>OX637323.1:0-5000000 GCA_951799385.1 Hyppa rectilinea
CGACCCTAGCAGACCTCAACATCACCCAAGTCAGAGTCTCGGACGTGGCAAACTCTGAGGATCTGGAGACAATAATATCACAATATACAGAGACCATCCACCGTTCATGTGAGGAAGCGATCCCAAGGCTGGGATCATACAAACACGACGCCAAACCACCGTGGTGGACACCTTCTCTGGAGCGGCTCAAAAAAGACGCCATGACTAAGAAGAGAAGGATCCGGAACGCGGCCCCAAGTCGAAGACACTTCACCATCCAAGAGTACGTAGAGGCGAAACAAAAATACACCACAACAGCAGCGGATGCAGCCACAGCCAACTGGAAGGAGTTCTGCTCGAAACAGGACCGAGAGAGCATGTGGGACGGCATCTACAGGGTATTAAGGAAGACAGCCAGAAGACAGGAGGACGCCCTCCTGAGAAACTCCGCAGGCGAGACGCTCAGTCCGGAACAATCCGCCGATCTTCTGGCAAAAACCTTCTACCCTGACGACTCAACGGACGCCGAACAGCCATACCACCAAGAACTCAGGAGGCTAGCGGAGGAGAAACATCCACAGGGATTGTCTGCCGATGATCCGCCCTTCACAACCGCGGAGCTGGAAATGGTTCTCCAGAACCAAAATCCGAAGAAAGCCCCCGGTCCCGACGGGTTAACGGCAGACATCTGCACTGCGGCAATAAACTGCGACAGGGAAGTGTTCTTAGCGATAGCCAACAGATGCCTGTCGCTGTCCCACTTCCCCAAGCAGTGGAAGGTCGCCCACGTGTGCATTCTCCGCAAGCCAGGAAAGGACGACTACACCAGCCCCAAGTCGTACAGGCCAATAGGCCTGCTCTCGGTCCTCGGTAAAATCGTCGAGAAACTCCTGGTAGGTAGACTCCAGTGGCACTTCCTCCCTACACTAAACACCAACCAGTACGGGTTCATGCCGCAGCGTGGAACCGAGGACGCCCTCTATGCCCTAATGGGCCATCTTCGAGCCGAAATCAAAGCCAAAAAGATCGTGCTTTTGATATCATTGGACATAGAGGGAGCCTTCGATAACGCGTGGTGGCCAGCACTGAAAAGGCAGATGATAGTCAAGAACTGCCCAAAAAACATCTACTCTCTCGTCACCTCATACCTGGAAGACCGGTACATCAGGGTCAACTACGCCAGAGCGACTAGTGAGAAGGGTACCACTAAGGGATGCGTCCAGGGCTCAATTGCCGGACCGACGTTTTGGAACCTTATCCTAGATTCGCTCCTACACAAGATGGCTAGTATGGGAGTATACTGTCAAGCTTTCGCAGACGACGTTGTCTTGGTTTTCTCGGACTTTACATCCGGTCCCCTGCAGCAGACAGCCAATCACACGCTAGACATAGTATCGGAATGGGGCGTCCAGAATAAGCTACGTTTCGCCGCGCACAAGACCAACGCGATGGTGTTAACGAGGAAGCTTAAGTACGACGTTCCGGTACTCCACATGTCTGGCACGCGGCTGAACCTGGTCCAAGAGGTTAAGCTGCTAGGTCTCACAATAGACTCCAAACTCACCTTCAACGCGCACGTGGCTGCGACCTGTAAAAAGGCCGCAGACATCTACAAGCAGTTGGCATGCGCGGCGAAGGTGACCTGGGGTCTCAACAGAGAGATAATCAGGACAATATACGTGTCGGTGATAGAGCCCATCGTGATGTATGCAGCGAGCGCGTGGGCCCCCGCAGCCGAGAAACTGATGACAAGGAATCAGTTTGACTCACTGCAAAGGGGCTTTGCGCAGAAAATCTGCAAAGCATACCGCACGGTGTCTCTAACATCGGCACTTATTCTGTCAGGACAGCTCCCCCTAGATCTCCGGGTACTCGAAGCGGCAGCCCTGTTCAAGATCAAGAAGGGCCACTCCCGAGAGTTCATTCCACTGGGTCGAGAGCTGGAGTGCAACGTGCACTTCACTAAACATCCCCATCCAGCACTACTCACAACAACAGAGTACGCGCGCCTTGAAGATTTGTCTCCAGAAACCCTGGAAACCCACCAAGTAATCGGTCCCCAAATATACACCGACGGCAGTAAGATAGAGGGGAAGGTCGGAGCTGCCCTAACTTGGTGGGAAGACGGGAAAGAGACAAGGTTCAGCACTTTCGGCCTGGAGCCTCACAACACTGTCTTCCAATCTGAAATGTACGCACTCTTTAGAGCTGTCAGGATGGCAAGAGAATCCAAGGCGGCCTCCGTAAGCATCTTAAGTGACTCAAGATCGTCACTTGACCTGCTGAGGAGGCCGTCCGTCACTCACCACCTGGCACTCCAAGTTAAGAGGAGCGTCCGAGAAATCAGAGAGGAGGGCAGAGAAGTGAGACTCTTCTGGCTCAAGGCCCACGTGGGAACCGCCGGGAACGAGAGAGCGGACGAGCTAGCCAAGGAGGCAGCCCTACACACAGAGACAGCGGACTACAGCAAGGTCCCCGTATCGTTCGTGCGGAGGAAGATACGGGAGGGTACAATCGAGAAGTGGCAAGCGCGGTACGAGTCCTCGAGTACAGGAGCGGTCACAAAAGTGTTCTTCCCAAACGTCCTCGCGGCGAAAAGAACACTCAGAGACACAGTTCTCACACCGGTCCACGTACAAGTCCTCACAGGACACGGAGGATTCTCAGCGTACCTCCACCGTTTCCATCTCAAAGATAGTCCCTCATGCGTCTGCGACCCTAACTGCGAAGAGACAGTCTGGCACTTGCTCTTCGAATGCCCAAGATTCGGTCAAGACAGAATGGAGCTGGAAGTCAAGATCGAAACCCAGCTCAGCCAGTCCACACTCCATACCATCATGGGGAGACCGGCTACAAGAACTCCATTCCTGGCATTCGCGAGCAAAGTCGCAACAGTCGCAGCAGCGGCCAACAAGACAGACGCAACCTTGCGAAGTCGACCACCAACTCGGACTCACAATACAATAACAACAACCGTACAAACAACCACACAAACAACGACACCACAAACATTGACCTCGCAAACAACAACCTCACAAACAATGACCACATCAACAATAACTACACAAATAATGACAACAACCACACCTACGACAACACAAATCACTACACACACATCACCAACCAACTTACAAAACCTACACACCAACACCATCATGCATGCACCGGCAACAACATCAGCAGCAGCGGAAGCCAGCCTACAACCAGCCCCAACCACCATGCCCACAACACAATTCCTGGCATGCGGAGAAGACGGAGTCCCAGGAATCAGACTTCGAGGCGTGGCTCTGTTCATGAACAGAGACCATGAAAAGTTAGGCATAGGTTTCTGCATCGGCTTCAGTCGAGTTGCGGCCCGAATACCCATCTCACCAGGCCTCGCCGCCCTGATCAACGGAAGTACCACCAAAACGAGCATCAAAGGCAGCAAGTACGCTGCACTGCCCCAAGTGGAAGTGGCCTCTCACCGATGCCGTATAATGCGAATCAAAGGAAAGACGATCGCATTATTCGAGTGGGGAGAGACTACTCCATTTGCGCAGGCGAGCTCACTGCTTCAGAGAATCAGGGAGGCAGGTGAGTACACGGCGGCCACAGCCCGTACCATAAGTGTAGACGCAATGGCGGTGGGAGGAGAGAGAGGGGACGTCGCGGACCGCCTCGGCTGTCTAAAGGCCTCGGAACACCATGAGGTAGTTGTCTACGAGGACAGAGGGGAAACCCTAAGTTTCCTCAAAGCCCCCAGACAACCGACAGCCAGTGTGACGAGCCCCAATACAAACCCCACCACTCTTAGCGGTTCGGAGAGGGCCCAGCAGAAGGCAGCCGCCGAGAAAGCTGCAAAGGAGCAGAGCACCACCACCAGCCCAGAGGACCGGGCCCGGTCGAGGAGTCGCCTGAAAGCCTTCGGCACCTACCTCAGCGCACTGCTCCCAAGCACCAGCCGACCGACACGACAGGAAGCAGCAGTACAACGGTTCTTCAAAAAATCACCAAAGGAACCAACCCCCCCCAAGCCTAAGCCAACAAGAGCCGACAAAGGGCAAGTCAGCCCACCGACCCTCGTAGTGAAGTCTGGTTCTACGGACCACGTGAAGAGCGCCTTCCTTGAGTACGTAGCAATCGTGAGAGAGACCAGGCAGGTCAATCTCATGACATGCAGCAAGATCCTACAGACCTTCCGAAGAAAAACAGAAGGTCTGCTAGGGGTCCTACTCAAGGAAGCAGAGGCAGCAGTGTACGACAACGCCACTTCCCAAGTCATCGTGGGGGAAATGACGGGGTCGTACATGGCAGCCTACAGCGCGAAGGACGGTTTCGTGACCTTGGACAAAGAGGAGACGGAGCGCTCAGGCAAACTCAAATTCAACACTCCAAACGACGACCCGATAGTGGTTACCGCCAAATGCACCAAAATCATGCTGAACGACAGGATCCTCGAAATGGCGCAATCCATTTTGGGGACCCCAGACGATTCAGCATCGGAGGAAAGTTGGGCGGTACCCAATGTCAGGTGGGTAAACGGAGTTCCGGGATGCGGCAAGACAACCTGGTTGGTCAAGAACTTCGATGAGGACAGGGACGTGGTAGCCACCACGACAACCGAAGCTGCCAAGGATCTCAGCGAGAAGCTAGCGCGCCGCTTAGGAGATCGAGTAAAGACCAAGGTGCGCACTATGGCCTCAATCTTAGCAAATGGGTTCAAGAGCCGAGACAGATGCTACCGCCTCACGGTAGACGAGGCGCTCATGAACCACTTTGGGGCCATAGTCATGGCAGTGAAGTTGTCAGGGGCAAGCGAGCTTGTCCTCATCGGAGACGTAAACCAGCTTCCATTTTTGGACAGAGAGAACCTCTTTGAGTTAAGGTACACCCGTCCAAATCTGGTGACTGGCATCACCCAGGAGCTGCTTTGCACGCACCGCAGCCCAATGGACGTCGCCTTTGCACTGAGCGAGATATACTCAGGTATATACTCCTCCAAGTCCTCGCTGTCGCGGGTCCACTCCCTGAGCGTGAGGGGTTACACAGGAGCACAAATACCGAGCACCGCCGAGAACACCCTATTCCTGGTTCACACCCAAGAGGAGAAGGCTTCTCTTGCGAGTCAGGGATATGGATCCGGCGAAGGGTCGCGCCTGTTGACCATTCACCAGGCTCAGGGGTTGACCTACGACAGCGTCATCATCATTAACACCCGGACCAGGAGACTCAAGATCCACGACAGCGTGTCCCACGCGGTAGTGGCGGTGTCCAGACATACCATCAGCTGCGTCTACTACACCGACGACGCCGACGACGCCACAGGCCGCTTCGCGAAGAAGGCGATGGACGCGCCGACTAAAACGGTCGTCGAATACAACCTCAAGACGGCCATAAAACACCGAGACGAGGCCGTGAGATGCGGCTAGCGAAGTCCCTGGTCATCAAACACCCCCGACTAACATCCTGACAAACACTCACTGTCCCTACCCAATCCCAACAACATTGTAAAAACAATAGCTTCTAATATAAGACAACAACACAAAATTGTAAAAGTAATAAAACCATAGCATGTAAAGTAAATCAATGTAAGAATAAGTAATTCTGTTAAGTACCAAAACTACAATAAAAGTAAGACCATATCATATCATGTTACATAAAACAATGTAGAAATAAGAATAAAGAATACTGTAATGCCTGTGACAAAAAAAAAAAAAAAAAAAAAAAAAAAAAAAAAAAAAAAAAAAAAAAAAAAAAAAAAAAAAAAAAAAAAAAAAAACTAACCTAACCTAACCTAACAATAGAAGTATAATCAACTGCATGTCAAAAAAAAAAAATAATAATAATATCCAAAAAAAAAAAAAAAAAAAAAAAAAAAAAAAAAAAAAAAAAAAAAAAAAAAATATAATAATATCTAATATATATATATTTATGAGGATGAACTCACGTAGTTTTAAGATAACCTTAGAGTAAAGATGTCCGAAGGAGTTTTGTAATTGATTAGAATTATATAATAAAACAATAAACAATTAACAATAAATAAATAATGGCGCGGACCCCCATGTCCGCGGTAAAAGACTCATTTTAAAAAAAAAAAAAAAAAAAAACCTAACCTAACCTAACCTAACCTAACCTAACCTAACCTAACCTAACCTAACCTAACCTAACCTAACCTAACCTAACCTAACCTAACCTAACCTAACCTAACCTAACCTAACCTAACCTAACCTAACCTAACCTAACCTAACCTAACCTAACCTAACCTAACCTAACCTAACCTAACCTAACCTAACCTAACCTAACCTAACCTAACCTAACCTAACCTAACCTAACCTAACCTAACCTAACCTAACCTAACCTAACCTAACCTAACCTAACCTAACCTAACCTAACCTAACCTAACCTAACCTAACCTAACCTAACCTAACCTAACCTAACCTAACCTAACCTAACCTAACCTAACCTAACCTAACCTAACCTAACCTAACCTAACCTAACCTAACCTAACCTAACCTAACCTAACCTAACCTAACCTAACCTAACCTAACCTAACCTAACCTAACCTAACCTAACCTAACCTAACCTTTTTTTTTTTTTTTTTTTTTTTTTTTTTTTGACCGGGTGGAAAATCCTCATGGATGTCCCCCGCCCCGGGGAGGGCGGGGGGGTCTGTCGGACTCTTACCGACTAAAAACCGAACCCGACTGTTCCCTCTCTCACCTGCGCGGGGGTCGCGGGAATCAAAAAGAATTCTTCCACAACCCCCGCTGGTGCCGGCCCGCCGTAGCGGGCCCCGTCTTGGTCGAGGGGGAGTGAGGTGTACGACACTCCCCCGCGCCATAGGCGCGCGCGTGGAACAGTACGCGCCGCCGCCTCGGGTCCAGGTGCTGTGGGGGGCGACGGACTAAACCCCGCGTCCGTCGCCCCTGGACCCATTTAGGGGGGCTGGAAGAGGGCATTGTCTGCCCTCCTCCGACGCCCGGTGCGCCTGCTGCGGGCCGGGTTGAGGGAGGTAATCTCCCTCTCCCGCTCCGCAGCCTCCTTCTGCGAAATGACTACCTCGCAGAAGGATACCACCGCGTCCCAGGCCTGTTCACTGCCGACCATAGCGTTAACGACGGCCGGCAGCGACAGGTCACTGCCTACTTCAGAGATGAGGGCACGGCGCGGCTCCAGCCATGCGGCACACTCTGCCAGCGTATGCCGTGCCGTGTCCTCCCGACAGTCGACGCAGTGGTGACACCGAGCGTCTGGCTCCCTGGTTATGCGACACAGGAACTTCCCGAAGCAACCGTGCCCCGAGAGAACCTGTGTCGCCCGAAAAGTCAGGGAGCCGTGCCTTCTTCCGAGCCACTCGCTGAGCACTGGTCGGATCGCCTCGATAGTGTCGAGGCCGGCGGTAGGGCGTGAGAGCCTGTCCCGCCAGTCCGCCACCAGGACCTCGCGGAGCTGTGACCGATGCAGCTCCAGTTGTTGCTGCATCGGTCGTTCGCCCCGCGCCCGCATTTCCTCGCGCCACCTAAACAGTGACGCGAGCACCCTGGCCTCCAGGTCCCAGGGCGGGGATCCGGCCAGTGCACATGCCGCCTCGTAGGAGATCGTGCGATATCCCCTTATGACTCTGACGGCCATAGCTCTCTGTGGCTTACGCAACACAGAGATGCTCCCGGCCGTCAGGTCAGCCGCCCAGATCGGTGCCCCGTACAGGGCCATCGATCGCACGATCCCCACGTAGAGCCGCCTACAAGTGGCGCTCGGGCCCCCCAGATTGGGAAGCAGCGTTGCGAGCGCCCCGGCCGCGCTCAATAACTTGGGCGCAAGCCGCCGGAAGTGGGGGCCAAAGTCCCATCGGCTGTCGAGCACCAATCCGAGGTACTTCATGGTAGGCTCGACAGCGATCCGGACCCCCCCAACCACAATGTGTAATCCCGGCGGAGGTGCCCGTCGGGGACCATGGAACACCATGGCCTCCGACTTGTTGAGGGCCACCTCCAGGCCGAGGCGCCGAATGCGGCTCACCACCTGTGAGACCGCCGCCGTCGCCAGCAACGCTGCTTCTCTGTGCGAGCTCCCCCGGGCCGTGACTAACGTGTCGTCAGCGTAACACGTCAGCTGCACGCCCGGCTGGAGCTCACCCCTCAGCACCCAGTCGTAGCCGATGTTCCACAGGAGCGGTCCGACGACCGATCCCTGTGGAACACCGCACGACATGGGGTGCTGGTGACCGCCATCACGTCCCACGTAGGTGACACCCCTCTCCGACAAATAAGCCCCAACGATGCGACGGAGGTAGAGAGGCACTCGATGATAGAGTAGTGCCTCTCGAATACAACTCCAGGGTAGGGTGTTGAAGGCGTTGGATATGTCCAAGGACACCGCCATCACCACACCACCCTGGGCCACCGCTTCCTCCGCGAGGACTCTCACCCGCGAGATCGCGTGAATGGTGGAGCGCCCGTGCCTGAAGCCGAACTGGCACTCGTGAAGGTCCGGCCCCTCTCCGCACAAGTGGCCGACGAGGCGGGCTGCGATGATTCGCTCAAACATCTTGCCCACCTCGTCGAGCAGCACTATGGGCCGGTACGCGGACGGCGAGTCCGCGGGGCGCCCCGCCTTCCTGAGCAGGACCAACCTACCGGTCTTCCACAACGATGGAAACTGGCCCTGCTCAAGACACGCGGTGAAGAGTCCTCTCACCTGGGGCTCTAACTCCTTTAGGGCGAGGGCCAACGCGATGCCGTGGATGCCATCAGGCCCCGGAGCCACGTTCTTGGCCCGGAGACGCATCACGGCTGCCCTCATCTCTGCCTGTGTCACCTCTGGGACGTCGATGGCAGTCTCCTCCTCCGGAGGCTCTGCGGCTGAGGACATAGCCATCGGCGGCGGAGTGTGCTCCGCTCGCGCCGGGAAGAGGGTTGCGACGACCTCTTCCAACAGCTCGGGCTGGAGGCTCTCGGTGAGTGGGGGCGCGGCGGCTCTCAGTTTCCCTCGAACCGCACGATAGGGGCGCCCCCATGGATCTCCGTCGAGAGTCTCCAGCATCTCCTCCCTGGATCGCGATCTCGCATCGCCGATGGCCAGCCACAGAGCCTGCTTAGCCGCGCGGTACACCTCATACAACGCGGCTTCTTCGTCAGGGACCCGACGACGTCGTCTTCGGTAGTGGGTGTACGGGCGCCTCGCCGCGACGCACGCTGTACGCAGCCGTGCGATCTCGGCGGACCACCAGTACACCTGGCGCCTCTCTGACAGCGTGTGGATCCGGGGCATGGACGCATCGCAAATGTGCGTCATCGCCCCGCGGAACCACAGCGCCTCTTGATCGACGTCGACGGGTCCGTCCGTCGTCGACTCCCGGATCCAGGCCTGAACAATAGCGGCCTCCTCGAGAAGTTCCCTGTCGATGCGCTTACGCGCCCAGCGCGGGCCGCCCGTTCGCGGGGCCGCTGGACTGCGGCCGCTGGCGGTGTGGGCGGAGACGTCGAAGCGGATGTATCTGTGATCCGACAACGTCTCCACCTCCACGGCGACACGCCAGTCGCGCACACGGCATGCGACAGCAGGGCTAGCGAACGAGACGTCCACTATAGAGCCACCCCGCTGCCGCACGCACGTGTGAACCGACCCCCGGTTCAGGACGACCAAGCCAGTCGTGAGTAACCACTCCTCCAGCACCTCGCCTCTAGCATCGGTCACAGGGGATCCCCACGCCGATGACTTGGCGTTGAGATCCCCCAGCAACAGCACAGGACGAGGGTGGAGTCGGCCTACGACGGCACCCAACTCGACAAGGAAGTTCTCGAAGTCGGCGAGGCTCTTGTTGGGCGAAAAATACGCACCAACCACGCCAACGCCGTCTGCGAGGGCGGCTACCCAGCCGTGTCCCCGGGACGGGCTGACGAGAGCCCCGCCGATGATGGCCACCAAGCCGTCGAGGTCACCCACCCAGTTGTCGCGGGGGGGGACGAAATACGGCTCGGCGACCACCGCCACGTGGATCGACCACTCTGCCATGCTTTGGAGCAAAAGATCCTGAGCCCTGGCAGAGTGGTTGATATTGCCCTGGAGGAAATGGAACAGCGCCATTTATACGCAGTCCATCCCCTCCACGACACCTTTCCTAGGCCGGGAGTCGGCCGAGGGGCTGCCAGACTGAGGGGGGGGTATAGAGCCCCCCGCAGCCTTGGCACCCCTTCTTCTCTTCCTGTTGGCGGGGCCGCCACAGGACTTACCACCCGCTCGGTGCCCGGCGGGCCTCCCTGCAGCTGTACAGAGGCTGCAGTTCGGCGCCGCGGAGCACTGCGCCGCCTTGTGGCCGGGCTGGCCGCAGCGGAAACAAAGGTCGCTGCGGTCCGTTTCGCAGGTGCACCGCGCCCGGACATGTCCTACGTCCAGGCAACGGAAACACCGTAAAGCCCTGGGTTGCACCAGTCTTACTCTGGCCGCAACCCACCCCACCAACAATCGCCCACTTTCGGCGACCTTACTTGCCGCCGCCACCGGACACCGCACCCAGATCATGCCGAGTCCGGAGGCGTCGGCGCGGATGTCGCCCGTCCGCACTTGGTCCGGCGGACACCCACCGGCACGGGCGATGGCCGCCGCGACCTCAGCTTCGGTCGTGGAGTCGTCCAGGCCGTCGACGCGCAACTCTGACGTCTTTATAGGCCTGGACACCCGGACGTCCTCCGGGTTGAGGACCTCCCTCAATTTGGCGGCCAGAGCGTCCGCCTTTTCCCCGCTAGAGGCGCCAGACACCTCCAATAGACGCGCCCCCGTCAGCGCCGACTTCAGCCTGAGGCCGGTCGGTGTGCCAAGGTCGGGAAAAGCGACCTTGGCCTTTGCCTCAGTTAGGACCGCCTTGTACGTGACGCCCCGTTCGACGGCTCCGGGCAGCAGCGTGATTACCACTGCCGCGGAGCGTGGGGCTCTGACCTTAGGCGGTCCTTTGCTCTTCTTCTTCTTGGGCGCCGGTGCCTTACCAGGTGCCGGTGCCTTAGCGGGCGCCGGTGCCGGCGGTGCCGTCTTCTTCTTCCGGCCCCTCTTGACGACCGTCGTCCAAGCCTCCGTTAGAGGCCCGGGCGCGGTCGCCAGAGGCGCCGCCGTCTGGGGAGCGGGCGCTGTCGTGCCCGTTCCTACGGCCGTCCTGGTTCTTGTCACCGTGGCTGGTGTATCCTTCCTACGCCTGTCCGCAGCGAGCGGAGGGCGGAGAGTCTCGGCTGGAAGGAGCCTTGGTTCGAGGGCTTCCAGCCGCGCGCCCACCATCTTCCCGCACTGCATCATGCAGATGCGGGCTATTTTCTCCACCTCCGCATCTGCTGGCGCAGAGGACGAAGGTGGGGCCGGTGATGGAGCCGGCATAAGGGCCGCTGCGCGGGAGGCGCCAGCGGCGGCGGGAGCTGTCCTCTGGGTGGCGGCAAACTGCCGCTTGAGGTCCTCGAGCTCGGCTCGGAGACGGCCATTCTCCTCCCACAACTTGGCCGTTTCCTCCGAGCTGGTGCGATCAAGGAGGACCTCAACCACCTCCTTCATCTGCTCAGCTGCTTCCTTCAGGGCACGCGTGAACGTGCCCTTCAGGTTGCCAGATCCGGTGGCAACCTTCAGGACAACGTCCACGGCGTCCAGCGCCTGGCGACTAAGTGCCACCGCTGACGTACTCCCCTCAGTCATCCGAGCGGCGCGCCGCTCTCGGGCCTGTCGCGCCATCTCACTGACTTCGTCAGCCACGACAGCCCTCTTCTGCGCCCGCTTCTCCGCGCTTGCCTCTGCTCGGTTGCTACCGAGCAGAGACAAGGTGGAGCCCCCGCTGAGATCCATCAACGGGGCTCCAGGGTCGCTCTCCGCGCCCTCCGTTCGTTCTCCCGGAGAATCGGGCCGCAAGAAGCGGCCCCGAACGTCACGGGTGGGGCCTCCGCCCGCCACCGCGCGACCTCCTCTGCGTGCCATCGTCGGCACTTTGGCAGCCGTCGAGTTGTCCTCGCTTGAGGACCAACTGCGCTTACGAGATCTGGATCTGGATCTCGATCCAGACCTCGTACTGCCTCGTCCGTGCGAGCCCCGATCACAAAGATCGGGACTGGAGCCTCCTCGGCTCATGATGCCGTCAATCGGTGTTAATGAAACGCGCAGTTCCTTCTGCAGAAGTAGCTGCGCGCTTCCCTGCTCGCCGGTGGTATTGGCGAGAAGTCTGTTGTTGCCCCCTCCAGATACGCTGGGGCTGCCCTCAATAGAGGGGCGGGATTCTCCCCGAAGGGTACCCGCCTGGAGACTTGTTTCCACAATAGACTTTTTCATGTTGATTTCCTTTGAAGGGTGTGGTCCCTATCCCCGTTTCCCCCCCGCGCTAGTGACCGGAAACCCTCCGGCCATTCATCCCATCGGCACGCTCGACCTTGGGATTGGGGTGATTTTTTAAAGAGGTTGTCTTCCTCTCCCACCTTCCACCCTGCGCCCACTGGACCCCTCTGCAAAACCTAGCTAACCTAACCTAAACTAACGTAACATAACCTATTTTGCAGAGGGGGGCAGTAGACGCAAGGTGGACAACGACGGAGTGGCCGTCCCGCCCCTAGCCAGGTTCCCTTCACCGACCATCAGAGATGATCGGTGATTGGAACCATGACCCTTCCCCGTTTGTGAAGATTAGCCGTCGGCCCCAACTGTCCACCAAAAGCCGGTGGGCAGTGGGGGCCGCCGTTGCCCAGGGTGCGCCACGAGGAGGCTCTTCAACCTGCACCCCAACCTAACCTAACCTAACCTAACCTAACCTAACCTAACCTAACCTAACCTAACCTAACCTAACCTAACCTAACCTAACCTAACCTTTTTTTTTTTTTTTTTTTTTGATCCGGGGGGAAAATCCTCATGGATGTCCCCCGCCCCGGGGAGGGCGGAGGGGTCTGTCAGACTCTTACTGACTAAAAACCACCCCGGGTGTTCCCTCTCACACCTTCGCCGGGGGTCGCGGGAATCAAAAAGAATTCTTCCGCAACCCCCGTGGTGCCGGCCCGCCGCAGCGGGCCTCGTCTCGGCCGAGCGGGAGTGAGGTGTACGACACTCCCCTCGTACCGTCTTGGAGGGGCGCGCGTGGAACACTACGCGCCGCCGCCTCGGGCCCAGATGTTGTTGTGGGGGGCGACGGACTAGCCCCGCGTCCGTCGCCCCTGGACCCATTTAGGGGGGCTGGAAGAGGGCATTGTCTGCCCTCCTCCGACGCCCGGTGCGCCTGCTGCGGGCCGGGTTGAGGGAGGTGATCTCCCGCTCCCGCTCCGCAGCCTCCTTCTGCGAAATGACTTGCTCGCAGAAGGATACCACCGCGTCCCAGGCCTGTTCACTGCCGACCATGGCGTTGACTACGGCCGGCAGCGACAGGTCACTGCCTACTTCAGAGATGAGGGCACGGCGCGGCTCCAGCCATGCGGCACATTCTGCCAGCGTATGCCGTGCCGTGTCCTCCCGACAGTCGACGCAGTGGTGACACCGAGCGTCTGGCTCCCTGGTTATGCGACACAGGAACTTCCCGAAGCAACCATGCCCCGAGAGAACCTGTGTCGCCCGAAAAGTCAGGGAGCCGTGCCGTCTTCCGAGCCACTCGCTGAGCACTGGTCGGATCGCCTCGATGGTGTTGAGGCCGGCGGTAGGGCGTGAGAGCCTGTCCCGCCAGTCCGCCACCAGGACCTCGTGGAGCTGTGACCGACGCAGCTCCAGTTGTTGCTGCATCGGTCGTTCGCCCCGCGCCCGCATTTCCTCGCGCCACCGGAACAGTGACGCGAGGACCTTCGCCTCCAGGTCCCAGGGCGGGGATCCGGCCAGTGCGCATGCCGCCTCGTAGGAGATCGTGCGATATCCCCTTATGACTCTGACGGCCATAGCTCTCTGTGGCTTACGCAAGACAGAGATGCTCCCGGCCGTCAGGTCAGCCGCCCAGATCGGTGCCCCGTAGAGGGCCATCGATCGCACGATCCCCACGTAGAGCCGCCTGCAAGTGGCGCTCGGGCCCCCCAGATTGGGAAGCAGCGTTGAAAGTGCCCCGGCCGCGCCCAACAACTTGGGCGCAAGCCGCCGGAAGTGGGGGCCAAAGTCCCACCGGCTGTCGAGCACCAATCCTAGGTACTTCATGGTAGGCTCGACAGCGATGCGGACCCCCCCGACCACAATGTGTGATCCCGGCGGCGGCGCCCGTCGGGGACCATGGAACACCATGGCCTCCGACTTGTTGAGGGCCACCTCCAGGCCGAGGCGCCGAATGCGGCTCACAACTTGTGAGACCGCCGCCGTCGCCAGCAACGCTGCTTCCCTGTGCGAGCTCCCCCGGGCCGTGACTAACGTGTCGTCAGCGTAACACGTCAGCTGCACGCCCGGCTGGAGCTCACCCCTCAGCACCCAGTCGTAGCCGATGTTCCACAGGAGCGGTCCGACGACCGATCCCTGCGGAACACCGCACGACATGGGGTGCTGGTGACCGCCATCACGTCCCACGTAGGTGACACACCTCTCCGACAGATAGGCCCCAACGATGCGACGGAGGTAGAGAGGCACTTGATGAAAGCGCAGTGCCTCTCTGATACAACTCCAGGGCAGGGTGTTGAAGGCGTTGGAAATGTCTAACGACACCGCCATCACCACCCCACCCCGAGACACCGTTTCCTCCGCCAGGACTCTCACCCGCGATATCGCGTGAATGGTGGAGCGCCCGTGCCGAAAACCAAATTGGCACTCATCTAGGTCCGGCCCTTCTTCGCACAAGTGGCTGACGAGGCGGGCTGCGATGATACGCTCAAACAACCTAACCTAACCTTTTTTTTTTTTTTTTTTTTTTTTTTGATCCGGGGGGAAAATCCTCATGGATGTCCCCCGCCCCGGGGAGGGCGGAGGGGTCTGTCAGACTCTTACTGACTAAAAACCACCCCGGGTGTTCCCTCTCACACCTTCGCCGGGGGTCGCGGGAATCAAAAAGAATTCTTCCGCAACCCCCGTGGTGCCGGCCCGCCGCAGCGGGCCTCGTCTCGGCCGAGCGGGAGTGAGGTGTACGACACTCCCCTCGTACCGTCTTGGAGGGGCGCGCGTGGAACACTACGCGCCGCCGCCTCGGGCCCAGATGTTGTTGTGGGGGGCGACAGACTAGCCCCGCGTCCGTCGCCCCTGGACCCATTTAGGGGGGCTGGAAGAGGGCATTGTCTGCCCTCCTCCGACGCCCGGTGCGCCTGCTGCGGGCCGGGTTGAGGGAGGTGATCTCCCGCTCCCGCTCCGCAGCCTCCCTCTGCGAAATGACTTGCTCGCAGAAGGATACCACCGCGTCCCAGGCCTGTTCACTGCCGACCATGGCGTTAACGACGGCCGGCAGCGACAGGTCGCTGCCTACTTCTGAGATGAGGGCACGGCGCGGCTCCAGCCATGCGGCACATTCTGCCAGCGTATGCCGTGCCGTGTCCTCCCGACAGTCGACGCAGTGGTGACACCGAGCGTCTGGCTCCCTGGTTATGCGACACAGGAACTTCCCGAAGCAACCATGCCCCGAGAGAACCTGTGCCGCCCGAAATGTCAGGGAGCCGTGCCTTCTTCCGAGCCACTCGCTGAGCACCGGTCGGATCGCCTCGATGGTGTTGAGGCCGGCGGTAGGGCGTGAGAGCCTGTCCCGCCAGTCCGCCACCAGGACCTCGTGGAGCTGTGACCGACGCAGCTCCATTTGTTGCTGCATCGGTCGTTCGCCCCGCGCCCGCATATCCTCGCGCCACCGGAACAGTGACGCGAGGACCTTCGCCTCCAGGTCCCAGGGCGGGGATCCGGCCAGTGCGCATGCCGCCTCGTAGGAGACCGTGCGATATCCCCTTATGACTCTGACGGCCATAGCTCTCTGTGGCTTTCGCAAGACAGAGATACTCCCGGCCGTCAGGTCAGCCGCCCAGATCGGTGCCCCGTAGAGGGCCATCGATCGCACGATCCCCACGTAGAGCCGCCTGCAAGTGGCGCTCGGGCCCCCCAGATTGGGAAGCAGCGTTGAGAGCGCCCCGGCCGCGCCCAACAACTTGGGCGCAAGCCGCCGGAAGTGGGGGCCAAAGTCCCACCGGCTGTCGAGCACCAATCCTAGGTACTTCATGGTAGGCTCGACAGCGATGCGGACCCCCCCGACCACAATGTGTGATCCCGGCGGCGGCGCCCGTCGGGGACCATGGAACACCATGGCCCCCGACTTGTTGAGGGCCACCTCCAGGCCGAGGCGCCGAATGCGGCCCACAACTTGTGAGACCGCCGCCGTCGCCAGCAACGCTGCTTCCCTGTGCGAGCTCCCCCGGGCCGTGACCAACGTGTCGTCAGCGTAACACGTCAGCTGCACGCCCGGCTGGAGCTCACCCCTCAGCACCCAGTCGTAGCCGATGTTCCACAGGAGCGGTCCGACGACCGATCCCTGCGGAACACCGCACGACATGGGGTGCTGGTGACCGCCATCACGTCCCACGTAGGTGACACACCTCTCCGACAAATAAGCCCCAACGATGCGACGGAGGTAGAGAGGCACTTGATGAAAGCGCAGTGCCTCTCTGATACAACTCCAGGGCAGGGTGTTGAAGGCGTTGGAAATGTCTAACGACACCGCCATCACCACCCCACCCCGAGACACCGTTTCCTCCGCCAGGACTCTCACCCGCGATATCGCATGAATGGTGGAGCGCCCGTGAACCTAACCTAACCTAACCTAACCTTTTTTTTTTTTTTTTTTTTTTTTTTTTTGATCCGGGGGGAAAATCCTCATGGATGTCCCCCGCCCCGGGGAGGGCGGAGGGGTCTGTCAGACTCTTACTGACTAAAAACCACCCCGGGTGTTCCCTCTCACACCTTCGCCGGGGGTCGCGGGAATCAAAAAGAATTCTTCCGCAACCCCCGTGGTGCCGGCCCGCCGCAGCGGGCCTCGTCTCGGCCGAGCGGGAGTGAGGTGTACGACACTCCCCTCGTACCGTCTTGGAGGGGCGCGCGTGGAACACTACGCGCCGCCGCCTCGGGTCCAGATGTTGTTGTGGGGGGCGACAGACTAAACCCCGCGTCCGTCGCCCCTGGACCCATTTAGGGGGGCTGGAAGAGGGCATTGTCTGCCCTCCTCCGACGCCCGGTGCGCCTGCTGCGGGCCGGGTTGAGGGAGGTGATCTCCCGCTCCCGCTCCGCAGCCTCCTTCTGCGAAATGACTTGCTCGCAGAAGGATACCACCGCGTCCCAGGCCTGTTCACTGCCGACCATGGCGTTAACGATGGCCGGCAGCGACAGGTCGCTGCCTACTTCTGAGATGAGGGCACGGCGCGGCTCCAGCCATGCGGCACATTCTGCCAGCGTATGCCGTGCCGTGTCCTCCCGACAGTCGACGCAGTGGTGACACCGAGCGTCTGGCTCCCTGGTTATGCGACACAGGAACTTCCCGAAGCAACCATGCCCCGAGAGAACCTGTGTCGCCCGAAATGTCAGGGAGCCGTGCCTTCTTCCGAGCCACTCGCTGAGCACCGGTCGGATCGCCTCGATGGTGTTGAGGCCGGCGGTAGGGCGTGAAAGCCTGTCCCGCCAGTCCGCCACCAGGACCTCGTGGAGCTGTGACCGACGCAGCTCCAGTTGTTGCTGCATCGGTCGTTCGCCCCGCGCCCGCATTTCCTCGCGCCACCGGAACAGTGACGCGAGGACCTTCGCCTCCAGGTCCCAGGGCGGGGATCCGGCCAGTGCACATGCCGCCTCGTAGGAGATCGTGCGATATCCCCTAATGACTCTGACGGCCATAGCTCTCTGTGGCTTACGCAAGACAGAGATGCTCCCGGCCGTCAGGTCAGCCGCCCAGATCGGTGCCCCGTATAGGGCCATCGATCGCACGATCCCCACGTAGAGCCGCCTGCAAGTGGCGCTCGGGCCCCCCAGATTGGGAAGCAGCGTTGAAAGTGCCCCGGCCGCGCCCAACAACTTGGGCGCAAGCCGCCGGAAGTGGGGGCCAAAGTCCCACCGGCTGTCGAGCACCAATCCTAGGTACTTCATGGTAGGCTCGACAGCGATGCGGACCCCCCCGACCACAATGTGTGATCCCGGCGGCGGCGCCCGTCGGGGACCATGGAAAACCATGGCCTCCGACTTGTTGAGGGCCACCTCCAGGCCGAGGCGCCGAATGCGGCTCACAACTTGTGAGACCGCCGCCGTCGCCAGCAACGCTGCTTCCCTGTGCGAGCTCCCCCGGGCCGTGACCAACGTGTCGTCAGCGTAACACGTCAGCTGCACGCCCGGCTGGAGCTCACCCCTCAGCACCCAGTCGTAGCCGATGTTCCACAGGAGCGGTCCGACGACCGATCCCTGCGGAACACCGCACGACATGGGGTGCTGGTGACCGCCATCACGTCCCACGTAGGTGACACACCTCTCCGACAGATAAGCCCCAACGATGCGACGGAGGTAGAGAGGCACTTGATGAAAGCGCAGTGCCTCTCTGATACAACTCCAGGGCAGGGTGTTGAAGGCGTTGGAAATGTCTAACGACACCGCCATCACCACCCCACCCCGAGACACCGTTTCCTCCGCCAGGACTCTCACCCGCGAGATCGCGTGAATGGTGGAGCGCCCGTGCCTGAAGCCAAATTGGCACTCATCCAGATCCGGCCCTTCTTCGCACAAGTGGCCGACGAGGCGGGCTGCGATGATTCGCTCAAACATCTTGCCCACCTCGTCGAGCAGCACTATGGGCCGGTACGCGGACGGTGAGTCCGCAGGGCGCCCCGCCTTCTTGAGCAGGACTAGACGGCCAGTCTTCCACAGTGTTGGAAACCGGCCCTGCTCAAGACACGCGGTGAAGAGTCCTCTCAGCTGGGGCTCTAGCTCCTTCAGAGCGAGGGCCAGCGCGATGCCGTGGATGCCGTCCGGCCCCGGAGCCACATTCTTGGCCCGGAGCCGCATCACGGCTGCCCTCATCTCTGCCTGTGTCACCTCTGGGACGTCGATGGCGTGTTCCTCCTCCGGAGGCTCTGCGGCTGTGGGCATAGCCATCGGCGGCGGAGTGTGCTCCGCTCTCGCCGGGAAGAGGGCTGCGACGACCTCCTCCAACAGCTCGGGCTGGAGGCTCTCGGTGAGTGGGGGCGCGGCGGCTCTCAGTTTCCCTCGAACCGCACGATAGGGGCGCCCCCACGGATCTCCGTCGAGAGTCTCCAGCATCTCCCCCCTGGCTCGCGATCTCGCATCGCCGATGGCCAGCCACAGAGCCTGCTTAGCCGCGCGGTACACCTCATACAGCGCGGCTTCTTCGTCAGGGACCCGACGACGTCGTCTTCGATAGTGGGTGTACGGGCGCCTCGCCGCGACGCACGCTACACGTAGCCTTGCGATCTCGGCGGACCACCAGTACACCTGGCGTCTTGCTGACAGCGTGTGGACCCGGGGCATGGACGCGTCGCAAATGTGCGTCATCGCCCCGCGGAACCACAGCGCCTCTAGTTCGACGTCGACGGGTCCGTTCGTCGTCGACTCCCGGATCCAGGCCTGGACAATAGCGGCCTCCTCGAGAAATTCCCTGTCGATGCGCTTACGCGCCCAGCGCGGGCCGTCCATTCGCGGGGCCGCTGGACTGCGGCCGCTGGCGGTTTGGGCGGAGACGTCGAAGCGGATGTATCGGTGATCCGACAACGTCTCCACCTCCACGGCGACACGCCAGTCGCGGACACGGCCCGCGACAGCAGGGCTAGCGAACGAGACGTCCACTATAGAGCCGCCCCGCTGCCGCACGCACGTGTGAACCGAACCCCGGTTCAGGACGACCAAGCCAGTCGTAACCAGCCACTCCTCCAGCGCCTCGCCTCTAGCATCGGTCACAGAGGATCCCCACGCCGATGACTTGGCGTTGAGATCCCCCAGCAACAGCACAGGACGAGGGTGGAGTCGGCCTACGACGGCACCCAACTCGACAAGGAAATTCTCGAAGTCGGCGAGGCTCTTGTTGGGCGAAAAGTACGCACCAATCACGCCAACGCCGTCCGCGAGGGCGGCTATCCAGCCGTGTCCCCGGGACGGGCTGACGAGAGCCCCGCCGATGATGGCCACCAAGCCGTCGAGGTCACCCACCCAGTTGTCGCGGGGGGGGACGAAATACGGCTCGGCGACCACCGCCACGTGGATCGACCACTCTGCCATGCTTTGGAGCAAAAGATCCTGAGCTCTGGCAGAGTGGTTGATATTGCCCTGGAGGAAATGGAACAGCGCCATTTATACGCAGTCCATTCCCTCCACGACACCTATCCTAGGCCGGGAGTCGACCGAGGGGCTGCCAGACTGAGGGGGGGGTAAAGAGCCCCCCGCAGCCTTGGCACCCCTTCTTCTCTGCCTGTTGGCGGGGCCGCCACAGGACTTACCACCCGCTCGGTGCCCAGCGGGCCTCCCTGCAGCTGTACAGAGGCTGCAGTTTGGCGCCGCGGAACACTGGGCCGCCTTGTGGCCGGGCTGGCCGCAGCGGAAACATAGGTCGCTGCGGTCCGTCTCGCAGGTGCACCGCGCCCGGACATGCCCTACGTCCAGGCAGCGGAAACACCGCAAAGCCCTGGGTTGCATCAGCCTCACTCTGGCCGCAACCCACCCCACCAACAATCGTCCACCTTCGGCGACTTTGTTTGCCGCCGCCACCGGGCACCGCACCCAAATCATGCCGAGCCCGGAAGCGTCGGCGCGGATGTCGCCCGTCCGCACGTTGTCCAGCGGACACCCACCGGCACGGGCAATGGCCGCCTTGACCTCGGCCTCAGTCGTCGAGTCGTCCAGGCCGTCGATGCGCAACTCTGCAGTCTTCATCGGCCTGGACACCCGGACGTCCTCGGGGTTGAGGACCTCCCTCAGTTTGGCGGCCAATGCGTCCGCCTTCTCGCCGCTAGAGGCACCGGACACCTCCAGCAGTCGCGCCCCCGTCATCGCCGGCTTCAGCCTGAAGCCGGTCGGTGTGCCAAGGTCGGGGAACGCGACCTTGGCCTTTGCCTCGGTGAGGACCGCCTTATACGTGACGCCCCGTTCGACGGCTCCGGGCAGCAGCGTTATTACAACTGCCGCGGAGCGTGGGGCTCTGACCTTAGGCGGTCCTTTGGCCTTCTTGGGCGCCGGTGTTTTTGGAGATGCCGGTGCCTTGGCGGGCGCCGGTGCTGGTGGCGCCGCCTTCTTTTTGCGGACCCTCTTGACGACCGTCGTCCAGGCCTCTGTCAAAGGCCCGGGCGCGGCCGCCGGAGGTGCCGCCGTCTGGGTGGCGGGCGTGGACGCGCCCGCGGTTTTTCCCGCCTTCCTCGCCGTCACTGGTGGCGGATTGGCGGGTCCCTCTTTCCTCCGCCTGTCCGCAGCGAGCGGAGGGCGGAGGGTTTCGGCCGGAAGGAGCCTGGTCTCAAGCGCCTCCAGACGCGCTCCGACCATCTGCCCGCACTGCATCATGCAGATGCGGGCAATCTTCTCGACCTCTGCATCTGCCAGTGCAGAGGTCGACGGCGGGGCCGGCGATGGGGCCGGCCGAGGAGCCGTGACGCGAGAGGCGCCAGCGGCGGCGGGGGCTGCCCTCTGGGCGGCGGCGAACTGCCGCTTGAGGTCCTCTAGCTCGGATCGGAGACGGCCATTCTCCTCCCACAACTTCGCCGTCTCCTCCGAGCTGGTATTATCAAGGAGGACCTCAACCGCCTCCTTGATGTGCTCCGCCGCCTCTTTAAGAGCACGAGTGAACGTGCCCTTCAGGTTGCCGGATCCGGTGGCAACCCTCAGGACGACGTCCACGCCGTCCAGCGCCTGGCGACTAAGCGCCACCGCCGACGCACTCCCCCCAGTCATCCGAGCGGCGCGCCGCTCTCGGGCCTGTCGGGCCAACTCGCTGACTTCGTCAGCCACGACAGCCCTCCGCTGCGCCCGCTTCGCCGCGTTTGCCTCTGCTCGGTTGCTACCGAGCAGAGACAAAGTGGAACCCCCGCTGACATCCGTCAACGGGGCCCCTGGGTCGCTCTCCGCGCCCTCCATGCACTCCACTGGAGCTGGAGTATCGGGCCGCAGAAAACGACCCCGACTGTCACGGGTGGGGGCTCCGCCCGCCACCGCGCGTCCCCTGCCTCGTGCCGTAGTCGGCACCTTGGCAGCAGCCAAGTTCTCCTCGCTGGAGGAGAGACTCCGCTTACGAGATCTGGATCTGGATCTCGATCCAGACCTCGTGCTGCCTCCGCGTAGGTCCCTGCTGGGACTGGAGCCTCCTCGGCTCGTGTTGCCAGTGATGGCAAGCGGCGTCATCACTACGCGCAGGTCCTTCAGGTTCTCCTGAAGGACCTTTTGTCGCTCGCCGGTGATGTCGGCGTTGAGTCTGGTGGTGCCCCCCCCAGATACGATGGGGCTGCCCTCGTTAGAGGGGCGGGATTCTCCCCGAAGGGTACCCGCCTGGAGTTTGTGGTTCGCATCAGACTTTTCCATGTTTGTTCCTTTGAAGGGTGTGGTCCCTTTCCCCTTTCCCCCCCTGCGCTAGTGACCGGAAACCCTCCGGCCATTCATCCCCTCGGCACGCTAGACCTTGGGATTGGGGTGATTTTTTAAAGAGGTTTTCTTCCTCTCCGACCTTCCGCCTTGCGCCCACTAGACCGACCCTCTGGAAGCAGAGAGGACAGTGGACGCAAGGTGGACATCGACGGACTGGCCGTCCCGCCCCTAGCCAGGTTCCCTTCACCGACCAACAATAGATGATCGGTGATTGGAACCATGACCCTTCCCCGTTTGTTGAAGATTAGCCGTCGACCCCAACTGTCCACCAAAAGCCGGTGGGCAGTGGGGGCCGCCGTTGCCCAGGGTGCGCCACGAGGAGGCTCTTCAACCTGCACCCCAACCTAACCTAACCTAACCTTTTTTTTTTTTTTTTTTTTTTTTTGATCCGGGGGGAAAATCCTCATGGATGTCCCCCGCCCCGGGGAGGGCGGAGGGGTCTGTCAGACTCTTACTGACTAAAAACCACCCCGGGTGTTCCCTCTCACACCTTCGCCGGGGGTCGCGGGAATCAAAAAGAATTCTTCCGCAACCCCCGTGGTGCCGGCCCGCCGCAGCGGGCCTCGTCTCGGCCGAGCGGGAGTGAGGTGTACGACACTCCCCTCGTACCGTCTTGGAGGGGCGCGCGTGGAACACTACGCGCCGCCGCCTCGGGTCCAGATGTTGTTGTGGGGGGCGACGGACTAGCCCCGCGTCCGTCGCCCCTGGACCCATTTAGGGGGGCTGGAAGAGGGCATTGTCTGCCCTCCTCCGACGCCCGGTGCGCCTGCTGCGGGCCGGGTTGAGGGAGGTGATCTCCCGCTCCCGCTCCGCAGCCTCCTTCTGCGAAATGACTTGCTCGCAGAAGGATACCACCGCGTCCCAGGCCTGTTCACTGCCGACCATGGCGTTAACGACGGCCGGCAGCGACAGGTCGCTGCCTACTTCTGAGATGAGGGCACGGCGCGGCTCCAGCCATGCGGCACATTCTGCCAGCGTATGCCGTGCCGTGTCCTCCCGACAGTCGACGCAGTGGTGACACCGAGCGTCTGGCTCCCTGGTTATGCGACACAGGAACTTCCCGAAGCAACCATGCCCCGAGAGAACCTGTGTCGCCCGAAATGTCAGGGAGCCGTGCCTTCTTCCGAGCCACTCGCTGAGCACCGGTCGGATCGCCTCGATGGTGTTGAGGCCGGCGGTAGGGCGTGAGAGCCTGTCCCGCCAGTCCGCCACCAGGACCCCGTGGAGCTGTGACCGACGCAGCTCCAGTTGTTGCTGCATCGGTCGTTCGCCCCGCGTCCGCATTTCCTCGCGCCACCGGAACAGTGACGCGAGGACCTTCGCCTCCAGGTCCCAGGGCGGGGATCCGGCCAGTGCGCATGCCGCCTCGTAGGAGATCGTGCGATATCCCCTTATGACTCTGACGGCCATAGCTCTCTGTGGCTTTCGCAAGACAGAGATACTCCCGGCCGTCAGGTCAGCCGCCCAGATCGGTGCCCCGTAGAGGGCCATCGATCGCACGATCCCCACGTAGAGCCGCCTGCAAGTGGCGCTCGGGCCCCCCAGATTGGGAAGCAGCGTTGAGAGCGCCCCGGCCGCGCCCAACAACTTGGGCGCAAGCCGCCGGAAGTGGGGGCCAAAGTCCCACCGGCTGTCGAGCACCAATCCTAGGTACTTCATGGTAGGCTCGACAGCGATGCGGACCCCCCCGACCACAATGTGTGATCCCGGCGGCGGCGCCCGTCGGGGACCATGGAACACCATGGCCCCCGACTTGTTGAGGGCCACCTCCAGGCCGAGGCGCCGAATGCGGCCCACAACTTGTGAGACCGCCGCCGTCGCCAGCAACGCTGCTTCCCTGTGCGAGCTCCCCCGGGCCGTGACCAACGTGTCGTCAGCGTAACACGTCAGCTGCACGCCCGGCTGGAGCTCACCCCTCAGCACCCAGTCGTAGCCGATGTTCCACAGGAGCGGTCCGACGACCGATCCCTGCGGAACACCGCACGACATGGGGTGCTGGTGACCGCCATCACGTCCCACGTAGGTGACACACCTCTCCGACAGATAAGCCCCAACGATGCGACGGAGGTAGAGAGGCACTCGATGATAAAGCAGTGCCTCTCTGATACAACTCCAGGGCAGGGTGTTGAAGGCGTTGGAAATGTCTAACGACACCGCCATCACCACCCCACCCCGAGACACCGTTTCCTCCGCCAGGACTCTCACCCGCGAGATCGCGTGAATGGTGGAGCGCCCGTGCCGAAAACCAAATTGGCACTCATCTAGGTCCGGCCCTACTTCGCACAAGTGGCTGACGAGGCGGGCTGCGATGATACGCTCAAACATCTTGCCCACCTCGTCGAGCAGCACTATGGGCCGGTACGCGGACGGTGAGTCCGCAGGGCGCCCCACCTTCTTGAGCAGGACTAGACGGCCGGTCTTCCACAATGTTGGAAACCGGCCCTGCTCAAGACACGCGGTGAAGAGTCCTCTCAGCTGGGGCTCTAGCTCCTTCAGAGCGAGGGCCAGCGCGATGCCGTGGATGCCGTCTGGCCCCGGGGCCACATTCTTGGCCCGGAGCCGCATCACGGCTGCCCTCATCTCTGCCTGTGTCACCTCTGGGACGTCGATGGCGTGTTCTTCCTCCGGAGGCTCTGCGGCTGTGGGCATAGCCATCGGCGGCGGAGTGTGCTCCGCTCTCGCCGGGAAGAGGGCTGCGACGACCTCCTCCAACAGCTCGGGCTGGAGGCTCTCGGTGAGTGGGGGCGCGGCGGCTCTTAGTTTCCCTCGAACCGCACGATAGGGGCGCCCCCACGGATCTCCGTCGAGAGTCTCCAGCATCTCCCCCCTGGCTCGCGATCTCGCATCGCCGATGGCCAGCCACAGAGCCTGCTTAGCCGCGCGGTACACCTCATACAGCGCGGCTTCTTCGTCAGGGACCCGACGACGTCGTCTTCGATAGTGGGTGTACGGGCGCCTCGCCGCGACGCACGCTATACGCAGCCGTGCGATCTCGGCGGACCACCAGTACACCTGGCGCCTTGCTGACAGCGTGTGGACCCGGGGCATGGACGCGTCGCTAATGTGCGTCATCGCCCCGCGGAACCACAGCGCCTCTTGTTCGACGTCGACGGGTCCGTTCGTCGTCGACTCCCGGATCCAGGCCTGGACAATAGCGGCCTCCTCGAGAAGTTCCCTGTCGATGCGCTTACGCGCCCAGCGCGGGCCGTCCATTCGCGGGGCCGCTGGACTGCGGCCGCTGGCGGTGTGGGCGGAGACGTCGAAGCGGATGTATCGATGATCCGACAACGTCTCCACCCCCACGACGACACGCCAGTCGCGCACACGGCATGCGACAGCAGGGCTAGCGAACGAGACGTCCACTATAGAGCCACCCCGCTGCCGCACGCACGTGTGAACCGACCCCCGGTTCAGGACGACCAAGCCAGTCGTAACCAGCCACTCCTCCAGCGCCTCGCCTCTGGCATCGGTCACAGAGGATCCCCACGCCGATGACTTGGCGTTGAGATCCCCTAGCAACAGCACAGGACGAGGGTGGAGTCGGCCTACGACGGCACCCAACTCGACAAGGAAGTTCTCGAAGTCGGCGAGGCTCTTGTTGGGCGAAAAGTACGCACCAATCACGCCAACGCCGTCCGCGAGGGCGGCTATCCAGCCGTGTCCCCGGGACGGGCTGACGAGAGCCCCGCCGATGATGGCCACCAAGCCGTCGAGGTCACCCACCCAGTTGTCGCGGGGGGGGACGAAATACGGCTCGGCGACCACCGCCACGTGGATCGACCACTCTGCCATGCTTTGGAGCAAAAGATCCTGAGCTCTGGCAGAGTGGTTGATATTGCCCTGGAGGAAATGGAACAGCGCCATTTATACGCAGTCCATTCCCTCCACGACACCTATCCTAGGCCGGGAGTCGACCGAGGGGCTGCCAGACTGAGGGGGGGGTAAAGAGCCCCCCGCAGCCTTGGCACCCCTTCTTCTCTTCCTGTTGGCGGGGCCGCCACAGGACTTACCACCCGCTCGGTGCCCAGCGGGCCTCCCTGCAGCTGTACAGAGGCTGCAGTTTGGCGCCGCGGAACACTGGGCCGCCTTGTGGCCGGGCTGGCCGCAGCGGAAGCATAGGTCGCTGCGGTCCGTCTCGCAGGTGCACCGCGCCCGGACATGCCCTACGTCCAGGCAGCGGAAACACCGCAAGGCCCTGGGTTGCATCAGCCTCACTCTGGCCGCAACCCACCCCACCAACAATCGCCCACTCTCGGCGACTTTGTTCGCCGCCGCCACCGGACACCGCACCCAGATCATGCCGAGTCCGGAGGCGTCGGCGCGGATGTCGCCCGTACGCACCTGGTCCGGCGGACACCCACCGGCACGGGCGATGGCCACCACGACCTCGTCTTCAGTGGTCGAGTCGTCCAGGCCGTCGACACGCAACTCCGCTGTCTTGATGGGCCTGGACACCCGAACGTCCTCGGGGTTGAGGACCTCCCTCAATTTGGCGGCCAACGCGTCCGCCTTCTCGCCGCTAGAGGCACCAGACACCTCTAACAACCGCGCCCCCGTCATCGCCGGCTTCAGCCTGAAGCCGGTCGGTGTGCCAAGGTCAGGAAAAGCGACCTTGGCCTTTGCCTCAGTGAGGACCGCCTTATATGTGATGCCCCGTTCGACGGCTCCGGGCAGCAGCGTAATCACAACTGCCGCGGAGCGTGGGGCTCTGACCTTAGGCGGTCCTCTGGCCTTCTTGGGCGCCGGGGTCTTGTTTGGTGCCGGTGCCTTAGCGGCTGCCGGTGCCGGCGGTGCCGCCTTCTTTTTGCGGCCCCTCTTGACGACCGTCGTCCAGGCCTCTGTTAAAGGCCCGGGCGCGGCCGCCGGAGGTGCCACCGTCTGGGTGGCGGGCGTGGATGCGCCCGCGGTTTTTCCCGCCTTCCTCGCCGTCATAGGTGGCGGATTGGCGGGCCCCTCCTTCCTCCGCCTGTCCGCAGCGAGCGGAGGGCGGAGGGTTTCGGCCGGAAGGAGTCTGGACTCCAGCGCCTCCAGTCGCGCTCCGACCATCTGCCCGCACTGCATCATGCAGATGCGGGCGATCTTCTCGACCTCTGCATCTGCGAGAGCAGAGGTCGACGGCTGGGCCGGCGATGGGGCCGGCCGAGGAGCCGTGACGCGAGAGGCGCCAGCGGCGGCGGGTGGTGGTGGTGAAGCTTCGAACTAGCGCATGGGAGATGCTGGTCGTCTCGTACTACTTCGAGCCCGACCAACCTATTGGACCATACCTGGACCACCTGACGGCAGTCATGAGAGAGTTTAAGCCCAGAAAGGCTGTAGTAGGAGGTGACGCAAACGCCAAGAGTACGTGGTGGGGAAGCAGCGCAATTGACGATAGGGGCGAAGAACTGGCGGGAATGATTGGCGAGCTCGATTTACATGTACTCAACTGCGGGAATAAACCCACCTTCGACACCATAAGAGGTGGACGTAGGTTAACGAGCTACGTCGACGTAACCTTATGTACAGAGGACCTTCTCGGCCTGGTCGAAGAGTGGGCGGTTGCTGAAGACCTAACGAGCTCGGATCATAACGGCATAGTCATTAAAATTAAATTACAAAAAAGCAAAGGCATAAACATCAAAAGAACAACTAGAAAATTTAACACAAAAAAGGCAAATTGGGAACTATTTTATGAAAAAATGGACCAATTAAAAATTGATAAAAACATTAATAAAACACAGATAGAATGTATAAACAAACCGGAACTATTAGATAACTTTATTTTAAAATACACAGAAATAATAGCTACAGCATGCAACGAAGCAATACCCATCAAAAAGGAAAACCAAACACTTACCTTGCCGTGGTGGTCCAAAGAGCTCGAAGCGATGAAGCACGATGTCGCCACCAGGAAGAGAAGGATCCGATGCGCAGCGCCGTCGCGCAGAGAAGGTGTGGTCGCGGAGTACCTGAAAGAAAAAGAGAAATATGAATTAGAAGTTAAAAAGTGTATCACTAGAAGTTGGAAGGAATTCTGTCAGAAACAAACTAGGGAAGGGGTTTGGGAAGGCATATATAGGGTTATAAAGAACACGTCGAAAAGGCAAGAGGATCTACCTTTGCTATGGAATGGGAAAGATGTGGGGCAGGAGGGGTCTGCGAAGTTACTGGCGGAAACGTTCTACCCGGAGGATAGAGAGGAGGAGGATAGCTCAGACCATCTGCGGATCAGAGCTCTTGCTGCCCGGATAAACGACTGGAGCCATAATGAGACCAATGACCCGGCGTTTACTACGGAGGAACTCAGATCCGCGACGGAGAGTTTCAACCCAAAAAAGGCACCCGGCGTAGACGGCTTTACAGCCGATATCTGCCAGCGAGTTATATTCCAGGACATCGAACTGCACCTGGAACTACTCAATAAGTGCTGGCAACTGACCCATTTCCCTACAGCATGGAAGGAGGCTGCAGTGGTGGTGCTAAGGAAACCGGGCAAAGACGATTACACCAGCCCTAAATCGTACAGGCCTATCGGGCTGTTACCGGTGATGGGCAAAATCCTCGAGAAGATGATGGTTAGAAGGCTGGTTTGGTACCTGGTGCCCCGTTTAAGTCCCCGCCAGTATGGCTTTATGCCACAGCGAAGCACGGAAGACTCCCTCTATGACCTGTTGGCCCATGTGCGAGGTAAACTCCAAGAGAAGAAGCTCATCACGATGGTCTCGCTGGACATAGAGGGAGCCTTTGACAGCGCGTGGTGGCCGGCCATAAAAGTCAGACTGGCGCAAGAGAAGTGCCCAGCGAATCTCCGAAGAATGACAGCCAGCTACCTGAGCGACCGAAAGGTTCGGGTGAGGTATGCTGGCCATGAGTACGCGAAAAGCACCAACAAAGGGTGTGTACAGGGATCAATAGGCGGCCCCATCTTATGGAATCTCTTATTGAACCCATTGCTGGACAGCCTCACGCAGAGAGGCGACTATTGTCAGGCCTTTGCGGACGACATAGTCCTCGTCTTCTCGGGAGATACGGCCATGGACATACAGAGACAGGCCAATGCCGCTCTCGAACATGTTCGGGTGTGGGGTGTCATGAATAAGCTTAGGTTCGCGCCACACAAAACTTGCGCAATGGTGCTTACCCGTAAACTGAAGTACGACACCCCTCACCTGACCATGGGGGGGATCGACATTGGCATGTCCACAGAGATCAAGATTTTGGGACTCACTGTGGACTCCAAGCTGACCTTCAACAGCCACATAGCCAATGTATGCAAAAAGGCACTTGGTGTCTATAGCCAACTTTCCAGAGCAGCAAAGGCCAGTTGGGGTCTTAACCCGGAGGTAATTAGGACGATTTACACCGCCACAGTGGAGCCCATAATTATGTACGCAGCTGGAGCCTGGTCGTCATCATCTGAGAAGCTGGGCGTCCAACGCCACTTGAACGCGGTCCAGAGGGGTTTTGCCCAAAAACTGTGCAAGGCGTATCGCACAACCTCTCTCCATTCAGCGCTGGTACTGGCCGGGATCTTACCACTTGACCTGCGCATACAAGAGGCAGCCGCCCTGTATGCGGCGAGGAGAGGTGCACCCCGGCCGGAGCTAGCAGACAGAGAGGTCGAGCGCAGAGCTGAATTTTCGGAGTCACCTCACCCGGCAAAACACACTGCGATAGAGTTCGTGAGTCTGGTAGACCAGGAGCAAACGGGTCGCCACAACAACCAAGATATCCGGATCTTCACAGATGGCAGTCGAATAGAGGATAAGGTTGGAGCAGCGCTATCTCTATGGGATAGTGCTGCAGAGATAAAGTCCCAGAAGCTCAAGCTGGCCCCGTTTTGTACGGTGTACCAGGCAGAACTCTTCGCGGTGTGCAAAGCCACGGAAACGATTCTGCGGAGAAGCGAGGGCAGCTACGGAATTTACAGTGACTCCAGATCAGCTCTCGAGACAATACGCAACCACAACACAACGCATCCCCTGGCGGTGAGTACCCGCAAAAACCTGAGAGCTATTGAAGCCCAGAACAAAACTGTGTTTTTGTTCTGGATCAAGGCACATGCGGGCCTTGCGGGCAATGAAAGGGCAGACGAGTTGGCGAAGGACGCAGCGCTCAACACGAAAACGAAGCCCCAATACGACTTGTGCCCGGTCTCATTCGTCAAGCGACAGATCCGACAGGGGTCGATTGACGAATGGAACCGAAGATATCAACAGGGCTCAACAGCCAGCGTCACCAAAATGTTCTTCCCCGATGCTGTAAGGGCATACAGGATAGTCCGGAAAATGACCCCAACTAGCGTCACCACCCAAGTGCTGACAGGGCACGGTGGGTTCTCGGAGTACCTGCATCGATTCAGGTGCAAAGAGAACTCATCATGTGCCTGTCAGCCTGGGATACCCGAAACAGTTAAGCATATCCTGACCGAATGCCCAATCCACGCCCTAAAGCGATTTGAGGCTGAAAATAAACTGGATCGCAAAATTCTGGTCGAAAACTTCGAAGAACTGATTTCAAGCAGGAAATATAAGGCTGTTTTTACAGAATATATAACAGAAATTGCTACAATAGTTCTAAAAAGAAATGAAAATAAATAGACTAACAAACTTGTTATGCTACATATATATATTATTAGAATATATTGATTAGCATTCAAAATGTTAGTAAATATCAAATAATAAAAAGGAGATTTTTTAAAAATTCAAGGCAACGTGATACTAAAGATACTAAAAAAGAAATAGATTCAGCGTAGTAAAAATAAGACATAATAAGAGAATAGTTTCGTATAAGAACAAATAAAAATACCAAAGGAAAGTAAACTACACAGAAGAACAAGGACTCTGATTATGTCAGAGGGACACTAGCAAGGGCAGGAGTGGGTTTTAGCCGGTAAGAGTCCGGCACTGCCCAGACTGGCTCACAAGTGGGCCAGTCTGGGCGTCCATGAGGATTTCCCACTCCTGGCAAAACAAAAAAAAAAAAAAAAAAAAAAACCTAACCTAACCTAACCTAACCTTTTTTTTTTTTTTTTTTGATCCGGGGGGAAAATCCTCATGGATGTCCCCCGCCCCGGGGAGGGCGGAGGGGTCTGTCAGACTCTTACTGACTAAAAACCACCCCGGGTGTTCCCTCTCACACCTTCGCCGGGGGTCGCGGGAATCAAAAAAGAATTCTTCCGCAACCCCCGTGGTGCCGGCCCGCCGCAGCGGGCCTCGTCTCGGTCGAGCGGGAGTGAGGTGTACGACACTCCCCTCGTACCGTCTTGGAGGGGCGCGCGTGGAACACTACGCGCCGCCGCCTCGGGTCCAGATGTTGTTGTGGGGGGCGACGGACTAAACCCCGCGTCCGTCGCCCCTGGACCCATTTAGGGGGGCTGGAAGAGGGCATTGTCTGCCCTCCTCCGACGCCCGGTGCGCCTGCTGCGGGCCGGGTTGAGGGAGGTGATCTCCCGCTCCCGCTCCGCAGCCTCCTTCTGCGAAATGACTTGCTCGCAGAAGGATACCACCGCGTCCCAGGCCTGTTCACTGCCGACCATGGCGTTCACTACGGCCGGCAGCGACAGGTCACTGCCTACTTCAGAGATGAGGGCACGGCGCGGCTCCAGCCATGCGGCACATTCTGCCAGCGTATGCCGTGCCGTGTCCTCCCGACAGTCGACGCAGTGGTGACACCGAGCGTCTGGCTCCCTGGTTATGCGACACAGGAACTTCCCGAAGCAACCATGCCCCGAGAGAACCTGTGTCGCCCGAAATGTCAGGGAGCCGTGCCTTCTTCCGAGCCACTCGCTGAGCACCGGTCGGATCGCCTCGATGGTGTTGAGGCCGGCGGTAGGGCGTGAGAGCCTGTCCCGCCAGTCCGCCACCAGGACCTCGTGGAGCTGAGACCGACGCAGCTCCAATTGTTGCTGCATCGGTCGTTCGCCCCGCGCCCGCATTTCCTCGCGCCACCGGAACAGTGACGCGAGGACCTTCGCCTCCAGGTCCCAGGGCGGGGATCCGGCCAGTGCACATGCCGCCTCGCAGGAGATCGTGCGATATCCCCTAATGACTCTGACGGCCATAGCTCTCTGTGGCTTACGCAAGACAGAGATGCTCCCGGCCGTCAGGTCAGCCGCCCAGATCGGTGCCCCATACAGGGCCATCGATCGCACGATCCCCACGTAGAGCCGCCTACAGGCGGCGCTCGGGCCCCCCAGATTGGGAAGCAGCGTTGAGAGCGCCCCGGCCGCGCCCAACAACTTGGGCGCAAGCCGCCGGAAGTGGGGGCCAAAGTCCCACCGGCTGTCGAGCACCAATCCTAGGTACTTCATGGTAGGCTCGACAGCGATGCGGACCCCCCCGACCACAATGTGTGATCCCGGCGGCGGCGCCCGTCGGGGACCATGGAACACCATGGCCTCCGACTTGTTGAGGGCCACCTCCAGGCCGAGGCGCCGAATGCGGCCCACAACTTGTGAGACCGCCGCCGTCGCCAGCAACGCTGCTTCCCTGTGCGAGCTCCCCCGGGCCGTGACCAACGTGTCGTCAGCGTAACACGTCAGCTGCACGCCCGGCTGGAGCTCACCCCTCAGCACCCAGTCGTAGCCGATGTTCCACAGGAGCGGTCCGACGACCGATCCCTGCGGAACACCGCACGACATGGGGTGCTGGTGACCGCCATCACGTCCCACGTAGGTGACACACCTCTCCGACAAATAAGCCCCAACGATGCGACGGAGGTAGAGAGGCACTCGATGATAGAGCAGTGCCTCTCTGATACAACTCCAGGGCAGGGTGTTGAAGGCGTTGGAAATGTCTAACGACACCGCCATCACCACCCCACCCCGAGACACCGTTTCCTCCGCCAGGACTCTCACCCGCGATATCGCGTGGATGGTGGAGCGCCCGTGCCGAAAACCAAATTGGCACTCGTCCAGATCCGGCCCTTCTTCGCACAAGTGGCTGACGAGGCGGGCTGCGATGATCCGCTCAAACATCTTGCCCACCTCGTCGAGCAGCACAATGGGCCGGTACGCGGACGGCGAGTCCGCGGGGCGCCCCGCCTTCTTGAGCAGGACTAGACGGCCGGTCTTCCACAATGTTGGAAACCGGCCCTGCTCAAGACACGCGGTGAAGAGTCCTCTCAGCTGGGGCTCTAGCTCCTTCAGAGCGAGGGCCAGCGCGATGCCGTGGATGCCGTCAGGCCCCGGAGCCACATTCTTGGCCCGGAGCCGCATCACGGCTGCCCTCATCTCTGCCTGTGTCACCTCTGGGACGTCAATGGCGTGTTCCTCCTCCGGAGGCTCTGCGGCTGTGGGCATAGCCATCGGCGGCGGAGTGTGCTCCGCTCTCGCCGGGAAGAGGGCTGTTACTACCTCCTCCAGCAGCTCGGGCTGGAGGCTCTCGGTGAGTGGGGGCGCGGCGGCTCTTAGTTTCCCTCGAACCGCACGATAGGGGCGCCCCCACGGATCTCCGTCGAGAGTCTCCAGCATCTCCCCCCTGGCTCGCGATCTCGCATCGCCGATGGCCAGCCACAGAGCCTGCTTAGCCGCGCGGTACACCTCATACAGCGCGGCTTCTTCGTCAGGGACCCGACGACGTCGTCTTCGATAGTGGGTGTACGGGCGCCTCGCCGCGACGCACGCTATACGCAGCCGTGCGATCTCGGCGGACCACCAGTACACCTGGCGCCTTGCTGACAGCGTGTGGACCCGGGGCATGGACGCGTCGCTAATGTGCGTCATCGCCCCGCGGAACCACAGCGCCTCTTGTTCGACGTCGACGGGTCCGTTCGTCGTCGACTCCCGGATCCAGGCCTGGACAATAGCGGCCTCCTCGAGAAGTTCCCTGTCGATGCGCTTACGCGCCCAGCGCGGGCCGTCCATTCGCGGGGCCGCTGGACTGCGGCCGCTGGCGGTGTGGGCGGAGACGTCGAAGCGGATGTATCGATGATCCGACAACGTCTCCACCTCCACGACGACACGCCAGTCGCGCACACGGCATGCGACAGCAGGGCTAGCGAACGAGACGTCCACTATAGAGCCACCCCGCTGCCGCACGCACGTGTGAACCGACCCCCGGTTCAGGACGACCAAGCCAGTCGTAACCAGCCACTCCTCCAGCGCCTCGCCTCTGGCATCGGTCACAGAGGATCCCCACGCCGATGACTTGGCGTTGAGATCCCCTAGCAACAGCACAGGACGAGGGTGGAGTCGGCCTACGACGGCACCCAACTCGACAAGGAAGTTCTCGAAGTCGGCGAGGCTCTTGTTGGGCGAAAAGTACGCACCAATCACGCCAACGCCGTCCGCGAGGGCGGCTATCCAGCCGTGTCCCCGGGACGGGCTGACGAGAGCCCCGCCGATGATGGCCACCAAGCCGTCGAGGTCACCCACCCAGTTGTCGCGGGGGGGGACGAAATACGGCTCGGCGACCACCGCCACGTGGATCGACCACTCTGCCATGCTTTGGAGCAAAAGATCCTGAGCTCTGGCAGAGTGGTTGATATTGCCCTGGAGGAAATGGAACAGCGCCATTTATACGCAGGCTTCAGCCTGAAGCCGGTCGGTGTGCCAAGGTCGGGGAACGCGACCTTGGCCTTCGCCTCGGTAAGGACCGCCTTGTATGTCACGCCCCGTTCGACGGCTCCGGGCAGCAGCGTAATTACCACTGCCGCGGAGCGTGGGGCTCTGACCTTTGGCGGTCCTTTAGGCTTCTTCTTGGGCGCCTTGGTTGGTGCCGGTGCCTTAGCGGCTGCCGGTGCCGGCGGTGCCGCCTTTTTCTTGCGGCCCCTCTTGACGACCGTCGTCCAGGCCTCTGTTAAAGGCCCGGGCGCGGCCGCCGCAGGTGCCGCCGTCTGGGTGGCGGGCGTGGGCGCGCCCGCGGTTTTTCCCGCCTTCCTCGCCATAACTGGTGGCGGGTTGGTGGGCCCCTCCTTCCTCCGCCTGTCCGCAGCGAGCGGAGGGCGGAGGGTTTCGGCCGGAAGGAGCCTCGATTCGAGGGCTTCCAGCCGCGCACCTACCATCTTCCCGCACTGCATCATGCAGATGCGGGCGATCTTCTCGACCTCCGCATCTGCCAGTGCGGAGGTCGACGGCGGGGCCGGCAATGGGGCCGGCAGAGTAGCCGAGGCGCGAGAGGCGCCGGCAGTGGCAGGAGCCGACCTCTGGGCGGCAAATTGCCGCTTGAGGTCCTCGAGCTCGGATCGGAGACGGCCATTCTCCTCCCACAACTTCGCCGTCTCCTCCGAGCTGGTATGATCGAGGAGGACCTCAACCGCCTCCTTGATGCCTTCCGCCGCCTCTTTTAGGGCGCGCGTGTACGTGCCCTTCAGGTTGCCAGATTTGGTGGCAACCCTCACGACAACGTCCACGGCGTCCAGCGCCTGGCGACTGAGGGCCAACGCCGACGCACTCCCCTCAGCCACCCGAGCGGCGCGCCGCTCTCGGGCCTGTCGGGCCAACTCGCTGACCTCGTCAGCCACGACAGCCCTTTGCTGCGCCCGTCTAGCGGCACTCACCTCTGCTCGGTTGCTGCCGAGCAGAGACGAAGTGGAGCCCCCGCTGAGATCCGTCAGCGGGGCTCCTGGGTCGCTCTCCGCGCCCTCCATCCGCTCCATTGGAGTCGGAGTGTCGGGCCGCAAGAAGCGACCCCGACTGTCACGGGTGGTGACTCCTCCCGCCACCGCGCGACCCCTACCACTGCGTGCCGTGTTAGGCACTTTTGCAGCCGCCAAGTTCTCCTCACTAGAGGAGAGACTTCGCTTTCGAGATCTGGATCTGGATCTTGATCCAGATCTCGAGCTGCCTCCACTTGAGCCTCCTCGGCTCTTGTTGCCGTCAGAGACGGCAAGCGGCGTCAGCACCACGCGCGGGTCCTTCTGGTTTCCCAGAAGCACCCTTTTTCGCTCGCCGGTGGTGTCGGCGTTGAGTTCATTGTTGCCCCCTCCAGATACGCTGGGGCAGCCCTCAAAAGAGGGGCGGGATTCCCCCCGAAGGGGACCCGCCTGGAGATTCTTTTTCACAGTGAACTTATCCATAGTTTTCCTTTTAAAGGGTGCGGTCCCTATCCCCGTTTCCCCCCCCTGCGCTAGTGACCACGATACCCCCGGGCCATCCATCCCCTCGGCACGCTAGACCTTGGGATTGGGGTGATTTTTTAATGAGGTTTTCTTCCTCACCCACCTTCCGCCTTGCGCCCACTAGACCGACCCTCTGGAAGCAGAGAGGACAGTGGACGCAAGGTGGACATCGACGGACTGGCCGTCCCGCCCCTAGCCAGGTTCCCTTCACCGACCAACAAGAGATGATCGGTGATTGGAACCATGACCCTTCCCCGTTTGTTGAAGATTAGCCGTCGACCCCAGCTGTCCACCAAAAGCCGGTGGGCAGTGGGGGCCGCCGTTGCCCAGGGTGCGCCACGAGGAGGCTCTTCAACCTGCACCCCAACCTAACCTTTTTTTTTTTTTTTTTTTTTTTTTTTTTTTTTTTGATCCGGGGGGAAAATCCTCATGGATGTCCCCCGCCCCGGGGAGGGCGGAGGGGTCTGTCAGACTCTTACTGACTAAAAACCACCCCGGGTGTTCCCTCTCACACCTTCGCCGGGGGTCGCGGGAATCAAAAAGAATTCTTCCGCAACCCCCGTGGTGCCGGCCCGCCGCAGCGGGCCTCGTCTCGGCCGAGCGGGAGTGAGGTGTACGACACTCCCCTCGTACCGTCTTGGAGGGGCGCGCGTGGAACACTACGCGCCGCCGCCTCGGGCCCAGATGTTGTTGTGGGGGGCGACAGACTAGCCCCGCGTCCGTCGCCCCTGGACCCATTTAGGGGGGCTGGAAGAGGGCATTGTCTGCCCTCCTCCGACGCCCGGTGCGCCTGCTGCGGGCCGGGTTGAGGGAGGTGATCTCCCGCTCCCGCTCCGCAGCCTCCTTCTGCGAAATGACTTGCTCGCAGAAGGATACCACCGCGTCCCAGGCCTGTTCACTGCCGACCATGGCGTTCACTACGGCCGGCAGCGACAGGTCACTGCCTACTTCAGAGATGAGGGCACGGCGCGGCTCCAGCCATGCGGCACATTCTGCCAGCGTATGCCGTGCCGTGTCCTCCCGACAGTCGACGCAGTGGTGACACCGAGCGTCTGGCTCCCTGGTTATGCGACACAGGAACTTCCCGAAGCAACCATGCCCCGAGAGAACCTGTGTCGCCCGAAAAGTCAGGGAGCCGTGCCGTCTTCCGAGCCACTCGCTGAGCACTGGTCGGATCGCCTCGATGGTGTTGAGGCCGGCGGTAGGGCGTGAGAGCCTGTCCCGCCAGTCCGCCACCAGGACCTCGTGGAGCTGTGACCGACGCAGCTCCAGTTGTTGCTGCATCGGTCGTTCGCCCCGCGCCCGCATTTCCTCGCGCCACCGGAACAGTGACGCGAGGACCTTCGCCTCCAGGTCCCAGGGCGGGGATCCGGCCAGTGCGCATGCCGCCTCGTAGGAGATCGTGCGATATCCCCTTATGACTCTGACGGCCATAGCTCTCTGTGGCTTTCGCAAGACAGAGATACTCCCGGCCGTCAGGTCAGCCGCCCAGATCGGTGCCCCGTAGAGGGCCATCGATCGCACGATCCCCACGTAGAGCCGCCTGCAAGTGGCGCTCGGGCCCCCCAGATTGGGAAGCAGCGTTGAGAGCGCCCCGGCCGCGCCCAGCAACTTGGGCGCAAGCCGCCGGAAGTGGGGGCCAAAGTCCCACCGGCTGTCGAGCACCAATCCTAGGTACTTCATGGTAGGCTCGACAGCGATGCGGACCCCCCCGACCACAATGTGTGATCCCGGCGGCGGCGCCCGTCGGGGACCATGGAACACCATGGCCTCCGACTTGCTGAGGGCCACCTCCAGGCCGAGGCGCCGAATGCGGCTCACAACTTGTGAGACCGCCGCCGTCGCCAGCAACGCTGCATCCCTGTGCGAGCTCCCCCGGGCCGTGACTAACGTGTCGTCAGCGTAACACGTCAGCTGCACGCCCGGCTGGAGCTCACCCCTCAGCACCCAGTCGTAGCCGATGTTCCACAGGAGCGGTCCGACGACCGATCCCTGCGGAACACCGCACGACATGGGGTGCTGGTGACCGCCATCACGTCCCACGTAGGTGACACACCGCTCCGACAAATAAGCCCCAACGATGCGACGGAGGTAGAGAGGCACTCGATGATAGAGCAGTGCCTCTCTGATACAACTCCAGGGCAGGGTGTTGAAGGCGTTGGAAATGTCTAACGACACCGCCATCACCACCCCACCCCGAGACACCGTTTCCTCCGCCAGGACTCTCACCCGCGAGATCGCGTGAATGGTGGAGCGCCCGTGCCTGAAGCCAAATTGGCACTCATCCAGATCCGGCCCTTCTTCGCACAAGTGGCCGACGAGGCGGGCTGCGATGATTCGCTCAAACATCTTGCCCACCTCGTCGAGCAGCACTATGGGCCGGTACGCGGACGGTGAGTCCGCAGGGCGCCCCGCCTTCTTGAGCAGGACTAGACGGCCAGTCTTCCACAATGTTGGAAACCGGCCCTGCTCAAGACACGCGGTGAAGAGTCCTCTCAGCTGGGGCTCTAGCTCCTTCAGAGCGAGGGCCAGCGCGATGCCGTGGATGCCGTCCGGCCCCGGAGCCACATTCTTGGCCCGGAGCCGCATCACGGCTGCCCTCATCTCTGCCTGTGTCACCTCTGGGACGTCGATGGCGTGTTCCTCCTCCGGAGGCTCTGCGGCTGTGGGCATAGCCATCGGCGGCGGAGTGTGCTCCGCTCTCGCCGGGAAGAGGGCTGCGACGACCTCCTCCAACAGCTCGGGCTACCCCAACCTAACCTTTTTTTTTTTTTTTTTTTTTGATCCGGGGGGAAAATCCTCATGGATGTCCCCCGCCCCGGGGAGGGCGGAGGGGTCTGTCAGACTCTTACTGACTAAAAACCACCCCGGGTGTTCCCTCTCACACCTTCGCCGGGGGTCGCGGGAATCAAAAAGAATTCTTCCGCAACCCCCGTGGTGCCGGCCCGCCGCAGCGGGCCTCGTCTCGGCCGAGCGGGAGTGAGGTGTACGACACTCCCCTCGTACCGTCTTGGAGGGGCGCGCGTGGAACACTACGCGCCGCCGCCTCGGGTCCAGATGTTGTTGTGGGGGGCGACGGACTAAACCCCGCGTCCGTCGCCCCTGGACCCATTTAGGGGGGCTGGAAGAGGGCATTGTCTGCCCTCCTCCGACGCCCGGTGCGCCTGCTGCGGGCCGGGTTGAGGGAGGTGATCTCCCGCTCCCGCTCCGCAGCCTCCTTCTGCGAAATGACTTGCTCGCAGAAGGATACCACCGCGTCCCAGGCCTGTTCACTGCCGACCATGGCGTTCACTACGGCCGGCAGCGACAGGTCACTGCCTACTTCAGAGATGAGGGCACGGCGCGGCCCCAGCCATGCGGCACATTCTGCCAGCGTATGCCGTGCCGTGTCCTCCCGACAGTCGACGCAGTGGTGACACCGAGCGTCTGGCTCCCTGGTTATGCGACACAGGAACTTCCCGAAGCAACCATGCCCCGAGAGAACCTGTGTCGCCCGAAAAGTCAGGGAGCCGTGCCGTCTTCCGAGCCACTCGCTGAGCACTGGTCGGATCGCCTCGATGGTGTTGAGGCCGGCGGTAGGGCGTGAGAGCCTGTCCCGCCAGTCCGCCACCAGGACCTCGTGGAGCTGAGACCGACGCAGCTCCAATTGTTGCTGCATCGGTCGTTCGCCCCGCGCCCGCATTTCCTCGCGCCACCGGAACAGTGACGCGAGGACCTTCGCCTCCAGGTCCCAGGGCGGGGATCCGGCCAGTGCGCATGCCGCCTCGTAGGAGATCGTGCGATATCCCCTAATGACTCTGACGGCCATAGCTCTCTGTGGCTTTGGCAAGACAGAGATACTCCCGGCCGTCAGGTCAGCCGCCCAGATCGGTGCCCCGTAGAGGGCCATCGATCGCACGATCCCCACGTAGAGCCGCCTGCAAGTGACGCTCGGGCCCCCCAGATTGGGAAGCAGCGTTGAAAGTGCCCCGGCCGCGCCCAACAACTTGGGCGCAAGCCGCCGGAAGTGGGGGCCAAAGTCCCACCGGCTGTCGAGCACCAATCCTAGGTACTTCATGGTAGGCTCGACAGCGATGCGGACCCCCCCGACCACAATGTGTGATCCCGGCGGCGGCGCCCGTCGGGGACCATGGAACACCATGGCCTCCGACTTGTTGAGGGCCACCTCCAGGCCACCCCAACCTAACCTTTTTTTTTTTTTTTTTTTTTTTTTTTTTTTTTTTTTTTTTTTTGATCCGGGGGGAAAATCCTCATGGATGTCCCCCGCCCCGGGGAGGGCGGAGGGGTCTGTCAGACTCTTACTGACTAAAAACCACCCCGGGTGTTCCCTCTCACACCTTCGCCGGGGGTCGCGGGAATCAAAAAGAATTCTTCCGCAACCCCCGTGGTGCCGGCCCGCCGCAGCGGGCCTCGTCTCGGCCGAGCGGGAGTGAGGTGTACGACACTCCCCTCGTACCGTCTTGGAGGGGCGCGCGTGGAACACTACGCGCCGCCGCCTCGGGTCCAGATGTTGTTGTGGGGGGCGACGGACTAAACCCCGCGTCCGTCGCCCCTGGACCCATTTAGGGGGGCTGGAAGAGGGCATTGTCTGCCCTCCTCCGACGCCCGGTGCGCCTGCTGCGGGCCGGGTTGAGGGAGGTGATCTCCCGCTCCCGCTCCGCAGCCTCCTTCTGCGAAATGACTTGCTCGCAGAAGGATACCACCGCGTCCCAGGCCTGTTCACTGCCGACCATGGCGTTAACTACGGCCGGCAGCGACAGGTCACTGCCTACTTCAGAGATGAGGGCACGGCGCGGCTCCAGCCATGCGGCACATTCTGCCAGCGTATGCCGTGCCGTGTCCTCCCGACAGTCGACGCAGTGGTGACACCGAGCGTCTGGCTCCCTGGTTATGCGACACAGGAACTTCCCGAAGCAACCATGCCCCGAGAGAACCTGTGTCGCCCGAAAGGTCAGGGAGCCGTGCCTTCTTCCGAGCCACTCGCTGAGCACTGGTCGGATCGCCTCGATGGTGTTGAGGCCGGCGGTAGGGCGTGAGAGCCTGTCCCGCCAGTCCGCCACCAGGACCTCGTGGAGCTGAGACCGACGCAGCTCCAATTGTTGCTGCATCGGTCGTTCGCCCCGCGCCCGCATTTCCTCGCGCCACCGGAACAGTGACGCGAGGACCTTTGCCTCCAGGTCCCAGGGCGGGGATCCGGCCAGTGCGCATGCCGCCTCGTAGGAGATCGTGCGATATCCCCTTATGACTCTGACGGCCATAGCTCTCTGTGGCTTTCGCAAGACAGAGATGCTCCCGGCCGTCAGGTCAGCCGCCCAGATCGGTGCCCCGTAGAGGGCCATCGATCGCACGATCCCCACGTAGAGCCGCCTGCAAGTGGCGCTCGGGCCCCCCAGATTGGGAAGCAGCGTTGAAAGTGCCCCGGCCGCGCCCAACAACTTGGGCGCAAGCCGCCGGAAGTGGGGGCCAAAGTCCCACCGGCTGTCGAGCACCAATCCTAGGTACTTCATGGTAGGCTCGACAGCGATCCGGACCCCCCCGACCACGATGTGTGATCCAGGCGGCGGCGCCCGTCGGGGACCATGGAACACCATGGCCTCCGACTTGTTGAGGGCCACCTCCAAGCCGAGGCGCCGAATGCGGCTCACAACTTGTGAGACCGCCGCCGTCGCCAGCAACGCTGCTTCCCTGTGCGAGCTCCCCCGGGCCGTGACTAACGTGTCGTCAGCGTAACACGTCAGCTGCACGCCCGGCTGGAGCTCACCCCTCAGCACCCAGTCGTAGCCGATGTTCCACAGGAGCGGTCCGACGACCGATCCCTGCGGAACACCGCACGACATGGGGTGCTGGTGACCGCCATCACGTCCCACGTAGGTGACACACCTCTCCGACAGATAAGCCCCAACGATGCGACGGAGGTAGAGAGGCACTTGATGAAAGCGCAGTGCCTCTCTGATACAACTCCAGGGCAGGGTGTTGAAGGCGTTGGAAATGTCTAACGACACCGCCATCACCACCCCACCCCGAGACACCGTTTCCTCCGCCAGGACTCTCACCCGCGAAATTGCGTGGATGGTGGAGCGCCCTTGCCTAAATCCAAATTGGCAGTCGTCTAGGTCCGGCCCTTCTTCGCACAAGTGGCTGACGAGGCGGGCTGCGATAATACGCTCAAACATCTTGCCCACCTCGTCGAGCAGCACTATGGGCCGGTACGCGGACGGCGAGTCCGCGGGGCGCCCCGCCTTCTTGAGCAGGACTAGACGGCCGGTCTTCCACAATGTTGGAAACCGGCCCTGCTCAAGACACGCGGTGAAGAGTCCTCTCAGCTGGGGCTCTAGCTCCTTCAGAGCGAGGGCCAGCGCGATGCCGTGGATGCCGTCCGGCCCCGGAGCCACATTCTTGGCCCGGAGCCGCATCACGGCTGCCCTCATCTCTGCCTGTGTCACCTCTGGGACGTCGATGGCGTGTTCCTCCTCCGGAGGCTCTGCGGCTGTGGGCATAGCCATCGGCGGCGGAGTGTGCTCCGCTCTCGCCGGGAAGAGGGCTGCAACGACCTCCTCCAACAGCTCGGGCTGGAGGCTCTCGGTGAGTGGGGGCGCGGCGGCTCTCAGTTTCCCTCGAACCGCACGATAGGGGCGCCCCCACGGATCTCCGTCGAGAGTCTCCAGCATCTCCCCCCTGGCTCGCGATCTCGCATCGCCGATGGCCAGCCACAGAGCCTGCTTAGCCGCGCGGTACACCTCATACAGCGCGGCTTCTTCGTCAGGGACCCGACGACGTCGTCTTCGGTAATGGGTGTACGGGCGCCTCGCCGCGACGCACGCTATACGCAGCCGTGCGATCTCGGCGGACCACCAGTACACCTGGCGCCTTGCTGACAGCGTGTGGACCCGGGGCATGGACGCGTCGCTAATGTGCGTCATCGCCCCGCGGAACCACAGCGCCTCTTGTTCGACGTCGACGGGTCCGTTCGTCGTCGACTCCCGGATCCAGGCCTGGACAATAGCGGCCTCCTCGAGAAGTTCCCTGTCGATGCGCTTACGCGCCCAGCGCGGGCCGTCCATTCGCGGGGCCGCTGGACTGCGGCCGCTGGCGGTGTGGGCGGAGACGTCGAAGCGGATGTATCGGTGATCCGACAACGTCTCCACCTCCACGACGACACGCCAGTCGCGCACACGGCACGCGACAGCAGGGCTAGCGAACGAGACGTCCACTATAGAGCCACCCCGCTGCCGCACGCACGTGTGAACCGACCCCCGGTTCAGGACGACCAAGCCAGTCGTAACCAACCACTCCTCCAGCGCCTCGCCTCTGGCATCGGTCACAGGGGATCCCCACGCCGATGACTTGGCGTTGAGATCCCCCAGCAACAGCACAGGACGAGGGTGGAGTCGGCCTACGACGGCACCCAACTCGACAAGGAAATTCTCGAAGTCGGCGAGGCTCTTGTTGGGCGAAAAGTACGCACCAACCACGCCAACGCCGTCCGCGAGGGCGGCTATCCAGCCGTGTCCCCGGGACGGGCTGACGAGAGCCCCGCCGATGATGGCCACCAAGCCGTCGAGGTCACCCACCCAGTTGTCGCGGGGGGGGACGAAATACGGCTCGGCGACCACCGCCACGTGGATCGACCACTCTGCCATGCTCTGGAGCAAAAGATCCTGAGCTCTGGCAGAGCGGTTGATATTGCCCTGGAGGAAATGGAACAGCGCCATTTATGCGCAGTCCATTCCCTCCACGACACCTGTCCTAGGCCGGGAGTCGACCGAGGGGCTGCCAGACTGAGGGGGGGGTAAAGAGCCCCCCGCAGCCTTGGCACCCCTTCTTCTCTTCTTGTTGGCGGGGCCGCCACAAGATTTTCCACCCGCTCGGTGCCCGGCGGGCCTCCCTGCAGCTGTACAGAGGCTGCAGTTTGGCGCCGCGGAGCACTGCGCCGCCTTGTGGCCGGGCTGGCCGCAGCGGAAGCATAGGTCGCTGCGGTCCGTCTCGCAGGTGCACCGCGCCCGGACATGCCCTACGTCCAGGCAGCGGAAACACCGCAAAGCCCTGGGTTGCATCAGCCTTACTCTGGCCGCAACCCACCCCACCAACAATCGCCCACTCTCGGCGACTTTATTCGCCGCCGCCACCGGGCACCGCACCCAAATCGCGCCGAGCCCGGAAGCGTCGGCGCGGATGTCGCCCGTCCGCACTTGGTCCGGCGGACACCCACCGGCACGGGCGATGGCCGCCACGACCTCGGCCTCAGTGGTCGAGTCGTCCAGGCCGTCGACACGCAACTCCGCTGTCTTGATGGGCCTGGACACCCGAACGTCCTCTGGGTTGAGGACCTCCCTCAGCTTGGCGGCCAGTATGTCCGCCTTTTCGCCGCTAGAGGCACCGGACACCTCCAGCAGTCGCGCCCCCGTCATCGCCGGCTTCAGCCTGAAGCCGGTCGGTGTGCCAAGGTCGGGGAACGCGACCTTGGCCTTTGCCTCAGTGAGGACCGCCTTATATGTGATGCCCCGTTCGACGGCTCCGGGCAGCAGCGTAATCACAACTGCCGCGGAGCGTGGGGCTCTGACCTTAGGCGGTCCTCTGGCCTTCTTGGGCGCCGGGGTCTTGTTTGGTGCCGGTGCCTTAGCGGCTGCCGGTGCCGGCGGTGCCGCCTTCTTTTTGCGGCCCCTCTTGACGACCGTCGTCCAGGCCTCTGTTAAAGGCCCGGGCGCGGCCGCCGGAGGTGCCGCCGTCTGGGTGGCGGGCGTGGATGCGCCCGCGGTTTTTCCCGCCTTCCTCGCCGTCATAGGTGGCGGATTGGCGGGCCCCTCCTTCCTCCGCCTGTCCGCAGCGAGCGGAGGGCGGAGGGTTTCGGCCGGAAGGAGTCTGGACTCCAGCGCCTCCAGTCGCGCTCCGACCATCTGCCCGCACTGCATCATGCAGATGCGGGCGATCTTCTCGACCTCTGCATCTGCGAGTGCAGAGGTCGACGGCTGGGCCGGCGATGGGGCCGGCCGAGAAGCCGTGACGCGGGAGGCGCCAGCGGCGGCGGGGGCTGCCCTCTGGGCGGCGGCAAACTGCCGCTTGAGGTCCTCTAGCTCGGATCGGAGACGGCCATTCTCCTCCCACAACTTCGCCGTCTCCTCCGAGCTGGTATTATCAAGGAGGACCTCAACCGCCTCCTTGATGTGCTCCGCCGCCTCTTTAAGAGCACGAGTGAACGTGCCCTTCAGGTTGCCGGATCCGGTGGCAACCCTCAGGACGACGTCCACGCCGTCCAGCGCCTGGCGACTAAGCGCCACCGCCGACGCACTCCCCCCAGTCATCCGAGCGGCGCGCCGCTCTCGGGCCTGTCGGGCCAACTCGCTGACTTCGTCAGCCACGACAGCCCTCCGCTGCGCCCGCTTCGCCGCGTTTGCCTCTGCTCGGTTGCTACCGAGCAGAGACAAAGTGGAACCCCCGCTGACATCCGTCAACGGGGCCCCTGGGTCGCTCTCCGCGCCCTCCATCGGCTTTGGAGTGTCGGGCCGCAAGAAGCGACCCCGACTGTCACGGGTGGGGGCTCCGCCCGCCACCGCGCGACCCCTACCACTGCGTGCCGTGTTCGGCACTTTGGCAGCCGCCAAGTTCTCCTCGCTGGAGGAGAGACTCCGCTTTCGAGATCTGGATCTGGATCTCGACCCAGATCTCGAGCTGCCTCCACTGGAGCCTCCTCGGCTCTTTTTGCCGTCAGAGACGGCAAGCGGCGTCATCACTACGCGCAGGTCCTTCAGGTTCTCCTGAAGGACCTTTTCTCGCTCGCCGGTGATGTCGGCGGGAAGTCTAAAGTTGCCCCCTCCAGATACGCTGGGGCTGCCCTCGTTAGAGGGGCGGGATTCCCCCCGAAGGGGACCCGCCTGGAGATTTATTTCCACAAGAGACTTTTTCATTTTGTTTTTTCCTTTGAAGGGTGTGGTCCCTTTCCCCTTTCCCCCCCTGCGCTAATGACCGGAAACCCTCCGGCCATTCATCCTCTCGGCACGCTCGACCTTAGGATTGGGGTAATTATTTTACAGAGGTTGTCTTCCTCTCCCTCCTTCCGCCTTGCGCCCACTAGACCGACCCTCTGGAAGCAGAGAGGACAGTGGACGCAAGGTGGACATCGACGGACTGGCCGTCCCGCCCCTAGCCAGGTTCCCTTCACCGACAATCAGAGATGATCGGTGATTGGAACCATGACCCTTCCCCGTTTGTTGAAGATTAGCCGTCGACCCCAACTGTCCACCAAAAGCCGGTGGGCAGTGGGGGCCGCCGTTGCCCAGGGTGCGCCACGAGGAGGCTCTTCAACCTGCACCCCACCCCAACCTAACCTAACCTAACCTTTTTTTTTTTTTTTTTTTTTTTTACCGGGTGGAAAATCCTCATGGATGTCCCCCGCCCCGGGGAGGGCGGGGGGGTCTGTCGGACTCTTACCGACTAAAAACCGAACCCGACTGTTCCCTCTCTCACCTGCGCGGGGGTCGCGGGAATCAAAAAGAATTCTTCCACAACCCCCGCTGGTGCCGGCCCGCCGTAGCGGGCCCCGTCTTGGTCGAGGGGGAGTGAGGTGTACGACACTCCCCCGCGCCATAGGCGCGCGCGTGGAACAGTACGCGCCGCCGCCTCGGGTCCAGGTGCTGTGGGGGGCGACGGACTAAACCCCGCGTCCGTCGCCCCTGGACCCATTTAGGGGGGCTGGAAGAGGGCATTGTCTGCCCTCCTCCGACGCCCAGTGCGCCTGCTGCGGGCCGGGTTGAGGGAGGTAATCTCCCTCTCCCGCTCCGCAGCCTCCTTCTGCGAAATGACTACCTCGCAGAAGGATACCACCGCGTCCCAGGCCTGTTCACTGCCGACCATAGCGTTAACGACGGCCGGCAGCGACAGGTCACTGCCTACTTCAGAGATGAGGGCACGGCGCGGCTCCAGCCATGCGGCACACTCTGCCAGCGTATGCCGTGCCGTGTCCTCCCGACAGTCGACGCAGTGGTGACACCGAGCGTCTGGCTCCCTGGTTATGCGACACAGGAACTTCCCGAAGCAACCGTGCCCCGAGAGAACCTGTGTCGCCCGAAAAGTCAGGGAGCCGTGCCTTCTTCCGAGCCACTCGCTGAGCACTGGTCGGATCGCCTCGATAGTGTCGAGGCCGGCGGTAGGGCGTGAGAGCCTGTCCCGCCAGTCCGCCACCAGGACCTCGCGGAGCTGTGACCGATGCAGCTCCAGTTGTTGCTGCATCGGTCGTTCGCCCCGCGCCCGCATTTCCTCGCGCCACCTAAACAGTGACGCGAGCACCTTGGCCTCCAGGTCCCAGGGCGGGGATCCGGCCAGTGCACATGCCGCCTCGTAGGAGATCGTGCGATATCCCCTTATGACTCTGACGGCCATAGCTCTCTGTGGCTTACGCAACACAGAGATGCTCCCGGCCGTCAGGTCAGCCGCCCAGATCGGTGCCCCGTACAGGGCTATCGATCGCACGATCCCCACGTAGAGCCGCCTACAAGTGGCGCTCGGGCCCCCCAGATTGGGAAGCAGCGTTGCGAGCGCCCCGGCCGCGCCCAATAACTTGGGCGCAAGCCGCCGGAAGTGGGGGCCAAAGTCCCATCGGCTGTCGAGCACCAATCCGAGGTACTTCATGGTAGGCTCGACAGCGATCCGGACCCCCCCAACCACAATGTGTAATCCCGGCGGAGTTGCCCGTCGGGGACCATGGAACACCATGGCCTCCGACTTGTTGAGGGCCACCTCCAGGCCGAGGCGCCGAATGCGGCTCACCACCTGTGAGACCGCCGCCGTCGCCAGCAACGCTGCTTCTCTGTGCGAGCTCCCCCGGGCCGTGACTAACGTGTCGTCAGCGTAACACGTCAGCTGCACGCCCGGCTGGAGCTCACCCCTCAGCACCCAGTCGTAGCCGATGTTCCACAGGAGCGGTCCGACGACCGATCCCTGTGGAACACCGCACGACATGGGGTGCTGGTGACCGCCATCACGTCCCACGTAGGTGACACCCCTCTCCGACAAATAAGCCCCAACGATGCGACGGAGGTAGAGAGGCACTCGATGATAGAGTAGTGCCTCTCGAATACAACTCCAGGGTAGGGTGTTGAAGGCGTTGGATATGTCCAAGGACACCGCCATCACCACACCACCCTGGGCCACCGCTTCCTCCGAACCTAACCTAACCTTTTTTTTTTTTTTTTTTTTTTTTTTTTTTTTTTTGATCCGGGGGGAAAATCCTCATGGATGTCCCCCGCCCCGGGGAGGGCGGAGGGGTCTGTCAGACTCTTACTGACTAAAAACCACCCCGGGTGTTCCCTCTCACACCTTCGCCGGGGGTCGCGGGAATCAAAAAGAATTCTTCCGCAACCCCCGTGGTGCCGGCCCGCCGCAGCGGGCCTCGTCTCGGCCGAGCGGGAGTGAGGTGTACGACACTCCCCTCGTACCGTCTTGGAGGGGCGCGCGTGGAACACTACGCGCCGCCGCCTCGGGTCCAGATGTTGTTGTGGGGGGCGACGGACTAAACCCCGCGTCCGTCGCCCCTGGACCCATTTAGGGGGGCTGGAAGAGGGCATTGTCTGCCCTCCTCCGACGCCCGGTGCGCCTGCTGCGGGCCGGGTTGAGGGAGGTGATCTCCCGCTCCCGCTCCGCAGCCTCCTTCTGCGAAATGACTTGCTCGCAGAAGGATACCACCGCGTCCCAGGCCTGTTCACTGCCGACCATGGCGTTAACGACGGCCGGCAGCGACAGGTCGCTGCCTACTTCTGAGATGAGGGCACGGCGCGGCTCCAGCCATGCGGCACATTCTGCCAGCGTATGCCGTGCCGTGTCCTCCCGACAGTCGACGCAGTGGTGACACCGAGCGTCTGGCTCCCTGGTTATGCGACACAGGAACTTCCCGAAGCAACCATGCCCCGAGAGAACCTGTGTCGCCCGAAAGGTCAGGGAGCCGTGCCTTCTTCCGAGCCACTCGCTGAGCACTGGTCGGATCGCCTCGATGGTGTTGAGGCCGGCGGTAGGGCGTGAGAGCCTGTCCCGCCAGTCCGCCACCAGGACCTCGTGGAGCTGTGACCGACGCAGCTCCAGTTGTTGCTGCATCGGTCGTTCGCCCCGCGCCCGCATATCCTCGCGCCACCGGAACAGTGACGCGAGGACCTTCGCCTCCAGGTCCCAGGGCGGGGATCCGGCCAGTGCGCATGCCGCCTCGTAGGAGATCGTGCGATATCCCCTTATGACTCTGACGGCCATAGCTCTCTGTGGCTTTCGCAAGACAGAGATACTCCCGGCCGTCAGGTCAGCCGCCCAGATCGGTGCCCCGTAAAGGGCCATCGATCGCACGATCCCCACGTAGAGCCGCCTGCAAGTGGCGCTCGGGCCCCCCAGATTGGGAAGCAGCGTTGAGAGCGCCCCGGCCGCGCCCAACAACTTGGGCGCAAGCCGCCGGAAGTGGGGGCCAAAGTCCCACCGGCTGTCGAGCACCAATCCTAGATACTTCATGGTAGGCTCGACAGCGATGCGGACCCCCCCGACCACAATGTGTGATCCCGGCGGCGGCGCCCGTCGGGGACCATGGAACACCATGGCCTCCGACTTGTTGAGGGCCACCTCCAGGCCGAGGCGCCGAATGCGGCTCACAACTTGTGAGACCGCCGCCGTCGCCAGCAACGCTGCTTCCCTGTGCGAGCTCCCCCGGGCCGTGACCAACGTGTCGTCAGCGTAACACGTCAGCTGCACGCCCGGCTGGAGCTCACCCCTCAGCACCCAGTCGTAGCCGATGTTCCACAGGAGCGGTCCGACGACCGATCCCTGCGGAACACCGCACGACATGGGGTGCTGGTGACCGCCATCACGTCCCACGTAGGTGACACACCTCTCCGACAGATAAGCCCCAACGATGCGACGGAGGTAGAGAGGCACTTGATGAAAGCGCAGTGCCTCTCTGATACAACTCCAGGGCAGGGTGTTGAAGGCGTTGGAAATGTCTAACGACACCGCCATCACCACCCCACCCCGAGACACCGTTTCCTCCGCCAGGACTCTCACCCGCGAAATTGCGTGGATGGTGGAGCGCCCTTGCCTAAATCCAAATTGGCAGTCGTCTAGGTCCGGCCCTTCTTCGCACAAGTGGCTGACGAGGCGGGCTGCGATAATACGCTCAAACATCTTGCCCACCTCGTCGAGCAGCACTATGGGCCGGTACGCGGACGGCGAGTCCGCGGGGCGCCCCGCCTTCTTGAGCAGGACTAGACGGCCGGTCTTCCACAATGTTGGAAACCGGCCCTGCTCAAGACACGCGGTGAAGAGTCCTCTCAGCTGGGGCTCTAGCTCCTTCAGAGCGAGGGCCAGCGCGATGCCGTGGATGCCGTCAGGCCCCGGAGCCACATTCTTGGCCCGGAGCCGCATCACGGCTGCCCTCATCTCTGCCTGTGTCACCTCTGGGACGTCAATGGCGTGTTCCTCCTCCGGAGGCTCTGCGGCTGTGGGCATAGCCATCGGCGGCGGAGTGTGCTCCGCTCTCGCCGGGAAGAGGGCTGTTACTACCTCCTCCAGCAGCTCGGGCTGGAGGCTCTCGGTGAGTGGGGGCGCGGCGGCTCTTAGTTTCCCTCGAACCGCACGATAGGGGCGCCCCCACGGATCTCCGTCGAGAGTCTCCAGCATCTCCCCCCTGGCTCGCGATCTCGCATCGCCGATGGCCAGCCACAGAGCCTGCTTAGCCGCGCGGTACACCTCATACAGCGCGGCTTCTTCGTCAGGGACCCGACGACGTCGTCTTCGATAGTGGGTGTACGGGCGCCTCGCCGCGACGCACGCTATACGCAGCCGTGCGATCTCGGCGGACCACCAGTACACCTGGCGCCTTGCCGACAGCGTGTGGACCCGGGGCATGGACGCGTCGCTAATGTGCGTCATCGCCCCGCGGAACCACAGCGCCTCTTGTTCGACGTCGACGGGTCCGTTCGTCGTCGACTCCCGGATCCAGGCCTGGACAATAGCGGCCTCCTCGAGAAGTTCCCTGTCGATGCGCTTACGCGCCCAGCGCGGGCCGTCCATTCGCGGGGCCGCTGGACTGCGGCCGCTGGCGGTGTGGGCGGAGACGTCGAAGCGGATGTATCGATGATCCGACAACGTCTCCACCTCCACGACGACACGCCAGTCGCGCACACGGCATGCGACAGCAGGGCTAGCGAACGAGACGTCCACTATAGAGCCACCCCGCTGCCGCACGCACGTGTGAACCGACCCCCGGTTCAGGACGACCAAGCCAGTCGTAACCAGCCACTCCTCCAGCGCCTCGCCTCTGGCATCGGTCACAGAGGATCCCCACGCCGATGACTTGGCGTTGAGATCCCCTAGCAACAGCACAGGACGAGGGTGGAGTCGGCCTACGACGGCACCCAACTCGACAAGGAAGTTCTCGAAGTCGGCGAGGCTCTTGTTGGGCGAAAAGTACGCACCAATCACGCCAACGCCGTCCGCGAGGGCGGCTATCCAGCCGTGTCCCCGGGACGGGCTGACGAGAGCCCCGCCGATGATGGCCACCAAGCCGTCGAGGTCACCCACCCAATTGTCGCGGGGGGGGACGAAATACGGCTCGGCGACCACCGCCACGTGGATCGACCACTCTGCCATGCTCTGGAGCAAAAGATCCTGAGCTCTGGCAGAGTGGTTGATATTGCCCTGGAGGAAATGGAACAGCGCCATTTATACGCAGTCCATTCCCTCCACGACACCTGTCCTAGGCCGGGAGTCGACCGAGGGGCTGCCAGACTGAGGGGGGGGTAAAGAGCCCCCCGCAGCCTTGGCACCCCTTCTTCTCTTCTTGTTGGCGGGGCCGCCACAAGATTTTCCACCCGCTCGGTGCCCGGCGGGCCTCCCTGCAGCTGTACAGAGGCTGCAGTTTGGCGCCGCGGAGCACTGCGCCGCCTTGTGGCCGGGCTGGCCGCAGCGGAAGCATAGGTCGCTGCGGTCCGTCTCGCAGGTGCACCGCGCCCGGACATGCCCTACGTCCAGGCAGCGGAAACACCGCAAGGCCCTGGGTTGCATCAGCCTCACTCTGGCCGCAACCCACCCCACCAACAATCGCCCACTCTCGGCGACTTTGTTAGCCGCCGCCACCGGGCACCGCACCCAGATCATGCCGAGCCCGGAAGCGTCGGCGCGGATGTCGCCCGTCCTAACATTGTCAGGCGGACACCCACCGGCACGTGCTATGGCCGCCACGACCTCAGCCGTAGTCGTGGAGTCGTCCAGGCCGTCGATACGCAACTCTGCAGTCTTCATCGGCCTGGACACCCGGACGTCCTCGGGGTTGAGGACCTCCCTCAATTTGGTGGCCAAAGCGTCCGCCTTTTCACCGCTAGAGGCACCAGACACCTCCAGCAGTCGCGCCCCCGTCATCGCCGGCTTCAGCCTGAAGCCGGTCGGTGTGCCAAGGTCGGGGAACGCGACCTTGGCCTTCGCCTCGGTAAGGACCGCCTTGTATGTCACGCCCCGTTCGACGGCTCCGGGCAGCAGCGTAATTACCACTGCCGCGGAGCGTGGGGCTCTGACCTTTGGCGGTCCTTTAGGCTTCTTCTTGGGCGCCTTGGTTGGTGCCGGTGCCTTAGCGGCTGCCGGTGCCGGCGGTGCCGCCTTCTTCTTTCGGCCTCTCTTGACGACCGTCGTCCAGGCCTCTGTTAAAGGCCCGGGCGCGGTCGCCGGAGGTGCCGCCGTCTGGGTGGCGGGCGTTGACGCGCCCGCAGCTTTACCCGCCCTCCTCGCCACGGCTGGTGGCGGAATGGAGGGTCCCTCTTTCCTCCGCCTGTCCGCAGCGAGCGGAGGGCGGAGGGTTTCGGCCGGAAGGAGTCTAGACTCCAGCGCCTCCAGTCGCGCTCCGACCATCTGCCCGCACTGCATCATGCAGATGCGGGCGATCTTCTCGACCTCCGCATCTGCCAGTGCGGAGGTTGACGGCGGGGCCGGCAATGGGGCCGGCAGGGTAGCCGTGGCGCAAGAGGCGCCGGCAGTGGCAGGAGCCGACCTCTGGGCGGCAAATTGCCGCTTGAGGTCCTCGAGCTCAGCTCGGAGACGGCCATTCTCCTCCCACAACTTCGCCGTCTCCTCCGAGCTGGTCTGATTAACGAGGACCTCAACCGCCTCCTTAATCCCGTCAGCCGCCTCCTTCAGGGCGCGCGTGTACGTGCCCTTCAGGTTGCCAGATTTGGTGGCAACCCTCTGGACGATGTCCACGCCGTCCAAAACTTGGCGACTGAGCGCCACCGCCGTTGTGCTCTCCCCGGCCATCCGGGCCGAGCGTCGCTCTCGGGCCTGTCGGGCCAACTCGCTGACCTCGTCAGCCACGACAGCCCTTTGTTGCGCCCTCTTCGCTGCGCTCGCTTCCGCCCGGTTGGTCCCGAGCAGAGACGTAGTAGAGCCCCCGCTGAGATCTGTCAGCGGGGCCCCTGGGTCACTCTCTGCGCCCTCCATCCGCTCCATTGGAGACGGAGTGTCGGGCCGCAGGAAGCGACCCCGACTGTCACGGGTGGGGGCTCCGCCCGCCACCGCGCGACCCCTACCACTACGTGCCGTGTTAGGCACTTTCGCAGCCGCCAAGTTCTCCTCACTAGAGGAGAGACTTCGCTTTCGAGATCTGGATCTGGATCTTGATCCAGATCTCGAGCTGCCTCCACTGGAGCCTCCTCGGCTCTTGTTGCCGTCAGAGACGGCAAGCGGCGTCAGTACCACGCGCGGGCCCTTTTGGTTGCCCAAAAGCACCCTTTCTCGCTCGCCGGTGGTGTCGGCGGTAAGTCCTTTGTTGCCCCCTCCAGATACGCTGGGGCTGCCCTCGTTAGAGGGGCGGGATTCCCCCCGAAGGGGACCCGCCTGGAGATTCTTTTCCACAAGTGACTTTTCCATTATATTTTCCTTTAAAGGGTGTGGTCCCTATCCCCTTTCCCCCCCCTGCGCTAATGACCGGAAACCCTCCGGCCATTCATCCCCTCGGCACGCTCGACCTTGGGATTAGGGTAATTATTTTACAGAGGTTGTCTTCCTCTCCGACCTTCCACCTTGCGCTCACTAGTCCGACCCTCTGTAAGCAGAGAGGGCAGTGGACGCAAGGTGGACATCGACCGACTGGCCGCCCCGCCCCTAGCCAGGTTCCCTTCACCGACCAACAAGAGATGATCGGTGATTGGAACCATGACCCTTCCCCGTTTGTTGAAGATTAGCCGTCGACCCCAACTGTCCACCAAAAGCCGGTGGGCAGTGAGGGCCGCCGTTGCCCAGGGTGCGCCACGAGGAGGCTCTTCAACCTGCACCCCAACCTAACCTTTTTTTTTTTTTTTTTTTGATCCGGGGGGAAAATCCTCATGGATGTCCCCCGCCCCGGGGAGGGCGGAGGGGTCTGTCAGACTCTTACTGACTAAAAACCACCCCGGGTGTTCCCTCTCACACCTTCGCCGGGGGTCGCGGGAATCAAAAAGAATTCTTCCGCAACCCCCGTGGTGCCGGCCCGCCGCAGCGGGCCTCGTCTCGGCCGAGCGGGAGTGAGGTGTACGACACTCCCCTCGTACCGTCTTGGAGGGGCGCGCGTGGAACACTACGCGCCGCCGCCTCGGGCCCAGATGTTGTTGTGGGGGGCGGCAGACTAGCCCCGCGTCCGTCGCCCCTGGACCCATTTAGGGGGGCTGGAAGAGGGCATTGTCTGCCCTCCTCCGACGCCCGGTGCGCCTGCTGCGGGCCGGGTTGAGGGAGGTGATCTCCCGCTCCCGCTCCGCAGCCTCCTTCTGCGAAATGACTTGCTCGCAGAAGGATACCACCGCGTCCCAGGCCTGTTCACTGCCGACCATGGCGTTAACGACGGCCGGCAGCGACAGGTCGCTGCCTACTTCTGAGATGAGGGCACGGCGCGGCTCCAGCCATGCGGCACATTCTGCCAGCGTATGCCGTGCCGTGTCCTCCCGACAGTCGACGCAGTGGTGACACCGAGCGTCTGGCTCCCTGGTTATGCGACACAGGAACTTCCCGAAGCAACCATGCCCCGAGAGAACCTGTGTCGCCCGAAAGGTCAGGGAGCCGTGCCTTCTTCCGAGCCACTCGCTGAGCACTGGTCGGATCGCCTCGATGGTGTTGAGGCCGGCGGTAGGGCGTGAGAGCCTGTCCCGCCAGTCCGCCACCAGGACCTCGTGGAGCTGAGACCGACGCAGCTCCAATTGTTGCTGCATCGGTCGTTCGCCCCGCGCCCGCATTTCCTCGCGCCACCGGAACAGTGACGCGAGGACCTTCGCCTCCAGGTCCCAGGGCGGGGATCCGGCCAGTGCACATGCCGCCTCGTAGGAGATCGTGCGATATCCCCTAATGACTCTGACGGCCATAGCTCTCTGTGGCTTACGCAAGACAGAGATGCTCCCGGCCGTCAGGTCAGCCGCCCAGATCGGTGCCCCATACAGGGCCATCGATCGCACGATCCCCACGTAGAGCCGCCTACAGGCGGCGCTCGGGCCCCCCAGATTGGGAAGCAGCGTTGAGAGCGCCCCGGCCGCGCCCAACAACTTGGGCGCAAGCCGCCGGAAGTGGGGGCCAAAGTCCCACCGGCTGTCGAGCACCAATCCTAGGTACTTCATGGTAGGCTCGACAGCGATGCGGACCCCCCCGACCACAATGTGTGATCCCGGCGGCGGCGCCCGTCGGGGACCATGGAACACCATGGCCTCCGACTTGCTGAGGGCCACCTCCAGGCCGAGGCGCCGAATGCGGCTCACCACCCGTGAGACCGCCGCCGTCGCCAGCAACGCCGCTTCCCTGTGCGAGCTCCCCCGGGCCGTGACTAACGTGTCGTCAGCGTAACACGTCAGCTGCACGCCCGGCTGGAGCTCACCCCTCAGCACCCAGTCGTAGCCGATGTTCCACAGGAGCGGTCCGACGACCGATCCCTGCGGAACACCGCACGACATGGGGTGCTGGTGACCGCCATCACGTCCCACGTAGGTGACACACCTCTCCGACAGATAAGCCCCAACGATGCGACGGAGGTAGAGAGGCACTTGATGAAAGCGCAGTGCCTCTCTGATACAACTCCAGGGCAGGGTGTTGAAGGCGTTGGAAATGTCTAACGACACCGCCATCACCACCCCACCCCGAGACACCGTTTCCTCCGCCAGGACTCTCACCCGCGATATCGCGTGAATGGTGGAGCGCCCGTGCCGAAAACCAAATTGGCACTCATCTAGGTCCGGCCCTTCTTCGCACAAGTGGCTGACGAGGCGGGCTGCGATGATACGCTCAAACATCTTGCCCACCTCGTCGAGCAGCACTATGGGCCGGTACGCGGACGGTGAGTCCGCAGGGCGCCCCGCCTTCTTGAGCAGGACTAGACGGCCGGTCTTCCACAATGTTGGAAACCGGCCCTGCTCAAGACACGCGGTGAAGAGTCCACCCCAACCTAACCTAACCTTTTTTTTTTTTTTTTTTTGATCCGGGGGGAAAATCCTCATGGATGTCCCCCGCCCCGGGGAGGGCGGAGGGGTCTGTCAGACTCTTACTGACTAAAAACCACCCCGGGTGTTCCCTCTCACACCTTCGCCGGGGGTCGCGGGAATCAAAAAGAATTCTTCCGCAACCCCCGTGGTGCCGGCCCGCCGTAGCGGGCCTCGTCTCGGCCGAGCGGGAGTGAGGTGTACGACACTCCCCTCGTACCGTCTTGGAGGGGCGCGCGTGGAACACTACGCACCGCCGCCTCGGGTCCAGATGTTGTTGTGGGGGGTGACGGACTAAACCCCGCGTCCGTCGCCCCTGGACCCATTTAGGGGGGCTGGAAGAGGGCATTGTCTGCCCTCCTCCGACGCCCGGTGCGCCTGCTGCGGGCCGGGTTGAGGGAGGTGATCTCCCGCTCCCGCTCCGCAGCCTCCTTCTGCGAAATGACTTGCTCGCAGAAGGATACCACCGCGTCCCAGGCCTGTTCACTGCCGACCATGGCGTTCACTACGGCCGGCAGCGACAGGTCACTGCCTACTTCAGAGATGAGGGCACGGCGCGGCTCCAGCCATGCGGCACATTCTGCCAGCGTATGCCGTGCCGTGTCCTCCCGACAGTCGACGCAGTGGTGACACCGAGCGTCTGGCTCCCTGGTTATGCGACACAGGAACTTCCCGAAGCAACCATGCCCCGAGAGAACCTGTGTCGCCCGAAATGTCAGGGAGCCGTGCCTTCTTCCGAGCCACTCGCTGAGCACCGGTCGGATCGCCTCGATGGTGTTGAGGCCGGCGGTAGGGCGTGAGAGCCTGTCCCGCCAGTCCGCCACCAGGACCTCGTGGAGCTGTGACCGACGCAGCTCCAGTTGTTGCTGCATCGGTCGTTCGCCCCGCGCCCGCATTTCCTCGCGCCACCGGAACAGTGACGCGAGGACCTTCGCCTCCAGGTCCCAGGGCGGGGATCCGGCCAGTGCGCATGCCGCCTCGTAGGAGATCGTGCGATATCCCCTTATGACTCTGACGGCCATAGCTCTCTGTGGCTTACGCAAGACAGAGATGCTCCCGGCCGTCAGGTCAGCCGCCCAGATCGGTGCCCCGTAGAGGGCCATCGATCGCACGATCCCCACGTAGAGCCGCCTGCAAGTGGCGCTCGGGCCCCCCAGATTGGGAAGCAGCGTTGAGAGCGCCCCGGCCGCGCCCAACAACTTGGGCGCAAGCCGCCGGAAGTGGGGGCCAAAGTCCCACCGGCTGTCGAGCACCAATCCTAGGTACTTCATGGTAGGCTCGACAGCGATGCGGACCCCCCCGACCACAATGTGTGATCCCGGCGGCGGCGCCCGTCGGGGACCATGGAACACCATGGCCTCCGACTTGTTGAGGGCCACCTCCAGGCCGAGGCGCCGAATGCGGCTCACAACTTGTGAGACCGCCGCCGTCGCCAGCAACGCTGCTTCCCTGTGCGAGCTCCCCCGGGCCGTGACCAACGTGTCGTCAGCGTAACACGTCAGCTGCACGCCCGGCTGGAGCTCACCCCTCAGCACCCAGTCGTAGCCGATGTTCCACAGGAGCGGTCCGACGACCGATCCCTGCGGAACACCGCACGACATGGGGTGCTGGTAACCGCCATCACGTCCCACGTAGGTGACACACCTCTCCGACAGATAAGCCCCAACGATGCGACGGAGGTAGAGAGGCACTTGATGAAAGCGCAGTGCCTCTCTGATACAACTCCAGGGCAGGGTGTTGAAGGCGTTGGAAATGTCTAACGACACCGCCATCACCACCCCACCCCGAGACACCGTTTCCTCCGCCAGGACTCTCACCCGCGAAATTGCGTGGATGGTGGAGCGCCCTTGCCTAAATCCAAATTGGCAGTCGTCTAGGTCCGGCCCTTCTTCGCACAAGTGGCTGACGAGGCGGGCTGCGATAATACGCTCAAACATCTTGCCCACCTCGTCGAGCAGCACTATGGGCCGGTACGCGGACGGCGAGTCCGCGGGGCGCCCCGCCTTCTTGAGCAGGACTAGACGGCCGGTCTTCCACAATGTTGGAAACCGGCCCTGCTCAAGACACGCGGTGAAGAGTCCTCTCAGCTGGGGCTCTAGCTCCTTCAGAGCGAGGGCCAGCGCGATGCCGTGGATGCCGTCAGGCCCCGGAGCCACATTCTTGGCCCGGAGCCGCATCACGGCTGCCCTCATCTCTGCCTGTGTCACCTCTGGGACGTCGATGGCGTGTTCCTCCTCCGGAGGCTCTGCGGCTGTGGGCATAGCCATCGGCGGCGGAGTGTGCTCCGCTCTCGCCGGGAAGAGGGCTGCAACGACCTCCTCCAACAGCTCGGGCTGGAGGCTCTCGGTGAGTGGGGGCGCGGCGGCTCTCAGTTTCCCTCGAACCGCACGATAGGGGCGCCCCCACGGATCTCCGTCGAGAGTCTCCAGCATCTCCCCCCTGGCTCGCGATCTCGCATCGCCGATGGCCAGCCACAGAGCCTGCTTAGCCGCGCGGTACACCTCATACAGCGCGGCTTCTTCGTCAGGGACCCGACGACGTCGTCTTCGGTAATGGGTGTACGGGCGCCTCGCCGCGACGCACGCTATACGCAGCCGTGCGATCTCGGCGGACCACCAGTACACCTGGCGCCTTGCTGACAGCGTGTGGACCCGGGGCATGGACGCGTCGCTAATGTGCGTCATCGCCCCGCGGAACCACAGCGCCTCTTGTTCGACGTCGACGGGTCCATTCGTCGTCGACTCCCGGATCCAGGCCTGGACAATAGCGGCCTCCTCGAGAAGTTCCCTGTCGATGCGCTTACGCGCCCAGCGCGGGCCGTCCATTCGCAGGGCCGCTGGACTGCGGCCGCTGGCGGTTTGGGCGGAGACGTCGAAGCGGATGTATCGGTGATCCGACAACGTCTCCACCTCCACGGCGACACGCCAGTCGCGGACACGGCCCGCGACAGCAGGGCTAGCGAACGAGACGTCCACTATAGAGCCGCCCCGCTGCCGCACGCACGTGTGAACCGAACCCCGGTTCAGGACGACCAAGCCAGTCGTAACCAGCCACTCCTCCAGCGCCTCGCCTCTAGCATCGGTCACAGAGGATCCCCACGCCGATGACTTGGCGTTGAGATCCCCCAGCAACAGCACAGGACGAGGGTGGAGTCGGCCTACGACGGCACCCAACTCGACAAGGAAATTCTCGAAGTCGGCGAGGCTCTTGTTGGGCGAAAAGTACGCACCAATCACGCCAACGCCGTCCGCGAGGGCGGCTATCCAGCCGTGTCCCCGGGACGGGCTGACGAGAGCCCCGCCGATGATGGCCACCAAGCCGTCGAGGTCACCCACCCAGTTGTCGCGGGGGGGGACGAAATACGGCTCGGCGACCACCGCCACGTGGATCGACCACTCTGCCATGCTTTGGAGCAAAAGATCCTGAGCTCTGGCAGAGTGGTTGATATTGCCCTGGAGGAAATGGAACAGCGCCATTTATACGCAGTCCATTCCCTCCACGACACCTGTCCTAGGCCGGGAGTCGACCGAGGGGCTGCCAGACTGAGGGGGGGGTAAAGAGCCCCCCGCAGCCTTGGCACCCCTTCTTCTCTGCCTGTTGGCGGGGCCGCCACAGGACTTACCACCCGCTCGGTGCCCAGCGGGCCTCCCTGCAGCTGTACAGAGGCTGCAGTTTGGCGCCGCGGAACACTGGGCCGCCTTGTGGCCGGGCTGGCCGCAGCGGAAACATAGGTCGCTGCGGTCCGTCTCGCAGGTGCACCGCGCCCGGACATGCCCTACGTCCAGGCAGCGGAAACACCGCAAAGCCCTGGGTTGCATCAGCCTCACTCTGGCCGCAACCCACCCCACCAACAATCGTCCACCTTCGGCGACTTTGTTTGCCGCCGCCACCGGGCACCGCACCCAAATCATGCCGAGCCCGGAAGCGTCGGCGCGGATGTCGCCCGTCCGCACGTTGTCCAGCGGACACCCACCGGCACGGGCAATGGCCGCCTTGACCTCGGCCTCAGTCGTCGAGTCGTCCAGGCCGTCGATGCGCAACTCTGCAGTCTTCATCGGCCTGGACACCCGGACGTCCTCGGGGTTGAGGACCTCCCTCAGTTTGGCGGCCAATGCGTCCGCCTTCTCGCCGCTAGAGGCACCGGACACCTCCAGCAGTCGCGCCCCCGTCATCGCCGGCTTCAGCCTGAAGCCGGTCGGTGTGCCAAGGTCGGGGAACGCGACCTTGGCCTTCGCCTCGGTAAGGACCGCCTTGTATGTCACGCCCCGTTCGACGGCTCCGGGCAGCAGCGTAATTACCACTGCCGCGGAGCGTGGGGCTCTGACCTTTGGCGGTCCTTTAGGCTTCTTCTTGGGCGCCTTGGTTGGTGCCGGTGCCTTAGCGGCTGCCGGTGCCGGCGGAGCCGCCTTTTTCTTGCGGCCCCTCTTGACGACCGTCGTCCAGGCCTCTGTTAAAGGCCCGGGCGCGGTCGCCGGAGGTGCCGACGTCTGGGTGGCGGGCGTGGACACGCCCGCAGCTTTACCCGTCCTCCTCGCCGTTGCTGGTGGCGGAATGGAGGGTCCCTCTTTCCTCCGCCTGTCCGCAGCGAGCGGAGGGCGGAGGGTTTCGGCTGGAAGGAGCCTGGACTCCAGCGCCTCCAGTCGCGCTCCAACCATCTGCCCGCACTGCATCATGCAGATGCGGGCAATTTTCTCGACCTCTGCGTCTGCCAGTGCAGAGGTCGACGGCGGGGCCGGCGTTGGGGCCGGCCGAGGAGCCGTGACGCGAGAGGCGCCAGCGGCGATGGGGGCTGCCCTCTGGGCGGCGGCAAACTGCCGCTTGAGGTCCTCTAGCTCGGATCGGAGACGGCCATTCTCCTCCCACAACTTCGCCGTCTCCTCCGAGCTGGTTTGATTAAGGAGGACCTCAACCGCCTCCTTTATCCCGTCAGCCGCCTCCTTAAGGGCGCGCGTGTAAGTGCCCTTCAGGTTGCCGGATCCGGTGGCAACCCTCAGGACGACGTCCACGCCGTCCAGCGCCTGGCGACTAAGCGCCACCGCCGACGCACTCCCCCCAGTCATCCGAGCGGCGCGCCGCTCTCGGGCCTGTCGGGCCAACTCGCTGACCTCGTCAGCCACGACAGCCCTTTTCTGCGCCCGTTTTGCCGCACTCGCCTCCGCCCGGTTACTGCCGAGCAGAGACGTAGTGGAGCCCCCACTGAGATCCGTGGTAGGGGCCCCTGGGTCGCTCTCCGCGCCCTCCATGCACTCCACTGGAGCTGGAGTGTCGGGCCGCAGAAAGCGACCCCGAACGTCGCGAGCGGGGACGCCACTCGTCACCACTCGACCTCGTCTTCCTCGTGCCATTGTTGGCACTTTGGCAGCCGCCAAGTTCTCCTCGCTGGAGGAGAGACTCCGCTTACGAGATCTGGATCTGGATCTCGATCCAGACCTCGTGCTGCCTCCGCGTAGGTCCCTGTTGGGACTGGAGCCTCCTCGGCTCATGTTGCCAGTGACGGCAATCGGCGTCATCACAACGCGCAGGTCCTTCAGGTTCTCCTGAAGGACCTTTTCTCGCTCGCCGGTGATGTCGGCGTTGAGTCTGGTGGTGCCCCCCCCAGATACGATGGGGCTGCCCTCGTTAGAGGGGCGGGATTCTCCCCGAAGGGTACCCGCCTGGAGTTTGTTATTTGCATCAGACTTTTCCATGTTTTTTTTTTTTTTTTCCTTTAAAGGGTGAGGTCCCTATCCCCGTTTCCCCCCCCTGCGCTAGTGACCACGATACCCCCGGGCCATTCATCCCCTCGGCACGCTAGACCTTGGGATTGGGGTGATTTTTTAAAGAGGTTTTCTTCCTCTCCCACCTTCCGCCTTGCGCCCACTAGACCGACCCTCTGGAAGCAGAGAGGACAGTGGACGCAAGGTGGACATCGACCGACTGGCCGTCCCGCCCCTAGCCAGGTTCCCTTCACCGACCAACAAGAGATGATCGGTGATTGGAACCATGACCCTTCCCCGTTTGTTGAAGATTAGCCGTCGACCCCAACTGTCCACCAAAAGCCGGTGGGCAGTGGGGGCCGCCGTTGCCCAGGGTGCGCCACGAGGAGGCTCTTCAACCTGCACCCCAACCTAACCTTTTTTTTTTTTTTTTTTTGATCCGGGGGGAAAATCTTCATGGATGTCCCCCGCCCCGGGGAGGGCGGGGGGGTCTGTCAGACTCTTACTGACTAAAAACCACCCCGGGTGTTCCCTCTCACACCTTCGCCGGGGGTCGCGGGAATCAAAAAGAATTCTTCCGCAACCCCCGTGGTGCCGGCCCGCTATTTGCAGCGGGCCTCGTCTCGGCCGAGCGGGAGTGAGGTGTACGACACTCCCCTCGTACCGTCTTGGAGGGGCGCGCGTGGAACACTACGCGCCGCCGCCTCGGGTCCAGATGTTGTTGTGGGGGGCGACGGACTAAACCCCGCGTCCGTCGCCCCTGGACCCATTTAGGGGGGCTGGAAGAGGGCATTGTCTGCCCTCCTCCGACGCCCGGTGCGCCTGCTGCGGGCCGGGTTGAGGGAGGTGATCTCCCGCTCCCGCTCCGCAGCCTCCTTCTGCGAAATGACTTGCTCGCAGAAGGATACCACCGCGTCCCAGGCCTGTTCACTGCCGACCATGGCGTTAACTACGGCCGGCAGCGACAGGTCACTGCCTACTTCAGAGATGAGGGCACGGCGCGGCTCCAGCCATGCGGCACATTCTGCCAGCGTATGCCGTGCCGTGTCCTCCCGACAGTCGACGCAGTGGTGACACCGAGCGTCTGGCTCCCTGGTTATGCGACACAGGAACTTCCCGAAGCAACCATGCCCCGAGAGAACCTGTGTCGCCCGAAAGGTCAGGGAGCCGTGCCTTCTTCCGAGCCACTCGCTGAGCACTGGTCGGATCGCCTCGATGGTGTTGAGGCCGGCGGTAGGGCGTGAGAGCCTGTCCCGCCAGTCCGCCACCAGGACCTCGTGGAGCTGAGACCGACGCAGCTCCAATTGTTGCTGCATCGGTCGTTCGCCCCGCGCCCGCATTTCCTCGCGCCACCGGAACAGTGACGCGAGGACCTTTGCCTCCAGGTCCCAGGGCGGGGATCCGGCCAGTGCGCATGCCGCCTCGTAGGAGATCGTGCGATATCCCCTTATGACTCTGACGGCCATAGCTCTCTGTGGCTTACGCAAGACAGAGATGCTCCCGGCCGTCAGGTCAGCCGCCCAGATCGGTGCCCCGTAGAGGGCCATCGATCGCACGATCCCCACGTAGAGCCGCCTGCAAGTGGCGCTCGGGCCCCCCAGATTGGGAAGCAGCGTTGAAAGTGCCCCGGCCGCGCCCAACAACTTGGGCGCAAGCCGCCGGAAGTGGGGGCCAAAGTCCCACCGGCTGTCGAGCACCAATCCTAGGTACTTCATGGTAGGCTCGACAGCGATCCGGACCCCCCCGACCACGATGTGTGATCCAGGCGGCGGCGCCCGTCGGGGACCATGGAACACCATGGCCTCCGACTTGTTGAGGGCCACCTCCAAGCCGAGGCGCCGAATGCGGCTCACAACTTGTGAGACCGCCGCCGTCGCCAGCAACGCTGCTTCCCTGTGCGAGCTCCCCCGGGCCGTGACTAACGTGTCGTCAGCGTAACACGTCAGCTGCACGCCCGGCTGGAGCTCACCCCTCAGCACCCAGTCGTAGCCGATGTTCCACAGGAGCGGTCCGACGACCGATCCCTGCGGAACACCGCACGACATGGGGTGCTGGTGACCGCCATCACGTCCCACGTAGGTGACACACCGCTCCGACAAATAAGCCCCAACGATGCGACGGAGGTAGAGAGGCACTCGATGATAGAGCAGTGCCTCTCTGATACAACTCCAGGGCAGGGTGTTGAAGGCGTTGGAAATGTCTAACGACACCGCCATCACCACCCCACCCCGAGACACCGTTTCCTCCGCCAGGACTCTCACCCGCGAGATCGCGTGAATGGTGGAGCGCCCGTGCCTGAAGCCAAATTGGCACTCATCCAGATCCGGCCCTTCTTCGCACAAGTGGCCGACGAGGCGGGCTGCGATGATTCGCTCAAACATCTTGCCCACCTCGTCGAGCAGCACTATGGGCCGGTACGCGGACGGTGAGTCCGCAGGGCGCCCCGCCTTCTTGAGCAGGACTAGACGGCCAGTCTTCCACAATGTTGGAAACCGGCCCTGCTCAAGACACGCGGTGAAGAGTCCTCTCAGCTGGGGCTCTAGCTCCTTCAGAGCGAGGGCCAGCGCGATGCCGTGGATGCCGTCCGGCCCCGGAGCCACATTCTTGGCCCGGAGCCGCATCACGGCTGCCCTCATCTCTGCCTGTGTCACCTCTGGGACGTCGATGGCGTGTTCCTCCTCCGGAGGCTCTGCGGCTGTGGGCATAGCCATCGGCGGCGGAGTGTGCTCCGCTCTCGCCGGGAAGAGGGCTGCGACGACCTCTTCCAACAGCTCGGGCTGGAGGCTCTCGGTGAGTGGGGGCGCGGCGGCTCTCAGTTTCCCTCGAACCGCACGATAGGGGCGCCCCCACGGATCTCCGTCGAGAGTCTCCAGCATCTCCCCCCTGGCTCGCGATCTCGCATCGCCGATGGCCAGCCACAGAGCCTGCTTAGCCGCGCGGTACACCTCATACAGCGCGGCTTCTTCGTCAGGGACCCGACGACGTCGTCTTCGGTAATGGGTGTACGGGCGCCTCGCCGCGACGCACGCTATACGCAGCCGTGCGATCTCGGCGGACCACCAGTACACCTGGCGCCTTGCTGACAGCGTGTGGACCCGGGGCATGGACGCGTCGCTAATGTGCGTCATCGCCCCGCGGAACCACAGCGCCTCTTGTTCGACGTCGACGGGTCCATTCGTCGTCGACTCCCGGATCCAGGCCTGGACAATAGCGGCCTCCTCGAGAAGTTCCCTGTCGATGCGCTTACGCGCCCAGCGCGGGCCGTCCATTCGCGGGGCCGCTGGACTGCGGCCGCTGGCGGTTTGGGCGGAGACGTCGAAGCGGATGTATCGGTGATCCGACAACGTCTCCACCTCCACGGCGACACGCCAGTCGCGGACACGGCCCGCGACAGCAGGGCTAGCGAACGAGACGTCCACTATAGAGCCGCCCCGCTGCCGCACGCACGTGTGAACCGAACCCCGGTTCAGGACGACCAAGCCAGTCGTAACCAGCCACTCCTCCAGCGCCTCGCCTCTAGCATCGGTCACAGAGGATCCCCACGCCGATGACTTGGCGTTGAGATCCCCCAGCAACAGCACAGGACGAGGGTGGAGTCGGCCTACGACGGCACCCAACTCGACAAGGAAATTCTCGAAGTCGGCGAGGCTCTTGTTGGGCGAAAAGTACGCACCAATCACGCCAACGCCGTCCGCGAGGGCGGCTATCCAGCCGTGTCCCCGGGACGGGCTGACGAGAGCCCCGCCGATGATGGCCACCAAGCCGTCGAGGTCACCCACCCAGTTGTCGCGGGGGGGGACGAAATACGGCTCGGCGACCACCGCCACGTGGATCGACCACTCTGCCATGCTTTGGAGCAAAAGATCCTGAGCTCTGGCAGAGTGGTTGATATTGCCCTGGAGGAAATGGAACAGCGCCATTTATACGCAGTCCATTCCCTCCACGACACCTATCCTAGGCCGGGAGTCGACCGAGGGGCTGCCAGACTGAGGGGGGGGTAAAGAGCCCCCCGCAGCCTTGGCACCCCTTCTTCTCTGCCTGTTGGCGGGGCCGCCACAGGACTTACCACCCGCTCGGTGCCCAGCGGGCCTCCCTGCAGCTGTACAGAGGCTGCAGTTTGGCGCCGCGGAACACTGGGCCGCCTTGTGGCCGGGCTGGCCGCAGCGGAAACATAGGTCGCTGCGGTCCGTCTCGCAGGTGCACCGCGCCCGGACATGCCCTACGTCCAGGCAGCGGAAACACCGCAAAGCCCTGGGTTGCATCAGCCTCACTCTGGCCGCAACCCACCCCACCAACAATCGTCCACCTTCGGCGACTTTGTTTGCCGCCGCCACCGGGCACCGCACCCAAATCATGCCGAGCCCGGAAGCGTCGGCGCGGATGTCGCCCGTCCGCACGTTGTCCAGCGGACACCCACCGGCACGGGCAATGGCCGCCTTGACCTCGGCCTCAGTCGTCGAGTCGTCCAGGCCGTCGATGCGCAACTCTGCAGTCTTCATCGGCCTGGACACCCGGACGTCCTCGGGGTTGAGGACCTCCCTCAGTTTGGCGGCCAATGCGTCCGCCTTCTCGCCGCTAGAGGCACCGGACACCTCCAGCAGTCGCGCCCCCGTCATCGCCGGCTTCAGCCTGAAGCCGGTCGGTGTGCCAAGGTCGGGGAACGCGACCTTGGCCTTCGCCTCGGTAAGGACCGCCTTGTATGTCACGCCCCGTTCGACGGCTCCGGGCAGCAGCGTAATTACCACTGCCGCGGAGCGTGGGGCTCTGACCTTTGGCGGTCCTTTAGGCTTCTTCTTGGGCGCCTTGGTTGGTGCCGGTGCCTTAGCGGCTGCCGGTGCCGGCGGTGCCGCCTTTTTCTTGCGGCCCCTCTTGACGACCGTCGTCCAGGCCTCTGTTAAAGGCCCGGGCGCGGCCGCCGCAGGTGCCGCCGTCTGGGTGGCGGGCGTGGGCGCACCCGCGGTTTTTCCCGCCTTCCTCGCCATAACTGGTGGCGGGTTGGTGGGCCCCTCCTTCCTCCGCCTGTCCGCAGCGAGCGGAGGGCGGAGGGTTTCGGCCGGAAGGAGCCTCGATTCGAGGGCTTCCAGCCGCGCACCTACCATCTTCCCGCACTGCATCATGCAGATGCGGGCGATCTTCTCGACCTCCGCATCTGCCAGTGCGGAGGTCGACGACGGGGCCGGCAATGGGGCCGGCAGAGTAGCCGAGGCGCGAGAGGCGCCGGCAGTGGCAGGAGCCGACCTCTGGGCGGCAAATTGCCGCTTGAGGTCCTCGAGCTCGGATCGGAGACGGCCATTCTCCTCCCACAACTTCGCCGTCTCCTCCGAGCTGGTATGATCGAGGAGGACCTCAACCGCCTCCTTGATGCCTTCCGCCGCCTCTTTTAGGGCGCGCGTGTACGTGCCCTTCAGGTTGCCAGATTTGGTGGCAACCCTCACGACAACGTCCACGGCGTCCAGCGCCTGGCGACTGAGGGCCAACGCCGACGCACTCCCCTCAGCCACCCGAGCGGCGCGCCGCTCTCGGGCCTGTCGGGCCAACTCGCTGACCTCGTCAGCCACGACAGCCCTTTGCTGCGCCCGTCTAGCGGCACTCACCTCCGCTCGGTTGCTGCCGAGCAGAGACGAAGTGGAGCCCCCGCTGAGATCCGTCAGCGGGGCTCCTGGGTCGCTCTCCGCGCCCTCCATCGGCTTTGGAGTGTCGGGCCGCAAGAAGCGACCCCGACTGTCACGGGTGGGGGCTCCGCCCGCCACCGCGCGACCCCTACCACTACGTGCCGTGTTAGGCACTTTCGCAGCTGCCAAGTTCTCCTCACTAGAGGAGAGACTTCGCTTTCGAGATCTGGATCTGGATCTTGATCCAGATCTCGAGCTGCCTCCACTGGAGCCTCCTCGGCTCTTGTTGCCGTCAGAGACGGCAAGCGGCGTCAGTACCACGCGCGGGCCCTTTTGGTTGCCCAAAAGCACCCTTTCTCGCTCGCCGGTGGTGTCGGCGGTAAGTCCTTTGTTGCCCCCTCCAGATACGCTGGGGCTGCCCTCGTTAGAGGGGCGGGATTCCCCCCGAAGGGGACCCGCCTGGAGATTCTTTTCCACAAGTGACTTTTTCATTTTGTTTTTCCTTTGAAGGGTGTGGTCCCTTTCCCCTTTCCCCCCCTGCGCTAGTGACCGGAAACCCTCCGGCCATTCATCCCCTCGGCACGCTAGACCTTGGGATTGGGGTGATTTTTTAAAGAGGTTTTCTTCCTCTCCGACCTTCCGCCTTGCGCCCACTAGACCGACCCTCTGGAAGCAGAGAGGACAGTGGACGCAAGGTGGACATCGACGGACTGGCCGTCCCGCCCCTAGCCAGGTTCCCTTCACCGACCAACAAGAGATGATCGGTGATTGGAACCATGACCCTTCCCCGTTTGTTGAAGATTAGCCGTCGACCCCAACTGTCCACCAAAAGCCGGTGGGCAGTGGGGGCCGCCGTTGCCCAGGGTGCGCCACGAGGAGGCTCTTCAACCTGCACCCCACCCCAACCTAACCTAACCTAACCTAACCTAACCTAACCTTTTTTTTTTTTTTTTTTTTTTGACCGGGTGGAAAATCCTCATGGATGTCCCCCGCCCCGGGGAGGGCGGGGGGGTCTGTCGGACTCTTACCGACTAAAAACCGAACCCGACTGTTCCCTCTCTCACCTGCGCGGGGGTCGCGGGAATCAAAAAGAATTCTTCCACAACCCCCGCTGGTGCCGGCCCGCCGTAGCGGGCCCCGTCTTGGTCGAGGGGGAGTGAGGTGTACGACACTCCCCCGCGCCATAGGCGCGCGCGTGGAACAGTACGCGCCGCCGCCTCGGGTCCAGGTGCTGTGGGGGGCGACGGACTAAACCCCGCGTCCGTCGCCCCTGGACCCATTTAGGGGGGCTGGAAGAGGGCATTGTCTGCCCTCCTCCGACGCCCGGTGCGCCTGCTGCGGGCCGGGTTGAGGGAGGTAATCTCCCTCTGCCGCTCCGCAGCCTCCTTCTGCGAAATGACTACCTCGCAGAAGGATACCACCGCGTCCCAGGCCTGTTCACTGCCGACCATAGCGTTAACGACGGCCGGCAGCGACAGGTCACTGCCTACTTCAGAGATGAGGGCACGGCGCGGCTCCAGCCATGCGGCACACTCTGCCAGCGTATGCCGTGCCGTGTCCTCCCGACAGTCGACGCAGTGGTGACACCGAGCGTCTGGCTCCCTGGTTATGCGACACAGGAACTTCCCGAAGCAACCGTGCCCCGAGAGAACCTGTGTCGCCCGAAAAGTCAGGGAGCCGTGCCTTCTTCCGAGCCACTCGCTGAGCACTGGTCGGATCGCCTCGATAGTGTCGAGGCCGGCGGTAGGGCGTGAGAGCCTGTCCCGCCAGTCCACCACCAGGACCTCGCGGAGCTGTGACCGATGCAGCTCCAGTTGTTGCTGCATCGGTCGTTCGCCCCGCGCCCGCATTTCCTCGCGCCACCTAAACAGTGACGCGAGCACCTTGGCCTCCAGGTCCCAGGGCGGGGATCCGGCCAGTGCACATGCCGCCTCGTAGGAGATCGTGCGATATCCCCTTATGACTCTGACGGCCATAGCTCTCTGTGGCTTACGCAACACAGAGATGCTCCCGGCCGTCAGGTCAGCCGCCCAGATCGGTGCCCCGTACAGGGCCATCGATCGCACGATCCCCACGTAGAGCCGCCTACAAGTGGCGCTCGGGCCCCCCAGATTGGGAAGCAGCGTTGCGAGCGCCCCGGCCGCGCCCAATAACTTGGGCGCAAGCCGCCGGAAGTGGGGGCCAAAGTCCCATCGGCTGTCGAGCACCAATCCGAGGTACTTCATGGTAGGCTCGACAGCGATCCGGACCCCCCCAACCAAACCTAACCTAACCTTTTTTTTTTTTTTTGATCCGGGGGGAAAATCCTCATGGATGTCCCCCGCCCCGGGGAGGGCGGAGGGGTCTGTCAGACTCTTACTGACTAAAAACCACCCCGGGTGTTCCCTCTCACAACTTCGCCGGGGGTCGCGGGAATCAAAAAGAATCCTTCCGCAACCCCCGTGGTGCCGGCCCGCCGCAGCGGGCCTCGTCTCGGCCGAGCGGGAGTGAGGTGTACGACACTCCCCTCGTACCGTCTTGGAGGGGCGCGCGTGGAACACTACGCGCCGCCGCCTCGGGCCCAGATGTTGTTGTGGGGGGCGACAGACTAGCCCCGCGTCCGTCGCCCCTGGACCCATTTAGGGGGGCTGGAAGAGGGCATTGTCTGCCCTCCTCCGACGCCCGGTGCGCCTGCTGCGGGCCGGGTTGAGGGAGGTGATCTCCCGCTCCCGCTCCGCAGCCTCCTTCTGCGAAATGACTTGCTCGCAGAAGGATACCACCGCGTCCCAGGCCTGTTCACTGCCGACCATGGCGTTCACTACGGCCGGCAGCGACAGGTCACTGCCTACTTCAGAGATGAGGGCACGGCGCGGCTCCAGCCATGCGGCACATTCTGCCAGCGTATGCCGTGCCGTGTCCTCCCGACAGTCGACGCAGTGGTGACACCGAGCGTCTGGCTCCCTGGTTATGCGACACAGGAACTTCCCGAAGCAACCATGCCCCGAGAGAACCTGTGTCGCCCGAAATGTCAGGGAGCCGTGCCTTCTTCCGAGCCACTCGCTGAGCACCGGCCGGATCGCCTCGATGGTGTTGAGGCCGGCGGTAGGGCGTGAGAGCCTGTCCCGCCAGTCCGCCACCAGGACCTCGTGGAGCTGAGACCGACGCAGCTCCAATTGTTGCTGCATCGGTCGTTCGCCCCGCGCCCGCATTTCCTCGCGCCACCGGAACAGTGACGCGAGGACCTTCGCCTCCAGGTCCCAGGGCGGGGATCCGGCCAGTGCGCATGCCGCCTCGTAGGAGATCGTGCGATATCCCCTTATGACTCTGACGGCCATAGCTCTCTGTGGCTTTCGCAAGACAGAGATACTCCCGGCCGTCAGGTCAGCCGCCCAGATCGGTGCCCCGTAGAGGGCCATCGATCGCACGATCCCCACGTAGAGCCGCCTGCAAGTGGCGCTCGGGCCCCCCAGATTGGGAAGCAGCGTTGAAAGTGCCCCGGCCGCGCCCAACAACTTGGGCGCAAGCCGCCGGAAGTGGGGGCCAAAGTCCCACCGGCTGTCGAGCACCAATCCTAGGTACTTCATGGTAGGCTCGACAGCGATGCGGACCCCCCCGACCACAATGTGTGATCCCGGCGGCGGCGCCCGTCGGGGACCATGGAACACCATGGCCTCCGACTTGTTGAGGGCCACCTCCAGGCCGAGGCGCCGAATGCGGCCCACAACTTGTGAGACCGCCGCCGTCGCCAGCAACGCTGCTTCCCTGTGCGAGCTCCCCCGGGCCGTGACCAACGTGTCGTCAGCGTAACACGTCAGCTGCACGCCCGGCTGGAGCTCACCCCTCAGCACCCAGTCGTAGCCGATGTTCCACAGGAGCGGTCCGACGACCGATCCCTGCGGAACACCGCACGACATGGGGTGCTGGTGACCGCCATCACGTCCCACGTAGGTGACACACCTCTCCGACAGATAAGCCCCAACGATGCGACGGAGGTAGAGAGGCACTCGATGATAAAGCAGTGCCTCTCTGATACAACTCCAGGGCAGGGTGTTGAAGGCGTTGGAAATGTCTAACGACACCGCCATCACCACCCCACCCCGAGACACCGTTTCCTCCGCCAGGACTCTCACCCGCGAGATCGCGTGAATGGTGGAGCGCCCGTGCCGAAAACCAAATTGGCACTCATCTAGGTCCGGCCCTTCTTCGCACAAGTGGCTGACGAGGCGGGCTGCGATGATACGCTCAAACATCTTGCCCACCTCGTCGAGCAGCACTATGGGCCGGTACGCGGACGGTGAGTCCGCAGGGCGCCCCGCCTTCTTGAGCAGGACTAGACGGCCGGTCTTCCACAATGTTGGAAACCGGCCCTGCTCAAGACACGCGGTGAAGAGTCCTCTCAGCTGGGGCTCTAGCTCCTTCAGAGCGAGGGCCAGCGCGATGCCGTGGATGCCGTCTGGCCCCGGGGCCACATTCTTGGCCCGGAGCCGCATCACGGCTGCCCTCATCTCTGCCTGTGTCACCTCTGGGACGTCGATGGCGTGTTCTTCCTCCGGAGGCTCTGCGGCTGTGGGCATAGCCATCGGCGGCGGAGTGTGCTCCGCTCTCGCCGGGAAGAGGGCTGCGACGACCTCCTCCAACAGCTCGGGCTGGAGGCTCTCGGTGAGTGGGGGCGCGGCGGCTCTTAGTTTCCCTCGAACCGCACGATAGGGGCGCCCCCACGGATCTCCGTCGAGAGTCTCCAGCATCTCCCCCCTGGCTCGCGATCTCGCATCGCCGATGGCCAGCCACAGAGCCTGCTTAGCCGCGCGGTACACCTCATACAGCGCGGCTTCTTCGTCAGGGACCCGACGACGTCGTCTTCGATAGTGGGTGTACGGGCGCCTCGCCGCGACGCACGCTACACGTAGCCTTGCGATCTCGGCGGACCACCAGTACACCTGGCGCCTTGCTGACAGCGTGTGGACCCGGGGCATGGACGCGTCGCAAATGTGCGTCATCGCCCCGCGGAACCACAGCGCCTCTTGTTCGACGTCGACGGGTCCGTTCGTCGTCGACTCCCGGATCCAGGCCTGGACAATAGCGGCCTCCTCGAGAAGTTCCCTGTCGATGCGCTTACGCGCCCAGCGCGGGCCGTCCATTCGCGGGGCCGCTGGACTGCGGCCGCTGGCGGTTTGGGCGGAGACGTCGAAGCGGATGTATCGGTGATCCGACAACGTCTCCACCTCCACGGCGACACGCCAGTCGCGGACACGGCCCGCGACAGCAGGGCTAGCGAACGAGACGTCCACTATAGAGCCGCCCCGCTGCCGCACGCACGTGTGAACCGAACCCCGGTTCAGGACGACCAAGCCAGTCGTAACCAGCCACTCCTCCAGCGCCTCGCCTCTAGCATCGGTCACAGAGGATCCCCACGCCGATGACTTGGCGTTGAGATCCCCCAGCAACAGCACAGGACGAGGGTGGAGTCGGCCTACGACGGCACCCAACTCGACAAGGAAATTCTCGAAGTCGGCGAGGCTCTTGTTGGGCGAAAAGTACGCACCAATCACGCCAACGCCGTCCGCGAGGGCGGCTATCCAGCCGTGTCCCCGGGACGGGCTGACGAGAGCCCCGCCGATGATGGCCACCAAGCCGTCGAGGTCACCCACCCAGTTGTCGCGGGGGGGGACGAAATACGGCTCGGCGACCACCGCCACGTGGATCGACCACTCTGCCATGCTCTGGAGCAAAAGATCCTGAGCTCTGGCAGAGTGGTTGATATTGCCCTGGAGGAAATGGAACAGCGCCATTTATACGCAGTCCATTCCCTCCACGACACCTGTCCTAGGCCGGGAGTCGACCGAGGGGCTGCCAGACTGAGGGGGGGGTAAAGAGCCCCCCGCAGCCTTGGCACCCCTTCTTCTCTTCTTGTTGGCGGGGCCGCCACAAGATTTTCCACCCGCTCGGTGCCCGGCGGGCCTCCCTGCAGCTGTACAGAGGCTGCAGTTTGGCGCCGCGGAGCACTGCGCCGCCTTGTGGCCGGGCTGGCCGCAGCGGAAGCATAGGTCGCTGCGGTCCGTCTCGCAGGTGCACCGCGCCCGGACATGCCCTACGTCCAGGCAGCGGAAACACCGCAAAGCCCTGGGTTGCATCAGCCTAACTCTGGCCGCAACCCACCCCACCAACAATCGCCCACCTTCGGCGACTTTGTTCGCCGCCGCCACCGGACACCGCACCCAGATCATGCCGAGTCCGGAAGCGTCGGCGCGGATGTCGCCCGTACGCACCTGGTCCGGCGGACACCCACCGGCACGGGCGATGGCCGCCACGACCTCGGCTTCAGTAGTCGAGTCGTCCAGGCCGTCGACACGCAACTCCGCTGTCTTGATGGGCCTGGACACCCGAACGTCCTCGGGGTTGAGGACCTCCCTCAATTTGGCGGCCAATGCGTCCGCCTTCTCGCCGCTAGAGGCACCGGACACCTCCAGCAGTCGCGCCCCCGTCATCGCCGGCTTCAGCCTGAAGCCGGTCGGTGTGCCAAGGTCGGGAAATGCGACTTTGGCCTTTGCCTCAGTGAGGACCGCCTTATATGTGATGCCCCGTTCGACGGCTCCGGGCAGCAGCGTAATCACAACTGCCGCGGAGCGTGGGGCTCTGACCTTAGGCGGTCCTCTGGCCTTCTTGGGCGCCGGGGTCTTGTTTGGTGCCGGTGCCTTAGCGGCTGCCGGTGCCGCCTTCTTTTTGCGGCCCCTCTTGACGACCGTCGTCCAGGCCTCTGTTAAAGGCCCGGGCGCGGCCGCCGGAGGTGCCGCCGTCTGGGTGGCGGGCGTGGATGCGCCCGCGGTTTTTCCCGCCTTCCTCGCCGTCATAGGTGGCGGATTGGCGGGCCCCTCCTTCCTCCGCCTGTCCGCAGCGAGCGGAGGGCGGAGGGTTTCGGCCGGAAGGAGTCTGGACTCCAGCGCCTCCAGTCGCGCTCCGACCATCTGCCCGCACTGCATCATGCAGATGCGGGCGATCTTCTCGACCTCTGCATCTGCGAGTGCAGAGGTCGACGGCTGGGCCGGCGATGGGGCCGGCCGAGAAGCCGTGACGCGAGAGGCGCCAGCGGCGGCGGGGGCTGCCCTCTGGGCGGCGGCGAACTGCCGCTTGAGGTCCTCTAGCTCGGATCGGAGACGGCCATTCTCCTCCCACAACTTCGCCGTCTCCTCCGAGCTGGTATTATCAAGGAGGACCTCAACCGCCTCCTTGATGTGCTCCGCCGCCTCTTTAAGAGCACGAGTGAACGTGCCCTTCAGGTTGCCGGATCCGGTGGCAACCCTCAGGACGACGTCCACGCCGTCCAGCGCCTGGCGACTAAGCGCCACCGCCGACGCACTCCCCCCAGTCATCCGAGCGGCGCGCCGCTCTCGGGCCTGTCGGGCCAACTCGCTGACTTCGTCAGCCACGACAGCCCTCCGCTGCGCCCGCTTCGCCGCGTTTGCCTCTGCTCGGTTGCTACCGAGCAGAGACAAAGTGGAACCCCCGCTGACATCCGTCAACGGGGCCCCTGGGTCGCTCTCCGCGCCCTCCATGCACTCCACTGGAGCTGGAGTATCGGGCCGCAGAAAACGACCCCGACTGTCACGGGTGGGGGCTCCGCCCGCCACCGCGCGACCCCTGCCTCGTGCCGTAGTCGGCACCTTGGCAGCAGCCAAGTTCTCCTCGCTGGAGGAGAGACTCCGCTTACGAGATCTGGATCTGGATCTCGATCCAGACCTCGTGCTGCCTCCGCGTAGGTCCCTGCTGGGACTGGAGCCTCCTCGGCTCGTGTTGCCAGTGACGGCAATCGGCGTCATCACAACGCGCAGGTCCTTCAGGTTCTCCTGAAGGACCTTTTGTCGCTCGCCGGTGATGTCGGCGTTGAGTCTGGTGGTGCCCCCCCCAGATACGATGGGGCTGCCCTCGTTAGAGGGGCGGGATTCTCCCCGAAGGGTACCCGCCTGGAGTTTGTATTGCGCATCAGACTTTTCCATGGTGTTCCTTTACAGGGTGAGGTCCCTATCCCCGTTTCCCCCCCCTGCGCTAGTGACCACGATACCCCCGGGCCATTCATCCCCTCGGCACGCTAGACCTTGGGATTGGGGTGATTTTTTAAAGAGGTTTTCTTCCTCTCCCACCTTCCGCCTTGCGCCCACTAGACCGACCCTCTGGAAGCAGAGAGGACAGTGGACGCAAGGTGGACATCGACGGACTGGCCGTCCCGCCCCTAGCCAGGTTCCCTTCACCGACCAACAAGAGATGATCGGTGATTGGAACCATGACCCTTCCCCGTTTGTTGAAGATTAGCCGTCGACCCCAACTGTCCACCAAAAGCCGGTGGGCAGTGGGGGCCGCCGTTGCCCAGGGTGCGCCACGAGGAGGCTCTTCAACCTGCACCCCAAACCTAACCTAACCTTTTTTTTTTTTTTTTTTTTTGATCCGGGGGGAAAATCCTCATGGATGTCCCCCGCCCCGGGGAGGGCGGAGGGGTCTGTCAGACTCTTACTGACTAAAAACCACCCCGGGTGTTCCCTCTCACACCTTCGCCGGGGGTCGCGGGAATCAAAAAGAATTCTTCCGCAACCCCCGTGGTGCCGGCCCGCCGCAGCGGGCCTCGTCTCGACCGAGCGGGAGTGAGGTGTACGACACTCCCCTCGTACCGTCTTGGAGGGGCGCGCGTGGAACACTACGCGCCGCCGCCTCGGGTCCAGATGTTGTTGTGGGGGGCGACGGACTAAACCCCGCGTCCGTCGCCCCTGGACCCATTTAGGGGGGCTGGAAGAGGGCATTGTCTGCCCTCCTCCGACGCCCGGTGCGCCTGCTGCGGGCCGGGTTGAGGGAGGTGATCTCCCGCTCCCGCTCCGCAGCCTCCTTCTGCGAAATGACTTGCTCGCAGAAGGATACCACCGCGTCCCAGGCCTGTTCACTGCCGACCATGGCGTTGACTACGGCCGGCAGCGACAGGTCACTGCCTACTTCAGAGATGAGGGCACGGCGCGGCTCCAGCCATGCGGCACATTCTGCCAGCGTATGCCGTGCCGTGTCCTCCCGACAGTCGACGCAGTGGTGACACCGAGCGTCTGGCTCCCTGGTTATGCGACACAGGAACTTCCCGAAGCAACCATGCCCCGAGAGAACCTGTGTCGCCCGAAAAGTCAGGGAGCCGTGCCGTCTTCCGAGCCACTCGCTGAGCACTGGTCGGATCGCCTCGATGGTGTTGAGGCCGGCGGTAGGGCGTGAGAGCCTGTCCCGCCAGTCCGCCACCAGGACCTCGTGGAGCTGTGACCGACGCAGCTCCAGTTGTTGCTGCATCGGTCGTTCGCCCCGCGCCCGCATTTCCTCGCGCCACCGGAACAGTGACGCGAGGACCTTTGCCTCCAGGTCCCAGGGCGGGGATCCGGCCAGTGCGCATGCCGCCTCGTAGGAGATCGTGCGATATCCCCTTATGACTCTGACGGCCATAGCTCTCTGTGGCTTACGCAAGACAGAGATGCTCCCGGCCGTCAGGTCAGCCGCCCAGATCGGTGCCCCGTAGAGGGCCATCGATCGCACGATCCCCACGTAGAGCCGCCTGCAAGTGGCGCTCGGGCCCCCCAGATTGGGAAGCAGCGTTGAAAGTGCCCCGGCCGCGCCCAACAACTTGGGCGCAAGCCGCCGGAAGTGGGGGCCAAAGTCCCACCGGCTGTCGAGCACCAATCCTAGGTACTTCATGGTAGGCTCGACAGCGATCCGGACCCCCCCGACCACAATGTGTGATCCAGGCGGCGGCGCCCGTCGGGGACCATGGAACACCATGGCCTCCGACTTGTTGAGGGCCACCTCCAAGCCGAGGCGCCGAATGCGGCTCACAACTTGTGAGACCGCCGCCGTCGCCAGCAACGCTGCTTCCCTGTGCGAGCTCCCCCGGGCCGTGACTAACGTGTCGTCAGCGTAACACGTCAGCTGCACGCCCGGCTGGAGCTCACCCCTCAGCACCCAGTCGTAGCCGATGTTCCACAGGAGCGGTCCGACGACCGATCCCTGCGGAACACCGCACGACATGGGGTGCTGGTGACCGCCATCACGTCCCACGTAGGTGACACACCTCTCCGACAGATAGGCCCCAACGATGCGACGGAGGTAGAGAGGCACTTGATGAAAGCGCAGTGCCTCTCTGATACAACTCCAGGGCAGGGTGTTGAAGGCGTTGGAAATGTCTAACGACACCGCCATCACCACCCCACCCCGAGACACCGTTTCCTCCGCCAGGACTCTCACCCGCGATATCGCGTGAATGGTGGAGCGCCCGTGCCGAAAACCAAATTGGCACTCATCTAGGTCCGGCCCTTCTTCGCACAAGTGGCTGACGAGGCGGGCTGCGATGATACGCTCAAACATCTTGCCCACCTCGTCGAGCAGCACTATGGGCCGGTACGCGGACGGTGAGTCCGCAGGGCGCCCCGCCTTCTTGAGCAGGACTAGACGGCCGGTCTTCCACAATGTTGGAAACCGGCCCTGCTCAAGACACGCGGTGAAGAGTCCTCTCAGAACCTAACCTAACCTAACCTAACCTTTTTTTTTTTTTTTTTTTTTTTTTTTTTTTTGCGCTGGGAAAAAAATGCATTACGCATACCTCCCGCTCGGGGGAGCGGGGGGCTATGTGGGACTCCCCGAGCTAAGCCCGGTATACCCACTAAAAAGACCCAGCGGCATTCCCGCATCGTCTGAGTGGAGGAGGCCTGGGAGATCGGCGTAGCCTTTGCGTCCAGTCCTCCTCCGACGAACACCCACCCAACCCATCACGCCCTCTCCGTAGGGAGAGGGCCGGGAATGACTGACGAAGGTGGTGACGAGTGCAATGCGGGCGGAGGCACCCCCGTGCCGGTCGCCCGCCTGTCACCACCAGGAGGAGGGAGAAGACGACCTCTTCTCCGACCTCTCCTTCGTCTCCGGAGCGGCGCAGCGAGAGGGTCTTCCTCACGCGCGCGCTCTGCCGCCTCCTTTTGCGAGATGACATCTTCGCAGAAGGAGGCGACCGCTGCCCAGGAACTCTCACTCTCCAGCATGGATTTGACCACGCCGGGCAGTGAGAGGTCCTGTCCGATCTCCGCAGTGAGACTGCGGCGCTTCTCGGACCAAGCTGGGCACACCTCGAGGGTGTGCTGCGCGTTGTCCTCCGCCGCGCCGCAGTCGTGGCACGCCGCAGTCTCCTCCCTCCCGATCCGGTGCAGATACGAGCCAAAACAGCCGTGTCCTGACAGCACCTGCACCAGACGGAAGGAGAGGAAACCGTGTCGCCGCTCGAGCCAGTCCCGCAGGACCGGACCGAGCGCGTCCAGGGTTCGGCGGCCAAAGGTGGCGGAGGCGAGGTCCTGCGTCCAATGGACCACAATGGCGTCCCTCGCCTCCCTCCGCACGGCCTCCCGCTCCTCCGCGACGGGGCGCTCCCCGAGCGCTTTCCGGCGCGCCGTCCATTCGTACACTCTGGCGAGCACCCACGCCTCCAACTCCCAAGGAGGGGTGCTGGCCAGAGCGCACGCCGCCGAAAAGCCTACCGAACGGTAGGCCCTCGCAACCCGCAGTGCAATGGCCCTTTGTGGCCTGCGGATCGCTGTCGCGTTCTCCCTCCTGTGCAGGCAGTCCGCCCAGATGGGGGCCCCATATAGGGCCATGCTCCTCAGGATGCCGGCATACAGGCGCCGGCATCGTGCACTTGGCCCCCCTAGGTTCGGGAGGAGCCACGACAGGGCGTCCGCTGCTTTCAGCAGGCGCGTCGACAGCCCGCTGAAATGTGGGCCGAAGCGCCACCTGCTGTCAAGTACCAGACCCAGATACTTCATCTGGGTCTGTACCTCCACCCTGGTGCCCTCCACGATAATGTGGGCATCCGGAGGGCAGCGCTGCCGAGGCCCGTGGAAGAACACGGCCTCGGTCTTGTTCAGCGCCACCTTCAATCCCAGGTGGCGGATCCTCCCTGCGACCAAGGATCCGCCAGCCGAGGCCAGACAGGCCGCCTCCCTGAAGTTCCTGCCCCGGGCAGTGAGGAGAGTGTCATCCGCGTAGCAGATGACACTCGTGCCCTGGAGCAGGGCTCCCCGCAGGAGCCAGTCGAACCCGATGTTCCACAAGGGAGGGCCTAGCACCGACCCCTGCGGAACACCGGACTCCGCGCCGTACCGCCTGAGGCTGGCCGTTTTGTCTACAAGGAGGACTTCTCGGTCCTCCAAGTAGTTGGCCAGGAGGTCCCTCAGGTATTGGGGCACTCCATGATACCGGAGTGCCTCCAATATCGTCGAGTGGGGAACGGAGTTGAAGGCGTTGGCTATGTCGAATGACACCGCCAGCACTCCGTCCCCCGCCTCAACCGCCCCCTTCACTTGGTCCCTGAGAAGGGCCAGAGCGTCGATGGTCGACCGACCCTGTCGGAAACCAAACTGGGCGTCCGACAGGTCCGGCCCCACCCTCCGCAAATGGCTGCTAAGCCGGCGGGCGATTATCCCCTCGAACAATTTGCCGACCTCATCGAGCAGAACGATGGGCCGGTATGCCGAGGGGGAATCGACCGGACGTCCCTCCTTGCGGAGTAGGCACAGCTGCCCCTCCTTCCACAGTTTCGGGAACCTCCCGGCGCTTAGGCACGCGCTGAAGAGGTCCCGAATCCTGTCCTCCATTTGAGCGGCAGCTATGGCCACCACCCGTGCAGGGACGCCGTCCGGTCCAGGGGCCGTCTTCTTAGCGCGGAGGCTGAGCAGCCCCGCGTACAGCTCATCCGCCGTCACCGGAGGGACCTCCTCGTCCGGTGACGCCTCCCTCTGTGGAGGATCCATCGTCGGTGGGGCGAATTCGGTCCTGCACGGAAACAGGGACCGGACCACCCCGTCCAGCAGGGCCGGCTCAAGGGTCTCGGTCAGCGGGGGACCATGGGGCCGCAGTTTGTTCCGCGCCGCCTTGTACGGTCTCCCATAGGGATCCCGGTCGAGGCCTTCCAGCATCTCGGCCTTTGCCGCGTCTTCGGCAGCGCACATAGCCGACTTGAGGGCCGCCTTCGCCTCTGTGTAAGAGGCGTACAGACGGTCCTCGTCTGCCTCACTACGGACGCTGCGTCGCCGGCTCCGCGTGTAGGCCCTACTGGCCGCCACGCAGGCGGCACGGAGCCCCGCTAACTCCTCCGACCACCAATAGACGGCACGACGGGGAGGGGGACGGCGAGACCGAGGCATGCTGGAGTTGCACACCTCGGTCAGGGATTCCCTCAGCTGGACCGCTGCAGCATCCACGTCTCGGACCTCGACAGGGGGCGACAGCCAGTCCTGCAGAAAGGCCGCCTCCTTGGCTGCTTCCCGGTCCAGGCGAGTGAGAGCCCACCGGGGGAAGGGAGACCTGCCAGAGCGGGCCATCTCCCCTCGGGAGCTCGAACGCGAAGTGGAGATGTCGAACCGCACATATCTGTGGTCCGACATGGTCTCCGCCATCTCCACCCGCCAGTTCACGATGCGTGCGGCTAGCAAGGGGGTGGCAAACGAGACGTCAACCACCGAACCTCCGCGTTGCCGCACACACGTGTGGACCGACCCCCTGTTGAGGAGGGACACACCGCAAGACGCCGACCAGAACTCGACGGCGCGCCCCCGGACGTTGCAGGAGGCAGCGGGGTTGCCCCAGGCCGCCGACTTGGCGTTCAGATCGCCCAGCACCACGACCTGTCGTGGCGCCGCCCTCCCTACGACAGCAGTGAGGACTTCAAGAAAAGCCTCAAAGTCCGAGAGAGGGCGGTTCGGGGAGAAATAGACCCCCACAAGGGCCAAGTCTCCCCACGCGGCGGCCACGTATCCCGGTCCCCTCTCTAAAAGCGAGAGGGGAGGGGAGTCTGTGGAAGACCGCGACACCACTGCCACCAAGCCGTCCCGGTCGCCTATCCAACGGCTAGGGACCGAGTACGGCTCGGCGACCACCGCCAAGTCCACCGACCACTCAGCCATGGTCTGCATCAGCAGGTCCTGAGCTGCCCGGCAGTGGTTGGCGTTCGCCTGAAGGATGCGATGTTCGACTCTATCCATTAGTCGGACATCGCACCTCCCTCCTCCGCAGCCGTGCTAGCGGCAGGCCCGACTGGCGCCTGCGCTTTGCCCCTCTTAGAAGGAGGATTGCACATCCTCCCCTTCATCATATGTCCTGCCGGGCGGCCACTGGCGGCACACACTAGGCAGTGTGGCGTGGCGGCCGTGCAGGACGCGGCTTTGTGATCGACCTTGCCGCAGCGGTAGCAACTGTCCGACCTGTCGACCTTGGACGGACAGAGGGCTCGGGCGTGGCCGATAGCGAAGCACCTGTAGCAGCGCAGAGGCAGGTCTACAAGTGCTCGGACCGCACCCGAGCTGAAGCCGACGCAGAGCCGTCCCTTCTCGAGGACGGCTTTGGCGGCGGCGACCGGGCACTCGAGACGAATAGTGCCCATGCCACCGCGGCCGGACCTGATGTCCCTGGCTCTCACCGCTGTGACACTGCAGCCTCCAATTGCTGCCACCGCCGCCACCACCTCCTCTTTGGTGACCGAATCGTCGAGATCGGTCACCTCCATGGCCGCCAGCTTCACTGGCCGGGCCACCCTGGCAACGTCCGCGACGGCCTCCTGCAGCTTGGCCGCGAAGAGGTCGGCGCTGGCGCTGCCCTCCGCCCCCGGGAACTCGAAGATTCGAGCCCCGGTTTGAGTCCGCCGGCAAGTGACACTGCCGATCCCCAGTTGGGCGGGATCGGCATTGGCACGCGCCCGCACTAAAATGGACGCGTACGTCTCTCCTTTCTCTGCAGCCTCCGCAGTGAGCGTCACCACGACGGCTGCAGACTGTGGGGGATTTCTCTTCCTCCTCTTCCCTCTGCCTTTGCCCTTGCCAGTCGCTTGTGACTGGCCAGGAGGCGTGCTGGCGGGGGCGGCAGGGGCGGCCGTAGCCGCCTGTCCGCCCTTACCCTTCCCCTTTCCCTTCCCAGTCACCTGCGACTGGCTGGGAGGCGTGGCGGTGGGGACGGCGGAGACGGCCTTCGCCGACTTTTTCCCCTTGCCCTTCCCCTTCCCGACCACCTCAGTCCAACCATGATCGTTGGATGGCGTGGTGGAAGGGAGAAAGGCATCCTCTCCTTGTGAGGAGGGCCCCGGCTCTTCTCGCCTCTTGTCCGCCGCAAGCGGGGGCCGGTGGCGTTGTTCCGGCAAGAGCCGATCCTCTATGCCGGCCAGGCAGGCTCTCGTGAAAGCCCGCTCCTCCATTACGACCTTTCGGATTATGTCCTCAAGGTTGGACGAGGGGGCTTCCGCCGCAGGTCTCGGCTCCTGATTTGGCCGGGCAGTGGCGTCAGCCAACTTCTGATGAAGCTGGCTGACCTCCGACTGCAGGCGATCCACTCGCGCCTGCAGTTGCCGCGTTTCGTCGGTAGCTGTCCGCTTGACTAGCTCCTCGACGACGCCGCGCATGCTCGCGGCCCTGCACCTTAGGGCCTTCTGGAAGGTCCCTTTAAGATTGGAGGACTTAGAGGCGATCTCCGCTATCTCCTCCTCGTCCTCCTCCGCCATCCGCGCCAGCTCGGCCAGCGAGTGGTCCGCGTACAGGACGCGGGACGCACCGTACCCGGACCTTGCCCGAGCAGCACGAGCACGCTGCTCCTTCGCAGCAACGCGCTCTTCCAGCTCCTGCTGATTCAGCGTCCGCCGAGCCAAGTCTAGTTGGCGTTGGGCGTCTGCGAGACCCACGACGTGTGAGTCCGCGGCAGTTACTGCCTTTTTGGGCTTCGACTTCCCGTTGGAACCCGAAGCCGAGGAACCCTCGGACCCTGCCTTCATATATTGGCGCTTCCGCAACCGAGAACCGCCCGCGTCAGAGACGCTGGCGACGGACTCGCTGTCAGAGCTAGACAGCTCGACCGCCCCTCCGAAGAAGCCAGCCGCAGACGGCGAGCGGCTTGCTTCTGACGCCGAAGCGTCTGAGTGGCCCTGAGAAGGGCCTTTTGCCTAACCTAACCTAACCTTTTTTTTTTTTTTTTTTTTTTTGATCCGGGGGGAAAATCCTCATGGATGTCCCCCGCCCCGGGGAGGGCGGAGGGGTCTGTCAGACTCTTACTGACTAAAAACCACCCCGGGTGTTCCCTCTCACACCTTCGCCGGGGGTCGCGGGAATCAAAAAGAATTCTTCCGCAACCCCCGTGGTGCCGGCCCGCCGCAGCGGGCCTCGTCTCGGCCGAGCGGGAGTGAGGTGTACGACACTCCCCTCGTACCGTCTTGGAGGGGCGCGCGTGGAACACTACGCGCCGCCGCCTCGGGTCCAGATGTTGTTGTGGGGGGCGACGGACTAAACCCCGCGTCCGTCGCCCCTGGACCCATTTAGGGGGGCTGGAAGAGGGCATTGTCTGCCCTCCTCCGACGCCCGGTGCGCCTGCTGCGGGCCGGGTTGAGGGAGGTGATCTCCCGCTCCCGCTCCGCAGCCTCCTTCTGCGAAATGACTTGCTCGCAGAAGGATACCACCGCGTCCCAGGCCTGTTCACTGCCGACCATGGCGTTAACGACGGCCGGCAGCGACAGGTCGCTGCCTACTTCTGAGATGAGGGCACGGCGCGGCTCCAGCCATGCGGCACATTCTGCCAGCGTATGCCGTGCCGTGTCCTCCCGACAGTCGACGCAGTGGTGACACCGAGCGTCTGGCTCCCTGGTTATGCGACACAGGAACTTCCCGAAGCAACCATGCCCCGAGAGAACCTGTGTCGCCCGAAATGTCAGGGAGCCGTGCCTTCTTCCGAGCCACTCGCTGAGCACCGGTCGGATCGCCTCGATGGTGTTGAGGCCGGCGGTAGGGCGTGAGAGCCTGTCCCGCCAGTCCGCCACCAGGACCCCGTGGAGCTGTGACCGACGCAGCTCCAGTTGTTGCTGCATCGGTCGTTCGCCCCGCGTCCGCATTTCCTCGCGCCACCGGAACAGTGACGCGAGGACCTTCGCCTCCAGGTCCCAGGGCGGGGATCCGGCCAGTGCGCATGCCGCCTCGTAGGAGATCGTGCGATATCCCCTTATGACTCTGACGGCCATAGCTCTCTGTGGCTTTCGCAAGACAGAGATACTCCCGGCCGTCAGGTCAGCCGCCCAGATCGGTGCCCCGTAGAGGGCCATCGATCGCACGATCCCCACGTAGAGCCGCCTGCAAGTGGCGCTCGGGCCCCCCAGATTGGGAAGCAGCGTTGAGAGCGCCCCGGCCGCGCCCAACAACTTGGGCGCAAGCCGCCGGAAGTGGGGGCCAAAGTCCCACCGGCTGTCGAGCACCAATCCTAGGTACTTCATGGTAGGCTCGACAGCGATGCGGACCCCCCCGACCACAATGTGTGATCCCGGCGGCGGCGCCCGTCGGGGACCATGGAACACCATGGCCTCCGACTTGTTGAGGGCCACCTCCAGGCCGAGGCGCCGAATGCGGCCCACAACTTGTGAGACCGCCGCCGTCGCCAGCAACGCTGCTTCCCTGTGCGAGCTCCCCCGGGCCGTGACCAACGTGTCGTCAGCGTAACACGTCAGCTGCACGCCCGGCTGGAGCTCACCCCTCAGCACCCAGTCGTAGCCGATGTTCCACAGGAGCGGTCCGACGACCGATCCCTGCGGAACACCGCACGACATGGGGTGCTGGTGACCGCCATCACGTCCCACGTAGGTGACACACCTCTCCGACAGATAAGCCCCAACGATGCGACGGAGGTAGAGAGGCACTCGATGATAAAGCAGTGCCTCTCTGATACAACTCCAGGGCAGGGTGTTGAAGGCGTTGGAAATGTCTAACGACACCGCCATCACCACCCCACCCCGAGACACCGTTTCCTCCGCCAGGACTCTCACCCGCGAGATCGCGTGAATGGTGGAGCGCCCGTGCCGAAAACCAAATTGGCACTCATCTAGGTCCGGCCCTTCTTCGCACAAGTGGCTGACGAGGCGGGCTGCGATGATACGCTCAAACATCTTGCCCACCTCGTCGAGCAGCACAATGGGCCGGTACGCGGACGGCGAGTCCGCAGGGCGCCCCGCCTTCTTGAGCAGGACTAGCCGGCCGGTCTTCCATAATGTTGGAAACCGGCCCTGCTCAAGACACGCGGTGAAGAGTCCTCTCAGCTGGGGCTCTAGCTCCTTCAGAGCGAGGGCCAGCGCGATACCGTGGATGCCGTCAGGCCCCGGAGCCACATTCTTGGCCCGGAGCCGCATCACGGCTGCCCTCATCTCTGCCTGTGTCACCTCTGGGACGTCAATGTGTTCTTCCTCCGGAGGCTCTGCGGCTGTGGGCATAGCCATCGGCGGCGGAGTGTGCTCCGCTCTCGCCGGGAAGAGGGCTGCAACGACCTCCTCCAACAGCTCGGGCTGGAGGCTCTCGGTGAGTGGGGGCGCGGCGGCTCTCAGTTTCCCTCGAACCGCACGATAGGGGCGCCCCCACGGATCTCCGTCGAGAGTCTCCAGCATCTCCCCCCTGGCTCGCGATCTCGCATCGCCGATGGCCAGCCACAGAGCCTGCTTAGCCGCGCGGTACACCTCATACAGCGCGGCTTCTTCGTCAGGGACCCGACGACGTCGTCTTCGGTAATGGGTGTACGGGCGCCTCGCCGCGACGCACGCTATACGCAGCCGTGCGATCTCGGCGGACCACCAGTACACCTGGCGCCTTGCTGACAGCGTGTGGACCCGGGGCATGGACGCGTCGCTAATGTGCGTCATCGCCCCGCGGAACCACAGCGCCTCTTGTTCGACGTCGACGGGTCCGTTCGTCGTCGACTCCCGGATCCAGGCCTGGACAATAGCGGCCTCCTCGAGAAGTTCCCTGTCGATGCGCTTACGCGCCCAGCGCGGGCCGTCCATTCGCGGGGCCGCTGGACTGCGGCCGCTGGCGGTGTGGGCGGAGACGTCGAAGCGGATGTATCGGTGATCCGACAACGTCTCCACCTCCACGACGACACGCCAGTCGCGCACACGGCACGCGACAGCAGGGCTAGCGAACGAGACGTCCACTATAGAGCCACCCCGCTGCCGCACGCACGTGTGAACCGACCCCCGAACCTAACCTAACCTTTTTTTTTTTTTTTTTTTTTTTTTTTTTTTTTTTTTTTTTTTTTTTTTTTTTTTGATCCGGGGGGAAAATCCTCATGGATGTCCCCCGCCCCGGGGAGGGCGGAGGGGTCTGTCAGACTCTTACTGACTAAAAACCACCCCGGGTGTTCCCTCTCACACCTTCGCCGGGGGTCGCGGGAATCAAAAAGAATTCTTCCGCAACCCCCGTGGTGCCGGCCCGCCGCAGCGGGCCTCGTCTCGGCCGAGCGGGAGTGAGGTGTACGACACTCCCCTCGTACCGTCTTGGAGGGGCGCGCGTGGAACACTACGCGCCGCCGCCTCGGGTCCAGATGTTGTTGTGGGGGGCGACGGACTAGCCCCGCGTCCGTCGCCCCTGGACCCATTTAGGGGGGCTGGAAGAGGGCATTGTCTGCCCTCCTCCGACGCCCGGTGCGCCTGCTGCGGGCCGGGTTGAGGGAGGTGATCTCCCGCTCCCGCTCCGCAGCCTCCTTCTGCGAAATGACTTGCTCGCAGAAGGATACCACCGCGTCCCAGGCCTGTTCACTGCCGACCATGGCGTTCACTACGGCCGGCAGCGACAGGTCACTGCCTACTTCAGAGATGAGGGCACGGCGCGGCTCCAGCCATGCGGCACATTCTGCCAGCGTATGCCGTGCCGTGTCCTCCCGACAGTCGACGCAGTGGTGACACCGAGCGTCTGGCTCCCTGGTTATGCGACACAGGAACTTCCCGAAGCAACCATGCCCCGAGAGAACCTGTGTCGCCCGAAAAGTCAGGGAGCCGTGCCTTCTTCCGAGCCACTCGCTGAGCACCGGTCGGATCGCCTCGATGGTGTTGAGGCCGGCGGTAGGGCGTGAAAGCCTGTCCCGCCAGTCCGCCACCAGGACCTCGTGGAGCTGTGACCGACGCAGCTCCAGTTGTTGCTGCATCGGTCGTTCGCCCCGCGCCCGCATATCCTCGCGCCACCGGAACAGTGACGCGAGGACCCTCGCCTCCAGGTCCCAGGGCGGGGATCCGGCCAGTGCGCATGCCGCCTCGTAGGAGATCGTGCGATATCCCCTTATGACTCTGACGGCCATAGCTCTCTGTGGCTTACGCAAGACAGAGATGCTCCCGGCCGTCAGGTCAGCCGCCCAGATCGGTGCCCCATACAGGGCCATCGATCGCACGATCCCCACGTAGAGCCGCCTGCAAGTGGCGCTCGGGCCCCCCAGATTGGGAAGCAGCGTTGAAAGCGCCCCGGCCGCGCCCAACAACTTGGGCGCAAGCCGCCGGAAGTGGGGGCCAAAGTCCCACCGGCTGTCGAGCACCAATCCTAGGTACTTCATGGTAGGCTCGACAGCGATGCGGACCCCCCCGACCACAATGTGTGATCCCGGCGGCGGCGCCCGTCGGGCGGCCATGGAACACCATGGCCTCCGACTTGTTGAGGGCCACCTCCAGGCCGAGGCGCCGAATGCGGCTCACAACTTGCGAGACCGCCGCCGTCGCCAGCAACGCTGCTTCCCTGTGCGAGCTCCCCCGGGCCGTGACTAACGTGTCGTCAGCGTAACACGTCAGCTGCACGCCCGGCTGGAGCTCACCCCTCAGCACCCAGTCGTAGCCGATGTTCCACAGGAGCGGTCCGACGACCGATCCCTGCGGAACACCGCACGACATGGGGTGCTGGTGACCGCCATCACGTCCCACGTAGGTGACACACCTCTCCGACAGATAAGCCCCAACGATGCGACGGAGGTAGAGAGGCACTTGATGAAAGCGCAGTGCCTCTCTGATACAACTCCAGGGCAGGGTGTTGAAGGCGTTGGAAATGTCTAACGACACCGCCATCACCACCCCACCCCGAGACACCGTTTCCTCCGCCAGGACTCTCACCCGCGATATCGCGTGAATGGTGGAGCGCCCGTGCCGAAAACCAAATTGGCACTCATCCAGATCCGGCCCTTCTTCGCACAAGTGGCCGACGAGGCGGGATGCGATAATTCGCTCAAACATCTTGCCCACCTCGTCGAGCAGCACTATGGGCCGGTACGCGGACGGTGAGTCCGCAGGGCGCCCCGCCTTCTTGAGCAGGACTAGCCGGCCGGTCTTCCATAATGTTGGAAACCGGCCCTGCTCAAGACACGCGGTGAAGAGTCCTCTCAGCTGGGGCTCTAGCTCCTTCAGAGCGAGGGCCAGCGCGATGCCGTGGATGCCGTCAGGCCCCGGAGCCACATTCTTGGCCCGGAGCCGCATCACGGCTGCCCTCATCTCTGCCTGTGTCACCTCTGGGACGTCGATGGCGTGTTCCTCCTCCGGAGGCTCTGCGGCTGTGGGCATAGCCATCGGCGGCGGAGTGTGCTCCGCTCTCGCCGGGAAGAGGGCTGCTACGACCTCCTCCAACAGCTCGGGCTGGAGGCTCTCGGTGAGTGGGGGCGCGGCGGCTCTCAGTTTCCCTCGAACCGCACGATAGGGGCGCCCCCACGGATCTCCGTCGAGAGTCTCCAGCATCTCCCCCCTGGCTCGCGATCTCGCATCGCCGATGGCCAGCCACAGAGCCTGCTTAGCCGCGCGGTACACCTCATACAGCGCGGCTTCTTCGTCAGGGACCCGACGACGTCGTCTTCGATAATGGGTGTACGGGCGCCTCGCCGCGACGCACGCTATACGTAGCCTTGCGATCTCGGCGGACCACCAGTACACCTGGCGCCTTGCTGACAGCGTGTGGACCCGGGGCATGGACGCGTCGCAAATGTGCGTCATCGCCCCGCGGAACCACAGCGCCTCTTGTTCGACGTCGACGGGTCCGTTCGTCGTCGACTCCCGGATCCAGGCCTGGACAATAGCGGCCTCCTCGAGAAGTTCCCTGTCGATGCGCTTACGCGCCCAGCGCGGGCCGTCCATTCGCGGGGCCGCTGGACTGCGGCCGCTGGCGGTGTGGGCGGAGACGTCGAAGCGGATGTATCGGTGATCCGACAACGTCTCCACCTCCACGGCGACACGCCAGTCGCGGACACGGCCCGCGACAGCAGGGCTAGCGAACGAGACGTCCACTATAGAGCCGCCCCGCTGCCGCACGCACGTGTGAACCGAACCCCGGTTCAGGACGACCAAGCCAGTCGTAACCAGCCACTCCTCCAGCGCCTCGCCTCTAGCATCGGTCACAGAGGATCCCCACGCCGATGACTTGGCGTTGAGATCCCCCAGCAACAGCACAGGACGAGGGTGGAGTCGGCCTACGACGGCACCCAACTCGACAAGGAAGTTCTCGAAGTCGGCGAGGCTCTTGTTGGGCGAAAAGTACGCGCCAACCACGCCAACGCCGTCCGCGAGGGCGGCTATCCAGCCGTGTCCCCGGGACGGGCTGACGAGAGCCCCGCCGATGATGGCCACCAAGCCGTCGAGGTCACCCACCCAGTTGTCGCGGGGGGGGACGAAATACGGCTCGGCGACCACCGCCACGTGGATCGACCACTCTGCCATGCTCTGGAGCAAAAGATCCTGAGCTCTGGCAGAGTGGTTGATATTGCCCTGGAGGAAATGGAACAGCGCCATTTATGCGCAGTCCATTCCCTCCACGACACCTGTCCTAGGCCGGGAGTCGACCGAGGGGCTGCCAGACTGAGGGGGGGGTAAAGAGCCCCCCGCAGCCTTGGCACCCCTTCTTCTCTTCTTGTTGGCGGGGCCGCCACAAGATTTTCCACCCGCTCGGTGCCCGGCGGGCCTCCCTGCAGCTGTACAGAGGCTGCAGTTTGGCGCCGCGGAGCACTGCGCCGCCTTGTGGCCGGGCTGGCCGCAGCGGAAGCATAGGTCGCTGCGGTCCGTCTCGCAGGTGCACCGCGCCCGGACATGCCCTACGTCCAGGCAGCGGAAACACCGCAAAGCCCTGGGTTGCATCAGCCTAACTCTGGCCGCAACCCACCCCACCAACAATCGCCCACCTTCGGCGACTTTGTTCGCCGCCGCCACCGGACACCGCACCCAGATCATGCCGAGTCCGGAAGCGTCGGCGCGGATGTCGCCCGTACGCACCTGGTCCGGCGGACACCCACCGGCACGGGCGATGGCCGCCACGACCTCGGCTTCAGTAGTCGAGTCGTCCAGGCCGTCGACACGCAACTCCGCTGTCTTGATGGGCCTGGACACCCGAACGTCCTCGGGGTTGAGGACCTCCCTCAATTTGGCGGCCAATGCGTCCGCCTTCTCGCCGCTAGAGGCACCGGACACCTCCAGCAGTCGCGCCCCCGTCATCGCCGGCTTCAGCCTGAAGCCGGTCGGTGTGCCAAGGTCGGGAAATGCGACCTTGGCCTTTGCCTCAGTGAGGACCGCCTTATATGTGATGCCCCGTTCGACGGCTCCGGGCAGCAGCGTAATCACAACTGCCGCGGAGCGTGGGGCTCTGACCTTAGGCGGTCCTCTGGCCTTCTTGGGCGCCGGGGTCTTGTTTGGTGCCGGTGCCTTAGCGGCTGCCGGTGCCGGCGGTGCCGCCTTCTTCTTTCGGCCCCTCTTGACGACCGTCGTCCAGGCCTCTGTTAAAGGCCCGGGCGCGGTCGCCGCCGGAGGTGCCGCCGTCTGGGTGGCGGGCGTGGGCGCGCCCGCAGCTTTACCCCCCCTCCTCGCCGTGGCTGGTGGCGGAATGGAAGCTCCTTCTTTCCTCCGCCTGTCCGCAGCGAGCGGAGGGCGGAGGGTTTCGGCCGGAAGGAGTCTGGGCTCCAGCGCCTCCAGTCGCGCTCCGACCATCTGCCCGCACTGCATCATGCAGATGCGGGCGATCTTCTCGACCTCCGCATCTGCGAGTGCAGAGGTCGACGGCTGGGCCGGCAATGGGGCCGGCCGAGGAGCCGTGACGCGAGAGGCGCCAGCGGCAGCGGGGACTGCTCTCTGGGCGGCGGCGAACTGCCGCTTGAGGTCCTCTAGCTCGGATCGGAGACGGCCATTCTCCTCCCACAACTTCGCCGTCTCCTCCGAGCTGGTTTGATTAAGGAGGACCTCAACCGCCTCCTTAATGCCCTCAGCCGCCTCCTTAAGGGCGCGCGTGAATGTGCCCTTCAGGTTGCCAGATTTGGTGGCAACCCTCTGGACGATGTCCACGCCGTCCAAAACTTGGCGACTGAGCGCCACCGCCGTTGTGCTCTCCTCGGCCATCCGGGCAGAGCGTCGCTCTCGGGCCTGTCGGGCCAACTCGCTGACCTCGTCAGCCACGACAGCCCTTTGTTGCGCCCGCTTCGCCGCGCTCGCCTCCGCCCGGTTGGTCCCGAGCAGTGACGAAGTGGAGCCCCCGCTGAGATCCGTCAGCGGGGCCCCTGGGTCGCTTTCCGCACCCTCCATCCGCTCCATTGGAGACGGAGTGTCGGGCCGCAAGAAGCGACCCCGACTGTCACGGGTGGGGCCTCCGCCCACCACCACGCGACCCCTACCTCGTGCCGTTGTAGGCACCTTGGCAGCAGCCAAGTTCTCCTCGCTGGAGGAGAGACTCCGCTTTCGAGATCTGGATCTGGATCTCGACCCAGATCTCGAGCTGCCTCTGCTGGAGCCTCCTCGGCTCTTGTTGCCAGTGACGGCAATCGGCGTCATCACAACGCGCAGGTCCTTCAGGTTCTCCTGAAGGACCTTTTGTCGCTCGCCGGTGATGTCGGCGTTGAGTCTGGTGGTGCCCCCCCCAGATACGATGGGGCTGCCCTCGTTAGAGGGGCGGGTTTCTCCCCGAAGGGTACCCGCCTGGAGTTTGTTAAACACATCAGACTTTTCCATAATATTGTTCCTTTGAAGGGTGTGGTCCCTTTCCCCTTTTCCCCCCCCTGCGCTAGTGACCGGAAACCCTCCGGCCATTCATCCCCTCGGCACGCTAGACCTTGGGATTGGGGTGATTTTTTAAAGAGGTTTTCTTCCTCTCCCACCTTCCGCCTTGCGCCCACTAGACCGACCCTCTGGAAGCAGAGAGGACAGTGGACGCAAGGTGGACATCGACCGACTGGCCGTCCCGCCCCTAGCCAGGTTCTCTTCACCGACCAACAAGAGATGATCGGTGATTGGAACCATGACCTTTCCCCGTTTGTTGAAGATTAGCCGTCGACCCCAACTGTCCACCAAAAGCCGGTGGGCAGTGGGGGCCGCCGTTGCCCAGGGTGCGCCACGAGGAGGCTCTTCAACCTGCACCCCAACCTAACCTAACCTTTTTTTTTTTTTTTTTTTTGATCCGGGGGGAAAATCCTCATGGATGTCCCCCGCCCCGGGGAGGGCGGGGGGGTCTGTCGGACTCTTACCGACTAAAAACCGAACCCGACTGTTCCCTCTCTCACCTGCGCGGGGGTCGCGGGAATCAAAAAGAATTCTTCCACAAAACCTAACCTAACCTAACCTAACCTAACCTAACCGACATAACTTTGCCTCCTGGAGTCGCTTTTTCGAGCTGTTTTCAGCGTTATTAATTTTAAATAGGCTCCCTACTGACGTGTGACAAGTTATTTTTGACAAAAAACGAAATTGATTTTCGTTCTAAAAGACTTGTGAAATTTTGCATATTTTTCATACAAAAATTCGTTTTCCTAAAGTCCGTCTGCTTAAATTATAAAATCCAATAGTTTCAATAGTATACTTGCCTGCCTTGCGGTGCTCCAGTGCGTTTTCAGCTTGCTCGGGTCCCGTTTGGTAGTCGTAATAGTTGTTTTTCATCTCAATTTTCATCAAAAATTAAGTTTTTCTTTAAAAATTCAAAAATTTTGTTCTGGCAACATTTTAATTCCTCAATAGATTGCTAGCGCCCACCGAGACGCGTATTTTGACATACCTCACGTGCGTCTAGCCCCAATAAGACACCCCTAAAATTCCATTTTTATCCCAATTTTCATAAAAATTACGTTTTTCATTAAAAAGTCAAAATTTTTGTTCTGGCAACATTTTAAATTCTTCCATAGATTGCTAGCGCTCGCCGAGACGCGTCTTTTGACACCCCTCACGTGCGTCTAGCCCCCATAGAACACCCTCAAAATCCATTTTAAAGGAAAATTTGCATCAACGTATTATATAGCTGTATATAGCACACACACGCCAAATCCACCTTAGTGGAACACCGATTTCTAGAAATCTACATAACTTTGCCTCCTGGAGTCGCTTTTTCGAGCTGTTTTCAGCGTTATTAATTTTAAATAGGCTCCCTACTGACGTGTGACAAGTTATTTTTGACAAAAAACGAAATTGATTTTCGTTCTAAAAGACTTGTGAAATTTTACATATTTTTCATACAAAAATTCGTTTTCCTAAAGTCCGTCTGCTTAAATTATAAAATCCAATAGTTTCAATAGTATACTTGCCTGCCTTGCGGTGCTCCAGTGCGTTTTCAGCTTGCTCGGGTCCCGTTTGGTAGTCGTAATAGTTGTTTTTCATCTCAATTTTCATCAAAAATTAAGTTTTTCTTTAAAAATTCAAAAATTTTGTTCTGGCAACATTTTAATTCCTCAATAGATTGCTAGCGCCCACCGAGACGCGTATTTTGACATACCTCACGTGCGTCTAGCCCCAATAAGACACCCCTAAAATTCCATTTTTATCCCAATTTTCATAAAAATTACGTTTTTCATTAAAAAGTCAAAATTTTTGTTCTGGCAACATTTTAAATTCTTCCATAGATTGCTAGCGCTCGCCGAGACGCGTCTTTTGACACCCCTCACGTGCGTCTAGCCCCCATAGAACACCCTCAAAATCCATTTTAAAGGAAAATTTGGCCCGCCCACCCGCCCGTGAGTTGCGTATAGTAGCAGACGGGTAATTTTTGGGAAAAATTGTAAAAATATTTTATTTTTGTATTTTGACATACAAGTCCTGCGGACATAAATCTAGTCACAACCATCGCATTTTCACGTCGATAGGCATCATTTGACGGAGTTTATTACCGATTTAGTATTTTAGTGTTTTGACGGCCGTCTGGCCTTTGGACGGCTTAGTTTTAATTACTTTGAGACTTCCTGCGCTATCCCCCCTTTACAGGGACGCAGAAGTCAGCCAGTGTCCCTCTACTGCTTGAATGAACCTGACCTTTACTAAGGCCACAGCTATGTTCCGCACACCAGCAAAGGTAGGCGAGAGGTCACCAGGCGCAAGGGTCTCGCAGCAGTCTGCGGAGAAAGCTGGACCCTCGCTCCCCAGCGTGAGGAGAAGCATTGGGGAATGGGAGGCTGGGAAAGCCGAGCCCCAGTCTAAGTCCCCGGCCAAACAAACCCATAATGCCACGCGAACACCACCTGCTCCCAACACCCAGGAGACGCGCCGAGTGCCGGAGGACGCTGCAAGAGCATCGAAGAAGCCTGAGTACCCCAACGTCGTAGCGGAGGCGAGAGCTTGCCTAAATAAAGCAAAGCTCCATTTAGGCAACTCTCGCAACCTGAAAACGGAGATAAAGACGGGGGTACTCAACGCTATCAACAGGCTCTACGAGCTCGTGAAGGAGGCAGCGCGGGACAAAGCCGCTGTCGCACCGGCACCTGTTGACATACCTGCGGCCCCACAGACGGCCGCGCAGTTGGCGCCGCCCGCGGACGAACAGGCGGAGCTTATGAGGACCCTTGTGGCAGGCCTCAAGGAGCACAAACAGGCCCTGGAACAAAATCAACTTCACACCCAGGCCCTGTCAGAACATTTGCAGCGGGCCCCTCGCTTTGCTGCAGGCCAAGGTCCCACCTTTGCGGAGGTCGCCGCCGGCCCGAAGCGAATTATGCAGGAACCTCTTCACTCGGTGATTGTTTCGTCTGTAGATGATCAGGACACGGGTGAAGAGGTTATTGCGAAGCTTAGGACGGCGGTCGATGCCAGAAATGAGGGCACGAGGGTGGAGCGCTTGCGCAAGGCGAGGGATCAGAAGGTGGTAGTGGGTTTTAAGACCAGGGAGGAGCTGAGCCTGGTTACAGAAAGAATACGGAAAGCGGGAAATCTGGTGGTAGAGGAGGTTAAGAACAAGGATCCGCTCATCATCTTGAAGGACGTCCTCTCCTGCCACACAGATGCTGAGGTAACCCAGGCTCTGCAGCGGCAAAACTCCCACCTGGTCGGGGACCTACCTGCAGAAGACTTGAGGCTGGGGGTGAAGTACCGTCGAAGGACGAGGAACCCCCACATGTGCCACGTCGTTCTGCAGGTGTCCCCCGCGGTGTGGCAGAGGCTAACTACGGCGGGTCGAGTGCACATCGACCTGCAGCGAGTGCGAGTGCACGACCAGTCGCCTCTGGTGCAGTGCACTCGCTGTCTTCGTTTCGGCCACAGCCGAAAACTGTGCACGCAGCCCGCCGACCTGTGCACCCACTGCGGTGAACCCCACTTGCGGGCTGACTGCCCGTCACGCCTGGCAGCTGAGGCACCGAAATGCCACAACTGCCTCATGGCGAAATTGGAAAAAACCGAACACACCGCCTTCGATAAACAATGTCCATTGCGTCTCAAATGGGACGCCTTGGCGCGCCTGTCAGTGGCGTACTGCTGAGGTGCAATCAGCCACATCCGGAACTCGTAGGGTCAGCAGTAAAGGCCTAATAGACCAACACACCCGTGTCTTCTTCAAGAAGATGTCGCCAAGAATCGCGAGCTCGAAACATGTCCTTAAAAACAAAAAATATAAGCATAAGCAGACACCAATCACCAGAGTCAGAGGAATTTACAACAGCAATGGAGCAAATTGGAGTCAATTTCATGGAAAATGGGCCCAATTGAAAGCAGGTACACAGTTAAATTCTTCTGTACTCAGCACAAGTAGGTATAAAACAAGTAAGCAAGCAGCAACTAATAAAACCAAGTTCAACAAATACAAACCAGTGATGCCAAAGTGGTCCAACGAGCTCGTAGAGGAAGCATTCCGAAGACGCCGTACTCGCAGCAATACGCCAGCCTGGAGTATGCAGGTCGATGATCAGCACCTGAAACAAAAGAAATCACGGGTTGTGAACCAAAACTATCAAGTTTATAAGCAGAATAGAATAGGCAATAATAATAAGTTAAAAATAGCAGCTCTGAGTCTTCCAGAGATTCCAAAAAACAAAAGAAAACAAAAATACTTAAATATAGAAATTAATATGTGTAGGTTAAGAAAGATAAATAAGAAAGTAGCATTAGGAAAAATATGTCTATATAATATATTGAGCATATATTAGCATAGCCATAGTCTAAATATAGATATTAAAAATGTATAGTTTTAAATATATTTAAGAAAGTTGTTTAGTATAGGTAGACTCTTAAAAATTGAAAATCATAAAAAGGAAAACAAAAAATAGCAAGTAAATAAATAAAATAGAATGTAAGATACAGTTAATGTTTTAGTAAAGTTATGTTTAAATATAAGAAGAGAAGAATAAAATCAATAAAACAATGCGCAATAAAAATAAACCAGGGACAACAAGGTCTCTGATAATGTCAGAGGGACACTGAGCAAGGGCAGGAGTGGGTTTTAGCCGGTAAGAGTCCGGCACTGCCCAGACTGACTCACAAGTGGGCCAGTCTGGGCGTCCATGAGGATTTCCCACTCCTGCCAATTTAAAAAAAAAAAAAAAAAAAAAAAAAAAAAAAAAAAAAAAAAAACCTAACCTAACCTTTTTTTTTTTTTTTTTTGATCCGGGGGGAAAATCCTCATGGATGTCCCCCGCCCCGGGGAGGGCGGAGGGGTCTGTCAGACTCTTACTGACTAAAAACCACCCCGGGTGTTCCCTCTCACACCTTCGCCGGGGGTCGCGGGAATCAAAAAGAATTCTTCCGCAACCCCCGTGGTGCCGGCCCGCCGCAGCGGGCCTCGTCTCGGCCGAGCGGGAGTGAGGTGTACGACACTCCCCTCGTACCGTCTTGGAGGGGCGCGCGTGGAACACTACGCGCCGCCGCCTCGGGTCCAGATGTTGTTGTGGGGGGCGACGGACTAAACCCCGCGTCCGTCGCCCCTGGACCCATTTAGGGGGGCTGGAAGAGGGCATTGTCTGCCCTCCTCCGACGCCCGGTGCGCCTGCTGCGGGCCGGGTTGAGGGAGGTAATCTCCCTCTCCCGCTCCGCAGCCTCCTTCTGCGAAATGACTACCTCGCAGAAGGATACCACCGCGTCCCAGGCCTGTTCACTGCCGACCATAGCGTTAACGACGGCCGGCAGCGACAGGTCACTGCCTACTTCAGAGATGAGGGCACGGCGCGGCTCCAGCCATGCGGCACACTCTGCCAGCGTATGCCGTGCCGTGTCCTCCCGACAGTCGACGCAGTGGTGACACCGAGCGTCTGGCTCCCTGGTTATGCGACAGAGGAACTTCCCGAAGCAACCGTGCCCCGAGAGAACCTGTGTCGCCCGAAAAGTCAGGGAGCCGTGCCTTCTTCCGAGCCACTCGCTGAGCACTGGTCGGATCGCCTCGATAGTGTCGAGGCCGGCGGTAGGGCGTGAGAGCCTGTCCCGCCAGTCCGCCACCAGGACCTCGCGGAGCTGTGACCGATGCAGCTCCAGTTGTTGCTGCATCGGTCGTTCGCCCCGCGCCCGCATTTCCTCGCGCCACCTAAACAGTGACGCGAGCACCTTGGCCTCCAGGTCCCAGGGCGGGGATCCGGCCAGTGCACATGCCGCCTCGTAGGAGATCGTGCGATATCCCCTTATGACTCTGACGGCCATAGCTCTCTGTGGCTTACGCAACACAGAGATGCTCCCGGCCGTCAGGTCAGCCGCCCAGATCGGTGCCCCGTACAGGGCCATCGATCGCACGATCCCCACGTAGAGCCGCCTACAAGTGGCGCTCGGGCCCCCCAGATTGGGAAGCAGCGTTGCGAGCGCCCCGGCCGCGCCCAATAACTTGGGCGCAAGCCGCCGGAAGTGGGGGCCAAAGTCCCATCGGCTGTCGAGCACCAATCCGAGGTACTTCATGGTAGGCTCGACAGCGATCCGGACCCCCCCAACCACAATGTGTAATCCCGGCGGAGGTGCCCGTCGGGGACCATGGAACACCATGGCCTCCGACTTGTTGAGGGCCACCTCCAGGCCGAGGCGCCGAATGCGGCTCACCACCTGTGAGACCGCCGCCGTCGCCAGCAACGCTGCTTCTCTGTGCGAGCTCCCCCGGGCCGTGACTAACGTGTCGTCAGCGTAACACGTCAGCTGCACGCCCGGCTGGAGCTCACCCCTCAGCACCCAGTCGTAGCCGATGTTCCACAGGAGCGGTCCGACGACCGATCCCTGTGGAACACCGCACGACATGGGGTGCTGGTGACCGCCATCACGTCCCACGTAGGTGACACCCCTCTCCGACAAATAAGCCCCAACGATGCGACGGAGGTAGAGAGGCACTCGATGATAGAGTAGTGCCTCTCGAATACAACTCCAGGGTAGGGTGTTGAAGGCGTTGGATATGTCCAAGGACACCGCCATCACCACACCACCCTGGGCCACCGCTTCCTCCGCGAGGACTCTCACCCGCGAGATCGCGTGAATGGTGGAGCGCCCGTGCCTGAAGCCGAACTGGCACTCGTGAAGGTCCGGCCCCTCTCCGCACAAGTGGCCGACGAGGCGGGCTGCGATGATTCGCTCAAACATCTTGCCCACCTCGTCGAGCAGCACTATGGGCCGGTACGCGGACGGCGAGTCCGCGGGGCGCCCCGCCTTCCTGAGCAGGACCAACCTACCGGTCTTCCACAACGATGGAAACTGGCCCTGCTCAAGACACGCGGTGAAGAGTCCTCTCACCTGGGGCTCTAACTCCTTTAGGGCGAGGGCCAACGCGATGCCGTGGATGCCATCAGGCCCCGGCGCCACGTTCTTGGCCCGGAGACGCATCACGGCTGCCCTCATCTCTGCCTGTGTCACCTCTGGGACGTCGATGGCAGTCTCCTCCTCCGGAGGCTCTGCGGCTGAGGACATAGCCATCGGCGGCGGAGTGTGCTCCGCTCGCGCCGGGAAGAGGGTTGCGACGACCTCTTCCAACAGCTCGGGCTGGAGGCTCTCGGTGAGTGGGGGCGCGGCGGCTCTCAGTTTCCCTCGAACCGCACGATAGGGGCGCCCCCATGGATCTCCGTCGAGAGTCTCCAGCATCTCCTCCCTGGATCGCGATCTCGCATCGCCGATGGCCAGCCACAGAGCCTGCTTAGCCGCGCGGTACACCTCATACAACGCGGCTTCTTCGTCAGGGACCCGACGACGTCGTCTTCGGTAGTGGGTGTACGGGCGCCTCGCCGCGACGCACGCTGTACGCAGCCGTGCGATCTCGGCGGACCACCAGTACACCTGGCGCCTCTCTGACAGCGTGTGGATCCGGGGCATGGACGCATCGCAAATGTGCGTCATCGCCCCGCGGAACCACAGCGCCTCTTGATCGACGTCGACGGGTCCGTCCGTCGTCGACTCCCGGATCCAGGCCTGAACAATAGCGGCCTCCTCGAGAAGTTCCCTGTCGATGCGCTTACGCGCCCAGCGCGGGCCGCCCGTTCGCGGGGCCGCTGGACTGCGGCCGCTGGCGGTGTGGGCGGAGACGTCGAAGCGGATGTATCTGTGATCCGACAACGTCTCCACCTCCACGGCGACACGCCAGTCGCGCACACGGCATGCGACAGCAGGGCTAGCGAACGAGACGTCCACTATAGAGCCACCCCGCTGCCGCACGCACGTGTGAACCGACCCCCGGTTCAGGACGACCAAGCCAGTCGTGAGTAACCACTCCTCCAGCACCTCGCCTCTAGCATCGGTCACAGGGGATCCCCACGCCGATGACTTGGCGTTGAGATCCCCCAGCAACAGCACAGGACGAGGGTGGAGTCGGCCTACGACGGCACCCAACTCGACAAGGAAGTTCTCGAAGTCGGCGAGGCTCTTGTTGGGCGAAAAATACGCACCAACCACGCCAACGCCGTCCGCGAGGGCGGCTACCCAGCCGTGTCCCCGGGACGGGCTGACGAGAGCCCCGCCGATGATGGCCACCAAGCCGTCGAGGTCACCCACCCAGTTGTCGCGGGGGGGGACGAAATACGGCTCGGCGACCACCGCCACGTGGATCGACCACTCTGCCATGCTTTGGAGCAAAAGATCCTGAGCCCTGGCAGAGTGGTTGATATTGCCCTGGAGGAAATGGAACAGCGCCATTTATACGCAGTCCATCCCCTCCACGACACCTTTCCTAGGCCGGGAGTCGGCCGAGGGGCTGCCAGACTGAGGGGGGGGTATAGAGCCCCCCGCAGCCTTGGCACCCCTTCTTCTCTTCCTGTTGGCGGGGCCGCCACAGGACTTACCACCCGCTCGGTGCCCGGCGGGCCTCCCTGCAGCTGTACAGAGGCTGCAGTTCGGCGCCGCGGAGCACTGCGCCGCCTTGTGGCCGGGCTGGCCGCAGCGGAAACAAAGGTCGCTGCGGTCCGTTTCGCAGGTGCACCGCGCCCGGACATGTCCTACGTCCAGGCAACGGAAACACCGTAAAGCCCTGGGTTGCACCAGTCTTACTCTGGCCGCAACCCACCCCACCAACAATCGCCCACTTTCGGCGACCTTACTTGCCGCCGCCACCGGACACCGCACCCAGATCATGCCGAGTCCGGAGGCGTCGGCGCGGATGTCGCCCGTCCGCACTTGGTCCGGCGGACACCCACCGGCACGGGCGATGGCCGCCGCGACCTCAGCTTCGGTCGTGGAGTCGTCCAGGCCGTCGACGCGCAACTCTGACGTCTTTATAGGCCTGGACACCCGGACGTCCTCCGGGTTGAGGACCTCCCTCAATTTGGCGGCCAGAGCGTCCGCCTTTTCCCCGCTAGAGGCGCCAGACACCTCCAATAGACGCGCCCCCGTCAGCGCCGACTTCAGCCTGAGGCCGGTCGGTGTGCCAAGGTCGGGAAAAGCGACCTTGGCCTTTGCCTCAGTTAGGACCGCCTTGTACGTGACGCCCCGTTCGACGGCTCCGGGCAGCAGCGTGATTACCACTGCCGCGGAGCGTGGGGCTCTGACCTTAGGCGGTCCTTTGCTCTTCTTCTTCTTGGGCGCCGGTGCCTTACCAGGTGCCGGTGCCTTAGCGGGCGCCGGTGCCGGCGGTGCCGTCTTCTTCTTCCGGCCCCTCTTGACGACCGTCGTCCAAGCCTCCGTTAGAGGCCCGGGCGCGGTCGCCAGAGGCGCCGCCGTCTGGGGAGCGGGCGCTGTCGTGCCCGTTCCTACGGCCGTCCTGGTTCTTGTCACCGTGGCTGGTGTATCCTTCCTACGCCTGTCCGCAGCGAGCGGAGGGCGGAGAGTCTCGGCTGGAAGGAGCCTTGGTTCGAGGGCTTCCAGCCGCGCGCCCACCATCTTCCCGCACTGCATCATGCAGATGCGGGCTATTTTCTCCACCTCCGCATCTGCTGGCGCAGAGGACGAAGGTGGGGCCGGTGATGGAGCCGGCATAAGGGCCGCTGCGCGGGAGGCGCCAGCGGCGGCGGGAGCTGTCCTCTGGGTGGCGGCAAACTGCCGCTTGAGGTCCTCGAGCTCGGCTCGGAGACGGCCATTCTCCTCCCACAACTTGGCCGTTTCCTCCGAGCTGGTGCGATCAAGGAGGACCTCAACCACCTCCTTCATCTGCTCAGCTGCTTCCTTCAGGGCACGCGTGAACGTGCCCTTCAGGTTGCCAGATCCGGTGGCAACCTTCAGGACAACGTCCACGGCGTCCAGCGCCTGGCGACTAAGTGCCACCGCTGACGTACTCCCCTCAGTCATCCGAGCGGCGCGCCGCTCTCGGGCCTGTCGCGCCATCTCACTGACTTCGTCAGCCACGACAGCCCTCTTCTGCGCCCGCTTCTCCGCGCTTGCCTCTGCTCGGTTGCTACCGAGCAGAGACAAGGTGGAGCCCCCGCTGAGATCCATCAACGGGGCTCCAGGGTCGCTCTCCGCGCCCTCCGTTCGTTCTCCCGGAGAATCGGGCCGCAAGAAGCGGCCCCGAACGTCACGGGTGGGGCCTCCGCCCGCCACCGCGCGACCTCCTCTGCGTGCCATCGTCGGCACTTTGGCAGCCGTCGAGTTGTCCTCGCTTGAGGACCAACTGCGCTTACGAGATCTGGATCTGGATCTCGATCCAGACCTCGTACTGCCTCGTCCGTGCGAGCCCCGATCACAAAGATCGGGACTGGAGCCTCCTCGGCTCATGATGCCGTCAATCGGTGTTAATGAAACGCGCAGTTCCTTCTGCAGAAGTAGCTGCGCGCTTCCCTGCTCGCCGGTGGTATTGGCGAGAAGTCTGTTGTTGCCCCCTCCAGATACGCTGGGGCTGCCCTCAATAGAGGGGCGGGATTCTCCCCGAAGGGTACCCGCCTGGAGACTTGTTTCCACAATAGACTTTTTCATGTTGATTTCCTTTGAAGGGTGTGGTCCCTATCCCCGTTTCCCCCCCGCGCTAGTGACCGGAAACCCTCCGGCCATTCATCCCATCGGCACGCTCGACCTTGGGATTGGGGTGATTTTTTAAAGAGGTTGTCTTCCTCTCCCACCTTCCACCCTGCGCCCACTGGACCCCTCTGCAAAACCTAGCTAACCTAACCTAAACTAACGTAACATAACCTATTTTGCAGAGGGGGGCAGTAGACGCAAGGTGGACAACGACGGAGTGGCCGTCCCGCCCCTAGCCAGGTTCCCTTCACCGACCATCAGAGATGATCGGTGATTGGAACCATGACCCTTCCCCGTTTGTGAAGATTAGCCGTCGGCCCCAACTGTCCACCAAAAGCCGGTGGGCAGTGGGGGCCGCCGTTGCCCAGGGTGCGCCACGAGGAGGCTCTTCAACCTGCACCCCAACCTAACCTAACCTAACCTAACCTAAACCTGAGCGACCTAAACCTGAGCGACCTAAACCTGAGCGACCTAAACCTGAGCGACCTAAACCTGAGCGACCTAAACCTGAGCGACCTAAACCTGAGCGACCTAAACCTGAGCGACCTAAACCTGAGCGACCTAAACCTGAGCGACCTAAACCTGAGCGACCTAAACCTGAGCGACCTAAACCTGAGCGACCTAAACCTGAGCGACCTAAACCTGAGCGACCTAAACCTGAGCGACCTAAACCTGAGCGACCTAAACCTGAGCGACCTAAACCTGAGCGACCTAAACCTGAGCGACCTAAACCTGAGCGACCTAAACCTGAGCGACCTAAACCTGAGCGACCTAAACCTGAGCGACCTAAACCTGAGCGACCTAAACCTGAGCGAACTAAACCTGAGCGACTAAAACGGCCTGTCACCTGGCCTCCGTCTCCGACTTCCGTCACCAACTTCCGTCACCAACTTCCGTCACCAACTTCCGTCACCAACTTCCGTCACCGATTTCCGACACCAACTCCTAACACCAACTTCCGTCAACGACTTCCGTTACCAACTCCTAACACCAACAAAATCTCCGTCACCTGACCTCCTTCACCAAAACCTACGTCACCGGATCACCGTCACCGGATCACCGTCAACCGACACCGACTCCTAACACCAACTTCCGTCAACGACTTCCGTCACCGACTTCCGTCACCGGCTTCCGTCAACGACTTCCGTCACCGACTTCCGTCACCGATTTCCGACACCGACTCCTAACACCAACTTCCGTCAACGACTTCCGTCACCGACTTCCGTCACCGGCTTCCGTCAACGACTTCTGTCACCGGCTTCCGTCAACGATTTCCGTCACCGACTTCCGTCACCGATTTCCGACACCGACTCCTAACACCAACTTCCGTCAACGACTTCCGTCACCGAATTCCGTCACCGACTTCCTAACACCTACTTCCGTCAACTACTTCCGTCACTGATTTCCGACACCGACTCCTAACACCAACTTCCGACAACGACTTCCGTCACCGACTTCCGTCACCAACTTCTGTCACCAACTTCCGTCACCAACTTCCGTCAACGAATTCCGTCACCGATTTCCGACACCGACTCCTAATACCAACTTCCGTCAACGACTTCCGACACCGACTTCCGTCACCGACTTCCGTCACCAACTTCTGTCACCAACTTCCGTCACCAACTTCCGTCAACGAATTCCGTCACCGATTTCCGACACCGACTCCTAATACCAACTTCCGTCAACGACTTCCGTCACTTACTTCCGTCACCGACTTCCGTCAACGACTTTCATCACCAGTCGGTGATGAAAGTCGTTGACGGAAGTTCCTAACACCTACTTCCGTCAACGACTTCCGTCACCGATTCCCGACACCGACTCCTAACACCAACTTCCGTCACCGACTTCCGTCAACGACTTCCGTCACCGACTTCCTAACACCTACTTCCGTCAACGACTTCCGTCACCGACTTCCGTCACCGACTTCCGTCACCAACTTCTGTCACCAACTTCCGTCACCAACTTCCGTCAACGAATTCCGTCACCGATTTCCGACACCGATTTCCGGCACCGACTCCTAATACCAACTTCCGTCAACGACTTCCACACTTACTTCCGTCACCGACTTCCATCAACGACTTTCATCACCGACTTCCTAACACCTACTTCCGTCAACGACTTCCATCACCGACTCCTAACACCAACTTCCGTCAACGACTTCCGTTATCGACTTTCGACACCAACTTCCGTCACCAACTTCCGTCACCAACTTCCGTCAACGACTTCCGTCACCAACTTCCGTCACCAACTTCCGACACCGACTCCTAACACCAACTTCCGACACCGACTCCTAACACCAACTTCCGTCGCTGACTTCCGTCACCGACTTCCGTCACCGACTTCCGTCACCGACTTCCATCACCGACTTCCGTCACCGACTTCCGTCACTAAGTTCCGTCACCAACTTCCGTCACCAACTTCCGTCACACACTTCGGCATTTACCACGAGATCAAAGGCTAATCTAAATAATTGTGAGTCTGGATAAGTGTGTCTGGACACTTACCCACCTTCTTAAGAGGGGAGAGTCCCACCGGTCTGCTACCACATTCAGGACGCCATTGGAGGAGCGCAAGCACACCGTCATGGAACCGCATTGCTCGCGCATGATCGCGGCGACAGAGTTCAGGCAACTGTTCATAGGTTAAAGTACCCGATTTAAATTCACTCTTATCGGTATTGTATCTGAGCCCGTGAGCTTCTTTCCTGAGATCAATTACATATAGTCTTTTGAAAAAAAAACTAGCTTAATGTTCATTATTAAATTGCCTATCCATTAGTACCTATAAGTATCAAATCCAAATAATGGTTACTTTACGAGGAGATGCATGTCATAAAAAATTATTAGTATGTATAGCTGCATCTGGTTAGACTGAAAGCCGACCCCAACATAGTTGGGAAAAGGCAGATTGATTAAAAAAAAACTACCATTTTGGAGTCAGGATTAGGGGTCGCACGGTAACTCAGGATTATGTAGAAATTTAATGTATTTTTTGGTACTTATTTTGGATAAAGAGAAGTTGGCTCCGAAAAACTGCACAAAAAACGGCTAGCGCTGCGCTTTTCTCGGGAACGCGCCTTCAAGGATGTCCGTAAAGTTTTTTTCCTGGTCTCCTTACATACCTACTACATTTTGCAATAGACCAACTAGAGTAATTACATAGACCGACACACGTAACATTGTAACTCATGTCGACTATAACGAACGAGCGTCCAGTCGCATCCGACGTCAGCTGTTTGTTGGTTGTCAAACATCGTACAAGAGAAAGGCAGACGTGGACATACCTGCTGTTGTAGGAGCTCGCTGTTTCTGAAAATATCGTCACGTACAGAACACTCTATGTCGTTGTGCACACTGGAGGAAAGCACAAATCACGATTGGCACCATAGACTACTAATAATATTGGTACTGGCGCGGTAGGTACGTAGTTTGCCTTTAGATACTTGTTATAAGCTATATACCTATAAGCTAGGAAATACTTTTCACGCTCATTCACTCGTAGTTACATTTGAAACGCGTTGCGCGTGCGCGTGCGGCGCGACACGTGGACCGCGAGTTACTGAAGGGGCGCGGGGCGCGGGCCGGGGAGGGGACGGCGCGGCGGCGCGGCGGGGAGGTCGTTGCTGAAATGCTGATCACAAACAATGTCGCCGCCGCCGCGCGCTTCGATGACGGTAAATACTACGCAAAGAAACCGCCGTAATTATGTTACGAAATAGGAAGGAGGCTGCCAGTATTTATTGTATCTCAAAGTATTTCAAATTAATTTATTATTAAAATAATAAAGAAGTTTTTTTCGTTGTAATGGCATTTTTACCAGTTAAAAAAGTTTTCCTCTGCCTCTATTTTATGTCAGGTGGTGGCTATTAGCGAGTGCCTTCAACACACATACCTACGTGTAGTCTTAAACTTTCCTTTAGTGACCGTCGATTTATAGGGTGGGAGGGAAGGAGGGGAGAGGGGAGCAGGAGGGCTACCCCCAGAATCATTCCCACCCTCCGGAACCCCATAGTTATGGAGATATCCATGGTTAACGTTTTTGTGGTTAGAAAAATTTACATCGATTTATAGTGCAGGAGCGGGGTTAGGGGGGGGGGGAGCGGGGGGCCCCTCTCAACCCTGGCATTACTCCCATGAAAATAACTCACCGTTTCCAAGAAAAATGACTTTTTGTAAACTAGCCTAAAAAACACTCAAAAGTGGCCTATAAAGCGTAGTCGGACATCTTTTGTCGCAACTTGTTAACAATGAATACATATTTATGTTGAAGGCGGAAGTGCGCGCGCGCTCCTAAACTATCAATATTCGAATATGGAGTAGGTACCTACAAATTAAGCAAGGAGATTAGACGTTGCGCGCCATAATCTCGAAATGTTACGCAACTTGTATGATCAAGTACTGGTATAAGAGGCAATGTCTTAAATTTAGTTAAGTCTCAGCCTCACGGATCGTAAACAGTTCACAGAAATATCGAGAATATGCCATAAAACAAAACGCGAATTTAAATATCTATCCGATGGCAGAATAACTAAATTTGGAGTTCCACAAGGCAGTGTGCTTGGGCCTTTGTTGTTTTTACTATATATTAATGACTTACCTCGTCAAATACATCATCCAATGACTTTATTTGCTGACGATAGCACAGCCATAATTGAATGTGAAAATAAAGCGGAATACGAAAGAGAAATAAATAATTTAATACACTTGAAGAAATAATATAGATTGGCTTAATAAAAATAATCTTGTTGTAAATCTACAAAAAACTAAAGTAATGCATTTCTTCCAACGGCTAATGCCAAATAATATCATAACTAAATATAAAGACGAAATAGTAGATACCACTTCAGTTACAAAATTTTTAGGAGTACATATTGATGAGAAACTGACATGGAAAAACCAAGCTGAAATCGTGTGCCAAAAATTAAGTAAAAACGCATATGTTCTCCATAATCTCTCAAAGAAGTTAAATATTAATACGTTAGTGACAGCTTATCACGGCTTAGTTGCTTCATTGCTGAGGTTCGGTATCATATTTTGGGGAAACTGTAGTGAGAGAGAAAGAATATTTAGGGCCCAAAAACGTTGTATTCGAGCAATGACAGGTCTTAAACCTATAGATAGCTGTAAACCTAGTTTTAAATCACTAAAGATCTTAACATTTCCTTCCTTGTACATACTTGAAGTAGCCCTATTCGTTAAGATGAACAGTCAATTGTTTATATCAATGGTGGATATACGAATACGCAAAGGACCAATGAGGTCTCAATATAAAAGCCAACTTTATACAGGTGGCTACAAAACGTCCTTACTTAAAAAAAATATTTTTTCTATGGGTCCTCTTATATACAACATGTCCCAAAATTCAACGATAAGCCGGCACCAGAGGATGGACCTACTAATGACTACTCGAGAAAAAAAAAGAAAAAAAAAATACCTCTACTTTTTTTTAAATTACTTAAAAAAAATGGAAATTCTTCGAAAATGTATACCCCTTATGACACTTTTAACTACCATGACCACAATTTTTCAAATTTTTCAGTTTTTTTGTTTGTATCGGCAACCTAAGTAGTACTACTATTCACCATAATCTTTGAAAATTACAGAATTTTCGTAGTTTTATACAAAAAAACAACCAAAAAAAATTATTTCCCTAAAATTTTGAAAGATTTTAACGTTCAGTACACTTTAAGTCATCGTAGTGTAAAAAAAAAATATGGGCACTACTATGGCAAGTTTTTTTAAAAATTAGCGCAACTAACCTAGATTTTAAAATGGTATAATACTTTAGGAAAACTAGCCACAAAAAAAAAATAATGACACTTTTTCTAATCAAGAACCAAATTTCATAAGTTGTTGTTAATAGTAATCACTTCTACTATGTGCCCAAAATAGATTTTTGTTGTTGGAAAATGTTGAATGAATGAAACAAATGGTGTCAATAAATGTAAATTTATTGCATTATTAATAATATTATAATAAATGTTCGAACTGTTTACCACCGGCATTAATACAAGCATGACATCGCCTTAAAAAAGATCGTTTTATTCGTCGTGCATATCTTCTACTATTGATATGATCCGCAGCCTGAGTGATTTTTTGGCGAAGGTCGTTCAGTGTTGCAATGGGTTTCGAGTAGACTCTGTCTTTGAGACAACCCCAATAGAAGAAGTCCAGGGGGTTTAGATCGGGTGAACGGGGTGGCCATAAAATAGGACCAAGTCGCCCTATCCAACGCCCTGGATACTCTTGGTTTAAGTATTCTCGCACAGGACGGGCATAGTGAGCTGGGCAGCCATCATTTTGGAACCATATGTTTTGTGGATCACTAATGGGCATGTCTTCTAATAATACTGGCAAGTCATTTTGTAAAAAGTTCAAGTAACTATTGCCATCCAAGTTTCCTTGTAATTCAAAAGGCCCAATCACTTTTCCGTTTAATATGCCCGTCCATAGGTTAACCTTGAATTGATATTGGGATTTGTCTTGTCTCATCAGGTGCGGATTTTCATTGCTCCAGCTATGTAGGTTGTGAAGATTTAAATAGCCATCTCTCTTGCAGGTTGATTCATCCGACCATAGAATATTATCCAAGAATTGGGGATCTTCTCTGTGCTTTTGCAGCATCACACGGCAAAATGCGACTCGTAGTGGATAGTCCCGCGGTAATAACGTCTGCACACGCCTGTAGTGATATGGGTGAAGTCTGTGACGTTTTAGGATTCGTTGTGCAGTACTTTTTGGGATTCCCGTAGCTATTTCTATGGCACGTACCGAGGTAGTTGAATCATTTTCAATTTCATTGAGAACGTCTTCGTCGCGTTCCGATCTAGGTCTTCCAGCATTTCTCCTGTCAGATGGTAAACGGCCCTCCGAAAACGCTTGATGCACGTTAATAAATACTCGATAATTCGGGTATCTTTGAGCATTTGGGTACCTTTCTCGATATAATCTGCTAGCAGCACTACCATTGCATCGGCACTCTCCATAAATGAGGTGCATATTAGCGTATTCCAACGGTGTGTATGGTAGCGGCATGATAAACGCTAAACAGTCCAAAATACGCCAAAAGTCCAATTCACAAAACACAGTCCAGTTCAAAATAATGCCAGGTTAGTACAGTTTGCAGATCACTTAATCCAGTCCAAAAAGCCAAGCCAAAAGTCGTTAGTACGAGAGTCACATCAATTGAATACGAAACGGTGCACAGTAAACAAAGAAGCAGAGCGTACTGACTGTGTACTTTGTAGAGAACAGCAACATTCCTACCTGCCCTATTGTTATTTAACAACAAACATCTATCTATCTCTCTCTAACGTATAATCGCTCTCTATCTATCTCTCTCTAACGTATACTATCTATCTCTTTCTGACTTCTGAACTTCACTGACTACGCACATGTCCCTTCCAAATTCTAAGAATTTGCGAAAGAAATCTATTTTGGGCACATAGTAGAAGTAATTACTATTAACAACAACTTATAAAATTTGGTTCTTGATTAGAAAAAGTATCATTATTTATTTTTTGTGGCTAGTTTTAATAAAGTATTATACCATTTTAAAATCTAGGTTAGTTGCGCTAATTTTTAAAAAAACTTGCCATAGTGGTGTCCATATTTTTTTTTACACTACGATGACTTAAAGTGTACTGAACGTTAAAATCTTTCAAAATTATAGGGAAATAATTTTTTTTGGTTGTTTTTTTTGTATAAAACTACGAAAATTCTGTAATTTTCAAAGATTATGGTGAATAGTAGTACTACTTAGGTTGCCGATACAAACAAAAAAACTGAAATATTTGAAAAATTGTGGTCATGGTAGTTAAAAGTGTCATAAGGGGTATACATTTTCGAAGAATTTCCATTTTTTTTAAGTAATTTAAAAAAAAGTAGAGGTATTTTTTTTTTCTTTTTTTTTCTCGAGTAGTCATTAGTAGGTCCATCCTCTGGTGCCGGCTTATCGTTGAATTTTGGGACATGTTGTATAATAGATTACCAATACATTTAAAAGACTTACCCTTCACCGAATTTAAAAAACAGTTAACAAAATTGTTGTTGAACAAATGTTACTACTCGCTTAAAGATTTTTTTGATGATAAAAGTTTCTGCTAATTGGATTCTTGATGTAAAATTATAATTATTTTTGTGACATATCTGTAGTAGATAAGTGCCTATTTCCGAATTATATGTGTGGTAATATTTTATTTTTTATTATTAGTGTTAAGTATCAATAACAGAGTAATTTTTTTATTTTTTTAATACCATTAAGTTAAAGTTAAGCTAAGTATATGATGATTATTTTATGCTATAAGTAAGCGAAAAATGTAAGATGTAATTCTAAGTTATTATGTTGTCTCAATTGTATAGAAATATTATCTAAATGTTAACGTAGCAATTAAGCAATGATTAGATTAATTAAATAATTTTGCATGCCATAAGGCAAAATGTATCGGGACTCTACATAAATTAACACCATATTTGTTACCTACATTATTGGCAAATAAATGATTTCTATTTCTATTTCTATTTCAAGGCAGTGCCAGGACTCCAAGTAATTTTAGCAGCAACACAACGGTTGATTAAGTTATACTTTTAACTTATAACGCGACGGAGGGTAGGGGAGGAAAATCTGGATTTTATGAAGGAGTTCTACGTAAGAAACATTTTAATAAGTCAAATGTCTATATTCAATAGGCTCGAGCGACAACAAATTGATCAGTTATTTAAATTGGCCTGTAGCTGCAAGTCATACATCCGTCCGCTGCTGCTGCCAACCGTGTACTGGTGCCCCGCGTTTTTTTTTTTTTTTTTTTGAAATGGCATCTCGCAGTTCAACCAAAGGGTTGTCTACTGCTTAACCGGGCTTGCCTGTGGCTGCCACAAAGAATTGTAGCCTCCAGCCAGGGCTTAATAAAAACTAAAGCTAACTTAAAAAACTAAGCGACTACACGCTAAGGGCGCCCCCTGCGGGGTTCGGACCTCGGCTTAGGGCGTCGCTGGGGGGGGACAGCAAGGGACAGCTGGATCGGGGGTTTTTAAAATTACTGGCTCAGCGGCAACGCGGGCTGGCTCGAGCAAGGGTCGGGGGGATGAGAGCGGACAGGGTCGTCGCGACGGGCCTCGACGGCGAGGACGGAACGACGGAAATTTGTGTTTGTATGCTAGTCTAACAGTGCTAGTGGCCGGGCTGCTCTCCTGGAGGAGAGTGGTGGCATCGTCGGGGGCAACGAGGGTATGCCGTGGACGGCGAACCTTACTGATGCGGGACGGGGTGTATCGGGAGGCGGCCGCAATCAGGGGATTGCGGTGCTTTATGGCAGTGTCAAAGAAACGCTTCGAGAGGCGTTTCTAAGGTCCATGTTACGGACGTAAAAGGGAGCTCCTGAGACCCTACGGAGGAACCGGTTTTGAAGTGTCTGCATTCGATGCAGATACTTGGGTTTGGCGTGCGCGAAGACGACGCAAGCGTATGTCATAATGGGACGGATTACAGCCTTATAGAGACGCAGTTTGCACCGGAGTGACAATTTGCTGCGTTCTGTAAGCATGAATTGGAGCCTACCGAGAGCGAACACGGCCCGCGAACGGACCTGCTTTATGTGCTCTGCGAAACTGAGGTGCTGGTCGAGAGTGACACCCAGGTACTTGGCATGCTTCGCCCAAGGGATCGGCTTGCCGTACATGGTGATCGGATTAGGGGGGTTGGGGAGGGCCCTACGAATTCTCCTAAAGAGAACAGCCTGGCTTTTATCGGGGTTGACCTCGATTCTCCATTTCCGGAACCAAGCGCCGAGGACGTTGGCCGAGGTCTGGAGAGTCTGAGCTATAGCTGGCGGACTGGTCCCTGTGTAGTAAATGGCCGTGTCATCGGCGAATAACGCCAATTGGGCCTTTTTACTCTTAGGGATGTCGCTAGTGAACAGGGTAAAGATTAGGGGGGAGAGAACGGAGCCCTGGGGGACTCCGGCGCGAATCGGGTGGGGGGAGGAGAGAGCGCCCTCGATGCGGTAGCGGAAGGTGCGGTTCGACAAAAAGTCCCGTAAGATGAGCACGAGACGGTCGGGCACGCCGAGTTGGTATAGCTCAAACTCAAACTCAAACTCAAAGTATTTATTTCAAATAAACCAATTACAGGCACTTTTGAATTGTCAAGGTGTCGGTCAGTCCGAGAAATGAAGCTAGTTGCCCATTCCAAAGGAGTAGGTACCTATGGAGAAGAACGGGCAAGAAACTCCATGGACACTCTTTTAAACAAAATATGGTTACAAAATATTGGTTACATAGTTCATATTAATATTATACATGTGAGAACGATGCAGAACGTTAAAAGCATCAGATATAAAATATGTAAAAACTATTCAATAAATTAAAACAAGCCTTAGCCGCTAAGAGATGACCAGTCTCTACTGACAGCGCCCGTTCACGAACATGACGCATATATTAGCACCATTCAGCTCAACCATTTTGAAGGGAGCTAAATGATCCAACACACACGCCACCATCAGCGAGACATTAAAGTGAGCATGGCATACTCTCAGCCGCCAGGGCATATTCAAGTCAATGAAAGACGCAACCAGAGACTGGTCGCTTTATAGTAGGTACATAGTACTCACATATGTGCCAAGCAGTTATAGCTTATATATTAAGCCATTGTGCCAGACTTTGTCGAAAGCCTTCGCTATGTCGAAGAACAGGGCGCCAGTCATAGCGCCACGCTGGAAGCCGGCACTGATGTGCTCGACTATGCGGTGCGCTTGCTGGACGCACGAGTGTTGGGTACGGAACCCGAACTGCTCGTCCGGAATCAGGCTCTTCGCCTCGGCATAGTCCTTGAGACGCTTATAAATAAGCCTCTCGTAGATTTTGCCGAGCACGTTGAGCAGACTGATGGGGCGATAGCTGGTGGGGTCTGATTTGGGTTTGCCGGGTTTGGGGATACCTATAACAGAGGCCTCTTTCCAGGCTTGTGGGAACATGTTATTACTCATGGCGCCATTGAAGATGGCGGTCATGAGCATGATCAGTTGGGCGGGGAAGAGTTTGAATACCCTATTGGTAATTCCATCTGAGCCGGGGGCTTTACGAGCCTGAAGACCCTTGATGATGTCTTGCACCTCGTTAGGGGTGACGGGGGGCAGAGGATCATCTGGATCTTCGACGGGCGGGAGAGAGGCTCTACGTTCGACCTCGGCGTCGACTTTGGCGAGGTGCTTTGGGTCGACCGGAAGGGAACTGGGGGAGCATTGGGACTCGAGACTGTCGGCTAGGAGCTCGGCTTTTTCAGAGCTATCGAAAGCGATGCTCTTGTCGGGACGGATGAGGGTGCCCCGCGCCCCGAGGGGGGATATTTATATGCGGCGCAGTTTGGTGCTCGCTAGGCCAGCGATCTACAACTGCGACCCGCGCGCCACCACACGTATTATTTAAGTACTACAGTTTTGTAAATATATCATAGGAAAACCACTACTTGTGCCCATGTATTTAGTTATAAGACCTGTACATATTTCTGTTTAAGTTAAGCTATTCTAGTCTTGATTATACCTAACTTCATAACCACATCTGGAGTATCATTTGCACCACCTAAGCGCTACATTGGTGACCCCGACGTGATAGTGATTTTGAGAAGACCTCCAGATCAAGTACTCACCATGCCTAACGAAGGAGAAACAGAAATATCTGGTGTGTCGACGTCGCTGCGCATCCCACCTATCTGGCGTGACAGAATACGCTTGTGGTTTGCCCAATTCGAAGCCATCATGTCTCCGCAGAAGAAGGGTGACCAAACCATGTACGAGCTCGTTATCGGACACCTTGAGAGACAAGATCTGGATGAAATATCGGACATCATTCTCCATCCACCTGAAAACCAAAGATATGCCGCACTGAAGAGTCGGTTGTTCCAAGTATACGAAGAATCTGAGCAGCGGCAAGTACAAAGATTGCTGTCTGAGATGGAACTGGGTGACATGAAGCCTTCACAGCTGCTACGGCGAATGAAAAACCTCGCCGCTGACAACATCTCCGACTCCGCGCTGCGAATCATGTGGACCAACCACTTGCCACAATCCGTTCGAGCAGTCCTCGCTGTAAGCGATAATATCGCTAAGAAATCAGACATCCACGAGCTGGCGATGATGGCTGACAAGATTCTCGAGCAGACGCAACCATACGGCACTATAGCGGCAGTTAGCTCCACGCCCACTACCTCGCATGCATCTTCGTCACTGGAAGAGAAGATCGACGCTCTCACACGAGAAATTGCTGAGTTGAAGACAAAACAATCGCAACAACACAGCTATAGACGCAGATCGTTTAACAGGCGACACTCACGATCGCGTTCGACGAGCCGGACCAATCACAATCGCGCACTAAACGACCAATCAGCGATCTGTTTTTACCATCGCAAGTTCGGCAAAGAAGCGAGAAGGTGCACGCGGCCGTGTAGCTACGCAGACAGCAGCGCCCGCTCGGAAAACTAACACCTGCGTTGGCCGAGGCGGGAACCGGCGCAAGCAACTCATCCTACCGCCTATTTATAACAGATAAAAACTCACGTTTATCTTTCTTGATTGATACTGGCGCCAACGTATCCGTGATACCGAAGAGAAAAGGCGGGAACGCAACACCAACCGATTTCTGTTTATATGCCGCGAACAACACAGTGATTCCAACGTATGGTGAGAAGACACTACAACTGGATCTCAACCTACGTAGACCTTACACGTGGAAGTTCATCATCGCCGCAGTCAGCAAGCCCATCATTGGCGCCGATTTTTTAACGCATCATCAACTTCTTGTCGACGTAGCCGGCCGATGTCTCGTCGACAAAGTTACTAATCTCACCGCCAGAGCACCAGTCATCTACTACGCCGAGCCTTCTGTGAGAAGTATCGATGTTGATCAGCCTTATCACCGGCTACTCAGCCAGTACCCCGACATCCTTCGACCGTCATGCATGAAGGACACTCCAAAACACCGTGTCGAACACCACATCGAAACTACCGGCCCACCAGTGTACAGCAAGACCAGACCTTTACCACCACATCGATACCTGACCGTAAAGAAGGAGTTCGAGACGATGATGCAGCAAGGAATATGTCGCCCCAGCAAAAGTCCATGGTCCAGCCCGTTACACGTCGTACCAAAGAGAAACGGTGACATTCGCGTATGTGGCGACTACCGCAGACTCAATGACGTCACCAAACCAGACCGCTATCCGGTACCACGACTCAAGGATTTTACCTATCTACTTCACGGCAAGAAGATATTTACTACGCTTGACCTGAATCGTGCGTATCAACAGTTGCCAGTATATGAACCGGATATCGAGAAGACCGCCATCACCACTCCATTCGGTCTATTCGAATTCCCTCGAATGTGTCCAGGTCTCAGAAACGCCGGACAGACATTCCAACGGTTCATCAATGAAGTACTCATCGGGTTAGATTACGCATTCCCATTCATTGATGACGTCATCGTCGCATCAGATAATGAAGCATGCCACATCGAAGACCTACAGGAGGTGCTACGCAGATTAGACAACTATGGAATAACAATAAATCCATCGAAATGCGTTTTCAGCAAAGAAAATGTCAAACTCCTTGGCTACGAAGTGTCAAGTAACGGTATCAAGCCACCTCAAGAAAAGGTCACTGCAATCACTGCCTACCCCCAACCAGAGACAATTCATGACTTACGTCGATTCATCGGAATGGTAAACTTTTATCGCGACAGCATTCCAAATGCCGCACACATACAAGCACCACTCAACGCGTACCTGCATAATTCAAAGAAACGTGACAAAACCAAAATCGAGTGGAACACAGAAGCTTTACAAGCATTCGAGTTGTGCAAAGCAGGCATACAAAACGCAGCTTTGCTCGCTCATCCATCCCCATCACCAAACGACGCCATCTCCCTAATGTGTGACGCATCAAATACCTGCGCAGGAGCCGTACTACAACAACTTGTAAACAAGAAATGGATACCACTAGGCTATTTCTCAAAGAAGTTCTCCGACACACAACAGCGATACAGTACATTCGACAGAGAATTACTATCCATATACATGGCGATCAAACACTTCAGAAAAATGTACGAAGGAAGAGAACTCATTGTTTACACCGACCACAAGCCGCTGACCTACGCTATTCGCAAGCCGCCGTCAGATAACGACACACAAAGACGTACGCGGCAGTTGTTATTCATCAGCGAGTTCACTACGGACATTCGTCATGTGAGTGGGGTAAACAATGTTGTCGCCGACGCACTCTCACGCATCGAAACCGTCGACCTACTATCGCCAATTAACTACGATGACGTATCACAAGCACCAGAAAGGGACAGCGATATACCCAACTTATTGAAACAAACAAATATTCAACTCAAGAAAATCGTCATGCGCGTGTCTAACAAGCCAATTTACTGCGAAACGTCTACGTCACACGTTCGACCGTACCTACCAACCGACTTTCGTCGCATCGCATTCAACGCCGTGCACAATCCAAGTCATCCCGGGTTACGAACTACTCGCAAGCTCATGCAACAACGCTATTTCTGGCCCGCAATGAACACCGACATTGGCAATTGGGCGAAAACATGCATATCATGCCAACGCTCGAAAGTTCTACGTCACAACCACAGTGAAGTTGCAGCGTTCCCACCAAGCGATCGATTCCAACACGTACACATCGACATCGTTGGTCCGCTACCAACTTCATCATCTGGACATCGCTACTTGTTGACAATGATCGACCGCTGCACACGATGGCCCGAAGCAGTACCTTTACGGGAAATCACTGCCGATATCGTCGCCAAAAAGCTATATGAAACGTGGATAACTCGTTACGGGTGCCCTACAAGGATAACGACTGACCAAGGACGACAGTTCGAAAGCTGTCTATTTCGAGACCTCGCACAACTACTGGGAGTCGAACGAACCCGTACCACTGCTTACCACCCGCAGAGCAACGGCATTGTCGAACGCTGGCACCGATCACTGAAGACCGCACTTATGACTCGCCTACAAAATAGCAACAAATGGATCGCCGAGCTACCAACAGTGCTAATGGGATTACGAGCAGCCGTGCGTACAGACACCGACACCAGCGCCGCGCAGCTCACCTACGGCCAAGCATTGCGACTGCCCGGCGATTTCATAGCACCATCAGCAGCAGCGAAGTCAATTGATCACAATTTCGTCGATCAACTACATGACGTCATCACGAAGTTAACACCAACATACAAATCGCATTCTAACAAGCGAAGTATGTTCGTGCATAACGATATACAAACATGTAGCCACGTGTTGCTACGCGACGACTCCGTCCGCAAACCGCTGCAACAACCATACAAAGGTCCGTACAAGGTCATAGAGCGCAACGAGAAGTTCTTCACCATCCAACTACCAGGAAGATCCAGCACAATATCGATCGATAGACTCAAACCGGCATACACTATCGACACCGAAGAACACGACCACACGAGTAGTGAGACACCACAGTCAGCTGCAGCTACCAGCGAAGATCACACCAGCATACTCCCGGCCAAAACCAACGAGCACCGCACCAGATCAGGCCGATTAGTGAAGATGCCTGTACGTTTTCACTAGGGGGGGAGTACTGTAGCTGCAAGTCATACATCCGTCCGCTGCCGCTGCCAACCGTGTACTGGTGCCCCGCGCCCCGAGGGGGGATATTTATATGCGGCGCAGTTTGGTGCTCGCTAGGCCAGCGATCTACAACTGCGACCCGCGCGCCACCACACGTATTATTTAAGTACTACAGTTTTGTAAATATATCATAGGAAAACCACTACTTGTGCCCATGTATTTAGTTATAAGACCTGTACATATTTCTGTTTAAGTTAAGCTATTCTAGTCTTGATTATACCTAACTTCATAACCACATCTGGAGTATCATTTGCACCAACTAAGCGCTACAGGCCGTATGTTTGTAAACTAAATCGTACCATACCTACCTACGTGGTTAAAATATTGCCAATGAGTAATTTCACCCTGTTTCAATCTGCCTAGCCGAACTAGGTCAGCTTCCAGTCTAAGCGGATGCAATTGAATACCAGTATTAACTTCACCTCGTATGCCTCTCCAAATGACCTATGTGAGTGTTAGCAGCCTAGGAGTGAAGCTTGCCATTGCAACTCACTCTGGAGGGCAACGGCAAGGCCGTGAGGTGTCGCGGTTGTCCGATCGTAGGAAACTGGGGGTGATCATCGAAGATCTATGTTGCCCTTTTTTGTCGTCGATTAGGGAGTTGATTCAAAACACGTACTCAGGACGAAGACATAATTATGTATAAGTATTCAAAATTTCGGAAGTCTCTTATACTTTGCGTGGTAACAAAACCATAGCGCCAAATTTAAACCGGCCAACGCCATCTATCGAACCATGAGGTAAACCTATAATACAAAATTATTACAACGAGATAAATTCCAAATATAGCATTAACAGGGGGCTATCTGTAGCCCAACTAACGTGTGAAAGGCTGCCCGTCGGCCCCGCGCCGTCTCGCGTCTCGCACCCAGAGCTCAGGTTCATTTGATGACTTCCCACCCTCAAAAAAACAAGACAAGAGCTGTAAATACCTATAGGTAGGACCTAAGCTTACTTAAGTATTTTAAAAGTCAAAGTCAAAAGTTATAAAAATGAACAATTTATTTATAAAATACAATGCAGATCATCTGTCCAATGTTTGGATCCGGTGGGCACTGTGGTGCTGCCGGTGTACAGGCGCTAGGAGCGCAGGTAGTGGCGCGGGGTGTAGACGCGCGTGAGGTCGCGCTCGCTCATGGTGGGCACGCGCGGCTTCAGCTCCGGGATGATGGCGCTGCCCAGCACTGACAGACCGTTACTCGGCCTGCACACACAACACAAACACGCCAGTTACCTCAATGTTTTAACGAGAATGTGGGCGCTCGTCCGCAGCCGCGTTAGTGCGATGTCTGTTTTCAGTGCATTTTGTGTTAGGACGGCTACGACTACGATGTTATCATGTTACACACTGCTGCAATACTAACGACGCAATAGAAGTGCGACGCGTGCGTGTCTCCGTCCTGCGATATACCGTTATGAATTCTTAGATCGTACTAGGGCTTGCAATAACAGTAGATTTCTTGTTACCGGTAAAATAACAAGAAAAACATGTTTTTTACCGGTAAACCGGTAACGAATGTATTTTTTTAATTTGCTTCAACAATAAAGTAGGTAGGTATATTAACTGAATCAGAAGCCTTAAATGAGGAAATAAATAAGCAAACTTTGAACTTGTTTTTCATGACTGAATCACAATGCATATCAATAAAAAAATAATCTGCTGTTCCCTACATTTTGACGAGTTACGCGAACATAAATCTAGGGAGCAGCTGATTATTTTTCTCGAATTATGTAATGGTAATATTTTTAGTATGTATTGACGCTATACTATTGCGGGTTAACGGGAACGCCTTTCGTTAATTAAAATAATGTGTAAATCCAAATAGTAATTAACTACCTATCAACACTTAGCCTGTCATAAAATGATCCGACTTTTGTTTGTAAAGGTAGCACACATATCAGCTCGAAAGGGATCGTCCCCGTATCAGCTCGAGCCGTGGAGTGTTCTTTGTATGAAACTCCATACTGCAACACACACTAATCGGAATCGTAACGTAATCGCCGCGCCTCAGGACAAGCTCACGAACATGGCGATTCGGTGACGATCCGTTTCCGATTTGATATGTGTGCTACGACCCTTTTAATAATCAACTCTATCTTTTTTTTAAATTATTGAAATGAAGATCCTAAAGTATATTGCTTTAGTTTTCTCTGAAATGACATCTAAGGAAACATAATGCATCCAAAGACTTGTCACTAAGCGAGGCCCTCACTCTGGTACACGACGCTCATGCGTCTGTAATAGCTTTCTTCTGCGTAGACGTGGGCAACATTGTTAGTAAGCAATACGCTTTCTGCATCAGTCGGTCGATTCTGTAAAATATTTAGCGAAAACTGAGGTGAAGTGAGCGGGAGTAGAGCTTCGTGCCATTCAAGTCTACGTATTGACACTATTGACTTACGTTTTGAGTTTGGGCTGTGCGTTGATATATCACTTAGTTCAGTATTAAAATTCTCAGATAGATTCAGCAACCCGGCTAAGCTAGATCATGCAAGCAGCGCCGGCGCCGCCTGCGGGACTGCCTGCCACACCACGGAAATCAACAGGTTGCTTCTCTCGCTCAGTGGGACAAGCGAGTGTTTGGGCCACAGAACAGATAAAGAGGTAAACCTCTTTAACTGTTCTGTGGTTTGGGCGATTCTGTTTTTGTTTTTTGTCTAGTTTAGTGACAAAATTGTGTTTTTCGTGCTACCTCGCATATTAGAATAAGAACTCCAGCTTCCCCAATACTGTCCTGCAAAGTGCCTATTTGTATTGCTCTGCAGAGCTGGGACAAAACTTTAGGGTCATTGCCAGCCAGTCTATCTTCCTTTTTAACACGCTTTTAGTAGCTTGGTACTTATACTACTTATGTAGTAATAATTATTGTAAACACGCTAAAAATCATCTATATCTATACATATAATAAAACAGTAAAAAAACTGTGTCTGTACATTGAATATATTAAAAAAAAAATAATTGAGGGGGGTTTAGAAACAGTAATAGAGCATGAATCCAAAAAAAAAATTTTGTCTGTTTGTCTGTATGTCTGTTTGTCTGTTTGTTTGTACACGCTAATCTTCGGAACTACTGGACGGATTGGAATGATTTTTTTTTGTTGTATAGGTTTTAAGTCTGGGCAACATATAGGCTATAATTTATCTTGGAAACTGGAACACCTGATGCAAAACCGCAACAGACCAGCTAAACTATAAGAGATACAAAAATGATACCTTAGCAAAAATTGTTCCACGTGATTAGCATTTTCTGCTGAGAGAATAAATTCGAAGATCTGGAACACCTGATGTGGAACTCCAAGAGCCCAGCTACACTGTAACATACCGGGTTATTTTTCAATGACCGGCCAAATTTTCGCAGGGTGTTCTACCCATAAATATGAACAACTTTCACTATGGGACCAACTCTGAAATCACGAAAAAAAAATCAGCTGTTTCATACATTTTACTCGAGTAGGTATTGATATTTTGTAGGAAACAGCTGATTTTTTTTTCGTGATTTCAGAGTTGGTCCCATAGTGAAAGTTGTTCACATTCATGGGTAGAACACCCAGTGAACATTTGGCCGGTCATTGAAAAATAACCCGGTATATAGGAATGACGTCTTAGCAAAAGTTGTTCGGTCTGATGGGCATTTCCTGTTGACTTATAAAAATCGAAGATCTGGAACACCTGATGTGGAACTCCAAGAGCCCAGCTACACTATAACATATATAGGAATGACGTCTTAGCAAAAGTTGTTCCACCTGATGAGCACTCTCTGTTGACGTATAAAAATTGAAGATCAGAAACACCTGTTGTGGAACTCCAAGAGCCTAGCTACACCATAACACATATAGGAATGACGTCTTAGCAAAAGTGGTTCAGACTGATGGGCATTTCCTGTTGACTTATAAAAATCGAAGATCTGGAACACCTGTTGTGGAACTCCAAGAGCCTAGCTACACCATAACACATATAGGAATGACGTCTTAGCAAAAGTTGTTCAGTCTGATGGGCATTTCCTGTTGACTTATAAAAATCGAAGATCTGGAACACCTGTTGTGGAACTCCAAGAGCCTAGCTACACCATAACACATATAGGAATGACGTCTTAGCGAAAGTTGTTCAGCCTGATGAGCACTCTCTGTTGACGGATAAAAATTGAAGATCTGGAACACCTGTTGTGGAACTCCAAGATCCTAGCTACAACATAACACATATAGGAATGACGTCCAAGCAAAAGTTGTTCAATCTGATGGGCATTTCCTGTTGACTTATAAAAATCGAAGATCAGAAACATCTGATGTGGAAATCAAAGCTATTACTAATTTTACGTGTAATTATAAAATAACATAAACTGGGAGTACCTGCACGCGGTGAAGGCGGTAACAGTTAAGGACTGATTTTCGATGACGATGGTATATCATTGAAAATTTGACTCTACTGGCCAAAACTCCTATTTATTTTTTTATTTTATCGTATGAATATGCCTTCGGGATTATGTTGTTTGAGTGTTTAATTTTCTTTTCCATTTATCTTCGTGACACGGTAGCGTACCCGGTAACGCAGGGGAGCAGTCATTTTAATTTAGATTTTTATTGATCAGGTATCTTCACAATAAAACTATGACTATGCCTGGAAAGAGGTCAAATCTTTCCCAATGTTTCAAGAGAGCTAAAAGATTGAGGATCATAAGATCCCAAGAATCTACCGAAGAGCGTCAGAAGAGACTTGATGCTGTTCGAGAACATAAGGCTGCAACTCGCTCCGTGGAAACCTCTTCGGGTCGCGAAGCACGCCTGCGTTCTCAGCGTATTCATTAGGTCTCTAGAGACCAGTGAAGAATATGATGCGCGACTGACCGCTGATCGTGAACGTCATGTATTGTCTCGCGAGTAAGAGACGTTCACGGAAAGAGAATTACGCTTGAGTTCCAAGCGTATCTACGCATCGACTTCTAGGTCTCTAGAGGAGGAATATAATAATGCGGTTACCAAAATGAAAACGATGACAAATGGACTGTATGTTTTGGTGGTTGTTGGAATGAAATAAAACTAAAGCTCAGTGTGATAAAAGATTTAAATGGGAAAAATGATAAAAAATAACATAAATGGCGACCCCGTTGTCGCTGGCATAAGCAACAGGGTCCGCGTACGAAGTCGCGGGCAGAAGCTAGTATTAAAATAATTCGTTTTAATAGAAAAGCAAACTAAATAGAACAATTTCAATACAAAAATTGAAATTAAGAATGTGACTAACATTAAATAATGTTTATTGAAGGAAGGCGTGCTGCTGGTGCTTTGCAAGATATTTCCATAATTACTCTACTTTTACCAACATCTGCAATTAAAATATTATGACAATTTCACATCAAGCACCGCACGCTTTTCTATCTTGATTGAATATTATTGTTTTCTACTTGTTAGTTTGCTTTTTAACTGACTTCAAAAAAGGAGGAGGTTCTCAATTCGACGGTACGCTTTTTTTTTGTGTGTTTGTAACGCGATTGCTCCGCCAATTGTGGACCGATTTTCAAAATTCTCGTTCGTGTTCGAAAGGAGATACTCCTGAAGTGGTCCCATAGTTATCAATTCAGGTGTCATTAGATTCATTAGATTGATTGGATCCGGGAGAAATCAAGAGCAACCCTCAAATTTGATGGGCCCACACATCGTTTTTCGCAAATCTTATGAAGTAATCTAAGTACTTGCATATGGTAATCATCATCTCATGTAGCTGAGCTGATGATGGAAGGTACAACTCCTTAAAAGTAGGGAGTAGGCATCGACAGATTTAGTAAATTATTTTTTTTATGTTTGAAAGGGCGTTTGCCATTTTGGTCTCGTGATCGTCCGGTCAGGACGTGATGGACGAACCATAGACGACAGAAATCTTCAAAAACGACAGCACATGTCTCGCGATTGCTGCGATTGTTTGTGTAGTTTACGCCATACCATAACATAGCATTACGTAACAATAATACAGTAAATCAAAATGATTTTTCTTTCTAATAGAAATTGAAAGCCAAGTGTATCTATCTAAAAGGCCCATAAAATATTTTCCCTTAATTTTTATACAATAGTTTACGAGAGTAAATTACAGCAGTTGTTATTTATTTTTTTCAGTTTGTTTTGTTGAGTCTGTTAATTTTTTTTGCTGCAATAGTACCTTTTTTAGGGTTCCGTACCTCAAACGGAAAAAACGGAACCCTTATAGGATCACTTTGTTGTCCGTCCGTCCGTCTGTCAAGACCGTTTTTCTCAGGAACGCGTGGAGGTATCAAACTGATAATTATATCTAATACTCAGGTCTACTGTCCCTTGGAGCTCTGATAAAATCAAACTTCTAAGCCAATGCAATCTAAAAATACAGCCTTTTATGCCGCAAATTTTTGAAACTCTCACGGGAATCAAAACCTACAGGGTACTTCCCGTGAACTTAGAATCTTTAAATTTGGTACGAAGTGACGTCTTATAGTACAGATAAAGGAAAAATTGCGAAAACCGTAAATTTTTAGTTACATCATACAATAAACAAAAAAAACTTTATTTTTCAAAATATAAAAATACCATAACTATGACTCGATTGTCGTGATGGGTGAACTTTTAATTATATACCTACCGTTTGTACGGAACCCTCGGTGCACGAGTCCGACTCGCACTTAGCCGGTTTTTTTAGGTTAATATTTTATGAGTGCGGGCTTGGCACAGTTGGCACCGACTCCAAAAACTGTTAAATTGTAAAATATTGTGTAGATTTGGTATAGTTAGGTAAGGTTATTTAGGTTAATAATTCTTGATTAGGTATAGTTATGCAATTTAATATTATTTTTAAGTTTTTAGTGTTTATTAGGTTTTTGAAGTGGGTTTTTGTTTTTTTAGAATAATTTTATCTACCTAAGTAAGTATTAAAGCGTGTGTTTCAGTTCTTTTAACGAAGTATTGTTTTTTTTATATTTTTTCTATACATAGTTACAAAAGCCAAATTGCCTACTTAAGCAGGCAATTTGGCTTTTGCAACTTACAAACTACAAAGTTAGAATTTGAATACAAACAACATAGAAGTGACACCCGTTGTTGGGTAGGCGTTATCTGGCGCGGTATGAGCGATGTACCTGATAGGGGCGGCTTCGGCGTCTGGCAGCCAGCAGTGCAGGGAGTACCCCCGACGCGTCTGAAACAACCGCCTTCTAGGTGTAAATGCTTGCCAACGACAAACACGAACCACTGCGCGACTGCCTGCGCAGCGAGCACGCGCTAGCGGCAGCCAGCAGCCAGCGAGCGGACGGCCGCGCATTATACCTTGACGGAGCTCTTGAGCTTGCTCCGCGACGCGCGGTACGTCTCCACGTCGGGGAGCGGCTCGCCCGACTTCTTCGAACTCTTGGAGGCAAGAATGGAAGAGTCTGCAATTACAAACACATTTATTTGGTTGAGTAGTTAGCTCCACTCAGGTATGTCAACTATAGCATGTTGTGGTTATATTCGACAAAACGGGCAATAAATACCAAGCGCCTCCTTCTTCATGGTGAGGGTCAGTTTGCTGGAGTCGGTGCGCGCGAGCCGCGCGAGGCTCGCGGGCGGGAGGGGCGGGCCCCGCGCCCCCGCGCCCGCCCCGCGCGCCCCTCGCGCCGAGCACGCGCACGTGGCGCAGTGCCGACACGTGCACTCCTGACAAATACAGGACCTGTTCATAACTATCTATCTGCCTAATCCTTTCCCAATTGAGTATTTCAATCGGTCAAAAATAAAATATGAAATCACATGGCAAATATGGCTAATAAGTATTCCATTTGAGTCTAAAAATCATTTCATACAAATCACGTACAAATGCCGCGTTTTGACAGTTCATAAAAAGTAACGTTATTGACTACCCTTTCAAATACCCCATTATGTTGGTGTTGGCTACCACTCTAACCGGATGCAGCTGAATACCCGTATTTATTACCAGTAGGTACTTTACATGGAGCGACTGACCTCCACAATCCAGTTAGTGGGTAAAAACTAGTTGGAAGATTTTCTAGCTTCTGACGACTCAAAACGATTGTCAAAGATCCACGAATGATAGCCGAGACCAACGGCTTAACGTGCTTTCCGAGGCACAGAGGAGTCTCGGTAAGTAAAGATGGGATCTATGGAAAAACCCCGGCAAGCGATGCTTAACCTGATGGATCGAACTACGCTTGCCGGGGTTGGTCCGTAGGATGTTAACCGTCTTACTTAAAAGGAGGAGGTTATTATGTTCGACTGTATGTATGTGTTTTTATTATGTATGGCCACTGATTTCTCCCTGACTCATTTAGAAAAATCTTTTTCATTTGGTAGAACAAGCTTGCGCGGAACAAACAACAAAGAAATTCCGGAAATCAGTTGGTTTTTTTGTAAAAAGTTTTTCAAAGTTAATTAATATTTTCGATCGCCAAAATAAGTTTATTTGTAACGAATTTTTACTACGGCGATAGGGATGATGCTTGTTTATTATCTACTAGCTTCTGCCCGCGACTTCGTACGCGGACCCTGTTGCTTATGCCAGCGACAACGGGGTCGCCATTTATGTTATTTTTTATCATTTTTCCCATTTAAATCTTTTATCACACTGAGCTTTAGTTTTATTTCATTCCAACAACCACCAAAACATACAGTCCATTTGTCATCGTTTTCATTTTGGTAACCGCATTATTATAGTCCCCACTTGTCTCTAGAGACCTAGAAGTTAATGCGTAGATACGGTTGGAACTCAAGCACAATTCTCTATCCGTGAACGTCTCCGACTCGCGAGACAATACATAACGTTCACGATCAGCGGTCAGTCGCACATCACGTGCCCCACTTGTCTCTAGAGACCTAGAAGTCGATGCGTACATACGCTTGGAACTCAAGCGTAATTCTCTTTCCGTGAACGTCTCTGACTCGCGAGACCATACATGACGTTCACGATCAGCGGTCAGTCGCGCATCATATTCTTCACTGGTCTCTAGAGACCTAATGAATACGCTGAGAACGCAGGCGTGTTTCGCGACCCGAAGAGGTTTCCACGGAGCGAGTTGCAGCCTAATGTTCTCGAACAGCATCAAGTCTCTCCTGACGCTCTTCGGTAGATTCTTGGGATCTTATGATCCTCAATCTTTTAGCTCTCTTGGAACATTGGGAAAGATTTGACCTCTTTCTAGGCATGGTCATAGTTTTATTGTGAAGATACCTGATCAATAAAAATCTAAATTAAAATGACTGCTCCCCTGCGTTACCGGGTAGGCTACCGTGTCACGAAGATGAATGAAAAGGAAATTAAAGACTCAAACAACATAAGCCGGAAGGCATATTCATACGATAAAATAAAAAAATAAATAGGAGTTTTGGCCAGTAGTCAAATATTCAATGATATACCATCGTCATCGAAAATCAGTCCTAAACTGTTACCGCCTTCACCGCATGCAGGTACTCCCAGTTTTTGTTATTTTATAATTACACAGTAAAATTAGTGATAGCTTTGATTTCCACATCAGATGTTTCTGATCTTCGATTTTTATAAGTCAACAGGAAATGCCCATCATATTGAACAACAAAGACGTCAAAGACGTCATTCCTATATGTGTTATGTTGTAGCTAGGCTCTTGGAGTTCCACAACAGGTGTTCCAGATCTTCGATTTTTATAAGTCAACAGAGAGTGCTCATCAGAATGAACAACTTGTGCTAAGACGTTATTCCTATATGTGTTATGGTGTAGCTAGGCTCTTGGAGTTCCACAACAGGTGTTCCAGATCTTCAATTTTTATACGTCAACAGAGAGTGCTCATCAGGCTGAACAACTTTCGCTAAGACGTCATTCTTATATGTGTTATGGTGTAGCTAGGCTCTTGGAGTTCCACAACAGGTGTTCCAGATCTTCGATTTTAATAAGTCAACCGGAAATGAACAACTTTTGCTACGACGTCATTCCTATATATGTTATAGTGTAGCTAGGCTCTTGGAGTTTCACAACAGGTGTTCTAGATCTTCGATTTTTATAAATTAACAGAGAGTACTCATCAGATTGAACAACTTGTGCTAAGACGTTATTCCTATATGTGTTATGGTGTAGCTAGGCTCTTGGAGTTCCACAACAGGTGTTCCAGATCTTCAATTTTTATACGTCAACAGAGAGTGCTCATCAAGCTGAACAACTTTCGCTAAGACGTCATTCTTATATGTGTTATGGTGTAGCTAGGCTCTTGGAGTTCCACAACAGGTGTTCCAGATCTTCGATTTTTATAAGTCAACAGGAAATGCCCATCAGACCAAACAACTTTTGCTAAGACGTCATTCCTATATATGTAACAGTGTAGCTGGGCTCTTGGAGTTCCACATCAGGTGTTCCAGATCTTCAAATTTATTCTCTCAGCAGAAAATGCTAATCACGTGGAACAATTTTTGCTAAGGTATCATTTTTGTATCTCTTATAGTTTAGCTGGTCTGTTGCGGTTCTGCATCAGGTGTTCAAGTTTCCAAAATAAATTATAGCCTATATGTTGCCCAGACTTAATACCTATACAACAAAAAAAAATCATTCCAATCCATCCAGTAGTTCCGAAGATTAGCGTGTACAAACAAACAGACAAACAGACAAACAGACAAACAGACAAAATTTTTTTTTTGGATTCGTGCTCTATTACTGTTTCTAAACCCCCCTCAATTTTTTTTTTTTAATATATTCAATGTACAGACACAGTTTTTTTACTGTTTTATTATATGTATAGATGATGGGTGATGATTATTAATACAAATTTAGACCGTCAGCTAGATTATTAAAAAATATTGGACACTTATTTTTTCTTATTTATTATAAGTAATTTATAATACATTTATTTATTTATTTACAGCACAAACTATCGTTACAGGCTAACCTAAAGTGATAGAGTGGTACATTACAAACTTATTAGGACATTATCTTAATACTAGGCATTACTACACATGCAGATACTACACATCCAAATCTGGATAACTTAACACTCTAGAGGTCGCCAGAGTAAAATCGTTCAGTGTGCAAGAGAACAAGTCTAAGATTAGAGCTACCGCGTTGAGAGTGCCCAGCGCTCGCGTAAGAGGAGCACGCTGGAGAAGATTGGTGCGCGCTTTCGGTACCACCAACAGTCGCGGCCTCCGACGTCTGTTTACGTACTCGTTCGGTACACATAGTTTAATAGTCTGTAGGATATCTGGATTACAGATTTTACCTCTTATTACATGGAATAAGTATGTCGCTAGTGCAAGTTCCCTCTTAACTTCGAATTTCATATAACCAACCATGCCTAACAGAAATAAGGTAGGATACAACAGCGGGTGCTGTTGTATCCTAAAGTTTTATGGAGTATATCCGGGATACCCATCCCGGATATACTCCATAAAACTTTTTGTACATGAACCTTATATATTTGTTCTGTATCCGTTCTAGCATGGTACTGTATTTGGCTTCACTAGGACTCCAAATAGCTGCGTTGTACTGCAGGTGGCTCTTCACTAGTGCTTCGTACAAAGCCCTTAAAGCACACATATTAGTAAACTGATTCGCCTGTCGTAACATAAACCCAAGGTTACGGTATGCTTTTTTACAAACTGCAACAATATGCTTCCTAAATTGCAAATCAGCGGTAAAGTTAACACCCAGATCTTTTACTTCCATGACACGCTGCAGCGGTTTACCCTCCATGAGGTACTGATGGTGGCTCGGTGTTCGTGCGCGTGTGTATGATAGTACCGAGCATTTCGCCACATTGAAGTAGAGTTTATTTTCTTGACTCCATTCAGTGACTCTATCTAAATCTTGCTGCAGTGTATCATGATCAGTAATATCTTTCACGACACGAATCAGTTTGAGATCATCAGCAAAAAGAAATATGTTAAGGCGATTGGTACGGGCTGTTCCCAGCCAATGTCCCGCTAGATGGCGCTGAAGGCTACATTTCTAGTTTATTTGAGTTTTTGCGTAATTGGAAAACTATTATGTCGTAGGAGTAGTGTTCGCGGTTACTAAATATTATAATTTATTGAAATATGTCATATCATTGCCTTAAAATCCACCCAATTCGGTAAATAGATGTATTTTAACATCTGCCATTGCATACAGGGTCGTTTACACACACAGACGTATACAAAAATGTTTACTAAAATTGAACACTAGATGGCGTGAATGTAAAAAACAAGTTTTCCATTTTTCTGTATGGGTAGACAGAACTTCAGAACACCACCTGCTATGTTTTATATTCTAAAAGATTGTTATAAAAATAAAACTTATATTTGTTGGCGTAAACTATTTTATTGATCAATAATTTTGGGAAATAAATAATGTCAAAATTGATTACAATAAAACGCAGTTTTATTTTATTACATGTTTTTTTATCAAAACATGTATTTGAAGTAGCATATAATATGCTGATCCATGCCTATTCACTCAAAACTGATAACACTAATGATTTGTAACAGTAACAATTATTTCAATATTATTTTAAACATTTCATAACCAACACGTACAAATAATTCATAAACAAGATACAACAACAAATCTAAAACACTATATTAGGTGATAATGACCAGGAAGGTGAAAAACATATTTCCGATTTCGACGCACTCAAAAGCTTTTAGTAAAACATAGGTAAGCATGTATGCCTAATGAAGTATTATTTCACCTTCTGATTTTACAGTAAATACAAATAAAAAGAAATATACAGTGGTTATGTAGATTCTAAACAAACTACTACCAAAATACAATTAGAACAAAAATCATTTGACTTGTTGATTTCACCCTCTGCCTTGAAACTAGCAGTCAAACGGTCACTCCTATGAGTATTACATATATAAATCATTATCATGCTGTCCTACAGTGGAGATTTCAATCAAAGCAATGTCTTCTGGTGACTTTTGGAATTCTGTTAGCCGTTCTTCACACTGTATTTTCAACTGTGCTTCGTCAATATCAATAGGATCACAAGCTTCGGGTCCATAGTGCTTATCCGGTTGGGATTTCTCTCTTCGAGCAAATAATCGTTTGCGTGTCAAAGATTGCTGTCGTATTCTGCTCTGTTCCTTCCGTTTTATGTACTTTTTAAAATGTGTCCCTGGGCTCTGTGTGGTCTGCTTTTTCCATGCAGTTTCATGCCATTTGTGTCCCTTAGCAAGTGATAGGCCTGAAAACATATTTAAATGTTATATTTAAAAAAAGAAATGTTGCATTATTGCATATAAATTGGAATAAATAAGGGCTGGAGAATGATGATATTCCATCACAATCAAAGAATTTCTTACTGGTTCTAATAATTTCTGACTGTTATTACTGTATATTTACCTGCCACATAAACACGCCGCTGGTAAGAACCCCCTTTTCCTAAACTTATTCGTTTTCCACAGTTGAATTTGTTTATTACGCTCATAAAGTTTTCTGCCACATTTGTTGTCTCATTAGACAAACAACCTGCCTTCAAAGCAATTTTTTCATTGGCTGCATAAATCAGAGCCCACACCTCTGGAGCATTATTTTTCAGACTTTCTACATGATTTTCTTCCTTCTTTTCACTTTCATCTGTTAATGTTTTATTGACATTGCAGTAATAATTCTTGCAGTTTTCATGTACTCCGAATACATGAAGCGGGCCATTTCTCAATTCTGCTGCCATAGCAGTATGCTCACTGCTACACATGATAATTTTCCGTGCTACTAGTGTAAGCTTCATCACCTTCGGCTTCAGAATATTTCGCCCAGAAAGAGGGAGTTTAGTGTTGACCAAGATCTAAAAAGCACAAAATATAAATACAGAATAATATGCTTCACTGATCTTGAATTGACTTTACAAATTTGGCTTATTAATTTACCTTGTAGAGTGCACTGGTATAGTTTTTGATAACATGATTCTTGCATTCAATTTTTTTTATTATGTTCCCATATGACACTTTCTCTTTCAATTTTGCATACACAGAGGAGTCTCCGTTACCAATAAAACTCAAATAGCAAAGTTGATGTATTTCTTCACTGTTTTGAAAACCTTCCACAATAATATCTGATTCCATTGCTGTAGATGGTCCAGTAAAATTTTTGCAGCAGTTATGTGCTTTCATATCCAGGTTTCTCCTCTCATAATATTGACATGTATAACAATATTTGTTTCTAACACCAAGAAATTGTCATTTTTTAGTTTCTTTACCAATAATGCAGGCCTGGAAATGATAAGCAACACTTGTAAAAATAATGCACATAGGTAATTAAAATGTCATAAAGAACTAAATTTGTTTTTAGTAAAATATTAACTTACCATACCAGATGATGAATCAAAGTTATGCCCATATGACCTTTTCAACCATCCTCCATCTACATATACAGTAACAAATGGAACACCGTCTGAAGACACATGACCTTTTTGTATTGCAATTGATATTTCTTGTTGATCAGCTATTTTAATTTCCTCTGTCAAATGTTCAAACCACACACTGCCTAATTTTTTTTCAATACGGCGAAATTTGTTAGCTGACATTGTTGGAATATCCATAAGACTTGTTATATGAGCTGCTTGAGTGTAGAAGCTACCAGAAGTGACAGTTGCCCACACAAATGCAGTATTTATTTTATCACTGCTCTCCGTAAAATGCCTCCACGCTTTATCACACATACTGCACTTGAAAATTAATTCACTTCGAAATCCATCAAGTCTTTCACTAACAAATTCAATTTGTGAAGATTCACACATATTTCGATGTCTTTCCATAAGAAATGCCCACTGTATTACATGCTTCAAGTCCACAATGCGATACCCAGATATTCCAGATAAACATTTATTTGGACCAGGTTCCACAATCATTTGAAATGAATCAATTTCCGGATCAGGTTGCGGCCAATTAATCTCTAAAGGTTCAACCACAGGTTCAGCTGTCACTGTGCTAGTACTACTAGGAGCACTGTAGGTGGCCTCTAAGCGGATTTTCGGTTTTACACGAATATATGTTCTTGGTTGTATATGTTCTGGGTACTGAAAGAAAAAAAAACAAATTGTGATTACCATAATAAAAGTATAATACCTATATCCTAGATCTATTTTCTCCTTTCTCAATATTTCGTAGGTTTTTTTTACGTCATCTTATGGTTTTAGATTATAGCAGCCCACATGACGACCTACTGGCCCTACATACACGTAGTGTTCCTTTTACGATCAACAATAAACCATGTTGATACATACATTATAGAGTTATCTAAGACGATTTCTCGTGTTTACGAAGAAGTCGGATACAGAATTAGTTGTATTATGCAGGTTCACTTACCTCCCTTCGGCATAATATCTCCTTCTTCCACTTCGAACTCGTTTCAAAGATTTGCGCGACCCCGAATATTCGTGTTGTCTGTACGACGCCTTGCTTGTTCGAACAGACATTGTAGACGTAATCTAAATCAGAAATATAGAAAAACAAATGAAAAACGAAAGAATAAGTTCCTTTTAGACACTCAGTATTTGAATAAAATAAATATCGTAATTCGTAAGTCACATGCATTGAATTTGAAAGATCTATCAATCTTTAATGATTGAGTTGCGTTCTGAAATAAAATCTAAGAAAATAAAATATAACACTAAAATTTACTTATCTTTATATTTCAATGTTATCTTTATACACCTGGTAGAACTGGCCGACGAATATAGATATATATATTAGATTCAGCGATTTATTTTTAAACAATAAATTACGGAACAAAAAAAAAGGATTGTAAGTAACTGAATTATGTTTGTTTCTGAACGCACCGAGTCGCGCGCCGCGGTGCACGGAGTACATACCTACTTTGATAAAACAAACTAATAATATTGTGTGTCTGTCTGAAAATTCGGAAAAGCATATTTTGCCAATGTTTGCAAGTTTAATTTTGTGACTACTTTGGTAGTTTACCGATTTATAATAATTGTATATATCGTTGTTTAAAAAATATTCAAACACATTAAAATATGATACACTGATTTATCACTGGTTTCAGTGATGAACTGATGAGTCAATGTTAGCCACAATACTAATCACTTTCGTCATACGTGTGTATGATTGATGTGATTAGCAATGTGGTGATATTTCAGAAAAATCACGGGCCAGTTTGTTGTTTTTAATCCCACCGAAAATATAATTGCGTTATTAGAATAATTAATTACTATACCTACGATAAATTACAATATAGTCTCAAATGCATACTAGAGAAATATTGCAATTTGAATCAATTAAAATGCACAGCATACAAAAATAAATTCTCAACACAAGACATTCCGCGCGCAAATCATAGCGCGTAGCAATGAAAATCAAGAATGTAATTTTATATCGAGTCGACCAAAGTAAAAGTACCTAGACAATACATTGACCTCTAGACTAATAGAGGTCACTGGTCAGGTACCTACATACAAATATAGACAGACCTACGACCACGCTACGAGTTGCCAGTGTTGCCACACAACAATAATGAGTAATAAAATTGTTTACAAAAAAAAGACAAAGATTTCTAAGGTCATTAGTTTTATTTTATTTATTGTAATTTTTTTTTGAACGATTGGAAATGAAATTACTCAATTATTGCAGTTAGAACTTTGATTTATTAGAATTATAAGATAATGAACGCGATCGCGCACGACATCTAGCGCGTCAATATTTAAACATCGCCTTTCGTTTGCTTGTCAAAAGTCACGCACACTACTGTAGAAGTGTCAAATTTTGCCGGTATTTCACTGTTGTTTTTCTAAGTAAATAATGTAAGTTATTGATTAAAAAGGTCGATCGCGGACACATTTCATTGTAGAGAAGTGATAAAATGATTAGTTTTAATGAAAGAGTGTCTGTGTTTAGTGTATAAATGTATTCAAAAATGTATGGACGGAGGGGCGGTACATCCACCATGTACCTATATTGTATAATAACACTCCACTTACAACCATTTTATACATTTTATGCAAGTCATTTTGAGGGTTCTGTACCCAAAGGGTAAAACGCGGCCGTATTACTAAGACTCCGCTGTCCATCCGTCTGTCTGTCCGTCTGTCACCAGGCTGTATCTCAGGAATTGTGCTAGTTAGACAGTTGAAATTTTCGCAGATGATGTATTTCTGTTGCCGCTCTAACAACAAATGCTATAAAAACAAAACAATATGCAGTACTCACTTATAAGTAAATAAATATAATTGTTTTTATAAAGACACCATTATTCAGTCATTATACGTCAGTGCGGTAAGGTCACGGATATCTATGGTAGGTTTCAGGACAGGAACTTATAGGGCCTGCCTGGGTTCGAAGCCACGGCCGACATCTCGTAAGTCGGAGCAGTTATCACTGGGCCATTACTGCTCTCAACACTTGAACTAGTTTATTTAGCAAAAAAATAATTAGTGAAGGAATTGTAATAACATTTTATTTCTTTTAAGTTATAATAATAAAAAAAAACTGATCTAAAATTAACCAATCAGAAAATATTGATTAAAAAGACGTCGTTACACCTTTTGGCCTTAATTCCGTCTAGCCCCCTTTCGCAACGCGCGATAAGGAACTTCGTTCCAAGAAATATCATCCTTGGTAGTAACTCGAAAACTTCTAATTTCCAAGGTCGTGTCGAAACTTCGCCCCAAATGTGATCCTAACGAACTTACCTTTACGAGCACATTTGGGGCGAAGTTTGGGGCGTTTGGGGCGTCAATGGACGTCAAGTAGCTGCGGCTTAGGCAAAACATGTATGTTAAAGTGTCGTGTGTAGCACCTGACAGGGCCCGTCGGCGGCGGCGTGATTGTCGTGCGGGAAGCGCAGGCGCATCTCGACGTCGGCCGGCAGTGTGGCGCGGCACGAGCCCGCCACCGTCACCGACCACCCGCCTGTCGCACACATACAAGCGCCGTCAGCACGCTGGCGCCACGCACCGCACGGCACGTGTCGCACAGGCGCTGAACTCAACATGAACATTAAACATTTCAGTAATTTAGGCTTCCGAACTTTGCCTACAGATAATGTATGCTTGTATAGTATGGCGAACTGAACTGTGCATGTACGTCACCTGGTGGCTGCTGGTCTAGGACGGGGGGGTTGGGCGTGGGCGGGGAGGCGGGCGCGGGGCGCTCCTGATCACGTCGGCGCGCGGCTCGGCGAGCCCGCCCTTGCGACAGCCACTTGGGTGCGAGCGAGCACAGCAGACTGCCGCCAGACTCGCTGCTGTCACTAGAGGTCGCTCCGGCGCCGTCACCGCCACCCTTGAATTCGGGCAGCTTTACGGGGAGCGCGTGAATTCTGTCATCGTCACTTCTTTCAAGTGAGAAACTTCGACATTTTCGTTTATCGCTGATGATGTGTGTGATATCGTCCAAGGCGCGGTCAGAGGGCTCGTCGGTGAGCGGGCCAGACGCGTGCTCGGCGGAAGGAGAGCGGACACACTGCGGAGGGCACGGCGCGGGCTTCAGCAGCCGCTCCGCGCGCTCACTGCGCTCAGACCGCTCAGACCGCCCAGGGCGCTCAGGGCGGACGCCGCGCTCTGCGCGTGGTGTGCAATCGTGCTGGGTGATGACTGACCTGCGCGGCCGCACTTCACCACACTCTGCCCTCTCTCTGTAACCTTCGTGTGAATAAAACAACCTTTAGAAATATAATATTTTAATTTTCAAACTGGTGTACATAAATGCTCTCCTAACGGATAACCAATAAAATATGACTTATCACTAGGACGGGTGCCACCGTGAGTGCTGGCGAGATCTACTGCAACACGTGCGCAGGCGCAATGGCGTACAGGCCGGAGTGCTCTCTTCTCTCAGCACTACTCAACAATAATACGCGTCTACGTAACAATAACTACTTATTAAAAATATATTTGATTTATTTTGGTGCCGGAGTATTCAGGTGATAAGAATGAAACTACGAGACGGTGATGGTCTAGCTGGGTTTGAGCGTAAGCGTCGCGAGTGCGGCACGGGTGTCGCGCGAGTGTGGCGCGTGGTGGCGCGCGGGGCGCTGGGCGCTACTCGACGGGCACCGAGGAAGCGGTGCGGTGCTGCAGCAGCGGCGGTGCGCACAAGACCGACAGTGAGATACCTTCGTCGTGCGGCGCGCGCGCGTCGGGCCGCGCGAAGCCCAGCCAGGCGCGCCCCCGCGGCGCCTTGCTGCGCCCGCCCACCTGCCCCACCTGCCCCACCTGCCCTCGCTCCCCGCTCTCTGGCGCCGAGGCTCGCATCGGGCTGGTAGCCGCTGATTTGCTGCCCGGGGATGTCATCGTTGTTTGATTTTTGGACCTGAGCGCCCGTTTGGCTCCATCACTATCCGTTATGGGAGAGGTGGCCGCACTTTTCATATCTTTACACCGTCTCGGTGAATCCGAGTGCGGCTTTAGTTTGTGAGGCGGGCTGCTGCCGGCGAGGGACGTGGGTGCGGGGGGTGCGTCGTTGCACTCTGCGTCTGAGGACTCGCGGTGCTGATCGGCGATGTCGGGCGCGGAGGCGCGGCGGTTGTGGTTGAGGTCCTCGTTACCGGAGTCCAAGCTGAGGCTGCTGCGCTCCTCGGGGATGATGTCGAACATCTGCTTGAAGCGCAGCGAGTTGGACCGCGAGCGCGGCTCGGCGTGCGGCACGGAGGCGCGGCGCGGGGCGGGGGCTGCGGGGGCCGGGCTGGTGGGCTCGGCCAGCGCACCCAGCAGCATGTCTGCGATCAGGCGGTTGGTGTTGCCGCTGCGCTCGGCTCGGACTGAGCTGCGTCTGCTGTTGCTCTTGTTTGACTCGCTGTTGTGGGGCCTCTGGATTTTTTCGTAAATGGGGATAGGAATACGCGACTTTTTGTTTTTCACACAACTATTTTGATTTTCGTCGGAAGTCGTAGTTTCCGGTGAGCTTTGTGAGCCGTTGACGTATTCTAATATTTCTAATATTTCGATGCATTTGCTACCGTCGTGTATTTCAGACTTTTGGTATATCCTTTTGGCGGCTCGGTCGTCAGATGCAGCCGTAGGTCGCGTCACAAACGACAATTTGCCGTGTATTTGGTGCCGCTCGCCCTTATGTTTCCTTGGATTGTAAGAGTCGTAGGAAGTGTTCTTCAAAGATTTGAATGGATCTCTGTCATCGATCGGTTCTAGTTCTTTCTTCCAGGTTCGCTTGGCTACACTGTCGTCAGACTTGGAGGTGACCATTTTGCCAGGTCGATGCTTGATCCGCATGCACTTGTACTCGTCCTGCGCGATCTTGCTGATGACGTCATCGATGAGCGCGTTGACGATGGCGACGCACTCTCTCTCCACGTCGCGGCGCGAGCGGCAGCGCTCGTCGTGGCGCCGCTCCGCGTCCCTGTCCCTCGGCCGCTGCTTGCCGCGCGTGCGCCGAGCGCACTCCATACGCATTTCTCTCTTGCGATGTCGCCGGTAAAGTCTCTGTTTTATTTTCTCGGGCATGCGGTCGGCGACATTGACATTTTCTTTATCGCAGTCACATTCGTTATCTTTTATTTTAATAAAGAAGGACTCGCCCTTGTCCTTCGGCGTGATCACTTCGTCATTGCGAGCGTTTTCCGGCAGCAAGTCAAGAACGTCTATAGCGGACCGCACGAGCTCGCTGCGCCGCCCGGTGCAGGCTCTGCGCAATAACACGGAGCGCGGCGAGTTGGGGTCGTCGAGACTGTCTACCAGGCTGGTGCAGTCGGAACCCATAAGGTCTGCGTCGTCGGAGGACGAGGTGTTCACTTCCATGGAGTCGGTGTGCGGGAAAGCCGAAAAGCGCGGCACCACAGGCTGGTCTTCCACGTCGGAGTAGTAGCTGCCGGTGCCGACGCCGCTGATGAGCTGGTACTCGCGTACCTGTCCGCTCTCAGCTGCCGTCGCACCTGGCTCGTTTTCGTTGTCTATGAACACATCCGTCACATTCGATATTTCGATATGAGATATTTCAGGCATCGTCTTGCTGGAGTAGTCCATATCGGGGTCCAGGTTGTGCAGTTCGTCCTGAAACAGTTTCTGTATTTGCTGCAGCACGGCTTGGTTTACGTTGTCGTGCTGCAGGTCGAAGGAGTCGCAGGCACAGGGGCCCGCAGAGCCTGCCGATGTCAGGTTGTTGTTGGACTCGACGCTGTGCGCCTCATCGCGGATGGCGAGTGCGTCGTGTGCATCGTGCTCGCCGTGCGCGGTCTGCACATCGTGTGGGTTGTTGCAACAGTCCTTGCGCTCCTCGTTGATGCACAGCTCTTCGTTGCCGAATATGATCTGGTTGTTGGAGGTGGGGCTTAAGTGAACTATAGTGTTCACTCCTGTGTTTTGTAACTTTACTTTTATTTCTTTTTCGACGATACTAATTTTTCTATCGTTTCCCATGGACGCGTTCATGCACTCCAATTGATCCGTCAACGAATTCAGGCTCTCCACTAGAATGTTGGATACGTATTCGTCAATATTAATATTTTGAGCGCACTTTTGGTTCACAGTGGAAGCTCTTAAGTTGTGCAGCATTTTGTCAGGCGGGAGCGTGCGCGCGCTGACAGCCGGCACCGAGCTGACGTTAAGTGTCTCCGACACAACGATCTCCAGAAGTTCATAGGAAGGCGTTTGGATGGAGAGCGGCTTGTCGTAGGGCACCGCGTCGTTGTCGTCGCGCAGCAGGCTGGCGGAGCGCTCGCACACGCGGCCGGCGAAGTGCGCGCTGTGTGTGAGCTGCGCGCTCTCCTTCGTGGTGGGGTACGACGCCGAGCACGTCTCCGACGAGGCGGACAGCGAGCGCTCGTCGCTGAGCGCGAGCGGCGCGGAGCGGTCACTCGTCACGTTCATGTCGTCTGCCGTTGTTGATTTAACTTCTAGCGTACTCGTGTCCGACGATTGCCGCTTGGAGTACTGCGGGAATGCATTTGCCTCGCCCCTGATGTCGAATCTAGAAGCATCGCTGTCAGTGAATGCGTCCGTTACTGACTCTAGATAAGACGACGAGGGCTCGTGGACATGTTGACGATACGTTGAGTCTGAAAAGTCATCTCTAGTGACGCGGTCGTTGCGCGACTCTTCAGCGCGGTCGTAGCTGTTCTTCATGGCGGCGCGGATCATCTCGTCGCTGCCGCGGAAGTCTCGCGAGGAGTCGAGTCGCTGGCGCTTGGGCGTGGCCCAGCCGGCAGCGGCGTGCGAGTAGCGCGAGGACGCCAGGCCACTGGACAGCTGGCGCAGCTCGGAGCGGCTGCCGTCCAGCGAGCGCGTCTCGCGGCCGCCGCAGGGCAGCGGCTCGCAGGGCTCGGCGCCGCAGCAGCAGCAGGCGCGGCCGGGCTCGCACGGCCGGCCCCACATGCGCCGCATCAGCGCCGACTTGCGCATGAGCTCACGGTCGCGGCGCGCGAACCTCTGCGGCGAGTCGCTGGACGCTCCGCTCGCGTCCCGGGGTGGCGAGGCCGACGCCACCGACCGGTTCGTCGGCGGCGCGCTCTCCTCAGACTCTGATCTCTGCTGCGCGAGACGATACCTGCAACGTTACAGGGTACAAGTGAAAACTGGTACCTATCATGACGCGATGTGGTGAACACGAGAGTACAAGGAAGCTCAGCCAGAAAACTCACTTCCTCATGATAGTCTCGGGTACGGAGTAGCGGCGGCGCAGCAGGCCGGGGGAGGCGCCCGGCGGCGGCGGCAGGTCGGCGGCGCGCTCCATGAGCGGCGCGGCGGCGCGGCCGGCGGGGGGCACGCGCTCGCACTCCACGCACGGCCGGCGCACCGTGCGACTGCAAGTGGAGCGCAAAAAAGCGAACATTGAATAAGTCACAAATAATACCTATGTGAAAGGGTGCTAAAAGATCGTGGTGGGAAACCCACCGTACATGTATGTTTATTTCGAATATTATTGATTCAACGCCTATTTTTTTAATTAAACATATTTCACAAAACACAATTTAATGAATTTTATAATCACATTTTTTTATTTATCAAACTTAACAAACAGTAGAACTATTTTTAACGAAAATTGTTTGTTCTGTGTATTTTACCACGGCAATTTATTTCAAGGAAATTGTAAAAATAGACGTTCTGCTATCCACAATTTCATAATTATAAGTACTTAGTAAGATTAAATAAGCCGTCAAAAATGAGCTACCAGCGGCTGTCAGAAATGATCAGTTAATACAATAAACTATTAATATAATTTTAAAATGTTATTCCATAACATATACATTGAATATAAAATCATTTTGTACTACTAAAAATACATAAAACCTATTTAATCCAATATGATTTTGGCAACCTGAGTAAATATACCTAGTAAATGATTATATTGATTTAACGCAATACCTCTTTAGGGTTCACTGTAGGTACTTACTCGTCATTATGAACAAGTTTAACAAAGGGACCAACACTGACATCCTCAATGCGCATAACTTTAAGTATATTATGATAATTGGTAGGTACCAGCTTTTGCCAGTGGCTTCGCTCGCGTGTATTAGGAAATCATCCCGCGGGAACCGTAAATTTTTCCGGCATTTTATCAGCTTATATGCTATTCCAGACTATAATCTATCTGTGTGCCAAGTTTCATCCAGATCCGTTAAGTAGTTTTTGAGTTTATTCGTTACAAACATACTTACATACAAGTCTTTCCTCTTTATAATATTAGTACGATAATATCTGCTATTATTTTTCAAGAGTGTACTAGTGTGCTGGATATCCTGGCTGCAGCATCAGACCAAGAATTGCGTAATCTGGCATAGTTATTAGTTATACATAACAGCAAACATAATAAGCATACCTATGTTTGAAAGAAACGATTTGACGATGGCTATCTAGCCATTATGCGTGTAAGATCCCCTTCGCCGCTACCGAGGAGCTCGTGGCTAAGTAGGTACTACGATCCATCAGGATAAGCCACGCTTGCCGGGGTTGCCCGTGGATGGGTGACCATCTTGACATACCGAGACTCCTCCGTGCCTCGGAAAGCACGTTAAGCCGTTAGTCCCGGCTATCATTTGCGCATCTTTGACAGTCGTTACGGGTCGTCAGAAGCCCGAAAATCTGACAGCCAGTCTTACCAAGGGGTACCGTTATTGCCCAGTTACTGGGTTGTGGAGTCCAGATAGGCAGTCGCTCCATGTAAAATATTGCTATTCAGCTGCATCCGGTTAGACTGGAAGCCGACCCCGATATAGTTGGGAAAAGGCAGACGATGATCCCCTACGGGCTACGCCGCTACTGCCGCTAACAAAAGGCAGACGATGATCCCCTACGGGATACGCCGCTACTGCCGCTAACAAAAGGCAGACGATGATCCCCTACGGGCTACGCCGCTACTGCCGCTAACCAAAGGCAGACGATGATCCCCTACGGGCTACGCCCCTACTGCCGCTAACAAAAGGCAGACGATGATCCCCTACGGGCTACGCCGCTACTGCCGCTAACAAAAGGCAGACGATGATCCCCTACGGGCTACGCCGCTACTGCCGCTAACAAAAGGCAGACGATGATCCCCTACGGGCTACGCCCCTACTGCCGCTAACAAAAGGCAGACGATGATCCCCTACGGGCTACGCCGCTACTGCCGCTAACAAAAGGCAGACGATGATCCCCTACGGGCTACGCCGCTACTGCCGCTAACAAAAGCGCGGATGACCTTGAAACAGTTTTTTTTTATATTTTCATAAAACACGTCTAGAAACCGCGCTAGAAAACCGCACTCAAATCGGTTCACCCGTTTAATAAGAGCTACGGTGCCACACATACACACACACACATACGTAGCGGTGAATCTTGTAACACGGGGCTCTAAGAGGGATCCAATTGTTCACGTATTCCAATATTGCGGTTGTCGTTAGAAGAGTACAGGACGGACCAATGAAGACCGTTATTTATTGATTATCAATGAGAAGAAAGATGTTGGAAAGAAAGTTTTACACTCAAGCTGAGCTCGATGCGTTCATCTGAATAATAAGTGCATTCCGATGAGCCTACCTTGATAGACGCACACGATCGCCGAGCACATCGCTTTACCGTAAGCAGCACAACACGCGGCTCATGACTACACAGCGCCGCCCGCCAGCTGCCAGCGTGCAGCGCACCAAACGGAGCGCATCATAGAAATTATGGTAAAGAGCTTGCGCCGCGGGCTCTGAGGGGCTCGGGGCGGCAGCGCAAGGTGCCCTTTGGTCTAGTCATGTGACAATGTGAGTTTTAGTAATAAGAACGTTACTGCTGTGCAAGGCGGGCGCGTCTGCACGAGGAGTCTGCAGCGCCGTGCGCCTGCGCTCATCGCATCGCTCACACACTCACCGCCTCACTCACCTCACTCATTTCACTGTCGTACGTCGACAAACTGTCGTTTTGTTTTTTCACTAGTCTGTGTGTTCATTTTCTTTTGAGAGTAGCGAGAGTAACGGAAGACGGAATGTTGGACATGTATTTCTAGTTCAGATCACATGACGCACTAGGTACTGGGAGTGCGGCGGCACTTCGTCGCCAGAAGCGGAGATCTATCGATACAATCATTCTAGTGCGTTGAATTCTAAGTCTAATTAATTACTCTAAGTTCAAGTGTATTTTTGCAAAGACGAGAGTAAAAACGTATTCGTATCACGTGCGGGCTGGCTTACACTACTTATCTACTTAACAAAAACCTAAAATTCATTAATCCGTTCACTGGTAGCTTAGACAACGGGCAGCGGCAGCTTACAGCATAGTCATATTTAGCACGTACGTTCGCACTGTTTTCATATTGAAATTCTGTTGTCATATTGAAATTTTGGACACGAGTTCCTTTTATAAGAGTGATTTCGTCAAGTTGAAGTTTCGTTTTGAAGTTGAGTGTGAGTGAAAGTCATTCCAGGGTTTAGAAGGGGCAAGTTTTTACAGAGTTCTGTCTTCGTAGGATACCCCCACATTTTAGTAGGTAGTTCACATTTTTAAGAACCCCTTTCTGCCCCTGTAAAATATTTATTTTTGTTTCTTTTTTATTTGCAAAGTAGTTGGACAAACGTCATATACAATTATTCCAAACAAGTTAATAGCATTAGTAGTTCTTGAGATATCCAGCTATAACAGGCGCACAGACAGACAGACAGACTGAGTCACACCATAAGGGTTCCTTTTTACCATTTTCAAAACACAAACTCAAAGCATTTATTTCAAATAAACAAATTACAGGCACTTTTGAATTGTCAAGGGGTCGGTCAGTCAGAAAGATGAAGCTAGTCGCCCATTCCAAACCAGTAGGTACCCATGGAGTAGAACGGGCAAGAAACTCCAAGGACACTCTTTTAAATAAAAAAAGCGTCCATAATTAAAAGATTTAAAAAAAGAAATCAAAATTAAATTAAATTATAAAAGAGCCGTTTGTCCTCAATATAGTCTTTAACTGTATAAAAAGCTTTCTGGCACAACTAGAACTTGAACGTGGCTTGGATGTTTATTATAAAAGCAGTATACATTGACATTTGAACGAGCCTCCTATTTTTTGAGCCTTGTAGTGGGTACAGCAAGTTTGTGCTTGTTCCAGGTATTTTTTATCATGGATATCACTATATTTTTTTAACAATTTTATATTTTTATGGGCATACAAAATATTTTTGGTTCGCAACCCTAAAAAGGACCCTTCCAAATTCAAGTTTTTAAGTTATACTGTTACACCGTACGCTACGGCGCGGCGGCGGCTCACTGACAACACAATGCGCGCACTGTCCTCGTGCACTGCGGACATCCCGTGGGACATCCCGGCCCACGGAGTGCCGAGCCTCGAGCGCAGCACTCGCGAGCACGCGGGACTCAGTGCCTCACAGTCAGTAGAGCAGGAGTCATATCGGGGGTCAGAGGTTGCAGCGATTCTATTTTTATTTAAACTACCTATAATTATTTTCCTTGTTGGCTGACAGGGTAATATTTCAGGACAGCAAAGCGAATTTCTTTACATAATAATTACATTTACATGAATTATTCTTATTTTCTAGGGATAGGTAGTTTAGAACGAGTGCTAGCTGCGATGCGGCCCTCGCTCCACACTCTAATAAAGCTTTGAGGACATTCAAGTGAATCTGAACAAACTGTACACTCTGGCGCAAAACCTCACCTGGTGGTGGAACGTCGCCGGTGCGGCGAGGCGAGCTCAGCCTGCTCACGTCACGGGGTTCATCAAATAACCGTTCATTAACTATTTGCACATCGATACCGAAATTCGTTTCGTTTCTTAATTCGTTGAACTCGTTGATCAAACAAAAAATAATAAAATCGTAACGCACATGTATTCGCAAGCCGCGCCTGCTGGCGACTGGCCGCTATAATAGCGCGCTACGTGCGTGGCGGACAGCGGCGGTGCGGCCACAAATATATTCCATAATTATTTCAGGCGAAGTGTATCATGAAAGCACGCGGCGCGCGGCTCTTCACTGCGCGCTGCGGGCGGGGCGGCGCGGCCGGCCGCGTGCCCGAGCGGCGAGCTAGCGGCTGTGCACATACTTGACATATTTGCGGCCACTTGCGGCGCTGCACGCTGCAGCCGTCAATGAGCCGTGCGACGGAGCATTGTGCAGCGTGCGAGGCGGTCGAGCGGTCCAGGCGGCACTAGCTACTGCACTCACGCCATCCATCATTACCGCTAACTCAACTTTATCTACATGAAGGCGCCAGGATAGCCCACGAAATCCAAATTATCTTACGTTTTTTTTTAAATTTGCAGGTCAGTATTAAGTTATTATTTTATGATATTGCCTCCAATGTCATAACTCAATACCGAAAATTGAATATAATTACGAGAGAGAGAGAGTTGTATTGACCATTCAAATTATTGTAATTCAGTAAATACGTACCTCCTTGTTACGGGCACGAATCATATTTCGGTCAACACTTCAACATGCAACCTGACCCTGATGTGCCCATTACAAAGAACGTACGGTGCGACTATCAACATTGCATAGAACTTAGCTGTCTAATACAAATAGGGCTCTTCGTCTCAACATTTACAATTGTATCAGCCACAAGACATCTTAGACAACTGTGACACTAACATGACAAGTAGCTAAGTGAATAATGTATATTCTTTTAGAATAAATGAAGAATAATATTTAACCCCAGCTAACGTAATTGTACGTTACGTTTACGAGTGCTAACTGCCAGAGCGGCCTACTTACTTTGTAACTATAATTATGTACACATCTACAATAAACAAGATAAATTACTTGCAAAAGTACGCATTGTACTTTTGCAAGTAATATCTTGTTTCCGTAGTAAGCTCTGTGCTACTACCAATCGGTGTCAGCCGTGAGCGACTGACGCGACAGCGCGCCGCTAAGCTGGCCGCGCTCACCACGCTCACCACACTCACCACACTGACCCACGCACCACGCACCGATTTATTGCTATTTAGGTTAACATCATAAGCGTGACTAAATAAATAATAAAAAAAAAATGTGATTTTTACAGGCAGAGAACTCTACATTGAAATAAAGCAGAAAAATGTTTTGTTTGTTGTTTCTTAGTTGTTGTTTTTGTTTTATTTTGTTGGTTCTTCAGTTATTATTAACCGACTTCAAAAAAGGAGGAGGTTATCAATTCGACGGTATGTTTTTTTTTTTTTTTGTGTGTTTGTTACGCGATTACTCCGCCAATTGTGGACCGATTTTCAAAATTCTTTTTTTGTTCGAAAGGAGATACTTCTGAAGTGGTCCCATAGTCACCAGTTCAGGATCTGATGATTGGATCCTGAAGAAATCGAGGGCAACTCTCTAATTTTATGGGCCCACACATCGTTTTTCGCCAATCTTATGAAGTAATTTGAGTACTTGCGTATGGTAATTATCACCTCATGTAGCTGAGCTGATGATGGAAGGTACAAGTCAACTCCTTAACAGTAAGGAGTAGGCATTGACTGATTTAGTAACTTATTATTATGATGTTTGAAAGGGCGTTTGCCATTTTGTAAGTGCGGGATTGGCTCCGACTCCAAAAACTGTTAAATTGTAAAATATAGTGTAGATTAAAGTTAGGTAAGGTTATTTAGGTTAATAATTCTTGATTATAGTTAATCACTTTAATATTATTTTTAAGTTTTTAGTGTTTATTAGGTTTTTGAAGTCGGTTTTTGTTTTTTTGTTTTAAATATTATTATTTTAAAACGTTTTTGTTTTCACCTTTTGTGGTGTATTGTTTTTATTCTGCGTGCATCGTCTTCGGGATCCTGCCGTTTTGCCGAAAAGATTTTGCCAAATTTTCATTACCCAAACAAATTTTAGCAACCTTTTTTTATACCAATGTAATATTTGGAATAATTTTAGTACGCACATTTTCATTTGATCAAATATTTACTTGGCAGATTATTACCAAGGATAATGTCATTAAGGCTTTTGGTCTTTAATCAAATGATTTATTACAGCAAACAATATTTAGACAATAAACGTTTAGTCAAATGATTTGTTATGACAAAAAATATAAAGGCAAAAATAAGATTTTTTTGGGAATTAAATTTTTTTTGGGAACATTTTACTTGTTTGTTAAATTTGATGTCATTTGCGTATTTCTTTGTAAGCTTATGTACTTGAATTTGTCTGAAACAAGTCAAATTTATGGTTACTAGACCTAGAGTTACCGTTACCGAGACTAGAGTTAGGTTATTTATGGAACTAGTTACAGTAGGTTATTAATTTAAAAAAAATGGTTAGGTTAGGTTAGGTTAAAACTGTGACCACCTACGACCAGAAACGACTAGATTATATAGAAAAAAATATGGAAAAAAGAGATTACTACGATTGTGAAAATATATATTATCGTAACAATCTCAATAAACTTCCGCTACAAAACACAGTGATAGTGTTTTGCATGACTTACCCACATCGACATTTATGATTTACCATCTACCCACTTATTTACACATTGTAATTTAATTTGTATAATCTGTGCAACTAACATATAGATGCAAAATTTTTGTCATTGGCTACGCAATCGACTAAACAGAAATGGTAAGTTTAAAATTGACGACACCAAATATTTGGCTTATTTAATTTTGCGTAAAATATGTTATACCAACTAAAATATTTGACTAGATAAAAAATGGTAAAAGTACTAGTTGGTAAACAAGTTATTGTTCAAACGTTCACTTGCCAAACATAGGTTTTCGTAACAATTATTTGTAAAGAGATTTTTTGGTAAGTAATAATTTGGCAAATGAAATTATGCGAAAATTTGTTTGGGAAGTGATAATTTGGCAATTTCTTTTCGGTAAAACAAGGGAGACCCATCGTCTTCACATATAAGGTATACAAAACATTGTAAAGTATTTTTTTTAAAAGAGTAACGGTTGAGCTTCTCGCCCACTCTTCTCCATATGAAACTACCTTTTGGAAGGGGCGACTACAATCAATTCTATAATTATAAAATAATTAAATTTCGAAATTTTCACAATTAGATAAGAAATTCACAAAAGAGCGTTGTTTTTGTGCACGGAGACATTTGCATTCTACTTAATATGTCGAAAGCCATGATAAGGTTGCAAACAATAAATTGAAATCTTTTTAATAAAACAGGTTTTAATAATTTATTTATTAATTATTGTAAGATCTCGTACCCACAGGCGATTTTGTATCGGGCACTGCATTTAGAACGCACTGCTTAGCACTTAGAGTTGAAAATCGAACAGAGTATTAAAAGAGAAAATGATATTAATTTTAATTTTTGCACCATTCATTAAACTAGCAGGAACAAAAGACATAAGATTTGAATGAAGACTGGTTAATACTGGAAACTTCGCACAGTCTCACCGAGCATTGTAGCAAGCACGGCTCAGCCCATAGTGGATCGCGGATAGTGTGTGTCTAGTTATGCTCCGTTATACTGACCAGCGACTAAGTAGCGAGCGCGGCTCAGTCAACGCCTCGCGGATAGTGTTAAGTGTAGTGTGTGTAGTTATACTGTGTTATACTGACCAGCGACTAAGTAGCGAGCGTGGCTCAGTCCACGCCTCGCGGATAGTGTTAAGTGTAGTGTGTGTAGTTATACTGTGTTATACTGACCAGCGACTAAGTAGCGAGCGTGGCTCAGTCCACGCCTCGCGGATAGTGTTGAGTGTAGTGTGTGTAGTTATACTGACCAGCGACTAAGTAGCGAGCGTGGCTCAGTCCACGCCTCGCGGATAGTGTTGAGTGTAGTGTGTGTAGTTATACTGTGTTATACTGACCAGCGACTAAGAAGCGAGCGTGGCTCAGTCCACGCCTCGCGGATAGTGTTAAGTGTAGTGTGTGTAGTTATACTGTGTTATACTGACCAGCGACTAAGTAGCGAGCGCGGCTCAGTCAACGCCTCGCGGATAGTGTTAAGTGTAGTGTGTGTAGTTATACTGTGTTATACTGACCAGCGACTAAGTAGCGAGCGCGGCTCAGTCAACGCCTCGCGGATAGTGTTGAGTGTAGTGTGTGTAGTTATACTGTGTTATACTGACCAGCGACTAAGTAGCGAGCGCGGCTCAGTCAACGCCTCGCGGATAGTGTTGAGTGTAGTGTGTGTAGTTATACTGTGTTATACTGACCAGCGACTAAGTAGCGAGCGTGGCTCAGTCCACGCCTCGCGGATAGTGTTGAGTGTAGTGTGTGTAGTTATACTGTGTTATACTGACCAGCGACTAAGTAGCGAGCGCGGCTCAGTCCACGCCTCGCGGATAGTGTTGAGTGCGTCGCGCAGTGCCGGCGACACGTTGCGCTCTACGCCGCCTGCAACGACACAAAGTCAAAGTCAAATCATTACAAATAGGCACAAGTAAGGCACTTTTGAACGTCAAAATGAATAAGAAATAGAATTGATTCTAGTCGCCCCATCCAAAAGGTAGTTTCGTGTGGAGAAGAATGGGCAAGAAACTCCACCGTTACTCTTTTAAAATGTTTTGTATACATGAATAATAATGGGTTTATGTTAATATATATTCTTGTCACTGTCGCTGTTCCAGCCGTATATTAAAACCTACTGGCATGGCACGCGACGGTGGCACGAGACCTGACAGCATGTCTTTATTTCGCTGCAAGGTGGGGAGACCTTTAGTGCGGGACGCAACGTGTGTCGGTAGTTCGGTACTCTCGCGCCATCCCATCTTCGAAGATAGGCGAACTGCGCTGCCGCTGCTGCTGCGGCTGCAGAAAACCTCAAGCGGTGAAAATATAATAACCTTTATTTTTTTTTTAATGTTGGGTAATCATCCAATGACTGCTCCCGCTCTGGGTGGAGCGGAAGGGAGTGTCAGACTCTTACTGACTAAAACCCATCCATGTCCCTTCCGTAGCCCTTTATGTTCCGGGGTAACGGTAACCCTTTCGGACAATCCCGCTTACCCAAAATATAATAACCTTATAACCGGTAATAATACTGTCGAGCCCTTTAGGGTTGAAACCCTCGGGCTGCGGGATCTGAGTGCTCGTGGTTCGTTTAACGTACAGTATAACGTACAGTATAACGTACAGTATAACGTACAGTATAACGTACAGTATAACGTACAGTATAACGTACAGTATAACGTACAGTATAACGTACAGTATAACGTGGCAATGAGTGCTCGTGGTTTGTTTAACGTACAGTATAACGTGGCAATGAGTGCTCGTGGTTTGTTTAACGTACAGTATAACGTGGCAATGAGTGCTCGTGGTTTGTTTAACGTACAGTATAACGTACAGTATAACGTACAGTATAACGTGGCAATGAGTGCTCGTGGTTTGTTTAACGTACAGTATAACGTGGCAATGAGTGCTCGTGGTTTGTTTAACGTACAGTATAACGTGGCAATGAGTGCTCGTGGTTTGTTTAACGTACAGTATAACGTGGCAATGAGTGCTCGTGGTTTGTTTAACGTACAGTATAACGTGGCAATGAGTGCTCGTGGTTTGTTTAACGTACAGTATAACGTGGCAATGAGTGCTCGTGGTTTGTTTAACGTACAGTATAACGTGGCAATGAGTGCTCGTGGTTTGTTTAACGTACAGTATAACGTGGCAATGAGTGCTCGTGGTTTGTTTAACGTACAGTATAACGTGGCAATGAGTGCTCGTGGTTTGTTTAACGTACAGTATAACGTGGCAATGAGTGCTCGTGGTTTGTTTAACGTACAGTATAACGTGGCAATGAGTGCTCGTGGTTTGTTTAACGTACAGTATAACGTGGCAATGAGTGCTCGTGGTTTGTTTAACGTACAGTATAACGTGGCAATGAGTGCTCGTGGTTTGTTTAACGTACAGTATAACGTGGCAATGAGTGCTCGTGGTTTGTTTAACGTACAGTATAACGTGGCAATGAGTGCTCGTGGTTTGTTTAACGTACAGTATAACGTGGCAATGAGTGCTCGTGGTTTGTTTAACGTACAGTATAACGTGGCAATGAGTGCTCGTGGTTTGTTTAACGTACAGTATAACGTGGCAATGAGTGCTCGTGGTTTGTTTAACGTACAGTATAACGTGGCAATGAGTGCTCGTGGTTTGTTTAACGTACAGTATAACGTGGCAATGAGTGCTCGTGGTTTGTTTAACGTACAGTATAACGTGGCAATGCCGCCAGTCTCTAGAGTGCATTACCAGTCGACAGTGACGCGGGGGATTTATTCGACGCCATGGACGTATGGTTTAAAATATACTCGGTACTTATATTATTATGTTATGTACGTTCCTTCAGTGATCGATCGACTTCCGTTAAGAACAGTCGCGTCGCTCACGCTCTAGTGCTAGTTTGTGTTCGGGTATAGCGCTGACGCAGCAGCATACCGTTCGTTACTTCTAGCCGTGCGCGGTCGCCGCGATGACCCAGTTACCGAATGTATTGCACAATTATTTGTATAAACAAAGTGTTAAGGTGAAGTTATAATTCTAATTAATATGGCTTCGTCATCTTCAATTAAAATTAAAACTGAAACGGAACATCTGTTATATAAATATTATACTGAAGAAAAGTTGGAACGCGAAAAGTTGCAAACTTTGGTAAATGACCTCAAAAGTCAATTAGAACTACTTCAGCACCAGCTTAAAAACATCCAGGAGCAAAAAGTTGCTGACCTAGACAAGAAAAATGTCACTACCGCCCTACCAATCGAGTATGAGACAGACGAAGAGGAACTAGCAAAGGAAACAGAGTGGGTACGACAGAAAAGCAGAAAATAAAGGAAATTGAACTCATCATCACTGTCCTCACCACCTCAACAAGGAGCCGATTCCAGCCAAAAACCCAAAGACAAAATTAAATCAAAGAAACAACCTTCACCACCACCTATAGTAGTGGAAAATGTTAAAAACTACCAAGAGTTTTACGATCTTCTTTCAAGTAATCTAACGAAAGACTCGTTCATTACGAAAATGATGAATGGAGAAAAAGTTAAAATTAACTCTTTTGATGATGATTCATACAGATCCATCACCAAGCTATTGTTACAAAATAATTGCTTTTGGTACTAGTATGAGAATAAACAAGACAGACCGATCAGGGTGATGGCAAAAAACCTTCATTCTTCCTGCCTGCCAAATAGAATAGTTGATGACCTGACAACTCAAGGATATAAAATAGAAGATGCGGTCAACAAACTGAGTTGGAAGAGCAAAGAGCCACTCAATATGTTTATGCTCTCATTCCAAAAAGATGAAGAGATAAATAAAATCTACGGAATTAAGTCCATACTGGGCTGTAGAGTAGACATACAACCGTTAAAAACATCAAAGTTAATCCCTCAATGCAAAAGTTTCAAGCATATGGCCATACACAGAAATACTGTTCCAAAGAACCCCGGTGTGTGAAGTGTACAGGCAAACACCTAACCAGAGACTGCAATAAACCAGCAGAAGCAAAACCAAAATGTGTTCACTGTGGTGAGCCCCACCCAGCAAACTATAGAGGATGCATAGTAGCTAAAGAGCTACAAAACATTAAAGATAAAAATACAAGAAAGAGTGTGCCGATACCAAACTCTCAGGGACCAAGTTCAAACAAAGACAAAACTCCTAGTGTCACCAAACTTGCTACTAAAAGTGTTTCGTATGCACAAATGACAAAAGGAGTCCAATCTTTGCCACAGTCACATATGAAACCAATGAACCCTAACATGGATGAAAAGATTAATAAAATTATTAATCTTTTAACTACGTTTGACGAAAGGCTCAAGAAACTTGAAGGTAGCACTAAAGTACCTACCAAACAAAAAAGCAACTTAAATGGCTAACTCACTTAGAATTATGGCATGGAATGCGAATGGACTGCTGAAACATCAGAATGAACTTACGGCAGTCCTAAATATGGATAGTATTGATGTATGTCTTATATCAGAGTCACATTTCACTAAAGAATCTCATATTGAAATTAAAGGGTATAAAGTATACCATGCCTTGCATCCCAATAACACATCAAGAGGTGGTAGTGCTGTCATTGTAAAAGAGAATATCTTTCACTATGAAGAGCTCAAATATGAAAAAGAAGAAATACAAGCAGTGGCCGTCTGTGTCAAAACGAAATATTGTCCTGTCACCATATCAGCCATATACTGTCCACCTAGGTATTCACTACAAACAGATCAGTACATGACTTTCCTAAACGGTCTTGGAAACAGATTTATTTTGGGAGGCGACTTTAATGCTAAAAATACATTTTGGGGATCTAGACTGACATCAACCAAAGGAAGAGAGCTACTGTGCGCAATTGAAGAAACACAGTGCAAAACTTTATCAACAGATAAGCCCACTTATTGGCCTACTGACACAAAAAAGATTCCTGATCTTATAGATTTTTTTATTTATAAAAATTTATCACCGAATCTGCTCCGCATTAAAGAAGGTTATGATATGAGCTCAGACCACTCACCTATAATACTTACTCTAAATGAGACTCTAATGCTGAAAGAAACCTACCCCACATTGGTAAATAAGAATACTGATTGGGCAAGCTTTAAAATAGACGTAGACTTTGTAATAGATTTTAAAGTTCCACTAAAGAAACCAGAAGACTTAGATCGGGATATCAGCCAGTTTATTACACAAATACAACAATGTGCCTGGAAAAACACGCCTACCTATGAAAAACAGACTTACCTACTACCCAGCAGAAATCACAAAACTCATAGCTGAAAAGAGGCGACAGAGACGAATATGGCAACAAACAAGATTTCCACAAGATAAAAAGATTCTGAACAACCTTACAAAACAACTAAGGAGTGCTATTCAGAAGTTCAAAAATGAATCAATGAGCAGTTATCTGAAACAACTAACCAGCCATCGCTCGACCGAAAATTTTTTGTAGAAATTAGTGATACACAGGATGGTCAGAATCAAACCCATAAGTCATCTTTTTTTAATATATGTGCTGGTGTTCCTCAAGGATCTATCTTGGGTCCCATATTGTTTTTACTGTTCACCAACGATTTAATTCACTATATTAATGAAGCTCTCCCAGATTTACAACTTGTGGTCTTTGCGGACGACACGAACGCCATTATTGCAGCCAATGACATACATCAATTAACGGAAAAAGTAAATATAGCACTGAAGTACCTTTACTCATGGTTCACTTTGAATAAACTTCAAATTAATAGCTCTAAAACAAAAGTAGTTTTATTTAAAACAACTGCTCGTAATAAAGATACCATGGAAGTTGCATTAAATGACGACAAACTTGAACTTGTGAGTGAGGCGAAATTCTTAGGCGTGTACTTGGATGAATGTTTTAATTGGAAAAAAGAGTTAGCCACGATAGACGCAACTATATCATCAGCGTGTTATGCATTAAGAACCCTTCGAGATGAAATTGACTTAAAACAGTTAAAAATAGTATACCACGCGTTAGTTGAATCTAAATTAAGATATAGCATACAATTTTGGGGGAACAGCTACAATTATAACTGCCAAAGAGCTTTTATTCTTCAAAAAAGAGCCATACGTACCATTGTGCGAATTTCACAGACAGAGAGTTGTCGTCCACATTTTCTGGTTCTAAAAATTTTAACAGTACCCAGTCTCTACGTGCTAGTACTTCTTACTAACCTTAAGAAACATCTCCATGAATATGAGACATATGAGGAAAGACAGGTTCGGGAGAGTACTCGCAGGAAGGATGTAAGCAGTACAATAAGTGTTTGTTTGAATATTGTTAAGCACAGTCCGCAATATCAAGCAGTGCAAATATTTAATAAATTACCTATATTTCTAAAAAGCATAATCTATACATCCGCATTTAAGATAAAGCTTCAAGCCTACCTATTAGATAAGTGTCTCTACTCTCTTGACGAATTTTAATGTTTGACTGTGTCTTCTTATTGTTTTGTTTTTATATGAATCTTGACATTTTATTTTGCTATGTCTATCTTAATGCTTTTATTTAGTTAATCTTGATATTTTAATTGTATTGCCTTTAGTTCTGAATTTTTTGATATTTGAATTTATATTATCTATTAATGATTCGTAATTTAAGTAATTCTTAATATTATTAGTTGACTTTACTATTTTTAATTTTCGAATATCCAATTAATTATTTTATAATAGATATTAATCTGTTATATGTTATTATTTTATTTTTTTTCTTGACTGTTTACGCTTTGTTTGTTTTTTTTTTTTTTTGTATCTTTGTATAGGAATATTTCACACACAATTTTATTGTTATTGAATAAATGAAATGAAATGATTATTCTCTGTGGAAATCCACAAAAAGTTTAAAAAAGCCAATTATGCATATTCCACCTATCAAAGATTCTAACGGGCGGTGGGCAATAAGCAACGAGCAGAAAGCTATTAGGTTTGCACAACATGTGGAACTCATTTTTAAGCCAAATGAAGAACAGGAAGACTATGCCTTGTTAGATGAAACATCAATTAATAACGATGAAAAAGAATTAAAATTCGTAACACCTAGAGAAGTATACAACGAAATCAAGCGTCTTAGTCTAAGGAAATCACCTGGCTACGATCTTATTACTGGAGAAGTTCTTAAAAACCTCCCACGTAAAGCCATCGTAAAACTAACGACTCTTATCAATGCTACGTTCAGACTTAAGTATGTACCTGTTTGTGGAAAGTTGCGGAAGTTATAATGATACCAAAACCTGGTAAACCACCTCACGAAGCGACATCATATAGGCCGATCTCCCTGCTACCGGTCATGTGTATTTGAAAAGCTCTTCTTAAAACGACTAAAACCCGTCATAGAAGAAAGAAAATTAATCCCTGACTACCAATTTGGATTTAGGGAAAAACATTCAACAGTAGACCAAGTACACAGGATTACCAACATTATTGAAAACGCTTTAGAAGAAAACAAAGTTTGCTCAACGGTCTTCCTAGACGTAGCGCAAGCATTCGATAAGGTTTGGCATAAAGGGCTTATTAACAAACTAAGAAATATGCTCCCTAAACAGTTTGCTGACATCTTAGAGTCTTACCTATCACAGCGTATGTTTAGAGTACGACAAGATGATGCACATTCAGAACTCAAGCCGATAAAAGCTGGAGTACCGCAAGGAAGTGTCCTAGGTCCCGTCTTGTACTTATTGTACACTTGCGATATTCCTGAGTTAGAAAATTACCATTGCGACATTTGCAGACGACACAGCTATAATGGCCACAGGTGACACTCAAGAAGAAGCAGTGGAAAAAGTTCAAACAGCCGTCAATATCATCTTTGACTGGACACAAAAATGGCGTGTGAAACTTAATGAATCAAAATCTGTTCACATAGACTTCACAAACAAAAAGCCAAATTATCATCCGGTAAACATAAATGGTCATGTCATACCATACGAAAATACAGCCAAATACTTAGGCATGACATTAGACGCAAAGCTTCGCTGGAAAGCTCATGTTAAAAAGAAACGCGACGAGCTAGAGCTTCGCTACAAGTCCATGTACTGGCTGATAGGAAAACATTCTTCACTGTCAGTACACAACAAAATACTCTTGTACAAACAAGTCCTCATGCCTATATGGACTTATGGTATTCAGCTTTGGGGCTGTACCAAACAAAGCAACATCAAAATAATACAGCGTTTCCAAAATAAAGTACTCAGAGGAATCGTCAACGCGCCCTGGTACATTCGAAATGACGACCTTCATCGGGACCTCAAAGTAGCCCTCGTCACAGATATAATTAAAAAGAATGCCGAAGCTCATGAACGAAGGCTTCACCATCATGTGAACATCTAGGCTATCCAGCTCCTCGACAACACGGACATAGTGCGAAGACTAAAAAGGACAAAACCTTTTGAGTTAATTTAGTGAAGTGTTAGTTTAATGTAGTGAAGTGAGTGCTACACATAAAGAACACAAGAACAAAGTGTCTTCCCCTTAATACTCGTAGAGACAATAAGAAAAGTGTTAATGGACACATTCTTAGGCTTACTCTACCTAGCAAATTAAGTTAAAATTGAATTACTCATTAGCTTTAGTATGTAATGTACGTTCCTGTATATACTAGGTACGTACGTCACTGTACGTGCGCGGTCCGCCACGCACTTGGTTTCTTGATTTGGTTTGGACTTCTTTGTCGTCTTTGGCATCTTTGGCATCTCTGTCAAACTATAGTCGGAATGGACTACTCCATTCCGACTATAGTTTGACAGAGATGCTCGGCGTTTTGTAAAACAAATTTTCTTAATATTAGTTTTACAATTCGTAGCGAACTGCAGCGGCAGACGAATGTGCAACAAGACAATATTGTTGCACAGTGGACACTGGACAATGTGGATGGACAGTACACATGTGCTCAGCTCAGTTCGCTACGAATTGTAAACAAATTTTCTTAATATTAGTTTTACAATTCGTAGCGAACTGCAGCGGCAGACGAATGTGCAACAAGACAATATTGTTGCACAGTGGACACTGGACAATGTGGATGGACAGTAACGCTGCGACTGGTGCAGTCAGGGGACCAGTGAGTGCGGCGAGTGAGGTGAGGGACTGGCTCGCTGACTGCACTGAGGGCGTGTTCCTGAGCAGTCGGCAGCGCGCAGGGGTCGCGCTTGTTCCGGTTGTCACTTCCGCTCTTAATTACTTGGGATCATTTCGGTCGGCTGCTGCGTGTACTATCGACAAGCACCCAGTCGGACCCAGTGCATCGCCGCCATGCCGCCGCGCCGTGGCCCTGTTCACTGCCACCGCGACAACAATAGGTTAGTGTCCGACCGAAAGTTCGGTTTCGGTGTCGGCCAAGATTGGCCGAAACTTTAGCCGAAACCGAAACTGATTTCGGAAGTTGTCGTGCACGCTCGCCTAACTTCGTTTCTCGCGGCAACGCTTTGGCGGACGCTGGCGGCCCTGTTCGGCAATTGTCGTGTGCCGTTCGGATAGCTCTGTAGCAACACAACTTAGTGCGTTATCGCCCGACGCAAACATTCTTTAGAGGTTATGTCTTGATGGAACTAATGGCCATGGCCACATGGCCCATGGATCATGTTTTTTGATACAGTTTTCTTCTTTTTCTTGATTCGGAAACTACATTACTTTTACTAAACAATAATGTTGAAAGAATATCGTTTTACTGTCGGTACATCCAAAACAAGTTTGACCTACCTGTGACGAGTTTACTATACCTGTTGTGAATTATTTTGTCACTGTGGCAAGTTTACTATAATTTTTACTTGTGCCAAATTTTCATTATGGCGAGTTTACAATAACCCACAGAAAGGAAGCTGGTTGTTTTTGAATGGAATAAAAATAATATTGAAGGAATGGTGTAATCATTCAAAAAACATATATTGTACTAGTACATGAACACATTTAATGTAGCTACATTGTCCTCCGACCACGGATTAGCAAGACTTTCTTCTAAGAATCTCGTGATGTTTTTTATGTGTTTTTTAGCATTTTTTAACCCATCCCTCCCCCTTGGTGATACGTGGTGAGGTTTAAGACCCCCAAAAATCAAGTGTACCTACATAATGCGCGCGGGGACTTTGTTCGTTGCCCGGCAACGGCGAGTCAATGTCACACTACACGCCGCTTTTCGGTTTAGAAGTAGCGCGTTTGACAAAAAAAAATACACGTGATAAACCCGCTCCCCCCTTGTGATATTTTGTGATTTTTGCCAAACTACTTGTAAAGACTGGTGCCCTTTGTTTGGTTGTTGTCGGCAGCGGCGAGGCCGAGCGTCGTATACTTATTCGTGACTAATATTTAGGCACTCAGTTAAGTCTGCGCGAGTGAGTCACAGGCTATTTCAGCGGCACTAAGATAAGGGTCGCGGCCGACCTCGCCGCGCTCGCCGCGACACGAGTACACAAGTGCGCGACACACAGCACCGCCGCGCCGCCACGGCACACACGCGCGCGCCGCTCACTCGGCGACCTCCCGCAGTACAAGATCATGCTACTCGTGCAGGTGCTCGCTAACTGAGCGCGATATGTTAACTGCAGTATGACGTTCATGTTAACAACGAACTATAATAGGTGCCTAATGATATCGTCCTTATCTGGACGCACATCGCTATTTACAATGTCGGTGTTCTGGTTTTTATCGTTTGCTGACTCAAATTCAAAGCATATATTTCAAATAAACCAATTACAGACACTTTTGAATTATCAAGGGGTCGGTCAGTCAGAAAGATGAAGCTAGTTGCTCATTCCAAAGCAGTAGGTGCCTATGGAGAAGAACGGGCAAGAAACTCCACGGATACTGTTTTAAACAAAATATTGGTTACATCTTTCATATTGTATACATGTGAGAACGGTGAGGAACGTTAAAAGCGTCCGTTATAAATATGTAAAAAAAAATCAAAAATTAAATTAAAACAAGCCATAGCCGCTAAGAGATAACCAGTGCCTACTGACAGCACCCGTTCACGAAAATGATGCATGGATTAGCACCATTCAGCTCAATTATTCTGAAGGGAGCTGAATGATCCAACACACGCGCCACCATCAGCGAGACATTAGAGTGAGCATAACATGCTCTCAGCCGCCAGAGCACATTCAAGTCAATGAAGGACGTACCGACAGAACCGCGACGCGGCGCAATCGAACCAATAGGAGAGGTACTTTGTAGGCGGCAGTCTAGTGTTGATCTCATTCAGTTTAAACTTAGCCCCTAAGTATGCATTGTGGAATACTAAAAAATATTAAGAATTGAAGGGGTTTCTGAAGCTCCGCAAGCACATGTGCATGTTTAATTTTGTAAGGAATTCTCCCGGTCAGTTTTGCCGTAGCTACTCAAGCTGCTCAGGTGAGCGCGAACTAACCGTGACGTCACGTGACTGAACCCAACTGACTATCCTGCGTCTGTTGACCCGAACTACCGCTCCGAAGTAGACGACTTTTGGCGGCAGAGCTGTTGGCTCGAAGTTTCGTCAAGACTGAAGGTCAACTACGGCATGGGCTAGTAATATTATGTGACTACGGTCACCTCAGAAATCTTTCCGTTTTCACATTTCGTTGATTTCGATCGGTTGAAGTCGAGTCTGGTACTTAAGTGGTGGTACGGGGTGGTTGATCAAATAAAATCAAATCAAATCAATCTTTATTTGTGAACATAAGTACAAAAAGGTGTTATTTATACATTTGATTGGGTCAAAGTGAACGTAATGCGCGCCGATCGCCTCTTGATAAGCAGTTTCTAGCAGTCATCGATATAAGAAACGTAGACGTGATCTCTGCTCTAGTAACTGCCGCGGACGGAACCCGCGCCGAGTGTTTCTTGTTAAGTGATTTGAATACAGTAGAAGTGATCTCTGCTGGTCCGTTAGTTGCCGGCACTCAGCGTAGCTCACTCTCCTTTACGTCATTTGCAACGCCTCAATGCTTCTGGTTAGACCCGATTGTGGGAAGCCAACAGCACAGATTTGCTAACGTAAGTGGTTAACGTAACCACGCTAGTCGCTAAGCACTTTAATGATATAGAGACATTCATGACGATTCGCAAGATAATCTGCCGTGTCATCCGGCTCGAAGGACCAAAATATGTTGGGGTTTTCTCGTCAGTGACTATTGGATACCCGTGTAGTGGTTGTTGTCACACCAACCAAAAAACTGTTACGTTCAATAGTTTATTTATGGAACCAGTTTAAAGTTATGTTTGTTTAGTTATCTGAGCCGCACTTACTGTTATGTTGTTATGGTTCGACCCGCACATTAGTGCGTGACATAGTTTAAGGGACGACTGAATTGAGTGATTATTAATTAGGTACGCATAAACAACAAAACGTTAGCATTGTTGGCTCATTAACATTACTAGCAGAAACTAGATTCAAGATTCATTTATTTGCTTAAACATGTGTGTGTACATACATAAAAAGTGCATACAGGATGACGATATAAAGAAAGTGCAGACATATTTGTCACAACGTGACGTGCGAAACAGTTTAAAATTACAAAAACAATTTAAAAAAAGTCACAATATCAAAAAATGTCACAACAACGATTAATTTATTATAATTATGTCAAGTTACAAATACCTAGTAATTTTTATGTCTAATCTGTTTTGGGGTCAATATCATCACACAATAATTAAATCTCCAAATAATCTATTCATGCAAGTCAAATTCTTTTTCATTAAGGAACTCAGTCAAGCTATAATAGGCTTTGGCTGTCAAAAATGCACGAAGTTTATTTTTACAACTTGATTTAGGTAGTTCTTTCCAACTTCTCGGCAATTTGTTATATATGACTAGATGTATGTATCTCTACTTAGCTCATCTGTTCATCTGGTCATCTACAGTTGTCGCTGTGAATATTCCAGCAACATTATTACTTATTTATGACAAACAAAAAGGGTTCGAGAAATAGGTTTAAGGTAAATCCTCATGGGAATATGATATAAATGAAACTGAAAATGCCATGTAGAAAATAGGACTTACTTATTACACTGGTTAAGTATATAACATTCAACACAATCCATGTGATAATATGATTAGTAGGTATAGGTATTAACAAGCCCTTTGGTGCATTATACAAGTCACACCTGATACCTACAGATAAAACCTCTGTGGTGGAAGTGCTGTAGCAGGGCAACGCGAGCTCTCGCTTCAGTTCAAACCCGACCAAGCTTATACCTTATAATCAGATCCGTCGAGTCGTGCCAACCTGCTAACTAGAGGGTCTGTCGAAGGCGGTCGCATTCATATAATAAATAGTGCTAGGCATAGAGTCTAATTACTCTAAGGTGCTAGGTTTCTAGACCGTCTTCTGGTCCCTTCAAGTAAGTAGACGGTGATCCAAGCTTACGATAAAAACATTAGCTTCGCAGGGCCTGCTACGGATTGAGAAACGCTGCGGCCGCGCGTTATCGCTACTTATACTCGTTATCGCCAAAACTAATTCGTTGTTTGCTCAGCCACTTACCGCAATAATTAATGTAACTACATAGGTACTACGTGCATTGGTACTTTCAGCACAAATAAAAATGTATGCCTTACTATTGTTCACAAACTGTTGGCAGAGAAGTTCGTGCTATCAAGCTTTGGTTCACGTCATACCATAGCAAGGTCAGAAATATATAACTCTCTGCAATGTGAAATATTTTCAATTCCACAGTCATTAACGTCAGCCGTTTGCACGCGTTTATGGATACTCAAGTGTTGGCCAGTGCACTGACCAATAGCCAAATACAGGCTTCTTGTCGCTATGGACGTATCTCGACATACGGCTGTGCATGCTCGCGGCCTGCACAGCAGTATGTCGGCATGCGTCCATAATGAACACAACATTACTAACCGCACGCACGGTAGTGCTATGCAATCCCCAACTTACGAGGGCCGAGGTGAAGGCCATAGATATAAGATCATACATTTCTAAGGTACCTAAAGCAGATTTCCTAGTTGCCTGTAACAATACTATTTTAACACAGTGTGAGTTGTGTCAAATAAACAATCAAGTGTAGTGTCGACAACGCGGCACCGGCTAGCGGCCGCGGCTGGCGGGAGTCAGGGAGACCGCGGCGTACACAACATTGTAGCAGTGCGGATGCGGACCCTTCACGGAGACGCATCGCCGCACGCCACTGTTCACACACAACACAGCTTGGTAGCTTTCAGGAGGCCAACACAAAAAGGTCGAAGCGGATAATCGATAAGTACTAACTTTAACGTAGTCGACGACGATGCGGCGAGGAGCGGCTGCTCGGGGAAGGCCTGGCCCTGAGCGGCGCACTGCTGGAAGGTTTAATAACAACAGTCAAATGGGTCGACGGCGCGGACGGAAATTGGCGCGGTTAAGGTTCTGTTGACTTTAAAAGTTTGATCAGTCAAGTTTCGAATAGATAGAGTCGTGTTTGTCTCCCAAGAGGGATTTTGCAGAAACACGAGTCAGTCTCGTAAGTCGGTGGCGGGTAGCGGGTAGGCCGTGCGCGCGAGACGCTCGGCGCAGTTCAGCCCATGAGGCTCTAACTGGTGTGCGTGAGTCGTGCGGCCCGCGGCGGTGGCCGAGTGGCACTGCCGCGCGCCGCGCTGGCCGCCGCCGCCCGCCTGCGCGCCGCCGAGCGAGGTCTCGCGGAAGTCCCAATGAATTACTCACTAACCTCCGCGCACCGGTTTGACCTGTGCGTGACTGCGGCTTGTGAGCTACTTCGACATCTGTTCGAGATAATTTCCGTCTATGACGACTACTGCGTCTGCCGTCCGGAGACTGGAATTATGAATCCTTTGCTTAAAATTAAATGTTCAAAGCAGATCTAATACAATGAGTACCTATAAGAAGATCAAATTTCAATTAATTAGCAAATCATGGATGAAATATTAGTTCACAATTTTTTTTTTAAACTAAAACAACCTAAAAACACTACCTACAAAGTGGAGATAGTTAATTTAACTTCAGAAGTCGATGCCCACGATTTTTATAAGCTTTTATTTAACTTGCAATCTATGGATGAATGTATAAGTAATGTTTGTTCGGGGGCATCGGGGGGATTCTTGCAACTCAAATTTGAAGCAGAAATCTTCAACCTCAAGCTGATTTGTACACGTTTTTTAATTTGGATGACAATGAATGTTTAGCAGTGCGACGTCAATCTAAATCCAACACAGTCCACTCTGCTCCTGTAATACGGGTATCAAATGAAAGGCCTTGGTGAGAAAGATAGAGGACTACATTTTTTATGCTTTCCTTCAATACGGGTAGGGACTAGGTACCTAAAGAATTAAAGGGCTTGCTGGTAATAACTCAAGACAAAGTGATGGATGTCACTCTAAATCCAATATAGCAGACTTCTAAAGATGACGGACAAGTTTTATAAAGGTACGTTCCTCTTCCTACAATACGTGTATCAAAATGAAAGGACTTGCTGAGAATAGGAATGTGAGTGAAAACAAATAAGATGGTGATCATAAAATCCGTTGCTTAATCCTAAAATGCTTAATCATAATAAAACTTTAAAAATAAATTAAAAGTAAAAAACTTTTTAACAAACCAGCTTTTATTTAAATGTGCTAAAAATAATAACATAAACTTTTCTTCTAGACCATACCTCAAGTAATTACAATCAGACCCAGAAGTCCCCGTCTCCCTTTCAATTTTTTATTATCAACTTATAACCTCATTAAGTACACAATTGATATGATATAAAAGTTCGTCGCTAGATTTACCTGTGTACATACATAAACAGGTACTTACCGTACCTACTTAAATTAAATACCGTGATGTGATTGATTTAAAATTATCAAACTAAGTAAATACGAGTAGGTATAAGTAAGTACTTAAATCTCGCGACAAGCCTTTTTGATTTCCGACCCTCAAAAAAATGCATTGTAGGTAAGTATACATTTTGTAACGTTACAACAACATATATGGACGTCCCTGATCTAATTGTGGGGTGTGGCTAATGAATTTATGTATCTAACGCACTCTGTTTACAAAGAGAGTCAGAGTGGTATCCTTGAGCGTGGTAGATGCGCCTGCCTTAACGAAGTCCAGGACAACCGCGACTATCTATTGTCTACTCGAGTAATGTGGTGTAGAAGTGGTTAGAGTCGTTAGTGTGCTCTAACATCGAGCAGTGCAACACACAACTCTAACATCGAGCAGTGCAACACACAACTCTAACATCGAGCAGTGCAACACACAACTCTAACATCGAGCAGTGCAACACACAACTCTAACATCGAGCAGTGCAACACACAACTCTAACATCGAGCAGTGCAACACACAACTCTAACATCGAGCAGTGCAACACACAACTCTAACATCGAGCAGTGCAACACACACCTCTAACATCGAGCAGTGCAACACACAACTCTAACATCGAGCAGTGCAACACACAACTCTAACATCGAGCAGTGCAACACACAACTCTAACATCGAGCAGTGCAACACACAACTCTAACATCGAGCAGTGCAACACACAACTCTAACATCGAGCAGTGCAACACACAACTCTAACATCGAGCAGTGCAACACACAACTCTAACATCGAGCAGTGCAACACACAACTCTAACATCGAGCAGTGCAACACACAACTCTAACATCGAGCAGTGCAACACACACCTCTAACATCGAGCAGTGCAACACACAACTCTAACATCGAGCAGTGCAACACACAACTCTAACATCGAGCAGTGCAACACACAACTCTAACATCGAGCAGTGCAACACACAACTCTAACATCGAGCAGTGCAACACACACCTCTAACATCGAGCAGTGCAACACACAACTCTAACATCGAGCAGTGCAACACACAACTCTAACATCGAGCAGTGCAACACACAACTCTAACATCGAGCAGTGCAACACACAACTCTAACATCGAGCAGTGCAACACACAACTCTAACATCGAGCAGTGCAACACACAACTCTAACATCGAGCAGTGCAACACACAACTCTAACATCGAGCAGTGCAACACACAACTCTAACATCGAGCAGTGCAACACACAACTCTAACATCGAGCAGTGCAACACACAACTCTAACATCGAGCAGTGCAACACACAACTCTAACATCGAGCAGTGCAACACACACCTCTAACATCGAGCAGTGCAACACACAACTCTAACATCGAGCAGTGCAACACACAACTCTAACATCGAGCAGTGCAACACACAACTCTAACATCGAGCAGTGCAACACACACCTCTAACATCGAGCAGTGCAACACACAACTCTAACATCGAGCAGTGCAACACACAACTCTAACATCGAGCAGTGCAACACACAACTCTAACATCGAGCAGTGCAACACACAACTCTAACATCGAGCAGTGCAACACACACCTCTAACATCGAGCAGTGCAACACACAACTCTAACATCGAGCAGTGCAACACACAACTCTAACATCGAGCAGTGCAACACACAACTCTAACATCGAGCAGTGCAACACACAACTCTAACATCGAGCAGTGCAACACACAACTCTAACATCGAGCAGTGCAACACACAACTCTAACATCGAGCAGTGCAACACACAACTCTAACATCGAGCAGTGCAACACACAACTCTAACATCGAGCAGTGCAACACACAACTCTAACATCGAGCAGTGCAACACACAACTCTAACATCGAGCAGTGCAACACACAACTCTAACATCGAGCAGTGCAACACACACCTCTAACATCGAGCAGTGCAACACACAACTCTAACATCGAGCAGTGCAACACACAACTCTAACATCGAGCAGTGCAACACACAACTCTAACATCGAGCAGTGCAACACACACCTCTAACATCGAGCAGTGCAACACACAACTCTAACATCGAGCAGTGCAACACACAACTCTAACATCGAGCAGTGCAACACACAACTCTAACATCGAGCAGTGCAACACACAACTCTAACATCGAGCAGTGCAACACACACCTCTAACATCGAGCAGTGCAACACACAACTCTAACATCGAGCAGTGCAACACACAACTCTAACATCGAGCAGTGCAACACACAACTCTAACATCGAGCAGTGCAACACACAACTCTAACATCGAGCAGTGCAACACACAACTCTAACATCGAGCAGTGCAACACACAACTCTAACATCGAGCAGTGCAACACACACCTCTAACATCGAGCAGTGCAACACACAACTCTAACATCGAGCAGTGCAACACACAACTCTAACATCGAGCAGTGCAACACACAACTCTAACATCGAGCAGTGCAACACACAACTCTAACATCGAGCAGTGCAACACACACCTCTAACATCGAGCAGTGCAACACACAACTCTAACATCGAGCAGTGCAACACACAACTCTAACATCGAGCAGTGCAACACACAACTCTAACATCGAGCAGTGCAACACACAACTCTAACATCGAGCAGTGCAACACACAACTCTAACATCGAGCAGTGCAACACACAACTCTAACATCGAGCAGTGCAACACACAACTCTAACATCGAGCAGTGCAACACACACCTCTAACATCGAGCAGTGCAACACACAACTCTAACATCGAGCAGTGCAACACACAACTCTAACATCGAGCAGTGCAACACACAACTCTAACATCGAGCAGTGCAACACACAACTCTAACATCGAGCAGTGCAACACACACCTCTAACATCGAGCAGTGCAACACACAACTCTAACATCGAGCAGTGCAACACACAACTCTAACATCGAGCAGTGCAACACACAACTCTAACATCGAGCAGTGCAACACACAACTCTAACATCGAGCAGTGCAACACACAACTCTAACATCGAGCAGTGCAACACACAACTCTAACATCGAGCAGTGCAACACACACCTCTAACATCGAGCAGTGCAACACACAACTCTAACATCGAGCAGTGCAACACACAACTCTAACATCGAGCAGTGCAACACACAACTCTAACATCGAGCAGTGCAACACACAACTCTAACATCGAGCAGTGCAACACACACCTCTAACATCGAGCAGTGCAACACACAACTCTAACATCGAGCAGTGCAACACACAACTCTAACATCGAGCAGTGCAACACACAACTCTAACATCGAGCAGTGCAACACACAACTCTAACATCGAGCAGTGCAACACACAACTCTAACATCGAGCAGTGCAACACACAACTCTAACATCGAGCAGTGCAACACACAACTCTAACATCGAGCAGTGCAACACACACCTCTAACATCGAGCAGTGCAACACACAACTCTAACATCGAGCAGTGCAACACACAACTCTAACATCGAGCAGTGCAACACACAACTCTAACATCGAGCAGTGCAACACACAACTCTAACATCGAGCAGTGCAACACACAACTCTAACATCGAGCAGTGCAACACACAACTCTAACATCGAGCAGTGCAACACACAACTCTAACATCGAGCAGTGCAACACACAACTCTAACATCGAGCAGTGCAACACACAACTCTAACATCGAGCAGTGCAACACACAACTCTAACATCGAGCAGTGCAACACACACCTCTAACATCGAGCAGTGCAACACACAACTCTAACATCGAGCAGTGCAACACACAACTCTAACATCGAGCAGTGCAACACACAACTCTAACATCGAGCAGTGCAACACACAACTCTAACATCGAGCAGTGCAACACACAACTCTAACATCGAGCAGTGCAACACACAACTCTAACATCGAGCAGTGCAACACACAACTCTAACATCGAGCAGTGCAACACACAACTCTAACATCGAGCAGTGCAACACACACCTCAGGGAACGCCAATTCTTGTTTTTAACCAAACCCACTACTTGCTGAACTTATAACCTGACAGCTTCCGCGCAAAACCGATTGCAAATAACTATAGACGAGAAGGAAATACACTCGAGAGCAATGAATCCGGGTCACTTAAAGAATCCTAAAAATCTCGGAAACTAAAAATGCTAGGTTAATGCAATAAATTGCATTTAATAGACAATGTAATACTCCTTAAATGAAGGTATTAAAACTTCTTAGTTATTGTAAAGTTATATCATAAAAAAATCAAATTTGAAAAAGGGCCACTTTCGAAGATGGAACTACGAAATTACAGCATTTGGTTTTGCTTTTGTTTGTAATCTGTCATTTATGTGGGTACATAAACCATGTTGATAGTGCTCTATATTCATTATTCAAGCTGAAATTATGTCGCTTACGCCTGAAGAATGCACCAGAATACTTACAATGCTGGAAACCGGCCGGTGTCAGCGCGATACAGCCAGGACTGTCGGTGTGTCGCTGTCAACAGTATAAAGAGTTCTCCGACGTTACGAAGAAACTGGTTCTAACCTACGCAGACCAGGAACGGGCAGAACCAGGTGTACCACAGCACGAGAAGACCGATACTTGGTGAACACCATGCTTCGAAATCGCTTTCTCACAGGAACTGAACTCACAAATCAGTTTCGACACCTCGGAGGAAGTAACCCAAGTGCATGGACAGTAAGACGTCGGCTTGCTGAATCTAACTTAAAACCCCTTAGACCTGCAAACGGCCCTAAACTGGAGCGTGGGCATCGTATTTCAAGACTAAGATATGCCCAGGGCCACGTAAATTGGAGTATTGAAGATTGGTCAAAAGTTATGTTCTCCGACGAATCAAATTTATGCTCTACAAGCACGATGGAAGACACAGAGTGTATCGAAGACCAGGGGAAAGATTCAAGCAAGCATGCATCGAAGAAAAAGTAGCCTACGGTGGTGGGTCTGTACTTGTGTGGGTCGGAATTTCTTCTGAAAGTCGCACAGAGCTGGTGATCATAGAAAACGGCTCTTTAACTAGCGTAAGATATGTGGAAGAAATCCTCAATGATCACGTTGGTCCATTTATGGTCAATTTAGGTGAGGATGCTATATTTATGCATGACAATGCCCGACCTCATACAGGTAGGATTGTGAATGACTACCTTCAAGAGATGAACATTACTCGTATGGAGTGGCCAGCGCGCAGCCCGGATATCAACCCGATCGAGCATGCTTGGGACGAGCTAGGCAGATGCGTAAAACAACGAAACGATGGATGGTGTCATCCTCTCCAGCACGACCTTGGATGATTAACTTAATTTCAATGTGGTACATATTCATGAAAAAATGTGTACTTTACTACCGACTTTAAAAAATGTTCTCACATATTTTCGCTGCTGGAAGTTCTGTCACATCGACCGTGGCCGCGCTAGGTACAACCTTTCTGCAAATGTTTTATGAAAATATCTTGTACAGAAATGTACTCCATTTTATATACATATTATATAATTGTAAGCAGTCATTTACCGGTTTTTGGAACGAAGTTCCTTATCGCGCGTTCCGAAAGGGGGGTAGACGGAAAAAATTAAGACCAAAAGTTGTAACGAGACTTTGGCTATAGTTGTAAGCCGAGCGGCGTGCGCGTGTTTCTCTGTCTGTCTCTCTCTCTCTCATAGAAAGCAAGCCAGTTATTAACAACACATACCACAACATTACAACAACAACAACACAGAACAACAACAACAACATTCAACACAACAAGAACATACAATGTAACATGTTGTTTACAACATTTTGTTATTAAAAGAGACATGGTTGGACAATCAAGAAGATTGTGATATACCGAATTTTAATTGTATAACCCACTTTAAACGTGATTTTGTTGGTTCAGGTGGAGTTGCGATATATCACAACACACATGATACGACCAATCTTGTAGCACCAAATATGTCGGTCATTATGAACAATATTCAGGACTTGCACGTAAGACGTACAAGTGTTGCAGATTTATGTGCAGCAGAGTGTGTAATGGAAAACGGCGTCACCTTTAATCATGGCAGTCATTCAGGAGTTCATTCATCGAGCACTGCTAGAGTATTCTAAGGATCTCGGACGTTTAGCAGATACAACAAAAACTTAGATAAACTTCCACTCATTTTGGCCGGTGATTTTAACATCAACTTCATCATTGCTACAGTTTCTAGAGGAAGAATTTGATTTAAGAATAAACAATAATCCAGCAGAATCAACAACAAAATATAATACTACCATTGATGCAGTTTTTTCAAGACATTTAAATAAAATAGAATCCCAAACACCACAAGCCAATTTTTTTTTTCTGCGGTGCAGCTGTTTTACTAATACAAGTAGGTAGGCAAAATTCAATAAAATTACATTTGCAACACGTAATTCGAAAAGCGGGATTTTATTTACCAATTTGGTACGGAACTCTAAAAAGACACTGAATGTTGTGGCGTCCGTTGCAGTGTGCGTGAACACGACACAATACTCTGCACACACCCACTCCCACCGGCCGTTGCAGTGTGCGTGAACACGACACAATACTCTGCACACACCCACTCCCACCGGCCGTTGCAGTGTGCGTGAACACGACGCAATACTCTGCACACACCCACTCCCACCGGCCGTTGCAGTGTGCGTGAACACGACACAATACTCTGCACACACCCACTCCCACCGGCCGTTGCAGTGTGCGTGAACACGACACAATACACTGCACACACCCACTCCCACCGGCCGTTGCAGTGTGCGTGAACACGACACAATACTCTGCACACACCCACTCCCACCGGCCGTTGCAGTGTGCGTGAACACGACGCAATACTCTGCACACACCCACTCCCACCGGCCGTTGCAGTGTGCGTGAACACGACACAATACACTGCACACACCCACTCCCACCGGCCGTTGCAGTGTGCGTGAACACGACGCAATACTCTGCACACACCCACTCCCACCGGCCGTTGCAGTGTGCGTGAACACGACACAATACACTGCACACACCCACTCCCACCGGCCGTTGCAGTGTGCGTGAACACGACACAATACACTGCACACACCCACTCCCACCGGCCGTTGCAGTGTGCGTGAACACGACACAATACACTGCGCACACCCACTCCCACCGGCCGTTGCAGTGTGCGTGAACACGACACAATACACTGCACACACCCACTCCCACCGGCCGTTGCAGTGTGCGTGAACACGACACAATACACTGCACACACCCACTCCCACCGGCCGTTGCAGTGTGCGTGAACACGACACAATACACTGCACACACCCACTCCCACCGGCCGTTGCAGTGTGCGTGAACACGACGCAATACTCTGCACACACCCACTCCCACCGGCCGTTGCAGTGTGCGTGAACACGACACAATACACTGCACACACCCACTCCCACCGGCCGTTGCAGTGTGCGTGAACACGACACAATACACTGCACACACCCACTCCCACCGGCCGTTGCAGTGTGCGTGAACACGACACAATACACTGCACACACCCACTCCCACCGGCCGTTGCAGTGTGCGTGAACACGACACAATACACTGCACACACCCACTCCCACCGGCCGTTGCAGTGTGCGTGAACACGACGCAATACTCTGCACACACCCACTCCCACCGGCCGTTGCAGTGTGCGTGAACACGACACAATACACTGCACACACCCACTCCCACCGGCCGTTGCAGTGTGCGTGAACACGACACAATACACTGCACACACCCACTCCCACCGGCCGTTGCAGTGTGCGTGAACACGACACAATACACTGCACACACCCACTCCCACCGGCCGTTGCAGTGTGCGTGAACACGACGCAATACTCTGCACACACCCACTCCCACCGGCCGTTGCAGTGTGCGTGAACACGACACAATACACTGCACACACCCACTCCCACCGGCCGTTGCAGTGTGCGTGAAGACGACGCAATACTCTGCACCAGGGTTGTTACGGATGCAAAAATTTAGACATCCGCGGATGCAGATGCGGATGCGGATTATTAGAAGATCACATCCGCGGATGCGGATTCGACGCAGATGCGGATGCGATGCGGATACGGATTTTATGATTTTAAAAGGATAATTATTTTAAAAAAATCTTTTTAAAATGCCAAAATCCGCATGCATAAATAACTGAAAAGCAATTTAATTTTAACGTTATTTATTTAATCATATTTTTAGAACAAAATTACTCAAAATTTAAGTTTGTTGATGTGAATCTGCATCGGTTAAAACTCCGCATTGATTGATGCGGATGTAAATGCGAATGCAGATGTCTGAATTAATGCGAATATTCCGCATTTACGGATGCGGATACGAATATTCGTAACACTAACATCCCTGCTCTGCACACACCCACTCCCACGGGCCGAATTTGGGACGGTACCTACCGAGAGCTCCTGTGCACACTTGGTAATCACAAATAAAGTGCGTGCCGATTCGTGAGATTAAAATACTTCCAAATACCTCAAATTCTAGTGCTGAGTGATCATTTTATGTACAGGGTAAAATTTAATTAGCTAGCTTAATAATTACTCCGCAGACGGGATGGATAGGTGTCGACACTTAACCAAAAACTCTAAATAGTAAAAAATATTATAATTAAGTAGGTACATACCAATGTAATGTCATTATTTTGGGAAAAATATATTTCAATTGGGAAAAGTTCAAACTCAAATTCAAACCATTTATTTCAAATAAACCAATTACAGGCACTTTTGAATTGTCAAGGGGTCGGTCAGTCAGAAAGATGAAGCTAGTCGCCCATTCAAAAGCAGAAGGTACCTATGGAGAAGAACGGGCAAGAAACTTCACCGACACTCTTTTAATCAGAATATGGGTTACATCATTAATGTTGAAATTGTAACATGTTTGAACGATGCACAATGTAAAAAGACTTTAAAAAAGTAATCAAAAACGATTCAAACATGTCATTAGATTTAAAAAGATCCGTGGCAGCTAACAGATGACCTGTCCCTACTGATGGCGAACATGACGCATGGATTAGCAGCATTCAATTCAACCATTTTAAAGGGAGCTCCAACACACGCGCCACCTTCAGCAAGACATTAGAGTGAGCATAACATTATATGCTCTCAGCCGCCAGGGCTCATTCAAGTCAATGTAAGACGTGCTCCTCAGTAAATGGTAGCTTTATAGTAGTAACATAGAACTCACAAACGTCCTATGCAAATAAACAATACTAAGAGATTGAAGTTATAGGTATTCTCAATTCTTTATTGCGTACCATAATGTATAAAGGTGAAAGGAAAGTAAATATAGTCACAATTATGGACCCTTTCGGGCACAGCATAGATTAAGTGGGAGAGAGGAGGAAGACTACTGGCTGTTTATTGCAGTTAGTACTGTTCCCTACATTTTGACGAGTTATACGAACATAAATGTAGGGAACAGCTGATATTTTTTTCGCGATTTCAGGTTTGGTCCCATAGTAAAAGTTGTTCATAATGATGAGTACAATGACCTCTTAAGAGGTTTCTGGTGTTTTACAAATAACCCTGTATAGATACTCCTTTATTTATTGATGCATTACGTTTTATTTTATAAAATTATATAGATTTTTTTATCAGAACATTGTAATGACGTTTATTTTTTAAATTATTTATTATTGTTTTATTAATTTCTTATTATTTTTATTTATATAATACGTAATTAATTTACTTCTATTATCCCTAAAGTTTATAATTATATTATTTTCCATATCATGTGTAGGTGTGCGCGTCTTTAACGAGTATTTTTTAGAGAAAATTAGATAATTACTCATAATTTATCATTTAAGTATTCGCTAATATTATAGTAGCATTTGCTTAGGAGAAAAAGCTGCAATTTATTGATAAAAGTGTTATATTTATTTAGATTCTTTATTACTTAGGGTAACTTATTATAAATTTTTATGCACATGACCAAGGAACTAGTGGAGTGCATTTTTAGTCGCGATGTTGGTAAGTTTAGCCTATTTTTATGCCTTAAAAGAATTTTCGATTGTATGTCGGCTCTTTTTGTAAAGAATTCTGGATACTTTCGTACGAACTTACAAACTTCAAATATATAGAGACAGGGTAGGGATAAAATCTTTAGTTCCTGGAAGTGGGGTTTACAGCTATCGGTGGCTTCAATATTTATTAAGATTCTAATAAGTTTTAAGTTTTTTGTAGGGTAAATAACGTGGGCGCGTCGGTGCTGTTGTCCCATAGTATGACACCGTATTCAAACCATGCGTAGGCGTACGCGTAGTACGTTGCTAGTGCAGTTTTAAGGTCTGTTGTTTTTTTAATCTCGCGGAGGGCGTATGAAAATTTAGATATTTTTGCTCTTATTCTCTGAATATGTGACTTCCAATTTATATGTGTATCAATGTTTATGCCTAGTAGGGTGAATTTATCAACTACTAATTTATTATTTTTGAAGCTAAAATTTATATTAATTGGTATTTTTGGCGAGGGTAGAATGAGATTATTTTAGTTTTATTGAAGTTATTTTCTAAGTTATGTTCAGACATCCAATTTATTGTAGAATCTAGTATGGAATTTAGTTTGACATTTAAGTTGGTACACGGAGCTCGGGGCTCCGTGAGTTGGTACACGGAGCTCGGGGCTCCGTGAGTTGGTACACGGAGCTCGGGGCTCCGTGAGTTGGTACACGGAGCTCGGGGCTCCGTGAGTTGGTACACGGAGCTCGGGGCTCCGTGAGTTGGTACACGGAGCTCGGGGCTCCGTGAGTTGGTACACGGAGCTCGGGGCTCCGTGAGTTGGTACACGGAGCTCGGGGCTCCGTGAGTTGGTACACGGAGCTCGGGGCTCCGTGAGTTGGTACACGGAGCTCGGGGCTCCGTGAGTTGGTACACGGAGCTCGGGGCTCCGTGAGTTGGTACACGGAGCTCGGGGCTCCGTGAGTTGGTACACGGAGCTCGGGGCTCCGTGAGTTGGTACACGGAGCTCGGGGCTCCGTGAGTTGGTACACGGAGCTCGGGGCTCCGTGAGTTGGTACAATGCAAAAAGTTTTCATAAATCTTCAGCTCCAGGGCTTTCAAATGCTAATGAAGGCCCTTGTAGAGCAGGACTAGCATCGGTACTTACCTAGGTACCTACTTATTTTGGAAATTCAAATAACATATATTATGGGAACTAAGGCATTGCAGGTCTGCTGGGCTACCTGAGAACATCTATGCCTAGCATTAGAATGTTAAACTCTAATGCTCTTGTAGGTATGTGTTGGTGGTGACGATGACGTCACGGCGTCACTAGACAGCAGCTGGCCTACCGCGCGCGTCCGCCCGATGCGGAGCGGAGCACCGCGATTCGCGTTCAGTCGCCTGTGTTTACCGACACAGACTTACGTCGTAGTCCGTCACACACGACACAACTGTTTATTTCATTTACGGCTGTTGATTATCTAATAATACCAGCAGTACCTACAGTTAATGCTAAACAAATTCATTTGTGCGAAGTGAAAGGTTTTGTTGTGATTGTGCTCGTAAGTAAAATAGTTATCAAGTCGCGAGTTATCGTCGCATTTCGTGGCATTCCATTCACGTTCGTATCGCGTGACGCCCGGCATGTAAAACGTACTTCGTGCGACTTCGCGAAGTGTCGGAACCGTTCGGAGCAATACATGACGCACCGCGCGGCAAGTAGCCGGCCAATGAGAGACGTCAAACGAGGGTTTAGTAGAGGCGCACGCCACTGACCTTACCATGACGTGGTGTATGACAATATTTGGTTGATGAATGTTGTTTTTATATGGAAACAACATGACTTCTTCGAAAAATAAAATATTAGAAGAAATTCTCCCGGTGCGTATCATACGCGAAGTGGAGAAATGGCCGGTGTTGTACATGCGCGACTGTCCCGAAATGCCCAACACGCACTTTAGAAAAAAAGTGTGGAATGAAGTTGCTAAAGCTCTCATCGAAGGCTGGGACTCTTATTCAACAGCAGAGAAGGAATGCAAAAGTGGGTAGAAAAATGTAGTTTTAATTTTCAAATCTAGTTTTTGTGGTCACCTTTTGAACACCTCTCGCCTCTTCAGCACCTCTTAGAAAAGTGGTCGTAAAGTATAAACAATTTGGGCAAAAACAACCATATCTGATCAGGGTGAATTATAAATTTCGTTTAAGTTTTTTACTTATTCGTAGTTAAAAGAATAAAAGCTGTCTTCTAAGATTTGGGAACCAAGGCGTAGTGAACTTTTTTTTAAAATTTTGTTTTGTCCTGCTATTGAGGCCGTTAGAATTAAATTGCTGTTTCAGGAGTTGTATGTACTACGTCATTCAAAACAATGTCTATATCATCCAATCCATCATCTTTAGATACGACATGTTCAGTTTTTAATTTAGTTTTTAGTTTTTTGTTTAACTAACTTACATGCTCCCTTTTTTCTTGGCAAACCTTTCTGTCTTGTGCGATCTTTTGTGCAAAATGTTTATATTATATAAGTAATAATTATTTATTTAGGTACAAATAGGACATGTACACGAAGCTTTCCGTTAATCGAAACTTGCAATCGATTTTGGCATCCATATGAATGGTTTAAATAGGTACCTATGCAGGAATGAATAAAATATTCATTCCGGAATGAATGGAACCCGAAAGCAAAAAATACCAAAACCAATCTGGAAAACCAAGAACTGAAAAGCGAATTTTTCCTGCAAAAGGGATTCTATCTTACTTGTACTAGGTCTCTATAAAGTGTTTGACATAACTTGTTTTATCGTTGCAGTTATGGACCTAACGAAAAAATGGCGGAATCTGAAAGACACGTTCAAACGACAAGTCATAGTAGACAAGAAGAGACGCCAGGGGCAGGACATTAAGAAGAGGAAGTACGTGTACTTCAAGCACATGTCGTTCCTCCTGCCGCACATGGAGCAGCAGGAGGAGGCCACGCGCGCGCCGCGCGGCCGCCGGCCCGCTCGCCCCGCGCCCCCCGCGCCCCCCGCGCCGCCTGCGCCCGAGCACATCGACGAGGACCGCCACTTCCTCATGTCGCTGCTGCCGTCGTTCCGGCGCATGAGCGACGACGAGAAGCTGTCCGCCAAGATGGACATCCTGAGGGTTATCAAGGAGGTGCGCAGCCAGGCGGCCGCCATGGACTCATACTGCCAGCTGCAGCTGGACGAGCCGCTGGTCGTCAAGAATGAGCTCTTCGACGTTAGCGAGTGCTCCGCGCTCGGTGGCGACAACGACTAGGCGCTCGCTGGCGCGACGAACTGGTTCCAACTCAAATAACGCAGTGAAGTACTTTAAACCAAGAGAACTATGTTGACTGTCACTGAAATGAACATGAACTCGTGAAAATATATGTTTAAGTAGTGCCTAATACTTAGCAATTTATGTTTTTCATAATAAGTAAATTACCTACTAACTTTAAACTTCTAACTACTCATTGTAATTACCCGACTGCCGTGGACGCGGAGCCTAAGTTTGTAAGAAGTTTTGTGTTCTTGATTAACACTCACTGCTAGCTAATTCGACCTTGCGATCTCGCTTTGGTGTCAAAATACGGATTTAGTGCAGCTTTGTAATGCTATAACATAAAACAGTATTACATAGTAATTTTCGAATAACTTTAGGGGCGTAGCGCGCAACCGTAAACACGTAATAGTGGCCGCCTTCAGTCCCGCGCGCACCGCACGCCCCGCACGCCCCGCACGCCCCGCACGCCCCGGTGGCGGTGTGCCGATGTGGGGTGTAGGGGGCAGCTTATTAGGATCATTATTGAAATAGGTGACCCAAATACAAGTCACAAACATGCGGCGCGGGGCCCTGGTGCGTGAGCCAGCGCCGCCGGTGCGCGGTGGGCCGCCGCCGCCGGGTACTGTAACCCAAGAAGCGCGACCCGAGGACCGGTCTGCTTTGTTCTCCCTCCAACGCGCGCCGCATGCACCCGCACAGTATAGGTATACCAAGAGGAAGAGGTTCCATACACCACTTACTGCTTATCTTATTGGTCCAATAGATGCTAGTTGTAATCTCACAGTTGACAGTTATACCGTGGTATAGGAATTTGACCGCACGCCATCTGATGACGAGAACTAGGTACTACGATTATTCATTGCCTTGTAGGCTGTACTGTAGGCAAGTGATCCGCACACCATAGGCCGATGACAAAGAGATGTCAAACAGAGAACAGTGTCACTGTCTCCAGAAGGTAAACGGAAGATTGAGGAAAGGTCAAGCTCTAGACTTATCGTTCAATGAGATCCGAAGAGCGATCTGCAGCGCCTCAATAATAAGCTGAAGACAAAGGGTAGGGGTGGCGGATGCGCCAAGTTAACACGTTACTAAAGCTATAAAGCACTTATCGCGGGTCGTCAGGCAGACAGTAAAAGTAAAGTTTCACTATGGAAATATCTTTAAAAGCACCCCACGCTTTTCTACAATAAAATAATTATTTTGTTAATAACCACACTATTCTTAATTAACATTTATTGAATGTATTTTTTTAGTTAGCTTTTCTACTAAAGGGTGAAAAAAAATTTGAAATGATTGCTAACCATCGGTCCTTGATAAGTGTGCCGCTGTGTGCCCCACGAACTGGACTTAGTTGCCGATGGATTAGGACATTAATTGTACAATGAATATTGTATAATTTCAAATGACAATATTAGACGTATACCTAATTATTCATTCTTAATAATTCATCATTGTTATTTATTGTTATTTTAAAAATCTGGCAACTGAATTCTGAAAATCTATTGTAGGTACCTGCTACCACATGCTCGTCATATTGTATAATGTGACGAGCATGTGTAATATTATAATGAACTAATAATTAAATATTGTTAAAAGACAAAAAAATTGAGAGCGTTTTGGATGTCACATGATCACAACTCAGTGAGCTTGTAAGATCCTATGAATAAATTAATTAATTTGAAACCGGGGAGAAGCCTCATCCCACAAAGCCATTTTGGAAATTTGGCAAAGGTCAGATTTCGTTTGAAGTTGCTCCCAAATTGCTGTTAAAAATGTTTACAAACATGTGTAGGTAATTCATAGTTAACAAATAAAACATTTTTTATCATTTGTTTGTAAAAAAAGAGCAAATCTTCCATTTTCGTGTAGACGCTTCGGAACGTAAATCCATACTGCTCGGTGTCATGTTTTCAAGTACCTATTATAGATGTTTGTAAACAAAGTCATATCACAATTCCTAACTGGATGTACCTAACAATTCCTAACAGTTGGTAAATGTACATTCAGTCAAAAAAGTATCGGGAATTGATGATTTGTTTATGGTTCCAAATTCAAATTTTTGTTTTTTTTGTAGTTGTTAGATTGGCACAACTGTTTTCCATTTTGGCGCGGAGTTTGAGTTGCATCTGTTATTTATATTAAATACAGTGCTGGTTTTAGTAATATCATATATAGTGTGTATTGCGAATTTCATAATGGACAAAAATATCGAACAAAGAGTTTGTCTTAAATTTTGCATCGCCAATGGAATTTCGTGTTCGGAGTCACTGAAAATGTTACAGAAGGCTTACGGTGAATCGACTTTATCAAAAACTCGTGCTTATGAGTGGTTCAAAGCGTTCAAAAGCGGTCGAGATGTGATGGAAGATTTGTCTCGCTCTGGTAGGCCGTCAACGTCTGCAACTGAAGTTAACATCGCAAAAGTGAAGAAAATAGTGACTGAAAATCCCCATTCAACTCTGAGAGAGATAGCCGCCGAACTTTCTGTATCTCACGAGTCGATCCGTACCATTTTAAATAATCATTTGGGTATGAAACATGTTGCTGCTCGGCTAGTCCCAAAAGATCTGAATTTTCTCCAAAAACTCAATCGCATGAAAGTCGCTTTTTGACCAAACACTCAACAAATACCATCCAGCAACCACCATATTCACCAGATATGGCTCCTGCTGACTTTTTTCTTTTTCCTAAACTCAAATTACCACTTCGTGGCACCCGTTTTCAATCGATAGAAGACATAAAAGAGAATTCGCGGCGAGAACTGAACTCAATTCCGGAAGCAGCGTTTAAAAAATGTTTTGATGAATGGATTATTCGTTGGCGCAAGTGTATCGTTTCTAAAGGAGCATACTTTGAAGGTGATAAAATAAATTTGGATGAATAACAGACATTTTGTGTATTTTTGATCTTTTCCCGGTACTTTCTTGACAGAGTAGTATTCGTGTTAGAAAATCTTAGTAAACATTTGGAACAGCAGTGTGGGGACAGTTTAAAACAAAAATAGGAGATGCTTTGTCGACTTTATGCAAAAAAGCATAAGAAACAAGGGAAAGTATTGAAAAAATGTTGGCCGGACGTTGTTTCTCCAACAGTTTGGCAGCCATTGGGGCCTGCAAACTGTTGAAGTAGGTACTCATTTAAAATTTACTTTACTTATATTTGTATCTACGTATTTATTTTTTTGTTTTCTTTTCTACTTTTACACACGCTGTCTACATCTCTTTGTATCCACTTTACTATCGGAGTTTGGTTAGCTAAAGAGATTTCTTTAAAAAAAATCATTATTATATTTTTTTTGTTCTTTTCTTCTTGTCTGTACATATACATAAATATATAAATATATGCATAAATGAAATAAAAAACAGGATTTTTAAATAGGTAGGTAGGTAATTTTAATTAGGTATCCAGCGGCATCCGGTTAGACTAAAAGCCGACCCCACATAATTGGGAAAAAGCTAGGCAGATTGAGTAGGTAGGTAATTTTAAAAGTTGTTCGACCGACACCTACCACGTTTGTAGAGTTTCGGTTGCTCATTTTGTATGAGCTTGTGTACTGTGTAGACGGCAGTACAAGACAACGAGCGAGAAGGCCGAGCTCACGAGACCAAACTGTTGCAATATACGGCGTGTGTCCTACAGTCAGTGGCTGAACGAACTCTGTCATACGATAACTTCATTAATTGTGTTGTGTTGAGAGTTCGCTTGTATAGTCTCTTAACGTACTCGTATGATCCGTTGCCAGGAGGAGGCTTTCTGATGCTGTGAACAAGTGCGGCTGCGCGTATGCAGTCACAGCCTCACTACAGCACTGCCAATAGTGTCATAAGGCGAAATTGCAGCGCACTTCAAGCTTCACTCAAATGACCACGTGAGATTCTACAGATGAGCCCTTCTGGTACGGCCTTACTACCACACGCGTTAATACAGGTCACGACTATTTACTTTTATTTAAAAAGATGTATAGTAACTTAGTACATTATGTACACGATATACAACAAAAAAATAGTATAAAGTAAAAGCTTACAAAAACACAGGCCATGGCATCATCAGCCGGTAGTTGTTGCCAGGTCACGGCATCGTCAGCCTGTAGTTGATGACGACTACTACGAAGTAGAAGGACACGAACACAGAGAGCAGCACGGTGAACAGCGCCAGCGTGGCGGCCACGAGCTGGTCAGCCAGCACGGCCGCGCCCGCGAACGTGACCGCCGCCACGAGCAGCCCCACCCAGCACGCCAGCATGCCCCAGATGTACACGTCGCACAGCCAGTCGCTCTCCGCGCGCACGCCCGCCAGCAGCGTCGCGTGCAGCGCCAGCAGCAGCACGCCCAGCGCGCCGTGCGCGTACCGCAGCGCGCCCGCCGCCTGCCCCGCGCCCGCGCCGCGCGCCACCAGCCGCGTGCCCGGCGCGCTGAACAGGAACAGATACATGGCCGCCCACGCCAGCCCCAACAGCCCCGCCAGCAGCGCGGCCTCGCGCAGCGACAGGAACCAGCAGCGGTACACCTCTGGGCAGCGCTCCAGCAAGTAGCCCATGTCGCTAGGCGCGCCTGTGTCACCGGCTTGTTTCGGAGTGCGCACTGGGCAGTACAGAGACGTGCTCGATCCTCAGCACTATGACAACTGCAGGTCCCCTGTACGGACTATAGTGAACGAGAGATACTGGAGGAGATCTATTTCGACCAATTTTGACGCACAACAGACACTTGACAAGCACATGACGCAAACTGACGTATTGAACGAAACAGGTACAGGTCGGTAAGCGGACCAAAAAATTGCGACAAACATTTTGAAGATTTTAGTTGGTAAATCGAAGTGTGTATCAGATATCAGATATAGAAACAGAAAATTATTTAAATTATTTTCTACACAGTCATAAGATGTTCATCGAATCTTTTGTGGTTTCCCTAAGAACATCTGCAGGCAGCCGCCTGGGCCACCGCCTGGTGGCGTCCAGTGACAATGTAGTTTAGCAATACATACCTGCGAGTGCTCTGCGCATGAGCGTGGCGAGCCGGCGGCGCAGGTCGGACACGCGCGCGCGCCGCGGCTTGCTAACACCGAGCCGTCGGCGCGCGCGCACCAAGCGCGGTGACGAGCCCTCCGCGATGGACGCCTCCTCCGAGCTCGCGCTATACTTTTTACTTCGCACTATGTTCACTTTAACCGAGGGCAGTTCGATCGGCGGGAGGGAGAACTTTTCTGGATTCAAACACTTTTTTGGCCAAAAGTCATCGGAGCTGGACAGGTTGGAGGAGTCCTTGGGGCTAGGCAGCTGCAACGGCGGCAGAATCTTGTTGTAAGGCACTAGCCGGCGCGGGTACTCGTTGCTGCGGCAGCTCGAGCTGGAGTTAAACCACATGTCACTGGAGAACAGCGACGACGAGATGGACTCGCGACTGTTACCGAAGTCGAGTGTGCATTTGCGCGTGCGCGTTACGCTCACGAGGCTGAGCGGCGTGCGGTGCACGGTGGCGGCGCCCAGCTCGTAGCTGGGCCGCGAGGAGCTGGCGGAGTTGTAGTCGTCGTCAGATGGCTCAGCAGAGGGAGGGGCCGTGGGCGTGGGGCTCCACAGTGTCCACGGCGGCACGGGCTCCATGTTCAGGAAGGCGCGTGCGATGTGCGGTGGCGCGGCGGCCAGTGTAGGCGGTTCGGCCGACAGCACGCCGAACGGGTGCGTGAAGTAGAACAGGCACAGCGGACGACTCTGTAACACACCACGAACACGTTAATGCGCCTCTCACACGTGTACAGAAGGGGAAATATCGGGAATGTGTGCAGAATGTACCTTAACGTCGTCAGTGGAAGTGGACGCGTCTGATCTGCCGCCATTCATTTTCGTTTGCACTTTATCTGATTCCACACGATATATTGTAATGGGAGGAGCAGCCAAGCGGCGACGGCCACATCTCGACAACACCCGAACACTCACTGAGTACGTGCAATAACAACACAGTAAGAAACTGCCGCCGAGTGTCAACGCCACTATTCCTCACTTCCAGTAATGTTTCTGCTAATTTTGTCGTTAGCAAATAAGCATCAGTATTAAGTGAAGGCGATCTGTTCGAGTCGCGCGGGCCCACTGCCGCACCGTGGCTGGCACGCGCGCCTCCGGCCGCAGACAGATGCACGCCAGGGAGGCAATCAGATGCTATGCAAATATTTGCTCACTTTCTCACCACGCCTTTTGCTAATTTGCTCGTGATATTATGCTCGTATAGCTCGTGCCTACACGAGAGAAACTGTTTAGTTTATTCACCTCATCATCCTTTGATTCACCGTAGCCTTCGCATAACCCTTGAATCCTCGGTCCTCGCACCAATATAGACCACGTTGTTGTGAGGGCTGAGTGCCGTCCCGGCGAGGTAGCGAGTACGTCCCTGCACTCCGGGCGGTCGGGCGGGCGGGCGCTGGTGCCGGGTGGCGACGTCGCCGTCACCCAGTTCACGCGCTCAGCCGGCGAGCCTGTGCACAGCCAACGAGCATTGCTACAGTACCTCTCCAGTCACCGCCTTCACTTAGCGATGTGTTTGTCTTTGTTACAAAAAGTTAAAGTCAGTCTATGTTTTTCGAGGGCCGCTCCATCCGCCGAGCTAACACTAAAATGCCCATGAAAGCCTACAAAATAGATGATTGATTGACTTAATTGCAAACTGTTTCTGAGTGGATCAGCACAATGGAGTAAGAGGTAATCAGCAGAATATATGCTGCCTCGATTCTGATATCTGCTCTTCATAAATAAGTTCTCTCCCTAGATGGAGATCCATTTAAATTGTTACATCACTCTTTTAAACACATATACGCCCATACGAAGCCAAACGATTTCCGTTCAACTTTACTATCACCGGCGCCACTTTCAAACTTCATTTTTTTACTTATTTTTTACTTTATCTATTTTCGTTACTCCACACAGCTATCCATCTAGGTACTAAAGTATCCTTGTCAACGCTCATGTAAGGCTATCAGTGGCGAGGTGTGTTAAGATTATTTCTGTGAGAGGTCCGAAGCCAAGGCTGAAGCATAACCAATCATAACTTACTTACTTCATCATTATTCATTCTCCTGCCCATATCCCAATTTATTTGGGGTCGTACGCAACAATTATTTTCTTCCATACTTCTCTATTACTCGTCATCTCGTTAGTCACTCCCTTTCTAGCCATATCATCTTTCACACAATCCATCCATCGTTTCTTTGATCTTCCTCTACTTGTATAACTTTTAGGTTCTACTGATTTTCAGGCCAACAATCTCCAGTTTCCGTTGCCACTTCTCCAGTCTGCTCTGGATCTCAGGTCCATCTTCACCGACAAGAACGATGTCGTTTGCCAATAGCATGCACCATGGTGCCACTTCCTGTATGTCCGCCGTCAGAGCATCCATTATCAAAAAAAGAGGTAATGGGCTTAAAGTTGACCCTTGGGGCAAGCCTATCGCCACATTGAACTTGTCGGTGTTGCTAGCAGCCGACCGGACGTAGGTACGAGATTGACTGTACAGAGCACGAATTAACTCTACATACTTTCCGGGTAAACCTTTCTCTTTCAAGGCCCACCACACGACATCCCGTGTAACATATAACTTACTTACTTATGAATAAAGTAAAAAATAATTAATATATTCATTTAAAAAATAAATTATTTCCTTTACTGAAGTTAACACTATCTATCGTCAAGTAACTAAACACAAACAAAATTTTCAATTTTCAAAATTTAACTTCATTTTGAATTTTTTTTTTTAATCCTGTAATTATGGACGCTTTTTTAAGTTCTGCATCGTTCTCATGTGTATATTTCAACATGAATGATGTAAACTAGTTTTTGTAAACACGTTTTGGTTTAAAACAGTGTCCATGGAGTTTCTTGCCCGTTCTTCTCCATAGGTACCTAATGCTTTGGAATGGGCAACTAGCTTCATCTTTCTTTCTGACTGACCGACCCCTTGACAATTCAAAAGCGCCTGTAATTGGTTTATTTGAAATAAATGCTATGAGTTTGATTTTATTTAAATTAACAAAAGTATACATTTAAAAACCGAATACAATAAAGTTGAATAGGTGAAACGTACCTATATAAAATGGGCAGTATTGTTCCATCTCGTTTTCTTTGAATTATTTTACCCAAAGTGTAATTATATTTTCGGGCAATAGTAGGTAGACAGCAGGGGCGTAGCTACCACAGAACAGTTAATTATCTGTTCTGTGGTAGCTACCGCCATATCTGCCATATCAATTATACGGGACCCCGACGTGAGTAAGCAAAAATTAATAAAAACTTGCCATTTTTTTTATTTCAGAAATGTCATAAGTCAAAAACAGCAATTTCTTTTGCCCGTGTAAAGCGTGACGCGTGAAGCGTACATATCTTTTGTGAGAAATCTTTACCTTTCTTATGGGTCCCCAAACAATTTTTTATAGGGGAGGCAAGGCACACTACGCCACTGGTAGACAGACACTCAAACTCAAAGCGTTTATTTTAGTCGAATTTGTTAAGCAGCCTTAGTTCACTCACATTTCGCCTAATTAATTTAAGTCCGACATAAGTAATCGAACAGCTAAGAATTGACCAGACCAGCCCCAACTAGGTTAAATGCTCTAACCCGTTCACAAACAAGACGCAATGATCTGTATCATCCAGCACAACCATTTTGAAGGGAACCGGAGGTAATATACTGGGACTTTGGAGGGAACAATCTTCACAGAAAATTAAAATAATACTTGTCTATAATAACGCAGATCGTATCAAAAATCTTCTGCAAACTAAATACCATTTATTATTGGGAAATAAAAAGATTTGAGTTTTGGGTGATCCACCACGACTTCTCTTAGATTTATTGTAATAAACATTCGTAGGCTCAAACTTACAATAAAAGTTCAAGTAGCGACATCTATGTGACACGGTTGGAACTCACAGCACGGATGGAGCTGTATACAGCGCACAGAATGTACGTTGAGACTGAAGGCACCCTCAGACCTGCGTTTTTTTTTACAGTGGCAGAGCGCCCTCGCTGCAAAGTTTATATTAATTTTTGCTTATGCACGTCGTCGGGAGCCCCCGCGACCCCGCCCCGTAAAATTGATACGGCAGTTACGGCGGTAGCTACGCCCCTGGTTCCTGACTCCTGCGAGTCACTCGGACTCGGCACATCGCATCGTCGCCGCCGCCACAATCGTGCAAGATATCTTTATCAACGACGCAACTGATTATTGAAACTGTTATCTCTCTTTATTATTCTAAGGTTCGCAGTAACAAGTTAAGCTAGAAATGATTTGAATGAAAGCAAACATAGAAGTGAAAGGATAATGGCAGGTCCCCATACATTGTAATGCACAGCCTGAACCGCTGGTCCTAGATATTTGAAATTTCGCGCATAAGATACATACGAGTACTACAGCGTAGGCATCCACTAAGAAAAGATTTTTTGAAATTTAGTAACAAGGTACAGGTAATGTAGATATGAATACTTAGCAGTTTATTAAAATCCAACTTTCTCCTTAAGTTTGCCATATGCCATTACTTCCCATTATAATTACTTAAGTAACTATTTGTGCCAAGTTTCAAGTTTATTACCTCAAGGAATGAGATTGTTGTATACAAACGAAACCCCTCTCTTTTCACCCCTTTAAAGGTCGAATTTCCAAAAAGCCGTGTGCGAAATGCCACGTTCCTATTCCCAGTGCATTGATTGTCTCAGTCAGACAACAGTCAGATGTACTGAACTTGTTTTATTCTTGTCAGTAACGTTATTATCAGTATTTATTCAGACTAACGATACTAATTAAGAACAAATCTTAAATACATACAATATATACAACCTAAAAGTAAAAAATATATCTATTATGTACAAGTGGTAAAAAATAGGAAGAGCTCATAGGGCATCAAAAAATCATTCCCACGCTGTCAGTGGGAATTGTGCCCAAAAGGCTGGCAGCGTTAGCCACGTTGGTTGATAATGCTGATTCTTTGGTCTAAAAATTGACCAGCTATCTGTTCACGTGTAGAGCCGACCAATCGCTGGGCGACATCCCGAAATACTCGCAAAGGTGTCGACACAGGTAGCATCCCACACCAAAGGCCTACCCAACTTCCAAGGCATTATAGTCATTCCGTCGGCCCTCTTACCATCGTCGCGGGCCAAGCCATTAGGTTCTAAAATAGCTGGCACCCCAGCGGTGAAGAGCCCGACGGAGGATGTCATTAATACTCGCGTGCCGTGCCAACCGACCAGCGCTTTTACTGCAGGAAAGGCCATGGTGTCCGAAGCGGTCGACTGCATGCTTCACCGCACTGACAACGATGTGGAGCCCCGCAAGGAGAGCCCAGACGCAGACTTGTATCTAGCCGGAAAGTTGTGTCACACAGCATATAGGTATAGTGCCTATGTTGAGTGACGGTAGTGCCTGAAGCCAGAGGCCTGACTTCCACTCTCCGACAGCCAGCAGGCGGGCACGCTCAGTCGCATTGGTGGAGGTATTAATTAGATTATTCCGTACCAACCTGCAGAGCGCATCATCCCACTGTCTCTGGGAAGAGGGGTTCTCGGGCTGCACCGTATCCGGACACCAGCCACCTTCCAGGCGTTAATTGCTTCGGTCAAACACGGCACTTCTGAGTTAACCTGAGAAGGGGGCTATGATTTTTGCGGTTAACTCTTCGGAGCTGTGGACCGAGGACAGGAACGCCACACCGCCGCGCCGTAATATTTCACTAGATTTTTATTTTCAGTTGGTTTTTGATTATTTATTTATAGTTCACGTTGAAGGAGTCGACTATCGTTATATTTGATGTTTTAAATTTTTAACGAATGATGTTTGGAGCGTCTATCGATAGTTAGTTTTCTTCGAACCCCAGAATCTAAGTTCCTAATATCGATTACCTGCGGTACCTAATTAAATAGTTTGTTAATAATTGGTTTAAACCCAGGTTGTTACATGGGTGTAACAATATAAATACAGAAATATTCGTACCGAATAGGCGTAGGTATAATTTCAATGGAGATCCGTATCACGCATTCTACTCAAACATTTATCAGTTATAATAAAAATAATAATGACTAAGCTAATTTATTAATTGCACGTCACTTCAGCACAATACATAAAATGTGACTTCAGCGTGCCGATGTATTATACAGATAACATGTGCTGTGTGCAGGATGCGCCCGCGCCGGTTCCCGCCAATTCTGACAGTCGCTAGCGGCACGAGCGAGCGCGAGTACGCGTGCCTCCCGCGCAGACGCCGCGCCACACGACGCGCCGCGCGTTGCTACACTATATACATACAGTGACATGAATAATTGCTGCATCAGTTAATGATCCGTGCGAGTGATAACTCTAATAAGTTACTCTGCTTGCCAAAAAGGGGGCGGCGGTGCGACGGCGTCACCGATTAGATTCATTACCTTAACTCTGATAATATGGTTATTTACCTAGGTATATAAGATATGGTAAGAAGTTTTGTTTGTAAATGTTGGTACATTCACTGATCGTAAACAAAACTTCTGTGGAAAACTGAATCAGCGTCAACGACGACAACGAGTATAGGTTATCACGTTTGATTTTTTTTGAACTTTTAAAGAGGAACAACTCTATCATACATGATATTTGCGTAACCCTTAACGCAGCGCACGTAACGGAAGCTCATAAAACGGAATATTTTTCCCCGATTTTGCAACATTTTTCATGAATGCTCCGCTCCTATTGGATGAAGCGTATATAGCCTTCTTTCTCAATAAATGGACTATCCACCACAAAAAGATTTTTTAACCGACTTCAAAAAGGTTCTCAATTCGGATGTTTGTATTTTTTTTTATGTTTGTTCGCATAACTCCGTTGCTTGCCAACCGATTTGAAAAATTCTTTTTTTGTTGGAAAGGGTATAATTACCAAATGGTCCCATAAAAATTTTATCGAAATCGAATAAGCGGTTTTTGAAAAATCAACAAAAATCTAAAAAAAATCCTACGTAATATATGTGGACCATGGAGCAAATACAAAGAGGAGATGCCGTAACTGGATTTCCCTTTAACATAATGCGTGACACTTTACGGGGAGCGAGGGACGTTACAAACCACGCCCCTCTCTATTTTCCATCTAGCGGTGAATAGGACAATTAATAGATTAAGCTTTGTCGATTGTTACAATGTCGTTTTAGCTAGATTTCGCTAGATGTCACTAGTGTATAGGTGACATGATGTGATACAAAGTGGCGCCATCCTTTGTCGAGCAGTGACACTATTATTAAGAGACAATGCACAGATTTTTCTAGAACGCTTCTAATAATTTATGAAATAAAATTACTTACACGTGAAATGTTATGCCGTCCAAGGCATCAGAACGTCTATCTGAATAGTTTTTACATGATAGCACACAACACTTCATCTTGTTCTTTAAAATAAGATAGAAAATAATAAAATAGACTGAACACTGGACTGTAAACATGTAGTTAGTACCTACGCTACGTGTGCCGCCAACTGACCGAGGCCACGCCCACCGTGATGACGTCAGGACACATTTATTGTTACAGTGCACATTCACATTATGACATCTCCTCTTTGTATTTGCTCCATGATGTGGACGATGTTCTAATAAGTTCCTGTCACTGTAATTTACATACCAGGTAGTGGTATTAAAATTTTGGGGGGGAGGGGGGGATTGTGTAGGTGTGTAGGTAGGTACCACAACTAAAAAGTGAAAAATAAAAACTTTTTTACAAAAAATAAAACCGACTTCCAAAACAAACACTACAAAGTGACAAATAATTTTGATTTCGGAGTCGGTGGCAAAAAATGAAAACACAAAACCGAAGACACCGACTTCCGAAATCAAAATTATTTGTCACTTTGTAGTGTTTGTTTTGGAAGTCGGTTTTATTTTTTTTCAATTCCAATCAGTAGTTCCTCAAATTAACACGTTCAAAAAACAAACTTTAGCTTTATAATATTAGCATAGATTAGAGTCAAGTAACTTCGCGGTGACTTGTTTGAACTTCGACTAACAAATCTTTAGGAATTCTGCACTAGTACACCTAAGTTGCGGTATCACACTATCACCTATCGCTATCTTTACTCACGTGTACTTGAATGTAGGTGAAAATCACAATAATCATACTAGCCAAGTAGCCGCTTGCCGCAGTGTCAAGAGTACCTACGAGACTCGAACAGTGCGTATCCTTGAGCGTTCTTCTGATTGTCTATCAATAATTTATTAGATACCTTCGACGCAATCTCGTAAATATGCTCAATATGGCTTTCTTCTGATTAGGTAGATGGTCGGTTGAAGGTGTATAATATTGGTGATGCCAATCCCAAGGCAGGGATATGGAAGTGAATAACCCTAATCAATTACGCGTATTCTTTATAATGGCAAAACATAGTTGAATACACAGCTGATGTGATGTCTGGCGGTGGCGGTGGGTGTCGGCAGAGCGCGTGCGCGCGACGTGTGCTTGAAGGCTGCGTGCCATTATTTACAACACTGCAGTGTAGGTGCCACGCAAGCGAATCCCCAACTAGTAGTATAAACAATTTCAGACAATTTATCCAACCTCGTAAGGTTTGAATGTATGAATTACAAAAAGTGGGTCCACTAACAGTAATACTTAAGCATGTCACAACGGAACACTGAATCAATCGAATCGGAGCCGTTTGTACAAATTGACACTAATCAAGAACACCGCGTGGTAGGACTGGTAGGGCACCGCATCGGCCGGCGCGCCTCGCCGCAGCGCTCGTAGTCGGCGGCGCGGCGGCGTCACGTCAGATATCGGGCACAAACAGTCCCACGACTCACAACTATCGTTATTGTTTGAATGATCGTTTCGTTTCGAGTCAATAAGTAGGTAAGTGTTATCAGCGTGCCCTGAGACTAATTTATGAACAGATAACAATAGGACTCTTTCTTTATCAAATCTCATACTTGTGTGTCACACTTCTCCAACAAGTGAAATTGTCCGATGATATCTCGTGCAACCACTGTCAAATACCTTGGAGTCAAAATTCACGATACTGTGAAACCCACAGGAATATTAAAAACAGGTGAAACCTAATTTATGTGTTCAAGTTGCTCCGAAATGCCGCTACCCTCAAAACTCTCAAGAAGACCTACCAAGCGCTTTGTCAGTCCATCATATCATACAGCATCTCGGTTTGGGGTGGAGCAGCCAAAACCATACATTTGTCTCTAAAGAGACCACAAAGAGCAGTGCTCTAGGTTGTAGCCAAAAGAATCTTTCGGTATCAAACTTCAAAGCTTTGCAATGATATAGGTGTTCTGACAGTGAGACAGTTATTCATACAAAATACATTAACCAAGAAGCATACCAGCTTAACGTTTGACCCTTTGTTATATCACAATAGACGTCGATCGGATATAGTCTGCCCGTCTGTCAGACATAGAACTATAATGGCCAAGCGGCACTATTTGGTTATTCGCGAATTACTATATAATTACTATATAATAGAACTAGTTTCTGCCCGCGGCATATATAAACCTTCCTCTTAAATCACTCTTGCCCGTTTTCACCAACATCCCCTAAGTTTATGGGATCCCCTAACCATGGATAGGGGGCCGTTAAAAGGTGGTTTCTGTTTCACCAGCTGTTAGGGGTCTATCTACTAAAAAAAACCGCATCAAACCCGTTGCATAGTTGTAAAGATTTAAGCATACACAGGGATATAGGGACAGAGAAAGCGACTTTGTTTTATACTATGTAGTGATAAACCAAATAATTAATTGATATGTAAAACTAACTGAATTTAAAAAGAAAATAATATTCTGGCTTTTACAGTTTAATTACGTAGCAACTGAAAATCTATTTAATCAATATTAGTTGTGTAACAAATCAAAATTATTCCAGTAAATAAGAAGGCATCTAAATCTATGATTATTCGATAAATCTAAATAATTATGCAATTTACAACTCCCACCAACTTTAACTCCCACAAAGCTGCCCCGCCCTAGAGGTCCGCCACACTGCTGTTTAAAAATCGTTACAAACGTTAGTCAACATTAGTACAGTAACAAAGTGTAACAAAATAAAACATTAATTTGTTATTTGTTTGTAAACATATACCCAGGCTACAGTCGGGTTTGCGGAAAGTTCGGGGCCTCGGAACGTAAATCCAAACTGCGAGCGAGCCGATTTTTCAAATGTTTGTAAACATTTTTCATCCGTGTAGAAGCATTTAAAACATTTAACATTTTCTAACAGAATTTAGCAATTCCTAACATTTGTTAGTAAATCTATTAGTGTTAGGAAATGTTTGTAAACATTTTTAAACAGCAGTATGGCAGCTCCTTTACTAACACAATAAACACATCACCACAACTACACACACAAATCGATACACAACAATACCTACTCATACGTAAAACACAACATTGTAAATGCGACACACCCTTACTCCATAGCAGTTTAGTATACTTTATTAACTAGTACCTACTTAGGTTAAACACTGATTCCCAATCAACAGGCATGCCTAATTCAGTGGGTCAAGTTCTTGTATGCTGCTCTAATGTATCATAGTAGCTTGTTCCTTGTGCGGGGACCACAGAATCTGAACAGATAAAGGCGGGGACGGAGTATTTGAGTCAAGTTCTTGTAATACACGTCAATTCCTATCACAAGACTGGGTCTTGCACGGCTCTGCGCTCTAACATGCCTAAGTGTTTGTCATTATTCACTGCTGTAATTTACAAGTATAAGTTCATTTGTACTCAAAATGTTATTATTATTATTTTTGAATGTCTTTGACATATCTCGAGACCCTGGTTGCCGGACCTTTGGAAGGTGTACGAGGGGCGGAAGCCAACCCGCAGGGGCCCCTTAGACCTTTCTAAATGATGAGGAGACACCAACCGACGATAATCCCTGTATGCACTATGCAAGTGCATGCAAGAACAACCTCCGATTGGAGCAGGCAGGCAGGCATTGCAATAGTTGCAGAACATGAAAAAGAAAAACTTTGGGCTGTGGGTTTGGATGGCTAAAGTGAGTTCTATGAAAAGACTTTGGCTCCTGCCTGGCCAATGACTTAATAAGATACACATAATTATATAAGGTGACTGGTAATTAGTGACCGATATTTAAACACGTGATTGTACTTATGATTACAATCAACTTTCCCAAAGAAACTTTTTTTGTATACTCAATAGCTGTTAACAGCTGATCGGCGCGAAGTTCATTGAACTTTGCGCGCGCCAGTTGTATTGTAATTGTCAAAGAGATGTCAGCATTTGACCCTTCAAATGCTCTCAGCGGTAGGAAAATAATACGTTGTCAATCATGGTTCGTAATGTACCTAACGGAAGGAAAGCTTTAGGTACAGGTGTTTTATTTAAAGTTAGTTCAAGTGATATCACGTAGCATGACTACGACAATGACAATTCTACGAAGAAGATCAAAGTGGCTTTTCATGCTACAGCATATGAAGCTACACAATGTTTCAGTAAACTTACCTGTAGCCCCTGTGGGCATGGTATGTATTTATCGGTATGATAATACAAAAAGTGCGTCTGAGATGCCGAGTGCCAACGAAGGGAAGACCTTTATGAGGGACAAATGAACTGGTGTATATCATATAGTGAACATTATAGCACAAAACACAGCTGCAGCAGCTGGGCGCGGCCGCGCGGGCACATCGTGTTCAGATGAAAATAAATGTAAATGTCAGTCAGACGGACGCCGCGCATGTTGCCCCACTTGTAGAACTGCAGTCGTGCCAGCACTGCCAGCGAGGCTGCCATCTCCTTCACTAGTGTTTCTCGTATGATAACGCAATCATTGTTGTTCGAGTTGAACAAAATTCAATTGCCGTCAAACTGAGGTAGTGAACTGATCAGAGTCCTGTATTCCACAGGCATGTTGAGTTAACATGTGGGGTATATACACCTTGAACGACAATCTCGACCAAATCTGTACCTCTCGCTGACCGTGGCTGTCAAATTTTCGGGGCCTGTTTTGAGTGGCTGTAGAGCTGTATTCTGTTTTTTAGGGTTCTATTTATTTGGATACTTAGATGTAGGTTATCAATATTCTTGTTCAGTTTTGGCATACATAGGTGGCAGCTTACTAGTAATAGGTGGTTGCGCACGATTGCGTGATCGTCGCATATCGTCAGCTCCTGCGGTTTCTGCAACGTCCGCACTCTAATGGCGTGAAATGGCAGTTTATTATATTCCCAGTGAGCTGCGTGCCGCGCCCCTCTCCTTACACCTACTACTGTTACGTCTGCTTCATACGTAATTCTCTATGGCTCTTTTCTGTGGAATGAACAACCAACATGCGCCGGGAACCATAATGCCATATAAGTTTGTATCGCCGTTGACACTCAAAATCTTTTTTTTCTATACTAATATTATAAAGAGGTAAAATTTGTAAGTTTGTATGTAGGGGGTAATCTCCGGAAGCTACATTATTTCTGAGTGCTATATATATTTCGTTTTATGTTTTAAAAAAGTATTTTTTCGACTTACTTCTAATGTTAAAACAAGAAATTTTCCGCGGACGAAGTCGCGGGCAGAAGCTAGTATAATAATAAAAATAAAGTTTATTCAAAAATATAAGAACTACCGTTAAACACAGTGTTCTTAAATCTATGTCACTGTGTTCACTCATGACTTGTGCCTGAACTAGGTAACCCTGTGTTTTACGCGATTGCAGGTAACATTAATTGATTATACACGATTAAATTTTACTCGTTTTAATCCCCTTAGGGGTCATTGTACTCATTATAACGAGCAACTTTTACTATGGGACCGAACCTGATTTCGCGAAAAAAAATCAGCTGTTCGGAACATTTTGACGAGTAACGCGAACATTATTGTACTGAACAGCTGATTTTTTTGGCTTCGGCACCTCGTACGCCTTCCTAAGGACCGACCCCAGGGACCCGAGATGTGTCAAAGACGTAAAAAACAAATTAAGAATTAATTGAACTGCGCAGATCGCTGCTATTCTCTTTAACACCATTAGATAATCGCTATATGTCTGAGCTTCGTTTACACCTATAGCTATTGTTAGTTAGTCGTTATGGTGAAATAAATGACACTAGTTGTAGTAGTGTCGCGTACAAGCAGCACGATGGCTTTGCGGGCAGAGATAATGACCCCAGCTTCCGGCGGCCGGCGCCCCGCGGCCGGAACACAATATTATGTAACTTTAATGAAACGTGGCTTTCTAATATTATTTCTACAGTTGATTCGTGTCAGCGAATCTGTTGACCTCCACCTGCGATTAGCTTCCCCATGATAAGTTATCAGGCTCATTTCTGATACGTCGCGTCGAGCGTGCTGTGACTCACTACTTGCTGTGATGCACATCAACTTGAAAGTTACCATTCAATGCATTAAAATGATTTAACGCTGTACAAGTCATAGCGGAAACTACTAAAACTGCCGCCGCGCGCCGAAGCGTGTTGACGTTGATACCATTTAGTTAGTTACCTGTTGCTCTATCCATTATAACTTCGATCGTTATGGTGATTATTGTTTATTGAAACAATCGCACTTTCGAACTAACAGTGTATGTATACAGTGGAAATATTTTAAAATCATCGTTAACAGGGTCTGTTTGATTGAACTATTTAACATGGTAGAACTTTCCCTTTTTAGGGCATCTCGGCATCTCGCAGGTCAACCTAGGAGGTTGTCTCTTCTTTGTGGCAACTCAATACCTAGCTCTTATGGTTCACCGGATAGATGTGATCAAAATAAGAACACAAAGTAGGTAGGCTGCTGTCGGTAGTATCCGAATTTATAAGATTACTAGTGAACGCCTGAGCCAGTCGGCGGTGGCGGCCGGTTGCCGATGTGTGTCGGTTCGCGTACTGTGTCTAAGTGGGTGTATTGCATACTGCAAGTTCAACGTGCATGGCTATCTGTAGGATGCAGAGCAGCCAAGGTGAACCACATTCACCTAAAAATAAACCGAGCTACCCGCGAGTAATACTCCTCAGTACAGTACAAGGCGAAAGTGAAGCCTTGCCTGCGTGCGCACACCACCATGGCCCCGTGTCCAGCGGGATACTGCTTAAACACTTGTATCTACTACATAAGCAGGCATACAATTAATTGATAAGAAGTACCTAGAAGGTAACAAAACTTTACTGACATTGGGAGATTTATCTTAACTATCTGCCTCAGTGTGAGGCTCCAGGATTGAAGGACATTGTGCACTGCTTCAATATTCATTGATTACCTACTACTAATAAGTTCTTCTTGTTTTCGTATTCTGCTCGATACGTGGCTCTTATTGCACCGCTTTTATGCTCATAATACAGTGTATTAATTAATATGTGTAATTTTACTTGGCCAGTCCCGCACTAACGAGTATGCAAAAATGCGCCAAAGGAGACTATAATATACTTTATATGTATATAACTTGCATGCCGCCCTGGGGCACGGGTGTAGTTTATGGTGGTGGTGCACCGTGCACGTAACATTTTGGACAAAGATTCTTAATAATTGCTGGGTAAACATTTAAAATAGAACCATTGAGATTTGGGACAGAGTTTCCTAACTCATGTCCATGTTGTTATGGCCATCATGTTCGGGTATTTTCCCGCCACTTTATATTTGTAACTAGCTGACCCGGCGAACTTCGTTCCGCCTAACAGTTATTTTTCTAAAATAAAATATTTTTTCAAAAATAAACGTATAACTCCTTATTACATCAGCTACCTGCCTATAAAAGTCCCGTCAAAATCGGTCCAGCCATTTCAGAGATTAGCCGGAACAAACAGACAGACGGACAGACAAAAATTTTAAAAAATGTTATTTTGGTGTATATGTAACGCATTATATTCCTATATATGTACAAACAGACACGCCAATTTTATTTATATGTAAAGATAGAAGACTTCAGCAATGCATACTGCCGGCTCCAATGTTTGTGAGCTCATATGTTTGTCTGAAGGTGAGTGATTGTAACTCCATAACGGATTAAAGTATATCTGCAAGTGTTCCTTTAGGCACCACGGGAATACTTTGAAGAAAGCTTCGATCAATAATATATGATCGAAGGACGAAAGTTACCGGCAACCACAAGGGTGACGGTTTGTCTCCCATATAATTTTGTCTGAACTTCTCAGGCCTACTAGAGTAGTGTCTACGGCTCCTGTATGTGAGCGGGGTGGCTCATTGTACTCTTGTCCCATTATGAGACAAATCTCTTGATGAACCCAACAGTCCATATTTTTCATATTGAACATAGGGATTCTTACTGGTGGAACGGGCAGTTTTTCCACCGCTAAGTAAAGTCGCGGCAATTCTGGAAGAAGCCACCGCTAGAACAAGTGTGTGTGAAGTTTGGGCACTAGGTATTAAATGTATTAAGTGCCTAAGTGGTTCCGTTTCCAATTAACAATAACTTGCCTTGATTGTTTTCAACACTATTTACTATGACGTCAAAGGCGGATCGCTGATCGATACCCTATTTTCAGCCACAATCTGATTGATTTTGCAGGATATTACTAATCCTAAATAGCTGCTTATCTGTCATGGGTTCTGTACCCATGATAGATAAGCAGCTATTTCATTACATATAAAAATGGTTAGTTCGGTTTTCAATAAAAAGCGTGTTTTTTAAACTATTATTTTTGTCGCAAAATATCAATTGATTTTGATGATTCTTTTTCGGTTTGGTAGGTCATACTTCGGAGGTGCAGGTCCAATACAAAATGTTTTTAACTTCGGTTGAACAGTTTTTGAGTTAGCGTCGATAATACGTATTTAACCCACACTTTTTATTATAATGATGTTTTAGTATGAACTTTGTTTACATAGTTAGATATAGACTGTTGTTTAGTAGTGGATACGAATTGATGTGAGACTGTGTGGGGTCGGTGGCAAAAACCGAAAATAAAAACCAAAGACACCAAAATTATTATTATTTTTAACTTTGTAGTGTTTGTTTAACAGTCGGTAGTTTATTTTGTGTCTAAACGTTTTATTTTGGTTCGACTTGGCGAAATTGTCATTGGCATTCTCTATTGACAAACCTAGATGGCAGTGTTAGTTCCAATAAAGGCCACGCGCCAAAAGTACCATGGAGCCTGGTGGTCAGAGACCTGCGATTTTTTAAAATTTCAATAAGAAGGCTTTTGAAGCCTAAATATGTTGTAAATAAATTATAAAGCAAATATTAATTTTAAAAACCCATTTTGCTTCCTAAGTATTGTTTTCTCGCCAGAATGTAAAAAAGGTTTTTTGAAACGCGTGGGAATACATTGGGCATCAAAATGTGCTACCCAATTACTTTCCTCTATGGTGCTACCTATCGTACCTACGTAAATTAGCCATATGAATCCCTACTCTAGTAGGATGTGATGACTATAGGTAAGTAGGTGATACTTCAATATTTTTATCACAAAAAATGGATAAATCACCAGTAATTTTGTAAGTGTAATAGGTACCTCCAGGTACCTAATTAGTTAAATTGAAAGTTTATGTGGTAATATTGAATTACATTCGTCATAGTTTGGATTCAGTGACACTGAATTGTGAAGTACTCATCAATGCAAAGAAAGACGTGAACTAAGTGTTGCGGTTCAATGGTTCAAGTGAATGTGTGAAATGTGATGTAGTGCGAGTGCAAGCCCCGAGATGGCATCGCGGTCGCCCATGCTGGCGCAACGGAAAGTCACGTGGGTCGTAGAGATCGGAGACATACCAGCGTATGCGTACGCGCCCTATGAGAAACACCTAAGTAATAGCAAATGTAAGTATTATTAATTTTACGGCGTAAAAGGCAATTTTTGCAACGAAGTTCTTTATCGCGACACTTTTTTTGGAGTAAAATATTATGATGTCTTTTTAATCAATATTTATTGATTGGTTAATTGAAGTGAAACTTCTTTATCGGGGTTAGACAAAAATTTTTCTGTTACGGAAGTACGTCACATTTTTCTGTTACGGAAGTACGTCACATTTTTGAAGTGAAACTTCTTTATCGGGGTTAGACAAAAATTTTTCGGTAGGTAGGTAGGTAGGTAGGTAGGTAGGTAGGTAGGTAGGTAGGGAGGCAACAACAACAACAACAACAACAACAACGACAACAACAACAACAATAGTTAATTATTTTTTGAAAAATTACGTCATAAAGAAGTTTCACTTCTTACGAGTGTACGCTAGTACACGCACACTTTTTTTTTTATTTTAGATCAGATTGTTTTTGATTATTATAACTAAGAAATAAAATTTTATTACAATTTCTTCACTAATTAATCGAATGGAACTTCGTTCCATCCGGGTGTCCCTTGACACCTCTCAAGTTATTAAATAAAATAGGGGTGGATTGTGTCTCCCAGTTTTTTTGCGACACCATAGGTAGTTAGTAATATTATTTTCCTTGAGCGACACAGTTCACACAGTACATCCCTGCGGTGACCGGTCTTTCGAGGTGCAGCTCACCCATCTTTTATTCCTAGGTACTAGGTATTTAAAATTCAATCTATACCATTTTTAATAATCCTGAGTTTAATTTTATATTCAGTTCGGATAATGTATGTACCTGTACGGCGAACCGCACATCATCATTTAATTATGAAAACCTAAATCAGTTTCGTTCACTAATACTTATAACAGTGACATCTATTATTATTTCGTAAAACTATGAGCCTCTAGATCATAATACTAGATGGCCATACGTAATGAACTGCAATAAAATGATTATTGTTTTGGTTTCATATTAGTTCCAAACTTGTATATCGATGTTTCAGACAAATAAATTTGTGAAAACTAATGAATTTATCGAATAAGAAAAATTAAACTTACTTTAACATTTAATTGTGGTGTGGTCACACAGAATTTTGAGAGTGTGCATGACACACATACACAAGTACAGTATATCTTCGTACGCACGCTACTTAGTCGAGCCGCGCGACTGACACCCACCCGCCCGCGCCCTCCCGCATGTCATCTCGTTCGTTCGAGTCGCTGTCGCTGTCATTTTCGTAGTTTCGGAAACTAACTTTGCTGTGCCCGTTCGTGAAGTTTTCCACGCTTTTTAGCGTTGTTTCATTATATTATTATTTTTTTGCGCGACAGTGAAGAAAAAGTGTTGATAATTGAAGGGAACAGTGTCGGATGTCGGCTAGCGGTGTTACTCCGCAAGTTCTATTAGTCTTGTTTTGAAAAGTTTGGACAAAGTTTTGATTCAGGAGCAGCGGTGTGTGTGTGTGCGTTGTCATGTATCTGACAAACTTTTTATCATCACCTAAATTGGATTGAAAAGGCAATTTCAGTTCAAAATGGAACCGAATTTCATAGGTAAGTGTGGGGGGCGTCGCGCGGCGCCACCATGATAAGTTAGCGGGGAGGACCTTGAGCTGTCGAATGTGTCGCTGCAGTGCTCTGGCCGGTGATGCAAGCGGCCAGCGCGCGGGCGCCGGCGCACCTGCTGCCGCCGCGCGGCGACGCCGTGTCCTTATCTTATCACACGGACACCATGTAACACTGTGTACATAGCATCTGATAAAGTTGGAACTCACTCTCTTCTCGCATTTCATAAGATTATCCAATAGATTTCATGAGCCACTGAGGCAAAGGCAGAGTTTGGAACTATACTCACAAAGTTTTATCTAAAGTTCCTTGCTTCCATGTAATTAATGTAAGTGTTTCAAGTCACACTAACAGCTGACTCAGTGCAACTGGCAGCTTGCAGGTTGGTGGTCAGGGAACTTTGCAGATAGACAATGGTGTCCACAAAATAGCATTTATAAGTTTCTCATACATAATGCTTTAAACCAATGTGGTTGGAGTAGCAACATTTGACGAAAAGTATTTTTTAGATGTTTTTATTCAAAGTAAGTACTAAAAATAAACATAACAGATTTAAAAAAAATGTTGATCAGATCTTCATAAGTGTCTAACACCTAGTGAATTATAATTACCCCGTCCTAACCGACAAGGAGTCCAAAGGCTGGTCTGAAGTTACCCTATTATTATTACAATTATTGCTGACATAATTAAATTGGCTCGACAAACTGGCTCTTGGCCGTTATTGTAAATTACTGGAGAGTTAAATCACTAATGACGGGGTTCCACTTGACTGTCTACCGTAATTAATTATTGATTATATAATATAATAGAGATGATGTTATGTTCTACATGTTCTGACAATAACTATCTCTATGTATTCACCTTAATGCCAGTAATAAATGCATTATTTATCCCAGTAAGAGAATTACGAATGCAAATAAAAGAAATGGTTGCAGTTGTCATGGAATTAATCAGTTTGTCAACAAGCATGTATTTGTGCGTGCATGTGTAACTGTGAATAGATTGTTGCCTTGTGCAGTATCCGTCATGCACCAATTGTGCTGAAGAAAGCTGTGTAAGAAATGCTGACGGGATCACCTTTCAGCAGATTACATTCTTCCTTATGGAACTGGTTTGAGCTGGAGGGCAATGAGCATTGTAATGTTATGTAAGTTATGTTGTATGTTCATAACTATCATACTATTCCTGCATTAAAACTAGTTCTACTGAGTATTAGTTCTTAGGCTATTTTACCCAATCAGGAACATGACTAGTCATTGAGTCAGTTCAGGTTGTAAGGTTTTTCTCCTGATTTTCATAGGGGTGGTTTTGCATACATGCATTGTGTTTACTTTGCTTGGACATTTACTTAAAGTCAGATGATTAATTTCCTAACATGGTGGATACTTTACACATCAAGTAGGTCAGGGTTGAAAACAGCTGAACTTTATTAGTGAATCATGGAAGTGTATGGATTGATATCAAAGTGCACCAATGTTTTGACTCTTGTCTAAGATATCAATTTATTTAAATTGAAGTGTGAATTATTCACTACACAAGTCCCTGTAATTCTTCTGCAATCACAAAATATTTAAAAAGTAACTATACAGATACTGATAAGAGTATCGTCTCATGAACTTGAGCGGCGCTTACTGGGCGTGCGCGCGCATCTCGTAGTGTTGCACAATTACCACGGTGATGTCATACCACTAATTTCATTGAGTGACTAACTATCGAACAAGAACTATGATCTCGTTGAGCATGCTACAGACTGTAAAACTAATAGCCTCTAACTCGCGTGAGAGTATTACGCGCCGCTGCGCGTAATACTCTCATCAGCCGCTGCTGATCCTGAGCTCACGGTAGCGCGAGCTCATAGGTGGAGCACAGAGAAACATGCAGTAATGTGCTGCCTCGTCGGAACTTCCGTCTTGTTTGCAATGTAGGTTGATGTATCTAACCGAATCAAATATTCACTGACTCGCAAAATTGTGAACTGTCGTTTGACGGGTCTGTTTTATGAGGACTGACACCAAGCATCGCTAAGTGTCCCTGCCACACAAAACGTATACGATACTTTACATTATTATATTAATAATAACCGCAACGCCGTACCTCCACGTGGACATTGTGGTGGGGCAAGCGCACTCCGAACTCTAGGGCCGCGCTGGTAGAGTTTACTTTGCCAGAACATGTCTAGTGTGAAGAGCCAGGCTAAGAGAGATACAGAAACCTGTAGGGCTGTATGCGGGGAGCTGTTGGGTAGTAGCGACACCACGGACCCTATCTCCCGGGAGAAGTCTTCCTTATCTCTGACTTGCCTTTATTGGCGAACTCCCACCTCATTCTGCCTTTATTGGCTGGCTTGAGTGGAAATCCGCAAGAGCAAACGTGCTCGGAGCAAGAAAGTATTCCAGTAAGTGCTCGTAGGGATCTTGACCAAAGACCTCAGGACGTCTTGCCCCCTTGTCGCTACGACACTATGTGCTAGTGTGCAAGTCACCCCTGGCCATTTTATCCGTGTATTTTACAAAAAATATGTTCAAACAGGGGCCATAGTGTAAGGTACCTGTTGCTCCGTGGCGCACAATAGGTATGTGGCGGAATTAGATAGCTACATCAGGAAACGTGTTTGATTGTAATTATTGCATCGAACCAATATAACTACCGCCTACCCAATCTACTATAACTACCGCAACCCATAGCCCAAAATCTTTTGTTTCCATGTGCTGTAATAGACCTGCACCAAGCGGGGGTTATCCTTGGGCGCACTTACATCGTGCATACAGGGAAAAGCGTCGCGTCGGTTGGTGCCTCCTCAACATTTAAAATGGTCTAAAGGGCCCTCTGCGAGTTGGTTTCGGCCCTTGTACGCCTTCGAAATGGTTTCCATTTTAAATAACAATATTAATAAATCATTTATTTGCTTAAAACATGGTATACAATGGGTTTAAATATTATTAAGTACCTAATCATGATCATGAACCATGGTTCTTAACACTGTCTGAAAATTTATATAGATACGGTTTTAACGATGTAGCCCTGCCACAACACAAAGGCACGGGCACCCTTTGGGTACGGAACCCTAATAAAAAAGACACTAGCTGCCTTAGAAAAAAGAATAAACTTTTATGTTTTTTAAACTCCAATCCAATGACAACCCTCACGACGACGTACTTTATTTGTGTACGTATGGAGCAGGAGTCCAGCCGCGTGGAGCTCGTGGGCGGCTTCGCAAGCGGCTAATAGGACAGAGCTAGTTGGCATGCAGCTGGCGCGCTGGCGCATCCTCCGAGCTCGCGGGCACTGCTGCGCGTATGAGCGGCGCAGTGTCGTAATACTAGTTAATCGTCGTCGCTTGTAATCGCTGCACTTCCGGCCAACTGCTGACACCGGCGCCAGCTTGCATTCAAACAACACTTGCCTACTTACCTGATCATTTTGCCTTGCCACAGCTGAATCTTAAAATATAATCGCATTCATAGCTGTGATCTTCCGTATGGAAAAACGGCCGGCCTTCCTACTTGCTCTGTATTCTAGTCGTAGAGGGCTTATGCTAACTTGATAACTAAGTATATACCTAGAAACTAGGGCATTCGCAGTCAATAACTTTGCAGTGTAAATCGCATCAACGGCTGCCGGGGAGTCTGCTAGAAGTGGTCTACAACGCGTGACCTTTTCTAACTCAGGACTAGCATAGCACGTAGCTCATGCCATTCCCATGTATTCGTCACAAGTGGTCCAATTTGTTGTCATGCAAGGATCATCGACACGGCGCACGCTACGTATTGATAGCGTTATGTGCAGCACGTGTGCGGGTAGTCAGCGCACAGCGCACACGCGCGCTCCGCTTAATGAAGAGAAATTAGTGGAAACAATTGCTACGCAGCGAAACATGGAATGTTGCGGCATCTCCGCGCACCATCGGACATACCTCATCCACACTACGCCTGTTTTTACAGCGCACAACTTCCACGACTTAAATGGCAATTGCTAAATATACCAGCGAGTGCATAACGTGAGCGCGCGTTATTTTTATGCTGTTGTAGTTTTGTGTGCCGCGAATTAATCGTTGCCTGTAAAACATCATTCTATATGCACCGACTTCGATGTTTGATATTAAGACATTGGATTAGCGACATTTCGATTGGTGTTAATGTAATGTAAAACGTTACGTAACAATGGCTGGGCCCGCCCACTTACGGACGAGCTCGTGGCTGCTCACGCGGCGTAAGGCGCCGGCGCCGCAGATGCGACCGGCATGCACTTTTACTTCGTATAATAACAGAATCTGTTATCGAAATATTACTACATTTTCACTAATACGAAGCTCATGTGCGTATCATGCTTGCGTCTATCAGCAGACAACAAATTTAGATCACAGAGTTTGGTTCCAATTTGTTACAAAGCAGCAACAGTTGAGTTAAAAGTTACAACTTTTAACTCAACTGTTTTGTCTCATGCATACGTTTTCATGATGTAATTGTAGCTTGGGCTGCTGGCCACACATGTTTGTGCCGAAAGGGGAACAAAATAAATAAACAAAGCCACGATCTGTCACATGCTACGGGGTCGCAGCCACGAGTCATAGCCGAGTTGCTCATAGGAAGTAATAAGGGATTGGTATTCAACGCAAAAGTGAAGGCATAGCACCAAATGGCGCATACGTAGTGGCATTCATCGCCATGGATGCCACTGCGTATGATTATTACGATGAAGTTTTCAATATTGAAATAATATGTTACCTACATAAATAACAACTTATATTTACGGTAGACGATTTTATTTCTTCTTAGGACCCTACTTACATAATCAGTTCAACAGGTACCTACTGTACGGTACTCAATCTCCATAGGTACCTACTGCTTTGGAATGGGCAACTAGCTTCATCTCTCTGACTGACCGACACCTTGACAATTCAAAAGTGCCTGTAATTGGTTTATTTGAAATAAATACTTTGAGTTTGAGTTTGACAGACTATAGAGATTTATAATTTAATTTATAAAAAATGTTATTTACGAATGCAAGAAAATTTGGCAACACTTAATTATACAGATACGGAAAAGCTGCTGGAAATCTTAACTTAGGTTTAGTATTTAGTCTTTACACTATTGTCATTATTTATTATTCGGTAATTTATTTAAACATCTATATCTATATATATAAAAGAAAGTCGGGTTTGTTCCCTCCATTATAACTCGAGATCTGCTGGACCAATTTTCATGGTTTTTGTTTCGTTGGATTTGTCTCCGCCCTGAATAGCAGAATACATTTTATTTTTTATTTTTTTTCGGTCAGCTGCTGATTTTCCTCCTATAGGGTAGGTAGGTAGGTAGGTAGGTTGGTAGGGTAGGTAGGTAGGTAGGTAGGTAGGTAGGGTAGGTAGCTAGGTAGGTAGGTAAGGTATCACAGTTAAGACAGGACAACGTCTGTCGGGTCAGCTAGTAATATATAAAAGAAAGTCGTGTTAGTTACACTGTTTATAACTCAAGAACGGCTGAACCGATTTGGCTGAAAATTGTTGGGGAGGTAGCTTAGAACCAGGAGACGGAAATAGGATAGGTTCGGTAGGTAGGGTAGTTAGGTAAGGTAGGTATCATAGTTAAGACAGGACAACGTTTGTCGGGTCAGCTAGTATTATTATACAGTATAGTTTTAGTATTTTTAGCAGAGCAGTGGTGGCCCAGCGTTATCGGCCTCGACTTACGAGTAGCACTTCGTGTGTTGGAACCCAAGCCGGCGCGAGACTTAACTTCATCACCACTGCTCTCAAAACGGTGAAGGAAAACATCGTGAGGAAACCGGCATGTCTTAGAACCAAAAATTCGAAGACATGTGACATCCGCCACCCCGCACCAACCCGCACCGGCTCAGTCCCTATCAAAGAGAGGAGGCCTCTGTCCCAGCAGTGGGTGCATTGTAGGCTGGTTTGTTGTATTTTTATCGAAGAGTATACGAATCGCGAAGTTCCCACCGGAACAGAAGGTAGGGTAGGTAGGGGCGCTGTACCCCTTAGTACTTATTGGTGCCCGTGCGTTGCTGGGCCGGGTAAAGCTAGTTAATTAATAAGAATAACAAGATTATAAGTGGTATCCTAAGTTTACTAAAACTGTTGTACACTGCAACGGGTAGCCCGATGATGTTGCCCCGTCGAGCGGTGTTCAAGTTCCCGTATTTGTCCAGTGCTAGGAAAGGCTCGATCCACAGGTGGGGTCGGACCGGTCTTCTATTAGATGTCTATGTCATCCATATCGGTTCGTTAAAGTGCAGCGTGTGAATTGGTATAAATCTCAATGATATGATCGTTCTATAAGCATACCTACAACCTCGAGTACCAGCTCATAGAACGGTCAAGTTACGTTTTGTTTTCAAGAAGTTAGCGGACGATTTGTGTTGTGCTCTAAATTAGGTGGCTACTTAGGGAAATAGCAAATTCAAATATAGCTTTGCAAATATGCTAGTGTGTATAACATAACAACATTTTATCAAATTTTAAAGTGCATGACTACTGTTTTGCGCAGCCGGACTCCGTGCCTGCGGACCGACTCCGGCGTCTAATTAACACGTTGCTAAACAACGGCCTTGACTGCTCTCGCCGAATTATTTCTGAATGTGTGAACTCCACGAAGTTACCAAAACAGTAGTGTCCATTTTAACTTGAGGTAAAAAGGAACCCTTATGGAGTGATTCAGTCGGTCAGTCCGTCTGTCACAGCTGGATGTCTCAAGAACTACTAATAGCTACTAACTAGCTATACTGGAAATTTGGGATATTTTAGATCACGTTTTCCCAACTATTTTGCAAATAATAATTAATAGATAAATGATGATGGTTTCTTATTATCTCTTTTTTGAAACTGAAAGGACTTCTTAAAAATCGAAGTGGGGCTACAGTGCATGTGGTGTATCATAAGAAAGAGCGCTTCTTGCCCATTCTCAAACATTCTCTTGTTTGTTTTAGGCAGCATAGTTTTCGACTTTTAATTTAAAAAAAAATACCGCTATCTCTGAAGTTTTTGTAAAGAATAAAATTAAAATAAAACGATGTCTCTAAAAGGCACACTTTTCCATCATCAACAATGGTACGGAACCCTCGGTGCGCGAGTTCGACTCGCTCTTAACCGTTTTTTATTTCTAAGGTACGGACATTCGTAGCTAGAGTGACCGAGTATGCTTTAAAAGTTATATACGTATATTTAGAAACACTATAATTTCGGAAACGCGAAGACTTAGCTCCAGCATAGCCGAAGCAGTGTGGAATCAGTCTCAGCGAACGAATACTGCACATGTCCTGGAGCCCAGCTGTCTGTCGCCGCCGAGAGGATTGTAGTGGGAACGACGGGTGATAAGACTGGGATGAAATATAAAGTGAATGAGCGACGCGTGACCCGACGGAATTGATACCTGTATCCAAGCATATGGACACAAAAACTTGTACAAAATAACAAGGTGCAAGTAATTATGATGTAAGACGATATCAATTGTCGGCGGCACTGACACGTAACCGCCAGTCATGTAGTGTCCTAGTTGTACGGTTTGCTGCTGTCCGAGACCTTTAGCTTGGGAACTATGTCGATAATATTATATTTTGGAACAACATGTCAACAGGGTCAAAGTTACGATAAGAGGCTCTATAGTATAGATAGAGATGTTTTACTCTCTCTAGCTGAACAAATGAGACCACGTCGGTGCCTTGCGATTGATTCCCACTCGCCACATGATGCATGAACTTCTCTGATGCTTGCAAGCGCTCAGAGTTTTAGACAGTCGTATTGGCTTACTACCTCTGTTATGACACGGTGGGTTAAATTAAATCTTACGTCATCTTATTTATTCAGAGCCATGGACGTCGCCCTCGTAAGCGGTGCATTGTCCCTGATCAGATGTTGTCACAGACTCGCTTACCACGATGCTGAGCAGTTACGTTTGACCGCCAGTGAAAAATTAATACGCGAAGAGAGTGAGCTCATGACGCGGGATGTCAATCTCGCACAATACACTTGTGCTTTCATGTGCTATGTACGTTTGCTTTCAACGTTAATATAACAACATGTAATCAGGTCCCTGTGACGACGTTCATGAAGTGCGAATGTCCTATTTACAGTTGACATGTTGTGTGGGTCACCACCACCACAAGCTGTTTGTCTTCCTTCCAGTCAGTGACGGGCACTACGTAGTGCAAGCGTCGTTGTCCTATGTGCGTGATACGTCCGATATAACTGTAGCTATCTCTGTGTCTGTAAAGTATAGCTTAAGGCTTGAAATGCATCTGAATCTCAAGCAATAGATTTGCATCGTTTGCGTCGCAAATGATCGAAGGTCGCGGTGACACTGCGATACATCTCGTTATGCGACGGACGCCACAAACAAAGCGACTATAAAGTTCGCTGGAGCGAGGATAACGGGACCACCGGCATCCATCGATAGCATTATGTATTCGTTTTCAGTCGACTCTCGGGACTCGGGAATACAACTAGCATGCTTGTGCATAATGCTGTATAGTTCCACGCGCTCGAGCAGTGTTCATGAATATAATAGTGGGCGCGTTGTTGAGCCCGCTGGTGAAGGCGCTGCTGCTGGTGCGGTTGTGCCGGTTCATGCTCACGCTGCTGAAGACCTGGGAGGCCTTCCTGCAGCCTACTGCTGCAAAGGGGGTCGAGAGTGGTCGTATGTCATTTCTGACGTCACGATTACAATACTGCCTCGGTTGACCGGCTCCCGCTTTCTACGTGTTCAAATAATTTAATTTTTGTTTTAAATTGATTTTGAAGACTACCTACTTACTTTTGTTTCCCAAAAACTTTTGTGACATTATTTTATTGAAGATCGCGCTCAAAAACTGTGGTTATTTAATATTAAGCGTGTTTTTTTCTTTGTTTCAGATGAAAGAGAAGACGTCCAAAAGAAAACGTTCACTAAATGGATAAACTCTCAGCTAGTGAAGGTAACATATTGACTAATACAAGATGTTTGCATAAACTTAGTAAGGAATCAGACCGGTAGTTAAACTGTAGGTCTTGGGCACATAATAGATGCTTGATGAACTAAATTGTTTTGTTGTCGACCGTCCGCGCCGCCCACTCTACTGAACCACTGTGCGGTGAGTGGACGGACACACATCGATACTTGTTTAATAGTTTGTTGAAGAGACGCGTTCGAAACATTGCTAGACGTGCGGTGGACATTGATCGCGTGACTCTATCAATCGCAAACTGTTGCATGAGTCAATGATGCAATGAGAACCTTATTAAAGGAATTGGCGGTTTAGTTAAATCGATCGTAGTAGGTAACAGCAAGTAGTCTGTAGAACTTTCGATTTAAAAGCTGGTCGTGTGCCTACGCTGTAACCTCAGTGTGACAACTAACCCATGACACTAACCTGCCACTTGTGGGCATCGAAAGGGTATAGGTATAGTAAGACTCAAGTTGTAATCACTATTTAAAGCTGTTAGTTTAGAGTATGTAGGGTAGAAGTAGGGAGGACCGTCTTGTATGCGGGATTAGTCGAAAAAGTGTCCACTTGTAAACAGCAAATTATTGTTATAAACAGAGTGAAGTGTGCTGGGTTGATATTTCTCTTGACTTCTGTAGTTAAGAAATATGCAGTATTTAAAATCTCAATTACTTACGTAGTCAACTGTAATTAAGTTAATAATAACCTATGAAACGCCTGAACTAACGTACATGGTGATTTGTTTTTTAACCGACTTCAAAAAGGAGGAGGTTCTCAATTCGGATGTTTGTATTTTTTTTTTTTTATGTTTGTTCGCGCGTAACTCCGTTGCTTGCCAACCGATTTGAAAAAATATTTTTTTGTTGGAAAGGGTATACTTCCCAAATGGTCCCATAAAAATTTTATCGAAATCGAATAAGCGGTTTTTGAAAAATCAACAAAAATCTAAAAAAAATCCTACTTAATATATGTGGACGATGTTCTAATAAGTTCCCGTCGCTGTAATTTACATACCAGGTAGTGGTATTAAAATTTCGGGGGGGAGGGGGGGGGGGTAGGACAGGGGGGGAATGTGTAGGTAGGTACCACAACTAAAAAGTGAAAAATAAAAACTTTTTTACAAAAAATAAAACCGACTTCCAAAACAAACACTACAAAGTGACAAATAATTTTGATTTCGGAAGTCGGTGTCTTCGGTTTTGTATTTTCATTTTTTGCCACCGACTTCCGAAATCAAAATTATTTGTCACTTTGTAGTGTTTGTTTTGGAAGTCGGTTTTATTTTTTGTAAAAAAGTTTTTTATGAAATTTTGTTGATACATGTTTGTTATTGTAACGGCTTTATTGTTGTTAATACATATAAAAAGAAAAAATATAGAAGCAATGGGAAGAATTTGTTCAGTGAAAAGTTGTCCAAGTGGGCGAAAATTAAAAAATAAATAAATTGATACGCGCTGTAACAAAGCGGAAATGTTTCTTTCATTTTTTAATTTAGTATCCTACTCTAATCATTTGTGGCGCTCTATTTAATATTCTTCCACTTGCTACTCGTACTGTAGCGCCACCTTCATTTGCTCCCTTTCAACGGACACTATTATACACTGTGATGGTCCTCCTTATTAATACCCTCCATACCTTAGAGGAGGATCCAGAGAAAAGGGTCGGATCATGATAACGTCATTTTGTGGCACTATAGATATATGTGTGACACGCATCAGTCCGCGGTGCTGACACATTGTGTGCATGAAGTAATTAGGGTCAATTCTCGACACTGAGTGAACGAGCCGCTGCCGCTGCTGTGCAAGCTGCGGTGCGTGCCACCAGCCACCACCCGCTCCGCTAACACTAATAAGGTAGTACATACTTCGTACCGCGTGGTTTTATAGATATTAATAGGTAGGCACAGCAAGACACACGGCGATGATTCCCTGTCAAAGATTAGGTGTTCAGTTGTGAATTGAGAAGTAAAAGAAAGTTCGACTATTTAAGATAGTAAATAGGATCTGTGCCAGCTTTAGCGTGCTTAATGAGGTTGAGATACCATCTACAGTACAGTCGCGAGCAAAGCAGTCAATATACACTGAGCAAAAAATTTATGTTGTTAAGGACCATAGTATTTGGGATTTTGTGATAATAGACGTATTTCATATTAGTATGGGACTAATTTGAAATACGTCGATTATCACAAAATCATCGTTATTCCACGAGAAAATCGCATATGAATGTTTCCAAGTGTATACATATTGGTGCTCGTGACTGTACAGCATGCCAGTACACTTTCAAACCCTCGCGAGCACAAAATAAAAAATGAAAGGCCGTAATTCTTTAGATAGAACATCTGTTTCTTAAGGGGGTCACACTTGTTAGATGAATATATATAATTACTAGCTGACCCGACAGACGTTGTCCTGTCTTAACTGTGATACCTACCCTACCTACCTACCTTCCTACCTGCCTACCTACCCTACCTACCTAGCTACCTACCCTACCTACCCTAGCTACCCTACCTACCCTACCTACCCACCCTAGCTACCCTACCTACCCTACCTACCTACCCTACCTACCTACCTACCCTACTTACCCACCCTACCTACCCACCCTACCTACCCTACCTACCTACCCACCCTACCTACCCTACCTACCTACCCCACCTACCCACCCCACCTACCAAAAAAAAAAATGTATTCTACTATTCAGGGCGGAGACAAATCCAACGAAACAAAAACCATGAAAATTGGTCCAGCTGATCTCGAGATATAATGGAGGGAACAAACCCGACTTTCTTTTATATATATTAGAGATGGGCCGAATGTGGTTTGAACCGAATACAAACTTCGGCCGAACATTCGGTTAAAATGGAAAATTCGGCCGAAGTTCGGCCAAACTTCGGTACAATTTTAATTTCGCGGGCTACCTTGGAGCATCCACCTTAATTTGATTGTTTAATTTGACCTATACCCTTTTGTAATAAGAAAATATTTGATGTTAATGAATGTTTAGTTTGTGAACCGAAAACGTGATTTTTTTTATTCAATTTACGAATTTGTAATCTAGATGTTTGTTAGTCCTAAGTTATTTCATTTTTGTAATTGTATGTCTAATTATTATGTCTAATTAATTAGGCAAAGGTTTTTAAAACTAATAACAAAAACTGTAATTTGAGGCTTACATTTACAATCTTCATAACTAAAATAAATGACCATGACTGAGTAAAATACATAATTTTATTTCACAGCAATGCTATTCTAATTATATTGAATTTCAGTCAAAATAGTGCAAGTAGGTATTATTTTTTTTGTGCCGAATGTTCGGCATCTGAACCGAACTTCGGCATTCGGCCGAAATTCGGTTGAACCGAATGTGAACCGAATTTCGGCCCATCCCTAATATATGTAGATATCCGTTTGGACCCAACACGCCCACAGCTGGCTAATCAGTTGCTGAAGGTTCTATTGCGTGATGTGTTTCAGAACGACAAGCCGCTGGTGGAGGACCTGTTCCTGGACCTTCGAGATGGAGAGATCTTGCTGTCGCTGCTCGAAATCCTTACCGCGCAGCAATATGTAAGTACACGAGCCACCTACACTGCGAGCATCAAACGTCTGCTGTTCAGGGAAGGTTACCTTCACGGCACGTTGACTACCATGTCTGTATGCTAAGGTTGGCGAGTACCAGTTTCGGCTGATTGTGAATGCGCCTCTAGGTCTTATAGCAGCCACAACCTGTCATGTCTTTAGATTTTTTTCTGAGTTCTAGAGGGCAGATGAGGGAGTGTTTATTTGTAAGCTGACCCCATCATCCTTGGAGAGTTTTAAATGTAGTGTAGCCCGAATCACACTCGACTTGCCTCAACAGGTCATGTTTAGTAGTTGCTAACTCTTGCGCTCTCTTTTTTATGTCAACTTTCACTTTCTGTTAGCAAATTAACTTTGTCTCGTCTCGCCAGACCGTTGTGTGTAAAGTGTATCACATTTGTAAAGGAGAGATCTCTACAAGAAAGTATTAACTTCCACTGTTACACATCACTGATGAACCGCGGCTGACGCGATGAGCGATGCGCGATGACGCGTGGCGTATGCTCATCAAGGTGACGTTTTCTTGAATGAAATAACGATGGTATTAATTAATTATTTTACAACTACTGCTTACGTGAAGAATCGTTATCTGAAATGATTCATCCAAGTATGCTGAGCCAATGACTTAGATACTTGTGTAAAAGAGAGAAGAACAAAGACTGTTTGCAATCTGTAGTCCTGCCTATAGGCATAGCCGGTAGCACATGATGGCAGTGCTGTTTACTTGCGTGTTGCAGAAGCGCGAGCGTGGGCGCATGCGCGTGCACCACATCAACAACGTGAACACGGCGCTGCACGTGCTGGACCAGAACGGCGTCAAGCTCGTCAACATCAGCTCTAACGACATCGTCGACGCCAACCCCAAGCTCACGCTAGGTACGCATACTAGTCACATTAGTAAAACAGGCGTTTGTAGCAACAGCATGTTGTGTGTCCTCCGACAAACCCGAGCCTCCATTTTTGAAAGAGACACTCGTGGCGCTGTGCTGCTCTACATTGTGCTAACGAAGGGATCTGACCTAGAGCCAAAATAGTGGATCTCAAGGTGGTTCACAATATCTCGACGTTCCTCTCCGAGAAAGGTTATCTACTGCATTTAATAAAATAGAATTGTATTTACAGGTCTGGTGTGGAGCATAATTCTGCATTGGCAGGTGCACTACCACCTCAAGGAGCTGATGTCGGAGCTGCAGCAGACCAACCTCGAAAAGACGCTGCTGGCGTGGTGCCGCACGCACACGCAGGTATAGTGCCCGCAGTAGTGGGGAAGGCTGCCTGTTATCAAATCTTTTCAGTAATAAGATGAGATGCATATGAGTGCGTTTGTGTGTGCAGAACTACACGGGCGTGAACGTGAAGAACTTCACCACGTCGTGGGCGGACGGGCTGGCCTTCAACGCGCTGCTGCACCGCTGGCGGCCGCAGCTGTTCGACTACGCGGGCGTGCTGGCGCGCGCGCCGGCCGCGCGCCTGGAGCACGCCTTCAGCGTCGCGCACGACCACCTCGGCATCGACCGCCTGCTGGACCCGGAAGGTTACTAACTCGTTCAGCCAACTTTTTACCAGCAGCCCGCCCCAGCTTCGCACCGATAGCAGAGCATATATGCCTACATTTTTTTCTATCGTAATGTCGACGGACAAACGGCGGGGGACTTTAAGTACTATGTGGTGATTAATACAGCGTGTTTTACCTGTGTTTCCAGATGTGAACACGCCGAACCCCGACAAGAAGTCCATCATGATGTACGTAATGTGCCTGTTCCAATCTCTGCCACACTCCAGCGAAGACGTGGGAGACCTGGAGAGCATCCAGTCGGAGCCCAGCACGCCCGTCGCCACGCAGCCCCCCGAGGTAACGGTCGGCAGGTGACGTCTGACGCGAGCGCGGCACCTAGTTTTGTCTTTATAATTTGCGCCGAAATACGCGAGACGCGAGATGGTTTGAGAGAAGAATGTTCTTAACTATAAGAACATTCTTCTCTCAAAGCATCTCGCGTCGCGCGTCTCGCATGTTGCATATACTAATATGCAACGGATTTTGATGCGATATTCAAAATGAATGCCAGAAGGTTTATGTGTACAAGTTGTAACCGAAGGGGTATATACTACTCTGTCAAGAAAGTACCGGGAAAAGATCAATAATACACAAAATGTCTGTTATTCATCCAAATTTATTTTATCACCTTCATAGTATGCTCCTTTAGAAACGATACACTTGCGCCAACGAATAATCCATTCATCAAAACATTTTTTAAACGCTGCTTCCGGAATTGAGTTCAGTTCGCGCCGCGAATTCTCCTTTATGTCTTCTATCGATTGAAAACGGGTGCCACGAAGTGGTAATTTGAGTTTAGGAAAAAGAAAAAGTCAGCAGGAGCCATATCTGGTGAATATGGTGGTTGCTGGATGGTATTTGTTAAGTGTGTGGTCAAAAATTCGTTCACAATGATAGCCTTGTGCGAAGGCGCATTGTCGTGGTGCAAAATCCAAGAATTTTCTTTCCACAAATCTGGCCTTTTTTGTCGAATTTGCTCTCTTAAACGCCGCATAACGCTCAAATAATATTCTTTATTTACCGTTAGACCTTCCGGTAAGAATTCAGAGTGCACAACACCGCGATAGTCAAAGAAAACAGTCAACATGACTTTGACTTTTGATCGACTTTGGCGTGGTTTTTTCGGTTTCGGTTCAGTTGGAAGGCGCCACTCCGAAGCTTGATAACTAGTTTGGATGTCAAACTCGTAAACCCACGTCTCGTCACCAGTAACAATGCGTTTCATGAATGTTGGGTCCGAACTGACTCGTTCTAGCATGTCCTCAGCGACTTTCATGCGATTGAGTTTTTGGAGAAAATTCATATCTTTTGGGACTAGCCGAGCAGCAACATGTTTCATACCCAAATGATTAGTTAAAATGGTACGGATCGACACGTGAGATACAGAAAGTTCGGCGGCTATCTCTCTCAGAGTTGAATGGGGATTTTCAGTCACTATTTTCTTCACTTTTGCGATGTTAACTTCAGTTGCAGACGTTGACGGCCTACCAGAGCGAGGCAAATCTTCCATCACATCTCGACCGCTTTTGAACGCTTTGAACCACTCATAAGCACGAGTTTTCGATAAAGTCGATTCACCGTAAGCCTTCTGTAACATTTTCAGTGACTCCGAACACGAAATTCCATTGGCGATGCAAAATTTAACACAAACTCTTTGTTCGATATTTTTGTCCATTATGAAATTCGCAATACACACTATACAGGGTGGAATTTTGTAATGCCACCTGGAGGGAAAGTACTCTTAATACTGTAGATAGAAAATTTTACTCTAAGAAAACATTCCTTTATTTTTGAATAGAAAGACAACTGCATTCAAAGATTTTCAAAAATTCGCTTGCCACACCCGGGAATCGAATCGACTAAAATCTTTAAAAATTACAACCTGTATTTTTATTGCATCGATCGTTAGGATCAATTATAAGAATGAAATCTCTCTAACAAACTTGATAAATTAAATGATGGGAAAAACATGAAATCTTAAATTATTTGAATTATTTACAAAAAATGGTAAACTATTTAGTTGCTCGAAATGCGCTCCATTTTCTTGGATACACAAATGTATTCTTCTATAAATTATAACGAATTCATATCTAGTAACCTTTAATAACGTGTTGTGGTGAATATTATTAATCGTATTCTGAACTTCAACTCTCAACTCGTTTACTTTAGCTTAAGATTTAATGAAAATTTGATTTTTCACATATCCCCACAAAAAAATGTCTAAAGGGGTGAGATCTGGTACTCTCGTAGGCCATCTGATTGTACCGTTTGAACCAATCGTCAATCGTCTTATCTAAATAATAACTCGTAATTTGAATGGGTAAATAACGTCGATAATAATTATTAATTATTAACATAAGTAAACAGATGGATCTTTGAGTTAAAGAGTTTAACTTGACTCATTGAATTTATAAGTCCAGATTTCATGGTTTTCCTTTCATTTAATTTATCAAGTTTCTTAGAAAGATTTCATCCTTGTAATTGATCCTGACGATCGATGCAATAAAAGTATAGGGTGTAATTTTTACAGATTATAGTCGGTTCGATTCCCGGGTGTAGCTAGCGAATTTTTGAAAATCTTTGAATGCAGTTGTCTTTCTATTCAAAAATAAAGGAATGTTTCCTTTGAGTAAAATTTGCTATCTACAGTATTAAGAGTACTTTCCCTTCAGGGGGCATTACAAAATTCCACCCTGTATATGATATTACTAAAACCAGCACTGTATTTAATATAAATAACAGATGCAACTCAAACTCCGCGCCAAAATGGAAAACAGTTGTGCCAATCTAACAACTACAAAAAAAACAAAAATTTGAATTTGGAACCATAAACAAATCATCCATTCCCGATACTTTTTTGACTGAATGTACATACAAAAGCATATGCTACAGACCACCAAACTGAACAACTTTTACTATGAGACCAACTCCAAAATCGCAAAAAAAAACTCAGCTCTTCTATACATTTGTGGTCACGTGACTCGTCGTAATGGAGGGAAAAGCTTTTTTTTTGCGATTGTATGTAACATCTCACACACCTGTGTATCTATAACCTATGTTTACAAATGAATCATCTGAATCTGAAATTTGTTGAATGAATCCTACGACAAGGATAATGACCGTAGTCTCCCGCCGCGTGCAGCAGGTGGGCCGGCCGCTGTCGTCGGCCACCACGGGCTCGGCCGAGCTGGGCGGCTACTACGGCGCCTTCGAGGAGGCGCTGGCCTGGCTGCTGGAGGCCGAGGAGCGCCTGGCCGCCGCGCCCGCGCCGCGCGACGCCGACCTGGCCGCGCTCAAGGAGCACTTCCACGCGCACGAGGCCTTGCTCACAGGTACCTCTCCGTTACTTGTGGCAGTGCGGCACACGGCTGGGCTGCGACAGAGGGCTTTGTCGAATATTTTTATATCTATACATATAATAAAACAGTAAAAAAACTGTGTCTGTACATTGAATATATTAAAAAAATAATAATTGAGGGGGGTTTAGAAACAGTAATAGAGCACGAATCCAAAAAAAAATTTTTGTCTGTTTGTCTGTTTGTCTGTTTGTCTGTATGTCTGTTTGTCTGTTTGTCTGTTTGTCTGTTTGTTTGTACACGCTAATCTTCGGAACTACTGGACGGATTGGAATGATTTTTTTTTTGTTGTATAGGTATAAGGTCTGGGCAACATATAGGCTATAATTTATCTTGGAAACTTGAACACCTGATGCAGAACCACAACAGACTAGCTAAACTATAAGAGATACAAAAATGATACCTTAGCAAAAATTGTTCCACGTGATTAGCATTTTCTGCTGAGAGAATAAATTTGAAGATCTGGAACACCTGATGTGGAACTCCAAGAGCCCAGCTACACTGTAACATATATAGGAATGACGTCTTAGCAAAAGTTGTTCAGCCTGATGAGCACTCTCTGTTGACGTATAAAATTTGAAGATCTGGAACACCTGTTGTGGAACTCCAAGAGCCTAGCTACACCATAACACATATAGGAATGACGTCTTAGCAAAAGTGGTTCGGTCTGATGGGCATTTCCTGTTGACTTATAAAAATCGAAGATCTGGAACACCTGTTATGGAACTCCAAGAGCCTAGCTACACCATAACACATATAGGAATGACGTCTTAGCGAAAGTTGTTCAGCCTGGTGAGCACTCTCTGTTGACGTATAAAAATTGAAGATCTGGAACACCTGTTGTGGAACTCCAAGAGCCTAGCTACACCATAACACATATAGGAATAACGTCTTAGTACAAGTTGTTCAATCTGATGAGCACTCTCTGTTGACTTATAAAAATCGAAGATCTGGAACACCTGTTGTGGAACTCCAAGAGCCTAGCTACAACATAACACATATAGGAATGACGTCTAAGCAAAAGTTGTTCAATCTGATGGGCATTTCCTGTTGACTTATAAAAATCGAAGATCAGAAACATCTGATGTGGAAATCAAAGCTATCACAAATTTTACTGTGTAATTATAAAATAACATAAACTGGGAGTACCTGCACGCGGTGAAGGCGGTAACAGTTTAGGACTGATTTTTGATGACGATGGTATAACATTGAACATTTGACTCTACTGGCCAAAACTCCTATTTATTTTTTTATTTTATCGTATGAATATGCCTTCGGGCTTATGTTGTTTTTCCTTTTCCATTTATCTTCGTGACACGGTAGCCTATCCGGTAACGCAGGGGAGCAGTCATTTTAATTTAGATTTTTATTGATCAGGTATCTTCACAATAAAACTATGACCATGCCTAGAAAGAGGTCAAATCTTTCCCAATGTTCCAAGAGAGCTAAAAGATTGAGGATCATAAGATCCCAAGAATCTACCGAAGAGTGTCAGGAGAGACTTGATGCTGTTCGAGAACATTAGGCTGCAACTTGCTCCGTGGAAACCTCTTCGGGTCGCGAAGCACGCCTGCGTTCTCAGCGTATTCATTAGGTCTCTAGATACCAGTGAAGAATATGATGCGCGACTGACCGCTGATCGTGAACGTCATGTATTGTCTCGCGAGTCAGAGACGTTCACGGAAAGAGAATTACGCTTGAGTTCCAAGCGTATCTACGCATCGACTTCTAGGTCTCTAGAGACAAGTGGGGCACGTGATGTGCGACTGACCGCTGATCGTGAACGTTATGTATTGTCTCGCGAGTCGGACACGTTCACGGATAGAGAATTGTGCTTGAGTTCTAACCGTATCTACGCATTGAATTCTAGGTCTCTAGAGACAAGTGGGGAATATAATAATGCGGTTGCTGTAATAAAAAATATAATAATGGACTGTATGTTCTGGTGGTTGTTGGAATGAAATAAAACTAAAGCTCAGTGCGATAAAAGATTTAAATGGGAAAAATTATAAAAAATAACATAAATGGCGACCCCGTTGTTGCTGGCATAAGCAACAGGGTCCGCGTACGAAGTCGCGGGCAGAAGCTAGTATAAAATACGTTATAAAAATTATTCACACACAAGGAACAATTTCTCAATAACTGTCAGCTAGCACATTGTTGCCTATATAAATGAGCGAGTATAGCATCGCCCAGCACCCGATCGGTCGTACTGCACGTGTACGTTCGCAGGGCTGGCGGAGCAGCAAGCGCGCGTGGGCGACGTGCTGGAGCTGGGCGCGCGCCTGCTGCACGACGCGGGCCTGACGCGCGACGAGGCGGGCGAGGTGCGGCTGCAGCTGCGCCTGCTCAACACGCGCTGGGAGGCGCTGCGCCGCGCCGCGCTGGCCACGCAGGCGCACGTGCACGCCGCGCTCATGCGCCAGCAGCAGCTGCAGCTGGCCGCCTTCCGGTACGTGCGCGTGTCCCTCATCAATCCCTGTATATGACGCAACACTGACGCGCGACGAGGCGGGCGAGGTGCGGCTGCAGCTGCGCCTGCTCAACACGCGCTGGGAGGCGCTGCGCCGCGCCGCGCTGGCCACGCAGGCGCACGTGCACGCCGCGCTCATGCGCCAGCAGCAGCTGCAGCTGGCCGCCTTCCGGTACGTGCGCGTGTCCCTCATCAATCCCTGTATATGACGCAACACTGACGCGCGACGAGGCGGGCGAGGTGCGGCTGCAGCTGCGCCTGCTCAACACGCGCTGGGAGGCGCTGCGCCGCGCCGCGCTGGCCACGCAGGCGCACGTGCACGCCGCGCTCATGCGCCAGCAGCAGCTGCAGCTGGCCGCCTTCCGGTACGTGCGCGTGTCCCTCATCAATCCCTGTATATGACGCAACACTGACGCGCGACGAGGCGGGCGAGGTGCGGCTGCAGCTGCGCCTGCTCAACACGCGCTGGGAGGCGCTGCGCCGCGCCGCGCTGGCCACGCAGGCGCACGTGCACGCCGCGCTCATGCGCCAGCAGCAGCTGCAGCTGGCCGCCTTCCGGTACGTGCGCGTGTCCCTCATCAATCCCTGTATATGACGCAACACTGACGCGCGACGAGGCGGGCGAGGTGCGGCTGCAGCTGCGCCTGCTCAACACGCGCTGGGAGGCGCTGCGCCGCGCCGCGCTGGCCACGCAGGCGCACGTGCACGCCGCGCTCATGCGCCAGCAGCAGCTGCAGCTGGCCGCCTTCCGGTACGTGCGCGTGTCCCTCATCAATCCCTGTATATGACGCAACACTGACGCGCGACGAGGCGGGCGAGGTGCGGCTGCAGCTGCGCCTGCTCAACACGCGCTGGGAGGCGCTGCGCCGCGCCGCGCTGGCCACGCAGGCGCACGTGCACGCCGCGCTCATGCGCCAGCAGCAGCTGCAGCTGGCCGCCTTCCGGTACGTGCGCGTGTCCCTCATCAATCCCTGTATATGACGCAACACTGACGCGCGACGAGGCGGGCGAGGTGCGGCTGCAGCTGCGCCTGCTCAACACGCGCTGGGAGGCGCTGCGCCGCGCCGCGCTGGCCACGCAGGCGCACGTGCACGCCGCGCTCATGCGCCAGCAGCAGCTGCAGCTGGCCGCCTTCCGGTACGTGCGCGTGTCCCTCATCAATCCCTGTATATGACGCAACACTGACGCGCGACGAGGCGGGCGAGGTGCGGCTGCAGCTGCGCCTGCTCAACACGCGCTGGGAGGCGCTGCGCCGCGCCGCGCTGGCCACGCAGGCGCACGTGCACGCCGCGCTCATGCGCCAGCAGCAGCTGCAGCTGGCCGCCTTCCGGTACGTGCGCGTGTCCCTCATCAATCCCTGTATATGACGCAACACTGACGCGCGACGAGGCGGGCGAGGTGCGGCTGCAGCTGCGCCTGCTCAACACGCGCTGGGAGGCGCTGCGCCGCGCCGCGCTGGCCACGCAGGCGCACGTGCACGCCGCGCTCATGCGCCAGCAGCAGCTGCAGCTGGCCGTCTTCCGGTACGTGCGCGTGTCCCGCATCAATCCCTGTATATGACGCAACACTGGATGGTGCTAAATACTACACAGACTTTGTCCTGCACAATTTTGAAAACAAGCATACCAACCTGTTTCGAGCCAGCACCTTCAGTTGATTGGTTTTTACCGCACAGAGTTTGGCCCTCATGTTTGCAACAGATAAGAGAATAATCATGTTCGCTCTCAACACTTTTCTATACCTGCGCGCTGTACCGCAACATGATTGTAAAGGCGTCTAGGAATAAATCTGTGCCGATTATCGAGTGAGTTAGAGCGAGACTAGTATATTGCATTTGTTTGCTATTATTTAGGTCAATTGGCCAAATAGACCAGTGCCGAAGCCTTTGAAAATGGTAAAAAGTGAAAAAAAAATATAGTAGGATGAAACCCATTGGAAAAGGAAGAGAATGTAACAAAATTTAAAGGAAAAATAATTTACGGGCGATCCGAGGTCGGAAAGTGGATGGGTGCGTTTTTAAGGGTAAAATATGATTTATCTCGATTTCCGGCAAAACTACAAGTCCTATGGAAAAAAGTTAAATAGCAAAGATGTAGGTAATAAAAAGATCTACAAATTTTGTAGTCACACTTTTTTCACATAACCTCAAAATTTATGTGAAAAGTTCAAATAACCAAGGTTTTTGTTTTTTATTTTTATCTTTTACAAAACATTTTTTTTCCACGAAATTTGGTGAAAACTTTCCTTTTTATATTCCAAACACACTGTATTTTTTTTTAATTTAAAATATTTATTTGTTCACCTTATTTGGACTTAATATCGAAAAATCACCCTAATTTTCGATCGAAAATTGTCGCGTCAAAGTATCAGCTATTTGAAAAAAGTTTGCAAGCAATGTTCGTAGACATCTCTACTATTTGATGGTGTAAAAAAAATATACATTACCATAGTAAATGTTGTCAGAAAATGCACAGTACTGCTACGAAATAACGGGTAGTAAGGCCCATACCCTCCATTGTAACTTGTCGTCTAGCGTGATTCCCAGGAAAAGCGTCTGCTGATTCTAGCTTTCCTCCGTTCAATATGATGTCACAATCGCTACTTTTAACATTAGGTAATGTAAATCCATTAGATTTGTTTTTTTTTTCATTTAGTACCAAATTATTAACCGTAAACCAATCTTGGACTTGAAGAATAGAGTTATTCACGTCGCGTCGTCAAGATTTTGTGAGCGTCGATCAATTTTAAAGATTAATGATGTGTCATCTGCAAATAACACCATCTTCGGTTGATTTTGAAATAATTGGGGTAAATCGTTAATGTAAACTAAATAAATAGAAATAAACTAAAGAGAAATAAACTAACTTTCTATTCATTTAATAGAAATGGACCCAATATCGAACCTTGAGGAACGCCCATTGTCATTTCCGACCCCAGCGAGTTCACACCATTTACTTGAACTTTAACCTTTCTATCTTTCAGGTATGATCTAAGTAAATCAAGGGCTGCATATCTAATCCCATAGTGCTCTAGTTTCATCAGAAGCATCTCATGTTCCACGCAATCGAACGCCTTAGGGAGATCGCAAAAGATTCCAATGGCATCTTGTGCTTCTTCCCAGGCGTTACAAATGTTCTTTATTAGGGTGACACCAGCGTCAGTAGTACAACGCCCTTTGGTGAAACTAAACTGTTGTTCATGCAAGATGAAATTTTTATTAAAGTGACGTAACATTTGATTGAGCATCAACTTTTCAAACACTTTACTGAGAACTGGCAGAATTGATACGTGCCTATAATTTTTGGGTTCTTTACTATCACCGGATTTGAACAATGGCACTACTTTACTGTCTTTCATAAGATCCGGAAAGACTCCTTGGTCCACACTAGTATTAAATAAGAAGGCTAAATAGGGTGCAATTGTTTCGATGATAGATCTACAGACTTTTACAGACATTCCCCAGAGATCTTCTGTTGATTAAATTTTAAGATCTTTAAAAGCTTTTATGACAGCCTGGGGGTTTGTATGCTGAAATGTAAATTCCATAGGGCATGCCTTTCCATTTTTTCTAAGTAAAGCAGCAGAAAGCGCGGCTGAGGAATTTAAAAATACAGTAGTTTAAAGAGGAATATTAGCAAAAAAGTTTTCACATTCCTGAGCTATTTCTATATCTGAGTTGATGCAGCCATGAGCAGTCTCTAAATTAAACTCAGTATTACGCTGCATTTTCCTACCTGTTTCATTATTTATTATTTTCCCGGTAGTTTTTATTCTATCATCAGCTGATTTTATTCTGATGCATACTTCATTGTTAAAAAAAAAATTTAGAATTCATGATTTTAGTTTCTTTTTGTGTCCGTTATAATATACCAATGTATATCAAAAAGGGAATGCAACTAACATGCGCCGAAATTCTTTAAATAATTTAGTTAGTTAATTCGTAACAGTTTGTCCATTAGAAAATTCACAACATCCTTAATAACGGATACGCATAATGTTGCGGCTCAACGCCAAGAGCGCTGGTTTTACACAGATATTGGTTTTACGCGGCCCGGCCCGCCCGGCCCGCCCGGCCCCGCCCGCCCGGCCCGCCCGGCCCGGCCCGCGCTCACCTGCGTGTGTTGCAGGCAGTGGCTGACCCGCACGGAGGACCGCATCTCGCGCATGGGCGCGCTGCGCGGCTCGTCGCACGCCGTGCACGCGCAGCTGGCGGCCGTGAGCGCGCTGCACGACGACCTGCGCAAGCAGCAGCCCGTCGTGGACGCGCTGGCCGACTGCGTGGTCGTGGTGGACGACGACGCGATAGACAACTGTACGTACCCATGTATAACTTGTACGCGAGCGCGCTGGGCGATGACCTGGACGCCGTTGACGATGACTAAGGACTACGTATTTAAAAAAATAATAAAGTGTTCCTTATTATAGTCCTAATTCTAGCAATTTGGACGTGAATACGTCTTTGGATTGGTTTCCACAGTTGGAGGCAATTCAAAAACTGAAGATATCAAAATCGGGGATACATTTGGTTATCTATATGTAGGGGCAGGAGGGCCTTCATCAGAACTCATCTTGTGTGATGTATGTAGTGTAGGTAGGCAGGCAGGTGGGTGCGAGCAGAAAAATCACAAGTCTTTGTTATAAACACGGTTGTTTAATCAGCACGGGGTTTAATAATCGAAATACACAGTCTAATGAGCAATGTACGGTCTAAGCAACACGATACCAACTTAATTATAGCGCTAGATTATGCTATCACTCGGGTGCAAAGCGATTCGTCACAAGCGTGGTGCGCGGGAGCCGTCTCGAACAACAGTCTGTCAAGATGGCCGCCCTCACAACCATCGACACTGACGCTTCGCTAGGCTGACTTTGACAGCTAAAAGTCAACCTGCCGTTTGACGTTGACAGATGCGCCGTCACGGCCGGACTGACACTCGACCGTCCTCGGGCGATTTTCTGAAACAATGAGTTGCGATCGTACATAGTCCGTTCGGCATCCTGACGGACGACTAATTACAATTATCAAATACTTGTCTTAAGGCGAGTGTCTCGCAACAATTAAGCCGGATGACACAGCCTCGTCACTAAACAGCATGTAAGATAACTGTTCACAATTGGTACTATTAGACAAGTCAATCCTTAGGTGGATGTGACCCGGACGACAATATTCGTCTTACCATAATCTGCAAAACATCCAGAACAAGTCAGTCAACTTAAAGGACTCTGACTCGGACGACATATTTCGTCTCATAAAACAAAAGCACAGAGACAAGTCAATCTGATACTGACTCGGACGACGTATTTCGTCTCGTAAAACAAAAGCACAGAGACAAGTCAATCTGATACTGACTCGGACGACATATTTCGTCTCATAAATCAAAAGCACAGAGACAAGTCAATCTGATACTGACTCGGACGACATATTTCGTCTCATAAAACAAAAGCACAGAGACAAGTCAATCTGATACTGACTCGGACGACATATTTCGTCTGACTATTTGGCAGGGAAGAGATTCTCACAGGTCGCTCCACTTACCTACGACTATGAATCGTCTTGTACTTTATGAACTTCAGCTTCGTGCAACATTTCCCAAGTCTCAGGATCTGAGCATATACTGAGAGTGTCTGAGCCCGCTGTGAGCGTCCTCGAATCAGCGGAAACAGTGTTTGAGCATACGGTCAAGGTGTCAGAGTTATCATTGTCATGATTTGGATTAATTATACTTTCTTCATCTTCCGACGCCGTCTCGGCCTCTTCACAATTTAAAAGGCTAGTAGCTACTTCAATCAAACCGATGTGTCCCTGGGGCACTGCGCGCAAATTCTCGTGAGAGTATTTATAAGTTCTCTGAGAACCACCTAAACTTTTAAGTTCGTAGCGATCGTTTTTAAGTACTTCTACTATAACATATGGACCTCGAAACTTCCTATGCAATTTTGTTTTATTCCGTTCACAATTTTTAATAAATACAAAGTCTCCTTTAGAGAAAGGTCTTATTGTGGCCCGACCACGGTTAAACCGAAGGGTATCAGATTCAGCAGCTTTGCAAATGTTAGCTGATGCATCAGTTCTTACCGAATCTAAATCTAAGCGAACCTCATGATCTATATTATCGGCATTCAACTTAGACATTCCTAAAGAATTAGATCGAATTCCAAACATTAGTTCTGACGGTGAGTATTTGGTAACGGACGATTTAGAACTATTGAGAGCAAGTTGGATGTTACCTAATTCGTCACGCCACGCTTTGTTAGGGTCGTTTTCAATGATAGTAAGGAGGCTCTTTAGAGTGCGCATCACTCGTTCAACTTGGCCGTTTGCCCTACTCGTACCAGTCGCGATGAAATGGAGGTCTATTTTATGCTCTTGACAAAAGCTCTTAAAATCTGAGCTAATATAGCAACGGCCCTGATCTGCAATGATTCTTTTCGGGGCTCCAAAAAGACACACCGCTTTTTGTACGGCATATATTGCACTCTTGGAATCGACTGACAAAGTATGTTCGAGTAAAACGTATTTGGTAAAGGCATCGATTATTACCGAGCAATACTCCTTTCGGTCACTCTTCCCGCTCAGCTTCCCCGAAAAATCTATGTGAATCGTGTGCCAAGGCACGGATAATTTTGGAATCGAATGAAGCTGAACAGGCTGAGCACCCGATGGACCTTTCGATGCCTTACAAATGATACACGAATCTATAAATTTTCGTACACATTTAGACATATCGGGAAACCAATACTTTTCATACAGCTTGTCTAGAGTTTTGTCCCTGCCTAAATGTTGCAATTCGTTGTGGACATGATTAATTAGTGTCCAAATAAGAGACCGTGGAACTACGGGTAGCCATGAAACCGCTTTGTTACGAGTAATCTTCCTGTAGAGAGTGCCATCTCTAACGTCATATGTTTGACCTACTGTTTCGGGAAAGCTATTACTATTATGTTTTGCGATAAGGTCCTGAATTTCTGCGTCACGTTTCTGTTCAACTGACAGCCAGCCCTGATGTAGTTCAACATAATTGACAGTTTTAGGCTCAGGCTTTACAGGATTGATAGGAATAGCAGAATCTGACAGTGGATTTCGGGACAGGTAGTCAGCATGCTCCATTTTACTTCCTTCGCGGTATATAATATCGAAATCATAAGCTTGTAAATAGGCCCACCATCGGTAAACGCGGGGTGTTAGGTCTTTCTTTGATTTCGACGCCTTGAGTGAATTGCAGTCGGTAACTACAACAAATCGCCTACCATACAAATAATGGCGAAAATGCTCTACAGCTCTGACGACCGCTAAAGTTTCTAACTCGTATGAGTGATAACGAGATTCCGCGTCTGCTGTACGGCGGCTATAATACTCTACAACGTGCGGAAGGTTATTTTTCTTTTGCAGAAGGATTGCTCCATATCCTTCTGAACTAGCATCTGTATGTAGCTCCACCGGAAGTTCTGGGTCGAATATAGTTAGCACCGGTTCAGACGTGAGAATGCCTATAATTTTGCGCCGTATCTTTTCCTGTTCGGTAGTCCAAGTAATTCGTCCTTTAAGTTTTGTAAGAGGGTATAGGGGACCGACTATTCGTGTGAACTCAGGAATAAATTTCCGAAAGTAGGAGGCTAGACCGAGAAATTGGCGAACATTAGTAGCCGATTTAGGTTCTGGGGCGTCTGCCAATGCTTGAATCTTCCGTGAATTGGGCCTAATCTCACCGGATTGTACAGAATATCCTAGGTAGTCAATTCGTTGTTTCATAAATTTACATTTCTTTATATTGAATGTAAACCCGGCTTCTGATAACGCACTTAAAACAAGGTCAAGGCGCTTCAGTCCTTCAGAGATGTTAGCAGAATGACATAACACGTCATCCATATAGATAAGTGGTTTATCTTGTAAATGACTGAGAGCCTTTGTGATACATCTCTGAAAGACTGAAGGAGCATTTCGCAAACCAAACGGCATGGCGAGATACTCGTATTGCCCTTCGTTTGTCACGAAAGCTGTCTTCTCCACTGACTCAGGGTGGATAGGAATCTGATGGAAGCCAGAGGCCATATCTAATGAGGAGAAGAAATTAGCACCCGTAAGCTGGTCGATTTGTTCCTCGATTCGGGGTAAGGGATAATGTTCGGGTATGGTATTTGAATTTAACTCCCTAAAATCTACACAAAGTCTATCAGAATTATCCTTCTTTTTCACAAGAACGATAGGGCTAGCAAATGGGGACGTACTCTCTCGAATCACCCCTGCGTCTAATAGTTTTTGAACCTGTTCCCTAATTATTTGTTTCTCTATAGGTGCTCTTTTATGGGGACATCGCTGCACAACTTTATGTGGATCTACTAATTTAATTTCACATACTCCCGTCTTCACACGCTTGGTAGGTATACCTTCGATAAAGTTATTCGCATATTTGCTCAATATGGAAATCAACATGTCTTTATCCCGTTCCTGCAAATCCGTGTCAATTTTTGAAAAATCTGCAAGATCTGATGTCGCGACACAAAGATTAGATTGTTGTTTAGAGTATATAACAAGATTATCATTATCAATTTCTACACTTAACCCCTGATCAAAGATATCTCTACCAATAATTATAGACTCAGATATATTATTGTCGGAAACCACGTGAAAGAGTAAACTAATCAAGTGATCACCAATTTGAACATCGGCCTGAATTTGAGTTGTACACTGTATATCATCGCCTCCGATGCCGCTCAGATAGACGAGTCTTTTACACACAGTACCCAAGAGTTTACAACGATAACTTTCTTTCACAAGAGAACAGGACGACCCGCTATCAAATAGAAAAGGTACAGACTCACCGGAAGATGTTGTCAAGATACCACTTGAAGGACGGTGTTCGCAATGGTGGACTTCCTTTGCCGCAGCTTTACCACCGTTCCTTTTATCGGGACAGTTCGTGGTCACATGGCCTTTTTGACCACAAGTGTAGCACGTTACATCAGTCATCCTCTCCAACCGACGGGAAGCACTCGGAGTGTCTTGAGGCTTGACTGATCCTAGCTCGTCACGACGTTTTCTGCATTCCGCAAAACGATGTCCCGATATTCCGCAAAAGTTACATCTGCCAGTGAACCTTTCGGTAGCACGAAAACGCTTCGCCTCAGGTTCGTTAGCTTCGACACCGTCTGAACGCCGCTTAAGAGATACGCCTCCCAGGATTCGGAACAACTGAGTGCGAGTTGTGATATTGTGCGCAATCAATTCGCGTCTTATCAGGCTGTCCTTCTGACAAAGCACAGAAATAACGAATCCAGTCACCACTTCTTCAGGCATCACAGTCTTAGGTATTCGTTCGATTAAATTCCATAAACGAAGAGCAGCTTCTGAAGCTGTCTCCTTAGCTCCTATTTGGAATCGCAATATTTCGTCGAAATAATCCTGAAGAAGCTTTGGTTTTGAAAATTTAGCTAACAGTGTCTGTTTGACAACGCTCCAGGACATTTCATCTAAGTTTAGCTTAGTGATGCAGGCAGCCGCTCGTCCTTTTAAAGACGTAGTAAGAGGCATGAGCAAGTCTATTCCCTCTAAGCGTTTATTATGAACGATCGCTTCGGTAACATTGCACCAACCATCTATGTCACAGTCTGGATCGTCTGGATTAAACGGTAAGAAATGTGTTGCCTGGTTAGTACTCACAGTTGGCGTTGGCTGGGCTGCGAGAACACGAGATAAAAGCATTTCCATGTTATTCAGCAATTTTTCTGCGTTCGATTTTGGTGTTTCTTGCTCAATTCTAGCCCCGTCCGATCCCACTTCTGATGTAGGGGCAGGAGGGCCTTCATCAGAACTCATCTTGTGTGATGTATGTAGTGTAGGTAGGCAGGCAGGTGGGTGCGAGCAGAAAAATCACAAGTCTTTGTTATAAACACGGTTGTTTAATCAGCACGGGGTTTAATAATCGAAATACACAGTCTAATGAGCAATGTACGGTCTAAGCAACACGATACCAACTTAATTATAGCGCTAGATTATGCTATCACTCGGGTGCAAAGCGATTCGTCACAAGCGTGGTGCGCGGGAGCCGTCTCGAACAACAGTCTGTCAAGATGGCCGCCCTCACAACCATCGACACTGACGCTTCGCTAGGCTGACTTTGACAGCTAAAAGTCAACCTGCCGTTTGACGTTGACAGATGCGCCGTCATATACTATCTTTCTATACGACACGGTTGGCGCAGTAGTTGAGCGATTGACTGCTAAATCAGTTAGAGGATAAAGATCTTTGCTCTACCAAGACACCTTTTAGTCCCAAAAAGAATACTCTATTTTTTACACACTTTTCGAGATAATAAAAAGCGTTTCGATTTACAAATATAATATTCTAGTAAAAGTCATCATACGAAGTTTTGGTTGAGGTTCCAAATTCAAATAAAATTTGACCATCAGTATTATTACCCGATTAGACCTCTGACAATGACTTGCATGACATACATATAATTTGACATTACCGAGCAGGTGTTGTGAAAATACAAATTTTGATCAATTTCAGCCGTGACTGAGATCGAAGACGAGTTGACAGCACTCAGCGAGCGCTGGTCCCACACGTGCCAGTGGACGATGCAGCAGCTGCAGCGCTTGCGCGACCTGCAGGCTCGCTGGGCGGCCCTGGACACGCAGCACGCCGAGCTGCTTCAGGCGGCCGACACGTACGAGACGGAGCTGAAGCAGATGGAGGCCAACCCCGCCAGCGAAGTGGGCGCCGTGCTGCAGCGCGTGGCGGCGCTGCAGCGGCTGAAGCGGGAGCTGCTGTCGCGCCAGCGCTCGGCGGCCGCGCAGCTGGAGGCCACGGCCGAGCTGGCGCAGCAGTGCGGCGCGCCCGAGCCCGCGCTGCTGGACCGCGCGGAGGCGCTGCACGACCGCCTGGACGCGCTGCTCATGATACTGGACGTGCAGGCGCAGCGGGTGAGGGGCTCTCTTGTTATACACAGCTCACACGGCGAGCTGGCGCAGCAGTGCGGCGCGCCCGAGCCCGCGCTGCTGGACCGCGCGGAGGCGCTGCACGACCGCCTGGACGCGCTGCTCATGATACTGGACGTGCAGGCGCAGCGGGTGAGGGGCTCTCTTGTTATACACAGCTCACACGGCGAGCTGGCGCAGCAGTGCGGCGCGCGGCTAATGGCGGTCTTACTTCAGTTACACAAAGCAAAGGCGAAGTAGACGAAAATAACATCGTGACCGCTTTTCTCCACAGATAAAAGACTTGGGCTTCGACATCGACCTGGACTCTTCCTCGGCTGCACCGGCCCCGCCGCCTGCTGACGTCACGCCCGCGCCTGCTGATGTCACGTCCGCAGCTAGTGACGTCACGCCCCCGCCCAGCGCCCAAGACGAGGCGCATAGCGGCTGCAAGAAACCGCGCCTATCGAATGACGCGCGCCAGGACTTCCAGCTCGGGTACAAGGCCTTCGACAGCTGGGCCGACGAAGCCGAGAAAGCGCTCGATGATGTGAGTTTGCTTCAACTAAACATTGTGCGTGGGCCATGGCGGCCTTCGGTGGTTATTCCAGCCAGCCCACCTCCCTCCAGAAGTTGATCACGTCTCCTGGCCTGTGTAGTACATCTGTGAAAGATCTTGGTGTTCCGAGGTTCTGTGTCCTCATCAGTGTGACTCAAAGAGCACGTGCGCTACGGTTTCTTTAGCCTCCATGCAGGCCCTGCACAGAGGACTGTCCGTTATGTCTATTGTGTGGAAGTGTTTGTTTAGTGAGCAGTGTCCTGTGATGGTCCCCGTCATCAGGCGCAGGCCGGTTCTGTCCAGGCGGAGATCCTGGTGACGAGGTCTACCAGCTCTCCGCTTGTGTGTGGGTGATTTCTCGCAGCCATCTGCGTAGCTGGTTGAAGGGAATGGGTTTGACAGGTTCAGGTCCGTAGACTGACGTGCAGGATGCCTAACATTTTACTAAGAGATTTGGACTAACAGTCAGCAAAATGTTAAGTTAAAAGCAGTATAGACAAATGAAGAACCCCCAGATGTTGAATTGTTGGGTGGGTTAATGGCGGGTAAATGTTCAGGCATGCTATATTTTCCTGTAAACCGGAAGCAATGAAGTATTATATGTAGCCTTAAGTACATAATTATAATACATTCTAATTTTTGCATCATGTATTCATTCTGGAGGATCAATAAATGTGTTTATCCCACCCCAGTGCTCGCGCTCGCTGGAGCGCGACGGCGGGCGGCGCGGCTCCGTGGGCGCGGAGCTGGAGCGGCTGCAGCAGCAGCTGGAGGCGCAGCGGGCGGACTTCGAGCACGTGCTGGAGATACAGCGCCGCCTGGCCGCGCAGCGCGACCTGCAGGGTGAGTGGGACTGGGTGGCGGAGCTCACGTGCTGGAGATACAGCGCCGCCTGGCCGCGCAGCGCGACCTGCAGGGTGAGTGGGACTGGGTGGCGGAGCTCACGTGCTGGAGATACAGCGCCGCCTGGCCGCGCAGCGCGACCTGCAGGGTGAGTGGGACTGGGTGGCGGAGCTCACGTGCTGGAGATACAGCGCCGCCTGGCCGCGCAGCGCGACCTGCAGGGTGAGTGGGACTGGGTGGCGGAGCTCACGTGCTGGAGATACAGCGCCGCCTGGCCGCGCAGCGCGACCTGCAGGGTGAGTGGGACTGGGTGGCGGAGCTCACGTGCTGGAGATACAGCGCCGCCTGGCCGCGCAGCGCGACCTGCAGGGTGAGTGGGACTGGGTGGCGGAGCTCACGTGCTGGAGATACAGCGCCGCCTGGCCGCGCAGCGCGACCTGCAGGGTGAGTGGGACTGGGTGGCGGAGCTCACGGCTAGATTGGAAGTCATGCCATCATATGAGTCGGGTAAAGGCTAAGCAGGTTCATTAATGTATACGTGCCTGTTATTTTGGTTCTTGCAGAAGAGGCCAAACGACACGCCGAAAGTATAGACGAATTGAAAAAACGGTGGGAAAACATACAACGAAATCTGTTAGACACACGAAACACCATGAACCTGCTGGAAGACCAAGAGAACTTGCACACCGACGTGCAGGCGCTGCAGAGCGAGCTGGACGAGGCGGAGGCGTGGCGCCACAAGGCGCAGGCCGAGCGCGCCAGCAGCAACCTGCTCATCCACCTGCGCAACCGGCTGCGCGGCCTGCGCCAGCTGCGCGCGCGCCTGGCCGCCCTGTGCGCGCGCGCCGGCCCGCTGGCCGCGCAGCAGGGCGGCCCGCAGCGCCTCGCCGACGCCTGCGACCGGCTCCTGCAGCAGCTCACCGCACGGGAAACCGAAATCAAACAAGCGATCAGCAAGAAACCGCCCGAGACGATCGAGCACGACTTCAAAACCCTCCAGAATAAGATACACGCGATGGAGGCGCAGATTATTGCCGAGCACGCCATGATCTCGTCGCGCGACGTCATGGCCGGCAAGCTGCAGCAGCTGAAGACTCTGCAGCAGCAGTTCGATGAGCTACAGTCTACGTACGACCGCGTCGTGAGCGAGCGCCGCGAGAACTGCGAGAAGGGAAGCGTGCAGGAACTCAACTTTAAGAGCAGCCTTGAGAACCTGGTCACCAAGTTCGGAGACACCAGGACTATACTGCAGCAGAAGATCAACAAGCTAGAAAATGGTAAGTTCCAATTTATTTTTTAATGTTTCCAACGATTTTGCCTGACTCTTTCTAATATGAACAAAAACACAACATCAACTTCTGTTTTCCCCGAAGAGCTAGGTAGAGATGCACTTACCACATTTTGCCAATTATGTTAACGATCAATTTAACGAGGAATAAATATGGTAGTTTGACAGCTTTTACATAGAAAATATGTCAAACCGCCATTTTTATAAACATCTTTCCAAATGAATGTTCTAGATGTAATAAGTTAAGATGTTCTAAGCAGTCACACAGATAGACAAAAGGTGAATTTAAGTAACATAAAATGAATACGGTGTGCAGGGCTGAAACTGACGCAGCAGTGGTCAGACGAGAGCTCGGCTGCGACGCGCTGGCTGGCCGAGCTGGAGCAGTTGGTGGCGGCGCACGCGCACGTGCCGCTGGGCGAGCAGGAGCAGCTCGAACTGCTGCTGGACCAGAGCAATGTGAGTACTACATGTGTTTTGTTATTCAAACTAATTGTACGGGCTTTCGGCCAGTGGAGAGAAACCTACACTGTGTTAATTATTATCTCGATATTACAAAGATGAGATGTCACACGAGTTTTTTGATATATTAGTAGTTTTTAACACTTTCGCTGCCAAGCACCCAGCTCCCGGGTCGAACGAAAATTCGTTCAGGTGCCCACAACCCGGCTCCCGGGTCCTACATATAAATAGTTATATGTGGCTTGTCGCCATGCCAAGCACCCGCCTCCCGGGTGCAAATCAAAACGTGCTACTAGGGTTGTCAAAAATAAGCTAGGTGAGAATAGTATGTACTTTTGAGTACGTCTTTCATTAATTATTTATTTACTTTAAATGTTGTACTAATATTGATATTATGCTGACAAATTTCTAAGAAACATACTAAATAGTACTTACTTAACAATGTATTTAGAAACAAAAGACGGCAAATATTTAATCTTTTCTTTATCTGCGCGTGTTTTATTGAGGTAAAAACCGCCGCTGAAGGTTTAAAAAATGAAAACAAAGGCATCGGTTTGGTTTTATTGAGCTTAAAGGTTTTTAATCCCTTGCTGGCGATTTAGACGACAACCGTTTATACAACTTTAGCTACCTTACTTTAATTCACGTAGCTTAGATAATCTGTTGTTATGCGTGTGAATCATCAGGCATCAGAGGGTTAAAAATCTGCATCATTGGCTGTAAGAGGATTTGATATTTTGACATTAAAAGTTTTTGACGTTTAAAAGCTACAACTGCGGATTAGGCAAATCATGTAAGGTTCTCTTGGCGTAAGTGTTATGATTTTTAAATACCTAGAAAAACAAATAAAAATTAAAAAAAGAACCGTGTAGTTTATTTCTTTCAATAAAAAATTTGACGTTCGACAACCCTACTATCGCTGGCTGGTCGTGGGCGTGGCTTAGTGAACTCGGATTCGGGTGCTGCGGCATAGTGGTACCGTTACGTAACCGTTCCGCCGATGGACTCAACAGATGGGTTGTTATAGATATGCGAGACACATTTTGTGGCATGCCAATTGTTATGCAATAAATGTACGTGGCAGTGAAAGTGTTAATGATGAATAAGTAAAAATTGTAAGTTTGTATGTAGGGGGTAATCTCCGGAACTAATGATCCAATTTCAAAAAAATTCACTGATAGAAAGCTACATTATTCCTGAGTGCTATAGGCTATAGGCTATAAATTATATTTATATCATACATATTAGCCGAGCTATCGCAATTTTCGTCTAGCAAGTCGGAAAGAAATACCTCCGAAAACAGAATTATTTGCAGTATTGCCGACGAGTATCATAGGATATATTTAATGTTAAAACAAGAAATTTTCCGCGGACGAAGTCGCGGGCAGAAGCTAGTATTTTATAAAAATATCTAGAAGCTCATTACTATTTCAATTATGCATTATTTCTCTTTTTGATCTTTATTATCAAAAAACGACCTAGGTTTTTGATAATTATTGAAGTAGTAATGAGCTACCAACAATTTATAGTACAGTTAGGCAGATATTTCATTGTTTGGCTAATGGGCAATCCCCTTTTGTATAGCGATAAAGTGATTTGTTCTATCCTGTAACAAAAAACAAATCACCGTATTCGTTTATATGAAAAATAAATGCTCAAATACTTCGATTTAAATGTTTTTATGTCATACAAGCCATATGTGTTTACATTATGTCGCATATGCTAATTGTTTGTGTTTTACTATTCACAGAAATTTGAGGAAGAAAAACAAACATACAAAGCTAAAATCGAAACGATCGAAAGCACCAAAGAATCGATTCTGGAAGACTGCGATGAGGTGCTTGCGAAAACGATACAGAACGAAACGAGAGCCTTGCACAAACGATACGAGAGCGTCGCAAACAAGGCCTTCACTTTAAACGAGAGCTTACGGAGAGGTGACACTTATTTAACTTGATATTTATTTTTAATTTATATTTCTTTATACTATTTTATTTTTGCGTAGCATGTGTAGCGTGACTATGAATGGAAGGCTGAAAATTGATGTGATGATGCAACAGTGCGGTTTAAAAGAAGATGTAGTGACAAACATTGAAAAGGATATGCTTAGATGACTTGGTCATTGTGATGTTTAGTAGGAACGGGGCAACGTAATGAAACACGGGCACTCGGTTACTTCGTATATTGCGGACTGCCGGCGGCGGCCGGCACCTAACCTACCTGACTTACAATAATAAATAATATTCATCTACCTACATTACAGTCATGTTGAGAAGATCAATGAAAGGCGAATAACAAAATCTGTTTACAACAAAGATGTTGGGGCAAACGTCACTCCTCTAATTACGAAATTGGTGACGTTCTTGCGACGTCAGGTGCGCAGTGTTCGCAACCGGCGTGCGGCTGTGTCCGGGTGTGTGAACGTTAACGAAGTACAAGGAGTATGTAAGGATCGTAGGAGCTGGTGTACTGTATTTTTGTGCCATGGTTAATATGTGCCTAAACTCACACCTACTAATTAAAGTTAAGTAGCAAAGAAATAAGCCGCAGCATTAATCCGAGCGTTGGCCGTTTGGCGCGGATGCGACGCATATTTCCCTGCTTATTTATTGTTGTTTGTGAGTTAATAAATATGTTTGGTGCGTGGCCAGGCCTGGAGCGCACCGAGGCGCTGTTCCGGCAGATCGCGGACACCGAGGCGTGGCTCGCGAGCCTGGAGGCGCAGCTGCCGCGCGAGCACGAGTGCCGCATCACGGACTCGGCCGAGCTCTACCAGATGAAGGCGCGCTTCCAGACGCTGCGCGACAAGTGCGACGACCACACGCAGCAGTTCCGCAACCTCAACGAGAGCAGTAAGCCTCCAGACGCTCCGCGGCCAGGCAGCCTGCGTATCACTATTACGAGTGTTTTTATTTCCTTTTTAGAACGTATCACAGGGTGCAATTTATACGCATTTCAATCTCACCGCTTTTTAAATAAATCATCTACATAGAACTTAATTGTGTGAACATCGGCAGTGTAACGCACTGGTTGTGCCCGCAGGTAACGACATGCTGCTGGCGGGCGCAGGCGCGGCGCTGGCCCGGCGCGTCACGCACCTCAACGCGCGCTGGACCGCCGTCACGCACGGCGTCTACGAGCGGTACAAGTGAGTAGCCAGCAGTACGGACGCACCGAACTCGTCTGTTTATCAGACAACTTATTTTTGACTCACGAGTTTTTTTTTAAAAGGGGGGTGTCTGTGGCTATTAAATAAAAATAAGTTAATAAACACAAAAACCTGAACCAGAACATGTATTTGCAAAGAATGTAGTTAACAAGTCACGGTGTTATTAAAAAAAATTGAATCCAGTACATTCTACCTACCGTATGGCATGTAAGATATACATAGAATTGTAAAAACGGCATAAACGGACTTGGATGCGGTTTTTTTTCTAATTTGAAAGCAGTTTTACTAGAGGTAGTTCTTAGATATGTTTTATAAAAATCGGTACAGCAGGTTCAAGGTTATCCGCACTCACGTCAGTTTTTTTTGGCGGTAGGAAATCATCAAATGTCTCTTCCCGCTTTGGGTGGAGTTTCAGACTCTTATTGACTAAAACCCACGCGCGTGTGCCGCAGGGTGCTGGCCGAGGCGTGGCACGAGTCGGGCGAGCTGCGCGCGTGGCTGGCGCAGGAGGCGGCGTGGCTGGCGGGCCTGCAGCGCCGCCTGCGCCGCTCGCCCGACGCGCCCGCCGACGCCGAGGAGATCTCCGACGAGCTCTACGTGAGTCGGCGCTGTACTAAATACTAATGACGAACTTACTTATTTACGGTTTTTGTGATTTGCAGCTCCGTACTAAGCTGTGCAAAAGTTATATTTGCAGTATCTTTAGCTAAACTAAACGGTATACCCCTGGTGAAATCAGTCAGCCTGGTGAAATATTCTAATATCCTCAAAGACGATGTGGATATTGACAGGGAGCGGAGAGCGCTGTGTGTGAAAGCTAACAGGATTGCCCGCAGATTGAGGCGTGCCTCTGCCACTGTATTTAGTGCTTACTACACTTACAGTGTGTGGGTTCATGATACTCAAAAATCATACAGCGCCCTTTGCGTCCAACACAATAACGTATTCCGGGTGCTGATGGGGTTGCTCCCGATACTGTAGCGCACCAGGGATACTCACTGAGCGAACGCGGACTGTTACCGTCGTCAATCACATTTGGTTTAACATAAAACCTTGACACTTCCTTGCTAATTTCGGGAAAACGGCGTTTGCGCGAGTTTCAAGTTTAAACTGGTTGAACTTACCTGACAACGCGAGTGAATTGCGTGCCCCGCCGCTAGGTCGATGTGAACACACACAAATGTCTCTAGGCGTTTGATACCACGCGCGCCAGTCGCTAGTTTAGCCGCTACCAAAGTAGCACGCCACACGTGCGTTTTGTACGTGAACACTTGGATGTCGTGTCATATGTTTGATATTTGTGACCGCGCCCGAGACGGCGCCCGCGAGTCTACGTGAACTTATACTTAACTTTATAATTGTTACGTGCAGGACCTGGAGAACTATATCCAGAACCACAGCGACGAGCGTCTATCTCGCATCCAAGATATCGGGCGCCAGCTAATCGACGCGCATATCATGCCAGGCTGGATCCAGGCCGAGATCGATGCGGTCACCAACACCTGGAACACGCTCAGGGCTGAGGTACAAATAGTACACTATTATTTCCCGGCAGACGGATACGAAGTCAGGACAGGGGGAGGGGGGGGGTCAGAGGTTTCTCAATTGACTACCGATTCAATATCAACGTAGTGTGTCAATTCGATGAATGAACGGATGGATTAGTGGTATAGTTAGTAGTTCATTGAAATGTTACAATTTAAGGTCCGAATATTGCATTTTTTAGAGGACGCAATTTTATTTTTGGGACATGTTTGGGGGGTCTATAGAAGCTTAACCTCAAGTTTGTGGGGTCGCCACACTTGTCCCCCGGCCGCCATCTTGAAAAAAGGGGTGAAAACACTTTTTCGCGATATCTCGGTAACTATGCGTCGTACAAAAAATTTGTGAGGACATAATTTGTAGCAAATTGTTTTGCCTACAAATATGTTTCACAACTTTTTGCCCTAAATTAAAAATTAAAGAAGTTATAAGCATCTTGCATGAGAATAGTGTAGAGTGCCAATTACGACTTGCGGATTTAATGAAATCCATTAAAGGAGACTACATTCCAGAGAAGCGTACAAATTCAAATTCAAAATTATTTATTCGCAAATATGGGTAAATAATGTGCAGATATTTTACATTCATGTATTATCACAATCTTGGTATCACCATATTTTACCTTCCGGTATGCAAAATACAATAGAAGACTAAACAAAAGAGAGAAAAATAATAATTAAGAATGAGATCAATAGTCTTAGATTAATACAAGTAAATAAATCCTATAATGTGTCCTGCAGATATTCAGATACGCTGTAGTATGCTTTATATATTAAAAAAGATTTTAGTTTATTTTTGAACATATTAGATGATGACAGCTCCATCAAATATCTGGGTAGGTGATTGTATATACGGGGAGCCATGCAAAATATACTATTATTTAGAATAGTTGTTTTATTATTAGGACAACAAATTTTGCCAATGTGTCGTTTGCTTTTAAATTTTTCAAAGAAAGTAAAGTTAGCTCTAACAAAATTTATAATTTCATAAATATATATACATGGAAGTGTCAGTATTTTGAGATGTTTAAAATATTCTTTACAACTGTCAGTTTGCTGGAGTTTACATATGGATCGGACACATCTCTTCTGAGCTTTAAAAGCATCATCCTTATGTACAGAATGTCCCCAAAACATTATTCCATATCTTATTATGGATCCCACATAGCCATGATATGCAGACAGTACAGTGGACATATCGGCCATTTTGGAAAGCATATGTAAAGCATACGATTGTTGGTTCAGTTTTAGGCATAAGTTCTCAATGTGTGTTTTCCAATTTAAATTACAGTCAATATTAAGACCTAAAAATTTTGTAGTTTCCACGTGAATGACTTTTTTATTTGAGTATTTGATGTCAATGTCACTAAACTGCGCAACTCTATTACGAAATATCATTATGTAGGTTTTATTGAAATTTAATTTTAAGTTGTTACATGTAGTCCATTCTATAATTTTTCCTATGGCATCATTAATATCTTTTTCGAGTGTCGTTCTGCCTTTACCGTTAAATACAATAGTACAATCGTCAGCAAAAAGAAATGTTGGTTGTTTTATAATTTTGGGTAAATCGTTAATGTAAATAATAAATAGTAATGGCCCCAATACACTTCCTTGTGGAACACCTAAGGTCACATACTTGTGTTCTGATGTAAAATGAATTTCTTTTTTTATTTCTGGGCATATTCGAGTGATTTGGGTAAATTGCTTTCTATTGCTAAGATACGATTCAATAAGTTTAAGAATATTACCACGAACCCCATACATGGTTAGCTTCTGCAAAAGTATTTTATGATTAACACAATCAAATGCTTTGCTGAGATCCATATAGAGTGCACAGACTGGTGTTCTATTATCAATATTAACCATTACTTTCTGTAGGAAGTTATAAACTGCTGACACTGCTGTGTTTATGGTTTTATTTTTACGAAATACTGTTTGTTCGTCGGTCAGGAGGTGTTGTGATTCAAAAAAATTATATAATTTGTTATGAATTACTTTCTCGAAAACTTTGGATAGTACTGGAACTAAAGCTATAGGACGGTAACAAGACATTGAAAGTTTATTGTCTTTTTTGAAGAGTGGTTTTATTAGTGTAGTCTTCAATTTATCTGGAATAACTCCATTAAATATTGCCAGGTTTATTATATGAGATAGTACGTCAGATATTTTTAGAGAAACCTGCTTTAATATTTTTGTTGAAATCTGGTCATATCCGGTGCTGTTAGTATTTTTCATACTATTTATTATTCTTTGAATTGCAATTGGACTAGTTGGACTCATGAACATAGAGTTTTGGTTGCGAGGTATTTGTACATTTGCATCGCTATTAACAATATCTCCTTTCATGCCATCAGTATAAAAGTCATTAAATAAATTAGCAATAGATAAGGGATTATCAATATTATTCTTGCCATCAATGCTTATTTTTTGGATTTCACTTTTAGGAAGATTTACTGTTGAATTTTTAATAACTGCCCACATTGCTTTGCACTTATTTTGAGCTGTCTGTATAAAATGATTGTTTTGGGCCTTTTTTGTGGAATTTATGATGTGCTTTAATCGGCCTGAATGGGATTTGAAGCATTTTTTATTTTCCTTAGTACGATTTAAGCGATAACGCCACAGCAGTTGACGTTTACGCATACAGCACTTCTTTAAACCATTACTTATCCATCTCGGTCGACTATAAGAGGTTACTTTCGTGAGTACCACCGGAAAACATAAATAGTAAAATAAGGAAAACAGGTCAAAGAATAGGTCAGAAGCTTCGTTGGTATCATTAGTCTCATATGCTTCAGAGAATGTGAGAGAATTAATATAATAAACAAATTTGTCTATGTTTTCTTGGCTATAGTCACGTCTTTCAATGTACCAGTACTTTAATGAACTGCTTATTTGTACAGGGCATGTTAACAATTGGGCTGTATGGTCAGATAATGCCAACTCCAGAACTTTCCCATTACACCCACGGATATTAGTTAAAATATTGTCAATGCACGTTCCGCTCGCCAATCTGGTGGGCTCATTGATAGATAGTTTAAGATTGTTACAAGTTATTGTTTCCAAAAATGTTTTAGTTAGGCTATTTTTAATTAATATATTTATGTTAAAGTCACCACATATTATAATTTTCTTTTTATTACAACAATATTTATTAAGCAAAGAATTAAAAGATTTAAAAAAGGTTTCTATGGCCGCATGTTTTGATTTTGGAGGACGATAGATACAAATCACAATAACGTTGTGGTGCAACAGTTCTATACCAGAGCATTCTATGATACTTTCAAAACAGTATTTCTTTAAACCTTCAATTGGTTTAAAGCTATGAGTGTTACGTACAAGGATACAAGAACCGCCTCGTCTATTTTTCCTAAAATTGGACGATGTACGGTCATTGAACGATTAAAGGCAAAGTATAAGAACGACATTGTAATCTTTAACGAAGGTCACCAACTGTCTTATGTAACATTATGGAATGCAATAAAGTATTGAGTAAACAAGACATCATTATCTGCTTCAAAGATTTTATATACAAAGTTATATTGAAAAGATCATCTCATAAAAAAAGTATCCTCAAGAGGAGAAATTGCAGAAAGTCAGAGATGCAGCTGCAATATAAAAGTAGAAGAAGAAGTAGAAGATGTGCAGTAGTAAGAATATATTTACAATAAAAAAAAAATATGTTAAACATTTCGTTTCGACTGGATTCTCAAGAGCATTGACGAACCAGGTCAACTTTGGAGCGCTGTAACAGCGTTTTAAATAAATGAAATTTAAAAAAAATATAGGGAAACATTTTCCTCAAAAGATCATCTACAAGATGGGTTTGAGGTATTTTTCTTGTAAAATGTATATAAAAAAGGTAAAAGGGCAAAAAAGAAAATTATTATTGAAAAAACTCACTTTTTTGCTTATAACTTCTTTAATTTTTAATTTAGGGCAAAAAGTTGTGAAACATATTTGTAGGCAAAACAATTTGCTACAAATTATGTCCTCACAAATTTTTTGTACGACGCATAGTTACCGAGATATCGCGAAAAAGTGTTTTCACCCCTTTTTTCAAGATGGCGGCCGGGGGACAAGGGTGGCGACCCCACAAACTTGATGTTAAGCTTCTATGGACCCCCCAAACATGTCTCAAAAATAAAATTGCGTCCTTTAAAAAATGCAAAGCTCATGTAACATTTCAATGGACTATAGTGAAAATAACCCAGGAGAAGCTCACTGGGATTATCGGTGTGACTTGTGTTTGTGCGCAGGCCGCGTCCCGCAGCGCGCTGCTGGAGCGTGCGGCTCGCGAGGCGGCGCGCTCGGAGGTGTCGGTGGACCGCCTGCAGCTGTGGCTGGCCGCGCTGCCGCTGGGGCCCGCGCAAGGTGCGCTGTCGCCGCACGCGCTGCAGGTATTGCTTGTGTTTGTGCTGGCGCAGGCCGCGTCCAGCAGGCGGCGCGCTCGGAGGTGTCGGTGGACCGCCTGCAGCTGTGGCTGGCCGCGCTGCCGCTGGGGCCCGCGCAAGGTGCGCTGTCGCCGCACGCGCTGCAGGTATTGCTTGTGTTTGTGCTGGCGCAGGCCGCGTCCAGCAGGCGGCGCGCTCGGAGGTGTCGGTGGACCGCCTGCAGCTGTGGCTGGCCGCGCTGCCGCTGGGGCCCGCGCAAGGTGCGCTGTCGCCGCACGCGCTGCAGGTATTGCTTGTGTTTGTGCTGGCGCAGGCCGCGTCCAGCAGGCGGCGCGCTCGGAGGTGTCGGTGGACCGCCTGCAGCTGTGGCTGGCCGCGCTGCCGCTGGGGCCCGCGCAAGGTGCGCTGTCGCCGCACGCGCTGCAGGTATTGCTTGTGTTTGTGCTGGCGCAGGCCGCGTCCAGCAGGCGGCGCGCTCGGAGGTGTCGGTGGACCGCCTGCAGCTGTGGCTGGCCGCGCTGCCGCTGGGGCCCGCGCAAGGTGCGCTGTCGCCGCACGCGCTGCAGGTATTGCTTGTGTTTGTGCTGGCGCAGGCCGCGTCCAGCAGGCGGCGCGCTCGGAGGTGTCGGTGGACCGCCTGCAGCTGTGGCTGGCCGCGCTGCCGCTGGGGCCCGCGCAAGGTGCGCTGTCGCCGCACGCGCTGCAGGTATTGCTTGTGTTTGTGCTGGCGCAGGCCGCGTCCAGCAGGCGGCGCGCTCGGAGGTGTCGGTGGACCGCCTGCAGCTGTGGCTGGCCGCGCTGCCGCTGGGGCCCGCGCAAGGTGCGCTGTCGCCGCACGCGCTGCAGGTATTGCTTGTGTTTGTGCTGGCGCAGGCCGCGTCCAGCAGGCGGCGCGCTCGGAGGTGTCGGTGGACCGCCTGCAGCTGTGGCTGGCCGCGCTGCCGCTGGGGCCCGCGCAAGGTGCGCTGTCGCCGCACGCGCTGCAGGTATTGCTTGTGTTTGTGCTGGCGCAGGCCGCGTCCAGCAGGCGGCGCGCTCGGAGGTGTCGGTGGACCGCCTGCAGCTGTGGCTGGCCGCGCTGCCGCTGGGGCCCGCGCAAGGTGCGCTGTCGCCGCACGCGCTGCAGGTATTGCTTGTGTTTGTGCTGGCGCAGGCCGCGTCCAGCAGGCGGCGCGCTCGGAGGTGTCGGTGGACCGCCTGCAGCTGTGGCTGGCCGCGCTGCCGCTGGGGCCCGCGCAAGGTGCGCTGTCGCCGCACGCGCTGCAGGTATTGCTTGTGTTTGTGCTGGCGCAGGCCGCGTCCAGCAGGCGGCGCGCTCGGAGGTGTCGGTGGACCGCCTGCAGCTGTGGCTGGCCGCGCTGCCGCTGGGGCCCGCGCAAGGTGCGCTGTCGCCGCACGCGCTGCAGGTATTGCTTGTGTTTGTGCTGGCGCAGGCCGCGTCCAGCAGGCGGCGCGCTCGGAGGTGTCGGTGGACCGCCTGCAGCTGTGGCTGGCCGCGCTGCCGCTGGGGCCCGCGCAAGGTGCGCTGTCGCCGCACGCGCTGCAGGTATTGCTTGTGTTTGTGCTGGCGCAGGCCGCGTCCAGCAGGCGGCGCGCTCGGAGGTGTCGGTGGACCGCCTGCAGCTGTGGCTGGCCGCGCTGCCGCTGGGGCCCGCGCAAGGTGCGCTGTCGCCGCACGCGCTGCAGGTATTGCTTGTGTTTGTGCTGGCGCAGGCCGCGTCCAGCAGGCGGCGCGCTCGGAGGTGTCGGTGGACCGCCTGCAGCTGTGGCTGGCCGCGCTGCCGCTGGGGCCCGCGCAAGGTGCGCTGTCGCCGCACGCGCTGCAGGTATTGCTTGTGTTTGTGCTGGCGCAGGCCGCGTCCAGCAGGCGGCGCGCTCGGAGGTGTCGGTGGACCGCCTGCAGCTGTGGCTGGCCGCGCTGCCGCTGGGGCCCGCGCAAGGTGCGCTGTCGCCGCACGCGCTGCAGGTATTGCTTGTGTTTGTGCTGGCGCAGGCCGCGTCCAGCAGGCGGCGCGCTCGGAGGTGTCGGTGGACCGCCTGCAGCTGTGGCTGGCCGCGCTGCCGCTGGGGCCCGCGCAAGGTGCGCTGTCGCCGCACGCGCTGCAGGTATTGCTTGTGTTTGTGCTGGCGCAGGCCGCGTCCAGCAGGCGGCGCGCTCGGAGGTGTCGGTGGACCGCCTGCAGCTGTGGCTGGCCGCGCTGCCGCTGGGGCCCGCGCAAGGTGCGCTGTCGCCGCACGCGCTGCAGGTATTGCTTGTGTTTGTGCTGGCGCAGGCCGCGTCCAGCAGGCGGCGCGCTCGGAGGTGTCGGTGGACCGCCTGCAGCTGTGGCTGGCCGCGCTGCCGCTGGGGCCCGCGCAAGGTGCGCTGTCGCCGCACGCGCTGCAGGTATTGCTTGTGTTTGTGCTGGCGCAGGCCGCGTCCAGCAGGCGGCGCGCTCGGAGGTGTCGGTGGACCGGCCTTTATCAACCATGACTACGTCGCTTCATTAGATTTTATCACCCTCTTAGTAAAGTCCGAGTGCAACACTTATAACTACAATTTGCATCCCAGGCCCTGACCGAGGAGTTCAGTGCGCAGCGCGCGTGCATGGCAGACGTGCGCGCGCAGGCCGAAGCCTACAGCCGCGCGGGCAAGCATGAGGCTGCCAACAGGTTGGCTGAACAGCTAGAGCTGTTGCAGGTCAGTGGAGTCTGTCTTGTTATTTCCACTAGTTGGTTTGAATTGTATGTACGTCCTTTATATTCATTCAGATCAATATTTTTTGTAAAAATGTATTTTGTCGTGTCGCCTTCAATTTGGGTACCATATGACAGCGATTAATATTGTAACAATCGTAAACTACCACACTAGTTTGTAAGTCGCGTGCGTACAAGCAAATTAACTTTGATTATGACTACCAAATTCTTCGTACGCTCAAAGCTTCCCAACGGCTCCTAATGTAGTAATACATGAGGTATCTGTCGTCTCGTCCGAGCGGCGCGATGGTAACAGGCTTTGTTTGTGTATTACCAACCGGACGAGCACATTTCATAAGCTATATTATTATTTTTACTACCATACTATTCAAGGTAGGCTTGAGGAGGTATAATAATGCATGTGTCGCGTTCCCCGTGCCCCCGCAGCGCAAGTTCGACACCGCGGAGGAGTGGCTGCGCGCGGCCGGCAGCCCGGCCGGGCCCGACGGCCCCGCTCCCGGCGGCCCCGCGCCCGGCGGCCCCGCGCCCGGCGGCCCCGCGCCCGGCGGCCCCGCGCCCGGCGGCCCCGCGTCCGGCGGCCCCGCGCCCGGCGGCCCCGCGCCCGGCGGCCCCGCGCCCGGCGGCCCCGCGCCCGGCGGCCCCGCGCCCGGCGGCCCCGCCCCGCCCGAGCTGGGCGCGCGCCTGGCGGCCGCGTGCGCCGCGCTGCAGGCCGTGCAGCGTGACTGCGCGCGCGCACTGCCGCTGGCCGGCCACGAGCCCGACGCCGTGCGCGCGCAGCTCCGGACCTGTCTCGTGAGTACTGCACTGTTGCGTTGGATGTTGCCTTCTCACAGATTATTCCCGATGAAGTTCTGTGTAAGTTCTTCGTATTATCCAGTCATAATATTATTAAAAAACAAGAAGCACGAACAATATCAACTGTTTGGAATCGCACTAAATTTGGATCCCTTTGTTGAACGTTAACCGTAGACTGCCCCGTTGGTGTCATGCAGTGGCGTGCACAGAGATTTCGGATAGGGTATGCACAAAAAAATACTTAATAAATGAATAAATCAAATAAAGTCCATTTATTTCGGGTTCTCCCATATAAAATAATCACAAATTTCGACACACGAGATAAATACAAAACGCAATATGAAAATAAATACTATGTCATTAAATTATACAATGTCAAAATCAACGTCACTTAGAAATTAAAATTAATCGGAATTTAATAATATAGAATACTTACATTTAAAAATAAATGTTTAGGGCAAATTTTGTATAAAAATAATACATTAATATGAAATGAAATGAAATGAAAATCATTTATTTGCATAAATAAGGTACAGAAGGATGGTAAAATGTACAAAATTGATCTCTTATTTTGCCTTTAATTTCAGCGTGCAGATATTAATTAAAATAAAGTTAAGTACATATTATTCAAATTAATTATTGATCATCATCATGCAGTCATTAACAGATAATCCTATTAAAATTGTATTAAGTATTTAATTAAATAAATGTCAATATAATTTAAGAAGAAAAAAAACATAAATATCAATAATGGCAGAGTTTCGCCACACAATAACAATAATAAGAAAGACTGTGCAATTTACAAAAAGCATTTTTCAATTAAAAACCTCGTCAAATTACTTTTAAATCTAGAAAATGGTAGCGTTTTTAAGGAATTTGGTATTTTGTTATACAATTTTATACACATAATATAGCTGTTTTTACCTGTAAATGTAAGATTCGTTCTCGGTTGCAATAACTTATTAGTATGCATAGATCGTGGGGCATAGTAGCTTGTCGCTTGCTGAAAAAGTCTCTTATGTTTAAAAACAAATATACAGGATTCTAATATATAAATACATGGTAGAGTTAGTATTTTATATTTCCTAAAGATTGGACGACATGACTCTATTTGCTTCAACCCAAATATAGCTCTTATACACTTTTTTTGCATAACGAATACTTGATCAATCTCCACACAACGACCCCACCGGATAATACCATACCTTAGAATGGAGGTTACATAGCCATGGAAAGCCGTTATTGCGGCATTTTTAGATACCTCGCAGCTAATACGCCTCAAAGGGTATATAAAATTATTTATTTTAACACAAATGTCATTTATATGATTTTTCCATGAGCAAAATTTATCTAAATTTATTCCAAGAAACTTAACCGAGTCAGTTTCTTCCAGGGCGATTCCTTTATATGATATATTTAGGGCCAGCGGTTTTGATCGATAGGTATGAAATTGCATAAATTTTGTTTTATTAATATTAACTTTTAAATTATTAGCCTCTAACCACTCTATAGTTCTTTGGAGAGCAATGTTTATTTCTTGTTCGTAAGAACTTTTATCATGTCCTTTGATTATAATTGTAGTATCGTCGGCAAACAGTACACATTTATGATTTCTGGGAAATCATTTATGTAGAGCAAAAACATTGGCGGCCCTAAAATACTGCCCTGTGGCACGCCATATCTATTGTACATAAACGAAGATAATTTGCTAGTTCCACTAATTGTACTCTGTCAGACAAATAAGATTTCAGCCAGTTATATGCCGTTCCTCTGATTCCATATCTGGAAGCGTTTTCCAATAATCGTTCATGAGAGACGTGATCAAACGCTTTACTCATGTCCATGAATAAAACTGTTACAGGTATTTTCTTGTCAATACAGTCTGTTATTTCTTTTATTAATTGAAAGGCTGCCAAAGATGTACTTCTATTTTTACGAAACCCATTTTGTTCGTTCTTAATAATCTTGTGCTTTTCAATGAAGTTTGCTAATTTGTTATGAAACGCTTTTTAAAAATCTTAGAAAATATAGGTATCAAAGTCACGGGTCTGTAATTGTCCATTTGAGTGCTATCCCCTTTTTTAAATATTGGTTTCACCACTGATTTTTTTAATAACTCAGGAAATATTCCTTGTTCTAAAGAGAGGTTAACAACATGTAGAAATGGCTCTAGAATTATATTAACTGACAGTTTTATGATATCAGTGCGAATATTATCATAACCAGTAGCTTTGGAATCATTTAGAGACATCACTATTTTTGTAAGGTCACTACCATCCAGTGGGTGCAAACATATTGAATTACTGATTGTTTTAATATGATCCATTTGTTTTAATCTTGATGCTTCTTTATTATCAAGACTATTATTGATAACCGTGTTAATGAAAGAATTATTGAAATTATTTGCAATACAATCAGGACTTATGCAGTCATTGTTGTCCATAGTAATTTTTGAAATACAGGAGCGTTTCAAATCTGTGCCGGTATGCTTTTTTATAACATTCCACGCTGCCTTACACTTATTTTGAGCTTTATTTATGTACTTGGTATTATTATTTTTCCGCGACGCGAATAAAACAGCAAATATCATGTCCTTGCTTATATGACTACTGCAACACTTCCTAATATTTGTAAATCAAATCGACGAACTTTTTCCTCAAAAGATCACGTCGAAAACGCGGCCGATTTTAATTTATATAAACACACTTCGCCAGCATAGATCTCACAGGTATAATTTTCCATTTTTAAATTAATCTACACGACAGTCAAGAAAAACAATATGGCGATAAAAAGAAAAAACATTGCAATTTATTCCGATACGAAAATACGAACAATTCCGAACTAATACGAACCAATTAATGAATGAATTTGAACAGAATGAATTCAGCGGTCATTCGGATAATCTGACTAAAAAAAGTCGACCTCCTGGAATCAACAATTAACCGGTGCTTGTATGGGTTCTCAATTTGGACGGTTTACCACGTATAGAAGATAGAAGCAGGGCTTCTAAAAATCCAACATGTGCACACATTTTCACGCACACAGTCACACTTTAATCAAATCAAATCAATCTTTATTTGTGAACATAAGTACAAAAAGGTGTTATTTATACATTTTAGCTGATCTGTATGTTCAGCCAATAATCGGCATACAAATATAATATTAGTAAGCAGGACTTTTGCTGTGTACTACACGAGATGCGTTTTATAAAGTGTAAGTCGGTTTAAGCAAGGCGTAATTCTGCTTTTACTCACGGAAGCGTGGCCTGCGTGGTTAGTTCAAAAAAAAAATTGATGGCGGAAAGCTAAATTACAATGTTCATCATTCTCCTGCCCTTATCCCGATTTTTCCCTTTGTGGTCGGCGCAACATGTCTCTTTCTTCCATACTTCTCTATTAGTCGTCATCTCGGTAGTTACTCCCTTCCTAGCCATATCATCTTTCACACAATCCATCCATCGTTTCTTTGGTCTCCCGCTACTTGTTTGCTTGTATTTTTTTTAAAGTTTTTAACTATCATTTAGAGGGGCATGTATGTATGAATTTATGGGACTACAGGGTATGCAATGCTTATATGCATGTATAACCCGCACGCCACTGGTGTCATGGTTCGTTAGGAATTTCTTGCTAACAGCCCGGATGCCCGGTGTGTTAAAGGCAGCCGATCAGATTTAAGGCAAGATCATCTAACAATTTTAGCGTGGTATTAGGAAATAGGAGAGTCACAAAGTTACGAAAAACGAACGCGGCTGTTTTTTTTATATATATGTTGAAGGAAATCATTCAAGGAATAAAAATAATAATAATAAAAATTGTTTATTGTTTATCAACCGATTTTCACAAGCCGAAGTATCTACCTAAAACCACCAATAAAGGGTGATGCGTGCAGCTGCTGAGAAATATGTATTTCCCACTCCGCACCGCTCTACCCTTCTCACTCTTTGTCTATTTGTCGATCTCTCGCACCGTCCCTATACTTTGTACTTTTCGTCTTTCAATTGTCAGCTGCAGAAGAATGAATAAACAGGTCTAATGCAGGTTGTCTTAGGCCAAGCCCCTTTTGATTCAAAACCCTAATTTTTCGTTAAAATGTATGGGCATGTCACATTACAAAAATAAAATTAGTCGGCGTCCATACATCGTTAGCCTAAGAGCCAACAGGGAAGTGAATTTACTTTTTGTGTTCAAAATAATGTTTAAATTCAATTGAAACTAATTTAAAACTACGGACATTTCTAAGAATTCTAAAAAAAATAAATTCCATTTACTACCCCTTCGTACGGCCACCCCCACTGCAAACCTGCAGATTAGTATTTCTATACTATTAATATCTGATGCGCCCGAGTATTTCATTGCGACTGTATTTTTACATTTTTGAAAACCTGTACTCCCCACCACTGAAGAGCACACATCACATAAACGTTTTTTCTTTTGAGCATCCAATCTTCTCAATCCAGGTAGTCCCGACGACGCTCGAGAAAATCCCTATTTAGCCTCATGTCCATAGGTATGACACGCCCGTGTGCCGCGCGCACGAGTGGCCGCGTGCCTTCGCCTGGCAGAGGGAAAAGCTTGATACCACATATAAACTTTATGAACAATGCTTTTATATTTATCCAAACCAAACTATATTTTTTCCATTTTCATCAATGTGACAACAATTGATAAAGAATTATAAAGTAAACATCAAAAAGGAAATTATAAAACGAAATGTGGTTTAAACCTTAAATATCACAATAAATTGAATAATTAAAGGAGATCACCCATTCTGGGATAAAATTATAAACAAAAAATTTTGTTGCGGCCATTTATAATAATTACACATTTTTAAAGAGCACGTGCAACGCATTATTTTTTACTATGGCGTCAAAGTCGAAAACTATTTGGGTTCGGAGATATATACCAGATAATAATTAAAACGACGACCGACGATGGGAAACAATTTTTATTGGGGCTTTTAAGAATTATATTATTGTTATTATGAAAGCACAATGCGCGCTACACGCAGGTAAAGCTGTTTTAGTACTCTGCGCCCGCGCCCCTGAAAATAATATGAACAGTCAAAGAATTGCATTCAGGAGAATGACGGCTAATGATCCGGAATTGACGGACTTTCCTCGTCTCAACGAAGAAGACTGTATGCTCTTCGCGTTAAGCACATATCAGCTCAAACTAGCCAGGTCACACTGTGGCGAGCACATCAGAGACGGGATATACCTAATCGAAGTTTACATTGATCCCAATGGAATTAACTTGCCTGGTGTTAATTCAGTCGCATCCAGTCGCAACACTCGAGGGCCAGGATCTACTACGTTTATATTATGGCAGATTATTTAGAACGTGGCAGAAGTGCAATAAAAAAATATTATTGCACATGTCTTACTGGCAGAAAAACACTCGGCTGTTGTGCACATACCATGTCGATCATTTCGTTTCTCGGCTTTGCCAGGCACCTAGATGAGCTCATACAAACACCGGCAGGTTTTTTAGATTATGTCATAGTACAAGACGACGAGCATATTATGTAGACCTGTAATGAATCAACGCACGCACACAGTCGCACACGCATAAAGGTCTAGCGCAGTTCGTCCATTTTGTTTTTTTTTTACTGTACAGCAGAAGCGCTGAAAACAGAGCAACATAGATGTGTGACGATAATACACGAAATTTTAGTTATTTTAGGGATGAAAAACTACCTACATTAAAAATGACGGAAATGAATTTAGTAAACGAACGACAATTCAGTTACACATTGTATGTCTTGAATCATGTTGGGTGCTTAGCTCTATAAAGGTATTATAATCATTTAAAAGGTAAGTGAATTAAGGGAATAATTCGACTGTTGTTTTATATTGGTATATTGTGTTCTCTCTCATCTGTCTCATACCTACGAACTGTATGGGAAAAGATTTTTGCGATCGAATGACTTTTCTAGTTCTGAAACCTTGTTTGGTGAGATAGTTTATAACTGACTTCGAAAAAAGGAGAAAGTTCTATGTTCGACTGTATTTATGTTTTATTTTTACGTATGTGCACCGATTTCTCCGTCAATTCTAACCGATTTTGTAAATTCTTTTTTTGGTTGATATGGTATACTGTCGAGACCAAAGAAACGATGGATGGTTGGTGTGAAAGATGATATGGCTAGAAAGGGAGTGACTACCGAGATGACGACTATAGAGAAGTATGGAAGGAAAAGACATGTTGCGCCGACCCCAAATAAATTGGGATAAGGGCAGGCGAATGATGATGATGATGGTATACCGTCGAGGAGGTCCCATATAAATTTATTAACTTCGCTTGAATAGTTTTTGAGTTAACTTCGATAATACATATTTTTTAATCCAAATTATTCCACTTTGCTGCACTAATTCGATTTGGTAGGGCAGATTCTACTCTTAAGTCATTAACTGCCACGCAGCAGACACAATAGAAAAACAATTGTTCGCGGTCACTGGTGACCGCGTTGGCGCTCAATGTGTTAAATGTTGTTGGATTCTGTCCAACTGGGCACCTTAAAAAAAAAGTACAAACTTTTTTTCTATAGTTTTCAAACAAAAATAAAACGATTTGAATACTAACAAAGTATTACTTACTGCCGAAGTGCTAGTAAACTTGTAAGTTACACCATTTCATGTTGATGTGCGGACATCGACATCACATGGTGTAACTGGTTCCTTCTGAGTGAATGAGTTGAATTACGAGTGCAGGAATAACGAAACTGCATCTGTACGTATTGGGACACAGTATCGGGTGACATATCGCGTGACAGTCGTAGCAACACTTGCATATCTTGTGAGCGCCGGGAGTGATCGGTCGTGCACTGTGTGACCACGCTTGTATAAACGAAGAGTACCTAATTTACCGCTCCACCTGACCGAATATCGATCAATCACAACAGAGAGGTCTACTACACAGAACACATGTGTAGTAAACAATATCAGGTACGCTTTCCGACACGACTTAGCGTGCTCTCCGAGGCATTGCATTTGGCCCTAGAGCCTCACAATCCGCAGTATAAGCCAGCCACAAGACCAGCGCGGCAAATTAACAAAAAAAGCAGTCAATGGCGCGTAGAAGTTCCACTGCTAGCTCAAGCATTGCGATTGTAAGGTTCAGGCCTATTGGGCTACGAGTGTTATGTTGAAAGTGAAGCTTCGGCCACCGTCCTGTGTAGTGGCGGCCGGAACTGAGCGGATTACGTCCTAACGAGATAATGTGGTTGATGTGCTTTGTGCGCGTTATCGTGAGCGCGCGACTACTGTGCGGCAGTGATGTTGGTAAACAATAACATTGTTCAGCCACCGTGCTATCATTTACATATGGTCATAATACCTGTGGTTTAGGTATAATCTATTTTATTTTACTGCACGCATCTCAAGTTTTATTGTATGCATAAAAAAATCAAAGCTTAATAAAACAAAATAGATTACCTACTGTATAATTACTAGTCACCAAGTAATCATTTATTTCAGGATTCCAACATCCATAAAATTGTTAGTTAGCAGCAAAGATACTTATGAAAACTAATGGCAGCAAAACCAGCTGCGTGTGTGTGTTAGTTCTTTTCTTAATGATACACTTACACAATTACTAGCCTTATTTTCGCTGTCTTCTTCTTCGTGTGGTTAGTGACTAACCTGGTGTCAGAGTTTTAATGCTGCCCATGGGGCTCTGACTTAGCATCACATGTTGTTGAGAAATATCTCTCAAGCATTCCGGTTTCCTCACGATGTTTTCCTTCACCGATTATAAGCAAGTGATAATTATACAATACGCACATGAATCCGAATTCATGATCCGATTTTCGCTGTATGAAGCATTAAGTTAGGTGCAGCCGAAGTAAATAGCAGTAGCGAGTGCTTTGTCAAAGTAGGATAATACAAGCTAGTCTCGCACAATAGCTCACCTACTGAGTGTTGTGCTCACTAGTACCGCGTACAGCGTGCGCGGGTCGCGTGCGCTCCATCACTGACATTGAAAGGATTCTGTGATTCCATTTGTGATTCCACCGATGTACGAACACACCTACGTGGAGCGGGCATCTTTGTATCTTTTTTTTCTCTGACGCAACATGAATATACATATTTATTAAACTTGCGTATTTCTAATCATTTGATCTTTGGTGTTATAATCCATAACAGTTTAACGTTAAATTACCTCCGTAAAGAGAAAAAAATACTCTTACTTTTCTTCTGTTGAATGAGTTTTATCAATCAGTTTGTAGATGCATCAATAACAGCACACAACAGGATGCCGGTCGCGAGTGTGCGCACCGGACCCTGACGAAGAGCATGTTGTGTAGAGCTCAGTGTACAGCGCAGTGGGTTCGTGCTCCGCGCGGCGGCGGGCGCGGCTGCCACACGCGCGGCACCTCTCGCTCGCCACGTTACCGACACTTCCCGCATCGACAACCACTCGTTCACTCACACGAAATGAATTGGGACTCCCTTTACTTACTTGTCATTCTAAGCCTCGCTGTGTACAAATGGCTCGTAAGTATTCATATTGAGCAATCACGAATGTAATTGAAAGTTAATTAATACGATATATGTTTCAACAGAGATTCTACCGAACGCTGAGCGAGATCAAGTCGGAGGTGGAGTCCATAATAAAGACGGGCCGCAAGATGGTGGAGGAGGCGGCCGTGCCGGCGCCGCAGGAGTTCTCCAAGAAAATCGACATGCTGAAGGAGCTGTACAACAAGCTGGGCGCGCAGATCACCGAGTCCAAGTCGCGCCTGGAGCGCGCGCTGCTCACGGCGCGCGAGCTGCAGAACGACCTGGCCGCGCTGGCCGGCTGGCTGGACGGGCTGGGCGGCCTGGGCCAGCAGACGCTGGAGCTGGAGATGTCGCGCATGCAGGCCATCCGCGACAAGCTCAACGCCAACTACGAGGACTTCGCACAGAACTGCGAGCCCGCCTACCTGGACAAGCTGAGGGAGCAGATCGAGGGGATCAACTTGCGCTGGGAGCAGCTCAGGAAGCACGGCCTGGCCAAGCGCGCCGACGACTGCGACGGACTGCCGCGCTGGCTGCGCGAGGCCGAGGCGCAGCTGGACTGTGACACCGCCTCGCCCGCCAAGCTGCGCCTGCTGGCCGCCGAGCTGCGCGCGCGCCAGCCCGCCGTGCTGGCCGCCGACAGCCGCGCGCTCTCCAAGCTGTACGAGAGGCTCCGCGACAAGCTCACGGTGAGTGCCGTGTGTACATTATGTAAGGGTGTCGTGGTAACTCGCTCGGAATGACCTTCCATTTAGACAGTTCGCCATTACTTATTTTTGTTTCCAAAGAAAAATGTATCGAACATTTACAATGGATTTTGTTGTTTGTCCAAATGACAAATCGCCATTCCGAGTGAGTTAGTCAGAATGTAGATAGCTCTTTGTATTGAATCCGGCGAATGTTTATTTATATTCATTAATAATGGATCAGGCTATCTCATCATCATAGTCATGATAACTCATAAATCTTAAATTTTCGTGCGAATACGTAGAGTTCCAATCATTTGTCCAAAAGTCGACTTAGTTGTAATGCTTGTTCGGTTCACTGAATATATTGCACGTAGTCGCTTCATCGCCACGGTAAGTGATCATTGATACAGGCTGTTCGATAGATGTGTTACTTGTTAGTGAGAGATTAAACATGTGCAATAACAAACTAATCGTACTGACGATGTTTGTCGTGTGCTCGTCACGTGCGCGTACTGTGTACACTCACTGTACATGGTGTACAGTGGCGAACAGCGCAGACGTCTTTATACATATGTACATACGATGGTGTTGGTGTAAATGTGTGGTGTGAACTACCCTTTGTGTCTCACGGCATACAACCATTCTATGCATTGGTGCCACCTCAAGCTTTTAACGGACTCACCTGTGGGGATCATGCTTTATCACGCATCTCATCCGACACCGCGGCGCTTGGGACATCAGCAGCGAGGTTCGAGTAGGCGGCACGAGTTCACTAACATGTAAATAACAGTGTGGCTTGTAGCACTAACGATGGTATGGATACTAAGCGACAAGCGGTTTGTGTTTGCAGGCCGCCACTGGCGCCCCTATTACCACCACCACCACCACTACCGCCACTACCACTAGCGCCACTAGCGCTACCGCCACTAGCGCCACTACCACTAGCGCCACTAGCGCTACCGCCACTAGCGCCACTACCGCTAGCGCCACCAGCGCCGCTACTCCGGGGCACTCGGACGCCGCGACCGTAGTCGAGTACGAGAACGTCACAGATACTATTAAGAGGCGCCTAGAGAGTCCCGTCAATACTCCTGAGACTGAGAAACCCGAGTTCAAAAAGTCTAAGATACCGCTGGCGTTGAAGAGCCCCGTGCCCATCAAGAGGGAGATCAAGGAGGGCGGCCACCGCAGCCGCGGCTCCTCGCTGGAGCGCAGGCGCGCGGCCGCCAGCCCGGGGCCCGGCTCCATGTCCGCCGACTCCATCGAGCCCGGCTCCGTGCCCTCCACGCCCGGCACGCCCCGCAAGAACAGCAGCACCTTCAACCTGCTCACCGACAGCGAGCTCTTCACGCAGATCTCCAACAACAAGATACAGCCCACGCCGGCGCCCGAGCCGACCCCACCGCAGTCCGACCCCTGCACCATGGTGGAGGTGAAGGAGCACGAGATTATCAAGTCCACTGTGAGCCCCATAGAGCAAGAGATCTACCCGTTCGAAGCCATCGACGCCGTCGTCGAGTTCATCCCGCAGAGCGTCGAGACCGTCGACATCATCGACGACACCGAGAACGAGTCGCTCAGCGAGTCCGACGAGGAGGACATCCCTCTCGGGGACGACGACTGGCGACGCACCGTCGACCTGGGCACCGAACCCAAGACCTTCGTAATAGAGGTGAAGACTCTCGAACATCGAATGAAACCGACGCTCGGTATATTAAAACGGAAGAACAGTTCGGACGACGACAAGCCGAAAGCGATGCGAGTGACTATGGTGGCCGTGCCTGACCTGATTCCCACCACGGAGAAGGAAGACAACGCCGAGGGCATGAAGACACCGCCGGCCGCGCCGCCCTGCGCTGCGGGCCGCCTGGCGCGGCGCGACGAGCTGGCCGAGTACCTGGTGCTGGACGACGTGTCGCGCGACCAGGCCGGGTACCTGGTGCTGGACGACGTGCCGCGTGACCAGGCCGGGTACCTGGTGCTGGACGACGTGCCGCGCGACCAGGCCGCGCTGCCCGAGCCCTCCGCCACGCCCGCGCGCGGCTGCGACCAGCTCGTTAGCAAGTCCGCCGCTGCTGAAGTAGAGGAAGAGGTTATTTACTCGGAGGTCGAGGACGCACCGCAGGTAAACGATTTATATCGCAAATACATATTTTTTATTTGATAAAACGTCAAATTAATGATAATCGGACTTTTTTTGGGATGTACCCTATTGGTTTACTTAGATTTAATTACGTCGTATAAACTGCCGTACTTTGTTATTGGCTTGACTTAGCAGCCTGCTTTTCAGAGGTCCCAGGGACCGTAGTTCTACGTATTTGTTAAAAGAAAGGTCTTGAAAGATTGACAGACGTGCACAAGGACGAATAATGAAGTGATACTGTGAGGGTTTCCGTTTGAGGTACGGAACTTGTAACCATGCATGACCTGACAGCATCGACTCTGTGTTCAACTAATTATATTTTCAGTTTTTATTTTGTTTGTTTTATTACGCGTGAAAGCCTCGCCAATTAGTAAAAAAAAACCCTGTATACATTCTGAACTCGTTCCCATAGAGTTTGAGCTAACTTAAGCTACCTCAGGAATTAGAATATTGTAAGCCAGGAAATTAATTACCAGGACTACTGTGTGTTGCGTGTATGTAGTCTGCTCGAATATTGAAAAAAATAATATTCAATACGATATGTGATCTACACGAAGTACCCACTTTCACCTCTAATCATTAAAATGCGTCTAGCGCTAAATGCGCTTAAAACGTCAATCGTTCAAAGATGAGACAGAATAATGTTTTAAGTATGTTTTGCGTTAAACGCATTTAGTGATTTTGGTGGAGATGGGCCTAACTGCAATAGAAAAGGGTATATCACCCGAGTGTACCGTTGCAGCTGCGCACGACGTCATGTAGCGAGTTCGAGGACAAGGCGCCGCTGTCCACGTCCACGCCCATCAAGCAACACGCCCAGGTGGTGGCCATGTCGCCCAAGCTGGCCCACTCTCCCCCAGCGCCGCCCTCGCCCGCGCCGGGCGACCGGTCGCCGCCGCTGCCGCACAAGTCGCTCATACCCATCAGCAAGGACCGAGTCAAGGCCCACTCCGACCAATATCAGAAGACTGACGACTCTGCCAAGGTATGGGTGTTCGTACCCCAACGTATGTATTACTTAGATTTATCGGTTAGGGACCATTCATCATTCTCCTGCCCTTATCCCCATTTATTTGGGGCCGGCGCATCATCGTTTCTTCCATACTTCTCTATTACTCGTTATCTCGGTACTAATGAGCATTGTATAACCTGCGCGTGCAGCCAACTGCAGCCCCCGGTCATCCCGAGCGCCCCGAGAGCCACGGTCGCCCCGAGCGCCCCGAGAGCCCCGGCCACACCGAGCGCACCGAGAGCTCCGCTGGCCCCGAGCGTCCCGAGAGCCCCGGCGGCCCCGAGCGGCCCGAGAGCCCTGGCCACCCCGAGCGGCCCGAGAGCCCGGACGCGGAGCTGCGCGCCTGGGAGGCGGCGGCGGGCGCGCTGGCGCGGCGCATGGACGTCATGCTGCTGACCGTGGGCGGCGTGGCCGCCGAGCGCGACCCTGCCAAGCGCCTCGAGGTACTGCTGGGTTTCAGCATTGAACCTTGCCGCTTACACCACTAATCGTTACAAGCCTAAACATATTTAAAACATATTCTAGCGATTCGCGAGTCTGGGCGGGTTTGTCCCACGTTACGTCTCTTCATACGTTTACGAGTAGGTAGTATATACTACGTGGATAATGTGACGCTGAGCTCCGACTTTGCCTAGCGTGAGTTACTGTCATATTTGGATACTGACTTAACTTGTATGTCTTGTTTACGAACGCTCTGTATGGGTTACTGTATCTTTGAACCATTACGTAATTAGTCACAAGTGATGCTTCGCAGATCCTCAAGAACCAGCTCGGCCAGCTGGCGCCGGACGCGGCCGCGCTCATCTCGCGCGGGGACTCGCTGGTGTACGCCAGGCACAAGGACAACCCGCTGCTCGCCGACTACATACAGACGCACTTCCAGGTACTCACACACATGAGCTGAAATACACAAAGCAACAATTTCACTGTAAGATTAATGTAAAAACTGATTCAGGCATGAAAAGGGTTTTAATGCTTTTCTCTGTCTTTTCTTTTATATTACTAAGTTAGTTATAGTTGCTTTTCGTGTCGGTCTCTGGGACCGTGTTGTTCTTTTAAACTGTGGAACAGATGTAGTGCAGAAATCTCGATGTGTTAAGAACCGTGTGAAGATGAGGCGCGTCGCTAGCTGACCAATCAATCAATATGCCTAGCCTTTTCCCAACTATGTTGGGTTCGGCTTCCAGTCTAACCGGATGCAGCTGAATACCAGTAGTATATATATAATGTGACTGGTAATTAGTGACCGATATTTAAACACGTGATTTGTACTCATGATTACAATCAACTTTCCAAAAAAAAAATTTTTTGTATACTCAATAGTTTTATTTTTATCACAATAACAATACAACTGGCGCGCGCAAAGTTCAGTGAACTTTGCGCCGATCAGCTGTTAGCAGCTATTGAGTATACAAAAAAAGTTTCTTTGGGAAAGTTAATTGTAATTATGAGTACAATCACGTGTTTAAATATCGGTCACTAATTACCAGTCGCCTTATATATGTTTATTTTATATTTTTATTTTAGTCGCTAGCTGACCGTCCTGTCTTATGTCCTGTCGTATTACGATACCTACCGACCCTACCTACCCTACCTAAAATTCGACACTATCAAATGTTGTAATCAAATGGGTTCGATTCCTGGCTAGAAATACTGATTTTTCAAACATACAATGATGTAGTTTTGTTTTTAATCAAAATCGATCCCGGGACTCCTTTCAGCACTTGTCGCAATTTCGCATAGATTCGAATTTGGCCATCCATGCCCACTTATTAAATTTAAACCTGTATGTAGAAATGCCTCTGTCTATTGCGATTGCGGGCCAATCCTTGAAGAGGGAGTCCAGCTCATACCGCAATCTCTTTCTATAAAAGATATAAGGCCTTTTCAATAAAGGGGGATGCCGGGCGGCCATAGTAATTTAGGCCCACTGTGCACACATATAAACAACAATTATAATGATGGGAGGCAATTCCAATAATTAATTAGTAAAAGAAATTATGTACCAAAAACTTTGCATTTCGAAGTTATTTAAGATTCTTATATTTCATCCATGTAAGGATAGGTATATTTTAAATAAGCGAAAGATCAATTAATACATTATATTAATTTATTTATCAGCATAATTAGCATAGTCAAATAATACAAAATACACTGTAGGAAAATCAAAGTCCTGGTCCTGAAGGTGAGCTTATTTACCTTGCCAACCCATTTACCTGGCCAACCCATCGTTGTATAAGACATTGAACTTCAGCGATTTCCAACGGATGTCTTCGCATTCTGGATACATTTAACCTCAGTTTATACAACGCAGATCACCACTTCCAGCAGTAGATGATGACTGTTGTGAAAGACTAAGTCCAGAGTGAATGATATATAAATATGGGTTCGTCGGTGGAAGCGTCTAATATCAAATCCAAGTTATTGCCAGTGTCATGGTCGTCAGGTATAGTATTCATGGGAAAAAATAGTCAATTTAACCCGCAATAAATATACACAAGCTGTCACAAGTTACAAGACAAGCAATGGTTTAGACCTTTGACATTTACGTTATTCGCAAGCGGACAAGTTAGTGCTGCCATAAAAAATGCAAAAAAGAGGTTGATCGATATTTGATTTTTTTGTTTACACTAGAATTATCAAAGATAGAAATAACAATAATTATTAAAGAGTTTTTTGTGATTTATAATATTATGTATCGTTTGCTCGGAACAAAATGAACGGTGATCAATAATAAATATTAAAGCAATGATGACTGATAATTCCGATTGTCAACATTTTTTTGTAACGGCAACATTTTGTAACGATTTTTTATTCAAGTTCAATCACTTTAGTCGTTTCAATATTTAATATTTGGAATAAATTGTGCCGACTTGCACAGAATAATGAATACGTGGAAGACATGGTAAAAAAAATAACTTAGTTTTTGAATGAAACCAGTTTCTTGTGCGTCTCTGGGCCTAATTTTGGCATGGTCATTTGCAAAAGCTCATTGACTTAATCTCAACAAACGACTTACTGTTGCCTGAAGTCTCGATGATTGTTTGGTACAGGACAAATTACGCAACAAGTGGTCGATGGTTATGTCGGAGATCGAGCTGAAGCGCAACTTGGCGCTGCAGGCCGAGGATGAGCTCAAGGAGCTGGCGCAGCTGCTGGAGCAGCTGTCGAGCTGGTGCGACGGGCTGGAGCAGAAGCTCGCCAGCGCCCCGGTACGCTACTGGCACTAGTTTGCTGCTGTTGACTCTAAACAACGGTTTATCTCGATTTCTGGCAAAACTACAAGTCCTATGGAAAAAAGTTTAATGGCAAAGCTGTAGGCAATAAAAAGATCTACAAATTTCCGATTGAAAATTAGACTACTGTTTCGATATTAAGTCAAAATAAGGTGATTTTTTTTTTATTTTAAATAAAAAAAATTACCTTGTGTTTGGAACATAAAAAGTAAATTTTTACCATATTTCGCGGAAAAAAACCATTTTTCGTTATTTGAACTTTTCACATACATTTTGAGGTTATGTGAAAAAAGTGTAAATAAAAAGTTGTAGATCTTTTTGTTACCTACAGCATTGTCATTAAACTTTTTTCCATAGGACTTGTAGTTGTGCCAGAAATCGAGATCAACAGTTTTTAACCCTCAAAAACGCACCCCCATCCACTTAAGCTTAACGACCTCAGATCGCCCGTAATTTATTTTTCCTTTAAATTTTGTTATATTCTCTTCCTCTACCAATGGGTTTCATTCTACTATAATTTTGTATGGTTTCAAAAATTATCGACCCTGGTCTATCAATATACCTTCCGCTCGCAGGACACAGCCCGCGCCGAGTACGTGGAGCGCCAGGCGTCGGTGGAGAGGATCCAGGCGCTGACCCGCTCACTGCGCGCGGCGCACGTGGGCGTGCCCGACCGCGCCGTGAGCGACGCGCTGGCGCTGTGGGCCGGCGCCGAGCGCAAGTGTGAGCCCGCCAAGGGCAAGGTAGGTGCCCGGCATACTGTAACACTGGAGAGGATCCAGGCGCTGACCCGCTCACTGCGCGCGGCGCACGTGGGCGTGCCCGACCGCGCCGTGAGCGACGCGCTGGCGCTGTGGGCCGGCGCCGAGCGCAAGTGTGAGCCCGCCAAGGGCAAGGTAGGTGCCCGGCATACTGTAACACTGGAGAGGATCCAGGCGCTGACCCGCTCACTGCGCGCGGCGCACGTGGGCGTGCCCGACCGCGCCGTGAGCGACGCGCTGGCGCTGTGGGCCGGCGCCGAGCGCAAGTGTGAGCCCGCCAAGGGCAAGGTAGGTGCCCGGCATACTGTAACACTGGAGAGGATCCAGGCGCTGACCCGCTCACTGCGCGCGGCGCACGTGGGCGTGCCCGACCGCGCCGTGAGCGACGCGCTGGCGCTGTGGGCCGGCGCCGAGCGCAAGTGTGAGCCCGCCAAGGGCAAGGTAGGTGCCCGGCATACTGTAACACTGGAGAGGATCCAGGCGCTGACCCGCTCACTGCGCGCGGCGCACGTGGGCGTGCCCGACCGCGCCGTGAGCGACGCGCTGGCGCTGTGGGCCGGCGCCGAGCGCAAGTGTGAGCCCGCCAAGGGCAAGGTAGGTGCCCGGCATACTGTAACACTGGAGAGGATCCAGGCGCTGACCCGCTCACTGCGCGCGGCGCACGTGGGCGTGCCCGACCGCGCCGTGAGCGACGCGCTGGCGCTGTGGGCCGGCGCCGAGCGCAAGTGTGAGCCCGCCAAGGGCAAGGTAGGTGCCCGGCATACTGTAACACTGGAGAGGATCCAGGCGCTGACCCGCTCACTGCGCGCGGCGCACGTGGGCGTGCCCGACCGCGCCGTGAGCGACGCGCTGGCGCTGTGGGCCGGCGCCGAGCGCAAGTGTGAGCCCGCCAAGGGCAAGGTAGGTGCCCGGCATACTGTAACACTGGAGAGGATCCAGGCGCTGACCCGCTCACTGCGTCGCTGAATTTACTCACTATGGAGTGCAATAAATGATTGATTGTTGAATGTCAGGCACCTAACGAACCCGACGTGTGTGTGGCAGGAGGCTCCGGAGTCCCAGAGCGGCGCGTACGTGACGCGCGCGAACTTAGCGCGCTCCGCCATCGCCGGCCAGGCCTGCAACCTGCGCGCGCACCCGCTGGGCGGCCGCGACTACGACGACTTCCCGCTGCAGGAGGACGCGCTCGCGGTACGTGCGCTGGCTACCACGCTCGGTCATCACTGGTCTGCCTATGTGATTTATATCCAAGTAATATGTTTTGTATGAGCAGCGCGTTAAGGCAGCCATGGCGGAGATCGCGGTGTCCGTAGACGAAGCCGAGCGCGAGTACACGCGGCTCAGCAAGCGAGCGCGCGCGCCGCCCGAGCAGGCGGGCCGCGTGCGCGACAAGCTGCGCGACGAGTGGGCCGCGCTGCAGGCCGCGCACCAGCAGAGGCATGACAGGTGCGTCCCTCTCAACGTACAAAAACGCCTACAAAACAAACAGGAAAGCAATCACCGGAATATTCAGGATGGAAACGCTACTTTACGTGCGTGAATAGCGTGAAATCCAAAGCGGTTTCAGTGGCTAGGTCGGAGTATTAAAATAACGAGCGCTATTGCTGATGTCGGTTTGTCGCGGTACAGATGGAGCAAGTGCCAGGCGGTGTGGGCGAGCCTGTACTCGATGCTGGAGTCGTGCGGCGAGTGGCTGGACGCGGCCGAGCGCCAGCTGGAGGCCGCGCACGACCCCGCGCTGCCCCTCAAGGACCTCAAGCAGAAGGTCCGCGACCTCGGCCAGCAGATGGCGGCCCGCGCGGCGGCGGCGGCGGCGGCGCGCGCGGCGGGGCGCGGCGTGCTGGCGGCGTGCGGCGCGCCGCTGAGCTGCCACGTGCAGGACCAGCTGGAGCTGCTCAACGAGCGCTGGCACGCGGCCGCCGCCGACATACAGAAGCTCAACGACAAGTAATTCACGTTTAACTACTTTCTGTTCCTGCTGTTCACATAGCAAGAAACGGTATACGAGTCTGTGTTGGGACTGGGGAATTGGTGTGTTCTTACGAATGCTAAAATGCGAAAACAGAAGCGACTGACTGCCAAAAAAAGTGGTGGCAAAAACTAAAATAGAAAACTCCAGACACCGACTTTGTGTTCTACTTAACGTTTTTTTTTAATTTAATTCGTTACATTTTTTTTGTAAATATTTACTTTGTACTTGTAAATTAAATAATGACTTACTCTTATCAAGCGCCTTCTAAAAGGAATACTTGTTAGAAATAACGTAATTCGAAGTGCAATTTTTCAAAATATATGACAAAATGTTTCCGCTCCAGGATTAGTTCCGTGGAGAGCCAAAACGTGGTGAAGGAGGGCGGCGCGGCCTGGGCGGCGGCGGCGCGTGCGCAGCTGCGGCGCGTGCACGAGCTGCTGCGCACCACCAGCGCCAACGGAGCCGACCGCACCTGCCTCGCCATCCGGCTCAGCCTCGTCAAGGTAACCCTCCGCGTGCACGAGCTGCTGCGCACCACCAGCGCCAACGGAGCCGACCGCACCTGCCTCGCCATCCGGCTCAGCCTCGTCAAGGTAACCCTCCGCGTGCACGAGCTGCTGCGCACCACCAGCGCCAACGGAGCCGACCGCACCTGCCTCGCCATCCGGCTCAGCCTCGTCAAGGTAACCCTCCGCGTGCACGAGCTGCTGCGCACCACCAGCGCCAACGGAGCCGACCGCACCTGCCTCGCCATCCGGCTCAGCCTCGTCAAGGTAACCCTCCGCGTGCACGAGCTGCTGCGCACCACCAGCGCCAACGGAGCCGACCGCACCTGCCTCGCCATCCGGCTCAGCCTCGTCAAGGTAACCCTCCGCGTGCACGAGCTGCTGCGCACCACCAGCGCCAACGGAGCCGACCGCACCTGCCTCGCCATCCGGCTCAGCCTCGTCAAGGTAACCCTCCGCGTGCACGAGCTGCTGCGCACCACCAGCGCCAACGGAGCCGACCGCACCTGCCTCGCCATCCGGCTCAGCCTCGTCAAGGTAACCCTCCGCGTGCACGAGCTGCTGCGCACCACCAGCGCCAACGGAGCCGACCGCACCTGCCTCGCCATCCGGCTCAGCCTCGTCAAGGTAACCCTCCGCGTGCACGAGCTGCTGCGCACCACCAGCGCCAACGGAGCCGACCGCACCTGCCTCGCCATCCGGCTCAGCCTCGTCAAGGTAACCCTCCGCGTGCACGAGCTGCTGCGCACCACCAGCGCCAACGGAGCCGACCGCACCTGCCTCGCCATCCGGCTCAGCCTCGTCAAGGTAACCCTCCGCGTGCACGAGCTGCTGCGCACCACCAGCGCCAACGGAGCCGACCGCACCTGCCTCGCCATCCGGCTCAGCCTCGTCAAGGTAACCCTCCGCGTGCACGAGCTGCTGCGCACCACCAGCGCCAACGGAGCCGACCGCACCTGCCTCGCCATCCGGCTCAGCCTCGTCAAGGTAACCCTCCGCGTGCACGAGCTGCTGCGCACCACCAGCGCCAACGGAGCCGACCGCACCTGCCTCGCCATCCACCATTTAGGCATCAGCCCAGAAACCTCAAAAATCCACGAAGAAAACATTTGCTTCACTAGTATTATCATAGGAATCCTCTCGATATAATCTGTAGTAATGTGGTATGAAATTGCCACCAAACTGTTTTTTTCTTGGTTATAATTTCATACCACCATACTTGGATATTTAATATTATGTTGATATCAAATATATGGATATTTGTAATAACACTATAGGTATAATTTATAAATTAATCAAACTATTCACATTATTTTCTAACATAGAGCACCAAAGTGTAATCGGTTTTATGGAAGCCATGCCAAAGTTCCTCTCCATCTCATTGTTGCTGGAAATCCACTTCCAACCTTTAACCATAGTGCACTGGGCCAGTCATTTATATCAATTATCCAAAGACCATTATGAGAAAAGAGAGTAAAATGCAGTAATTATTAGTGAAGGACGCTTGATCGGATTTTAACCTTTTGAACGCCAGTGTCACATATACCTGACAAGCAATCACACGTACGCCAACAACATTATGTGACAATGGCAACAACACTATAACACGATATAAACAATTAAATCATTACTTTTGTGTGTGTTTATATAGATATCTTAAAAATTAAAGCTCTCGTCATATTTAATGACGAAATAAATTAGTAGCTTGGCGTGGAGGGCATGCGCGTGCGTTTATGCTCTGGCGTTCAAAAGGTTAGCGAAGATGTTTGTTACATTTTCTAGTGCATCGCCAATGTGATAAAATGTGACCAACCATAATAGGTACAACCGCGAACATGATTTACTTTTACCAATATTAACTTAAAATAGAAAAAAAATACTTAATACAATAAATACGATAAATAATACGATAAAAACACATTAATTTCGTTTAAAATATATTATTTTAAAATAATAGTTTGTATGCGGTATATTTCATGTTTTTTATGTCTTCTGTTAAAATTTTATGAATGCTGTATTCGCGGTATTAGATGCCGACCGACGAATTACACTATATACTATACAAATAAATACAAAACAAAAGGAAACTTAGGCGTTGAAGTACTTGTCCGCATCGCTGTCATCCGGAAACGTGCCCAGAAGACTGGCAGCATTGCCACATTGAATGGTAAAGCTAATTAATTGATCAAAGAACGAAACGGCCCTCTGGAGGTCTCGTGAAGTGTCGACGAGTCGGCGAGAAATTGCTTTAAAAAGACGTCGCGCACTTGGGCTCCACGACCCGAACGTTCCGACCTCAAACGGCTTAAAACTTTAGTTACCCAGGCAAAACTATTTGTGCCGCTAAGAACACGAGGTGGCGCAAGTGTTTCGACACAAGTCGCGTCCCGCACCAGAGGCCTTCCTAGGCAACGTCATGCCGTCCGGTCTCTTCCCATTGTCAGTTCCAAACTCTTTGTTACCAATACCACTGCTGGTGCGCCGCGCGTGGTGGCAGGGTAAACATCATACAATATTGAACTGTAATTGTATGTTGCTTTCGCTGTTCCTGTAAGCCGGATCGTTCAATAAGCAGAATGAACACGAAACACGTTGGTAGCGCTCGCAGTCACGTGTATCAGTAAAAATGTGCATATCTGTACAAAAACTGCGATAACAGTGTGTGTTGTTCCTGCTAGCGGGTAGACGGCTCCTCGCTATAAATCACAGTAGGCTCGCTCACTACGACAACGTTCGGTCACAGCGCGGCGTATCGGCCAGTGCAGCGCTGGCACCCCGCCAAGGCAGACGATGCACCCCGTGTCCGGGGAAATTTAATTTTACGATCAAGTACGTAAGAATCAAAGTCAATTGCCGCCGCTCCTGCACAGCAATGCAGTTCGCAGCACAAGGCCAATCCCTGTATATGAGCTAACACCGATTGGTGCTGAATAGTACACAGACATTGCCCTCCACATCAATAGTACACAGACATTGCCCTCCACATCAATAGTACACAGACATTGCCCTCCACATCAATAGTACACAGACATTGCCCTCCACATCAATAGTACACAGACATTGCCCTCCACATCAATAGTACACAGACATTGCCCTCCACATCAATAGTACACAGACATTGCCCTCCACATCAATAGTACACAGACATTGCCCTCCACATCAATAGTACACAGACATTGCCCTCCACATCAATAGTACACAGACATTGCCCTCCACATCAATAGTTTTGAAAGTTCAAATCTGTTTCGGACTAGCATCTTTGTTTATTTGTTTTTGCCGCATAAAGTTTATCCTCATAAGTTTGCAAGAGACAAAAATTACTGTTACAAAGAATTTAAATATCTAAATAATGAGTCTAGTGTTTGTAAATTTATATAGTACACAATAGTTATTTTCACCTCACAGGATCGGAAAGAGTCTGTTTGTCATTCGAAATCTGAGCGCAAAATTGCATTTTGCTCGCTAGCGTGGAAAGAGTTTTTAAAATTCGAACCTTTCTATTTAATAATTTTCTATACTGCCAGTCCACTGGCAGTCCAAATGCATGACACGGTCTAAAATAAAATATTAAATCACATAGAAATAATACCGTTCACCTTAAAAATTTCCATCACAGTACAGAAATTAAATATTTTGCGAGGATATAATTGTAAAATTGGAATTAATGTTAATAAGTATTCCATTTGATAAAAAAATCTGTGACGTCACATTTCAATATGCCATAAAAATACTACCCTGTCAAATACCCAATTGTGTAGTAATTTAAGTTTATTTTTTTAAATAAAATAAATACCAATATAATATGTTATTTAGCCCTTTGCAATTTTGGGCTCAGATTTCGAATAACAAACAGACTCTCTTTGAGCCTGTGAGGTGAAAAAGTAATTTTAAAAAATAACGTTTTACAATTTAATTTAATAAGTATACCTACAACCACAAATAAAACTGATAGTCAAACATGTTTAGAGGCGTTTCATTACAGATATCATTTATTCATTCTTGAGAGCGTGGACAAACTGTAACACACACACGCACCGCCCTAATCCGCGAAGAGTCGGTCAGAGTACACCCTCAAACAAATTGTGCGTACAATTATGTGTTGTTACCACAATTGTCACAAACATTGTGTTGTCTTGTAACAGACATTCAGTCCGCACAAAAAACTAAAACATTACTTTTAGCAGGGATTGGCTTTACGCTGCCCGGTATATACCCGTAGGTGCAGAACACATTTCTTCCATATAACTTTAAACCTTATCCCGTTCAAGTTAGATTGTATATCAAGTCGTAAAGTTGGTATTGCCACGTGTTCGTTGGTGCCGGTCGTTTCGTGTTTCGTTTTGCTTCCTAGTTCGCTGCTGCTTTGGTATAGGACAAAGGACCGTTTGATCTATAATTTATCCGCCATCAAGTTGGGAAACTGGGTGAATCGCATGAAACCTGCATTTCTCGGTTCATCGGCTTATCTTTTTTAAATTAAGTTATCTATTAAAGTCCTAGCCCACTAGGCTTTTGTCAATGTTCATAGTTCAACATATCTGTATAAAACTCATGTCACAACAGTGTAGTTGTGTCTCATGCAAAACTAGCTTCCGCCCGCGGCTTTGCACGCATAATATGTACGACAAATTATACACATAAACCTTCCTCTTGAATCACTCTATCTATTAAAAAAAACGCATCAAAATCCGTGGAAGATTTAAGCATACATAGGGATATAGGGACAGAGTAAGCGACTTTGTTTTATACTATGTAGTGATGTATCATGTACGCGCACAGTTGTTGTTGTTGTTTATTTTTGTGGCATCCACAGCACTTTATTAATATGTCGCGCACGCGTTGTTTCATCAATGTAACTCCACTGAGCTAACATATTTATTGCTCACTGTACGGCGAACCGCACATCATCATTTTATTATGAATAGTCAAATCAGCAGTTTACGCGTTAAAGCCATACGACCAAAATTACATTTTACTTAGTACGTGATCAGATCGCAACAAGTGCCGTCGCGCGTGCTCCCTCGCTCTATTAACAAACATCTGTAACAATCCGAACAATACACAGTTTTCTGTGAGCATTCCAGTCTATCATTTAACATCCAAAACAGCAAACTCTACATGGTCCTTCGAGCCGAGAAGTGCTGAATTCAATATGTCACTTTACGTTGCTACAAACGTGTATTTTTGTTTTGTCTTTCCTTAAAAGAACAATTCCGTGTCGATGCTTGTCCTCACTCATCGTTTTTATCTGAAATCATGTTATATTTGCGTAATTATTTAAACGAGAAGCTTAAATAATTACGCAAATATTACTCGCCACGGGCTGATAAAGACGAACGTTTCGAGCGGATTTAGCTTATATTAACAGAACCTTTACCGTGAGCTACATATCCACACTATATATATAATATTGACGACACGGTTGGCGCAGTGGTTGAGCAATTGACTGCTGCGCACTATGTCGCGGGTTCGATTCCCGCACGGAACAAATATTTGTACGACCTACAAGTATTTGTTACGGGTCTGGGTGTTTTTCTATCTATAATATGTATGTATTTACAAAAAAAATGTATATAAGTAGTTTATCAGCCATCTCGTTACCATAACACAAGCATTAGGTTGCTTAGCTTGGGACTATATGGCGTTGTGTGAAATGTCCAAGGATATTATTATTATTATTATTATTAATATTATAAATGCGAAATTAACTCTGTCTTTCTGTCTGTCTGTCTGTTACCTTTTCACGCCTAAATCACCCAACCGATTTTGCTGAAATTTGGTATGTAGATAGTTTGCATTCATGAGAAGGACATAGGCATATTATTTTTTGGAAATTCAACCCCTACAAGGGGTGGCAAAGTTTGTATGAGAAAAATATTTTTATTGCACATTTTTGCATAGGTAGGTAGGTAGGGTAGGTAGGTAGGGTAGGTAGGGTAGGTAGGGTAGGAAGTTGGTAGGTAGAGTAGGTAGGTAGGGTAGGTAAGGTAGGTATCATAGTTAAGACAGGACAACGTCTGTCGGGTCAGCTAGTTATGTATAATGCCACCTGTCAGTATAACTGAGGTGCACTGTGGGTGTCGCGGCCACTGCCTCACTGATGATGATGGCTACGCGAGGTTTCATCTGTGCATTCCTCTCCCAGTCGGCACTGCATTCGCTTTTTTTTATTTAAATGTACAGTAACTGTATTTTTATATCCGATGGTGACCTGAGCATACTACTCTGTCAAGAAAGTACCGGGAAAAGATCAATAATACACAAAATGTCTGTTATTCATCCAAATTTATTTTATCACCTTCAAAGTATGCTCCTTTAGAAACGATACACTTGCGCCAACGAATAATCCATTCATCAAAACATTTTTTAAACGCTGCTTCCGGAATTGAGTTCAGTTCTCGCCGCAAATTCTCCTTTTTCGGTTTCGGTTCAGTTGGAAGGCGCCACTCTGAAGCTTGTTGACTAGTTTGCATGTCAAACTCGTAAACCCACGTCTCGTCACCAGTAACAATGCGTTTCATGAATGTTGGGTCCGAACTGACTCGTTCTAGCATGTCCTCAGCGACTTTCATGCGATTGAGTTTTTGGAGAAAATTCTGATCTTTTTGGACTAGCCGAGCAGCAACGTGTTTCATACCCAAATGATTAGTTAAAATGGTACGGATCGACTCGTGAGATACAGAAAGTTCGGCGGCTATCTCTCTCAGAGTTGAATGGGGATTTTCAGTCACTATTTTCTTCACTTTTGCGATGTTAACTTCAGTTGCAGACGTTGACGGCCTACCAGAGCGAGGCAAATCTTCCATCACATCTCGACCGCTTTTGAACGCTTTGAACCACTCATAAGCACGAGTTTTTGATAAAGTCGATTCACCGTAAGCCTTCTGTAACATTTTCAGTGACTCCGAACACGAAATTCCATTGGCGATGCAAAATTTAAGACAAACTCTTTGTTCGATATTTTTGTCCATTATGAAATTCGCAATACACACTATATATGATATTACTAAAACCAGCACTGTATTTAATATAAATAACAGATGCAACAAAAAACTCCGCGCCAAAATGGAAAACAGTTGTGCCAATCTAACAACTACAAAAAAACCAAAAATTTGAATTTGGAACCATAAACAAATCATCCATTCCCGATACTTTTTTGACTGAATGTAAATCTCTCCTCAAAGCTTTCCACTCTTATCTGTGTGTTGCGTTCTCCCGGCCATGCAATCTATCTCCCATGAACTTGGTTCACTGCTAGAGTATGCCTAAGGTACCGTCCTTTTTTGCGAAAAGTTTAAATAAATAAACTAAATAAACGACTGCAAGCTATCACGCTATCGTTTCCTAGGCCTCCCTCGGCGACACACAATATCTTAGTAATATTTGATTATTTTTTGTCAGTGTTTAGTATAGGGAAACCCGTACAGTAGGTATAGTACAGGCACACGCGCCACCGCTGTCCCGCTGCGCCGGCGCAGAACGCGCCTTCGTTTAAAAATACACGCCGCGGATATTTACAGCGCGCGCTTTAAAAATAGAACGATGTTTGTTTGTGTTTTAAAAATACGCGAATTTCACAACGGGGATGCGTTGTCGTTAAGTATACGATCACAATCTACAAAAACATTCATACAGAATATATAGTTTTTGTAAATGAGTATGATATTGCTTTAGCGTTGAGTTTGCAAAGATTAAAATAGATTTCATCACGGATAGAAATAATATTTGGCCACGCGAGTTTCGATCAGCTGTCAACATACGAAGCTATTCGTGTTCCATTACACGTGTGCGCTGCGCCTGTGAGTCGGCGTTTAGATGGCTGCAATGAACATGGCGCGCATCTCAAACCGCTCGGTGACGCTCACCTGCTTGAGCTGAATCTTGGAAAGCCCCTTGTATCTTGGCCCTGACCAACAGTATTAGACGTTAACATTTTGATCGCCAACGCGGTCAACGTGTGTCCGCGAACAATAGTTTTTCTACTGTGACTGCTGCGTGGCAGTATCATGTGTTTATTGGGCGATCATTAGGAATAATGTACAAGTAAAAACTACAATAAACCATTAACGAGCAATACAAAAACTTTGTTGCACCCCCGGAGTGAGTTCCGATCCGCAACATTTTTAATGTTTAATGATTTTGCTTTAACTGTAAACAAACGAACTAATCGTTATTGAGGCAATAAAATAAAGCCGAGCCCGTTCGGCCTCTGTTTGAACCTAAAATCACGTAAAGTTATGTTAAACAGACATTCAACGTAGGTATCTAGATAGTTTGAAGTTTGCACGGAACTCGTACTAAATAAGTGTGTTCCGAGGAACAGCGGGTGAATAAATGAAATAGACTTCTGAGCTGAGATGCATCCAGCTTTATAGGTTCCAGTTCCACCGCTGAAGCACTCTGTTACGTTACCGAGAAGAGTCCCTATAAGGAAGTCGACTGATAGTTAGAAGGCCTGTGGATCGCGGCGGCATGCGGCATCGCGTCTATTTCTGAATCTATGAAAATATTCGTGTCCCATCTTGTTGGCGGCCCACTTGCGTAAAGACGTAAGAGTTGGGTGTACAGCGCTCTGATATAGATCTACTGGTAATGGTTGTAATGTTTACATTGGTATCGGGATCCTCTGCCGGTTTATATCGTATGAAATATGTGTACTGGGGCTTAGTTCGCCGGTGGGCACTTCCGCGAGCGTGCGTCGCACGAGCCGCGGCGCGCCGCGTCTTTGTTCGATATGTAATGCATCGCACGCGATCGTGGGTATCAGTGCGTTGTGGGTGTTATGTACTAATGTGACGAGTGATAGTGGCCTATTGATGTGTTGTCAGACGCCTGCTTAGCTTGGAGGAGTGAACTTGCCGCTCGCAGCTTCGCGACCGCGCTGGTACCTACTTGTATATAAGTACTCATACAAGACTTCAAGCTCGTTGTAGTTCTATCGGTAACGTTTCTTACACCTGGATGCGTTGTTGGGACTTTAACAAAGTGCAAAATTGAGTGTGAATCTCTAAACAGACATAATTTAGTTTTCATTCAAGAATACTGGTTGGCAATCTTTCATTCAGGGCACACCAATGTAAATAATATTTACTGTGAGAGCTACGCTAAACAGCAAAAAACGATCTGTTTTAGTCATTATCATTGGGTAAAAGGGATGCAATTCGTATAGAACATCATTATATCAGAGTTCCTCCCTGAAACAGTATAGCTGACTTCGAAGTCAGCCTGCACAGTGTAGTCTGTTGGCACTCACTGTCCTTGCAGGTCCGGGGTGTTCACCGAAAGTTCTTGATCAGTTGATAATACGTGTTCTGCGTTCCAAACAGTGTGCACAGATATAAACTCAGACAATTGTTATGAATGCTGCTAGTGAAATAGTGCTGAATCGAAAAAATGGTCTACTGATATTGAATTAGAGCGGACGTGCGTATAAACAATGTTATTTAGTATATGTCTTTAATATATTTTAGAAGTGATCTGAGGCCTAGAAAAAGATGCATTTTTCAGTTTATCCCAGGGCTAAATTAAAATCTAGTGTCGAGACTAAATCTCTTGTCCAAAAAAATTATGGGTCATTCCCAGTTGTCACCACTGGTGACAAATGGGAATATTTTTCCCATTTGTCACCAGTGGTGGCGTCACCAGTGGTTACAACTGGGAATGGCCATTCTTCTAGTTCCCAGTTGTCACCACTGGCGACAGATGGCAAATATAAATTGATACGCCTCCGGTGGGGGCGATGCTAGAGCTGCATTATATAGTGATGGGGTTTCAAATAGGACAGGATGCAGGTAAAATTTATAAGAAAAGATCAGATGATTTCCTGTGGCGGACAATAAAGACCGAAGTCTCGTATAATAGGATGGAATTAGAGCCTTATTTTTTAAAACGTAAAGTTCACTTTGTTCGTGTTTACTTATTTTGGTTTTGTTAAAAATGTGGGATAGAGCGTGAGAAATTCGGGAAGAAACTTCTCCGGAGCTACTAGGCAAACATGATGTGGAAGGATATGTTTTTCCCACGTCGATTAAGTTTCATTAAGTAATTAGAATTTTGTACATGATTATGAATTTGAAATACAATATCCTTCAAACATAATAAATGTTTATTTACAAAATAAATGTACACATTCCACAATTGTCGACCACGCGGGGACCGGGGTGTACTTTTAGCTTTCGAGATCGAACTGTATTGGAAGTATCGCCAATCGCTAATAATGGAGAACCGTTCGGAAATGTACTAGGGCGACATGAACGAGGAGAGGTGTATCGAACCGATCAATATGGCGTATGGCTATCTATCTACCTATGGGTCACACATAAAAAAAGTAGAAGTAAAAATGATTGTAAATAATGCATTGATTAATCTGTGATAGACATCGCAGTAAGTAAATGAGTAACATAATACCTGTAGATTTATAAAATTATAAACGTCTATTATTGTGATTAATATTTAAAAGTCTGTTTTATAAAAATAACCTAAGAATATAAATAAACATAATGCCATACGTTGATTAATCTGTGATAAGAACCTAATAATATAGTTTTAAGTAACATAATTATACGATCTGTAATAGTTGTAGTACTGGAATCTGTACTTGTGCAGTTTTAATCTCAATGAATACAAATATTGTGATTTATAAAAATATATATCTTCCCAAGTAACGTGTAAAAGTTTTATATAAGAAAATATAAAATATACCTATTTAACTTCGTTAGAATGAAACCCCATCACTATATAATGCAGCTCTAGCATCGCCCCCACCGGAGGCGTATCAATTTATATTTGCCATCTGTCGCCAGTGGTGACAACTGGGAACTAGAAGAATGGCCATTCCCAGTTGTCGCCACTGGTGACGCCACCACGGGTGACAAATGGGAAAAATATTCCCATTTGTCACCAGTGGTGACAACTGGGAATGACCCAAAATTATATGCCCTGAACAAATAAAATGACACTTTTGCTTACAATGATTGCGCAAAATAATAAACGGAGGCGTTATAATCAGCATGGAGTCCAACGACAATTTGGAGAACTTAGGAAATCCTCTCAGCTAATGTAATAAGTAGTTCGTGCTGCAACGACTTGTCGGGACGCTCCCTATACGTGTGGACATACTGGAGATCAAGGTCATCAGGCGAATGGCTGCATGCTACATGGTGAACCGTCATGCCACAGTCTATAAATCATACAGTCGTCAAACGAAGACGTCTAGACAGGGCAATCGTGCGGGGCGTGCGGGGCGAGACGGGGAAAGGGCGCTCCCGAACTGCGTACGCTACCGTGTTAGTAGTTTGGGAAAAAACTTTCAGGGCTATCGTATGTCAATTTATTATTGTTGTAGTTACCTATGTATAATAATTAAAATGGTGCATACGACGTGTGTTGTGAAAGCTTGCTAGTCGTCATTTTACATTTATAAAGAACTGTGATTTTATCAATATCCGCGATCGGATGAAATTTTTCTTATTTTGATGAAACCGTAATTTATGGTAGATAAACTGAGATACCTGAGATACGGGTTTATTCCTAGTTCAGATAGAAACCTTTAAAAAATTTTTTTTGAGCGTGGGAAATCATCAAAGACCCCTCCCGCTCTGGGTGGAGTGGAAGAGAGTGCCAAACTCTTACTAAAACTCAAACTCAACTCATCCAAGTTCCTTCCTGAGCCTTTTATGTTCCGGGGTCGCGGTAACTCTTTCTGACAACCCGCTTGTTATTTATACCTTAACCTCTTTCTTGTACATAACTATTTATGTAGGTGAATTAACCATTTCAATGAATAATTTCAAATACACACATCAAAAGTGTCTAGGGATCAACATATATTTTTGCAATAACTTTTCTCTTGATTGATATTAATTTAAATTTTCTTTAAGGATTCATCAAATAAAGTGTTTTCGTTTGTCACAGTAACGATAAACCAAGTCACCTTTGCATTAATAAAGAAATTTGCCATTTTCCTAATAAAGGGATTTTTGACATTTGAACCACTAACATTAAAGTTCGAAAAAAAGACTGAAATAACAGTTTTCTTTAAAATTTTATTGGGTAACTTAAACAATTAATAATCCGTGTTTCTACCGCGAACACTAACAACACAAGAACATCGGTTTGGCATACTCAAAATGAGTTCATCCAAATCACGCTGTGGAATGGCCGCCCAAGTTCGTTGCAACAACAAAAAAAGGTCTTCTTGCAACTGGATACCCTCCATATTCGGCAGAGCTCTTCTCTGTAGCATATCCCATGCATGCTCAATCGGGTTCAAGTCTGGCGACTGAGCAGGCCAGGGCAGGACATTGATGTTAGCTGCGGCGAGAGTCTGTCTTACAACTCTTGCGGTGTGCGGTCGTGCATTATCATGCATTAACTGAAATAAGGGACAGATTTGCACTTGTAGAGGAACGATGACGTCAGATACAATCGTCTCAGCATAAATTTGAGCGTTGAGGTTGCCTCTGATCCAAATCAACTCAGTTCTTCCGCCGATCCAAATACCCGCCCATACCATGATGGTTCCACTTGGAACTTTAATGTTAGTGGTTCAAATGTCAAAAATCCCTTTATTAGGAAAATGGCAAATTTCTTTATTAATGCAAAGGTGACTTGGTTTATCGTTACTGTGACAAACGAAAACACTTTATTTGATGAATCCTTAAAGAAAATTTAAATTAATATCAATCAAGAGAAAAGTTATTGCAAAAATATATGTTGATCCCTAGACACTTTTGATGTGTGTATAAAATGTGACTATACAAATGTGACATCACATTTTGAAATTGTAATTCACATGATTAGCTTCGAATCTCCATCATAGTTAGTTCTCGCCACATTAGCAGTATTCACTTGGCCGTGTCCGTTTCATAAGCAGTGCGTTGTATAATGAGCCTGCGAGGCCGCAGCGATAAGTTCAATGTAAGGACAGGAAATTAAACAGAAGTTCTACCTCCAGCCCTAAGTCACCTGGCAGCCCCTTTGCAGTGCACTCCTCGTGTCACAGCGGGCTTGTAACACTGTCAACGACTTTATTATTTCAATAACTTAAGAAAACTTTTACCTTACAAATTTCATTTCAGATCAAAGGGATCCATATAGTGTTAGTATGAGCTTAGCCTATGTTAGTACACTCATAAAACATAACTTAAATATACTAATTGGCTACATGAACATGTGCACGCACATGTCTGCCAGCCCAGAGCCTGATAAAAGGTCCATCGACCTTGTCCGCCAGTGTAGCTAAAATACTTTTCGGGCTGCCCCTGAATCGCCGTAACATCGAAGCACTCCTTTTGCGCATGATGGCATGAAAGTCATCTACTCGCGCTTCCGCAAACATGCACTGCAAAACCGAGGCAGCCCCAGCAGTATCCTCAGTGCATTATTATACTGCACGCGCATAGCGTTGTAAGCCTTTTGCGTATACCTAACCCACAAGCTGCACGAGTAAAATGACTGGCAGTAGGCTCTGAAGAGCGTCAGTTTTACCTCATCAGTGCACCGCGCAAACCTGCGGGCAAGCATATTGCATCGGGCTGCCAACGCTCTGCGCTCCCTGTCTATGTCCTGGTCGTCCGTGAGAGAATCCGTGACTACATGACCGAGGTATTTAAAATGATTAACTACTTTTAATGGTGATCCTTGTAACATCACCGGTGGTATATTCGAGGGTGTATTGCGTACTTTAAAAACCACCACCTCACTTTTGGTAGCATTATACCTCAAGCCATGAGCCTCCGCATACCTCTCACACACGACCAACAACTTTCTTAGTCCGCAGATAGATGGGCTGAGCAGCACCATGTCAACCATGTGACCTTACCTCGTGGGTATGTCCTGTAACTCCAATACTAACTACCATAATCATAAAAATTTATTTGTGAGAATATGGTTCATTATATTGTTATGGTCTTAAAATAAGTTAATGCTATCATCTCATCTGGTTGTTACATTTAGTGCCGGACATATATCTCAGTTGGCCAACAATAGTTCAGCGATCAATTCTTTCGTTACATTAGACTAGCTTTTGCCCGCGGCTTCGATTGCGTTAATTTAGAATTTGAAAATCGATTGCTGTTGCGATCATGGGCTCAAAAAGGAACGTTCACGTGGCGCCATCGGGAAATGTACCTACTGATACACTCACGTTCGCATTTATAGTATTAGTTAGGATATACCCATTCGAGGAATTCTAAACTAGATGCTGCTAGAATTCTGAATACTATAAAGTCCTCGTATTACATACATAAATCTGTCCCTCTCTGTATCTAGTTACCCTCCCTCCCCCCTTAGGTTCAGGTGGCATAAACTCTAGGTCAAAGGTTGGTCCAAGCTTGATTGACCGAAAGGGTTACCGCTACCCCGCAACATCAAGGGTTAAGGAAGGAACATCGATGGGTTTTAGTCAGAAAGAGTCTGACACTCCCTTCCGCTCCACCCAGAGCGGGAGGAGACGATTGATGACTTCCCACCTTCAAAAAAAAAGGTCCAAGATTTCTTCGGGTCGGTCTAGCTAGTATCGCTCCTGACCGTAATGCGTATCGCTCGGCACTCACACACATCCCGCCGTGTAGCGCTAATGTCACTTAACGACGCCATCAAAGTCGCTCGCTCACGATATCGTTTTGTGTTTTATGCCTTGAATGTTAATGTCATTCAGGATGAGAGGTCCTCATTGTGTGTTATGTCGGTAATGTAATGTGCTTACTGTTGGCGGATCAGTTCATTTTTGATTAATATAAAACATGTCATCTCAATTATTTCTTACTATGAGTGGTGAGGAATATTTTGGTAATTTATATTTCAAGTTGTTGGTATGATTGAATTTCTTATTCTAAGAATTATGTCTGTGGAGAAAACAAAGTAAGATGTTACAATAAGGTAGTCAATACCAGGGAATTATCAAAAATAACTCGCTTACACTTGCTGGCATCGGTTATATTCCGTTACCTGCCGCTGATATAAACAGATAACTGAAGGGAAACCAGTGAAGGAATCAGTTAATGCAAATCAAATCACGCTCTGCAGTGTGCCGCGGCAGCGGCGGCGTTGGGTTGCGGCGGACTGTTTACATCGCATTATAGCCTTTGATATTGTCTAAAGGACCGTTTTACTTTGATATAACAGAAATTGATAACAGCTTAGATTAAAAAACCCCAACGCACGCCCGCGCTATTATTACTTCGTTCTCGCTTATAGTTCTTTATTTATTTAAATTTTTCGCACACAATAAAGGTATAGAGACGGACTTAACGCCTCAGGCCTCTTCTCTAGCAGTCAACCAGGGCGGTGCAGTGATACAATGGCAGGTGCTTGTAAGCTAGTAATAGAAGTAATCAGAGAAAAAAGACCTTTCTTACCGACTCTCTTCCTTTTTGCTTGACTTTTTGGTCTTAGCATGATGTTAAAAGAATTGGAATTTGAATTAAATAATTTTCAAACCTCGCTGGTAGTTCCACAGATTAGCGTATTCAAACAAGAGACCAAAATAACAAACTCTGTAACTTTAGTTTAAGTTTGCGTGTTGGATGAAGTTAGTGACAATGATGTAGAACTATTTGAAAGTTAAGACCTTACTGTCCCATATATCATGCAACTAAAGATACTACTTATTGTTTTGTAGGGTAATGTTTTGGTTCTAGCTTGGGAGTATGTGTTTGTTTCCCAATGTGCTAATATATGTTGTTTGATCCTCAGGCTCGCGAGGAGGAGCTGGCCAGCAAGCTGAAGGATATGGAGGTGCTGCGCAAGTGCAAGCAGCTGCCCAAGGGCGAGCAGCCCGCACAGCTGCAGGCCGAGCTCGAGAAGGTATGCACAGCAACACATATAGTCGTTCCTAAAGTATCTCGTGAAACTGTAAACACGCCCTGTTCAGCTTACAGTTTTACGCAATCACTCACTAAAGGAAATTAGTAACACATTCATCTGAATTTAAAAAGGTTAAACTTTATACCTACTAAAGTTAATTACTAAATTTACACTACTTTTTCCAACAAATATTGTTTGTATGTATAACATTATTAAATTGTAATGAGAGCATTGACGAGTGTTGAGGTAATAAAATTAGCCTCAATCATTCAAATATTATTATACACAGCCACAAGTACGGTTTTTGATACTGGGGTTCATATACTATACACACCTACTTTATATTTTCATCGATAGTTTTGTAACAGACAGCTTGATGTGAGTTATGTCAAATGGTATTTAATATGAATTATCGAAGAAAAATAGGTGTTACGTCATTGAATGCTTTGGCAGGTATTTAATTTATGAATGACACTGCTGATTCTGTTGTCATAGTTCTGTATTTTATTACACAATTGGGCAGTTGAAAGGGTAGTCAATAACATTACTTTTTATGAACTGTCAAAACGCGGAATTTGTACGTGATTTGTATGAAATAAAACAATGTGACTTAACAGATTTTTAGAATCAAATGGAATGCTTATCTATATATATAAAAGAAAGACGGGTTTGTTCCCTTCGTTATAACTCGAGATCTGCTGGACCAATTTTCATGGTTTTTGTTTCGTTGGATTTGTCTCCGCCCTGAATAGCAGAATACATTTGTTTTTTTTTTAGGTAGGGTAGGTAGGGTAGGTAGGTAGGTAGGGTAGGGTAGGGTAGGGTAGGGTAGGGTAGGGTAGGGTAGGGTAGGGTAGGTAGGTAGGTAGGGTAGGTAGGTAGGGTAGGTAGGTAGGGTAGGTAGGGTGGGTAGGTAGGGTAGGTAGGGTAGCTAGGGTAGGTAGGGTAGCTAGGGTAGGTAGGGTAGGTAGCTAGGTAGGTAGGGTAGGTAGGCCAGTAGGTAGGTAGGTAGGTAGGGAAGGTATCACAGTTAAGACAGGACAACGTCTGTCGGGTCAGCTAGTTAGTAATAAATGCAATTTTACAATTATAGCTTCGCATATACCTATTTAATTTCTGTACGGTGATGGAAGTTTTTAAGACGAGCGGTCTTTTGTCTATGTGATTTCATATTTTTAACCGACTTCAAAAAGGAGGAGGTTCTCAATTCGGATGTTTGTATTTTTTTTTTTTTATGTTTGTTCGCGCATAACTCCGTTGCTTGCCAACCGATTTGAAAAATTCTTTTTTTGTTGGAAAGGGTATACTTCCCAAATGGTCCCATAAAATTTTTATCGAAATCGAATAAGCGGTTTTTGAAAAATCAACAAAAATAACCTACTTAATATATGTGGACGATGTTCTAATAAGTTCCTGTCACTGTAATTTACATACCAGGTAGTGGTATTAAAATTTTGGGGGGGAGGGGGGGGGGTTGTCTAGGTAGGTACCACAACTAAAAAGTGAAAAATAAAAACTTTTTACAAAAAATAAAACCGACTTCCAAAACAAACACTACAAAGTGACAAATAATTTTGATTTCGGAAGTCGGTGGCAAAAAATTAAAATACAAAACCGAAGACACCGACTTCCGAAATCAAAATTATTTGTCACTTTGTAGTGTTTGTTTTGGAAGTCGGTTTTATTTTTTGTAAAAAAGTTTTTTATTTTTGACTGTTGCTAATAGCCAATTTATAGGTCTTTCTTAGAGTGTACGGCTGTTCGCCATTATATTTTCGTTGGTGTACGAGGTCATTGGCAACGCGTCGCCAGCGTGACCCGTGCCGGCCACGCGGCGTGACGCGCTGACGAGGCTAACGAGTGGTTGATACACGCAGCACGCGTTCGGGGGCTGTCTTTTGTAAATTTTGACGTTCGAATAGTCACTACAGAAGTTGCTACTTTTTCTCGCGACAAAACACGCTGCCCTCTCATGATTGTGCTGTTACGTTCAGTAAGTACACAATATTCGCTGATGCAGGGTAATGTTTGAGCACACGTCTGACTGTCATAACTAGAGCGTAGTGCGGCAGACAGGAGAGCGCGGCTAGACTAAACAGCCCTCGAGCCGAGAGGGGCTGAGGGCAAAGGGTCGGCGGCGGACGGCTCGCACTACACCCCCAGTAGCGCGCACAGAAGGTCGGCTCCGTACGAGGAGCGATACACAAGCACGTGGATCACTAATGCCGTCAGCCACGCTACGTTAAAACACGCCTTCGCCAGTTCGCTTTCTCTCGCTGTACGTAGTGGAGTATAGTGTGCGTGCGATTTCGTTCGTTCAACCGGAGCTTCTGTACAGTCTAGTCTTTATACTGTCAGTATTGGAATTCATTCGTTTTCCTAGTCAGGGAAATAATTAGCTTTTGAAGTGACGGCACTGAACACACCTGCTTAGCATAATTGTATGCATTACTTGATACAATGATATCAAAAGCAGAGTCCATTTTGCCATCGACACATATTCGTTAAAAATTGGGTCTGATATGTAAAGAAGATGACTGAATGTCATTCTGCTGTATTGACATTACGCAATATAGAATGCTGAAACAATCAAGCAGATTCTGTTTTGCAATAGACAGACAAAGATAGCCCTTGACATGTTTTAGATGTACCTTATTATTCCGTGCTCACACACTTCACTTCGCACGCTGACTTAGCACACGCACACGCACTCAACTCCCGCTCACTCGGAGCCAAGCGGGGCTACAAGGCACTAATTTGCTAACTCGACTACATTGTCCCACGAACACGACTCAGTTGTTTGCGACGAATTTAATAACGTTGCAGGCAGTTGTTGTAATTATTTGTTGTTTTTCAAAGTCTTTCTACCTTCAATTACATGATCTCTCTCGGAAAATATTTTAGTGCAGTTAATTGTTTACTAATCATTAGGTAATAGTGGATTAGTTAAAATTCCGATGATATTTTTGATCGCTGTGCTGCGTCACTACATGTTGAAAGAAATAAAAAAAAAAAAAATTACAAAAAAAAACCGCCTTCAAAAAAAGACAAACAAAAATGTTCCCGCACTAAAAAGTAAAAAATAAAAAATTGAATTCCTGTAAAGAAACTTAATTTAAAGGTAAACTTATTTGACATTAATATTTTGCAAATATTCAAAATTGTTTACTTCTTTTTGGAGTCGGTGCCAGCAGTTGTATCCTGTGCCATTAATTTTTTCAATTCACGATTATAAAAATTAAAAACAGATGCTTACAAACTTAATGCTTCAAAAATTTCAAAGTGCTTAAAAAGTGGCAGGGGATTTTTATACAATATGTATATATTATTATTTAAAAGAAATTATTGTGCAAATTGTGTCAATTTGTTTTAGAGTACAGTCTAGTCTGTATTTGTGTTTTAATTATTCTAGGTATGCAATAGGTATCTTGGTAGTTTTATAGTAAATGTTAGAGGTCGTTTTTCGAGGTATTGTTGCCCATACGTATTTCTTTGCCTTGGCTGGCACCGACTCCAAAAAGAAGTAAACAATTTTGAATATTTGCAAAATATTAATGTCAAATAAGTTTACCTTTAAATTAAGTTTCTTTACAGGAATTCAATTTTTTATTTTTTACTTTTTAGTGCAGGAACGTTTTTGTTTGTCTTTTTTTGAAGGCGGTTTTTTTTTGTAATTTTTTTTTTTATTTCTAGCCGTTTATTGTTTTTTTTATTATAATATAATGGCAACGAAGTTAATATCCTTCCTACATAGAATATTATTTTGAAAAAGGTACCAACATCATACAAGTAGGTACATACTGTCTACTTTCTGATCGTTAATTTGATCCCGTAGAGAGATGATAATATGACGCATGAAATACTGTCGATTCCTATAGTTACAATAAAAAAGTTAAATTAATCTTTGGTATCAATTCAACAGACAGGTAAAATTCAAAGACTCCAACGGAATGTAGTCTATTTTAGCATTATTCAATACACACGTGCATAGATAAGCCGGTAAAATACAAAGAGACTGACGCAATTGTTACTTTAAAACCAATTCAATGTAAAAACCTATTTTATAATTATTAGGAACATTCAACACAGGCAAGTTGGTAAAATACAAAATACAAAGAGACCAACGCTATTGTTATTTTAATGAGTCATTCAATGTAGGAACCTATTTTATCATTACTAGGAACATTGCACAAGTAACTCGGTAGGTACCTACATAGCACAAGCATATCGGTGAAATATAAAGCGACCGACGCTATTGTTATTTTCTGACCCATTCATTTCATATTTTTCACCTTAATATATCATATGCGACTTTTTTTTATAGTGTAAGCAAAATGCCTTTAATATTTCAGAAGTTGTTTTGTGGACACATTGATGATAACATCAGAACTAAATTTTCAATGGCACCTTGCATTCAGAATGTAGATACATTCTAATAAGACAGTTCTAATAAACCCAAATACTGCTAGGATACATTGTTTTATTTTGAAGTTCTCATGCCAACCTTGCACCTTCCGGCTCCATCATCAGATCAGTTCGATAGTACCTTATAGCCAAAGTGCATTTCATGACAATTCTAATAAGCCCAAACACGGCTAGAATACATTGATTAATTACGGAGTTCCGGTGCCTGTCTTCCGGCTCCATCATCATCACCAGATAAGTTCAATGATAAAATTTTCAACATAACTATTCAGGATTGTATGTTTATTTGTATTGTCATAGTTGCTTAACTATCTTGATTGTGATATCTATGCGAGTGTCAAGTTCCGTTAGCCATATCTGATCTTCTTCACCAGTTCCACTTCATCAAATGTTACTTTTTGACTGTAAACGCTTGATTTCTCGATGAAAATATTAAAATTACTATATAGTTGCCTATAATATTTGAGGAGTTCCTTCGATTCCTCATGGATCCCATCATCAGAACTGGATTTTGAAAAAAATGGGACCAATCTGGAACCATATCCTTTAAAGATTAAAAAAAAATTGAAAATCCATCCATAAACAACGGAGTTCTGAGGTAACAAACATAAAAAAAAAAAAAAAATACAACCGAATTGAGAACCTCCTCCTTTTTTTGAAGTCGGTTAAAAAAATCGTTATTACTAGAAGAATGGGTACAATCAATGTCCTATAATGTCAATACTATGAAAACAGTATGTCCGCACGTGTGTCCTTGTAACGCGGCTGGCGTGTGTGTGGCGTGTGTCTGGCGTGTGCGTGTGACGTGCTCAGCATACCTTAAGCGATGGCTCGGAGTGATGTGATGTGACGTATCGATGGGTGGGTCACGGCTGCTATTGACGGGTTATAGGTGTTCATATACTTAAATGGCTTATCATTCATGACATACGTATTGTATATGTGTTCGTAACAGTGAATGTCACGCCCTGTCCAATCGCGCCGCATCCGGAGCTTGATTACGCGATCTGCAAAAACGCTGAGCTACAACGATCAACCGATACAAATAGCGTGACGTGCGGGGCGCAGTACATCTCCCTGTTCACGGTTGGAGTAGGCTTCACACTGTATGGCGCCCTCACGTGCGCTGACACAGGTGGTTACTGCGCAGCGAGTCGTCTGCTGGTGCGAAAGTTGCCTAATATTATGGTGGCAAAGTGATTCTCTTTACTGAAAGCATTTTTAACACTGTAATGTTTCTCGCAGCACAAAAACACGTTTCTACATTAAAGATACGTTTACCTATGTAAAGTCAGTGCATAACTGTGTACCTGTTTTAGATCAGTTCTTATTTTAAACATACCATTTTTAGTCTCATCAGTCTAACATATATTATTATGCATAATAACTGATATGCACATAAATGATATAACTATACATAGGTACTAAAGTACCTATATTTATTCCCAAGAACCTCATGCAGATAAAATACATTTTCAATCAACAACAATGTTGCATCTATTATATCCCATTGACAACTTTTTCTAAACATTAACAATTATTGCTTACCATTAGCACAAGGCGTTACCGATTGATTTTTCGTAATCGTTGACGGAAACTGTTGCCGAACAATAAGTAAATGTGCAAGTGTTGTGGCACAGGCGCCAAGTTGGGCCGCGGCGGGAACGATAAGCCGTCGAGTTGTGAGGACTACAGAGCCGTGCAGTCCGCTGCCACTAGCAACTATGTTTCTGATTTCGTAACAATATTAGTGTGCATTCTAGGTATCTTAAACTTGAAGTATTGAAGTTTACCAACAAGATAGTGGAAATGTGTTGTTCTACTATAATATTGTAGGTATTTAATTTACCTTAGGCTTAAAATAGCTACCTCGAGATACGAGTACCTACAGCGGCTACATCACTTGGTACCGAATGCGATGCTCATATTCTGATGTGTTTAACTGCACCGTTGGAGAGAAAAATTTATCTAACATACACAACTATAATAATAAGTGAGAGCCATTATAAACAACAATACACCCCAGCAGATTAGAAGAAATTAAAATCCAAGTAGCTGCTGAATTAGATTCTAGCAACACATCTTTTATTGAAGAAACACAAAACGTTAACTTGAACACACAACTGCAACTTCTTGAACAACATAGATATTGGTCAATTTGAACCCACGCAAACTAATTCCGTTGCTACCCCAGAAACTAATACAGAAATAGAAGCCATGTTTCAACAAGCTCACCAATGTTTTTCTGATACACATCCGACTAACAGACCATACATTCCTAAACAGAAGACATCTAGAAAGTTCTCTGCCATAGTTACATATATTAATAATATTATCCTCCCTAAGTCCGTAAGTAAGGAAACCGAATTCATGCAATTACAGACAATAATCTACTGTGCAGCATATACGGCAGCTAAATTTAACGGAGCAAAAATATCAGACAACACAAAACGAACGCAGCACATACAAACAGAGACAACCGAAATGGGAAATTAGATTAGAAACAAAAATAAAAAATCTAAGAGCTAGCATAGGCAGACTCACACATTTCATTAATGGCAGAAGAAGTAAAAAAATAATAGCTGCAGTAGAAAAAATAAAGATCAAATATCAACTACACGCCCGACACTAAAATTCAAACACACAGTTAGTACACTTCTTGGACACTTTAAAACAAAAATTAAACGCAGCATCCAGTAGACTCAAAAGATATATGACATGCACGAACCGCAAAGTCCAAAACACAAAATTTCTCAGCAACGAAAAAATATTTTATAGGAACCTTGCATCTAATAATAGAGACACCACGAACCAACCCGTAGAGACACCTCCATCCGGAGCACTACGAGAATTTTGGGCAAACATTTGGGAAAATCCAGTATCCCATAACAGTCATGCAGACTGGATTGCTGAAACAACACCAGAAATCCCCGAAATGGAGTTTGAGTCCATACCAATAACAACAGTTACAGATGTCATCAAACGCACTCACAACTGGAAATCTCCAGGGTCAGACAATATTCATAACTACTGGTATAAGAAATTCACTAGCATCCACCCGTTCTTGTACAATCACATAAACACATTCATTCAATCACCACATTTGCTTCCAACATACATAACACATGGAGTAACATACATGATACCTAAGGACAAAAATAACACTACGGATCCAGCCAGATATCGACCAATTACTTGCCTACAAACTATTTATAAAATCCTGACAGCCTGTGTAAGTGAAGTAGTATACGAACACTTAACCAAAAATAACATTCTTGCAGAACAGCAAAAAGGGTGCCGTAAGAATAGCCAAGGATGTAAAGAACAACTCACTATTGACGCGATTGCTATGAACAGCGCAGTGAAAAACAAAAAAGATATTCATACCATGTTCATCGATTACCAAAAGGCCTATGATTCAGTTCCGCACAGCTGGTTGTTGCACGTTCTAAATATTTATAATATCCACCCCACACTCAGATTGTTCTTAGAATCTACTATGCAAAATTGGCAAACTGTACTTAAAATAAATCGAGCCACCACGACTCTGGCCACTGAACCAATCCACATAAAACGTGGTATTTTTCAAGGTGATGCTCTAAGCCCATTATGGTTTTGCATGGCACTCAATCCACTCTCAGACTTACTCGATAAAACTAACACTGGATTCACATTGACACACGATAACTCACAATTCACATTAACACACCTTATGTATATGGATGATATAAAGTTGTATGCAGCAGATGATAAATCACTATTCCAGTTAGCAGACACCGCGCAAGAATTTTCTAATGATATTTTTATGCAATTCGGGGTAGACAAGTGCAAAATTTTGTCAATTGTAAAAGGAAAACTACAAAATAACAGTTACACACTTGGATCAGGTAAATCTATTGAGGCAATGGATGAACACAGTACTTACAAATACCTAGGGTTCAAACAATCTAGACAGATAGAGCAAAAGCAGACAAAACAAGAATTGCTCAAAAAATTTACACATCGCCTAAACCTAATTCTTAAAACCAACCTTAACTCTAGAAACACGATTAAAGCTGTCAACACATTCGCAATACCCATTCTTACATACTCTTTCGGTATTATACGATGGTCAAAAACCGATATCAGAAACCTGCAGCGCACTATCAATACACTCTTTACCAAACACAGGAAACACCACCCTAAATCATGCATACAGCGACTTACGCTACCACGCCAAGAAGGAGGAAGAGGATTAATAGACATACACAATTTACACAACCAACAGATAATTTCGCTCAGATCCTACTTCCATAATAAATCAGAACATTCCTCACTACACAAACATGTAACAGAAGCAGATAAAAAACTTACACCACTCAACTTACAAAACAGAAACACTCAAGTTAATGAAAATCTCATAAGCACACAACAAAAACTTGCAGCATGGGCTAGAAAAGCGCTACATGGAAGACACCGAGCCTACCTGAGCCAACCACACGTCGATAAAATTAAGTCGAACGAATGGCTTAAACGAGGTGAATTGTTTCCCGAAACTGAAGGTTTCATGCTTGCGATACAGGATCAAATAATAGCAACTCGTAACTACAGAAAGTACATAATAAAAGACCTCAATCAGCCGACTGACACATGTAGACATTGCAACAGTGCCTCTGAAACCATCCAACACATAACAGGGGGCTGTAAATCACTCGCACAGACAGATTATAAACACCGACATGACCAGGTTGCCGCAATCATACACCAACACTTAGCACACAGATATAAACTTATAGATGAGAAGATCCCATATTATAAATACAAACCTGAAACCGTCTTAGAAAATAGGAACCAGAAAGTCTATTGGGACCGAACGATCATTACAGATAAAACCGTACACTACAATAGACCTGATATCACAGTACATGACAAAATAAATAAAACAGTTTACTTGATAGATATAGCTATACCCAACTCACACAACATTCAAACTACAATTTCTGAAAAACTTAGCAAGTACCAAGACCTCGCCATAGAAATAAAAACCCAATGGAAAGCTCAAACCGTTCATATCGTCCCCATAGTACTTTCATCTACCGGTGTTGTGCCGAAGGCTCTCACACAAAGCCTTGATACTCTACACATGCCTTCTCATACACTTAACATGCTCCAAAAAGCCACCATTCTCAACACCTGTCGCATCACCCGAAAGTTCCTGACTTCTTCTACAGTATCATCCACCTTTTCAATTTAAATATTCCCTTACACACTTGGTTTCGGCCCGTGTGTAAGGTCGTAAACTCTCTTAATAGAGAAGAAAAATTAAGAAACCAAATAATAATAATAATAATAATAAAATTTATTCAAAAAATATATGGTATGACGTTTACAGTTTTTCTTAAATCTATATCAAGTTCACCCATGATTTGTGCCTGAACTAGGTAATCCTGTGTTTCAGGCGATTGGAGGTAACATTAATTAATGGGAAAATAATCACTTACATTAATCTTATAGGTACCTACGTAAAAAGGTATATAATAAAAATTATAGCATCTTAACCTAGCTTACTATACAAAGAAAATAACAATAATACAAACAATATTTACTTCAGCACAAGTAATAACTTCTCTGTATCTTCATAGGACATAGTTTGAAGAGCTTCCTTAAGGATTTTCTTGCAGTTACTATGATTTAAGGAGTAGATGTTTCCTTTTTTATTGAGCCTGTTATAGAGTAGCGGTCTGAGGTACATATAAAATGTGGCTGTGAAAGCATGTTTTGTACTTTTTTGAAGGCACACTATATCTTTCCGTCTTTTAACTGTTTATTTGATCTTGCAAACATTCCGGATAAACACAATATGATGATTTTTTTTACAAATGACAGTAACTTCTGGCATGTACATACAAGGAAAATAATTGTTAAGCCCATTGACACCTTAAGACGACTGTTTCAATCCGTTGACTATTCAGCGCAGTTCAAACGACCGCTCCTATTGGTACGACAAAATGTTATGAAGTATGTGTGGTTTGTCAGGCTCAGGCGAGCCTCGCTGCGCATGGCGAGTACATCAACAGCAAGCTGAGCGCGCTCAGCAAGTACAGCGCGCGGCTGGACGCGGCGCTGCAGTGGTGCGGCGACACCAGCGCGCGGCTGGACGCCGCCGCCGCGCTGGCGCAGGCGCAGCGGCGTGACGTCACCGACAGCGTGGCGGTAAGTGCTACCAACAGCAAGCTGAGCGCGCTCAGCAAGTACAGCGCGCGGCTGGACGCGGCGCTGCAGTGGTGCGGCGACACCAGCGCGCGGCTCGACGCCGCCGCCGCGCTGGCGCAGGCGCAGTGGCGTGACGTCACCGACAGCGTGGCGGTAAGTGCTACCAACACACAGCAGTGATAGCCTAGTGGTGTAACCGTCGGACTGCCAGTCATAGGTCACGTTTTTATGGATTCATCTGCGTATTGCTTTATCGGTGAAGGAAAACATCGTGAGGAAACCAGCATGTCTGAGAGATATTCCTCAACAGCATGTGAAGCTAAGTCAGAGGCGCATGGGCAGCATAAAAACTCTGACACCAGGTTAGTCACTAACCACACGAAAAGAAAAAGAAGACACACAGACTTTACGTAAAACCGTGTGTGTCTCATGTATGTGTCTCATGTATGTGTCTCATGTATGTGTCTCATGTATGTGTCTCATGTATGTGTCTCATGTATGTGTCTCATGTATGTGTCTCATGTATGTGTCTCATGTATGTGTCTCATGTATGTGTCTCATGTATGTGTCTCATGTATGTGTCTCATGTATGTGTCTCATGTATGTGTCTCATGTATGTGTCTCATGTATGTGTCTCATGTATGTGTCTCATGTATGTGTCTCATGTATGTGTCTCATGTATGTGTCTCATGTATGTGTCTCATGTATGTGTCTCATGTATGTGTCTCATGTATGTGTCTCATGTATGTGTCTCATGTATGTGTCTCATGTATGTGTCTCATGTATGTGTCTCATGTATGTGTCTCATGTATGTGTCTCATGTATGTGTCTCATGTATGTGTCTCATGTATGTGTCTCATGTATGTGTCTCATGTATGTGTCTCATGTATGTGTCTCATGTATGTGTCTCATGTATGTGTCTCATGTATGTGTCTCATGTATGTGTCTCATGTATGTGTCTCATGTATGTGTCTCATGTATGTGTCTCATGTATGTGTCTCATGTATGTGTCTCATGTATGTGTCTCATGTATGTGTCTCATGTATGTGTCTCATGTATGTGTCTCATGTATGTGTCTCATGTATGTGTCTCATGTATGTGTCTCATGTATGTGTCTCATGTATGTGTCTCATGTATGTGTCTCATGTATGTGTCTCATGTATGTGTCTCATGTATGTGTCTCATGTATGTGTCTCATGTATGTGTCTCATGTATGTGTCTCATGTATGTGTCTCATGTATGTGTCTCATGTATGTGTCTCATGTATGTGTCTCATGTATGTGTCTCATGTATGTGTCTCATGTATGTGTCTCATGTATGTGTCTCATGTATGTGTCTCATGTATGTGTCTCATGTATGTGTCTCATGTATGTGTCTCATGTATGTGTCTCATGTATGTGTCTCATGTATGTGTCTCATGTATGTGTCTCATGTATGTGTCTCATGTATGTGTCTCATGTATGTGTCTCATGTATGTGTCTCATGTATGCGCGATATATTAAATTCAAGCTCGCTCAAGGCAATGACACTTTTAACTCGCTGAGCCTACATTTCCTTGAAGAACGCTCTACTTGTCACTCCTTCGGTACAACAAAAAGAATTCGAATAGTGAAAAAAAAAGTTTTCATGGGCACTTCTAGTTGAGGTACCAAATTCAAATCAAATTATTGATCCACGGGTTAATGAAAATCAGTAGGTACACTTTTATTTTTCGACGAGCCAGGCTATTGTGTATACATGTAATTTGACAACATCGAGCAGGTGGAGTGAAAAAGGAGCTTAAATTTAGTTGTCATTATCCCTAGGCAAGCGTAAAAGACCGCGAGTCAGAAGTGCGCGAGATCCTGGAGAACTACAACAACATGGAGCGCGAGTGCGTGGCCGCCAAGCAGACCGTGGCGGGCGACGTGCGCGACGCGGCCGCGCGCCTGCGCGACGCCTGGGCCGCCCTGCGCGCGCGCCTGGACCCGCCCGCGCGCCTGGACCAGCCCGCGCGCCTGGACCCGCCCGCGCGCCTGGACCAGCCCGCGCGCCTGGACCCGCCCGCGCGCCTGGACCAGCCCGCGCGCCTGGACCCGCCCGCGCGCCTGGATCAGCCCGCGCGCCTGGACCCGCCCGCGCGCCTGGACCCGCCCGCGCGCCTGGACCAGCCCGCGCGGCCCGGCGACGCGCGTGTCACCGACGAGCTGGTGCAGCAGGCGCCGTCGCCCGACAGCGCGGAGCGCAAGAGTTCTGCGGACAGCGCGCACAGCGGTGAGTGGCGGGAGCGGGGCTCGTTTGAGGGGGTCACCTGAACACTGTATTAACCAAGAGCAAACGATGCGCTCACGCTGATTGCGTAACACAATTACAAATGTCTTTCATTTTGACAGTTAAACAACATACATCGATTACTTTGTAATGTATTAGCAATTCCTTTCATATTGTTTAAACCTCTATCCTTTCTAATCCTCCTATTGAATAAGTTTTCAGTCAGAACAGTCAAGACGATCGTAACGCTTGCTCTCTAACTGTAACCGCTAAAATTGTCAAAACATGTTAGCTTTGGTGATGGTCTGTAGATGTACTGGTGATGGCAATAAACGATTGGGATACTAACAGCTCGTTTCATTCACTAATCTGTAAGAAGAATGTTTACTTTCAAATGTACACCTGTAAAGTGCACTAAAATGATGCTGGATGCAGTTTGACATCGAGCGTCGTTGTATGCACCTGTCGCACGCTCGGGTTGTGTTTGGTAGAAGGTAGCTAACGAACATCTAACACTAAATATATTGTAGTTAGTGTACTGTCACGTGGTCTAACATCTAACACTGCTGTAGTTGTGTGTGTACATGATAATTATTATCAAATCAAATGCGTCGCTGATTGAAGCTGATACTGCCGTTTTATGACGTACGTTGTTTGGATACAACAGTATGCCATCATATCGCTATTAGCGCGCGGCGCCGACAGAGGGGGAGGTGGTCACGTGATCACATCGGAGGGAGAACTACCGACTAGCTAATCGGAGGTGAATTGACGCCGCTCCAGACAGTATGTGTATAAGTAAATTAACCCTGATAAGTCTTCGAGCATTTTTCAAGTAATTTTACGATCATGCAATAATTGTAGTATACGGCAGACGGAAGTTGACTGTCGTAATCCTACGTCTGGTAGCTACGGATACGGATTGATGCAAGTCATGACTGTTTTCAATAGCTAACTGGGTTAAAATACTTTCGAAAAATTGAAACAGCGTGATTTTTGTGTCACTGTAGTGCATGTGCTGCGGCAGGGGAGGGTGCGGGGCCGGTGCAGGGGGGGGGGGATGCGACAAGTTTTTTCATTAAACTGTGGCGCGAGGAGACTTCAGACCTCACTCGCACTGATATGAGAATTAGTGCGACGAGATATATGCGGCGGGCGTTCGATGACATATTTTTAATAAAGTATCTAAAACCAATGTATCTAGCAGGCATCTAAAGGACCTGTTTCACACACAGGCTCAAATTCAATTTGTTAGTGAAATTCCACAAATGACGGGCATCGATATCTTAACATGACACAAACGGGTGTCACCGACTCATCCGTCAAGTAAGTGCACACCAGCGGCGGTCATTAAAAACTACAGATAACGTATGAATAACCCCTAGTTCAACTATAAAACAATATTTTTGAACGTTCTTCGTATTGGCACTTAGAGCATTTAACCTATGGAGATGGCAAGCGGCCAATCATCGAACAACTTTTTCTGCCACTTTTTGCGGGGGGCGAGGAAAACACATACAGCACACTTCTTAAATTTGACAACCACACACAGAGACATGCTTCCTATTGCTACAAACGCTCACAAAGAAATTATAGACACACAGTACAAAAACACATACACATTGACAAACTTGTGCGTATCTATGCAATTGTCCTACGATAACAAACACAAACTACTAGTGTTGAGGCACACGGAATGAGTGGTATTTCATTTCATGAATGAACGAATAAAAAGTTCTGTTTTCTTTTTTTGGAAAAAATACGTTTAATGATTAGTGCCTGCGAAACTACGTAGGTAGCCGCCAGTAATCACAAAACAATTTATAGTGCTATAAAAAAAGAACGATTGTATTTATTTTTATAGTCAATTTTTTTTTCTTATTTCTCAATAATATTATATTGATTGCATATCATTCTGCATTTAGGGTCGGCAATTCGGAATTCATACCCCATTCTTTAAAAAGGGCTTTCATTTATATACACGTGTCAAAAATTTGGGGGCAATATCAATACATATTATATAAAACAAAGTCGCTTTCTCTGTCCCTATATCCCTGTGTATGCTTATATCTTTAAAACTACGCAACGGATTTTGATGCGGGTTTTTGTAATAGATAGAGTGATTCAAGAGGAAGGTTTATGTGTATAATTTGTCGGCATATTTTGCGGGCGAAGCCACGGGCGGAAGCTAGTAAATAATAGAATAAGACAATCAATCAGATGTACTTTTATTATTTTGTTATGAATGGCAGTTTTACACGTCGGTTTTATTGTTTTGCAGTCCGGTGTTGCAAAGCTAAATGATGTCAAAGCTAAAGTCACATCATTTATGTCAAATAGGCACAAGAAAGGCACTTTTGAACGTGCTCACATTTTTACAAACATTCTAAAAGTTAATAATAATAAATCAATCAATGTGAGAGGTAAAGTTATTCCAAAATGTTATAATATGTAGTATGGTACAACATTATAAATTATTTATTACCTAATTTACTAAGCAACCAGTTAGATTTTGTCTGGACACTAGATTGTCCTGTGGAGCAGGACCAGTATGTTTCCAAGCATCCTTATCCTTTATATAATCCTCTAATTTGTTATAAACTTGTTTACAAAGTATACTTTTAATATGAGTTTAAAATTTTCTGTCATTTAATTGCAATACAATTCTGTTATTTTGTTTTTCCGTGTGTACTTCACGTAGTAATATTTGTTGATATTTAGTACCATTTTGTTATAGTTACACCATCGACTTACGCGTCGAAATCACTTTGAAGAAGTTCAGTATCGTCACTAGACTCGAAACTCTAGAGAATTTGAGATCGTCCGCGAATGAACATATTACATTCCGAATATTTGAGGCAGTGCTGGCGATTGTACTACGTTTTTTAACAGCGTGCCTACGCGGTCCGCGGTGGATTATTAGATTTCGACGTCATATTTAGCTATCTATTATAATTATTGTTTCTTTTTCAAATTGCATGAGCTACAAAAACTCACTACGAAACGAACAAACTATTATTCTTTTATTATCCTAAACATACAATGAAAATAATTTAAATCGACTTCCAAAGAACTTTTATAGTTATTTTTTTTTTTATTTCAAGCTGACTTGTCCAGATACATACACAAAAAACTGGTTACTGAACCTATTGACTGAAAAATCATTTAATTGGCAAATCATTCATTCGCGTTGTCCCAGCACTATGCAAATCCGACCCCTGTACTACTTTAGCGCTACCTACGTACCAATGTATTTTTTCTATCGTTACGTCAATAACGATTACTTCGACATTGTACGTAATTAAAAATATTTTAATGTATAATTTATATTTACAAGTGATAGGAAACACCATGGTTTCGAAAATTTTAAGTGGCAGATCGCTTTTTGCATGAGGATACTGCACAATTATCCATTTCTTAGGAGGACTTCCTTAGCCACGTGACGACTCCCGGCCACCGTAGGCGCGGGCCTGCGGACGGTGAGTAATGGGTGACTCACCGTCCGATCAGCACCAGACCCGTGCCGTACGGCGCGTATATGTTCCACGCGCGCCTCAAAGAGATGTCAGCATATGAAGGGGCCCCTCAGGGCCAAGCCTGCCGGGTAAGCGGGATTGTCCGAAAGGGTTACCGCTACCCCGGAACATAAAGGGCTACGGAAGGAACATGGATGGGTTTTAGTCAGTAAGAGTCTGACACTCCCTTCCGCTCCACCCAGAGCGGGAGCAGTCATTGGATGATTTCCCAGCCTTAAAAAAAAAAAAAAAAAAAGGAGGACTTCCTTGCGACACAATACGATACATAATGGCGGCGGTTGGCGAATGAACTAGTTTTATAGAACGTGTATGGCCGTATGACCAATCGGTCATGGCAGAGGGGTACGCTTAGCTATGCCATCTCCATAGGTTAAATGCTCTAAGTATTGGCACTGCAGTACCCACTGCTTAGAGCATTTAACCTATTGTGTCGCAAGGAAGTCCTCCTAAGAAATGGATAATTGTGCAGTATCCTCATGCAAAAAGCGATCTGCCACTTAAAATTTTCGAAACCATGGTGTTTCCTATCACTTGTAAATATAAATTATACATTAAAATATTTTTAATTACGTACAATGTCGAAGTAATCGTTATTGACGTAACGATAGAAAAAATACATTGGTACGTAGGTAGCGCTAAAGTAGTACAGGGGTCGGATTTGCATAGTGCTGGGACAACGCGAATGAATGATTTGCCAATTAAATGATTTTTCAGTCAATAGGTTCAGTAACCAGTTTTTTGTGTATGTATCTGGACAAGGCAGCTTGAAATAAAAAAAAAAATAACTATAAAAGTTCTTTGGAAGTCGATTTAAATTATTTTCATTGTATGTTTAGGATAATAAAAGAATAATAGTTTGTTCGTTTCGTAGTGAGTTTTTGTAGCTCATGCAATTTGAAAAAGAAACAATAATTATAATAGATAGCTAAATATGACGTCGAAATCTAATAATCCACCGCGGACCGCGTAGGCACGCTGTTAAAAAACGTAGTACAATCGCCAGCACTGCCTCAAATATTCGGAATGTAATATGTTCATTCGCGGACGATCTCAAATTCTCTAGAGTTTCGAGTCTAGTGACGATACTGAACTTCTTCAAAGTGATTTCGACGCGTAAGTCGATGGTGTAACTATAACAAAATGGTACTAAATATCAACAAATATTACTACGTGAAGTACACACGGAAAAACAAAATAACAGAATTGTATTGCAATTAAATGACAGAAAATTTTAAACTCATATTAAAAGTATACTTTGTAAACAAGTTTATAACAAATTAGAGGATTATATAAAGGATAAGGATGCTTGGAAACATACTGGTCCTGCTCCACAGGACAATCTAGTGTCCAGACAAAATCTAACTGGTTGCTTAGTAAATTAGGTAATAAATAATTTATAATGTTGTACCATACTACATATTATAACATTTTGGAATAACTTTACCTCTCACATTGATTGATTTATTATTATTAACTTTTAGAATGTTTGTAAAAATGTGAGCACGTTCAAAAGTGCCTTTCTTGTGCCTATTTGACATAAATGATGTGACTTTAGCTTTGACATCATTTAGCTTTGCAACACCGGACTGCAAAACAATAAAACCGACGTGTAAAACTGCCATTCATAACAAAATAATAAAAGTACATCTGATTGATTGTCTTATTCTATTATTTACTAGCTTCCGCCCGTGGCTTCGCCCGCAAAATATGCCGACAAATTATACACATAAACCTTCCTCTTGAATCACTCTATCTATTACAAAAACCCGCATCAAAATCCGTTGCGTAGTTTTAAAGATATAAGCATACACAGGGATATAGGGACAGAGAAAGCGACTTTGTTTTATATAATATGTATTGATATTGCCCCCAAATTTTTGACACGTGTATATAAATGAAAGCCCTTTTTAAAGAATGGGGTATGAATTCCGAATTGCCGACCCTAAATGCAGAATGATATGCAATCAATATAATATTATTGAGAAATAAGAAAAAAAAATTGACTATAAAAATAAATACAATCGTTCTTTTTTTATAGCACTATAAATTGTTTTGTGATTACTGGCGGCTACCTACGTAGTTTCGCAGGCACTAATCATTAAACGTATTTTTTCCAAAAAAAGAAAACAGAACTTTTTATTCGTTCATTCATGAAATGAAATACCACTCATTCCGTGTGCCTCAACACTAGTAGTTTGTGTTTGTTATCGTAGGACAATTGCATAGATACGCACAAGTTTGTCAATGTGTATGTGTTTTTGTACTGTGTGTCTATAATTTCTTTGTGAGCGTTTGTAGCAATAGGAAGCATGTCTCTGTGTGTGGTTGTCAAATTTAAGAAGTGTGCTGTATGTGTTTTCCTCGCCCCCCGCAAAAAGTGGCAGAAAAAGTTGTTCGATGATTCGCCGCTTGCCATCTCCATAGGTTAAATGCTTTAAGACCCACTGACGTGAAAGTGGGTAGTTGTCTAAAAGTACCATCTTGAATGAGCTACCGACACTTAGCAGCCACTGCGAAGTGTCGGTAGCTAATCTAATTTGACCCTGTACTATACGAGAGCGATTCAACATATTTTGATAAAATATTGCCGCCAGTGATACAAGTCATCTCCCATCGCGTCTTCTATCGCGGATACCCTCGGCTGATAAGCGACGAAATAGCGCGCTGTGAGTGCCGCGCCGAGCATCGAACCCAGCACCCCGCACTTTAGCACCAAAAGTCTGAATTATTCTCTTTGAGCCGTTTTCGAAGTTAGTATGTGACTGCAGTCTCTTCGGCCCCTCAGTGCTCGTACAAATCTACTGCGGAGGCTTCCTGTAAAACCAACAGTCCTAGGTTCCAGGATCGTTTTTAACCTTCACGTCTGACAGCTTAAAGTTTTAAACCTGAGTTTATCTCGGCTCGCAATGCAACCCTTCTTGTGTATTAGGGGAAGGTTGCTATGAATGGACCACTTAACTTTACGACTTCATATCTCAAACAGTGTTAGTATTAAAATGAAAGCAGTTCATTATTTTTATTCCGTAGAACCTTTATTTATAATAATCAAACGCACTAACAATTCAGGCTTATACTTTTTAATTTATACGATGAAAACAAAATCTTGGGCTGTCGCCTTCTTTGGACCATAGGCACTTTCAATGGACCACCAGGTTGCCATCATTGGACTTCGAGAAATTTGTTCTAAAGGTCCAATCGAGGCAACTTATTATAATTAACAATATTACACAACTATGACATACGAAAAGAGACAAACAATACTCATACACATACGACAAACAAACAAACTACAGTCTTATAATACTTAATTAGTAATTAAATTTTAACTTTGGCACATAATGAGATCAACGCGTCATCAAAATTAAGAAACAATCTAAATAAAAGTAACATTAAGAGTGAATAAATCATATTTTCTGCTTAATATTAATTTAACAAATATAAAAATCAACTTATTAAAAATCTAAGGTCACTTGTAGTATAGTAGAGGGAGGTCACTTTCGGAACCTGGTATTTGGACGTGTTCTTTGGCCTTTTGGTTTACACCATCTAACCTCCGTTTTAGTGTCGCTTTCGGGACTCCGTATATTCTGCTTGCTTCATTTAAGCCCACTCGTTGTTTCCTTACTGATTCTAAGGCAAGGTTCATACTCGTTTCATTCCATGCGAAGTACTTCCTTTTGTTTAGCGACATTCTGGAATTTCAAATTTACAGTGATTTTTCTATGATTTATTTCCAGAAAGTTAAATAATCGAAATCTATTCCCATAATTATGACCAGAAAATAACAGTAAAAAAGTTGCTATGATTGGACCGGTCCAATGGTGGATCTCTCTTGGAGTCCAATGATGGCAACAAGGTATTCGTTAAGAAAAAACTAACTAAAATATACATGACCACGATAAAACAAAATTGAATAACACTCTAGGAATCACAATTAAATTCTCTAATATGTCATAACATTGCCTGAATATAAATATGGATGCAATTATACTTACGTCAAATTATCCAGAGTGAAATTATTAGATTTTGACTGCCGCAAACACAACAACGCGCGTCCTTCCTCGCCACGTGCCGCAGCGTCACTGAGGTAAGGGGGGGGTGCAACTGAGCCGCTAAGGACTCGTTTCGACTAGTTTAGGTACAGGTATCATGCACAGTTTTGGAAATACGTTGGTGGTCCAATGAAAGAGCTGGTTCAATGATCGCAACCTTCCCCTAATTCAGAACTTTAACTGTGTGTGGCGGGTCACATGGCCAGTCCACGTGGCCGCTCCTAATTAGGAACAAAAAGAATAGAGAGCCAACTTATCTGAAACTGCGACCAACAAACGTTTGGCAGTAGTGGTAGTTCTGCCCATAATAAAATAAAAAGAGCGGCAGTGAATCATGTGGAGCGCGGGCCTATAAAACACAGCCGGCATTACGTTCGTTCGGAGGCGGCGCGCGGCCCGACGCGGCGAACAAATCACTCGAGATGAGTGTGTGTGACGTGCGCGCGACTAACGCGCGTCATGCGTCAGGCGAGGGACGTCGCGATCTATTCATTTGTTTGGCAATCAATTAAATTGTAAGCCACTATAAAGCGGATTACATACGGTTACAAATGAAGGTTTTCGTCATTAACTAACAATCAAAATACGATCCCCAAAATGTCCTGCGAACATGGCTACAGGCGCAACAATGAACGTCGACTCGGAAATAATATTGTTATTCCTACCTCATTCTATAAAGGAATGAATATTATTGGTATGCGAATATGGCTTGTTCTATTGCGCACGTTATCTTAAGTTTATGATGATAGTGCAGTCAATAACATATGCGGGGGGAATTAATATCGGCCGGTACTTGTTCTCAAACAGCAGAATAATGGGATGGCATCTGCATGCCGAGACGTGAGCTCATTTCCACTACAAACAGAGCGGTGCGGCGCGAGCCATGAGCCACGAGCGGGCGGCTGAGGCAGCTACCCGCCCGCTCGAATCGTGTTTCTTATGCTTCATGTGCTGCAATAGGTTGCTACCTTGGCTCCCAAAAACAACTTAGAAATCGATAGATCTTATTCAGTCTATGTTCTTGCAATCATTTTAGGAATGGCAGAGTAAGCCAAAGTTGCGCCGACCGCAATTAATTTGTGATGAGGCAAAATAATGATGATGATGAGTGTTCACTTATATTCGTCTAGCCTTCCCGGACACTACGCACATGAGGGCTCTGTCTGACTGAGAAGGCCCGCGGCCTCTAGTCGCTGGCACCTCACCGAATATTCTCACAAAGCTTGTAAATTTCCTTATTATTAGCGAGTTTGCGACTAACGTTCAGTTGAGCTGGAACGCGGCGCACTACCCGCTTACAATAACGACGCTGGAGCGGTTCTAAATGCTAAATATTTTAGGCGAAGTATTCATTTTTGAACTTAGTAATTTCTAGCGAAGTAAGAAAGTGGGTCGCCTGAAAGAGACGCGGCCTACTTATGTGAGAACCTAGCTCGAACACGAAAAAACTAGAATACAAACAATGGGCGCCGTGCGCATTGTGAGGCGCGGGAGCAGACGCGGCGCGGCAAAACGCGGCGCGGCGCGGCAACACGCGGCACACGCGGCAACACGCGGCACACGCGGCAACACGCGGCAACACACGGCACACGCGGCAACACGCGGCAACACGCGGCACACGCGGCCTCGCACAAAGCGGATCTGGGGCGCGCGCTGAGAGGCGCCGTAATCAGCGCCAACACTCGCTGTCTCATTTGTAATTGCGATACTACTCACAGAAACGTTCTCAACGGTTCCTTAAGAAGGCAGCGGGAATTACAGCTGACTATCACGGTCTGGACTTTTGTGACGAGAAAGGCGACGTTAACAAGGAGGAGCCCGAGATTAATAAGAGTGGTTTCTCGTTAGCTGTTGTCTGGCGACACAGACCTGTAGCCAGTGGTGATTCGGTTATAAATTGCTTCGTTGGGAGCTGCTATGCTATGCTTCGGCGCGTGACCGCAACATGGTCGAGTGACCGCAACATGGTCGAGTATTAATGAAGGGCACCTGTGAAGCTCCCCCCGCACCCCTACCGCAAATATAATTAGTAACCGAACATTTGACTTTTATTAGCATAGTCGTTTACATGAAATTTCGCCACACGAAGTGCCAATCGCGAGACAAGAAGGGCGATGATGATACCTATTATGTAAAAATTACTTTTCGATATTTGAGCAGTAAAAGATGTCAATTTATTGATTCTCTTGAAGGTATCAAGTAAACTAGGGCAAGCTGAGAGCATCATTGGCTTAGTACCAATGTTACTTTCTTTTCAAACGGAGAAGTAGTTATTCTGAGAAAATACATTTTGACCTACAGTGATAGCCTAGTGGTGTGACCGCCGGACTGCCAAGTCATAGGTCTCGAGTTCGAACCCAAGGCACGCACCTCTGATTTTTCGGATTTATGTGCGTATTGTATAATTATCACTTGCTTAAAATCGGTGAAGGAAAACATCGTGAGGAAACCGGCATGCCTGAGAGATATTTCTCACCAGCATGTGATGCTAAGTCAGAGGCCCATGGGCAGCATTAAAACTCTGACACCAGGTTAGTCACTAACCACACGAAGAAGAAGACCTACACTTGTTTAGTATTAAGTAAAATCCTTTAGTAAATAAAAAGTTTTTTACTAAAGGGTTCTACTTAACAATATAGTGTCAATGAATAAAATCAGCGAAGAATGCCACGCGGCAGGCTCCTCGCGCGTCGACGGGATGCCGCGACTAGTGGCCGCGCGGCGATGCGCCTCCTTGTAATAAGCCCAGAGCGTGGACCACGTGGGTCCGTTGCCCACGTAGTAGGTATTTACTTCGGTTTTTTTGTGAGTCGGGAAGCATAAACAAATATGTACCTTAAAAAGCACGCATGGTGAACTGTGTGTCTGTCAGTGTGATTCTCGGTAGGTGGGTGTTATGCGTATATATTATATTACTCTAGTTTTTGCGTCACGCGCGATGCTTGTAAATCATTATCGGTTCATTATGAGTGCCTATTCCTATGTGTGACCTAAAGTAAATGCAGCTATTGCAAATACCTATTGCAACCGAGTGCACGTTCTCCAACGAACACACTCCCGTAAATACGACATGAACTGAATTTAATCGTGAAACAATTTCTCTCTTTATTGGATTAGGTAGTATTATCGATCAATTATTCTGAGACCATGGGAATTTGTTTACTCATTTTCAATGAGCACAGTTCAATAGCCCGCGACTGAGCCAATTCTCGTAATAAAATCTATTAATTTGGGATTACGTAGATATGATGATAGATATGGTGATAGCACACAGAATCGTTTATTAAGCCTCGCGACCGATTTCGGGCCTGACAGAGGTTGAATAAACACCGGGCGCCGCCGGATGGCCCCGACCAGAGGCCGCAACCGCAGCGTCACTTAGTTTGACACCGTCTCAAACACAGCCAGCAGTTTTGTGGTTGATGTAATAAATACGAATCAACGGCAAGAGTTCAGGCTTGACCACTGGGCCGTGCTCGACAGCGACCTTAACGTACACAAATAAGGTCCAAAACAGCACTCCGTGTTCAGCATGTAAATATCCTACCAGAATATTCTTGCATTTGTCATAGATTTTATGGTTACCACTATAGATGTTACATTGAAAAATCAGCTGTCAATAAATGTGGAGCTCGGTGTCAGGAATGTGTGGCGCGGGCGTGTCGCGCGGACCCGTATGGTGTCGGAACGTAAAAGTTTTATATCACACGAGGTGTTTGTTGTTCATTTTTTAATGTGTTCTGTGTCGGTATGCTGTAATGTGAGAGGAATTAAACTGTCGGCGGACTTCAGTAACAGTTTAAACGGAATTTTGGGTTCACAACACTTCGCATGATGCCAATGCAAATTGTTCGAATTGTGCGTAACTTTTTAGGAAAAAAGAGCCTCTGCAGTCCAACGTAAGTGCCTGCCGACATTAGGAAGGAGTTCGCTTGTTCTTTTTTGTGAGTAGTTGTGTTATGAAAGTACCTGTCTTTAAGTACATTCGAACAAGCTATTTGGTCTACAGGAAAGAATATTTAATATCTTTCCTTATACTGCCGCTATTCTAAATAATATATTAAAGGTATGCCAGACTGGTAAAAAGTGTTATCGCACTCAATAAAAATTTGAGTGAATTTGGGTAACTTTTTTACCACTATGGCATACTTAAGAGAGTACTCAGCACACTTACGACATGGTTCAAAAGTAGTTGCCAGCTAGCTGCCTTCAGCCTGCTATATACCAACCCCACTGTAATAATAATAAAACAATTTTATTTCAGACATAAATCCACTTTGTTAGTAACAATTATGTACTGGACTCGTTTAAAATGTGCAAATCACTGCATTTTACTTTTCAAAAGACGAAGCATGTCTATAGACTTGCTGCTCGCTGCTGACTTTGTAACATATTCTTGATGCGTTTTTACGTATGTGACATTGTTAACAAAGAAATAAATATAAACACACTGAAGTCCTATTCAGTGCTACATTACCGAAGCACGAATGCGTGTCGGCCACAGATGGTCTTTATATCCCGCAGCCGAGAGACTCTCGAGACGAGCGGCGGAGAGGGCTGCACTCGTGCGAGTGGTGTCGCGGCCGGGCAAGTTGGGGATCCTGTGCAAGTAATGTTGGGGGCTATAGATTAGCCACATTAGAATTATTTAGGAAACATGACTGTGTCTTTATATACCTGAAACCGGTATGTTTTGGTCACCGGCAGATCCAAGATAATTCACATCGATTAACCGAGTCTGTAATAATTATTAGGAGTCTGAAACAAATGATTCGACTCGTATCAGTGTCCGCCTACATCGCTAGCCACAAGATCCATGTAGCGCCACTCAACTCGTTAAGGGCGCCTCACACGGTCCGCTTCATGCATGAATCATCGCGTGTAATCGCATGCACTCTTATTCGCGCTCATTATGTTATGCTAATAACGTTCGTGGGTGAGGGGACAAGCATGCCTATGCAGCAATGTGCTGGGATGTCGAGGGTCGAGGGACGACTTTATTGGGTACTAATTAATGTATCTGTGTTATGTAATTGAATATTGTGTGTGTAGTCTTGGTTGGGTCATGGTTCCTGTGGTGATTTCTTGTCAAGGTAAAGACGACAAATTAATATTGTATTGCTCGAAATGTAATTTTTTGGTTGCTTATTTTTATTTTTCTTTTTCAGGTAAGTACTCCATAGATACCCACCCTGCGTCGGTAAGATATTAATTATATATTTTGTCGTTAGTGGAGTGAGCGAGCAGATCCCTCACCACTCCACAAACTCAAGCTAAGCTCCAAACACAATTACAGACGTTTCAAAATCTGAATTATTTGAATTTGCAGCTTTTACTGCTCTCGGTAGCCATTAACTCTGTTATAAATATAATATTATCCGTTTGACGAGTGTCCTCGTAAATAAAGCTGGGACCGGATTTAGGAGATTGTTTAAGACTTGCTACTAGCAGTGTTGCTGTAGCTAGCGGGCTTGCGTTCTGCGGTATTCACCTTGGTACAAGTATGTACCTGTAGTTCGTGATATTAGAAACAAGTCTTCCAGCCATTCGCAGCTATCCACAACCTAACATATCTTCGGCTAAACGGAAAGCCTCTTAACAAACAGTTAGGATCTAATCACGTATTCTCAATTAAGCTTTGAGGACAAATCCACCGCTGTCCCGCCGCACCCGCCGGCGCCCGGCGGCGCCCCGTCCTGCAGCGGTGTACGTGCGGGCAGAAGGTGCATAGCCAGCTATTGTTTCAACCCATTTCGGAGCACTGTAGGGCAAAGGCCTCTTCTCATGTGGAGCAGGCATGAGCATTGATCTCCACGGTTACTCAAAGCGGATGAGCCATTTCAGACTCATATTAACTTAAGGTCTAGGTTTCCTCACGATTATATCCTTAATTGAAGTACGTGATGTTCAAGATAAACTTAGAACATGATCAAATATAATCAAAATTGTCTGATAGACCGCTTCACTATTCCGGCTCCGGCTATTTTGGCTGAACCGGTATGCCTTCTTTGACTCTAATTCACTTAAATAGGCGTTTAGACAGGTGCCGTTTAAGTTACCTGCTGCTTTAGAACGCTAGTGTAACCGATTTCCCCGTAGTTACTACCTCATGAACCTTCTGTCGTGTCGCGTGTGTTGTGGCGGCTCGCCTCGCTCGGCCTCGTCCATTGTGCTACACAACATGCGCTCACTATCGTCAGATTTAGCTGGATATCCGGCCAAATGTTAAATTAAGCTGCTTTAGATTAGTATTTATGTTAGCGCGCTCTTGTACCAATTCAAACACGTTAGCGATCGGGAAACCGACAAGAGATGCTGCGGAGCACCAGGGTGCTCCTGAGACAGACAACTATAAACACATAGAGAAATGAATTGAAACCACATGCTATCATTAAACAGAGACAAATTAAATTCTATTAAAGTCGGGTACATACATGGATATCATATGAGTGGATGTATTGTTAAACGTCCTAGTGTAATCAGTAATTGCAGTGATCGAGCCCTCTCCGGGCGGTCCGAGCGGTCGGTTTCCATGGCTTTGATTCACCCATCGGCGTCGAGGGTTATCTAAACGTAATACACTGTACTTAGGACATATAACAATAACTTTACGCTGTCACGCTTGTAATGCTTCCAACAGTCGGAAGTGGGGCGTGTGCGTAATTTATAGCGTGCACTTTCAACATGAGCCTATAAAGTAGAGCTATTTTCTTGTAGAAAAACTACACAAGTTCCTGTCTCGCTTTGTTAATTACAGAAGCATTCACGGTCCCAAACGCTTTATTACAAATTACAAAAAAAAAGCAATTCGCGTGTACGTGTCGTCGTAGCACGCGTCATTCATTTGGAACGGTCGTAGCACTCGCGTAGCTGTCGTAGGAGCGTAGCACCGAGCTGCTACACCCGCTACGAATGTGCTACGATTTTTCGTATTCTTTCTACTTTGCACAACAACACTTGTTGTTAATATTCATGCCGAGAAAATAATAAAATAAAAGAATCATTTTGTAATCTGAGAGATAAAACTCACAAAACTTAACGTGTGTGTGTCAGCAACCAACTTAAACGAATCGAATATCAAATGTTTCACGTAGTCGCGTACCAACCAAATTGTATAGAAACATATTTAGTTTTCGGTAAGTGGGTGTAAATAAGCAATAACGCATACGGGGAATGAATTATCGCCCAGCAATGAAACACTTTAATATTTTACGTTACACACAATGCCATTGACATTCCGTAACTCATGTCACTTGCCAGCCGACTTACTGCTGTATAAATCTTCCATGCGTCGACTTTTCAGTACATTCTCTAAAGGAAATTAATCTCACAAATCGCGTAAACTGAATACTATCAACGGGCTATTCTTATCTAACACGCAGAGAAATGGAAAAAAGTTTCAACCTCTGGATCCAATCCTTCAACATCCCGATCACGGGTGAGCGCTTACAGCCATTCAACTAGCCAGGTAAATAAATGCGGGGCTGATGCGTGGCCCGCGCTAAGCGGCTGCGCGGCGGCTGCGGGGCAATGACGGGACGCTGTGATTTATCGGCGCCAGTCGTTTGTATGACAGCTGTATTTTGTTCAGCTGATCTAGTCACCCCTGTGTGTGTGATAGTGTATTTGTTAATGAATATTAATAAGAGCGTCGACCTGCGTGTGACGTGTAGCGTGTGGGGGACTTCCTGCAGATTGTCTCGTGGGCGTCATTATGTGCGCAGTTACCCAGCACAGACCTTACACGGAGACTGAGGGCACACTTTCTCTTTAGTTACGAGCGCCTTATGGTCCCGTTATTTATGTTTGATTTGTATTAACCCCTGCACTGCTTGATCTGTGTTGTATGTGGGCTTCTCAATCGTTTTGATTCCATAAAGATACGTCACTGTGCTTATTAGGTCACTGAATATAAACCGTGCGTCGAAATATATCTTAGTAAATGCGGGTAGTAGTATGCGACTCGTGAAGGTTAGCGCGCGGCGAACAAACACGTTGAACAAACGTGCAGTGTCCACGAGCAGTAACAAACGGACAGTTTACAAACATTCTTCATTATACGTCACACATCAATACAATGCAGGCTGAAATAATACTTCTTAGTAGTTTGATTGAAACGGCTGCTGCATGTAGTCGTGAATCACGGGCGCGCGGCGTGCGAGAGGCGCGTCTGAACTCCACTATCACTTACAATACAGATTGCAAAGTCACCTATACATATAAATGTATTCTACGTCGACGTCTAAACGCACGCACCGGATGCATTACTCTGCCACCATCGAAAAAACTCGCATTGCAACCGTGAAGAAACATCCGTTTGGTTCGCGTCGAGCGGGTGTCAATGAAACGAGGCGACATTCACTACGCGCCGGGAAAGTCATTTGAGACAAATATACGCTTTCTTACGCGTGCGAGAGGGAGAGAGGACAGTAGGGGATGATTTCCCTCTCGTTTGGGCGGGCGGCAGCGACAGTGTGACTAGGGCGGGCGCGCGTGTCGCACGCGGCTGACGACGCGCGTGCTGAGTGTCACGCGCGTGCGAGTGAGTGAGTGATGTGACAGTGACGAGCCGCGGGGAGCAGATCTCGAGTGGCACGCAGGACTGGAGCCGGCGGTAGTACAAGTGGCGGGCTGTGTGTCTGGATGCGAGCGAGCAGCAGCCGGCGAGGCACTCGTGGACGATACGTACGTGCACAGCTATTTATTGATTTACATGAACAACAACAACATAAACATTCACAATAATCACGTGATTTTATAAACAAACTTCTGTCTTTATTTAAGAAAGTTCAACTCACATGACATGTGTCGCACTACGTTTGTTTCGCATAAAGTTTCATGAATTGCAGTAACTTCACATTCGGTTAACTTCAGGATGACAGTTCCATAATTATAATAAAGTAACGGTTGATTCGTTTACAATGAGCCACAGTTCTCATGTGCTAGTTATTAACTGCAATTGTAGCTCTTTATCATAATTACAGAACACTGAATTAGATAATCTGTTCAATTGTAAATGAGCGTGGTAGTTAATACGCAGACTGATTTACAATGATGGTACTCAATGACAGGAGTTGCACCCATTGTCAGTACTGAGGGCAAAGTGAGGTTGAGTGTGTTATTTCACTTTCTGCAAGCGTTTAAGTCAATATATAGAATTATGGAGTTTGTCGTAAGACGTTGGAGTGTCAAAGCTGGCTTTACCAAACACGTATCAGCAAACATAAGAGAAGGCGTCGAACTGTTCAATAATTTGATAACATCGGTATCTGCGCTGCACCAGGGTGCTGCCGCTCTGCCGATCCCCGGGGGATGAGCGCCGTTATCTTATTATTTATGACGTCCTACCCTACCCCTTGCACTTTAAAGTATCTTCCGAGGAGTCCCCTACAATGGCCCAATCATTTCATATTACTGCCGCCTTTGGAGATTTTGAAAAGTGTATTAAAGTTTTATGTTTTAAAGAAAACTGTGAGGTGTGGCACATACTTGTGTGTAGCTAACTGTGAGGTGTGGCACATACTAGTGTGTAGCTAACTGTGAGGTGTGGCACATACTTGTGTGTAGCTAACTGTGAGGTGTGGCACATACTTGTGTGTAGCTAACTGTGAGGTGTGGCACATACTTGTGTGTAGCTAACTGTGAGGTGTGGCACATACTTGTGTGTAGCTAACTGTGAGGTGTGGCACATACTTGTGTGTAGCTAACTGTGAGGTGTGGCACATACTTGTGTGTAGCTAACTGTGAGGTGTGGCACATACTTGTGTGTAGCTAACTGTGAGGTGTGGCACATACTTGTGTGTAGCTAACTGTGAGGTGTGGCACATACTAGTGTGTAGCTAACTGTGAGGTGTGGCACATACTAGTGTGTAGCTAACTGTGAGGTGTGGCACATACTTGTGTGTAGCTAACTGTGAGGTGTGGCACATACTAGTGTGTAGCTAACTGTGAGGTGTGGCACATACTTGTGTGTAGCTAACTGTGAGGTGTGGCACATACTTGTGTGTAGCTAACTGTGAGGTGTGGCACATACTTGTGTGTAGCTAACTGTGAGGTGTGGCACATACTTGTGTGTAGCTAACTGTGAGGTGTGGCACATACTTGTGTGTAGCTAACTGTGAGGTGTGGCACATACTTGTGTGTAGCTAACGCAACCTAGTGGATAGAAGCTATTTATTCAATCCATTCCGCCGGCTAAAGCAGTCCATGGTTTACCTTGAATATTATATGGCCAACGATATTTCAGTTCGGAATATATAAAATATATACTATAGACAGTCGCTCCATGTAAAATACTGGTATTCAGCTTCATCCGGTTAGACTGGAAGCCAACCCCAACATAGTTGGGAAAAGGCTAGGCAGATGATGGTGATATAATAAAAAATATACTACATGTAAACACTTCTTCTTTTTGAGTCTATGGTACTTTTTTGGATGTTATTAAATTGATTGCGCCCATTAGGTTGGCACATTGATCGCGGCTGCAGTGGCAATCATTAGGTAATCCGAGGTGCAGTCAACACTAAATTATGTATTACGATCACGCGTGTCATACTCACGTCAGTGATGATAACTGCGTTGGGTTCTGTTTAAGAAGCTCCTCTCACTCTCTCCTCTCTGTGTCTGTAATTGAATATTCAATTGCGGATCCAATACTCAGTAATCCAATTTACGAATATATAAATTATCGAGGAGACTCGTTTCGGGAATTCAAATTGGTTACAAAGTTTTCATACAAAAAGAAACAGAAACACGCGTGTATGGATTATCTGATAAGTAGGGTAGCTTTCAGGCATGTTTCATTCAGGCGCAGCCACACGCTTCGGTTTTATTCAATAACTAATATCACAAAAAACATTCGCCGCCGATCCGGGAATTAAACAAAAACAGCGGCTACTCTCGTAAGCTGCTTAACTTGCTGCTATTGTAAGGAGCGGAGGAGAAGGGTTGCGAGGGTGCGCCTATCACTACCTATTATTACTACCTTTGTTTGTACCCGTTAAAGCGTTTTCCATTTTAATCTTACTTCGCTTTGAACCATTTTCATATTTTCCCAGATCGGGAATGAAAGCAAATGTTTACAAAAATCAATGCCACAGCATGTCAGAAGCGAGCTCGACCACGATATAACGGGTCGTTTAAGAATGTCTATTTGCCGATAGTATTTACTCTGTGCCCGGTCGGCCTTAGTGGGTTCTTAGTAAACATCGTGCACGTGGTTGAAAACGTGGTTACACGGATATCTCCCTCGCTAGTGATGCCAAATCAGACTCCATTGGTTCACAAGCTTCCCTCGCTTTTAGGAGATGCCAAAGTCGACTTATACTTTTTTTTGCGAAATCGCCACCGTAACGATATCGTGTATTTTGAATGCAATCGCATTGAAATACTGTCATAGCGTCAAAGGTACACGCGACTGATTGGCGTACCTACTGCACCGTACATGACAGGCAGACAGTTTCCGCGAACTGATCGATAAACAAAATAAAACGCTGTGCTGCTTCGCAGTAGTGCAGGCTTTTAGCTGATGGCCGCCGCGGCCTGGGAGGCATGAAGCGGTGCAACGCTGGTGCAATATTTAAAGTTATTGTTAAAACAAAGCGGAAGCTGGGAATGTATGTGCATTTTGTACTACGTAACGACAACAGTATGAAAAGTAGCCTTCCTTATTATTTTCTTTTTATAAATAAGAAAACCGGGAGTGCATGTTTTTCTATATAGTTGAGGCAGCAAGGTCAAGGTCACTCGACTCATATCTTTAAACCACTCGTTACGCCGCGCCTGCTCGACGTATCTATGCGAACACTCGAGTAGTCTGCATTAAGTGCCACTTCTATAATATCGCTATGTAAGGTGGTAAAATAAACGCGAAAGTCAAGGTTACCTCCGCCATTACTCCTGTCGTTAAACCGGAAGCGAGTAACAAGACGCGTTTAATATGTTTCAAAGCGTTTTACATTCTTCTGTCAAACAGATCAACTGAACCTATTCTCCAACGTTCGGAATATTTCGGATGCCAGCCTATAAACGTTCACAGCTGCACCTACCGATGGACCTCTCAATAACTACAGTTACAGTAGGAGCTGCAGTTATCGGTAATTGGATGACAGTGAGTTGCAATTTGCAGGAGTCACGTGCGAGGCTGCTGCTGTCCTTTCATTCAAGAATCTTTGTCTTCTATTACCAAGACATGAATGTAATTTCCACGATTGTTTCTATATGCTATCAATCTCATTATTGCGTTGTAACGTATAAAGTCAATGTCACAGGATACTCTCGCAACAATCTCGTTTGTATCGAGTTGCATGGAGTTAGCTCGCGTGTAGAAAATGCTTAGGAGTGGATGGTTTCCATCGATATTTCGGTACAATGGTTTCGATTTAATGGTGCTGTGTTCGCGTAATCAGGTCAATTCCTCGCCGCGTTTTTAATGCTGTTAACATTTTAACAATATTTCTAGATTTATTTGCTAATTGGATTACTCTAACTACCACAAGTTCAAAGAGCATTTTTTTTTCATAACTCTCTTCTCTGAGTAATCAATAACAGGAAACGTCAACCACATCTAGTTATTCATCAGCACTCCACATCGCGACTGTTGGCGCCCAACAAATCTACTGCTGACGCCCAACAGGCCACTATTGGCGCCCAACAACCCGCTGTCGGCGCTCAACAAACGAGCCCTGTCAGTTCGCAGCTAAGTGTGTATTGTGACGAGCGAGGTCAAGGTTACATCTCGCGCGCCCTCATTATTGGCCCTGTTCTTTGCGCTGATACTACTGTTTTTATAATCTCATCCAATGGGCTTTATTCATACTTTTATTAGGTTAAAACATTTTAGCGGTTATAGTATTGGATAAATATAAACTAAAATCATTAAAAATACAGGCTTGCGTGAATAAGAGCAGTATTCACTAAACAACTAACAAACAACCACGCACTATCTTGCGTCTATTCGTATATTCGCGCACATTCGTACATTGCGCACTATGCCAGCGGGATTCTATTAGTGCTTATTTATTGTTCGCCGACGCGCTATAACATATACCGCGGAGTTTCATTTGCGCGTAACTCGGCTTTAGTGACACTAAAACTGTTTACTATTCACCATAACGTACCTAATGTCAATGTGTTTTGTTCCATCATACTAAAAGAAAAACTTTTTGTCGAGTGGCTTCCAGCACAGTACGTTTGTCGCGGAGTATCTCTCACTAGCCCAGTCTTTAGGTTTAAAGAATTCTTATTTTTTTTCCATCTTTCAATATCGATTTCCTTTTAATTCACGCAAAGATACTGTAGATTCAATATGTTCGTTGGTCCTAAAATTTTTACCGAGGCATATTACAACGAAAGTAAATTATTATTGTTGTTGTTTGTTATTATTATTTCCTATAATTATAATAAAACTCCTTTGTAACCTTCACAAAGCTCCTCTCAAATTCTTAATATCTGTAGAGGGTGAGTGGCTTATGAGTGCCATCACGTCGTCACTCCGGACCTCGTTTACTAAACGGTCTAAATGCGAGATTTGGCAAACATTAGAGACGCAAGATGACGTTCAAATGCGAGAAGCCTACATTAGTTGTTTACGGATATCTTGGAAATGCAATAACGGTATGTCGTCGTTATTTCAGAAACTTTGCCGGGGTGTTGCGCTTTTATTTTGTTACATATTTTTGTGTTAGTGCTACGTCAGCGGAGCTGAAGATTCATGTTCTACTTTTTCTAAGATTTGCCACGCTTTTCCATTTTCAAAACAGCTTTGTTCTAAATAAAAATTCGCAATATTCAAGATTGATGCGCTAGGCTGGCTCCAATGAACTAATAGACACCTGCAATATATTCCGACACCCCTCAAGTCAAGCTCCACTCTCACAACCATGAGCACATCGCATATTCTCCCTGACTTATATTTCAACCACGAAATATAAGCTTGTCACTAAGAAGCGCGCGTCGTTACGACTGTGTGTGACAGGGACGGCGTCAGGCGCGACGCCCGTGTGTCACCGAAACACGCCGCCGACGTTATTGCTCATACAATTCGAGCTCACAGATATAATGAACTGAGTCTCAGTAGGCTGGCATTACGAGGATATTGCTTGCGGTGGCATTACTGGGGTGATATTGCTCTGTAGGCTGCGTCTAGACTTTAGCTAACCAGAGCAAATGAGTTGTCAAAGTAGAGTCATAGTGAAGATAACTTATTATTGGAACCAGCCGCGGGTGGATTGTGACGTCGTCTTTTGTTACCTTATTACTTAGTTAACGTATTGGTTACGAAGAGTGTTAAGGTCAGGACTATATGAAAACCAAAGAGTGCGCAAAAAGTCAGCTCAATAAAGATACTAAATACCATAAAATTTTTCATAGATCCATGTTCGTCCAAAGTATTGGATAAAAATATCGGATACTGTGTATTTAGGCATTTCGTCGGCGATTTTCCCTTGCTCCGTAGTTTTGACGTAGCGCGCCTGTCCGCCGTCGGCCACATATTTAATGAGCCCGTTTAATTGAATTCAGTTCAATTCAAATCTTTATTGCATAACACATGTGTGTATAAAGTTGTGGCGCTGAGTGGTGTGACGTAGTGTTGTGATGTGGGCCGCATTGACTTTGATTTCACTGTCCTATGACGAACAGGCGGACATGAGTTCTTATTGTAGTGATTTTGAAGTTCGTGCAGACTCATAATATATGTTAGCATGCAATTTTATGTCGTTAGGGTTAATTTATTTTCTTTTTAAAAGCCAGTAAAAGACATAATTATTCTCACACGTTATTCTCGCATAGCCAAGTTAAGTAATAATTTCCCAGTTTTGAAGTTTTTACTTTTTCACGAATCTTTCAACCAACCAAAATAGTGTCGCACAATATGCCTGCCGATTGCTGGACATACAAGATTCACTCTAAACTTAAGGTGACCCTAGCGTAAAACGATACGTTTTGATGCAGGAAGGTATCTCGCTCCGCACGGACGCACTGACGACTGACGAGACACGGTCTTCCTGCGCCATTCGGTGGTCATTATCAAAGTTAAGCACATTTGTTTCGTTCAGACTCTAGACCGATCCTGTAATAGAACTAACATTTTGTCCCATAACTCATCCCCAGCGTTATCCTGGCTTTCTGCCAGACACTCGTTTTGTGCAGCGCGATATAATAGCACCACTTAACTTCTTTTGTTTACACTTTTTGTAAACACTGTCGCCAAGTAATTTCCTAGTATATTTTTTCTTTTCCTTTCTAAAGGAGAAGAAAGAAATGGTCCGAGATAGTTTCCCCTTGGTACTCCATCTTCAAAGCGTTCATTGCTTTGTTTTTTTCTAGAACTTTCTCTTTATTAAAACCACTGTTAACGTATTCACTACCCTCACTAATATGTAAGGTCCACAGAACACGTCATGATCAACTATGTCCGAATCACGGTTGCACACAAACTGGATCAAGTTCCCCAAAACTTCGTTATCTCAAGCAGTCCTATAACCTGTGCAGTGAGGGTCGCGTATCGGTCGCGAGGAAGGCGGCCGTAACGTTCTTATAAATTAGCTTCCACCGTCACTGTCCACCTCAGTAGATAACCAGCTCAGTAGGGGCACCGAGGGGACTATTGATGATATTGACAGACGATGCTAATGTGGAGACCCTTACTGGCAGTCGTTGAAACGTCTGCGGCGAAATAAGAATACTGAAACATAATAATATTATATGGGGAGATTCTTTGAAGCCTCATTGACGAACTCTCAAAGTGTTTCATAAAAGAAATCACAATTAAGGCTGCTTTTTATTTTGGTCGAAAACAACCCACATAGGCTACAAAAATATCTCACCTGAGGTTTCACACAATGCATTAAACGGCAGTGTGCAGTGAGCGTCTGCAATAATATCCATTAGTGGAGCGGCCCACTGCGATACTGCGGCCTGCTGCGAACGCATTTGCTAAATGCCGGCGCCTCGCCCTCGTACTGTGTAATTGTCTACCTGCCGCGCTTTTGTTGATCTTGCTTTATTTATGCTACCGAACGGCGGTAATTTTATTAAAAAGAAATAGAGAACAATTGGCTGCATTTCTATATTCAAATATTATAAAACCAATAGCTACGTCTAGAATGAAATGTACCGGTGGAAGGTGATTTTACGAGGTGATTACTTACTTTATACTGGGAGTGAACAGACAGACGAACATTGTTGCAGTTTTATTATGAGAGGAGGTTTATTATTTGTTTGCCGTAAATTGTACGAAAAAGACGTGTATTATAGATAGTACACATCTTTCTCCAGGCAAATTCAATAGTGAATAGTAAAAAGTGGATCGCCTATTTTCGTTGTTCGAGATCGCAAGATCTACAGAAATAAAATAAATTACCTTTTACAAATTAAAGCCTTGTTCCCGAACATAGAATAGTAAATTGCAAGATATTGAGATAATGCACAGTTCACTATCACTTACAATATTAAAAGAATTGCTTAGAGTACTAAATAATATTATTTACGTCAATTCTTTTAATTCAATTAAACATTTTTGAACGACTGAATGCAACCTCCAGGTGGAAGTAATCCACCATGAAACCTTTATCATAAAGAGCTAAGGATCGCTGTTTATCCTGTTCCTCCTGCGAACTCCTGCGGGACGCGTGTGCTTACTGCCGGGGGGTGCGGGGAGTACAGGGGGGAGGGGATTGAAGGTGTGTCATCCGTGATCTATGATCGCATACGATTCGATTACCATTGTTGTGTGATTATCGCCTCGCTACTCATTCCTACAGATATTTCCTTCGTTCAATCTCGTGGGTGTCCGCGTGTGATCCTTCTGGCGATGACAAGTCAGTTCCACATCACAAAAGGATATAATAATAATAATAATAATTATAATATGCCCCCCAAAACAACCACACGTCCTGATAGACCACCTTATCACGTGGGGGGCGGACACACGAATGAGAAGTTACTGGCGTGGCTAACGTGGCTCTGATTACCCACTCAACATGGAGACTCGTTCAAAAAGAAAACGTATAGGACCGCTGCCCGGGGGCGATCGCCGGGGCGCACCTGGAGCTGACGCTGGGTGTCTCAGCATGCGAACCGTCAGCGGTGAGGAGTTGAACAGGCGGGCTCCCACCGGCAAAGATGCTACAGCCGAAATCATTGACGATGGTGACCGACTGACGGACAGGACAAACACCCCTGTAGAACCGTACAGCCCAAGTACAGTATCTTACACACCTTCTAGACAATCATCACCATCCATACCATCGTCACCCATACCATCACCTCCCATTATTAGTTTAAATTCCGTGCCACCCACACCAGCCTTGAATGTTGCGCGGGAGGTATCTACCTTCTTACCTGCGTCCACCAAGGCTGGAAAAGCAAGAGTTCGCATGAGATGGAGTAAAGATGTAAACCTATTTATCATGCGAACCTACTTATACATTACAAAATTAGAAACCGACATGACCACCTATCGACAGCAAATGCATGCACTTTTTACAGCACAATATCCAGAAATTACGGTTACAGAACAAAGGATCTCAGACCAAAGAAGAGCCATAGTTAGGAATAAACTCTTACCTCAATCAGTAATAGATCAATTAAAAGAAGAAGTACGAAAGCAGTTGCAACAGGAAGATTTAGAAAATTCTGCAAACACCAACACTATCACACAAAACACAAACGAAAATAGTCTGCAAGGTCAAACACAATCACTCATTAACTTACAAACTAATTTTGAATCTCAGCCATACCATCAATCGCAAACATCACACACATCCACACAAACTGAATCTATAACCCTCACATTAGAAAATGATATTGAGACAGCCGCCGCCGTGAATCAAGACGCGTTAACAGATATGTATATTCAAGAAATACATGACAAATTTAGAACGACACTAACACAGTACTCTGGGATGGACCCAGCAGCTCGACCAAAACTGCCTAAACTCAAATACAGCCCTAACCTTTTCCGCTTAGTTAACCAATTTAATGAAAATATATTAAAACCATTTTTATCTAATGACATACAACTAACTGACATACACACTCTTATCTATTGCACAGCAGTTGTTATTTCGGAAGAGCTTAACTTTAAAATCACTGAACACGCAAGGAACAGTACACAGAGAGACACTGTCAAACCACCATGGCAACAGAGATTAGAAAAAGACATTGAAAAATTAAGAGCTGACTGTGGCAGGCTCACACATTACATCAACGGTAGTAGGTCACATAAAGTAGTAAAACGAGTTGAAATAATTTTTAAAAACACATTTACACACACTAGACACGAAAATAACAATAAAAAACCTGAAGAGTTTCTAGATACGTTAAAACAGAAATTGGCACTTAAAGTTCATAGACTTAGGAGATATTTGAAGGCACAACAGCGCAGAAAAGATAATGCCTTATTTGCTATGAATGAGAAAATATTTTATAGGAGTATACAGAAACCACACACCGACTCAACAACAAATAACGACACACCTTCAAAAGAAGACTTAGAAACATTTTGGTCTAACATATGGGAAGAGCAGGTCCATCACAATGATAAAGCAAATTGGATCACAGAAGAAGCAACAAAATGGAGAACAATAGACGAAATGGAATTTAAAGAAATTACAGAGTCTGAAATTGCATATTTAACTAGTAGATTACATAATTGGAAGTCCCCGGGTATAGACAAAATACAAAATTTCTGGTACAAAAAGTTAACGACATTACACAAATCCATAGCAAAAAATTTTACAGATATAGTATTAGGGAAACAGAATATACCCGAATTTATTGCCACAGGTATAACTTACATGCTACCTAAAACTGAATGTACATCAGAGCCTTCCCAATACAGACCAATCACATGCCTACCCACAATCTATAAAATTCTAACATCGGCAATCACTAACAAAATCAACTCACATATTGAACACCACAATATAATAGCAGAGGAACAAAAAGGATGCAGGAGAGGCCACATGGGATGCAAAGAACAGTTAGTTATAGACTCTACTATACATAAACACGCCACTACAAAAAATAGAAACCTACACTGTACTTATATAGATTACCAAAAAGCTTTCGATAGCATCCCGCACTCGTGGTTAATACAAATTCTAGAAATTTATAAAATTAGTCCCAAAATAATAGATTTTATGCGCACTGTAATGACGCGTTGGAAAACCACACTGCAGATTAATAGTCAACATAGCACTCTCATAACTCGACAGATACATATTAGGAAGGGAATTTACCAGGGCGACTCCTTAAGCCCGCTTTGGTTCTGCCTCGCTCTAAACCCTTTGTCTCACATACTCAATCGGTGCCGGGCTGGATATAATTTTAAAAACAATACGGAAGAAACTATTATCTCGCATCTAATATACATGGATGACATTAAATTATACGCTAAATCTGAAAAAGAAATGAAAACTCTTATAGAAGCTACGACAACATTTAGTCAGGATATTAATATGCAATTTGGTTTAGATAAATGTAGGACATTGCATATTATAAAAGGAAAAATAAAGCCCGGCGACTATGCTGTTAGTGAAACCGATACAATAGCAGCTATGGAACCAACAGATTTGTACAAATATTTAGGATATAAGCAACTTAAAGGTCTCAACCACACAGAAATTAAACAGACACTAAATACAGAATATCGGAGAAGAATTAACGTAATTTGCAAATCACAGCTATCTGGAAAACATCTTATAAAAGCCTTGAACACCTTTGCCATACCAATATTAACCTACTCATTTGGAATAATAAAATGGTCAAAAACTGACGTTGAACAGTTAGAAAGAACCACACGCACTACACTTACAAAACACAACAACCTACATCCTAAATCTGCGATCGAACGACTCACCATCAAACGACAAAATGGAGGGAGAGGCCTAATTGACATACATCACCTATGGCAGAAGCAAATAACTAGACTAAAAACATTCTTCACCACAAAATCTAGCACTAGTAACATACACAAAGCTATTACCTTAAATGATTTTAATTACACCCCGCTTAACTTACAGGAACAAAATATTCAAGAAATAAACGTTATTGACCCGCAAAACCAAAAAATTAAAAACTGGAAAAAGAAAGTCCTCCACGGTAGACACGCTCATGACCTAGAGCAATCCCACATAAACAAATTAGCATCAAACAAGTGGCTCAAAATAGGAAACTTGTTCCCTGAAACAGAAGGTTTTATCATAGCTATACAAGATCAAATCATCAACACCAAAAACTACCGAAAATTTATCATTAAAGACTCTACCATCACAAACGATAAATGCCGCAGATGCCACATTCAATCAGAAACTATTCAACACATCACCGGAGCATGCATTACCCTCACACAGACAGACTACACTCACAGACACAATCAGGTAGTGAACATCATACATCAAAAACTAGCACTCAAACACGGTCTCATACAAAACACTAACACTCCTTATTACAGTTACACACCACAAACTATCCTAGAAAATGAAACATACAAAATGTACTACGACCGCGCAATTCTGACAGATAGGACTATCCACTACAATAGACCAGACATAACCCTACAGGATAAAATAAAAAAAATCACTTACCTGATAGACATTGCAGTTCCCAACACTCATAACCTACAAAAAACAGTCACTGAAAAAATAAGTAAATACGCCGAGCTTAAAGAAGAAGTTACAAGAATTTGGAGACAAGATAAAGTTTATGTTGTTCCGGTAGTTCTCTCCACGACAGGTGTTATCCCCAACTATCTCCTCCGAAGCCTGACGTTAATAGATCTAGAAGAATCCCTTTACATCAGTATGCAGAAAGCAGTCATCTTAAATACATGCAGAATCGTTAGGAAATTCATGCAAATAGACGAAGAAAACACACCCTCATCTTAAATACACACCACACGCTGCATTTACTTGGCTTTGGCCCGTAAATGTAGCTAAAACCAGCCAAAGAGCTGAGAAAAAGAACAATCCCGATAATAATAATATCCTTGGACATTTCACACAACGCCATATCGTCCCAAGCTAAGCAACCTAATGCTTGTGTTATGGTAACGAGATGGCTGATAAACTACTTATATACATTTTTTTTTTGTAAATACATACATATTATAGATAGGAAAACACCCAGACTCGTAACAAATACTTGCAGGTCGTACAAATATTTGTTCCGTGCGGGAATCGAACCCGCGACATAGTGCGCAGCAGTCAATCGCTCAACCACTGCGCCAACCGTGTCGTCAAAATAAAATGGGTATCAGTGTCACCACTCCAGGTCTAGAAAAGGACTTGGGCCACTCCATTTTTTTTTAATTTCTATGTGAAATTGATAACTGCTACAACATGCTTTCATGTTCCATTTCATTTTCGTTGTAATGTAGCAATGAAGGTGTGAGAATACCTATGACTGGACTAGTACAACAAGTAGATTTTGGATTATTTTGGAGCTTACATTTAAATTTATTCAAATACCAAAGAGACACACGGTCCTCAGGATATTAATTAAAATATTGCGCAGCGCAACCCTATCCCATATTTTAGCAGATAATTCTCCGGTAGACTCTAACTATTATTTAGTCGCGACAGGTGGAGTAGGGTGCGTTTACACCGCTGGATTAATTTAGGAGGATTATCGTTACGGTTCAGTGTCGGTCCCACGGCGCCGGATCACTGGATCACCTGTATCAGCCGCTGTCCGGCTTGCTTACCGATGTGCCCCGAGAGACTGCGCGGATTACCTCACTTACCTATGACATAATAACTAGACGCGTGCTATAGAAGATTTACTTCACAGATTCTAACCCAGTTATAGGATTCGCATGAATATCGTTGCTACTATAATGAAAGTATAATGTGACAATCTCACCCCAATCTATGTAAATGCAGTACGACTACAGTAACACGTTAACACGTACGCAGGTGATACCGTATACGCGTCACACTACAGTAACACGTTAACACGTACGCAGGTGGTACCGTATACGCGTCACATTGCAGTAACAAGTACGCAGGTGGTACCGTATACGCGTCACATTGCAGTAACAAGTACACAGGTGGTACCGTATACGCGTCACACTACAGTAACACGTTAACACGTATGCAGGTGGTACCGTATACGCGTCACATTGCAGTAACAAGTACGCAGGGGGTACCGTATAGAATCCATAAAGTTCTGTTGCTCCTACATAATGTACAACTAACTCATAGGAGTCCTCGTGTATTTCGCAGTTGGCCTTGTGGTTGCGTTACTCCGTAGCGGCTATCCTAGTGAAAGTATTAGTGACGTACGTGTGGAGGTTGTGTTGGATGCAACGGCTGTATATCGTACTGCGGTGTCGACGTGTCGCGTAGGGCTTCTATTTCTAACATCTAAAGTATTGACCCATGAGGATAGACGCTCTAGTAGGTACAAACGTATGAAATGAAACTGTTTATTCTGTAAATGGAACATCGGAATCACTTTTACACGTAATTTTTTTGTGTTTTGTCGCTTTTTAGCATGCTAATGACCTAATTAATTGCATAATAAACACTCTGAGCTAGATCAAAATAATTAGGAATTGATGATTGGCGCTTGGTGCAATCATTAAGTCTATACATATATGATGACTGCGATTCATAGCAACATGGCTGAGTGCTTTGTAACAGCACCCATGAGAGTTGCTGGGGTTGTTCAATAGCAGCTAGCTAAAACACCTCTTCTAAATCTTTATTATGACATTATTTTCGAGAATACCCGTTCATATACCAGTTTATCGGCCAAGAAAAATCAGAAAAGGGTTCGTAAGGAAATGAACACTTTAGCTATCGCAAAACGAGCGCGAATTATTTTCTCAGCCCAAAGTGAATGAATAAAAACGAGCTCGGAATATATGAACGTCACCTGTTTGTTATAACGTAATGGGGTTGTACAGCTGACAGCTGACAGCCGCTGAGCAGTTGGCAGAGTCGATGTATCCGCGTCAGGGGGCGGAGGCTGCGACTGTCACACATTACTAAAACATTCCACTTGATCTACCGCGCTGACTTCAGGTACTCTGTGCTGCTTGAATTATGTATTGTCATGAATTACTTGAATAACATGAGTGCTGTAGCAAACGTTTGGTTCTAACTAATTTAATTAGAACTGTAACTTGTAATTTTTTGAAGCAAACTGGCTATATTTCTAGTTATTAATTATGTTCTTCTCTGATCCCACGTGAATATAGTATTAAGCCCCGCGTACACGGTTCAAATACACTGCAACCACTTCGGTAGATTAACGTTTTCGCAAAGAAATTCTAAAGTGTTGGCCACCGACCAAACTGTAAATTGATCAAAAATCGGTTTTGGGTGCCTCGAGATAATTAGTGTGTGGCAGCAGAGTTTTACTCATTAAATAAGTGAGGCAGAGGAGCGGACAGATAAGCGCAATTTAAAAAAATAAATCGAGCTTAATAATGTTATGTGCTGTAAATAATTCGAGAGCGCACTTGTCGGACTCATTGAAGGCGGATTAATTACACACCAACTGTGCTAAATTCACATGATGCGGGTGATGGGACTGAGATTGCATCAGGTACAATACGAAGTAACGTAGTAACTAAGTGAGATAGTCAGTTTTTCTAAAGCATTTAATAAGTCAGCGTTTTGATGAAGGGTCTTGGTGTTGCACAAAGTGTAGGTTAGTGAGCCACCTCTAGATCAAACACAAATTTTATATGCATTTTGTAGTAATCAGCATCGATCAATCCATTGAATCAATTAGCAAATACCCAAAACAAAACGCAAACCCTCAGGTTACTCGAGTACTAGATAGTGACCTTCCAATCAAAGCACGGGAGCCTTCACACAAAGCTAACACCGGCTGGCATCGTCTGCACCTACCGGCGGCACAACGAGCCTAAACAATAAACATAAACAACTCGCCCCTCGCCCCGGACCCCCTTTCCGCCCTCATTCGAGGGGCGACTGAAGGTTTCTACCACTGCAGCGCTGCATCGTGGGCTCACAATGATATTTTTTGAAAGTTTCTAGTAGTATTTGTTTATTGCTTTGGCATAGGAATGTGATATTGTGGCCGGATATAGGGTTGCAGTGTATGTCTGGGTCCTAACTTTTCTATGTAGCTTCAATAGAACGTCAATGTATGTATCTATATCTAAGTTGCAATCATTAGCGCATTCATGCATCAAGGCTAAACATTTAGCCAATATGCAGAATGCGGTTTTCTATGAGTGAGTCGGACCCTTTTTGACATTTAATCATGCATTCCGTCTGTATTGTTGTTGATTAATAAAACACTCATCAGAGATTCGTGACTGAAACAAGTTTACAGCCACTCAGACACAAACTCAGGCGACAGTAGCACAAGTACACACGTGTCGATGAGGTCACGCCAGTGCATTGAGCCTGCCGCCCTGAGGGTGTCGGCTGGCGGTACGCAGAGCACCCTTCGAGCACACGAATGTGATTAGAAATAACTGAGAGGAGTGACCCCCACACTACTCAATAATAAGTGAACGTAAAAACAATGTGTTAATGTTTCAATCACCAATTCAACCAGCTCTTAACTGCTAACTTCTGAATTTTCCGCTTTGGTAAAAATGCTGTCAGACCTCTTGCCTCGAGTTCAAAAGATGTTTTACATAAAGTAGTAGGCAAAGTGTTGCGCACTTACAAAATCAATATTCGAAGCTGTTTCAAGTAAATTGTGGTTTATATAAAACAGCTTGTTCTGTCTTACCGCGAACAGCTCGCATTAGCATAATTATGTCGTTGTAATAACAGCTGGTATTAGCATAACACGGCACACGCCCATTGTCCGGACTTAGTAGCTACAGCTACTTATATTCTGTCCCTAATCGTTATTTAGGCATCAATTACATTTCCTCAGTAATTGAAATTTATTTCATCATACGGATATAATATACAATTATCCTATCGGTACACTTGTTATGTAAACTTTCCAATCGGTAGCATTTAGGTTAAACTTGTTGCTTATTGTCTAGTTTATTAAAAAGGCTTAGTACTAAATAAATGTTTTGTGTGGAACGAATTTCCGTGACGTTGTCGTCGCGCGCTCATTTTAGATCTTGATATTTCCGTATGATGTTTTTGTTTCTGCACTACAGTAGAAACTAGAAACGATAGTAAGTAGGAAAACGTTTGAAAATGACTTCAGTTGAGTCATTATAACTTGGCTGCTTACTTGACTTAAGCCGGGAGTTCGAATATCTCGCGGGCAACCGATTCGTTTCTATGGACGCCCCACGATGATATAGAACGTTCGAGCGCAACTATACCTAATGGAAATTAATGATATACCAACTGACTGACTCGGGTTTCGGCGTCATCCATTTTGCCTGGCGATGGAAACTTGTTGTTTACGCCTTCAATGTTGATTGATCAAACAATACTTAGGATTGAGTAATGTTGAAAATTCCCACAAGATAGATATTCAAGCTGTGTATATTTATATCTTGTACGAATTTAGCACTAAAAGTTACTCACCAAACGTAATTCGGTACTTACCTATGTAGGTACGTATATGGGTGTATGTAACCGCATCTCATTTGTTTATAAAATATAGTAAATTCTTATTATAATTCCTTTCATTTGCAGTCTTTAGAAGCGCGAAACTCGCTGAGGATATTAAACTAATTCGTGATACGCTTGTATAGAACAGCCTCTCCAAAATAAGGCATTCATATGTCAGATTATTAATTAACTAGTTATAGAGATTCAAACCGTGATTTAAATCTCATCAATGTACCGAAAGGTAATTAGTGTAACATCTCATAATGAAGCCACGGTGACGTAATATTAATAAATGGGAACATTCACTTGTCACACATATTTGTTTAGTACACACGGTCGGGGTGAGGTCGGGCACACACGGGGCAACTCGTAAAGCGAGTAATTACTGGTTTATTAGCGGCGGATCTCGCCCGAACGCTGTTAAGGCTGCTGCACACGGATAATGACGAAACAAAACGAAAACTACATGAATATTTTATTATGTAAGATCAGAACTGTAAACAAAACGCTATGCAGTCGGATCAAAATTTGTTTTGAATATCAAAGCTTATTCATAAATACCCACACATCAAGCTTCTTATTAGGAACAGGCGCTTTAAAATCCGAATTTAAGGAATGTCGCGCTACCAATAGCAGTTCTGATTACTACGTAGGGGGAACCACATTGTTATGTAAATGACTGTCTTAATAGAAAATAGAGTCTAGCTGTACTCGTTAGCTTAGTGTGGAACAGGCTTCGCGCAGTCGTCACAATCTCATGAGTTGTATTGTAATGTCAGTGCATAGTTCGGCGACAAGTTCAGCGCTTGCAATCTAGACAACGTTGTCAGAGCGAACCATAATGTAGGCACAGCCCAGTAGTCAGCCTTTATTGCCAAGTTGAATTATAATTATGTTATGAAATCATGAACATAAATGTAACCATAAAAATGGTAAACTGACATTTTATTCCACGAGATAATTTGACGCGTGCAATGCTATCATCATTCTAGTGAGCATTAGACTCCTTCATTTGAGCTTGCCAGTCCCATAAGACGGTAACATATAACTGCTCCACGGAATGCCTCTCCTCCACGGTGGTAAGGTGTCTGCCCTCCACTGCGTACTGGTGCTCTCCACCCCGTGCACGTGTCTAACCTCCACCGCGTGCAAGTGTCTACCTAACACCGCGTTCGGGTGTCGGTTCGACCTTTAATTAAAACTTTTTTTAAGGAAAAAATATGACGAATTCTCTTTAAAGTTGAGTGTGTTTGTAAGCATAAATTAAACACTACCGTAGATAAGAAGGATCGAGGTATATCTTGGTTGCAATAGGAGGCCTTACCTTTATAGAAATAAGATTTCTTACCTGCCAAATAACAGAAGTCTCGTCTCGACATGGTATGAATGTGTCTTGTGACTTACGGCATTATGTTAGCAAACTTAATCATAATGTAGATCACTCCTAGGTCGTCCTAATGACCTGAACTTTCCACATTTGGAGTCACGTTGTTCAGGGTCCCTATGTCGGAAAACAGATTAATAGTAGGACTATACGTTTTAAGATTAAGCTCAAAGTTGATGGACGCACTGAAAGATAGTCCTTCTACTATTATTTCTTTGTGGTTCTTATTTTAAAAGCGATGTCCCACGCTTGGGTTTCTTCTGTTCTTTTACAGACAAATATTACATCCTTAATATGCCTAAAACTTGGATTGGTTAAGTGTTCATTTTTATATTATATACCCTGAATCACATGAATTGCCAAGATTGAGATTTGGGATCGTTCTGAGACTGTCACGACTCACTTCCAGACCGAACTGTTTGCCTTTACTCACTTCCGCTTTCCTACAAGCGTCAGGACTGACAGACTGACGACGACGTCTGTCATCCCTATAATCAAGATTGATACCTACCTTGAAGGTGTCGAATCGATGGCTCGTTATTTATCAACCTCGTCAATGAGGGGATGTTAATATGTTGCCCTCCTACATAGGTGAGGCAGGCAAGCCATCCTCTGTGATCAAGACAGATGAGTGTCCTGCCCGCATCTCGCTGGTGCAAATAGTGCTCTTCATTGCGAGTCCGTGATCTTGTGCGGGCGCGATGATCCCGGGATTACTCGCGGACCACGAGCGACGTGGATTATACGGGATTGTGGCGGAAAAATGCGGGATTACTGAAAATTATGTGCAGTTTTTGAATAATAATGTTCATTTTGGGAAGACGACCGTATTGTTCGGCTATAGTGCTAGTTGGTTTTGTTTAACATTTTTACTAACTTGTGAAGAAAAATTTAATGAACCTAATTTTTTAGTTCTTATTTTTACATCGTTACGACTTTACAAAAGAAACAAAGCAAAATCAGTAACTTGATAGCATGAAAGATGTGTGTAAAATGCCACTAAATGTCATGTTGTGATCATATCCCTGTATTATCCCTGTGATCGGCCGCCACTTGTCTCATGGTGCACGTGTGTCGTAGATCGAGGCCGCCTGCTGCCGGCAATTGACACCGATCCGTTCTGACACGTCTGCCATATAGCCACTGTGTGCATGAGATGGATTAGAGCTCGACATGACACCAATCCAGGTGGTATTGGAGTCAATCGCGAACTCTGAGGTGCATATTTACTTATTCATGGATTCACTCGACATGAAATATCATATCGGCGACTTGTGGACCGAATGGATAAGATTGGGGCTTAAGGCGCATCCCGGATTGGAGACTTTGGTGCACTGGAGGAACTTAACATTTGAAGACGGGTCTGGTTTTAAAATTAAATATTAAGAATATGACATCAATTCCTACTCGGTGCAAATACTTATATTTTGTCACTTTGTGCTTAATATCATCCTATTTTAGGGTGACACATTTATATTCCCTTACCTGAATCGTTCTCGCTTACTTACCGTCTTATATTTAGCGCAATAAAATGTGTTCTGAATAAGAAAACTTAAAATTTTTAGAAAATATATGTTTACAACCTCGGATAATAGGTCCAAGAGCTGAATTTATTTTGAAATAAAATTTCTTGTGAAATACGCCATCCCACTTGTTCGTATTACGATTAACTGCCAACTGTATAACGTTCATAAAATAAAATCAGACAGCTCCCAGAAAGTGAAACCTTTCAAATTGAAATTCAAAAATAAAGCACGTATTTACGGCAGGATATGTTAACCCTTAAGGAGAGCATTTCAATAACCTGTGCCAGAATTTTCGTATGAAAATTATCGAGCAAGAGTTTGGATCTTAACCCGTGAGCGACCGATTTTAATATCGTCCCTTATTTAAGGATTAGTGGGGACGAGACGGCACGAGTGGGCCGAGTGGGTCGAGCGGGTCCGCCTCGTTTGTACGTGTGGCGGGCTCCATGCCGACACTCTTGATTATGTGGTAATATAAGAATTTTAATTATGGGAACTCATTTGGTGACGAGGACGACGGCTTTTTGGCATTTTATTAGATATATTTTAGGCTCGGTATTTGCCCCCGGGTGAATGTGTTTTGATATAACGGGTGTTCCGGTGAACGGGCTTTATTGAAGATTCTTTTATACCGCCTATCTACAGTCGAGATTGACAGAAATATTTGTCTTCATTTTGTAACATGGCAAGAGCTGAGGTTACACGAACGTTGTCAAAAGCCACAAACAACTTTCTCGTCGTAACAAAGGAGGCCAGTTTAGTAACAAAAATAACGGAAAACTGGAAGAAAGCAAAACTTGGCATTTAGCACAATACGTGGCCTTTACCGCCGGTACTTTGTTAGATGGTACTTCGTGGCACTTTGTAATACCAGCTCGTTCTAATTCCAAGGTGTTGGGAGTTTGGCAAGTTGTCACGTCGGAGGGACGTGATGCGTGATTGAGGGATCGCTATTTAATTGGAGACTTTAAAAGAGAAAGAGCAAGTTCTTTGTTTTATATAAATTTTTCGGAGTTGAAATGCTAAAGACAGTAATAAAATCTTTTTCACAGTATTTTCATCCTCAGCTGCGACTTTTAGTGTCGATTATGTATATTTTTTTGCCATCGACACTCGAAAAACTTTAGATTTTTACCTAACTAATAGGGACCCACGATCCACATCAGATTATTAATTAAGTGCCACCCACGTCTTAACGCAAGTAGTTCAATGAATAGTTTCAAGTAGATAGTAGGATGCCCAAAATCATAGGGCAGCAGTATTTATTATTCTATTAATATTCTCATAATTAAATTAAGTACAAAAGAAGCCTCGGTTGTGTCACGTGTGTGGGCGCACTGTCGGCTATAGTGATGACGTCACGTATCTAATGACAAGACGCGCGGTCACTGGATAAGAAACAACAGAGGTTCAGGGCTTACAACACGACAAAAACTGTAAAATCAATAAGTAGGTAGAAGGTTGTTGATTGAAAACGCGGAAGTTTCAAACGCTCGTGCGGTTGTGACAGTTTCCATCGCGGATACTGGTACTGTAGGAGACGTGACGTGCTTCTCTGCAAATTGTATGTAGTGAATCTTCTTTACCTGCGTGTGGTCGGTGATCGCGTTTGTAGTTAGGATCGCATTAACGTTTTGTTATTGTTAGCTTCGCGGCGCGCGGCAGTTGGAATCGTTTGGCTTTGTCTCGGGTCACGTGAAAACGCCATCCGTTGCTGTTCGCCTGACAGCTGGCAGTAGCTTTGGTAAATTATTATTGTTAGCAAAAAATATGGCATTAGGAAGGTGAGGCGTTGTCATGAGACACAGCACGTGGGTATTGAGTACGCTTCTGCAACTTTATTGTGTGCGAAGAGTTTCAATAAATAAATATTATTTAAAACTAATCATTGAATATAATACAATTTAGCATAAATCTCATGGACTCAACCCTTTAACGCCGATGACACCGATTCTAATGTTTTTATTCAAAGATTTGTGTATTTTTCTGAGTCCGTAGTAGTCTATAGGTATTTTTAAAACGAAAAAGCAGTAGTTGTTATTTATGAATATTGGGGATGCCCAAAATATAAATAACTGGTATTATTGGTCAAAACAACGTTTCATTCGTTATATTTTACACCTTATATGTTTTGATAAAGCAGGAGATGAAAGGGAAAGCTAAGTCGAGAAGCGATTTTAGCAAAACAAAGTGGGACAAAAAAAGGGTAATTAGATGATGTACTGGAGAGCGGGAACGTTCAGCTGGTTTTTGTAGTTCTACCGACACGAGGCGAATTAGGGTCGTGGAGATGGGGCGCTTCCACAATGGTTGCTGCCTGCCAAACGTGTTAACTTATTGTACCTATTCCTTAACACCCTTTTTTTTTTTTTTTTTTTAAGGCTGGGAAATCATCCAATGACTTCTCCCGCTCTGGGTGGAGCGGAAGGGAGTGTCAGACTCTTACTGACTAAAACCCATCCATGTTCCTTCCGAAGCCCTTTATGTTCCGGGGTAGCGGTAACCCTTTCGGACAATCCCGCTTACCCGGCAGGCTTGGCCCGATATTTATTTTCCTATTAGTAACATTGTTTTAATGTTTTGGTATGTGTAGGTATTGTGAACCTCGACTCCACCTACAGATCCCTTCCCACAAAATAATAAACTTTCAGCAAAAAGTTAATTTTTTAACAAAATTAGATTCTTTTCACGCAAGTTCCTTCAAAAGCCTTTATTTGATTCATCTTAATTTATTTTGAACTTTATACAATGGATGTAAAGCTTAAAATCACTTGAGTCAAATTTGGTGTTGTAAATGCAATTTGGGCACGATGTAATGGTTCGGGTAGACGCCATTAGGCCCGTGACGTCACGGGCCCTTTGCGAGGTCACAGAGTAAAAAGATAGCAGTATGCTCATCTTAAAATACACCGAGTTACTACAGGTCGAATCTCGCATAAATCTTTGCTGCGATATTTCAGAACACATTCAATAAAAGACTTACTCGTTGAAATGTAATCGCTGCAAGCTACTTTTACGCATAGTGTTACAAAAGTGATACATACATTTCAATCACACCTTTTTGGTTTGATCTTTCCTTGCAATTAACTTAGTGATCGCTAATCATTCCCATATGAGAACATAGTGTCCGCTGGGCTCACTACATACATACATAGTAAAGAGCCGCTGCTCACACCTGCAGCACATGATACACACAAGAGGGCTCGGTGGACCTTCTGAGTTGCGTGTGCGGTGTCCGCCCTGGCAGTGACGTGCCCGGTAGCAGCTCTAGCGCGGACATGATTTAGCTAACACCTCCATTATTGTGTCTCCACAGTTAATGGGCCGGATTCACGTTTTGTGGTGCTATCTGTCCCTTATTTATATTTATTCGTTTATCGTGTTGTTTCTGGGGCACACAGACACGATTATGTCGTCAAAGTTAACCTGTTTCCGTCACTGAATACGTTTTTTGGATGATCAACGATTATATTTTTGAACACCAAATTTAAACCTTTTTAATTTTGAAGATGTTGCATAGAGGTAATACCTTACCTATTCATGTTGATAAAAGGTTATGAAAATACCTCACACCCAATCGTAAGATCTGAGGGAGCACAAGTAGCTGTAACGGCATTCCCGTAACAACTCTTGCACTTCATCATAAACTGAGGAGCTGGCTCCCTATCTACATGCACTTCTGAACAAAAGACCCTGATAGTATCACAAGAACTGCCAAACGGAGCAATAACGCAAATTAAACATCCACCGTCTGAGGGACACATGTAACAATAAAATACGCTCAACGACTATAATAGAGCTGGGGCGCCTCGGGGGGCTCGGTGGCCAAGGGGCGCGGGGCCCGGGTACCCGGCAGGGGGACGTAATGGCACCCGGGGTGACTGCGACTAAAGAGCCAGTGATTCATATTAAAATTACAGTTTGGGGCAAAGCTACCGGCGCTTTTAGTAACCGTAGTTTTTTTGAGCGGCAGGTGGGTGGGCCCACCGCTACTGATTGATAGTGACTGCATGATAGTCGCCGGGATACGGCCGTCGTTGCATTGTACCAGGGGATGTCAGTCACAAGTGCTGTTAACACCTTTAATGTCAATGTGCCGCGGTCTGTATTTAAGTGTGACGACTGCCGCAATACTCGGTGCTGAAAAGTTCGATAATTTGATTTGCTTTGGAAAGTCATTGATATTAATATTGTTAAAAGAACGAAGCAATCAGTTGCCGTCGTTTAATAAAACGCCAGATTTACGATTTTAGTGTTTTATTTAACATCTTGATAGGGGCCGGAGGAAAAACTCAGATGCATTCAATTTAGAACTTTATCATGTGCTCCAAAAGTTTCATTTTCGTTTAACTTGAGAGTACCCCTGTTTCTTGCAAAGTACGCACGTGAGCTGAAGTTTTAAAAAGCATCCAATTCCCAAACTTGCTGTATCTTGAATATCATAAATTATTGTAAAAACATCCGTAATTCATGAGTTTAATTCACAAATTGTATGTCTTCGGAACTGCTCCGCGCGAATGATAATATTCTTGGCGTGATAAAGCGTGATAACGGATAACCAGAGACTTCGAATAACGCAGATGTTTTATTTTGTGTTAGGAAAGTTGTGTTGTCTTGGGCATCGAGTTCAAGGACTGTGCTCATGACTTAGGCTCATTTTGTTCTATAATGTCAGAATGGCAAAAGTTTTCATTTCGTTTGAAATCTTGTTCCTACCTGTTATCGTATAGGCCATTAACAAAACCCACGAATTAAATAAAAACCGCCACATTACAAACGGCACATATATACAGGGTGTAGCGGCGTCAGTGATACGAGCAACAAGTTAGCAGAGCGTGAACGTACGCGCACCTGCGCACGCCCTGTACATCAACCGCAAACATACTACAGAAGTCACAAGTCACTTTCCATACTACGAGTATAAGCTGGGAAATAATAGGCGACCGCTAATCGCCACGGGTAGTTCGCTTCACAGCCTGTCATGGTGCCTTCACTTCTACTTCGTTATTTCGGTATTGGTCCCAGTTTAGCTGCTGCCAATTGCTCTAGAGACTTTAGTCGATATGAACACAATCCGCTTTTCGTTCTCCTCTAAGTACTGTATTTTCGCACGTTGTAAGGTGTTGGTCTTCTGCACATTCCTACTGTGTGGCCCCCACTCGCGTCGCGCATGCGCACTTAACTAACAGGGCTGCCCTTTAGAAGCTATTTTTATGGAATCAAGTCTGAATAGAAGGTTATTATTGTTGTCCCACATAAGGTTCAAATATTAAAGCATATACATTATGTATAGATGTTCCTGTATTCTGCGTAAAATGTCAACGTTGTTGTGCTGTAATGTAGGTCGCAAAAAGATTGCCTAGTGATGTACATATTTACCAAAGCTATTTCTAAGGCATATCCTACGTTAGTTTATCATTAACATCAGCTTCAAACTAGAAAACACAACTTTGTTTTTAAGTTATGTTATAATTGATTATCATAATCATATTTTGAATATCAATTTGTCTAAGTCAAAGAAACCTATTCCTGTTTGACACAATCAGTAAAATAAGTGTTACAGAGAGCCGTCGCTCGAACACAAACATATTCCCTTATATTGTCTGCTTGTAGTCTAACGCTAGAGGTGCGCTCGCAGTCCCCGCCGCGGTAGAGTCGCCCGCAGGCACGGGGCCCGACACCCGGGGTCTGGGATAATTGGTATTAAGGCGTTACTATGTAAGTCACTCAACTTAGGCGAGATTAAATGTTGAAGTCACAGAAGCCTACTTAGATGACTTCGTTGTTATTGTCAATTGTGATGAACATTGTTGAGGATGAAAATTACGTGTAAAGATTCTTAAAACTTACTAATCCAGATCTTTTTATTTCCTAAAGGACAAGAAGTATTTCATTACACGTGCCTAGGCTTCAGTAACGTGCACGCCCACTGCCCAGGCTGTTCAAATAACCCGAATCATATCGTGACGTTAGATTCAATCGTTTCCTAATGAAAACAGAGCAATTAACTCATCTTTTAAGCCGAAAACCGATCTTACACTCACAGAAACTGCAGAGTGCGTATCCACGTTAACATTATAGTATAACATTTGTCAGAACAACATGTGGTGACAGGAACCACCGCGCCCTGTGAGCCGTGAGGCGAACGACTTGACGCTCTTACACGTGGTTAGAACTTGTAGTAGACATAGGGCGAGACGGTTTTGGAGAGCACGCCCGAGGTTCACCTGTTTGTATATCTGCATTGGTTTGCGACGAGCGTATTGAAGTTGTTTTCATATGGCACATTACTGCCGCGATCTGTAATGAATGTCGTAGCCGACACAATTCGGTCAGCAAGAGCTGCAGTGATGACCAAGCTGGAAGGCCGAGAGCGTAGCTAAGCTAATCTCGGGGCCATCATAGCATACGTTGTACCGCAGTCATTACAGATCGCGGCACTATTCAATACCTGCTACCAGTTCTCCTAAACGACTGTCACCTCATTGGACGCACAAATCCTACCGCTCGGCACTAGCGTCCGGATGTCCGGTGTTCGGACTAAATGCCTCACAGTTTAGTGATCGGAATCACCGTAAATATCCCTCATTATCCCACCCTAGTACTGCGCGTCCAATGTCCGGTGTCCGGCAGCGTCCGTAGTGTCCGGGTTGTGCGACACGGCCGCCTAATAGCCTCCGTAATAAGTACATTAAGCGATATTCAAACGTTAACGCCATTGTGCGAGTAGACTAACGTGCACGGAGTTTAACACTGGGATTAGAAGGATCATCAGATAGTACCTGAATAGGGATTATTTTAGCGAGTCTAAAGTTGTCGAAATAAACTACGTTAGTTACAAGCCGTGTTTTTTGGGCAAGTAAATAGGTGAACGTATATATTTTTGTCGACGTAAACATGTTTTTTTATCATTTTGTTTTAACATGTATTTTTGAGAATTTGGCAGTAAGTAGAGCTTATATAAGGTGATGTCGGCTGTGTCTGTGTGCCCCTTTTATGAGTCCCAGGGGGCAAGACGGACTATTTTTAGCTTCAGTAGCTGCAGACTACTGAACGGCGGGAGACATTAAGTCGTCTGTGTTTACAAATGAATAACGAAAAGCCTTCGTTTTGACAGTCTGATCGAAACATTTGCTTGAATATTTAGCTTCAATGTAAACTGTAAGACCCGTATTCTGTTATTGATATCTACGCAAGAATGTTTATTAAAAAACTTGTGCTAAAGATCGCGGCATCGCAAGTTGAGTTGAAACTATCAGCCGCAGCAGAGCGGGGAAAGTATCGATATCCAAAGTTACCCAACTTGCCGATATAAGTAACAATATAAGTAACAGCACTTCGCTAAGTTTCCAGTTTCACTTGCCAGGAAATACACGTAATATTGCCAACTGAGAAATAGTTTTGGTGGGAGATGAGGGATAGTGTTGCCAGTTACCTTTAGTATTCCTAAATTGAATTGGAAGTTAGGTTTCTTTGTGTATCAAGTATCGTCTAGGTCTTTGTTGATGTAGATCTTACGTTTGGTAAATATATAAGTGATGCGTATATAATACGAGAGACTTGCTCATTGTTTTGTTCGTCAGTTTTTTTAGGCAACCTAAGCTTTTCTTTGCTATTCAGTAAATAATATTGTTACTTTTTTATTGTCTACTTTTAGATAAGTGGAGGATCTTAGGATCTTGTGGTGCTGGTGGATAGCAAAGTATAGGAACGATCGCGCGTTGCGAAAGACGGAAATTTAGACCAAAAATTGTAACGACACTTTTTTTGGAGCATATTATGATGTCTTTTTAATCAATATTTTTTGATTGGTTAATTTTAGATCAGATTTTTTTTGATTATTATAACTTAAAAGAAATACTATTTTATTACTATTCCTTCACTAATTAATCGAAAGGAACTTTGTTCCATCTGGGTGTCCCTTGACATCTCTCAAGTTTTTTTATATTCACTCATTGCATGTATGGTACAGAGGCCAGCACATCAAGTTACCTCAATCTGTCAAATTTCTTTGATAGTATTTCAACTTTATTGCAAAGACATAAGGTTCATTTTTAATTGAGAAAATTTGACAGTTACGGATAGCTTGATGTGCTGGCGTCTGTACATTCAGGCGAGCCTGCGCCATAAACACCGCATCACATGTTTACTGCACAACGCTGCTTCCATCGCAGGCTGGTTCCTTACCTGGCCCTCACTCAGTACGTTGTAGGCTAACAGGTTACAAAGCTCGACGGTTTTTAATAACGACAAAGAATGCTTAGACTTTGCAGTTAGCCTGATAAATTTCTTTGATAGTTTTTGAACTTTATTACAAAAGGATAATGTTAATTTTGAACTGGGAAAATTTGACAGTTAGGGATAGCTTGATGAGCTGGCGTCTGTACTTATTACAGGCCGATAGCACCAGGCTACGTAGTAATGGGGCGCACGTAGCGTTGTCCACTAGCCTCCGTTGTGTTTCAAGAAATGCGATAAAAAGAAATGAATGAACCAGCTGATCCAATTATCTGTTTACTCACGATCCATAACGAACAACTAAAATAACACAATCTTTCTGATACATGCGGCTGACGTTTAGGGAATCTCTTACAAGACGAGTGCTGCCGCTGCTAAGAATGACGCTTTATCCGAATTACCGACACAAAGGGTCCAATGTCGTACGATATTCGGGCCACAACCGGGCCGCATATCGTACGACATTGCCAGATTGGATATTGGGCTAAAGATGGCTATACCACCTTGTTCACACCACCTTGTTCACACCACCTTGTTCACAACACCTTGTTCACACCACCTTGTTCACACCACCTTATTCATATACCACCTTGTTCACACCACCTTGTTCATATCTGCATTTTTTTTGTTTTATGAGCATGCATCCGGTAAGATCGAACTAAAGTAGGTCGTCTGGTTTAGATTAATCTCCCTAGCCTTAAATACTTACCTGCTCGCATTTTGGGCAGATGATATACTCGGTGCGTGTTTCCACAACACTAGTGTTCGTATCAGTTACATTACGGTTCATTTATTCTATCGTTCGCGAGCCCGGCCGTTACAATAGATATTCGGTTCAGTGTTATAATGAAGGCAAAGGGATTTTACATAAGCATTAGGTACTTAACTACTTTTGATGTTGAAATAGTTATCGAAGCTAAAATGTGTTTGGAGACCGCATGTTATCTTGTTTGAATAAAGAAGAATTCCTTATCCCAGCTGTAAACTGCTACAGGCAAAAGCTCAACTGAGACTATAAACCGTCGTCTTAATTCTCAAAAATAATTATTTATTATTAATTATTAAAGAGGCCAGCACATCAAGGTACCACAATCTGTCAAATTTCTTTGACAGTATTTCAACTTTATAGCAAAGACATAAGGTTCATTTTTAATTGAGATAATTTGACAGTTAGGGATAGCTTGATGTGCTGGCGTCTGTACATACAGGATGACTTGTAATTCGACGTTCTTCTAACTGAACAGACAGCTGCGTTGTGGGGGGTTTGGTGCACCACCTCTACTCTCCAGCTAAAGCACTAGGAAGTGGTGAAGGGCGGGCGTCTTATGTAATCTTGACGAAATTCAAGAAAACCTAATCGCAAACAGAAATCGTTACTAAATATTACTTTACTCTAAACTCTCTAATTAAATGGCCTTCATTGCGATTCCATTGGCAATCTACCTAGGTGGGGGTGCAAATACTAATGGGTCACACTATCCCGTCCTGGAAGAAATACGTCTAATAACAAGGCCTCTCAATAACGACTTTACTTTTAAAGACTATCTGAAAGTCCACAGACAAACTAACCCGTAGCCACGTACTTCCCACGTTCAGACTGAACCACAGACAACTTTGGCCAGCGTGGTCTGTGGCGGAGCGTGAGCACACACACGCGCGGTAATGGAGCCTGGTAGTTGTTGACGGACATTATTTGTACCAAGCTAGGTTGATTTAGATTGTATTTAAGACTAGTAAACTAACAGCGAATAACGCAGCTAGCCATTGCTTGTGCTTAAAGCTGCTAAGCGACTCTGGTCCCAATAGGAATTCTACTAATAAATCCTTGTATTTGAGTAGAAAGTCTGACAAATCTTGAAATTGTGACTTCTGAGTGTCACCTAATTGTAATTATTTCTAGCCGCACGTCCATTAATTTCGTATAATTATAATATATACTATAATAATACAAAGTATACTTTTTTTTAATTCTGATTTAATCTGCGATCGGCTTTCTAGCCATAGTCAGATGGGATCTTCGTGTGAGACTATATTATTATTAATGACAAAGTATACCTAAACGATATTTTAACTAGTGTATTGTACCCGTACCTATAAAGGCGTACGACAATGGCGCGGCCCGCTCGGTTTGTACAAACACTCCTTCAAATTGCGACAGTTACTAATGGTCGGGTTCTGGTCGACCATCACTCATCCTCATTGGTTCAGGACACTTATAAAGAGATTGGACCAAGAATTTATTAGAATTATGTGAGTAAGATTGAAGGAGTCTGAAGTTTAATTTTAAAATCTGAACAATCATACCAGCCATAAAGGTAAAGGTTCCATTCCCGGCCATCCGTCCCTCGTACGAGGGTGAGTGGATCATAGGTATAATTTTATATAATACACAGAAATGGTTCCTTGCTTACGTGCTTACAAAGTTCTGCGTCCAATAAACTACGATTTCTTTTTATGCCCGAACAAATCGCGACTTCTCAGCTGTCACTAAATAACCGCCCCCAGTGACAGAACAACACAATTAGTGCCGCAACATCAGTATTTCGATCACGAACGCTTAAATATGAATCCAAATAATCCAGATCAGCACACAGCCGCGCTGGGCCGCGTTGGGCCGCGTTGGGCCGCGTTGGGCCGCGTTGGGCGGCACTGGGCCGCGCTGGACCGCGCTGGGCCGCGGTCGCGGCTGGGAACATTATCGATAGTCGCACAGTGCAATAACAACATGGTCGTGTCCTCTAATGCTGGTCGTTACCAGTAGGCCGTGAAGTGGTGTGATGTGATCTGTGATAGTAGAGCTTATTGTGAGGTGCAAGGCATTGTATGTGAACTGTTACATTATTAACTTCACGTTAGTGGTTGACATCCGACCAAGCCTTATACATTTTTACCCAATATCCTTTACCTAGTCATCAAAAACCTCACGATATGTATGATAACTATAAGTATTATATATTATGTAGGTAAAGTGTAACTAAGGTAGACGGAATATTCCACCAACTTTTTCAGTCTTTGTCACTGTATAATATTATTCTAATACTAGTCTCATTAGGCATTCCAATTCACTTAAATTCGTCATGATGTCCTTACGACGCGTCCAAATAGATCTATTCATTAACAGCCTCTAGTTAATCCCCCTAAAGACTATCACGCAGCCAGACGACCGGCCGACAGGCGGACTACAAACGAAGTGCCCCAAGAAACTCTAAACTAATTTAACAGGATTAGAGCGTTGAGCCATGAGCAACTGGCCTAATGCCGCCAATCTATTGTGAACCAGCTCAGGTCCGCTCATCGGTATTCACAAGTGAGGCAGTCTTATTTTATTGAGTTTATTTCACATTTATTTGCATTATCTTTATTGTCTCTTTATTGGTGAGGCTCACTAAGGGAGCGCTTCCTTATGGAGCCCAAGTCTAAATGAAAAGGTACATTTATACGGATTTACTGAAGACTAATTATTTTGATGAAAGAAGATCAAAAGAAGAGCTTACGAATCTGTAGATACTAATTCTGGAACAAAATATATTTTATTTTTTATAATTTTTTTTAATTCCTGGATGTCGTACAAACGAGGAAGACATTATCTCAAGTTTAGTGTGGGGCGGGAGAGCATCTGTAACGTTTATCTCGGTGGTCACATCTCCGCGGCCACTAATTGCCACTAATCCTGCTAGCTCGGTCATTATAGCTCAAAGATCGATCTTGTGGCGATTCATAGTTAAAGAATACGTTATAGGTATATTATACAGTCACGCGTACATTGCCGCTATGTCGAGTGCGTGTAAGAGCGTGTGCCTGGCGCGGGGTCCTAGGTTTGATGCACAGGTTGGGCAATTGTTAATTTGGGTTTATCACTATGAATTGCTCAGTAGCCACTCGGGGTCTGTATGACGCCCTATTACATGGCACGTAAATATAAGTCACGATATGCGAGTGCCATACGTAAAGCATTATTTCCTTGTAGTCTAGTGTGTGCTAGTTAATCGGTTGATCCGTTTACGGGCTGTGAGTGAACTGTAATCAGTCGGGGCAAGGGCTTCACTGTCTGCGAGCCGCCACTGCCGGCGGACAGTGCTGGGATACAGAATGAAAGGTTGTCAAGCTAACGTTTGTTATGTCGGACAAGCGATCGTAATGACTTAATGATAATGGCAAGTCGGAAGAGATTATAATTTTATGTTGAAGCACTATTACCAAGTTGGTACACAATTCGATATTCGCGGCATCAGCTCATCGAACAGTGATCGTATGTATTCAGATGTCCAACATGTTGCCGGTAGGAGCTCACAACCTCCTCAGAAGGGTGACCACCCCAACACGATCTACCCTCGGAGAGGGGAACAGAATAACAAGATTGGCTTGTCCAAATTGTAACATACCTTGTATTGTTGTCGTGTTCTCAATATTGTTGCCGGGTAATCAATATTTTCCGTTAAATAAATTCCGTCAAATGGATCGTTCTTGTATTCTAAAACTGAAATCTTATTGATGAAAAGAAAACATGGAATCTAGGAGTTTCTAAATCCCATTAAAGTCCAATCAATTTGAATTGAAGTTTTAGCGTACATATCTAAGACACAAACTTTCAAAGCCCACGTCAAAGATATGAACAGAAGAACCATTTAAATTAAACAACATATAAAAATTTGTGCGGTCAAGAGACCGACGACAGGTGTGTATGATAAAAACCATGAAACGGCACCCATGACGAAAAATTAACAATTTTTATTCATCTTTAATTTTGTTTTTGAGCCCATAATCGTTATAAGCGTTCTCAAAAACCATGTTAACCTTGATCTAAAATGTTCGCAGCCGCCATCTTGGATTTCCATTTTGATTAATTTCAAAATAATTTCTGTTGGGAGAGCACGGAGGGAGCATAACGATTTTTCGTTATGTCATGATTTCTACCAGTCGACTCCTCCCGCCGACCACGTGAAAGAACTTCGTTCCAAAATAATCACACACTGGTCGGCTCGTGGTGGAGGGTGTGACCGCGCTTGGAAATGGTATTGAACGTTTTATCGGCGCTTGTTGCACATTGCACTGAAAATCATTTCAATTAGGTACTTTGTCATATACCTTTTCGTATACGTGCTAGGTATAATAAGTTGGCCTTCTCTTTGTATTTTGTGTATGTAATTACCAACTTTATGTTTTTTCAAACATTGCTGAGAAGTTAGGGAGGGTGACGAGCTACCTCGAGTGCTCACAAATAAAACGACGGGACGCGACTTCAGACGACTTTCAGGCAAGTTTTATAAAATATGTCCGAAGGGACTGCGTTGTCGGGCCCATTGCTAACTTCACTCAATTAATATTAATTCTCTACGACTGTCGCTAGATATTTAATGATAAGGCGGAAGTTGGGAACAAGTTTACAGGGACTCTGTTTTAAGTAGATTGACGATGCCGTGTCGGCAACAAACACCACGAAATGAATAACACAAGCATGTTAACCGACATCATATCATTCACGGTATTTTAATAAGCTATGAGATGTTCAAGAAAAGAAAATAAATGTCTTTTGGTCTAAGATTCATCCATCCAACACAGACTGACGGATAACAATACGAAACAATCCATCTTATAAATTTAAACAATCAATCCTTCAATTTGCAAGACAAATCCTTGTAATTATAGTAACAACCTCTCCGATTACTGAACTCTGTAACAAAACACAGCTTGTTCAACAAATGATGACTGCCGTGACTTAGTAACTGAATCAGTCACAGTCTGAAGCAGTCGTAGCGATCGGTCGCCGGCCGCTGGTTGCTACAAGAGGCCGCAACAACCAACAGCTGTGAGTTACCGCGGCGGCCGCGCGGCCACAAAAAGTGCCGACAGTGGGAACTGCGCTTAACTGTTTGCTTTTAGTTACAGTAATTGGGGCAAGCCTATAGATTGTTTATTGGTTGGCAAGTAGGGGTAAGATTGGGAGAAAATGTCAATTTGTAGAACTAACTACAGATAAACCTTCGTTATTAATGATCATCGATGGCTGCCAAACAGTAGCTGAGTATGTAAATAAAATCTCCTCAGGCATTTTGTCAATGTCCTCGTATTCGGTTTTTGGACCAAACATGTTTCGTTCATCAGCATCAGCACGTCAACTGCAGCGGAACTGTGTTATTAATAATATTAAAATTATAAAATCAAGTAGGTAAGGTAAAATGCTGCAACTTTGCACGAATTTTGACTTTAATCGTTAAACGTAGGCAAACTTGAGTTAAAAACGACAACATTGCCTGCATGATATCTTTTTAAATGAATAGGTATTTTGGTAACGGATTTGACACTCATGTTGCTAAAAAGACGTTAGACATTAGACGTTTCCACGTTAGACTTACTGGATCATGAATCGCAACAATATATTTTTTAACGTTAGCAGACAAAGTTTCGCAGGTTTCTCTAAAACTCCATACAAAAGTGAAAAATAGTATGGGATATGTGGTTCCGGAAACCTTACACAACTTTACAGACCATGATTTAACTATATAAAATATGATATAATACAAAAAACAGTGTAACAACATAAAAGAGCATAATTATGTTCTTTGCTATACAATATTATGTATTACGCTAGTAAATAAAGCAATACTCATTAAAAAAAAATCTCCAGTGCCGGTTAAAAGTGACTATCCTCACTGCTTGCCTTTTCGTGTGGTTACTGACTAACCAGGTGTCAGGCTGTGTAGGGCAGCATACAACATGGGCCTCTGACTTAGCTTCACATGTTGTTGATGTTGAGTGGTATCCGCACTGACAATAAAACTCACATTAACAGTTTGTTTAATACAGTGAAGTATTATAATTATCGAATGTTGCCTTATACATAGCTTGCCGACATTTCTTCTAGTAATAGGTACTATAGACAGTAATTACAGTAAACAACATTTTTCAATGTTTAGCTATAATGGCAATGTTGCAACATTTAACTGTACTTATTTTGCTATGCTATTAGATAAAAATAAATATCAGAATGTGCCACATCAAAGCGCAGGAAAACATCGCAAAAAGCAAAGCACTGCAACCGTCCAATACAACGCTACCGTTTCGAATCACCAGCAGACGTGAGATCACCTACACAGAAAATATGAGTGCAGTCCGTCTGTACATAGAGCAGCCTGCAGCTCAGTCGCCGGGGCGTGTGTGTTCCATCGCGGGTTCGTTTCCGGTCGCCGGCCCGGCGGCGCGGCTCGGACCGGCCGCCGGCGCCGGAAGCGACTGTTTATTTGTTTATTTTCTACTGCAGAACCGTTCAGACTTTTTAAATGTTGACCCGCAGTTTGTGTTTTCATGTTTAAGCTTGGTTTTTGTGTTTGAGTTGTATTTGTTGTTGGTACGGAGTTGAGATTCATACCTACATTGAGTTTTGATAAACCAGTTCCGCTTGCTAACTGTTAAACTTTGTTATAAATAAGAAAATCATCTGAATAGGGACTACATGTTTCCGGAATCATACTGATTCCGGAAACATGTAGTACACACTAGACGGAAGGCTCACAGTTAAAGAAGGCGGGCTACCAAAATGTGATGACACTTAGACTATTTTGGACATAATTTGTTATTTTGTTTTATCTTTGAAACGAGAAAACTTGATGCACAGCTCGACCAGGCACGGTACCGTGATACAGGGCGGCCATGTTGGTCATTGCTGTAACGGTGCCGTCGCCGGTCGCACCGTGCTTGTGGCCTGACAGTGCCATGATCAAGTTTCCTACTCCAACTGCTGATTACCTTGCCATTACCTGAACGATTATCCGCTAGCACTTAGTGTGTACATAGCTAATGTAACCGAGCTTGTTCCAGATTGGAGCGCGCGGCTGTCCGGGCGGCGCCGCTCCTCGCAGCAGTCGCCGGCCGCGCTGCTGGCGCACTTCGACACCACCGTGCTGCAGGTTTGTGCGCTGCTTCTTTGTTATCTTATTAAAATAAATCAGAATTAATTCCATCTTACCCACTACGAACGTTATAATTGGATTAAACAACCTCTTAGCTAAGCGGTAGTATCTAACTGCCACATAGAGCGATCGGGGCACTTGTGATCCGCTGACGATCACAAGTCAGCCGGTGTGAATATAATCTGAAGTCGCCCGACGACCACCCTCCGGGACCAGCCGCCGCACAGCGCTGGGGGTGCAGAAGACCAACTTGTAACGATTGCTGGAAAAAAACTAAATATTTGGTATTTACTGCTAGGTGTACAATGGATAGATCGACTAGAATTTCGTGGTATTTAGATGACCACATTGATTCATTTATGTAAAAATAATGAGATTAACTCTTTAAGTTTATCGGCCATTTGTATTCTAAACGACATTATTAAGCACATTTGCTTTATTTAGCTTAGGCTATGACATCAGCTAGATGACTCTGTCAAAGCTTTGGTACTTACTCCGTAGACATGAGAGATAAATGGAAGAATTTGAAAGACTGATGATCGTACCTTTCCACTAGCTGTTAAGATGCCTTATTTTGCGGGTGTTTCTCTAAGTAGGACTTCTGTTTGTACGTGCCTTAGGGCTAAATCTAGTAACCACTACGATTTAGCGAACAAGTCCCGATTGAAGGGCCGCCAATCATCGTGGCACTCTGTCGCGCACATATTAAATTTAACAGTCGCTTCAAATGCAGTATAAATGGCGAAGCTACTGAAAATCAAATAATCGTGATAGCATAGGTAAACCTAAGATTACACGGGACGTATTTAATGCAAATGGTACTGATATATTATACAAATTCCTTTTAATTAAGATGTTAAAAATATCTTTTATCGTTAGTACCTAAAATATATTTTTAACGTACAAATCCGGTACCTAAACAAACGCGAACATAACACAATCGCAAAAATTCCGCAGGTTCTTGAAATAGAAAAAATTAGGCAAGCAATTTACCTGATTTGCTGAGACCGAGCGAATGTCGCAAAATAAAATACATTGTCCCCTCGCCATTAAACTCCGATTCAATTTCACAATAAAGTCGACGATGTAATCGTTATCATTTTTCTTCGGTGGAGCGACGTGATTGTATTGAGTTCTGTTTTGCGGCTTGTATCAAATGTTGGCGGTCAGGTTGGTGGTCACACGAAACTCAAAAGTGCAGAAGCTGAGCCCATACAGCATTTCATACAGTATTGGAATAGTAACTGTCAAGTTAGGGAATTGGTTACTTTAAGAAAAAGAAAGTGTTTAACAGTTACACTTTCTTTTTCTTAAAGTAACCAACCAAAGATACAATCTATTGACACGGGGTCAGCCAGTTAACGAACAGAATGCAATAACGAATTTGAGACTCAAATAATTAGCTACAAGATTTCTAGCTCCAATTTCAGGATATTTTACCGAGAAATCTTTAAAGTACGTCTTCCACGAGACCAAAGACGTAGTACGTTTCTGGTTTAAAAGTCACCGTGTCGTAGTGGCATTACAGAAGCGAGTACCTGTTTGAGGTTCCATCGCATAAGTTAGTGGCTGCTGCGCCTTCTGCACCTGTTTAGTGACTGGCGGCTGTAAGTTTATCTCTTCCGCACAATTTGGCGCGGCGAGGTACAGCGGTGGGACAGTACCGGGGATGAAGGCATTCCTTTGAAAACGCCGAGGTTTATTGCAGAACACCCGCCTTGCCAGCTCATGCCGGGGAAAAATATTTTCGAGTTGTAACATTGTACGTTCGGTTCGACGCGTGGAGTCAACATAGACGCGGAAGGCAAACGATGCGCTCTCAAGGTCGTGTATGAACTGTTCCTTGGTTTTGTATGAAAAATGCCTTCAAAACGTTGAGTTAGTTGATATTTTTATAGCGAACATTTCTTAAAGTTCGTTGGAAATAAAAGCAAACGTTATGAGCTAATGGTATAATTTTGTTTGAAAATCATTTTTTACGTTATAATAAACAAGTAAAAGGCGTTACCACGCGCTTGGACCACTTAATTTATTTTCATTAGGTAGTTATCGTATGCGGCAAACCTTGACCTTCGATCGCAGGATACAGACATTCTCCATAGTAACCTAATTTCCTCAAGCGAAGTCATTTAACGTAGTTAATTTACGAAAATAATAGTTTCTACGACATAAAAATATAGCCTTTAAAAATTCCGATTTCCCCGAGAAAGTTCCGTTGACCGAACGAATTGAACGAAATGGGTATCGCTTGGAATTCATTACGACACGGCGACAGCAAACGGCGGCAAAAGGTAAAAATATTGAGAAAAAACATTCAATCGAGCACTTTATGCAGTGGTAAGTGAAATTAATTCAGGCAGTGAAGGTGTGATCACATCTGGGAATACACCTCAAACTGTGGCCCGTTGCAGGAAGACTGCTCTGTTCGCGTGACCCGTCGGCTACGATCATCACACAAATGTAATTGAAGGTGTGATCACATCTGGGAATACACCTCAAACTGTGGCCCGTTGCAGGAAGACTGCTCTGTTCGCGTGACCCGTCGGCTACGATCATCACACAAATGTAATTCGCGTGCGGCGGACATCCGCAGATGTATGCGAGCCCTACCGGTAACATCTAGTTGGAATCATTTGAAATTTGATCAGTACAGTGAGGGTAATCTTTTGTTCGTAGAGCACGAGTTGGAGGAGGGAGGAGGGGGCGTTGTGGACTTGTTCTTTCAGCTGACAAATCGTGCAGAACTGCATACAATATTATATTCTAGTCTAGCTATAGTGCATTTTTCTTTAATTTTACCATTTGGTAAACAAATGTCGCGACTAATATTAAGATTTCTAGGTAATGTATGTGTCTCTGAAGCATTTTTTTTCTATAATTCATGCCTTTTGTGTAGTATACAAAGATCAAGACGATTATGTTTAACTTAAAGTGTATGATTTATACGAAAAATCATAATTTTCGTCCCGTGTTTGACACTTTAAAAGAAATACACTATAGGTAGATAGCTTGGTAGCTGCAAAAAAAAAATCAGATCATGATCCGGAGCCGGAGCCGGAGCTTTTAAACAGAATATTAGCAGCTAGTACATACGAGAAGAAGTGTGCTTATTGCGTAACTGATTGGCAAAACTTTTGTCAAAACCATGCATAAATACAAACGGAAACATTCTATACTAAACTGTGACCGGGCTCCGATTTCGTTTGCCTAAACACTAGCCGAGTGAACTGAATTTCATCAAAACTCGAGTCGAATGCTTGACATCCCGCAGTTCGGGCTGGCATGACGCCGGGCCACCGAGGCGCGGCCCAGAACCATTCCCGCAAGTGCCGCTTACCATGTTATATTTCTTGGACGAAATGTGTAAACATAGGGAAGGGTAGACATCACGCTAGCACGCTAGTGTCATGTGTTTGATTTGTTAGCTAGTGTAACAGAAGCCTAGTCGGATCACTTACTACAGTTTACTTATGGTAGTAGTTTATCTAATAATTACTAGATCGACGCGGAAACATAAAAATAAAAGATATTAGACACCAGGGTGTCTAGAATCCGATGAAAGGTGTATTGTTGGTGGACACATGAATGCATTTGATAACATTTATATAGCCCTGTGCACTTCAGTGTATGCTCTATCAAACGACAGTGGTTTTACGACAGTATCAGCATAACCGATTTATTGCTGAAATATACGATTTCGATGCAATTCGAATCTCCACACGTACGGCATGCTTCTAGTCTAGTGAACAGGTTATGTGCTTATACCAAAATAAATTCCATAAACTACCTAGTGGAATAAAAAAAAACATTGATGTCTGTTGTCTACGAACAAGTACCTACCACAGATTTTCTCAAAATAGTCATGTCCGTGCTTTAAGAAAATAAATATGTAGAGTTGTCTCCATTACATTTCAAAAGGACAAAAAAACTTTAATATGCAGTATACAATACTGTATTCACAGTAGTCTAGTCTTGTACCTGTGCAATGCCTAGGCAAAATAAAAAAAAATGACAATGCAAAGTATAAATGCAAAACCGCGGTTCAAACCATCCAGCCGTGTGTTTCCAAAAAGGTCGCAGAAGGCCTCAGTAAATCAGAATTGGGTGTTCGGCATTACCCGCGGCGGCCGCAGCTGACCTCAGGCCTTGATATCCGAACAGACATGGAAAAATGCGCCGTCTTCGCTCTGATTCCTATAAAATTCCTCGCGCACCCATCCGAAGGCAATGTTCTAAAAATATATATTTTTCTACCGCTCGAGGCCTTTTTCTAAAGGACAGTATTGGAATAAAATCTTATTGTTATCGGCCAGGCCGGGAGGTCGGCTGCATTGGTTTTTATAGGGAAATTATGTTAAGATGGGGACCGCCCCTTATAATGTTGAAGTGACATTTATCCCTTATATTTTCTCTGTTCCGGAAGGTTGAAGGCTGAAAAGAAACGTTTCCAAAAATCGGAGAATACACAATATGTTCGTCCGTGGCGCTTCTGTGGCGCTTCTGTGGCGCTTCTGTGGCGCTTCTGTGGCGCTTGCGGAAACAATGTTGTACAGCTCCATGTACTTGATACATACGACGTGTTACTGAATGTTCAATGGATGAATGAATGGTTGGAGTGATGCTATCGAAAAACATGTACAGTACTGTCTGATGAAATTGATCTTTTAATTGTTCTTCCATATCTCCTTCTTTTCTCCTGTCGGCACGACTTGTGAGATAGTATACCAGCAGGCGGTATAAATGTTAGCCAGCTAGCAAGACGCCCCTGGATGCACTAGACCTACATTTAAGTCGTTCTGTTTTTCTATACTACCTTATGATAATTATCTTAATCATGTCCATTTTCTATGACAGATCCGCGACTGGGTGTCGGTGGAGGTGGACATGCTCCGCACGCAGTCGGTCGCCGTCGGCGATGTGGAGGACATCCTGCAGCAGCTGGACAAGCAGAAGGTACGTTCCTTCACTCTCGTATCAAAGAAACAAAGAACATACACCTCTGCAAGGTTTTTTGGCGCGTGGCCAAACTTGGAACCAACGTCGTCATCTTGTGTTGTCAATACGATGTATGTGGCAGAAGTGTTTTATAAACAACGCCCCCTGTCAATGTCATTCAGGCGCCCACATAATATCCACAAAGCTCTCGGCGGTAACTTGGCACAAGTCCTCAGTCCACCAGTAAAGAGGGCTAAAGCACACGAACACTTTCCGTGTAGCACCGCTCTTAAAAATTCAACGGAAAAGTATGCTTTTTATGCAACTGCTTATAAATTGAGAAAAGATGTCTAAATGAGTCTCTATGGTCTTTTTAAGATCAGTCTTGTCTTGGCCACCAGTCGCCACAAAAAAGGACCACACTGATCTCGTTACGATCGCTGTGTAGTTTTTAGAAAGTGTCCGGAATCTAAAGTTTAATATTTTATTATTAATGAACTGGAAATAAAGTGTTCGAAGGTAACAGCAGTGCAATCGCTTGCAGAAACCTACAAACTTGTGTTAAGCAAATAAATAAATGTTGATTTAAAGTAACTGAAATATCTACTTCTATATACTCAATTCCTAAAAGCAGAACTTTCACATTACGACGAAATTGAAATTCTTCAATATATCTTTGGCACCCAAAATATGCAATAAACATAACGAATGCTCCTCCACCGACAGCAGACTGCTGCTTCAGTAATTTTAAACATAACATAGATCATTCTGCGAGCATTAGGCAAAAAATAAAATTTATTACTACCCCCCAATTGTAGCAATCTAATTTAAACTTTATTACTTATTGTGAGGGCTCATTTCCGCCCGTCATTGTGGCGGAACCCGCGCGTGAGGTAGCTTCCTTTATGGCACCTTTTACACTACCTGATACCCATTGACGGCGAGCTGTGTCCCGTATTATGTGAGCTAGCATTTTAAAACCCAATCAATAAAGTATTCTATCGGTATTCTTAATCGTGGGTAAATTGAAAATGTAATTATGATTAAATAAGCTTACTTGTCGCTATAACACTATGTGTTAGCGACCGTTTTCGGGGGCCATTATTGAGTGTGCAAGTCATCCGCTGCCATTTAACACTGAATACACTGTTGAATGGCAGCGGATATTGACAGCGAATATTTGAATCATTGATCAAGCAGAGGCGAGTGTAATATGCACGTCCCACTCGATTTCCGCACAGGCCTTTGAGGAGGATTCTTGTGACTCTACTATGCTCGAACCAGTTTCACCATAATGAAGTGTAATGAGAGTTTAATATAGAAATAGATAGCTAATTAAGGATGCTGCATGAAAAAGATGACGAAATTTGACGAAAACCTATTTAATGGTCTGTTTTGGAAGTCGTTCGGTCGAACAATTAATTATTAAAAGACAATTCGTAGGTATATCAACCTGCGCTAACTAGATCATCCATCCGACCATCAATCGTGAAACATCCAGTTATCTTTTTAAGGAAAAAATCAACAAACACGTGACATAAATGAAATAAATAGGGTAGGTACGGGATTGGCAAACAGAAAATGACCTTTGAGCAAGTTTTGTGTTAACCCTAATTCTGTGGATTGAATAGAAAAACCCCTTGAAAGGCAAGGGTTTTGAGGAGCCATTCATATACGAGTTCAGAATTCGGATATAATATATAAAGCCTCTAGACGATACTATAGGTGGTTCGTAGCTAAGCTCAGAGCATTTCGGAGGAAACGAGGAAAATACAGAGATAAAATAAAAATCCTCGATTCTTTATAAGATGTCTAATTTGGTCGCAATACGAAACGATATTAAAATATCTGTTGTTCAATATCGGCAGAGATGGGAAGAAAAGACACGGATATGACCAAAACCAACGTTATCAGTGGCACAGTACGCAGTGGTAGGTACGTGTGTTGGTAGCAGGCGGGTTTGTATCAAAAAGTGTCAGAAGCACTGCTGTGGTCTAGAATGTGGTCTAGAAATAAATATTGCAAAAAAAAATTAGATAGTTTTATGAGAAATTATAACAAATAACTCTCTAGAATGTGGTGGAATGTGGTCTAGAAACTATTTTGCACAAAATTAATTAGATATTTCAATGAGAAATTATAACAAATAACTTGGGTTGTAATTTTTAAACGCCGTCATTTCTTCCGCTAAGCACGACCCAGTTTTAGCTAAGATGACAATCAAAAATGTATTTAATCACTGGCTTATTACTTCTCCCGGTCCCAGGCTAGCTACTTGTCTGTTTTAACACAGTTGTTTAATTGTGTTAAGGTAACAAACATGCAGACAACTGAATTACTTCGTATTCGTAATATTAATATGAGTAGTATGAATGCGATAGATACATAAATATAACAGCTTCATTCCAAAATACAGCACCATGTTTTAGCAGGCATTCGTGCGCAAACCTTCGCCGGGTTAGTATGCGCCGCGACACTCTCCCGCGATTAACATCCACTGCGCGTCCACTATGCGGCCCCGGAGACCAGGCGAACATTTTATGAGCATTACATTTCAATGTATTCGTGGCTTTATGGGCGCTCGTCAGTTCTGGTTAAGGAATTGGATACGTGGGAGGATTTGAGGTGAAGATATGCGTAGGATGATCATAGTGGATGGGTCCATGCTGGTTTGTTTAAGATTGCAGAAGAAAACATTCATAGCAATAGTGCTTTAATAATAATGTTTAGCAAAGAAATAGGGTGATGTCTTAAGCATCCAAGACTTAGGAGGATGCTCATTTTAAACCGCTTAGCCGTTTCGTCTTTTCCCGACATCCAGAGGCTAAGCATGGTAGGCTTTTTGTTGCTGAAACGATCACGCAGTCGGTAGATTGCTATAACTTGTACTAACATGCTACTAAATGATAGAACATAAAACAAATGCCGGTAACTTTTCCTAAAGCTAAGAATTTTCAACATTGTTATTTTGGCTTCGTAAAAAAGATAATACCGCGCGCATTGTTCGTATAGTTTTTACAAAGAATATGATTATGAGAAGCTTGTTCCAACAAGGTAGCTATTTGGGCAGGAATTTATTTATTAAAGACATGGCTTTGGCGAAGGCCTGATTTTAGGATCTTCTAGCTTAACGCGTAATAAATGCCTTCCATTGTATGTGTGCAATATGCTGTACCAACCAACATAAATCGCTAAGCAATACACATAACATGGCGCCAGTAATTATCCGAAGGGTTAGGCAGCGATAGACCTTAGCGTGTAAACCCACATTTCGCTAGATACTACCAACCTAGACTCCCGCGGGTCGCTACTGGAAAATGCCCCATAGGAAATCCCAATAACATTATGCCAGACTTGGGAATCGAACCCAGGACGTCTCAGGTCAGGTGTAGCAAATTTATGTCAAATATGTATATTATACTTGAATCTTGGTTGAAGGAAGCAGTAAACAAATATATCTTTTTACTGTTCATTATTAAACAATACTTTTCAGGGATGGTATCCGTTACATAGATGTACACACATAACTCAATAGCAATCATTGATAGTTTATCATTTTGAATTAGGTACTCTCTCTCCTTTTTTGACGTCTGATCAAATCAGTAGAATTTATTATTGCAAAGCCTTGCGTCGAGACACTACGCAAGAAAATCTACTTCTTCTTCTATCTCACATGGTGGACGCGCGTCACCTTGCTGGCAACTGCTGTTGGAATGCTGCATAATAAGGTGCAAGTAAACATTTATTTAAAAGAGCTTAACAAATGTACCTCGTGACTCTGCTTATAACAAATTAACTCCTCTCTCCGGTAACCTGACAAGCCCCTATCAGTTCTCGCTCCAGTAATCACCGCAGAATCTGCGTGTCAAGTGACGTCACGCCCCTGACCCTGACCCGCCACACATTACTTATTTAGATAAGGCTTGCCGCAGACCTACGGATGGCGAGCGTTTGTGATCCACGTACATAGTGTACGTAGTGGCTTTACTTTTAGTGGCTGACTTTGAGTTGCTAAAGTACTTAAGCAAAGAGTGCAAGGAATCGTTGAGTCAATCGTGTGCCAGCTCTTACTGAGAGTTTGAGCGTACAAGTTTAGAAAACTGGCTATGATTGGAAACTTCGAAAATGAGTTACCCATTTTAGGAAGTATATTCTTTTTATAACAAAATCAGACCATAAACTGCTAAGTCTGCCTGAGTGCATTTACGCTACCGTATCGTAACATAGCAATAAATATATTCTCCCGCCTGTAACCCTCATTACTGAAACAGTAAAGCTTTCAGCTCCACAATTAAAACCGAATTTAAAACGCCTGCAGCGTCAATTTGAACACATCTAAGTACAATCCAATAAAATTTACACGTGTGATATTTAAGCGCTGTTATTTTTAATTTGATTGGTGGATTTAATTGGTGCTAAAACAGATTAAATGAGTGCTAAACGATGCCTGCAACTATTCGTTTGTTTATAGTGAAAGTAATTATGTTGTTATATTTTCATTAGCTGTAAGACGCTCCTTTCAGTCACATTGCGTCTTCGCTCTCTGAAGCGCGACTGCCTCGTTCACCCTCATTGCTCTGTTTATATAGACTGAGTATTTCATAGTACGCATGCGCGAGAGCCAGTGATGGGAACGTGTCGATAGGTGAATTTTTAAAAGGAATGCATTTTCTTTTGGCATGTTCGAAATTTGTTGCGGTCTTAAGAGATGGCACTATACAGTTAAAAGGACATAAAAACTGTTATCCTATTAGTTAGCCGTTACCACGGCTGCGATAAGCTAACAGGCTAGGTCAATAGGACCCATTGCCTTCTCCATGACAAATAATATATATATTGTTATATGGTTGTATTATGCGTTAAACTATGGTTGTGTACATTGTGCAATAAACAAATAAATAAACAACATTCAAACGTTATCTGAACAATTAATCTATCTGAATAATTTAATAAGTTGAATACCTTGTATCTTCTTTATATAACATGGATTCCCATTAAGACGTTTTGTATGCACCCTGTTTCCTGAAAAGATTAAGAGCTAAAACACTTTTAAATTTAAATTAACTTAATTTAAGTTTAACTTTCAGTTATACTGAAACTATTTATCTTAATAACAGCGTTACTAGAGTTTGAAGAGCTTATCTGTTGTGCCTAGTTCCCCACAAATATTACAGAACTACACACTACTATACCATATGGAGCATTTCGGCTTCGGTAATTATAATATTGAATATCTAGGATTTGTTCCGAAGTTTTGTTGCTATAACTTCTACTGCTTTTCATCAATACTGTAGCAATAAAATTATATCCAAATAGCTGAACGTTTTAGGTTTGAAGATTCCAGTTAATGTTGCTTCAAAGATAGGCAATTCCAACTTGTTTTTTTTAGCATGTCGATGGTAATCCAAATGGCCCAGAATTCGGGTTCGTGTTTGGCGCCATCAGTTCCTTTTACGGGAAGATTACAGAACACACGATAAACGATATTAAGTTTTCCATCCTTGAAGAACAGTACCACATTTACATTTCAAGGCGGAGTTGTCTATGTTTTTTTTTGGATTCGGAATTTACAATTTCAACTTGTTGACAGCACGAAACAAGTTTTATACTGTAAGGTGCTAGACAGTATTTATCGACAGCAAAAAAAAAACAAGAAAATTTCATCGATATCGAAATTATCGACACCTCATTATCGATACACTACATCTCTCTCACTCCCCTCCCCACGCCATCGTAGTCCGCGTTGCTAGGCAACGGTGCCCAGCCGGCACGCCACACGTGCTACCTAGCACGTCGTACCGTACTCTACTACCGACCGGCAGTATGGCCGTGACCACGGCACGCGGCGGACGTTGCACCACATTGAAATAACACTGACTTTAAAAAGTTTCCTGGATTATATTTTACACAAGACATACCAGACTATGATATACTGGTTTTTCATGGTTATTAAGTTTACCGCTTTATCTATCTGGAAATGCTCCCCTAGTCTTCTTCTTCTAGGGAAGCTTTTCGCTATAGGTATTATCCTCTTCAGATCCGCTGTACAATATTTGCACAAATCATTATTTAACTTTAATCCAAGTTTGTTAATGCCAAACAAAATGCATTGCGTCATGGAAGGATGACTAGTTTCCCTGAACAAATGACTGCTGGCAACAAGCCAGCTCCAGGATGCACACTAACTCTGACTGGAACACAGATTCTTGGACTGTTAATGTTCGCTTTTCTGGCAATGTTGCAATGAAACCTTGGGGCGACATTTCTAACAATCGTTTTTAGTTCCGATAAAATGAGAAGTAGGTATTTACCTACTTCTTCATAATATTAGAATAGTATTCACTAAAAAGTACAATATTATGAAACAAAGATTGTAGGTGGTTCAATTAATCTTAGACCGTGAAAGCCTGTTTTTGAGGCTGACTGTACATTTTATTATTTAACTACCAACCATTATTGGATTGCTGAATAAGTAAGTTGCCCAGGATATCTGAGCTACAGTTCAGGTCACGATCCCGAGTTAATTAATTGCTACAAGTAAGTACTTCATTGATTCACTGACTGCACACACACACTTTGGTGACTAACAGGTTTGGGTACTACTTCTTTGTTATTTTAGATGTACAATAGGTACGGCTGTAAGTAGAGTTTAATTATTTTTTTATAAATGCTCCAAATACTAGGATTGCATTCTTAATAGCATGAGATTGAATACCACCGATATACTAATACTAGCTACTGCCTGCGACTACGCGGAAAATTTCCGCCCCCGACTCACCCGCGTCGCAACGCATCGCCCGCCCGCGCTATTACTTCGTTTTCGTTTAGCGTTCGTTCTGATTTCCCTTCTTTGCGCTGGGCTCCTAAGACGGAGCGTGATGTTAAATATATAACACTAGCTTCTGCCTGCGACTTCGACCGCGGAAAATTGCGATATACTGTAACTGTTTAGGCAGCGCATGCAAATAATTCTGTTTTCGGAGGTATTTCTTTTTTTGAAATTGGATCATTAGTTCCGGAGATTACCCCCTACATACAAACTTACAAATACCTCTTTATAATATTAGTATAGATATATATAACCTACCGATGGGCGGCCTAGCGAAAAGAATTTTCAGATCCGATCGACAACAAAAATACTGATTATCCAGCTATATTATTAGCATATCTAATAGATACTGTATAACGAGCGACCCACCCAGTTTCCCTCGGGACATATTCAGCCTATAATGTGGCCAATGCTGGGACACAGGCCTCCTCTCTTCGAGAGAGAGCGGCCGCACCACGCGGGCCCGGTGCGGGTTGGTATCCACCGCGCGGGCCCGGTGCGGGTTGGTATCCACCGCGCGGGCCCGGTGCGGGTTGGTATCCACCGCGCGGGCCCGGTGCGGGTTGGTGCGGGTTGGCGGATGTCACATGTCTTCGAAATTTTGGTTCTAAGACATGCCGGTTCCCTCACGATGTCTTCCTTCACCGTTTTGAGAGCAGTGGTGATGAAGTTAAGTCTCGCGCCGGCTTGGGTTCCAACTCACGGAGTGCTACTCGTAAGTCGAGGCCGATAACGCTGGGCCACCACTGCTAAAAAAATACAACGAACTGTCAAAATTACAAATCAATCCATCGACTACTTTTCGAGTTTTGCTAAAGTAATTTAAGTCTTGTGAAGTATAAGTACAGTAAATATAAGTTGTTATTTATGTGGGCACATAATTATTATTTTACGCACGGCAATGATTTAGATACTATCGCGCGGGTTAAATCGCGGGTGAAAGCACGTTAAACTATACGTATAAACCTTCCTCTTGAATCACTCTATCTATTGATGAAAGTCGCTTTGAAATCCGTTGCATAGTTTAAAAGATGTAAGCGTATAGAGGGACAGACGGCGGGGAGCCAGTTTGATTATTATACGTATATATAGGTATATATAGGTATATATAGGTAGAGTTAATAAAGCTGAAGATATTCTGATGATCTCTTGCGCGGAAGAAGTCGTGCGCAGAAGCCAGTCGCCAAACTATTCTTCTGCCTCGTCTCTACCTACCCTCGTCCTGACAAGTATGTATAGTAGGTACCCGCAGCTATAACTGTGGGTGATCACAGTGTTGCAGTAATCCTCGCAATGGCCCGTTGGGACGCTCTGTGTAATTTATGAACTCACTTACACCAAGTAATACTTCAAAAGATGTTTACGTAAAATTAAATTAGACCATTTATTTAATGTTAGGCTTAGTGTAGGTATATCTACACTAAGCCGTAACTAAATAGTGTTAACGCGTACTCTGTACTAAGCCCAGTTAATGATACCTCATCGCATGGTCGTTACGTGCCGTCAAACATGCCAATACGCCACTTAATCTGTATTGTAAGTATAGTAACATGTGTTCAGTACGCCGGGCCGTTTGACACAATACGACGGCTATGCAATACGCTGCGTAGTGTTGGATGCTTTACTTCAGTTTTATTTAAGGTTCATTTTTTAAGGTATACGGGGTCTAAGTAAATTTGTGCGAATTGGTCATTAGGAAGAGGATATATATATATCACGTCTCGCAACACATCATACAAGGACAATGCTTGTCATGCTCTGTCCTACTAATTAATCAAGAGGGTAGCTATAACCAGCTGTTATTCAAAACTCATAACTTGTACAGTAGGTACAACAGTGTGAACTTATTTCACAAATTCAGACTACAGCAATCCACCTAATGAAACGGAACTAACAGTGAGATGAAGTAGCAGTTTATTTAGTAACAGTAGTCTCGTCAACAATTTTGCTTACGGAATAGAAACAAACAACAGTAGCGCACACGCCACTCCGCACCGCGCCGCCACGCGTCAGAAGCGAACACAAACAACCACCCGCTGTTGTTGCTACATCCCGCTGTACAATCATCGTTTACACCACCATACGACCAAATGGCCAAGTTTTAATAATGTCAATATTTGTGCAAATTATTAAGATAGAAGCCTTAGAGGATTCGCCTCAGCTCTCGATATAAAAATGCTAATATTACCTGGACCCATCTGCCAGTGTAATGTGAGCTCTTAGTGTGTATCGCAATTATCCTAAATCGTCTTGTGGAGCACTCGACACGGGGGGGAAGTAGTTCTTATTAAGGTGGTTAGTTGTGAGTCAGTGGAGCGGCGGGAGGGGATCAATAAGGGGTGTCGCGGGTGGAGGGGACGCGCCGGCCGGCAGCAGCATTCGAGGCCCCGCCGCCGACCGGAACGGACGTATAATTTGAACTGTTATTGTAAAGGAAAATGAATAATTAAATGAGCTCGTAGTATTTTACTAATTGCTTCATTAAATTGAAAGAACTTAGTACGCAAGTTCGTTTTAGAGGAAACCAAATCCATCAATTGTGGACTGTCTTTGCAATCAGACAGTCTTGAAGCTGTTAGCTTCTCTATTTCTTGATTGCTTTTCCTTCTGCTCAGTAGGTTTTGTTCTTTTTACTGAAAATCGTTTAAAGTAGTTGACGCGCGAGTAATATCTGGCAATTCATGCATAACCTTATCGTTATCCCCATGTATCACTGCAGAGCTACACACACACGACAGATACGACAGAACTTGGACGACATGTTCGAGTGTGTCGGGCCACGCGTTGTTAAAACTTCTCGCTCAACTGTTGTGCCAAGTTATTCATATCTTCACTGGAACTCGTATGATTCTAAATTTCTAACTTATCTGTGGAATGATGCTGGTTTGAGATGAGAGAGTTCTTGTGATTGTGTAGGGGTTTAATGAAATAGGAGAGGAGTGGGCGAGGCTGATATAGCACTGCTGCACTATGCACACTAGGCATAAACAATTGAGGATGGACCTACCGAATAAATTATCTGAGAAAAAACCCATAAAAATATTATAATAGAGATCAAGATCTCGCTAATAATTTAACTTAAATCTCAAAATCTAGAATTAGCCATAACTAAAATTCTAATTACTGGCTGTTGTTAACATAACTTGAAGTTGCTGAAACTTGAAGTGCTCTCGGTTCCTTTCAACCTAACTGATAGTTGATAATTGGATAATTTTAGTTTAACACACTGATAATGAGATAATGACTCAAAGAACTCCTAAGTATTTGGTAAATCTCTACAATACTTGTTTGTCATGTACTAGCGAAAGTCGTTAAGTATAAATTACACATACATAGCTGAAATTCTGTTACGTGTGCAAACGTTAGAAAGCTATGTATGTATGTAGCCCAGCATTTCTTTCATTGGTAAATAAATAAATAAATGGATAAAGTATTCGTCGATATAGGAAGCGCGGTCATTGAGCAACTATTCGCTGTCTGTAAAACTTTTAGTCGATTTAACCCATTACATGTTCGTTAAGCAGTGATAGCCTAGTGGTGTGACTGCCAAGTCATAGGCCTCGAGTTCGAACCCAAGGCACGCACCTCGGATTCATGTGCGTATTGTATGTATAGTTATCACTTGCATAAAATCGGTGAAAGAAAACATCGTGAGGAAACCAGCATGTCTGAGAGATATTCCTCAACAGCATGTGAAGCTAAGTCAGAGGCCCATGGGCAGCATAAAAACTCTGACACCAGGTTAGTCACTAGCCACACTAAGAAGAAGAAGAAGATAATTATGTTCGTTTGCTTATCAGAGCTCAACGGTTTATACTGTTATATTTATTGTCATTTCGAGAGATTTTTTTTTATGAACCTATGGGGTTCATACGATATTTAAGGGGTTAACGCAAAGTAGAGTCTCGGCTCAAATTGATTTCAGCAGCTTGTACTAGAAGGAAAGGTTTCCTTATGGTACAAGCTGCTGAAATCAATAAGCCTTTTTACTTTTCTTGCTTCGGCGAGGAAATAAATAAATAGGTTATGGTTAGATTAGATCTAAGGTTACCGGGGCGAGGAAAAGGTCAGGCAATGACAGCAGGGTCGTTTTGGTTTAGGAAGGTTGGCAACATTCGGTGCTATGTTTTTTACTCTCGGTTCAAAGGATTTGGATGTCAAAGTACGAGAACTTTCCCCAGCTGTGGGAAACAATGTTTTGTGACTTTGGATGTTATTCTTAACTGAAAAAAGGATTTTGATGCGGTTTACATCATGATTGATGATGATGTACACTTAATAAAGCAAACTTAATTCTCTAATTAAGTTTTCTTTATTAAGTGTACATAAATATACAAACATACTCTTGGTGAAGTCGTAACACCCGCGCGCCTCAGGGCACCTCGCTGGTGACCTTGTTACATCGGCACTGAAGTTAGATGCCTCGTTTGCTGTAAATTATTTATTATAATCAACTAATTACCTACTGTTTAAATGATCGACGGGAACACAAAACTTTAATACAAATGGACACAGCATTCATGTTGTACAACTGTTTAATTAAATGTTGAAATACATTGTGATTGATGTTGGTTAGGTAATAAATAACTTTATAATTGGTGATCGATCGGTTGAAAATAAATTAAGCTTAATATGTGACAGGGGTGGGGGGAGAACGAGTGTGTAGTAATGGAATACGTTTGAGTGTATGGGAAGCTTTTGTACTATACACATTTGCACTTAGATCACAAATACCGATTGTGGTCTTAATTGGGATATTATATAACTAGCTTCTGCCCGCGACTTCGTACGCGGATCCTGTTGCTTATGCCAGCAACAACGGGGTCGCCATTTATGTTATTTTTTATCATTTTTTCCATTTAAATCTTTTATCACACTGAGCTTTAGTTTTATTTCATTCCAACAACCACCAAAACATACAGTCCATTTGTCATCGATTTCATTTTGGTAACCGCATTATTATATTCCCCACTTGTCTCTAGAGACCTAGAAGACAATGCGTTGATACGGTTAGAACTCAAGCACAATTCTCCATCCATGAACGTCTCCGACTCGCGAGACAATACAGTCATGACGTTCACGATCAGCGGTCAGTCGCACATCACGTGCCCCACTTGTCTATAGAGACCTAGAAGTCGATGCGTAGATACGCTTGGAACTCAAGCGGAATTCTCTTTCCGTGAACGTCTCTGACTCGCGAGGCAATACATGACGTTCACGATCAGCGGTCAGTCGCGCATCATATTCTTCACTGGTCTCTAGAGACCTAATGAATACGCTGAGAACGCAGACGTGCTTCGCGACCCGAAGAGGTTTCCGCGGAGCGAGTTGCAGCCCAATGTTCACGAACAGCATCAAGTCTCTCCTGACGCTCTTCGGTAGATTCTTGGGATCTTATGATCCTCAATCTTTTAGCTCTCTTGGAACATTGGGAAAGATTTGACCTCTTTCTAGGCATGGTCATAGTTTTATTGTGAAGATACCTGATCAATAAAAATCTAAATTAAAATGACTGCTCCCCTGCGTTACCGGGTAGGCTACCGTGTCACGAAGATAAATGGAAAAGGAAATTAAACACTCAAACAACATAAGCCCGAAGGCATATTCATACGATAAAATAAAAAAAAAAATAGGAGTTTTGGTCAGTAGAGTCAAATTTTCAATGATATACCATCGTCATCAAAAATCAGTCCTAAACTGTTACCGCCTTCACCGCGTGCAGGTACTCCCAGTTTATGTTATTTTATAATTACACAGTAAAATTAGTGATAGCTTTGATTTCCACATCAGATGTTTCTGATCTTCGATTTTTATAAGTCAACAGGAAATGCCCATCAGATTGAACAACAAAGACGTCAAAGACGTCATTCCTATATGTGTTATGTTGTAGCTAGGCTCTTGGAGTTCCACAACAGGTGTTTCAGATCTTCGATTTTTATAAGTCAACAGAGACTGCTCATCAGGCTGAACAACTCTTGCTAAGACGTCATTCCTATATGTGTTATGGTGTAGCTAGGCTCTTGGAGTTCCACAACAGGTGTTCCAGATCTTCGATTTTTATAAATCAACAGGAAATGTCCATCAGACCGAACAACTTTTGCTAAGACGTCATTCCTATATGTGTTATAGTGTAGCTAGGCTCTTGGAGTTCCACAGCAGGTGTTCCAGATCTTCAATTTTTTTACGTCAACAGAGAGTGCTCATCAGGCTGAACAACTTTCGCTAAGACGTCATTCCTATATGTGTTATGGTGTAGCTAGGCTCTTGGAGTTCCACAACAGGTGTTCCAGATCTTCCATTTTTATAAGTCAACAGGAAATGCCCATCAGACCGAACAACTTTTGCTAAGACGTCATTCCTATAAATGTTATAGTGTAGCTAGGCTCTTGGAGTTCCACAACAGGTGTTCCAGATCTTCAATTTTTATACGTCAACAGAGAGTGCTCATCAGGCTGAACAACTTTTGCTAAGACGTCATTCCTATATATGTTACAGTGTAGCTGGGCTCTTGGAGTTCCACATCAGGTGTTCCAGATCTTCAAATTTATTCTCTCAGCAGAAAATGCTAATCACGTGGAACAATTTTTGCTTAAGTATCATTTTTGTATCTCTTATAGTTTAGCTGGTCTGTTGCGGTTCTGCATCAGGTGTTCTAGTTTCCAAGATAAATTATAGCCTATATGTTGCCCAGACTTAATACCTATACAACAAAAAAAAAACATTCCAATCCGTCCAGTAGTTCCGAAGATTAGCGTGTACAAACAAACAGACAAACAGACAAACAGACAAACAGACATACAGACAAACAGACATACAGACAAACAGACAAAATTTTTTTTTTGGATTCGTGCTCTATTACTGTTTCTAAACCCCCCTCAATCATTATTTTTTTAATATATTCAATGTACAGACACAGTTTTTTTACTGTTTTATTATATGTATAGATATCGAATTTAGAGTACAAAGTAAAAAATAAAATATACTATAAAGGTATGAATGTTTGATCCCGCCACATTCCCCCGGGACTGCTCGGGTCACCCGGGTATGCCCGGGATATGCACGAGGTGTGTTCGCTACACAACGCTGTTATACATATTGATAGGATTGTCTTATTATACCGGTGAATATCATGCATTTCAGGCGAGTACAATGTTTTGATGTAATTTGGAAAGCTGAATTAATGTAGAGAGATACCGGTCATATTTTAGAGGAAATTACTTCAGTGAACTTGTTCTTTGTTGGAATATAATAGTATTTTTTTCAGTCTCTTGCCTATTCCTTGAAAAAAATGTGTTTTGTGAAAAATGCATTCCATAACACTAGTTTTTGGGCTACCCACTGGTACTTTTTCCCGCGAATAAAAAAGAAAACAATTGGAAGTGCCGCTGGTCTTTGTGCCCGTCCGATGCAAAGCATATTTCCACCAATATTTTCAAAACTGATCCTGCGCCATGTTGAATTTGGTGGAAGTTGCTACACGTCAACTATTGGAACTCTGCGTTTTAGGTTGGTTTTTAGATATTTCGTATTCAAATCCTTGTTTGTTTCCCATTGATGGCTATTTCGACTTAAACAAATACCTACTTCATCTTGTTGGAAATTAAGTTGATTTTACAATGACTAGAACTGTAGAAAAAGTCGTTAAACAAATAATTTTTAGTGCAAAGTGAACTACGTCGGTGAATATAAAGGCATTTTTTCAAAAAATACTCTTTTGTATACATGTTTAGAAAATAGGGAAATGGCAATTTAATTCAACTATTGTATGGTTCTCATGTCGACCCTCGCAGCTACGGTTTCTTCCAAGCTCCTGTTGTTCATTCTGCAGCCATCCTCATTCTCTGGTTAGCTTTTCCTACTGGTATTTAGCCGAGGATGCAGCCGGAAACCAGTATATTGCATCTACATGAAACAAAGTAGATATTCGTGTCTATCTCTGTGACCGCTTAGATTTTCTAAACTACATAATTGATTTTGTTGCTGTTTTGAGCACAATTTAAAACATTTATTCCAAAAGGTTTATGGGTAAAATAAATACATTTGTAATTTAAATACAGCACAGAAATCTCGGATGTTTTTACATGTCACGTATTAACCAGGCAGGTTGGTGGCCCGGGGAGGAATGCAGTCAGTAATGGAATTTGTCAACACCTCCCACAACAGACTGGCTCAATTAATTTCAGTGAGTGGTTCTTTCAAGGCGTTAGAAAGGCAAAGCTTTGGCAAAGAACTGCCGAGTCTTGGCGCGTACTAACGCACCTACTCAGGTAGTGTCGAGCTCCCCTTACAGTTAATAGTAATTCACGACGTGACTGCGCGGTATAAATTGATTTTTTTCGAGAAAATCTCGACCTTTCTTAAAGTAATAGCGGATTATAAATTCAAAAAGTGATAAACTTATTTTGAAATAACGAAATTCTGAATTTTAATTCTAACTCTTCTCGTCTGTTGTTCCCTGAATGGTGAACCGATTGGCTGCGGCAGCGCTAGTAATATTTCCCATATCAATCCCATAAAATTCCCAGCTATGCGTTACGGCTTCTATTTTCCCGTACTTAGCTAGCTACTCATACAGGTAGTGAAGGTACGCACACAGTGCGGCGGCGTGTGGCGTGTGGCGTGTGGCACCGTGGTAATGTCTGTGGTCAGTGTCACGCGTCTCGATCATTTGTCGTAATTGCAATTGAAATTATAACAACATTCATATAATTGTGAATTTTTTAGCCACATGGCTATACAATTCGCTATGAAATAGGAGTAGGCATGTAGAACAACTCATAAGTTAAAAGGCAAAAAAGTGAGCACTCTCAATAAACTCCAACGTCCTTGTTGTGTACTGAGCTGAATCATTACCTGTCGATGTAGAACAGAAAGCAACTTTTCTTTCTGATTTGTCAATGCCGGATATTATAAGGGCGTCACTATTTACAATTATACAGTAATGATCCACAAAACGTAAAAGCGTTTTAAATTTGCGATTATAATTTTTTTTTTGTTTTAAAATTACAAAACAAAAATAAATTTTGTTTTGTAATTTTAAAACAAAAAAAAAATTATAATCGCAAATTACATACAAAGCAGTGAGCTAGGGCTCCTGTGTGTGACACACGCAGACACATAGACAGGTGAACTCACAACTTTGCTTGTTATGCATATTGTTGAAGAGTTCAGGAGCCGCCTCACTAAGGAGCAAGAAAAAGTTATTCCACTTATAATAAGAAATACTGAACGTTGTTTGAACACAAGCTAGTGCTTGTAGAACTGTTATGTTATGATATGACGGGTGTCGTCGTCGGATCCCTATTTCAGGTATTAAACATGGCCAAGTATCGAAAGGATTTCCATTTTCGATTTTATTTCCTTATTGCTGGTTACTATCATTTACAGAATGTACTTTTAATGGTAAAGTTAGAATATTTATGTATTTTAAAGAGATTTACTAATGTATCCCAGATCAGGTTTAAATATTTTGAGTCTCAGTCGGACGTAACATTTTAATACAATCGTATGAACAAGATTGTGACCTTTACATTCACAAAATGTGAAGAAAACTTTTAAAATATATATAGTTAACGAATTGTTATACAATACCTACTTGCCACCATCGTTTCATACAACAACAGTCGTACGTTTTTGTTTCTTTTTCTAAGAGTATAACTGTAAATTGCCTCTTTCTCTTTTCTAAGTACCTCATGAATTTACATCCCTCCCTTCTTACAGGGTGTACTCCGTGAGCTGGAACAGAAGAAACCGCAGCTGGACGAGCTGCTGCACACCGCGGAGAGCCTGAAGGGCACGGAGAACCGGCAGCAGCTGCACGGCAAAGGTAGGAATAGTTGTACAGCTTGCAGGTGGAAGGGGAGACTGTTGAATAGTGTGGATTACAACAAAGAATTCTTTTACAAGTGAATAATTTTAAACGTTAGTTGCAAAATGTTTGCGCAATTTTTTTAGCAGTTCAAGCGAAATTAATTTGTCTTTGTTTTGAACGAGAATTTTGTTAATAGAGTAGGTATTAGGTATGTACACAATTATATACCCAGAATTCCATTGGAGTTCCGACGTTAACTACATTTATTTTAAAATATACGTCTATAAACGATTTTACTCTACACTGGACACTCCAACTGTCGTCAGTAAACGATATTATAAACAATAAGTATAAATCTATTATACGTTGTATAAACGACCCTCGACATCCAAAACAACTGGATGTCGCCTTGATATATAACTTGAAACTCTCCAGAGAATGAAAAGAATTGAACGCTTGTAATATGTATTTCGAAGGAGTGCCAACGTCTGAGTGGCCTAACATGGCCCTCCCTGGCCGCAGTGGCCTAACACCGGCCGAGCTGATTGGAAAGTTCCGACAAGAGGCGAGCCGTTACTTTTATATCAGCCGTTCAATATTAACGTAATGTTTATCGATATTGTGCGCTCGTGAGGGATTGAGCGAGAAATAATCGTAAATTTATGAGTTATGGTGAGCTTATGTCTTAGAAATAGCACTGGTTTCTTTACCCTAACTTAAAACTTCGCCAATATTTAAAACATTCTTTTAAATAAAAGCATAAAAGCACCATTACTTTTAAAATCGGTATTTAGAACAAAGTCTGTTTATTATTTCTAAAGCGCGTGTCAAGACTTACTATATAAACTGAAAAATAAATAATAAAAACATTTATTTAAAAATTTTAAAACAAGCGAGTTCATCCGTGACTCCAGGCAGTAAGAGATTAAACGTTACATAGCTCCAGTTCTCACAAGCGAAGTATTTTAACATAATAACTAACTGTTCCGACGTGTCGTGATCAATGGCGCCGATTCAACGCGTTTTATTACGCGTCGATGCGATGTTAACATTCATCACTTAAGTTTTATGAGCTGCGATGTTTGTAAAGTGTAAATAAGGCAATATATTCATACAAGCCCCGTCGTGTAGGAACCGCCATTGAAATACTAGCGCTATGACATCCGGGCTACTCGTTGGTGATTTGAGTTTGTAACGCGTTGTTGAGTAGCGTCCTGGACGGTGGGCCTTAGGAGAATGAATCATTTACTAAATATTCTTGTTACAAAAGAAGATTTCTCCAAGCTCTATCTTTTAGTATCCAAAAATAATGTTAGAAGACATTGTAACTAAACAATTCCTCTACAATATCACTCCAGACTATTCTCTTAGCAAATTCAGTAAAACACAAACATATTTGCGAGTGTAAAACACGAACAAGTCGTAACATAATTTGCTGAAACTTGCGCACAATCTCGCAGCGAGCTAAACGCTCGAGTCAGGCGGTAATTACGTCTCGCCTGCACAGTTACCGAGTGCAGAAGAACAACTTGAAGACAAGAAAACAACAGAGCGCAAGTTGTGGTAACTTTGTTATCTGATGTATTACTGAGTCCGGGTCACACCAGATGCCCAACATTGGCTCGTAAGCAGAAGTGGTAATGCAATCGGATGTGCCGTTCTCAGTCTGACTAGCTGATCTTTTCCACCAGGACGGAATGGTTTCACCCATTGTTGGATACCGTAGCATTTTGCTTACGACACGCCTTTTTTATGAGGGTGGAAAATCATCGAATGACCCCTCCCGCTCTGGGTGTAGTGGAATTGAGTGTCAGACTCTTATTGACTAAAACCGATACATGTTCCTTTTTAACCGACTTCAAAAATAGGAGGAGGTTCTCAATTCGGTTGTATTTTTTTTATTTTTTTTATGTTTGTTACCTCAGAACTCCGTTGTTTATGGATGGATTTGCAAATTTTTTTTTAAACTTTAAAAGATAAGCTTCCAGATTGGTCCCATTTTTTTCAAAATCCAGTTCTGATGATGGGATCCATGAGGAATCGAGGGAACTCCTCAAATATTATAGGCAACTATATAGTAATTTTAATATTTTCATCGAGAAATCAAAGGGTTTACAGTCAAAAAGTAACATTTGATGAAGTGGAACTGGTGAAGAAGATCAGATATGGCTAACGGAACTTGACACTCGCATAGATATCACAATCAAGATAGTTAAGCAACTATGACAATACAAATAAACATACAATCCTGAATAGTTATGTTGAAAATTTTATCATTGAACTTATCTGGTGATGATGATGGAGCCGGAAGACAGGCACCGGAACTCCGTAATAAATCAATGTATTCTAGCCGTGTTTGGGCTTATTAGAATTGTCATGAAATGCACTTTGGCTATAAGGTACTATCGAACTGATCTGATGATAGAGCCGGAAGGTGCAAGGTTGGCATGAGAACTTCAAAATAAAACAATGTAGCAGTATTTGGGTTTATTAGAACTGTCTTATTAGAATGTATCTACATTCTGAATGCAAGGTGCCATTGAAAATTTAGTTCTGATGTTATCATCAATGTGTCCACAAAACAACTTCTGAAATATTAAAGGCATTTTGCTTACACTATAAAAAAAAGTCGCTTCTATTTATTTACTAAAATAAAATTTTGTATTTTACCGGCTTATCTATGCACGTGTGTATTGAATAATGCTAAAATAGACTACATTCCGTTGGAGTCTTTGAATTTTACCTGTCTGTTGAATTTATACCAAAGATTAATTTAACTTTTTTATTGTAACTATAGGAATCGACAGTATTTCATGCGTCATATTATCATTTCTCTACGGGATCAAATTAACGATCAGAAAGTAGACAGTAATATGTACCTACCAACTTGTATGATGTTGGTACCTTTTTAACGACTTCTAAAAAAGGAGGAGGTTCTCAATTCGACTGTATATATATTTTTTTTTATGTTTGTTCGCGCAATTTTCCGTTGTTTGCCAACCGATTTGAAAAATTATTTTTTGTTGGAAAGGCTCTTCCCAAATGGTCCCATAAAAATTTTATCGAAATCGGATAAGCGGTTTTTGAAAATCAACAAAAATCTAAAAAAAATCCGACTTAATATATGTGGACAATGTTCTAATAAGTTCCTGTCACTGTAATTTACATAGTGGTATTAAAATTATGGGGGTGGTACCAGGTACCACAACTAAAAAGTGAAAAATAAAAACTTTTTTACAAAAAATAAAACCGACTTCCAAAAAAAATGAAAATACAAAACCGAAGACACCGACTTCCGAAATCAAAATTATTTTTCACTTTGTAGTGTTTTTTTTGGAAGTCGGTTTTATTTTTTGTAAAAAAGTTTTTATTAGCCCTTTATGTTCCGGGGTAACGGTAACCCTTTCAGACAATCCTGCTGAATGAACTGGGGCTGTCGTAGGCACAATGCTAGGGGAAATGGAGGCAAAAAATGCAAGCCTCCATTTTTTGTCTCCCTTTTTTCATATTGTTTCCACTACAATCAACTTTATACAAGTGTAAATCTAAAAAGTTGTCTTAGGGATTACTAATACTATTGCAAAAATCGTAAAAAATTAAAAGTGGTAGCGCAAAGTGAGTTTTATTTCTCGGTATTAAAATAAATTAAAAAAAACTCGAATTTGTTTATAAGTGAACTAAATTGCGAAAGAATATTAGGTAAAGGAGAGTAAATTCTGCCAAATAGTTTACATATTGTAGCCTTCAAGTTTCCTACGTTAATCGCTGTTCATGGTGAACCTTCGTATCCGCCCGTATCTTGGGTGACAGAACTACAGACGTACTCGTCTTAACCTAAATATAAAGAGGTATGAAAACTGTCTGCGACTCGCCCTCTTCAAACTTAACTAGCGACCCTTGAGAGTGTTAGGGCGACGCTTCATTAGCGCGAACATTTCGAACTATTAAATAATTACGAAACTAATTGAATTGTAATGTGGAAAAAACAATAGGCATTGCCTCTGATCGCCTTAAAAGTGTGTTATGATAAGAGCCTTTGCGTTTTACACTTTCCGGTTCAAGAATTATCTAGTGAGTTAAGGTTAAGTTATAAAACCGGAGCTGTATATGCGACAATACGTTAACTTAAAAAACTCCGTAATATGCAGTTATAATATTATGGCAACACAAACCTTTTTACCTAATCTAAAAACTTGCTGTCCAATGATCGCGTAAAGTAAAGCTGACCTTTAATCGGGTTACGCACCCTCCCTCGACCCTCGCCGGAGGGACAGGCTTTATGTGAGGAAGAGTGTGCTCAAGTATAATCAAGTTTAGGCAAGCCCTAGACCCGTGAGCGACTCGAAAGGGACCTTCGGCCATAATTGAACCAATTAGCGACCATTTTTGAAGATTTTTCTTTATATCGCTGTTGTTCGCATACATCTAGGGGAGGTCGGAATTTTGGAGTACGGTTCAGGGGCTGTGAATGGTTTGGAGTTGTGATTGTGGAGTTAATATATTTCTGAGATACAAGAGGGTTACATTACCTCGATACGGTTACAGTGCCTGCTACTTCTGGTGTAAAACATGGAATGAGATACTCGATGGATAAGATCTGATTCATAGTAGGTGGAATCAGCTGATGCCAAGTAGCCTTTATTTCCCACTGAACCTTTTTGAACAAACAATTAATTAGTGATCGTGTACAACACACCGCAACTTTAATGGCATTAGGACCCCCTTACACGTATCACACGCACCCTTCGAAGGGCCGCCTCGTAATATAGACCTGTAGAATGTATCAGAATTAAGGAAATAAAGTAAAAATGACGCTATAAGCCGGAAAATCTGCTTCAGATGTAATTATAAGAAAAAAAACCGCTTTTATTTTTATTTAACGTTTATCAATCATAATTTTAGTGCAGTATATTAACAATAAGTTCATGTAGTTGTATCCATGTCTTCCCTGGACTAAGTACACTGCTCACACGTATACTTATGAATATTAGTTCTGTGAGCTTTGCCAATCCCGAAGCAACTCTTACAAAATGAATCTTACTAACGAAATCCCCCAAGCATTCATAATTCCCTCTTCCCCGGATAAATTGATTCACTCCCTCTCAGCTGTTGATTATAACTGTCCGCACACGCTCGATAATAAACCTTTCAGCCTAGCTGTTACAGTTGGTTTTCTAATAATAGATTCTTGAAGATAGCACCTTGAGGGTGGTGCAATAGAAATTGAATTTTAAATGCTATGTGTTAAGGTAAATAATTGATTGCGTTGTGGTAAGACGTGCATTCTTGATGGCGCGAACCGGAGAGTCGTATATAATGCTGGCAACAGTGGTGTGCCGGCTAGCATGGCGGTACTGGCAAGTATGGCAACATTCAATTTATGCGGCACACGAGTCGCAGTCGTTAGGCGTGCCGCGACGTGACGGTCCGATAGTGCGGGCCTGTTGTTAATGTTCAGAACGGCATTTCAACGTTATTAAAGTATTCATAAAAATTGCAGTTTCAATAATACGAGTATTTAACGCATTTTTTTCAATTTAAAAAAGTTGCAATGTGACTGGATATACAAACGTTGTAATATTTTATGTTTTTTAAACGCCTGATCGAAGAAAAAGAGACTGTGTGGAATAAATCCTCGCTAAATGAACTAATTACTTTTATACAAGACGCAGCTTTCTTTCATCACTATGGCATTGCTCGTCTAGTTCGAACTTGAACGGAGCTCTTTATCAAGAGCCCTTCCAGAGTTCTTGAATCAAGTTGACACCGTGCACTAGCGTGTCAGGTTACCTTCTAAAATGTAGATCTTGACTATGGATACCATTAGTTAAGATTGGCGTGTGGGACGGCCAATCTGAAATAATGGTCCAACGATGAAAGAATATTCTGTCGAATTATATGTAAATGTTTGGTAAAAAAATATTGACGCTTTTCTTTGTCTAAGCTGAAGTCTGAGATGTATATTTCTTCCAGTTCCACTATATGATGTTCATACAGTAGGAACCACCAATCCAGACTCCATTCTGATTCTGCAAACGTCTTTAAAGACAGAACCCTATAAACTTGACTACACCCGTGGATCGAAGTTCCGCCGTGTTTATGTTCCCACTATAACTAGATCAATGCATCAGCCTACTTCTCATGAAACTATTACAACTAAACTTTGTAGATTGTAAGCACCTGTGATGTTATCTCTGATGTATGATACCCGCGTGTTCTCTGTATACTGAGTGAGTGCTTGTGAGTCATGAGTGTTTCTGTCGGGAGGCACTTTCTACTCAAAAAGTTACACAGAATATTTGAGTTCAATTCTTTTTTCCAACTCCTGATATTGTTCCTTCAGATGGAGAGCAATATATTAATTTATAATAATGGACATATATGGGTAATGTATTATGTATGTTTGTAGCAAGATATCGCTTCAAAAGTCGGTAAATATAAAGTGATACTAAATGTAAGCCCTTTGAAAGTCTCACTTCATGTTAGTTTCATAGTTTCTACAATATAATAATTGCTTAATAAACCCGAGCAGTTGAAATATCTACGTATTTTAACGTTTAGTTCGTCGACATGCCTCAGACTGAAGCCTTTTCCTCCAAAATAATACAGCGCTTTGCCAATCATAAGCCTTAAAGACGTCTGTTTGCTTCCCTCCGGTTCTGCAAACCAATTTGTGGCTCAAATGAATCTTTCAGTTCTGTAACAAAGTTGTACAAATATCTGTACACATAATTGTAACGTTGAAATCTAATTTTCCGCAAATTTATAGCCTTTACAATATTCTCGGTTACAATTTGCGATCTTTGCTGGAGTTCGTAGCGTTGCGTAGAGGGGGGCTACGAGGCTACACGCTACGCGCTACGAAGGGTCGTAGAGCTACGGTGGGGGTCGTAGACATCTACGCGAGTTAGCACTGTTGAAGTGTTGTGTATGTGTCGATGAATTTTATGTTATGGTATTAAATAAAAAGACAATAATGTCATGTGGTTTCGATATCATAAATAACATGAATATACACAATTAACATGACAGTTGCAAAGTACAAGTTAATACTCCGTTCACTTGTATTTTAATTGAATTATATGATTTATGTACGGACTATTTATACGGACCGCTACAGCACTATTTAATTGCACTTACAATTCACACAACAATCTACGTGAAGTTATAGAAGCATCGAGCGCACATTAACACGTACTGCACATCACTAGTCTTTTGAGGCGCGGGCCGTCGGTAAATATTAACTGAAGCGCGCGGCTGCGGGACGGTTGCGGGGCGGCTGCGGTGCGTCTGCGGCACGAATGCGTGGCAGCAGCGGTCACAACTAGCGTTCCATTAACTGTGCGGTTGCTACCTTTATACTTCTTGTGACAGTTGCTTGTACAGTAAGTTGGCATATGCAGTAATTATATTTGGTTTTCTGTTCTATAAAAAAAGAAAAAAAAAGCCAAAGAAATATCGAAGACGAAAATTTTTATTTTAAAGAGAGTTAATGTTACTTTATAAAGTGAAACATCATACTAATATTATAAAGACGAAAGTTTGTTAGAATGTTTGTGAGTTTGTATGTTTGTCCGTCTTTCACGCTCAAATGGCTGAATGGATCGGCATGGAATTTGGCGCCGAGGCAGCTTATGACCTGGATTGACGCATAGGATACTATATCACCATAGTACGTTCCCTTGGGATAATTCCCAATAGCCACGCGGGCGAAGCTGCTAGCAGCAACTAGTACAGTAATCTATACTAATATTATAAAGAGGTAAAATTTAAGTAAGTTTGTAAGTTTGTATGTAGGGGGTAATCTCCGGAACTAATGATTCAATTTCAAAAAATTTTTCACTGATAGAAAGCTACATTATTCCTGAGTGCTATAGGCTATAAATTATATTTATATCATACATATTAGCCGAGCTATCGCAATTTTTGTCTAGCAAGTCGGAAAGAAATACCTCCGAAAACAGAATTATTTGCATGCGCTGCCTAAACAGTTACAGTATATCGCAATTTTCCGCGGACGAAGTCGCGGGCAGAAGCTAGTATTTTATAAATCGCTCACTTTGACTGTTGCTGAAACAATTGCTATAGTTTGATGTATTGGTTATAACAATAGTTATTATGTTATGTGTGGAAGCGTCTGTCAAATCAAGTATTATTGGGATTTGTAAAGATTTTAAATATTAAATACTAGCTACTGCTCTCGCGCGGTTGCTCCCGCTCTTATTGGTCGTAGTCTTCCTCGATAAAAGGACTATCCAACACAAAAAGTTTTTTTTCCATTCGAACCAGTAGTAGTTCCAGAGATTAGCGCGTTTAAACAAACAAACTCTTCAGCTTCATAATATGAGTATAGATAAAATTGAAAGTATTTGTATTGCCTGAAATTAGTTTTGTATCAGTGTGCCATGAAATTTAAAAGTATCTTGTGTATGGTACATGTGGTCGGGGCGTCGCCGTCGCCCAGTTAACTGTAAGTTAGTTCTCTTCGAGCCTCAGAGCCGAAAGATTAACTTCAAGACGTCTATATTGATACTTTTATGTTGAGAGTTAAAAAAAATGTTAAATACAGAAATTATATACTGGAAAAGGCGTGAACTAATCGTTGGCTAGTCATTACTACGAGGCAAATACCTTCTACTTTAATATCTTGCCTCTGTGGTAGTAAATTTATCTTTATGTAGGTTGCAAAGATGAAATTTTTTCTAAGAATATTCCACTAGACTCGCTATTTTAATTCTGGGAAGCGTGTCTGTTAGTCTCAATATGGCGGCCATAACAAGTAGGAAAATAAATGGAACGTGTTTAAATCAACATGAAATTCATACATATTAGTTTATGGCTGTAATAAAACTAAAAAAATCTCAACTCATATTACCGACATGAATTTATTGACTATAAAACCATCCTAAAGAAACATGACCAACATGAACCGTTACACCGCGAATTGCTTTTTTCAAGTCCCTTCATACCTTTTTCGACTTTCAGCATCATCTGTTAAATCCCCAGCGGCTCGCAGTACTCTCCAGTAGCTCCCCAGCACGCTGGTTCCATATTTAGCGGCGTGAACCTCTGAAGACATTAAGGCTTCGAAGAGAAAGTTCAGACGTATCGTGATTTATTTCAGGCTCCAGCCCATAACGACGTCTGGCAAGTTGGCTGTAATACAATCGAACCTTTGGAACATACGTGCAAGCCGTGAATTTAACCCTTTATGTCTTGTACTGAATCATAATCATTTATATTATAACGTCCTTAGCTTTTGTGGGGAAAAGGGCCAATAGTTCGTTGCGGGCGAGATACTCGTGTGATCGGGTAAACCAGATTAATCATGGACGCCTGAAGTCCACAAATTTGGTTTTATAAAAATAAAACGTAGCCCTACCGCTGGGCGCGTCAGTAGACACCTCATGTATTCAAATAGATCTAGCCACCAGGATGCTTTTAGGTTGTAAAGATTCCCCCATGCATAAATGTACATGAAAAATGTAACTCTTCTTTCTGTGGCGCAGTCGGGTAAAGGAAACCATACTGTAATTCTCTAAGAAAAAAGAAGCTTTTTGTTTGTACAACATTTTTTTATAATTAAAACTAAGCTTTTATCGTCAAGTTGAAGATTGAAATTCCTGGAACACTTCATTCTGTATATAGATGTTTGAACTAATTCAAACTCAGAGTGGGGACTTACTTAGGTAAAACAGTTTCAATCTACTTGCATTATACTAAAAGAAGCCACTCCCACACAATACTGCTTTACTAAATAAGGGGTAGGCAGAGGCCAGGGAGAATAAACCAGTGTTTCGCCAGTGACGCTACATCACCATGACACCACAACAAGGAACAACGCAGCAGCCACCACATAACATAATTTATGATAATAATGTCGTACTGTTTGGATGGTGTATCGTAGCAACTGAATCAACGATCACAAATCCTTATGATCATACTAATATATTAACTCGTAAACACACCATGCGTCTCATGCGTTCTTCGTATAGGGGTAGGCAAAAACTACAGAGCGCCACTTGCTACGATCCTTACATTCGTTTACGTTCGTACATCTAGTCATACACTCACGCCAAATCATTTCAGACTAACATCGCCAGCGCATGTCCCCTCCCGGCGTGTCCACTAACCCGTAGGAATCCACTGAATGATATACATAAAGCTGCCAAATACCTCGACAGCATACGATCTGATATTGTTTCATCCTAATCCTAATTTAGCTAAATATCCAATTCACATGAAACTCAACACTTCAAACATGATCTGCCCTAATTCAATACAGATCATCAACCGATATGTTTGCTCTACACTACTCAATTGCATTACTATTATCGTTTAGCATTGCTAATTAGGCTCTCCATGCCTGCTCTACATAGCCCCACGTATGGCTCTACACTACATTGGTTTACTCTAAATAGCGTGTTGTGTCTGTCTGAGGGTAGCATTATTTCAAACTAATGATGGCAACATGATGTAGTAGCTATTAGATTTGTAATTTCGATGTTTTATTTCTGTGAGGGGTTGTCATAACATATAATACTTATATGGATATTTTGATAAAGTTTGAATGCTGTTATTTAATGAGCATACGAAGTAGATCTTTTAAATATTGAAATTCAAATCACTACTATCATTCTTTCATAGTTTTATGAAATTGACGCGACAAATTGTCGTTCCCCGGCAGTAATTATTGGGTAAAAAAAACATTTCACATACGTGTAATAATTACAAAGAATGAAAACGGTATGTACTATAAATAACATGTGCTGTATTTTTTACCCTCTCAGCACGAAGGCGTAATTTAGTAGTAGACGAGTATATTGACCAGTTAGAACTAAAATACTCCAAGTAACATAAATTAATTTCCCAAATGGTATGTATTGGAGATTTTCCACTTCATTTGAAAGCATACCGTCGGACCGAATGGAGCCGCAAGCCCACAGCCGGCGGTAAATACTTGCGTGAAGTTGGCAAACAACACTGTCTTTATCTGCGAGTGAACTTCGGAATTGCCGGTGGATGTTCGATGGCATAAATAGAATTGTTGTGTGGTACATAGCTTGTTAGTTAATTACATTTAAGGAGTAAGGATCGCAGCGGGTGGTGTGCTATAGCTTCTGCCTACTGCCGTGGGAAGAAGGCGTGAGTTTAAGTTTGTGTATGTGTGTCTATGTCTATTCTAGAACTCCGCGAGACTCATGATTGTGTCCGACTTTAATTCTGGCCTTGTTTGTATTGTCAACATTAGTTGCGTGGTCAAACAGATCCTAAGCTGAGCACTCAGAAGCCTTCAAATACGAGAATAGCTCAAGAAAATTATCTAGTCAGCAAGGTCCGCAGTACAAAAGTCCACCCCACACTTGATTTAAAATAATGTCCATAGAGTTCCTGCCACGTTTTTCTCCATAGGAACCTATTGCCCTCTGGAATTAACAACTAGCTTCATCTTTTTGACTGAGCGACTATTTTATACAGTTGAAAAGTGCCAGCCCGATTGAAATAATTATTTTGACTTTAACCCAGGCAGTGTCAAAAAACAAACTTAAGTTTCAACCCACACGGAGGCTCTTCCACAAAATTGTGTTAAAATAAAATGTTGGTGGGGTAAATGGCCCATAAATAGAATTCTACCTACCTATACTTCCCTGAAAGTAACACTAAGCCACACATTTGAATAAAGCAGTGTTCTTCCATTGTTGGTTGTTTCCTGCACCACTTCCACATTGCACTGACAAATTCAATTGACTTGTAAATTGCGCAAAAAAATATGGTAAGGTGGTCGTGTGCTGCGTATTTACTGTTAAAATTCAACTCATATAAAATTCACGGAATTCATGAACATGCAATTCAATTAGCAGATATTGCATCTTAGATACTTGTCTACATTACAGTTATGTAATTCTGTTCCGTAAATGTTAAAAACATTTTAGAAATTCATAGTAGAATTTAGATTATTGTGAATAATAATTAAAAAGGAAATTTTGTGACTCAAAAGCCCACTACTATTGATTGACCGGGGACCCCGCAAAGCCTCCACAAGCCTCCCGCAGCAAGCTCCTCCTCGCAGCTCCTGGCCCGAGGCTCGTGGTCATCAGATCTTAACCTTCAATCGAGCCACAATCACAAATCAAGCTGAGCATTATCGCGGCTGTAAGGAAACGTGATCGTTAACCTATATAGCTCGGGACACCCGCGCCGCCCTTCGTCAGTCGGCGCCCGCCCTCCGGACCGAACGCACGCGCGCCGCCCGCCCAAACAAATACCCCGAAAATAATGTGCCGCGACCGGCCGGTCATACTAATCCGAGGCCTATATTAAACATATCAGCTTTTTAATTATGTATTCTAGTGTAATAGTGATAAGGTGTAATTTACAACGAGTTAGTGTCGGTGAGATGGCATAATGAGTGAAGCATTGTGATCATGGTGAATAGTTGGGATTCGCCTTTTGTTGGGCTTTTTTTGCGTGATTAAGCTTTTCAGTATTGTGTTAAACTTAATTTGAACGTATTCAACACTTTGCTATTATTTTCTCTCTTCACAATTTCTCAAATAAGATTACGTACCTAGAATGTTTTCCTCCACGGATATACCTTAAAGGCAATGTGTTAGGGGTGATCCTCCGTTCTGCTTTCAATTTCATTCTATCGTTATTCTGAGCTCGATCAAGTAATTTGTCTTCATTGGAACCAACAGGTGACGAGCAATCGATATCACATGTATTTTCTTTAATGCTCCTTGCATTTAAGCGATTATTATAATTGTGGTTTAGTTTAACAACGGTCATTTTTATATATATATGATTACGAGAAACCGTTTTCTTTTCATAAGTTATCCATCTTTGGGACTTTTACGTTACTTTAATACGCATACGTACATATATCTTTATAGTTTATATTAACTTCTATAGTAACGAACTTGTTGCGTTCCTACCTGTTTGTTCTCGCAGCGTCTCTTGTAATTAATTGTGTCACATATACTCGCGACTTAACGAGTCTGCTGTGAAGATTCCCGCAATTATTCAAGTGAAATACTAGTTGTATATATTTAAGTACTGGCATTCTAGACCCTAATAAACAGTATTCTTTAGAGATCAATCAATCTGCCTAGCCTTTTCCCAACTATGTTGGGGTCGACTTCCGGTCTAACCAGATGCAGCTGAATACCAGTATTCTTTAGAGATATTAGGTAGTATTAAGCAATATTAAGCACTTAACCGAAAACAGGTTAGCCCGTCAGCGTTATAAGAAGCAATTAAGGTAATATCACCAGGTGGGTGTTGCCATTTCCTTGAGAAGTAAATTGCCTATAAAATAATAATTACCACGCTGGTCTTATTAATGATAGCGGATATGGGGTAGTCGAACATCCTTCCAACAAATGGATAGAAGGACTAAAATTGTTACTTTGAAATTTTTTTTGAGGATAAGAAATCATCAAATGACTGCTACTTTTCTGCTACCTGGATGGAGCGGAAGGGAGTGTCAGAGTCTTACTGACTAAAACCCATCCATGTTCTTTCCTTAGCCTTTTATGTTCCGGGGTAGCGGTAACAATTTCGGACAATCCCGCTGAAAGGTAGAAGACCCTGTTTCGTTTTTAAATGAGTATCATCGTAGCACGTCAGCTCAATATCTGAGTTGTCGGCCGGATGTTAAGTTAGAGCTCAAACCTCACCCATATTGCCGTGACCCCACTCTTACCACTAAAACAATTCTCTATATTGGGAGGTTTATCGTATAGTTTAGGTGATTAGGCTTATAGGGTGGTAAAGCAAAGTTACGACTAGTTTAGTAGATAATGAGCTCAAAAAAAAATTGCATCTAGTACATATTATGTCCATATTATTATGTATACAAGTGTATACATTATGTAACTAGGTTGTTGTGAAGGAGCTCGTAAATACTTCAGACACCCGGCCTTATTAACTAATTACTTTCCGTCTTCATTATGAGCGGCTCCGTGTTATCACATCTAGAGATGAAAGGACACCATCTAAGGAAGGAAAATTATATTTTATGTTGATTTCATAAAGAATTGATAAAAATTATGTTAAAACCGGGTTTCTAAAAGGCTAGTGAGGTTTTTGCAACTTTGGATCTCGAATTTTGGCTGCAAGCAAGAGCGAAGCATCAAATTTCATGTCAGGACAGTATTATGCTTAATATTTATTCACCGCTTAAATACTTTTTCAGCGAAACCTAGTATTTGTACTCTTTGCATTTGTAAAAAACGACACACCCACTAAATACCTCTTCGGTCTCGGTTGTCATTCGAGTACCATTGACATTCGTCGCCGCCACTCGGATGCTCAAAAATTTGACAACCAGTCTCACGTACTGTGTTGGTACTTACCTCTAATTGCACACGACAAATTCTGATGGCAAATCCTCCCTGTAAAATCGAGATATAGGTATAGCCCATCTCGATAGAGGCATAGGTATAGCCCATTTTGATAGAGGCATAGGTATAGCCCATCTCGATAGAGACATAGGTATAGCCCATCTTGATAGAGACACAGGTATAGCCCATCTTGATAGAGATATAGGTATAGCCCATCTTGATAGAGACATAGGTATAGCCCATCTTGATAGAGACATAGGTATAGCCCATCTCGATAGAGACATAGGTATCGCCCATCTTGGTAGAGACACAGGTATAGCCCATCTTGATAGTGACATAGGTATAGCCCATCTCGATAGAGACATAGGTATCGCCCATCTTGATAGAGATATAGGTATAGCCCATCTCGATAGAGACATAGGTATAGCCCATCTCGATAGAGACACAGGTATAGCCCATCTTGATAGAGATATAGGTATAACCCATCTTGATAGAGACTAGGTGTAGCCCATCTCGATAGAGAGGCACGCCACAACTATTTAAATGGAAAAAAGTTTGAATTCTGATCAAAAACTAAATATGCAAGAGCACACAATTTCGCAAGGACAGTTTTATTTACTGAATGCAAATGACATCCCTATATCTTGACGAGAAACTTAATAATAGTTTCCTTTGAGACCGCGATGAGAGCATGCTAATCCCGTCGGTGGCTCCGCGAGCACGCAGCGAGCAGCCCTCCCTGCTCGTCCGTGGCTGTGTGGGAACTAGAACTGTTGCATAACTTTAATGAGTTTGAGTCGATGTACTTTCGGGATTGTCTTTTATCCACCAGTTGAGATTTAGGACATGTGTGTCCACTGGGTTGGAGTTGAATACTAGGTGGTGGGTCATTTGGTAATCTTCTTAGTTGCCAGAACTTGCTAGTAACAGAATTAACAACAATTCCCAACCCCAACCTAACCTTTGGGCGTATAAAGGAGCGATTTTCTAATTATGTTAACAAAACTTCACTATGTCGGACAATCATCACTGTTTGCACTTTTAAACGTAGCGCCAATGAAGCATTGAAATTACCACCGCATTAAATCCGTTGGCCACAGGGTAATGATTTCATTTTATAATTCTAAGCTTATCATATTAGCCCACTGTAATTATCATCTACAGTTGGCGGGTAATTCCTACTCTGTGATCCAACCGATTACTGAATAATTACTGTAATTACTTTTCTATAATAGGCTAGTGTTACTGGAGCTTCAGCCAATTGTTTGCTAAGTGCTGTTAGAGCTGTTTCACGTTGTCCAGGGCTTATCCAAGTAACGGCTAGTTTTTCACAGTTACGTTTTAGAATCACCAGCGAATCTGACCAGCTTCGTGTGTCTGACCAGCTTCGTGTGTCTGACCAGCTTCGTGTGTCTGACCAGCTTCGTGTGTCTGACCAGCTTCGTGTGTCTACTGTAATAACGTTGCTTATATCCAAAAAGGTGTGTTCTTAATTACTTTTCTCATGTGAAAACGTGTAATATATATTCTAACGCTGTTAAAAAACTCGTTATATTCATTATCTTAAAAAAGTAAAACAGGCTTCATAGTCTGTTATTTGTGCTATGAATTTTGTGCAAAATAAAATGCTTTTATACTAAAAATAAATATTTATACGTTGCAAGCGAAAAATATTTTGATACCAGGAAAACATAAGACATAGAGAGCAATTCGCGAAGAAGAATTGCCCATTCCTCCTGTGAAATAGCTCTCTATCATCATAAACAGCGGAACACTTACCTACTCACCTAGTTTCGTAGATAAGCTCGAAGAAAAGCAAGCGATGCAATGTACTAACTGTATGGCGAAGGAAACGTTTGGCGGAGCGGTTCGGTTACTGCCGGATAAATAAACTGATCCTCAGATCCACAATCGCATTTCATTAAATATACAGGATGAGTTATTCCGTCGGCGAAACGAGCAACACCACTGAATAAGCTTTATATACAAACAAATACACTAATGCACGTAAACTGTCTGTCCATCGCGTCGATGATATTACTAATATCAGTGAGATGCGATGAAACGTTCATCGACAGGAATAGTCTTTAATGGGAACTATTTGTGTATTACGGACAATGATGGTCGGCTGACTATTATACGGTTTGTTGTTAATATCTGTGAGAAATTGCAACCAAACTATAGATCATGCACAGTATTAGCAAAGTTAATCAAAGAATTAACTATCGTAATATGCTATATAATTACATCTTAGTATAAAAGTAAAGCTCTAATAGCAATCTAAAACTAAGTAAAAAACCTACCTACCTAGGCTGTTTACTTCAATATCTTTGATTAAAGCTCGGATAATCCTGATCTTACGGCAGTGTATTGCCGACATTAAATACCGATTGCAGCCTAAACACCTACCTAACGTAACATTAATATTGTTTACACATACACACCCGCTTACCTGACACACACACACACCCTTCCTTACACACACGCACACGTAGTTCAAGTGACAAATGTGGCTGTATGCGAGTCGCATCGCAGCGTAAGATCGAGGCAATATCTTAGCGGTGCCGCCGCGCGCCGCTCGTTAATTAACTTAGTCTTTAGCCTGTTTAGAGACTATTTTACGTGTACTGGTACTTGTGTATCGATCAGACAGACCTTGATGAAGTGGAGGGTATGTTGAGAACCTGTTTTTACTGAACATACCCTCCACTTCGTGCTTCTGCGAACAAAAGTAAAACAAGTCAAAGTTTAACAGAGAATGCAATCCGTCAATTGAACCAAAAAAGTGAAATAACATAATGTTTGTATTTTCATAATGTATTAGGGAGAAGCCTGGTTTCCAGCTTCAGTAATCTGTTTGCAATGGAACTAGCTGCTTGCCAAAGAGAACCGAAGATATATTTCTACTTAAGTAACAGGATTTCGTCGAGTTCGTGTTGCGCGAAATGATAAGCAGCTGTTACACTTTGATTCCTTGCGATGTCGGACTTGTTCTCCGAGGAAGATTTATATTTCTCCGGTTTTTATTTTCTGAAGTTTCTTGGATTTTAATAAAAGGAATTAAAATTATGCTTACTAGTACTGGCACTGTGTCTTTTGATCCGAGCCGACAAACTCAAAACTGTCAGTTTTGGGTTTGTGACCTTATGATCGAGATATTTTAAATGTTTTGTCATTTAAAGTTTCATCTCTGCATGTTTCACTCCATTATTTATCTCTACCCATCGATCACTATATTAGTGATCGATGTCTCTACCGCATAAGTTATTATTACAAACATATTCATAATTATCAGGTATAACTTGGGATTTTTTATATTCAAAACAAGCATTTATAAACTAGTAGTCGTAGGTGTACGATATGAATCTAGACAGATGTTGTGTGGCAGTCTTGGAGGACTTGTTGTGTTGGCAGCTGAACCTGCCAAAACGGACTATCAAATTGTGCTGGAGTAATACTGAAATATTTGTTCATTGGACAGAACGCATGCAACTCAAAATACATATTTGCATATTTTGAGTTACAACTAAGGTAATCTTGCTATTCTCGTGATCAAATCCCTGAAATGTTGCATGCGATGGAACGAAGTCCGTAATAAATTGGACGCTATGCAATTTCCTTGAATTATCAACTATTGAAAACAACTACCGAATCCTAACAATCATTTAATACGAACTATTGATTATCTTTTGTTGAAAAACAGTAGTCTTTGTTTCTATAAGAAGCTAAACCATAAATCCATCTTGATTTAAAACCTAGTCCTGAAGCGATAGTGCCTACTCGTGACGTCCAGACGAAGAATAGCTGCGCCCACTCGATATTCCTGTCGCAAGCTGTAGTAACACTAGTGATGTATGCAGCTATGTAATCATTGTTCCGGTTATCGATAGATTTTAAACCATTTTTCTAATTATTTGTCGAGAAGCTTGTCTTTTTGGAATACAACTGTTCTTTTGTGACAATAAGAAATGGTAATAGGTAAAATAAAGTTAGTGCTCTAATTTGAGTTTTAGTGATACAAAAACACTGTTCCAAAATAATAAAACTTACTCGAATGACCAGAGCTTCCCTACAGCGAATAGCACATATTTTTACTAAAATTTACAGCGAACATAAAACGAATGGTATTCACAGGTGGTGAACTACAAACGAAGTTTTATCGACTCTCAATTCCAATTCACCATCAATTAGTTTTATGTGAACAATGTCTGGTGTCGGAATGTTAGATATTTTCACCTGGTGCAATTTAAACAACCGCTTTAACTTTACTTGTATAGTCTTTATACTTACCACTTTTTTTAAGGTCGGCGCAACATGTATTTTTCTTGCATAGTTCTCTGTTAGTCGTTTTCTTGGTAGTCAGCCCTGTCCATATAATCTATCACACAGTCCATCTATCGTTACTCTTATAGTCATCCATATTCATACTCAAAACTTTTCTCACGACATTCCCTTAGACCTCTTTCGTGGGCGCTTTAACTTTATTATCAGTATTGTTATCGATAATGTCTCATCACTAGTTGTGCGTCTGGCTCTTGGGGAGAGTCCAGGCGGGTCTGGCTACATAAATATGTATGAATTGGACATGTCGTGTTTTATAAGAGATAATACGAGTATTCGGTTCGGCCGGAGTGGCATGATATGCAATAACGTTGCTTTGTAATCCGTCTCGCGAATATACTACAGTATTGGTTTATTTTCGATTATCATAAATCCTTCATGATTTATGATTCTTATACTAAAATTAATGTTACTATGTGTTGTTTTATGGTTGCTGAGTTAATTTACCGTAGCGGAGAGCGATACAAGTCGCGTATTACTGGCACTTACATTGGCCATAACACAGTCACGACTACAAACAGATTTTGTATCAGACCTTTCCGTAGACTTTTAGTTTAGATTCTTTCAATACTTCCGTGAGAATCTTGAAAATTCTTCCAGGGCAGGTATTCTCAAAAGAGTTCAAGTATTTTGCTTTATAATGTCGCTAATTGGCGGTTCTCGAACAAAATTATAACTGCAAACTAAAACTGAATTCAGTAAAAACACTTAATTCAAGACGCATATCTGCGGTTTCATTTGATACAAGATCCGTGTTTATACATATATTTATTTTACGTTGTTCAAATTCTTACAGCATTTTACATATTATATTGGAAATCGTCGAAGTTGTGGACCGTACTACACTCGGTGAAAAACGGTGTGATACCCAAAACTATCTAAAAAGACAGCTATTACATGTACCTATGCCATCTAATTCACCTGACGTAGCACAAGTCCCGTCACAATTTGGCAACGATTCATCCCTAACTACACGTTACTGACAAAATACACGTGCAATAAATCACATCGAGACACACGTGTCACAACACTAGACATGTGTCACAACACGTAGTGGGCGTGGCCGCGTCGTGTTTGTTTACACATCATGACGCCACTAATATGGGGATTATTGACCCTTTGGGGCTGGAGAGAGGTACACGTAATTGTTTTTTTTTTTTTTGTAAGTTCGATGGCGCACGTGTTTTGGTACCTATAGTGCTTGATCGGCTGGCCACACAAGGTTGCCATTAAGTCGGCCTTAGTAATATACAACCTTGCGTAAAAGTGTATTCAGTACTTTATGACACCAATCCTCTATACAAATACATTGCCAAAACATTAGAGAGAATATACAACAGAAACAACGCATGTTAGAGAAAACCTATTACAGCACTGACGAATTTCTGCCTTAAAAATTTACCAGGCTTGTGTGTAATGTGTCTGTGTGTATACTCATGTTTTGGATAAATAAATAAATATCTTATCTTAACTTGTACATAAAACCTGTAATATCTTATCTCTTATCTCTCTCTCTTAATGATTTAATTTCTGTAAGTAGGTTTGTACGAACACTTTTGCACGTCTATCATACTTTAAAACTATATGGGGTTGACGTTATCTATCTGACTGGAAAGCCGAAACAAACTCGGAGGTCAGGGTCTCTTTAAAGTCCAGTCATCATCTTGATCAGATAATATACGACGAAGTAGATAAGTTTCATTCATTTACGATTATAAAATTTGTTGAAAACTGTAGCATCAACTAGTTGAATTGTTACGGTTTTTATGACAACTAGTTGACAATTAATACCGAAATGTAAACGAAAACATTTTTATTTATTCACAATATTGAACAATTGATTTTGAATTTTTAACAGACGCTTATTATCAATATAAATGTGTACCTACCCTAATCCCACTTCGCTGCTAGTAAGAGCAAATTTAAATTAGTCCTTCACATAAACTTATTACCGATAAATGTAAAATAGATTTAATACTAAAAAAATATAAATAAATATTCAGTACATTTTTACATAAACCATGAGATCCGACGATGTTTTGAGTTTGAAGCGTTTTGGCGCCAAATCACAGACATTTTATTAAAACTTTTTAATTGCACAGGGTGCGTTCTATTCATGTCACGGCATGTTAAAAAGCGCTCGGTGTTGCCATGATAAAGATGCGTACAGAAGGATTATTGCTTACTGCATATCAACCTTTCGTCCTATTAAAGATAAATGTTGCAATGCATTTTATAAAATATGGGTCTCTTCGAGATGCAAGCAAAAATTACACATCGCAGTTGTAGTTCCGCAGTTGTAGTTGACATTTTTCTTTGTGGCCTCTTGTCTGAACTGTGCCTGACAAACTGTATGAAATATGGTCATGACTAACGCTATTTATTGCTGTTTTATATCTGCAATTTTTATGGTGTACATAATAAAGAACATTCTATTGTAACAACTAGCATTTCCGCTATCATTGCATTGCTGTAAGATCTTGTTTGATTATGATGGAACGCAATTCAAAAATATTAATATGAGCAACTTATCTTGTTACTTGACAAACGAGATGAGTCTGTACACTTTACTATCTCAGTGGTGTTTCTGACTCCATTGCACTATGTCACTGATACGACATCACGAAACATACACATCACGATACATCGCGTCGTAATGACGACCGGCAGCTGACGTGATCCCCGATACTAGCTCACAGGCGTGGAAGCGAACGAAACTGTAATACTCATGGTTCTTCTATTGACGATTCTACGGAACTCGACCCACTGGCACCTGTACAGTGTCTTTTGTCGATTTTTAATGACGAAAGTTTAAATATTATATTCCTTTTTTGTACGTATTATCTTTCATAATAATTTTCAATGGAATCAGTTTTATAGTCTGAGTTTACGAGCAGTAAGGTTTTCATAATAACTTGTGTTGTCATAATTCATCTATTGTATCGGATTTACTCTTATGCTGGATTTATAATGGTCTTTTAACGACCTGCCAAACGTAGTCATTGATAGTTGGTTCCAAGATCATAAACACGACTCTTTCTGTTCATTAGAGACATAGACCATGTAGCTGAGTCACCTCGTCAGAAATCTAATTTTGCTTTTTACATCAATTGTTAATGGACATTGAAATGCAGCCAGAATGGCAAGCCGTCAATTATATCATATGCACGAAACATTTGCATCGAATACCTAATTGTACAGCAGACCTGTTTTATAGCGAGCGTCGCAGTGACGGGAATAAATTCTCGTAAAACTATGATATACGGCATACACACCGCGTGTGTTGTTACATATGTACATACAGACTACATGATTGTGTGATGTTCGGGGTAGTATATGTATACTGGAGATTAAAACAACTATGACGAAAATCGATGCAACAGTGAATGTTTTCATTTCATTCCAAATTCCAACTCAGTGAAAATATTTTCATGTCGGATTGTTTACAGTATTATACAGTAAGCATATTGGTATTGTTTTGGCTTTATGTGCAATCGCTTTCCTAATTTTTAATTAGCGGATTCGAAAAACCACTCTAGAAATAAGATTTAAACACGTAGTTACTAAATAAAACTGAAGAATCGTTAATCTTAGTCAGTGAGGCTTACTGAACCAGAGAACTCTTGAACCTGTTCCCATTTCAAGATTGGTTTTTTGTAAAATAAATCAACCAAACACAACAGCTACACCAATGAGATTCCTCAGTAGTGTTTCTGCTCAAATACTTGATAGTATCTTCAACCAGCAAAATACCAATAAGACAATCACCATTAGACCCAAGTCGTGAATAAACTTCATAACATCTCCGAAAGGAGATCGTTTTCAGCTATTGTCGACATCTGCGCGCCTCCCGGCTCCGTCTAATGCGCCCATTCCTAGAGAGCCCCGAGCCCTCAGCCCTCAGCCCTCCGTGTCGTGGCGCATGTAATTGATTTTGTTAACGATAATCTTCGTATTTAGGGAAACAAACGTGCCTTGATGTTGCTACGAGTACGAGATAATAATAGAGTAGTGGAGTCGGTATGATTTTAGCAACTTTTTCTTCGTTCATTTAATAAACTTTCAACTTAAAGTTAATTGAGTCACACTCATTGAATTATCAGATATGTTGTGTACTTATTAACAGTTCGGTATTTCTTTGAAGTAAATCCTTGAAATTATTGAATATTTACTCGGAAGCTCCAAAGCCATTATGTCAAAATGATCACTTAACGACGTTCGTATTTTGTTCACACTGACATTACGACGAATGGCGGGAAATATAAACGTCATTGTCAGAGGCGCTCAAATGATCTGCTTCAAAGAGTTGTGATAAACTGAGCCAAATGTGAATGTGTGTGGCAGTAGGGTGTTGTAATAACTGTGGGATAAGAGTTGAGATAGCTTCGCTAAAATAAGCAAGAGATACCTAGAATTCATTCGCAGACTGCAGTAATATCAATTAGAGATATTGAGTTGACGATAAGATTCATACTCAACACATAACCTATCCGAGGTACAGTTGCCATACTACTGAGAAATTCTTGACAGAAAAACTCAACGCTGTACCTGACCTGGGAATCAAATCAAGGACCTCACGATCAGCAGTTGCGCTTGCGACCTCTACGAACAAGCTTAAAAAACACATATTTAAATGTATTTAAAACCTTTTTAATTTCCCTTTTCAGTAAATCTTTCGATTGTAAGTAAAATAATTTTGCTTAAAGAGAGGGTTGACCACAATATGCTAAAGAGTGGTTGGCCCCACATTTCCATTGGCAGTCGCAGAATGTTTGTCGCTGATTAGTATTCAGCGCATGCGAGTGCACATCGCGCGACACAGCACCCGGGTGACCTTTGTGATACCCGCCACATACTGGCACATCCCTCGCGCAGATACAGTTGAAGGACGGATATATTACAAGAGCTGGGTTTTATTAAAGAAGGACATAATAGAGATAGTATTTATTTATCATTTCATTATTCGGATGTGAACATTCGGGTATAATACCTACATAGTATCTTGAGAACTAGCTAACAATGTCATCCGTTTGTATGGTGGGGAGGTTGGGGCAAGTGTATGCAGTGGGTACATCCGTACTTAAATATTTTGATAAAACATTCTGTTGTCTTGAAAATGTACCCTATGTCTAACAACTTTTATTATAACATACATTTATTACGCCACTTAATTTTAGATCTAGAATAGATATTTTAAAACGTGTGGTTGTATATTACCATTATAACCAACAATCAATAATAGTGAATGTTTGTGTTGTTTGTACAACATTTGTGCTTAATAACCTGCCACCGCGAAATGCGATGTTTATTGAGAATGACACGCCATCAATTCATTAATAAGCTTAACGAAATAAATTAATGTTATTTGATTATGGTCAACAAAATCAAATGTAGTTACATATATGCCAATGCACACGGACCGGCCCACTAATATTTGTATCATGCTAGTAGAATTGCAGCGAGACAGTAGGTAGGTGCGGAGAAGGAGCGCGGAGCTAGTTATTTTATAAATTGGAAGTAAACCGTCGACACGAGGGCCGCTAAAGTATATTACAGCCGACCAATCACCTGCGTTATGATCGATGACGTCACGGCGACGGTTTGTTCCGTGTCGTCATCACTCAGGCGCTGAAGTGGCGTGCCGCCGCGTTTGATTGGCTGCTTGTGTTATTTATGAGACCGTCGGGTGATTTGTGTTATTATTTATTTATTAGTATGAATGTATGTCTGATATTATCGCATAAATAGTTACCTCATCAGTCAAGTGGCTTTTTATTCATAAAGGAATCAGTAGTTATTTCATTTTACCTTTAGAAAAGAACCCCACAAACTATACCAGATTCATTCTTGGCCGAGACGAGTCGATGTAACAAGATCCTTGTGTTGTTCCTAGATAAGGGACTCTAATGATACCAACAATTTCTTCCTTCCTCTCGGGCCGGTCTCGGCTGCTTGCCAAACTTTACTTAACTTCAACACAATGTTCGTCTGCTCATTAATGGGACCTTTCCTACAACGGGCTTTACGTTTTATATTAGCTGCATCGCTTTACAACCCAAAACATTATCTTTGGTTAATACTTATGGAGTTTTTGGGTACAATCGTTTTTTGTGCAAATCCTATCTGTTGATTAAAAAAACTTAGTATGGTTTCCTTACGTTCTTTTCTTTACAGAAAGTTAAAATGTCCCTTTCAATTCGACTGACGAGGAATCCCAATTCCGTCTTATAGGAAGTCTTTTTCTAAGCCCTTAATTAGTTAACCTATGGCTACGTCCCTGAAACCCCACTATACCCAATTTCGCCGCAACATAATCTCAAATGGCATTAGACGAATCTGCCGACATTGATAACGTCTAATTCTGATGGGTCAAATCCGTCGGCGAGCGGGTCAGGGGGTCGGGATCACTTCCGATCGATATTAATATCGATAGGCAGCTGGATCGACGCCAGCTGACGGGAGTTAGTGCGTACCTCCGCTATATATGGGGAACAGAAGATTCACTTCCAAATGTTCAGCAGGGTTTTCAAATTCTTATTAAGTGTTTTAAAATTTTGAAGGGGAAAGTCAAATTCGTATCTTTATGTTATTGCTGCAATGATAGCTTGGTTATCGTTGCCATTGATACTAATACAAATAGGAAACAAGTTTTAACTGCAGTATTACTGAACAAAGATCTGCTATCTTAACAAACGGCTGAGCTGCTGGGGAGTTGGTTGCGCCACTTCTTCCCAGCTAAACACTGGAAGCAAAGCACAGGAAGTGGCCAAGGAGGGACGGTTTTATGCAATTTGAACGTTTAAATGTGCTGTGACTTTCGAAATCGGGGGCAGATAATCTGAGACGAACTAGATTAAATACATCGACGCTATTTCATTATTATAACAAAACAGTCTAAGGATGGATGCTACAGGGAATGTTTCCTTTTAATTCCGTGTGAATACCTTGTCCCGCGTTGTCCGACTCGAGGCTTCTGTTCCAGCAACCCTGTGACTGCTGCCTTGTTTGCAGTTGCATTTGATTGAGGTTGAGCGGGCTGTGCTCGCTGTGCTACGAGCAGTGCTCTTGTATACACAGTTTTTATTGTCGTGCGGTCGGGAAGTGTTGTTGATTGCTTTGGGCCGGAATTAGGTCTCAGTTGCGCGGGTATAGGGAGTTGCGCGGAGGTTCATTAAATAGTTTATGAGGCAATGTTTCAGGCTGAAATAATGGTAAGGATGGCATTATCACTGTTGTATATGAAATTTCTAAAGAGAAAAGAAAGAAGAATTTCTTTATTAATACAGCAAAAAACATTTCCAAATGGTGAATGTAGTTTTTTATAACGAAATTAAATATTATAGGGGTGTTATTCGTTTAGTAAAGTCAGGAAACGAATAGCCATGACTATGAATGACTACCCTAGTTACTAAATAGTTACTAATACTGACACCTGAAACGGTCCAATTTTACACATTATATCACAGTAATAATCCAGTCCTTTATCACCTAACTCCTAACAATATTTGTTAAAACTCGAACAAAACAGACTATAAACTAGAGGCGTTCGTTACGCAGTCGTCCCAAAGTTGGCAACACGTTTAACTCTCAACGAGTGTTGCGCGATAGTTGCGCAATTAATAGTTGTCATGATTCACGTTGTGGAGCAGGTGCGGTTGTAGTTGGTGGGATGAGAGGATCCCTTCGTGTTGGGTCTGTTTAGAGGGTCCTTTACGTATAAGTAAGGGTTTTGTAGAATGAGATGATTAAATGCTTAGTTAAGAAACTTTAAATGAATCACCTCTGCCCTTTTGTCGTCAATTGTTGGCCTAAATAAGTGGGTAACGTAAATCAAATTTTACATAAAATTACCTGTTCCTTATTAATTTATGACCTACCATAAAGAAAGGAAATGACCTCTATGAATAAAGATAACTTAAGCTACACAAAATGCAGTACTTCTCTTATTAAAAAGAGCAGTAGCCAACTGCAATAGCGCCACACAATCTCATAAAATCAGGCTCATTAACGCCACAGAGCACTACGTCACAGTGCCACCATGTAGGTACAGCTTTACTGCGACTTACGTAGTTACGTTACGGCCTTATAGCCAAGTTGTCGGCCAGACGATACTGCCAAGTTGTCGGCCAAACGGTACGACCAAGCCAAAGGCGGGCTCTAATTACGAGTAATGGCCGAACTTGGGGAGGCCTCGAGCGCGTCGAGTTCTGAAGATAATGAGCTCTGATTGTTCCTGGCTGCTTAGCCTTAAAAATATAAATTGTTGGTGTCGCTTGTTGGAAGAAATTGTGGATAAATTATATATTATTTATTTTGAATAGATATTTGCTCTTGGGAGAGTGTTTCAGTTCCTGGGTTTAATGTTGTTCATCCTATTTTTGTCGCCAGCACGGAGTAGTGAACATTATAAGCTGATTACACATTTTTTTTTTAGTTTTGCGCCTAGAAAGTGTTTATAAGCGACAAAATAATTATCGATATTTCTAATAAATTATGTAATTATATCACAAAATCAAGTACTATTCTAATTTAGCAATAACAATATCAGCAGTAACGGTTCACTCAAGGCCAGCTAGTATTTGGAGGATGCCCAAACAAATTTAATTAAAGCAGTTAGGTTCAGAATAATATTCGAAGGCTTGTTTCTGTAGGCGAGCGCCATTCATATTCCACCCCTTTGCTTAGGATACGTAATGTATGCGGTGGAATTATTTGAGAAACTGTATCATTAAGCATGAGGAGAGGTCGTTAATTACTTCTTTTTGTTAAAGTTTATTTAGATTTTAAGGTAACTTTTTTATTTTGCCATCACTCATTATGCCAAAGTCAGAAAGCATACAATCAGTGCGTAGAGTGAAGCCTCAACTACGTTTTATCTTACAGCTTGTGTATGCGGTTGTGAATGTTTTCCTATAAATTTATTGCACAATTAATGTAAACGTGACTTCACTTTTTAAATATATAATATAAACATATAGTCAAATAAAGAACTCTAGTGTATACACGACTTTTATATATCCACTATTTGTGTAGAACATTTTAATATCCAGTGTTAGTGAGTGTACGTTTTGATGTATTTATAATATTAAAATAAACATAAAATAAACTAAAAATGTCTCAACCACCGCAACAAGGTTTTGTGCCTGAAAAGATTCAGGAGTTTAACCGAAGGGCCTCTCAGGAAGTGACGGAGAACATACCTCACGCCAAGCTTCGTCCTCAAGAGACCCCGAAGAAGGATGCCCACCAGAACGGCACTGATAAACAAGCCGACAAGTCGGCCAGAGATGAGAAAGCAAAGGTCGAAACAGGCTATGCATCCCGACAGAATCTGGAGAGCAAGAATCCTTTCTCCCCCAACTTTTACCGGAACAGCCGACCTCATGGTCACTTTGAGATGGGTCCACGTGGCCTCGACTACTCTCCCCATCGAACGGGACTTGACTTCTCCAACCGATTGCGAGATTATGGCCCTCAAAGGTCCACGTCCATCCATGGACATGAAATGACTGATGCTCCCATGAAACCTGAGTACTTAGGGCATCGAAGTCACTTTGGAAGTCAGATCGTACCGGGAGCGATCAACCACCCTGATGTGGTCTTCAGACATGATTACTATAACAGCCAGATGGGGTTCTCTCCTCCTCGCGCGTCGAGGTTCTCCTCCCAGGAGTACCTGAACGCACCAGCTCAGTACGGGCGCTGGCCTGACTACCGCCAGGAGTACAGGCAGCGTCGCCGCTCTCAGCAGGATCTCCACTCTCTCGGACAAAGTCCCGAAACAGGTATTTATGAAGTTCATACTTGACTTGTTCCATCATAACTAATAGTATAATTAATGTGAAAGTGAGTTTGTTGGTTACGCTTTCACGCTAAAACGGCCTAGTGGATGTGAATGCACAATGCACATGAGTACCATGACCTGAGTAAGGACACACGCTTTGTACTTCCATCCCGGATCGCAGACGTAGTCGCGGGCAACAGCTAGTGAGCTATAAATATAATTATCTGGAAACGAATTTCCAAACTGTTTAGTTACTAGAAAAGCTTAAACTGTATCTCAATGAGAAAAGTTCTGCCGACCATAAATTAATCTAGACTTTCATATAACTTTTACCCGAAACAATAAGCGGCAATTTTGCCTTTCGGCTATTTGTTCCTCGTCGGTATAAATACCGTTCTCGATAGAATTATTATGTCCGTTAATAGATTTATGTTTGTGGACGGACTCGACATACATTTTTATAAATTGGTCGCGCAATGCCGCCGCGTATTGATCACACGTTTTGTTTCTATTGACGAATGGCCTGTCTAAACGAACCGTGAACCGTGGACAGCTATAAAACTAGCCGGACGGAATTATGTAAAACATTGATACTTCATTTTCTCTCAAATTTTTCAAGGCGATGTAAAAACTACGTGTTGAAGAACGTACTAGAGACACTCCATTTCGTGTCCTCATCAACTTTCTAAAGAAAAACTGCTAAATCCGACAATCGTCTTTATAGAGCCCTTGGAAAAGATTGGCAGCGATTACAGCGTGAGCAAAAAGGATACCTCTAATTTAAAAGTACCGGGACAAGAAACTCGACTTCTTTTAATAAAAAGTCATAGAAGAAAGTTCCCATTTAAAAAAATAAGACTTTCTTACCGGGTAAAAATATATTCTAATTTTGAAATCAAGAAATGTAGAGGCAGGTGGGCCGACGATTGCGAACTCTCCCACTTAACCTATTATAGGATTAGGCAATATTGGCTCGCCTTCGAATAAATGTAATGTAGTACGAGACACGTTCGGGTTAGTTCGGCCATGTGTCGGAAGTATCCGACACGTCGATTATATTATGACTGATTTATATGTAAGTCCGTGCACACACGCGATGCCGACGTGAAGGTGTAACGAAATAGTTTTTATTATAAGGAAGATGGATTTGAAAAGTTGTGGTGAACTTTGATTGAGTGTAGCTGGAATTGTTTTTTTGGTTAACACGGGAGGTTACAAATGAGAAGTATTCCAGTTTAGAATGAAATATTGGAAATGTTTTAGATTCATGTTTGACATGAAAGGTGCCATCAACCTCTCATACTAAACATAAATGAAAAACGTTTTCAATTTACTGAGAATATTTAAAAAAACAAACAAGATAATCAAACAATTATTTTCTGAATAATATATTTCAGTTCTGTATTAGTCTACTCTCCCACTGCTGGCAAAGACCTCGCCCGAGTCTCTCCAGGCACTCTTGTCCTGAGCCTCAAACCATAGTTTACAATAATAATGATTTTATAAATTTGACATGTTTATTGTCATCATGAATCTTCAACGATCAATACTTTAATAGCATTCTACGATTTGTACTTTAAAATTAAATGTGATCAGTACGGACCCTGTCGGGCACAGCAAAATAGTCTCTAGTAGTATCTTTCAGTAAGTATCAAATTATCCTCTTCGTTTACTTGTTACCTATAACAACTATTATCAAAATATGCTTTGTATGACCCGACTCGACCCTCATAAATATTACTACAGGAAATATCATTACTGAAACCCTTCCTCTAAAATACATTGAATTGTTTCACATCAAACACCCATTAGCCATAAACGTACAGCTGATTTGAAACCCTACCTAAGCTATTAACATAAGGTACAATATTGAGTGGAAGTGAATGAGATTTATTACGTTGTTACACAGGGTGTTGCCAGCGCAGGTGATCGCTGAAAGTTTCAGCGGGTGCTTTACGCGCTTGTCATACATATGAACGATCGGTTCTCAGTGTATTGAACGACTTTACTATAAGACTGATGTGAATTTTGTAGCGGAGAGAATTTATGGAAAAGTAAAAATGTTTTTCATTTTTTTTCAACGTTAAAACTCGTTACCTACTTACATTACTTAGTTCAATTGAAAGTCAGTTCAGGTTGACTTTGAACTGAAAACATCAAAATATTTGTTACAGAACTTTTAAAACATGGTCATTTATATTATCATATTATAATATAATAAATTATATTTACCTGCTAACTAGGTTTTCGGCTCACAATCCATTTTTAGGTTGATGCACTGTTATGCACTGGAGCTCTCCAGTACATAACAGTGCTGCTGCACTGCTTTCTGGTCATAAGCGTCAATTTGAACATGAGATGATAATAATGCATATTAATAAAGTGTCAAAGTCTTTGTAAAGGATGAACGAGACAGTGATTACCAATTCAAAGGAGAATCAAAGGCGTGTCGTCACAGGTCGGCACCTTGCATCCGAGCCGATATCCCATTACAATATCCTGTTTATTACGTCCGCCATGAGATGAGGGGAACGTTATATTTTTCCAATCAGCTGTAGCTACTCCGCGTCGTTAATAAAAAAAATAAAGGCAGAAAGTTAACTCCTAACAATGTTCGAACTTTGGTTAAAATGTTGAACGTAAGAAATGTACATCTGAGCTAGAATATCATCTCAAATGTACATCTGAGCTAGAATATCATCTCAAATGTACATCTGAGCTAGAATATCATCTCAAATGTACATCTGAGCTAGAATATCATCTCAAATGTACATCTGAGCTAGAATATCATCTCAAATGTACATCTGAGCTAGAATATCATCTCAAATTGTTGTTTTTTTTCTTTTCTTTTTTTGTAAACCTTGCTCAAAGTTAAGTAACAATTAACTTCTCCTTAACGATATTTTTTTGACGATTAACTGTCTCATAAGTCATAACTGTAAGAAACGCTCATAAATATAATGCTGGATCATAAACCAGCAAGAATAAAATAAATAAACAAATTCAATGTGCTGTTTTGCGAGCTTCTCGTTCTTTAATCCAATTCTTAGGCGGTTGTTACTACAGCAGCTTACAAAACTTCGTATGTCTTTTCATCATGAAAATCAGACAAATAGTGGTTTGAATCCGCATCTTGCATAAGAAAACCTTCTGCCTCCCTCCCTGCGCGTTGTAGGCCAACTCCCGGGGAGGCTCGCCCGGGCTCAGCTCGCTCGAAGGTTGCTCATCCCTCATACCACCGCCTTCATTCAATTTTAGTGCGAATATGTTCCTCGAGGCCCATGTTTTTGTTACACTAACAATATTTTACTTTGATATCATTTAGGCTCTGGTTGGGGCACGAGCAGTTCTCATTTTCGCGCCTGTTTGAAGTTGCCTTGAAAGCATTTTGAATTCTAGAAAGCTTCGTTTAAACAAACATAGAATGAGGATTCTTAGAAGTTGTGGCGAGGAGGTGCAGTTATTTAGGAAAGCTTTTCTTGCTGAAATAGTGAAATCTAAATCTATAACTTTACTTCTAACATCCTGAAATCTTAAATAAAATAAAACATCAACATTCCATTACCTATTTTCTAAGCAATATTTCTCAATACAAGAAGTACTACTAAATAAACACACATCTCCACCGTGGGTGATCCATCCCCAACGTGATACGGCGCAGCAAAACTACCCAAAAAGGTAAACTTTACCTCAAAAACTAGCCGAGTAGTGGCGGGTTAACATTGACCCAAAGATGAGCGTAGCGCGCGGTCGTTGACCCGGCGCCTCGTATCGATCCCATTCATGCGTGGCGCTGAACACGCCGCTCACCTGGCCGGCTACTGCCGTGGAGGAAGGCTAGGAGGAAGGATTAATAAAATGTATGAAATTAAATTTGATTAAAATTTAATTTCATGTTATAACTTCGTAACATCGAAGTAGTTCGTCGATATAAATCTTAACGCTACGAACATTATATATTTTTTTTAACTTAAACACGTATTTTTAAGCATATTTGTATATTTTTTGCTATTGTTTTCATACAAACAATTCAAGTGCCTATTATGAATCGAATCTTATCCTGTCTGTAAAAAATAGTCAGTAATCTATGAAATAGCTCGTCCATGCTTTTCCTTTAAAAATTGTTTAACTAACAGCAAATAGCAATATTGCATGGAAAATTATCCTACAAACTAAAGTTAACTATGACAAGTAGTTAGAGGGTTCCCGCGGCGACGCCTGACGGGGCTTTGTTGTCAAATTACGGGATCAAACCAATCAGCGCTAAGTTTGAGGTCGGCTGACGTATTGCTTGCGGCGAGATGTGTTCCGTTCAGGAAAGTACGGGCAGAACTTGGACAGGTGCCTATCTATTTCAATTGCATTACTAGTTAATTTCCTCGAAATATATCTCGACTCTACTGTCACCTGGCTAGCTTGAGCAGTGGCCGCCACTTGCGAGTTGTAGTTAAGAGGGTCGAACCCAGACGGGTGTTTTACTTATAAATACCAAATAATAAATTCCATCACCACTGTTTTCAAAACAGTGAAGGAAAATATCGCGAGGGAACCGACCAGACCTGTCCTAGAATAAAAAAATCGAAGACACGTGACATCAACCAACCCGCACTCGGGCCGCATGGAGGATTATGAGAGGAGGTCATTTTGAACATTATAGACTGATCAAGCTACTGTCATGTGAACCAGAAGGTGTCAATGACGTCCTCAATTCACTAACAGATATCCGTCAGTGCCTCAATTCTATGATTTTTTTAACAATCGTTGTTTAAGTGACGTTCAGTTGAATAAAGGATTTCTCCTTATCTGAAGGGTCATAAAATACATCTTTTTAGTAAAGCAATGGTTCATAACTGAACACCTCAAAGAAACACTATGTAGAGAGAATCAATGAGTCGTACCGCGTCGTTAGCATACAGTTTTCCGAGAAACATTTCTGAATTCAGTAAACAGTATTTCTAGAAATCTTGCTACTATTAAATAAGCCCTAAAGCCTTTCTGCTGAGGGACTGCGCTTGCTCCATAAGTTGTAAACTCATACTACATGCATGTCGGTTACTCCTCCGGGAATGAATACTGCTGAATTAAATTATACTCACAAAAATGGACGTAAAATTAAACAGTACATGAGTTTTGTTAAATTCTCCTCCTTTAAAGTTAAGGGGGATTGTTATCTCTAGCCCCCACAGTTGGGGGGTCTTGGTCTCGACATAGGGAATAATAAGCCATAACAATGGGATAGCTTGGAGGCATACACTAATAGTGCGGCGGATATTATTATGTTTCATATTATGTTGTGCGTGTCCTTGCCTTTGCTCCCAAATTACGTAGTCTGATTTGATTAAGGCTGGGCCTGTGCGATGTTTCTTTGACCTCGGTTTCGCTGGGGGCGTTACACTAGATAAAAAGTTCAGAGAATCTGGAGTTGTTATGATGTTGCTAGTCCGTTTGCTGGTGTTCTGATAACTTGTACGACTACTAGAGTAATAAATACTGATCACCCAGTAACCAACACGTTTATATGTAGAGAGTATTTATTTATTTACTAGCTTCTGCCCGCGGCTTCGCTCGCGTGGAGGTCGGAAATTATCCCACAGGAATGTTCTACCGGGATAAAAAATATCCTATGTGTTAATCCAGGATATAAACCATCTCTGTGTCAAATTTCATCCAAATCTATACAGTAGTTTTTACGTGAAAGAGTAACAAACATCCATACATCCATACTTACAAACTTTCGCCTTTATAATAGTAGTAGGATTTAGTACATGGAGGACTTACAGCTAACAAAATCATAACAAAAAGGAGGAAATAGTCACCAGAGAGCCAATTACAGGTCCTCACGTTTAGAGTTAGAAATAATAAAAAGTGATGATAAGAGCACACAAACAGCAGCACACGACTTAAATTGAAGTTATCAAGTTAAACATTTAAACATTACACATTTACTAGCAAGCACAAAAAAAAATGAAAAGAAAACTGCTTAAAATAACCGCTGTCACTTAAAAAATTGGAGGCTTAAGCACCTTCTGGCTGAGTTCACACTAGTTGCGAAAGGATCCAGATCATGCCGCTTGCATATCTCATTAAAGTTTCTACTTGCACGCACAATATAGCTGTTCTGCCTATAATTCGATGATGAATGAGGAACACAAATGGGGGGATTGCAACGTAATATTTTACTGGGCACATTAAATTAAATTTGGATAATAGTTCAGGACTATCAATATCGTTGTGGAGGATTTTCAACAAAAACAAACAGTCTGCAATTTTACGTCGATTTACTAGTGGTAATAGGTGGTATTCGAAGATATTCTGCTGAGTCATATGGAACCTTTTGGTGAAAACAACGATATTTTATAAAGCGTTTTTGTATATTTTCAATGCGGTCGATATATTTATGATACCTTTTTTTTTTTTTTTTAACGCTCGGAAATCATCTAATGACTGCTCCCGCTCTGGGTGGAGCGGAAGGGAGTGTCAGACTCTTACTGACTAAAACCCATCCATGTTCCTTCCGTAGCCCTTTATGTTCCGGGGTAGCGGTAACCCTTTCGGACAATCCCGCTTACCCGGCAGGCTTGGCCCTGAGGGGCCCCTTCCTTTGCTGACATCTCTTTGAGGCGCGCGTGGAACATATACGCGCCGTACGGCACGGGTCTGGTGCTGATCGGACGGTGAGTCACCCATTACTCACCGCCCGCAGGCCCGCGCCTACGGTGGCCGGGAGTCGTCACGTGGCTCCCGACGCCCGGAGCGTCTCCCACGGTGGCTGGGACGGGAGGACCTTTCTCTCTCCCATCCCGCCACCTCCTTCGCGAGCATAACTTTTTCGCAGAAGGAGGTGACTGCCTCCCACTCCCTCTCGCCCCGGACCATGGCTTGCACCAGGGCCGGGCGCGAGAGGTCGCCGCCGCCGATCGCCTCTACGAGGACACGGCGGTGCTCCGCCCAAGCGGGGCAGGTTTGCACCGTGTGCTCTACCGTGTCCTCTGGGCGATCCTCGCAGTGGTGACACCCGGGCGTTTCCTCCCGCCTGATGATGTGCAGGAACTTCCCGAAACATCCATGTCCGGTGAGGACCTGCGTCAGGCGGTAGGTGAGGGCGCCGTGACGCCTCTCTAGCCACTCCTCAAAGAGGGGCCTTACCGCCACTATCGTGGCGTGCCCTGCGCTGGGTTGCGACAGTCGCTGATTCCAGGCCGCCATGAGATCGCGCCGGAGGTCCGTCCGCTCCGCCGCAACTTGCTGCGGAAACGGAGTTTCCCCCCGGCTTAGTACCTCCGCGCGCCACTCGAACAGGCCTATACCTTGGATTCCATATTTGAGATGCGTACACGAGCTGACTCCTAACGTAAGTACAATACAATATTTTGAGCGTTTTAGCCTCAGTGAAACACTTAGAAAGTCGCATTATAAAACCAAGTAGTTTAGATGCTTTTTTAACAATAGTATCAATGTGTGAGTCGAAAATTAATTTACTATCATGATAAACTCCCAAGTCACGAACAGTATTGCATCTAGGCAAATTTTCGCCCGCCAAAGTGTAGGTAGTGACCAGGACCGCACGTTTCCTAGTGTAGGTAATAACGGAACACTTAGACGGGTTGAGATCTAATTTAATAGCCCGACAATACTCTTCAAGCCGACATAAATCGGCCTGTAATGCAAGCATGTCATCAAGCGATGCAATGGTGGAAAAGATTTTCATGTCATCGGCAAAGCATAGTAGTTTGGATGAATGGAGGCACTGATCGATGTCGTTCACATAAACCACAAATAAGAAAGGACCGAGCAACGAACCTTGAGGCACCCCACTGGGCACGTTAACCCAGCTAGACACATAGTTATTGATTAAATATAGTATCAAATACATATAGTATTAAATCCTATAAAACGTGATCCCATTAAACAACGATCAGGTTATCTCGCTGTTGCAGCGCTCTATCCACACAAGTTTTCACACTCCTATATCTGACTGTATAAAAACTACGCGAAGACCCTATGTGCTGGTAGGGGCACCATGTCTTAAGTTTAAACCTACCTTTGCGCCTGCACGGATAGGTCGGAAAGGCTTTACCTATTTAGTTTCACGTTGTTTCTACAACTTCCTCACTTATGCGATATCATATATACTAGGGGAAGAAACACTGTGGAGTACAGTCGGTAGAAGGCTAACATTGTACTTCATCTTGTTCAGAGTGAAGAGCAGATAATTATAACAGATTTCCCCGCTAGCAAATATAATGCAGCATAATTACTGTATCCACTTACGTTCCAACCCTTGCAACACAAAACTATAATCACAAAATGGCTGAACTTGATCCGCGACACCACTAATTAATCCGTTCTCATTTATCACCCAACTATCCCGGCGCCGGCCCGCAGCTGTAATGACGATGACAGGTGCTCATTAGCGAATATAACAATAACGCGTACTGACGCGCCTGGACGAGAGGTGGCGCGCTCGTTAGCGATCCTTATCGCCTGTATCTCCAGTGGTGGTGCGCGGCGCAGATAGTCATGTTTTGGTTACTGCAAGTGCATTTGTGAATTGAGTATCGCAGCTTGATCGCAGACTACTCTGATATTAGTACTGAAAGCTGGGCAGACATTAAGATTGGCTAAAATTTGTAACACATACAGATTGTGTTGACCAAGTCGTGTTTGGCTTCCATCGAGAACGGACGTGTGCAATTCGCGAGCGCGTGCTCTACTTTAGAGTAATTTGCTGGCGTAGCGAAAACGCCGTCATCACGGAAGAGCGAATCGGTTTGTCAAGGCCTCCGCGATGACCTTGTTACTAATTATAGTGTGAACAAGTGCAATTAAGTAATTTTATTATAGATGAAGTTTTAACTTACCTTACAATGTGTGCAACAACGGTTAAAATTAAAACTGATACGGAGAGGCAGTTATATGACTATTATCTCCGAGAAAAATCAGCGAGAGAAAAGCTGGAAGTCCTTGTTAATGACCTAAAGGTTCAGGTACAAAGCCTCCAGCAACAACTTGAAAACTGCGATCAAGAAAATCAATGCTCCAAGGGTCAAGAACGTTGTGAGTCCAAGGACTTGGCTAAGAGCAACATTAAATTTGCTCAATCCGAAAATGATAACGTTGAGTATTGTACTGACGAGGATGAACTCGCCAAAGAAACTGAGTGGATTAGGGCCAAAATCAGGAAAAAAAGGAAGCTTAACATCTCTCTTTCTCCTCAACAACAACCTGGAACAAGCGCCCAGCAACAAAAACATGCGAAAGAGCCGCCAGTCAAAAAAGTGCCTCCACCGCCGCCAATCATTATAGAGGGAGTCAAGAACTATCAAACGTTCTACGACTTGATTACTGAAACTCAACCAGCTGAATCATTCACCGCCAAAATGATGAATGGGGATTGCGTGAAAGTCAACGCAAAAACAGAAAACTCTTATAGAACAATTGTCAAGATCTTGTCTGAAAAAGGCTACCACTGGCACTCATATGAGAATAAACAGGCTAGACCAATAAGAGTTGTGGTGAAAAAATTACATTCTTCTTGTCAGCCAGATCGCATTAAAGATGATCTTACAACGCAAGGGCTAAAAATAGAAAAGGTTGACAACAAATTGAGCTGGAAGAGTAAAGAACCACTCAATATGTTCGTTTTATCTTTCCATAACGACGAAGATGTCAACAAAATCTATGGCATTAAATTCATATATTATTAGGGTGCAAAATTGAAATACACCCACTAAAAAATCCAAAACTTATTCCTCAATGTAAGAGTGCCAGGCATATGGGCATACCCATAAATACTGTAAAAGGGAGCCAAGGTGTGTGAAATGTACTGGGAAGCACCTCACAGCCGACTGTACCAAATCCCCGCAAGATAAGCCAAAATGCGTCCACTGTGGTCTACCCCACCCTGCAAACTACAGAGGGTGTGAAGTAGCTAAAGAGATGCAACTCATAAAAAACAAAAACATTAAGAAGAAACCTGATGTGACAACGTCGCAACAGTTTCCTACGATTACACAGGAGAAACAAGCACAGAAAGCAAAGATACAAGCAACTCCAAAACCCACACAAGGAACTAATATTTGTTCTTATGCGCAAGCAGCAAAGCGAGGATCTTCGAACCTGGAGGATAAAATCAACCAGATACTAAAGTGCATCACTACATTTGATAAGAGATTAGAAAAGCTAGACTAGAATCCAGCACCAAAACAGCTGTTTCAAATAATCAAAAATGAATAACACTCTTAAAATAATGGCGTGGAACTCCAATGGGCTCCTCAAACATCAGAATGAGTTACAGGCGGTCCTAGATACAGAAAATATAGACGTGTGTTTGATATCCGAAACGCACTTCACTAAACAATCTTTTATCAAATTTAGAGGATATATGGTGTATAACTCGCTCCACCCTGACAACTCCGCTAGAGGAGGTAGCGCTATCATAATCAAAGAAAATATTAGTCATTACGAGCAGTGCAAGTATGAAGAGCCAGATATCCAAGCTGTGGTAATATCTGTGAAAACCAAATTTTGTCATGTGTCTATAGCTGCTGTATACTGTCCTCCAAGGCACATGATAAGAAAATAGCGGTATTTACATTTCTTTGAAATGTTAGGTCAAAGATTCATCCTAGGCGGTGATTTTAATGCCAAGCACACGCAATGGGGATCGAGACTTACAACAACAAAAGGAAGGCAGCTTTTAAGTGCAGTTAAAGAAACACATTGTGAAGTTATGAGCACAGGGAAACCAACATACTGGCCCTCTGACCTCCAAAAAATACCAGATCTTATAGACTTTTTTATATGCAAAAACATATCCGTTAATTACGTTGCTGTGGAGGAAGGTTTTCATATGAACTCTGACCACTCCTCGATAGTACTAAGACTTAGTCAAAAAATTTTACTAAAAGAAAGCCAGATATCCCTGGTTAACAAGTCAACAGACTGGGAAAGTTTTAAACTTGATCTAGATAATATTATCGACCTAAGAACTCCGATAAAAACGCAAGATCAGCTTGACTCAGAAGTAAACAAATATGTTATTGATATCCAACAATGTGCGTGGAACAATACACCACAAATAAAACGCAAATATAAGGGTTATATCTATCCTAAGGAAATTGTGGATTTACTATCTGAGAAAAGAAAACAAAGAAAGCAGTGGCAGCAAACAAGGTGTCCACGGGAAAAAACATTATTAAATAATCTGACTAAGCGATTAAAGAGAAAAATAATACAATTCGAGGATGAATCCCTAAACACCAACCTTCTGCAGTTAACCAATGACAAATCAACGGATTACTCTCTTTGGAAAGTGACAAGGAACCTAAAAAGGCCAACTAAACAAATACCGCCTATTAGAAATACTGACGGAAAATGGGCTATAAGTAATGACCAAAAAGCGTTAAGGTTTGCTCAACACTTACAAAATACTTTTCAACCCAATGATAACTGTACAGATATACTTGAGTGTGAAAAGTTAGTGCAAAATCAAGAAATTAAGCTTGTGACTCCTAAAGAAGTTATGAGAGAAATTCAAAATAATATTAGTTCAAAAAAATCGCCGGGCTATGACCTCATAACAGGTGAAATTCTTAAACACCTCCCGCGCAAAGCCATAGTAAAGCTGACCAAAATTATCAATGCTGCGTTTACTCTGAAATATGTACCTGAGCTGTGGAAGGTAGCTGAAGTAATTATGATTGCGAAGCCTGGGAAACCGCCCCATGAAGCGTCATCATATAGACCTATTTCCTTGTTGCCAGTGTTATCAAAACTATTTGAAAAAAAAAACGATTAAAACCAATAATAGAAGAAAAAGATCTTATCCCAAATCATCAATTTGGTTTCAGAGAAAAACACTCTACAGTAGACCAGGTACACAGAATAACAAACGTCATTGAAAAAACGCTCGAAAACAAGGAAGTCTGCGCCACCGTATTCTTAGATGTCGCGCAAGCTTTTGACAAAGTTTGGCATGATGGCCTAATATTCAAACTTAGATATATGTTGCCTCCAGAATTTGCAGATATTCTGGAGTCGTATTTAACTAATAGAATGTTTAGAATAAGACAAGAAGATGCATATTCCGAGCTAAAAGCGATAAAAGCTGGGGTACCTCAAGGAAGTGTGCTAGGCCCAATCTTATACTTGTTGTACACATGTGACATCCCAGAGCTAGATAACAACACCATTGCGACCTTTGCTGATGATACTGCTATTATGGCTACTGGATCGAATCACAAAGAAGCAGTAGAAAAAGTTCAACTTGCTGTGAACAAAGTTTATGACTGGACACAAAAATGGAAGATCAAACTGAATGAGTCAAAATCAATTCACGTTGACTTCACAAACAAACAGTGCGACTACCACCCAGTCTACATAAACGGTACGCAAGTGCCTTATTCTAATACAGCCAAATATCTTGGCATAACCCTCGACGCTAAGTTGCGATGGAAAGCTCATGTCAAAAAGAAAAGACAGGAACTCGACATACGCTATAAAAGTATGTATTGGTTACTCGGAAGGAAATCCTGTTTATCAATACATAATAAGATTATACTCTATAAGCATATTCTGATGCCAATTTGGACGTATGGTATCCAACTCTGGGGCTGTACTAAACAGAGCAACCTCAAAATAATACAACAATTCCAGAATAAAGTACTCAGAGATGCTGTAAAAGCACCTTGGTACATCAGAAATGACGACCTCCACCGTGACCTTAAAATAGAACTCGTCACCACCATCATTCAAAAATTTGCTGAAGCCCACGAACACAGACTTCACCGACATGTGAATGTTGAGGCAATTCAGCTGTTAGACAACACGGACCTAGTGCGTAGACTAAAGAGAACTAAACCTTTTGAGTTAGTGTAGTGTTTAAAGTTAGTGTATAATAGTGATCATTGCTGTGCTATGCATATAACACATGAACAAAGTGTTTTTATCAATACCAGACTCTAAGAAAGTGCTATGGACTTATACAGGGTGGAATTTTGTAATGCCCCCTGGAGGGAAAGTACTCTTAATACTGTAGATAGAAAATTTTACTCAAAGGAAACATTCCTTTATTTTTGAATAGAAAGAAAACTGCATTCAAAGATTTACAAAAAATCTCTTGCCACACCCGGGAATCGAACTGACTAAAATCTGCAAAAAGTACACACTGTACTTTTAATCCCGCGATCGTTAGTATCAATTATAAGGATGAAATCTCTCGAACAAACTTGATAAATTAAATGATAGGAAAACCATGAAATCTTTAATTATTTACAAAAAATTGTAAAGTAATTAATTAGTTGCTCGAAATGTGCTCCATTTTCTTGGATACACAAATGTATTCTTCTAAATAAATACCTTGAATACCTAGATTGGTACAAACGGCACAATCAGATGGCATGCGAGATCACCGGATCTCACCCTTTTAGATTTTTTTTAATGGGGATATGTTAAAAACCAAATTTACATTAAATCTTATGCGAATGTAAACGAGTTGAGAGTTGAAGTTCGGAATACGATTTATAATATTCACCACAACACGTTATTAAAGGTTACAAGAAATGAATTTGTTAGAAGAATACATTTGTGTATCCAGAAAATGGAGCCCATTTCGAGCAACTAATTAATTAGTTTACAATTTTTTGTAAATAATTAAAGATTTCATGGTTTTCCCATCATTTAATTTATCAAGTTTGTTCGAGAGATTTCATCCTTATAATTGATACTAACGATCGCGGCAATAAAAGTACAGTGTGTACTTTTTGCAGATTTTAGTCAGTTCGATTCCCGGGTGTGGCAAGCGATTTTTTTCTAATCTTTGAATGCAGTTTTTTTTCTATTCAAAAATAAAGGAATGTTTCCTTTGAGTAAAATTTTCTATCTACAGTATTAAGAGTACTTTCCCTCCAGGGGGCATTACAAAATTCCACCCTGTATAAAAGTGCTAAAGGACGCTATTCTTAGTTTTAACAAAACCTTTACCGTATAATAATAAGTTAGAGTTAAATTGCTTATTAGTCTTTTAGGCTAGATTGTAATCATTTATTAAGAAATCTTTTCTTAATAATAAGGAAAAAAAAAAAAAAAAACCTACAGATTGTAAAGTTGTCTTTTTCAAAAGTACGTAGTACGTAGTTTCGTAAGTAAGTAGTAGTAAACTTTAACTCCATCTTCTAACAAATAATATCCTTTTGCCAAAAATTCTTTCATTTCAACCGAAAAACTAAAATCTCTTTTCTATTTATTCAAATATCCTGCAAATGCATGGTTATCTTACTAAGAGGGGCTATCGAACTGCATTACAAACTTGTCGTATCAATATCGAGCAACTTGGTCGGTGGCCAAGCGCAATTTTTGTGTCTGCCGGCCAACTTGGCGGAACTTGGCAGTTTCTTTTATTCGAATATCGAATGCATTGATTTCTTTTTTAGAAAAGTAGGTGTCGAGTTTCATTTGCGCGTCTGAAGTTCCTTTATGATCTTGTTTGGACGAGGTGCGATTTGGATCTTGGCCATTACCGTCTTTTATTTTTATTTTAAATATTTTTCCACCAAACACGACTCAATTACCTACTTAAATTTATTCACAAAAATGAGACACAATCCAGATATAACCCTCAAATTACCATTCAACAATCCTGGTTTCCGCCACACTCACTTCATGCGTATCATCCGTCTCAACAGATATAAAGAGCGTCTCTAAACGAATGTGCATACAATTACTCGCGTAACTTGTTCTGTGGCTATTTGCGCTCACGCGGGCAGGTTGGCGCAAACGTTAAATTATGTTGATGGTAACTAGTTGGGGCATTACCATACAAGCCCTTATAAGGTTGGGGGTTGGTGAGCACGAGTGGAGGGGGTAGAAACAGCATTTTTGTATTTAGTAAAATGGCTACAAAAGTCTGCTTTGCCTGTGGATTCTTGCCAAGTTTGATAGGATTGTATTATCTGCTGTAAGTGGGATATTGCGAGCGATTATGTTACGTTAGCCACGGAATCAAAGAACTGCAACCCATTTTTATAACTTCACGAGCAATTCAAAACGTTCAAAATTCTAGCTGATGCCGTTTTGTTTTTCCCATTTGGACTTCCTGCATTAAACGAATGCTCTTCACAAAAATAACCAATTGTATGCACAGTAGAATACAAAGTTTATAAAGTCCAGTGTTGCCAGTATGCGAGCGAACGCACGATCCCTTTAAAATTGTAGTTTAGACACGCTGTTGTGAGCTGAAATACAAAGTTTATAAAGTCCAGTGTTGCCAGTATGCGAGCGAACGCACGATCCCTTTAAAATTGTAGTTTAGACACGCTGTTGTGAGCTGAAATACAAAGTTTATAAAGTCCAGTGTTGCCAGTATGCGAGCGAACGCACGATCCCTTTAAAATTGTAGTTTAGACACGCTGTTGTGAGCTGAAATAAGTTTATACAGTTCCCTAATGTGAGCTCTGTTTATTTCTTCATAAGGTTATGTTCTACAGATTAGCTTTTTTAAAAATACACATACCCTGTTTTGATATCTATTTGGTACCTACTCGAATAGTAAGAAGGATAGTAAGAATTAAAGTGAATATTTTCTGACTGAAGAGGGCAATTACACACTGTAATCTCTAAAACCTTATCGTCTAGGCTGAGATACAGCCACAAACCATTACATCTATTGAGATGTTGTTATTTTCTAAGGTTTAATTTAACATTATGAACATGCAAATGTAATGTTCATTTGCATGTTCATAACCTAAGTTTCCTCGTTAATTCAAATCATAATCATCGTTTTCATTTCTGAGATGTCTGTAACTATTTGTCTACGAATAAGAACATTCCATATTATTTATAATACTTATCATCTTTGCGTCTCTTTTTAGTTTCTTCATATTATTAAACCTGTGTTGAATTTCTTAAGTATGTCTAGACTGCCTTATAGAGTCTATTGCTCTAGGCTCTTTGGTCTAGGCACCGGCGGTCTACCCCTAAAAATTTAATAACCATTACAGCATATTTTTGTAATACGAAGCTAGCTTCCCCCGCGAACCTCTCCTGTTGCTATGTAATAGTTTCATAACATTTTATCTCCGCGGATGAGAAAATGCTTATATTCCGGGAAATTATATCGTAAAAGAAGATGGCGTCTGAAACAAGTATGGGACGAGGTCGGTATAGTGCCCAGGTAGTGAAAGTGAAGGTTTCTTTATGTATTAATTGTAATAAGACCGATTATAATATATCTACATACTTTGTATAAAAAATACAAAACCTGATAAGTACCTCAACATTTCACAATTATATACGTAGTTTAAGTTAAATAAAAGCACAGCTATCTACTGTCATTACTAAACTAATTGTAAGACAACGTTGTGAAAGAACCCACCCTTAGCACAACACCACGCCTGTAGTCTGCGAAGGATTAGGTAGAGGTACCTGGGACACCCACATTTTGACAGGTGTGTTGAAGTCCTGTGGTACAGCGGACATACCTATTGGCATCAGCTGGACGCGACTCTGGGCTGCCACGGAGACATTACAAAAAGAAAACACAATAACACTGCCCGACCCGGGAACCGAACTCAAGACCTCCTACGTGTCAGTAGCGGTTGCGACCCCTTTTTTTTTAACGCTGGGAAATCATCCAATGACTTCTCCCGCTCTGGGTGGAGCGGAAGGGAGTGCCAGACTCTTACTGACTAAAACCCATCCATGTTCCTTCCTTAGCCCTTTGTGTTCCGGGGTAGCGGTGACCCTTTCGGACAATCGCTTACAAGTCGTTACAATATAACTGGTCACTAGGCCAATGTGTAATGTGTCTGTTATGAGTAGCAATAGGGATGTGCTTTGAACGTAACACGCGACTGAATCATCAGCAGTCAGCAGCCGGTCGCATCACACACCGCGCTCCTCGCTACAACAACATTGACACAGCGCTGCAGCGGGTGCCAATGATGCCAGTTTGCTGATTTTATTACGCGCTTCCTAACTCACATTGTGTCAAACAAACAAATTATATTCTACTACGTTTTGTTAGAAGTATGAATTTTAATTAGTGACTTTATTAGTTTCTGTTTTAGTAATTTCGTTTTCCAGGAAACGTTCTACGTTGGGTTTCGTGACCTAGGAATTACTATGGCTAAGAATAATTATGGCTAAAAAATCATGTCATCTAAATGTCGTCATTAAAACTTATTTCTATAACTAATCTACACAATTAACAGGTGACAGATATGCTGATTGTTTTTAGTAATACTTCTTTAATTCAAACCCTAAAATCCATAATGGTAGTGTAGTTAGTACTAAAAACAACATAAAACTATGTTACTAGTATCAAAATGATAATTTTCTGCTAGGTTATGGGTGGTTGTATGAGGCAAAGGCCACAAATAGCCATGAATCTTTAACAAAACGAATTCTGACAAAACAAAGAAAAAACGATCCAAATAAAAATCCTGATCTTGGTATTGTTATTAAATGGTTCTAGAGGAAACAAAGAACAGTTTATTTTCCTGTTCAGCTCATCAATCGAGAGAGGATTGAGGGAGGGCGATGAGGGGGAGGGGGGTGAATATGATGCTGTTCAGGTGACGAACGAGCCGTCGGGAACCTTTATTGAACCCGATTTATTAGCGTTTTTGTTTAGGATGAGAAATCACTTTTTACGTTCATGTTGAAACGTACAAGTTTCTAACAGCACCCGATGTTGGTCAAGTTCATTTTTTTGAGAATATTTTATAGGTATCATTATATTCATATTTTAGAAAACATTTTTTCATCAACATGATACAGACCACGATACTATTAATTTATAGTTTAAAAAAAAATTACATTTATCTTTCATTATAAATACATTGATGTCAAATAGCATTGAGCAATGTATGATGTCACAGTTCAAAAGAAAGGTTTGTTTACATTGTTACATTGATGCTCTATATCTGTACTGTCGACCACAAAATTGTTTAACATTTAAAAATAATGAATAGTTTTAATAAACTAGTTTTTTTTGTAACCTCCGTTGAGTTATGTACGTAATTTATTTAACAAATTACAAAATCTACCAAGGTGGTAGCGACTAGACAAGCACAATCAAGCAAGGCGACAGACGCTCAATCAGAAAATTCATTTAAACCTTCACTAATTAAAGAGGCAAGTCGACAAGAATCTGAGAAATTCGCATTACAGTAATTCACGGCCGCTCGCAAACTAAGCTCATGAAACATGGCGCGTTCATAATGAGCAATGGATATTGTAGCTTTTTAATTTACGTAGTTACGGAAATGTATATTTATGTTTACTAACTAAATACATTTGCAGCAAACCCACAATGAACCCATCTACATCTAAATTATAAAAAACATGGCACTTCTTATCCCTTAGAGCTCTTTGGACTTTTTTACCATAAAATCAAGGAAATTAATTGTAAAGCAAAATTGTCCGTATATATTCAAATCACAGCTATTGTTCTTTGATAGTTGTATGAAATGGCAAATTGACGTAGTGTGTCAATTTGCTTAACAATTCATTTTCCTGACGTCAAATCCTACACATTTTTAACATAGATATTTGCTTCGTATAATATGATACGGGTTTAAATATGGTTGAAGTTTTCGTAAGTCAGCCGTACAATAACGTCACGTTCATGTCAACCGAATTGCCTCCGAAACAGTTACTACATAAAAGACCAGATATTCGAAACCGTCCAACATGGCGAACAAACCCATCGTTCAGCAATTCCCCTTATTCCGGCTATTTGCTCCATTTATTGTGTCGTAATGGATATGCGCCGGTGAAACAGAGCTTCTGTTACCAAATTATTATGTCATGAAAACGCGAAAATTCACCGAACTTATAGACGATGTTGATTAAGTTTCCTGGGTCATCAAATTGGATCGCCAAATGTAAACTTGCGTTTGTTCTTACCGACACCTGACATAGTGTCACGCCTGTGTTCCCTGAAGAGTTAGGCAGGTAGTACACCCACATTTTGCCAAAAAAGGCGAGCCTATTGCCACCAACTGAGAAGAAATCCAAACTCCGAGCTCTAGTAGAAAATGCTGGATACCGGAAAACCTCTTGCTCGACCTGGGAATCGGACCTAGGACCCCATACTCAGCAGTCCATCACTCAGTACGACCATCAGATCAACGAAGCAGTCTTACTTATTTTTGAGAATTTTTGCACTTACAATATCGCAAAATCAAAAATAGAACACGAAAAATCTTGGCTCCTTTCTCCAGTAACATTACTGTAACGGAAACCCATCACCGCGAGCAAAAGAAACTCAGCCATGAATCATTCGACCTTAAAATTTTAGTGTAACTTCAAATACTTATATCCAGGCTCAATATTAAAGATCGAGTATTTCCGACACGTTGGCCCTTCACGCAATATTGATTCCTATTTGCTTTTGATATGGTTGATATTAAGTTGGTTTAAGGGAAAGCTTTTCACCACTCAGCTGAATTCACATCGACCCCTTACGGGTTGTTCCAGTTTTATTTCTCCTATAATCTAAGCTGTATTTTCTAGACGTCTGTGTTAGATATATTTCGGAAATGTTTGTTCCATCAAGTCTTGCTCTTAACACTTTATCTTTTGCTTTCAACCTACTTTACGGATGGTTAAAGGCAAATTCATTTCGAGGTAGTAAAAGTTTTTATGTATTGTTCATTCTTTTGGAGGGTATATGTCCGAGTTTTATCAACCCATCTTTTGTCAGCACGTATTATGTATATAAGTACATTGCCATATTAAATAAAACAGAGAAAAAAAGAAAAAAGTGAAAAAAAGAGGTCGGAGCGATTCCAATATTATGTACGTTTTATCTATCGATTAAAGCTTATTACTTCAAAGATATATTCTATAGTACAAAGCTCCCCAATAACAAAAGTCGGGAACTACCAACTAATAACTTCATGTCTTTCTTGTCTTAGATCAACACGAAAACAAAGTTAGTGCAATAAACCATACACATAACAAAATTAACAGGTTTACGACAAAATAAAAGAACCCCACAATAAAAAGATAACAACGTTATACGCGACTGTACGCCCATAATTTTGGTACACACATGCACAGCGGGTATAATTGTGAACAGCTGTGAACACTGTGAAGGTACACCAGTAACTCAACACCGCGACGTCCTTCAGTTTTGTTTACTATAAAAACCATTTCGGTGGAAATAAAAGCGTGGTCGTTGATAAGTCATAAAACAGGCGAATGGCAGCCATTGACCGGTGTGACGTCACAGGTTGACGTTGACGTTATAGTAACCTGTGCTTGGTTATTTCTACCAGAGTCGTGACGTGGGTTTCTATTTCAGTGCTTTTTATTTGGGTAGGAATGTAGGCTATAAACAATGAAATCTTTTGTTAGTTCGTTCATGAATTTAAAAGAAAGATCAAAACTCGTTTGATAGACTCAAAATTAGGGGCTTATTGTTATCCTGAATATGATTATGAGACAACTAAATAGTACCTATTCCTTATTGTTTTAGCCCCAGTAAAACCAATTATGAGCGCAGAGAAAACAGTTGTCTCACTAACCAAGTTTGCGCGCGCGACTATCATAAACCATGCAGAACGTGGTTTTATCGCATTTTTACTTTTATTGCATTACTGAATTAGATTAACTGGCACACGCTGTTGTATACGATTGAATAGTGATATAAACATTGAAATATGCAGACAAAGCGCTTTGAAACTGATTTATAACGGTTGAGTATACCTTTGTTGTAAAGAGGTTTTAAAAGCGTCCAGAGATTGTTGATTTTCTAAATAATGAGTTAGTGTTAGTTTTTCATGTATTGAAAGAGTAGACGCATTCCTTGGTACAGTCAAAGTGTTTGTTTTCATTGTTTCTAGATCAGGAGGTGATGAACATTGTAATTCTTTTATACCATATGGGGTGTTAAAACTGTTGGTATGAATCTTTTAACTTTGATTACGTTTAGTGCCAAACACTGACTAACTCACAGTATTTGAGCTGTTCATGGTATACCGGTTATTCCTTTGATTGTTTTGACTGATTTACAAAAACAAACACTCTGTTTTATCTCGGAATCATAAAAACTTGGTTTGTTATTGCATCTCCAATTTCTTTACAAAACGTTAAACAAAAATTTAATCCTTCAAAGCTTTTACAGTTAAACTTTCTGAAAATGTACACGACTGTGTCAGTAAAGTGTCTGCAGTTAAATGTTTCTTCACAATAGTATTTTCCTACTTATTTCTAGTCCTTAACAGTAACTTTTATCAAAGAATATCACTATCATTAAAAACTTCCGCTTCAAGGGAAACAAGCTGTTGTTATAACACTTAAATTATTTTTTCCCCGAAACTAGGGTAATCGGTAACTGGAGCGGATGACAGTGGCCCCTGGTCACACGGCTGGAGAGGTAACACGGAATGGTCCTGCTCAGGTAGTTACTCGGACGTTGACCCAGTTTACAAAGTGTCTTTTTCTATTGACAGTTTTTAATTGGCTTTATTTGATCGGATTTTACAGATATATGTCTGTTGCCCGAGTCGCTTCAGAGTCCGACGTGTCTTTTTCATGAAGGCCAGTAAAACGATCGATTTTCATTCATCTGGCAACATGATCTTAATTTGAACTGCTATTAGTCTTGTGCTGTCTCTGTCAGTTTGCGGTGTATTGCTGCGACAGCCGCGTGTTGTACGATTTTTGGGGGTTACAGTTAATAGAGTCAGTCTTAGGAGCCGGTTATGTGATAATTCGAATCGGACAAACTCAAGTCAGCAGTCGATAATCACATGTAATCTCACTTTTTCTTTATTATTATACAACCCACCTTGTTCGGTCCAATTCTAAACGGTTTATATTCTTGCGTCCCATACCATGGGAATCCTTTATATAAAAATGATTGTTAAGCCCATTGTCTGTTGTCATAAACAACCTCCTCACTTGTTCCTTAGTCATAAATAAACTAGTGACGTATTTGTTTACAGACATAACGTTCCAATAAAATATATCGAAGCTGTGCAAGATGAATGTGTTGTAGGTATATCATTATATGTTATGTAGCGTTTCATATCCCTATAGATTTATGTTGAAGTTTATTATTTGTATACGAGATTGTTTTATTGCCGAGAAAATTATGTATCCCAGTTTTGTGCCCAACTGGCAAAGCAAGCGATATTTTGAAATTGTGTTGTAAAATTAATATTAACCACAATATTATGACCTGCACCATCACGCCTGTTTTTCCCGAAGGGTTAGGTAGAGGTGTACTACCTTTTATAATACACCCACTTTCGCCAGTCATGATTAGGTCTTGTATGTAATAGGGGGCGAGCTATAGCTACTGAAAATTGCCTATTGGTAAAACCTAATAACACTTTGCCCGACCCGAGAATCGAACTCAGGATCTCATGACCATGTTTCCTCATGAAATTTTCCTACACCGCAGTCAGCACGTTGGTGTTCAGGATTTATTAAGAAAGTACCTAAAGAAAGCACACTGCATAGAATAAGAAGATGATTGATTTGATTAAACATGATTCATTTAATCCAGTAACATGAGACCTACTTTATCCTGATATCTCACTAAAGACAAATAAAGATGCTGCAATGAACTGCAATTACGAACTATGAAAACGATCTATTAATTCTACTCTTCTTGTAGCAGTCAAACAGCTTGAAGCTTAGGTCATTAGCCAATCAATACAGCTTACCCAGCTTATCCTAATACAACGCCCAAGCCAACACTTAATCTGTAGCTGCTAATAGTAATATGTGATGCACAGTGTTGGCCGATAGTTGGGTGTGCAGGTTTACAGCGCATGACTGGAGACTTGAAATATTTGCACTGAGTCGAATTACTCTAAAGGAAATTGAGAAGAATTTCATTCGAGCGATTTTTTTAAAATGACAGCGTAAAAACTTAAATTGATCTTAGAAAGATAACTTTAAGCTTTTTACTCCAAGTTTGTCGGTGGTCTGACAGTTCACTTGGGGCTGCCATCAGCTAAGTTTTCCTCCAAGTTTCTCGGTGGTCTGACAGTTCACTTGGGGCTGCCATCAGCTAAGTTTCTCGGTGGTCTGACAGTTCACTTGGGGCTGCCATCAGCTAAGTTTTCCCGGTGATATTTTACAACAAACCCATTTCAATTAAGTGAGATGTCATTCCAAAATAGACAGGCAGTTTTTTACATTAATCTGAGCCTCAGTCCTAAGGCAGTTGCTGCTGCAACATAGTCTAGCAGAACTTGTAGTGCACCTAAAAGTTAACATTATTAAACCATAACAATGCGTGTTAAGGTTTAATTTTCGTGCGCTCAGTCTGAACTTTAGATGGTTATGAATAAGGTTACCGCACATGTAGGCTGCAGTCAGATTTCTTTTCGTACAACGCCTACATTATAGCCATTGAGAATAGAATTTTCCAACAAGAGCTATATTCCATTTGCAAAGGTATAAGTGAGACATATGACGCACGAGTATGCTATATAAGTATTACGCGTATGCGAGGCAGATATTAAAACATGTGGAATTTCAGTGGTTCTAAGACAGACAGAAAGGCACTTGAAGTCATGAATTTAATTCAATGATAGAACATAGGATTTACCGATGGGATTTCCCGCCGTCAAAAATGTTGACTACAAAATTGTATGTCCTGTTTAACATTTTAGGGGATAAATTTTCAAAAATTCGTCCAGTTTCGTGATATTAAGAACTGTTGTGAAAAAATTCAAACTTCTAGACTCAGTATGTGTGGCAGTAAGTTTTTTGTCAGTGAATTAATATTATTATTTGAGTTTATTTCCAATACTCAGTTGTGTCGTCATTATTATACAAGGTTCGTTTCCTCTGACCTGAGCCCATTCCCTGATTGCTTTCTAGAAAGTAAGTGTATTGCGCAAAACAAAGAGTAGACGATATAAATTGGTTGCGTTGCAGAGGTACGATGGCGTCCAGTCCCAAGTAGTTGATAACAAATAGTATACGAGGTCTGCGCTCACTGCGGCGGTGGATACGTGGCGCGGTCACGCGACACACCTTGTGCTCAGAGGTGGAGTTAAAGGAATACATAAAAAATTGTCTTAGGAAAAACAATTTTAGCCGATTATGAAAGACTAATAAATCTTTGATCGGAAAATCTGTCAATGAATGAAATAACAATAATCATTTAAGATGAGGTCGGTTTGGCAGCAGAGTTGGAGAGGAATCAAGTGAAATGAAAAATAGATAGCTCTAACGAAACGGGAAATACAAGATCAAATTAAACTTAAGAGGGGCAAAATGCCTGTTCTCCAGTACTACGCAACTTGAGGGTCAGACAAGCAAGCTGTTTAAATAATCACTAAGATAACTTGCACGCATGTTCGTGCGTTTAATGCGTGTCACAGAGCGGGTCAGCAGGATGTGGGTCACTGGAATTATTTAGCAGTACAAGACGTTATAAGACATCTAAAAGAACTTTATTATGCTTGAATTCACATCTGTCACGTATGACAGTAAATTCCACTTAGATAATCTTGTGAAGTTTTCTCTTTTAGCATACAAATGTAACTCGCATTCTATCCATAGAGGGAGGCAGAAAATACCGAGCGCCACCTGCTATGATTTGTACATTCTTCTTTGGCTTTATGTATTTACATTCACACGTATCAGGCCATACACGCACGCAGGCTCCGAGTACTGCGCATACACGCACGCAGGCTCCGAGTACTGCGCATTTGACCACCTTTTCTCAGTAATAGTAACGAGGAAAATATAACCGCCATCATCAAGCACAAATATAACCGCCATCATCAAGCACAAATATAACCGCCATCATCAAGCACAAATATAACCGCCATCATCAAGCACAAATATAACCGCCATCATCAAGCACAAATATAACCGCCATCATCAAGCACAAATATAACCGCCATCATCAAGCACAAATATATCCGCCATCATCAAGCACAAATATAACCGCCATCATCAAGCACAAATATAACCGCCATCATCAAGCACAAATATAACCGCCATCATCAAGCACAAATATAACCGCCATCATCAAGCACAAATATAACCGCCATCATCAAGCACAAATATAACCGCCATCATCAAGCACAAATATAACCGCCATCATCAAGCACAAATATAACCGCCATCATCAAGCACAAATATAACCGCCATCATCAAGCACAAATACCCGATCCTTGTCACAATAGAACGACATTAACTCGACCCACGCGGCCACGTCCCGAACGAGTACCTGTTAAAAATAAACGAACAAACATACGAATACCCACTCATAATAATCACAAGAAAAATACAATGGAAACCCTCCATACTCCCTTGCTATGCGGAACCCACTGAAGACGCGGGGGGATTTGGGGGTCCTTAGTTAATAATTAATCGGACGGAACCCAAAGAGGGGACCACTTGAGCTAAGTTTATGAAAGTCAAGAATTTGGGCGATAGCTATAAGTCAACGGAAGGAGGGACTCTTTGTGCTCTGTACGTTTGGAAATTGTGAGTTGTGGAATGATTTTACACTCGGTAGTGAGCGATGTAAGTTGGTCGGTGTTGTTCAGACGACTGCGTTAAATGGTCACCCCTTTTTACTAAGGTATTTACCTGAATGGGGCTACTTAGCTAATACACTGTCTGTGCGTGAGTAACCCCGATCTTGCTAATGTTTGCAACTCGCAACATGCTTTACAAGTCCTGACAAAAAAACTCAGAGTGCACCCAAAGTGAAATTGCCCTCATCGTTATACAGGAAGGAAGGGTACAAGAAGCAGTACATAAGCATTGTGTGATTAATTTGATCTAGGTACAGTAAATCGTCACTTTGCTCCCAATAATATCCCGAACATGACGCAGAAGTTTCACGCGGAAGTCACGTCTGAACGATTTTCATTCGAAAACTTTCGACCGAAATAAGTAGCTCACACAACAGCTCATACACCCGCTTGTTACTCCACATAATATATTATTATTTTACTAAATAAATAAAGTTTTAGTTTCGTATTTATTCACGTGTATTTTGACATACAGAGCTGAGCTCAATGAATTTAGCGCAAACAATAGCTTTGAGCTAAATTAAATCTAAGCTCAACGGATTATTCCAGCTGTTTGTGATTCTATTGTACCTTTGTTTCCATGCGTTTGGCGTCGGCGGCGGCGGCGCGGGGAAATTATTAATTTTGCTCCTGAAATACTTTGCGTAGTTTATTTTAAGTGGGAGGTATATCATTAAGCGGTTTTTATTCCATAATGTGTCAAACCAAACACGTGGAGAGGCTTATATTGATTCAAATTTCGTGGTTTCTTTTTCTAACACATTGAAAGCTTTCGGTATTATTCCTGATATTATGTTGCAACAATAATAGGTTAATAGTACCTACTTCTAAAGCAAAAACAATGTACCTCCGGGCAATGTTGATCCGGGTATCGGGTTCTGTGTTAATATGGGGTAATATGAATCTGAGGGGATTCCATAAAACCTCGACTCTCATTAAAAAAATAGCGGTTTACAAAAGTTTTTCAAAAAAATGTATGTCACCAACTTTAGCAACACAGCGATCGAACTGGAGACTGTCGAGCTGTCCTCGAAAGTCTTTAAACAACTATACTTTAGAAGGCACACTTTGAACTAAAGTTTTAAAAGTGACTCTTTAAAGAATAGTTTTAAAAGCCTTCCGTCTCACACCACACTGCGACCCTCGGGAATGCGTTCACTAGAACCGATAGTGATGGGATACTGTTATGCGTTCACTAGAACCGATAGTGATGGGATACTGTTATATGACTTTGACTTCAAGAAGATAGAACCCATATTACCCGACTGCCCCAGAAAAAGGTTAATGTTTTTTTTCTTAGAAAGGAGGCCAGTATTGGCAACACTAAAGGCTGATTATGTGACCGTGTCTCATATCACGAGGTATATTGATTGCTAGGGCGTGCAATTTGGTATTATGTTATTTTCCATACGCAATTTTGCGATGCGGCTGTGCGTGTCGCGTGTATTCACACCACCAAGGAAGAGAAGTCGTGGAGTATAGCAAGATGTTCACTTTGAGAGTCGATAAGTTGAAGTCGCGCCATGAGATTATCTTTAAATCTCAAAATAAATCATTTATTATTTTTTAATTAATATTTTTACGCCGCTGCAGGACCATTGCACGATATGGAAACAAAGATACTGCTTGGGAGGCTAAAGTGTTACCTAAAATTAATGTTACAAGTATAATACTCAGGTAAAAGGGCTATTAAAACCCGATGTTCCATTTTGCAGACGGGTAGTGTCATTATTTTTGTACATTAAAGTAATCAATATTTCCTTCTACTTAATACATATTTTTGTCCAAATAATTGAATCAACGAACATTGCCTGAAGCTGACTTAATAAAAATAACTTAAAAAAAAGAAAAGCTGGTAAACAACACCCCTAAAGAAAAGCAAAAATTGTTTCATTCAGGACAGGAAAAGACGTGAAATCTTTTTTTAACATTTACCCACGAATTTTCGTAATTTGAGCCTCTCCCTTTTGGAACCTCTAAAACTGTTACTTACACAAGAACATTTACAAAACGCTGTCCCTTCACGAAATTAAAGTCGGGCCATTTTGAACTCAGAAACAACTGAAAATCTCAGAGGTATTAAAAAACCGGGTGGAAATACGAAAGGTGAGAGGAAACAATTGAATTAATTGTTACGGTGAATTTTACGAGTGGTGGTAGGGGAGAAGAGCATACGATGATTGATTTTACTATGAACTAGCTGACCCGATATACGTTGTCCCGTCATGTAATCCATTTGAAAGACAACCTTAATCTTCTAGCAAAAAAGGTAACGGCGGCCATGACATTCGAAATTCAAATACCTAGTTGGGCAGGTACTAGACCCAACCCTCCATTCACCGGTGTTCTTAATTTGATTGTGCGCAGTTATCGACGAAGCAGTGACGACAGCGCTCCTACCCGCACTAAGTGGGAAACTTTGTTTATAAGTAATCGAGCAAATTGCAGAACGATTGTAATGATTATTTGGACCGCACTTTGCGGTAGATTATTAGGCTCGAGTTCGTGATAATTGTTTATGGACACATAAAGAAACCGATACCTATTTATAATTCTTGAAGACCGTTCAGCTGCGGTAAAGTAATTGCTGTTTTTTTATATGCCTCAATGTATTCCCCTCGTTGTAATTGAAAAAGCTTACCATCAACCGCATCGTTTCAGAATGCCACATACATGTTAAGATTTCAATTCCAATGTAAATAAATTTATATTTTTGCCCGAGAACCGGTCGCCCCTTTCATCCCTTAGGCACCTATTTAACATATTTCAGACTCCAAATATTTTTCTTACCTTTCCCGAAATAACACCGATACATACAAATTAAGGGCCCTTAAGGGTAGCAACATTATGATACATGCTAACACATTTTCCCCGGTGACGTCATTATTAGGTCTGTCCGGGCAGCGCAGCGGTCTCATCCGCTCGGCTTGTTTGTAGTCCGGCTCGGTGGACGCGAGTGAGGGTTAATTGTGACGTGACAAATGTGGATGTTGTGTCGTGACTACCTGTGTACCAAGATGGGTCATTTGTATTAATCTGTGGCTCTGTATTTTTACGTAGTTAATGTTATTGTCCAACTTAGCCGTTATTCCCGATTTCGTCTGCGATCCAGGATGAAAATTAGCCTAGAACGAATATGTCTCTCTCCAGATCATGGTCTACCTTTATGCCAAATTTCAACCAAACCCGTTTAGATATTGTAGCGCGAAAGCGTAACAAACAAACACACTTTCCCATTAATAATATTAATTAGGTTTTACTACTTTTCTTAGCAAGTCGATGGCTATCTAAATAGAATTACCCCAGAATCTGGGTTAACTCAATTAGCCAACCGCCAATTGGCTACGTGTTTGGCACCTTTACAGACAACAGGACACGCTGGACACGATATTATTCTTTCTACTATATCTGTATGCCATTCTAAATCCGTTAATAAATAAGTCATCTATATTTCCTTACAAAAATTTGCAGTTAAGTTCTCGATACGGTTTGGTAAAATGGATCATGTCGTGTGAAAAAACCCGTTCTAAACATACTTATTTGGAAAAGAATCATTATACTTAAAAAAAAATTGAAATTCTGTTAACTATTGCAATAGGTACCCACTACTAAACTATTGCATACTTCAATTCTTAACAGAATTTCCTTTAAATGTCAATATATATTTATGTACCACACTAACAGCAATAGTTACGAAACTGTTTTCTTTTAATTCCGAGAACATTTCCTTGGAATCCTCTGTACGTAGGAAACCAACGTCTTTGAATGACGCCCCCGCCCGCCCCCGCCTCTCACCCACAATGATCTAAACTGATATTTATTTATGTTCACTGCAATTTTCTTCGTTTATTTATTAGTTCCTACCTCAATCAGTATAACTGTCTGCGGTGTTGTGTGTTTGGATATAAAACAGTACCTATCTTTAATTAGAAGCAAGGTCAATACATCTAGGATTTTAAGATTTTGTGTGTGAGAGGCACTCAGTAATGAAATCAAATTAATTACGTAAATAAAGTGTTGCGCGTTCTTACTCAACACTTATTTAGTTCGCCTGCGTTGTCTTTGTTCTAAAGCTCGCTGTAGCCCGCGTGTTGTGTATCAGATCTGCATCCCGGGCAGCTGGGGCTCGGGATTGCTAGTTAACGTGATCTTGCACCATGATTGTAATTGAAATTCTAATGGATGATTGGATACTGTGTTGGTTCGGTGCAATGCTGAATGCTTCATTGAGATGACTCAGTCATCTCATCATGACTGTATCCCTGTTCCATGACTGATGTAGTGTCCATGTTTTTGTCAGATTTTATTAAAGAAATATCTATAAGAATATTTTGAACTACTTTCAATTCAGTCCTGGTTTCAAATAATAAAGCCAACCTAAATGTGACCTTCACGAGATTCACGTGCGTATTGTATAGTTATCACTTGCTTATAATCGGTGAAGGAAAACATCGTGAGGGAACCGGCATGCCTGCGAGATATTTCTCAACAGTATATAAGTCAGAGGCCCATGGGCAGCATTAAAACTCTGACACCAGGTTAGTCACTAACCACACGAAAAGAAGAAGAATGTGACCTTTCAATAGGTTTGTATCAATATCGATGTCCAGACAATCCCATCTCTCGACAGATATCAAAAGCTGGGATATACACCAATTTCCATTTTTCTCCGAAGCAATATTACGTACACTTTACAAACAAATAACCTTCAGCGCATTTCCCTTTATTTCCGATACGAAACAATTCGGGCACAAATCCGAGACTTATCTGGTCGGTAATGCAATCGGGATTGCTAGGGATTGTACCGGTAACTATAGTGTTCTGTAGTGGCTCCTTGGTACCGTGCTGTACTGAGGAATGAGGGACGGATACATTCCCAACATAATGTATGAAAAGTGTTACAATAATTATCTAAAGAAAAATCAAGACTTTTGATTTAACTTTTAGATTCATTTAACCATTGATGTATATAAATATAAACAGACAGGAAGAAAGAAACAGAAAATACGAACAAAGGAGAAGCTTATTTAAAAAAAAAACTCTTCGCTGAAAGAAATATCTTTTTACCTAGTTTCGTATCGCAAGATGGGATACTACATCTCAATGTCAACGCCTTAACTGTTTAATACCCCTTGGTTAAGCGCGTATACAAAAAAGTAAATAAAAGTAAAATAAATTGCTAACAATTAATTAATAAAACAAAGTGGGTAACATTTCCTCTATCAAACATTTAAAATGGAAACACTTCTTTCAAACGGTTTAAATAACATTGCTCCAATGAACAACGTTTTTACCTGTACAAATAAAATCTTACTACTTGCATAGAAATGTGTGCAGGGCACCTGCACCTGTTCCAACACTCTCCGTCAAGTCAAAGTACCACTGAGATAGTACTCTGAATAAAATTACAGTTAGATAGACGTTCTACTGAAAGTGCTGAAAACTTCGCACTTTTACTGAATGCAGGTAATGCTCATAGTACACGGAGTTGACTTCAAAACTCAACACCTTTTGTTGCTCTAAGAGAAATCTGCTATTATTTAGAAGAGAAAAGAATTGTATTTGTAGATTATTGTCTAAGAAAAACCAGATTCCATCTCCACAATACGGTTTTCAAGATGGCTAAAGTAACAGTATATTTATTTCGTCGAGATTATATTTATCTAAACAATAATGTTAATATTTTGATTTAATAAAATGGCCGTGGTGTTTTTATTGCGCTTTGTCCTCCATAGAATAGGTAACTCCATAGGTGACAGTTTGAGTTTGATAGAACTCGATCTAAGTGTAGATACAGAGGTTGTATTTGTGCTCGGTAAACTATAAGTAACGTGACACGATAGCGTGTCAATGGTCTGTTGGACATAACAATTGACTTTCTTATAAAACGGAAAGTAATATAAAAGAAAATCTCAATGAAACTGTATACTTGTGCATAAAGAAACTAAATTAACGTTTTCCATACAATCTACACCATTTATCTCCATATAATTTAAAATCTCGCCGCACCAAGTGATAACCAGCATGCACCGCGGACTATGGTTGTCGGCACCCATTAAGTTCAAGAGATATTGCGATAGTCTGCTTGCAATATTAAAGTAGGATGTGACAACCGTCGCTTATAAACGGTTGCGAATTGCCAACGCGGGGAAATTTTGTGTGCGAACCATTGTTATACTGGGTGTAAAGCAGTGGAGTGCGAGCGAAATGAATTAGTCTGTGGCACTAGTAGTTATTCTGTTATCGTACTGATTTATTATTTAAGTTTCGAAGTAAAGATAGGAAGTCTAGACTTCGGAATGACTGTGCTTTGTGTGTGTTGCGTAGGTACTGACAGCAACAATAATAAGGACACGAAAAGAGTCAGAATGGTCAGAAATAGTATGACCTTTGATGTCTGTGCCGCTTGTTCCTATTGAAATTAGTCCTACTACTATTATAAAGGCGAAAGTTTGTATGTATGGATGTTTGTTACTCTTTCACGTAAAAACTACTGTATAGATTTGGATGAAATTTGACACAGAGATGGTTTATATCCTGGATTAACACATAGGATATTTTTTATCCCGGTAGAACATTCCTGTGGGATAATTTCCGACCTCCACGCGAGCGAAGCCGCGGGCAGAAGCTAGTAGTTTATATTTCTTAGTTGATTCGATCATTGTGTTTGTCCTATTTTTCGACACTGACTGTACCTTTTATAACTCGAGGACTAGATATTAACGTAAAATAATGTAATAAAACCTAAACATTGCCATCCATTGGACCAAACATATTAAAAAACCTCATCTCGTCCACTCCGCGATAATGTGACTGGTCACAATAATCTGACAGCGCGGCAAACGACGCCATTTTGTGTCATTACGTCACTCGTGGGGCCAGAGTGACGTGAGGTAGACATTGACAACACAAATTGCTACGGGACAGAGAGATTTCTGGATTAGGGAACAATGCATCTGTAATGACTCAAAGCAAATTGGAAACAATAAATTATGATTCAGCTAAATTTTACAAGGCGATTGTAAGCACTATTAATAGTTCTCATGTTGAGCACGGATCCTAAAAAAATTACGGGTCCGTCAATAGTTTATCTAAAAATGATAAACTTTAAAATTGGTTTTTGAATGCTCACAAAAATAATAAAACCCGAGTTTTAAGTAGTTTATTTTCCAATTCAAGTCGGTCTTATTGTAACACCTGGTGCATAAACGATTTAAAAGTCATCCCAACAGGCTAATAACAGGCCGACACAAATCCGACGCAAGTGGGGACTTTGGGGGACAGGGGGGTGAATGGGGATGACATTTCGGGACATTGGGGGAGCTTGCGGTTATTATCGGCCGCTAGTCATGTGTGTGTTTTGAAAAGGTACTTTAGACCTCTGCGAGCCTGGAACCACATACGATGCGAGGGAAATAAAATGTTAGACAAAAAATACAAATCAAAATGACGTGAAGCAATGTAAAATATATGAAACTGACAAAAGCTAACTACTAACACGTTCTTTAAAGCGAATAGTATAGCGTTAACAATCTCAAAACTTATTCAACTACAATACGTTTGAAAAGTATCGAAACAAACGCAACAAATGCAACACTACATTTCTACACAAATACGTTCTGCGCGCCATTACCAAACTGTATTGTAAGTACGGAGGGTAGTATAAATAAAAATTCAATAGTATGCTACATTTGCCGCCCCTTACTGATTGCCCCACCTGCAAAGTTCAGGGGTAAGTGCGGCTATTTCGAACCAGACAGACGAAAATGGCGGTGAATTTAAAAGGGGTGGGGTCGGGTCGAGCGGAACACAGGTCCTTAATGGAGATATTTTGTGATTTAGTTTGAACAGGTCAAGGGCGGAAGAAAGTATCGGTTTTAGTAAATAATAATAATAATAATAATAAATTCTTTATTTAGGACAACATTAGATCCACTGTGTTAGTAAATTCCTTATAATTAATGTTAGTGACGTAATATTTAAAAACTTTTTCACCGAGATCGCTTCATGTGGACGACGAACAAGCGAAGGGAACGTACTTCACTCGTTCATCACCCCCACAAATCGTCTCAGAATAGGAGAGTAGATACTCTCTGCCACTGTCCTCAGAATACTGTTGTCACTGTCCCGCAGTCTTGCTATTAAGGACGAGATTTTGTTTCGCATGACCGCATAAAAGTCGTCGGTTCGATTCAGCGCAAACATCTCAGATGCACTACAAAAACGGGGCAGTCCCAACAGCATTCTGAAAACATTATTATATTGGATGCGCAGGACCTCCAGCGATCTTTTGGTAAAGCTGACCCACAGGCTCCCCGTGTACATACCCTGACAATATGCTTTAAAAAGGGTTATTTTAACCTGATTAGTACACAGTAAAACAAACACTCTTTTTTTTGTTGAAAAATACCTTCTACCGATGACCGAAGTAAAAAGATAAAATTATCTTTTTACTTCGGTCTTAGAGCTTAATAATTATTATATAAAAGAAGAGGAAACATTTTTATCGAATAAATTCTGGATGAAAATTCAATTAAATACTTACAGAATGTCTTACCATTGAATATAAACAATTTTACAAATTGGCTAAATAATTTACCAACTTACTTCATAGCACCTTCGCAGCCTCGTATCTTCCACCTGATTAAACTTCACGTTGGCCACGCGCATGCCACTGCACCGCGCACAACGCGACTGCAATTAACTCCAGACCTATACTTTACGCCGCGTCGACCCCATTAGATGAAGTAAAGGGTGAGAAGGCCTACTTTAAACAAAGCGGGATAATTTGACGCAAAAGCGCGAACAATCAGTTAGTGCAGTAGGGAGAGACTTTATTATTGCTATTTATTTTTTGTTCCTATTATTCTCTAAAGCGACTGTTTCGCATTATAATAGCCTATCTCAGTCATTCTGGATGTATGCATACCTGTGACTTTTTTTGCCATAGGTGTAATTTGGCTCCAGCGGATTTGGTCATGCTAGGCCTCTTACATTAGCGGTTTCCCTAAAGTTTAATAAAAAATAAGCAAAATGAAGCGGTGGATATTTTGTCGCTCATCAGATGTTTCGCAAACGATTATGAGAATAAGAGCGTGGTTGTGCGGCTGTTTTCGAGTTAGCCTTCTGTAATTACCTACTGCTTGTTGTAGCGCAATACTTTACACCCGAAGCCTATTAGCTGCGTTTTTATTTACTGGCCACACTGGTTGATCGCGGATGGAGTCAATTTGTGTTATATCGTTAGTAATGAGGATTTATAACGGCCAGCCAGCGGCGCAGGATTGTGTAGCTGCAGCCGATATAACTTTTCATTTTTGTAATGAAAATTTATTTTTTAATCCTAATAATTCTTTTGGCCCAAACTTCACATTATCACGTTTATACTCCTGAAGCGTTAAGCGGCGAGGTGGAGTACTTCCACGGGTTGCTAATTATTCTCATTTCAAATTGTAACTATGGCCATTCACTGGGTCTAAAACTAGATAAATACTATTGATGTATTACCTGACTAGGAAATAAATCAGAATATAATTTCTATGATAACCTCTATCCAACACCGCATATCCGATACCACATTACAACTCCCCCCAATTCCTCAATCGCAGACAGCATGCCCAATTAGTGGGTACATACACGTTGCGAGCCCCCGCCATTAAGGGTCGCGTGACGGCCGCCATAAACACTAGATTAGCATATCTATCGCGCCGCCCGCGCCGTGCCCCACCGCCCGCGTTGTGGCCCGACTTATTAATCGCTTCGTACCAAACTATATGAGTGCTACCTGTACTGCAATGAAGAGAAAATTGCAGCTTATGTAGAGGTTAATTGTTTTGTGGTACGTTTTCAAGAGTTGTGTGGTTGTAAATTGGGGTTCGTTGTGATATTAATTTGGGTTAATTTATGGTTCTTGAGGTTAACAGTTAGTTACGTCATGTTTTGAATGTTTTTATCGGTGTCCTGCCTTTTCGCAGAAAATTGTTTGCCAAATTTTCACTTGCCAACCAACGCTTCGCCGATGTTTCACTTTGACAACTAACGATTAGCAAATTTTTGTATGACAACGTTTCATTTGGTAGAATTATTGTTAAGCCGATTATTATAATGACACAAAACGTTTGGGACATTTATCATTTGTCAACCATTTCACTAGGCCACACAACTATTACAATAGAAGTCTAAGGTTGTTAGGTTAGGTCAGAGTATGACAAACAACGCACGAGCCGAGCGAGCGAAGCGAGCGTGCCGCGGCAGCGGCCGGCGATGTGCCAGAAGCGAATCGCTTTTGTAAAAAGAAACAGTTAAGTTAGGTTAGGTTAGAGTATGACAAACAACGCACGAGCCGAGCGAGCGAAGCGAGCGTGCCGCGGCAGCGGCCGGCGATGTGCCAGAAGCGAATCGCTTTTGTAAAAAGAAACAGTTAAGTTAGGTTAGGTTAGAGTATGACAAACAACGCACGAGCCGAGCGAGCGAAGCGAGCGTGCCGCGGCAGCGGCCGGCGATGTGCCAGAAGCGAATCGCTTTTGTAAAAGGAAACAGTTAAGTTAGGTTAGGTTAGAGTATGACAAACAACGCACGAGCCGAGCGAGCGAAGCGAGCGTGCCGCGGCAGCGGCCGGCGATGTGCCAGAAGCGAATCGCTTTTGTAAAAGGAAACAGTTAGGTTAGGGCATATTAAAGATAAAGTAAAAAAAATAATAATTACAATAACTAATTGCAAAAAATTCTGCTAAATGAAAGTTGGCATTTTAAAAAGTGTCATTATGAAAAGCAGACCAAACGTACAGTTGGTAACTGTGAGGTTGGGAAATAAAACAAAATTATATGATAAGTTGGCAAATGATTATTCGGCGGAATAAAATTCTGCGAAACGTTGGTTGGCAAGTGAAAATTTGGCAAACAATTTTCGGCGAACAGGCAGAGAACCGTTTTTATCTAGTGTTATCCAATAGTTCTATAATTGTTCAGTAACAAAACATCACGCCTGTAATGCCTGAAGAGTTAGGCTGAAGTCTACTTATACAAATACGTATCAAAAGTAATATGTATTTCATAAGGGGCGAGCCAATTGCCAAGACCCGGACACAAAACCAAATTTTGGGCTGTTACTGAGAAATTCCAGATGGAGAACCCAACTATACATTGTCCGAATTAGAAATCGAAACCAAGACCTCATGCCCAGCAATAGCGCTTAGGACCAGACTAACGAAGCAGTCTTACATAGTACCCGGTGCTAAATTACCGCCTAGTGCTGTTCTCGTCGCAGTGACTGTCGCAGCCCTAAAAGGCAGACCGACCACTCCTTTCACATTTACAATTATTTCACTAAACGTTTTTTCCTCTAAACCCGGATTGGTATTATAAATCTTTCCTCAAAACATTATCCTCATAAATAACTAAACACACCAATATACATTATAATATATCAAACGTCCATTTCGCCCGTTCCTCCCCTTCCATTATACCAACCCGCGCAGTCGCGATGCGGTTTACACCGGTTTATACTGGCTTATACCGGTTTATACCGGTCTGCAGCAGATGCGAACGATGAAATCTGACCCTTCGCCTGATACTACCCGCCATGGTAGGCACTGGTACTGACAAACCCTTCATATCTTCTCGGTAACTATTCGGATGCTCGAAGACCATTTATGATGTCATTGGATCACTGTTATCTGTAAACAGTTTTTTTTTTTTTTTTTTTTAATTATATTGTTTAGTAGCTGCTCCCGCGCGGTTTCACCCGCTGCTCGGCTCCTATTAGTCGTAATGTGATGCTACATAGCCTATAGCCTTCCTGGATAAGTGGACTATCCAACACAAAAAGAATTTTTAAAATCGGTCCAGTAGTTCCAGAGATTAGCGCGTTCAAACACACAAACTCTTCAGCTTTATATTAGTATATAGAATATAGATTTAGAGATATGGTGGTAGGCGTATTAATTTAGCCACGTGACGACTCCCGGCCACCGTAGGCGCGGGCCTGCGGACGGTGAGTAATGGGTGACTCACCGTCCGATCAGCACCAGACCCGTGCCGTACGGCGCGTATATGTTCCACGCGCGCCTCAAAGAGATGTCAGCATATGAAGGGGCCCCTCAGGGCCAAGCCTGCCCTGGGTAAGCGGTATTGTCCGAAAGGGTTACCGCTACCCCGGAACATAAAGGGCTACGGAAGGAACATGGATGGGTTTTAGTCAGTAAGAGTCTGACACTCCCTTCCGCTCCACCCAGAGCGGGAGCAGTCATTGGATGATTTCCCAGCCTTAAAAAAAAAAGGCGTATTAATTTACGCCTGTATTTTGCATAGGGGTACAAGTTATGGTGTAAGTAGGTGATGGTACCATACCATCATTCATTTCTTAGTTTAATATTTTAACTTTAAAAAAAAACAATAAAATTGTCAGGACCCGTTGGCGTTGGTTGAACCCAGCCACTACGCATAACATAATCTCACGAGTCATTCCCATAAATTGAGTTTATTAATGACGATATTTTATATCTAAACACTATTTAGTATTTATCAATGTAGATTTAATTACCTATCTTTTTTTGCATTTCCGTTGCACTCTGCGCGTCTGAATTTTTTCCGCCTGATCCATGAGATCTCAAGATGTCAAGGCGCGCAGCATCGCGTCTGTTGTACTGACACTTTCAATTAAGTGTACCGACGACGGCTGGCTATAATTAGTAGCTCTTTTTATTTCACACAGTTAAGAAATACTTTCCGGGTGCTGAGTGTTTAGATGAGTGTGAGAGAACTCACTATGTATGCAGCAGTAATAATGTCATTATAATTACATAAACAAATAATTTTATATCCTTTTTAATGTGTTTTATGCCGTTTGTATATCCTCCACGAAATCTATAAAGAAATTGTTAAAAGGATGTAACTGGTTTGTATGCCGTTCCAATTAAAGTTTTGGGCCGGAACAATATAATATAGCGCTGAAAAATCTTAGTTACCCTTCTTGCCTAATTGTTTTGAACTAATTCACTTGAACTATCACCTGACCACAGTCTCTGGTAACCTCCAATTTCACAACAACATCATCACAATTTCCCGCTAATCTCCTCAAGATTGTTCGCTACTGAATCAGCGCTCGCTAATTGGCGCAAAACCCGCCAATCACGACACGCACCGTGGTTACCGCTGACGCTGCGACATGACGGAGACGAAGATGATTGGTGTTCAAGCGCCGTGTAAACTGATGAGTCGGTTTGATTGGCGGATTTGTAATTAACGGCTGGCTAGTATTCCTTCGTGCTGAAATTGTAAACCTAGATTAGTTTTGCTCACTAAGATCAACATAACTTCTACAATGGCAGCTTTAAATCGTCTGATAAGTTTTACCTGAAGTGTAAATATGTCGATTCGACATAGGCATATTTGACATACTTAGATATATTTCCTAAAGAGAAGTTGGTCCATATTTTACAAAAGACAAAAGTTTTCTGATTATTGAATTATCTGCCCTAGATAATATATTATAGCCCATAATATTTTTTTATAAATATATTGATATAGTTAAATGATGTGGGATAATAATTATTTCAAAAGGAAATCACTCTGACTCTTTCACAATAACAATTCATTACCCATTTACTTTTGTTTTAAAGCTATTTGTAAGAAACTCGCCTATTCTTACACTATACAGTGTGTTAGGTTAAACGAGAGACATACTTTCAGGGGGTAACATACTCATGAAAATGTATAACTTTGACTCTGGACTATGACTGATAACCATACCTGAAATCACGAAAAACCAAATCTGCTGTTAATTCGTCAAAATGTATGGAACAGCTGATTCTTTTTTTTCACATTTCAGAATTAGTTTCATGGACAAATTTGTTGATTTTCATGAGTACATACAACCTTAAGGTATGTCCCTCGTTTAACCTAACACACTGTAGGTATAATTAAATCACTTCCAAACAAAGTTCGCTCAAAGGTGTCCCAGGCCCCGCACTTCAACAAACTGCCATAGAGTCGGTCAGCGCGCTCCCCGTACTACCGACGTACAATAACGGCGCTTTTTTCTGAACCCTCCCATGATTGAGGAGCCACTTTCACCCTATCGCGCCCTGATTGTGCGTTTGTTCCCTAGGGGTGAGACCCCGTCGATACCTGCTTGGATGAGTATTTGTTTTAGTATGAGCAAAATGATGAGACGTCATAATTATTGAAGTTTTCATTTTTGTACTTTTTAATTCATTTGTGCTGTGTTTTGATAACCTAGTAATTTTGTAAAAAAAAACTTAGTAAATTGTATTGGTAGCGTGAAAAATATACTTAAATTTTCATCAGTGAGGTTATTCAAAAACCTTTAAATCAATAAAATAGAATAGCAATAACTGATAGAAATTTTATAGAAAATTTACAAAAAATAAAATTGATTCTAATTGATCCATCCAAAAGGTAGTTTCAGCTGGATGAAAATGGGTAAGAAACTCCGGCGTAGACTTTTAAAATGGTATACATTATTTAGTTTACATTTATCATATAAATACACTGTAATTACCATTCGATAACAATATATCGATACAACGTTGCCCCCTCACAACTCGGGCGATCCCATCAATCCGTGGCGTCATTAGTCCATGAAAGCCTCCACTACACTAATGTCTCCCACAAAGAACGTTTATTTCGACCGCCTTTGTATCGGGGACTTTGTCGCTGCTTGTATTGGGGACTTTGAGGGAATTGGACTACTCATGCTGGTGGAATTACGAGCCGTTACAAACTAGTAATCGTCTCGTGGTTTCATTAAGGTTGGTCGCGTTGTTTAGTTTATTAGGTGTAGGTACATTTATTGCAATCAATTAAGTTTTCGCTGTAACGTTATTGGCCTGGAAGCAGAGGAAAACAGCATTACTTCGATACTTACATTTTTGTCGCAACATTTATTTAAAAACACATCAATACGTATGTAGACAAGCCCCAAGTTATCCCGTCACTCAAAACAATCCGTGCACGTAACGGAATCATATTTAACCCTTCTCCCGCTGCATGCTCGAGTACTTGGCTCACTCTGCCATACACTCATTTATTCATGAAGCGCCGCGCACTGTGTTTGTTCTGCGTATAGTCAGAGGACTGTATTGTTTATCAGATTGACATAATACGCGATTTGTCGTGTTATAGTTATTTCATATTATAATGACAAAGAATGATAGTTGTAAATATACGGACAATTTTACTTGATAAACAAACTGTTTCGAAAACACCGCAACTGCCTTAACATACGACTGGTATGAAATTGCTACAACGCGGCAAAATTACGTAATGTTTCAATCTACGAAACAATACAGTTTCCTGGGTGTGCATTGCTCGCGAAACGATCACGGTTGTGTCGGCGAACCACTTCTAAGTGGTAGCATGTCAACTTTTATGAGGCGTAAAGCTAAGAGAATAATCAAGAAACAGTGTAATGTAGTTAGTGATCAAAGCTGATGTGTATTTATGTATTTATATAGGGGTGTGTTCAGTTACGGGTAGGGGTGTCGATGTGATAGGATTTACATTTTGTGAAATTCGATAGATTAGATAGAATATGTCAGTTTATACTCAAACCTCATCCTCGATACTAGGATTGCTCACTTGCAGTTCCAAGCAAGAGGCCACTCACGCGCTTAGTTTATCGTCCTTTCGATTTTTTAAAGCCGTATGTTGGTCATATTATTGTTGGTTAATGTAATTTAAATATTCTACTAATGCCAAACCCGTGATTGACCGGGAACCGTTGTAGCAAATCACAGTAATAACCGTAGTTTAATTCAAGTCATATTTTTGATGAAATTTTCTAAAACACAAACTTCAAAATTCGAACGCTGCAAATAATAATTGTTGTTGGTAAAAAACTGAGAGTCCATTGCACCAGTAATCATCATCAGTAGTATATTTATCATTACTTGGTACTTGGTTCTTTACCAAATGATCCATTTCTAGTCTACTATGCTTATTATAATATACTTTCTATTTTCCAATTAATAGTACAGAGGCCAGCACATCAAGTTACCACAATCTGTCAAATTTCTTTGATAGTATTTCAACTTTATTGCAAAGACATAAGGTTCATTTTTAATTGAGAAAATTTGACAGTTAGGGATAGCTTGATGTGCTGGCGTCTGTACCTTCTAGTTTATCTCTGTACTGTCAACTGCCAGTGTTTGTACACTGGCAGTTGGTCCTCCGGCGGCTCTCGTGAGCCGGCGGCGTGCGGCATCGTTCCTCAGTGGGTCGATATCCAGTGAGTAACGACACTACGACTGTTTGGTTTGTTTAATTTGATTTATTACTTCAGGTGAGGAATTTACGAAGTGAACGAATAGTTTCTGCTGTGAAAATCACGGCACAGTAATAAATTAATTTAAATGTCTGTCCGTTTGACGTGTCACCGCCGCGAGCAAATCAATTTGATGACTTCGCGGCTGTATCGTTCACCAACGTGCAGAAAGACGTTAGTTTTTTATTCTTTGGAGGATTTACAATGTCTTCTGTCTTTTAAAAAGGTTTTCTATATAAGCAAGATAATAAATCACTGTTAAATCTACTATCATTATCGTTATGTCACATTTCGGTAATTCTTCTCGAATCACATTTTGTTAAATTATAAGATTATAACTAAACTTTGAAAACTAACACAAAAATATCTTGTTATTTTGTCTCGCTGAAAGAATAAAAGTGTAAATAAATTAACCGTCATCTTCGGCGCGTCGATTGTTGAATAATTCAGTGTTGCCGACAATTTGACGTCGCTGCGATGTAACATCACTCTGACAGCTTTCTTTATAAACTAATTGGGTTCCGAACAACACTGTTGTTTTGTTATGTTTATCTGATGGAAGGCTAATGAGGACATACCTATGTCCTCATCTATACCTATACCTATAGGTAAGGGGTAAAAAGCATCGGCAGTATAAAAGGTGAAATTTCAAATAGGCGCATTTACATATTTACGAAGTATTCAGGTATAAATAGGTAGGTAGGATGGATATGGATAGTTTAGAGTTGTTATTGGCAGAATTTGTGAGCTTTTTTGTTTATGTGGAGATGTGTGTGTGATTATCAACAGCTCTACAAGACAATAGTACTAAATGGCAAAGCCGCAGAGGTAAGGGCTACCTTCATTACGGTGTAAATTGCAAAACATGGAAGACCAGTACCTTCAGCAATGGCTTCCATTTTGGCAGTTCAACTACGTTCCTTGCGTTATTTACGTTATTGAACAGACAATTTTTTCTGAATTATGAAGCAATGGATTAGCAAAATCGTTTAAAATCATTCAGATAGTAATTGGTAGTGTGTTACGCAATGTGGGTGAAGGGTAATATATCAAGCGATTGTGGATTTTTTTCTGTTTACATTGTTGCAGTTCATGAGCCTGTAAAACCAAATTTTTCACAACATAAACTGAAGGTTTTAAAACAGACATTACCCTGTAAGCCGCATAGAATTTAAAATGTCCATATTTATAAACGATTAAAAACAAACGCGTGTACGTCGCACGGTTGACATGGGTCGCACGGGCTGTTTTTTCTCCAAATATAAACATTCGTGTGTTTGTAAATCCTCCCGTGGCGAGCTGGTGTGACGTGTACGATTGTTTACGTTGTCAGTGGCACATTGCGCGTTACATTCTTATGTCAGAGGTGACTGACCGCGGGTAAAGGGTCTTGGAGCAAGTGGTGATAAAGAAATCACAGATCGCTTAGTAAATAGTGGCCAATGCAGGTTTTATTAATATACTATGGCTATTTTGCCTGCTCAATTGGTCAATCCGTTGTCACCAGTTGTTTTTTTTATAGGCGCCTATGATAAACAACAGGGTATTAGCGAACCGACCAATACATACAATATTTAAAAAAAATGCACGTACCTACACTATGGATCGGTATAAATAAGATAATATGGGTCTAAATTTCAGAGCAATTCAAAGCAACTTATTTTTTAATTTTTACTAAAATCCCGAGCTAAGCGGTAAACAAAATACAAAGTTTTCAATTTTCCCCTCAAACATTGCAAGTTTTTCAAAGCAAACTCTTGAGTGTGAATCACAAAGACGCAATGAAACTCTTCTAAACGTTGTGTTTTCTTAGAAACGGTTTCCCCTTCCCCTGTGCCTCGCCCCCGTCCCCCGTCCCCCGCCCCCCGTCGCAGGCGACACGTTCAAATGTTCACTCTTCAACGCGGAAGTTTTGTACTGCAGTAAGTTTGGCTTCCAATTTGTTATGAATGGTACAGATTTTTTTTTTTCTTCTTTTATATCCGGTGGTGAAGGTAACAGTACGTTAGTGTTGGGTCCTGTAGATGGCCACGCCATCGGGGCGTCAGCGGCGTATTTAAATCCTCAGAAGTACCTACAGCTGTACAGACACTTTGGAAACTGACACAGGGATCATTAATTAGTTTTAGAGGGTCCATTAAAATGACTGTCGTAGTCCGTTTGTACCTACTATACCACGAAGATTAAACATATCAATTAAGAAATAAGACGAAAGTAACCTGAATAATTTTAACAAAATTAGTGCTTACTTAATTCATATTCATGTGAAAAAGTACATTTTCACTTTGAACTATCTGTCTGAAGTTTGGAGTAAAGTTTTGTGCAAGCTATTGCCATCCCAAACTGTCAAATATTCCCAATTGAACATGCATGAACCTTATACTTTCGTAATAAAGTTGAAAATCTGTCTAGAAATTCGACAGACTGGGGTAGCTTGATGTGCTGGACCCTGTACATTCTTTCGAAAAACCGACTTCCAAAAAAAACACTACAAAGTGAAAAATAATTTTGATTTCCGAAGTCGGTGTCTTGGGTTTTGTATATTCATTTTTTGCCACCGACTTCCGAAATTAAAATTATTTTTCACTTTGTAGTGTTTTTTTTGGAAGCCGGTTTTATTTTTTGTTAAAAAGTTTTTATTTTTCACTTTTTAGTTGTGGTACCTACACAACCCACCCCCCCCCCCCCATAATTTTAATACAACTACCTGGTATGTAAATTACAGTATTAGAACATCGTCCACATATTATATCAAGTAGGATTTTTTTTAGATTTTTGTTCATTTTCAAAAACCGCTTTCGATAAAATTTTTATGGGACCAATTGGGAAGTATACCCTTTCCAACAAAAAAAGAATTTTTCAAATCGGTTGGCAAGCAACGGAGTTATGCGCGAACAAACATAAAAAAAAATACATACAGTCGAATTGAGAACCTCCTCCTTTTTTAGAAGTCGGTTAAAAATCACGTCGGCGGCGCGCGGCCCTGCACGTCCGGACCGCTGTCCGCCATTTGGTGGCTACGGGCAGTCTAATTATCACCTACTCGTATACGATTTTCTTAAACCAACGACCATATTGTTATATTTATTTCAGAAAAAAAATCTTAGGTATTATTATAGCAAAATGACTCCATATTGTTAACAAATTCAGTGGAATTATCCACATAAAAACAAGGCTGTTATTTGCGATTTTAAAATTTTATTACTATGGTACAAAGGAAAAAATATGAAACTGAATAATTTCTTCACACAGACACACACACCATACACTACACAAACATGTACCTACGTTTCTACATCTAAAATTAAACCTGTCCGCCTTAAATATTTGAAATTCTGTTAATAGTCCATACATCATACCGGGCGCTGGCGTGCAATATTAATGCATTTTTGTCCGAAATCCGGAGTTCCGAACACCGCAGGCTTTCGGTCGGTAATTATTTAAGATAGCGCCCTCTACCGGACAGCGGTGATTCATCGCGGAAATGTTCCCAACGCATTATTTCCGTGGCGGTGTTTAAATGCGAAAAATTTTTGGAGATCAACAATGTCGGTTGGCATTTTTGCGGGGGCAAGATTATGAAATGTGATTTAAGTGTTGCATTGTCTCTATTCTGTGCCGTGTACATATTTTCTCATGTCGTTTTAATCATTTTTGCTGTTACTCGGTCTGATAATTTTGTATTCCAGTATTTTATCGGTTAATGAGAACTGCAAACAAAGAAACAAACAACAAGAATAATTAAGAGATTTCTCTATCGCATGACAGAAATATGTAATAAACAGTTGTCACAATCGTAGCAAGAAGTTTCTCCAGACAAAGTCACAACTGCACTTAAAGCATCCCTCACTTCACCAAACAGTTGACAATCTCGTGGTGTTTAGAGAAAACTTCCACAAGACCGACGAACAACAGCGGTCGTTTGAGTCGCGTCTGTGTGACGTCATGACGTGTCGCACAATGCGTCGCGCGCTCAATGTGTACGCACTCTCATTTAGCGCGTACTGTGTATGAGACGTACTTACAAATAGATGGTGTTTGTTTGTTTGTCTACCTGCTTGTTGAGCGAAATAAGCAGGAAGCATATTGATATTCAAGAGAAATTAAGAAAACATAATTAAAATGAATGATGATGATGAACACTTAAGCGTTCATCATCATCAAATCCAATGTCGCCGGACTTCGGACAAAATAAAAGTAATATTCTAAATATTTTATTAACATAAACCTAAAAGGGCATTCATGAAGTGCACAGTTTCAATTGATTCTTATGGAAAAGAGCCGGTAAAGACAGGGTTATGTTCTTATTATGTTCATATTTGTATCTAAAATTAAAATAGTATCTATCAAAATTCGGTGTAGCTGAAGGCCCAGTTAGGAAATACAATGATCCTAAAACTTCGTCATCCGCTGTTCTCGTTACACATACGTTTCAAGTTTCGTACGAAATCGCCGGCCCTAGGAGACGCACAACGACCATAGGTCGTTGGAGACGCACTTAGACGACAAAGGAAAACAATATTTCTATTCATGTCCCCGGGGAGGCCGCGGGGAGGCCGCGGGAAGGCCGCGGGCTCGGACACGAGTGGCCTTTTGTCGTAACGTAACGGTATGTGTTCTATAAAAACGTTTCGTTCAACTTTTAGTAAGTTGGGGTCGATAGACCAAAAACTTAAATGGGTATCATATCGTGGTGCTGCGTGTAGGTGTAACGGTCTGTTATGGCTACTGTAACATCCACACTACTCAACAGGAAGACAAATATTATGATGTTATTCTTCGCAGTTTAATAAATTCTGTTTCTATTTTTAATTTTATTATTAAATGAAAATTCTGTAGATTATTTATTAAATATTGCTGTTTTTTTGTTTCAGGTAATATTCAATTTTTACAAGCTTCAGTGTTAAATCGTAAGTTAAAATGTAACTGTTTACTCACATTAATTGTTCGGATACACGCAAAACCCTCCATACTTATCAAGATAACTTAAATATTCAAAACAAACACACGTAATCACAAATTCAAAAAAACAGATGGCGCTGTTGTAAAACCTTTGAGAATTAATAAATAATAGCTACGCCCGTTAAAGGTGTACCCATTGACCGTCACAAAACATCGGCCTGTATAATATTCCACGTATTTCACGATACCACGCAGAGGAGGATGATAATGGTGGATGATTAATGAAGCCACGTCACGGGAATTTGATCAATTATCTTTATTTTTTCGCCACAGATTGATGATGGCAGCAAAATTAAATTATTTGAGAAGTTTGTTATAGCGCCGAGAAATATAATCGGAAAAGGTGAGTTTGTCAGGACAGGAAAGAAATATCTGTGAAAAATCGAGATAGCTGAACTAAAGAGTTGGTTGAATTCAATGGTTAAGTCTTATTTACTGTCGCAAGTTATCAGTTTTATTTGTTGCTCTCAGTCTAGTCACAGTCTCAGTCAATAATGCAGCCTGTCATACCGAGGCTCACAATAGACCAGCGTTGTAAAATCATTTCATTAAAAAAACATAATTGGAAATCGTTGTCGGTTCCTGAAACAACACCGTAAAATGTCGAAAGTCGCTTTATATTTAAAATAATCTCTCTCCCGTTGACATGACACACAATGAATTTTTAATACCCTTTGAGATTTAAGAAGCAAAAGAAATGTAAAACCAATTTTCTACGTTTCGCAAAGAATTTGTGAAAACCTACAGAAAAGTTTACATTCATAATGAAATGTAAAGGAAAGGGGAGGGAGAATGAGAGTTTTTGTTTGATATATAACACAGAACAATAAATAACGCAGAGGAAATAAGTGAAAACAAACAGTAGCCCAATTAGGGGCAGAACACACAATCGACGTGAACTAGTTATGTTCCGCATAACGTCCAATTTAAAGTTCACTGTACACTATTATTGCGCGCTCTTGTAATGTAGAGTCACCTAAACCAAGTATAGGGCTTTAAGTCTGTGTCTGTAGAACAGTGTTGCTCGTTATTACACTATAATCAAAATTAAAGATTTTAGGATAAAAGGTTATTCAGTGATGAAAATAATGTCAAACTCGTTCAGATAGCAAACTTGCCAAGAATATGCTGAAAAAACATTAGTCACAGCAACCCTTCACAAAAAAAATAGAAACAAGGCATCAAAGCACAGGCCGTAAAAAGCGAACAAAATAGGAAAACAATACAGTAATAAAACGAATCCATGTGAATAATCCTTTGAAATATTTGGCGGCGTATTGTTGAGATGTCCCTTCACTAGCACGTGATTAGACTACCAAGATGGCGGCCATACAAACACGCGGGAAAACGTTTTTTTGTGGAAAAGTCGTAATTTTTTGGGTTTTCGTATTTAATACTTCTGGTGTTGTGGAGGAAAGATTTAACGTGATTTAAGGTAAAGCGTACTTTTATACAACCGTGAGGCAAAATATAGCCGAGATATACACAATCTTCTATAAAATTAAATGTTACAGAAAATCTTGAATTGAAATCTAAGGTTTCCGTTATAATGAAAGTAAACAGACTTGGATATTTAGCGAGCAAGCATTGTCAGATCAACACCAAGACTAGGATTGAATTGAAAACGTTGTTTTAGGTAGCGGCAACTATACTCATTATTTTGTTGATAACCTAATCATTAGCTCGCGTTTCACTAATACGCATGGAATAAGTAGTTCATCATAACTAATATTATAAATACGAAAGTGAGTACGTGTACGGATTTTGATGAAATTGGGCACGTTTTCGTGGGATAAATTCCGACCTCCACGCGGGCGAAGTCGCAGGTAAAGGCTAGTCCTTAATAAAAAAAGAAAAAAATACGCTGGGTGTGACCATTTCCCGCCACCGCCGCCGGCAAAAAGGGTTGCCAGCTCATCGACTGAGCACAACAGTAGATATTTTCTTTTCATCTATTTCGTTTAAAAAAAGTGACAAGTCGAAAAAAAGGGCTTCAGTTATAAAATACCGGTAGAAGCGGACGAAATAAAACGAAAAACAGCCCCCAGGACGGTTAGTCGAGCCTTTCATGTAGCCGCTCCGGTTTACTGCGACTAATTCTTGTTACACGAATAATTTTCTAGCGCTGTCTATTGGGTAGCCACCCGGCCGCGCAGCGGGGGATATTCTTTCTTCTTGTAACATAAAAAAATTGCTTGTATTAAATAAACATTAAACCAACATTTAACCCTTCAAAAAAATAAATGATGAGTGGGGTGTCATTATTGAACGCATGACGTACGCTTTAACTTTGCTGTCGTTTTGTTTGGAAACTATTCTAGTCAAAATTAAAAACCAAAATTAAGTTATTCATAAGTTACATTTTGACCAACTATGCGAAGCAATAGTTAATACCTCGGTAGGTATTACTTTAATATATATATATAATACATCTTTTTAACAAAATAAGTGATAGGCATAATTTTAATACTAGAAATAAAGATAAAATAATTCAACCATTTTTTCGATTGTCAAAAGTACATACATCTTTTATGGGGTTCTGTGTTAAATGTTACAACAAAATACCTTGTGACATACTGCAATTAAATTATTATTATTATTAATGAAAGAAAATTTAAAACTCATATTAAAAGTACACTTTGTAAACAAGCTTATTACAAATTAGAAGATTATATCAAAGATAAGGATGCTTGGAAACATGCTGGTCCTGCTCCACAGGACAATCTAGAGTCTAGACAAAATCAAACTGGTTGCTAAGTAAATTAGGTAATTTGTAACATATTATTTTATTATATTGGAATAACTTCTCACACATTGATTAATTTATTATTATTAACTTTTAGAATGTTTGTAAATATGTGAGCACCATGCACTTATGACATAATTAAGTTTACTTGCCACTGCTACATGTGTTTTTCTTTTCACCTTTTGTGATGTATTGCTTTTATTCTGGGTACATCGTTTTCACATAATGTTATAATACATGTATACAAAACATTGTGAAACATTTTAAAAGAGTAACGGTGGAGGTTCTTGCCCATTCTTCTCCACACGAAACTACTTTTTGGAAGGGGCGACTAGAATCAGTTCTATTTCTTGTTCATTTTGACGTTCAAAAGTGCCATTCTTGTGCCTATTTGAAATAAATGTTTTGACTTTGACTTAACCAAAATAAAAATACGCAGAGAGTCTCAAGTCAGATGTTCCTTCATAATTTAATCTCGTCCTCGAAAATGCCACGAGCTAACACACTAGACTTAATAAGAAGGACACGTAAAACCCATCTTGTTAGACATCTTATACACGGTAGACTGTATAAGCAAGTGCCACGCATTCACTTAGCATAAAGTTTCAATGCCGCCATGCGCCATGGTCGCCCTGCACAGGCACAGCGATTCATTATTCATGCGTTTTCATGGAAATTTATTACACTAAGGATTTCCTACGGAGAGCGTTTTGTTTAATTTTTTATAGAAATAATTGAAAATACATCTTTACTATAAAGAGTACTTAGTTAGTAGTTTGTATGTAGTAAGTAATCTTCTGGCCTACCGATGCTACAGTACAGTGACACTACAGTAGCGCTGAGTGTCGTGTCGTGTTTATTGCATTTTTTTTCTTTTTCTTAATTGTTAAAACAAGAATTTTCACGGGGACGGAAAGGCTAAGGATTTAAAACGATTAAGATTACTTACTTTTAAATGAGATAGCTTAAATTTAACGGGTACGTATTATAACGATGTGACGAATTTACAATAAACATAATTATTATATTGGGAATTGTGACGAATTTACACATTTTTTTTTTGTGACGAATTTACTTAGTGATGAATGTAGGTACTACAACCCAATTTAACGATACCGATTTGTATTGTTGTGTGTGTGTGTGTATGTAGATCTCTTTTGAAGTGGACTGTTTGTGAAATTGCTGCGTATAAGCTCATATGTATATATATCTATATATATAAAAGAAAGACGGGTTTGTTCCCTTCGTTATAACTCGAGATCTGCTGGACCAATTTTCATGGTTTTTGTTTCGTTGGATTTGTCTCCACCCTGAATAGCAGAATACATTTTTTTTTTTTTTTTTTCGATCAGCTGCTGATTTTCCTCCTATAGGGTAGGTAGGTAGGTAGGTAGCACAGAACAGTTAAAGAGGTTAGAAGGGCCTTGTGGGCGGGACAGGCGCGCCACACATTTGCGCGGGCGCTCCAAACCCAACCGAAATTAGAATCACCGGTCAACAGTCACGCTCTTATTGTGAAAGCGTTCAATTCTCCGCGGAAAAAAAGAATTATGCCGTCTTGCCCAATTATAACGTGTTGGAAAAGAAGTCAGGAGTGTAATGTGGCCCGAGGAGGGATTTCTTTTCACCGGTAACTCCAAAAACCTTAAAATACGAGTGATATTTGTAATTATTACAAAAGTATTATGTAGTTTGTAGACAAAAACGATAAAATCGCATTCAGATGCAAAATTATACATTGCTTGCATTACATTGGTACGATCTTGCACGACGTGAGCGGTCGCGCAATGTATTGCGTTCACTGTGAACGTCGCGTGAGTCGATTCAAAGCTTCAATTCTGGGAAATCTGTGCGCGTCGATAGTGTTGTACCAAATTGTAAACTATGTCGATATTAAGATGTGTATACGAATGATTATTGTCAGTAATATAACAATGAAAATAACTTTGTTTATATTAACACCAATTATTGTATAATGTGGATTATTAATTTAGTTTCTTAGTTGGTTTTTCGTCTAAAATCTAATTTACGATGCAAACACTTTTTTTTAATTGTCCATAAGATCCTGTTACAAGAAAACTGTGGTTTGAAGCAACTGGTAGAATTGAATGGATAGGTACTACTAAATGTAGCACAATTTATGATCGCAACATTTTGCAGAAAATGAATAAGTAACGCGGGTGAAACCGGCGGGCACAGATATTATTCATAAATTAACATGATAAAATTAATAAATACTTTTTCACGGAGTAGTTCACAATAAATTAATTAGATTATATTATGTTAATTCGACTTAGCATTCGATATGGACGTGAAATTTGAAAATTTCTTTATAGTTTTTTTGCATATTGTAGCATTGTTTAACGTTTTATGTTATTAAAAATGCTATGTTTCTTTCTTTCTATTATACAGACCTGCTACTAGCATAAAACTAAAGAAAATTTAAATTTCCCGGCAGTATCGGATGTTCCCCCTTAATTTGTCTTTGATTTAAGTTTATTTATATGTAATTAGGAAGTTATTCGTACCGTATCCGCAATTTGAAAAAATGCAAAACTTTAATTAACTAAACTACAGTAATTTTATCGATATGATTAATCGACCTTTTGGTGGCCGTAACATATATCCTACTACTATTATAAAGGCGAAAGTTTGTAAGTATGGATGTATGGATGTTTGTTACTCTTTCACGTAAAAACTACTGTATAGATTTGGATGAAATTTGACACAGAGATGGTTTATATCCTGGATTAACACATAGGATATTTTTTATCCCGGTAGAACATTCCTGTGGGATAATTTCCGACCTCCACGCGAGCGAAGCCGCGGGCAGAAGCTAGTGAGAAATAAATTGCTTTTACACGTGTGTGAGTGTATGTCCAGAGCAGTATTTGCGTTAGTGTGACAACCAATAGTAAACACGCGATGTAAGTGCGTGTGGTTTATTTGTGTGCGTAATGCGCGTACGTATTATCTCTTGCTTGTAGTGGAGAGACAAGAGTGGGAGACATGCGGCGACACGCGTTCTAATACAAATCAGGAACTACTTCCATTCTAACCTCTTTATCTGTTCTGTGGTAGGTAGGTAGGTAGGTAGGTAGGGTAGGGTAGGGTAGGTAGGTAGGTAGGGTAGGTAGGTAGGGTAGGAAGGTAGGTAGGTAGGTAGGTAGGGTAGGTAGGTAGGTAGGGTAGGTAGGGTGGGTAGGTAGGTTAGGTAGGTAGGGTAGGTAGGTAGGGTAGGTAGGTAGGGTAGGTAGGTAGGGTAGGTAGGTAGGGTAAGTAGGTAGGGTAGGTAGGTAGGTAGGGTAGGTAGGGTGGGTAGGTAGGGTAGGTAGGGTGGGTAGGGTAGGTAGGGTAGGTAGGGTAGGTAGGGTAGGTAGGGTAGGTAGGGTAGGTAGGGTAGGTAGGGTAGGTAGGGTAGGTAGGGTAGGTAGGGTAGGTAGGGTAGGTAGGGTAGGTAGGGTAGGTAGGGTAGGTAGGGTAGGTAGGGTAGGTAGGGTAGGTAGGGTAGGTAGGGTAGGTAGGGTAGGTAGGGTAGGTAGGGTAGGTAGGTAGGTAGGTAGGTAGGGTAGGTATCACAGTTAAGACAGGACAACGTCTGTCGGATCAGCTAGTATATATATATATTATATCATACCTTTTAGCTATTGAATTTGCAGCGTTCGGTTCATATTTCCACAAGAAGAATTTCCATAACGATGTTAGTCACATTGTACCAAACACTTATTAATAACTGATAATAAATCTGCAACTCTGCAGACAAAGACGGCATTATAAAAATAAGCCAATTTCCAAAGTTTATTTCGTTAAGTTATTCTTCAATCAGAACATGCTATGACAACATTACAAAGTTTGTTCTCTTTTATATTCTCCAATCTGTGTGATCAAAGTAACGTCACTAACAAGTAACAACTCGCTGCAAGTTGTCACCTCCGCGCGGGGAGCGCGCCGCCTCGCGTCTGACAACTTTTAATTACGTTCGGTTTCGGCTCTAATCGGTTACTAACTGATAACAGAGGTGCTGGGTGAGTTGGGAACGAGAATAATGACATGGTGAAGTTTGCCTCGTTGGTCTAGTGGTTGTAAGCGCTACTGCTTACCATGTGGTCTTGGGTTCCATGCCTAGGTCGGGCAAAGTGACAAATGGTTTTTCTATCTCGGATTTCTTAGTAACAGCCCAAGGCCTGTATTTGTGCCCGGTTAATGGCAATAATGTCGCCCCCTATTAGATGAGACTTAAACATACCTGGCTAAATTGACTGTGAACTATATGTATAACTCTGCCCCCTTCGGTGAAATAAGACATGACGTTAGTTACGATAAGATGTTTCCAAAAGTGTCAGCAATGACTGCCAGCAGCCGTCGCCAATGAGCGAGATTGTCCGAAGGGTTACCGCTACCCCGGCACATAAAGGGCTAAGGAAGGAACATGGATGGGTTTTAGTCAGTAAGAGTCTGACACTCCCTTCTGCTCCTCCCAGAGCTGGAGGAGTCATTTGATGATTTCTAATCCTCAAAAAAAAAAAGCAGTCGACAACGTGCCGCTCGTGTATTGAGCACTAATTGGTTTCAACTGTAACTTATAAGGAATACTAGCTCTCCCAAGAGCTTAGTAACTGTAGAACTTTTAGTTGAAAACTGGAAAATGGAGAATTCCATTCCTTACTTAGGAGGGTTGTCTTTTTTCAATTCCTGCAACTTTGTTCTGGTGTCTCAGATACGAAAGCTTTGTTTTTATTAAGTAATCGATTTTTAACAATATTTTCACCCAATATCAAAGATGTTCCTTAAAACCTTTGTATGGAACGTTGATGAAGGTAGACGTCATGATGGCCCAGTGGTTAAGGCATCGCCTCTCATGCACTGTTGACTTAAATCTGGGCAAGTACCGATGTGAATTTTTATGTCATCTGTACTGTTTAAGTTTATTTTGGACATCATTACCATCGGTGAAGGAATACATCGTGAGGAAACCTGTTTATATCATTGATAAAAGTTTTCAATCGTCAACCAGCCTTGAGCAAGCGTTGTGTTCATATCTTCTCTGTATGAGAAGAGGTCTTTGTCCTGGAGTAGAACAATAATAGGCTGGTATTATTTATGGAATGTACGCGAGGCGAGTGCGTAGCGTATTGCATCTAAAAACCATATCCCAATAACTAATCTATCACTACGCTCAAGCCAACTAAATGCCTCGCGAACTGCAGACATTACCAGGCCACATCACCCCCTCGATATCTGGATATTGGCAATATTTCACCGGCCGCTGTCTGCGCTATGAGTGGTCAGGTATTGTGTGGTAGCCGTAAATCTGACGTCACGGCCCCGGGGCCCGAGATAAATTGTTGAGAACCCTCAACAATTTCGTTTTTAAGTGAGGAAACCATCTTGTATGGTTTAACATGATATATTTGTTTATTGGGATTTGAATAGTATATTACATAACTTGCGAATGTACTGGTTGTAGAATGGATTTAATTTTGTCTGTAATAATTACTTTCAAGTATATGTGGAAGTATGATTTATTATTTGTTAATCTCTCTCAGTAGCCTTATCTTTAAGTGATTGTGAATGACTTCTTAGATGATTTTCATGTAATCTAAATTCATCGTTTCTAAGGCCACCGTTAATAAATTGTAGTCAAATGTTTCTCGTTATTAATTCTGATTGGCATTGACGACCAACATTTATTTTGTTTTTTTTTAAACATATCAACCTTTGCGTAAGAAATAAAAAGTTTGGATGTAAAATAATTCATGGAAATTATAATGTCGGGCTAAAATTACAAAAAGTAGTAACTTACGTCTCGAGGGTGGGAACTGGCAAGCTACTTACACAAATTACTTATGAAACAAAATAATCGTTTTATTCCGTAAATTGCTGAAACTTATCACAGAAAAGTTTTGAGGCTTCAAGAGTCCTTCAGGTATGAAATTATAAATAGGGATTGAAATTAAAGTTTTCAATATACTTTACGCTATGTACGCAGTAGGTAAAATCAGGTATTTTTTTTTGTTTATCAAATTGACGTGCTGTATTAATTCGGTAAACAATTAATATCCCTGATCGTACCTGAGCCTCAAAAATTAAGGCACAGGCGAGCTGTTTTTACGGTTCCCTTTAATATAATTAAAAATTTTGTAATGAAAGAGTGAGAGAGAAAGATGCAAAATACAAGTCCATGATCAAAATTTAGAAATTCCTTAACAGCTAGGTACATATACTACTTGCCTGTCTCGGGAACACAAGAACACATTTATACAAATAAAATAACTCGTGCGCAGTGTGTTGGCTGCTGGGGACAACCTTTATCACCAATAAACAAGTCTTACACTCGGCAGTTAACGAGTTTTCGCGACTTTAATACACATTGTTGTAATTGTTATTTTATGTAATATGCAGTTTATCTGCTAATATTTTATAATTGTAAGTAATATAGCCTTTACAGAAGAAGAGGAAATAATCTTATTATGTAATATCTATTATTTTGGACAAAATTTAGAAATAAACACATATATTATCCGCCTTAAAACTTTTTTCCTTCCACGTTAATACAATAAATCATATGAATTCCACATTATTTGTATAGCTAAGAGAATAAATGATCACAACTAAATACCTAGCAAAACTGCCAGTATTTTTTCAAAGCCGAACAACGGGACATATTCTCAATAAATAACAAAACTACTACAAAACTCTCGTGTAAGCTGTTTGACATCAAAAGAGTATTCTTTAAGCAATTCTTTCGCGAAAGGGTTACCGCTACCCCGGAACATAAAGGGCTACGGAAGGAACATGGATGGGTTTTAGTCAGTAAGAGTCTGACACTCCCTTCCGCTCCACCCAGAGCGGGAGCAGTCATTGGATGATTTCCCAGCCTTAAAAAAAAAAAAAAAAAAAAGCAATTCTTTCGCATCATCACTCAGTTGCCGCCTTGCCGGACGTTGCCGAACGTTTCCGAGTTTTTCCGAATAGTTTCCAATGAACGCGGCGGTAGTCTGTGAAACCGAGACCAGACACGTGTATAAACGTTTAAAAAAGGTTAATAAAAGCATTTTGATTTGCAATTAAAAAAAAAATCAGAATAAGTGAAGGTTTAAAAGTTTATATGAAAGTGCGGTATCGATATTATAGGAGTTTAAGAATAGGTTATACCTATACGAATGAAATCTCTGATAGTCACACGTCTCTTGACCTAACCTGTCATGTGAACCTATTATAATACATTAAATTATTGTACGAAAACGATGTTACTGATCATAGCTCCAGCAAACTGGAAAATTCTGCCATAATTTGCAAAATTACACACAAAAGACAACCTAAAACGTGAAATCAATGCAATTGAACCGGAATGCCAGGTACTAAGCGTTTGTCGCATTATAGTCGAGCACTGGAACGTGAAGTTATTACGATGCTAGTCGCGGATTATCATCGTTTTGCGCCTCCAAATGAGGCTGTGTGGATCGTGTTTGAACTAGTTAAATTGTTTTTCAAACTGGTTCGAATTGAATCATTTTCAATCAATGACCCCTCCCGCTCTGGATGGAGCTGAAGGAAGTGTCAGACTCTTAATGACTAAAACCCATCCATGTTTCTTCCTTAGCCCGTTTTGTTCCGGTGTAGCGGTAACCCTTTCGGCACACAGCAATTGTGCCGAAAGGGCACAGAAACAAACACAAACAGCAAAGAAATCTTTATTAGGCGCGCGTGGAACACGTATGCGCCGTCCGGCACGAGCCTGGTCCTGATCGGACGGTGAGCTACCCATTACTCACCGTCCACAGGCCCGCGCCTACGGTGGCCAAGAGTCGTCACGCGGCCGCCGCCGCCGCCAATCGCGTCTACGAGGTCGATGTCTAGGCAGATCTCCACCGTATGCTCCACCGTGTCCTCTGGGCGATCCTCACAATGTTGACACCCGGGCGTTTCCTGCCGCCTGGTGGTGTGCAGGAACCTCCCGAAACATTCACCAGCTACCTAACGTAACGAAAAAGCTCAAATATTTAATAAACACTGTAGAACGAAGCACATAGTTTTCAAAAAACTAGGTTACTGCGAGGTTGCAAGTGACAGCCTATCAATATGTCTACCCAGTACCGACACGATCTTCGCAGCAAATATGTTAAATAACGCCTGATCTATTGATAACTCGTAAAAATAAATATTTTCCTCTAACACTAAGAAATAGGTGGTACGCTCCAATAAATACACCGGCAAACTTTCAACAAGGCAATATCTGATATTTCTCGTGTTCGTCATATTATTTTGTTACTGATACAAAACAATAAGAGCTCCCAATTCTCAAATAAGATTTGTCGAGTATTGACAATATATTTATCGAACATGTTACCTTCAGGGCATTTTTCAGGAAACTTTTCTGCTTTATGTTTCCTCTACGTTTGTCAAAAGGGAACAACGTTTCCTACCTTTTAGAATAAAATTTGGAAACAACGAAGCCTTGTTATTGCACACTGCCAGTTAACTATTTACAGCTCAACGAGAGTAAAAAGTGCTCTCGCCGCGGAACGGCAGCGCACAAAGCATCGCAAAAAGTTGTTCCGAACCAGTCAGAACTAGTTGCAGCTAGAAAAAACCAGTTTAATTAGGAGGTGTGCTCTCTGCTTATTACTCAAATTTTTACACTTTTACTGAAAAGTTCGCTTTGTCTATATTTTTAATTAAACTGTAGATTTCGAAAGTTTAAACTTGGTTTTTATTTACACACGTTGTTGTCACAAATATGCGGGCTGAGGATTTCAATTTTTTAGCATAAATAACTTAGAAAACCAACTTTAAATTCTTTTATATAACACACAACAAAATAATAAAGTCTATTTACTTCAGTTAATAAAATGTCTACAAATGCTTAGAAGCAAAAACAGCTCGTTTCGTATATCCCGCATTAATAGGAGAATAAGGGATATCCCCATTACGTCACTGCGTATCTGACGCAGTACATTACTGGCTCGCTTCGCCTGCATCTCGTCTTCGCCGCAATTTCGCGAGACGTGCACAGCTGACAAATTGAATTCTCCCGTTAGGATCGCCATGAGGCAACGCATGTTTTTCGTGGGGTGAATAGGTTAACAATTGTGTCGTTTAGAATTTTCTTTTTTGGTTATGATGGAAATAAAAACAAACATAAGTAGGTTTGTCTTATGTCGTCATCTTGTATTAAAATTAATAAAAAACGGAAACCCAATAATGAAATTGTCAGACGCAGTAATAAAATCATACCTTGATGACAAAAAGTTTGATTTTTATCCTGATACACCTAGTTAACTTGACTTGTCCCTTATACAGATATTACTTTACTATTTAAAAAAATACTTACGAAATTTCAGATTCTTACGGTATTTAGCTGCATCCGGTTAGACTGGTAGCCGACCCCAACATAGTTGGGAAAAGGCTAGGCAGATGATGACTTATTTTTACGTGAGAAAATGAAATTTGTAATTTTTCCCAGTAATAAAACTATCAAAAAATATTCCAAAATAATTTGGTAACGCGTGGTCACCGTAGCTCGCTGATTGGTTCGTTGTGCGGGACATGTTCGGCGAATCAATCGCGCGTGACGCTCCTGATTGATTGGCTGATGCATTAGCTGGGTTAATATGCCGCCTATTCGCGTTTACTGCCATTTATCAATCAGTGATTGATTAGATTTTATTCTGCGGTGATGACGTTTGGATTACCATACGTCACCGTCTCGACGTAAAACAGGGCTTTGGTAAAACCCGTTTGTTTGGTTGTAGCCTAATATTTTTAATTTTATTGGTTATGCATAAACACAATAGTAAATTGTTACACTAACTATTAGCACTACACTAGGTAACTACGAAGTACATACTGACTTACCAGTTAATTACGATCTGATGACCTCTGACAGTTTCTTGATCATGGAAGTCTCCAATGATAGAAACCTTATACTTTCAGCTAAGGTTGAAGAAAAAAGAATAAATCTGTTACAAATAAAATTTCAGCAATCCAAGTGATTTAAGAGAACCACTTTATACAAAGATTCAAACCCGGGGTTACAAAAACACGGAAAATCAATAACCTAAGCCGGGCGACACCGGGACTCTGGAACACCGGGATCCCGGGACTCAATTGAGATAAAATAATTCGACGACAATCGGAACGAGCACGACGTGTGAGCTCAACTCATTAGTGACTTTATGTCGTTCGTGATTTTCTTCAATTGTAACGATGTGCTGAATTTCGGAACAAATTTTTCTGTGTAAAATTATATGACTGTTTCACTTGAGTAGGGACTGACTTCATTATAATCATGACTTAGGAACGTACCTGGAGAAGTATTCAAGGGTAGTCAGAACCAAATTCACGTGGAGGCTTTGCTAGCCAGTGGTACTAACAATACAAGGGGACGGGAATACCTTAACGAAGCTTGGAAGCATGTTATTTTATTAAATGTAACGCGTCATCGACTTATTTCAACAATGGACAAGTTAAGAGTTCTAAGGTGATAAAATTGTGAGAGTGTTCTTCAAGAGTGGTCCCCGTCGATGGCCTCGCTCCTGCCTGACAAGCTCCGCCGTGCTCAGCTACACTGACAGAACTGACAATAGTTCTTATGTTTGCTACTATGGCTAGCAACTGCAGATGCACTTCAAAATCAAAGCCTTAGTTGCTTGTTTTTAAATTGTTGCCCGAGGACCTTCCTTCCTCTACGCTCTGGAGATAGTTTGCAGGTACACCTATGTAGAGTACACTCTTGGTAGAGTTGTTATTTGTACCTTGCAATTTGTACCTTATGGCAATGACTGAAAAGTCACATGAAACGCGCTCGTGTGTTGCAAACTTATCAATTTCTTACATTATTTATGTATTAAGTATTATTTACGTAGTTACTAGTATTTACGTAGTTACTAGTATTTACGTAGTTACTAGTATTTACGTAGTTACTAGTATTTACGTAGTTACTAGTATCTTGCCCTCCTGAATAATGAAAATTATCCCGCTCATCCGGAACATACATGATGTCTTTAAGACTACCAATGGCCGCCAGACGCCATATTGCCACTTATGTACTTTACCTAACTTATTTATTATCTTTTCATTGGTACGGTTTACTCATTTTCTGATAATTACGATTGATTCTCAATGATTACTAATTTATCGCTTATTTGCGATAGAAATGACAAATTGTAATTATTACACATTGATATTTTGTGTTCGTCGCTATTGGATTCACAGAGTTTAATCTCAAACGGATATTTGATTGAAACGAACTATCCACGGATTACAACTGTTTAACTAAAACAGTTGATTTTAACTTAGTCAAATTCGCTGTTAAAATAACAATAGTTGTGTACAATTGAGTCAGAATTCAAACTAAAACTTTAATATCGAAACAGCACAGAAACAACTTTTCGAAAGTTCATTATAGCAAACCCTTTCCGCGAACCCTGACCAACATCATACAGACCAACCGGCAAAACAAGTTACATTGTACGTCCTTGTAATTTACTGTCCCTAATATTCCCTTTGCGAGTATTCCTACTAGAATGATGATCAAAGAAATAATAAAAAAACCTTACAATATTTTTCGCTAAAAAGGCAAATAAAAATACTATGAATTCGTAAACGACACACAAATTATATTTTATTTACAAAACAAAAAGCACAATGCCGGCCGAAAAAACCGGGACAGATATAATCCGCGAAAAAAGTCCTATGAATAATGAAGCGGTGTTCAGGGAGGTCTGACGTCACGAACTGTGTTGCCAGGGTGGATGTGACATAGTACGGTCACAATTTACTTACGTAGCTTTATATCAATGTTTCTATGTGTGCCTTAAGCCTTAGGATATATTTTTAGTCAAACGATAGCTGTCCCGCAAGTGGTTATTGGCCCTTGAAATAATAGTTCACAATACATTTTTTATATTGACAGTCGTTACGGGTCGTCAGAAGCCCGAAAATCTGACAGACAGTCTTACCAAGGGGTATCGTATTGCCCAGTTACTGGGTTGTGGAGGTCAGATGGCCAGTCGCTCCATGTGAAATACTGTTATTCAGCTGCATTCGGTTAGACTGGAAGCCGACCGCTAGGCAGATGATGAATAGATTTTTTATATAATTATATATTCTGGAAAATACTCAGATCTAAAATAGCTACACCATATTTTTAACCGACTTCTAAAAAAGGAGGAGGTTCTCAATTCGACTGTATATATATATTTTTTTTTATGATTGTTCGCGCATAACTCCGTTGCTTGCCAACCGATTTGAAAAATTCTTTTTTTGTTGCAAAGGGTATACTTCCCAAATGGTCCCATAAAATTTTTATCGAAATCGGATAAGCGGTTTTTGAAAAATCAACAAAAATCTAAAAAAATCCTACTTCATGTATGTGGACGATGTTCTAATAAGTTCCTGTCACTGTAATTTACATACCAGGTAGTGGTATTAAAATTTGGGGGGGGGGGGGGGGGTGGGTTGTGTAGGTACCACAACTAAAAAGTAAAAAATAAATCGGTGGCAAAAAATTAAAATACAAAACCGAAGACACCGACTTCCGAAATCAAAATGATTTTTCACTTTGTAGTGTTTTTTTTGGAAGTCGGTTTTATTTTTTGTAAAAAAGTTTTGTACTTTTCTCCTTTCTGTGAAATACGTGAGGCAGAATATAGCCTCCGGACTCAAGGGACAGGAAATCCCGGGCTTTGGCGGCCTGTGGCCCGGGTGGCCCGGGTGGCCCGGGTGGCCCGGGCGGCCCGCGCTTAGTCTGACGTATGCTTTTGGCTGTAGGTAAACAATAACTACATTAGATAACTATGTAGGTTTATGCTATTGACTTCGTTTATTGTTACTATCTGGCTTTGCTATAGAAGTTATCCGAATGAAAAATTAATAACGCTGCTTTCTGAAATCCACAGTTTTAATACAAGAAAAGGTATTTTTAACACCGATAATAAAACAGTTTTCATCTTTATCGAAATACGATTCAGACTTTATGTACCATCTAATTTTCAAATACCGCTGAAAATCGCAGCGTCCCGGACGATTCAACCATTTCCTACCTTTACAGTTCCGAGTTCTTCCGAGTGCTTTCGAGTGGTCCCGATGATGGCCGATTTTTCGATCTCCATTTAAACAGGTTTATTATTGTTAACTGAGGTTTACGGCGAGGCTCCGGCAGCCGGAGGCCTGTTTAATCATTGTTATTGAATTATAATTACCATGTTTTCGGTTGAACGGTGTGGGTCAATATTTGATGTAGTCGGTGGCAATGTTTATTTCTTGCCACGCGTTGCATGTTGCAAGGTATTTTTTACTTTTCTTTTTTTCTTTCTTTGTCAGCGGGGCTTTTCGTGAAACTATGACGTTATCAAATTAATCATATTATTTTTGTATTTTATCTTTTAGGGTAAGGGTTCCGTACCCGAAGGGTGCCTAAGGGATCCCAATAGGGCCAGATGCGCCGGAAGGTCCGTCTGTCTGTCAGTATGCTTCCTGTATCTCATGAACCGTAGGCAGACAGTTGAAATTTTTCATAATTATATTGTGTTTTTCTATTTCCTCTAATAATAATTTAAAGTTACAAATTGAACGGGGTCGCCATAAAAAGAAACGGTTTTATTAAATTAAAATATCTAAAAACAATCTGTAGTGTTAAATATTGTTCGGTGATACGAAACCCGTCGTGTGCGAGTGCGACTCACAATTGGCCGGTTTTTACTTTTTTAAAGTGTTTAGTTAAGAAAAAACAACTACCCTTTGTTACAAAACTTTTAATAGATTAATTGATATTCATGAGATAAAGTATTCGATTAGAATTATTTTATTTTGGGTTCTGCTATAGTAAAAAACTGTTTAATATTATTTCAAACTAGGTAGGTATTTCTATTTAGATTTTACGTACTTTGTTTAAAAGCATAAAAACGACAGGTAATCAAACAAAAAGCAGAATGTAAACGCAAAAACTTCCAATGTTTACAAATCGCAAACATTTAACAGGGCAGCTAATCCGGTACTGCTAAAAGCTATTGCTACCGATTGCCATCGATTGCCAGTAGCAATTCAGAGCCGAGCCCTCCATTAATTGGCGTCGTAATAAGCTGTCCATTGGCATTGAATGCAGAAATTCGTGATATAAATGAGGGATTCGACGATTCGGATTTAAAGTCCATCGAAGCGCTCTCGCATACAGATTATGTTGCACGGCAGTGTACACGTACCATCAGTTCATTTGTCACTATTGTCGGGATGTGAGCTATATACCGTATGCGTGAGGTTCGGTTGAAAAGGGTTTTGTTTTATTGCAGCATTTTCATGGAAAAAATATATTATGTATTGTTGATATTAATAATCTTTAAACATAAGACATGGACCTGCCGAGTAATGTACAGAGGCCAGCACATCAAGTTACCACAATCTGTCAAATTTCTTTGATAGTATTTCAACTTTATTGCAAAGACATAAGGTTCATTTTTAATTGAGAAAATTTGACAGTTAGGGATAGCTTGATGTGCTGGCGTCTGTACATAAAATAATTAAACACATTTCATATAAATTATACCTGAAAATATTTAATGTGCATTTGTGTCTTTTACCGAACATGCCGCGTGAAGATTTAATATTGACTATTGATCTTGTTTTATTTAATTAAATCACGCAATAGTTTTAATCTCCTGCAAAACAAAACAAATCATTGTGAAACCCAGCCCGACAACACTAACGAAATTATCCAGTTTCGATTTCAAAACGAATCAAAACCTGACTCCGATAATATTTTAAAAGCCACCTCTGTGAAACGGAACCCGCGGGAATAATTGTAGTATAAATAATAAATAGTGAGCGCATTTGTCGGGAGCCACGAGCCACGAGCCACTCGTCGTATATTATGCCTCGGCCGAGATTGAACTGTCAGCCCACACGATATACGTGTCATTTACTATGTCATTTAATTCACTTGTTTTTATTTTTTTGTGGGATACTGCGAATGTTTTTCATTATTGAAACGAATGGATTTATCGCAGGTTCAACGGTTTTAGTGCTATTCTATATTTGTTATTTGAAAATATAGGTTTAAATAAACAACAATAATCTGCGTGTAAGTACACAAGTATAATGAGAAATTATACTTGTGTACTTACACGCACCACGCAAGATACGTTCAGTGACCCATTCAAAGTTAGCAAACCTGTATCTAATCCAATATTATGGTCCATTGGACCGCAATTTTACCACACTACGAAGATATGATAGCCAGACAGCCTCCCTAAGATTAACACTCAAATTACGAACCCTTACTAATCCTGCTGTGTAGTTACTGAGTACTGCCGGGCATAACGGCATGAGATACAGTATCTTATTTTGGGTACTTGGGTGTCTTGTTATATTATTTTGGCCGGAAATTTTTCTAAAATTATTTGATATCGTTTTAATCTATCACGATTGTATTCACTGAAGGGTTAGGGATAGGAACCCATAATACATCCATATTTCACTAGTTATTTTGAAGTCCTATTACCATCAATGAAGCACAAGCCCAGACTCAGAGCTGCTACTGGTAATCTTTTAACACTTTGCCCGACCTGGGCGACGAATCCCACGAACTCGCTCAGCAGGAACGCTTGCAACTACTAGACCATCACGCCAGGTATAAGTGAAGCAAGAAACAACAAAAATTTATTTATTTATTTAAACAGCTTAAACTATCATTACAGGGTTTACCCTAATGCCACAGCTAAGGACTTAACTAATAACCTAAACTCTATGTATATATGTACAACAAAATCACACAATAAAAAAAAATATACTTAAATTTAAAACAACATTATTAAAATTAAAAATCACAAAAATATATTACATAATTACTAACAAAAACATAGTATAAAAAAATAAAGTTAAAATGAGAACATTTTGGAATGTTATAAGCGTTCACAATCAATACCGGTTTAACCCTCCAACGATCGCTTGGATAATGTTTCTGTTATAATATAGTATCCATTACAACTTCCATAGCCATAATCAAACACGCCACCCCTTTTGCTCTGACCTTTTTTTATCGGCCATGTTAAAAGGGAACCCAAATTAACATTCACTACAATAAACTTCTTTTGAATTTCCTCCGTATTTTTGCATGCAATCACCGAAATTAGGGATTCACAGTTCGTAAAGGGGTGCTCCAATTTCAATGTCGTCTGTGCACCCCGTGTTGCACCCCCTTCCCCCAACTAATTAACTTGTTCGTTACGCTGTCTTTTTTAACACCTACCCTTTTCGCAATTAAATTAAATTAAAAAAGCCTTTGAAGAAACAAAGGCTTTTTTCAAGGCAACTATCAGGTTTATGTTTATACAGTTTAATGTTACTGTAGGAAACTATTTATAGGGGGATAAGATCTCTTTGTAGGCATGTGTCTTCTTCAGTTTGGCATTTGTTTGGCTTTTTGCCAGAGTGTGCTCACATAGCGGTGGGTCTCAGACCTGCTCCCTTTTAGCGTTATACACTATCTGTCTTCTCGGCATTTTATACCAGTACCGCGCGGTACATACTCAATGTTTTGTGAAACATAGTCCAACATCTGAACTAAACATCCTACAAAGACACACACTTCCAAGTTAAATGATATCGATAATAACATTCCTCTTATATAACGGAATTTTTAATTACTTTTAAAGGCCCTAAAAGAAACAAGAATCATTTTGTTGATGAAAAAGGTTCCCTCTTCAAACCTTACCTTTTAATGTCTAATCAAACATAAAGTGAACGTGTTCTTTCTCAATCAAGCGGCCTGTTCTAAGGGTTTAATTAACTAAAAAGCCGATATCGCTAATTGTAATTCGGTCATTAAACCATAGCGCGAGGTTTTTATAGTGTCTCGGGTTTTCGGCTCTCTGTGAAAGTCTCGTCCTGGGGTAGCAATACACTCGAATTTTAGGGTTAATAGGGGGTTTATACTGGTACTAAATATTTGGACCTCTTTGCTGATGAGTTTTCGCGATGTTTTAGTAAATTGACCTTATTTTGTTTGTCTGTAAAGACTGGGTTATTATTAAGCACTTTAATTTATATAACTGTAATATTGTAATATGCTTCGTCGGTCAAGTGCTACTGCTAAGTATGCGTTTCTGGGTTGATTCCCGGGTCGTGCACTGTTCTTCTTTCTGGAATTTCTCAGAAGCAGCTTGCAGTCTGGACTTTAGTCGGTTTGCTGGCAATGGGCTCGTTCCGCTAAACTTAAATATAACTGGCGAAGTTGGGGAACAGCGACAGTATTATATCATGTTATATAAATAACTGCATGATTACGACACTTTTACTTTTTACATTAAAGGCACTTTGACTTTCATGGTCCAAAACGGCGCGGCGTAACCATTTCCCAGGCTAGCAACAACGCGGTAAGCCTCCGTCTAATTAGGTAGGTATCTAGTTAGCCCATCTCCAGACATCTGATAACTTGCCAACTAATAAGGTCTCAGTATTCCATTTATTTTACGTAATTAGGCAAATGATGTAACGAGCCGCGGGAGGAAGGTTCCTTTGATGTCACTCGAAGTACCATTTTACTTCGTAATTGGTGTTATGATGAAATTTTCCACAGACCAGCTGACTTTTTTTCGTCCTAATATTCTTGTTGCCAAAGGGAATTACTTTCCAGATGTGAATAAACATCGTGTGTTACAATTGCCAATTATGTCTGTGAAGAAGGTGGAAAAATGTTCGATTGTTTTGTTTTTGGTTTTATATTGGCAACATCAAATGTTATTTGTAGTGTGATTTTTTGCATTTCATAAGCCACTCTGTTTTTAAGTTTCTTACGGTGACCGGGGTATTTTTATTTCTAGAAGAGACCTTTTTTCATGTTGCTGCAATAGCCAATTAGTACCTATACTACTTGTAATAATCATGATAAATAGACACATAACATATTATGTGTAAAAAAAGGCAAATAGTGTTACCGACACCAGAATGATGTACCAAATGAAATAATTGAGAACGCAAATAAAAGTCCACACCATGAGTCAATAAAAACAGACCGGATCAATTGTTACTGCATTTTACAGAGTCTGGATTTATGCCTGGTTGACGACAATAGTCTCACCCCCTATTACAAGGCACTTAAATATGTATAACTGAATTTTTTATGGACAGTTACAGCTTTGCTTAACCCTGCGGGTATTACAAGTGTGATGTCTTCCGTGTTTCTCGCAAGCCATCTCCTTACATTTGATAAGATTTCGTTGTTTCAAATAAGTTCATATGACGCTGTAACAATTTCCTAAGAAAATGTTTCGGTGGCTGCATAGTACCAATTACTTTCACTAGAATCTAATTTTACGCGTATCGAACTTTCGTTACTCTTTGCACAGAGGGCCCTTGCAAATTCATAGACAAAACATCTCCATCCACTTTCAATCATAGAGGTGCACTAGTTGGGTAGGGTGGACCCGCTGACCAAAAGTGTTCAATAAGCGGCTAACCCTCCGATGGCCGCTAATGGCAGCCTGTTGGCGGGCCGATTAGACCTCGTTAAATGAAGATTTTGGGCTTACCGGCTTAGTCGTATTTTTTTAAAGCTTGTAACAATGCGGGAAGCTCTGTGAAGTGATTTGGGTTTGCGCGAAACGGTTTATTTTATGTCCTTCGCACCTGGCTGGCAGAGGATTCTATTATAATAAAAATCTTTTATTATATAACTCTGTGAAGACTGTTTTATACGAATTTTATTGAATCAATTTTAAATGTACCATAATGTTTTAATGCAGGTTTTCACTAAAACGAGGCGCCATTTAAATGAATGCCAACGCGCCATTTAAATGAACGCTAACATGCTGTTGGATTTTGAACTTACGCCGCCATGCCGAGCGTTTAAAATCCTATAGCGCGCTTTTATTTAGAAATTCATTTAGATGTCGCGTATGTTAGTTGAATTGGAAATTACTGTGACACCAAAATTTATTTTGTTTTATTTTTCTAATAAGATATTTTTTTTAATCTTGTATTTTTTAAGTTGTTTTGGCTTGTATATGCCAACGACAAGCGCAAATTGTAAATTTTTGTATGTCTTCCTGAAGATTAATAAATAACTAAAACTAAGAGTTTAAATTGTAATATATCCCTAAATGGTTAGGCAAAAGTCATCCATATTTAAATAGGTTTCGTTGCATCTATCGGTATAAAAATATTAACTTACTATTGGAACCGACATAATAATATAATTCTATTAACACCCTTGTTTAATTGATGTAGTTGTATGTACTTATATTTCTATTTCAGCAAACATTAGCGGGTTCCCCGTGTCTCAAACGAGCGCGCCGCTCTTACACTTGCGGGCTCTGTTGAAAGGTTCGGTGCTTGAGTGATATACAATAACACGAATTGCAGTAACACATAAATAAATAAAAAAAAAAATAAGCTAATATTTGGGGCCGATTTTTCAAGTCAGTTTTTTTTATTTACTACCAACAAAAGAAAAAAAATATTGAAGATTGAACAATCGGCCTGAATCATTCAATTAGTAATAAATAAAACAGAGTGTTAATTAATAAAAATAATCCTTCATTAATACTGTGAGCGGATTTTAATTTAACAACAATAATAACATGAGATAAAAACCATCAATTCGATAACACAAAAAAAATCTCATAATACGGCAGAATTTAATTTTCAAAAATGTTCACGTCCAACCGTCCAGTGCACACCGTGCACAGTGGGCTCACTAGTGCGGACGCTGGACAAAGTTGTGTCGTTACGAACGCGACGATAATGTATTTCGAGCGTTAGTGCTCGTAAGTTGTTAATGATAATGTTATTGTGATGTTACTGACAGCGTGGTTGCTAGCTTATGGGCACCGATAGCTACGCTCATTAATAATCTATTGAGATATGGATAGCATTGCGTATATTTCTTGAAGAGGTAGGCAGAGATGTATAGTAACTACACCATTAATGTGGCTAATCAATGCTAGGTAAGGTATACATCTGATGTTGTAATGAACCATTGCCATTAATGGAACTCAGGATCGTATGCTCAGTAGTCGCGTTTGCAAACACGAGAACAGTCTTATGAGGAATTGATAGAATATCGGTTTAAGATTATAATGATAGGTAATTGTCGAATATATTCAGCTATCTGACAAACTCTCCAATCTATCCATTGGGATAGACGGTATAATTAAAAAATAGACAGACAACCCAAAGCACTTGCGCTCCAATATAATAACCAAGATTGAAACGGTAGCAGGTGCTCGTAAAACTGCATGCTAACCTATTGTCACTCTCAATCACCCTTCATGTAATAAAATTCTATTGACACGACCAAAGTGAACAGCGACTGTCCTCGGTACGCGCACAGTGTGCCGCGCCACACGCTCCTAGACAAATTTTAGTTTTTAACAAAAGCTAAGCGACCGGTGTATGCCTATATGAAGAATAATTAATTTTGCTTTACGTTGTCGTACAACATCACTAGGAGATGGCATGGATGGTAGTACGTTTCCAAGGACTGATTCCCGACTCTCTCGCGGACGAGGTCACGAGTAGAAGCTATTTTGAGTACTAGAATTTCGAAAAGGACTATTTTATTAGTTTGTAAAATAATTTTTCCAATAAATATTCAACCAAACATCCAATTGTATTAACATAATAATAGCACTTACTTGTTACATAATGTCAAATCAGCCGAAATGGTACTCAAACATCAATTAATTACGCTTTAACGCAACAAGTTTTATTAATCACGTAAAAATATATACGTTCGCCAGAATTGAAAATAAACATTGTTGGGCGCAGTAAGAGTACTGCGACTCCATGTACCCACTCCGCGGCAATGGGACGTCGTGAAACTTTTTACAGCGCCATAAGGAGTAAGTTCAGGACGTAAACTTGTATTATTGTTATTTTATTTGTATTTACTTATGTTTTAACGAGAGAAGAGGTTGTATTTTATCGCTGCATTGGTCTTTGGTAACAACCGCGAAATTGGAAGCAATGGTTGGACAAATCGAATAAAAGGAGCTGTGTTTTATGTAAAATATTTATTTTCTGATCCCCGGTCTCTAATGTATCATCAATCATTTTCTGGGCAGTCCACAGCACATCAGTGGTCACTATTTGATTTTCACATCGCCTTAATGTCTTAATAATGTATCCGAGCAATAAGTAACGTCGGGCCTTTTGAAACATGCAGGCCGCTTTTCAAAAAACTAGGAGTACTTACTCTTGCATCTATGTACATAATGGAAATTGGAATGTTTATTAGAAACCAAAAACATTTATTTGTAGAAAGCAATGAAAACCGTAAATATAAGTCAAGAAACCCCACTAAATTGAATATTCATATCTCTTGTAGAAGCGCATTGTTTAAAAGGAATAGCTATAGGATGTCCATCAAAATCTACAACCATTTTCCACGTCCGTTGAGAGAACTTCTTTCATATAAGTTTCATAAGCAATTGAAATCATGGTTATTAGAAAATTGTTTTTATACCCTAAATGAATTTTTTAACTGTAAGACTTAATCCCTATAAACTAAGTATGTATTGAACTAAGTAAGTATGTATTGATTGTGTGTAACTATTTGTGAACTTTTGCAAACTATTTTGACTGTGTCGTATAGTAAATTTTCGCATGCCTCCTAAAGGTGAGATGTGTAAAGGGCTATTTTTTCATGTAACATCCATTGTACCATATCTCTGGCGGAATAAATGATTTGATTTGATTTGATTTTAACAGCAAGAGTGATTTTAGTATTTTTTTAAGTGTTACCACTGGTGTGCGATCGACTGTACCCTTTTATCTGTTCTGTGACTGTACCTTAATATGCCTAGTTTCGTCTCGTTATTTTCTGTATTGTGTACTGTTATAGAATACCGTTTATACGTAACAGTAAATATTTGACATAGATGATAGAGCCTTTATGATTTTATTTATCTAACAACATAACAAAACCCCTTAAAGAATCTCATTCATGACATCTGTAACGTTAAAGCTAACTTCATTCCGTCCACGATTTCAAATCCCACAACAAACTACGAATGAAATATCAAACCGACACAGCATTCCACTTGGCATCACGTAACGACCTTAGTGCAACACTATTTGACTCACTGTGCATCTCATCTGCGCTGCGCCGAATTTTGTCCGGGAAACACGCCGTATCGGAACACTGTTTGTTGATTTTTTTAATGTTTTGCCTTCATTTGGGTGTGAAGTTACCGACACAGTTTCGTGACGTGTTGATCTGATCAGATCTTTTCTTGAGAGAATATATGTATAAGTAACATTTATTTGTTATGCTTTTGTTAATTAGGAGGATATACAGTAGACACAGGCTGCCTCGGTGGTGTAGTGTGCGCAAGCGCTCGTGCTGAATAAGAGTTCCTGGGTGCGGTTCAGAGTGTTAATGGGTTTTTCCGTCTGGAATTTCTCAGATTTGTGGCCGGTTTAAAGCAATAGACCCGACCCTTATGAGGATTACTGTCGTGCGTGAGGTTATGTTATGAAATGTATGCTACGGGTTTGTTTCCTCAAATAAGCATAATACTTTTATTATACATAAAACCGTAGAAAATTATAAATATGAGGGCATATTTCAAGAATAACGTTTTAATTACCCAAAGCGTCTCGCTAGGCCGACATGAAAGACATGGCTCCTCAGAACATACATCTTCATTATATTATTCACATTTCTAACTCCACACATCAGCTTATTTCAAACGAGAATCACCCCTTTTCACTACTATGCAATATGAAACCCTGCGATGAAAATTATAGGGTTGAAAATCCAATGAAAATTAGCCTCTCGAATGCATGATATTTAATTCATAAAAGTCATACATTGGTCTGAGATTGCGTCTAATGTTTGTGTTTAGGTATTATTTGTGTGCTTCGTGTGTTTTGTTTGAATTAACTATGTTCGTGTACAAAATGGCGGCGCGATCGTGCAGAAATTGAAGGAAAACAAGATCTTGAAGCTTGAAAGCTTAAAGATGGCGGATAAATTAAGTATTGTGTCGAGAAATTTACTGGAAATCCCATTAAACTGGTATGTAGAGAACTGTTTCACTGAATTAAGTGTTTGTAAGTGCCTGTTCGATGTTTCAAAAAGTTATTACGTCAGAGTATTCCAAAAGATTTCTTATTCTCATAAACCCCATTAAAACGTCAAAACATTGTTTTTCCGAACAAACCTTAAGGCACTTTGTTTGACATATTAAAACAAATGTTTCTTTCCAAGAATCTTATCAATTCCAGCGTGTACTTGTTCAAAAGCAATTTACTTCGAACTTATTCCATATTTACTTATCCAGTAGATAACGGTACTCTGCAATCTCCGACGCCACATCAAATCGCGAATGAAAATCTGTTTTAGAATACATTGCGGGATTCCTTCAATAACATTACTGAAGACGCCTATCTAAACTTGCAATAGAAAACCAACTTTGTCGGTTCGTGTGTTTTTAATATTCAATTTTCGTTTCGTTTCGAAGTATGAATATTTTTTGAATGTGATTAGATATTTTAATATACATACATACATACATATTCATGTACATAGGGGTAGTTAGACAAACCGTGCCTTTGGGGGCATCAAACAATATAATGTATTCCTCGACACAAACATAATATAAGGCATTTGGGACCAGTAACATGGCTGTTTTTGTTGAGTTCCTTGTAATTCTTTCGCTAAGAATTTTTTGCGAATGCATTATTGCTTGGGAATATTGAAAGAGAAGACGATCGGCCAGTATTTTGGGTTTATCTTATAGTACGCTTTTCATAATAATGTTCGTATGAATATTTTGTCAAGGATAAAAAGGTATGCGGATATCCCTTCATGTTAATTCACAATATATTTTCTTGATCCTTTTTCCTTATAAGACTCCAAAAATATAATAATTTTCCTTTTAGTAGGTAGAGACGTACTAATGGAACCATTAAGGTATATTGTGCGACTATCTTAGAATTAAGTATGTATACTAATTAACATGCTTAACTCGTCATCGAAAAACCTACAAACCTTTTTAGCTACCTACTGCGTAGTAAAAGGACAAATTTAATTAATTAGGTCTCACCGTCTCGGCCTCTCGTGAAAATAAACCCACAAACGGTTTCAAAGGTAAAATAAAAAAGCCAGTAAATAATTAAAACCGTTTTACCTAAGGACACTGTAAAGAGAGGGAGAAATAAATACATTGAAACTAAGTTAATAAATAAATTAAAGAGGCTATCGGCATTATAAGTACTAAAATAACTTGTCCCTTTGCAGGGCAATAGCCTCATCTCCTACAGAGAAGCATCGTACATTGTTTACTCCTTTTGTAAATGCGTTTTTACTTCAGTTAACTCCATTATTTTTAGTTTTCCTTCGCGTTATCATTCGTGATTTAAACGCTGCCTATACTTGCCCAGTTTACAACCTGGTGCGCAGTCTGTATAAAAAAATAAAGATCTAACCATTTGTCATTTTGTCCACAGTGACAGCGCTTCGCGAGCACTGGGACGAGGCCAATGCCCGCGTACTTCAGCGCAAGGCACAGCTCGACGCCATGCTCGGCGACTCGCAGCGCTACGAGGCGAGGCGGCGCGACGCGGACGCGTGGCTGTCCAGGATGGAGGCACGGCTGGCCGCCATGCAGGCGCCGGCGAACACCGCTGATGTGCTGGAGATGCAGCTTAGAGAGCAGAAGGTATTTATATCATATAATCATCGTATAACTTTGAAGAAACTCACTGAAGAGGATCAGTTCTGGACCCCTGAAACTTTCAATGGTTTCCTGTCAATTTCATGGCTGGTTTTTAAAATAATATTATGTAGATCGTGAATATTGACAGTGTGGCAATTTTCATGTAGCACAGCATACGACATTATAATATGGTTCATGTTACAATAGGCACATTCAGGTGTCGTCGTCTTGCTGCTGATCTTGCGGTAGGTAACGGTAAAACACATTAAGTTTTAGTTAAAGGGAGCTTTACTGTCTGAACTTTACTTTCAAGTTTAACCATAAACTCCAACCATTGTATCGCCCTAGGAGAAGGCTGTATAAAGTGGACACCCCCAATTCTAAAGTATTTGTAGCTGAAAAGTACTACATGTAGGATAGTAGGTGTACCTACTCATCATCATCCAAAAATACGCGTAGGCCATATAAGTTGACACCATATTTTCTCGGGAAATCTTTCTCTAGTCCCGCTACATGTAGACTAAAGTAATGTTTCTAAAATAAAAAGGTGGTAAAACATCCTGCGTAAACCGCGTCGCGGCAGTCTGTAGTTCTGTATTAGGTGCAGGACGTGACCCGAACTGTAAGTATGTACTGTCTGCGAGTGGGAGGTGTATGCTGGCGGACGGAGTGGAAGAATGTGGGGTGTGGTGTACTGGATTGTGCCTGGTGGGAGGGATTCTGACTAATGTTGTGGAGATATTTAGATTTTATCGCAATGGTCTAACTTGAAAGCTTTTACAAGATATACGGTCGGTTACTTTTGAGCGTTTTAATATGGCGTCGTGGGGTGGCGTGTAATTAGATTAGCTCATCTGCCCCACTGCATTTCATCCATCCATCTCCATTGGAGGAGGGCCTTTGTCCGGACAAAAGGCGTGCACCAATCTTCCATTAATATTTTTTAAATTCTTAAATTCTCATTTGAAAATTGGTATACTAGCCTAAAACAATCTCAATCTACACTTCAAATATTTCTAACGGGCTCAATATAATTTACCAGGCAGGAAATTACATGCCACTTCTATAATCTAAGCATTACAACTTGAATTCAATATTTTTATTGATAAACAGCAGTATCTTTGAGCTTTTGTGATTGAGTTATAATAAGGTCTATTCCACTTATATGTCATGAATGTCACACTGTATATTCTTTATTATATAGTATGATTATCTGCCTCAGAAGCTCGTACCTACGTAACATGTACCTCATCTCACGACTCACTGCGATACGTCGCCGCGCGTTATATCAGCTCAGTGCGTGCGACACCGCATTGTCTGACACTCCTGAGTCCTGTATATATCTTAATATCATCACATAAATATTGTATCTACCCACATTGAAAATCTCTACTCGCTGTATGGGATATTGTAGCCTAAACTGTTACCATGAATTCAGCGCAATCATGTTTGTTGACCCCTTGGGAAGAAAATTGACACTGGTTGGTTAGGTTTAAAATACAAACGTGCAATTCTAACCTAAAATTCATATGAAATAGATTTTTTTGTTAAAATCCGACTAAACTTTCGGCGATGATAGGTCTAGAACAGGGATGTTACGAATACTCGCATCCGCATCCGTAAATGCGGAATATTCGCATTAATTCAGACATCTGCATTCGCATTTACATCCGCATCAATCAATGCGGAGTTTTAACCGATGATAATGAAACTCTAAGCTTAAAATTCTGTTGTGTCATAATAAGTAAAACTTAAATTTTGAGTAATTTTGTTCTAAAAATATGATTAAATAAATAACGTTAAAATTAAATTGCTTTAAAGTTATTTATGCATGCGGATTTTGGCATTTTAAAAGGATTTTTTGTAAATAATTATCCTTTTAAAATCATAAAATCCGTATCCGTATCCGCATCTGCGTCGAATCCGCATCCGCGGATGTGATCGTCTAATAATCCGCATCCGCATCTGCATCCGTCTAGAATACTGTCCTTGGTAAAAGTTTGCACATCAATACCACCCTATATAACATTATGTCTGCTCCATTGTCAATATTGACGAGTAGACTGTATAATCCCGCCCATCGATTTATGTACGCCCGAAATTAATAATGTACTTATGCCAATCCAAATCTTAATCTTGACCTTTGAAAGCAGCCTGTGATTAGCTCTCTCGAAGATTGAAGGTGGCAAAGTTGGCTGTTGAGATTAATTTATCCCAAGAACTAACTTAGTTAAAAGGACCTAGTATATAGGATTGATTGGAACTAACGTCGCCATCTTATGTTGTCAATACATTATTTCTGCTACAGTTTCACAAAAAAGTTTGCCAAGAAAATTAGTCACAGTCACACAGGCGGTTTGTAGCAATGTATTGTAATGTCGGACGGTAGAGAGGTGTGCGTCTAACTTTACGAGAAAAATCACAGCTAAATTTTCACTAAAGAATAACGAACTGGCCGGAAACGACAGAAAAATTGGTGTAGCCTTTTTGCTGGCTGAAGAGCAGAATGTAATAAAGAGAGAAAATATGCTGTAACAATTTTCACTATGTCAATAACTGATATCCTTTCAAGAAAACTATATATTGTAGGTGGGCTTAAAGATATAGAGTGGGGTACTTTAATGTCGTACTGTTGTTAGTATCTATTCAAAGTATCTTTTTTTTAACAATAAGCAATGTTAAACGCAAATGTTAGTTTTTCGTGAAAATAATCAGAGCTATTTTAGTCGAGTGTTCGAGTGAAGCCGCGGGACATTGGCTAGTGATATAATAAATATGAAATATACGTCCAAGTTTTATCGACATGAGGAAAATGACAAATCGGAAATCCGACAGTAAATAGAGAAGATATTTTCTCGTTCATTCCGTTCATTCGTTGAATCGTTCATTCGTTCAATCGTGATCGGATTCTCGATACATGAATCTGTTAATGAAAGCAATTCAAACACGCGACACTTTCGTGTGATGTGAAATATTCTGTAATCTTATTAAGATGCTCTTGCTCGCCGAACTGAATTAGAATGACAAGGATAATTTCAGCTGTAGTTTCATGCTAGGCAGAGTGATCGCCGATAGTGATTTATTGTTATTCTTTGATTTAATGTGGACAGAATTGTAAACATGTGGTTTAATTCATCGCGATTTGCATATTATATAGTAATATTCATTGGTGTTACGTTGAGTAATAATTAATTAAATATTGTTAATTGCCCAAGTTACTTACCTGCCAATACTGCTACCACCAGAACTGGTTCTTAACGTACTTCCTGATTCTTAATTACACTTTTTATGAGATAGGTAGGAGTTGTATTACACCCACCTGTTAACTTATTTTACTAAACTTAAGTACAGAAAAACCACCTCAAATAAGCTGGTTTCATGTATCTTTATACGCATGTTTTTATTGCAAAACTTTCTTAACATTGTCTCGAGTACCCCTCCCCTCGACTGTACCTTTTTTACAATAACTTGCAAGCAATATAATTTCTTGTGGTGTCGGCAAAAATATGAACGTTGGGGGTTAGTGCTGACGCCGACGGAAACTTTATACATTTGCATAATTACCACGACGATGTACGTACCTACAGACGAATGTAGTAAGTAGTTAGTTATATTATGTTTACGTTATAGGCACACCCTCTTGTAACCGAGTCTGTTTGTGTAGCCCTAACTTTGAGGCCGTCGGTTGTCTTATACTACTTGGGTATATCAAACTCTTTGCAAGACCCTTTAATAAATCTTTTTTTTTTCTAGAACAAAAGTATTTCTTGTGGTTCCTGTTTAAACCACAAGTCAAAATTTTATTATTGCACTTGACAAAACATCCACGCCATAACATTCCATATTATTTCTTTACTAAAGACAGGCCATATCCAACCCTCAGGAAACGTCCATATCTCCTACCGCCTTACAGGCGATATTACGTATAACTTAGCTCAAGTTACTCGTATGAACGCTATAAATCCTCGTTAATTGGGAGCCGGCCACGGTAAAGCCCTTTAATATTCCACTTTGCACGGGAACGGGACTTGGAGGGTGTTTCACTGGCATCCTGGAAGTCTAAGTGCTGGGATATTGTTTCCATGTTCGCTTCATATTATATAGTTAAAAATATCTTGATAAACGTAGTTTTGTACGAATGGAGTCGTGATAGAATATTGCTGGAATAGATAATTATGTTTGTTACATAAAATGGTGACAGCATTTCGTCGTTGATAATGTTAATAGTATTACTTGCACACGTACCCCGTCGATTCAAAGGAGCTGTAGGCACACGAAAAGAGATAAAGTTGTAACTTTTCTCATCAAGTGATTTAAATCCAATTAAAATCATATTAGCAGCCGGTTCACAGTTGACAGGCAGTAGGGAAATGTCGAATAAATTGCGATTGCTTCAATCAAGAGTTCAAAATACCATTTCTTGGGAAAACATGACGTCACGTCATGTTTTTCCCGACTGTACCCGACTGACCCAAATTTGAATAAAACTAATGTCTGTATAACTGGAGCAATATAATTACATTAATTATGCTTATCACAGTGCCCTATCTTTATTGCTACAACCAAAGACATTTAATTTTGTATTGCTAGCTCTGCGGACTCGAGTTTAATTTAGCGCCACCTAGGGATGCAAGTTCGTAACACAGATGCTTCGCAAAAATAATCAAACTCTGCCACTAGATGGCGTAGTCATCGAAAGCTAAACATTCACTACCGACCACCTCCCTATAGATTTTATTAAATAGGTACTTTTTTATATCGTTAAAATAAATTAATTTTGTTTACAGTCGTTCCACGCAGAGGTGCATCAATACAAGCATCAGATTGAACTATTCGGGCAGCTGACACAGCGATTGATCGCGGTGTATCGCAACGATGATACCACTCGTATCAAACGTTCCACAGAGGCTATCAACCACAGATACAATGAGCTTAACAACAGGTGATATAATCAATTATAGATAAATATTAACTTTAATCTCAAAAAAGATAATTATAGTTAAATTAGAATCATCAGTTTGGTGCTTACAACTAACGCCATCTGTCCACAGTGAGTTGGTTCCTTGAAATAACACCATCTATCGAAGTTGTATCTTGGCTTAACACTTACTTAACCATGCTTAGGTAGGACTGAACATGTCTCAAAAGCCGAAGGCTTCCATTGCATTGGTTAGTGGCGGCCAGACATAGAGCAACACAGGCCACCGGCGGACCGGAGTGCTCTATGCGGCCAGATGGCATCATTTAAAAAATTAATTCATAAAGAATATCCAAGTAGTTGCAAAGTTAAGATTAAATGAATTGGAGTGGAATTGTTAAATTATTTATGTAATGCTGTACTGGAACATTTAAATGAACCAAATGTTTAATATTCAACAAGGTTCTGTATAAACTAACTCATAAATATTCACCTTAAGGCATTGAATTCATGAATATTTCATTCATAAACAGCTGATTATTATAACAACTGTAATTAAAATAATAACTTTAACGTAAACTCTGGCGTTCATTTAATTTTTTTCTGAGAAAAATGTTTAGCTTCTGTTGTTGTTTAGATATTTTTTCTTTATTAACGCCATTTTTTTCAAAACTAATTTACCATCCATCATTTTGTCGCCAATCAAAAATAAATGCGCTTAGAAATATGTTTTGTCAAAACCTTGAAAATAATTAACATACTAATACTTTATCTTTCACAGTATTGTTGCTCGAGGCAAAGCGCTGCATTCAGCAGTTTCATCGCTGCAGAACTTCGATCGGTCGCTGGAGAAATTCGTCGCGTGGCTGAGTGAAGCGGAGTCGTTGCTGGACGCTGCTGAACGGGATCCTCATCTGTTAAAGGTAAGACTAATTTAAAAAAGTTCAAACCGCGATAGAAGAATAAAATTTACAAAAGATGCGTGCCAAAAGATATCCATAGTTTATCACAAAAATGAAATGAAAACAATTTCATTACATTTGATATAAGTTTCAAAAACATAAATCATAGTTGATCACAATAGTTATTTATCACCGACGTGTTGTCCTAACAAGACCCTTTCTTATTTTGCGACATCTATCGAAAGTTCCGTGAACTACAAGGACCTCGGGCTTGTTATTAGTTCATGCGCGGTTCGCTAGAGGCCATTGCGTATTCGGAAGTCCTTTTCAGTGCAACGGGGGCGGTGGCGCTACAAACGTTCACAACGCCACCTCTGAAAAGAGTTCCGTATTACAATGCTTCGGGAGTCGCGAGGGATTGAAAAGTTTCCAGATTTATTTCTCGAGGATAGATATCGCTGAGAGCGTTGTTTTTGTTACAACGACACACGTTTGATAATATTAAAATTAATGTATAAGATTTATTTAACAACATGATTTGTGGGAAGTTTGGAATAAGTTATTTATTTCCTGCATCACTTGTGAAATTAATGTGTGCATGTAAGATAACCGAATTTAAATATTTAAGAAGAAGATGTGATGGAGGTTGTGGAGGTCCGATAGGCAGTCGCTCCATGTAAAATACTGGTATTCAGCTGCATCCGGTTAGACTGGAAGCCGACCCCAATATAGTTGGGAAAAGGCTAGGCAGATGATGATGATGATGATGAAGAAGAACTGATAGGATCGTAATACCCACTGATGTAAAAAATATCCAGTGGAAGTCTTTTTCATTCTGTTTTGAAAACAATCCAAAGAATCGTTCACTTTCGAATATTAGCGTCACAAAGTAATCCTTTATCATCAACCACATTCAACCTAGTCGAAGTCACAAAAGCAAGCATAATAAGTTTATTTCAAGTAAATTATAACGTAACGCGATCAAGGAACTTGTAGCTAAGTAATCTAATCTTGAAACAAACGGGGAAGAAGCGAATTTAATACAATTCGTTTCACTGACAACTTTGCGCTTTGCTTTTGAATTTCGTGAAAATAATTATATTAGCAGTATTTTGAAACATGTTATGAAATGACAATGTGCGAGTAAAACAGGCGTTCTAGTCTGTGGCCCCATTGAAATATGTTTTTTTAGTGGTTAGAAAAATCGAAATAATGAAACTTTCAGATTTTATTCGTATTTTCTTAGGGCAAGCACCCTTAGACACAGAGTACCATGCAGAAATAAAGAATTTTACCAAACAATTTTGCAGAATCCGCCTAGAGAAATATTGTTACTGATTATAGATTAGAAATTACTCTTGATGTTTTTCGCGATGACCATAAATCTACCGTTACTCTAAAGTCAAATAGACAACTGACATTTATATTTAGTCAATATTGCCATAGTGTTATTATTTTCCCCAATATAACTTCTGTCATTCACGGAACGGAAGGAATGTGTAGTGACGAAAAGTTCCGTCAATTCAGGGAAGTTCTTCCAAGAATCCCGTGTGTTCTGCACTGCGTAGTTACTGCGTTGTTACCGCGGGGTTCGCCCGGTGCCCCACGTGTTTTAATTCACCATACCGCCTTAATGGAAGAGTTTCCTTTGATTACTTAAGTGGTTTAGGGTGAAGACGATGTTCGTACGTCTGTTTATTGTGATTGCTCTTTGAGTTTAGTTATTTGAAATCTTTGTAGAAACGTCTCTGGTTTTTATGAAGTCACGTATCATACATATTATTTGTTTTGTAAGCTACGAGGTGTTGGTCGCTGTAGATCGTAGCCCGTAGCAGTTTGCTACGCCGTAGCAGTATTACTACACCATTGCGGAGATTTTCTTTGAGCTTCTCAGTACTTCGTAGCTTCATGCTACGTGAGTTTGTTTATTAACCGACTTCGAAAAAGGAAGAAGGTTCTATGTACTTAATTATGTTTTTTTTTGTATGTTCATCGATATTGTTGTCAATCGAGGACCGACGTTGTATATTATTTTTCATTTGGTAGTGGAAGCTTGCGTTGTGGCCTATTTATAAAATTCACTAACTTGGTTTAGATTGTTTTTGAATTAGTTTTAATTATTCGTATTTTCACACATTGTCTAGTATTTTGATTATGTTATGAGAAATTCCTGTCACAGTTATTTACATAGCAAGTAGGAGTACTCCTACCACCAACCTTGTACCAAAACTTATCCACGTTGGGTTACAACATTGAAAGTTAAATATGTATCGTCTCAATTTAACTGGTTTATAGAATCAATAACATTTTTGTTAATTTATTGAAGGTTCCAAGATAATATATAAATAATTTAAAAAAATCTTGACTTCATGTCTAAATTTCATGTCTCAGTGTACATATTATGAGTGTCTTTCATATTCTAAGTAACAAACATATTAAAGCAACGATAAGCCTGTTGACTGAAATTATAGCCCGCATTGCGTAGCTTCTGCTGAAATTCCTTAAAAATTTAATAAGCCCAGGATGAATGACAAAAATATGCTTATCCAGTCTTAGTCCTGTAATATGCAGGTTATCAGATAAAGTTAAAAAAAAGGAATGCCACGAAATGTATATATATTTTTAAATTATGACAATACATTAAATCTTGTGAATTTAATATTATATGATTTTGCTAAAAATGCCCGCTATGCTTTTATAGACTCGTAGCACTATACCAGCTACGCCGTAGCTCGAAACGTAGTTGAAATGCCAAAGCTAGTTTAACGCTGATTTCTAAGACGTAGATACCACGCAACTACTTATGTTTTTATTGCTCATTATGTAAGTTATTACATTCGTAAAATTTCAAGTAAAATACTTTAAAAAAAATGTTTTTCGTAATAATATCTTCATAATATATCATTTAAAAAAAATATGGTACAAACTCTTGCAAGACCAATGAAGCATCCAACGTTGGATAAAACGAAATAATGTTTTATCCTGAAAGTTTCCTCTTTGCTCTCACAATATATTTATTAGTTGGCAATCAAACTCGATCGCAGCTTATCGCGATGTTTCGTAGTTTTAAATTGTTCGCTCAAGTTTATTAACTTCAACTCGCTCGCTTCGTCTGATAGCTTATTATTATTATGTGCTTTTATTAAACTTTGAGTTAACGATATAAATTGTTTAGTAATTGCTTTGCTGAAAAGTCCATCGTTAACGTATTAGCTACATGTATTTTAAATTGGAATTGGAACTGTATATATACGTGTGTATACTGTATGTATATATATACACATATATATGTGTATATATATATATATACACACATATATATATATATTCAATTCAAATTCAAATCATAATTATAATAATAAATTACTAATTATTTGCATAATATAATTGATAGAAAAACGGAAAAGAGAAAGCCTTTTCCTCGCAGTTAGAAATGACGGGCCAAAAGATTTAAAGAAATTATAGACGTACACTCTAATTGCTTAACACACTATTGATCAGAATCCTTAGCTATTGAAGAGAGTTCCTGATCAATTGCTTCATAAGATTGAAAATTCGTCTGCTCAGCCAAATAAATTACGCAATAAACGTGGTTGAATTGGCAAAACGAAAGGCATTGCGATCGATTGCCATGTTATGTGTGTCACGCAACTACCCGCTGCGCTGGTAGTCCATTTGAGACTGAGATGATTTGATTTTATGGTTTAAATTAATTATGTAAAATCGATTTAAAAAAAAACTTATTTCAATAACATAACTAATTACATTTGTTTCTATTCTTACAGGTAAGTCTCATTTCTAAGCTCCTGAGGGTAAGTCATATCTTTAAGATTTGTTCCGAGCAATTTTTTGTCTCGACGAATGTCCCGAAATGTCAACAATGTGACTTTTACTGACAATTGGAAGTCGTAGGAGGAACTCTTGAAAAGGTTTTATTAAAATCTTAAACAAACGCGATGTACTCCGGACGAGTGGAGCCTTCGTCCACTGTCTCATAACAATGTCTGCAGGGCTTGTCAAAAATCTTGCCTATTTGTATTTAAATCGATGAAGAAAACATCTTGGGATTTGTGTATCTAAATATGTAAGTCTATTAAACGATGATGCGGGTTGTTGTCATCACAACTGCAAAGCAAGGACTATAAAAAAAAACGTGCTACAAATATATTTTGAAATATTAATTCAAAATATATTTGTAGCACGTTTATATTTCTTTAAAAATTGTCACGGTTAAAATGCTCCCTGAAAAATCCCAGGGTTCATACATCTTATAAAATTCCTTACAAATACCGTTGCAAAAGACCGGAAAAAGCTACGATGAATAACTCGATAGCACCAAGTAAATGTTGATCAAAATATCCTATACTACGCTACGAATACAAATCGTAGCACTCTACGGCGTAGACGGCTACATCTATCACGCTACGCCGTTACGTCGCTACGCCGTAGAGCCCAAAACAAACTAAGAATATCTAATAAATGGCTGTCCTTATATTTTCGTCTTAGATCAAATAAATAAAGTGGATATGTTGTCTTCAGAAAGGTTGCGCTTGACATGTTTAGGGTTACGCAAGGTAAGTTTCATCGACATAGAACTTTTTTCTCTCCAAAAGATTGAACCGTGAACCGCGCAATTAACATTCATATTCATAATTTCCTCCACAAGTCATTAGAGTTATATACAAGCATTTTTTTACGAAGATATTATATATCTTGTTTTAGCATGGTCCATCAGACTTGAGTCTACAGCTTCAGTTTAGGTTGTACGTCCGTGAACCGAATTAATTATTTTGTGACCTGTTTCCTTTTTAACATTTTTTGTGTATAAAGAGAATTTATACGAAAAGTTTAAGTATGCTATAATTTACAAAAAAAATACATAAAATATTGAAAGTATTTTCTGTTCAAGTCGTAAAACTGTGCGAAACAGCAACAAGTCACTAGTAATTATATGAAAAGGAATGAATATTGATAACCACACTTGTCAGCAATTTCTGTCAGCAAGTCTAAATATTCTTAGCATATAGCCTTTTACTGTACATAAGTGGACTCTTCGTTAAACACACTACTACTAAGGCTATGAAAGTCACATAAAAGCCAGATTTTCAAGATTGTTGCTAAATGCGTGGTACTTGCATCTTATACGAGCCTACCAAAATATTGATAAGAATAACATACAAAAATTATGTATTCCGACACAACACCACTCCTTTATTTCCGGAATGGATCACCACATTTAGTCAGTCTTTCGAAGCCCTCGTAACTGAGATTGAACTGAGAACTTAGATATATTTTCGGCCATCCCGAAAAATTCTTGATATAAAGCAGGACCAGCCTTATTCTACTGGACCTTCCAGCCTTATTGTACCAGTCCTATGAACACAAGCATTATTTACGATCGTTGTTCACCCGTCTAATTAGACTATCTAGACAACATATTATCATCAACATCCCAACCTATAGCATTAATATTCACATGTCACGTTTTTACCTAATAAACATTACGTCTCTTTATAATAATGCAATTCTCGAAGGATCTTTAAAATTCAGAATTTAAACAGGTTTCTTCTAACAATGAGAATTATCAAACCAATGGAAATCAAATTTTGGCTTTGGATTTTTTTTTCAAGCTTTTATTTGGTCTCGTAAAATATAATGCCTACCTAATACGATTTTTTCTCTTTATTGTTTTACTTAACAGCATAACAATAAGCGAAATCAAGTCCATAACACACTCGCTAATATTATAAACTCGCCGATTAAACGCACGCGTTCCCGACCACACCCTTACATTATACATAAAACATAAACAGGCATATAATAAGGCGTCGCACACATGCGCGGCTTGTCGTGCGTGCGTCAAATAGCTGACGTTCATGCATAATGCGCATATCGCGCGTATTAGGCCGGAGCACAATATTAATATTGGAAGGCGAACACCTGCGATGCATATTGACGTGTGCGTTATTGCGTTTTATATTTTGTTTTTCCAATTTTATTTTCGTTTGCTTGCAATATTTGCAAAAAAAAAACGTGATTTAAATTTTCGTTCCCGGGAGAGCACGGCCGAGGACTATATCAGTGTAAGTAGTGACCTTATTGGTGATATCTTTCAGACAGGCCAGGTGCGTAGTATTCGCAACCGTGCGTGTATGACTAGATGTATGAATGGAAACAAAGCTGAGGGAATATGTAGCACCGCGAAGGATAAAAGTGTTTAAAAGGTGATCAAAATAGCAAGACTTACATAAAACAGCGCTACGCATGTTTTACACACACGTTTTTGTCTTTTACAAGCCTTGTTATAAACAAGTAGCTGTATCACAACTTTCATAATTGTGTGAGTGTAAGTGCGGTTTACATTAATGTCGATAGCGATGTGAGAAAAACTTGTAAACAAACGACTAGGTTTATGTATAATTTCCTGACTATGCATCAAGAATTTTATCACAAAAGGTTTTTTAGACTTAACTGAAAGTAAATAATAAAGTAACATGAAAATGCATTCTACGTTGGCTCGCCTTACTCCTAAGGCTCACATTTTATATTGAAACACTGCATTATCCAGTTAACATTATTTTCTCTTGTTTTAACCGAATCCGTGTCGGAAATTAAAACAAGTATTCGGATGCGGGCAGAGCCTGTAGCTGTGTGTGTAGTGTGGAGGGTGTAGCTTCGCTTTATTCTCCGTAAGCAAATATTTTGGCGGAACGATTGTATGGAGCAGAGGGCGATACTCGAGTGCGTGGGTTCTGTTGTAATGATTATTGTGGTTTTCACCTTGTTAGCAATGTTCGGAATATCTGATTTTACGTTACTTATCAAGTGTTACAGTTTGTTATACTTAGGGCTAATTTTACAATTTTCGATAAGTTTGATTGGAGAAATAAATATGCAGCTTGACAGCTTTTGCATTGAAAATATTACGTCAAACTGCCATTTTTATTCTTAAGATAAAAGATACCAGGCCATTAGTCCTGTACACAATGGGGAACCGTCAACCGTACGGTGTGCGGCGATGGTACCAATATAACATTAATTGTGCCTTTATTCCGTAACAGTAAGAGCGCTTTTCGTAGTTCAAGTGTACTACAGACGTTCAGGAAACTGTACACCCATCCTGTCTCCTAAACTGACCTCATTCCCGATACAGTTAAAAGAAATATACGAGTTTGTGCGAAGTCGAGCGGCCGTAAAACCTCAAATTTCTTTACGACTTCAACTCCCATTGCCGGCGGAAGTTAAAAGAGGTTCAGCCGATAATAGGAGACCGCTCATCGGGTCCTATTACCGTCCTTAGCTCGGCACAATTAACACTGCCTTCGGTTGGAACCTTTTAATTAAACGCCTTCTTAAGGCTGTTAAAAATCGTAAATTAAAAAAAAAATCTTGTGGAATACTGTTTTTTGCATGAGTTGATAAAAATCCCATAGTGAAATGATGGTTGTAATTTTCTCGTTGTATTATGCCCTATAAATATATACTGCGTAACGTGGCCATTATAGGCAATGATCATAAAAATAAAGGGTATTAGTATATGCCAGAACCACTAAGCTTAGCAAAGGGATCGGTGATGGCAATTTAATTTTATTAGCAGACAAGAGTACGGTTCTACTATCTACCCCCTTACAACATTCCTTTATTCGCATTTACGAAAGAGATGGACAGACGGTGGTGCGCTATTATTTGCCAAAAAAGTTTCATGAATAAAATCGAAAAACAGCCCTTACATATTTTTTTGTCTGTCACTCTCTTCAAATAAACAACATAACAGTTAACACAGGGTTGAAATTGGACACGACATCATAAAAAATAAGGTTCACAATCGACAGATTAGCAGCATCAACTGGTCATGGGATCATTGACAGTTGCGGGACGTGACGAAAGGTTTATCTGAAACCGTAGCCGTAAATGGTAAATTATCCGGTTTTGAGTGTACCTAGCGTTTTTCCTTATTTGGAAAAGTCATAGACACTTTAAAGAACTTTCATAATAAATTGATGACCTTCATAAAAAAGAAATGAGCAATAAAAATCTCATATGCATAAAATCTGATATGCAGAGTAACAGTCTGTAGCCCATGTCAAAAGTGGTTGCGCGTTTAACGCAGATTCGCACTATCACTTTGCTAAACGAACCGTCAAATTGGCAATTGGCATTACTCAAAGCAATTGCTTTAATACAAAATATAACGCCGACGATTTAAAAATAAAAAAAAATCCTTTTATTTTCCCACTGACCAACTTCAAGAAAACATTCTATGTTACAAGTATAAAAATCTCCTTCAGCCACAAACTGTCGTGGACACATCGCGTGTCTCCAAGTTCCACCGCCACAAGTTGGCTAGGTCGCCAACTTCCCGCGCTCGTTGTTCAGCGGAATCCTCTTTAATCTCTGAGATATCGTCAAAGTCTAGCTTTTCTTTTCTTTCAAACATTCAATAACACTAGCAGTGCTGTTAGAGTTCTCTGCTGGAGTTTGGAAGGATGCTTTATCAGAAGTCATGTTGTAAAAGACGGTTGTTGTTCTTCGAGATAATCTTGGTAACAAAAGGACGAACAGTTGTCATCAGGTTTTTATGTAATATTTGGTAATATTATGAGCAGAGAACAAATCATCATCTTAATGCGTTGTTAAAACAAACCAATACTCTCAATGCGATCAGCAATTGGTTTGCCACTCGCGGTTACTTACAGGTAACCGCGAGTGGCAAACCTCGCGACCAAAGTAGGTCTGGATCTGAGATACAGGTGCTGGACTGATATACTGTTACGAAAAAACATTAATATGTTAAATATACTACCCCTCATTTTCATCCCTGCGCTTGTGATAACGATTTCAAATTTAATCTCCGTAGAAAATTGGCGAATGTCGCTTGCACTTCTAGTTACCTACAGGTACCCGCAGGTAGGTACTTCACAAACTTTGTGTATTAAACTGTCGTTAGTAGCTTGTTAACACTTCTCAATTGATTCAATTTAACTTTAGTTACCTTATTATGGAGTTTTAGTTTACAAGAATCAGCAGTTTGGAACATTTTTACAATATGTTTGCAGTTTCTTTTTGATTGCAATTATATGATATTCTGGTGAATGTCCGTCGCAGTTATAACGGATAATGAACTTCAAAATTATCAAATCACAACAACTACAACTGATATTCTTGTAAAGTTCGGAACACCAAAAATATGAAAGACCGAGCCGTGTCTGAAATCTTTCAGCAATCCGGCCACTTATAAAACCCACAAAAAATTCAGACAAATGTAATTCGGAGTTGGTCCCATAGTAAAAGTTGTTCAGTTGGGTGGTCTGTGGTCCTTTCGTATGTATATACCCTTTCGGTTACACCCTGTATAATGTGCCCACTGCTGGGACACAGGGCTCCTTGCGGTTATAAGAAGAGAATACACAGCAAATAATCCATTAAAAACCGCACTTTGAAGTAGTGCCTTCCAATAAAACTTTAAAGTCCCACAAAACGATACAAAACTAAAGCAATTACAAAATGCAAATGTAGGTAACATAGAAAAAGACAAAACAAACATAAAATGACCTATTAAAAACTCGTTACGTCACACCATTGTAGGCCCCCATTGTCTCACGTTGCTATGGCAACGGGCGCCTTCAGACCCCGGGGTACAGCGGACCCCAAGTTATTGTAATAAATAGCGCTAATGGAAAACTATTTGTACCATTGTCTGGTTTTGTATGAGCTGGCACAATACAATACATACACACAATAGTGAGAAATATTTTTAGTTTGGTTTCCTGAATTTGGATCACCAGTGGTGGGTATTATAGACAGGGTGTTTGTTGTTTATCGGTTGGTAGAGTTTAGTTTCCTACACTTGCAAGTAAATGAATACAATCTTTTGATTGCATTTTATCTGATTTCCAGAACCCAGTCTTTGTCTGATTGTAATACTTTTGGGCTTTTAAGAATCCATGTCGACTCTCAAAGATTTAATAAACATTTTGACTTTTGACTTTTGACTTTTGACTTACGGCTTGCCGTTGTCGATGCACAGAGAGGTCTCGATATATAACGGATGGTCACCCATCCACGAACCGACCGCAACAAGCGTAGCTAAACCTTCGATTGACCCAGACGAGCCTCTCCATCAATGTCTACACTATCATTTTAATTGTGCCTTAAAATAACATCATCTTAGGAGGCCTTAAGCAATTGAAACGCATAAAAAACATCTATAAATAAAAAGTTTCAACAGTTAATTTACTGAAAAATTAATACAAAATAATAAAAGTGTTAGTAGCAAGCACCCCCGTATTACATTACACAGTTTCATGTTAGTTGCACGTTCAAACTTACCAAGTTCTCGTCAGTCGGTGTTGTCTTCCACGGAACAGCATAATTATGAATATATTAGCACAAGATTAATGAGCTAAAGGAGCCTTCTTTCTTCGCCTATTTACTCGTTTTGTTTTGTCAACAATTAATTTAAAACAGGTACAACTCAGCTCTAAAACTTAGGCTTGCTTCAAGCAGAGGTAATGCAAAGTACTTGAATGTATTATTGATACCTTTTCATGCCGTAATGCTTCAGTTGAATGAAATGCTATTGTTAGTTATTGTATTAATAATCTTCTTCTTCTTTTCGAGTCGATGACTAAACTCTGTCCGCCCAGTACGTGGCAACCTGGACGGCCCTATCATTTGCGTCATTCAGGTCCTTGAGCGTGCAGTCAGTTGTGCAAGACGGGCACGAGAGTAGATGTGGCATATCCTGTATTGGGGCACCACACTCACATTCTGTTCGAGATGGGTCGATTATACCCCATCTGGCTAAATTGGATCGGCAGCGGCCAACTTGAACACGCAGTCTGTTTAATGACTTCCATATCGGCCACTGCAGTTCGTGACCAGGGGGTAGATTTTCTGCCGGTGCAATGAAGTTTGGAGGGGGTGGATGTTTGTTCTCCCACAGTGTGCGTCGTTCATCTGCCGCACTGTCTTCCGAAGAGGTGGTGTGTCGGAGAAAGCTTTTTCGGCTCTTCAAACGGGTTCGTGGTAGTTGATGTCCATATAAGGGGTTTCGGCTGTCTGCTTCCTGTTTGCCTTTCTCAATGCGAGTTGCTATTTCCCGACGCACGACTGGAGGAGCTATGCCTGCCAATGGATACAGCATCGTAAGAGGGGAGGGTTTTAAGCATCCCGTAACGATGCGGCAGGTTTCGTTGAGCGCCGTGTCGACCTCTCTAGCGTGGATGGAACGATGCCACACTGGGCATGCGAATTCTCCAGCAGAAAAGGAGAGACATAGGCCAGTGGTACGCAGAACTTGCGGTGATGCTCCCCAGCTGGTGGAAGTAAGGCGGCGGAGTAAGTTATTCCGGGAAGCAACTTTCTTCTTTGTCTTCATGCAGTGGTGCCTATATGTTAAAGACCTATCCAATGTAATACCTAGGTAGCGTGGTTGTAGGCAGTGCTCTATGTTAACGCCTTGCCATGAAATGTTGAGACGCCTGTTTGCTTGACGATTACGGAGATGGAAAGCACATGATTCAGTCTTTGATGGATTTGGCCGTAAGGCGTTTTGGTCATAATATTTACCAAGTGCTTCCAGAGCTTTCGTTAAAATTTCTTCAGCCTCTTCAAAGCTAGGTGTCTGAGCTGCTAGAGCGAGGTCGTCAGCGTATAAGAAGCTTTTTGTTTCTGGGGCACGAGGCTGGTCATTAATAATAAATCTGCACAAATATTATTACGAGGTAAAGTTTATATGTTTATATGTACGAGGTAATCTCTGGAAGTATTGATCCGATTTCAAAAATTCTTTCACTGGAAGAAAACCACTCTATTACCGAGTGCCACAGGGTATAGTGTAGTTGAATACATCGCGGGTGAAGTCGCGGTCAGAAACTATACAGGGCTTCTTTGAATTTATTAACAATCTTTCAGTGGGTGAACGCCCACAATTTTCACTATGACCGTTCGATAAAATATCGACAGTTTCATACAAAAGGCAATTAAATACTTAGTTGTATAGCTTTTTCTAGTGAGTACCCGGTTGAAAAATTAGTTAATATTCAAGAATACTTTCATTTCTAAAAGATTGTAAGTCCCATGCCACTCTGTATATTATCAAATTACCAACAAACATGCCCCGACATGTTCACTACTACGACTTATTCGTATTCTGGTAGCAATCAAACTTACTGCCTCCTGCTTTCTTACTATCTTCCAACACAATGTCGAACACAAAACTATCGGCTGTACTAATTGGCAGATAAACTCGATAACGAACAAGTCCATGTATCAGTTATCGCGTCTGCCTGTCTGACTGCGTGTCGACTTGTAACTTGTTCATTACCGACAAGTTATTAACATCGCTAACGTTTGAGCGAATCTGCGATGTTTGGAAGTTTATCTGATAGTTTATGGACGTGTTTGATGTTCTTTTAGTTTGTTACAATTATGTTTTGGAAGTATTTATAACATTAGTGTTTACTTTTTATGAGTATTGACAGATTTACTCATATTTTGATTTAAAAGAATCATATAATGAATAGATCGGAAGATTTAATCTGCATATCAAATGAAAACGAAATGCTCAAAATTATTATATTACAGAGCGTTTAAAGTAGGATAGGCAAGCTCGTGCAAACCCACATAGAACACTCAAAGCATCCAAATGTTTAATGCAAAGTCCTGTAAATAATAAACCAGAAACACTATTCATACACAGCTGAAGACCCACTTGTATTAAAAAAGCCTCGTTTACTATAAAACTAGTTCACAGATTACATTTTCATTCAACTGTTTACATCTCCGATGTTTGAAGCGCTGCAGCGCTGCTCAGCGCTTCTTTCAGCGGAGCCTTCCATCTCGCCTGTAATTGAGTACTCGACTAGCTTTGAAATGGTGATGTTTTCTTGACGTTACAAATAATAGTTCTGAAATAGGATTATGAAGACCATAACACAGGGTATTATCGATTATTTGATCTAGCTTCTATCTTTTTTGCTTAACAGTATCACGCCTGTTTTATACGAAGGATTAGGCTGAGATAGATACACTCTTTTTTAAAGTTATTTGTTTATAGTTTTTTTTAAGTTATGTTCTAGTTCCATGTTATAAGAGGTGTACAGTGCAAGCACAGCACAGTTTTCATATCAATATGTCAGCATTTTACCTGCGCCGGGCCGGCCAATTTAGTACACGAATAGCATTCATACCGCGTGCACTCATCTATCATGCAATCATACTTTTATCAATAAATATCAATCAATCAGCAATCAGTGTATCAATCAGCATCAACTCAAGGTGTAAGGTCCCTAACCATACATCTTAATGGTCCTTCGAGCCGGATAAGCGGGATCTAATCACGTTGCGAACATAATAGTGGTTGTTCCTGTAAACACGACCTGTGGACGACGGTCATCGGTCTACCAACATCATCAAGCAATCGACTGCTGGCACCATCATCACAGAGATGCTTTGCTCTTCTTTCCGTGGTTGCGAATCGGTTCAGCCGGCTTCCCACAAGCGGGTCTCACCGGTTGGATTGAGAAGGCGCTAATATCGCGGAGAGTTCGCAAAAGCACTTCCTAGCGGTCAAGAATATAATCAAGAAAGCTATCAACCATGAGTTCCACAATGGAGAACATATTAGCAAATCAAAATCAAATCATGCAAGCTATGGAGCAGCTATTAAGGAACTTCAAGAAAGATTCTGCAGAACGTAAGACTCCATACAATATCAAGAAACGACTGCAAACTCTGGATAATTATTGGTCTGAGTTCCAGTCTAACCAATTGAAATTATGCGAATTCGAAATTCGCAGTGCCAGCTATTTCGCCGATAATTGCTATCAAAAGACAAAACTCTTCTACACTGAAGCGCGGGAAACTATCGAACGATACGAATCGAAGACTCCTAGTGAAAGTAAGAGAGATCAATCTCCGGATAAGCCATCAATGCAAGTATCGGCACCTGGTAAACACCATCAAGAAACTTCAAATACATCATCAGCTGACCCCGATCAAGCAAACAGCAATCCTTGTAACAGTAAGTCTACGTCACTGTGGAAAACTGTTTCGCAAGGAAATGCGAGCAAACTGGAAGAAATGCTACGAAAGCAAAAAAGCAACTTCAAGGCGTTGTCTCGTACAATCAAGAGCGTGGAATTAGAGAACATCTCTGAAAAATGGGAACTCGAAGATCTTCTGCGTGATGTACAAAAAAGGTGGTCAATCATCGACTCGTTGCACTGGGAAATTGACAGTGAGTTGTACGAGGAAGATGAAGATTATGAGCAAACATACAGCAGGTATGAGCAGTTATACAATGACATGAAAAAGTCAATCAATATTAAGATGGGCTCAATTTCCCATCGTGAAAATTGTACCCCCAAAATCGACATTCCAATATTCAGTGGGAACTACCTCAAGTGGACATCATTCAAGGATCTATTTATAGAAACGATCCACAACAACAAGTCAATGTCGAGTGCTCAAAAGATGCAGTTTTTGAAGAGCAAGCTAAAAGGTGAAGCGGAAAAGCTAGTCCAACACTTAAACATTAGTTCAGAAAATTATCAACTATGCTGGGACATCATGAATCATCGATACAACAACGAAAAACTCATCTTTACCTCGCACATCAACGCACTTCTGGCGATACCCACAATGCAAAATCAAGCAGATTATTAGATCAAGAAGATGTTCGATACTACCAACGAATGTCTTAACGCCATAAAGAATCTTGGCGTCAACATATCAAACTGGGATCCACTTATTGTGCACCTGCTGGCGTTGAAGATGGACAGCGAGACGCATGGAGAATACATTCAATCGTTAACCAATCCCAGAGCACTACCGACACTCGACGATTTCCTAACATTCCTGGAAAACAAATACACTGCTCTGGAATCATCTCGGCGCAAGCAGTATACTTCAAAATCAAAGCAAGAAACATATAACAAAAAAGAATCCGAACATCAGCTTAACAAACAAAGTAAACCGAATCAGCACAATAATAAGCACGAGGCAGGCAAACCATTTTTCCGCAATTCAACATTTAAAAGTTTTGCAATGAATAAACCAAACTGTCCACTCTGCAATGACAGCCACGGACTTTTCCGTTGCAAAACATTTTTAGAATCTAGGCCAGAGGCCAAAAGAGATATTGTGAAAAAATTTGACCTGTGCAAAAATTGTCTCTATGATCACAAAGAAAAGCCATGCTACTCGGAAACAAAATGCAGAGTATGTCAAGAAAAGCATAACACCTTGCTGCACGACACGCTTCACAGCAACGGCGGGACAAGTTACACGAAGTCGTCTGCAGAAGAACAACAGTCCATATCACGAGAAAACAGGACTCGAGACACTGTCAACCATGTCTCAAAAGAAAGTATTTTAGAAATACTGCTAGCAACAGCCCTCGTTCGGGTCAAAGCACGAAACGGGACATATCACACATTGCGTGCTCTTATTGACCAAGGCTCACAAGTCTCTTTAATATCAGAAAGCGCAGCTCAAAAACTAGAACTCGCAAGACAAGCCTTCAAGGGCGTCATATTTGGCATCGGCACTAGTCAAGCCAATTGTAAAGGAGAGATCAGTATTACTGCGTCATCAATGCTTACTGACTTTACATTTCAAGCAGATGTGCTGATAATGAACACACTGTTACACAACCTGCCCAACAGGGCATTCTCAAAACCATCATGGGCATACCTGCAGCACATACAGCTAGCAGATCCAGAATTCTATACAAGCCGACCTGTATTGTGGAAAAACCAGACATCAATCGTTGAAGCAGAACTGAATGTCATCAAACGAGTAGAAACTGCCCTGGAAAAACAACATAAACTCATTAATCAACACATAATCAACTGCAACCTGGGAATAAACAAACTAAAAGAGCAAATTTAAAAGACAGACAGCAGAAGTGACTTCACTTTATCAGCCTTGGTGGCAAACAATATGCTGTCAGACCTGAAAAATATCCAGGAAACGCTAGTAGATACGGTGGCGAATATTTTCTATGAAAAATTCAACTTTCACCTCTTAACACCAACACAGCTGAGAGATGAACTCAATACAATAACAGGACAACTGTCAAAGGAGCTGACCATACCCATAAATAATATTCAAACGGATCTGGCAAAGATATATCATCTACTGAAAGTAAAAGCGAGAACAACCAAACAATATATGATTTTTGAAGTCAAGATTCCTCTTGTGACTAGAGACGACTATGAGCTTTACAACCTCATACCAATCCCACTGCAAGCAGCTGAAAGTATGGTCACCATCACACCTATCGCGCATCACTTAGCGATAAACATCCACAAGGACTCATACATACCGATGTCGGAAGACGATTGGGGAAGATGTACGCCTTACGACCAGCACGACTTCATTTGTCCTCTGAAAAGGCCTATTTATCAAATGACCTCAGACAACAATCTGTGTGTAAAGGATCAAGTTGCAAATCAATGTCAAACCGAAACCAAAGAATGTATAGATAAATGGACGGAGTTAAGCATCGTCAACTCATATTTGTATTATTGTTGCGGACAATGCACCGTGCGAATCAAATGTGAGGATCATATTACTGCTGAACGACTCAGCAAGGCCGGGGTACTGACACTCGGTGACGGTTGCGTAATCAAAGGTCAAACATTCACGATCTATTCGCACCAAAGCTTAACTAACTCAATCCATACAAAAACAGACGTCATGGACATTGAGATTCCGTCTATAAATCACATCATCAATCTGACTATACCAACCGCTGTCGAACTGAACGACACCGAAGAGACTATCAAACGGCAAAAGGAGTTAGAAGTCATCAGTAACGCCATCAAGAATGCCAGAGCAAAGGAAGTTGAGGTATTGACAGATCAAGTATCATCCCACGACATCCACCACTACATCGCAATATACACTGTGGTCGCAGTGATCATTATCAGTGTTCTCATCTACGGGTGGCGACGGCTGCGAGCGCACAGAGACACAGTTCAACAGGTTCAACAGGATCACCAGGAACCCAACGTGCACTACACGACAGCTGCAAGAAGACCATCGCAGAACATCGCTACTGTCGACAACAGCCATAGCAGCACACGCATAGTTGACAGGGCGTCGTCACCACGTTTTGGAAGTCAATACAAATCAATGTAGTGTTATTTAAGTTATTTTATAAGAAATTATGTTTTATCACATTGTAACTCATCACGATTCATATCACCCTGTGCACTCTTATCTTCTCCTGGCCTGGAGCATGTACAGTGCAAGCACAGCACAGTTTTCATATCAATATGTCAGCATTTTACCTGCGCCGGGCCGGCCAATTTAGTACACGAATAGCATTCATACCGCGTGCACTCATCTATCATGCAATCATACTTTTATCAATAAATATCAATCAATCAGCAATCAGTGTATCAATCAGCATCAACTCAAGGTGTAAGGTCCCTAACCATACACGAGGCCTATTGCCATCAATCGGAAACAACCTGTGAGGATAAAGCCACTTTACACTATCATATTTAGAACTACTGAATTCGTTTTCCGAAGCATATTACAGTATTCGCTGTCCCTCAGCAACAATCCCCGCGCCCGCCGCGCTCCGTCTCCGTCGATTGAGAACGCAATTACACGTCTTGAGCGCCGCCTGACTGATCACCAGCTTGTTTGAACGCATTGTGCTCGCCAATGAATGAGTGAATGAATGAGTTGGAGACGTGGCGCCATTTTTTTGGTTAAATTTAATGGGAAGTTAATATCTTGAATTGGTCAAAAGGTTGATATGTGTAGGATGAGTCTTAGCTAAATGAATTGTTACGAAGTACCAAAGATACATTTAAGTGCAGGCGTGTATGTCCACTCGATCAACATATGAAAACCAAATATAAATAATTTTTTCGTAAAATAAAGGCGTTTCAATAAATAACGATTTTAGTTTACATTTCCTAGCGAAATTAATGTTGCGCCTCATTTAGGTACAAGGTGAGCTTGTTCATCCAATATTTTACAATTTAATCAAAATATTTTTTCTCGTTCACTGCCAACTAAGTGACCATTTATCACAGTCTTATTTATATTCCTTTCATAAAGCAAGAAGCGAGACTCATGCCGTAAAACTATAATAAAGAGAAATGGCAAACACGAAACCTGTCGCTTATATAATGTTGAGGAAAATACTTTTATAAAACTGACGAAATCTCAGTTAACGATATTTATAATTTCGCATGTAATATAGCAATATTAATTACTGCAAAATTCAATATCTAATATTTTTGTAACCGCGACTAAATTATAATATAAGAAGTTAGTAGAGTGCAGCCGAGTGATGTAATTTCAAAACATCTATATTTCTAAATATACGCATGAACTTTCGAAATGAATTATTTTCTAAATGTCGGTAAATCCACATCAAAATCCATTGAGTAATTTAGAAGTGCTAAGCAGTCACACACCATCACGAAAAGCAAGTTTGTTTTCTACTATGACGTGTAGATTATAATAAAACGAATTTGTAACGCAGTACCTACACTAATATCTTCACGCACCACTGCCTTCTATAATTCATTTACAAAATACCTCCTTGCCTCCGACACAAAACCCACCCCACTGCTAATACAAAGATATCGTAATTTACTTCTGGCGACGCGATTTACTTCCAAACTCGAATCCAAATTGAGTGTGCTGACAAGTGGGCTGCAAAGGGTCGTATGTGTGTTATAATATTAAATCATCATTTGCCCCACTATTTGCCAAAGCCGTAATACTCGCCGTCCTATGAATATTAACGCTTGCGTTTGTCATTTATGCGTAAACTGTGTGCTAAGTTTTGTTCAGCAGAACAATTATATTGTGTAACGTTTAAGATTGGGGTATTTAAACTTTGTTTCCATAATTAGAGGAGTTCTTGTTATGTTACCTACATGTGAGTTGAATCTTTTATTTTTTTACATGCGTCACAATAGACACATCACAATATGAAGAGTGTAAAATCTTTATAGTATTATAGATTTATTTATAGATTTATAGTATTATAATAAGGACCACTAGTGAGCCAGTCAGGCTGGTGACTCTGCTTTTATGATATTGATCATGTTAGACACTGTTTTGTGAACAAGCCTGCTATCTGAAGAAAGTCTGACCACAAGGTACAACATTCCCCACCCCCCGCGAGGATAGCGACACGGCCCGAGGGTTGCCCTTGCGGATAAGATTGAATACTAACTTATATGTAGTTATGATCTTACAGTTCTAAGACAAAGGCCAAATCTTTAAGACCACTTTAGTATAGAATTATCTTTAATTCTGAGTGTTATATTCCTTGCTCATACTTAGGTACCTACTGTTGTGTTGTGGTTTCTACCAATTTCTAGTACAGCAACTAAAACCACATGGCATCCTCTGTACACCCACCCTTAAATAAATACAATAGTTGTGGAAGAGTGTCGTGGAAACAATCGCTCGCGCTGTCACACATTCCGGGAATAGTTGCCGAAGTCTGCGACAGGCAACGGCGACGGGCACGGGGCGCGGGACTGCTAGTGATGTAACTTACGGGATTTTTGATTTTACTGTTAAGATTAGGTGTTTTGAGTAATTAATGCACACATTATTTCGATGTTTTGGGAGTTAACTACAAGCAATAGACTATTAGAATAAAAGGGACATAATTTTTTATACAAAAAGCAACCATCTTATTGAATTAAGAAAGCCAATCATTTAGGGATGGCGGATTTCTTTTTATGAACCATTGCATGAGTTTATTTTTACAGGCGATTCTCATGTAAATAAAAGTAAATAAATAATAAAGTTGTACCTTAAAAACTTGAAAGCGATTTCGAAGACTACCTTCGTAATCGACTTAAGTTTAAGAAGTGATATTAAATTTTAGTTCCCAACTAAAAACTTTATCCATAAAACTCCACGCTGAGAATATATTTAACAACTATAAATAAGTTATGTCATTTATTAAACGCTTTATAACAAAGAAAAAAAAAACACTAAACCGTACAGTGGAACTCCATCGCAATTATTCTACTTTCGTAAACAATCCCGCTAAAGTTGGAATATTAAAAATTTCTCTCTCAAAAGTATCGATAAATAAGTGGGAAGTTTCCCGTTGTTTCCCAGCCCTAGTCGAGGAGGAATTCTGCCCAGTGGGCCGATTATCCCTTTTCTGGAACACAAATTGATTTATAGTTTCATATGAAAATTGCGTCTCACACATTCCTAATATGGTATTAAGGAATTACGAACATATACGGAACTGAAGCGTTTGGCTAGATGCCCTTTGATCTCAAGAATCCCTTTTCCCCTGATTTTGTTTATGGCAGGATTAAAAAGGGATTTTCTTTGAGACTTTTTTTACTTAGGACGTGGTAAGGGATATGGATCCTCTGTTTATCCCCGGGATGTTTAATAAAATATATGAAAATATACAGCTTAGCCCCGAATAGGCTTTTAGGGTGAATGGGATAAAAATGCCCTGAAATTGTGCGGCTTATGTTGGAAAAAAGTATAATTTCGTGCCAATTATTTCCAGAGGTTTATCATTCTTTATTTATTATACCTACTATTCATTATTTCGTAAACACAAACACCTAGTAGAGAGCTCAAAGAACCCATAAAATATGTACTTAAAAGCCATTAATTTATACTTCCCATAAACTAACACTGCTCGGGTTATGATCCCCGAACGATCGATCGTAATTTTATTTCGAATCACCGCTCTGAAGTTCCTGTTATATTTAGATTTAAAACAGTAAATAATACTTTAGATGTTTTAACTTGAATGAGAAGAAAGATAAAGGGTTTATGGCTGAAACAGATATCGCGCTACAACCATATCTTGTGATTCTTATCTGCTTCATTATTATTTTAGAAAACTCGCGTCCATCTTACATTCTAAGGGTTAATTAATGTTTAACTGTCTAGTCACCAACGTGGTCATACTTGCTTGTCTTTGTTTTGAAAGTGGATATTCCATTGTAAACTAACTAAAGTAAAGGCTAACTGCGTAGTACTATTACAATGTTTATATATTGTGCATTAAAGAGTTAACAGAAATATTAGTTATGTGCACAAAAACAAGCAGTCAGGAAGAATTTAAGTTATATTAGGAACGTACAACTGATTTGTACACATTAATAACTAACATTGAAGCTGAGCCTCATAGCAATCACCCTCTACATCAATGCATACAGCATGGATAGCCCTGCTTGTGAGCACTGCCGTGCCCGGCCGATGGGTGATTTCGGTCAGATCCTAATGGGCTGAACTGCACACACCTCCGACAGTTATGGGGAGGCATAGCAACGTGTTAGTTGTTACGAGAGCTATTAGTGTATTCGTGGCTTTGGACGGTTTAAAACTAAGCTTAAAATGCTTGAGCTTAATTTAAATTCTGTTGTTGTTGATACTAACAATTCTGTTTGTTCGATAATATATTGTGCCTTTAGTTGTTGAAAAGCCTGCCCAAGTGTATGAGAGGTTCTGTGCTTTATTGCAAAATCTATTGAAAATATTTGTGAGCGTAATATTTATCAATTAATTCATCAGAATGACATAGATTCAATAAAATTACACTGAAGAGATACGTAATGATGACAAATTAAAATGAGCATTGCTAATAGTGACAGGCGCAATACTGGCAACATAATAATTAAATTTAACTATTACTTATTCTTTTGTTCAGTGTTTTTGCAAATGGAATGTCTAATTCCAACAGTATCACCATCAATTCATCAGCTAATAGAGAAATCCATAATTCCAGCATCTATCAATCCTTTGTACACTAAGAACTGGACGTAAGGCCAGCTCATCTTCTCAAGTACTATACTGCCCAGTATAGTTCGTTAAAAGGTAATTCCAACTAGTGCAGTGTCTACACACACGGAATCGAATAGTTTGAAATGTAATGTCTTTTCCTCCTTTAATATTCTCTTTGGAAACTTTTGCTAAGATGGGCTTAGCTAGTTTAATTCATTATAAAAACGGACTTTTTTTGTTCAATTTATTGTAAAAATTTAGGTTTTCAAGAATATCTTCTGTATCGTGAGTTACACATATGTAAGTACTCATTTCATTTGTATAAACATCAAATTCTGAATATCTTATTAGTATTGAAACTATAACGTACTGTGCTATGAATAACAACGCACTAAACACAGAATCGTTTTAATAAAATAAGATTTATTTAAGCTGATAATACAGCCAATAAGTATCCCTAGGTGACACTTCACGTGAGAATAGAAGATTGCCTATTTATCTTAGCATCATAATCTTTTAACAATCTAATTTATAAACCAATTAGCTATTGTCCGCGAACAGTCTGCGATCCGGGATGAACATTAGCACATGTCTTTCATCAGGTCATTTTCTAATTATGTGGCAAATTTCATCCAAATCCGTTCAGCTGGTTTAGTGTGAAAGAGCTCATTCGCATTTGTAATATTAGTTAAGATATAAATACAAATCGTGAAACAAAACATACATCACAATCATTGAAACACGATCACCAATCGATTCCATGTGTAATGCGCCTTATAAATAACCCTTCCAACGCGCACCTATTTATAAAAGGTCCTTAAAAATCGGTATCGGCTGCTCCGAAACTGAAATAACAGCACTTGAGATGCATTACAGGCGATTCCGAGTTCGTTGCATCCACTACAGTACTTAGTGCGGCCGTCATTTATCATATTGTATGAGTTTAATGTACTTGAGCGATTGTTAGGATTAGGTTAAGACGTTGTTGTTGGTTGTGGTCGTGGTATGATGCGTGCTGGTGAATTTATCTTTGCACATTGTTAGTAGGTATCCAGTTGTTGAGATGGAAATAGCGAAAACCGGGCATGTTAAATTTTTGTAAAAACTTACAGGATGCCTTCCTATTTTATTTTGATGTTAATCAATATCATCATTCAAATCACGTCATCGAAACGTTACTAATCAAACTTTGGCACCTATGAACTTATTTTTAACTCATCCCCATCTCACTACAACAGCTGACTGTATCAAATCTTCCCTCATAAACACTTGACAATACACATTTTAATAGCGCGTGAACAGGTACCGCTGTAATGTACGGAGCTGTAAATCATAGCTTTAGTGCGCCGATACAGCGGGCGGGGCGCGGAAGCGGCGATATTTCAGAGTGACCCCTACTGCGGGATCACCGTCGCTCGGCAGGCGGGGGTGACACACGTGGCCGTTATTGTACGGAACTCGCGAAGGAATTGAAATAATGTGGGACGTAGTGTTTATGAGAATAGATTTTTTTCATAGTAACGTAAAGTTAAAGATAACTTATGAACTTGAATTCAAGGGTTACTGTTGTGTGTAGTTTCAGTTAGTTGTAGACAAACAACCACGCTAAAATAAAACTTTTTTTAAATCAACTGTTTTACAAAATTCTGTCGCTGTTTTATAAAACATGAATTTTCCGATAGCTACTGATTTTCCACTCAACCAGCGTTTTCCAAACCAATAAATAACATCAACATCGAATTCGTTACAAATACCGACACACACGTAACTCACGCACATCCAAAACAAACGAGCGCCTGAAAAAAACCGTCCACAAACCAAAACAGAGTGCGTCGATGCAGAGACGGGACGGATGCAGCGTCGCGACGCCAGTCGACCGGCGGACGCCGCGCGCGACGCACGCCGCGCCATGTGACGCGCTGCCGGGACAGGCCGCCATGACCGAGGGGGCGGCTCGGCCCAGGCCTCCGCCGCCCCGCAAGCCCGACTCCCTGGCGCTCAGCTGGCCGCGCTGGGAGGACCCGCCGCCACCTGCGCCCGACAACCAGCGACCCACGCCCGCACAACTCAAAGACTTCGATGGCTTTAGCCCCTACACGCCGCCGAATCCGATACAGAACGACCGGCGTCCGCGACGACCCCAGAGCGTAGTCTCCCCGAGACCCCCAGTGAACCACCTGGCGAGGAGGCCGCACTCCATAGGCTCGGTGGACGATGAGTGGGGCCCGGTCCCGCTGCTGCAGCCGGTCCCGCGCCGGCCGCGGCCCATGCCCGGCGCTATGTCCACGCTGCCGCGCGCGACCCTGCTGCCGTCCTCCCGCAGTGACTATCAGTTGCAAAGACCAGCGATTATGACGAACGGTTACGGTGCTGTGCCGCCGTCCACGTCGCGCCGGTTGTCGTTACCCGGTGGTGTGCAAAATCCTCCGAAGACGTCGGCGACCTTCCATGGCTTGTCTGCCCTGGTGGGCGCATACCCCACGCTGGGCACGCCGTGCACGCCGAGCACGCCAGCGGCAGTGCGCGAGGCAGTGCTACACCTGCTGCAACAGCCTCGCAATGGATTTCCCATCATGGATCAAAAGTTATCCCTGTTCATCGAAATCCTGGACGCTCAGGAACGATTCTCACAGGTATGTCAGTGTTACCGGCAACAGCCCCGGTCAGGTAGATCGGAATTATAAGATAAACCCGTGTCTGCGCACATTTATTTCAGTCACAAACGTTGTATCCGGTGCCGTGATATTTACATCGGAATTGTAACAAAAATATTCAATGGGTGAACAAATGCACTGAATTTATTCAATAAAAGCGGTACTCGAAATAGTAGGACGCGAAATTGAATTGATTTGGACAGTGTTGTGATAGTGTTAACAGCGAAATTAATTGCAAGTAATTACTGACATTAGCGGGGCGATAAAGCCGCCAAAAAATTAATTGTTCGGAAAATGATAATGATTATTCAAAAGCGGCATCCGTTGTTTTCAGTGATAATGCAAATTCGGGTCGTGTTAGGAGTTAACTTCGCGAGTGTCTGAGGAAGTTGCCTTGTGTCTCAATCATCCCTCCGAGAATTTATAATGTTACAATGTTATATTGAATAATCCAATACATGAGTTTGCGTCTGCCTCCGTCACAACTTTGAGTCAACACTTTGAAGTTTTTAAAAGCTTTGAAAATTCAAGTGACTAAGAAAGTGTATTGTTGGGAGGACTTATAATGTATGGCCCGTATTAAGACGTAGTGCTAAGTTAACGCTGGGAGCTCGTGAGACATTTTGCTCATAAAATGCGAGATGAGCGTTTTCAGGCGTGCAGCCTCTCGGCAGAATGTAGGCATGCTCTTGATACATGTATGTACGTATGTTGTACGTATGTTGCGTATGTAAAGGCGGCAGGTTTCGGTATTCTGTTTGCGATGCCTGGCTTCAGGTTATGTATGCACATACATTGTACGCATAATGACGGCAAAAGTATTGAGTTCATTCGAAGGTTTTTAATACTTTCCGGGGTATTTTGCTGTAGAATGAAAAATGAATGAAAATTATTTAAACTTGTTTCTGTAGCTGGCTCTGAATATTTGTATGGTGGCGGTATTTTGTAACTTTCAATGCATTGAATGAATCAATATAGTTTAAAAATATTTAAAAAAGTAGATTGATTTATTTGACTTGTAAAGAATTCAATGAAAAGCTCAGATGGTAATACAGATTATTCAAAGTTACTTCAAATTCAAGTCTATAGTAAATCGCGGCCCTAAACTTCAACAACTTCACAATAGAGAGTCTATTCAAACACTCACCAATTAAAATAATGTCATTCTGCTCACAATAACTCGTCCGTTTGACAATATTGAATTCAATTAAAAAGTACGTACTCCTGAAACACTTGGCTGAAAGAACCTGAATCCAACCCCCACAGTATTGTCGGCTGAATTTCATGGCGCCCACTCGACCCGCTTTTGAAAGAGGCTTTTGTTTAAATATGAAAAATTACTGAAACTGAAAATGTTGGGGAAAAGTATTACATCTTGCGTTTGAAGATGTTCATTAACCTTCGTGTGACATTGTCGAGTGTTGCGCTGGAGGAAAATTAAGTGAATTTATTCATATTGAAGGTAGATAAAAGAAATATTTCAGTACCTCTAACTTTTCGAAGACCGATGAATGATTTGATCATGTTTGGGGGCCAACATAACCAGAGAGTGCATAAAATAGAGAAGTTTGGAAGGGAAAGGTGATGGCCTTCGCCCAGCAACGGGACACATCGTAGGCTCCCAAAAAAACTTTCCAAGTGATTCCTCGCTAGCGATATTTTAAACGGAAATAAATTCTGTATGGTGCGTATAAATAATATTTGGTTTAATAATAGTACTCTATACACAAAACTCTGTTATTAGTAAACCTACATAAGTACACATACAACTGTGAGCAATAAGTATTAAAGTTTGTTTCTAATACCGGCTGAAAACTTCAGACTTACGTCTCTTAAGTCCTGGATACGGTTTAACGTTTAAGTTAAGTTTTAAGCTACTAAGCCACATCCAGAATGAAATACTAACATTCACCGAACAAACTTTTGTAATAAACCTATAGATTTGACATGAATAACAGTATTCATGATTTTAATATACCTCAGTCGGGACTGAGTCGGTAAATCGTAGCGCCACGAAACTCGTAGCACCGTAGCAGCGTAGCTACGTAGAATCGTAGCCATGTGCTACGAATAGGCTGTTACTATTTTACTAGGGTTTAATGTATTTCGAATTCTCGTTGGCTTTTGAGGAAGTGTGAAATATGACTGTATGGTCACGACTGTATGCTTAGATAGGAAAGGCAGCTGTTTTTTTTTCATTTTACTTATGTAACTTAACATCACGCCTATAAACCGATGGGTTAGGCGTAGGTTTACTTAGTGCCGGTTTTGTTTTAGACCCATGTAATAGAAGGCGACCATATTGCCAACAACCGGTCCCAAATTAAGACTCCGAACTGCTACTAAGAAATTGCTGATCGAAAATTCCAATAACAATTTGCACGACCCGGGAACCAACTTCAGCACCTCATGTTCAGTAGTAGCGCTTGCAACCACTAGATCATCGAGACAACGTACAATAGTATGTCAATAAAGTTAAAACAAAAAGATCATATCTCGTCTCCCCTATAATCGGAATGTAACAAATTCAATACACAATATGAAATAATAATCACTGTTTGATACAACTTCCATATTGCTTTTAGTTACAACTTTTATTGACAAAACTTTGCTGTGAAGTTTTATTTATTGTACATTTCTCGGCAAACATTTTTTGATTGATTTGTAACAACATGATATAAAGGGAACGTTATGGATAGTTTAGAATTTGATATTGAATAAATTAAACGAGGGCTTGAGTTCAATCTTAGGCTTAAAATAAAGTTTTTTAATGATAAAAGATTTAAATATGTAATTTCAGCGCTAACTCTGCCAGACCACCATTAAAAGTAACTAACATAAAAAGAAACATTTGACCCACATAATCCTCACTCTCATAATCATTTAAATTAAAGAAACCAAACTTACAGAGGCACGAAAGCATTACCGTTGTTTTCACCCAACTTTGACAGAAAGAAAATAATGTTTTCCTATAGAGCTGTCGAGTAATTTCATAATTTGCACTCTTCGATTCGACTCTGACTTATTATTGTATTATTTATTTATATTAAAGTTTACAAAAAGTCTTAATCTAAACTATGCCCCACAAAACCGTTTTCACGGTTCGTCTGTGGGAACGGAACATAAAATCACTTTATAACATAAGTATAACTAAGTAACAAACAACAACAACAACATATCTAAGTAACATACAATTTAAAACTAAGAACTATATTTCATATTTGTTCTACCTCAACAATTTGCATACCACTATCCAAAGAATCAGGTTTACAAACTCTTGAGGTAGAACTGCTTAAGTAATTTGACTATTTACATTGATTTCGTTATTTCTCTACGCTTTAAGGGTTTCGTACCGAAGGCTGCCAAACTAAACCCAATCACTATCCCCCGCTGTCCAGCGGGCTGTATCTCATGAACCGTAATAGGTAGATAGTTGAAATTTCACAGATTGTATTTTTCTATTGTATAACAACAAATAATAAAATATATTATTTTTATCCGACGATGGACAGCGCCGTCGAGGCCGGCCCAGGTAGAAGTGGCGAGACCACCTAGACGCAGAACCCAAGGGAGAAAGAAATCTGGAAGGACTTGGGGGAGGCCTTTGCTCAGCAGTGGGACAGTGTAGGCTAAACCAAAAAAAAAAAAGAAAATTCATCCAACCAAGAAACGAAATTTTAAACTGATTGTACGTACAGTGATACGATACTCTTCTTGTGCGAGATCGACTCACATTTAGCCAGTTTATTGTAATTAATTTGTCAGTTTTGACAAAATATTTCAAAATTCATGATATGTCGCATAAAATAACCTTCATAATTCTAAGACCTAAGTTCTTGTCCCAGTTGATTCTCGCGTGTAATTCCAGCACATGCGTATTATCTCCGTTTCAGCGAGTTTCAGCACAGTAGTGCATGCCTGAAATTATTACTGCTATTACCCATTTACTGTAATGAGTGAAGCTCTACGACTTACTTTTATTGCTTGGTTAAGTTCTTTTTAGTTATGGATATTTATGTTTTGTTCCAAAACTATCTGATGAAAGTGTAAACAAGCCCATTTCAGGATACATTTTTATGATTACTCGCAAAAAGAAACTAGTTGAGAAATATTAATAAAAATCATCTTATTAATATTTCTCAACTAGTTATAGTTTTATTATAGAATTTTTGGTCTTAGTAATTAAATAATAACTAACTAAATAATAATAAGTCGCAACACTAATTTGCAACACGGGTACGTTTTCGAGGCCTTTCGAGGATATCAAAAATATATTGCTTCTATGACAGGATTACTTTGAAAGTCCCTTCCAAAAGCTATAAATGACTAGTGTCTATTAATTTTTCACTAGTTTTCAACTGATTTTCCTTATCTCTTCCATACTTCACCCTTTGCTACTGAATATTGCCTGCTACGTATTTAGAACACGACTTTGCTTTAGTTTCTTGTAAAGTAGTTTATCCTATTACAAATACTGACACTTCGTCTTGAATATCAGCTATGGATTGTCTAACTCTTTGATGAGATAAAAATTAACCAGTCCTCGGAACTCAATGAATTCCTATCTGCTTTAGTTTCGTATTCTTTCGTAGTAACATCTGTTTTCCTCCAACATACCGTATATTACAATGTATAAAAAATATAAATAAGATGAATTATAAACTAGATGGTGGTGACGTCACAGCTAGCGTGCATTTAGATATTACGCTGAATATTTTAGTGATTGCTATCCCATCCAGTAACCAGGTGCAGCTCACTTTATTTATTTTAGTATAGATGACGGATCTATTTTATAATGATTTGTTAGGAAACTGGGTATATGTGCTGCACATTTTCTATGGTTACCGTGTAAACCCTGGCGCGTAGGTAACACTTTGTCAATAAGTAAAATGTATTAACTTTTTAGAATTACTTTACCACTAATCTACGTCTTCTCTCGGTTTCTGAATTGAGAATTAGAAGTTGGCAACTTGTCCAACTCTTTTTAGGATGCGTAAAAGTATAAGTTTCGTGAGCTACGAGTACATTGAAGGAATCACCATAATGTTAAAGTATAGTTTGACTCAACTTCAAATACTCAATACAGAAACTGGTGGTAGTGGGGACAGTACCTATACATATAGCATCTAAAATGGCCACCACGGCCATAGTAAACAATCCCCTTTCTTTCTTTTAAAAAATCGTTTTGCTCTGCAGCGAGAAATTTGATGCTAATTCCATTATAACCATTTAAGTTGTCTGGTGAGTGTAAAGTAAAATCCGGCCAAGCGTGTGTCGGACCAGGCACAATTGGGTTCCTTGAGATGAACTCATCCCACGAAAAACTTAACGTTGTAGTTGATAAAATGTTCTGCCATAAAAGTGTCAATTTTCCAACTGGAAATGTAAGTTAGTAATCACTAATTTGACAGACAGATTTTCGGACAGATGGATGGATGGACGGATGGACCCCTAAAAATAAAAAAAGTGAGTTGTCAGCAGTTTACAACATTTCTCCATTAAAAACGCGTTTAATTTTTATAAACAACCCTATACAGAAAAAAGAGAAGGCGAACCTTTTAAGATTCCTTCTTATCCACATATATCCTATCCAACAAATAAAGCCATCCACCTGCAAACAGGGTGGATGAAAAGAGTCAATATTATGTCGTGAACACTCTGTTTGTCCGTCTTGCACCAAAGAAAACACGGTACCGTGCCACTGTCCGTCCTCGGCAATTAGTGAAGACCGATACTGGGTTTTATATCACACGACAACTACTAAAACTATGTCTTGTTTTAAGTGAAGAAACTTTATTTGAAGAGATAAAGTTAGTTTCATTTTGTTTGAGTTGTAGTTTTAATTAAATGAAATATGGCTAGATAATTAATAGATATGGCAGATATTGAGTTTTGTAAATAGTGTTATTACTTAAAGTATATAAAGTACTAGTATACTCAATTTACATTTGTTTAAATTTTTAGTAAAATGTTTTTTTAGAGTAAAGATTAAAAGGAATGATAGCATAACTAATACCTACGTGGTAAAACTATTTAAGTAATTCACGAATTGTTGGTCATAATAATATGACGCCGGCGCGTAGTACTGCGTTCGTATAGTCATACACTGAACATAAACGAACCGGAAGGAGTTTTTGAGGGTAGCAGGTGATTTTTTTCTAGTTTCAAGTCAAGTTAAGTCAAATCATTTATTTCAAATAGGCACTAGAAAGGCACTTTAAAACGTCAAAATCAACAAGAAATAGAATTGATTCTAGTCGCCCCTTCCAAAATATAGTTTCGTATGGAGAAGAATGAGCAAGAAATTCAACCATGTCTGCTTACCCTCATGGAAAGAGATTATTTGTGTGAACAAATATAATAAAGTATATATTATATTTTATTGTGCTCTTGAAACTCAAAATCGTGTAACACATACCGACATAAAACATGATTCAGGCACATACCACTCATTACTCCACCAAACAGTCAGATAAAATTATTCTAATTTTCAAACAAAGCCACACGTTTCATGCATAATTCCCTTCAAAAGCCGAACTTTATGAATACTCCACAAAACAATGCAATGGGTTCCGGCATTCCTGAAAAATCCATTTTACTGTGAAAATGGAACAACCATCTAAATTCTCACTTTCCATATCGTGGCGAGTATAGCTTTGGTATCGCAGTGGTGACGGCGCCTACTTACGTATTGCAGGTCGGGGGTTTGAACCCAGGCAGGCGCTTCACTACGTGTCATTTATTTAGTCACACTGCTCTCAAAACGTTGAAGGAGAACATCGTAAGGAAACCGGCATATCCCACAACCAAAAATTTGTACACTTGCTCGTGTGGTGGATTATTGCAAACACCCTCTCATATGTTCCAGAAGTGGGAACTTGAAGTGTTGATTATGTGTGTCGTATCGTATCGTAAGCGTATCGTGTCGTGAGGCGTTAAGGGGTGCTCTCTCGCTAAAAGCAAGCGTGGCTTTTTCTATTTTGTTTCGTTCCAGAGCTAAAATTAGTGCGCGTTTTAGCGGCCCGGCCACACATGTGGTATAGACATAACTACTGCTTTAAAACTTTAGACTATCCGTATCAAAATGGTCACGTTTTTGAGGAGCATTTTCATTGTGATTGTTAATATCAACAAGAGTGCAATGTGACTATGTGCTATATATCATAGTGTGCACTCAGTTGTGCGCTTTTTCACTAGATGTTATTAGGTTTTTCATCAAGTAGATTTTTTTAAGGATTTTTTTTGCAGCAGCCCGGTTTAAGGGTTGTTCCCGGTCGATGGCAATAATCCTCTCCTTTTAGTATCTACATGGGACTTAAACACAACCGACGAAATATGTGTGTAGGTACTTCTGATAACCCTGCGGAGATTACAGGCATGATGTTACGTATGTTATGGTGTTGAGTTTGTGCCTACTTGTTTACAATAAAACAACTTCCATGATGGTATTTTGGCCAGGAGTGATATTAACCCAGTCTACGAGAAGTTCTCAATTATGAACCCGTAACTCTGTCGTGGTGAATCCTGAAGCTACCGCGATGCATCTTATCATTAATCACAATTTTATTCTTCCTCATCCGACTACTAGTTCCCATCTTTAAATAGTTCCTTAATAACAGCTCATCTCTACAATTTATTATCTCGTTAGTAACGTTTCTTCTCAAACCGGAGCTCGTCGAGTGAAAAATTAAAATTTATTCTCTCACTGAACTTTAATCCTTTGGTGAAGGCTTTTTTTTGTAAAAAAGAGTATCTTTACGCTTTGCCTCGTATGAGCAGAGGTAATCGGTGGAATTATTGCTTTAATACCATATGTGTGTATGAAGTTTATTTATGTCGTTTTCTTATATACACATCGATGTACCATCATGCTTTTTTTGTGTGAGTAATGGGATCAACTCCGAAATCGCAAAAAAAAATCAGTTCAGGTCTACACATTTTTGGTCACGTGACTCGTCGAAATTTAGGGAACAGCTGATTTTTTTTTTCACGATTCCGGGTTTGTCCCATAATAAAAGTTGTTCAGTTTGGTGGTTCGTAGCATATCCTTTTGTATGTATACACCCTTTCGGTTACACCCAGTAGGCGTGCAATAAGTAATAGAAATCTTTAACAGTATTTTAAAGTCGATATGATGGCTAACCAGCGGACAGTCTCGCAAACCCAGCAGGTGTGTCACTCTCACAGGCCCATAAAGACGTTCTGCCGCCATCCTGTTAGAATAATCCCGTCACTGTTTCTGACAGCTATGGGAAGTCATGGGGTAGTTTTTATGGGATATATGCTGTTTATTTCATATGTGAAAAGCAACTTCTTGCGCTATGTACATATCTACATAGGCGTATAACTTGAGAGTTGTGAATGTTGTTACAATTATATTTGACTTAATGATATCTGAAGGAATATTTTTATAGTAATTGATAGTTTAAAAGTCTAATCATTTTAGCATCATAGTGTGTTTAAAGACGTATACACAAATATTTACATTAATACCAAAAGTCTAAGATTGGGATCTGAGGGTTTGAAATTAATACTGGAAAAGATGGTAACAGACACTATCTTATGTTTAGAAAGGGCCGTACTCATCTATAAAGCGCAAAAATCTGCTCTAGGATTGATTATGTAGACCTCTCAGCGCTTTCACGCTTGACGCATAAGCATACACACTCGTATACATATTTCATGCGCCAACAACCACGTAGGTACACTCGGCAACAGAATGAGCCTATCATCGCAGCCGTAACTCCGCTCATTACAGCGTGTTTATTTACCCATCACGCGCAATTTTTCCCATAAAGTTGCTTCGATCGCTGCTGTTGGCAGCTGTCCACTGGTTCGTGCCAAAACGCGTGATACTTATACTTGTAGCTACAGTCAATGGGTAATATATAGTAGTAGCAGACCCCAAGGTAATGGGCAAATTGCTAGTTTTAACGAGGAGTACCTATTAGCGCCTTGGTCTCGAATAAAATATGTCTTTGTCGTATGAAGCTTAGCAATTAACTATCCTGAGGGCGTTCAAAGTGAACACAAAGCATTTTTTTCTTTCTTTGATTTACTATGGCAATATTTTCCTTCCTTTTTAAGTTACATTGGTATATAAAGTTACATTGGTATATAAAGTCCAAACACTCCCAAAACAGACTTGGATTTTATTTTTATATTTCGAGGATTTTGAAATGCCAAATAAAGGCCTGAGCACAACGGCGGATAGCGGGGGATGGCATTGAGGAAAATTTGCCAGTGCGCATTGATGATTAGCGATTCCGCCAGCGGCTACCGGCGCCCTACTGGACATTGCGGCATGCCGGCAGCGTCCCCCGGTAGCGGAGGTTGCTTTGCGACTACGTAACGAAATCGAAAGTGGGGGATTGACATTTGATGTTACTATCGATTATTGCAGACAAATAACGCCATGCCAATGCGAAAAACATGCCTTCGCATTCCGCCGCATCCCGTTGCAATCTGCCGTTACCGCCCGCCGCATGTCGTCGCATCCCGCCGCGGTATCCTCCAGCGCGCTCTTCAATACCGCAGAAAGGAATCCCATCTGATGCTCCATGGTCGGTCTTTGAGCTTTGGAACCTATATCCCGTTACCAATAGACACTTTCAAATTACGTTGATAAATTTTAAAATACCCGGCCTCATCGTCCGCTGATGTGTGCTGGCCTTTATTCTGGAGGCTTTCCTCGTACGTAGAGGCAAAAGTTATCTTCCTCTATAGCTCACCCTGTGTGCTACAGTTTTACCTTGCAAAGTTAACAAATAATGTCAAAACAAATAATATTAAAACCCATTTCCGATACTCAATTCGTATGAATATGTCGTTTGTTCACAAAAATGTCACTATGTTATTGTTTATTACTCAGACGACGCCCTGGAGGGAGATACCAGTAATAACATTGTAGCACTGAGTACGTGCCGCTAGAGACCACATGTGTTCGGTAAAAGGTAGGTCAAATAGGAGTGCTTACTAAAATTTTGTAACATTTTTTGTTGAATTTAAAAGCTTTATAATGATTGAATAACACGGCTTACGTTTGCCAACTTAAAAGCTTTTGACATTCATACGCTTCGCACTAATTATTATTATTTCTACATAGGTACGTTGAATAGGCTGCTGATCAAGGCATAGTAAATAATTTAACACCATTTTAATTTTGTGAAATTGCCTTAAAATAGCTTCCCTTCATCGCTAAAGTGGTTTACCTGTGTGTCCAGTTGCTTTAAGAACTCCCCACTGCACCGTATCATACACGAGCCGGCTAGCAACGTGTTAGACAAAAACAATATCTCAATAGAAAAGAATGAACTCTATAAAAAATACTCTAAATGAAAAACTGACTCCTAATATAAAATGTTTAATATTTTCCTCTTGAATGAGCTGTCATTAAATAAGTAATTCAAAATGTTATAACTCCGTCAAGGTTCATTTTTTATTTCGCCACTTCCGATGCCAGTTATATGATACTCAAAAGCTACGCTTCTACTAATTTGCTAATGGAAATACATTAAGAAATATGTACCAGTTAAGGATTTTGATAATTTTCTCGGAATTAAAGAGATAGTAATTTATTAATATAATCAATTTAATACCTAATTACATATTTACACTAGGCACTATATTAAATGACTAACAAACGTTACAAAAAACAAAAACAAACACTTTGACGCCAAAGTCGGAAACGTAACCAGACCAAAAAAAAGAATGAAAAATAATAAAATTGAATACATTTTAGAGATACTCTAAATATTTTTATTGGCAAAGATTATTTTAGGTTCTATTAAGGATATTAAATAATACTATTACAAAATGTACAAATAATCGTTTTCTAAATCTCATTAAAAGTTTATACTTTCCCGAACTTGACCGAATTCACTAACAATGTAAATCAAATCGTTCTAAAACAGTTATTAATGTAGAATGGCGTAGGTGTTACAGCATCTCACACAATTCAGTTTCAATGTTTTCATTTCAAATTGTACAAAGAACGACTTCAAAGAGGAAATGCCTTCCATACATCTTTATTTACAAACTTAAACACTGCCAACACCAAAAATCTGCCTGAGAACAACCAACCTTATCTCGTAAGCCTAAAGATGATTTTAGAAGAGGTCGGTCTTTTCAGGTGTAACTGTAAAGTTGTGTCTCTGAAAGTACAGTCGTCGAAAATGATTCCCAATTACTAGTGTCCCCACATCTTGTTCCCCTCTTAATTCCTTTGTGAGGAGTGGAATTAAAAAATAATACTCGTCGTTACAGGGCCGTTTGATTAAGAGCTTTTTGATACGAATTTATTTCGAAAACTTGAAGAAGATGGTAATGAGATTTATACTGAAAGAATTTTATTTGAAAATTAACGGAACTCATTTTTCCTTGATTTGAATACTGAAATGAATTTCTAAACCGTTCTGATAAGTCTAGCTCACTGCCAAGTGACACTTCCTAGAGTAGATTCAAAAGGCTAATTCTGGTACTTAAAAAACCGTGAACGGGCGCTGGCTAAGGCTTGTTTTAATTTAATTTTTGAATAGTTTTTACATATTTTATATCTTTCTGATGCTTTTAACGTTCTGCATCGCTCTCACATGTATAATATAAATATGAAGTATGTAACCAATATTTTGTAACCATATTTGTTTAAAAGAGTGTCCATGGAGTTTCTTGCCCGTTCTTCTCCATAGGTACCTACTGCTTTGGAATAGGCAACTAGCTTCATCTCTCTGACTGACCGACACCTTGACAATTCAAAAGTGCCTGTACCTAATTGGTTTATTTGAAATAAATACTTTGAGTTTGAGTTGAGTTTAAACCCCCAAAATGTCACAATCTCACCTCAGTGTCAGCAATTTGACAAAATGTAGGTAAATGAGAGGTTTTTTTTAGTTAAGGGATTAGAATACATAAGACCACGAAGTATGGAAGAAAAAGACCCCAAATAAATTGGGATAAGGGCAGGAGAATGATGGGTGGAATAAAATACGACCGTTTTTAATTATGCGGGAATAGGTAGGGCAACCTCTCTATTGGTATAACTTGGTTATAGTTAGCACAACAAAGCAACCCATGAATGATCAATCAATCAATCAATCAAATCATTTATTTTGTAAAACATAGGTTAATTTACAGATAGTTAGGTTAGACCTCAGATCAAATAAAAAGTCAAGATGGAACGTTGCAAGCAACAAAGTGACGCCGGTTAAAACTACGCCTTGCCGTATAAATACACAACTACACGCACACACATACAACGAAACTACGCCTTAGCTTGTCAGTCGAGCTATCTCACCGTTCGCGGCGCATCGTCATCAAAAATATAATAATTTACGAGTAAAAATGCCGAGTTGTGTTATGAAAGGGTGTAAAAACCAAACTTCAAGAGATAAAAAGCAGGATGGAATCACTTTTCACACGTAAGTAGACTTGGAAACCAATATTTTCCTTAAATCAAAATTTATCAAAATAAAATTGAGGTTATGGCGTGACATACAACCAGTGTTGCCATTATTAAGTGTTATAGTTTACCCTATTATTGGGTAATGTGACACACAATGTTATGTTACTCGTTTTTTAATCCTCGAACCAATTTTTATGGGTTTTTTTTGTTTGAAAGGTGACGTGATCAATCCGAACGATCGATCTATTTATGAATATACGATGTCGGGGGTTGGTGATTAAGTTTTAAAACGACTTCGAAGGACCTTGGTATGCGGTGAATTAATTTTATTGGGGTGTAGATTTTAGCGTGGTGAACTGTTGGACGACACAGAATTGAGCTTTCGGGATATGATGGTTTTCAGGAATATGGATGGATGGACTTACTTGAGACTTTCTGGACGAAACACGTGGCAAGGACAGCCCTTTGCAGACGTCTCACGTGTTCCCTGGTTTCTTCCTGATGCACTTTTTCACTTGTTTAAATGTCACACTTGTGTCGGCCAACACTTATTACAATAGTTATACAGTTTTTGATGCGGATGCGGGTTGAGTAAGCGGTATTAGCGAAGAGCGGTTTGCGGGTCAGTATTCACACTGGAGTCTGGACCTAGACTGTTTATAAAGCGGCGCTTGCGAATGCAAAAATTACACTTTTTTAAGTAAGCTAGACGAGACTAGCTCACTATAATTAGAGGTTATGAGCGGTGAGCGGTTTGAATGCGAAAAACGCACTGACACTTTTTGGTCGCGCGCAAATGAGCTTCCAATCTCGTTCCGAACGATAAGGAATGTATGGGTAAGGAGAAAGGAATGATTAGCTCAATTCTGTGTTGTAAGCGGAAAAAACTTATAAATAAAAACTTGCGCGAGCATCCTGCCCGGCTTTGAGGATATGTAATATTCTCAAAAGGAAAGAAGTTATAGTAAAGCGGACTTATAAAAAAAGATATTCTAAGCATATTAACTAAAGATAAATTATGGTTTAATAACGCGGTGATGTTATTGAGAAGGTAAAGGACATAGTTTGACAACGGGTCTCTTACAAGAGCCACTGCATGTCCTCACCATAGCAACGCGGGTTGTCCCATCCTTGCCGGGAAAACCTTCGGTGATTATACCTAATGGCCAACGTAAAGGAGGGACATCATCCTGATGTATGAGAACCACTGTACCAATCTTAACATCGTCTGCGGCATTCAACCATTTTTGTCTAACTTGAAGATTGTGTAAATATTCTATACGCCACCTCTTCCAGAAACTACAAACCAACTGGTCTAGCAATTTCTTGCGGCAAGTCAGAGACTTCGTCGTTTCGGGAACATTCACGACAGGCAACGAAGTTAACGGAGAAGCCATTATAAAATGAGCGGGAGTAAGCGGTTCTGGGTACGGATCCTCATTCAGGACACAGAGCGGTCTGGAAATTAGAACTGCCTCAATTTCAGTGAGAACAGTCGAAAGCTCCTCGTAGGTAAGAAGCTGAGAACCGATAACACGGTATAAATGCGTTTTAATAGACTTAATATGAGATTCCCACAACCCTCCAAAATGGGGTGCGCGGGGTGGAATCATTTTCCACTCTATGCGGTAGCGGTTAACAAGTAGTTCTTGTTGTTGAGTCTTGGCTCCAACGAAATTTGTTCCGTTGTCGGAAAAGGCAAAATTAAATATTATATTATTAATAGCGGTACGAGAGCGGTAAGTGTCATAAACTAATTTAATTAATTTAGACAAAAGAATAGCAGCACAGAGCTCCAAACGAGCCAGAGATATGACCTTAACAGGTGCAACTTTGGATTTAGCACACACCAAATTTACGTGTGTGTCACCATTTGCATCAGTGACATGTAAGTATATGACGCAGCTATATGCATTCAAGCTGGCATCAGCAAAACCTACTATATTTGTCACGCAACCCATAGTAACGGCTACATGACGAGGTAATTTTAAAGACGAGAGTACAGGTAATTGCTCTTTAAATTTTTGAAAGAGCAGTATAATAGAATCGGGAGGAATTTCATCCTCTGATAGCTGGCGCACAGTGCGCATGGCTAGAAAGGGACCAGGTTTGAAACCAAATGCAACTCGATTAAATTGAAATTCGCGAATAGGTTCAGCGGTATTAAAACGAAACAATATTTTTTTGGTATTTTCGATGCTCATCAATAACAGCAATTCGAAGATACATCTGTTTTATGTCAGCTGTAACTGCAATAGGGAACAAGCGGAATTTTAAAAGTAATAAAAATATGTCAGCCTGTAAATTCGGCCCTGTGTGTAACAAGTCATTCAATGACACGCCATTATGAGACTTAGCGCTTGCATCAAGAACGATGCGAACCTTAGTGGTTTGTTTATCATTCCTAACAACAGGGTGATGCGGTATGTAATAACCTACAGTCTGATTAACAGAACTAGGTGTAGTTTCAGTTAAATAATTTTGATCGATATACTCTTGGATTATTTCATTATAACTAGCGCGCAAAACAGGGTCGCGAAGCTTAGTTTTTTCTAAGTTAATTAAACGTCGATAAGCGACAGCATAAGAATTTCCAAGTGAATCTGGATTTTTACAGAATGGTAACGCGGTACAATACCTACCACTGGAGTCACGTGACACAGTAGAAGCGTACAGCTGTTCACACTCCAGTTCAGCAGGGCTCATAAAATGTTTTGAAGGTATTTCTTCAATGTTCCCCTAAGCCGAGGTCCGAACCCCGCAGGGGGTGCCCTTAGCGTGTAGTCGCTTAGTTTTGTAAGTTAGGTTTAGTTTTACTAAGCCCTGGCTGGAGGCTACAATTCTTTTGTGGCAGCCACAGGCAAGCCCGGTTAAGCAGTAGACAACCCTTTGGTTGAACTGCGAGATGCCATTTCAAAAAAAAAAAAAAAAAATTCTTCAATGTTCCAAAATTTATGTAAGGATTCGTCTAACGACAGAAAACAATGAAAATTATCTATATTTAGCGCGGTAGAAAAATATGAAACGGTATTTAATTCAGCGGGACTATAATTGTTATTAGATAAACTAGCGGGTACCTCACCCATAAGAATGTAACCGAACACGGTTTCAATAGCGGATGGAGCGGTAGGTGAGATAATTTTATTGTGAAGTAATAAATACGGGAACAGTTTTGCCCCTAGAAGCAATTCAACCTCACCAGGTACGTGCCACAGTGGGTCAGCGAGCGGTAAATCAAACAAATGTTGCACTGCAGTAGTGTCAACAAAGTGAGATGGTAAGTTATCTGTAATACTATCGATAACTAGAGCGGTAATATTAAAAGAATTATTTTTAATTTTAGCAGTAACCTTTATCTCAACGTAACCTATAACAGGCCGCGAAGATGATCCGACCCCTTTTATAACGGAGTTTGAAAGTGGTATAATGTTTAATTGAAGTTTTTTACAACAAGCGGAAATAATTATATTATTTTGCGAAGCGTTATCTATTAAACATCTCACAGAAACGTGTTTGCTATATTTGTTATCAACATAAACTTGGGCAGTAGAAAGCAGTATCGATGTAAGTGGTTTGTTTACATTATTGATACGAGCGGACGCACACAGCGCCACCTGTTGCGAATTTGCGGCAACGTCAGTTGAAACCGGTTGCGACGAGCTATGTTCTAAATGTAAAAGCGAATGATGTCTTTTGTTACACGTCCTACAGTTATGTATAGATTTACACTGTGAAGCAGTGTGCGTTATACTAAGACAGTTTACACATCCACGTTTGTTTTTAATAAAATCCAAACGCGAATTGGCTGAGAGGGATTGAAAGGCTGGACAAGTGTAAAGTTTATAATGATCAACTTTACTGCAATACAAACAACTTTGATTATTATCGCAAGCAACAAAAGTATGCACTGTACTATTACGTGACTGATTACGAGAAGGATTATTTTTATTAGGGTTGTTACTCACTAACGCGGTTCGAGATGAAATAGTGCGATCCAATATTTTAACTTGTGATTTTATAAATTTTACGAAATCCGTATAAGTAGGAATTTCCTCATCTCTCATATGCGCTTCGAATAAATTTACGATTGCGGGGTCTAATTTTTTCAAAGCTAAATTAAGCAAAATGAAATCCTTTAAATCTTTAATTTGTAATTGTTCTAAAGCAGAAACGGACGCGTGAAAACTTTCAATGAAAACATTTAAAGATGCGGAGTTATTAATTGCGGGTTTAATATTTAGTATGTTAGACATGTAATGTGAGCCTAGTGCTCGTTTATCTTGGTACTTTTGAACTAAAATGTTCCAAATAGCGGCATAGTTATCTCCTGAGGGAATAATTCCGGCGGTAATTTGCAATGCGTTTCCCTTTAAATTACCCATCAAATACTGCACACGTTGAGAATCTGTAAGGTTCAAGTTACTATGGATATTTGATTTAAATGATTCATAGAAAACAGGCCAGTTGTCAATTCTACCATCAAAGAACGGAATATGAATAGGTGGCAATTTGACGGTGCCTTTATATTGTTTAGCGTTATCATTAGAATCGCATGTATGTTCTAATGACCTTGAACGGTTCGCGGTGATTAACGAACGCACTCTCTCTATACGAGAATAAACTTCGTAGTAAGATTCCTGACTGCTATAATCAATATTATGATTAGGATTTAATTGTAAGGAATATGTATTTATTTTATCTAAATTGTTACTAAATTCTTGACGAGTTACTGAGAGAGCCTCAGAGTCTGCCATAAATGATTCCACCGAACGAAGCTCAATATTAGTTGTATTTATTTTCTTAGAAGTTTCGTATAGCGATGTTAAATATTTGAGGATTGAATTATTTTTAGCTTGAAGTAATTTAACCTTCATTTTAAGATCTTCCATGTTGGAGTAGTTATAGAAAATATAGCGTACAAAATAATAGGTATAGCGGGTAGACTTAGAATAATTGTTTTATTCTAAGCGGGTATACAAAGGAATAAAGTTGAATAAGTTAGTTATACGAGACCAACTCACGATAATAGGTAATAGCGGGTAGACTTAGAATAATTATTTTATTCTAAGCGGGTATACAAAAGGAATGCGGATGAATATACGTTGTAAGTAAGTTAGACAAGACTAACTCACGATAATTAGCGGATTGAATATTTACCTATGCTATTTCAATGCAGCAGGCGAAATATTAAGTTGATACAGTAATTCTCAATGAATAATGTACCTAGCGGGGAATGTACGAACGCAAGTAGGTTCGTTCGTTCAATATGGCGGCTTTACGAACGTTGTATTTTAGGTATTTTAACCTAAATCCTAGGTATGACCTATATTATGATCGTTGATTCTTTGAATCCGACTCGATTGGACCAAATAACTTATGGTGATTAAGTTTTAAAACGACTTCGAAGGACCTTGGTATGCGGTGAATTAATTTTATTGGGGTGTAGATTTTAGCGTGGTGAACTGTTGGACGACACAGAATTGAGCTTTCGGGATATGATGGTTTTCAGGAATATGGATGGATGGACTTACTTGAGACTTTCTGGACGAAACACGTGGCAAGGACAGCCCTTTGCAGACGTCTCACGTGTTCCCTGGTTTCTTCCTGATGCACTTTTTCACTTGTTTAAATGTCACACTTGTGTCGGCCAACACTTATTACAATAGTTATACAGTTTTTGATGCGGATGCGGGTTGAGTAAGCGGTATTAGCGAAGAGCGGTTTGCGGGTCAGTATTCACACTGGAGTCTGGACCTAGACTGTTTATAAAGCGGCGCGTGCGAATGCAAAAATTACACTTTTTTAAGTAAGCTAGACGAGACTAGCTCACTATAATTAGAGGTTATGAGCGGTGAGCGGTTTGAATGCGAAAAACGCACTGACACTTTTTGGTCGCGCGCAAATGAGCTTCCAATCTCGTTCCGAACGATAAGGAATGTATGGGTAAGGAGAAAGGAATGATTAGCTCAATTCTGTGTTGTAAGCGGAAAAAACTTATAAATAAAAACTTGCGCGAGCAGGGGTTAATCAATTTTTTTTGTTATTATTTCAATAAATTTAATTAGTAAAATATTTGTAATACTGGTACTTATATAAATTTGTTTACTTGTTGTTATAGTTGCCACGCGGATGCCCTGTGACGGGGCAAAACACTGAAGCTGATGAACTTAACTGTCTTGCAAAGCATACCTTCATTTGTGTGACAGTAGCTATTATTCTATCTCGCTTTATCAAAGTGTGAGAATTTGATAAATATTTCAAGGACTATGTTATTGTATGCTTACTTTCCACATCATGTTTTAAAAAAAATTAAATGAAATTAATTCAGCACAAAGGTTTTTAAATAAATATAACCGCACATAAAAATTAAATACCTAGTAATTTTATTTTTGAAACACTTCCCATTTCCTTTCCACTACTTTTTACCTACCTACACTTGGCGTTGAAATGGCTGATAAAACACTTGTTGTATCTAGTGATAACGGTATTAAATAACGTTAGTAAATAGTAACGTTATTTTTGTAATATGGGAAATTTGAATTAAGTGACAACACCGGCCCACGCACCACATGCATAGAAAACCGGCGTTACCTTGTGGTTTGCAACGTTCCATCTTGTCTTTTTATTTGATCTGAGGGTTAGACAACATGCTCACTATGTTTTGCCAAGAGATGGCGTACAAAATTAGGTTATAACAAACAAATAATAAGAATCAATTAATAATTTCGAATACAATCAGATTACAATAAAAAAAAAGTGGGTATGTCAATGAATTAGTAAAATGTCACAATTTAAAACGTATATTAATAATTAGTCGAAGTATTATGTCACATTAATAATGAGTTCATTACAAAATTGCCTTTGGCCAAATGTAAATTTTTATATTAAATCGTGCTTCAGGGCAGCTTGATTTTAGAAACTATTTATTTTATAACTGGCATCCCTGGAATTAACCGAATCATTCACTATTCATTGTTTTCCAGGAATTGCCCGACAGTATGCCCAGTACCGACCCGTTGTTTTTCAGCGCGGGTTTCATTCGATCCGTCTTTATTAGAGTTGGTGACGCGCGGGTAACTATATTTGCGCTCGCATACAAATACAGTTCAGGTATTTGTTTTGGCTGACTGTACCTTGAACTGACAATAATGGATACTGTGTGTGGTGATACGGTTTTATAAAATACGGTTAAAAACTGTGAGAAAAATTGCTATAAATTTAAATTTTACTTAGTCTATTACACTAACTACTTATGGTATCTTATTTGTTACCAATTCTAGTGGTGAAGATAAATTATTAAATGACACGAGCCATTTCTTGAATATAAAAAGTTTGATGTTACTTAATTCTAATCGATACGATAAAAGTCCCGACCTTCTAGTGCGATTCCCGTTAAAGATAAACTTTTATATAACTTCCAAACTGCCGCAAAAACCTGTCAATAATTTTATTTGAAACTTTGCTACCCAACAAATTATTAAATAATTTAGCCGCGGATATTTTTTCGACCTAAAAAACGTAATAACATGTATACAGGCGTAATGATCCGTTCAACGATTTTGTTAACTCATCTCTACTGACCATTTTAGACAAACCTTCCCTGCCCTTCCTTCTTCTTTCACTTTCGGTCTTTTAAGGGGATTTTTTGGGAAAGCAGAGGTCTAAGTATGCTGGTTGATATGTTACAAATTGCGTAAACAAGTTTAGTGGGTGCGTCAAATAAGACTGATGTTCTTTTAACTTGGATATCAGAAGAACATTAAGTATTTTTATTGCAATTGGGACCGATAAATGACGACTTGCTTTTATGGCAAAATGGCGTCTTAAATTAAAACTTTTTCTTGAAAACTGGCAAAAGGCGTTTTTTTGCGATCACCCACACACTTTCTTGGGTTGATGAACAGTACGTTTTTCATACTATTGACTTAAATACTTATGTTTGTTGTCACAATAGATTAGCACTGCCGAAACGGCAACCTTCCATCACATTGGAGCTTTCTATCATCATAACCTGCTAAAGATAAAAAAAATATCTCATCTCAAACCGATGTATACACACAAGCCCTAATACTCTTTCTGCATAAGCAAAACGAGTAATTTCGAGCCACATACTGTACAAACTGCTTGGTTGCTCTTAAAAGTTGCAGCACTGCATACGTTTCAACAGATTACCGGTCCATTACTTACATCCATCTAGAGGGTAGTCGCTCTTTAGCTGGAGCTTTTACACGTTGACAACTAAATATACCTGACCGAGGTACTCTGTTATAGGATCGGAATTTATTTTGTTGTAAAGGTCTCGGCTTTTAGGCTTGAATGTTGGTGACGTCTGTCTTATTAGCATGAGTTAGGACCAACAGCACTACATGCTAGGCATAGACCTTTGTTAAGCGTAGTTATACGATGTAAGTTGCTTGCCTGTGGCAAACAAACATATTGAAGCAACAAATGACTTTCGTCGTCTCCTCGCGGTGCTACTTTTGTTGTAGCTTCACCTTGTGGTATGGCACAGGCAATCGAATAGCACCGTGTAAATCAGGCTTTACGCTGCATTGTTTAAGAGCTCGCTGATTGGGTCAACCATACTATTCCGTAATAATTTTGATCATGATAAACCAATGATCTAGATAGGTTATACGCGCTCCGCAAGTGGTGCACCAAAACTTGGCTTAATAGTCTAGTTACGTATCGTCTTGTTTCTTTTTCGCTCCCGATAATTACGACATTTTACGTCGTTCATCCAATAGTATGACATAGTGCTGTTTTTGAAGATCAGATGTTTTTGAGATGTTGGGTACGTAACCTATTTAACTCTTTTGACTTTCATTGCTCAAAATTAACAAGGAACAGAAATAGTTTTAGACAGGAAACTGATATTTTGGACTTCCTTGGACTAGTCTAATGACCAACGTAAAATAATTTTTACTTTGGAATCTTTTCATATGAAATAACAACCCAGATAACACATACCTACTCCTTCCTGTACTCGTGGCACACACCCCTACCTACCCACCAGCACGAACATAATAATATCACTTAGTACTTCACTTGACGTAAGTGAAGTACACTTGAGAGCGCATCAGGAGACCTTTTTGACAAATTATCATGTCGTTTTGTGCGCGTGATGAATGGCGCTCCTGACGAATTTGTGAGAACTCGTCATTTGCCGGAGTATTTTGTGGACGGAGTTAAGTATGTGAATGATGAATATTTTTATACTGGGGTATGCTAAGTATAGATCTATTATGTTATACGTACTTGTCATGTGTCTGCTTTAACTTAACTTTTCCCATATTTATTTGTTCGGTAAATAAGCATTAATCTTTTGTTTCTCACTTTATAGACATTTGCTATTTCAAAAATATTAATAATAATCAATATTTCAGGAATTAGGTCAAAGGCTTGAAACACATCTTTACCCTCCTTAGTAAAAATGATATCTGAACAAAACAAACAACTTTACAAACAACGCTAGATATCACAATTTGCATAGTGAAACTAACATACAATTTTTCTCCATTCTTCAAGTGTACCCAGGTGCACACTTGCGACTTTGCAAAAAAAAAGTCACACGATTTTTCAACGCCACTCGCTTCCCGTCGCTGGCGATTTCGCGCAATTCACCTAATTATGGCGTCGTGAAATTCAGCACTGAAAACTGTTTTATAAATTACATTTTTCAGTTTCAGCTGAGCTCGGCACAAACTATTTAATTTTACGACTATTATGTTATTACGGTTCTTTTTTAAAACGAAACCGTTTCTTAATCTTTTAAGAAACGGTTTCGTTTTAAAAAAGAACCGTAATAACAAAGTAATAAAAAAGTAAACAAATATTTTAATATTTTTAAAGCTTCAACATTCTTATGTTGAAGCTTTAAAAATATTAAAATATTTGTTTACTTTTTTGAGATTAGCAACGTTTTGGCAGGATTCTGAACTTATTGTTTTACTAGGTAGTCAGCATAAACTAATTAAGTCAATAAACCCACGTATTCATTTTAAAGATACAAATTTAAAAATACTTCCACGAACAATTCTCCCAAACTACAACATACAACTGAACTACGAATTAAACCGCTCCTCTCCTGTATATTGGCTGGTGTAAGATGCACCGCATCCCCTACCGCTTGCTCTCGCATATTTGATTAACTAGTAACAAAACGTTCATCATTTATTCACAGTTGGACGGCGTATAATTTGTATAGGCCCTTTCGTTACCGCCGAGATCTTCGAGGGGATTACGACGGGTACTCGAATCAATGTTATAAATGGCTTCGCTGTCAATAAATGTAATGTTATTAGATCTGTGCGTTTGTTGTTTGAATTCAGTGTGGCGGGAAATTCGAGTGTCATTTGATTTAATTCTGGTGGGATTGTGACACTGTTAATTAATATGATCACTTCATTTAGCGTTGTTGATTATATCATTGGTCCGTTATTTTCAATTCAACCATAGTTTTTAAACATTATTAATTATAGTCGATATTTTATTTTCTTAACATCTGTTGATGCACCTTATGATAAGCACCATCAGTTTCTTCTACGACAATCTCATTACAATCTCTGTTTTAGTATCGACAACATTTGGTACAAGTCATTTAGATGACATACAATATTCAGAGGGCGAGGGGAGGGCATCTCATTAAATTTTAATATTCTCCTCCGTATTTACAGACACCCTTGTAATTGAGCGTGTGACGATGTTTTAATTCATTATTCCTTTGTTGCTGTTGCGTTGATTAAATTTGTAACATCTTGTAAGGGATCGCTGAAAGAGGCCACTGGAATGGGAACTGAAACAATATTTATCTCGTCAGGATATTAAACTTTTTATTTTATATAACTTATTAAATTGGTTTAATATAGTGCACCTTCTCCATTTTTGAGCATCTAAGTAAAAGCTTGTATTTAAAAATGTTTCAAAAAACTTATTTAATTTTTTAACAATCTGTGAGTAATCGACTTAACTTCATCGATGTCTCTATCATACATAATCAAGTAATTCATCAGTTATAATATTATATCATCTCCTGCAAGAAAGCCATTGTTAAATTATTTCAATGTGAAACCTGATAAGCCTCTCTTACAATCGTGGGTCGATATGAAGGCTTTTTGTGACCCTCTCAGGAGAGGCTCACCGGTTCATTTGTCAGGAGGCATTTCTACGTTGCGTTTCTCGGTTTTTGGTTCACAATTTATTGGCGACGGCAGACGTTGTCGTTTTGTCGACTGCTTTTTTATTATTTCACTGTAATGAGAAAAATAGTGTGTGAGTGGAACACGAAAGTCAAGATTTAATAAAAATCGGTATAATTGCTATTGATCAATATAAATAAACGGATTGGGAAAACTGGAATACCTATAACTGTGTTAATATGTCTAAGGCGGTTTGTTACTAAGCACTCGTAAAACATAAATCACACAAATGAATTAAAGAATCTCGAAACAATAAAATCTAATTTGAAGTTAGCGCAAAATCCCTAGTCCCGCGTAAACCATTCATCGCAAAATTAACAATAAAAAAAAAACTATCAGAACCGAGATTTATAGCAATAAACAAACAATATCAAGTGACAGTTTATTCTTGTTACGACATGCCGGCGCGGGAGCCTGCCTGCGACAGCAATGGAACCTACCTGTTGGAACTTTTTGCAATCGACCAAAGTAATATCCAGTGCAATCTGTTCGTTATATAGTGGTCCTGCCTGCCGGGTAATCACGGAGGATCATGCTGGTTTTGTTGATTTTTATATGAATTCAGATGATTCTATTGAAATAGAAGTAGTTTCATGAATGAAATGATGTTTTATTATGACTTGTTTTAAGTTTGAGCTCAGTGAAATAAGATCAGCAAAAATATTTTAAAGAGCTTGTTTTCTATGTCATTCTTTTCGTTGGACTTAGCTTAAAAGTATTACCCGTTCTTAATAGTTTTATTAACTAGCTGGATTAAATACAAAATATCTTCAAAGTTAAGTTATTACTTAAAAATAAGCTGAGAAACACTAAAGCTGCATTTAAAATTAAAATTCACTCACTATCCCTTTATCTATACAGAGATCAAGAGATGATATGACAATACGTATACTATACACATTTTTAGTATTAATTCGATATGGTATATATAAATAAAAGGTACCAAAAACGAGTTTTTTTTTTCAAATAAACTAAACAGCTTACAAATCGGAGTAAAACGCAACCACACTTTGTAAATAAAAACAGACCTTGTAACAACGCATCGTAGGTTATACTAAGATTTATCGTTTGCAGGTGAACGACCTATGCGTATAAACATAATCAGCTGTTAAGAAAGATATATCGTGTTCAAACGGGGCAAAAACTTGAAAAATCATTTGCGTCTACTACTCCTTTTTAATTGATTTTTGGTACAGATCTTGAAAATGGTACCTAGTATAGGCAGTTTAAAGGATCCTCTGTCGTATCAACTCTTTATGTTATGATTCTCGTATCACACATCCAATAAAACCAAACTAATTGATAGAGGAAGCCAGTTCATATTCCTTTTCTGCATTCGTAGTGTACTTTATTTTTAATTTCCTGTTCGTTCGCGCCGGATCCGGAAGCACACGTCTCTCGCACAACTAGGCCTATTGTTATGGAAAAATGATTATGTGCTTTTTGTTTTATAGTTTGGTGAATCTTTGTCTCTTGCACTTTTCATGCGTTTGATATTTCTACCATCCAAATGGACTAAATATGTAGTAGTAGTTATGTAGTGTTATCAAGCACTCTCTTTTATATATAGTGGTACTACTCCCTATAAATATACCGGTATAAATACAAGATATATTTACCTACAAAAGTTATTTTTGCTGAACAGAAAAATATAAAACGAGAGCTTAAAAAGAAAAGCCAGTAATAACCCTTCCTTTATGAGAAAACCCCAGTTAGTTTTCTAACGGAACACAGGCATCGTTAAAATGAGTAACAACTACAAAGTACGGCGCAAAGAATAGCATAACTTGAGGAAACAGATAATGATGGTCATCAATAATCACGCTGCACTCGTTACCGAGCTGGCTAGCTACGGGCACAGCGGATGGGGAACGTATTGTTTATAGTCTACGTTTATTTTGATATCGTTTACTAAAACTAATATCGTTTGGGCTTTTCTTAGCATGTCCTGGGGCTAGACAAAGTCATGTTTTCATTAACGATAACGAAATTAGATAAATCCGAAATGTATGGTATTGGCATAAGCTTTCGAAATGTCACGTGATCAATGGTTCTAGATCGCTAAGTCTAGCACTTAGCGATCTAAAACGATTGATCACGTGTCAAATTGTGTAACGAAACTCGATCAATATTCCCATACAAATGCGTTGACACGTGGCATTCTTGACAATCCGAATCGCTGATATAACGAATTGTTTGATCAACAATTTTCGAAATCGAATTGACACGGAGTGATTGACACTTGTCTAGGCCCCATTTTCGTAGAATCGTTACCTTCGAATCGGCTTTTGGGATGTCAACCATTTGGGGCTACGGTTAGCTGCTGGACACATCAACATTTTAACAACAGTGACCACACAAAAATCTAACAATAATTTATTTACAATCAAAAACTGAAAAAAGCTGGCGGCCAGGAAAATAAATTATGTAGCTGGCCTAACGTAAACACAAAACAGCTGGCGGATTTTATTCCTCATCATAAAAGTATGTCTTAATTACGTTTCATGTTTAAAGTCTAAAGATAAAATTAGTTAAGAAGGTGAAAATGCCACTGAAATTACAGATGAAATGTAAACAGAACTGACGAAGAACAGATACTTGTAGTGCATGCGACCTTGGTGATCTTTAGCTCATATATTGCGCTCGTGTATTAGCAAGTTTTTAACACTCTTACTAGCAATAGAAACACCTATTTTTAATTGTTTTCTGTATAAACTTGTATTATTTTTCCTTGAAATAGTTTTTGGCATATAAATTTTACAAAATACATACTTGCATTTGAAATCGACCTACTGCAGTCAATTCCAGCTGAAGTTAGTTACACTTGTATCCAAACAAAAAGCTAGGCGAACTTGCTGGCCGTGTGTCCCCCGGTTTAGAATGATAACTTCATAACGTGATTAGTCACCCGGCACTCGCGCCAGTTGTTCTATAACTTGTTCCTACTCGCGTCAGTAACTCGAACACACAGTTGGGGAATTACTCAGCCATTATTACTGGCTGCCCTGTTTAGGCTGCCTGGTTTAATGTTGAATGTATTGGGATCCGTAAATCCGTGAATCTGTACTGGCTTTGCGGTTGCCAATTAACTTGCCTAGCTGGATAACTATAAGTAGTGAAGTGCTTGCGGCTGTTGGGATAATAATTTGCAACACCAGCGCTTGGGATTTGTATGCCGTTGTCTCTGATTTTGTATTTTCTCAGTACATTTATACTATAAAACAATTTATAACCAAAAGGTATTTAGTAACTGATTAGCAAAAATCAGCTGTTCAATACATTTATGTTTAGTTCGCATAATTCGTCAAAAGAACAGCAGATTTTTTTTATATTTCAGAGTTGGTGCCATAGTCTAAGTTGTTCATTTTCATGAGTTCTATACCCGATGAAAGTATGTCCCTCGTTTAACCTAACACACTGAATAACCAATATGGTACAAGTTGGGACTAGGACCATCGGGTAAAAGTAAATGGCAAGTCTTACAGAAGACGAAGATGCTGTCATAACCACTGCAATCACAAACGACCTTACAGTTGCAGTATTATTTCTAACAATAACCAATTCACAAGCTCCACAAATGTCAATATTATATTTACTGTTGTATTGATCCTGTGACAGTAGCTTCTGCTCTAGTTTCAATATTACTGTCTCCGTAGTAATTCTACAACGTAATTATCAAAAGCGCTGCTGTGCTTAAATTGTAGTAATAACTTAACGTGGTTAGCGTCCAACTTGTGCGTTTGTTCGTCAACTTAGTTCGCTCGCCGTCTTGTCTGTGTGTACTCTGTTGTTGCTTAAGTGATTGGTTTAAGTTAGAAAATGAGTTCGTGTTGAGATGAAGCTGGAGAAGAGAATAAATCCGTTCTTCTTTTTTATTGTGGTTATATTTTTCTTCTTGGTTGATGTTTTTAATTTAGTTTTTTTAAACGTTTAATTTAATTAAAATGTCAGACTTATTTCTTGAAATGTAACACATATTAAAATTCTTGGATTATTCAATTTCGATTCCTATGATTTAATTAACCGAGCCATATACACGATGATTTTTAATTTACTGTTTACCTGTCAGGGCGTGAAAGTACTCTGAAATATCGAAAATAAATTGGCTCTGTCGTACAAAAATATCTAATCCATGAAAATGAATGAAACACATGTATGTTTTTTGGTTATTTCGTAGCTGGTCTGATAGTGAAAGTTATTCACAATCATGAGTACTCCCACCTCCTGAAAGGTTTACAGTGAATTAAAAATCTCCGTGTATTTAAAATTACTACTATTTTTTTTTTGTAAAATAGTTATTTGTTATGCAAGGCTGGAAAGTTGATATTTGGCGCGAGTACTTCTATTGAAACCTGAGTAAGCGAAGGATTCTAGGGTTGAACCATGAGCGAAGCGAGTGGTTCAAATATAGAATCCTGAGCGTAACGAAGGTTTCAAAGGTACGAGACGCAGAAAAGCTTTGCTGCCGAACGCAACACACAATTTTTCACCTCTCTACAGCGAGGAAACTGCTAGGTGCAAGAAAACAGGTGATATAATATGTTGAGTTTTATTTTGTTCGAGCGTCTCAGATACATTGACTCATGTGAAGAAAATAACAGATACTTGGCAATGTATCTTATGAGTTACATAGAATATCTCCAAAATTAAATACCCTGTATTTTGTTCTATATCCTACTTGACCATGGAGAATGAAAGAAAAAAACTAATTTAGTACATATTGATTTTTATCAAGCAAAGGATTACATAACATATTATATTAGTATTTATTTTATTTAAAAAATTAAACTTAAATTACTACACAATTGGGTATTTGACAGGGTAGTATTTTTATGGCATATTTAAATGTGACGTCACAGATTTTTTTATCAAATGGAATACTTATTAACATTAATTCCAATTTTACAATTACATATATCCTCGCAAAATATTTAATTTCTGTACTGTGATGGAAGTTTTTAAGGTGAGCGGTATTATTTAATATTTTATTTTAGACCGTGTCTTGCATTTTCAGTGGATTGGCAGTATAGAAAATTATTAAATAGAAAGGTTCGAATTTTAAAAACTCTTTCCACGCTAGAGAGCAAAAAGCGATTTTGGGCTCAGATTTCGAATGACAAACAGAGTCTTTCCGAGCCTGTGAGGTGAAAACACTATTTCTGTCAACCTAACTCATAATATCTAGATCTATGAACTAAAGAACTCCTTTCTCAAACGTTTCTTCAATAAACAGCGTTATTTCCCGCGTCGCGTCGCCGCCGTCTTTAAGTAAATAATTGTAGGGTTCCATTCATGGAGGTGTCAACATGACGAATGGGGCAGGGACGTCGATTTCTTTGTGCTCAGATTATAAAGAAAATTCCCCGTTTTCTACTATTATTGAGAATGTTATATGTTGTTAATGTTATTATGATGTAGTATTGAAATTTTATTCTTTGTTCGCTTTGTGGTTGGGATTACTGTGGAGTAAAGTGTGGCGTGTTTACCATGGTTACTGAGAAAATTATGTGCGAAATTTTATTTTCTTTTGAGCTTTATTTTACAAGTACTTCATCGATAACTGCGCTCTTCGACAAACTCCCACACGACGTATTCTGATATAATACAATATACCTACAACCTGGAGTAAACAGTACGACCATTAATGAAAACACTGACAATACTCATGAATAGGAGTATTTTGGAACTATCAAATAAATCCTGATACCGAAGTTTAAAATGTGTTTTTTTTCAATCAAACTAAATAATAGTGACGGACCTACTATGAGTTTTGTCAATCTTTGATTTGCTATAGTGACTAAACTATGATATATATGTAACTATGATAACTGTGATATATTTAATAGAATTTTCGTATGCAAGCTTTTTTTTTTGAGGCTTGTATGCAGGCTGGGAGTCTCCACTTTGTATAACAACTGAGCTTGCAATAACTATAACAATTAACAATATCCATTGCATTTATCTACACATGTTCGGATCGGACGGATTCTCAAACATTGCTGGTCTATCAAAATAAAAATCTATTTTTAATAACGAATTTATTCTATAATAACCTAGATTGTTATTAATACAATGTTGAACAATGCAGACTTTTACTGCAGAATATAATAATCGTTATATCGTATTGCCATGTCATAAAAGTTGAAGGCAATATACGAAGCAGGAGAAGCCGGGGTAAGATATACTGTTACCATAGTATGAGAAGTAGCAGAAAACCAAGTCTGTATTTTCATTCGTGTAAAAGAAACTGCCAAATGAATAGTCCTTTATATAAACGGCTTCGTTTAAAAATAATAAAGTTAACTGTATTTCTAAATTGTTTTTAGTTAATCTGGGATATGTACCTGCCTTAACAATGCAGAAAAGAATAGTGAGATATCTTTGACTTAATTTTCCAAAATTGCTTACAGAGTGCAAGATGATTAATGCTTACTTTCTTTCTGTATGAAAGAGGCATTTTCCCTACATTATGAGAGACTAAAAATTAAGTCAAATTCAAAGCAATTATTTAACTGAAAACTATTGACAGGCACTTTTGAAAAGTTGGCCTCGCCTTTGGGTTCACTCGTTCCTAACTTCATTCTCTTTATTCATGCACTCTGATGCAGCTTGGAATGAACCTTTTGCAATATATTTTATATTGTCGTCTTACACTTTAAACACCAATACTGAGATATTGTCCGTGACACTTTAGTGCCAGAGTAGCACCTGTCTAGAATTGTATTAAGTGGCGGGATGGCGCTGAAAAGTGGGTCAGTTTCAGTTATGGTGGTACATTGTAGGGCGACGTTTAGTTAGCTGTATCGCAGGTGACGTTAATAAACGTGAAGGTGACGAATGTTGACATTAGATGACTGTTATGTAGTAGGTATAATAGTATTAGAAATAATATTAATGCAAAGAAATAAATCTGTCTAGCAGGCGTCGTCCTTGAACTACAAATTGGTTTTTAAAATGGACGTAGTTTATTGGAGAAGAGCTTTTTTATATAGAATTATTGTTAACTGTAGTTTTCTATTAGTTAGTTCATTAAACATTCATGCTGTTATTTTTATTTTATATAATCGTTTTCCTGTGTTCTCAATTGTGTGCCTTAATCAGGCCAAATAAATATATTATCATTTTTTTTGCATTCGTGTTCTAGTTACCTTCACTTCATAATATCTTAGGTAGTTCGTTTTTACTAACTAACAATGATTCTTTTCACCAGTTCAGCCTCTTCATCACTGTTATAGCATTTTATCACAATGAAAGCCAACCGTTTGGGGTAAGCAGGGTTGACACAGATGTACAGCCGCGCGTAGCCGATGTGTTGTTGTGTTGCACCAATAACTCATGGCGGCCCACCGTGATTTGTGTCGCTATCTGTCTCGGTTTCCATGACAACGCGCATATTTTACCCATAGCACCTACGCATGTATCCCATGGATGTGGTATTTTATGTCAGCTTGGTAAATTTTATCCTGGAAGGTTTAATTTTTTATTCTGCTTAGAATTCATGATTGTCAACTTTATCGTTTTTAGCTGTTGTTTCTCGTAATCAGCCTATAATGTTCCCACTGCTGGGACACAGGCCTTCTCTCGGTGAGAGGGAATGTTCTAGGACATGCTGGTTTCCGCACAATGTTATTATTTGCACTAAGTACAGTGCCTGAATAGGCTCGAACTTGCGACTCACAACTTGAAAGTCGCGGCTATTACCACTGGGCAACCATTGCTATTCCTTAATTGTCCATAAAAAGATTTGTATAAAATGACTTTGGCGGATGACACTTGGAGGATGTGCAGCAGTATCCTCTGGTCAGCGTATTACAAGAAATTGCGATAATCAATTCTAAACTTTTCCGATAATCAAGTCTAAAACACATACTAAACACTTTATTGCAAAGATATAAGGTTCATTTTTAATTGAGAAAATTTGACAGTTAGGGAAGCTATCCCTAACTGTCAAATTTTCTCAATTCGCCATTCGCGCATTCAAAGACGCCAGCACATCAAGCTGATGTGCTGGCGTCTGTACATGACAGTTAGGAAGTCCAAGTTCATCAGTGGATTGTTGTTCGATGTACCTAATACTACACTAACTCTAGACAAACAGAACATTTTAAGAAAAAAGTTTCAACTTAAAATCCTTAAATACTAAAAGTTTACAAAACTAAGAGACAACCACAGACATGTAAGCGTTAACATATTTCAAAACACTGCTGCAGTACCATATATGTAGGATTTATATTTTAAACTCCGACCTTAACACCAAACCTCCACACAGTAGTACAAACCTTGTCTCATGGAGACAAGGTTGAATTTCGTATGACAGTTTAAAGTGAATTTATATAAGGCTGTTGAGGCACACATAGTGCAAAAACGGACGTGATCCATCAGAGTACAATACATTGAGAGTATGATATTAGATTTATCGATGGACTGCGTGGAAATACTCTTTACGGCAGGCCGGTGAAGGAGTTTAGGTAGTCGCTGGTCTGGAACGTCAATGTCAGCATAATGGAACAAAACGGTTTCATACTCAGAATAGACTTAACGCAACATATCATCACCCCCGTCGTCCTCGTAAGAATAGGCAGAGGTGTACTTTATATAAGGTGTAAAATTTACTCTAAGAATTTCGTGGGAGCATTGTACTCAGCTTTAAGAACAACTTACTATGGGATGAACCCTGAAATCGCGAAAAAAATGTGAGCTGTTCCATACATTTATATAAAATGTATGGAATAGTTCACACTTTTTTCGTAAAGATGAGTACAATGCTCCCACGAAATTCATAAAGTTAATTTTTTAACACCTTATATAGGTACTTGTTCAATAGACTTGTCTTAAAATATTTATTTTGTAGATTTTCGACAACACTGTAGATCATGACACTATTTTGTTACAAGTGTGGGCCCCATATAGTTTTTATAGAGGAATAGTGTCTTAAGACAGTTTTGACCCAGGCCTGTGAAAAGCTTAAACTCATATTTAATTCTAGCAAAAGAAAGATTCCGTGAATCAGGGTATGCCCAGTTCTTTATAATAAGAAACATACCAACAGCTACATCTGAACACCATCTCAAGAAAATCCCTGTGATCCTCCTGACAGGAGTACATTTGTGATTCTCTGAAGATTTATTAGTACGCATTAGATGGCGCCACTATCGGAATGTAAGTACCTGGAAAATAGCACCACTGTAAAAATAGCTCGCTTGTAAAATAGCTCGCCCGGAGAAATAAAACTCACACACTGCATAAAAGTGTTTATATGTTGCACATTAGTTTGGTTTCAACGTATTTATGTTGGAAATGTTATAGAGATAGGATTTTGATGCAGTTTGCATGTTTTAGAAGATAGCTGAGTCTTTTAGTCTATTTTGTATTTTCTTTAAAAGTCAGGTCGTCACTTTATATCGGCGCCTGTCGAACTTACTACATAAAAAAAAGAATTTTGAAAATCGGTCCACAATTGGCGGAGTAATCGCGTAACAAAAAAACAAAAAAAAAAAAAAAAACACCGTCGAATTGATAACCTCCTCCTTTTTTGAAGTCGGTTAAAAAGAGCTCTTACCTTCTTTTATACGTAAGACGTTTTCACAAAAGGTTTGATTAGGATCTGTCTGAAAGTTTTGGAAAAATGACTGACAGTTTCCCCTCTTCTTCTATAATTCCAAAGACACCGCCTAGTTATTGTTGCGGCTGCAGGTTCAGTCTAGATACTTGAATATTATTGTTTCTTACTTTGTTTGTGATCCTTTCCCCCTTGATCCTTTTTTTTCCATACAACTTACTCTAAGAGATTTTTATCTCCTGCTGTACGATAGCAAACACTTGATACCACGTCTACCTGTTCCCCAAACAGACAGACACACTTAATAAATAAATTCCACCGCCGGGTCGTTCTCCGGATTACAAACATAGGGTGATGTAATATCATACTAAATAATATAATTAATATCAAAATTCATGCCCCGCTCGGAGCGGGCGCGAAACAGGAGCGCTGAAAGCTCATAAATTATATATTCTGGACACTTGGCGATGCAGCGATGTTAAAACAATTGGAATTTTTCAAATTCGTACGATCTTTTGTTGCTTGTTTTATCTTTCTTCTTGTTGTTTTGTGAGCACCCTGTAGTTGCTATGATTTAGTAACGGATTATCTTGTCTTGTGTAAATAAAAGTTTTTGAAAAGGTGAGCAAGTCCAACATTATCATAGTTTGAAGTAAAGTGCAGTGAACTGCAAGTTACTTACCTAATTTAAACACTATCTCTCATACATTTTATTTCATATCTATGTATTTATGGTTAATTAAAACGGCACAACACAAATATTACATTAATTAACATAAAACATATGAAAGGAGATTTAAAAATAGAGATCATAATAGCTTGCGTGCAAGTATGAGCAAAGGTACTTGCATGAAACAACTGCTTGTAGCAGTGCAAATAATATAAGTACATATCTAATACAATACAAGCTTCTAAAAATGGGTTACTTTTTATCCATCTAGGAATCTTTCTATTCTCAAAATAAGCTTAATCCGGACAGTTTCTAATATTTATTTCAAAAGACGTCGTCTCAAAAATTCAATGCAAGTTCCGAGATATAAAATGCAAGTGCTTGCTTCTATTTAAAGCTGGCTACAGTTGTCGCGACAACTATTTTGGAACCGCACCAGGAGCGGGTCGCAACGACTTTTAAACTTTGAAGTTGTTCGCTTGCATTGAAATGTTGGATTCAATGTGCATTTGTATTATTCATATTTGTTTGTTTTTTTTTCAATCGGGTTTGTGTTTTGTTTGGTTTATGAATAGAGTTGTATGATTGGTACTTACTGGACCGGTGGAGCAAACCCGGCCATTTTTTTTTTTGGGTGGGAAATCATCCAATGACTTCTCCCGCCCTGGGTTGAGCGGAAGGGAGTGTCAGACTGTTACTGACTATAACCCATCCATGTTCTTTCCTTATGTTTCGGGGTAGCGGTAACCCTTTCGGACAATCCTGTTTGCCCGGCAGGCTCGGGCCCCGGAGGCCTGTAGTAGTGACCGCATATCGGTAAGTATAGTGTGGGACCCCTCAGCTAGGTGGATCGACGACCTTAATAAAAAGGTGTCTGGGACCGACTGGATGAAAGGTGGAGGATAGAGTGTTGTGGCGCAGCCTGGGATATGTTCAGCAGTGGACTGAGATATGTAAAGTTAATGGTACTTCCAATGCTTCGTCGACAGTCCATTTCAATGATATTTTATGTCGGTTTAAAATATAGGTAATTGGAAATGATTAAGTATCTATTACATTATGAAATTGGATGCTACTTAAATAGTAACAATAGGTGTTTAATTATGGTTGTTTGTTAATTCATTTTAGAATCATGATACCAACTGATGAAATTTAAAAAGTGTAAATTCAGTTTTACCCTTCGGTGTCGTGTTTGTTCACAAAGCAGTAGTAACTCAATATCCTTATCACTTCCGCGCTTAAAACGTCCATAAAAAAATTGTCGCCGACTACTCGCAGCGCCGATAGTCGCCCGCGTGCATCCTGCCTATGTGTCTGACACTTCCCAAATATATTTTTTCTCGTCCCCCTAAAAAGAATCGTCTTGAGTCGCCCGCAGTAATTACTTACTCATTTGGTTCCTTTGATTCTCCCCACCCTGTTTTAACTTTGAAACTCCGAAGAAATTCTTATATTTTTGTCTTCTGATGATTTTTTTTCGAGTATTGTTGGATTACTTTCGTATTTGATGAGTATGGAATATGCTTTGAGGGTTAAGTTTAATCAACGGTTGGAGAGATTACAAAAATATGATGGATTCGGAAAAGTTTTTCTTGCAATCTGGTTGGGGAATGGGGACTCTTCAATAAAGAATTAACGCAGTGACTCTCCCTATCTTTGTTATGTATTTTCGCTACTGATAAATCAAACTTCAAACAATTTACATTTGCATATTATTTTACGCCTTCTAAAATCAAAACATTACTTCACCTAATAAAAATTAAAACCCATAACACACATCGTGACACAAGTATGAATTAAACGACCCTACCCTCTCACTGCCGCGCGGCCACAAAGACCGCATATCGACGAAAGGGGTCCCGCAGACCGCGCTCTAATGAAGCCACCAATGTGAGCCGTAATCACGCCACATTTGCGCCACATACTGCGTTTTAACCAAGACAAAACCTCTGATTGTGCGGAAAAAATTTTACTTATGCTAGTATAAGCCTTAGTTTATAAGGTTTTTAATGTCTACTGCCAAATAATATAGTAACCTATTAATAATTATGTAAAACGTGCTTGTGTTTCCCCTCTGCGACGCAAAGTCTCTTCTACATTGTATTGATATCTGAGGTTGTAGTTTGGTCACCAAATCTTAGAAACTTAAAAATTGTCAACAGATTTACGAACTAGACAGACTCATGCCTCAGGTGTAAATGTAAAACATTACTTTCTACATCGTAGATTTTGTAGACAAAAATACTGTCGCTCCTGTAAACCACACTAGCGCCATCTATTCTTGTTAACACCATGTCCTCACTAATATACAATAGATATCTAAGTAGAGCTTCTTGTCACCTTAAAAGCACATTCATGTTTGACATTCACTTTAAAACAGGTAGCTATGATAAAGTAAGAGCTACTAAATCAACAGCGACAGAGATCGGTCACCAGCTCGCGTTAAAGTATGTTAAACATTGTCACTATTTTCAGGCTTTTTCTTTCAGTCCAGGACTCAATAGTTTCCAGCTGGCATGTCCATAGAAGTCGGTTTTATTTAGATGGCCCTTGCTCACAGTTCAGTAGAATCGTAAAAGCCAATAGGAATATGTTTTACTGCAATCGTTTCAAATCACGTCCCACGAACAATAGTTCTGTTCTTAATTGCAAAACGTTTGCAGCAATATTATTAACGTTATTAACTAACCACGTTCTTGGTATTTACTTTTGCAATTATTGCTAGAAGAAAATTAGCTTTGTCAGGGTTTATTTTTATTTCCTAGAAAGTTACTGTGAGAATATGAGATTACAATTAATAGTAATTTATGTAAATAATAATTAATCTAAGTTAATATAGTCCTGTAGCGTGTTTCAATTAGGTCGTAACATTTCCAGGCAATATTTCGGCCTCATATAGATATAGTAACCCTCAAAACGCCGCACCATGATCTCACGTTGAGTATGCAGGCCGCAAACTATCGGATCTTTCGGCCCGTCGTCGTATTGTAGTGGCGTCAACCCTTCCGCGGCGGGCCGGCGGCCGCATGTCGGCGCGCAGGCCGCAGCGGTCGCTCGCTAATTAACCACAAACAAAAGGTGCCCATTACTCACCGCCGCATCGCTCGCTGATTTTATTCAACTTTTACAATAAAAAACACCATTTTGTTACGCGGGAACATTATATTGTAAGCTTTATAGTGAATTGTGGGATTCAAATTAAGTTCCACTGTTTTAAACGACCTTGAAATGGCTTTGAAGTTTGAATTTAATACATAACTGTGTTTAACTATTCCACTTTGTGTTATTAACATAGTTCTTTCTGAAAGGTATATTTTTATTGAGAAATCATAAAAGAATAATAGTGTAGGAGCCAATGTAAAATATCTTTAATTCCGTTAGGTCGAACCTGAATTGATATTGGACCGGCCACATCTGTTACAGAATCGATAATATGGACCGTTCACTATGAGGCGGTGCTTGGTAGAAGCGACGGCGACGGCTAGTTCCTGGGGAGGAAGGTCTATGTAATCTCTACTTATCGAGTGATTGAGCCTGATGATCGTATCGCATTACCGAAGTGTTATTATATAGGTACCCTGACAGTATCCTTCCATAAACCACGAGCCTACATAGAATATTCTCTCTAGTGTCTAACTCATGTCAAACCCTGTTTTAGTACCCAGTAACTAGCTCGTAAGAGCGATCCCAGATACGAACAACGTGAACTAGTTCCCAGGTCCCTCGCTTCTTAGTTCATTAGTTCGTTCGATAAGATCGACTTGTAAAAGCGAGAATGAACGAGCAGTGACGTCACTACTACCGCTCACTTCACTTCACATAGTGCACATGCACTTCTCATCATTCGTTCAGTTGTTAGATCCGTGGCGTGGGCATCTTTAGGTAGTGGCAGACTATAAAGTTTTTATTGACAAACAAAAGAAAATATGCAGGAATAGTAGCAAAGCTAGGGAACGATCTGCCTCTCTCTGTTTCGAGACGAAAACTGACGACCTTAATAAAATACCTAGTCCGCTAAGGTCCAGTGAACTAAACTTAGCGCTCCAGGTCGCGAACAATTAGGTATGTTATTTAATCATTTTCATATAAATTATTTAATTACACTTATTGAATTTACTAATCACATTATACATCAGTACAAACCATGAGTAAATTGCAGAACAATCGGCTGATTTTAATTACGACCGGCGGCCCTCTAGCGGAGCTGCTGTGAATTATAATTCATAGCTGCAAAAATAAGTGGCTGAATGTAAATGAATATAGTAGGGAGGGTAGATCTACATTTGTGCTCGTGTTTTGTTTGAAAAATGTCTAGAAATGGAGTGTAAAGTTACGTAGCGCGGCATACTGAGTAATACAGGAGGAATTTCACCATTTCTTGGAGTCGGAATATGAGTTACAATTACTGTAGCTACGCTTCTTGAACTATTATATACCACCATCGTCTAGGATTCTAGACTTTGTGATGCTGTGATAAAATCTCACTGTTTATAAAATGAACTTGAAGTTTATAAGGGCACGCGGGTCTTATCCGATGTTTTTAATTAATTAATGTAGCATACTTCTAAAGCTCACATCTAACTTGTATCTATAAAATTCAAACTTATTGAAATTGAAATACATAAGCTCCTTCAAATCTACCATAGCCGCGAAGTAAAATAGCACGAATGTAAACTATGTGCTATTAGAAATAACCGGAACTCTAGCTAACAATATCCGGCCGCGCCCGCGCCGCTATCTGCCTGCGACGACTTGCATACAAAGTGGTCACATTACCCCGAGCAGCGGTTGATTTTATTCATACCAAGCGCGCTGCATTTAATTCATTTTAATTCTCTGTCCGTCCAGTTTGCGGCCGGCAATTTTAATTATTAACTTTAAAATTATTTACTTACCAATCTAGGGTTAAATGGATGAACCTTTGTTACGTCCAGCTGCGGTCTTGTGGTTCGTTTGTGACGTCATCTATTTTTAGGAGCTCTGGGATTTTGTGAAAGCTTTTATCTTAATTATAACATTTTATCTCGTCTAGTTGTTAGGTACTTTGTTTGGGATCGTTAGAGCGTTACTGATAATACAAGTAATGCTATTGTGTGCGCTGGGTTTAGAAATCAATTGAGAGGAGCGGGTTAATTAATGCGTGTAGATTGTAAGTTATAATTGCGAATAAGATAGAATACTCTTTGTTATGTGCATCAAACTTGCAGATATTAATGTAGTAACTTTACAAAGGGTGACACAATGGGCGGTAAGAATAAGAATAACTCTAATTTTTTTTAACAAGAGTTTGTCAGTAAAGTAAATATTTATATAATTCTGCCTGCAACTTAGTTGGGTAAACTAACAGTACTAATTTCAACATTTTTAAGTGGTCCATAATGTGTCAAAGAAAGAAACCATTTTAACATGCTTAATAATACCTAATTCATCCGTTCTGAAATGAATCTAGGCAATTTAATTAAAAATGTGGTTTTATTGCCGTGAAACTTACTTTTACTTTACAGAACTCGAAGTACGATGTAATCATAACATAACCACCTGTAATCCCATAGGGTGTACCAATAGTATGGGCACTCCATTTCGCGAGTTATGTTTAAGTAATTGGGTGCGAGCCTATTACCAGACTCCTGGATTTTTAGGGTTCCGTACCTCAAAAGGAAAAAACGGAACCCTTATAGGTTCACTTTGTTGTCCGTCCGTCCGTCTGTCAAGACCGTTTTTCTCAGGCACGCGTGGAGGTATCAAACTGAAATTTATATCTAATACTCAAGTCTACTGTCCCTTGGAGCTGTGAAAAAATCAATCTTCTAAGCCAAAGCAATCAAAAGATACAGCTGTTTATGCCGCAAATTTTCGAAACTCGCACGGGAATCAAAACCTACAGGGTACTTCCCGTGAACTTAGAATCTTGAAATTTGGTACAAAGTAACGTCTTACAGTGCAGACAAAGGAAAAATTGCGAAAACCGTAAATTTTTAGTACATCATATAACAAAAAAAAAGTTTTTTTTTTCAAAATATAATAATACCATAACTATGACTCGATTCTCGTGATGGGTGAACTTTTACTTATATACAGGTTTGTACGGAACCCTCGGTGTGCGAGTCCGACTCGCACTTGGCCGGTTTTTTTTTTTAAGGCTGGGAAATCATCCAATGACTTCTCCCGCTCTGGGTGGAGCGGAAGGGAGTGTCAGACTCTTACTGACTAAAACCCATCCATGTGCTTGCCCTTTATGTTCCGGGGTAGCGGTAACCCTTTCGGACAATTCCGCTTAAGACTCCTGGCTACTACAGAAATATTGCAGTTGGAGAAATCCATATATGATTTCATTTCATTTCATTTATTCATAACAATTTTTACATTGTGTCGAATATTAAAGATTTTACAATTTAAAAAAATAAATACAAAAATTACATGCCACTTAATTACTATGAGGGAGAGTAATAATCATAAATAAATGTCATTTAAATAAACAGATTATCAAAGTCACAAAAAAATAATAATAATAATGTAGCCATGTCAGATGTTCAATGTCAATTACTTACTTATATGGTCATGAATGCAAATTAATAATTTAAAAAATATATACCAATAGTAGCAGCAATAATAAACCTGATAAATGTCTTAGTATAATATGTAGATAATATTATGTTTACAATTTAAATGTCATTAATTGAATAATAGCAGCCTTCCAGTAGGTAACGCTTCAATTTAGTTTTGAAGTCCCGTTTGTAAAGAGATAATTTTATATCATCGGGGAGTTTATTGAAAATTTTCACTGACATGTGACCGGTACCGTGTGCGACTATGTTGAGTTTAGGAATATTTATGCTTTTAAAATCTTTTCTTCTCGTACTCTCTCTAATCTTTCTTTCTTCTTCAGTCTCAAAGTGATGTATATATTTAGAAAAATGCGTTAGGAGCACCAATACGTATAAGGAAGGTACAGTAAGAATATTCAAATCCACAAAGTGTCTCTTACAAGATTCTTGCTGACGGATGCAAACCATGGTGCGGATGGCCCTTTTTTGTAACACAAATGCTCTCTGTATATTGTAATCGTAGCTACCTCCCCAGCATAAGATGCTGTATCATAACCTTGACTCGATTAACGCGTAGTAGACTTTTTTTAAGTGTGTGATGTCCACATCGTTTCGCAGGCTTCTTAGTACATAACATGCCGAGCTGATAGAGTTATTTAAGCTTTCAAGTTCTGGTTTCCAATTTAAATAACAATCAACATGTACTCCTAGAAACTTTACTGCCTCCGCCATACTGACATGGACTCCATCTAAAGCACAATTTAGGTGGCTTTTATTTTTGGAAGTCGTGCGAAATAACATTAAGTTTGTTTTACTAGCGTTCACTTTGAGTCCGTTGATAGAGAACCATTTGTGAAACACCTCTAAAGCTTTATTTACGCGCAAGTTAAGGGATTGAATGTTGTCTGCTGAAATAATAGCATTAGTGTCGTCTGCAAAAACCACTAACTTTGAATGTCCCCCCAAAATATTTTCCACATAGTCTATTACATCGTTTATAAATATAATAAAGAGAATAGGACCCAGTATAGATCCCTGAGGAACTCCTACTCTAGTATTTTCTAATTTAGATTTAATAGCTTGCTGATGAAATGCATTCTTAGGATCATACCTGTTATTGTCATTATCAACGCGAGTTAGTTGCTTCACTTCCACGAACATTTTTCTATTTCTTAAATAGGATGTGAGAAGTTGTAAAGCTTTGCCTCTTACTCCATAATGCTCAAGCTTAATTAACAACAGGTCGTGGTTGATTAAATCAAAAGCAGAAGTTAGATCCAGAAAGAGACCGGCTACCATTTGCTTTGAATTCAGTTTACTTCTGACCTCCATAAGTAGTCTATCAATAGCATCTTGCGTTCCTACGCCTGACTGATACCCAAACTGTTTAAGATTTAAGACCCTGTTTCTGTTGAAATGTGTAATTAGTCTACTTTTTATTATCTTTTCGAAAATCTTTGATAAGGTAGGCAAGAGAGATATAGGTCTATACATTTTAGGATCCTGAGTGGAGCCTTTTTTGTGAACTGGGATCACCTTGGCTATTTTTAGTTGCTCAGGAAAAATACTGTTTCTGAAACAATTGTTATAAAAAAAAATTATTTACGATTTAAATCTACTTACATGACATGACAGAATTCGATAAACAGGGCTAATATCGTGGTCGACAATGGTAATCGACACGCGACATAACAACCGACGCAGACCTGAAAGGGTTTGTATAATGGAGCAATTGCCAGTTAATTTCGCGTGTGGGTCTAACTGACCCTCCCCTTTTTGTAAGGGTTGAGTGTTACGGGAAACTAGTGGGTATTTGAAATTAAGGGGTTGTATATTTGTGTATTGGGAATAAGTGTTTTTGTATATTTTGGTTGCTTATTCACGCCCGGCTGTTCTCCGAAGGCGTTCACTGGCATACCAATATTAATTCACCTATTGTGTAAGAAGTCACTGTAATAATTATTGCCATTGACTGAGCACAACACTAAACTGCGGGCTGTAAATTAATCCCTTTCCCCCAAGATTAACCTTTTACAAAGCATCTCTCTTGCTCATCTCAATTAGCGCACATCTCCAGTGGTCCAGTCATCCAGCCGGTTACAGTTTTAGTTCGCTATCGATCCGTCTGCCGCCACTGTCTTAATAACACTCTCGCATTCTGTGATGTGTCGCATTGTTATTTTGTGGATAGTAGGGGATTAAGGGTTTTGTGTCCTTTGATAAAATTCAGGATACTTATGAGAGTAATATCCGGCAAAATAAACACTTTAGTTTGTTTGATAAGCTAGGATTTGGCCACTTTCTTTTTAACATACCCAACGTGATTTTGTTCATATACTGGAGCTAGATCCACAGACATGCATTTCGAGTGAAGAATGACTTTGAATCTACCTTTGCGACATGTTTAAATAGTCGTCCTATCAGCTCAGACACGTCCACGGGTACACATAGGATTTCATCAACAGTCGCGGAACCTACATACTTTTGTCAAATCTTATTTTCCGGAATTAATCTTGCATTCCATACCCCCAGGGCCCTGCACTGCAGTTTAAATGAATCAGAATTTATGACATTGTTAAAGTGACGAAATCATAATCTACAATAGAATAAACAAAATGCAACTTAAAGTGATTACAGCTGCAATCCAGCGGTTAATTTTAAAAGCCGGGTTAATGCCGTCTAAACCGTGGTCGCCAGGGTTTCACCGGCACCGGGTAGACCCGCGGCTAATACCCGTAACACCCGGGTAATTCGTCGCTAAGATGTTTATGCCCCGTCATTGGTTTGGGTTGTTAATAGCTGCGTTATCTGTTTTATGTTGGTCCTCTCCTTCTTTTTTGTTCGGGATCGAAGCGTACATTGTTGAATATTTGTGAACCACCAACCTTCTACCAACTGGTCTGACTAGCTTTAGCTTTGCATTTAAAGGTCTGGACGTTGATTCTAATTATTCTATTAACAGCAGTCGCGTGTAGAGAACCCATGTTCATCGAAAATCTGGCTTTTTTAAGAATTGACCTGCACGATATTGCTATCATTATCACTCTAGGGTACCATAGATAAAGTTTACCTCAAGGAATACCACTACACGGGAACATACAGGGCTAAGGAAGGAACATAGATACGTTTTAGTCGGTAAGAGTCTGACACTCCCTTCCGCTCCACTCAGAGCGGGAGGAGTCATGTGATGGTTTCCCACAGTCGTGATATTTTCTTATCACTCACAGCGGTACCATCGACAAAGACATTTTCCACATATATTATTTTCTGTATATTTTCGCACGTCATAGTATTCATAGAACAATGTAACGTATTTTTAAACTTATTCTAAAGCAGAATAAGAGTTTCATAAAGTCAAACATTTCCCATACTTTCCACATCAAAATGAAAATAAAATTGTTTTATTTTTATATCAAGTCAAGGTAAACGATATTACAATGTTTTAACTTCGGGTAAAGTCCGGATAATATGCGTAATCTCCGGCTATTAGCGTTTTTAAAGATAATGCCGGCGCGGGGCGCTGGCGAATGGAGTCGATTGAAAACGAAGGAAATGGGAATTGTTATTTTGGGAGATAAACGAAATAGTTATTGTCTTAATGCTCTATAGAAGATCATGTTTATTAATTACACATGGGCTAAATTAATTAGGTTCTTAATTATGTGTGAGAGATACAAATCTTTGAAAATAATAGTTTTTCTTTAATCAAGTATTAATGTAATTCTTTTTAACTGATTTAGTGAATCTGTAATTAGGTGTTCAATCATTCTTTATTTATACCAAATCATTATATAAACTTGCCAAAATGATAGCCGATATCTTCTTACCTCAAATCTGAACTACGGATAGACTATAATCTTAATAAAAAAGCGACTGTCGGAGCTCCCTTGATAATAGCAGTCAGATAAAGTGGCAGTAATATGCATTGCCATGGCAACGGGACTATTAATCCTACTACTATTATAAAGGCGAAAGTTTGTAAGTATGGATGTATGGATGTTTGTTACTCTTTCACGTAAAAACTACTGTATAGATTTGGATGAAATTTGACACAGAGATGGTTTATATCCTGGATTAACACATAGGATATTTTTTATCCCGGTAGAACATTCCTGTGGGATAATTTCCGACCTCCACGCGAGCGAAGCCGCGGGCAGAAGCTAGTTATTCATACCTGTTAGAATTTATTTCGTAGGCTCTTGTGTTAATGATAAATTGCTTTATTATTAAAATATTCAATCTTTTGACTACATTAATTAATGTTGTTCGTTCTTTTCAGGTAAGCGTCCTCATTAGGAAGATAGTAGCTGTGATAAATAATTAAGTAAGTGACATCTTATTAGCAGTACCTTTGTCATTTTGCAGCCTCTTGATTGAGGTTTCTAAACGAAGTTTATTAAGATGTGATAAGGTGAGAAATGTGTTTTTATGACAGAAAAGTGTGCAGTTCGTATTTCCTCATTGCCGTACTCTATAATTTTCGCCAAATCCTTTTCTAATCTGCATGTGTATGAAGATTAATAAAGGATTAAGACCTAGGACATTTATTCAGTAGGCCTAAAGATATTGGTCTCATACCAAAAAAGCTCCTTCTCGTAAATAGCTCAGATACGGAATTATGTGATGTACCTATTTAAGCGGACATTGACCTCTTAATACACTTCCTAACAAAAAATAGCGCTTTAACTCAACAAAAGGGAACCACCCAATATTTACACGAAACAACTACCCATTCTTCACGTCAATTCATCCACCTTACAAAAGACAAGTACATAATACAAGTTATTATAATATCTTTCTTTCATTCTCCCACGTTGCGAGCGAATGACTATCTAAAATATAACAGCGCTCTTACGAGAAAAACACGCTATTTCCTGCTGTAAAACAAAATAGGAAAAGCGGTTATAACTAGTTATAACTGGCTATAACTGGCTGTTACCGCTACAATCTGGTTATATCCGGAAATCTTTCCAATTAACGGACAAGTGGAAGTTTGATACGGATAAGTAAAAGTGTAATTCTTTTTGCTATATTTTGATTCAACATTTCCTTTAGTGTGCTTGGATTAAAATAAATATGAGCTCATTAAAAATAAACCAGTAAAGTTTCTAGTTTTTTTAGAGTATGTAAGTTAGTTATTATAAAGGAGTTTTCTTTAGCATCTTAGATTGTCTTGTTTTAGATAGCATCCCTGTCCACTTAGCTACAATGCCTTGTATACATAAGACGATTGTATAACCAAGATTAAGGAAATAAGACTACTTAAAAGATTTTTTCGAAAGTTGTATTAGCCCTGAAGTTGGTCTTCCCGGTAAAAGATCATGTTTCCTTCTATTTTTTAAAAGTTTACGAAACTCGTAACACGATTCCCATCCTAATTCGGCTTCAGAGATTATCAAAAGTTAACAATATTAAAAACATTTTTTTTATTAGCCACCCCATTTGTTTGAGATACTTATACAAATATGTTTGCTTCAAAATTAGCAACACTGACACGGGCAGGGGAATTTCAACCTTATAACTTGTGGGCCAAAGTTGACATTTTCTTGGTGTTAACAATCAGGGGTACTTAACACGGGGTCGAGCCGGTGTGAATTTTTAAAATAATTATTTGAGTGGCCTTGTAACTGAGCTGTAATTACTGTCTGGAACCTGAAGCTTTCAGTAACTGTGTCACTGTGCCAAGTTCCGGCGATGTACAGAGGCCAGCACATCAAGTTACCACAATCTGTCAAATTACTTTGATAGAATTTCAACTTTATTGCAAAGACATAAGGTTCATTTTTAATTGAGAAAATTTGACAGTTAGGGATAGCTTGATGTGCTGGCGTCTGTATCTATCACCTACCGATTTCATGTGTTACTATTACTTCGTAAAGAGGTAGGTCTTCATATTTATTATCTTTGAACTTTGCAAGGGTACAACTTCCGATTATATGAGAAACCTGTGACTACCCATATTCTATGAGTCTGTTAAAGCTGTAATATTGCAGGAGTTCAAAATATATCACTCGAAGTTTTGAGTGATGCATTTCGCGTATTTCGGGCGTCGCTATTGCTTTTCATTAGTATATTAAGATTGCAACTGACATAGGTAGCATCCACCTTAGTCTCACTTATTGTATCCTAATATATGAGTAAATGGAATCCAACTAATTTCGTTTGCCAGCGCTAACCAGGAAGTCAACCACCACCTCTTGTAGCAGTATTATTTTAATATTATTTCCAGTAGGAAAGAGATGGAGCTATACGTCATGCAGCTCCGTCTCAGTCTCATCATTTAGGCCCTAAAATGCTAAGTAGAATGCATTTCTCAAAAGTGAATATAGAAGCGGCCCATAATTTTACTGAATAAATTATTTTCCATTGCATAAAACTATTATGATTAGGAGATCCACTGTTACCATAATTAATATCTTTGGCTACTTCATTATTTTAAAAGCAAATGCAAGTTCGTAACGGGAGATTTTTTTCATTCCATTAAGATGGCGTCTACTGAACAAAAACCAACAAAATACGAGACAACAGATTTCATTTCCTCCATTTAATCAACTTGTAAACACAATGAAATGCTAACCTTATTGTCTAGAAAATAAAGTTGATATTTTATTGTACAGTAAGGCTTAGGTCAAAAAGGGGTCGATGGAACTTTTTACGGCTCCTAGTCACCTGTTGCAGGTAGCTACGAACGGTTATTGTTCAATAAAAACGTACAGTATTCTGTAATGACACCTCCAGAACGTTGCTTTCATGAATTTAAAAGCGTGTCCTGGTGGAGTTTCCTGTATTTATTTTAGTGGCCGTATCTTGTAATGTGATGTGTTGAGGCCTCACTGATTTTCTGAGGCCTTATGACTGTGTTGATGAGACGACGAATTTTGTGCTGGTTTTATTGTGGTCGACATTAAAAAGCGAGACGATTCATTTAAATCGTAAACCACCCTATTGAACCTGAGACCGGTATAGACTGGTGATATAAAGGATTCTTGGATCATGTGATACTTCACAGTAGTAAGTTTCTATGTCAGGTGGGTTGACATTGGAATGTAATGTTTCAGCATGATCGGTGCCCTTTTATTTTACAGATTTAGAATGCTTGGATAGTTTAGAAATTTTGAGAGAATGAATGAGCTTATATAGGGTAGGTAATAAGAAGGCCTATGTTATTCGCATAATAAGTAATATTGACCATTGGGGATGTTCTCCAGAAAGGTCACAACACCAAAAAACATCATCAAGATAAACAAAGTGGATTGAATACTTATTAATGAAGGTAACTCAATAACTGCTCAAGTTAAGTTAATACAATTTGTATAAGAGCACCGCCCAAGCTCCCTCTACCAAATGAAAGATTTTTTTAATCAGTCTGCAATTGATGAAAATATCGGTGAACATACTTAACGAAAAATACACACAGCCGAGCATAGAACCTCATCCTTTTTGGAAGTGCTTTAAAAATTGAGTGAGCTTAAAGGATTGAGGGAAATGTCGGATATTTTACCTAGCTTTTACGTCATTATTTATTACACGATCAATCGGCTGATTCACGCATTATGCATTTTGTATTATCGCATTCAGATTAAAAATAACTACTAGGTATACTTCCATTTAATGAAGCAACGTACTCTATCTCTTTCTGCCAAGAAGGCCTGCTTGGAGGACTACATCGTGCGCACATTACGTGACAATGAGCGGCGCAATCGGCCGCCGGCTTATGCGGCCTTATTGTAGGCCTTTTTATGTGCCCTTCTGAATTACGCCCGCATTAAGCAAACCGATTTGTTGCCTGTATCGCCGCGCCCCTGGGCGGGGGTGGCTGTGGTTTGGGGTCAGTGTCACAGGAGTGAGAGTTTTTTGTCTTTGGATTCGTATATTTACCAGACTAGAAATTGATGTTTATGTTGTCTGCCAGTGTGTTATGGAGAAATATCTCGTAGAGCCTGCAATAACAACAAATAGCAGATGGATTATGAGTTAATACAGTCTTAACTGTAGCTAGATAATGTTGACTATATTTTTGTACTTTGCCTTAGAGATACTACTGAGGCGAGGGTTCTCAACTTCGGGCACTGGAGGCGTGCTCACTAACTAACTACTTTGGGGCATGTAGTCACTTAAAATACAGTTCAATCTGTATTTTAACTTTTCACCACGTACTTTGTCAATTATTTGAAAAATACTTTGTAATAAAAAAGAGTCTAAATACTAAGGTATTGAACCACCTAAACTCTCACGTTTCTTACGTTTAGCCAAACGATCAGGACTTTTCACGTTCAGTAGAACACAAACATTTCCCTCGTAACATTACTACAAGTTCCGGCGTCAAATGGTACGTAATTAACATGTAAACTTGAATAGAAGCCGTAATTCTACATAAGTGAATAACTTACTACCCTCCCTCGTATTAGCTTTTAGTTAATTACATATTATTATAATTCTGTGATTCTCGTATGAAACTAAGTTGAACGTAGTTCTGGATGGTCTGAATTGTATGGGTTACATAATAGCAATCTATTTAGGTTACGCTTCAAATATCAATAGTTCGAATTTACCTTTTCCAATATTTTCCTTATCTATACTAATATTATAAAGAGGAAAGATTTGATGTTTTGTTTGAAATTAATAGGCTCCGAAACTCTTGGACCGGTTTTAAGAATTCTTTTTTTCACCGTTGGAAAGCTTAGTTTTCTAGGAGTAACATAGGCTACTTTTTATCCCGGGAAAAATAACGGGTCCCACGGGAGCGAAGCCGCGTGCAAAGTGTAGTAACTTAATTGCTAATGAGACAATTAATTTACATGGCCTTATTGAGCTCACATGTGATAAATCACCGAAGAGAATATCTATGTAACATGCGAATAAGAAGAGCCTACATTTTTTTTTCAAAATAAGTCACACACAATATGCAAAAAAATAAAACAAGTGTTCTAAACGCACCTGTATTTTCACTAAAATAGAGCATGAAAAAGCGAAATTTTCTCTAAAATTAGGTGAGAATGCACAAACCAGAGTTTACCTAATAAACGAACGCATTAACAATACAGTGTATAGTCGGGTTGAAGCCCACCTGCCCCCCCCACTTACCCCCCTCTACCCTGGAAATTATGTCGTCAGCCAGTTAACAGGATTCCACAATCTTCATCCGAGTATGCTGCGTTTAAAATTAAGCTTTATTTTGAAACAAATGCCAGGCGCTTTCGAAATAGGATTTGTAGTGGATTTTGTGGCTTTGCGGTGTAGTTGGATTTTTGGGATACTGTTCCAATTATTTTGTTAGATGTAATAAATGGATAATAATAATTACTATGGCAAATGAATTTATGATTAAGGTACAGGTGGCAAATGAGTTAGGTGGATCAGCTAATAGGCTAGCAACCGTTATTAAGGAAAATCTTTTTTTGAAATTAAAATAACATAGGTAAATACATAATGCACAAATATGATTTACCTTTGCGTGCATTTAATAGTTTTGCTGTAGGAAAAAATAATTCTAGTTCATAACTTAGTGTTTTGATATTTGTGTTCATTCTGTTGTAGTTGTACGTTTGTGTGTTCACACGGAACTTTCCTCATGAGCGCAGTTTCCTTCGACTTAATTCCTGCAACTTCCGTCGTTACGAACACAAATGTTTTCATCTAAATACTTGGGGACTAAATGTGCTTGTTCACCAAATTTTTTCGCCAGTGTTTCGGACATTTTCTTGTTTTCGACACGACGAAGTAATTTGGCACTTTTTTGCAAATCATCTGGGTTAAGCACGAGGACGAAGATTCGACAGAGGCGCCCCCTGGAGAATTTCTAATGAAACTTGTTTACTCTGAACGCCGCTGGCGACACCTGACGGTTTTAAAATGAACTAATTAAAGGAGGCTGCGTAACTTAAAGTGCTGTAAAATGTTGAACGTAACATTTTTATGAGATTTGCTTCGAAAAAATAAGGAGATGTTTTTCTCAGAAAAATAAAGTTGTGTTGGGTCTACTGTTATTAATAGAATTTCTTTGGCTTAGTTTGTATAGGATTTGCTTTTGACTGTGTTTTTTCGTATTTTATTTCAGTATTTTAGAATAATTTTAAGATAGTGAAAACAGCGATCTTAGCCCTATAAATTCTAAATATAAGTTCAGTAATTTTCCATCCACCAAAATTAATTCGCTTACTTATCAGAACTTGATAGATTCAATAAATTATCCTGTCACTTAGGCAATCTATCCAATTATTACTTTGAGCCCTAAAATAAGGTAAAAATATTTATCCTCTGAAACAATTTAATGATTCATTCCATTATTTACATACTTCATCCCCTTTGAATACAAAACAAAGACATAACTCAACCGTTCAAGTAAAGGAATGTTCTGACGTATGCTAAACTGAATAAATACACAACATGAGGTTCTATACGTGATACGTTCTGTTACTGCTCCATGCAGAGTAATATTTTCAAATTGATTTTGCGTTAATAAATATTGCCTGCCATGATTGTTTGTAATAGTTTTTGTTGAGTAAAACAACGGGAATTTATTAACTTGATTTGTTTATGAAATGACTGTACCTACAGTCAACCGCACGTTAGTCAATTAGACTTTGACAGCGGATTTCGGCGTTCATGTATTAGGTACAGAGGCCAGCATGTCAGGCTACTCCAGTCTGTCAAATTTCTTTGATCGATTTTTAATTAGCTAGCTACTATACCACTGACTGAATTTAAGTAGGGTTTTATTTAAGTTCTCTGTGATTGTGATTTCACCAATATAAGCTTTTCACATAATAATCAAATATTTTAAAAATATAAACCTACGTTATATTTTAATTTCATTTCGTATGAAGAAGCAACAAAGGCATTACTCTTACCGCTCGATTAAAATCTCTCCCATACGCATTCTCTCAAATAATTCGAATCTACATAACATTATACAAGCGTGCCTGTTTTATTGCTATTGATTCGCATAAAAAGTCACCGAACAACGACAATAAATGGCTTCTTTAAATACAATAGGTACGGGTTTAACGGACGGGAAAGGTTTTTGGAGAGAAACATAGAAAAGACTGAAGATTCTGAAAACTGTGCTCTTTGACGATGATATTCAGATCATTATACATAGATTCATTCAGTAGAGACGCGGCGACAATCTGATGGCTGTTTTTTCGTGAAAAATCGTGATAGAGTCGTGCCTGTGGGATAATTGTGTGATACACTTATAATGGCAATACTATTAATTTTGTAATTCTATAACATTCATTGCGTCATCTATGTTGTCTTGCCGGCGAAGTTTTCAAACATAGGAAGCAATGGACTATCATTTTTATTTACTTGTATATATTATTATTTTAGGACTCAGCTTTTTGAATGATGTAAACAAAGATACCATTATTAATCTAATATATCTGGATGGATGAAATCTAATATATTATATGGATGAGAAATTTTCTTCAAAAGCCTTCGGATTGTCATAGAAAGCATGTTGCGCAAATGGGATCCTGATTTAAGTTTCATTCATTTTTCTAAAAATGGGTACATAAACATGAAACTGGTTGTCATTATCACATTCCAACAAAGCGAATTAAAATGAATTCCGGTATTAGTTACAAATCTTTTGTTTCCATACTTGTATAACAAAAGTAATATGATACAAGATCAGCATTGTTCTCTTTTCTGCCGAACACACACGCACAGGTCGGGGGTCAAACGCGAGCTCTGCACATGAGCTCTGTGTATTTACGTAACGTTACTTATATGTAGGTAGGTCGGCCTTGTTAGGTATATAGATATTGTTCTTTAATCAAAAAAGACAATAGGGTAGGTGGAATACGTAATAATGAAGACGGGAATAAAAAAATTGATATACTTACTTAAGTCATTGACTGCCACGCAGCAGACACAATAGAAAAACTATTGTTCGCGGCTCACCGGTGACCGTGTTGGCGCTCAACGTGTTATAAATAGTACATTGACAAGAAAATGTTTAGAGAACTTTTGAAAATGAAAACAGATAAAATTGAAGTGAATTGCCTTATTAAAATAAGATTCTAATTTACTAAAATATTGTATTGTTTTGTATGTATCTGCTGATTTCTTCATGTCGCAGAATCATGCTGAGATAAGAGTGTTTTGGCCCCGTACAGGAGTTTTTGTTTTTTTATTTTAAAATGTTATATTTCCTTTTCTGAGTTATATACAAATAATTGAGTTTCGTTTAGTTAGCGAATGCCAATAAACACATGTTCTTTCTTTATTCTTACTTAACTTTGTGACGGAGGTGAAAAAAAGAATCATCAGAAACTTCGAACTGAAAACTGCTGAAAAAAAGAAACTCAAAAGATAAAAAATCGTTTCTTTCTCTGAGTTCTCGTAATTTCATAGACGTTTGGCAAGGTGTTCCGTATCTGGCGTGCCTCCCCTCTAACGAGCTGTCACACAGATAGGCATCTGAAGCGAAGTTGAATTATTGTTCCAACTTCCCCTGATTTTAGTTATATGAGTATAAGAGAAGATATTATGTATGTAGGTAAATGTAATTCGGTGTAGGAGGGAGACATTAATAATAATATGTAAATTACAACTGTTTGAAACTGACAACATTGTTTTTGTGTTTGTAACACCGAGCTGACAAATTAAAGCAATATTCCTTATGACGTCACTGCCTCCAAATGATTGAAAGCTACGTGTAAGTTCTTAGTTTAACACCATACCTCAAATGTTTTGCAACAACCCCCTCTGCCTAGCCTTTTCCCAACTATGTTGGGATCGGCTTCCAGTTTAACCGGATGCAGCTGAATACCAGTATTTACATGGAGCGACTGCCTATCTGACCTCCACAACCCAGTAACTGGGCAATACGATACCCTTTGGTGAGACTGGCTGTCAGATTTTCGGGTTTCTGACGACCCATAACGACTGTCTAAGATGCACAAATGACAGCCGGGACTAACGGCTTAACGGAGTTGTGGACATGAGCTTGTAATTTATTTATTTTATACAACTGTTTGCTGCTCCTTTCAATTAAAAATAAGTTTTGTATTTTGAACACACTATAACTGCTCTGCGATTAATAGTTTTTCTCAAAATAGCCAGGAAGATATTTCACAATGATGACCTATTTCTTATCGAACAAACTTTCGCCTACGTAGACGTGAAAGTTCACAAAAGGCAATCATAGACAAATATCTTACCTCAATACCATTATTTGTAGAAAGTAAATCCCTTACCTATTGCGAGGTCGTAAGCTGCTTAGAGATACATTCAATATTCTCTTATGTTCCTGAATCGGCAAGTTCCCAACATTTAATAAAAATAACATCTTACGTATTATACAAACAAATCGTATTCTTGACAGCCCTGAAAAGAAAAATTATCACCTGTCACATATACAGGACGTTACAAAAAATAACACATTCGCTAAAACGCACAATGTCGCGTGAAATCGCGCAAAAACGCGCCGCGTCGCGAGTGGGGGGGAGAGATTGTCGGCTGTTAGACAAATGGCGTGCTTACTTAGCCGTCTGAGTTTTTCACTGAGATACATTCGGTAGCGGCAGTTTGTACGAATTGTGTCGATTTGATAGTTTTTCCGGAGAACCAATGTTCTTATTTTGTAGAAGTAGATGTTGGATTTTTTTGGTGAAGCTTAGGGTTAAATAGTTCAATCTGCCTTTACTTTTTTTTGTTCTTGTAAATTTGTTAGCAACGAACGCGTTTCGATTCAATAAGAAGATTTTGTTTTAATTATGATAGCAGTTAATTAAACAATGTTTGCCTTTTTTGTTTTTGTTGTATTAACTGTAGATTGTGACTATATTTAAGTAGAGAAACTTTAAAGTTAACTTTCCGTGTGCTCAGATGACATTTTTGCAGTCAAAGTGAGTACTCATAATTTTCGGTGTCTTTTACTCAGAGATTAAGCTCAACAGCTATCTAATTTGACGGAACATTAAAACAGATGTCTTCTACGATTTACTCAACTTAAAAAATTATTCAGCAAACCTTTCAACAGGTCTCTGGGCACTTCAAAAACACCCTCTTGCAAACTTACTCCATTATTTAGTATCAACCTGTATATTTGGCCAACCACACGGTATCAAACCTTGCTTAGTGAACAATAAAGTCTGAATTTGACTGCACAACTGTAAGCAGTTTACGTCTTTAGGGAATTGAGCCAAACTTTAGCCATTTTGAGGTAAGAAGAGAGTATTAGTTCGACAAGTTTAGGAGGTTTTCAAGTTATCTCGAGTGTTTAACTGCTGTTAGGGTAAAATGGTCCGTTTTACTGGGCATTAGGATTGAATTTACTTTGGTTGCAGATAGGGTTGACAAACAAAATTTGCACGCAGTGGAGTGCTGACGCAACGAATGTGCTTCGTGTTTATTTTAATTGGTGATTGTTTTTGTGAGCGTTTATCGAGCTCTCGAGCAATGGAGCTCGAGCCGAAGTCGCTGTTGCTCGTTTTGAAGTTGCTAATGTAGCTCGATTGGAAGTCGGGACACGTCGGGGGTGATTTAAGTTCATCTGCTTGATGGGAGTGCGGATTGAATTGTTATTGTCTTACGTATTGAGTTGCTGTTGCTTACATTAAATTAAATTAAAACCACGGTAGAGTTTTATAGATATGTTTTCATTAGGTCTTGGTACACTTTGCTATGTTTTTTGAGAATGAATCAATCTTTCTCGTTATTCCTTTGGTAGGTAACCCGAAAAATGTGGATTATGTCAAATAATTATGTTGTGGGTGCAAACGGAAACAGTGTTCTAACCTTCTAAAAATACTATTTCTGAAACAGTAACAGTGTGATTATGACAATAAGCTCTTGACTGAACATAAATGAATGACCGTATTTGGTAGACTATACAGAGTTCATTTTCCCTAAAAAATTAAACCCGCGAAATCTGTGTCACGAGCAGACTACCTACTGATATATAGATACCTAGGTACCTTAGAGCCTGAGTGAAACCTTATGTTGAACATGGCTGGTAATAATCACCATCAACCACAGTCTGACTTCACCCACTGCGGAGCATAGGCGACTCCTGGCACGTCACGGCACGGCACTCCCCGCGATGGTCACAATGTCGTCCGCCCCTCTCTCTGCCGGACAACCGCCACTTAGCCAATTACTTAGACACAACTTTTTCTAAGTAAACCTCGAATACTTACACAGACTTCAGAATGTTCTACAATAGCTCTAAAGATCTTGTAAGTTAATTTGACAAGTTATTAACATCAATTTGATTAAGATAAATGTTATTACAACGGCGTGTTTACAAATAGAAATCAAATATTATGAATTAACTCCAACTCACTCGTAACTTACCCCCGGCCCTTTGAGCCCCGGCTCCGCTTAACATGACACTTTATCGATTTATGTGGTTATATATTATTTTTAAGTAGCTACGGTAATTGAACCAGTTTCTTTGAATATTTCGCACTTTTAGGATGAAAAATTTAGTTATCGTCGTCATAAAATGACTCAAAACAAAATAGTGAAACAACTTTTTTTATAATTTGCAGCAGACATAGTCACTGACGTAAATAATCACGAAATAATACGGAGGTGTTAAGAATTTCGAAACTTGTTTTTCTATTTCCCTAAAGTCACTTTTTTGAGTTACGTCGTTTTCATTCTAAAGGTGCGATTTATTTTCTGGTTTTTCTCTAACCAAGAATGACGAAGAAATCCATTGACAAATTTTCATGTGAACTGTTGTGATTAGATGAACGGAACTAAATAGCCAATCAAATAACTTTTTTTAAGCACAGATTAAATTCAAAAGGTTATGCAAAACCTGTTTTTAAAACCGGACTATTTCACCAGCTCCAGATCAATCAATCACCTCAGCCCATCGCAGTCCACTGCTGGACATATACCTCTCCTAAGCTCCGCCAATACTGTCCTCCGCCTGCCGCGTCCAGCCTTTTCCAGCCACCTTTTTGAGGTCCAGTTAACATAGCTGCCACTCTGTCAAATCATATTTATATACTTCTTCTTCAGCGATAAGTAGTGTGTGACATATTTCCTAAATAAAAGACAAAGCATCTTCACTAAACACACGTCAAACCTCCTTACTTAGCCCAGCTCAATTTAGCACTATGCCTTAAAAGCTCATAAGCGGATCCAGGCGACGCCAGTGTATAATGAGTGGTGTAGAGGTGTCTACACGCTGGCCCACAATGGCAGGCTTTGAACTGGGAATTTTAATGAACGTCGATGTCATTACTTCGCGGCATGCGGTGAGGAGGTATGCTGCGGAATTCCGCTCTGATTTTCATGTCCCTATGTTTGTAGGTTAGTATTGTTTAGTTTACAATGGGCTACATGTTTTGGTGGTAGAAGTGTCTCCAGGTGTTTCCAAGAGCTTTAATATGATTGGTTGTGTGTGTTTTAACAGTTTAAATGAGATTTTACGGCAGATTTAAATAAATTGGTAAGGTTTTCTGAAACGGTGCGAAAAATAACATAAATTAATTCTCATAATCATTTTCATGTTTTATTTAAATCTGTGGAATGTTTTACGATTATATGTATTTTGTTTTCTTTTCTACTCTTAGACATCTCTTTTTATCTAGAAGAAATGTTTTAATTAAATATGTATCACTTATACTTATATGTACTTTCATAATTTTTCTGCTGTTCTTGTTAAACAAATATGTTGACAAATAGCTGTGACCTCGACTTTTCTAATTAACAAACAATTACTGAAACACAAAACTACCTACAGGTAGCTTTAAAAATCCTGAAAGTTTGTTTTACTGTGTAAAAGTTTAAAATGTAAAACACACATGAAACAATTTTTATGAAGCTTTCAACGAATGTGCTCCCCGTATCTGTAACCATTATTCACCACTGACCACCTTATCGCAGCGAATAAATAAAATTAATGGTCACCCGCCATTTTAAAATTAACGACGTCATCAATAAGGTCTCTTCAAATGAGTATTATTTTCATATCAGTTTTATTGGGAAGGTGCGTAATTATATTGATGTCATAGAGGGTTTAATGACATGGTGGCTAAAGGGACCTTTATAGATATCTTTATGTCATTAAAACTCGAAATTAATTGCTGTTTGCGATTGTAAAATGAGCAAGACTACGGCAAATCATCACGAAGCCCATGCTCCCGCTGTACATTTTAAGGTTCATGAAAATCATAGTATATTTTCATTGCATAGTATTTGAATTGTTATGACGCCAAAAGCTTTAACATAAAATAGAACTAACTAAATTGTTGCCCAAGTTGACAGAGAATTTTTGGATAATCAACTTGAACTGACTAAGAAAGGATTTTATAAAGATACGTAAATATAAAATATAGAATTTTGCTGCAAAAATCTGATTCATATCCTATTTCAGCATATTATACCTGTCTAGAGATCCAGACCTACAATCCCTAGTGCTATAATAAAGTGAAACTGAAAATGTACTTAAATGTAAAAAGGTGGTGGCTGGCATTTCAGCTTTTTAATTCTCCTTTGAGGCCCGTCCAGACTCAAAGTTAGTCGCAAATAGCATTACGGTTGTCCTTTGTCGGAGCAAGTCTGATGCAGCCGTCTATTCCACTTGGTGTTTGCTCCTGCCAGTTTGTTCTTTGATTTGCTGAAGGCATGACAATTTAGATTTCGATTTAAAAGGAAACTGTTTAGAAGTAGTTATTGTTAAATATAGGTATTAGCGGATATTTTGAAAAGTTTGTTGCTTTAAAGTAAAGATAATATTAATTAATTTTAGACAACGTTTTGCAAGGACATGTTCCCAACAATTTCAGCTTTCACTGTTCATAAGAATGAAAACCCCGGTATCTTTTCGCACACAATACAACATGACAATAAAGGTAAATAATCAAGGCAACTAATCCTCTTTCATAAAGCTACAAGAAGTATTCTCGATGTACCAGCAATAAAAAATGTACTAACCAGAGAACAATTTTCCCGAGCGCCTGATAATTTTCTTATAGCAGTCAGTATTGTTATTGCAGACATAATTTTCAGGCACTCATTTGATACTGCCGTAATATTTCTGAATTGGAGGGTATTTTATAGTATTAATGGCTGCTGCTATTCTAGGACGGGGAGATGTCGTCGATACCATTTCAAGCTACTTTGCTTTAACCACGATATTTAACTTCATTCCAAACTAACTGATTGTGCTAGGTACTTTGTTCTTTTCCTTAAGGTACTTAAATACTACTTTTCGAGTGCGTTTTTCTTATTTGAAGCTTCTTCTGAAAACAATTATCTAGATCAGTATTTTGCTTACAAATACATTTAGTAATTATAATAAATAAACACAAAAACGTGTACTTTCATTTCAATAAAAGGGCAATCATGTATACCTACGGTGTAAAACTTTCCCAACTTCCATCTTGTACAAGAACAAACAAAAGCTGCAAATTCAGTGCGTAAACAAAAGAAAGTTATTTTCGGTAATTCCAAAAATATCTACGAAGTTTAAACAACAGGCATAAGGTCACTGTCTACATGGATTAACCGGAATATTCAAATGATCGATTCAGGCAGTGTGGCAGTGCGTAACGGACGTTCACGAAATAGGTCGGACAGTAGAACCCTCATCTCAGTCGGCTTCATAATTACTTCTCCACGTTAAATTTTCATTGCCCTCTCCGTAATAATATGAATATTAAAGTAAAAGGTCGGAACTAGTGATGTGTAACGACTCCATCCCCGACACACGTGTTCCGATTTTCCGGGACTTTAATTCCGCCATGACGTCTCGTTGGGGACGCTCAAAAATTCCGTTTTCTGAATGTCACCGTTCCATGCTTTATATTTTGTGTTTTTGATCCGCTGGTGTAGACTGGCTTTGTTATTCATTAATCCACATGCGAAGCCTTATTTACGTCATGTGTGCCGAGAAATGTTTCGCGTTTTCTTTTAGAATATGTATACAACGTAGGTTTATTACTTTTCAGGTCACGATATTTCCTTGAACATCTGTTTGGTTTTGCATGTATCGGGGTGTGTTGCCCCTATCAAAATATCGCCTACTTGTTGTTTGGTTCAAAGAAAAGTTATAATAGCTTTTGAATTCTTTATTTTACTATTCCAAAAGTCATGAGATATCTTAGTTGCCATAAGCATCAATTTATTCTTCTTATAGTTTATTAAGTGCAGTATATATTTACAGAATTCGACCTTTAATGAGACAATTAAATTCTAGAAAAAGTTTGGTTTGGGTAAGGTGTTCTCTCTCATCCATGAGTGCACCCGATTACATTACATTACAAACGATAACTATACCATGCTCATTTTGTCATTTTTATTATAAACAGAAAGTTCAGTTTTAAACAATAAATTCCTTGTATCATTTTGTTGTTCACACCCAAAGCCCGTAATATCCCGTGTAGTTACAACACTACTAGGTACTTATAATAATATTAATTAAATTACGTTTTAGTGCTTAGTTTTACATTTCGTACTCTTGTTTTACTTTACGCTTAATGAAAATGACTGTGTGCATTGTTATTTTAACCCTTACCTTGCTGGTGGGGGTACTAATGTTATTCACGTTCCGAGTTTTCGATGAGTACTAAAAGCATTATGAATCCAATAGTTTCTTAAATACGGTTTGAATCTGATTCTGTGTCTCACAATTGATGCTGAAACTTCTACATTATAACTAATATTATAAATGCCAAAGTGAGCGTTTGTTTGTTTTTCCGCTTTCAAGTTAAAACGGCTAAACGGTTTTGGATTTTAAAAAAAAATGGGTAGACTAAGACCTGGGCTACGACATAGAATACGTGTTATTTCGGTTTTACGTTTCAATGGGATAATTTCCGTCCTCGACACGGGCAAAGTCGCGGGTAAAATCTAGTTTAATACTGAAGAAATCCTCTCAAAGCATTCCACATGCGCCTGGATATTTTTTACACAAACGCATTCTGCAACAAGCATCTCTGTGTGACGTTGCTATAATTAAACCGGCAGGAGTTTCGTCCGTTTATAATTATTTAAACACGTTTAACCACACTATGTTCTCTCTTACTTTGAACAGAGTATAAAATACGAATATCATATTTTATTAAACTGGTAGTTATTCGTTTTATTTGTAAATATTGTAAGGTACTTAGGTATTGTATTATCTACTTTTAGTGCAAGTGGCAGCTGTTTTAATATTGAAATAAAATAAACACGAAATTCATTTTGTGTATTGTGTACTTTATACATTTCAAAATGAAAATTTATCGCAAGTCATATTTTTTACCACGAATACCATGAAGATCATCCAAATATTAACCGTATTATTAAAAAATAAAATTATTTATTCTATAACGAAATCGCCCCTCGAAATAAACGTAACATTGTAAACACGAGCGTAATCTCAAATAACAATAGCCAATAGCGAAGGCCCGTCAAAGTTAACCCTGTGACCGCGACGTATTTATTTACCATTGCTAATCCGCCGTGTTGGTACGACCGGCCCCGACCAATTTAAAGAGAACAAGCCTAATCCGCCCTTTGTAATGACCAACCTTGGGGTTTTAACCCTTTCAAATAGGTAGGTACGTGTTTTTTCACCCTCTTTGAATTTATATTCAGTTAATTTTTTATTGTACCACTTTATGTGGGAATGTCGTTACGATTATTACGTGACATTTACGAAGTTTGGCGGAAACGCCCGAAGTTAGTCTCGGGTTGATAGTAGAGGGTTGTGGGTGTTGGTATGCCAGGGGTGCGGTGATTATGTGGTATTAATTAAAAGTTCTTGTTTATGTGGAATTTAGAAATTTTATGTTTGAATTTTAGAAACTAAAGTGATAGTGTGTTTAGTTTTTAACCGACTTCTAAAAAAGGAGGAGGTTCTTTTTTTTTTTTTTTTTTGATCATGGCATCTCGCAGTTCAACCAAAGGGTTGTCTACTGCTTAACCGGGCTTGCCTGTGGCTGCCACAAAAGAATTGTAGCCTCCAGCCAGGGCTTAATAAAAACTAAAGCTAACTTACAAAACTAAGCGACTACACGCTAAGGGCACCCCCTGCGGGGTTCGGACCTCGGCTTAGGGCGTCGCTGGGGGGGGACAGCAAGGGACAGCTGGATCGGGGGTTTTTAAAACTACTGGCTCAGCGGCAACGCGGGCTGGCTCGAGCAAGGGTCGGGAGGGTGAGAGTGGACAGGGTCGTCGCGACGGGCCTCGACGGCGAGGACGGAACGACGGAAATTTGTATCTGTATGTTACTCTAATAGTGCTAGTAGCCGGGCTGCTCTCCTGGAGGAGAGTGGTGGCATCGTCAGGGGCAACGAGGGTATGCCGTGGACGGCGAACCTTACTGATGCGGGACGGGGTGTATCGGGAGGCGGCCGCAATCAGGGGATTGCGGTGCTTTATGGCAGTGTCAAAGAAACGCTTCGAGAGGCGTTTCATGAACTGCTGAACTGTGGGGAGTTTAAAATCTACATGAAGGTCCATGTTACGGACGTAAAAGGGAGCTCCTGAGACCTTACGGAGGAACCGGTTTTGAAGTGTCTGCATTCGATGCAGATACTTGGGTTTGGCGTGCGCGAAGACGACGCAAGCGTAAGTCATGATGGGGCGGATTACAGCCTTATAGAGACGCAGTTTGCACCGGAGTGACAATTTGCTGCGTTCTGTAAGCATGAATTGGAGCCTACCGAGAGCGAAAGCGGCCCGCGAACGGACCTGCTTTATGTGCTCTGCGAAACTGAGGTGCTGGTCGAGAGTGACACCTAGGTACTTGGCATGCTTCGCCCAAGGGATCGGCTTGCCGTACATGGTGATCGGATTAGGGGGGTTGGGGAGGGCCCTACGAATTCTCCTAAAGAGAACAGCCTGGCTTTTATCGGGGTTGACCTCGATTCTCCATTTCCGGAACCAAGCGCCGAGGACGTTGGCCGCGGTCTGGAGAGTCTGAGCTATAGCTGGCGGACTGGTCCCTGTGTAGTAAATGGCCGTGTCATCGGCGAATAACGCCAATTGGGCCTTTTTACTCTTGGGGATGTCGCTAGTGAACAGGGTAAAGATTAGGGGGGAGAGAACGGAGCCCTGGGGGACTCCGGCGCGAATCGGGTGGGGGGCGGAGAGAGCGCCCTCGATGCGGTAGCGGAAGGTGCGGTTCGACAAAAAGTCCCGTAAGATGAGCACGAGACGGTCGGGCACGCCGAGTTGGTATAGCTTATATATTAAGCCATTGTGCCAGACTTTGTCGAAAGCCTTCGCTATGTCGAAGAACAGGGCGCCAGTCATAGCGCCACGCTGGAAGCCGGCACTGATGTGCTCGACTATGCGGTGCGCTTGCTGGACGCACGAGTGTTGGGTACGGAACCCGAACTGCTCGTCCGGAATCAGGCTCTTCGCCTCGGCATAGTCCTTGAGACGCTTATAAATAAGCCTCTCGTAGATTTTGCCGAGCACGTTGAGCAGACTGATGGGGCGATAGCTGGTGGGGTCTGATTTGGGTTTGCCGGGTTTGGGGATACCTATAACAGAGGCCTCTTTCCAGGCTTGTGGGAACATGTTATTACTCATGGCGCCATTGAAGATGGCGGTCATGAGCATGATCAGTTGGGCGGGGAAGAGTTTGAATACCCTATTGGTAATTCCATCTGAGCCGGGGGCTTTACGAGCCTGAAGACCCTTGATGATGTCTTGCACCTCGTCAGGGGTGACGGGGGGCAGAGGATCATCTGGATCTTCGACGGGTGGGAGAGAGGCTCTACGTTCGACTTCGGCGTCGACTTTGGCGAGGTGCTTTGGGTCGACCGGAAGGGAACTGGGGGAGCATTGGGACTCGAGACTGTCGGCTAGGAGCTCGGCTTTTTCAGAGCTATCGAAAGCGATGCTCTTGTCAGGACGGATGAGTGGAGGGGTGGAAGATTCTTCGGGAGCGCGAAGCTTCCTCTGAAGGTTCCAGAAGGCATGGTGATTGGGCTCAAGTTCGCCGAGTAACTTGTCCCAGTTGTCCGAACGAGCTTCCGCAATGCGTTTCTTTACAGCACGCTGTAAATTGCGCATGTGGGCTTTGTTCGCATCGCAGGGGAAGGAGTCGTAGGCACGGATGGCTGCGTTCTTCTCGGTTATCAGCTCACGTACGTCAGCGGGTAGTTTCCAGCGGTGGTCTTCCACCACCGGGACTTCCCGTGAGCAATCCGTCAAAACTGATTGCACGTGTTCTGTAAACGAGGCGATCGCGCCGTTAGTGTCATCGACAGAGACAATGAGGTCAGGAATGGATTCCAGCTGCGGTGACAGAGTGTCGGATTTAAGCTTTTCGCTTACTTTCCTCCAGTCGGTCACCAACTGGGTGCGGGGCGGGTGGTCAGGGTCAAGTGGACCCCCCGTGTAGGGGGTGAGGTGCATGACGACGGGACGGTGGTCAGAGTTAAGCTCTTGTAGCGCCTCTAAAGATTGCAAACGAAGGTTCACATTCTTGAGGAGCGCTATGTCGAGGACATCGGGAGTTTGGTTAGGGTCGCCGGGATAGTGGGTGGGAGTCATCGGAGCGATGACGTCAAAGTTAAGGGAGGCCCCTAAGTTGAACAGTAATCTGCCTCTGGTAGAGGTGAGATTACTGTTCCAGGCGGGATGTTTGGCATTGAGGTCGCCCGCCAGGATGACGGAGTCGCTCAAGCCGAAGAGGAGTGAGAGGTCGGCGGCGATGGATAGATGATCCTCGCTACCGTTGGTCGGTGGGAAATAGCCGGAGATGATGGTGATCGGTTGATGACCGGTCATGGCGAGCCGACAGAGAGAGATCTCCAAGTGAGAGAGGAGAGGGGGGGGATCTAGCGGGATGCAATGGAGAGTCCTTCTGAAATAGATGAGGGTTCCGCCCTTGTGACAGCGTGACCGATCATTGCGAACTATGCGATAGTTGGCGATGTTCGGGTTGCGTATATGGGGCTTCAGAAAGGTCTCCTGAACTAATAGGACGTCAAGCTGATGGTCGCGGAGGAAGGCGGCGATCTCATCGCGTTGACTTTTAACGCCGTTAGCGTTAAAGAAACCTAGCTTGAGGGACCGGGGCTTTGTACATCTAGCACCTTTTGTAATATCCATAATTGATATTTAAAAGGTGAGGTTGGAGATGGCGCGCAGTACCCCGGGGTAGCTGTGGTATGCCATGAGGATTTTAATAGGGTCGCCCTTGGCGGCGTAGACCTGATCGGCCATCGCGATTGCCTCCGGGGTTTCGAACACTTGGTTCATAACCGCGAGGGTGTGGACGAGGATCTCCGTCGTGGTGGGCTTGATACCTGCTGGGGAGAGGGAAGGGACCTTTTTCGGAGCTGCCGAGGCAGGCTTCAAGGGGGCGGCGGGTGGAGTTGCCAAAAGGGCCACGGGGGAGGGGGTTAGCCCAGGGTTAACGGTAACCTTAGGCGCGGGGTTGGTAGCAGGGGGCTGAGAGATGGGGGCCGCGGTGACTGGAGCGTCGCTGCGGAATAAGTTGGCCCAGGGCATGGGTCGTTGGGGGCTGAGTCGCACTGGCAACTGCGCTGAGGGCACCTTGATGGTAGCCGAGGGGCTTTCCCTCTTCTGGCGATCGCTAGCGCGCTTCGCCAGTTTGGGGGAGGAAGCCTTGGGGGCTTTAGGGCAGCCACGGTAGTTGGCTGGGTGGCCAGATTGACCACACAGTACGCAGCTCGGGGGTTCGGTGCATAAAGCCCGATCCTTGGGGCGGGGACAGTCCGCTGTGCCATGGTCACCCAGACACTTGACGCACCTGGGGGTGGCGAAGCAGTTAGACTGCGCGTGACCATATAATTGGCAGCGATGGCACTGGCCAATTATATTAGTGCGGCGGGGTTTCTCAATAGAGATCCCCGATAGTGAACAGACCGACTTGATCTTGAAGATCGGGTGGTGCCCTTCTACAGGGTCACACACCACGAGGACCATGTCGTAGGCATGTCCGTGACGCGCCTTGTGAAGGCGGTGCACCGCTGAAACTGAGATGCCTTGGGCAGAGAGGTCATCTTTGATGTCCTCCGTAGGGATCTCCTTCGGGACTCGGCGGATGACTACGCGAGTCGGTGTCTCTTCCGGGAGAGAGTAGGTGTGGAACGAGTAGTTCCTCGTTCGCAGCATAGCGGTGAGCTCCCTGTAGTCCGCGGACGAGGGAACGGACACCTTGATGCCCTGTTGGGTTGATGTGGCGCTGGTGTACTGGATCTTACGATCCACGCACATCTTGGACACTTCGGTCCATTTGGCCTTGTCTTGGATAAAGACCGGAGGCGGGGGCTTTTGCTTCTTTCCAGAAGCGGAAGCGGGTTTCGCCTTACTGCCGCAGGGGCGGGGAGCCTGAGAAGGGGCAGGGGTGGGGGAGGATGAGGCCGCTACGGCCTTTTTGGCCTTGCTGGCCTGGGATGAAGACCCTTTCTTCCTCTTCCCTCCTTTTCCGACGACCTCGTAGTCGTCTTCCGAGGATGAGGAAGAGGCAGAGAGGGGGCCATCGTCGTCCGAGATCGGAGCGGACGTGTCCATGCTCTCCGGTAGAGCTTGGACTGGGGTGGTGGGGGCAGCCTTTGTCATTACCGGGACAATAGAGCCCAGTGCAGCTGCGGACGGAACAATAGAAGTGGCCGAGACAATGGGTCTCGCACTAATTGGGTTCGCGGAAGCGGGCTCAATTGTCGGTAATGACAATGGAGCCGGAATTCCGGCAAGCGGGTTTGAGCAAGCCGCTTGAATAAGGCCTTGATCGGCCGGCGGGGGCGAGAGCGGGCTGTCGAGCGCGTCGGTGAAGTCGGCGACTGCCGACGATGACGCGGTGGGACTGGCACGCAAAGCACGGGCGGAATGCTGGGCCACGAATTTCGGGTCCGGGAGCAATTCCGTAAGAAAATATTTGACCCATCTCGGGTCGTAGTCCGACATTGTCGGTAGGGAAAAATTAAAACCTAAATGCGAAAACACATGGCATTCGCACCTAACGGCCCTAGAACCTAATTCCCCGGGTGGATAGGCCCGGGGATGTGTAGCCTCCCTGTCGGGCGCAGACAGGGAGGTGAGTACCTATGGTGAGCCCTAAGCTTGTAAACCGTTCGCCAATCTTATTGTGCGAACGGGCCCTGACCGGGTCTTGTGCGAAGGGGTAGACACTCCCAACCGACACTAGGTGTGTTGCTGTGGACGAAGTCAGAAACTAGAGTTGACTAGGAGATCCCCCAAGGCCAAACTTCTAGCTCTCGGCTCCAATTGACTGCCTCACCCTGAAGGGGATCGGCGGGTGTGATTGGGTCAACACCCCACTCGGCTTCGTTGACACCGTGAGGTTTCAACCGAGGACCACGAAACTGTGGTTTTACCCAGAGGGGGCCAAGACCGACGATAACGTTTTGACACAATTTCTGTTAAGAAATAGCGACTGTAACTACCTCCTTGAAAAAGGCAGTAGTATACAGGAAACACTTGTAGTCGATGACTACGAAACTGGCGTCGACAGGAACGTCGACCGGAAAACACTAGCGGCGAGACAGGGTACGGCGAGCAGGTAGCGGAGAGCAGGTAGCGCGCGGCACGTCCGTCCGGGGCGAGCGTCGGGCAGCGAGTGATAAAGATGGGAGGAGGTTCTCAATTCGACTGTACTTATATACTACTCTGTCAAGAAAGTACCGGGAAAAGATCAATAATACACAAAATGTCTGTTATTCATCCAAATTTATTTTATCACCTTCAAAGTATGCTCCTTTAGAAACGATACACTTGCGCCAACGAATAATCCATTCATCAAAACATTTTTTAAACGCTGCTTCCGGAATTGAGTTCAGTTCTCGCCGCGAATCGCCGGTTTTTTCGGTTTCGGTTCAGTTGGAAGGCGCCACTCCGAAGCTTGTTGACTAGTTTGCATGTCAAACTCGTAAACCTACGTCTCGTCACCAGTAACAATGCGTTTCATGAATGTTGGGTCCGAACTGACTCGTTCTAGCATGTCCTCAGCGACTTTCATGCGATTGAGTTTTTGGAGAAAATTCAGATCTTTTGGGACTAGCCGAGCAGCAACATGTTTCATACCCAAATGATTAGTTAAAATGGTACGGATCGACTCGTGAGATACAGAAAGTTCGGCGGCTATCTCTCTCAGAGTTGAATGGGGATTTTCAGTCACTATTTTCTTCACTTTTGCGATGTTAACTTCAGTTGCAGACGTTGACGGCCTACCAGAGCGAGGCAAATGCTCCATCACATCTCGACCGCTTTTGAACGCTTTGAACCACTCATAAGCACGAGTTTTTGATAAAGTCGATTCACCGTAAGCCTTCTGTAAAATTTTCAGTGACTCCGAACACGAAATTCCATTGGCGATGCAAAATTTAAGACAAACTCTTTGTTCGATATTTTTGTCCATTATGAAATTCGCAATACACACTATATATGATATTACTAAAACCAGCACTGTATTTAATATAAATAACAGATGCAACTCAAACTCCGCGCCAAAACGGAAAACAGTTGTGCCAATCTAACAACTACAAAAAAACAAAAATTTTAATTTGGAACCATAAACAAATCATCCATTCCCGATACTTTTTTGACTGAATGTATATATATTTTTTTATGTTTGTTCGCGCATTACTCCGTTGCTTGCCAACCGACATGAAAAATTATTTTTTTGTTGGAAAGGGTATACTTCCCAAATGGTCCCATAAAAATTTTATCGAATCGGATAAGCGGTTTTTGAAAAATCAACAAAAATCTAAAAAAATTCCTACTTAATATATGTGGACGATGTTCTAATAAGTTCCTGTCACTGTAATTTACATACCAGGTAGTGGTATTAAAATGGGAGGGGGGGGGTTGTGTAGGTACCACAACTAAAAAGTGAAAAATAAAAACTTTTTTACAAAAAATAAAACCGACTTTCAAAAAAAACACTACAAAGTGAAAAATAATTTTGATTTCGGAAGTCGGTGGCAAAAAATGAAAATATAAAACCGAAGACACCGACTTCCGAAATCAAAATTATTTTTCACTTTGTAGTGTTTTTTTTTGAAAGTCGGTTTTATTTTTTGTAAAAAAGTTTTTGTGTTTATTAATTTTCCTTCAAATACCAACACTTTTGTAATGTTTATATGCCAAGTGATTACGAAGCAAACTACCTGTAAATGTTTATTTTTCTATAATTTTAACCTACAATTCTACGTAGTATTCAATTGTTATATTTCTTATTTATATAAACAGGGCAAAGTAGATATTTGAAACGGTAAAAAGTCGAACATATCTACCCCCAAACACAGGTAATATAAAAAAATTCAAGACTTAAAACCTTACTCGTACTCACCTACTTTCAAAGTGACCAAAACCAGCCTGGTTTTACGGTTCACTAAACCCTAAACAACCCTTAGGTTTCCAACATAAGGTTGAAAGTCCAGTGGTTTAGTGTTTTTGCTTGTGGTTAGCAAAATGGTCGTCTTTGAATGATACTCGACACAAAGGGCGCCTCTTGTGCGTTCACGGGTACTTTTAAATAGTGACCTTGACACGAGGTCTTTGTAACTAAGAACTGAAGATCTTTTTCATTTTGAAAGTATACAGCGAAAGATAGGATCTTTTTGTCAATGCTGAATTCACAGAAAAAATGTTATTTCGAGTAAATGGATCCATCCTTTCAGATCATGGAAAGAAAAAACAATTATATTAATAATTGTTTTTTTTTATTGACACATAGTCTGCGGTGATTTCGGACTTAGTGGTCAATTTTTGCAGTCAGTGCCGTCATTTTAGGGTTAAAATAATAAGAATACTAGGAGATAATCCAATACTAGTGTCATCTACCTACAAATCAAGGTGCGTAACAGCACAAACGTCTATTTAATACTGTCTTTTAGTACTCCACCTGTCTGTTAGTAATGGTACCCAAAACTTGTACCCCAAACACAAAACAGAACTTTCCTCACCTAGACTAGGAAAGCTGTGTAAAGATAAACTTAAATATGGCGGCGACACTAGGATCTGCAGATCGTGTTGAACTTACAATCACACTTGTGACAGTTTCAAATATATTGTAGCCAAAGATACGCTATGGGTAGATATACGCTGCTATAAAATACAGCCAGCTAAGTGGGTGCATTAGTTGATATAAGTATAAATCGTGAGCAGCTTTATAACAAATCTTGTAGATACGCTATTGAAATGAATCATCATCTCTTTTAAACTTTGGCCTTTTGAAGAAAGAGCCATTGCAGTATTGAGATGACCTATCCTGACAGACGGCACACATGCTTTAGTCATCGTGTAGCTCAACCGTATTTTAAGGATCTACGACCGCCATAGACGTGTCGTTAAATTAGTTAATACCACTATGAAAAGACTAATTTTTGGTTTTCCTTCTATATCTTCGCCAGCGCTGCGCGAAGCCCTAAAATCTTGCAAGTGGCAACTACCGACGAATCCTCAGTGACAAAGCGACGAAGACAAAAGACGACGCGACGAATCGCAAACGTTCGTGTCGCTTTGTACGGCGACGTCGCCTTGTCGCCTTGTCTCTTTGTAGCCATCTTCGACGCTTCGGTCATGCTTTACTGGCAACATTTATTTTATTGGATCTTTTTAATGTTGCTAGATAAATACAGTTTTAGATTTGCGCGATAATCTTAAGAGTTTCTTAGGATTGTTTTAAACTCCATTACACATAAGGTGATAAAGGAAGATTGGGTTGAAGGAATAATGAAATAGAATACCTTTTTGTGACATACGCACATTCATACTCATGAATATCAGAGACACCATCACAGAATCAAACTCAATTAAAAAAAAACCACCAAAACTGAAACATTCATTAAACACACAAAAGTAGAAAAGTATAACACATTCCCGATGTGAACATATGACATAAATACATACCAAGAAATGTATCTTAAAAAATCAACACACGAGTTATTGTGGGACATTATTCATAAATGCAAATACGGACTTAGCAGCGAGTCCGTGGGGATTCGCACGGGATTGCAGGAGATCGGCGGGGATCGGGTATGATCGTACGGGATCGGGGATCGCGGTAGATGGCGCTGCTAAATGACGCGATGCCTTTGCATCTTGGGATTCGTAGATTATTGAATATTTTTAAGCTGAGTGACGTGTTTACAATGCGATCGTCGGATGCCACCGTTGAAAGAGGGTTGGAGTGATGTGTTTATTTGGATGGATGTGGAAAAGTAAGATGGCGGAAGAAGGTTTTAACGCTAGGTAGTGGATTTTATGTAGGGAGTTATTGACAAGTGTGACTGGAGACGCGGGTATATGTTGAAGTACAGTTGAAAAATATGTATTTGATATTTCGTTCTAGGACTTGATTCAATATATCAGAAAGCCTGAAACTGCTTCTATTTTTTATTGTTATAATGTAATTCTATTTGAGATATTTTTAGCGCTTTATTTCTACACTAACATCAGCCAGCTAGCTCTAAAAATAGCCTTAAATTTGCCCTTTGCGTCAAAATCACCTTGAGACAATCTCCCAGTGTCGCTCCAGCAATTTGCCCCCAATAACGATACTGGCGACTGTAAGAACACCCTTATTATAACGCGATAGAATATCGTATACGCTCCGATAGTTCGTCGGAAGTGTTTTCCAAACTGTGTAAGGCTTTAAAAATTGGAAGGATGGGGGATAAGGGGACTGAAATTGGTATTGTTATGGAATATATTGCTGACAATTTTATAGAGGGTTTCGTGACGAGCGTGTCGGGGATTTTGTTTACTGTGGGATTCTATTTGTAGATAAACGTACAAATGATCGTAGACTTAAATCATTTCTACATTCAAAATCATCCTATCCAATCATAGCTGATGCAAAATGCGATTTTGACCTATAAAAGGGTAAAGGGTTGAGCTACACAATGACTGATGCATGCATGTCGTCTGTTGGGACAGATCAACTCAAAGCTGCAATGACTCTTTCTTCAAAAATTTCAAAATATGTATAACGTTTGAACTTTAACCTCTGAGTTTGTTTCGGCAATTCTTCTGAGAAATGAGTCAGCTGGGAAATGCCATTGCCATCTTGTTTTAAAATATTGACGTAAAAAGTGAATTCAAAAATCTATTTACGGAAATATACATAATTTCATTTCTAGGGATAGATTTAAGCGGGATTGTCAGTAAGAGTCTGACACTTCCTTCCGCTACACCCAGAGCGGGAGGAATCATTTGATGATTTCCCACCCTCAAAAAAAAAAGGTATAGATAGTTGTGTACTCTCAAGCTGTCGACTAATATTCAGCGATCACCAATTTATTTGCAACTCGTAGCGACTTCAGTAAGTTTCTATTCTGTTCCACCTTTCTTAGAGGTCACTGGAATATCGATACTGGCCTACTATTTCGTAGTCAAGATATTAAGCTGCTATCTGAAAATTCTAAAATTCCCGGCTTTCAGTGAAATTAAATTTGTAAATGTATCCCGACACCACAAGCCAAGCGTTATTAAATAAAATATCAAACTGGCATCGTTTTGTGTATTATAGCGTCTGCTATATATGAACGCGGAGCAAAACCCATGTATGATCCTTTACACGCTTTTATTAAACTTAAAATATAAATTTAGAATTTTCTGCTGTTCAAAATACAATTTACGTGAAGCGTTTATTACAATGTTCAAGTAAATGCAATGACTACAATTTAGTGAATGAATTCTCGCTTTATTTGCTTTAACCTATATTGGTTATGAGTTTAGGATTTCAGACCTCTGAATGATGTGGGGTTTCATGGCTTTGCTTTAGAAGAAGTAATAATTATTATTACAAACTTTTCGCGAATTAAGAAGATAACGTTATCAAGAGTCTCCAACTATCTTTAAACTCATGTTTTTATGTGCTTTTACATAAAATCCTTCGGATTTTCTTGTGGTTTTAAAAGTACCCGTTTCCCTGGAGAAACAAGTCCGGGGTAAGCAAGATATTTTACTTACTAAACTCCCTCGTGGCTGTATTTAGAGGTTTGATGGAGATGCGGGATCTCCGCTGGAAAGACATATAGGCACCTACAACTCAGCATTCTAGATCGTCAAAAGGGTTACAGTTAATGTAAACGTACTAAACGACTAAACGGCACAAACAACTAGCGACCCCTCTCTATCGCTGGGGCTATAATATGGCGTTTTATAGGTAGTTTTACACTTTCCTTTATCCTACTACATGTATCAAATTCATTAATTATTTTGTAATGATTATCTGCTGTTAATTAATATCAAAACCGTCACTTGAAATTTTTCTTCGATTACCTTTTCCACAACAAACGAAGCGTCTCTTCAGTCTGGCACCTGGCTCCCAAGGAGAATATAATCAAACATGAGTCGAGTTTCACCAGCGCATTTCGCTGCCTGAGCAGATTTTTTTTTATATTGCCAATGATTAAGGCAACAGTAAGCGAAAGGGGGAGGGGTGGAGGGGTATTTATTAAAAAATAACTCGGATGTAAAAGCGGTTTAAACGCGTAAACGTGTAGCGGTTAGAGGTGTCAAGTTAGGAGTGGAGAGCGGGTTGTGGCCAACGTTGTACAAAGAGTATTTTGTGGTTTTGATGTAGTTGACTTGCGCCTACATTCTGTTGTACATTCTCAACTTTATACTTGCATTTAGTGTGCACGATTTTTTTTTTGCATGAAAATGCTGAAGGACACTGCAACCCTTAAATACCAATTGATTTACAAATTAAAAAAGAAATTGTATATTCATCCAGCAGATTTGTATATTTTACAATGGTCATGGTTATGTTATTGTCTTAGTAAAGCTAGTGCCTACTAGACTTGTTGACTTGCTTGAAGTTATAGAATAATATAAATATAATAGCCAGCCAATTTTCCCTTCCTAATTCAAACTTTTTCCTCGAAGTAGCTCCTGCTATAGCCACGTCTCCCGCTGGACTCTTAACACTTAACCCGGTGGTATAAACCAACCAGAGCTATGCGTGAGCGCCGTCAAAGAGCCGACGACGCCGCGATATTGAACATTTTTGTACCGACTGATTAAAATAATGTTTGGAATTTTGAGATACTTCTTCCCTCATTGTCTGTTTGATGTCGCTGTGATTTTGGATAAATATGACGAGGTTTTGATGCTGGTGAATATTTCGGTTGTATACTGTGGATAGGCTATTTTTTTATTTGAGTAAGTAACCTCCATGAGTAGGGGTATTGTCATCACTTTTTCACATTCCTAGATATTTCGTGCCGCTATGAGAAAAGAATACAGTAGGTTTAGGTAAGTGGGCTGAGAGTAATATTTATGATACCTATATTTACAGTCTGCTTATTGTATGTACAGCATGAGCGACTGCTTAAAGACTGGTTGGAAATAGATAACTTCCCAATGAATAATTGACCTATTGGTAAGATTACTATATATTGGAGTGTTGGGAAGTTGTTTCGCATACAAATAAAGTTCAAGTTCACCTCAAGTAAAATTTTAAACAGAAACTGCTTCAATATCTAGACGCTTCTATTAAGTTTTATTTGTTAGTTTGTTGAGATCAAATCTTACAAAATAATGTTGGTCTACTTTCTCCTGGCAACTCCAGTTGAAACTTTGTACTTGTATAGATACTGGTTCTATTCCGAAAACAAAACATAACTAGGCTTCATTTTCCATCCTTACTTACTATAATAGCCGAAGCTGAAACTTCATTACCCATCTCACGTCTGATTACCCCCCTATCCTTCACAAGAGTACCAATAAAAGCTCTCAAAAGTAAATAAAGTGCGATAAAATCAGTTTTCCGACCGACACCATCGCTTATTAGATTTCTCCGACATCGAGGCTCATCTACTGTCTGTATATCATCACTAGTGGGTGACGCCAGTTCCTTTTCAAACTGCCAGGTATCGGTAACTTTGGATTACCATAATGGAAAAGTTGGGAGCAGTGGATACTGAATTTTGTTGGGTGTTTGGTAGGAGCGGTTCTTAGGTACTTAGCTCCTGAAAACTTTTTGTTTATAATGGATAAAATAGAAAAATGACGTGTAAGTAAGTGTGAGGTTAGATAGGCAGTCGCTCTATGTAGAACATCAGTATTCAGCTGCATCCGGTTAGACATAGTGGGGAATAGGCTGGATAGAGTGTTTGTTTTATTATAAAAGCTATTTTGTTATTAAAGTGGACACACTCTGTGAACACAAAGATACAGCCCTGTGGCAGACTGACGGACCTTAGTGATAGGATTCTGTTGGCACACTTTGGCTACGAAACCCTAAAAAGTTGTGAGGTAACCTTGACTTGGTAACTCTTACCTAAGCCAGTAAACATAGTGCACAATGCTTCAGCCTTCCCTGTATTGGATCACTCCTTCTGCTATAACAGCGGCACAGTTGTAATCTAGTAATATTTTTATACACAACTTCCACAGTTTCATGGCAGGCAATAAACATTTTTGATGGCGTTGACCATGCTTATAAAGTAATCCACTTTTCCTTTTATTTCTGTAGCTCGGTTGGAATAATAATCAGCTGTGCTTAGGTGAAGCTATCCGTCAAATGTTATCTCAGAAGTGGGTGGTCATGATAGACTTAAAACTAACATTTTCATTGTGTGGAAAGGTTATCAAAAGGTGAAACAGAAATTCTGAAAATAGACACTTGAAACTTAAATCTATTGCTAAAACAATATCACATTTCGTTCTTGTCTGTGTTACCGGTTAAATTTTCTACACTACAAAATTTATCGATGGAGCTTGTACATCGAAAGTACCTAATACATTAATATTATAGTTTGCTATAGCACACTAGCTGATACCCGAACTTCATCTGCAATTCAGTCTGAAATGTAACCTATATTGTTTCCAAGGTTCCAGGCTACCTGTCTGTCTTAATGTCATAACGAAACGGTTCTGAGGTGTTAGCGCAAAAAGGTACCAAGTAGACAGACATAGCTTCTTTAGCCTACGCTCTATCTTTGACATCAAATTGGATTGACAATGCCATAATTTTTGTTATGAGCTGTGACAATGACACAATACCATGGTCTAACAACGATGCAGTAACAGAAAAAAACGTAATTTCAAATAAAACCTGTAAATGTGAAGCAGTAAGTTTGTGAAACAAGTGCAAACTAGGACAAACTGCTTCTACATATGGACAAAGTGCTCTTTTGTATGAGGACTTTTCATGGACAAACTGTTATATGTATGGGTCAAATGGATTTTTATTGGGTAAAACTATGCGATGTACGAATGAATGTGTACTGAAATTGAGACTCAATAACAAAGGTATTGTCGCAGGATAGGTTTTTTTTTGCAGTTATTAAAATATAATAATGATTTTCGTTGTCTATGAGCAAAACTGCGAGTTTAGCCGCTGTTCAAAAATATAGGCTCATTTGTGGGTCAAGGTTATTCTACATAAATATAGCCAATAAGAATAGGCTATCTTTGATATTTGATACAAATATCCCCACAGACGAGGATGTCAAAATAAGTTTAAGGTTGAAGAACAACTGATGGCTAAACCAATTACTCATCATACTCCTTCCCTTATCCCAATTTATTTGTGGTCGGCGCAACATTTCTTTTTCTTCTCTATTAGTCGTCATCTCGGAAATCACTCCATATCATCTCTCACACGATCCATCCATCGTTTCTTTGGTCTTCCTCTACTTGTATAACCATCCACATTCATATTCAAAACTTTCCTGGCAACATTTTCCTCATTCCTCTACATAACATGACCATTTTTTTTACGGCTGGAAAATCATCCAATGACTTCTCCCGCTCTGGCTGGAGCGGGTGTCTGATTCTTACTGACTAAAACCCATCCATGTTCCTTCGTTAGCCCTTTATGTTCCGGGGTAGTGGTAACCCTTTCGGACGCCATGACAGCCGATGTCCACACAAATATCTAAACCAATTACTATCATGAGATATAAAGATATATTTTCATCATCCAACCAAACGCGACAGTGCAAGGTACAAGTGACAGCTAAAATCATAAGCTCGCTTGTGCTTGTCTGTCACCCGTGTAACCTATTTAGGGGTTGAAACTAGTCCGGGCAGCGTCATAAAATATTTATGAGGGATGCCGGGCGCGGGCGACGCACGCGGGCGCTGGCAGCGCACGCCGCGGGGTTTAAAGGAGAACGTTGATATTAATTATTTTGTTGCTGCTTTTTTAAATGTGGGCGGTTTAAAAATGTAGTGTTGGAGATGAAAGGGGTCAAGTTTTGCGAACAGTAAATTAGGTATTGGTTTGAAAGCCTATTGAAAAAAATGGTAAGACAATTATGTTGTGTTCTGGACACGGCTTTTCCAGCTTGAATTAACACTTGCAAAATATTCCATTATACACCTTTGCATATTTGCAACATAGAGAGTTCACTTTAATTACTACTCTGCTTACACCAGGAAACGAATGCACTTCTCGTAAGCTTTTATAATGAGGACTTCATAATGCATAATTAACAAATACTATATTGTTGTACAAAACAATGTTTTAAGAGTTTTGACAAATAGGAGTAACATTCGCTGACAATACATTTACGACGGAATTTCCACATCTCTCTCCCATCAATTCTACCCATAGAATTTCCCCACATACACTCATACCCTACTATACGAAATAGCTAACACATCACACAATATGATTAATTTGAGTGTTGTTACGTCGCGTCATAACGTCGTATTAGCATACGTCAGTCCGGCGTGTGCCGACAATCTATTAAACGAAAAAACTGCCCCCGCCGCGCCGTGGATACGCATACAATATTTATGAGATATTCTGCCAGGAAGATGAGATGTAGCTTATGTCATAAGCGGAGGCGATCTACTGTTAGGATTTATTAAGAACGTTGTAAGAGAATTTGTTTGCTTTGGTGGTATTAAAAATGCTATAGTCGAATATTAGATCGTATTCGCAAAAAACTCCACTCAAATAGCGTTGAAATACAGCAGTTCCGAAGAAAAGTTTCGAAATATTGGGTGTAACCGAAAGGGTATTTACATACAAAAGGATATGCTACAGACCACTAAACTGAACAACTTTTACTATGGGACCAACTCCGAAATCGTGAAAAAAATCAGCTGTTCCCTACATTTCGACGAGTCACGTGACCAAAAATGTATAGAACAGCAGTTTTTTTCTTGCCATTTCGTAATTGGCCCCATAGTAAAAATTGTTCCTCTTTATAACTAAATGTCGTTGGATTATAATTGAGGATAGCAGACATTTTTCTCTACGATTTGCTTATAGCTCAATTCGTAGACTTCACTCCAAAAATTCGGTGTCCAACATATTGCCGCTGTATCCTTACACCTTGGATCCCTCAGTTGAAGTGGTCTCGGATTAAAGTTAGGTCGGACACGATCCGTCTCGGGAATCATGATCCACAACTAAATCTCCCCAGTTTACTGAAAACTGCCCGTTTATTACTTCAAGCGAGATTATTTGAGATAACTCGGTGTGATTTTTGGATTTCATTAAGTTTAAGATTTGACTTTATTTGAGCTTTGGATGAACGAGATGGACTTGCTAAAGTTTGAATAGGTACCAGAAGAAATATTATTTTCAATTCATTAAGGAAATGTTTTGTTATGAAATGTACAGATTGTTGCCTACTTATCAAAATAATTAAACTTTTGCGGAAAAAATTGGTTACGATTATGACAATCAAACAGTCTCTTTACTGACAAAATAATGTACGGATGTATTTCTCACAAAATACACTTAATTTCCATCCGGGTACTAAACAGTACAGTGAAAAGGTTAACCTTTTAACAAACAAAAAGGGACAAGAACCCTATAAAAAGACCCCATAACTCGACGACTACCATAAAACAAATAACACATAATAATTCCCCTTTACACAACACACCTTCACGACGTCAACTTGAGGAGTAGGGGCAGGCACGCAAAAAATTAACAAAGTAAGGTCCACGAAGTAAAGGGAAGGGTCCGCTGCCGTATTTATATAATGATTTCGACCTGCATTCACACCGTTGTGTAGCACCGGTACAGGTGTAAAGGACAGCAGAATAATATAATTGAAGACTGTGTTTGGATTATTTCGGCTTTAAAATTGGAGAAAAGTCAAGATTTGCTACTTTTTGATATTAATAAAGCCTTACTCATATACCGAATCAGTAGCTTAAACTTTGGTGTTCAAAATGCCGTTTCGCCTTTGCATTTTCTCAACTTGCCCGTGGTGTAGAAGCATGTCAATCTAAAACAAGCTAATTTTTAAAAATCCTACGATCGTAAAATCACTACCTCCACTCAGACCGTTAAAATCATTACCACATCGTACCTAATTCATCGACGCAATCGAACTACAGTCTATCCATTACGGACAAAACACTGACGCACAAGTTACACGTCCATGTAACCACGGCCATGTATAGTCACCTCGTATTTTACGTCCAGATGTCCTCGGTAGCTGGTTGTTACAAGCCTGCGTTGTGTCGATAAAAAATAACTGTTCTCTGGAACAGTTATTTTACGCGGTATGTTGTTTTTCAGAGCAGTTCTCGCGTTATTGGGTATGCTATTATTTTGACGTATTATGGAGAAAATTAAGGAGGGATCGTATGGTGATGGGGATTTATACAAGTACCCGTCTATCTGTTGTTTTCGGAAAGAACTTAGAGAGGAATCGTCTCTTTAAACATCATATTTTTATGTCAACATAAACAAACATCACGCGTGTTATCCCTGAAAGTTAGTCGAAGGTGTACCCTCAGTTATGTTTGAGTCCCATGTGATCGGGCGTGAGACTAATTTCATGATGTGCAATAATTAATTTTGTATTTTCTTATTTGTTTCAGGTAAGGCAGTGTTTACTAATAGCAATATCTGAAGAAAAATATGTCCAAACGTAAGTATGTACCAAACTAATGCACAATGTATTTGTTTCACAATGTTGCTGTACGTAGGTCGGCGTGGACAAACTTAAATGAACCTCAATTATTAAATTTCTAGTCTTAAGATGTAGCCGAAGAATAAAGTTGTCCTAAAAAGTTTTTCGTAATTAAATTTAGCTATAAATCTATGTCCTAAGTTTACAATAAGACAGCTTTACCACGAAAAACGTTTAACCGTTTCTTGTCATTCTAAACACATGCCTAGAGGGTACGCTCGCAATATCGTGTAGTCATCAGCCGGTAGCCGACATGACTTCATTAAGCCACTCGGGCAAGCTCGGGCATACTCGGCCATGCTCGGTCATGCTGGGGCTTACCCGTTGACGAGGAGTTAGGGATACAAGCTTGCATTTTTAAAAGAATTTAAGAAAGGGGTTCTTAATTATGGGCTTCGAAGTAATGTTGTTGTTTTCATTCTGTACTGCTGGTCAATAGTCATTCTTACTGTCAAGCAACATAAAAACTTGCAGCTTTTCCTGCAATCTATTATAGACACATCTATGTAAATCGGCCTGACAGCGTTCCATAGGAATGGCGCGGCGACGGTTCCCTTGTTCAGGGATCCAAGGGAACTAGCTTTTTCTGAGTAATTCATTGAAACCGCCAGCAACTATGTAATGAATGGTGCCTAAAACTGATTAACAATTATATTATTCTTCAACATATTTTTATGCTGTATTAATAAGACCGTCATTTTATTCGTTACTCAATAAATATCGTACAGCATAAATCGCTGGATCTAGATGCACGAAATTTTACTTAAGAGTTTTATAGTAGTGGTTAAATAAGGGATGATAGCAGGGGGAGATAGCAGTGATAGCCTAGTAGTGTGACCGTCGGACTGCCTAGTCATAGGTCCCGAGTTCGAACCCATGGAACGCACCTCTGATTTTACGGATTCATGTGCGTATTGTATAATTATCTCTTGCTTAAAAATCGGTGAAGGAAAACATCGTGAGGAAACCAGCATGTCTGAGAGATAATTGCTCCACAACATGTGCAGCTAACTCAGAGGCCCATGGGCAGCATTAAAAACTCTGACACCAGGTTAGTCACTAACCACACGAAAAGAAGAAGAAGAGTGGTGGTTAAATAAGGGATGAATGGTTGTGTGAATGTTATTATTATTATTATTAATCGGGGGCGCCCGGGGTATACATAAGAAACTTAATTACCATAGAACGAAGACAGCCCTTTAATTGTCCCAAATAACCGAAAGGTCCCTTAACCCGTACAGCCAGTTATGAGGGCGCACGTACACGACACTAGCGGCCGATGCAATCGAGCAGTACATGTACTCGCTGGGGAGCGCTGATTGGCTGCTAGACGACGTCATGCGGCCGTGTGTGCCCGCCGTGACGCGGACGGCACAATTAAACGTGGTGGATTTTGTGTGTTGTTTGGATAAAGGATTTAAAGTTAAACTGATAGGCACAGGTCGTGGATCTAAATATGGCACATTTCGAACGCTAGAAAGACACAGGGAGAGTACATGAACCATCACGTACTCTCCCGTAGACGATGATTTAAAAAATAAATTCGACGCTATATTTATGACTGAGTACCATATTCTTTGACAGACAATGTACTATACATATAGCTCTAGACCTATAAAAGTCCGAGAAACATGATCGGTTGTCTGAAGTGGGTATATGTAGTATTCTTTGAGAGTTTGTTTCAAAGTCACTTTAATTGAAACCTGAATGAAGTCCAGTAGAAAGATACTTAATAACAATAACACAAAAAAATAACCACTTTTGTCTTAGATACATTGAAAAAGATAAATGTTTCCCGCCCAGAAAATATTTTAAATACCCAAATATTTTAAAATGTTTTCAACTATAAAATATGAGACAAAAACATTATACAGCATTATTCATACTTATCTTTGTGGTATAAGAACAAACTTCCCTGTCAACCTCACCTTTTATTTTCAAAGCATTTTCACGCTTATGTCTTCAGTCTCAAGGTATGCTTTACTTATTATCAGTTGAAAATATATTTTTGTGCAGACCCTACCCTGAGCATCCCGCAAATGAGAGTTGTCACCTGTGATACGTAAAAATAGAAATATGTAGCGACAGAGGAAAAGTTTCACGAAGTTTTTTTTGTCACTTAATGTTTACCTTGTTCGAGCTATTTTAGGAGCTTTTTTACTGCTAATAAGTCAGAAGCCAGTGTGGTACATCTTTATGTAGTTAGAAGGTTGAAGACACGAAGTAAAAAGGAGTACTAAAATATGCCAATTTTCATGTAGGTACCTACCTAGCACATCCCTGACCAAAAAAATATTTTTTTTTAAATATTACAAGTACCGGGAAGTGTACTGCAAAAACCTGCCTGAACAAGCACACGTTCAATTTCAGTGTAATAAGCCGAGTTGATAACACTTTACATTTTTACTCTCACGCAACAACGAAAAAATGCTTTCAATTATTTTTTCTTTTTGTTTTCTATTTCACACAGGTTACTAGAGTCTGCTATGCGTAACTGAAGTTGATTACATTTTTAACACCTATTTCACTTTTTTTCTACCCTCTTTTTTTTTGCTAACCGTCCTCTGTAAGCGGGTATTATGTAAATTGTCCATTACAAGCAATGAGCTGCACATTTATGCGAAGAAGTTTGACAACATCCTGTGAATGTGAGGTGAAACAGATTGTCGAGGGGTGAAATATGTGTCTGAAGGTTTTAGGGGGTGGAATTCTTGTTAACAAAGAGATTGAATTCAAAGTTTTTTTGGTTACATACTTGACTTTGTTATTGTTCTGCGGAAAACCGACGACTTAAAGTTACTTTGTTATTGAATTAGCTTTTCCCGCGCAGCGCACACTTGTGTTTATTACCATTTCTAAAAAGTTTCAGTAATTCCTGCCAGACTTTCAAAAATAAAAAGTCAATGCTAAAGTGATGACATTTCAACACTCCCGACACTCCAAACTGGTGACACTCCAAACAAAACAAATGCATCTGCATTCGATTGGAAACTGTTCAAAAACACCTTTAAACCAACCGCGTAAAGTTCACTATAACTGCATTCTTACATTATTTTGTATCTCATAGTGCAGACAATTACTTTTACGGTTGGATTACACGAAATTGCACTTTATTTTGTTAATGTTAAGGGGACAACGTGTGCTGTTGCAGCTCAGTATATTCGGTGTCTCATCACACAGTTGTCTGTCTGTCTGTGTGACAAATTGTTACCAGGGAACGATTAATGGTATCATGATGCTTTGTAGATTTATGATCTAATGTAAGATAATGGAAAATGATGTATGGCGTTTTGAGTGTACGCATGTTACTGTGACTACTTCGTTAGCGTAGTGATTGCGTGACTGCTGGGTGAATGGTCCTGAGTTCGAGCCTCGGGCAGTGTTATTCTTTTTTTAAATTGGAAAATGCTTAATAGCAGCCCGGGGTCTGGATTTACAATAATTAATAAAGATTAAGTCATATCGGGGAACAAAAAGTATAATAGGTTTTGATTTTATTTTAATTTAAATTTTTACTAATTTTGATGATTACATGGTTATTTTATGTTTGAGGATGCGTGTAAATTGCCTCAAAATAAATGAATTAAATAATTTCAGTTATTTATATTTCAACGAAATCAATAATAATTTGGTGAAAGGCATGTATCCATCAGTACAGAACCTAATTTAACCGGTCGAAATAGAATTTCGGTAAATTCTTCTCTATTTCTGTGTTACTGATGTCAGTGGATGCTGACTCCGAATCACTATCCGTGTTACTTCTTGAAGCCGATTCTTCACTCGTCAACACTACATTGTAGTCATAGAAGAAATGAAGGTTATATGGGTGTACGCCGTCCCTTGAGCCGTTGGGACATCGGTGATCTGCTATTTTCGTGAACACTGCCAAGAAAATAGAGATAAATCATAAGTCAAACCGTAAATAAAATCTTAGCAAGATGGGAACCATACATATAAGTCATTTTTTCGATTTCTTATTGGATCAAGTAGAAGCAAAAAAGAGCGCTAGCAAGCTAGTTATATTCTCCAAAAAGACCTGTTACCCACTTGTGCCATCCTGGCAGTTTCTGTAGTACATCATGCAGAGGCTCTTGAACGACCTCCTGGCTCGCTGGTAAGCACCGCAGATCCAGCTTATAGAAGGGTCTCGCCATTTCTTCAGCATATCCTCTGGGCATCTGGTGCACCTACGATGCCATTTTCGCCTACAAATAGGCAATATATTTGAAAGTGATCAATAAATTATGATAAATAGTATTTATAGTTTGAAAACTGAATATAATTTTTATATCTGAGTCATGACTATAGAACCCTATGTCTGTCTTGAATAATATCTCGTTACCATCCTCTGCGATCTGCAGTAGACTCGGGAGTGCCACCCTTTTTTTTCTTTATCTTAGGTTTCTTGTGTCCTCCACTATCTTCCGTAGACGAAGACGAAAACTCCACGTTTAAAGATTCTGACAAATGTCCTTCTTTTGCCGCTGTCAAAATAAGAGAAGCAATTATTGTAACTTGTGAACAAGCCAGGAATACATTTAGATAAACAGCTTGCTGGTCTAGGTGGTACCAGAGGCATCACAGATATCTTACCATCCCAGAGACAAAACCTGTAAGTCCGAAAGCATTACCTCTACCCCGGAACATAAAGGGGCTAAGAAAGGAACACGGATAGGTTTTAGTCAGTAAAAGTCTGACACTCTCTTCCGCTCCACCCAGAGCGGGAGGAGTTATTTGATGATTCCCCACCCTAAAAGAAAAGAAAAAAGAGACAGAACCTGTAGTCACACTGACACCCACAGATACATATCATCCGAACTGGAGCAACACAGCTTGGCAGCAGGGGTGTTGTGTCCCGAGCACTTACTCTCTATCTCTAATATTTTCACTTTCAGATTCGCCAGTAAAGTTGGTTTTCTCCATGTGCGTTCACGTCAAGTTAGAAAATACCCAGTTGGTATACTTACCAAGTGAGGCGCTATCGGATGACGTGGACCTTTCAGCACGTCTTGTTTTGGTTCCATTTAAATTATTATCATTGTTTTCTAGTAAAGTATTGTTGAATATAAAGGCTGTCGCAATTTGTGCTATAAAAGAAAGTGATTTATTATCTTGTTCATATACTGGTGTAGTCTTCGGTATAGTTTACTGTCTGATTGCTAGGCAAAGTCTTCCTACATCTACTATCGAGTACTGCCGAGTAGAGAGGGCAGGATCTGGTATAACTATTAGCACTTCATACATATAAACTGAAAAATTCACATTGCTAAGACTTAAATTATTAATCAATGATATCATAGTTCCATATCATTTTTTTAAAGTAAGAAAAACTTACCTATAATCAATACAAGTACGATGTGAGCCACCCGTCGCACCATGGCTCCACGTCAATCATTTTATACCCCTTCACCAAACATGCGTAGAAACACATAAATCCAAGCCAGGGCAGATTTATATTCATTCGATTTGATTTTACGATTTGTGTAATTTTATTTGTTTATTTTATTTTTACTGCTTTATGTTGTGTTATTTTTACTATTTTTTACCCTAGAACCACGTCCCACAGTGGACTGCTTTTAAATTCCTAAACAAAAATTGATGTCAATGTACGGATAACTATAATTAATTACCTGCAGCTGATGTGCAAGAGAGGAGCTCGTGGCTAAGTAATAAGAGCCATATTGGCCGATGCATCTGCTTAAGCCTCGCATTGGTCCGTGGATGGGTGACCATCTTTACATAACGACACTCCTCCTTGCCTCGTTAAGAACGTTAAACCGATGTCCCGGCTGTCATTTGTGGATGTGAGACAGTCGTGCGTGACAGATCGTCGAAAGCCCGAAAGTCTGTCCTCGAGTCTTACCAAGGGTATCGTATTACCCAGTTACTGGGTTGTGGACGTCAAATAGGCAGTCGCTCCATGTAAAATACTGGTATTCAGCTGCATCTGGTTAGACTGGGAGCCGACCCCAATATAGTTGGGATAAGGCAGGCAGATTGATTGAGATGTGCATAATATTTCCCCTTTCATTAATTTAGAATTATTTTACTAATCTTGCTCTTGCTCATTGATTTTGATAATGCGAATGCCGAACATCGAGTCTAAACTGAATTCATTTAAATTAACCTAGACCGGTCTGGTCGCTACCTAAAATTGCAATTCCGAACAACCATTACTTGCACCTATAATAAAATCTTAGTTTTAGGCACTTTAATTGTATGGAAAACTTATTATTGCTGGCTACATGTACATTTTTTGTAAACGTTTTTCGTTGAAAATTAATTATTATTATTAAATTATTATCATTATTATTGTTTCAATGAATTTAGGGGTTTTGACAAACACCAATCTTTTGCTTCAAATGCGATATTATGCTCGTAACTTTATCTACGTACGTGAGTTTATTACAATAAAAGGCATTTATATCAAATTATTTTACTATTCACATTGATGTCACACTCTGTAGTTGTAGAACCAGGTCCTGCCATGGTAAGGATCAAACTTGCATTTGTGGTCATATAACTTCACGAACACTGAAAATGGTAAAACAAATTTTGTCCAGAGGTAAGATTTCTTTCGACTACTTAAAAAGCAAATATATGTCTCTATCCGTCCACTGATGGACATATTATGCCTCTCCCAAGTTGCGCTAAAATATCCTTGGGGTAATCTATCGCAATTAAGATAATTTTAACAGTTAAGCAACGTTCATTGTGTTATTTACGCTGTTGTTCAGACAAATATTTCAAACCTATGAAGCAATGGATGAGGAATTCCCTTCAAAGCCCCACGGATTGTGATTGTAAGTGTGTTACACAATTATAGTTCGGATTCACCGCCTTCAGCAACATAAGGGGTTTATTGATTTAATTAACATAGATTTGTACTACGTACAGAGAAATATTTTTAAAATAATTTCGAGTGCGTTGTATTATGACATGCTAGAAAGCGTAGAATAGTCAGAATTTTAATTAAATCAACTAAATGAATCCGCTCTGTCTCAGCCTTTAAAGGTTGATCTAGTTGGACAGCATACCGTTGCCGATATCCGGCTCCCTTTCAGTCAGTCCTTCGACAGACACTAACCACTTGTTCTTGGTTAACCTTGCAGACTATATCGGGAGCCCTGCAGGCTATGTCGGCAACAAACTACTTTTTATACCATAAAGATATATATACCAATAAATCGAAGAGGTAAGAATATTTCTGTAATACTAACTAGTCCCATCCTGGCAGTTCCTGTACCTCATCATGCATTCACTCTTGAAGGTTCGTCTGGCTCGCTGGTAGCTGCCACAGATCCATCTGATGCCAATGTTTGTGTACTTCTTCAGGAGATCATGGACACACGGGGTGCAAGCCCGGTACATAGCTGTGCTGGACGAAGAACGTTTCAATGACAGAATTATTTTTTTCATGAGTTAGTGAAATTACAAAGTCAGATAGAGTTGAATATTGTGAATACTGTCAAACAACTTATAAAAGCTAATTACTAAAATAAGTAAAATATTAAATCTTACGCTCGTTTCCTCTCGCTCGTTTCTTTTGAGGAGCCAGTGGATGTGTCTGAACTTGTTTCAGAATATTTTGACAACCCACTGAAAATGTTAAAAGTAACATTAAATTATATTACAGCAACATGTAGCACTCCCTTGTTTGTGCGATTATGAAGCTAGTCGAACGTAGCTTAACTGAAGGTGTAGCTCAGATGTGGACTTGTTTCTTTAGGCCGCAGACAGCCTAAAGAAATAAGGGTGATGCAAATACAAACAGTACAGGGTTTATGTTAACAATGGTAGATGGAAATGCCTTTTTACGGCGAGTGTCTTATCAAGTGACTTCGGAGTGAAATATAAAGTCACAAAACTCCTGATTATCATTCTCTTGCCACCATATCATCTTACATACGGTCCATCCATCGTTTCTTTGGACTTCCCCTATTCATGAAGCCATTATTTATACTCAAAACTTTCATATCTCCCACTCAACGCAATATGCAAAACTAAATAATCGCAACACATCAAGGCTCTTTCAACTCGATCCCCAAGCTAGACCTGTGAGCCCAACTCCTGCTAAACATTTCGATGATGTCCGGTTATTGCTGAAGCCGCTCAAAGAAGGTCTGACCGTGTAAAATGACGTCGTTCCCCTGATTTATCTCATAGCGCACGTAAATAAATTATCCCATAAATAAGGGTCTTTTCGCTGAACTAGTACATTTTCCTTTGGCTAAATGAACGATACGGGTCTTTTTGGGATTTCAACAAGACTGCTTAGCAGATTTTAGTAGGAAATCGCAATTTGAAATATCTAAATCTAAAGTTTTATAATGACGTGACGTGTATTTGATTTAAATATAACAAATCGGTCTCGTTGCCTTGGTTTTAATCAAATATCAGTTCTGCTTTAAACTGGATGTATTTTTAAATTATACAGAAACATCAAAATGCTTCAAAAAGTTTGTCCGGATGTTGATATAGAGTATCGTTATTTATGGTTAAAACATATTTTATAAAACATTGTGAGGTAGTAAGTAAATATTAACTGAAAAATACAAACTGATAGCTGATGCTAATTACAAATTGAACGAAATTTAAACCGACCTTTAGGACCTTGAGGTAGTACTACAATATGCATACTTATTAAAGACGAGGAAGATTAAAAAAATGCTCCAACATCTTCAAGAGAATGTCGTTGATGCTGACTTACAGCGATGTGTCGTCATCCCTCTCTAGAGTGCTGGCCGGCTCCAATAAGGAGTCTCCTGCGTAGTCGTAGAAGTTCGGGCCTCGATGCTGTGCATCATCGAACTGCGCCAGGTTATCCATCTCGTCTAGACGCAGCAGCTGGTACGGTGTCTGGCAGTTCGACACCAGAACTGTGAATTTTTACTTTAATAAGTTCTTTTATTGATATTTTCTTATAGTTAAAGGCAATGTTTCGATTTGATTGATTCACAAATTAACAATATCTCCAAACGAATTTTAGTTTTGTTTTCATTATGTTGGCATCAGATCAGCTACCGCTACTTATAGAAACAGTTTTGTAAGTATTCTTAGGATTTCTCTATGCATTGTCAACCTTTGTATATCTGAAGTCATACATTATGTTACGATATAAAATGAAAGGTTTCCGTGGAAAATCATTATTCCGCCTTTCATTAAAGTACTAATCCAAAGCTCTCATTCCCTTTAAGGAAATAGCAATACATTTAATCCGATATTATTCAAATCCAGATGATAGATTCATTCTGCGCTCTTACGTAGATTTTCATACAAAATTAATTACTAGCCAGTACGGCTATGATCAAAATGCGCATGCAATTAAGTCTTCGTACGATGCATACCTAAGCATTTATTTCTCAAAATCTGGTGGGAATATTCCCATAATCTGTTGTTTTGTGGGCTGGCCAGATTTGAGGTACGCAGGTAAAAATAATAAAATACAGAAAGTAACCTTGTGTGAATTTCTCTAATAGACAGTTTCGCCTAGTATAATTAATTACTAGCTTTTGCCAGCGGCTTCGCCCGCGTGTATGTAAGAAATTATCCCACGGGAACCGTATATTTTTTTGGGATAAAAAGCTTATATTCGATTCCAGACTATAATCTATCTTTGAGCCAAGTTTCATCCAGATTTGTTAAGTAGTTTTTGTGTTTATTCGTTACAAACATACTTACAAATCTTGTCTATTTATAATATTACTAGCTGACCCGACAGACGTTGTCCTGTCTTAACTATGATACCTACCCTACCTACCCTACCTACCCTACCTACCCTACCTACCCTACCTACCCTACCTACCCTACCTACCCTACCTACCCTACCTACCCTACCTACCCTACCTATAATGTGCAATAAAAAAAAATTTCTCATACAAACTTTGCCACCCTTGTAACCCTTTTAGGGGTTGAATTTCCAAAAAATAATATGCCTATGTCCTTCTCATGAATGCAAACTATCTACATACCAAATTTCAGCAAAATCGGTTGGGTGGTTTAGGCGTGAAAAGGTAACAGACAGACAGACAGAGTTACTTTCGCATTTATAATATTATAGTATCCTACTACTATTATAAAGGCGAAAGTTTGTAAGTATGGATGTATGGATGTTTGTTACTCTTTCACGTAAAAACTACTGTATAGATTTGGATGAAATTTGACACAGAGATGGTTTATATCCTGGATTAACACATAGGATATTTTTTATCCCGGTAGAACATTCCTGTGGGATAATTTCCGACCTCCACGCGAGCGAAGCCGCGGGCAGAAGCTAGTGGATTATAATTATAATTATATAGTACTAGCTTCTGCCCGCGGCTTCGCTCGCGTGGAGGTCGGAAATTATCCCACAGGAATGTTCTACCGGGATAAAAAATATCCTATGTGTTAATCCAGGATATAAACCATCTCTGTGTCAAATTTCATCCAAATCTATACAGTAGTTTTTACGTGAAAGAGTAACAAACATCCATACATCCATACTTACAAACTTTCGCCTTTATAATAGTAGTAGGATAGATAGAACTGTGTTGTTCTGTACTGTTTTAGTAAATTGAAACTTCTCCAACGTTGACATAGAACTATCCAAGTGTCACAGAGCAATATACTTAGTTGAAGTTCATCCTCAGAGTGGCAACACAATAACGAGCTCAACCACACCTAAGTAAGGCCAAGATCTATCCATCAGGTTAAGCTACACTTGCCGGGGTTGGTTCGTGGATGGGTGACCATCTTTACATATCGAGACTCCTTCGTGTCTCGGAGTACGTTAAGCCGTTGGTCCCGGTTGTCATTCGTGGAGCGTTGTGGACAGTCGTTACGGGTAGTCAGAAGCCTGAAAGTCTGACAGCCAGTCTTACCAAGAGGTATCGTATTACCAAGTTACAGACTGGGTTGTGGAGGTCAGATAGGCAGTCGCTCCATGCAAAATACTGATATTCAGCTGCATCCGGTTAGACTGGAAGCCGACCCCAACATAGTTGGGCAAAGGCTAGGCATATTGATTGAGTAAAGAAACAACTCTGTTGAATTCGCTATTATCAAAACTATATTCACCTCATTCGAATATCACAAGAATTACCATAAAAAGGAACTTTTCATTTAACGTGAACCTCTCAGATGTTTTTACTTCAATACTAAGTTTTAAATTATATTTTTATGTGTTACTATGGTAGGGAGTTGGAACTGTCTTCAGTTAGAACATAATGGCGGAAACTTAATAAGATGTGGAAAATCTGTCATTTTGCACGTGATGGGAAATGTTAAGTCTCTTACTTTAATTTGGTCTGGTCTATTACTTACCCGATTTGAAGTGAAATGAATATTAAATGAGCAAATGCCAGTTTTTGAGTGTTTAAGTGTCTCCGTGGTCTCAATACATTAGAAAATTATTTTTGGAAGTAGATAGTTGCAAACAAACAACAAACTTGTTCAAATGATTATTGTTATCAATTATCTTGTTTATCGATAGATTTAAGAATAAACTACATTACAAAAAGTTGTCTCTTACCCCTTATAAGTAAAATGGCAAAAACCAAGACCAACATTATTGCAACACTTAGATTTTTAACCAAAATAAAATAAAATTCACATTATTCGTGTTATCGAACTGCCTGTTCGCTGGGATTTATACTTCGAATTTATATCGTTTGTATGCTTTATTATTTATACTTTCATTTCTAGTTTACAATCATTACGTTTGTAGCAGCAGGCGACGGATTTTGCAACCGCACACTTTGTTAAGGTATTCGAAAATACCTTTTGGTGCATACAACAATTTTATTGTACAACAATGATTTAGTTAGTAATGCAAAGTTTATACTATAGGATTCAGAATTGTTCCCTGATGAACCACGCAAGTATACATAATTGCTACCTGAATGATGCTAATACTGTCATCATCTAACATCATTATGATTACGAGGACAGCTGACACTGGTGGAAATAAAACAAACAACTTTCGATGCTTTTACTTTACTATGAATATAATTTAAAGCATCTTCTGCTGTGCACACTTCTTAAAACTACTCGTTGTCCATAACAAGGCATGTCGTCTGTTCCTTATACAATATCAAAGTATCCTGAAACAATCATGCGTTTATTAGTTCAAGTTTTAATTAAATCCACTGCAACAACTACTACTAGAGATGCTATAACTCTTTAGAGGAAGTTTTATACTGAAAGCGCGTTTAGACTCCCCAACTTGAATGTTCCGTCGGGCAGGCGGAAAAACTGGGAATTGGTATACTAAATGAATTTACTACTTGTAGTTCTAGCTAAGTCAGAAGGAACTTAACTGTGAAATAAGTCTTATTTTAGTATTCCTTTATGTAGAAACTAAATAAAGTAAGTAAATATTCCAATCAGAACAGTGGTTGAGCTGGATCATATTCATTTTGTTCATTCTTGTCTCTTTGGTTTAGTGATTCAAATTACTAATATTTAATAACAGATTTTGCTGCCACGTCTGCTCTACTGTAATATAAAATGAAACAATCATTGTATTACTTATACAAATTATTCATAACACATTACCGAGAGTCGTCATCTGGACCATCTGAAAATTGTAAATAATAACTAGTTTATCAACTATCTCAAAATCAAAGAGGAGTTTGTGCAGAGAAATTCAATAACTAGTGAAGGCCCAAACTTGGATTAAATATAATTTGCATGGCGGGCGTACCACCATCTGCTCTCCTAATATATTTTTAATTTATGTCCAAAAAGTTGAAGGATCCGCGCAGGATTACAGGGTGCGCTTGTTAAAAATTATACTAAAGTTGGAGGCTTCCTTCGTAAACATCTGTGGGTGTAGGCTGGTCTGAAGATTATTTATATTTAGATCAATAGCTATTTGATTTGCAAAGCTTAGAAAAACGGTTACTATGCCTACCTTTACCAGTCTTCGCATATCCTATAGGTACCGCGTGAATAGGCGCCAAATTTTGGACATCTAAAATTCAGGATTCATGTTATTCAAATTCGAAAAACGATAGCAAATGATAAAACATTTAGTATGGTTAAAACTCACTGGGTCCACCAAGTGCTGGCACCGGAGGTTTCACATAGCCGTCTCTAATCTGAGCAGCGTACATATGGGGCCTCTCGTAAGCTCTCTGGTACATCCCAGGGTACGATGGCGCTGGAACCGTCTGGAACCTCGGATCAAATGGCTGATAGTGCCCATGCGGTGGATAGCTATTTCCTACCGCATCTCCTTGTGCGTATTGGTAGTTCGCAGGATATCCAAAATTATTGGGTTTGTACTGTCCGGTATTACCAGTTCCAGGAAGGGCTGCTAATCTGGGTGGATATTCAGCAAATTGCGGGTTCACGTATGGGGGTGCGTAGTTCGGTTGGTAGGGGTAGCTGGAAGATGGGTCCACGTAGCCGGCGTATGGAGGAGCTTGGTTCAAAGGATCCGCCGCCTGATTGCTCCCAGGGTAGACGGGTCTTGGGGTGTACGAAGGGTATGCTGGTGGGGGTCTATAAGTGCTGGTGATTGGCTGTGCCCCGCTAGATAAAACTTGGACTTCAGGGCTCTTCACCGCGTTGCCAGGTCCTACATAGGGCATATTGAAACATGTATTTCAAATATTTATTTAGACAAGTGCTAAACTGTTTGACATAACGTTAGTTTAATCTTTTCTAGTGAAAGACAGAAATCAAATACCGTACGTTTATCTAAACAAACGTGTCGGGTATAAAGCTTTCAAACAAAATTGAAACAGTTTCCAACCAGATTTAAAAATTTTACGTCTTTGTCCCAAAAAAATCATCAACAATAAAGCGAATTTTAACGTTGACCAATAAAACAGTGATAACAGGAGTGGCTCCTGAATCGGCAACACAATTACCCTCACGCTATCACGTTCAGGGGTGAGTGGCTCCGGTAAATGGACATCGAGGTGTCAATACACTTCAGGGGCAATCTATAGCGCGTCAGATTGTTCGATGGCGCTCGTCATCCGTTTCGAACCCACCCTTATTACATTTCCCAAACGATTCCCCGTATTGGTTTTCCTCAATGCTCTCCCACTAATTAGGGACCGCTATCTCGGAGGAGGATTGATTTATGTACCATTGTTTGTTCTGTTATCTGCTATCAAAGTGCTACATAGAGGACGCTTTACGTAATTTTTGGTAAAGCTTTGTTTTCTCTGTAATAAATGTTTTTGGGGGAAACGTTTAATTTAACAACAGATGGAGCAGATTTTGTGTTGTTTTTGGTGGAAACGGTGACTTTGTACTAGGTATGAAATGTTTTTTCGTAACTCAAATACTTTAGCGCTTTTAGTGCAATAATGAAACTTGAATTTTATAAAATATGCTTTTGTTGTTTCAATACGTCACCTTTCCGTATACCAGCGAGTCGCACTCCATCTTTTTTTACGTCACCTGTATCAGCAATGTTGACGGCGTGTCGCAGTCGCTCGTAAATTTTTACTTTATTTGTTTGCTTTTAATGTTCCAGTTGATACGAGTTTTTTATTTCACCCTCTGTCACCCCCTGTCGCCCCGCCGCACGTTGGGGTGCAAACGAGCGCAAACGGTGGCATAAAATCGACAGTTATCACGCATTTGCGAAACTTTTCAACTGTCCGCTGCCATCAGAACTTTGAATGGGGATCTTGATCTGGTGAATTTAATCTGAAATTAAAATGTTAGATCAATTCCAAGGGTTCCCTCTCATTGTAACAAATCGATTTAAATTATTTGGAACGCATTGCTTACCTATAAGAATAAGTAATTTACCTTTACCTAGCAGTGCTGAAACAAACATAGTCATTTTGAGATTAGGATTTGAAAACAATACTAAACGTCAAAATCTTTGTATTTCCAATCTCACCTTTTTTAACTGAATCAGGTGGATCTATGCCTGAAATAAATGCCAAAAAATATTAAACTGAATAAACAATAAAATATATCAAATTAAATGACAGGATACTAACAGCAAGACGGTTTAGTGTAGCAGTTCACTTCGACGGTGGACATCCCGACAGAGCTGGCTTCGTTGCACACACAGACCTGGCACTCATCCCAGGGGTGCTGGAATGTCTGGTTGGGAGGGTAGGGCCGGCAGGACTCATCTAGGGAAATGATTTTTATGAAAATATTGTGGGTGACAGATAAAGGATCAGTTCAAGCTAAAACTTTATTGTTGTTTCTTAAAATTCGTGATATTTGCCTCCCTTATTTAACATTATTTTATCTAGACATCTTATTTTTACGTATAATGTGACGAGGCAGAATCTCGAGGTTCTTTCTATATTTCTTCCTTTCTTCATATTTCAAGACTAGATTCACAAAACTCACGTGGTGATGGTCCTGGGAGTGGCCCAGGTCGATTAGTCACGGATACTGCATGGACTGGCGCAAATGTCGTTGTAGGAGGCCACGGTACTGGAAATATATGAAATATTAATGATACAGACTTCATCAACATCATAAGTTGTCAGTTGCTGGATATGGGTCTCATAAATCGCACGCTACTTAAATCAATCGCCGGCTCCTCGTATCCAGATATTTCTTACTAATGGTTAATTCTACATTCGATTGTATTGGTCTAGTGGTTGTAAAGACAATTTTAATCATATAAATGTATAATTTTCTAATATTCCATGAAGAAATATTTATAATCCATTACTCACAAGGCTCCGCCGTCACGACCTCTGGCAACGGCACAGGCTCCATCGGCCGGTAGGGTTCCCTTAGAGGTTCTATAGGCACAGGCCTAGGTTCTGGGTACGGCTTCCCCTGGTAAGGATCTACCGGGACGGGTAGAGGAGGTACTTGCTCTGTCACTGCTTGCAGTTTTGGGACTGTTGAAGAATATTTTATTGGTTACTATAATTTTTTACTTTACTTTTAAATATTTATTTATTTATTTTCTCATCATTACTATCCTTACAGGAATTTCCTAATTCAATAGTGTGGCCATAATTACAGTTTTATTGTTTTATATATGTCAAAAGCATGGATTGTGTGAAAGATGATATGGCGACGAAGTGGATGAGTACTAAGATGGCGGTTATTTGGCGGTGTGTATATTCTTTTCAGTACATTTATACCAGACAAGCTCTAAGGCGTGAGCACCTTTAATTGCCTGTCAGATTATCATACTGTTATCTATGACCATTGTATTTAGCTCGAAGTCAAAATCTTTAAATAAATATAAATGTATAGCAGAAGATGAGGATGCTGCGTCATATTGGAACAAAATATTTTTTGTACATTTATGTATGGACAACGACAGAAGATTGTTAGATGAATGATCTGGATGGATATAAAAAGAAATTAAATAAAATGTTTGACAGAGGAAGCTTACCACAATCAGGATGTGGATAGCAAGTTATTTGCTGCTCATAAACTCCGTCTTGTACCAAATGTTTAGCGCACTTGCAAAGTTTGCAAGCTTCAGTCGGGTGAGGGAACAGCACGTTCGCGGGGAATTTCTCACATATTGGTACTGCAAAGATAAATAAACTATTATGAATATCTTTCAAAATTACATGACGCAAACTGGAATTTTGGGTCATATTTTTTTGTAAATATAATATTAAGGATCTGTGTACAGTTACAAACTGATATCATCTTTACTACTTTATAAGATTGGGCAGCTCAAACGAATAGTACTCGCTAATTAAAGCTGGCAATTCAGATTATGCTTTCACTGTCAACAAAGTTTCATGGTATGATCAAACTAGATTATTTATCTTCTTGCAAATCATGCACCCCTTGCCCTATGGCCGCTAAGGACTTGTACATCTCTTCAAGGAATTAGGGATACTCAACTGAGTAACGTTCTTCGTGAACACTTAACGTCACATAATGCATCTTCTGTGCATTGGTAGTTCACATCCGACATGAAAGTTATAAAAATTGTTTAATTTACTTCCCCTTTCGGGTATTTTAAGGAAATGTCACATATTTATAATATTTATTAGAACTTACGCGGTATTGCCGTAGGCACATCAGGTATTGGAGCTGAAATTAAAAAAATAATCATGACATTTGGTGTAGTTAGGCGACAATAATATGATAGTTAATGAAAATAATGTTTTCGAGTTTGATTATTTTCTATCTGAAATACTTACGTAAGGCAGTCACATCGGCAGGCGCAACTGAAAAGTTTAAGAAAATTGTAATGCAGATCTTTGCAATGAGAAAAAGATACCGCATGTAGAAAAATCCGAAAGCTACTCACTGCACTGGGGATTCTCCTTGCACTCGATTTGAACATCGGTCTTGCCGGTCACAATGGACTCCCTGCAGATGCATATCTGGCAAGGGTGCAGTGGGTTGGTGAATGGAACTCCGGTTGGCAGAGGGTTACAATGGGCTGAAATCAAATTAAATCATTATTTTTTTGTATGACACTAGTAGATAAGTAACTACAGTTCTTAAGATAAGGAGACGCGACAGCTAAAATACTAAAAAACTTTCTTATTTGCAAAATCTAAAACTGATCCGGATTTCCAGTTAATAGCTTTAGTAGTTCTTGAGATATCCAGCTGTGACAGACGGACAGACAGACAGACTGAGTCGCACCATAAGGGTTCCTTTTTACCATTTTGGTACGGAATACTATTAAAAAGACGTCATCAATAAATTAATTAAAATAAAACTGTATGTGAAACTAGTAGTGAAATCAAATTGTGAAGCAAACAGCTGATTTCTTTGATTTCTTAAACACTCTAATCATTAATATATTAATTATTTTCACCAGCATTTACATACAACTTGAATTATTTGATATTCTGGGACTGACGGTAGCTACCAATATGAGTAAACTAAATGATGGTTCTGTTGGAAAACTCGTAGCCTTTCTTCAAGGTGAAGTTATTAATCAAGACGACGGACTAAGACAGCAGTAGAAAGATCGTAAATCTTTCTCAGTGAAATATTATTTCTATATCTTGATTGGATTCCTATGAGGCCTTTGGTAAATTAAAAATACGCTTTTAGTTCTTAATCCAAAACGCTGAATTACAATATTGTAGTCTACCAACCATCATGTACTTACTTGCTGATTACCTGATCTACAAGATAGCATATTCGGCAAAACACAATTACAAAGAACCAATCATTACCTTGGGCCGGTGGTGGTGGCAGCGTTGCGACAGGCTCTGGAAAAGTAACCGGGACAGGTGATGGAGGCCGGACAGGTTGTTGATACACAGGATAGGGCTCCGGAGTAGGAGCAGGCTGATATGGCGCCGGGTTGGGCTGTGGTTGACGCACTGGTGGATAAGGCTCGGGCATTATTGGAATAGGTTCAAAGGGCCCAGGAGTTGCTGGCTGAACAGGAATGGGTTCAGGTAGTCGTGGGACTACTTCTGGAAGCTTCGGTGGAGGGTTCATGCATCCAGCACAACTCGCACACACGGGCTGGAGTAGTCCGTACTCGTTCAGACAGATGCAGACCAGACAGTCGAGTTCTTGAGACCAAAAGTGATGGAATTCGTTTTCTTTTGTACACTGTATCGCGTTTTCTCCTCCTGGTAATAATATGATTTTGATTAGATATAAAGTTAAAAAAAAATACATGTTTATTAGTGTCCAAGTATTGAAAACAACATTGTGATTACAGTTTTATCGTAAAATCACAGCATTGTGACAAAAAAATCAATTGACACATTTGACACTTTTGACACATTTGACACAGGAAACTTATTTTTTTCATAACTATGCTATTGAAATAGTTATAACAAACTCACCAGACATTTTGTTAGGAAACACATATTCATTAGGCGAAATCGCTCTAGACTTCGCATCTGAAACAATCCATTATGACTTTTATTCCATACTGTGATGACATTATTAATTATTATAAATGAAATTATTATTATACCCTCGAATGCGATCGGCGAACTTTTTCCGCCGGAAAAACGAAATATTTCAGTAAACAAATGGAAAATTGTATTACTGACGTTATTAATTGCTTTATGTCCGATGATGTTTTATCTGTTTGCATTTGTGCTTACAGTATTTTTATCTCACGAAGCGACGTGCTTTAGTTGTGGTAACCAGGTGTATTAAGCACGCTGTGAATTTGTGCGCGAAGACGAGTAGCGTCAGCACATAACACACGCGCGCACACACACACATACTCCCAACTTCTCATTGCCTACGACGACGGTACCGTGAGCTCGTGCGATTAAAAGTATGTTGATGCGGTTTGTATTTAATGGGTTAATGATGATTTCTAAAGAAGATAATTCTGAAAATATTCACTTACTAGCAAAGACTATAGGCGGCTCTTGTGCTATGTTTTCCGGCGAATTATAACCTCCAGGTCGCACTGGTGATTCAGATGGGTAATCACTCGCGTATGGACTTATTCCCTGGCTATATGGATTGGAAACACCACTCGCAGCTGGTTTGGAATCAGGATATGCTTGTGCAGCGTCCGCCCCTGAATTATACAATTGAGGATATGGACCACTGGGTGTATAAGGATTATATTCGTATGGATCCCAGCCACTCTTCGATATATACAGACTCGAATCAATATCGTCTAATACTGGATCATATTCACGTGATCTGCTTACACTATAAGTAGAGGCTGAAGACAAAGAAGATTTCGGTTCGTTTGTATTTGGAACAGATTGATATTCATATGCATTGCTTTCGCTTTGAAGTTTTATTTTTTCGGAATTATTTACTCTTAATTGGTCCATGGATGATTCATAACGTGAAGAATCAGAATCTGGTACTGGAATGGATTGATACGGCTGGATTTCTTCTTGCGTGGGTTTCATTCTAAGTGAATTACTTGGAATTGGAATAGGCTGATATGCTCCATTATTGGTTTGTTTCTGAGAAATACTCGATTCAATATATGATCCAGAATTAGGCATGGGAATAGCCTGATATGAGCCTCTGTCATCTGGCGAGGGTGGTTGAGCAGAATTTTGTACAAAACCATTAGAATGCGATAAAGAGTAATCAGCAGCGGAATAGGTTCGTTCGCTATATAATCTAGATACGGCCTCTTGTTGTTCAAGACTTGGTTTTGGGATCGGGATAGGTTGATACGGTTCAGTATCAGATTTTGGAGGATTAGGATCTCGATAAGGAACTAGAAACGAATTATATGGGGAAGGATTAGGATCAGGTAGAGGAATTGCCTGATATGGCTCATTTTGGCTATATGATTGAGATGAAGAAAACCCATATTGTGTTTGTTCCTGACTATATGGTCTTGAATTAGGCTCATATTGATCATCTTGAAATTTGATTATCGGCACAGGTTGATATGCCCCGCTAATTCCTTGTTTTTTAGTAGAACTAGGTCCTTCATATGGGACCAAAAATCGTTCATACGGTGAAAAGTTTGGATCTGGTATCGGAACAGGTTGGTATGGTCCACTATTGTCATGTGTGTGGGTAGAACTTGCACTGGACCCTGGAGTATATGGGTAAGATGAAGGAGAAGCAGAGAGAGAATCCGAAACTGGGTTAAGCCTAGGGACAGGTTTCGGTAGCATAGAATTAGGCTCAATTATGGGTTGGTTTGACTCACTGTCGGCTTGGCCTGGAGTGAAGCTCAATCCTTGGCCATACGGGCTCACATTAGGTGGACCATTATATCCTGGTTGATATAATCCATTATCAGCTTGGTTTTGCGCTTGGCCAGTCCCCTGTCCTTGGTTAGAGGGGTTGAAAACAGGATCTCGTTGATATAGTCCACTTTCTGCTTGTGGATTCATATTAGGTGAAAGTTGATATAATCCATTATCGCTTTGTGCTTGGGCCGAGTTCAACCCAGAACTGTAAGGGTAGGACTCAGGGTAAGGGTAGGACTTTAGCCCCTGGCTGTATGAGTCGCTATTGATTGCTTGAGCCTCTGCTTGCGAAAAACTTGAACCAGGTGGTATATAAGGACCTAATTCTTCATTAAAAGGGTTAAATGACGAGGCTGGTGCTCCTCTTGATACAGCTGTTGCTTTAGACTGAGCAGAACCTCCGACGCTGTCGACATAAGCTGAGGCAAATCCATCTCCACTGGATTGAGCGACCGCATTGCTCACAGCTGGGTCTGGGCATATGATATAATGTAAATAATAATTAACTAACTTATCATAAAGTCTGAACTTATAATAGGTTAATTAAGGTTCACCTTCCAAACTACGAGCATCACTTTGTGAGACATCCCCCGATCTCCCTTCATTGACTCGGGAATTTGATTGAGTTACAGCTAAACTTAATTCTGAAATAAAGTCTAAATTAAATTTCAAGTATTAAAATAGATTAGCTGATGTAGTTGATTTACATTGCGTTCCTTACCACTTTTGAGATCACCGGGAGCATCACCGCTTTTTCTTAAACCTACTGCTTCTTTCACATTGTTTAAGTCTTGAAGACCTTTTGATTCTTTTAAACTATCTAATTCTTCAGCTCTGCCTTCAGATAACAGGAAGGCAAGGAGGCAAATGCCCCCAATGACCCCGACCTGCATCCCGGCGTATTGCACTTTACCCCTGAACTTATGGTCCTGCAGCTTACATCAACGATTATTTCCATCAATGTGTTCCGAACAACATACAGACGAATTTATAGGAAACACTATAATTGTGTGTGATAACCATTTGGCGTTTTAATATTGGTACAATATGATTTATGATGTAATTACCGCATGTAAGTGCCTATGATTCGATTGGTTTCAGAATAATTTATTGTCTAGACGTCAAAAAGACGTGTGTGTAATTGATTTATAACCTAAGAAATACTTGAGAATGTAGGATTCGGCTAACTAGAGCAACATCTAATGACTAAATAAATGATTAGAAAGTTTAATTGTTCTTGTGTGTGTACTTTAAAATGTATTCGTAAATTGTACGAATGACTGGACTAACTTATTAACTGTATAGCTATGAAGCCAATTGATCCAACTAATATGAGTTATGTGGATTTTGGCTGAAGTTTATAAAAACATAAATTATTCTACCTACATTGTATTTTGTAAAAACTACTTTACTGCTTGTTCGTGCACAAAAGATTTGTAAGAAATGTGAGAATACTTTGATGCACAACTGATTCAAGTTACTTTGCTTATAACTATATGTAATCCGTTTCTCTGGAATCGTTGTTTGGCAAGGAGAGGCAGAAAGATAGATACAATTTCATGATGGGTATTTTGTACATGTTTCAAGTTTGTTATGATCAATTATTTTTGCGTACGCTATTTAACAGCCACCCATCCCATTTAATTAATATAATTTGGTAAGGAATTAAGGTAAACAAAGTTACTTGGATCGCATATGAGTTTAAATTTTTGCTTCATGGCATAAAAAAGCAAGTGATCCAAATGCGTTTAATAGTCTTGGAAACTAAGTCTAAGGCTCACATGCAGCGTAAAAACTCTGACACTATGTTATTCAGTAACCACACAAAAAGAAGAGATTGTGCAAAATAATATTATGACATAAAAACTTCTTTTACCCACTTTACAATATAAGATAGGTCAGAAAAAAATATTTGTGAATCACGGAACCGCGGAATTTCAATGTATTCCATATTAGTCAATACGTTTGTAAATATACGTTATTTTCATCCGGTTGTATGTATTATCAGAACTCAAAATTTATTGATTCTGTTAATTGGTATTATTCGTTCTCTATGTGTTTAATGTGTGATGTGTCGTGATAACTGAGGTTCAGTAAGTTTTCGTCGTGTTTCTACATAGTGGTTCTCAGAGATAATTATTTATGTTTGGGGTATGATAAAATCAAAATGCAGATATTATATCCCACTAAATGCTTTATTATTATAATAAATAGATATAAGTATGAAGTTTGCTCGCCATTTTCTAGATGCTTCAATTATATATATAAACAAAATCGGATCCATATGCTTGCCATGTTGGTAGAGAGATCATTGTGATGAGTTTTGGTCTGTAACAAAACAAATTGACATTAATTTATCAGGATTTACCGCGTTCATGCCGTCTTGGTATTTTTTGTTAAGCAATAAATTGCGAAATCATTTGAGGTTACGTTATATTTATTTGGTAGTTTTCGTTTGTAAATTTGAACCCTCCCATTTCGTGTAATATTCTGAGCATTAAGTGTAAGTGAGGGAATCAAAATATTCGTTGTAAGTACTTACAGATTCTTAGAATTCCGTGATACTTGATTACGCTCTCATTCTGAGCCTGTGCTGGCGTTGCTCAGCGTTGCGTTTCTTTCTCGCTTCTTGCAGAACTGGAACATCGTCGGCTAATTCATCTGACTGGCCGGATCTGGCGAGTTCTACGTCGCTCTCTGGTTCTCCACTTCGTACACCAAAGCCAGCGTTGGCCAATGCTTGGGATATAGCGCTTGATCCTCCGTAGCTGCCGTAACCACCACCGGCATTGGCTGCTGCTGCTGCTGCTGCGGCAGCTGCGCTAGCTTCTCCAAAACCACCGCCGTTACCGGCTGAAGCAGCTGCTGCAGCTGCTGCGGCGGCTGCACTAGCATCTCCATAGCCGCCAAATCCACCGTAGCCTGTAGCAGCATTAGCGGCAGCCTGGGCAGCTGCATTCGCATCACCATATCCGCCGAATCCGCCATAGCCAGAAGCTGCATTAGCCGCAGCTTGGGCAGCTGCATTGGCATCACCGTATCCGCCGAATCCGCCATAGCCAGAAGCTGCATTAGCTGCAGCTTGAGCAGCTGCATTGGCATCACCGTATCCGCCGAATCCGCCATAGCCAGAAGCTGCATTAGCGGCAGCTTGGGCAGCTGCATTGGCATCACCATATCCGCCGAATCCGCCGTAGCCAGAAGCTGCATTAGCGGCAGCTTGGGCAGCTGCATTGGCATCACTATATCCGCCGAAGCCACCGTAGCCGGAAGCTGCATTAGCCGCAGCTTGGGCAGCTGCATTGGCATCACCATATCCGCCGAATCCGCCGTAGCCAGAAGCTGCATTAGCCGCAGCTTGGGCAGCTGCACTAGCATCTCCGTAGCCACCTACTCCACCATAGCCAGTAACAGCATTGGCGGCTGCTTGTGCGGCAGCATTGGATCCGCCGAATCCTCCATAACCATTCGCGGCGTTGGCGGCTGCTTGTGCGGCAGCATTGGATCCGCCGTATCCTCCATAGCTATTTGCGGCGTTTGCGGCTGCTTGTGCGGCAGCATTCGATCCGCCGTATCCTCCATAGCCAGTCGCGGCGTTAGCGGCTGCTTGAGCTTCGGCGAGGCTATATCCACCTCCAAAACCAGAACCAGTTGCTGCATTTGCGGCTGCTTGTGCGGCAGCATTGGATGCACCGTATCCTCCATACCCATTGGCAGCGTTAGCGGCTGCTTGAGCTTCGGCAAGGCTATATCCACCGCCATAACCAGAACCAGTCACTGCATTTGCGGCTGCTTGTGCGGCAGCATTAGAACCGCCGTATCCTCCATAGCCATTTGCGGCGTTAGCGGCTGCTTGGGCGTCGGCAAGGCTATATCCACCACCATAACCAGAACCAGTCGCAGCATTTGCAGCTGCTTGTGCGGCAGCATTGGATCCACCGTATCCTCCATACCCATTCGCAGCATTAGCAATTGCTTGAGCGTCAGCAAGGCTATATCCACCGCCATAACCAGAACCAGTCACTGCATTTGCGGCTGCTTGTGCGGCAGCATTGGATCCACCGTATCCTCCATACCCATTCGCGGCATTAGCAATTGCTTGAGCGTCAGCAAGGCTATATCCACCGCCATAACCAGAACCAGTCGCTGCATTTGCGGCTGCTTGTGCGGCAGCATTGGATCCGCCGTATCCTCCATACCCATTGACGGCATTGGCGGCTGCTTGTGCAGCAGCATTGGATCCGCCGTATCCTCCATAGCCATTGACGGCGTTAGCGGCTGCTTGTGCAGCAGCGTTAGATCCGCCGTATCCTCCATAGCCATTGACGGCGTTAGCGGCTGCTTGGGCGTCTGCGATGCTATATCCACCGCCATAACCAGAACCAGTCACTGCATTTGCGGCCGCTTGTGCGGCAGCATTTGATCCGCCGTATCCTCCATAGCCATTCGCCGCGTTAGCAGCAGCTTGGGCGTCAGCAATGCTATATCCATAACCAGATGCAGCGTTGGCGGCTGCTTGCGCGTCTGCTATGCTATATCCACCACCATATCCTGCAGCATTAGCGGCTGCTTGAGCAGCTGCATTGGCACTACCTCCTCCGTAGCCACCATAGTTAGCTGCAGCGTTAGCAGCGGCATTAGCACTGGAATAATCTCCACCATAGCCGTTCAATGAATTTGCAAAAGCGTTTGCGTTAGCTGCAGCATTCCCACCAGAATGGGCTGCTGAATTAGCATTCGCATTAGCCCAATCCAATCCAGTGAAAATATTTCCGTAGCCTCCACTTGCAGCATTCGCTGACGCATCTGCTGATGCACTAGAACCGCCAGGGAAACCGCCGTAGCTGTAGGGTCCGAAATATCCATTGTAACCACCGGTGTTGGCGTTGGCCGCTGCGTTAGCTTCGGCGGAACCATGCCCGTTGGAGGCCGCGTTAGCATTAGCACTTGCTGAGCTCCAGCTAGATCCACTACCTGGACCGACTGAAAAAGAAATAAAGCAATGAATATTATTTTGGGTCCAGTCAATAGTAACACAAAGCCTCGTTTTTACAAGTTTGGCCTGTGTAGGTAGCGTTAGAAGTATAGGATCCAAGCTAAGAGTGGTCAGGAATTAAGATAGAGGTACCTTGTTACACACGATTATGATTAAGTTTTATTAGAAATGAATTCCACGGACTGCATACTCACCTGATATTAAGGGCTCTGGTTGTAATACTGTAATATAATAAGGAAAATAATGTTTAAAAAATGCTACTGCTGAGTCATCTAATGTAGACCCATCCTTTCGCAAAAGATAACTAGCGAGCTAATACGGTCTGAATACCAACTTATCAAAGAAATAACGTTATCTGTTAAACCCTAGAAATGAGTACTTAGTTTGATTTCTAATAATCCTGACTCGTCTCATTGTAAAACCCCATCAAATCAGATGAGCCAAGGTTGACTGTAGGCTCATAATAGGGATGATGACAACATTTTTTTTTATTAATATTATGATAAACCAAAAAATACCTGTTTCATATATTTTTATATATGATTGTAATAGTAGCTCTTTTTGTTTTACCTAGGCCTCATCCCTATTCTTCTTTGCATTGGGTCGTATAGTAGTTTAACATGATGTGTGTTTACTAACCTAAGCAAGTGGAGTCAGAGTGAGTTTCGATGTAAACGTAGTTGTAAACAACTTTGCAGACGTGGACCTGGCAAGGCTCCGAAGGGACGCGGAAAGGAACTAATGGTTTGTGGTTTCTGCATTCAGGAGCTACAAAATATTAAAAATACATGATTATCTTGTTCAATTTAAAGATGATAGGAGAAATAGAAAACTCACAACGTGTCAATAGCGAATTCATTCTTACCAACGTATAGGATCACCGGCACAGGGTAGTACTTGGTTTCTGCAACATAAATAATTATTCGATAAAACCTTTTCACTTTCTTTTGGTGATCGATTTCTGCAATATTTATATTTTCAAGTAACGTTTAATTACCACCAATATAATATCTATGAATCTATTTACCTCCAGGTACTTTAACAGGTACAGGCACTGGGATAATCCTGTCTTTGCCAGGCACAGTGATGTAGTGGTTCACTGGGTAAGGAACTGCTATTGGCGGCGATGGAACTGGAACTGGTACCTTCACCTCAGGTCCAGGTACTTGCTCGATGATCTTGATAGGTACTGGTACTAGCTTAGGTGGTTGCTGTACTGGATATGGCCTATAAAGTAAAACAGCCAGTGTGTGCGCATCGTGTGAAAGATCATTTTAGCTAGGAGAGGAAAAAAAAAGCGTTCTACGAGACCCCGCATAATTAAAGAAGGAGGTTCGTATAATGTTGTAAGCCAATTCTTACCTGTCTACAGGATATGGTACAGGTATTTTCTTCTCAACCGTTACTGGGACTGGTACAGATGGTCCGCGGATGTAGATCTTTTCAGCTGGTACCGGTACTGGTACGGGTACTGGTACCAAGATATGTTTACCTGGTATCGGCACGGGTACGGGGTAAGGACGCGGTGGTCCTGGTATGAACATTGGAGGCGGACCTGAAGTGGTGAATAAGATTACTGTGATAATAGTTCATCCATAGGATATTGCTTATGAGTTAAGGCAGTTTCATCGTTATAACGAACTCGTTAGACAAAGCAAGTCTCAATCTGAAGATAAGCGATGACATAGTTGACGATTACTTTTTTGAAGTAGGTCCTATTTTTGAAGACATTATTACTTCGGACGTTAATCCGCTGCATACCTAATTTGTAGAGAGTGTTTAGTGCGTCAGTGGTTCTTTCCGCAGTTTATAACATTACACTAAGTTCTGATACAGTTACATTGAACGAAAGAATACTTACAATACAGGAATTGATCCTTGGGTGTGGGTTGAGGTTGCGGCGGTGGGAGTGGTGGATGAGGGATTGGATGGGGTTCTGGAAGGGGAGGCAATGGGCGTATGCGTGGCAGCGGTATCGGCAGCGGCGAAGGTAGCGGCACCGGCACTGCAATAAAAGAAACGGAATATCTTGATGAGCAACCAATATATGTACCTAGTTTGATTATTTCATTACGTGTGTTGCCTATTGATGATTTTAACATCAGATTTTGTATAACTTTCTATACATAAGAACGGAGAGAAAACCATTTATGGCTCGAGAAGTTATTAATAAAAATAAAACTCTTGCTGTTCTTGAGACCGATACAATGAAATCTATGGTATCATAAATACATATTATTTAATATCTATGCAATGAATAAATTATGTATTCGGCGTTAAATCGTTACCTGGTGCTGGTTCTGGCTCTGTTAATAGACATTGCAATAAATTAGTTTCATATTTATTTGCATTGATTGTAAAAAAAAGTATTCAAAATATAGTATTTATATCCTGTATAAAGAGTTTATACCTGGTGGTGGTTGTGTTGGGTATTCGACTATTTCAATTACTATACCGATAAAAGGAAATGATTAAGCATTACGAATTCAATAATCCGTTGAATATAAAATACCAAAAAGACATTTTATAGTCTCACAATAGTTCCTATCATAGCAACAGAAAACGCGACAAAAACCAAACTTCTATGTTTTTTTAAGTTATGTTAGCTCTTGATTATTAAATCTACCAGAATAATTTATTTTACATTTCTAAAGGAAGTTCAAAGTTGATTTAAAAGTAATAAAAATACACGTACCTGGTGCTGGAGGTAATGGAAGAGGTCCAACCTCTGCAAAGAAATGTCATAACATTGAAATCGTTCATAATAACTATTTATTATTTTAAAAAAAAATGCTAGATGAGTAATTCTCAAAGTGAGCGATAATGATGATAGGGATTTAAATAGTGTATTTTTTTTTTACGAAATTTGCCCTGTGTGATGCTGTTAGTTTTTTAACTAACAGCATCACGCAGGGCAGGCAGAGCACCATTCATTAATCTCAATGAAATTAAAAAATCTTTAGAATGTCATTTCTGAAATTAAACTCGTATATTTATTTATACTGCAACACATCCACGCAGTAAGGCTATAAAGCGGTCAAAGTCACTTGTTTTTATAAGATAATGTACCTGGCTGCGGCAGTGGTACTGGAAGTGGCTCTGTGAAAAGTGCAATATAAAAAAATAAAGCTTCATCTCTGTCGAATCACTAGAGAATGTAAACCTTTCTATTAAGAGAAAATAGAAAATAACGAAAGACCTCGTTGCGAGCACAAGTTTCTTGACGTAAATACTAAATGACGATTCATCTCAAAGAAATTAATGTTTCAATGAATTATACCTTTAGAACAATAATGTGAAGAGATCCATCAGAAGGAAGAGGAATCTAAAGAGCCCTTGGATTAAAGAAAATGTAGAAACGATGAAATTAAATGTATGTATAAATGAAATACCTATTTACCGAAGTGCCAGCAAATAATTTCATTATACATCAACAACGTCTTCTTTACGATGAAACCATAAAAATAGTGAAGCATTCATAACTAATGATGAAAGAGGAAGTAGATGACCGAAAGATTTCACAAAAAAAAAATCTTAAAAACTTTACCTGGAGGCGGTAGAGGTGGTAAAATTATGTCTATTTCTGGAATTACTAAAAACAGAGAGACTTTATGTTAATACTACCGTTTCATAAGACTTATCCATTGTTTATTAAGCATTCTATGGAGTAAATATTATACCTGGTAGTGGAGGTAGAGGTGGAAGAGGTTCTGCAAAAAAAGTAAAAAAAAAACATAAACTTAGTCTGTTTACCCTAAATTCTAAAATAAAATTCCAAACTTAATATTTATACTAAACAACAGTACGATGCCAGTTATTTGCAAGATTACAATCATCAAAACTTAGCCTTACGAAAGCATTATGATACTGACCATAACTTTTCCCTGATGGGTTAACCCGACTTAGACTTAAACTTGCATGATTGTGTGACCAATGAGAAGACTATCTTTTTTTAAATTTTGTAATAGCCTATTTGTAAATTCTGAATCTCCTTAAACAACAAACTCTAAAACCGCATGGCCCGAAACTATACAAAGTAAATACATATTATGTAGGTATACCTAGTTCCAGGTTTTAAACGTGCGGTAGAAATTCTGTCAATAATATATTAAAATCATAACCTAATATCAAATAAAAAAGGCAAACATGAACAGGTCTGAATGGAGAAATTACCTGGAGATGGAGGAGGTGGTATGATTATTTCAATAACTGAAATCAATGCAGAATATACAAATTAGGTATCATCGGTAATTAGAAATTAAATACAAATGATTAGTTAGAATATATACCTGGTGGAGAAGGCAATGGTGTCGGAAGAGGTTCTGCAAAAAGAATTAAACCGGACTATAACTTCACTTTTGATAAACAATCAATTATAATAATAAATCAGTTATTTCTTTAAATGCCGTAATTTTTTCATGTCCCTAACAGACACTGATTTCATATGACTTGTTACAAATACCAATTCGCAATACAACTACTGCTGTTAGGACTGAAAAGGTGGTGAAAGAGGGAGAGACGCAGTGAAAAGTTTGAATGAGGAAATATAACGATATCAATTTGAAAATCATTCTGAAGAATAAAGCGAACCATACTGATTTTTTGAGACATAGTGGAAGAAAACATTTCAAAATCATGTTATTTTACCTGGAGGTGGAATATCTGGTGTAATGATTTCTGGAAGTAATACAGAACAAAGTGATGAAGAGAAAACTCATTTAAGTAGTAGAAGAATTAAAAGAAATAATTTGCTTTCGTAAATATACCTGGCTGCGGAGGCAACGGTGGTACAGGATGTAGGTCTGTGAAAAAGTATGTAAACCATATAATACAGGTTCACTTCAACCAAAACATCATTCAAAAATACTTAGTTCAGAATCTAAAGCAAAACGAAGAATAATAAAATTTGAAAAACTGCCAAATAGCACTCAAGATGAATCTTCACACCCATTCAATAATCAAAAACCTATCGACTCTAGAACCAATCTCACAAAACCGAAGAGTGGACGACCACAAGAAAATTAGAACGCTAATGTTTTACTACCTGGTTGTGGTGCAGGAACTGCCAATTAAAACATAATTTATTGGCGAAATACAACGAATTAATTTAAAATTATACATATAGCCTCAAAGTGTACCTGGTTGTGGAATCAACGTAGGTGGAGACCATGGAAGTGGTGCTGTTGAAAAAAGTAATGTAAGCCGAAATGTTCTGGGTTTCGATGAACAATTTTAAATCTTAACACGATACTAAAGATAAGAAAGTTTATATTTGAAAACAAGAAACCCATATAGTGGAACTAGACATTAAATAATTGTCAGAATTAGACCTTCAGAATAGAATAAACAATCATTCTTAGAACTGGCTGCAAGAAAAAGAAATGCTAACCTTTCCACTATTTTCTGTTTCAACTAAGAATATGAATTAGAAAGTACTTTTGTTCAAGATGATTTTGCGGCTCTGGAAGATGTTCTGGCAGTCGTTAATATTTATTTGTAATTATTATCATGTTATGGACAGAAGACATCATTTAAGGATTAATTGGAGATTTCTGCAGTATGACGAGCTTTCACATAATTAAATGTGTGTTATAATTTACCTGGTATTCCAGGTATTTCTGGAACTAATGTAAAAAGCAATTAGGCCACTATTTTCTGAAGTTATTCGATTTCAAATTAAAAATGATGTTTATACTTAAAATATACCTGGTTGAATAGGCAACGGAGGTGAGGGTAATGGAATCATTTCTGTGAAAAAGACGACCAATTTATAACTTGCCTAGAACAACCACCCATAGTCAGTCAAAAAAAATGTATATACTATTGAATTAAAGTTCTTTGAGTATGTTATATTCCTTAATCTATACTGGAACTACTGGTCCGAATTGAAAAATTCTTTTTATGTTGGATAGTCCATTTATAGAGGAAGGCTATAGGCTGTGTATATGTAACATCACGACCAATAGGAGCCGAGTAGCGGATAAAACCGCGCGGGAGCAGCTAGCATATTATAAGTAGTCTACCTTGTGGCGAAAGTGGCTGTGGTAGAGGTACTGCAAAATAATATAAAAAGATCGTATATCTACGAGCCCATCAATATAAAGGACAAGATTGAAAGTTTTAGATAGGAATAAAATTGGAGTCACCAATAAAATGATTCGTATCAATTTATAAAAATACCTGATGGGGTTATTCCCGGTGTAATTATTTCTGGAATTAATTTAGAACATATAAATTAGGCTCTTGAAAAGTTTGAATTCAGATTGAATATAATATGCCAACTAAGCAATTAAATATACCTGGTTGAAGAGGCCATGAAGGTGGGGGCAATGGAAGAGGTGCTGTGAACACATCATAGAAAATGTAAGTTCACCCTGGACAACCACCCAAAGTCAGAATATTTTTTTTTGTAAATTACTACAAAATTATAATACCTGGCGTTGGAAGTGGCTGTGGTTGAATTACTGCAAAAATATTGTGTAAAATATCATAAAGGCAAACTTGAAGTACCTATTCTATATGGATTCAATTTAATTGATCATTCAGACTGAAATGTCTTAGACAAGAGTATGGAAAGTGAATTCAAAAGTAGACTTTAAATTACCTGGGGGTGGTATCGGTGGTGGTATTTCTAGAACGTATGTGGAGCAGGTTAGAATTTTAGTTAAGTCATTGTCTGCCACGCAGCAGACACAATAGAAAAACTATTGTTTGTCGGACACAAGGTGACCGCGTTGGCGTTCAACGTGTTAACATTGAATAATTAGTTGAATATTATAAAAACGCAGCCTAAAAGGTACCTGGTTGAAAAGGCAATAAAGTTGAGGGCAATAGAAGTCATGCTACACGTCTTCGAAAACGTAAGTTCTCCTTAGACAACCACACAAAGTTTATTAAAATATAGATTTACCTGGAAGAGGTAAAGGAGGTGTAATTATTTCCGAAACTAACGCAGAACAAAGAAATCATGCTTATGTGTAGTTTGAATTTAAAATAACTATCTACATTGTCTAGTCATTATTAATAATACATGTTAAAAAGACGTTAACGGTGGTGAAAGTGGATGTGGTAGAGGTACTGCAAAATGATAAAATGTTCGTATTTTACGAGCCCAATATAAAGGACAAGATTTTAGACAGGAATAAAATTGTAGTGACCAATAAAATGATTCGTGTCAATTTATAAAACGACCTGACGGGATTATTGCCGGTGTAATTATTTCTGGAATTATTTTAGGACATAAACATTAGACTCTTGAAAAGTTGTAGCGGGATTTAACATTATGTGCCAACTAAGCAATTAAATATACCTGGTTGAAGAGGCCATGAAGGTGGGGGCAATGGGAGAGGTGCTGTGAACACATCATAGAAAATGTAAGTTTACCCTGGACAAGCACCCAAAGTCAGAATATATTGTCTTGTAAATTACTACAAAATTATAATACCTGGCGGTGGAAGTGGCTGTGGTTGAATTACTGCAAAAATATTGTGTAAAATATATTTGGGGCTAAATATCATAAAGGCAAACTTGAAGTATTCCATATGGATTCAATTTAATTGACCTTTCAGACTGAAATGTTTTAGACAAGAGAATGGAAACTGTACATTATAATTCAAAAGTAGATTCTAAATTACCTGGGGGTGGTATTGGTGGTGGTATTTCTGGACCTTATGCAGAACAAGTTAAAATTTAAGTTAACATTGAATGATTTGTTCAATATTATAAAAAGCAGCCTAAAAATGTACCTGGTTGAAAAGGCAATAAAGTTGAGGGCAATAGAAGTCGTGCTACATGTCTTCAAAAATGTAAGTTCTACTTATACAACCACCCAAAGTCAGAACACATTGTTTTGTTAATTACTATAAATCATAATACCTGGCGTTATAAGTGGTTGCGGTTGAATTACTGCAAAAAATTGTGTAAAACATTTTTGAGACTAGTTATTTATCAAGAAGGTATACTTGAAGTTAATTAAAATGTAAACCAAAAATATAATTTCGTTTTTGTCAACCAAACGAAGGATTAAAAAAAAAAGGTATTATATATATCACACATTGTGGTTTCATAATTACTGTACCTGGCGGTGACAATGGTTGGGGTGCGATTACTGCAAAATGTAATATGTAAATGTAGGTAATGAATAACAAAGATTACCTTGTAATTCAATCATTAAGGAATCATATGGATTTACCCACAAGGTTGAGTATCTCATACAAAAGCAAAAGTAGGCATATTATAATGTAGATTTACCTGGAAGTGGTGGCGTAATTATTTTTATTATTTCTGAAACTAACGCAGAACAAAGAAGTTATGCATATGTGAAGTTTGAATTTAAAATATTACAGTGTCTAGTCATAAATAAATAATTCATGTTATAGAAGACATTGACGGTGACGAAAGTGGTATTGCAAAAACGTCGACCATTTAAAATACTTCAGAACCAAATAACTGTTTGTGTTTCCAAATTAAGAGATTACATTATTGTTATACCTGATGGCGGTAGTGGTTGTGGTGGAGGTACTGCAAAACACATTATTGGGATGAAATATTGGCGAGTAATAAAGAGACAAAATAGTGCAGGGCGAACTAAGTTATGAAAACATTGAGTTGACCTGAGTTTATTTCTAGTACTGGCGCATATTAACGAAACTAAACTTTTATATTATTTTGAGTTTGAATTCAATATGTGCAGATTAAAATAACCAGTTTGAAAGGGCAACGGAGACTTGTTGAATTCAATAAATAATAATTAGGAGTGAACAACAACGTAGAACCGTTTCAGAAAATAACAAAGATCTCGAAATACATTATTAAATTAAAGGTCTCTAAAATTACCTGGAGGTAGATTCTGTGGTAGAATTATTTCTACTATTTCTGGAAGTAATGCAGAACAAATAAGTTAGGCTACCATATCTCACCAAGTAATATGATTTATTTTTGAATTTCAGTTCAAAATAATGTGCAGTCGATAAAATATATGTACCTGGTTGAAGTGGGGATATCGGAAGAGGCACTGCAAAAAATGATAATGTAAACCAAGAGATCAGAATCAAACTAAGTTTATGTTAATGGAACAATAATATTGACAAGATTAACAAAATCGACTTCAAATAGAATAGAAAAAGGGTTGGGATGTTGAACGATTGGTGAACGATGGACATTGTAAAAAGGAACTCCAGCTTATATAATTTAACAAGAAATATGGTAGAATACCAAACCAGGAAAATTCTATTAATTACCTGGAGGAGGAACTCCTGGTTGAAGAGGCGATGGAGGTGGGGATAATGGAAGAGGTTCTGTAAAAAAGTAATCAAAATATGATATCATCTCGTTAGACAGTAGTGAGCTTTGAGCCTAATAATGTGGAAGGTAAACTTGAAATATTCATTACCGAATAAGTAGAAGGGAACTACCGATGAGATATTTCAATCAGAGTAGAAGACGTCGAATCAACTTAGAAAATATGGGTTACCTGGAGGTTGTAGCGATGGTGTTATAATTTCTATTATTTCTGGAACTGATGCAGAATGAAGGAATTAGGCTACTGTGTAAGTAGTTTGATGAATAATAAATTATTATGTCCATTTAATGGTCATGAATTTACCTGATATAGAAGACATTGACGGCGAGTATGGTGAAAATGGTGCTGTGGAAACGTCAACAACTTTTTTAAGCAAAACCAATTCGGTTCACAGTAGGGACAGAATAACATGTTGTTAAATGATCGCAAATTATAATACCTGGTGGAGAATGCGGTTGCAGAGGTACTGCTAAAAATTGCGGAAAGTATCACTTATCAGTGTTATTACTAAAATATAAGCATAAATATTTTAGTACCTTGTAACAATCAATAAGAATTAAGTTAAAGTGACCATCAACGTTAAACCATGGCATAAAAAAGTAGGGGAACTCTTAATAAAGGATTACATGCATAGTCTCCAAATTACCTGGAGACAGATTCGGTGGTAGAATTATTTCTACTATTTCTGAAACTAATGTAGGACAATTTATTGAACTACTACTAAATTATAATGGAGTCATAGTATCAAAGGATGTGTCATATAGATAAAACACTTTATAGTTTATTGATTAATTTGCTAATGAGTACTTGGCTAGTAAAGTGCAATCGTAAAATGTACCTGGCTGAAGAGGTGGTGGGGACAACGGAAGTGGTGCTGCGAAAAATTTACCAAAATATAGGCTTGTGTAATTCAATACGGAAGGTACAGTGATCAACTTCACTTCTGGGAATGACATATCATATACATGGTAATATGATTTATACTTATGTGTACCTGGTGGTGGAAGTAGTTGTGGCAGAGGTACTGCGAAAAAAATAATAGAGTCAAACTATGCAGGATATAAACATGTAACTAATAAGGAATTGAACAGCAGTGATGAACAAATTCAGATTAGACTAGGGAATGGCGAACCAATATTACACATTCATATGGACTCAAACCTACCTGGAGGAGGATTTGGCGGTGTTATTATACTAACAGCTTCTGCAACTAAATTAGAACGAAGGTATATGTTATTGGCTATTACACGCATAGCTTTAAACTATTATTGTAATCTTCACAGTACACTAAATTTACCTGAGTGATAACCTGGGGATGGATATAATGGAGAGAGTTCTGTAAAACCAAACAAATGTTCATATTTTTAACTTCAAGGTCTATTTCGTGATAAGTGTTCAAAAAATTTAAACTTGGTGGTGGAAGTTGTTGTGGCAGGGTACTGCAGAAAACTAACGTGTTACTTAACTATTTAAGTACTCTGTTTGATCTGATTATGTAACCGACTAAATTTACTTTTTTTTTTGCAAAGAATTATTTGTCATATTGAAATCTAATGTATACCTGGTAAAGGTGGTGAAAATGGTGGTGGTTGTGGGGGTAGTGGTGGTAACGGAAGAGGTGCTGAAAATTACAATCTTGCTTTGAAATTCATGTTTAAAACTTTTAGGTGACCACAGAAGTAAAAGTTTGAGCAACTCATTATGTGTATATCTTCAAGTACCTTAATCAAAGATCAAGAGAACGTTTGTTATAGTAATTTTATCCAAATCTAATTTACCTGGGAAAGGACTCGGTAGGAATGGTGCATCTATATTCGGATAAAAAACAAGTTAGTATTTTTACAATTAACCACTGAGTAATAAATGGTACTGCTTTGAGAAAAAAGTAATCTATTAATAACGAAACAGATTTGTAGAAAGATAACTTGTTTATACTAGAAAAGAATACTACATTCAAGTACCTACAACTACTTCAATGACCTCAAATAGTAACAAAATATCTCAAACGATCAAAAGACGATGCTACTGGCACAACCACTGATGCAAACTCGCTGACGAAATCGGTTGAAGACTCATCTGAAGACCCAAGACAAAGAACGACAAGACAGTTTAATATTGCCAATATTACTCACGTGGCCGAGGTGGCAAAGGAACAGGAAGCTGCTCCACTGTGAAAAGTCAATAAAGGTTACATACCAACCTTTGTGTCTGGTTACAAACGTGGTGAAGTGTATAGAATAGGTTGTTAGCTTACGGAAGCAGAGGTTGCAGGCCGCGCACTTAGAGTACAGGAGTCCTGAGGATAAGAAGCAGGCGCAAACGTAGCAGATGTTGTTCCTCCTCTCATAGTACATGTCGCCTTCCGCGTTGCATTTGTGTATCGGTTCTGTGGGGAGAAGGAAACACAAATTAGAGATTAAATATTTGTTGTTTTTTTTTCTATACGTTCAAAAACTTAAGGGCGAACCTACGTTAGTTGTGATTGATATTAACCAACTCATTAATCATTATGGATTGTTTTATTTTTCTTAAACGTTTTTTCTATAAACTACAACTTTGCCTTTATCTGTAGGACTCTGAACTATAAAGTAAAACTTTTACATACCGAAGGTGATTAATTCTTCAGGGTTGAACATGCGACTTTCGTCAGAGTCGGAGTCCTCCGGACTGGAATCGGCTGCTTCATCTGTAAAAGACACAGATTTTCATTATGAGAATGTGTTTTTCAGATGATGATGAAAGACATTTTTCAGTGTATTTTTATTAAGACTTCTTGTTATGTTTTTAAGCATGACAAACCTTGTTGGAGTAACTTACGTAATTTCTTTCAATGTAGTTGCAAAATCGAATTGTTACCATAATGCTTCATTATCATGATCCAGATTTTACAAAGCCTTATTAATTTTTTTTTTTTTTTTGTATCGTGCTTCAAAGAACAGCTATTTACTTATTTCTTTACCATACTATAATGCAATAGGGGAAAAAAAACCTCTTATAGTGCCAATTACCTGATGATTCTTGTGATGCTGATTCTAGTATATGTCCAGATCGGAGCTCGGCGCTCACTGGTGCGGAATCTAAAAGTTCATCTGTGACATCGTGATACAAAAAAAAAAGAAAAAAAAACACAATTACAATAACAAAGTTGAGTACATAGCTGATGTCTGTTAAAATTATATAAAATAAATGTCTTTTATCTTAGTAAAATAAAATGTCAAAATAACTGGTTAGAATACTTACATAGCAAAACATTTGAGATAAAACCAATCTCCCAGAGAAATACATAAATAAAAAATATATGTAGGTACCTCTATCTCAATCACGTTAATAACTCCAGCACTTGTCCAAGTGGAGTTATAAGTGATTTAATGGAAAGACAGATAAAGACGACGATAAAAAAATAAGACAAGGTTTACTTACTGGGTATGTGCGAAAGACTAGACCTACTTACCGCTTTCAGGTCGGGCTGTGACCCCCACAGCCAACAGGAAGAGAAGCCAGAGGCTCCCCTTGATCTTCAACATTTTCTTGGACCCTATGTTATGGACCCAACAGTGAGTTGAGAACTCACCGAAGATACCAACTCCGTCAACACTTCCACTATTTAAACCTTTTATTCTTAACGCATTGAAACGCATGCCTAATCGATTTGAATATTAAATTCACAATAATATATAGTTTTAATCTTATTTTTAATATATTTAAACGAAGCGTAAATCTGTGGGAATTAATTAAACTGGGTTTACGCAATCTTTTGTAGTTGTTGTCAAGCAAAAAGCTGTCTTCCTTTCGTTCCGGGAGAAGGTGTAGGCACTTGTGGATGACATTCCAGGAAATGGGTCAATATGTCACTTACGCCGTGTTGCCGCCCGTCGCCTTTGAACGCAATAGCAGTCATATTTATCTTTTCCAATACACCTCGTAATTCTGCAACTTGCCAGGTTTTGGAATGGTATTTTCTTTACTATTTGTATCGGGACCCACATTTTTACACAGACAAATTGCGCTACTATTTATAAAGAAATAAATGTATATTAGTTTGCCTTTTAATCTACTCCAATAAAAAAATTGCTATCTCGAGTTCAGGAACCATAGCGGATGTTACAAATTCTTCGATTCTTTGAACTTGAAATTAAATCTTTTGGTTTAAAATTAAATGACTGTCTAACTACAAATACAAAAAGAACACGTAGGTGTCGAAGTGCTCGTCCGCATCGCTGTCATCCGGTTGAATTACTTTGGTTTCGAATTCAAATTACAAATTTAATAAGTTTTAATTCCATCACTCCCCAAACTCCCTATTTAACACCACAATGACGTAAAATTACATTTGAAATGTCTGAAAAACAAGAGCAACAATCGGGGGCCCGCCACAATGGAGTGGGCGGCCGGAAGTGGGGCGGGAGCCAGCGGAACCGGAAGTGCGACCCACTAATGACACTCCGTGGCGCCATCTACGTGCAAGCCTGCGTGAACCACACCATTGTTGTTGGAATGAAATTTTCCAAATGTGTCATGTAAAATTTTAATGAAGTAATAATATAAATTTTGTCAAATTGTGGTCATAGATTCATGAAATTCGTAGATGATTAGATTAAGATTTCTAACGAAATCAATCGAAGCTACAATAATGATGTCTCTGTGTGAATAATTATTTCAAAATATAAATTGAATATGACGACTATCAACATAAAAATCCCATGGGAAATCATGTTTACACAAATAACAGATTCAATTATCAGAAAAACATCTATTATAACAATAATTTCATCCAGCAGTCCGAAATCCAATCGGATTCGAACAACAAAATACCAGAAAAATCTATTTGAAAACGAATCAGTCCCATTTGGCGGGTACATGATTGATTAAAACCAAGATGGCCGCCATTGTTATTGACAGCTGATATTGCTGCGTTCGTCCGTTAGTTTTAACAATAAATTATGGTTTTATTTTGACTTTAGTGCTTTTAAATTATTACATATAACACACACACATAAATATAATTATGTACGCACAGACAGACGTCCGCACATCTATACATATGGTTTTCACTAATATATTGTAGTAAGCTTCACTTAACATTTAGTGTTTATTTCATATCAATCGGTTCATAAATAAAAAAGTTATGCCAATTTAAAGAATCACGGCGAACATTAAAATTTGTTAAGTTATGCTGCCCGAAAAGTCACTATTCCACGCGGACGAAGTCGCAGGCACAGCTAGTCAGTAATAAAGTTGTCAGACTATTAAGGAAATGACAGATTAAGTAACTTAATGTTAAAACCTCTGTACCTTTAGAATCAAAATCAACAGTCATTTATTCAGACTAGGCTGAAAACCAGCACTTTTTGAACGTCAAAACTACAGAAAGGCAGGGAACAGAGGGGCAGAAGGACTTTAGACAATTTAAGATGGAATGATGCACCAAGGAAAAATAATAATTTTCCATCTTCCCCCTAGATGTAGCTCATGCAGTCCGTCCGTTGCCTAATTGGAAGTCTCCAGGGCCTGAGGGACTGCACAACTCTAGATTAAATGGTTTCTTTGGCCACCTGAAGAAACTATTAGTAGTAGTATCAGGCGAAAACAAGGTGCACGCTTTAAACGGTTGGAATCATACTGGTTCTGATGTAATACTTCGACACACTCAACTGGACTCGGATTAAAATCGACGCCCTGGAGGGTAGGGTCCGAGCGCTGGGCTCTGTAAGGCCCTCCACAATATTTCCTAAAAGCTTTCGTGGGGATGCATCGAAATGTGGTCACAGTGCACAATGAGCTTGATACAGTGATGATGGATTGAGTAAAGCGGCGCACAATGGTTGTTGACATTTAACCGAATTGCGCCACTTCGCTCAGACATGACATGGTGTCTCGTGTCAAAGATGGTGCACCGACGCCTCCATGTTTCACTTCCGTGCCGTTTTGTGGAAATAAACTACTACAACGGACCGCTTGTCGGAACCTCGGGAAAGTACCTTGATCAGGCTCGCGAGCTTATCGCTCATGTGGGATGCGATATTATTAAAAAAGTCGGTAGTTCTGAACGAGGCTTGCATTCATAGTAGGTTCCTCTCTCAGGAGCCCTAACCACCGGTAGCTAGAACCCTGTTCCCAATACCGGTGGGCTAACTACTTTTTAAATTTTTAAATGTTTGATATACCAATATGAAAATAATTTTAAACGTACCAATGTTTTTTTAAGAAACCAGTTTCAATATCACATAAATTCGTCGTTCTCATTTCCCACAATGTGTTTCTGCTGCTTCGCAAATCAAACCATGTTCTTTTTTCTTCAAAAACATTAGATGTACCTAGAAAAACTATTTGAAAAGGATACTTACATATCATTACACGAGTTACCTGAATTACTGATTAAAAGGCTCCTCGGGGAGTTTTTCCTTTGCCGAAGTTCCCTCTAACTAGTTGGTAACTGGCTACATACATTCCACTTGGGTATGGATAAAAGGAATTCTGATTCTGAATACAACCATAAATATTTCGATATATTTCGTTGAAATCTCTTAAATTGAAGAGAAATCCTTTTCTGGGTATATTTCTATGGGGTTTTAGTTATAGAATAACAAACTGATATACTAACTTAGTAATAATTAGTAAACATTTTGTATGTAGTTTCGTTCAAATGACTTAGCCGTATGTAACATAGAAATCATTATTACGACGATTCCATTAAAATTTGATATGTTGTGGTTATCAAATGCCAAATTATTAATGTTTGTTTTTCTTTATTGTTACAGGTATGACATTAAACATAATATTCACATCATTATGGAGGTGAAAGGTAAAATATTTATAAAAGATAACCATTTCGATATAAATATAAGTAGATACTTGGGCAGTATAAAGAGTAACGGATAAGTATTTTTGGACGAGTAAGTACCTAAATGATATAATAGTGCAAAGCTGGCCATTCCAGAATTCTGTATTGTGGCCGTTATTTTGCAGGAAAATAAAACACGTATTTTTTAGTTAGTTGGGCTATTTTTATTACTCAAATATATTTATATCATTAAATATAATATATTATTATGACGAAACGAACAATTTACATTTACTATACACATTAACTTACTAGATATCGTCTGAGTACTAGGCGGGAACGCTGTCATCCAGAAACGTGTCCGGAGACTGTCAGCATTGCCACGTAGAATGGTAATGCAAATTTTTTGGCTAAAGAAAAAGCCAGCCGTCTGGTTGTATGAAGTGTTAGTTGGGTAGGTTTCATTTACTTGATTAAGTTTTACTAGATAGATAATACATATGTAAATCAATTTGAATCCCCAGTCTGGCTGGTAGCCCAATGACAAGTAGTTCACATGCTTTTTTATACGTTTTGTATGGATTCGTCGCGTTCTTCTACGGTGGTCATGGCCGGTGGCTGTGGCCAGTGAGTGTGGCCGGTGGCTGTGGCCAGTGAGTGTGGCCGGTGGCTGTGGCCAGTGAGTGTGGCCGGTGGCTGTGGCCAGTGAGTGTGGCCGGTGGCTGTGGCCAGTGAGTGTGGCCGGTGGCTGTGGCCAGTGAGTGTGGCCGGTGGCTGTGGCCAGTGAGTGTGGCCGGTGGCTGTGGCCAGTGAGTGTGGCCGGTGGCTGTGGCCAGTGAGTGTGGCCGGTGGCTGTGGCCAGTGACTGTGGCCGGTGGCTGTGGCCAGTGAGTGTGGCCGGTGGCTGTGGCCAGTGACTGTGGCCGGTGGCTGTGGCCAGTGAGTGTGGCCGGTGGATACGCCTAAATGCCTTTTGGAGCCTCGTTCTCTTATCTTACTTTTTCTTCTTGTACCGCACCAACATTACACTTATTTCTCATTTTAAGAAGTTTCTTCCCATTTACACCTACTATACACTATCAGACCCTCTCTCCATCCCGCGACCCTCGTTAGTCAGTAAACTGCACAGCGTAGCTCCCCAGGGTCACTGCAGGTGTCCTGATCAAATCTACATAAATAGGTGTATGCAATTTAAACTTTGCTCTTTGCGAGATCAAGCTGTTTTCCAGTAGTTTCTAGTAAATCATTTGTGTGTGGAAAGTTGTTGTTGTTGTTGTTGACTTTATGTTTAGTTTATTTATTTAATTTCAGTAAGAGGGACGTGTGGTAGACACAATTTATATTCTCATATTTTGTTATTTTCCTGATTTTAGTAACTTGATTTCAATCATTAATCTAGTAATCTCTTGGCATGCAAAACATGTTTGGTGTGCTTGCAATTCTTTACTTTATTCAATATCTACTATTGTGCCGAAACCCAAATTTTAAGTTATTCGGCACTGGATGTATTGATAAGCCTATTGATATATGATTCAAGACAATAAAAATAATATTTATGTTAAACGTTAATTTAACTCAAAACATTCAACCAAAAATGTATTACTCGAACGTACTACTACTTACTTTACATTTATTATAATATCCTAACAGGTATCTACTTTGCATAAATCACTGCTCTACTTAATATTTCGATTCCAAAAACTCTATCAATATCATGAAACATTCCCAAATACCGGCTTTGAGCGCTCCCCAACTGTGCTCGATGAACGAAAAGTTTCAGCGTTTAAAATACCGAACTATACATCAGTGGCGCCATCTGCAGCTGCCATAATGGAAACTGCCAGAGTTAGCACGAATACATGATGGGGATTTTCATGAAACGCAATTCTATAGGAAGTGGAGTAGCTTCTGGATTCATTTGGTTTGTAGTTCATGTTGATGTTGGATGAATCCTACAAAAAACCAGTAGGAAAGCGCAGTCGCTCAGATATGAGATTGGTGACCAAGAGTTTGTGTGCAATTACTACCAGCAGTACTACAGCGAGGATAGTGCAGCTTTACTTAGTTGAAAAGACTCATCAGGTTACTAAACCAGGAACTGTGTGATGGCGCTTGTGACAAATTATACAAAAGCTTATCGATTCGATAAATTACAGTTCTAGCGGATGGTCATTATTGAACTCAAACTCAAAGTATTTATTTCAAATAAACCAATTACAGGCACTTTTGAATTGTCAAGGTGTCGGTCAGTCAGAGAGATGAAGCTAGTTGCCCATTCCAAAGCAGTAGGTACCTATGGAGAAGAACGGGCAAGAAACTCCATGGACACTCTTTTAAACAAAATATGGTTACAAAATATTGGTTACATAGATCATATTATTATTATTATACATGTGAGAACGATGCAGAACGGTGAAAGCATCCGATATAAAATAATGTAAAAAAAAAAGTTCAAAAATTAAATTCAAACAAGCCATGGCCGCTAAGAGATGACCAGTCTCTACCGACAGCGCCCGTTCACGAACATGACGCATGGATTAGCGAGGCCTATACAACAATGAACAGTTAGCAGACAATATTAATAGAAATTCATAAAAACATGCTAACGTCCATCAAATCGTGACGCGTACTTATAGGTAATGTTAACATTTTATAACAGAAAGCTATATAAATGATTACAATTTGTATAAAGTTTATTATCATCCTGCTTGTCAAAAGATCCAATTACATCAGTAGTAACCAATTAAAATACCCTTCTTAAGATTTACCACCTTTCTGTTGTGTAAGACTTCCCATAATTACCCCTTTAATTAAAAGGTTAGTGACCGCTGTACTCGGTACCGTCTTTAAACATGAAACTGTAATCATGTTGGAACACCCATGGGAATGTACCAGGCTGCCCTTTGTATACCGCTTTGTGCTAAACTGTAAACATAATATATACAAACTTATCACATAGCTTCTCCTTGCTGTAGGCTAGATCTAAAAAAAGGGAATTTAATCGTATGTTTTCAAGAAATTTCTGCACTACAGTTTTTTTCAGTAAATGTTACATATTTTACTCATTAACGAGTGCTAAAACACTTTTAGCATGTAAACATTATAGTTATTTTAGACCAAAAATGAAAGATGGAAATCGGAAGTGATCGTTGGTTATAACATTGCTACTTCCTGTCAGGGTTGTCAAAGGATCGCATACCACGCTGTGTTTTGACATAAACTTCAAAGTTATTTCAGAGCAGATAACTTTCATTATTGAAGATTACCAAAGTTGATTTCATTAACCGTGAACCCAATTTAAAGGGGGATGCCAGGCGGCCATAGTAATTTAGGCCCACTGTGCACACATGTAAAAAGCAATCATAATGATGGGAGGCAATTCAAATAATTGATTAGTAAAAGAAATGATGTACCAAAAACTTAGCATTTTGAAGTTATTTAAGATTCTTATATTTCATCCATATAGGTTAAATATATTATAAACTAGCTTCCGCCCGCGGCTTCGCCCGCATAATACGGCGACAAATTATACACATAAACCTTCCTCTTGAATTACTCTATCTATTAAAGAAAACCGCATCAAAATCCGTTGCGTAGTTTTAAAGATTTAAGCATAATAGATACATAGAAAGCGACTTTGTTTTATACTTTGTAGTGATAAGTGAAAGATCACTAAATACATTATTTTAATTTACTAACATAACTAACTGGGAGTCAAATAATACAAAATACATTATAGTCATACATATTTATTCATTTAGTTCATCATCATACACCACTAAAACATCATCCAAAAATTGTGCCGGTGGAAAAATATTACTCTGGTGCCGTGCCCATCCTAAGTACCATATCACTGTCATGATGTGTGCACAGCACCCTACTGTACGACGGCCGACAATGCAGTTGCAGCAGTACTGCTGTATTGCTGCGCGGCCTGTGTTAGCAGTGTTGACTAAAATATACACGAAGTATACTTTGCGACTAACATGACGACTTGCTATTCTGGCCCTCACCAGTGAGCAGTTATGTCCAAATATTTTGCCATTTATAGTCCTGTTTCTAGCATTAGAGCACACTTCAATGCGATACATCCCATTAAATCGTATGTGCTCACCATAATATGAGCGAGCTTGTTTAAGCTGGTAAGTCCCGCATGCAATCAATATTTAATCATTTATATTTAATGTAGGAAATTCCCTTAGATTCCGATTATTAACCGTAATGTTTTGGAAATCTGCCCTACTCCTATTTAGGTTATGACTCCGAAAATAATCAGACAGATCATTATTTCTAAGCATATTGCGGTTCACTATTTGTAGTATTTCAGCAGCATCTTCTCTGTCCTGTACTCTTAAATAGTACTTATTTATAAGAGCACCAGCCACAGAGAAATCTATCATAATATGCTTAGAAGCCCTGTTGAAAAATGTTTGCCTAAATATTTTAAACTTTGATTTAAAAATTCCGTTAACAGCTTCCACCACCCAACGACATAATGTGACGGCTCTTGTCTTGTTAGCATCCCTAGTTGAAAGTTGTGTCTCACCCTCTTCTAGAGACAAAGGCACATGTACATTATAACCACAACTCTCTAATAATACCAACGAGTCTCTAAAGCCTCTGTCCAAAATAAATACATCCCCCGCTTGGAAAAACTGTCGGCAAGGGCTATTTTCATTTGAAAACTCTTGTTTAATTATATCTGCATCAGTTGTTGTTGCAGGATAGGGACCAAATATATCAACAATATAACCGTCACTGCAAACAAACAAAAATGGTTTAACTAAATTGCGGTATTTATGTAGAGAGTAAGTCTTTTTTTGATACCAGTAATTGGAGCTTTTCTCTATGTAGATATATGTGCCATCAGCAATTACAATTGGTGTTCTATTTACCCCCCCAAAAAGACCATTAGGAATTAAAAGATTCCTTTGAGAGATATCTTCTCTTGTAATGTGGTTTAAACCAAGGTTTCTGGGAACAAAATCCTGGTGCAATATTTCACGAGCCGTATCCATTAGGTTTTCTAGTGTGCTCCTGGGCACTCGCAATAATGATGCAATTCGCTCATTACTATCCCCTGTTCGCAATTTCATTAAATAGGCTGCAAGTGCAAATGACCCTCTATGTCTACCCGATAATCTTGGTCGGACTTCTGAAAGAATTTCCTCGAATTGCTGTTTCGAAAAGCCTAAATAATAGTGAACTATATGATCCGGCATAGTCTGAATGTTATCGAAATCTAAATGCATTACCATATTATCTTTCAGTAAAGAAAGCAGTTCTTCCATTTGCTCTGAGCTAAATGTTCTAATGGGATTATATATTGATTGCAACAGTAAATCCCATGAATTATTGCTCAAGTGATATGAGCAAATTCTACAATCTGAAGGCACATAGAAATTATAATCGCAAAGTAAACCTACGCGCAGTGATGTTGGTACTAAAAGCCTTTCACTACCATTGCAACCAGGGAAAAAACATTGCCGTTGTGTACTTGGTGCTCTTATATAGTTTGGCAGCAGTATCTGATTACTATCAGATATATCTGCATTCCTTTCTTCTACTTGTGTAGAATTTATAGTGTCTACCTCTGATTCATGAGTACTTTGTGCTTCAAGTTCTCGTTCTGAAGTGGAATGCGATCGTGATGCTGCTCTGTCAGTCCTTCGCCAACAGGTATGGCAGAGAAGTGTTGTTCTTGTCAACTGCAATACAAAGCAAACAGCTAATGTAATGAAATATTTCATAATAAATTATTTTGTTTTTATTTAGCCACAATTTAAAAATTCAATTCTTTAAAATCTATTGGATTAGATTTGAAATATAATCAAAAGATATCACAAAACAAAAAAAAATAATTACCTGGCGAGGTGCTGTTTGTTGGGCAACCATATTTCTAATAGCAGTTTCACGTGTAGTGTTAGTATTCAGTGTATGTGATCGTTTCCTTAAAAGTGATGTGCCACAGCTGATACATACATTAACATGCCCAACAATAGGTTCACGGTTTGTAGGATGGCGTATCTCATCCCAGGCATTGGTCCAACACACATGGCACACTAAACTGTCTCTGGAAACATGTACCTAAAAGAAAAGACCAGAGAAGTTGTAAAGTCAGCACTTTCACGAGAAAAAATCAAAGTCCTGATCGGAAGGTGAGCTTGTAGGTATGTACTAGTTATATTATTATTTACCTGGCCAACCCATCGTTGTATAAGGCATCGAACTTCAGTGATTTCCAAAGTGTGTCTTCGCAATCTGGATACGTTTAAACTGCAGTTTACACAACGCAGATCACCACTTACAACAGTTGAGTTGACTGTTGTGAAAAACTAGGTCCAGAGTGAATGCCGGGTTCGTCGGTCGAAGCGTCTAATATTAAATCCAAGTTGTCGCCGGTGTCGTCATGAGAAGAGGGAGCAGAATCCATAATCAGGCCGTGGTCGTCAGGTATAGGAGAAACGTCAGAGTGAGTATTTATGGGGAAAAGTAGTTAATTTAAACCGCAATAAATATACTCTAAGTCGTAGCAATGAAGTTACAAGACAAGCAAGCAATGGTTTAGACATTTGACATTTACGTTTTCCGATGAGTTTTTATTCAAGTTCCATAGTTTAGTCGTTTTAATATTTAATATTTTGAATAAATTGTGTCGAGTTGCACAGAATAATGAATACGTGGAAGACATGGGAAAAAAAATAACATATTTTTGTAGTGGAACCAGTTCCTTGTGCGTTTCTGGGCCTCATATCGGCATTGCCCTTTGTGTATCACAAAATTGATTCCACCCTCCTGTTAAGACTTAATTTTGTCACCATGAATTGTTTTATAATTTTACATTTTTCCTGCCATGCATATCCATCTTTTTACTCCCCACAATATATAAACTAATATCCTTACTATCAGAAGCGAAACTGTGAGTAACAACAAAATGCTCATAATTCCTGAAGTATGAGAACTTTATGTGTAAACGTTGCGTGGATGCGGCGCGTCATTTGTTGCCATGTCGCTTGGAACACGAGACACTGTAGGGCTGTCGTCGTCGTATCATTTTATGTAGCGATTTAACTGAGTTATTTTGTTTTGTCGTAAGTTTGGATGGGGAACCGTTTTTTGTATCTTGGTAGGTAACTTCCGTGTATTTATTTGGGCTATGTGTCGTCATTGCAGCAAAAAAGATCTCCAATATTGGTTATAGCCGATCGAACGATTTTTATGAGTAGGGTTTTCTTCATACATCTTAACATTAATTGACAGTCGGAAACTGATTGCTTAGTAGGTTAACTATCTACTTAATTGTGCCGTAATTACCAATCACAGCAATGACAGCTGTCTTTACCAGAGCTACGAAATTGCTATTAAACTGTGTGGGTGTCAATCTGCGCAATACATTATGTTGACTGTACATTAACTCTCTGCCTCGCCAGCCCTATGTGACTTGAGTATTACTTGAAGCTGTGCGACACCTCTGTTCCTTACCGCGGTAAATTCTGTTGCTATCCGTACTCCCAGGTCCCTACCTACCTGCGCTTTTAGCAAAGGGAGTCTTTGAGGCGCCCGGAAATGCCGTAATGAGGAATTGTTATTGTGCTAGGATGCTTGCTAAATTATCCTGGTTAGTTGGAATATGGAATGTAAAGCTGAAAAGTGAAGGTGTATTTTTGGTTGTAGTTTTTAGTGAATTATTATATTTTGTGGTTTTAGTTTTGTAACCAATTTAGATGGACGGTTTGCTTTTGCCGACATTTGTATTAAATCTGTTACAAATTGGGCAAGTGTATGGAAGCGTTCCGTAGTTGGCATGAATTTATCTCAAGAACAAACTTAACAATGTAGTTTTTCCTCTAAAATTCTGAACTGTAAACGTAAGATATTGAGAGATTTATCAAGTTTACGCTTCATAGGTTTTCCTGTTTCATATTAACAAAGACCTATTTTCATTTATTAAAATTATTCATTTATTTTACTTGACACCCCCACAATAACTCTTTTATTTGATATGTCACACGGAACAGTGTGCAGAGCTTGTTTTTTTTTAATTTTCTTAATTGTCTCCCAAAATATAACATAACATCACGGATGCATTCTCCGAAGAGTTAGCTAGAGTTGCACATGGTAGACCCGCATTTGGCCAGTTATGTTAAGTCCCATGTAATAGAGGGCGAGCCTATGCTACTGAAAAATTCCAGATGGAGAAACCCAATAACACTTTGCTCAACTGGAAATCGACTCTAGAATCTCATGCTCTGCATACCTGCCTATCTTGCAACCGCTAGACTAACATATGTATCTTGTTAGTACAGTGGTTGCCAACCCTATACCTTCCCAAAAGTGTCCCATATTCAAAATGTAATGTAAGTAAATATAACTTACATTACACGTCCATGTTTGAGTCACTAAATTGTCTATTCATATGTGTACCAAATCACAAATTAATCGATCCATTCGATTGAAGCAAATTGGCTGTGACAGACGGACAGGTAGACAGACAGACACACGAGTGTTACTGTAAGGGTTTCGTTTTTCATTCGGATGTACGGAACCCTACAAAAGCCTTAATCAAGTAAGGAAATAATAGTTCTAAAGTTATGGAAAATCCTACTTTCTGTGTATATTTCATAGTCCAAGTCTGTCGTCGTTGCTTAAGATTTTATTCATCACTTTGCAAGATTATTAAGCGTCAAAAGTACCAAAACGGTGCTCAGTTCTCACTTCTAGACGAAATTAAATGTGCCGTGAATAATCAAAAGTCCTTTCCCAAAAAACTTGAACCGTTTCACACAAAACGTTGTACTTACAGTAATTAAAGGTAGCATCTGCGTAATCTGGAGTATTCTGAAGTGTCACAATTGTACCTCTCTTTAGATCGCTCGACGTAGCGCGTCAGCTTCACGATCTGAACGACTTAAGACAATTTCCGTCCTTACCGTATTTTATAAGGTTTCAAATATTTGTTTATTTTGTAAGTGTATTTTGGGATGTAAGTTGTCGTCTTGTTTATTCCTTAAAAAATTAGGAGGAATCCTTTCGTTACGCAATTTGGCGTGTTTATAAAATGTATCAAGGGTTTGGTCCAAATAAATTATCAGACCTATCACATTTTTGTACTATTACTTTAAGTTCAATCCTCCAAGAGTTAAAACTGAATCTGGCAATCTATGGCGTTACGAATACACAGTCTTATAGCAGGACAGTTGTCCTGTGGATAAATACTTATGGGCTTCCTAACGACATCTGTAATTTCAAATGCCACTGTTTATAATATCTATCTCCGGTTACATCCACCAGAACATGTATTATGTATTTTCAAAACACTTTCATATTTCTGTCTACACCCTGGCAATGCTTATTAATCAGGCCCGGCCTTCAATCAGCGGCCCACCTCCAACACTGCTGACCCTCATTAGGTCAGCTTCCGCCACGGGAGGGTCTGTTCAATTCATCGGCACGCAATGTTTGGATGTCCTATTTTTGTATTTAACCTTATTGTCATAACGGAGAAACCTCACCGAGATTGGTGAAAGATTTTGACGAATTTTTTGCAGGTAACAATGGTACTTACATAATATAGAATCTCGACTGTATTCCAGTGGGCACAGTTGTAAACTTCTAAGGGTGGCGTTAGCCTACTGCTGCGACATCAGTCTGGCCCAATTCCTAACTACGAGCGTGTTGTTTGGAATTGCTACTGAGAAATTCAATCTAATGACATTATCTGACCTGGGATACCAGACCTGACAGTGATAGCCTAGGTGTGTGACCGGACTGCCAAGACACAGGTCTCGAGTTCGAACCCAAGGCACGCACCTCTGATTTTACGGATTCATGTGTATAATAAATAATTATCACTTGCTTAAAAATCGGTAAAGGAAAATCGTGACGAAAGTGACATGTCTGAGAGATATTTCTCAACAGTATTTGAAGCTAAGTCAGAGGCCAATGGGCAGCATAAAGACTCTCATACCAGGTTAGTCACTAACTAACCACACAAAAACAAAGAAGAAGAAAAAGAATCTCAGCTGGGAATGGAAACCAGAATCTCGTGAACAGCAGTCCCTTGCGATACGACTACTATTGTTTTAGACAATTCACACATATGCATTCATATTTTACTAACATGAAGTTGCATCATACCGGTAGTATATCTCGAAAAGCCATGTAACAACTTTAAGCCCAGTCGGTGTTTTTATTTTACAACCACATTTTCAGTCACATCCACTTCCTAAAATATGATTATTTCATAGAAGCGGTGCCATGAGAAGAGGTAATGGCTGTATCACAAAACTTTATGATATGCTTACAGGAACAAAGTTATGGAAGTTTCTGTCAGGCATTTGCATGAGGAAGTGTCTTTTTAGCTTGTGTCTTAAGACTTTAAAACTGGGGTGTGTTTAAAGGTTTCTGCTATTAAACGCTGAGATGATCGCATCATGTCATTAAAATAGTCGATTAGTTTAGTAGCTTCTGTCTAACCGTTCGGAGTATACAGGCGTCACGCTATGTTAGATTAGGAGAGTAAGTCCAGGTGGTCGCAGATAGGGCTCTCAAATGTGAAGTAGCCTAGCCTAGCTTTTTGTGGATCTAAGCTATTCATATTATGTGACTAGCAGCGCGTAAATACCCTCTTGCCTAAAATCTTCGCTAATCTGCAAGTATGTTACCATAGACAACCGTTCACTTTACTAAAAATGTCCGAAACAGCTACGTTGTCTAAAAGGCCATCCTCAATTAGAAAAGAACCAACTTCCCAAAGCGAACAAATAAGAAGTAACATCTCCCAACCAACAAAGACCACGGAGACACTTCTAAAAGATATCCAATACAGTTTTAATTAAAGAAAAGCCGAGAAATTAAAGTGCACCGCCTTAATAATGTACAGTGGGTAGAATTACTGAAACTTTCACAAGTTTTAATAAGGCGGCGGCAGGGGGCGCTGGTTTCAGGATGGAAGCAAGAGAAACTTCCTGAAGCAGAAATATTTCAGGGATTGCTTTTGCACTAAGAGATGGTCTAGATGAGGCGATTTATTTACGCGGAGTGATATTCTTTTAAGCACGTATGAGGCACATTGTGTGTAATGTGTTCACAAGACTTGTTAATTTAGTTACTTAGATAACATAATATGACGCCTCTTTGCACTGTAGGATTAAGCAGGGGTGGTACGTACATAGTATACACTCATCTTGCCAGTTATGTTTAGGTCCTTTGTAATAGGGGGTGAGCCTACTGCGATCAACCGGGCACAAATCCAGCCTCCGGACAGCTACTGAAAAATTAATGTCTTTGAATCGAACCCAAGACTTAATGCTCAGCGTAGCGGTTGCGACCACTAGACTAACAAGGTAGTCGAAACGGTGACGAATTAGTTACCAATTTTAGGAGCAAAGACGTAGTTTTTTTGTACCTGAATGCTTATGTTTGTTCCGTGTTCCGCTGGATAGTTATTCACGTATTTACTTACGGGTGTCTTACCCGCGTCCTAATCAAAGCTATCGTTTGCCCGAATATGTGATGGTCCCATTCATATGTCACTCATTTTTTCCGAAAACCGGAAGGCGCCTTCTGTTGGCGACCACGCTACTTACAAACACGATTATCGCATCTTCGCGAGACAGATCGCTTTCGTTAGGATGCGGAGGGGTAAGGGGTCACATACAGTTCCGCATAAATTCCTGCATCTGTACAAGCCCTTAGGTTACTCCTGCAGTTTTTTCTCTTGTTTTAACACCGAGATTGCTTGCTATCAATAACTAAGTTTCATCTTGATAGTGCAGCGTGTTATGAAGAGTGCTTGCTGTGCTAACAGCGGTATTAAAAATGTAGTGTTTTAACATTATTTTACTGTTTTTATAACGAAGAGATAGGAAAAGTTCTAATAACTGACTAGTGTGGATGGCAGTGTTACGTTTTTCTTTTCTCAGTGATTGTAAACATCATAGGTAACCAGTACATCATAGGTAACCAGTACATCATAGGTAACCAGTACATCATAGGTAACCAGTACATCATAGGTAACCAGTACATCATAGGTAACCAGTACATCATAGGTAACCAGTACATCATAGGTAACCAGTACATCATAGGTAACCAGTACATCATAGGTAACCAGTACATCATAGGTAACCAGTACATCATAGGTAACCAGTACATCATAGGTAACCAGTACATCATAGGTAACCAGTACATCATAGGTAACCAGTACATCATAGGTAACCAGTACATCATAGGTAACCAGTACATCATAGGTAACCAGTACATCATAGGTAACCAGTACATCATAGGTAACCAGTACAACATAGGTAACCAGTACATCATAGGTAACCAGTACAAATTATTACATACGGATTTCTATCGTAGATTTTTCTAAAAATAAAAGTTTCCTAATTGTAATTTAGACTATTAGTTTGTTATCGGTTAGGATACTCTGGCTTCTGATTGGTGATTTGAGTTTGTAAGACGTCACTTTGGGTAACGAATAATGTTAATGTTATGTTGTTAATAACTTTAGTTTGAAAAAATAATGGCAATACCTACCCAATAACAACACATTAAGTCATATTCATCTGGTATATCTATCATAAAGAAAATTCTAAAATAATAGTGATGTGAAAACTCGAGGTCGTCCGCCTGTCACCGGTGTCGTGTCGGTCGCAGATGCCGCGTTTGTCGCACAGGTGCGCCGCCAACTTGCTCTGTTCAAAACTTTCTGTTTGTGTGGAAATGGGATTATTGTTTTGGATAAATAAAATAATTGTAATGGTAAAATTGGAGGATTTATGAAGGTTTTAAAAGTTTTGCAAGCTTATGGGATATCAATGTCACTGTCACTTGCGGGAGCTGAGCTTTCGTATTTTTTTTTTTATTCACAATAGGTTTGAAAAAGGGTGACTGCTCATCTAAAAAGCAAAGTGTTTATCTTCAACATCTATTGACATAATAATATGTCATATACCTGTCCCTACTTATATGTGCTAGGCTTAGAGCATTTAACCTAGTGCTAGGTCATCACATAAATCTGAAACTCAGAAAAGTTCTTAACCTAACTGCACGATATAGTTTTTAAGTACTTACTTATTCAAATAAAGTGAGGTTATGCTACCAACTTACATAAGGGTACTAAACCGTACACAACATCATTGATTTCTTACACCAACCCTTCCAAACGAATGGCCGCCCAAACTCGATAAGAATTGCGGAGAAAAACAAACAAAATGTATGTTCGGCAAAATAAATAACCAAATAAAAGTTAGTGGCGTTATATTAGGAGTTTAGGGGCTAACCGTACCGCCATCTCTCAAGCCGACCAATCAGGTAAGTGCTCGGTATTTTATAAGAGTTAGTAAGTACTAGGTTCGATTCCCGTTTAAACGGATTATAAAGCGAACAGAATCGGCAGTTGTGTCCGGTTTTTTATTTATTTTTGAACGACGTTTTTGTAAAGGATAGGAATCTTTATTAACTCGATTGGTTTTCATGATCTATTGGTGTGAGCTTAATTATTGAACGGAATTTCATTCAGGACTCTTCTAACAAATGTAAATTAGAACCTGCTACTGTATGTTATTAGCTTGGGAAGATTACATCTTTACACATTGGTAGTCTTCACTATAAATAGTTTTAAAAAAAAGTATTAAGTTCAATTGTACGCTTCTTGTTCGTATTTTTATGTACAAGTTACTCACAAGCATTCAATCAATATAATATGTTAAAACAATTCAGTAACGTTTTGAAAACTATAAATAATGCATGTTTGAAATTTTACAATTTTAAAGTTAAACAGTGAACAGTTAATACAGTTTTCTAATAATATCAATTAGGTATATTGCCATAAAAACTCCGGGACTCAAACTCGCATCTCAATTCAGATTTTATACTATTGTCCCATAAAATAAAACTGAAACAGTCTCCAGTACACGCAATGTACGCTTTGTAAAAGTTTCAACTGCCATTTTATTCCCCACTTAGTGCCGACCGTGGCTCGTGGCTAACTAGTGCGGTCCATTGCAGAGCAACTTTGCTTGAATTGCAAATTCCTCTGCAAGATACTACTGTTTTACTTGCTGCAAGCGAGTTTGGAAGCATACCTTTATGTAAGGAAGGCTGTGTATTTCATAGGGGAATTTGTAGGAAATGGGGAAAATTATGAGAGGCTAGTATTTTTATTCAGTTTTCATCTACACGTACTGAACAGAAATTGGGTAATACAGCCTAAGCAGGTTCTCAGGTTAACAGCTAGTTGAGACGACATGTACAGCTTAAAATATTACATACAGCTAGGTTACAATCATTATTCACCAGTGAGCCCTAAACTACACAGTTAGTACGAATTCCAGAGTGGAGAGTTATATAGGTTTTATATGGAATGTGTAATGTTTGTGGGGTGTGCGCGGCGTGTGTTTGTTGTGTGTGTAAGTGTAAATTGTAATTAGGATGATGGCTTATCATGCTAGCTTAGCTTGTACACGATTTCGTTCAATCCAAATTTTCCTCATTGTGTATTCCGCCATATATAATAAGCTTCTTATTTTTTGCTTGAATACTTAGCGTTACAAAATATGTAGGTGCCAGGCTTTTATCATTAAATTCTCATCTAAATTACAACCACCAGTCAAACAAAACCCGACTTTGTAATCAAAAACATTTCCCCCATTTTTCCTAGAAAAAATGTAAAAAACGAAACGCAATTTCCAATACATTTCGTAAACGTTACTTAGAATTCAATACCAAAGATAAGATATCAGTAACATCCACTGTCATAATTTTGTAGGGCGAGGCCTTTCCGAGGCCTTTCGAGTCCTTAGAAGGACTTGTCAGGCCTTTGTTTGGCCGAAAAAATATTTTTTCCCATCTCCGCTGAAAGGTTTCCAGTTTATTTATTGACGGGCTGATATTCTGATAAAAAGTAATTCTTTGTAACGCCTCCGAGGACTCGGTTTGTGTCCTGCGCGACGCTTCAATTGTGGTTACCGTAGCATTAGAAAATAGAAGTGTTTTTCTTTATTTTTCGTCGTTTGGTTTGTTTGCTTCAGTTTAAAATGTAATAGATTTACTTTGAGATATAGATTTCAATCCTTTGTGGTGTAATCATATAATGATTTTAAACGAATTAATTAAAGGTCTTTAGTTTGTTGCCTGACACATATTATGTGAAACTTAAAATAAATCGCCCGAAGCGGACGCCTTAGGAGGACAATTGACATACTTAATAATTATAGTGACCTTTTTGATGATGTTCTTCAGAAAGGTCAGGTTCTAGTAATCGCTACGGGCGTGCGTTTAGGACCAACGAAGTAAACGAAGCAAAAGAGTATGTTAGTTAGTGCTCATTAACATAGTGGTTGCCGTCGACGCGTCTATGACTGCAGTTGCCTCTGTCAGTGAAGTTCTGTAGTTTCTACCTACCCTCATTTGAAGAAAGCGTGAGCAAGGGAAGGGTATGTAGGTTGTCTTTAAAAGATCACTTTTCGCGGCTCTTTCCAGTCTTGAGTAAGCGTGGTGATCAATGCTCGTGCATTCTCTGTATGAGGAGAGGAGGCTTTTGTACTTATTAGCAATTAATTGTTTATTGATTTTACTTCGAAGATCCTAGTTTATCATTTGTAACTTCGAGTTACGGCTGTATGTACAAAGTACAGTATTGCACATGTAAGCGGACACGCCCTTTATGCCTGGAGCGTTTTTGGGGGACTGTCTTATGTAAGTTTGACCTTCAAAAAGTGCTGATTTTCAGCCTAGTTTGAATAAATGACTTTCGATTTTGATCTGCAGTTGGACAATAGCAGGCTGGTACTATGTAATAGGGATAACTCAGTTACAAGATATCCTAGCTCCAATCGTTTTCGAAGAAGATCCTTTGACGCAGGACATCTCAAGCCTATCACATTACCTGACATCGAAACTACGTAATTTGTGACGTCATAGTGTTGAAATTTGCCGCCTAGGTGGTCACATATCATTGTCAGTGCTCTGTCGGCTGAGAGCCATCGAGTATGCTCTCAGCGAGCTAGTTGTACTCCATGTTGGACGGATTGTGGACAGTCCTGTTTGATATGGCTGGCTGATTTTTACTTTATGTATTTTTCAACAGTTTATAAAACTACCCTTGTTTTAACAAACATAATTTTGTTTCAAGTCATACTTAAAGTATATAATTATGTGTAGGAATAGTTACTTAATTCTAGGTATAAAGGTACATTAATAGATCAAAATGAATTATTTTAAACTATTAGGTACTCTTTCGCTTTTTATATTACTTTTTTTATTTTATGTATTTATTACCTTGGTGTTGCTAACTTGCTTGACATTTTACTTAAAACTGTAGATATCTTTTCATACATCAGCTGAAAATAGGAAAACATGTATTTCAAGTACAGGATAAAATATTACAAATACAAAATATTGGTACGCAGTCTCGATTTTCCCCCACAAACGATGGCTTCCATCCAATAACCCCGTGCCACCGTTATGTGAAAGATTCGCCACTCGACTAGCATCGACACTAGCGCCAGTACAAGTACTAGCACTGTGCTAGCCTATCCGTTAGATATACCGGCCGCTGGGAATAGAGGGAGGAGAAGTGCAGCTTCTTTGCTTTCAACCTTGTTACAACTTTACTGTTGGAGTTACTTGTTTTTTTTTTACTCGCTGTGGGTTTTTGATTTGTTGAAACATGTAAAAATGAATATTAAAACTTATTTCTGCTGTAAAGCTAAGCCAACTTGTTGTAATTCGGTCGTTAAAGATTTTAGTCGTTAATATTATCGATTTGATGTCATTTGTGCATCTTTGACAGTCGTTACGGGTCGTCAGAAGCCCGAAAGTTGGCAACCAGTCTTACCAAGGGGTATTGTATTGCTCAGTTACTGGGTTGTGGAGGTCAGATAGACAGTCGCTCCCTGTATTCAGCCTGCTGTATCTGGTTAGACTGGAAGCCAACCCCAATATAGTTGGGAAAAAGCTAGGCAGATGAGTTTTTCGTTATACATCTAAATAGATCCCGTGTACAAATAGTTTACGGGGACAAGCGATGGTCTTGTTTAACCGAGAAAGTTACACTACAGTGTGGACACCTGCTGTTTTAAGATGTATGTCGTCAATTTGTTATTACATTATAACGTGGGCAGTGGGCAGCTACCTGTCATTAATACTCATTACTTTTGTAAGTGGCGCCGGGCTACTGATTGAGACATGTTCCTCTTGTCTAAAGTGTCATTTGTGTGGCAAGGCCGTAAGGGCGGTCAGTATCATGTTTTATTGTGAAAGCTTTAATTTAATATCAATTCGCAATAACTCTGGCATACTTTTCAAATCTTCCGTACAAAGGGAGAACATAATCAACATTTTCTTGTGCACGATCTTTTCCCAACTATATTGGAATCGGCTTCCAGTAATATCAGGATTTTTACACAAAGAATTATAATAATATAAAAAAATATATCTTCCACTGATTTCTGGACAATTGTATAGTATTAACAACAATGGGATAGTTTCAATACGACATCTAATACCTACCTTCTCATGTAATGAGATATTCCACAAAATCTCGTAACTTCCCACGAAAGCCTAGCCTGCCGCTCACCCAAAACCCAGGTGTGCTGAACATCTAATAAACAAGCAGCCAGAGGGCGCCACCATACACGTCACCCATGACACGTGATTAACACTCGCCCGCCATCAATCATCTTGCGAAAGTTGTCACGCCGCTGACAATCAATTACGCTAGTTACTTGCGCTAGTAGTGAGGCCAGTGTTTAGGCGAGTAGAATGTGGTTGATCTTGTAAGTTCGGTTAATGATAGATGTGATTATTAGTTTTTTTGGAGGCGGTGCGTGGGAGTTTGAGTTGTTTGTTTAAAATGTAAAGTTACGTCAGTTGCATTACGGTACCTGGATGTATTAACAACATAATTATGTAACATTTTTTCTGCTTGCTTCTTATTTAATACCAACTCATACTTCGACAACGACGATTATATTTTTCAATGTGTAACGAGTTTCAGTTCATTTCTTTAGGTTCTCAGTCTCTCCCGATCTTTTTTATTTTCTCTTCCAGCTCCAAATGAAACGGTTTATTTACTAAGATAACTTCCTATTTTTCTAAATACTTTCCTTGTACCTAATATTATTGCTACTTACCTTAGTTACACAACAATCAATCATTCTTAAAACTGTTTTTCATCTCTGAGTAAGCATCATTTTCAATTCCATCCATTTAAAATAAGCCACATAAACTCTCTACCGTCCCTATCTCCATAATTGAGACAAGTTTATCATCTCGAGTTGTATCAACATCATAGTCGACTCCCACGCAGCCATCAATATGTATGGACTTACGAAACTGTACCTCGTCAATGAACGATATTTTGTTTGGTTTACGTTTTTCTTTACTATTAGTTTGGGATAAGCAAGTTAGTCGATATTATCTCGGAGTCTAATGTTTGTCCTATGTGGATACTGGTATATCCTATGGTTATATCTGACCAAAAAGGGTTAATGATACTCACATAAATAAAAATTGAAATTCCACCGAACTTCATATTCCAAGACTTGCCTTGACAAAATTTGCGATTATTTCTTTATTCTTTAGGTTATGATGTTTCATTTGCGTACATTTCATTTTAATTGTGAAAAAAATGATAATTTTTGATTAATAATTAGCTATAGGTCCTTGAAAGTTCTCCTCAGATGAATCCAAGTATTGAATTAATTTCATCCTTTTCAAAATGTTCACAAAAATATGATATTTCGTCGACATTATGTAGTAAATTTATTTGATTAGACTCACACAGTCAAGACTATACAATATAAATAAACTGTAGGAATAATATTTGCGAGGCTGTTTCCTTCCAAATATTTATCATTATGTCTCGACCGGAAGGCGGACCCTCCATCAATGGCTGCTCTCCTGAAACAAACAGATTGTTGACAAACAGCGACAGCGGGTTGAACAAACCCTTTGGGTTATAAATTGTTAAATTGTTTTGATTGATATAAGAAGTATTTCTTGCAAATTCGCGAGTAAAGCCACTTTGGAAAACATTAACCTTATTCTTGGAAAAGGAAGTTTTAATTATAATAAAGAATTCTCGGAAGATACAATAGGTATCTCTATTTAAAATTTTCCACATGTTTCGATGCTTACATCTTTTTTGTCTCCCACATTCTTGGTGGTTATGATAGTGTAACTTTATTAATGAAATATTATTTTTTACTTAGAACAACTCACTTCATCTGCATCTCGAACTCATTCAAAATCGACTCCCTAAGTAGTAGTTTGTCTTCATTCATGAATCCATCGCGTAGGTGTCTGACCGTAAACGTAAACTAGTTCTGATGATGTACTAAAATGGCGGCGCACGTCAGGTTGGAGGCACGAGTTCATCTGAAGGTATTTTGTTTGTTTACGTTTTTAGAAGATATTTGAATACCGTTTAATGGGGGAGTCGGAAGCGCAATCATAAAAGTTAGAGGTGACTTTTGTTTGACAACATCATTCTGCATATCGTGTCATTCCTTTTTACGTTTTGTATCCCAAAACCCTGAAACTGATCAAGATAGTGCTTCGACACTATTAGTACTATTTCTGGGTGTGTCAGTCCGCTGTTACACAAAGACCTCACCATTGCATCTTACTACCATTCATTCATCCACCTGACGGCCAATTCCGTTACTCAGAGTTCCGAATCTATGCGTAATCTTACAGCAGCGTCAATCAATGTCAAAAATTAACGAAAATTAGAGATATTTCTGTCAGATTGAGACTGAGATTAGAATGCGAACGCTGATTAAAATACGGGAATTGCTAATCAGTGATTGCAGATTCTTGAATCATGGATGTATGATTGGATGATGGAGGCCATCTTTCAAAACGTTTATGGCCTACACTACACTACACTTCAAGGCCCAAAATTCCCGTCATACCACTAGCAGGTACTATCAGGTTATGTAGCAACACTGACCCCATGTGGGCGATGAGGAACTGATCCAAACCTGATCTCGAAGATTTCACCATGGGCCTCTTTTGGGCCATCCCACGTCTATGATGTGTCAAAGAGTTTTCCAAATATGGACATTCAGTATCTTGTTGCGATAGCTCATAGATCTGTGTATGGTGTTAGATGGGCATTATGTTAGGGCCTCACCTAATGCAATTTTTATGAGTATTTGATGACTTCCATTTATTTGGAGTACTTAATGACTTCCATTTATTTTGAGTATTTAATGAGTTCCATGTATTTGATCGTGTATTAAATATCTGCCCTATTCCCTAAAAAATCTCTATCGCATGCGGTGCTCTATCCCTAGCGCATGAGGTGGCATGACAGCAAACTTTAAGCTCACTTAATTTTATACGGTGAGGTTTTATAGAGTATGGTAGTTATTTAAGCAGTACAAACACTTATCGGAAAATGGATTAAAATTAAATTACTTCCACATGTACCTAGTTATTAGTTTTACTGACGTACATTTTCTTCATATAATATTCGTACTTTCATTCGTGATAGTAATGGTTGAATTCAATAATACCATTTTTATGTACAAACCTGAATCAAACAGTTCCTGATATAATAAACACAGCACGGACTGCACCAATTGATTATTTCCACACCTTCATTGCATACTAGCTTTATCCCATGACTTCGTGCAATTTCTTGTTATAGGTATACTCTGTACGAATCGGGTCACTTTTACAAACCTCTTTATAATATTAGTAAAGATACACTCGCACACAAAACTGTTTTCTATATTTATAATTTCATTTATTTTTACACTTTTTTTCAATTTCAAGTCGCGATTTAATTTGCAATTTTTTTCTAAATTTTTCATTCTATATTAAAATAAAAAAAATCAATTTAATTTCAATATTATAGTTCTAACTACATAGGATAATACAAAGTTACAATACTCTGTGAAATGTTGTACAGTAATGTCTCCAATTGTAAGGCGACTGCCCTGTCCGCTCTAAATCTCTCATTCTCTTCAATATGGTTTGTGATTATCAACGCTTTCAACTTTCCGCCACGGCTGCCACGTAATAATCGTGATTTATAGTTTTAATTTTGTTTTTCCTTTTTGTCACAATGACTGTTGTGTCGCTTTGTTTAGATGGTTTTTGACAAAAACTTTATTGAAATTGATGTGTTGTGATTACCTATGTAATGCCAGGAATTTGGATGGCTAATGGATTGTGGCAGATTTAACACTGTGGGTGATTTTCACGAGTTTTATTTTATAATTAGTTAAAAGACTTCACACGAGATCTGTTTTATGTTGAAAACAACTAAAAATGTTGGAGATATCATTAAAAAAAAATCTAATATAGTATAATTATTTCTTACTCCAATAAAGGTAAATTAATCGTCAGACCAAGATATCAAGCAGCTGGGTCATTTCTTATTTTATTTTGGTGCCAATTCCCAGTAGCCCTACCTCTTATCAACCTACTTTCATATATATATATATACGTATATTACTACCAACTCACTACATCTCTCTAAACACTTATTTCAGAAGTGAACTCACCCAAAACATTAACCACTTCAAAACAGCACTAATAATATTTAAACAACAATACCACACGAACTTGAGCATCAATAGAAAAGTAAAAGTAGGCCCAAATTCGGTCAAGCACGCACCTAACCTGTCCCACGGTGGCCGGCGCCCACGACCGTGATCTGGGAATGTTACTACTTGCGTAGTTCGACACGAGTTAAAGGTTTCATCACAAGATGTAACCACGTAAAACTACAAACACAAGACTTCTGAACTGCCCGGGAATTTAAGATAGCCATTTAAAGCACAAACTGTGCACCAGTGTCTGAAGTAAGACTTTGCATGACAGCTAAGTTTGTGGCTTCAAACTTCCAAAACATAGCAGGAGAGACAAGCAAGCCATAAATAATTCGTGATTATGAGCAAAAATTTGTGATTTGCTCTTATTAGTTTTATTGGGCGCTCTGCTAGGCACATGGATGAAACCTTTAAGTTGTGTCGAACTATAATTTACCTTCAAATGTACCGTCACGACGGCATCTCCGATGGTTTCGAAGATAAAGTCGGTGTAAAATAAAAAGGTTCATAGGTTCAAAAGTGTATAATTATTATTACTTAACACCCATGTCACGGTAATACTATCTATACAGTATTTCAACTTCATACAAACGGACGAAACGCGAGTTATACCTACGCGCTCGATCGCGGCATGCGCCAGGCACGCGGACAGTCGCGACTGTGCCGCAGCGACGAACGGACGGTGTATTGTTTTTTTAACCATAACCGCGCGATTTTTTCTTTAAAAATAAGTTCAAGTACATATCTAATATGACGAGTACACACGACAGCCAAGGTAGGATGTATTGTGCTGTTTTTGGTTGCATGAATTCGTCAATATCGCATCCAGAGATAACTTTTTTTAGATTACCTAGAAAATCTGAAAGGTAAGACTTTAAAATAATTGTACTTACTAGTAGATAGGTACATAATGATGTCTTATTAATGGATAAGTTTTTCCTTTTATCTCCCGAAAAAAAAGATGTCTGAATTAATAAATAAAGAGAATAGAGTAAAGGAAAGCGATTTAGATAAAAAGTATTTATAGGCGGTTCATGAATCATGATACGGTAGGTACGCTACCTCAGGGCATGTGTGTTTTGTTTTGTTAGTTTGTTTTATTTCAAAGTAAAGACGTGGTCTTTTATTATTAATAATAGTTTTTTATTATACTGTGTATATGAATAATACTGGAAAAAATAAATTTGACCGTCTGTCTGTTACCAGATAGTTGAAATTTTCTCAGATTAAGTATTTCTGCTGCTGCTACAAATCTACCAATCAAAAAACAACACGCATTTTATTTAACACTTCCTATTCAATTCACAAAGTACTTTATTTGTTTATATAAAAAAAGTATATTTACAATCACAAAACTAAATGGAAACACGAAGTAGGCAAATGTAATTAAAATGCTGGAGCCGGGCAGCCCTATCGCATGTTTACGTACCGCGCGGCTGTAGGCATTTATTTCTAAAATACGGCCGAGTTACAATACTGTATAGATATTATTACCGTGCCCATGTGTTGATGACAGGATTGATCCAAATATTCTATATTCCAAAGCCCGCTTCAAATAAATCAAATCTAAAAAAATATTTAATACACTTCATGTTAATCGAACAAAGGGATTCGTTTTCAACATTTTCGTGAACAACATCAAAATGTTGTGCATTCAAATTTTGTCAATCTACAATCACCAACAAAACTCTTAAATTTTTTTTTATATTTGCCGTTTTTTTGTTAATATGTTCCATTGAAAATTAATTTTATCTGCATCCAAAATACTTCAAAACAAATTTTAACCGGAAAACTCACATTTCTTTGGAACAAACTACCCTCTTCGTACAAGAGGCTACAGTCTACACCTACGATATTGGGAGTGACTCCATCGATCGCTCTTGACACTATTCCACGTGAAAGCCTGTGTGTCGAGCGTTTTCATGAAGAAGTTAACACAGTAGACCAACTTAACACAAATACATAACTTAAAAAACAGACGTTTTTTTGTATTACCAACCGTAATAAATCAAGTCAAGTGGATTGTTCACTCCTGAATGTAACGAGAAATCAATAAATTTTCTCGATATATTACGATGAATTGGATTTTCCTAGCCGATATTCGCACATTAATGTATGTTTAAGATCCTGTGAGACTATCTCATGAAAGATGATTAAATGTTGTACAGACGCCAGCACATCAAGCTATCCCTAACTGTCAAATTTTCTCAATCAAAAATGAACCTTATGCCTTTGCAATAAAGTTGAAATACTATCAAAGAAATTTGACAGATTGTGGTAACTTGATGTGCTGGCCTCTGTACATAAGTTTACAATGTGTCAATTTCTCGTCCTATTTTTTAAAATAAAACTGCAAATTTATTTAACAATAGAAATAATTAAAACGTAACGTTTACGAACTGTTACAAAACAATTCCATTTCACTTAAAGAAAAGATGCTATTTAGGTTTACCTTTACACGTGGTAGAAGCTATCCTTCTGCTTATTGTTGTGCGTTGTCATTTGTTTGTCCCCCTACGGATACGTGCGCTTTTCACATGCAATTTTTGCGGTATTGAGGTGTTGTACTTGTAAATATGCGGTAGCTCAGTATAATGTCACAATAGTGCGATGGTAAACATCTAGGATCCAGCCGCTTTATACTTGGATGAAGCAGCTTTCTGTATCACATCAACAGGGAAATAAATTGTGGAAATTGGCAAGGTTTTTATTTTTTTACTGGTTTATGTAGTGATGCGGTTCGCCATCAGATTGTTTGGCATTATGATTATAGCATTATTTTTTATGTCAGCACCACATTGTTGGGGTTTTCCCAGCGACGTTTACTTTCTCGACGCACTCAAGAGTATAATGCTAGATAAATACAATACTTAAAATTTCACTTGCATACAACTTCTGGTTTAATACAATGTGCTCAAAACAATATTATGCGTGTTAAGAAAATCAATAAGTAAGTAACAGGCCAACACTAATGTTTTACGATGTTTGTTTCAGGTACTTACAATAATATTTCCATTCTCCACAACTATGTGAGTATAACACTATTGCCGGTCACTGTACACTAATAGCAACACATTAAATCAATTGTTTTGAGCAACCGAACAATTGTTATTTTGAATATTTTTGTCGTTTGAATATTCAGTTATTTGTAGTCACGGTTCGACACAATGGTCCATAATTTAGTTTTACTATTTTCATTGCAAATCGACTATAGTAAACTTGAAAATGGCAACCGTTTAGAGCTTAATATGTTGTAGCAGCGAGAGTTCACGGTAGTTGATTTTAAACATTTTATGATTAAAACATGTCCAATAGTCATTGCGAACGACTAAAATGTTCGTCAATTGTTTTCCTTTTTTTAGAAAAACTTATCTAGGTTTTTCTGCAAGTGTGGTTACACTGTTGGGGTTTTCCCAGCGACGTTTACTTTCTCGACGCACTCAAGAGTATAATGCTAGATAAATACAATACTTAAAATTTCCAGGGGTTCCTGATCTTACACTTCAAACAAATTTATTTATACCATCACTGGGCTTATAATTGTATCGCCTATCGGATGTAACTTTTCCTACTATTTCAATTAACGTCTTATTCTCAGTACACATTGGGAGTGAGTTCTCTTTAATTCCCTCTTGAATTTCGGGTAACTGCATTGCTCATGCGTAAGCGCAAGACAACGAATATAGGAAGATACCTGTCTGACTATGTGGTAATAATTATAAATCCTGTCTTAAAGGCGCGGTACGCAGTTGGCCAAAACCATGACCTTTGATGTCAAGGCCTCCTGTGGCCTCGTGGAACGGCGGCCTCGAAAGAATGACATTCCAGTTCGGTTTAGTAGATCACTTGTATTTTGTATCAATGTATTCAATGTTGGTAGAAGTAAGAACAGTTGAATCAATAAAGATGAATATTTTAATTAATATTCAGAATAATACTGACGTTTTAAAGATTGAAAATATAATTGTGTTCAGTTTTAAATCGTGTTGAGATACATTTTTATTTATAACATATTAATGCCTTTTATATTCAAATTCGTTCTCATATCACGATCACATATCATTTCACATAACACTCACAAAACCTATAATTAATGTAAATTTTAATAGACAGTGAATCGCACCGTATCATTAAATTAATATTACCAATAAAATGCGTAATTTATGGCTGCACATAGCAATTATTCACCTATCTGATACATCCGAAACACCTACACTGGGCGCCACAGACAAACCATGAGTTTTGGACTTCTTTCTGTCTGTAGCCAGTAAACCAAGTGATTTAAAGCGCTATTGTGTAGTTTACGTAGAACAGTTCACGTGGGCGCGTCCGTAATTGTAAAACAAAGATTATCTTGTACGTTCATAAAATGTTTGGTGTTCAGCCATTTGAATGATTTTCGTCTCTATTTGTATCTTTTTCTGACAGCAATTTGGTGTTTTGCAAAATTAAAAAAAAAATCAAATGTAAAACTTGCAAACCAAATTATATTCTAAATTAAAAGTATAAAAAAGAGATAACACTACCTGAGTCTTAAAAACAAATTGACACAAACTTATTGCTGGCAATCTATCTTTCAGAGAATTCATCAGCCTCGTCTTAAACGAAGAATAAAAAATATTGTTTAATTATACGCTATCATGTTACAGGACAAATAAACAAAAAAATCGCGAATACCGTTACGAAAAGACGAACAAAAAGTGTAAACTATGAATAATTTTAATGTGATTCGAAGCTGAAAAATTCAGATCAGACAATAATATAAATCGCTGGATTATGCGAAGCATCAATATTTCTGGAATGGCATCCGAGAGGAGATTTTTTGTAGTTTAACCGTGGTGAATGTCGATCACCCATTAGTAGTGTAGCCTCGTTTTATGACGCAAATACTGAAATTGATTTCTAAATTTATTTACTGTAATAAATATTTAGAATTATTAGCTTTTCACTTTGTTTTCGACTGAAATATTGCCCCCTCGAGCCAGCGAAAGTTTACACAAAAGCCAATCAATTATTTAATGACAAAACTTTCTTCAGAACATCAACTTATTTACTATACTGCCGTTCTGTACACAAAAATGTGCTTACTCTATGCCCCGTTAGTTGCGCAACTGTAGAGCGGGACGGACGGACGGACGGACCGTTAGTCAGTCAGTTGTGGCCGCACGAGTGAGCACCGCATGTTAAAACGCACAATAAAAATCATCAAATCACTTTAGCGCGCGACTGTACTGCGTTTGACAGTTCTCAAAATTCAAAAATTGAATTTTAGTATTGCTTTTTTTTTTAGGGCTTTGTAGTTTTCTGTGAGCGTGTATTATTTTACTCTGTGATTGTTTTTGTGTTTTGTGAAAAATCAGTGTTTATTCGTAAGTGTGCGACTCGGCGAATGCAGTGATTTACGTTGCATATAAAGGCGTCATTCATAGAGATGTGTCAATGGGTATGCGTACGCGCATGGGCCATTCAACCGCGCGTTGTTAGGTACGTATGTTTTTTGTTGTCATGACGAATCAGCTGGTTGTTACACGGAAGTAAAATTCACAAAAATGATATCATTGATGACTTAATGATGTTAAAGTATCAGAAATACTATCGAATAGTTCGATCGATGTATGTGAAGTTGTTTTTCAAACGTATTGGATGTTTAGTTTGTAAAGATGTGGCCAAACGTGAGAAAACTCACAAGTTGATAATAAACACGGGGAGGAACGATAAGTATCCAACACGACTCCCAGCAATGTGACTGTTAAGGGCATTCACCATTACAGAACTGTGGGAAATAAGAATCTTATTTTTTGAAAAACTGACAGCTCGTCTTCTGCTTAAGAATTTACATAAAAGTAATTAATACGGCCACTCCAAATATTTCTAAAACAACAGAATGACAATAAGATGTGTTATTTCAAAAAACATTTTTCAAACAAAAAAGTAGTGTAAAACTTCAGGATATAAAATTCGCAAGACTTCCTGTTTTTTTTTTACAATAGTCAAATGCGTAATTCCCAATGACGTAATATCCCATATTTTTGACAACCACATCATAATTCTTTGACCATTACTTGTGTCATTTGACCATTATTGATTACCTTCGACCTTGGCTGTACAAGCTGATGACTAAGTACGGTAGTTGCCAATCTTCACCGCCTGCTTTTAGCTAGCTTGTTAGTTTTTAGTTTAAACGTTGAAAAAAACCTTGGGAACTACTTCAATGTCAAATTTGAAGCTATTGTTTTTGAATTTTTCCAAAATTAATTTTGCTGCCAAATATGTTGGTTAGCGAGAAACACCAAGATTAAGAATTTAGAAGAAAAATAGGATATTTACTTTATGAAAGTCCCAAGAGTTTAAATAGACTAGTGAAAAGAGCAAACCATGAAACAAATCATGTTAATATTACCCAAGAAAATTTCTTTAAACACTGAGGAAATCTCAATGCCATTTGTAATCCAGATTTTGTACCCACTCACACACTCGATAGGCTGCATGAGGTCCTGGGTTCGACTAAGTGTGGGTTTTTTCATAAAAAATTTCCCAGTAGCAACCCGAGTCTAGACGTAAACATAACTGGTAAAGTTAATATGAGTGGACACATCTGCCTAACTTTTCGGAGATTACAGATTACAGGTGTAATCTTATGTTATGTTATCTGGTAGAATCTTCCAAGCTTCTGGATCTCTATGTAAGAGGAGGCCTTTGCCCCACAGCACGACAAACAGACTGGTATTATTATCACACGCCTGTTCGTCTCGTACGGAACCCTTTCGCATGATTGTTCCACTCCACTTCGCCCGAACAAAGACTAGTTACGACATTCAATTAATACATGTTTCCTTATTTTTTACTTGCGTTTCCATTCCATATTGGTTTGTGAATAAATGAATATTGGTGGTTCACTGATATGGAAGTAATGCGGTTATTGATAGGGAAATAAATTTTCTGTTGACACGCCTTCGGTGCAATATTGTTCTTCATTTTACTAGCTCCAATCCTAGTGTGCTCTGGGTATTTGAAAGGGTAGTCAATAACGTTACTTTTTATGAACGCGGAAGTTTTACGTGGTTTGTATGAAATATAACAATGTGACGTCACAGGTTTTTAGAATCAAGTGGAATACCTACTTATTCAAAGTCAAATCATTTATTTCAGATAGGCACAAGAAAGACACTTTTGTACGTTAAAAATGAACAAGAAATAGATTTGATTCTAGTCGCCCCTTCCAAAAGGTAGTTTCGTGTGGAGAAGAATGGGCAAGAAACTCCACCGTTACTCTTTTAAAATGTTTTACAATGTTTTGTATACATGAAATTACAACATTATATGTGAAGATGATGCACTCAGAATAAAAACAATACACCACAAAAGGTGAAAAGAAACATTCAATCCAATTTTACAATTAAATTCTCGCATAATATTTATTTTGTGATTTGATATTTTATTTTAGACCGTTTCAAATAGTCAATTGTATAATTTTTTAAAGATTTTGGTCTAAAAATCTAGTCTCTTTAAAAAACTGAAGGTGCAAATTGATAAAAAGAAGAAGCATTACCGCTAAGTTCGGGGTTCTAAGTTTGGGCAGGCACCCAGGTTGGGCAGTATTATTGGGTTATCCCGTTAGAAAATTTTTAATAGCAGCTAGAGGGCGGGGACGAAGTGACATTCTATCAGCGATAACGATGATGGAAACGTCAACATTATGATGTGAGATACCGAAAAGCTTGTCCCGTTGAAAGACATTGTAGAAATACCAAACGAAAGCTGTGTTCACTTAGTAGTGTAGATTGGTAACGTGTACATTACATTACGCGTGTGTCACGCATGGGGCGTGAGCGATGCTATGTTAATCCTAAACACACTTGAACCGTGTTCTTCATAGATCTCCTATCTCCGATACTAAAATGGCATATTCCGAATAATGAATTCTGTTCGCATCCGAAGGCGCTGCTTCAAAGCCGCCATATGTATGTAAAGCCGATGCATGTATGAAAAGCCGCTAGTTATGCATGTCCTGACATGCAAGCTATGTGTACCAACGCACTAGGTAAGCCAGACACATTGGAAGCTTGGATATTGCATATTAAATAGTGGCTATACTGTCAATGTTTTGCTTTGGTGTTGTTTTGTAATTTCGTTCGCTGTATCTAGTTCAAATTGACTTTAATTTTGTAAACAGTTTGACAATTTGAACATCTTATTGGAATCAAAGATATTTGGATATCTTTCTTGCCATGAAAAATCCTTATGATGTTTTGCTTGACCCAGGGATCGAACCCACATCCGCTCAGCAGTCAGCCTTGCCACCACTAGACCAATACCACAGTGCTGAATTAATAGAAAGCATATCAAAGTCAGCCTCATCTGTAATTCCGTATAATTATCAAACGCTACTGACGAAACTAAGTAGGCAAGTGTACATATTTCTGTTGCTTCAATTAGATTTACATATTTTTGTAATAAAAGAACAACGAGGTGGCATTATGAAATGTGAGCTAATGCAATTATGAGTAGGTACAGGTGCTGGGAGTTTTATTTGAATTCTTAATGGCTTGTTAACCCCGCGGCTATGTTCATCATTATATAAATAATATTAATGTTAAAAATGAATTATTATACAAGCTAGGAAGGCTCCTCGTACATCATCTGAACAAGCATTGATTACGAAGTTTGCTTGTTGCATGTTGATGACTTCAGCGTCTTCAATCCCAGTTTCCTGGTGAAAATCTTTGAATCTTAATGTAACCAAAACAGTAATGTAAAAATTCCGACCCCCAAGATACAGACGAACGCCTTGCCCAAAGTATGCATCTACTAATATAATAAAGAAAAAAGATTTATATGTATGTTTGTAACGAATAAACTCAAAAACTTCTTTACGGATCTGGATGAAACTTGGCACAAAGATAGATTATAGTCTGGAATACCATATAAGCTTTTTATCCCGAAAAAATGTACGTTTCTCGTGAGATAATTTCCTACATACACGCGGGCGAAGCTGCTGGCAAAAGCTAGTAATTTATACAAAAAAAAATTATTGCAGGTCACTTTTTAATACATACTTAATTATGAAAAAGCATTAATGTTTAAATATGAAACAAGTATGAGACGAAAGATCGGAAAGAAAAGTTTTCAAAAAAACGGCCTTAATATGACATTTATAAAGAACTTGTTGTTTGTTGTGGTTATGTTGGAGCACCGAGTGTGTGTAGCTATCGCCAAATAAATGTGTTTCGACTTTCTTTACATAACTCAACCAGAAACCTTTTCTAAAATAAGGGTATTTTTTATATTATAAGAGTTTCCGCGACAAACTGACTTTTTACACCTTTAGTGACCTAAGGCCATCTTCGATATTAATCTCATTTCTCATAGTTAGTTGTTAAGATTCCCGGCGTGTAGGGCGTTAAGTATTGCGCTACTTATCGCTACATCGCGTTAGATAAGCGCTATTGCTTCAACGTGATACAAACTACCATCTGATGTGGTCCGACGTGATAATGTAAATATTGGTTGTTTTGAAGATGTTATAGTATAAATATTTCAAAAGAAGGAGATTTGTACATTATGCAATAAAAGGGAGTGAGGATACCTATGTCTGCCTAGAGATCTTTGGGCGGTTTTACCGCGAAAGACATGAGAAAATAAGTATGATAAAAATGCTTTTCATAATCGTACTACTCTGTCAAGAAAGTACCGGGAAAAGATCAATAATACACAAAATGTCTGTTATTCATCCAAATTTATTTTATCACCTTCAAAGTATGCTCCTTTAGAAACGATACACTTGCGCCAACGAATAATCCATTCATCAAAACATTTTTTAAACGCTGCTTCCGGAATTGAGTTCAGTTCTCGCCGCGAATTATCCTTTATGTCTTCTATCGATTGAAAACGGGTGCCACGAAGTGGTAATTTGAGTTTAGGAAAAAGAAAAAAGTCAGCAGGAGCCATATCTGGTGAATATGGTGGTTGCTGGATGGTATTTGTTGAGTGTTTGGTCAAAAATTCGTTCACAATGATAGCCTTGTGCGAAGGCGCATTGTCGTGGTGCAAAATCCAAGAATTTTCTTTCCACAAATCTGGCCTTTTTCGTCGAATTTGCTCTCTTAAACGCCGCATAACGCTCAAATAATAATCTTTATTTACCGTTAGACCTTCCGGTAAGAATTCAGAGTGCACAACACCGCGATAGTCAAAGAAAACAGTCAACATGACTTTGACTTTTGATCGACTTTGGCGTGGTTTTGTCGGTTTCGGTTCAGTTGGAAGGCGCCACTCCGAAGCTTGTTGACTAGTTTGCATGTCAAACTCGTAAACCCACGTCTCGTCACCAGTAACAATGCGTTTCATGAATGTTGGGTCCCAACTGACTCGTTCTAGCATGTCCTCAGCGACTTTCATGCGATTGAGTTTTTGGAGAAAATTCCGATCTTTTGGGACTAGCCGAGCAGCAACATGTTTCATACCCAAATGATTAGTTAAAATGGTACGGATCGACTCGTGAGATACAGAAAGTTCGGCGGCTATCTCTCTCAGAGTTGAATGGGGATTTTCAGTCACTATTTTCTTCACTTTTGCGATGTTAACTTCAGTTGCAGACGTTGACGGCCTACCAGAGTGAGGCAAATCTTTCATCACATCTCGACCGCTTTTGAACGCTTTGAACCACTCATAAGCACACGAGTTTTTGATAAAGTCGATTCACCGTAAGCCTTCTGTAACATTTTCAGTGACTCCGAACACGAAATTCCATTGGCGATGCAAAATTTAAGACAAATTCTTTGTTCGATATTTTTGTCCATTATGAAATTCGCAATACACACTATATATGATATTACTAAAACCAGCACTGTATTTAATATAAATAACAGATGCAACTCAAACTCCGCGCCAAAATGGAAAACAGTTGTGCCAATCTAACAACTACAAAAAAACAAAAATTTGAATTTGGAACCATGAACAAATCATCCATTCCCGATACTTTTTTGACTGAATGTATATTATGCAGTTTGCGCTACTTGTACCAATCGAAATAATAACAAATGTTGATATTCATTTGTTTTACTCAAACAACTTACCGTTTTCATTTTGTAATTAAAACAAAATATTATCTAATCTACTAACCCTACAATGTTGTGTTTTTAAGTATTTAATTAAAGCCCACATGGTCAAAATAACCGTATAACTGCCGGGTCACTTCCACCCCATGCGTGTTTGCGGACAATTATTGGTGTGGACGAACCGACCCATCAGTAAGGGTTAATATTAACTTCTTGATTTATTTAATTACCGTTTTGGGGTTAGAAACCAATATTCCATAATTGGATAATTACTTTTAATTACTGTTTTGATGACAGTCAGTTAACGTTTTTAAACCAATAAGTAACGAGTGTAAATTATTTCATGGTTATCGTCATAATTATTTCATTATCCTTTTAACAATAATAAACTGACCACGGCAGTAATAATGTTTTGATATGCACAGCGTACAATTTTTCTAATTAACGGCAATACAATACAATTTTACTGTCCCTCTATCATTCGAACGCTTCCTCAAAAAGCAGTATTTACTAAAATGTCTTCACCCTATACCTCTAATACAATCAGCAGAGCACTCTGAAGCTTTTAGCTATCTCTGGCCATTTCTCATCATTTATTTAAGGTACTTATGTATGCCTTTTGTCATAAGCAGAGTTCTAAGTGGGACCGATGCTGATGGGACGAAAGGACTTTAAATTTTAATATAGGTAGGTACCTACTTGTTAGTTTTGTATGGTGGGGTCGTTGGGAGCCCTACCGGAAGGTCGTGGGTTGTAATCCGGACGTTGTTATTGTGGTGAACCCATAGGTTAGAGGGGTGATGTGTGCTTGTGGTGTCGTTGACCAATGGATAATGGGAAACCATAACTTCCCATGACATTAAAAAAATCTGGTCGGATTCATGTCATTTAGAGGACTTTATTTTGAAAATTTAGTTAAATTATGGTTTTAAGCATCATAATTAGTGAACGTACTTGACCAATTAATACCGATTCATAAAATTATATCAAAATGGAGATTCAATTATTTCAAATTAATTTAACGGAAATTAGAGTTTGTCCTTTTAAAATTATTTGGCGTGATTAAATTGCTCGGTTTCAAACTTTTCAGTGGGGTGAAATCGACCCCAGTTCGCGGGGAAGGGTTAAATACTTCGTCTACTTATAATTTGCTTAGGAAAGTATTTGTTAGTTTACATTTTAGTGGTTCTAGGAAACTTATTGACTAACCTTCAAGTAAATTAATAATGTAGTTATTTTCTTTTGATGCGTGGGTTAGCAAATCTTAATAAAAAAGATCTTGCTGCATTCCTCACTGCAAAATGAAAATGAATCCTTAAGACCGGCACTATATTTTCATTCTAAAGCTATTTTCGCTGCCTCAACAAATCATGACCCGAATTATGTCATAGCTGTAGGTACTAAATGTAACTATACAAAGTAGCCACTATATCCTGACATGTGGCAGAATTGGGAACTATACTTGAAACTGTACTGAATTTGACATAACATTGACGTTTTCCTTGACAATCAGCGCCACCCCAAAGTCTCGAGATATTATGGTCTCGTCCATATTGTTCGTCTTTCCCACGGCGGCTTTTTCTAAGGGATTCGAAACAATGGAATCGTTTATACATACATGCGTTTCTTGCTTTTGAATTAAACTGTTCGTAATTGTGGAGGGAATTTACCTTTTGTGGAACCTTTTCATGTACGATAGAAAATATCTAATATTTATTATGAACACGATACGTATATTGTGTATAATATAATTAATTTAAGAAGAATTAGATCAACTTCCGGCAGATACTCATAGAAGAATATGATAGATAAAAAAGACATTTATTCTAACTAGGCTGAAAATCAGCACTTTTTGAAGGTCAACGTTTCTTAAGACAATCCTTCAAAACGCCCACCCTTCACTACTTCCTAGTGCTTTAGCTGATAGAAATAATTAAAGCTGATAGAAATGGAAGCTCCCACTGCTCGTTTGCTTGTTTTGCTATGGCTTCTAAAACATTGTTATTAACTATACGTTTTTGTATATTTTCTTCTCTTTCTATGTGTGACCTGGTGTGTTTATGCTGCCCATGGGCCTCTGACTTAGCATCACATGCTGTTGAGGATTATCTCTCAAACATGCCGGTTTCCTCACGATGTTTTCCTGCTTGCTATAGATATTTATTCTAGTATATTTTATCCAAAGATACTGATCATGGCGACAGATTGCAAGTCAGGTCCCCAGTAAAGATTATGGAATATAATTTTGCGTAAGTTTACAAACCGTTAACGAGCTAAACGGTGGCGACTATAATGTTCCTTATCGACTAATAAATTGACACTATTAAAATTTATGAACCGTTACCAACGGGTGCAAGGAGAATTATAACTATTGATTTTAGAATCGAAAGAGATACGGATTGTTGGTAGTTAGCCTTCGAGCAATTTTGAAATTGTTACGTTTTTAAGGTTCTAATAAAGGAATTAAAACATGTATGTGTGTCTAAATAACAGAGATACTTAGTTCATTTCTAATTTTCTTATCATAGTTTTCAGATTTAGATTTAGAATAGCAAAAATATTATTGTCTATATTCCGAAATACAAAGGCGCTTTAGGAGATCTATCATAGAGCGGTTGCAACTATAGTTCTTACATATTTTGTTTTATCAAGGTTATAAATTTAGAGATTACCAACTCTATGAAAGCTCTAGGAAACTTGTCAAAGCTTTGTAGTGTTATATGACAAGAGTAACAATGTAGGATGAACAAATTTACGAAGCGCGTACATTTTCTGGTTTATTGCATTAATAATAATTATTCTGTAAGAAGCGATTATAGCTTTCATGATCACTGTTGCGTACGCTTGATAGCATACTCTGAATTCCCGTTTGTACTGTATGCAGGTCACAAGGCTGTTAAGTGATGATGCCTAGGTAAAAAAAAAGAAATTACATTAAATCCGTCAATCAGATAATAAAAAAATATTTGACACGAATTTTTTGCTTTATCATAAAAAAAGACATTAAAGCGAGTGGGGCTCGCTACGTCACAAGTAAGTATAAAAACTACATACTTGTGACGTCACGCCACATTTTAATTCAATGTAGGTATAGACGTAATCTTTGGATTACGTAAAAAAGAAAAAATACGTGTCCAATATTTTTAAATAATCTAGCTTACGAATGAATAATAAAAAAATAGTTATCATCCCCATTAACATAGATGGTAAAGATTACAGTGAACACCTGAAATTTTATAGTACGTAATAATTTTGCAAATAAAACGCCATCATGAAATGTAAACTAATAATGCATTCTGGTTTATTAAATTCCCCTTGCGACTCTGAAACTCATACATGATATAATTCCCCTACATTTCTGTATGAAGCCCGCAAGCTACTCACAAGCTAGATCAAACAGTGGACGGTGGCGGTGCGTTCTGAGATTGTTATTATTAAATTTTCCTTATGTTATACCAGAAAAAGAATTGATGGAAATTGTCTGCTATAGAATATTACTTACTTATTGTAGTTCAATTCTATAATGCATTCCTTCACGAATCATGCCACAAGAGAAGTTTGGAGCTCTTTAAGCTTCTATGTTCTAGGTTAGAGGAGTTGGTTTCAGCTTTTAGTCCTTCAGGTGGATCATTGTTGCCCGTGATTAAGCGGAGGCCGGTTCTGTCCAGGCGTAATAAACGTCTGGTTAGCCTTCCATCCTCGCCGCAGGAGACGCCCCGGGCGTCGGGAGCCACGTGACGACTTCCGGCCACCGTAGGCGCGGGCCTACGGACGGTGAGTAATGGGTGACTCACCGTCCGATCAGCACCAGACCCGTGCCGTACGGCGCGTATATGTTCCACGCGCGCCCCAAAGAGATGTCAGCATATGAAGGGGCCCCTCAGGGCCAAGCCTGCCGGGTAAGCGGGATTGTCCGAAAGGGTAACCGCTACCCCGGAACATAAAGGGCTACGGAAGGAACATGGATGGGTTTTAGTCAGTAAGAGTCTGACACTCCCTTCCGCTCCACCCAGAGCGGGAGCAGTCATTGGATGGTTTCCGCGCCTTAAAAAAAAAAAAAAAATCCTTCCATCCTGGTATCGTCTGCAGCCTGGTGTCGATGTCCACCAGCTCTCGCCGGTTTTGTACTCCTGCTGCCATCGGCGTATCTGGTAGAAGGGAATGAGTGCAATAGTTTCAGGTACACAGACTGACGTGCTAGATGCTCTCCTAGCTGGTTCGTCATCTGCGTCGTTGCCTCCTTCTATCCATTGCAGTGTCACCGTGTTGCGGTTAGATACCGTAATGCCGTTCTAGTGCATTATGACATTCTAGTACCTCTGGGGTTTGTGGTCAGCCAGCCCCGTTGCAAACCTTCCTAACTAATCTCTTGCTCGTATTTCTCGTACCTTTGCGAAAGATGATGTAAGTACAGTTTACGTAATATATTATTTTCAAAGATCATATTTTAAGTACACTCGAGAGCAATGAATCCGGGTCACTTAAAGAATGTTAAAAATCTCGGAAACTAAAAATGATAGGTTAATGCAATAAATTGTATTTAATAGACAATGTAATACTCCTTAAATGAAAGTAAAAAAAATATGAGTCACCATACATTTTATTAACACAAAATTACATAAAGGAAAAAACTGCTGATCTCTCCTTAAAACAAAAATAGGAAACATGAAATTTTTGAACTTTATTACGATTTTCTTGAATTTTAATACTTCGTATTGCCTCCTCGTGCTTCCATTACTGCGTTTACGCGGTTTGGCATGCTGTACACCAAGTTCCTTATACGATTTTGGGGAATATTCTCCCATTCCTCTGTGAGAGCAATTTTGAGCTCACGAAGCGTGATTGGGGGAGGGTTTCGTTGTTTTACGCATCTGCCTAGCTCGTCCCAAGCATGCTCGATCGGGTTGATATCCGGGCTGCGCGCTGGCCACTCCATACGAGTAATGTTCATCTCTTGAAGGTAGTCATTCACAATCCTACCTGTATGAGGTCGGGCATTGTCATGCATAAATATAGCATCCTCACCTAAATTGACCATAAATGGACCAACGTGATCATTGAGGATTTCTTCCACATATCTTACGCTAGTTAAAGAGCCGTTTTCTATGATCACCAGCTCTGTGCGACTTTCAGAAGAAATTCCGGCCCACACAAGTACAGACCCACCACCGTAGGCTACTTTTTCTTCGATGCATGCTTGCTTGAATCTTTCCCCTGGTCTTCGATACACTCTGTGTCTTCCATCGTGCTTGTAGAGCATAAATTTTGATTCGTCGGAGAACATAACTTTTGACCAATCTTCAATACTCCAATTTACGTGGCCCTGGGCATATCTTAGTCTTGAAATACGATGCCCACGCTCCAGTTTAGGGCCGTTTGCAGGTCTAAGGGGTTTTAAGTTAGATTCAGCAAGCCGACGTCTTACTGTCCATGCACTTGGGTTACTTCCTCCGAGGCGTCGAAACTGATTTGTGAGTTCAGTTCCTGTGAGAAAGCGATTTCGAAGCATGGTGTTCACCAAGTATCGGTCTTCTCGTGCTGTGGTACACCTGGTTCTGCCCGTTCCTGGTTTGCGTAGGTTAGAACCAGTTTCTTCGTAACGTCGGAGAACTCTTTGTACTGTTGACAGCGACACACCGACAGTCCTGGCTGTATCGCGCTGACTCCGGCCGGTTTCCAGCATTGTAAGTATTCTGGTGCATTCTTCAGGCGTAAGCGACATAATTTCAGCTTGAATAATGAATATAGAGCACTATCAACATGGTTTATGTACCCACATAAATGACAGACTACAAACAAAAGCAAAACCAAATGCTGTAATTTCGTAGTTCCATCTTCGAAAGTGGCCCTTTTTCAAATTTGATTTTTTTATGATATAACTTTACAAAAACTAAGAAGTTTTAATACCTTCATTTAAGGAGTATTACATTGTCTATTAAATACAATTTATTGCATTAACCTAGCATTTTTAGTTTCCGAGATTTTTAGGATTCTTTAAGTGACCCGGATTCATTGCTCTCGAGTGTAGTTAAGTTACACAGTTACCCAAACATTTAAAGGCCCGACGCCAATTTCAACATTTAAAACATTATGCGGTGAACTGGGAAATAAATTCACAAAATTCCCGACAATTTTTCACCTAAAATGAAAGTCGGAAGTTTCGCTTTCCGGCCGCTCGCCCGGCCGTCAGTTGCACTCTGAGATATTATCACTAGAGCCTACCTTGTACCTACCGCTGACTTGCACAAGCACAGCTACTGATAAGAGGTAACAAGAGAATTAACTCGTTGGTTGGTTGACGAGGATTTAATGGTAATGATAAGCTGTAAGGCTTGGACCACCGTGGGTCACTTTGAAGGTTTTTGGGGACTTGAGAAATTGAAATTATAATAAACTAGCTTTTGCCAGCGGCTTCGCCCGCGTGTATGTAGGAAATTATACCACGGGAACCGTACAATTTTCCGGGATAAAAATAAAAAGCTTATATGCTATTCCAGACTATAATGTATCTTTGTGCCAAGTTTTATCCAGATCCGTTGAGTAGTTTTTGAGTTTATTCGTTACAAACATAAAAATCTTTCCTCTTTATAATATGAGTATAAATTTTTTTATGTACTTCAGTACTAAAACTAATATCAAATAAAAATGTCCAAATTAGCGCTATTATTGCGCTTGTATAAACATAAGACCCTGAGAAATTCCTACGAGAGTCGGATCAAAAAGGCTGCAACTACGTGTGACTAGAAAACTGCATGACTACCGTTATCATTTAGCACATGGTATCTGCTGAAATACCTGTCCCAAAAACGAAAAACCTTTTATGTACAATACCCTTAACTCTAAACCAGATACCAGCCATAACCTGCTGCCGTAACCCCTAAATGTAATAATAATGTAGAAAACTATACAAGGTAACAAGCTCCCTCTGTTCTGGTGTCGTGGTGACCTAGCAAAGGATCACTATCCTTGAGAGCGGTGTTGTACTAATTGGCAAGCAATTGACAAGCTGCTTAACATATTCCGACGCGATCGATACAACGATTAGAGCCCGCACGGGCTTGCACCCTGATGCGATGAACGTAACCGGTGTTGCTGTAGAGTTAAACGTGACATGATAAAACAGTCTCGGGGTTTGTGTCTGTAAGCTGCGCTGTGTCAAGTTCTGGGGCATTTCTTTTTGTCACGGCTAAGGTTGTCTGCCTGAATTTGTGGCTGTTGACGAAAATGGAAGACGAATTTGTTTAGCTGCGGACTACGATAGGCTGAGTTGATTGATTGACTAAAGTATTGTATATCCAGAAATAGGAATACATAAGTACTTCAAGCTTTCTAAATAAGGTATGTTATTAATCTGATATGTCACACGACTATTGCTTGAAATAGGAACAAATTATAACAGCTGTTGAACTATGATAGTTGTCTCTACCAGATACTAGAAACTTAAGAGTAACATTAATTCGAACGTTCTTTGAACCGAAAATACAATATCCTCAAGTTTTTTTATTGGACTTTGTGCTACAAGCATAATAATTACTACCCATATCTATGAATAAAGTCTTAAAACTAATCAAATTTGATGTGAAAGGAGTACCAATTGTCAAATCTAAAGCTTCCACCATTATGGGTGAAATGGTCAAACCACTTTAACATAAGGAATATAGTCCATGGTATCTAGTTCATCACCGCACCAGGTGGGTGATTAAATTAACCAGCGTCAAACGGGACGAGAGGGCCCGCGGTCCTGTGTGGCATTTCAACGTCTTGTACGCAGGGCTGGCACGCACGGGTGGGTACTGGGTTTACTTATTTATTTGTGATTATTGATTTTCATTATAATAATAATTATTTAACGGTACCTATTAAAACTATTGTTTTGTTGGTGCGTAAGATATTATATAGACGTTTCGCAGAGTCAGACGTTGTCTTGACTAACATAATTATGATTTTATTTAAGAGTTTTATATTTTTTTACTGAAATTATTACCTTTTGACAGAAAACAAATTGCCGTCTTTACTCAGCTGTCTTAGTAAAGAATATGCAAAACAGTCTCATCAAATTGGGATATAATTACTTGTAGGTATTACAAAAAACCTATTTGCATTATTTAAAAGGTCTTTAGGCAAAGGTTACAAGAGAAAAAATATTTTGATTACATTAAATAATGATTGATGGACTTTTGACACGGTAAATAGTAATAAAAAATCGTTTTTTACGAAGGAAATACAACATCATTATGTCAGTCACTAAAATTTATTGCGAAACACGTCGGGAAACAAAAATGTAATCTGTTAATCCGGCCACTGGTAGAGCACAACGAGACAAAAAAAAAAAACAATAAAAAATAGAAGACAAAAACTATCGATACTTTTTGTTAAGTCGTGTTAAGAGTAACCTTTTGAAGTTTTTGTTGTCAATAAATTGAGAGGTGTGTTCACAGTGACGCTTTTTTCAAAGCCGTTGACAAAGCCTATTCAAAAAACGTGTTTTTATTTTTTTTCTGTTCAATTTTATATCGCCCGGTCTGTGAATTAAGTTTCTTTTGTTTTAGACTGTGATAGAAAAACCGCTGAACAATATATGATAAAGAGTAAGGCTCTTTGCACATAGCCGGTTTCTTTACCGTAGGTACGGCGTTTCAACCGCACCGTAGAAGAATGTGTTTGTGAATGAGCTTCTATAGTAATCCATACAACACTCACAACCGTGCCTATACAGAGAAAATAAAACGTACGTCTTCGCGGCTAGAAAAACGTGTGTATGCAAAAGGCCTAAGTAAGCTATTTAACAGTTATTTTTCATTTACCTGCAAGAAAATGTAAGAGTATACGAGAAAAATATTGTTGAAACACGTTTATACTTTATTTGTCCTGTTCTGCGCATTCCAATATTTAGGTTACCCACATCATAGGATTGCCATCTGTGTTTACTTACACAGTAATTAAAGTTCTCGACGCAATATATAAAGATTTCCACTTAAACATATTTCAGAACAAAAAAAATCATATTCATTTTAGTATTTTCATTTTAAGTTCTTCTTATTTTTTCACATATAATGTTATAATTCATGTATACAAAACATTGTAAAACATTTTAAAAGAGTAACGGTGGAGTTTCTGGCCCATTCTTCTCCACACGAAACTACCTTTTGGAAGGGGCGACTAGAATCAATTCTATTTATTGTTCATTTTGACGTTCAAAAGTGCCTTACTTGTGCCTATTTGAAATAAATGATTTGACTTTGACTTTGACTTTGTGTAAAAATATCTTATCTGAACTAACCAGTAGCGTTACTAAATAAGTTAACTATTCGAAGCCTTGAGCTCATTAGAAACATTACAGCAACGTATTATTTTACACATTAATATCTATGTGCTAATTCTAGATCTCACACATATTACCTTCATGGACAAACTTGAAAAACATCTTAGTATACGTGTTTTGTCATTTATATATACGTACAGTGGCCAGCACATCAAGTTACTCCAATCTGTCAAATTTCTTTGATAGTTTTTCAACTTTATCACAAAAATATAAGGTTCATTTTCAATTGGGTAATTTTGAAAGTTAAGGGTAGCTTGATGTGCTGACGTCTGTACATTCATAAACTCACGACTTCTTGTGACGGGGTTGGCATAGACAACAGAGCACCTGCTACGAATGCGTCGTAACATTTGACGGCCTGTCAAAATTTAATAATTTTCAGTTTGCTCTGGTTTGTCTAGGAAAATCTTTAGTACACACTATCCCTTAATCAAATCGTCTCATGACAATAGCCTGGACAAACACTTCGATAGGCAAGAGTCCGCTTGTTCATATTTGATATAGCGTTGAATACATAAGAGTGTACGTACTTACGACGTCACCACATAGTCAATATCACGCTCCATCGATCCTCAACTTAACAGACAAGTAAACAGTTTTATTGTAATTTTGGTTTCTTGAAAAACGACCCATTCTTTCGCCTATAGCAAAGGATGGTGCATGTAGCAATGGATAGTTTGTATCAAGTAACCCATTATAGTCTCTTCTATTCCTAAGTTTAAAAAAGCAACCGGATATTTTTTCTTCAATTTCTGCAACTTTCGAAACTACTGTTAGTTGCATTTAACACGCAATATTTTTGTTTGTGAAACATACTGTACAATTGTTGGGTTTCCCCAAATAAATGAAAAAAAAAATCAAACTGTCAATTTGACGCATTTTTTTTCATTTTGGGAGTTCAGACTATGTAAACCACTTAAGGTGGTGGTGATGAAAACTGCATATTGCTACATGCCAAGTGCCAACCCTAGAACCATTTCGCGCAAAAACTGCGCACTAAGGTCGTTGCACCGCAGACGCGCACAAATTTCAACTGTTTGTTAATTCAGATAAATTGTCCGCTGAAAAAACTTGCACAACCGAACACCATCATTGTACAGTCAGCAACACAAGCACCTTGCAGTGACGCAAAAGTCAAAAGCGTTTTGGTCGTGAAATGAAATCGTCATAGAATTGACAATACTCGTACTACATTTGTCTCTGCCTAGCCTTTTCCCATCTACATTGGAGTCAGATTCCATTCTAACCGGATGCAGCTGAATACCAGAATCTTATATGGAGCGACTGCCAATCTGACCTCCACAACCCAGTTAGTAGTACCTACCTGGGTAATACGATATCCTTTGTTAAGACTGGTTGTCAGACTTTCGGGCTTCTGACTAACCGTAACGACTGTCAAAAAGCCACGAATAACAGCCGGGACCAACAGCTTAACATGCTTTCCGAGGTACGGAGGAGTCTCGATATGTAAAGACGGTCAGCCATCCATGGACCAACCCCGACAAGCGTAGCTTAACCTCATGGATCGAACCGTGCGGCTGTTATTACTTAGATCACTATAAAATACCTATCAAGGATTTAAGAATATTCGAATTCTGCGTAAGTGCAAGGTATTTATATTCGTGACTGTACTCTTCATGCTTGTTTTTGTTTTGGTGAATGTGCAATCATGGCCGATTTCGTTAAAATATTCGGTTTAAAAAAAATAACATGTTTCGGGTTCAATTCGGTTGTTCAAATAAAAATCACGTCGCTAGTTGTATTTGTATTTGGTTTTTGTTAGTTTGCAATAATGTAAATTCCTGGAATTTTATCTACCTCAAAATAAAATTGATACTGAAATACTCATAATTGACGTTTTAAGGTTTAAAATCATTTGGAGGAATTTGACAGTTTGGTGTAATTTGATGTGATGCGATCGTACCTAGGTATATTTACTATTTTATCTCAGTAAGTACACACATCAAAAGTGTCTAGGGATCAACATATATTTTTGCAATAACTTTTCTCTTGATTGATATTAATTTAAATTTTCTTTAAGGATTCATCAAATAAAGTGTTTTCGTTTGTCACAGTAACGATAAACCAAGTCACCTTTGCATTAATAAAGAAATTTGCCATTTTCCTAATAAAGGGATTTTTGACATTTGAACCACTAACATTAAAGTTCGAAAAAAAGACTGAAATAACAGTTTTCTTTAAAATTTTATTGGGTAACTTAAACAATTAATAATCCGTGTTTCTACCGCGAACACTAACAACACAAGAACATCGGTTTGGCATACTCAAAATGAGTTCATCCAAATCACGCTGTGGAATGGCCGCCCATGTTCGTTGCAACAACAAAAAAAGGTGTTATCAGTCGACTTTGGACACGTTACCGAAGCACTGGTACCGTGGCTGAGCGCCATGAAGGACGGTATCGCTGCACCACACGGAGACAAGACCGATACATTCAAATCTTAACTCGAAGAGCTCCAACAATAACCGCCATGATGTTAGCCGTGAGGCTTCATCACTCTTCAGGGAACTTAATTAGCGACCAAACAGTCAGAAACCGCTTGCATGAAGTGAACCTTCATTCCCGAAGACCGCTACGGGTACCACCTATAGCAATGCACAATCGTAGGATTCGATATCAATGGGCTCTTGAACACAGAAATTGGGCAGAAGAACAATGGCGTTTCGTGTGCTTTTCTGATGAGTCTCGTTTTGGTATGAGACCGGATACAAGACGTATACGACACTGGAGAACCCCTGGACGCCAACAGCGATTAAAATCCTGCCAGGAAGTCCATCCTTATAGTGGTGGAACCATCATGGTATGGGCGGGTATTTGGATCGGCGGAAGAACTGAGTTGATTTGGATCAGAGGCAACCTCAACGCTCAAATTTATGCTGAGACGATTGTATCTGACGTCATCGTTCCTCTACAAGTGCAAATCGGTCCCTTATTTCAGTTAATGCATGATAATGCACGACCGCACACCGCAAGAGTTGTAAGACAGACTCTCGCCGCAGCTAACATCAATGTCCTGCCCTGGCCTGCTCAGTCGCCAGACTTGAACCCGATTGAGCATGCATGGGATATGCTACAGAGAAGAGCTCTGCCGAATATGGAGGGTATCCAGTTGCAAGAAGACCTTTTTTTGTTGTTGCAACGAACATGGGCGGCCATTCCACAGCGTGATTTGGATGAACTCATTTTGAGTATGCCAAACCGATGTTCTTGTGTTGTTAGTGTTCGCGGTAGAAACACGGATTATTAATTGTTTAAGTTACCCAATAAAATTTTAAAGAAAACTGTTATTTCAGTCTTTTTTTCGAACTTTAATGTTAGTGGTTCAAATGTCAAAAATCCCTTTATTAGGAAAATGGCAAATTTCTTTATTAATGCAAAGGTGACTTGGTTTATCGTTACTGTGACAAACGAAAACACTTTATTTGATGAATCCTTAAAGAAAATTTAAATTAATATCAATCAAGAGAAAAGTTATTGCAAAAATATATGTTGATCCCTAGACACTTTTGATGTGTGTATTTATTGAAAACACTTAAAATAAACAAGAACAGACTTAACAAACAGTTTGTATTGAAATGTCTTATTATTACTTCAAACCACATTATCTCACTTCCTAAGAAAACTAAAAGTAATTTTTTCCATTCACTCGTTCTAAGAGACCATTCATCACAATAGTGACGAGAGCCGGGAATTGAACCCACCGTCTTTATTACTCGGAAGATGTATCGTTTAGTACATTTAATGGTTTTTCTCTTTGATGTTTTAACGTTCGGATACTAAAACATTTTCATGTAGGTCCTTCTTCACGTTCAGTTTCGCGATTAACTATCGCGAAACTGAACGTATTATGTTCAAACGAGACTGCTATAAATGTCAGTTCGTTTATGCAAACTCTTTATTATGCATTTTTAAACTGGCTCCCGTTAATTTAACTACCTCTTTCTCTTCTGTATATATAATATGAAAAGAAACCGTGACTGACTGATTGACTGATCTACCAATAGATATCTCAAACCACTGAACTGCTGCTGTAATTTGGCACACAAATGGTCTTTATGACGTAGGAAGAAAGTATTTTTACAATGGACTAAATAAAGAAGATTTTCCAATCAATTTTCCTAACACAATATTCTTTATTCACTGGTGACACCAACGAATGCATCCATCTTTTGCTAAACCTATTCAGGGTTCTATATTTTATTTATTGAATCTCAAGCTCCATTCATGTAAACTTACAATTAGTTCGCGATCGATAATCACTGACCAACCAACTTGTATCCAATGATGCTCCAATCATCATACATCGTCCATCGGCCATCAGTTTCCGGTGTAAGCCACGGATACATCCACTTACATCGTATTATGCTTCATTAACTATGTTAATTTGAGGATTACCATCACCATAGTTAAATGTAGACGATTTTAACGAAAAATACTGATTTTTAACTGAATTTTGTGCCAAAGAGTATCTAATATAGGTGGATTTTTTGCATGTACGTTTATACCTTTTTTTTTGAGGGTGTGAAATCATCCAATGACTTCTCTCGCTCTGGGTGGAGCGGAACGGAGTGTCGGACTCTTACTGACTACCCATCCATGTTCCTTCCTTAGCCCTTTATGTTCCGGGGTAGCGGTAACCCTTTCGGACAATCCCGCTTACCCGGCAATGTACGTTTATAATCAGTTCAACAAAGTCAACCTGACCGAGCTGGTAATTAATAATGATATGATGAAAAAGGTATAAGTTAAAAAGAAAGTAATTGTTTCTGCCTGACAAGGATGGTTATTGCAAACTAGTTTAGCCCTTTATAAGGCATAACGTTCTAGCAACAAAACCATAAACCTGATAATTGTTTAGGTATATTAATTTATATAGAAAACCGTTTTTTTTTTTTTTTTTTTAGTTTTTTATATGGTGGTAAATATATTCCCTCTGCCCGTGTACGAACATACATATGTTCGTACACGGGCAGAGGGAATATATGAATTCGAATGATTGAGTTCGAATGTATGTATGATATTATGGCAATTTTGTCCTGAAAGTTGAAATAAAATCGGTTTATACTCAATCAATTTTTTTTATTTTTAATCTCGCATGTCTATTACAAAATTTATTGGCGATGAAACAATGAAAAACAAGGAATTACATATAAAGGGACAGTGCATTTTTCGCACTTAATTTTTGTGCGTTTGTCATTCACTTTGGTGCTGCACAGCCTGCAGCGTTGATACGAATCCAAGGAACTGGGACTGACATAACCGGTTGGTAGAGATCCTCCAATATTTTCTGAAGCCTAGCTGTGCTGTATCCAGCTCCTTCATCGTCAGATTCCAGATCATCTTCAGAATTTTCTGGATCGTCTGGTAACCCAAAAAGATCCTCAAGCGCATGCTCTATGTCTAAATCATCCAAAACTTTCTTAGCCTCTTTTCTCCCGCTCATCTGCAGAAGCAAAGCAAAAACTGAAACTCACCCGCAGGCAGAGGGAATATTTCTCCCACCACAAAAAACCTCTGTTTAGTCAAACCAACGCACCCAAAGCTAAAAATATGCATCCAGATAGTTAGTATAGACCCCAACCGATATATGTATAAAAAACTTACCTTCAATGTCTTGAAATCTGGATGATAACCCCTGATAGAATTTTAGAAAGAAAAAACCGCCACTTTTCATAACTCAACTAACCACAGTTTAAAAATATTCTTTGACAGTTGACATTTATTTTGATGTCATAATAATGACAGTTAACAAGCAAAGGTGCCAAATGAAAAAAAAAAAAAAAAAGTTCGAATTTGCCGAAATAATCAATAAAAATTATGGTGGTAAGAACTTTCCCTTTGCCTTAAAAAGGGTTAGAGAAAGATTTGGCCGAGCAGCAGATCCTTAAAAAGATTAAGTTTATAAAAACGTAAACAAAAACAAAACTTGCAACAAATTAACATTTTTTACCTTTCCCGACAACAAGGGAACCAAGACACGTCCAGAATTAGGACTAATCCCCACAAATCCGGATGCCTGGCAATCCTTATTCCGGAATGCCCATCGTTGGGCGAAATCAGGCGCACAATTATGAACCGCAAGGGAACTAATTATGTGATTATGCACGCACGCACCAAGCTATTAATTGCTCGAAATTAACCCATTGTGGATACTTTGTAGTTGGTATGCGAGCCACGGGTTTTCTCTTATAAATATTGCCTTCGTATCATGCGTTTGTTTTTTAATGGTTGACGACCCAACATGCTATAAAATTGTCAGTTCGTATGTCCGAAGGTGTAATTAACCACAATTAAGTTGCCATAAATAATTACTACGTTGACTTTTAAATAGAGTTATATTAATCTATGATCATGTATATTGTCTAACATAGACAATGTAAAAAAAGGAAATTGTAACAACAGTTAAAAAACAGGTAATGGCAAATCAACTACGTGAACTTCTTTTCTATAAGTATGAAGAGTTCTTCATATAATATTCACTAAAATAATTCATAATAATAAATGCTAAAGTCCATTTTCTAGGCTTTTCGTTGACTCCAGATGAGATTAGATCTCATTCTAAACAGACATGGCGATGACCTACATTGCATCGGAAAAGAGTTCTCATGTACCCTACTTGCATTCACTTGCGAAAATATTTAATTTTAATGCTAATGGGTTCCATCTGGAGTTTCTCAGTTGCAGCCAGTAAGTAGTCTAGAGTTGCGGCCAGTTGATGGCTATAGCCTCGACTCCCCCATTACCCATTACATGGGATTTAGGTAAAACTAACTGGTGAAATGTGAGTGTGCTACAGGTAGACCTTTGCCTAGCCCTTCGGGGATTATGGGCGTGATGTTATTTTTTTGCCCACGATTGTTCTTTTGGCGAATATTTACCTAAGCCTTTATTGTAGAATGCAATAGAGAAGTGGGTATTGAGTATTGACGTTTAGAAGTGCTTTTATGTGCCTAATCAAAATACATTATCTTAAATTCACTTTAATAACGGTCACCCATCTTCATGCCACCGCGTTAACGAGAGCTTAATTTCATAAATCAAAGACTTAATTATTTACTTTTATACACCCTACATAGGGCGGCTATTAGCAAATTAAAAGAGCAGTCAATTAACGTAATAGAAATAAATAGAGTTAGCACTTTATCAGATCAGCGGCAGAACCTAACTCGATCGCGTAACGACGTAATCAAATATGCAGCGTACCGGCGTATCGTGGCGTGTCGGCGTACCAACCGGCTCGGCGTATCGATACGCCGCTCGGGCGCCTGTTAAGAATTATGAGATTAAAACCATTGGCTTATTCGGATAGAGTGGGATGTGTTCGTACTTATGTTTCGATGTGGTTTCATAATTTATGGAGTTTTCAGGAGTTGTGCTGCGATATTTATAAGAGTTGTTCGCATATGTTTTTTATGCTGCTATAGGTACCATTTACATGGCACAAATTAGTGTGTCATGATTATGACGTTATAAGACATAATCGATGAACGTACCTACTGCGAACGATGTACGAAATTATTCTCTTTCTAGAGACATATTACATTTTTAATTTCAATTCGTACATGGAAAGTAGTAAAAACATAGACTCCAGTAAAATTATTAAAGACCTACCTATCTCGCCTTTATCAAACTCATAAAATTAATTAATTTTACGAGCCAGGCTATTCTTACCGCATTTCTGTAAAATTATTAATAAACCATTTTCATTTAATTGAACTAAAATATAATAAATCAAATATTCTGTCTGTAACGGAGAACCAGTTAAACTAAGAAGTAAATTGATTTTAACCCTATTTTCGGCGCTGTGGAGTCTAAATTCATTTAACAATAAATTTTCAAAATTCTATTATCTTATTTGCACAGGACTGGCATTGTTTTGAATAACGCTGTCCCGGGAGCTTTCAGGGGCAATTTCCTTCTTTTCGTTTCGAAAATAGAGTTCATTTTGGCGTGAATATTGAAAGTTTAATTTCAAATATTGAGTGCCTAACTGTCAAAGGCATTTGGGGACGTTGCATTTTCTTGATAGTTTATTGACTCTTATTCCTTGAAGCATAAGGTATAAAATGAGGGGAGTTATAATTATGAAAAGGTTTTTGAAATGTCATTTTCGAGATGGACGCACGTGATCATTAGTTTTAGGCCTTCATTTTGCATACCTTTGAACCGGGTTCACCTTTCACAGATGCATACAAAACTTTTTGTATTTCTGACTGCATTGAAAGTATTTTTACGCTGCGCTGTCGGAACTCTGGTATCCGTATTGGCAAAATGTGAAACGTTTATTAATTTCAACTTCACAGTATTTTTCGGAATGATCTGTAATTTCAGTTTGGTACTGTTTTGTGAAAATGTTTTTCCTACTTCATACATAATGGAATAATTAGAGGCTTCATTGCCCCGTTAAGATAAGTATCACGCCTTAGTTTTACGGTTTCGGAATATATTTCATTAGATTTTTTTATGTTCATTTTCAAACATTAAAGAAATAATTCTCTTCATCATCGTTCTCTCGATGCAGAGGATCACAAACACATACGACCCGTCTCTAAGCTATGCGCTCTTCTCTGTGCGAACCGGTACATGCTGCCTTTAGCGATCCCATTGATCGCGTCTGGCCATCTGGTCAGTGCTCTGCCGTGAGCGCGTTTTCCTTCCACCCGGCCCAAGATTACAAAGCTGGCCAGACCATGCCTTGGTGATAATTTGTCGGTAAAACCAAAGGGCACGCTCCTGCCATGTTGTAGACGGCGGTTCATCGTGCTTATGGTACATGGTACCTATGCAAAGAATGGTCCATGATGTCAAAATAGTATGTCTTCTGAAACATAACTAGATACCAATTTATAATGGTAACTGATCTATCAATGTCAATTCATCACCCCTAAACTAAAAAGCGGAACAATTCCAAATCTCTCACACAATACAGGATGTTCTCCACTTGAGTTTATACAGGATGTTGATATTATGCTGTTGAGCTGTTGACAGACAGACACGCCCAATTGGTATAGTTTATTGCTCTCACGGTCTAGATGGATGTGGGGGCTATGATATCAATCAATTAATTGAATAACTAGTTAATGGGTTTATGTGGTCAAGGAGCATTAATGTTATTGGTTTTGTTGGTGATCGGTAATGGGGATTCATAGAAAAACAATTTGTGTGATTGGTGTGAAATGATTGGTTACTAGTGTTGCTATATCGATAAAGGCTTGACTTAACTTAAAATAAATTAAAATTCCTTTACCTCGAAGAAAATAGCTCCATGCGTCGTTTAATTAACGTAATCCTTTATGATAGAGATTCTCAGTATATATTCACAATATCAGGTCCCATTATCTAAAAAATAAATACAAAAACCCACATACAATTCGTAGCACAATTTCTCAACAACAAAGCCTATACGTACTTGCCGAACGAAACAAAAGAAATCAATAGTTATTGAAACAAAAGCGGTCCACAAAAACTGTTGATTGACGCACTAACGCCCACTGCCCACTGGTGGGACTATTACTAACACCCACTAGGTACAGTTAAGCAAAGATATACTATACAGCTATACAGGCTCCTAGCAACGAATTTATGAGTGCGCTGAGTAAACATTACACACCCCGAAGGGCTAGGCAGAGGTGTGTCTATCGTTCACCCACATTTCGCCAGTAATGGAGCCTCTTTATGGCTATTAGCCAGGCACAAATCTAAACTCCGGGCCACGACTGACAAATTCCAAATGGAAAAACCCAATAACACTTTTCCCGATCTGAGAATTGAACCAAAGACCTCATGAGTAGCGCTTGCGACCAATTATAATAAACCAACGATCAGGTATTGAGTTTCCTAATATCAGTATTTCAAAAATAAAAAGTTATTATGCACACAATTAAATTAATATTAGAAGTGTACCAAAAATTTTACCTGTCTAACAAACTTTTTGTTCGACTGTACTCTTAATTGTTAGTCCGTGTGAATCGGGTAGTGGAACCAATCAAACGTTTGACGAAGCGATTTCGGTGATCCGACTTTTGGTTTGGGAATTCTGGTGATCAAAAAATAGTTATGGAGTGCCGATATTGTTTTCTATGCAAGTTTTTTTATTGAGAGCAGAGGTATCTTTTAGGTACCTAGTTTATTTCTAGACTTTCTCGGCGTGATTTAAGCAAAAACGCATTGGAAACGGTAGCTTTCAATGTCTTTATTCGTTATGTTAGTCATAAGCCGTTTCGCAAATTTACTAACAAAATAAAGATTTTAAACAACTTGCGCTACACACAGCATTTTGTATACCTACCTTATATAGTGTAAACGCGGGGTCACAGAATACTGTATGGTACTATGACCCAACCGTATTACACAGAACAACAAACCATAAACCATGGTTCGAAGTATATCAAGGCCATAGAATATATGCCATGCACACAACGGCTATCATCTAGCAATGGGCAACAGTTGTGAACTGTTATTATGTTATGAATGACTTAATGGTGGGTCTGCACAGGTAGTAGCGGTATCAATGGGCGTTAGGTGTGCTGGCTGACTGATTGAGTTATTATGTGGTGTGTAGGTACTCAGCTTAAGATTGATGTTTATGGTAATTTAGAAAAGAAAATATTCCAATTTACATTTTCCATATTCATGAAGGGAATAATTTTCCTGATCATGTTTGATCATGTTAATTTTTGTCACCATGAAATGGGTCTTTTAAATAATATCAGCCTGTAGTCTTGTTTTAAGATTTGATTTCCCCTACTTACTGCGTGATGGCGATTTCTGGCTTTTAAGACGCCGTAAACAGTCAAAATAGGCTACTTAAAACAGTTTATTTTACAAAGTGTAGGTATATTTTTTATGAATGCATACAACAAATCCATCCATTCATCACATTAGGCATAATTGATGGCTTATATTAGATCATTATAGACTATAATATCGAAGGAAACTAATGCCAAGGATGAATTGAGTGGAAAAAGGAATCGGAGGCCTTTGACCTGTAGTGGCACAATACAGGCTGATTTATTTAGATTTATAATACTTACAAAATAGTCGGGTTATGAACTGTGTAGTGTATATCTGCCTAGGTATAGTGTGTAGCAAAAACAAACTTCAGAATAGATAGCATCTTAGCGAGTCGTAAGTCGTAACATTGCATGTGAAATGCATTGTTTGTCCTCCTACTCGCCAATTACCGCCGCGGTCAATGTTGTTCACTTAACAGTTACAGGACGTTAAACTGTTGTTTTAAAAGGAGTAAAGTGTGTATATGTCACCGTAAGATTGTAAACATCGTTATATTACAATCTATCTAAATCTATCTAGTAAGATTGTAAACTATCGATAGATTGTGAACCGTATCATTATGATTGCAATTTAACGCATCATTTTTCGCTTGATTGTAATCTATCGATGGGAAGCGGTCATATTGTGAACCGGCGTAGGACGTTTAAAAAAATGGTTAGGTTAGGTTAAAACTGTGACCACCTACGCACGAGCCGAGCGAGCGAAGCGAGCGATGCCGCGGTAGCGGCCGGCGAGTGCCAGAAACGACTAGATTATATAGAAAAAAATATGGAAAAAAGAGATTATTTTTATTCAGATTGTAATTTAACGGTTTCACTTCGGTAGATTACAATATAGCGAAGAATAATGAGTCAAATTGCAATCATAATGATACGGTTCACAATCTATCGAGGTTTACAATCTCGCTAGATAGATTGTAATCTAACGATCTTTACAATCTAACGGTGACATATACAAAACTCACTGTATGTAGCAATAATCTGCAGGTTCGTGGTAACAATTCCAGTATAAGCTGGCCTCTTATTGTATTGAAACTTCGTACTACACTAGGCCAGTAATAGCCAAGTGGTGTGACCGTCGAACTGCCAAGTTTCAACTGTCTGAGTTAAGCCCTCTGACTTTTCGGATTTATGTGCGTATTTATCACATGCTTAAAAACGGTAAAGAAAAACATCATCAGGAAACCGGCATGTCTGACAGATATTTCTCAACAGCATGTGAAGCTAAAGCATTTTCCCTGTCGACAGCGGTGCGGATTTTTTATGCTGCTTACTGTATAACCTACATATTATTATAATTACTTTAACACTTGTTGCTTAAATTATATAAGTACTAGCTTTTGCCTGCGGCTTCACCCGCGTGTTTGTAGGAAATTATCCCACGAGAACCGTATGTTTTGCCGGGATAAAAAGTAGCCTATGTTCTATTCTAGACTATAATCTATCTCTGTGCCAAATTTTATCCAGATCCATTCAATAGTTTTGCGTGAAAGAGGAACAAACATCCATCCTCACAAACTTTCGCATTTATAATATTAGTAGGATAGGATTTATCAGAAATTGAAATAAGAATTCAGATATGAGTAATGTTGTGGTTTGGTGCTAATAGATAGATACAACAATTATACGATGTGAATAATCTTCCCAAACAACTTTGGTATCAAAACAATTCTCGATAGAACTTAACCTTTTTTTCATTATTAGTCATTGAGTTTTTGAGTCACTGTAGCCCATGGTTTAATAAGTAGGTACATGAATCATAGATCAACGTATCTGATAACTATGATAGTATCTCAAAACTCATTATGCTAAATAGTTACTGAGAAATATAGCGATGTTCCGGTATTTTATTCGAAATATTTTTTAATGTTTCCGTTTTTGAAGATACTTGGAATTTTTTAAACTGTCTTTTTATTCTTAGAAATATACACGGTTTAGTGTGTATGATATGCCTATACCTAAAAAAAAATGAGACAATTACAGACAGATTTGTGCTGCTACTGAGTTTTCCTAATACTTTACCGGGTCAGACATCGATCCACTGCCCAGGAGTCACGTTGAAGTCAAAGTCAAATCATTTATTTCAAATAGGCACAAGAAAGGCACTTTTGAATGTCAAAATGAACAAGAAATAGAATTGATTCTAGTCGCCCCTTCCAAAGATAGTTTCGTATGGAGAAGCATAGGCAATAAACTCCACCGTTACTGTTTTAAAATGTTTGGTATAAGTACATATACTTCATTATATATATGTGAAGACGATGCGAAGATCACACTGAACTACAGAGGCAGTCTATGTACATAGTATATCAATCTAAATAAACATACAAATACAGTTATTAAACAAAAAATAAATGTAAAAAGAAAAGGTATATAAGCGTATTTGTAAATGAAGTAATAAATTCGCTGCAGTGAGACTAATTGCGGGACATTTATCTCAATTATTTGGAATAACTTAAGATAAGGTAACATTAACATTTTGTGGTCGGAAACAACAGTTAAATGAATGGAATTATTTACACAGTGTTTTAAATTGAGATTAACTTTGGAGGAATTCAGTGAAGATCTAAAAAAGGAAACTTTTAATGTTAGTCCTTTTTGAATTGAGAACTTATCAAAAACTACTTTTTCCTTCAGTGTAGCCCACGAAATTAAAAATCTAAATCGGGTGTTTGTGTTGGATTAACCTTCAAAACATCGGGTCTCGGGTTCGATATTCATGATGAAGTACACGATGTGTATTTTTCTGTCCTAGTCTGATTTTTTTTTTAAATCATCCAATGACTTCTCTCGCTCTGGGTGGAGCGGAAGGGAGTGTCAGACTCTTACTGACTAACACCCATCCATGTTCCTTCCTTAGCCCTTTATGTTCCGAGGTAGCGGTAACCCTTTCGGACAATCCCGCTTACCAGGCAGGCTTGGTCCTAGTCTGCTTGGATGATGCTTTAAATTGCAATAAGTAGTCTCTACTTTTACAGAGTGTTAATGTCACCATAACATTAAAATGATCCAATGATCAACACTCAAGATAAGAACCCATACATACCCAAACCAGGCCGAACGACCAAACGCCATAACGACCCATAAACCGATGGACTCTCACGTGATTTACACGAAATTATGTTTTGAATACATTTAAAGTGCCAGATGCCATAAAATTGCCATCGGCCCGCCATTACACCATAGATCAGGGATGGCGAACCTATAGTGCGCGTTATGGGACGGACTATTTTGGTCACGTTATTGATTTAAGTAGACTGTACGCTTTATCAATAAGATAGACTAGAATACAATTGAAATATTTGTGTTATTAACGATTCTTAATACCATCGCCGATTCATTGACTGGCAAATTAGCTCAAAACAAAAATGATAATTCTTATTTATTATTTTTTGAGCTAATTTAGTCGATAATGTAAAGCAAGCTGTGGCTTCTAATAAATTATCTTAATGTGGGTGATGGTGTGGTGGGTTATTTATTTATTTATTGTAGGAGAACCAACAGCTATAACAAATGGATAACAGTGGTAACATGCAACACAGAGCCAATAACAGGTTCCCACGGATAAAAATAGGATAAGTAGTAGAGAACTTAGAATCTAACAAGCACGTGAAATATAAAAATAAGTTTAACTACGGTGAATGAAAGATTATGGCCCTTTGAAAAAGCTCGCATTCAACTGACTGCGTACAGAGTAGGATTTGGTAATAAATGGGCCGAATGAATACTCTTTACAAATAGTATTAAAGTCCTTGCTCGCTCTCACCATATATGAGTTTTGCCTATAAATGGAATGAGAAAAGGGAATGGACATAGGCGGATTAAATCTATCTCTAGTTATATTGTATAAATTACCTTTGATATCGATAAATCGCCACATGCGCTGAGAGCCAATTTTGTGGTCTATCTTTTATAGCACGCATCTGCAATGAAAGGTTTCCCATACCTGCTGGAGCATGGTGTGCGGTCACGCTAACCAAAGTTATGTGCTTTAATTTATATGGCATTTTTATATTTTTCGGCACTTTTCAAGTTCAGTTCGGTATGTTTTTATCTATCAGTGATTTTATGGGTTCATTTTAAAATGGAACTATATTGAAATGTGGAGGTTGTGTAATAAAATGTCTGTATTCGTCATTTATGGAATTTTATGTATTTATTGATAATGTATGTTGATGAAAATGGATATTCTCATAAAGGTAAAGAATTCTTGTTTTAATATCATTAACACCGCGCTTGAAAACATGCTACTATACAAATTTTACTATAGTTATTATAATTTTTATATCGATATCCAATAAATAATTGAAAAGAATTGCTTATTAACCTCTATTTAGTGTTTTTTCCTGCGTATGTACTCCGCACGAGCTCGCTGTGACCATCATTAAACAATTAGCTATTACTATTACATATTTAATAAATCTACCAAAATCGAACCTTGTCTCCCCCAAATCATCTCAACCTACCTGAATGATTTACTTAACAGAAACACTCCCAAGAGTCCACAAATTAGCTAAATTAGCTTATAGTCCGCATACAGCTAAGATTTATGCTCGTTGCAGCCAGCAAGCCAGTGAGCCAATGAGCCAAGAGCCAGCATTCCTGGCTAATTGGCCCTGCACTTACAAACTACGGCACATGACTGAGATTTGTGATAATTTGCACAATATTACTGGTTTTGTATGGATGCAGATTGTTTCGTTGTTGGAATAAGCGGTAACGTATGATGTAATTAGTGGGGTTATAGGGATTGAAGTTCTGGTTATGAAGCCTTTGTGATTAAATAAGGTGCTTTTCTCATATGCTAGTAAAACTTTCTGTAGGTACCTATTAAAATATTGTGTGGTTTCCATGTCGTAGACAATGTTTAACTGACCTATACTAATATATTAAAGCTACAGAGATTGTTTTTTCCTATGAACGCGCTATTTTATGAAACTACCCGCCGTATTAGAAAAAAATATTTTTCTTTTTAATAGCTCAATTTCTGAGGATGGTTATTTAACATGACGCTACGACGCTTAAGAGCCGAGCAAAACTTAAAAAAAAAACATTAAGAACGCTAAGCAAAAACACAACATGACACACGGATCGGGCGAAATTACACGCCAACGAATCAGTCCTTCATCCACACCCTCTTGAATTATAAGTAGGTACATACTACTTAATCTTTACACAAGCTTCTCACTACAACCGTAAAACGAATCGTAAAGTGATCGTAAAGGAGCTGTCATCGTCATGACGATACAATGACGGATCATATCAATCGTAAGCTTATGGCAGTAATTATTTACGATGTACCACCGAGTTTATGAGCCATTAACTATAGGTGTTAAATTGTTAATGTTATGGTTCTTATGGCGGCCTCTGATTGGGGGATACGGTGCTGCATAGTTTGATTTGGGTCATAATGTTTTGTTTGGTTTTATTGATAGGTGTAACATATGTGATCTGTTTTGTATTGTAATAACCTCTTAATAATAAATTTGTAATGATAATAATCTTTTTAACCGCTTCTTCGAAGACCAATGACACGTCTTACGTTCTATCATCATTCGCTCCGAGTTCCTTTATTTCCTACTTTCTCTTGTCTGTCTACTGACTCTTGTGTAACTTAATATTGTTAGTGAAAACTTGTAATTGGCCTTCTTTCACTATTGTTAACCTATGATTAACCTAGCTGTAAGTATTCTTATGTTAACATAATAAACAATAAAAACGACCCATTGACCGTCAATATATTTTATAGCTTTAAGTCCTATTTGCTGTTGTAGGTGTTTTTCTATCTATAATATGTATGTATTTACAAAAAAAAATGTATATAGGTAGTTTATCGGCCATCTCGTTACCATAACACGAGCATTAGGTTGCTTTGCTTGGGACGATACGGCGTTGTGTGAAATGTCCAAGAATATTATTTATTTATTTTGATTTATATTTACAAAAGGCAATTTTACAACAAGCGACAAATGACTTGCATCGTTTTAACACTGCTTTATATTACTGTTGTTTCAACTTATGGTAGGTATAATACTCTAAAGTGCGCTACTCGCTGCGCGGTACCCCACCCCTCACCCCCGCGAACATATGAATTCGTTACTGCGCAGCGACACGCCTCATGTTCAGAGATGTCATAAGCTGTTTGATTCGAGCTGTAGACATTCAAATAAATGGACCTGCAAAAGACATTTATATTTTTAATATTTTCCCAAATACAAGCAAACTGGGTTACACCTTACCTTTTCCACTTTTTTGTACCATTCTACTTTTATTTTACTAGAGACCGTTTCCTGCCCTATTGACCATACTAACATTCAAATCGCCAAGTACCGAACGAAACAACAAAACGACCGTTTATGAAGGTACCCTGAACAATTGTCCACACCTGTTATTTCCACATTGCAAGAAAAACCTTCAGAAACGCATTAGTGTTGCCCATTAAAACATAAGCTGTTAACGATTAGTGTTGGGTGCTCGCCAAGCTAATGCGAGCATAAGTTGTCTGGCCCGAAACAGCTACAGCTTGAAACAAGAGTATAAGAGAGGTTCCACCTTCGTCATACCTGAATTTTATTGAATGAAATGTAACTGTGCAGGAGCTAAATCTATAATAATTATAAAACAGTATTATAAACTACATATTGGATTATGTTGCGGTCTTCACCAAAATTTTAAATATATTCCGCGAAGTGTGTGTACAGACGCCAGCACATCAAGATATCCCTAACTGTCCAATTTTTCCAATTGAAATTGAACCTTATTCTTTTGTAATAAAGTTGAATAACTATCGAAGAAATTTGAGAGTTTGGGTTAACTTGATATGCTGGCCTGTGTACAACACAATACTTTATAGGTATTAGAATACTTAGATATAGCACAGAAATCTCGATATTTTACTTAAGTCATTAGTAGAGTGATTGCTTCTGTGCAAGGCAAGCGCGAGTCACTAGACCAGCTTGATAAAGTAAACAAGAATTATAGTGTTTGATAGGTGCCTTCTGGACATATTGGCTAATTTTGACGTTCATTGACGGATGGGCTGGTGTGGTGATGGACGTTTTGTGTGACAACGAAGTGATGGATATTGAAGGGAAAACAATTATTATACAGGGTGTTTTTGTAAAATATAGCAGGATCATAAGAGTTACAACATATTGGCATTCTTAGAATTACTATTGAATATTATTTACTTTGTCTATTAAATCTATAATTAAGGAGTTGGGTTGTGGAGGTTAGAAAGGCAGTCGTTCAATTCAAAAAACTGGTGTGTAACTGCAAGCGATAAGACTGGAAGCCGACCCCTAACATTTGGGGCAAAGCCTAGGCAGATAAAAGGCGCTTAAGGTCTTCAAAATTACACTTAGTTCGCAATAAAAACTTTGAATTTGAATTTTAAATCTATAGGAATTACATTATACTTAGATAGCTTCTTCGAATCAAAACCTCTATACCTGAACATTTGGAAACAAAATTACAAGGTAACACTAAACATAACCTACTTATTGACAAAACACTTTCTACTACAGAGGCATATAGCTACTATACTACGTTTCCTTCCTGCACATGCAGAGATGCAAACACAAACATTGCGCACACGCATGTAGGTCAATTAGGGTCGTCACTAATGTTGGTGATAGTAGTGAAGGGTTAAGTGATGAGGTGTTGAAACGATTAATTATTTGTTTTTATTGATGTAGCAGCTGAGTGTTGGGAATGGTATGTATAGTAAACATTGTATGTGTCAAAACTGACAAGCGAGTCGGAATAGCAGGCACAAGTTGGTATATTGGATATTTACTGTTTAGACTGAACCTAACTTGGTTTTCGAATAAAAACTCCGCGAAAGTAAATGGCAAAATGGAGACGAACAGTTAGCTTTCCGTGAAAATCATAAAGATATTTATCAAGAGATTTCGCATTCTGTCTAAAATAAAAAAAACAATTTAAAAATCAATGAACACAATCATAAACTTCACCTGTGTGCCAAATTGACTATTATCATCAATGTTATGAACTACTAACATTGACTGATTTCGTAAATGAGGTAACAACTTCACTTGCAAACTCATAACTTATTTCCCCGCCATTCAATAACAGCGCCATCTCTTATCCGATATTGGAAACTATTTCCGCCATTTCTTATTACTTGGAGCTATCTGCCGAGCTATCGTAAAAGTGACGTTCCAGTGTCATAAAATGATCTTATGGTAGTTTTATCGTTCTTCTAAACACTATACGTAAACTTTATTGTCACATAGTATAGTACTGACTACAGTGAAGAGTTTTATTGGTAAAGTAGACGATGTAATGTTAAATGAAATTTGATTTTGAAGATTTTTTTGATGTCTTTAAGGGAGTAAAATTGTCATAAATGGATTTAAATGGAGGAAGTTTTAACCTCGGATGCCTCTGAAGTTATCTTAACAAACATGACTGTAAAAGTTTTACGGTGTTTACATACGTGTTATTACATGGTTTTACAAGTCCTACAATGTTATTTGTAATAAAATAGTAAATTACAGCTTGTATGAAACGATGAATTCTGTATTTATTTTTGATGACTGAATGATAACGCCTCCAACAAAGTAAAACATAGATAATGAAGATTTTTTAGGATAAAGTTTCTTCTATACAATCATAATTATTACTAACCAATCAGGATTTTAATTAAGCGATTTAAGCAAAAATGTAACGCGCTTATAACTTAGCATAATGTCTTCAATGACACCGATCACCAAAGTTCAACAAGCTGCATAATGGTTAACGTCATTTAGTAACATTACCTAAGTGGCCGTCAGAATGCAGGTGTCCTAAATTGCAGATTTTAGGGACACACTGCATTTTGAGTGTGTACAAATTTTCTTTTACCACCACGAAATCTTCCAGCCAAATGATGATTATTTTATTTAGATTTCTCGACAGACTTGAACTTGCGAATGAATCCCAACAAAAACTGACTTTCGACTTTTCTGCGTTATAACTTATAACATCTGGCCAAAAGAAAGGGACCACTTATCTTGTACCAAGAACTATTCAATGCGCAAACACGAAACTCCGTTGCATAACATTCCCAAATAAGGAACCATATTATAAAGAGAAAAATTGGAGCACACGTGTGGTCCACTGACCATAATTTTGGTAGAGAATTTCGAGACCTTTTCCATTTTGACACTTACAGCCGAAAGTGAACTCTATTCTAAACTAAATAAGGTAGGTTTTCAGTTATCACTGATTTCTTCTTAAGGGAAGTAATTATGTTAAGTACGCCATTGTTCCCCGTTCAAGACTGATGGCGAATGGACACCATCAGTCACATTAAAGCTTTTATGGTGGTATCAGTGACTTTGAGGAGCTTTCTCCGTAACAGTGATTATTTGCTTCAAGTCACTTGCGTGTCGGAAAAGTGCTGGGGTATTTGAAGCTTTCTTTAGTGAAGCGATTTTAGGGGCAGGTAAAAGTAGGTACTTACAAATGAAAGTGCCTACTGGGAAATGCTTATTTGAAAAATGTAAAACAAGTCTTTACAACGGTAAAAGAGGCGCGACAAGTAGCGTTAACTGAAAACTTAATTTTTCGTGCTGATAGAAAATCAGCACATCTTACAAATCTTTTTCTTTTTGGAGGGAAAAATTATCATCCATTCAAATTTTTTGTAAATTTTGACGTTTAATATAACATTGTATGTTAATTTGAATAAATGTTATACTACTTATCATTCTTATGCTATACCTTGACTTTTACAAAACCATATTTTGTCCATAACCACTGTCTCATTCACAATTTATTAAGGACTTCTTACTAACTATTCAACATAAGTCTCAAATTCAGAATCAGTGTAACTCGTATATGCCATAAAAATACAAGCACACCGTCCATCCCCAAACAAGTCTCATGAAATATTAATGCCAATACAGCGAGCCCATAAAACTGATGGTTTCGTACAAATATAACGGTGACCAAGCTAATAATACTGCTATTATTTATTAATAGTGCAGTCCATTGTGACCTTAGCTCGTAAAACTTTATTTTATTACCGTAACAATGGCCCGATGTGTAATTGTGGGTACATTTAAATGGCTCATATTAAATGGATTCTTTAATTTATGTTTTAATGAATTTTAGATTTAATTGCTTTTGTACCTAATAGAAGTCATGAGGTCTCGTCTCTGTAGCCCTAACCTTCCGCAGATTGAACATTGTTCCGACACCCGCAGACTACTTCGTACAGTTTTTAATGTTTTTTTTTGTATATTTTGTAAAGCCCTACAGATAGAAAACAAAGAGTTGACAGTTTCACACAGTTAACCCTTAATAGGGCATGGGCAAACGGTGGATGTTTGAAACAAAAACGCAGTTTGAGAAGATAAGAAAGGTGTTTAGTGTTGTAGGATTGAAAATTATTTAATTCCAAGTGTTTTCAGTTTTTCAGGAAAACTTGTGGGTACATTATTCCTCTTGCCCATGTAGATCATCACATGTGGGATATTCTTTCCCTACATATGGGAAATATATTTCATACACATCCAGTAGTAGGGGCAAGAAAGTTTACAAAAATGTATGTGGGAATAATGTTCATCTTGCCCTATTAAGGGTTAAAATCAGGAATATCCCGCTCCAAAATGTGGTCATTTGACCATTTTGACGTTAAACATATCATTTGTTTCTCTGTCTCTCTCACACTCACTCCCTCACTCCAACACGCAGGCCGGATTTTGATGAAACTTTTTTGTAAAACGTTCGCCCAGTTGTGGAATGGCAAAGTTTTTATTTACAAATGCCGTAATATTTCGGAGGCCGTAGGCCGAGCCATGCGGGGGGTGAACCCAGTTTTAAATTGAGTTTCTGACTGTGGAGATAGTTTTTTTTTGCGTGATTTTTTGAATGGTAGTTTTTTTTTTCAGATCTGATTTTTTTTTGCTTAGCACACTGTCCCATTTTTGAGCAAAGGCCTCCCCCAAATCCTTCCAGACATCTTTCTCTTGATCCGATATGTGAAACTTTAATTCCGTTAGAACTTTATATTTATAATTTTATTTCCTTTTGTTGCAGGTAAGTTCTCCATCCACAATAATAAGTGACCACACTGTGGAATTAGAATAAACATCTCATCGTAAATATACGGAGATGCAACTGTAAGTACCTACTTTCATTTATCGAAACCACTTAACCGTAGGTATTTAAGTAAATTAAACAGTTTTTTTGTAAAACTGAAACTCATAAACCAACAGTAACACAAAACTCTAAAAATACAGTCTCAAAAAATCTAAATTAAAATAACAATTTCATTCCACAGTTATCTGTAGACAGAAAAAATACACTCCGAAAAAGACCTAAAAAGAAAAACATATTACTCTTTACATACATTAAAATGGCCGCGGGTCCATTTTCTAAATGACTACCTCTGAAATCTAATTTATCTCACAAAGCACAGGCACATTGGCATATAATGCTCCTGTAACGAACTCCTTGATCTTGCAAACTTATTTGTAATGCAATCATTTTCTATTGTCTCCGTGAATTCAATAACAACTACACAATGTCAATGGCCTTAGTAGGGTTGGCGTGATGTGGGTATAGAATCCTTATAAATTATTGTTTGTTTTATGCTGCCCATGGGCCTCTGACTTAGATTCACATGCTGTTGAGAAAGTTTTATTATAATCAAAATAATTATACATTAATATCTTTTGTAACTAATACAGTTAATATTCGTTATGAATAACGCTGGTTAAGACAGCCATTTTCAGCAAGTCAGAGTGCAACAACAGACAGTGTGTGTCAGTGTATGCAACTTAACAGATCAATTTAGAAATCAATTCCGATTTCTGATTCAAAAATCGGGAAGTTCTTTAAAATCAAACTAAGATAACCTGACACATTTCTTTACATGGTGTAAGAAAAACTAAAAATATCAACCATCTAATAATACGAACAGTACCTGAACTGCTGGGTATCAGCGTGTATACCCTACTCACGATATTTGTTGTCACCTACTGTAAACAGGACTGTCCTGAGTGACGCGTGGATAATGGATGCCCTTCTGTCATGTGTGAAAGATATGGACGTACTATTAGAAGGTGTGGCTTTTGCTTTTTTGAAACCATACCTACGTATTGTAACTAGGCATATGATTTTTGAGTTTCTCTTGTCCATTGCTGCATCCTAAATTAATGGAGTCCTCTCGCTGTCCTTGTGTCCTTATATCCGGTTTCTGAAATAAGAATTTGAAGTTAAAAACTTGTCAAATGATTCTTTCGATGCCAACGACATTATTTTTTTTAAATGTTTTGTTGCTAAGAAATTTTAATTTTCCGGGCTCTATCAACATGGCTTGCCTTTTCTCAACTATGTTGAGGTCAGCTTCCAGTCTAATCGGATGCACCTGAATACCAGTATTTTACAAAGAGCGACTGCCTGTCTGACCTCCACAACCCAGCAGCTGGGTAATACAATAAGAAGATACAATAAGGTGGTCTTCCTTTTGGTAAGACTGGTGGTCAGAATTCCCAGTTCTTCACGACCTGTAACGACTGTCATAAGTCATAAGGCATTGGTCAAAAATAGTATGAAAAATATATAAAAAATGGAAAAATGCCGTTGGCAATTTGATATGGAAACACGACTCTCAGCAGAGGACGAACATAATTCCATAATCTGTTTCCATCGATAGATTACTTCAGTGGATGTACATAGTTTTACTCCCTTTACAATCAAACATTTTGATACAACAGACAGAATGCTATTAAGCGGGATTGTCCGAAAGGGTTACCGCTGCCACGGAACATAAAGGGCTAAGGAAGGAACATTGATGGGTTTAAGTAAGTAAGAGTCTGATACTCCCTTCCACTCTATCCCGCTCTGAGTATCAGAGATTTTTTTTTTGTGGGAGTATCAGAGAATTTTTTTTATTGTGCGTGGGACGTCGTCATATGACAGAAATGACGACGTACCACGCACAAAAAAAAAATTACAGAATTCTATTCCAATATCAACTGTGCGGCACGGTTAGATAATATCAGGATAGTATTCTACTATGAATGATTTTGATGAGATTTGTGGCAACACTTTCAATAAAACGGGCATCAAAATTACTTATAACTCTAACACGAAGCAAATACACACAGCATACGTCGCAGACGAAAGATCTTATTTCTCCGTCCACAATAACAGAAATAGATACGCCACTAGAACCTCTTAACACTTCCGCCTCGCTAATGTCGATGGATAAATCAAACACCGTGCGCGATGTGTGTTCCCCGCCTTATTGCTTCCGACACCACCGGAACTACATAACGTGTGTGTACTAGAGGGACCTGTGACCTGCGTACAGTGTGTACCAGGCCGACTTGTGATACTAGAGTGGGGACATGTTTGTGGAGATCTTCATTTGTAAAGACATTTTTGGATGGATTCGATAGGCTGGCTAGATGAACCTGGTTTAGTCAATATGCTGCTAAGTTGATATTGTATATCTAGAGTGGAGTAAGAGGGATTTGGTCTCTTTCTGCACTCGCGTCGCGTCATTGCTTAGAGGTACGTAGTAAGAAACACATGCTGTATAAGGTATTTCATAAGCAGTAATAGCCTAGTGGTGTGTCCACCGGACTGCCAAGTCATAGGTCTCGAGTTCGAACCCAAGGCACGCATCTCTAATTTTTCGGATTCTTGTGCGTATTGTATAATTATCACTTGCTTAAAATCGGTGAAGGAAAACATCGTGAGGAAACCGGCATGCCCGAGAGATATTTCTCAACAGCATGTGATGCTAAGTCAGAGGCCCATGGGCAGTATTAAAACTCTGACACCAGGTTAGTTACTCATCATCATCATCATCATTCTCCTGCCCTTATCCCAATTTATTTGGGGTCGGCGCAACATGTCTCTCTCTTCCATACTTCTCTATTAGTCGTCATCTCGGTAGTTAGACACCAGGTTAGTTACTATAAGCGGGATTGTCCGAAAGGGTTACCGCTACCCCGGAACATAAAGGGCTACGGAAGGAACATGGATGGGTTTTAGTCAGTAAGAGTCTGACACTCCCTTCCGCTCCACCCAGAGCGGGAGCAGTCATTGGATGATTTCCCAGCCTTAAAAAAAAAAAAAAAAAGGTTAGTTACTAACCACACGAAAAGAAGAAGAAGGTATTTCATTTCAGACAAGTCTGACTAACGATGTAAGAAAACATAACTATTTATTCTGGCAAAAGGATAATTGAACAATAGCTGGTGTCAGTTTGTTTTTAAACTTTTATACCTACTCAACTAAGTTCGTGATAGATATACGGATAATGCGGCAGGCGAAGGCCTAGGACTTAGGAAGGGCTAATGAAACACACTGACGTTTATTTTACAAGTCAAGATAAGAGATTAATAATACCGTAAATTAAACATAAACTATATAACCTATAGTCCTCTATTTTTGAACTAAAATCAAAATTAGTAGACGATCTACATCACTCTACTAATTTCGTACAAGCTTCGATGAATCAGCCCCAAAAGTCACTTAACCATGAATTTAAAGTTCTCTACCAACTTTGATTTAAAATCAGACGACAATTACCTTTATCAAGCTCTCAAACTGACACAGACCGTGACATAGGGATCCCTTACCAACCTATCGGTAATGTCACCACTTTTCACAGAAGACTTGACGACGGAAGGGCACTCGATCCGCTGTGGTGTGGGTTCGATTCCCGGGTAATGCGAGACGATCGGGTTTCGGCTATTTGTGGAGCGATCGATGAACTAGTGGTGGGATATTTCTGGAGCGGTTCAGCAGAGAGAATTGATGTGGGTTTTGTTTATAGTATGTTTATATTTGTTGCTGTGTTGAGGTAGGATTCGCAATACTTCAATGCTATTAGTTGCTACCCGTGGCTTCCCTAAAACAAAAGAACCCTTAGTTCTTTTAACATCAACGATCTGCCAATGAAAATCCCAAAGCCGTTCCGAAAATTAATCGGAACAAACAGACAGATAGACAGACAATATTTTTAAAATTGTTTTTGTATTATTTGTAGGTACTTACCTTATGTTCTTTCATATGCGTTTATTGAAAGCTGTTATTTTGTTATGATAAAGAGACACTTAAATTTTATTTATTTGAACATACTAGTGGGAATATCACTAAAAAGCTTGTCAACTCGTGACATGACTCGAAATGTATATGCTTCGATGACCCACGAAAAAGCTTTCAGGTCTCATTTAGGTTCTTACCGACCAAAAGACTGGTAGGTAGTGAATTTTCACGTTTTTTGGGGATACATAAATAAACACATAATGTTTACCTATGAAGTTTTATGGCATCTTCAGGAGCATCATCATTAAGTTAAACTTTAACCCTCCGTTACCTTGATATTAGCTTCTAAAATGTTTCATATTTTACAACGGTAATAATAACTTCATTCACAGCCCCACATAATCTTGAACCTTCAGAACCCATACATCATTGCCCCATATTCTTCAATCATGTCACCCAAACTGACACGTTTGCTTCAACTCGTAACTAGTGAGGTCGACCCTACACTGTCTGTTGACTTACCTTGGCGTTATCTGTCCCTTTAGGGTCCGTGGCGAGTGTAAGAGGTTACAGAAGGTCTATTGGTCACATCGGCTAACATAATTCACTTGCAAGATATTGATAAACTAGCTTTTGCCAGCGGTTTCGCCCGCGTGTATGTAGGAAATTATCCCACGGAAACCGTACATTTTTGCGGGATACAAAGTAGCGTATATGCTATTCCAGACTATAATCTATCGTTGTGCCAAGTTTCATCCAGATTCGTTAAGTAGTTTTTGAGTTTATTCGTTACAAGCATACATACAAATCTTTCCTCTTTATAATTTTAGTATAGATTATGAAGGCAAAGTGAAAAAGTTTGATTTGAGATTTGGATCCAAAATTGAATGTCTATTGTTGCTTTTTTGCAGTAGACCTTACTACTGATATATCTGGACAGGTTCTGGCTATAGTAACGTGGCAAGAAATGGTCGGAACAGCCCTCCTGAATTCATTGCTTACATTCCAGTTTCCGTACTAGGCTAGTCTATTATATTGGTAGAGAGATCTTTCTCTAATGTTGTAAATTACTACGTACTTACGTGAAAATACTACGTTGGGTTTTGTAATGATCAAAATCAAAAGGTCATTTATTCATCAAACTAGGCTGAAAATCATCACTTTTTGAAAGTCAAAGTTACATAAGACTGTCCCCCAAAAACGCCCACCCTTCACCACTTCCTAGTGCTTTAGCTGGGAAGAAGAAGTGGCGCAAGAAACTTCCCAGCAGGAAAGATGCAGAGGACGGGAAAGACACTGATAAAAATAAGGTGCTGTCATATCCCTGGTTACTACACCAGTTAACACAGCAGATCTGTTGGGGAGTCTGTAACTTGTAAAGAGATACTATATTCAGTAAACCTTCTGGCCCATTTCCCTTCAACCTAATATATTTATCATTGTCTCAAGATGAATGATTAGTCTCGAGGAATCCGCTTATGAATATACAATGTGGGTTATTGAAGTAAACTTGATTAATGTGCGCGTTGCTCTAATTTATTGCCAGTGTTTATGCTTGCTTTTAGCTCGGGATAATCCGAGTTAGTTTACTTAGTGGTAATTGGAAAGAAATTGGCGTTAGGTATATGTGGAAATAAATGAAATTATTGCATGAGAGGGGTAGGAAATTAAAGTTGTTCCGATCATGAAATGGACTTCAGTCCTTCAGTCCCAGTCCAAGTCTTTCGAGACTTAAAGTCCAAAACTGGAAAGAAAGTAAATGATATACTAATTCTCATTCAAAAGAGAAGAACCAGGAAAGGCCTACAAGCTAATGGTTAATACTGATTAGAAAGTGACTTTCAACAATCAATACGACTTGTAAATACTTTTGTCGTGAATGCCACACTGTGTGAAGTGGACGTAGGAAGATAGCCAAAAGGCTACACTATCTCTTTTCTCCTGGCGTTAAATTCTTGATATAGGTATTAGTAACGACTTGATGATGATTGTAAGTAATAGGCTGCCTGCCGGGTAATCGGGATTGTCCGAAAGGGTTACCGCTACCCCGGAACATAAAGGGCTAACGGAGGAACATGGATGGGTTTTAGTCAGTAAGAGTCTGACACTCCCTTCCGTTCCACCCAGAGCAGGAAAAGTTATTGGATGATTTCCCAGCCTTAAAAAAAGATCCTTTTTCATGAATCAAAGCTTCTACGGCTTGTTGGCAAAATAGATGCAATAATTAAAAAATACATATCTTCACTCATTTGGCACTTTCCTAAATAAATCCAAATCATTGTCTTCCCTTCAAAGCAAAGTCAATCAAATGTAGTAAAACATTAAATCATACATGTTCCGTAGAATTGCACACGTCCGTATGCCACGAGAGTTATTTGTGTTATATGTGAAATTAATGTCGCTGTCACTCATATACATCACCGTACTATATACTGTTATAACCAAATGTATCACTGTACCGACTTAGTATATTGTTATAACCATATCAGCGTCTTAGTATATTATTGTAACTGGTTATTAATTATTATAGAGGGTGTTAATGTTAATGGCTGGAACTATTGTTATTGGGTGGGAAGTTACGCCTGCTATCCAAGATGGGGTAGGCTGATGACTTTCAATTATATGTGTAGGGACGTAGACCCAATTATTCTAATTCACGTTGTGGTTTTATCTGGTTTCCGCACATTGTTAAATGAGAATCATAACTTCGCTGCGCCATTTCCAACAGTTGAGCTTACTGGAAACAGCCTAATAGCCTTGACAACGACATTCTGATGTCCTAGAACTATGAAAAAGGTTACGAATGTATCAATATTACAAGAAAGGCTAACTTATCTCAACGAACATGTAGTCGATATTCATTTTCATGAAAACTTATATCAAAGAAAACAAAAAACTTTCACGACTTTACCTATAAACTTTAAAAGTACTTGTAAACTCAACCTCGTCTCATCTTTTGTCTGCCTGATAGCATCCAATCAAGTATAATTAACAAGTTCACCTGCAAAACGTTTGAAAGGTTTCGAGGTATAGGTATCAAATACGGCTGAAGATCTAGTACTTATTTGTAGAACTAGCTTCCGCCCGCGGCTTCGCCCGCCAAATATGTCGACAAATTATACACATAAAGCTTCCTCTTGAATCACTCTATCTATTAAAAAAAAACCTCATCAAAATCCGTTGCGTAGTTTTAAAGATTTAAGCATACATAGGGATATAGGGACAGAGAAAGCCACTTTGTTTTATACTATGTAGTGATTACTGAAAATGATCTTATGTGTAACAGCTGCCAGTTCGCCATGATAGGTAGGTAGTATCTGTACGAAATGCTTCTGAGCCAGAGGGTCACAGTTTCTATACCCGGGTGGGAAAATATTTGTGAGGCATAACATATTAGAAGCTGTGATTGCGCAAACGCGGGTAGAACTGATGGCCACAAATCACTTACATATTTGATGATGCAGAATATATTAGATTACAACTTGTTTTGAGAATTGATATCGTTAGGTTCACTATCTCAAAATGAGGTTCAATACGATTAAGATGATTACGTCTAGAGGTTAAAACTCAGTCTGGACCTCTAAATCGAATCACTAATGAAAAGTGCCACTGCAAAGCTTATGGCCCTGGGTTCGATTCCAGGGTCGGGAAAATGTTATTGGGTTTTCCATCTGTAATTTCACAATAACAGCCCGGGACTTAGGTATACCTGGTTGATGGCAATAGGCCCGCCCCCTATTACATAGGACTTTAAACATAACTGACACAATGTAGGCTAACCCTTCAGGAACTAAAGGCATGATGTAATACAGATACAATGGTCACCCATCTAAATCTAAAAACATGACGGCATCACTGTCCCTTATTCTTAACAGCGCTTTGATTTATCTGCGACCTCTTTACAGTAATGCATTATATCCAATGACCTCAAAATCAGCCCACAGTAACTAACGCTCAGTGGGCGAAGTTCAGGATGTAGTCCTAGTTACCAAACATGGCGGGTGCGTGTGAGCACGTACAGTGTCCATTCATCTCTGTGCTGGCCGATGCTGGCCCAGTATGGGCAGGGTATTGATGTCAGCTGATGGGAACATTGATCTGACCGTTAGGTGTCCTGTTGTATCGTGGTCAAGGTGTTCTATAGAGCAAAGAGGTGAAGTTAAATGTATCGCGGTACTTTTAAAAGACATGTTCTATACTAGCTTTTTCCCGCGGCTACGTTCGTGATAATTTAAAATTTTACCATCATTCGGATTGTACTCTGCTTGTTGCTTGGCCGTTTCAATTTTGGTCTCAGAACGGAACTTATATGTACATGCGTTACGTTGTTGTTTTCGTCGGAAATAGTATTAGTTTTTGGGATTAAAGGTATCCTATGTGCGTTTCTGTACAACTGAAAACATACTTATATTCAAAACTTCAAGATGATCGGTTGAGTTGTCTATGCGTGAAAAGTGATAAAATAGGAATGAGTTTTGGATCCAACGATACATTTTATTAGGGTAAAGAAAAACATAGTATAAGATATAAACTAAAAAGAAAATTCTAGAATACTAAGATACTTGTTTCATTAAATAATAAAACAGTTGCGATTGCATTGGCAAATGTTGTTACATTACGTTGTGTAACAAGATGTGTGAGTGTGTGTGTGTGTGATCTCCAAGATACGCACAACCACCACACATGAAATATATTATATCTATCAAAATAATAAACCAACAGAAATCGTATTCTGGGTGGTCTAATCTAATTAAACGTCAGTGCCGGAAATTATCTACAGTTTTAGTAACGAATCTGTGTTACCCATTTCTGTAGCAGTTATTGATAACACGATGTTTGTTTATTATTTGTTACTGTTTAAATCTAATACACACGTATTAAGAAATTGTTGTGCCATGTGGCTGTAGATAAAATAAATAAGCATAAGTAGTCACTGTACTGTACTGTATGTTCGTGTACTATAGTTACACCTCTGCCTGGCCCTTTGGGGATTAAAGGCGTAATTATAAGCTTATGTGTGGCTACGCAAGTAGTAACTCTACCAATTCCCTTTTTTTTTAGTGTGGTAAATCATCAAATGACCCTTACCGCTCTGGGTGGAGCGGAAGGAAGTGGCAGACTCTTAATTTAATTTAATTTATTTATTGATGTCAGATTACATGATCCATTGGTTAGTAACAATTGAAACTTATAAACTATGTTAGTAAGGTTACAAAAATTCAATCATAAAAATGTCAATCACAAAAACAAAAACACATTTACAAAACACACTCAGGTAAAACACACACATTTACTTTTTTGTCCCTATCACAATGCTCACCCAGAGCGAGTGTATTGGACACTGGTATTTGTCAGAAATGACCCTCTTAATGACAAAAACCCATCCATGTTCCTTCCTTAGCCATTTATGTTCCAGGGTAGCGGTAACCCTTTCGGACAATCCCGCTGATCTACCAATGCCCTGTGTTATTATTCTATTTTTAAAAGGGGACTAATGCAATAGGCCTTTATTGATTTTTCACTCATGGATCATAATCATATCGTAGACAATTCTCAATCCCTCACACAGTAGATTCCTCTCAAACATAAAAAAGATACACCATAAACTCAATTTATAACAAACAAATAACAAATCTAACGAAATGTACCGCGACTCCGCATTAGAACAACAATAAATTCTACTATCGCAGATTGAATATGAAATCTGCATAAAAATCCATTGAGTCTACCCAAACCCACCCTTTATCATTCTACTGAAAAACGAAACTTACCTGTAAAAATATAGAGTTGAATATCCAAAGGGGTGGAGATTTTTACCCCCGATATTTTACGGTACAGTCAACGTTGTATTTATTGATTTTGTTTTTTTTTCTCCGTTCGGGTAGCTAAGTGTTCCGACGTGACGCTGTTTTGTTATTGTCCCTCGTGACGTAAGGGAGCATTGTGAATGATAGTGTACTGGGGTTGAGGTTTGTGGGTACTTGTTTTAAAGAAGAGAAGTCATTTTGTTAGAAATCATGAATTACAGATGGGTACTACGTGTGGTAAAAATTGTAGGTATCATATATAGGGTAGACGCAAGCTTTCTCTTTCAAACGCAAAATAAAATTTTCAAAACCGTCTACAATTGTTGAAATTCTACAACATACATTAAAAAAATACAAACAAATGAACATAAAATTTCCTCCTTTTTTGAAGTCGATTAAAAATAAAGTTTAATGCGATTATGAAACATAATGACAAGTTAAGTACAAAAAAAGGTAATGGGGCACATTTATATTCGTCTAATCCGTGCAAATCAGCTGAAAATATAGTTAAAGAATAAGGAAGAAGTTTTTAACTAAATTACCTACTATGCAACGAAATAGTGTTCAAGGACAAATCACTACACTAAGTGAATGGTCACCGCAACTAGTTCAAGTCGGAAGATACAGCGCATCTCAATTCTCAATCTGGAGAAGCTTACCGTACCATAAGTACCGAAAACAGGCCACAATAACAAGCACATAATCGAAAACTTTCCGACGAATGACCACAACAGATCCCGTAATCCCGGCGTGATTAACAGTCCCGGACACATCCCCCGGGATCCCGGGGGGATACAATAAACAGTTCCCGCGATATCATTTGCGAGATTGCGAGATTCCGGACTAAGTGTTAATTTTTGTAATTGCTCCAGACTATATTGGATTACGTCTCGGAGGGGGGATCTTATATCTATCTGTTATTTTCACATGAGATTTTTCCTTGAGCTTGCCCTTAATTAATATTTAAGAGGTATGTTATGCGAGATGTGTGTGAATAAGGAAATATGGGAGAAATGCTTAAATGTTTGTGAGGTACATTTGCACCCGTTTTCCTTGTGAATTAATTAGGAGCTCGAGCGATGTGTCGCTGCAAAGGGTGCTTTCTTTAGTTGAACGATATAAAATGAAAAATTCATGTAATTTCGGTCAGAACAGATGAAATACCCGCCGCTAGTAGGTAGTATATGCAACTGAAAATTTTGAAAAAATAATTTATTAGTATAGTAATAATATATAGATTTACATATCAAATTTCAGCTACACATAAGTTACTGTTATGCCCATCCCAAAAAGCGTTCTTGAACACAGGTTCATAAAGAAATCGCTTCTGACTAAAAGCCCCACATTTTTCAAGATATCTTACGATACGAGTACTTTATTAAAATATAACCTCAAAAACATTATAAGCCTCACGAAAATTGCCTTTTATCTTGAAAATGTGTGCCTTCTCCTACATACGCGGCCTTTTGCCCAGCCAACTTCACCGCTTCCTTTAATCTTTCAAGTTATTTCAGTGTTGACCGAACTCCCACATTTTGAACAGACCGCAACTCTTAGCGATCCCGGGATCCCGGGACTTGAAGTTCCCCAATATTGCTGGACATTACTCTTAATTTACCCACATAAATTTCTTTGGTTACCTTGTTTTGGGAGAAAGGTTCTCGGCTATTTTTTATGAGGCGATCGATTTATAAGCTGGTTCATTGGTGTTTTGGTTGCAAATGTGACGCAGAAATTGTCTCATCCCTGACGGCTGTTTTATAGTGTTAGGCAATTCTCGACCCTTTTTTGTGTTATTGATAATTTATATACGGCATACGGCTACTGCTAGATACCGATAAACGTTGTGATTTGTTGGGAATTCGTCTGTTGGAAAATTAGTGTTTCTTATTTGGAGCCTCATTGGTTATGTTTCTATACCTTATCGACCGTGAAACGAAAAAATACAGAAAAAATAGGTATACTTTACCATTATTTCTCTCTCGCCTCTTACAGGATTCTCCAATGCCTTCAATTTATTATCTCTTCGCCAACATAAGATTCTACAATTTTCGCATACTAAAACCCAAAATTGTTTTTCTACTTCATTTAAGAAAAGCTACTCTCTATAAAGCCGCCCTTGATCCTTAATGAATTTATATTTTGTAATTAATAACGTCTTTATTTTTCACGGCACTTTAAATAAATATTAAATCGTTCAGTAATCAGGCTACTTCTTCTAACTTGGCCGAACCATTAGGCGGCCTTCAAACTTGCGTGTCGAGTCTCATTAAACAAATCCCTCTGTCGCCTCCCGTCACAGCCCTATTGCAAAAGATCCACTTGGCTCAAAAAGTAATAAAGGTACTTAAATAGCCGTAGGAGCGTGTAGTTTTAGTAGGTATAGAAAGCAATGGGCTGTATTGTCTGAAAATAACATCAATTTACCATCACCAACTTGAGCAAATCTGCAGTGGCTGTAGCGATTCGCAGTATCACTAAACCTTGACCAATCTTATGACTTTATATTGAGAAAATTCGTGGCAGCGAAATAATTCAATTTTGATGAGAAGCAGGGGATCGACCACCGCCTCGTAAAGCGCTTTTTATTCCTATATTACTTCACAGTGGGAATGAGAATGAACTATACGCTCTGTGGCATACATTGCTACAAGATAACAATTCTCCTTCTTCTTCTTCTCGTGTGGTTAGTGACTAACCTGGTGTCAGATTTTTTATGCTGCCCATGGGCCTCTGACTTAGCTTCAGCTGTTGAGAAATATCTCTCAGGCATGCTGGTTTCCTCACGATGTTTTACTTCACCGATTTTAAGCAAGTGATAATTATACAATACGCATATGAATCCCTAAAATCAAAGGTGCGTGTCTTGGGTTCGAACTCGAGACCTATGACTTGCAGTTCGACGGTCACACCACTAGGCTATCACTGCTATATTATTATAATATAGATAACAATTAGACGTTTGCATCTTGCTAGTTAGCTTTAGAATGTAGAACTACCAGTTCGATAAAAGCAACATTATCTTTTTCTGTATGACGTCATAGCCTCTTCATTTCTGCAGTAGAATGCTACATAGCATCTTGAACCTTTTGTTCTGCCTTCTGAGTGTAATCTGGCAACAGCTGGTAATATTTACAATCCGATTGTTTCGAGCACTTTCTCTTTACACATTTATATTTAGATCTATGTACATAATCCTACATAGGCCGTCGGCGTCGGGTTTTACATTTTCTTTGCTGGGAATTTTCACACTCTCTCTTTTAGATTAGGTACGTATCTAGTCGGTGTTATCTTGTCAATTAGCTACCTACTGATGTTAAGTTGGCATAATAGGACTTACAATTGGTGGGTAGTTCTCTCACATATCCCCCGAAAACTGAGGCAGAGGTCATCATCATCTGCCTAGCCTTTTCCCAAGTATGTTGGGGTCGGCTTCCAGTCTAACCGGATGCAGCAGAATACCAGTATTTTACATGGAGCGACTGCCTATCTAACCTCCACAACCCAGTAACTGGGCAATACGATACCCCTTGGTAAGACTGGCTGTCAGATTTTCGGGCTTCTGACGACCCGTAACGACTGACAAAGATGCACATATCACAGCCGGGACCAACAGCTTAACGGCCTTTCCGAGGCACGGAGGAGTCTCGGTATATAAAGATTGCCACCCATCCACGGCCAATCCCAGCAAGCGTAGCTTAACCTGATGAATCGACCTGTGCGGCTGTTAGTACTTAGCCACGAGCACCTCAGAGGTATTACACCCATATTTCGCCAGTTATGTTCAAGTCCCATGTAATAGGGGGCAAGCCTATTGCCATCAACAGGGCACAAATCCAGACTCCGCACTGCTACTTCCAGATGGAAAAATTCCAGATAGAAAAATCCAATATCATTTTGTTTGACCATTAGATCAACGAGACAGTCCCGAGTGAAGCCCCATTTATACAGTGTAAGTTTATAGCATGCCATAAAATTGGCACAACAAATTGAGTGGCACCGTCTAAACAACATGTACAATTGTTGCACGATACCAGCAAGTTAGTTGCCGTACAAAAATGGTAAAGGAGTAAACAGCACGCGCAATAAAATCCGTGTTATACAATAAAGGAAAGAAAGAAATTTAAAAAAATCTTGAGAACACGTTCAATAACATTGAAATATTTGGCAGCGCCAAACAAGCAATAGTAGAACATTCCAAGGACGTGCAACTCTGTGTTTAGAAGAGACAAAACTAGAATGCATAAATTGTTTTGGTGTAAACAGAAGTCCCATGTCATTATTGAATGGTCATTCATTTATTGTATGCCATTGTATAGAAATCGCACGCGTGTAAACACTGGCATGTAATTGTCGAATAGCAATAACTGATCGTGCTGTATGTTATGCGATTATTGCTTTTGAATGTTACTGGAACTTGCACCGTGTAAATGGAGCTTCAGAGAAACTTCCTCCCGTCTACTTATAGCAAAAAATCTATCAATCTGCCTAGCCTTTTCCCAACTATGTTGTGGTCGGCTTCCAGTCTTACCGGATGCCGCTGGATATCAGTATTTTACATGGAGCGACTGCCTATCTGACCTCCACAATCTAGTCAGTAACTGGGTAATACGACACCCATTGGTAAGACTGCCTGTTAGACTTTCGGGCTTCTGACCCGGAATGACTGTCAAAGATCCACGAATGACAGCCGAGACCAGCGTTAACGGTTAACGTGCTTTCCGAGTCACGGAGAAGTCTTGATGACTGTAAAGATGGTCACCCATCTACGGTCCAACCCCGGCAAGCGATGAACCTGATGGATAGATCCGTGCGGCTGTTATAACTTTATAATAATAAACTGCAATGCCAATCGCCATTATTCTCCCAACTGTACTGATTATGACAACTACTTTTTGGTTGAATACTGGAACTGCCTTCGGGAAGATCTATTAATCCCTACCAAAATTTACATACCAGATAGGCTCAGAGAGTGAATGCAAGAGGAGGTCTCGCTACTATAACGTAAAATTTTTTACTAAATGAAAAATTAAAAGGTCGATAGACTAAGTTTATTCTTGGAGTTATAGCTAGTTTCCTATAAATAAAACCATAAAAAAAATCATCCATATTTAAACTAAAAATAAAACAGAGAAGTGTATTTTAGTGCAGCTGTTTCGTAGTTCAAGTTAATTCGACAGTCGACAGGCAGGCGGCCCGCGCTGCCTGGATGTAGCTGCTAGGCGCTGTAGTCTGTAGCCTGGATCTAGGTAATATGGCTGGTGATATGAGGGATGAATTTATGATGAATAGAGATGTAAATTGTATTGCGTTTGGTGATTTGTTGTTAATAATTGTTGCTTTTTTGTTGCAGGTAATTGATTTTTTTTTCACTGACATTTGGGAGTGATTTTGTAAGTAAACTTATAAAGTCTTTGCCGACCTATTAAGGCTCATTTTATATTAATTAATTAAGGTTTATTTTTGTTAAACATCAGTAACATAGCACTCGCATAGCCTCGTTAATGTAGCTACGGGCAATCTTTATGGCTTAGTTAAAGAGATCCATTATTAGGGATAATTTTGAATTTTATTCTTAACTTTTTCTTTCAATATCAACAGACTAAGGAACTTACCGTTAATTTCTTTTACCAGAACCGCATTATTTTTAATAATTATAACCACTGATGATGATTATCTTCTATACACCCCGTTAATTTGAATCACCGCCCGCGTTTGTTTATGCGAGCAAACACATCGCGGGCCAAACACATCCCGGGCCAAACACATCGGGCTAAACACATCAGGCCATACACATCGCGCCCGATAAATCCCGCACACCACTCGATTTAATTAAATTCATTAGCGAAGGCGTTTACACCGCTGAGGTTAAGGTGTCATGTGGTTCAAGTGATGAGAAGAGGCGGTAACACGAACGGATTTTGTAAAATTCTAAGGTCTATAATCGCTTTACCTCTCGATAAAGGATCCAGTAAATCCATTGGGGCCATTGGGCCATTGGGGATTTCAGTCCCAGAAGATGAGCCTTTCTTGCTTTTGGAGCTAAAAATAAATAAACGTTCACAGAGCTGTTTAGAAACCAAATCCTAATGATACTTTAATGAAATCAGTACCTAGGTCATGAATGAAATACTAATCGTGGTACTTTATCTGTCAGATTCGAAATCTTTGTCAGATACAAATGCGTAACATATTGTGTGGTGTTACTTTAAATGGTACATTGAAGCATAATTATGTGATGAGTTAACATAGTGGTTTGAAAAAAATGTAGTGATAAGAAGTTGAAACAAATGGATGGTTTGGTCATGTTCGAGGATGAATGAAAACCAACTGACAAAACGTGAAAACGCCGAGAGAGGACGGCCTTCAAGGTCCAAAGATCCGTTTTTCCGAATGTTAGGTGCGTACTGCTTGCGATCCATGGTACTCGTATGAACGCTAACGCTCCTACCTCCATGGAAAAGGCTTGAGTCTACCTATGTCTGTCTGTCTAATGAAAATAAACGCGAACCAATCAATCAAATAACCATATCTCCGCTATATCTTACACCTTGCACCACCCCTAGAGACCCCAACTAATCCCCCATTTATAATAAACGGCTGTAAATGTGTGTTTGCATGTTTACACGCTTATAACCCTGCAGAGCTAACTTTATGAACAAATATTTGTCGGCTCTTTCCACTTAATATATTACATAAATACAGACTAATTTGCGTTTCTCCACATATTCTAATTTGAGGGTTAAATTGGGGTTTGGAGTGGGCTTTTAAATCCTTAAAGATTTGTCAGTGTGAAGTACATTTTTTGGGTAATGTTAGATCATTCTGAGGTGTGCTCCTACTTCCCTTTGGGTGTTTTTAATGAGCAATTTATTAGAGTAACAATATCTAATTTGTCTTTACTCCACACATGGATGAACATGTTTGATGTGACGTCATTTTTTTTTTATGGAACTGTATGAAGCTCATATTTAGGGGTTAGACAATGATGTTCAGAAAGCAAGGTGGCGCCTGAGAGACTCGGTTCGTCAGACACGTTTAAAAACATTCCTTTCAGTTAAATAAAAACAGAACTCGTTCTATAGTTAACTTTACGAAAATGACTTCCAATAAATAACTTCTTCAAGCAATTATTTCACCTCCCTCTAATTACTCGTTCGCACCTTCCAAGTACAGGCACGTTCAATAAATATGGCGGACCACAACACGTGCGGTTATCGACGATATTTTATCGCAATTACGCTTATCTGCCGTCACGGTATAGGAAACAGGGCTTATGTTTGTTGATCATTATGTGATTCGTGAAAATATTGACTTACCTATATAAAGGGCTCTTAGTTGAAATGATATCCATATTCTATTCTCGTATTTTTAAGAGATCTTTATGTATTAAAATTAACTTAATTTTTGTTAATTTTTTATATTGATTGGCGCTAAGATGAGATTTCGACTAGATTTGAAACCTTTTTAGTTATCGACGATAATTAGCCTTCGGGGATTGTCTCGTATAATACAGTTGTCAGAGAATACGGAATAACATTATTTTATTTGGAAGTTGCCAGTTTTAAACTCTAAAAAACTGAAAAAAAAAACTAAAGTTTTCCATTACATTTCGTAGTTTCCAGTAATTTATGCTATAATTCAGGTATAATGTGCCCGATAGTAACAGTAATATCGGATATGCAACCATGCGGCGCACAAAGCTATCATGCGGGCTCGGTTACGTTCGAATGGGACGAGTTTGTAGCAGTATGACAATAAAGATAAAAATCGAAGAAATATAATGTAAAATGATGCGATTAAAATATTTATTGTTAACTTAAATGATAGTGTACTGTTGCTGAAACGGTTAGTGTCCATAACACGGTAAATTCTAACACTAAAAGCTACCTTAAAAAGGTGTGAAACTGGCAACCAATTCAGCCAGACCTCGAAAAACCATAAGTGTCGGTCATAGACATCAGGAATGTCGGTCTTCGCGACTAGTAACGTCGAAGTCCATCACACCCACAAAACGACTATGCCAATATTAACTTGCTGAACATGCCGTTCACTCAAACAATAAATGTCAACATTTCAATATATTTTCAGGATTTATTTCGAAGTTTAAATGTAACGTTAAACTCTCCAACACTATTCACATCCACCAAATATCAGTTTACATACAAACCATTTAATTATTTTATCCCGGACTTTAAATCGCGGCAACTGTGACAACACAAATCACAAACCGGCACAATAGCTGTCCCGGGACACATGGCTGTAAGGTTGCAAGCCTTTGTAGCTCGTTTGACTGCTCAAACGTATGCAAGCCACCATTTTGTAAATAGGATCACTTGACTTTTTGAAGGATTTAGTAGGTAGAGTGAGAGATTATTAATCTACTGGATTGGTTTTATGAAATTAACCGTCGTAAATTATTGCGATGGAGGCAAATTGTATTAACCCTTGACGGTATCGTACGTAACGTCGTATCGTAATGTGCAATATAAATTAGTTCCTATATTGTTAGTATTAGAAGTAAACACTCAGTGCTCATCCTTCTGTCTCCCACAATCTATGCTGTGCCCGACAGGGTCAAAAATTTTGACTTACTACAACCCACCAACCAATGTAAACATATGTACATTTTGGAACGCAATAAAGAAATTGAGTATTGAACTATTGAGTATCGTTACAAGAAATCTTTTAAAGACAACTTTTGGATGGATTAAAGGGAGAAAGAGACCCAATACGACTGACTTCTACTGTCAGATTTCTTATAACGTCATGTGATTATTAATAAAACACTGAAACACACTGACAAAATGATGTGTTATTTTTATTTATTCAATTATTATTATCTATCCGCAATAACAATTATAAAATTCAAACATTCAAATACATTTCGCCAGTCAGCAATTCAAAAAGCCATCACATTTAATCGTAAACCACTATAAAACCATAATCTGTCCGTTGTTAAAATTACAAATCCCGCATAATCCCGCGCGTCTGCACATCACTAATGTTACACGGTCCCGCGTAACGATTGAATTAAATGACCAAATGCGTGTTACAGTCACACGGATATGATTTCGATGTAATTTAGTTAATTTGCGGTTTTTGTGGGCCATTTTATACCTCATTATTTCGAGGAAAATCTTTACAGAAAACTACGTAATATATAGGCCTAGTGATTATATTTTTATTACAAATAGTTTTGTGGAGCCCATGTCCGCCTTGGTACCTACAACCAAAAAATACACACACTTATACATACCTACACGCACACATTCTTTCTTTCTAAGAATGATTTAGTTTGAATAATATTAGGCAATTGAAAATCATCCGAGAGAAATACCTCATGCTCATAACAAAACAAAAAGAATGAACTCACGAATTTGTCTCTGACGTTACCTTTAAAATAAGAAAGTGTTTCGTTCACCAACCATTCATAATTTAATCTGAAAGTTTACCGTTCCCGGAAAAACTGCGGAAACTGACATACAAACAAAATCCCCACTTCACTCACAATAAAAAAAACCTTTTATGTCCAAGAGCGTTCACAATAATACTTATTTTAACCCTCGCGCGATCATCCGCGAACATTACAGGTTACAAACGGATAAAATGAACATCCCACAATGGACGAGGGTTTACAGAATAGTTGTCCGGATATTTTCCGGACAACAAGGGGATTAACCTGTCCGCTGTAATCCGGCAGTGGTTTGATGGGCTCAGTACAACGTGTAGAGTTTAATGGTAATATTGTTTCTTAAGTTTGTTGTTGCTTGGCTATCGTTTGTGAATGTTGTGACATAAAGGAATGTGACTTCTTATGTCTTCTGAAGGTATAAGAAGGAACCTTACGGGATAGTGCAGTTAGCATGATTGGTAGCAAGGGGACATCCTAGGGTGTTTCTGGGCACGTTATCTTTTCTCTGACCAGTCAATCTGGCGACAAAGTCTTATGTTAAAACCTACCACCATTCCATAATCATTTGCCCCAACCCCGGAACATGGATGGGTTTTAGTCAGTAAGAGTCTGACACTCTCTTCCGCTCCACCCAGAGCGGGAGAAGTCATTGGATGATTTCCCAGCGTTAAAAAAAAAGGCTGAGGACATATTAAAAGTTGCATCGCACGCAAAGTGTCAATGCGATTTGGAAAACAGTCAAACTCAAACTCAAACTCAAAGTATTTATTTCAAATAAACCAATTACAGGCACTTTTGAATTGTCAAGGTGTCGGTCAATCCGAGAAATGAAGCTAGTTGCCCATTCCAAAGGAGTAGGTACCTATGGAGAAGAACGGGCAAGAAACTCCATGGACACTCTTTTAAACAAAATATGGTTACAAAATATTGGTTACATAGTTCATATTAATATTATACATGTGAGAACGATGCAGAACGTTAAAAGCATCAGATATAAAATATGTGAAAACTATTCAATAATTAAATTAAAACAAGCCTTAGCCGCTAAGAGATGACCAGTCCCTACTGACAGCGCCCGTTCACGAACATGACGCATATATTAGCACCATTCAGCTCAACCATTTTGAAGGGAGCTAAATGATCCAACACATACGCCACCATCAGCGAGACATTAAAGTGAGCATGGCATACTCTCAGCCGCCAGGGCATATTCAAGTCAATGAAAGACGCACCCAGAAACTGGTCGCTTTATAGTAGGTACATAGTACTCACAGTTTGAAATATAGTCGGTAATTCTTTATTTACATTACAAACAAGCCTATTAGCTATTAAGTACCTACTTTAAAATCATTAACGGCTAAGTCCAATTACGTCTTTCTCATTCACGTAATGTTAAATAGACGACACTTGATTCACATGATCCTTATAATAGTCAGCACTTGGACTGCACTCCCAGGATTTACCCTGTTTGCCCAACGTCTTAAGCTCCATTTACACGGTGCAAGTTTCTTGCCTGTGGCCAGCAATAAAATTGAAGCAACTAATTTCCTGCATCATCTTAACACTGTTAAGACGGTGCTACTTTTATTGTTGCGCCAACTTACGGTAAGCCACAGCACCTTGCACCGTGTAAATAAGGCTTTAGTCTAGCACTAATTAAGTGTCATAGAGTTGTCTGAGAGACACCGACTTTATTTTTATTTTTTTAAGGCTTGTTAATCATCCAATGACATCTCTCGCTCTGGGTGGAGCAGAACGGATTGTCAGACTCTTACTGACTAAAACTCACCCATGTTCCTTCCTTAGCCCTTTACGTTCCGGGGTAGGTACCGGTAATCCTTTCGGACAATCCCGTTAAGAGAGACACCGCCTGCCACGTTACTTTTTTTTTCAAATAATGACCTGTTTTCAAATATCGAGTGCTTGATAGCCCTAAAACAGAGTTCGGGACAAAATAAACTGTAAACTTTTAAGGGATGTCTCACAATCGTAAGTCAGCATTGTATCTCGTAATTTAACAGTGAGTGTCGTAACTTAGCAGTGACAGCCATGACGGAGCGGTAGGCGGTTATTGCGTTCCGCACTTTATTGCCAGTGGCCGAGCATTCGCTTGATGAGAGTAACTGATAACCTTAGCCGCTGTAATGCTTTATTTCCATTGGGGCTCTTAAGAGAGTTTTTAGTGTGTATTTCTTATTTACCCACTGTTGCCGTGTTAATTGACGAGATGTGAGACTATAGCTACACCTCTACCTAACCCTTGCAAGAAAGTAGGCGTGGTGTTAAGTTACAAGGTATCCGATCCGCTGGTCCATGTGTTTTGATCTACCAAACATCATCACTGCCTAGCCTTTTCCCAACTATATTGGGGTCGGCTTCCAGTCTCACCGGAACCAGCTGAATACCAGTATTTTATATGGAGCGACTGCCTATCTGACCTCCACAACCCAGTAACTGGACAAGACGATGCCCCTTGGTAAGACTGGCTGACAGATATTTGGGCTTCCGACGACCCGTAATGACTGTCAAAAATGCACAAATGACAGCCGGTATCAACGGCTTAACGTGCTTTCCGAGGCATGGAGGAGTCTCGGATGGTTACCCATCCATTGTCAACCCCGGCAAGCGTACCTTAACTTGATGGATCGATATCATACATTTCACCAATCTATTCGTAAAAAAATACTTATAGTATCTTAATCTCCCATAGTTAACTCGGAAAGTAAATCTAAATAAAAACTTTAAACACTTTCATAATAAAAACAATATTTAAAAATTTAAAATTCCCTGCAGCCAGTTCAAGCAAACTTAATTTCGCCGGCCGCAAATTTTAAAACGTTACTCCGTATTTTTAAAAGCGGGTAGGTAAGTAAAATAAATATTTCTGAGCGGGTACCTCGAGGATAGAGATGAGAGATAGGCCACGATCCCCTTGTTGTGGCCACCTAATTATAATACATATTATGGCCGTCCTTGGAATATGTAAGTTTAAGGTCCTGAGTTGATTAACGAAGGGAATTTTGGGAGATTGAAGTTTCTAAGGAAAGGCGAAATTGCCATGAAGTTTTTATCACCGGCGGCAGTGTCGGACTGAAATTATGTTCCGATCTCTGATCATGAGCTAATCTACAATGTCGTTTCGAAAAAATATAGTTCAAAAATATTGTCTATGATTATGATCATAACGTTGATCTTTATGAACGTGCCTATCGGATTGTATTAAATTCGACCTCTAATGCCAAATGATAAGCGCTTACTGCGATTATTAGCGTATCCTCTTTATAGAATAAGCGGGATTTTATGAAAGGGCTACCGCTACTCCGGAACATAAAGGGCTAATGAAGGAACATGGATGGGTTTTAGTCAGTAAGAGTCTGACTCTCCCTTCCGCTCCACCCAGAGCGAGAGGAGTCATTTGATGATTTCCTACCCTCAAAAAAAAAACTCTTTATAGTAACAAAACAATGCAAAATTTATCCCTTCAATTCAACATTGAGACCTTTCACTCTGTATTCCTGCTTACCACCCATCTTCACCATACTTCAGCCTATTTCCCTTATAAATATCTTTATGCATGCGCTACTGCGTGAGGATAAATTGCGAGGCGACGACGTTCCCTAGTCATTTTGTGAGGGCTTTTTTTTTTTTTTTTTTATTTTTTTTTTTTTTAAGGCTGGGAAATCATCCAATGACTGCTCCCGCTCTGGGTGGAGCGGAAGGGAGTGTCAGACACTTACTGACTAAAACCCATCCATGTTCCTTCCGTAGCCCTTTATGTTCCGGGGTAGCGGTAACCCTTTCGGACAATCCCGAGGGCCCGATTTTGTGAGGGCTGCTTATGTCATAGAGAAAGCGAGTAGCGGGCACATAAGAGCGATGATTTTCATATTAATAATTTATAAGTAAAATAGTTTGTGATTATGTTCTCAAGCTGTTGTGGAAAATAACGGCGTGATTTTTTTTACTGTTACAAAGATAATTTTTTTATAGGATTAAACCCAATAAGTTTTATGAGCTTGTTAAAGTATTTTTTTAGGATTAGTGTTGTTTTTTATCTGTTAAGCAAATAAGAAAACGAAAATACAAGCAAATGTTCCCATTATGAGCTCCACTTATTAATAACCTTCTAACAAAAACCAAAAAGATAAAAATTTGTAAAACTTATTGCAAGAACTTTATCCGCTCCCCGCTCACACTCGCACCTCACAGGGTTGTTAAAGGCCAGCAGAAGTCACAAGTTCAATTTAAAACAAATTGTTAGTTTATGTAGTCGGTCTCAACTTTTAGCCCGCTGCGGCTAAATTTAGTTGACGGCGAGGTTTCCCTTCATTTTTCACTTCTAACACCTCCTCGGAACATTATATTACAGCAGCTAGAATGCTGAGTTGGTTTGAGTTTAGAGTTGATAGATTTAGAAGTTTATTATTTGTAGGTAGACATTATAAGTATGACTATGATATAAAGTAAACTCCTGAAAGTTTTCTTTATAAGAGTGACTTACTTGGAATAATAAGTAAAATGACTTATAACTTATATGCCAGTTTGCATAGCATTATACTGACTGTATGAAACAACTCGCTGTTAAGTTAAACCTTTTTGAAAATCAATAGTTTGAAGATTTGTTTTTAAAGTATGCATTTACAGTACCATTTTCAGTTCATGTAAGTCCACGTTCTAAGACGTTAATCTAGACTGGGTCATCCAAGTGCTAATAGCTTAATTCCAGGACATTATCGTTAGTCTTCCGAGTTCCAACTGAACTAAGCAACTAACGACTTGCCTTGAAGAAAAATTATGACCTTTTATAAACCTGAGAAATAGTGCCGCAATATTAAAATTACGCTAAAAGCTAAATCGTGTTAAGGCATAAAATATCAAAATGTACCTAAAAGCTATCTTTGCATACCAAAACGGCTCTGAAAAATACCAAAAAGGGTATTTCTGAGACGTCACATCATCATAACTATAATAAAAATCCAGAAAATAGATCCTAGTTACAAGAAAAACTCATTTCATGTAGTAACCCTTACTTGTTCTTTTATTACGCACACTAAGGTTGTATTAGGCTCCGGTCACGGCCATAAGAGAAGCGACTTGCGTTAAACAAAACGCGCGAGCGACACTGGGTTCCGTCGGTCCGCAAGTTGCGTCGTTAATTCATGGCATGGTCTAACATTCCTTCATTTGTTTTCTCCGCCATCATTGTCGCAAGTGCTTGAGATTGTACTCGTGGCCACCGGGTTAGCGGAGGATACGTCTGAGCGTTTATACGCGCGTAAACCGACGCCTGTGATTGATCATCGCTCTTCACGCGCGTGTGTGTAACGTAGGGTTAACGCGACCACGCGTACGTGAGATGATTGTATTTATTTCCTAAATAAATGGTCTGACGTTCCCGAGATAAGTTTTGTCGCGGTGAATGGAGAAATGGTATTACTTCGAGAGGTTTTGTGGACCTAGATTTGAGGGAGATTATGTAGGCTGAGACGGAACAAGTTTCTTTACGGGGATTGTAATATTAAGTTTTTCTAATGGATTCGTAGTTTTTCAAAGCGCCATGACTTTTCTACAAATCTTTTAGTAAAAAAAACGTTTTGAAAACGAAACCTAAACTTGTATCGAACTAACAGCATTAAGCCAAACTAACCTTCCCTATTTCCTTACACGAAAACGATTGCATTTGCTTTTCCAATCACCAGAAACTGTACGACAAACTCCACACAACTTCGTAATAAAAAGTAAAACGAGAAAGAGTGAAAGTTGCAATATAAAGCGCTAAGCCGAGTGACAGCCCTGACTTAGCGCGACCAACAAAGTAAGGAAACATGTTCGTCGGGTGACTTCTTAATCTTACGCTCAAACGCTATTGGTTGGTTTGTGGGGTGCAGTTCAGGGGCAGTAGCGATTTTATTTTTCACCATTAACATTGTCTTGTAATTCACATTGGAAGTACATAAATAGTTATTACATTAAACACAAATAACAGTGGAGATGATTATTAATTTTGTAAATATTGTTAGATTGGATGGATGATATTGTCATATTTTTAAGGGTCCAGATATATAAGATAGAAGAGATATAAAATGTTTAATTCCTACCTACGATTATTTCAAGTAGTGGTCTTTTTTTTCTTAGTTTTGGCAGTCAGTTCAATCCAACTTTACTCAAATAAACCATGATTCTGTTTCATAATATTTAATGGTCCTTCGAGCCGGATTGTTGGAATTAAACCCAGTTCCCCGCTACCACTCATACCTTATACCCTCATCTTAATCCCCGTCTGAGGTTCGATACAGGACAAAGTTTGTCATCAGCAACAAGGCCGTCTCCACAGGGTTATATTTTAAGGGCTGATAAACTATCCGCCGGATAAGCCGCTTGATCCGCTGAAAGGTTTAGACGACAAAAACATATTGAGTATTATATTGATAAACTAAGACGTTGATCTATATGAACGTTGCGATAAACATCCAAATCATATTATTTGGATGTTTATGAGATTGTTATTATGTTCACGGGTTAAGGTCGTTTGTATTTTAAACAATACGATTTGCTCCATCTATATTTTGGTTTATGTAAAGTAACCGCAAGTCCAGAGTAACATCGTCTTTATTTAGTAGCTGCATATCCGTACAATTCAACTGACATGCGGTTGACCGTACTTTAAAATTTGATTTCTGGGATTTGTGCAATTCCTTTACCTTGCAGTTGAGTGCTAGCTTGGTTTCAATACACATTGAAATTAAATATCTGTATTACATATCTGTCTTCCAAACACTTGAAATATAACATAACGCCTGTTTCTCCAAAGTTAGGCAGAGGTGTACCTACAGTAAATACCATAGGTACCCAGATTTCGCCAGTTACGTATTAAGGCCCATGTAATAGGTCGGGCACCTATTGCTAACAACCTTTCTCTCTCAGGAAATCGAACTCAGGAAAATAAGTGTACCAACAAAGTACTGATAACGATTAATTAACAACCAATCACTAAACCCATGTCTGCACCAACTACCGACAGACTAAACTATGCTAAACCTAGCCTTTCTAAACCGGCACTAAATTCAATTGTTAAGTCTAGCTCTCGGATCCTCCTTCCCGCTGTTCGACTCGGTTCGGGAGATACATGCTGGGTACTGGGTAGGATTAGAATTGTTCGTAGTTCGGATAATGTTTGGGAAGACGGTAGGTAGGTGAGCGGTTGTTATTTTGAGCTGAATGTGCTGTGTAAGCTGTGCTTAGCAGTTAGTCTTAGTTCTGCTTGCGTCATAGTAGGTATGGGTTAATATGGCTTTGATGATTCATTAATTATAATGGCACACGTGTTTAAAGATATTTCAAAAATTAACAATACGCAAGGTTCGAACCCAAGACACGCACCTCTAAATTTACGGATTCATATGCGTATTGTATAAATTATCACTTGCTTCAAAATCGGTGAAGGTAATCAAAACCTATCGTATGAATTAATCATTGAAACTTTTGAGGAGCTCATGGCTAGGTAAAACCAGCCACTGGGGTCAATCCATTAGGTAAAGCTACGGTTGCCGGGGTTGGTCTGCGGGTGGGCCAACCGTACATACCCATATAAGCGCCTGTGGTAGTGTGCGGGTCGACATGTTTTGTGGTTCACTTCTTTTAAATGGTTGTATTCGCTCACACTTACCCGCTCAAACCTATAGATTAGAATATGTTTAATATTTTAGAAAAGATACTGTATACAGGTACGTAGAGGTTTGTAGTGAAGTCTATTGACTTACTAACTGAGCTTTTCGAGGCAATGTAAGCAAAATCAGAACGATTCGTTTTGTTTTAATAATGTTCTCCAGGAATAGTACTAACATACTGACACACATATCGCTAATGTTTACCTAGTAGCCCGTGTTATTTCTAGAGTCACGTAGGAGCAGCTGAAATCTAAGCTATATGGTAATTGAAGTGAAATAATAGAAATCGTATGCGTTCATAAAATTGCATTTTAATGAAATTTTCTCATCGAAGAAAACAAACCAAAAGGGCTTTTGGGCTTTACCGCAGTTAGGTAAAATCATTTATTTATATTAATATAAAGTCTACGATACCAGCTGAGCTGTTTAGGTGAGTCCGTGGATTACTTGGGGATTAGCACCCCTCTCATCCAACTTATATTTCCGGCCACAAACGCTTCCGGGGACGACGCGACATTTTTAAAAAGAATTTCTGTGTATTCTTACCTTTACTTGTGATTCTATTTTTCGTTTTAATAAGAGAGTAGCATGAGTAGAATAGCTTATTATTTTCGTAGTCTTGGATTACTTGATTACAGTTAACTGTTTTTAGTGAATGATAATGAGTGTTGTTCGTCACTGTATCATACCTAAAAACTGTATCGTACCTACTCATATTGTAGATTGTTGTTTATTTTTTCATGACCTTGGGGATTCCCCACCTAAGTAATATAAAAAACTTTGTCTAGGTAGTACTAAACTGATAAAAGCTCTATTTTATTTACTAACGTTACTTCGACATTTTCACAATATCATAAATCTCCGGCATATTTACATCGACCATTCAACTGGGATCTCACTCGGCGGAGAATTTCTAATAGCATCGCGTCTTACATGAATGCTAAGACAATATGCCAATAGCCACTCGCCATGAATACGATCTTAGAGCACAACGCTAGAGGTCTAGCCATAGAGTAAGAGTTACGGTGGGACAAGTTTGATAAAACCCTTGAAATAGTTTTATTTTGAAAGTTTCATCAAATTATCAATCTAAGCAAGAAACTTACAAACAACAGACTTGGATAATTCATTAATTCGTTTTTTTTTAGGTTGTTGAACACTTGTACAAATAGCAGTCACACAAGGCAGTATTCAAAATTGTCCAACTTTTAGTTAACAGTTTAAATGACATAACATGACGCCTGTATTTTCCCAAGGGCTAGGCACTGGCATACCTATAGTGCACTCATAGTTCATCAGTAATGTTCTAGTCCTATGTAATAGGGTGAAGGGGCATCAACGAGCACAAATCCAGACTCTCTGCCTTGATAAATCCCATAAATAAAGAACTAATTTCTCGAAAGTCACTCTCACAGACTCTGCGAGCGCCACCCACTCACACTCTTAAAATATTCCACACAATTTATTTCTCACGCAAATAAAGTCTGTTATCAACATAAAACATTACGGTTAGATTGAACTGCACCTACTGTTTATGGTACACTGTGGTTCATGGCCGTAGACCGTGGAGCCGTAAGCACACAACGCTTATCGACTAATTGATCGCAACGACCGAAGGCGCACCTGCGTGGTATAGGGCTGTGCTTTGCCGAGTATCGATATATCATTTTGTTGTTGGAGAAGGTTACATGGACTCCAAATAAAGTTGATGTTTGTAAGTTGTTGTTAATAATAATGTTGGAAGTAATGTTTGTTGTTTCTAAAAGTAATATTTTTTACGTCAGTGATCTTCTTAGATCTATTAAGATATACTATTATTTTACGAAGCAATAGTGAAATTTCTTTTTAAAATAAATATTATTGGTATTGAGTAACTAAAAAAATATAATTATATCTTTATTTATCTAGTAAAACTTGTTATCATAATGAGTAAACATATAGGAAACTTTATTGCTTAATAATAAAGTTCATTGGCTATAATTTAGCAGCTTTATTCTACTATATAAAGTTATGTCCTCTTCTCTTTTGTTCTCTGATAAAATAAAAAATACTCAATTATTATTACACATATCGATACTATACCCACATCCCTATTATGAAGATATCAGCTCCAAGGTTACAGCGTGCTTAGTGTTGTGGCCAGATAATGTGAAACGGGTGGTCTGCTCTGTTTGCTCGCATACGAATGTACTATCGATAAGGCCAGTTATCGAGCAACATAAATCACTAGTCGGGCTGAGGTCGGGAGAATACTATGCCGAACTGAACAAATATTAAATGGGTTTTCTCTTGTGATAAATATGTTTAATTCATGGAATTGTATTGAATGGAAGGAAGAAATCACTGGCGAGGAAATTATTGTGAATGTTCCTGGATTTATAGTCCTGAACTCTGTTTTTTATTTAAATAGTACATTTTGTACCTTTATTCATTTTATTTGCTAACTTTAATTGTTTACTGTCTAAAGTCTAAACCAATTAGACAAATTGTACAGTTTCTAATAATAAAATTTGTCTCAAGTTCAAAGCTGGTCACTTTAAGTTTCAATTTATTTTACATTTTATATATTTGTCTAAATAGGTATAATGAAAGCAGCCGGGTGTCATAATTGGCCTAAAATTTTATTACTCCGACTTACCTTGGTAATGAAAATTTTGATACAAGCAATATACAATATATCGTACAAGGTAAAGGAAACCGTGACTCACTGATTGACTGTTCTGTCAAATATCTCAGACCACTGAACGGATTGGTCTGAAAATGGCACACAGATAGCTATTATGAGGTATCCGCTAACAACGGACTTTCGAAAATTCAACCCCTGGAGGCGTATAACGAGTGTTCAATTTTTTTATGGAGACAACATAATTATTAAATAGATAGCTGTTATTTTAGTAAAGGTTTTGTATATCTTTTGAAGACCACACCAACGAAGTCGCGGGTAGAACTTAGTATAAATGTAAAATCTCTATCATTTTCCCTACAAAGTCGAGTGAAAATCTTCGCCTCTCAATGTTTGCTTTTATTATATCTATTTCTATCCGCCTCCAGTCCCTCATACGATACATAGTTTGCAAGATCAAGGGTTTCTGTAGTGCTCTCTAAACTTATACAATGTTTTTGCTGAAAGTGATTTCGAATTCATTTTAAAAATAAAACCTTAAAAACTCGTAGTCAAATAGGTACAAAAAATACAGATCAGTGGTAACACTATTGTATTACGAAATCACCCTTACGGCATAAAGAAATCGAAATCGCCGCGATATAAATACTGTTAATATCCAATTTTCACCACTTAGGTATACATATGTGGTTGACTATACAGATCGCGCCTGCAAGAGAAGCGAGTTTTATACAACTATAAATTTCATAGTTAAAAGTATTTTGAATATGGAGGCATACTTTTCCCAAATTTTTGCCAAGGTCCAGGGACCACTTCTAGCTCACCAATCTCACAATCCATTACTTCAAAACCTCGGACCACAACTCCTAAACCCGTGTCCACATCAATACCCCAGCGGTCCTTAACACCAAACTCTAACCAAATATAATTTAAACTTGTCCAGCTTACGACATATTTGTTAAACTTCAACTATATTTGTTGGTTAACAACTTGTGGTGCTTCGCTTCGAACGCAGCTTCGTCGATACTAATAGTTAGGTTAAAGATGGTTGAATATGCACATGTTTCTAAGCAGTATTCATGAAAGTGGTGGAATAATTCTCGAAGAAATTGAAGGTCTACGGAGTCTGCAGTTTTTACATTCGTTGGTACTGCTTTACAATTTTATTTCTGAAAATTGAATCTTATGGTTGTTCAATGGTCAATGGTTCGCATCCATCGCATCAATAAACGTTAAAATCTTCAATACATCAATTTGAAACCTAAACAAACTTTTATAAAACCAATCGATGAAAAACAAATCGCTCACAAGACACACCCCACACTCCAAACATTTCGGTAAAACAATCGGTTTCGATTCGTTTCCCCATTCATCAAACACTCTGCTATGAACAAACAATACATCAGCATTAAACAAGACAGACAGACGTATGGACATTGTTCCGAACACCCACAAAATCCTATTCGATACATCGGTTCTACAATCGGAAACCTATTCGGATGTAATCGGACGTCATCGACTAGAAAAACAAGTAAGTAGTGTTAAAGTTTGTGCGACGCAAACTGTAGCAAGCTTCCTGGCAAAAAAAGGAAAATAGTCGGTTTACTTGCTTTCAGAGGCGGTTTAATATAATCTATGCATCTAGGTTGATAAGATACCGAAAGTTTTTAACATAAGAAATTGTAGATGAATTGAAGATATGGCTGCAAAAACAATTAGATAGGTTGCGACTCACGGCAATGGTAGCAATAATATTTTATATCGTGATAGCCGAGTGATTAAGACTTCGCCTGCCATCAACGAGGTTGTGGGTTTGAATCCAGACAAGTACTGAGCTTATCTTAGACATAACTGACATCGGTGAAGGAAAACATGATCAGGGAATCTGCACTTATAGTTTATATAAACCTGTAATCGCTTTTCCACCTTGAACAAGAGTGGTGATTAATACTCGTGTCTTCTTTGTATGAGAAGAGGCTGTTATCATGCAGTGGGACTTTAATGAGCTAGTTTATTATTAATATTAAGACCTTAGAAAGCATTCGGATACCAATTTTCTTGTCACAAATAACCGAACATATAATATATAAGCAATAATATCACAAAACGCAATCAGAATCATATGACATTGGACATCCAACACGAAATTGTCATCGAAACAAAAGCGTCTATATCATTTGCCACAGACAGAATCGTTTCAGAAGGGGAAATCGATACCGCCACCGGAATCCATGTTGAATTGCTATCGCTTGCTGTCCATTGGCGCGGGCGCTAACTTATGTGCCAATTTTGCCGGCACTATGTCACCGATGGACCTCGTCTGCAGAATATATTGCTCGTAAATCTGTTGCATGATTTAAATTAGATATATTGTACTGGTCTTTTTAGGTTAGTTTATTTCGTTCAACGCTTGGTGCAAATTATCCAAGTGTAGCCAAAGCAACATATCATGTGAGAAAGTCCGCACATGTACTCACTGGTATAAATAATACATTAGCTTGAAACAAACCACATTTAGACTACTTATAATATCACAAACTACATTCATATTTAATGGGAACTAAAATAAATAACCCTCATTCCGAAAATGCGAAGGGTTTTGACGACGTAAACCCGCCGTCACATTCCCTATGTCATCACTCTCAAAATCTGTCACTAAGCTACCGGAAAACCATAAACAACATATTCGGCCCATTTTTTACCATCGGGGTAGGCTTCCCATTACTTGGGTCAGGTTCATTACACCCCTGTATCCGATGACCAGTTAATCAGCTTGGACATGGGTTGTTTATGCCATGAGGTTTATGGGTTGTACTTTAGCTATGGAAGAAGTTTTTAGGGTAAACATTTTGAGAAAAATACTGTAATAACTTTTCTACAATTTTCATTTTACGTAAGTTGTTCTTTTTTGCGTGTTGATCAAATTCCACCGTTGCAAAATCTGCAAAGGATTATTCCTTTGATCACAATCTTAAATGAAATAGAGAAGTCGTAATACGATACTACGGAATCAAATCCGTAACGTACCAGATACGAACATTAATCTCAAGCACCGTTGGAACATTAATAATAATCGAGGCAAATCCAAAGAATTTCTCAGTAATAATCCTGAAGCATGTGAAATAAAAAGGTGATACATCAACTATATGAGAAGGGAAGCGAATAGCAACAGGCGGAAATTGGTTCAGCTTGATGAATGATATTGACGACGTGATGTGGCGTTATGCTACTCTTGAACCAGGATCAAGGACTGAAAATATAATGGATATTTTGAGTGAAGACGAGAAGTCAAAAGTCATTGATGCAAAAAAATTACCAACTAACCAACCAAAATTGGAGAAATAAACCAGTGAATAACAAAACGACAACGGCAAAAAAGCATTGAAGAAAAACGCGCTATTGGAGATAAAATAAAACAATATATTATAGGATAGTCTAATTCTATGTAACTTTAAGTTCCTCCTATAGACAACTAATTGTTGAGACAGATGAAAGTGCCAATAAAACGATACCGCCAAAGCCTTTGTAAGATTACGACAAAACTTGTCCTAAACCCTGGCTCACGCTTGTTTTTTGTTTCAAAAAGAAGTATCACATCTTTCTGAAACAAAAAACAAGATCCATCCACACTTGCCAACTATACTATTAAATAAGCGTGTAACCTGACAAATCACAGCCGTGTCAGGGGGGATGAGGACAGGCTGATTGATGTCCACGACCCTCGTCCACCCCACCCCCCCCTTGTCTCCCGAGCATAAAGAAAACTAATCTTGAAAACGTTTTGGTACATGATTGGGTAATTTTTTCTCTGACCGCCTTTCCACATGTATGCTTTGAAATAAATTAAGTGGTTGTGATTTTTATGGGGTCAGGAAGATATGGGTAAGAAAACGAAAGGTTTATATTTCTTTACAAATCATGTTTATCAGTCACAACTCACAGTAGCAAAATAAATGTAATTTGCGGCGCTAGGAGATTGTAAAGCTAGCATGAAAAGTAAAATACTTTCAGTTGTGATAATATTCTTATAATTATGTTTGAATTATATTTGAAACCAATCTGAATTGTTACTGCCGCTACACACATGTTGAATTGAATTGACCATCCAATGATTTATAGAATAAGACATTCCGTTTTATCTAGAGCAGTTCAAATTTTAAACGCCAATTCTTTTAGACAAAAAGAATCCCGTATCGTTAGACGATTCTTCACCTCACGGCACCATTACGTCTCCGTCGCAACAATTGTTCCTGACTTCCTCAATTTCTTAGAGCAACAAACGATTTGTTTGCCCTACGTCTTGGCTGGGGTCGTAGCTGTAGCTTCTACTGTTTTTTGCAACCCCTCGAGTAGGGCTGTGAATGATCGTTATTTTGGTTTATTTGGACAATATTGTGTTGTAAACATCTGGTAATAATTATTATGTTTTTACATTAAATATTGGATGTTTGAATATTGATAAAACTGGGTTCATTTCGGCCATTGTATATCCAAAGTTGCAATTCATAATACTACGAAGTCTCTCAGCTTTTTTCCTATCTCCTACACCAACACATTTCATTCATCAATACGTTTATACCAAATTCAGCTACAGAATAACATTAAATCACTAGATTTAGGCATACTCAGACGGCAAACAGAGGCATCAATACAATCTGATCGGCAGTAATCCGTTCAGAGGATATCATATGAATATAATTCACGCTCGATCGCTTCAGACGCGATGTTTTCTCAGATTCAACCATTTGTGAGCCGAACACACGGGTTGGGGAACTGAATTGTATCTACATGATTTTGGAATATCTCCAAGTCACCACCACCGCCCCAGCTTTGTACCCGACTATTACGGTTTAAATCTAAAGTTGTAACAACATTCTAATTCTGAAACAGGAAATAAAAAAAAGGAAGAAGATAATTATGTTTATTTGGCCTAGAGGACAATATAATTTTTTGATACGGGTCACTTTCTAACAATACATAGTAAATGAATCCTAAACTGCATCTTCATCAGGATCTTTGCTTTTCTTGTCGTTCGTCTACAGAAACACTCTAGTTCAATATTAATGGCGCTAGTACTTCCTTGGGTCCTATTACCATGGTCTACGGCCCAAAACTCCTGCTCTTCCAAACAGTGTGTCAGATAATGTCGCCGCTCTGAGGCTACGTGTGAAATAGCCTGGAATGGAAATAAGTACGGTAAGCGATTCACGAGTGATTTGCCCCCGCAGACGCCGCTAACGCCGCACCGCTCTTATTAGCTGGGGATTGCGACTTCTTTATTTTGACGAGGCTTTCGTGTTTCTGGGAGTTCGTTTGGTCTCTGTCTGAATGGTTTTCCGATGCAAATTACTTTAGCATACTTTTTTTTATAATGTGAGTAGATTCACACTTTGCTTTCGTCTTTTTCTTTTGGGATATTCTAAATTGTATTTTAGCGACTTGGCTTAAGCTAAGTTATTGCTCAGCTTCCTTGGCTTTAGTAATCGATATTATTGTTCTTAGACTAAACTTGAATCATCATTAACAATTCAACATCATACTTAAATGTGAGATAGGTTTTAAACTAATTTCAAATCCAGACCATCAGCAGATACATCAAATGACAATAAAATCATGGCAACCAAAATCACGCTGCTGTGATAGCTAAAATAAACGCTTACTATCGTATTCAGTGCAATTATTCTCATCACACTCTGCTTCAAGAATTGCAGGATGAAGTTCACGTACTCCTGACATGCCCAGCTTCTTTTATGAAGTCAGCTGAATGGTATTAATGTTTCAAACATTTATAATGTTGAAGGACTGTATTATTATCTATACGAGCGTCATATATACTTTATAGAAATAGGATCGTATGAATCTACAAAATTTAGCGGTTATTTTTCAAGTAATCTCTCGATTATCTACAATCATACTTCGTTTTCTATTTTTGCTTTTGCGAAATATAAGCTTTGTAATTTTTTCTATTGAAGTTACGAAATATAAGCTTTGTAATTTTTCCTAGTCATCATGATATCTTCTGAAACCAATCCCTAAAAATCTATTTTCTACACATTGAACAACCGGCGAACGAAGTCAGCGATAAATCCTATGATAAGTACGTACACACGAGAAGAATGCGAACAGTGGCTGAATAGTTGACGATGTGGCGTGTTCGCGCAATGACACAGCGGAACACGGGAAATGGTCCGTGCTTGACACAAGCTGTTAGCCTAGCGATTTGACGGAGAGTCATGTAACCATGTACGTAGCTAATGAAAATCTATAAGCTTTGGCATAGAAATATTATGTGTTTGATCAGATTGCCACTGGATTCACAAAAACCTACAATACGATAAAACTCATATATACACTAACCCATCAGTTAAATTAAGAAACATCCCTGTAGTCGCTTTAGCGAAATCAAAGTATATTCCCACTACGTGGTCACATCTCTCTGAAACGCGTTTAATCTTTTTCTCCCACGAGACCCACTACACTACTTTAAACAGGAACGCCATTACGTAGTGCCTTGGACCGCACCATAAGTGGGAAATAGCTGGGAAGTGGATGGAAATAAGAGCTAAACGCCAAGAAGACAGATTTGTTTTATTCACAATTCGCAGCCAGACGAGGTTAGACTATCTCTGCTTGAAATTGCGGCTACATTTTATATTTTTACTTCTCCGTTTGCTGTTTAAAGTTTTGAAGATATTTGATTTTATCTCGGTCCGCCGGGTTTAAGATTTCATGGAATGTTTAATAAATTCAAACGTTCGCTTGGAGATGTAAGAAAAATGTTACGATCACGGGTGCTCGCTTCGCTTAAATAATTATTAAACTCCATCTATTCAATGTAACATAAAATAACGCTGCACTGCAACTACTGATCTCAGTTTTTATTCACTGTCTTTATGATTGCCACAAAATCCATATAGGACATTTGGAATCACTATACAATTTTGTATCAAAAAAATAATGCTCAGCTGACAGCAAAGCAGCCAGAGTGAGAAATTCCTTCGCATTCCGCGGTGTATTTTCGACAATTGAAATGAAATATTTTAATTTTATCAGACGAAATTTGTATCAAAATGTCGCTAGTATCTTAATCCATACACATACTCTATGTAAAGGATAATCTCAAATAGTACTATCTGTTTGTATCTATCGGTTGACTAAAGGTCAAACCGAAACTAATCCGTGAACTAGAGCTTATATCCGCACGGAGAGCTGAACAAACATAAAGTTTGCGGTTATTGCGGATATCCTTATTCGGATTTATAGGCCGTTTGTTGTATCTAAACGATGTAATAATCTTTATTATAAGTCTATGGTTATTAGAGTAATAATAACATCTGGAAAGATCTTTAATGTATACTAAAGGCCTTTGCTAAAACATTTTGCAGGGAGCTAGTTTCCTGAAAAGCATGAACAAGACAAAGACTCCCTTCAACTCAAAGTAGAATTTAAAGTTCATTTTCTTATAGGATCCGTTACGCAATATAAAGCTTGAGCCTAGATTTTATACTCTGGCGTAAAAATGATCGAGCATAAAAATTTGTTTCACAATTTATGAAGACCAATATTATGTTCCTCCGCAGTTTTACTAAACTTCAGCCTCTATACTCAAAACTTTACGACTTTCAACCGCATCCTGGCCTAAGCAAAACACCAATCAAGTTGTGCAAATTATTTATAGGGTGAGAACACCTATTATCGGGCTAGCGGACTTTAATTTTCTTGCCAAACAAATGGGCTGTTAAACTTAAAGTTTATAGCCATCGAATTTAAATTTATTTAATCAATGGATTTAATGAAAATTGTGTTTTAGATGTTAGTCGGCGATTGGATCGTATTATTCTGTTCCTGATAAACTGATTTACGTAATGAGTTGTCTGGTGATGAATGTTTTGCTGATTCGCACAATGATTTTATCTAAAAAGATATTCACCAAGATAATGCAATTATTAGAAACATTAGGTACCTTCCTTCTGAGGCAGTCCGGTAAACATAAGTGTTGAGTACTTATGTTTATCCGTCCATAAGCTCTTTGAAATAAATTTCGCTTTACGAAATAATGTCAGACAAAATGAGACTGAAAGTTTAAACATTGTACCTGCTTGAAATGTCTTTACAAAGTATAAAATTGAAATTCGGATCAAACAAGAGATTGCTTCTACGCTGAACTGTAACATTTCTAAAAGAATAACAAAATGTATAGACTATCTGTAAAGCATTATCTTCCATCTTTTGAAAGGCATCCGATATGGATCAATGAAAGTATTTTACGAATACTTTATTAAAATTTAATCCATTATTGTAAATAAATATTCCAAAATCTTACTAGTTTATTCGAATTGCATATTCGCCTCATCCAACAACTCGTGGTCACACCCCAAATTCTCGTTTACTGGCCCTAAAAACAGTAAGTGATCAAGAATTTTACGAGTGCGGTTGATTTTAGAGTAAATTCGCTTTCTAGTCTATTTACCATGTTTATGTACTGCGGCAGGACATGTGTTCGCTCGATTTTATACTGTTCTTGTCGATATCGTAAATGTTCGACTTGTTTTGGGCTCAAGTTTTGGTATTGAAAACAGTTTAAAGTGCCTGTGACTTAAAGAGTTGATGAAAGCGCCGTGTAGGTATAACACGGAAAAATGTGTTTTTTAAGGAAAATATCATCAAATTATATATAAAACATTCTCTTATTTAACTTATAATAGAATTACAAGATAAAGTTACAAAGTTTAAGATGTTTTCCCTACATCAGATTTTATCATCCACCGCTTTGTGTAAACGCCTGATGTTAAAATTATAACAAAATGTTGCGCGAGGAAGTTGCTCTTGCGTTTACTGTAGGTACTTGCGGTAATGCTCCTTTTAGCGTATGTTGGCGTGTAGACAAAACTAATTAACTTATATTATTGAATGCAGTAGTTAGGTATTTGCTTATGGATATTATAAGTAAAAACACGTCATTTACCAAGTATCTACATTTTCCCAATTTCTTATTTTAGATACTTAAAAAATCATAAGCGTCTTGGGGCTCCCCAAATTAGAAATTGTGAAAATATTTTGATTTATTTTCCTCTGATACGTAAAATAAAAATCAAGATTTTTCGCTCCGACCGAAACCCGGCCCTCGGGACCTCTAAATTAAAAGGTACTTTCATAACAATTTGGGACGATTTCCCTCGGAATCAACTTTCATTCGTTTACGTTGGATTTGAAAATTGGACACAATTTTCGGCTACTTTGATTTTATTAGGTTTGCTAATCGGATCAAATTAACTACGTAGTAAATCTCTTAGTAATTAAACTCACCGGAAGTGAAATCAGTAATTGATCGAACATCGAATTTTTAGTCAAGTTTTTGTTACGGTTCGTAATTAAAAACTTGTTTTGGATTTCGTTAATTAAAATGTAAATTACTACCTAAATCTTTTCCCTTCCCACACCATCTTAGAGGCGAAAAATTATCAATTTCAGTACCTAAGAAAACCAATATAAGTTGGCCTTTTATCTCAAACTATACTACGATAGGCCAGCTCAAGGTCAAAGTGCTAACACTGATGTGCCGTTTTTTGTACATATTTATTTCTGTAGAATATTTTTAATAACCCATTTCCCCCCCTTTAAATCAGATCTAATAAACTGTTTTCCATTGTTCCAGGTACATAGCTGCGTTTATTAGCACGGGCAGCATCTCGGGCAGGTTATGACGATCGTTTATTAGCACGGGCAGCATCTCGGGCAGGTTATGACGATCGTTTATTAGCACGGGCAGCATCTCGGGCAGGTTATGACGATCGATCGCAGTCGTCCCCCGGGTGTGATCGCGCGGCTGATTGAATTGTTTCCTACATTACATACTCGCTATTTGGATAGCTATTGTTATTAGTACAAGCTTTTAGATATTAATTTAGTAGGGTATTGATTAGGCGGAAATTGTGACCTTTTGGTCGTGATTTCAAGCGAAAATATTGTTTTGTAATAAGGTTCTGAATGTCTCCGGATTGGTAGTACAGAGGAGTTCAATAATGGATCAGAATTTCCTTTGGATACAGGACACAAAATGACAGAAGTTCAGAGACCTAACTGGGGAAACTGACCAATCGGTTAATGCTATAAAAATCTCGCGAAATCTCGCTTGTAGTTATGCTGTCGATATTACCAATCGCTAGCACCAGGTAGAGTGACAGCTAACTTCAGCCTTAGTTTTACGCTGAGATTTTTACATAAAGATTAAGATAACTTGTATACCTCAGCCTGTCTTTTATGATTGACTCAAAGATTCCCTTCGTCAAGAAACCCGTAATAATTATCATTCAAGAAAAAAAGGAAGCTCTTTACGTTTTATAATGTCAACGTAATCCTCAGACTATAGCGCTCATCCCTCCATTGTCTTTGATCCCAAATCATCTCATTCCGACCCGCCCCGACATAATTCTGTGCTCACTTCGCTTGCCCTTTTGAAATTATTTCGTCGCTTGCACTTGGTTTTCATTGTCTTCTGTTTTTTCATCATAAACTGCAGATTGTAATTAAATTCCTGTGTTAATTAAGAGGATATTATAATATAAATATTAATTTATATAGAAAGAAAGAAAAAATGTTTATTCTGCACAAACAAAACGCACGTTTCTAAAAAAATAAATATAGTAACTAAATACACTCGTGTAAAGCAGCTTAAAAAACCTCGTATTCAGAGCCTTTCGAACCATTGACAATCAATATCTCGGCCATGGACAACGGATGGACCACAGACATATAGGTATACAATAATTATTTTGATTCTACTATAAAAAATCTGTTAAATTGTTTGGTAGTAAAGACTCATCGTGCTCGCTTGATGACAAGGTATAGTATAAATTACTAAAAGTTGTCCATAACGACGATTAAAGTTACCTCATGAGGTTTTCAGTTTCAGTATTTAAATAAATACACCTTGACACCTCTTGCATACTTATTGGTACGAGCTACGATCACAGATACTCAGTACCCATACGCCCCAATTATTCAGGACAATTGAAAGAAAAACGATTTTTTCCTATCACTTCACAATACTACATCCCTAACTATAAAATACAGTAGATGCCACTATCTTCCAATGGGTATCCGAACAAGAACCAAAGATACAAACTGTGTTTATCTGTCTGTCTGTCCGCGACGAGATTATCTCGACCGACTTCAAACTTCGTCGATGTTGAAGTCGGTATAAAAAGGGTTACCTGTCTGTTTCGCTTGTAGGGATGTTCGACTTCGGGACTTTGGGCTCCGTTGAATGGGGTTACCGCTGGTGATTTCGGTTTTGTAGGATCTGTAGAGGTAAGAACTTTTAGTACGTATTTATCTAATATAAAAGTAAAGAAATAAATTACTTCAACTACTGTTTCAATACCGTTAGTGCCTACACAAATAATAAATATCATCAAAAACGGACGCGGACATTTTTTTTTAATTATTGATCTATGAATAAAAATATATCTTCAAATTGTCATCTTGTCAGAGAACGCTTTATGAGGTCATGAAGATAATTAATGATCCTCACCGAATCATTAGCTAAAGCAGTAAAGCCGGAAGCTAATACTTAGCATTGGATTTTCTGGAACCGTTTGGAACCTGATAATAATAAGTACAGTCTCTCCTAACTTCCTTACTTCTCTTCAAATTACATTTTATCGGTACATTACTCACCAAAAATGCTCTTTAAGTAAACCTAACGATCGCTTTACCAGAGGTTAGACTTAACCAAACGAGTTAGATTGGAGTTTAAACGCATCAGTTGATTGTGGCCGCCATTTGCTAGCCATCAGTCGCATTTAACTGAGGAACTTTAGAGGAAGACACAGATGTAGGTGTTACTAGAACTGAACCTTGCCTAGGTCACTTTTTTGTTTATTTATATAGCGAGCCTTAAGGCCTTATACAGGCAGATATATCAAGCAAATAAACAAATGTAAGATATTAATATTCTCTTTCACAAATTTTCTAAAAGTTTACTAGCAAGCAAACGTGTCGACAGTTATGTGGAGACATTTAAGTGTCATGACATTTAGCTTCAACTTTTCGAAATCACAAAGTCAAATATTGACGTGATTTACCACCGAAGCCAAGCCTCTCAACCTATCATACTTTTATTACATTTACCACCGAAGCCAAGCCTCTCAACCTATCATACTTTTATTACATTTACCACCGAAGCCAAGCCTCTCAACCCATCATACTTTTATTACATTTACCACCGAAGCCAAGCCTCTCAACCTATCATACTTTTTCATTATCCCAAATTATGATCGACATTACTGTACCAAGTCCTTTTAGACACCTAAACTTACAGGCATGTCATCAAAAGCAAAAACTTCCCGAACTCTGCTACGCTACTACTTCTCACTGCGCTCGCCGCATCCAGCCACAGAGTATCAACGACATTAATTAAGTAGCGACTGTTAATAAATCGTAAAGTTTCAACTCGGATCCGTAGGACGGCTCTCAGGTTTATACTTTGTTAACGAACTTTAACTTAACTATTGAAACAAAAGATTTTTAATTTTTGTTAACAAAGACTTTTGGTTATTTTTTTTTTATTAAATTATGATTATTGTATTATCATGCGTCTAACCTATAAAGGATTGACTGAAATATGGTCAGTAAATTCAGTTTATTGTTCACGCAATGGACACTATATAACACAAAGAAAAGCGATCTAATTTTAGTAAATAACGACAGAGACTATATTTCGTTTCTTTCAGAAATCATAAACTACCAAGTAATTGAATACAACCTACTCTTTAATAGATTAGATTTGAGACTCGATACTACAGAATAGCGAAGGTCTATCATTTTCAAAACACATTTCTATGAGCTATAATCACAACTATTATCAGAATTTTAACAAGAGAAGAAACTTACGACTAATCAACCCTTTGACTGACAATTCAACTACCATCCAAAATTAACTTTAATTTTCTTTTAATTATCTATCTTTTAGCCGTAGACCAATAGTTATTGAAGAAGGCCTGCTTATTGAACAACTCTATTGATATTATGATGTTCTGTTTGGGGGTATGATATTACGGCTAGTCGTATGGAAAAGTTAGTTTTTCTTTGAAATGAGCAGTCTTTGTAATAATCGTATTCAGTATAGCCTTCTCATGTTTACGTATGAGTGTGTTAGTTGGTGTAGGGTACAAGAGAGGGATACAAAATCCCATATCATAACATCACGCCTGTTTTCCTGAAGGGTTACATTGAGGTCGGTCTAGTATAGTACAGCCACATTTCGCTAATTACGTTTAAGTCCCATTTAATTGGAGGTCCTCTTTACAAGAATGCTTCTAGATACGATATCATGAAAATATCAAAGTCCAACAAACCTACATTCTGTAACCTCGCTATACATTTGGGCACAGCGTTGTCTTGTGCTCAACTGAACTTCAGTTTTCGCCGCAAATGCAGAAGTGAGATTCAAAATAATACTTTTCCGAATATCGAAAGATCCCTCTTTCGTTGAATAACACTTTCCTTCAAAATTAACTCACAATATAAAGTTCCCAGTTCGGAACATCCTCGAAAAACGCCCAACTTCTAATCAAAAACTTCAATCCGGGTTTGCTACCGACTCATGATTGAATACCCCAAAAGAAACATCTATACTAAATTAACGTACCTATCTAAATTGTAAGTTATTTTTGGGGAAATTTTCTTCCAAATAATGTCCCAAGGCGGATGAAGGGGGGATGAAACAGAATTCTATTAATGTCATGCCTCCCCCAAGGACCGGATTTCTTCATTTCCTAAACGCCTCTTGGGGTAGAAAACACCCCTCTCAGATATTTACCGCGGGTAGAAGAGACGGTAGAGATACACATTGGATATAAGAAGCTGAGTTTGAATCTGACTGAAAAATTGTGATGTGAGATGGCTATATTTTTTTGAGCAATTACGACTGAAATGATTACAAAAATTGTAGACTTCTTTGTAAAGTTAAAGGAACTACTCGCTCTGAGTAGCATAATAATTTTAAGCTTGGACTCGTTATAATGCTGTAAAGCCTTTTTTTCACACCTTAAATTAACAACATAACACCCTTAATAATAAATTCATAAGAAATCATTCTAAATAAAAATCCTATTACATTATTCTTAACCAAATCAAAAAGTCCCTAACTTGCAAACGAACTCGACCCCTAAAATATTCTCTGAAAAAATTTACCCCTTGCCAACCCTTCCCAGCTACCAATAATAAGTCTCCATGATTCAGGAAATTGCTACAACCAGATAAAGGAGTGAGCCGGGTAAAAATCAGCCCGAGACTGGTTTGTTCCGGTTAGAGCTGGTTTGAATTTAGTTCAAGACGTTTGTATGGATATGTGGGTTTGTCTTTAAATTTGGAGAGAGCTGGAGTTAGATATACCTAGATTTTATTAAGTCTATTAGCTGTAGTTTATTTTATGTTCTTATGTAGGTGCTTTTGTACTTTCTTACCTGAAATGTTGCCAGTGAATACGAAGTTAGCCTGTAGGTGTACTTTACATTAATGTGCTCAAACTTTGTTAATTGCTATACTAAAAATATAGACTAATTGCCATTCAAAATTTCCTGAAGCGCATTTTCTACGATCAAATCCAAATATAACTTTGCTCTTTTAAAAACCCAACTAAGATACTTGGCAATTCAAATAACAAACATTTTCATATTTTTATTACAAAATATTTTCTTGCGGTTATCCTTACAAATCCTTGGTGGAATAGTAAAAAACAAAACAAGGAACTACCGCTAACGGCTACGATTTTAATACACTTCGCTTACTTCTTCCACTTCTGTAGCTCGCTTCATCTTTGTATTCATAAACTACAAATTAAGTTTAGTAAAAGCAACATAAGTTTAATAGACTTACCTGTTTTTATTTATAGTTAGCCCCAAAAATATCCAGTGTGTTTTTATAGAACCTTATAAGAAAATTCCTTTGCTATCACTTTCATGTTGACAGTTAGACTACATACATTGCGTTATTTACGTTGCTGAGCAAACAAAACTTACGAAGTTCTGAAACAATGGATTAGCGGTATCCTTCAAAATCATTCAGATAGTGATTGAAAGTTTGATCCAACATTACGTGCAATAGGTGTGATGTTACGTTTTACAAATTTTTACGTGAAAAAAAAGCTTTTGCTGTATATTTAACATGCACTTAGCTAGTGCAACTAAGCCTAAACATTAAAGATCAGAATTAATTTCCAATTAAGACTTTGAAATCATGACTTTAAAAGTAGGACTTCGAAAAGAGCAAAACACACTTCTTCTTATACCAATTAAACTCCCAGAAAACAACATGAAGACAAAATGGAAGGCAATTAAAACCTGACTTGAAACAAATCCCCTAAGGAAGAAATACATAACGCTTATATAACAAAGGGGCAAGCAGAGTAGCAGGGTAATTGCCACTGGAACGTCGCCAAGACGTACAGACAGACGGTTCAACTATGTCTTAGTTCACAATTTATTGTAGGCTTTTCATACTACTGTAATGGGTAGTTAGTGGCTGAATACGGTATAATTAGTTTGGGAAGAAATTGTGCCAATTTTCTTTTATTATTGGGTATGTAGGCTGTGGGTGAGAGTTTTCAACCCCTGCCTTCATTATAAATGCGGCTCAGATAAAATAGGGGGTGCAATTTTAGATAATAATACTGTGAAAATTAGATTTTCAGTTGCACTGATAAAATTCAAACTAGATAAATTATTACCTAATTTAAAGTAAAATACCGATTTGCCATCATCGGCCTTCAGCAGTGTAATTGTTGGATTTGGGCCCCTCCCATTACTTAGCATATAACTTGAGATTTTAATTAAACCAAAGTAAAAGGCCTTATCTTTTTGTTACTGTAAGCATTCAGGTAAGTCGTTGAGAGGATCCGGCAGTTGGGTCTCGAGGTGGCATTGCACAAATCCGAGGCCATGTCCTTTCATGGGCCTCGGAATAGGCCACCATCGGGATCCCAACTCACGGTAGGAGGGGTTCACATCGGCGTCGAGACCACGATGAAATACCTAGGTCTGGTCCTCGACAGCCGATGGAATTTCGTGGAGCATTTCCGACGTTTGGCCCCCAAGCTGGAACGGACTGGGGCCGCCTTAAAGCGGCTCTTGCCCAATTTGAGGGGGCCAAACGCCTCCTCCCGGAGGCTTTACGCGGGAGTCGTGCGGTCCATGGCCCTTTACGGGGCCCCGGTGTGGGCGCGTTCATTGCGGCGGCGAGCCGCCCACTACCTGAACGCGCCCCAAAAGGTGGTAGCCATTCGGCTAATCCGGGGGTACCGCACGATCTCGGGCGAGGCGGCAAGCCTCCTTGCCGGACTGCCGCCGTGGGATCTGGAGGCGATAGTCCTCGCGCGCCTGTACGAGTGGCGCGCGGAGGTACTAAGCCGGGGGGAAACTCCGTTTCCGCAGCAAATTGCGGCGGAGCGGACGGACCTCCGGCGCGATCTCATGGCGGCCTGGAATCAGCGACTGTCGCAACCCAGCGCAGGGCACGCCACGATAGTGGCGGTAAGGCCCCTCTTTGAGGAGTGGCTAGAGAGGCGTCACGGCGCCCTCACCTTCCGCCTGACGCAGGTCCTCACCGGACATGGATGTTTCGGGAGGTTCCTGCACATCATCAGGCGGGAGGAAACGCCCGGGTGTCACCACTGCGAGGATCGCCCAGAGGACACGGTAGAGCACACGGTGCAAACCTGCCCCGCTTGGGCGGAGCACCGCCGTGTCCTCGTAGAGGCGATTGGCGGCGGCGACCTCTCGCGCCCGGCCCTGGTGCAAGCCATGGTCCGGGGCGAGAGGGAGTGGGAGGCAGTCACCTCCTTCTGCGAAAAAGTCATGCTCGCGAAGGAGGTGGCGGGATGGGAGAGAGAAAGGTCCTCCCGTCCCAGCCGCCGCGGGAGACGCTCCGGGCGTCGGGAGCCACGTGACGACTCCCGGCCACCGTAGGCGCGGGCCTGCGGACGGTGAGTAATGGGTGACTCACCGTCCGATCAGCACCAGACCCGTGCCGTACGGCGCGTATATGTTCCACGCGCGCCTCAAAGAGATGTCAGCATATGAAGGGGCCCCTCAGGGTCAAGCCTGCCGGGTAAGCGGGATTGTCCGAAAGGGTTACCGCTACCCCGGAACATAAAGGGCTACGGAAGGAACATGGATGGGTTTTAGTCAGTAAGAGTCTGACACTCCCTTCCGCTCCACCCAGAGCGGGAGCAGTCATTGGATGATTTCCCAGCCTTAAAAAAAAAAAAAAAAAAAGCATTCAGGTAAAAAAAAAACTACAATCTCCAGAGTCTGAAACTCAAAGTTGAACTCTCCCCACTCCCTCCGTCCGCTAGTCATGCATGACTAGTATTTTGGGGGTGTGAGAGAACCCCCGAAGAACACTTTTCAGTCATAACCTCCTTCTAACTTTATCTCTAAGCTAATCTGTCTATACTTGTTCCTCGCAGTCATTATTCCACAGAATCCCCACAATAAGAAATTAATCTGCCGTGGGGATTACACCCGCGAATTTATTTTCTTATAAACTGGTATTAGAGACTAATGAAGTTTAAGGGAAATAGGATGCGGCATTGTAATGAAAATAAATCCTTAAGGATTTTGTTGGAAAGTCATTATTGATGAAGCTGTTTAGTTGTATAATGTAGTGAGAGGTTCAATTAAGTTCTTTTGTTAAGGCTAAAATCCTCCTTCATCACGTTCGTTTGTTCTCTACAAACCAACGCACGCTACAGCCGAACTGCACCGCAATTTTTGTATAAAATTGCGTTTTGTGTTTCCAAAGTTCATTTTGTAAGGATCTTGTCGATAGGGCATCCATTTTTCAGCAGATGATAATTGAGTTTATACCTTATTATCAGATCCAAAACTCATAACGAACCACTAGTTAATTAGATTTAGGTAAACGTATAATCTTTGAAAATCTAAGTAGATTCAGGGCAATTAATTGACAAGCAATCAAAGACAATTTGCCGCTGTTTGTTACAACCATCTCATACACTGTTAAAGAATGCCAGATGTGATTTGAATATACTGTCAATTTAAGTTAGTTTATAGTCAATTTTCTTACAATTAATTTCCCTGAAACTTTACTTATTGCTTATTTATCTTGCACTCTGAACTATAAACACTGAAACATTTGTAAGAACTAACCATCAGCAATGCCTCCTCCACCTACTACGTGGCACACTTCCCACGTACACCCGTACTTCCGTTCTCCTTAATTTCAACGATTTCTTACTAATTGCTGATTTCCTAATTAATCACAAGAGAGTTATTTGATTAATAGGCCTCCGATGCTAACGCTGAGAGCAAGAGGGGTGAGCAGGAATACAGGAGGGTGGGACCGTGATTTAGCGATTTTACTCAAAGACGCCACTCCAGTTTAAATTTTCAGTGACTAATTAATATAAGTAAGAAAGTGTCAAGTTCTAACGTTAGCAACTTGCGCTATTTTTATGAAAAAATATATTTTTAAAAACAAGAGAGGTTCCCGAGCGCCCGTCAATTATTTCTCTATGCTGCTGCTTTAAAAACTTGAAGAAAGTGGTTCTTGAATAAGTTGAAAATAAAAGTAGTAGCCTACTTTTATTTTAGATCAAGTTTTTCTTTAAAAGAACATTTTATTTTAAGTATAGTTTTGAAAACATTTTATACCTATCTATTATCGCGTCCATTGACATATCTCTATGCCTGACGTCAAACTCCAGAAAATTACTTTGGTAAAGAAACCGAAAGTAAATTCAGCTCTACCTCTTCGCTTTTGAATAAACCAGTCCCGAACTCCAATTATGTTAAAAGCTAATTACATTTAAGTACTCAGTAATTATTGAACAGAAATCGGAGTATCTTCACTGAAGAAAGCTAACATTAGCCAAGAGGTATAAGCCAAAGAGAAAAGTTAACCCTCCAATGCGAACCGTGGACACAAAATACTTAATAGGGCCCATAATTAGGGACCTAACAAAAAAACTGTCAAAGTGAGTGAAAATAAAACTTTGTGAAAAAACCACGAGTGATATCCAAATGGAAATGGAAAAAGCCAGCTGATACTGGGACTTACGGAGAGTGGAAACTGCAAAGGACTCAAAAAGGCCTCAGGCCACAGGCCAACGCCGGAACATGGCCTGGACGCCCCCGCATTGGCCTTGCGGGGGCGAAAAAGCATGGCCTTTCAAATGTTTGGGAGAAATTTGTTACCAAAGGTGTATGCTGGGGCTGTGGAGGTGACTGGGGCTATAGCGGGGGGTTGAAAGTGGACATTGACAGTTCGGAGTATACGGGTTATAGGTATTGTTATAGTAAGCCGGGGTATCGGCAGAGGGCCCGGTCCTGTGAGGATGCCAGATTTATACATATCAACTTCGTTTTGTTGGCGGAGGTGAAACATTTTGAAAAGGTGAGTTTTTATTTGAGTAATTTTTGGTTGCTGTTTTTTTTTTATAAAATATGAATTGATGTATTAATTATTTAATGTTAATATCAAACAATATACATACCTAACTACATTCAGATTCAGTTAGCACTAATCACACCTAAATTAGTCATTTACACAACAACAAGGCAAACACATCATGAAAATTACAATAATGTAATCAAACATTAATTTCATCCCTTAAATATTCACTTACGTCGCACCCTAATTTGTTTAACTCAACCCGAATTCAACCCTAAAATGTTGACGTAGGGGTGATATTAGACTGTATACAGGGTGTTGGTAATTAGATGAGAGGCAGGTTCAAAGCGTGACACATTTAGGGGTGAATGCAGGTGGGTCGAACTGAAGGTATTAATTAACTTAGTGCCTAAGAGGCTAAGCGAGATGTTTGGCGAGGTTGTCGGTGGCTAGTGAGATCTTGGTATTATGGTGTTTTGTTTTTGGACATTTCTGACGTAGAATAAAATTTCAGTGTAAAGCTTAGTCTTATAGGGAAATGTTAAAGTATAGAGAGATCAATATAGTAAAGTTATTCAGACCGCAGCCCGGCTAATCTCATCCAGTCACTGGCGACTTGTAACATTCCGTTCAGATAACATACGTGTTCTCCTTCCTTATCACTGAATTTACATACTTTCTCTTATCGTAGTGAGGACAAAGGGTATTTTTGAAATTCATTTTAGGGGTGAAACCATTCAACCCATGAAAATGATAAATTTTGAGTGCAAGAGTTTTTGTACAAATAAATCTGTCCATACATTAGGTATTCGTGGAATTGGTATTGGCATTTGAACCAGCCTGTTTTTAAACCCATTAAAATCTTCCAATTCTGTTTTTTCAAAATAAACCTAATTCAAAATATTCCAATTTCAAAACTTGATCTAATTAAGGTTAGCTACACACTCCGCAGCCTAAGCAGGGCTACAGCTCTTAATCTAGTAAAAGCAGCGACTAGCCTGCGGCGCTCGCCACTTGATTGAGATAACGCGATTAGTCGCCGCGGCTCACTGCGACTGCGACTAATTTGTTGCGTAGTGTGGACAGTACTGATTTTTTTCTCTATGTTGTATTTAGTAGTTTATTTTGTATTTAGTTTATGTTGGGTATTCATAAGTTTTGTTTGTTGATTACCTAGTGTCGCACCTAGGCTTTGCATGGTTGTTACAACTTGACATAATATCGAGATTTGTTTACCTGTTATATCATGAAAGTTTATTATTAACTAGCTTTTGCCAGCGGCTTCGCCCGCGTGTATGTAGGAAATTATCCCACGGGAACCGTACATTTTTCGAGATAAAAAAGATAGCTTATATGCTATTCCAGACTATAATCTATCTTTGTGCCAAGTTTCATCCAGATCCGTTAAGTACTTTTTGAGTTTATTCGTTACAAACATACATACAAATCTTTCCTTTTTATAATATACTACTCTGTCAAGAAAGTACCGGGAAAAGATCAATAATACACAAAATGTCTGTTATTCATCCAAATTTATTTTATCACCTTCAAAGTATGCTCCTTTAGAATCGATACACTGGCGCCAACGAATAATCCATTCATCAAAACATTTTTTAAACGCTGCTTCCGGAATTGAGTTCAGTTCTCGCCGCGAATTCTCCTTTTTCGGTTTCGGTTCAGTTGGAAGGCGCCACTCCGAAGCTTGTTGACTAGTTTGCATGTCAAACTCGTAAACCCACGTCTCGTCACCAGTAACAATGCGTTTCATGAATGTTGGGTCCGAACTGACTCGTTCTAGCATGTCCTCAGCGACTTTCATGCGATTGAGTTTTTGGAGAAAATTCGGATCTTTTGGGACTAGCCGAGCAGCAACATGTTTCATACCCAAATGATTAGTTAAAATGGTACGGATCGACTCGTGAGATACAGAAAGTTCGGCGGCTATCTCTCTCAGACTTGAATGGGGATTTTCAGTCACTATTTTCTTCAGCTTTGCGATGTTAACTTCAGTTGCAGACGTTGACGGCCTACCAGAGCGAGGCAAATCTTCCATCACATCTCGACCGCTTTTGAACGCTTTGAGCCACTCATAAGCACGAGTTTTTGATAAAGTCGATTCACCGTAAGCCTTCTGTAACATTTTCAGTGACTCCGAACACGAAATTCCATTGGCGATGCAAAATTTAAGACAAACTCTTTGTTCGATATTTTTGTCCATTATGAAATTCGCAATACACACTATATATGATATTACTAAAACCAGCACTGTTTTTAATATAAATAACAGATGAAACTCAAACTCCGCGCCAAAATGGAAAACAGTTGTGCCAATCTAACAACTACAAAAAAACAAAAATTTGAATTTGGAACCATAAACAAATCATCCATTCCCGATACTTTTTTGACTGAATGTAGATATTATATTACACACATCTCCGGAATAAATTCTCTAACCGGGGTTTTGAAAACCGCAACAACATCCGTTGTGTAGCTTAAAAAAGTAACGCGGTACCTAATGAAATGAGCGTCTCTAAATTTATTATATTTATGTATATATACAGATGTACCATTTGTTTGTTTGTTACAAAATGCCAGTCACTCAGTATTGACCAAGTCATAGTCATTTTTAGAAAATTCATTTACTTCAGTTTTTTATGTAGTCTACCTTAATACTTATTAGTCTGCCTTTTAAAGCCTACCATGACATACAAAGTTGCGTCATATGAATTTGATTCTGTTTTATTTCACTCACGACAATTCTCCTATACCTACTAATAAACTTCCCTAGCTAAATTGTATCTTCTATTGTTATACATAATATACTACTATATAAAAGCAGCTAATTATTTCACACCTACAAAATTTCCATTTCCACATCCCAGTTTTCATAATCCTAACTTACTTACCCACCATGGCCCGTTACATGCAAAACACCTTACATTCTACTTACACTCTTACTCCATTAATCACGTCACAAACCCTATTTAATATTCTCAGTACACGTACAGGCCCCACGCATGACGTCACAATGTATAAGTACTTATAGTGTATAAAGTAATTCACCCTGTATATTATGTAAGATATGAGAGTCAAGGGGTTGCTCTAATCATGTGGAAAGTGATACCGAATTTTAGAAAAGGTTAGGTACGAAAAAGGTACACGATAGTGTTTAAAAATAGAATAAGTTGATTCCTGAAAAATTTATAATTTTATCACAGTAAAACTTAGCGTCATCAACAAAATTTATATCGAAACTCTGCTCTGCACACATTAATACATAGATAAAATTATTATTATTGACGATAAAATAAAAATGATTTTGTTGTTTTTTCTGGCAATGTTCTTTCTTAGAATATCTGTTTTCGCTAGTTTATCCTATTTACATAACGATATCAATCACGTCAGGGCCGTTTAAACTAAAGAAAAACTGATTTTTAGACTGCGTTACAACAAGTGAATATACTATCTTCGCCGTGGCTCGTAGACTGTGGTAAACATACGTAGTATATCTTGGCCAATATCGAAGTATAGTAATTTGCCCTAGTTAGTATTATAAGACAATTCATCTTTTTGAGAAATTCAGGCTCTTCGAAAGACCAGTATTATGGAAAATGCGCTAATGTAACCCGCGGAATTAAAATTTTCTTACGTGTTTTACAGTTTGCAGGTCAGTTTTAGGTTGTATGTGATCAAAATATTAGTATCGGCCGTAGCAAATATGTATTTAACAAATATAATATATGTGTTTGTCATGTAAGGATTGGTAAGCATAAGATTCGAAAAACAGAAGATAAAATAACCAGGTGTAATAAAATCAATTTGTCAACCACTTCTCGTCTTGAAGAATGGCGCCAATAATATCCAGTAAATACAATTTATATTCAACTGTCTGAGTGTCTGAAGTGTCGGTGGTGTCTGAAGTGTCAGTACCTCGTGTCGGTATGCAATAGTAATGCTACGTGCAACCTGTGAAAGACGTGACCGGTTTTATCCGGTTACAGCCAGTACCTTCGGAATGTGCAAAAGGACCACAAAAATGTTCAAGGATTATAGAACATACACGTCAGCAATAAATACTGAAATAATAAAAAGCATCTATGATTTCTGGAGAGCAAACAAGAAAGAAACGATATTTCAAACCGCAGCTAGAATTTTGGCGCCATTAGGTATGCTAACGCATTTGTCATAATATAAACTTATTTCGAAGTTTTAGTCCATCTTTGTCCTTTTAATTGAGAGTAAAATAATACGAAATAATCAGAGTCAGTTCATACAACATTGTACTAAACTTCTGCGAAATAACTTCATGTATCAATGTTATCTTGTACAGTGAAACTTCTGTATCCATTTTCTGGTCCTTACTGGCACCAACCGGTGCGATCTGGATTATACTAAGTAAAAAGACAGCTGAAGTATTAGTCTCGCAATGTAGTAACAGTTTATCTGAGAAACTTATTATCTAGTTTTCGCGTGAAATAAGAAAATGGGGGATTTATTTATGGAAAGATGGATTGATGAAAAGTATACGAATAGTGAAAGTATGTCAGGTTAACTTTGTGTTTCGTGATAATGAACCTGAAAAAGACCAAAGTGTAATAAAGTTCCTGATTTTCAGCGTTATTATGTACTTACAAACGTGAGTTAACATATTGTCTTAAGGTGAAGGAAAACAAAATATAGAAAAAAACACATGTAGTTTATTCCGTAAAGATCTCACCGTGAGAATTTAGGTGAGGTGAATATGAAGTGAGCTGTCAATCTCTAGCATTAAGTGGCAAGATGGATCACAGTTAACTTCACCTAAATTATTATGCAATTGATTTCTTACTACGCGTTGGTTGTTTTTTCTTTGATTGAGGGCTGTTATTCTGTATTCCTTTGTAACGTTACGTTATATAAAGTTTGAACAAATAATTATTTAACAAGATCATCCTTAATTTACGAAATAATTTATACAAGATCCCCATCTCATACAAATCTGAAACAAAACCAGTTCTAAGCAAAATACAATAGAAGAAACTCCCACCTTCAGACACTTGGAGTTCTGCCCACCCTCTGAAAGCAACAGATAAGTTATTCGTTATCTAACGAAGACGTCGGGCTACAGCACAAGTTCCAGGTGTATCTGGCCCACTTTGTATACGGCGGTATATTAAATTAATTTTAAGTTATGACTGGAATTTGTGGCTAGTTGGGGAGGTGGCTGTCATGTTTGTAGCGGTGTTAGTTACGTTATAATGTTGTTACATTTAATAGAAGGTGCTTAGGGAGTTACTTTAGTTCGAAAGACAGATCAGTAAAGATCTTACAGATGTTGGAAACGCCTTTTTAACGTGTCACGGGAATATCAATGGGAAACATGCTTTTGAAAGCTTTGAAACAAGTTGATCAGATTATTGTAATCGGCAAAGTGACTGTGATGCAGAATCTCGATCTCTTAGATTAGAATACTATTTATATACACTACTAGCTACTCCCGCATGGTTTCACCCGCTGCTCGGCTCCTTTTGGCCATAGCGTGATGTTACATAGCCTATAGCCTTCCTCGATAAATGTACTATCCAACATAAAAATATTTTTTTAATTCGGACCAGTAGTTCCAGAGATTAGCGCGTTCAAACATACAAACTCTTCAGCTTTATAATACTACTAGTATAGATTTAAATTACAATGGGCGGTCTTACATTTAACTGGGCAATAAACATTGCAAGTTAATCAATCAAATCATTTCACCTCAAAGTTAGTCTCAAGCACAGTCCCACCCTTCCGCATCGCCAACCCCAGCTCCCTCAAAATCCCAATCTGTTTATTACAAACCCTCTCTCACAGAATTCCCTGAAATATTCTCCGCTCAAACGAACCACAAAGTTTAACTGGGAGTTTAAAAAGAAATTTCAATTCGATGCAATAGGTGAGCACTAAGAAAGTTGTAGAACTAACAAAAGAGAAGCTATGTAACGAGTGAGCGAGCAAAGCGGGTTAGGGTGCTACCACATTGCGGAGGACGGCGTTTTTTTCTTGGTCGTGTTATCCGGGTGAACGATCCGGATAAGAGTGACTTAAGTGAAGCTAGGTTATTTGAATAGTTGTGAAGCTGGCAACGAGATTTAAAGGTACACATAACATTTTTAAGAATGATCTGATGTTTTCAAAATGGACTATTCTAAAATTTAAATGAGACCATTGATGCATAGCCGCAGAATGATGAACCGGTGACAGAATTAGAGTGACAAAAATTCAATAGCTCTAAGCTAGCCTTGCGATAAATGATGTGTTTGTAAATTGGTTTAACACACAATTTCACACGTCAAAAATACACATTTACACTAGATGAGGGCGGTGTTTTCATCCCACTACTCTGAGAATAGGATACACCGAAACAAACTCAGTGGACCATGCAGATTAGTATCTGAGATGGTTAGATAGGAGACCAATATCCAGAAGAGGAATTTGACTCAACTAACAAGCTAGTTCCCCAAAACAGTCTTGCACAATTTCCGAGTGCAACGCCAAATCCAACCCAACCAAGTGTGGGGACACCTTTAACTGGCCTCCAGTGGAGCGCAACCGCGACGGGTCGTTATCGCAGGTGGCCGGCCCGGTTATATCCGCCTAAATCCGGTTACAACCCGGTTACCAGCCGGGGATTACTCGCTTGATCCGGTTCCCGGTTCCACAGTCGTTTGCAACTTGATTTATTCACTTGGCTGTACCAAGTTTTTTTACTAATCTATTTCCCTTTTTTCCTATTTCGGATTATGCTTGATATATGTACCGTGTTTTCTGATGGTTTCCGAGATTTAAGGGGGGCTTGACAGGAGCTAAATTATTTTAGATTGGGTTCGGCTTAATGATGCTTTTCTAACTGGTTTTTGGGGTCAGTAAATCAAATTATGGTCGTAAATCAACATTATGATGAATTTTAATGTATGACTCTTATCCGCGCATGTATTTCCGGCCTTTGTTAATTATGTTGTCACTTCCATTAATTATGCAAATTAATTAATGCTGAAAAGTTCCCAGTTAATTGAGACCACAAATTACATTAAAAAACGTTAATACACATAGCAAAAACGTTCTCCCTGCTGGGAGACAAGCTTCGTCTCTGTAAGAGGCAGCCTGCCGTAATCTACCACGCGGGTCCTGGCCGGGTTGGCAGTTGGCAGCACATGTCACTTAACTTCGATTTTTTGGTTGTAGGACATGTCTGTTTCCTTACGATGTTTTCCTTAACAGTTTTAGGAGCAGTTAATCTGTTCAGAGCCTTTTATTATTAACTAGCTTCTTCCTGCGGCTTCGCCTGCGTGGATGACGGAAATTGCATGTTATTATACATATAAAACTTCCTCTTGAATCACTCTATCTATTTAAAAAAACTCCGGTGGTTTTAAATATTTTAGCATAGGTACATACGGACAGTAGGACGCGGGAAGCGACTTTGCTTTATACTAAGTAGTGATGAGTACTCTAATAGACCACTTTTCTAAATGATGCACAAGCATTTATATTTGTTTCCCGGTTAGCATAATTTAATTTACCTCTTAAAGTCCCATTTACTGGTAACAAAACTCCACACCCTCATAATTTCTAAATTAAATTCCAAATGAATATGTCCATTGCTGTAATAAATATAATTATTGCGAACATAAATTATGCTAACTCAAAGCAAAAACTGGCCGCCATTTTGTCAACCCGCGAGTTGGATATAACCGGTTTAATCCAGAACCTTCATCATGAAAATTGGTACTGACACCACAAAATTATTGTTATGTGATAATTAGACATATCTTTTATACCTATCTAAATAAAGTCAAGGAAATTATGTGCTAAGGAACTTGACTACCAACTTAAATAGTTCTTTGTATATTCAAGTAAGAACTGCCACTTCCAGTCTTAATAAGAGGTATCGTTTTACCCAGTAACTGGTGTGTCGAGACGCTCCATGTAATACTGGTATTCAGCTGCATCCGGTTAGATTGGGTCAGACATCAAAGTTGGGAAAAGGCAGGCAGATGATGATTTAAATGACATCTGTAATAAATTCTTTGATAGTTGCATGAATTGGCTAAATACGTAAAAAATATACAGGGTGTTAATTTACTTAGCAATTAAATTCAGTCTTGCAGTGTCAATTAATAAGAAATAATTGATCTCATTGGTACCATTCTGAACATCGTTTTTTAAAATTGTACCACAACATCCGGATTTCCACTTTCCGCCCCCATTTTAATTTCACTTATTTATTATCCGCTTTAAATATTTATTGCTTATGTACCTATTTTTTTGGCTGTCGGTTTCTGAAAGCTTAATTAATTTAAAAAATCCAATCAATCTCCACAGCCAAGATTTGACGGCTAATTTGAGCCGACGAAAAACCGGGATGAATAATTTAATGATTCCGCCTCTGTTCAGCAAGGACCAATAAAACCTTTGTAGACCTTTTAAAGACCAACTATCAGACAACTTAAAACCACATTATCTACTATAATTAACGATTCGAACCACGTTCTGATCCTAATCAAACCCGGGTAACGTGTCCGCTCAATTTGCAACTTCTTACATTTGACGCCCGGGTTTGTCCGCATCGCCCGGTATTAGGGTTTTGTTGGACGTTATAATTTGTTCCGGGACATGTTAGGACGTGACATCCGTGACGTGTTTTGAATGCTACGTCGCCTGTAATAAGTTCCTGCTAACTGCTATGGTCCAATTCAGATTCATACTGAATTTTAAAGAGATGGTTTTATTTTTAACCCTCGTAAACTGTAAGCCATTTGATTTGTGGGTAAATCTCGTGTCATGGTATTTGATTGGTTTGTGTTGTTTTGATTCCTTATCAATAATTGCCGCTAGCTGGTTTCAGATTCGAGTTTCGGGGTTAATATTTAGGCCCAGTGAGTTCACATTGAAAATTCCATCAATGTTGAAGTTGACTTCCAGTTTAACAAGATGCGTATGAATACCAGTGTTTTTTATGGAGCGAGTGCCTATCTGACCTTCACAACCCAGTGCCAGGGTTAAACTATACCCCTTGGTAAGACTGGTTGTCAGACTTTCTGGCTGACTGCGTATTACAGCAACGACCATTGGCTTAACGTGTTTGCCGAGCCACGGAGGTTTTTGGTATGTAAAGATGGTCACCCATCCAGGGACCAACCGAGGCAAGCGTAGCTTAACCTGCTCGATCGACCCGTGTCGCTGTTATAATTTAGCTACGAGCCTCCACACAACACCACGACTATAATCCCTGAAAGATTAGGCAGAAGTATACACACATGGGCAGCATAAAAAAACTCTGACACCAGGTTAGTCACTAACCACACGAATAGAAGAAGTGTAGGCACTTATAGTACACCCCCACATTTCACTAGTTAGTTGATTCTTTATATTATATGGTCCAAATAAGAAGTCCGTACACCAAAGTTCGTACCGTACGACCTTTAAGACCACCACTGTACAAATACTTTCTGTAAATAGTATTATGAGGCATGATTTCGAGAAGACCAATTTTCATACAAGCCTACCGTCTTGTTAAAAATGTAAGAATTTTAACTAATACGACCAGGAGGATAAAGTGAGCTTATTCTTTACCTTACAAAGGCTAGCAACAGAATACAGCCACCTTGATATCGAGTCTAAGCCTTAGCTGAAAAACTGCTTTTCCAGACTCACAATTACCGCAATTGACACAAGCGCGCAGTCTAGACCCTCATCTAAGCATGAATTCCCCACACAAACTTCTGTAAACAAAAATAGACGCAGCATTAAACTTAGCACTAGTAGTCTAGGAGCTAGTATTAAGGTATAAGCTGGAAATAGGCCGGGAGACTGTATCAATTTAACGATACGACCCGCCAGGTTATGGCGCACCTGTGACTCTCATAGATTAAGAGGTTGAGACGGGATTTGTGCCTAACAGCGAGTTTAAGGGTGTTATTTTATTGTTCCTTTATAGAGTTTTTAGTGATATTACTGTGAGTAAGGAGCTTCATTTATAATAATTCAAATACATGCCTAAATAAGCAGCATAATATTATTTGAAATATCATTGTAATTTTCTTGCGATTTACTTGTGCAGATTATAATATTAAGTGACAATATTTTTACAGCTCATCAAAACTTTTTGTCGTAAAAAGCTAATTATAATAAAAAAATGGAAGTTACTAATCCGAAGACATTAAAAGTAGCTAACTTTCAATAAATAAACCAATTATTAAAGCTTTTTACCAAATTTTTAACTCCGTGTAGGCAGAAAACTTCACCTTCTGCGAAATATTCTTTGCTCATAACAAGCAGAATAAAAGTACTTAAGTAAATCTGGCAGGTAATAAATCTCGAACGACCAGGTTAGACAGGGGGAGATGGATCGCCTCCGCTTCCTCCACCTGTAATGAAGTGTTGCTCGAATTAAATGCCGCGACCGTGGGATATTTTTTAACTTCTTAATTATTTTCTTAACAAGCTAATTAGCTATAGGCTAAATACCTATTATATACTATGCATCTTAAGAAAACCGAGTTTTAGCAAATACTTAGTTGGGGGATTGTCGTCAGAAAACAATATTCATAATTTGGGTTATAATTTTCATTCATTTATTTATTTAATTAATTAATAAATAAACAGTTTATTAATAAATGAACAAAACATTATAATATTATTATTTTTGATTACCCACCTTCAGCAGTTTTTTAATTATTTTTCTTATTATGTTTGTGTTTTTTTGCTTTAATACAATTGTCTCGTCTAAAAGCTTGTTATTGAGAAATAAGTTGCCAAATTTCCCCAGAGACGCCCGCCCAATTTTGAAGTACTGGGACCAAATAAATAATGACTTAGTACAGCATTTTGTTAAAGAGAATTTGTATGTAGGTACCTTGGAATAATATTAGTAAAATGTCTACAAATGAAAATAAAATGTCTTCTTTACATGTTTTAAGAGAAATTAAAAAAAATACTCTTGCCTTAACTTTTATTAGAATGTTTAAAACTGAAATAATGATAAAAACTAAAAAGCGAAAACTACTACATATCAAGTTATTCGCTAAGATATTTCGTAATAATTCAACAAAGATTCAAAAGAATTTCGAACGAAATTTTTTAAGAGAAAATATTTTATATTGCAAAGGGAATGCTCTCGGGACGTATTCCAAATATGTATTTAACAAATTCCTATAATTATTACAGAGAGCACAAAAGAAGTTATTTCTTTTCAGCGTGTCTCGGTATTCTTACTTATATGCTTTTGATACCAGAACACAATATAAGTAGACACTTTCTAAATATTTGTAAAGCTTTAACGCCCGAATATTCTCCACACCTTGTATGTCTACATGGTGAAAATGAATTCATGGGCTACTACAAGGAGTCATTGTATTCAAAATTATGAACAACTTTTGCTATGGAAACAAATCGTAAATCGCGAAAAAGAAAACAGCTGTTCTCTTCATTTTGACGAGTTATGCGAGCATAATGTATGGAACAGCTGATTTTTTTTCGCGATTTCGGGTTTGTTCCCATAGAAAAAGTTGTTCATAATTATGAGTACAATAAAACCTTAAAATTTTGCCCATGAATTCAATTTCACCCTGTATATTATTTTTGCCCGAGTAAAAATCCCATTTAATATTTATTTGAACATTTTCTGTAAATCTTATCCCTTTGCTGTTTACGCCCAATTCTAAGTCCACGATCAACTTGTTCATGGTCCTATTGTATCAGTCCCGCCTATTTAAAGGAAAGTTAATTCTATTTTTTTATTATGGCAACCAAAGCCGATGCCGACCATTCTGCCAATGTCTCAAGTGAATTGGAAAAACAAGTGTGTATTGATAGAGAACAAAATAAAAAATGAATATTTTTTTTACGATACAGCTGAAAGTTAATTTATTTCAGGTATTAAATAGGTCCTCTTCTGACATCTGATACAGTCAAAAAATGAATTATTAAGCAAAATGCCTTCATCAATATTTCCGCCAAAAAATGGCAGTTGTGATTGAAATATACGGACAGTTTATTTTTTTTGTTAATTTGCTCAACTATGAAATTCCCTGCCTGGCGATTCTGTAAAAGTGAAAGCTTAGGTGAAGTAAGGTGTCGTTCCACCTAATATATGGTATGGTGGGTGGTATAGACACTATTTTTCCTAAGACCTGTAAGCATATACACCTAGTTTAGGAGTCAGGGAATTAAAATGATTGTGACATAGTTATAAGCCTACCTATATGCTTAGTTTTTGTTTCTTGTACGGTGATGGCTTTGGTGGAATAAAAAAAATATTAATTTTATAAAAAAAAAAAAATACATCTCACGTTAAACTCACTTCATGTATATTTTCACGGCGAGATTTTTACAGAATTAGCACTACTGATACACTTTCTGAAGTTCTGCAACCTAGTTGCGTAACACACTTTATATCATACTAAGAAGAATTTGAAGAAAATTGCCAATCCATTGCTTCATAAATGTTTGTAAAATTAGTTTGCTAAATAACGCAATGAATGTTGTTGTACTGTCAAAATGAGAGGCATTGCTATTGTAAGTGTGTTACGCAATTACTCTACTTTAAAATACGAAGAATGTAGCATACCATATGGCGACTGTAGAGCACTTGTTTATTTACTTTTCACCCGGATTCATAAAATAAATCCTTAAAACCCCTGCGAAACGCAAAAACCGATAGCCGTGTCACTATCCGGTTAAACCAACAAACAGTAACAGTCACAGTAAACCGAATTGAATACCAGAAATCCGTTTAAAAATGTTTAAAATGGCCAAGTTTTTTTAACCGCCACTGTAATCAACGAACAGTTGGACAATACAAACATTTGTACATAACGAATTTTTAATTAATTCTCGATTGAATTTTATTGAATTTTGCTGCGTTTCGGGAATGTGTACGATTTAAACGTGATATTGAACTGTAACGAGTTTAAACGATGGGTAACGGGTAACTGTGAAATCTCGTTATGAATGGCATTATTGACGTTTAATCCGATTTCCGTGGCTGTATTATTATTTTTGTAGTGCTAGTTTGTGATAATGAAAAGCTAGTGTTCCTACTACAAAATAACACATTTTCAAATGATTTTTCCTTGTTAGATTGTTGCGCGTGGCTAAGTACTAACAGTCGCACAGATCGATCAGTCAGGTTAGGCTACGCTTGCCGGTGTTGGTCCGTGGATGGGTGACCATCTTTACATATCGAGACCCCTCCGTGCGAAAGCACGTTAAGCCGTTGGTCCCGGCAGCATTCGTGGACCTTTGACAGTCGTTACGGGTCGTCAGAAGCCTGAAAGTCTGACAGCCAGTCTTACCAATGGTATCGTATAACCCATTTGCTGACTGGGTTGTGGAGGTCAGATAGGCGGTCGCTCCATGTAAAATACTGGTATTCAGCTGCATCCAGTTAGACTGGAAGCCGACCCCAGCATAGTTGGGCAAATGCTAGGCAGATTGTTTTGTAGATTTTTTTTTTATAATCTGTGTTGCACAACAATATCTACACTTTCCGAACTGTAATTCCAATAGATTTTTAATTAAAAGTTCAAGTCCAACTTGAACTTCAATCCAAGTGTACTAAATTATAATTGTTTAACGCGTTTCCGAGTAATAAAATAAAGCATTATAATTGCGTGAAGGGTCGTAACTTAGTTTTTAGAAGTTACGATTAAGTTTGTTGTTGAAAACTCCCTTGGGGCGTGACGGCTTGCTCGCTTCCCATGGTGTGTTTCATAAAACCCATCGACAGGATCCTGGGATGGTGTTGTATTTTGCGATACAACAAGTGGGAAACATATAGTGTTCTTAAAAAAAAAGTTTGAAAAGGCAATTCTATGTCATTTTTTTTGCTAATGGAGGTCGCGTCAGGGAAATAATTTTTTAAGAAAATTGACTCGTCAATTTCGCAATTTTATAGTCATTTTATACAACAGTCAAAGAATCACAGCTGTGATTTGAATATACGGACAATTTCCCTGACTTCCCTTACAGTACTTAATATCAATTTCCCTGACTAAGTATTTTTGTATGTACTTATTGGCAAGAAATAGTCCGGTAGACAAGACCCATTAAAAAAGTACAATCTCTAATTTCTTTATGATTTATGTACCTTGCTTGCCTTCCTACCATCCCAAAAGTTACACCAGGGAAAAACCTACAAGTTTTATGAAGCAAAAAGGTCCGAGTTTATACCTAGATCAGTCTGAGAGGCTACTGTCTAGCACACTAGACCTAAATACTTCCAAACGACCGCCAATCGCTCACATAAGGTTGCTAATAGCCTGCAATTTCGCAACCTAAGTTATAGACGCAAAAAATATCTGAAATTGGTCTGGAATAAGAACGTTACGAATATATTCGTACTGGGCTGATCTACGTACAGTGGTCTACATGATATAACATCACGCCTTTAATCTCCGAAGGGGTAGGCAAAGATATACTTATAGTACACAAATATGTCACCAGTTATGTTTGAACCCCATGAAATAAGACGTGTGTCTATTGCCACCTAACGGGAAACAAATCAAGACTCGGGGCTCCTCCCGAGAAATGTCAAAACCCAATAACACTTAACTCGACCCCCTGGAAATCGAACTTAGGACCTCATACTAAATAGATCACTGTTTTACGTTTTTACATAATGATGAGATCCATCTTAAAACAAAAGACACGATCAATAATTATACAATCACGACAGTAGGCAATTGAACAAACTTAAATCTTGATCCTATTTGAATTAACATAACACCAGGCCTTGCTTCCCCGAACGGTAAGGCAGAGGTGTACCCAAATTCTGCCGGTTAAGTCCCATGTAATAGGGGGCGAGCCAATTGCCATGGACCAGGTATAAATCCTGACTCCGGACTGCTATTGAGAAATTTGTAATAAAAAACCTAATTATACTTTGCCCGACCTCGGAATCGAACCCAGAATCTCATACTCAGCTGTAGCGCTTGCGACCACTACACCAACAAGACAGGCTATCTAAAATACATGCTTGAAAAATTGAAGTGTTAATATGAACAAAATACCTCCATACATTAATACATCCATTCCTTCCCACCCAACATTTAGTTCTGAGATTTTTTCATCAAGGAACCCCGTATAACACAAAAACTAAAATAACCCACCTGTATTAGCATGACAACAACAAAAAGGTACATGGACCCCTAACCAGCTGATTTGGACCCTCATCGATTATCCCCTGCACCTTCCAGGGTATAACAAAGGAAAATCATAGTATTAAGGCACCCTTATTATAATAAACCCTTGGTATTATTAAGGGCTGCGCGTGAGGCGCCGATAGCTAGAGTAAACAACATCAATATTGCCCGGGGTTGTCGTCACTAGGGGTGGGAAGTGATGTGTGTATTTTTATCGATAAATTGTGTAAAGAATAATTCTGTGATTATAATTATTATTCTTCTGCAGGGCAAAGAATCCTTAAATACAAGCGATGATAGTGACCACTTGATTACTACGGAACTTACTGGTTTTATTTTAACTAGTACTTAGAGTGTTAATTTCCTCCTTTACATCAATAAACATAAACACTACTTCTTAAAAGTCGTTTCTGGGCTTCCCATAATAATTATGTTTTGGTTATTCTTCGACATAAAAACTATCGACACTTCCAACCACTACCTCCACTACCGATGCTCGGGCCGGCCACTAGGTAAGCTGTGTGCATAGTTCTCGATATCGCTTATTACTATACACTGAGCACCATTTCGTAGACACATAATTATGCTAATTTAACAACACATAAAAATGACTGCCATATTAGTAACATCAGTAAATTATTCAAAATTAAATTAAATTACTGCTTGTTTCTCAAAAACTTATAAAACTCTAACATTTGACTGTTCTAGTCAAATCGTCCGATAATGTAGCAGCCATGATGTGACGTTATTATAAACAATATTAAAATTAAAGAAGGTCCCCATACAAGAAACTGTTTCCCATTTTTTTAATAATATGTTGTGTACCGGCAAAGGGCTCCGTACCACCGAACAGAAATACTGTTCGGTGGTACGGAGCCCTTTGCCGGTTGTTGGCAAGTTTTTGAGATTGAATGTCAACTGAGATTACTAGGGTGAATTTCACCAGCGACACTGAACGCGATCCGCTCACATAAACCGCGTTCAAGAGCTGCCAGCGTCAATGTTCCACAGAAAATAATGGCTATGACAGCCCTTAAACGTGGTTTATGTGTTGATCGCGGTCAGTTGCATTGAATGAAGCCCAAAGACTTTGTGACTTGAATTTGGACGAAAACATTGGCCTTATGACTTCGGGATGTGGCCTGCCCAATATTTTTTGGCATTGTTCCTCATGCATGTTTAATAAAAGTCGTTTATTTTGCTTATTTTGGTGGCAGGATACAAAGAATGAACCGTTTACCGATTCTACCAAATCCTTCAATCCGTTAATTCCACAGCGAGTAAACAGTGTCCGAGGTGTTTGTGTAGCGAGTTACACGGCTATCGGGTATTCATGAGTTAACTAACTTTTGGTCAATAATTCAACTTGTTGTTTGATCCGGTCGATGTAAACAGGGCTTTGTGGTTACTAACTAACCTTGTTTGGAATTATAACGCTTACAGATTTTATGTTGGGTTATTTCGTTAATTTTAAGATTTGATCTTTTTAACTTTGGTATATTATCTTGCCTGTACATATAATTGGTTTAGCCATTTATAACTACGGACATTTATGTTTGCATTCCGTCAATCAGTAAAACCAACCACTAGGTTGCCGTAAATTATTATTAAAATTATTTAATTTTTACTATTTTCTTGGCATTAGTTGCTCAACAACAAATCAACAAACTTAACCCACCATTTCAAAACCAAAGTCCCCGAAACAAACGAGCGACTAGTCGCAAAACCTCCTGCTGTAAGCCCGGCAATTTCGTCGCACTACTGGTATACGGTAGCGATGGTAAAGTCCTACAAATGGACCACTTATTTCAACTGTGGACTAGTATTTCACTGAGCTACTGCCCATCGTTAGCTATAAATTCGGCAATGCGGAATTATGTGCATACGCAAGATTAAAGTCGCGTTATTATGTATGATGAACATCTCATACAAAAACCTATATGCAACTCTAAAGTCTCTTTAAATCCAAGTTAAAATTCAAGTCACTTGATTTCGTGACGTGACGTGACGCAACATCGCATCCAGCTGATCAAATTATGTTTAAAGATTAATTGAAGAAAAAAATTTTAGTTGAGAGTCGTTTATGTAATTATTATTGACGGTACGCTGAATTTTTTAAATAAGTACCTATGTTTACAGTATTTATCAACGTAATTTCATGTCGCCTCGTTTGGCATCGCTTTATCGCGCGCAAAGAACGCTAGACCTTATTATATAACATATCCCTGTTTTTATGAAATCACAGCATGAATAATACATCGTATAATATTACTGTGGCAGTCGCAGTGGGTCCACCAGTAATAGAATGGACTCGTTCGTTTTGTTACTCTGTGGATGAAAAGAAAATATGATCAGTATTTTCTATTGTAGTTCATTATGGATATGGATTTATATTAGTCTTCTAGTTTATGTTTTGCTTGTTGAGGTTAGTTTGTAGTGGAAACCGATAATTGATTTGGTTAAGGGGTTCTTAACAAATCCCAACTATGCGGATCATAATAATACCTTCAATTAATTGATTGATAAGGTTTAACTGCCGTGGCTGTGGTTAAGCCATAGATGATTAGTCTGTATACACATAGAAGAGCCATACTGAAGTGAACAAAAATACCAGAAACCGATTAGATCGAGTGACAGTAACTCATCCGTCAAGTAGTTAGTGTAATCTAAGGATATTGTGGCGCCATCTACATCGCCTCATGTGAACTAAGCAAAATTCTGCATCGCGCAAGTAGTATAGGTATCGCGTGACTAGTACATACAAGCCACTCCCTTTTCACTTATTTCGGTTTTCCCCTTGGACGAGTGAACTTTACACCCTGTTTCTCGTACCTTTATAATATTTTAGCACAGTACTCCAGACACACTTCTGTCTAACCCTTCGGGGAAAACAGGCGTGGTGTTTTGTTTTATGTCGTGTTTATGTCACAGCATCTTATTCTCAGAAATTGAAAACGAATTTCAAGTTCGGTTAAGATCCAATTAATTATTTTGGAGTTAGTTGTTTTAATGTCCCAAGGGACATCGGAAAAAAACTCCAAAAGGAATTAAGTGATCATGTATCTACCTCCTACAACCACATTGAGAGAGCTTTCTTTCTGCTACTCCTTAACCTGTTTATTAATTCCCCCTCCTCATTGTTCCAGGACCTGCAATCCGAGATCGAGACCCACCGCGATGTGTACGCGTCGCTCACGGGCACGGGGCGCCGCCTGCTCGGCTCCCTGTCCTCGCAGGAGGACGCCGTCATGCTGCAGAGGAGGCTGGATGAGATGAACCAGCGGTGGCACCACCTCAAGTCTAAGAGTATGGCGATCAGGTTAGTAGATACTTTTATCTTTGATGCTTTTGTCTGGCACAAAGGTGCCATTTTTACCCGACAAGCAAAGACAGGGTTAAGTTTTTACGCGTATCTTTGTATGTAAGGGTACAAAGAGTCACCTTCGAAACATACTAATAGTTGGGTGGCTTTTAATATATGATAGACTTTTCTAGTTGCTAAGCTAGTTTTTTTAAACTTAAAGTGGTTGATTTTAGACGCCAATAAGTAATGTTTTTGAACATTTTAGTTGCAGTCGGGTTTTTTCAAAATTAATATATTTACTCCTCCTTTCGCTTGCTGAAACCATCCGATTTCAAAGATCTTATCTTCTTTCTTATCTTTGTGTTTAGTTTATAGATATGAGATAGCAATCAACCATTTTTGACGACACGGTTGGCGCAGTGGTTGAGCGATTGACTGCTGCGCACTATGTCGCGGGTTCGATTCCCGCACGGAACAAATATTTGTACGACCTGCAAGTATTTGTTACGAGTCTGGGTGTTTTTCTATCTATAATATGTATGTATTTACAAAAAATGTATATAAGTAGTTTATCAGCCATCTCGTTACCATAACACAAGCATAAGGTTGCTTAGCTTGGGACGATATGGCGTTGTGTGAAATGTCCAAGGATGTTATTATTATTTCTTTATAATTAATCAGTAAGGACCGCGCCGAAATACTTTCTTAACTTCTGTTTTAAACAGACTGTCCTCAACACATCCACATTTACCATTTTTAAGCCATAATCTAAATTTAAATGATGATTATTTAAAATACTCATAAAACGTAAATAGGTATACAAATTATTGAATGACATAAAACAACAATATGAATGCGGAGTACGTCCTATTCGTGTGTTGAGATAGCGTGAAAACATTGCGTATGTAAGCGGTAAAAACAAAAAAAACACTCGTTTATTTTTCATATAAAAAACTCGTGTCAAACATTCGCTTGTTGTTTTGCCCGCCAAACGGCAATCTGTCATTCATGTATGACGTTTAAAAATATGCGTTCGGAAACGTTCCAATGTAATGAAACACTGAGGTTCCATTTTATTTTTTATTTCCTACTTTTTGTGTCATAGTGTACTTTTTTGAAGCGGTTGCTATTAAAATAGTAGGTAAAAAAAATGCATAAAATAAAGTAGACAAATAATTTGATTATTAATTTATAATAATCACGTCTCAATCCGAAAACAATTTTGAAAGGTTCTGGGTTATAACATTAGCTTACAGTGATCATTATGATACCAATAATCAAGTTCATGAATGAGTTTTTGTGCAATCGTTTTTATTCATTCATGCATCAATAGTAGATAGTAACACAACGCTTTAACCCTTTAATTGCTGTTTTGTCTGAAAAGTAGCTACGTTCTGACACTAATCATAGCGACGCGGTTGTCAAATAAACTCATCAAATAGTCAAATTCTAAACAATAACTTCATCTGGGTTATACAGTTAAAAAAAACTCACCGACAAAACTTGGGTGAAAGTGAAGGTAAAGTGAGGTCACAATATTGTAAATCCCTGGCATTAGGTGAACATATTAAAGTCATGTCCCATTTCAAATGATATTCAACCATTATTGCACACCGACATGCCACCGAGATCCGTCTAAAACAATCAATATGTCCTGTAACCCAATAACGGACCCGTTACCGCCGGCGACGGCTACTGCAACCCGTTGCGGCGACTGGTTGCTAAACCAATTACATCACTGGTTGCTCGCCTAATTGCTATTAATGTACCGAATTGCGAATAGATGGGTGTAGTGACAGTTATGGGAGGGTGTAGTTGGAAATATAATCTTGATACTTGGTTGTACAAAAATTGTTATAACAAATTCAATAGAATATAGTGTGTAAAAAAAAAAGTCAAAGCTATCAACATTTCCCGTTGTGTTTAAGTGAAGTAATTAATATATTTTCCGAACTATTATTTAAAATTATAATATTTTTAAACTTGCGTATGATGTCCATGTGACGGTAGAATGTGGAGGATCATTATAGCAAAAAATATGTGTACTAATTACCCAAGCTAATAAATGATTTGATTTTTGATCAATCAGAAATTCAGTGATGAATAAACTAATCACTGTGCGTGCTTTATGTTTCAAACCTGAATCATTCATGATTATTGGGTTCCATAATTTCTCCATTATACATTTTATAATAACCTAACCGCAGGGAAAACTCGGCGCACTAGCAAACTTTGACGAAGCCACCTCCACAAAATAACACACACAGAAAATTCATATGTAGGTGGGAACCATTTCCTATAGAAAGTTTCCAAACTACCCTCAACCTTCCAACGTAAAAGTAGAAAATAAAACTCATTTCACTGGACCGGGAATTAATTTGCGAAGTGTCACAACATCGCACTCCGTCTACGGTGGGGGGAAGGGGGAAGAGTTGTAAACTACAAAATTGTTTATGCTTACCTACTGCTGAAGGTTTTTGATAGGAAATAAATTGAACAGCTAATTCTATTTGAGATAGATCGATTTCGGATAAGCTTTGTGGCTGCGGTATTAAGCAATTATTTCCTTACTTATTTTGTAAATTGGTTTTTAGGGTTGGCAAAAGACGGAAGTATGAAAACTTAAAAGTTACGTATGAATATTAAAAAGTCAGTAGGCACACGAAATCTAGTTACTATTGTGGTCTTTAAATAGGTTTCAGTTAATCAGTTTTTACCGGTATTGGAATACATATTATAAAATACATATATCACTAAAATAAAATAATAAGCCCCGTGTGAAAACCATAGAAAAACGCGAGCTTAAATTAACCCTCAAATACCGCCGCACATGGGACTTTAAAAAAGTTGAACGTATTTACAGACGCTGAACAAAAACAGGCCATTAAGTGTTATTTATGGGGGAGGAAACATGGGAACTACCACGCGGGGGTATAAAGAAAATATTATGTCGTTTAATAGGTGAGACTGATGGGGTTATTAATTTAAGATTCGGTTATTAAATGGAAGTTCTTTAAAATATTCCTAAAAATAAGTATTCGACACATTTTTTTTAATCCGCTCTAAATTAAAAATATTCGTGTCGATTAATATTATTTTAAATGTACGCTACGATTTGAAGGTTTTCTATCTTTGAGGAATTTTGACACCCTATAGATATCAATTTTAATGACAATTCAACAGTACAATATTTAATCGAATTCTACTCGGAATTCTTCGAATGGTCCCAGTCCATTAGTCATTCATAACATTTAGAACACTTCTATTAAACTAAAAATGTGTTTCTGTCCCTCTCTTCTACTAAAACTTTGTGTTACTTGTCCCACTCTAGCGTTAAAAGGGTTGACGGTACTCAGGGTTGTCAATTAACAGAAAATTAGATATTCACTTTGTCGAAGAATTTATGAACTAAAAGTTTCTTTAGTATTATTTTAAGAGATACTTTCTTCTGAGAAGCTTTCGCGGAGTTTTTTGAAAGTAGTAATGTTATTGTGTCAAAAGGGACGCTGCTAAAGATACTATCGCTACGGTAATTGAATATGGTGACAGTATAGATACTGTAATTTATCGTGAAAGGATATTGGGTACAATGGTTATAGTGTTTTAGAATGATTAATTGCGTCTCTGTTCGTGATAAAGGGTGGTATCGGAAATTGTAAGCGATAGATTCATAAAGTATCAAGAAGTTATGTGATGACTATAAACTAATGCTTGACTGAACTCGGGTCTACTACGAAACTATGGATCTTCGAAAATTGCTAGATATACATATAATAAGCGGGATTGTCCGAAAGGGGTACCGCTACCCCGGAACATAGAGGGCTAAGGAGGGAACATGAATGTTTTTTAGTCAGTAAAAATTTGACACTCCCTTCCGCTCCACCCAGAGCGGAAGGAGTCATGTGATGATTTTCCACCCTCAAAAAAAAACAAGATATAAGAATAACGAATATTACCATCGTAATTATATTATCTAGTCACCACGTCCGTCATCGCTTCTTACTATTAAAAGTTTAAGATTACAAAAATAATGCCAATTCTCAAAATGTAAGTCCCTAGACACATAACATCACGCCGGTGTCACCTGAAGCACTAGGCAGAGATGTATTAGAACATGCACGTTAAGCTAGTTATGTTTTCCTGGATCATCTATCACAAAATTATTTCGTAAAAATAGGATGGTTTAATCAAATCATCAATCAATCAGTATTAAAATACCAATTTCTCACCCACACTGGCAGATATTTAGCAAAAGGAGCGGTCTCCAATTAAGTCTGAAGTGCAAACAAGTAGATTTATTTGCGAGCGGCACCGATCGCCGGCTCCATAAATAATCCTTCGGTAAAAATTAAATTTTCGCTTGTGTAACGGTCATTCTTAATATAGGCGGCCATTTTGTATTTGGGGCTAGGAAAATGGCGGCAGATTTTCCGATATAGTTCATAGTTCGAGTAACTAACTGAAAACAAATAATGCTGCATACAGCGAACTATTGGCTTTAGGTAGAAGGATTAATTAAATGAATAATAAACATCAATTCAAATGAACAACCTTTTTTTTCTCTCTTATTTAAAGGGAAAATGTAGCAGTAGGTATTTACCGAATATACATGAATGAAAACTATACTTCATGGTATTTCAGGGTATACTGGCCATCTATGCCAGAATGTTTGACCATCGTAAAACAATAGTAAAACACATCTAAACGAGATCAATCAAACAGGAAAACCTTAATCGTAAAAATACGCTTCTTTTTCTCTAGTCGCCATTGCCGGGGCCCCAAACCGATCAGTGAATTAATCATTCAAACTTAACGACGTGTAATAAATCTGGAGTTTCCCTCGCCGGGAATCGAACCGTGGACTGTTCGTACCGAAGTACGATGTGCCATCTATGTAAATCATATTTGCTTTTGTTTAGCCCGTTTCATGTTAATCCGTTCGGATATTTTCTCTTTTAGAGCTGTCAGGGGTTTGAAAGTGAGTTTCATTCTTTATTCGTATGCTGACTAATAATAGGGCTAACACATTCTAAGTGGTCACTTTAATGCAAAAATACCGTTAATACAGGTATCATTATGTCAGTAGGTATTCATCTATACTAATATTATAAAGCTGAAAAGTTTGTTTATTTGAACGCGCTAATCTCTGGAACTACTGGTCCGAATTGAAAAAATATTTTTTGTGTTTGATAGTCCATTTATCGAGGAAGGCTATAAGCTATGTAACATCACGCTACGACCAATAGGAGCCGAGCAGCGAGTGAAACCGCGCGGGATCAGTTAGTGGCTGACATTATGATAAAATATTAAGGGGTGCCTCTTCGGTATTGTGGTCACAAGCAGGCTACTGAGCGTGATGGGGTTCGATTCCGTGTTATATATTTCCATTAGGTCCGTAGCAGCATGGAACCTGGATTTGTGCCCTAATAGTGGCAAAGTGCTCTCCCTAAACTAGTTATATGTAGATGAAATCTAACTTACTTTAGATACGGTGATGTTTTGAAGATTTTAAAGTCAGTAAAACAATACTACTCGTACGTATAGTTGTACCATGGTCGTCATGTGGGGATAACCGTAAAAGGCGGCGATAAAATGATATAAAGAATATACTACACAGTTTTATATCACTCAACAGCTACTGCTTTATGCCGACACGCATGCAGATCGCGTTTTACTGAACTGGGGCGAGGTGTGACTGTGCGTGAATAGCGGGGCCTGGATAATAATCTGAGAAAGACTCATCTCGTTTTTCTGCCTTGTACTAAAACGCAGCTTTTGCTCATATTCTTACAAATATTTGAAGCCCCCTTTACCCCTACAAGGAATGGCCAATAGCCGGACTAACGGTCCACCTACATAATTAGTTTCAATCATTAACTACTATTTTAAATGACATGTTCATAATCAAAAAATATTAATAAATTAATATTTTTTTGTTTGTCGTAAAGTAAATTCTAACAATGTTTATTACATAATATCCTGAACCTACTAATTGGGAGAAGACAATCCAATTTTAACACAGTTGATTTTACCCAGCGCAGGTGTCAGGGGTTCGCTTTGTTATTTTCAATAGAATTTATTCATCTGTAGTGATGGGTCATAGGGCTTCTAAAAGCACCCTTAAAAAGGTTTTTTAATGGGAAACAGGAACAGCACTCTATTATTTTGAAGATATTCGCATACACCGCATTGCTTATCTAATATTGCCTCTTTAACAGAACGTAGAATCAGTTGAATAATATTTTCCAATCCATCTGCAACCTCAGATTACGACTATTTTACTGCCTATTGACGGGGAATCGAACCTGGTTTATAGTTCCACCGCAGAATAGAGCGGTGCAGGAGTTTTATCTGCGATATCACATGTAAAGTGGGTAGTAAAGGATAGTGCGCATTCACTTTAATGTTAGATTCTTATGGTAGCGGTTTATGGGGTATCGTGGTGGAATTGGAGGGTAGTTGTGACGGTTAGGAGGAGTTATGGCACTGTTTTAATTGGTTGGCACAGCCATGAATTTATATGTCCAAAAGGTTGAAGAACTTCTTCATTCGAAGTCACGAAAAATCTGGTTAAAGCTCTCTATTCTAAGCCCTGTTGAACATCAGCTTTTGCAAATATTTTTCATAACTCGGAAGGTATTTTTGGGCTAAGTTACAATGGAGGTTACGCTACTAACGCGAAAAGAATAAAACATCACTACTACGTTATGAGTTGATCCTCCGACAGAATTATTATATGACAGAAAGAACAATTGTTGCAAATGCTAAAGAAATACGTGTAGCTATTCTCTAGGTCATTGTCTGGGTCGCTAGGTCATGTGAGATACCAAGTGTTAGGAAACTTACCCTGACAATGATGCAACTACCAAAACATACTACACAACATAGCCCCGTCATCCACGCACGTTGTGTAGGCAACCATAATCTTATCAAAAATTTACCGGTAAACCCATCTTATGTAAGCTCCTCTGCGGTAGATGGAGCCTCTCCTCGGTTTGTGTTGAACTTGCGTCCTGTGGTCAGGGCCCAGGTGGGCCCCGGGCCCCTGCGGTCGTGCGCCCTTTGTGGCCTAGTACGCCCCTGTGTTTGTATCACTTTACTGTCAAACTTTAGGGATTATGTAGAGATCTATGTTGTGCGGGGCTTTTGAAATTCCTTTTTATGACATGTTTATTTCTACACATTACATCTGCGTAAATAAGTATGTGCTGCTTGACCACCTCTGTATATGTTGCAGTTGCATGGCGATATAGTACAGAGGCCAGCACATCAAGTTACCACAATCTGTCAAATTTCTTTGATAGTATTTCAACTTTATTGCAAAGACATAAGGTTCATTTTTAATTGAGAAAATTTGACAGTTAGGGATAGCTTGATGTGCTGGCGTCTGTACATACACAATTATGAGGCATGCCCCGAAACCTTTTACCACTTCCTAGTATTCGAGCTGGGAACAAGTGGCGCAACAACCTCCCCTGCAGCCTGTCTGTTTATTTAGAATAACTTGATTCTAATACAATAGTATGCAAAGTTATTATCATTACGAAACATTTATTTAGTTAAATTATTTTCCAATAATACCATATAAATATCGAAAACCAAACTCAAGCAGAAATAAAAAAAAACGTAAACAGAACTTAATTACTGCCCATATTTTACTTACTTGCCGTGCCTCGGAAAGCACGTTAAGCCGTTGGTCCCGGTAGTCATTTGTGCATTTTTGACAGTCGTTACGGGTAGTCAGAAGCCGGAAAGCCTGACAGCCAGTCTACCAAGCTACAATATTAACCAGTTACTGAGTTGTGGAGGTTAGATAGGCAGTCGCTCCGACTAAAATTCACTACGGTTAAACTGAAAGCCGAATCAAACATAGTTGGGAAAAGGCTAGGCAGATCGATAGACTGTGACTTAATACAAGCAAGTTTGAAACAGTACGTCATTAAAAACTTAGTCGACAGATATAATCGCAGTTTATGAGATTGGTCCTGAAATGAAATAAACTTAAAACCATTGCAATTTCTTGAATACAGCTTAAATCTGAAGTTGTGAGTAGAGTTGCGCCAATATCGATACTTTTGAAATCGATAAACAGACGTCTTAGTACTGAGCTAAGAATTGACATCTCTTCTATCGAATTTATTTGTTACTCGCTTTACTTCCTCTTAACTAATAAACGCACATTAAAGTTAGACCAAAATTAAACATCGAAAATTATTATTGTTGTGGCATATCTGGTTTTGATTTAATTTATTTAGTTATATCCGGCTAGCATTTTTATTTTAAAGGACAATTATAAACTAGCGAAATATAATGTAATTACGATACGTTAAACCAAATACAAATTGAACTGAACTAGAAAAAATTGTTCATGATTGTCAAGAATTGGTCTCAAACAAACCATTAATTTTGATCTCCTACAGCCCCGAAATAGCAGTCTCTTTTCACCACTCAGATTGAATAAAACAACCGCCATATCGATACAACCGTTCCATCTCTACGCCCTATCCAAAATCTCGGGTATCATCTGAGCGGCGCGGCCAAATTTCAACAATTGTACTTCCTTTTGTGCGAGGGCCAACTTTCTGAGTTATAGCCCTGGCTCGCTGCTTACCCGCTGTTCTTTATAAGGCTTTATTTTATTGGGGATTAGCTTTATAGCGATCTTGTGGCTGCCAGGAACGGGAAGTAGGATTACATTGAGAGTGCTTGAATATGCTTTTTAGGATGTGAAACTCATATTCTTGAATTTGATTGAGAATGTTGTCATTGTTAGTTATTAACGTTACTCTATTTCGGCCTGAAATCGATTCCAATTCCTTAAAACGAATTGGAATATTAGTTATAAAGAACAATGCTCAAAAATGTATGGACACCGTCCCCACTCTTGTAGCACGTTATAACCTATGTTAATCGAAGGACCATAGCCATCTTATTATTTTATTGTATAGCAGCGAAATTGAAATGGATATTTCAATTTCGCTGCTAAATAAATATCATTTTCGGATGGATATCCGAAAATGATATTTCGACATGAAGAAACCGGAATCAGTCACAATTATGTTGCCGTTTAATGTTCTTTTGAACATGATGAAACCAATCCAAAAATAATAACTCAAAAATACCTACTAATATAGTAGGTATTTTTGGGTTTTTATAATGACAGATTTACTGGCTACTGATACCTATCGATAGCTAAATTTGAAACCGAAGGTCAAAGGATTTCAAACAATAAATAACATAACAACTTAAATTACTCACTCCTTTAAAAAAGAATTACTTCTATAAACCTAACTGTCCAGATCATTAACTATCTGTGTTCAATAACGGTTTCACCCTATTCAGCAATTCTTACAAATCTCATGCAAGAACATTTCTCTATCCAGACGCACTTATAGGTTCTTAAAAAATCTTTGACTAAGAATACTCTCTCTATTTTCCACAGAAACCGCCTGGAGAGCAACGCAGAGCACTGGTCAGCACTGCTGCTGTCTCTGCGAGAGCTCACCGAGTGGGTGATCAGGAAGGAGACTGAGCTGAACGCGCTAGCGCCGCCCAGGGGTGACCTGCCCGCGCTGTTGAAACAACAGGTATGAGGATGTCTGGTTTCTTTGATTAATGTAAGGGGGGCTGCTACGGTGCACTCTTTAGGTGCTATAAAAGACGTGTCAAAAAGACGAAATCAAAAGTATCTCATTAAAATTGGGAGTCATGAGAAGTATCAACAGATTTTTATCTTGTGGATATTGTAGTCCGGGCCCAGGAGGCTTGTGTAATGACAAGAAGATGTCCTTGATGCCCCTGCTGCTTCTCCTAATATATTAGTATAACTGAATGCCTGATAACCCATTCCTATCGATTGAATAAAATAATAACGCAACATTTTCGGTCTATAGTGAAAGTTTTAAGACCTAGAGATATGGGCAGTTCTGGTTCTGAACGGGCTAAACGACGCAATTTTGGTCACAGCACAACCTCAAAATGGGCGACCAAGCAATTCGGGCACGAGTAATTGTTTGGAGCTTGCAATTTGTTTGAAATTGCTTTAAGAGCCACCTACTAGCAATAAACCTAGGAATAGATAGTAAACAGTTGAATGTCTTTGTTTTTATTACTCTTCGAGTATCTTTGTCGAATGAAACTTGGCTTTCCTAAGCAGACCAAAGAACTGCATCTTCATGATGCATAGAAAAATATGATAATTGGAAAACCTAGGGATGTTTTGCTATTTCAGCTTAGGTTTTATTATTCATAGAAGCAGATTTTCATTAAATTTGCCGAAGAGTTACATAATACTTACCTAATATCAAGGATTTCACCAGTCTCTCGTTCAAAAAAAAAGCAAGAACATGGTATTTATACTGTAAAAGGTCGTAAATATACCGAACAAATCCTGTAACGAATAGATCTGTAACTCTAAACAATGTCAGCCTAAACCGGCGCAAGAGTCAACAAAGTACACACAGCGGTAAACAATTCGGCCGCACTAATCCGTGGATCGCGGGTTACATCAACCGCATACTATAGCCATTTCAAGTACAGAGACGGAACGAGGTGTTACAGAAGGCTTGTGGACCATAAGAGGAGCAGGTGTCATGTGACACCCTCAGATATCATCCCGTTTGTTTGAGCTTTTCACTGTTTCATAATTGAAAGTGGTGTTTTCCAACCATAATTGTCCATGTAACGACCAATCCTGAATCCAATCAGAATGGTATACTGTCACGAGTATAAGGTTTTAACGTCAGGGGTGTCAGACGTACGTGGCACATTTGTCAGACGTGAGTGCAGGCGGGTCAGACTTTAATGTCACGAGTGTCAGACGTAAGTAGCAAGCGTGTCAGACCAGGGTGTCACGACTGTCAGACGTGAGTGACACGCGTGTCAGACGCTGAATGAATGATAAATTTATTTGCAAGAATATAGGTAGCTAACATAAGTTCTTAATATCTATGGTTTCACTATATTCGGCATTTCAGACGTGCAAATATTTCGATTTTACATGTTAGTGGCTCAAGTGTCAGACGTGAGTGCATGCGGGTCAGACTTTAATGGCACGAATGTAAGACGTAAGTAGCAAGAGTGTCAGACGAGGGTGTTAGGAGTGCAAATGGCGCTTCTGCCTTTTATTTTCTCGTGGCACAGACAACAAAATGGCGGGCTTAGTGGCGGGAATGTGTGGAATGTTAACAAGCGTTTAAGGGTACGGATAATCGGCCCTAATCGAATTCTGTGGCCAATGTTCGGGAAATAAGGGCTTTAGTCAAATATTTTATTAAACTAACAGTGTAACAGGAATTCTCAGCTAGTTTCTGAGTCAGTTTAGTTGAATTTATCTAAATTAAGATGGCGCTACAATTTCCTCGCTTTTGTGACTCTTGAGACCGACCAGGAAAATATTTCAGCACAAATTGGTATTCCCTGGAGGGAATTACAACAAACAATCAGTAATGTTACGAATACTTTGGTCAGGAGTAACTTGATTTCATTATGAAGTGCGCAAATATAGATTTATATTAAAACGTGGTCTCCAATAGGAGGATTTTCTTTTGTACCTAAACGAATAAACTTAGCCATAGGGTTAAGTTTATTCATAACTCTGCCACTGCACAGGGAATTCAAAATACTACTATTATAACCTCAAATTTCCATTCCAGGATGACCACCGCGCGTTCAGAAGACAGTTGGAAGACAAACGACCAGTCGTCGAGAGCAATCTCCTGAGTGGCAGACAATACATCGCGAATGAGCCTCCGCTGTCCGACACTAGTGACACTGAGGGTAAGTGGCTACCTACTCTGTCAGTGGAGATGTGTGATGGTAGTGCGTATTTGTTTTAAGAGATGGCGCTGTTTATATTTTTGCCATGTTTTGAATAGAAGCAAATTGATTGAAACCTTCTAATTGGCTAATTATTTCGTATGTATTTTTATTTATAATAGACTTGAATTTACATTTGTCCCAAAAAAAATGTTTTGAGGATTAAGATTTTTTTAACTGGTAATAGACCCACCTAGAATATTTTTTTATACTTACATAGGTACACTTTACTTAAATGCGAGTTCATAAAACTACACGATGTCGCGATTGGTTGATTTATTTGTAGGTAAACAACCAAACAAAGAGTCGGTTTTGCTGTTTTCAATATAAATTTTTAAAGCGCTTTCATGTTAAAATTCGTCGCACGTTGCGCTCAAAATGCCGTATAACACGTTTCTCACTATCAAAATGGAAATTAAAAACATGGGAACGGTTTTCATTCCGAACTGCGCTGGATACGAAATAGGTGCAGATTCTATCTATCGTAGCGCGAAAATCATCAATATTCACAAAAAATTTAAACATAAATAAATGTTAAGAAGAACCAGTTCGTACAACATGCGAAAAAATAGGGCACCCATGTCTTTTATAATTTTTTATTCTATCTTTCCACCTAGTCGGAAAAACAACAAAAAATTCTGTAGATTTGACAGTCCATAACTGGAAACGAAAAATTAATGAGAGAACGTCGGCTATAAGCATTTTCGCACATTTTGTTGTGATAAAAATCTAGCAATTAGTGTAATGGACCAATAATAATTAATTATTGCGTGGTCATGACCTATTTCATACTTATAAAGGCTGTTAAAGATTAGTGAGAGCTTCTTTAAACGTATTATTACGCTACCCACCAACGTTAACTTTTTTACTCGACGACGGAGACCCAAAAACATCGTGAGGAAACCAGCATGTCTGAGAGATTTTTCTCAACAGCATGTGAAGCTAAGTCAGAGGCCCATGGGCAGCATAAAAACTCTGACACCAGGTTAGTCACTAACCACACGAAGAAGAAGAAGAGCCAAAAGGAAGAGCATCCGGAGTCACACGTCTTTCAATGACAGGAAGGAGTCATGAAGTTAAGGCTTAAATTGTATGACTCTTACTACCTGTACAAATCCAACCAAAGTTGTCATTTATATTTGGTTTAAGGTACCTTTTAAGTTTACATTTTTGTTCCTCCTCTTCTTCTTCTTCGTGTGGTTAGTTACCAACCTGGTGTCAGAGTTTTTATTCTGCCCATGGGCCTCTGACTTAGCCTCACATGCTGTTAAAAAATATCTTTCAGACATGCTGGTTTCCTCACGATATTTTCCTTCACCGATTTATAATACGCATATGAGTCCGTAAAATTAGAGGATACTTAATAAACGAGAAAGTATTTAAATACCTATAAGACCCACCAAGACTATTGTGAAGTTACGTAATTCACAGCGGCTCATAATATTTTATCTTACCCGTCGGCATTATTGTCAATGGAACTACTGCACCTTCTGCATGTACCCTGTGTACCTAAAGTCAGTCTGCACATCACAGCGCATTGTTCCGGACCGCTGGCCATTCACACCTTGATTGTTGCCTGACTTGGCAGATATTTGCATATTTGATACCTGCTCCGTATTGTTATTGAGACGGGGTCTTAGTTCACCTGACAGTATGAATTTAGTTTAGAACAGTGTCTAGTGACGTGGCTCTACGATGACGTCATTTTAATGATGGAACGGTTTGCACTATCGCATCCGGCTTCCCTTCACATAACTGCCTAAATTCATTCGTTTTTTCCCATGGGGTAGCCAAAAACTACAGAGCACCATCTTCTTTGATCCTTACACACCCCTTTTGCTTCCTGCAAAATACATAAATACGACATTCAAGTAATAGTTATTTACATTATTATGCCTATTCATTACTATCACATAAACTAATTTTGTAGTTAAAGTGTGAGGGTAACTTTACCTTTGTCAATTACCTTATCTTCTTTCCTTCTATGTCATTCCAAATTCAATCCGTCAGATTTGATATCAATCCACTTCTTCTTCTTTTCGAGTCGATGACTAAACTCTGTCCGCCCAGTACGTGGCAACCTGGACGGCCCTATCATTTGCGTCATTCAGGTCCTTGAGCGTGCAGTCAGTTGTGCAAGACGGGCACGAGAGTAGATGTGGCATATCCTGTATTGGGGCACCACACTCACATTCTGTTCGAGATGGGTCGATTATACCCCATCTGGCTAAATTGGATCGGCAGCGGCCAACTTGAACACGCAGTCTGTTTAATGACTTCCATATCGGCCACTGCAGTTCGTGACCAGGGGGTAGATTTTCATTGCACCGGCAGAAATCAATCCACTAATCTGTCGGTACTGAATATAAAAGACAACGCAGCCAATATCAAAGGTAAAGAACGAAACGCTAATCCTAAACCTAAAGCGCTATATCACAAAAGCGCAGCAGCAACAAAGCCATGAACGAGTGAATGAATGAACGACTGAACGCAATTAGAAGCGTACCGGCTGCGCTAATTGCAAATTCCGTGCGGACCGGCTCAATCAATATAGTTTGCATTCACAAGGTGATAGCAATCGGCTAGCGCCAATCAATTGGCAGCTGCTGTGATTGATTGCGCCAGGCGATTATGTTTTTAAGCGGTCAGTTTGAGGGTTAAGTGCGTTCTGATGACTATTGCTCTGTGTGGTGTTTCTGATGATTGTTTGTGCCGACGGAAGGTTGAATATTAATTGCGTTCGAATTTCTGGAGCTTCCGTTACCTAGATTTCGATATACTTTTACTGTATTCATTACGAAAATTAATTGTTTTTTTTTATTGTAGAAATGATATCCGAAATTGCAACTAAGTTGTAGTCTCATTGCCTAAGTTATTTCTAGTCGTTAAATACTTTCAATATTGCCATAGTATTTCTGAAGCCCAACTCCAACACCTTGATACAGTAGCAACTGTGAACTCAAATGCATAATCCAAATGCCAGTTTACAAGCAACCAGCCTAATAATTGGCAAGTCGACAAGTACTGAGCTTAGTCCTGCGATATTGCCAGCTGCCAGTCTCTAAGATGAACGGATTATACGTCTGGATGCCTGACAGTCCCCCTGTCGACTGAGATGTCGCTCACAAAATGGCGTGGCGGGTAGTTGCCAAATTATGCCTCGAATTGACGTGTTTAATTTATTTTAATGATATTGCTTTTGTCTGTGAATAAAATGACAAAGACTTTTTTTTATTAGTAAGAAAAATAAAGGCTTAGGTTTATTTCAGACAGACATAAGCTCAGATTTAGACGTCAGATAAGTTAAAAGAAGAATGAAAGTAAGATCTCCAAGTACATCTTCTAATAGTTATTTTCCAATAGAAACTATTCCATAAATTTTAAGTAAGAAATCAAAGCTATATCGATAAAGTATAGGGGCGTACGTAACCGTCCGTAACGGCCATTGGTTGAGTCGTAAATTTGAAAATGGAACCGACTCGGCGGACGATTTGAAATACGTCAGCGACCCTTCGAACATGGCGTCATTTTTATCGCAGAATTAGAGATACGAGGTCGTTTTATTTGTTGTTGCTGTTTCTGTGTGAATTTATTGTGTTTTGATTTTTTCATTGAGGCAAATAATATACGGATACTGTTTGCTTATGCTGGCACGAACCCCATAATTAAACAGGTTGAAGAAGCTTTTAGGACACACCAACAACACCAGACGAGGTAATTTTCCAACTGCTTAGTCACTCCAAAAAAGCGTCCAATGGTCCACAGAGTTGTGTCTATGTCAAACAGAACCCGGAAAATTCTGTATCTCTTTTCCCAGCTGAAAACATTAAATATTCAGAAACTTTCTGAATTGCACTCAATATTTCAGGATTAAGTTCACCCAAATCCTCTGACAAAAATTGCATGCTAAAGCCGCTTCGTCCAACATTCACGAAACTAGTGTCAGGAAAAAACTGGACTTAACTCGTAAGTCGATTGGCGCGGTTGCCAGTGTTGTCAGTGTTGCCACTCTTGTGAAAATATCGAGTGACTTTCCGAAACGCTTGTTTAGATGACAGCTATTATTCTTTCTCGTTTATCTCTTGTTGAGGATTTATTAGGGCTTTTTTTGTACAAAATGTAATAGAGTGCAGATTTATGGAAGCAAAATAATTCAATTTCATTGAAATAAAAAAAACTAATAATTTATGCATTGCAAATTTCTTCACATGCATTATGATTGAGTATCGTTTTTATGACATGTCTGTAAGTTTACTTAATGGACACAATAGTAACAATCTTCAAACTTGACCAGTTCTGGCCATAACGCACTAAAAACTGTATTTTTAATATATACTGACCGAATTCTAACAGATTCAGAAGAAAATAATACAAAATAATTATTAGACAGAACTATGCAGAACTATGGTCAAAACGAACTCTAACGAAATTACTGAACCGTTTCAGAGAAAAATGTTACAAGATGAAAAAAAATGAAAAATATTCGGTCGACAGCGCCACGACCGACGAGTGCCTCGTTTGAATTCGTGGGCGAGTGACAAAGCGAGTGGACTTGAAAATCTACTGGTTTTACAAAAGTATTTCTGTTAGTTTGTTGAGGGGTGTATTCTAGAGGAATGTAGATAAATGCTGTAGAGGTTAGGAGGGCAATTAACACGTTGAACGCCATGGCAGACACCATTTATCTGCCAGTGTGTACCTATTCTCAGTGGGCTTCATGAAATATTAAAAAACAGTCAAAATTTGTTAACATATTTTTCCGGTTTAATTGTATGAAAAATGGGTATAATCTAATATGAAATAAATACAATAGCGAAAAATAGTAAATATAGAGAAAAAATAGCTGGCAGTCACCATTATCTGCCATGGCCCAGCCAAAGCACTATTCGTTATTTCAGTGGAGGGGGCCACGCGGGTCACCTTGTCAACCACCCCCCGCACCCGCGCGTAAGCGCTGCGCTTGCTCTCGCTACTACTCAGTGGCAAAAGTCGTACGCTAAAGTGCGGACCGTTTCGCGCGCTCTGTAATTTGTAATTATACCTACATACGTATTCAGTATTCGTTACTAATACTCCTACTATTACTAATAAACATGGAAGACTTGGATTTTGATATAACCGCTGAACATCTGATGCAACTGGACAATATTGAAATATCATTACTAAATAATAGTTTTATAATGCCGAGTTCAGATGACGAGTGTAGTGATATAATTCAACCCCTAAGACGAAAGTGCCGCCGAATTATATTATCAACTAGCGAAGACAGCGATGCCGAAAACGTTCCGCCCTGCCCCAGTAATAATACAAGCCCTTCGAACATCTGGACAGAGGTTCAAGGTAATCAACGCCGTATTATTCCGTTTACAGACATTTCTGGTCCCGCACCCCATATAAAGTGTATGCGTGGAATGACTCCTGCGCAATGTTTTTCGCTTTTTTTGACTGATAACATATTGCAACTAATAGTCGATGCCACTAATGAATATGCAATTAAAGAAATAACACAATTACCTGAAGCTTCTAAATTTGCACGGGTTCGTAGATGGACACCCACTAACCCTGCTGAGTTGAAATGTTTTTTTGGCTTGATTTTATTTATGGGCTTGGTGAGGCTACCTAAATTAGCTGATTATTGGTGTAAGGACGACATGATTAGCCATCCATTTCCAAAGACCATTATGTCTCGTAATCGTTTCGAGCTGTTGCTGCAAATGTTACACTTTTCAGAAAATGACAATGAACATAAATCAGACCGACTGCATCGTGTCCGCAAGCTGTATGATGAAGTAAATAAAGTATTTCAGGAAAACTTTTCGCCAACAGAAAACCTGTGTATAGACGAAAGCATGGTCCCTTTCCGTGGGAGAATTATTTTCAGACAATACAATAAACAAAAGAGGCATAAATACGGGATTAAAGAATTTAAACTATGTACCATACCGGGCTATACTTATAAAGTAAAAGTATACGCGGGGAAAAATGATGATGTTCATAACACACCCACAAATGTTGTGATGTCTTTATGTGAAGATCGTTTTGAAAGAGGGCATACATTATTTACGGACAACTGGTACACAAGCATTACATTAGCCAGACAATTATTACAAAGAGAAATGCATCTCGTCGGCACCGTAAGAAAAAATCGTAAAGGTTTACCAAAAGAGGTCATTGATGCCAAACTTAAGCGTGGAGAGTATAAAGCTGCAGAGAGTAACGACGGAATAACGTGTTTAAAATGGAAGGACAAGAGGGATGTGTATGTTCTATCCACTAAACATACTGATCGATTTGTTAATATTCAACAGCGTGGGAAAACTATACGGAAGCCAAAAATAATTGTTGATTACAATATGGCAAAGGGTGCGGTAGACCTCTCTGATCAATTAGCGTCTTATTCGACTCCACTACGAAAATCTGTCAAATGGTATAAGAAGCTTGCCATTAATTTACTACTAAACACTACAGTGATAAATGCTCTAATTTTGTATCAGTCAGTCACAAAGAAAACTATTCAAATAGTAGATTTTAGAAAGGAAATTGTACAACAATTCTGCCAAACAGAGAGCGAGGAGTATCGACTTCGTGAGGTGCCTAAACGGTTGAAGCATCAATTGTCTAAAAAAGATGGCAAATCTAAAAGTACCCGACGTTTGTGCTCTGGATGCTATAAGCAAAATGTCATTTTGATGGGCCGACAATATGCTAGAAATAAAACCAAGAAAGTCAACACATTTTGTGAAACCTGCCCTTGTAAGCCGTTCATGTGTTTTGATTGTTTTAATAGATTACATAAAGTTTAGAACTTATGTCTATTTCATGGGCCGACAATATGCTAGAAATAAAACCAAGAAAGTCAGTATATTTTGTGAAACCTGCCCTTATAAGCCGTCCATGTGTTTTGATTGTTTTTTTTTTCATTTTTATTATGTATAATTAAGAAAGAAGTCATTTAATTTGTTTGATCTCCAATTTTAAGTCATAGCGTAGAGTACTGTATTTTTTATTTTATAATAAAGGTATTTTTCTAATATTTGGCATGCTTAATTTTATACCCCAATGATGTAAATAATTAAAATCATAACTGTATGACACAATTTATTTAACTAAAAGTCATCCGTATAAATGTTAAACCAGAAATGTCAGAGAAAAAATGTGTCGGGTCCGTCAGGTCCCAAATATCTCAAAGACTTGTAAGATTTTTGCCGCGCTAAGGCGCGAGGTTTGTTCTACAGCGCCCCGCGGGTCACTGCGAATAGCGTTCACAAACTTATTTATGTCTGCCAGCCCAGTAAAGACATTTTAACGCAGATCGTACTGGCAGTCAAACCGTGTCTGCCGCGGCCCGATGGACCCGGCTCATTGTCAGCCATACGGTGTCTGCCATGGCCCATAGGGCGAAGGCGTATTTTTTTTTGGGCGTTCAACGTGTTAAAGTCCATTACTGCAGTTCCTATTGAAGGTTCAAAACTAATCTAGGTTGTAGTGAGCGTTATACTTCCATTAGAGAACTTTTCGGGAATTTCGGCTATCTAGACCAATTCGGAAAACTTTCTACAGAGTTTAGCTTGTTCTCAATATCGGTACACACGTATTTCTAGGGTCATTTACAAGATTAAGCAAGCTACCGCAAACCCTCATAACCATCCGAGTACCTACTATCATCAAAGCTTACAACAATTCCTCTCCTGTCGAAATTCAGGCAACTCCGGAAACTATGCCAGTGCAATATCCAAAGCGAACGCAGAAGAACGCCGGCGTGGAAGTAACGTTGTAATTATTAAATTCCCTCCGCCCCCGCCCCCCCGCACTTGCTGGCGCGCGGGGGGCTCACGCTCCAAATATTGAGAGCTCAACGCTCGACGACGGGCCAAGTTGCTACTTATCACTGAAAAGCTGTGACATGTTTATTTTTCGTTTGTTTTTGTTTTGATGTGGCAATTGAGGGTTGGTTTTCTTGTCTTTATGTTTCTGCAGGTCACTTTGATTAACGCAATATCCGCCTGACGTGTCAGGACTTACAAAGAGACTTTGAACTCTGAGCTGGTTTCGCTATTTTTACTCGCGGAGGTAGTCAGTCAAGAAATGTGAATATAACTAATTTTATTTTTAGGGTTCCGTAAAAGGAAAAACGGAACCCGGAATATTGGAAACGCGTGAAGATATTAAGTTAAAACTCATATCAAATACTTAGGTCTCACGGTCGGAACGGTGGAGTTTCTTGCCCATTCTTCTCCACATGAAACTACCTTTTGGAAGGGGCGACTAGAATCAATTCTTTTTCTTGTTCATTTTTAACGTTCAAAAGTGCCTTTCTTGTGCCTATTTGAAGTAAATGATTTGACTTTGACTTTGGTCCCTTGGAGCTTTAAAAAAAAAACATTTTTTTAAACCAACGCAATAAAAAAATATGGCCATTTGTGCGACCTGCTTTTGATACTCTCAAATCAAAAATCAATCAAAAATTCAAAACCTGCTGGATACTTCCAGTTGATCTGTAATCATGACATTTGGCAAGAAGCAAGGCGACAAAGAAGAAGTAAAATACCGTTAATTTGTAGTTTTATCACATTTTTTTGCGGTTACAAACTTACATTTTGTTTATTGCAAAATTGACCGTGACGTATATCGATGTATGAGAGACCATGTTTTTCAATTACAGTGTTAAGTTTGTTTTTGGGAAAAAATCATCAATCCTTCATTTTGCGATATTGTGATACCGATACTTTACCTGTTTATAGAATAGACAATTTAATGTATTATTACAAATGTTTACAAAATCTAACTGTGCTTCTCCTTCCAGCGAGCCGCGAAAACGAAGGCGACTCCCGCGGCTACCGCTCAGCTGAGGAGCAGGCCCGAGAGCTGGCCAGGTCCATCCGGAGGGAGGTGGCTAAGCTGGCAGACAAGTGGAACACCCTGGTGGACCGCAGTGACGCCTGGGGACGGTGCTTGGATGATGCTGTTCAGGTAGGCGTTTGTGATTATTATTTTAGAAAATAAAATTTAATATAAAATAGGTCTTGCTCACGGCTTCACAGTATGGAGATCGGAAATTATTCCACAAGGACGTACCATCCTGCAAGGAGAAAAAGTATTGCATGTTGATCAAGATTGTGTGCCAAATTTTATCGATATCCGTTCAGCTAATAAGGCGGGAAATGGTAACAGAAATACTTTCGCGTTTATACATTATTTTAGAAGAAAATATCTTATTGCAGATAGTTAATGTTTACTTATAGAAACTAGGTCACAGGATATTAAATTAAAACAAATTAAAACTTAATAATAAATTAAACTCAACTAAGTAGATACTAAGTTACTGATACTGCCTAAGACTACATGAAGTCCTGAATTTCAATGAATATGTAAAAAGGAATAAAACTCGTTTTTTATTTATGAATAACTACATACTCGTAATACACTGTTCTGAAAAGTCTATTTCTTTGGACTTTCCGTGTAGTCAAAACTTTTACTAAAAACATAACAGCGCTCCATCTATATTTTCAAGCGCGCAACTCAACCGATCGAAAGCTCATCATGAATCATAGATGGAGCTACTGTACACTATACAAACCTCTCTAAGCTTTAATGATCACATTCAACTCTGCTAAGCCGGATGTCCGCTACAGATGAAAAACACAACACTATGATTTCACTACTAGCTTCTGCCCGCGGCTTCGCTCGCGTGGAGGTCGGAAATTATCCCACAGGAATGTTCTACCGGGATAAAAAATATCCTATGTGTTAATCCAGGATATAAACCATCTCTGTGTCAAATTTCATCCAAATCTATACAGTAGTTTTTACGTGAAAGAGTAACAAACATCCATACATCCATACTTACAAACTTTCGCCTTTATAATAGTAGTAGGATAGATTTAGTAGAAACTATAATGTGAATGCGGTACCACGTAACCTGGGTCAAAGAACTTATTCGACGCAGTACGATGCTACATAGTATTTTAATTGTTTTCAACCCAAGCAAGTTCACATCGGTAAAGGATCTATAGATTTGTAACTTGTTCCATTGTCTTATTTTAATTAGGTGCTATTAATTTAATTGATGGTATAATATAATGAAAGACAAACAAAAAACCTTTCACGTGGGTGTTTCAATCTGTATACTAATGACAAAAAGATTGTATAGATTCCTATATAATAATTACGAACGCATAGTCTTATTGCGATCATTAATCCACTTACCAAAGACACAAAAGAATAGAAAAGACAAAGGTTGTTGCCTCTCGCCTCACAGCTTTCATTTCAGGCTTGATCCTAACAGAGTAAATCCTCAAAAAGTTTCTGGAAGCCTATTTCTAATCTACACAAATTATTCTAATGTTCTGACAAACATCAAGCCAACTGACATTTTTTCCAAATCCAAAAATCTTCTGTGTGGTTTTTTCGAAAACCGACCATTTCAGATACAAATCTACATGATTTAATTAGGTTTATGGCTGGACTTTAAGACTGACTTCTGAGTTGGTTTCGGCCTTCTCAGAGTAGTCGGATGGGACGAGCCGACCTCGTCCATTTGTTTAAATTACCTGTAACAGAGTTTGTATAATCCTACTTACAATAAAAACTTGTAACGTTGGGGGACTCTTATCAGGGATGAAGTTCCTTACGTGATACCCGCACGCACATACACCCTCTTATAGAAGAGACAGAGAGAGAGTAAGGGGAAGTCGCACGGAGGGTATAACGCCTTTTCCGTAGGTACATGACGTTGTCTTCTAGCAAATTCTTACCCCACGCCGCATTTAGAAACTGCGTTCCATGAAAATCATTTATCATACCAGCTACCATAACATTTTTTTTTTGAGGGTGGGAAATCATCTTATGACTTCTCCCGCTCTGGGTGGAGCGGAAGGGAGTGTCAGACTCTTACTGACTAAAGCCATCCAGGTTCCTTCCTTAGCCCTTTATGTTCCGGAGTAGCGGTAACTCTTTCGGACAATCCCGCTTACCCAGTTCCATAACATTCGACAGCAGATTTTAATATTTAAATTTCTCAAACCAAAGTAACCTGATTGATTGATTAACAAACACTCCCATTAACATCTTACATAAAAGCTTAAAGCCGCTTAACCGGCTGTTCTAAAGCAGGAAGCTGTAATAAAGCAGGAAACTGTACAATAGCACGTTAATGCAGGCGAGGGAGCGCGCAGCACGGCGCGCCCTGAATCGTTGCGACTCAATCAAGTAGCTAACACGGGCAGTCATGTAGGTGGTGATGGATGTGGCACATGGTAATAGGGTTACACTTCTATTATAAATCATTATTTAGACTTTTTTGATTTGGATGGTGACGACTTTTCAAAACCGCCCGAAAAGAAAAAATAAATCCAGAGAAAAATGCCTGTTTCTGACACTAATAATATAATCAAAAATCATAGAAAATAATGTCCATTCAATATTAAAATGATTAAACTAATATTGCCATTTGCGATAGTAATTAATTTTGTTTTGTTTAGTGAACAGCTCAATATTAGGGAGTTCAATCAAATACCCTATACCTTAAAATATTAGTTAGTGATCCCGTATAAATAACAAAAAAATAAAATTTTAAACATTATTTTGTTTCGACTTGCCCTATTTGAGCCTTGCCCATAAAAATAATTACCAAAACAACAAATATGCATACGCCTTTGTCAACAATACCGCGCTCAACAATTCCTTGCAACCACACTCAGCCGCATCCAGCGTACCAACACATTACAAGGTGCGACTGCTCTAATTGTCATTAATGGTGTCAGGATGCCCTCACAATGACCTGATAACATTGGAATGTGGAGTATGTGCTCAATGTACACACATTGTACGCCACTCCCTGCTGATTTATCTCGTGTATTGATGTTGAATACATTAGTAATGCAAGCATTGTATTATTTTAAAATTATTTATTTTCCTTTACCAGACTTTTATTGTGGTTTGTCATGTAGGTATCTATTGTTTATTTTGTATAAAATGAAATAAAATTGTATAGAATCGTATCCCAGAAGCCACGGTACCTACTTGTCGTACGTTTTACGTGCCATTTGAGCTTTCCCTTGTATTGCCGAAAACTGTGTACCTAGTATATTTCTTTATATCATTTTATCACCGCCTTTTACGGTTATCCCCACATAATACAACTATACGTACGAGTGGTATTGTTTTACTGACTTTAAAATCTTCAAAACATCACCGTATTTAAAGTTAGCTAGACTTTGCGATGGCGATTTACATATAACCAGTTTAGGGAGAGCACTTTGCCACTATTATGGCACAAATCCAGGCTCCATGCTGCTACTGACCTAATAGAAAAATGTAACATGGGATCGAACCCCACCACGCTCAGCAGCCCGCTTGTGATCACAAAACCGAAGAGACAACCCTTAATATTTATTATCATAATATCAGCAACTAGCTGCTCCCGCGCGGTTTAACCGCTGCTCGGCTCCTAATGGTCGTAGCGTGATGTTACATAACCTATAGCCTTTCTCGATAAATGGACTATCCAACATAAAAATAATTTTTCAATTCGGACCAGTAATTTCAGAGATTAGCGCGTTCAAACAAATAAACTCATCAGCTTTATCATATTAGTATAGATACTAGATCTTCAAAATAATAATTAATTTGAACTAAGACACGACCAACAATAAGCATTAACAGTAAAGATTAGCAGCAGCTCTACAATGCTGTACACTCTACAGCTCTACCGAGAGCCCGTAGAGCTCGTATAGTCGGTTCAACGGCTCGGGCGTCACAGTCGGCGCTCCCACACAAAAGCGCGCAGATCGGTAGAGCGCGTACTTACTGAGTATTGTTCTGCGATGTACTCTGTCATTGCACGTTTCAATTAATGCGGGGAAATGGCGGTGATGTGAGAAAATGTTAGAAATTCGAGTAAGAACGATAATTTTGGGGAAATACTAGTCTTGCCCCTTTTACTCAAAACAAACAGAGCATAAGGGCCATAACATTTTGGGACTATAAACGCGCCATATTTTTTTTTATACATAGCTGCCGTTAATATGTTGGTCCCAAAGTCAGACAGATCAGAGTGCATCTTTTACTGTTGGACTACACATACAAGTACACACAATACTTAAAGTACTTCAATCTGCCTAGCCTTTTCCCAACTATGTTGGGTCGGCTTCCAGTCTAACCGGATGCAGCTGGATACCAGTATTTTACATGGAGCGACTCCCTATCTAACCTCCACAACCCAGTCAGTAACTGGGTAATACGATACCCCTTGGTTGGTAAGACTGGCTGTCAGACTAACGGGCTTCTGACGACCTGTAATGACTGTCAAAGATGCACAAATGACAGCCGGGACCCAACGGCTTAACGTGCTTTTCGAGGCACAGAGTAGTCTCGATATGTAAAGATGGTCATCCATCCATGGACCAACCCCGGCAAGCGTAGCTTAACCTGATGGACCGATGCTTGCGGCTGTTATTACTTAGCCACGAGCTTCTCCTTTACGTTTATATATATATATATATATGTAGTAGACATTATAATAATATATAGATTGATGTTACACCATCTAGCTGTCTTTATTTTGTCTTCCTAAGTATATCTTTGTTTACATTCAAGCAGGAATGTTCAATGAAACCCACATTTTTCCTTTGTGTTCTCATCAGCGGCACTGTGACTCCCCGGGTTCGACACGTGGCGATAAATCACTGAAACTATTTTAATTACGCAGACGTCCACTGACACTAAGTTCCAGACGAGACTGATATATACGAACATAAATTCATCGTACATAAGTAAGTAAACACAGAGTTTGTTTGTTTTGTGCAATTTCAACTACATCTTTATGTCTTTGTAGGATTAAGTTGTTCAATAACTGTATCTTGTGTCATTTGGCGTGGGATGTACTAGAAAAGATCATGTATTACCTGCTCAGGTCACTTGAGACCATTGACAAAGTGACTATTAACGATATCCATGATTAAAAAGTAAAAAATCTAATGGATTGCTATAAGTTACCGAAAACCTCATGTCAATCATATTGACAGTCGTTATAGAAATCCGAAACACTTTGAAAGCGATTATCCTTTGTCAAGGTTTTCTGGATCATGAAGGTATATCCGTATTCATAATCATAGTCTCACAAGCATCCAAAATTACTTATACAAGTTGATAGTAGGATAATAGTGTCCATTGCACTCTACTGCAATCAATGACTGGAAATAGGCGTCTCCCAATTTACTGTTGCTATCAATCAACTCAGGCCTTTCCGAACCAATACATACCGAGTATAAATTTTTACCGCGAATCGGCAAACGTGGGATAGAACGCCCTCAGATCGAACGGTGGACGATGTTCGCAAGGCGATGTTGGTAGCGGGATGAGAGTGGCCGAGAATGGAGCTGAGTGGCGTGCTACTGGAGAGGCCAATGTCTAGGATGATCAGCATGATGATACAATTTTTCCATGTAAATTCTCAGTCTATACCACAAAGAAAAACAAAACAAACAATAGTCTTGCAAAAAAACCCTCAAGTCTAAGATAATATACATAGATAATCCTACACCGTCAGTTCAAATCACCGGGACTAGAGCTTACAGCACAGAGTACAGCACTAATCCCAGTATATCGAGCTGCTTAGCATTTTGTCGATAACAATGCAGCGCGGTTCGTTATCGACGTCGTTATGCGACCACTTGCGATGAGTGCTAGTGGTGCAGCTGGGGGAGTTGTCGATAATATTAGGGGAGTTGTTGGTTTGGAGACAGGGAGTGTTGTGTGTGTGCAAACAAGACTTGGAAATAGAAATGTGTTTTCTCTTTGATTTTTAAGATTATTCTTTACTAGCTGACCCGACAGACGTTGTCCTGTCTTAACTATGGTACCTACCCTACCTACCCTACCTACCCTACCTACCCTACCTACCCTACCTACCCTACCTACCCTACCTACCCTACCTACCCTACCTACCCTACCTACCCTATCTACCCTACCTACCCTACCTATGCAAAAATGTGCAATAAAAATATTTTTCTCATACAAACTTTACCACCCCTTGTAACCCTTTTAGGGGTTGAATTTCCAAAAAATAATATGCCTATGTCCTTCTCATGAATGCAAACTATCTACATACAAAAATTCAGCAAAATCGGTTGGGTGGTTTAGGCGTGAAAAGGTAACAGACAGACAGACAGAGTTACTTTCGCATTTATAATATTAGTGTGGATTAATAAAAAAATGGGAACAAATTAATGTACATTACATACAAATTGATTGATTATTGTTTAGAACCAACGCAATTTTCGAATTTCTTAAAGAATTCTGTGATCCACAACTGAAATTTGAAAACATAACATAGATTTTATTTTTTTAAAAGCAACGTCAGTCCACATCTTCTAATCATTGACTAAAACTTTTCCGAAAACTGAGTACTTACGGATTTACAGGTTAATAAATAAAATATTATTAAAATAAATAAATTTACAGTTTAATCATGTTATCCATTACAATGCCGACAAATTCTGACCTACTTTACCAAACGTAACGTAACTCCTATCGATATCGACATCAATAATTAAAACAAGCACATCCCTATATAAAAGATTCAGAGCCGGCTCTCGTTAGCAGCGATCGGTTCAATCCGCTACAAATTGTCATATTTTTTGTCCTACTCTTTTCGTATACGAACAGATGAGATGACGATAATCCTGGCATAAGTATAAGATACTCGTAATAGGCTGGAGTCTTCTCTAAGATTTTTAATGAACAAAGCGCAATGTTCTTTCCATATTTTTGTGTTATTCTAGTGATGAATCTCGGCCGAAAACTTTCCGTCATCGTTACTTCGGAGTTATCCTCAATTCATCAGTTATAATGTTAAAGGACCCATATATTGCATATTATTTATGCATAAACCTTAATTTCAAAGAAAAAGTTGCCTGTAGGTCTAGGTGTCTCCATACCAGTGTCGTCTTTGATGTATTTAATCTTGTAGTTTATTATATTCATCTCACAGTATGATAATCTAATGCAGACCATTAAAAAGAATAACAGCATCCCAACGATATTAAATGAAGAATTGGAGAACTCCGTGCGACATATCCGCGGATGAATGGGACACAGAAGCAATCCAATATTGTTGTAGAAAATAAAAGAATATAAAGTGATCCTGTAGCGCCGTGTGGTATTGTTGTAATAATATTGAAGGGGTAACACTCGCTATTGGTCTTCACGAGAGGTTATTTTTCAAAGAGCTTGTTGTGGAATAGTTTTATCATCATCAGCAGAATTGTATACTTTACTATGGGTACCAAATGAGCTAGGTATTCCAAATTGGCGTTTTATAAGGTCTGGGTGCCTGGTACTAAGGTCGGATAATTGCTTAAGTTTGGTATGGCGTTAGTGCAGTGATAGCCTAGTAGTGTGACCGCCCGACTGCCAAGTCTTAGGTCTCAAGGTCCAACCCCCCCCCCCCCGACACGCACCTGACTTTTCGGGTTCATTTGCGTACTGTATAATTATTACTTGCTTATAAAACGGTGAAAGAAAACATCGTGAGAAAAACTGATCAAAGGACAAGTAACCGTATTGAAATCTTAATTATTTGTAATGCCATTCAACGTGGCAATGCTGCCAGTCTTCTGGACACGTTTCCGACCGACAGCGATGCGGATGAGTACTTCGACGCCTAAGTCTCCTTTTTGTTTTTGTATTTATTTATATAGTTATAGTTAGTCATTTAATTGAAGTATGTATAAGTTGTTATTATTTAATTATTATTATTTTTTATCAGTTTATTCTGAATTATATTTATTTTAAATATTAGAAGGTACGTACCATTAGAATCTATTAATTTTAGATTGCGATAGGTAGGTGCTGCTGTCTTACTTTGACGTGAATGACAACCAACCACACACCGATTAAGTTTAACGCCGACACGGTTCCAAAAAGCAGATTTTTTAAAATGCTTTTAAAAAGACAACCCAGTCAAAACAATAAAACCAGGCAGGTAACCCTAATGAACAACCAAAACTCGATATTGGAAACCTCGTTCACTTTACAACCCTTTCATTCCGGAATAGGAAACCCGTCATCCCAATAACGAACACAATATCGGCAGCTCTGGGCTCCTACATCCAACATATCGGCGCGTGAATGGGCTTCATTATAAATTAAATCGTATTCTATTTGCGGGCTCGCTACAGTACGACCACGATATTTTAGCGGTACCGTGTGACCGCGATATTTCAGTCGCTCTGCGAACGTACACTTTTTTTATGTGAAAAATTGTGTTTGCAGTTTTAAGTGCTTTTCCAATATATGGAAATAAAAATGTCGTTTGAGCATAGTGCTGGTTTGACCTAGATTTTTTATTTTAGAGAAATTGGATTGCATTTTTTTAATGATAGCATAGCTTGCTTTCTCTTGATTAAAGTTGTTTTTAAGAGGGTTGAGGTTGTTTGATTATTTATGCATCTCTGCAACTAGAACTGCTATGTACAGACTGTAGCTAGTAGCTAAATATGAAGAACGAAATTTGTTGGTATATGTTTTAATGGGCATTGAATACCACTTGAATTGCCAGCAGTGATAGCCTAGTGGTGTGACTGTCGGAATGCTAAATCATAGGTCATGAGTTCGAATTCAAGGCCTCTGATTTTACTGATTCATGTGCGTTTGTATAATTATCACTTGCTTAAAAATCGTTGAAGAAAGACATCGTAAGGAAACCAGCTGTCTGAGACATATTTCTTAACAGGCCCATGGGCAGCATAAAAACTCTGACACCAAGTTAGTCACTAACCACAAGAAAAGAAGAAGAAGACCACTTGAATTGAATTATTCCGCTATTAAAGACAGCTATCAAAGTTATTTGGTCGTAGGTAAGCATTTTTCTTGTTAGTTGCAAAAGTATCACGACGTTGCTCTCAGAGCGTGGAACTACAATTACAATAAAACCAAGAATAGTTTCTGCTTCAGATTTAACGTTAGCTTGTAGTTCTATTTTGGATCAGATCCTTTCTACCCTTATTCACAAAGTACCACCTAAACAACTACCATTATTAATAAACATGATACAGCTAGAGCTCTGCCTACCTACACGATCAGCACTATCGCTAATGTATGCAAGATCACGCCTTGTATGCACGCAGCCGCGCGGATCACTGTCCCCATAATCCTGGCATAAGCTGGACATGTCCTGTTACGTTACGATCAGGGATGATGACGTAGAATAGGTGAAGATTTTGGAGGAGAATGAGGACTTGATGAGGCTTCAGAAAGAGGAAACTAATTGGCCACAAGCTTGGCTAAAAAAAACGACTCGCAAAAAATCAATGGTAATTAAATGATTTTATTCGTTCGACGTTTACGTCACGTCTGATGACTGATAAGTGGTAGGTTGAGGGCTTTGTGGAGTGTAAGGACGATAAGATTGATTTGAAGAGCCTTAAAACATTAAATTGCTTTTGGTTCTAAATTATAATGAGACACAGCCCATTGAAGTGAAAAATAAAAAAAAAACCATTTCTGTGATTGGTTCTAGAGCTTTTCATGTATCTTTTGATCATGAATACATTTACAGAAATTCTATTCAACGCCCAATTATCAATATTTCTTTGCCAATATTAAAAGGAAAAGAATAAAATAACTCTATTTTTAGATACCGGGGAAGAACTCACTGTCAATAGTTTGTCTTGGCTTTGACATATTATGTTCGTGAGAAGTTTGGAATCTCTAGAGTGTCGGATGTACCTGTCAACACAGCTCACGGTGACGCTACAGTGATACATTATGCACAAGTAGTGACATACCCGCGGAAAACAGTGCCAAATACGGCGCCCAATTTTGGAATTTTGCCTGACAAATGTAGGATATTAGGATGTGGTCCAAAGCAATAGGAAATTAACTAATGGCAAAATGGAAAATGATAATTAATGTTTAGCAGACAGATTTATTTGTCTGACATGCGTAGATTAAGTTAATTTTAACTTCAGAACTTGTTGTGTCGGAGTTTTTATGCTGCCCATGGGCCTCTGATTTATCTTCACATACTGTTGAGAAATATCTCTCAGACATGCGATGTTTTCCCTCACCGATTCTTAAGCAAGTGATAATTATACAACACGCACATGAATCAGAGGTGCGTGTCTTGGGTTCGAATTCGAGACCTATGACTTTCAAGTCCGACGTTCACACCACAGGGCTATCACTGCTACTACAGAACTAAGCAATAGGGTGAATAGTAGCTTCATGACAGCTAGTCTTTGGATATCGCACTTCTAGAAATCTCTGTGTACTTTGCAGGTCTTCTACTAACTTTGACTGTGGCAGCGAATGTCATACCAACCGCGAAATCTTCATCAGCACTTACTGACCTATTTTGCCTCTCTCATACAAATACCAGATTCACACAAAAATACAAGACTATCCCATTAATTGACGAAGCCCTACCCACCCTTCTGTCATCGTGCCTAACTAAACGCGAGCAACCCAAGCGTGCCTTCGCAAGGGAATTTTTTGGACACACACACTAGGACAGTTTGTGAAAATGGCTCTTAATTGACATACAGTGTTGCTGACGGATTTGTTTGGACGCCTGGATGTCTGCTGATACCGGGTTATAGAGCTAAAGTGGTGGGGAAAATTAGGATTTTTAAAGGACAATATTTTGGGAATTGTATACAGTGTTGGCGTGATTACTACTGTATTGCTTGGGTGATTGAAGTTGGTTTGAGGCCTAGTAAATACCGTTAAATGACAGCATTTTTCGTACAAGTATGGCGTCTGAAATTATGAACGTTGGAGAGGTGGTGATAAGAATAATGAAAAAAATAAAACGAAATATTCACAAAATAAGTATGCAAACTTAAGCATAGTGAGACAAAGATTGAATACAAAGAGTCAGGGCAAAAGTCCAATAAGAATATGTACCAGGCCTTCCACACTAGGAACATCGTGTATCTTGAGAGGCAGTATGATCTCGGTGGATTCGCTTTTATGACCGGGCAATAATAACACATAGGTAGGTACGTGATTAAGGCCTCATTATTATTAATTGAACCCCCATCAAGAAACAGCGAGTAGATTAAAAATAATGAAAACTGGCAAATAAACAAATGCTCATTGTATTAGGAAATACATCATCTGTTTTTTCATAAGCAAACAGAGTTACTGCATTCACAACAATAATAAATACAAATCTCTAGATTTATGTAAACACAGAAACGAATTTGAACCAATATTTGTGGTTTACCGACTGCATTTATAACGCGAATGAAATTAATTATTTTTTGGCTCCACACCTTCACAATAGCAACCTTATTCCCCTGTGATAAGGACGGAAATAAGCTGAGAAGGACTTGTTACTCTTTTCCGTGGAGTGGGGTGCATGTTGAAATGTTATTAAAATAAATCGTTCTGTGGTCTCCGCTTTCTGTTGCGTGTTTTTGGCAAGAATATTTGTTTTTTTTTTAACTTATTATTTTCATTTAGGCATGATATTTTGCACAATAGATAGTGCGTTTGTTTCAACATATTATAATTATCTTAAATGAAATAAGTTGTGTTCACCCTTGTTTTCATTCCATTCATTTTTAATTCACTGACTGATTCATTGATTTTATGACCGACTGAATTCAACGTAATTCTTATGCTATTATAATCAATTCCTCATTTATCAGATAACTATTTGAATCACTTTAATTATAACATAATAATAATAACATAAACGAGGTAAGCATGTAAAGAGAGAATTAATTGCTAAGGAGATGGCGCAACAACTTAAAATAGTCTTGCATCTATATGCATGCATTGACGTATGTGTAAATTTTGATAACAATAATCATCACATTAACATGCTTCAATGGGAAATAAGGCGTAGGTAATTCCGTATCGAGCGAACATCCCATAAACAAGTTTAGCGATATATCGTAAATCAACAGTTTATTGTGGCTATAAACCAAACTAGCGTGCCTAATAAATACTTAATAACGGTACAATATACCTAATAATCAAGTATTATAATTGTAATTTGCAATTAATTGAGGGAATATTAATAAACATAATTTACAAGCAATCATTTTATTTCCTGGAACGCTGACAGTTAAAGATAAATTAAAAAAGGGTATCATTCATAGAGTGGGTGTACTAGACTCGGTACACCGTTGAAAAACCTTTCAGCAGGTAACACAAACGTGATGGTATCTTTAAAAAAAAATAACATTTTCGACCATATGCACGAGTAGGGCACACAACCCAATAAACGGTTAAACCTCTTTAGAGTAGAACCACAGTGTGGTTACAATGTCATGTCATAATAAACTTGCTACCCTACTAACGCGATTTAAAAGCCTCTAAAATATTTTAACGACACCGCCATTTAGCGACGGCAGAGATTACAGTTTGGTACGTAGTAAAAGATGAAATTGCATACATAGGTAAAGATATAAAACATGAGCGTGACCCCTTTTATAGTAATAAGTCTCTTGGTTCTGGTCTCTCAATTTTCTTTATTGGAGAGAATTATTTGTAAAGTTCAACTTACAAATAATTCTCTCCAATAAAGAAAATTGTAAATCAAAAGATTGAAGAATATTCGGGTTGATATTTGTGACATCTCCGGAGCTTTGATGAGTTTAAGAAGGACTACGATTATAATATAATACCTGTAATTTTACCTCAATTTTAATATACCAGAATCTGCATTTCTATATAATTATCCTTTCGTGAAGAATACTTCAATTTCATCCAGTAACACAGCCAATTTATCGTTCCGTTTTTAAGTACTACTTTAAAATATCTAAAAATAACTAGCCCTATATTAAACACACCCAAGCATATACAAATTCCCTACACATAAAACCTACAGTTCGCGAATTCCTGCAGTGAATGTGTGTCGGTTCTCAATGGGCGTTCAATAAAGGCTGCTGCGTTGCGCGCGCGCCGATTTAGTGACAGATATACGAGACCGATGGCGCCGGCGGCACATGCTCGAGTGCATGCAAAGTTAGGAGGAGGACATATTGACTGCGGATTAAAGAAAGAAAATTCCACTGTTTTTAGCACAAATGGGTAGATAAAAGGAAAGAAAAGAAAGATGGATGGATGGTGACTGGATCTGGAAGGCAAAGAAGTAAAAAGTAAAACTGACTTGAATGCGGACAGATATGGATAAAAAATAAAACGGGCTGCACTGATTCAAATAAATTGGGATAAGGAATATGCAACCATAATTATTTAACACAAAACACAGTCAAAAGAAGATGACGCAACAGTAATTGTTAAAAATGTATGAGTGAACAAGAAAAAAAGATTAGTAAAAGCAAACCTAACAATACATATTTACATAACGAAATAGCGATTACCTATGTACTTTTGAAAATAAACAACTTTTTTTGGGACCAACTCCGAAATATGGAAGAAAAATATCAGCTGTTCCATACATTTTATCAATGAGTATTATATACTATCCCCTGTAAGTATGTCCCTCGTTTTACCTAACACACTGTATATGCTATGTGCATGTCGCGTAGTAAAAGATAAGACAAATAGAGACTGTTCTTAAGACAAACATTTTTAAAACAGCAAAGTAACAGTTAGTAGGTGTATTTAATAGACCAAACCTAAACTTCCCGTCGCTCGGTCGCCAATTAACAATTTCAGCGGGCGCCAGTGTGCACACATCTTTACTTATTAGAAGTTATGACTTACAGCCACTTATCAACTTTGTGTGCAACACAATGCAAGCAACAATATTGTCAGAATAATTTTATGCGCCATAAACTAACGGAAAGCTGCTGTTTTAATATTAATGCTAATGATTTTGACATGTAAATGTTTTCAGTAGATAGATCTATAACAGTCTATACATACTTTGTATAAGTATAACAAAATTGCTTTTCTTGTATCTGTGTAACCGCTTAGATTACGCACTGGATTTTGATGCAATTTTAAAGTTACCTAACCAAAATTATTCCGAAAGGCCTATTATACCTATTATAAATTAATATTTAAATTAGATACATCACAGAAATCTCAATGATGAAAGATGATAAACATTCGCATCAATGAAATTAAAATGAATAAGCAATATTATTATGAAGGAACGACTACAAATAGGCGAATTGATTTTATACTTTATTTGAATGTTTTTGTTTAATTTGCGATTTATTTTAACCTATGAGCATTTATATTATTAATGGGCACTAGCTTTACCCGTGTGTTAAATTAATGTCACCATTGTAGCGTCACGTTGTATAAAATCATTTTAATTTGAGAGAGGTATTTTCTCATGCAAGTCCAAAAAGTATAATTTGGGGGAAATATGCGTCACATTTCGACAACTTACCTATTTAATGTATTTCCATGTTATTTACTACCCAATATTAATGTAACATGTCTTTTATTTACAGGTAAGCCCTACTTGGATTAAGAAATAATCGTAAACACGTAAGTACCGTAGTTGAGACCGGTAATCACTTTTATAGTGAACGGCAATAGTCGGTAAATAATAAAACGTCTTCCGTTGCGCGTTCAGTTAGTTTGATTTATACTTTATTGCCTTGCGGGCATGCAATGAACTGTATATTGATAGTGTTCATTTATAGACTTTATAAGGTATTTATTGCCTTTAGTGGTCATAAGGATAGATATAGAGATAGATTGACTGCCACGTTGGTTTAGTGGTCGTGAGTGCTACTTCTGAGAGATGAGATTTTACCTCCTAAAATTCCTTAATAAGAGTATCCAGGAGTCTGGATTTCTACATGGAACATTACAACATTACCGGCGAAATATGGGTGTATTATAGGTCCACCTCTGTCTAACCCTTTCGGGTATAGGCGTGATGTTATGTCAGGATAGAATTTGAAGAGCATTATGGTTCATTCGGGTGCTAGACAATTTGACACTTACTATTATTAAGAAACTGATTTAAAAAAAAATAACGTGAAAAATCTGGCAGTGATATTTTTTCCAAAATAATATTATCTCAAGTCTTGCAGGCACAGCTAACAAGAAAATATATAAGCATATTATGATGTAGAACGTCTAAATAGACACATCACATAGTTAACTGTAAGCAATAGTCACATATCCTTAGTCCATCATACTCATACCTAAAAATCTATTTATTTATTTTTGTTACAAAATCCACAGCTCTTTAACAATTATTCTACTAAACTTACATCAGAAACCAACAGAATAAACAGAATGACATGCTAAAACCATCTAAGCATATCAAAGTGAAGAATTGAAGTTGTGTATAGATACTATTCAAAATCTACTTCAAAATCCGCACCTAATGGTTAAACTATTAATACCTATCACCTGAAACTGTGCTCAGCCAATAATCAAAGCGCCGTGAACTATCAGGCATCACCATGGAGCTGGGCCGTCTAAGCTGACCATCGGTTACCGCGCCTAATAACGTTTTGCATTAATATGTTAATGGCCGCACAGTGCACCATCATCGCCATCGGTTGGACAACGGCCAACGTTCAAATTGCAAAATTTTTGTGCGGGTGTGAATTGATAGCGTTTGGGATTACAAAGTGTATGAGATTTGGACTGTAAAATACCCATATTACAGTTTTAAGGGGAAAAAATGTTCATATTTATTTATCTAACTGTATTCTATTGCATAGCTTGTATGAATCTTAATCTTAACTTGGAAGATAGAGTTGTGTTTAAAAAAAAATCTAGTGCATTTTTGAACCCTCTAAAGATCAAACCCTTAAAAGCTATATGTTTCTTCCTGCATACGTTTAATTTGTGCACTTTATTCAGTAAGTCAATGAAAAGAAGAAAGAAAGAAACATATATTATTTGGGACAAATACAGGAAATACAAACAATAAAAATTTAAAATAAGAGAGCAATGACACATAGAACTATCCTATAATAGGTATGAAAAGATTACTTCACTAAAGACATAGTTATTGAACAAAAATGTACTGTCGACTATGTCTGCACAATACACAACGAAGCATCTCAATATTTCAAAGAAATGTGATTAATGCAAGTTTATGAACTCTTCTTTGAATTACTAAGTGTAATATGCTTTAAAAAGAAATGAACAGTAGATATTTACATTTCTCTCGAGGTTAAAAGATTATTTTCTGTGATGCCGTCATCAAACAGGATAGTTCCCTTTTTGTTTCATCAAATTCACACGTCCTGTTATCAAACATCTAAATCTATTTATAATTATAAATTTTACTTTTCGTTTCCGCTTTGTAATTTAATGCGGTTTTTGCTATTACTTAGAAAATTTATTCCGGAAGGCTTACGTATGCAGTGATATATCACTACATAGTATAAAGCAAAGTCGCTTCCCGCGTCTGTCCTAATGTCTATGTATGCTTCGATATTTAAAACTACACAACGGATTTTGATACAGTTTTTTTTAATAGATAGAGTGATTCAAGAGAAAGGTTTTATGTATAATAACATGCAATTTCCGTCATCCACGCGGGCGAAGCCGCGGGCAGAAGCTAGTTATAAATAAACGATGTCTGTCCTAGTATTTTATAATAAACAAACATTTTGATTCGTCGCTTCCATTTACCAAATAATTTAAAAGTTCCGTATTTTGTCCAGTCTCGTTAACAGTCAGCCCACTGTGTGCTATCAGACGGTCCTAATTACTAGTGCCATCGTACGTGGCCCTCCGAACACGGTCGCTGACATGAGTACAAAGTTATTTGATCAACATGCTATAAATTACAGCAGCCACTAATTATCTTAACGGATCGTCGGCGAAAATTGAATGCTAGTGGTATTAGTTAATGGTTCTAATACCGCAGGTATAGTGGCCGTTGGCATGAATGAATTGGCAAGTAGAACACTTGGCTTGTTGTCAGTTTGGGCATTTTACTTCGTTTAACAAGAAAAGTCTGGAATTAAGGCTTGCTTTTCTTTTGTTAGGGAATCAATTTAAAATTATTATCATAGACTTTAAAATGTAGAAGTTATATTTTATAACTTAATAGATACCATAAATCCAAACATTTTAGTACCTACCATCCTGCGAATCAGAAGCAAAAACAGCTGATTCCTAAGCTCAAAAATACAACATTCAAACATTTCTAACTCTGAACACTCATAAAAGTTGAGCCAGTCCGAATATTTTTTTCGTTTTCCTTTTTGTGTTGCCCATAAAATCAACGTTTATTCGCAACAATAACAAAAACCTAACCTAATTTTGTCCACGATCCCCCTTGTTTGTCCCACTGTGCGATGTCATCAGACTACATATTACTCGCGACGCAGCGGCCCTCGAGGGCCGGCGGTTGCCATGACAACCGGTACATTATTAACATCCCCAGGCAACTCTGGGTAATTTTATACTGATTAATTTGCTAAATTCTGATGAGAATTATCGTTTTAGGTAGGTTGGGTTCCAACCCAACTTCCTTAAACGACAATTCTCATTGCGTGGAGTGTGGAGGTCAAATTGTTGGCCATTGATTTTAAGAACCTAAATATCTATGTGCAAAGCTTATGTTAATAAATCCTGCATCACTTTCCATGCAAGTGATTAATAATATAATGTATGTTAGGTTCTGACTGGCGTCCGTATACCGGAAGCCGTAGCATTGGAAGGCTTCCCACAAGGTAGACCGATGACCTGTAAAGACCGCTGGATGCGGTAGCGGTGCTTGAGGTCGGCCTATGTCCAAAAGTTCGGCTTCCGGCTGAAATGATGATGATGACATGATATTTATATCAGTAGGTACCTCGTCGTCATCGTTTTTAATTTTTAATTATTTTGAAGCAGCAGTAAGGGAACTCATTTTTGCTGTTGGTTGCAAATAATCTTCGCAAGTCATTCTGAGGGCCTAAACCAAGTGACAGTCTATCAGCGCTAACGATGATGGAAAAATAAAAAATGGAAGACTGACGAAACCTACCGAAACCTTATGTTTTTTTAATTCTGTCAAAAGTTTTTGTAGAGTACCATATAGTGAGCATACCATGAGTGCGATACAGTACAACGCAATACGAAAATCCTTTTACACCATCGTACATCACTACATAGTATAAAACAAAGTCGCTTTCTCTGTCCCTATATCCCTATGTATGCTTAAATCTTTAAAACTACACAACGGATTTTGACGCGGTTTTTAATAGATAGAGTGATTCAAGAGGAAGGTTTATGTGTTTAATTTGTCGACATATTTTGCGGGCGAAGCCGCGGGCGGCAGCTAGTTTTCTATAAACCAATACACACTGCTGGCGGGCTACACCGCACTTTTTCGTGTGAAATTGCGTTGGTCTGCGGCTGTTGCTGTGCTGGCTATGTGGAACGCTTTGGAAGCGATAACCACTTCTCTAGGCCCTCTGAACTACAAGGATATTATAAACTGCTACTAGGTGCTCACGCGCGGTTTCACCCACTGCTCGGCTCCTATTGGTCGTAGCGTGATGTTACATAGCCTATAGCCTTCCTCGATAAATGGACTATCCAACACAAAAATATTTTTTCAATTCTGACCATTAGTTTCATAGATTAGTGCGTGCGCGATTAGTCAGTCAAACAAACTCTTCAGCTTTATAATATTAGTATAGATATGGTTAATTTACTTGCGTGTTACCCATAAGAATCACAGTTAATTGGTGCACAGACACAGGGCACAGATAACTGCGACTGTGGTCTACATTTTTTTGTCTTATCTTTACAACCTCCGTATCACTGTGCAGGGTGCCCGTTTCCTCATTATTTTTAACTTAATTGCTCCATACTGATTCGTCACACACTGTTTAGTGAACAATAGTGTCATAAAGTGCCATTTGTCGTAACGCCGGATGATACTTATTTGATGGTACTTTAGTGCGCGTTTCCAGTGTAGCAAGACGCAAGGGGGGGTAACGTTTCGTCATAATTATTTTGCCAATAATAACTACGATTAAGGTGTCAGAATAAAAATCGTGAGAATTCTGTTGTTGTGTTTTTCATTCAGATAATTTACATGTATTGGAAACTCACTCCTTGCACTAAAATTAAGCTTTGGCTTATTGCTGCTAACAGCAAGTTTTAAGAATCGTTGCGATAAAAACTGGATAACTTGACGAAAACTTTAACTACTTTTTTTGCTCCACTTGATACTAATAACTTTCATAAACAGTATTGCCAAGGGGCGTGCCCAATCAAATAGGCAGTCGCTCCATGAGTACACTTATAACACCTTTTTCGACAGTGTTAAAAGCACTGATATTTAGCTACATTCTATCAGACTGGAAGCCGACCCCAACATATATATTTTATTAAATATGTTATTGCTGCTTGTTTGCTTTTGTAAAGTTATGTATCAAACACAATATAAATTGTTCCTAATATATAAATAAATATGAAGTCGTGAAAAAGCTAGGCACTAGAAGTAGAAAACATTTATTTCTAAATTATCTATGATGATTTCATATTCCAACATTTGACGTGCCGTGTAACTATGAACTCGTGCACACGTCAGCACTACGGTGCGACACAGACGCGCGACCGGAACGCAGCAGTTACTGTCGCGATTGCAACACGACTCCTACGTCCATATCCGTTGCATTAATTAGTTTGTTGTACAGACAAATAAACTGACTATCAAATAAAATGTGCTGCAAGGAATTAAGGGCAAAGTCTGAAAGCGGAAATAGAAAGATCCAGTGATTTCCTTTATCAAAGTAAAATTAATACCCCTGCCTGACATTTATACTAATAGCCTCAGGCGCTATATTATGTTACGTCCCAATCTATCAAACATTCACAATGATCATCTACCAATGTATTAATCAAACAACCCGATTGGATGGATCTTATCAAAGTGATTGTGTGTATGCCTATTGACTGACTGCCTCCTTGGTTTTGTGGTCGCGAGCGTTATTGCTGAGCATGAGGTCTTGGGTTCAATTCCCAGGTCAGTTAATGGTTTTTCTATATGGTTTTTTTCACTAGAAGCCTGGAGTCTGGATTTGTGCCTGGTTGGACAATCATAACTAGGAATTACTGAATTACACATATCTGCCGACTAGCTCCTCCCGCACGGTTTCACTCGCTGCTCGGCTCCTATTGGTCGTAGCGTGATGTTACATAGCATATAGCCTTCCTCGATAAATGGACTATCCAACACAAAAAAAAAACAATTCGGACCAGTAGTTCCAGAGATAAGCGCGTTCAAATAATCAAACTCTTTAGCCTTGTAATATTAGTATAGATTTTCTACGATACATCTCTTTTTGCCAGGAATTGTTTTTTTTTTCTACGGAACCTGGGCATTCTCTTTCATGATTTTAGACCGTGAGTTATTGAATGAATGAATAGTAGAGTATTTTTCGTAGATTTAAACAACAGCCGAACGAACATCAGCCTATCACAGATCACTGCCGAACCTAGTCCTTTAGTCCTAGCCATGCCACTAAACCTGACTCCCCACCTTATCGTTTAAACTCAGATAGTACTCCTTTGACTTTCCTCGACTGATCCTATAAATTAATACCGTAGTCTGTTCGTAATTACACTTAGTAGCCCATAACGCTACTCGACTAACTAATACGCCACTGATACGTGTATTACCTGGCTAGCATTCAATCAGAGCTCGCCCAGAGATAATTATTTGCCGAAGCGAGTGCACTGTTCTAGTGATTATATTGTAATGCCGTGTTCTGACGGAGCGAAGTTAGGATAGCGAGGTGAGGATAGTTACTGGACAGAACAGAATTTAAGTTAATATATCAATCGTCCTAGAACTTTACAGGAATTTCATCATTCATTTCATATTTTTTGCGTTCTTAAGAAAATAAAATTTGTAATTGTTATTAGATATGTATAAATTCCTGTACTATTTTAACACAGTTACCTACTGATGCCACATACTAATTAATTTGTAATTACAAAGTAGTCAGTAAGTATGAAACGTAGCAGTAGTTACAGTTCTGAAGAAAACTTTAACATCTACAACCTAATTAGGTATACGAACTTCAGAGACACAGCTTCAGTTCATATCATGAACAAAAATAGTTGTTTTGCCTTATTATATAACTATATATGTATATATAACTTCTTAAGAAATAGGTTGGGCTATAAGGTGTCCCATTAAAGCAACAACAAGATAGGGTACAGGCAAACTAAACTAAAAACTAAAAATAAAACTATCCCCGCCCCTGCAGCACTGCCCCGTGTGCACCCGCACTACCAACACCACAATTAATTACTACGCGAGCACACACCTCTAATTAAAACTGATCGCCAATATAATTAATATATTAATTTAATCGAGATGATATTATTCATACCATTTTCACTTAATTCTGTGCCAACTCTTAATTATTCAACTGGTTAATTATTTAATTTGGACCATAAAGGCTAATTTGTTATGCAGAGTGATCACCAAACTGATTGGGCTGCCGATTTTTTTTTCCGTATGATGATTGGAAGAATTTTGAAAGATATAGGTACTCGTGATCATTAGCAATAATTCTTCTTCTTTCGTTGACGCAGAAAATAATTGCTCATATCTTAGTAAAAAGATTACGTACGTAGAAGTTACCTACGAATGGAAGGTTTTTTTTGAGGGTAGGAAATCATCAAATGAATTCTCCCGCTTTGGGTGGATTGGATTGGAAGGGAGTTTCAGACTCGTACTGTCTAAAACTTAACCATGTTCCTTCCTTAGCTCTTTATGTTCCGGGGTAGCGATAATCCTTTCGGACAATCCCGCTTACCCGGCAACGAGTAGAGGTTGCGGTAGACATAAACAACATTATTACTCGGTTTCTGAATTCAGAATTTTATGTTTTAGAATTGTAAGTTCAAAATTTCAAAATTTTTTAGTCGGAGTATTTAGTTGGTTTCACCTTAGTGTTAAAAAAGCTTGACCAGTTTCAACTTTAAATTTTCTCTCGCAATTCCAGATGGATAGAACATGCTTTACACTAGCCAGATAATTAGTTCAACAAATTATACCTTTACAAACATATTTCTTTTAGAATGTTTCTCACACAGTGTTTTACATTCTATTCATCGAGCCCGAACTCCGGCGAGCTCTAGCGTTATTTATTAAGCCCGCTCGAAGTGCCACTCAAAACACTGTCTTAATTAACCGAAACTGAGAGATGCTGCAATGGTTTGGGTGTGTGTTTGGTCATGAGCGATAGCGGTTTGAATAATCAGCCTATTTTGTTACCACTGCTGGGAAACAGGCCTCCCCTCGATAAATGGGAAGCCCACTCCCACTCTCTCACTCACTCGCTATCCACGACGCGGGCCCAGTGCGGGTGGGTATTTGTCACATATCTTCGAATTTTTGTGTCTAGAACATGCCGGTTTCCTTTACCGTTTTGAGCAGCAGTTATGATGAAGTTAAATATCCATAGTAAAGTGCCTGCTTGTGTTCGAACTGACGACCTACAACTCGTAATTCTGATCCGATTCCACCACTGCTCTCGAGAGCGGTTTAGTGACACGCCAATTACATATTACAGTGCAAGTATTTGAGGTACGATAAATCCGTGATCCATCCGAACCTGAGCTGCAAATAGGTTTTTTTTTTGAAAATTGAAGTTGATAGAATGTTACTTAAAAAATGAAAAAAAAATGCATTTACTTGATGAAAAAACCGCTTTTAGAGCAATAATGTGATTTGATTGGGCAAACTAAACGTGATAGTTTTCACATTCTAGCTTCTAAAAAATGGTTCTATAATAGTTCTTCTAATGAGTTAAAAGACTCACAGCGAGAAGATTTGGCTAGATTAAATAGAGTATCATTACGTACCTAAATCGCCTCCAGCACTGCTCCGCAATATGTCCCCGCCTCACTCAGGTTTGCAATTCGCCCGCTGTTCATAAATTCGTAATTAAATACTGAACTACCGGCTTCTCTCGTTACTGTGGAATATATTTAAATTTTTCTCCGACAAACTGTAGTCGACAGATCTCATTTCATACACTTTATGGGAAGTCTGCTTGATGTATAGTCTCATGAAAGTTATAAAAGCAAATAATAGTTGTATTTTGCTTCTTAAGGGCTAAGGAAGGAACATGGATGGGTTTAAGTCACTAAAAGTCTGACTCTCCCTTCCGCTCCACCCAGAGCGGGAGGAGTCATTTGATGATTTCCCACCCTCAAAAAAAAGCCACTCGTAAATACAAATTCTAATGCTAATGCTCCACATTATATTATTAATCCGTTTAGCTCCCAAATAAGTTAACCTTTTTTCCTTTTATTTATAATAACATAGCATCACGCCTGTTCTCACCGGAGCTTTAGGCAAAGGTGTATCCTAGCACACCCACATTTCACCAGTTATTTTTGATTTCCCATGTACATGTATCAATTGGCCACAAATCCAGACTTCGGGCTGCTACCGGAAGATGAACCAAGGCTCCTCATGCTCACCAGTAGCGCTTGCGACCACTATACCAACGGGATATCGAGGCAGATCGAATTGGGATATTTACTGTAATTGCTATAATATATTTGACAATATTTCAGCTCGAAGACATCTTCTGTGAAGAATTTATTCTTCACAGATGTCTTCGAGCTGAAATATTGTTCAAAGTTATAACAAAAGTGAACGTTATCCATTCGTTTTTATCCAATTCCCTCGGGAGTGTTATTAGACTTAGGAAGGGCTCCAGGCAACCCAAATATCAAAGCAACGTGTCGGCTCTCTGTGCGGTCGCCGGTTCTGTTCCGGAGTCCGGATTGCTACTCGTATGACCCCATTTCTTTTTAATATAGTTAGCTGTTTGTGTTCGTTGTATGTATTGACGGCAGTGGCATATGTTATGGATGAAAGCGTATTACATTAAATATGATGTTTGCCACACATTTTAATGTCGTACAAGGATGAGACAAATACCTACATTGACTTTTTATTGATATGAGAATTTAATTGGCATTCGATTTTAATAAATGAAAATAAAATTTCACAATTATTATAACAATGATATGGGAGTTTGTCTCTGACAAATCATACTTAATATTCAGAATAGCGTATACGGCATTAAGTTAAGTTTTGGGTATGAAGTGCTCTGAGAGTATACAAAGACCAAAGTAACAATGGATAGGCTGATCGAAAGATGACTTCAAAGAAACATAGAAGAAAAAGACATGTTGCGATGACCTCAAATAAACTATAGGATAAGAGAAAAGGATGATGATGCTAAGATAAGGCATTATTAAAATCATAACTAAAAAGCTCGGAAATAAGTACTCAAATTAAACCGGGTTTCCTTCAGCTAGAAGTTAATTCATCCATTACGTGGATACGATTATGTCACACAGACATACAGGCAGATTGCTAGACGACACACAAACAGGCAAAGCTTTCAAACTTATAACCTTATTCTTTCTTTAAGAAATATACAGGTTGTCCAAAAAAATCGGCTGTTCCATACATTATGCTCGCATCACTCGTCAAAATGTTGGGAACAGCTGATTTTTTTTCGATTTCAGATATGTTTCCTTAGTGAAAGTTGTTCATACTGATAAGTACGATGACCCCTTATAATAATGCCCATGAATTCAATTTCACCCTGTATTGACTCGCTGTGACTAACTGCATAACAAACATTAACAACTACTCGTAGATTTACAGTTGACACATGAAACGTAACTCTACCGTAATTAACAGTAATTCCTCAATAGTTGCTTAACAATTAAGTAATGATATAATTGATAGGGGCGGCTCGTGCGCCGTCGACTGTGCAGGATCAATGAGCAGTCACTCAGTCAATCATTATTGTTTAATATGTACTGTTGATTAATTACAACTTTTAGCTGATGATCAATTTTCATTCATGCTGAAGGTTTAATTTCAGTTAATAAATCAATCTCACAGTTTTTTTCAGTTATGTGTAAATTAGCTTTCCGACTGTCTTTGCTAAATACTACATTGTCAATAGTATTATTAACATCCATTTCATAATCAGATATTTATTTATATTTCTTACTAGCTTCTGCCCGCGACTTCGTACGCGGACCCTGTTGCTTATGCCAGCGACAACCGGATCGCCATTTATGTTATTTTTTATCATTTTTCCCATTTAAATCTTTTATCACACTGAGCTTTAGTTTTATTTCATTCCAACAACCACCAAAACATACAGTCCATTTGTCATCGTTTTCATTTTGGTAACCGCATTATTATATTCCCCAATTGTCTCTAAAGACCTAGAAGTCAATGCGTAGATACGGTTGGAACTCAAGCACAATTCTCTATCCGTGAACGTCTCCGACTCGCGAGACAATACATAACGTTCACGATCAGCGGTCAGTCGCACATCACGTGCCCCACTTGTCTCTAGAGACCTAGAAGTCGATGCGTAGATACGCTTGGAACTCAAGCGTAATTCTCTTCCGTGAACGTCTCTGACTCGCAAGACAATACATGACGTTCACGATCAGCGGTCAGTCGCGCATCATATTCTTCACTGGTCTCTAGAGACCTAATGAATACGCTGAGAACGCAGGCGTGCTTCGCGACCCTAAGAGGTTTCCACGGAGCGAGTTGCAGCCTAATGTTCTCGAACAGCATCAAGTCTCTCCTGACGCTCTTCGGTAGATTCTTGGGATCTTATGATCCTCAATCTTTTAGCTCTCTTGGAACATTGGCAAAGATTTGACCTCTTTCTAGGCATGGTCATAGTTTTATTGTGAAGATACTTGATTAATAAAAATCTAAATTAAAATGACTGCGCCCCTGCGTTACCGGGTAGGCTACCGTGTCACGAAGATAAATGGAAGAGGAAATTAAACACTCAAACAACATAAGCCCGAAGGCATATTCATACGATAAAATAAAAAAATAAATAGGAGTTTTGGCCAGTAGAGTCAAATTTTCAATGATATACCATCGTCATCGAAAATCAGTCCTAAACTGTAACCGCCTTCACCGCGTGCAGGTACTCCCAGTTTATGTTATTTTATAATTACACAGTAAAATTAGTGATAGCTTTGATTTCCACATCAGATGTTGCTGATCTTCGATTTTTATAAGTCAACAGGAAATGCCCATCATATTGAACAACAAAGACGTCAAAGACGTCATTCCTATATGTGTTATGTTGTAGCTAGGCTCTTGGAGTTCCACAACAGGTGTTCCAGATCTTCGATTTTTATAAGTCAACAGAGAGTGTTCATCAGATTGAACAACTTGTGCTAAGACGTTATTCCTATATGTGTTATGGTGTAGCTAGGCTCTTGGAGTTCCACAATAGGTGTTCCAGATCTTCAATTTTTATACGTCAACAGAGAGTGCTCATCTGGCTGAACAACTTTCGCTAAGACGTCATTCTTATATGTGTTATGGTGTAGCTAGGCTCTTGCAGTTCCACAACAGGTGTTCCAGATCTTCGATTTTTATAAGTCAACAGGAAATGCCCATCAGACCGAACAACTTGTGCTAAGACGTTATTCCTATATGTGTTATGGTGTAGCTAGGCTCTTGGAGTTCCACAACAGGTGTTCCAGATCTTCAATTTTTATACGTCAACAGAGAGTACTCATCTGGCTGAACAACTTTCGCTAAGGCGTCATTCTTATATGTGTTATGGTGTAGCTAGGCTCTTGGAGTTCCACAACAGGTGTTCCAGATCTTCGATTTTTATAAGTCAACAGGAAATGCCCATCAGACCGAACAACTTTTGCTAAGACGTCATTCCTATATATGTTATAGTGTAGCTAGGCTCTTGGAGTTCCACAACAGGTGTTCCAGATCTTCAATTTTTATACGTCAACAGAGAGTGCTCATCAGGCTGAACAACTTTTGCTAAGACGTCATTCTTATATGTGTTATGGTGTAGCTAGGCTCTTGGAGTTCCACAACAGGTGTTCCAGATCTTCGATTTTTATAAGTCAACAGGAAATGCCCATCAGACCGAACAACTTTTGGTAAGACTTCATTCCTATTATATGTTACAGTGTAGCTGGGCTCTTGGAGTTCCACATCAGGTGTTCCAGATCTTCAAATTTATTCTCTCAGCAGAAAATGCTAATCACGTGGAACAATTTTTGCTACGGTATCATTTTTGTATCTCTTATAGTTTAGCTGGTCTGTTGCGGTTCTGCATCAGGTGTTCAAGTTTCCAAGATAAATTATAGCCTATATGTTGCCCAGACTTAATACCTATACAACAAAAAAAAAATCATTCCAATCCGTCCAGTAGTTCCGAAGATTAGCGTGTACAAACAAACAGACAAACAGACAAACAGACAAACAGACAAACAGACAAACAGACATACAGACAAACAGACAAACAGACAAATTTTTTTTTTTGGATTCGTGCTCTATTACTGTTTTCAATTATTATTTTTTTAATATATTCAATGTACAGACACAGTTTTTTTACTGTTTTATTATATGTATAGATCAGACGTCACGATAATTGAAATGTCATCTGCAAAGAATATACATTTATGATTAGTCACCAGTGGTATGTCATTTATATAAAATTTTGGTAAATAAAATTGGTGGTCCTAAGACGCTCCCTGGAGGGACGCCATATTTATTTTCCCTGAAGTCAGAAAAATATGAAGTAAGGTTTCTTTCAAAAGTTCTTAAATAAGACGAAAATCCTCTAACCATCTATTAGGTAGTTAATATTATATGAGCAGTGTAAGCATTATTACTGTTTGTGAAACATAGAAGAGAGAAAGTTGCAAAAATAAATAGCAATAGAACTATTACTACATGCTACTGAAAAGTCATCCCATGCATCATCTTGAATCTTGGACCGCACCTAAGTGCGACACTAGAATATCATTTGAAATCAATAATCGAAATACATAGGTACTCATATAAGCACTACTGCTAAGCATGAGGTCCTGAGTTTGATACCCGGCACGGGCAAAATATGATCGGGTTTTTCTTCTGGAATTTCTCAGTAGCAGCCCTGAGTTTGAATTTGTGCCGGATTTAAACAACTAGCAAAATGTTAACGATCACCTCTGCCTGTCCTTTCTAAAAATACAGATTTTATGTTATACTTGGGTTGTCGCAAAGTGGCTGGGCTGCCAAGAATAGAGCTGAATGGCGTGCAACTGAAGAGGCCTATGTCCAGCAGTGAACTGCTATAGGCTGATGATGAAACTTGCATTTTATACACATTATTCCATCAACACTTAAACCGCAGCTTATCACCCAACAAACACAGGACTATGATAAGTACTATCAAGTCACACACAGACAGTTCACTTTCCTTATTGATACAGCGTGTTGACTAAAGTAATCTGCTAATTGCTATCAATGTTGGACGATCAAGTGGCGTATACTATGCGTGTTATGTTAGTTAGAGCATTAGTTACATGGAAACGGTCATATGAGAGTGAAAATAACATCTTTTTTTTTAATAAGTCATGGGACTGGCCTGTCAGATGCTAAGAGGCAACCACGGTCTAACAAAATTGCAATACCTTGCAGGCAATGTTGATGTTTGATCGATGAATGGTCTGTGTGATGAATGGAAATGAGGTGCGCACTAAAATATCGATTAATAGAGAAGCATGGAAGCAACATACGTGTTTCTTCCAAAAAAATTAGATAAGGGCAGGAGAATGATGATGATCTTGTAGATAATCTTACAAGTAGTGCATTGAAATATCGCAATTCGCATGTTTGAGTCTAAGTACAAAAAAATCATGTGCCTAAAATTTGATTAACTTCAATTACAACCTAATCTCTCAAGGCATGTCGGTTAGCTATATACATACATCTACATTGTATCAGACTGAAACTCTTTCACAAGGAGCTCTATTACTATATGTATGTATACACAAAGGCAATGGTAATGGTAACTCCAGTATAATATTAAAAGGCCATGGAGTATAAATAGTCATATACGCGGAAAAGGAATATCTTCCGCCTGACCGATTCGGGAATCCGATCCTAAAGCGCCATTCCACGAAGCAACTTTCAACTCGGTGCCAAAAACAACTCCATACCTACTCAGTTGGTTTCATAAAACGAGTAGTTTAATTTAATTTTAGTGTTTTCTGCAACAAACTATTTGGGATCGTTTGTAATAATGAAATCTTGGAGTTGACTATTAAGTTGAATGTCTTGGAATACATAGTTTTCAGGAGAAACTTAGTGTGGCTGAAATTTTAGGCGACCATATGAGTTCAAGAATATCTTTTTATGGTCGTCTTCGTATGTTGGAGATATAATGTAAAGCTACCAACTGTTTAATATTAGCTTCTGCTAATATGGCTACTATTTCGAAGGCAGTGAATGTTTATGGGTCAACTTTATCAACATGCTTGGGAAACAAATTGGATCGGGTAGTTAAGTGTTTATCAACGTTCACAGGATACTGCTGCTCATATTTTTGACTTGATTTTCGTATTTTATTTTATGACACAGCAGCTGAAGAAACATAGTTCCGCTAAAGAAACTAATATCTTTAATTACTATACCTATCACCGTTATCACTACGATTGGTATTATTGGTTATTCCTCTAGAGATGTTTTGATTCTGAATTGGAATCATTACCATCTTCCTGTGTTGATCCAAGATATGAAGTTTGTGCATTATCGGCAATGTGTTTTTCATCCATAGGTACATGTCTAACAGTCATTTCAGTATTCAGTTATTCACCCCCTTTCTAACTATTCATATCATCTTTCACTTCATCTATCATCTTTTTGGTCTTCCTTAACTCTTATACCACATTAATACTCAGAGCTTTCCCAAGTCACGGATGACTTATTTTTAATTAGAACACATTCAGTAACTTTTTCAGTGCATGAAAAGTTCTTTGATGAACAATAAATGAATAGCGCAAGTACTGTCGGTCAGTGAACCGAGGTGTGGGCAGGATGTTGCTAAATAGCTCACAATGCCTCCCGCGGGTAATGCGTTCGGTTCCGGGTTGATGATGAAAGTTACGAGCGTACATAGGTAATTAAGTGGCGTTTCAGTACTTCGATGTTCTTCTCAAAGATTTTGTATAAGGTCTTTGAACATTTTTTTTTTACTTTAAACCTACTTTAGTAGTATTGTGAAACTCTTTGGTTTTTGGAACAGGTAGAATTTGGTTTGGTGGGTGGTTGATCTAAGTATTCAATGTCCTTTGGCTTAGTTTTAGAAGAAATGTTAACACGGAATTCCATCGTAAACACAATAATGTTAAACTTATTCTTATTTTATACATGTTGCCTATAGTCTGGAATTACAATCTTATACTCTAGATATCAGATTTGTGGCCGCTTCTTTTCCCCATGATATAGAGATTCTTTGGTTTAGCCACAAAATAAAAAGGATGATATGAAAAAACCCTACTTTGCGGTTTGAATCCAAGCGAATACTCAAGACCCAACATTCCTTGAGAAATCCTGTTTTTATTGGAAGTTGTTCCTTTTCTGTTTAAACAATCGTCCTTAAATCAATACCATCTGTATATTTTATTATGATTCATGTTTTACCAATATCCGAATTACCTGAATACTCTATTTAAGCGAAACGAATTTGCTCCCAGATCATAAACTCCAAAAGCTTTACAACTCTTTGAAAGCTTTCTCACAACAAACTAAATTGCACGATCATTATTCCCTCATTCCCTCCAATCACGAGCGCGGTAGCTTTAACGCAGGACCTAGCATAATAATAAATATGTAAATTGTACGCTGGCTGCGCGCACGCAACCCAGTGTCATGGCGCCGGCTCGCAAGGCGCACGCGCGCGTTGCGCCGTAAACCGTTCGAAATTTAAAAAGTTTTTTCTGCGTGCAATATTTTTTTTCTACCGTGTTTTTTTTTGTTTTTGTTAAATTTGTAGTGTTGAGTTTGAGTTTGAGTAGTGTTGTGTTTATTTTCTAATAGGATTATCGTGTTACTGTTTTGTTATCTTCTGTTGGGTTTCGAGTGTCATGTCATACTCGTGTTTCTGGACTAAGTGCATTCGACGGTTTCGCTTGAATTGGTTTTGAGTTCGTAATTAATGCCCTTATACAATGAACCTTCACCTAATAAAAGAGGATTGTCTGGTCGTGGTTGAGTTGTTTTGCAATTGGCTTGGCAGTTTTAATGCAATTTGCAAACAAATTAATGCGTATAAATAAATAAAAGATGCTTGGATTTGCATGATTCTAAATAACTGGAGCGTCACAACAAAACATGACATTACATTATCGTTAGTCACGGTAATAGTTTTGCTTACTTAATGAGAATTCTCAGCTGATGAACGCAATGTATATGAAATTCATAATATTGAACTCTTGCAATAATTTTAATGTACTGCAATACACACTTGCTTAAGGAAAGATATAATAGGAACTACCCAACCATTTTTTCACACTAATCCCATAAATTCAAAACTAATCTTAGTGCTCCTACTCTTCGTCTTTTCGAGTTCATGGCATCTCTAAAATTGATTCTCACCGGAAATAGCTCGTGGTCAAAAACAATATTTCACTTTTTTCCTTTGCCTGTATCAATTTTTTTCCAAGAACCAGGTTGGGTCATTTTTCTAAAATAAAATCTACAAACTTCTGTACCCAATACCTTATCATATCTAGGAAATAAACAATATTTATCATTATTTACGAAAATTAGGTATTAAATATCCCGTAGAACTTACGTTCCTAAGCTTAGCACACAACATCCACATAATATTGTACATACAAGCCTACATTTCTGTCAGCCAAAACAATTTTATCTATTTCTCAAGCTTTATCGTTTAATTTGTCTTAAAGCGATCTACATTTCACTAATATTTCCATATTATGTTGATATTCAGGCTGTTCTGTAACGGGACTGGTTTCCTTGGCCGGTTACGAGGTGACGTCATCTGCTACCCGCAAATATACACATACACTGTTATTATATAGCTGTATATATTGCAACCTTATGCAAGGAGAGCATGTTATATTTCTTGGTCTCGCGTTTGATACGGTAATGTAGTTGTTAGCTTTGAGGTTGTTGCTTAAAGGTTATATTTTGCCTTTACTTGTGTTCTTTAGGTTTCTAAACTATTTGAAAGATTTCAGCTAGGTTCATTTTGGTCCTTACAAATCCTACGTTTAGCTTAGCATACCTTACTCCTTCTAGTGATTGTTTTGTAGTCAGGACTTAAGTGTTAATACACTGTTTTCTTAAAGACAATTTTCAAGTATTACCACTGTCAATTCTTCTCCACCTAGGATATTATATATCGCATTTATAAGTAAATATCTTAAAGCAGCACCTTTGACCCCTCCTTAATTCAATCATTTACTTAAATAGAAATAGCCACAACACATTGACTATCTATTACTACACCCATTTCTGGATAGACAGGCGATAAGCCAATCCTAGATAATGCATGTTCAATATTATTCATATTATCAGGTATGAAACGTGCTTACTATGTTCTCGTTATTATTTTAATGAATATAATATATCTGGCACACGCAAGTCTTGAAATTGCTCGAAAGTTTTTTGCAAGTAATGGCAAAAATAAGTACGCAATTGCACGTGTAAGGACCGGAAATATAAATAACGTAAACTCACATTCATTAGCTAGCGGATCATGGATTTGAATATGGATGAATTTGGATTGTTTCATGTAATAGAGCGTAGTCATTCATCAATCCAATCAATGCTAGATGTTTTTGAGGAACAATTGACTTAAGAAGATAAAACACGCTGCCCTAATACCTAATGAGAATTCGGTATTGCATTTCTACCAGAAACCACCCGATGGATCCAAAATCATCATCATCTGCCTAGCCTTTTCCAACTATGTTGGGGTCGGCTTCCAGTCTAACCGGATGCAGCTGAATACCAGTGTTTTACATGGAGCTACTGCTTATCTGACCTCCACAACCTAGTAACCGGGTAATACGATACCCCTTGGTAAGACTGGCTGTCAGATTTTCTATACCGATACCCGATGGATCCAAAATTTGGATCGAAAACCCGTAGCAATCCATCTTTATTTTTCCAATTAGGAATATCAATAAAATCACAACTACAAAACTCCCGATACTCGAAATCGTACATGTTTGTGAAAATAGAAACTTAATATTCTTAGCAATTTATGGCTAACTAACAGCCGCAGTCGACCCCAGCCATGTAAAATACTCAGGTGCTACTAATTATCACGATTTGACACTATTGTGTAGCCAGCATTGTATTGTACTATCTATGATTGTAGTACCTGAGGCCCTGCTTACTACTAATGATTTTGATTTAGTACAGAATCTGTGATGGATGTCTAATGTGCCAAAAAGCACATCAGTAACTTGGTCATTTGAAAAGTAAAAGAATCACTTATAATTAATTCATGTAAACAAAACATTTTAAAAGAGTAACGGTGGAGTTTCTTTCCCATTCATCTCTATACGAAACTACCCTATGGAAAGGGCGACTAGATTCAATTCTATCTCTTGTTCATTTTGACGTTCAAAAGTGCTTTCTTGTGCCTATTTAAAATAAATGATTTTACTTTGACAGAGTCCGTACGTTATTAATTGTGTCATCACAGATTCTGTTTTTTAGGCTATAAATATTTGGACAACCATTATAGGCGGTTTCCACATCAAATGCTGCATCAAGCTTATATCAAGTGACAATATATTCTTGTGGAGTGAATAAGCTGTTTGTGGCCCTACGGAAGTAATAAGAGTATGATACGGGTAGTGTTGATCTCAACACTTGTGCTACTTGTGATCTAGCATCCTGGATGCTCTTTCCTATAGGGCCCATGGCGTAGGTTTCTTGTACGTTAAACTCAGCCCTTCCATATACTTTCTAAATAATGCTGCCAGTCTTCTGGGCACGTTTCCGGATACAGCGATGTGGACGAGTACTTCGACGCCTAAATGTCCTTTTTTTGTATTATTTGTATAGTTAGTTAGTTATTTAATTAAAGACTGTTGTTGTTTATAATAATGTTCAATAAATATTAACATAAGTTAGGGGAATTGGCGTCTTTTTGGTGATGGCCGTAATCCTGTAAAAGTTTCATCGAAATTCAAATAATAAAAGAAATTCTAACTGCCTCGACTGCTTCGCTGGTCCAGTGGGTCTCCAGCAATACCTACTGCTGATTCTGGGTTCATCGATTATTGGGTTGGGAAACGTCTTTTTATTGAGAATTTTTGAGTAGCAGGCCAGCCTGGATTTGTGCCCGGTTGATAGCAAAAGCTTAGCCCGCTGTTACATAGGCCATTGATATAACTGGCGAAATGTGTGTCTAATATAGGTGCACCTATGCCTAACCCTTTGAGGAATACGGGCGTGATGTGGTGAGGAGTATCTTCTTCTTTGTTTGTGGTTAGTGACTAACCTGGTATCAGAGTTATATGCTGCCCATGGGATTTTGAATTAGCTTCACATGCTGCTGAGAAATATCTCTCAGAAATGCTGTACCACCAGCATTTCTGAGAGATATTTCTCGGAGTATGTTAAATATAGTTTATACTAAATATAGTTTATATTTTCCAGAATTTTAAAGCTAATCCTCAAACACTCAAACAAATGTGATCACCTGTTTTGTATTAGCATAGTACACTGACCTATGAAAAGTCATGATGTTGGCAAAATTGACGACACAGCAAAACAATACGCTACCTGAGTCATGAGTTAGTTACTTCCGTTAATACATAATAGAACATACACATTTTATACTACACGTTCAGTTTAGAACAATGGTAAAATCGGAGTGATTCCTTGTGTAATCTGTGGCTACTCCGTCTCTATGACTAGCGCACCGTTTTACACAGATACTATTAGATGTTCGGACAATTTGTATGGAGAGTCAAGTTTTTGACGTGAAAACTCTTTTAGGCGCACTTTGAGCTCTTTCTGAACAATGAATGAAACTGACTGACCGTGACACCTGGGTCTGTGACGCTGAATCGCATATACCCGGCTCCAGTCGTAAGTTTTCACTTTTATCGTGTGGTAATAACCACACATTCCTCTTTTTCCCCCTTTTGGCTCGAATACTATTATAACCTAGGGCTTATTTTTAGGCTCTGTGTGGAGCGGAAAGAGAGTGTCGAGACTCTTACTGACTAAAACCCATCCATGTTCCTTCCTTAGCCCTTTATGTTCCGGGGTAGCGGTAACTCTTTCGGACAATTCCGCTGAATAACCTAGGGCTACACTGTCAGCAGACACGTTTTTGGACGTAAAGCTAAAATATCAGATTTTTAATTTAATCGAAGCAAAGAATAAGCAATTACGATCCAGAAAAAGTAATAAAAACGAGAATAAAGCGCCTAAAAGCCCACAAATTAATTTTATAGCCTTATTATTTTATGACAAGGATGTTTGACATTTAATTTAATCAGTGTTGCCAGCCCGCATACGAAATACGCTACTTTAACGCCATCTATATTCAGGGCGCGCACAATCCAATACTGAATGCGATTTTCACTAGTTTCGAGAGAAATTCACTTTCTGCGCCATTTATCCGGAATTCGTCCTGTTTAACAGGCTCTGACCGAAAAAGTGTTATTTCGAGTCGAAAATGGAGGTCGTGAGTTTTAAGGAATCACTCAAGTGTGGATGAAAGATTACGGATTTCAATAAAATATATACCTATTGGTGTTTAGTCTAAGTGCGAAAATAGGTCTTTCAATTATGTAATATTGCTATATGAATGGTTCCATTCTGTATTTTAATGATGACATCGTTTACTTGATGGCTATGTGGTTATAATAATTTATCATTGGATTGCCTCGTTGGTCTAATGGTCAAACGCTACCGCTGCGCGTCCTGGGTATGATTCCCAGGTTGGGAAAATTGTTATTGGGTTATCCACCTGGAATTTTTCAGTAGCAGTCCGGATTTTGGGTATGTGTCCAGTTAATGGCAATAGACATAACTGGCGAAATGTTGATGTTCCATTAGTGCAACTCTACCTGTTCTGCTCTGCCCAGCGGGGAAACAAGGTGTGATGTTTTCATTAATTTGTTAGTAAACTCAATTTGACGTAGGCTGTATACACTAACAGAATATTTTACCAGATCACGAACGTAGCATAATAATGAATAAGTAATAATATTAATATTTAACATTCCACATTTAAAAATTGTTGCCAGAGTAAAAATAATCTTAAAATTGCCACCCTCCATGCCCTTAATTGTACGGTATATTTTTTTTACTGGCAGGAGATCGTCGACCTCAATAAAAAAGTCGTTAAGAGGCTCGGCTGTATCTTTTAAAAGCTGATTTTGTGAGGATAACTTGCATCTTGTATGAAAAGAATCACCTTTCGGTGTGCTAGAGCTGTTTCAGTATTCAGATGGGAGGTTTTGTAGCTTTCGGAGTGATAGCACGACTTTTAGTGTTCCTTAGTTGAATGGAATCTTGGAAACCTGTCTTCTCACTGCCATTTTGAATCCTTAGAGAAAAATACGAATCTCAAAATGATAATACTACCAGTTATTTTTTCGGTAACTTTAAAACGCTTTTTTTGGAAACTAATCGGCCTGCTACCAATTATTGTTTAAAACCGCATGCTATTTCTGTCAAACGTTTCCAAGTTGACAGAGACGGAGAAACATGTTTAGCGCTAATACATGTAGTCATTTGTAGTGCAAGCCGACCGGGCTGATAACAGCCGATCTATCCTATGAAAATCTCACCGTAAAAACTTAGGTGAGTGAGTTTCAAGTGAGCTGTACCAAGCATTTGGTGGAATGACCGCTCACTTTAAGCTCACTGCACCAAAATTGTATGGTGAAATTGTATAGTATCGTCCACCTGATGCTAGGGATTGACACTATTAACACCTCATTTCACCTGAGTTTTCACGGTTTTGGTTTTTATAGAATAGACAGGCCGTATCGCAATTTAAGTTTAAATGTTTGCATTGTTGTAACACAGAACCATATTTGTCGTCCGACATGCACTTTGTCGATATCTAGTTCTTTTCATCCCACACAAGTTGGGGTTAACTGGGAGGAATGTAGTCTTTATAGCCGATGGGCTAACGACCTGAAACTACTTGTGTTCAATTGCGGTCTTTTAAACAATCATTTGTCTGATATACGGCTTGAACTATGTTTAAACTTAAGTCGGTTGTAGGAGCAATTTCTGCGGGATGGGTGGGCTGATTGTTGTCTTTGGCAAGCTCTATACTAACGTTATACCTATATAAAACTGGTATCGATTGAAACATCACTCATATTTTCATTATAGAAAATATGTATTCAAAACCTTGCTTTATTATCCAATGCGCCATTCCTCTACCTACTAAATTTTAATCATAATCATAAAAGATCATGTTGTTATGACCATACTCTGGGATGCTTTCCATCTGCAACTACCTTCGGATTGTGTTTCTTGACACTTAAAAAGAACTAGCGCAATAAGGGTGTCCTGTACACCTTTAACCCTCCCAGTTAGGCTGAAGTAATGTATCCATTTTGCCAAAAACAACAACATGGTTCGAAGTCCTCCCAGCCCAAATTTAATTCTAAAGCCCAAGTGGCTAAATCCGGTAGCTTGCCAAAGTTTCCACAAGAACTTATCCTTTTCCATAAATCCGGGTAAGTTCCGCAAATTGTCGACTAAGTTAGAACGGAAGGCGACCAGCCCGATATTGTTTAGTCAAGTGCATGATCTGAAAATAGCAGGCCTACCTGGAAACGTGTCTAGAGACCATTCAGCGACATTCTAGCTAAATCCAGGACAATAAGTAATTTGATACTGTTGGTGGATATTCCTGGGTTTAGTCTTAGAATGGTTTTCAAATTACAATAGCCAAACCGATATTTATGATAAATGTCCGGCGTAATTAAAGTTAATAAATATGATATGTTTATCGGTAGTGGAATAAAACTATCTATTACTATCCCGTAGTATCCATTGTTCTGTGAATATTAGCGTCCAGAAAACCATAATATTGAACTGTTATATTTTATCTGTCATTCAATATTTTACATTATTGCCAATAACTTGTTCTTGATGATTTATATCACTGAACATCTATTATCATCGTTTAGTTAAATGTCTTTATGAAAATTCTAACTGTAGAATTTCAAAGAACTTAAGAATAACCATCAGACATAAATGACACAACCACAGATAAACTTAAGAGATACTCAGAAATACGATAGTCAACGTAGTATTCTTATCTTCTCTTAACATAATATGTTCTATCTCATCTGTAATTTATCTCTGATTGATGATAACCTTCGGGGTTGGACCGTAATATGTAGATGTACCTACGGTCCCAGCGTATCACGTTATACCAAACTGTCGAATTTCTAAAAATCATTTTAAACCTTAAAGTGTTGATTGTTAAGTTCAAAATCAATTGAGGGAATTTAACAGTCTATGGTAGCTTGATGTGCTGGCGACTATACATAAGACAAACGTTTATTGGCTTAAAGTTTATTAATGCATTTAAGTAATAGCGAAAGTCAAATGCGTATGTAAATACCAATAAAAAAATATCCAAGGGTTTTGCTTATACCTTTTAAAGGGTGATAATAACAATTAATGTAATATTGATACCTCAGATACAATTGAGTTTAGCTGCAACCTTTTTAACCAGTACGGTCAAAAACTTTGGGTCTCCAAAACCAGCACCACTTTTGCCCTTATAAAAACACCCGCAAAAATTATATATCGACTCTACGTCAATAAGAACACAAACCATAATAAACTTACTGGCTTAAAACGTCAATACGTAACGAAGTTAACTGTCACTTCGCACAAGTATTGGAAAACTGCCAAACGTTCATCACGATTTGATTCGATTTGATTCGATAAAGGACTGAGGCAACCAATCGATTTCTGATGCAACAGCAGTTTTATCAATGGTTTTAAATGCTTCAATTGTGTCTCGTTACATATATATCGATTCATGTGTTCGATTTTACTATTCTGGTATGTCGTTTTGTTTATCAATGCCTGACGTAAAATATATTTTGTGGTGTTTTTATTTATTTTGTCGATCTAGCTCTGTTACTGACATAATATCTATATCACTGTAGGTAATGGATAAGTTAAAAATACAGTTATGAATAAAAACATTAAATTAACCTTTGTTGCTAGAAAATACTCATACAAAACCTATGCATACCCTCTTGTTACTAAATCCGTTAACAAATCATTAAGCTTGCACTGGACGCAAGTTCTCCTTACACCCGCATTCACGCACAACGGCGTAAGACAACACTCCTCCACCATAACGTTGGTCTAATCCTTTATTATCGCTTAAATCACGCCTAACGTATTTATTGCCTTGCAATGCTTTTACTGATACTTCAAAGGATCTTAAGTTTACCTTCCAACATGAATTATATGTGTATATGTACATATATTGTTGGCATTCCTTGAGTCTATATCAGTACCGTCTCGAGCTGTAACGAGCAATGCAAAAAGGACAGGAGTGTCTTAGCTCACGGCTTAGGCTGGCCGTCTGTATGTGTGTGATTGTTACCTTATGGAGTGAGCTTTTAAACACTGCTAATAATGCAAGATGTTTATCTTCTACTCTGTTGAAACTCCATGCTTTAATTTCGTCCAACACATCAATTAATCTGAAAGGATTATTACTTACCACTGCCAGACTCTTAAAATTCATTTTGCTACAGCAGTCCATTGCCTTAAAATCTACACCACTTATTTCAATATAAACGGTTACAAAACTAAAACAAATTCAATTCTGTCAGCAATGTTGATTATCTCTTCACTAACATAATCATCAACAGGTGACATCGTCTAATTCAAATACTCATCATCATATCTTCAACAAATCCTTAAGGATTATCACATTCCTCTTTAGTCTAAGGATCAGTAACCACAGCCAACTGAAGGCCAAGAATAGCTCAAGTAGATCCGGCGACGTCTCACTGAAGCATAACGAATTATGATATTTATGAACTGCCCTGAAAGTCCTGGTCCTTAAGCACAGGATGGAGACGAGACAGTATTAATTATTACTGTACAAGCTTCTTCATTTGATTGATGATCGTCTCATGAAGTGTTATTGCCAATTTTTGGAGTGCATTGCACTGCATGCCTTAATGAAAGACTAACATTTTTGCATCTGGTTTTAAACTATTAAAGATGTTTTGAAATTGACACCGGTCCTTGATCTGGGCTTATTAGTATGTATTAGATGACTAATCCGATTCAATGCAATCATTTCGTCTGAAATCAAACACTTTACAAAAACACTTTTCAACTTGATTAGTGTATAGCTTCATAAATAATAATAGAAACAATTTTATTTATAAGATATAAACCTATTAGAGAATAACAAACCTAACCCACCAAAGAAACAGTGTGTGACCACAATGGACCACAAATGACCACATAAAGATATATTTATTGATAGTGAAGTGTTTTCTGTGAGTGTTGGTGATATAAATAATGAAGATGCATCTGCAAACGGATCTGTCGTGTGAGATCCCGTACAAGGGATGTGAGGAGAAGGTGCAGATCTCGCAGGAGGCGGAGATGCTTTACTATGAGCTCATCAGAGCTCTAGAGGAAGAGGAAACGGTGAGGATAATGTACATAAATTGAACGATCATTACTTTTGTCCACTGACTTTTCAAAACTTATCCAAAACATTTTAGTCTAATTGGCAAGAGATATCGGGTCATTTAACAGTAGCTTAAATTAACAGAATCCTAATTAGGCTTTTAGAAATCGGATATAAGGTACTTAGACACAAAGTTTAGAACTCGTTACAATTAATTTAGGATTCCGAATCCTAATTAATAATATGAACACACTAAAATTCTATTCGTTAATTTCAAGCCATGGTTAAAAGAAGAATTAACAGATATTTTTCAATAATTGTTGCTTATTTATTCAAATCGGTTTTTATCATAAATCAGTGTAACATCGTATGTGGTGATAAATTCAAAAGTCACCACATTATTTATACGGGACCGTTAAGTATTAAGTGTAGTCCTTTTTAGTTCGTTTTGGTCCACAAGAGGATTAATATCTCGCAGAAAATCTCCAGTAGATTTATACGAAACCTGTTGATAATTGGGTCGTTCAATATAGGCTGATAAGAATTTTGTCTCGGATTCGTTGGCGACCACAAAAATTGTGTGGTCACATTTTTTTTGCGGTTATTTGAACTGTTTGAGTTATTGTAAACGTTATTAGTTACAGCTTTTATGGATTATTGTGAATGTAGTTATTATTTAAGCGGTAGATTTCTGTGGTGACGAGAATTTTTGCATTACGGTTTTCTCAGCAGATGCATCAGTCGTATCTGGTTTTATTTTATTATTGTTTTTTTATAATACAACATTTATATTTACACCTAGTTCATGTGAATAATATTAAAAACAAAGCATAATACCACAACACAATAACGAATGATGATGATAAATCTGTTTTAGAAATTCCCATAGTGCAACCATTATGATTCATATCAGTTCTATGTGACCACATCACACCGCTGTAATCTTGTTATTGACAACCACAACATGTGCCACGCTCGTAATTAGTAATGTATTCATCAATTCGCTTTATTCAATTCTAATTATTTGATAGAGGGAATTAATTTTACATGCATATTAGAGCGCCTGCGCTGTTGTTTTATAGCTTATTTTATTTGTTTGTTGCCACAGGCTTCTGAATAGGATAGTTATGTATACTTACCAAAAATTTTCAAGTGGATTGTCTGTCTATAGGGAACATAATTTTCATGAACACTAATGTTTCAAGCTTTTCTTTTAATTTCGTTGGCTAAATTTTATGCTCGGCTTTTAACCTTATTTTAATAATAATTGTTTGGGTATCAGTCCTACAATTCATTTTGAAATTTTCAGACTATGGATTTATAGATAAGTGTGTTTATTGACTTGTCTTTTGTAGGTATGGCTACTAATTTACTTTTGACCATCACACCCACTGGCTACTGTAGGTATAAGTACTAACACAAATATGTGGTGGCAATGTGGTCACCCTAGTATGGTGGCAGTGTGGTCACCCATGTGAGTCGGGCGTTACCTCGCGAATTTGTTCTGCAAGTGTATCGAGGTTATTCACACCAAAATTTTGCATATATAACGAGATCTGTCTGTCGTTTTAGCCACTGTAAAGTAAGACAGAAGTTCTGGTTCTAACAATACGCTATGAAGCTTTTATGGAATATCGTAGGGGACGTGGTTGGGCTTCCTCACGTCCATATTTTGGCAATTCTTGACTAGTTTTGTACACAACTGGGTAGGTGCTGTAATGAATAGGGTAATGTGATGAATTAATACATTAAATAATGTTGTTTAATAATTGAGGCAAATATGACGAGTCAGAGTAGCCGTAAGATTTTGTAATACTTTACCTAAATCATAGACTGTTTGTATTTCAACAATCCAAATGCAGAATTAATTAATGCAACACCTAACAATGTTTTCCAGCTGCATAAAAGCTGATGCAATCTAAAATCGTGTTTGTTATCTTTCTGACGGATAGGGTCTTATAAATTTGTCAATCTGACTGCACGTTTTAGCACGTAACCATGGTTTTCTATTATTCCTACAAAATTATACAAAACGTATTAATGATTTCATTACAAAAATTTCATTATTATTAAGAAAAAACGCTAAGGGAAAACGAAGTTTTACCGCGGTCGGGCGATGCAATGCGATGGGTTTGGGCTGAGGGAGTTTTATGAAAATGTGGCTGTTATTTTGGTAAGTACTTATATGGGATAAATTGTTTTTTTTTTCCATTTCGCTTTTTCATTACAAAGTGAGACTTCTGTATCTACATGTTCAGTGGAGAGGGTTTATTTATTTAGTTTTATCTTAGCTTTATGTTTGCTGAGCTCAGTTCGGAGTTCGATTCCTTGTCTAAATATTATCGATACAGTACTTAAGTGTCTACAGTTGCACTGTTTGGTTTTGATGTCTTATGTACGTTGGTTATGTTAATAAGTACATTAAGTTGGTTGAGTGGGTGCTTTTTAAATACACAGTGAATGTAAGTCCATATTAGTTTATCAGAAAAGGAGTGGCAATTTTAAGCTGTGGACATATTTTATTCCATAAACATGTTTATACGGATAATGTTTACTAGAGGTAAAGTCATAAAAACCGTGTGATGTATCATGAAGTTGTATAGGTACTTAGGTTAGCAGCTTTATAATCTTGTGCAAGTTTTAGTACGTAGGTACCTAGTTACTTAGGTACTCAATTATAATACATAATTATTCATTATACAAACCATAGTTTTTACTCTAGAATATGTAATAACTAATGCCTTTAATGTTCTTATCTCATATCTATGTGGATGGTGTTGCGCTGGCGACTTGCGAGCACGACTCTACCTACTATAATCTAGCTTCTGGTCGCTACTTCGTTCGCGTGAAAGTTGTATAATACACAATATAAATACCAAAATTACAGCCACATTTTCATATACTCGTAACTCAAACCGACCGCGTCGCATCGCATCGCCCGTCCCCGGTATAACTTAGTTTTCTGTATTTTTTCGTGTCCTAAGGGTCGTACCTTAGTGTTAATAGCCGTCTTCAAGAATTAAGCCATCAATTACAAAAATAAAAATCTGACCTAGGACAGGAAACAAATCAGCGTTATTACATTATCGTATAGATATAAAAATTACTTTAGATATTATAGTAATTGGGCTGTTTTTCGAAATTCATAAGGACGGAATAAGTATCTGACATTATTTGCGAAATATGAATAAGCATAAGCAGCCTATAACGTTCCCCCTGCTGGAACACAGGCCTCTACTCTATGAGGAGTGTGGCAAAATCCAGAATGCGGGCCAGTGCGAGTTGGTAAAGATAGTAATGAAATATCTACTATTACTGGGACAATGATTCTCTCACTCTCTTTGATAACCTAGACTTGTGACAGCGATAATGAGGGCTTTGTTTAATCCAATAAGCTGATTTACTGATCATAATTAATCCTGTGAAAACGACTGAAAGTTTTCTCTTTATACAGATTAATCAACACGTTTAAAACATACACACATCAAAAGTGTCTAGGGATCAACATATATTTTTGCAATAACTTTTCTCTTGATTGATATTAATTTAAATTTTCTTTAAGGATTCATCAAATAAAGTGTTTTCGTTTGTCACAGTAACGATAAACCAAGTCACCTTTGCATTAATAAAGAAATTTGCCATTTTCCTAATAAAGGGATTTTTGACATTTGAACCACTAACATTAAAGTTCGAAAAAAAGACTGAAATAACAGTTTTCTTTAAAATTTTATTGGGTAACTTAAACAATTAATAATCCGTGTTTCTACCGCGAACACTAACAACACAAGAACATCGGTTTGGCATACTCAAAATGAGTTCATCCAAATCACGCTGTGGAATGGCCGCCCATGTTCGTTGCAACAACAAAAAAAGGTCTTCTTGCAACTGGATACCCTCCATATTCGGCAGAGCTCTTCTCTGTAGCATATCCCATGCATGCTCAATCGGGTTCAAGTCTGGCGACACGGAGACAAGACCGATACATTCAAATCTTAACTCGAAGAGCTCCAACAATAACCGCCATGATGTTAGCCGTGAGGCTTCATCACTCTTCAGGGAACTTAATTAGCGACCAAACAGTCAGAAACCGCTTGCATGAAGTGAACCTTCATTCCCGAAGACCGCTACGGGTACCACCTATAGCAATGCACAATCGTAGGATTCGATATCAATGGGCTCTTGAACACAGAAATTGGGCAGAAGAACAATGGCGTTTCGTGTGCTTTTCTGATGAGTCTCGTTTTGGTATGAGACCGGATACAAGACGTATACGACACTGGAGAACCCCTGGACGCCAACAGCGATTAAAATCCTGCCAGGAAGTCCATCCTTATAGTGGTGGAACCATCATGGTATGGGCGGGTATTTGGATCGGCGGAAGAACTGAGTTGATTTGGATCAGAGGCAACCTCAACGCTCAAATTTATGCTGAGACGATTGTATCTGACGTCATCGTTCCTCTACAAGTGCAAATCGGTCCCTTATTTCAGTTAATGCATGATAATGCACGACCGCACACCGCAAGAGTTGTAAGACAGACTCTCGCCGCAGCTAACATCAATGTCCTGCCCTGGCCTGCTCAGTCGCCAGACTTGAACCCGATTGAGCATGCATGGGATATGCTACAGAGAAGAGCTCTGCCGAATATGGAGGGTATCCAGTTGCAAGAAGACCTTTTTTTGTTGTTGCAACGAACATGGGCGGCCATTCCACAGCGTGATTTGGATGAACTCATTTTGAGTATGCCAAACCGATGTTCTTGTGTTGTTAGTGTTCGCGGTAGAAACACGGATTATTAATTGTTTAAGTTACCCAATAAAATTTTTAAGAAAACAGATTCAGATTCAGATTTCAGTCTTTTTTTCGAACTTTAATGTTAGTGGTTCAAATGTCAAAAATCCCTTTATTAGGAAAATGGCAAATTTCTTTATTAATGCAAAGGTGACTTGGTTTATCGTTACTGTGACAAACGAAAACACTTTATTTGATGAATCCTTAAAGAAAATTTAAATTAATATCAATCAAGAGAAAAGTTATTGCAAAAATATATGTTGATCCCTAGACACTTTTGATGTGTGTAGTTACAAGGTTTTGTCAAAGTTTATGGATTTAATTTATTTAATAGGTTACAGAAATTTTGCTGGTCCGTTGCTCGCGATATACAAGCATAGGTACTTACATCATGGGTCAAGCACAAAATTTTATTTTTCGAAGTCGGTTAAAAAAAAACTATCGCGTGTTTATAGGGTTTTTTTGACACACAAATTAAATCATCTCCTTCACAAATCGTAATGGTTTTGACTTTCAATCGTGACTAACATAAAAATAAATAATATCTTAAAAGATTTTATGTCACAGTCAGAATGGACAGCCATAACCCAACGAATCGTGGAAAGATATTGATAATTATTTTTTATTTTGTAATAAACATATCGTGCTGCAAGTTAAGTTAATTAAGTTTGTCTTAAAACAAGGTCAAAGTAAGATGTTATCGATGTAAAAGTGCTGATCATGCAACTGACATAATGTCTTAATTGTATCTTGCTTAACTTCTTCAAAGATTCGGCAATACTACATGATATTTTATTTTAAAATGTACAGTGAAATACTTAAAATTAAAATACAAATATTGAAGTCATAACGCAAAACAGCGAATCAGCAAATTAGCCCATTTTCTCGAGCAATATCTGGGGCGCTGTTCCATTTTCTAAATAAAAACGCCTTATTTGAAGTAAACAAGCAATAGTTTTTTTTTATCAGTGAAGTATTGGAACTAAAAAAACACATCCTTACTCAAACACGAGTACAGACTGCCAAAAAAAGCTTTAATTAAAAACATGCGCAAAATATGAAAAGAGTGCATATTTCAATATTTTCGTTCCATTCCAATATTGATTCGAATTTTAAATTGAAAATCTCTCCAATATCAAGCCATAAACGCGACCAGTTATTTAAATAACGAATTTGGAACAGTTCACAATCTCACACTGTGATTGGTTAAATCACAGTGTGATACAAAAGGCTTGGCGCACGCGATGTTTCCTCTGATGCACGATTCGGGATTTTATGTTTTAAATCGCCGTCTCGCGTGTGGAATTCGAAAGGGCAGTGGGTTATTTGTATTTTGTAACTTGGAACAAATTGCGGAGATTTTCCATCTGAAGGAAGAGTCTGATACTTAAATATGTTTATAATGTCCTTTATGATATAATACTACTCTGTCAAGAAAGTACCGAGAAAAGATCAATAATACACAAAATGTCTGTTATTCATCCAAATTTATTTTATCACCTTCAAAGTATGCTCCTTTAGAAACGATACACTTGCGTCAACGAATAATCCATTCATCAAAACATTTTTTAAACGCTGCTTCCGGAATTGAGTTCAGTTCTCGCCGCGAATTCTCCTTTATGTCTTCTATCGATTGAAAACGGGTGCCACGAAGTGGTAATTTGAGTTTAGGAAAAAGAAAAAAGTCAGCAGGAGCCATATCTGGTGAATATGGTGGTTGCTGGATGGTATTTGTTGAGTGTTTGGTCAAAAATTCGTTCACAATGATAGCCTTGTGCGAAGGCGCATTGTCGTGGTGCAAAATCCAAGAATTTTCTTTCCACAAATCTGGCCTTTTTCGTCGAATTTGCTCTCTTAAACGCCGCATAGCGCTCAAATAATATTCTTTATTTACCGTTAGACCTTCCGGTAAGAATTCAGAGTGCACAACACCGCGATAGTCAAAGAAAACAGTCAACATGACTTTGACTTTTGATCGACTTTGGCGTGGTTTTTTCGGTTTCGGTTCAGTTGGAAGGCGCCACTCCGAAGCTTGTTGACTAGTTAGCAAGTCAAACTCGTAAACCCACGTCTCGTCACCAGTAACAATGCGTTTCATGAATGTTGGGTCCGAACTGACTCGTTCTAGCATGTCCTCAGCGACTTTCATGCGTTTGCGTTTTTGGAGAAAATTCAGATCTTTTGGGACTAGCCGAGCAGCAACATGTTTAATACCCAAATGATTAGTTAAAATGGTACGGATCGACTCGTGAGATACAGAAAGTTCGGTGGCTATCTCTCTCAGAGTTGAATGGGGATTTTCAGTCACTATTTTCTTCACGTTTGCGATGTTAACTTCAGTTGCAGACGTTGACGGCCTACCAGAGCGAGGCAAATCTTCCATCACATCTCGACCGCTTTTGAACGCTTTGAACCACTCATAAGCACGAGTTTTTGATAAAGTCGATTCACCGTAAGCCTTCTGTAACATTTTCAGTGACTCCGAACACGAAATTCCATTGGCGATGCAAAATTTAAGACAAACTCTTTGTTCGATATTTTTGTCCATTATGAAATTCGCAATACACACTATATATGATATTACTAAAACCAGCACTGTATTTAATATAAATAACAGATGCAACTCAAACTCCGCGCCAAAATGGAAAACAGTTGTGCCAATCTAACAACTACAAAAAAACAAAAATTAGAATTTGGAACCATAAACAAATCATCCATTCCCGATACTTTTTTGACTGAATGTATGTTACTTGATGGTATCCAGTAACTTTTTAAATTCGCGACGACGGCGCAGCGATTGACAAAAGAAGAGCATGCGCAGACATAAAATTAAGCGCCATCATCGTTAAAGCGACTGTTTGTGCAAAAGAAGAGCTGACTGCAGTCGCACTTCATTAATTAAACTGATATATTTACAACTTGTACAATGTATGGTATTGTTATTGATATTAATGATTGTGGGCGATGCATCGCTTGTTGATAGCTTTTTATTTCTTACATAATGCATAGACAAATCAATAAACAGGGGTTTATCAAATAATTAATAAAGATCATAATTTTTCAGTTGTTAGCTTTAATTTTTTTTTTTTAATTTTATAAAGATCTGTAACTAACTAGCGACCTGCCTATGCTTAGTACGCAAACAACAAACAGTGAGATTTAATATTAATATGCTATAACTAAGTTTAAAAATAATTTATATTATGGTGACAACCGCATCAAAACCCGTTGTGCAATTTAGCAGTACAATGAAATCACACAGTCAGACACACTACTTCCTTAATTTATTCAGTAATTTATTTTTAAATTAGAAGTACCGTATTTTCTAACAACTGAATTGTTACATATCAGGAATGTTGATTTAATACATGCGCGTGGGCAAACTTCACAGTTCAGTTCAGTCTTTCATAATCTTTCATATTCGAAATAGTTGCATAACATTAAGGATTGTAGGCACCCCACTGTAAGTGAAGAAATATTCAAATTGTTTGTAAGTATTCTGAAATCTTTTGCAAGGCCCGTATCCTCGAATGGGTGGAAATGTTTATAAACAAACAAACACGTGAACTACATTATGCATTATTTGCTATTACGCGGAGATGAAGGGAATTTGTATCCACCTGATCATTCATTGTTAATAGATGATTTTGGAGGGCTCTGTGCCTGATGCTCTCTCTTGTTCGAACTTACTAGAAAATATTAAATTACTAATTTAAAAAAAAATATTTAGGTAGATATAGAAACATAAAAGTTCTGAAATTAGTTGCGCAGCAGACGGGTTAAGCTGAGATACGCCGTTAACAAAAAAAGTAAAACATTGATTTCCACACGTAATTTCTTCCACACCTATGAACGTACCCAAGTCTTATTACAATCAATGTATCCTACAACTCCTAAATATTATTCATACTTCACCATAACCCATCATAAAGTCATAACCATCCTACAGAATGCCGATGACATCACATCTGGTTGACGATACAAAAATAAGTGAAATGTCAAAACATTCCCGCGACTGACTCATGAGCACGCGACGACCGCACCGCATTGTTCTCCCATTCGAAATTCAAATTTGACATTTCCTGCGTGCGACGACACTGACAAATAGACAGCCATCTTGATTTTTAAGCTTTTTCGAGATGACAGGTGTATAAAATGTATTTGAGGATATATTGGAATATTAGACGGGTGTGATTGAAAAGGTGGATATTATGTTACCTAAACCTGTTAATTAGTAGTAGTGATTAATTAGCTGTTTTCAGAACTGTTATTTATTAACTGTTACTTCCATTTTGGGACTGTTGAACAGTAACATTTTTGTACTCTACCAATATAATGTGGGCTGCAGGCATTTTATTAAAGGTTTCAGTGTTAATGTGATGTGTTCAGTTCCATTTATTTATATTTATTTACCATTAAATTATTATTATTGGGTTGGTGAAGACAGAAGTTTGATAATAAAAGCTTCATTTTTCAATTTCGGCTAAAATTTTCGGAAACTCTTAATAACATATACATTTAACGTTATATCTAGTTCATCAGTCATACTCATCACCGGATTTATGCCTAGTTCCTCAGTAAATCCGATCTTTGTTCTCATGGCTCCGAACGTGTTTCGAATGCATTAATACGACTTTGTTCAACATATTGGTCAATGGTAAACGAATTACCATACAAGATGGTAATAAAAAGCGGCCAAGCACGAGTCCGATTCGCAGACGAAGTGTTCCGTAACACGGTATAATATATTTTTTTTAAACCATCCGGTTATGGGGACCTTCCATAGTAGTACCCAGTAAAAATTTCAAGTGTCTACCTATTAGGATTTAAAAGATAATTATAGCGCTGTGGCAGACGGACCGCGGAGCAATAGTAGTAGGGTATTTTTGGCACTCTTTAGGTGCGGAACCTTAAAAAGCTTTGTATAAATATTTTATTTATATCCTCACGGGAAATGCAAATAAGAAATAACTGTCGCATTTTTGGTTGAAAATTCTGTGAATAAAGTTGCGAATACCATTGTATTTGTAAAGCTACTAATACTTATACATTTTTGGTATCGCTACATGAATATATTTTTGCACATCACTACGAAGTTTTGGTATACATGCAATTAAGTTAGTCAAAATAAATCCTGAGATTTAATTTTACGAAAATGAATGATATCGTTAGATTTGCTTAGTATTATTATTAGATGATAGATTTTCGAAGTTTTTATTTTATTGTCAGAGCGTCTTACCTAATAATTGGATTATTTACCTGTTTATATCATTATTTTTATTAATAATTATGTTTTTCTTGTTACAGGTAATTTGCCAAATCTCAACTATTTCGACTAACGATGTACCCGTAGAATCAACAAAGGTCAGATTATAATCATACTTGTGCAGCAATTTATACATTACTTAATAATATGTTTATTATTATAGACATACAAGATATTCTAAACTAACAGGGAATCCATACAAAAAGTAATGGAAGAAGCTCCAAACTTCGTATTTTAGTAGGTACAAATACAATACTCTGTTAATACAGAAATAACTCTGCAAGTCTGTAGTCTGCAGTGCAAACTTATCAGCAGATTGCAGATAAGCAGGCAGGGATGACTGGCTCTTACAGGTTTCTAGATTAACCAACGTAGGGTCGGTTGCACCAATGTTTAAACTGACGTTAAAGTGCGATCAAGAATGCGTTTTTGTTTTATAGTTGTCTGATTTGTAGGTTAATTTAACAGGCTATTAAGTGCTATGCTATTTTTATTACTAAACAGTCGTAGACATGCACCATTTGGATGTTATTTTTATTAATCAGGATACATTTAAGTTGATATAACACAAACAAAAAAACCTTGTTAACATGCCGCACCTGGTGCCTAATATGTAGACTGGTAGTAAGAATTAGATTAGCATTTGGCATAATGAAATGCACTTCATTTAATATGAAGTCCTCGACATTACGAAATTATATTTAAATAGTCGCAAGGCTATTTCAACTAAAAATGTCATCCAAATATGTTGAATAACGTCAAATCTGGTAAGATTTGACGTTATTTAACATATTTGGATGACATTTTTAATGTGGTGAATTTGGTTAAATTCACCACATCATGGTATCTTACACCTACACAGCTTTAACCGTAGTTAATTTAACCCGTCGTTAACAACTGTGCAACCGTGCTAGCCTGCGGGGGTGACAGTAATCGGAGTATGCAATCGACAGTCGGGACCAGTCACAAACTGTGTTGTGTATCGACTTTGTTATATTGGGTGCTGCGACTATGCCTTATATTTAATATAGCTTCAGCATGCGGCTTCGACCGCGTGGATGTCGGAAATTGTTACAGAGAAGGCAGGAGCATTGTTGGCTATTTCAGACCTATATTTACTGAAGACCAGGTATCCTCACGATTTTTTTCCTTCAATGTAGAATGAAATAAACTCAGTAAGTAATTGGAAAAGTCACGTTGGTACTAGGCCGGACTTGAAACCACATTTGTGTAAAAGTGTGCCAATAAACTGCAGTTTTTAACAATATTTACTTTAAGTACACCAGAAAAAAGTATTTTTGTTTCAAAATAAACTGACCCGCTACGACAAAACGTGAAAAACCATCCGATTGGTTCTCGTGAAAAACCAGCCGATTAATTTTCATTTCAACTCAAAAAGTCAAAAGATTCAGGAAAATAGTTTCCTTTTATTTAAAAAACCCATCCATCTCAATATACCTATTTGTAAGTTTATCGGCACGCGTAAAAAAGGAACACCTATAAACAAGAATTATTGCTAACTCGCTGATCTCTCGTCAATCTTCAATCCCAAAGTGCGGATAGAAACACATGGCTTCTGAAACACAACACTTGCTAACAATAAATAGTTAGTGCTTGTGTATAATAAACTATTTAAATTAATACCTTTTGGTACTACAACATAAGTGCATCGGCTGGTTCCTGTCAAGTCGTTAACGTCTGAGAGGTAACTTTAGTATTATTTTAGAGCTACCCCCTTACTAATAAACGTATTATATCAGTTGGATAGTTATAGCGAGTTATGTTCGAGCGGTGGGATCTACCCCTGTTACAGAGGTGGATGCAGCTTCGTAGTAAGTCTTCCCCTCGTATTATGTACTAGCTTCTCCCGCTGTTCGGCTCTTATTGGTCGTAGCGTGGTGTTACATAGCCTATAACGTCCTCGATAAATGGACTATCCAACACAAAAACAATTTTTCAATTCGGACCATTAGTTCCAGAGATTAGCGCGTTCAAACAAATCAACTCTTCAGCTTTATAATATTATTAGGATAGATTATTTTTATTTGTTTTGATTGTTATTTGTATGTTGTATTTTATATTTGATTTTATTTAAATGGAATACAGTTTATGTATTTTTAATTGTGTATTATATTGTATTTTAATTTATATATAGATATACACCGATTTCTCTCTTTCAGTCGTCAGAAATTTGACTTTTGAAAGAAGAAGACAAAGCGTTGTGTAACTATACAGACGCTATACAACGTTTACAAGTAAGGGGGTTACTATGTAAAACACAAATAAAACTAAACAACACAAAAGACTATTATGATTCTCTATCCGGTCGTGTCAGATTGCCGTAGTTCGGACTATGAGAATGACGGAAGAGAGACTGCACCTGCGTCTGCGCATACACTTGTGCACCATAGTACCTCCCGCGCCGAAGGCCGACAGGTCGCCATGAGCGAAATTCGGCTTGGAGGACTATTATTAAAATTAAATATCGACATTATTATACGACTATGCAAAGGAGAATGGGCGTTTTTGTATAGGCCCCGTCTACAGACCACAGTGCTGAATTAACTTGTGGTTTATATATCATTTGAAAGTTCATAAGAACAGCTTTATTTAATTATACTGGACACCAACAGCCTTCCGTAAATGTACAAATTTTCTTGCTTTCTTTTCATTACATCTGCAGGGAAATAACTATGATTGATTTTGTTTTGCAAGGAGTTATATCCTTTCCAGTCAGATTGACGATTTTTATCATCGTCAGGCATGACCTAGAACCAAAAATTCGAAGTCGTTTGACCTTCACACCACATTCTCGGTACTAGGCCGTATGGTAAATTTTGGCGCGCTCCCTCTAGCGGAGAAAAGGCCTGAATCCTGGCAGTGGGAAACAGGCTGATTATGGTTTTGCCCAAAAAAAATTACTGAAATACTCACCCAATATTTATGTTGATGCATTCCACTATGTGCACTTGGTGGGGTCGGATGAATGGTTGATGGTAGCTAAGTTCGTATAATTTGTGATACTGACAATTCCTTGACACCAATTTCTCTGATTCCCAAACCCACAGTTACATCACAACTTCAGTGTTACCACACTGCACACTGATATCATAAAAGATCTCAATCTATAGTGTTGCCATGTACGGCGCTTTTCAAAAATGTCGTGTTTATCGTCGTAATTTTAAGCTCGCCAGCCTGTGTCCCGTTTAATTGTGTAAAAATCATGTTTATGAGTTATAAAACCATAATTGGAAAGTTTATTGTTTTGATAAGTCCAGACTGTGATTTACGCGTTTATAAATAAGGACTTATAAGTAACTAAATAACGGTTTCAATTAATTCGATGATATGTGGGTAGTTAAAAATCTTTTGGGAACATTAACACTCGTCAATAAAATCAGTTTTAAAAATAAAATTTGAAAATGAAACATTTTTTTATCTGATGTTTTTAAAAACATTTTTAGACTTTCAAAAAGCATATTCACGGCTGTGAGCTAAACTAGACTTTTCTCACGTGTAAAATATAACGAAAACAACCTGTAATCTGAAATAACATTTAAGCCCAAAATTTTAACACGAAAAATAAAAAAAAACTTTTGTTACTCATACACAAAAAACATACTATACAATACATGCATTCAAAATGCAACTTCTTCTCATAAGACATAAAGTCCAGTTTTGCAATAGACTGAGGTACTTAACTTAAGTCTATTTTTAGCCCAGAATTTCTAAGAAAATTGTGCCCTACAAGGATTCCTATTATTAACGTGTCATATGAATTTGGACTTTACGAGTTTTATGGGAAGGTGTGTTTTCTATTGTGTGCTGGTAGCCGGTACCTTCCATTCACAACATATGGTAGCAGTGAGTCACTTTTGTTCTGATAGCATCTTATAGGTCTCTTTTCATATTTTGACCTCACATCGTCGGCTTTCGTTAATAGGTAGTCTGTAAGGGTTTCGTCATGACTTTTTATATAAAAAGGTAGATTTGTGAGGTCTATAAAGTATGAAAGGGATGCAAATCCTTGATCGAAACCGGTTGGTCTGCATTTACCAGACGTAGACATCGAACCCGCGGCCCTGGATTTTTTGAAGGATCTTCTGTATCGTTAACATCAGGCGTTTGGCCGTTGGGTCTATAAATTTTCCATATAACTATATATTTCTGGATCAGCTTCTAGCCTACCCAGATGCAACCTAACAATAACAATGACAGCCTCAAACAAAAAATATTAATCAATCAAAATTACCCCTTACCACGAGATGATGCCAGAAGAATCCCTCAATCCAGATCCATTATTTATCTAATATACCGATATACGGCGAAATCCCTCCGTTTCTGACGTCATAAACCGGATGCCGGCTGCCGGCGCCGGTATAAAACCGGGTAACGGCCGATAGCCGGATTTCTTCGTGTAATGAAACTGGGATCTTTGGCCGGTCCGGAGAAAATGTGGAATTATCTGGAGACGGGTAATATTGCATTCTGTCTGTGTATTGTTGTCTGGAAATATAGTGTTAAATTTTTGCTCCACTGCGGCAAAAGCTAAAGGGAGAACGTCTCAGGATTTATATGTGGTGATGTTATACCGACTGCCTCGATGGTCGCAAGCTCTATTGCTGGCAATGGGTCGATTTCCAGGTCGGGCAGTGTTATTGAGTTTTTTTCCACTAAGAAATTCTTAGTAGCAGCCCAGGGTCGGGATTTGTGCCGAATTGATGGCAGTAGGCCAACATGGGACTTAAAGAAAAATGTCGAAATATGGATGTACTGTGGGTACATCTCACTTTCATTCATTCGTTCACTCCGAAACAAATGAAAAAATGACCAATCTATACTAATATTATAAAGAGGTAAAATTTGTAAGTTTGTATGTAGGGGGTAATCTCCGGAACCAATGATCCGATTTCAAAAAATTTTTCACCAATAGAAAGCTACATTATTCCTGAGTGCTATAGGCTATAAATTATATTTATATCATACATATTAGCCGAGCTATCGCAATTTTAGTCTAGCAAGTCGGAAAGAAATTTTCCGCGGACGAAGTCGCGGGCAAAAGCTAGTTAGACATATTACGATAAAAGCCTATTTTTAAAATAAAGGTGCCAACCATTATTTGCATCCTTATTTTGAAATCAGGCTTCAGGGGGCCATTGCCCCTTGCCAGATAATTATCTGTTTACATACAGCGATGGAACAACGTTTCTACATTGTCGCTTATCTTACTAATACTGGTTCGTTGGTAAAATAATTGGTCAATAACTTCTTATCTTGTAGGTGTAGCTATGCCCACCAATCCTGCTTACCCCCAACAATAGCATGCAACTAGCTGGTACAAGTCTCCGACCCACGCTACTTCCACTTCCAAACACCCACTCACTAGTGATGTGCCTATGTTCGCAGTAATTGGTATGTACTACACAAATGGCACTAGCAAATCGATTCGCTATCATGTTCGGTACCAAAATGGTTGAAAGTAATTTTGTGGGAATTAAGTTTGCAAGGTTGCTATTCCCTATTCGTATGTATCGTGAGTGGTTCATGTAGAGATCAGATTGTATGGTAATCCTTTCTTGCTATGGTACCAGTGGAATTACACCACACCTTTCAACAAGCAACGTATACCTTCCTAACTTGGCACAATAATGATCACTAATCCATATTTTATACAGAACAGACACGAATTAGTCAGATTATATTTGAATATTTATTTTATTTTATTTATTTATTTGTTTGGTCTACCAACAATTGTTTACACCAGTTATGGGCATGAAAAACAAGCAGAAACAGATAAACAATAGTGTACAATCACTTATAGGTAAACTCAGCATGCAAAATGAATATTCGAACTTGGAACGCCTAAGTTATGTTAACGTAGAAGCTCGTTTATGATTTAAGGTCTACGTAGACGATATCATTATTGATAACTTGGGAGGTCCGTGAATGGGCCGTAGTAAGAAGCCAAGATTTATTGATTCCACTATCTGTACACAAATAATTGTGTCATTCTATGAACAATCGTAAATCATTTGAACACGTTTGTTTTAGGAAACAAAACTCCGTAGGTAGGTACGTAAACTTACCACTCATGGACCAATTTTAAATAAAAACCGCAGAACATAGGATTGTGGTGGAGAATTCGGGATATCTTAAATCAAAGACCGGACTTCTGAATGTCAGTCGTTCGAAAAATCTAGACTTTTTTCCTCACATTACTGAAACTCGACCTACCTACTCATGTTCATAATGATTATGTTCGCACCAAAGTGACAACAGTTATTGGCACTTCGGTACTAATAGCCCATCACTAGTGAAAACTGGCCGTATGCCAATTAGTGAGTCAACCAGTTGGCGCGGGTTCGATTCCCTGTCGTGATATGTTTCTCTTATTAACAGTACCACACAGAGATAGGTACTTAAATGGTACTTTAGGTACTATAGTCTGCGATTTGTTCGTGGATGTAGTACTTAGTTAATGACTTAAGTACAGATAGTAGATTTCCAGGAAATATAAATTGCCCTAGACGTAGGAAATGATACAGGAAATATTGTATTTGCTGGGTTATTTAGCTGTCTTAGTATTGGCGCCGATTAACGTTTAATGTACTTTCATACCCATGGGAATTTGACTTGGTGAGTAGAGGAAGGTCAATGAACCGAGTGGATTGCGGAAGAGGCTGCTAAAAAAAACGACTACTAAAAAAACACTACAAACTGAAAAATTACTTTAATTTCGGAAGTCGGTGGCAAAAAACGATAATACACACATCAAAAGTGTCTAGGGATCAACATATATTTTTGCAATAACTTTTCTCTTGATTGATATTAATTTAAATTTTCTTTAAGGATTCATCAAATAAAGTGTTTTCGTTTGTCACAGTAACGATAAACCAAGTCACCTTTGCATTAATAAAGAAATTTGCCATTTTCCTAATAAAGGGATTTTTGACATTTGAACCACTAACATTAAAGTTCGAAAAAAAGACTGAAATAACAGTTTTCTTTAAAATTTTATTGGGTAACTTAAACAATTAATAATCCGTGTTTCTACCGCGAACACTAACAACACAAGAACATCGGTTTGGCATACTCAAAATGAGTTCATCCAAATCACGCTGTGGAATGGCCGCCCATGTTCGTTGCAACAACAAAAAAAGGTGTTATCAGTCGACTTTGGACACGTTACCGAAGCACTGGTACCGTGGCTGAGCGCCATGAAGGACGGTATCGCTGCACCACACGGAGACAAGACCGATACATTCAAATCTTAACTCGAAGAGCTCCAACAATAACCGCCATGATGTTAGCCGTGAGGCTTCATCACTCTTCAGGGAACTTAATTAGCGACCAAACAGTCAGAAACCGCTTGCATGAAGTGAACCTTCATTCCCGAAGACCGCTACGGGTACCACCTATAGCAATGCACAATCGTAGGATTCGATATCAATGGGCTCTTGAACACAGAAATTGGGCAGAAGAACAATGGCGTTTCATGTGAAGAAGAAGAATGGCGAAGTCCATCCTTATAGTGGTGGAACCATCATGGTATGGGCGGGTATTTGGATCGGCGGAAGAACTGAGTTGATTTGGATCAGAGGCAACCTCAACGCTCAAATTTATGCTGAGACGATTGTATCTGACGTCATCGTTCCTCTACAAGTGCAAATCGGTCCCTTATTTCAGTTAATGCATGATAATGCACGACCGCACACCGCAAGAGTTGTAAGACAGACTCTCGCCGCAGCTAACATCAATGTCCTGCCCTGGCCTGCTCAGTCGCCAGACTTGAACCCGATTGAGCATGCATGGGATATGCTACAGAGAAGAGCTCTGCCGAATATGGAGGGTATCCAGTTGCAAGAAGACCTTTTTTTGTTGTTGCAACGAACATGGGCGGCCATTCCACAGCGTGATTTGGATGAACTCATTTTGAGTATGCCAAACCGATGTTCTTGTGTTGTTAGTGTTCGCGGTAGAAACACGGATTATTAATTGTTTAAGTTACCCAATAAAATTTTAAAGAAAACTGTTATTTCAGTCTTTTTTTCGAACTTTAATGTTAGTGGTTCAAATGTCAAAAATCCCTTTATTAGGAAAATGGCAAATTTCTTTATTAATGCAAAGGTGACTTGGTTTATCGTTACTGTGACAAACGAAAACACTTTATTTGATGAATCCTTAAAGAAAATTTAAATTAATATCAATCAAGAGAAAAGTTATTGCAAAAATATATGTTGATCCCTAGACACTTTTGATGTGTGTAGACAAACCGAAGACAGCGGCTTTCGAACTTAAAGTTATTTTTCACTTTGTAGTGGTTTCAAATTAAAGAATCATCAAAATTGGTACTTCTAGAAAAAGTTCTGAGGTAATATTAAAAGAAAACATTCGAATTGAAAACTGCCTCCTTTTTTGAAGTCGGTTAAAACAGCTAAGGTGATGACTTGATGAGATTTAAATGAATTACCTCCACTTCATAATCAAGGCTTAGTGTGATAAAAATTTAGATTTTATATCAGACTGAAATAATCATGTAAATTTTCTATTGACTTCTGAGACCTCTTATCAGATTAAAACCTTTAGCCTGTATCATTGCCACCAACACTAACTCCAACTACCTATAACCAACCAGTCTTGAACACTACACAACAAACCACTCAACAAATTCAGGTTAATCTCCCATTAACATACAATTTTAGTCTCATCCACTTTTCCATACATGTCTAGTTGTCACATAACGGATAGACGTGTACCAGACTTGTTTTTATGCTGATCCCACTTTGTACTACTGTTATGTCGTGAAGGACGTCGTGAACTTGTGCATGTCCTTCGGTAAGGTCAGGTGCGTACGCGCAGTGGCCGTAACTCGCTCTGTGTGAATCAGAATTTATGTAAAGACTTGACTGTGGCCTGTTATTTTTACTTCTCAATTAAGAACGAGTTTTGTTGTGACTCAAAGTCAGACGTGGCTGCACTCGTTAAAATCTTGTTTTTAGTGTTTGTATATCCTAAGCTTTTGTGTAGACCTGATAGACTAGTGATCTAGAGGACGCCATGTCATAGTTTGAAATGGCATTGCGCATGTGTTGCACAGACGCCAGCACATTAAGCTTTCCCAAACTGTCAAATTTTCCCAATTGAACATGAACCTTATATTTTGTAATAAAGTTGAAAATGGATCAAAGAAATATGGTGGATTGGGGTAGTTTGATGTGCTGGCCTCTGTACTTGTAACCATAGATATAAATATATCTAGTGTATTCTTGTGATCTATGTTCCTTAGGTCTGTTTTGCACTTTCAAGAGGCTAACCTCTCTTTCATCCAACCAAATTCTTTACATGACATCAAACGGCCTTTGTATAACTATGCCTCTCGTGTTTTTGATCATCATACTCAAATATACGAGCGACACGGTCTCGTCGACGCGTGACAACTGCAGTTGCATCTGCCGCACGTGTGTATTCACACAGGAACAAATAATAGGTAAAGGCATGTGCATATTAATAACAAATCTAAGCCACCTAGCTACGACACGGAAGCGGTAACAAGCAGATAAGCGTTATCGGGAAGCAATAACCTCAATCAGTGCAGTACATCTGTACACAATAGTACACAACTTATATGGGGGCTGCCGATCATGTTCCTATTAATGGGCTACTGATTAGTAAATTAGAATTGTGTTGTGTGTTAACTAGGTTATGTTTTCTGTGAAAGTCAATAAGAAAACCTTGTTCTGTTTAAAGCTTAATCTTATATACTTGGACACGTGAATGTTTTCCATTGTTTGTTGTAAGATATTGATCTGAAAATCAAAAATACATGATTAAAATTTTAGCAAATTCAAAATATTGCAGAATTTTTTTTTTTTGAGTATTTTGTACGGACTGGGAACGATTCTTATGCCGAGACTATAGTTTTTAGAATTGTTGTGTGGTTGTCTGTATGTTTCCGCACCACGTAAATACCAATGAATATAGCAGATAGAAAATGTAAAAGAACGGGTAGTTCAGTCAACTGTAAAGAAAATTGCTTTGCAAACCTTAGTTCGTTTCCAACAGTTGATATAGGTGCTTTACTTTAGACTTTGCTGTCCTGAATTTCTCAAAATAGAAATTTCATAAAAACGATAATTTAATCATTGCTAACCGATTTTCATAAAATCTACCGAAAATTTTAACCAAAAACAACAACCGTACACAAAAATCACTCAGACATCAAAACTTCACTCAGTTCATTGGCCCATGGCATCTGATAATGAGCGCCGCATACGGCGCAGACGCAGGGCGGGCGCCATCATGAATCACTCACTGTGCGGTGACCTTGATGCTCTATTTAACTGTTTGTTTGTTTACATGTCGGTAACTTCCGGTTTAAACGCACTTTAATTATCTCTGGTTTAATTTTTAAACTTTTTGGTCTGGTAATTTGTAGGAATGTGCGTTTTTGGGTGAATTACTTTTCAGTTGGGTATCTGCTTGTTATAATATAAAACAATAGGAGCGTGAATATATCTCAAATGCCTTATGAAATATTTAAAATAAACGTATATAATTCTTGCAAACCTTAATTAAATCAGATCATTGAGTGACACCTACAAGGAAATCCGTACGATTAATTTAACTTATGAAGCCTGTAAAGAAAAAAATTGCAAGAATACCTACCTAGCTAGAGACAATATAATAAATATTTCTTGGTATATTTTCCCAATTGACATAATACTTACAAAGATTTATGAGGAACAATCGTGCCTAGCACCAGAGAATAAAATGTTTTAGTTCTACAGAAACCACCTTTCTAAAATTATACGCATATTTGTGAAGTAATTTATTGAGCTTACAACCTTAGGCTGCTAACAGATAGGCTTCATACTAAACCAGTCCACAATACCAAATCATAAAATTTGGCTTAGAACCTCAAAAAATCAGAAGACGCCATGTTCATAACATCAATTGAACATAACATCAGTCATTAAAGGTCGGGGAGAGGTGTTCCAATACATCACCTACGTTTCGCCAGTTAAATTCATCACATGTAATAAGGAACGAGCTTTTTGCCACCAACCGAGCAAAAATCCAAAGTCTGGGCTGCTACTGAAAAATTCCACTTCGAAAAACCCAGTAACACTGTGCCGACCTGGAAGTAAAATCAAAATCAATAGTCATTTATTCAAATTAGGCTGAAGATCAGCACTTTTTGAAGGTCAAAGTTACATAAGACAGTCCCCCAAAAACGCCCACCCTTCAACCCAGTAGAAACCAGGACCTCAGCAGTAGCCCAGGCGACCGCTCGACCAACGAGAGTCAATTAATGGTTTTGATAGCTCTGTTTTTTGTTTATTTCTGACAGAATTCATCATCACTACACAGTAAAGCAAAGTCGCTTCCCGCGTCTGTCCTAACGTCTGTATGCTTAGATCTTTAAAACTACACAACGGATTTTGATGCAGTTTTTTTAAAGATAGAGTGATTCAAGAGGAAGGTTTAGGTGTATAATTTATTAAGCTTTGCTAACAAAGTCGCGGGCAGGAAGCTATTATTTTATAAAAGTTTACGCTGTGCTAACTCTAGTATCTGAAGTTAGGATAAAAATCTCATGCCAGTCGATGTTCGGTTGCGCACACTTTCTGGATCTGGACCATCTATCTACCACATCTTTATGGTCCACACAGCAACATTTGTCACAACGAAGTCAACTGAAATAATGAAAGTTCCACAATAAATTATCGTAGAACGCATTACCCTACATCTCAGGCGCACCCATTGTAGTGTTGTAACTCTCGGTTCAGCTGACACGTGCGCAGGAGTCGATTGTATGTAGTTTATTATGGTCATGTTAGAGTTATTGAGAACTTCGTATATGGAGCGGTTATTAAAAGAGGAATGAACTTAGATCTCTGAATACTTAGTTTACTTTAGTTACTTAGTATTATTTTTTAGAAATGTGCGTTTTGTTTGTGCTGAATAAACATTTTTTCTTTCTTTCTTTCATCTTTTTTTTTGTGTATTAAGATCTTGAAGCTTTGTCGTAAACGATACGCTCAGGATCTAACTCTTATCTAGCTGATGTATTAGGTATAATATATAGTCGAATGCTGGACATAGACATCTGAACAACCTGATCTCCATTCAGTTCATTAGTAAATTTAACTGTTTTTCATTAAATGCCAGAGAGCGAAATGGCTCCTAAAAATGTGATTAAAACAAAATAATCAAGAAACCAACTTTCCACAAACGATCCGGGTAACATAAATATATTTTTTACTTTTTACAACGAGAAAAAAAACAAATGAAGACAGTACACACCACTCTCATAAAATTTTACGCGGCACTCCTATTCCGGCATTTTTTGCGAAGTTCCCGAGATAAGGGGTGACATAAAACAAACCATACCTCATGTGTTATCAGCCTTACAATCTCTAGTAGTCCCGATGGAGTTGCGGTCAAAATTGTGGAGAACTGACTTTCTTATTAAGATTTCTAGGTATTCCGTATTTATACAGTGAAGCTTGCAAAGGGTCGGTCGTGAAATGGCTTGAAATCTAAATTGTTTGCCGCTTCTTAACTAGTTCGTGAGTCAGTTAATAAACGTATTCAATCCAGACTGCAGCGCGTTCTTATACTGGGTGTAACCAACAGGGTATATACATACAAAAGCATATGCTACAGACCATCAAACTGAACCACTTGTACTATGGGCCAACTCCGAAAACGCAAAAAAAAATCAGCTGTTCCCTACATTTCGACGAGTCACGTGACCAAAAATATATTGGTCACGTGACTCGTCGAAATGTAGGGAACAGCTTAGTTTTTTTTTCACATGGCGCAAGAAATACACGAGTGTCCTTCGAGTTTCTTGCGCGTTCTTCTCTAGAAAGTTCTACGTTTTGGAATGAGCATCAACTCTCTGTTTAACTGACTAACTCCTATTTAAAAAGCTTGTAATTGGTTTAATTGAAAGAAATGCTTTGAGTTTCACGTTCGAACATATAGTACACTTCAATTTATCCCAGCAGAGCTCCTTAACCACGAGCCCATAGAAATTTATTTAGCTAGTCAAAATGTTTGTATTTCATATCTCCTAAGCAAAATCTTAGACAATAAGAAGCTTTTGTAGGTTTTTTAATTTGTCAACAACCAGGGAAGACTAAAGACTGTCAAAGGAACTTATCTGTATGGACCCACAGGGTAGGTAGCCCTTACAAACTTACCGTTAAGATAATAACACAATACACCCTTACCCGTTCTGCGTAGTCGGTTAAATGCGGGCAACTATCGCGCCTTGCCATCTCGACCCGGGTATAACATCCGATACCACTGGACTACCCGGTACCCGGCTATCCGGGGGAAATCTCGTAAAGTGCACACGATGAACAAGGGAACGATGTAGTTGAGTTGTTACATTTTTCCCGTTTTTCCTCTCTGTATTTGATGGGCGGTAGTTTTTGATAAGAATTTATGATATTAAGGTATTGTGTTTTTGCTGAAAGGGAATGTTTGGGAATATTTTTTGTGAAATGGATAATGGACGAATATGAAATGGCTGATACATTAGCAGGATTTGTTTCTTTCAATAGAACTGAAAATATTATTTTTACCTTATTGGTTTTCTAATCCGATATCTTACTTCGACGTCAAATGCTGTGTAGTTTCGCCAATAAATATTTGGAAAGGCTCTAGAAAACCTTAGTAATGAACAAGATTAAATAATCAAGAGACTGTCCCGTCGGTCTAGTGGTCGTAGCTGTTGAACATGAGGTCCTGGGTTCGATTCCCCGGTCGGGCAGTGTTATTGTGTTGTTCCTTAAATAAAGTACCTACGTAAATAGTACCTACTTTCTGTCATAGTCAAATACATTTAAAAAAGTAGGTGTACAAAAATAAATGACCTATAAATTATATCGAAAAAACAATTGTGTTATCGCCTATACCAATTCAATACCGGTATTATACTGTAAATTTTGGGATGTTACCTAAATATATTGCACGGCCGCTTTTTTGTAGCTATCCGAACTTGGTCGGGTTATGTAGGTTTTCGATGCTTCGTCAGTATTATAATTGTTTTTCTTTAATTACTGAATTAATGACATGAAATTTTGCATGTGAATAGTTGAATGAATACACTAATTATTGGCATACATTTTACCATGCAATTCCTTTAGAACGTCGTGATATTTGACTGCTGTGTAAACAGTGATCTATTCATGGTAGATTGTCCTATAACTCTTTAATTACTAACGGAACATCATTGATACTTGGCAACATGTTGCAGACACTTACAAGGTTTGTATAAACGTGAAAATCTAGACCCCAAAGTGCATACTTTAAGAACTAAGACCTAATAAGCGTATTTTACGTTTATATTTTTATCTTTTAAGCCCTACGATTTTTTCTAAATCTGTTTTTTAAACAAATATAAACAAATTTAAAACAATGTATGTAAAAATCTACAGCTCTCTATCTAAGCGCCTTATATGAAAACTAGCTAATGGCCAAACGTTCGCGTAGCGGAAACTTGAATTTCTCCGAAGTTTATGCATGCACTAATTTTATTCATACATACACAATTACACACAAATACACACAGTTCAGCCTAACCCTTTGGGGATAGACTCTATCTACTGGGCTACAGTTTATTTAACGTGAACCTATCCATCTCCTTCGCACAGTTTCTACATCCCTTTGACGACAAACATCTTGCGTTGGTACAATTATTCTATCAGCTTAATCGTCTGTCTGTATGTCAGTCAAGTAGTTAATAGGTGGTTAACAAGAGACACCATTATCTTTGTTTCATTTTTAATTACTTAATTTATTTGTGAAGCGCACGTATCTTTGTTTTTGTTGCAACATTCTGGTCCTTTGTACAAATTACTCGTCCTAGGAAGAGGATTATCATTTGTCTTGTCTCTAGGTATATAGCTTTCATGCCTCACTACTGTTTATAGCTATATTGCAATTGTCTTTAAAAGAAAATTATCAAATATGGCAATCGGAAAATGTTCACAATATTTAAACGTGGTGGATTACGGCCCACTTCCTCTCGTCGTGAGGTGTCCCAGCAATGGGAACATTATAGGCTGATTATCTACTATATGTATATATCCTTACTAACCAAGTCTAACTTAGGAATATTCTGAAAAAGGAAATAAATTCCCGCAGAGATCCGACTGAACCGAAAACATAATGTTCGTTTTAAACGTTGCTGCGTTTAAACGTTAAAAAAAGTTAGAAAGACGCTTATTTTTACGTAACATTAGTCAACATTTATAAATATAATAGTTTATCTATTCTCTATGTCGCATAATCACAAAGAAACGCGATTTTTGTTATGCATTTTACTCGATAACAAGTTACCAGAGACGGTTTTCACCCAGCCAACATTCCAGTAGGTAACGTTAGGAAGTTGCGGTCGTCTGTGAGGTAACTCTATCTCGGTTGCAAGGCTGTAGCAAGGTCACTGTTGGGGACCGGTCTAGCGGAAGTAGGCAGACAAAGATGCTGCCCTTGTTAAGATGATTTTGAAAAAAGTATTTTATTACAACGCGTTCTATGAACGGACGGTATACAATTTAAAGTTGAAAATGCTCCTGAATCTTTGGATGTGACCAATCTTATGGACATAGAACTCTTTATTTATCGTCTATTAAACAAAAAGACTTCAAATATGAATAACAACTAACTATTAGTTTATAAAACGGGAGGGAAAAAAATAAAATAAATCAAATCGCATGGAAAAATTCGTTCACATCGCTGTCGACAGGACTATCTTCTATTACTATTTTCCTTTTGAGCAAAACTAAGTTTTCGCCAAATAAAATCTAATATTCTATTTTTCTCCTTCCAGCGCGTCCGAACCTTCACAACTTCTCTCGACGAGCTCGCGGGTCGCGTGCAAGCCGCCGAAGCCGCGCGCTCATCATGGCGCGGGCCCGGTGACGCACGCGATGCGCGCGCGCAACTCGACGCGGTTTCGCGCGCACGCGCACAGCTCCCGCCCCTCAGGAGACTGGCTGATGAACTGCACGCGCAAGCTCAGCAGCTGGCGAGGGACAAGATCCAGCTGCCTGACCATTTGTTGGCCAGGCTTGATGATTTGAACACTAGGTAATGTTCTAACTTCGTGTCTACTCTCGACCACAATTCCAAATTATCTCGACGTCTAGAATTCTAGATAATCAATACAATTAGCTGTTCTATCGTCAGCATGACTCACGAGCTTTAATTGGTAGTGACTATTTAGTTCAACTAACCACAGCAGACTACTTAAGATTTAATATTAGATTTAGGAAAATATATATTATACCTACCTGCCATTATTGAATGTACGGGACAATTCAGTTTAAGTTATTAATTATTATCTAGAAAAGACAATGATCTTGATCTTACCTAATAGTAACAGACAGATGAATTATTAGTCAAAACAGATAAAAATGTCTGCACGTGAGAAAAGTATCTTGAAAACATAAATGCTTATAAGTCTCGCAGAAGTCGCTTTAGTATGTGGGGAATGTTAAACAGTGCTACGATGATTGAAAGTTAATTAAATAGCTGTTTATATTCATTCTAAGAGGTGCATGTCAACATTGTCAACCTACATTCCCATGGGCTTATGGGTATTCATGCGACGCTATCTATTGAAAGTAGGCAGGAGCTACAGGGCCCCCAGCGTTTCTTTTAACTGAGGATACCTACCAAGAGAGATATATTCAACTCTTACAAGATAGCAGAGCTTTGAAGACTTCGAGATATCACACATGCAAATCTTACTCGAAAATCTTAATCTTAATCGTTCTGAGTCTTACGTTCTGCATTACTGAATCGTGTTCAAACAAAAGCGCTGATGGCTTACAAAAAAACTTATTCGCTTTTTTACCAAGAACCCATTCAAACAAACTGCTGATTAGAAGGTGGAGGTAACCCATACGAAGCTCCACCTTTTGCCTCACTAAACTAAACTATACTTATCACCATCCACTTCATCTTCCAGGGTATCTGGCCTGGTTTCCGGCGGCGAGGAGCGCGTGCGTCAGCTCGCCGGTGTCGCCAGAGACGGTGGCGCAGGCGCAGCACAGGGCTTCCTGGCTGGTTCTGTGGAGCCACCCTGGGAGAGAGCCGTCACGCCGGCTAATGTACCATATTACATCAAGTAAGTAATGAAGATGTTGCTGAAATAAAAATAGAGGGATACCAACTTTAGTCCAAACATAAAATACCTTAGTTAGTTATGTAGTGGACTGGTACAGCGAGCGTTTAACCAAAAGGAGTGCAATTTGAAAGAACTACCTATATCCAGCACTCTTCTTCTTTTCGTGTGGTTAGTGACTAACCTGGTGTCAGAGTTTTTATGCTGCCCATTGGCCTCTGACTTAGCTTCGCGTGCTGTTGATAAATATCTCTCAAATATGCTGGTTACCTCACGATGTTTTCCTTCACCGATCCAGCAATAAACTGCCACAGGCTGATGATGAAGATCAGCGTATACGGAATTGAATAATAGTTCTTGCAAATCGGAAAAGCATCCATTTTAAGATGTGTGATCTATCACATTTTTCACAGAAACATGATGGAAGTTGTTAGTGTGCTAATTTGAGTAATCAACAAAGCAAAAATAAAAAAAAAATACTTATTTACCATAATACGCGTTTACCTCCTCAGCCATGAACTGGAGACGACCCACTGGGACCACCCGAAAATGATCGACCTGATGAACTCCTTAGCTGACCTCAATGAGGTGCGCTTCTCCGCGTACAGGACCGCACTCAAGCTGAGAACGGTGCAGAAGGCGCTGTGCAGTGAGTACACATACGCTTTTAATTTGTTATGAAGGAAAATTAATCGATTACAAATCCCTTTAATTATGAATTTGTCTTCAAAAACACTAAAAAAAAATACAGTGTCGCTGAATGTTGGTGTTCTGCTGTATGTTGGAGCCGGCTTCCAGTCGTAACAGGATGCAGCTGAATACCAGTATTTTACATGGCCGACTGCCTATCTGACCTATCTTCCAAAAAATCCCTAAACTATTCTTTCTTCTAAATCCATATTCTTTATAAATCTAGTCGCAAGACCTAATGCCACTATTTTGTTAATGTTCAGTTTGACCCTCCTAATAGAATCAAACAATTAACTGATCGCTACAGTCAACCATTATCAACTGTGCAGTTGCTGCAACTATGCCGTTGTCATCAACAATACTAATACCATGAATATGGTTTTTCAGTGCATATGCTACAGCTGCCGGCCGCGTTGGAAGCGTTCGACTCTCACGGCCTGCGCGCGCAGAACGACCGCCTCATCGACATACCTGACATGATCACTGTTCTTACTTCGTTGTATGAGGTTTGTACCATTATTTAGGTAAATACCTATATTGCTGGTTCGGCATCCAGAATCTTTCATTTTCGACCTTCGAAATCCTTCATTGTTCGGGAAACCACAAAGATTGCAAGACTTAGGCAAACAATAAAAGATAAACTTTCTTGTTCTTCCACTCAAGTCGAAGAAACTATATAAATGTAGATGATGGACTAGAGAATACCTTAGAGCATTAATAGGTTAAATGCTCTAAGGAGAATACAGATTAAATTGACATATTTAATACTAGCTTCTGCCCGCGGCTTCGCTCGCGTGGAGGTCGGAAATTATCCCACAGGAATGTTCTACCGGGATAAAAAATATCCTATGTGTTAATCCAGGATATAAACCATCTCTGTGTCAAATTTCATCCAAATCTATACAGTAGTTTTTACGTGAAAGAGTAACAAACATCCATACATCCATACTTACAAACTTTCGCCTTTATAATAGTAGTAGGATTGTTTATTGCACCTTTCAATTAGTTTCGAGTCCAATCAAAAAAATATTTCTTACCATTATTTAATGGAAAGTGGTTCATTTTTGCATAGACTACTAAATAATCCACAATATTCACGCGCCGAGCCCGGCTTGGTTTGATAACGCTACTCTAACGAGTTAACGAGTGTAGGCTGTATTAAATGTGTAAAATCTGTCGGCGGATAGCCGTTATTAAGAACCTCCCATTAACACACATCTTCCCCCACCAGGTAATAGCAGCTGAGAACCCCAGCCTAGTGAACGTGCCGCTGTGCCTGGACCTGTCCATCAACTGGTTGCTCAACGTGTATGACAGTCAGAGGACCGGCCAGATACGGGTGTTGAGCTTCAAGGTGGGACTGGTGCTGCTGTGTAAGGGACACCTGGAGGAGAAGTATAGGTAAGAACAGGAATTGGTTTAGTGATTTAAGATCTTCAAAAACTTGCAATTCATAGATATAGTGAAGAACGTGGTGCAAGCAAGAAATCAACCCCTGAAAGCAAACGAACAGAACAACTGACTTATATTATTTGGGAGTTAAGAAAATGCCAGGCTCAAAACTGATAAATGAATAAGGTTATCAGAATTAAAATACCGTTTCTTGCAGGTATCTATTCCGACTGATCGCAGACCCATCGTGTAGAGCTGACCAAAGAAAACTCGGACTATTGCTGCATGACTGCATACAGGTACTAGATTTTTTTTATTATGACCAAGAAAAGCCTGTTCAACTCCTCCTGGATTACAAGAATTTGCAAGACAAATCTTTATTGGAAAATTGCTGATATGATCTCATTTTGTTCAGGTACCAAGGCAACTGGGTGAAGTGGCAGCTTTCGGAGGGTCAAACATCGAACCTTCAGTGAGGAGCTGCTTCGAACAGGCTTCTGCTGCTACCAAAGAGGGCAACAAGGGAGGCACACTAGACAGGAAAGTTGGTTAGTACCTATTTATAAATATTAATGTTTCACAAATTGAGGAAATCGTCCATGTCGGATTCACTCATTACATTAGGTACAAAGGTATGAAACATTATAACAAGTGAACCATCTTGAACACCCGCATATCTGGTCGTAATTTTTCTTAATGTATCTGCCCACAAAATGTTACTAGATTCACATATTCAACAAAATGTACGTATCACGTAGGTACGTCACGTGAAATAAGTGTAACAATCGAGATATGAAACTGCCCTTATTGCTACAAAATCGCCAATCTAAAACACTATCAATCTCAAATTGTTACCGCAATTGTGACGTACGGTGGACATCGAAATCTACTCACAAAAAGATAACTAACTTACTCTCCTTCCTCTTCAGTGAACCTTCCAGAGAAAGAAAAGGAAAAAGAAGAACCAGTTAACAAGGACAAGACCTTGGAACGCGACGCAGATGGACAGCTTCAGTTTATAGAAGCGTTCCACTTCCTGCAGTGGCTGCAGAAGGAGCCACAGTCCATGGTGTGGCTGCCCGTGTTGCATCGGCTTGCAGCTGCTGAGACTGCAAAGCATCAGGCCAAGTGCAATATCTGCAAGGAGTACCCGATTATTGGGTTCAGGTGAGTCTTCTGAAGTGATTTCTGTATAGTATTAAAATCATTCTGTGTAGTATTAAAATCACAAATTGGAATGCGATTCCCAGTTTTGTTTTGTTTTTTGTTTGAAATTTTGCGTTAAATAAACCAATGATGTTCTAGTTTTATTTTACCTTTGGGTAAAAATAGTTCACCTCTGGGTAAAACTATCACCTCAGGGTAAAACTAGTTCACCTCTGGCTAAAATAACTTCAACTCTGGATGAAACTAGTTCACCTCTGGATAAAACTTGTTCACCTCTGACTAAAATAACTTCAACTCTGGATAAAACTAGTTCACCTCTGGATAAAACTAGTTCACCTCTGGATAAAACTAGTTTACCTGTGGATAAAACTTGTTCACCTCCGGCTAAAATAACTTCAACTCTGGATAAAACTAGTTCACCTCTGGACAAAACTAGTTCACCTCTGGATAAAACTAGTTCACCTCTGGATAAAACTAGTTCGCCTCTGGATAAAACTAGTTCACCTCTGGATAAAACTACTTCACCTGTGGATAAAATTAGTTCAAGTCGGGATAAAATTAGTTCACCTCTGGATAAAACTTGTTCACCTCTGGACAAAACTAGTTACCTCTGGATAAAACTAGTTCACCTCTGGGTAAAATTAGTTCACCTCTGGATAAAACTTGTTCACCTCTGGACAAAACTAGTTACCTCTGGATAAAACTAGTTCACCTCTGGGTAAAATTAGTTCACCTCTGGATAAAACTAGTTCGCCTCTGGATAAAACAGGCTCACCTCCGGATAAAACTACTTCACCTCTGGTTTAAACTAGTTCACCTCTGGATAAAACTAGTTCTCCACTGGATAAAACTAGTTCACCTCTGGATAAAATTAGTTCGTCTGGATAAAATTAGTTCACCTCTGGCTAAAATAACTTCAACTCTGGATGAAACTAGTTCACCTCTGGATAAAACTTGTTCACCTCTGACTAAAATAACTTCAACTCTGGATAAAACTAGTTCACCTCTGGATAAAACTAGTTCACCTTTGGATAAAACTAGTTCACCTCTGGATAAAATAACTTCAACTCTGGATAAAACTAGTTCACCTCTGGACAAAACTAGTTCACCTCTGGATAAAACTAGTTCACCTCTGGATAAAACTAGTTCTCCTCTGGATAAAACTAGTTCAACTCTGGATAAAATTAGTTCAAGTCTGGATAAAATTAGTTCACCTGTGGATAAAACTAGTTCACCTCTGGATAAAACTCGTTCACCTCTGGGTAAAATTAGTTCACCTTTGGATAAAACTAGTTCGCCTCTGGATAAAACAGGCTCACCTCCGGATAAAACTACTTCACCTCTGGTTTAAACTAGTTCACCTCTGGATAAAACTAGTTCTCCACTGGATAAAACTAGTTCACCTCTGGATAAAATTAGTTCGTCTGGATAAAATTAGTTCACCTCTGGATAAAACTTGTTCACCTCTGGACAAAACTAGTTACCTCTGGATAAAACTAGTTCACCTCTGGGTAAAATTAGTTCACCTCTGGATAAAACTAGTTCGCCTCTGGATAAAACAGGCTCACCTCCGGATAAAACTACTTCACCTCTGGTTTAAACTAGTTCACCTCTGGATAAAACTAGTTCGAGTACTCCTTCTAAAAATATGGGTAAAATTAGTTCACCTCTGGATAAAACTAGTTCACCTCTGGGTAAAATTAGTTCACCTCTGGCTAAAATAACTTCAACTCTGGATAAAACTAGTTCACCTCTGGATAAAACTAGTTCACCTCTGGACAAAACTAGTTCACCTTTGGATAAAACTAGTTCACCGCTGGGTAAAATTAGTTCACCTCTGGCTAAAATAACTTCAACTCTGGATAAAACTAGTTCACCTCTGGATAAAACTAGTTCACCTCTGGACAAAACTAGTTCACCTTTGGATAAAATTAGTTTACTTCTGGATAAAACTAGTTCACCTCTGGATAAAACTAGTTCTCCTCTGGATAAAACTAGTTCACCTCTGGATAAAATTAGTTCGTCTGGATAAAATTAGTTCACCTCTGGATAAAACTTGTTCACCTCTGGACAAAACTAGTTACCTCTGGATAAAACTAGTTCACCTCTGGGTAAAATTAGTTCACCTCTGGATAAAACTAGTTCGCCTCTGGATAAAACAGGCTCACCTCCGGATAAAACTACTTCACCTCTGGTTTAAACTAGTTCACCTCTGGATAAAACTAGTTCGAGTACTCCTTCTAAAAATATGGGTAAAATTAGTTCACCTCTGGATAAAACTAGTTCACCTCTGGGTAAAATTAGTTCACCTCTGGCTAAAATAACTTCAACTCTGGATAAAACTAGTTCACCTCTGGATAAAACTAGTTCACCTCTGGACAAAACTAGTTCACCTTTGGATAAAACTAGTTCGCCTCTGGATAAAACAGGCTCACCTCCGGATAAAACTACTTCACCTCTGGTTTAAACTAGTTCACCTCTGGATAAAACTAGTTCGAGTACTCCTTCTAAAAATATGGGTAAAATTAGTTCACCTCTGGATAAAACTAGTTCACCTCTGGGTAAAATTAGTTCACCTCTGGCTAAAATAACTTCAACTCTGGATAAAACTAGTTCACCTCTGGATAAAACTAGTTCACCTCTGGATAAAACTAGTTCACCTCTGGATAAAACTAGTTCTCCTCTGGATAAAACTAGTTCACCTCTGGATAAAATTAGTTCGTCTGGATAAAATTAGTTCACCTCTGGATAAAACTTGTTCATCTCTGGCTAAACTAACTTCAACTCTGGATAAAATTAGTTCACCTCTGGATAAAACTAGTTCACCTTTGGATAAAACTAGTTCACCTCTGGATAAAACTACTCCACCTCTGGATAAAATTAGTTCAAGTCGGGATAAAATTAGTTCACTTCTGGATAAAACTTGTTCACCTCTGGATAAACTTGTTCATATCTGGATAAAACTAGTTCACCTTTGGATAAAATTAGTTTACTTCTGGATAAAACTAGTTCTCCTCTGGATAAAACTAGTTCAACTCTGGATAAAATTAGTTCAAGTCTGGATAAAATTAGTTCACCTCTGGATAAAACTAGTTCACCTCTGGATAAAACTCGTTCACCTCTGGATAAAACTAGTTCGCCTCTGGATAAAACAGGCTCACCTCCGGATAAAACTACTTCACCTCTGGTTTAAACTAGTTCGAGTACTCCTTATAACTAACGTTAAAACGTCAGTTTTTGTTTTAAGATTAGTTTGTTGAATAACGTTCTAAAATCAAAAACCACTAGCCAACTTGGATCTATAGATAAATCTTATTTTGTAATAGATTGGACCTTATGTTCGGATTTATTCTCAGACCGTTTAAAACTTTTTAATTATCTATGATTCAGTATCAGTATCCTACCGTGAAATTATAAAACTTACTGTCTCTGTTTTAGATACCGCTGCCTGAAATGTTTCAACTTCGACATGTGCCAGAAGTGCTTCTTCAACGGCCGCAAAGCTAAGAACCACAAGTTGACACATCCCATGCAGGAGTACTGCACTGCTGTAAGTTACCAATATTTTATATTAACTAGGTACTAGTTTGAAATTGTTTAATTTACTTTAGGTTTGAGAATTTCGGAAATCACATTTTAGGTATTCTTAGATGTTTTTGCAATCATCATATTTTAATCCAATAGCACAAAACTTTAGCCCCCGACTGTCGCACGTGGGTACGACCGACCCGTGGGTAACCCTATCTAGCGACCGTTTACGCGATGGATCAGTATCCATCGCGTAACACGTACAGCACATCAAGCTATCCCTAACTGTCAAAGTTTACCAATTGAAAATGAACATTATGCTTTTGTAATGAAGTTGAAAAACTATCAAAGAAATTTGACAGATTGGGTTAACTTGATGTGCTGGCCTCTGTACATGAGCTACTCGATTAATAACGCGATTACCTAAGTCTTAATCATAAAAAACCGCGTTGTTCGCGTATTCGTGTGACGATTGATTTTGGATAGGACGCGGCCTCACACTTATTTTTTCATATCCATCTCTGCTTAGATTTTTATACAATTTGGAACATCATCGTCATTCTTCCAGCCAAATGATTTACGACCGCAACATGTTTCAAATGAAAATTATTATGTACTTGCAGACAACATCAGGCGAGGATGTGCGCGACTTCACCCGCGCGTTACGCAACAAGTTCAAGTCAGCGCGCTACTTCAAGAAGCACCCTCGAGTTGGCTACCTGCCCGTGCAGACTGTGCTTGAAGGTACGATATCTCTCGTTAGCCGTGCATTGCAATTTTGCTTCTACCTACTATACTTAAAGACTGACAGGGCCCGTCAAGGCCGAAGTCTGGACAGCGGGATTGTCCAAAAAGGTTACGGCTACCCAAGGAAGGAACATGGAGAGGTTTTAGGCAGTAAGAGTCAAACTCCCTTCCGGTCCAGCCAGAGAAAAAAAGGGGCACGAAAGTGTGGTTATTATTTAACGAGTATTAATCCTATTTGATTCTAGGGCGCGCTGCTCATGTTCGCAAAGCTTTTGTCTAAAAAGATCTGAGCTATTAATTACTATAATATACTATACCTAATATTTTTTTAGACGAACTATATTAATATTATTAATGAATTGCCATGTCGATCAATTTCCAGGGGATGCCTTGGAGTCTCCAGCACCATCTCCTCAACACGGCAGCGCTTCAGGCTCAGCCCTGGGAGGTGACGACATGCACTCGCGACTCGAGCTGTATGCGACCAGACTCGCACAGGTCGAACTGGGAGCTAAGCCGGGAGATACTCCTGACAGGTGTGTACTGTTCACAAAATTCTTATACTTAGGCGTCATTATTTTGTTAAAACTCTGATAATCTCGTTTAGCTTTCAATTTACTACAACTTGTGCCCATTCGTTTGCGTAAAGTTCAAAGATAAGTTAGTGATCTATTTTTTAACCGACTTCAAAAAGGAGGAGGTTCTCAATTCGGATGTTTGTATTTTTTTTTTTTTATGTTTGTTCGCGCATAACTCCGTTGCTTGCCAACCGATTTGAAAAATTCTTTTTTTGTTGGAAAGGGTATACTTTCCAAATGGTCCCATAAAATTTTTATCGAAATCGAATAAGCGGTTTTTGAAAAATCAACAAAAATCTTAAAAAATCCTACTTAATATATGTGGATGATGTTCTAATAAGTTCCTGTCACTGTAATTTACATACCAGGTAGTGGTATTAAAATTTTGGGGGGAGGGGGGGGGGGTTGTGTAGGTAGGTACCACAACTAAAAAGTGAAAAATAAAAACTTTTTTACAAAAAATAAAACCGACTTTCAAAACAAACACTACAAAGTGACAAATAATTTTGATTTCGGAAGTCGGTGGCAAAAAATGAAAATACAAAACCGAAGACACCGACTTCCGAAATCAAAATTATTTGTCACTTTGTAGTGTTTGTTTTGGAAGTCGGTTTTATTTTTTGTAAAAAAGTTTTAAAACTATCTATTTATGTTAGTAGGTAACTATTCAGTTTGAAATCTTTGTCTACTTTGTTGTCATCCCTTTACGTCGTATGCCCATTTTCCAAAATTTCTTAATGCTACTAAACGTTTCTGTATGCTATCCAGTGACGAAGAACATCAACTGATTGCCCAATACTGCGCATCACTGAACGGCGGAGGAGAAACTGACGACGCACCACGCTCACCCGTGCAGGTTGTGTCCATCATACATCGTGAGCAGAGACATGAACTGGAGGCTATGATCAGGTATAATGTCAAAATCACAATCGCCACCAAAAAGCAATCAATCATAATCATGAATGTACAAAAACAGCTGTTTTCTTAAAAAAAAAATTTAACTGTCGATAATACATAGATTATTAGTCAAAAAGGAAACTTCTAAGAACTATCTTTTCTAAGAAAATAATGTAACAGTTAATTCCACTAACCCGAACTAGAAAATGTTGTCAAGAATAAACAATCTAACCGAACCTTTTCCACATTACAGGGAGCTGGAAGAAGAGAATGCCAGCCTGCAAGCTGAATACGAACGTCTGAAGGCTAAGCAGACCCCAGGATCTACTCCTGAGGAACAACACGGTGTGAATGACAACAGGAACGCTCCTGTAGACCAGGTAAGGTCTTCTAGGACTGTAGGTTCTATTAAAGGATCATAAAATTTAAAATTATTTGCAGGAATCGAAAGATAAAATTACAATCTTGACATTTAAGGTATTGCCGAAACTGGAGAAGAAGTTGAAAATTGCAAAACTGATAACTGATGTGCCTCTTGAGTTTTAAAAGAAGTCTTCAATTAGAAGAAAACTTCAACTTTTAAAGTAAAGTTCTGTGTTAGTTAATTACCCCAAGAAAACATTTGCTAGCAACATAAAGTAGATAATCAGATACAGCTACATCATAAGACATATTTTAACACACGTGAAAAAGCAGAAATTATGCTTAGAGCACCAAAAACCATGTCAATAACAGCGATCCTTTTTGTTATAGTATTATCAGTCATGTCGTATACACTTATATATTTTTAATCAAGAATTATTATTGCGGATGTAACCCAAATGTCGCAAAATAAATAGAAATAAAACCGAATTGCTTATCTAATACTAGAATAAAACTAAGCTAACGTTACGTTTTCCTTCTATAAACACAACCTCCAAAACAATCCATATACAGAATATTTAAACAAAATCATTTTATTTTTTCCTTTGCAGGACATGATGGCCGAAGCCCGTCTTCTGCGACAGCATAAGGGTCGCCTAGAGGCGCGCATGCAGATACTCGAGGAACATAACCGGCAGCTCGAGGCGCAGTTGCAGAGGTTGAGGAGACTGCTTGACGAGGTATGCATAGAAAAGGATAGAAATAAAAACGTAGAATTCCGTTAAGAAATGGCGAACGCATGAATCAATTTTAGGCCCACTTGCACAGGCACGTTTCGTGCTGTGCGAGTCTGCTTCTGTGAATCATTTCTCCGTCCGTATAATAAGTATGTTCACCGTTTAACGCATTTAGCGATTTGTGGTGCCTCAGTTACTTAGAATTACAATTTATTTCATTTTTGGATATGACATAGTCAACAGACATACCTTTCATAGCCTCTACCTCTTAAACGAATTTATGTATGACTAGCTTCTGCCCGCGACTTCGTCCGCGGAAAATTGCGATATACTGTAACTGTTTAGGCAGCGCATGCAAATAATTCTGTTTTCGGAGGTATTTCTTTTCGACTTGCTAGACGAAAATTGCGATAGCTCGGCTAATATGTATGATATAAATATAATTTATAGCCTATAGCACTCAGGAATAATGTAGCTTTTTATCAGTAAAAAATTTTGGAAATTGGATCATTAGTTCCGGCGATTACCCCCTACATACAAACTTACAAATTTTACCTCTTTATAATATTAGTATAGATTTACAACCAATTACTTGATATAATTTAAAATAGTAAAGAAAAACAAGACACGAAATAACATTGTACTTACGACCAAAAACTTTTGAATATCATTTGATACATTTTTAATTGACATTCCAGCCTGCCCAAGGTTCTCCACCAGCTCGCACTGGCACACTTCAGACTCGCTCTGTGACCGCTTCACAGCTCGCTACCGATTCGCCGGCGAAAATGCATAATGGATTGTACCATGAGTCGCAAACTAGTAAGTATCCACAACTTCTACACCTGGAACAGACTGATTGAACCCTTTGACAGAGTTTATAATATATTATACAAAGTATTCCCTATCTATTAATATAAAAGACCAATCCATGCGACAAAGACCACCCAGGATAAAAACCAACATACTAAGTTATCGTCCCCGTACCTTTCTGAGTCCCATATATTTCGGTTGAAAATTGTTAATAGTGTCTATAGAGTACTTTAAAGATCAGGTCGCGTCAAGTTCAGGTGTCCCTCAAGGAACCGTTCTAAGGCCTATCATAGAGGAAGAGTTGTTAGTAGGGGTCCCTCAGGGTCCCGACATAGGTCCATATAGCCTGTGCCCTAACCCGGTGTGTGCACTAAGACGGCGGCTCGCGCTGGGCGGGCGCGGAGCGGGAGGTGCTGGAGCGGCCGCCGCCGCCGCCGCACGCCGTGCACTCGCTCATGCACTGCGCAGGTCAGACGAGTGCCCGCGATGTATCTTGCGTTGCTCTTAGTTTCCAATTTACGTGATTTCGGAAAAGTTAGTTTTCGCTGTAACTTCCTCGTATGTTACACTTATGTAATTTTTAAATTAATTGTTTATGAGAATATAACGTCAATTGGAAAAAAGGGGTTGAATAGACATTTTTGCTTTCATAGCACTGTTGCCTCCAGATTTGAACTACTGTAGCAGCTAGTCATTGATTGTATTGCTATTGACACACATAGACGTAAATTTCGTGCAGACAACGCTGTAGCCATGCAAATGCAAATGGAGTTTATCCTCTTACACTGAAGACGCTTTTTGCTAGTTTTAGAACTTTGTCTTCAATTCACAGATAATTTTCTTTGTGTTTTCAGTAGTTTTTATTTTTTGTATTTCGCTGTTGTTTTGTTTTTCTTTCGTCGTCGTTTGTAGGTTTTTGCATGGTTTTGAGTGATGCATGATTAATGTCGTCGTTTTAGCAATAATTTAATATTCATTCGTTTTTTTTTCTGTTCTGCAAACCTAACAGGACGTATACCTTGAGGTAATAAATAATTAATCTTGTTACTTGAACCTTATTTCATTATATTATCTATACATATAATAAAACAGTAAAAAAACTGTGTCTGTACATTGAATATATTAAAAAAAAAAAATTGAGGGGGGTTTAGAAACAGTAATAGAGCACGAATCCAAAAAAAAAATTTTGTCTGTTTGTCTGTTTGTCTGTATGTCTGTTTGTCTGTTTGTCTGTTTGTCTGTTTGTTTGTACACGCTAATCTTCGGAACTACTGGATGGATTGGAATGATTTTTTTTTGTTGTATAGGTATTAAGTCTGGGCAACATATAGGCTATAATTTATTTTGGAAACTTGAACACCTGATGCAGAACCGCAACAGACCAGCTAAACTATAAGAGATACAAAAATGATACCTTAGCAAAAATTGTTCCACGTGATTAGCATTTTCTGCTGAGAGAATAAATTTGAAGATCTGGAACACCTGATGTGGAACTCCAAGAGCCCAGCTACACTGTAACATATATAGGAATGACGTCTTAGCAAAAGTTGTTTGGTCTGATGGGCATTTCCTGTTGACTTATAAAAATCGAAGATCTGGAACACCTGTTGTGGAACTCCAAGAGCCTAGCTACACCATAACACATATAAGAATGACGTCTTAGCGAAAGTTGTTCAGCTTGATGAGCACTCTCTGTTGACGTATAAAAATTGAAGATCTGGAACACCTGTTGTGGAACTCCAAGAGCCTAGCTACACCATAACACATATAGGAATAACGTCTTAGCACAAGTTGTTCAATCTGATGAGTACTCTCTGTTAATTTATAAAAATCGAAGATCTAGAACACCTGTTGTGAAACTCCAAGAGCCTAGCTACACTATAACATATATAGGAATGACGTCGTAGCAAAAGTTGTTCATTTCCGGTTGACTTATTAAAATCGAAGATCTGGAACACCTGTTGTGGAACTCCAAGAGCCTAGCTACACCATAACACATATAAGAATGACGTCTTAGCGAAAGTTGTTCAGCCTGATGAGCACTCTCTGTTGACGTATAAAAATTGAAGATCTGGAACACCTGTTGTGGAACTCCAAGAGCCTAGCTACACCATAACACATATAGGAATAACGTCTTAGCACAAGTTGTTCATTCTGATGAGCACTCTCTGTTGACTTATAAAAATCGAAGATCTGGAACACCTGTTGTGGAACTCCAAGAGCCTAGCTACAACATAACACATATAGGAATGACGTCTTTGACGTCTTTGTTGTTCAATATGATGGGCATTTCCTGTTGACTTATAAAAATCGAAGATCAGAAACATCTGATGTGGAAATCAAAGCTATCACTAATTTTACTGTGTAATTATAAAATAACAAAAACTGGGAGTACCTGCATGCGGTGAAGGCGGTAACAGTTTAGGACTGATTTTCGATGACGATGGTATATCATTGAATATTTGACTACTGGCCAAAACTCCTATTTATTTTTTTATTTTATCGTATGAATATGCCTTCCGGCTTATGTTGTTTGAGTGTTTAATTTCCTTTTCATTTATCTTCGTGACACGGTAGCCTACCCGGTAACGCAGGGGAGCAGTCATTTTAATTTAGATTTTTATTGATCAGGTATCTTCACAATAAAACTATGACCATGCCTAGAAAGAGGTCAAATCTTTCCCAATGTTCCAAGAGAGCTAAAAGATTGAGGATCATAAGATCCCAAGAATCTACCGAAGAGCGTCAGGAGAGACTTGATGCTGTTCGAGAACATTAGGCTGCAACTCGCTCCGTGGAAACCTCTTCGGGTCGCGAAACACGCCTGCGTTCTCAGCGTATTCATTAGGTCTCTAGAGACCAGTGAAGAATATGATGCGCGACTGACCGCTGATCGTGAACGTCATGTATGGTCTCGCGAGTCAGAGACGTTCACGGAAAGAGAATTACGCTTGAGTTCCAAGCGTATGTACGCATCGACTTCTAGGTCTCTAGAGACAAGTGGGGCACGTGATGTGCGACTGACCGCTGATCGTGAACGTTATGTATTGTCTCGCGAGTCGGAGACGTTCACGGATAGAGAATTGTGCTTGAGTTCCAACCGTATCTACGCATTAACTTCTAGGTCTCTAGAGACAAGTGGGGACTATAATAATGCGGTTACCAAAATGAAAACGATGACAAATGGACTGTATGTTTTGGTGGTTGTTGGAATGAAATAAAACTAAAGCTCAGTGTGATAAAAGATTTAAATGGGAAAAATGATAAAAAATAACATAAATGGCGACCCCGTTGTCGCTGGCATAAGCAACAGGGTCCGCGTACGAAGTCGCGGGCAGAAGCTAGTACTACATAAATCAAGACTCATTAAAAATATTTAAGTGGCAGGAATTTTCAGGATAGAAACAAATTAATTCAACAATACCCAACGAACTCTATATCACAATAATAACATTAAATAATGAACCAAAAACAAAATTGTAATAACATTCCTGGCATTATAGCCAACCATGATTTTAAATAACATTTTCAATTTCCAGATGACCTAGGCCGCGCCGTCGAAGAATTAGTGTCAGTAATGACTGAGGACACACAAAACCAAACGTCGAACTCTCCTCCGCAGTACACCAACGGGAATCCCCCCACCAAAGAGTAACCCTCATGTGACGTCACGCGCGCGTATGGTGCTGCCACCCAGCGGAGCCAGCCGGCAGCCGCCACCTTCTCTATGATACCTTCGAACTAGCAACACTGTCGAGCAATACCAAAGAGAACGCTTTAAATTTCTATTCTTGCTAAACATCGAAGTTTTATAAAAATTGTACAGTATTTCTACTAATTTTCGACTCATCACTAACAATACCCTGCACATGCTGTTTCTACCTTATTATACATAAGCTCTAACATTTCACACATTTTCTAACCGAGGCTTCGCGGGGAAAGATACTAAAAAGTAGAAGCCTGCAAGGAACCGGCTATATAGAACTAACAATGATTTTATCTAGATTTAGTTCCCTGTAGCGTCGTTTTCGAGACGATAGTCGTATGCAACGCTTATTGTATTAATAAGGGCATGCCATTGTTGCAGTACGTATCGTGATTGAGTCGCTTTCTTTTCTACCATATTTTTTTAGATTTCTTTAGGCAACCCTGACAGAATTTCTACTATTTTTGTTTTTCCCCTCCGTAACCCCGACAGTGTTGCTAGAACGAAATGATCCAACGAAAAAGACACTGTAACGAGCATTTATACATATATATTTAACAAAATAATGTACCAAATTTGTGGATACTTGATATTTTAATCGTTTTAAGTACATATCTTGTTAGTACAATCTCCATTATATATCATATCACTTCTTGTATACTTCCATATCATTTTGCTGTGTAAAATACAGGCATATATTATGTATTATATCACGTGAAACGAAACTGAGGCGACATGGTCACCGACTAATCGGTGGTTTATATTATTTACAAGACAGCTCGATTGGTTTGACCACATTTTTACCATATCAACGAGTAAAATATTCTTCTGAAACCATATCCATCTTTTTCTATAATTATACAAAAGGCAAACAGATTTTGACGAACTACTACAATAGTACGAATTTTGAAATGTGGTCACACTGAACGTTAAAAGCTGAAAGCTTTAATAGGATCACAATTAGCTTTAAAACCACAACTGTGACATATTTTGATAAATAATGCAACACAATGGATACAAACCTCCATGTTTTTACCGCGCAACCACTGAAAGGGCCTAAGTTTTAGTGGAAATGTATTGTTATATAGATGGACCTCTCCGATTTTCAAAAATGTATGCCATATGTCTAGTACCTATGGCCGTAGTTAAAATGGATTCGTTAACAATTTTGCGAGTAGTATTTAGATGTAGCCAAAATGATATCGAGCATGTTATTTATATGCATGTTTGTGTAAGTTAAACATTTATCGAGTTATCACAAATGTATCGTTAGATGATGAAAAATAATAATCAAAGTGCTTCTATGCAGAGTAGTGGCAGTTTCCTTTCCTTCACTGTTAGATCTTGTCGAGCCGCGAGTATTGTGTCGTGCGATTGAGAAATTGCAATGAACAGATGAACTAACAAACTTCACCTTGACGATTGTTCGTGCATTTATTAATCGCGTTCAATAATCGCGGTGCGCGCTAGATAGTACTGTCAGACTGTAGGACTCTTCTTAGGAACTAAAAACATGTATCCAAAACTTTTTCACTATTACAAAAGGCAAGATGACACGTTTTTCGATTAGGCTAATTTGGGATGCGACGATTTTTATGTCGCGATGTATCTCGATATGTACCGTGTGTCTACTAGTAAGATGCTGCCTACCTTTTTTAGATAAGGATATATTGGAGAGACTTTTATACGATCGTTAAATAATCCTGTTGAAGCTAACTTTAAATTAAGAACTTCGGATCTAACCATATCATGGTTTATTTTTTTCCCGTCGCAGCCGTACGCAGAAATTTCGAAGTCCCGGCACTTTTTAACGTTGGCAACATTCCGAAATTTCAGCGCACACGCGACTGTTACTTAAATTCTTATTAATTTCGCTAATATAGTATATAAGAAAAAAAAGCACAATCTTTATTATTATTTTAACGAAAATAGAAAATAAAAATTTAACACTAATATATTGTTAATAATCTTATTTTTGTTTATTGTGTAGTACGATAGTTTTCTGTTTACGAAATTTAATTATTATTTTAATATTGGCAACCTTACGAAATGTACTACTTCCGCATTTATTTGTATATTTTACTGTGTTTATAATGTTTTTAGAAGTTAAACACAAATAAACATTCAACATAGTAATCTCTGGTTTCTTTTTATATGACTCATACCTGACCCTTACGAAAACCAAAAAGTATCATGAACACAAAGAGTAAATTGGCAAACGCCCAATGGATAAAGCTGCTTCCCCACTTGTCACAAACACTACAACCACTCACCCAACAAAGTGGCCTACATGTTACACATAATGAGGATTTAGCATTTCACTCCTTTGTCCTCCGAACTAGTTCAAAAAGTCGTGACGCCGACGGTTCCGAGACTCGGATCATACTTTTAATATCGTGTGTCAATTGATTTGTAATAAACCAACAAGATGTCTTTATCCACAACAAGACCTCTAAAATCAGATGAGATATTCAAAGCGTTTTAGCGTCACGACGATGAAATTTAAGAGAATTATTTTTCTGTGCACCAGAAAGCATAATCTACAATATCCAAACTTTACGTGTGAACTTTCATTGGAACTTGATATAAACACTAACGAATCTTCGAAAGTTTTTTTTTCACAGTAATCATTTGATGATCGTATAGACGGCTGAAACATGGTAAGCAAAGGTTGGTCCGAACAAATTTTGCAAAGGAGTTGTGGATATAAATTGGAGCGATGTGCTGTGGGGCGGTGTCTTAAAATACTGAAGTCTAACCAGTAGGAAGGAATACTGGTACTTTGTGAATTGTTCTCAGGGAATTACTGAAGATGAAAAAGATGTACCTTCCGACGTTTTGCCCGTATAAACCTTTATTTAGTTAACAAACATTATAATTAAATTAAACTTCATACACTAACTTACATTAATAGTCAATTGAAATTTGCACCATTATAATAATATTGAATAACATACATATACATAGCCATTATTATTTCTACATTGTTTAACATACTTATACATATATTATCTTTCAGAAGGCAAAGGCATCATGTGGTTGAAGGAATTATCAATAATTATTATTTAAATAATAGTAGACGACATTTTTAGCCAGATTGTAAAGCTAAGCGCACATTTCTGGCTGATCGGGCCGCAACACATCGCAACTCAATACAAAAAGCGCGGTGGTACCCGCCCGCAGTGCAGTGGTTCATACAAAACGTACGAAAATGTTGCGAGGGGATTTTTGCAATGTGGTGCAGCTCGCTCAAGTCTGTGCAAGGCTTTGGAAGGCAGTGAATTGAAATATTCGAAAATAAAAAAGGCGAGGCTCCCTATGTTTAGTGTATTCATTGACAAATCCATAAGATATTTTTTAAGACCGTCATTGCTGAAAAAGGTCAGGATAAAACTTTTAATCCATTATTGCCCAATTATTATATTTTTTAAGCAAACAGCTTAAAGGCACATTTATTTTTAAAAGTAAATAATTCTTCAGTCATGAATAGGAACAACCACCTACCAACTATTAAAAATGTATTTCATTTTTTATTAAATATTTGCATACTATGCAGGTAAAAATCACCAAATTTTCACTTACGGTGGGTTGTAATTGTAACAGTTATGTCTCTGCATGCTGTATAAGTAAAGTATAATTAATTACACTACAAAATTATTAGATTTAGCAGTGCACTAATTATCCATTAGATAAAATATCAAGTACTTGATAAACATCTTTATCTTTCTGGGTTAATTACGAGTTTCGTATCTGAAAGGGACTAAAGTATAAAATGTCTATCACAAGACTATCTTTGTTGAAACTCCACAGTTTTTAAGAATAGCAGATAGTTTTTTGGACAAGCATTTTGGTCATAATATTAATTAATTTATATTAGTCTTTTTGAAAACAATAAATGTTAACATGAATTGCATATAGGCTAACTACATTAAATTCTTTAAATATCATATTAATATATCTTTATAGTTTGTTTATAGGATGTGTAGCTGGTGAAAGAATATAGGGTATTTTTCCAATCAACTCTTAGATTATGAAAAGGTTAAGTTTGTATGTTGAGTTGGGATGTAGGAGGTAATCTTTGGAAGTAAAGATCCAATTTCGAAATTTCATTCACTGGCAAAAAGCTATGCTATGCATTGACATGAAGTAGTAGTATTAATTATTGAGCAGTGACTGTTTTTCTCTAACATCAGGATAAAGTGTAGCAATCATTGAGCAACATTTAAACATTTGTTTCACTTACAGAAAAACCCATTCAGAAGGCCAATTTGCAAATTTCTAATCTCAATGTTAATTGTGACATTAAGATAAGACTGATATGAGTTGCTTAGACAGTCTGACTTTAATAAAAGACTGCTCTAATAATTAACACATTGTAAAGTTTAAAAAATATTTGGAACTTTTAAAATATTATTTTAAAATATGATTCCCAGAATATGCATTGTTTTTTATGCTTGATGTTTGCTCATGCATATAATACAGAATTGTTCTTCATATACCAGCTAGAATTATTTTCTATTATAATATGTAAAGCCTTTTGAACAAAATTCTGAGTCACAAATGAAGCCATGCTCTTGTAAGTGATCTCGGCCAAAAAGTTACTATGATAGTAAAACTTTTTGTTAAAACCTCTACATTCTCTCACCAGCTACATAAATTATAACATTACCTAGCTGCAACAACCTCATACTTTCACTGCCGAGTTTGTATTACTATCCAAGCCATTCACAGGAGCCTGGTTGTCGGTCCGAGGTCGCCTGAATAGCAAGACATGGGGTTCAGGGTTGTGTACCATAAAGTGCAGCCAACCAGGGCTCTGCTGGACTCCGAGGTTGCGCCATTCTGTCTCTGTCATAAGGTGGGACTTTGGTACCAGGCGGGCAATGTCTGGTGGGAGGATGACATGTCTGAAATCACAAATGCATAATGTTTAGGAACTAATAATGCACATTGCTCGCAGGACATATAGCTGAGGGGGCCGAAAGTATCTGGAATGACGACGAAACCACATGTTCAGTTAATTAGAGAGTGGCTCCTCTATTGAGGAATCAAGGCGACCTTGATAAATGAAGTACCAACTGTGATTGGGAATCAACGTACAATTTTATACGCATGATTGTATAGAAAAATTACGATAAAAGACTGACGAAAACTGCAGCCATATTGTGCAACGAAACACTTTTATGGAAGCAAATTTCTCGCTTATAGGACATACACATTATATAAAGGAAATAAAAGAGCCTAACAGAGCCTTTTATACAATATAAAAATAGTAAAATTATAAGAAAAATTAAGAAACTCACCTGTACTCATAGACGTCATCAGTATACCGTTCTGAGTATTGAATTTGATCCACAGGCATGTTTATCGACTGTATATCAACACTTTTCACTCAGTAGAATAAAGTTAATTTAAATCCAATTTAAATGGATAAAGAAACGATAATTTACTATTTCTAGAGTATATTCCGGCACCGATTTTTAACGCAGATTCGCAGAAAAATCAAATTTCAATTTGACATTGACGTCTGCGTTCAAACTGTTCGAAGCAGTAAAACTTTTTCACGTTTAATCAAAATGTACCATTTGAACAAATCCTCATGTAGAAAAATATTTGCCCAGTATTTTTCCCTCTATAGTAATTTCGTCAGTTTCACAAACCTTTTTTACTCAATATTATGCTATTGCTGTCAATGTTTTGCATTGTAATGCGGTTATGAATAAAATTTCAGCAATTTGAACGCACATTCCGGCGGGAATGTCACATTTTGTCAACTTGACATAATCGTTCCGTTCTAAGTAATCTCTCGGATCTTTTAAATGTAATCAAAGTATGAATACATTAATTTCTTATAACTAAGTTTTAAAAAGTGGTTTCACTTAACTAACATAATTATTTTTTCAGTCTTAGCTCTATAACGTAACCAGAGGAAAAGTACTGAGTGGCCCGTACTTTCATCAACATAATTGGTTCGGGGGAACAATGTTGCACAAGAGGAAAGGGCAGATGATAGACAGCTGAGTGCACGGTATCTACTGAAACAACCGGTGATATTATCCAATCATGGCGACCCCAGCCGCTGTAACAATTCAATAATGCGCCCCACACCACTAGAGTGACCATATCACATGAATAGGTTTAGCTTTTTATGTAGTAAAGGTAATTTAGATTCATACTGTATGTGTTACCCAAGACCCGTATTTATGACTTAGGGTATAGGTACAGTGAGATAAAGGCCGAGCAAATTTGTTCATTGCAGTAGTCAACCAAAAACGTATTTTCAACACTGAACACTAAAATGAAAACAGTAACAATTCAGTTTCTTTTCACCTCGATTGACAAACTCATTAGGGATCGCTACTATAAGTCATTTCAAAAACAATGCTTGGTATAGTTCCGAAGTAGGCATAATCGGCAAACCCTGGACAACATTACCGGTACCTATTGAACTACCAAAACAAAGCTTTTTAGGCTTAGGTCGCCGCTGATCCTTATTGAAGAAAGCTTAACGGCTGCAGAGTAAGTGAACGTACTTACTCTGCAGCCGTTAAGCTTTGGTGGTGTTGACGTGCTGAAGTTCCTCGGTATCCCAGCGATGGAGGGCGGGCTGTGGTTGTGCATCGCTTGCAGTGACGGTGGCCTGCGACGAATAGAAATTTGCTGACTCGAAATTCAGCTGCGATGCACTGACTGCTCTGTGACGGTCATTGTTGTTGTTACCTGACTCTTGTGACCTTCATACATTGTTACATAAATTCGCTTTTTTGGTACATAGAGCGCTGATGGTAGGTTGTGATGCTTTCAACTTCAATTAAACTGTGACTGTGACACATGCTAACTCCTAGCAGCGTTTTGACTCTGTATATCTCACTCTCACTGAAGTTTAATGTGCAACACTGATCGCGTCCATGAAACCTAGTTGGTATCAGAAAACCCAGGACCACGTTCGCCACGAGTTTTTCCGAATGCTTAATGCAAAACGGCGGATCGCACTACACACATTTAACTCGATCGAATTATTTTAGTCCCAAACTTTCCTACAACGATGGCCGTCCTAGGCCCACAACTAGATAATGATAGGAGCAACTCTTCAGTTGAATTCAGTCGTCTATCCAGACAGGAGGTCCTCCAGACTAATCGGTGTGTCATGTCGGAGATCACCCTCGATTTCCTGCAAAGTCTGCTTAAAGATGAGTATCCTGACGTCAGTATACAGCAGTTTGAGGTAGGTGTAGTAATTAACATTCAAACTTATTAAAAGCAAGCAGAACGTTTCAAAGGGTCTGTGCTAGTGAATAGTGTAAAAATCGATTGTAATCGTAATTAATAAGTTGATCATGGGTCCTTTCAAAGATCGTGGGATACTCAAGGTTTCAAATAGGCTGGTCAATACTTTTATTTGCAATACAATACTCTAGGATTAAATCAAAAAGTGATCTGATCATCCAAATATAGGGTCCACTGCTGACCCTATATTTGGATGATCAGATCACTTTTTAGGTTGTCTTAGGCGGAGGAGGCGGAGGATTGTATCCTATCATAATCAGTCAACTTTGTTCTTAGGGGGCACCGGGGTCTAAACGTGGCGACAACTACACCTCCATGGTATACCGGATCACCTTGAAAGGCATACAAAGGCACGAGGAACCCGACGGTTCCAGCGAAACGGATGAACCTTGGGAGAGCTCCATCATCTACAAATGTCTTCCCGAAAGCATCCTGCGAAGAGAGGCATTCAAAAGTGATGAACTGTTCTGCAACGAAGTCGCGTTCTACAATAAGATCTGGCCAGCTTTACTTAGCTTCCAGAAGCAATGGAATGTCCATAATCCCTTTAAGTCGATACCGAAGTGTTATTTGGCTCAGAATGATTGCGTGGTGCTGAAGGATCTAAAGAGGGAAGGCTATGTCATGCCGGAAAGGCGCCAAGGTCTGACTGTGGAGCAGTGCTACTTTGTCTTGAAGCATTTGTCGCAGTTCCATGCACTGTCGCTGGCTATGAAATGCCATAACCCTGAGGCGTTTTATGAGCTACTGAATATTAAGGATGGAATTTCAGAGGGTGAGTTCAATTGTTTATATTTTATTTCTTTTCGATCAATTACTAATCAGGGTCCGTGAGTCTTCAATTATTAATCAGGGGCGACTAGAATCAATTGTATTTCTCGTTAATTTTTGACGTTCAAAAGTGCCTTTCTTGTGCCTATGCCTATTTGAAATAAATGATTTGACTTTTGACTTTGACTTTGTGAGTTCAGAAAGAGATAGCCAAAAACGGCCATCCTTGTCTTAAATTTGTTTAGAAGAACAGTTACCTTGTCTACGTCAAGGAAGCATACATTCCTTTGCCAAATTCTTCTCAAAGATAATACACTACAGTGCTGTCGATAGGTCGGTTTTAAAACCAAATTGCGCATGGGATAAAGGCGTTTTTTAAACAACTAGGGAAAATTTCTTCGGAAAGACAGATTCGAAATATATTATAATATTATGCATTATACTACTTTAATGTAGAGTTTTATTACTTTTGGTATAAACATGTGACGTCATGAAGCAGAGGGGAGCCTCTGTCACACGATGTCACCCTTAATATAACGATGGCCCTTAGGGGCCGTTTTAGAACGATCCGAGCATAAGCGCTTGTAGCTATTTTACAAAATTATTTAGGTGTTCAGGTTCTGTCTGACTTTAACAAATTAACTCTCCAGTGTTCTACGTTGAAGAAAATGTTGATTATTATAAAAACTACTACATGGAGGCCACAGCCAACGCCATAGCCATGGTGGAACAGGAGTTAGCCGATGCTGAAGACAAAGAGGTCTACCTGGATAAGTTTCGGAGCTTTTGCAGCGAAGACACCTTCTTCCACACCATGGTGGATCTGGTCACTCCTAAGGAACCGGTCGCAGTAATTGGACATGGCGACTGCTGGACTAATAACTTCTTGTTCAAATATGTGGATGGGGATATTGCTGATGTGAGTTGGTGTCGAAAATAATTCTTCTATAATCATTATAAATATTAATCATAACAACACCGGGCCTGTTTACTCAGTATTCAATTGAAACTTTAAGCTTTTTTCCTCTCAAAATATGTTAAACATTTTCAACCACTGAACCAAATTATTCTGCATATAGGTATTTCGTAAACTCACGAAAACTTACAAAGTCGATAAACTGTGATGACCAACCAAGAGAACATTAGTTACTTCATCAAACATTATATTATAAGACACATCGGATGGTATTAAAATCAGAAAAACTTCTTCCTGTGGCAATGATGGGAAAACACGCAAAAACTATTTACTTTTCCAGATGTACATCGTTGACTTCCAGGTTGTGCGCTATGCCTCCCCAGCTCTGGACCTGGCCTACATCATGTACATGTGCCTCGACCGGCAGCAGAGAGCAGAGCACCTGTCCTCACTCCTGGAGTATTACACGGATGAGCTGCATCGAAGACTGGTGCAGATGAGTGATGAGGATTCTGTGTTCAATACCACCTTGAATAGGGATTCATTGTTTGAATTGTAAGTGAAGTAGAAGCAGGAGGGTTAGTTCGGCCGATGGTGTTAAGGAAATTCGACTTAATTTTAATACAGAATAAATAATTAATTAATGGTTTCCATAGATTACAAGAAGAGTTCAAACGGGCTGGCAAGTTTGGTCTTGGCATAGCGGTTGACATGTACCCCATCATGACGTGCGAAAGCGACGAGGCACCCGACTTGTATCAACATGAGGTAACTAACGTCCTACGTAAGACTTAAACGCAAAACAGCCAGTTTATCGCAAAATATTTAACGGCCACAAAACAATCGAATTATAGTACAATTTTCGAGTCAGGATGACAAAATGTCAAAGTTTACTAATTGGAGCACTTAAAAAAACAGGAAATATATATATTATCTTAATTATCTTTAAGTGCTCTACGTAAAAGCTTTTACATTGAAGGTATGAGGGGTCTAATTAACTGATCCATTTACCGTTTATCCGTGGTTTGCCAAAAGTATGCGGTAAAGAAGAAGTGTTCTATGTCAGTACCAGACATATAAATCTTAATTATCTGGCGGATAATTTTGCTTCCGAGATGTAGAATGTCTGTGGCGTCAGGTGCAATGCGTAGGTCGCATTTAGGCGCCACGGTCTTTCTACGGTAATTATACGCAAATCCTTATGATTTATTTCTGAATCAGGACAGCGAGTCATCGTCAACGTCAAGGGTCCAGCCAGTGCAGACAAGCAGTGCGGCTTGCAGCAAGAAAATGACCGAGTTGGTTGTAGAGCTGGTGGATGCAGGGATCCTGTGATAATGAAGAAAAGTATATTAGGAAAAAGGGGGAGAGTGAAGGAGAAAATATATATAGGAGGAAAGAGGAGGTATATTAGAAAAAAAGGGAGCAGAATACGGGAGTAGAACAGGGGAAGTAGAGATGGGGAATAGTGTAAGAGGATTGATGACAGAATAGATTGTAATCGATGTTTTATAAGACTGCATGGAGATTGTCCCCTGTTAGTAAATGAATATTGTTGCAGGATATTAGAGTTCCTACTATATTTTATTTGTAAATGATTAGCATGTTTAAGTTAAAAGTTTTCGATGCTAACTATGCTAATGAAATCAAGCCGATATTAAACATTAATTATATTCTGGCAAAGTAATTTTCATTATTGATGTAGTAAATTGTTAAAAAGGTAAATTAAATAACACAACTTGTATGTCGTAGGTATGTCAATTTATTGTATATCGTTTAGTTAAACACGTACAATAAAATATTGGGTTAAAGCCTTAAAATTATTTTTATTATAATTTGTGACAGTGTGTCCCTTTGATCAAGATCTATGGATATCATTAAAAAAATCAGATCGTTTTCTGCTCATCTTTGAATTAAAAAATGTCTATAATACTTATCTAGTTTTATAAAATATTTATATTAGTATATAATTCAATAAAAAAATTAATGACTTCGATAACTGGGATGCTTCCGGCACAATTTGTGGTAATTTTCAATTTTCAGATACCTTAAATAGAAATATGTTTTTCGAAAACTGTAGAATTTTTTTCTTTTGAAATAAAGCGCACTGCCGAACACAAGACTATCACTTTTTCACTTACTACGACTGAGTAAGTTGGCTAAGGATAGCGATTATTTTATTATTAAAAAAAATGCTTTATCGTGGAAAATATCACTCTACAGCTTCCGGAAAACTCTCAACCTTCTTCCCTTTTAAAACTGCGAATTTCCAAAAATTGTTATCTCGGTGTTGCCCATTTATTTATTTAATAAAAAATGGTAATTTAAATAAAATACCCGTACTATCTCGTGGCACATTAATATTGAATTTGTTTTTATTAAATTAAATAAAACATTTATGTAATAATAATAATAAAAATTACGTACGGGATTATTACGTATATGAAAACTTTCTTTGTAAACAGATCTAATAATAAAACTTATAATAAAATAATCAGTCATTGAAAACTTCAGATTTTGTTTCAGTTGAGATTCTAGCGCCTAATGTCATCTGAAGTTTCCAATAATTACCTGTTTATTTATAGATTAATATTTTTGTATTTTATTTAAATTAATACTAACAAGTCTGGTTGGAAAACAAGGCACTGGATTCTCACTTATAAATAAATTACCGCGGTGAAAAGACTAAATAAGGTTTTAATATAACATAGTAAAATTACAACGATTTTTTTCGCTTTTTCACTGGTTTACGCTTTTCCCGCGGTAACGTTTTGGTCCTGACTTTTGTCTTCGAATTAGCACCAGAACACGTAGATGAACTGTCAAAGACACTTAGTTCTGACAGTTCTTCTACAGTTTGAAAATTACAGCACTTTACTTGACGCTTGCTCTCAACACTTGCTGCGCAGTGAGGCCTACCTTTCCTTTTGAGGCTGCAGTGGGCCTCATGAAGCCTGACGTCGTCGTCCTACTGTTGACACTCTTCAGCGGTGGCCTGGAGGTACCTACTGAGCTACCACTGGAAGACGACCTTGACGCGGGCATCCTGGAGACAGGTTTTGGAACAGGTTTAGGCACCGGCTTCACTGGCGCAGGTGGGACCCGCTTGACAGTCGACACTGATGTCGAGCTGTTCAAAGAACTCCTAGAACTCCTCAGCGATGCTCTAGAAGTAGACCTCTCCACTCTTAAAGAACTAGCCCGTTTTGGGATCACGCGTTTGGGGTCTATGGGCGTTCGAGGCGGCGTTCTAGTCTCTTTGGTAGGGATCTTCTTTGGTTGTCCCACTTTGGGGACCGGGGACTTGGAGATTTTCGGCACAGGTGACTCACATTCAACATTGCAGCCTGAGGAAGCACCCTGGGATGCGCTTTCTGAATTCAGACTCTGAGTTTCTTCAAACCCTTCGTCGTTTAATTCATGTTCACTTTTGACTTTCGACATCCTAGGCGACGTTGTTCTTTCTGGAACTTTTTCTGGGGCTTTTTCTGTCCTAGTAGTGAGAGATTTTCTGTACCCGTCCCTCGACCAGACTCCGGTAGGGGTTTCAGCAGGAGATTTCAATTCCCGTATCGCTTTCTGCACGTCCTCCTGGTTTATGGAAGTCTGCCGCCTCATTCGAAGGTATGGCTTTGTATCTTTGGTTGGTTTGTCTGTGCTTTGGTTCTTAAGTCTATCCTGCCACCTCTTCAATCTGGTTTCCTTCTCTTCCTTCCCAGCTTCGATCGGTTTTGCCACTGATTGTGGCGTCTCGACTTTGTATGACGCTTGGACATCTAATTTTGAAGGTCTGATGACTTGAGTCTCAGCTACCAATTCAGGCGCTGGCTCAGGTTTCTTTTCTTCTTCAGGGGAACTATTGGAATCTGTGTTCCTCTTATACCTTCGTGTCCTTCTGGCGGCAGAGAACCTGTCGAATTGACCATCTCCTAAAATTTCTTGGCAGAGATCCTTCATTTCAGCTGAAGCTTTGTCGCCGGGGCTGTTACGGGTGGATAGGGAGGGTTGGAACTTCCTGCAGGGCTCTCTCTCTGGTGGAGGGTTGAAGAAAGATGTGAACTTCCTCTGAGCTGGTGGGGTTTCGATGTTATCGGAGTCAATCTCTACCTTATCAGACTTTTCTATCCTTTCTTGTCTGACGACCTTCTGTGGGGTATCACTGGTGACCTTTATATCTGGTAATTTCCGTTGTTCCTCGGTGATGGATATAAGTGGTTGCGGTGATTCTATCTGCTGCCGTGATCGTTGTCTCCTAAGCCTTCTCATCTCCTCGTTTTCCTCTGTTTTCCTCCAAGGTACTCTGTTGTCTTTCTTCTGCGGTTGTACATCTGGAAGAAGCATTGAACGTAACGTAAGTCATTTGATGTTTGGACATAAGTAGATTCTTCTTTAGGTATTCCGTATAAAATTAGGCCACTTGAGGACATATTCATGCTTACCTTCAACAGTCTCGAGCGCCTTGACGACGTCGCTGTCGGGCAGCACGGCAGGCCTCCAGTCCGCGCGGCCCTCAGGCAGGGGCTCGAGGGTTGCGCTACGCTCGCTCTCTGCAATGCAATAATCACGATAAATAAACAATTAATGTAGTGTAGACACAATGTGATAGGTTCAAAACTGCTTGAGAATTGATTCCAGTACATTATGTAGACATAATAACTTTGAAGTCCGCGTTTGGGGAGGACGGTAGCTTAACCTGCTGATCGACTCGTGCGGCTGTTATTATTTAAACCAATCCCTCAGACTGATTAGCTCCATTACTGTGTAAAGTGGCACCTGCTTATCTTGTTAGTCATTCTAATGAATAGCGGGTGGGTGGTCTCCATTCAGTACCCATTTTGATTGATTGACATGTGGTGATGTTACACGTACCGGAGTCGTTTTCCAAGGAGCGCTTGTCTGAGTGGAGGCGGTGCGCGGTGCGGCGCGGCCGCGCGTCCTCCTGGCTGCTCGCGCGCAGCCACGACTCGATCTTCTGTCGCCATTCCCTGCAAATAAAGGACATCAATTATTATGTACCTCAGATTTTCACTCGCTTCGCTCAAAGCCCAGTATTGAAACTAACGCGTCATCTTGTTTTTTTCAATGCAATTTCTCAAATATTATGTTTTTACCAAAACGTTCCCCTGTCAGTGTCATTGAGTACTTTGACTTAATATCTATAATACTAAATTAATAAAGCTGTGTTTTTTGTTTGTACCTACGCGCTAATCGCTGGTTCTACCAGTCAGATTAAAATATCATTTTTGCAATTGATAGTAATTCTTGTGGAAGACTCTAGAAGACATCTGTCTGCTTTTACATTAAAATATACTAGTCAAAGTAGGTACTAGTAGTGGGAATTAAACTGTGAAAAGAATGCTTTAAACGAGATGAATTTATTAAACTATGACAGTAGGTATTTAGGCATATGTCGGTGCGAGGCCACCAGCTCATGGCCTTTGTTTGACTGTTTCTATCACTATATAACCTACGTTATTGAGCAAACGATGTAGAATGTTATAGTTTTAAATGAAGGGTTGACATACTTGGGCTTAGCGGGCGCGGTGTCCGGGGAGGCGGGCGCGGGCGAGGCGGGCGCGGGGGGCGCGCGCGGGGAGGGGGCGCGCTCGCGGCTGCTCTCGGGGATCTCCAGCCGAGCGCGGGCCGCGCCGCGGCGGGACCACGAGCGATCTGCACAAAAACATGGGGTTCACATAACAATATTTTATTTTTGTTCCACAACGGTAATGTTTCATTAAAATAAAAATAAAGACGTCCCAAAGAATGAAAAAATCTATATGTAATCGTATCAAAATACTAATCAGGTATAATCAAAAAAATTAGGCACCTAGGACTATAGAAATATAAGAGATGAATGTATATTTACCAAGACTGCCCCAAGCACTCCTCTCCCTCAGGTCGTTGGCGGCTGGTGAGGAGTGTCGCAGGAACTCCAGCAAGCCTTCCTCATCGTCACCAGGACTAGCCCTGCTTCTGCGACGTAGGCTGCCCGTTGGTGTTACATCTGACAAAAAATAACAAAGAATAAGTATCTGTTGAATAAGATGTCACTTTAATGCCATAATCATGGGTACCAGCAAAGGAATAAGGAGCATTTTACAAGGATAGAATAACCGTTCTCTGAGGTGAAGAAATCTTGAGCAACAACTGAGTTGATATCATATGAAAGAAGGAAAATCCCAATTTCCAACAGTGGATTGCAATACTCTGCTAAATATTAATAGTTAGAAGGAATATCACTAACCTGGTGACGGTGACGGGTCATGTGGTTTCCTAAGCGATCTCCTTCCAAGTCCGTTCCTGATGTCCAGAAGTAGCGACTCCATGAGGGACTCACATTCTGATACAGGGGTACTGCAAACGCTACTGGTACCTGCACGGAAAAAAAATGAGATTTTAGTTTCAAAGTAAAGTAACTGCAGTACCACACCCTATTTCTTCTGGACCGGATAACACAAGAAGTGATCTGTAATGACGGCAGGATCGTTTCAGTTAGAAAAGAAGTTGCAATAGCAACGGTTTTCTTGCCCTTCTCCCTGAACTTGCCGTCGACAATGCACCGTTACGCCTTTCTTTCGTAAAGGCTCTTTGCACTTATTCGGCGTACAATATCGATGATTATTGTTTAACTTACCAGTCTTAACCCTGGCTGCAGCCAGGTCTCTAGCCCGTCTTCTGGCAGCAGCCTGCTCTTCATTAGCTCTCCGCCGTTCATTGTCACTGACAGCAGACCTGAACTTACTGCAGAACCATACGAACATCTGGAATGCAAAGTAAAAGGGACTCTTTATCTAAAACATCAAGGTTTCAAATTAGGCCAAAAACAGATTTTGGTGGCTGGTGACATTAAGTAATCAATTTAAAGAAGTAAGTCTTAACGTCTAGTATTTTTAGTTCATCATGAAGACTTTAAGGGCCAAGGCTAGTACCTTGAAGCATTCCTCCAGCTTGAAAGACACAGGGTCTTCGCAGAAGAATTCGGCGAGTTGTTTCCGGATGCTCTCTACTTCTTCCATGTCTTTGTTGAGAGCGGAAACCTCTTGTTCTGCCACCTGAAATTACAAAATAATTTTTATTGGAAATTCTTGAAATAAGTGTCCCAAGTGTCCAAGCCAAGTTATGCTCTGCCGGAAGATTCAGAAAGTGGATTTTCATAACATTTCGTTGTATCTAAAATCAAGTTCTTTAACGGATACATTTTAAAAGAAAAGCTCAAAGATATGAAATAGTTATGTCCCCATATATGGAAAACCAACTAATCTCAAGGACACTTTGGTCCATTTTGGTGGTGGTTTGGTCTTTGGCTGATGAGGATTATTCCTGCATTCAATTTGGTCTTACCTGCAAGAAATCACCCATCTGCTCCTTAATATCCTGCTGTGTACTAGGCATCTGTATCTCTTTCTTCAGGCCCTGTATCCTGTTGGCGAGCGTCTTGATCTCGTTGTGGACCTGGTCCACGCTAGCCTTAGCTGCTTCCTCTAAGACGCGGGTGTCGTCCGCGAAGTGGATAAGTTCTTTGTTCTTCCGTTCAGCTTGCTATAAAGAAAGAATCGAGTTCAATTAATTTATAAAATTAAAGTGTTATTTAGATTGATCCCATCTTCCAAACTATTCAGTTATTTTCTGATTAATCCATCAATCCTCGAGTCCTTGAGGCTCTCTTGAGTGCCAGTGGATCTCGAAAGAAATCGACAATTTTTTTTATATAAAATCAACATAGGTATGATCACCAGTGAATGCTGTCAGCCACAATTCGTGGAGGGTTTAAAAGAATATTCCAAGTAAAGCAACATACACACGCTGCCTGAATTAAATACTTAAATTAATCCTTACCATAGCGACATAGTGCATGAGCGTCATCCCCGGTTTATTTGCTCTGATGTCGGGTAGTTTCTGCAAGGACGAAAGCTTGACTCCTGCTGCCCCTCCGGCGTAGCCACCAGCGTTCAGGAAGTTACCGGCGATCAGCGCTATGTATAGCACCTCCTAGAAAGCAATAACAGTTTGGAGTTTCAGCCAGGTTCCAACAAGTTCCCCGTGGGTGTGTATAATTTGGCTTTCTGTCCGTCTCATCAGATGATATCTAGTGTTAGAAGATAGTATACCTACTAAAAAAAATATTTAATGGAATGTTACCTGTAGCGCTCTTGAAGACATCAAGTCGTCTCCAGCGACTAGGATAGAGTTAATAGCACTCTCCAAATATCCTGATGTTGACGCCCATTCTTCTTTCAGCAGCATACATTCAATGCGCAGTTTGTAACTGTAAGCAGAACAAAATACCATACGATATTATAAAATGAGAGTGTTTAAAAAATATACATAGGTAATATGCAAAAACCAATTTTGTTTATAAGTCTGACATATTTAAAGTCAAAGTCTACTCAGTATACGAAAAAGACCAACCAGTAGACCGAAAAGAACACTTACTTAGGAAGCTGTATCAGCTGCAGCAGGAACTTCTCTGCTGTCCCTAGTTTCGTTACGTCACCAGTGAAGGATTTCAGCATCTCAGACTCGTCTACTTCAGGTAATATCTTGAGGAGACCGCGTAATTTCTCTGTCCCGATGTCGTCGTGAGCACCCTCGCGGATTAGCTGGATTATGTCCTCGTTGCAACTAGAAAATTAAATGCAATAAAGAATCATAAGAAAATGTGAAGTTTGATTCGTTTAAAATCACAGCTACTCAGTGATTATGTAAGATTAATTAAGTGGATGGTGATATGCTGACCTGGCACCGCTCACCATGGACGTATGTATGTTTTTTATTTTGATTTATTTATATTATCAAGTTATTTATTGATGTATCTCACGTCTATCGTAACAGGGTTACTTTTATCAAATGCCTTAATTATTTAATTTGACTGCTTAGTGCTCCGTAGAGGCAAGCCATTACCCAGTAGTGGGACAGTATAGGCTTTGTGACAATGCAAAGTGGTCAACATGAGCCGATACCAAGGCTTTTTAAACTTATTTCAAGGCGACCGTTTGGTTTATTGCGGGTAGCAACACGAAAGTATGTTTTAAATAATGCAATATTGTAATGACTTACCTCCGGAACTGCTTCAAGAATATGTTAACATTGAGACTCCTCTTGCCATCCAGGAGTGTGATTTCTGAAGACTCCTTCCTCGGCTTCCTCTCTCCTGAACTGTCGCAGATGGGGCTACGACCTAACCTAGGTGATGAGCCTGCTGATCCTGTTGGTTGTATCTGGGAAATAATGAAAAATAGTTCTAAACATCTGCACTTATTTGTATTATCAGAGGGCAGTAAGAAAAGGAAGACAAATAGTTATTTGTTATGCAAGGCTGGAAAGTTGATTTTTGTCGCGAGTACTTCTATTGAAACCTGAGTAAGCGAAGGATTCTAGGGTTGAACCATGAGCGAAGCGAGTGGTTCAAATATAGAATCCTGAGCGTAACGAAGGTTTCAAAGGTACGAGACGCAGAAAAGCTTTGCTGCCGAGCGCAACACACAATTTTTCACCTCACTACAGCGAGGAAACTGCTAGGTGCAAAAAAACAGGTGTTGTTGAGTTTTATTTTTTTCGAGCGTCTCAGATACATTGACTCATGTGAAGAAAATAACAGATACATGGCAATGTATCTTATGAGTTACATAGAATATCTCGAAAATTAAATACCCTGTATTTTGTTCTATATCCTACTTGTCCTCTAACATCGATCACTAATAGTTCTTTATTAGTGATCGATGTCCTCTAAGGAGAATGAAAGAAAAAAACTAATTTAATACAAATAACTAACTAATTTAATTTAATACAAATTTTTTTTTTGCCAAGCAAAGGATTAAATAACATATTATTTTAGTATTTATTTTATTTAAAAAATTAAACTTAAATTACTACACAATTGGGTATTTGACAGGGTAGTATTTTTATGGCATATTCATATGTGACGTCACAGATTTTTTTAATCAAATGGAAAACTTATTAACATTAATTCCAATTTTACAATTATATCCTCGCAAAATATTTAATTTCTGTACTGTGATGGAAGTTTTTAAGGTGAGCGGTGTTATTTAATATTTTATTTTAGACCGTGTCATGCATTTTCAGTGGACTGGCAGTATAGAAAATTATTAAATAGAAAGGTTCGAATTTTAAAAACTCTTTCCACGCTAGAGAGCAAAAATCGATTTTCGGCTCAGATTTCGAATGACAAACAGACTCTTTCCGAGCCTGTGAGGTGAAAAATATTTTAATCAAGTTTACAATTTGCTATCATGACTGATGGTACTCTTCCGAATAGGAACTTCATTCTTAAATTATATTTACATAAATTCTCTAAGGAGATTTACATACTTACACAAACTCACGTCTTTTTTCATGGCCCGGGTAGACAGAAACTACAGAACTACTATAGAAAAGCCAGACTTCGAATTTGTTTTCTTTTGAGAGTCTCTTCCAATGTTATAACATGAAAAGAGTTCGTGTTTGCTAATCAATCACGCAAAAACGGCTGAATGGATTTGGAAAAAATTAATGAATGAATGATGATTGATTGATGATTGATTGGTTGCTTGATTGTTTTTTTTTTTGGTTTTTTTGAATGATTTGACTTTGACTTGGAATATTTGACACACAGATAAGTGGATACCTGTAGTGGGTAGTGGTCCCTGGATATACACACTTTATCCTCATTTTCCTCGCGACTTATACGGGTGAAACCGCGGAACATTGCTAGTGTCCTATTATTTTCAGACATGTTCTATTCTTCGTGGTAGATGTACTAACCTGTTGACAGAAGAGTCCTTCGATCTCCGTCCAGTCCAGGTCGACCTTCGGAGAGTGTTTGTGACTCGATGCTACTAGTGACCAGATATTGTTTTGACCGATGACCTGGAATATTATAAAGCTTAGAGTTATTTAATGGGCCATCAAATCTTGCTCTCAAAGATAAGCAACGGGTGGTTCTACGAAGTTGTTCTCAAGAAGAAACAAAAGACATAATGATGTATGACAGATTATAGAAAGATTTCTACAGCGCAATAACAAAGATGACAGGAAGAAATGTAAATTTGCAATATTTTTTTTTTTTTAAATTTCATGCTACACGTGCCGCTTAAGGTCGCAGAAATCAGTTGGATGCAGAAAGTTGCAAAATGATGATGATGTAAATATGATACTATAGCTTAAGCTATATACAGGGTGGAATTTTGTAATGCCCCCTAAAGGGAAAGTACGCTTAATACTGTAGATAGCAAATTTTACTCAATGAAAACATTCCTTTATTTTTGAACAGAAAAAAACTGCATTCAAAGATTTTCAAAAATTCGCTTGCCACACCCGGGAATCGAACTACTAAAATCGGTAAAAATGACAGCCTGTACTTTTATTGCATTTATCGTTAGGATCAATTATAAAGATAAAATCTTTGAAACTTTATAAATTAAATGAAAGGAAAACCATGAAATCTGGACTTATAAATTTAATGAGTCAAGTTAGAGATCCATCTGTTAGTAATAAATAATTTTATCATTGACGTCATGTATCCATGAAAAAGATGAGTTACTATTTAGATAAGACGATTGAAGATTGGTACAAACGGTACAATGAGATGGCCTACGAGATCACCAGATCTCACCCGTTGAGATTTTTTTTGTGGGAATATGTGAAAAATCAAGAAGCCTACCCCAACATAGTTGGGAAAAGGCACATCATAGAAAAATCGACTTTTCATTAAATTTTATGCGAAAATAAACGAGTTGAGATTTGAAGTTCAGAATACGATTTATAATATTCACCACAACACGATATTAAAGGTTACTAGAAATGAAATCGTTACAAGAATACATTTTGTGTATCCAAGAAAATGGAGCCCATTTCGAGCAACTAATTAGTTAGTGTACAATTTTATGTAAATAATTTAAGATTTCATGGTTTTCCTATCATTTAATTTATCAAGTTTGTTTGAAAGATTTCATCCTGTGATGCTAACGATCGATGCAATAAAAGTACAGGGACACAGAAGTTCTTTTTACAGATTTTAGTTGGGAATCTTTGAATGCAGTTTTCTTTCTATTCAAAAATAAAGGAATGTTTTCTTTGAGTGAAATTTGCTATTTACAGTATTAAGAGTACTTTCCCTCCAGGTGGCATTACAAAATTCCGTCCTGTATAGTATCATCATCACTGCTCTAGGCCCTAAAGCAATATTAGAACACACTACTCACTTTATTATTAGGAATTTTATTCCAATTAATAGTTTTCATCTTAGTCTTCGGTATTGGTGTCTCCTGCTGCGGCAGCTTGATGTCCAGCGCCGGCGCAGGGGGGGACGGTGGGCACGCGGACGGAGGCGGTGGCACCGGCGGGGGAGGGGGGCCGCAGGGGGGAGGGGGAGGCAGCATTGGTGCGGGCGGAGGGGGGATAACTGTAAAATAGAAAAAAACTTTAATAAGACTGACTAGACTGGACTCCTTTGTCGTAAACGTTGTCATAAGCTTAAATGCTTGTTAACTGCTGTAAATAGTGATGCACAAAGCTTAGCAACTCCTTCCATATTCACCAAAAAAAACCTAGGTATTGTAATGTTTTCAAGTGAAAATTACCTGCGCTGGGCATCATGACAGGAGGCGGTGGTGGTGGCGGTGGTGACAGCGCTCGCTGTAGACTCTGCTTCCTGCCACCACCAGACATGTCGCGATGTTGACATGTGCAACCCACTTTTGCCTGGAAATATGATGAAAACAATAATAAGCTTAATAAAGAATTTGCAAATAGTTAAATAAAAATTGTGTCTTAAGGATGATGGAGACCTCCGCTTTGTTAGCGGCTCTAATAATGCAAGATTGATTACAAGTAATCATCTCATCATCTTGGAGTAATTAGATTCTATATGGGACTCGTTTCTAAGCTGCACAGCGTACGATCGTACAGGATTAAGGAGTTTCTTTTTCAGTTTGAGATTTTACTGCTTGCGTTGTAGACCACAAATGCTTCACAAACCTGCACACTGGGAGCCCTTAGCAGCTTGGCAGCATCCTCCCTGGTCTCCAGCAGTGTGGCGCGATGCACCAGCGTCTCCGCCGTGTCCCACACGATGTCGCTGACGGGTTCCTTTGGGTCGATCCTCAATAAGTGCTGCAGGATGCTCAGGAATGGGATCTCTTGAGGAGTTTCAGCCACCTGAAAGCAGGATAATTTCCACGTTGACAAACCGTTTCGTTATATTTTTGCGTGTCAGATTGCTTCTATACCTAAGATGAAAAAATCTATCTTTAGTTCTTTTGTTGACTGGCAATAATGGCTAAAATGACTAAAGTATTTTACTTGTAACAAAAAAAATATTTTGGTTATATTTTTCTTAAGGAGTCCTGCCCTGTTATAGACAACTTCTTGGGCTTAGGCATCTAAGGATCTACCTTGTCACGTTCCTTGTTTATAGGTACAACTCTCTAAGTTCCACTACCAGTCGAAAAGCTCACCTGTTTAAGTATCGCGTAGAACACATCGAGATGCGAGTTAAGGTTGATGCCTCCTGGACCCTGAGCCTCATCGCTTTCCCGCTGCTCTTCAAACACGTCCAGTTGGACGCCCAGGTCTGGGTGGCTTGCTGCTTCATGTCTGGAAGGGGATAGTACGGTGTTATCTAACATATTTCTACTACAAAGGGAGAAAAAAGATGGTTGGATAGAGGTATGAAGTGTGATGGTACAGTCAGCCACATGGATTCAGTGACATTGACTGTGCCTGGGTGTAACAGATTGTAAAGCAAATAACTTTTGGGGAATTGTGTCCTCTGTGCGAGAGCTTGTCACCATTTTCAACGATGTTATGGTACACTGTCTGCTAATAATACAGCTCAACTTCTATCATAACAGCCCTCAAATCATGCTGAAAGATGTTGTGCAAAACATTATAAATCACATTGAAGTTCGAAGTTCAACGATCGAAGTTTTCATTTCTTTTATTGATAAATTCAACACAATAGTTTCGTTTCGAGCTGTGTTTTAGTATGGCATTCTACAATCAATAAGCCCACTTGTTGAGTTCACCTCAAGTGGTGGTTCACACGGAAGGAATACAAAAATATAAAATGGTTTTGAGGGAAAGTAATAGAAACTATGCCTTCAGGCAATATAGCTTGAGATCGTACAAGTACCACTCGTGGTTTATGGTCAAACTTCAAATATTACGGTAGAATTACGTAAGTATTCCACTCACTTGGAACCCTTATTAGGTGAAGCAGTAGGTACCTACTAGTAATTTTGCTGGAGTGGAAAATGGGTACAGAGAACTTTACTTCTTAGGAATGAACAAAGATTTTTTCGTAATCGTTAATATCTTCAAATGGGCAATCCTAGTGGCAAGTATAGTTTCCTTAGAGACTAGTGATAATCTACTTTAGAAGTCACACTTTTTTGTGTATATATTTTTAGCTATATTGTAGGCAGTAGAAAGTTTTCCAATATCATCGCGATGTGAGCAAATACCTTTAGTTTCTTCAATTCCTTATTAAGAATTAGTTACCTACCATCTATTTCCAGCAAATATGACACATAATAATTGCATAAAATAAATATACCTAAGCAAACTGAATCAGCTAAATATAATCAGAAACCGGTTACAAGGGGTTTAGTCACATTATCCGTTGAGGCTAATATTTTAACGAGTGCTATTATGTTATTCACGACGGATACGACGCCATATTTAGAGCGGGCTGCGGACCAAAAGATGCGCCTACGCATAAGGCGGTTACGTTCGTTTTTCCAATGAGAACTCTGCGGTTCGTTTTGTGATACTTTGAGATTTAAAGGGTAGTAAGATTTAATAAGTATAGGGTTTATAATTTGTTTTACAACTACCTAGGTACTTACTTATAATTTTAATCAATATCTACTAACCTTGGTTGTTTGTTTGGGATTATGACATTGATTGACGATTTCATGAACATTACAAATCTAACCACACCTACTAGAAACATGCACAAGTATTTCAGATTTTGTTTTCAGACCTGAAGTTTAAGGTGACGTTTGTGCTTCCTAAATTGCGTTTTAATATTAATGATGATAAGTCTATCTAGTAATTATTGTATCATAATATGGTGTAATGAGAACGCAATAACTAAATTACGATACTTATTATTATCAACAATATGACGGTGGAGCGTCCCTTCCGCTGTCAGGTTCTTACTGACTAAAACCCATCCTTCCTTTGTGTTCTGGGGCAGCGGTAACCCTGTGTCCATATCAAAACTTCAAAAAAACAATAATTTAAAAACAAGATTTTCTAGCATAATCTCTTCTTATTGATATCTTTCTGCGTTCGCACGTCAGTACACCAAGATTAGGTAGGCAAGAGTTTTTACATACCTAATGTCAGTGATTAATTTAATGGCGTCTAAGGACATTGATGTTTTTATATTAATTAAAGTACACGGTGTAATAAACTTTAATTGTGTCATAATCAAATCAGCAAATGACTAAGTAATTTGGCTAAAAATAAGATCCAAAAGAGTAAAGTAAGCGTTGTTGTTTAAAAGTTTACTGACCTGACGCTAAGTTGTTCAGCCTTAGGCAATTCAGAACGAAATTGGCTACAATTTTATAAGCTGACAGACTGCTAACCACCCTAATCGCGTCACAGACTTTCAATCACAATTTAAATAAAATCCTAATTATTTGCATACTTCTTTGTGAATGTTCATGAAGAGCAAAAATGTAAGGCATTGGCCATTATACGTTATTACCCCGCTGATTAAAATTAGAAAGACAGACACAATAGCCCATCATTGATTCCTTTTCATTCTTTGCCTTTCATTTTGACACTTCATCCACATGCATAAGAAGAATGCACCACAAATCATTAAATAGTTTTAGCGCTAAACATATTTACAACATAATTCTAATATATCTTTGTCAACTTCAAACAATGGAACGAAATAGCCCGATGTTTTACATTCTTTTTTTGCGTTAAATGTATTTAGTGATTTGTGGTGCATGCGAGACTTAAAGCCTCAATCAAAGATTCTTAAAAAACAACTACATAATAGGCACCGTTTACGTCTATCTATCAAATAAGCCAAATTGCTTAATCCCAAAACTTCACAACAGACCCATAAACTACCATATTACTAAATTACGACCTACAAAAAACATAAATGTATCAACAGTTTTTTGCCTCACTCAAATTACCGTGCCCGATCAACCAGCGCGAACAAAAAGCCATGTCAATGTAATTGGCTGATACAGATTTGAAGCTGTTGACTGATTTACTGCGCATACGCAGCCTGAACCACATAAAATCATCATCTGCCAACTCTTCTCCCAAGTATCTGTATTGCTCTGGAACAGGACACCTATGTATAAGCAATCCCTTCGGAAGCATGTTATGTTTCAGTCCCTCGTTATGGGATTATGCCATGAACCGGCCAGAAATCCAAAGTAGTGACACAAAGAAATTCTAATAACACTTTGCTTGACATGAACATCGAACTCAAGACTCCAGCACGGGAGCTGCGCTTGCGACCACTTACATAAAGTATTCACTTAATTATTTTTATATCAGCGTGTCTTATTTGTCCATGTAACTATAAATGGTGGAATAATAAGTTCTACTTTGACATCGGAATAATATGGTAGATTTATGCGTTTTGCACACTGCCCGGTTGAGATAAATATGTTAATATGATTATGTGTCCTTATTTGTTTCTTATGATCTTTATGAGCGTCCTTAATGGGAAGGTTGGGCATTATCTAACGGTTCATATATTCTTAAAAGGGCCTCTTAGGAATGGGACCTGGGGGCCGACCACCACCTCTCACTTTGAGAAAGAGAAGGAGCTATACCTCTTGTATAGCCTCATCTCTTTCTCACACTGAAGTAATTATAAAAAAATAGAAGCTAGATAGCTTTTAGAAGTTGTGTTTGGTCCCCTGGCCACTTGTCATAAGGCGATGTTTTTTTAGCAAACAAATAGTTTTGAACTTGAGGAAAATGTCATAGAGATGATCCTGTATAATAAAGTTAAAAAGATGTTTCTTACCTTAGGTTGTTTAATGTTGGCAACAGGCCCAGCCCTGAAAACAAAAATATTATCATTAATTTAATGCGTCATCGTGACTTGGGCTCCATTTCTGGAAACGAAACACTTTAGTAGCATTTCTAAATGTGTAGTAATTATTTTTATTATATAAGTGGCTCTAAAGTGTTTCTATCTGAAAAGATACTGAAAAGTTTTTCGTATAGATACTATAAAGACTACACTAAAATAATGACTCCTCAAAGTTGTCTCCGTATAATGGCGGGTAAGCGCTGGCCGTTTTACTTGGATGTGACAATTTTCCCCCACTATTTTTTTTGTGTTCTTTATTTTTTTCTATATGTTTGCCGGTGGATGTCCTGATTATTCTAGCAATGATACCCTGAATGGCTTGAGCGTGAATCGTGTCGTGAAGTTTAAATATCTGGGACAAATGTCCCAAACCGAAATCCTGAATGTCTGAAATCCTTACCGACGGTCTTCAGGACGATGTAGACATTGAGAGGGAGCGTAGGGCTCTAGCGGTCAGAGGTAACATGCTGGCCCGCAGATTCCCTCGTTGCTCACAACAAGTGAAAGTTACGCTTTTTAAGGCATATTGTCAGAGCTTTTACACTGGAAGTCTGTGGGTCTGTCATACCAAAAGAACGCTGGATGCCATGCGCGTCCAATATAATAATATCTTCAGGATAATGTTGGGGCTGCCACGTTTCTGTAGTGCATCGGGGATGTTCGCGTTGTTTCGAACTGATGGCTTTCATGCCCTCATGCGCAAAAGGACAGTATCTCTGATCTGCAGAATGCGTGGCAGCCGTAACGTAATCTTGAAGACCGTGGCTGACAGGGTGTCATCTCCGCTGTGGCAGTCCCTTGTTAAGTCGGTCATTTGATTATAATTTTGATTTTAATTTTTAATTCTGATTTTAATTTTTGATTTTAATTTTAATTTTGATTTATATGTTTCGTTAGTCATTTCATTATAATTTTAATTTTTAATCCTGATTTTTTTTTTTTTTTATTTAAATTTTTGTTTTATTTTATTTTAACATATCATTTCTAATTTCTTTATTGTTATTTATAATGTACCTCTATATGGATCTTTGTTATCTGAATTAAAATATTTTATTTTTATTTAGTGCAAATCAATGAATTATCTTTCTTTCCACTTCTGATTTCAAATCCACCACAGCAGCCTATTGCATCACTTAGCATAATTAGCTGATGGTACTGATGGACATCATTAGCCAATATAATCAAAATTTGCATGACTTGAGAATACATTAAATATAATCGAGGTACTCAGATGTAGTCACCACTTACCAATAAACTCATTCCTGACTCGGATTCTATCAGGAAGCCGCGGAGCTGAGATGATGAGACAGTTGATGAACGCCACCAGCGCCGTCTTGTAGTCCGTGGTGGTCGCATTCTTCAGCTCTTCCACCACCACGCTCAGGCGGTAACGTTCACCTTTTAGGGACTGGAAGAACATAGCAGGTAAGCATATCTTTTCTAACACTGTTTGAAGCTGTGAGTCATTATAAGAGAAGAAAAAAGAGAGAATACCATGGCATTGGACAATCACAACGACACGTTCGTAAAGAAGCATATGGTTAAATGCTGATTTTGTAAAACCCAAAAATATTATTGCAAACAAGAGGCCTTTATTTAAATGGGGACTATCGCCATTTACCAGACTGAAAGGCTTTATTGGAGTTGGAAAGGTAATGAATATTTAATAAAATACCTACCTGTAGATGATACTTGCTTATTAGCTCAATACTAAAATCATAGCACGTAAAACGGTTTATCAAGGTCTACGCAATAAAGTAAGGATCCCGGACCTCGATCAGAATAAATGCAAAGTACATAAATGCATGTGTCACACGAGCACGTGTCGAGATCAACATCAGAAATCTTCACATATAGTAAAAGATACCAACCAATCTTTTACTTAATATGGTCATTGGCTTCTCATCGGTCGCAAACACCGCTGTCTTTTTTTTTTTTTTTAAGGCTGGGAAATCATCCAATGACTGCTCCCGCTCTGGGTGGAGCGGAAGGGAGTGTCAGACTCTTACTGACTAAAACCCATCCATGTTCCTTCCGTAGCCCTTTATGTTCCGGGGTAGCGGTAACCCTTTCGGACAATCCCGCTTACAAACACCGCTGTCTAACTCTAATGATTCATTCGGTTTACACGGAATTAATAAGCCGTTTGAATAAATAAATCTGTTTATTTTACCTTCTCAATTGATTTTAATTGAATCAGCATCCCAATCATGTCATAACCACATAGCTTTTAACTGGACACGGATAGTCAAAAATTTTCTATTTTGTTTTGGCTTACATTTTTTCGAATCCACACATAACATTTTGTTAAAGGCCATCAAAGTAGGATTTTTAGCGCTTCAGATGGAAATCAAGTTTCAGGAACAGAATTTCCAACTAGTATGAGTGATAGAGAAAATATGATCCACCAGCCTGGACAAAAGGCAATGTCTCCAGTAATGCTAACTTTTCAAAAGGACGTAAATGACAGTTTTCAGGCTTACCTTGTATCTTTCTAGGGTATCAGCAGCCCTGGCGTAGCCGTCAGCATTGTACACGCATAGTGCTGATAACAGCTCGAACACCTGGAGAGAGTTAAAGTTAGGTAGAACATTGAAGAGTTTAAAAGCATCAAATTTTAGAATGGTTTAAGTTGGTGGCTTGGCAAAAAGCAGCCTTGCTCGACAGTGCGAAACCTTTTGGGAAGTTCCTATATTTGTGCCCAGATTTGTAAAGTTTAACACCATAAATTCCAAATGTCATGTTTCCAAAACTGAGAACAGTTTACTCCTAATATATCACCTTTTCCTTTCACTACGGAGTACGGATACACAAAAGTTGGTTGGCTGAACTGACTGCATGCGGAAGACGGAGAACGGGTGGTTGGCGCAACATAGAAGAGGCCTTGACCATAGTGGACTGTGATAAGCTGAATTGATTGACTTGCTTTAATATCGGTGAAGGAAAGCATCGTGAGGAAACCGGCATGTCTGAGAGATATTTTTCAACAGCAAGTGACGTGAAAGTCAGACGCCCATGGTCAGCATAAAAACTCTGACACCAAGTTTGTCACTAACCACACGAGAAATGGGGGTAGTAATAAGCTTTCCTTCCTTTATAATCTTCTATGTTGTAGTTTTTAGACGTAAATATTAATGAATCAACCACATGCTGTCGCTGATATGCGGCGGTGACTTTAAGAATTGGTGAGGGTCCCTAATTCAGTCCTGCTCTATTCTGGATTGTAATTTTGGCCTTGGTATTTTATACCAAACTAAATCGCATTAGGCATACATCTTACCTGCTTCTTAACAGGCGCGGCTGGCGATGTGAGCGCGGCGGCGAGCTTGCCCGTGTACTCCGCATGTTCTACGATGTAGTCCAGGCCCACTCGGCTCTCCATCGCCTCACTGAAAACAACAATATTGGTTTAGAAACATATTATTAAAACATAAGAGATCCTACTGAACACTCGACAACACGCTTTGTTAAGTTTCTCCAACTTAATGAATTCTTAATCTAAAATTTTGTCACCTCAACCTATCAGAATGAAAAAAGAAAGATGGACTTCTGCGCTAGAGAAGGTTGAGAAGGACTGTGGAGGATGATGAATTATGCACAACACTGTTCCCAGCCTACTATATCTATTCAGTTAACCTTTCTTCAATTTAGAACTGTTGTAGATCTATGCGCAAGCGTCAATACCTCAGTAGCTCGTCCGGCACACCCTGTGCAATCCGTTTCGTTATCAACCTTACAATCTTGCTGACATTTTCATCACGACATGAGTTATTTGGAACAGCGCGTTTGGATACGGGTGTGATGCACATCTTCGTAGCACCGACTAGTAAAAAATGTACGACTTCTTCGAAGACAAAGTCACAATCACTTGAAACTTAATTACAAAGTTGATATAATTAACAAGGGTATTGTCACAAGCATGATGTGCCCTCAAATGCAGCATAATGATGATGCTGTCATGTTTATATGCTGCTTAGGAGGTGAGGAATAATCCGAATGATAGCGAATGGAAAATATTATCTTTAAGGTAAATGCTTGGTGTTCTGGCCGCGGTGGCCGGTGTCTTTATGGTAAGCACTTGGTTGTCTTGTCAGGACATTATTGACGTATTGTCTATACCTGGTTTATGTGCTATTAGGTAATGATTAGATTTGTAATCGTCATTATTCTAGCACTTTCTGAGGGTCGGTTTTTGCTTTAAACGGTGGTTCCTTTCGACTTGAGTTTCCACTATTTTTTTACTCGTTTTCAGTCAATGTAATGTAGGTAAGTTTAACATTAGTCAGACAACTAATGTTAAACTTACCTACATTACATTATTACTCAACACACAATATTAACTAATAATAAGTGCATTAACTAACTTTAAATTGATTGGAGTAATTTTATTTAAAATAAGTCATAATGTCTGTTTCGACACCACAAAAACGTGTCTAGATTATATATTTCACGTGTTTTATCGCAAAAAATACCTATCAGAGTAATTAATGCAAATAGGTACATAAATAGAAATTAAAGAAACAAGTTACCAATCAAATAATATGAACTAAGTAGGTATGTAGATGACACCGATGTCAATTAATTACATACCTACCTTCAAATTATATTTTATTTTTAATTAAATTATTCAATATTAGCACCTGGTTGTTGAGTCTTCTTTATTTTGTGTTTTAATAAAAAAGATAAATAATAAGTATGTAAATGAATTAAAAGAAATATATTATGAAAATAATAATTAATGCAGCCAAAACTTATAACCATAAACAGCAATTAAAGAAACACGTTTTAAAACGCAGATGTAGCCAATGTCAATATTCCAATAACTTAGCTGTATCGATATTATTACCTAGTAATAACATAATTATGAAAAAAACCTTAACTTTACGGGTGGTGAGCAGCAATCATCAGTTTTTGTGATTGTAAATCATCAAGACGTTTTAGTTTGTTTGTTTGTCAGTAATTGTTTATTAATGTTTTTTTTTACACTGTCCAATTGGTTTTCCTTCTTCCATATAAGTACGTGCCCAGCGGGACTGTCCGAAGGAGTAACCTCTACCTCGGACAATATAGGGCTAAGGAAGGAATGGGGTTTAGGCAGGAACAGTCTGACACTCCCTTCCGCTCCACCCACAGCGGGAGGTGTCATTTGTTGATTTCCCACCGTTAAAAAAAAAGCACCTACGCTTAATATGAGTTTTTCAGTTAATGTTTCTAACGCCCTCCGTCACAGACGAAAGTCAAGGTTAATGAAGGATTAAGTAACGATTAATAGCACATTTCATTTACCTACTAAATAATAATAATAATAATATCCTTGGACAAATAAATGGAGGTACGAATATAAAAATTATAATTCGAAGGCGGCCCAGGAGACGACCTAGACGCATACCGCAAAGAATGGATCGAGGTGGCTCAAGAGAAAGATGTCTGGCAGGATTTGGGGGAGGCCTTTGCTCAGTAGTGGGACAGTGTTGTTTTAATTTATGTTTTAATTTATTTTTTGGATAGTTTTTACATATTTTATATCGGATGCTTTTAACGTTCTGCATCGTTCTCACATGTATAATATTAATATGAACTATGTAACCAATTTTTTGTAACCATATATTGTTTAAAAGAGTGTCCATGGAGTTTCTTGCCCGTTCTTCTCCATAGGTACCTACTGCTTTGGAATGGGCAACTAGCTTCATCTCTCTGACTGACCGACACCTTGACAATTCAAAAGTGCCTGTAATTGGTTTATTTGAAATAAATACTTTGAGTTTGAGTTTGTAAGCTAAGTAAAAAAAAACAAAAAAATTGCTACTGAATTTGCCATATATTTTGGCAATGTTCATTAAAAACAGTGTGTGGCCAAAATATTTCTTCATCGCACAACTTAACCATGAATTTAAAAGCGTTAAACCATTACCAATAAGTTAATTCACGCAAGTAATTGATAGTTTCATCAGAAGGAGATAAAGATCGCAATCAATCGTAGTACTCACATATGCAAACTAATTCTAAGCGCATGACACACTGTTGCAACCAATGTGCCTATTTACTAAGAAATGTATGTAAATGACTTATTTATTAGCCTGAGGCTTCGACGTTGGCTAAGTTCTATTAATTTTGTGGGAGATAAATCTTTTGATACAATTATAGATGCCTAGGCTGTAACCCTGTCTGCGCTGGGACATAGATGGCTTTTATAAAAAAAAACCTGACATAGTGCAGTTGTAAATAGTGACCCAGCGGTTGGCCTGGGTTGAGCCATTTTCCAAATTCATTTCGTCTCATCTCAATTAATTAAAATATGTGCAGCATGTCGCTTTCCTACACGGTCAAACATTAAATCGAAATAATGATTTTGTCCTAATGCTTTGAACCTAATACCTGTCAGAAAAGACCAAACATCTTAACTACTGCACCAACGTGTAGTTCTTGGGTGTCGCGAAAGACCAATAAATACACACATCAAAAGTGTCTAGGGATCAACATATATTTTTGCAATAACTTTTCTCTTGATTGATATTAATTTAAATTTTCTTTAAGGATTCATCAAATAAAGTGTTTTCGTTTGTCACAGTAACGATAAACCAAGTCACCTTTGCATTAATAAAGAAATTTGCCATTTTCCTAATAAAGGGATTTTTGACATTTGAACCACTAACATTAAAGTTCGAAAAAAAGACTGAAATAACAGTTTTCTTTAAAATTTTATTGGGTAACTTAAACAATTAATAATCCGTGTTTCTACCGCGAACACTAACAACACAAGAACATCGGTTTGGCATACTCAAAATGAGTTCATCCAAATCACGCTGTGGAATGGCCGCCCATGTTCGTTGCAACAACAAAAAAAGGTGTTATCAGTCGACTTTGGACACGTTACCGAAGCACTGGTACCGTGGCTGAGCGCCATGAAGGACGGTATCGCTGCACCACACGGAGACAAGACCGATACATTCAAATCTTAACTCGAAGAGCTCCAACAATAACCGCCATGATGTTAGCCGTGAGGCTTTATCACTCTTCAGGGAACTTAATTAGCGACCAAACAGTCAGAAACCGCTTGCATGAAGTGAACCTTCATTCCCGAAGACCGCTACGGGTACCACCTATAGCAATGCACAATCGTAGGATTCGATATCAATGGGCTCTTGAACACAGAAATTGGGCAGAAGAACAATGGCGTTTCGTGTGCTTTTCTGATGAGTCTCGTTTTGGTATGAGACCGGATACAAGACGTATACGACACTGGAGAACCCCTGGACGCCAACAGCGATTAAAATCCTGCCAGGAAGTCCATCCTTATAGTGGTGGAACCATCATGGTATGGGCGGGTATTTGGATCGGCGGAAGAACTGAGTTGATTTGGATCAGAGGCAACCTCAACGCTCAAATTTATGCTGAGACGATTGTATCTGACGTCATCGTTCCTCTACAAGTGCAAATCGGTCCCTTATTTCAGTTAATGCATGATAATGCACGACCGCACACCGCAAGAGTTGTAAGACAGACTCTCGCCGCAGCTAACATCAATGTCCTGCCCTGGCCTGCTCAGTCGCCAGACTTGAACCCGATTGAGCATGCATGGGATATGCTACAGAGAAGAGCTCTGCCGAATATGGAGGGTATCCAGTTGCAAGAAGACCTTTTTTTGTTGTTGCAACGAACATGGGCGGCCATTCCACAGCGTGATTTGGATGAACTCATTTTGAGTATGCCAAACCGATGTTCTTGTGTTGTTAGTGTTCGCGGTAGAAACACGGATTATTAATTGTTTAAGTTACCCAATAAAATTTTAAAGAAAACTGTTATTTCAGTCTTTTTTTCGAACTTTAATGTTAGTGGTTCAAATGTCAAAAATCCCTTTATTAGGAAAATGGCAAATTTCTTTATTAATGCAAAGGTGACTTGGTTTATCGTTACTGTGACAAACGAAAACACTTTATTTGATGAATCCTTAAAGAAAATTTAAATTAATATCAATCAAGAGAAAAGTTATTGCAAAAATATATGTTGATCCCTAGACACTTTTGATGTGTGTAATTACTTTACAAGAAATACTAACAGATGGTCATCATTCCACCTGTGCCTGATGAATATTGATGACAGCATCTCTTTGATAATCAATCTACTAGGTAGTAGGTATTGCTGCCTGATTGAGTCTACCTACGTTGTTGCAGCCTGGAGGTCTACGAAGATGCCACCAGAAAACCTATAATAAGGTGCTAGAACATTCTATATAGTGTTGTTAAGTAACCGCGAAAAAAATATGAGCTGTTTCATACATTTATGCACACGTAACTCAATAAAATGTATGGACCAGCGCATATTTTTTTCGCGATTTCAGAGTTCAGCCCATAGTAAAAGTTGTTCGTAATGATGAATATAATGCTCCCACGAAATTCATAGAGTTAACTTTTTAACACCGTATAATCAGCCTATGTTTGTCCTACTAGGTAAAGGGACATAGTGGACAAAGGGAGGCGCTCTTTCCACTTTGAGCTTGCTTTGATCAAAATGTTTACTTGGTAGCCAGATAGGTAATTTCTTTTAGTTCTGTCAGCAAGTAGTGAATAAGAATAAGCAACGAACCTTTTGATAACATTTGATTTACGAAAAAGTTGTCAAAATGTATGACAGTCTTTATACCTGCATTTATAAAACTTCTAATTGAGATTAGCATTTAAATGTAAAACAAGAATAATAGAAAATAAGATCAGATCAGGTTTCCTCAATTTTTTATGGATCAAAACCAGTTCTACGTCAGTCAATAACCGATAGGTGTTATGTAAACACAAATTGGCATACGCCACAGAAGAAATAAGTCAGAAGTTCCTCTTCATACATTTACTTCTTCTTCCTTTTCGTGTGGTCAGTGACTAACCTGGTGTCAGAGTTTTAAGCTGCCCATGGGCCTCTGACTTAGCTTTAAATTCTGTTGAAAAATATCTCTCAGACTTGCTGGTTTCCTCACGATGTTTTCCTTCATCGATTTTTAAGCAAGTGATAATTATACAATACGCATATGAATCCGTAAAAATCAGAAGTGCGTGCCGTGGGTTCGAACTCGAGACCTATGACTTGGCAGTCCGACGGTCACACCACTAGGCTATCACTGCTGTCTGTATGTATTTAATTGGTCCTAAAATATGGCTTCAACATTGTTATGTTGCGATTAATATTAAAATAGTCGTCCTACGTGTTATGACCCACTTATTTACCTTTAGCATGTCCCGCAAGCTTACGGTGTAGGCAGCACGTGAGCCCTCAAACTGTCGTGTGTGGACGTGCAAGCCCTTTAACGTACGTTGTGCTAACACCACGTTGACATTGAGTTGTTTTGCATTACTACGAATGAGTCGAGCCTAGAACGAGTTGAGTTTTTTATGTAGCAAATACAAATAGTTACGGCATTCCTGTTGATGCATGAAGACCAAAATATCTCAAATAATTTTGGCTACTCTGGACTTTTGAGCTAAGTCAGCAAATAATTATACACACATAGGGGGTAGGCAAACTACACAGTATGCCACCTGCTACGATACTTTTAGGCTAAGTTCAGATGAACGCGCGACGACGCGCGGTTGTATCGGCGCGCGTTTTAAGATTGTAACAAATCAATGTTGTTGTGTACATGACCGCGCGTCACCGCGCGTGCCCGCGCGCACCGCCATGCACCGCGCGCAAGATGTTGACCCGCGTGCTACCGCGCGCTTACGCGCGGTTTAAGATCTAGGCTAAGTTCAGATGAACGCGCGACGACGCGCGCTGCCGCGCGATTCACCTGTTCAGATGGTGGCGGCTTGCGCGAGTTAAGGAACCCCAACCTACCAATATTAGCTTTGTCAGCCAATAAGTATTTACTAGATTATTATCTCCCAATTTCCCCACTGCGCGATCAGCATTTATAATTATCTAGAACATGCGTCAATCTGATCACGCTGTGCATGTACTACGTTAGCAATTAAGTTAGTATATAAGATCAATATTTTGTTAGATTTAGTTAATTACTGTTTCGCTGTAACTCTGTCGGAATAAAGTTATTTTTTTAATACTTCCGTTGTCGCTTACTTAATTGGCGCAGCCGGTAGGATCTCTGTAGTCAGTTTGCCGTGTATACAATTCTACGTGGAGCAGCCGACGTCCGTGTTTACGGTTTAGCAGAGATCGCCGAACAAATAAATTCATTAAGAAGCCACTTCGAGTTACGGAAGAGGACCAGCCACAGCAGTAATTCAGGGAGCATGGAGCTAGCTGCGGAATTGTGAGTAAATCTTTTTCACCTTCCTCTCAGCTCTTCCATCTATATCCCAACCTTGTAATAGTCTATGTGTTTGTGTATTATTAAGGATTGGACAACGCCGTAATAATATTTGCATAGATTTTAATTGTACTAATATTTTAGAGTAGTGATAGTTTAGTAGCACATTAGTGTGATTTTTTTTCTCCGCGTTTGTTTCTTTCATAACTGTTCACAATGGAAAACGTAACCCGTGTCCCACAGGAATTGGTTAACATCATACCAATATTCAGCGGCGACACTAGAATGTTGCCTTTATTTATAAAAAAATGTGAATACATTTTGTCTAAGTTCTTAGGAACCGCAGCCCAAAATGAATATTTATTTCATGTAGTAACAAGTAGGTTATCAGGCGAAGCAGCCAGTTTGGTAGGCGAAAGAGAAGCTATAGGTACGTGGGACGAGCTGAAGAAGTTGTTAAACCAACACTTCGGTGATCCACGCACAGAGGATTGTTTAGCAATGGAGTTAGAATCGTGTAGAATAAATAAGGGTGAAAGTTATTTAGATTTTTGCCATAGAATACAGCGGATGAGAAGTGTTTTATTTGCTAAAATATCAGAAACTATCATTGATGAATCTCTACGTAAGGCAAAGCAGATCATTTATAGTAACAGAGCGATGAATGTTTTCTTGTTTAATTTACCGCCATTTTTAGTTAGATTAGTTCGTTTGCGTGACGTCACAACGTTAGAGGATGCATTAAAAATAGTTTTAGAAGAACAAAACTTCCAGGCAGTCTATGAGTCGAAAACAAACGACAGACGTAATTTTAGCAGAAATAACAGACCCAATTTGCCTAATAACCAAAATGCATTTGAATCTAATAATCAAAAGAGAGATTCACATAGCATATCAAGTACACATGTACCGAATAGTGCTACAAACAGCACATCTACACCGAACAATTCGCATCAGCCCAGACATTATAAACAACATAATAATATTCAAAGAAATCAAGACAATTTTAATCGTACAAACAACAATAATGCGTCACCGCAGTCAAGTAGGTCATCTGTTCCGATTGCACAACCGAACCAACAGTTCGCGGCACATGCACCGAGCACGCCGTCTTTTGCAGCGCAAGCATCTACGTCGGGTGCCAATACTGATGTCACCATGCGTACTGCAAGTTCGCGACGTGTTAATTACATAAATAATTCTAATAATAATGAACATAGTTCAAGTTATTCGTACAATGAGTGCCAAGAATTTTCTCCCGAAGAACCCGGGGCGGGAAATTTTTGCATAACGGCCTCTACCCTAGAGAACGAATAAAAATAAATTGTAATAAACGCTTAAAGGAGATTGTTCTAGACCGCCCTATAACCAACAAACATTTGACGTGTACGTTAATTTTAATTATATTTTAATATGCTTTTTAAAAATAATAAATTCAAGCGGACACTGTTTAATTCTTAATAGGTTTTTAAAAGTGACCTCATTGATTTTATTACCAACTGAACTCGCCATCTTTCAAGGAATTGTCAATGTGAATGTCACAAAAGATTTGATAGTGTCGCTCTCGCTCATATTACATAAATATCGATATCGACGACGATGTTCATAATATCTAGTGATAAATAATGGATGTTCGATATTTATCACTTCCAAAACATTGAAAATGTGCAACCTAAAAGTTTTTCATGCATATTTTTTTCATGGAATTAGTTCCGTGAACATTTTAATGGAACTTATGATGAATATGGCCTAGCACGATTATGATGAAAATATAATGAACAAAACAAAGTCACAAAATGTACTTACTAGTCGAATGAGCGATTTTCTCACAAGTGAGAAAATATTAGTTCAAAAGAGGCGTTGGTAAAAAATACGACACTGTCTCAGGTTTTTGACATCAAATAAGCTTTCTTAAATATTTACGGATCTTATTTTTGTTATCAGTAGCCAGTAAAACAAAGACGTATTTTTTACCCACGCCATCTATTGAACTATGTTTTTTCACTTGTCAGAAAATCTCTCATTTAACGATTGAAATATCATTTACGACGCAACTCTAGTGAATTGTTCTCATAACCATTTCACGACTTCAATAGCCATATTTTTACTTTTTAAGTACTTAAACTCTATTTTTAAATGTCGCAAACTAAAACGTTACACATTGTTCGTTGGGAACAAAATATTTTATTTTAGCATTAATTTAATTGGAGTAGAATCATAGCAACAACGTGTTTATGTTTGAAACGGAACAAATTAATTTACATTTGACATATTGATCTTTCATTTTGGTCTACTAAATTAAAACCACAGATTAAATAGGTGGTCATTGATAATCGATATATGTACAATGATTGATCTTCAAGAGAGCATCTCTACTTCACTATTACGTCAGTCTGTGCCTGTGGCTGTGTTGTGTTGTTGTGAATACCTACCTATTTGGCGATTTCTTTTGGCGTTTTTGATTTTGTTTCTGTTTAACGGACTACAATTTGGATTGCTTTCAACGTGACCTGGCTTCGAATAACTGATTCTGTGATCTGCTACGACACCTTAGCATTTTGACAACGGATAACGGACTTCGCTTAAAGTAAACTTCAACCAATAAATAATAACTGTACCTAAAAGGCATAATACAACTGTATGTACGGTAATATTTTGCTGTATTTGAAGTTTAATGCTTTGTAGAAAACAGAAATAGCGATTTTAGAAGGTATTACTTAAGTTTTCTATTATTAAAAATAACCTCAAAATCTGTTCCTTTTCTTTAAATAAATCTTTTCTCTAAAGTGTCCGTCAAGAAACTTTGTTCTTATGGTCTACTAAGGGCAGTTTACAAATAGAAAATGATTTTTTCTATGCTGTCGGCTCCAGGGCGAACAATGTATGGGCGTAGAACAATCTCCTTTACCACATATAGTTATACCAGAATTAAAGGCAGTTTTTATGATAGATACGGGGAGTGTTAGATCGTTTATAAGCCCGTATATAGCGAATAAATATTTTAAAAATTATTTACAGTATGAACCCTTCGAAGTTGTTAGCACTCACGCATCGAGTGTTCATAGTGAAACGGCTATTATTCCATTACCGGTTACCTTTGGAAGTCAAGAGTTCCATAAGTTTTATGTCTATAGTGTCGACGATAGGTATGATGGGTTAATAGGTAGCAATTTGCTGAAGCAATTACAGGCAAAGATTAATATGGAAAATCAGATATTACATTTAAAAAATACTGATATTCCTATCATATATTCACCGCCTATGAGAGAGGTATATAATCTACCATCTCGTAGTGAACTTAGAGTAAGACTCCCAGTCAACTTACTGAACGGGGAAGCTGTGTTAGATTTTAAGCAATTTACGGAAGGGATTCGAATGCCCGCCGCATTAGTTACGTGTATTGAAGGCTATGCAACAACTGTTATTCAGAATTATAGCCATGAAAATAGAAAATTAGTAGTTACGGGACCTTTTCAAGTGGAACCATACATACAGGACCCATCTGTTAGTGTTAATTTCATAGATAATAATATAGAAGTGGACAGCTTGCTAACAAAGAATTTAGACAAATTACAGTTAGATCATATGAATTCAGAAGAACGAACGGTTATTGAGGGACTTTGTAAAGAATACAAAGATATATTTTATTGTGAAAATATTCCGTTAACCTTCACAAATCAGGTTAAACATAGAATAAGAACAAAAAATGAAGACCCAATAAACATTAAGGCACATAGATTGCCACCTATTCAAACAAAAGAGATCAGTAGTCAAGTCGAGAAAATGTTAAGGGATAACATTATCCAGGAATCTCATTCTCCCTGGAGTGCTCCCGTACATTTAGTGCCGAAAAAATTACACGCGTCAGGCCAACAAAAATGGAGGATGGTAGTTGACTATAGACGGCTCAATGAAATCACAATTGATGATAAATACCCTTTGCCCAACATTAACGATTTATTTGACATGCTAGGTAATAGTACATACTTTACAACTCTCGATTTAGCTAGCGGGTACCATCAATTAGAGGTTCAGGAGGAAGATAGAGCTAAAACTGCGTTTAGCACACCTTCAGGTCATTATGAATTTAACAGAATGCCGTTTGGGTTAAAGACCGCACCCGCAACTTTTCAGCGAGCGATGGATAACGTCTTACGAGGCCTTCAAGGCTTACATTGTTTAATATATCTCGATGACGTCATTATTTTTTCTAAAAGCTTGCCTGAACATGTAGAAAAACTTAGAGCAGTTTTTGACCGCTTCCGTCAAACAAATTTAAAAGTTCAATTAGATAAGTCTCATTTTCTTAGAAAGGAAGTACTCTACCTAGGGCATACTATTACGAGTGAAGGTTTGAAACCAAATAATGATAAAATAGACGCTATTCTTAGGTATCCTATACCGGAAACGGTTACACAGATTAAAAGCTTTTTAGGACTAATCGGTTATTATAGGAAATTTATCAAAGATTTTGCCAAAATAACTAGACCATTAACAGCTTGTCTAAAGAAAGGTCGCAAAATTGTAATTAATGGGGAATATAAAGAATGTTTTGAGACATGTAAAAAGCTTTTAACAAATGCACCTTTGTTACAATTTCCTGACTTTAGTAAAACTTTTATTTTAACCACGGATGCATCCAATTTTGCGATCGGGGCTGTATTGTCACAAGGAACGATAGGCTCAGATAAGCCTGTAGCCTATGCTAGTAGAACCTTGAGTGACACAGAAGTAAAATATAGCACTATCGAGAAGGAACTTTTAGCCATAATATGGGCAGTTAAGCACTTTCGACCGTATTTGTATGGTAATAAGTTTACCATATTTACAGACCATAGACCATTAGCTTGGCTGTATTCATTGAAAGAGCCCAATAGTAAACTCACGCGATGGCGGTTAAGGTTAGAAGAGTACGATTTCGAAATAAAATATAAGAAAGGCCCTCAAAACACGAATGCAGATGCTTTATCTAGGATTAAGATTAACTCAATTGACGACGATTTAGATTCAATATTCGTAAATATAGGAGATAGGCAGGAACGTATACAAAAAAATAATAGAAAACGAATTGCAAGACCTCGAAACTCCAATAGAAACGATAGAACTTTCGGATTCTGATGATGGGGTCACTGCCAACTCAGTTTCAAATAGAGAACACGAAGGCATTCCTAGTTTAAACGAAGCTGTCGATACTAAACAAAAACAGATTTTAATTCATTCATGGTTTAAAAATAAATTAGACGTAAAAGATATTTCAAATAATAAACAAAAAATTCTCGAAGTTCACTTACCGACAAATAACGATAAATTAGTTAAAGACTTTTTGAAAGAGTATATTGATCCAAAACATAAGTACTTTATATACTTCGAACACCCATCTTTTAGAAAAACTTTTTCAAACATGGTAATTAAGTTATTTAAAAAGGATTCAGTTAAGTTAACCGAGTGTACAGAAAGAGTTATAAATTTGACAGGATCTGAAGAAGATCAAAAAGAAGTTATTTTAAAATACCACGACGCACATACGGGTATTTTAATTATCTACGCGGCCAAAAGTCAGAATAACAAAGTTAAAGAAATGCTACTGCATTCGATTACCTGAGGCAGGGGACACTCCACCGAACAATAGGCCGCCGTCCCCAACCCTCTCCCGTTGCGCGTTACCAAGCAAAGTCAGTCGATACTTGATCATTGAACTTTGTGTACGTGTCAGTTATCGGCGATTTTTAGAAAGCGTTAAGATTGTGAGCAAGCTGCAGTTTTCTGTGTTAACCTGGTGCAAGGAAGCAATGGATTCGGAAACTACAGGTATTTGGCAATTTAAATATAATATATTTAATAAAATTTGATTCCGTTTAATATATTTTTAGGGATCGAGTAGTAACGTCTAAAATGAGAAGATTTATTAAAGAAATTTTATGTTTAAACGTGTATTTGTTATAGTATCGGGGTAGATCCGGCTTTTTTTGTCATTCATGTTTAAAATATAGGTTCTTAAGTAACGAATGCTATATAAATTAGTCGCGGAATAGCGCGGATACACTTAGCAGCATATTTTGATCTTTTAGAGTCGAAATTAGTGAAATATTAATTTATGTTTAAATTTTGTTTTAGGTTCAGAGGGTCCCTCTGGAGTGAGAGTAGTGACTCGTAAATCACTCTTTGATAAGATGAAGAATGAAAATTTACGTAATTTAGAAGAAAAGCTAGGTATGTTTTTTGAGAGACCACCTTTTCACTCAAGACAACCTTACTGACAGTCAGTTAAACAAACTGAAGCACAATTTTGCACATTTCAAATCAGAAATGAAGCAAAGGTGGATTAAATCGCACAAAAAAGAAGAGGTTTTCTTAAAAAACAACCATCTTTGGCTGGAAGGTACTTTCGAAATATGAAAAATATGCAGAAGAAACTGCTTGCTTATATGTGAAACTTTACCCGTGGCACCCAATGACACCCACACTGCACAAAGTACTTGTGCACGGATCAGACATAATAAAAAATGCATTGTTACCCATAGGGCAACTATCTGAAGAAGCAGCAGAAGCACGCAACAAGCATTTTAGGTCATACAGACAGGATTACTCAAGAAAATTCTCTAGAGAGTCCTGTAACAGAGACATTTTGAATAGGCTACTTTTAAGCTCAGATCCCTTATTTAGTGCCTCAAGGGTAATAAAGAAAAATAAGAAGTCTTCTTTTCTACCTGAAACATTGAATATGCTTGTATCTGCAACACCAAACCCAGCGGACGCAATTCAATCAGATAGCGAGGATGAGATAAACTAATTATTGATTGATTTAATACATAGTAGCGTATCAATATATGTGTCATAATCATTATTATATAATATTAGTGTAGAAATAATGACCAAATCAATTTTTTTTTCATTTTTTTTATTTTTTTTTCCCTTTTTTATGGAAATTATAAAAAATAAACATTATTTATTACTGTTTATATTGCGCTTGTCTTATTTCTGTCATTACCAACTCAAAAACCCAAACAAATGTTTTTGGCCAGCTAGATTAACGAAATACCCCTATGTGCGACGGGAAAACATGTCATAGAGGTATTAAAGAAACTTTAACCAAACTTAAAAGACATTACTGGTGGGCAAACATGAAAGAGACAGTCACGGCAATCATAAATGCTTGCGAAACATGTAAACGCATGAAATATGATAGAAAGCCGATTAAACCCCACATTCAGTTAACACAAACCCAGGATGCTCCTTTTCAGGAAGCTTTTATGGATTTATTATATATTGAAGGGAAATATTATTTAACTATAGTGGATGCATTTAGTAAGATAGCACAAGCCATAGAGGTACCGAATAGGAGTACACCAGAGATAGTTAGGGCATTGATTAAATATTTCAGCATGACGTATGGTCTGCCTAGGAAAATTAGTTGCGATTCCGGTACAGAATTCAACAATACTTTGATTAAAGAAATGTTAAGCTTTTACAAAATTGAACTTCATATTGGGACGCCAAATAATCCCAGTTCAATGGCAATAGTAGAAAGGTTTCATTCTACCATTATTGAGATTTATCGTATAGCAAAATACGATAAAAGCGATTTAGATGCAGCATCAGTTATGACTTATGCCATCATGGCTTATAACAACACCATACATTCAGCAACAGATTTTACGCCTTTTGAACTAGTATTTGGTCACACTTATTCCGATAATGTATTTAACGTGGATAGAGAGAAGAACTTAACTCAGAAATTATTGTTAGATCATAGAAAACGCCTTAAAATACTCTATGAATTCATAACAGAAAAATTAGAATCCGATAAAATTAAAATAATTAATAAAAAAGGTGGCGAAACGACACCGGTACTCGAACCAGACGATAATATTTACATGAAAGACACTAGGATTAGAAAAGCTAAAGAAAAACCGCGATATGAAAAAGCGAAAGTAATAGGTGAAGTTGAAAGAAATATAGTCCCAGTAGAAGTAAAGAAAAGGAAAACTAGAGTAGCCTTAAAAAATGTAAAACGTCCTCCACAGGTCGTGCCTGGTACTTCTGGTACTAGTGGTGCCAACACTCACGCTGGACCTCCAAAACCTCGGTCAGAATCCGGGGATAGCAGCGATAAAGCGGGGAGTAGCAGTGAAGAGGAATAGTTATTGGACAATATACAAAACTGTAGATTTAGAATCATTACACTTACAAATAGATAATAATATTCGGGATTTTATTAACTTGAAAATTAAAATTAAGGAAAATAGTCTTAGTAACGAAACTATAGGAATAGAAAGCCAAATAGAATATCTTATTAAACTAACTAAGGATAGATTTTTTCAAATCTTACCTTTCCATTATAGAAATAAAAGAGCTTTGTTTAATCCATTAGGCTCACTTGTAAAAGCTATCACAGGAAATTTAGATGAAGACGATGCAATTAAATATGATAGAGAAATCCAAATGATACAGAACAAAGAGCATGTGGTCGAACGTAAAGTATCATCAATGCAAAAAGCTTTTGATAAATTAGTAAATGACTCTGAAATAATAAATTCAAATATTAAAAACTTGGGTTTACATACCAATGAAATGGAAAAATTAGTTGAACATGAGTTCAGGTTTAACAAACTTTTCCAAATATTAAATACTATGTATCAAATTTTAAATAACTTTCGAACCTGTTACGAAAACATACAAGAGATTGAAACGGCAATAGCCTTTAGCAAACTGAATACATTGCACCAATCCATTATAAATAGTACAGAATTATATAATACGTTAGAAGTCATTGCTAAACATGCTAGAACAATATACCCAGTAAGCAAACATAATTTAATAAAATTAGAACGTAATATCATACTTAAATCATATATAAATAACAACAAGTTAGTTTTTGTTTTAGAAGTTCCCCTAATAAATAACGAAACATATAATTATTACAAGGTTATACCCATCCCTATATTCCATTCTCCAAATACCTTTACAATAATACCCAAATATCCTTACCTGATGGTGAATAGATTGAAATACATGCCCGTGGTAAGCCCATGTACTGAGATTGAAAATGAAAGATTTCTTTGCGCTGAAACTAATTTAGCCCAGTTTCCAACCGAGACCTGCATTGAACAAATAATGCTGATGAAGAACAACTACAAAAACTGCATACAGAACCATATTGAAATAGAAAAAACTAAGATACAGAAAATAACAGACAACCAATGGTTGGTTTACTCAGAGGAAAATCTCATCATCACCGAGAATTGCAATACAGAAATCCTGAAGTACACTATTCTTGGGACCTACATCGTGACACCTGGCCAACAATGCGAGACACAAATAGGCGAAGTCATCGTTGCCGCCACCACAAACACTGCAGTTGCCAGTCTCCAGCTGCCATTGATCCAGATGCCAGACCTACAACAGGACATCCAGAGAAGATCAAAGAAAGTGGATTTAAGAAATGTGGACTTCAGTGATGTGAAAGAAGTGTTACAAAGTGCAAAATTTAGTGAAATAGACGATACGACACAAACAGTGACAATAGAAATTAGTATATGGACCATCTTAGAGTATGTGGTTATTGTAATAGCAATAGTTATCTTTATAATGTACAAATTTCAGTTCATAAACTTTTGTCGAAATTCTCCGAAACCGTCTGCGACACCTTCGGATAATTTCTCTCTTAGGGAGGGAGGAGTTAAGGAACCCCAACCTACCAATATTAGCTTTGTCAGCCAATAAGTATTTACTAGATTATTATCTCCCAATTTCCCCACTGCGCGATCAGCATTTATAATTATCTAGAACATGCGTCAATCTGATCACGCTGTGCATGTACTACGTTAGCAATTAAGTTAGTATATAAGATCAATATTTTGTTAGATTTAGTTAATTACTGTTTCGCTGTAACTCTGTCGGAATAAAGTTATTTTTTTAATACTTCCGTTGTCGCTTACTTAATTCGCGCGACAGTCTAGCGTGAACATTCAGTGAGAGTGGACGTGGAGGAGGCAATTTGCTTGTGGGTTTTATACCGCAAGCTGCGACGTCGCCGTCGAAAGCAAAGACGATACTGGGTGCACCCTATTTTAAGTCAAAGACTTTCTTTAAGCCTGTTTGTAACTTCTTTTTATTATTCTATTTGATTAGTCCTTCGAGTTAAGATTCCAAATCGCATACCTTTTTTCAATTTCGTCTATTAGTAAATCCATTGATATGCCGTCCTCCATTTTTTTCGTCGCTCCTTGCGTCCGTCCGCCTCAAACCGCGCGGGTCAACTGAACAGGTTGATACAGGAGTGTAGATCTTAAACCGCGCGTCAGCGCACGGTGGCACGCGGGTCAACATCTTGCGCGCGGTGCATGGCGGTGCGCGCGGGCACGCGCGGTGTCGCGCGGTCATGTACACAACAACATTGATTTGTTACAATCTTAAACCGCGCGCCGAGCCAACCGCGCGTCGTCGCGCGTTCATCTGAACTTAGCCCTACACTCCTGCATCGACCTGTTCAGTTGACCCGCGCGGTTTGAGGCGGTCGGACGCAAGGAGCGACGAAAAAAATGGAGGACGGCATATCAATGGATTTACTAATAGACGAAATTGAAAAAAGGGATGCGATTTGGAATCTTAACTCGAAGGACTAATCAAATAGAATAATAAAAAGAAGTCACAAACAGGCTTAAAGAAAGTCTTTGACTTAAAATAGGGTGCACTTAGTATCGTCTTTGCTTTCGACGGCGACGTCGCAGCTTGCGGTATAAAACCCACAAGCAAATTGCCTCCTCCACGTCCATTCTCACTAAATGTTCACGCTAGACTGTCGCGCGCAAGCCGCCGCCATCTGAACAGGTGAATCGCGCGGCAGCGCGCGTCGTCGCGCGTTCATCTGAACTTAGCCTTTACGGTACGCGTTTTGCTTCTTTTATGTTCATACATCGGGTCATACACACACGCCGCGCTGTTTGTGAGTACTAGGTACCTGACCTTTCTGTAAAAAGTTAATCATTTGGTACCTAGTCACCTTTCACTACTTCAAGTTTTAAGAGACTGTCAATGACAATGTCGCTGCAAATGGGACTTCTGCATTTTTTTATTCCATGCACGGTCATACCTTTGTGCTAATATATTATATTCTTGACAAAACGTAATAATTTATTAGTACGATGCTATAAAAGTCCTCAAATACTTTTGATACGTTATTTACGTGTAAATGTTAAGAATACTGATTAATTTTATGCAAATTTTTGTCACAAAGTTTTTCCTTTTTTTTAATAAAACGGTCGTTTTGCTCAATTCACGTGGTGAAGTGATTTTAATAATAAAAGCGAATGCTTGCACGTTACATGATTATGTTACTATGAAGCAATTTAATTTAGATATTCGTAGAATTTTTACGAAATGTTTAGGTCATGATAATATTAGGCCAGTTCTATCGTTACGAAGTTTTCTAGAGAATCTAGACGGAATAAACACCCAAGAATCAAAAAAGTTGAAAAGATCAAAAGGATACTACTTTTTCCCGTATCTAATTATAACAAGGCCTACCTGGGGATAGACGAAGGCGGAAGGGAAGTGGAAGGAGTTACATGAAATTTCATGACATAGATATTATTTTATCTGGGAAGTATTTAAAGAAACTCATATTTAAAGCTTAAGTTAGGTAGGTATGCTAATTTCGTAACTATAACCATAAGACTTTATTGCGTTTATTTCATAAAGTTTAGATTTTATAATCATGAGCGTTAATTGACTTTCTCAACGATTAGATGGTTTTGTAAAATAACAATTAAGGAAATATTTAAAAATCATAGCTTGCTTTCTGCTGTAGTTATATGTTAATCGCATTCACTCGAAGTCAACATAATTAAAGTTAAAAGTGTTTAAAAAAACAGGACCTAAAATACACCCTTGGGGAATACTTAAACATGATTTGGCGCCCATTCACCAAAAAACATCACGAATGTAACATTATTATGTAAATACAAGAATGGCGTTAAATAGTGATTAGAGCTTTTCCATAATTCTAAGGCCCCCTTATTTTTGTAACGTATTTGATGATGAAACAGTCTCAAACGCTTTAGAATTTTCTAAAATAGGCAAAAACTTATTCAATTTATAATATCAAATTTGTGCCTAGATTTATAACATCCTGTGGCGCTTGTCACAAATGTGTCACGTTTATGGTAAAAAAAAACTAAGTAAAGGTAAAACCTTCTTGAACCTTTTCTTTTTGCCATATTATGATTAACCATCACCAAAATGGAATAACAAACATCTTGCTTAACCAATTACTGCCATTGACAGACCAGTAGACCACCTGCATTGATCACCATTTGTCAAACAGATACTATCTACCATTTGTTGGTATTGGTATTTAGAACCAGCCCGCACTTCGCCAATATTGTCCGACAATATATTATGTTTATTAAGTTACAAAACTTGCTGTCTAGTTATTTTAACGACATTGTTTATTGTTTATAAAGTTATTGGGAGATAGTATTTTCTTGCATAAGTTTTTGGAATGTGGTTTACCTTGGAGCGGAAGTTTTTTAAATTGATGGTATGTTATATTGTGATAACTTAGAGCTTTTACCGGTGTCAAAAGTTTATCTGTATGAATATTCTTACTTCCCTGACGTAGTTAAAGACTTTGAAGGAGTTAAGCTTGATCGTCACTGGATAGAAGTCGTAGGTTGACAAAAGTTTCCGACACACAAGATTCCGACATTCTCCTTTGTCTTGTTAATTAGGTTCGGATACACATTAGGTGACAATATGAAAATTAGCCTCTAGGAATTCACTGCATGCCTCAGAATACCAACTATTAATGATGAACATAAAGACAATTAATAGACTCCATGAGAATATTATATTGATTACTGTGATCAACAAATATGTTCTTTTAACTACATGTGTTAATTACTACACGTGGTGTCGAATGTAATTCGATAGGAAAGCACGTGGTATTGATCGTATCTTGTGTTGGATGCAGTTTTATAATTATGTAGTGCATCAGATAAATGAGCTTAAAGTCTGAAAGATAAAAAACATGATATCATTTTGTGACAATAATTATAGTTGATAAGTAGATAACTAACTGGAGACGTGGAGCACAAAATAGAATATTTTATTCCAACTAAATTAATAAAATGTTAATCTAATTATATTTACATGTAAAAGCTGCAGTGCGCAGTGGTTGAGCGATTGACTGCTGCGCACTATGTCGCGGGTTCGATTCCCGCACGGAACAAATATTTGTACGACCTGCAAGTATTTGTTACGAGTCTGGGTGTTTTTCTATCTATAATATGTATGTATTTACAAAAAAAATGTATATAAGTAGTTTATCAGCCATCTCGTTACCATAACACAAGCATTAGGTTGCTTAGCTTGGGACGATATGGCGTTGTGTGAAATGTCCAAGGGTATTATTATTATTGTTATTATTCATACTAATATGTACAAAAATAATAAGACCAATTGCCGGTGGAACAGACCAGTTCTTGGGTGATGACCGTGTATCGGGACGCCTTGCAGCAAGATGGACCTTTAGAAGGGACAAGCTGGATGCGGAAAGCGGAGGCCAGGGTATAGTAGTATTGCCTGGGAGAGGAAAGAACTACGATAGGCTGAGTTGATAAGTCGTTTAACCAAAAACAGAGTGTGTTTTCTAAAAATATCATCCATCATGGAAAAAGGGTTCGGCCCTTAGACGACATCTCCTTGTAACCATTACATTATTTACCTACTTCGTTTGTTTACAATGTTTATGTTAATTTGTGCATGTCATAAATTATTGTTAAGAGCGATTAACTCCCTATGGAGTTATTGTAAGCAAGTTTTATGTGACAAACATAAAACTTGTACCTATATTGGACTCGGAGTATATCTATTTGAAAATACTAAAGGTAAAGGAAACTTAGATATTCACGAAGGTATAGATCAGATACGAATGCAAACTTATCAGAATCCACCTTAGTGTGCGATACTAGGAATTGAATCCAACGACCTTTACTCAACAGCCACTATCAAGCGAGCAATCTCCTCAGATTACCATAAAGCCGTAATCCCACAACGTTACGCGATACTGAATAGCTTCACATCATAAACTTGACGTAACAATTACATGTTATATATATTTTATTGCGGCGCGAACATCAAATTGATATAACTTCACACGATCGATGTGAATGGAGGCGTGTTTCATCAATTAAGTATTACTACGAAAACAGCATGTCGACTAAGAGAGACTTATTTAGATATACAAAACACTTTCAAAACATATGCACATATACATTTCTGTTTTGTCAAAAAATGTTGCTACAAGAATTTATTTATAGACATTAAGTTTTCACAGATGGATTTAAATGTATTGTTTTATAAATGAGTAGACAGGATTTTCTTGCACTACCAACTTATTAGGCAGTCTTTTGCCTACTTAGTTACAACTCGCCTCTATACTTTATACACACATCAAAAGTGTCTAGGGATCAACATATATTTTTGCAATAACTTTTCTCTTGATTGATATTAATTTAAATTTTCTTTAAGGATTCATCAAATAAAGTGTTTTCGTTTGTCACAGTAACGATAAACCAAGTCACCTTTGCATTAATAAAGAAATTTGCCATTTTCCTAATAAAGGGATTTTTGACATTTGAACCACTAACATTAAAGTTCGAAAAAAAGACTGAAATAACAGTTTTCTTTAAAATTTTATTGGGTAACTTAAACAATTAATAATCCGTGTTTCTACCGCGAACACTAACAACACAAGAACATCGGTTTGGCATACTCAAAATGAGTTCATCCAAATCACGCTGTGGAATGGCCGCCCATGTTCGTTGCAACAACAAAAAAAGGTCTTCTTGCAACTGGATACCCTCCATATTCGGCAGAGCTCTTCTCTGTAGCATATCCCATGCATGCTCAATCGGGTTCAAGTCTGGCGACTGAGCAGGCCAGGGCAGGACATTGATGTTAGCTGCGGCGAGAGTCTGTCTTACAACTCTTGCGGTGTGCGGTCGTGCATTATCATGCATTAACTGAAATAAGGGACCGATTTGCACTTGTAGAGGAACGAATGAAGTGAACCTTCATTCCCGAAGACCGCTACGGGTACCACCTATAGCAATGCACAATCGTAGGATTCGATATCAATGGGCTCTTGAACACAGAAATGGGGCAGAAGAACAATGGCGTTTCGTGTGCTTTTCTGATGAGTCTCGTTTTGGTATGAGACCGGATACAAGACGTATACGACACTGGAGAACCCCTGGACGCCAACAGCGATTAAAATCCTGCCAGGAAGTCCATCCTTATAGTGGTGGAACCATCATGGTATGGGCGGGTATTTGGATCGGCGGAAGAACTGAGTTGATTTGGATCAGAGGCAACCTCAACGCTCAAATTTATGCTGAGACGATTGTATCTGACGTCATCGTTCCTCTACAAGTGCAAATCGGTCCCTTATTTCAGTTAATGCATGATAATGCACGACCGCACACCGCAAGAGTTGTAAGACAGACTCTCGCCGCAGCTAACATCAATGTCCTGCCCTGGCCTGCTCAGTCGCCAGACTTGAACCCGATTGAGCATGCATGGGATATGCTACAGAGAAGAGCTCTGCCGAATATGGAGGGTATCCAGTTGCAAGAAGACCTTTTTTTGTTGTTGCAACGAACATGGGCGGCCATTCCACAGCGTGATTTGGATGAACTCATTTTGAGTATGCCAAACCGATGTTCTTGTGTTGTTAGTGTTCGCGGTAGAAACACGGATTATTAATTGTTTAAGTTACCCAATAAAATTTTAAAGAAAACTGTTATTTCAGTCTTTTTTTCGAACTTTAATGTTAGTGGTTCAAATGTCAAAAATCCCTTTATTAGGAAAATGGCAAATTTCTTTATTAATGCAAAGGTGACTTGGTTTATCGTTACTGTGACAAACGAAAACACTTTATTTGATGAATCCTTAAAGAAAATTTAAATTAATATCAATCAAGAGAAAAGTTATTGCAAAAATATATGTTGATCCCTAGACACTTTTGATGTGTGTACTTTCCGGTCCATTTCGACTTTCTCTACGCTTATAATATTTCCACCTACTGTCAGACTATCACGGAATCCTTATAAACAAGGAGATCAGATTGAGAGACGGTGGTTGAAAAAGTCAGAAGTGAAGTAAAACTTACTTCATAACTGTTTTGATCCACCTGTTCCTGCGTTTCATCATAAAATTTAAAGCTTTTTTTTTAATGAAACCAATTACAGGCACGTTTGAATTATTAGGAAGTCGATCAGGCAAAAATATGGAGCTAGTTGCCCGATGCTTTGCGTAATAAGTTCCTATCATGGAGAGGAACGGACAAGAAGCTCCATGGATACTGTTTTAAATCAATCCATTCGGCTCACTTTCGTATCCCTCAACCCTAACGAAAACTCCTAGTAGCACGTTCATTACTATGCCAAGGTAGACCAATAGGGGACCGCCGATGATCCGTCGTCGCATTGCGCGAGCACGTCTGCGCCCGCGCACCAAAGTTCACTGATCAAAATCGAAGGTGTAGCGCTACTGATTAGTTTTAATGGTGGTCTTGTCGCCTCGGGGAGCTGGGAATAGAGCGTCATTTGTGTGACCTTGGGTAAATTAGTATTCCGGTAGTGATGAATTATAGGAGATACAGTGTGGGTATAACTGGAAGGTAACAAGAGGTGCTTATTATGGCTTATGCAGATTGTTTATCAATGGAGTGGAAATTAGAATTGTATGTCAGAAATTGTTTTTAGCAACTGAATATTTTTCAGTATTCTGTTACAAAAGCTCAAACTCAAAGCATTTACTTCAAGTAAACCAATTACAGGCTCTTTTAAATTGTCAAGGGGTCGGTCAGTCAGAAAGATGAAGCTTGTGAAGCAGCTAGAAGAAAATGAAACTACTTAGTGACTGATATGAAAAACCTTATCTTCTCTAGACAAATTGTACAGTTTCCTCGAATAAAGGAACATTTAAATAGGATACAATATTTCAGCTAGATGAAGACCCAGATTCCATTACCGGATCTGACTCTAGACTCTAGTAACCACATTCCAGTAGCCAACCATTTCTATTCAAATGAAGTACTATTAAGAAACGACGAATTAAACAGATTATCCCGGTGTCGTTACAAAATGTGTCGGTATTCGTGCAATTTGCTCGGTGGCACTTTATCTGGGCTCGGTCGAGAGGTTGTAACTTAACGGCGTTAAGTTATGCTCGGAGACTGATTGGTGAGCGGATTAAGTTATACGCGGAAGTCAATTTATTACTTTCAGATTTTGGATTTCGGACGACGTGTCCACATTAAGATACATGGGTTGTAGTGAAAGTGGTTATTGGCTAACTATAAAATTTAAAAACAAAAAATAGTCTTTTTTAGATGGCTGACTCTGCTTTCTTTACAATAGTTTTCATAAACTGCAACCAAATGCATTCATCTAGTCGTTGCTGATAATTAATAAGAGCGTTTGATTATTTTAACAACATGCTTCTACTGGGCCACGATTTTAAACGTACATAGAAATTGTACTTTCAGTTCTTTCCTTGTACCGCACTCTAGTTCCTCGCCACGCAGGCATGCTGTCTGCCTACCCACGCATTCTGAGTGCTTCAACATGAAGAATGATCTGTCTGTCTGTCCCTTATCTCGCAAAGGGTTACAAGTTAACCTAGTCGCCTGTTTACGAATATCTCGAGCTATATCGTGAATGTAAGGTGCAATAAATGTTCTGGTACTTGCTCCAACTATTTGTGTATTACATTCCAATCTGAAGTTTACGGATAAATCAAAGGTGAATTCAAAATAATATTGCCTGGCCAGATTCCTGGGGTAACCTTACCAGCCGTCATTGTTCAATACAGATTAGTATAAACATTTTGATTTCGAAAGACAAATGGCTAGAGAAACAAGTAGATGTTCAACTTTTTCAAATAGGCGTTCGACTATACAACATCATCATGCAGACAGCTAAAGAAGGAACATGGATGGGTTTTAGTCCGTAAGAGTCTGACACTCCCTTCCACTTCATCTAGAGCGGGAGAAGTCATAGGATAATTTCCCAAACTCCAAAAAAAAAAGTAAGTAAACTGATAACCTTTAGATAAGAAACCTGGGATACCAGGAACGGGAAATGGCAAATTCTAGGCAGCCAGTCGATTCTGTAAAAATCTCTGTTAACTCACATGAAGTGACCTGTCCTTCGACCTATGCTAGGAATTGACAGCTCACTTTAAATTCACTTCACCAACATTTTCACTGCGGAATTTTTACAGAATAGCACCACAGAATCTAACAAATAAATTGAAATTATTCAAACATCATTTACCACCCACGATTTCAAAGCTATTTCCAATAATTCAGGAAGCAAATCTAATAACAAAAATCATAATCGCCATTTCGCGGAACCACGAACAGAACGTGTGATGCATGACTAACGCAGCTCACAATTGACATGCAAGGCGTTGACAAGTTCAGGTCATGTACTAAGGCTCTTGGAACGTGAAGATCGATCACTGATAACACTGTGATAAGGTTGTGTGATGTAAATGTCATGTAGTATTATTTATGGTCGGATTATTACGGAGGTCTTATCAAAGTTGGCGGGGTTTTATTTCCGTGTTATTTCTGGTGGAAGGAGGCTTTCTTTTACGATAGGTAGAAGAGACCGAAGCGATTCGAAAAGTACAATATTTGATTATGACAAATAGGTACGGTCTACTTGTCAAATGTCTCCAAATGATTTTAAACCTCATGAACTTGACCGTTAAGTTCAAAATCGATTTATGAATTTGGCAGTTTGTGGTAACTGGGTGTGCTGACGAGACATGCGTGCGGACATTAGCTGCATCGTCGAGCTGTTTTTGTAGTAAGAAATTGGTTTCTAGTCTAACCGATATTTTGAGGCTAGATATATTTTCCGAGGAGCAAGGTAATATCTTGGCTTGACTGGTGGTGTCATGAAACTTATGAAGAATATATAGTATAAGGTGCACTGATGTATAGGTTAACGTAAGGACCGTGGGCAAGCAGCTTAATTTCGCCGACCCTAAAAACATTTCTCAATACGGGGAATTCACACATTTCTATAACGTCAACAGGAAAAAAAAACTTAAAAGCATAGCAAGTATAGATCAAGATTGATCTATACTATGTAACATATTATAATCAGTTTGTTGCAATTGACGTAGATCTTGATGTCGATCTAAGATATTATTGATCCAGTCAAATTACATGATGGTTTTACAAAGTGAGCATCGTTGATCGTGTTTTTTGCGGATTATCTCAGGTTCCAAGGTGTTTATAATAATGTTTTATTCAATGTTATTGGTAAGCTTAGTGACCAAAATTTTTATAAGCGTAAATATTTCTTCGCTTCTTCATGTGCGCGTATTTTTATTTAAATTGACTAAAGTATAAAGTAAGTAAAAACTGGACATTTCTACCTATAATAATAATGTCCAGTTTATCAATATTCTCTTGCTCCTAACACTGTTTTTTTTTATGTCAGCGCAGTCTCTCTCTATTAGTCGCTATTTTGGAAGTCAGCCCTTTTCTAGACTTATCATCTTGCACATAGTTCATTCATTGTTTTCATGTGTATACTGCAAAAATTGTCATTTAGTAATATACCTTCTACCCGGAGTTGTAAAGTGTTTTGGTCTTTAATTGCTCATTGGAGTGGTAAGTAATAATAATATATCCTTGGACATTTCACACAACTCCAGATAGTCCCAAGCTAAGCAACCTAATGCTTGTGTTATGGTAACGAGATGGCTGATAAACTACTTATATACATTTTTTTTTGTAAATACATACATATTATACATAGAAAAACTCCCAGACCCGGAACAAATACTTGCAGGTCGTACAAATATTTGTTCCGTGCGGGAATCGAACCCGCGACATGCTGCGCAGCAGTCAATCGCTCAACCACTGCGCCAACCGTGTCGTCATCAAGTGATAATCTTGTTTAATTTAAACATTCATCATTCTCCTGCCCTTATCCCAAGTTATTTGGGGTCGGCGCAACATGTCTTTTTCTTCCATACTAAGTCTTGTATTAGTCGTCATCTCAGTAGTCACTCCCTTCCTAGCCACATCATCTTTCACACAATCCATCAATCGTTTCTTTGGTCTCCCTCTTATATACTCATTCCGTGTCCATTCGCGAAACACCACACATCCCTCTTAGCATTCTCATCTTTAAACAATACATTATAGTCATTGAAATCGGTTCTGTCGCATTTGGCCATAGGATTAACAAAAAAGTAACTTTATGAGTGTGCGTTACTCCTTTGATAGTTTCAACGCCCTTCACAATTAGATGACGATTGTTTGACATTCTTCTAGAGACCATACACAGTCAGAGCTTGCCCAATCCTTCCACAGTACTATTTATTATCCCAGCACTATCAGATTGTCACACATCTGACATTTGGCATCATCAAAGATTTTGTAATTGCCGTAAAAGTTAAGTGTAAGTACAATATTGTGGTTTATTTTAATAGGGTGTGTGTATAAATGTGACAAAACATGGCATTTATATGTGAAATGTCTTATATTAAAGGTTTCATAATGTCTTAATTCTTAGGTGGCCTTTGCTTTGGTGATCCTAGACTATTTTGTATAATCAGCCTATAGTGTTCCTTCTGCTAGGATACAGGCCTCCTCTAGATGAGAGGGAGTGGGTCATAATCAACTACGCAGGCCCCGTACGGGTTGGTAGATGTCACATGACAAATATCTAGACTGTCTAAACGAGGTGTTGTAAAAATGGCATTACCTAATTAAAGTTTGACCTATTATATAGGTCTTTTCTGACTTTTCACATCACAAAAACTTTTTTTAATATAGGTATATAACGACGCCTTTCTGAACCGTCTGTGATAGTTACTCGTAATTAATGTTTAATCAATTAATGTTTACTAGCATCACCTTCAAATCTAAATCCATATGATTCTTGAAGACTTTAATCTCCCAAATACCGACTACACATTTTTTAATCCTCACTTCCACACTCGATTCTTTCAACAATTTAAATCCTCTAACTCGGTCTAACCCTCGTCTCGCCCACGCTAACCTTGCCAACGGCTCATTGTTGTAACGTTGATTGATAACGAGCCTCTGACCGTCTCGTATCGATAGTAATCGATTAAATGAATAATCGATTTGTGGAGACAAGAAGTTGACGTATGATGTATGAACTTGTTTTTGAGTTTAGTTTTTTGTGAATTGCGTTTTGCGTGTGTAGTATTTTTAACCGACTTCTAAAAAAGGAGGAGGTTCTCAATTCGACTGTATATATATATATATTTTTTTTAATGTTTGTTCGCGCATAACTCCGTTGCTTGCCAACCGATTTGAAAAATTCTTTTTTTGTTGCAAAGGGTATACTTCCCAAATGGTCCCATAAAATTGTTATCGAAATCGGATAAGCGGTTTTTGAAAAATCTAAAAAATCTAAAAAAATCCTACTTAATGTATGTGGACGATGTTCTAATAAGTTCCTGTCACTGTAATTTACATACCAGGTAGTGGTATTAAAATTCGGGGGGGGGGGGGGTGTAGGTACCACAACTAAAAAGTTTTTTAATTGAATAGTTTGTAGTAATGGCGGCAAGAGCTGCTATGTAAAACAAAATTTTAACTTGCAGTCTTTTGCTGTATAACAATGACACGCTGATGCCTGACTCTTCTGCCAAGCCTTTTCTCAACTATGTTGGTATTATTTTACACTAGCTTCCGCCCGCGGCTTCGCCCGCAAAATATGTCGAATCACTCTACCTATTACAAAAAACCGCATCAAAATCTGTTGCGTAATTTTAAAGATTTAAGCATACAGACAAACAAACAGACAAAAATAGCGACTTTGTTTTATACTATGTAGTGATGGAGCGACTGCCTATCTGACCACTACAACCCAGTAACTGGGCAATACGATACCCCTTGGTAAGACTGGCTGTCAGATTTTCGGGCTTCTGACGACCCGTAACGACTGTCAAAGATGCACAAATGACAGCCGGGACCAATGGCTTAACGTGCTTCCGAGGCACGGAGGAGTCTCGTTACGTAAAGATCACCCATCCACGGCCAACCCCGGCAAGCGTAGCTTTACCTGATGGATCGACCTGTGCGGCTGTTAGTACTTAGCCACAAGCTTCCATTACTTATTCATTTATTCTAAAACTTCAATTAGATAATACCACATAACAGAACTTAGCATGCAAAGCACAAATAATGTCGTAAGATCAAAAGATCTTCCGCGCATGCGCACACCCACCAGCTCATTACGATCCTCACTTATTCTAATAGCATTAACAACCGCCATGATGGTTATAAATTAACCATCAACCATCAACCGTGGTTGACCTTGACAGCCACCCACACGGGAACCATTCAAACATTTGCAAGCCTAGCTTTAACTTCAATTAAGTTTTTGCGGCTATTCGGGCGAAAAAAGGATTAATATAATTGATTGTTTCTCGGTTGATTTGAATACGATTGGATAATGCGTAATTAATTTTGTCTTACTGACTGTTTCTGGTTAAATTGGAAACCTCTTCTACATTTAAAAGCAATAACAGGGCACGGAGCAGTCAAAACCTTTTTCCCGACTGCGCGATTATAAAGGTTATGTTTTTCACGCGTTCACGAGCTATTCGTTAGCTCGGTGGATTTTTATTTTTAGTTAATTTTTATAAACATTCTTTTATATATTGTGAATATGTATGTTGTAGGCCGAGTAAACTGTCAAACTCAAACTCAAAGCATTTATTTCAAACAAACCAATAACAGGCACTTTTGAATCGTCAAGGGGTCGGTCAGTCAGAAAGATGAAGCTAGTTGCCCATTCCTAAGCAGTACCTGTGGAGAAGAACGGGCAAGAAACTCCACGGAAGCTCTTTTCAATCAGAATACTGTTACAAAATATGGGTTACATCCTGTTTTTAATATTTCTGTGGTTACATCATTCATGTTGAAAATATACACGTCAAAACGATGCAGAACGTAGAAAGCGTCCGTAATAAAAGATTTAAAAAAGTAATCAAAACAATTCAAAAATCAAATTAAATTTTAATAGTAGGTACATTTGTTAAACATTTTCTATTTTGTTAAGTACTTGTTGAGAGGCTTACAATGACTTCGCTGTTGTAAACTTTGTAACAACCAATTATTTTAAAAAGAGTAACCGACTAACCGCGGAGATTCCTGCCGGCTCTTCTCCGTAGGACATAACCAATTAGAACCTTGTACCTAGCCTGTCGATTAATAAGTACCCATGTAGGTTTAAATGGAATAAAATATTTTGATTTCAATCTTGAACTAGCACTGACTCTTTATTCTTTCGATTACATACAATTAAACAAACTACGCGGTTAACCTGTTTATAAATTAAAAGTTATTTAACTTGTCACGAATACAGAATAAACGTCCAACCATTAGATTTGCCGACCTCTAGTTCTTAGCAATGACTAACAGAATAATAAAATACCTAGGTAATATACTGATTACATTCTGTATATTTCTTTGTTTCTGCTAAAGAAATATTCCATGGAAGATTACAAGGTATTAATTAAAGTTATAAGAAATCTTTACCATTTATATACAAGCTAACAGACTTAAAATAACATTTAAAATGGTCTAAGGGGCCTCTGCGAGTTGGCTTCGGCCACTCGTACGCCTTCCAAAGGTCCGGGAGTCTATGCCAAAGACAAAAGAATATATTATTTACATGTACATAAAAAAGAGGGAAAAGAATCATAGAGTATTAAAACGAAGTTTTTAATACTCTATGATTTGATCAAATTTGATCAAATTTTGTATCAATAGGAATTTGAATTATGATCAAATTTTGTATCAATAGGAAAAGTGCCAAAAATGCTGGCAACATTTTCACGTTGTATGGCGATGCTGAAAGCAAAGATTAAGCCGATTAATTGATGGCGATGCTGACGCTCAAAAAAAAAAAAAGAAATCCTTGAGTCGATTTAAAATAAGATTATGGTGCTAACGATGGTCCTGTCTTAAAGTTAGCCTTTTTGGGATTTTGATGTTTATCTGACGTTTTTTTAGTATGTCTTTTTTTAGTATTTTTTGGGAGTTTTACCAAATGTGTTTCGAAGTACTGTAATTAAGTCCAGTCCAATTGAGGACCATCTTACACCAGATCGACTAATGAACTGGTGAAGGTCATCAGTCTGGGAGTCAGTGCCTGCAAAGGCTTCAAGATTTGAATCAAACTCGGAATATTTGAAAACCTCTAAGTTAGGCTTGTGTAAGTCAGCGGGATTGTTCGAAAAGGTTATTGTTAGAGCCCCGAAATACAAAGAGCTAAGAAAGGAACATGGATGGGTTTCAAGTCAATAAGAGAGAAAAAAAAAATTGGGTTATCTTCAAATGAGTGTCAGAACTCATTTGAAGATAACCCAATTTTTTTTTTAAATTGCTTGTTTCTATTCAAATGGTGGCTGCGAGTTAGCTGGAAGAGCGTTAGCAAACCAACAGCAAACAATACTGGCCTTTCAAGGAAATAAAACATAGAGAAGCACCAGAGAATGGCAAAATGGATGAGGCCTATACGTGCGTACCAAGGCTGCACGTGATGAAGAGTCGGAATGTCAGTCTTATGGTGATATGTATTTAATTGTTTAACAGTTTTTAGTTTTAACAGTTTAGCTCCTGAATGACTCAAGTGCCAACGAAATCGTTACATCCGATTTCAGGTCATGCTCCCAACTTTTTACGTTAAACAAAATACTGGCCAATTAACCTTCAAAAATAACTCCAATGAATCATCAAGCACCATCAGGCATCATTTCAGTTATTTACGGATATATTTACAAGCCTAAAACTGTTGGAATATTTCTGTCCGACCTCCGCTCCGACCGGCCTTGCCAGATTTGGTTGGCGACGGGTTGTGCCCTTATGGCGAGTGGCATTGATATGTGTATGTAGCCTGTGGATGATAGGAATGGAATATTTTTTAACAGGTCCTCAGTTATGGAGTGGAAGTTTTGAAATATTATTTATTTAATATTTAATCTCGAACGAGAAACCTCAATCAGGGCAAATACTCCAAACTGATTGGGACTTATATGTTCGAGCCGTTTGGGGTCGAGACACTAGGGCCATGGGGCCTGAGTGCCCACTATGTTTTTCGAGACATCGCCAAGTTACGTGCCCGGAGGATTGCCCTATTTTTTGGTCAAAGAGTCAGCATTTGTTGCCCTTTGATTTTCCTCCCGTTTTAAATAAGTACTTGTCGAGATAGATTAATATTTAGAAGGTAGACGTACGTAGATTAATATTTTAAGTCTTTTTAGGTATGTAAATATTATGTGTATAATCCATTGGTTCAGAATGATACAAGAAATTTTAAAATATATTTTCGATACTACAATCCACATGTAAGATACTGAAGTGCAATTTGTACATGCTGCAATTTTGGTAATTGAAACTCATATCACATTTAATGTCAAAATTATTAGAAAAGCTTCAATCGTTCTTAGAAACTTACTGTAATTTTAGTAACATAAAATCACGCCTGTAACCCCAAAGGGTTAGGCAAAGGTGAACCTACGTAATAGGGGGCGAGCCTTTTGCCATCAACCGTGCATATATAGACCTTTGACTGCAACTGAGAAATTCTAGACGGAAAAACCCAATAACAAATTGACCAACCTTTATTTTTTTTTTAAAGCTGGGAAATCATCCTATGACTTCTCCCGCTCTGGGTGAAGCGGAAGGGAGTATCAGACTCTTACTGACTAAAACCCATCCATATTCCTTCCTTAGCCCTTTATGTTCCGGGGTAGCGGTAACCCTTTCGGACAATCCCGCTTACCCGGCAGGCTTGGCCCTGAGGGGCCCCTTCATATGCTGACATCTCTTTGAGGCGCGCGTGGAACATATACGCGCCGTCCGGCACGGGCCTGGTGCTGATCGGACGGTGAGTCACCCATTACTCACCGTCTGCAGGTCCGCGCCTACGGTGGCCGGGAGTCGTCACGTGGTTCCCGACGAAATTGACCAACCTGCGAATTGAACCCAGGACATCGTGCTCAGCGGTAATACAGTAAATTTATTTCTTGAAAAATATCTTCATAGTTAACAGCCTGGTGTCATTGTTCATGTCATCTTATATTTATATATCACAAGTAACAAAATAAATTACTGTTTATTATTAACGATAGATATTGAGTCATCACCACCTTCTTTGTTTTATTGTGGTGATCGCAAGTTCATTTCTATACATATACAAGATCATTAAAAACAGCTCATAAAACACTTTTAACTTAACTTAGTTAGTTTAATTTGAGTGAGACATTCATTATTTCCTTTTTATGATAAATAGTACCTAACGTGTGCTCTCAGACAAATCAAATAATAATCAACAAGAAAAATAAATAATAGAAACCAATTAAAGGCTTAAAATGTAATGCAAATTAGCTTTTCAAAAAAAGGAGAGCAGGACACTTGCGCGAACGTACTTGTGTGAACAGATATCAACGACATCCAGTATCGAAAACCATGACTATGATACCGATGTCAAAAATACATAAAAAGAACTAAAAAATAAAATGATAAAAGTAAAATAAATAAAAACTATGACTATAACTTTTGACACTTACTTCAGTCTGTCTTGATCATAACTGTCGAAATATAGGTGTCATTTACAGTCCAACCCTTAGAAATAATACATTTAAACAATAGGCGTGATTTTGAGGAATCCCATTATCACTTTTTCACGCAAGTGTCTTTCACTAAAATACCTTCCGCGCAAGTGTACTAGGTCCCAAAAAAGTACCACAAAAACATTTATCTACATAATGGATGGTAAAAAATACAGGTTGGTTCTACTGCTATGTTTACAACTCTGTAATTGTATTAATTATACGTTTACTGAATAACAAAGCTAATGAGAACTTTAAGTCTATAATTTTATTTCGTATAATGTTGGTACAGTTTTGCTTTGAAACACAGATTTAAAAAATTATGCAATTTTATGGAATGATGTGATTTTATGGAATATGAATGTTTGAAGTGCATGGTATTCGTGTGAATCGTAACTAAACATTGTGTGTTTTTATTTTTAAATTGACTTGAAGTGCAGTTACAAGCAATATACAGCCACGCCATTATTAATATCTCAAAACGGAACATACATAATTATCTCAATTAACCTTTCTCCAGTAAGTAGGTACTTACTTTATAAACAACAAAACCTTTAACCAGACCCAGATACGTCAAAAACAGAGCTAAATCCCATCAAGAAAGAGTATAAACCTTGAATATAGATCAGTATTGCACAAGCAGCCCTTTACACTGCATTACCAAAGGTCAAAGCCGCGGGTCACTTTCACCCACGGAGCATGCGCGAGCGCAAGCTCAGATCCAATATGGCGGAATTGAATCCTCGGGAACAATGGATTTTGAATTATGTAACGGTTCGTCTATTTGGTTTATGGTTATTGTTTCCTTGCAGAATAGATCAAAACAAAGAAAGTCCAGGTTGGGGCAAGAAATGGAGTAATTGGCCCGTCAACAATATCAAACTTTTAAAAAATTTGGAATCAAATTAGTTTTGCTATTAACTTCAAATTGAGTGATTGCAATGATTGAAATATAAGTACAAAACAGTAAAGCATTAAAACCTTTTATCGTGACTCCTAATAGACATGAAGAAGATAAAGGATAATGGGAACCAAGAATGACTTTTATTTAAAGGAATTGCTCGCGCAAGTTTTTAGTAAGACTTATTCACCAGGAATCTTGCAGACCATTAAAAAAGCTTTCCGTCCGAATCAATCCTACGTTTTCCCCATCCACAATCATCTACAATATTATAATCTACATCACATCGTTAGTCACAGGAAAAGCCAGTTAGTAACAATATCAGCATCACAAACTGTCTCAGTTACTCTCAACTGTTGTTTTTGACGGTAGTATCAATGTCGGCCTACCCACATATTATTCCACTTGTGAAGATATCGGGTAACTAATGGTTCGGTCAATGATCCGGGTACAAGCAGACGGTGTGGCTTTGTTTTGGGTTAATTGAGCTCTAGTTACTCATCCAGGCTGTGCTTGGGTACTTTTGAAGTGATTTGTATACTTGGATGATATTGTTTTTGATTCCGTTACAGAGCAAACATTTTCTACAATATACTTTTTTTTTTTTTTTTTTTTAAGGCTGGGAAATCATCCAATGACTGCTCCCGCTCTGGGTGGAGCGGAAGGGAGTGTCAGACTCTTACTGACTAAAACCCATCCATGTTCCTTCCGTAGCCCTTTATGTTCCGGGGTAGCGGTAACCCTTTCGGACAATCCCGCTTACCCGGCAGGCTTGGCCCTGAGGGGCCCCTTCATATGCTGACATCTCTTTGAGGCGCGCGTGGAACATATACGCGCCGTACGGCACGGGTCTGGTGCTGATCGGACGGTGAGTCACCCATTACTCACCGTCCGCAGGCCCGCGCCTACGGTGGCCGGGAGTCGTCACGTGGCTCCCGACGCCCGGAGCGTCTCCCGCGGCGGCTGGGACGGGAGGACCTTTCTCTCTCCCATCCCGCCACCTCCTTCGCGAGCATAACTTTTTCGCAGAAGGAGGTGACTGCCTCCCACTCCCTCTCGCCCCGGACCATGGCTTGCACCAGGGCCGGGCGCGAGAGGTCGCCGCCGCCGATCGCCTCTACGAGGACACGGCGGTGCTCCGCCCAAGCGGGGCAGGTTTGCACCGTGTGCTCTACCGTGTCCTCTGGGCGATCCTCGCAGTGGTGACACCCGGGCGTTTCCTCCCGCCTGATGATGTGCAGGAACCTCCCGAAACATCCATGTCCGGTGAGGACCTGCGTCAGGCGGAAGGTGAGGGCGCCGTGACGCCTCTCTAGCCACTCCTCAAAGAGGGGCCTTACCGCCACTATCGTGGCGTGCCCTTTCTACAATATACTAAGTCATTATTTTTCTTACTTGACCAAATATTTGGTAAGCTTGTAAAAATGAAAACGCACTATGTGAGAGTACCGTCTAAATGCAAAGTTTCTTGATAGACGAGTTCGTAAATACAACATTTATCTATGAAAGCATTTTTGTGTTCATCTAAATGTTTAATGTCTTGTTTTTAAAAAGGGTCATCAATTTGAGTCAAGAAAGACAAGCAAACAAAGAATTATAAGTATGTATGTGTATGATGATAAAGAGATTAGTTTTTATATCCTCAAGGAGTTTGTTTTCATAAAACGTAGTGAAGCGTAGACGATTGATCCCAGAGATCTGTTTACATTGAAGATTTAAAATATTGGGTTACTGTCAGTTAGGACTTTGTGAATGAGTTGAAAGGAAGCGGCTTAGTCTGAGGAATGATTCAGAGATTCAGAGCTCATAAAAACAGTAGGCCAGATGGGGTCAACTGAGGTCTCTGAATGAAGCTATAAATAGACTGAGTGCTTGATATGTGTGGGTCCTCCTTGTGCTTAAGATTGAGGATGTGTTTAATGCTTTTAAGACTATCAAGTTTATATTCAGAGCACTTTAATTGATACTTTTTCTGCAAATTGGTAAATTCAATAAACCTAATTCTAATTTAAAGAGTTGTTGTTGATGAGTTTTATGTATGGTTCTAATGATTACAATTCTGTGAATACGTACTTTGCGATTCACATTTTAACCAACATTCAACCTCACAATGACCTGCAAATTGCAAAATACCTATGCAAATTTGAATTTCGCGGGCTACCCTGACGCTTTCTTCTTATATGGAAAACGTGAAGATGTTCATTTAACCTATTTCTTAGTGGCTACATAGTATAGCCGTCCTTAAGACTATATTTAAAACCAATAAGTTATGTTACAACAATCAGTACCTTAGATAAAAAAGCTTTTTAACTTAGTCATTGTGGATTCTAAGTAATACCTATCTATACTAATGGCTAGGTAGGGAAGTGGCTTATCGTTGGGTTTTTACTTGCAATGACTGTTAGCTTTTTCTGATTGTGACTTTATGCCTGAACTTAGGTAGGTACCAAACTCGAACGTTCTGCTTGGTTTGGCATTAAGTTTACAATTTATGCGATATTTTCAGAAATATCCAAAATGTGAACCCTTTAAAAAAAAACTGGCTGCTGCCAGCGGCTTCGTCCGCTTAGATTTCGGCAATTATCCCAAGGGGACGTACTACTGGGATGAAAACGTGGTATCCTATGTGTTAACCCAGGTCATTCAAGTTTCATCCCGATCCCTTCAGCCATTTGAGCGTGAAGGACGGACAAACATTAACTCACACACACACACACACACACACACACACACACGTGACACTCAAACACATAAACTTTCGCCTTTATAATATTTGTATGATGCTGATGATATTTATGTAAGTCAAACATAATATTTACATAATCATTTCAATTTAGCTGTTAAAGATATTACCTTCTTTCAAACAAATAATAATAATTAATTTATTCTATCTCTCTTTATCATACCCAAAAGAAACACTTAACCAAACAAAAATCTCGACAGTTAATAATTAATAGCATTACAATCTAAACAAAAACGTCCATTATCATTACAAGCTGCGCGCGCGCATCCGACAGTGACCTTCAAACCGGTGCGCTGTGTTATGCAACGGATATTATTATATTGACAGCCTCCGGGGACTAAGATATCAAGAGAGATTATTGTTTTAATAGTGTTAGAAAAATAAAGATTTGAAATGATAAGGTGATAGTGGGAGGTGATGGATTGGAAGAGGTTCACATATTCAGGGGTGGCAAAAAAGGAACGCAGAAGAGTAGAGGCAGAATAACTGCAACAGGTTACTTTATGATGATGTTGATAGCCATGATATAGTAAACATGTACCATAATTATTCGACGACACGGTTGGCGTAGTGGTTGAGCGATTGACTGCTGCGCACTATGTCGCGGGTTCGATTCCCGCACGGAACAAATATTTGTACGACCTGCAAGTATTTGTTACGAGTCTGGGTGTTTTTCTATCTATAATATGTATGTATTTCCAAAAAAAAAATGTATATAAGTAGTATATCAGCTATCTCGTTACCATAACACAAGCATTAGGTTGCTTAGCTTGGGACGATACGGCGCTGTGTGAAATGTCCAAGGATATTATTATTATAATTATGAAAAAGATGGAAAAGCCGATGATGATTTTTGAGATGGTAAAGGTTCTCTCAAAGAAGGAGATAACTTCGTGTGAGATACATGAATCATCGTTTTATGATTGTGCTAGCTTCTGCCAGCGGCTTCGCCTGCGTGAATGTCTGAAATTATCCCACGGTAACGTACTATCGAGATAAAAAGTATTTTATGTATTAATCCAAGTTATAAACCATCTGTGTGCCAAATTTCATCTAGATATAGTTTTGAAGTTTTTACGTGAAAGAGTAACAAACATCCATACAACGATCGACCCTTACAAACTTTAACGTTTATAATATTAGTAGGATATAACAGGTTAACTCAAGTGATTTTGGAATTAATTGCTCCGGACAGTTCCGAAGACCATACCGTGTGCCGAATTTATCATAAATAAGGGTTCCCTTCTAGGCATGCACCATAATATTATGAGTAGATAAAACTAAAAAAAGGCAAAGAGGATGACCTATTTCTAGATTCTTAGTTAGGAATAAACTATAAAACAAATACTTCAAATAGAAGTAGGCACACAATTGCTTCACCCACTAACAGTAGACTAGACCTTGAAATGGACCGGTGTGTTATGCAACGGATTATAATATTGACAGCTCTGCCTCCGGCGCGGGCGCACGACGCTCAGTAACCGATAGATCAGAGGACTGGCACAATATTTATTATAGTCATCGTATTATAATTATAGTGTTTGAGTAGCTGGAAGTATTGACATGATTTTAGGTGCTTATAGAGGCTAAGCAAACACAGGCAAGACGAGAGTGTTTGTCTAAGATATACCACGAGCTGTTTAGTTTCTAACGTAACCTAATTGTTTTACTTTCAATACTCTCAGCCAACTTTGGTAGGTAATGTTATTGATAATATAAAACATATTTTTAATATAATTCCAATACTCTTGAAACACTAAATGAATCGAAAACCCAAGTATCACAATTTTTCTCTGTAGCGGGTGGAATAAGTTCCAAAGTTCAAAAGCTCATCCTTACTGAAAAGTTCCTCCTGCATAGAGCCAGAAATGACTAAAATCTTAAAATAGATGACTTCGATAAAGCCAACATCCTAGGCATCATAATTCTTATGTCAGTTCCAGCGCACTCCTGACATCTTAATTCAAGGACACGTCCAACAACATGCCTCAGAACCAGTCCATTGATAGGTGAAGTATCATGTTTAAGAAGACATAAACCTTGCATATGACCAGTACATATGTTGTATCATGTATGTTATTCAATGGATTAACACGTTGACAGCTAAGCCTGAGGCTTCACGATGCTGTCCACCTCAATCATGTTGATAATGACATGGAACTTGACCGTATTTTTGTAGCGTGTAGCATTATAATTATCTTTATTTATTTTTACTTTGTTCTTAAGCATGTAAAGTGATGTGCTTAGAAAATTTTCATAATAACTTATAAAAGTTTGCCATCGTTTTTTATCTAAGAACTCCCATTGTTAGATGCTTTAACCAGTATTTATTTATCACAGGATTCCTTCCACAAAGGTTTGTCAGGTTCTCCAACTAACTTATCTATAAAATTTGCATTTAGTCGTAAGTATCCAAGTGGGTAGACTAAAGGATAATCCCTAATTGGATTTTAGAAATACTGATGGGAATAAGTCATGGACTAGCAACAACATTAGTCACATAGTAGGTAATGTTATTCTCTGCCGCTGTTCTGAGTTAACTTCTTCTTTTCATTTTCGAAAGAAATAAGGTCTCCGCCCTTATTATTAGTTCTATCAATTATATTCTTCTTCTTTATTTTCGTGTGGTTAATGACTAACCTGGTGACAATTTTTTATGCTGCCCATGGTTCTTTGACTTAGCTTCACATGTTGTTGAGACATATCTCTCAGACATGCTGGTTTCCTCATGATGTTTTCCTCCACCAATTTTTAAGTAAGTGATAATAACACAATACGCACATGAAGCCGTAAAATCAGAGATGCGTGCCTTGTGTTCGAAGTCGACTATTATCCTCGATAAATCTATACAAGTTAAAAGAATAAACCAGCTCGAGTCAGTCGGCATCCTCAAATGATTTGAAGCAATAAAGCTGTCTCAGTGCATATTAACGCAGGAGTGTAGGCCGTTGATGTGTCCGGTTCGTAAGCGTTGTCTCACTGCGCAAGTAGACACTTCCCGTCATAAGGTAGGGGTGGGACTTAGAGGTGATTTGTTTGTCGAGTTAATGGAAAAGCTACGTCAACTTTTTGATTCACTGAATTACGCAAATATATACTATGTTACCGTGACATATTATGTCGTAGTTATTTTGTCACTTACTTTACAAAAGCTAGGGATTTAGACGTACCATTTTTTTTCCCTGGTAAAGCCTTAAAAATGGTGAAAGGTGGCCGTTTGGGGGGACTGTCCCTTTCCCTTTCACGATCTAATAGTGCTGATTCTGTCTTATTTGGAATAAATGACTTTTGATTTTGAATACACCTGATCGGACGAACATGGACTGGATTATTTTTAAATCCTGTTGGTGTAGGTATACCTTTCCATGAAACCACATACGTATCCCATAGAAAACGCTTGGTCTTTGGTATTCCAGGGTGTAAAGTTCCTAAGAATTTTTCGTATTTCATGACTTCTCCCACTGCCATGCCTAGTGATAGCATTGCTATTTGGCATAAAAAAATAACTCTTTTTAGAGATAATAAGTTACATTTACCTACTTAATTCCACATCTCTTCATAAAAACTCCCCCAGATTTATATTCAAACGAGACTTGAATGACATCCAAATGAAGCTGTACAACTATGACAAGTTCTCTACTTAAAATTCTCAAATCAGAAACCGGGTGTTACTTTCCTATTTCCCTCTATGCCATCCCTAAATCAACTGTCACTTCAAACAATAAGCCTATAAGTCCATCTATGGCCAGCATCGTCCATTACCAGCCATCCATCGATGAGCCGCGCGGTCACACCGGACATGCGGACGATTCTATCGGTAATCAACTGTCATGGCGGCGATTAGTGGCTTTTATTGGTAAATAGGTGTTGGGTACTTCCGGTTTATGAGTTGAATGAGTGCTTTGTTTGGAGTGGCGGTCACTCAGTTGATTTCATGTGTTTCAGTTCGGGATACGTCATGTGTGTTACTCGCTTGGGATGAGTCCTACTTGTGGTACAGCATCTGAGAGGCAATTATTTACGTATTTTCAAGATCGTCCACGTTAATTCTTTATTTGTCAAAAATACCTCTTATTTTCTTTCTTTTTGTAAATTTTTGACATTAATTGTGGATGAGATAAATAATAATAATAATAATATGCTGGGACATTTCACACAACGCCGTATCGTCCCAAGCTAAGCAATCTAATGCTTGTGTTATGGTAACGAGATGGCTGATAAACTACTTATATGCATTTTTTTTTGTAAATACATACATATTATAGATAGATAAACACTCAGACCCGTAACAAATACTTGCAGATCGTACAAATATTTGTTCCGTGCGGGAATCGAACCCGCGACATGCTGCGCAGCAGTCGATCGCTCAACCGCTGCGCCAACCGAGTCGTCAATGAGATGAGATTGCGGTTAGATTTTATCGCTTTTAATTAAGGGACTTCTTATGTTTTGATGTTTAACTCTTAATATGTTTTCTCTGCCACAATTTGACCAATCTATTTCATTTACAACACCATGATGTATAATTTCTCGTATTGTATTTAATTTTAGAAGTGAAACTTCTTTATCGGGGTTGGAAAAAAATGTTTCGTTACGCGTCACATTTTTCCGTTACGCGCCATCTTCTTCTTATCCCTACCACGCGTGATTCGAAGTATACTTTCTCCAGCGGAGTAGAGATATTTAACTTATTATAATGAAGGTAGGTAGGTATTTAGGTAGGTAGGTAGGTAGGTAGGTAGGTAGGTAGGTAGGTAGGTAGGTAGGTAGGTAGGTAGGTAGGTTATTAAACTATATCTAATTTAACTTTATTTAACCAATTTCTGTAAAGTTGCATAATATAGTAAATTATTTTTTGAAAAATAACGTCATAAAGAAGTTTCACTTCTTACGAGTGTACGCTAGTACACGCACACATTTTTTTTATATATTTAGTCCCTATTATTACATAATTATACTTAAGTATAGCATCTACCAAACTGCAGTGGCACTGGAAACACTTAATTATTCGTAATTTCTTAATTGCTTGGAAAGCAATGTATACAGCATGATTGCTATAATCACCTACAGTACCTATGTATATTGAAATAAATCAATTGGGTAATTATTACCGAAGGAAAAATACAAGATTGAGTTGTCTTGTAGTACCTACTTTAATAAATGTCAGACAAAAGGTCAGTATCTGGAATATGTTGCGGTTGAACCTACAAAAGTACATAAATATTTACTTTTAAATAAAATAATGAGACACTTGTCTTGAAACTTGTCGCCATATGCAAAATATTTACGTCGTTGCAATGTGAGTGAGTCATTTTCTCGTTTATGCTACAAAACGCTGTGGCGTAGTTCAAGTATATTTCCTCGCAAATGGCGTACCGTGGGGCATTTCAGATTCAAAATACATATTAAACGTACCTAACGTTTACTCCAAAAATAGGATTTCAAAATATACATATATATTTTGAAAGAAAATCTTAGATTACAATTGGTAGGTACAAGAAAAGAGAAGCCCGTACCAGCAGTCGGTGAAGTCGACAATGAAAAGACATCGAAGCATCCTGTTACCATGATTCCAGCACACAATTTCTATTCATTCCGATCCATACATTTTGTATGGAACAATTGTTTTTTTTTAATTACCGACGAAAAGTTTCACGTATCATGCTGAATAGATGGTAACAGTTTTTACATCAATGATAAACAACTTCCGTCTTTACAATTATTGATATTAAAAGGCCCCTATTGGACACGTATACCTATAGCAACTGTGGCCCAGCAGAAAGGCAGGAACCATAAACAACCAACCTTATAAACAACAAAATAAAAACCTATTACACATTTACCACATAAGGTAAAGCAACGTTTTTGCGCTGTACACCAAGGTTTATACAAACCGTACTTATGTGCCATATTTGGAACGTGCGCGCGCGCTTCCTAGGCCCGATCTAGATAGGAACAAAAGGCGCATACTGTCGTATCTTAGAGATTAATTACCGGTTTTTATAACCCCATATGTTGTGCTAATAACGTCGTAAATGTTTTGTTTTGGTAATACGAAATAAAAATTTGGCGTTTAAGGCATTTGCGCATTTAAGCTCCAAATTTTTGGCAGAGGTTTAATTGTCGCAAGTCACATTTGTACAATATTGATGTTAGTAGAACATGCAATTTTTGCTACTACGGCTACATTATTTCAATTCATTATTAACGTAAACAGTAGTGTTATTCTGTAAAAATCTCACCATGAAAACGTAGGAGAAGTGAGTTTAAAGTAATAATAATAATAATATCCTTGGACATTTCACACAACGCCGTATCGTCCCAAGCTAAGCAACCTAATGCTTGTGTTATGGTAACGAGATGGCTGATAAACTACTTATATATTTTTTTTTTTGTAAATACATACATACTATAGATAGAAGAACACCCAGACCCGTAACAAATACTTGCAGGTCGTACAAATTTTGTTCCGTGCGGGAATCGAACCCGCGACATGCTGCGCAGCAGTCAATCGCTCAACCGCTGCGCCAACCGTGTCGTCAAGTAAGTTGTCAATAATGTCAATAGTGTCAATCCCTAGCATTACGTAGAACGACTACTCACTTCATTCTCACTTCACCTACATATTCACGGTGAGATTTTTACAGAATCAACCGACAGAAAATTTACTCAAAACCAGTAGGTTATTATCAAAATTCTTTGGCAGTTTTACAGAATCAACCGACAGAAAATTTACTCAAAACCAGTAGGTTATTATCAAAATTCTTTGGCAGTTTTACAGAATCAACCGACAGAAAATTTACTCAAAACCAGTAGGTTATTATCAAAATTCTTTGGCAGTTTTACAGAATCAACCGACAGAAAATTTACTCAAAACCAGTAGGTTATTATCAAAATTCTTTGGCAGTTTTACAGAATCAACCGACAGAAAATTTACTCAAAACCAGTAGGTTATTATCAAAATTCTTTGGCAGTTTTACAGAATCAACAGACAGAAAATTTACTCAAAACCAGTAGGTTATTATCAAAATTCTTTGGCAGTTTAACAAAATAATTTTATAATTCATGTATACAAAACATTGTAAAACATTTTAACAGAGTAACGGTGGAGTTGCTTGCCCATTTTTCTACATACGAAACTACCTTTTGGAAGGGGCGACTAAAATCAATCTATTTCTTGTTCATTTTGACGTTCAAAAGTGCCTTTCTTGTGTCTATTAGAAATAAATGGTTTGACTTTGACTTTGAACAGTCAATGAAAAGTAACTCAATATTTTCTGGTACAACAAATTAGTATCCAAGAAAAATAAAAAAGGTCCACGGAAAAATAAGTGAACTCCCTTTGGGTAAATACCCCAAGAACCAGATATTTATTTAAAATGATGTAGGTAGGTACCAAATACGCCATCTGTTCTTTTTATATATTATTTATATACTTAATAGACGCATGTGTTCCAAAGCACTTACAATAATTATCTTATACAGGATACCATGAGGAAACCTGCAACAAGAAAACATGGTTATTATACATGTGTCACGATTAATGGCGATAATAGCTCATATTAACAACATAATGGCATAATGGTGTTAATGGAATGTTTATATTAGTTATTGACATAAAGATTAAAGTGTTTTAACCAATAAATATGAAGTAACAGCTTCTTGAAGACGTTTATATGTAGATAGTCTAATGTATAGACCGTTTCAGACACTAATCTGCATAGTCCTCACATGATCTGACCAAGATTATGAACTTTAAAAAAGACCGTGACCTCTGATAGGAAATATCGTACCCTAGTTTTATAACATAAAACTGCAAGTACAAACCTACTTACATAAATATTTTTTTTGACTGAAAATGAGGAAGACTTTAACCTATTTATCGAGGACAGTACCAAACTTCGGGCTAAAACTGAGCCTTGTTTTGCCTGAGTCACGAACAGAACCCAGACCTTTTGCTCGAGAGCCTGGTTCATGATCTTCAAACCATAGGAAATCTAGATTATACTTTGATAATGTATCTTCTGACGTGAAAACAGTTTCATAGGAAGTGGCCTGTAATAGCCAGACAAACACTGAAGTGGTTTGCCGATTTGAGTAAGGAATACTAAAAAATCTCAAACCACTTAATCATAATCCATCTACCTCCTAAGGAATCTTGTATATTGACAGGAATATTTATATTCAAGCCTGTATTACCATATAGGGTGGAAAGATACAGTGTTGAGTAACATTGGAAGCTGGCAACATTTTTTGCTCCATATGGATCAAGAATTTAATAGCGCGCATTATAATATCTTGTATTTATTAAGACGATATGTAATCGATCCAATCCTTTCCTTATCCCTAAGCTTAATCAGTCGTATTATGAAAACAGTGCAGTCTTCTATTCCGTCAGTCCAGCTCTCAGCTTTGCATCACGTCTCATCATCATCTGCCTAGCATTTTCCTAATTATGTTGGGGTCGGCTTCCAGTCTAACCGGATGTAGCTAAATACCAGTATTTAACGTGGAGCGACTGCATATCTGACCTCCACAACCCAGTAACTGGGCAATACAGTTTTTCGTGTTTCTGACGACCCGAAACATCACATAATAACAATAATTTTTCATCACGTCTCATGTTTGTTTAAAAACCCAAAACTCGAAGCATTTTTAATTACATTATTTACAAGCATTTTTTAAGTGTCAAGGAGTCGGTGAGCTAGTCCAGAAAGTCGAAGATAATTGCCCATTTCAAAAAAGAGATGTTTGTAGAGTAGAAGGGACAAGAAACTACAAGGACAATTTTCAATCAAGATTTACATAATCCTGGGTAGTTTAAGTCATTGGTAGGCAATATAGTTAGGTTTTGGAACGCTTAATAATATTAAGAGATACCAGGAGCCATATAAAGTCTATTCACATGAATGGTAATGGAACAGTATAGCTTCTGAAATTTGACTACCCTAAATAGCCTAAATACCTTTCGACCCACGATCTCTATGTTTCTTATTCAATTCAATCCCTTTATTTGAATCAACGGTTGGATCATAAATACCTAATAAATATATGCTGTAATGTTGGGGTTCCTAAAGGAAACGACCACATCTTTTAAATGCTATTTATTGACTAAAACGTTATTTAAAGAAAGTAAACGCTTAGGAGGTATAGTGCGAACATGAAGTGTAATAAAGGGGAGTATTACTAACTAAAGTGAAGGAGTATACATAATAGTAATAATATATTCTTACACTTCAATTCAATAACATAACAACAACAACATGACAAAACATACAACATCTTTACTTATCTATTCCCTAATAATATATTCAAGAATTCTTAAATTTAATTATGTTTTTTTGTTAATCTTACGAATAATATAAAAAATCTAAAATAAATAAACAACGTTACAATATTTGCATGTATCGTTGTGTAAGGCATCGTCGTCGGCGACTTCAAAGCTAGCGGTATGCGGTATGTAACCAGAAGAGCGGTAGCTGCTCCGTGGTCGCCGGTAGAGAGGTATGTGTGATCGCACCGGAAATTTATTGGTTAAAGTTATGTGAAATGTGCGTCTGCGCTTAAGCATTAGTTTCCTGAGAAAGCGATGAACGGTTGAACAATAAATGGTGTCCAAATAAAGAGTGTTTTTTTAATACCTTGATGACAAATTATGGTGGTATTGATTTCATGACGGCTTTTATGTTATGATAACACTTTCCTAGGAAACCTTTAGCAGTACCTAAGCTTTCTTAGGTGTATTGAATCAGCGGGATTGTCCGAAAGGGTTTACCACTGCCCCGGAATAAAAACGGCTAAGGAGGAAACATGGATGTGTTTTAGTCAGTAAGAGTCTGACACTCTTCACACACAAGTCATTGAAGTAATTTAGCGGGAAGTAGTTAATTTTAGGTCTAAATAAAGGATTGTCAAACTTTTGGACCGGATGAGTAATTAAGAATTTAAAATGACACTTAAAGCATATCTTACGCAAAAAAAAATTCAAAATCAAAATTAAAAAATAACGCCATCATTGCGTAGTAACAGTATTTGCATAAAAATAAGGAAAAGATCAAATCGTTTTTAATCAACAAAAAGTCAATAAACAACGTAATTCCTGCAAACAGTCTGCATACTCGCACGGTTATAACCGATAAGTGGTTTATATCTCGACTCCTGCGCATGTCGGCGACTTCAAAGGAACACGCCGCAGTGGGCGACACTGTAATACGGACCGTGATTGTATACGTATTTGTTAAAAACCGTGGTGTACAGCAAGCTATAATATTGCAGACACTTAGATCTTGCATCCATGAGCGATTTAAAAAAAAATATTTTTATGATGCGCTACGCTATCGGACGCTACGGATTCTCACTGCTGTATGAAAATCCAACCCTCGATAAAAAATCGCCCATATGGAACTGGGCATAGCGATTTAAAAAGTTTGAGGAAGACTAAACCATTCCCTATACATCCGAAGAATGTTAGCTCAGTTGTTCCATCTCGCAAAAGAAAAGGAGAAATAATCGGAGTCGACGGCCAACCTTCATTAAGGCACTAGAAGATGAAGTACTCGCGCCAATTTATCTTTAAGAAAAATTATGAGGCCTGCGATAGCTGTCATTGGTAGACATTTGTATAACAATGGATATTCAATAGAAAAGTTACGAAAGTACGATGTATAACAATATGATATATTTAATTTTTTTTGACATTTCTTGGGACCCTGGGGTCTCGGACCTTTGAAAAGCATATGAGGAGTCGAAGCCCCTTAGACAATATTATAAATGATGAGAACACCCCGGTCGGTGCAGGACTATTGCAGATAAATGGAAACAAAACATTTGGGGCTATGGGGTTGGGTGGCTATAGTGGATTGGTACCAAAAACTTTGGAAAAACTGTGTCCTGGCTGACCAATGTAATATAATATGATGTAATTAATTATTATTAATGTACGCCTACTAATAATAATTTATCATTACTGAATGACCGTGTGGGGCACCGATTGTAAATATTATCAATTAAATAGACATATTCATTGACAGTCAATTTCAGGGCGAGAAAGCGAAAATATTATATCAATACAGTATCATTAGTTATAAATTTACAATATGCATTTATTGTATTATAAACTTATAAAATGATAAAACAGCATTCAAAATTGACATGAAAAGATACTGTGTCTTTTGTTATCGAAAATATAAATTTAAAACTTTATGTTATAAATAACTTTATGTTTAAAGACAATTTAATAAATTGGTATAAATTATATACACTCTTTCGGGTATCTCATAAACGGCGCCTATGGGAATATGTATATCAAGAAGAATCTATATGGTAGCTTTATGTGGCCTACAAGCTTTATCACTGGTTGGTAATTCAGTCTCAATTACACTATCTTAGAAAAAGCTACGTTCAAGTAGGATCTACACACACTACACGATTTTTAAACTATGTAAAATGAATATAGTGCATTTACGTCAATCTTCTATCGTCAAGCTTCCAGTCTAACCGGATGCAGCTGAATACCAGTATTTTACATGAAGCGACTGCCTATCTGACCTCCACAACCCAGTTACTGGGTAACACGATACCCCTAAGATGGACCGGTAAGACTGGTTGTCAGACTTTCGGGGTTCTGACTGTCCGTAACGACTGTCAAAGATCCACGAATGACAGCCGGGACCAACGGCTTAACGTGCTTTCCGAGGCATATAATTATGTATAGTGCATATATCCAGATCTTTATTGTATTTATTTCAAGGTATTTTTGTAATTACGACTCTACATAACTTAAAATAATAAATAATATGAGCCTAGTTTCGTCCCATTGCAGGGCAAATGCCTCTTCTCTTATAGAGAAGGCATGAGCATTGCCTTAGCTTGCTCAGGACAGTTTGACAAATTCAGACTTATATTGACCATAAGTCCAGAGTTTCTGACAATGTGTGTTTCTGTTTATGCCTCCACGAATGTCATGTCCTATATTAATTTAGATTAATTTTTGTGAACCATATTGAAACCGCTATACATACGAATATACGACTAACGCCCATGTTTAGCTTGTTTATAAAAGAACAAAGAAATCGTTCTAACTGGTTTCAAATAATATTGTATCAATGAAATCATAATTGAATGAATGCGGCAGAGAATGCACCCAAAAACATTATGAATTCCTAGATCTTCAAATGATGCAACAACGTTTATCTTGAATTCAACGATGAAGAGGTGCTAAAAATTTGCATTTTATGTAAATTCAGTTATGAAAATAGAAGTCATTGGCAATTTTGCTGGGTAACGGTAACAATATGACATAGATATAGGCATTTTTTAGGCGTCCACATAATTATCTAGATTGTAAAACCAAAAACTCTACGTTATTGTTTGTGTTATTCTTTTTTCTAACTCAAGAAAAAGAAAAGAAACAAAGTGTTCGACCACAGTTTGTATTTAAAAAATATTTACGTATATTTACGATAAATCGTATAGTGTAACCTAGCCTCTGTAGCATACGACATGGGAACACTTTCCACGGGTTACTTGCCGTGACTTATCTGTGATTTCTTTTAACAGCTGCAACCTGGTACATTATGTAAACCTTTTGAATAACGTCACCCTAAACGCAGGTATCCACGTTAAGATTTCGGACACATTTTCATTAGGAAGTAATGTTGTATTTGTTGAACAATTTATTAGAAACATCTTGTGTCTCTATAAATGTCTTTTTATACACAGAATGATTTCTAAGAACCAAACTGTAGGTTGTAAGGGTTAACAGGCTTTAAGTTAGTACCTGTAGGATAACATTTTCCTGTTATTGTTTATTATCTTCGTGTCGCGAAAATCCATAGACAAACCGCCATGACTGGTAAAATTTGACAATCGTAATAGGACTGCTCAGAGTCCGCTCGGAGGCTTTTTTAAACTATTTATTAAATGGAAATACATACAGCCTTACTGTTTTACATGTTATTTCCTCTATTTCCTGAAGCATGTAAATTGAATATTGAACAAGTGGCATCCGCAGCCTTAGCGCCATATATCACTGAGAGCGATTGTCTCCGTGGCCCTGAGACAAGGTTTTGACCTACTTGCCAACATGTGTTTAGTTGATGACACCGCCATTAAAGTAAGTCAGAAGCCCCAATTTGAACACATACGAAATTGAAAAAATAATGAATGTACAGACGCCAGCACATCAAGCTATCCCTAACTGTCAAATTTTCTTAATTAAAAATGAACCTTATATCTTTGCAATAAAGCTGAAATACTATCAAAGAAATTTGACAGATTGTGGCTTGATGTGCTGGCCACTGTACTACATAATTATGGACAGTCGCCAGCACATGAAATTACCACAAACTGACAAATTTCCTCAATCGATTTTGTACATACCTGTCAACATTTTAAGGTTTAACTTCATTTGGAGAAATTTGGCGGTTTGGTACTATGTTGTCATAAGTGAAGTATCTCGGAGAGGACAGCAAGTTTAATACAGTAGATTGACGTTCAAAGAGGATTAGGTCTCTTTCGAAATATGACAGCTCTTCTACGACATTTTTGACAGGAGAAAGATTTTCATTTTCATCCGAAATGTTATTCATCTTAAAGTATTGTGGCTTGCAAAGTTAATAGTCTCATTTTCTTTTGATGCAGGATTCAAGGTACGTTGATAAGCAAGCTGTTTTTCATCGAAACTGAACAGTCGCCAGCACATCTAGTTATAGACTGTCAAATTTCTCCAAACCATTTTAAACCTTAAAACATTGACTTTTACATTCAAAATCGATTAAGAAAATATGACAGTTTGTGGAAACTTGATTGTCTCGCGACTGTGCATAGGACTCCTCTTTCTCCATATCCAAGATTCAATTTCCATTTCGTATTTAAGTTTCGACTATAATTTAATGTACAGAGGCCAGCATTTCAAGTTACCCCGATCTGTCAAATTTCTTTGAGTGTTTTCAACTTTATTACAAAATCTTAAGGTTCAATGTCAGTTGGAAAAATTTGACAGTTTGGGATAGTTTGATGTGCTGGCATCTGTACCAATAGTTACCGATTTCCAATCCCCAATTGCCAATCTCATCTTCCCGTTATATTTTATAAACTGGATCTTCTGCGCCATGCCTCCTTCGTGGTTCGTCTGGTCATACGCACTTGTTTCAATGATTAATGATATGCGACTATGTTTGAAGTGTGTCCTTTTGGGGACAGGGATGGTTTTAGTGATCTTGTTCGTATGGCTTTGTGTCCATTAATCAGCTCTACAGATGGTCATGGTTGCTGTTTTGGCTATACATGATGTTTGCAATGGGGGAGCGATTTTCTCTTTTTTTTTCAAGGACATGAAAAATAATCTTTTTCATTAAAAATCCCGACTTTGACTTATTAAATAATAGCGAGTGATTCAGTTCTTACAGCGTAGAGATTGCAAGTATTTTATAGAAGGAAGTAAATAGGTAGTCGGATAAAAGATTTTTCATCAGCAAATATCTTTAGGAAAGTTACTTGAGATTAGCGCAATGTTTTCCTCTTCAATACTCCCGTGTTGTCACATTATTATTCACTTCCTTTTCCTTAAGAATAGTTTGTTTCGTTTATTTATGAAATTCAAGGTACCTTAACCAACCTAGATAACACTTTCACGCCAACATATAATATCTTAACTAAACTCAAGAGTTTAAGACGCTGCGCTGTTATGAAACAGTACCTATTATCTCAAAGATGTTCGCGTGAGTTGATAATTATTGCAGGTAACTATCTAAATGCGAGATAAGTACTAAATAATGTACTTTCATTATTATAGTAGATGCAAGCTAACGTTTACCTACCTAATTTGGAGGCTTAGTTTTTCATGAAAAACTGAATATCGATTTCGAAATTATTTTTATGTTCCCAAAATGATCTATATATTTTCCATATCACATAACATATCATCACGCCTTGTTTCTTGAAAGTGTTGACAGAGGTGTGTTCATAACAAGTTCACCCACATAATAATAATAATAATGCGTAATTATAATCATTTTAATTAATATGTGCTATGATGTTTGTGGGTCTAAGGCTCGTTTGTCAAGGAACCGGGAGTTAATTGTACATAATATTTGTCCCAAAACAACCGGAAGCTAAGTCTGTACTATTAAAACGACAACACTGAGTATATATTTGACAAATATATCAAATATATTTAACACAATTTGAGGTTAGAACGCGGAACATCGGTCTGACCTTAGTCAGGCGTCATGAAGGTTGCATCACTTTAAATTTTGCATATCGTGTGCAAATACGTTCCGAATTATCGTGTTTACTGTTAAATAATGAGTTTTCAAGTATTTTGGGATGTTTGGCTGTCGATTTTTACCTTTCGTAATGACATTGAAAGCACTCATCTTAACCAGCCTATAATGTTCTCACTGCTAAGACACACGCTTTCTCTTTGTGAGAAGAAATGGGCCATAATCCACCAGGCGAGCCCAGTGTGGGTTTGTGTCATATGTCTTCCAATTTTTGGTTCTTGGACAAGAAGCACACAAAGGTACAATTTAATTATTATGAGTCAGTTTCTAGGATTAAAAGAAACAAATCTTTGCGATTCCTTATTTTGAATTTAGTTTTTGGAGTTATTGGAGCAGCATTCATCAGGGATTAAACAAATCTGATTAGCCTTATTTTTGTTGGGATTTTTACCAGAGGCCGTATAACTGTGTGGGCTGAATCCATTTTGGTTGTATAGCACAGCACTTGCGCTAAGGCAAATAGGAATAAGTAGCAACTGTATCGTAACTTGTAGTCCTCTCCTACCAAATTATATTAATTTATTTATTAAAATAATAGTATTTTGTATGTAATAGTGTTGTGTGTGTTATATTATATTAATTTATTTAAGTATTCAACTAATAGTATTTTGTATGCTATACAAGTAGAGGGAGACCGAAGAAACGATGGATGGATTGTGTGAAAGATGATATGGCTAGGAAGGGAGTGACTACCGAGATGTCGACTAATAGAAAAGTATGGAAGAAAAAGACATGTTGCCCCGACCCCGAATAAATTGGGATAAGGGCAGGAGAATTAATAGTATTTATGTAGACACTGTAAAAAAAGTTTGGATACGACATCATTATTGTGTCAGTCAAGTCAAAGAAGAGAAGAATGTAAATTTGCTAGGTGTGTGTACCTTTGAAAAGATAAATAGATCTTATATCACGAATGCTAGGCGGAAGTGAGTTCCTCAATCTAACAGCATGGACAGAGTAGGAATATGAATAACAATATTATATTTACCAATACAGGACGATCTCTTACTCACTGGAAATAATAATAATAAAATAATACTGCTATATGGGGTGTTGGTTGGCCGGGATGACTTGCCACTATGGGCAAATACTAGATAGCCGACCAATAAAAATTCAGCCTGTCAGCGCCACAGACAAAATGGGTAAATCCGTCAATTTCAAATCTCTGCTGTGCGCAATTCAATGCGCTCAAGTGGGATAAGTGTATTTAAGTGCTACCCGTTAAGATTTCAATTGTTATGACTAAATCGTATTGTCACCATTGAAGAGGCTCTTTGCAGCACGTGTATTAAACATGCTTTGGAAAACAATTACTTATAATTAGTTTGTTTTTATCGTTATCTTTTGTGAAGTTGTGATAAACATTAGTATTGTGTAATACAGTAGTGGGTGAGCATAACATGCCATCACGCCTGTACTAGCGAAGGGTTGGCAGAGGTATACCATCTTTCTAAATGTATCATTCCGCTATCATGGTATTCAATGCATATTACGCCTGTTATGCCCAAGCCCATGCCATAGTTTCACGTCGTAACGATTTTGTGAGTGTATGTCCCTTGCACCTTATTAGATAACGCCATAAAATCATGGGACAAGTTCGTCGACCTCCATGGTGTAATACGGGAGGTATCCCATCACGTTATGGGGACATTCCGGCTCATAATGAGGACGATGTAAGTGAGGAATTTATATGGGGTCATAGAGGAAGATAAGTGGGCTCCTATGGTGGTTTGGGAACATAGATACTTCTCTTTATGTAGTGGTAGTATGAGACCTATATCTACACTTTCTACTACAAGTTAAGTAGGTACTTGAAAAGGTTGTAAATCAAGATTATGAGAGCTGTAACGGCTACTCATTACAGTTGAGTAATAAGAAAACAACTAATTACTCATTTTCAGAAGGAGTAGTCGGCTACATGGATTGATTACTGCCTTATGTTTATTAAGATCTATTGCCGCCTTACTAATAAACGTTGTATAGCGTCTGTATTACACAACGTTTTGTCTTCTTCTTTAAAAAGTCAAATTTTTGACAACTGCAAGAGAGGCATCGGTGTGAAACTATTCAGCTGATATAACACATTTATTAGTAAGGGGTAAGAAAGGAAATTATTAATTGTACAGAGGCCAGCACATCAAGTTACCACAATCTGTCAAATTTCTTTGATAGTATTTCAACTTTATCGCAAAGACATAAGGTTCATTTTTAATTGAGAAAATTTGTCAGTTAGGGATAGCTTGATGTGCTGGCGTCTGTACGTATTGTATACAAATAAACAAGTAATTTGTTTATCCGCCTTGGCAGTGTATTTACTTTAAAGACCATTCTCAAGTTAGAATTATCATTATCTGGCAGTACATGCTATTAATATAAACAAAACACTTTATAAATAATGCATAAACTAGCTAATATACGTAAGTACAATACTTTAAATCATATTAAGGTAATTTACTGTTCATAAATACTGCCCTTTTCATGCATACCAGAATCGCGTATATTTTTTATTTGTGAACCAGTAGGTCACCAACAGATTTCTCTCGTAGGCGGCGACTTTGTGCTCATCTCATTTACATAGATTTGATGATCTCTGACTGCTTATGACATAGATATCGCCACTGTACCTAGTGTCGAGGTTGAAAAGGTGATTAATATGCAATTTTGAGTTGGAATCTGAGTTTGTTGATGTAAATAGTTTTTAGGATGGGTCAGTGTTTTTAAAAGAGGTTGCAAACAAAAAGGATTCGATACGAAGCCCTGTATGGGAGTAAGAACTTTTCTGTTAATTTTTTTATGAGCCTTAATTCAGCATATAATAGCAGTCAATTGTTTATTTCAGAGAATAAGAGATTGAGGACAAGATATTCTCCATCTGTCTCTTCCTCTATTTCTAGAATTTATTCATATTCATATATTTATTTGCATTCCATAATGTGTGAAGATCTCAGAATAGGCTTATAGGGTCCGTAATGGTACCTTAGACCATTACGGACCCTGTAGGGCACAGCAAAAGCTATAAAATTAAGTTTGAAATAAAATTGATACATAATAAATTAACAATTTTAAAACATGTTCTTAATATTAATTAACTTAATCTTCTTCTTAGCGTGTCGATGGCAAAAATAGTAAAAATATTAAAATAATAGTTTAAATAAATATTATATTTATATATAATAGTTATAATTAACTTAATTATAACTATTATATTTATTTAAGATCAATTATTTGAGATCAGTTCTAACATAACATTAAGACACAATAGTTCAGATCTGTATCATAGTACCTACCTAATACTTTGTACAGTCATGCATGACAAAAGAAGTACAAGAACACGACACCCCAATTCATAAGTGACGTAAGAAGAGTTGATTCTAGCCGGAAGATGACATGCAGCGGTGAACTGCAATCATCAAATCAGTGGCCAAATGTAGCCGTAATTGCAGCGTCCCCCTGAGATGACTGTTGTAGCTCAGTGAGGGAGCTGACTAAATTTAGGCTAAGACAGCTGAGATGTGAATGCTAAGAGGGATGTGTGGTGTTCCGCGAATGTAATTATGTATAACAAGAAGTCTTTCTGTACATATTACTATGAATATTTAGCTTTTAAATAATAATAATATGGATAATAATAGTATCCTTGGACATTCCACACAACGCCATATAGTCCCAAGCTAAGCAACTTAATGCTTGTATTGTGGTAACGAGATGCCCGATAGACTACTTATATACTTTTTTTTTGTAAATACATACAAATTACACACAGAAAAACACCCAAAATAAAATTTTTAGTGTTCGATTATTGATTGAAACCAATAAACGTGGTATTACACTTACTAGAAGTCTAAAAGTTATGCCGACCTCAAATAAATTTTGATAAGGTCATATGAATGATGATACTCTTGTCAAAGGGAACCACTATGAAATCAAAACTGGTCCAACTCAGACAAAGAGGGAAATAAACATAGATGAAGAATCTGACCAAAGCATCTATATTGACAACCTGATCGCTTTAAACTATCAGAACCATGGGGGTTTGATAGCAGATTTACTTAACGAAGACTGATAAATCAGTTTTTTATCAAAAACTGACGTAGAGAGAAACAACAAGTTAGGTAAAATATTTTTATATATAAACCACGTTGGATTATATAAAAAAAAGTTTTATAAGCTTCACTTGTAACTTAACTAGCAATCAAAGTCTTCAGAAAAAAAAAGGCCCGTATTACAGAACCTCACTCAAGACCCAAGCATTAATTAAAACTAGTTTTAACCAATCAAAATGCTTTAAACAAGACTCAAGCTTTGCTTGAGTACTGAGTGAGGTTCTGTAATACGGGCATTAGATGTCATTTTATCCTACTTCAAATTGCCGGATGATCTAAATGAAACTTTTTACTAACTCACTTCATTCGTGTACATCTTTCCGATCACTCTGTTTGTCATCCATTCTTTTAATCAATACTACACACTATATTATACTTATACTTATACAACACACATTATTAGATATATTAAAATCACCCATATCTCTGCTTACACACCACAAACATAAACATAACTTGGTACAAAGCGTGATTATTCCTAACTTCCTGTAAGCACAGTGAGTTACATCAAACATAGTTAACTTGAGTCAACTTAATGTTTGGAAACTTCGTTGGGTAAGCAGAAGCCTTACTTGTGAGTAGTGTCGCTTAGTTTCAAGTACTCTTGTGACTAACTTAGCGATTTACGTTACGTTAGGGACTTAAATGGTAATAAAAGTAACAAAATACTTGAAAAGTTATTTGTACACGGTTAGTAATAGAGCTACTCGATATAGAATCGAGAAGTTCGATTAAGCAAGTACTGTACTATCACTATGTTTCATCTGCCACTTAAGTATTGCTGTAATAAGGTTTGAATAGTACCGGTGACGTCACAGTCACATAAACTAACTTACAACTTAACTTTAACCTTCCCTTATATGTCAGGCAAATTGCCATTGTTCTCTAGGTGGATGTAAAAAATCATGTCTCTCGTCTATTTCATATTTTGTATCTCTGATGCTTGGCTAAGAAATAAACCCATTGTAAATACAAGGTGTCTCAAAAGAAAGTTCACATTTAAATCTTTTTTTAAAACAAAAGTCTTAGCTTTATTGAAAAAATGTTTATTTTATATTGAAGTACACTGTTTGGGAATTTATTTTTAAAAAATAACATCTTCCAAATGTAAACCGTTGCGCTCTCGGCATTCATTTAGTCGGGCACTAAAATGGCCGATAATTCCTCGCGCCGACATCGCTGCCCATACGGTGACTTTGGGTGAATGTAGCGGTTTCTGATGTTTTTGTTTTGGGTTGGTTGCACTCCAGTAACGACAATTTTGCTTGTTTACATGCCCATTCAGGTGAAAATGGGCTTCATCGGAAAACAAGATGTTGGTGAACGTTGGAAAGCGCTCAATCATCTGATTTACAAAGGCAAGCCTCTGACCAGCATCTTGAGGCTTCAGTTCTTGCACTAACTGAATTTTGTATGGGTGCAGCTTTAAATCTTTGTGTAAAATGCGGCATAATGAAGATCTGTGCACATTTAAAGCAACAGCACGCTTCCGAATCGAGAGGTTTCGGTCATCTCGAATAGACTGAGTAACACTTTCCACGTTTTCGGCTGTTCTTGATGTTCTTGGCCGCCCAGATTTTGGTTTCTCCAGAGTTGACCCAGTCTCTTCAAACTTCTCACCCCATTTTGCAATGAGTCGAGTGCTAGGCGCATCATTTAAGTGACGAATATGTCGAATACTGCAGAATTTTCTACGCGCTACAGTCGCCGAATTACCGTTTTTGTAAAACTCACGTACGCACAACAAACGGTCCGCACCAGAGAAACGCTCCATAGCGACTAAATTCCCAAGAGCCAGACTACCGACTGACATACCCCCCGCGCCCCTCAGAATAGTTGCTTTCGCGTGATAAGATAAGCAAATGTGAACTTACTTTTGAAACACCCTGTATACATAACATCACGCCTACAATTCCTGATGAGTTGTGCAGAGGTGTACCTATATCATAACCGACACGGTTGACGCAGTGGTTGAACGATTGACTGCGGTGCAGCATGTCGCGGGCTCGATTCCCGCACGGATCAAATATTTGTACGACCTACATCAGATCAGTATCAGTCATCTCGTCACCATAACACAAGCATTAGGTTGCTTAGCTTGGAACTATATGGTGTAGTGTGAAATGTCCAATGATATTATATAACCATACTTCTCCAGTTAAGTATTTAAGTCCCATTTTAAAGGAGATGAGCCATTGTGAAATCAACATAGGACCCTTTCTATCCATTCTTTATCTAGTCTTGTACAAGACGTGGTGCTAATATGACCTAACCCAATCACAAATAACTTTCATTTTCAACCATCAAAACCAAATACAAACCGACCTCCATCACCTCCCCCGCAATGATACGTAAAACAAATGTTATTAGCACACAATTAACGGCAGCCCAAACACAGACAGACTGACAGACGCAATAACATACATAAAACATGTAGTACATGTGTATGTACTTGAATGTATAATGAAAGTAAGGTGTTACTGTACGTGGTGTCGCAAATTCACTGATGGAAAAGTCGATGATCGACTTTTAGACTTTTACCTAAGAAATCAGTAGCAGTAGTGAACAGTGGTATGGCCCGCGACTTACGAGTGAATACGAACCCAACACGCACTTTGTGTATTTAATGTAATCACCATATTTTCTCAAAACGGTGAAGGATAAATATCGTAAAGTAAAGCTGGCATATTAGTTTCCAAGATACCTACATAATATCATCATCATCTGCCTAGCCTTTTACGAACTAGGTATGTTGGGGTCGGCTTGCTGTATAATCGGATGCAGCTGAATACCAGAATTTTACATAATAAATGTTCAAATATAACTCATATATTTCAAAGTATCATTCAAACGTACAGCAGATTGATGTAATGTGCCAATTAAAAAAAACATGGCGGAGTAGAAAGAGAAAAGTAGAGCCAACGAGCATGTGAGTTAAAAGGTTTTACGAAAGAGCAAGAGAGAAACTCCAATGAGATTATGATGAATACCGTAAACTGAGGTTACTTTGATCAATTTTGAACTTTAATTTGACTGTAATTTATGAGTGTGTGGTTCTAAAAAAAAATTTGAAAAAATGTTATAATCGGTACACATCGGGCAATTTACTGGCTGCATTACCTTAGACTACTGGCGATGAAGAACATCATGTTATAAAATGAACTCAGAGAATCGAAGAAACCTTTGCCCCGCTATGTCCGACGTGCCGGACCCAATAAATAAGCCCTAAAACAGAACTAGCGCCTCAACGAGCAAAGCCACAACAAAACCATAGTCCTTAAAAATAACAATGCCTCCATTAATTTATGTAGCACGCAAATGTGCGCGCGCGCACACGCGTCGCTTTTGGCACCCAATGAATGGGCTCGTTCAGCTTCCTTGATAGAAGATAATAGCAGTTTATATGGGGAACTTTTATGTGCTGTATTGTACATACACATAAGTAAAGTTTTATGTATTGTTTGTCATCTATTAGTAAATACTCTCGTTGATGTGTCACTTGAGTTTTGGGTGAAGGATAAGTGTGTTGTTTGGAGTTGTTTTGGCAATCGTTTCTTGTGTTTGTTTTAGTCGTTGTTAGTTAGAAATCTTATTGCTAACAGCAGGGCCGCGTATACAGCGTGTATCAGAAATGTATGGTCACATTTAATTTATTGATTGCCACGCAGCAGACACAATAGAAAAACTATTGATGGCGATGGCGTTTAACGTGTTAAAGGTGTCGTACGGACCATCAAACTGAACAATATTCTCCTTGGAGCCAACATAGTCATCGAGAACCAATTTTCATGTATCTCATACAGAACCCGTGCCTACTGGACCATAACTTATGGGATGGCTGATTTATTTGTTTGCGATTATAATGAATATCATTTATTACATTTGTTTTAACCATTTGACGATGTATGATCAAGTTACGATGAAAGTTTGTAACCGTTGAAGTGCTTATAAAGTACTTTTTCTTTACCTCCGCATCTTCCTCAAGTAACTCAACACACCCTTAAACATTACCTCTCTAGTCGGATATACATATCTTATACAAACTGAGGCAAAATAGATATCCAAACGAAACTTTTTCCCGAATAAATTCAAACTCAAAATATTCGGGTTCTTTGTGTGCATAACGTATAATTAATCTACTTCTGAAAATATTATAATCATCCCATAGTAAAAGTTGTTCGTAACGATGAGTACAATGCTCCAACGAAATTCTTAGAGTTAATTTTATTACACCTTATATATTTGAGATCGTTGCAAAAATGTCAACCGGATGAGGGTTTATAAACATAGATAATGATACTATGAAACACTAAGCTTACATAACTGTAATTGTTATAACAGCAATTGAACCCTAAGGTACCTATCAGATTATAAACATGGTATTAATACTAAGCAAAAGTGCTGTCGAAATATAGATTATTTTTACGAATTGTTTTACTTATTGGTGATATGAATCATGTTCGGTTTTTTTTATCAATAATTGCTAAAAATAGCTAACATTATCATTTATCGTTATCATTGGTCAGAAAATAACAATACGTAGTTACTAAAAAACAAAAGTTCCTGTTCTGCGACCTAATATCATCATCATTCTGCCCTTATCACTTGCTTGAAAATCGGTGAAGGAAACATCATGAGGAAACCAGCATTTCTGAGAGATATTTCTCGACAGCATGTAAAGCTAAGTCAGAGGCCCATCGACGGCATAAAACTCTGACACCAGGTTAGTCACTAACCACACGTAAAGAAGAAGAAGAATGAATCATCAGCAGGCCGCACCGGGCCATAGCATCGCCCGCTATGCGCAGGTATCGGCTACTGCTGTAAGTTACAATGCGGCCCGCGTGTGCTTAACTTAAACAGTAGCAAACACAATAATACTTAAATGCCCGGACGTAAATCACTTACAAACTAGCATTCAGTAGCAAGCCTGTCACTCACCTATGACTAATAGCATAGAAAGCAAGACAATGCAAGGGCGTGTCACATTTCTATTATACCGAACGCATCGTGCGTCCAAACGTAATGCGTTTTTAAATCGCTCTTATGGACACGCTTTTATGTAACCTAGGGTTGGTGAAAGTGGGAAATGAATTTATAATTACCTTATTAGGATTACTTAGGGTTTCAGTGTTTGTGTCGTGAATTTTAATAAAAGGAAAGTTATGGCTGTGTCGATGAGACTGGAAATATAATGTGACGTGTCATCAGATTTTATAATGATTTTGAAATGACAACATTAATATAGAACAATAGTTTAATGAAATAGATAATTATTATGGATTGTGCAGATAGATTTAGTATGTTCCATTGTTTGGAAAACTAAATTTTCCTGTAAATATGGAAATAGATAATAATTGTATCCGATTTGAAGTAAACTGCAGCGTCATATAGAATAATAGTGATAAATTATTATAAGTCACAACTTGTTTAATATTAGCTTAGTGTCGTACCAATAAGCGGGGTTGTCCGAAAGGGTTACCGCTACCCCGGAACATAAAGGGCTAAGGAAGGAATATGGATGGGTTTAGTCAGTAAAAGTCTGACACTCCCTTCCGTTCCACCCAGAGCGGGAGAAGTCATTGGATGATTTCCCACCCTCATATAAAAAAAAATGTTGTGCCAAAGTCCGGATAAAGACAAAATCGACAAGTTCGTTGATTATTAGTATTTTCGAACGCAAAGCAAGCAATATTATTAAAAACGCAGTACGCTTAGATACAATTGACCAGCCTTCTAACGAGATCTCATTAACACTTTCTCAGCTTCCTGCATATCCATCTAATCAATCAACTGTGCTCACGGACAGCCCTGCGGCTAGTGCGTGACACACACGTCAGAGCTTCCTGCGACAATCTACTCGATGGTAATTCAATACGTTGGTGCCGACACTTCCTTTTATCACGGCGCTGATTGTGGTAGGTGATAAGACAAATAAGAGCTGCTGACGTCATTAATAGGCACTTCTTTTGTCTATCTGTCTGTTTTGTTTCTTTTTTTTGAGGTTATGGCGGGATTGATTTCGTACAAAAAAAAGTTGTCGGCGTTTTTTGTTTGTGACTTGTGATGAACAGCCCAAGATGCGGTTCGATTATAATATAATCGAACCGCATCTTGGGCTGTTCCGATGGCATGATATGGGTAATGATGTACCCATTTAAATAAAGGTCGTGTGATCGTTAATACCCGTGACTGGGCTATACATATAAAAATGGGTTAAATTTATAAATCACTATACACAAATAACTGTTTTTAAGTTTTTGAATTTACTAATTGGTCTCCAATATCGTTTTCGTTTTTAAAAATAGATGGACTTGGATTTGAACTGACTAATTTTGAGAATCTGGACTAGTGATGTGAACGGGACATCTCTAATTTCGATAGAAAAACAATAAAAACGAACCATATGGTGTTTCCTCTTAAAATATTAGTAGGAAAAAAGTTTTTACCTGTCCCAATTTTAACTGAACTTCAACCAAACTCCACAATTAACAAGAAATTTAGCGTTTATTTACACTTCTCATTATAGGTCAAGAACACCGCGGTTACAACCATTTACCGCTTGACATGACGCATTTAATTATAATTATATGACAGTAATTAATTGGAATCATGTTTTATGTTTAGAACTACCTATGTGTTTGTTTTTTGCTTCGGGGCATGATCCAAAAACAGTGTTTGATAATGAAAACGGTTCACAGGATTTATTTCAATAGGAAAGTATCTTATGTAAAATTTTACATATTATGACTGTGTTGTATGTGACGGTACGCGAGAAAATTTTCTCGCGGAAAATGTTCTACAATCGAGAATATTCTGCTATATTATGTATACGGAAAATTAAAAGTTGAGCTCGGCGTATTTACCGACAATTTAAGTAGTGGAGTAAGATTATTTTGATGTCAACTTCGTAAAACAATGCAATCAAAACTACGAGGTACTTTAAAATTATCGATACAATAGAGTGGTTTAATTAACAAACGACATGGTTTAGTAAAAAATGTAATGTACATTTTTAAATTAAACCATGTCGTGGCAGCGACAAACGAACTATCAATAGAATGATCTTTTATACTTATAAGTGACGAAGTACTGGGCGAACATAAATTAACAATACTATCAATACGAGAGGAAGATTGATTATCCTACCTTCTAAACAAATAACTGCGTGGCCTAATAACCTTCTGACCTGTCATTGAAACACGTACAGGAACCTATTCATATGTGAATGTTAATGACTACAAAATCAGCAGGATTGTCCGTAAGAGTAACCGCTAACCCGGAATATAAAGGGCTAAGGAAGGAACGTCGACAGGTTTTAGTCAGTAAGAGTCTGACACTCCCTGCCGCTCCACCCAGAGCGGGGGAAGTCATTGGATGATTTCCCACCTTCAAAAAAAAAGGTCATCTTATTGCGGGAGGGGTGGTTCAAATGGGTATTTGAAGATTTCACCCTAAAAAAAAGGCTTCTACTTAAAATAACCTATGGTTACTGCTGCTCCAAGAACACTACCTTATCGAACATTGAATCCTAGTCCTTACGTTCAGAATCTACACTTGCAACGACTAGACCAATGAGACAGTCAATCATACAGTATGATGTCTGTTTATACAGGGGGTTTGTGAAAGCGAGCTGTGTTGTCTTTCGACCCGCTGGCCTTAGACCTTAGTGTTTGTTCACGTGCCCAGAGAAACTAGCTTCGACGACATGTGATGGCTTCCTTTAAACTTTGAAAGATCTTTATTATCTTGTATTTGTGATTTCGTATTTCTTGTTGGTCTACATAATATCATGCCATGCTTCCTCGACGGGTTGGGCTGAGGTGTACCAATAGTACAGAGGCCAGCACATCAAGTTACCACAATCTGTCAAATTTCTTTGATAGTATTTCAACTTTATTGCAAAGACATAAGGTTCATTTTTAATTGAGAATTGACAGTTAGGGATAGCTTGATGTGCTGGCGTCTGTACAATCACATTTTGCAGTTATGTTTAAATCCCATGTAATAAGTGGCGAGTCTTGTTCCAGATAGAAAAACCCAGCGAATCGGTATATTACTTCACATCAAATTAAAAACTTCTGAATTTAGAATATAATAACAGCAGAGAAATCGATGAATAACAGCACTCCAACAGTAAGCTCTTTTCTCTTTAACATTATCCTTTATCCATGTGTTACCTTCTCAATAACACCCACAACATAATCTTGAAGTGCCATCGATATAAAAAAACCGACAAATTACAAAAAAAAAACTCCTTCAGTATCACTTAACGTCATGTAAATAGGTATCATTTCAAACGTCAATCGATATTATTGTAAATATACTTTCACTAACTAATAGGTAAAGTGACGTTAGGCGCACTACAACGTCTGCCTAATATCAACTCCCGCGCACCGCACCGTGAGAATTAGTAAGTGTTTAGGTGGAACCCAGAGTAGAGAGCAAATGGAGTGATCACGGGCGAGGGAAACAGTTGGCGATTACAATATTTTGTTGCTTGCGTCTGTCGCGTCGGAATAATCGCGTAACGCACTTGCAATGGCAATGTTTATGTCGTGTTGATGATTCGATTTATCTGTTTTAAATAGGCGTTAACCGGAATTCGGTCACTTCCGCAGCGTTATTGTTGGTCTCGGAAAGGTCTTTCATAGTGCAGGTCTTTTTTTTTTTTTTAAGGCTGGGAAATCATCCAATGACTGCTCCCGCTCTGGGTGGAGCGGAAGGGAGTGTCAGACTCTTACTGACTAAAACCCATCCATGTTCCTTCCGTAGCCCTTTATGTACCGGGGTAGCGGTAACCCTTTCGGACAATCCCGCTTACCCGGCAGGCTTAGCCCTGAGGGGCCCCTTCATATGCTGACATCTCTTTGAGGCGCGCGTGGAACATATACGCGCCGTACGGCACGGGTCTGGTGCTGATCGGACGGTGAGTCACCCATTACTCACCGTCCGCAGGCCCGCGCCTACGGTGGCCGGGAGTCGTCACGTGGCTCCCGACGCCCGGAGCGTCTCCCGCGGCGGCTGGGACGGGAGGACCTTTCTCTCTCCCATCCCGCCACCTCCTTTGCGAGCATAACTTTTTCGCAGAAGGAGGTGACTGCCTCCCACTCCCTCTCGCCCCGGACCATGGCTTGCACCAGGGCCGGGCGCGAGAGGTCGCCGCCGCCGATCGCCTCTACGAGGACACGGCGGTGCTCCGCCCAAGCGGGGCAGGTTTGCACCGTGTGCTCTACCGTGTCCTCTGGGCGATCCTCGCAGTGGTGACACCCGGGCGTTTCCTCCCGCCTGATGATGTGCAGGAACCTCCCGAAACATCCATGTCCGGTGAGGACCTGCGTCAGGCGGAAGGTGAGGGCGCCGTGACGCCTCTCTAGCCACTCCTCAAAGAGGGGCCTTACCGCCACTATCGTGGCGTGCCCATAGTGCAGGTCTGTGATGTTGTTTAGAGAGCACCATCGTTGACAGTGTATTATTATCATATATTATATATAGTGGGTTCTTTTATGGCAAAGTAAGTATATTCATAAAGAAAACTCCTAACATATCACAGCTCAAAAAGAATAATCCTCATTGGCAACATGGCAACCTATTGGCGCACTCATGTTGAGTTGGAAGAAAGCTGAAATAATATTTGATTAATTTCTTAGCATCTTTCTCCACATCCACTAATGAAAAACTAGGCCTGGTCTATCTTCAACAGATAGAGATCCGTATAGCGCACTCCATCCGTCACTTTTCCCTGCTGTTAAGCAACGTTAAGTAATATGAACGTAATTATGTAAACGGTATTGCGAGTAAGACGAATTGTTTGAGAAAACTTGTCGATTTGATACGCTTGCGCCCGCGCCGCAGGTTTGTATGTGTTTTATTATTTTGCGGTGTCTCTACATGTTAGTTTACTCTTATTGTAATTTTTGTGTTACAGGTCTGGTGCTATGGTCGTTTTGGTTGTGGATGGATTTAACGGAAACGTATGGCAGCAAAACTAAATAAAACTTAGTACAATATGGTACATCTCAGGTCTATTTTCTAGATACAACTAAAGACATAAGTAACAGGTAGGTATTACATACGACTCGTAGTCAATCACTTATCAGACATGGGGTTACGTTTGGGTCTACTGTAGGCCGCGCGTCGTTTCTGATATATAATCAAAGATTCTGGACGTCATCAGCCTACAGTATGTCATTGCTGGACATGGGCCAGTCCAAATACACGCGATTCAGCTCGATTCTTGGCAACTCTGATTCAGTTGCCATCATCGGCCACCCTGCGAATATCCTCGCTCCACCAAGCCTGAGGGCGTCCTACGTTGCGTTTGCCGATTCGCTGTCTCCACACAAAAACACGTCTACCTTGAGACTCTGATTCAGAATCAGGACTAATTGCCAAATTAGCGGAGAAATCAATCAATGGATCAAAATCACTGGACGTTTCAACTGTTCTTTTCAACAGCGTCCATTTTGGTTCGGACCCGGCAAGTGCTTTTTTTGTCTTATTTTAAACCTTCACTTTTATCCATAACCAACACCCAATACCACCATTACATGACCTTGACAAAACCCCCAACTTTCCATTGAGCAGCACCCTTATACGTCCACTATAAAGGCACTCACACACCAACAGTGATTGTACGCGCCTTATACAGCAACGAAAGCTATACTTGTTGCTTTTGATATGAAGCTGCGATAAAAAATAATGGTCTCTTGAATATGGTGTACAAATTGTAGGGTTAAGAAGATCGGTTATAATTATGTACCTATCATTATTATTGAGAGATGATGAAAAGTGTCGGTCTGTGTGTAGTAAGCTTCATTCATAGTTAGATTACCAAACGAGGTCGTTAGACGGAAGGATGTCAAGTATTTTATGCCTATTACAATATGTCAGAATTAATTTGACAGCAAGTTTCAATTATTTTTTGTTGATTTGCGGTCTACGCGTTACAATGAGGTTTTCTAATGTCAATTTTGGCAATCATGTTTCTTCTGTATTGATAAAGATTCTACCAATGTCAATGTCACAGTAACATCTTGCATCGCATGCCCCGTCATATGCACACGTGAGGACCTAATGGCTGCGTCAGTGAACGGTATTCGCGTTGCTGAATTTTGGGCCAACATATTTAAAATATGTATATATTTAAGTACTATTTTTGCTATTGACACGCTAAGAAGAATAACATCACGCTTTTGAGACATTTTGCTAGTTATGTTCAAGTCCCATGCAATAGCTGGGGGAGAGCCCATCGCCATCAACCGGGCACAACTTCAGAATCCAGGCTGCTACCGAGAAAATCCGGATGGAAAAATCCAATAAGTTTTATTGATATGTTGCATCTACATTTTTGTTCGAAGATATACGAAGCATAGAAAAGATAATTGTATATTATTTATGAGTATTCAAACGGACAAATTCAGGTAAACATTTGAGCAATATGAGACCTAATACATAAATGAAATAGATCTTAGTCGACATCATTAAAACCCTTATTTCCCTCCTAAGGAAAGGCCTAGACAAATTACCCATTCACGACCATTGTACTAATTTCAAACGCTTTTCAGTTAAAAGCTTATTATTCGCATCACATCGCCTCGCCATTCAGTGTACCGACAGCCTAACAAACTATTGTTATTATTAAGTATGCACATAACTTAAAAGACGTTAACTGTGCAACCATTTAAAGCAGACCGATACTTTGCAATCATTTTCAAACAAACTTAATGGTAGGACAGGTCAAGTTATGCTGGATTTAAAACCAGTGTGAAAAGACCTCTCGTACCGAACTATTTGATTTTGATGAGGAATCAAGATGTGCTGGTTATGTTTTTCATTATGTAATGATGTTTCTAAGTTGTTTATATACAAGTCACGATCCTCATGTCTTGAAACCTTCCTGGCTTCACATTATGATATTGTTTATAGGAATAATGATTTTGTTTAGAAATTACGACCACAACTTCACAGCTGTATACAACAATGCGTGGTTGAGAATTGTATATTTGTGTTGTTGTTAGTGATTCTAGAGTTCCGGAAACAGTAGTTGCAGTCAGTCTATTTAATTGTTAATTGCCACGTGCAGTACGATTGTTAAATCTAAATAAACAGTGGTGCTATTCAGTAAAAATCAATCTGCCTAGCCTTTGCCCAACTATGTTGGGGTCGGCTTCCAGTCTAATCGAATGCAGCTGAATAACAGTATTTTACATGGAGCGACTGCCTATCTCACCTCCACAACCCAGTAACTGGGTAATACGACACCCCAAAGGGAAAACTGGCTGTCCCGACCCGTAAGGTCGTCAGAAGCCAGAAAATCTACAATCAAAGATGTACATCAAATCAACTGTCAAAGATTTACAAATGACAGCCGGGACCAATGGCTTAACGTGCTTTTTGAGCCACGGAGGAGTCTCGGTATGTAAAGATGGTCACCCATCCACGGCCAACCCCGGCAAGCGTAGCTTAACCTAATGGATCGACCTGTGCGGCTGTTATTACTTGGATTGACCTGCTTGCACCTCACTTACTTACTTTTAAACTCACTTCACTTGAGTTTTCACAGTGAGATCTTTACAGAATCCACGGTCAGTAGATATTGTCTTTAATCCGTTTATAAGTAAAGGGTCTTTCAACAAGGACGGGTCGATGTTGATAGTTTGTGGCGACCATGTTGTTTTGGCGGCATCTGTCAAATGCGTTTTTATTTCTTCAGTTACTGATGCCAAATCACCATGGTAAGTTACAAGATTGAGCAGCACGTCCAAATGATGAAACTTTATTATCAATCAAAATGAGTGTTTGTTAGTGCAAACGTTGCGCGCGTTACGTCCATTTAAGGCAGATGCGGTGGCTCTTCAAAGGCGATTCTCCAACGTTTGGTGACCAAATTTGAGACGACTGGTTCGGTAAACAACCAACCAACACCCTTAGATCAAAGGAACGCCATATCGGCCGAGAACATCGCTGCTGTCCGTGAGAGTGTCCGAGACAGTCGATTTCTCGCCGTGCACAAGAACACGGCCTTTCGCAGACTTCAATTTTGCGTCAGGACTTGGGCCTCCACCTGTACAAGATCTAACTGACCCAGGAGCTGAAAGTGAGTGGCATTCTGCATAAACTGTTCGAGGGTAGCGTTATCTCTCGCAGAGGTGACGTGAATTGTCCACCAAGATCGTGCGATTTGACCCCGCTAGACTTTTTCTTGTGGGGTTTCCTCAAGTCGCAGGTATATGCCTATAATCAGCAATCAACCGATGCCCTGAAAGTCAACATATCGCAGGCCATTGCTCAGATTCAGCCGGATCTATGCATTAGAGTAATCGAAAATTGGACCTTTCGGATCCGTGCCACCGTTCGAAGCCGCGGTAGAAATTTAAACGATGTCATATTTCATCAATAATGGCATAAATTGGCCTTTCAAATGAAATAATAATTTCTTTAATATCTCACATACAGCTTGTTTTATTTAATTTCAACATCGACCCGTCCTTGTTGAAAGACCCTTTATATAATCATGAAGTTCCCATGATATTATTAGACCTACTTATATAAAAAAAACTTATATAAAACTAACTTACCGTCTCCTTTCTGATTATCACTTCCGCCCAAATCAACATTGCCACACGGCAATATTGATTTGGGCTACCTCTCCTTAGTGCAAAATCTTCTTTAATTTGCATCAGATATCTGTTTGTTCATCATCCACAGTCCAACTTCACCCACTGCTAGGCCGAAGCCTCTTTTGTTTTTACAAGGTAACGATAACATAATTACAAAAAAATATTTAATCGCTAAAACTCAACCCAATCAATCAATCAATCTGCCTTGCGTTTTCCCAACTATGTTAGGGTCGGCTTCCAGTCTAACCGGCTGCAGCGGAATCCGGTATTTTACATGGAGCGACTGATTATCTGACCTCCACAACCCAGTCAATAACTAGCTAATACGATACCCCTTAGCAAGACTGGCTGTCAGAACCTCGGGCTTCTGACAACCCGTAACGACTGTCAAAGATCCACAAATGACAACCAGGGCCAACGGCTTAACGTGCTTTCCGGTAAAAATTCAACTAAATTCAAATAAATTTACTTTTTAATACTCAATAAAATTACTTCTTTGACTTGGGGTTCGAAGCAAAACGTTTTTCTTTTCCTTTCACCCCATTGTCAACCGTCTCGCTATCATTCCTTTCCTTTTTAATAAAATTAGAAAGAATAACGCTGTCTTAATATTATGTTACCGTGATCGCTGCTTCAGAGTCATAATTCCTCTGCCTCCTTCAATATTACACACTTTCTTGCAACACATTGTTATCCGATTTTATTTTGACATTTAAATAATAGTCACTTTACTACCACTAGATCACTACCACAAAAACCCACTAAAACACTGAACTTTATCCAACTTTTCTTATGTCTAATCTACCTATGACTTGTGTCTAAAAATAAATAATTAAATTAATTATCACAATGTACCGCAAAACTTTAGACCTGCAAGAATTAATTTAATATCTTGTACTTTTGCAGTTCACGTAATTATATTTCAAGACGCGGCACAATACTGAAAATGTTCAGTTTCAAGATAATAAAAGCTAATCAACACGACTAAATTAATTCCTATCTTGATGACGCGTTGACTGATAGTAGATTAGTGATAACATGATAACGAACGACCTTCCCAGGCATTTTATGTGATATTATTATGATTTTGAAAGTGATAATTAGTATTTTGTTTTTGGCTAATTATAAATTTATAATCCTTACTGCAGTAAGTCTGCAGTAGACGTATCGCACCATTTGTCGCGTTTTTTGATTGATGTACATATTGGTTTTTAGTATTAGGTACTTTTGATTGATTTATAAGAATGTCGCTAGCTGTCATTCCTGGATCTGTGACAGTCGTTATGGACCAAGTGAAGTTTGACAACCAGTTTCACCAAAGGGGTATCGTATTACCCTGGGTTGTGGAGGTAAGATAGGCAGTCGCTTCATGTAAAATACTGGTGTTCAGGTGCATTCGGTTAGACTGGAAGCCGACCCCAACATAGTTGGGCAAATGACTATTTTTAATCAATCAACATCATTTGCCTAGAAATGATGTTGATTGATTAAAAAGATTCTTCGTAGAGTTCTTTGCTCTTTCTTCTCCGTAGGAACTTACTACGCTTTTAATGGGCAACTAGCTTCATCCTTCTGACTGACCGACCCCTTGACAATATTCAAAGGTGCCTGTAATTGGTTTATTTGAAATAACTATGTAAGTTTGCGAGTTTGAGCTACGACACAAACCGATTCATAAAATTTAATTCATCTGCAAATTGATAAATGTGACCAATCAATAAAAAAGTTAGAATACAGAGTAATTATGACATAATAGAAAAACATAATTATCCAGCTATTCAATTTCTATCATTTTATCAGATGTTATATTTTTCTATCGGTCATATACTTGCATAGTATTCAGATAATACTCATAAATCAATGGCCACCAAGCCACAAATTCTCGTAGATATTAACGACATTATCAATCCAGGGGATTACGAAAGAATGTGTTTTCATCGATAATCGATATTGCGACTATCATGGGAAAATTCAGGGATTATAAATTAAACGCTTAACTAGATAATAAATAAAAATAGTTTAAAAAAACTAAAAAACACGCTTTTTATAGAAAACCGAAATAAAAATAGAAAATAAATTTTACTTTTTTAAAGGCGTGGGGTGCTTTTTAATGTAATATTCACCATCAACATGCACCCCACGCTTTTTAAAAAGTAAAATTTATTTTCTATTTTTTATTTCGGTTTTCTATAAAAAGCGTGTTTTTTAGTTTTTTTAAACTATTTTTTATTTCCTACTTTTTAGTTCAAATTAATGTATTGTCATCGGTCCTCGATAAATCTACAAAGTTTGAATGAAATCTGGCCGTTTAAAGTGGGTGAAAATCGCGTCTAAAGGAGCCGGTTACAAACATACATACATACATATAAAAAAACTATTATCAAATTATTGCATTGTCATCGGTCCTTGAGACGTGTGCAAAGTTTCAAGTTGATCAGACTTTTAGAAACCGCTGAAAATTAAGCTCAAAGATTCCGCTACATACATACATACATAGATACAACCCGAGCTAATAAAAGCGTGTTAATAAATGAAACCACACGTGGGTTAAAACGTAACAAGAAGCTACGTAAGTCGGCAGTTGTTTTTGCCGCCATACATATTGACACTTGACAGCTGACTTAAAGCTCACTTCGCCCAAATTTTCACTGTAAGATTTTTACAGAATAAAACTACAGAAGACTTATAAGTCCTGATGTATACCTTTGTTTAAAGAAAGCTGGTTCTATCTCAAACTCAAAGCATTTATCTATAAGTACTACAATATTTTATAGACGAAAGATTTGTAAATGTAAACTCAAAAACTACTAAACAGATCTGGATGAAACTTGCCACAAAGATAGATTGAGGTCTGGAATAGCATGTAAGCTACTTTTATCCCGAAAAAATTTAAACCCTTGGAATAATTTCCTACATACTCACGGGCGAAGCCGCTGGCAAAAGCTAGTCTCAAATAAACCAATTACAGGCACTTTTGAATTGTTAAGGGATCGGTCAGTCAGAAAGATGAAGCTAGTTGCCCATTCCAAGGCAGTAGGTATCTATGGAGAAGAACGGCTAAGAAACTCCACAGCCACTCCCCTGAATACCGTCAGCATTGATATACCCCTAATAAAGCCAATGACTAAAGTCCAAATCAAAAGTTCCGTCTATAGCCTGGCGTACGTGAGAGCCGGGCTATGAGCAATCCGTGAATCAATCTTATCGATATCGATAAGCTATAATAATAGAAATATCATGTAAGTGTGAGTCAGGCTTTCAGCTGGTGTTGTTCATTTTCTTTTTCAGTTAGAGTATAAACGGTTTTAAAAGTAGGTGAATAAGTGATGAAGCTATGCAATTGGATTTAGTTATAACTTTATCTTCTTTTATTTTATTCACGATTATTTCAGTATGATAAGATGATTTTCGTCATACGCGGAAATTACAAACAATTATTTCTGTACATAATATTTTTTTAGTAAATTATGTGGATTTCTGTGAGTGAAAGCATTACCTTTTATTTTTGATAAAGTTTTTCGAAGGAAATGTGAGTTTAACTTAACGTTTAATATGTAACCCGTCAATTTTTTGCGTGGCAAAAAAAAAGATCCTATTGAGTCAAAATATGATCTCATTGCCCATAACGAAGCAACACCTAAGCTGATGGACTGTTTAGTATTGTATAACATTTGATGACATCAACCCTACATTACCAGGTAACCCTTCAATCCTCTTCCATTTCATAACAAAACAATTCATACCATCTTAAGATCGACTCTTACCGATTAAAACTTTAATCAGGAGCACTTAATCCTACCGTGCCCATAATAGTGCCACTATGGACCAAATACAAATATAGTTAGTCGGTCAACTCGCGCGCATCACGGGTTCAACGCCCGCCGCATGCATTGACTTGGTTATGCGAAGATGAGACAGTTGCGCGCGCAGTTCGCGCAAATTTATCCTTTTGACAAACCTTGGCCTAGTAAGTTTTAATTTTTATGAGTGTTGAGAAAATCTACGTGAATGCATGTAGTTTTTGGTTCGTTAAAATTGTTGTTTTAAGGTTATTAAATAAGTTACACTTTTAATTATTGCTTACTAACTCGATGGATCAATGTTGTCCGACAAATAAAGAATATTATTAATATTATTAATTATTATATTCAGTATTTTTTTTGTTATGAATACCTCTCGTTGGTCAAGGAAAACCTGGGTTAGATTCCCGGGTGGGGCAAAGTGTAATTCAAAGGTTCTTCTATCTGGAACTTCTCAGTAGCCTAGAACCTTGGTTTGTGCTCGGTTGATGGCAATAGGCTCGCCCCCTTTTATATGGGACTGAACTGGTGAAATGTGGATGTACTATAGGTGCATCTCTGCCTTACCCTTCAGGAAATATAGCCGTGATGTTATGTTAAATAATATAACTACCCACATTATTTAAGACGTGTAAGTAAGTGCTACACAAAGCGCGCATAGCACGTTAAGCAGTTGGTCCCAGCTGTGGTTTGTGCATGTTTGACAGTCGTGGCGGGTTGTCAGAAGTCCGAAAATCTGACCGCCAGTCTTACCAAGGGTATCGTATTACTCAGTTACTGGGTTGTGGAGGTCAGACAGGCAGTCGCTCCATGTAAAATTCTAGTATTCAGCTGCATACGGTTAGATTGGAAGCCGACCCCAACATAGTTGGGAAAAGGCTAGGCAAACTGATTGAGTACCTAAGTGCTACACAATAATGCACAAACCATCCACGGTGACTAATCTATAGTCTGGCATCGAGATATGATCGCATGATGTGAACATCACTTTAGCAACGATTATAAAGTTAATGCACCATATCTTCTTACATATCTGTATACATGCTGTACCTATAAGATGCAGAAGGGTTATACAGGACGTACCTACCTACTGTGCATCGGAAACAAATTGGCTGACGGCAATATTAGATTTAATTTTTAGGTAGCGAGCGACCCCACATGACAGACATTTTCAATTATTGGACAGCTGTCAACCTATACCCGAAACTGTCAAATTTTCCCAATCATTCTCGAACCTTTATGCTTTAGTGATAAGGTAGAAAATCTATTAATGAAATTTGACAGATTTTAGTAGCTTGATATCCTGGCGTCTGTACAATAAAAAACTTAAAAAAAAATACTGAACTGGGAATCAACTCGGCTTCAGACGAGAAACGTCCTACATACTAATAAGCTAGTAAAAAATCTTATGTCTTTTGTTTCGCCTTTAAACATAATTTAAAAAAAAACTTCCTAACTCAACTGCCTTTACCTAGTCCATACACGTTTAATAAACCCATCATAGTCCCATAAATTCATGACAAGATTATTAACCAAACACTTAACTACTCGACTATTCCAAAATAACGTCCACTTGGATTACGAGTCTCGATACAATTCGTCATACCGAATGATAGCAGTTACTCATACGTATTAACTCGACTAAAATTAGAGTCTGAACGGGGCATAGAAGAGATGGGACACTTGTTTGAAATATTGAATTGATTATACATACAGGGCCCAATTAGATTACTATCTAGTTTATTATCTACTTAATTTGCACGCACGTGTTTTGCGTTTTTTATCGAGACTTGATGCGTTTTCACTACATAGTATAAAACAAAGTCGCTTTCTCTGTCCCTATATCCCTATGTATGCTTAAATCTTTAAAACTACACAACGGATTTTGATGCAGTTTTTTTTATAGATATAGTGATTCAAGAGGAAGGTTTATATGTATAATAACATGCAATTTCCGTCATCCGCGCGGGCGAAGCCGCGGGCAGAAGCTAGTAATTTAATAAACAAAATAGGTTTACTGAAAAAAAAAAGTTTATAATTTGTAATATTTTTGGGGTCAGCGACCGCGGGTAGGTATGTACATGAAGCAACAGTACTTGAAAATCTGTTTTTTTTTGTAAACTTCAGAAACGTGTTGAGTACCTATCGTTATCTGAACACTATAAAACAACTGTTTCAGAATCTCACACTTCAAGTAACTACAACAGCTGTAAAATACTGGCATTCAGCTGCTTCTGGTTACTTCTGGAGCCAAGCCCAACACAATTGGGAAAAAGCAGAGAGGTGCATTTTGTTAAGTGGAAATATTACTGCCTCGGATAATCGGCCTCCAGCTCGTTTCAGACGTAGCTTAGCCGACAACGTCATAGATTGGCCTGCGATATGCCATTCACAAAAAGCAAAAAAAAAAAACAAAAAAGAATCTGACTAAATTTCAATGTTGCAATGTTAAGACACTTAAGAACATCGGGTGCTTAAGGACTCTTATCGAAGGATTGGTAAATCAATACCTATTTAATTTTTTAATGTGACGTGTCCACACGTCTTGTTTTATTTCTAAGTTACTGACTAGCTCAAAAATAATTACATAAGTTATCAACTACCTAATTATGGTTTTGCTTTCTTAATATCCTGCAGCAGTATGTTAAGGAAATGAATAATTGTTCAATATTGGTGCAGCTAGCTAGAATAAAGCATGTACAGTTTATCTAACTATGATTAGAATGATGCATTACGATTATGACATTGCATCATAAAGTACGCCAGACTAAATAACAGTTACAAAAAACAAACATGACACACCAAATTCGACACTTATCACAGTTGCTCATAAATTGACACATTTCCGAAACATCTAACACATTTCCGCGACATTTGGCGTCTTGCTTTTGACATATGTTTATGCAATTTTGCATCTGCTACCAAGCCTCTGTCATCTGACTTCGGCAATAGTAAGGAGATGTAGGGAGATTGTTTTTGAAAAGAATGGGCTTCCGAGTTCTGAATAAAAGTCCCTAAAATGACTTCTTTCTTTCTTTATCGTGTGGTTTGTGACTAACCTGGTGTCAGTTTTCATGCTGCCCATAGGCCTCTGACTCAGGTTCACATGCTGTTGAGAAATATCTCTCAGACATGCTGGTTTCCTCACGATGTTTTCCTTCACCAATTGTTAAGACTCTTACTAACTAAAACCCATATATGTTCCTTCCTTAGCCCTTTATGTTCCAAGGTAGCGGTAACTCTTTCAGACAATCCTGCTGACCCGGCAGAAAAGCGCCTGTGTGGGTTCCTCATGAAACACAACTCGTAGGTACGATACTACAGGGATCGATCGGGGACGATCTACACTGATCACATGAGACATGAAGACCCTCACATCGGTATAATTCGCTTCTTTAATCCCTACGGACGATGCCTCGTCTGCAAACTAATCTATACAACAATAGATGTTTAACTAAAAGCCAGTACAAGCGGTACCCAGCGAGTGGAATGCATGAGTCAAATTGATTAAGCATGCGTTCAAAGTGGCCTTAATTTTGAAACGTGCAATTTTGCGACATTTTATTTGTAAGTTTCTCTGTTTATGTAAGATTGCCTATTTTAAGATTTGAATTGTTGTCGATCTCGATTATTGGAGCTGATAAGACGTAGGAGTTTTTTATTGAAGGGAAGTAATATCACCGATGTATATTATGAATACGGAAAAAGATATGATGAATAAGAAATGCCAGTGCGTCTGTTCGCAGTCTTTGCTAAATGTAAGATTGATGCTAAAGCTCAAATAGCTTTTAGTTACACCATATTGAATTCAGTCAACCACATAAATGTACATAAAAAGTAAAAATACAAATCTTTGTAATCCAAGGGGGATCGGAACTGACACTCCTTCATACAGGTTACACGGTACAATCTGTAATTTTACCATGTACAAATAATATACCCATGTACAGCAATACCTAAATATGAACAATAAAGATTTTTTTTTTTTTTTTATTATTAAAGATCAAATAGTAATCTCTCTCTATAACTACATCCAGACGATACACAAACAATCATAAAAAATATATAATATAAATCTATTGAAACTGTCTAACACACACAAGTCATACCAAGCAACGTCTCATCATCCAGACGTGTCGGACTTCAATTTTAAAGCCGACGAAAGAAAAAAGCATTTGATTCTGAATACCAACCAGTCCATACATGTATTTAATCATGTAGGTAGCTAATCACCTTCACCCATTTCACTCGATAATACACTGATAACATCGCCGGATTACCCAAATGACGGCACTTATTACCTGCATCTTTCATGCAAGTAATAAGTCCCATTGATAAAGAATCTGATAGCTGTTGCATCGCCGATAAACGTTGTTATAATTGTGTTGTAATAGTCAATATGGTTGACCTTCCAATCTATTTGTAATGAAGGTGTGAGCTATGTAAGTTATTTGGTTATTAAAAGCCCAAGACCATGGCGTCTGAAGATCTTCTTATAAGTAAAGAGGTAATCTTGTTTTCATGTGGTTAGTGACTAACCTGACGTCAGAGTTTTATGCTGTCCATGGGCCTTTGACTTCAGTTCACATGCTTTTGAGAAATATCTCTCAGACTCAAACTCAAACTCAAAGCATTTATTTCAAATAAACCAATTACAGGCAATTGAATTGTCAAGGGGTCGGTCAGTCAGAAGATGAAGCTAGTTGCCCATTCCAAAGCAGTAGGTGTCTGTGGAGAGGCATGCTGGTTTCCTCACGATGTTTTCCTTCACCGATTTTTAAACAAGTGATAACTATAGAATACGCACTTGAATCCATAAAATCAGAGGTGCGTGCCTAGGGTTCGAACTCGAGACCTATAACTTGGCCGTCCGACGGTCACACTCATAGTCACACTACTAAGTACTAGGCTATCACTGCTGCTGAGAAGTAGTTATTTGTACACATACCTACCTACATAAAGTCACGCCTTTTTTCCATGCTTCTGCTTACCCCAGATAGAAACAATAGTCGCCGCCTGCTACTGTCCATACATACTCCTTTTGCTTTGTTTCTGCTGAGAAGTTTGTTGCGCCACTTCTTCCCAGGTAAAGCACTAGGAAGTGGTGAAGGGTGGGCGTTTTTGGGGGACTGTCTTATGTAACTTTGACCTTCAAAAAGTGCTGATTTCCAGCCTAGTTTGAATAAATGACTTTTGATTTTGATTTTGTTTCCTTTCATACTACCTTTGGGCCCAACTGGTAATTTTTTTGGAAACCAAAATGTATTTTTGCGTAAATTTAGTTATAAGATGATTGTAACAGACCATAACCCGCCAGGCATGTAAGCTTGCTAATAGTGAAAACATTTAGGTAAGAAAAGTATAAAAAAAGAAAGTTCCACATACATGGATAGTAATGTCTAATTAGAACATGTTATTAAAACTTATATTTGGCAGTAAGAGTCGTTGTAGTTCGTGGGTGGCGCCATATTGGTCGGTTGTATGTGCTGTTCTCACTCGTTATACCAATTTTGACTGATATTAACATGTTTTTACCAACAAAAATGTAGGCACGCCTTCTATAATGTAAGGAGGTCATGAAGCTTGACATTCCCTGATGGCAAGGAAAGGACAGGTCATTACTATCTTGGACACAATGAAACGGAGAAGGTTATTGTTGTTTACAAAACACAATATTCCAAATGAAAAACTTAAATATAATTTTCCCACACTACACGCCCTACAAAATCTTTGATGACAAGAACATTGAAACTAGTTTTCGTGTATAAAAATCTTCGGCGAAAAACTAGGCCCGAATTCGACCAAAATTTGTTTTATAAAAACCGCTACCACACCGGATTGGTCCGGCGATCTGTCCTAGTTACGTCACCTATATCATATTTTATATTTGTCAGCCACAGGATGCGGGTACTTGATGCAAATAGCACATACGGTGACCCATCCGAGGGTCATTCACCTTGTTATTAAATCTGTGTCAGTTTTCGCGATCGGCGCTAAGGTTTGGCACACAGTGGGGTCGCAAATATGAAGGGTATTTAGTATGTTTCTTTTATATTTCTTTTTTTAACAACTGTTTAGCTTTTAAAAACTAAAGAAAATAGATAGATGTTGTAAATATAAGTAATCCAATAAAATCGGTGGAATTCTCGTTAAATCGATGTTGTGTTTTGATTAAACCACGAAGTCGGTTAAAAACACTTCAATTTTCTCACATTATTTACATAACCTTAGGTTATTAGAATAGTTACAATAGAACCAAAAGTGTCGGATCCATATGAAAGTGCTGAAATGGTCACGAGTTGTTTTAAGGTCAAAAGTTTATTGTGCAAGTTGCTGAATGCAACATTATAAAATAAAACATCACTATTGAATTCAAAAATAACATATGATTTTAAGGGAGGATTACCATTAGCTTACACCGTCAATAATTTATTAAAATATTATTAAGATTATTAATTAAAAAACACTTTTCTTTTTGTGTTTTTTTTGTGAGTGAAGTAAAAATCATTTTCTTACCTTTACCTGTCTCCGGCACAAAACACTTGGGCAACAAAGAAGAAAAACATTGGAAAAAAAAATCCTTGAACAAAATCAAAATAATTAAAAATTCAGTATCACTGCACAATGCACATCCTCACTTATCAACTTATCTTAACCGACTGGCAAGAATTAGGTTATGTTAGCTTTGACACATTACGACATGTTTGCTTGTCTCGCAAACGGAGAAAGAGTAATAAATGCCAATGTCAAATAAATAAGCACTAAGTTCGAACTAAGTTACGTTAAGTAGCGAGTATATGCGAAAATGTAGAAGGTCGGACATGACTAGAAATTGACAAACGTTTTGTTTTGGTAATTAAAATTAAGGTGTGTCCTCTCTCATTGCTATTTTCATTTTTTTTTCCTATTGATTCACGGCCACTGCCTTCTTGTTCTAGTGGTCACAAGCGTTACTGCTAAGCATGAGTTCCTGGGTTTAATTCCCTGATCGGGCAAAGTGTTATTAGGTTTTTCCATTTATGGAATTGCTCAGTAGCAGCCCGGAGTCTGGATTTGTGTCCGGTTGATGGCAATAGGCTCGCCCCCTTTTACCTTTTCTTTTTTTTAAGGCTGGGAAATCATCCAATGACTTCTCCCGCTCTGGGTGGAGCGGAAGGGAGTGTCAGACTCTTACTGACTAAAACCCATCCATGTTCCTTCCTTAGCCCATGCTGGTCCTGCTCCACAGGACAATCTAGTGTCTAGACAAAATCAAACTGGTTGCTAAGTAAATTAGGTAATAATTTATAATTTGTACCATATTATTTTATTATATTGGAATAACATCTCACACATTGATTCATTTATTATTGTTAACTTTTAGAATGTTTGTAAATATGTGAGCACCATGTACTTATGACATAATTAAGTTTATTTTCCACTGCTACATGCGTTTTTCTTTTCACCTTTTATTCTGGGTGCATCGTCTTCACATATAATATTATAATACATGTATACAAAACATTGTGAAACATTTTGAAAGAGTAACGGTGGAGTTTCTTGCCCATTCTTCTCCACACGAAACTACCTTTTGGAAGAGGCGACTAGAATCAATTCTATTTCTTGTTAATTTTTGACGTTCAAAATTGCCTTTCTTGTGCCTATTTGAAATAAATGTTTTGACTTTGACTTTGACTTTGCCCTTTGTGTTCCGGGGTAGCGGTAACCCTTTCGGACAATCCCGCGGGATTTAAACATAACTGGCGAAATGTAGATGCACTGTACGATAGGTGTTTAACCCTTTGGGGAAGATACGGTTGATGTTACGTTCCGTGATGCACGGCTATTGTATTTTACGATAGCTTTATGACATGACAGTTGACAATCGTATTCATCAAGATTCTGATAAGTGAAAACCCAAAGACAAAATTGTGCTCATAGAAATATTTATAGCTATGTTTGTGCTCACTTGTAATTTCTGTATATCAAACTCCGAGGTAAATATACAGTTTCATATTGGGGATGTTTGCTGGTTCTTTGTTATAATCCAATTACTGTTTTAAAACGCAATCATGGATGTCAAAGAGCCGAATATTCTGCACTACGTTGATTAATGAAGTTTATTCATGTTTTTCATTGTTTAATGGACGCACTTATTCGATTGATGTAAGCTAGGCCTGCTGGCCTATCGTGAGCAACCTTCAGCAACAGGTTATATTGTTACAGAGATAGATTGAACTATAAAATGATCGATGAAGATCGAACAATTGATAATGGTCAGTTTGAATTACATCGACAGTAGATTGTGTAGTATTTAATCATTGAATTCAGAATTAATCACAAACGATTAAGGTTTGTTTATTTAATTTCCTTTTTATTTATTTTAACTTCTTTCATTGTTTTATCATTATCATCATCCTCCACAACCCCACTTGCCCACCACTGGACAAAGGCCAGGCCAGGCCCATCCAGGTTCCCCTTGTGACGACAAATCAATTTTAACAAAGAGAACGATTTTAAAATTCAAAATTAGAGAAAAAGTTACAAAATGAAAAAAAAAGGAAATAAACAACTCCCACTGTGTGTCAGTCCTTATTAACATTAATCCCATCCCATACATGGTCACCAAACCTAGCCAGTTCAGAGGCAATAATAAAACATGTTCCACGGGTCATGTTCACATATTCCGGTTGATCTTATCAGCTAATTCGTATGTATTTTCACCAAAACTAGCTTTTTATAAAACTGTTGTTTCTTTATAATTCTATGACCCAGATTTCAAAGATTCGAGATAAGCAGTATCTTCTTGCATATACCTATAGGTTCTTATGTATAATATCTTTAATAAGCATTTGAGTTAATCTTTTAAAAGATAGACTCATAGATAAGTATGCTAAGCGGGATTGTCCGAAAGGGTAACCACTACCCCGGAACTTAAAGGGCTAAGAAAGGAACATTGATGTGTTTTAGTTAGTAATAGTCTGATACTCCCTTCCGCTGCACCCAGTGCGGAAGGAGTCATTTGTATTTACCCGCCCTCAAAAAAAAAATAGAGAAGTATGGAAGAAAAATACATGTTCTGACTTCTTCTTCTTCGTGTGGTAAGTGACTACCTGGTGTCAGAGTTTTTATGCTGCCCATGGGCCTCTGACTTAGCTTCACATGCTGTTGACAAAATAATATATCTCAGGTTTCCTTACGATGTTTTCTTCCACCGATATTATAAGCATGAGATAATTATAGAATACGCACATGTATCCAAAATCAGAGGTGCGTGCCTTGGGTTCGAAATCGAGACCTATGATTTAGCAGTCCGACGGTCACACTACCAGGCTCTCACTGGTGGCTGACTTCAAATAAATCTAAGGGATTTTCTTAATAAAACCTAGAATAGTACTGAATATTACTCACTGACTGAAAATTTAGCATACAACACAGTTAAATTGCTTGGTTAAAATAAAACAGGTTATAGTTAAAACTTTACATCTTCTATTATTATAAGTATGTTAGTTGCTTGTCCCCAACAGCTACGCTATGAAGCGAAAATAAACTCTGAGTCTTCGACAGGCATGCGACAAGCATTAGTCAGTAGCAGACATTTTAAATGCCACATTATAGCATAAAATTTTCATGGGCAATATTGCCTTTTTTCTTTGCACCTACCTGAAGGTTCAGGCTGGTACTGAAATATTAGGAGACCAGTATTTTTCTTAGAGTATACAGTGTGTCTGGAGTCCACGGAAAATGAACAAATTTGACTATGGAACTATATCTATGAATTCTGTAATCACAAAAAAAAAACAGCTGTTCAGTACATTTATGTTCGCATAATTCGTCAAAATGTATGAAACAGCAGATTGTTACTTTTTCATATTTCGGAGATGGTCCCATGGATAAAGTTATTCAATACTCAATACTCAATACTTTATTGCATTCCATAATGTTACATAAGACAGTTGATATGTTAAACATAGAATCAATAATTATGGACCCTGTCGGGCACAGCAAAGTTAAATTAATTGATAGGAGAGAGGATGAAGGTGCTTTATTTTTATTTTTAATAAGTAAAGAAATTTTAAATTAAAATAGCAAAATGGCTTTTGTGGTATTTACATTTTCTATCATTCATCATCTATTGATTTCCATGAGTACGATACAACCTGTAACTTGCCATGTCCCTCGTTTAACCTAACACAGTGTATACATTACAGTGAGTGTTCTTGAAGTGTATACCATATTTTGATTTAAAAGTGTCCGTGAAGTTTTTTGCCCGTACCTACTGATTTGGAATAGGCAACTAGCTTCATCTTTCTAACTGACCGACACCTAGACAATTTAACCCATTAGTTCGCCCATTAGAAGCCGTTTGCTTATAAGAGCTCAATGATTTATACGGTTATATTTAATGTCGTTACGAGAGAATTTTTCTTATGAATCTATGGGGTTCATACGACATTTGAGGGGTGAAAAGTACCGGTATTCTGTAAAATACCGTCTAAAAAAAAACTGTGATCTTACCGTGAAAGCGGAGGTGAAATGAGTTAGTGAGCTGCCAAAAGTGTAAGTCCCTAGTATTAGGTGGAAAGACAGCTCATATTACGCTCACTTCACTTAAGTTTATACAGAATCCACTGACTGTAGTTAATTGGTTTATCTTTACTATAATATTAAAAAGAGGAAAGATTTGTATGAATGTTTGTAACGAATAAACTCGAATACGACTTAACGGATCTGGATGAAACTTGGCACAAAGATACTTAATAGTCTGGAATAGCATAATAATATAAGCTACTATATTCCGGAAAAATTTACGGTTTCCGTGGGTTAATGTCCTACATACACGCGGGCGAAGCCGCCGGCAAAAGCTAGTATGAAATAGATCCTTTGAGTTTGAGTTTGCAACTCTGCCTAATCCTTTGGCCTTATTCCAGGTATGATTTTATGTTATACACATAACTTAAAACTCGCCACGGTAACCCCTTGAACTTTCAACGAGGAAAACAAACTGCACTTTACGATACAACGAAAAGTAAAAACAAACAAAAAATTGCATTCTCGTATCGTAACTAATTGGTTACTACTCAGCAGCACCCATGTCCGCTGTTTAAAGTATTATCCAATTGAACAGCACTAAATGTCACATAAATCTCAATGACACTGATGGGCATTGCCTGGCCCTTTCTCATAGGCCCGTTACCATGGGAACCAGACAAATAGAATAAATACCTATCAAAACATTGATGGTCCACTTGCTATGAGACTAAATGCCACTGCATATTTTTGTGGTGGTACAGTTGAAAAAGTGAAAACATGTTTTGTAATGTTACTTTCTTAGCTATTGTTTTCTTTTAAAGTTATTTGCATAAAATTAAGTGTTTCCTAAGAACTTGTAATGATTATTCAACAAGGAAATATAAACTAAAAATAAGAAGCTTAGGAATCTTGCAAAAAAAGTTATTTGATAATAGTAACATAACTACAAACACCACCACTTATAACAATTATGAATTATTATGTATAAACAGCCAACAATGTAAACAAAATTCAAAATGAGAACAAAAAAGTTACCGAATACCGGCGCACGCGACAGGTGCGCGAACCCGCCCGAGCTCACCCGACCACCGCCGAAGGTGCACGAAGGTGGCCGAACGCGTTTGTTTTTATTTTTTACCTTCCCAATATAACGCGCGCCGCTCATTCAGGGATCGTGACACTTGCACTCACGCGCATTTTTTTGTGTTTTTTCGAATGTTTCCGCTAATACGTTTGTCGGCAAATAGGCGGGGAATTTATGAGAGGATGTGGTTTTATTGCTGACGCCAGTGTGAAGTACTTATAACACAGATTTAAAATCCAGTCTATAGAAAGGCTAACGCTCATTTGACAAGCCTAATTAAGATTGGTATAGTTAACGAGTTACCTGCCTAATAAGTTACCTACGTATTTAGGATTATAGCTACTGATTATAGTAATATTTATCTTAATGGAGTTCTCCTCCAACGTCATCCAAAACTTCCCACAATCGGCGTAAAGACTAAAAACAAACATTCAGACTTTACAGGATCTGAAAAATTAAATTTCTTGATTGACTGACTCATCTGAAATTGTTTACGTTTCTAAATAAAGATTGTTTTAAAAACTTCAGCAGAAAAGGAAATTCCAGTGACGCATACAAACTGTTTCACAGACTTTATTAACCGACCTATTTAATTAAACAAAACGTATAGGTATATGCATGTTTTACAGCTGAATAAACGTTGCAAAACGTGAGTTTGGAGAAACAGCTATTTTATATTTTAGGAAAATAGGTGACCTGTATAAAACTAAGAGTAGGCAAGTCTGGGTTTAACAAGAATAGGTAGCTAAATTGCTCTGAAATCTCATCCGGTGAGTCTAGGTATATCTGGCGAAAGCTAGTGACCATACTGTGGAATTGCCCGCGGTTTCTTTCGCATCCTAGACCAGCTACTCCATTTAACTAACTCAAAATCTTAGACACTAATCTGCATAGTCCTCAACTCCTCATGTGATCTGACCAAGATTGAGTCTACACTTACCTATGGAAAAGAGACTGATCTCTGATTGTTTCAGTAATTCTTCTCAAATCAATCTGCCTAGCCTTTTCCCAACTATGTTGGGGTCAGCTTCCAGTCTAGTCGGAAGCATCTGAATACCAGTATTTTCCATGGAACGACTGTCTATCTGACCTCCACAAGCCATTCAATAACTAAGACTGGCCGTCAGACTTTCGAGCTTTTGACTACCCGTAAAGACTGTCAAAGATTTTCTTCTCAAAGTAGTAGTAGTTATAATTGACATATAAAAGTGTTTGTTTTATTTTATGTTAATTTGTTAAACCGAATTAAAACAAATAAAATACAAAAGCTGCTTTTAAATGAAAAAACCGTATCAAATCGGTTCACCCGTTTAAGAGTGACGGTACCACACACACACACACACATAGCGATCAAAATTATAATACCTCTCTATTTGTTCAGGCCTTTAAATAAAAATTCCATAGCCAAATCCTATCACTTATCATTTTTATGAAAGAAAAGTATGCTCTGCAATTTTCCCTGTACGGGTTTATCTATTTGCTGTCGATTCGTTGGTAATGCTAGAAGAGTAATAATAAAACGTGCATGTAATATTCAGAAGGTAAACTATATTCTAGCATTCCCAATAAAGACACCATAAGGTTTTCCAAAACTTTTGATGGCCTTCTCGCCTTATACTATTTGTTCTGGAAAATCACCCTCTAACAACTGACTGATTGCCTGGTACAGGTAGACACTAAGATTTCGTGCTAGACGCCGACCCCTTAGGGTGCGAGTAATGTATGACATGCTAGCTATAAAACTATCGCATAAAGGGAATGAAATTTTCTGCATGCAAAACAATTTCTAAGTGTCTACCTAGTCACTGTAGGTATAAATAGTTATATTATTGTACGTTGTGATTAAAAAAGTGACGGTCAGATAGTCAGACGCACCATGTAAAATATTTTTTTATGGCTGCATCTGCTTAGACTGGAAGCTGACCCCATAGCTGATGATGAGGTACAATGATTTTAATAAAGAGTTATCTAGATGCCGATACGTTTATTATCACTCACACTCAAACTACAATCTTTTAAATTACACTTTATAATGCAATAATAAATGACCATTCGCTTTACCTATATTGAAAATTATGTGATTTAGATTGAAAGTATAGTCGTTTACAACAATGTTGTACAATACAAATCGTTACATGGAAAACAAAGTAATATCTTATTAAGTTAATACATTACAATTGCAGAAATATCTGAAACTGTCTATTAATTCATTTATTGGGTCTCCAACAGAGCTATAAAATTACGTGCAAGTTCACAAGGAGACCACATCATTCGTTTAAGTAGATAAAATAAGTTTGACAAGGTAAAAATATTACAATAAATCAAAATAAAACAAATGAATATGTCTATTACAAACATTATTTCGATTGATATTGATGGTTCCATTATTGTTGTTGATGACATTGGCATGATTCTATTAGATGTTAATGCTAATAATATGATACATGACACAATGCTGTAGAATCAAGATCATCACGAGCTCAAATAAAGCTAAGTCTAGTATGAAGGGGCCCCTCAGGGCCAAGCCTGTCGGGTAAGCGGGATTGTCCGAAAGGGTTACCGCTACCCCGGAACATAAAGGGCTACGGAAGGAACATGGATGGGTTTTAGTCAGTAAGAGTCTGACACTCCCTTCCGCTCCACCCAGAGCGGGAGCAGTAAATGGATGATTTCCCAGCCTTAAAAAAAAAAAAAGCAGTGAGTAAGATCATTACTGACGTGCGAATGTCCACACAAAAGGTGTACCGTTGTTAAATGAGCTTTACCACAGAGTAGGTATTTGACAGAGACTGCATCATGTCGTTAGGTACGTTTTGAGTATGAATGTGGATGGGTATAAGAGTAGGAAAGACATTAAGACCAATCAAATCTATCACACAGTCCACTCATCGTGAATAGTCTGTGTGAAAGATGATTTGGTTAAAAAGTGAGTCACTCCCGAGATGACGACTGATGAAGATGACTGTAGGGAGGAAAATGACATTTGCGCCGACCCCAAATAAATTGGAATAAGAACAAGAATGACGACTGGCATAGTCGTCATTCTTGTTCATAAGATAATGTTATGATAGAAACACAAGATACAAGACAAATACTATTTATTGCTGGGCGATTGGACTGCCCTTATATTAGGAAGTGCTGCAGTAGGCATGTAAAATAAATAAATAATAATAATAACAATTTATAATACTTATTTTTTTTTTTATAACACAATTCAATTCATATTAATTTTTAATTTTATTTTATTTATTTATTTTATTTTAATTGTAAATGTATTGTACTTAATTAATTATGGATCAATTAGTTATCCGAAATAAATGTTTTTTTTTTTTTTTTTTTATTTCAATGAAACTATATATTAAGAGGTAAATTTTAATTCCAAAATGTAGTGGGTACCTATGGTGAAGAACGGGCAGGAAACTCCACGAACACTCTTTTAAATCATAACATTGTTACAAAATATTGGTTACTTGAACGATGCAAATTGCCTTGTCTATGCCTTCAAATCACAATGATCCGCCTGTGCATATTCACAGTTTAAATATCAGAGTCATTGCAGATGCGTTTCAATCCCAGAGATAAAACGCAAAATATAACTCTAGCCAGAAGCTTATGTTGGTAATATTAAGTTTTACATGAAATCTTACTGTATATCACTTTTCCCGCTTACCAATAACATACTCGGTAAGTGTTCCTTCACAGTCGAATTGCCAGAAGCTTAGTCTCTGTAACGTATCTACTCATGACTCTTCAAGTCGTCAACCTGTCATAAAACGCCGGAATTTATCGCTGAACAAAATGCGGGTTATTCCTTACTGTTTCGCTGTTGTTGTCATGCCGTCTGGACAATGATGGGTGGTCCTGGTTAAGAAATTATTTGGAGCAGGTGTAGTTGATAGGCTGATGATATGCTGACTTTTACATAATATAATTAAGCCGGTATTCCCGGAAAGGTTGGGCAGAGATGCCGGCCGGATTTATGTTTGTCAGTTTGTTGTGCCTAATCTCCCAAACGACGGGACCGATTTTGATGGGTCTTTAAGTGACCGATAGCTGATGTTATAAGTAGTACTCAGGGTACTTTTATTTTAGAAATAGATTGGGGACCACACGAGCGGTCCGCGGGCAGCAACAAGTCAACAATGTATTTGGAGGATCTTCTGCCCGTGCCTTCGTCCTTGTGTTTTAAATGTTTTAATACCTTACCTTGTATTTTAAAAAATTAACATCCTACGGCATTCAGCAATAGTGTAGCTTTCTATCAGTGAAATAATATTTAAAGTCAAAGCGAGTAGTTTTGGAGATTACCCCATGCATACAAACTCACAAAGCTTACCTCTTTATAATATTAGTATAGTATAGATGCGCAAGTATCATGATTTCTCCAGTTTTTTACAAATCAATATTTTGATAGCCGATTAACAAGTACACTTCTTACTTAATCAAATATCGGAGCTTATTATACATAAGTGTACATTGTTCATATGTTTTTATACGATGCTGTTAAGTTATTGTGTACAATAAAACTTTTTGTCGATTATCGATGAATCATGTTACCTATTGATTTATAGTGGATGCTGCGAGGTGAAGGTAATCAACTTATCTTGAGATACTGTAATCAAAAAGTGTAGGATTCGATGTTCGCTCAATGATAGAGTGGTTTTGAAAAAACAGATGTTTACTGGCGCTAATTTCTATGCGAGTTTATGTAGCGGTTCTTAATATTAATAATATATGTTTTACAGGTTACTTTATATTAAAATGTATATGAACTACCTACTACTTTCCAATGTTAGATTGTAAAGTTTTCGTGAGGAAAATTTAAAAGGAGATTGTTCTACGCCCATACATTGTTCGCCCTGGAGCCGACAGCATAGAAAAAATCATTTTTTATTGGTAAACTGCCCTTAGTAGCCCATAAGAACAAAGTTTCTTGACGGACACTTTAGAGAAAAGATTTATTTAAAGAAAAGGAACAGATTTTGAGGTTATTTTTAATAATAGAAAACTTAAGTAATACCTTCTAAAATCGCTATTTCTGTTTTCTACAAAGCATTAAACTTCAAATACAGTAAAATATTACCGTAAATACAGTTGTATTATGCCTTTTAGGTACAGTTATTATTTATTGGTTGAAGTTTACTTTAAGCGAAGTCCGTTATCCGTTGTCAAAATGCTAAGGTGTCGTTTAAGCAGATCACAGAATCAGTTATTCGAAGCCAGGTCACGTTGAAAGCAATCCAAATTGTAAACGTGTCCGTTAAACAGAAACAAAATCAAAAACGCCAAAAGAAATCGCCAAATAGGTAGGTATTCACAACAACACAACACAGCCACAGACACAGACTGACGTTGTGACGTAGAGATGCTCTCTTGAAGATCAATCATTGTACATATATCGATTATCAATGACCACCTATTTAATCTGTGGTTTTAATTTAGTAGACCAAAATGAAAGATCAATATGTCAAATGTAAATTAATTTGTTCCGTTTCAAACATAAACACGTTGTTACTATGATTCTACTCCAATTAAATTAATGCTAAAATAGAATATTTTGCTCCCAACGAACAATGTGTAACGTTTTAGTTTGCGACATTTAAAAATAGAGTTTAAGTACTTAAAAAGTAAAAATATGGCTATTGAAGTCGTGAAATGGTTATGAGAACAATTCACTAGAGTTGCGTCGTAAATGATATTTCAATCGTTAAATGAGAGATTTTCTGACAAGTGAAAAAACATAGTTCAATTGATGGCGTGGGTAAAAAATATGTCTATGTTTTACTGGCTACTGATAACAAAAATAAGATCCGTAAATAAGAAAGCTTATTTGATGTCAAAAACCTGAGACAGTGACGTATTTTTTACCAACGCCTCTTTTGAACTAATATTTTCTCACTTGTGAGAAAATCCCTCATTCGACTAGTAGGTAGGTACATTTTGTGAGTTTGTTTTGTTCATTATATTTTCATCATAATCGTGCTAGGCCATATTCATCATAAGTTCCATTAAAATGTTCACGGAACTAATTCCATGAAAAAAATATGCATGAAAAACTTTTAGGTTGCACATTTTCAATGTTTTGGAAGTGATAAATATCGAACATCCATTATTTATCACTAGATATTATGGACATCGTCGTCGATATCGATATTTATGTAATATGAGCGAGAGCGACACTATCAAATCTTTTGTGACATTCACATTGACAATTCCTTGAAAGATGGCGAGTTCAGTTGGTAATAAAATCAATGAGGTCACTTTTAAAAACCTATTAAGAATTAAACAGTGTCCGCTTGAATTTATTATTTTTAAAAAGCATATTAAAATATAATTAAAATTAACGTACACGTCAAATGTTTGTTGGTTATAGGGCGGTCTAGAACAATCTCCTTTAAGAAGCCACCGTTTTCCCATAGTTTTCAAAAGATCCATCAGGTTGAGCTAAGCTTGCCGGATTTAGCCAAGGATGGGTGACCATCTTTACATAACGAGACTCCTCCGTGCCTCGGAAAGCACGTTAAGCCGTTGGTCCCGGCGGTCATTTGTGCATCTTTGACAGTCGTAACGGGTAGTCAGAAGCCCGAAAATTTGAAAGCCAGTCTTACCAAAGGGTATTGTATTGCTCAGTTACTGGGTTGTGGAGGTCAGATAGGCAGTCGTTCCATGTAAAATACTGGTATTCAGCTGCATCCGGTTAGACTGGAAGCCGACCCCAACATAATTGGGAAAAGGCGATGCAGATGATGATGAATTTTATTAAACACCTCATCACCTCAGTACCTACCTCAGCTATAATTAACAACATACCTACTTCTTGAAGTCCTTTTAATTAAAACAACCCAACAAGACACCACAATAGCTTCGAATGGCTCAGTAATTAATGAGACTCGTACATCAACACGTCGCGGTGGGCGTCCTTGGTTCGATTCCCGGTAACGTTAATAATAGGCTGTCGGTTCACTGCGGCTAGCTGTTTATTAATCACCATCGAAGATATTTCCCTTAAAAGGTACGATTTGATGAGTAGATACAATGGTGTAGATGGCAAAACACGTTTGGCTGTTTACAGTGTCGTGCGTTGAAAATGACCAAAGTACCTACGAAATATTGTTCAGAACTTTTCATTCTTTTTCGTGTGGTTAGTGACTAACCTGGCGTCATAGTTTTTATGCTGCCCATGGGCCTCTGACTGTTCAGATTAGCTGCCATTTCTGTGTTCCTAGGTGGGCATAGGACACGTCTCTCTGGAACCAGCAAGTGTCTTGGGACTCAGGAGATCCCGGGGCTTTTCTATAAAATTGCTGAAGGCCAACTGTGTAGTATTAAATCGTCTTCCCAAAAAGGAGGGTATAACATAAGGATTTCAAACACTATAAAAAGAACACCAAGTTATTTGGATGCTACAAAAAGTTAAGAATTATATAAAACAGATGATCAAGTTACAAGAATATAAGGTATTGTGTTTATCATAAAGAGATACTCGTAAATCAAAATATTTCATTAAAATACTTAAATAATAGAAGCAGAAAAAGTAGTAATAAAATAAATATCAAATAAAAATGATATAAACAAGCGTTCTTCCTCCTCTCTCCTACAACGCTGTGCCCGACATGGTTCCATAATTGATTGATACGATAAAATGAACTGTATTAACAACATTATGGAGCGCAATAAAGATTTGAGAAATAAGTTATATTAAAAAGTAGATTAGACTAGAAGTGAGTTCACGATTTCATAGCAACTGGTGTGGTTGAGCTGAGGATCTCTAGCCAGCCTCACCCATAACCAGTAGAGTACCTACTATTGGACTATTGCAGATTCCATGTATTGCTGTTACTACTAAAACTTTGTGGGAAGAGACTCATGGTTCTAAATCCAGAGCCATGTCTCCAAATACCAGAATATTACTCAACGCGGCAATTCGCCGTGATTTAGGTCCACAATATTGTATGCGGTGACAAAGTAAGCATCTTCTCACTGAATTTGCCAAACACTGGCCTATTTCACTTAATTTAATAATTTTTACTGCAGTTAGTGTCTCCCTCTATTGACTGCACATGGTAGTTTGGTATGTATTGATTTTTGTGTGGTAAAGATACCTAGCTTTTAGAAAACAATTGGTTTAATTTTGCAACAAATATCATTTGATGAGATTTAAATAACCTTTTTCTCATCGACGTTCCTGGTGTAACTATGTTCTCTGCGCCCGCGACTGCCATTTGGTACAGACGCCAGCACATCTAGCTATCCCAAACTTTCAACTTTTTCCAATTGTAAATTAACCTTATATTTTTGTAACAAATTTGAAAAACTATCAAATAAATTTGACAGATTGAGGTAACTTGATGTTCTGGCCTCTGTACAATACGCTCATAACAAAAGTCAATACTCGTTGAACATATAGGCCCAATCGCATCTCAGTGAAAATCATTACCAAAATGTTCAAAATGGAAAGAAATTAAAGGTATTTCTGACAGATTGGGACTGAGATTATAATACGAACCCTTTTAAATATGTTTAACGACCTACTTCAAGGCATAAGGTAACGCCATTAGCTTGCCGGGTAAGCGGGATTGTCCGAAAGGGTTACCGCTACCCCGGAACATAAAGGGCTACGGAAGGAACATGAATGGATTTTAGTCAGTAAGAGTCTGACACTCCCTTCCGCTCCAACTAGAGCGGGAAAAGTCGTTGGATGATTTCCCAACATGAAAAAAAAAAGTTTTTGCCATTACATAACACATTCATACTCAAGTTAAGCAGAACCATTGCAGTTCAAAGCCACTAGCCCCAACACACACTAGTAGGTAGCTGTATGACAAAGCTTGCATACCTCACATCTCGCGGTCACTCGACACGTCTCATTCCGCGAAGCGCCCGCGCATTTAGATCGAGCTCTCCCGTCGCTGTCGCCGCGTTCAACGCTCATTCATTTATCAATTGGCTGGTGTGTTAATTAAAACTGCATTCCTTTGAATTTTATGCATTTGTTAGTATGAAGACTTATTTGTAAAATGATTTTTTTTTGTAGGGAAAATCTGTTTCCTGTAATCAATGTGGGATTAACATTGATTTGCTAAACTAGGTCAGTTGTGAGTCATAATCAGTTGAATTATAGCCAAAAAATACCCCAGTGACTATCGTTTCTGAGTATTTTTAATAAATAACTTGTACTCCGACATTAACAACGACGTAAATAAGTGTGACTAATTTATAATTATGACTAAAGCGTAATTATCATGCGAACGTAGTTATACGCAGTTCAGATTAGATGCAAAACAACATCAATTCAGAAATGATAATTTTGTTCAAATAGTTTGTCGTTTCGACTTACGAAAATACAGTTGTCTGCTTGTATTTAATTTAAATATCAAAAAAGATTCAGACGTCAACAACTATCCAAAATTCACGCGCAAAGAATAAATAAACATAATGTGGTTTAAAAATATATTTATTCCATCTCCCAGGTGATAAAGGTACGTTTAAAACAACAGCTTTAAGTTTTCGCACAACAATAAACTGAGCTACCCCACATAATATGTAGATATTAAACTTTATTATAAATGAATACCTGGATATAAACATGGATTAAAAATGGTCACCTTAACGGGAAAACAAAGAAATAAAACATTCTAAAATTGTTTAAATAAGTCGCATTGTTCTCAGAATATTAAGTATAGAGTTTCAGAACTATAAACTTGATCCTAGATTTTTTTTTTTTTTTATTAATTTTTAACTTATAAATAACTATTTATATTACCATAAAGGTGACTAAACTCTTTTGACCGCAAAAGGAAATATCTGCTTACGAAATTATTTTTAGGCCGTTAATTTTTTTTTTAATTGAGTGACCAGTAATAGAATTTGGCCACTTGAATAAAATTTGCTTATAAAATCAATAAAAAAGTATTACGTGAGAAAAGCGACCAAGTACCTACGACTCGGACTTGCAAACGAAGGGTTCCGTATACAAATCACATAGAAAACACGTTCCTGTATGGGAATCTCCTTTATTATTTAACTTTATTTTATTTTTCATCGTTGTAGCGGACATAGAAGTGCACACTCTATAAAAAATTAAATTGCCTACCTATAACAGCTCATAAGATACAGCCCTGTAACAGACGAACGAACAGATAATGTGGATGGCTATACAAGTAGAGCCAAAGAAACGATCGCGATGGATGGCTTGTGTGAAAGATGATATGGCTAGAAAGGGAGTGATCATTGAGATGACGACTAATAGAGAAGTATGGAAGGAAAAGACATGTTGCGCCGATCCCAAATAATTTGGGATAAGGCAGGAGAATGATGATGACATGATGAACAGACAGACGAACAGGCTAACTGCGGAGCCTGAGTAATGGGGTCCTGTTAGCACTCTGAGTACGGAACCTTAAAAAACGGAGGAATGCATGCAAATATTGATGGCAAGTTTTTTTATTGATGAAGATTCGTATGTAATTAAAACGTGTGTATATATGCAAATTGACAACACCTAGCGATGTATTTTTTATTATTTAATTACTTAAAACACTTTCGTAATTAACTAGAAGTCTTGAGAATCGTTCCAAATAGTAATAAAAAGCTTAGCTTGACGGTAATTATTTATTTTCCTGCTATTTTTAATGGCACTAGTTACTTATGAATATTCGAAAATAATGGGACACAAGTTTAATGAGCGCCCATATCATCGTTAAACTTAAGCGTCATACAAACGTGTTTTTTATTAGTGTATAAGGTACTTGAATGAGAAATATTCAAATATGCTAAACTAGCCTTATAAGGTCAATATTCATTCGAAAATACATAAAATGGGGCTCGTGGCTAAGTAAAACACCCGCACGGGTAATCGAGTAGGTTAAGCTCCGCTTGCCGCGGTTGGTCTTTGGATGGGTGACCGTCCTTACATACCGAGACCCAAACACTTTAAGCTCTTGGTACCGGCTGTCATTCGTGGATCGTTGACAGTCGTTACGGGAAGTCAGAAGCCCGAAAGTCTGTCAACCAGTCTTATCAAAAGGATATCCAGTTACTAGATTGTGCAGGTCAGATAGGCAGTCACTTCACTTAAAATACGGTAGTCAGCTGCATCCGGTACACTTGAATCCGAATCCAAACTGGCTGGGAAAAGGCTCGGCAGATCAGATGATGATTAATTCGAAAATACCAGAAAGAAGATCTTCTAAGTATGTCAAACCTAAAGACAATAATCAAAAAATCAATCATTTATAACACGAATGAATCTAAAAACCTCACGGAGTAGAACAAAAGTTGGCAAGTACCTTGTGCTATTGTACCATTTACATTTTTCTCTATTTAATGTAAAAATAAATAAATAAAAGTAGGAAACACTTCCAAAAATAATCCACGTCCTTAATAAGTTTAGTAGAATAATAAATAAGACATAAGTCAACGTCTCCAAACTTCAAAACACTATAAACCTATGACTTAATGCAATAATTCCACTCATAATGGATAACAATTTATCATCATATTACAATCTCTCCCCGTAAAAATATCTTTATCCTTTCTTAATACTCTCTAAAGGAAACAGGATGTTTGGGTAGGTCAGGATTTAAAAGAATTTTGTTTTAAAATGGCGTCATCTTTGGTTGGTCGTGAGAGGAATGCATCAAAATAAATACTTAATAGAAGTTATTGTGCTTTAGGAATTTCATTAAAAAAATATTTTAAATCTTTTTTCTAAGAAAAATTAGTGTGCATGGAATTAAACAATTACCCAACCAATTAAAATGGTTCTCTTTGACAAAGACATTAAGGCAATGAACTCACAGAATAAAAACATTATGGTAGGGATTAAATTAGGCAACTTGGCCGCAATGAAAAATAAAGCGCTTCATCATCTTTACAATGTTGCAAAGTCAAAGTCAAATCATTTATTTCAAATAGGCAAAAGAAAGGCACTTTTGAACGACTCGTAACGACTGTCAAAAATGACAGCCGGGACCAACGGCTTAACGTGCTTTCCGAGGCACGGAGGATTCTCGGTGTGTAAAGATAGTCACCCATCCACGGCCAGCCCCGGCAAGCGTAGCTTAACCTGATGGATCGACTTGTACGGCTGTTAATACTTAGCCAGCCCGACTAGAATCAATTCTATTTCTTGTTCATCTTGACGTTCAAAACTGCCTTACTTGTGCCTATTTTAAAATAAATGATTTGACTTTGACTTTGCCACGAGCTCTTCTAAGCTGTAAGCACCTATCAACTATCAATAATGTTCTCTTGGCACAGTATTGGCTAAAAATACGCACAGATGTCGGAATCACTGGTGATAAATCATGGCTAAAGTGGTCATGACCACTTTTCCCTTGGATATAGAAAATGTATGCCCAACTACGATTACTATTTAAACATCATTAGGTTTTTATTGCCATTTTTGTGAAGATGTCAGAATAATGCGGCGTATTGTATACTTTTCATCGAATGCTTAGGTAGTAAGAGTTTAGTTGAAAACAATAATTAAACATTATAGTAGGTAGCCACAACATCAGGATAGGAAAATATTGCAAAGGACGTAACGCCACACAACAGACAAGTAAATAATAAAAAATCCACTCCACCTCATATTTCCCCCAGTTGTTTATACTCGTCTCCCAACTAGATACAGTTGGGGGTCATAAGAGGTGGAGTGGTTAACCAGTGAATATTTGTACACTATTACTGTCCCTAACCATCCCAGAACGGACAAGTTGATAAAATATTTAACCTTACTCTCAAACGATGATCGCTAGGCGTAACTTTAACCACACAACTTGAGTCAGCTGTTCCTTTACAATATCAAAAAACACTTCAACCTAAATACATAATACAACATTGTTCAAAATCGATCTCATATTTGAACTAACGGCAGATCTAGGTATTCCATTCAACCCAAAAAAGAGTTACCTACAGACAAAATGTAATTACTATGTGAATCAGCTAGTGAGAAATAATGTAAGATCTTAATGAACAAACTTATCTACTACTAATCTATACTTATAGAACGCGCTAATCTCAGGAACTACTGGTCCGAATCGAAAAAATATTTTTGTGTTGGATAGTCCATTTATCGAGGAAGGCTACAGGCTATGTAACATCACGCTACGACCAATAGGAGCCGAGCACCGGGTGAAACCGCGCGTGAGCAGGCAGTTATAAATAAAAAAATACAAAATGTTTGTATTAAACTTAAAATCCAACAGCAATTCAAAGTCAAATGCACATAAGTACACGCCACTGAGTCAGTACCATCGTCCCACACTTGAGCTCCCTTGCCTATATCAAGTTATGGTTTCCAAGAAGCCAAGTTAGTGAGCGATGGCACAAAAATGTTTATTTATAACTTAGACGTGACTTAGAGCTTACTGGCGAAGTCTGAATATAGATCGCCAAGTAATACTTGCGGGAACTCTGAGGGTCTGGATTTCGAATTAAATGATGTCATAGAAATTCACTGGCGGTTAGTAAACAGAAAAAAATGGCAGCGTGCATAGAAATATTCACATATTTATTGCAGAATAGATTGAGAAGACCACTTGCAAAGATTAACAAACATAAAAAAAACTTTTTTCCAAAAAAAAAAATTTTGAAGGTCAGTATTGACTTCCTAAAAATAAAACACGAATGTCATCGTTGGTTTTGTTTTTCGTTTTTGCCATCGAAATTAAAGTCATTTTACGTTTTATGTTATTGTACCTACGCCATAGTTCCCACACTAGTTCTTTTACTTGCTATCATCAAGATATACAAAGCGCATGAAATACTTATTATGGATGTTATCTCAATAACTACCCAAGTAAAGTTAACAAAATTTATATGGGACCACTGCAAAAGGTGCCCCTACCAAATGAAATGTTTAAATTCGGTCTACAACTGATAAAAATTTCGATACACATACATTAAAAAAAATACATGACACCTCATTTTTGGAAAAGTTAAAAAAAATCTTTAACATTAATGAACGAGTAAGACAAACCAAAATAAACTAACAAAGTACAAAGCCATTAGCTCTATCAAGTAACAACATAACACCAACCACACAACTTAAACAAGCCATCGACCCAAATTACGCTCCGTCCTACACCACAGAACAGCATGATAATACGAATACGTCATCATCTGGCGCCAAGTTTACGCCAAACTTAATAAATTCGCCTTTCAGGGTTTCCCTTAATAATCCGCGATTGGTTCGCGGCACTGTTATTACTCGTTTTAGGTCAAGGTCATCTGTAGGTAAGGTAAAAGGTCACCAGTTGAACTAACTCCCAACGAAATTTTACAGGTCACGAAGTAATTATAACAGCTTGTGTTCTTTTTACTTATTGAGGGTCGTTGTACACGGCGCTTACGGTGGGTTCGGCGTGGCCACCGCCTCATGCCGTAGAAAAATCGCGTGAGCTTTCATATGCGCATACGTCGACTGACCCGTGTCGCAGTGCTGCCGTCTGTCAACAAGCTACTCGTGTCAAAAATATTCATGATTATTACTCATCTAGATCCCGTAGATCTGACAGCCAGTCTTACCAAGGGATCGTATTATCCAGTTACTGGGTGGTGGAGGTCAGATAGGCAGACGCTCCATGTAAAATACTGGTATACAGCTGCATCCGGTTAGACAGCCGGTTAGAAGCCGACCTCAACATAGTTGAGAAAAATCCTAGGCAGATGATGATTACTCATCTAATAAAAACCGTAAAAACAATAATAATCACATCATCACCATTATCATCTGTATAATTATTAGTAGACTTAAAATCGGTGAAGGAAAACATCGTGAGGAAACCAGCATGTCTGACCGATGTTTCTCAACAGCATGTGAAGCTAAGACAGAGGCCCATGGGCAGCATAAAAACTCTGATACCAGGTTAGTCACTAACCACACGAAAAGAAAAGAAGAGAAGTTTACACATCTCATTATTATCACTAATTCTAGGCCTATTGCACAATAGCACGAGATTTAATTTGACTTTACAATTTATAATTTGATGCCTATTTCATGCACAAAAATATTCGTATTTTCAACCAGCAGTCGAATTAAGTTGCGTTAATAGTACTTTTATAAATACACACATTCACCTCAACTCTACTCCATTAAAAACACCTTCAAAATACACGTCAGCATAGGCGCCATATAAATGACGTAGCATCCGATAAACTCACCAGAAAACGCTATTTTCCTCAACTTACGCCCGCCTGTGTTCTCATCAATTATTATTACTCACTTTATTATTATTACTCATATTATTATAGCTCATTTCAGGTCAAGGTCATCAGTGTAAGTAATGCTTACGACTCTTGTTTTCGTGGTCACCGTTTTAATGTTATTATTTCAGTTCCTTAATGTGCAACTGGGTACATATTGACTGCTCTTTTCACAATGTTAGTGTGAAATATTGAACAGTTTCTAGGGTTGAGTTTCAGGTTCCAGCTGCATCCGGTTAGACTGGAGACCGACCCCAACAAAGTTTGGGAAAAGGCAGGCCGATTGATTCTAAGGTTGAATTTTAGAGCTTTTGCGGAATTACGTGTTGTCTCAATTTTAATAAGAACAAATTAGGAAGTACTTTAATTAGAGAACGAAATATTGAAAGAAACGAGTAAATTCATAGAGCTAGATTTTCCATGGTCGCTGTACGTTTTTTTTTTAATAGGTGCGGTCTTTTTATATGTATAACAGTGCAATCTCAATGACTGTACGGCTATTTTAAGCCATAAATATTAGAAAAAATTTCCTAATTTCCATTCAAAAAGGCCAGTCAGAGGCCCATGGGCAGCATTAAAACTCTGACACCAGGTTAGTTACTAACCACACGAAATGAAGAAGATTAAAAGAAAATGTCACACCTGTTTCCAACACTAAAAAGCTACTAAAACAATAAATATTATTATTATATCAAATCAAAGTAAAATAAACACGAGTGTACTGCGTGCGCTTAAGGTCGAGTTCCAATAGCAATGACCCGTTTCTCCATATAAAGGAGTGGTTGCGAAACGACACCTTAACATTCCCGTCAACAGATGTTCGTTGGTGAAGGTTGCTGCCTACTGGCTGGCTTCATACCTTGTTGTTCTGAAGGTAGGCAGCGGAGTACGGAAGTAATCCAGTCGGAGATAAAGTAGAGTTACAAGAAGGTAGTTTTCAATTCAAGCTGTTTTTTTTTAAAGGCATTTTTGAAGTGAAAATTTCTTTAGCGGCGTTGTGCACTTTTTTGTGATGGGTAAAAAATGTTAAACCCGCGCCAGGACACGTGACCTGATAGAAAATCCGTAAGACGGAGGGAGAGATAATTTTTTTTAATGTTAAATAATTGTAATAGTTCTGAAGTGTTAAATTTTTAATTTAATGAAAATTGGTCATGTTTGTGTACGATAGCGCAATAAAAGAATATTATATTTTACCACATAAATGATAGTACTTTTCTACTGACAATGAAAGCAATTCGTGCAAAATTATTCCCTAAACATTCCAAAATATCAAAAATGCACAACGTTAATATTCAAGTTTTCCTTATTATTATTATTTATTTATTTCGAATACAGGATTCATATCGTTGTTAGTAATACTTATAAAACTATGTTAGTAACATTTTTATTAAAAACTAAGACAAGAAAAGAAAAATGGAATAAATTAAAATATAACATTAATTTAAAAAAATATTTTTTATTATTATTTTTATTATAATTTTCCAGGATCATTAATTTAAATGACGAAGAAGCTCGCATCAAAATCTGCTGTGAAGCTTAGAAGAACAACGCTACCACACAGCTAAGCAGTAAAAGACATGTTGCGGCGATCCCAAATAAATTGGGGCAAGAGAATGATGATGACACCATTTATCCTTCGTAGAAAAGAGATAGAAGTGGCCGTGCCTCACGAGAAGAGCACAAATAACTCCTGCGGGGCATAGAATGCTTCCAGATAGTCCCGGAACAGAAGTCCCCGGAATGAAAAAAAAATGGTACGCAACGCAAATAGGTTGGTAACCATCTTTCACAAATCCAGACTCAAGGCTGCTACTGCGAAATCCTAGATGGAAAAATCCGGTAACACTTTGCCCGACTTAGGAATCGAACCACACACTCATCAATAGTGCTTGAAACCACCACAATAGACCAACGAAGTAGTCTAATATCATTGCCACATATTTGAGCAAAATATATATTGGACGCATTACTAAGAAAATATCAGCACAATATTAATATCTAATCGAAGAAGTTACAACGTACATTAGATAAAATATATAGATACAATTTGCTAAGAAATGTTGTATTTCTTAATGACGGTTAATATGCGCTACTCAATCATGATTACCGGAGAGGCGCCAATGTCACTGTCTCTATACACGACCGGCACAAGAAAAAAACAGCAGAAGACCCAAGCAAGCAAAGACCGAAATAAGCAAATGTATGGCCGACGCTACCTCAATCAATATGCCTAGCCTTTTCCCAACTATGTTGGGGTCCACTTCCAGTCTAACTAGATGCTGCTGAATACTAGTATTTTACGTGGAGCGGTGCTACTTCAATAAATCATATTAACACAAACAAAATTAATAATTCTTGGTAGTGCATAAGCAGTATTATTACTCTACATATACTATATCTCTCCCTTCCAGTGGCATACCTCTGGAAAGTGATAGCAACAAAAATAATAAAGGACCTATTAACATTATAGTGAACCCTGACAGAGTAAATGATGGTTATCACAACGAAGGGACTAGTGCCTCATTACATGCTGAATAATATTAATAGAATTCAATTATCAGCAAAAGACCCATGCGACACTGGTTAATCGAAGAGTGATCAAAATATCTAAATGCATGTTTTTTTTTGAAGGTGTTAAATCATCAATTGACTCCTCCCGCTCTGGTTGGAGCGGAAGAGAGCGTCGGACTCTTACTGGCTAAGACCCATCCATGTTCCTTCCTTAGCCCTTTATGTTCCGGGGTAGCGGTAACCTTTCGGACAATCCCGATTAATGATTATATACCCACCAGTAAAGTTCGCTATTGTGTATTGATAATAGTGGGTATACTGTATCAATTTACATATAGATAGCGCAGCCAGCCAGAAAGTAATAAGTCAATTAGTTTAATATTGAGCGTTACTTCACTCTTTGCCAATTTGTTTAACACTAACTTGAGTTATTGTGTAGAACACGTTTTAAGAGGAAGCGATTCTGGAGCTCTCATTATCAGCTGCAGTAAGAGCCATAAAATTACGATATTGAAGAAGAGATGAGTAACAGGGAGTAGTGTAATTTCATGTGTTTGGGCTATTCATAGCTGATATTCTTATTTACTGTAGTAACTTTTAATAAGCAAGAAACACAAAAGTTTTGGAATGAATGAAGAATTAGTTACTTTGAGCTCTAATAGTCGAGCTGTAATCGTATATGGAAGTTTTTAGATTTAAATCCAAATAATTAGTTGCTTTAAACCTTTCTCAGTATATTTGTAAGGACATTTACATCTGAAACTCGCTATCACTTATGATTTCCACCATCAAGTCGATGAGCGTACTAACCAGCTTCAATTGTGCAATGCCAATCAATCGGAGCGACGTGTAATTGATTGTGAAGAAGCGACACTCACTATTAAGTGTTATTATTATAATAGTAGACATACATGCTTAAAGGCTGATATTATTATGTATGTATGATGATGAATTGGTATTGGTATTTAGGAACTGACTTATTTTATTTTGGGTTACTTCAATGAAGAAAAAAGATCTCCATACTTTTTAGACAAGCATAAAGGCGAAACAAGAAGTTGAATGGTTGGGAAAGGCAAAAGCTCAAAGTGTAATTAACTTGAGATATCACGGGTCGAGTCGAGTGATGTTTTTCTACATCCTACATCGTCTTTGTAATAGCAATTGAGACTGTCAAAAAGTGTCATATCTTACAGATTAATATACATAATACAATGTTGAACTTCTCTATCATAAATTACCACCTTCATAATTTTCACCAAACCAAGATTTTAACTTTATTGACATTTCAAATAACATTTGACAACATAACATTAAAGTTGTCACAAAAAAATAAGAATCCACAGCAAATCTTCCAATAAAATCGTCAATAGCTTCCATAAATATGGAATATGACAGAATCCGATATCGCCCACGATGCAGCCGTATGTCTGTATGTCATAAGCATTAAGATGACCTACATGTAACTCAGTTTCTATTGACATACTTACAGCTACTTCGAAGGGCTAGTCACTCTGCCAGGTCAAAGTTATTGTTATTAGGTTTGAAGATGTTGTTACGTTTAGAAACGACGTAAATTATTAAGTATTAAGTGCATCTTGGAACTGCCTACATGTGTCCTAATTCCACACTCGAATACTTTAATGTGTGAAATTAGTTTTATTAATCGATTTTCCAACTTTGAAATTACCTATTTGAACGTGTGTATTAATTTTACGACGTAATCAAATTCTGCTACTTTTCTTAACAAACAATTATTAGCAAAATACGCAGTTTTCTGATAGATAGATAGAATAAATTGTTTCTCTAGTTTTTTTTATTGATATTAAGAAAACAGTAAATGATGACAACCATTACATTTTTAGAAGAAGAAAAGGTCCCGGAAGTGAGCCTTGTGGCACGCCTATTGTCACTTGGGATCCGAAAACTGTTATATCATTATTCATGTTTTACTTTTTCTGCTGTCGTAAAAACAGAGATACAATTATATGGAAGTATACCAGAAACTTCTTAACCTGGTATAACTATCAGGTTTTGATAATGATTTACTCAATCGAAAGCCAAAAACATTTGAGGCTTCAGAATAATTTATGTCCAATTTTAAATGGCCAAATCCGCTTAATCCTTAAATTACAAATAAAACATATGAACTGTACTTACCAATGCAGTAAAATCCGATACACATGGACACTTATCACAACACTAACACTATCCACTCACTTATTATTAATAATTAGTAATCAATTCGTTATAGTTTGTTAATAGTCACGGCATTTTCGCAACCGCGCCGGTCGGTATAACTGGAACACGTCACTGGGCATAAGTTTTTGTAAACCTGAAACAAAATGAAAGCAAAATCAGTATTACTATAATTTAAATTAATAATTATGCACGCGGCGTGTAGTTTTAATACTTTGATGTCAAACATCAGTTAGCTGCCATTTTGTCATGGACTTCAACACTGTTTGTCTCTACCACCGCCAGCAAAGTGAAAGAGAAACTAGATTATTTGAAAATGACGTCCCGGGCGGTGTGCGGTGGATACGCGGCCAAAGAAAATGTATGTATCGCTACTTTGGCGCCGTCATCCTAACTGCGCCGGTGGACAAACGGCCTCACTGTCAAATTAATTTGAACCCACATTAAGATTCTAAGCTTTAGTACTTGTTGGTTGACCTCCTCAATCAAATAGCAAACTAAATATTTCTGTAGAAGTGTTGGACGAGGCGTTTAACTGACTGAGAGTGAACGACTAGTGACGTATAGTCACATGTTTTGACACTACAAGCCAATCCTCATCCTGTAATCCTTGTTGACTCATGGAGTAGCCAGGGTCTCCCGCAAACTGTCTTTAACTAAAAAACAATCCATACATTAAACCGCTACACCGGTTAACCTCTTTTCAAGTACTCAACTGACCCAGAGATTAAAGACGATTAGCACTATTTGAACTGCCTAGTTAAACTTACACCTAGGCCTATTGTCACCCGGCCGAGTGCTGAGTAGGTTATTAAACTGTTAGTTCTGATACATCGTAGTGTGTATGATGTCAGTAAATTGTTTGTCTGCTGTTTGTGAAATGACAGCATTGACTTGATGAGTCAGATATCTGAAGAGAAGGTAGATAATATCCTAATAGTAAATGGGTCATACACAAAAATTGAGACTAAAGTGTTCGCTTGTTGTAAAATCGTTTGGTAATAAATATACTCGCTTGCATTATTTATTTAAATAATATATATGTACCTAATTACCAAAATTTCAAACCGCTAACTGACTTTTTTTAATTTTTTTTTTTTTTGAGACTCGATTTTGTGTTTGACTGATATATGTTTTGCTTAGAACTTGGAACTGGAGGCTAAAATAATTACATTCATAATAGACCAACGACTGGATATAAATCAATTTTTTTGTGTATGATAGGCTTTTGACAGTTTAAGTAATAAATAGAACGCGACTTGTACAGTTCGAGCTGTTTTACTATTATTTGATGCTACTTCGTGTTCATTTTGCCTTCTATTGATATTCCTCGTCTTTCCATCGAATTCATTCGAAGATTTTTATAGTTTCTTTTACTGTCTGTCTCAGAAACTGCGTTCTCCGACATAAATTCTCATATATCCCCAGACATATGCGAGTCCTTTGTTTCACCGAACCCTCCTCCCTTCCAGTCGAGTCCATAAGGAATGACTAAGTCGATTCTTATCAAATCCTTGCTATTAATAGTTGCAGTTCTCAGAGCGGCCTCAACAAAGAGTCTGCTAGTTAGCCCTTATATTTATTACTTATCTGTGGTTAATGCATGCACAGATAATGTGTGCTTCGTTAAAATTATTTTAAGATCCTTTGGTATCTTTGGTTTGTGAGTGAAATACTGATTCGGTGATTATTTTGTTTTTATTAATTAAATATTGTTGTTGGTCATTGTTTTGATCACCACTTTTGGAAATAAAAAAAAAACTTTTTTACAAAAAATAAAACCGACTTCCAAAAAAACACTACAAAGTGAAAAATAATTTTGATTTCGGAAGTCGGTGGCAAAAAATGAAGTCGGTTTTATTTTTTGTAAAAAAGTTTTTATTTTTCACTTTTTAGTTGTGGTACCTAACCTACACAGATTTTTTTTACATTTTTGTTGATTTTTCAAAAACCGCTTATCCGATTTCGATAAAAATTTTATGGGACCATATGGGACCCTTTCTAACAAAAAAGAATTTTTCGAATCGGTTGGCAAGCAACGGCGTTATGCGCGAACAAACATAAAAAAAATAATATATTATATACAGTCGAATTGAGAACCTCCTCCTTTTTTAGAAGTCGGTTAATAATAAAGTTTCTTGTGTTTACTTTTTGTTATGCAAGAATGTTTTGAAGGATTTCTTTAATAATTTATTAGTCCATAAATTATAAATTAAGCTATTCTAAAACAATGAAAATACAAGTATACTTAATCTTTATAAATTATCGAAAGTTGTTTGTTTAAGGAATTGTAACGAAAATTGCGTGGCGATTATATTTTCACATTTATAACAGATATTGATTAGGATTAACAATAACATAAGTGTAATTTACTATCTTATTAAACAATAATTTAAAATTCACGCTATTGTTTATGTAACGAAATAATTTACATAAATTCAATTTATTTACTAATGTCCTTATAGATTTATGGTGTACCGATTGTTTGATTAAAAATGTAAATATCTTTCTCACCAAAATGGAAACTATAGAAACTTGTCTTTATGGCATCTCTCTCTCTAATAATGTTATTTCCGGAATCCCAAATGGCACTTTATTATTAGTTAAAACTAATAATAAAATTGCATTTAAGTTTATTAAAATAGAAAAGGTGTTTGTCACGTGAAGCAGAATTCGTAAAGTTAAAACTGTTGCCAAAAGTTAATCAAAATCCATTTATTAAAACTAAGCTGAAAGCCAAAACTACTTAAGGCAATCCCCAAAACGCCTGCCCTTCACCACTTCCTAAAGCGTTAGTTAGGACGATAAACTGGCGCACTGAACTCCCCAGCAACAATGCTGACGGTTCAGTTTTTAGATGTTTAGTGTATGAATACTTACAAATATAGTTTTAGACAAAAATTTAATTCAGTAGAGTAAGTACCTAAGTAGTAGTTTACTAGATGGAGCTTATATAAATTACACCCTAGCTGACCGGCTAATCTTTCTACCACGACAGCTATCGAAGTCTAACTCCTACCAGCATGAGAAAAAAAGCATCCAAAATATGATCATCACACTGACATGAGCCACTACTAACCTACATCAAAGCTAGGCCAACAACAAGAAGAATCAATAAAAGAAACGTTTTCATCAAATATAAGCCGTGAACCGGAAAGTATGTGGATGTAGTCGCTCGTAGGTACAGGTAGTGGTAGGTGCGGCTTGCCCACGCGTCACCTTGGGCCAGCGAGTGTCGCCCAAGCGGCAGGTTCCGAGATCGGCGCCGCGGATGGACGGATATATTTGAAATTGATTTTATTTTAAGAGATGTATTTACTTGGATTAAAATTATCAGTTTGGTTTGGAATTAACCAGCTGATGAATACAAAAACACGAGGTTATATAGGAACTATCTATGCTTTAGAATCATGCACACAACAGCACGGTTTCAGCACCAATAAATCTACTACCACCAACTTAGTTCACTACATTAACGATATCAGCAGATCTGTAGACTCCGGTGTGCAAGTGGACTCAATTTACACTGACTTCAGCAGCGCGTTCGACAAAGTAAATCATGTGCTTTTACTTAAAAAACTTGAGAACTATGGTATGCATGGTCATTTGTTACGCTGGTTTGAATCATATCTTTCAGACCGTCAACAGAGAGTTATCATAAAGGGTTATCAGTCGCCACTTTATTACTCAACCTCTGGGGTGCCACAGGGATCGCATCTTGGACCTATTCTTTTCCTGGTATTTGTGAACGACATCATACACTCCATCAAAAACTCAAAATGCTCTATGTTTGCGGATGATCTAAAACTATACAAGGAAATTGAATCAAGTACCGACATTGCTTTGCTTCAGAAGGACTTGGACGCAATTCATGAGTGGTGTCATAATAACATGATGACTCTCAACGCCGTAAAGTGTTATCATATAACATTCACACGGAAAAAGTTGATTCGTCCTTCAGCATATCACTTAAACGGCCAAACACTTCAGAAAGTCGATACCATTCGTGATTTGGGAGTCCAACTTGATAGTCAATTATCCTTTATAAATCACTTTGACACTATTGTCGCCAAAGCAAATAAAATGTCCGGATTTGTAAAAAGAACTTGCAAGGAATTCCAGTCAACTGGCACCCTTAAGGTTCTCTATAACTCTCTGGTGAGGAGTATACTGGAATATGCATCTCCTGTATGGAATCCAGCGTATCGTGTCCACATCGACAGAATAGAGTGCATCCAAAAAAAGTTTACGAGATACCTTTTTTTTTTTTTTTTTTTTTTTTTAAGGCTGGGAAATCATCCAATGACTGCTCCCGCTCTGGGTGGAGCGGAAGGGAGTGTCAGACTCTTACTGACTAAAACCCATCCATGTTCCTTCCGTAGCCCTTTATGTTCCGGGGTAGCGGTAACCCTTTCGGACAATCCCGCTTACCCGGCAGGCTTGGCCCTGAGGGGCCCCTTCATATGCTGACATCTCTTTGAGGCGCGCGTGGAACATATACGCGCCGTACGGCACGGGTCTGGTGCTGATCGGACGGTGAGTCACCCATTACTCACCGTCCGCAGGCCCGCGCCTACGGTGGCCGGGAGTCGTCACGTGGCTCCCGACGCCCGGAGCGTCTCCCGCGGCGGCTGGGACGGGAGGACCTTTCTCTCTCCCATCCCGCCACCTCCTTCGCGAGCATAACTTTTTCGCAGAAGGAGGTGACTGCCTCTCACTGCGCTACAGATCACAGACTTGTGATCGCGAAGCTGATTATCCTCAAAGGCTCTGTCATTTCAAGATGAGCTCCTTGGAGCAACGAAGAAGTTGCTCAGACTTAATTTTTCTTTATAAGACCCTTCATAATTTGGCGAATGTACCGGAGTTGATTTCTGAGATCAGTCTAAATGTGCCCCGCCGTACCTCTTACAGATCCAATTTTAAAACCGAAACATTTCAAATGCCTAAAAATAGAACTAATCTTGGTCGTTCAGCTCCATTATACCGGTTTCTGTCTAGTTACAATAAGCTGAGCACGCGTACTAACAACTTGGACATATTTTCGAACAGTCTGAATGAGTTCAGACGATACGTGCTCAGTTCTTGATCGATTTGTTTGTATTTCTGTTACAAAAATATGTTAATTTGTGTATTTGCGTGACTCCATTCAATGTTTTTAATATTGTCGAATTTATTTTAATTTAATTTTTGAACTCATATTTTAATCTATTCTAATCTTTTAGTCGTAATTAATGTAATGTGTCCTAATTTATTTGTAATTTTTATAGTTTTAATTAATATTTTGCTTTTCCAATTTAATTGATGTTTTTAACTTTTTTTATTTATACTGTATTTTAATTTAATCATCAACATTTTAAATTCAATGTAAAAATTTAAAAAAAAAAAATGTTATTGTCGTATAATTTCGATTTTAATTTTATTTTTCATTATACAAGTGCTGTGCACACCTATAAGTGACGAGTTCACCGCAAAACTGTCAAATAGAATACATATATTATTGTAATGTTTTAGTGAATAAGTCGTTGGTGTGTCAACAAATAAATAAATAAATTTAGAATAACTTTGTGCCAATTCTTTTCACTATGTCGTAAAGGGCAAATGGTTACCAATCAACGAACCGACTGCTGCAAGAGTAATTTAGCTACCATCAGCAATAGAAGAAGTCGATATTTTAGTATACTTTAAGCGCCTCTTCTACAAGACTTTTATTGATGCGGAGCGAGCAATCATTATCACTAACCGTTTCCCAATTATGTCGGGGTCGACATCCAGTCTAACCGGGTGCAGTTGGATACCAGCATTTACATGGAACGACTGCCTATCAGACCTCAACAACACATTAACTGGGTAACATGATAAGACTGGTTGTCAGACTTGAACTTCTGTAGATCTTAGTTACGTACAGCCCAAAAGATGTCCCAGTTACACTAAGAGAAAACAAAAATATAGCTCAAGCGTCTAAGTCAAACAAGCCGGTATGTGGCGCCCTCCTTACAACAAAAACAGTCTTAACAAACATACCTTAATTCGTTAACGTGACCTCTCGTTAACTAACACCATAAACAAGCCGCGTTTACCATAAAAATTACCATATAAATGAACACCTTTTCTAAGACAAATAAAATAGTGGAAAGTGTTGAATTTTTTTATTGTGGTAATATTTTATTTTGACGCCGTTTGTTACGTGTGCCTTGCGGCTCCGCTCACGTTTGGAAAGATTAATGTGGTATCTTGTTACTATAAAAAAGACAACAATTAACTTAATTTCGTCTTTGTGATTTATTTGTGAGACGAAACATAATACGACTGAGTTCCACGAAGAGTTACGGAGAGGGACAGTATTTCGCCAAGAATATACAGGAAGGTATATTGGTATTGCAGTAAGTTAATGATATGATCTCAACTACTATTTCAGGATTTGTGATAAAAATGTTGGTGGCAATAGGCTTGGCTTGTCGCTTAATTAAAAGGACTTCAAATACCCTACTAAATAGCCAGTTAGGCTGCCTTACATTGGTCCACCTCCAGCACCGCTGCTTAACCTTAGGGAATACAAGCATGATAGCCTAAGCAGTGATAGCTTAGTGGTATGACCTTCGGACTGCCAAGTCTTAGGTCTCGAGTTCGAACCCAAAGCACGCACCTCTGTCTTTTCAGATTCATGTGCGTATTGTATAATTATCACTTGCATAAAAATCGGTGAAGGAAAACGTCGTGAGGAAACCGGCATGCGTGAGAGATATATTTCTCAACAGTATGTGAAGCTAAGTCAGAGGCCCATGGGCAGCATTAAAACTCTGACACCAGGTTAGTCACTAGCCACACGAAAAGAAGAGAAGCATGATGTTACCTTAAGTTAACAATCCAGAAATACTGATTCCTGCATTCCTCACGCCTTCCACACTCTTAAATAACATCTAACTTCTATAATCACTAAATCTAGGTGCAATCTAGTATAATGTTAAACTAATTTGAAAACACGATAGGCTTTAATAGGCGCCCGCCACACATCAATTTCGACCGTGGAAACATATCAATCATTTACCATAGATCATGGGGTATTGGACATAGGCTCAAGGCTCTATGGTGTAGGTACGGGAATTAAGTTATTATTATATGTAATTGGTGGTGGAACTTGTGTTTAAGTTATAGATATATGCGAGCTGTTGTGTGGGACTTAGTCACTATACAAGATTATCTCCTGTTATAAAGCCCAGAGATAATCTTGGTCAGGCCTTATGAGGGAGGACCCTGCATATTGATGGTATTTTTTAACAGTCCAGCCCCTCAAAACAAAATACATCGGTCTGGGTTTGATTTCATAAACACCATTTTTTTTAGGGTGGGAAATCATCAAATGACTGCTCCCACTCTGGGTGGAGCTGAAGGGAGTGTCAGATTCTTACTGACTAAAACCCATCCATGTTCCTTCCTTAGCCCTTTATTTTCCGGGATAGCGGTAAATCTTTTGGACAATTCCGCTGACCTGAGATGGTATTTTGAGGAAAGACACATGATTCGATTACGATACCTACTCAACTTCCGTTGTATAAAAAAACACCTATCCCTTTTTTGTTGTATTTACTTAATTTTAAAGTTTCTGTGATATCGAACAGTCAGACATTTGATTTTAAAATAAACCAACATAGCCGGAAAACTACCCAATTTTTTTGTAAGAAATCTAGCAGCCTGTACTTAACGCGATTGTGAATAAAATAAAATAGTTAATTAACTATAAAAGCCGGTCTACACTTGTCAATATAAAACTAGTAAGTCATCACCGAAACATTTCATGTATGAATATAATGTACAATCAATTGATAACAATACAATAGAAATATTTCGTTAATGTATGTATTATTCAACACACGGCCGGTATTGTGAGTCTTATACATCATGATGACGAGCGTGCAGCTCTGACGTCACCATTGTTATAAACTAGGACACCTGGGCAAGTATTATGCTGGAGGATGTTGGAGAACAAGTGACTGCAACAACAGCTGCGCTAGCTCTGATTTTCCTAAACTTCTTTAAACTGTAATAATTATACTAGGTTCCCAGACTACATATAAACAAAATAGATTTTGCTATATCGTCATCATCATCATCATAATTGTGACTGCCATTTCCCAACGATGTTGGGGTCGCCTTCCAGTCTTACTGGATGCATATGAATACCTGGTATTTACCATGAAGTGACTGACTATGTGACTTCCACAACCCAGTTAAGTACCGGATAAAACGATTCCCTTCGGTTGATAGGATTTTGGAATTCGGACTCCCCGTAACGATTGTCAAAGATCTACACGTGACATCCGAGACCAATATGGCTTGACGTACTTTTTATAAGTTGCTGAATATCCATAATATTACATAGAGCGAGAAGGATAAGAAAATCTTGGTCCATAGAAGAAGAAACGATAGCACGTATAAAAGTAAGCAAACTTACATCAATAATGTTTAAGGATAGAATAAGGATCTATTGCAAAAGTCAGGAAGACGAAGGCATTCCCAAGAGATTTTCTCTCATCCAAAAAATATTGATCAAAACTAAACTTTATTGGTAAGGCCTCAACATGTATTGATTCCCAATCATGTCCACTAATGTCCAGCGATACCAGAATCAATAGTCAAAGTATTGTTGAAAACCTCAGGAAGATTAATGGCAAAATGATTTAGAGCTAACATGAACATTAAGTAGTCTTATAAATACAATGACATACGGATAAATTCATTCTTCCTCTCTCATAGAATATCCTCCAAATCATCATCATTCTCCTGCCCTTATCCCAATCTATTTGGGGACGGCGCAACATGTCTTCTTCTTCCATACTTCTCTATTAGTCGTCATCTCAATAGTCACTCCCTTTCTAGCCATATCATCTTTCACACAATCCATCCATCGTTTCTTTGGTCTCCCTCTATAAGATAGCCATCCACATTCATACTCACAACTTTCCTGACAACATAGAATATCCTCCAAATACCCACACAAAAGGACTTAACACTCATTCAAAACAATAAAAACTCAACATTTACTTCGCATCGGGTACAAAATTATTTAATACGAGTAGTTGTCCAGCTGAGCAAGTAAGGTCGGCTCTGAACCTCGGCCGATTAGTCACAGGCAGACTCATGGTCGAACTCCATATAGAGCCCAGAGATACTACACATGCGATTATATATCGTATGCCAAACGAACGAGAGGTGTAATTGGTGTGTGATGATGTAGCAGTTCCATGGAAGAATACGGTTTTATTAACTTGCAATATGTTTTAAAAGGGACGAATTGGTATATAGTCGGGGTTATTTTCTAGGTTTGTTGATGTGAAAAAATTGACAAGGAATTGTTATATGTGAATGACTTAGCTTTAAAGAAACAATCAGCAAAGACATTGATTGGAGAAGAACTAGAATTAAAGACGAATCATGCAGAGTTTATCTAAGCTAAGTAGTATATGTTTGAAAAACGGAAAACTTCAGTATTAAGTGGAGATCGCGAATTAAAAGATGTAGAAATTGACATCAATGAATCCGACAACCGATTTCTTATTGACAAAAACAGAAGTGAACTAGATGAACATAACGTGACTAAGGAAGAGTATTAGCAGTGGTAGTCCTGACCTTACTGTTAGTGATTAATAAAAGAAATAGTCACCATATATACAGGTTGTAAAAGCAGATCACAAATAGTTTACTTGATTCAACAGAACCATTTCAATGTTAACAGTAGTGTTTAATTAAACACGTCAACTCGTCACGGATGTCACATATTAAGGAAATGGTCATTAAAGTGTTAATGAGTACGCGATCGGATTGATTAATGAATCAATGCGGACACTAGAAGAAAATTCCTAGGTCAAAAAGGTTCTAGTAAAGAATCAGCTCTTTTTTGATGTCTGAGAGATATTTCTCAACAGTATGTGAAGCTAAGCCCATGGGCAGCGTAAAAATTCAGACACCAGGTTAGTCACTAACCACACGAAAAGATGAGGAATTGAAGTCAGCTGACAGATTATGTTACGATGGGCAGCAGAACCGAGTTATCTACCTGCAATCCACAATCATGTAGTATGTCAGTAGATTGTAGCTTGCTGATAAATTAGTGAATGACAAAGCCTCATCATCATTCTCCTGCCCTGTTTCGAATTTATTTGGGGTCGGCGCAATCTGTGTTATTCTTCCATACTTCTCTATTAGTCGAGATCTCGGTAGTCACTCCCTTTAGTACCGTATAATCTTTGACACAATCCATCCATCGTTTATTTGGTCTTCCTCTATTGGTATAGCCATCCATATTAATACTCAGAACTTTCCTGATGGTTATGCGGAAGAATGAGGCAAAAGAAACGGCAAAGCCTCATCATCTGCCTAGCCTTTTCCCAACTATGTTGGGGTCGGCTTCTAGTCTAACCGGATGCAGCTGAATACCAGTATTTTACCTGGAGCGACTGCCTATCTGACCTCCGTAGCCCAGTAACTGGCAATACAATACCCCTTGATAAGACTAGCTGTCAGATTTTCGGGCATCTGACGACCCGTAACGACAATCAAGGATGCACAAATGACGAACGGCAATGATGAACGGCAAAGCCTATGAGCCAAAATTAGGACCAGGTTGGTATAGGACACCATTTCTTATCTATTCAAATGAGTGATGCCATTGGCTGTCTGCCCATCTGATGTTAAGAGGTAACCTTAGCCTATTGTAATTACTGCAATAGCTTGTCAGGTCTCACTAGGACGTGACTGACATGTCAATTGACTCCAATGAACAACCAACGGTAATATAAAAATAACTTATGTGCCTGCAATTATAGGCAAGTAATTTTCATTTTAAATATATTATTAAATGCTCTAATTTAATTTGCCTCTTTCATTGAACCTTAATTGATGCCTGTTTTTGGGGTCCTTAAAATACTTATTAGCCAGAAACTGCAATTAATTTGGATGTAGTGTAGACGGTGGTGGGTTAAAAAAGTGTGCATCATAAGAATCCCAAAGAGTGTTTAGAGGTTCTTTGTTCATAAGAGGACGATAAGCACCTATACTTGCTATACCAACAATGTTGCAGAATTTTGGTGAACAAAATTCTTCCCCAGACCAATTATTTTACAAAGAGTTTTACTAGTAATGCCCGTCTTTATACTCTCCACGACTGGATACTAGAGAGCTGGCAGCCTGTATTTTTGCTAATTCACAAGCTATAATATAATTCCAGCCAATACGCAGAGAGAGCGAGATATTTAAACCAACGACATTAAAACTCTTCCACAAATCAACATTTTCCTAACAGCCTTTTTCGCTGATCCGTCTCAAAGACAACCTCATTAAGTAGTTAATTTGGAATCTATTGTGAAGCAAAGAAAGTGATTCATTTGAAGTAGCGTCAGTAAGTCACGCTACACTTTCACTGTTCGCTGATTATATTTCTGTAAGTTGTGTGTCTGACGGATGTTGACAGTAAAGTGGTGGACACACTAGATAACGAGGATATGTGGTCCAGGAACCAGGGTCCAGGAAGCTGCACTGTTACTGATGTTAGAGGAGTCAACCTACATGAATTCTCGCTAACTTTTGGGTTGACAGCTGAATTCCTCCTTTTAGAAACCTTCTAATATAAACTGAGGATACACAAGCCTCCAGGGTCTGGAGAAGATCCTAAAGGATTCATCATTTTAGCATGTGGTTTATTGTAGGCCATTTTAATTGTCAACAAAACAGTAAAAGTGTTTAAATGGAACGGAATTAAACAATGTAGCTGAAAATAAGTATAAGTACTAATGCTTCTTATACTCGTACTTATCCCATAAACCCGTGGCCAGAGGCAAGTACCAAGTTTTTTAGCCTCGTGTATGAAGATAAATCTACGTACTACTGGCTGAGTTACTTGTATTATGTGTTTATTTTAATTCTTATTTTACTTTTTGTAATTATATCGTTTAATGTTGCACCAGTGTCATCACGTCAACCATCGGTATGGCAGTTAATAGCAGCGTCTCAGCATTATGCTGAGCAATGGCAGTTTTACGTGGATGTAACGCGTACTTTCCCTCAACTTGCTTTTTTTGTTTACGTTTTTTCTTTGCATGATTTCCTATTACCTTTTCTATATCTAAAACCAACTTTACCTCCAACAACCCAGTGAACACTCATCTTAACATTACCAAAAACATCGGCATCTGTGATGTTAGTTGACACGTTTATCAGCATCACATCGATCATAAACTTTATCACCGATTTCTACCGGTGATTAATTAACTCAAGGAATGGCGTGAAGAACGAGTTAATTATAAAATTGAATTAGTGTAGCATTATCATTATGTTTAATATCTCTATTAGTCGGTCGCAGCCGGACGTGTGATTGGTGAATTTTAGATTTATTAGGTCTCATAAATGACATAAACGCTCTTGCTAAAATATTAATCTTAGATCAAAGGGGCAATTGCCGTTATTATCACGGTTGGCAGTTTGTGACTGTCGAGAGACCTTATAGTCTCTTTGTCGGTGATCATGAATAGTCAACGGCCTGTGCTTTGGAGCAGCGCTGACTGACTGGTATTGGCACCCACTTCTGACTCGCAAGAGCCTAGTTAGGTGCGAACTTTATTTTGTGCAATTAATTTTATTACTGCTGTTTTGAAAGCGCGAGAAGAATCTAGCATGTCAAAGAACCAAATACATCCTTAGATATCGACCAGTCCGGACTAAGTCGCAGACAGGTGCGAGTCCTATCAGTGGATATTTTATAGGCATCTTCTTCTTCTTCGTGTGGTTAGTGACTAACCTGGTGTCAGAGTTTTAATGCTGCCCATGGGCCTCTGACTTAGCATCACATGCTGTTGAGAAATATCTCTCGGGCATGCCGGTTTCCTCACGGTGTTTTTCTTCACCAATTTTAAGCAAGTGATAAATATAAAATACGCACATTAATCCGAAAAATCAGAGGTGCGTGTCTTGGGTTTGAACTCGAGACCTATGACTTGGCAGTCCGGCTACACCACTAGGCTATCACTGCTTTTTTTATAGGCTGATTATGTAGTATCATGACTGCCCGATAACTTCAATAAATATCATTAAAGTTCTTTGTGAGTAACAAAGAAGCTTTACGCTGATGTAACCCCAAAAGAATTCGATCTCAAATTGTCAGACCAGGAAAGATCAAACTATACCCAAACCAGTCTGTCTGTCGATCTCACAACATCAATCAAAGAGACGCTGACATTGTCTGACAAAGCATTGTTAAAGTTACTTCCACTAGTCGCAGAGACCGCGGCCTTAACATTTGCATCATGTTTTCATCTTTAATATTATCAAGATTAAAAATGTTACCTAATTCCAATAATTTACCGGACGTTATTAGTTTGATTATTGCTTCTAATTAGCGGTAGTCCTAATAACTTATCACTTATGGATTGATTGAAGTTAGGCTAGTGTGCATGCTGGTGTAAATTATATACAAACATGGTGTTTTTTGGCATTGCATAACTCCACGAACACCAAAAAACAATTTGATTTTGGATACATTGGGACAACAACAACCAAATGTTGGACATGGTTTCCCGATAATCTGTAAGATATGATGGTGTTATCATAATGTGGTGTTGAATAAGCTTGCATGCAATAAATTGCTTATGAAATGTGAGTCAGTTTTGATTGAATTCAACAATATGTTATGACGAGCGCTGCTTCTTTACATCCGGCCATTCATTTAAAAACTGAAACGGAAACGTGAATAAGTTAAGTTCTTAGTTAACGTATGAAATATACATTTCACAATCACTGAATTTAGATTTAAATCTATACTTAAATCGTGCCTAATTTAATGAGTCTATGCAAGATAATTATTTTGAAACTAGCTTCTGCCCGCGACTTCGTACGCGGACCCTGTTGCTTATGCCAGCGACAACGGGGTCGCCATTTATGTTATTTTTTATCATTTTTCCCATTTAAATCTTTTATCACACTGAGCTTTAGTTTTATTTCATTCCAACAACCACCAAAACATACAGTCCATTTGTCATCGTTTTCATTTTGGCAACCGCATTATTATATTCCCCACTTGTCTCTAGAGACCTAGAAGTCAATGCGTAGATACGGTTGGAACTCAAGCACAATTCTCTATCCGTGAACGCCTCCAACTCGCGAGACAATACATGACGTTCACGATCAGCGGTCAGTCGCACATCACGTGCCCCACTTGTCTCTAGAGACCTAGAAGTCGATGCGTAGATACGCTTGGAACTCAAGCGTAATTCTCTTTCCGAGAACGTCTCTGACTCGCGAGACAATACATGACGTTCACGATCAGCGGTCAGTCGCGCATCATATTCTTCACTGGTCTCTAGAGATCTAATGAATACGCTGAGAACGCAGGCGTGCTTCGCGACCCGAAGAGGTTTCCACGGAGCGAGTAGCAGCTTAATGTTCTCGAACAGCATCAAGTCTCTCCTGACGCTCTTCGGTAGATTCTTGGGATCTTATGATCCTCAATCTTTTAGTTCTCTTGGAACATTGGGAAAGATTTGACCTCTTTCTAGGCATGGTCATAGTTTCATTGTGAAGATACCTGATCAATAAAAATCTAAATTAAAATGACTGCTCCCCTGCGTTACCGGGTAGGCTACCGTGTCACGAAGATAAATGGAAAAGGAAATTAAACACTCAAACAACATAAGCCCGAAGGCATATTCATACAATAAAATAAAAAAATAAATAGGAGTTTTGGCCAGTAGAGTCAAATTTTCAATGATATACCATCGTCATCGAAAATCAGTCCTAAACTGTTAACGCCTTCACCGCGTGCAGGTACTCCCAGTTTATGTTATTTTATAGTTAAACAGTAAAATTAGTGATAGCTTTGATTTCCACATCAGATCTGATCTGATCTTCGATTTTTATAAGTCAACAGGAAATGCCTATCATATTGAACAACAAAGACGTCAAAGACGTCATTCCTATATGTGTTATGTTGTAGCTAGGCTCTTGGAGTTCCACAACAGGTGTTCCAGATCTTCGATTTTTATAAGTCAACAGGAAATGCCCATCAGACCGAACAACTTTTGCTAAGACGTCATTCCTATATATGTTATAGTGTAGCTAGGCTCTTGGAGTTCCACAACAGGTGTTCCAGATCTTCGATTTTTATAAGTCAACACAGAGTGCTCATCAGATTTAACAACTTGTGCTAAGACGTTATTCCTATAATATGTGTTATGGTGTAGCTAGGCTCTTGGAGTTCCACAACAGGTGTTCCAGATCTTCAATTTTTATAAGTCAACAGAGAGTGCTCATCAGATTGAACCACTTGTGCTAAGAACCTTATTCCTATATGTGTTATGGTGTAGCTAGGCTCTTGGACTTCCACAACAGGTGTTCCAGATCTTCAATTTTTATACGTCAACAGAGAGTGCTCATCAGGTTGAACAACTTTTGCTAAGACGTCATTCTTATATGTGTTATGGTGTAGCTAGGCTCTTGGAGTTCCACAACAGGTGTTCCTAATCTTCGATTTTTATAAGTCAACAGGAAATGCCCATCAAACCGAACAACTTTTGCTAAGACGTCATTCCTATATATGTTATAGTGTAGCTAGGCTCTTGGAGTTCCACAACAGGTGTTCCAGATCTTCGATTTTTATAAGTCAACAGAGAGTGCTCATCATATTGAACAACTTGTGCTAAGACGTTATTCCTATATGTGTTATGGTGTAGCTAGGCTCTTGGAGTTCCACAACAGGTGTTCCAGATCTTCAATTTTTATACGTCAACAGAGAGTGTTCATCAGGCTGAACAACTTTTGCTAAGACGTCATTCTTATATGTGTTATGGTGTAGCTAGGCTCTTGGAGTTCCACAACAGGTGTTCCAGATCTTCGATTTTTATAAGTCAAAAGGAAATGCCCATCAGACCGAACAACTTTTGCTAAGACGTCATTCCTATATATGTTACAGTGTAGCTGGGCTCTTGGAGTTCCACATCAGGTGTTCCAGATCTTGAAATTTATTCTCTCAGCAGAAAATGCTAATCACGTGGAACAATTTTTGCTAAGGTATCATTTTTGTATCTCTTATAGTTTAGCTGGTCTGTTGCGGTTCTGCATCAGGTGTTCAAGTTTCCAAGATAAATTATAGCCTATATGTTGCCCAGACTTAATACCTATACAACAAAAAAAAAATCATTCCAATCCGTCCAGTAGTTCCGAAGATTAGCGTGTACAAACAAACAGACAAACAGACAAACAGACATACAGACAAACAGACAAACAGACAAACAGACAAACAGACAAACAGACAAATTTTTTTTTTTGGATTCGTGCTCTATTACTGTTTCTAAACCCCCCTCAATTATTTTTTTTTTAATATATTCAATGTACAGACACAGTTTTTTTACTGTTTTATTATATGTATAGATAATTGCTATATTCGTGTTTATGCTATATCGCTATATCAAAAAGTACCTACGTATAATTCGACTTGAAAATGTATAATTATTGATAAACATGAAGCAAACATAATCACAACCGGTCTCCCGGACTATGCAGAACAATGCCTCCATTTTATTACATCAATACGTCGAACCATCATTCAAAAACGGTATTACTTATTCACATCAGGTGTCGACCGCTGCCGTCCATGCCAATGACATAAGGACCCAAACTGTTATGGAAATTCAACCTTATGACCAAAAACATAGAGTTAAAAAAAACTGTTGGAGTCGAATGTAAATTTCAGGGGGTTTCACTTGAAAACATCAGTTATTGTGTATAGAACGAATATACGGTTCGAATCAGCTATTAATGGGAAGTGGTAATGGAGTGTGAGAGTCATCCATCAAGCCTTGTTTCCCTGAAGGCTTCAAGTACACCCACATTTCGCCAGTTAAATGCTGAAATCCCATGTCATAGGGGGCAAGCCTATTGCCATCAACCAGGCACGAATCCAGACCCAGGGCTGCTACTGAGAAGTTCCAGGCAGTAAAACCGGTGAGTGTCGGCCAAGTTGGGATCAATTTATTCCTAAGAAAAAAATATAAGGTAAATATACTTATGAGACCCTTATGAGACCCTCATTAATAATAATAAGCCCTTTCACACACATAGCCCGCAAAACTTTTTTTTAGTTATTTGTCTCCCAAAAGAGAATAATTGATTTATTTACGAGGCTCACAAAAATTGATATTTTAGTAGGTACCAAACAACCTAATCAGTCCATTAGATTTGGAGCAAATTGGCAAATGTACATACAGATAGACACACGAGTGATCCTATAAGAGTTCCATTTTTAATGGTCAAGTCTAGTGTTTTTAGGGGTCCTTAAAAACACTAGCTGACCTGAGAATCAAATATATGACATCAGTATAGTAGGTAGATTAAACTAAAGTAGGCATTTGTAATAAATCTTGTAAACAATGCCTTGCTATCTATGCATCATCGACATTTATTGATAGAGTAATCAGCTACTGTGTAAAACAATCATTAATTACTAAAAAACGTTTAAATATTGGTGTACCTACGTAGGCGCCCCTACTTCTGATTTTTCAAAACAATATAGTCAAAACCAAGCTGAATACAATAACACCTTCAAAAATGTGCGTGCTTCTGCTTATAAAACACGTAATTTAAGAAACCCAAAGTGCGCAAAGCAATATGCATTCCATCCTTTGTATTTGCTTCATGATTCCATCATACCACTTCCTAACGACAACAGTTCCTTTGGTATTTTTAACTACACCAGACAGTTTAAATTATACTTAAATTTTCATTCCGAAAGCATTTTTATTCGAACAGCGTCCTACGGTAACGGGCTAGAGATTAAAATCGGTTGATAATTGTATGTGACAGTTGAATAGCCGCCATTTTGGATCCAGGAAGTGTGTGTCACGCCGCCATGTCAAAATAGAAACAGTTATGCCGCGAAATTGGGTGAACCCGTGACGGGGACAGAATTAGGGGGATTAATTAGTCCTCATACCTTTAAACTGTTATATTTTTTATGTATTTGAAATACCAATCAGCTTTATTTTTTTTTGTGTTGAGAAAAGTCGTTGTTAACTTTTTTCTGCGCAAATCAAACAAGGTTTTATAAGAACAAACCATTGTTCAAGTTAGAAAAAAACTTGAATGACTGGCAGTTGAAGTTAAACAAATCCTTTTTTTCTCATAGCAGTGTTAAACATTATTAATCAATGCCATGTTTTATAGAATTGGACACATGAACACCCATCATATTCGCAGAAGCGGCGCTATAAATCAAATCAGCTTATTTCAAATTTCTTGACACAGCCTACTAAAATAACGACAAAATCTTACCAAAAGAAATGCTACCGAAATCCATAAAAAATCTACGGAACATCAAAGGCACTAAAACGTAACAACACGCCATAAATTGCCATCAGATGGCGCCACAATGTTACGAAACGGAACGTAAATAGGTGCAGTTATTACAAAGTTATTAAGTATAATTACGGTGAAAATTAATCTCTTGCTGAATATTTTATCTTTGATCTATTTCCCGACGAGGAAGTGGCCGAGACTTCGCGACCGAACTGTCTTACTTTTATTTAGTTTCGGGCATTTTCCGGCTTTCCATATATTCTAAATCAGTTTGGAATTTTAACTAGGCGTACGTTGAAAACAACAATCTGTTTGTCGCTTTGGATATTCCAGTTTAAATGCAGTTTTAGAATGTTGACGGTTCCATGCACTTCATTTGATATTCGATTTATAATTTATATTGTGTTATTCATGGCTGCATGTTTTTAAAGAAAAAGTTTACTCCAGCATAAAAAATACGATTGTAAAAATGCGGATATATGGATAAAACGAGAGCAAAAGCAGATGATTAAGAATGATAAAGTACACACACTATTTTGTAATTTTTCCTCAACAGAGGCGTAGAGTAATAGACAAACCATTTGAAAATAAAAACATAAGCCAACGCAACATTACAAAGTGGGCCGGTCCAGTACATATCAGATAATAAGTAAATAATGGATTATTAAGATGTAGAAAACTAGATAAAACACGAGATACGGGGCGTAATATTAACATATCTAAGATAAAACATTATCATGTAGGCGTAATTATGTAATTGCTACAATTTCATGTTATGTTTACTGGCGCTCTGTGTATAAACTACTCGTATATTTTTATTCATGAATACATGTGTTTCATGCTCTTGACAAGAGAACTAGCGTCGTTATTTATTAGTGATCGATGGTCGTTATGAATGAAAAAACTTGTTTTGTATTTGCTATTTTAAATATCTAGAAGCGATATTGAAATGGAATATTGGTATTCTAGTTAGTTGCAAATAACACTGACACCGACAAGCATCACGACGGTGGTACGGAGAAGGGAATGAATAAACTTGAAGAGTCTGGTATAAATATAAAAATAGACACAACATTCTAAATTATAATACTGAAGTTTACAGTGACTGCCAAGTCTTAGGTCTCGAGTTCGTACTTAGTACTACTTGCTTAAAAAAAACGGTGAAGGAAAACATCGTGAGGAAACCAGCATGTCTGAGAGATATTTCTGAACAACATGTGAAGCTAAGTCAGTGACCCATGGGCAGATTAAAAACTCTGACACCAGGTTTAGTTACTAACCACACGAAAAGAAGAAGACAAGCCCAAGTTAACATTTCTGTATATAAGTAAGCAATTTTGGTTTATGAAGCATCCATGGCTTCATAAACCAAAATTGCTTCAACATAATCAAAATCAAAATCAAAAGTCATTTATTCAAATTAGGCTGAAGATCAGCACTTTTTGAAGGTCAAAGTTACATAAGACAGTCCCCCAAAAACGCCCACCCTTCACCACTTCCTAGTGCTTTAGCTGGGAAGAAGAAGTGGCGCAACAAACTCCCCAGCAGCACAGCTGTCTGTTTAGTTGGAAGAACTTGACTCTACACACATTTATCGCATGAGAAGTAATTAACATTACGAAACACATCACATTAAAATCAATCATTTGCCACATGTCAGCTAGCACACGTCCATATACCAATTAAAACATTAAAACTGACTGTACTCAAGCGTAAATTTAAAAAGAAAAAAAAAGAGCCTCCAGGTAAAAGTGCGTGCCCGCTTACATGTGCAATGCTGTACTATGTCCATACAGCCGTAACTCGAAGTTAAAAATGATAAACTAGGACCATCGAAGTAAAATCAATCAATTAATTGCTAATGATTACTAACTAGGATCAAGATAAATAAATATGATCAACTGTCGAGGTCTCTAGCTAACCACATTTTGCAATACAACTCATTAAAAAAAAAACATTGTAATGAGTAGATTATGTCAACAATAAATGGCTAATAAAAAAAATAAAAACAACCAAAACAATGAATTGAATACATAATAAAAATAATTTTATGAAGCTAATTCTGGAGAAAGAACATAAACATTGTCTTGTGTTAATCACAGCGACCAACTATTCTTGTCATTTAAGTAGTCGTTGGTAGTATAGTAAGCCTTTGAACAAAGGATAGATTTTACTTTAGATTTAAACGTATTAAAAGGCAATTCTAGCAAAGAAGAGGGCAGCTTGTTATAAAAGGTTATACCAAGCCCCACAAATGAGTTATGAACCTTATGAAGCCGATGAAAGGGAGCACGTAGTTTATCCTTATTTCTAGTATTGATGTTGTGAATATCACTGTTTTTAGTATATAAGTGTAAATTTTGTCTAATATATAAAATGTTGGCGAAAATAAATTGTGACGCTACCGTAAGAATACCAATTTCTTTAAAAAAATCTCTCAGAGATACTCTGGCACCTAGCTGGTAAATTGCTCGAACAGCTCGTTTTTGAAGAACGAATATATTATTTATATCTGCGGCTTTGCCCCACAGCAGTAGGCCATAGGACATAACGCTATGAAAATAGCTAAAATACACTAACCGGGCTGTATCAACGTCAGTGTATTGTCTTACTTTCCTGACGGCATAGGCGGCTGAACTAAGCCGTCCTGCTAGACTTGATATATGTGGGCTCCATTGGAGTTTAGAATCTACTGTTATTCCCAAAAAGACTGCTGTGTCTACAGTTTCAAGCACCTCTTTATCTAATATTATTTGTGGTCCTAGATTTCTGACATTGGGTAAGGCGAATTTTATACATTTCGTTTTCTTCGCATTGAGAACTAGGTTATTAGATGTAAACCAATCCGTTACTGTTGAGAGTGCACTGTTAACATCGTCAAAAACTAGTCTATCTCTGTCTACTTTAAAGATAAGAGAGGTATCATCTGCAAACAGTACAACATCACAGATACCCTTTAAATGGAATGGTAAGTCATTGATATACACTAAGAATAAGAATGGACCTAGTATTGAGCCTTGAGGTACACCTAATTGAACTGGTAGCTCAGTAGATTTCACACCATTAACATCTACACATTGAAATATGTAGATAAACTTCGGAGAACTAATATTTGTAAACTTATTTCCACCTAGACACTAGATAAGGTGTAGGAAGGCGTTATGTTACTCTAAAAGATATCTATGTCTGGAATTTTGGTCAGTGCAGAAATAACACGGATTTAAATAATTTGCAATAGCGCAGAAATAGTATCAGGCGAGCTTATCCACCACCCACTGATCTTATCGAGGTACCCGTCTAACAGAATCCAGTGGAAGAACTCGTTTGGACGAAGAACCGTTTTATGAGTGTATTTATCGCCATTTAGCAAGGTTTGCAGTCCTTCTACAATCAGCGTGTGAATTAATAATCTACCGTTTAGCATTAATTTCGTAATATTATTAAGGCTAGCGTATACATTCTCAATACTCAAGATGCTACAGTCGTCTTCTTGCGTTAATTCACGCGATTCTTAACCTTGAAGGTAGAATGCTTGTTGAATACTAATCATTCCACCCCAAATTCTGGGAAATCAATCGCAGTTTGGACGCCACTTTTATTTCTGTCCGCATAGTTTATTTCCTGTGTATCAATCCATATAGACCAGATCTAGCATGGACTATAATGTATGATAAACATCATTTAAATTATTTCGTGCTAGACCACTTTGGGAATACGTAATGACATTTATGATTGTATTATCTTGATTATCATATTTTATCACGAGAATACTAACACCCACACTTATTATTGTAAGGTAGAGCGTTGATCTATAAAATCATTATTTTAATATGATCCTGCCGATTGGTTGGCAGTCGCGATTTATTGTTTCGTAGAAAAAATGACTGCTTAGATTATACGCAATCGAATCGATTTCGTCATTCTATTTGATGTAAATCATATTTGTATGGTTTTATTAAATTGGACAATAGTTACATAAAAATTAAACTTGAGAACTTTTTTGTGCTGATACTTTTACGCGATTGAAATGTTTGACTCATAGAGTCAAAAACTGGAGTAACAAAATTAACTAAAGTATTTATTATGATTATGACCAGCGCTGCGGTATTTATTTATTCTTAAATATCGCAGCATTATGCTGAGCTATATGCTGAGCATTATGCTGGGCTTATTCGGCCTCGCCGTACGTCTTTGTTTTTTTTTTTAGTTTTGCATTAATTTTTCTTTTTATACCTATTCTGTTTTGATTTAATTTATGTGTATTTCCTGTGCGTGTGCAGAATTTAAGTTCAAGTTAAGTTTCTGTAGATGAATAATGTTGTAGCTGAATTATAGGATCATCATTTTCAGATTAGGTTTTCATAACACAAGGATGTTACGACCTGTTTTCTTATTGCTTATTGGGTAGAACTTAGATACACCATTCCCAAAAGGGAAAAGAGCGAGTCGATAAATAAATACAATCAACCAAAATCAAACACGAACAGTACTTCGACTAGGTGACCCTAAGCTGTGACATCTCGGAACACGGTTACGAAACTGGTTTAGAGCAACCTTACCAAATTGAAACGGCAATCGAACGTTGGTCACTCATCCAGAGAAAGAGTCATTTCAATTTAGTCGCGTTCTCGGGTAGCCATCGGATGCTCCGGATAGCTTGAAGGGCCCATGAATAATTCATTAATAAGCGTTTTTTACACAAATCGGATATAGTTTTAGGGTTAACAGGTCTCCAAATGCGTTATCAGATATATAATTGTTATGTAAAAGAAAGTTGACATCTTTAATTATTACTTTCTCACTTTGTAATGTTATATGGTATTTAGAGAGTTTTTAATGTTTGTATATTAATGGTGTCTGTGACAAAGTAGTCTTCGTGTTATAGACCAAAAGTTCATGTCAAGGTTAATTTTAAAATGGTTGTCTGTTAGTATGAGCCTAGCTTAGAATTAGAAATTAAAAAGTGTCTTCCTCACTTTTTCAGATACCTGATAAATATTTAATAAATTACTAGAATGAGAGTTACAAAAAGAATAGGGCCTATTATAGAACCCTGGGGAATACCGATTCTACTAAACTGAATTTACTAATTTACGTTGCACTTTAGGACTAGAATTAATATGCATTTTAGGCTCAAATTGAGTGCCGTATAAGTAATAATACTCACTGCAGCAGACAGCATTTATAATAACCAAAAAACTTCAGAATAAGGGTACCTAATTAGACCACATCAAAGGGCACAGAGCATTGCTTATCACTGACATTGAATTCGCTCAAACCTGAGGATGACGTAAATAACCACAGGCTACAAATCATTATAATAATACCTGTTCTGGATCAAAAAAGAAATAAAGAACAAGTTAATGGAACAGGGAACGTGGGAGTTCTAACAAAGAAAATTGCAAATTAAAATTACGGATGAGGATAATATTAGCATAGGACCGAGAGAAACAATTACAGAAAAGAAAGGGGAAGAAGATTGATCTCGTATTAATGACGATAAAGATGATGGAATGATCTTTGACAGTCAATAAAGATAGTCAGAAGCCTGAAAGTCTGACAGCCAGTCTTACCAAGGGGTTTCGTATTACCCAGTTACTGACTGGGTTGTGGAGGTCAGATAGGCAGTGGTTCCATGTAAAATACTGGTATTCAGCTGGTTCCGGTTAGACTGGAAGCCGACTCCAACATAGTTGGGAAAAGGCTAGGCAGATTGATTGAAGATTATTGAATGAGGAATTAAGGATACCAGATGCTGTTTGCAATAACCCAATGTATATAACTATTAGTGGATCCGATTAGTTTAGATGTTAACAGTTTTTAAAAAACATATTTAGGACCCTTTTTTTAGTCTTAGTTCTCTGATAAGGTTTCATCTATCCAAACCTGAATCTTTGCAAAGATCGTTATTATAAAATTGATCGGAGAAATAATCTAATCATTTGAATTAATTAATCCATTCGGTTTGACCATAATCCTTAATTTATTGTTAACAACAATTTAGTTATTTTTCTTCACTTCAGAAACCTGTACGACAAAGGTCAATATTCTGGTCCTTCGATACGAGAATTTATAATTTAATACAATTAAGTAGTTTTTTAATTTAACATTCTTATCAACTTGTGTAATAAATTAGCGCCCTTGTCTTTACAGGTAGCATTTAGTACAGCGTCTTAGAGACAAAAATAAATTTAAAAAATACAGGTAGTGTTGGTTTCATTGCCGTCAATAATCTGTCACTGAATTATCTTGTTGATTTATTACTGCTACTGCCAATAATGTTAACAGGCTTTTATTCTGGTAGCAGACCATTAGAAACATGGTCTTTGCCCGTATTGTACCCACTAGCCTCAATGCCTGCCCTTGACCAAAATCCCACGTCGTTTTGATCTCATGTTTTCTGAATGTTGCTTAGACAATGTAGTGTCTAGTTATAGAGTAGTCTCTTTTTGATGTTTAATGGCTGTAATTGCTGCTCATTTAACTTGAGTACCTTTTGTAAGTTTTATGATAAAGTTGTTACTGAGAGTTCATTTGTTATTGAGTTTTTATCATAAATACCAAAAATATCTTTGATTTTTATAATTTACTGAACCATGCAGTCTTCTGATCCATCGTTTAATTTCCTTAGTTTTTCCTCGGTTTTCCCCTACTATGTACTTACTGGGTTTTAATTAATGCCAACCAACTGAGAGCAACCTTGTTGTAATTAATATTTATCTATTAAGGCGCTATGTTAATTAATGATTACTGGCAAACGGCAAAGGTCTTTATTATTTTCAGCCATATTCGTATTTTATTAGTTCCTCAATCCAAAACAAACACCTAGTAGGTAGGTAATTAATATTGAGTTGCGTTGTTTTATAACAAAAACTAAGGAAGGGTTCTGTAATGTTCTTGTATAAGTCGAGTTTAAAACCAAATTAATTGTTGTATAGTTACCAACGAATTAAAAAGTAATGGAGTATAACTTAAATAACGAAATCAAAGATATCGGGAAGTACCCAACTAGGTACTAGATACCCTGTCGATCAAAACCAATCGTGTACGTATTTAACGAGGTATTAATTACTATCAGATGATAAACGTAAAAGTGAATAATTAAACTTTGACACAAGGACTACGGATCTTCAGATAGCCAATGAAAACGTCGAGATTCGCGCGCTTTTCGGAACTATTGGTAGGTAATAGAGTCGGTCCTGGAAATTATTCCTTTCAAGAATATGCATAATTAGTTCCTTGAAATCTTGTGCCAAAAGTAGGCCGTCAAGGTAAACATTAACTTGCCGAAAGTCTAATGTATGCACGCCTTGAAGCCATATTACCACCGACAACAGATTCGCGACGGTGACCGTTAAATTCAAAACACAACACACAGAGACAACTTCCGGAACAACAATTACATAAAATAGACAACAAAATAAAACTGACATACTTAAATCAGTTGACTTTTGTCGTATTCCATTCAGTATCGTAAATCGTAGCACAACACACGCGTGAAGAGTTCGTTTGTATGACGAGACGCGTGCTCGCGGGTCGAGCGTCGGCAACGCACTGCTTGGCGCCGCGACCCGCGTCCTTCGACCGCCGACTTTCACTGCAAATGATAATACTAAAACACTACCAATTTTGAGTGCATCTAATAGTTTGTTCCTTCACTCCCAAGCCTAGTATTCTCCAACTGGTTGGTTGTCCCTAGCGCTGCTCCTTTTGTCGAGGGTGCGGTGCTTGCTTATTGTGAACTTTGTTTGCAGTTGTTTTGTTTAGAATTTTCCTCGGGCTAGAAGATTGTATCTTGAATTTATGGCCACCTTAGCGTAATTGTTTATTTACTTTGGATGTGCTAATCTTAACTTCAAGGCTTCAGTGCTGAATTGCGCACTTTCGGAAAAAATTGTTATAATTTTTGGTTAGCTTATTAAATTAAACGAAACTTTGGAAACAAATTCAATTACATTGACCTAAACTTTTTTCTAAATTTTAAAATACGAGATTTATACTAGAACAGCTTAAATTGCCGTCGAAAAACAAAGTTTCTGAACCAAAAACTTTTCCTATTATTACGAAAAAAAGAAAATCTCTTAAAACAAAAAGTCATTACCTTATATAAACCAAATCTATTCTGATTTGGACGAATAAATGGAAATCCCTTAAAACATTATGTCATTTCCTTATAGATATTACGAATATAATAATTAACCTAGAGCATGAATCAAAATAACATAATAATGCATTACAAATTGTATTAAAATCGCTATAGTGTAGAGTAACCGCAAAATATATTTATCCTATAGTACACGCAGCCTTGTAGTTGGCATTGCACACAATTTACTTAAGTGTCCCAGCACGTGACTATTGTCAGGAAACTTCTGTTTTACTGTTGCTTGAACTGTATCATTATTTTAAAAATATATTTTTTGGGTCTGTTTGTTGAATAGAAACATAATCCAAGGTTCCCCAAAATTAAGCTTTTTGAGTGCACTGTAGCCTGTAGATATGTTACTTTACAATTGGGTATTTGAAAATGTAGTCAATAACGTTACTCTTTATGAATTGTCAAAACGTTGAATTTGTACGTGATTTGTATGAAATATAACAATGTGACGTCACAGATTTTTAGAATCAAATGGAATACTTATAAACATTAAATTCAATTTTACTTTTATATATTCGCATAATATTTAATATCTGTACGGTGATGGCAGTTTTTAGGACCATAGCTTGCACCAGGGCCAGGCGCGAGTGGACGCCGCCAATCGCCTCTACGAGGACACGGCGGTGCTCCGCCCAAGCGCCGACCGTGTGCTCCACCGTGTCCTCTGGGCGAACCTCGCAGTGGCCATATTGGCTTAATATCGACATTAGTTCCTTTGCCCAGCAAATAGCTGCTGGCTCGTGGCTAAATAATAACGGCCGCACAGGTTGATCAGGTTAAGTTTTGCTTACCGCGGTCGGTCCGTGGATTAGCGATCTGAGCGAGAGACCTCTGTGTCTCTGAAATCAGGTTACCTATGTCGTTGGAGCCAGCTATCATTCGTAGATATTTGACAGTCGTCAGCGATCGTTGGAAACCAGACAGTCTTACAGCCAAATTACCCAGTAACTGGGTTGTGGAGGTCAGATGGGAAAAGGTTAGGCAGATTGATGAGTCCTTAGTCCAGTAAATTGAATTGATTAGTAGTTTTAATCTGAATCTTCTCATAAAGACACGAGACACGAGTTAAAATCATTGTATGGCCTTTAAGAGAGTTCCATGTTACCGTTCGTAGCAAATGACCAAAAAAATAATAATATCTAGTTAGTCTTCTTCTTCTTTTCCTGTGTTGAGTGACTAACCTGGCGTCAGAGTTCTCATGCTGCCCATGGGCCTCTGACTTAGCTTCACATGCTGTTGAGAAATATCTCTCATATCTCTCTCTCCGGTTCCCTCACGATGTTTTTGTTCACCGATTTTTAAGCAAGTGATAATTTTATTATTCAATACGCACGTGAATCCGAAAAATCAGAGTTAGTACAAATTATCAAGTCAAATTAATAAGACTTTCAATTTGACATCAAATAAATCATAGCACAATTAGAGCAACGAAAGGAAACACTTTAATTGCTTTGATATTTAGCTTCCCAATGATAAACTCATCATTGATTAGAAATTATTTTGACATTAATGTTTCTATTACCTCAGTTATGCAACTTATAATGAAGCAGCTGTCTTTGACAAATGCAGGTTATGTGTAGCGACTTAATTGAATATTTCGTACTATTTATGAATAATCAAACAAATGCCCAGCATCATATCTTATAGAAAATATATTTCGGATAAGTACAAATACAAAATACTGAGGAGCATGGCTAAGTAATAGCAGCCGCACGGATCGATCCATCAGGTTAAGCAACGCTTGCCGGGGTTGTCCGTGGATGGGTGACCATCTTTACATAACGAGACTCCCCCGTGCCTCGGAAAGCACGATAAGCCGTTGGTCCCGGCTGTCATTTTGTGCATCTTTGACAGTTGTTACGAGTCGTCAGAAGCCCGAAAATCTAAGATGGGTTATCAGAATTTCGAGCTTCTGACTGAACGAGTATCAAAAATATACTAATGACAACCAGCACCAACGGCTTAACGTGCTTTCCGGTATAGAGTAACCTTTAATGGAACGTTACCCATCCTCAAATCGACTGAGACAAGCGTAGCTTAACCCACATTTCATTTTCACATTTCATGTGAACCAATTGCCATCAACCGGGCACACATCCAAGCACTGGGCTGCTATTGAGAAATTCAAGATGAAAAACCCGATAACACTCTACGCGGCCCGGGAATGGAACTCAGGTTCTCATGCTCACCAGTAGCGCTTGCGATCACTAGACCAACAAGGCAATTCTTTACTAGGCTACAACTTTTGACTACTTATAATATTGTATGATCATCAGCTAGGTAGATGCTGAACTGGATGCAGCTGAATACCAGTATTTTACTTGGACCGACTGCCTATCTGACCTCCATAACCCAGTAACTGGGATACCCCTTGGTAAGACTGGCTGTCCGATTTTCGGGCTTCTGACGATCCGTAACGACTGTCAAAGATGCACAAATGACAGCCGGGACCTACGGCTTGACTACTATATAATAATGATCTTAAAACCTATAAATACATAACAAGATTTATTATAAGAGAATACTTCAGCTGTGCAGTTCGCGGCTAAAAATAACCCATACCATCTCTATTGATTGATTCATCGCCCATAAGTAATCCTTCTCTCCTCTTAAATTCAAGTACCTACACCGATTCCGTGTATAATTTCTGATGCTATCATAATGTTATGGACTAGTGATCCACCCCGGCATGAGTGCAATGTAGGTATTATCGCGCGACCGAAGCCGCAGGCGAAAGCTAGTAATAAATATAGCCTGTTACTCAGAAATAATATAATATTAAAAATAATAATATCCTTGGACATTTCACACAACGCTATATTGTCCCAAGCTGAGCAACCTAATGCTTGTGTTATAGTAACGAGATGGCAGATTAACTACTTATATATCATTTTTTTTTGTAAATACATACATATTATTATTATAGATAGAAAAACACCCAGACCCGGAACAAATATACTTGCAGGTCGTACAAATATTTGTTCCGTGCGGGAATCGAACCCGCGACATGTTGCGCAGCAGTCAATCGCTCAACCACTGCGCCAACCGTGTAGGTACCATTCTAATGGAGAAAGAATTTTTGTAATCCAATCAGTTTGCCTGCCTAACTTTTTCCCAACTATGTTTGGGTCGGCTTCCAGTATAACTGGATGCAGATGAATACCAGTATTTTCACGGAGCGACTGCCTATCTGACCTCCACAATAACTGGGTAACACGATACCCAAGGGTACCAAGGTAAGACTGAATGTTAGACTTTCAGGCTTCTGGCAACCCGTAACGAATGACATAGATCCACGAATGACAGCCGGGACCAACGGCTTAATATGCTTTCCGAGCCACGGAGGAGTCTCCGTATGTAAAGATGGACACCCATCGTCGGACCAACCTGATAGATCGACACGTGCGGGTATTATCAATTAGCCACGAGCTCCAATTTTTGTAATCCATTCAGTTATATTTAAGTTTATTCGTTAGAAACATACAAAAATACATTTTTTTCCTGCTATACTTATAATATTAGTGTAGATAAACACTTTAACTTATAATACCAATCAGCAACTATCCCGCAAGAGGCCTTTGCCCTCTTGTGGGCGACAGTCCTCTCATACAGAGATTGTTAAAGTACGACCATTGGTGACCACGCTTGCTCAAGGCGGGGATTTTAGACTTATATGGCAATTAGTCCAGATCTCATCACTAGGTTTTTTTTTACCTATGTGAGTGATGTCAAAAATAATCTTAGAAAGTACCGACATATGAATTGAAAGTCATATTGGTATTTAGAAGAACCGGATTTGATGAACCTATATACTCATGCATGATAGGCCAGGCCTTAACCACTGAGCACATTAATAATAATAAAAATATAATTATATCCTTGGACATTTCACACAGCGCCATATCGTCCCAAGCTAAGCAACCTAATGCTTGTGTTATGGTAACGAGATGACATTGGTATCATAATTTACATACTTCGACTCTCATAGCATGTTTTAATAAATGTTTGGAAGACACTTTTGAAGTTCTTAGCAGTGACAGCCTAGTAGTGTGACCGTCGGATTGCCAAGTCATGGGTCTCAAGTTCGATTCCAAGGCACGCATCTCTGATTTTGCGGTTTCATGTAGGTACGTATTGTATAATTATCACTTGCTTAAAAATCAGTGAAGGAAAACATCGTGAGGAAACCAGCATGTCTGGGAGATATTTCTGAACAGCATGTGAAGCTAAGTCAGAGGCCCAGGGGCAGCATAAAAACTCTGACACCAGGTTAGTCACTAACCACACGAAAGGAAAGAAAGAAAGTTTTTAAAATATACAGCCCAAAAGTCTGACAAGTCATACCAAGGGGTACATGTCACCCAGTGGGTTGTGGACGTCAGATGCGTCAGTGGTTCCATGTAAAATACTAGACTGGAAGCCGAACCCAACATAGATTGGGAAAAGGCTAGGCAGATTAATTGTAATAAAAGACCAACAAAAAACGCCAGGACAAAGAAGAAATATCCTTATGATTAATAATTGAATACGGAAGACTATTAAAAAACTATCAGGCGTGGACAAAAAATATTAAGTTCAAGGCATACATTTTGCAGGCGTCGAGAAAATTCTTGCTATTCCCAAAAACGGCAAATGTCATGAACATAACACGCGCGGGGCTTTTTATAATGTCCGATTTTAATGTCGTCTCCGAGCCGTTGACGAGTCGTAGACGTGACCTGTATGGATTTATACACAAAAAAAAATGTTCTATTATGAAATGAACATTACTCTTGAACATTAAACTTTTAAGTTACGTATTCCAATGGTTCATTGCGGATACCATGTTGACATTAGCACGTTGATAGCTGGATCAAGTTGGATGTTTGTATCGAAAAACAGCGCATTCTGGCTTTCCGGACCCAAAGGGTAAAACTGGACCCTATTACCATGACTCCGCTGTCCGTCCGTCCGTCTGTCTGTTCTTCTGTCAACATGCTATATCTCATGAATCATGATAGTCAGACAGTTGAAATTTTCACAGATGATGTATTTCTGTATCCGCTATAACAAAAAATAGTAAAAAAACATAAAAAATAAATACTTAAAGAGGCTCCCATACAACAAACTTGTTTTTATGGATAATGGTACGGAACACTTGGTGCGCGAGTCCGACTCGCATTTGACCGGTTTTTTATATAGTTCAACTTTTCAAATTTGCTTTTAAAATCGTTTCATATTTCTAAAACGACTTTTAACAGGTTCGCCATAAGCTTTTCAGTAATTTATATCAATCCTATACAATTAATTTGCTTTGCACTAGTTTTCCGTATAATAACACTTCGTCTAGGCCCTCGGGTCTACACAATAGAGTATCAAGATCATGAGACATATCTTGTATGCCAATAAAGTCACTCACGTGTCCACTAGCTAATTATCAGTAAGCCAAGTACCGCTCCCAACACGGTACAAACGCTAGATCCATTCATAATACGTAGACTAACACTCAACAGGATTTGATTTGCACATAATTAGTAATTCAAATATTGACAAGAAGTTTATTTATTGCCGGCCCATTCATTCTAGTTAATGGGAGGACTAGTAGCACGGAAATGAATGTAAATGCTACGTACCTACAGCATAATACCTTATAGGTTTAGAGGACTTTCTTGCGATCATTAATAATGCCTTGAATTTATCATTAAATAACTCAAATTCAAGGATTAAGCACATGGGTCAGCGGGATTGTCCGAAAGTGTTACCGCTACCCCGGAACATAAAGGGCTAAAAAGGAACATGGAAGGGTTTGAGTCTGACACTCCCTTCCGCTCCACTCAGAGCGGGAGGAGTCATAAAAAAGGGATTAACTACATTATTTACGACTTATTGTCAACTATTTTGGAACGTGCTAGTTTAGTGTTTCTTTTTTAAATGTCTCAAGGAAAATGCCTACGTTTTAAGACTTAAGATACAAGAGAAGCAGGCGTAAGTCCCGAATGATCCTAATTTAAATAGATACAGCAGTGACTCCACATACTTTTAATATTTACGTGCATTGACAACAGTAAGATTACGTTGTAATTAAATTATCTTCCCATTGTCCATATACATCACTACATAGTACTCGTATAAAGCAAAGTTGTTTCCCGCGTTTGTCCTAATGTCTGTACGTATGTATGCTTAGATCTTTAAAACTACACAACGGATTTTGATGCAGTTTTTTAATAGATAGAGTGATTCAAGAGGAATGTTTATATGTATAATAACATGAAACAAACACATTTCCGTCATCTACGCGGGCGAAGCCGCGGGCAGAAGCTAGTAACGAATAAACTCAAAAACTACTTAACGGATGTGGATGATACTTAGCACAAAGATAAATTATAGTCTGGAATAGCATATAAGCTAGTTTTTATTCCAGAAAAATGTACGGTTCCCGTGGGATAATTTCCTACATACACGCGGGCGAAGCCGCTGGCAAAAGCTAGTTTGAAATAAAGACATTCACTAGCAGTTCTATTTACTTCAACTACCTTTGCGCAACAGCTAAGAATCCACCACCCGACCTAAATACGCAATAATATGGGCATTAGACTAGTTTAATGACGACCTTGCCTGTATCCGTTAATTACACATTCATTAAGTCTTCCGCGTGCTCAGCCGTCTCTGTGTGTTATATTACCGCATGCTGATGAGTAAACTACTGAATATTCTGTTGTTTACTTAACCAATAAAATTATTTGTAGCTTTATAGTATTGAAGGTTCAGCTGCGCTTGCCGCGGTCGATACTTGGATGGGTGGGCAACCAATACATATTCAGCCCCTGCGCGCCTCGAAGAGCACGTTACGTCGATGGTCCCTGCTGTTATTCGTAGATCCTTGACCGTCTTACCAAAGGATATCGTGTTACTCAGTAACTGGGCTGTGGAGGTCAGATAGGCAGTCGCGGCATGTAAAATACTGGTATCCAATTGGTGAGATAGGAAGCCGATTTAAACATACTTGGGAAAAGGATAGGCAGATAATGTGTACTGACTGAGCATCCAAAGTCTAAACGGCATTTAGACTTTGGATGCTCAGTCAATCTGACTGCAAGCTGACCCCAACATAATTATCAGTAAAAATTTTGGCCCATAATCATAAGAATACTGTTGAAAGTTGTAACGATTATGAACAAACACTTACCATCCTAAATAGTCCTGGGAATCTAACCGAGGAAGCGGCTCCGACATTCAATTAAATTGTTTGTTTGACAACCAACTAGTAAAGACAACCAATTGTTACTACACTCAAAAGACGGTAACATTAATCCAAAAAACATAAACAATAGAGATAATAATAGTTATTTGTCACGCATCACCGTTTAAGAAAAACCATCAAATCATAAAGGAATCGTATCATATCGTATCGTATCATATAAACGGGTGCACGACACGCTATAGGTGAACGATCTCACAGTGTAAAAATAAAGTTAAGGTCGGCATTGCATTAATTGCAGCGTATTGACTGTTGTTGTCATGTAATTGTTAATCTGTGGAGGTCGGGACAAGGGGATCTGTTGTAGGAATTATGTTGAAGATGCTTGTAAGAAAACTTCATGTTTTATTGGTCAAGTTTGAGCGAAGGCCAAGTTCATGTTATAAGAGTCAAAATCAGAATTAATAAACACAAATCTGCAAACTAACTTTGGTTTGTTAACCTTTAAATGTATTCAGAATGATTTATGTAATGCACAGACACACACATCAAGGTATCCCTAACAGTCAAATTTTCCCAATTGAAAATGAACCTTTGGCTTTTGTAATAAAGTTGACAAACTATCAAAGAATTTTGACAGATTGGGGTAACTTGATGTGCTGGCCTCTGTACGTATATAACTGACTAGCTTTTGCCAGCGGCATCGCCCGCGTGTATGTAGGAAATCACCCCTCGGGAACCATACATTTATCCGGGATAATATAGCGTATATGCTATTCCAGACTATAATCTATATTCGTGCCAAGTTTCGTCCAGATCCATTAAGTAGTTTTTGAGTTTATTCGTTACAAACATACATACTAATCTTTCCTTTATAATATTAGTATGGATTATACCTTACTTATAAATGCGAAAATATAATTACTGATAAGGTTTCATACTTTCGCCGATTGAGGTTTTCTGTCAGCCAGCAGCAGCGCCAGCAAAGCTCGCTGAGTCAGGAAGAGGGTATGGTGCAAGAGTATCGACACACGTTGCGTCCCATACGAGAGGCCTTCCTACCCACCATCCATGTCAATTAAGATAAGTCGTCAGGATTCTTAACATGCCATATGCCAAGCCATTGGCTTCTTATTTCTTTCTTTTCATGTGGTTAGTGACTAATCTGGTATTAGAGTTTTTGTGCTGCCCATGGACCTTTGACTTAACTTCACAAGCTGTTGAGAAATATCTCTCAGGCATGCCGGTTTCCTCACGATGTTTTCCGTCACCCATTTTTAAGCAACTAGTGATAATTATTCAATAGGCATATGAATCCGTAAAATCAGAGGTGCGTGCTTTGGGTTCGAACTCGAACCCTATGACTTGGCACTCCGACGGTCACACCACTAGGCTATCGCTGCCGATTAGATTCTAATACAGCTCGAACGCTGCCGGTGACAAGAGCTCGTCGGATGATGTCATTAATGTTCGCGTGTCGCGCTAAACGACTCGCACTTCGACTGAACGCACTGTGTCCGAGGTTATTGATAACTGCACCACAGTGACAGTGATGAGTGTTGACGGTGATGTTTAGAATTTGTCTGTTTGTCCGTGCCTTTATGGGCGCTCATCTCAGAAGCGGCTTAACCGATTTGACTACGATTCACTAATGTATTGTAGTAAGGTTCACTTAGTGTTAGTTTTATTTCAATTAAAAAATATGTCACTTGAACTTTTATTAAAAAAACAGCACTGATCCGTTGATATAGCTGACACTTTGGTTAATTATAATTATACATAGGTAGTTTGCAAAACACAAAAAAAGATAATGTTTCGGACATTTTGAATCTTCCAATGTAATTACGCAAACTTGTTAGGAAATTACTTACCTTAGTTATTTTATTTTTAAGGTACTTATGTAAGTTATCGAGGTATAAATTAGTAATGAATTACTTACTTTATTATTCTCACTGTTCAATATGTTTAATGTTAAACATTGCGAAATGTATTGTCCTACAAATACCATAACGTATGCGCTCCTACCGCCTGTGATACAGGTTCATCCTAGTACAAGCGTTTTACAATATCTTTATTTATTATTTTCTAAGATTTTAATGTTAATATTTTACCAATTTAATTCTGAATAAATATATATTATTAATTTATAGATACTAATTATAAAATAATGTGAACATTTGGATGCATTTTTGTTACTCAATCACGCCAGAACACGGCTCTTGATGACATTGAACACACAGTTTATAACCTGGATTAACTCTTTGTAGCATAGTAGTAAGTTCTCGTGGTATAATTTGATATTTACCGACATTCATTTGGCGGCTGTCAGAAGCTAGTACTCTGATGTCATAAAAGCAATATCCAATGACCAACTTGTCAGGTTTTCTTGAGTAGGTATGGTGCTACGGAACTATTCGCAGCGCGCTGCAAAATCAATAAATCCATTCGTATCGCGCTACACTATAAGTGCTACGGACACCCTGACTACGCAACCCGCTACGACAAATACTTAGATTAATTTTAACTTTACTTTGTATAAATTATTTAATCACCAGTGCCCTCTCACACCATCACGTTCCCTCTTGAAGACGGGAAGTCTCTGTCCCAGCAGTGGGCACATTATAGGCAGATTGTGCACAACGAACCGACCTCTGTAAAAATCTCACCATCCCACGAAAACCTTGGTGACATGAGCTGTCATTTCACCTGACACCATTGACGGCTCATTTTATGTTCATTGACTGCTTTGTAGCATGTCGTGGGTTCGATCCCCGCACGGAACAAATATTTGTAGGATCTACAAGAGTTTGTTCCGGGTCTGGGTGTTTTTCTATCTATAATTATGTATGTATTTACAAAAAAAATGTACCTATATAAGTATTTTATCAGCCATCTCGTTACTATAACACAAGCACTACTTTGTTTAACTTGGGACTATATGGCGTTGTAGATTTCTTATTTTGAAACTACGTAGATGGCGCCCATGTCTTGCTTTCTCGTTCACTACAGTCGCCAAAGGGATTGTTGTACATTAGCCATAAAGTTAATTCGTCGTTAAAAAAAATTGTTTAGATTCGTCACAATTCCCAATATATTAATTTTGTTTATTGTAAATTCATCACATGGTTTTATTCCGCACCGATAGCAAAAAAATAAATAAACAAGAAGTAGAATAAAAATGTTGTATATTTTTTATAATCACAGCACGTTTACTAATTTACTTTACATAAAAATCACAGTTTTCACGTTAATGATTTAAATCAAAAATTTTGGTTGCTATCGCTATCTGAAGAATAAAATATTTGAAATGAGGATTTGTGACGAATTTACACATATTTTTAAGTGACGAATTTACTTTCAATGTATGGATTTTTCAAAATATATCGAATTTTCTTTGTGACGAATGTACAACAACGCCGCAAAAGCATTACACCAAATCTTAAAGCAGAAACTATTAAGCCGTGTTAGGCAACCAGTATTGTCAGCAGATTAAAATATTTTGATAAATTTTGATAATTGCAGCATATATATACTGCATTGCAGCATGTAAAGGGCAGCGCATCAAGTTGTACCAAACTGCCAAATATCCCCAAATGATTTGACCTTAAAACCTTGACGGTTAAATTCAAAATCGATTCAGAAAATTTTACAGTTCAGTTTTTATTCCATCCAAGTAGCGCTACAAGAGTGTTCCTCTTATGTCTAGACCTACCCTGGCTTGCACGATATAACACACTGCGGATTATCGACCGTCGTTCAGGATCTGCGCGCTGCAGGAGCTCAGAGGGCGTTGCACCACTTTTGCAGTCTCGTGAAGTATGCAATCAGTGCTGCCCTCTCATGTCATTTGGAGAGCTATCGATGACTCGCGCTGTGTTCAATCTGGTGCGCAGACTGCCATCGTGCCAAAATGGCGTGACTTTTACGTCTACGTATTCTAGATTACATAGTCCTGGTTATACAGGGTGGCCCGTAAAATGACGTTAAGAGAAAAAAAATCTCATAAGCCTCTTCAAGGGCTTCCCGAAAAATTATACATTTTAGGATCTAGACGGTTTTTATAGTTTTTTTAGGAAATCCTGACTTGACGACAGACTTTTTACCTTTTTCATTCTGTGTCACTTTCTGTAAATATTTTTTTTGTACATATAATAAATAAAAATTAAGTTATAAATCCTTAGATGCAGGTAAACGATCAATAATATATATTCTGTCTAAACACCACTCAAAGTGACTATAGCTTAGCCCATAGGGATAATATTTGCAAGACAACATTTGCTGTAGTGTGTTGTTACGTATTTACGTAGTTCAATATTTTCATAAAATGCCGCACAGATTTATTACCCAATTAATAATACCAAAAACTATCTGGCTCATTAATCCCTGAACTTACGTGATTCAGGAAGCCCTTAACGAGTTATATTTTCTTTGGACGCCATTTCATAGATCATCCTGTATATCAATAAACCTTCTGAATTTACACAACATTCATCATATACCACACTGCAGATTATCGACCGGTATTCGGGACCTGCGCGCTGCAGCAGGGCAGTAGGCGTTGCAGCATCTTCACTGGGTATATAACCCGGCGCCGTCACCGCCGAGCCGCACTGCACCTCCAAACATCGAACTGAGAAGCAGGATTCACCAGCCAGTCCTCACATCTGTGACTTCCTTGGTGATTAAAGGAGGTAAGAGTTTTTGGTCTCGCCTCCTTATTAAAGCCGAGAATTTTTTTAACAGTTATTCTTGATTTTCAGTGGGTTCAGTTATTCTTGATTTTCACATTTTTAGGCCCCCCACACCTCTGAACCTTTGTTCTTTGGTGGAAATCTTCTCTTTAGATAAATAGGTATTGTTCAACTTTAATATTCTTTATCAATTTCAAAATTTATTGATCTATCGGCGTTCTTCTCCATCCCTCCCCCCTCCCACGCCCTTAGAGCCACACCTTTTAGCCACACTGATTCTTTTGTGCAAGTATTTGGTTTCGTCCATCTTGCTTATTATTTGAATTTTGCGTGCTACCCTGTAAGCTTTTACCTTAAGAACAAAGGAGTATATCGTTTACTCGTGGAAATCGTAAATTTTATTTTCGCCCCTAACCCCTCTCCTCCAGTCTCACCCTCAGACGCCATCGCCACACCCTAGCATTGTGTGTAAGGAAGTCTATTGTCAGTATGCTAATAGATTAACTGCTAGACACGACATATAAGGTTGTTTAACACTTTGAGGGACAGTGAACGCCTATAGACGTAATAACAATAAAACTTCTATTGTGTCTCGTTCACTGTCCTTCAATGGGTTAAAGATGGGGTTTCCTGTAATATTTTTATTATTTTAATTTTTTTTTTCTTTCTTTGGCAGTTCCAGCGCGTCCTCGCTTCGCCGCCGCTGTTGCGTGTCGTGCGGGGCGGGGCGAGCTGGTCCTTCGAGTGTCCGGCAACATAGTAAGTTTTTTTAAATCTTTCGGTTGCAGCAACGATCTTTCGTACGGTGTCACGTTGAACAATGTACTTTCTTACGAGCTTTGACTAAGATTCAACTATTTGAAATAAATTATTTGACATTGAGACACTATAACTTATAAAACAAACACTTAAATTAAATTAATAGAATACGTCAAATAAATAAGCTTAACAAATATTAAAGTTTACGGGAATTTTATATTACTTTTTAGGTTTAACTTTTAGAAAATATAATTACATTGACATTAATTCCGAAGGTCGACTCCCAATTTACTTATTTTGTAGCTTCGATTCTGTTTTCGGTTCCGATAAAACCACCTCCATTTACTTAGGATGACGCCAGTATTTCTTTCGACATTCTAACCTATAAAATGATAACCTAAGTACTATTTAGACAGACTAGCATCGGATAACTAAATAACAGTCTTCAGGATCAGTTTATTAGAAGGTTTTACCACTAACCCCTAAACCCCCAACTAAAACACGTTTTTAACCCACGACAATTCGTCTCTTTTCGTCAACTGATGACTATCATAAGATATCTAATTTAGACTTCAAACTCAAACTCAATCTCAAAGTATTTATTTCAAATAAACTAATAACAGGCAGTTTTGAATTGTCAAAGGGTCATTCAGTCAGAAAAATGAAGCTAGTTATCTATTCCAAAAGCAGTATGTACAGACGCCAGCACATCAAGCTTTCCCTAACTGTCAAATTTTCTCAATTAAAAATGAATCTTATGACTTTGCAATAAAGTTGAAATACTATCAAAGAAATTTGACAGATTGTGGTAACTTGATGTGCTGGCCTCTGTACCTATGGAGAAAAATGAAGGGCAAGAAGCGCCACGGACACTCTTTTAAACAAAATATTGGTTACATCATTCATATTATTACTATACATTTGTGAGAATAACGACGATGCAGAACGTTAAAAGCATCCGTTATAAATATATAAAAACAATTCAAAAACTAAATTAAAACAAGCCGCTAAGAGATGACCAGTTCCTACTGACAGCGGCCGTCCGCGATACAGTGTCAAAAAGGTTTAATATATTTCTTTTACTATTCCAGGTACCCGTGAAGATGCAGCTTCACTCCCAATCAAATCTGCTCTCCGGCTAATAGGCTAAACCAAGTAATCTCGTCGGAATCAGTTTTCACAGATTAGTTATTTCCACAAAATAAGTAATCTGTGAAAGCTGATTTCCTGAAAAAACGTAATTTCCAGTAAATATGTCGTCTATAGAAGCCGTCTATCAGATGCTAATCTCATAAAATTGGGCTCATTGGCTAAATACAAAAGCTCGTATGAGTAACTTTGTGATTTAGCTCCCAATTGCTGACTCAACTCAGACATTATTCTGGGGTTATTACTTGTAGGTGTTTTTCCCCAGGATCAATCCTGAGCAAAGACTCTTAACAGATAATTACCCCACTTGGCCGAAGGAATCGTTCTTGCAACGTTTTTAACGCAAATACCAAAAAGATTTGTTCATCTTCAAGAACCCCAGTCGCATTACGACACGCTCGGGTAACGACTTCACTGATTGCAAACAACATAAAGTGAGATCTTCATGCATTTATTTGCACAAAACACTTATCTCAATAAAATTAACTACTTAACCAACATGATCGCAATCAGTCAATCACAGTAAAATATTAATTGTGAAATATTAATATTACACGGATATGAAATTATGACCGGATATAACATGAGTGTCTATGTGAATAGATAACTATGTCAGGCGCGAATCCAAGGGGAGGGGTAGCTCGAATCGCCTCCTGAGCCCTCCTCCCTCCGAAACAAAGAAATGCTTTGTTTTGGAGTTTTTGGCCCTGAGTGCCTTGAGACTTGGATACGCGCCTGTTATTATGACTGAATACATGGATGTCCAACAGGATATGCAAATGCTCTTTACTATTCGCTGGTGTATCCTAAGATAGGTTTAATACGTATATTATGTCTTATGTGTATTGGTAATATTGTTGATCATACTTAATCATTGAACTGAGAGTAACTATGTATAATGGTCTGGGTTTATAGAAACTCATTATAATTAAAAATTATTAATATGTCGAGTAAAACTTTTTGTTTTATTTGGAACTACCCCACTAATGATCGATATTCCGTTCAAAGTCAAAGTCAAAGTCAAAACATTTATTTCAAATAGGCACAAGAATGGCACTTTTGAACGTCAAAATGAACAAGAAATAGAACTGATTCTAGTCGCCCCTTCCAAAAAGTAGTTTCGTGTGGAGAAGAATGGGCAAGAAACGTTCCGTTATCACCTGATAACGGAATATTGGGAGCAGCTTGTTAATATTTGGGAGCAGTGCAGGTGACCTAGAAGTACCGGACCCGACTCACCAGTAGCAGGTTCGAACCCACGCAAGCGTACACTGTTCTTTGTGCTAGGTATTGTATAGCTACTGATCTGAAATTGGAGAAGAAAAACATCGGTTGGGAAAAGGTTAACACTTAGAGGGACACTAAACGCCCATAGGTTACAATAACATTACTATTGTGTCTTGTTCAGTGTCTTTAAATGGGTTAACAGTTAGAAAGAAAAAAAGATAATAATGAAAATTAAAACAGTTATGTCCTACTTAGAACTAAAACAACGTCGACATGTTACAGCCACCAAATACCACTAGGTCTGCGTGGTTGAATCACCTACGGCCCCTTCGTACAAGCACTGGTGGGCGACGCGATGCGACGCGTTGGATCAGGGGGACAAGACAAAGGAAATTCTATTGTGCAAGTTGCGCTAAAAAATAGAGAATAAATGCATGGTAATTGTATAGACATCATCTGCCTAGTCTTTTCCCAACTATGTTGGGGTCGGCTTCCAGTCTAACCGGATGCAGCTGAATACCAGTATTTTACATGGAGCGACTGCCTATCTGACCTCGACAACCCAGTAATACGATACCCCTTGGTAAGACTGGCTGTCAGATTTTCGGGCTTCTGACGACCCGTAACGACTGTCAAAGATGCACAAATGACAGCCGGGACCAACGGCTTAACGTGCTTTCCGAGGCACAGAGGAGTCTCGGTATGTAAAGAATATGGTAATTGTATAGAAGAATAATAATAATATATTAAGGATGTGGCGGCAGATACTTGCTTCACCGTAGGTACTTAGGCAGTTTGTGAGAAGAACTATAAGTACTTCGTCTAAGCAGATGGGTGGTGTTACCAATTACTAAAATTCGTCTTTAGTTAGTTACTCACAATAGTGTTTTTCGTGCAAATCTGTTACTAACAATGTATGTGTCTCTTTGTTGTCCGAAATAACATGATTTTATGTGTTTAATAAGAATGTTTGCCAATGCAAAAGCTACATAAGCATGTTTAAAATAAAAAAACAAACACATATGGTTCAATAAATTATTATAATTTAATTAACTTATTTCGCTTATCGTATGTACATTCAAAAAATATATATATGATTATATTAATAAATAGCAACGACACTAAAATTTCATAAATTAACTTAAGAATTGTTATAAATGTTTAACAAACCTTATGACAAAAAAATATCATTTCCGCACTACGATAATTTAGTCGACAAATAAATGCAGATTAGAAATTCTGCAAAAAACAAAAGACAGTTCAAAAATTTGTTAATAAGTTTAAGTTAAAAAGAAAGAAAGATAAGAAGTTAAGAAGAATAACTAAAACAAAGGTTAAAACAAACTAATGTCAAGTTATTGCTAGTAATCCTTAGATAACACTTTCTTGCATTACACGGAAAGTACATTTTTGCTTAATCTCCAGTAGAGATTTACACTTTTGTAAATCCATTAATTTTCCCTCTACGCGATATTCAATCCCAAAAATCATAACATACATGTTCTGTACTTTCCATTTCTTACTATTTTTGTGTGTTCATATACTCTGTCCAGGTTTGACTCTCACAATTTCAGGATGATTTGGATCACCATTCCCTCTTAAAACATACACCACGTCATCTGTTTTCAAAGCTTTCGGTCTTTTTACATAGAAATTGTGTTTATGATCAAAATAATACTCTTCCGGATTTACAATGGTAGTAGTTTCATAGTTTGTATTTATTTGATAATAACTTTCTCTTGGAAAGAATATATGTTTTTCTTTCCTTGGATAGTCTTTGAGCATTTGAATTTCTCGCTTATCATCTGATCTGTCATCAGGAAATTTCAAAGTTTTACTTCCTCTAGAAGGTCTTTCTTGTCTCTCTGCTTGCGGTCTCTTGGGTTGCTTTGTTACTTTTACTTTGTCTCGTTCGTTTCCTTTTTTAGTACTTCCTTCATCTGGAAATGACCATTTAGAACCTTTATTTTGACTTTCACCTGCGCTCGAATCACTTTCATCTTCTAGAACATTTACTCCTGGTTTATTTTGTATCCGCCCTTCTACCTCACTATCAATATTTTTTGAATTTCTATAACTAATTTGTTCGTTGTAGTAATTGCGTCCATAGCTTTGTGGATGAGCATACGGATTCTGATGGGGGAAACCATATCCATACGGCCTGGGATATCCATAGTTTTGTTGTTGTGGTTGCTGAGATCCATTCTGGCCAGATAGATAGTTGTAAAATTGCTCCAAATTGTGTTGCTGCTGGGGTGCCTCTGGTTGACCAAAGAACCTGAAGAAGCCTCCGTTGTGGTTGTTTAGGTAGTTGATGAGTTTTTCAGGGTCACTGGGACACTGTGGGTAAGCACGGTAGCAGGCTGAAGGGTTTCCCTTGGCTGTCATTCCCGTGACAGCTGCACGACCGAATATGAAGAGTGGAGATGTATTCAATCCATTGTATACCTGCAGAAGCCTGGAACGAGATTAAAAGTGGATTTGATTAAGGTTTTAGGTTTTTTTTAATATAGTATGTGGAACGACGTACAGCTCTGTCTTCCTTCGTATGTACAGAAAAATCGAATAACGCTTACATTCAAAACTTAACAAGTTTTGTATAAGTTGCGATATAACATTTACTAGGTAACCATCATCAACACATTGTAAGTTAACAACCGTATACTAAACCTAAATTGGAAATATGTACAGACGCCAGCACACCAAGCTATCCCTAACTGTCAAATTTTCTCAATTAAAAATGAACCTTATGTCTTTGCAATAAAGTTGAAACACTATCAAGTGGTAACTTGATGTGCTGGCCTCTGTACATATTTAATTTAGGTTCTATTGTAAATAGTTAGTTATCGTCTTATTTTTCAAGCCTACCCATGGTTTGGAAAAGGCTACTCTAAATGACGCTGAAAACAGAATCAAAATCCATTGCGTAGTTTGCAGTGAGACGGACACAATAAGCGACTTTATTTTAAACTAGCTGCTCCCGCGTGGTTTCGCCGTCGTAGTCGTAGCGAGATGTTACATAGCCTTCCTCGATAAATGGGCTATCCAACACAAAAAGAATTTCAATTCAATTTAGACCAGTAGTTCCAAAGATTAGCGTGTTCAAACAAACAAACTCTTCAGCTTTATAATATTAGTATAGATACTATATAATACGACACTTACGCAAGCAGAGGCTGTAGACTAGCAGAAGCCTTCTGCAGCGTAGGAGATGATGCCGTACTGCCTCCAGCCACCTCACAAAGTATCCTTGGAACACACTGCTGATCATCGTACAATGCTATGGAAGTCAGGGCTTCGGCTACTGCCGACACAGCCTGCTGCGTTAACGATTTCGGTCGTCGGGAAGGTCCTGAAAAGATTTTTTATAAAGAACTGAACTTTTGGAACAACAGTTTAATAATTATTGTACTGTAACCAGGCGTTATTATAAATTATAACAGAAATACAAATTTTATTCATAAAAGTTGCAGCATGTTAAGTTATGGTTAGCAAGTGTTTAAAAAAATATTTTTGACGTCCCTTCGACTGCCCTGGATCCACACCAGACACAATGGTTTTTTTAATTATGCCGGACTCGCAAAGGGTACCGTACCACCACACAGTATTTACTACTAAATATTAACACGTTTCTCGTATCAACCCCTGTTAATTTTCTATTTATTTTAACATTATTTTTATAAATGTTGTGTACACATTTCGAAAGTATCTTTTACTTTACAGAGTTTTGGACTCCTGTAACCGAAGGACTTACAGACAGACGGACGGCGGAATCTTAGTGCTAGGGAATAGTACAGTATATATGCAGTGCTATAGCAGTCATAGCCTAGTGCGGTGACCGTCGGACTGCTAAGTCATAGGTCTCGAGTTCGAACCTAAGACCTCTGATTTTACGTATTCATGTGCGTATTGTATACTTATACACACTTGCTTAAAAATCGGTGAAGAAACCAGCATGTCTGAGAAATATGTCTCATCAGCATGTGAAGCTAAGTCTGACACCAGGTTAGTCACTAACCTCACGAAAAGAAGAAGTGCTAGGGTCCCGTTGGCACCTTTTGATTCTGTAACCCTTAAAATCAAGTCCTTAAATTCGACCGCTTTTATAATATATATTATCAATCAGCGACATCTTTGCTCCAAGCTCGCTGGGTAGCTTAGTCACCCGTTGACCGCTTGCACCTCTCACCAAAGCATTGTTTCATCGAGCTCGCCTGTTGACCGCGACCTCACCCAAGCGTGAGCGCACGGACGCATTGGTATTGTGCGAAAGGTTTGAGTGCGATTCTATCGGCACTTATAAAGCGAGATTAGTTAGAACAAGATTTGTAAACAAGTGAAGCTCAATATAAGAGTGATTTTTATTTAAAAACGGTATTTTATTAAGCTTTTTAATGAAATAGGTAGAAGTTTGAAAGTGGCACCGGTGCGGTGACTGAAAAGTTGTGAGGAAACCAGTTGTCATTGTTTGGGCACGTGATGCGAAGGAATGAGAATATGGTCCTGAGGCAAGTTTTGAGTATGAACATGAGTAGTGAAAGAAATAGGAAACGATAAATGGACTGTGTGAAAGATGAATGGCTAGAAAGAAACATGTGTTAGGGAATGGAGAATGATGTTCTTTTACGAATCTTACGGAGTTTTATAAATATTTACTCAAAAATGTTTTGACACATCATTTAGCGTCCACAATTAGACAAAGGCCTGTCTCAAGCATTCCCAAGACATCACTTTACTTAGCTAATTAAAAAATAGCGTAGGTAGTGGCACTCACTTTGAGGTCCGTGAGGTTGATATCCTTGCTGGTGAACACCCGGGTAAACTGGAGGTCTGTACTGGGCCTGATTTTGAGGAGGATATTGTGAATTCGCTTCGCTTGGATAATGTGGAGGATACCCAGGTACGGGATAGCTATGGTAATATGGGTATTCCGAACCTAAGTATGATGGTCCTGGCTGGCCACTTTGTGGGGCACCTGGAGCTGGAGACCCAGAATATTCTTGACTAGGATACCTCGTATCAGAATGCCCACTATGGTCACCTTGATCAGGACTTGGATACGCGGAAGGACTTGCTGGAGGCCTTTGATCTCCTGGAACTTGATACCCCGGATTTGGGTATGACCCATATCCTGGACCAATTGGTGGGTACAAAGAAGAGTAGGGTGCGTAGCCAGGATACCCTGGAGTTGCGAATGGAATACTTGGATACGGGCCAGGATAATTAGGATAAGGATATCCGGGGCCTAGGTAACCGGGCGTTGGGTAGCCTGAATAGGTGTTTGGGTCTCCAGGGCCCGGAAAACCGGGACCTGGGTAGCCTACACCTGGGTACCCAGGGTAGCCGGAGCCTGGGTAAGGTGAATTTGGGGGCACAGGTGCAGGATTTGTTTGTTTTGTTTCAAAGCGGGGTTTCCGTCTTGGTTTTCGTTTCTTCTTTTGGACTGGGTGTTGATTCTGATGACTATCATCTTTAAAAACCAATCGTTCAGTTACAGGATTCCTATCTGAACCTCTATTACTGGTATTAGATCCATTATCTTGACTTTCGAATTTGATCGGTTTGTCGGGACTTTCTGCTTCAATTTCGGACTCATCTGAATAATCAGACTCATCTTCATCTACTTTACCATCGTCTTCAAATACTACTTGGCTTGCACCAGTTTGGGGATCCTCTTCATCATCATCACTTTCTTGGTCATCAGAATTTTCTTGCTCATCAGTGTTGCCTTCAAATTTTATCTTATTTGCCGAATCATTAGATTCACTTCCATATGATCCATCGTTAGAAATACGATCATTTTCGTCATTATCAAATGATATGTCTGCAAGGAGTGAGCCTGGGTCAGCTTTGTCAATGTCAATATAACCTTGTTCTTTCGGGTCATCTTGAAATTTCACGGGGCGTTCTAGAGATTGATCTTCAAAATCGATGTGGACTTGGTTTTCAGGGTGATCATCAGATGGGTTGTGATGATGAGCAAATTTTGGGGACTCACTGAAAGTATAAGAAAATAAAATTTGAGTTAACAGGTAATGCCAGCATAACATTAACATAAAACCTAAGTATATTCTCCGACGATTTTGACAGTGGTGTCCCACGTCACAGCCATATTTTGTTAGTTCTGTTTAAGCCCCATGTAGTAGAAGTTACTCCGCTTTTTTTTTTTTTTTAAGGCTGGGAAATCATCCAATGACTGCTCCCGCTCTGGGTGGAGCGGAAGGGAGTGTCAGACTCTTACTGACTAAAACCTATCCATGTTCCTTCCTTAGCCCTTTGTGTTCCGGGGTAGCGATAACCCTTTCGGACAATCCCGCTTACCCGGCAGGCTTGGCCCTGAGGGGCCCCTTCATATGCTGACATCTCTTTGAGGCGCGCGTGGAACATATACGCGCCGTCCGGCACGGGTCTGGTGCTGATCGTACGGTGAGTCAACCATTACTCAACGTCCGCAGGCCCGCGCCTACGGTGGCCGGGAGTCGTCACGTGGCTCCCGACGCCCGGGGCGTCTTCCGCGGCGGCTGGGACGGGAGGACCTTTCTCTCTCCCATCCCGCCACCTCCTTCGCGAGCATGACTTTTTCGCAGAAGGGGGTGACTGCCTCCCACTCCCTCTCGCCCCGGACCATGGCTTGCACCAAGGCCGGGTGCGAGAGGTCGCCGCCGCCGATCGCCTCTACGAGGACACGGCGGTGCCCAACCGGGGCAGGTTTGCACCGTATGCTCTACCGTGTCCTCTGGGCGATCCTTGCAGTGGTGACACCCGGGCGTTTCCTCCCGCCTGATGATGTGCAGGAACCTCCCGAAACATCCCTGTCCGGTGAGGACCTGCGTCAGGCAGTAGGTGAGGGGCCGTGACGCCTCTCTAGCCACTCCTCAAAGAGGGGCCTTACCGCCACTATCGTGGCGTGCCCTAAGTTACACCCCTAATGTGTCCAATACACCAATTAATTGTTTGTTAATAAATAATTATTTTGTTTTAACATAACTCTCTTATTTCAAAAAAATATTAGAAAGAATTTATCTCGATTTGTATACACTTAAAATCTACGTAATGATTGTGTTTATGACATAACCCTATTTTATCGGTCTGAATTTTAATTAATCAGACCAATTTTGGGAAATGACAATAGTTCATCAGTATTATATCACAACCACAATCATAACATAGATGCATTACATTCCAACATATCAGAAAAAAAAATCACAGGAAGCCAGTAAATTTTGTAGTGTTCGATTTTATTTATTATTACGTTTTTATATTTTTGGAGTGTACAATCTGACTGCATTTGTTTATCTGTGTCTGAATGTATGTGATAGATTATGTTCAAATTTTGCACAGGTATTTCTTGTAGGTCTGATAAATCTGTACTGTGGCTAATAATTATCTCGCTATTTGCTTTGGGGGCTGAGCAATATCGTATTATGTGCGTATGTTCTATAATTTACCGCAAAACGTAAAAAGACGAGCCAATAGGTTTATTGCAAATAATTACAGATTCACCTTATAGAGTTACGGTATGAGAGTAAGGCTGTAAAGTTTACTCATTCTCCTTTGAAAAGGGAGGGAATTGTAATAAAATGAAATAATAATATTGCCGGGGCAAAAGCTAGTACAGAGGCCAGCACATCAGGTTACCACAATCTGTCAAATTTCTTTGATAGTATTTCAACTTTATTGCAAAGACATAAGGTTAATTTTTAATTGAGAAAATTTGACAGTTAGGGATAGCTTGATGTGCTAACGTCTGTACATAAATAATCTGAGAACGTCATTTATTAATGCTAAATAAGTAAAAACACAAACAATACTTACGACCTAGCCTCCCCGGTGTTGTGAGTCTTCAAAATGTTCCGATTGCTCTGTTCGTCTGCGCACACGTCGTTTGTGAGTAACACAATGATGACTGGGCACAGTATGCATATTTTCATATTTCCTTACCTGGAAATCAGAATTTGGTAATCTATGATTGTAGTCCCGAACAGGATTGGCAGAGGTTTCTTTAAGAAAACCGTTTTTATGTCCGTTATATTAGAAGTACCAGTTGAAGGAGGAGTGCGCCTTTTTCACTAAAAAATTAAATTGGGTTTGATGCCCCGATATGAAATGACAATATTTCTTGCGAACGATCTCTCGTTAGGGCAGGGGTGAGGCCGAGGTTTAGCTATCATACCACCACATTTTGCCAGTTATGTTAAGTCCCAAATAATAGAGGGCGAGACTATTGGTATTGCCACCAACCTACAGTGGTCGTCAACCAGCAGTAGTGGTCGTCAACCAGCACTACCAGCAGTAGTGGTCGTCAACCAGCAGTAGTGGTCTGGAATCCACCACTACAGCTAAATTCAGATAGAAATACTCAATAAGAGTTGACCCGTGAATCCTATCCATCAGGACCTCACGTTCGGTAGCTGCGCTTGCGACCGTAGACCAGGGAGGCAATCATTTTACTAGCTCCTCTTAATGACAGATACTAAGTTATATGATTAAAATTGCACAGCATCTTCCATTTGCGCAAAAATACATGTCCTACATATTAACAACAAGATTAATTATACCATTCACTTTTGCGAAGAATGCCGGAATAATTAATATGGAAACTAGCAAGATGATGACCATTTGCTATTGATGACGGCCAGGCGCCGCTTGAACAAGGACTAAGGCAAAACCTGTTCTGAAATGTTACGTTGTATTCTTAATTAATTAGTGTTTAAATTTAAAATCACTTTCGCTAATACTAAAGCTAATACCTAAAACGTCGCCAATCTTTTTTAAAATCTGCTCAAATAATATAATAAGAACCATAAATTTATTCCTAAGTCATCATCTGCCTAGCTTTTTCCCAACTATGTTGGGGTCGGCTTCCAGTCTAACCGGATGCTGCTGAATACCAGTATTTTACATGGAGCGACTGCCTATCTGACCTCCACAACCCAGTAACTGGGCAATACAATCCCTTGGTAAGACTGGCTGTCAGATTTTCGGGCTTCTAACGACCCGTAACGACTGTCAAAGATGCACAAATGACAGCCGGGACCAACGGCTTAGCGTGCTTTCCGAGGCACGGAGGAGTCTCGGTATGTAAAGAGGGTCACCCATCCACTCCAACCTCGACAAGCGTAGCTTAACGTGGATCGACCTGTGCGGCTGTTAGTACTTAGCCACGAGCTCCTAAGTAACTTGTTAAAATACTTAGGGGATAAACTAAAACTCAAATTCAAACTCAAACTATTTATTTCAAATAAACCAATTACAGGCACTTTTGAATTGTCAAGGTAGGATAGGACGGCGGCGACCTCTCGTGCCCGGCCCTGGTGCAAGCCATGGTCCGGGGCGAAAGGGAGTGGGAGGCAGTCACCTCCTTCTGCGAAAAAGTTATGCTCGCGAAGGAGGTGGCGGGATGGGAGAGAGAAAGGTCCTCCCGTCCCAGCCGCCGCAGGAGACGCCCCGGGCGTCGGGAGCCACGTGACGACTCCCGGCCACCGTAGGCGCGGGCCTGCGGACGGTGAGTAATGGGTGACTCACCGTCCGATCAGCACCAGACCCGTGCCGTACGGCGCGTATATGTTCCACGCGCGCCTCGAAGAGATGTCAGCATATGACCTTTCATCATTCTTCAGGCTTCTTCAGGCTTGGCCCTGAGGGGCCCCTGCCCCTCAGGGCCAAGCCTGCCGGGTAAGCGGGATTGTCCGAAAGGGTTACCGCTACCCCGGAACATAAAGGGCTACGGAAGGAACATGGATGGGTTTTAGTCAGTAAAAGTCTGACGGGAGCACTCATTGGATGATTTCCCAGCCTTAAATAAGTCCAATGAGTGGTGTCATGGGATTCTTAATGGTCCCTCTCTTGGTCAGCGTAGGTACTCAACGCCCCTCACGTGTTACAAGAGAAGTTTATTTTTCCATGTTTTTATAACCGAATTGGCGAATTTCAATCGATCTTTTGTTTACTTTGGCTCTAATAATAGTCTGGCGAACTCTGAATGCAAAATTACTTGTGATCGAACTAATATCAAACTATGTGGGAGATAACAAAACGCAATAGTACTAAGTTCTGGCAACTTAAGTGATGATGGGATTAACCCCTCGATAAAAAAGTGTGTTTTTGTTTCTTAGTTAGTTGCGGTTCTTCTGAACACTAATTTAAATGATTGATAATTGTTTTACCCATATTTATTTAGACATAAATAATATAGAGTTGTTTTATAACTGGAATTTATAATTAACTTATTCATATAAACATTTAGCTATCATCCGTTAAGCCCGGTTATTTTGCAAATAACATACTTATTAGTGTACAAGTCGCTGCATCGCTTAAACTTTTGGTTGAAAAAGTTTAAAATAATCTATACATATTATAATACGAATCTGTACATTTAATTTCATTTTTTAAGTAATTTTTGCGATTTCGATACGATCCTAATGCAATCATATATTTTTTTATTTTTGACAATTTATCTGGAAGTATGGATTTTGTTCAAATCTTACTTCAATATTCCCTATAAGTCTGGTCAGTCTGTAGGCTATAATTTATCACGCTATTTGCTATGGGGGGAGCAGTAGGTATAACAATTTGTTCGTATTCCTCTATAGTTCGTTATAAATAGTAAAATGACCCAAAAGGCAAAGAGTTACAGATTTACCATTTTGATTGATATAATTACGCTATGCCTTTATGGACCCAAGCAGTCAATCATAACACATACAGGGTGCACTTTTAAGGTGGACAATAATGGCAGGTACCTTAACCGTTGACGCTACAAGATAAAGGTTTTAGGAGACTGTCCTGAACTTTTTAGATCATTTTGATCTGTATTCATAGATTTAAATAATTTGCCCAAAAAATATTATTTATGCCAATCGATCTTGATTCTGATTAAGATCAGAAATCATAACTGAACCAACTGACGACTGAGTACCCACTAAAAAATCGCAAAATACTTCCTATACATTTCCTAGGAAACGAAAGTGCGAGAAAACACATTATGTGATAGTTCATAAAACGTACATAGAAAAAGAAAGGTTATAATCACAGAACAGATAAAGAGGTTAGAATGGAAGTAGTTCCTGATTTGTATTAGAACGCGTGTCGCCGCATGTCTCCCACTCTTGTCTCTCCACTACAAGCAAGAGATAATACGTACGCGCATTACGCACACAAATAAACCACACGCACTTACATCGCGTGTTTACTATTGGTTGTCACACTAACGCAAATACTGCTCTGGACTTACACTCACACACGTGTAAAAGCAATTTATTTCTCATATATGTTACGGCCACCAAAAGGTCGATTAATCATATCGATAAAATTACTGTAGTTTAGTTAATTAAAGTTTTGCATTTTTTCAAGTTGCGGATACGGTACGAATAACTTCCTAATTACATATAAATAAACTTAAATCAAAGACAAATTAAGGGGGAACATCCGATACTGCCGGGAAATTTAAATTTTCTTTAGTTTTATGCTAGTTGCAGCTCTGTTTTACGGCATAATAATAGAAAGAAAGAAAAATAGCATTTTTAATAACATAAAACGTAAAACAATGCTACAATATGCAAAAAAACTATAAAGAAATTTTCAAATTTCACGTCCATATCGAATGCTAAGTCGAATTAACATAATATAATCTAATTAATTTATTGTGAACTACTCCGTGAAAAAGTATTTATTAATTTTATCATGTTAATTTATGAATAATATCTGTGCCCGCCGGTTTCACCCGCGTTATATAATCATTTTCTGCAAAATGTTGCGATCATAAATTGTGCTACATTTAGTACCTATCCATTCAATTCTACCAGTTGCTTCAAACCACAGTTTTCTTGTAACAGGATCTTATGGACAGTTAAAAAAAAAGTGTTTGCATCGTAAATTAGATTTTAGACGAAAAACCAACTAAGAAACTAAATTAATAATCCACATTATACAATAATTGGTGTTAATATAAACAAAGTTATTTTCATTGTTATATTACTGACAATAATCATTCGTATACACATCTTAATATCGACATTGTTTACAATTTGGTACAACACTATCGACGCGCATAGATTTCCCAGAATTGAAGCTTTGGATCGACGCACGCGACGTTCGCAGGGAACGCAATACATTGCGCGACCGCTCACGTCGTGCAAGATCGTACCAATGTAATGCAAGCAATGTATAATTTTGCATCTGAATGCGATTTTATCGTTTTTGTCTACAAACTACATAATACTTTTGTAATAATTACAAATATCACTCGTATTTTAAGGTTTTTGGAGTTACCGGTGAAAAGAAATCCGTCCTCGGGCCACATTACACTCCTGACTTCTTTTCCGACACGTTATAATTGGGCAAGACGGCATAATTCTTTTTTTCCGCGGAGAATTGAACGCTTTCACAATAAGAGCGTGACTGTTGACCGGTGATTCTAATTTCGGTTGGGTTTGGAGCGCCCGCGCAAATGTGTGGCGCGCCTGTCCCGCCCACAAGGCCCTTCTAACCTCTTTAACTGTTCTGTGGTTATAATAATAAAATTAAATAAATATCTATGGTTAAGTGACTGTTTATGAGAAATCCCGAGTTTTATTATTTTAATTATAGCTGGTCGTGAAGAATAATCTATAAAAATGCATTAGTAAGTATATCATTGTCCAGCCATTAGGTAGTACATGTTATAGGAACGTAGGCATTCATTAATTCATAAAAAAACAAAAAGCTTTGCAGGCAATGGAAAATTCTCGACGTCGAATTGCTAGACGTCAGGTCGAGCTGGTTCTCACACGGTAAATGTGGCTTCCACGACACCAGTCCTGACTCTCTTCATATTTTGGATGCTGAGACCAAAACGTGTTACACATAGAAGCCTTAGTATTTAGTTTTTGTTTTAGCATTAACTGAATTTAAAATCCAGAATGAGTTCAGTTTTTCAGCTAACTACGCAAAAACCGGCAAGCGCTTAAATTCCACGATAGTCTATTTCAGAGCAGTCAATAAAAAAAAAACACTAAATAAAAAATAAAATAATACTTGCTTTCTAATATCCTTAAAACACTCACAAACTGTGCAACTTCACAAAGCTCCTACGATCAACTGCGAGTAAAATTGAAAAATTTCACTTTGTTGACGAAAGTTGTCCACTATGCATTGCTAATAAAGGCAGCTGACGCGGCCGGCTAATATGGTGCATCCTTGTTCAAAATGGTCATAGCCAATAATAACATTACGTTAACATTATGGTGTAATATAATCTAAATGTAGTTGAAAAGGAAAGCGGTGCCATTTTGTCTCTTGTCGAACACTTTATCCGTTTGTTTTACGAGGATTAGAAAGACGCTTCGTATTATTGTCATTATTTGAATATAAGTTGATATTTTATTTAAATTATTAGCAAAGAGTAAATCAAAAACAACAACATCAACACATACAACATTAACATATAGGTATGAATAAATAAAATAAAATATTACATGCCACTACGCAATTTTGAGACGTGGTGGTGGAGCAGTGATGGCCCAGGAGTGTTGCGCAATCTCAGAGGACACCTAACAGTATCGTATTTATGTCATATCATCTCAATTTTTTGAAATAAAAACTTATATAATCTCGCCGACTATTTTGCCGCGAAAAGCTAAAGATGCCAAACATGACTTGTTTGGTGGTGGTCACCTACTTGTTTAATTATGGTTTGTGAGAAAGTAGAAGAATGCGCATGTTTTATTAGAAGAACAAGAGAAAAACTTAAAATCATTAACTAATCAACCTGTCCAGCCTTCTTCCTATGTTGGTGTCGAGTTATGGATGCAGTTGATGGTATTCTACATTGAGCGACTGCCTATCTGACCTCCACAACCCAGTAACTCGCAAATATGACATCCCATAACAAGACTGGTTGTCAAACTTTCGGGTTTCTGACGACCCGTAATTATTGTCAAAGAACTACGAATGAGAGCCGGGAACGACGGCTTAACGTGCTTTTCAAGGCAAAAATGGTTAGCTATCCACGGATTAACCCTGGCAAGCGTAGCTTAACCAGATGGATTGACTCGCGCGGCTGTTATTGTTTTGCCACGAGCTCCAGAAAATAAATAAATACCAACAATAACACCTACCCTATTTTGAATGTACAGAAAATGAATAAATTAAGTGGTAGATAAATTATGCATAGCTAAATGGCCATCAACTCAGCAACTTAAAGTGCTGATTCCTATTATTTAACTTTAAGTTTGATGCTACGTACCTACCGAGTAATAGGGTGCGGGCCTTTTGCGGCACGAATCTATACTCGGGGCTACATGGTACCCAAATATAGTGGAGGTACTGTAGAGCCTAAGTGAAACTTTATGGAACTTAGAGCCTGGTCGGTTAGAAAATAACTGACAGCATTTGACCTTTATTCCGTTTGATAGGTTTTTACAAAAGAAATGAATATGATCCTGTCAGGAGCCGTGCTGCTGGAAGTATGTACTCGTATTCGTTAAAAGCAATATAATTCAATAGCTGATGCCAGCGTGTTTGTATTTTGTAGGATAGAAATCCCTACTAAACACTACACGAGGGTACTATAGGTACAACTCTGCCTAACCCTTTGGGGATTATAAGCGTGATGTTATGTGTAGAACCTCCTAAATTTCCGAAGTCGGTTAAACATCAGGAGATACTTTTATAATTACTAGATAGTATAATTAATCTATTTCGTTTACCTGACTTGATTCCCTGACTGGTATGTCACGCGTGAACCCTACAAATCGAAAATTATAAATTCACGATTATGAAAGCAATGACTGACCTGACAGCCAGTCTTACCAAGAGGTATCCTATTACCCAGTTACTGACTGGGTTGCAGGAGGTCAGATATAATATAATAATAATATCTTTGGACATTTCACGCGACGCCATATTGTCCCAAGCTAAGCAATCTATAATGCTTGTGTTATGGTAACGAGAGATGGCTGATAAACTACCTACTTATATACATTTTTTTTTTAATAAATACATATTATAGATAGGAAAATACCATACCCGGAACAAATACTTGCAGGTCGTACAAATATTTGTTTCGTGCGGGAATCGAACCCGCGACATGCTGCGCAGCAGTCAACCGCTCAACCACTGCGCCAACCGTGTCGTCAAAAGTAAGTAGATAAGTAGTCGCTCCATGTAAAATACTGGTATTCAGCTGCATCCGTTTAGACCGGAAGCTGACCCCAACATAGTTGGGAAAAGGCTAGGCTGGGCAACGCAGATTGATTTATGAAAGCAATGCGACGAATAAACGACGAATGTTAATTAATAAAGTCAGGCGTTTTCAACTAATTGGAGACTGTTAAATATTGCGGTAGTGTCTTCTTTGGATTAATTAAAATAGATGACGCATGTCTAAGAGATATTTCTCAACAGCATGTGAAGCTATGTCAGAGGCTCTTGGGCAGCATAAAAACTCTGACACCAGGTAAGTCACTATCCACACGAAAGGAAGAAGAAGATTGAATAGAATAATTATTTGTGTTTTGATCAGTTTTTACAGCAAAATTACCCAAACAAGTCTTGTTTGGCATAGAACAGAAATTAATAGAAAAGAATAATCTGTATTATGTAGGTTCACTTCGAGGCAGTGCGTAAGGAAATACTTATATTAGTTGTGCACAGTCGACACACGACGACACGACGATGTAATGGTAAGTTAACAGCCGACTGAAAGACCAGAATCTATTTATTAGGGTTCCGTACCCAAAAGGTGCCTGCGGGACCTATTATGAAGGCTTCAATGTCTGTCGGTCTTTCACAGGTCTGTTTATTTTGAACCGTAATAGACATGTAGTAGTAGTATGCTAGTCTGGTAGAAGTGAACGCATTATCTTAAAATAAACGGCAACAATTAAATATTGCTTCTTATTTCCAGAAACGCCTACCCCATTTGGATTCTCACAGATTTTAACATCGTTAGCGACAAATCTGTGTGTAGACTGATTTTGAAGTCAGGCGACTACGTTCACCAAATACTCGTTATATTTCAAGCGACCACAGCCACTGGACCAGGATCTACCCACCAAGCATTTCACAACCCAAACACGACTTCAAATAATTGGAACAAAGCTTCACATTGACCTTGAGCACAGTATCGACAGTTTCATCACAAACTGGCAGAGCCGGTATCGATAATAATCGGCTAACGAGAATCGTTGGGCAACTCTATTGACGGGCTGACAGGCGCGTGGACGCACCTCTCTAGCAGTGACAGATAAGTACTTAAGTTTGAAGTGGTCTGGAGCATGGTGTTGATGTTGTACTTGTAGGTATAGTGTGCGCACGCGCACGATCTGATAATAGATAATGTAGCTCGAATAGGTGCCTAGGGGTGCCTTCACTGTAAAATTCTCACTGTAAAATCTTGGGTGAAGTGAGCTTGAAGCATACTGTCTTTCCACTTGATTCTAGGTATTGACAGTATTGACAGGTCAATTCAAGCTTACTATACTGTGTGTAACCGAAAGGGTATATACATCCAAAGCATACTTATGCTACAGACCACCAAACTAAACAACTTTTACTATGGGACCAACTATGAAATCGTGAAAAAAAAATCAGCTGTTCCCTACATTTCGACGAGGTGCGTGACCAAAAATGTATAGAACAGCAGTTTTTTTTTTGCGTATGTATCTACCCTTTCGGGTACACCTGTATAATACTATGTCTACGTTTCCACGACGAAAGTTTTACAGAGTAGATCGGCAGATCAAAAAGAGAATTGGATGGAGTTTTTTTCGAAGACCGTATTTCTATTTGCTATCACTTTTCAGAACCTATAAATAAAGATTATTTGTTAAGAAAGAGGGGAATTCAGAACACTTTAAAATAGTTACTGTGTCTCTGAACCTGTGGCAACTGTAATTGTTATTGACAACCTAATTACGTCAAAAATATTTAATTGGGTAGAAATAAAAAAACTACCAACTACTAAAAAGGCCTATTGAATCTAAGTAAAACTTTTCGTGACGGTTCAAGTCTTTCAACCAACATTCAAAGTACCTTCTCTTTGTTTGTCTACCGAGTCACTGGTTCGATTCCAAAAAAATACCTGTGTAACGCATCGCCGTTCTCAGAATTAAGTCTGGAAGCGGTTTGTTCATGTAAATGTTTATGGTCAGTGTATTCTCATTCGTTAACAGGATTTGCTTAATTATTTTCGTGCAGTAAAACTCTTTAATTATTTTTGGAATTGAACAGATGGTTGATGACGAGATAAAGACCAAGCACTGCTCTTAAAGTGTGAAAAGATTTTTGGTTGTTTGTCAGGGTTGTCCTTCAACTCATTAGAATAAAGAAAGATCTGGTAAATATTGATTACATTAAATGTCTGGTCCAACTCACTGCATGCATATATAATAACATAAAAACGAAAGTGGCTGTTACCTTTTACCGACCTACCTGACATATATAATGTCAAAAGAACCTTCAGGCTAAAAAAAAAAAATTTTTGGACGCTTACTAAAAGTGCCGGCCAAAAAATTGTACCAGTGGTAAGTCATTTGGAGCAATGGTTAATATGGCACAAAAGTTCTAGGATTTGATTTCATCACAGCTTCTCTAAAAACGGTAAGTACAGGAAAACATCGTGAGTGAACCAAAAATTCGAAGACATATGACATCCGCCAACTCGCACTGAGCCCGCGCCCACTCCCTCTCTTAGAGAGGAGGCCTGTTTCCCATCAGTGGGAATATTATAGGCTGATTACATATATTATGTAAGTTCCTATTCAATTTTATTTGAAAGCAAGCTTTTTTGTAGGTATTACCGCATTTAAAGAAAATAATTTAATTACTTTAACTTTTAGTTACGGATTGCCTGGTAAGAGCAAATGGGAATCTGCTTAATCTCTTTGACTCTGAATACTAACTTCCATAACGAACACCAAGTAGAACTTCCGGGTCAATAATCTGACGAATAATTCCATACTTGGGACTTTGCCCGTAACAGTGTTCACAAAAACAAATGACATACAAGTGACGTGATTCACATATAAGCCGGTAGCCTACCGCCCACTAAAACCAAACAACACACTTTCATAAATAACATCACGCCAGTATAACATACAGGGGATTATGCACTTATAGTCTGTCTATTAAAGTATTAAATGATACTGAAATTACACATCATATTAACAAAAAATTTAAGTCTGAGAATGTCAGGAAGAGATGGCGGGACGACCTAGACGCATACCGTAGGATCGAGGTGGCTCAAGAAAAAGATGTCAGGAAGGATTTGGAGGTGGCATTTTCTTAGCAGTGGGACAGAGTAGGCTAAGTAAAAAATGTAGACATTTCCTATCTAAGAGAAGAAAAATCGAAATAAAATCTAATTTAAAACAAGAGTCAAATCTTTTAAGCCCAGACATAGGTAATATTGGTCAGATCATGTGAAGGCAATATAGATCCGTGTCTGAAATGGTCTCTTGAGAAAAGAATCTCACAAGTCTTCTTGGTCTTGATGGAGGGCGTCATATAACAGACTTGCAAACCGTACAAGAATGTTACCGGAAACTCTTCAGGTGACTTTGTCCTCTGCTAGTGATTAAGCAACTAATTGAGGGTAGACATTGAGGAAAGAATCTCACATGGATCTGCATTGTCTTCACATGATGTGACCAAGATAACCTATGTCTGAGCTTAAACGATTTGACTCCAGTTTTCAGTTAGACTTTATTGGTACATTTCTTTTCAGGAGTAGATTGGAAATGTGGACTCCATTTAGCTTACATATTCTACATTTGGCGACTTTTAACCGGTGAAGATGTTAGCGCCTGCAACCTCTGTGTTCACGTCACGCACTTTAAGCAACATATTGCCAAGTATATTTCTTAGGCGCTTATAACTGACTGTGCTGTTTTACATTGTTTAAACCAAAATTAATAAATAAAAAATATAATTTAATAAAGAATTTCGATTTTTTTGAATAATAAAATAATGAAAGCTTTCAACAGAAAGATACACAAGAGAACATCGATTATTTCAATTTTAGGTCTTATGTCTAAACCTTGAAGCTTTGTCATCTGAAAAAAGGTAGAAGAAGACGGAAAAGAAGGTTGAGATGTCATGATGGTGCAGCATTATCTGTATTAAAAAAAAAGTATATAAGCAGTATATCAGCTATCTCGTTACCATAACACAAGCATTGGGTTGCTTAGCTTGGGACTATATGGCGCTGTGTGAAATGTCCAAGGATATTATTATAAGTAGTTAATATATTTGGCCAAAAATATTTTATTTTCGAAATCTGCACTTAAAACAGTCTTGTAAACCATCGGTATGTGGTACTACTACAAAGTGTACTCTGCTAATTTCTTCGGACGAAAATACAATATAGATAGAACTACACCAACAGGTAAGGTCGGTTAATCACTATGTATTACGTATTTCCATCGGTCCACCTACCTACATACCACATCAGTAGGTAATGATTAATGATACAATCGCTTTAAGGAAAGCCATTCAAAGCACGTACATGCATATTGTGTAGGAAGATCACATCACAGTACGCGGCCTCACTAGCGGGCCAACGTTACGTACAATGTCACGGTATGTCGCGGGACAAGTGAGTAGTCCGACATTTCAGAAATAACTAAGTTTTTCAGAAATAACTAGGCCAATCGTAATAGTGTCAATTATGATTATTTAAACATAATCGGTTATTATTGACTATGGAGGTACACTTCTGGATATTTCTTCGGGGAAAACAGGTGTGATAATTTGTGAAACATTTGTCCAAATATGAACATATAACATAATCTGTCCCTACGACGAAACTGTCGCCCACCCGAGGGGTGGAACCTAGGACCATCATTCACGATTGCGAGTTTTGCGACTACAACGAACCCTTATTGTATGTTCATTTTCGGTTTTGGGCAATTGTCACCGGTAGTAGATATGCATTTTCGGCAATTTTGTGTAGGTACAAGTCATTAAAATTTACGTCCGCTATTGCAATGTTCGCGTGTAACGCTTTGTATTCATTATACAACTGTAATTTTATCGTAAACCTCATTTAATTAAACAGTAATCGAACCTGAATTTTTTGGGTGATGCCTCTTTAAAAGAGTTTCAAAATGTAAGTATCTAGGTCACTGGGGCACCGATGATTTTAAGGACGGTTCTGACATTGAGAGAGTGCGCATGTTATAGTACGATGCAATATGTTAGCTCGCAGGTTTGCACAGTGTACAAAAGAAGTAACGAGGATACTGTCAGATCTTTTACATATGCAGCCTGTTGAGAACAGTGCGAAGGTCTCGAAGATGGTGGAGATAAATTAGTGGACTGTATAATTTGCTGGTACAACAGTGCAGGGAAGTGGGCTGGCTGGAATAACCACCACAGGCCTTCATGACCCACGCACAATGGTCCGCCTAAGGACTGAGTGCGGAAACCAAAACCTCAAGATGAAGATTGCTGGTCCAACTGAATTTAATTGTCAGAAACCGTATACATGTTTACAAACCGGTGACCCAAGGAGAAGTGTGTTATGCGCTTGAAGAGAGAGTGCGTGAGGTCCGTCATCCACGCCGCCCGTCGCGCGCACACCACACCGCGGTCGCCCGGCCAAGCCACCTGGGTCAGCGGCTCACACGCGCTGCGCCTGCCGCACCCGAAGATGTCGAGGTTCGGTTCTCGACAAGCCTGTGGGTTGACTATTTGCAGAGAGCGTGCCATTTTCAGGGAGTGCAGTACAATAATGCAATCAAGATGCTGATGGGGCTGCCCCGTATTGCAGTGCCTCTGGTATGTTTGTAAAGGCACCACGTAGGCAGCTTCGTTGCAGTCATGCGGAAGTGTAGATCCTCGAAACCTTTTTTACCAAGAAAAACCTACTAACAATCAAAACAAAATTACTTTCGTTTATGTGTTTCGGCCAAAAATGGATATGATGCCGAATTTTGTGTTCGTTCCTGGCCGAAAAAAAAACGAATTTCAGTCTGTAAGAATAAGCACTTACACTAGAAATTCGTTTGCCCTCATACCAATTTATTTGGAGTCATTGTTTCAACATGCTTTCCCCCGATACCGCTGCATTAGTCGTTATCTCGCTATGGCTTACTAATGTTAATAAAATGTATCATTTACGTAAATTAGATAATCATCGACATTTAACTCAAATTTAGTTGACAAAGCAGTAAAGCGTCGCATACGTTTACTCAGACGAATAATAATGAGTGTCGTAATTATGGACTAAAATTAAACTTGACTAACTAAACCGTTCTTCTTTTAAAATCAAATGCAACGGCTGACATATTCAAATAGGTAATAATAATAACTGGTTTTAATTAAGTTTTTATCTATACTAATATTATAAAGCTGAAGAGTTTGTTTGTTTGAACGCGCTAATCTCTGAAACTACTGGTCCGAAAAGAAAAATTATTTTTGTGTTGGATAGCCCATTTATCGAGAATATGTAATGAATATAGGCTATGTAACATCACGCTACGACTACACAATAGGAGCCGAGCAGCGGGTGAAACCGGACTTGACTTGCTTATAAAATCAAGCTAAACCCCCAAATAATTATATTTAAGTAATATTGAAACTTTACTAAAGCCGTTACAATCGCAATCTTCTTCTTCTTCTTCGTGTGGTTAGTGACTAACCTGGTGTCAGAGTTTTAACGCTGCCCATGGGCCACTGACTTAGCATCACATACTGTTGAGAAATATCTCTCAGGCATGCCGGTTTCCTCACGATGTTTTCCTACACCGATTTTAAGCAAGTGATAATTATAGAATACGCACATGAATCCGAAAAATCAGAGGTGCGTGCCTTGGGTTTAGGTTTAAAGAAACTTTATTCTCAATAAAAACATAACAATGTCACTTACTTGAGAACAATGCTAAAAAAAGTAATTTACATATATTCGTCATCACCAGTTACAGACTAAAGTTACCACTTCAAACAAGTTACCAATCCAATGCATTCATTTCCCCACAAGTGATCGATCTGCAACTATATACTGGTTAAGTTGGGATTTGAATGCATTAAAAGAGTGTAGGTTTCTTATACATGACGGTATTTTATTATAAAGTTGTGCTCCTTCAAAAGTAAGCATTTTTTTGCCATAATTAGTTCTGGTTTTAGGTAAGACAAGTAAGCTAGCACGTCGTGTGCTGCGTTGACTAATTTGTTTGTATTGTGTAAGAATTATGTTCGTGTGCATGCTTTTGTTAAGAATTTTTCTAATAAAAATACATGTGTTATAAATATATAATTGTTTGATGTTCATTATTTTTGTGTCTCTATAAATTTTAAGGGTTGATGTTAAGTATGGATAGTTGAACAGTATTTTTATGAGTTTATTTTGGATTACTTGAAGTTCTGACAATTTTGTTTTTCCTGCGCTTCCCCAAATTTCGATCAAATAGAGTAGATGCGGCTTCACTAGGGAGTTATAAATAGTGTATCGTAGTTTTGGTGGAATACAACGAGCTATATTACGCAATGACCCGGCAAGTGCTGAGAGCTTACTTTTTATGTAATCAATGTTTGCATTCCATGTGAGTGAGCTGTCCATTCTCAGACCGAGATATTTTTCACAAGTTTTAAGTTCTAACTGTACATCATTAATTGTTAGTGGGTCATGTGGGGGAATAACTTTATTTTTCGCCTTAAATATAACGTAACATGTTTTTGAGATGTTAATTGTTAGAAGGTTGAACTGAAACCAATTAAACAAAGAATTTAAATCATCCTGGGCTTGTGAGATAATGTGATGAATGGAAGATCCGAAGTAGAATAAACAAGTGTCATCAGCGTATAAGGTAAGGTGACCATGAAGTTTAACTTCGTGTATGTTATTGACATATATTAAAAAGAGCAAGGGACCTAAAATAGATCCTTGCGGGACGCCACACGTAATGGGCAACGCATTACTTTGGTAACTACTGAGTTTAACTACTTGCAACCGATTTTTTAAGTAAGACTCGAACATTTTTAAAGCATTACCTGTAATATTGGCCGATTCCAGTTTCTTAAGGAGCAATTTGTGGGATACCGTATCAAATGCCTTTTTTAGGTCAATATAAATACCTAAAACTATATTTTTATTATCTATATTTTGTTTAATTTTAGTTATAAGATCAACAGTAGCTGTAGTAGTATTACTTTTTGGTCTAAATCCATATTGCCGGTCAGTCATAAAATTAATGGAACTCAAATGTTTTTCTAATCGTTTGTGAATAATTTTTTCTAGTATTTTTGACAAAACAGGCAACACTGAGATCGGTCTGTAATTCCCAGGATCTGTGGTGTTTCCTGTTTTAAAGATTGGCGATACTTTTGCTGTTTTTAGTGTTTCTGGGAAGTTACCTTCAGCTAATAGTTTATTTAGACATTTGCTCAAGTCATTTGCAATTAAATTTTTAGCGCATTTTATAGCCTTGGTATTTATTCCATCTAGACCAGTACTGCAGTTTGGATCAAGGTAAGTTATAATGTTCGTAATTTCTTTAGAAGAACATGGACTAAAACTAGAAAGCTCATCAGCGTCCTGGGGCAGAGGGTTAGGTAATGCTCGATAGTAATCGTCATGAAATGATTCTGGTATTTCACTCGCTAACAGGGGTCCTATCATAGCAAAGTATTTGTTAAACACTTGACAAATAGCACTAGGCTCTGTGACGTTATTAGAGTCAACTACTAGTTTTGAAGGAACACAACTTTGTTTTATTTTATTAGCCGATAAGGTATTAATTAGACTCCACATTTTCTTAGGTTTTCTAATACATTTGGTAAATTCATCATAGTAGTAGGAGTTTTTTGTTCTTTCTATTAATGTAGCTACACAGTCTCTTTTATTATTAAATTCTGTCTTTAATACGTCGTCGTTTTGATTCTTTTTATGTTCTACCCATAACATATTCCTTTGGTTAATTTCTTCAATAATATTCTTATTAATCCAGTCTTTTTGCGGGGGATTGAGAATTTTGGTCTTCGTGGTTTTACTCTCTTCTATACAGAGCTTTATTTTATTTTCAATTGCTAAGTAATCGTTATCGGAATTATTGAAGTCAGTTATTTCAAGGAGGTTATATAGTTTTGTGTAGTTTATTGCTTGATATTGAACTTTCATTTTCGGAGTAGTTTTCACTTTTTTAAGCTCTAAGTACAACTGGTTGTGGTCAGACATAGGTGATTTAATAACGGCCATATGAAAGTGATCATCTTTTAGATTGGTGCTAATATGATCTATGATAGTACTTTTTGTTTTGGAGTCTCTTGTACAGTATTTTTTGTTTACTTTGTTCAGTAATATATGTCCAGCTTCCCTTACTACTGCTTTGTATTGTTTTGTCTCTTTATTGTTCTTACTTAATAGATCGACGTTGAAGTCTCCGAAGACTACGGATCTTTTTCGTGATTGTAGCTGTGAATCATATTCTTGAAGAAATTCTTTGTAATTAGTGTTACCAGGGTAGTATATGACTCCTATTTCAAGCGCATATCGTTCCAAACTAATCCATAGGTAATTGTTTCCACCTTGGTACTTAGACTCGAATAAACTACACTACTACACTAAACTACTAATAAACTAAACTTTGAACTCGAGACCTATGACTTGGCAGTCCGACGGTCACACCACTAGGCTATCACTGCTTGTATCGCAGTCGCATAAATAATGGCAATAATTTTAAAACAATTACTGTGTTGTTGTGTTCACGCACAGCACTAGCAGTGCTGTATAAGCCCAGTTGTACACACACGTATGATTCGACACGATTGATTCGACGTATGTAGGCAAGGTCGTCGGTGATATACGGTTCAATGCAATATTGTTTACAGATTACGATGGAGCTACGGCATGCAGCTGTTGCCGTATGCGCATATACAAGCTCATACGATTATTCTACGGTGTGACTAGCGCGCCCTTACCTTAAACAAACCTACAGAGGCACATCAAGTTACCCCATACTGTCAAATTTCTTTGATAGTTTTTCAACTTTATCACAAAATCATAAGGTTCATTTTCAATTGGTAAAATTTGTCAGTTAACGATAGCTTGACGGGCCGAGAACACCAGATTATTCGACCGTAACGTGACGTCCATGACGGTGGTATGCGGTGGAAACGCGACCTTAGAAATGTATAGGTACATCAGTATTTTGGCGCCGTCATCTCGTTCTCGTTGATGGTGCGAACAGCCTAAGGCAGTGCTTTCTAACCTTTACAATATTGTTACCCCTATGACTTCTTAGGAAAACCGATTTAACTCCGACCTTAAAATGTTACCAATACAAACAATACAAGCAAATACAAATATCTTTATTAGTCACAAATTGGACATCATTCTGACATGACGATGACGCGACGGCAGCTATTATAGAAAGAAATGCCACGAGCGCGGTACTTACTGCGTGGCGATCTATAATTTTATTTACATTAGATCTTCATTATTCAGTTCTTCGTTACCCCCACAAAAAAGCTGATTTACCCCCATGAGGGTAATTACCCCCAGGTTCGGAATCACTAGACTAAGGAGTCGTAAAAAATTTAAAAATACGTGGTCCGTTATAAATGATTTACAGACTTAGCGTTTGCTCAAGTCTACCTTCTTACTCTATAATAATAATTATCTACGTCATACAGAAAAGCGTCTCCTGGCCGTTTTGTAAACAGCCTAATTTCATGGTTGCCCCGACGCATTCATTTTCCTCTCAGTATTTTTTTGACTGTGACTTTGACAAGTGCTCGTGCTTAAGAGTAATATAAAAAAAACTTTTTGTTTATTCTGATAAATAATGATATAAAATAAGGTATGTAAGTGTTATGTTACGAATACACCCCCTTTTTATTTGAATAATTATATTTTTATAATTATGTGAAAATTTGTTTGGAACGTGCATTACATCTTGTTTTAATTAATATTTCAAAAGAGATTAGTTCCTACAAGATATACATATAATAATATGTTATTTACTACAGACAGTACAGAGGCACATCAAGTTACTCCTATCTGTCAAATTTCTTTGATGGTTTTTCAACTTTATTACCAAACGTTAAGGTTCATTATCGATTGGGAAAATTGGACAGTTTGGGATAATAACTAACTTAATAACTTGATGTGCTGACGTCTGTACATACTCGTACCTAACTGAATGCAACAGTGGTCCAATTAAAAAATAATTATCAACTCTTAAATGTCTTGGTAGGCACTTAGTTGAATAATGTTTGTGTTTTTTTTTATTATTGTGTCCATAATGAATGCATGCAGTGTTGTATCGATTGATCTAAATAACAACATGTAAGTATATTAATTAACACTTCGTTTACTAGTACCTACTAACATGTTTTAATTAAAAAGGTCATTAATATACTAACAATCACTTAAAGAATACAGATAGGCATACCTCCCTTCATAAAACCAATTTATATTAGCTTATAAACAATCAATATAGGTTGGGATTTAATTGAGATGACGAATCAATACTTTCTGGGGTAGATAGGTATCAATACTTTGTGGGGCTTCTCGCTTTTCGAGATTCTGTATAGGCACAATGGATTGCCTGTGTCTAATGTGATAATATACGCTGTAGTGATTGCGTGCGTAGGTATTCTGCACAAATATTCATGCAACAAAATAATTCGAGGTTATAATATCATGCAATTGGTAAATTTTTGTAAAAACAGCACCCATGGATGCGTTCGTGGATCAGTGACCTGAGTACGAAACCTGTTTTTTTTGCATGAATCCGGGACATGACCGAATTAACGTCATGCTGCATAACATCACGACTGTAATCGACGAAGGGTTTAGCAGAAGTGTACTTATAATACTACCTACTTACCTACCTTACCTACTTGAAAGACGAGCCCATTGCCATAATTGACCGAGCACAAATCCTGAGTATGCGATATTCCCGTTGGAAAAACCCAATAACGCGTTTCGCGACAATTTTTGTTAATTTATGGTCATCGACCCTCCTACATGACCTAGGTCGCAATGTAATATTGTATAATTGCATAGCACGTTTGTGAGTACTATGTACCTACTATAAAGCTACCATTTACTGAGTACGTCTTGTTACATTGACTTGCATGTGCTCTGGCGGCTGAGAGCATGTCATGCTCCATGTTCATGAACGGGCGCCGTCAGTAGGGACAGGTCGCCTCTCAGCTGCCACGGCTCTTTTAAAAAATTAACTTAATTTTGAATTATTTTTTAAATTTTGTAATTATGGACGCTTTTTTAAGTTCTGCATCGTTCTCACATATTTCAACATGAATGATGTTACCCAGTTTTTGAAAACATATTTTGATTTAAAAGAGTGTCCTTGGCATGGAGTTTCTTGCCCGTTCTTCTCCATAGGTACTGCTTTGGAATGGGCAACTAGCTTCATCTTTCTGACTTACCGACCCCTTGACAATTCAAAAGTGCCTGTAATTGGTTTATTTGAAATAAATGCTTTGAGTTTGAGTTTGAATAGCGTGTTATCGAAACTGCAATCGTCGCAGTAAAGAACTTTCGCAACAACGAACTTCGCGGTAGTATCTAAACTTTCGCAGTAACGTACATCGCAGCAATTCAATTCGCAACTATGATTTACACCCCAAGACCTCATGTTCAGCAACAGCTCTTGCAACCACTAGAACTAAGAGACCATTTACAGGCACTTTTGAATTGTCATGAAGTCTAGACTTCATGAGAATTCAAAGTGCCTGATTCTTTCTGACGACAGAACGATGACGCTAATTGCTAATTACCCAATTCAAAGCGTAGGTTGCTATGGAGAAAAATGGACAAGAAACTCCATGGACACTCTTTTCAATCAAAATACAGGTTACATCATTCATGTTGGAGTTATAATATGTGAAAACAATCTTGAAAGACGTGCACGTTAAGTTCCCGTAACAAAAAGTAGGAAAAAAACAACACATAATGTTTGTAAATATTAATCGAACATTGGAATCTTATTAATTATCTAATCCAAACCACCGATCTAAAATTATATACTATATTAAAAAAAAACAACACAATGTAATTGTAATAACATACACAATGTAAATGTTGGCGCAGTGGTTGAGGGATTGACTGCTGCGCAGCTTGTCGCGGGTTCGATTCCCGCTCGGAACAAATATTTGTACGACCTGCAAGTATTTGTTCTGGGTCTGGGTGTTTTTATATCTATAATAATATGTATGCAGGTATTTACAAAAAAAAAAGTTATATAAGTAGTTTATCAGCCATCTCGTTACCATAACACAAGTATTAAGTTGCTAAGCTTGGGACTATATGGCGTTGTGTGAAATGTCCAAGGATATTATTATATTATTAATACAAACACGTAATCCTCAAAGACAAGACAGTACCGTTTTATACTTCGCATGTATTTAATTGAACCTCAAACATTACCCATTTTGCTTTCCTAAAAACATTATTAATCTGTCTACAATGTTCCCAATGCTGGGACACAGGCCTACCCTCTTTGACAGAGAGTGGGCTTTAATCAACCACGCAGGTCCAGTAAGGGTTGGTAGTTGTCACATTATCTTCGAATTTGTGTTTCTAGGTCATGCCGGTTTCCTTACGATGTTTTCCTTCACCGCTCTCAAAACAGTGGTGATGAAATTATTTACGCCAAAGATTTGAACCTAGGGCGTGGGTTCGTCAGTCAGGGCCGTTACCTCTGGGCGGCCACTTCTCCCTAAAAATTACTGAATACTAAATAAAGCAGCCTTTTGTGAACTTCTACAATTTTTTTTTATTCAAAAATAAAAGGTAGTCCTTATATTTTTGAATAAAAAAAAAATTGAAGAAGAAGTTCGGTAACGGTAGTCCGTTAAATACAGTGTTCGTAAATCTATGTCAAATTTACTGATGATTTGTGCCTGAACTAGGTAACCCTGTGTTTCAGGCGCTTGCAGGTAACATTAATTGATTAAATAATTTCTATTTTGGGGACCTAAAACTACTAAATAGTACCTAACTGTAACTGACTTGGTATAGAGTTCGCCGGTATCATTACAATGTAAATATTTTTTTAAAGGATCAGTGAAATATTTCCTCCCGTTCTTGCCCTTTGATTACGGAACCCTAAAAACTAATAACAAGTGAGGCTACACAACAAATGCCAAAGAGCCAGTGCAAAACATAGTTATAAGAAAACCCATCGCTAGTCAACCTTGACATTGCCAATCAATATCGTAAACCATCATAATTCGCAGTTTTTATACAAATTTTTTGCTCGACGTCTATCGATTATGAAGATCAGCTATTCTTATTGTGTTTAGGTGAAAAGGTTACTTAATAAAACATTGGTTCATACCTACATAGCTATAGTTATCCCAGCAAAAGTATGTACTTCGGCAATTCTTACTAATATTATTATTCTAAAGTAGGTAAAACTATCTTAAGTATATGTTACTTTTTCACTCCTAAACCACAGAACGGATATCAATAAAATTTGGCAGAGAGAAAGATTGCATCCCAGAGAAGGCTACTTTTTGTATCAAAAATATCTCCCGACATTGCGATATAACCGAACTTCACACGGACGAAGTCGCGGGCAAAAGCTAATTATCATAGGTATATCTTCGATGACCCGAACGCGCGATTATGAGATCTTATGCTGTTTCAATCATGGAAGACTTACCTATTTTATTACTATGGTTACAATATGTGAAATACAGGTGCAAGCTGGATTGTCCTAAGCAGGATTGTCGGATAGGGTTACCGCTACCCCGGAACATAAAGGGCTACGGAAGGAACATGGATGAGTTTTAGTCAGTAAGAGTCTGATACCACTCCCTTCCGCTGCACCCAGAGCGGTAGGAGTAATTTGATGATTTCCCACGCTCAAAAAAAACGGTGCAAGGTAATCCGGGAAATACGAATTAGCCGATCAGTACCAGGTAGTATGTTGATCAAAATACCATTCGCGACCGTAACAACAATAATTTACAGAATTATTATTACCATTTACACCATCAATACAACCCTCAACAAGTACCGATTATTGAATTACTATGTTATAAAATTATAACATTTTAATTTAGTTCTTTCTTAGAGTTGTATGTAGCTTAATGATTTTAATTCTCTCAATACTTTATTACTTACGGTAGGAACTCGTATTTCTATCAACACCTAACGTTCCAACTAAACTCGGAAACACGAATATTACCGAAGCGTATACTTATTCTGGTTACCCTGTACCTATGGTAAGCGGGATTGTCCTAAAGGGTTACCGCTACCCCGTTAGTGCTATTCTGTAAAAACCTCACCGTGATAATTTTGGTGTAGTGAGTTTAAAGAGAGCTGTCAGTATAGTATCAATCCCCAGCATTATGTGGATACGCCAGCTCACTTCACGCTCATGTCACCTACGTTTAAAGAGAGCTGTCAGTATAGTATCAATCCCCAGCATTATGTGGATACGCCAGCTCACTTCACGCTCATGTCACCTACGTTTAAAGAGAGCTGTCAGTATAGTATCAATCCCCAGCATTATGTGGATACGCCAGCTCACTTCACGCTCATGTCACCTACGTTTAAAGAGAGCTGTCAGTATAGTATCAATCCCCAGCATTATGTGGATACGCCAGCTCACTTCACGCTCATGTCACCTACGTTTAAAGAGAGCTGTCAGTATAGTATCAATCCCCAGCATTATGTGGATACGCCAGCTCACTTCACGCTCATGTCACCTACGTTTAAAGAGAGCTGTCAGTATAGTATCAATCCCCAGCATTATGTGGATACGCCAGCTCACTTCACGCTCATGTCACCTACGTTTAAAGAGAGCTGTCAGTATAGTATCAATCCCCAGCATTATGTGGATACGCCAGCTCACTTCACGCTCATGTCACCTACGTTTAAAGAGAGCTGTCAGTATAGTATCAATCCCCAGCATTATGTGGATACGCCAGCTCACTTCACGCTCACTTCACGCTCATGTCACCTACGTTTAAAGAGAGCTGTCAGTATAGTATCAATCCCCAGCATTATGTGGATACGCCAGCTCACTTCACGCTCATGTCACCTACGTTTAAAGAGAGCTGTCAGTATAGTATCAATCCCCAGCATTATGTGGATACGCCAGCTCACTTCACGCTCACTTCACGCTCACTTCACGCTCATGTCACCTACGTTTTCACGGTAACATTTAACAGAATCGAACGGCTGGTTAGCAGTACAGACGCCAGCACATCAAGCTATCCCTAACTGACAAATTTTCTCAATTAAAAATGAACCTTATGACTTGGCAATAAAGTTGAAATACTATCAAAGAAATTTGACAGATTGTGGTAACTTGATGTGCTGGCCTCTGTACTTTGGTGGGCATAGGTAAAGGTTTTTTTTTAAGGGTGGGAAATCATCAAATGACCCCTCCCGCTCTGGGTGGATCGGAAGGGAGTGACAGACTCTTACTGACTAAAACCCATCCATGTTCCTTCCTTAGCCCTTTATACTCTGGGGTAGCGGTAACCCTTTCGGACAATCCCGCTGATTGACCTCGAGCTAGCGTTGGCCCAAGTTTCAATTGACTAAGAGGCCAGGTGGTAGCAAATACCTTCTGATTTTGTTATCAACATGAGGACAATGTATGTTTCCTCAAGGAGAAATGCAGTATCTACCACGACTTAGTAAACTAATATAATGCAGTATCTATTTCGTGTGTTAACAAAAAAGCTTTTGTTACATTTCTTCTTCTTTTCGTGTGGTTAGTGACTATTCTGGTGTCAGAGTTTTAATGCTGCCCATGGGCCTCTGACTTAGCTTCACATGCTGTTGAGAAATATCTCTCAAACATGCTGGTTTCCTCACGATGTTTTCCTTCACCGATTTTTAAGCAAGTGATAATTATACAATACGCACATGAATCCGTTAAATCAGAGGTGCGTGTGTTGGGTTCAAACTCGAGACCTATGACTTGGCAGTCCGACGGTCATACCACTACGCTATCACTGTTATTTTTAAATTTTATTTAAGTGGATTGAAATCCAGGCAAGTACCAATGCGACTTGAGGAATCCTGGTTTGGAGTGGTAGTTAAGTACTTTTGATGTAGGCGCGTTGATGGCGAAAAATATTCCACGGGACTAGTAAGTTGGTCTGACATCGCCAACCCGTCTTAAGCAAGCGTGCTGATCAATGCTCGTACCTTCTGTATATGAGATGAGGCCTTTGCCCTTTTTTTCCTTCTTCACGAATTTGTTACACATCAAAGTTAATTAAAAATTGACCTTTAAAAATATTCTACGCACAATAGCCATTCGCCTCGGTCTTGGTTCATCAGAGACTTATATTGTTAAATAGATAAATTTATATTTCCAAACCATGTTTCTTTTGCAAATACTGTTGTTTTGATCAACAAAAAGGCCCCCGCAGACAGACGCGACAAGACTAGTGTAACTAATTTCTATGAAAACATCATGGATATTGTTCTACCGAAATCGCGTCGCGCCTTTCTGCGGGAACCTTAATTTATTAAGTGGGTACTTAACATAATAATGAGCATCTCAATAGTTACTAATACAACAATAACCTTGTAAAATCCTAGAAATATTTGAATAATTTGTAAAGAATTAACTATTTATCAGCGGCATTACATGTGTAGCAATGTTATGTGGCACACTTAGTTTCAGATAATAATTTTAGCGCAGTTATAATCAACAAAATCATCCTCATCCACATCATCATCATCCTCATCATCATCCGCGTCATCATCCACGTCATCATCAACCGCGTCGTCATCATCATCAACCGCGTCATCATCATCATCATCCGCGTCATCATCATCTTCATCCGCATCATCGTCATCCTGATCCCCATCATCATCCTCATCCGCGTCATCATCATCATCATCCGCGTCATCATCATCTTCATCCGCATCATCGTCATCCTGATCCCCATCATCATCATCAACCGCGTCATCATCATCATCATCCGCGTCATCATCATCTTCATACGCATCATCGTCATCCTGATCCCCATCATCATCCTCATCCGCGTCATCATCATCCTCATCCGCGTCATCATCATCATAATCATCCTCATCTCCATTATCACCATCCTCACCCGCATCATTATCACCCTCCACGTCATCATCAACATCATCCTCATCCACATCATCATCATCCTCATCATCATCCGCGTCATCATCAACCGCGTCATCATCATCATCAACCGCGTCATCATTATCATCATCCGCGTCATCATCATCTTCATCCGCATCATCGTCATCCTGATCCCCATCATCATCCTCATCCGCGTCATCATCATCTTCATCCGCATCATCGTCATCCTGATCCCCATCATCATCCTCATCCGCGTCATCATCATCATAATCATCCTCATCTCCATTATCACCATCCTCACCCGCATCATTATCACCATCCGAGTCATCATCAACATCATCCACATCATCATCATCATCATCCACATCATCATCATCATCACCCGCATCATCATTATCCTCATCCGCGTCATCATCATTATCATCCGCGTCATCATCATCCTCTCCCCCGTCATTATCATCATAATCATCCGCATCAGCATCATCATCTTCAACCGCATCATCGTCATCGACATCCATATGACTCCCACTGCTCAATACTGAGTACTGAGCACTCCTCCTTTTTGTGACACACCTCTGGTCTGTTCGAGGCATACCCAGGTCTTTCCTGCAATCTACTACGCGGTACGCCCGTTTTCAACGCTCCAGGAAAAATTCATATCTTAGTACGTATCACAAAAAGTATAGAAACCCTTGTTTGTCACAGAGATAGTTTATAACCTGGATTTTTGTTTCACGGCAGTTCTTTCTTGTGGGACCAGTTCCGATGTCCACGCGGACGAATCCTCGCGGCAAAAGTTAATTGTAAATAAAGTAACGTATGAACTAGTCTACCAAGTTCTTTACTATAAATACTTCCGTTTCATCACATTATTTTTAGAGACAATTCGGAACTTGCAATATTTGCCTTTAGACTACCAGATAGGAAGGCACTCGATTTTATCTGTCACCTTGGACACTCAGATAAGGAAACAGTGCAAAATTGACAAATGGTTGACTACGAGGTGAACAGCGCTTACTTTGGAGACGAGTCAATGAATATTTACTTTTTATATTTATATTTACTTTGACGGCCGCGTCGGTCTAGTGGTCGCAATCGCTGCTGCTGAACGTGAGATCCTGGATTCGATTCCCAGATCGGGCAGTTTTCTGGAATAACTCAAGGCTGCATCTGGATTTGTGTCCGGTTGATCAATCAATCAATCACTTTATTTGTAAAACAGGTGTTTACATAAATGAAATGTGCGTGCGTGTGGGTGTGTGTGTGTGTAGGGTGTTATTTGATGGGAATAGGCTTGCCCCCTGGTACATGGGTCTAAAAAATAAATGGCTAACTGTGGTTGCACATTGGTACACCTCTGTCTAATTCTTCATGGAAAACTGGCGGTTCTGATACTCGAAATATTCCTTTTTATACTTCATCCGAATTTTTAATTGTAACCAGCCAAAATGTGCTCCTATAACGAGACGAAACAACCCGCTTTCGGGTCGGACACAAATTTTGTAACATCAATCTGAGCCTGAACATCTGAAAATCACCCATCAATCTGACTAGCCTTTTCCCAACTATGTTGCGATCGGCTTTTATTCAAACCGGGTGCAGCTGAATACCAACATTTTACAGAAAGCGACCGCTTCGTAACTAATCGATCGAAACATGACGAGTAAATAAATTACCAACATGTATAATTGACATCCACCACAAGTCAGTAGTCAAAGTGTTCGCATTCTAACCGCAACGGTCTATGAAGGTCATACATAGGCCTATGACCTTTCTCCTTTTTTGGTAAATGAACAGAAGGTGAAGGGCGGTCTTTATTTGTTTCTCTAATATACTATACTTAGCTAAGTTAATGTAACTTAAAAGATTAAAACAAACATTATAGAGTGGTTTTGGTTGAACCTTGTAAAGGGATTGGGCTGTCGATTCAATAATAAATAAGTATTATTTTAATTTAATAGATGTAATGAAATAGTTACAGTGATTTTTGTTAATGGATTTAGAAAGGCTTAAGGTCGATTATAAATTTATAAGCGACGGGTACTCGCTACCATATTCAAACCAATCACTTGATTAGCTTAGATATGGTAGCGAGTTCGATTCCTGCGCGGATTAGATAGAAGTGGGATTTGATTTCGCAGTCACCAAAAAAAAATCTATTGTTCTATTTTTTTTCTTCTATTTTTCTGAAATAAAAATTTATTATTATTATTAAAAACATACTTACTGTTCATCAGGTGGGCCATCAGCCAGTTAACGAACTATTAAGTTAAGCAACATTACTCAGAAAGTACTAGTTTTACAAAAGCCTTGACTCTATTACCAAACCAAACCTATACCAAAAACGACTATACAACACAAGAATCTAATAATGTTGCCATATTGAAAAAAAATTACAAATTCGTATATGACCATAAATAAGCTTTTGATTACTTTTGGATTTAATGACATCACTATAACACTTCATACGAAATCTGAGTTACGATATCGTAATTTCACCATCTTGCAAAATGGTTATTGGACCTCCCACGCTGGACCTAAATGGCCATAGATATCCACCATCGTTCCGGATTTTAAAGGCTTACAATATTGCACACAGCACCTTCAAACGTAATTCCTAGTACATCTTATTAAAATATTACTAAGTACTACCTAATGCTAATCATTGGTAGTCACATTAGTTTATAGAATTCCCAAAAAAAGTAAACAGTTCGGGAATCATCGTCTATCTTTGGGAATACGAACGTGGCACGATGAGATCGAATATAAAACTGTTAAATGTTAAATATAACCATTTCACTGCTGCCCTATGCCTAGTTTGTATTACCACGATTGCTTACAAAATTACAGAATAACAATCCAAATAACATAAGTGCACTTGTCAATCTGCCTAGCCTTTTCCCAACTATATGTTAGGGTCGGCTTCCTGTCTAACTGGATACAGCTGAATACCATTGTTTTACATGGAGCGACTGCCTATCTGACTTCCACAACCCAGTAACTGGGTTATACGATACCCCTTGGTAAGACTGGCTTTTAGATTTTCGGGCTTCTGACGACCCGTAATGACTGTCAAAGATGCACAAATGACAGCCGGGACCAACGGATTAACGTGCTTCTCGGAAAGCACGTTACGTTGGTCCAGGAGTCTCGGTATGTACAGATAATTAGTGCACTTCTGTACTATCACAAATTGCGGCAGTACAAAACTTGATGCAATTACTCTGTGGGGAGATACTATGTGGTGCGGCATTCGTACTAACTCGGAAATACGAAGATTATCGAAGCGCAGACCTTTACTAGTTAACATGTATGTGGTGGTGGAGCAGTGCTGGCCTAGTGGTAGCTGGCCCGACTTACGAGTTGTAAGTAGTGGGTTCGAACCCAAGCAGGCGCTTTACTGTGTAAATAATTTCATCACCACTGCTCTCAAAACGGTGAAGGGAAACTTCGTGAGGAAACCGACATGACCCAGAACCAAATATTCGAAGACATGTGACATCCACCATCACGCAGTGGGCCCGCGTGGTGGATGTTGGCCCACCCCTTCTCGAAGAAAGGAGGCCTGGGTCCCAGCAGTGAAAACATTATAGGCCAATTATGCTTAAGCTATGTATTTGGTTGCAAAATAATATTACTCACTTCCTTCTGCCACCGGCTTCACCTGCGTGGAGATTATCCCACGGGAACGTACAGAGGCCAGCACATCAAGTTACCACAATCTGTCAAATTTCTTTGATAGTGTTTCAACTTTATTGCAAAAACATAAGGTTTATTTTTAATTGAGATTTGACAGTTAGGGATAGCTTGATGTGCTGGCGTCTGTACTATCGGGATAAATATCCTGTAATACAGGTTATAAACTATAATGTGGAAGGAGCTCGTGGCTAAGTACTAACAGCCGCACAGGTCAATCCACCAGGTTAAGCTACGCTTGCCAGGGTTGGCCGTGGATGGGTGACCATCTTTACATGTTGAGACTCCTCCGTGCCTCGGAAAACACGTTAAGCCGTTGGTCCCAGCTGTCATTTGTGCATCTTTGACAGTCGTTACGGGTCGTCAAAAGCCCGAAAATCTGACAGCCAGTCTTACCAAGGGGTGTCCTATTGCCTAGTAACTGGGTTGTGGAGGTCTGATAGGCAGTCACTCCATGTGAGTACTTACTTTTTTAGTTAGACTGGAAGCCGACCCCAATATAGTTGGGCAAAGGCTAGGCAGATTGATTGAAACTATAATGTGTGTGAAATTTCATCCAGATTCAGCCGCTCTGGCGTGATTGATCAACAAACATCCAAACATTTTCACAAACTTTCACATTAATAATATTAGTTGGAAGTAGGATAGGATTTGTAAGCAGGGTTACCAGCCTTTTAGTGAAATGACGTTGTTTCTATTGCCTTATCAGCACTTATAATAGAAGATGCGTCTGTTGCATCTCTATGGCACAATTTTATTCAGAACTAGCTTTTAACCGTGGTTTAACCGGCATGGAAGTTGAAAAGTATCCCATTTAACCGGGACTAAAGGTACCCTATGTGTTAATTCATGTTATAAACTATCTGTGATATATTTTCATATATAACTATTCAGTTTTTTGCGCCAATCTGGAACATTAGTATACAAAAAAAACTTGAGAGGTGTCAAGGGACACCCGGATGGAACGAAGTTCCTTTCGATTAATTAGTGAAGAAACACTGTCAGGATTCATTATTATTATTATTTTTTATTATTTATTATTTACAAAAAACCTGTATACACTCAACAAAAATAATCGTCGCGACACCACACTGTTCAATGCGAAATAGAAATGAAGATATCTGGCTTGCTTTCTATAAGAGAGAGAGAGACAGACAGAGAAACATGCGACGCCGCACAGCTTACAATAGCTTACTATAGCAAAAAGAGTCGTGACAACTTTTCGTAAGAATTTTTTCCGTCTAGCCCCCTTTCACAACGCGCGATAAGGAACTTCGTTCCAAATACAAATATTCTGAAAGACGAATAGACTGAAGCCAAACGGACAAACATTCTGAAAACTGAACATTCGGTAGGTATCAGTCAAGTTTCCACCACTCCACTTCTTTAAATATTCAACGTTCGGTTTGACTTCGTTACTATTTCATAAATATGCATAGTAACTACCTAACGGTGAAGTAACTTATGTCACATCATTTTCATACATCATTTTCGTTGGAGAAACTGGACTTGTCTCTGTCTTGCATTTTTAGTTTGACAGATGTGTGACAGTGACAGGAATAACGCTTAGCCAGAGGATATGCTGATCTCAGCCATATAATTATTATTCACTAGCTTCTGCCCGTGGCTTCGCCCGCGTAGATGACGGAAATTGCATGTTATTATACATAACTAGCTGACCCGACAGACGTTGTCCTGTCTTAACTGTGATACCTACCTACCTACCTGCCTACCTACCCTACCTACCTAGCTACCTGCCTACCTACCCTACCTACCTAGCTACCTACCCTACCTACCTACCCTACCTACCTACCCTACCTACCTACCCTACCTACCTACCCTACCTACCTACCCTACCTACCTGCCCTACCTACCTACCCTACCTACCTACCTACCTACCCTACCTACCCTACCTACCCTACCTACCCTACCTACCCTACCTACCCACCCTACCTATCTACCCTACCTACCTACCTACCTACCTACCCTATAGGAGGAAAATCAGCAGCTGATCGAAAAAAAAAAAATATGTCTTCTGCTATTCAGGGCGGAGACAAATCCAACGAAACAAAAACCATGAATATTGGTCCAGCAGATCTCGAGTTATAATGGAGGGAACAAACCTGACTTTCTTTTATATATATTTTCCGAACAAATAATGCTCGAATTTAATTAAGTAACCACGTTTCCGAACAAACAATGCTCTCTCAATATAGTCTATGGCTGTGAATGACATTGACATTCGAAACGCGCGTTTTTTTAAATATGCAAAATTAAATGTATATTTTTCAATATTTCTGAGAGATTTTCATAATATTTTTTTCCGTAAGAACCTCCTCCTAATAATAACAAATACAACAAAAAAGAATTAGTGAAATCGGTCCAGCCATTCACGCGTGATGCCGTGACCAAGGAAAACGGGTTTCATTTTTATATACTATATATACTAGCTGTCCCTTCGAACTTCGTTCCGCCTTGTAATTTTTTTTTTTTTTTTTTTTAATCTAAACCATCCTCAAAGCCACTGTAACACACAAAACAAATTTCATTATAATCGGTCCAGCCGTTTAGGAGGAGTTCAGTGACATACACACGCACAGAAGAGTTATATATATAAGATAGATAGATATAAACCTTGAATCACTCTATCTATTAAAAAAAACTGCATCAAAATCCGTTGTGTAGTTTTAAAGATCTAAGCATACATACAGACATTAGGACAGCGGAAGCGACTTTGCTTTTTAATATGTAGTGATGAGGCTCTATGGTCCGTCCGCCTTACAATAAATAGTACAGACGCCAGCACATCAAGCTATCCCTAACTGTCAAATTTTCTCAATTAAAAATGAACCTTATGTCTTTGCAATAAAGTTGAAATACTATCAAAGAAATTTGACAGATTGTGGTAACTTGATGTGCTGGCCTCTGTACATATTTATTGTAAGAAATTTTATTCAGAGTCTAAAACGTTGCAACATCAGACGGGACAGATTGAAGGCAACCCTGGCCTGGCGCACTAAAGGAAAACCGGTATACATATGAATATTTTCCTAAAGGAGTGGTACCCACGAAGCAATTTTCTACAAACTAGACACATATTTGAATACTTAATGAGCTAGAGTTTAGATAAGACCAGTTTTAATACAAGTCAAGGATATACGACATTTTTAGCACACAGTCTAACAGTATCTATGTAAATATTGCCTATTCATTTCAAATAGGCTTTAACCAGTCGACAAAAAAGTGACAAGCTATCGACTATTTTTCCACTCATGATTTGATAGATGTAGGTCCAGATACATAATTATATTAATAGTTAATCGCTGACTGCTCACACAGTCGGCGTTTGTCGCAGCGACAAGTGAGCTATCGAAGAAAATACTCGCTCAACGAGGCTCGCTTGGCAGACCACTCGGTGAGATACGAATATTTCTACTCAGTGCTCGAAACACTCGCACACTCGCTCATAGCACAGCGTCAAAACTGTTGTAACTATATTTTCGCTGCTTGTTGCTCGCCAGCTCGTTTCTAGTTGCTAGTCCTACTCACTTCTAAGTAGCTATTCGGCAATGGCACAGGTGCTTCACGAATTCACCTAAATGGTGTTTCCAACTAAGTGTTCTTTGTGGGGGTAATGAGAACGGCTCTTTAAAAGCACCTTATAACGATATATTTTCAAACTGAGATGCTAGTACACTACTCAAGAAAGTCTAGGAACTTATTTAGGAAAACGCATTAAATGTTTATTGAACCGAAATTAGATAAAAAATATGTACGGTACTTACTTGCGCAAGTTTTAATTTGTGCAAGTGAAACACTTCATAATGACTCACGAGGGAAGAGTTTTGTTACTATGCATAACTTTAATGAAGGAGCTCGTGGCTAAGTAATAACAGCCGCACAGGTCGATCCACCAGGTTGAGCTACGCTTGCCGGGGTTGGTCCGTGGATGGGTGACCCATATTTGCACACCGAGACTCCTGCCTCGGATAGCACTACGGCGCATGTATATGCCAACGGCCTTGAGTGCATAGCTTGCGCGTTCTTTGCTGAGCTCACTCAACGCGTCGTACGTCCACCCAGTAACAGGACTCGCCCGTCAAGGAGCGTTGTCCCAAATTAAACGCTTTTTTAACTTATTATAATAATACTAATGTATATTTTTTTAAAGTAACAAAACCAAATCATTTTCTTTTGTATTGCAAAGCAGTAGATAATTTTTGATAATCTTTTGAAAAAAAACGAAGGAATAAAATGTTTTCATCTCAAAAATTTGGAGGTGATTTGTTGTTTTTTTTTTCTTACCACGTGTTATCGATAGAAAATTTATGGCTCAACCAAATTAAGAATCATATCATTTAGATTACCACCTATTTTTTTCAGATGTAATTTCACTGTAAATGCCGACGAAGAGCTGCTACATTTGCACATTTTTTTAAAGCTTTTTTCGAAAGAGCAGCCTTAAGCTGTTGTTTCTGGCTGTCATTCGTGGAACATTGAAATTCGTTACGGGTCGTCAGAAGCCCAAAAGTCCAGTCCAGTAAAATCCAGTCTTAACAAGGGGTATCGTATTACTCAATTACTGGGTTGTGGATCAAATAGGCGCTCGCTCAATGTATTCAGTTCCATCCTGTTAGACTGGAAGTCGAACTCAATAGAAAAAAGCAGGCACATTGATTGATTGTAGCATGTCTACTTTGTATCTTCTCTCGTGTTATCCCGGCCCTTGCCGCGGTAATGTAGATTAGTTAAGTACTTCCGTGTTACTAAGTTTTTAAGCTAATGAGTATTTGCGCCGTTTGTAAAGAAGCCGCTATAGTAACTTATCAGTTAATCGTATTAATAGAACAATGGACGATAATGTTAACGATTATCATATAAGTATTTATGCTAACTACAATATGTAGGGCAAATAACTAAATTATGTCGTTTCTGTTTTGCATGTGCGGCCTGTGTTTCTTCAATAGAAATCATTTTATTTAGGTATTTATTATTAAGCTCTTCAACAACAAGTTCAAAAACAAACCTTTACAGTAGATAGGAATCTGCGGGATAATTACACTTTAAGTAGCAACATGGCTAAGGAATTCCTTCGGATGGGATGAGTTTTAGTCAGTAAGAGTCTGACACTTTCTTTCGCTCCACCGGGGGGAGTCATTTAATGATTTCCCAACCTCAAAAAAAAAAAACATTTTGACTGTACATAAACATTCAATGCGTTATTTGTGTAGTTGGGCCGATATTTTTTTTCGAACCATGAAGAAATGGATTAGCAATATGATTCAGATTGTGATTCAAGAAAGTGTGTTACTGTACTGAGGCGCTGTTCCGCGACGTGCGATCAATTTAATTTCAAAGAGTATAGTATAGTCAAAGAGCCATGTCCTGAATGAGGGAAAAAAAAACCTCTGACGAACACATGTTTTACATAACCTGCTGATTGACTAACTATCAATCATTAAATACCTGATCTTTATAAGTGCCGAGATTACAGTAAAAGGTTATATTTCCTGTATACGTAGGCATCAAACTTACCTACTTATAAAAAAATATTAAACCGGTATACGGACTGACCAAGCCTGCAGTTTAAGGAGTGATGATAATCACTGACGTAATACCCGATCATAACGTGAATAGCCACATAAGGGGTTTCCCGTTTTAAGAGAGAGAAATTAAATAAAATGTATTTAAAAGGAGAATTAAAATTTTCGAATGGATCTGTCTTGCTTTACATCGTGTAATACAACAGTTCATAAAAAAACATTCTCTCGAAACGACAATAAATATAACCGTATAAATCGTTGAGCTCTTATAAGCAAACGGCTTCTAATAGGCGAAGGCATCGAATGGGTTAAGTGAATTAAACAATGATGACTTATTTTAATTAAAAAGAATAAGAATCAGTTTTAAACGAATTACGAGAACAATCAGGTCACTAAACAAACCAGTTTCCTTCCATGCAACAAACTATAAATCTTTTTAAACAAATTACACCTCATAAAGCACATGATTGCGAATTTAAACTGTAACTTACTAACACTATTTACCATGTTAACACACTTCACAATGCACCATCGAGATATAAAGCAACTAATCTCAGAAACAGTACTAATGATAACCTCGAAACGTATCCAGCTGACTTTAATCTAACAGATTGCTTACCGGACAGGTAATACGGAGCAGACTTCGACGGCGAGCACACGTCTCGACCGAACGAGAAGAAAAAAAAACAATCGAAGGAAGAAAAAAAACTTTTAAATAAGTAGCTTTCTAAAATGGTGATCAAATTAGCGAATCAAGTGACTAACAGTGCGACAAAAGAGGATAGTTTCGCGAAACTACTCGGGGATTTCGGAAAATGGCAATTCTTAGTTTTCGGTACAGTGTCCTTAGTGAAATTGAGCTCGGGATGGGTTCAAATGGCAATTTTATTCCTCACACCGAACCTAACGTTTCGGTGTATAGACATGGGTAATTCTACGGAGGAGATTCAGAACTCTACGTGTTATAAGGACTGTGTGCGGTATGAGTATGATACGAGTCCATTTGAGAACACCATCGTGTCGGAGTGGGACCTGATCTGCGAGCGGCGCTGGCTCGCCAGCTTGAACCAAATGATGCTTCAAGTTGGTATCTTGATCGGCAGCACGATATTTGGATTCATGTCGGACAGGTGAGTCGAGCTTTGATCATCTTCTTCTTCTTGTTTGTGTGGCTAGTGACTAACCTGGTGTCAGAGTTCTTATGCTGCCCCTGGGCCTCTGAGTTAGCTTCACATGCTGTTGAAAAATATCTCTCAGGCATGCCGGTTTCCTTACGATGTTTTCCTTCACCGATTTTTAAGCAAGTGATAATTGCACAATACGCACATGAATCTGAAAAGTCAGAGGTGCGTGCCTTGGGTTCGAACTCGAGACCTATGACTTAGCAGTCGAGTATAAAGAGAAAAGCAGATGATCACACCACTTGGCTATCACTGCCTAATGCCTGCTTAATTATTATTATGATTAAGTCGTGATGGTTTGGTAGGTTAAAGGACCTTCTCTTAGCGGTAAGTTGCGGGTTGTTATCTTGCAAGTTTTATCTTCCTCATTACTTACCAGTACGATTTTCCAATGACATAGGCAAAAGGACAGTAAATAAATACATACATAATATTAAAAGGCTGTCTTAATAAAACATATTAACTACTTATTTTTAATTATAACAGATGTAAGCGAAGGCAAAAGTCGGTAGTTCTTCCCGTCATTCTGATTTATTTTTGGACCGTAAAGTGATAGCCTAGTGGTGTGACCGTCAGACTGCCAAGTCTTAGGTCTCGAGTTCGAACCCCAGACACGCACCTTTGACTTTTCGGATTCATGTGCGTATTGTATAATTATCACTTGCTTATAAAACGGTGAAGCAAAACATCGTGAGGAAACCGGCATGCCTGAGAGATATTTCTCAACAGTATGTGAAACTAAGTCAGAGGCCCATGGGCAGCTTAGAAACTCTGACACCGGGTTAGTCACAACCACACGAAAAAGAAGAAGACCGTAAAGTAGATATCATTTTCCGTGGGTATTCTTCCAGGATCTGGGAAGAACAGAGGATTATGTGGGGCTCCTGCCGACTGTTCCTTGCAGTACCTGACTCATGGAGTCCGGGGTCCGGTCGAGATACTTGTACAATCGCCGCATCCCCGACTGGTATCTGACCGCCATGCCTAGCGGGCCCCATCTTTCAATTCAATCCCATATAAAGCAACAGCAATAAATTTTACAATAACAAAGATTAAACTGAGATTTTTATGTCGAAACACCGCCAGAAAACAAAAAAACCTTGTAAAAAACCGTAAAATATTATGATCGTTATACTTTTATAGTTTCGAAAGAAAAGAAGAACGCAATTTGTTGGCAACACACAGCATACACAGCATACACAGCATACATAGTACAACACTGTACACAACACACAGCATACATAGTACAACACTGTACACATTACTTAGGTTATTTTTAATACCGGAGTAGACCTTATATAAGATCTAACTTTGAACTATTCAGTTACAAAATATAGTATAAAAAAACCCGGCCAAGTGAGTGTCGGACCACGCACAACGAAGGGTTCTATAGTTAGAATTCATTGGGTTGAACAAACTTAACATTGTATGTTGTTGAAAAACATGTTCTCCTGTCCTGCAAATATTTCCACATTTTTGTGTTCAAGCATGTTTGTGCAATGCATAATGACCATAGACTTTTTACACGTTCTCCAGTAAATAAAGATTACAGGAAAACGAGTAAAAAGTTTAGAACTAAATTCTATAAATGTTTTTCAAAAATGTAGGCTCAGTGTAGTTTCGGAAGTAAGATGGTATTTTTTTGATATATTTTCCTAAATAACTTTATAAGTACCTATTCATTTTAAAATAATTTAAAAATTTGAGACCCTCACAGTAAGCCCTTTCAATAAATGGTCACACGGTACAGTTGTATTGTCCCCCAAAAGTGACCCCAAAATTAATTTGTTTACGTTACGTGACCCGAGCACGCGTGTTTGAGCCACAGATGTTAATATGTACCTATACGTAACTTAATGGGTCCATTAGATTCGAAACAAATTGGCTGTTAAAGACAGACAGGGATCCTATAATGTATAAATGCGGAACCCCAAAAAGATGTAAGTACTTACGTTCAAAGCTCAGATGATTACAAACATCATAATCATGCGAAAGTAAGTTTGTCCGTTTGACCGTTTGGTGTTTTTGTGGCTTTACTGCTGCATCAGTTACCAACTTTGATTGCGATTTTGCCTTGAATAAGCTTGATACATTCAGAAGAACATAAATGTTTTGTGTGACTTGTACTTACCTAATTAATATATCATAGTAACACGCCTATAATTCTCGAAGGGTTAGGCAAAGGTATACCAACAGTTCATCCACATTCCGCCAGTTATTTTGAAGTAAGTGTAAGCCTATTGTCATTCATCGGACACAAATTCTCTCTCTGGTAGGCCCGGAGAAAAGATTACTTACTAAGAAATTACTATTGGTAAAACCCAATAATGCTGACCAAGGAACTTTTTATCATAGCTTAACTTAAGTGTTTCTTTTCGTTTTGGCTTCATAATTTATTTATAAAAATTCAAAACAAAGTCGAGGGTCACCATCGAATAGACTATAGAGTATACCGGGTATACAAAATAGTTATTATTCAATTCAATTCAATTTATTTATTTTGTGAACATAGGTGAACACAGGTGTTTTTAACCGACTTCAAAAAGGAGGAGGTTCTCAATTCGGGTGTTTGTATTTTTTTTTTTTTTATGTTTGTTCGCGCATAACTCCGTTGCTTGCCAACCGATTTGAAAAATTCTTTTTTTGTTGGAAAGGGTATACTTCCCAAATGGTCCCATAAAAATTTTATCGAAATCGAATAAGCGGTTTTTGAAAAATCAAGGCAAAAAATTAAAATACAAAACCGAAGACACCGACTTCCGAAATCAAAATTATTTGTCACTTTGTAGTGTTTGTTTTGGAAGTCGGTTTTATTTTTTGTAAAAAAGTTTTTCACTATAAATATCTATTGTACAATAGATATACGAACCATGCCCCACCGTGTCATCCAGATATTCCTTGACTGAATAATATATTTAGTAGGTAGCTTAAAGAGATTACGTTTAAATTTATTAGTAAGTAGTAGTTGTTTGATAAGTAGAAACTATTCATAGTTATACAAATGATAAATAGCAACTTTTAATACCTCAATGTCAAAATATTATTCAGTTTGAAGATATATTATTAAAAATAAAAACTGACAAGTGTCTAAACCATTCAGATGAAATCTCATTAACCTCTTTAGTTTTAGGTAATTCCAAAAACAACGCGGTTTAATTAATGTTTTGATTTTTCACTATGATTATGAATGGCAGGTAATTGAAAATTAATTCAGGTTTTTGTAAGTAGGTAGGTATAAAAAGTTGTAAGCAAAAAAGATGGTTGATGGATGTCAGCAGTGACCAATAAATCTGCCTAGTATTTTCCCATCTCATTAATATGTTGAGGTCCGCTTCCTGTCTAACCGGTTGCAGTTGGATACCAGTATTTTACATGCAGTGATTTTCTCTTTATACACAACAAATCCAGTTACGGGGTATCATGATATCCCTCGGTAAGAGTGGTTGTCACACTTCTGAGTTTCAGACTACCTGGTTTAGAGTCAGAAGTCTGAAGACTACCCTTACCAACTATCAAAGATCTACGAATGACCACAGAACGGCTGGAAATGATTTCCGACCCACGAATAATGTGAATGGTTGTTGGCACCTATCTACGAACCGACCGCGGCAAGCGTTGCTTAACCTTTGATCTACCCGTGCGGCTGCCATTATTTTGCCACAAGCCACGGCCCACTCTTTTAATAATAACATTGTTTCTTTGAATTTTTTGTAAGTAGCTCAAGTGTATCTCAAATACTTGATAATAATCACAATATAATGCTACTTGAATTTTATCATGTTATCAATACTCGTACTAAGTATATCGTTTTAGGCCGTCTTTGAAATAATATTTATGTAGGGTGAAATTGAATTCATGGGCAATATTTTAAGGGGTCATTATGAACCACTTAAATATGGGGAAAAAATCTGAAATCGCGAAAAAAAAACAAGTGTTCCTTACATTTTGACGAGTTAACGGTGACGGTAATGTATGGAACAGCTGATTTTTTTTCGCGATTACAAATTTGTAGAGTACAGAGGCCAGCACATCAAGTTACCACAATCTGTCAAATTTCTTTGATAGTATTTCAACTTTATTGCAAAGACATAAGGTTCATTTTAAATTGAGAAAATTTGACAGTTAGGGATAGCTTGATGCGCTGGCGTCTGTACAATGACCCCTTGAAATATTTCCCACAATTTCAATTTCACTCTGTAAGTATATATAAGGATTTATGTTTAGGTTTTATGATGTGTTTACAATGGCGTATTTAAAGTAGTGATCCCATCATAGATTCAGTGAGAAAAAGTGATGGTGCTATAGGTCATGGCTTCATCTCTCCCTCGCACTGGAAACGTGATGACATTAATATTTTCAATAAAGCTTGTGCCAGTGATCAAAGTGACCGTCATGCCCTTTTGTCGACTGACGTCACGGAATCCGCGACGTCACTTACAAAAATAGAAGAATTATTAATAAAACAAGTGTTTCATGCCTGACATAATTTTTAATTATTTTATATATTACTTAGCGATTTCGCATTTGAGAGATCAGATAATTTTATTTTATATTTACAAGTAAATGTAATCTTGTTTTGATTAATTTCAAGGGCCAAGGAGTTATTTTTCTAAAGTCAGTTGTTTTTTTTTTTTGTTAAAAGTTATTATTTTTCCGTCTTTTTGTTATAGGACTTATCCCAATCAAACTAAAATCCCACTTCTAGATACAGTCAACAGCAAAAGTAGTTGATCAAAATCAGAAATTCATTACTAAAGAACGGAGTTCGCGTCAGACCTGTGTGGCGTCAGAGTGATTCAAAAGTTTGTGATTGGAAATTATACCAAACATTTACTACTACTATAGCTGCCATATACCTATTCGTGAACTCCGTTCATTAGTATTAAATTTCTGATTTTGATCATCTACTTTTGCTGTTGATTGTACAGACGCCAGCACATCAAGCTATCCCTAACTGTCAAATTTTCTCAATTAAAAATGAACCTTATGTCTTTGCAATAAGGTTGAAATACTATCAAAGAAATTTGACAGATTGTGGTAACTTGATGTGCTGGCCTCTGTACCTACTATGTTACTCTTTATTTAACTGTGACAGGAAGTTTTTATAACATCTTCATAATAACCACAATCATCATTTTCTTTTCAACTTTTGTGGTGTAGTATTTTTTCTAGTTGCATCGTCTTCACATATAATTATATCAGTATACAAAACATTTTTAAATCTAACGGTGGCGTAAAGTTTGTGAGTTTGTATGTAGAGGGTAATCGTCAGGACTGTTGATCCGATTTCGAAAGTTTTAATCACGCTTACGAAGTCGCGGGCAGAAGCTAGTCAAAAATAACCGTGGACCAAAATAACCATGGCCCAAAATAACTATGGAACAAAATAACCATGGACCAAAATAATCATGGATCAAAATAACCCTGGACCAAAATAATCATGGACCAAAATAATCATGGATCAAAATAACCATGGACCAAAATAATCATGGACCAAAATAATCATGGACCAAAATAACCATGGACCAAAATAATCATGGATCAAAATAACCATGGACCAGAATAACCATGGATCAAAATAACAATGGACCAAAATACCAACTCTTTAAACTTACTCGCAGTTTCCCTGATTTCTAGATACGGCCGCAAGCACACCTTCCTAGTCGCCATATTGACTCTGATCATCTTCGGTCTCGGGCTGCCCTTCTCTCCGAACTACCTGGTCTTCACAATGCTTCGGTTCCTGGTCGGTGTGGCTACTTCTGGCACCATGGTGGTCTCCTTCGTGATAGTGATGGAGTCTGTGGGCCCTCGGTACCGGGAAGTCACTGGTTGCTTGTTCCAGATACCTTTTATTATTGGTAAGATAGCTTTATTATCTACTAGCTTCCGCCCGCGGCTTCGCCCGCATAATATGTCGACAAATTATACAGAGAAAGCGACTTTGTTTTATACTATGTAGTGATAAGTCTCAACTTGGAAAAGATCGAATCCATTAATATCCATTTTTTAAACTATTGACCCACTTTATACAGTGTGTTAGGTTAAACGAGGGACATACTTCCAGGGGGTATTACTTATTTAAATGAACAACTTTGACCAACTTAAATAATTTGAAAAAAAATCAGCTGTTCCATACATTTTGACGAATTATGCGAACATAAATATACTGAACAGCTGATTCTTCTTTCATATTACAGACACGACACACACTTTAATTTTATGCACCCGCCACTCTTTGCACGGTGCATTCTACTGAAGTTTGTTAAATGTCTAGAGATTTTTGTGCTATACCTAAGTTATATATGATTTTTTTTAACAACCTTCGGGAATAAATCTCTAAATGAAAATGAAAACGGTCTCAAATTGTGTTGCACAGTTTTTGAAAAACAACGCGGTCGTATAGATATAAAATTTTCTTTTACAATCATTTTATAGTTGTAAGCCGACAGAATTTTTACGACGCATCATTTGAAATGTTAGCTCTTTTAATTTTAAATTATACCTACCTGTAGGTATATAATAATGTATAATATTGGTATTTTTGGTATGACGGACAACGGGACGTAACAGCACCACGGGTGTCGCCTGCGCGGTGTATTAATGAGATCGATAGACCCGTTTATTGTTTCGAGAAGTCATTAGCATTCATTGGTTTTGTGTTATAAATTACAGCGTATCTAACCTAGTAAAACTGGTTTTATGGGTTGTTGAAAAATGTCAATGAGTAACCCAGAATAGATATTCTAATTAGATAATTTACATAGGCAGGCTATTTCAATATACGACCCATTTTTCTAATGTGCAAAAATACGGCGGACATTTTGCAATCATGAATATGCAACGTAACTATAGACGTTTAAAGGATATTGCCAGCATTACGCTTGGCGTAACGATCTCACTTTGTTAGTAAGTACAGTAGGTATTAGCAGACAGGATGACGCTGCGGTGATGATAATGACCCCTTACACACGTTTAGTCGTGTATCTTTTATTAAAAAATGGTCTTTTATTTTTCTTGTAACGTCATTAATGCTCCACGCGGAAACGATACAATAGTATTCCTCATGTAGCGACTGCCTATCTGACCTCCACAACCCAGTTACAGGGTAATACGATACCCCTTTGTAGGACTGACTGCCAGACTTTCGGGCTTTTGACGACCCCAAACGACTGCCAAAGATTCACGAATGACAGCCGCGACCAACGTGTGCTTAACGTGTTATCCGAGGCATGGAGGAGTTTCAGTATGTAAAAAGCGTTTCCCGTCTACGGACCAACTCTGGCAAGCGTAGCTTAATCTGATGGACAGATCCGTGCGACATCACTATACCTATACCTTTAAAAAATGCATGGATATGTGATCCATCTGAAACTACTTCACTAAAAGCAACCAGGTGGATCTTCTAAGACAAATCCTTGGAACGCCTGGAAAGGGGTCTTTCCCGAGCCTCACAGTGCTAGACTCATGTATTAACCTTTCTATTCTTTTAGAACGAATCAATTCTATTGTTCACACTTTTAAACTAACTCCTTTCAGGTCACATGACAGTCCCTCTCTTCGCGTACTACTTCAGGAGCTGGAACACGTACCTCCTCGCCCTGGGCATCCCACCTCTCATCTACCTGGGCTACTTCTTTGTGCTGACGGAGTCGCCCAGGTGGCTCGTCAGTGTGGGCAGGGTTAAGGAAGCCACGGACATCGTGACGAGGGCTGCTATGTTGTGAGTAATCTACTGATGAACTGGCCTTTCAATTCTGAATTAGAGAAGTTTTTTTTTTCCACGTGGGTTATGGATTGGAACATAGGTATGGAAATGCAAACAAAACCCACAAAAATCTGTGTGAGGCCAGAAAGAAGAGCTATGCAAGAAGGACGGTCCATTAATCAATCACGTGACGCTCAAAAGGAGGGAAGGGGATTTGGAAAAAAATCACGAAATATCACAAAGGAGGAGGGAGGTGTAGTAAGATATCACGTGTAAGTATTTATTTTTGCCAAACGCGCGATTTCTATGCTGAAAAGCGGCGTGTATTGTGACCTTGACGCGCCGGTCCCAGGCAACGAACGAAGTCGCACGCATTATGCATTTTTGAAAAATACACGTGATTTTGGGTAGGGGTTAGTTTTAAACCTCACCACGTATCACCAAGAGAGAGAGGGGGGGGGGGGGGTTAAAAATGCTCAAAACATCACGTGATTAATACGGCCCTTACCTAGTCTAAATATTTAGATCTGTCCTGGTGATGAGGTTCCATGTTGTTACAAGGGTCTGGCACAGCGTATTTCATCTCTCCCTCAACCTATCAATAATTTCTTCTTTCTTCGCGTCATAGTCTGTTATAACTTATTTCGATTCTTTCTTCTTTTCTCCCTCTTGAATGAAATAGGAATTTTATACAAGGTTGAGCCTTATTCAAGGTGACGAGAACTGAGCCTCACGAATTGCACCCATAAAGAGTCTAGGTGCAAATCTTCTGTCTAACATATTCAAATTAAAACTGTAAGATTCTTTTTCTAAGAAATATTACACTAGAAACAAAATAAAAACAATAATAGTCCTAGATTCTTTTATGACGAGTTAAGCATTTTTTTATCTCTCTTGTTTGTGAAATATTAAAAAGTATGTGACATTAATTCAAGTTTTCAAGCAATGTAACTGTGTTTTATTGTTTCACCTACGGTTAGTAGGACAATTAGGACATCTTGATTTTTGTTATCTGGTACCTACAGAAGCAACGAATGATATGCATAGTAGGTAAGGTAATGTTAAATGATAAAATAAAAAATGCTAACACACTTGAGAAGTTGCCCATCATTTAGATTTGATAGTGATCTCTTCTATTTGTACATTGTCATTCAAATAACTGTATGGTCTTAAAGATCTAATGAGTCACAAAACTTCAAACCAACTTCATACTTTAAAAGTACAAAAACACACGCACCTCTGAGTTTTCAGATTAAAAAACGGTGAAGGAAAACATCGTGAGGAATCCAGCAGAACTATTTTTTTTAGGGTGGGAAATTGTCCAATTACCTCTCCCGCTCTGGGTGGAGCGAAAGGGAGTGTCAGACTGTCACTGGCTAAAACCCATCCATGTTCCTTCCGTAGCCCTTTATGTTCCGGGGTAGCGGTAACCCTTTCGTACAATGCCGCTTACCCGGCAGGCTCGGCCCTAACGGGCTCCTTCACATGCTGACATCTCTTTGAGACGCGCGTGGAACATGTACGCGCCGTCCGGCACGGACCTAGTCCTGATCGGGCGATGAGCTACCCATTACTCACCGCCCGCAAGCCAAACAGGCATGCCTGAGAGATATTTCTCAACATGTAAAGCTAAGTCAGAGGCCCATGGGCAGCATAAAAACTGACACCAGGTTAGTCACTAACTACACAAAGAAAGAAGAATAAAACAAAAAAAACTGACCAACATCCCTCCTCTTTCAGAAACAAGCTACCAACAGCGAAAATTGAAGAAACCTTAACACAACTATCGAAGGAAATCTGTGTCAAAGACGACGAGCCGAAGCTGAACTACTCAGCCCTGTTCCAGAAGTCTCTCCTGCTGAAGACCAGCTGCTGCTGCGTTATGTGGCTCATCACGGGGGTCTCCTACTTCGGGTTCAACCAGTACATCAGTCAGACCAGCCCTGATCCCTTCATTAGTGTTGCCTTGGCTGGAGCTATACAGGTAACATCATCAATATTATATCCTATTTTAAAAACATATTGCAAGATATTGAAAGCCACATGTTAAATATGGCTGTGCAAAGTTACGCCTTGTGGTGACATCTACAACACTACATGTGACCTACGCATCGCACTGATATCACACAAAATTCTGCATCGCGGAAGGAGATTTTACCGCGCAACTAGCACGTATACAAAGTGCCGACATCTAGTTTGGGAAGTGAAGACTAAGGATTGTACTACAGAACCTCACTCAAGCCCTAAGCACTACCTACTTAAAACTAGTTTCAACCAATCAAATCGCTTTAATCGAGACTCGTGCGTAATACGGGCATAAGAATGACTGAATTATACTCAGTCTTGAATGACTGAGTATAATTTCATACGGCGAGATGACAATATTAGTCATTGTCGTCCCATGATTTAGATGCTGTTATTGAAATTGTAAGTTTTCTACAGAAAACTGCGAGTAACAAATCCTCTATCGAATTCCAGATACCATCAAACCTGATCTCCATCTGGCTCATCAAGAAGCTTGGTCGGAGGCTCACCACCACAGTGTTCTTCATCCTCGGAGGCGTTTTCGTCACCATCCTCTACTTCGTCCCCAACATCTTCGCTCTGACCCTCGCACTCGGCACTATGGGCGTCAGTTGCGCCGCCATTGTTGCTTCTACCATCTACATCTACACGTCCGAGTTGTACCCCACAGTGATCAGGAACATGGGGATGGGAGCCTGTTCTACGGCCATGCGGATTGGCTCAATGGCCGCTCCGTTCATATCCAATACTGCGACGACCATTCCATGGTTGCCTACGTTGATCTTTGGATTGGCACCTGTTCTAGCTGGATTGGTGTGCTTGTTACTGCCTGAGACTAAAGGCAGGAGTTTGCCTGACAGCATTGAAGATATTAGAACTGCTGATTGAGGGTAGATTGAATACTTGTGTGTAAATTGATAGAATTGATGATCATGGTTTTTGGTGATTATTGAAGTTGTGCTCTACAGTATGTGATACAGTAATTAATGTGATATTTAAACCTAGCATTAATAATATAATATAATATCCTTGGAAATTTCACACAACGCCATATAGTCCCAAGCTAAGCAACCTAATGCTTGTGTTATGGTAACGAGATGGCTGATAAACTACTTATATACATTTTTTTTGTTGTAAATATATACATATTATAGACAGAAAAACACCCAGACCCGTAACAAATACTTGCAGGTCGTACAAATATTTGTTCCGTGCGGGAATCGAACCCGCGACATACTGCGCAGCGGTCAATCGCTCAACCACTGCGTCAACCGTGTCGTCATTCTGATATGAAGAACGATTTGCTGATTGCGAGTTGAGATCAAGGCAAGACAACTTTTATTTAGGAATAGTACCTAGTAGTTAGAAATTAATAATAATATGATAATTTATAGTTATGTACCTACTTTACAAGTTTTGATAAAATTTTGTGAAGATTAGTAGTTTTAATAACTAAAGATATTTTAAAAAACTTGTGTGATAACTTCACGGCATTTTCCAATTTCCATTCGATGTTTTTTTTTTATTTGACTAAAAACTATTATTATAATACCATACCTACCGACTAGAAAATTGTGTTAACAGTGGATTATGGTATAACAAAAAAAATCGTTTGTTATTAAAATAAGTAAAGTAAAGTGATAAGTTGTTTAAGTTTCGTGGATAACATCAGATACTTTTCCTTTTTTTTTGGATAAATATCTATCGATAATATGTTTTGTGCTGCCATTATGGTACAAACCAATTAAAACTAATCTTTAATGTCTGTGATGTGATGAATGACGAAAATAAAAATATTTTATTAAAAGAACTTCGGAATATAACAATGTATTTATTTACAATTGATACAGAAGTCACACTAAAGTCCTTTCTACATGCTAGTTAGTGCTACTTCTTAATTTTCATGTTTTTTGCAATTATCTATTTACAGATTTATAATTATCATTAGAATCAACAATATAAGTCTCTAAGTTAAAATTACCCTTATATCGCATGATTTCATGAAATAGGGTAGGTAATTTATGAACTTAGAGAATTGTATCGGTAATTTTATCTTAGTCTGATCATATTATGTCGAAAATATTAATTGCTTTTAATTTAATATTGTATCGCCTTAAATATGAAACAAGGGTAGGGACTGGTGCCCTTAATACAAGTTATCCCGATAACTTAGCAAGGGTTTTAGTTACGACAACTCAAGTCTACCTGTACTATTTTTAAGTCTAACAAGTATGTATTGTTAATACTCGTAGCTGTACATGTTGATGCGAATAAATACTTATTCTATTCTATTCTATTCAACATAAAATTTGAATTTCGCGGCTTTTTACATAAATCTAACAATTATATTCAAGTGTAAGTATTCTATACCTGCAATTGAAGCCGCATAGTTTTCAAGGGTAAATTCGAAAATTGTGCGAGTTCTAATCTCCCATACAATCCCATAACTAAACTGAAGGACTGAGGAGTCTGAAACAGGCAGTCCTATATCTACATATTACAGACTTCTGATTCCTTCGGTCCCCCAGAGCAAGGTGTCTCGACGGTGCGGCCTCTGCTATACGCGGTATTGCTAATACATATTGTATCAATCAAGCGTACACAACAATCTAATTACTATACTTTATGGTACACAAGTAAATTTTTTGTACTTTCGCCGAACTTCACAATGAACTGGAATTGCCATGTTATAAAAAAAATGTTGCAGTTTTGAAAACAAATAAAAAATAGTAGATATCATTTTTATTTTTAAAAAAATTGCAGGTCGGACCAAAATCTTTCTTGGTTTTGTCTCCATTTGTCCCGCGATTTCTATTCAGCCCGTTTCACGGCACTTATAGGAACTGACGACTTTGAAAGCGATCCGTGACAGAAGTGGTCCGCTGAACGCGTTCACGCCACGCCTTTTTCTCCCGTCTCCAGACGGTTCCAGTGAATCCAAGTTCTGTGTTCGGCACGGATGATCCAGCCTACATCTACACCAACTAACTTAATGTTCCAATCATTGTTATCAGCTAGCTCCCCTCATGTTCAGTCCGTATGGTGACTTCGCCCCAGTGCGCAAGTAAAAGTTTCCTCGTAAACTGGAAATATAGCAGAGATTATTGAGTTAAATTTACAAGCAATAGCTAAGTAATACATGGCTAGAAGATATTTCTAAAAAACATGAAATTATTTCGTACAATTTTCTTTGGTCATGGTCGCAAGTTTTTTTTCTTGCAATGTCTTACCTAATGTTGGCAAGTGGGTCTAGCACGCACACGCCATGTAAACGAACCATTATATAAAACAATTTCATAATTTAAAAAACTTGTTTCACGCATAATTTTTACCCATTTATATAAGTTTTCTCTTATCCATGGTTGATACATTATAATGCGTATCGCAATTAGGTAAACCAAAATGTGTACAGTCACGAGCAAAACTATGTTTAGTTATTGATTGAAATTGTATGTTGTCGCACACATTGCATATTCGAATCCATAGGTTTACCGTAAAAACTCAAACTCAAATTCTTTATTGCATTTGTGTACATACGTAGGTGTTACATAAAGGTAATAAGTTCCAACATGAAACCCGGTTAGGGCACGGCAACATATTAACATTGGACAAAACAAGCATGTCGTATCTCAAAATTGAAATAGTTATTTTACGAGAAAATCGGTTCTGAAAATTGCTAGGTGTATACATATTGGTGCTCGTGACTGTACCTATTACATTTCAGATTCAAAAGATTGTTCCAATTCACGTTAGTTTCTCGGCTAAAGAGGTTATCACACACAATGAAGTGTCAAAAGACCTACTTAAAGACAATAAATCAACGGGATCACAGTTTCTTAGACAAATTATTAAACTGAAAGCGCCTGATCCAAAATTCAAAGCAACATAATCTCAACTCACTCCGGTGTAGCTCTGATTCCCATGGGGACTACAGGCTCCTCCACGCACTTTCCTCTGAGGAACATGTCGTAGTCCTGACACCTTCGAGCCAGGAGAGCGTTCCCTGATAGAGACTCTGACCAGAATTCCCACGAACGCCAGTGGCTGCAAAAGTCTGGGGAAGAAAAGGAGATTTTTTATTTATTTATTTAGGGTCCCTACAAGTAAAAGCGACCACAACATTCACATAGATTCGGTTAAAAACAGTATTCACAATAATATTGAGTAGCCTACAGCTAAGGGCTGAACATATTATACTCACTGTTTATTTACAGTCCACAATATGTACTTAGGTGGTAAGGTAAAAAATTGAGATCATTATAGACCCTGTCGGGCACAGCATAAAATAGTAGGAGAGAGGAAGCTTTAAATGAAGTTATAACCTAATTAAATCTAATAATACTATATTAGGGATTCTTAACACGTTGAGCGCCAACGCGGTCGCCGGTGATCGCGAACAATAGTTTTTCTATTGTGGCTGCTGCGTGACAGTCAATGCCTTAATATGTACATACATAGGATTCTTTATGTGTGTTTACAGACCCCCTAATTATCAAAACTATCCGATATTTGAGGCAGTAATGGAAGATGTTTTGGCAAAACTTGCTATTGGTAATAAATCAGTTATCTGTGGGGACTTTAACATTAATATTTTAGAAAATAATTCAAATACGAGTAGATTATTAAATTTGTTTAAATCATTTAATTTGTCAAATGTGTTTGTAGAACCAACCCGAGTAACTATGTCTACTGCTACATGCATTGATAATGTTTTTTGTTGTTGCGACTATTTAAATAAATCCATCATTAATTATCTCCCTTCTGATCACAGTGGTCAAACTGTAACTTTTCAGTCCAACACACCTATACAAAAAATCGAAATACAATCCAGACCAATAACATCTGTTAATTTAAATAAATTTAATATCACATTAAATTGTAAGTTAAGCGATCAGGAACTTTCTTTGAAAAATATTAATATTTTATATAAAGAATTCTTTACGGTAGTGCAAACCGAATTTAATAATTGTTTCAAGAAGACCACTAAAAGTATCAACCCTAAATTTATATTTAGTGACTGGGCCACTAAAGGACTCAGGAAAAGTAGGGAAAGACTTTTCGAGCTTTATGGCCTTAAGCCTTTTATTAACACAGAATCTTTTAATAAGTATGTTTCTACATACTCAAGAATTTTTAAAAACACTTGTAAAGCAGCTAAAGCTAAATACATTAGTAACAAGGTTAAATCAGCTGAAAATAAAATAAAGACGGTTTGGAAAATTATCAATAACGAAACGAACAGGAGCAAAAGACATACACACATCAAAAGTGTCTAGGGATCAACATATATTTTTGCAATAACTTTTCTCTTGATTGATATTAATTTAAATTTTCTTTAAGGATTCATCAAATAAAGTGTTTTCGTTTGTCACAGTAACGATAAACCAAGTCACCTTTGCATTAATAAAGAAATTTGCCATTTTCCTAATAAAGGGATTTTTGACATTTGAACCACTAACATTAAAGTTCGAAAAAAAGACTGAAATAACAGTTTTCTTTAAAATTGTATTGGGTAACTTAAACAATTAATAATCCGTGTTTCTACCGCGAACACTAACAACACAAGAACATCGGTTTGGCATACTCAAAATGAGTTCATCCAAATCACGCTGTGGAATGGCCGCCCATGTTCGTTGCAACAACAAAAAAAGGTCTTCTTGCAACTGGATACCCTCCATATTCGGCAGAGCTCTTCTCTGTAGCATATCCCATGCATGCTCAATCGGGTTCAAGTCTGGCGACTGAGCAGGCCAGGGCAGGACATTGATGTTAGCTGCGGCGAGAGTCTGTCTTACAACTCTTGCGGTGTGCGGTCGTGCATTATCATGCATTAACTGAAATAAGGGACCGATTTGCACTTGTAGAGGAACGAATGAAGTGAACCTTCATTCCCGAAGACCGCTACGGGTACCACCTATAGCAATGCACAATCGTAGGATTCGATATCAATGGGCTCTTGAACACAGAAATTGGGCAGAAGAACAATGGCGTTTCGTGTGCTTTTCTGATGAGTCTCGTTTTGGTATGAGACCGGATACAAGACGTATACGACACTGGAGAACCCCTGGACGCCAACAGCGATTAAAATCCTGCCAGGAAGTCCATCCTTATAGTGGTGGAACCATCATGGTATGGGCGGGTATTTGGATCGGCGGAAGAACTGAGTTGATTTGGATCAGAGGCAACCTCAACGCTCAAATTTATGCTGAGACGATTGTATCTGACGTCATCGTTCCTCTACAAGTGCAAATCGGTCCCTTATTTCAGTTAATGCATGATAATGCACGACCGCACACCGCAAGAGTTGTAAGACAGACTCTCGCCGCAGCTAACATCAATGTCCTGCCCTGGCCTGCTCAGTCGCCAGACTTGAACCCGATTGAGCATGCATGGGATATGCTACAGAGAAGAGCTCTGCCGAATATGGAGGGTATCCAGTTGCAAGAAGACCTTTTTTTGTTGTTGCAACGAACATGGGCGGCCATTCCACAGCGTGATTTGGATGAACTCATTTTGAGTATGCCAAACCGATGTTCTTGTGTTGTTAGTGTTCGCGGTAGAAACACGGATTATTAATTGTTTAAGTTACCCAATACAATTTTAAAGAAAACTGTTATTTCAGTCTTTTTTTCGAACTTTAATGTTAGTGGTTCAAATGTCAAAAATCCCTTTATTAGGAAAATGGCAAATTTCTTTATTAATGCAAAGGTGACTTGGTTTATCGTTACTGTGACAAACGAAAACACTTTATTTGATGAATCCTTAAAGAAAATTTAAATTAATATCAATCAAGAGAAAAGTTATTGCAAAAATATATGTTGATCCCTAGACACTTTTGATGTGTGTAGTTCTGATTACGTACTGGAGACGTCATGTGGTTCCATTTGTGATAGCAAACAAGTAGCTCAAGAATTTGTAAATTTCTTTACCAGTATTCCCCTAAAAACTACTGAAACTCTAAATTCCTCGCCTTCCCTCTCTTTTGATTTATTAAAGGCAAACGTTTCAGCCTGCCTAATTGAATTCAACTTTAAGCATGTTAACCCCATAATAGTACTTAAAACTTTTAAACAAATTAAAATCAAATTGACCGAAGATCTTTGGGGAATGTCCAGTAAAATCTGTACCTCGATCATTGAGACGATAGCACCTTATTTAGCCTTCATATTTAATTTATGTGTGGATCAAGGCATCTTCCCGGATTTAATGAAATACAGTAAGGTAATACCACTTTTCAAATCCGGGGACAGTAAAGACACCAATAATTATAGACCCGTATCCGTGTTGCCGGTTTTCAGCAAGATCTTTGAAAAGATAATGCTTAATCAAATGCTTAATCATTTTAACACGAATAAAATACTTAACGATCAACAGTATGGTTTCACCAAAGGACGTTGTACAACTGACGCTGGTGTGACCTTATTAAAACACATTTTCAATGCGTGGGAAGAGGCTCAAGACGCCATCGGAATCTTTTGTGACCTCTCCAAGGCATTTGATTGCGTTGATCACGAAACCTTGCTGTTGAAGCTAGAGCATTACGGACTTGGAAAACTTGCGCTTAGTTTGGTAAAATCTTATTTAAACGATAGACAACAGCAAGTTCAAATAAAAGGTGTCAATTCACTCGGTTTAAAAGTAAAAATGGGTGTGCCACAAGGTTCTATATTGGGTCCTTTCCTCTTTTTAGTATACATAAATGATCTTCTCCATTTACTAAAAAATCAACCACAAATGGTGTTATTTGCTGATGACACTTCTTTAATTTTTAAGATAGATAGACGTGCAAAAAATTTTGACGACGTAAATAACGCCCTACTGCAGGTCCAAAATTGGTTCACTGCAAATAATTTAGTATTAAATGGAAAAAAAACGAAGTGCATTAGATTTTCTTTACCAAATGTAAAAAGTAGTGATTGTGAGATAGTATTGAATCAAGAGAAACTTGAATTTGTCGATAAAACTGTTTTCCTGGGGATCACGCTCGACTCAAGGCTACAATGGGGTCCTCATTTAACATCTCTTGCAGGACGGCTAAGTTCTGCAGCATATGCTGTCAGAAAGATCCGTCAGTATACTGATGTAGATACCGCGAGGCTAGTCTATTTTAGTTATTTTCATAGTATTATGTCTTACGGAATTTTACTTTGGGGACGAGCTGCAGACATCGAGTCTATTTTTATTCTGCAGAAAAGAGCTATCAGAGCCATTTATAATCTTCGTAGGCGCGATTCTCTAAGGGAACGGTTTAAGGTTATTAACATCATGACTGTACCTTGTCAATATATCTATGAAAACATCATGTACGCACGGAAAAATCTGCATCTTTTTAGTAAAAGAGGTGAAAGACACAACTATTTCACTAGAAATAGGGACCAATTAGTTCAACCAGGTTTCAGGCTGGCTAAAGTAGATTCATCTTTCATGGGGTACTGTTTAAAATGTTACAATGAAATACCTCCCCACATTCTTGAACTTAATGAAACAAAATTTAAAACTTGTATAAAACGCACACTATGCAGCCAAGCGTATTATAAATTGGGAGATTACATTGCTGATAAAAATGCTTGGGTCAATGCTAGTCCAGCTCCACAAGGGCGCATCAACTAATTTATTAGACTACTGAAAACTGTTGGAGCTGCGGAAGATCAACAACAACAAAAAAACATCTTTGCATTTATAAATTCAATCTCTTAATATTGTATAACTGCTTAGCACATATGTGAGTACTATGTACCTACTATAAAGCGACCAGTCTCTGGGTGCGTCTTTCATTGACTTGAATATGCCCTGGCGGCTGAGAGTATGCCATGCTCACTTTAATGTCTCGCTGATGGTGGCGTGTGTGTTGGATCATTTAGCTCCCTTCAAAATGGTTGAGCTGAATGGTGCTAATATATGCGTCATGTTCGTGAACGGGCGCTGTCAGTAGAGACTGGTCATCTCTTAGCGGCTAAGGCTTGTTTTAATTTAATTATTGAATAGTTTTTACATATTTTATATCTGATGCTTTTAACGTTCTGCATCGTTCTCACATGTATAATATTAATATGAACTATGTAACAAATATTTTGTAACCATATTTTGTTTAAAAGAGTGTCCATGGAGTTTCTTGCCCGTTCTTCTCCATAGGTACCTACTCCTTTGGAATGGGCAACTAGCTTCATTTCTCGGACTGACCGACACCTTGACAATTCAAAAGTGCCTGTAATTGGTTTATTTGAAATAAATACTTTGAGTTTGAGTTTGAGTTTGAGTTTGAGTGAGTTTGAGTTTGAGTTTATATGTTATCATTAAAATTTACTTACTATAGTGACATTTTTTTATTAAGAATTGTTTTAGTTTTTTTTATAAATGTGTTTGTTTTATCTTCTTTTTTTAAATTTCTTCAGGTTATTTGATATACATTTTTGTGGAAATTTTACGTAGGAAATCCCTACGTATAATGTTGAATGTATTCTATGCCGAGAAAGTGGAATATTTAATGTTGATTTGGGTCTGAGTGTGTAACGTGATTGTATGTCTTCGCGATTTTGGTATTGAGTCTTGTGACCCGAAATAAATGAATTTATTAATAAGTTCGAACTAAACTAACACACTATTGGTTGTATGCATAAGATTGAGTGTTTTATTATCTACTCCTTTTGTCTATTCTTGCGTTACGTGATCGACGACACGCGACGCACCTTCCGTTAGAAATGCGAGCCGACCACCCTCATAATTAATTATTCAATAATAGGATAAATAACAAGATTTTTTCTTGTAATCAGTGTCCCATTAAAGTATTTGTATTTGACATTATTAGAAGTTAGACTACACATAGCAAGATATGTTTTATTAAGGGACTATAGGACTTGTAGGATTCATGTATGTTAATTCTATTCCTGCACGAAAATTCCAGTTACGAGATTCAAAGTTAAGAAATGTAGTAACGTAAAGTAGAAACTTCATAACTCTGTAGGTCTAACAAAATATAATTATAATTACCTAAGACGCGTCAAAACATTCTATATTTCTTGATCCAAAAGCTCTTTCTACTTATCCTACCTTCATTGGTAAGCGGTATAGTAGCCGACAGGCAGCCCGGCTGCTTGGCCTGCCCGCCGTTGGGCCAGAAGTCAGCGTGCGCCGTGCGCGCCGGCGTGCCGTACCCGCCGCCGTCCGTGTGGATGGCGTCCACGAACGTGGCGTCCGACGCGGCCATGGCGGGCGCTGCTAGAGGCGGGTAGAAGCCTGGGTAGGCCGGGTCTAGGCCCGTTAGTCTGTGAAGTAAGATGTTACATCGTCAATGTTAACGTGGTATAGTATACCTTATACCAGCAAATAATTTACTCAAGTAGTCATTTATTGAATGAAGACCAACATGCAACTTTATTCTTGAAGTAACTGCTATCATAAGAAAGGCTCTTATAAACCAGAATCGAGTGTTTATTAATTGGACATCCTGCCCAGTGAGGGACTTCACTCTTGTGACCAGGTGCTTTAAATGTCAACAGTATGGACATGCTGCAAAGACTTGTAGAGAGGCTACCTATACGTGTGGACATTGCGGAAAACAAGGTCACCAGTCAAATGAATGCACCGAACTTGCTGAACCATCAAATTGTGCAACCTGCATGCGATTTAATTTTAACCCACGTGCTTAAAAATGAGCAAAACGATTTCAAACGCCTAGCTAGACAGACTTTCCTATTTGTCCCGTACAGTGCAGAGCAGAGAGTCATCTTAGATCTCTTTTTTTTTTAATTCGTAAACACTTTCGCGCTTAATGTATTTGTTTTAATTCTAAACATGTGTGTTAGTGGTATATCCGCGTTATAATGAACCAGTGCTAGCTATATTTAAATAAATCAATGATAAATCCTAAAAAAAAAAACCTATTCAAATTAGGTAGGGTCACCACCATCAGGGAATGATCACTTTTTGAACGCCAAAAGTACATAAAATAATCCCCATTACGCCTGCCCGCAGAGCTACTCCCCTCTTTTTGTGTCGGGTGTTAAAAAAACAAACATACATAACCGATAACAATTTATTCTCATACAAGTATAGCGTTCCCAACACAAAATGTAACTTCAAACAATATTTGCCATCGACGCCGACGGGGTAAAAAAATTTGCAACTAGCCTCCAAACTCAGTCATTTGGTAAGTAAGGAGAACTAACCCTGACTTTTAACTTGAACTACAACCAGTAATTAATTGATACGAACTTGATTGGCATGCCACGATCGCGTCCGACATCCGTCGAAGGCATTATCAGATGGATCGCTGCTGTCACGACCTTGGCTTAATGCAGCTTAGTGGCAGTATGAATACAATTAATTAGTCTAATGAGATAATACAAAGGTTTCCTACGATGCATTATGTAGGTATTATCTTTATTTACTGTGATTACGGAAGTTAACACAGTCATGTTGTTATAATATGTGTTACAAGATACTGTTTAAGATCTAGATGAATCTGCCATCATTTATGGCATGAGAAAATTTGAAGATATCTACCGAAAAAAATATTTTGACGTCAAAATTAAGGTTACCGGTAAAATAGTCACAAAACAGGGAGGGGGAAAACGAGAATATTATATATCCTTGTACACACGTAAACACGTTACGAACGTATAACGTGTACCTAATAATCCTTTGATCAATCCACTTACCTCGGCACTGTAAACCCCCTGGACTTGAGATACCTGGCAGCATAAGCCGATAAATGACTACCCATTGAGTGTCCAACCAAGTGCAGTCCCTTGACTGGTAGTCCTCGCTTCAAGAGCTTCAGTAGCGCCTTGCCTACGTGCTGGCCTGCCTGGAAAACAAATTAAGTAAATAATAAATCTAAAAATATAAAATTCAAACTCCTGACTGACTAATATATCAACGCACAGCTTAACCCATTAGATGTTCGCCTATTAGAAGCCGTTTGCTTATAAGAGTTTAAAGATTTATACGGTTATATTACTTAGACGACACGGTTGGCGCAGTGGTTGAGCGATTGACTGCTGCGTAGCATGTCGCGGGTTCGATTCCGACACGGAACAAATATTTTGTACGACCTACAGGTATTTGATCCAGGCTGGGGTCAGTTTATCAGCCATCTCGCTACCACAACACAAGCATTAAGTTGCTTAGCTGGACTATACGGCGTTGTGTGAAATGTCCAAGGATGTATTGTTTTTATTTATTGTCGTTTCGAGATAATTTTTCTTAGGAACTTATAGGGTTCATACGACATTTTGAGGGGTTAAACTGCTGGTCATAGAGACTTGAAATTTTGCACATAGATACCTTATACTGTGTAGGCATTTATTAAGGAAGGATTTTTGGAATTTCTGCACCTAAGGTGGTAAAATAGGGATAATTGAATACTTGCGAGACCATATTGTTCCAATGGAATTATAAGAAGAATTTAATCTACATACACCAGGCAAGGTCTTGGCGATGATGACGTAGTTTCCGAAGGCGAGGTTAGACCAGTCCAGCAGCAGCACGTTGTGGTCTCCTCGTTGAAGATACGCAGAAACCACGGTCTTTATGCTATCGTCCGTTGACAGTTCTACATAGCTGGAAGTTTGAAGAAAGATTTAAGTTATTAGAATCGCTGGTTATTATTATAGTCTTAGCATAGAGCAACACAGGCCACCGGCGGACCGGAGGTACTGTTTGCGAAATTTATTTAAATATACGTCTGCTATAAAAAAAAGAAGTTGTTCTCAGTAGACTGAATGTTTTGTGGTTGGTTACGTGTTTCCGTATGTTTTGTAATAAGTATGTGTGGTTTTGTGAATGTATTTTTTACACACAAAAGTCAATAAATAGGACCTTAGCAGACCTCATCCTTTCTCCACACACAACAAAAAACTAGAATGGAGAGTTAAAGATAACTTACCCATGTGCATAGACGACTGTAGGTCTTTTGACATCAAATTCAGGGTCGGTCAGCAAAGACTTGACGCTACCGATGCGGTAAGATGTCGGAGATGTGAGGTTATTCCTGGAAATTAATTGACAATGCTTCAAGAACTGATAGGTTCAGACAATTTAAAAGTTCAACTTAGTACCTATAGGTAGGTGGCTATAAACCTTTTGAACGCCAGAGCACACGCGCGTGCCCTCCATCCAAGTTACAAAATTTGTTCTAATTATTATGAATTTCCCAATATCCATGGTCTCTTTTAATTTGTTTCATGTCATTAAATATGTACGAGAGATTAAATTTTTAAGATATGTATATAAACACACACAAAAGTAATTACCCGCAATACCCACATTGTCACATACTTGTGTCGTTGGCGTACAGGGCATGCGCTTGCTTGTCACGTATATGTGACAATGGCGTTCAAAAGGTTAACCTGGCATCTACTGCCGAACATAGACTAAAGTAAAAGAGAAGATCTACCAAAGACCTAACAAAAGGAGGCGCGTGCGCAACGAGCAGTGAGCTCACTGCACACTCGCCTCGCTTTGGACTCGCATGCTTACGGCCAGTGTGATATTAGCCTTATAGCAGTAGCGTATCTACTACTGCTTAAGATAAACTTTGCTACCAGCGTCGTTTTCCAGACATGGTGATAGACTTATGATCATTCTTAGAAGATAATAGCAGTGTTCATAAAGTTCAGCAGTGGACGTTACTTAGCCTAGTTTAAAAGAAGGTCAAAACATTACATTACATAAGACTAAAACCAAGGAAGCGACGTATTACCCGGTCCCATTTGAATGTAGCATATTTTGTCAAATTATCTACTTATGTACCTAGATTATTACGAGATAGTTGGAAACGTTTGACCCGAGACAATGAAAAGATTGATGTTGGTATTAAAGTCATCAAAAGGTAATTTAGTATGTTGCACGACCTACCTGTAATGTCGGATGATTATGTCAGACACAATGGGAGATCTGCCAGGGGCCGCTGAAATAAATAATGTTTGGGTATGGTTAAGAATTGATACATACCTAATAGGCACGCTAAGCGCGCGTGCCCTCCACGCCAAGCTACAAAATTTTTCTTGGTATCATGAATTTCTCAATATTTATAGTGTCTTTTGTTTTACATTCAGTCAAAAAAGTATCGGGAATGGATGATTTGTTTATGGTTCCAAATTCAAATTTTTGTTTTTTTGTAGTTGTTAGATTGGCACAACTGTTTTCCATTTTGGCGCGGAGTTTGAGTTGCATCTGTTATTTATCTATACTTAATATTATAAAGAGGAAAACTTTGTTTGTTTGTTTGTTTGTTTGGTTGTAATGAATAGGCTCAAAAACTACTGGACCGATTTTAAAAATTCTTTCACCGTTGGAAAGCTTAGTTTTCTAGGAGTAACATAGGCTACTTTTTATCCCGGGTTAAATAACGGGTCCCACGGGAAAGACCACGGGAGCGAAGCCGCGGGCAAAGTGCTAGTATTAAATACAGTGCTGGTTTTAGTAATATCATATATAGTGTGTATTGCGAATTTCATAATGGACAAAAATATCGAACAAAGAGTTTGTCTTAAATTTTGCATCGCCAATGGAATTTCGTGTTCGGAGTCACTGAAAATGTTACAGAAGGCTTACGGTGAATCGACTTTATCAAAAACTCGTGCTTATGAGTGGTTCAAAGCGTTCAAAAGCAGTCGAGATGTGATGGAAGATTTGCCTCGCTCTGGTAGGCCGTCAACGTCTGCAACTGAAGTTAACATCGCAAAAGTGAAGAAAATAGTGACTGAAAATCCCCATTCAACTCTGAGAGAGATAGTCGCCGAACTTTCTGTATCTCACGAGTCGATCCGTACCATTTTAACTAATCATTTGGGTATGAAACATGTTGCTGCTCGGCTAGTCCCAAAAGATCTGAATTTTCTCCAAAAACTCAATCGCATGAAAGTCGCTGAGGACATGCTAGAACGAGTCAGTTCGGACCCAACATTCATGAAACGCATTGTTACTGGTGACGAGACGTGGGTTTACGAGTTTGACATGCAAACTAGTCAACAAGCTTCGGAGTGGCGCCTTCCAACTGAACCGAAACCGAAAAAACCACGCCAAAGTCGATCAAAAGTCAAAGTCATGTTGACTGTTTTCTTTGACTATCGCGGTGTTGTGCACTCTGAATTCTTACCGGAAGGTCTAACGATAAATAAAGAATATTATTTGAGCGTTATGCGGCGTTTAAGAGAGCAAATTCGACGAAAAAGGCCAGATTTGTGGAAAGAAAATTCTTGGATTTTGCACAACGACAATGCGCCTTCGCACAAGGCTATCATTGTGAACGAATTTTTGACCAAACACTCAACAAATACCATCCAGCAACAACCATATTCACCAGATATGGCTCCTGCTGACTTTTTTCTTTTTCCTAAACTCAAATTACCACTTCGTGGCACCCGTTTTCAATCGATAGAAGATATAAAGGAGAATTCGCGGCGAGAACTGAACTCAATTCCGGAAGCAGCGTTTAAAAAATGTTTTGATGAATGGATTATTCGTTGGCGCAAGTGTATCGTTTCTAAAGGAGCATACTTTGAAGGTGATAAAATAAATTTGGATGAATAACAGACATTTTGTGTATTATTGATCTTTTCCCGGTACTTTCTTGACAGAGTAGTATGTCATTAAATACGTACGAAAGCTTAATTTTTTAAAATATCTATATAAACGCCAAGCTTTTAGCAGAGACTATTGGAAGCAGAAAGCCTTTGCCCTGTAGTGCTGCCATAACAGGCTTTAATTAATAAAATAGGTACGCACTTCATGTAATTGGTAACGCTTGCTATCAGCTCACCTACTCCCCTGCTATCAGACACTCGCGTGATCTCAGAAAATACGGTTAGTGTCTGATATATCGACTTAATATTGTGAGTGTCTGACGCTTGATGAGAAAATGTCGCGAGTGTCGGACGCTTGATAACACTTTTGTCTTATAAAGTAAATTTGCACCTTTGGCATATTCTAAATTTGGTACTATACTCACTGCTTAATCCTCGTTCTATCGTTCGGAAGCTGGAAGGACTCAGGGGCAGAGAGGGTGGCCTCTGTCCCTCACATGACAGCGCTATTTAAAATAAAAACATGTTGATAATAAAAACTACATTTTGGGCCGATTTTGTAATTTTTAGATAACTTTTATCTGAGTAATAAAAATACAATACTCAATATACATATTTATTGCATTCACGTGCGAACTTAGGTGGTAGGTATAAAAAATTAGATCATTGTGGACCCTGTCGAGCACTGCAGAAGTAGGAGAGAGGAAGAGCGCTTTTATTTAATTAAATAATTAAATTGTAAAACACAATGTAGGTAATTTAGAATTTGTCATTAAAATATTAATTGACACTATAGTAGCATTTAGTTAACAGAATTAGCAATAGCTTATTATATAGAAAATATGTCAAACCTATTTCCAATTGTTCTATTCTATAAACTCAAAATTCAAAACGTTCTCAAGTGATGTGTCTTATTTTTAAAGAAAAAAGTAACCTGTCTGACGATTGAGAAATCGATCCACACGTCAATGATGTGACTTTATTTTATTTAACTCACTAAATGTAAGAGTAAAACTGCTAACATAAAAGCTTATAAAAGCAAGCCTTTTTATTTGTCCCTCAAAAAATACCAATTAGATAAAGAATTTGAACGTAACGCCAATAATTATTGAGGGCCTGTGTCATCGAAACGAGCGTTCTGCTACGAAACAAGTTTTAAAGGACTTCCTGCAACATTAAATACTTACCTACAGTTTAGTAATTATGTAGCTCCACTATATTGCTACTACTAGATAAAATATTTCATTATCCATCATCTGCCTAGCCTTTTCCCAACTATGTTGGCTCCGAGGCTAACCGAATGCAGCTGAATACCAGTATTTTACATGGATCAACTGCCTATCTGACCTCCACAACTCAGTAACTGGGCAATATGATACCTCTTGGTAAGACTGGCTCTCAGATTTTCGGGCTTCTGACGACCCGTGACGACTGCCAAAGATGCACAAATGACAGCCGGGACCAACGGGTTAACGGGCTTTTCGAGGCACGCAGGAGTCCCGGATTGTAAAGATGGTCACCCATCCACGGCCTACACCGGCAAGCTTAGCTTAACCTGATGGATTGACCTGTGCGGCTGCTCCTCATCATATTTCATTATCCATACATTTTTATTACCTAAACTTAGGAATTAACCTCGAAGTCCCCAAACCGGCTTGTTTACTAAATTGCATACAGTATTGAAAGAAGCATGTTGTGTTTTACGTGTGTGTGACAATGAGATAGTAGTGTGTGAACTAACGTATGTTTTTATAATCATGTTTTTCCGGTCTACTGCATTCAACTTCTATTAAAGGTCGATTATGCTCAAGGAGCGTATAAAGTTGTTATCAATCCACCATCTATATATACAACTAGACACTAACTAGTTTAAATGCAATGCTGAGTTTCCGCGTAGGTAGCTTCCGCATTTTATTTTTGGTGGATTTTTATAAAGTATCGTTCTGATTAAAATGAAGGAGTTTGAAGAGATTTGGAATGGATTTATGTAGCGGTCTGACCAACTGGTATTGGTTATTAGGTACTATTAGGACTATCTCTCCATAGCGTAGTCAGTGTTTTACAATCCATTTCTGTAACTTAGATGATCCTTTCATTTGTCGGCAGCAGTGAAATATATATTTTTATGTTTTTTTTTCATATCAGCATCGTGATTTACGTTCTACTTAGTCTGTCACATTAATAAAAATTCTACAAAATTAATTAAAAAATTGTATCCCATTAAAGGTAAATGATTGATCAATAAAAATGCTCCACGATTTAGTACCAAATTGACACTTAACAAAGGAAAAGTTATGGTCGACCATAATTTTGACATTATGTTTGCGAAACGAATTTATATAACAACGAAAATTGGGGTTATTATCTTTGATAATAAATAAATGGGCTCTGAAGGTCTGACCCGGTTACCATTGCATTATGATTGCATTTCTCGAATGTCATAAACTCCATTCTTAATGGAAGAATGGTTAAAGAAGCCTTTTTGAGCAGTCTGTTGGAAATGTTTAGGTTCAGAAACACCTACTGCTATATATGTCTTAAGCCAGCATAACATATAATAAGCGGGATTGTCCGAAAGGGTTAACGCTACCCCGGAATATAAAGGGCTACGGAAGGAACATGGATGGGTTTTAGTCAGTAAGAGTCTGACACTCCCTTCCGCTCCACCCAGAGCGGGAGAAGTTGTTTGGTGGATTTCCCACCCTCAAAAAAAAACCAGAACATAAAAAGCGCACGTCTCTAGGTAAGGTATTACAGACACGAAAGTTATCGTAAACTTATGCAACGATCTGTTAAAATCATGACAAAATAAGTAAACTATTTTGTCAGATCGTAGTGTAAGCTTCGTCTAAGCCAATAAATATTTTTAGCGTAGTGACGCTTCTTTTCGTACTTTAAATTTACCCCAGCGCCCGTTTGCTCGTGGCTAAGTAATAACAGCCGCATGGATCGATCCATCAGGTTAAGCTACGCTTGCTGGGGTTGGTCTGTGGATGGGTGACCATCTTCAGATATCGAGACTCCTCCGTGCCTCGGAAAGCACGTTAAGCTGTTGGTCCCGGCTGTCATTCGTGGATCTTTGACAGTCGTTACGGTAGTCAGAAGCTCGAAAGTCTGACAGCCAGTCTTACCAAGGGGTATCGTATTACCCAGTTAGTGACTGGGTTGTGGAGGTCAGGTAGGCAGTCGCTCCATGTAATACTGGTATTCAGCTGCATCCGGTTAGACTGGAAACCGACTCCAATATAGTTGGGAAAAGGCTCGGCAGATTGATTGCCCGTTTGTGAAATTAATTAAAAGTTAGGGAAAATTACCACATAGACGTGTAAATGGTGATCGCAGGTTGTTAGTATTATAGCAAACAAGACGGTACTGCCCACAAGCAAGCAAGCTTTCACGCCTTTATCTTAAAAACGCAGATTTACAAACCCTACCAATGTTTGAGGTGGGTACCTAAAGAGGTATATTCTTTGCCAACAACCTGCACTCGCCGACCAAAAAAGAATACTACCACCTTGTAATTAACTGTTAGACTACTAATACATTATAATGGTGAAGAGCTAGGTCAGTGAGTCGTCTTAACTGAGATAACTTAGAAATAAATAACTGCCTATTATGCACACACAGCTTATCGCGTTGTCACACCACAGTGTGTGAACGCGATAAACTATAAAACTTTTTTACAAAAAATAAAACCGACTTCCAAAACAAACACTACAAAGTGACAAATAATTTTGATTTCGGAAGTCGGTGTCTTCGGTTTTGTATTTTAATTTTTTGCCACCGACTTCCGAAATCAAAATTATTTGTCACTTTGTAGTGTTTGTTTTGGAAGTCGGTTTTATTTTTTGTAAAAAAGTTTTTATTTTTCACTTTTTAGTTGTGGTACCTACCTAGACAACCCCCCCCTCCCCCCCAAAAATTTAAAGGCTGGGAAATCATCCAATGACTGCTCCCGCTCTGGGTGGAGCGGAAGGGAGTGTCAGACTCTTACTGACTAAAACCCATCCATGTTCCTTCCGTAGCCCTTTATGTTCCGGGGTAGCGGTAACCCTTTCGGACAATCCCGCTTACCCGGCAGGCTTGGCCCTGAGGGGCCCCTTCATATGCTGACATCTCTTTGAGGCGCGCGTGGAACATATACGCGCCGTACGGCACGGGTCTGGTGCTGATCGGACGGTGAGTCACCCATTACTCACCGCCCGCAGGCCCGCGCCTTAATACCACTACCTGCCGGTCGATTCTGTAAAAATCTCACCGTGAATACTTGCGTGGAGTGAGCTGTCAGTGTCATTCAACTGATGCTAGGGATTGACCAAGCATTAACATTACAATCAAAATCGAGATTTTAATGATATTTTTATGCTAATTTTAATAAGTAATTATTTTATTTTATTTCAAAGCTAGCTAGTACCTACTTTGGTACTTACTTACTTACAACATAATTAGTAATAAACTCAATTTCGTTTTTATTTCTTTTTTTCCTAGACTAGCCTTTGTATTTTAACTAAAGGCGCGAGCGGGTCACGCATGTTCGCCAGCATATCAAGTTACCCCAATCTGTCAAATTTCAAAGTGCACACTTCGCGCAAGCACGTTTTTCGGTTGACTAAACGTCTAGTCGTAGATATTTATTCGAGTTTACAGACAATAATTTGATTTTAAACCTTAAAACTTGTACAGTAAGGTTCAGAATCGATTGAGAGATTGGTCTGAATCCCGCGCGGCGTTCACTTCACCGCGCTGCCTGCAGGGAATTTTGGCAGAATCCCGTGCTCGTGAAGTGGTCACTTCACGCAAGCACGTTATGCGTTGTCATAGTTACTAATATGAATACCTATATCGTTGACGGGTGTACATCCGGTTGACAGGGTGTAAGTTACAAAACGGTGATTCTTTACAAATTGCTGCAATGTTCTAGCAATGTGAGGAATGTGTGTAAAACTTAAAGCAATGTGCTTTTAGATGTTTTTATGACTAAATCCAAACGTTTTTGTACAGTCAAATTTCTCCAAATGATTTTAAACCTTAAAAATTTTACCGGTAAGGCTCTAAATCGATTGAGAAAATTTGTCTCCTTGCAGTCATTAATATGATGTGACTGCAACTACAATTTACCAATAATTCGTCACGTGCGCATACCTACGTGGACACACCAAGAACATTGCGAAAATACAATACCAACGTCCAATAAGTACAAAATATATTTTATTGTTCCAACTACCTATTCGTTCTTCGGCTTTGGCTCATCGCCGCCCGCCTTTTGAAAGTGCGTGGAGCGATCACTTCGCGGAAACATCATTATTAAGATGCGGTACTTTGTGTATTTATTATATAACATTAGGTATAAATATGTGCGGCTTTTTGGGACATACCTTTAGTTACCTACCTATAAAGGCGATTTTAACACACTGCACACCGCGCGCCGACGGGTAACGCGGGGCAGCGCCCATATCGTTTGCTATGGCCGCCTCGCGCTACGAGACAGAGCGCGGTGCAGTGCGATATTCGCTTTACCTACTTCAGTAAACATTGCCAATAAGATGATGATAATACGTAATATTCATCATCATCAACATACCTACTGCCAAACTCGACCTAGCTCACGGCATCTCATTATCTCTATGTAGGTAACTCTCGGTCTCCGCGACGCGACTTACAGCGCAAGCGTACCTACTGAGAACTCGACTGTTAGGAGGTTGCCATGGCAATCACGCCACGGTGTTTGTTAGGGTCGTTGCCATGCCAATCACGGGAATACCGTGATTGGCATGCCAACGGCTCAAACAAACACCGTTGGCGTGATTTGTAGGCGCTGTCAGTCACGTGCTACTTTCTGTCAAGTGGGCCATGTCTATTCGTTCCTAAAAAGCCCGTCACAGACGTAGCTATAATATAGATTAATATGAATCATAGCAAGGCATATTACGACATATTTTCCATATAGATTTTCGAGTGACCGCACACGCAGCTATAATATATAATTCTATGACATCACAAAAATATCTCAATGTTAATCGAAAAAATTGTGTCAAAAAGTAATACAGTCTATAATATAGGTTGCTGTAGTCGAATTTAAGTTGTGAGTGTCGTATGTGTCTTATTATACTCTCCTGTCGCAGGTCTGCTGGTAGGAAATGATGTGTAATGATGATGTAAGTAGTTCCTTTGCGTTCTTCATCAATATGTATTTTACTTTATTATGTAGTCAGTGTGTAAGAATAGATAGATAAATAAATAAATAAAATTTATTCATTAGTATCACAATCAAAACAATTTGCTAATACATTTCTTCTACTGAGTCTGCTGCCTCCCAGGGTTCAGCTTCGCACTGCTGAGAACGAAGGGGCATCAGGTGTGTGTGCGCTGCACAGCGATCAACTGGAAAAATTGGTATGCATGTATTAATCATTTATTTATTACATTTTCAACTTGCAATTATTCACATAATATAAAAGTGACAGACTTTAGTGCCCAAATGGTTGGCAGAATTGCCGCATTGTATCGTGGTGCTGTAAAAATAGGCCAGCCTTGTGGCCACTTAAAGAGTCGACCAACTGTTTGGTGATGATTGTCTCAAAAAACCAAGGGGCATTAGGACCCCACAGCCCTAGTGTTCAATTTCAAGGCATTATGGTAATTCTGTCAGGCCTCTTCCTATTGCTGCGTGCCAAGCCGTTGAGCTCTAAAACAGCTGTCACCCCTGCGGTGACAAGAGCGCTACAAATGACGTCTTTAATGGCGGCGTGCCGTGCTATCCGGCCTGGGCTCTTACTGCAAGGTAGGCCCCTATGGAGTCCCTCGCCCACCATACTGGCGCCAATGTGTAGTCCCGTGATAAAAATAAATGATTATACCATGGTATGGTACCTGAAGCTGCTAATACCACTGTGGCTGGGACCTGGGATTTATTGGCCAATCTGCATCCGGGCAAGCATAGCACTTCAGGTCCAATCAGGTGCAGGCTAAAATCTTCCCTGTCAACTTTTCAGTGCTGTGGACAGAAGACAGAAACATTAAGCTAAATAATATTTGATTTATTTTTATATTACTCATTTTATTAAATTAAATCAGAACTATCGCTGTTCAGTTGCGGAATTCACTCCCGCCTGACGACATTAGAGACTGCCAAACAGTTGCAATTTATGTATTATGTTTTTTCTTTTTAAGCTTACAGACATCGTCTACATCTCCTTTATCGAGTTTCCTATTGTAGTTGTGCTGGAACAGATTTCTTTAGAAACAAGCATCACCTATAAAATTATGTATTTTCTGTTCCTTTCTTCTTGTCTGTTTTTATGTGTGTACATAAATGGTTAAACAAAATAAATTATTAAATTTTAACATTATCTAATACACACATCATCAAATTAATTTTTAAATACTGACAACATTATCATTTCTATTTCAAGTGAGCAGAGAAAATGTCTATTTTTGTTCTCCTACATAAATCACACAAATATTTACTTACAAGAATGAGATGTATAAGTTGAGTTTAGCTGCAACCTGACTTTTCTTTTCATAAAACTAGAGCACAATTTTCTAATATGACAGACACTTCTATTGAGGTATCTGAAAACAAAAATAAGTTAAATCAACAAAAGTTCAGGTAATCCCAATAATCAGCGGGTAATACCATTCTCCTGCCCTTATCCGAATTTATTTGGGGTCGGCGCAACATGTCTTCTTCTTCCATACTTCTCTATTAGTCGTCATCTCGATAGTCACTCCCTTTCTAGCCATATCATCTTTCACACAATCCATCCATCGTTTCTTTGGCCTCCCTCTACTTGTATAGCCATCCACATTCATACTCACAACTCTCCGGACAACATTTTCCTCATTCCTCCGCATAACATGCCCATACCATGACAACCGATTTCCACACAACTTTTCGGTCACCGGTGTCACTTTCAGACTTCCTCTTATATACTCATTACGTATTCTATCCATTCGCGTAACACCACACATCCCACATAACATTCTCATCTCAGCTGCATGCAATTGTCTTTCATGAATATTTATAGCTTTTTAAGTAGTTCATTAAATTATCAGTCTTACAAGACAGAAAACATAAAAAAAATGATAATAATGTTTCATAAATTTTTTGAAAACAATCATTTGTACTTACAAATAATTAATAATACACATGATGTAAAATAGGTACTGGTATCCAGCAGCATCCGGTTAGACTGAAAGCCCAGTAAGCCCACCCCAACAAACAGTTGGAAAAAGGCTTGGCAGATTGATTGAATTCTGATACACATCTGAAAAAACAAATGTTGTTTATCATATTTAAAGGGTGATACGAGGGGTGATCAATAATGTTTGACATTCATTTTAAAGGTTGCAGACAGCCTATTTAGGTTAATCAATAACATTAATAAAACGAGGTGGGTAACCCATACCCATTGAGCAATAAATTGAGGGCTGACACTGGGCAGTGTCCAAAGTATGTCTTTGTGACGGCAGGTAGTTGAATTTCAATCACACAACTCGAAGCATTTGTTTCAATTAAAACATTTGCAGGCACTTTACATTATTATCGTTTACCTACCTCTTTTACCAGGCGGTCGTTTAGTTTGAGTTTATAGTGAAGCTAGCCGCCCCATCACAAGACGAAGCAAGTCTTAATATGGAGAAGAAACTTTATGGACAGTCTTTTAAATCGAAACCTTATGTTACAGAGGTTAACTTGTTTGATAATTACTTCTTCTTCTTTTTCTTTTAGCACAACTTCCATTAATTACATCACACGCCATCTTTTCTTCAAAGTGATCAATCAATCCACAAAGTCTGAACCGGGCGGATATGCCGCGTATTCAAATACAGAATCTTATTACTTATTTAGCTAGCTCAATAAAACATACAATGCCAAAATTTTATCTGGTTAATTCTTTTATAAATAAACATGCCAATTAAAAAAAACAAAGACGTTTTTAGAATTAAACTTAAAATTGAAGTATAATTATTTTTCTAAACTCAATATTTATTAGTACTGGGTCACATTTCCGGTTGTTCAAGGAATTTACTCAAACAACAAGTTTTCATAACTAAATGTATGTGCAAAATATTCTTCTTATTTTATAGTTTGTCAATTATTTTCGTAACTAATTTAGCTCTCCTATTCAATAATAACATTGAAGTATTGACCTTTAAACACCGCGCCATTTTCTGTGACGCCAGATCACAATAAACAGAACTTCTAATGTCAAGTTTAGTGTGGGTTGTCTATGTTTTTCTTACCACAGAATACGCGGTCGAATAAACTAATATTGCGAAATCGTATTCGAGATAAATTTGCACGACTAAAACTGACATACGTATTATATTTCTTATTTTTTTAATAAAAATATCGTTCTATTCATGCAGAATAAAAACAATCTTAGAAATATTTGTTTGAATCATCATTCGATTATGAATTTGTTGGTTGAATTAGTATTGCAATTTTATTCTTGCTATCGTAAATAACTTGTTTATGCGACATTTTTAATTTGAAAAGCGGAGGCAATTAAATATTATTCAGTGCAAAACTTTCGAACACCATTATGACAAAGCTGTGGGACAGAGCGCAATGGATAGTTGTCAATGCCAATAACTAAGCTTAATTTTCTTATTATTTTGAGTACCGGTCGTTTTCGTGAGAATTGGCATAACATTTGATATTTTTTTCTTATTTTCTGCAACATTAATATCTAAAGCAAAACACAATATTATGTACTTAGATATATAAAAATATATGTATATAAATTAATTATAAATAATAAAAATACAAATATTATTATATAACTAGTAATATAAATTATAATTACAATCTGCACTTAGTTTTTTTTAATAAATGGCAATATTAAATTATTACAACGATTTAGTGAAACAAGTATTCATTATATATTAGGTTTTACCCGGTTAAAACCTAAAAATATGATATTTTAAAAGCTAATTACAGAATAAACAATTGAAAAATTAGCCTTTTTCGTGTAAAAGTAATTTTAGTCGATTATCTCAAATAATCGTTATTTCAAACGCGTACTGTGGTTGGAAAAAACATAGACAACTTAGAATATTGGCGGTTTTCGCGTAAGTTTTCGATTCAACTTTTCAGACTTATTTTGCACTTTGCAGTTTGCCGCCATGTTTAATAATTAAGCATGGCGGCAAACTATGATTATAAAAGAATTAACCAGTTAGAATTTTGGCATTGTATGTTTTATTGAGCTAGCTAAATAAGTAATAAGATTCTGTATTTGAATACGCGGCATATCCGCCCGGTTCAGACTTTGTGGATTGATTGATCACTTTGAAGAAAAGATGGCGTGTGATGTAATTAATGGAAGTTGTGCTAAAAGAAAAAGAAGAAGAAGTAATTATCAAACAAGTTAACCTCTGTAACATAAGGTTTCGATTTAAAAGACTGTCCATAAAGTTTCTTCTCCATATTAAGACTTGCTTCGTCTTGTGATGGGGCGGCTAGCTTCACTATAAACTCAAACTAAACGACCGCCTGGTAAAAGAGGTAGGTAAACGATAATAATGTAAAGTGCCTGCAAATGTTTTAATTGAAACAAATGCTTCGAGTTGTGTGATTGAAATTCAACTACCTGCCGTCACAAAGACATACTTTGGACACTGCCCAGTGTCAGCCCTCAATTTATTGCTCAATGGGTATGGGTTACCCACCTCGTTTTATTAATGTTATTGATTAACCTAAATAGGCTGTCTGCAACCTTTAAAATGAATGTCAAACATTATTGATCACCCCTCGTATCACCCTTTAAATATGATAAACAACATTTGTTTTTTCAGATGTGTATCAGAATTCAATCAATCTGCCAAGCCTTTTTCCAACTGTTTGTTGGGGTGGGCTTACTGGGCTTTCAGTCTAACCGGATGCTGCTGGATACCAGTACCTATTTTACATCATGTGTATTATTAATTATTTGTAAGTACAAATGATTGTTTTCAAAAAATTTATGAAACATTATTATCATTTTTTTTATGTTTTCTGTCTTGTAAGACTGATAATTTAATGAACTACTTAAAAAGCTATAAATATTCATGAAAGACAATTGCATGCAGCTGAGATGAGAATGTTATGTGGGATGTGTGGTGTTACGCGAATGGATAGAATACGTAATGAGTATATAAGAGGAAGTCTGAAAGTGACACCGGTGACCGAAAAGTTGTGTGGAAATCGGTTGTCATGGTATGGGCATGTTATGCGGAGGAATGAGGAAAATGTTGTCCGGAGAGTTGTGAGTATGAATGTGGATGGCTATACAAGTAGAGGGAGGCCAAAGAAACGATGGATGGATTGTGTGAAAGATGATATGGCTAGAAAGGGAGTGACTATCGAGATGACGACTAATAGAGAAGTATGGAAGAAGAAGACATGTTGCGCCGACCCCAAATAAATTCGGATAAGGGCAGGAGAATGGTATTACCCGCTGATTATTGGGATTACCTGAACTTTTGTTGATTTAACTTATTTTTGTTTTCAGATACCTCAATAGAAGTGTCTGTCATATTAGAAAATTGTGCTCTAGTTTTATGAAAAGAAAAGTCAGGTTGCAGCTAAACTCAACTTATACATCTCATTCTTGTAAGTAAATATTTGTGTGATTTATGTAGGAGAACAAAAATAGACATTTTCTCTGCTCACTTGAAATAGAAATGATAATGTTGTCAGTATTTAAAAATTAATTTGATGATGTGTGTATTAGATAATGTTAAAATTTAATAATTTATTTTGTTTAACCATTTATGTACACACATAAAAACAGACAAGAAGAAAGGAACAGAAAATACATAATTTTATAGGTGATGCTTGTTTCTAAAGAAATCTGTTCCAGCACAACTACAATAGGAAACTCGATAAAGGAGATGTAGACGATGTCTGTAAGCTTAAAAAGAAAAAACATAATACATAAATTGCAACTGTTTGGCAGTCTCTAATGTCGTCAGGCGGGAGTGAATTCCGCAACTGAACAGCGATAGTTCTGATTTAATTTAATAAAATGAGTAATATAAAAATAAATCAAATATTATTTAGCTTAATGTTTCTGTCTTCTGTCCACAGCACTGAAAAGTTGACAGGGAAGATTTTAGCCTGCACCTGATTGGACCTGAAGTGCTATGCTTGCCCGGATGCAGATTGGCCAATAAATCCCAGGTCCCAGCCACAGTGGTATTAGCAGCTTCAGGTACCATACCATGGTATAATCATTTATTTTTATCACGGGACTACACATTGGCGCCAGTATGGTGGGCGAGGGACTCCATAGGGGCCTACCTTGCAGTAAGAGCCCAGGCCGGATAGCACGGCACGCCGCCATTAAAGACGTCATTTGTAGCGCTCTTGTCACCGCAGGGGTGACAGCTGTTTTAGAGCTCAACGGCTTGGCACGCAGCAATAGGAAGAGGCCTGACAGAATTACCATAATGCCTTGAAATTGAACACTAGGGCTGTGGGGTCCTAATGCCCCTTGGTTTTTTGAGACAATCATCACCAAACAGTTGGTCGACTCTTTAAGTGGCCACAAGGCTGGCCTATTTTTACAGCACCACGATACAATGCGGCAATTCTGCCAACCATTTGGGCACTAAAGTCTGTCACTTTTATATTATGTGAATAATTGCAAGTTGAAAATGTAATAAATAAATGATTAATACATGCATACCAATTTTTCCAGTTGATCGCTGTGCAGCGCACACACACCTGATGCCCCTTCGTTCTCAGCAGTGCGAAGCTGAACCCTGGGAGGCAGCAGACTCAGTAGAAGAAATGTATTAGCAAATTGTTTTGATTGTGATACTAATGAATAAATTTTATTTATTTATTTATCTATCTATTCTTACACACTGACTACATAATAAAGTAAAATACATATTGATGAAGAACGCAAAGGAACTACTTACATCATCATTACACATCATTTCCTACCAGCAGACCTGCGACAGGAGAGTATAATAAGACACATACGACACTCACAACTTAAATTCGACTACAGCAACCTATATTATAGACTGTATTACTTTTTGACACAATTTTTTCGATTAACATTGAGATATTTTTGTGATGTCATAGAATTATATATTATAGCTGCGTGTGCGGTCACTCGAAAATCTATATGGAAAATATGTCGTAATATGCCTTGCTATGATTCATATTAATCTATATTATAGCTACGTCTGTGACGGGCTTTTTAGGAACGAATAGACATGGCCCACTTGACAGAAAGTAGCACGTGACTGACAGCGCCTACAAATCACGCCAACGGTGTTTGTTTGAGCCGTTGGCATGCCAATCACGGTATTCCCGTGATTGGCATGGCAACGACCCTAACAAACACCGTGGCGTGATTGCCATGGCAACCTCCTAACAGTCGAGTTCTCAGTAGGTACGCTTGCGCTGTAAGTCGCGTCGCGGAGACCGAGAGTTACCTACATAGAGATAATGAGATGCCGTGAGCTAGGTCGAGTTTGGCAGTAGGTATGTTGATGATGATGAATATTAGGTATTATCATCATCTTATTGGCAATGTTTACTGAAGTAGGTAAAGCGAATATCGCACTGCACCGCGCTCTGTCTCGTAGCGCGAGGCGGCCATAGCAAACGATATGGGCGCTGCCCCGCGTTACCCGTCGGCGCGCGGTGTGCAGTGTGTTAAAATCGCCTTTATAGGTAGGTAACTAAAGGTATGTCCCAAAAAGCCGCACATATTTATACCTAATGTTATATAATAAATACACAAAGTACCGCATCTTAATAATGATGTTTCCGCGAAGTGATCGCTCCACGCACTTTCAAAAGGCGGGCGGCGATGAGCCAAAGCCGAAGAACGAATAGGTAGTTGGAACAATAAAATATATTTTGTACTTATTGGACGTTGGTATTGTATTTTCGCAATGTTCTTGGTGTGTCCACGTAGGTATGCGCACGTGACGAATTATTGGTAAATTGTAGTTGCAGTCACATCATATTAATGACTGCAAGGAGACAAATTTTCTCAATCGATTTAGAGCCTTACCGGTAAAATTTTTAAGGTTTAAAATCATTTGGAGAAATTTGACTGTACAAAAACGTTTGGATTTAGTCATAAAAACATCTAAAAGCACATTGCTTTAAGTTTTACACACATTCCTCACATTGCTAGAACATTGCAGCAATTTGTAAAGAATCACCGTTTTGTAACTTACACCCTGTCAACCGGATGTACACCCGTCAACGATATAGGTATTCATATTAGTAACTATGACAACGCATAACGTGCTTGCGTGAAGTGACCACTTCACGAGCACGGGATTCTGCCAAAATTCCCTGCAGGCAGCGCGGTGAAGTGAACGCCGCGCGGGATTCAGACCAATCTCTCAATCGATTCTGAACCTTACTGTACAAGTTTTAAGGTTTAAAATCAAATTATTGTCTGTAAACTCGAATAAATATCTACGACTAGACGTTTAGTCAACCGAAAAACGTGCTTGCGCGAAGTGTGCACTTTGAAATTTGACAGATTGGGGTAACTTGATATGCTGGCGAACATGCGTGACCCGCTCGCGCCTTTAGTTAAAATACAAAGGCTAGTCTAGGAAAAAAAGAAATAAAAACGAAATTGAGTTTATTACTAATTATGTTGTAAGTAAGTAAGTACCAAAGTAGGTACTAGCTAGCTTTGAAATAAAATAAAATAATTACTTATTAAAATTAGCATAAAAATATCATTAAAATCTCGATTTTGATTGTAAGTGGTACATCCCTAAAATCAAGTGGGATGACACTGACAGCCCACTCCACGCTCACTTCACGTAAGTTTTCACGGTGAGATGGTAACAGAATCGCACTGCTGGTATGTAAATTACAGTGACAGGAACTTATTAGAACATCGTCCACATATATTAAGTAGGTTATTTTTGTTGATTTTTCAAAAACCGCTTATTCGATTTCGATAAAATTTTTATGGGACCATTTGGGAAGTATACCCTTTCCAACAAAAAAAGAATTTTTCAAATCGGTTGGCAAGCAACGGAGTTATGCGCGAACAAACATAAAAAAAAAATACAAACATCCGAATTGAGAACCTCCTCCTTTTTGAAGTCGGTTAAAAATAGATCACAATCTATGAACGTAAACAAGGCAAAATCAGTATGAAAGGGTCGTCTCAGGTGACATTGCGTTCTGTAGTTTCTACCAACCCCCATGAGAAGGCGTGAATTTACGTAAAATCAATACTTACCAACAAATACAACCACGAACCACCTCATATTGTACATCCACACACAAAAACAAAAAATAAATCCTTATACACTTTCGATAATAAGTCTTTTTTGTTGGCAACCTCTTCACGCTCGCCGCATTGGACCGGCGCAGATCGACTGGTAAGGTCTCGGTCACTACGAGGTATAACTTTTGTTATAGTTAACTATGTGTACCTAGATGATTTTTACATAATCCTTGGTTTTACCTACTTCTGACTGCATTTTTGTTTTTCTTAAGTAGTTTTTTTTAATCAGAGACTGAGTTTTGTTGGATGAGCTTCCTAGTTGGTGCAATAGATGGTAGATAATATATGCAAATCGTTTGCATGTTACAGTCATCGAAATATATAAAAAAACCTAGCTGCCCCCACGCGGTTTCACCCGTTGCTCGGCTCCTATTGGTCGTAGCGTGATGTTACATAGCCTATAGCCTTTCTCGATAAATGGACTATCCAACACAAAAATATTTTTTCAATTCGAACCTGTCAGTCGATTCTGTAAACATTTCACCCTGAGAACTTAGGTGAAGTGAACTACTGTTACACCTAATGCTAGACGTGGACACTATTGATAGCTCACTTTAAACTCACTTCACTTACATTTTCACGGTGAGATTTTTACAGAATAGCTGTACAGTAGTTCCAGAGATTAGCGCGTTCAAACAAACAAACTCTTCAACTTTATAATATTGGTATAGATATTATGTAATGTAGAAATAAACCTAAAATTTGCCACTTAAGTTCATATTCGAGGGTAAATAATGATCGACATTATGATATCGTGTGCGTTCGCGCAGCGGAATGTTGTTGAATTTAAAAATTTTAATTATGCAGATATTTAGTGTATGACGTCGTATAATTGTGTATGGTAAAAAAAAAATTGTGCATGCAGCCATTGTGGAGAAATTCACCAAAAACTGATTCCGCTGGGCGAACGTTGTCCTGGCGGAACTTTTTTTAATCCATAGACTTTAGAAAAAAAGAGATGTGTCCAAAAATTTGTGTGTATTTGTGTGTAATTGTGTATGTATGAATAAAATTAGTGAATTCATAAACTTCGGAGAAATTCAAGTTTCCGCTACGCGAACGTTTGGCCATTAGCTAGTTTTTATATAAAGCGCTTACATAGAGAGCTGTAGATTTTTACATACGTTGCTTTGAATTTGTTTATATTTGTTTAAAAAACAGATTTATAAAAAATCGTAGGGCTTAAAAGATAAAAATATAAACGTAAAATAGGCTTATTAGGTCTTAGTTCTTAAAGTATGCACTTTGGGGTCTAGATTTTCACGTTTATACAAACCTTGTAAGTGTCTGCAACATGTTGCCAAGTATCAATGATGTTCCGTTAGTAATTAAAGAGTTATAGGACAATTTACCATGAATAGATCACTGTTTACAAAGCAGTCAAATATCACGACGTTCTAAAGGAATTGCATGGTAAAATGTATGCCAATAATTAGTGTATTCATTCAACTATTCACATGCAAAATTTCATGTCATTAAATTCAGTAATTAAAGAAAAACAATTATAATACTGACGAAGCATCGAAAACCTACATAACCCGACCAAGTTCGGATAGCTACAAAAAAGCGGCCGTGCAATATATTTAGGTATTTTTTTTTGTTTATTTTTGTAATTGTGCGTCCTGTTTGTGCTGAATAAATATTTTTTCTTTCTTTCTTAGGTAACATCCCAAAATTTTCAGTATAATACCGGTATTGAATTGGTATAAGCGATAACACAATTATTGTTGTTTCGATATAATTTATAGGTCATTTATTTTTGTACACCTACTTTTTTAAATGTATTTGACTATGACAGAAAGTAGGTACTATTTACGTAGGTACTTTATTTAAGTATGCGCTTGAGAATTGAGATATAATCTAGATATATTACTTAAGACAAATAAAATTCATACAGATAATTTCTATTGAAGATTTTACGGATCAGGATTCTAACTATAGAACCCTTAGGGAAATTAAATAATTACCACATGTAAGTACTACTGTTTAGGTAAATATTTATCGTATTGTAGCTTATTACACTATTTAACCAATGGACTAGGCATGCACGAGCGTTCCCCTTTGCAACTTTAGTGGATCAAACAATCTAATAACTTAAAAAAAAACTACTTCTTGAATCGATTTTTTAATTGATAATTAAAATATTGATTGATTAATGATAATAAAATATTTTTCATTCAAGAAATGCAATTGTTTTACTTTTTCCTAACGCTTGTGTACGCAACTGTACCATATTAATAAATAATATATTGGAAGGTTAAGAACGTTTCTTAGATGGCACGGCCGCTTTTTTGTAGCCATTCGAACTTGGTCAAGTTATGTAGGTTTTCGATGCTTCGTCAGTATTATAATTGTTTTTCTTTAATTACTGAATTTAATGACATGAAATTTTGTATGTGAATAGTTGAATGAATACACTAATTATTGGCATACATTTTATCATGCAATTCCTTTAGAACGTCGTGATATTTGACTGCTTTGTAAACAGTGATCTAATCATGGTAAATGGTCCTATAACTCTTTAATTACTAACGGAACATCATTGATACTTGGCAACATGTTGCAGACACTTATAAGGTTTGTATAAACGTGAAAATCTAGACCCCAAAGTGCATACTTTAAGAACTAAGACCTAATAAGCGTATTTTACGTTTATATTTATATCTTTTAAGCCCTACGATTTTTTCTAAATCTGTTTTTTAAACAAATATAAACAAATTCAAAGCAACGTATGTAAAAATCTACAGCTCTCTATGTAAGCGCTTTATATGAAAACTAGCTAATGGCCAAACGTTCGCGTAGCGGAAACTTGAATTTCTCCGAAGTTTATGCATGCACTAATTTTATTCATACATACACAACTACACACAAATACACACAAATTTTTGGACACATCTCTTTTCTTCTAAAGTCTATGGATTAAAAAAAGTTCCGCCAGGACAACGTTCGCCCAGCGGAATCAGTTTTTGGTGAATTTCTCCACAATGGCTGCATGCACAATTTTTTTTTTACCATACACAATTATACGACGTCATACACTAAATATCTGCATAATTAAAATCTTTAAATTCAACAACATTCCGCTGCGCGAACGCACACTATGATATCATCTTTAACCGACTAAACTCTACATTAGCTTAAACGCACGCTAATGAATATTCTATCGATACGCGAGGCGCATGAGCAACCCCTTTGTCGCAGAATATAATTTTTTCATAACACTACAAATGAAAAATAACTTTAATTTCGGAAGTAGGTAGCTAACAACGACAATCTAAAACATATCAACTTCCAAAATTAACACACACTTACCCCACCAAACCCACTATCCATTATCTATACCTTGCTGTGATGTACTCGTTTATGACACAAAACTACATTATTACGCGATACTACACGATAGAATATCCTTTATTATGTACAACATAAGAATTTGGTACGGATATTTTACAAAGGGTGACACAATGGGTTTGTAGGTGGGTTTTGTGACGGAGCTCATCCGGAGAAGACCTAAATACCACTATATGCGATGATGTGTTGCGACTTGAAGTATGTGGATGCCGAAGGTAGCTGGGTGCGATAACCAGAGGCCTATTTAATAAAACCCACCGACAATTTGACTAGTTTTTTTCATAGGTACAATTATGTAGGTAATTTCTTGAGAAATATGTACAGACGCCAGCACATCAAGCTATCCCTAACTGTCAAATTTTCTCAATTAAAAATGAACCTTATGTCTTTGCAATAAAGATGAAATACTATCAAAGAAATTTGACAGATTGTGGTGGTGTGAACTTGATGTGCTGGCCTCTGTACCATTGTGTCAGTTATTTGAAGTAAATACGACTCAGGTGCAAAGCCTGGTTATTTCTTAATACTGAAACCAATAGATATGGATAAAAAGCAAATTGTAACACCATAATAATTATGGTTCATCACATACATCACGTAAAGCTGGACTGAATAAATTTGGACAATCTATTGATGTTTGGCGACTAATGTAACTTGTCGTGTCAAACAATATTGAATCATTACGACGTGTACACTTAGGTACATAGATTAAGTACACACGCGTGAGAACATTTTTTTTTTTTTACTTTGGGAAATCATCAAATGACTCCTCCCGCTCTAAGTGGAACGGAAGGGAATGTCAGACTCTTACTGAACTGCGAGGATCGCCCAGAGGACACGGTAGAGCACACGGTGCAAACCTGCCCCGCTTGGGCGGAGCACCGCCGTGTCCTCGTAAAGGCGATCGGCGGCGGCGACCTCTCGCGCCCGGCTCTCGGAAGGAGGTGGCGGGATGGGAGAGAGAAAGGTCCTCCCGTCCCAGCCGCCGCAGGAGGCGCCCCGGGCGTCGGGAGCCACGTGACGACTCCCGGCCACCGTAGGCGCGGGCCTGCGGACGGTGAGTAATGGGTGACTCACCGTCCGATCAGCACCAGACCCGTGCCGTACGGCGCGTATATGTTCCACGCGCGCCTCAAAGAGATGTCAGCATATGAAGGGGCCCCCTCAGGGCCAAGCCTGCCGGGTAAGCGGGATTGTCCGAAAGGGTTACCGCTACCCCGGAACATAAAGGGCTACGGAAGGAAAATGGATGGGTTTTAGCCAGTAAGAGTCTGACACTCCCTTCCGCTCCACCCAGAGCGGGAGCAGTCATTGGATGATTTCCCAGCCTTAAAAAAAAAAAGAAAAAGACTCTTACTGACTAAAACCCATTCATGTTCCTTCCTTAGCCCTTTATGTGGCGGGGTAGCGGTAACTATTTCGGACAATCCCACTGACACGCGTGAGAACTTAACTATGAAGCAATAACAATACTTATATATATTGGAAGGTTTATAATGCGTAATTGCCTCATCATCCACCGTCTTCCTCGTTGATGGAGTGGTCGCAAGCGCTACCTCCTGCTGAAAATGAGGTCCTAGGTTCGATTCTCCTCCTGATATATGGGACTTAAAAATAACTGGCGAAATGGACCACAGACCAGATAAACTTTTATCTGTTCTGTGGGATGCACCTCCGCCTGATACTTCGGGGAATCAAGGAGTGACGTCGGTAACATCTGGCTGCCCTATCATAGACTTCGGCTCCTAGGTGTACACTGTACATACCTAATTCATTACAGGAACCAAAATTCATCAATCTGGGCAGATTAATGCAGTAATATGACGATATCGTATTAGTGTGATTAATTTTATACCATAATAATGACAGCTGACTCTGGATTTGTGCCCGGTTTTTGGCAATAAGCGCGCCCTCTTATTCTTGGGACTACTGGTGATATATGAATGCACTATAGGAGCAACTCTCTCTACCCCTTAACGGGGCATACAAGTACAGAGCCGCGCGTCAGTGGGTACAGTTTAAATCCGAGCTGGCATAGAAAAGAATACTCTTAACCAGTATTTTACATGGAGCAACTACCTATCTGACCTCCACAACCCCGTTACTGGATAACACGATACTCCTTGGTAAGACGGTTTGTCTGACTACACAGCCTGGGTGTTAATGCTGTTATTATGAATATAATATGAATGACAGATAAGAATAAGGGGCCAGGTTTCTGGTTTAAATTATGTTTCCTTATACGTGCGGCGCCGTGCGTTTTGTTACGTGATCTTTTTTCCGATATCTTTAGATATTTCTAATGCCTACATTATATGTTTATAGGACTACATAAACATATTATTGAGGAAACGCTGTTCTATTATTGATTACTATCACGGTGTATTTGATTGACGTCAAAGGCAAGATATCAATGTGATAATTTGGTGCAGGATCATAAACCAATTAAAATTAATTATATGGCAATATACTATAACGTATGCAATGCGTAATAAGGCATATACGGTGTTAATTTTCCTTAAGTAAGCTATCTATAGAAAATAGACGCCGGCATTTATGGAAAGTAGAAAAACAAATGAAATATCACGTTGTCAAAGTATAATTATTGAAGTCGAAAGTGTACCACAAGATTGTTTTAAATGGACGGTCAATCATCCAAGGTACCTGTAGCCAAATAAGAACAGCTGCACAGGGTGATATTCAAGGTGAAGCAACGCTTGCCGAGGTCAGAACGTGGCCTGCCCATAACATATATCTCTGGAAGCAGTTAAGCAGTTGGTCCCGGCTGCCATTTTTAGATCTTTGACAGTCGTTACGGGTAGATGGAAGCCCGAAAGTCTCTCCACTAGACTACCACGGGGTATCGTGTTAAACAGTACCTGGGTTCTGTAAAAGTTGAGTAGTCGCTCTATGTAAAGATCCAGATGCATCCCGTTAAACTGACAGTCGACCCCAATATAGCTGGGAAAAGGCTAGGCAGATTGATATTGGATGGTTAATTATCCAGTGCTCCATTGCACCGGATAGTAAACGATCAACGTGGAATAGGGAAATCTGCAACATCTACAAGAGGCGTCACAGATTATTTCCCATCCCAGATACAATAAGCGGGATTGTCCGAAAGGGTTACCGCTACCCCGGAACAACAAGGGCTACGGAAGGAACATGGATGGGTTTAGTCAGTTAGAGTCTGACACTCCCTTCCGCTCCACCCAGGGCGGGAGAAGTCATTGGATGATTTCCCACCCTCAAAAAAAAAACCCAGATACAAAGCAGAAATGTGTCACGTGCCTTGCACTAATTACAACATGTAGCGGTCTGATATACTGTGATCAGAACCCGCACCTACAATATGTATCTCGATACTTCAATAGGATTAGTCTTTATCCAAGATATTGTATTGTTTACAGTCGTATCTGTCTATCATAGATAACTATCATTCTGAAACTTAATGCTATCCACATAATCAGTCGGATAAACAAAATGTGGGAGTAGAGTAATAACAATCATTTGTACGGTAAACGATAAAAATACTGGTACAATCAGACTGATTATGATCTGAGTAATCTAATATAAAGGTACCTTCGTCTCTGGGATACATATCTAACTTACCTACACGACACGGTTGGCGCAGCGGTTGAGCGATTGACTGCTGCGCAGCATGTCGCGGGTTCGATTCCTGCACGGAACAAATATTTGTACGACCTGCAAGTATTTGTTACGGGTCTGGGTGTTTTTCTATCTATAATATGTATGTATTTACAAAAAAAAAAATGTATATAAGTAGTTTATCAGCCATCTCGTTACCGTTGCTTAGCTTGGGACGATACGGCGTTGTGTGAAATGTCCAAGGATATTATTATTATTACCTACAGGATCTAGGTATATCAATGTCACAAGGAATGATTCAAAGCGGGATTGTCCGAAAGGGTTACCGCTACTCCGGAACATAAAGTGAGTGTTTATATAGATATCTTAAAAATTGCTGCTCTCGTACGTATTTAATGACATGAAACAAATTAAAAGACACCATGGAAATTGGGAAATTCATGATAACAAACAAATAAATTTGTAGTTTGGCGTGGAAGGCACGCGCGTGAATACCTTTAATCCTAATTTTAAATCACACTGAACAATTTTTTTCTTTAGAGAATTGCTAAAGCTCAAAAATAATGTTAAAAAAAGTGGTGAAAAACAAAGATAAAATGATCTAAATACAGATTAATGTTTTACTAATTCCCTTTAATATTAATAAATATTTATTCAGAACTAAAATTTATAAAATATTTAACATTAAAACCTGGTGAGATGATGGTGGATTAGTGAGTGATTGACAAGAATTATTTAACCTAAAATAGTGTTTACACTTTTCTCATTTTTCTTAGTTCTGATTATTTAGAATTAGAATAGTCTAATAGTGCTTATATTTTTGATGCCGACTGTACCTACCAACGATTACATTATTTGTCAATCATTCTGTTATAAATAAATTCATAAAATTTTAAAACATTCGAACATAGAATTAATAAGCATTCGAAAATTTTTGCAGGAAATCTGACTGATAGTGTTTATTTTTAATACTGAGTAGGTAATATAAAACGTGGGCTTAAACCACTATAAGCTTTCTTGATATAAACTGTGTTTTAATGCTAGGTAGGTATGCAACGTGTATATTTTATATATGCCTACTCTGGGGTTATCACTACATAGTATAAAACAAAGTCTCTTTCTCTGTCCCTATATCCCTATGTATGCTTAAATCTTTAAAACTACGCAACGGATTTTAATACGGTATTTTTAATAGATAGAGTGATTTAAGAGGACGGTTTATGTGTATAATTTGTCGACATATTTTGCGGGCGAAGCCGCGGGCGGAAGCTAGTATTCTATAATGTATTGTTAATATTTTTATTCATAATAGAAGTAGAGAAAGCGACGTTGTCATATTTCACGTAAAACCGTTTTACATGAATAATCCTGACTTCGTCGAATTATTTTGTACTAGCTTCTGCCCGCGACTTCGTACGCGGATCCTGTTGCTTATGCCAGCGACAACGATCGTCAAAATCGAAGATCTCAATCGCGATCAGCGGTCAGTCAGGCATCACGTTCCACGTTCACGCTTGGAACTCAAGCGTAATTCCCTATGCGTGAACACCTCCGACTCGCGAGACAATGCTGGGTTCACGATCAGCGGTCAGTCGCGCATCATATTCTTCACTGGTCTCTAAGAGTTTTGGATGTAGATGCGTACCTAAATAAGCTGAGAACGCAGGCGTGCTTCGCGATCCGAAGAGGATTCCACGGAGCAAGTAGCAGCCGGATGTTCTCGAACAGCATCAAGTCTCTCCTGACGCTCTTTGGTAGATTCTTGGGATCTTATGATCTTCAATCTTTTAGCTCGTTTAGAACATTGGGAAAGATTTGACCTCTTTCTAGGCATGGTTATAGTTTTATTGTGAACATACCTGATCAATTAAAATCTAAGTGACTGCTCCCCTGCGTTACCGGGTAGGCCCGTGTCACGAAGATAAATGGAAAAGGAAAATAAACAGTCAAATAACATAAGCCCGAAAGCATATTTATTCGATAAAATAAATAAGTAATAGTAAGTATTTAAATACAAAATATTTAAAAAACATTTTAATGATTCAGTAAGTAAGTTTGTTTTTCAGGGGCTATTTCTTTCACTACCCTAGTGTTGATTTGGTCAGAATATGTTTTTTTACGTTAAGTTGTCAAGACTTTGGCAAGACTTACCAAGGGGTATCCTATTACCCAGTACCTGGGTTGTGGTCGAATAGGCAGTCGCTCCATGTAAAATAACGGTACTCAGCTGTATTCGGATAAACTGAAAGTAGACCTGGACTTATTTGGGAAAATGATAGGCAAATGATAACGTGACCGTGATTTTTAGGATTAATATAAGCTTATTTAATTCTGGAAGAATGTTACCACACAACCCAACTTCGAAATTAAAATTAAGGTTGAAATAAAACGCCAAATAAGGAGATGAACACTCATTTTATTTTTAATTAAATAGGAATGTTTACAATTTATAGAACACATCTCTCTATATCTACGTACAATTTAGTGACATTGTGACACTGGCACGCTGGTACCAAAAGTGTCAAAGTGGTTTCTAATCGAGTGACATTTTTCTCACATTTGGGCAGGCTAGCAGTGTTGGGACACGACAAATACGAAATTAAGTAGTACGAAACTTGTGTGTAATATTTACAAAATATGTAATAATTATTATGACAGAAACTTGTATCTTAAGTTTTAATGTTACAATTGTGTTGGTTTTATTTTAATGAGAGTATTGTAAACTGCTAAAATGCTAAAGGATTAAAATTCTTGTATTTTCTTGAGTCTTAAGTTGTTTCATGAGGAAATATATTTGCTTTTTGTTTAGTGGTTGGACCAACGATTCATTGAAATTAATTATTAATTAATTTGCTATTACCATTAGAATTAAGTTTGTGTTATAAAGTTTACACTAGTAAAATTGTCTCAATAATATAGTATTTTAAATAGTCGAGTTCTTTCAGAATCATACTTTATTTCGTCAGTATTACAAGGTGATCGTCTTTTTCGATAGGTAGGTAGGTACTGTCTTTATTCGTATTTGAACTAACATACTAAGAACAGACACAAGTGTTCAGAAACCGTTTTGTAACATAACGTACAACAACACAACAACAACAACTTTTGAACGTACACATACGTCCAAAAGTGCCATTCTTGTGCCTATTTGAAATAAATGTTTTGACTTTGACTTAAATTATTTCATGTAATTTACCATGTAAATGCGTACCTAAGAGTGGAATTTCCGGAAGATCAGTCCAACACGATGAAAGGTCTTTAGTAAGGTCGGTATATATTTTATAGCTGCGAAAACAATTATTTTTATATCACAATTACACGTTAATTCAGATATTGTAGTCCATATTATACTAGTTAGTCTGACAAAAAAAAACTTTATAATTAACTTGAATAAATATTATAAACAAAACTGTGATAAAATCACTTCCTCACATATGAATTTAAATTATTGTTTGTTTATTTACATAATAATACAATTAACTTAAAAGAATACTTAAAAACATTGGAGAGAATCTTGAAAATAATAACAAAGTTTAAAAACCGACAATAGTTCAACGGATTAGATCTTAGGGCCTATGCACACCACGTTTTTTAAACGCGCCGTCGACGCGCGTTTGTAGCAATACAGACGCGATACGCACGCAAGTCAGACGCAGCCTGTAGACCTTTGCACACCTGACGCGCTTGTGTAGCGATACAGACGCGATGCAAACGCGCGTGTGTTGCGATACAGACGCGTGTGTAGCGATACAGACGCGATACAGACGCGCTCGATTGCTACTAGCGTAGATTCACACTTCCCTTTCCCTCGTTGCGGGGGAAAGGGAAGGCGCGCGCGCTAGCGCTCGTATCGGTGTCGCGCGTTTGAATCGATACAGACGCGCCGGTGCCGCGCGTTTGTATCGATACAGACGCGCCGGTGCCGCGCGTTTGTATCGATACACACGCGCCGGTGCCGCGTGTTTGTATCGATACAAACGACAACAAACTGCTCTGCAGGATAAAAACGCGCCGGCGCGTTTAAAAAACGTGGTGTGCATAGGCCCTACACGCGACTAGTGAAAGTCTAGAGTTTGAATCCTACTAACTGCAATATTGTCAATTTAGTTCTTTAAAAATTTATAAAATGAGACGTTTATCATAACATTTTGTAAATACACGACCATTATGGACATACTATGTTTATGTAACCGTCAAAGATAATTATTTTATTCCCAAATACGTTGAATTTTTTCTAATTCTGAACCCTTTCGGCTTTTATTCTTTTCAAAAAACAGAAATCTTAAACTGTCAAAGAAATCACAGCTATGCCCAAGACAACGAACTAAAATAATATCTCTTTACAATATTTACAAAAAAATATAAAATATACTTCACTAGCATTTAGTATTTGTAAGTTAGAAGAATAAAGACATTGAAATACCAAAAGCAAAAGACAAAATCAAAAAAGTAGTAGTAGTTAAAAAGTAGGAACATACAAAACATTGAGACTTGAATAAAATGGGTTCATTCATGTCAAGATGTTTAGATAGATGCCCTGTGGTTAATGACCTTGCCTCTTTAGCACGAAATTGTGGACCAAAAACCCGGACAAGTAGGTCAAAGTCAAAGTCAAAACATTTATTTCAAATAGGCACAAGAATGGCACTTTTGAACGTCAAAATGAACAAGAAATAGAACTGATTCTAGTCGCCCCTTCCAAAAAGTAGTTTCGTGTGGAGAAGAATGGGCAAGAAACTCCACCGTTACTCTTTTAAAATGTTTCACGATGTTTTGTATACATGTATTATAACATTATATGTGAAGACGATGTAAACAAGTAAACTTAATTATGTCATAAGTGCATGGTGCTCACATATTTACAAACATTCTAAAAGTTAATAATAATAAATTAATCAATGTGTGAGAAGTTATTCCAATATAATAAAATAATATGGTACAAATTACCTAATTTACTAAGCAACCAGTTTGATTTTGTCTAGACACTAGATTGTCCTGTGGAGCAGGACCAGCATGTTTCCAAGCATCCTTATCTTTGATATAATCTTCTAATTTGTAATAAGCTTGTTTACAAAGTGTACTTTTAATATGAGTTTTAAATTTTCTTTCATTTAATTGCAGTATGTCACAAGGTATTTTGTTGTAACATTTAACACAGAACCCCATAAAAGATGTATGTACTTTTGACAATCGAAAAAATGGTTGAATTATTTTATCTTTATTTCTAGTATTAAAATTATGCCTATCACTTATTTTGTTAAAAAGATGTATATTTTTTCTTACATACATAATATTTTCATAAATGAATTGGCAAGGTACTGTCATAATATTAATCCTTTTAAATAGTTCCCTAAGCGATTCGCGACGACAAAGATTGTAAATAGCCCTGATCGCTCGCTTTTGCAAAATAAAAATGGATTCAATGTCAGCAGCCCGACCCCACAGTAAAATGCCATACGACATAATGCTATGGAAGTAACTAAAATAGACCAAACGCGCGGTTTCTACGTCTGTTAACTGCCTTATCTTTCTAACAGCATAAGCGGCCGAGCTTAGCCGTCCCGCAAGAGTTGTTATGTGGGGACCCCATTGCAACTTGTCGTCTAGCGTGATTCCCAGGAAAACCGTCTGCTTAATAAATTCCAGCTTTTCTCCGTTCAATATGATGTCACAATCGCTACTTTTAACATTAGGTAATGTAAATCTAATGCATTTGGTTTTTTTTTCATTTAGTACCAAATTATTTACCGTAAACCAATCTTGGACCTGAAGAATAGAGTTATTCACGTCGTCAAGATTTTGTGAGCGTCGATTAATTTTAAAGATTAATTAAGTGTCATCTGCAAATAACACCATCTTCGGTTGATTTTGAAGTAATTGGGGTAAATCGTTAATATAAACTAAAAAGAGAAATGGACCCAATATCGAACCTTGAGGAACGCCCATTGTCATTTCCGACCCCAGCGAGTTCACACCATTTACTTGAACTTTAACCTTTCTATCTTTCAGGGTATGTAGGTATGTACTTTCTATTTTTATCTTGGCTCAGTATTGTACTGTCATCGATGAAGAAAAACATCCTGAGGAAACAGTTAATAAGTCTGCAATCGCCCACCCGTCTTGTCAAGCGCCACCACGCTTGTCATAAATGAGGTCTCTGCCATTCAATAACAGGGTGGTATTATTAAGAAGACAGCGTAACTCACCAGATGTAGCCATTCATTACCCGTTACCCGGTTACCCGAGTATCCGGTTACCCGTGGGTAAAGGAGCTCGGTTACTTCTGTTAAAGCTCCCCTTCACTACATAGTATAAAACAAAGTCGCTAGTTTTGTCTGTTTGTCTGTATGCTTAAATCTTTAAAACTACGCAACGGATTTTGATGCGGTTTTTTTTAATAGATAGAGTGATTCAAGAGGAAGGTTTATATGTATAATTTGTCGACATATTTTGCGGGCGAAGCCGCGGGCGGAAGCTAGTTAAATTATAAAGATAATCAAACCATAACAAGTTGTAAATAATGGAATGCAAATCTAAAACTGACTTGTATTTGTACAGAATTATATATGTATATTATCTGATTCGATACGGTCCATAGTAATTTATAACTACAATAAATAAAATATAAGTAAGGTAACCTTTCGTATATAAATGTTTTTTCCCGTAGTGGGGGCCTGCCACCACCTTTAATAGCAGTATTATTTTAATATTAAGGTATTTATCTTCGATCAATAATACACTAGATACAGGATCAGGAACAAAAATGAGTCGCTGAAGTGGCCACGATTACACACACATAAACATTTACATTTGTTACTACAATATAAAGAAAAACGTTTTATAATATTAACAACTTCAGTTCATTATAAACCTTAACACTCAAGCATAAAGTTTGATTACGATTGCAAAATATTTTTATTTAAGTCCTTCTATCATCGAAGAAAGTAAAAGCAATAAATTCAAAATGTCGCTTGAAAATAAAAAGTCATTTTTATAATAAGTACAAAAAGATTTATTGTAAGATAAACCTTACACCTAAAGCAATAAGGTTAAAAACATTTTGTTGACAATTTCGTCTTTACTCTATTTTGATTTTTGGTATTACATTTCAATGCTCAGAACACAGTAGGTAAGTATTGAAAGACGTAGAGTTGCAGAATAATAATATATATTTTTTGACGAATGTTCGTTTTCTATGATGGCAAATATTTCAGACCGTACCTAGTAAAAAAGTAGTAGAACTAAATTAGTATAATAGTTATTTTATTAATACATTGGTAACAATTGTCTGCTGGTTGACTCATTGTTACCAACCCGCAAAAATGGATGTGTCTTCGTATGTGCGCGATTTAGAAGTTATATAAAAATATTTGTATTAAATCAAATTATTTTTTGAAATGAAAACTTCTTTAGCGGCGTTTTGCACTTTTTTTGTGATGGGTAAAAAAAATTAAATCAAAAATGCATAACGATAATTCAAGTTTTCACTTCTGCGGCCACTCCCGGCATGCAACCCGTTGATTTTTTTTACTTATATTTTATTCGTCTGATTTTTCCTGGTCAAGTTTCGCGACAATAGATACCCCTTCTGCATTGCGAAATGGGTTGATAGGAAATCTACAAACAAAAACAACAAATAAAATAATAATACTACTCCATGCATTCCCTGTTCCAGAACAGCCAATGTTTGTTACAATAGTTGCAATAGTTGGCGTGTGGTCGCAAACATTGGTCAAACAATCATAATATTTGCTAAACGATGTCATATTTACTATTTAAATGTTTTTATTTTATGAAAAACACATACATAATCATAAAAATTATTTTAAAAAAAATATTCCTTGCAAAATCTTGGTGTTACGGTGGTTATTTACACAATTTTTGAACACGCGCTGCGGCATCTTGGCGTCTTAACGTTGGCTATGTTTGGACCATACTAATTTGAAATAAGAGGACAAAATTATTTGTGCTCTTATTTTTCGGGCCGTTTTTGAAGCGCTAATCGGGCATCTAGTGTATTATTGATCGAAGGTATTTATGCTCTTTCTGTAAATCCGATGATTAGCGCTGATTCTGTTACGGACAGACTTGTTTATATAAAGGTATTTCTGTCTCTTTCTAACAGAAAGTTTCAAAAAGAGAGGTTGACAGTTCAGAGCTGTCAAAGTAGCTCACGTGCTAAATGAATCTATATCCATATTACTTTAAAGTTTACTTTAGTTGGTGTTCAATAATTTTGCTTCCTTTAAAAGTGCCGCTTCAAAAATGCATTAAATTTCCTTGCGGATTATTCCACTTTGCCCCCGTGGGAAAAATTAATTAGCCTCACCAACGTCAAATAGTGGATGAACATTCCACTTTGCTTTGCTGGTGGGGCAGAATGGAAAAATCCAATTTAGCCTCCAAAAATACTATGTTTTCGAACAAAGCCATTTTTAATACATAGAAAGAACGAGAAAACGCAAGCCCATTAAATTCCCTAATAATAAGAATGTGTATGTTTTTGATGACTTTACTTTTAAAATACAAATTATTATTATTTATTTGATAGAATCTAGCAACACGAATTATAAAATTAACATTTATGTATAAGTAGCTGAAATATTAACTCGAGTCCTAACCAAAAATATCGCCCGCTCGAATACGCGATCACTGCGTTCATATGTCTCTCATTTGTTCAGAAAACCGAAAGGTGTTCATTGTTGACGCGTTCCGATTCGCCGAACAACATCAATGCAAAGTTTGACGCGTTTGGTTAGGACGCGGCCTTATACTAAAGTCCACTTGCATGACCTCACTAAAATGAATTAGCGCAAAGAATTACATTACTTGATAGATACAAAATAACGCTATTATTATGATTAGTTCTAACTTTAATTGGTGAGGTGTCCTGCAGCCTTTATTTAAATATTATTTTATTTATAACTGTTAACATTTTTATAATATAAGCTGTAGGCCTTAACTCGTACTGAATGGGCCATGCTACTATCATATCTAACATGTTCTATCATACCTACCCTTATTACTTGGAACTAAACTAACTGGCTGTACTATAAGTATATATAAACTACTCTAACATGGCCCTCCCATACAAAATTCAAAAAGTTTGAAAGTATTTGTGAAAGTAATTACAAAGCGCCACCAAGACTCACAACGCATGTTGCTGCCGGCCTGCTACTGAAGACGAATACTTACAACTACATACAAACTCTTTCGTAAGGATGTGTCTTCAAACATTGAAACAGTAATTTAGAGGGGCGCGCACTGTTATAGTAGTCTATCTCTACACCTATGGCCAACCCTTCGGGGAATGCACACGTGATGTTATGTTTATGATCTACTAGCTTCTGCCCGCGGCTTCGCTCGCGTGGAGGTCGGAAATTATCCCACAGGAATGTTCTACCGGGATAAAAAATATCCTATGTGTTAATCCAGGATATAAACCATCTCTGTGTCAAATTTCATCCAAATCTATACAGTAGTTTTTACGTGAAAGAGTAACAAACATCCATACATACAAACTTTCGCCTTTATAATAGTAGTAGGATAGTTCACTAATCTCGAGTAATAATACAAACTTTTAAACGCGTCAAATTGATACCAACCAGCTGTTCGTGATAAAAATTCAGTAGCCTCATGCATAACATACTCAAAATCGCAATAGATAACATTTTGATAAAACAACATAACAACAACAGACGTAAGCTGCGCTTGCATTTGTTTGTTTGAATGAGGATGTAACTCTTTAGACTGCGATGACCGTCACATAGTGCCCGTAATTTACCGTCATATGACGTCACTCAACTGAATTCAGGAAAGTAAGTTGGTGTGTTTTTTGACACCGTTAAGTAAAGACAAACCTCGGTTTGTCAACAAAATCTTTATTATGGTGGCATCGTTATGTGACGGCCGCCGCTTAGTAGCGAACTCAAGCTTCAATTCCTAAATTGGAGCCGACAGAAATGCAAATCCCTTGCTTAACTTAGGTTTTGTTGTCGACATTATTTCCAATCCCACTTTTCCGTCGACTGTTTTGTTCGGCTGTGGAACAATTATGACTTACACTAGCATTATTACTTTCACAACAATCCCTACATAACCATCCAATCTAACGAGCCCACCAAAAGCCTACCAAATCTCCTTTATCAACTTGTATATACGAAATACCTACCACAATCATGGCCCATCGTGTACAAGAGTGTATTCAAAAGCATATACACAAGCGTTTCGCAGTGAGGTCAATGCACCCTTACTTAATGTCTTCATAAGAATTTAATTGAGCTCCGTGGCTAACTTTGGATTGAGACCGGCCCCTTTATAGGTATTTATTTTTCTTGAAGATATTTAAACAGTAACATATAATGATAAATGTAACAATAAGCAGCCTTTAAATCCAATTTAAATTAAATAAAAAATTATTAATATCCTTTTCATAACACTTTACATAAAATAACATAAAATCCTAAACAAAAACTTAATTTTCAACAATAATATCAATTAAAAACTTTGAAGGGGCCAGTCTACATCAGTTGCGCAGCTTCATAAGTCCTTGGTCTACTCGGTCTACTCCGGTCTTCTGCCAGTAGACCGTGGTCTACTTGAGGTCCATATCGTCTCCCAGTAGATCTTCGCACTCCTTTTCCCATTGTTTGTCGTCACCAGCTTTGTCTGCTACTACTTCGTATTCGTTTAGTTCAGCTTCTAGTTCTTTCTCCCATTGTTCTAAAAAACAGGTTAATTTTGTGTATTAGTTAGTATGTGACTAAGTTGAACAGTTGAACTAATCTTTGCTTTCTGAAAGCTTGATAAAGTATCTTTCTACTTAGTCTGTAGTCATGTTAACCGTTGTGATTAGTTCATCAAATGAACAGCAGAAATAAGCAACAAATACTTCAAAATCGAATCTAAATCCGAGGCCCAATAGTCGATTAAGTAAATCATTTTTATGCAATCCATCTTGCTGCACAGATCCAACGAACAGATTTTCGTGACAACGTAAGCCTAATGAGAAAAATCTATTTTTATATCATCCTCGTGATATCGTATCACATTGTTGTATTTATCTCATTTTTTGTAGACACTTCGTGGCTGGTATGAACTCTGCAGCTCGAAATGACAACAAGGCTGTGTTTATCTGATAGTGACACGTGCCCTTTATCTAAAGAGGTACCTAAACTTGATGTGCTAATAGTTTTATTAGAGCTGAGCAGTAGAAGAAGAAAGAGGGGGAGAAGTATTTACTTTTCGCTATGCGCACTCTCATATCGCCTAAACTGATCAGTCTTACTTCTAGTATACTTACGTGTTCATTTTATTGCATAAATGGTGCTGCTCTTCTCGAAATGTAGGTTTCAAATACTTACTCTTTTGAGGAATAATATTTACAATAAATATCAAAAATATTTTTATAAAGAATACGCACTGCATTTTTAAATATATCCAACTGGCAGTGGTATTACTTTTGGCATAGTCTTATTATAATTAAGTTACCAGGCACTATCTACAATTAAAATCTAAAATAACAACACCAATATTATTTTAGAATAATATAATTATTTCAATTCATAATAACTAACTATAAATGCCAATTTTTCATTTTTAACTATACGTCGTAATTTCACTAAACAATGTTTGAGTGTCGAAGAGTATATTATATACTGTCGCTAGATACATGTGTTACTTGGGTAGGGAACCTACTGGAAGAAGCAGACCACACCAGGCTAGGGTTAGCCGGGGCTACCAAAGATAATCTCGGGTCAGAAAGACAATTTTGAAGGAAAGTCGCGAAGACACACAGATAGCCAAATTATTTAGTTTTATTTTCGGGACTATGATTAAATGGACACCAATTTACGATTATAATCACGACTAATTTATTGCTTAATAGTTTGGACTGGAGTCACTAGAGGCTTGGCTTGGAGAGTCAAAGAACTTGTTGATGGAATGTATAGAATAGAATAATCTTATCCAGTTCTTGAGATATTTATAGAAATATTATTATAGATAAATACATACCAGGTAACATATATATACATATATATACATATAATTGGGTGAAATTGTCAATACCCTCAATCTCAAAAAGTGTCAAATCTCAAATTATGGAAGTGTCACACATACATAAATACCTTTGAAGACGACCAGACTCTCGATATAAATAAAGCATCAAGCCTCTAGCAACAAAGCAAGTACGAAAGACTCGGTAACAAAGAATCCCGGGCGACAGCATACTAGGCCTGTAGTCACAATTGATTCAACCATCAAACTCTATCATAAATGAGTCCAACTAGTTCTACACAACTTTAATAACATTGGATTATTCTCCTGATTAATATAGACCTAATGCTAATTGTAAATAATTACAAAACAAACGGGGAAGATAATGTGTTGTCAGTAAATGTTCCAAAGGAAGACGGCAGTTTGTATGGATTTATAATTGACTGTCACCCATAAGTGATATGTCGCGGCTGTGAAGGGTTTCTGCTTGCGTACAAACAACATCAGTATCTTTGATAAATAGTTGATAAAACTTCAATCATACTATAAATATACCCTTCCTTTCTAAAAAAGACCTTATTTCGTGGTTTTCTTTTAGGTCAGTATATTTTACGAACAAACGTTCATAATTATTTGCACGTCCAATTTGTTGTTAAAATCATCAGAGTAAGATGATTAGTTTTAGATAGGCTGACAACACAAGTTTATGTACAACAAGAATTGAAGTTTCAACATTGCTACGCGAAAACAATTCAAAGGCAGTGAGAAATAAACGCGAAGAGATAACGACCAACTTTGAGAAATATGCAAGCGGATAGATAAATAAAAACACAAGACGAACAAGCAATAATAGACCATAAAGCGCAAGAAAGAGGGTTGATATACCAGTAGCAATGTCAAAACCTGAACAATATACACTTACATTTAACGCTACTGAGCCGAATTTTAATGAACTGTGTGATATTATCAGCTATATAACCTTACTTGATACTTAGACATATATAACATTTAGTAGACATTAAAATAGGTTCCATTGAGAAAATTTTATTTGATTTTTATTTTTTTTTATAGATAAGTATACAATTCAACCATAGTGGTCTTTACGTCAATAGCGAAATCATAAACAGGAGATCGTCCCAATCTGTTAAGATGATGCTGCTAGCTATTGAAATACAGACCAATGTGCTACCAGTGACATAAAACAGATTATAAATAAATACATGGTTTATATATACAGTTATTATAGTCCTTATAACAAGGACAGAAAAGCTATATTGTCATATAACATTCACTTTGTATATATATACGACACACGAGATAACAACAAGGATGAAGATATGACACAGTGATATATCTTTAAAAGTTTAAATAAAAATGCAAACAGCGATAAATTCTATATAAGTAATAACGCTTGAAATTATATTTATAATAAGTGAGAGGATTAACAGTGATTTGGGCTTGACACAATAATGCCATGACTTTACTGTCAAGCTTATAGCATCAGACCGGAAACAATAAAATCATCGAGGTAAACCAAAAACTTTGGGGAAAAAGTGTTCAATATAGGGCAGATAAGTTTAGGTGATACATACAGAGATTTCGTAACCCATTTTAAATACCTTACCACAAAATAATAGCTAGAGCGTTATATATTAAAGATATTCCGATATTTAGATTTTTATCGTTACATGTGCGTACCCGCTAGCTAGATCGTGATGGCATTATTTTATCAAGACTGAAACAATTCTCATGAAGATAATAGCATAGTACATTATTTGATGCAAGCATCGTATCGACTAGATATTTACTGTTCTATACATTACCCACTCCCTAGTACATAAGAGGGTACTCTCAAACGGTCTACAACGCTAGAACCTTCAGAAACCTATTTCCAATACAGTGATATTTAATTCTTAGTGTGTTCAAAGAGGCAACATGAATGATGATTACAATGCAATTTAATATTAAACTTCAATTATAGTAACGAGAATCACGGAAAATACACTAGATTCCTTAGTAAATATCTAGCTAGACCATAATTAGAGAATAATATATAGAACAGTGGTGTAATAATATGGTGTGCTGTGGATGTAAAAACGTCCTTTAAGCTGCATTCCGGGGGGGAAAAAATATGCGTATATTAATATCCATTTACTAATAGTATGGTCTAATGGTATTTTGATGATACTAATGGATTCCATTTTGATATCGACCTTAGGGCATAAAACAAAATCAGAAAATTACATTTGAATGAGAAAGGTTTTTCACTATACTCACAATAAAATTATTGAACTGTCAGTATGTTTCAGTCAAGTAGGAATAGTGAAGAATTCTTTAATGCAGTTTTAGTAAAAAGTGGGTAATCAAAAGTGTGGTAGCCAGACAAATATTTACATATACAGAGAGCATGCAATGCAAAATATTCCTCAAAGTTGGTTCTGATTAATAATGTGAATTGTTTTACTCAACTCGTATTTTTATGTCAGTCCTAAATAAAGTTAATGAAAATTAAATAAATCAAAACTAAATAATATGGCCATGTGTGTGAAAACCTAAATGAAATAAAAGAGAAATCCTAAAGAATAGTTAAATAAATTATTCCAATAAAATATAATAAATTATGAGACCAGAAAAAAAATAGTAACCTCGGCAACTGTTTTGCCTTATCAAACTAAAAAATACTTCCATAACTTAAATAACAATACTTCTTTTTAATAATACCAATAGGCTGTAAAAAAATGTCTAAAATCAAGTCTTACCATCTTCGTTTTCTCTATCGACTTTCAAAGATTTTATTAGTTTCTTGGCGTCATCAATCGACTCTTGCGACGATTTCTCATTGGCTATCAGATTCTCGCTTGCCGATTTATCATCGTCTAATTCGGAAAGAAAACAAAAATAAAACAAATAATAAAAACTAAATCGTGATAAAATAAGGAAACCAAAATAAAGAACGATGTACCAAAATATGATGTAATGTGGAATTCCGAATTTAAATACCGTACCTTGGAAAAACTTTATAGTAACTGAAATGTCACTCATTGTTATAAACTGCTCTATCCCCATTCAAATTCATTTTGTGAAATATTTAACAGGTACACTATTGGGCAGGTAGACCTACTCAGGTATGCCAAATCACACAAAGTTTTCTCCCATTTCGGAAGTACGTTCGAAGATTTTGGATTCATAAAGAAAGCAGTTTCAGTTGAAATCCATTTTAAGTTGTTTTGTAACTTTTTGTGCTAATTTCGGTGGATAGTAATACCACGTTTGGAATATTGGATTCGTTTCAAATTATTGAATTTACACGATGCATCTTATTAGAATACAAACATAAGCAACAATGGACTAGTATCTTCTATACCATCCCCATTGCTTCAATTTATGGTATGCACCGTGCAAAAAACAGGCTTTATTGAGGGATATGAGTTGGTATGTTTAGGCATAACTGGGACCAATTTCCACCTATATTTGTATTATGAATATGATATGTCTGAATCAACGTGTGTTAGTATTTATGTCATTCATACCCTGGGAGTCGTCGGCGCTGCTCTGACGGCCGGCAGCTGCGTCTGCTTCGTTGGCCTGGCAGATGAGCGACATGCGGTAGAAGTAGTTCCGCCAAAAGTTCTCCTCCGTGATACTGGAAAAGAATGACCACAATATAAGCATTATCATGAAGCCTAAAATCATGCATTGTTAAAAATTAGAACATAAGCAGAAGCTTATGTTCTAATTTTTCCGTTTAGAATCTTCCTTTGGAGAACCAAAGGAAGATTCTTAGTAGCCTTCGGTGAACTTCCTACATTTCGGTCCGAACTCATTTTAACGAAATATTTATTTTTATTACGGATGCTTTTAACGTTCTGCATCGTTCTCACATGTATAGTAACAACATAAATGATGTAATCAATATTTTGTAACCATACTTTGTTTAAGAGTGTCCGTGGAGTTTCTTGTCCGTTCTTCTCCATAGGTACCTACTGCTTTGGAATGGGCAACTAGCTTCATCTTTCTGACTGACCGACCCCTTGACAATTTAAAAGTGCCTGTTATTGATTTATTTGATATAAATGCTTTGAGTTTGAGTTTTTTTTAAATATCCAAATCATTTATTGCTTTGTTGAAGGACGAATGAGTCATTTCAATAACACCGATGCTAGTCACCAGGACATGATAACACTGATAATTAAGTAAAACCATCACTTAACCCATAAATTTTTACAAGATTATTTATTGCATTGCATTTGCATAGATTCATATAATTGTATTTTCTATCCTAAACCCTTCTTTTCGTCAGTAAAGACTACCAAAAGCACAGGGAAATTCTACAGTACAAAGAATATTGAGTCTCAAACCTCCAATATCTCCGTAACCATGTACAGACCCCAGCTCATCAGGATACCCCAGTCTGTCAAATTTCTTTGATAGTTTTTCAACTTTATAACAAAAGCATAAGATACACTTTTTCAATTAGGAAAATTTGACAGTTCGGGAAAGCTTAATGTGCTGCCGTTTGTACATTGCCGATGGGAAGAATACGTGACTCTCAGCTTGTTGATAAGTATTTTGCACCAATAAAATTAAGTTCATTTTGATGTTCTGTCTGTTAGTCACGTGACTGTCCATCATGACATTATTATGACATTATATATGATCCGGATCATGCAAAGCCTTGTTTAATTCGATGGTCGTCATATTATCTTTATCGATATCCTATCACCGCTTCTGCCACTCCTTGTCCTGATAACTGTGATAAGGTCATCCTTTCACATGGGATCTTATACTGTAGTGTCACAATTATACACAGTTCATGTAGGTAGGTACAGTTAACTTTTTGTTTTAGTAACGGTCACGACGCTCTACAAAGCCAGAGATTTTCAATAACTATGTGCAATATGTTTACGACCAAGTACCAGTTTTCTTTTAGATAAATCTTTGACATCATCATTATCTTATACAATAGAAATGATTTAATCAATCATAATAATATAATATCCTTGAACATTTCACACAACGCCATGTAGTCCCAAGCTAAGCAACCTAATGCTTGTATTATGGTAACGAGATGGCTGATAAACTACTTATATACATTTTTTTTGTAATACATACATATTTTAGACGAATAAGACAGAATAAGACGTCGAATGTCAAATTGTCAACTGATCATTCAAAATTAGAATACGTGTTATTGTCATTGATTTTTAGAACCGATCTACAAAAACATCCACAGTTATAATAGATAAAACATATATGACTACTAACTCCTGCCCGCGGCTTCGCTCACGTGGGTGTCGGCAATCATCCCAAGGAAACGTACTATCGGGATAAAAACTCCGGGTCATAAACTACCTCTGTCCCAAATTTCATTCAAATCCGTTCAGCCGTTTGAGTGTGAAGGACGGACGGATACCAACACACACTCACTTACTCACAAAAATTCGCCTCTATAATATTAGTGTGATTATATTATAGAAATATAGTGTGATGTGATATACTGACCTAAATATGTACGTCCTACTATTCAACAAAAACTGAACGTAGTTAGGCATAGCCCTAGAGTTCAATCAGTCTCTTTATAAAAAAGGTGCCTGTAGAATTTTGAGCAGTGCTGGCCCATTGGTAACTGTCCCGAATTACGAGTTGTAAGGGGTTCAAACCCTGACAGTTGCTTTACTTTTGTATAAAATAAAAATAAAATAATTTCATCATCACTGCTTTTAAAACGGTAAAGGAAAACATTTGAGGAGAACTGGCATGTCCTAGAACCGAACATTTGAAAACATGTGACATCCACCAACCTGCACTGGGCCCGCATGGTGAATTATGGCCCACTCCCTCTCGAAGAGAGAAGGCCTGTGTCCCAGTAATGGGAATATTACAGGTTGATGCTTATACTTATGCCTATAGAATCTAAAAGTATACATAGCGTAAACTTATTTAAAAAACAAATTAAGGACATATTTATTAAACAAGGGCTATGATAATTATCATTGAGTTATATCATTTAATTATAAATGACCAACAACTGACGTAATATTGTATTATTTATCGTTTTTTTTTGCTTGTATTCTTACTCGTTTTTATTTTATCTTTTGCGACTTATAAACGTATTTAATATTTATGTAATGTTTAATTGTCTTATATTATTTTATTTGTATCACAATTTTCAACTTTCATTTGTGCATTTTTGACAGTCCTTACAGGTGTCATCAGGTCTTCAGAAGCCCGAAAATCTGACAGCCAGTCTTATCAAGGGGTATCGTATTGCCCCGTTACTGGGTTGTGGAGGTCAGATAGGCAGTCGCTCCATGTAAAATACTGGTATTCAGCTGCATCCGGTTAGACTGGAAGCCGACCCCAACATAGTTGGGAAAAGGCTAGGCAGATTATGAATTTTCAAACAAAAAAAAATCCTAAGAAATATAAGAATTTGACTGATAAATAGTAGGAAAACGTACCTCAGCTAAATTAACGTTCACTGATCATAGGTGCGCCGTAAAATTTATGAATTTACAACCACAATCTTATCACAAACTGGTATTCACAAATTGGCAATGCCAAGGTAAATAACTTGAGAATTTTTGGCTTATGTTGATCAAACCACTCAATGGTATATAGATATTAGTAATCCAAAGATATCCTGTTATGTCAAATCCTTACCTAATAATATCAGTTATCAATGAAAATAGTGTCATAAAGCGCACTAACTGCCGTATTCTGAGACGTCATTTAAACATTATTACTTATTTATTTTAATAGGCCATTATATCTCTCATTTTGTTGAAGTCGCGTCGCCTAGATGACAACAAAATTAAAATTTTCTCATAACGTCATATTTTTTAGTGATACCGTTCTAATAAATACTTGTAAATTAACTTATTAAAACAAAACATTAACTGCTGCATCTTCACAGTTCGATAGTCTATCATAAACCCACGGTGATATTGACAACATTTTGGTGTCTCTTCTAGAAAAGCCATAAATGAAGAGTTGATTAAATCTAAGTGACGTTTCAGAGTGTGGCTGTAAGTCTTATCGGTGTAAAGATAAGTGATTGCATGGGAGCTCTCTTATATGAAAGTTATCTTATTCTTTTCATTCGTTTTGAAGTTAGTGGTGCAGTGAGTTCACTAGAGGGACAAGCAGGTAAATCAATTATTAAATAAATAATAAATCAAAAGTTAAATTTAAAAAAACATAATCATATCCAATTGTGAAGGTAGGTAGGGCTTTACAAACATAAATCACTTTTTAGGGCCTCGTACCCAAAGGCTGCCAAAAGTACTAAGCCTACACTGTCCGTTTGTCTATCAGCAGTACCTCTTGACCCTTAATAGGTAGACAACTGTCACAGATTGGATATATCTATTGCCGCTATAACAACAAATAAAAAAAATGAAGTTAACAATTAAATGATTCCCCATTGTAAAAACGTATTTTTTTATATGTAGATAGTGTTCAATATTGTTTGGTGGTATAGAACGCTTCGTTTGCGAGGTTTGCTTCAAACTGTTTTAAAGCCTTGACTAACCATCGAGATTTTTTTATAATTTAACACACACACACATTTTTTTTATTGTAACAGTTTTATACACATGAACCTACCGGAATAAATTATCTAAATGAAGATGAATTCTGCATTAAAATCTATTGCGTAGTTTAGAAGAACAATGCTGTCAGAGACAGACACTTTTTTTTTTTTTTAAGGCTGGGAAATCATAAAAGCGACTTTAATTTATAACAAGTTATATCCCGAATGTGCAATCTCATTAACAAACGCAGCGCAAGACTCAATATCGACGTTTATCAGACATGTTAGTTTTGTTTGTATACGACTAACTAGAATACACTACACTAAGTTATAATCAACAAGAGCATTTTGCATGTAGTGTTTGCAGTTAAATTTAAGATACTATTACTTATATATTCTTCTCTGTATAATATCTGCGGCAACTGTTAGTGAGTGTTAATTTAAAAAAAAATATAAATACCATAAAATGGTGAATATCAATATTTCATTGTGTGCAATATTCATGAAACAAGGTGTTCCGTGTATAGTTTTTCATAGATTTATTTCCAAGAACTCCAAAATTTTTGGAACATTTTTGGAGCGCGTGGGAATAAGCCATGTTTTGAATAGTCAACCTTTTTTAAATTTAAATTCATTGTTCTTCCGTGCACGGTCGAAATAAAATACGCTACGTATAGCTTTACGTCTTTGACTTGTAACATTTCGACTGAAATTCAGGTCTAAGGGTCGCAAGCACTACTACTGGGTCGGATTCCCAAGTCGGACGAAGGGCGATTGGGTTTATCTATCCAGAATTACTCAACAGCAGCCGATAGAGGAGATCAATAGAGATTCGATTTGTGCCAGGTTCTAGACAATAGGCCCTCGCCTATTACATGCAACTTAAAACATAACGCGGCGAAAAATGGGTGTACATACGCATTTAATTCTGTCTATCTCTCCGAAGATTACGTTCGTGATGTTATGTTATGTTACATTAGAGATTACTTTAATCTAGTACTTCCTGACGGTAAAACAAATGTCGTGATCAGTCAAGTAGTTTTTGAGATAACCCCCCCAGTACAAATAAACAAAATAGACACTATCGATCGTGATAACTGTGTCAACAATAGTATCTAGCCTCCTTTATCTCGGCTCTTCATCTATTTGTTAGATAAATACCTGATACTCATGTATCACCAGCGCATCAAATTATACGAAACTGTCAAATTTCTTCAAATGATCCAAAATTTCTAAACTTAAAATGTTGAACGTTAAGCTAAAAATCGATTGAGAAAATTTGAAAGTTTGCGGTAAGTTTGATGTGACAGGTCACGTTATAAATGAATAGCAAAATCTCCTTTTAAACCATCAAAGAGCCTTCAATTACAAATATCAATGACTAGGAACAGGTTCCACTTAGCAGAAAAAAACTGTTACTACGTAAGTACAGTTTTTTTCTATACAGTTAGTATAGTTACATGATAAGAACTGCTTTAAACCTGTGACAAACAATAAATTATTTTGACTTTGACTTTTGACTTTGACTAACTACACAAGAAATACTGACGCATTTCCACGAACAGTGGCGATGATCGACGTCCTCACGTCGTCAAACGACGCAATACTTATATCTATTTATGGCTTCTCAATCTATTTTTATTTATATGGCTGATAATTTAGTATTTATTAATTTATTTGATGGTAGAAATTGGCTATTCCATTAACATTGAGAAGCAACTCCTCTTATCGTATTCCTCAATTTTAGGAAATGTTATCTAGGGATCACTTTTTCTGCCAGCGTCTGCATTCTAAGTAAGAGTGAACTGGCATCTTCTAGGGACGCTCGTTTCATCCTAGACCTCATCCATCGCTGCACAGCACGGCAGGCGTGATCGAGGCCACGAGCAGGCCTATTCCACAATTTAAATAATACTATTACATGCTTTTTTTTTGAGGGTGGGAAATCATCCAATGACTTCTCCCGCTCTGGGTGGAGCGGAAGGGAGTGTCAGACTCTTACTGACTAAAACCCATCGATGTTCCTTCCTTAGCCCTTTATTTTCCGGGGTAGCGGTAACCCTTTCGGTCAATCCCGCTTACCACTATTACATGCTTGATTTTCCACCATCAGTTTAAACACCGGCGTATTGAAACAGGCTCCTTATCTAGTAAAGCATAGTGCTGTAGTTTCTGCTGGCACCCATGGGGAAAATGGCGTGTTTATGCATAACTAGCTGCCCGCGCGGTGTCACCCGCTGCTCGGCTCCTATTGGTCGTAGCGTGATGTTACATAGCCTATAGCCTTCCTCAATTCAGACCAGTAGTTGCAGAGATTAGCGCATTCAAACAAACAAACTCTTCAGCTTTATAATATTAGTATAGATAACTTACACTTTTGGCACGAGATCGAAGCGCATCTTCTCAAGATTGGGGTCCTCGCCCATGATAGCCACGGCCACCGGGTACATCTTGTCGTAGTCGAAATCGAACTCCACGCCCGCTGGCGGAGCCCGCACGAAGTTCCGCCGGTCCTGGAAGACGCCATAGATTTAATTAATGTCTGCCCAAATCCGGCAAGTACCAATATGACTTTTTTAATTCATATGAACTTTCTAAGATTGTCATTTTTTCATTTCATTTATTCATAACAATTTTTACATTGTGTCGAATATTAAAGATTTTACAATTTAAAAAAAATACATACAAAAATTACATGCCACTTAATTACTATGAGGGAGAGTAATAATAATAAATGTCATCAGTAAAGGAAACACAACATGTGCGGGCCCGGAGTAGTAAAAAAAGAATAAATTTGCAATGTTTACCGTGTAACTTATTAAATAGAAGGACTTACTGCGGTCTCAAATATAATTTTAAAATTTTATTAATATATATTTTGAAAGCTTGGCTAACACGCACTTGGCCAGTTTTTTTTTTTTAAACAATTTCGATCTGCGATTCGATATTTTGCGCTGTATTTGACACGTTCGTGTTATTACATAAATTCCAACTGGTAGCAAAATACACAACGTTTCTACGTCAAAAGTTTGGCCACAAAGTTTTGATGAGGATAGCACAATATTTCTAACAGAGGATCGTTTCCGGGATACTGATGAAGGCAGTAATTTGATTAACAGGCTTTACGGCCTTTCCTTAAATTCGGAGTCTAGAGAGAGTTCATAGATTACACAGTCTGGTTTGTCCTGCGCTGGGTGGACCTGTGTCACCTGCGTCTGAGCATACGCTTAACTTAAGAGCTACGTAGGTACGCTGCAGCGCAAGCACATGCGACAGACATGCATCTGTCCTGCTCGGCGTCTTGTTGCAGTCACTGCAATGCAGTGTCGGCACAGATTTTTGCGCGACGCGTGCATGTCGACACGTGTTTTGTACCGCTAATTCTTAATTTTGTTGCATACATTTAATTGATTAATGTACGTGCCCCATTAGTAGAGTTTTTTTTACTAATAATCGCTTTGATTTTTAAAGCTTTGGAGAACTGTAAAGTAGCAACCACTCTTTAATCTCATAACCGGAATCTGACTCTAAACTCATTTTGCTAGTCAACTCAAAGAAGTTTATTTTTAACCGACTTCTAAAAAAGGAGGAGGTTCTCAATTCGACTGTATATATATTTTTTTTTTTTTTTTACGTTTGTTCGCGCATAACTCCGTTGCTTGCCATCCGATTTGAAAAATTCTTTTTTTGTTGCAAAGGGTATACTTCCCAAATGGTCCCATAGAATTTTTATCGAAATCGGATAAGCGGTTTTTGAAAAATCAACAAAAATCTAAAAAAATCCTACTTAATGTATGTGGACGATATTCTAATAAGTTCCTGTCACTGTAATTTACATACCAGGTAGTGGTATTAAAATTTGGGGGGGGGGGGTGGATTGTGTAGGTACCACAACTAAAAAGTGAAAAATAAAAACTTTTTTACAAAAAATAAAACCGACGTCCAAAAAAAACACTACAAAGTGAAAAATAATTTTGATTTCGGAAGTCGGTGACAAAAAATGAAAATACAAAACCGAAGACACCGACTTCCGAAATCAAAATTATTTTTCACTTTGTAGTGTTTTTTTTGGAAGTCAGTTTTATTTTTTGTAAAAAAGTTTTTTTTGTGCTATGTATGTTAGAACGTGAATGTGTCTTTGTCTGCGTCACAGCATGCGCTCGTAGCCTATGTCTGCCTCCCTGCCCTGCCCTGCAGAATCTGTACTGTGCTGTGCTGTGTTGTCTACGTCTTGTCACACGCTTAGCCTGAGTCATGCAGGCAGGTATGCAATTTAATGTATAACAGTGTCCGAAGAGTTTCTTGCGCGTTCTCTCCATAGGTACCTACTACCTTTGGAATGGGCAACCAGACCCCTTGGCAATTCTAAAGTGCTTGTAATTCGTTTATTCGAAATAAACGCTATGAGTTGAAGTTCAAGGTGGGGTTCCAACTATAGACTGGCTGATGAAAGCAGTTCGTTTGCCCCATGATTGAACTAGTAGCTCAACCAAAAACTTGTATTGAATCAGACGTCGGATCAACAGTGATTACTGATTACTTATAAGGATCAAGTGACTCAAACTTTGTAATCTTCCTTAATGCTAGGGATTGAACTTTATTGACCAAGCTTTGCGTGGATCGAGATTGCTTTTGTCGCACGTCAGCGAAGATAGTGATACTTCTACTGTATTTTGCAACTTATCTTCATAACTTAGGGCCGAAACACAAACATACGATATGACGTCACACGTGTCACGTTGTGACCGACGCGTGACGTTGTTACAGACAAGTTTTGATAACTATGTTTAGATTTTTTTTATTTCTTTTTCATCATTCTGTTCTGTAATGTGATTCCGATGTAGGGTGTTCAGTCGTAACCAATACTCACAGTAGACAGTGAGAGGCACTCCTCCTTGAGCGCTGGCTCGTTCGGGGCTCCGACCCAGGGAGGCACGGCGGCAGCGCTGCCACGGCCCTCCTGCCCCTTGATGAAAGCGTCTTGTTCGCGGTTGAACTCGCCCAGGATGCTCTGTAGGACAAAATAAAGTTTTCATGAGTTAGGGCCTATATTTTCTTAGACACGTATGTATTTCCCAAAGAGTTACGCAGAGGTGTACTATTTACACCCTTTATTTCACCAGTTATGTTTAAGTTTTATGTAATAGAGGGCGACACTATTGCTAGTTCAGGCTGCTAGTGGTGATGAGAGTAGCACGTTTGGTGGGCAGGACTTAACCCAGGCCAGCTCCTCATTTCAAATAAATAAGGTCACTGGAAGAAGTTCCTTAATGCACCACAAAACAGTTCTTAATGCAATCAATAAACGGCTAAGAATGTTACGATTAAAGTTATCATGATTTTTTTAATTGTGATTGATTTGGGCAATATAATAATACATTTTAATCTTGTAGATTGATATGTACAATTACTTGGATTAACACAAACAAACTTAAAACATTATTTATAAGAATTATGGACAATCTTTCTAGTGTTGCTGGATTTATCCAGTTCTTTTAATTCGTACATAAGCCCAGTGCACCTCATTGAAATGAGAGAATACCAAAGACAAAAGTACATAATAGATCGCCTAACTGTGTTGTCATTGACCTGGATTTCCTTATATAAGAACTTTTATAAGACATGTTTCTAAAGACACGTTTTCTAAAGAAATTACTAAAGTACATTATAATAATATGTCGTGTTGTGTTAGTTTATAATTACTTAAGACATTTCGATACAGTGTAAAAATTGTTCACGAAATAAATAAATAATAATAATAATGCCAACCACCTCTTATCATTGAAAGAAAAGGAAAACATTTACTTCGTAATTCATTATATTATTACGAATTTATAATCGTGCAGTATCGTTAGTCATTAAATCGTGTTTTAAGTAGTCTTTCATAGGTATCATTAAGAGAAACACAATTCAGTGATAGTTCGGTGTGAGAAATTCGATCTAAGTATCTGTAAGTCGATGACCTTACTTATCAACTAATAAATTAATACGATGACATAAATTATCAATTAATAATTAATAAGGTCGTTAATATTACTTTTATCAATTAATTCATGATTTAATTTCAATGCTCGGATGTAGATTTATTCTTATCAAACGAAGTGCCTGATCTGATCGTATTACTACTAGTGATAAATAGTGATTAAGCATCACTTGCCGCGGTTGGTCCGTGGATGGGTGACCATATTCACACAACAAGACCCCTCCGTGTAGAAAGACGGAAAACCGTTAAAAAGGGGGTTAAAACTGAGATACGACTTGTAGAGAAAGAAGCGTAGGGGGAGAAGACACTGCGCCGGCCCTGAGTGAATTGGAATGAGGGCAAGGGAGTGATGACTCTTAGTTATTTAAACTGTTAATTTGTTGAGACACGTGGATAGCAAATAAACAAAGCACATTTGTCACGTGTTTGAAGATATCTCAAAGATAGTAATCGTCAGTTTATTACAACTATATAAAGCAGTAGGTACAATATACATATATTATACCTACTGCTGCAGTTACGATTAACTTGATTAAGTAAGTCTGAATAAACAGTGGGAGTTTGTGGTAATAAAACTAACTAACTCACTAATTACGTTTTGTATAATAAAAACCCGAGGGAGTTTTATATAATATACAACTCCCACTAGTAATAATAGCCGCATGATTTGATCTATCAGGTTAAGTTACGCTTGCCGCGGTTGATCCGTTGTTGGGTGACCAACGATAATATCGCGACCTTTCCGTGCATAGCACAATAAGCTTTTAGTTTCGTTTGTCATTCGTAGATCTTTGACAGAGTCAGAAGCCCACAATTCTGATAACCAGTCTTAGGTCAGGACTCCACCAAAGCGGAGATGTGCGGAGAAGTCCAAAGCGGAGACTAGAAGAGATGTTTTTCAGCTCGGATAACGAAATTCTATTGGTATCTTTTCTCCGCTTTGGTGGAGTCCGGGCCTTATACCAAACGGTATCGAGTTACTGGGTTATAGTGGTCAGATAGGCAGTCGTTCCTTGTAAAATACTGATGTTCAGCTGCATCCGCTTAGATTGGAAGCCGACCTCAACATACAAAAGGCTAGGCAGATTGATTAAAGCTATGGATTTCTTTAATATATTGAAGCCCATCTGGTAAAAATATTAAAGATATTGTAAAACCCAACAGGGTTCTACTGTTTGTCGTAACATACCTAACGTTTGCGGTACTCATAGTTCGTTTTGCACTCAACAGAAATCTAAATGGAAGTCATGTCGTTTCGAGCTGAAAAAATAAATGTTTTATCAGGCAAGCATCCAGTTCCTGTAAGTAACCAGTAACGACGAAACTTGCCAAGTTAACTGTTTGTTTACCACTTCATTCAGTTTTTATCGGACTTCTAAAAAGGATGAGGATCTATAATTGTCTTTACAATTTTTTTTCATCGATATGTTCGTGAATTTTGGACGGATTTTAAAGATTCTTCTTTCATTTGGTAGAGGAAGCTTGGGCAGTGGTCCATTTGTCAGTTTAGACGTTGAAGGGGATAGATGAACTTACATACAGACCGTTTTAAATCATAACCCTCCATTTCGCTAGGCCGTAGTCGGATAAAAAAGTATCATGGTTGGTAAAGTAGGTCGGTTATTCATTATTGTTTGGTTTTTTTATGGTTTTTTTATTATTGTTTGTTTCCCAAAAATATTTTATTGTGTTGTTAACTGATAAATGCTCTATTCAAAATTATTTCGGATGTTTCTTTTAAGGAAAAACATGAATAAAAATTACTATCAAGGCTTGACATAATACCATAATAACAATAAATTTAAGATAAAAAATGTTAAGATAAAATTTAAGATAAAGCTCATTGCTACATCATTTAAAGTATTTTTTAAATCTATATATAAATTCTTATATGATAATAACTCTTTTAGCGCTTAGTTTTCTAACTCGCAATTCCAAGATCCAAAACAACCTAATACCAACAAAACAGACTTGAATTGAGCCTTAAACATTAAAACATAGAACACAAAGTTTACTGTAGGAACCTATTAAATAAAATATTTTTCCAGTTTCAAATACTTGTTACTCTGTTAATTATATTTATAGAGTAACAAGTATTCATCTACACATTATCTTTGTTGCAGTTTTGATTCTACCGCAAGCTGATCTTCAACCAAGTACGATAACATTAACACTAACATCAATACTATCACTATAAAAGCGTCTGTATGCAAGCTATAATTGCATTATAATCTGCGACCCTCAAGATAACAGTTAATCTGGTGTAATTACTACAGTAGTTCGCATAATTAACAAGATTATGAATACAGAAAGATAGCTGTGATTGACATAAAGGAAATATAATAAGAAACAAAAATGGATACAGAATCAAATAAGAAGACAGAGATAAAGAATTCAAAAATGGAAACGAAAGTAGAAGAGCCAGACAAATTGATAAAGGCAATAGGGGAGTTTGGAAAATGGCAAATAATGCTATGGCTATTAATAGCATTCCCAACAAAGATGTCATCGGCATGGCACCAACTGGGAATAGTGTTCATAGCACCACAGACCACGTATATCTGCACAGAAACAAATCTAACGGACAGTATAGAGATGAGCACGTGTTATAGTGATTGCGTTAGTTATGACTTCTACAGCGAATTCGAGAATACTATAATTTCGCAGTGGGAACTGATATGTGACAAAGCTTGGCTGGCAAATTTTACGCAAACGATTTGCATGTTTGGTGTTTTGATCGGGAGTATTGTCTTCGGTTACATAGCTGACAGGTGAGCGTGACGCTAGTAACTTATATTTATTGATCGTTCCCTGATTTTCTGGAGTTTTAAATCTCAAGTAACGACAACCATAACGTTTACCATCTTAATCCCTCACTGTAGATACTTTCATAGTTACTTATTTGTTCATCACATTTTAGATACAAGACTGACGGTAATTTCTTATTTCGATGCCTTTAAAAGTTTTTCATCTACTAACTTATTATGTATTGGAATACGTTTTTTAGCAAGTGATAGCATCATTTCTGATAATCACAAAATAACCCCTTTCATCACAGATTTGGAAGACGACCAGCATTGCTGATATCTTGCATGATGCAACTAGTAACGACTCTTGTAGAAGCCTTCTGCCCATCCTATTGGCTGTTCACTGCGGTCCGTTTCTTCATCGGCGCAGCCACCGCCGGAACCATTCTATGCTCCTTCATCCTGATGATGGAAATCATCGGACCCCTAAGGAGAGAACTTATGAATTGCCTCTGCGCTTTGCCAATGCCTGTTGGTCAGATGCTGATGCCACTCTTCGCATTCTATTTGAGAACTTGGAACAGATTCTGCCTAGGCGTTGCGATTCCCCATGTATTGTACCTGGTATATTTCTTTATATTGCCCGAATCTCCGAAATGGTTGTTGAGTGTTGGGAAATTGGAGGAGGCTAGTAAGGTGATGGCACAGGCTGCGAAATGGTAAGCATAGAGATTGTGATTATATTCAACGACTAAACATCACTCGTTTATTCATGAAAAAGATTAACCTCATCCTTATTGGTTTCCAGGAACAATCTTCCCTCAGATAACATGCTGGACGTAGCTAAAAGTATAGCCAGTGAAAAGGTGAACTCAAATGAGCCAATCCGCAGAGCTACCTACTTGGACTTGCTCAAGACTCGGATGCTCAGGATCAACACTCTGTGCTCGTGTCTCATCTGGTTTGTGCTTGGCATGAGTTACTATGGAAGCAACCAGTATATTGGACAGACGAGTTCTAACGTCTTCATATCTGTTGCGTTGGCTGGAGTATTACAGGTTACTATTATTTTCTTTTATAATATTATCACAGTCATAATAAAGTCCGTCCGCAGCAATACTTAAGTAGAATGTTATCTAAGATCACTTGATATCATGTTGAGCATGTTATGTCATCCGATAGGCAGACGTAGCGTCTGCATACTTTAAAACAGATAGTTAACTAACTAGATTAAACTAAATTAAATATAAACAAGCACTTCTTGAAATGATTATGTCATAAAAGTTACATAATGTCAATAAGGCGTATTTTCATTGTTTGTTCACCTGTCTTTCTGCCTGCATACTAGATTCCTTTATCATTCAAAATAGCGTTATAAAAACTATGTTCATCCTGTAGATTAGGAACACCACAATTTTTATGTCTATTTATTTTTAAACACAACTAAGTTAGTAGTAAAGGGCATAACAAAACAAAATGGTCATATATTATGCCCTCTTTTCGAGATCTTCCTTATTTTACCATCTACTATTCTTTCCAGTTCCCTGGCATCTTGCTAAGCGGATTCCTGTGCAAATACTTCGGGAGGAAGATCACGATGATCAGCTTCTTCATCGTCTGCGGAGGAAGTAATGCCTTCCTGGTAGTGCCGGAAGACTGGTTCGCTGTAAGACTGACAATGGGGGCCATTGGTGTAGGATGTGCTTCGGGAGCTTTTGCTACCATGTGAGTATAATAAATAATAATAACAGCATTTTACTGTCCCACTGAAAGGCAGAAGTTTCTTCTCATGCAGAGAAGGCATTGCTCAACATGGGTTGCCGATTTCACGATGAATTCCTTAACTGATGTCAATATTTTGTTTTCCTTATGACCATAAGATTCATATTAATTGGTTCTAGAGCCTTTCAAAATTTACAACAATAAAAGACAAATAAAGAAATGTTTTCCTTAGTTTGCATTAAGACGTTTTCTTCTTTGAGAATTCTGAATCAATTGCGTTCATCTTACATTGCATCATCGACAAATCCTCAATCTTCTTCTTTAATTTCCAGGTACATGTATACCACAGAACTGTTCCCGACTGTAGCCCGTAACATGGCTATGGGAGCTTCCTCTACCACATCCAGGGTAGGCTCCATGATAGCCCCTTACGTAGCTGGCATGACAGTCTTCGCTGCGTGGCTACCTCCAGTAGCCTTTGCTGTTGTTCCTATTCTCGGTGCCATTACGTGTTTCTTCTTGCCTGAGACAAGGGGCAAGTCCTTGTCGGATCATTTGTCTTAGTTAGTGCATGAACATTCTTCTATCGTTATTTTAAAGAAATGTTTTCTGACAGCAGCTGTCAGTTTGACGTTTGTGTTTTGTTTTCTTTAATGGTATTTATTTTTTATGTTTGTTCGTTAGTAATTGGCTAGGAAAGTGATATTATTGTTACTGTGAATGTATTTTATTGTTTAGTGTAAATAAGTTTTATTATTTCAAATGTAATGGGTATATAAACATAAAAATATTTTTTAGACAGATGCGTATATATTATTTCTTTCATAAAATGCCCTTGTGTTGTAATTAAAGTTTTCAATTTGAATATGGATTCAGCTAAAAGAACACAATTTTTCGGTTCAGTGAGCCACAATAATCGATTCGTTTGCAGACGCTAACTCGGATGTTAAACAAAATATTCCACGTCAAATGAAATTTTTGTTTCCTAACGACCAAATTAATGCTGTACTAATATTTAACGTGCACTCAAATGTAGCGGATATTATTGCATTGTATTATTCGAACTGCAATTATTTTAAACAAAACCTGTATTTGTTTTGAAATATCACTATTAATTAATGTAGAGTCACTATTGGATAAATATTGTGAGAGCATTGAAGCCTTTAATGGCCTCATTTGATGCGATTGCTGTTATGAAACATTAAAAGGACTTTGAATTGCAAATCAACAGCGAGACCTACAATATATCAAGTTTTTTTTTATGCTTAATGAGCTCTACCCCTTTTTTACTCCTTTATATACGTGTGCATAATAATAAATTAGTATATAGGAAACGTAATATATGTATATATGTTTTAGGTTGTATATTGTATTCAAGATTTGTATACTAATTTAACTAATAATTTATTGCGAGCAAAGCCCTGGATGTAGTCATGAACATCAATATTAATCCAGCACGTAATACACGATAAATCGAAGTCAAACTTCACAGGAACAGAACTGGGAAAGCTGAACAACAATAGCCATAAAACAAATTAAATTTCACATTAGCACCTCGACGGGGGGTGATGAAGAGGGGCGGAGGGGAGGGGAGTTCGTTTGTGAGAGAACTGGGTCAACTTTGAACACAATTTATTATTGTTAACGGGAACAACGAACAATTACGTAATTAAATAAAAAGGTATAAGCGGCACGATATTAAAATTCATATTAATGTGATTACTTAAAATGGGGTTGACAATAAATACATATTATAATAGGAAGATAGGGGAGAAAGAAAATAAAAAACGGCCATGTGCGAATCGAACTCATACACGAAGGGTTTCGTATCACCAAACAATATTGAACATTAGACATTTATTATTTGTGATAGAGTAAATAGTGCACACTCTTAAAAGACACAGCCCTATGACAGACGGATGGAGTTCCGTTGGCACCTTCTGGATACAGAACCTTAATAACGAATAAATTTAGGACAGACTGAATTGGATATACCGAAAACCCTCATATGTTCTATTGAAGCATGACAGCGATAACTAGAATTATATTAATTGTACCCGTGTGAGGACACGTAAATAACCTTTCGATATCTGCTTTACCTATGGAATATAATGAGTCGTGTTCGTGAGTAGCGATATTTTCATGGATTACTTTGAAATTCATGGCAAGCATAAAAGTATTACGATAAACACTATCACACTGAATAGAGGCAGCTTTCTTGAATCAGGTCTGGTTCTGGTCGCGGCTGATCCAGGCTGTAAGCCTGTTATTAAGATGATCCGCTTCCTCTTTTCGTGTGGTTAGTGACTTAACCTGGTGTCATACTTTCTATGCTGCCCATGGGTATCTGACTTAGCTTCATATGCGCTGATGAGAAATATCTCTTAGACATGCTGGTTTTCACGATGTGATTACAATGATGAATTTAATACATGTTAAGTAAGATACTTGCGTAATTATCCAAAGGGCCAACATCAAAAGCCATTTCATACATACTTTATATAATAAAACCAAAAGAGTTATTTTTTTTTAATGCTCTAATCTCTAGAACTGCCATTCAGAATTAAAATAAAATCTTTTTGCATTCTATGCTATGCGACGCAATGGGTCGGGGAACAAGAAATTTTACGCGGACAAATATGCGGGCAGCCGTTCGTTTTTTAATAAAATCGGACATCAAAGACTTTCAAAGAGCCATTAAAGCCTTTGTTCCGCGCAACAAGATGAAAAGGTATGCAAAAATTCAAAAACTTATTAAAAAGAAGTGCCCTCCAAAAAGTCGTCGGACAAATTATGTAAAGTATCAAGATTGTCCAGTTCGTTGTGAGAACAGCCTCATAAACCCGCGACGGGTGACTGGAAGGACCAGTGAGACAAGAACGAACGGGCGGAGTAAACTTTACGTAAATTCGAACGATGTTCTATTCGAAAATACAAGTCAATCAATCTGCCTAGCCTTTTCCCAACTATGTTGGAGTCGTCTTCCAGTCTATCCGGATGCAGCTGAATACCAATATTTTACATGGAGCGACTGTCTATCTGACCTCCACAACCCAGTCAGTAACGAAAATACAAGTATACTATTGAATTATGGTTAAAATGTTTGCAACTAGCTCAATAAGTATCATCCATAGATATGAATAAAGTCTTTACACTGTGTCAGTAGTAGGTATGTGCGATATGATTATTTTCAACTAATTTCTGCCAGCGGCTTCGTCCCCGTGGATGTCGGATATTGTCCCAAGGGAACGTACCACCGGTATTAAAAGTATCATATGTGCTATTCCGAACAGTAATCTATCTCTGTGCCAATTTTTTATCAAGACCCGTTAGTAGTCGTTTTTGCGTGATTGCAACAAACATCTACACAAACTTTCACTGATTAAGGTAGTAAGATTTTAAAATTGTTTTTATTTAAATTAACGTAATGATTACCCCCCACGTTCGTGCTAGACTCACATAATACATTTTTTTATTACTCTGACAGGCCTCGTCAACGTCTGCAGTAATAAGGAAAAGAACTTTAATTCAATTCCGTAAAAATAAGGCTTTTTTGGCTCAAAATCAATTAAAAATGTTCAGCGTTTCGCGATTCGGACCAAACATGCTTAATTATTATGAATAGCAATTACTGTTGAAATTAATTTCCGTTTCGACGAAATGTAATTATGTTACAGTTGAATGGTACAGACGCCAGCACATCAAGCTATCCCTAACTGTCAAATTTTCACAATTAAAAATGAACCTTATGTCTTTGCAATAAAGTTGAAATACTATCAAAGAAATTTGACAGATTGTGGTAACTTGATGTGCTGGCCTCTGTACAAGTGATTGTATATTTGTTTAACTGGTTTATGAGTTGACATTTTGGAAGCTTAAAAATATTAATAACGAAAATGGCATGGCATTAAGTACCTAGTTGTTGAATGAATAATAATGTACAGACGCCAGCACATCAAGCTATCCCTAACTGTCAAATTTTCTCAATTAAAAATGAACCTTATGTCTTTGCAATAAAGTTGAAATACTATCAAAGAAATTTGACAGATTGTGGTAACTTGATGTGCTGGCCTCTGTACAGTCGCCAGCACATCAAGTAACCTACTACAAACTGCCAAATTTTCTCAATCGTTTTAAGGTTTAAAATCCTTAGGAGAAATTTGACAGTTTCGTGTAACTTGATGCGTTGGCGACTGTACCAACTACCTTCTGATTCTCAAAACTTGCGAAGCTGTAGCCAACGTTTGACGTACACAATACGAAAAAGACCAATTTTATGCTCTAAAAACCTGTTCTCCTAAGATAAACCTGAACATGAACGAATGAATGAACGACTGAATGTTGAAGCCATTCATAAAATATCAATCCGGGTTGATTAATACTGGGTGCAGATGTAATCTCTATATCTGTTGGGGCGAATCAATGGGACTGGTATAAAAGGGTGCGATAGACTATTTTCCTCTGCAAAACGAGATTAGTATGAAAGAGAACCTATCTTTTTGAAGCCGCTTGATAAGGATTACTTGAAATACTTAAGTTAATGGTTCCTTTAATTATATCTAAGCTAGGTTCCATTAAGCTTAAGGCATTTCCAATTAAAAGAAAAGCTCTTTTAGTTTGTGTAAAAATCACTTCACTAAATTCGTGTATGCCCATCAATCTGCCTAGTCAGATTCCGGCCTGACCGGATGTAGGAATACCAGTATTACTAAATTCGTTATGTATCTAAAACCAACAGACAGTTCAGAGAGAACTGTACTAAAATAAAAATAAGTTATAACTGTTATTTTAAAATTAGGGAGGTTATTATGATCAGTTGGAAAAATTAACAGTAAATTAGTATAATAGTAAAACGAACAAAAAGCCGAAAGATTGCTGCAGCGATATTTCAACTGTTTGACTGTTGAGCAGTCAGCAAATTAATGATTTATAAAAGTTAATTTTACGGAGTATCTCTTCTCCTCTTGTAGTTATTCGTTAATTGTGTTTTTTCAATGTATAAAACTCCTGCTTTTAATTGGAATAAAAAAAAAACAGAAAAATACACTCAAACCCGTTATCAAAATCTAATGTAAGTATAGCTATCGAAACTTTATAACAGCCAGTCAATAAATGGATTGACAAGCAATAACACAGCTCTATATACGTTTGCCTGCCTTTTTACCAGCTCTGACGTCGTATGCGGAACTTGCAATTACCTGCTTTGACGTCGTAGGTGGAACTTGCAATGGGACAATCTGTAATCTACCTTAATCTACGTTTCAAAACCTTTAAATGAGAATGTGATAGATGAAGACAATAGACATTTCAACCACAAAGAATCATAATGCAAAGATATGGAATATAGAGAGAAAGCTAAAATTAGATGATTCTCACAAATAAAGCATGCTAAGTGACTCATACTTACAGTCTTATTTTTCTGTTATCCGAGATAAGCATGGAAAAAGTGGAAAGAGAACATTTAATAAGTGCACAGACAAACATTGATAAGAAATAGCACACAAGTGGTGAAAATGGACACAAATAGGACGCAGAGTTATGGTGAAGATGGACACAAATAGGGTGAAGCATGGGAAATGAAACATTTGTCTACAAACTGAAAAAAAAAACATCGATACGCATCAGTCATCATCATCTGCCAAGCTTTTTCCCAACTATGTTGGGGTCAGCTTCCGGCCTTACCGGATGCAGCTGAATATCAGTATTTTACATGGAGCGACTGCCTATCTGACCTCCACAACCCAGTAACTGGGCAATACGATACCCCTTGGTAAGACTGGCTGTCAGACTTTCGGGCTTCTGACTACCCGTAACGACTGTCGAAGATCCACGAACGACAGCCGAGACCAACGGCTTAATGTGCTTTCCGAGGCACGGATGAATCTCGATAGGTAAAGATGGTCACCCATAGACGGACCAACCCCGGCAAGTGTAGCTTAACCTGATAGATTGATCCGTTCGACTATTATTACTTAGCCACGAGCTCCTCCATACACAACACTACCAATTCAATTATGTCCATAAATCTTAAGATATAATAATAATAATGTTAAATAACTATGTTCCCCAGTTTTAAATAACTCGGAGACACCCAAAACAACAGAGTACACGCGATGAGATTAATAAATACATACAGAAAGAAATAGGTAAGTAAGTGCAATTCAACACAGTTTAAAATTAGAATAGGTTAAAGTGACTGTTCACATCGCTATCGAGGCTTCTCGTGTCTGAACGCGGCGCGATGACAAGAGCCATCGAAGCGAGTCCGCAGAACCGTCCCAACTGGCTACTGACAGAGATGACGAGCTGAATGATACTCGATCGATAACGTAACGAGTGAGGTATCATTTTACAATACTAGTTCGGCTGGGATTACCAATGCGAGAATAGGTTTCAACTCGGTCTATGTAGTGAAGCTAACTATGTTAGGCTAGGTTCTATGACTCTGATGTAAGCATATGAAGGCCCGTCAGGGCCGAGCCTGCAGGGTAAGCGGGATTGTCCGAAAGGGTTACCGCTACCCCAGAACATAAAGGGCTAAGGAAGGAACATGGATGGGTCTCCCGCTCCACCCAGAGCGGGAGAAGTCATTGGATGATTTCCCACCACCACAAAAAAAAAAGTCTTCTGTGACTCTGGAACAACTCAGCTTACCTACTGAAGATTTTAACGACTTCCATTTTTTTTTGTACCTAAATTTGCTTTCAACTCAAAAACTGGATTCGTACAAAACTCTTTGCTCGTTCCAAACGGGACAGGTTTCCGAATGAAAGGCTCCGAACGTTTCTCATATGAGACTACGTTTGCCTCATACAAAGTGTAACAAAGTGGGTCACGCGGAGGTTATATTTTTCGATTTCCCGACATTTTTATATACGAGAACGAATTCAACAGGCATTGTTTATGTGTGACCTGTGACGGCGTCAGAGATAAATGGAAACATGCAGCAAAGACCAACTTCTTTGTGTGATGTGTCGTTTACGAAGATTAGTAAAAACACAAATATGGTCATACAATCAGATCCTGTTAATTCTGTCCCAAAGAAAATCAGCACCAGACCACAAACATCAAGTCATTTATTCAAATTAGGCTGAAAATCAGCACTTTTTGAAGGTCAAATTTACATAAGACAGTCCCCCAAAAACGCCCACCCTTCACCACTTCCTAGTGCTTTAGCTGGGAAGAAGTAGTGGCGCAACAAACTCCCCCGCAGCACAGCTTAGTTACGCAGAGAAATTAATCCATGCTTAGATACAAACGAATCATAATCATAAGCTACTCGCTAAAGAACAATACATCCTCAGATGTCCCCCAATATTTCAGCCTACCAAAACAGAGCCATAATATGTACCCAACTCCATATATATGACCAAACCGGAAGTAAATCCCGCAACCGCACACACAAGTCCGAGGCTTCGTGTAATCCGGTCGATTGATCCGGACATCCGGTTCGTAACTGGTGGGGAGGGGCGAAGAGAGGGGGGACTCCGAAGGTATGGAGTTCCACTCATTAACTGTGAATTAGATTGTTGTTTTTAATTTAGAATTAATGCTTTTATTGCGACGTCTGCATAAATGGAGGTAAACGTGCAAAATACTCGTATCCTTTTCAATTGTACATGAGGTTCGATCCGGAAATGCAATGCAATATGCAAATAATTTGTCCATCAGATATAAGTCACTGAAGCTTGAATAATTTAAAATCCCCTTATTGTATCAAAATCCCTAATTGTATGGACTGTCAGAATTTTATTGATGTTGCTAAATTGACGTCCGTATTCCAAATGAAAGCGTAGATTTACAATCGAAACGCCGCTTTATCGAATGATCCTGCTAGGTCAGCGGGATCTGCCGGGTCAGCGGGATTGTCCGAAAGGGTTAAAGCTACCCTGGAATACAAAGGACTAAGGAAGGAACATGGATGGCTGTTAGTCAGTGAGAGTCCGACACTCCCTTCCTCTCCACCCAGAGTGGGAGAGGTCATTTGATGACCCTCAAAAAAAAATCGAATTCAACATTACGCTCGCTCAAAAGGCTGTGTTTTAAATAGAATTTTAGTTTTGCTTAATAATAACAATCTGGTTATGACATTGTACACTCACTACTATTATACCATTATATAAAGCCTGTAAAGTTTACTCCACACTACACTACCTTTTCACTAAACTTTTATCTGTCTGTTGAAGCATCATTTATTACACCAAAAAGGCCTGAAAGCCTTCTGAAAGGCTTTTCTGTTTACAACTTTTGCGGCGTCGGACATCAAAATATATGTATGTCTCCCTCCCTCCCTCCCGACTAAATTGAATACTTTCTATCAAATAAAAGGTAAATCTCAAACTCAAACTCAAAATATTTATTTCAAATAAACCAATTACAGGCACTTTTGAATTGTCAAGGTGTCGGTCAGTCAGAGAGATGAAGCTAGTTGCCCATTCCAAAGCAGTAGGTACCTATGGAGAAGAACGGGCAAGAAACTCCATGGACACTCTTTTAAACAAAATATGGTTACAAAATATTGGTTACATAGATCATATTATTATTATTATACATGTGAGAACGATGCAGAACGGTGAAAGCATCTGATATAAAATAATGTAAAAAAAAAAAAAAGTTCAAAAGTCAAATTAAAACAAGCCATGGCCGCTAAGAGATGACCAGTCTCTACCGACAGCGCCCGTTCACGAACATGACGCATGGATTAGCACCATTCAGCTCAACCATTTTGAAGGGAGCTAAATGATCCAACACACACGCCACCATCAGCGAGACATTAAAGTGAGCATGACATACTCTCAGCCGCCAAAGCACATTCAAGTCAATGAAAGACGTACCCAGTAAATGGTCACTTTATATTAGGTACATAGTACTCACATATGTGCTAAGCAATTATACAATATTAAGAAATTGAATTTATACAATGCAAATGTAGTTTTTATTGTTGTTGATCTTCCGCAGCTCCAACAGTTTTTTAAGAAGTCTAATGAATTAGGTGATACGCCCTTGTGGAGCAGGAATAGCATTGACCCAAGCGTTTTTATCAGCGATGTAATCTCCCAATGTATAATATGCTTGGCTGCATAGTGTGCGTTTTATACAGGATTTAAATTTTGTTTCATTAAGTTCAAGAATGTTGGGAGGTATTTTATTGTAACATTTTAAACAGTACCCCATGAAAGATGAATCTACTTTAGCCAGCCTGAAACCTGGTTGAACTAATTGGTCCCTATTTCTAGTGAAATAATTGTGTCTTTCACCTCTTTTACTAAAAAGATGTAGATTTTTCCTTGCATACATGATGTTTTCATAGATATATTGACAAGGTACAGTCATGATGTTAATAAGCTTAAACCGTTCCCTTAGAGAATCGCGCCTACGTAGATTATAAATGGCTCTGATAGCTCTTTTCTGCAGAATAAAAATAGACTCGATGTCTGCAGCACGTCCCCAAAGTAAAATACCGTAAGACATAATACTATGAAAATAGCTAAAATAGACCAGTCTCGCGGTATCTACATCAGTATATTGACGGATCTTTCTGACAGCATATGCTGCAGAGCTTAGCCGTCCTGCAAGAGATGTTAAATGAGGACCCCATTGTAGCCTTGAGTCGAGCGTGATCCCTAGGAAAACAGTTTTATCGACAAATTCTAGTTTCTCTTGATTCAATACTATCTCACAATCACTACTTTTTACATTCGGTAAAGAAAATCTAATGCACTTAGTTTTTTTTCCATTTAATACTAAATTATTTACAGTGAACCAATTCTGGACCTGCAGTAGGGCGTTATTTACGTCGTCAAAATTTTTAGCACGTCTATCTATCTTAAAAATTAAAGAAGTGTCGTCAGCAAATAACAACATTTGCGGTTGTTTTTTTAATAAATGGAGAAGATCATTAATATATACTAAAAAGAGGAAATTATAAATATTAAATAATTATTTTGTACGGCAGTATACCTAGTATTTATAAATACCTATTCAGCTTATGTCAGATACTAATAAAGTATCCAAAAATAAATTCTAAATCGAAATAACTATATTAAGAAAGCAAATCAAATGAAACATATTAATTTCTGAGAATACGGTACTTATAATAATTACCGAAAAACATGTTCAATTTCTAACAAGGAACTTAGTAACGTATATGTCAGATCCTTAACAAAATCTCTCCGAGGATGTACCTACCTAAGTAAATAACTTAGTCTATAAACAGAAAACATACTTTTCTACTTAGCGAAAGAGGCAGAAGTATTTATCTTTATATACCGAGACATTTATCACGCGACATTAAGGGAATTGAATCAGCGACAGAAATATCCTACCGACGAAAATTAGGGAATATTTAATAAATAAAGGTATCATTTCTGTCTCGTTTAGAAAATTGCTGAACGTAACACATAATATTTTTTTGGGAAATGGCCGCGATAACATTGCAACGACGTAATTCCGCGCGGAATATAAAATTGCTCGACGTATGGATGCGACTTCCGCGGTGCGAGTAGAAAGGGGAACGGAGTGAGTTACTGCCACGAGTGTGTGGTTGTAGGTATTGATCCAGACTCGTTTATGGCCTAGAGTTCTAGACTCAGACCGTTTGTGGCGCCAGGGATTTTTGAATTGTTAAGAGGATTTGGTATTTATAACGTGTTTTAGATGTTAGCTGTGCTGTGACTGAAACTCTCTTACATAACATGACATCACGCGTTGTTTCCCCGGCGGGACCGACTGAAGTGGACCAAGTAAAAGAGGGCCGATCCTTAAATTTCGTATTCAATGGAATTTTATTACAATTGCATGGTGTTAAAAATAATAGTTACAATTGGGCGACTAGAATCAATTCTATTTCTTGTTCATTTTGACGTTCAAAAGTGCCTTTCTTGTGCCTATTTGAAATAAATGATTTGACTTTGACTGTCTAATTTTTTTTCTTTACGAGTGTGATTTCTCGCTTGATGTTATCCTATTATCCCTTGCATAATAAAATGAGCAACACCAAATTCTTTCTATGAAGAATATGTCAATTAATTAGCTACTAAGGCCAATATATATAAAACTGATCGCGATTCCTTATTGAAAGTCCTCAGGAAGTCCTCAATATCTTGGAACATTAAGTGGACTACTTATAACCAAACAGAAGCCGGACACTTGGATAGAAGAACTATCAATGGCTCAACGGATCGGACAAAATCATCCGGACGGATTGGGATTCATCTTGTTTTCATGGGATTGTGTATATTTGAATGAATTAAAACAAAGTTTAGAGTAAATGCTTTTCCTCGAAAGTTTTGGGGAATTACTAAGGATAAAGGTTCTAATAGATGTTTTTTTTAACAAGACATGCGGGAATCAGGTGGAAATTATCAGCTAGAAATCATTACAGGCACAGCATCGCAAGTGGATATGAGGATGTCGGATGTTGTCAACACACGACGTCGTCCATAGGTAGAAATAATTCCTTAAAATAAAGTGGAAAAAATGTATGCTTTGACAAAAGTATAGGTACCATTAAAGGCAGACTAGCTAAAAGGGTAAACCACTCACCTAAAATTATCTTTTACACTGAGGTACGAGTTAACGTTTTTTTACGTGTACAAAAAAAGCCTTTTAAGTTTTCGTACGTAACTAATAAATAAATTCCGGGCGGAGAATATTTCACAAAGTTGCGTCTTTTTCTAGAATTTTGAGTAAATAAAATTGGCCCAGATCCAGTCAAGTCTTTCAGGAAGCAATAATGGGGAAGTGCTGAAGAAAAATTGGTTACGTAATCTAATTTGTATCAAAATGAGTTTCACGTTTCCTTCGTTAGAGAGTAGTCAGTATTTTTCGTTATGAATTTGATCTTTACAGATGATAAAAATAGATAATTATATACTTGTACCGATTATGATGACACTGATTTTTCGGAGCAGCTCCCCAGATTTCGAAATAATTAGTGATTTCACTTTTTAACTTAAAGGAAATACATATTATATATACACATAATTATAAGTCACATGTCAAATATCGATGCGATTTTGGATTTGTTTTCATAGTATGGTGGTAGCTTATCCTTTTGTATGTATATATATACCCTTTCGGTTACACCCAGTATAGTCTAATATCGAGCTATAAGTAAGCGCAGAGTGCAGTGTCATTAGAAAATTCACAGCCAAATATTCGTACACTATGTACCCTAACCTACCCCTAGTACCTACTAAGGACAATGAGGTGCCTTATATCGTCCTAGTCGAACTGCGGCTGCCCGATAGAACTGCTTTCCCAACCCCTTTGAGGATTAAAAACACGGAGGTCATATTATATTGCAGCAAATTGGGTAAACTCGTGTGACCATTAATTTATTATGCGGAGGCGTAGCGGATTACCCCACACACTGGACACATCTAGTAGCTCGAATAGGGTGTTTAAAACGGCAATTATCCCTTTTCACAAATCCTCCTATTTGAATAAAAGGGGGGAACAAATATGTTAATTCAAACATAAACAATTTTGAAACGGCACTCAGTCTTTATATAAAAGTGGTAGGTTTGTTTAAATTGAACTGCCCCCACCAACGACAAAAGCGGGCGTGGTCGTTGACTATAAAACACGGCGAAATAAAAATGAATACAACTTTGGAATGATAGCCAATCACACCATTAGCTACCAAGTCACGTTTATCGTTAATACCTTCTACTAAGCCTTTGCTATTTAAATTATACCGTGGATACTTAAATTTCTTTAAGTACCGATATCTCTAACCGTCTGCAGTTGAATAATTGATGATAAATAATCTGATTATTTATAAGTGACATTGATTTGACCAGACATGTTAGCAACAAGATTACTTCCAGAGTTTCAGATAACTTACTGCTGAACGATTCGATCATAATATAAGTGTAGTAAACAAAGATCGAAAGCCAAAAAGCCATTAACCACACCATGTTAAAATGTGTCCAGTTGACACTTTTGTAACAGAAACCCAATAACATGGCCCGATTTGGTTCGAACCCTCATTGACCTACTTCGGATGTAAAAAACAGTTAAATTAAATACTGACACACACCGCCCCAATTTCCATTCAGCCATGAAAATATTAAAAAGCCAGGTACAACAAACACTGTGCAACGTTGCAACTATTCACAACACGCCATACAGTTACAAAGAGCTTTGTGTGTCCGCCATTTTGTAACCGTGCTACCTACAAACGCACGTCATTCGCTATTTTTATTTAACACTGTTATTTTTACATGAATACATTAAAATGTCAGTGGCTGACATTTTGTGGTAAACTTTTATAAAGGTGTAGTGGGGAAACTATTTTCAAACGGGATGATGACACAGGGAGAAACGTATGCAGAGGAAATTGTGCTGGAAGGTTGAACAATACGAAGTGATATTACTGAGGCAGGGGATGGAGATGAAAAGGTGCTGGGGAATAGAACTAATTAGGTTTACTTAGTTCATAAACTAGACTCAAAGGAGTAAATTAAAGTCAGTTTAAGTCATTGACTGCCACGCAGCAGACACAATAGAAAAACTATTGTTTGTTGGCGTTGTCGTTCAACGTGTTAATCCTAAGATAACCAATGATAATGCTAGTGTTAGAGGAAGAATAATAAACATTGCGAGCAGTAACTACACTTAAGATGACTATGAGGTTCAAAAACTAGACGAGATTGACATTAAAATTAGGAACCCAACAGCTACAATGAAAATAACAAACAAAGAATCCTACACATCTTAGATTAACAAGAATAACGAAAAATATGAGAGATGTATTTCTCAATTCGGTGAAAACTGCGAACGGTCTCACATAACAAATTACACATCCCACTACCGTCGCTATATCTTTGTCAGCCTTTATATTTGCCTTGTTAAAAAGGATTTTATACTCATATACATTAACGTGTGTTACATAAAATATAATTCAGGCAGGAATTTCAACAATTAGTAGTTGTATGGCGAAAACTGTCCTCCTCTATTCCACATAGCGTTTAAAAAGCTGGTAATGTTTCATTACTATCTTTATTTTTATATTTATACTCTGAAACTGGAAGGAAGACGCCGTTTGCTAAACGAGAGGTTTTGTTTTTGCCCAGAAGTGGGATAAGGCAGAAAAAAAACACTAACATTTTGAATCTAAAGAAACGCAATCTGAAATAACGTGGACTGTTAAAGTAAACGTCGTCAAACTCATTAATTAGGTATTAAGTGTTTCGCCATACAAATCTACCAACTGTTTCGTAATGTTAATTACTTCTCATACGAAAATGTGTAGAGTCAAGTTCTTCCAACTAAACAGACAGCTGTGCTGCTGGGGGAGTTTGTTGCGCCACTTTTTCTTCCCAGCTAAAGCACTAGGAAGTGGTGAAGGGTGGGCGTTTTTGGGGGACAGTCTTATTTAACTTTGACCTTCAAAACGTGCTGATTTTCAGCTTAATTTGAATAAATTACTTTTGATTTTGATTGATTTTGACTCATGCTCACTTTAAGAAGACACAAATAAGTTGCGCCTGTACTCAACAGGGAAGAACAAACCAAGATTATCAAGCACAACACCAGTAAATCCAATACTCTAACAGTACGTTTACATTCACTATACGATACCATCGGAAATCGACGTGCCGCGGTAAACCAAACAAGGGATTTGAATAAACAAATACTACACGAACGGAACCTGATAACGTTTCAACGAACAGAATTTTTCACGATAAATAAATATTGGTTTTGACGTTTGAAATGGTCAGACCAGTGTGTGATTTGTATTTCAAATTGTTTTCCGGTATTCGATTTCATAAGATGAAAAATACCGTGTAAAATCAGACATGGCGATCAGGAGTAAAAACTGAAGATGGGCTAGAGAAGTAACAGAATCATCACAGAGAAAGGAAGAAGAAAAGAGAAGGATAATTTTAAAGACGAAAACTTGAAAATTACTTGGGGAAGGGACGTGGAGAAGAAAAACTCACGAACCGTGAGTATCGTAAAGCTTAGGGTCTTATACTCAAGAGCAAAGTAATTTGTAGTATTCTGAGGAGAAAACCTTTAGTTTCAATAAATTGTAACATCAGTTTTCAGATTGCTAATAAAGGCTATTTGAAATTTAAATCCGACATGAAACCAGCCAAATTTAAGATGAGTAAGCCAAACAAATACAACTCCCGACAAGTTTTCCCCTAGAGCATAAAATTATACAATTCACAAAGGCAAAACTTTTCATCAAAAAGAGAAACACTTCAAGAAAATAAGAAAAATAATAACGTCTCCTTATTAAATCAAGCTTAGTAGAAATAGTTCACGTAACCCCGGTGAGATTGGATACTGTAGCTGCGAACGGTAACAGAGACGTGAGAGAAATGTTAAGAATAACTCGAGGCGTTCATGCGAATATTATTCTAGCAAGCTGGTGTAAAGATTGTATTATGTATCATGATATGTTTTAGTGGTGGTTATATCTACTTATTTTGAGGAAAATATGGCACTTAATCATCGTTCATCTTCTTCAATACACTTACTTATCTTATTCATGGATGGTGTCAACGCTACCAGGCATTCTCTACCAGTCAACACACTTTTTTTTTTGGCATGAATATTATGAGAATAGCTCCAAACGAGGAAAACCACAGTTTGTAAGCCAGGTGATAGCAATGGTTAATATTCAAGGATTTCGGTTGAACATGTAGCGCGACTCGTGGAGGCTATTTCAATTTAATAACCAATTTTAGGTCGAAGTAAATAGCCGTAAGGAAACAGCATTGCGTATCTATGCAACATCTATCTAGATGATAGCAATATATCTGTATAGTGACGAGCTTTCTGAAGGCGATTTGGAGCAATTTATAGGCAAGGTTAGAACGTTAATCCTGAAACAATATACAGGTCCCAATTTACGCGTTACGAAGACTACGTCAAGAAAGGTAGTAATATCCTCAAGACCCCAAGACTAATAAAGCAGAAAATTCTATGTTGTGACCTGAATTTTGTAACAAATTCTCCAGACATCAAATCAAGAACTTGTCTTTTCATATTTTACCTGCCTTCATAATTTATCTTGTAAATTTGATGTGTACATTGACAATTTTAATCAACCTTTCAGTTTACACTGGCACTTGAGACTTCACAATAGAAAGATATTACTTTTCATATACGATGGAGGTTTTTCTTGACCTAAATAAATATAGCTGTTGATGTTGATACACACTCCAGGCGACGGGTGTTAGATTAAGAAGGCGTCTTCACGTAATCATATCAATTTCTTATTAACTTTCCAGCGAGCGACGAGGGAGAAATTCTCAAGGTACTCATCTTTCTATCAAGTCTCATCAATATTATAAAACTGAATTAGGTTTTTGGGGTAACAAGAACTAGGGCAAAATATGCAAGAGAAATTGCTATAGTTGACAACTCAATAAAGAAATCTCAATATAACATTATACTACAATCAAATAATCCAACTAAAGAGCTTGCAGCAGCTATAAATTATGCACGCGTCAGAGCTAACAATTCTCCCTAACTACATCAATTATACTACGGTACTAAATGCATGTACCTACTCGCACACTACCCTAGTTAAATAGAGTTACTTGCACAGTTCCTACGATATATTCGTGATAAACCAACTCTAATTCAATCATACTCAGCGGAACCAGCGGAGATATTACGATGAATTTAATTAATCTGGCGTTTCAAATTCCGTGGAGTAAATTTTTTCATTTTCAATTTACAGATCCGCCAAGATTTTTGCTGCAAATAGAATTATGTAAAGGGATTTTAATTTTGCCGCAAAATCCTCGCTTGTCTAAATTCCATTATATTAATCGAAATAGCCCAGAGAACAGACCAACCAGGACTGGGCTCACGGTGACAGAAAAAGGAGGCCTGCGTTCCAGCAGGCAGAACAACATATGCTTATAAATAAAAATAATCAAAAGAATGAGAAACAAAAACATTTCTTATCAAATTCAACTCTGTCCCAACAAATCCGATTGTGAAGCAAAATGTTTCACATGTTTAACGAACCACCTTATATAGCGTTAAATCTTCCCAAACCGCTGAAAGTACGTCGTTAAAATCTTCATGATCACCAAAATGTGGCACACAATTGTAGATTCAGGAAGCCGCCAGCGAAAAACGGTAAAAGTTTCATAATATTGTGTATTGTTGAAATCTTTATCTGTTCGCTTTTTTGCAATCCATCCAAAATTGTAAGTGATCCAACATTCAAATAAACAAATTACAGGCACATTCGAATTATACAAAAGGGTCAGTCATCTCATGTTAATTCTTTTAGCTGCAACTTACATTTGCAATTTCCTTCGTTCTTCGAGTTAGTTCTCACTCTATCTTAAACGTAAGTGTTATGCACTAATCTGAGTAACCGGTACAGCTATTTCCACCTAACTCATTTGAATGCTAATACTTTTTACTGCTCCCCATTTACTTTTCTCTTCATTTATTCCACGTGTTTCCTTTCCTCTGCTTACCACAAGTTAATAATATCTATAGTTTTTGCCATTCTTAATGGAGTTTCAGAAGATTACTCCAATTTCCAATTAAGATAATTAAATCACTGCTATGATCTGCAATCCATTATCTCCTGAATGGAATTGTGATCCTGTTACGCAACAGCCGCAATGATATTTCATTAATTAACAGATCACAATGAATGTTTGTCTTCTCCTCTATGTATTCAACTTTTCAATATCTGTATTGTCTCGCATCAGTAATAGATGAGCTGATGCTAGCAAAAATATCAACCAGGTTGCAGCGTAATTAAAAGACCAGGGTAAGCCATATGTTTAATTAGGTATCTGTCACTAGTAAAGACTACTCTAATAATAAAACTTGCAAAACCTAACCTTGATACGTCTCTTTACATCACTGAACCGAAATAACATATTGAAAAGCCTAAGAGACGAGTTGAGCTGAATAGTGTAGCTATAGATACATCGCGAGCGACGGATTCATGGTCCATTACGAGGTATAAATGTAAGTACGGACCAGCAGTCGTAAAACACCTCGAAAATAAGTAAGGTTCTCGAGGGAAGCTCGCTACTCGCTAGGTTAACTGCACCGTGGAGGGTAGTTTTATTAATGGAACTGACTTCTGTTTTCTTGACGAGAATCTGCTTTTCGTATTGACATGTAGATGAATAGAGTGTAAAGTCAAACAAATGATGAGTGAAAGATGATATACCCAGTAAGGGGATGAAAACTAAGATGGCGCCTGATAGGTACGTATGGAAGAAGGTTTACGATGTCGAGCCGACCCTTAAATAAATTGGGATAAGGGCAGGAGGATGGACGATCTGTAAGCAGTTTTCTTTGTCGAATATTTATCGAAAGATGTAACAAGATATAAATTACCCACAAGACAAAAAAAAATTATGTTTCAGCCCTTACTCCTGACACTCCTGACACCTGACACCTTTTAGTTTTTATTAAAAAATAAATACAATACATAAGTAATAACTATTAAAGATAAACGCCCTTAAACCTAATTTATATACGTCAAAATGATCAACGGTTGTAACTTTTCAAGTACATTACGTCAAAAGAAAAGGACTGCAAGAAATAATATGTTTTTCTTCCTTATCTTCAGATATATTGCCCGTCATTTTCTTTCTTGGGCAACAAAGGTAGACATTATTTACTGACGAAATTACGTGATGCAACGTATTTTCTAAATGGAGCTTATTTTTAGGGAAACAATTGGTGTGAAACTGTTGATTGTAGCAGGTGCCCTGGTTATTGAATAATTCAATGACTCAAAGAAGTTAAAATGACGACATAAAAAAAAACAATAAATGGGAATTAACATTTGCTGCTACTTAATAGAAAATCTGAAACAAGAAATCTGTGAAAGTAAACCAAAATATGATGAGACTCATCTTTTTGCCCAGCAGTCAGAAGTTGGGCTGTAGATGATGATGAAACAAACTTAACAGAACCAAAAGAGGTTATAATCTCAAAACTACATTCAGTAGCAGTCTCTACAACAGACCAATAAAATCTCCAAAAAGCAAAACCACAGCTTCCGAGTGTACATGTTTTTACTATCTCATATCAAAGTTTTACAACCAGCAACGCAAGTGTTCTTAAGATAACCGTAGGTGTATCTGAAGACAAGCGTTGTTTAATAGCATACAGTTTTATTGACGCTCCTTTATCTGGTCGTTATGTGACCATTTTTATTGCTCTGCGCCTGGTCGTAAATGGATGACGGTGGTTCTATTTAATTGTAATGGATCGGCCAGTGCTTATAATGGAAGTGTTTTTATTTCATGGTGCTTTGTTTGAAGAGAGAAGCTTTGATTTTCAGACATTGCCACTACGGATATTACGGGTTTTGTAGCTATTGGATTTTATTTATATTTTATATCAAAGAGCATTTCATAAAAATCAAGTTCCTGATTGTATTATAAGTGTTATTGTAGTCTACATCTATACATATAATAAAACAGTAAAAAAACTGTGTCTGTACATTGAATATATTAAAAAAAAAAAAATTGAGGGGGGTTTAGAAACAGTAATAGAGCACGAATCCAAAAAAAAAATTTGTCTGTTTGTCTGTATGTCTGTTTGTCTGTTTGTCTGTTTGTCTGTTTGTCTGTTTGTTTGTACACGCTAATCTTCGGAACTACTGGACGGATTGGAATGTTTTTTTTTGTTGTATAGGTATTAAGTCTGGGCAACATATAGGCTATAATTTATCTTGGAAACTTGAACACCTGATGCAGAACCGCAACAGACCAGCTAAACTATAAGAGATACAAAAATGATAACTTAGCAAAAATTGTTCCACGTGATTAGCATTTCCTGCTGAGAGAATAAATTTCAAGATCTGGAACACCTGATGTGGAACTCCAAGAGCCCAGCTACACTGTAACATATATAGGAATGACGTCTTAGCAAAAGTTGTTCGGTCTGATGGGCATTTCCTTTTGACTTATAAAAATCGAAGATCTGGAACACCTGTTGTGGAACTCCAAGAGCCTAGCTACACCATAACACATATAAGAATGACGTCTTAGCGAAAGTTGTTCAGCCTGATGAGCACTCTCTGTTGACGTATAAATTGAAGATCTGGAACACCTGTTGTGGAACTCCAAGAGCCTAGCTACACCATAACACATATAGGAATAACGTCTTAGCACAAGTTGTTCAATATAATGAGCACTCTCTGTTGACTTATAAAAATCGAAGATCTGGAACACCTGTTGTGGAACTCCAAGAGCCTAGCTACACCATAACACATATAAGAATGACGTCTTAGCGAAAGTTGTTCAGCCTGATGAGCACTCTCTGTTGACGTATAAAAATTGAAGATCTGGAACACCTGTTGTGGAACTCCAAGAACCTAGCTACACCATAACACATATGGGAATAACGTCTTAGCACAAGTTGTTCAATATGATGAGCACTCTCTGTTGACTTATAAAAATCGAAGATCTGGAACACCTGTTGTGGAAGTCCAAGAGCCTAGCTACACCATAACACATATAGGAATAAGGTTCTTAGCACAAGTGGTTCAATCTGATGAGCACTCTCTGTTGACTTATAAAAATTGAAGATCTGGAACACCTGTTGTGGAAGTCCAAGAGCCTAGCTACACCATAACACATATAGGAATAAGGTTCTTAGCACAAGTGGTTCAATCTGATGAGCACTCTCTGTTGACTTATAAAAATTGAAGATCTGGAACACCTGTTGTGGAACTCCAAGAACCTAGCTACACCATAACACATATAGGAATAACGTCTTAGCACAAGTTGTTTAATCTGATGAGCACTCTGTGTTGACTTATAAAAATCGAAGATCTGGAACACCTGTTGTGGAACTCCAAGAGCCTAGCTACACTATAACATATATAGGAATGACGTCTTAGCAAAAGTTGTTCGGTCTGATGTGCATTTCCTGTTGACTTATAAAAATCGAAGATCTGGAACACCTGTTGTGGAACTCCAAGAGCCTAGCCGTCAAAGACGTCAAAGACGTCATTCCTATATGTGTTATGTTGTAACACATATAGGAATGACGTCTTTGACGTCTTTGTTGTTCAATATGATAGGCATTTCCTGTTGACTTATAAAAATCGAAGATCAGGAACATCTGATGTGGAAATCAAAGCTATCACTAATTTTACTGTTTAACTATAAAATAACATAAACTAGGAGTACCTGCACGCGGTGAAGGCGTTAACAGTTTAGGACTGATTTTCGATGACGATGGTATATCATTGAAAATTTGACTCTACTGGCCAAAACTCCTATTTATTTTTTTATTTTATCCTATGAATTATGCCTTCGGGCTTATGTTGTTTGAGTGTTTAATTTCCTTTTCCATTTATCTTCGTGACACGGTAGCCTACCCGGTAACGCAGGGGAGCAGTCATTTTAATTTAGATTTTTATTGATCAGGTATCTTCACAATGAAACTATGACCATGCCTAGAAAGAGGTCAAATCTTTCCCAATGTTCCAAGAGAACTAAAAGATTGAGGATCATAAGATCCCAAGAATCTACCGAAGAGCGTCAGGAGAGACTTGATGCTGTTCGAGAACATTAAGCTGCTACTCGCTCCGTGGAAACCTCTTCGGGTCGCGAAGCACGCCTGCGTTCTCAGCGTATTCATTAGGTCTCTAGAGACCAGTGAAGAATATGATGCGCGACTGACCGCTGATCGTGAACGTCATGTATTGTCTCGCGAGTCAGAGACGTTCACGGAAAGAGAATTACGCTTGAGTTCCAAGCGTATCTTCGCATCGACTTCTAGGTCTCTAGAGACAAGTGGGGCACGTGATGTGCGACTGACCGCTGATCGTGAACGTCATGTATTGTCTCGCGAGTTGGAGACGTTCACGGATAGAGAATTGTGCTTGAGTTCCAACTGTATCTACGCATTGACTTCTAGGTCTCTAGAGACAAGTGGGGAATATAATAATGCGGTTGCCAAAATGAAAACGATGACAAATGGACTGTATGTTTTGGTGGTTGTTGGAATGAAATAAAATTAAAGCTCAGTGTGATAAAAGATTTAAATGGGAAAAATGATAAAAAATAACATAAATGGCGACCCCGTTGTCGCTGGCATAAGCAACAGGGTCCGCGTACGAAGTCGCGGACAGAAGCTAGTAATAAATAAAAACGAAACAAGAACGCAGTAAGGCTGCATTTTTTGCATTTCATGAAATCCACCACGGATTTCATTGATTTCAAGTAGATCACAAAAAAAACCAGAACGGAGAAAATAAATTAGCTTCAATAAATAGCTTTCAGCTAATATTTCTTCGCCGTCAATCTTATATTACCATAATACGTTGAATCTGCTTACGTTCACAGCATCTCCCTGTCATAATATATCATAGCGCCATGATGTAAAGATGTGTTTATGTCGACTCGACGAGGAATCACTCATATCAGATGAGACAGTTCACGTCAATATTAATAGCTAAATGGATACCAGAGGAGTATAATCCTTAAGGGAAACACGGTACATGATATAGACAGATTAATCGTGATCCGGGTAATGGTATAATGAGCGATAAACATAATTTATGAGGTAATTAAAGTGTGCCATGGTTATAACAAGAGCAACCGGAGCTTTAGGGACAAGATTGCTGGTTCGAAGTTAATCTAATTAATAAGACTATCATAGAATAAGCTACATCTATGGTGGATGAAAATATCCAATGAACTTACATTTCATAGAATTATTATATTTACGACATGGCCAGCTTACAGCTGTTACTGTTAAAAAACCTAGAAGTTTTGAATAAGTTTTATTGATCGTACTCAAAACGACCATTTCAACCAAAATGCCTTCATGGTTTTATACCATCCTCCTTAGCATAACTACATACTCTCTTGATGTGACAAAAGTGAATCCTAGTAATAAAAAAATCTATCGTTTTATCATATCTACATACTATACCTCCGTAAAAAGTCACAGGAAGCATTTACACACGAGGAAGGCACCACATAACCATTGTCACTCAGAAACAGTAGAACTCCCTAGGGGACACAGACTCGTGTCGCCTAACGCATACAACGCGACACGACGTAAAACCGAAGGGGAGAAATGTGTTAGCGAGTGTCGTGCCGTGCATTATACAAAATACGAAGAAGCACCCTTAGCTACGTTTACACTACAGGCACTACTGAGCTGTATCTAAAAATAAGTGACATGTAAACAGCCTTATTGTAAGGATAGAGAGCGCTACTATAGGAAATTGCTTAAATTCGATCGAATTTGATTGGGCGGAGAAAGCTTCTCAGTGTCCTCCGGGAGACCGGCTTTATGTCTAATAAAGACAACAGGCTTCACCGACCCCAAAATAGTTGGGAAAAGGCTAGACCGATGATGAAAGACAACAAGTTTCACCCCCTATATCAGACATATTAACTTGAGAAATATGGATGAAATGTAGGACGTAGGGTTTAGCCATTAAGTTATCTTACATTAAAAGGATTTTAAGGATGTTCATGTCTGGTACAAAGCCGATGTAAAAGAGGTCAAACATGCAGAGGGGATATTTTTAATTCTAGCAAAAATTTAAGCTTACATTTATAAAAAGATTAAAATAAACTCGAGCAACATTTCAAAGGACATCGTTTCACATTAAAAGAGGGAGCGGCGACGGCTAATGAGTGCGCCGAGTAGAGTTATGAATGGCCCAGCATTAGCTGCAAATGGGATGAAATATGTACGAGATGAAATGCAAATTCAAATCTCAGGGTAATAAAGCCTAGTCGTATTAGATTTAAGAGTAATGCGATTCCTTCTTTACAAAATTGATACAGAATTTTGAATATATATTTTGGAATTCCCGTTGATTTTGAAAAGTTACAAACCTGGATAAAGTCAAAACAGTAACAAGTTTTAATGCAAAAACAGTTTCCGAAATCCAAATTACAGTCAAAGCTAAACTGGTCATTTCAGCTACAAACATATATGACGGCATTAGCTTTTTAAATCTTCTTCGGCATGGGAAGCACAAAAACTGACACCAGGTTAGTCACTAACCACACGAAAAAAAAAAAAAGAAGCTTCTAATAGGATGAATCATAAACAAATACGAGTACATCGTAGCCAGCTCTGTTAATATTTAGAAGCTGGATTTGTTTAATTTCCGGCTCACAGCCAGGGTATTATTAATCTATAACAGTACTAGGTACAAAGGAAATTGAAATATAAATTGAAAGTTCAATATTTAGTTAACATCCAGTGAACTTCCTAATGTTTTTGTTATGGTGATATTTTATTCCAATGCACAATATTAGTAAGGGTGAATTAGATATTATATCAACTAAAGATTAGAAGATAAGATTAAAGAGAAAAGGATCTGGCTTTTTCTCATTAATCTTTTACACCGGTGACCTTTCTCTAATTAGCACTAATGCAGCACACACGTTCTATGCTTGCTAATAAAGATATAACTTCTTTGCTCTAATCCCATGCTAGAACCATTTGCCTTTATAGCTATAATAAAACTTTACTGCCTCTTAATTCCAAAATATATATTAAATGTTTTATTAACATATTTTTCTTAATTCCAAGTTCTTACTGAGACATTCTGTTAAACATTTCTTGCCACTAGCTACTAATTACGTAAGTTTTTTTAAATTCCAATCTCTTAGAGTGACTTTAAAATTTCCAACATCATCATCCACCGCATCTATTAGTGCACCAGTAGCTTCCTTAATTAATTTTGCATCACACATGCCCCACGCTTCATAAATATCAATTATGTGGGTAGATATGACAGCGTCAGCGGTCACAGTTAATGCAACGTTTCAAATTTCCGGCACTGAAGCGTATTTCACATTCTCTAAAGCCAATGCAGAGCATGCACGTAGATTATGTGTGGACATGCATTTAATCCTCTGTTGGTATTGCATAATGAACTTGTTAAGGCTTCGACTGACATTGTTCAGCTAACCGAACGGATTCAGTATCGATCCGTAGATGTCATGTACATGTTGCTTTTATTGATTCTACCGTACCGCTATTCAATGTGAATTTATGTTCCATCACAATATCAATTGATGAATATGTACAGCTGAATTTGATGATTTTAGTCAAAGTCAAATCATTTGTTTCAAATAGGCACAAAAAAGGCCCTTTTGAATGTCAAAATGAACAAGAAATATAATTGATTCTAGTCGCCCTATTCAAAAGGTAGTTTCGTATAAAGAAAAATGGTCAAGAAACTCCACCGTTACTCTTTTAAAATGTTTCATGAATTATAAAATTATATGTATGTGAAGATAATATGTATATTGTTAATGCTTACGCTTCATGAGAATTTTATTCCATCATCAATTTTCGAAAGGTCGTCAGTAATGCGACGAGTAATTTAGCAGATCTGTTCAACAGTGCGGAATGTTGCTTTGTAGCTGACTTGCTAGAGGAGGATGACGTAGCTACACAATGGTAGGTAATGAAGAGGAATAGTGACGTCACAGCACATTGCGTCGAGAATCCGAGCCAAGAAGAAAATGGCGACACTACTGGGAATATATGAGCGTCGTCAGTTTTACGGTGGCGTGTGACGAACATAAAGGAAAGGGGTGAGGGATAGTGTACTTCTGCGCTACACTTTTGTTTTACAAAGAACGCTGTTTTGAAATAGAAACTTGAAAACGTAACCGCACGAAAAAAAGGTAAATGACCGAAACGGATGAACAACAAACTAGAAAATTGAATTTGTATAGTGTTAAAAATTACGCGACGAAAGAAGACATAATTTAACAAAACCTCAATGAAATGAGGACACATTTCATTGAGGTTTTGTTAAATTATGTCTTCTTTCGTCGCGTAATTTTTACAACAATAAATTATGAGGCACTATTAACAGTCTTACAGAAAAAACTCACAATATTTTAAAAGGCGCGACGTTTGAGGCAAGAACTAATTAAAAACAAAACGAAGTGTAAATTTCTAGGCAAAATAAAGAAACGCCTCTCGTTGAACACAGAGTAATGGGAGCAATTACTGACGGAGAAGATAGTTGATGTAGAAAGAAAGAAAATGAGAAAAGTGCAGCAAGAAATGTTCATAATATGAGTTCTGTAGGCAACGAAATTCCGTCAAAAAATATTATTGGTTGTTTTTTAGAAAATGACCAGCCAAAACAAATTACCTAATGGAAATTACCTTAATTAGAATTTACAATTTTTGGTCAAGTTAATTACATCGTAAACTACGTTCGTAATAGGCTCTAATGAAGGTATAAAATAAATCACAGCTAAATTGGAACAAATTAAACCAATTTTATATAACTGCACACATAGCAAATTAGAGATGTAATTATTTACTTAGATTATGGGGTCTCAACTCGAACCAATTTGAAAAATGTAATAGATAGCATAGGTAACAATCATGAATTTAACCATCACTGAAACGCTATAAACGACAGATTTTGACTGACGTAAGATCAGTAAAAATTTAAACTTCCTTGCTTAATATTGATTTATCTATTTATACTCACTCAAGCCTTTTATTTCAATTGCAATTACATAGAAATGTATAACGTCGTTAAGTAGCCTTCTTCCAATATTTTTTTTTAGAGCTTTTTGCAATAGATGGCGTTTTATAAAATTTCTCCTCTTTGTAACCACAATCAGAACATACGTCGAATTGTTTCATTTTAGGAAAATTGAAGCAACATTTTTTTACATAGACATAAAAGAATTGAAATGAACTCTAAAAGAAGTTTTCTGGTACTTATTTATCAGTTATATTTGCATTTTTTATTAGTGCTATCTACGCCGACTTCTAGACAGCGTTGTAAAACCACAGTCTCTGGCTATTAGTGGGTCGCTGTGCTGGCGAAAGAAAATAGTCAGTTCTATAGTCAGACTTAAAGAGGTGACTTTTCCTTGTATGGTATTGGGTATCTGTACTAGATGTATATGATATATTATCTGTGCTTAGGTGGACGTTTCTCAACTTAGTTTGAGCCTTCAAAAAGAAAGTATCTAATCAAAATCTAACACAATTTTAAAGACTAAGAACTGTATTTCCAGAGTAAAGCATTACTTAAAACTAGTTTCAAACCTATGCGCTAGTTACAAACACAACGAAAAGTTGAAACTACCCACATAAGAAATAAGAAAGATAATTTCGTCTCTTTTAACAGAAATATTTCGAATTAAACTATAACTGCAACAGCAATATATTTGCCAAAACAAAAACTATTCGCAATTACGAAGACCAAAAGCAACAACACGGCAAACAAAATGTCGTGAAATATTTCCGAGAAAGGCTCTCAGGGTGGTTTTATGGCAGATGAAATAATTATCATTTATAATAACTGTCTGTACAAAGACCTAATAAAATTTTGAGGTTGCTTGGGTCACAATGTCTGGTTTTACGAGTCCTTAAAATGCCTCAAGTCGTAATTACGAGTCGTATCTTAGCTACTTAGATGGTTGGTGACGAGGAGTGAATACAAATGTGTTTGTTACTTTAATTTGTACTGGTCGTTACTGGTGCGCAGGCCATTGGAAAAGGAGGATGAAAGGATCGTCGTAGGTGGCGTTTTGTTTCTACCTACCCCCTTGGGAAAAAGTCGTGAGTTAACGTGTGTATGTGCATGTAACAGGGATTATATCTCGTACCTATAAGAAAATGACAGGGATCAACAAATAAACGTGTACATTATGGATTGCTATAAACGATTTGATTTGTGTATAGGTGAGGTTAATCTGATTAAAGAAAAGAGCAGAAAATGTTCTCTGAATACATAACGAACTATTATAGAAAACCGCCACACGAAGAGAACTTCAATTACCATCTAGCTAGGACAAATCGTACGTCAACTAAGGAAAAAGGATCAAGAAAGCATCTTAGAGGTAACCACTTTTCCGTTTCACCCAACTGACATTTACTTCGTTTTCTTTATTCATAAGAAAACAAGTGAGCAAGACAAACTTATATGAAATAACTTCTGTTGTTGACGAAAAAGTTACCACAAACATAATAACATCATCCAAGTACGTCAATCGCAATACAGCTGATGATAACCCGGACCTTAATCCACCGAGAATTCCCAACCTTTAGCTCAGAATCTAATAAATATCTACTTCGTTACGAAGTCTGCACCACCTCTTCGTCCCGGCTTATGGAAAGTTGCGAACTTAAAGCGGATTGGCTACTTCCCCCGGCGAGAAAATTTCTACGTAAATAAACTTTAATGTAAATAGATCGTACTCTACTTTAATACGGAACTACATTTTTTATTAGTTTTCTTTTCTTCACTTTTTATTACACATTAAGATAAGGCTGATTGACAAAAAACTGGCTTTGGGGCTTTTCTTCTAGGTTATTTTGATAATTTACGATTTCAGTATTTTAATTAATCATACGGTTTCAATCAACAGCAGCAACAATGAACGTCAAACCTATAAGACTCCTTCCACAGTCAATACACGCCACAAGCCGCAAATGCGTCGAACACAAAAGACTTAATTAACTGATGCTACTATAACTCCAACAGTAGCAAGTATACCTATCTAGTACCTATATAACGGCCCAACAAAGCTTCACAATTTCAGACCGGCAAGGTCGATAGAACAAACGTGGGAAGTTCGCACACCGGGAAGGGACTAAATTGCATGCACGTCGGCGAGCAACGTGTGTTATAATGTTCCTGCTGCGTTCAAATTTAATAAAGTTTCAGCGGAACGGTACAGTTTCTAACTAGGTGGATGGTAGCGGAATGTTTAGCATTTTAGAACAAAGCGCTACATAAGTAATTTTCTTTTTGATGGAATTTATAGTGGTAATCGTTTTTAAGTCCTAAAATGAACCTTTGAACTAAATTCCTTTGGCAACGTAGGTTAGCATACACTCACTTTGACTCGTTATAATGTTATTGCTGGAATAAATGCAACACTAATGCACATAAGGTATGAAGCACAGCATTTGCATCTACTTCTGGATCTTATTTTCAGATAATTCACATCAAATGTAAGACATAAATGAAGTATTATATATGTTAGGGAATCAAGGCACAGCAAAACTAGCAAGTCATCTAAATAAACTTCAAGTCGAGTTTACCCGAAAACAAGACAACAACATTCAGACTTGACAGTAACTGTCAACATTAGTCTAGAAGTTGAAATTGAAACATTAAGCGTCTGTAATGTGCAGGCGACGCTGACGATGGCCTTAACTTCGGCAATTTTTACGAACTGATGGAAGCTGTAAGCCAGATCCAAGTCCGAAATATCATTATTATTCAACCGCTTACTAAAATGTTATCATCATCATTCTCCTGCCCTTATGCCAATTTATTTGGAGTCGACGCTACATGTCTTCTTCTTCCATACTTCTCTATTAGTCGTCATCTCTAACACTACTATTTTTTTTACTAAAATTTATACATTACTTCGAAGTTTCGAACTATAGAGGACGCGTTTAGTAGGTTTTAGCGTGGCTTTGTGATGCAAATACATATTATTTAGTTAATTTAACGTTAATGTCACCAACAGACAAACATAATATAATCAGAGCTGAGATATTCATTATGAGAGTGCTTCACTGTTACTATTTATCCTGGCACTAGTACACTCCTCTAAGAAAGTAAATACCGGAGACAGCTTACTCCGCTTTTGCGAAATTACTGCAATAAAATTAAAAGTTATCTCACACTTAGTGTCTGTGCAGGTTGGAGCATAGTTCAGAACAAAATACAAAATGGCGGTGCTTAAAGACGAGACAAGGAGAACTATTTAGTGCTAGAAACTTAAATTAAATTACTGTTTAAATATAGCCTTTGAAGTCAAGAAATTGTCGAGTACACTAAGTTAGCGAGCCACTTTGATTACATCCCAATTTCATCAATTGGTTGCGTAACCCATTAGTTTTCGGACAGGGACCAATTGGGTTAAAACCGGATGAATTGGTATCTGCCTACATAGTTGTTTGCGTCGGTTTATTGTCTCGTGTGTTTATTAGTCTCCCGTCTGCCAACGGAAATTATCCCGAAGGTTGCTGATAACATCGGATGCCTTTATGGAGGAGAATAAAACATATTTTCAGTTCGTATGTAGACGCTTTTTTTAAGGCTGGGAAATCATCCAAAGATTTCTCCCACTCTGGGTGGAGCGGAAGGGAGTGTCAGACTCTTACTGACTAAAACCCATCCATGTTCCTTCCGTAGCCCTTTATGTTCCGGGGTAGCGGTAACCCTTTGGGACAATCCCGCTTACCCGGCAGGCTTGGCCCTAGAGGGCCCCTTCATGTGCTGACATCTCTTCGAGGCGCGCGTGTATGTAGACGCTGAATTCAAAATTTCGTGCTCTCCAGTTCTTAGTCGATGGTACGTTACGTAGGTTTCGTGATTTCGTCTATTAAATGAAGATACAATTTCCAAATGCAACTCTAAAACATGGTTCTTATCACTAGCTGTAAATTCCATTCCAATTCCACTCAAGACATGAAGCAAAAACAACGATTCCTAATAACCAATACGAAACTAGTTATTTATGCAGCTGAATTTACCTAAACATTCCTTCTATTATTCAAACCGTATTCATGTCGAGTTTTTTAACTATAAACTTTACTATTGTTTTAAATTGAATATATTCAACATTTCTATATGGGTACTTAATATTTGTATAAGATCAGGATTTTATGCCACGATCAAAACAAACTTAAAGCTGGGTTTAGTATAAAATGCTTTAAAAAACATCATCTCAGCAGTTCTGGTCTTCAAAACTTCCATCACAAGGCTCGGTACACAGTACTTGGAAATGTTTAGAGTATCGTCACAGACAGCCGTAATTGGCTCCGGCCGTGTCAGGGTTTAGCACGTCTCTGAAGTACAAGCTAAACTCCCCTTACGACTTAAGAGTTTTTGTAGCTGACCTACCGTGTTGTGAGATTACGTTTTGATGATGGAGATGCTGAAGAGTGTTAACACTTACCTGTAACAAGAAAAAAGATTTATTAGAACATAAAAAGTAATATCCTTAAAATAAATTCAGATATTAGTAGTTTTATAAGTATTACTAACAACGATATGAATCCTGTATTCGAAATAAATAAATAATAATAATAAACAGCATTATAGTCTACTACTAAACATATTTCTTTAACAAGAATCCTTACGTTGATATTATCAATGCTATTGTGATGTATCACAAATGCGCTAAGTACTTTTAACGACTCATAAAATCTCGCTCTCAAAGAGAAAAAACAAGAGTGAAAGAAATTATGAAGCATAACAATAACGTAAATTAACGAACCGTGTCACGACCTAGAAATATACTTGAAAGAATAAAGTAATTCTCTCCATTTCCATAAATAGAACTGAGTGTTACACAAGCAAATACATTAAGTCGGGGTGATTATATACACTGGTGCAATAAAAATGAATCATTTCGAGCTAAATGGGTCTCGCCTAGGGCCAGCGCAAGTTTTTTTTTTAATGAGAATGCTAAGCGTGCTTGCGACCTATTTTTATGTAAATGTTCTAAAAGTCTATTCTTAGGAATCTTCCAGAATCTGAGCTTCGTGGGATAAAGAAAATCTCAGCATATTAGTGTGCCAATGTGAACATTTACATTTCTAAAAATACCAAGATGTCCTAGTAAATCAAATATCTCGTAAAGGAGATACTATTCGGAAGTCCAAAATACCAATTGAAATCTACTCCATTTTCATTAAAATAAATCATGACGATAGGAAAATATAATATAGGTACCAAAGGAGCTTTATCAAAAAGAACCTCGAACCCTAAGTATCCATTGGGGCGCGGTTCAGACGTAGGCAGATCTAAATTCTGATTAAATATACGAGAAATCGGTTAAATTACGTTGGGACCGATATCTAAATTGTATTGGGACCGCGAGATCTTTACTGGAAAACGTGATCAATTCTATATTGATCTGACCGGTCACAAGCCTCGACCAAGACGAACCACCTTGTGGTTATGTAATTTAGAAGTGCACTTGAGAGAAAATATTCCTTTTAGATTGAAGTTTTCAAAATAAACAATAGTTGATGCTGCAAAAATGATGATATTGGTAATTGAGAGGAAGATGCATTAACAAACATGATTCATTTCCAGAACCAATATTTTACATAAAATACATCACCGGACCTGCCTACCGAACCATTAATCACATATAACTTTTATAAATCGCCAAAATAAATCATAGTCAATTACGTTTTTTTGCACAAAAATGTAAACGATATAATGCAGGACACGATGGCAGGACATTAATACTCTGTTATTCAACATGGAGGTCCATTTGTCATTAATATTCATTACCCTGACGTTGATGGGAGCAAAAAATACACAAAAGCCCCTTTTGTAGGCGTGTAAGGGTAATTTGGTTAACAGGGATCCAGTTTGTGTTAGCTGCTAGGTTACTTTAAGCTTTGTTCTTTGCCGTTGTAAATGTTTAGTGTATATACTAGAACCCTTACTAATAAACGTTGTATAGCCTCAGTATAGTTACACAACGCTTTGTCTTCTTCTTTCAAAATTCTAATTTCTGACGAGTGAACGAGAGATATCAGTGTGTCAACTATTCACCTGATATAGGTAATACGTTTATTAGTAAGGGGGTAAAAGGATATACTAAAATATGATGTCATTTTAACACTATCAAAATATGTTTAAGGAAACAACCTTTCTCTAATAACATACAGTTTTTAAGGGTGCAATCAGCCGTACCACAACCAGACCACATCCCAGCAACAAAAAGTAGGTAAATAATGCGTTGTCGTAACTATAAAATTTCGATGTGGTTGCGCTATCGCTAGTAATTGCGATTTGGTTACGTTGTGGCTACCACAGCACAGAATGAATGAGGGGCGCACAGTGTCATCGCGACGACGCAACGTTGGGTTTGCGATGTGGTCGCTAGCGCAGTCTCGCTGGTGCTTACGTTGGGGCTGCGACGTGTCTTTGATGTGGTCGGTTGATTTTGACGGCCAAATGTGGCCCGTGCAAATGAACTATTCATTTTCATATAAATAAGCCCCGCCCGTGTTGTCGTTGTGCTGTTAATAAACCCTAAGACCGATAAGCTCTAACAGACATATTGAAAACAACCAAGGTCAAAATAAAACTTAAGATTTACGAAATATAAAAACATATAGTTCCTATAAGCAATACAAAGTCACAAGATTAAACGCTACTGACTAAACAGTCCCTAAGAAAGGCAGAATAAATCCAGAATTTATAAGCTTCAAGGTTCAGACATTCTATTATTCAAGATTTCTATCGGCACTTGAATCTTTATGGAAGACGGACATTTGAATACTGCGGAGTTAAGCCTCTGAACGAGCATGACCGCGCATTTTTCAAAGGGTACCGTTTTCATAGAATATATTTTCCGCTATTGAGGATCTTGTGAAGATTTCCTTGACTTCGTGTTTAATAGAGAGGCTGTTTTCATTTCCCACATAATTTAATCTGATTATTACACTGTGTTTTTAATTATTACTATTTTTTTTTAATTCATTACTCTATTAATTATTCTTCTTTTACAATTGATTGACAACAAGGTGACCCTCTCGGGCCAGTCATTTTCAGTTTAGCTATTCATCCAATTATTCAAAAACTAAATTCGAAATTTAACGTGTGGTATTTGGATGATGGAACGCTAGGAGGTGACGTAGACACGGTTTTGAAAGATTTACAACTCCTGAAAGAACAATTTAAATCTATTGGTTTGGACCTTAACGGATCAAAGTGTGAAATTTACCTTTCTGACATTACCGACAGACAGTTGACCCTAGAAAAATTTAATGCAATAGCTCCACAAATCAAAATTTTAGAAAAAAGTTCACTTCACCTCCTAGGTTCCCCAGTTTTGGAAGACAGCTTTTCTCCTTTCATCGACGAAAAAATCAAAAACTTCAACGACATTTCAGACAGACTTTCCAAAATTAATTTGCATTCCGCATTCACCCTGATTAGATACTGTTGTTTTGGCCCAAATTTTATATACTTTCTACGTTCTTCCCCTTTATGGAAGCAACCTCATCTCTTGGACAAAATTGACCAAATTATTCGCAGCACATTAACATCCATTTTAAATGTGGCCTTGGACGACCGAGCGTGGCTGCAAGCCACACTGCCCATTCATTTTGGCGGCCTCGGTGTCCGCAAAATTAACAGCATTAGCTTACCGGCGTTCCTGTCCTCTGTCCACAGCACTGAAAAGTTGATCGGGAAAAGGACACGGGCGAAAGTTCATAGAAAGTTGGGCTTGATGTTACAGTAACAATTACTTAATTATTTTATTTATACACTTATACCATTTTAAAAAAACTAAATTATTTACGGCTGCTCCTTGGGAGAAAGAAAATATAGGTTGATATTGGTTTGTACAAAAAAAACTCTAAGCTAAGGTTAGACACCGTGCCCTCACGTTCTATTTCGAGAAAATAACTATTTGACTTTATCGTTAATTAGAATTAACCTGAATTTATTGTAGGACATTCATACATTGAAGATTCAGACGCCGTCCAACTAGATTCTAGAAGTTTGAGATAGCAGCAGAGGAAGTATGAATTAAAAACACTTTCAAATGCGTGGGTCGATCGTTAAAGCAATAACCGTCAGAATCCTTTATACGTAGCCAAAGTCGTTACAAGATCAATCAATAATAATTATTACAGCACACGAAAACAAAGAGCAAATATCCACTAACGTACCATCGCATACTCAAAGATAACGTACGAAGCAAATGATTTGATTGATGTTTTGAGTTTTGACCTGACATTGACATGAGTTTTTTGTTGCCTGACCGCTTTGTTGCCTGTATATTAAAACATTGACGATCGATTGTGAAATCGATTTTTCATCAATTTTATTTGTACGACTTTTATTAAACGTTAAAGTGTCACGAGGAAACCATTATTTCACCTTTTAAACGCCATTGTCACATATACGTGACAAGCAAGCGCATGCCCTGAACGCCAACGACACAAATATGTGACAATGGCAACAATACTATAACACGAAATAAACAATTAAATCATTACTTTTGTGAGTGTTTATATAGATATCTATAAATTGAAGCTCTCGTACGTATTTAATGACATGAAACAAATTAAAAGACACCATGGATATTGGGAAATTCATGATAACAAGAAGAAGTACATTTGTAGCTTGGCGTAGAGGGCACGCGCGTGCGTTTTAGCTCTGGCGTTCAAAAGCTTAATAAATATATGTGGTTTATTTAAACTTATGTAATAAAGAATAAAACGAAACACTTTTAAATTATTTTAGATAATTAGTTATTCCATTTTTGTAATAACAGTCGATTGTAACATCGATTAACTTACCTATTTCATCTGGCAACATTTTTTCAAAAAGCAAATAAGGGAAGTCAGTATTAATTTCATTAAATATTTAATTTCTTATGCCATGATAAAACTGCTTAATATTTTATAATTGACGACAAAAAAACTGAAACAAAATATTGATAAATATTTCATTTGTGTAACGTTTGGCCCAGATTCGCCCGTCTCCTTTAGCACCTTCCCTGGTTGATTCTGAAGTGCCGTGCTTGACCGACGCAGTGAACGCTTGGAAAATGGCTTGCCCAAACACAGATCGGCCCGTGAATCCATCTGCCCAGAGGCAGTGGGATGAGCCGCTCTGCAGGTTGGTACGGAATAATCTTATTAATACGTCCACCAATACTGCTGAGCGTGCCCGCCTGTTGGCTGTGGGTGAGTGGGAGTCGGGCCTCTGGCTTCAGGCGCTACCGTCACCCAACATAGGTACCATGCTGTGTGACACCACCTTCCGGGTCGCTACCTGTCTGCGTCTGGGCGCTCCTTGCGTGGCTCCGCATCGCTGCCAATGCGGTGAAGATGTCGACTGCCTCGGACACCATGGCTTATCCTGCAGTAAGAGTGCTGGCCGGTTGGCACGGCACGCCAGCATCAATGACATCATCCGTCGTGCTCTTGTCACCGCCGAAGTGCCAGCTGTTTTAGAACCCAAGGGCTTGGCACGCGACGATGGGAAGAGACGAGACGGAATGACACTGATGCCTTGGAAGGTAGGTAGGCCTTTGGTGTGGGATGCAACGTGTGTCGACACCCTTGCGCCATCCCATCTTCCTAGTACGGCGGGCTGTGCTGGAGCAGCCGCTGCTGGTGCAGAAAACCTCAAACGGCGCAAATACTCCAACCTTGTTGGGACTTACATGTTCGAGCCGTTTGGGGTTGAAACACTATACTCGGAATTTTAATTCGATTCCAGATTTGACAATTTCAGTGTTGCAACGTTATGACAAGTACTAAATAGTGACGTTGTGAAATTATTCGATACGGAAATGGAATATTTCTGGATCGATTCCTCTCGTTTCTAATAGTATATCTAAACAACTACTACTTTAATAGAAACTAAGTAGGTATATCAGGAAAGTAAATTAAATTTAGTTTTCTTTAATAATTGTGTGTGAAATAAATAAAAAAATGTGATCATGAAGGAACATGAGAAATAAAACAAATAGATGTATTATGATAATATTTTATTTTATAAATCGTCGCCGTCATCGCTATCGCTATCGCTGTCACTTTCTGTAACATCTATACTAATATTATAAAGAGGTAAAATTTGTAAGTTTGTATGTTTGTATGTAGGGGGTAATCTCCGGCACTAATGAACCAATTTCAAAAAAAATTTCACTGATAGAAAGCTACATTATTCTGTGTGAGTGCTATAGGCTATAAATTATATTTATATCATACATATTAGCCGAGCTATCGCAATTTTCGTCTAGCAAGTCGGAAAGATATATCTCCGAAAACAGAATTATTTGCATGCGCTGCCTAAACAGTTACAGTATATCGCAATTTTCCGCGGACGAGGTCGCGGGCAGAAGCTAGTTTATTATAAATGTGTCTGTGATATTGTCAATTAACATAATTATCTAGCCTACTAATTTTTTCCTCTTCTTTGACAACATGGGATACGCATTTACACCATTCGGTAGCCGTAATTTTTTGAATGCCTTCCTCAAATAAATTTCTCACGTCTGTCAATTTGAAGGTTCTATTATTTTGAGCTACATGCCCCTTTACCTGCGCCCATATCAATTCGATAGGGTTCAGCTCGCAATGGGCAGTCTTAAAACCGTGATCCCATGTTGTGCTGCCATTTCGTCTACAGCGTACTTATTAAAAGACTCGTTATGTGGAATCAGTTCTAAAAGCGTAGCTTTAACCATATCTGGTTCGTAATTAATATTTTTATTTAAAAGCCAGTCTTGAATGGCAGCTTTTTTCCAGCTCATTTTTGGAGCCTTTTCCAATTTTCGGGAGTGGTAAGGTGCATTATCCATCACCACAATTGAGTTTGGTCTTAATTTTGGTAAGACTCCAGCGAACCACTCCTCAAAACAAACTGCATTCATCTCATCATGGTAATCTTCACAATTTTTTTATTAAATAAAGCAGCGGTTACTAATTAATAAATAATTATTATGAATAATTATGTATTTATTTAAATAAAAAACAATAATTGAGTCTTTAATTGGCACACCAATATTATGATTACATAAACATAAATTGCGATTGTTTAACGATATTTGTGTCCATCACTACACTAATAAATGTGGTATCATTATTTTACAAAATGACAGTAGCTTATGTCAAATGTGGAATCGAATTATAATTCCGAGTATAGGGTCATGGGGTCCGAGTGCCCACTACGTTTTTCGAGATATCGCCAAGCGGTTGATCGACTCTTCACGTGACCAGAGGGCTGGCCTATATTTTGGTCAAAGAATCAGCATTGCCATACAACGCGGCAATGCTGCCAGCCTTTTGGGAACTTTTCCTGTTGACAGCGATGTGGACGAATTTTTTGATGCTCTTTGATTATTTTACATATTATTTCTGTACATATTATAGTGAATATTTAGATTTAAAATGTAAATATGTAATTATCCAATAAAGTGACAAACATTGATTAGAGTTTATACAATGTTGCTTTAATTAAGTGAATAAACCTGAATCTCGTGTACACCTGTAATTCCTTTGTGCATAAGAAATACCTAAAACTTTACTGTTGGTGTCCTTACCTAATTTTAATTAATAAACATAAAACCATCAGATCCTTTAATTCCATCTTGTATCTTGCACTAGAGTAAGTTTTTCTTCATTGATTTTTCATGAAGATCCTAGCCTCTAGCACAGACAATACAATCAATAAACAATGTTATTGGAAATCAATTTCTTTAAAAGACATCTTATTCCTTCCTTTACGTTTTGAAATCTTATTTCCCGATACAAATTCGATACAGAATTGGAATTCGATTCTTTATGAAAAATGCTTTGACATTCGATATATCCATGTTTCACACTATGTATACGTATACGGCATATATCCGACATGTCAAGTGGCGCTTGGTACACAGGTCGCACGATTAGATTTAATAATTGATTTGATAGGGACGTGCTCGGTCGTAAATAATTGTTCGTAATATGCAGCTACCCTCATTCGGACGTAAATAAAGGATCATGCAGCTTTGCTTTCCCACGAGTCTAATGTTGAAAGGGTTTGATTTCACGATATTTTGATAGAACAATAACTTTGGTTAGGATGAGAATTTTATGCTAATTGAAGCTGACAATAATCTTGTAACGGCAGTATTGGCCAAACTTGACGGCAAACAATGAAAGACAAAAATAACATTTCAGCAAACAATTCGAAGTACGAGTACAAAATACAAAAGCCGGCAAGATCCTCTAATTTGAATCTTCTATTACAAAGTTGGTATCAGAAAATTCTCGCAACTAATTCTGTAAAGCTACAATGTAAACTGATCGTCGCCGGAAACGCAACTCCCTAAACTTGTGTCGGATGTATGGAGGAATGGCGCCGGAGCCCAAAGAATATTGAATTCGGAGCATGCGAAAATAACCTGTACGAACCTTTGAATAGGTTAGATAATAGCACGAGAGGGTGTTGTCTGTTAAGGCGGCGACTGCCTCGGTTACGTAACGCGTCTCGTATTGATCGTGCGCCCCACTCCGCGCACTCGCGCACACCGTCAGCCGACCAATCACAGCGTTCGGTTTAATTTTAATTTGATAGCCGTTCGGTGCGAGACGGCCTCTGATTTGTCGGCTCGTTACGCGTCACAATGATGCGCTTTAAGGTATTTTTGTCAACGCACGTGCTTTTTGTCCTTTGGTACTTGAGTTATTTGAGAGAGCCGACAGTATTTTTCTTTCGGATTTTTGCTGAAACATGGAGTTTTTACGTCAGTATTGTTGAAATAGCACCCACTTTTCTCGATGCTGTACTTAAATAAGTTACCCTCGGGTATAAAGGTGTAGGTTAAAGGCAATTTATTCGAAAATAACGTTTGACATAACGTAGTACTACGTGCTCTATTTAGAATAAGTATTGCGTGGGTGCGTAACTTATTCGTAACGATTACAATGAAGCTTTCACGGGCATCTACAATATCAAATCGTAACTCAGTTTCTAACTTCCACGGCATTTACTTTATTTCGGACTCTTTCGCATAAAATGAAATGTACATTTTTGTGCTTTCAAAGCTCATGTTTATACACACATCAAAAGTGTCTAGGGATCAACATATATTTTTGCAATAACTTTTCTCTTGATTGATATTAATTTAAATTTTCTTTAAGGATTCATCAAATAAAGTGTTTTCGTTTGTCACAGTAACGATAAACCAAGTCACCTTTGCATTAATAAAGAAATTTGCCATTTTCCTAATAAAGGGATTTTTGACATTTGAACCACTAACATTAAAGTTCGAAAAAAAGACTGAAATAACAGTTTTCTTTAAAATTTTATTGGGTAACTTAAACAATTAATAATCCGTGTTTCTACCGCGAACACTAACAACACAAGAACATCGGTTTGGCATACTCAAAATGAGTTCATCCAAATCACGCTGTGGAATGGCCGCCCATGTTCGTTGCAACAACAAAAAAGGGTCTTCTTGCAACTGGATACCCTCCATATTCGGCAGAGCTCTTCTCTGTAGCATATCCCATGCATGCTCAATCGGGTTCAAGTCTGGCGACTGAGCAGGCCAGGGCAGGACATTGATGTTAGCTGCGGCGAGAGTCTGTCTTACAACTCTTGCGGTGTGCGGTCGTGCATTATCATGCATTAACTGAAATAAGGGACCGATTTGCACTTGTAGAGGAACGATGACGTCAGATACAATCGTCTCAGCATAAATTTGAGCGTTGAGGTTGCCTCTGATCCAAATCAACTCAGTTCTTCCGCCGATCCAAATACCCGCCCATACCATGATGGTTCCACCACTATAAGGATGGACTTCCTGGCAGGATTTTAATCGCTGTTGGCGTCCAGGGGTTCTCCAGTGTCGTATACGTCTTGTATCCGGTCTCATACCAAAACGAGACTCATCAGAAAAGCACACGAAACGCCATTGTTCTTCTGCCCAATTTCTGTGTTCAAGAGCCCATTGATATCGAATCCTACGATTGTGCATTGCTATAGGTGGTACCCGTAGCGGTCTTCGGGAATGAAGGTTCACTTCATGCAAGCGGTTTCTGACTGTTTGGTCGCTAATTAAGTTCCCTGAAGAGTGATGAAGCCTCACGGCTAACATCATGGCGGTTATTGTTGGAGCTCTTCGAGTTAAGATTTGAATGTATCGGTCTTGTCTCCGTGTCGCCAGACTTGAACCCGATTGAGCATGCATGGGATATGCTACAGAGAAGAGCTCTGCCGAATATGGAGGGTATCCAGTTGCAAGAAGACCTTTTTTTGTTGTTGCAACGAACATGGGCGGCCATTCCACAGCGTGATTTGGATGAACTCATTTTGAGTATGCCAAACCGATGTTCTTGTGTTGTTAGTGTTCGCGGTAGAAACACGGATTATTAATTGTTTAAGTTACCCAATAAAATTTTAAAGAAAACTGTTATTTCAGTCTTTTTTTCGAACTTTAATGTTAGTGGTTCAAATGTCAAAAATCCCTTTATTAGGAAAATGGCAAATTTCTTTATTAATGCAAAGGTGACTTGGTTTATCGTTACTGTGACAAACGAAAACACTTTATTTGATGAATCCTTAAAGAAAATTTAAATTAATATCAATCAAGAGAAAAGTTATTGCAAAAATATATGTTGATCCCTAGACACTTTTGATGTGTGTACTTTGTCAAAATCTCACTTAGCCTACACCCTTTCATCTTTTGTCTCCCATCCGGCTTCTTGGTAAATTACGTTCTACGGTCCTAGCCTTCTTGAGAAGTCTAGGTATACGTTACGAGTAGGTATTATCCGCACGCCCACTACCGCCTACTCACAAGAATTATGACTTCATCATCTCTTAGGTATTACTAAAAATGGATATCCATTTTTAGTATATACCTAAGGTATATATAAAATTGATAAACTCGGAACACGAACATGAAAGTTATCAGATAAATATGATCTACGTATTTTTTCCATGAGGTAGGTTTATATTCGTTTTAAATTTAGATCAACATGCCGGCGAAGCCGCGGGCAGTGGGGTTTGGCATATGAATAAGGAGCTTAAAGATTTTTTAAGTAAAACCTATAAGCAAGGATTGAATATGATTCAGATGTTCGAGGATTATGTCTATTTTTTGCGGTTCCCATGCAGGTTTTGATTATCATTTGAATATTCATTAGTTCTAAGCTTCCATCTAGCTTTTGGCCTCATTGCGAGGCCATCACGAGGCATCGTTTGGTTAAGTGATTCTCATCAGAGCCTTGTAACAAGCATCATAAATCAGCAAGCTCAGTGCCAAAGATGGCCTTCTCACCATTTACTTTAGAATAAACATTCTACGAAAGATTCGGAGAGAGGTGATTGCAATTTGATGTTATTATCAGACGGGATGGTCATGGTTCCTTTTTTTATGCCACCAAAACAAGCAATTAGAAAAGCACACAATCCTTTATATTTATATACGACCAAGCAACCGTACCAACAGCAGCAGTAGAAAATAAGCCTCCCTCATTAAAAAGTGTTTTCAAATCTACGCGACCTTAATATTAAAAGCAAAATTATACAAAGCATTAATTATAAGTGACTTACAAACTTATGAATAATCGATGAGCGAGAACTTCAAAGTAACGAATCGGTTACTAGTAATCAAACTTTGCGGTCAATTGGGACCCTTCATTATGAATTCATAAACTTGGTCCCAAGTTTAATAAACGAAGCCCTACCATTAAATTACTTGAATCTATTTAATAATATTGGTGTTGAAATAAAACATAAGAAGAAGTATCATTTATGTCTAAAGGAATAAAATCACAATCGAAATGATTCACTTCCAAATATAGATCTCAAAAAATAAAATAATGATTGTAGGAAAAGTGTCAATACAAGGCTTGGCAAACGGAATCATGATATTTGTGTGCATAGGAACAAAGGGTGCTGATGCTGACCCTTCTCAAATAATCCTTATAACAACACCACAAGGAAAAATGCAGGAAAAACAAAGACGACCTTTTCCAATCGGAATTCACACGGCACGACACAACACAACTGTTGCCAAAAGATAGCTCTACAAAATGCATTCCCAGATTTAGCAAAAGAACTTCATTTATAACGGAAGCCCTGGTCCAAAAAGCCATCTCCGCCTATCAATTGCCATTAAAGACGAAATTAATCGACGTCGATTCATTTCACCGCTTTCCCTTAAGTATCGAAATTCTCGAAGCGAGACGAGCCAACGTCAAATACCGACATTCAATATCAGAAACTTAATGTCCCAGCGAAGAATTAATATCACGCGGAGGTCGCAGCGATCGGGGATCAATAGGATCAGTGTCGTGTGAACAGGCACTAAGGCAGAAAGAGACAGAAGTTCAACTTACTCACGTAGTCAGGGACGGTAAACGAAACAAAACTATTGAACAATCTGTGAGTGTAGGAGAAAGTTTACAATTCGGATTCAAATTTACAGCAGCGAAGATATATTTGCGAATGATTCCTCAGTTGTTGCTATAGTGGGTTTACTGTATCTTTCTGCTTTGTGTTTGCCTGATCGATACGCTCTCGCTGTTTGGCGCAGAGCGTGGCCGTGGGACGGGACATTTGTAATTAGTGCATTAACGATCGGGTTCGTTCCAGAGAGCTTTTAACGACACGCCCTTGCAAATTATTAAATTTTGAACTGATGCTGTTTGCGTTCGGCTTTTAGCTTTGACACAGATTATTTGGCACTTTAAACACTTTATGAGGAAGAGCCTTGAAGCTCGTTTGTAATCGTCAAATTCATCGCTCAACCATCTAAAATCTAAAATTCCATCACTTAAACTTAGTCAAACTAGTACCTAGTTCTAGTACAAGTTCACTTAAATAAATTGTCAACTCACTTGTAGTTGTAAGTCTAAGAAACATCTATTTTATTGCTCTAGTTGGTTATGCCATAATATTTTCCGTTCTCAACTTGATCTCATATTATATACATATTTCACTTCAGTAATGCAGCCAGCCCAGTGACGCGTGTATAAGTCACCACAACTTATGGTATGTGGAACCAGTGCACAGATTTAGGTCACAGATTTACGTCTTTATTTAGACGACGACAATATTAGGGGCTGAAGTTACGTAACATGTAGATCATTCATATATTTTTGGTATTTCACTTTTTTTTGTTTTTTCAAACAAGATGTTTGTGAAATGTATTTTTTTCCTTTTGTATTTTTTTTTCTATTTATACTGTACAACACCTTGGAAGTTGTTCTGTAATGTTGTGCATGTCAAAAGCCAGAAAATATACATTAACATAATCTAACCTTACGACCATCTCAAAACACCACTCACCAATATGTGTAGTAAAATCAATTACAGCTTCAACTATTGCAAAAACCTTTGCAAAGTCACCTGAATTATTCATCTTCGTTTTGATCAAACTTCCCTTCTAGAACTCCATTTCCATCGATTCCTTTACAATAAACTAGTACGTAGTCAGTAACATTTCGGAGTCGAGTGCAGTAATATCGTATGGAGTTAACTGAACGTTCAAGTACTATACTGACAGTTTAGCCTCGCATTGCTTCCTAGGGTCGATAGTAATATTGCATTTGCTATCCGTTCCCGAGGCGACTGTTATTGCTTCTATGTTCTTGGCAGTGGTATTCTTTAATAAATCGTACACAGTTTATACTTAATCGGTTACTAGAATTTTTATTCGGTATTATCAGAGAGCAGATGAAATAAGAGGAAGCCTGAAAGTGACTCCAGTGACTGAAAATGTGTTTGGAAATCGGTTGTCCTGGTATGGGCACGGTATGCAGAGGAATAAGGAAAATGTTAGGAAGTTTTGAGTGTTGGATGGCTATACAAGCAGAGGAAGACCAAAGAAACGATGGATGGATTGTGTGAAAGATGATATGGCTAAAAAGGAAGTAACTACCGAGATGACGACTAACAGAGGAGTTTGAAAGAAAAAGACATATTGCGCCGACCCCAAATAAATTTGGATAAGGGCAGGAGAATGGTGAGTTGAATACATACATAGCCTGTATAACCCTTCTTTGGCTTTACAGTAGTCGGGTAAAACAATAATAATCCTCCTCCTCCAATTTAAATCTAATCGATTAAAACGGAGAAGATAGAGAATAGAAAATAGAGTTAGCTAGTTATAATAGAAGCGATAGCCTAGTGGTGTGACCGGCGGACTGCCAAGTCATAGGTCTCGAGTTCGAACCCAAGGCACGCACCTCTTAAACGGGATTGTCCGAAAGGGTTACCGCTACCCCGGAACATAAAGGGCTACGGAAGGAACATGGATGGGTTTTAGTCAGTAAGAGTCTGACACTCCCTTCCGCTCCACCCAGAGCGGGAGCAGTAATTGGATGATTTCCCAGCCTTAAAAAAAAAAAAAGGCACGCACCTCTGAATTTTCGGATTCATGTTCGTATTGTATAATTATCACTTGCTTAAAATCGGTGAAGGAAAACATCGTGAGGAAACCGGCATGTCTGAGAGATATTTCTCAACAGCATGTGATGCTAAGTCAGAGGCCCATGGGCAGCATTAAAACTCTGACACCAGGTTAGTCACTAACCACAAGAAAAGAAGAATAGAAAATAGAAAAGGCTCTAACCAGTGACGGCACAAGAGAAAAACTTTTTAAAAGTAAGATTACTAATCAATTACACAAAATAACACATTTCAGCTAACATAAGAATCAACACGAGAATTTTTATAAAAGGTCAATATACATGGAAACGTATAGCAGATAGAGTAAGAACACGCGATGATACGATTTGGCGAAATACTTAATTAAATGGCTGATAACGATAATTTAGCTTACTGCCAACCTTTGGGACTGTGATATAGCAATTTTACTGAGCATTGACTGGCGCCTTTAATAGGTCAAGGAAATGTAAACGTATATTATATCCGGTCCAGTAAAGAGTATACAATGAGTACATGTAGGAAACCGATCTAATAGAGTGTCTGGAAATGGACACCTACGGGGGCGAAAGCGACGAAACTTTTGGGGAAATTGGATCTGACGAACTGACGAAGTATCTCGAATCACTAGCAAAGTACCTACATAAGAGGCTATCGATTAGAATCGGCCTGAGGAGGCTAAAGACAATAAACATTATGACAAAATGACCTTTTTACTAATTTATAAACGTTGGAATGGTCTCCATTATGAAATATTGACAATATTCAATATTTTGGCTCCACATGAAGCACCTTTTAGTTCTGTTCAGAAAACAACAACTAATATCATAATACCACACAACAGCCTGTGACCAATAATTCCTCACTCTAAATTCATCAGTTAACGACCTACATATACCATAGCAAAGCTTAATACACAGAGACGTGTAGCACAATGCTAAGCCAGCCGTCAAATAACACCATGTCTAGACATAAGCCGTTTAATAGCTTTGTGAGAACTTCGGTGTATTGGGGCTCTGGGCAATGGAGCAAGTGTTGATGAGCTTGTTTGAGAAATTAGTGACATGAATATAATTGATGGTACACGAGAAATGCATGTTGACTAAGTTTTTTATAAGATTCTTAATACAAATACTATGAGAGTTTTCAAGAACAGAGGGGGAAAAGTTGAAATGTTAAATAACATGGAAGTTGTTCATAAAAAAACAAATGCAGCTGATACACAGAGAGATCATAAAACAGAAGTCTGTATCTGCTGTGGGAAAGTTGGGTAAAACGAGAAAACTTTAAATAAAGTATGCTTGAAAACTACTCTACTGTTAAATCCAGACGCTCAGGTTTCAAAAAGATTCCTTTTGTTCATTTTGGTTGCCGCTACAGGCTACATTTACTTGTGGAAATGTGCATGTCCTGTTTGCTATACATTCCTGTTTACAGTTGACATCAAACATGGCGGCATAGCACACAAGATTTAGAAGCAAACTAATTGCTTTGCGCTACGATGTTTGCCGTAAGGGTTAAAGGTATGTAGGCTGTTAGAATTCTGAGTCAAGATGATTTCAGCCGTAACATGTCTTCAGGTTTGTTTTCTAGGAAGTATGTGGAATGGAATGGAATTTGCAACTGGTTATTCAATAAAATCGTATTTTGGTCTTCGTAACCAGAACCTATCCGTTATCAACTTGTAAAGTAAATGAACTAGACATCATCATCATCATCTGCCTATCTGACCTCTACAACCCAGTAACTGGGCATATCAAAACCTAATTCCTAAATACTGAGATGTATATGGATTTCAATCTCCCGCAAATTACGTCATTAACAAAGACGTCTCCATCTTCAAATAAGGTATAATATGTCTTTGCAAACACAGGCTACCAGAGGGATTTGGGTTAAATCCACATTAAGTTGGTGACAACTCGGTTGAATTTGATAAAGGTTATTAAATCTAACTTGGACACGACGGCTTCAAGCCTAAAACGAAACATCAAGCGTTATAAATTCTACACACATCAAAAGTGTCTAGGGATCAACATATATTTTTGCAATAACTTTTCTCTTGATTGATATTAATTTAAATTTTCTTTAAGGATTCATCAAATAAAGTGTTTTCGTTTGTCACAGTAACGATAAACCAAGTCACCTTTGCATTAATAAAGAAATTTGCCATTTTCCTAATAAAGGGATTTTTGACATTTGAACCACTAACATTAAAGTTCGAAAAAAAGACTGAAATAACAGTTTTCTTTAAAATTTTATTGGGTAACTTAAACAATTAATAATCCGTGTTTCTACCGCGAACACTAACAACACAAGAACATCGGTTTGGCATACTCAAAATGAGTTCATCCAAATCACGCTGTGGAATGGCCGCCCATGTTCGTTGCAACAACAAAAAAAGGTCTTCTTGCAACTGGATACCCTCCATATTCGGCAGAGCTCTTCTCTGTAGCATATCCCATGCATGCTCAATCGGGTTCAAGTCTGGCGACTGAGCAGGCCAGGGCAGGACATTGATGTTAGCTGCGGCGAGAGTCTGTCTTACAACTCTTGCGGTGTGCGGTCGTGCATTATCATGCATTAACTGAAATAAGGGACCGATTTGCACTTGTAGAGGAACGATGACGTCAGATACAATCGTCTCAGCATAAATTTGAGCGTTGAGGTTGCCTCTGATCCAAATCAACTCAGTTCTTCCGCCGATCCAAATACCCGCCCATACCATGATGGTTCCACCACTATAAGGATGGACTTCCTGGCAGGATTTTAATCGCTGTTGGCGTCCAGGGGTTCTCCAGTGTCGTATACGTCTTGTATCCGGTCTCATACCAAAACGAGACTCATCAGAAAAGCACACGAAACGCCATTGTTCTTCTGCCCAATTTCTGTGTTCAAGAGCCCATTGATATCGAATCCTACGATTGTGCATTGCTATAGGTGGTACCCGTAGCGGTCTTCGGGAATGAAGGTTCACTTCATGCAAGCGGTTTCTGACTGTTTGGTCGCTAATTAAGTTCCCTGAAGAGTGATGAAGCCTCACGGCTTTGTAAGACAGACTCTCGCCGCAGCTAACATCAATGTCCTGCCCTGGCCTGCTCAGTCGCCAGACTTGAACCCAATTGAGCATGCATGGGATATGCTACAGAGAAGAGCTCTGCCGAATATGGAGGGTATCCAGTTGCAAGAAGACCTTTTTTTGTTGTTGCAACGAACATGGGCGGCCATTCCACAGCGTGATTTGGATGAACTCATTTTGAGTATGCCAAACCGATGTTCTTGTGTTGTTAGTGTTCGCGGTAGAAACACGGATTATTAATTGTTTAAGTTACCCAATAAAATTTTAAAGAAAACTGTTATTTCAGTCTTTTTTTCGAACTTTAATGTTAGTGGTTCAAATGTCAAAAATCCCTTTATTAGGAAAATGGCAAATTTCTTTATTAATGCAAAGGTGACTTGGTTTATCGTTACTGTGACAAACGAAAACACTTTATTTGATGAATCCTTAAAGAAAATTTAAATTAATATCAATCAAGAGAAAAGTTATTGCAAAAATATATGTTGATCCCTAGACACTTTTGATGTGTGTATTTTAGAAAATGAAATTATTTCATATCCAACGGGAACCGGTAATTAAACTTTTATGAATAAACCACACATACACATAAGACAGTATACCCCTTCACAATCAAAATAAACCCTCACTCAACACCAAAAAGAATCCGAAAGAATTGAAAACGCGTGAATTAAAAGAAAAAAGTTGGAAACTTTTCATACTTTTGGTAACTTTTGCAAATAAAGGCTTCCATTAAAATACCGATTCATTCGCCACGAGCCTTGGCATAAATAAACTCGGCAAGCTTAATTTGGATTCAGAATTGTATAGAGCTGTAGGAGATATAATTTAGGTAGGCAAAAAGCTTACTTCATAAACACGAATATGAAAAAAGAAAGCAAATTACTTAGGCATCATGTCTCGAGGGCATCATGTCTCGAGTTACTTACAGAAAAATCTAGGTCTTATTATTACACGCCGACGGATTACATGCGTCAATTTAATTAAGTCGTAGTAAGTCAAGCTTATCACTACATAGTATAAAACAAAGTCGCTATTTTTGTCTGTTTGTTTGTCTGTATGCTTAAATCTTTAAAACTACGCAACGGATTATGATGCGGTTTTTTTAATAGATAGAGTGATTCAAGAGGAAGGTTTATATGTATAATTTGTCGACATATTTTGCGGGCGAAGCCGCGGGCGGAAGCTAGTAACAGAATAAAATAATATAAGATTGAAAAAGAATCTTGGAACAAAGAAAGAAAAGTATATTTCCATGTCAAAGAGAATGTTGAACAAAGTCCCACAGACGTTAGAACCAATATATTCAATACTTCAACTATTCTCAAAGGTAACTCTCTAAACACTGACAAAGAAGAATCGGGACCTTATTGAAGACCAAGTTAGATAACAAGACAAACAACAGCGTTAGCCAGCTTCCAAACTGGAATATTTATATGCAAATATTTGTAAGGAAATGTACAAACTTCCCTGTTTTCATGACAAATGTGACTCTTAGCTACAGCACGTTCCTCGGGAATACTGTGAACTACTTAGTTTTCTTAGTAGATAAACTTTGAAGGCGATATATATAACGAAGGATTCACATTAATAAAACTTCGGGATGGCTGCGCAAATAGCTTTTTCTGTCTTACTTTCAGAATAAATTATGTATGTTTATATTGGAATGGAAATTATTCTCGGGACATTTATAAATCTTCTGGATTTATTATAATATAGAAATTGGCTCTGAATGTGACTTGATATTAAGTCAATGAACTATAATGGTACCTAATGAATTGAAAGGTTAATCTGAAGTACCCAGCGCGATCAAAGTAAGAAGAGGGCAGTCAGAAAATATTCCTTTGGGCTATATTTAATTATGTTACCTTGCTTCATTAAGGTGGAATTAATTAAAAAGGACCCTTAGTCTAAGCTGATAGAGTAGAAGAAATATTACAGTAAAGTATATGAAATAATTATAATCAGACATCAACATGGCCTAGAACCAAATTCGAAGACGTGTCACAACTACCCGCACTCTCACTGAGTTGAGACCTGCGTCCCAGCAGTGGGAATATTATAAGCTAATTATGCTATGCCAAAATGTCTGGTCTTCCAAACTATTTTGCCTACGACCGTACCCAAATCAATCATATCAGTAATTGGACATTCCTCTTATGTGCAATTTCAGTCATAGTCTATTATGGTTATGGTCTATTGGAGTCGTGCCAACATTGGCTATCGACAGATTGGGCTCTGGGATTAATACCATTACCAACGATCAAAATTAGGAGCACTGGGAATTTTGCCCTAAAATATTACATCCAGTGAAAATGGAAAAAGGAAGCTTTTGCTCGAGACCGTAACTCGACATCGATACATATGTTCGTAACAATTTCATCATTATCATTTGCTTATAACAGTCCAATACTGGCAATGCTTTTTTCCTATTCATCATCACTTAACTAGGCTTTCGGCTACTTGACTACGAAGACTAGGTATCCTTCTATTTAACCAGACGTCCTACTATAGTGTTACACCTGTATTTCCCGAAGGGTAAAGCAAAGGCGTAGGTACCTATGATACGTCGACATTTTGCCAGTTATGTTTAAAGCCCAAGTAATAGGGGGCGAGCCTATTTCCATCAACTTGGGCAGCATGCTAAGAAATTCCAGATGGTAAAACCCAATATCACTTTCCCTGACTCGGGAAACAAATCCAGAACCTCACGCTCAGCAGTAGCGCTTGCGACTACTCATCATCATCATCTGCCTAGCCTTTTCCCAACTATGTTAGGGTCGGCTTCCAGTACCGGATGCAGCTGAATACCAGTATTTTACATGGAGCGATGAAGTCAGATAGGCATCTGCCCTCCACAACCTAATAACTGGGCAATACGATACCCCTTGGTAAGACTGGCTGTCAGATTTTTCGGGCTTCTTCGCTTGCGACTACTAGACCAAAATTTTACAACAATGGTAATTTTACTACATTGTAGTTATTTTAAACTCATGAAGCCGGAAATTCTCTGAATAGCTTTAAAAAGCCCAGATATTTCAATTTATAATTTCCAGAACTCGGTCCTATACAAAGGTTCGTTACACGTGGGATGTGCTCAATATTATTGTACAAAGGCGTCAACGCGTGGGCTGCGGCATACAGAATTAAATCCTACGTGTGTAACATGCCTTTGAAGTTATGCCTTCCGAATACAAATTAGGACCATAACAAATTCAGTTTTAGTACTAGGTACTAGGAATTTGAAAGCAAAGGCCATATTAATTTTCCATTTAACTTATGATGAAATTTCGGTAACAAAGGGTACTCGAAAACTTTAATGACAAAGGATATTTATACTTCCTTGGAAAGCTTTTACCGAAATAATTAACTTCAACAATAACGCGCTCATGATTACTTTCCTATACAGAGTCTTACTTTTTTAAGTCTCCATCAAAGTTAAACAGACGCTTTAATCAAATATGAACGTGTGTCGTCATAATTTTCAAATAAAAAAACTTTGGCGCCTTACTTCGCCGACATTTTCTTTGCCGCCATCTTTGTTTGGTCTGTAATGGCGGCGAGGTTTTCCACCGCTAAACCAAATATAGTACATTTATTATTAGTACAATTTTTGGTCGTAGATCAAGATAAACTGGTTCCAGGGAGTACAGAACATTGTTCGCATCATTAATCAAAGTTTCTGAACTCAATCAGCGCTGCACAGAGTTTTTGTATCGTTTTAATAGATTTCCGAGGCTCGTTAGTGAAAGCTAATTGTCCGGTTAACGTTACAAAGCCCGTTTAATGCGGCGTTTAAAAGGCTTTATAGCAGAGCTATACTCTCTGTGATAAGGATGGGTTTTCAAAAAAGACTGAAAATTGCGAATGTTTTCAATATTTACGGAATGATTTTACTTTTTGATTAAAGTAGATGAGCGTCTTTATTGCATATAGAAGATTTAAGATTATTTGAAGTGGGACGATAGACCACGCCCGATCCTGATATATGAAATAATACATGAGATACATAATATTACATAGGAGTAGGTAAAGGTAAGTTCCACTGGGAACAAAAGGAAATTCGTAACATTATTTGTCATAAACTTGGAAGCAAGTTGATTTATACAACTAACAAGCACCTTCCCGTCCCAAAAAGGTCCAGACAACTTGACAGTGACAAACAAAACGTCACTGACCCCGAATGCTCTCGACAATCTCTGAAATCATAATGTTAAGGAAAGTTTTTGCAAATAAAAGGGAACATTTTGTTATCGCCCTTTTCTCGACAGTATATCGTCTCCCGACATTTTTATATCCTAAAATTGGGGTCTAACTAGTAGACAATTTAACTCACATTAAAGAATCTGACATTTATTCAGTAACTAGCTTCTGCCCGCGACTTCGTCCGCCTAGGAGTCGTATGATACCTACACAATACTACTAAAACAGCCAAATTTGTATAAAACTCTTCAGCCCGACTTACCGCGTTACATCACATCGCAAAAACTCAAAAATTCGATCTATTTAATTTTTATTGTTGTTGTTTCATCGTCTCAATAATGAAATGATTAAGGAAAAAAGAAAAATTAGGAAAATCCCAAACGAACAGCCGAAGCATCAAAGAAATCAAATCGTGGTACCAAGTTCACCGGATGATCTAGCAGGAGATATAAGAATCTGATTTATTATTCCCAAAAATGAAATTAAAAATAAACACAACATTTTTAAAAGTGCTGACGATTAACCAAATTTACACAGAAGCGGCGACAGCAAAATATCTTCAAGATAAAAGGCTATAAATCTTTCCAACCGTAGCAAACAAATTGGAGAGTCCACCAAAACAAACAAGTTGGAGCAAGCACTTACATTTAAGGAGATACGGGCACAGATCCATTACAGCCCGGAGTGATAAAAATGGGAACAAGTCTCTGAGAGAGCTTTCTGTCGCGACTCCTTTCGCGTCTCGGTGGGTGAACATGTTAGCTACAGTCCTAAGTAAGTGATAGACGCTACAAATAAAGTATGAAACAAAACTATAGTTGCTATAAATAATATATGTACAGAGAGGAATCTAGCGTGATTTCATATGGCGAGCTTTCGTCAAACTAAAAAAAAAATCTTCTGTTCGAATGACTAACCGGATGTCAGAATTTTATGCTGCCCATGGGCCGCTGACGACCTTAACATGCTGTTGAGAAATTTCTCTCAGACATGCTGCTTTCCTCACGATGTTTAATTTTTTTTTTCTTTTGCAACCTATTAAGTTAGCTCTGGTTTGCTTAACCCCGAAGATGTCGATACTTATTAAGTCTCCGAACCCTGCCTGTTCTTTTACTTAATAAATGACGACGCAATGACACTATTGTATACTATTACTAAGAATTGGTGATAAGGGTACCATAACGCGATAAAAGCAGCGTCAGTACCAATAAGCGACATAAATGCCTTAACATTTTGTCACATCGAGTCTCTCCCTGCCATTTTGTGTCGCGTCGCGTAAATTCGCGTCGCTTTCTAACATAGGGCGATGGTCTAGGGACAGTTTAATACCCACGAACCCTCTGAAAGTCAGAGTAACGACGTTTATTTCTGCCGACGACAGACGAAGGGCGATAATTGACTAAGTTAGTCCGTCGACCCTCCCTTATGGAGGTACTTTGTGATCCCAACTGCCGAGAGAGTAAAAATCTATTTGGGACTCATTAATCCGATTTTTGTTCTGTATTTCATGACGATTTGTTCTGGTACGATAAAGTTAGGTTATTTTAATACGGGTTTTCTAAAGTCAGCTACTGTATAATGCAACGGTTGTAAAAGTTATATTGCCATAATCGCCAGGATTGGCAAATACTTAAACAGTGTAGAACGGGTTACCGCTACCCCGGAACATAAAGGGCTAAGGAAGGAATATGGATGGGTATTTATCAGTAAGAGTCTGACACTTCCTTCCGCTCCACCCAGAGCGGGAGGAGTCATTTGATGATTTCCCACCCTCAAAAAAAAAACCTAGCGGAGAAGAAGATTCTGGTGGCATATATAGTATATCACATATACAGTAGTATCACTGCTCCTGTGACTATATAGTAATATAGTCACAGGAGCAGTGATTTGTGTCCAACACATTGGTTCCGGAATATATCACCCAATATTTCATAGTTGACTTCACAATTGTGAAACAGTGTCTCTAATGATGTTATTCACTTCAAAAAATTTCTTTAAACTAGCCTTATAGTATGCAAAAATACGTATGGATGGAAGTTACATTTTCATGTCATTATTACCCAGTTGGAACGATTGGAACTGCTGTCATTCTTGGATCTTTGACAGTCGATAGGAGTTGGCAGAAGCCCGAAAGTCTGACAGCCAGTCTTACCAATGGGTATCATATTACCTAGTAACAGAGTTTTAGAGGTCAGAGAGTCAGTCGTTCCATATAAATTCCGCTTAACTGGTGAAACATCAAATATTGATTGAAAAAAATAGAAAGTAACTGTGTCTCATTAGTCTCAGTTGAGGTAATATACTGGTATTCAGCTCATAGTTATAGCTGTTTAACTTTTACATAGTTTTTTTTTTGTTATGTATATTGTTAACCTTCGACTCCTGCACGGTATCTGTAACACAGGTTTTTCCCAAAAAACCAATATCAGGCACCAGTCTCTCACAAAGGTCGAATATAGCTGAGGATTTTTTTTGCACATTAACTTTAAGTCAGCTTTGTGAAGAAAGAATAAATGATACATTATTATTATATGACGACACGGTTGGCGCAGCGGTTGAGCGATTGACTGCTGCGCAGCATGTCGCGGGTTTGATTCCTGCACGGAACAAATATTTGTACGACCTGCAAGTATTTGTTACGGGTCTGGGTGTTTTTCTATCTATAATATGTATGTATTTACAAAAAAAAATGTATATAAGTAGTTTATCAGCCATCTCGTTACCATAACACAAGCATTAAGTTGCTTAGCTTGGGACGATACGGCGTTGTGTGAAATGTCCAAGGATATTATTATTATTATATTATTATACTTGGGAAAAGGCTAGGTAGATAATGATGATATTACCAAGTTGGTACGCCCACACCTCCAATTTCGAATAAAGAGCTGGTTTAATTTCGCTCCAAATGACGACGATATTACCTTCACACTCGAATAAAGTCAGTTATCGAAATGATCGGGAAATTTCGCGCGAATCGATTCTGGAAGGTTGAAGTCGTAAGTGTTATGATTTTTTCATTACGAATTCAAGATTATGCCTGAAGGGTTCGGGAGAACTTTTTCGATACATTTAATTTGCTGTGAAATACTTATAGACTTTATTTATTGCTGGGGAAATTGCTCAGTCGTTATTTCATGAATTTGATTATGTTTAGGCTATGGAGCATACATAAATGCATGCTTTATGGAAACAGGTACAGCCAGTACTAGCGTGGGAGAACTGCTGTTGAACATATCATGATAAATTAGAGAAGAAAATGCGGAGAAATCAACCAACCTTTAATGATAGAGGCCATTTTGTTGTGGATAGGAAATAATGCTGCGAAGGGTTTTGACATCTTTGCCGATAACCAGAAAATAAAATGGTCCTATTTCTACGATACGATAATATATCTACGATGAGTTCAGTAAAACCGTTTTAAGTGCACAATTTTAGGTACAGCAACAGCAATATATGATACTTTATCCGCCTATCTAACATCGTCCCGATCATATTTCACGCAGAAACACAAAGTTATAACATTTTAGAAGCCGAACTTCCACGATTTATATTACTCAGTCGGGCGTTGAATATTCTAAGAAAAGCGGGTAGTCGGGAAATCCTAAACTAGGTAGGTAAGAGTACACCTGGCTGCTACATTTCACCTGCCTAGGTTGGTAATAGAATGTATTATCGTGAGCGCCTCGGAGCCCGCTAAGACTTTAAGCCGTTTAGCCGAGACATTGAAATGAATGGGCTTAGCATTGGGATAGATTTAGAATTTATTGAATTGGCGCCCAACGTGGGGCCGTTAAGTCTGCCCGGAATTTTTTAGTAAAATCCAATCTTGTGGACGGGATCGTTATTGGGCGATGAGAAATATGAGTTTTTTATGGAAGAGCTTTTATTACGACTTTATTTTGCAGTTCTATTAATATTCCCTGCGGAAATATTCAATTAAAATCATAGTACAGCCAATATTTCTGGATCTCTCCCCGAATATTTTTTGTAAAACGAGTCCCTACTTTAAGTTAAGCACCCCAGGGAAATTTTGGGTCAGCGACAATACAGCAGCATTAAAAATGTAAACCCAAGGGCCTCGTATTTTAGGGCCATTGTCCACGACGCTACCAAAAGCAACGTGTTACAAACTCAAATAACCAATGAGTAGCCAGAATGTTAAAGCACTAGTAATTCAATAGCGGTACATACAAAAGGCGACTTAGTAAAGAGTATTAAGAAAGAAAAGAAAGTCACAGAGACTAATTTGTGATTGGTTCTGTCGTGTACGGACTGCCATTGTTACAACTATCTACAATTCTATACTCAGCCTATAATGTCGCCCAGAGGACACGGTAGAGCACACGGTGCAAACCTGCCCCGCATGGGCGGAGCACCGCCGTGTCCTCGTAGAGGCGATCGGTGGCGGCGACCTCTCGCGCCCGGCCCTGGTGCAAGCCATGGTCCGGGGCGAGAGGGAGTGGGAGGCAGTCACCTCCTTCTGCGAAAAAGTTATGCTCGCGAAGGAGGTGGCGGGATGGGAGAGAGAAAGGTCCTCCCGTCCCAGCCGCCGCAGGAGACGCCCCGGGCGTCGGGAGCCACGTGACGACTCCCGGCCACCGTAGGCGCGGGCCTGCGGACGGTGAGTAATGGGTGACTCACCGTCCGATCAGCACCAGACCCGTGCCGTACGGCGCGTATATGTTCCACGCGCGCCTCAAAGAGATGTCAGCATATGAAGGGGCCCCTCAGGGCCAAGCCTGCCGGGTAAGCGGGATTGTCCGAAAGGGTTACCGCTACCCCGGAACATAAAGGGCTACGGAAGGAACATGGATGGGTTTTAGTCAGTAAGAGTCTGACACTCCCTTCCGCTCCACCCAGAGCGGGAGCAGTCATTGGATGACTTCCCAGCCTTAAAAAAAAAAAAAGCCTATAATGTCAAACAGCCCACTATTAGGACACAGGCCTCCTGTCTTCGAGAGGGAGTGGGCCGTAATCCACCACGCGGGCCCAGTGCAGTTTGGTGAATGTCGCATGTCATCAAAATTTTTGGTTCTAGGACATTCCGGTTACCGGTTACCGGTTTCCTCACGATGTATTTCTTCACCGTTTTGATGAACAGTGGTGATGGAACATTAACACAAAGTAATGCGCCTGTCTGGTTACGAACTCGCATACACTTCGGTAAATCAGGGTAGTGAACTCTGGGCCACCACTAGTCTTGTTACCACTAGCGCTGTTATCCACACTAATATTATAAATGCGAAAGTAACTCTGTCTTTCTGTCTGTCTGTCTGTCTGTCTGTTACCTTTTCACGCCTAAACCACCCAACCGATTTTGCTGAAATTTAGTATGTAGATAGTTTGCATTCATGAGAAGGACATAGGACATATTATTTTTTGGAAATTCAACCCCTAAAAGGGTTACAAGGGGTGGCAAAGTTTGTATGAGAAAAATATTTTTATTGCACATTTTGCTAGGGTAGGTAGGGTAGGTATCATAGTTAAGACAGGACAACGTCTGTCGGGTCAGCTAGTATGAAATATATATAGCGCTGTTACAGCGCATAATTTATGAAATGAAAATGTAAAAGGGTGGGATCCTGATGTCCTGAAACACAGGCCACGAAACTAGCTTAGGCACCAGTCTCCCACAATATATGTTCAACTGAATTATGTGTCATTGTCGAATCTGACCGATGTAATAACAGATATATTGTGGTGAGAAATAAAGTTGATTGATTGATATTCTGGCGAGTAGCCAATTGGTAATTGAGTTTCACAACACGATATTTTTAAGTTAGCGTCGTGGACGAAAGGCCTTATAGAGACATTAAAAACTTAATGAAACAAATTAAAAAGAAGGCCCAGAAAATCGGAGAAACACGATAATGTTCTTTGCCGTTCTATTAAGATTTAAGTACTTCGTATTTGTGTGAAAACAAAGGTCTTATTTGTGTTGAATATTATATTGTGTCTTTTTTGGGAAGGAAGTTAATTTTAGAACGTATTCATTTCATTTATTGGGAAGAGGCATTAGGGTCATGATATCAGCCTTTTTTTTTAAGGCTGGGAAATCATCCAATGACTGCTCCCGCTCTGGGTGGAGCGGAAGGGAGTGTCAGACTCTTACTGACTAAAAACCATCCATGTTCCTTCCGTAGCCCTTTATGTTCCGGGGTAGCGGTAACCCTTTCGGACAATCCCGCTTACCCGGCAGGCTTGGCCCTGAGGGGCCCCTTCATATGCTGACATCTCTTTGAGATGATATCAGCCTAGAACAGCCTTTCCCAAAGTGGGCGATAACGCCCTCTTGTGGGCGCTGCGGACCTAAAGGGAGGCAGTAAAAGACCCAGAAAAAAAAATGGGGGCGTTGTGTAGAGGCTTAGGGGGCGATTTGTAATTTCATCTAGATAGTGGTTTTTAAGTTGGTGAAAAAATGGGGGCGCTAAAAAATAATTTATTCTCAAATTGGACAGTAGACACAGTAAGTTAGTAGTCTAGTTTCGGCACACGTACCTACATAATTAAAGAGGAATCTAAGTGCCACGTTCTTGAATTGCTTTCCATTCATAATGTATAGGTATTATGTAGCAGTTTCTCTTTGGCAAGGTGGATAGATAAACAAAGCTGCTTGACCAAAACTAGAGTATCCGGGTATGAACCGTAAGAAGAAATAAGTGACGTTTATCCACATAAAGCTTACCCACATACAACATAAAATACGTAATACTATAATTATAATACGAAACATCGTCTCATCGTCTCGTTTTTAGTAAAGTAACGAATTCACGCCACAATTGAAATTCACTCATGATATAATCAAACAGGCGTACTACATCAAACGGTTTCGCATATTTGTATTCAAAATTATGGTTTCCCGTGTATCACCAAATGCAAAGGTGGTCTTTGCATTTCGTGCAAAGCAAACAAAAAAATTAGTAAGGATCGTAGCAGGTGACCTTACGTAGTTTCTGCCTACCCTCATCGGATGAAGTCGTGAGTTTATGTATGCACAGACGAGACGCCAGAATATCAAGCTATCCCAAACTGTAAATTTTTCCCAATTTAAAATGCACTTTATTCTTTTGCAAAAAAGTTGAAAAACTATCAAATAATTTTGACAGGTCTGGGTGTCTGTACAAAATATGCTTATGTATTTTAAAATATATCGGATTGGCTCTTCGACGATAGCGATCAATAACTCTGCGTAAGTAATTACTTTAGAAACAGTCATCATTCATGAGTGTGTGCGATACATTACTTTATATGTTACTTTACCTTTTCTTCGACAGTTATTTTAAAAAGTTCCCGTCACAATTAGTTCCTACGATGTTCGATTTGTGTCAGCATTTCAATAATCCCGGCCCTAAATAATGTCAATACTGGACTTATTGGACTCTCAAATAAAAATAAAATCTTTAGAACTTGCTAAAGTTTCAAAAGCTAGCACATCTGAATTCAAAACTCCACACAACGACCCAATTTCCACCTCTGTCATTCAGATAAGGTACAGTTTGCACTTCCAATTTCCCAACACACGTTCATAGGTATGTAGTGCGGCATGACAACACACTAACAAGGCAGATAATGGTTTGCAACTAGGGAGGGGACCTCGGACAATTTCACTAAGTGCTGTTGAAAACTCTGTGTCGAACAAATACTATGAATTTATAACACAGGGGAGATGAGAAGTGCAGGAAAGCTTGCTAATTGAATTTTCTCTCAACAGAAACAGCGTAGTAGGTTACTACGGAGAAGAACGGGTAAGAAACTCTACCGACACTATTTTAAATCCAGATATTCTAGATTTATTTTGAGAACGTTGTACAAAGAAAGACGTGCACGTAAAAAGCGCCATTAATATAGAGAAAAAAAAACAATTAAAATAAATTAACAATAAGCCGTGTCAGCTAAGAGATGCCCAGTCTCTACTGACGCACCCGTCCATGAATATGGCGCATGGATCAACACTATTCAGCTAAACAATTTTGAAGAGAATTTTCTTCTCCTACCACATTTTCGCATTGAAATTCTTACTGAATAGACCGGCTTTTAACCTAATTACCTTTCTATAGCACTAAGCTAAAAAGCCCAACTTCATTTTCCTTGCACTTTGAAAACACGAAATAATTGTATAAATAAACCTTTTCTACCTCAAAAGGTAAAAGCTAACCAACCAATTCAGTCCAATCGCAAAAATAACAACTTTCAAAAAGCTGCTAGATCTCGGAACTGAAAAAACATACACCTATTCCATTCAGCCGCCCCGAAAATAAAACTAGACGCCTTCTAGGTGCTCCAGCAAAATCGATTCTCTCTCCATTCCATCCATTATGTATCTGGGTCGCATATTCACTAAATCTCGGAGTACTCTCCACCCAACTTTAATACTACGGAGGACCATTTAAAAACAAGGTCAAAAGCTAAATCGGGGGCCTTCGACGGCTAAAAGCTATTTGCTTTGTCCCGTTCTGATAGTCTGATACAAAGGCTAGTGCATTGGCGCGAGATGGACCGAGTAATGAAATAAATATTCAATGAGAGATGATTCAATTTGTGAATTTTAAACGTCGAGAAACAGAGGTTTTTTGCCGATGGTTTTTGGCACTGTATTTTGAAAATAACCATTTCACTATGGAAATCCATCACAACTGACATTTTGCGTCATTGATTTTTCCTTCGTAAAGACACGCTTACGTGTGAGAACACTTCAGATTAATCATAATAGGCTCAAGAGAGTCGTACATTTCCTTGTCACCAACCCCGCAATGCGCCACAGGCTACACCTGATCCATCACCCGGCCATTAATCCAGGGAAATCGATCGCTTGACTCATAATCTATCTGTAACAGATCTTGTCTGAGCATGTACTATCTGCTAAGATAAGCTAAGCAAGTGTACATAGGCTATAATGCCTCAATTAGAGCTTGCTAATAATTAATTATATACATGTAATGTTGGGTTGGATGTAGAATGTTCTCGATGCCTTGAAGGTATTTGTAATAATAGGTTTTAATTAATTTGATCTTAATAAGGGTAGATAAGATGTCTAGGTATTTTGAAATTACTAATGGATGTATAGACAGGAGTTGATTGAGTTAACAATTAGTATCTTCATTTACTCTTACCTTTTACCCAATTTATTTGGGGTCGACGCAGTATGTCTTCATTATCAGTATAAATATAACATAACATATTTCGCTAGTTATATATGTTTAGTTACACGTGTTTGTGTTTTGTTTCAATAACAATATTGTGAGCAAAATCAAGTGTTTATTTTAAACACGATGTTTCAACAGATCTCATCTCATCTATAAATTACAAACCAATTAAAATAGAAAAATAACTACTAGTTAAGTCAGAATCCTAAGGGCAGCATAAAAACTTTGACATCAGGTTAGACACTAACCACACGAAAAAGAAAAAAGAAGTCTACAGGTTTTTCCCCAAAAGCTTAATCTAAAATTCGTTGGCGACTTTTGGGATAAATGTAAAAAATCGCAAATCTTCCTGAAAAAAAAAAATGGATGCCTTCACAAAGTTAAACGTTAAAAAGCTCTCAAGCTAGCTAGGGCGTGAAGCAAAGATTTATTAGCTCAAGTTGAAACAGTTATCTAGGTGTTACGTGCCCGTAGGCCTATCTATAAAACGATTTTTAACAATTTACGGGTGCCGCATTGCGTAAAATAGTAATAGGAAATGTGTGATACGTCATGGCTGGAGTGCCTCTATATCTGTCTAGAAGCTTCCATAGTGTCCCATTCAACGTCGAATGAACAGGTTTTCACGTATTTTACATTTTTCTGTAGTTTTGAATCATATTTGATATTTCAACAGTTGAGCGGACGTTGTTGTAAAAAAACTCCTTTTTTCATTCAACAGACACATTTCTTGTAAAGAGAAAGATCTTAATGTGCAACATCCAAATGAGTATTTTAATTTATTTTAGGGTAAAAACGCTAAATGCGGTACAGCTACAATTCCGGAAATCCGCAAGCACCAAAAACCTGAATTTACTTCAACCATCCAATTTCCTTTGTCTGAATTTATTCCGAAGTATACTTTTAGATTTTTCGGTTGAGATCAAAGGTGGAACCGTTCCTAATCTTAAAAATAACATTTGGAAGTTCAAAGGGACTACTTTTGTGGCTTCTGCCCCAGTGGGCACAATGGGAGTGTTCTAATATTCCGTGTTTTTCTACGTAGAGTCCCAAGATAATCCTAAAATTACATAAAAAGGGAAACAGGAAAAAGGCTAAAAAATATATGAACGTTCTCATTAAAACCTTTATCCCTTAATTAGATTACAATTTTATAAATTAACCAGGTTCTGCTCAAGACTTTGTCTACGTGGAAGAAACGCCATAAGGCACTCGGCGATAGTGCAGCTTTCTATCAGTGAAAAAATTTTTTTTGTCGTCTTACAAAAAAAAACAATTTTACATCTTAATAAAAACATACCATCACGCCAGTGTTCCTTGAAAAGTTAGCCAGTTTAGCCACTTTTTACCAGTTACATTTTTAAGTCCCATATAACAGAGCCTATTGGAACCAACCGTCTTCTTTATAATACTTATTTTAAATCAGAACCAGTACTCCGTTTAAAGTTCCCTAATCTCGGCAATAACAATTCCGAAGCAAGTGCTACTAACAAGCAGTACTTCCGAAAAAAAACAAAATGGCCGACCAGCCCCAAAAAAGGTCGACAGCATCTATTTAACCGCGGTTAACTTCCCCAGTTTAAGGCAAAAGTCAAAGAACAGGTAAAATAAATCTGGCACACTAGTAAAGCCCATAAAAAAACGATATGAGGTTCCTGACAAGGGTCAAAAAGGTCATGTGATACCGCCGGGGGTAGGAACACGGCACGATAAATATATATTGAATTTTATTCATTGGATACCGGTTACCGCGATCTATTTACAGGGAAAAAAGAGTTTTTATTGAAAGTCAAAAACGATTTCGGAAAATCGGCAATATCATTTGGAAATCGGTTTTTACAAATCTTATTTCAAATGTTCTCCGAAAGAATGATAACCCAATTCTTGAGGATAATTATAGGCTATTTAACACCACGCTACGAACCTTAGGAGCCAAGGAAGAATAAAAAAAACAGTGAGAACGCTAAGCGAACGAAGGAACAACACGAGAGGGCGATGCTGTGTGACGCGGTGGATCGGGCGCCGATGGAGTTTTATAAAAAAAATTACTGTTGTTTTAGTACAATGTGTCAAAGTTAATACTAAACAGCGGGAAGACAATAGTAAATCGGTATAGATACGAACAGAACAGAAATAGTTACAAGCGAGGTCCTGGTCGTTAAAAGACTGAAAGTTGAATGGTACCCCTAACTTGACGCATAGGAAATTACATGATTCATATCGAACACACCGCTTTTCTTCTTACCCGTCTGTTCGACAGCAAGACTGGGTTATTGGCTTACTTGAAGACAAAACCCATCCATATGATTAATTATGCCTCTGGTACTTATTGATACCAAAATTACAGAGAATACAGCATGACACTCAGATTTCTTCGACGAAAAGAAAGAATAATTAATCGAAATCCATTATTTAGATTATAGAAAATACTTCGGTACCAGGTTCCAGGCCAATAGTTCATGTTACAAGACAGTCAGTGCTTGTCGCTTCATGGAATATTGGCCTTTAAAGGCAGCATTAATTATATCAAGACAACACACGATAGTAAAATAACATGATATCATAGTCGCCTGTATTGCCGAAAGGTCAGGCATAAGAAGTTTAATTCGTCACCCTTATTTAGCTAGTTAGGTTCAAGTCCCATTGTCATCGCCCGGGCTGAAATCCAGATTTCGGGTTTCTCGAGATAAACTACGATGACATGGCCCGCCCCTCCAAAATTCAAAACGTTTAAAATTTCGTTCGTTTTAAGCGCCACCAAGACTCACAACGCATGTTGCTGCCGGCTTGCTACTGCAGACAAATACTTTACATTACATAGAAACTCTTTCTTAAGGATGAGACTACAAACATTGAAACAGTAATTTCGAGGGGCGCGCCATGTTACCTACAGGTGAAATTTCATGGGCATTATTATAAAGAGGTACAGTTTGTGAGGTTGTAGGGAGTAATGTCTGGATCTATTGACCCGATTTAAAAAAATCTTTTACCAATAGAAAGCCACGTTATTTGTACGTGTCATAGCCCGGATATATTAAAAAAAAAAAACACGTGGATGAAGTCGCGGGCGAAGTGCTAGTCGTAGTATATCTCTACTGAGAATCCTACTCCCCTTCCGCGTCTATTCGGAGAAGGTCAGTTTCTACGAAGATAACAATGCAATTATCTAAACACTGCTGGGTTTGACGGCGATTTATATTCTGTATTATCCGTGCCTTCATTCACAAAACTATTCACAGCTTCATTCAAGGGTTCTGTGTTGTATAACCAAGAATTGTATTTGATACGAACAATATGTTTCCCAGCAGCAAGCTTTCCATCCAAATTACGTCACAGTCTCCATCTTACGTCAGTTGTTCCACGGTTTAAACATCACTACTGTTCGAGTATGTTCTAGACCAGGCGTATTCGAAGTGTACTCCGGAAAGCCTTTGTGGGTGCTCCGCGAAAATACTTCTCCTTCTTTTCGTGTGGTTAGTGATGTTACCTGATGTCAAAGTATTTATGCTGCCCATGGGCCTCTGACTTATTTTCACATGCTGTTGAGAAATATATCTGAGATATGATGGTTTCCCCACGATGTTTTCCTTCACCGGTTTCTAAGCAAGTGATAATTATACAATACGCACGCGCGCAAAAATACTAAAAGGATGTTATAAGGCTCAAAGTCCACAAATGGTTCTTCTCCCCTTCAACGAACGTAGGTACTTGTGCCAAACAGGAATCTTAACCTATGCATCCACAAAAGCAAAACACCGCAATAGTCTTGCAATGGAAAATGTTAACTGCGAATAATATGATAATTAATGAAGAACAAAAAATATAAAATCAGTTTTTTTATTATTTCAGATATTTCGATATAATTTCGAAACATTTCGTTTTCCAAAAGGGAGGAAAAGGTCCTCAGTTACTTTTCTCATCTCTATGTCTATTTATACATATTACAAAATGAATTCGTTTTTCGTGTCTATCTGTGTAATCCCGTTGTTCTTCAAAACTTCTAAGTGTATTTTGACGCTGTTTTCATCAGCATTTACACAATTTTGTGTATCATCATCATCATCATATCTGCTGGACAAACGCCTCACCACTTCGATATATGTATTGTGTCATAATTCTCCTGCCCTTATCCCAATGCATTTGGGGTCGGCGCAACATGTCTTTTTCTTCCATACTTCTCTATAAGTCGTGATCTCATCTTAATTGTTATGTGTATTGAATACAATGGAATCGCCGATGTATTTTGTATAATAAATAAATATAAAACTTGGATATAATTAAGAAATCTCGATATTTTGTCGAATCGTAAAACCTTGATAAGCTGGGGAATATAGAAAATATAGGAATAAAGTTACCTCGGGCATTGTGAGATGGTATGTAGATACGCGACGACATTTTACACGAGTGCCTTTGTATTGTTAATATATCTGGAGAATTTATATTCCATATTTTATGATAAAGACGAGAGAGGTTTCCTTTGAATAAACCGAGGTATATGTGTTGTTAGTATGTGCTTTTGCTTGAAAGCTTTCTCTCCGACAAAATCTCGACAGTACCTCATTCATGAAGCCCACTCATGGTGTATTTTGACGTAATATCATAAAAATATTATTAAATAAAACATCGTTTAAACCACGTTAAGATTTAACTGTATCCAAGCCACTTAAAGTTGTTACTACATAACAGTTAATTGTAGGTATATAACTATCGATGTCCGCGATAAACTGGAACTTGGGGGAGGCTCCCGGATACCTGATCAAACTCTATTTGAGAGACCATTAGTGGCAATGTCTTTATTAATAGAGTACGTAATCTGGCTCTTGGTTGGTGCGGTTAGTCGGATATGAAGATACAATATGATATGTCGAACTGATGGTTCAGTAGACTAATAGGAAATTGTCTGTCGAAAATAGAGAAGATTTTAGGGATCGGAGTTTTTAAATGTCATTTACATTTAAAAAAAACTCCAAAAGAATAAAATAGTTAGGTTAACCCGTAAAGGATTACCGCTACCCCGGAACATAAAGGGCTAAGGAAGGAACATGGATGTGTTTTAGTCGGCAAGAGTCTGACATTCTCTTCCGCTCCACCCACATTGGGGTCGGGAGGGGTCATTTGATGATTTTCCACCGTCAAATAAGCTTGCAGAATCTAGAAATAGCGGACTGCTAGTTCATTAATAAACACATGAAAAGCAATGTCAGGCCCTACATTAGGGATGCCCGGCAGAAAACCTCCACGTGTGCCCGGGGACTGGAGTTCCTTTCTGGACACGTCCGGGGGGAAGGCCAGTCTTTGGGCCGGTGCATCCTGGGGTGCGGGCAGCGACTTCCCATTTGGGCTATTTCCCAGTGGGTTCTCGCTGTCCGCATGCTAATGTTCTGCCAGGAGGATCGCTCCACACCTGCCGCTCTGAGTAGCAGAGCGGCAACTGTGGTGGAGTCAGAGCGGGCCCGGTGTGCACTTACCCTGCCGCCGGGCAGGCAGGAGGGGTAACCCTCCTGTCACCGCTATAATCTCGTAGCCCCGGAGACAGTTACGGTCATGTCTCTGACTGTTGAAGGGGGTCGAGGGTCTTGGCTTAACCGCCCGGACCGCGAGGAAGATAACCTCTATAAAAAATTCCCCAAACCCCTAAGCGGCGGCGCACCGTGAGAGGGGTTGTAAGCTTGACTGATGGGTAGCTTGGTTCAGTCGCTAGTGCGGACCTTTGTTTTGAGCAAGTACAGATTGTTTTACACTCGTGGGAACAACTATGGATAATTCTTTTAATAAAACCCCAAACGACGAAAGGAGGAGTGATGCGGGATCGGAATCCGATCCCGCGTCTGGCGGCGCGAGCACGGGATGCTCAGAGAGCTCCCGCCGCGCCAGGGAGTTAGCCGCTGCAGCGAAGAACCGTAGGTTCTTTGCCAAGCGGCCAAGGTCAGAGGACGGCCAGGGGTCATCCTCTGAAGGGGAGCTGGCCCCAGCTCGTAAGATCCCCACCAGCAAGCGGGGGGGGGTCAGAGAGCGAGGCGTGGGGAGGGGGCTCACCGCCCGGGAGGCCACTGAATTGGAAGAAGGGCCCCCAAGGGACGTGGAGACCGGTCCAGAGGTCGCCTTGGGGCCCTCTAGTGACGAGGCGGGTGCGGCTGGCGGTCCCAAGGCGGACCGCAGAAACGAGTTCGCGGCGGTTGTGGAGGCCGCTATAAGAGATGTGTCCTTGAAGCGGGTGCGGGCTTCTAGGAGCAAGGCCATAGTCTCGGCTACGGCCTCCATCATGGCGGCGGCCAAGGAGGCCGGGTGCGCCGGGCCTCCGGCCAGTGAGATGGCCGATTTGCGGGCGGAGGTGGCACGCCTGTCGGCCGCCTTGAAAGATCTCCAGGAGGAGAATGGAAGGCTCCGCGCGGACCTGGCTGGCCTGAAGACCAACACCAGCCACAAGGCCCCCCGGGAGGTGAGCCGCCCGTCACCGCCGCCACCGCAGCAACAACAACAGCGGCAGCAGGGGCCAGGCCGGCCCGAGCCGGGGGAGAACCGGGTCCTGGACCTGGTACGCCAGGAACTCGCCGCCTTCCAGGCGCGGTTCCAGGAGCGGTTCTCCATAGTGGAGGGAATCGTCCTGCGTCCCTCCCTGGCGTCGGGAAAGGCGGCCCCGGGCCCGAGGGTGGCCTCGTACGCGGCCGCTGCGGCAACTCCCGCCCCGAAACCCGGGCCGTCGGGTACAGCCCTGGCGCCAGCAAAACCGGCACCGTCCGGCAAAGCTTCGGCGCCGGCCCGCAAAGCCACTAAGGGCAAGAAGTCCCCACCGGCGCAGGTGGACAGGGTCCCAGAGCCCTCGCCACGGCGCCCGGAGCCTCCCGCGACCGATGCCGAGTGGCAGGTGGTCGGGGAGAAAAGGAAGGCGGCCAAGGCGGCCAGAAAAAGAGCGAAAAGGCGGCGCCGCAAGGAGCGAGCCGTCGCGGCTAGGATGCGCGCCCCAAAGACGTCGGCTGTGGTAATCACGCTGCAGCCGGACGCGGTCAAGAAGGGCGTCACGTACCGCGACGTGCTCACCAAGGCACGAGAGGCGGTGGACCTCCAGGAGCTGGGGATAACCGGGGGCCTCCGGCATAGGGTGACGGCAACAGGCGCTCGCATGCTGGAGATTCCCGGTGCGTCGAGTGGCCCCACCGCTGACGCCCTAGCTGACAAGCTAAGGGCGTCCCTTAACGCGGAGGAGGCTCGGGTCTCCAGGCCCGTGAAATGCGCAGACATGCGCATCATGGGCCTGGATGACTCCGTAACGGAGGGAGAGGTGGTGGCCGCCGTCGTCAGGACGGGCGGGTGTCTGGCCGAACAAGTAAAGGCAGGCACCATACGCCCTGACTTCACGGGCATGCGAACCCTGACGGTAAGCTGCCCCGTGACGGCGGCCAGTAAAATAGTGGAGGGCCGAAGACTCTTGGTGGGCTGGGTTTCAGCGCAGGTAAAACTCCTGGAACCCCGACCTCTGAGGTGCTTCCGTTGCCACGTGGGACACCACGTTGGCGTCCAGTGCACCTCGGAGGTGGACCGCAGCACTCTGTGCTTCCGTTGCGGTCAGCCCGGTCACAAGGCCGGCTCCTGCAACGCCGCGCCGCACTGCGCCGCATGTGCGGCTGCTGGCAAGCCGGCCGATCACCGGGCGGGGAGCAAGTCCTGCGCCCCGCCTGCCGGGACCAGAAGAAGAGGCAGGCCCTCCGCCGCCACCCCCACCGTCGCCGCCGTCGCCGCCGTCGCCGCCGCTGCCACTACTGTTGCCGCCGCCGCCGCCGTTGCCGCCACTGCCGAGGGCCCCTCGCAGGGGACCCAGGGGGGGGTTAATATGGAGGAGTGATGGCCCCACTCCGCCTCCTCCAGGCGAACATCAACCACTGCGCCTGTGCTCAGGACCTCTTGCTCCAGAGCATGGCGCAGTGGTCGATTAATATCGCCGTGGTCGCTGAGCCGTACTTTGTCCCGCCCAGGGATAACTGGGTGGAGGACCTGAGCGGCTCGGTGGCCATAACTTCGTCGGCCGCCGCCGGCACCCCGTCCCTCGAGGGTGTCTCGAAGGGACAGGGGTGCGTCGCAGCACGGTTCGGAGAGATTGTGGTAGTGGGAGTGTACTACTCTCCGAACCGAACTCTCGCCGAGTTCCACAACTCTCTCACAGAGTTGAGTGTCGTCGTCTCCAGAAGCCATCCCTTCCCCGTGCTAGTGCTCGGGGACTTCAACGCCAAAAGTCTGGCCTGGGGTTCCCGCTACACGGATGTGCGGGGTAGGATGGTGGAGGACTGGGCTCTGGAAGCAGGCCTAGCCGTCCTCAATCGGGGTTCTGTTCCCACGTGCGTGCGGATGCGGGGTGAGTCCGTTGTGGACATCTCCTTCGCCAGCCCCGCTCTGTCACAGTACGTCTTTGACTGGCGCGTAGTAGAGGAGGTGGAGACCTACTCCGATCACCGGTATATCCGGTTCGACGTCTCCACCCAGACCTCAAGCGCGCCGGTCCGACAGGCCCCGAGTGGTCCGCGGTGGGCGCTGAAGCAGCTGGACCAGGAGCTCCTCCTGGAAGCCTCGATCGTGCAGGCCTGGGTTTCATCACCGGTCAGGCCTGCCGACATCAACGACGAGGCAGAGTGGTTCCGGGAGGCCATGTCCGAGATTTGCGACGTGGCAATGCCCCGAGTCCGGCCAGGATGCGCCCGACGTCAGGTGTACTGGTGGTCGCAAGAGGTGGAAGAACTTCGCAAGGAGTGCGTCGAGGTGCGCCACCTGTACACCAGGCACCGCAGGCTCCGCATCCGCCCTCCGGATGCGGCAGCCACGGAGGCGGAGCTGTACGAGGGGTACAGAGCGGCGAAGACCGCCCTCCAAGAAGCTGTCCAGCGGGCCAAGGACTCGGCCCGCGAGGAGATGGTGGGGACTCTGGATAGAGATCCATGGGGGCGCCCATATAAAATGGTGCGGAACAAGCTCCGCACCTGGGCCCCCCCTCTGACGCAGAGTCTCCGCCCCCAGCTGGTGGAGGAGGTGGTGAGCGCTCTGTTCCCCTCACGGGGGGAGCATACTCCCCCGCCTATGGCTCCGCCCGAAGTGGACCACGAGGACGACGACGACATCCCCGAAGTGACCGAGGTAGATCTGAGAGCGGCGGTGGGAAGGCTCAAGGCCAAGAATACCGCCCCAGGACCCGACGGCTTGCCTGGTAAAGCCTGGGTCCTGGCCTCAGGGGCTCTCGGGCCCCGACTGGAGGCGCTCTTTAGCGCATGCATGGAAAGAGGCCAGTTTCCGCTCCGTTGGAAGACGGGGAAGCTGGTCCTTATACAGAAGCCAGGGCGCCCTGCGGACTCTCCGTCCGCATTCCGGCCCATAGTGCTGCTCGACGAGGTCGGCAAACTCTTCGAGAGAATTATTGCGGGCCGCCTCGTCGGGCACCTTGGAAGGACGGGGCCGGACCTTGCGGACTGCCAGTTTGGCTTCCGCAAGGGGCGCTCGACGGTGGACGCCATCATGCGCGTTAGAGCCCTCACGACGGGGGACGCGGTGTCCCAGGGTAGGGTCGTCGTGGCGGTGTCACTCGACATCGCCAACGCTTTCAACACCCTGCCCTGGAGTTGCATTGGGGAAGCACTCCGGTATCACCGGGTGCCGACCTACCTCCGTCGAATAGTCGGGGCGTACCTGACGGACAGAGCCGTCATCTACCCCGGTCGCGATGGGGAATGGAACCGGCGAGAGATGTCGTGCGGTGTCCCACAGGGATCGGTTCTGGGGCCGCACCTGTGGGACATCGGCTACGACTGGGTGCTGCGGGCCGACCTCCCTGACGGCGTCAGCGTAATTTGTTACGCTGACGACACGCTGGTCTTGGCGCAGGGAAGGTCGCATCAGGCGGCGGCCGACGCGATGACACGCGGGGTTGCGATAGTCGTTGAGAGGATCCGGCAGTTGGGTCTCGAGGTGGCATTGCACAAATCCGAGGCCATGTCCTTTCATGGGCCTCGGAATAGGCCACCATCGGGATCCCAACTTACGGTAGGAGGGGTTCACATCGGCGTCGAGACCACGATGAAATACCTAGGTCTGGTCCTCGACAGCCGATGGAATTTCGTGGAGCATTTCCGACGTTTGGCCCCCAAGCTGGAACGGACTGGGGCCGCCTTCAAGCGGCTCTTGCCCAATTTGAGGGGGCCAAACGCCTCCTGCCGGAGGCTTTACGCGGGAGTCGTGCGGTCCATGGCCCTTTACGGGGCCCCGGTGTGGGCGCGTTCATTGCGGCGGCGAGCCGCCCACTACCTGAACGCGCCCCAAAAGGTGGTAGCCATTCGGCTAATCCGGGGGTACCGCACGATCTCGGGCGAGGCGGCAAGCCTCCTTGCCGGACTGCCGCCGTGGGATCTGGAGGCGATAGTCCTCGCGCGCCTGTACGAGTGGCGCGCGGAGGTACTAAGCCGGGGGGAAACTCCGTTTCCGCAGCAAATTGCGGCGGAGCGGACGGACCTCCGGCGCGATCTCATGGCGGCCTGGAATCAGCGACTGTCGCAACCCAGCGCAGGGCACGCCACGATAGTGGCGGTAAGGCCCCTCTTTGAGGAGTGGCTAGAGAGGCGTCACGGCGCCCTCACCTTCCGCCTGACGCAGGTCCTCACCGGACATGGATGTTTCGGGAGGTTCCTGCACATCATCAGGCGGGAGGAAACGCCCGGGTGTCACCACTGCGAGGATCGCCCAGAGGACACGGTAGAGCACACGGTGCAAACCTGCCCCGCTTGGGCGGAGCACCGCCGTGTCCTCGTAGAGGCGATCGGCGGCGGCGACCTCTCGCGCCCGGCCCTGGTGCAAGCCATGGTCCGGGGCGAGAGGGAGTGGGAGGCAGTCACCTCCTTCTGCGAAAAAGTTATGCTCGCGAAGGAGGTGGCGGGATGGGAGAGAGAAAGGTCCTCCCGTCCCAGCCGCCGCAGGAGACGCCCCGGGCGTCGGGAGCCACGTGACGACTCCCGGCCACCGTAGGCGCGGGCCTGCGGACGGTGAGTAATGGGTGACTCACCGTCCGATCAGCACCAGACCCGTGCCGTACGGCGCGTATATGTTCCACGCGCGCCTCAAAGAGATGTCAGCATATGAAGGGGCCCCTCAGGGCTAAGCCTGCCGGGTAAGCGGGATTGTCCGAAAGGGTTACCGCTACCCCGGTACATAAAGGGCTACGGAAGGAACATGGATGGGTTTTAGTCAGTAAGAGTCTGACACTCCCTTCCGCTCCACCCAGAGCGGGAGCAGTCATTGGATGATTTCCCAGCCTTAAAAAAAAAAAAAAAAAAAAAAGGCCCTACATTAATAAGAAAAACGCAAATCACGCTGCCAAAAATAAATAGCTCAGAAATTTTAAAAGAGCCTCCATCCTCCTCATCACAACTTCAACTACACAAAACTAAAACACACACAGACATTTCTACGTCTGTTAGAAATAGTGTCAAAAAATTCATAGAGTCCCAAGTCTAATCCAATCAACCGACCCCACGAGCAAGCCTTTCTGCGACAAACGATTCCTTTTACCGGTGGACGTAAAAATGGAAACAATATTCCATTGTCAATGTATAAAACCCGAAAGCTTTTGGGATTCTGCGGTGACTTCATTCGGTATTTCATATTCATTGGAGATTTTAGTTTACATTTCGGCTAACGAATTAAATGCAAATGTAAGGGATGGTCTATTTTTAGTGGCTTAATAAAGCTCAAGTGATGCTGTAACTATGAATCCATTCAATGATTAAGCACTTTTTATGTGAGATGAAATTTCCTGGTTTATTAATATTATAACGCAATTTCGTATCGTGTTATCCAGTAACTAGGTTGTGCAGGTCAGATACGCAGTGCCATGTCAAGTTTTTGTATTCAGCTGCATCCGATTAGACTGGAAGCCGACCCCAACATATTTGGGAAAAAGAAACGCAGATTGAATGAGAGCGATTCGGGAAAAACCTTTATCCAGTGACAAACTGTGTCAGTCGAAGTTAACAAAACATCTATAATTGGGTCGATAAATGAATAGTCTTTAGACCTATAATTCGAAAAGCATCCTCATTGAACAATTGCTGTTAAAGCTTGACTTGCCAGCTGCTGCGAATAACTTTTTCGAAACTTTATGGACCCTGACTACACGAAAAAATCGGAACCATCTTTGACGACAGCAGCGCTAGCAAACAGTAACTAGACAAACAGGGCACAAAGACCCGTGACATTCGAGAATCGTTCCAATATTTAACGAGTAACCTTTTGTCCCGCCATCTTTGTCTATCCGTCTGTCACAAAGCTACGAGGGAGTGCAAAGACCCGCCTGCGTCATACCCGCATTATGCCTCGCCCTAATTCTCCTAGACCTGGCTCTGTGCCAAATAACACCGTCATGTAGCTTTCCAAGTGCTCAGGAATTCACACTGTCTAAGTTTCCACTTCAGGGGACTTGAACGCTGCGTTTTGTAGTAGAAATTTCGATGAAAAATACGCGTTTTCCGGGATTGTATTAAGTTAGCATAATCAGACAATAATGGTTCCATTGCTGGGACACAGGCCTACTATCGTTGGAGGGAGTGGGCAGCAATCCACCATGCGAACCTATTGCGGAGTGGCTTAGTAGTTGTCGCATGGCTTAGAATTTTTGGTTCTTGGACATGCCGGTTTTCACACGACGGAACTAAGTAACAATGCGGGCGGGAAATATAGCTGTTATTTTAGTATATTGTGTCACCACAACAATATTACGACTTCCACGGGCACGAAACAGCGGGCAGAAGTTAGGAGACAATATTGTTAAGCTTGTGCCTCGTTGGTCTAATGGTCGCAACCACGGACTAAGTCGCAACAACATAGGATGGGTTCGAGTCCCAAATCAGAAAAAGTGTTTCTTGGATTTTTCCGTCAGGAATTTTGCAGTAGCAGCCCGGAGTTCGGATTTGTGCTGAGTTTACAGCAATAGCTCGCACTCCATTACGTGGGCCTTTAACATAGCTAGCGAAATGTGGGTTTCATAGATGTTTCTCTTCGATGAAAATAGGTTTGATTTTATGTTATGGTTGAAACTTTTTTTGCTCTTATTGTAGAATTTTTGTCAGCTTTTCGCTTAGTTTGTGTTATGTTTATTTTGAAACGTTTAATGTGCGTCTCATTTGCGCAGACAATCTTTCCATTTTTTTTAAGGGTGGTAAATCATCACATGACTCGTCCCGCTCTGGGTGGAGTGGAAGGGAGTGTCAGACTTTTACTGACTAAAACCCATTCATGTCTCTTTAGCCTGTAGCGGTAACCCTTTCACAATCCCGCAATCCCGCTTCAGGACTATCTTTCCTTAATATGGAGGTTTTTTGATCGTTATAGTTAGTATATAATTTACCGATCGTTATTATTAAAGACTACCTGTGAGTCTCAACACCCAACAGTGCGAATTACACAAATGGAAAAAATCGGGAACATTTTAGAGCGTAGGTACAGATATTTTTAGCTTTAAAAATGCCTTCTGAAAAATATTTTAAGATATTCTAGACTATTCAAAAGTAATCCAAAACAATCTCCCAACCAGCCAAAAAAAACCCAAGGCGAACTGTTCCCCGATAACTCAATTCTGGCCGGCGAAGTAATTCAAAAGTTTTTATCTCGCGACGCACTCATCTGGACCACCTCAGCCTCCGTTTTGTTCACGGTAATGACTTTCTTATCTCAGTTAATTAATGGACGCTCTTTAGGCAAGTTCCATCAACTCTTCTAGTTTGCCTTGAAAGTTAAACATCGTTTACTGGTCAGGAAGTTATATTAGTTGAGGGTATAAAAAACAAACATAACTAAATAACTAGCGAAATTGAGATGTACAATAACTGCCTCTCTTTGAGTTGTAGTCGTGATGGTGTAGTATGGTGGTATTGTTTTAGTTGATTTCATTCATGCAGAGTACCTACAGTCAGCATCGTGGCTGAAGGGTTGCCGACGGCTATCGTCAAATACCCGAAAGTCTGAGAATCAGTCTTACCAAAGAGAATCGTGTTACCCAGTAACACAGGCAGTGGTACATTTAAAATACTGATATTCAGGTGCATCCGGTTAAACTGGAAGCTGACTCCAAAGTAATGGAAAACGGTTAGGCAGATTATGATAGCTTAAGGTCGAAGATCCCTAGCTATGTGTAGCGCAATTTACAGACAATGCACAATGCTATTATATATGATAGACTAAAACGAATACAGTTTAAAACAAACAGATACACAAAATTTAAAACAAACAATTTGTGGTTGAACCAGTGAAATGTAATTTCAACTCATTGAAACTACAGTTGCAACTGTTTACATTTATGTGATGAAACAAAGCTTGTTTCCTTTACAGTGTTATTCAACTTCCTTGGTATCTATTTGTACAAAGCAGCCTTTAATTATTGACTCATAGGACAAAAGAAGAAAGAAAGAACATTTGTGTTTTTTCTGCACACATATGACACATAACTTAACATAAAATACACACTAATCCAAAGAGGCCAAAAGCCAAGTACAGGTCTCCAAAAGTGATAATGCGCATAGAAATCTTCGCCACTGTTCGGCAACGGTCGTATTCCCCGAGCGTCGGCAGACGATATGTATACAGGGTGGAATTTTGTAATGCCCCCTGGAGGGAAAGTACTCTTAATACTGTAGATAGAAAATTTTACTCAAAGGAAACATTCCTTTATTTTTGAATAGAAAGAGAACTGCATTCAAAGATTTCCAAAAAACGCTTGCCACACCCGGGAATCGAACTGACTAAAATCTGCAAAAAGTACACACTGTACTTTTATTGCCGCGATCGTTAGTATCAATTATAAGGATGAAATCTCTCGAACAAACTTGATAAATTAAATGATAGGAAAACCATGAAATCTTTAATTATTTACAAAAAATTGTAAACTAATTAATTAGTTGCTCGAAATGGGGTCCGAAATGTGTGTTTTGTCCTAAAAGAGATAAATATTTATTTATCAATAACGAAATTTGATTCATTAATTCCATGTAAGTAAATAGCGAGCTATAATTCATATAAACCTAAATCAGATTTTTAATATGTTTTTCTAGTACTTAATATGTATTTTACGTAGGTATTTTTAATTTTTTAATATTGAAAAAACGTGAAAAATTTTAGTATATTTAAATATTTTACAAAATTACCTATTTAAATTTGAATAAGATAATTAAAGTTGAAATTAAATTCACATTTGAAAACAAAACCAAGAAGGGTGTGTAATATCAGCTCTATATAATTCCAGACAAAGAGAACACGTGCAGTCACCACCAATATAACAAGACGACTGACGGACCTTTGACTGACCGCCGACCACCGCCGACCGCCGCCGACCGCCCGAATTGTTTTCGATTGTGTACACATGATATTGACCCCTATTTCTTTCAAACAAGGTGCAAAATGCAAGTGCATTGTTAAGGACTCGAACGATTCAATGATTCGGGTGTTTCCGGGAATACGACAATTAGCGAAGATCTGCATGTGCATTATTAATTTGGGAGTACTGTATTCAACAAATAAAATAAATTTAAAAAAAATTGTCTATTGCACGAGAAGCCCTTCTTTTTGTTCAAACGCAAAAATAATCAGCAGTGACCAACAACAGTGGCTCCTATCTTTTCGAAAAGTCCTGATTCTGCAAAGCCTGTTGAATCCATTACTTAGATGCTGTCCGCCATGTTGATTATCTCCTAGGATGTAATCAAGGCTAATGGTTAATGCCCGAAGCTCTAGATAGTCAGTAAGAGTCTGACACTCCCTTCCGCTCCACCCAGAGCGGGAACAGTCATAAAAAAAAAAAAAAAGTGAAGTTGCCAATAGGCAATTCATTGGCATAAGTAAATTGTTGTGCTGGTCTGCCAAAATACTTATCAGGACAACTTGCCAAATGTCTGTAACTTGGCTACTTACAGGCATAAATGAAAATAATGTCTCTGTTCCAAAGCATTATGGTTTTTTTATAAGGAATTTGCCAGTAGCAGCCCCGAGTCTGGATTTGTGCCCATTTGATGTCAACGACTCGCCTCCTATTGCATAGGACTTAAATATGACTAGGGTGTACTGTAATAGGTCACCTCTGTCTTAACCATTGGGGAAGAGACATGATGTATGTAAATCAAGAGGCAAAAATAGCCAAGTGTCTATTAATCTTGTCAGGCTGGGTGTTGCCTCAAAACGGCTGAACAAATGACAATGGTGTTGCGCAGTCTGCCAAGATTGGGTGTATGAAATAAGTATATTGTACACTGGTTTATTTGTCATAATAATATGAAATAGCGTGTAATTGATATGTGTTATTTTCATGCCAATGAACTGCTGTGGAAATACAACAGCTGTTTTGGTTTAAACTACCCACTTTGCTAAAAATATAATGTGAGTAGCTTGCGAATTATAAAGAAGTAGCTGCTCCCGTGCGATTTTACTCGCTGCTCGGCTCCTATTGGTCGTAGTGTGATGTTAGCCTATAGCCTTCCTCGATAAATGGACTATCCAACACAAAAATATTTTTTCAATTTAGACCAGTAGTTCCAGAGATTAGCGCTTTAAAACAAACAAACTCTTCAGCTTTATAATATTAGTATAGATGACAAACGCTACGTTTGTGCCAAAATAGCGTTCTATTAAAAAAAAATCCGTTGTTTTTGTGCCCCACGATGCTTTTCAACGGTTTGATAAAACTTGGGTGTGTATTTAGTCGCCTAGCAGTTAGGGTAAGCAAATAAAATATAACCACCACTTATCCGAACGACCTTTTGGCCAAATCCTCAAATAAAACCTATCTAACGCTCTCCATGAGCCGGCCTCAATGGCAACATTAGCGGACCGAGCGCATAGTAACACGCCAATCCCGTAATCTATCGAGATCAGAGCAATCAACCCGCTTTACTTAGGCAAACAACCCATGGTGCCCATAATAGCACCCTGGGGGACACCAATTGCGAATTTCCATACAATTCTGCGTAGATAATTGTTGGTTTTATGGACAAGAGGAAAATTTCCACCGCGAAAATTGAGTATCAACATGGTGGCACACTCGTTTGATTTGAATCTGGTGCAGACAATTGGTATTTAATTGCTTAATTAAATCTAATAACAATTATTCAGTACTATAGTTACAAACTAGTTTACTGCATTTTCTAAAAAAATACAGTTTTCAGGGCAATTGTTAATTATTAAAATCAATATGGACTACATATGCCTTTAGATACATGACATGACATGACATTACATTCATGACATGTTGCGCCGACCCCAAATAAATTGGGATAAGGGCAGGAGAATGATGATGCCTTTAGATATAAATGCTTGTATTTACTTTAAGATTGGGCAAAGGCCGTTAATACTCACAATAATATTTGCGATTTTGCGTTCCGTAGCCAAATAGCAAAAAGAAACCCTTATAATTTTTCGCTAGTATTAGTTAACCCATTAGATCTTCGTCTATTAGAAGCCGTTTACTTATAAGAACTCAACGATTTATACGGTTATATTTATTGTCGTTGCGAGATATTTTTTCTTACGAACCTATGGGGTTCATACGACATTTGAAGGGTCAAAGAGTAGACTGGTATCAAAATTGATCCTATCGGTCCTTAGGTATAAAGTACTTACGTTTTCCTCGACGGTCTTCTTGATCTTGGCGCTGGCCTCGCTGACTTTGGCACCAGCCTTGTTCACGGCAGAATAGAGGAAGTTGCCCAGGGACTTGGCTCCGGCTACCGCCTTGGTTGTCACTGTCGAATTCATGGGAGTTCAAGATTATAGTGTGGAATTAGTACCAAAAATACAGGCTTTTAATCAAAATTAAAAATACTAATAACAAAGATTTTTTAGGTCTACATTACAAAGACAATGCCTCAGAGCATCATTTGTGTTTTAGAGAATTTTATGAGCCCTTACTTAGAGAATAATAATATGAAGATTTCACAAACATAACATAATAACTTAGGACCTAGAATAGTAATAAGACGGGATCAAGTACATTTAGAGGTATTTTTCAAAGAGCTATTTTTCTTAGTCGGAACGTTTCTTGAAGTACAAGAAAGGGTTTGAATGACTAATAGCTTTGCAAACATCTCTGAGCTGAAAGGGCGAGAGGCAATTTTAAAGGCACTTCAGTGACGAATTAAATTTGACATTCGTTTAAGAATGATTTTAGAGAACGTTTCAGATCATTGCTACCGGACCTAAGATCCGGAATTCTTTGAGAATTTAACAAAAAAGGTTAAAAACTTGAAATGAAACTAGTTTTACATTTCAACAAACCCACATCTGCTGGAAAATTCAAGCCGACCACAATAGGCCTAAACCGCACAAACAATTTACACCTTTGCATTTTTATCGTTTCAATTTGAAGCCAAAAAATGTGCCACGGATTTTCCGCCACAGAAAAAAACGTAATCCGTATTCTGTAACCGCTAAAGCGATTTAGGCGTCAGTAAAACCAGTTTAATTTAAACAAAAAAAAAAGAAAATAAAAAAACAAAAATAATTACTAACACTCTTGCATATCAGGAACTTCAATAGCATCAACAGTAAACAATTTTCTACTCTGGTTACCTGGAAATGTGGGAAATAAAAAATGGAATAAAAACAATCTAACTACAAAATAATAATAAAAAATCATAGCAAAATTATAAAGTAAAAAAAAATATATAAAAAGGTATCGAACACTTTTGGCACAAAGGACCAGAAAATAAGATACTAAAATTGTCTTTGATATTCTCCGGAGACGGCCAATTGACCCCTAATCAAAATCTGACAAGATGTATATAAATAGGCAGTCCCTTGTATTGTCCAGTTCAGAAAATACGTGGTTACATAATAACTGGGTTCTGTGAAGGTCTTAGTGAAAGGGACTAGCTAATCTGGACTAGTCAATTGAACCGTTCATTTTGCTTCTATTAGATAACTAGATTTCTTAACCATACTTTGTGAAGCATATCTTGTATTATACAGGAGAGGAAACAAAATAAGTCAAGATTTTCGGAATTAATACTTAAAATCCAATACGGGAGATGGTGCTTAATAAAAAAGAGCAATAAATCTAGCGCTAAAAGTCCACGTTTGCTTCTTTTTTTTATTATTACTCTATGTATGGCCGTACTCTAGACTTAGCCAGTTTACCTACTTACAATATACTTAGATACAACTACAGATACATACCGTTTCCAACACCGCCAGGCTGTTCCTCGGTAGGGGTGCCTCCAGTCGAAGCTGGCCTGCTATCCGCACCACCAGTGGCGCTGCGTCCAAGCATACAAGTTTAGTTAACATTCGTATTAAGACCAAGCCGGCCAGGCCAAGACCGGACCAGTCTTCGGAAGACATTGAAGGGATACCACGAAGGGAGATCTTTCGTAGTATACAGTAGTAGTAAGCTAAGCAGTATTCTTGGTCTGCCGATAAGCATATTATATATTTATTCAAACTCGAAGTCTACCTAGTGAGGATAACTATCTGAATTATAAAATCAAGTCATTTATTCAAGCTAGGCTGAATATCAGCACTTTTTGAATGTCAAAGTTACATAAGACAGTCCCCCAAAAACGCCCACCCTTCCCCACTTCCTAGTGCTTTTGCTGGGAAGAAGTGGCGCAACAAACTCCCCAGCAGTACAGCTGTCTGTTTAGTTGGAAGAACTTGACTCTACACATTTATCGTATGAGAAATAATTTACATTACCAAACACATCACCTTAAAATCAATCATTTGCCACATAGACTCGTCTACCACAAAAACGAATATTATATTTTCCGTTTCTCTAGAACCTTAATAAGTAATACAGCTGTAGTTAGTTCTGCTGATCATTAAGCAATTCCTAAAAACCTTTACATTCCAAAGAAACCCAGCCATTGCCCCGCATCACGAGTTGCGTGGAAAATCAATAGCACTAATATATTCACAGGTCCTCGTCGATATATCTGCGACCTCGATCTGGCAAGCTAAGCGCAAAGTCTGAGCGAATGATCCGTTTATTGCCCCCTGAACTATTACGTAATACCTCACTCCCGAAAGGGTCGATGGTTTTACGTGATTCGTAGAAAGACACGCCTTTTCACGATATATTACTCCGAAAACTAATTTTGTGTTGTAAATAATCTTATATGATAAATAAATTACCAGCCTTATATTATTCAGGCCTTTTTGTCCTGCTGTTGAACAAAAGCGTTTCCCCGAACGCTCCACCCTTCGCCATTATTGTCAAAAAGTATTGAAAATCCTTTTCTACGGGAAAAAGGGAATGACCATATTTTTCCCTGTAGTTTATTAAAACTAAATCATTTTTCCTAACGTACTTCCACAATCAGGTGATGTGATCAATTTTCTAATTTCAATAGTGACGCAAATGTTGCGTCACTTTCCTACACGAGTATTCATGGTTTTACAGCGAGGGAAACGAAATTAAAACGATTTTACCAATACGTTGTAAACTTCTTATCTAGAACTACAGAGACTTAGTTCAAGTCTAGTCAAATTCGATTTACGAAAGAGATGCTATGGTTTAACGCAGATCGATTAGATATTTCTTTTACAGTAGTCGTTTTTTCATGGGTAACTCCCATGTTCTTAGAAATAATAAGTTACGTAATGTTAATGAGGAGAAACTAGGTTTTAAGGTTCTCTAAAATCCAAGAATGTGACTAGACCAAAACATACGATTTTATCAAGAAACAGTACACTAAAGAGAATGCACAACAATGAGAAATTAAAAATGGGGTTTGAGCAGAATAAATGAGTTTGTAAAGTTTGCATGTGCATCTAGAAAACTGTTCAAAATCTGTGATTTTTCTCTAATTTGTTCTAAAATGTTTCCATTCATTTCATGAAGTAATTACTCCCTATCATTTGTTATGTAATCATTCTACTAAAAACTTAAACTTGATGTATTTGTATCTAATCAATAATGCAAGTGTAATATGATGTCACGAATCCAATTTAAATGGTCATAAATCCAGAATAATTAATGAAATATTTCGAGAAATATAAAGTGCTCGATAATTTCAATATGAAAGTGCCGAAAAGCTGTGAAAATAAATTAGTGATTGACATAAGCGAAGCGAATTTGTTTATAATACAATTTTGATTGTGCCATATGAAAAGCATCCTTGTGTCGTAGGCTTAACAATATTCATGAGCATAAAATTTTGTGTTGAAATAACTTGTTAAATTATATCAATATATGGGGTTGGTGTATCGTTAGTTGTTACTGATTAAAGCACTTAAAATCAAGATATCTTTAAATCTTATCTTATCATACTGCCAACTGGCTTCTTTGCTACCTTATGGTGTTCTGATAGAAAGAGTAATTTACTAATAGTTGGGTGCTACTGCATTCCATATCTCTTTTCTTATCAACTCCAAAATATTAAAAGACTAAAAGGATGGTGAAATGATTTTAAATAATTTAATTTTGGTAATTTTTTTTTTAAATTGTCAGAAACAGTGGAAAATGCTTGATAATTTAGTCACCATGTGCAAATATAGGTGACCAAACCAATTCTGAAGACATAAATCCTCTTTTACCAGCAAAAACAACACACCAACCGCAAGAACCGAAACAGAAAAAGCGTAACAAAACTCCGTCCAACTCATTACATCCGCCAACCCCTCGTACCTAATATACCTAGAATTATCATCATCATCTTTGCCCTCAGCTCTTGTCTCGGCAACCTCTGCTGGTTCCACTGGAACGGCTTCCGGTTCTACTGGAGCAGGGTCAGTTTTCCTAAGACCAGGGATAGGGATCCCGGAGCCGAGCCATCCAGTCATCTGGGATTTGACGTTGGTGATGAGGTCCAGTTTACTGCCAGCTTTTGTGGGACTGTGAATAATAAATCATATTTAAATATGGAATCTGACTGAGTGCAAAACAGAAAATCAAAAAGATCGTAAGGGTATAATTATTCCTTTGCTGTCGTATAATTTTGGTCCTAAAGTTTCTTGAACCCCATTGCAGTAGAGAGAAAATAAGGCTTTAGTTATTTTCCAATGTCTGGTTTCTATAGGACTGTTACATCATTCAGCCCAACCCTTAATCTGCCATGTACCTAAACTATGCTAATTTGAACCAAAAATGTTTATAAATTTAAGTGGAACCCTTTCTTTGTCCTCATAAAATACATACTCCATGATTATAAAAGTGTACGAATTTAATTTGTAATAAATCTTCTTTACATCCAAATAAATTTAATGAGTGTTCCCATTCCAATTGAAATGCAATGGTAAAAGTACTTGACCCAGATTAAAGTAGATTGTATCTGAAAATCAATAATTTACGAAAGCTTTGTTACAAATACTGCTAATTAAATTCTCGTCGTTAAAAACGCAATATCGTGCTACCACGTAAGAACCTACATCCTGGAAAGCAGCAAGGACGAGTGCTAAATAAAAAATAAGACTAAGGAGTTTTGTGATAAATACCAGTTTGAATAAAGAAAACGCCTAATTTAGCACTTACCAGCAGGATAAAACCAAGGTAAAAAGAATGTAAACAATAAAATTCCATTAGGTACCTTAGCTTTTCGCCTTCCGCCACAGCAGCCGCTGCTGCTTCGCCCATCGGTTCCTTCGTTGGGGTTGGGACTTCCTCATCTTGGGGTTCGCCCTTAGCAGCCCCCATCCACGAGCTAACCTGATTCGTAAGTCCTGAAAACATTTTCACTGGCACTAGCTACTCAAACAACTACACAACACAATCACTCAGCGAATTAACTACGCTGCGACAGTTTCGCACATGACCCACGACACGGATGGTCTGCTATGCGGCTGTAGAAAGCGTGATCAGCTGAAAAACTAAATGGAAAACCGTGATCGACCAGGGAAATTGAGGAAGAAACCACTGCGCATGAAAACTTGCGCTCCTGCGCTATTTACGCTTTACAATATTTTCACACAAAGCAACTGGATCTAAAATGCAAATCCAGTTCTTCCTACTATGTCATAAGGGCTAAATTAGCGTGTAAGGTTTCCAACATATGCTCTTATCTTGAGGGCTGCCAATGGACGTCAAAAATATGTCAAAATACAGATAACTATGTTCTGTTACTATCTATGTTACTACGTTTTGTTACTATCTAAGCAACAAACTTTTACCAAGTTTTTCCAAGTGATCGAATGTTAATTAAAATGTGTTAATTCAAAAGTTCGAACAATTACTGTGTCCTCTAATCTTTGGAATGCTATTTAAGCGAAGGGAAAACTAGAACAATTATTGTTTTATTCAAGTGCTTTCGAATTTCTATGCTTCATGATCCTTCACGGAGGCACAAAAGTTCATATTTTCATAACTCGATTATTTTTAGCCAAATCACTCGAAATCGTAATATAACTTTCGTAAGCGAATCATTTTGGTGATAAAAATAATATGCATATAACGAAGCGTTTTGTTTAAGTTTAATCTGTTTTGAAAACTATCAAATTAAAAAAAAACTTGACATTTTCTGATTTGATTCACAATTTTTGTTTGCAGTGAATTTTTACAACAATCTCTGTGTTTTATCTAACAAATGTAGGATTCCGTAGTCCCGGAGACTTTAAATTACGGTAATACCTCGAATAAGACGTAAGGGTGTGCAAAATTCCATCATGACAGAAACTCGAAGAATACAGCTTCACCTTGGAAAATGTATAGAGGATTTGGACCAATTACACAATGTACCAGATTTGAAGTCGAAAAGGGCTACTCTGTAAGTAATCTCAGTCTATCCAAGCAAAGAATCTCGTCTTTACCTGGAAAAACGATATAAAATTGTGATTTTTCTTGTAGGTTATGCAAAACTGCTCAAAAATTATTCGAAAGTGCGGAAGAGGCTCGTGAGAAGGGAGACGAGGAGTACTCTTATGTTTACTACATGAAATACCTTCGCGTGATAGCTTATATTAGCAAAGACAAGGATTATTTGAAGGACAAGTCTTATTTCAACAACATGTTGGGTGCAAAGAACCCGAACAAGGCAATAGATTATGCTGAGAAACTGAAGAACAGCCTTATCGACAGGTAAATAGAATACAATATATATTTTCAAGTAATAAAATTACATACACAGGTGTACATAAACGAAGAACTTCATCCTAGTTAAACACATACCAGTATTAGGCGTAGGTAATACCTTAAGCAATTGTACACAATTAATAATGTCAGGGAGTCCCAAACTAGACAGTCAGTGTCTTGGTGTTCAGAAGTGAAAGAAGAAAGTACAGTTAAATCTATTGAATTTGATAAGAATTGTTTTGGTTAAAGACATATTTACTTTGCATTTACATACCACTACCAATGATAAGTAATACTGAGTCATAATGTAAATAATGTTTTATTGTAGTTTTTGTCAGAAAAAAACTGGCAAAGGCTGTGTTTGTTTTTAAACATTGTAATTGAAAATGCTTAATTGTAATTGTGTTCATCATATTATTCAGTGAAAGTCATGGATTTCTTTCAATGGAGGTAATTATATGAAAACATTGGTTAATTGTAAATGGTTGAAGGTAATTAATATTGGTCAACAGGACCATATCAAATCTATACTAATATTATAAAGCTGAAGAGTTTGTTTGTTTGAACACGCTAATCACTGGAACTACTGGTCCGAATTGAATAATTATTTTTGTGTTGGATAATCCATTTATTGAGTAAGGCTATAGGCTATTTAACATCACGCTACAAATGATAAGAGTCGAGCAGCGGATTAAACCACGCGGGAGCAGCTGGTATACATTATATTGACTTGAATACCATGATCAATACCCCCTTGGGTCTTTTGCTTGAAAAAAGACCCAAGGGGGGTTTTGATCATCATTTTTTGCTTCCTGCCGGGTAAGCGGGATTGTCCGAAAGGGTTACCGCTACCCCGGAACATAAAGGGCTACGGAAGGAACATGGATGGGTTTTAGTCAGTAAGAGTCTGACACTCCCTTCCGCTCCACCCAGAGCGGGAGCAGTCATTGGGTCTTTTGCTTCTAAACATTCTAATACACTTAAGGTTTAATTCAGTTTTATTATGAAAATTCATTTACATTTAAAAACAGTATTCGGGAAAGCCTCTTAGTTTAGATATAACACACAACATTACATAACACCTGTAATCTCCGCAGGGCTACGCAGAGGTGTTCCCACAACTAGATATAATAGCTAGTACTCAAAACTACATTATTGATTTAATCTTAAGTAGGATAGCTAACTTACTTAGCTATGTCACTTTGCTGTCTGGCTAATCTGTGATTTATTTGATAGATATTATTTATTTCTGTCAAATTGGTTTAAAAAAACAACTTACAGTTTTGCTTGTCATAAATAAATGTTTTGAAACTAAATGACAAAGATGCACAGATTTATTTCATTTTAATATTTTGAGGGACACTATACACCCATAGATAGGCGTTCTAACAGAAGATTATGTCTAGTATGGGACTTTTCCACCCACACTGTCCTAATAGTTACAGTCTGAATGAGATGTGTTCTAGTGGTCGCCCTTAACAGATCCAGAATGATTGTTCAATCCACTGACTGAGATTGCGCCTCCAGAAATACCTAATACCATAGCCAGCCGCGTGAAGAGAGATGTCGGCATATGAAGGGGCCCCTCAGGGCCAAGCCTGCCGGGTAAGCGGGATTGTCCGAAAGGGTTACCGCTACCCCGGAACATAAAGGGCTACTTCTTCTTCTTCTTCTTGGGGCTTTGGTTTCCGCACTCAGTCCTTGGCGGACCATTGTGCGTGGGCCATGGCGGCCTATGGCGGTTATTCCAGCCAGCCCACCTCCTTCCAGAAGTTGATGACGTCTCCTGGTCTGTGTAATATATCTGTAAAAGATTTAGGTGTTCCAATAGTTTGTGTCCTAATCTGTGTGACGCCTGTGCACTCAAAGAGTACGTGCGCGACGGTTTCTTCAGCCTCCATGCAGGCCCTGCACAGAGGACTGTCTGTTATGTCTATTGTGTGGAAGTGTTTGTTTAGTGAGCAGTGTCCCGTGATGGTCCCCGTCATCAGGCGCAGGCCGGTTCTGTTCAGGCGTTGTAACCGTCTGGTTAACCTTTTATCCAGGGATGGCATGGCCTCCCTGGATTGCCTGCAGCCCGGTGACGAGGTCCACCAGCTCTCCGCTTGTGTGTGGGTGATTTCTTGTAGCCATCTGCGTAGCTGGTTAAAGGGAATGGGTATCATGGGTTCCGGTCCGCAGGCTGGCGCACTGGAGGCTCTCCTCGCTAGCTCGTCAGCTGCGTCGTTACCCAATGATCCGCTATGTCCTTTTATCCATTGTAGTGTCACTTTGTTGCGGTAGAGTACTGATATACGTTCTAGTGCGTTGTGACATTCTAGTGTTAGTTTTGAGGTGTGGTGTTGTTTCTTTAGGGATTGCAGGACCGAGGCGCTGTCGGAAACTATGCGTATTTGCGCATCGGTGACTTTCCTGGCTTCTATTGCGTGTGCTGCCTGTATGATGCGCACACACTCCGCCTGGAAGACGGTGTTGTGCTTGCCCAGTGGGCTGGATATGTGTATATTAAGGTCTCGTGAGAACACCCCGACTCCGCTTCCGGAGTCGGTCTTCGACCCGTCGGTGTATACTCTTAGTTCTTCCGGACCAGAGTAGTCACACTGTTCTTCGATAAGTGATATGACTATGTTTTTGAAATTGGTGTTGTTTTGGGGCTCTATCGCAGGGTGACGCTAGCATTGGTTGATGTCTGATTGCGTCATCCCTTACCCGTGTGTGCTTTACTCTGGAATCTTTACTTAGGGTTCCTGTTATATTTAGCCGAAAGGCGGCCATGGTTGCCTCCTCTCGCACGATGAGGTGTAGAGGCGGCAGTCCTAGCATCGCCTGTAGGGCTGCTGTAGGTGTCGTTCTCATGCAGCTAGTAATAGCTACACAAGCAAGTCGCTGCAGTTTCTCAAGTTCTTTTTGGGTTATGCTTAAGTTTGTTCTGGGCCACCATACTAGTGAGCCATATGTGATGGTTGGTCGGATGACCGTGGCGTATAGCCAGTGTGTGATTTTGGGTTTAACACCCCAGTTCCTGCCCAGCAGTTGTTTGCATTGCCACAGTGATATGGTGTCTTTTGTGATCATATGTTTAGTATGCCTTGCCCAGTTCCGCTGACTATCCAGAAAGATTCCCAGATATTTGGTCTCAGTTGATAGGCTTAGGGTTGTTCCGAAGAATCGGGGTAGTTGTAGTGTGGCCATTTTCCTTTTTTTGGTGAAAAGGATCAGTTCGGTCTTCGTTGGGTTCACTGATAGTTGGTGTCTGTGGCACCAGTCCTCTACTATTTTCAAGGCTTGGCGCATGAGGTTGCATAGTGTGTTTTCATGTGTGCCGTTTATTTTAATAGTTATGTCGTCGGCGTAGCCTACTGTATAGTAGCCTTTTTCGTTGAGTGTTTTTATGAGGCTGTCTACGACCAGGTTCCATAGTAGCGGTGAGAGAACGCCCCCTTGCGGGCATCACGATGATGATTTTCACTTCTCGCCATGCGAGAGGTACGTATTTGAGTGCTATGCTGGCTTGATATATCTTTACCAGCCATGGTGTCACCTGGTCCAGTCCCCACTGCAGTAGGGCTGGAAAGATGCCGTCCAGCCCTGCAGACTTAAATGGTTTAAAGGTGTCGATTGCCCACCTTATCCGGTCCTCTGTGACTATTTTGTGGGCTCTGGACCAGTCTAGGTCTGTTGGGGTCCATTCTGGTTCTGCTTCCCATTCCTTGTCCTCTAGGAGTTTGCAGTCCGGGAAGTGGGTCTCGAGGAGGGCTAAATCTCATAAAGGGCTACGGAAGGAACATGGATGGGTTTTGATTTCCCAGCCTTAAAAAAAAAAGCCGCGTGAAGAGAGCAAAGCTAAAAACTGACCCACGCCTCCTACCTTACCTACCTTATGTACAGACGCCAGCACATCAAGCTATCCCTAACTGTCAAATTTTCTCAATTAAAAATGAACCTTATGTCTCTGCAATAAAGTTTAAATACTATCACAGAAATTTGACTGATTGTGGTAACTTGATGTGTACAACTACTTCTCAGTGCCTTAGAAGCCTTTTACTATGCTTCAGCAAACAGTAGTCAATAATATTGAACATTCCACGAAATAAAAATGTAAATGTTTTTTGAATAAGGATAATAAATTTTTTTTTAACCCATTAGATGTTTGCCTATTAGAAATCGTTTCCATATAAGCTCAACAATTTATTTATGGTTATATTTAATGTTGTTTTGAGTTTTTTTTTAATAGAACATACAATGTGGCGCTACAGTCGTGACATTAATTTCTAATGCGTAGGACTAACGCCCATTAGTCATATAAATGTAGGTAGGATAAATTAAATCGCAATTAAAAAAAAAATCCAACTAAAACAATAATAAAATCAATTCACCTACTTTTTGCAGTTGTTTCATCCTAATATTCATTCATGCGACTATTATGATCCGTGCCCTGGAAAATGACCGCTGCGCGACAGTTCTTTAAAAAAAGAAAAAAAAAACGTCTCTATTGTAGCGCCAGTCGTACCAAGGGGTATCGTATTACCCATTTACTGGGTTATGAGGTCAGATAGGCAGTCCATGCAAAATACTGGCATTCAGCTGCATCCAGTTAGACTGGAAGGCGACCGCAACATAGTTGGGAAAAGGCTAGGCGGATCTCATTGTAGCGCCACAATGTATATAATTATGAAAAATTAGTTTCATACTAGTTGAGGGGCTAACAAGGATAATTTTATAGGAAAAGTTCTCAAAAAGCTATCACAGCATTGTGTGACAATGCAGATTTTTCGGCAAAAAATTTCCAGCCCTCTGGTCTTTCAACATAATGTGAAGAGTATTTACATTATAATATACTAGCTACCTGACAAACGTTGTCCTGTCTTAACTATGATACCTACCATACGGTAGGTATGGTAGGTATCACTACCTACCCTACCTAACCTACCAAACCTACCAAACCTACCTACCCTACCTACCCTACGTACTCTACGTACCCTACATACCCTACCAACCCTATGTCCGTCTCCTGGTTCTAAGCTACCTTCCCAACAATTTTCAGCCAAATCGGTTTCGCCGTTCTTGAGTTATAAATAATGTAACTAACACGACTTTCTTTTATATATATAGATTCTAATGTAACATCACCACACTTCTTTCTCGAAGAACAAGGCAGACTGAGGCTTATAATACACCTACATTTAGCCACTTGCACCATGTGATAGGGTCAAATTAATTATTTCAATTATTATTATGATACTAATATTCTCGACAAATTGTGGTTTCCTGCTTAAGTATTTATGTATGTAAAGCTTGTATGATAGCAGTTTTATGCTAAAATAGTACAGGATTTTTATGAAAAAAATAGAACATAGTAATATTTTTTATTGTTAACATTTAAGATACCAGAAAGAAGAGAAAACAAAGCGATTGAACGACATAAAAGAGAATGAGCTAATCAAACAGAAGATAGACGAGAGCCGGAAGAAGACAACGGAGACCACACCGGTTATTGAATCACCACAGCCTCTGGGATTACCAGGTAGGTTCATGAAAATTCTAAATCTCATTATTAATTTTTAGGCTTTGCTGTCTGTTTCTTACTGTGTTAATGAATTGAAGAGCTCTAAAACAATGAGCTATTGCTACTTTTATTATTCCATATTTTTTTTTTCTTAAATACAATTAACTATGATATTTGAATATTTGTACACCCTATGATGAAGAACAGTGGTAGCCCAGTTGTTTCGGCCTCGACTTACGAGTTGTAGGGCGTGAGTTCGAACCCAAGCAGGCGCTTTACTGCTCTCAAAACGGTGAAGGAAAACATCGTGAGGAAACCGGTATGTCCTGGAACCAAAAATTCAAAGACATGTGTATCTAAAACTATGCAGTCTAACAAGCGCTCTCTCATAATGATACCCAACATGCCCTAGTAGCCCCACTTCGCATTTTTAAGAACCCCCTTCAGTCCCATTTGCATAAAAAAAACTTATTTGCGAAAAATTTGGGAAAACGTCATCTAAAACTAGCAAAATCAAGTTAATAGCATTAGTAGTTCTTGAGATATCCAGCTGTGACAGACGGACGGACAGACAGACATACTGAGTCGCACCATAAAAGTTCCTCTTTACCATTTTGGTAACGATCCCTGAAAACCGATTATTTGAAATGTGTATGTCGGATACGCACAATGAAAAACCCGTAGTTGGGATAAATTATTTACCCCAAGAACAAACTTAATTGAAAAACGTGTTCTCTCATACATTTAAACTGCACATGTAAGTTTGTACACACAATATTGGGAGAATTACCATGTTATTTTAAGACCATCGATTCCATTTTTATAGGTTTACCTGTTCCTACATACATATAGAACTATTTTCTGTATTTTTTTTCAAAATGTTTCCCTCAGTAGTTTCTGAGATTAGAGGAGCCTTTTATCCTTAAACAAAAATATACAGTAATCCATTCTCATTAAATTACCTAAAACCACCAATTAATTCGTCAATTTTCCCAATAGGTATACATTTTACCCAACTCAAGATCGAAAACCTCAAATCTGCCTCCAATAAGGTGAACGAAAAAGTATTTTCTAAACACATTCCACCTTATTACATTGAACTCCTTGGTTCCAGGTCCTGATGAGGTGACGATCAAGAGTGAGCAGTTGTACACGATTTTGAAGAGTGGCAAGCTGAAAGTTATGATCCTGGATGCGAGGCCAGGGAAGGACTTTGTGGAGTCGCACATCAACTGCCCAGCGTGCATCAGTGTGCCTGAAGAGTGTATTTCTCCTGGGTAAGAGCATAAGCTTAATCTCTTTGTTGGAACAGTGGTAGCCCAGAGGTAACGGCCCAGACTTACGTGTTTTGGGTTGTGGATTCGAACCCAGGCTGGATCTTTACTTTGTATAAATAATTTCATTACCACTGATACCAAATCATGAAGAAAACAGCATGCTCTAACACACCGTGGTACCCCAGAGGTAACGGCCCTGACTTATGGGTTGTGGATTCGAATCCAGCCAGGAGCTTTACTTTGTATTAATTATATCATTACCAGTGATACTAAAACATGAGGAAAACGACATGCTGTAGAACCAAAAATTCGAAGACATGTGACATCTACTAACCAGCATTGCCCCCCATGGTAGATTCTCGAAGAGACCTGTGTCCTTGCAGTGGGTGGGAACATTATAGGCTTCTTCTTCTTTTCGTGTGGTTAGTAACTAACCTGGTGTCAGAGTTTTTATGCTGCCCATGGGCCTCTGACTTAGCTACACATGCTGTTGAGAAATATCTCTCAGACATGCTGGTTTCCTCACAATGTTTTGCTTCACAGATTTTTAAGCAAGTGATAATTACACAATACGCACATGAATCCGTAAAATCAGAGGTGCGTGCCTTGGGTTCGAACTCGAGACCTATGACTTGGCAGTCCAACGGTCACACCACTAGGCTATCACTGCTTATAGGCTGATTTTGCTTATGCTGTTTAATAAGAAAAGACCGAACCTGGTAGTCCTAATGTTTTTCAGTGCATTCACATCATAGGAACGTTGAATGCCTGGATGAAAATACTCTTCAATCAGTCTTTCAAAGTTCACTGCTTAAATGTATCTTACTGGGTACTAGTGGGATGATGCAAAGTGTCACTTGTCTACAACATCCTCTCGAATCCACAGACAATCAGCAAACGTGCTGGAACAGAACCTCCCGGCCGCCTCCCGACCTGTCTGGGCAGACCGCGCTACCATGGAGCTGATCATCATGCTGGACTGGAACAGCACCGCCGTCATACCCGGCAAGACACTGCATCTGCTCAAGACTATACTCCTCAAGGTATACATTCCTAGTTGTATGGAAAGCGAATTAAAATAGAATAGTTTTACTTTGACATTTAATTTTTATAACAAAACATACTACAACACATAAACAGTAACATCACACAAACCTCAATAGGTTTATGTGGATGATTAAATGGAATAACATTCAATGTGGTGAAAATAATAAGGGACTTTCAATTTAATTTATGACGCCCTGGCAATAAGCCGGGCTTTCAGAAAATGTTGTGTTATTTTTATGTAGACACCAGAGCGATTCGACAATATACTGTTTTCAAACTTTTGAACGCCGTTGTCACATATACATGAGAAGCAAGCACATGCCATGTACGCCAACAACAAATATATGACAATACGGGTACACTATACGAAACACGATCTACACGAAAGAAACAATTAAATCATTACTTTTGTGTGATTGCTATATACATAGATATCTTAAAAGGTGAAGCTCTCCTGCCAATTTAATGACATGACACATCCATAACAAGGGTTAAATTCATGATAACAAGAAGAAATAAATACGTAGCTTGGCGTGTAGGGCACGCGCGTGCTTTTATGCTCTGGCGTTTAAAAGGTTAAATCCATTTCCCTGAATAAAACATGTTATTGTTAATAGCGATAAGGGCAAGAGAACTTATATGTGTGTATCATTATGTTATATTGTGTATCTGTGTGTTCCAGTGGGACGTGAAAGTGCAGTACTCGCGCCAGCCGCTGGCGCTGCACGCGGGCTACGAGGACTGGCTGCTCAAGTACCCTGCCTTCACCACCAACCCGCAGGCCGTGCCGCCGCGCCAGGACGACTTCATGGACGACATGCTGGGTGAGCAGACATACATAGGATAACCCTTATCATCTACAGGCACACTATACATATTACAGATGAAAAGGCTATTTGACAAGGTCAGAAATAATAAATGAAATCACATAGAAACAAATTCGCTCGTCTTAACAACTTCTTTGCTTTCCATTTGATTTCATATATCTGTGACGTCACATTTTATTATTTCATACAAACCACGTACAAATTCTGCGTTTTGACAGTTCATAAAAAGCAACGTCATTGACTGTGTGTGTGACAGTTGATGTAGAACATTTCAAAAGGGGTAACACAATGGACGGTAACCTTTGGATGGATCTTTAGGAGAAAGAAAAACAATACTGCAGATAACCTATGGTGTCATTTACATATAATATATTATTAATACATATATAATATGACGAAGGGATTCGTTATCAGTGGGTCGCGTCATCGGAAATAACACTCACAAAAACTTCGTTAACACTTTTAATTACTTGCTAACTCGCACTGAACACAAAATAATAAAGGATGGCTCGATTAAGAACTAAGGAACGCGGGAAGTTTAGCGCGGAGTAACGAACGTCCACTCAGCCTGACGGACCGATCCAATGTGTCCTCACTCAACTATCACCGCACACTTGTGCCTCCCCACTTACATGTTAGCCAACCTACCTGTCAACGTCAGTACCTGTCAATGTCAAATAACCGATTATACTTCCGGATCGACATTTGACTCGATTATTCGTCCGGTGTTGCCATTACTCCACGCTAACCATCCCCAAGTTATTACTTGACGTTCCGAAACGTAAGCTGTCAAATCTAACTACATAGTTCCTTCAGTGTAAGATAGATGGCGTTGATCCAGATTGATTGATATGCGTTGACGCTTCGACATATACATGCACATAGACACACATTCACATTTAATTTCCTCCTCGCAGGTGAGATCGATTACCCCAACTGGTCGGACCTGAGCCCGTCCGCGGCCGCGCCGCCCGCCGCCCGCGGCAAGCCGGGCGAGCCGCTCGTGGACAGGAGCAGTAAGGTAACTGTAATGCTATTCTGTAAAAATATCACCGAGAAAAAGTAGGTGAAGTGAGTTTAAAGTGAGCTGTCAATAGTGTAGTGAGTGGTGTGTGGCAGCGTGTAGGGGCCAGTGTCGGCCACAAGGAGCGAGCTGTGATTTGTGTGGTGACCACGGACGAATACATATAAAGAATTTTTATGGTGAGTAAAATAAAGATAATACTCTTTATTTTACTCACCATAAAAATTACATATAAAATACAAAACTAAACACACAACATAAAATGTACGAGAACTGCTGGAAATACGTGGTTGGCGGCATTTTGGCATTTTTGTTGTGATCGGTGGCCCGTGCGCGACCAGAATAAACGTTTACTTATATACAACTTCTTTTGGTATACTCTTCTTAATACAGCTTGGTTTAAAGTGTTAATATTCAACCAATGTCCTTGTTGCAGGCCGCAGCAGTACAGGTATACTCCGAACGCTCGCGCAACATGCAACTGATCTTAGAACAACAGGAGCGCATCGCGGACACCTCGCTCACGCTTGAGATGCAACGAATAGAGGCCGAACAGGTACGTGAAATGATAATATGTTGGCTTTACAAGAAATAGGAAACAAGTAAAACGGACATTGGGCGTATTGTACGCTTTGAGACCAGTTGTGACCCTGTAGGAACGGCCGTGACTTACGTGTTGTAGCTTGTATGTATTTTCATCACAGTTAGCGACTTGCTCATAATTGTTATATAGTAGGTAAAAAGATAGAATAAAATCATGTATAACCTAAGTACAATGTATGGGCCGCTGGACCCCCACCCAATACGCCGACAGTTCAGTCCGTTCGCCGATTACCACCTACTATCATTTACAAAGTGGTCCTTCGAGCCGGATCAAACACATGAATTATGGTGACGCCATCAGTGAAAATGGTGAAGGAATACATCGTGAGGATACCGACAAGTCCTAAAAACAAAAATTGGAAAACATGTGACAATCACCAACTCATCTCTCCATCGACACTCTCTCATCAAAGTGAGGCCTTATAGGTCTTCAAGACTTACAGAGGATTTTTAAAGCATGTCTGAAGCGTTTGTTACCTTTTTCAGTTAGAATTTTTGCCGTAACGTATTATTTCAATAAATTATTTCCTAGTTAGATTTCGTTGTTCAAAATAGTCTTTGTAAAGATTCATCACACATCTGTTTTAGACCTTCTCCAAAATGATGGAAATTAGTCTTCCCATTTCCACCTGCGTTCCTCATCCTATTACCTCGTACGGTACTCAAAAATAAACTAAAAAGGTTGGTCATGTCATAATTACTATGTTTTGCTTCTCAGGACTGGGAGAAAGTACGAGAACAGCGAGAAGGTGAGGAACAAGACGAACTTCGAGCCATGTACAAGTTGCGAGAACAGGAGATCATCTCGCAGCTCATGCAACTCGAAAACAAGCAGTATGATATGGTGAGTACGAACTAGAATAGTTTAATTATATAAATAAAATGTATCATAAACATCCACCTTCCAGATTTTTTTTTTTTAAACTAGCTGGCCCGACAGACATTGTCCTGTCTTACTCCCTACCTACCCCAAATACCCTACCTACCTACCTACCTTCCCTACCTATACCTGCCCTACCTACTATCCCTACCTACCTACCTTCCCTACCTGCCCTACTTACTATACCTACCTACCTACCTTCCCTATCTACCTCTTCTCTACCTATACCTACCTGCCCTACCTACTATACCTACCTACCTACCTGCCCTACCTACCCCTTCTCTACCTATACCTACCTGCCTTACCTACTATACCTACCTACCTTCCCTACCTGCCCTACTTACTATACCTACCTACCTACCTTCCCTATCTACCTCTTCTCTACCTATACCTACCTACTATAACTACCTACCTACCTCTTCTCTACCTATACGTACCTGCCCTACCTACTATACCTACCTACCTACCTTCTCTACCTATACCTACCTGCTCTACCTACTATACCTACCTACCTACCTTCCCTACCTACCTCTTCTCTACCTATACGTACCTGCCCTACCTACTATACCTACCTACCTACCTTCCCTACCTACCTCTTCTCTACCTATACCTACCTGCCCTACCTACTATACCTACCTACCTACCTTCTCTACCTATACCTACCTGCCCAACCTACTATACCTACCTACCTTCCCTACCTACCTCTTCTCTACCTATACGTACCTGCCCTACCTACTATACCTACCTACCTACCTTCTCTACCTATACCTACCTGCCCTACCTACTATACCTACCTACCCACCTTCCCTACCTACCTCTTCTCTACCTATACGTACCTGCCCTACCTACTATACCTACCTACCTACCTTCCCTACCTACCCCTTCTCTACCTATACCTACCTGCCTTACCTTCTATACCTACCTACCTTCCCTACCTACCTCTTCTCTACCTATACCTACCTGCCCTACCTACTATACCTACCTACCTACCTTCTCTACCTATACCTACCTGCCCTACCTACTATACCTACCTACCTACCTTCCCTACCTACCTCTTCTCTACCTATACCTACCTGCCCTACCTACTATACCTACCTACCCCTTCTCTACCTATACCTACCTGCCTTACCTTCTATACCTACCTACCTACCTTCCCTACCTACCTCTTCTCTACCTATACCTACCTGCCCTACCTACTATACCTACCTACCTACCTTCTCTACCTATACCTACCTGCCCTACCTACTATACCTACCTACCTACCTTCCCTACCTACCTCTTCTCTACCTATACCTACCTGCCCTACCTACTATACCTACCTACCTACCTTCCCTACCTACCTCTTCTCTACCTATACGTACCTGCCCTACCTACTATACCTACCTACCTTCCCTACCTACCCCTTCTCTACCTATACCTACCTGCCTTACCTACTATACCTACCTACCTACCTACCTACCTTCCCTACCTACCTCTTCTCTACCTATACCTACCTGCCCTACCTACTATACCTACCTACCTTCTCTACCTATACCTACCTGCCCTACCTACTATACCTACCTACCTACCTTCTCTACCTATACCTACCTGCCCTACCTACTATACCTACCTACCTACCTTCTCTACCTATACCTACCTGCCCTACCTACCTACCAACCTTCCCTACATACCTAACCAGAATTAGGCAAATCGGTTCAGCCCACAGATATAGATAGACATAGATAACGCAGGAGCAACTACTTCGCGTGCCTAGCTTACGTACAAAAATTGTAAGTGGTCACTTTCGCGCTCAGTCTGCATCGGTATACAGCGCTAGTCGGATCATCATACATCACTAAATAGTGCTTGTGAGTCATAATAGGTAGTCAAAAAATGGCACGCTTGGTTTTCGATCATCATACATCACTAAATAGTGCTTGTGACGTCATAATAGGTAGTCAAAAAATGGCACGCTTGGTTTTCATACTTGTTTCGTTATACTTGCGTTATCTATGTCTATCTATATCTGTGGTTCAGCCCTTCTCGAGTTTTTGTGAGACTAACAAACGTCAATTCATTTTTATGTTTATATAGATGTAAGTAAAACTGTTAACACAAGTTTCCGAAACTGAGAAATAAGGAAAGATTTTTGGAAAAATTATCCCTAAAGTGGTGGTAAAAATGGGATGAATGTGTATATGGAAATTCGTCGTTGTTGCCGACGAATTCCATCATGCACATGGTAGATAAGAGATCCTGATTTGACTTAAAACATCCTGATTGTTATTCAGGATCTGTTGATGTTGTGATTCTGCAGGATCCGAAGTTGTACAATATAGATTCCTAAAATGTCTCAAAGAAAAACAACTAATAGCGTTAATACTAATAACCTAATTTACTCTTTAGGAACAAGAAAACCAGAGTCTTCGCGAACAGTTAGAAGAATACCAGAGGCGCGAGCGAGAGGATGCTGAGAAGTTAGCTGAAACTATCAGCAATGCCACGGAGGAGCCTGAAGTGGCTGATGTCGAAGGTAAAGGAGATGGCCGTTAGATAGTGTTGTAATTTCTAGGGAAAAATACGACTTAAAGATGTGAAAATTTATTTGAGAGTTGTCAAGATAGAACAAACACCATAAATTATAAAACTAGTATTTTCTTCTTCAGCTTATCAGAGAGGTTTAATAGGTATAGAATAGTATACATTTACAACATCCGCCCTCAATTAAAACTCTCTAGAGAAAAATAAAATACCACATTATCAAAACCTATGCTAAATCCAAACCAGCTACACATCTTTTATGTGCAATACGCCCTAACGGTTTTGTTAGCATATCAGCAAAATTCAAATCTGATCTGACGAATTTAATATCTATAATACCGTCAGATACCTTCTCCCGTATAAAGTGATATCTTGTATCTATATGTTTTGTTCGCTCGTGATGGACACGGTTATGCACTAAATTTTGTGCACTCTGACTGTCGTTAAACAAAGTAACAGTATCGGACTTACCAGTTATTTCCGATACAAATCGTCTTAGGTAGCACGCCTCTTTAGCCGCAGCGGTTAGTGCCATATACTCCGCCTCGGTAGATGACAAAGCAGTCGTCTGCTGCTTTTTCGCCTGCCACATTACAGGACCTCCAGCCATCATAAAATAGTAGCCAGTATATGACTTTCGGTCCATGCTACAGTTAAAGCAAACAATGTACGGAGTGAAGAATGACGAACTACAGGGGCAAACGTTTCATTGTAGTCAACACCTTCTATTTGTCTGAAACCTTTAACCACTAGTCTGGCCTTATACTTCATAATATTTCCGTCAGCATCCATCTTTAATTTATAGACCCATTTACAAGGTATGACCTTATTTTCATTGGGTCGGTCAACAAGCTTCCAGGTTTTTAATTTTAATAAAGAATTGTGTTCATCAGTCATTGCCAAAAGCCATCTATCAGCATCATTTGCATTCACTGCCTCGAGATAATTCTTCGGTTCAATAATCTCTTCAGCAAATACCTTAGAGGTAAAGAAATCCGGTTGTTTAAGAGTCCTAGTAGGATATCTACTTAATTGCTGATCCACAGCTGGCTCTATCCGTTCAGGACTTGAAGGATCCTCTAATTCTGCTGAATTATAATCATTTTCATCATCACTACATACAGAATTATTTTCTTGACGAACTTCATTCACATCCTGCTGCTGCTGCTGCTCATCAATCAAAATAACTGGTTCTGTATTCACAGATTCAACAGCATTACCTTTTAATTGTGAAAAATTATTTTCAAAAAATGTTACATCTCTTGACTTCTGTATGCTTCTTGGATTTGAAGAATCGAAATAATAACCATTTGGATCTTCTGAGTATCCAACAAAGATTACTTCTTTAGTCTTCAGATCTAATTTCTTCCGTTGACAAGCTGGAACTTGTATAAGTGCTCTACACCCAAACACACGCAAATGGGTCAAATCACCTTTATTGCCATTCCATTTTTCAAATGGTGTTTTTCTTTCATGAGCCCGATGTGGTGACCTATTTTTCAAGTATACAGCAGTCTTGAAGGCATCTTCCCAGTACGCTTTGGATAGCAAACTCTGAGCTAGCATGGACCGTGCTTTTTACACGATGGAACGATTGGTCCTTTCTGCTACTCCGTTTGATTGAGGGCTATACCCTACAGTAGTCTCATGCGTCACTCCTTTTGTAGCTAAGTAATCCGCAAGCTCTTTATTGACATACTCCTTTCCGCAGTCAGTTCTCAATCTCTTGATTTTAGCGCCGGTTTGTGTTTCTACTAATGCTTGGAAAATACAAAACTTTTCTTTAACTTGTGCTTTAGAAGCAATAAAGTAAGGATAGATCATCCGCGAAAAATCGTCTATGAAAATGAGAACATACTTATTACCTTGGAATGATGTCTCAGACATTGGTCCACATAAATCTGAGTGGATCAATTCTAGCTTTGAGAGAGCTTTCTTGTACGCAATCGTCTTGAAAGGTTTTCTCGTCTGCTTGCCTTCAACACAGGCAACGCAACTCGATTTATCTATTTCAGTATAATCTATACCTACGTGAGAATTCTTTAACTGGTTCATACCAATGCGACATAAGTGACCTAACCGTTTGTGCCATAACAGGTACCTGCTCAACGTGTTAGAGTGCACCTCATACGCGACATTTTGGAGGGAATTAGTTGTACAATCGAGAGTGTACAGTCCACCACTAGCTGAACCATGTTGAATCGCCTCACCTTCAAAAGAAAAATCATTATCTTTATAAAAACTACAACCATTCTTATCAAAAAGTACTACAAAACCTTTGTCTACGACTTTCTTGACAGAAATCAAATTATTAGTAAGTTTAGGTACATACGCTACATCTTTGATGCTATTTACCACATTATACACAGTGTTAATAGATATGTCACCAATACCACCACAGTCGATCTTCTCACCATTGGCAACAGTAACAGTGCTACCTTCTAATGGATTGATCTCCTTGAACCAATCTCGTCGAGGAGTCATGTGTTTTGATGCACCAGAATCAATAAACCACTTATTTATCTCCAAACACGAAGAACCAAGAGCACTAAAAGTAGTCTCCCTGTCTGATGAACTAACGCCTTCTTTACCTTATTGCGTAGAGGGCAGTCAGGCCGTTTGTGTCCAGGTTTACGTAGGTGTTACATTCATAGCATACAATAGGTTTCTTCTTCTTTGTTTTATGAAAATCAATGTCAGTTCGATTTTGCAGTTAAAAAGCTGCAACACTTTCTGTGGAGTCAACCTTTGACATTTCATTCAGTAGCTTTCTTTTAACTAGCTCAGTACTTACTTCTACATTGCTATTCTCCAATGCCAGTATTAGAGGCTCGTATTTCGAAGAGAGACCTCCTAATAAGATCGCAGCTATCGAAGCATCTTCAATTACCTTGCCGATGTCAGCCAAATCTTGTGCAGTACTCAAAACAGCGTTAATGTACATTTCAATATTTTGAAAATCATTCAGCGAGAGCCTATATAACTTTCTCTCTAAAGCCAACCTTCTGCCCATGCCTTTATCTTCATAAGCATCTTGCAATGCCTTCCAAGCTTCTAGAGCAGACTTTGCACTCCTAATATGCGTTATTGCTGAGCCATCTACTGTTAAGCATATTTTTGCTAGTGCTCTCTTGTTATTTCGAGATTTTACCTGTTCAGAGGTGGCATCTCCTTTATCGTACCCATCAATTGTGCACCACAGATCTTCATGGATTAAGTAGTTCTTCATTTTGAACTTCCACGAAGGGTACCCGTCTCTATTTGATAGGAGGAGCGAGGGTATTGATGATGAAGACCATCTGGTCGCTACAGAAACACCACTGGACATCTCGAAAAAAAAAATCTTCGAAAGTATTCAACTACAACAAATAACCTTTAACACACTATTTGTATTAAGATTGGCTGTATTTCCTATGAGAAATTCGTGCTGATAACGTGTTGTAATTTCTAGGGAAAAATACGACTTAAAGATGTGAAAATTTATTTGAGAGTTGTCAAGATAGAACAAACACCATAAATTATAAAACTAGTATTTTCTTCTTCAGCTTATCAGAGAGGTTTAATAGGTATAGAATAGTATACATTTACAACAGATAGAATACTCTTTACCTACTGGTATTATTATATAATAAAGCTTCTTTGTCGTTGGTTAGATTTACCGTGTGTCATAATCGATTCGAAAAGATCGATTGCGCGAGTACGCAATCGTTGCATTCATTTGCGTCATTCATTTGTTTGCAAAATTGGAAAGTACCTCTGTCGACGCGACCACTTGTTCTGGTTCCCCGAACAAAATATACGCGACTGTCGCTTTTAAGTTAGAAAAGTGTAGTATTAGGATGTTTTTGATGAATGTATTGCGCGCGCAGAGCGGCAGCGCATGGCGTCGGAGCAGGCGGCCGCCGCGCGCGAGGTGGCGGCGGCGCGCGCGCGCATCGCGGCCGTGCGCCAGCAGCGCGACCAGCTGGACCGCGCGCGCGAGCTGCTGGAGGCCACGCGCAAGCGGAGGCTGCAGCACGCGCGGGACGCGCGCAAGCCCGAGCTGGACCGCCCGCCGCACGGGGTGAGTACTCACATCGCCTGCAGCGCGACCAGCTGGACCGCGCGCGCGAGCTGCTGGAGGCCACGCGCAAGCGGAGGCTGCAGCACGCGCGGGACGCGCGCAAGCCCGAGCTGGACCGCCCGCCGCACGGGGTGAGTACTCACATCGCCTGCAGCGCGACCAGCTGGACCGCGCGCGCGAGCTGCTGGAGGCCACGCGCAAGCGGAGGCTGCAGCACGCGCGGGACGCGCGCAAGCCCGAGCTGGACCGCCCGCCGCACGGGGTGAGTACTCACATCGCCTGCAGCGCGACCAGCTGGACCGCGCGCGCGAGCTGCTGGAGGCCACGCGCAAGCGGAGGCTGCAGCACGCGCGGGACGCGCGCAAGCCCGAGCTGGACCGCCCGCCGCACGGGGTGAGTACTCACATCGCCTGCAGCGCGACCAGCTGGACCGCGCGCGCGAGCTGCTGGAGGCCACGCGCAAGCGGAGGCTGCAGCACGCGCGGGACGCGCGCAAGCCCGAGCTGGACCGCCCGCCGCACGGGGTGAGTACTCACATCGCCTGCAGCGCGACCAGCTGGACCGCGCGCGCGAGCTGCTGGAGGCCACGCGCAAGCGGAGGCTGCGCACGGGGTGAGTACTGACAGTTATTGCGCTGGCTTTCTACGGCGCGTCATACCGCAAGTCACGCCACATCATGCAAATTTATACGGAGTTCGTATAACTTGCAACGAGCTGTCCCGCGCCTTCTCAAATTGTTCTTACGGATGCAACATCATGCTCCGATTTAGTGTATTCAAAGCGCAAACAACCGCGGTTTTCATTATTAAAAACCTTGAGTGATTTCAAATAAAATTGACAATAATAAAACTGCCAAAAACTATGTCCACTCTCTTGTTTGATAAGTAGTCGAAATTAAAATAGCTTCACCAAAAATTTGCTAATTTTTTTCATGGGTGTCGATTTCGGCGTTTTCGAGACCGCTGACAAAGACAGAGTCAAAACCAAATTTCAAAATGGCGAAATTCAATTTTGAATAGTTATATCATCTCAATACTGACCTAGACTTCGTTTCTAAAGAGATCCCCGACCGCACACATTTTTTTATTGTCTGTAGTGTCCTACTGCTGGTCAGAAGCCTCCCAAAACTCCATCCAAGAGCTCTTTTCCCGTGCCATCTCGAACCAGCCCCCTTATTCAGGTTGTCTGACCACCTCTCCCTAAGCCGACCTGACCCTTGCCGTCCAAATTCAGACGTTTGCTCAGCAGTCATTGTGCATACGACAGACGTGACCCGCCTATTTGAGCTAATTTTGGTTCCCCAAAACCATGAAAACAACACCCATGAAGTGAAGAAGTATTTACCAATTTTTGCGGGTTTGAAAACATGTTAATGTCCACCTTGTCGTTGACCTTTCTACTATACTGTCATTTGCCAATGGTTTTGTATTAAAAAACAAAATAATTTTATATCTATCAAAAGTTTTTAAAAGTCAAAGAGAGTATTAAAGTGGACATGGTGAGTCTTACTATATTTATTTTCAACTTTATGTCAATACACGCAGGGTAGACATTTATTGACAATGAAAACCGCGCTTGCCTACTCCTGCTCACTCTTTCCACGTCACATAAGATCGAGTTTTCATGACGTGTCTCGTGATATTAAGCGCCCGTGAGAAGCCAGCTATGTTGTATGTGTTATATTTATTCGTGGTTTGAATGGGGAAGCATTATGCTGGGAACTATGCATGTGTGTTTGCATCTTGTGCTATAGTAATGTCCGATTGTCCGTTATACATTTATTTTACTATAATTTCGTAATTAGCACTAATTGCGGAACAGATATTAATTAAACTCTGGTTTAAGGTAGAATTAAACATTTTAAAAACAAAAAGTGCGTAAACCATTTTAATCAGTTGCACTGAACAAAGACAAAGTCAAATCATTTATTTTAAAATGGCACAAGAAATGCATTTTTGAACGTCAAAATGAATAAGAAATAGAATTGTTTCTAGTCGCCCGGTAGTTTCGTATATCGAAGATTGGGCAAGAAACTCCACCGTTACTCTTTTAAAATGTTTAACAATGTTTTCTAATTATTTTTTTTGTAATAGCATCTCGCAGTTCAACCAAAGGGTTGTCTACTGCTTAACCGGGCTAATGTTTTCTAAACATGAATTATAACATTTTATACGAAGACGATGCACCCGGAATAAAATCATTCCACCACAAAAGGTGAAAAGAAAAACACATATACCTAGCAATGGCAGATAAACTTAATTACTTATGTCATAAGTACATGGTGCTCACATATTTACAAACATTCTAAAACTTAATAATAATAAATCAATCAATGTGTGAATTAAAGTTATTCCAAAACGTTAGAATAGTATGGTACAAATTATAAATTACTACTTTTACCAGCGGCTTCGCCCCCGGGTATATAGGAAATTATCCCACGGGAACCGTACATTTTTCTGGTTCGTACCTTATATGCTATTTCAGACTATAATCTATCTTTGTGCCAAGTTTCATCCAGATCCGTTAAGTAGTTTTTGAGTTTATTAGTTACAAAAATACATACAAATCTTTCCTCTTTATAAAGTAACAGATTTTCTTGTGCATTTAACTGTTGTTTTGTACACGGTAGAACTTAACATATTATGTGTGTGCACTAACAATTTAACTGGTATTTGATTGACGCAATAACTACTCCTTCATAACAAAGCCATGATGTACAGGACGAGGATGGCGATTCGTACATGATGTCTCCTGATAGTCCGGGAGCTGCCGGGCTTAATAGGTCACAGTCCTCGCCTAATATCGCTAAGGTAACCATCTAATGTGAATTGCATAGCTTTGTATTGTTGCTTGTGTGTTGCATGGGTGTGATAATAACTATATTGGCCAAATGGATCATTTATACGACTAGAGTAGGTATCTGGCCTCGAATATTAAATTGTAGCAAAGATATAAATAGTACCTATATGCGGAACTTGCATGCCCGATGCGCAATTGACTAAAAACACAGGACTAGAAAATCACACCAGCGTCCATTTAAAATAATAATAGCTTTTTAGTCCTATATCTAATCATAAATTTAATCAACACTTATCATAGGAGTTTTGCACCAAATTCACTAAATATTAAAAAATATTCGAGGTTGTAGCCCTTCTAACTCTTCATCCATTTCTCAGGTATCTTCAGATGAAGAGGAGCCTTGCACTCCTGCCTTTGACCGCAGCACGAAGCCGGCGAAGGTGGCGCCATCTAGCGATCTTCACCAGAGGGACTTCCAGCCGGTGTGGGGAGATGTGGTGAGTCACGTTTATCATTTACTTTACAAAGCTAGTTAAAAAAGTTGCAGCTAGTTGAAAACCGTATTAAAAATCCGTTGCGTAATTTAAGAGGGAGGACAGACGGCGGTGAGTGACTTTGTTTCATACTATTTAGAAATAATACTGCCACTACACTAGGCAAGTTTGTACATATATTTACGTTATTATAATACAAATTACTCAAAATGAGAGCTGACGGTTAGACTGGAAGCCGACCCCAACATAGTTGGGAAAAGGCTAGGCAGATGATGACTCAAAATGAAAGCATTAATTTCAACTAAACCATTTACAAGCACTTTAGAACTGTCTTATGAGTCGGTCAGTCAAAAAGATGAAGCTAGTTGCTCATTCAAAAGCGTAGTAGGTTCCTATGGAGAAGAACGGGTAAGAAATTTCATGGACACTCTTTTATTTCGAAGATAGATGATGATAGGGTAATAAATATTATATGTATTCCGTCAGTCAGATAATACAAAAACGTTAGACGTATTTTTTGATTTACCATTATTCTCCTGCCCTTATCCCAATTTATTTGTGGTCGGCGCAACATGTCTTTTTCTTCCATACTTCTCTATTAGTCGTCATCTCGGTAGTCACTCCCTTCCTGTTCCTACCCATATCATCTTTCACACAATCCATCCATCGTTTCTTGATTTTTTAATTTATCATATTTAAAAAAAAAATACTTAAACAAAACGCATTAAAATTGGGGAGTAGGGGCGCGCTACGTCACAACTCAGTATAAAATCTCCGACACGTGGAGGACAGATTTTACGGGAACGTACCTTCTACCGGAATAAAGGTATCCTATATCCCGGGTTTTTGTACCTGAAATTTCTCTGGAGCCTGGATTTGTGCCCAGTTCATGGCAATAGGCTAGCCCCCTATTATGCTGTAGTCTCCGCCTACCACCTTGGGGCAAAGGTGTGAGTCTATGTATGATTTTTTATCTTACACCTCTTTATTTTTCCGAATTGAATAACGAACATAATTCGGTTAAAACAAAATTATTATTCTTTTTTTTTTTTAACTTAGCCTACACTGTCCCACTGTTGAGCAAATTAATTATTCTGTAAGTAATAAATTTCCGAAATGGTATTAAGTTAATTTTATTTGAATGTTTTTATTCTGTTTATTGTATTGTATACCTAATTGAAAGCATACATAGAATACACAAGGTGCATTTTGATACGCTAAGCCGTTGTACACACACATTTTAATATGTGGCTCATTACAACGTCACTGCATTGTTTGTGCAATACAGTTGCAGTACTAACGGTAGGGACACATAGTGTAGACTTGAAATATGGATTCTTAAAAATAATTAATTCCTTGTATTCAAATCAAATGTCATTTAATAAATCTAGGCTGAAAATCAGCACTTCTTGCAGTTCAAAGTTACATAAGACAGTCCCCCAAAACCGCCCACCCTTCACCACTTCCTAGTGCCTTAGCTGAGAAGAAGTGGCGCAACAAACTGCCCCAGCAGGTGGCATAAGACGCAGGAAAATGCCAAAAAAATGCATTATTATATTATATTCCCGATTAGATCGAGCGAAGTATATAAATATAAGGAATGTGAGCACCATGTAAGGATTTTATGAAAATACATCGTATATGGGTTCAAAGTTTGAATTGAAGTTCGTTATTTTTGTGGACATCCCGTCAGCCAAATAGCTCGTTGTTTTATCACGTGCAATAGAATTTCAATCTATAAATGAATCGTCTATGGACGACTAAATCAATCTGCCTAGCCTTTTCCTAACTATGTTGGGTCTATGGGCGACTGTACCACAGTTAAGTTCATCGAAACCTTCAATGGTTACCGGTAAGCAATGTAGTGTCTTACTGCATCGCATGCACTGTTGTGCGTGGGCGCGATGACGAACATCGCAGTCAAGGCGAGGAATCCCACCGCGTGCGCTAATCCGCCGCTAACTAGCCGCAAAACGTGCCGCCATTACAAGCTCATCAATAATAACAAACATAGAAGGGTATGACTCTCATTTGCATTTGAAAAATTACAAAACACCACACCTGTAATTCCCGACGGGCTAGGCAGAATTGTATGTATGCAAGTTGTAATGACTGTTCTGTATGTAAATACTAGTGATGGGCCGCACGTGTTTTGAACCGAATATGAACTTCGGCTGTACATTCAGTGAAATAAAACGTAACAGACTCCTGCTAGGCAAAAATCCCTAGGTGAACCTGCCCTTGGTAAATTTTAGATTCCAGTAGAAAATAAGTTTATAAAAATCAAAGAAGTTGTATTGGTGATAATTATTTCAATGTTTAGATGTCAACATTCTGTTAATGTTGAGATTACATTTTATTGTTAAACCAGCAATTAAAAAATGCTTACATTTTTCTTAAGTTTCTTTTGACAAATCAGTTATTTTTACTTTTTCATATACAGAAATTTCGACATTTGAGCCGAATACCGAAGTTTAGTTCAAACCATCAGCCCTACGCTAGTAAATTCAGTACTAAGCCGTAAATATGGCAAATTGAATTTCTGATAAAGTGTGGCTAGGGTGTAGAATATCGTGGAAAGGTGGATTTAAACCAAACGAACATAGAATCAGATCAGGGATGTCGTGTTACTCACTAACTGGGTTGTGGAGGTCAAACACGTAACCGCTCCATGTAAAATACTGGTGTTCAACTGCATCCGGTTTGACTGGAAGCGGACCCCAACAGAGTTGGGAGAAGGTTAAGCAGATCGATTAAACACATTTTAGTAAGGATAGGCCAACAAAGGATTGCTCTATCCCTGTTTATACAAAAAGAATTTGGAAGAGTGAGTATAGAATGTGCACTAACTCGATTTGTCTAAACCAGGGGTATCCAAACTTATTTTGTCTACTGCCCACTTTGCAATAAATTATTTTTTAGCGCCCCCATTTTTTCACCTACTTAAAAACCACTATCTAGGTGAAATTACAAAGCGCCCCGTAAGCCTCTACAAAACGCCCCCATTTTTTTCTGAGTCTTTTACTGCCCCCCCTTTAGGCCTGCAGCGTCCACAAGGGGGCATTATCGTCCACTTTAGCAAGTCACAGAAACTAAGCAGTCCAATCGTGTCATGTATGTGCGTGTTTCCCGTCAAAGAGATACAGGGTCATAACAGATAGCATGCTTCACTGGCTAAGACAAGTGTCCTAGGAACACCTAATTAGTTCTGAAGATTCTACTTCGAAAGAAATCACGAAGTCACACACCTCAGCACGTAAAGACAAACGTGACACAAGTTGTGACCGACTAAGCCTGCCAAATCAGCGAACATTCGATGTTATCACATGGCTGGTCGCGTTCTTCCGTGTGCGAAGAAACCCGCACAAGGAAGTACTTCCATCATAATACGGATGATGACAGGGTAAAACAAAAGAAAGTACAGACGCCAGCACATCAAGCTATCCCTAACTGTCAAATTTTCTCAATTAAAAATGAACCTTATGTCTTTGCAATAAAGTTGAAATACTATCAAAGAAATTTGACAGATTGTGGTAACTTGATGTGCTGGCCTCTGTACATGTAGTCCGTCAGTAAGATAATAAAAAATATTTTACACGTATTTTTTGCTTTATCCATATTACTAGCTTCCGCCCGCGGCTTCGCCCGCATAATATGTCGACAAATTATACACATAAACCTTCCTCTTGAATCACTCTATCTATTAAAAAAAAACACATCAAAATCCGTTGCGTAGTTTTAAAGATTTAAGCAAACATAGGGATTTAGGGACAGAGAAAGCGACTTTGTTTTATACTATGTAGTGATTAATAAAAAATGGCTTAGATAAAACGCATTAATGTGGGAGAGTTCGGGCGCGCTACGTCACAACTCACAACTCGATACAAAATCTATAAAGGAGTGACGTCACGCCACATTTTAACATAATGTATCGATGTAATCTTGTGATTACGTGAGAAAAGAAAAAGATGTGTCCAATTTTTTTTAATATACAGAGTTGATATGACAGAGGGGCATTAAATTACACTACGTATACTATACGTGTTTAGTATAAACTCGGTACAGTATAAAAATAAAAAGCACCAAAAATGAGGTTTTTATTTTTTCAAACAAACTAAATAGCTTACAAATCAGAGTAAAACGCAACCCTTTGTACATAAAAACTGACCTGGTAACGCAGCGGCACCGTCGACAAATCGTGTTCAAACGGGGCAAAAACTTAAAAAAACATTTGCGACTAAACTACTGCTCCTATTTAATTGATTTTTGGTACAGACCTTGAAAATAAGAAAGACTAAAAAATAAATGTGTGTGTAAATCATGCCTATTGCCCATCTCTGCTACCAAATTCCTTTAATGTTCCAGTTGAAAGATTCAGTGCAGTTAAAGGCACTTGCCACATTTCTCTAGGATGACAACGCTTTTGTCATGTCCCAGTTGCATTGCTTACCTATGTCTAAAGATGGCGGTGACCATAAAGGTTATCGGTGTGTTTAAGGCACATGGAACAGCTTATACCTTTGCAGTCGACGATGATCTCTTACCATCAGCCACCTGATGTACTGTCAGCTTGTCTCCCATCAAATAACATAAGAAAACCGTTGATTGGTCGGGGTGAAAGTAAGCAGTCCAATCGTTTCGTGTATGTACACGGTTCCCGATAAAGAGACACAGGAAGCCAATGAAATGTCATAACCAATGAAGCATCCTCTCTGTTAGGACTAACAGAGAGGATGCTTCATTGGTTATGACAGTTGTCCTAGGAACACCTAATTACTTCTGAAGATTCTACTTCAAAAGAAATTACGAAGTCACACACTTCAACACGTCAAAACAAACGTGACACAAGTTGTGACCGACTAAGCCTGCCATATCGGTGAACATTCGATGTTAACACATGGCCGGTCGCGTTTTTACGTGCCACGAAATTTGTACAAGGAAGTATTATCATCATAATTACCTATCTCTGCTACTGTCTAAGTAATAACAGCCGCGCGGATCGATCTATGAGGTTAAGCAACGCTTGCCGGGGTTGGTCCGTGACTGGGTGACCATCTTTACATGTTGAAACTCCGCCGTGCCTCGGAACGCACGTTAAGCCGTTGGTGCCGGCTGTCATTCGTGGATCACAGTCGTCACGGGAAGTCAGAAGCCCGAAAGTCTGACAGTCAGTCTTATCAATGGGTATCGTATTAAACAGTTACTCACTGGGTTGTGGAGGTCAGATAGGCAGTCGCTCCTTGTAAAATACTGGTATTGCAGTCAGCGATGATCTCTTACCATCAGGTGGACTGTCAGCTTGTCTCCCGTCATATAGCAACACCATATTGGTTGGGGTGAAAGTCACACACCGCAACACGTCAAAACAAACGTGACACAAGTCATGACCCGCTAAGCCTGCCAAAACGCCACACATCCGATGTCAGCACATGTCATGTCGCGTGCATGCGTGAGGGGCTTCCTCGCCACTCCAAATATTTGTAAGATTATTGCTGCTGAAGTTCACATGTCTTTTAAGCTGTATGTCTGTCACTAATTATTACTAATTAAATATGGGGTTATTTGTATAGTTTAGTTTCCTTGCAGAGATTAAAGGCTTGCTATTTTTAGTGCTATTCTAAGCTCAGTGCCTTCCACACACGTACGTTTTCATGGCAGTGTATGGGGGTAGACAAAGGTTGCTACTAGTAGCATCTACATTACTTTTCCTAATTGAACTTTATAAAGTCAATAACTTTTCCCCACGACTTCGTTTGCGTTGAGTTCGGTCATATCGCAATATTAATCGACTATACCCCCCCCCCCTCTTAGGGATATTTTTGAGATAATAAGTAGCCTATGTCCTTCCCGGGGATGCAATCTATGTCTCTGCCAAATTTTATTGAAATTCGTTCAGTAGTTTGGGCGTGAAAAGGTAACATACAGACAGACTGAGTTACTTTCGAATTGATAATATTAGTATAATAATAAGTTTTTTTTTTTTCTCTCACAATGTTTTGTAGCACTTTACAGTTTTGAACTATACAAATTCTATTCTGAACTATATAAGTATGGATTTTAGTCCACCGTCCGCACAAATGTAAAATGGACGCCGATAGGCGTCCATTTTACGACGCATGCCGACCATACACGTGCATTGCACTTAGAACTGCCTAGGTATGTAGTTCTCGGTATTAAATAAACTTGAACTATAACTATAACCTTTAAAGTCAATTTTCTAGTTCTTTGAATAAATTCACTTTAGGCTTTCAATTAAGATGCCATAAAACAAAACTGTATGATTTGTTTTGTATTGTGCATTGTGTATGTTAGGTAAAACAAAGAAATTAAGTTAATTGGTCGAAGCATTTAATGCGAAATGTACCCACCTTAAATTGACAAAGATGACGTTTACTCACGCAAAATATTTAGCGATCACACTTACCCCTTATTAACCTCGGCAGGCACGCAAAACTACACTTTGCAATCATTTTTTTTTAAATCATAATAATATGGCCGGTTTTAAAGTCTTTAAGCTTTTGTAATCCTCTTCAGAACGCAGCCTCCCTTTTCTCCCCCTTGCTTATTGTTTTGCACGCATCTTATCATGCCGAAGTAAAGCATTATAACCGCATTACTAGTTGTCTTGGACATCAGGTAATAACTATCACGAATCTCAGCTTTTATATCGTCTTTAAATTGACTTCAATCTGCCTTACCTTTTCCAAACTATGTTGGGGTTGCCTTCCAGTCCCGAGAGCAGCTGAATACCCGTATTGCCTATCTGACCTCCACAACTCAGTCAGCAACTGGGTATTACGATACCCCTTGGTAAGACTGGCTGTCAGACTTTCGGGCTTCTGACGACCCGTAACGACTGTCAAAGATTTACGAGTCTTTTAATTGACTTAAATAAGTAAAAATCTTACACTACATTCATGTTTAATACTAAATTACTGTAACCTATAAATTAGTTTGTCTACCGACCCTGTAGGTGGCACAATAACTTTCAGGCAGAATGATTAATTTTCCCTCGCCCACCGCCATATGTATGCGATTTAAATAATAGTAAGACTGACCTCGAATGTGTTGGAAATTGGTTTATTTTATTATAAACGCTGCAGGAATGGGGTAGTTAAAGTTAACGGGTGTAATAGGTCACTGTTGTTGGCGAAGGCTTTATATGTTTATGTTGTAGCGAGTTATCGTAAATTCCACTATCCTGCCAAACACCGCGTGACCAATAATTTTAAAAAATCTCAAAAATTACTTTCAAAACTTGAACGCACGTCAAAAGCTAGGTGCACCAATAGTCGTTTACTATAGAAAAGAACCGGCAAGAAACTCCACGGTTTTTTATTTTATTTTTTACTAGCTTTTGCCAGCGGCTTTGCCCGCGTGTATGTGGGAAATTGTCCCACGGGAACCGTACATTTCGGTATAAAAAGTAGCTTATATGCTATTCCAGACTATAATCTATCTTTGTGCCAAGTTTAATCCAGATCCGTTAAGTAGTTTTTGAGTTTATTTGTTACAAACATACATACAAATCTTTCCTCGTTATAATATTAGTAGATAGATTTAGCCTACGCTGTCTCACTCCTGGGCAAAGGTCTTCCTCCACTCCTTCCATCCTTCGCGAGCCCACCCGTCTTCCTTCCAGTTTTGACGGGATCTATCCAAATCGTCCCGCCATCTGCTGCGTGGTCTACCGTGACCCCGCCTCACGGTTACTCCTTTAAAACAATTGGTTTTTACACTGTTTTCATGTTACTATGTTAATAAGCATGAGAGAACAATGTAGACCTTACGTCAAGTACCAGGTACTTAACCAAATGTCAACTTAAAACACAATTGGCAAAAGTAATCGGACACACATCCCTGTCTACCCCTTAAAGAAAACAGTAGTTAAACTGACAAGTTCAGCCGTTCGCGTTAGCTGACCAGCGTCAATATATCGCGTGCTAGCCTGACGTGCACGGAAGTCTGTGCATATAAGATGTAATCCCTTCCTTGGCGATACTTCGCGGTACACGCAAAGAGCACGGCTTATTGCTTGAAGACTACGTCACAGTTAAATTGCCTTCACTTTCTACTGGTATTGTTTTATTTGTTAATAATTAAATTAGATATCAAGTCAATCAAAAGTCATTTATTCAAACTAGGCTGAAAGTTAGATGTTTTTGTACGTCAAAATTTTATAAGACAGTCTCCCAAAACGCCTACCCATCAGTACATTAGCTGGGAAGAAGTGGCGCAACAAACTACTCAGAGATCCGACCCGACGTTGTTATGGGGGACTTTAATGCGGAATTGGGAGTGCAAGAACGCGGTGAAAGGTCCACCTTTCGATTCATTTTCACGTAGAGTAGAGATGCTGGTTAACTTTTTAGAGCCGCGGTAGACACACCATAATTATACTGGCTGGTAGATGTCACATGTCTTAGATAATTTTCCTTCTTTTCCTTCCGTCGATATCCTAATATAAATCTAAATAACCTATACTTGGTTCATCAGGAGATTTTTGTTCACGTTTTAAAAAAAAGAATGTCACACTAAAATTATAAAGGCGAAAGTTGTGAGTGAGTGTGTGTGTGTGAGTTTGTATGTTTGTCCGTCCTTCACGCTCAAATGGCTGAACGGATCTGGATAAAACTTGGCACAGAGGTAGTTTATGACCTGGATTAACACATAACAATAACACATTATATTTGGCAGCAGCTAGTAGCGATATAAATTGTGCAATCTTTTGCCTGGGTTTTAAAATACAATATGAATGAGAACCAAATGGTCCTCCTGCATCGCAGAGACATAAAATGGTTGTAAATGGCTATGAACATACACATCAGAAAAGTCATTCGTAATGTTCTAGACGAAAACTTTCCAAAAACACTTTTTGTACGTTGGTCTCGCCCTGTGCACATATACTCCATCAATCATGCGAATGTTTTGTTAACCAAACAGTGTACATGCGCCTTTTCTTATGCATAGGGCGACATTACACGAAAGAAATGTGGACACTCTAAGAAATTGTTTATTTCTGATGTTCTGGTACTGTTAAAACATGGATTACCGACATAAAACTTTTACTGCTGACGCGTATATGTATATGAGAATAATAAGAATGTTTACTCCTTTAAACGGGATACCTAGATATTTCGCTGTTAAATAAAGCAATACCAAAAATACATAAAGCTGAAAAAATAAAAACACCAGTTATTGCCAATAGACCAGGCAAACTGACTTTAAATTATTTCACACTTCAATTCTTATCATACATCAATACATTGTGACTACGTTCATTACTATCCAACCAACTGACGATTTGAAATGTTAAAAAATAAAATATGAAATCACAAAGATAAAGACCGCTCGTCTTGAAAACCATCACCGTACAGAAATTAAATATTACGCGAAGATATAATTGTAAAATTGCATTAAAGGCTAATAAGTATACCATTTGATTCTAAAAATTAGTGAAGTCACATTGTTATGTTTCATACAAGTCACGTACAAATTCCGCGTTTTGACAGTTCATAAAAAGTAACGTTATTGACTAACCTTTTAAATACCCAATTTATAAACCACAACAGGGTTAAGAATAAAGTCTATAATATACTTGCATAGTTTATAAAAAACGTACAACTACACAAAGACACACATACATAGTAATAAGAACTGACGACTTAGCCACCCTACTATCACCCCATCCCCAACTGACGTTGGAAAGTGAGCACGTGAACCTAGTTCGTACTCGACTATGCTCTCGACCACACGCGGGCACGTAGAAAAATAAAAATAAGAAAAAAAAACTAAATAAAAACTTTAAAAAAAATTGAAGATAAAAAAGTGTTGTGTAATGCTCCCGACAATTTTATCAACGTTATTCATGTTGTACTTAATAGTATTAATTATTCTAGTGTTCCCTTTGTCTAGGTATACCAAATCTAACCTTTTGTTTGGGTATGATAATTGAGTCTTTTTTTTTTATTGTTCTGATTTCTGGAGTTCAACGTCTTGGTTAACATAAACAAAGAAGTGTTTTTGTGTTTGGATTGTTTAGTTTTTTTTTGTGAATACATTAATGTTTTCTTCTATAGTCTTGTTAGAATAAATATAAAGTGGTACATAACAAAAATATCGCGTACTTAAAAGAAAGATAAATATAAAGAACTTTAAAAACGAGACACAGTGCTAAGTAATATAAATTAAACTAATTACCTACCATGAACTCAATATACCAATAGATTGGACTACAAACAATTTAAATCAATTAAAGGTCAGATACAAATAAATACAGAACGTTTAACAGTACAAAAATAAATCAGTAAATTAACAACAACAATCCAACAAAGCCTACACCAACAAGCCAGCAGGCCTTACCATACCGTGCAAAAAGGAAGACCGCGCTGCGATAGCGGTCACCAAGGGCGGTACGATCTTCAAAATTCTGCGGTACGAGCGGCGATGCATCCCGCTGGACACGGCCAACATGGTGCTCAAAGTCAAAGTCCGGCTTAAGTACTCGCAGAACCATATCGTTTGGCTTTTCAGACGTGTAAGTTAATAAAACGAGTTCTTTTTTAGAATAGATTCCTAACAACATTTCCTCACGTAATTTATTGCACGAAGGATTGTCCGAAAGGGTTACCGATACCCCGGAACACAAAGGGCTAAGGAAGGAACATAGATGGGTTTTAGTCAGTAAGAGTCTGACACTCCCTTCCGCTCCACCCAGCGCGGGAGAAGTCACTGGATGATATCCCAACCTCAAAAAAAAAAAGATTAGGTGGGCACATTATTTCGCCAGTTTCAAGTCCCATGTAATAGAAGGATAGTCTATTGTCATATAAAAGGGTAATCATCCAATATACTCAGGAGCGTAGCATACTACTGAGATTTTTTTTTAATAGAAAAACCGGCTAAGTGCGAGTCGGACTCGCGCACCGAGGGTTCCGTACAAACCGTAGGTATATAATTAAAAGTTCACCCATCACGACAATCGAGTCATAGTTATGGTATTTTTATATTTTGAAAAAAAAAAAGTTTTTTTTGTTTATTTATCTGTACTATAAGACGTCACTTCGTACCAAATTTAAAGATTCTAAGTTCACGGGACGTACCCTGTAGGTTTTGATTCCCGTGAGAGTTTCAAAAATTTGCGACATAAACGGCTGTATCTTTTGTTTGCTTTGGCTTAGAAGTTTGATTTTATCAGAGCTCCAGTAGACCTGAGTATTAGATATAATTATCAGTTTGATACCTTCACGCGTTCCTGAGAAAAACTGTCTTGACAGACGGACGGACGGACGGACGGACAACAAAGTGATCCTATAAGGGTTCCGTTTTTTCCTTTTGAAGTACGGAACCCTAAAAACCGAATAACACATTGCTCGATCTGGGAATCGAACCTAATAACAATTCAGAATGCCCGCTTGCGACCACTAGACTAAGGAGGCACTCAAATGAGGAAACAGTTTCTAATATACAACCTAATCATAATTTTGTCAACCTGGGAATCGAACCCAGTACCTGTTCACAATTAGCGATTGGGACAAACCATACTAGAGTAACTCATAACATTAGCTATAATAGTAACCTATCTATTCAATAACATAATATGTTAATATTATTATTTACATTCCTGCAATAATACACAGAATAAGCCTGGGAGGTTATTGTGTCCCATTTCACAATAATTATGTATAACCGCCTTACCTATGTATGTGGAATGCTGCCTCAAAATGTTTCTAGTTAAAAACTTTTTTACAAAAAAAAAACAACAGACTTACAAAAAAGAATAAGCTTCATTTCGGAATTCGGCGGCAATAAAAGAAAATACAAAACCATCTGACTCCCGAAATTAAAGTTATTTTTTCACTTAGTGGTATATTTTTATTCCATGATAACATGTAAATGAGGAGCAAATCAACCAAGAGCTAAGCAGAACCTTATTCAAAAAGCAAAAGTGTTCGCCATAATACAGCCTTTGGCTAATCTCGTCACTTTTATATCTGCATTTATTAACAAATGGCATAATATCATACTTCCACCTGCCTAGCCTTTTCCCAACTATGTTGGGGTCGGCTTCCAGTCTAACCGGATGCAGCTGAATACCAGTATTTTACACGGAGCGACTGCCTATCTGACCTCCACAATCCAGTAACTGGGCAATACGATACCCCTTGGTTAGACTGGCTGTCAGATTTTCGGGCTTCTGACTACCCGTAACGACTGAAAGATGCACAATTGACAGCCGGGACCAACGGCGCGTGAGCGAGCAACGTGCTTTCCGAGACACGGTGTAGTCTCAGTATGTAAAGATGGTCACCCATCCACGACCAACCCCGGCAGGCTTAGCTTAACCTGGTGGATCGACCTGTGCGGCTTTCAGTACTTAGCCATGAGCTCCTCATAATATCATACTTACTAATCAAAAATACATGACACGACACAACTTCCAATATCCACGTCATGAAGAAAATGCACCGACCTTTTCAAATATTCACAACTATACCAATCAAGTTGTCGGATCTATATTAGGAACGCTCACACACACCCGCTCTGTTAGGGATACCTTACTTCAGTATAAGTTCGGACATGTCCGTTTTTTTGCGCTACCGGTCTGACTTAGTCAGAACTTCTTGTTAGTTTGGTCCTTTTCGACTAAATTATAGATGAAAGATATTAACTGCCTCTTTGATTTAGTAGTCGCAAGCATGAGGACCTGGGTGCTATCCCCAAGTCGGGCAAGATGTTCTTTGGTTAATCCATGAGAATTTCTTATTAGTTTTTCCGTAGCTTAGATTTGTGCCCGGTGGTTAGCAATAGGGTATAAATAGCAAATGTGTTGCGCAGACCCGAATAACAAGGTAATAATTATGTGAGCAACATGGTCGCTCCATGAACATGAAACCGTCTATTTCTTTTTTTAATAAATCATCAAATTTACCTTTTGAACGCCAGAGTATAAACGCACGCGCGCACCCTCAACGCCAAGCTACAAATTGAATTTCTTCTTGTTATCATGAATTTCCCATTATTCATTAAGCCTTTTAATTTGTTTCATGTCATTAAATACGTACGAGAGCTTCAATGTTTAAGATATCTATATAAACACTCACAAAAGTAATGTTTTGATTGTTATTTTCGTGGTATAGTGTTGTTCGTTCCTTAGCCCTTTATGTTCCGGGGTAGCGGTAACCCTTTCGAACAATTTTTCGAATGAACAACTAGCTACAACTTTCTGACTGACCAGCTCCCTGACAGTTCAAGTGTCTTTATATGGTTTAATCAAAGAAACTAACATAACATCACACCTGTAATCCTAGAAAGGTTAGGCAGAGGTGTACCCATAGTACAGAGGCCAGCACATCAAGCTACCCCAGTCTGTCAAATGTCTTTGGTAGATTTTCTACTTTATTACAAAGACATAAAGTTCATGTTCAATTGGGAAAATTTGACAGTTTGGGATAGCTTGATGTGCTGGCGTCTGTACACCGACATTTCTCCAGTTATTTTAAGTGCAATTATTAGGATGAGCCTATTGCCATCAATAGGGCACAAATCCAGTCCCCGGGCTGCTAGTAAGTAATTCCTGATGGAAACTGAGAATCGAAACTAGGACCTCATGTTCAGCAGTCGCGCCACGCTCCACTAGACCAACGAGGCAGCCATGTTTTGTTTATTCCATACATTTATTTGATTTAATTTGAACAATCATGGGTATAATGTAGGTACAGTTAGTTGCCAGTGTATCAAGTTATACCAAACTGTCAAATTTCTCCTAATGATTTTAAAACGTTGAATTTTGAGTTCAAAATCGATTGAGAATGTTTGACAGTTTGTAGTAACTTGATGTGCTTGTGACTGTACCTGCTGAGGACAACAGCCGTAAAATATGAAGCGATTCACTACATACTCGTAGTATAAAGCAAAGTCGCATTCCGCGTCCTAATGTCTGTATGTATGCTTAGATCTTTAAAACTACACAACGGATTTTGATGCAGTTTTTTTTTAATAGATAGAGTGATTCAAGAGGAAGGTTTATATGTATTTTTAGGAATCAGGAGTGGTTATGATTAAAAAAAAACAACACGATACACAAAATAAAGATTATAACAATTTATTCATTAATTACACGTTTATTAATTACTAAGGAACGCAATCAAATCCAACAAGAACAAACACCAATTCTAATTGACACAATATACAAGTAAAATAGCAAAAATAAATAGCAAATAGAAAATAAAGTCTTACTACAGCCCTTGAGCGATGTTGCCGCCACGAGTGACACCCGACAAGTGAAACTGTCAATCGCGCGCACGCTGCTTTTATAGGCAATCAAAAATCATCATTACTTTATTCCTAACACGGCCTCTCCTGATGCTAAGTCGTCCTCGACTTGAATGTTTCGGGGCATGACTTCAGTGCGACGGTCCTGCCATGTCCCTGCCTCCAGCTGTCGGTCCAGCTGCTGGCTCAATCTCCGATTCGGGCTCCAGGTCAATCTCCAGGCTAGGCATGGACAGCCCTACCGTCACAGGAATAGGCTCGTTATCTTCAGAGTGAATTGAGCCATCCTCATGATTATCAGTTTCATTATCTGAAAAAGTATGCGATGGTAATTCACACGTTATCAAAACGCTAATCATGCAAGCATTCAAGGAATTAAAAGATGATAACTCGGAGAAGCAAAATATAAGACAGACAGCGTCCCGGCTGTCCTATATTATTGCCAAATACTTTACCACAGCGACTGACGCTGCCTTGATGTCAAATATAAGCGTTGGGCGACACACGCCTTTGAGGTCGGACTAATCCGGGCGACACGCGCCGTTGGGACTAACCCGTGGGACTAACCCAGGCGACAAACGCCAAGTGGGACTAACCCAGGCGACAAACGCCAAGTGGGACTAACCCAGGCGACAAACGCCAAGTGGGACAAACCCAGGCGACAAACGCCAAGTGGGACTAACCCAGGCGACAAACGCCAAGTGGGACTAACCCAGGCGACTAACGCCATGTGTTGGGCGACTAACGCCATTGTTGGGCGACTAACGCCATTGTTGGATGGCTAACACCATTAGGTCCACCTACGCTCCCCTAGGAGCGCCAACATGTTGGGCCCCGTCTCCATGCTGGGCAGCGCCTCTCTGATGGGCACTCATCCCAACTACGTCTGAAATCATAGATGTTAGACAAGCATAGAAGTCGTACTTACTTTCAAAAAAGATAGCACAAGTTTCTGGGCACCATTCCCCTTTCCATGGTACCATGTACTGAGAGGCTGCTTGAGTGGTTTTTCCACAGCCTCCACTAAGCAGTTTTAGCTCATATCGACCATTAGGGAGAACTTTGGTCACTCTGTATGGTCCTCGCATCCCAGGGTCTAGCTTGCCCGTTGACTGCGAGTACTTAATGACGAAGGTAAGGTCATCGACCTTATATTCGCGTGGCGGACGTCTGGACTTATTGACCGAGGCATCCTGCTGGTCTTGATTCCTCTTTAGAAGTTCACTGGCCCTGCTTCGACAAACTTCTCGTAAGGCTTCTCTGTTGGTCTCTGGAGTAGTCGCAGCTAGGTCTCGTACCAGCGACCGTATGGCCGGGGTAGTGGCATCGGTCCCGATCATTAAGTTCATCGCCGAAGTTTGAGTGGTCTTCTGCTTACTGATATTTAGTACCAGCTGCAACTTCCAAAGCGTGGTTGCCCAGGACGCGTTCTTGTGTCCTACTTCAATGCGAAGCATGTTAAGCACGGTTCTTATGTACCGCTCCACTTGACCATTCGAGCTATGCATTTCAGGGGTGATGTAGTGTAGGTCGGACCCAAGTTCAGATATCCACTGAACGAAATCTGCTGACTCGAACATCCTACCCCTATCAGTGACCAGCAACTTGGGAACGCCAAATAGAGAAATGGCTTGAGACATTACTCGCTTAAGTTCACTAGTATCTTGGCGGGTAATAGGGTACAGAAGACAAAACTTTGTGAAACTGTCAACCAGCACTAAAACAAATTTGTAGCCTTCCGACTCGGGTAACGGTCCCAGGGCATCGACGTGTATGGTGTCAAAAGGTGTGTTAGGCTTCGGCCATGACGAAATATTCTGCAGCGGTGCTCGGGGTACTCGCTTTTTAGAAACGCAAGTTAAACAATGGGAGATATACTTGGACACAAACTGGCGGAGGCCGGGAAACCAAAAATGTTTTAGGATGAGGTGTAAGGTTTTATCAGGGCCAATATGTTCATGCTCATCATGAAAGATGCGCAATAAACTAAGCCGATGGCCCTTAGGTATGAAGCAGAGGAAACGGGCTTCTTCGCCAATTGGGGTGTACTTATAGTACAGCAAGTCATTTTTTAGTACGTAACGATTCGAATCGAGCTGCCCTTCCGATAGTTTTTGTATCAAGTCTTTCGTTTCGTGGTCTGCATTTTGCGCTATTTGTGCCCAGTTGCGAGGTTTTGTTATTTGATTGATTGGGACAACAGGATTTCGGCTGAGGTAGTCAGCGTGGGGCAACAATACTCCTTTTCTATATTCGATGGAAAAGTGGAAGTCTTGTAAATAGATCCACCATCTAGCCACGCGAGGGAGCAAGTCTTTCTTACGTTCAGTAGATTTGAGGGCGTTACAGTCTGTGACGACCTTGAACTGCAAGCCCACCAAGTAATGGCGGAAATGCTGCAAGGCCTTCACGACCGCTAACGTCTCCAACTCGTAACTGTGATATTTGCTCTCTGCTCCCTGCGTGACCTTACTGAAGTATGCCACCACACGCTTCCCCCCATCAGCGTGTGTTTGTAGAAGTACTGCCCCGTAACCGGCAGAACTTGCGTCTGTATGAACCTCTGTGGGGAGTTCAGGGTTGAAGATTGTGAGAACAGGTTCACTGGTTAGGCATCGTATTAAATCCTGGCGAACCTGTTCCTGTTCCTGACCCCAACGAAACGCGACCCCTTTTCTAGTGAGGTGGGCAATACACGAAGTCTTTGTTGCATAGTTTTTTATGTATTTGCGGAAATATCCAGCAAGTCCCAATAACTGTCGGACTTGCTTTACGTTTCCGGGAATCGGGGAATTTTCTAATGCTACTACTTTTTGTGGACTCGGCCGCACCTGACCAAAGCTTACTATTCGACCTAAGTATTCTACCTCCGTTGTCAGAAAAGAGCATTTCTTCAGGTTTATCGAAAAACCTGATTCCGTAAGTGTTTGTAATACTCTTCTGAGTAAGGCAATACCGTCTTCCAAAGTGTTGCTTAAAAGAAGGACATCATCGATGTAAACCAGGGCATTTCCGGCGTCAATAAATTCGCGGAGGGTTCGGTTGATGATTCTCTGATAGACGATCGGGGAGTTCGTCAAGCCATATGGCATCTTAAGGTATTCGTAGTGTCCTTCTGGCGTGACGAATCCCGTCACGTGCACGGACTCTTCTTTAATCTTAATTTGGTGGAAGCCGGTTGCCATATCTAAACTAGTGAAGAAGGAGAAGCGTCCTAACCGGTCAATGTGGTCGTCTATTAAGGGTAGAGGGTATCTCTCCTTTTCAGTAATGCGGTTAAGCGCCCTATAATCAACGCACATGCGGTCGGTTCCGTCCTTCTTCTTCACCAGTATTATAGGGCTAGCGTATTCGGATCGTGACTCCCTGATAATGCCTTTGTCCAGTAAGTCTTGGATTATCTCGCGCACTTTCAGTTTTTCATCGTAAGAAAGTTTGTAAGGCCGGTACACAATAGGCGCGGTGCTAGTTAGCTTAATTTCCATTTCGCCTGTTGTGACCGTGCTCGTCGCGGTTCCAGAGATAAGAAATTCTGAGAATTGTTGGACTATGGACATCAGAGAATCTCGCAGAGTGCCTTGTACTGGGGTGTTAATCAAAGTTTGATCAAGATATTGGACTTCATTAACATGAACGCAAGTGTCACTTGTTCGGGTGAGGTACTGTCTGTCTTTAGTCCGTACATATGTGACGCCGTCGCGGTTGAGAACGTCGGTTCCAATAATAATAGCCGTATTCATGCATGTCTTGGGTACTATCACCAAGTCTGCTTCTATGGATATACCACTGAGCTCGATAGTGACGGTTATGAAAGACGAGGCTATGATTTCGCGTTCGCTTATGCCTTTTAGAACGCAAAGTGTCGGTTTAATTTGGCAACTAAGGTATTTCAAAACGTCAGAGGAAATCAGCGACACGTTTTGGGCTCCGCTGTCTATCAATACGTCCATAGGAATACCTTGAACTACGGCTGAAACAACATCTGTTTTATTATGTGGGGCGTCTACGCATAGATTAACGCTTCGCTGATTTCTGGGCTCTGAACGGTTCTTAGCAAAACACGTTTCTTCCATGTGCCCCTTTTTCTTGCAAAACGAACACTGTATTCCGTATTTGGCAACGGTGCTATCTGTGGCTGGACTATGTGTAGCTGGCTTGGCAACGGAAGCGTCAGTTGGTCCCTTAAAAGGTTTCTTGCAATGACGACTCAAGTGCCCGCGCTGATTGCACTTGTAGCACTTAAGCCCGCGGTCAGAGGATGAGTTCGGCGTTACGTGCTTTTTACTTGATCCGCCGCGAAACTCTGTTTTAGCTCGGGTTGGTTTTGTGTAAATTGAAAGGAATGACACTAAGTCTTCAGTTGCCAAGTTCGCATTTGCCGCGGCTGCCCTAATTTGCGGGTTGTCGATACCGCGTATCACTATCAAGGTTCGCAACTCATCGGTAAGACCCTTAACTATTCTTAAACGCAATAAGGTACGCCGGGCGTACTCGGCGTATGTTGCGAATTTGTCGGATGTCGTATTCATTGTCTCGAATAGGATATTTGCATAGTCCAACTTCCGAGGGCAAAGGGGTTTAAATTCCAGTTTAAAGTTTGACCATGATCGGTCATTGGTGACCCATTCGCTTAACCAAACTTTAGCATCGCCTTTGAGGCAAGAAGCTACTCGCGACAGGCACTCATGGTCGCCCCAGCCGTTCGCGATCACCGCACGGTCCACTTCGTCACACCACACATCTATGTCGTGTATGTTGGGATCGAAATTAGACACATAGTAACTACGTGACCTTACGGGCTGTAAGGATCTCAAAGCTTCCGCGAGCATGGTTACAGTGGACGGCGTTTCGGAACCGCGAGCGACTGGGTCGTTTGTACGAGTGGTAGTTGAAAAGCCCTCGGAGTTGTTTGCGCAGGCTCGCTGCGGAACATCGCTCAAGTCTACGGGGCTATGAGAACGTGGAGTGATCTCCTGAACTAGGTCACCACGGCCGGGTCCGCTGTACCCATCCGTCGGCGAGGTCATCAAAATGTCAGCTGACGATGCGTTTGTACCGGAACGCTCGATAGCACTAAGTCTTGTCATAATGTTGCTCAGTGTAGATTGCAACGAACTACTAGTGTGTGGCACAACAGATGGGCACCGGGGACGCGACGGTGTTCCGCGTGATTGGGTCAATATAGATCTCGAACGACGGCGGTCACGAGCGTCGTGACGACGGTAAGACGAACTATGCTTAGAACGGCTACGGTCACGAGCATCGCGGCGACGGTGATACGAACTATCTTTCGAACCACTACGTTCCCGACGGCGACTTTGCCGTTGCCTCTGACGCGAGCTACGTACCGATTCACTACTAGTTGACCTACCTCGCGAGACGTCCCTAGACCGATCCCGAGAACGACGGTGGTCACGCCTTCGTGGCATGCTTAGCACAAAGTTTGATCGGTCACAACTATACGCACTTGACAATAACAACGATCACGCACTTAAGAATAACAAATCAAAACAAATGACAAATATAAATTACGAAAACTTTGTAGGGTGTTTCTAACGGTCAAAATGTGATTATAATTACGTTCCTTACGAGTTTACGTTTTAGTGGGCTATCAAGTTCTTATCCCACTTCTGATTTTAGGAATCAGGAGTGGTTATGATTAAAAAAAAACAACACGATACACAAAATAAAGATTATAACAATTTATTCATTAATTACACGTTTATTAATTACTAAGGAACGCAATCAAATCCAACAAGAACAAACACCAATTCTAATTGACACAATATACAAGTAAAATAGCAAAAATAAATAGCAAATAGAAAATAAAGTCTTACTACAGCCCTTGAGCGATGTTGCCGCCACGAGTGACACCCGACAAGTGAAACTGTCAATCGCGCGCACGCTGCTTTTATAGGCAATCAAAAATCATCATTACTTTATTCCTAACAGTATAATAACATGCAATTTCCGTCATCCACCCGGGCGAAGCCGCGGGCAGAAGCTAGTTAAAAATAAGTTGCAAATATCCTGCCCTTTGTCCCCACTTCGAAATGGTAACCCTACACGCGGTAAATTAAAGTGAATTTGAAAACTACGGTGTGCGGTTGTTTCGCCGTGAACTTGACCTTGAGGGGTGACCTGTGACCTTACGGCGTGATAGCCATCGGTCGGTCGCCGTAATGTGTCTTTATTTGCCAGGGAATAGGGCAGTTTGGGTAATAGTTTTGATGGAATATTTTTAGTAATGCTTTTTTTGGTGAAGATGAATAGTATGTTTAGTTTTTGAGATATTTTTGACCGGATTTTATGTATTCCACAGTGCTTTTTTTTTAACTTTTTGTATTGAGCTTCTGAACCCTTTGTTAGGGAAGCATTTTGCAACTTGAATTGTATAACTATTGAGAGTTTTTCTGAGGATTTTAGATACTGGGCATTATAATACTGAAAAAGCGGCCAAGTGCGAGTCGGACTCGTATGAGGGGTTTCGTACCACTGTATAATATTTAACACTACATCTTCTACTTAAGTAATTTAGTAAAAAAAAACGTTTCTTGTATGGGGACACCTTTTTGATTTTAACTTTATATTATTGTTCATTGTCATCAGTCACATTAATAACACTGAAAATTTCAAGTGTCAACCTATAACGGTTACAGCCCTGTGACGGACGGACGGATAGTGACATAGCCGAGTATGAGGATCGGAATATGAGGCGAGTCGCAGTAACAAATTGATGTGATTGCCGGGGTGAGGGGTGGAGTACCGCGCACTAGAGTAGCTCACCTCAGAGCCGCGATAAAGTTTTTCGCGTACTATAATAGGGTCCCGCGTTGGCAGCCTATGGATACGGAAGCCTAAAAATCTGATCATAGTCAAGTCAAAATATAGGTATAGAATGAGTTGCTTAACCGTTATATCTTCCCACCATCTGCCATCCCTTTTAGCTATTACCAAAACGGAAGTCAACACATTAGTTCTTTTAACGGTAACCTGAGTATGTTGATCGATCGAGTCCATACATGAACATAACTTAGAACTATTTTTACCAATGTACTGAGGCCAGCACAACAAGCCGGGGTGGCTTGTTGTGCTGGCCTCAGTACATATCACACAATCTGTCAAATTTCTTTGATAGATTTTCAATTTTATTACATACGAATAAGGTTCATATTCAATTGGGAATATTTGACAGTTTGGGATAGCTTGATGCGTTCAAGAGCTGTCACCAGCTCTTTAACCTAGTTAAGATGTGCTGAATGTGTTCAGCTTTATTGGTGAAACCAGCCCTTAGCCTTAGCGTGCTAAGTTTTCCACTAGTTTTTTGATTGGGCAAAATGGTAACTTTCGCTAAGGTCTAATAAAAGCAAAGCAGCAACATTTTTTCATTAGATATGCGCGGAAAATAAGTAAGTCATCCTGGGGAGCTCTTCGTACTGTATTTATAGTTCACAGTTCAATGCGTAAAAACTTCGCGAAATAAATAGCACTTTTCTCCTAACGTTATTTCAATAAAAAATATAAGTTAGTTTTCCTATCGATTTTTAGGGTTCCGTACCCAAAGGGCAAAACGGGACCCTATTACTAAGACTCCGCTGTCCATCCGTCCGTCTGTCCGTCTGTCACCAGGCTGTAAGTATCTCAGGAACCGTGATAGTTAGACAGTTGAAATTTTCACAGGTGATGTATTTCTGTTGCCGCTATAACAATAAATATACAGGGTGGAATTTTGTAATGCCCCCTGGAGGGAAAGTACTCTTAATACTGTAGATAGAAAATTTTACTCAAAGGAAACATTCCTTTATTTTTGAATAGAAAGAAAACTGCATTCAAAGATTTCCAAAAAATCGCTTGCCACACCCGGGAATCGAACTGACTAAAATTTGCAAAAAGTACACACTGTACTTTTATTGCCGCAAACGTTAGTATCAATTATAAGGATGAAATCTCTCGAACAAACTTGATAAATTAAATGATAGGAAAACCATGAAATCTTTAATTATTTACAAAAAATTGTAAACGAATTAATTAGTTGCTCGAAATGGGCTCCATTTTCTTGGATACACAAATGTATTCTTCTAACAATTTCTTTTTTTGTAACCTTTAATAACGTGTTGTGGTGAATATTATAAATCGTATTCTGAACTTCAACTCTCAACTCGTTTACATTCGCATAAGATTTAATGTAAATTTGGTTTTTAACATATCCCTATAAAAAAAATCTATAGGGGTGAGAACTGGTGATCTCGCAGGCCATCTGATTGTGCCGTTTGTACCAATCCAAGTATTAAAGGTATTTATTTAGAAGAACACATTTGTGTATCCAAGAAAATGGAGCCCATTTCGAGCAACTAATTAATTAGTTTCCAATTTTTTGTAAATAATTAAAGATTTCATAGTTTTTCTATCATTTAATTTATCAAGTTTGTTCGAGAGATTTCATCCTTATAATTGATACTAACGATCGCGGCAATAAAAGTACAGTGTGTACTTTTTGCAGATTTTAGTCAGTTCGATTCCCGGGTGTGGCAAGCGAATTTTTGGAAATCTTTGAATGCAGTTTTCTTTCTATTCAAAAATAAAGGAATGTTTCCTTTGAGTAAAATTTTCTATCTGCAGTATTAAGAGTACTTTCCCTCCAGGGGGCATTACAAAATTCCACCCTGTATACTAAAAACACAGAATAAAGTCAATATTTAAGGGGGCTCCCATATAACAAACGTGATTTTTTTTTCCGTTTTTATAGATAATAGTACCGAACCCTTCGTGCGCGAGCCCGGTTTTTATAAACCGCCTTGATTTTAGGAGAAACTTTTCTATTGATTTCTCAACATTTTTCATAGCACGTCCGTAGTAACATTTTTAACTCGTCCATTTTTAAGGCGTCCTCATTTCGTAGCAGGTTTTCGTAACGGACATAATAATGCCAGTAACATGTTAACTAACCAGCCTGACCTACCCAGGGTCGCGGTCTGACGGGCCTGAAGAACCTGGGCAACACCTGCTACATGAACTCCATCATCCAGTGCCTCAACAACACCGCCATACTTGTCACATACTTCTGCAATGGACAGTACTTGGAACATGTCAACAGGTATGAGAGAACCATTATATGTTGTGTGTTTAGCTTTTTTTAATATTTGCATGACGACTCGTAAACAGCGTAAAATAACGTACCTATTATTATTATTACAAAATAAAATATAGGCATATTTTTATGCAGCCTTGTCCCAACTATGTTGGGGTCGGCTTCCAGTCTAACCGAATGCAGCTGAATACCAGTATTTTATATGGAGCGACTGCCTTGGAAAGACTGAATGTCAGGTTTTTTTGCCTTCTCAATGAATTTGAAAGAAAGAAAATACCTACATTTATTTGGTACTCCTTGATCTTGCTGTTAGAAACTGGTGATAAGGTTATTGAACTCCATTGATTACATCTACAGTAGTTTCTTCTCGTAAAGCAAACGATTCAATAGGATTATGCCCAATTGTGGACTACTGTAGGTTTGTTGTAATCAAATCATTTTATTTCATATAAACCTAAATGGGTACTCATGAAACCTCAGCTGAGCTAGATGCATGGTTCGAAGTCATTTCTTATGGAGAAGAGTTGGCACGAAACTCCTCGGTTACTATATAATTGGCTTTTACAATATTTAAAAAAAAAGGAGAACTGTCTAGACCTTGACTTGATTTAGGCGTTACTTAGCATTCTGTCTGAAATGTCAAAAACGTGAACACTATAAGTCTAAGTAGGTAATTCTGAAAAATGTAACATGTATGATAAATGTACACGATTATCAGAACTGGTATAAACCACAAATTTAACCTTTTGAACGCCAGAGCATAAAACCACGCGCGTGCCCTCCACGCCAATCACCAAATTTATTTCTTTTTGTTATTATGAATTTCCCAATATCCATGGTGTATTTGAGTCATTCCCGCTCGTCCGCACCCCGTCGTCGACACTGCGGACGACTGCGAATGTTGCGTTCTGTTCGTCTACACTGTGGATGAATAGAACGCATTATTCCCAGTCGTCCACACCCCGTCATCTCACGTCTAGTCTAAGAGTTAATAAAGAAAATATGATGATAGTATTTCCTTATAATTATAAACATACTTCTATCTAAAATATTAAAAGTAAATCTTAAGGCTTTTTTACGTATTCAAAACAGAAAGAAAAACGATGAGTCAATTTATATGTTGAAACAACAATTGACTACACCAGGTTTTCCTAAAGTACCGAAGACTTTTAATTCTACTGTTGCCAGTTTAAAGAATAAAAGTGCAGAATTATCACCTAATATAATTCCAAACTTTAGTTCCGTAAAAAGTTCGCTATACAGACACCGAAATTCGGCAGCTAAACTGCCAAAATTACATTGTAAAAATGTCAAAGAAGTTCAAGTTCCACCTGATTTTGAAGATTTTCTCTTGCTGTTTATATAAATGGCAACACTATTATATCTACACTATTCATGGAGACGATGGAAGCACTCTAAATGACACAAATGTAGTGCCGTTGGTATACGCTCTCATGAGCAATCGAACGGCAGAGTCATATAAAATCTTGTTCAGTCTAATACAATCTCGTATACCAGAATGGAATCCGATTAGATTTCAAACGGATTTCGAGAAAGCAGCAATGAAAGCCATAACGGAGATTTTTTCTTCTACTATGCTTAAAGGTTGCTATTTCCATTATAACAAAGCAGTTTGGAAAAAGGTTTTTAAATTAATTAAACCGTTAAATCATTTATGTAATTTAAAATTTCTTTACACTGGCTCTTAAACTAGACATGAAACGAGGTGTGGGCGACTGGGAATGTTGCGTTCTGTTCGTCTACACTGTGAACGAACAAAACGCATCTTTCCCAGTCGTCCGCAGTGTGGACGACGGGGTTTGGACGAACGGGAACAACCCGTGTATTTTAATTGGTTTCGTGTCATTAAATACGTACGAGAGCTAAAATTTTTAAGATATCCATAAAACACACACAAAAGTAATGATTTAATTGTTTGTTTCGTGTTATTAGTGCACCGCATTGTCACATATTTGTTTCGTTGTCGGCAAATATACTTAGGTATATTTGACAATGGCGTTCAGATTTAAATTAGAATAATCCAACAGCGGCCCGTTGTCCCGCAGGTCCCACAGCACTCGCGGCGCCATAGCAGAGGAGCTGGCGGCGGTGGTGCGCGCGCTGTGGTCGGGCCAGTACCGGTTCATCGCCACGCGCGACCTGCGGGTACGTGCCCGGCACCTTGCATATTCCAGGATCCCTCCTGACTGATGACCCGTGCTGACTTTGCCACACGTTTTAAAAGTTGTGGTCTTCTTTCTTAGTGACCCATACCTTGTTTCATGTCTTTTCCGACCAATATAGGTATAACACATTCTTCAAATATGAGGTGGGTTTAAGACTATCTACACCAGAGTACCCAAACTTATCGGGTCTACTGCCCACTTTGAGAATAAATAATTTTTTAACACCCCGACCTTTATTTTTTCACCTGCTTAAAAACCAATATCTAGATGACAAATCGCCCCCTAAGCCTCTACACAACGCCCTCATTTTTTTCTGGGTGTCTTACTGCCCCCCTCCCCCCCCCCTTTAGGCCTGCAGCACCCACAAGGGGGCGTTATCGCCCACTTTGGGAAAGGCTGGTCTATAATGTACCGGAAGGGGTTAAAATTCATGAGCTCTTGCTTGTAAACATGCAACGAGACCGCGGTTCAGCGACTGTGTGAAGAAATATTCTGACACGTAATGATGATGTATGGGGGGATCAAAAGCAGTTTGGTTTAGTCCTAAATCTGATACGGCTGTACTGGACTATTGCTACGTCAATACTTAATTATTTTTTCTGTATCCAGAACGAGGTGGGAAAACACCAGCGGGCATTCCGAGGCTGTGAGCAGCAGGACTCGCATGAGTTCCTCACCATCCTAATGGATTGGCTGCACCTGGACCTGCAGTTCAGCATCAACGTGCCACCGCACAAAGTAAGTAGTTCTGACCAAGGACTTCTAGGCAGATAAAACCTTCATTTTCAGTGCAAATACATAGTCAGCGTCAAATTATGTCGGGTACTTTGGTATACCTGGGTTTCTACATATTCTTCTGATTCGATTATGTAGGGAAACTTCAAGCAATATCACTCTCCATTGCTCTTTGGGTGACGAACAGTATGCACCGATAGACTAGTACACCACTAGTCTATCGGCGCATACTGACCGTCAGACTGTCAAGTCATAGGTCTTGAGTTAGATCCCAAGGCATGCACCTCTGACGTTTCGGATACATGTGCGCATTGTATAATTATCACTTGCTCTAAAAAACGGTGAAGGAAAATATCGTGAGGGAACCGGCGCGAGATATATTTCTCAACAGCATGTGAAGCTAAGTCAGAGGACCATGGGCAGCATAAAAACTGACATCAGGTTAGTCACTAACCACACGAAAAAGAAGAAGCCTTGAACACATGGTAGTCAAAGATTAACAAAAAACTTTAGAGGTGTCAAGGGACACCCGGATGAACGAAGTTCCTTTTGATTAATTAGTGAAGGAATTGTAATAAAATTTTATTTCTTTTAAGTTATAATGATCAAAAATTATGATCTAAAAGTAACCAATAAAAAATATTGATTAAAAAGACATCATATTTTACTCCAAATAAGTGTCGTTACAACTTTTGGTCTTAATTCCGTCTAGCCCCCTTTCGCAACGCGCGATAAGGAACTTCATTCCAATTATCATTACATGTAACAACTAATTCTCATCTACAGGACAGCCTCCAGCCCTCCGAGAAGGCGTGGCACGAGTACACGAAGTCCAAGGAGAGCCTCATCCTGCGGCTGTTCTACGGACAGATCAAGTCCACCGTGCGCTGCACCGTGTGCGGCAAGCAGAGCGTCACCTACGAGTCCTTCTCCAACCTGTCGCTCGAGCTGCCCGCCAACGCTAACAGATGCACGTTGAGTGTGAGTATCCTACCTATATTATAAAAGTGGGGATGTATGGATAGACTCTCTCTCTCTCGTTGAAATTTGGCACAGAGATAGATTTTAGTTTCGATTCGCACATAGGCTACTTTGATCCTGAAAAATGTACGTTTACCTTGGGATAATATCGTACAGAGGCCAGCACATCAAGTTACCACAATCTGTCAAATTTCTTTGATAGTATTTCAACTTTATTGCAAAGACATAAGGTTCATTTTTAATTGAGAAAATTTGACAGTTAGGGATAGCTTGATGGTCTGTACATACACGCGGGCGAAGCCGCTAGCAATAGTTAGTACTATATATAAAATATTTACGTCGTCTTAAAGTTATTTAACAGTTCTTTTTTTTATGGCCATTTAATGGAGATTTCCTTTACATCTGTGAAGTTTCGCCAAATCATTAACAGTTTATGATCAAAAATTATATTGGATATATCTGAACCATTTTATAATGATGTACAAATAAATAAACAAAAACTCTTTCTCCACAGGACTGCCTCAAACTCTACCTAAACGGCGAAACAATACCCGGCTGGAACTGTCCGAACTGCAAAGAGAAACGGGATGCTGTGAAGAAACTCGACATCTCCCGACTACCACCGGTTTTAGTCATACATTTCAAGCGGTTCTACGTCGACCCTAAAGAATATATGTGTAACGCATATAGGAAGAAGCAGACCTACATAGATTTCCCTCTGGAGGACCTGGATATGAGGCAGTTCGCGCTGCACTGTCCGAGCAATCATTCGTATAATTTGTACGCGGTGTCCAATCACTACGGCTCCATGGAAGGGGGCCATTACACGGCGTATTGTAAGAGCAGTGTTTACGGGAAGTAAGTGTTACCTTTTGTTTTTAATTTGTTTATTGATGTTTTGAAGTTGGTTTGTTTTGGTGTCAGTTTTCTTATGGACAATGTTTGAATCTGAAAATCAACAACTTTGTCCATGGCACCAACTCTGTCAACATATGAAAAAAAAAATCAGCTGTTCCATAAATTTTGACGAATTATGCGGACATAAATGTACTGAACAACTCATGTTTTTTTTTCTTTTTTCAAAGTTGGTGGTGCCATAGTCAAAGTTGTTCATTTTCATGAGTAGCCCCCCTGAAAATATGTCCCTCGTTTAACCTAAAATACTGTATTTTTGGCCGGAAAACATAAGCCTCATTGAGCATACTGAAGACAAAATAAAATAGGAATTAAACGGCTGAAGACAGGTTTTTGGGACATTTTTATTGTTGTTCGACGACGAAAATATAGCCAAATATCAAATTTTAACTTAAAATTAAGGATATTTTGGCAATACAGTAAAATGAAACTACAAAGTGCGTCGACTCGACATAAATTGGGATAAACGCAAGAGAATGATGATGAGTGGCATATACAACGTGTTTTTTTTTTATGTCATAATTCTAGGGTTATATTCTATAAGTAAATATAATACTAAATGTCCTGGAATGCGTGGTCCAAAAATGCATAGTTTCGAAGATATCATCAATCATTTAAATTTAAGCTAAGAAAAAGCGGCGGATGAAAACAAAAAAAAATATTGTTCAAATGCCACTTGATTCTTTGTTAGGGTCTCATTTATACCCTAGAGTTATAGCCTATAAAAAAAACCTTGTGTAAGTTTTTTTAAGTATTTTTTTAATAATTACTATTATAATATTTCACTTCAAACCAATGCCTGTCGTCGTAACATCTGATCTTCCCTAGATGGTACAAATACGACGACCACGTGGTGACAGAGATCCCTTCGAGCGAGGTGAAGTCCAGCGCCGCCTACATCCTGTTCTACACCTCCTGCGGCGCGCCGCGCGCCTCGTGATGCGGCGCGCTCTCCAAGCGCAGGCGCGCGCCCTAGGGGCCCGCGGCCCGGCGCCAGGGGCCCGCGGCCCGCCGCCAGGGGCCCGGGGCCGGCGGCCAGCGGGACTTGACGAGCTGGGAGTGTTGAGTGCGTCCTTGTGTGAACGTTTCAGTGATTAACGATGACGTGCGTGTAGCGTTATTATAATATTTATACACAGGTCCAAAATAAATTAGCTAGCGTAACTCGGCCAGCGTAATGAGCATTGTTGTCTAAACATCAAAATCATTTTTATTTTGTCGTTAGATATCCAAACCCATCACGTCTGTCGATTTTCGCTAACTAACTTGATGACACCCTGTATTGCTGTATAATCCACTAATGTTAGATTTCGAATAAAATCGACTAATGCCGGTTTAGTACGATTTGGTATCGATTGGTAAAATACAATTTATATGTTTATTCGTATGTAAAAGACATGGACAATTATATTTATGATATATGAGTTGTGTTGAGAATCCACTGCAAGCGATGTTATAAATTACTAAGAAAGCTTAAGTTAGTGTTTGTATGTTTGTAACTCGCGCCGAAATGGCTGAATAGATTCGGATGAAATTTGGGACAGTAGTAGTTGAATGTATCTATTATTAGCGCATAGTCTTAGTTCAGGCGCAACTGGTATTACCGAGAGCCGACCCCAACATAGTTGTGATGATAGAATTCGAGCTAACAAAATATCTTCTGCAGTACAATACTCAGTTTCAGTGGATTCTTGAGCAAGAATCTTATAGGATCCATTGTATTTGCAGTACCTCGTCGAAAATATGGGACGTCGATAATTTTTTTTTGTAATAGTATTTGTAAAGCATTGTCGCTAGACCTGTGTGACAGTCATTTTCTTAATCTGGATGCGTCATATTTCCAACCAGGTACTGATTATTTAAATATGTAACTACATAAAAATCTACATGTATGTCCTTTCAATACTGTCTACGAGCTATCTATAAACAATGAAGGTTTCATTAAAAAAATATATCACAATGATTTATGGTTTTTGAGAAAAGCCAATGAGCATGCTTATAGATGTAATAATATGATTGATGTATAAACTATGCCTTGTACAAATAGCTTTTTCATGTTGCGATTACATAGGGTTAATATTTCATTAATTTATTGTAATATTTTTAGTTCTCTTTTCTTTTTAGTGTTGCAGTTATTTTTTAAAGGGAGTTAATTCAGTCATTTGTTTAAGTAATAAAGCTTAAGCAGTTGTATGGCACTCGTTACTTTTGTCCTTACAACTTGTTACCCGACTGGCTAAGCCTGAGAGGTAATGTGTTAACAACAAATATTCTGTTTTGTAAAAAACTATAGTTTTATTTTGTAATACGGTTTTTGATCAGCGAAGACGAGTAGCGTCAGCATATAACACACACTTTCAAGTTCGCCCGTGTCTCCCGACTGTACATAGAGCTTCTGCGCTTACACACTTATTTAGAGCGTGTTTTTACACTTGGTAACAATACTGTACATTTGCATGAAGTACCATTAACTTTAAAAAATAACTGCGACATGTTTTCGCGGCAAAGTACATTGTACAGTCAGCAGAAAATTAAACTAAATACCAGAATACCTGTCGCCTGGAATTTAGTCTTACTGTACATGTCAACGTTGACATTGACAGATGTCAAACGTCGCCGCTAGAGTAACAGCTAGAGTGAATGATATTCGTGAGTGAACACTTAATGTTTATGAATGAAAGACTGAATATGAATGGTATTGTAATTGTACCTATAGATTTATTTCAATAATGTATTGCACATGGCTTGTAACTTTTAAATTGTACTGGTTAAATAGTTGTGCAATTAGAAAAATGCTAATTTTATGTATTATGACAGGGTTTTATGTTAACCATTATATACGTTACAGCCTGAAGTTTTAGACATTGGATATGATTAAATAGTTTTTCTGATGAGTGTTTAATGTCGATTCGACGCGACGTATTTCGCATCGATACAATTTGTCGCTCATTGACGTTTTAAGAGAACCCGACATGCGAAGGCTCCCCATAATTTATTTTTGTTTTATTATGTGACTGCCTATTTCTTAGATGTATACTGAAGCAATTATCTGATTGCATAGCTAACTTGCCAGCAGGAATAATCAGGCAATGTATGCATTATCCAACTAGAATATTTCAGATATTTAGTTGAAAGCACTATGGTAGCCCGCGAAATTGAATTTTTCTTGAGTTTTTTTTGTAATTTGCAGGTCAGTATTAGAATTTGTTAGGTTTTGTTGATCAAAATTTAATTCGCGGCCGTAGTAAGGACGTTATAAAACTTTAATAATTAATATCACCGATACAACACTTTAAGTGCATATAACCCTGCAGAATGACTATTTTATGGAATCATGACATTTGAGGGTAATTCCAACAGAGTTTTATTGATGATTCTAATGATTATAATTCTGTAAATCCGTATACGGCCGCGAATCATATTGTGATGAACCTATCTGACTGACCTGCAAATTGGAAAAAATCTATGAAAATTTGAATTTCGCGCGTTACTCTGGCGCATACACCTTAAAATGATGACTGTGTTTTAGCAATATCACTGTGCAATATGGTGAGTTTATGCAGGCTGCCATTAAGCACATAATGCGTACAAAACAAGAAATCGGCTCAAGATTTGAACACACAAAGCTGTGATCAAACATCTCATTTTATTATGTCAACTTATCAAAAATAATTAAAAGCAGTGCCTAAATTACAAAGCAACTCCCTTGCCGGACATGTGCCATTTGCAATGAGGTCTCCGTTAAACAACACTATTTGGTCTCGGAAACATATTTTTTGTTATAAACTGTTGTATGAACTTTTGTATATAGCATACATAAATGGTTTATTGTATGTAAAGGTAAATGTAAGACAAACTTTATTAAATTCTTTGTTAATATACATGTTTACTTTTTATTTCTTTAATTTTAATGAACTTAAAATAATCTGACAACTTGGAAAGTTTTTAAATTATGTATAAAATAGCAATCACTTGTTTCATTCCATGTTTCTTACCCATACTTATTTATTTGTACAATTACATCTAAAATATCATACATTTTAATACAAATCACAGCTACATTGTATTTACAGAAGATAAAAGAAGACTGAATATCTCTGCTAAATACTTTTCTGTTTCATTTAGCTTCTCAATATTTCTGAAAAAAGATAAAACAGTACAGATTTATCAATTTTGTTTTCACAGCATTATAAATTCTTAACCCAACAATTAGTGTATCAACCAGTTACTGTTCATAAGAATACATAACATACTCAAAACATCAATATAATAATTAAAACCGTTGAATACTTACTTAATATCACATCTCTTGCTGGGGCAATTCTCTGTAGTTAACAAGGCTTCGCCTGCATTAACATGTTCATTTCTATCAAGGCATTCTCCATATCTTCTTCATCATCCAAGCCGTTGTCCAAATCATCGTCATCTTCTTCCATGTCCAATCCATTGATTTGCTGGTTGGCTGTAATTAAATAATGGTTCTGTTAGTTTTATTTGTGACTAGCTTCCGCCCGCGGCTTCGCCCGCAAAATATGTCGACAAATTATACATATAAACCTTCCTCTTGAATCACTCTATCTATTAAAAAAACCGCATCAAAATCCGTTGCGTAGTTTTAAAGATGCATACAGACAAAATAGCGACTTTGTTTTATACTATGTAGTGATGTGAACTAAAGGGTGAGTGGACACAATAAAATTGTGATGTCAAATTAGCAATTTGACTGCACTCTAATAATACATTCTAAGTTTCAATGAATCTGTTGTACATTGCAAGAGAGGAGCTTGTTTGAGCTACGCTTGCCGGGGTTGGTCGTGGATGGGTGACCATCTTCACATACTGAGACTCCTCCATGCCTCAGAAACCACATTAAGCCGTTGGTCCCGTCTGTCAATTGGGCATCTTTGACAGTCGTTACGGGACATCAATCTGACAGCCAGGTCTTACCAAGGGGTATTGTATTACCTAGTTACTAAATTGTGGAGGTCTTATAGGCAGTACCTCCATGCAAAATAATGGTATTCAGCTGCATCCAGTAAGACTGGAAGCCGAGCCCAACATAGTTGGGAAAAGGCTAGGCAGATGATGATGTTGTATATTGCAATATCAATATAAATCAAGTGTTGATACAAGTTTTTAGGTGTTGGGTTCTTGTAACATTTGCTAAGTGTCTAAGAACAATTCAAAAAAGTCATAATGAGACTGCTTGTAAAACTAATATTAGTCTTGACCAACGCCTGACTAATGCAAGCAGAAACCAATAAAAATAACAGGCAACATGTCACACTTACTGAACACAGAGTCTGTTACAGACAGATTGAGCTTCTCATTATTGCACATCTCATCATCAATGCCCGCCACTGGTACTTCAAACTGGGATAAGGATGTTAAAAATGTAGATTCTGCTGGTGGAACTACCGGTTTCGGCGCCTCAGAAAGGGGTGGTTGAGGAATTGTAGTTTGAGGGGTGACTTGAGTGTTTTCTTCAGTTAATAGTCTTCTCAAATCTTTATTGTCTACAGTTGCTCTTAGATTCTCTAAGTGTAGTCTTTCGATCTAAAAGAATGGCAGAATTAACTTGTATATGATTATAGTGGCCAAGCTATTAACCCACTGACCAAATGACTGGTTAGTAATAATGTTACAGTAGATATAAGTTATCTTACTTACGAGTGTATTTGCCTCTCAGTAAGATAACATAGGTCTTATTTGGAGAGTGTAAAAATAGCTTCGCAACTTGCACTTCGTCGGTAGAAGTAGAGTGTTCGAACACTAACCTGTAAACTATTTCTTTGATGTTTTAATGTCCTCAGCGCCTCAATAATCCATTTCTCTTCGGCAAGAAGCTGTGCCTCTTGGGCTATTCGCTGGCTCAGACGCACGTTAGCCTTTTGCATCGTAGTTTTAACTTATAGCTGCAGCTTTATTTACAAAACAAAATGGTAACAACACCGAGATTCCCCAACCCCAAAACTCGTCTCTCTTTGACTGTCAAATGTCAATGAAAAATAATGTCATTATTTGACGTTAATGACAGACAGTGAAATGTACACACTTATACTAGAACACGCGACTTTTAGTTGCTGGGGATTTCAAAATATCAGTTCTTAAAAAGATCTTGACAGCAGACTTGTCACTAGTACACACATCAAAAGTGTCTAGGGATCAACATATATTTTTGCAATAACTTTTCTCTTGATTGATATTAATTTAAATTTTCTTTAAGGATTCATCAAATAAAGTGTTTTCGTTTGTCACAGTAACGATAAACCAAGTCACCTTTGCATTAATAAAGAAATTTGCCATTTTCCTAATAAAGGGATTTTTGACATTTGAACCACTAACATTAAAGTTCGAAAAAAAGACTGAAATAACAGTTTTCTTTAAAATTTTATTGGGTAACTTAAACAATTAATAATCCGTGTTTCTACCGCGAACACTAACAACACAAGAACATCGGTTTGGCATACTCAAAATGAGTTCATCCAAATCACGCTGTGGAATGGCCGCCCATGTTCGTTGCAACAACAAAAAAAGGTCTTCTTGCAACTGGATACCCTTCATATTCGGCAGAGCTCTTCTCTGTAGCATATCCCATGCATGCTCAATCGGGTTCAAGTCTGGCGACTGAGCAGGCCAGGGCAGGACATTGATGTTAGCTGCGGCGAGAGTCTGTCTTACAACTCTTGCGGTGTGCGGTCGTGCATTATCATACATTAACTGAAATAAGGGACCGATTTGCACTTGTAGAGGAACGATGACGTCAGATACAATCGTCTCAGCATAAATTTGAGCGTTGAGGTTGCCTCTGATCCAAATCAACTCAGTTCTTCCGCCGATCCAAATACCCGCCCATACCATGATGGTTCCACCACTATAAGGATGGACTTCCTGGCAGGATTTTAATCGCTGTTGGCGTCCAGGGGTTCTCCAGTGTCGTATACGTCTTGTATCCGGTCTCATACCAAAACGAGACTCATCAGAAAAGCACACGAAACGCCATTGTTCTTCTGCCCAATTTCTGTGTTCAAGAGCCCATTGATATCGAATCCTACGATTGTGCATTGCTATAGGTGGTACCCGTAGCGGTCTTCGGGAATGAAGGTTCACTTCATGCAAGCGGTTTCTGACTGTTTGGTCGCTAATTAAGTTCCCTGAAGAGTGATGAAGCCTCACGGCTAACATCATGGCGGTTATTGTTGGAGCTCTTCGAGTTAAGATTTGAATGTATCGGTCTTGTCTCCGTGTGGTGCAGCGATACCGTCCTTCATGGCGCTCAGCCACGGTACCAGTGCTTCGGTAACGTGTCCAAAGTCGACTGATAACACTCTGACTTGTATTCAGAGCTAAAGCCACAGTACGTTGCCGGGAACCAGCTTCTATCATTCCCACGGCTCTGAGCATTTCTTCCCTGCTTAAATGACGTCGCCGCTCCATAATAACGTTGGTTTTAATCAGTAGTAGGGAAACAGTAGCACTAATAATGTCTTCAATGCGTTGTATGTTTTTATAGGGAAAATATTGACAGCTGATTTTCATCTTTTACTCGAATTTGATTGACAGTTCCTGTTTCAAATTATGAAATGCACCAAAAAGGATCCATATAAATTTATAAAATCATAAATTTATTACAAAGCCACATCTCAATCTCAAGAAATCCGCATAAAAATGCTTGATCCCTAGACACTTTTGATGTGTGTATGAAAACCTCTTTAACATGGTACAGCTACGTTGATTTAAACATTATGTTATGCAGCATTGTCTGTCAAGTCTTTAATGTTGGTTTCCTTATCTAATCCAAGTCGCATTTTAACTATTTATAAATATATTGTTACGTCATTTATACTGCCTAAGTCTTCTGAAAAGGGTATTCATTAGCCATTTCGAAAGAGAGTTTCTAACAGATTGAGTGTCAGACAGATTGAGAACGAGAATGTCGTCCAATTTTGTCTATGGTTGGAAAATTACGCAAATACCGACACTTTTTTTGTTCATTGCTAAATCACTGGTTTCACTCAACATCGGCACGAGTGGTCGTCATATTTAGCAAAAGAAAGACATAATATTCTTTGATCAGTGCATCTATCGCTCTAAACCGGTCGCTAATTCTATTGTCGTGTGTAAAATTATAGAATAAAAATGTCTGATTACGATTCGGGTTCAGACTCCGACCACGGGTATGAACAGGTGTGTACCCGCGGCGGGTCCTGTAGGAACGCCGCTTTGCCCTTCGACCCTACGTGTATCGAGAATGTGATCCTGACAATTAGCGACAAATTCGACTTCCGTGTGATTATGAGCGATGAGAGGGCGAAGGGAGCCTTGCTGGTGACGACTGGCCTGGCAATAGCTGGGGGGCTCATCGGACGCCATTATGGAGGGAAAATGGGAGCTGCATTGGGTGGTGCCGTTGGTGGAGCGTGCGGACTTGGCATTGTTGGTGAGTTGGATTACAATACTTACAGTACAAAGCTATTGCGTTTTACTTTCATCAAGCAGATTAGAGATTTTTGGATAGTAGGGTAGAGACATTTTTATTTACATGTATTTTTTCTGTAAATTGTTAATCATTGAATAATACCTGAAAAAAGATTTAAACATATCCTAAGATAATTTATTATAAATAATGGTTATTTAACCAGCTGTAAATATTGTTAACAACTGACTACAAATAAAGATGTGCATCATTACCAATAACTTTTTCTCACTTTCAAACTAGGTAATCTATTATTTATTTGGTGTATCTCTATAGCATTGTTTCATAATACAATTTGAATTTTTTTAAATTTTAAAAACTCTCCCACATTTTTACATCTACCCTCACAAAAATACTAAGCTATTTCTCTGTTTGTTCTAGCTGTTTCTATGAGGAGCATCTGGGAGGACATAAGGAACAAACTGTCAGAGTTGTTTGACATTGTGTATGACTACTTAGCTGGCATGGGTCTGGAAGACTACCAGCGAGCTGCCATGTTCCTCACCCAGCCAGGAGACAAGACCCAACTTGCTATGCTCATCCTTAACACGGCTTCCAGTATCCTCGGCAAGAAGATTCTGTCTAGCATCACTGCAGCATAATATTATTGTTAATTTACTTTTTTTTTTTAATTACCAATCTTGAACTATTCTTATTATTGTTGGTGTTGCATGAGCCACTTATGCTTTGTAAAACTTGTTTATTATTCATTTTAATGAAGACAGAGTATTTTAATAAATGTTGACATAATTGAATTATAGAATCATATATTTTTGTATTTGTATTGTAACAAGCTTATAACATTGGAAAAGTGACATACTTGCTAATCTTGACACAATAATTAGAATAATTTGCTACAAAGATAATTATTATTACTATCATGTGGATCGTGATAAGTAGTAATAAATTATTATGTAGCTTGACTTATTAGGAATTAAGTACATATCATGAATGCATAATGAAATGGCTGGTCAATTATAAAATAGAATAATTTGTATAAGATGATTATGAATGATAGTTAGGTACCTATTATATTTTGTAAGCAATTTTATAATAAATAGATGTATTATGTATCAATGTGTATATTATGTTAATGTAAGTGAAAGATAATAAACAATACCTTAAAGTCTTGACAATATTAGTTGTTTTTTATTAACTTCTGTTTCTTTAGATACTTTTATTAATACATCCTCTATGTTTTAGACCTTTGTCATGTTTGCTAAGTTTACAAACCTCCCAGTATGTAACATTACGATAACAGATGTACTCTCTGGAGGGTAAAGTAGGGTTGATTTTATAAAGTCTAATAACTTTTGAACGCCATTGTCACATATACGTGACAAGCAACCAACAACACATAAGTGATAATGGCAACAACATTAAAACACGAAATCAAAAATTAAATCATTACTTTTGTGAGTGTTTACCTAAATAGCTTAAAAATTGAAGCTCTCGTACGTATTAAATGACATGAGACAAATTAAAAGACACCGTGGATATTGAGTTACAAGAAGAAATAAATAGCAAGGCGTGGAGGGCACGCGCATGGTCTTTTTTTTTAAGGCTGGGAATTCATCCAATGACTTCTCCCGCTCTGGATGGAGCGGAAGGGAGTGTCAGACTCTTACTGACTAAAACCCATCCATGTTCCTTCGTTAGCCCTTTATGTTCCGGGGTAGCGGCAAAGAGTAATATTAACTGATCGGGGTAACGTTAACCCTTTCGGACAATCCCGCTTAACCTTTTGAACGCCCATCTATATAATACGCGATGTGTCCTCCAGCGCCACGCTACAAATGTATAACGTATCTATAGTAGGAGTGAGGCATATTTATCGTAACAGATAGAACTAACAGATATTTAGAAATAACAATTAACAATTGTTCCTACCAACGTCTCTTATCTGTTACTTTATTAACAGCCCGGCTGTTACCTACACACACAGAAACACACGTACGCATAAGCTCGCACCTATACAAAATAACAGATATAGCAAGTTATCATTTTCTCTCTCTTCCTCATTAAAGAATTACTCTTGCTAAAAAGAGAAGCACCTATTATTTTTCAAAATATGTTTGTTTCTCGTTCTTACTAAGGCGGTTATACTACGCTAAAAAGAGAAGCACTTAGTATTTATTACCCCTAAAATATAGTTGGTGGTCTTACAAGAACAAACATTTTGGAAATAGTGACTTCTAAATTAGGTCGTATTATATGTTACGCGCCTGTTACTGACCAGTGACCAATACAAAAAACGTATTATATTTGTTTATTTTTCTGTATGGCAATTTGTGATTCAACCAAAAAAAAAATAGTAATCGTATCCGATTGATTTGATTTGACGAAATTTAGTTGTTGGATACTATCCAGAAAAATTACTATTTTATGGAAATTTGTGATGGGACCAAAAACAATTGTAGTGATCGTCCAAGGACCCCTTTTTTATCTTTGGTTTGACGTTTGACGGGATTGGTCGAAATAAGTTCCATGCATGTTAGACTTTATCGCATTGGGAATAAAGATGATATTCAATTGAAAGAAATTTTGTCGATTTGTTTGTTGACATATTTTAAAATTTTGAATTTTTGAAAATTGTTTGCTTTTACTGATTTTTGTAGGAAACCTGTCATAAAGTACGAAGGAAATTATTCAGGTTACGAATTAAAAATAATAATCAATCTGTCCAGTGGTTTATTTATGTTGGGGGCTGCTAGTTTAACCGAAAGATAAAAATGTATATAAACGTAACTCTATAACTTCAAATTGCCTCAGTCAATACTTCGGATACGTATTTATTGTCCGTACAAAAATAACAGGCTGTTATTTAATAACAGATATTTGGATCTGTTATTTTTGTGTAACAGTAACAGTGTTAACAGATATCGTGTTTAACCTGTTACAACCCATCTCTAATCTATAGTCAAACGTAGGGATGGGATTAATGTCCTATCGACAAATAATATTATAAGTTGAAATTAATGTTTATTCACCAATTTACGAAGCTAAATAAAAACTGATACCGTATTTTCATATTTTGTTTCATTTCATAAAAAAATCAGTATGAAAACCTGGATATATTTCCCATAATAAAAGAAAAGAATTGTAAATTTATTAGACGTGTGTTCTAGAAGGCACATCCCTATTTGTCTCCAAATGTAATCCTTCTACTTCATATCAAGTCGTTGGCGCTCGAGGCACGTCAAAATCCTTTCTGATATAAGGATGTCTAGATGTCGATGTCTACGGTATTTTTGGGTTGTTGTACATTCGTCACTAAGTAAATTCGTCATATTTAAAAAAATCCATACATTGAAAGTAAATTCGTCACACGTATTAAAAATATGTGTAAATTCGTCACAAACCCTCTTTTAAAATTTTTTATTCTTTAAGTAGCGATTGCAGCCAGAATTTTTTATTTAAATCATTCACTTGAAAACTGTGATTTTTATGTAGATGTAAGGTAAATTAGTAAACGTGCTGTGATTATGAAAAATATACAACATTTTCATTCTACTTCTTATTTATTTTTTGCTATCGGTACCTACGGATTATAATGATGTGACGAATTTACAATAAACAAAATTAATATATTGGGAATTGTGACGAATTTACACATATTTTTTTTGTGACGAATGTACAACAACCCGTATTTTTCTATTCACTGTGGTCGAGTTACACGTGCATAACCTCAACCGATTCATGCATTTTATTTCGTTTACTTCAATCAATAGAAGCTAGATACGTGGTTTTCGACGTGTTTTTTTTTTAAATGAAAATGGAGGGTAAGTCACTGTTTTACGCAGATGTTACAGATCTTTTAAAACCACACCTTGTAAAACTCGCAATAATTCGTCATATTCACCGTCACTCATTTTTTGTTAGAACACGTGCGCCAACGCAAGATGTTGCACTACACTAAAATGCACAAAGTCACTATGACCTTGAAACCCGTCCGCTTATGACGTCACAGATTTACTTCTATACAAGTTCGTGGCGTTGTGGGCACTGACAACTAGCCACTTTGTAGTGATGGGTTTTTCAAACGGTGTTTCACTATCGACAATAATTTGAAAACCTATTTATTCTTGATTAAGGTGAATAAAACGTAGTTTATAGTTTGCAATATTTATAAAATATTATTTATTCACGTCATTTTCTTGCAATAATAGTATTTATAATCGTTTCGACGAGATGAAATATAGCGAGGTCTTCATCGTGTCCCATCACTGGCTTACTTTATATCAAGTACTTGGCGTTGGGGGCATAGAAATATTTTCTGGCGTTTTTGTTTCTATTGAATATAAAACAAACAAGAACTTATTATGTGTGAAAAACTTAAAAATATGGCTTATAACAGGGCAATTTTCCATAAAAACAAAATAAAAGGTCTTGTAAAAGTCGTAAATTTATTTTATACCATAATTACTTCTAATCAAGTAGTGGCGCTGAGGGCACGAAAATCTCGAACTTGTATAGAAGTGATTGGCGTTCAAAAGGTTAACGCGCATGATCTGGCGTTCAAAAGGTTAAAAATGTCGGTTAGGCAATCAAATTGCATATCCGACATTTTTAATCTTTTATTTTTAATATGGACAGGCGAATTTAATCTAGCTGCTCCTCTCACTAACACTGATACGCCGCCGGAAATGCAATAAGGTGATAATACGCTGTTATACCTACTTATATTGCTTCGATGCTTTGAGTAGGTATATAATAAAGTCCTCTTCACCGTATCTGGCAAGGGCACCACAGACTAATTTTGATTCCCCTAGAATGGGCTCGGGCTATGCGCCTGGGAAACCCTGGATATTCAAACTTTCTTACGTTTTTTGCAATTTGCAGGTTGCAGGTCAGTATTACGTTTTATATTGATAAAAATATGATTCGCGGCCGTAACAAGTAGGTATACCTATTTATAGAACTATAATTATTAAAATCACCTCTACAATCCTCTAAGTTTATATAATCCTACTAGAGATGGGCCGAATGTGGTTTGGACCGAATCCGAACTTCGGCCGAACATTCGGCCTTTTGAACGCCAATCACTTTGTAGTGACGCAGTACCTGTCACATGATCACCAGTTACCATGTATTATTATATTACCATACATACCTCCGAACCAGTTACCTTGAACCACCTTTTACCACATACCACCGAACCAGTACCTTACCACGTTTTGACAACCTGACACTAACTTGCAAAATACAAAACACGCAAAAAAACTTGAATTTCGCGAGGTACCTTGGAGCATCCACCTTAATTTGATTGTTTATTTGACACTTTGTAATAAAAAAATATTTGATGTATAATGTAATTGTTATTTATTTGATGTGTATATATTGAATGTTTAGTTTGTGAACCAAAACCGTGATATTTTTATTCAATTTACGAATTGTAATCCAGATGTTTGTTAGAAGAATACTAAGTTTATTTCATTTTTGTAATAGTATGCCTAATTTATTAGGGAAAGATTTTCAAAACTGATAAGAAAACCTGTAATTTAAGGTTAACATTTACAATCTTCATATCTAAAATAAATGACCATGACTGAGTAAAAGACATAATTTTATTTTACAGTAATGCTATTCTAATTCTATTGAATTTCAGTCAAAATAGTGCAAGTAGGTATTATTTTTCTTGTGCCGAATGTTCGGCATCTGAACCGAATTTCGGCCGAATGCCGAAGTTACCTTCACGCTGCCAAATTTCGGTTGAACCGGACTTTAATCGAATTTCGGCTCATCCCTAAATCCTACTAACTATTTCATGAAATTATTACATTTGAGGGCAATTCTTACTTAAAGAGTTGTATTGATGGTTCTAAGGATTACAGTTCCGTGAATACGTACTTGCTACGGCCGCGATTCATATTTTAATCAGCATACATCCAGACACTTAAAGATAATGATAAAAATGATCCCTTTGTTTGCATGACATAGAAAGACATATTCCAATACTTCAAAATACGATTTGAAAAAATATTTACAGCGTCAATTTAATTTAGATAGCGAATCTCCGCAGATGCGATATAAGCACAAAATATACAGTGGCAGGATGTGATGATGATTATTTGGGGGCAATGACTGCAGTAAGTACGAGTTTGGAAAATCACTTAATATAGGTACCTATATGTGTTTATAATTTTATATCGATACCACACACGTCTGCTGAGTCTCGCTAGCTATTATATGTTGATCCTGTCCCTTAGATATGTATTATTAACTAGCGGTTTCACCCGCTGCTCGGCTCTTATTGGTCGTAGCGTGATGTTACATAGCCTCTAACCTTCCTCGATAAATGGACTACCCAACACAAAAGTACAACGGGTACTTTTGTGTTGGGTACACCCACACCACACCAAAAGTTGTTCCAGAGATTAGCGCGTTGAAACAAACAAACTCTTCAGCTTTATTTGGGACATATTCATAATTGCACACCTATAAAATCTAAGTAGGTAGGTACTTACCTAACTTACCAACCTACTTCCAGCACCAATAAGAAAAGATCACAAAGTGTCTCTATTCATCAAGGACTGTAGGTTTTTAGAGTTATTTATACTTGGTGGTTGACTGATAAAACAAACAGGAAAAAACAATGCCCACTCAAACCGTAAGTACCCATGTACTTTGGTTCTATAATCTTCTTTAATCATCTTAAATCATTTAAAATTTTATTCATGGAATTACAATGACTGTTATATTTGATGATACTTAAATCTTTCATCAATAACACTGAACTTTTTTTGACAAATCGGCACGGATTTAGACTCACAGAACAAATTGACTCTTTAGACTGCAACGTGATTATAATCGACCACTGATACCGGTAGATACCAATGATGGGGACTCCCTCTAAATTTATACATTCTGAACCTTAATAAAATGTTTGGGGAGTACCCGAATTTTATACGAAAATAATGTGATGCTTGTCTTAAGACTGATAAGGTTCATTACCATTACCCGTGTTCACAATTTTACGGGGAACTCCCAAAACATCTTGCCTATGATTGCCATTTTCGGGTAAATAATATAAAGTACGGAAACTAAAAACGAGGTCGCCGTCGCCGTCGGTAATGTAGTAGTAGTAGTAGTATCGTCATCCTACATACTGTTTTCATTGGACAAGTAGACTTGTTTTGTTAGATTTCAATGAATGAAAGAACTGTACCTATTCGCTTCATCAATTGTAAAAATGTAAGTGCTGTTGTTTACTTGCATGATAGTGTTAAACATGAGTCAGAGCACAGAGCGACTACCTACTGATAATGATATTATTATTTTATTTGAATTTATGCCAAGTTTTGTGGGCAATGCGGAGAATCAAACGGTTGTCTCAAACAACGTACCTACTGATTACATTTCATATAAATGGTAATCGTATTAACATTATGTCGCAACATCGTAATTAGGTACTGCGTTATCTAATTACTTGTTAAAAATAATGTTCATTTAATACAAATTAAATAGCTAGCGGACTTCTTAATTCAGTCGGTTTTCAAGTGTCGTTCTGTGTAGACCACTTCCAGACGGAGACGAAACGCAATTATTTTTATCTGTTAAACTTCAGAGTCCAGTTGAGTATAATGACGTTTGTAATATTTTGTTTACTTGCCAAGAAAATATTTTCGCTCGTTTGATTCATTTCGTAATAATTATTAGGAATCACACACCACAAATAATCACACGAGAAATACAAAATGGATATGCAATTGGAAGCTTATGCTGAACGGGAACTAAGATTTGATCGAGTTTGGATAGAGCAGATACTTTTGCAAATCGGTAAGTGAAAAATCAGTAGTTATTTCTTCATTTTTACGCGAAGTTTCTTACATTTTCATAGGTTATACATTTGGAATAAATTGCTGCTCATTTCGAAATGATAAAGGTTAAAATACCGACGGTCGGTTATTCAAATTTTTCCAATATATTGTATTTGTTTGCCTAATACCCACTACTTTAATTGTTTGCTAAGTTTAGGCAACTGTAATTTATTATAAGGTCAAGTACAGGTTCTTCCAGGGTTAGTTACTGCATACTTACCTTATTTTTTACATACCTAATATTATCTTGTGTCAGCTATACGGAGCAAAACTTAATGTCGCTAAGTTGCCAGATTCAAACCTAAAACTTGTCTTCGTAAACATGGATATGGAAAAACTAGTGTTAATATGTTTGCAACCTCCTTATAGACAAATTAAGTCCTTAATTTTCGTTGTGACCATTTCACCACCTTTGTAAACATAGTTATCTAGAACCGACTTTTAAGTCTGTTATCTGCAGCAGTTTCATTTTTATTAGGCTATTTAATCTTCCAAAATTCTTTCAAAAGCTTTACAGTAGGTACATCTTTGCTGTACTACATTTTTTAATTTTATTAACTATTTCCTGTCTATTCGAAATAGGGGATGCCTTCGAGATCCGCATAGTATGGGACCAGAATGTTGCTTTATTGACAACTGCTCTGGCAGTTGCTGGTGGAGTGGTGGGAGGATATGCTGGAGGAAGGCTTGGAGCAGCACTTGGTGCAGGTATCGGTGGAGTCACGGGATTTGGAGTATCAAGTGAGTACATGCATAATATCATCAAAAATTTTTATCTTGTTGCTTTTAAGTATGAAAAAATCCTCAACTTTTTATCTCAAAAAGGGGGGATGTTCCATTACTTTTCTTTCTCAAAGGGGGATCTAAACATCCCCAATCTCTCCGCCCCCCATTCCCACCTCTTACCTAGCTACCAACATTTTATTTAAAATTTTAAGTTCACAAATTTTTCAAGTTACTTCTATGTCTTTGACAGATAAAACATAAATAACATTTCGACGATGAAGTGACAAGATCTCCTATTTGACATTGTTAATGCCTTTAGTTAGACGTTCTTGTCACTTCGACGTCGATTTGCTACTTGAATGTCCCAATGATGTATCAAGATACTAATTCCTACTGTCCTAGAAATATCATGGAAAACTTTTTAAAATATGTAATAAAATGCCTGACAAAAAAAGACCTGTATAAAATACTCTTTCCTTGTTACAGCGGTAGTATCACTGAGAGAATTATGGGAAACTGTCAAAGAGAAACTAAACGAGTTACTATACATAGTGTTCAACTATCTCCGAAGATTGGACCCGGTTGACTATGTGAGAGCTTTCCAAATCCTAATGGGGTGTATGGCAAGTCGAAGGGAACTGGTGTTTACAATCCTGGAGTTTATCGCACAGAAGCTTAGCAAAGAAGTGTTGTCCAATGTTACTTATCAGTGAATAGCTTGTCTGTACTTTTAGTAATGGGGTCGCGACTCACCTTCAATAATTTGCAAACACTTGTACACACAATTTCTATTGCACACAAAGTTGAGTATTCAAGTGTATGCAAGGTTTTACAAGTGACTGTATGTGAAACTTTTTTTGTGATTGTAAATAATGATGACTCCGAAATTAACTGTTAGAAGGCTTCCTACATTGCTTTGTGAAGAAGTACTGTTTTAATAACATTTTATTTTCTGGAATAGGTAGTACTTAAATGAAAGGACAGCATTTTTTTTTTAAGAATTATTTTTTGCTAAAAGAGGAAAGTTTCATTTCAATCCAGATTGGATTGAAATAAATCGTAACACTACTACTAGGTTTTGAAATTGAAAATGAAAAGAGCTAGTTTAATGTTTATTAAAGCTCAAAAATACTGATACTTACCTATTATTTTTTGAGTTTTTTAGCATGCCTAAAGAAAATTCTGTTCCTACTCATTTACAAGTGAGGCAAAAAGGCATTCATTCACAAAATAAATAAGTAGTTCTCGAAAGTAGTCTCTGCAATAGCAGTAGTTCTCCTGCAAAGTAGTATTCAACTATTTTTAATTAATAGTTGAATGACAAAATCATAATATAATATAATATATTTTGATAGATTAGTTTTTTAATAACATAGTTTTAGCAGTACACTGCAAGATAGTTGCTCAAATGCTTTGTAACAAATGACAATTAAAGTTAGTTATGAATAATATTAATATATTATTACATATGAATATTTATATATTGGAATACAAAAAGGGGCCTTACATAAGTTGGGTGATGATAAGTTTACTATAATATGTTGAGGAGTATATCAATAGATAAATGATTTAACAGCTGGATATATCTCTGACTTAAAATAGAATACTCACAAGTGCACCATAAAAGTTACAGATATATGCATTAGGTTAAACAAGGGACATAATTTCAGGTTCTATAGCACTCATGAAAATCAACAACTTTGTTCATGGGATCAACCCTGAAATATGAAAAAAAAATATCTGCTGTTCCATACATTTGACGAATTATGCGACCATAAATCTACTAAACAGCTGATTTTTTTTCGTGATTTCAGGTATAGTTCCATGGTCAAAGTTGTTCATTTTCATGAGTATAGTATCCTCTGAAAGTATGTCTCTCGTTTAACACGTTGAGCGCCAACGCGGTCACCGGTGAGCCGCGAACAATAGTTTTTCTATTGTGTCTGCTGCGTGGCAGTCAATGACTTAACCTAACACACTGTATATGTAGAAAATTTTACAAGGATTGACACAACAGTCTTATCGTTGAAAGCAATTTTTTATAGACAACCCTTGTATGGAATAAGGGAGCCAGAGACAATACTGCAGGTAGTCTTTGGTGGGCCCTTATTCCCAAAGGGTTAGGCAAGTGGATATAGTGATATAAAAATGTATATTGCAGCAATATACTTACTGCTTAATATACAATAAATACAAAAATAGCTCAATTCTAGATATGAAACGTCCAATTCATGTTAGAATGCTGGTTTTATGGTATCTAGCTCCTATGTGATAATCTTGTTATGATACTATTCAATGTATAATTGTTAACTATGTACCTTATTATGGCAGTTATGTATCTTGATCTAAATTATAAATCTAAATCTTATTTATTTCTGTAAAAATGTTAAAGGAACACGACTTTTTTTGTCTATGTTTTAATGCTATATGAGTTTATCTGACTACTTTGAGAAGAAAAAGACACAGACTCTTTGAAAGTCCAGACTTAATACTGGTCAGATCATTCTTAGGACTGTGCAGATTAATGTCCGAAATAGCCTTTTGAAGAAAGAACCGTTCAAGTTGGAGTGGACCTGTCCAGTCATGTCAGTAAATGTCAGCTCAACGACTCCAGTACCAAAGAAATAACATCTTATTTGTAATTACTGAACTTAAACAATTATAATATTATATATATAGTGCATACGGCGATTACAGGGGTGGGTTTTTTCAGATTGATGATAACTTCTACCAATTACAGCAGCATTTTTATATTGGCAACATTATACGACGCCGTTCTATCGCCCCTTTCGAAAATGCTGCTGCGTTTGATACAAATTATCATCAAACAGAATATTATATCCATCATCGTAATTGCCCCAATAAACCTGAAATAAATAATTAGTTACTTTAGTCTGTCAAATTTCTTTGATAGTTTTCAACTTTATTACTCAATTCTAAGGTTCATTTTCTATTGGGAAAATTTGACAGGGATAGCTCGATGTGCTGGCGTCTGTACCTATAAAATAATATATTTATCATTTGCCTCTATCAATAAAAAAAAACTGTACAATTACTAACATTATTTTGCACTCTTTTATTGATTTTTAATTACTTACCCGAAATCCTAATTACTTATGTACCTAATTAATTATTATTATATTTAAGTATCATTTATATGAATCTATTTTGTTTTAGAAATTGGATCGGTTTTGTTTTAACAATATTTAAGGGATATAACACTCTAGATCTTGCGCACGCGCTCAAAGCATGTCGTATATTATTTTATCTTTGTGTTTCTCATTTTCATCAAGGCTTGTTACTCACTGTCTACATGGCAGTTGTAGTCTGTATTAGTTCTTATATAAAATTCTTCGTCTCATAATATTTTCCTTCTGGTCTCAAGATGAATGTGAGTAACAAACCAAATAGTGATATTATTTTATGCTTTATCCCAAAGAGATAATATGAGGATATTCTAGAAGATTAAGTAGGATGCATCTTTTTAATTTGTTTAATCAATATTATTATAGTGAGTGTTTTGTACAAAAATGGTGTTGGAAAATAAATCATCGACTTTTTGAATGGACGTTTTGTTTTACTATCTTGTTGATCTAGTGGTCAACACGTCTTCAGTCAGTGTTGTTGAGTTTCTCAATAGGAAATTAGCAGCAGACCGGGGTCTGGAATTGTCTCTGGTTAACACCAAAGAGTTTGACTTATAACATGAGACTTAAAACATAACTGGGGAATGGTGGTGTACGGTCAACTGCAAGTCTCATTAACACTTGAATTACGATAACCGCCCTTACTGCTATGGAATAAAGGCTTCATAAAAAAAGAATGTGATAGCCTAGTGTTGTGACCGCCGAACTGCCAAGTCATAGGTCTCGAGTTCGAACCCAAAGCACGCACCTCTGATTTTACGGATTTATGTGCTTATTGTATAACTATCACTTGCTTGAAAATCGGTGAAGGAAAAACATCGTGAGGAAACCAGCATGTCTCAGAGATATTTCTCAACGGCTCATGGGTAGCATAAAAACTGACACCAGTTAATCACTAACCACAGTAACCACACGAAAAGAAGAAGAATGTCAAATTGTTGCTTATATCGCGGGGTTGAGTGTAGGTACACCTTGCCTTATATCGCGGGGTTGAGTGTAGGTACACCTTGCCTTATATCGCGGGGTTGAGTGTAGGTACACCTTGCCTTATATCGCGGGGTTGAGTGTAGGTACACCTTGCCTTATATCGCGGGGTTGAGTGTAGGTACACCTTGCCTTATATCGCGGGGTTGAGTGTAGGTACACCTTGCCTTATATCGCGGGGTTGAGTGTAGGTACACCTTGCCTTATATCGCGGGGTTGAGTGTAGGTACACCTTGCCTTATATCGCGGGGTTGAGTGTAGGTACACCTTTCCTTACCCACTCCGAGAAATTGTTGCTTATATCGCGGGGTTGAGTGTAGGTACACCTTTCCTTACCCACTCCGAGAACGTAGGCGTGTTGTCATGTGGTCTTCATTTCTTGTTTCACTTCCTATTAATTTATAATATATAATATTATATTTTTTCGTGGCAAAATATGAGCTGTTCCGTTCATTTTATTGACTTACGTAAAACTTGTTTATAACGATGAATACAATGCTCCCACGAAATTCTTAGAGTTAATTTTTTAACACCTTATAGGTAGATGGTGTAAAATGGTGTTGAAGATAATACTTTTTTTAAAGGCGAGAAAAATAAAACAAGTTCATTCTTTGAATATTTGTATTGAGTGCTCAGTTTACAATTCCAGGAACAATTTACTGTTAGCTATCACATCTAGTAATATAAGGCAACAGACGAGCTTTCGCGCCCGCATTTATTAACACTGACGACATTAAACACATAAACATTTTAACATAATTTTATCAATAAAGAATTATATGATCCCCTTTAAGGACGTAACAATAAAGGACACTAATAAGATGATTAACAATCAATGTTAATTCAGAGAAATTAATTGCTAAGCAAATTTACACCTATGTCAATTAGCCGTGTACATTTTAAAAGAGTAACGGTGGAGTTTCTTGCCCATTCTCCATACGAAACTACTTTTTGGAAGGGGCGACTAGAATCAATTCTATTTCTTGTTCATTTTGACCTTTCTTGTCCCTTTTTGAAATTAATGATTTGATTTTGACTTTGAAAGCTATTTCATATGTGTGTTAACATTTCAAGTTGGTAGTCAGTATGCTTATCAGGGAGCTCATGGCTAAGTAACAATAGCCGCAAGGGTCGATTGATCAGGTTAAGCTACGATTGCTGCTGTCCGTGATCCGTGGATGGGTGACCATATTTATATACCAAGACCGCTTCGTGCTTCGGAAAGCACATTAATCAGTTGGTCCCGGCTGTCATTAGTCGACCTATGATAGTCGTTACGTGTCGTCAGAATCCCGAAAGTGTGACAAACAGTCTTACCAAGCGGTATCATGATACCCAGTAACTGGGTTGTGGAGGTCAGATAAGTGGTCGCTCCATGTAGAATATAGCTAAATCCGGTTAGACTGGAAGCCGACCCTAACTTAGTTGGGAATAGGCTAGGCAGATTGATTAATCAATATGCTTATCAATTAATTTCCCTGTCTTACAAGATCAAATAGTTATAAAATTGCTACATATTCAATAAGGGACATGGATAATGAGCCATTCCTATAAATGTACTGGGCACATGTTTTACGAGACATACACAAAATTAAATAAGATTGTTTTTTTTTCAGTATAAGGTAAATGCACAGAGGTAGCCCTCAAAATTCATGTTTTCTTGCGTATGTTACAATTCTCAGGTCCGTGACAAGTAGCTTGATAAAAATATCATTCTCAATAATAATAAATATGTTTTAAGGTACATATTATAACCATAAACATCAACAAACATTGGTATCGAACTTAGTCATCTCTCAAATCCAATTGAATTTCGCGGGATACCTCTACGCAGTTTTTTAAAATAAATATGTTCTAGGAATTTAGTTACAATACTGAGAGTTAAATGCACGTTTTGAACTACATACTTATATTAAGTGTATTAATTGGTATTGATCATAATACTGATGCAAATTATAGTATTAAGTATACAATAAAGCGGATGTATGTTGCAAAAAAAAAAGATTTTATCGAAACGTAAAAAGTCATGGAAACAAATACATAAAATCATAATCCTGTGTTTTTTTGTCTCGCAGTCGGGTAAGACAACCGTTTTAACAAAAACAAGTTCCAATCTTAACCTTTTGAACGCCATTGTCATATATGTATACGTGACAAGCCAACGACAAATAAGTGACAATGCGATATCTTAAACATTGAAGCTCTCGTACGTATACGTTATGACATGAATAAATTAAAAGACATCATGGATATTAGTAAATAGCAAGAAGAAATAAATTTGTAGCTTGGCGTGGAGGGCACGCAGGTTTATAATCTGGCGTTTAAAAGGTTAATAAGTTCACATATTGTGAATTAATTACAATATTATGAATTTGTAATAATTTAACACATCAATATTAATTTAATTGTGACGCCACATTTAAACAATTCAATTATTTTATGAATTAAGTCAGTATTAATAAACACAAGCCACATACTCATAAATATATGAATATCACTACACTATAGTAAAGTTTAATCGACAGATCATTCCGTCTCTTTCACACAGCACAATGACAGACAAGGACGGCACACAATCTGAATCGATTAACAACACGACGGATCGCACCAAAAAATATTTTGATAATTTTTTATAAGGGATTTATCTTACAAGCGATTTCAGGTTTAAAAACTGTGTATAGGGTGTAACCGAAAGAGTATATACATACAATTACATTACTATGGGAGCAACTCCGAAATCGCAAAAAAAATCAGCTGTTCTATACATTTTTGGTCACGTGACTCGTCGAAATGTTGGTCCCATAGTAAAAGTTGTTCAGTTTGGTGGTCTGTAGCATATCCTTTTGTAAGTATATACCCTTTCGATTACACCCAGTAGAGTGACTTGTCCTAGACAATTTGAAGACATGTGAGTTTCACCAAGACGAGTGCGTCTTCACCCAGTGGGGTGGATTATGGCCCACTCTCTCTTAAAAAGCGGAGATCTGTGCCCCAGCAGTGCTACTGACCCGCACCTGCTTCGCTTTTCATAACAATTTCCCTTAGGGCGAATTTCACCAATAATACTGAACGCGATCAGCGCATAAACCACGTTTAACAGCTGTCGGTGTCATTATTTTCTACGGAATGTTGCCACTGACAGCTCACGAAAGCGTTATAAATGTGTTGATCACGTTCAGTTACATTGGTGAAAGGAGCGTCAAACTCCGTTCTGTAGTTCAGAAGAGAAACGCGGTCACAGACACAACGATCAGATGTTCACTTGTACGATAAAGCCCCTATTTTTATTATTATTATGGTGTTATAACTACTGCCTACATTATTGTCTACCCTGCCGGTGCTAAGCTTGAAGATATGTTTAAGTTTCGGTACAATCCATCGTTCTTATAATTATTTATTTAGTTAAACCTACAGGAATGTCTAAATAGGTGCACTAAAGAAGGAATGCAAGTAAAATGCCATGCCTTCTGGATTTCCTTTAGTTTTTTAAGAAATTTACTGTTTCCTAGAAGAGCGGTGGCCGCCACATAGCGTCCGTAATTTACCGGCGAATGACGTCAATTAAACGTTATATCTGAAGGTAAGTTGCTGTGTTTTACTAGAGAGCGGTTTTAGACACCGTGAAGGCAAATCCCGGCGCCGTCATTTACATGACGCCCATCTCAGCGGCCGTTAAGAAACCTAAGCTTTACACATTCATTACAAAAAAAAAACTTATTTTTTATCAATCTTACAGGTTGATCATCTATCCCCCTTTTCAGATGTATCAATGATTCTACGACAACTCGACCCCGAGTCAAGTCGACCCGGACAACTCGACCTCGCGGCAATTCAAGCTCAGGACAACTCGACACCCGACAACTCGACCCCGACAACCCAACCGTGCGACTATTAAGGTGAGAAATTACTATACAGGTTCCTATTTTTACTCCGGAACTCTAAAAATGGTAAGGCAATGGTCCCTCTAGTGGGATCACTGGCAGTCCTCCATGGAAACTGAGGGCAATTATGATAGTTGTGGTTTAAATAATTATTGTTCCCATGGTATGGGACGAGTTGTCGGGGGCGAGTTGTCTCGAGGGTGAGTTGTCTCGAGGTCGAGTTGTTGTAATACCGTATCAATTTTTTCTGGTCGAAATCAAAATATCTCTTTATTTTATTATTGAAAAGGCAATGTATCTTATGAACTAATGCATTCACTTACGCTACGTATCTACAACTAATACAAGTTTCAAATAAATTATTAAAAAAAAAAACACTAGAACAAACTGATTGATTGTCAAACTATAAATTAATAAAATATAAATTAATTAACATAGTATTTAATTTGGTGTATCGTTTAGCAGACAACTAATTTGCATAAAACATACACGTCTATCAATCTTAATAAAACAACCCTATTGATTGATCAATCTTTAACAGGAACGAATTAAATTATTTTATTTTCTAATTTTGCCTTTTCTGAACATGTTACAGAACTGAATTAAAAAAAAACAATGTCATGACAAATATGAGATTTCTAATAACCCACCGTACATATTAATTTTATTGAATAAATATATTTTATAAGTCGCGATTTCACTGCAGTTGTGCAAAATTTATCACGTTTTATAAATATTATAAGATCCTTTCATACTTTGTACTTTCAATTTAGTACATTTCGTACCTTTTTAAATGTCTCAAGTCCATTATTTTTTAAACGTAGTCGCTATTTAGGATAAAATTGTATTGCCAAAGTTTAGGAACGAATTTAGTGAAATACTCTAAAATAAATAAATAATTTAGTAAGCCTAACTATTTTAGGTGCTGGTATACCTAATTATTACCTTTAATATTAGGATTAATAAAACATGGGCCCCTCGGCGGAGGTGAAAACTGGGAAAGACCGGCGGAGGGGGTCATGAGGGCATAAGAGAGCTGGTATTACCCCCGAAGTGCTATGTTTTACAACAAAAACCTCACTGGAAAAGCGAAGCCTACCAATCGCGATAAAGTTAATCATTTTGTTCACCAGAAGCGCCGCATTGCTATAAAACTATATTTTTTTAAACATAATATTTAATGCTAGCAACCCCAAAGTGTAAAATTAGTGCCAATAAATTAAGTTAGCTAGTTAAGTAACATTATTAAGTATTGTAATATTTGTTCTACAATTTATTAAGATTTTGTACTACGAGTTAATTATTATTAAATGATATGGGACTGTACTTATAGTACCGACCTGCAATATGCTAGAAGGAGGAAAAGACACTCAAATAATCACTTAATATAATTTGTATTTTACTTATGATTGATCAATGGCTGAGAAGTTATATAAGTTGTAATCAAGTTCTGCGAGATAATTTCGTTACACAGTTACAATGGTAACGCCCTTCATATTTACAGTTCAACAACATTTTTGCGTTAATTACGTTGCCAAGAACATTTTTTTTTTAAATATCAATGGATTACCTTTTGCTGTCAAAATCTTTCCGATAGTGATTGAAAGTGTGTTACGTAATTATGCCCGTTGCACACGGCACGGTTTACGATACCGTGTTATCCGCAACGTAGAACAATCGTGCGAGCTTGAATGTGCGCATACGCCGACGGAGCCGTGCCGTCGTATCTGGCGCTTCCACAGTGATACAGACAACACTGACGGCTGCGCCTACACACAGCGAACCTACCGTTGTTTTTCACGGCAAGAATAACGTGCGTGTACAGAGGCTAACATCAAGTTACCCCCGATTTGATCGATTTTCAACTTTATCACAAAAGAATAAGGTTCATGATCCATTGGGAACATTTGATAGTTTGGCATAACTTGATGTGCAACGGGCCTGCCAAGGGTGAGTTGGTTTGTAATAGTCATCAGTAAAATACAAATTTGCCGACCAAAGAAACGATGGATGGATTGTGTGAAAGATGATATGGCCAGAAAGGGAGTGACTACCGAGATGACGACTAATAGAGAAGTATGGAAGAAGAAGACATGTTGCGCCGACCCCAAATAGATTGGGATAAGGGCAGGAGAATGATGATGATGAGAGTAGAACATTTGCTAAATAACATGACTATTATTATTATAAGTACATTTGTTTTCACTAGCTTTAGCGGAATCATATTATCACTATAGTCTCAACTATTTTACAGCCAAAACGAACTAACACTAAAACTTTTGAGAAAGACTAAACTATTGTGTGACCAATGTTGCCATTGCAAAAAATAAAATACATGCTGGCAACATAGTAATAAAAATTTAAGCTCATAAATAAATAAGTTAGTTTAAATGTTATCATAACGGACCTCTTTCGCGAACTCAACGCAATGTTAAGGTTAGCACGCAACGCATTGCAAAAACCTCCTAAATTGCTTTCATACATTTTGTATGAACCATCGCACACAACCCCGCATCCGCATCTAGCTTTTTTGTTTGCAATGCGATGCGTTGCGGCCTGATGCGGCTGTAATGTTTAACTTAAATTCTGAATCTCAGATAATTATCAAGTTTAACAACAACAAACTCAATGTATTACTTGACAAAGTTCAAATTCTGTTGCAACGTTTGTAGCGAATGGTTACTCAAAAATCAACTTAGTCCACATAATGCTAAAGTTGATAGTTGGGTAACTGGCAAATATAGATTATCTAAAATTCTGAATTCAAGTACTTATAGCTTTTAATGTAAGTATGCTTATATCAAGTTTTAGGTGTTACCAAATTTTGCATAATTTTCTCATGTTTTAAAGTTCGCGAAGACTCACTTTCCTAACGGAATAAGCAATAAATAAATAAATTAAACCGTGCCAATTAATAAAGTAGCTGCTGGTATTAGGCCCTCACTTGTCTTCCATGGCGTTCTTCAGCTCCATGGCTAGTTTGTAGCCTAATTCCGGCCGTCGATCGCGACCCTCAACCATTGCTAAGACCTGGAATTTAGATATTAGAATTTTTACATTTACGGATGAAAATAGGCATTGAAAGAACCGGTAGCTTTGGTTCGTCTTCTTAGCGAGTCGATGACAGAAAAAAAAAGAAAAACGTTGTTTGGCCCAAAATTCAGCAACGCGAATACCGTGCGCTGCTGCAGTGATTAGGTCCTCACGTTTGTCAGGGCATGTGGGGCAAGATGGAACGGGAGCCATTGTGTGTGGAGACACGCCGCATACTTATTGGAGTGAACTGAACCGTCCGGTACGCCACTTGGGTTGTCTTCACTGCGGCTTAGGTGTAAGTGTCATAGATATATTGAAAATAATTTTCTGAAGTATGAATAATTAGTTCATGAACGTCCGATCCAAGACCACCATTATTATAATATTAAAAGTTAACTTCGGTATACATTAAGGTATAGGTATCGGTTAGTGTTAGTGAATAAGGATATCTTTGTGTGTGTTATAAAGAAAGAAGTATTACCTCGTCAGAGTTAACAATGACGCCATTATTGTTGACGATGGTGGACTTGGTCTTCTCGATGTCGGCGAGGTCCACGCCGCGAGACGCGTCCTCGATCAGGATCGAGCGGTACCCGATGGCCAGCGCGTCGGCTATTGTGGCTCCTGTACACCACAACATTGTACTTAGCGTGCTTCACCGTCAACCACGTCATCGCTTACCATCAATACGACTCTCTAAGTTAGGTCATTCCGTAGGGTTATACGAACTTAGAGGTGATTTTAATGATTACACTTCTGTACATCCGGCAAGCATAGCTTAACCCGCACGAATCGATCCCTCAGGTGAGTGACCATCTTTACATATCGAGATTCCTCCGTGCCTCGGAAAGCACGTTAAGCCGTTGGTCCCGGCTGTCAATTGTGCATCTTTGACAGTCGTTACGGGTCGTTAGAAACCCGTACATCTGACAGCCAGTCTTACAAAGGGGTATCGTATTGCCCAGTAACTGGGTTGTGGAGGTCAGATAGGCAGTCGCTCCATGTAAAATACTGGTATTCAGCTGCATCCGGTTAGACTGGAAGCCGACCCCAACATAGTTGGGAGAAGGCTAGGCAGATTGACTTCTGTACATGCGTTCTTGTTACGGCCGCGAATCATATTTTGATCAACAAAAAACCAAAAATGTGTTTACAGACGCCATGCACGTAAATAGGTCTCCGTCTGCATACAAAAGTAATCAATTTTAAAATAGGTGCCACTAAAACATGACATTTAAAAAAAAATCGTTTAAGAGCCCCCACAACCCTTTTCTGTAGGCGAAATCTATTCATAGACGCGGTGCGTATTTAAAAGGTTCCTCTCCCTAGGATCCCTGTCACCCGTCCGTTGATTGACACTATTGTCACTTTAAACTCACGTCAGTTACGTTTTCACGATTTTTACAGAATAGTACTTCTGTAGCTTAGACGTTCCCGATATCGGTTGGCCACGTACCTACACACACGTCATACGCCAGCCCACATATGTAGATGTCGGAGGCTCCTCGGTGACGCAGCTGGTTGCCCAGGCTGGTGTCCGTCAACTTCTTGTTGTCCCAGAACACGGAGTATGAGTCCACTTCGGGGTTGGTGCCTTTGTACACCTTCACTGCTCCGTCCATTATCTGATATGATAGGAAAAGTATTTGAACTGGAAGCTAGTTGCTCATTACAAAGCGTAAATCCCCCGTGGTTAACGGGAAATAAACTTATTGAACTCTCTTTTAAATAAAAATATATTACAAAAAAAAAACTGGCCAAATGAGTGTCGGCCCACGCACAATGAATAGGTCTGTATTTTTCCCAAAAACATAAGATTTTTTTTCGCATGCATCGATATACGTCGCAGTTAATTACAACTGCAAATGTAAGATTGTAATAGCAAAAACAAATTGTGATAAAACTACAAATAAAAAATTGTCGGACTTTCTACTATTATACTTGTGCTGTGCTTATTGCCAAATTTCATGATTCTACGTCAACCGGAAGTAATGTAGAGCCTGGATGAAACCTTATCTGGAATCTAGGGCTGGTCGGTTAGAAAATTACTGACAGCATTCGAACTTTAGAAATGATGGAATATTTTGATAGGTTTTTATAAAAGAAATGAATAAGAGTCTGTCAGTAGCCGTGCTGCTGGACGAATGTATTCTTTAAAAGTAATATAATTCACTTCCGTGTGTTTCTATTTGTAGGATAGAAATCCATACAACACAACACACTACACGAGTTCTACCTCTGACAGCTCCCTAAGGCCATCTGTTCTTTGGAGCCTTCTAATACAGGCATTGTTTGCCTAAAGGGGGGCTCCAAACACATTAAAATGTAATGTATTCTAATTAACTCAATAAACTATTTTGTATTGTTCTTCACTTAATTGTGAAAAAAAATTGTAGATTTCAGCCCACAAGTGTCACGAACTCCTCACCTTCAGGTCCTTGTGCAGCTCCGCGCCCCAGGTGTCCTGCACGCAGTGGCGCGGCCACAGGCGCTGCTTCATGGGAGGGGGGCCCGCGAACACCACTGTGTCGTACGCCTGGGCTTTATCTGCTGGGACCTGTAGGAGGAATGATGCTGACAAGATTAGTAACGGAAGACAATCTTCTAAGACCATCTGACGGTTACTCTGAATGTCAACCCACACTGAGCAAGCGCGATGTTTTAACTTTTTAAACGCCATTCTCACATATACGTGACAAGCAAGCATATGCCAACGACACAAATATGTGACAATGGCAACAACACAAGAACACTAAATATACAATTGAATCATTACTTTTGTAAGTGTTTATTAAGATATCTTAAAAATTTAAGCTCTCGTACGTAATTAATGTCATATAACAAATTAAAAGACACCATGGATATTGGGCAATTCATGATAACAAGAAGAAATAAATTTCTAGCTTGGCGTGGAGGGACGCGCGTGTGTTTATGCTCTGGCGTTCAAAAAGTTAATAATCGTTCCTTCTCTGTTTAAGAAGAGGCATGAAGGAGGATACAGCATAAATGATATTTATTTGTGAAAATTTATTAAAAAAAACTGCTACACGTGAGTTTGGTGTTTCCCTTTCGAATACTCTGAGAAGAAAAACCAAAAAAAAAAACTCAAGAGGGCACAGCCTCTTCTTCTTCTTAGCGTATCGATGACAGTCTAAATTTATTCGGCCCATCGAATTTGGCTACGTGTTTGTCGCCATCACTAGCGTCCATCAGTTCCTGTAACGGCATACGGTAGGACACGCAGGACACGATATTAAGTGTCCCATCGTTTGTGGAACAGCACCTCATTTATGCTCCAAGGCGGAGTTGTCTATGACCTGAGCAGGTTTTCCTTGCTTCGGCCAACCTGGAACCGGAGTCTGTTTAAAGACTTCCAGGTTTGCCAAGATCGCGCCCAGGAGGGAGACTTTCAGCAGGTGGAACGTTTTGAAGCCCAGACATAATCTTTGTCAGGCTGTATGAGCACGGCAGACGCAGACATATGTAGAGTGCAGACATTCGTATGTCAGACATACGAATAGGTATTCCAATACTGGTGGTGTCGAATACTATAACCGTCAATTATATAGTTAAGTGTAAGCTGTTCAACACCACGTGTTTAGGTTTTCATGTCTTGATTAGCTTCGTGATTAGAATAAGTTATGTGTCAACTGGGAATTAGCCAATATTTTTCTAATTAAACTACCCTAAACTTGTTTCAGTTCGTGTCACTATCACCGCTGAAGAGGCCACTAATCGAGCACCGAACTAAAGTAATTGTATCGATTGGAAGACGCGATTGAGTAACAAAGAGATGCGTGGATGCCACCGACTAAGTTTAGCACGCATGGCAGACATGCTCGTGGCGTAGGGCTGCCATAGGCAAAAAATGTTAATGGGAGCGTAAGATTCAATAAATTGCTTATAAATTCGCAGATGTATTTTATTTATTTATTTATTCAATTTGGGAAAACAAACAGTAGTATATTATGCATAAACAGTGTTGTCTTAAAATTAAACTTAACAAATATACTACCCACAACATTTTCCACAGATTACTATGATAAATAATAAAAACAAACTGTTAGCAAACGTTAACTGTTATGTAGCGGGGCTAGCTTGACGAAAAAGAAATTAAAATTAAAAAAAAGGTTATACATAGACAATATTCTATAAAAGATGTAACAAACAAAAAAAAATAATAATAATAATAATAATGCGTGATGTATCAAACAGGTCCCCAGCCTATTAATAATGATACTTACATTGTGTAAAACCTACGGAGCCTACTGCCGATCCTTAAGAATTTGTATTTGTTTTGATGTATTATATGTTACTGGCTGCTGGCCTCGTCCGCGTGGATGTCAGAAATTTTCCCTGGTCATAATCCAGGTCATAAACTACCTCTGTGCCAAATTACATCCAGATCCGTTCAGCCATTTGAGCGTGAAGAACGGACAAACATACAAACACACACACTCACAAAGGTTCGCTTTTATAATATCAGTGTTATTTTTTTCTTAGTCTACGTTAAGCCTCGCTCTTATTATTCTCACGGTCATCCCGAATGGATGAACTCAATCTGCCTAGCCTTTTCCAACTATGTTAGGATCGACTTCCAGTCACATGGAGTGACTGCCTATCTGACCGCCACAACCCCGTCACTAACTGGGTAGTACGACACCCCTTGGTAAGACTGGCTGTCTGAACTATGGATAAAAAACTGTCTAGGTAAGCGAAGAAAGACGGTATTTTATCGAATTATATCAGTCTGTATTAAGACTGAATGGTTCCGAGGATTTTTCGCTATACAGTTTGAAGGAAAATACGTTTATATGCGACAAACATGACGCAGTAAAAAAAACAAGTTTTGGGAAAATATGCGTCACATCCGCGCAAAACGGTCATCGCTCAGCATTGTGCTTCGACCTCATGCGAGACAGAGCCCCAGCGCTGATTTGGACAAATTTTGTTGGAAATTGCCCCAAATCAGCCACCAGCAAACCGGTGTTTATGATACCCGAAGATGGTTGAATGTTCTCCAACTTATACTTTACTCGTGAGTTTTGTATTACTTATAACATGGTGTGACATCAAAACCCAAGGCAACCTTATTGGTACGCATCTTTTTTTTTGACGGTGGGAAAGTTATCAAATGACCCCTTCCACTCTGGGTGGAGCGAAAGGGAGCGTCAGGCTCTTACTGACTAAAACCCATCCATGTTCCTTCCTTAGCCCTTTATGTTCCGGGGTAGCGGTCACCCTTTCGGACAATCCCGCTTACCCGGCAGGCTATGGCCCTAACGGGCCCCTTCAATTGGTACGTATCTGACGGTTAATTTATACCAAAAAAAGAGTCCTGGAATGTTCGTAGGTATATATGAACGTTCATAACAATAAAACAAAGTCTATATTTGGGAGCTGAGACAGCCCTTAAAATAAAATCGAGGTCAAGTTCGAATTGAATCGGATGTCCTCAAAAAGTTTGTACCATTAAATTTTTATTGACATTTTTATGAGGACTTACCTGAGGATACAATGTACCACTCCAACCTTTATTGTTTATGGTTCGAGTTTTTACCCTGAACTCGAATGATTTTGCGAAGTGGCCTTATTAATAACTACCTATAGATTTAATTTGGACTGATATTTTGCCTGTGTCATTCTCGTGCCGTCCCAATTCATTTGTGATCGGCGCAGCAAGTCTTTTTCTCCCATGCTCCTCTTTTATGCGTCATTTTATTTTCTAGCCACATCATCTTTTTACACACCCTATTCATCGTTTTTTTGGTCTTCCTCAAGTCTTCAAAACACCCTCTTTTTTTTGGAACTTAAAGGACTAAGGAAGGAACATGGATGGGTTTTAGTCAGTAAGAGTCTGACACTCCACCCAGAGCGGGAGGAGACATTTCATGATTTCCCACCCTCAAAAAAAAAAACACCCTGTTACGGTCGGAATTATGAAACTGATCAAATGTTCATAGTAGGAACTTACTAACATTATTTATCTATTATTCTCATTGCTAAATGATAAGAGCGACCTGGGTAAATCGAAAATTAAGCTACGCCTGCCGCGGCCGGTTTATGGATGGGTGACCAACTATTATACATAATTATAACGAGACCCGCCTACTATTCCATCTTCGACAGTCGTTACGGGTAGTCAGAAGCCCTAAAGACTGACAACCATTCTTACTGAGGGGTATCGTGTTAGCAAGTTACTGGATCGTGGCGGTCAGATAGGCAGTCGCGCCATGTAAAATACTGGTGTTCAGCTGCATCCGATTAAACTGGAAGCTAACCCCAAAATTGCTGAGAAAAGACTGTATGGATCGTTTTGTTTGTATTTATGAATTACTAGCTTTTGCCAGCGGCTTCACCCGCGTGTATGTAGGAAATTATCCCACGGGAACCGTACATTTAGCTTATATGCTATTCCAGACTATAATCTATCTTTGTGCCAAGTTTCATCCAGATCCGTTAAGTAGTTTTTCAGTTAATTCGTAACAAACATACATACAAATCTTTCCTCTTTATAATATTAGTATAGACTGATGGCAGCTCAAAAAAGACGTTCATTGCAAATATTCAAGTAACTTCAATAGTTATAATTAACATAACGACCTAACGGTATTGCGTGCTGTAAGGACGAAGCTCCAAATTCACAAGTTCATTTACCCACTGATCTAGAAGTCAATGAATTTAGTAGCGATTTCTTATAGAACATAGTTTATTCGCAATTTAGTTTCAAAGAATGTAATTAATAGTAAACTGGGATCATTAATAGTTTAATCTCCATGACATTGAATTAATTGAAGTGTGTTTCAGTCTAAGAATTGACTTAATGACCTGGATGCTGACGTCACAGGAACATCTGCTGATGTGCGTGACTTAAAATGTTTTGTACTAAATATTTATGTAATTAAGGAGCTCGTGGCAAGTACTAATAGCCGCACAGGGCGATCCACCAGGTTAAGCTACGCTTGCCGGGGTTTGCCGTGGATGGGTGACCATCTTTACATACCGAGACTCCTCTGTGCCTCGGAAAGCACGTTAAGCCGTTGGTCCCGGCTGTCATTTGTGCACTTTTGACAGTCGTTACAGGTCGTCAGAAGCCCGAAAATCTAACAGCCAGGCTTAAGGGGTATCGTATTGCCCAGTTCCCGGGTTCTGGAAGTCAGATAGGCAGTCGCTCCATATGAAATACTGGTATTCAGCTGCATCCGGTTAGACTGGAAGCCGACCCCAAAATAGTTGGGAAAAGGCTAGGCAGATGATAACTTTACCCGGACCCTACATAACTACCTACTTCACGTAAGTATTTATTTTTTTATTGACAATAGGCTCTCGCTTGAACACTATTTCAACTGACGGTAAGCGACACACTTGCCTTAAATAAACCTATTCACTCTTGACTAAAAGACTCCTAGCATTCGACTCCTTAGTAAAAGTACATCTTAAGCTTCCAACCCTGCTGATTGGTAGCTTAACCTTACTTTCATAGCATGACAGCTGTAGAATGTCTATAGCTTACCGGGCTCGAGGGATGCAGCTCCCGCATGTGCACGTTGTCTATGAAAGAGACGTGGTCGGGTGGGTGCCAGTCCAGCGAGTAGAACAGAGCGTCGAATGGCACCGTGTCCAGCAGACGGTTGATTGGTTCCACCACCTGCAAGAGAAAAATGTTTTAAGAATATAATATCACGTTTACATCCCCTGAAAGAATAGGGAGACGTGAGACACACCTGAATTTCACCAGTTAGTTTAAAGTTATAATGGTTGAGAATGTTGCCATCAACCGGACACAAAATAATCCAGACTCCATGCTGTTAGGTCCTACTGATCACGCGCGCCTCAAAAATATGTCAGCATCCTTTATGCACCGGGTCCGTTAGGGCCGAAGCCTACCGGATCAGCGGAATTGTCCGAAAGGGTTACCGCTACCCCGGAACCTAAAGGGTTAAGGAAGGAACATGGATGGGTTTTGGTCAGTAAGAGCCTGACGCTCCCTTCCGATCCACACTGAGCGGGAGGGGCTATTTGATGATTTCCCACCCTCAAAAGAAAAATGCTGTTACTGAGAAATTCCTGATAGAAAAACTTAATAAAATTGCCCAAAATTAAAACTTAAATCCCGGACCCAAGTAATTGAAGAATGTCTCAGCGCGACTGTCCAAAATGAAAACTTTAACACGTTAAACACCATCGCGTTTACCGGTGACTACGAACAATAGTTTTTCTATTGTGTCTACTGCGTGGCAATCAATTACGTAAAAAAAAAGTAATTGAAGAACATTATTAGAAGTTAGTCTTTAGCGTTCCTGCAAGAAGTGCCATAATGCAATGGCTAGCACAAAAAAGAGGTTCTGCCTTTATATATTGTTCACTTATAAATAGCTTACTATGGATTATAATCATGATTGACGTAGCGTCCTTACGTAAGACAATAGCACACCATAACCGCCTTAAGACCTAACCATCATGCCAGGTAATGCCAGGTCTATCACAGGTCGTTTACTTAGACCTAGAATTTACCGTAAATTCATCTAACAATTTCCATAACATCATAATTATATATTTAACAAGTAATTCAGATCCAATATACATAATAATGTGGTAACAGGCCGTATTCAATAATGTCATGTAAATGGATTACCGTTGTCGGTACCGAAGGTTTAATACGTTAATGTATGGCTATGTAGACTGGTATACAACCTTTAATATAGCCTATGCTATAGGCTACAATATGGCCTAATAGAGACTGAAGGTTGGCATTGAAACGGATATAAATAGGAACTTGTATTAAGATGTTTTGACGTCAAATAAAGTTTGCTTGGGTTGCGTAGCTTTTACTATATATGTCTTAGAATAGATTCTGTCTCTTTCTCTTCGTGTGTATCGGAAGGGTTGGGAAGATTTTCAGTGGCTTTCAGAACACGTGAGATGGGCATAAGAGACATTGGTTTTGTTTAAGGCTTAAATCAATAAACGTTTCTTTTTCGCTGAATTAAATTATGATCGAACTCGCGACAAACGTTTCAACGTTTCAAAACAAAAGTTTTCTTTTAAACGATATCCGCAATTAGAACATTAAAAGAACGAAAAAATCTGAAAAGAATAATTTCTGACTCAAAATAGAAACAATAATTGCAACCATAAGTCCATAAACAAGAGTCAGTAACAGTCTGAAAGAGACAATTCCTTTGCTAAAGTTAAAAAAAAAAACAAAAGAAACACTCTCATAAAAGAATACGTAAGGTAAAACTGAACTCCACCATCATACCACTAAATCAACTCACAAACTTTGCGTGCCCCACAAATAATGCGAATGACACAATTAATCATATCGGTAACCTGATGTCAATAATTTACAAAATCTATACTAATATTATAGAGACGGAGAGAGCGAATTTTGTGAGTTTGTGTATACATAGGTGGAGAATGTTTGAAAATTCTTTTAGTTGCGGTATCACAGTTAGTGCTACCACAGATAATACATTCAGCCAAAAAAGTATCGGGAATGGATGATTTGTTTATGGTTCCAAATTCAAATTTTTGTTTTTTTTGTAGTTGTTAGATTGGCACAACTGTTTTCCATTTTGGCGCGGAGTTTGAGTTGCATCTGTTATTTATATTAAATACAGTGCTGGTTTTAGTAATATCATATATAGTGTGTATTGCGAATTTCATAATGGACAAAAATATCGAACAAAGAGTTTGTCTTAAATTTTGCATCGCCAATGGAATTTCGTGTTCGGAGTCACTGAAAATGTTACAGAAGGCTTACGGTGAATCGACTTTATCAAAAACTCGTGCTTATGAGTGGTTCAAAGCGTTCAAAAGCGGTCGAGATGTGATGGAAGATTTGCCTCGCTCTGGTAGGCCGTCAACGTCTGCAACTGAAGTTAACATCGCAAAAGTGAAGAAAATAGTGACTGAAAATCCCCATTCAACTCTGAGAGAGATAGCCGCCGAACTTTCTGTATCTCACGAGTCGATCCGTACCATTTTAACTAATCATTTGGGTATGAAACATGTTGCTGCTCGGCAAGTCCCAAAAGATCTGAATTTTCTCCAAAAACTCAATCGCTTGAAAGTCGCTGAGGACATGCTAGAACGAGTCAGTTCGGACCCAACATTCATGAAACGCATTGTTACTGGTGACGAGACGTGGGTTTACGAGTTTGACATGCAAACTAGTCAACAAGCTTCGGAGTGGCGCCTTCCAACTGAACCGAAACCGAAAAAACCACGCCAAAGTCGATCAAAAGTCAAAGTCATGTTGACTGTTTTCTTTGACTATCGCGGTGTTGTGCACTCTGAATTCTTACCGGAAGGTCTAACGGTAAATAAAGAATATTATTTGAGCGTTATGCGGCGTTTAAGAGAGCAAATTCGACGAAAAAGGCCAGATTTGTGGAAAGAAAATTCTTGGATTTTGCACCACGACAATGCGCCTTCGCACAAGGCTATCATTGTGAACGAATTTTTGACCAAACACTCAACAAATACCATCCAGCAACCACCATATTCACCAGATATGGCTCCTGCTGACTTTTTTCTTTTTCCTAAACTCAAATTACCACTTCTGGCACCCGTTTTCAATCGATAGAAGACATAAAGGAGAATTCGCGGCGAGAACTGAACTCAATTCCGGAAGCAGCGTTTAAAAAATGTTTTGATGAATGGATTATTCATTGGCGCAAGTGTATCGTTTCTAAAGGAGCATACTTTGAAGGTGATAAAATAAATTTGGATGAATAACAAAACATTTTGTGTATTATTGATCTTTTCCCGGTACTTTCTTGACAGAGTAGTACAATACATGGGCCAGCAGACGGTGAGTAATGGGTAGCTTACCGTCCGATCGGGACCAGGCCACGCGACGTCAGCATGTGAAGGGCCCTATTAGGGCCGAAGCCTATCTCGGAATAAAAAGGGTTAAAGAAGGACCATGGATGAAGAGTCTGTCACTCCCTTATACTCCACCCGGAGCGGGAGAAGTCATTTTAATGATTTACCGGCCTCAAAAAAAAAAGGTAATATAATACATGTGGTACTTTATTCACATTACTATCTAGCCTATTCGCTAATAAGTAATTTACATTAAACTGCTAAGTAACTATATTATTTCAGATGAACATAGGCTACATAATCTACATGTATTATGTAAACATTATTATTTAACAGCATTACCATGCAATGTGGCAACGCTGCCAGCATTTTGGGCATATTTTCCATTGACAGCGATAAAGCCAATTTTGTATATGCCCAATGAGCCCCTCCCCTTTTAATATATATATACTTTATATTAGTCTTAGGTTGTTGATAAGTAATAATAGCCCACGGGCCGATCCATCAGGCCACTACGCTACGGTCTACGCTTGCCGGAGTTGGTCCGTGGATGGTGGACCATCTTTACATACCGAGACTCCTCCGTGCCTCGGAAAGCACGTAACGCCGTTGGTCCCGGCTGTCATTCGTGGATCTTTGACAGTCGATACGAGTAGTCAGAACCCCGAAAATCTGACAGCCAGTCTTACCAAAAACTATTGTATTACCAGTTACTGACTGGTTTGTGGAGGTCAGATAGGCAGACGCTTCATGTAAAATACTGGTATTCATCTGCATCCGGTTTGACTGGAAGCCGACCTTAACTTAGTTGGGAACAGGCTGGGCAGATTGATTAGTTATAGCTTGTACATTGTTTTTTCAAGATTTGTGAATAGCAAATAGATTCTTTATTTCATTTAATGTTTTGTGTTTCGTTATGTTAAGCTAATCAACATACAAAGAGAAGTATTTAATAGTAATAATCAACTTTTATTTTATTTATGCACCCTTGCGAAGCCGGGACGCGTCACTAGTATAGTATACAAGACTAGATTCCAATATATGACCTTATAACTAATAGCTATTACTTACAACAATTTCGCTATCTTTCATAGGTTGACGTGGCTATTGAAGCCAAGCTTTTGTCGCATTGTTGATCGTTTTTGTGGTTTGAATAGCTCGGTTTTCAATAGGATTAACCAAATACGAAATTAATCTGTATTTATCAAGATTGGATTAAGGTGGAGTCCGCAAACCTTTTAGAAGCGATTATAATCAGCAAACACGGAAAATGCGTCTATTTCGAGGAATGGGTGAGCCGTTCCCTTATAATTTTGTCGATAGGATATCGTTTTCTATCGAAAACAAACTATACAGTGTTATATTAAATTGGCTAGGTAAACTTCACGATCAGATGCGATAAAATAATGTTTTTGTTTGGCAGGTTAACGACCACTGTTATTATTTTTTCAAGTACGAGTTGAGGAAAATTGGTTTCATAAATTTAATCGTGTGTAGTATCGTTTACGTCTGTGAAGTTTACCATAAAAAACATCAGATTTTAAACTGATATTTTAAATGAACCCAAAAAATACAAATTAATATTTTTTTTCTTTATCATGTTAAGATATCGAGACCCAGCGCGTCTACGAAGTTTAGCTAGCTTATTCGAAATAACCCTGTGTATTATGAGCGTCTACTATTAATTGGGGATACTAAAGATTGCATGTACAGACACCAGCACATCAACCTACCCCAATCTGTCAAATTTCTTTGATAGATTTTCAACTTTATTACACAACAGTAAAGTTCATGTTCAATTGGGAAAATCTGACAGTTTGGGATAGTTTGATGTGCTGGCATATCGGTACAATTAAGAGAGCTGTGGGATTTCAAGGTTTTTAAAATAACTTCAAATAATGGTATAGAATTGATTAAAATGCCTTAGAATTCATATTGTCGGAAAATAATTGATTGAAAATGTGCATAATACCACAATGACATGTGTTCGTATTTTCGTAAATGGCAACCTATTGTGCTATTGTGGGCCTCGGCCTTCGGTCTCATTGAATAAAGCCTGAATTACTCGATACAAGTTTCTGAGACATTCATGAGTGATATATTTTTACTGAAGGTTGAAATTTCCAATGAGGCCTTTAAATGGAATCAGGTCAAATATAATGTTAATTTCTTTTGTGTATTGTGTGTGATAAAATCAGTTTTTCAAATCCATGAAAATCACTTTAATGTTGGAGAAAGTATGAATGAGTCTTTGCCCTCAATTCTGTTCAGTCTCGTATCTCTTTTGGACCTAGACGAATTTACAAATAGGTTGTCTAAATTCCTGACCTATTTTTCGCACATCATCTATCTAGCAAGTATAACCTGAACTTAACACAAGATATGTCGTTTAACTACAATCGTAACACCAGTTACCTTCTCAATAGACGAACCTTTTAGAAATAATTTCCGAACCTCAGTAAACGCATATTATTTACGCATTAACGCCTTAGAAAATTGCTATTCAAGGTGAGAATTTACTACAAACTCAATTATTAGTGTGCTTTGTCATATATATGTCGTGTACATTAACATAGCATAACATCACGCCAGTATTAAGCGACGGGTTAGGCAGAGGTGCACTAAGCGGGATTGTCCGAAAGGGTTACCGCTACCCCGGAACATAAAGGGCTAAGGAAGGAACATGCATGGGTTTTAGTCGGTAAGAGTCTGACATTCCTTTCCGCTCCACCCAGAGCGGGAGGAGTCATTTGATGTTTTTTTTTTATTTTGATTTTTTTTTCTGTCCTTTTTTATGAAAAAGAAAGGCAGCGGTGCACCCATGGTAGGTACACCATGAAACCAACATTTCGCCTGTTATGTTTAAATCCCATTTAATGGGTCGGCCAACCAATCATTTCTATCAACCGGGTACAAGTTCAGACTACAGGCAAATTCTTGGATGAAACACTAGTAGCAAAGGTATATAGAAGGCAAGACTTTGCATTGTAGAAAAAAATCACTTATCATCATCAGCCTAGCCTTTTCTTATGGTGGGGTTGGTGAGTCTAGCCAGAAGCAGCCAAAAACCAGTATTTTTCATTGACAGGATTGGGTTGTCAGACTTTCAGGTTTCTTACTAACCGTAACGACATACGAGTCACTAATTAAAACTTGGAATACCATTACAACACAATTCAAGATAAATGTTATGAGACAAGTAAACTGAAGGCAAATATAAGAAGCTTTTAAACTTGAAACGTATGTTTGCGCAGACCTTGAAAATGGCAATGTTATAAAAAATATTGATTGAAACTGAACTGCTTAGTCTCATTATATAAAAACATGAACGTCATCATGATATTGTTGATGTTGACGGGCTAGAGAGCTTCCATTACGATCGTTGATCACAATGATTAAAATCACTTAAATTCCTCATAATAGCTGTCTTAAAACTGGCAGTAAATCCCAAAGCCAAAAGGGTTCCGAAGCTGCAATGAGTTTCGCCAAGAACAAACTTCAGATTGCAGATGAAAAACATGTTGTCCCGTACATTCCAATTACAAATGTAAGTATGTACCTACGCACAATACGTATTGGGCGAATTACCATGTTATTTGAAGACCACATACTTCTTAATAGGTTTTTAACTATGTTAAACTTTCGAGTTCGAACCCAAGGCACACACCTCTGAATTTACGGATTCATGTGCGTATTGTATAACTATCACTTGCTTAATAAACGGTGAAGGAAAACATCGTGAGGAAACCAGCGTGTCTGAGAGATATTTCTCAACAGCATGTGAAGCTAAGTCAGAGGCCCATGGGCAGAATAAAAACTCTGACACCAGGTAAGTCACTAACCACACGAAAAGAAAGAAGAAAGATTTAAAACTTGCAACTAAATCGGTCCATTACAATCGGAGCTAATTGGCTGTAACAGACGGACAGAGACTCACGGCCTATCTGACCTCCACGACCCAGTAACTGAGTAATACGCGATACCCCTTGGTAAGACTCGCTGTCGAATTTTCGGGCTTCTGACGACCCGTAACGACTGTTAAAGATGTACAAATGACAGCCGGGACCAACGGCTTAACGTGCTTTCCGAAGCACGGAAGAGTCTCGTTATGTAAAAGTGATCACACATCCACGGTCAACCCCGGCAAGCGTAGCTTAACCTGATGGATCGAACTGCGCGGCTGTTATTAGTTAGCCTCATTAAAAACTATTATACAAGTAAATAAAATAAAAGAACAATAAAATTGCTCTTCTTTAAAATGCCACTTCCGGATCACACAAAACCTCAACTTTCGATTTCCTCCAAAAAATAAAACTTCAAAATACTTCCGTTTCCGTTCAAAACTTAATCCGTATTCGTTAAGACCGAGGTCTGACATGAATAAAAAGAGTGGCGCCTTCAATATTGGCGGAAGAAAGATTATTTTTTGGAAGTCTGTGGGTGGTGGCGTGTGTGTTGGATCATTTAGCTCCCTTCAAAATGGTTGAGCTGAATGGTGCTAATATATGCGTCATGTTCGTGAACGGGCGCTGTCAGTAGAGACTGGTCATCTCTTAGCGGCTAAGGCTTGTTTTAATTTAATTATTGAATAGTTTTTACATATTTTATATCTGATGCTTTTAACGTTCTGCATCGTTCTCACATGTATAATATTAATATGAACTATGTAACAAATATTTTGTAACCATATTTTGTTTAAAAGAGTGTCCATGGAGTTTCTTGCCCGTTCTTCTCCATAGGTACCTACTCCTTTGGAATGGGCAACTAGCTTCATTTCTCGGACTGACCGACACCTTGACAATTCAAAAGTGCCTGTAATTGGTTTATTTGAAATAAATACTTTGAGTTTGAGTTTGAGTTTTGAGTTTCACGGAGTGATACGTTTTTAATCCGAAAACCGGAACCATAAAAATGAACTGAAACATAACCTACATTTCTTTTGTCAAAACTTTCACAATTTATCAATGCAGAGTTTCCTTTCGTACCAGATGGTGCATTTACTTTCATTTGTCTGTGATTACCTTCTGTTTCCTGCAGTGGCCTTGGCACGACAATGCAGTTCCAAAGACACGTGGTACGCCAAAGTCTATTGGTTCACGTAGACTTGACTTGGTATGGATTTTTTAGGTAGATTTGTATTTGGCAGCGTGCCTATACTGCTTATGCCTATAAACATAGTTATAGATTCTGCAAGGCCTTAAATTGTCCAAACTGAGTAAAGTGTTGGATTAAATGGCAATTGGTTCCGCCAGTTGTTTTTTGTTTTGGGATTCCTTACTACTTTGCCAATCATGCTAATAGTCTCGTTGATGGTTTTTTAATTGATTCTATTTATAATATATTGACTTTCCAATGTCATGTGTGATTATTTCATTTTGTTTTTCTAAAACGTTTAAAGGGTCCTTTATTTGGATGGAAGACAATCGGTGCCTAGATTATCTTTCGCCAAAATCAAGAATTATCTCTAAAAGATATTAAAAACACTTTAACTAATGGCCGAAGCTAGAACAAAAGCCGAAATTAATATTTACGAATCAACTGCCGCGCAATGTTCAAAATTGTTCAAACAACTACGACATTTCACTCCTTTGCTATACTAAATTCTTTGGTATACTAAATTCCTTCTTAGCTGATGTCTTCTAATCATAATTTACCTATGTGCCAGATTTCATCTTCGTAGGTCCAGTCCTTTTCGAGATTTTCGTGATTATCAATGAGTGAATGACCTTTTGCTCTTTTATATAGATGACGAAATTACAACTGCCAGCTTTACGAATATTAGAAGCCTATAAACCCCAATAACCGGTCGCAATTCACACCCCACAAGAATACAAGTCAAAAAACCAATTTTAGAATACCCAATCCCCAATGTTCAACCCTTGTAATGCGGCACCGCGGTACCAGGCACGCAGCTATCCGACTGATGGTCTAATTGCGATCCCCCGATAGGTGTTAGCATCAAGCGGCTCAGAATTAATCTTTACAACATTATTTTTGGGTAGACTTTCGACAGGCAATTTACAGTTGCGATGGAGTTTGGAGTGAAACTTGGTGCATGATAACGTGGTTTTACAAGGAGAGGTATTTGGCACGGTCGAGAGGTTTTTAATTGACTTTGGTGAGTTGGAGAAGGTTATTTTTTAAATAGAAAGAGTTATTTACAAACGAATGGTGCATGATGGTAAGGGGTACGACTAGGCGATGCGATGCTAAACTTTGATGCATAGCCTATACTATTCCCAATCCTGGGACATACAGGCCTCCTTTCTGTGAGAGGGAGTGGGCCATAATCGACCACGCGGGCCGAGTGCAGGCTGGTGGATGTCATTTTTATTTTTGGTGCTCGGACATGCCGGTTTCCTCACGATATGGAAGACATCGTGAGGAACGTTTTGAGAGCAGTTACGATGAAATTAAATACATAAAATCAAAAGCCTGTGTGAGTTCGATCTCAATACCTTCGACAATGGGCTGATAGCACTGGGTGACACCACTGCTCAATTTCATGCGACCATCCGACTAAAAAGCGGCTACAGGTTTTGGGGTCCATAAAAATAGGCTTCTACCTGATGATTAATGGTCACCGCCAGTTATAGGCATCTGAAATTCCAAAGGCATCTTCGGTGTAGTGCCATCCCAGGGACAAAGCAGAGATGTTTCCAGTACCTTATAATATTTGTAGAAATGAGTTTAGTGCTCTTTGTAGAATAATTACAGCTTTACGAGGTAAGTTATACAGAGTGTAACAAACTTGTGTCCGACCAGAAAATGGGTTGTTCAGTGTAGTTATCAATAGGAACACATATAGGCAGGGTTAGACTTAAAAAATCGGAAGTTTTGTTTATCCATATACATAATTTTTCGCGTGAGTATATGTACTCATTTTCTTTAGGGGGTTAAAATTTTATTACGATTTTTTTAAGTTGTTTTTTTAGTTTGTTTGTGTTCGTATACGACACTGAACCACTTGGTAAAACACGAGTTTTTGTAACATCCTGTATCACTAGCAATACTACTTGATTAGCAATAATATGTTTTACATACGAGTGCAGTTATAGTGAAGTATTAGAATATAATAGTCTTCACAATCTGAAGTTGCAATACATAGATATTTTGAGATAATACTAAAGTGTTGCACGTTTACATCGTAAAATATACAATGTTACAACTGTTTTTATGTTTCTGAACTCCGTGGATGGGTGACCATCTTTACATAACGAGACTCCTCCGTGCCTCGGAAAGCAAGTTAAGCCATTGGCCCCAGCTGTCAATTGTGCATCTTTAACAGTCGTTACGGGTCATCAGAAGCCCGAAAATCTGACAGCCAGTCTTACCAAGGGGTATCATACTATACCCAGTTACTGGCTATGGTTAGATAGGCAGTTGCTCCATGTAAAATATTGGTATTCAGCTGCATCCGGTTAGACTGGAAGCCGACCCTAGCAATGTTGGGAAAATATTAAGGCTATGCGGATGATGAACTCTTAGTAATACTATGGCATGACGTCACGAGTATGTAGTTTTTATACTTACTTGTGACGTAGGGACCCCCACTCTCCAACTTTAATGCGTTTTGTATCAGTATTTTTTTGTTAATATGATAAAGAAAAAAATACGTGTCTAATATTTTTTTATTATAAGATTGACGGACTAAATATAATTTATTTTTCTTTTCCTAGGCATCATCCCTAAATATCTTAGTTCCTAGCTAAATCGACATCTTCACAAATTAAAACTTTTTAAACCAACAAACTTGACATCATCTATTTTCGTGCAAAGTTTCGCAGTCGTCTATCATTTCGCTGCAGGCACGGCAGCTCGCAAGTACCTACCGACATGCAACCCTGAGTTACACCTCTATTCCACTTTAGTGCCGATTGGACTTCTGAAAGTGTTAAATTGCTGTTTTCACGCGATGTTTTTCGCCTGATAATATCTACATGGGTCCGGGTAGGTATGATGCCGCGTTTATGACTGTTAAATGAGGTTCTATGTTTTTCTCTCTTTTTCATCAGTTGGTTGTCGCAAACTGGAAATGGTAATTCCTAAACAAAAGCTCATTAAAGAGAATGTTTAACGTTTAACTCATCATTTGCAATAATATTACAAAACAACACTAATGCTCGTTTTCATTTACCTTACATTATCCTATGGAATGATTATTTCATGAAATCAAGATATTTGAGGGCAATTCTAAGAGAGCGAGTTGTATTGATGATTTAATTAAAATTATAATTTAATCCAGTAAATACCATAGATCTATACTAATATTATAAAAAAGAAAGATTTGTCTAACGAATAATCTCAAAAACTACTAAACAAATCTGAGTGAAACTTGGCACAAAGATAGATTATATTCTGGAATAGCATATAAGTAAGCTACTTTTTATCCCGGAAAAATGTACGGTTCCCGTGGGATAATTTCCTACATACACGCGGGCGAAGCCGCTGGCAAAAGCTATTATTTCATATTTTGATCAACATACAACCTGATACTAACCTGCAAATTACAAAAAACTTAATAAAATTTGTATTGCTCGGGGCTACCCTGTTCGCTTTTTACGAACGTAATTTTAAATATTCATAATTTTTCTTAATTTATTTGAATGACGAAGTACAGCCGGCTGATTCTGTAAAAATCTCATCGTAAAAACTTGACAGTGACCGTGAAGTGAGCTGTAGTTCCACCTCATGCTAGTGATTGACAACTCAAACTCAAAGTATTTATTTCAAATAAACCAATTACAGGCACTTTTGAATTGTCAAGGGGGTCGGTCAGTCAGTAAGATGAAGCTAGTTGCCCATTCCAAAGCAGTTGGTACCTATGGAGAAGAACGGGCAAGAAAATCCATGGACACTCTTTTAAGCAACGACACTATTGACAGCTCATTTTAAACTCACTTCCCCTACATCTTCACGGTGCGATATTGTTACAGTATTGACCGACAATACACAGTAGTATATCGAACGGTCATCTCCAACAGCGTTTGTCTGTATGTTGTCTATCAGAAATATCGATATTTCGCGGTACTTTGGTAAAGATATTCAGGGATGTTTATTAATATCTTTACTAAAGTACCGCGAAATATCGATATCATCACACGTCGTATGAACCCCATAGGTTCATAAAAAAAAATCTCTCGAAATGGCAATAAATATAACCGTATAACTCGTTGCGCTCTTATAAGCAAACGGCTTCTAATAGGCGAACATCTAATGGGTTAAAGGAAAATACTAAGATATCTCGGACATTATACATATCATACGCTTTTTTATTACCAGCATAAAAAAACAGCTGCGTCATACACAATTCTAGATGAACTGACGTGCTCCGGGACACTTCCGCGCAGCCTGACACATTATGACGATGCGCATGAGTTGCTGTAACGATTATGTCCGTTCATTGTGTTGTTACGATTGTGTGGTAGTTTCAGTTATCTTTGTATTTTCAAGTATGTACTACAGAAATAGATACTTGATATTATCCATTATGTGTCTAAAATCATATTATTTCGCTCATGAACAGGAAGAATGTTTTTTTTGTATACAGGCTGTTACAAAATATCTTCAGAGGTAGTTGTCCCCTAGGGGTATCCAAATTGCCAAAATTATTTAAAATATTGTTGCTGATAATTATGTATTTTCATTAACTATTAATGTTTGCAAGGCAATCATTTAAATAATTTATTATCATTATCATAGTATGTGTGTAAGAAAAGTCAATCAATCTACCTAGCCTTTTACCAACTATGTTGGAGTCGGCTTCCAGTCTAACCGGATGCAGCTGAATACCAGTATTTTGCATGGAGCGACGGCCTATCTGACCTCCACAACCCAGTAGTTGGGTAATACGATACCCCTTGGTAAGACTGGCTGTCAGATTTTCGGGCTTCTGACGACCCCTATCGCGTTTGGACACCCATCCACGGCCAACCCCGGCAAGCGTAGATTAACCTGATGGATCGACCTGTGCGGCTGTTATTACTAAACCACGAGCTCCTCTGTACAAGAGAAAAGTGTACCTACTTAATGTTTATTCCACTATTTTGGTTCCTAATTATGGCATATTTGTATGCCACTTAGTGTGGCAGGATAAGGTATCACTGTGATACCTACTTGATAATGTAACACCGTTTACATATAACCTGAGTGCTCAAATAAAAAAATAAAAGCGAAAATATGCGACATGAACAACAGCCATATCTCTTGATCGTGTTGATTTACAAGTGCCAATTTTTACAGCTGAAAGAGACCGAAGACACGAGTATTTGATATTAAACTTGATACATCTTCGTGTTCCTGAGAAAAAGTGTCTTGAAAGACAGAGAGACGGACACCAAAGTGATCTTATAAGGATTCCTTTTCATTTTGAAGTATAGAACCTTAAAAACATTATGGTTTATGGCAAACTATTCGTTAAAAAAAACTTATTTAGTTTATTCCCTTCTTTCGTTTTTAGTACAACTTACTTCGGATGTTAAAACTTAGTAACATTACTTACATAAATATCGGAAAAACTTACTTTTATTTAACGTTGCATGTTTACAGGAAATATTTGATAGGGTTTGGAAGACACTCCCTCGTAATAATTATTGTCAAAATATATATTAACTTGCTGCTTCCAACGGCTCCGCCCGCGTCAGTGTTTAAAATTTTCATACAAACTTCCACAAGCTATTTCACCCCTTTAAGGGGGCAGTTTCCTAAATCCCTTTCTCACCTGACGTCTCCTATTCAAAATCTACCTGCCTCTGCCCAGCCTTTTCCTAACTATGTTGGGGTCGGCTTCCAGTCTAACCGGATGCAGCTGAATACCAGTATTTTACATGGAGCAACTTACCTATCTGAACTCCACAACCCAGTAACTGGGTAATGCGATACCCCTTGGTAATACTGGTTGTCAGATTTTCGGGCTTCTGATGACCCCTAACGACTGTTGAAGATGCACAAATGACAGCCGGGATCAACGGCTTAACGTGCTTTCCGAGGTACAGAGGAGTCTCGGTATGAAAAGATGGTCACCCATCCACGGCTAACCCCAGCAAGTGTAGCTTAACCTGACCGTGCAGCCGTTATTTCTTAGCCACGCTCCTCATAATCTACCTCTGAGCCAAATGTCATCTTCGTAAATCCAGTACTCTTTGAGATTTCGTAATGAATCAGTGAGTGAATGTATGAATGAGTGACCTTTTGCTTTTAAAATATATTATAATCAATGCTGATTTTGTTACCCCTTTAGTGCTGTGCAGCCATTTTTCGGCGACGCGACAGGACGCTAGGGTCCTTTTGTTGATCGCGTTCTACTTACCTTAATAATAAAAACTGGCCAAGTGCGAGTCGGACTCGCACACCGAGGGTTCCGTACAAACCTGTAGGTATATAAGTAAAAGTTCACCCATCACGAGAATCGAGTCATAGTTATGGTATTTTTATATTTTGAAAAAAAAAACTTTTTTTTTTATTATATGATGTAACTAAAAATTTACGGTTTTCGCAATTTTTCCTTTATCTGCACTGTAAGACGTTACTTTGTACCAAATTTCAAGATTCTAAGTTCACGGGAAGTACCCTGTAGGTTTTGATTCCCGTGCGAGTTTCGAAAATTTGCGGCATAAACAGTTGTATCTTTTGATTGCTTTGGCTTAGAAGTTTGATTTTTTCACAGCTCCAAGGGACAGTAGACCTGAGTATTAGATATAAATTTCAGTTTGATACCTCTACGCGTGCCTGAGAAAAACGGACTTGACAGACGAACGGACGAAAAACAAAGTGATCCTATAAGGGTTCCGTTTTTTCCTTTTGAGGTACGGAACCCTAAAAAGCATACTTATTACCTACATACTTACAATAAATCCCCATCAAGTTTTATCAAAGATCTTTTCACAAGGAACCGTGCACTTGGGCTGCTACTGCGCACTCAGTCTTGCAGATTTAAGCTCGACATGTTAACCGGTAGAACGTTCCCTTTTTTTTTTTTTTTTTTTTTTTTTTTTTTTTTTTTTTTTTATGGCTGGGAAATCATCCAATGACTGCTCCCGCTCTGGGTGGAGCGGAAGGGAGTGTCAGACTCTTACTGACTAAAACCCATCCATGTTCCTTCCGTAGCCCTTTATGTTCCGGGGTAGCGGTAACCCTTTCGGACAATCCCGCTTACCCGGCAGGCTTGGCCCTGAGGGGCCCCTTCATATGCTGACATCTCTTTGAGGCGCGCGTGGAACATATACGCGCCGTACGGCACGGGTCTGGTGCTGATCGGACGGTGAGTCACCCATTACTCACCGTCCGCAGGCCCGCGCCTACGGTGGCCGGGAGTCGTCACGTGGCTCCCGACGCCCGGGGCGTCTCCTGCGGCGGCTGGGACGGGAGGACCTTTCTCTCTCCCATCCCGCCACCTCCTTCGCGAGCATAACTTTTTCGCAGAAGGAGGTGACTGCCTCCCACTCCCTCTCGCCCCGGACCATGGCTTGCACCAGGGCCGGGCGCGAGAGGTCACCGCCGCCGATCGCCTCTACGAGGACACGGCGGTGCTCTGCCCATGCGGGGCAGGTTTGCACCGTGTGCTCTACCGTGTCCTCTGGGCGATCCTCGCAGTGGTGACACCCGGGCGTTTCCTCCCGCCTGATGATGTGCAGGAACCTCCCGAAACATCCATGTCCGGTGAGGACCTGCGTCAGGCGGTAGGTGAGGACGCCGTGACGCCTCTCTAGCCACTCCTCAAAGAGGGGCCTTACCGCCACTTTCGTGGCGTGCCCTGCGCTGGGTTGCGACAGTCGCTGATTCCAGGCCGCCATGAGATCGCGCCAGAGGTCCGTCCGCTCCGCGGCAATTTGCTGCGGAAACGGAGTTTCCCCCCGGCTTAGTACCTCCGCGCGCCACTCGAACAGGCGCGCGAGGACTATCGCCTCCAGATCCCACGGCGGCAGTCCGGCAAGGAGGCTTGCCGCCTCGCTCGAGATCGTGCGGTACCCCCGGATTAGCCGAATGGCTACCACCTTTTGGGGCGCGTTCAGATAGTGAGCGGCTCGTCGCCGCAATGAACGCGCCCACACCGGGGCCCCGTATAGGGCCATGGACCGCACGACTCCCGCGTAAAGCCTCCGGCAGGAGGCGTTTGGCCCCCTCAAATTGGGCAAGAGCCGCTTGAAGGCGGCCCCAGTCCGTTCCAGCTTGGGGGCCAAACGTCGGAAATGCTCCACGAAATTCCATCGGCTGTCGAGGACCAGACCCAGGTATTTCATCGTGGTCCCGACGCCGATGTGAACCCCTCCTACCGTAAGTTGGGATCCCGATGGTGATGGGAAAGGACATGGCCTCGGACTTGTGCAATGCCACCTCGAGACCCAACTGCCGGATCCTCTCAACGACTATCGCAACCCCGCGTGTCATCGCGTCGGCCGCCGCCTGATGCGACCTCCCCTGCGCCAGGACCAGCGTGTCGTCAGCGTAGCAAACTACACTGACGCCGTCAGGGAGGTCGGCCCGCAGCACCCAGTCGTAACCGATGTCCCACAGGAACGGCCCCAGAACCGATCCCTGCGGGACACCGCACGACATCTCTCGCCGGTTCCATTCCCCATCGCGACCGGGGTAGATGACGGCTCTGTCCGTCAAGTACGCCCCGACTATTCGACGGAGGTAGGTCGGCACCCGGTGATACCGGAGTGCTATTTTTAAATATGAGCAAGGACAGCGATGTCCAGTGATTTTGATCTACATTTGTTTTGTTTTCTTCTAATTTGAATTTTAATAATTTTATTTAATGAGAACGGCATAATTAATTTAATGTTTTAATAAGAATTTAAATTTTAACAATTTAATATGGCAGAACTCGTGTAAACCTACTACTACCTACTTATGTATTACCCATATTTGCAAATACATGCTATTCTATTTATTTGAGCTATCTTGCACATCCAATAAAATTGTGAAATCATCTTGTAAAAGTATTTATCACACCAACTAAAAACATTTGTGCTAAGCGATCAGTCCCAAATTTTGATTTCTCCTTTTTATTCTCCAGAAACCCAAGATAAAATCAACATTAATTCGCAATAAATCGTGGCAGCCCTTACATCAAGTACTTATGTAGGTACCGTCTGCGGGACCAAAGACTCCTGCGCAGGTGTGCGGCCCATTGATGTGATCTGTCGGCTTTTCTACGTCGCTTCCTATGCTACAGCTGCGGGACCCGAGACCAGTTTAAATTCACTGTTCTTACAAGTATTATTAACAGTTAAGTAAGGAAGGGTGAACATTATAAGTACATATTAAAATTGCGTTTCATTTCACGGGTCAGCAGTATAGATATTTAAATCGCGTTTCTGTGTTAATCGGCTTCTTTGTAATTTTGTTTGGTATGTCCTGTCTCGTTCAGTACTTGGCTCAAGTTACGTTTTGTATATCATTTTATAATCCGTTGCCTTTCATAGCTCTATAATACCAAGTAACGAGAATAATCCGGAGCATTTTGAGTTATGAGCCTATGTACTTAAACATAACTGTCTCAATTTCACAGCCAGCAATTTTGGGCGAAAATCCAATATCACAGTATTTTCTGTGGATGGACTTATAGCATTCGCCCACTCTATATTGTAGGGAACGTCTCGGCGGCGTCGAACGGGTCGCTTATTGCTTTTGTATTACTCGTGATAACTTCGAAATTAAATGTACGAATCGAATGAATTAAAAAGTATTTTACTGCTACATAAATACTCTTGATAATGCTATATGTGATAATAGCTTTCTATTGGTGAAGAAATGGTTAAAATCGGACGAATACTTCCGGAGCCTATTCGGTAGAAACAAACAAACTTACAAACAAACAAAAGAATCTTTCGTCTGTATAATTTTAGTACAGAAGTATAGATTGAACAAATCTACGTCTTCTAATAAAGAGTGCGACGACCTTAGAAATAATCAATTGTTGAAATAAATGTAACTGCAATTTGAATTTTAGCATTTTATAAGGTTCAGGGCGAATTTCACAAAGCAAACTGAACGCGATCAGCACATAAACCACGTATGAGGAATCAGCGTCATTATTTTCTATGGAACATTGACACTGACAGGTCTTGAAGTAGTGAACCGCGAAGTCTTGAGTAGTAATGTGCCCAACGCGGTGCATTTTGGCAGTCAACCATATTACATCTTACAGGCTATCAATATATCCGGGTCAGGGGGATTGTACCAAAGGGTTACCGCTACTCCGGAACATAAAGGGCTAAGGAAGGAACATGGATGGGTTTTAGTCAGTAAGAGTCTGACACTACCTTCAGTTCCACCCAGCAAGGGGTCATATGATGATTTCCCACCCTCAAAAAAAAACGAGGAGGTAAGGAGTATGTAAGGAGCGTAGCAGAAGGCGTACTACAGTTTCTGGCTAGGCCCATGGGCAGAAGGCGTGAATATAATGTTAAAAATTAGTTTTTGTCTCGTGCCTCAGACTTAGAGTAATCATTTACTCACAAAAGGTTTTTTGTATGACGTTCAATCGTTTTAATTGTTCTCTATAAGGAAAATGAATGCAGCTTGTTCCTAGATTAGGTATATGAAATAAACTAACACGTTTCCTTAAGAAATGGACTTATAACTTACATTTTAACTGGTTGATTTAAAACGACAAACTAAAATGGATGACGACAATACACTGCAATAAAAACATAATAATGATGTCTGCTGGGACTAAGAAGGCTATTAAAATAGAAAAGTGGCAAATAAACCAAAAATTATCCCATTCCTTTATTCTTTTAAATCTTCAAATCAAGTACAAATACGTTTGGAATCAACCGAACGAATTTAAAACATACTAACAAAGGGTTGAACTATAAAAAAAATCTATAATTTGGAGGACATCTCTCCACGGTAATAGTATCGACCCAACAGAGCCCATTGATTGGTCGCGACACACGCGCGTGTGTTGCACACGTCACGACATGCGCCACCGACTATTATGGAAGCCGCTAATCAATGTTCGAATACTTCCAATTGCGTTTATGTTGCCATGGTAACCATTATTTGTTGATGGGGCACGGTTAGAAGTGGATACCTTCCCAATAAACAGTTCTACGAACTACTGACTGTGTTTAGACATCTATCCTCCATAAAAACAATGGTGGAAAGAATACTCGCAAAAAAACAATTTGCTAATCAAAGTTATCGAAAATCTGTTTGAAAGCTTGTTGTGGCGTCTTCAATCTGCTTAGCCTTTTCCCCAACTATTGTGTGGTCAGCTTCCAGTCCAACTATGTGTTTCTAAGTACCAGTATTTTACAAAACAACATCATAATAAAACATCAAAAAGCTACGGCCTAGACTAGACAAACTCATCACGATCTCCCACCCGCAACTTGGGCTATGCGTATGCAGTCTGATGCAATAGTGTTATTTTTAACTTTGGATTTAGACGTAATCACTTACGATTACGTCGTCTTAAGAAAGAGAATGTATGACGTCAATCACTATTAATACTGGGCTATGAATGAGTCAGTCTTATCAGAGATCATTGATGGAAGTAAACATGACAATACGGGTATTTGTTGTTAGTTGGGCGAGGGGAAATTTAAATTGCGATTTTTCAAAGTGGTTGTGAATATACAATGTCACCCATGGGCATATGACCACCCGTAATTTTCTGAATATTCATGAAAAATAGTCAATAATTAACACTAAAGGTCTATCTTTAATATTTTTCATGTTATATGACAAATATGAATGAACAATGTTATTTAATCCGATAAAATAGCTCAAACGCTTTTAGAATTAATCGACAGAACCCAAATTGAGTCAATAACATCGGAGATATGGCAAAAATTGTAAAGCAAGTTCTCAATCGCGATTCAAAAATAAAAAATTTAAGAAAATGAAAAATATTAAAGATTCTCCTTTTCAAGATTAATTATTGACCATTTTTGATTGATGAATATTCAGAAAATTACGGGCGGTCACATGCCCATGGGTGACATTGTTTAGCCCCATAATTAAGCGATAGCTCTAAGTTCATATTATCACCGTAATAAATGTCTATTTCATGAAATCATTTGAGGCAAATTCTAACTCAGAGAGTTATATTTATGTTTCTAATGATTACACTGTAAAAACTTGTCTGTTACTATAAATATCCAACGTCTTTGCAATCTGTATTTGACCAATTTAGCCATTACGCTTGAAAATTCTTGTGACTTACCTATGATAATTTGTATAACGACGATTCAAATGTTACCAAAATATTCTACGTAACTTTCAGTCACGTATCAGGAAGTCGGTGGCTAATAATGATAATTTATACAAATGGGTGGCTTTGGCTTGCTGTAGACGCCCATATCTTGTCGTAAGTACCTCAACATGGGCTGGTATCGGTATCAGTGGGATCGGCTGAAGCGTTCGCCTGTCATCTGATAACATTAGGCTGAAAACTTAGTTTCCTTATAGGTAGTTGTGGATCGGGAACCACTTGGGGGCCGACCACCACTTATAAATACAGCAGTATAATTCTTGTCTATATTTATTACTAGCTTCCGCCCGCGCTTCGCCCGCAAAATATGTCTACAAATTATACACATAAACCTTCCTCTTGAATCACTCTATCTATTAAAAAAAACCGCATCAAAATCCGTTGCGTAGTTTTAAATATTTAAGCATACATAGGGATATAGGGATAGAGAAACCGACTTTGTTTTACTACTAAGCTACTTACTAAGCTTTGCCGTTGACTTTAATTACCTATAGAGCTTTTATCAACATTCAACTTCCATAAAAAAATGCATTCTACGTTATATTTTTTCCGGTGTTAGAAGGACATTGTGTAGAAGCAATTTTCTGCCGAAATTCGTCACAATCCGTTCTGTAGTAAAACCCATGAATTGGTAACGTGACATGATAGACTGAGATCGGAAAAAAAAATATGAGAGTGAATGGTACGGTAATTCAACATTACAGCCTCTTTAGAGTATAGAGAAAGAATTTTAGAGTATTCTATTACGTTTTCTGCCAAAGGCGAATTTTCCAATACACACAATGTTTTCTACTGGAATTTTCTGCCATATTAAGGCCTCACGCCACATTATACCAGTAGATGTAAGATCAGCGTTCGTGCTAGTCCCCCATATCGACGGCATTAGCATACCGCGTACCTGCTTATCGAAAAATATAACCGTGACGCGTAGTGCGCTACGAAAAAATCACGGAAACTAACCTCCATCGTCAGGTTCAGGATGACAATAAATGGTGTATTGAGGATTTATTTGTTTGTGTATCGTTTTTTTTTAAAGATCATTATTTCAAATAGGTTCACTCTTAAGACCTTTTGTGTGGGAATTCCGAAGTTCATAAACAAAAATTGATTGATTGATATAACTATCAACCAAGTCATTAATTACGAAGAAGAACCTAGATTAGATTACGTAACAAACCGGTTTTGGTGCAAATTATCAATATTTCTTATCATTATCTTTTGACACACATATTTCAATCGACGATAAGATGGCGAAGATTTATTTAAAGATATTGAAAAAGTGCGCGTAATGTTTACGTTTGTTTTTCCTGTAGCGACCTTCAGATACTGAGGAGACCGCTGAAAGTTTAAATTTTGTTCCAATCAAGGATTTTGATTGGAACAAGAGATCAGTGGTGGCGCCTAACGAGTTGTAGGTCATAAGTTCGAACTCTGACAGGCGCTTTACTGTGTGTAAATTATTTCATCACCACCGCTCTCAAAACGGTGGAAGGAAAACATCGTGAGAAAACATGTCCTAGAACTAAAATTTAAAGAGATGTGGCATTTAGGAACACGCACTGGGGCCGCGTGATGGATTACGGGCTTCTCACAGAGAGGAGGCCTGTGTCCCAGCAGTGGGATAGCTGCTGATAATGATTAATTATTTTGGTGGGTTTTGTTGGTTGCCGTATTCATAAACACATATGAGTCTATACGGTGTATATAATAAAGTCTATTCTATTACATGCATATGCAAAAAGTTTATTCTGCTTGGTGTCTTGGAATTCATCCTCGGGTCAGGGATTAAGAAATTGTTTCATTCCATGTTTACACGACACCGACAAAATTACTCGTCAACTGCTCATTTACTTTTTCGATGGTTAAGAGCGAAAGATACCGAATGCGAAAATCAAACATCGTTGGGTCGTTACACTAGAAGTCTTTTTTTATTAATTTTGTGTTTCGAAGTTTCACTTTAAATTACAAAAAAAATATCAAAAGTAAAGCGTTTGACTTTAGCTTAGAGTTTGTTGTAATAGGGAGGTGTTTGGTCGACGTATATATATAGGTATATGTAAGAGACTGACCTCACTGCCATCCTGCTGCGCGTTACACTTGCTGATGTTGAGGGTGCCAGAGATGAAGTCGTTCTGCACGTCCACTATCAGGAAGGCGCTCACCGGGCGCACGATCTAACGACAAAAACATCTTGCGTGAGTTAAATCAACTAGCATATCACTAGATACCAGCGACAAGTAGTTTATTTCCTTATTTATACGTTTTGTCGTCCGTTCGTAGGAGCAGTGGTAGCCCTGTGGTAACGGCCCCGAAGAGTTGCAGGTCATGGGTTCGAACCCTGGCAGTCACTTTAGTTTGTGTAAATAATTTTATCACCACTGCTCTGAAAACGGTAAAAGAAAAACCTTGACAACACCGGTATGTCCTAGTACCAAAAATTCTAAGACTTCCACCTACCAATCCGCACTGTGCCTGCGAGGTGCACCCAGTTCCTCTCGACGAGAGAAGGCCCATCATTGGGAGCATTATAGGCTGATTTTGTGTGGCAAGTGGCGACCACCCCACTCCAGAAACACTCTAGACGGCAGTAAGAAGCGACAGCCACCGGCGTAAACTGTTTATAGGCGATACCTAAACAAATGCCTCGGTAGGTAATAAATGCCCTATGCATTAACCTTTCGTAATTACAGACACAATTAAAAATCCATTGTGTTTCGCGTAGATCTGCGTTCCGGCAGTGGCAATGGGTTAAGGTAGGTGTCATCTAGCGTTAGCGAAAACGGGCATAAAGGATCTAAAACATAACTTGACAAGCTCACCACTTTAATCCAATGGTTCCAGCAGAAGGTGAACTCCTCCTTATCAATGAAGCCGTCCCCGTTCTTATCGAACACCTGGAAGATGTGCCGCGCCCTCTCCTCCGACAGCGGGTAGATGTGGCCCTTGTCGTTGCGGAACAGCGCCTTGCAGATCACTCGGAACTCGTCGAGGTTTAATTTCCCGTCCCTTTAAGGAAGGAATGATTTGTCATCTCGATTTTGAAAAAAAGAGCAACTGAAAATCGTTTTCATGTGGCGATGTCGATGACGCTTCATATTAATGTAGGTATGAATCTCTTTTACTGTTCGTTTCTTATTCGAGAAAATTGTTGATAGTTAGTCGCTTTTTCGTTGGCGGTGGGACAGATGGCTTTTTTTCTTGAGGGTGGGAAATCATCAAATGAGTCCTCTTGCTCTGGGGGGAGTGGAAGGGAATGTCAGACTCTTACTGACTAGTACCCATCATATTCCTTCGTTACCCAATTGTGTTCCGGGGCAACGGTAACAGACAGATGCCTAAGGCTGTTTTTTCCAACGTCGGATGTCTTTTACCCGTTACCCGTGGTATTCCCCCGAATTACTGTTTATATTTCCTTCTTTTGATCAAGTTTAAGGAAAAAGTTGCTAGTTATATTAAACGTGATCTGGTGAAATGGAAATGGAATTAAGGATAAAATAAACGTTCTTATATAACGTCAGCTATTACTTTGATTACGCACGAGTCCTGGGTAAGTCCAAGTCTATGAAAAGAGCGATATAAGAGAATTTTCCTAAATGTTTCGATGTCAATGTATAGCTTTAAAATTATTTCTATCTGCCTAGCCTTTTCCCAATTGTGTATGTTGAGGTCGGCTTCCAGTCTAACCGGATGCAGCTGAATCCCAGTATTTTACATGGAGCGACTGCCTATCTGACCTCCACAATCCAGTAACTGGGTAATACGATACCCCTTGGTGAGACTGGATGTCAGATTTTAGAGATTCTAACTACCCGTAACGACTGTCAAAGATGCACAAATGACATTCGGGACCAACAGCTTAACGTGCTTTCCGAGGCACGGAGGAGTCTCGGTATGTAAAGATGGTCACCCATCCACGGCCAACCCCGGCAAGCGAAGCTTAACCTGATGGATCGATTCCTGCGGCTGTTATTATTTAGCCACAAGCTCCGTCAATGCAAAATTAAATTAAAACATAACGAAACAAAGTCGTAAGTAAACAATAGATACGCGATAACAGGTTCACTCGAAACCAAACTCGAATATCAATAAAGCGCGCGTCATTGGTCGATGTCATGTTTTTGTTTGACATCACATGTCATGTGCTTTGCTTTCATGTGCATACTAGCTTAAACTAGCCTAAACTTCTAAGAAAATATATCTTATCTTTATCCCATTACTTACTTCGTTTTCGCTTAAAGTTCTTTCTGGCTTATTTTTGCTGGGCAACTGAGGGTTATAGCCAAGAATTTGGCTATCAAATGCCAAAAGATTTTTTTACATCCAACTGTTTCAGAGGGTATCTGTACTCGAAAGGTGCCAAACCAAAGCTTTCACTGACAGTCCACCAATCATTCTGTCTGTCAGCGGGCTATATCTCATGAACTGTATAGGTAGACAGTTGAAAACAGAGATGGTGAGATGGTTTATTTAAATATACTGTTTGGTACAGCAGAATTAATGAGTGCTTTTAATAGATGACAAGCTTTTTATTTTTTGGAATATGTGTTAGACTATTGTAATTAGATCTTCTTGCTTTGCATGCCCTGTCACATGCACACATGAGTATATTATTAGTGTTAGTGAATGGTATTTGTGTTGCTGAATTTTGGGCTAAACAAATTTAAAAAATAAATATATGTACTATGTATAATTATATGTAGGTATTACTTTTGCCATCCACATGCTAAGAAGAATAGTAGTATTCTCAATATGATCTGTTTATGTGCGTCATCAAAAAATAACACAATAATTGAATTTAAACTTAGTACCAATTCTTTCATTTGCACATTCAAATAATAAGTATGTACATAATTTGAGAATTTGCATTACAAAATAATTTAAATTCTATTCACACTCATTCTATTATAAGTTCTAGTATATTATAATAGTATTATTTATTTTTTGTAGAGATTTTTTAATAACTTACTATTTTAATTACAATTAGTTTACTTTCAGTTATTAGAAATATGTTCTTGAGACTAGATTTCTAGAGATAAACTTGATTCAAGTTTTTAAATTAGATTTTTGTGCCAAAATAATAAGAAGGAAGAAGACAAAATTCTACTTTCATTCATCCACTTTAAGTTTACAAGGGCAACAAACACGAACAAATACAGCAAGAACTTTCACTGATAACATCAAAGTAAAGTTTTCATGATTTCTTCTATGAAAACTCCAAGCAAAGACCTCCATAAATTGAGTGCACTAGCCTATGAATAACGGCAAATTCTAAGGCTACTTTTCAACCTAGTTTACCTGAAAATTATTTCGAAAATGGTATTAAAAACATACCCATCTTTATCAAATGTTTCATAGCAGGCGTCCATGTCGCTGCAATCGAACTCGTCGACTGGCGTTCCGTTGCTATCCTCCAGCATTGGTGGTTGGATCGAAATGAGTCGCCAGTCCTCGCGACAACCGCTTATAAGCACCTCCAGCATGACTACCGAACTTCGCGTAACCTTTTATGACCTATAACGTAAACAACACTTAGTAACGCTTATACTCACACAAAACTTCCACTTCGAAACTAGATTTTTAGTATTAACAAAGCTGACGTACCTTAAAAATATATTTATAACAGTTTTGTTTCACGTTTTTCTTAGAAAATATTATGAAATCATTTCGAAATCTCGCTGAAAGTACAAGTCAATACAAGTACAAGTACGATTGTCTGACGTGACGAATGGCTTCAAAATGTCACTGTCAAAGTCACAAATTGACAACGTCAAAGCTACACCGGAGTCGTGAGAAGTATTGGGTTTCAAAGTTTTCATTCAAACGGAAACGGTCTTAGAAGGTCTTAGAGCATTAATGTTCTACGGTGAAAAGGTGTCTGTTAGTGAATGCAATATTTACTGTGTGCGGTTATCCGCTACTAAATTAGTGATGCCTCAAAAGTCAATACTGGTGTTTAGTGCGTTCATGCCTACTAACTGTGCTGAAAACCTAGGTGATTTTACGGAGTGTCTGAGTCGAATCAATGCCGTCATTGATGAACAGCAGGTACAAGCACAGACTACAATATAGCATTGGGTACAAGCTTGTTAAATTCTAGGTGACTTTAATTGACATCCAAATGTTATTCCGAATTGTTAGGTATACATTCTGATACTTTTACATTTATTAGTAATAACTGTAAAATAAGGCTTGACCACTGCGTGGTTACTGAATCGGCGGGGAGGTCAATTGTGGGTGTTACTAACCGCACGTGCGGGCCCTCCTTCTTGTAATCACGATTTTCTAGTATCCATGGTCTTTTAATTGGTTTCATGTCATTAAATACGTACGAGAGACGAGAGCTTCAATTTTAAAGATATCTATTATATACACATTTTCAGAAGTAAGTGTTTAATTGTTTATTTTGTGTTATAGTGTACTGCATTGTCACACACAACACACACACATACACATTGTACTGTATTTTCGTAATTGGCGTACAAAGCATGCGCTTGCTTGTCACGTTTATGTGACAACGGTGTTCAAAAGGTTAATGTAAGATATGATATTTTGTGGCTGCTGATCGGTACACTAAAATATCTATTAATCGATACGGATCAGGCATTGGCTTAGAGTATGTTAAATGCTCTAATCTAAGGGCATTGGCGTTGCACAGATACTTACTTACTCTGTGGGTATTGTATACTCTGTGGTTTGTGGCACAGATTATTAAATTTTCGCAGTGCGCGGGCGTCATTGAGAAATTTTCGCTTTGCTTGTTTCGTGTTCCACCTAAATATTTGTATCAAATTACGCTGAAATTCGATTTTTAGCAACAATAATGCCGTAATGGCGATTGTTGTACATTAGCGCAAATAATCGTTCATTTTTCTGTGGCGATTGTGGTTATTTTTTGTTTTGCTAATACCTACAGTTTGGAAAGATGGTAATAAAGAAAGTGCATGGTCTTCATGCGACGAGGCTGAGCCTCAGCGATCGGTTTTTTATAATGTCGAACGCGGCAGCGGACCGTGTTGCTATGCGGCAAAGACGGTCCTCGGCGGGGTCCATAATAAGCCCAAATTATAACTACAGCGACCGGCTTATTGGGCAGGTCGCGCGCCGGTTGGAAATGCAAACCATACGGGTAAATATTACCACGAGTTGCTTATCTAAGAATTCACAAATATACTAACCCTGGAATTCAAGTAATGTTGTTGAGTTTTGTGGACTATTATAGATAATTCTTAGTTTTATTTATTAAATATTGGTTCTAATATTTTGCTTGTCGCAATAATGTCTCTAATTCTGATTATTACGTCTTGATGTGATGTTTTGGTTTCTTTTAACTCTGCCCAATTGCCACTTTTACATTGTAAAACTACCAAGCTACTGATTGCTAATATTCTGAGGGTGGTGTTGTTTTTAAACAATGCATTTTTCTAAGATACTACATTACCTAAAAACTAAAGTTTTGAATGTCAGCTTTAATGATGACACAAATAGTAAGAAAATATCATTTTGATTACAGTCAAATGGGGAGAATCTGGACATACAATAAAAGGAATTTTAACATTGAAATAACATAGTTTGTTGTTAAAAAAGACCAACTGTAATGTGTTACTATACTATAATAAACAATAAATCCTTGTTGGCAACAAACTATATTGTTTCAATGTTAAAATCCCTTATAACACTTTCACTGCCCAGTGAAAACTATTCTCAACTTATTTCTGGCAACCCTGGTAGCACGTTTTGATTTGCACCCGGTAGGCGGGTGCTGGGCATGGTCACAAGCCACATACATACATCTATTTATATGTAGGACGCGGGCGCCGCATTGTGGGCACGGAAACAAATTATCGTTCAACCCGGGAGCCGAGTGCTGGGCACTAAAAGTGTTAAAGTTTCATCCAGATTCACCCCTGCATCCCTAATCACCCCGTTTGTCGGTACTACTTGAAAACAGTTGGACAATTGCAGTCTGTGGTTTAATAGCAGACAGAGCAATGGATGCTGCAGAACACCCTTAGATATTGTAGAAATGGTGTTTAATATTAAATTGAATATGTTATCAAAGTATATTAGCCTGTATTTCCTACAATAGGCAAGGTGTATCTGGAGTTCACCTTCATTATGCATGTTATTTTTAAAGCCGCATATTCATTAGGCAACAATTGTTGCGAAACAGTTAGTGTTATAAAAATGATGATGATACACATTTCCGCAGCAGTTTTGGCTTGCTCACGAAGCTGTTTGATCACGAACACAAAAAAAAATGTTTGAAAAAGTGTCCATTGAGTTTCTTGCCCGTTCTTCTCCCTATGTACCTACTGCTTTGGAATGGGCAACTAGCTTCATCTTTCTGACTGACCGACCCCTTGACAATTTAAAAGTGCCTGTTATTGATTAATTTGAAATAAATACTTTGAGTTTTATCATGTTAATGTAGTAACTGCAACTGTTCTGGGCACAATCCCCATATCAGACTAACTGTTATTATGTTCTTCCAAATCATTACATATTATAAAACAAAGTCCCCCACCGCGTCTCTCTGTCTGTTCGCAATAAACTCAAAAACTGCTGCACTTACTTTCATGCTGTTTTCACCAATGGATTGAGTAGATCTCGACGAAGGTTTTAGTATATAACTTGTCACGGGCTAGCTAGCTAGTTATTTAAACATATTATGCTAAGACAAACCTCTGACTGGGATTTCTTCAATTACTTGCAGCAAGCAATGAGGCAGCGGATTGGTAACCAACAAAACGGTGGTTTTCGTCGCTTCGGCAGTGAGAGCAACTTGCCAGGTCTCAGGAGATCCAACAGTTTCGGAAACCTTAGCCAGGGGAGCGTTAGGAGTAGATTGTCGTGGCAACAATCTAATAACCATCTCAGGTTTGTACAATATATTGTGTTAATATAACCTTGTTATTCATAAATAGCCATTACACAAAGTTATCATATACCTGAAGTACCTAATAGTACAGAGGCCAGCACATCAAGTGACCCCAATCTGTCAAATTTCTTTGATGGTATTTTAACTTTATTACAAAAGCATAAGGTTCATTTTCAATTGGGACAATTTGACAGTTTAGGATAGCTTGATGTGCTGGCGTCTGTACAGATTTATACCAAAATCAGTATAGAGATGTCTGTGATTGGTAAAAACAGTCAATATTCACAGGATAAACACCTGATGATGATTGAAAAACTTTTTCGTGGTTAGATGTTTATTTACATTCGAAAATCCAAGTAGGAATAACCTAGTTAACTTGGTTGGACCATTAACTATTAAGAGTATGTTGGAGTAACTGGAAAATCAAACAAATAGGAGTGTGCATTTAGTCTACTATACATTGAAACTTATTGATGAGCTCGTGGCTAAGTACTAACAGCCGCACAGGACGATCCATCAGGTTAAGCTGCGCTTGCTGGGGTTGGCCGTGGATGGGTGACCGTCTTTACATACCGATACTTCTCCGTGCCTCGGAAAGCACATTAAGCCGTTGGTCCCGGCTGTCATTTGTCCATCTTTGTCAGTCGTTACGGGTCGTCAGAAGCCCGAAAATCTGACAGCCAGTCTTACCAAGGGGTATCGTATTGCCCAGTTACTGGGTTGTGGAGGTCAGATAGGCAGTCGCTCCATGTAAAATACTGGTATTCAGCTGCATCCGGTTAGACTGGAAGTCCACCCCAACATAGTTGCCAACATAGTTGGGAAAAGGCTAGGCAGAGGCAGATGATACATTGAAACTAATGATTCTTTTTCGGCTTTCTCAGCAGATCAGTGTCTTTCAACAATTTGACAAACCTCGCGTGGCGCGCCAACGCGCTGCGCGGATTCAATAGTCGTGGAGGCGGCCAGAGAGGACTGCGAGGACGATTCAGGTACACCTTAACAATACACACAAGTTGGAATAAAACAGAGGGATCTCTTTGATCTAAAACTATTCGTTGGCTGGGCGATGAGTGGATGCTTTTTGCCTTTAAAAATGTATTGCCAAAATAATCCATGTAATGTAAAAAAGTTTTTAAAGTAAAATTGTACTCATGTTGGTCTTTATCCGCCTTCTCATAGGAGGAATACACTTCAATTCACCACAATGTTATGTGGCACACAAAATAGTATGGCAATTTGATAAAAAACCGGCAGCTTACGTATCGCCAAATCACATATTATCACTGGTACCGGTATCTACAACTAAGATACATCTTAAACTATAACCACACACAAATACGTTATCTTCCAGGGGCGGTCGGAAAGGAGTACCCCGTCAAAACGGCCAAGTGAATGGATTCCAACAGCGAAATGGATTCCTACAGCGAAACGGATTTCAACAGCGAAACGGATTCCAAAATCGTCTAGGCGTGCAACAACACAGAGGTGTGCAGCAACGCAGAGGCGTGCAACATCAAAGAGGCGTGCAACAGCGCATGGGATACCAGCAGCGACAAAGATTTCAACAGACCCAGCAGCGCAGGGGGGCTCTACAACAATCGGGGGCTCAACAGACAGACCAGCCACAGACCAATGGACAGCAACAAGAGTCAGAGGCTCCGGATCAACAGCCTCAGTTTCAAAGGCCTCAAGTGGCAAGGCGTGGGAGAGCGAGAGGAACGGGCAGAGGTAAATATATATTACTAGCTTCCGCCCGCGGCTTCGCCCGCATAATATGTCTACAAATTATACACATAAACCTTCCTCTTGAATCACTCTATCTATTAAAAAAACCACATCAAAATCGGTTGTATAGTTTTAAAGATTTAAGCATACATAGGGATATAGGGACAGAGAAAGTGACTTTGTTTTTCATACAAAAATGCAATATTTCATTGATGAAATGTATGAAACAGATGTATTTTTTTGGTTATTTCGTAGTTGGTCCCATAGTGAAAGTTATTCATAATCATCGGTACTGTCACGCTCTGAAAGGTTAATAGTGAATTTAAAATCATAAAGCCATGCCATCTCTTGGGCCTAAGAGGAAGCTTAAGGCCAAGCTGAGTATTGTTTTGGATTTTATCCACTAATTAATTTTTTAAGTTACTTCTTAGCGACAAAATATAGTCTACAACAACCAAATCTTGAGTTTCAGATTAGGCCTGGCATTTACCAATCATGGTTGATGAACCGATTTTTTTTGTAAATTTCTCCAAAAATCTCATTACACGACAATTCTTTCCAGGTGGCATGACTCGCAGCCACTCCCAATCCCAGCTGCTTCTCACCAAGGAACAGTTAGACGCCCAGCTAGATGAGTACATGTCCTGCACAAAAGCAGCGCTGGACCGGCAGCTAGACGAATATATGAGGAATGCGATGGATCTTGAGTGAAGTGATTTAGTGTATAGTGCAGTGTGTGTTCCTACTTACTCTACTTAGCAGTGAGACAAATAAGTAAGCCAATGACTTTGGTGTTCTGTACATGAGTTAGTTAAAAAAAATAATTTGTCATAGATACAAGGTCAATTGACCTTGACCTGACCTTGACCTTGTATCCATGAAAGTGTTATTTATGTACTACCTGTCTTTTTCCAACAATGTTGGGGTCGGCTTCTAGTTTGACCAAATCTTGTTGAATACCAGTATACAAGGTAACATTGTAATGACTAAAATCTTGAAAAGGGGGACAGTTTTATAAGGAACTAAAGCAAATAGTCGGCTGTTATCTATACAGAGTGGAGACTACACTACGATCATAAATTATACTGCGTATATTTAACGCTGTCCCCAGCCTGCATACGAAAATTCAATCAAATATATTCAATAGTTTAGTCACTATAGCTAGTCAAAAATTGTCAAAACCCATACTCGGTCCAACACTATTATTTACGTTTGAAAAAAAAAACACCTTTTAAATTTCGGTGTTAGGATTTATTTGATTGTTCCAAAATAGTCCAATTCATTAGTATTGTCAGTGTTTTCATTAATGATCGTATTGTTTTCTCCATTGTATATTATTAAGTTCCGTGAACATAAGTGTATGGAGCAGCTGATTTGTTAGCGTAATCACTATGCTAAAGGTATTTGTTAGCGTAATCACTATGCTAAAGGTATTTGTTAGCGTAATCACTATGCTAAAGGTATTTGGCAGTCAGGCTCATCCCCACACTGTAACTATAATGGCTGTAAGATATTACCCCAATATGGATGATGACTAAAATTATTTCCTTACTCCGTCAGCTAGATTATTAAAAAATATTGGACACCTATTTTTTCTTTATTCACATTGTGGCATGACGTCACTCCTATGTAGATTTTGTACTGAGTTGTGACGTAGCGCGCTGACTCTCCAACTTTAGTGCGTTTTATCAAGTAATTTTTTATTAATATAAAGTAAAAATACGTGTAATTTTATTTTTTTATCTGACTAACGGTTAAATATAATTTCTTTTTTTTTGTTACCGTGTAATCATCCTGTCCTATTATTTAATTTGACTGCCCCATGGTTAAAAACCAGAAATAGGGCTGATATCAAATTAAATGCCAAACTTTTGTAAAATAGATTTAACGGGTTTAAAATTAATTTAAGGGGCATTCAAATTACTCTTTAAACGAAGCTACCGAACTGCCAAAAATCAAAGTTGGCTACAGTTTATGTATTTTGGTACCAAACGGGTAGTGATTATTCACTATAATAATTTTATATGAAAACTAAGTAATGGCAGCCTACTAATTAATAATAAATGCTTATAGCACATTACTAATAGGTTGTACAGAGGACAGCACATCTAGCCTCCCCAACCTGTTAAATTTTCTTTCATAGATTTTCATCTTTATCATAAAATGTTCATGTTCAAATGGGATTATTTGTTTGGGATAGCTTGATGTGCTGGCGTTTGTACCTATTTGTAATAATCCTAAGGTAAGGTAGTGTACGTGAGTCTGGGTTCATGTTGATGGGTAGGGTTCAAACTGACCTCGTCCTTCAAACTGACCTGGTCCTTCAAACTGACCTCGTCCTACAAACCAGTTTGATGCCCAAAACGATGAGCTTAAGTTGATTTAAAAACTAGAATTGTAATGATAAGTGTTTTTCTAATTAGGTACTACTAAAAGCTACCAAGTAGCAACCTACAGTACGAGAGACCGAAAATACGGCCTAAGACACACGGTATATTTTTGTTTAAAGGTTTTGAAGCCAGTCAGTCTCTAGCATTTTCTTTTCTCTTGGTTCCAAATTTGATATCGGAATACAAAAAAAAACGGCCAAGTGCGAGTCGGAGTCGCGCGTAAAGGGTACCGTACCATTATCTATAAAAACGGCAAAAAAATCATGTCTGTTGTATGTACAAAACGCCGTTCTAGCGTGAAAAAATAACAAATATTCACAGTAACACGCAAAAATATTACAAGGCACAATTGCCCACCCCTTAAGGGTATACAAGCGTGATATTATGAGTGTGTTATTTGAGTTAATTTATGGATCTGTCTAATCTGTCTTTCGAAAACTAACTAAGCGAAGCCGCGGCCAGAAGCTAGTTCAATATAAGACTTCGGACTAACATACGATATTATGTTATCAACATTAAAGTATCCATAAGTGCATGTACGACATTCTGATACTTTTCTAATCAAAGTAAAACAAATATTTTGGTTTTTATTAAACTAGTCTTGTACATAGCTTTGTTGTACATAGGCCTATGTATAGAAATATTGTAGGTATATCAATACCTATCTGGCAATTGTTGTTAAACTATAAAGGCTAGCCCAGACTAGGGACAGCCTAAGCGGGATTGTCCGAAAGGTTTACCGCTACCCTGGAACATAAAGGGCTAAGCAAGGAACATAGATGGGTTTCAGTCAGTAAGAGTCTGACACTCCCTTCCGCTCCACCCAGAGCGGGAGAAGTCATTGGATGATTTCCCAGCCTCAAAAAAATAAGACTAGGGACAGCCCTCGTCACTATGTGTTGAGCTGTAAGGCTAGCACTGTGTAAGGACAGCTCTCGACGTTCTATGTATGAACGCACGACGTAATCGCAAATAATACTATCCCAGTTGCATTAAAATAAACCTTTTGACTCCATTGTCACATATACGTGACATGCAAGCGCATGTCCTGTACGCTAACGACACAATATGTGACAATGCGGTTACACTATAACACAAAATAAACAATTAAATCATTACTTTTGTGTATGTTTATATAGATATCTTAAAAATTGAAGTTCTCGTACGTATTTAATGACATAAAACAAATTAAAAGACACCATGGATATTGGGAAATTCATGATAACAAGAAGAAATAAATTTGTAACTTGACGTGGAGGGCGTGCGTTTATGCTCTGGCTTTCAAAAGGGTAATGCGGCGAGCACAATTAGATTACCCATAGATGTGAAAGAAAAGAAATTACCTCTGTGTGAACGGGCCATTGGTTGACGAAAACTTGGAAGTAAATAAATTAGAATGTTTGTGTTTAGTTATGTAATAATGTTATCCTGATTCCTGAAAGGAAAACAATACTTTTGGATATAGAAATCGATCGTGAATCAAGAAATTGAAATGCTTCTTGACTTGTTTAAATCGATTAAAAATAATGTATAAAATGAATGATTTGTATGTAAAAAAAAAATATCTCTAGAGGACAGGTTTTATACCTTTTGTTTTTGTTTATCATTACTTTTTTGTAATTAACAAGTGAGATCTTTAAATGTGCCCAATATCATAATTTTTAAGGTTATCACTCAAAATGCTTTTCACCTCAGTTTTTTGTACTCATAAGTGAAATTCTTGTTCTAAGTGATACTATTGAAAATGTAAGTGTAAGTACATAGCCGTAAGATGTGATTTGGCATAATAAAGACTAAAGAAAACTTATTTTCATTTTGTTGTTCTTTTTCCAAGATTTACTCTGAACACGACAGCGATACCCACCGCTGGCTGTCGCGTCTTGCTGCTGTGTCCAGTACAGCTGTAGCAGGTGGCCAAGTGGACACAGATGCGACGAATCCATAGATTACGTATGAAAAAGAGAACATGTAAAAAAAAATGTGTGTGCTTGTCGATGGGCGCCTGTAGCTCCGGTCGGTGTCTCGTGTGCGCCTAGCCTTAAGGTGGCCCCTCACCGCAGTAATGTAACGTTACAGATCCGAGCATTGCATCAGTGAATGAAGGAGGAGAAACAAGCATTAGTTAGCGAGGCAGTATTGTAAACTAAATGCTCGAAATCGAATCATAAATGTAAGGGCCGAGTCACACCGGAATTGCAGCGACTGGCAGCAACGCGACGAGCATTTTCAGTGTGAAATAATTTTAAACTTTATCTAAATACTTAAAAGACCAGTCTCGCTTGAAAATCTAGAAAATGACACGAGCTTCTTATCCGTGGTTCTGCCCGCGGCTGCCAGCGGAACCGCGATCGGCGGTCGAAACTAAACTAGTCATGAGAAGACTAGGTGCGCGCGGTCTGGAGGTCACGCGAGGCCGCTGGCGTCGCCGCCGGCCGCTTCTGGCCGCTGCCGACCGATGCCATTCCGGTGTGACTCGGCCCTTAGTGTGGTCTGGAGGTCGCACGAGGCCTGCCATTCCGGTGTGACTCGGCCCTTAGTGTGGTCTGGAGGTCGCACGAGGCTTGCCATTCCGGTGTGACTCGGCCCTTAGTGTGGTCTGGAGGTCGCATGAGGCCTGCCATTACGGTGTGACTCGGCCTATACAATACATCTTTTAGTTACATGGTTACAATCGGCGCAATAACAACTCTGACAATATGGCTTCATTTCAGATAAATCGAGCAAATCTTTATGTACCCTCGCTTATTACATCACAGCTAATACACATTATTTCATTCTTATATCAAAACACAAAATGCAACGATAACTTTATTGAAAATTTTATTCATAACGGTACATCAGGACGATGGGAACCAACTGTAAATCCGTGTGCCATTTATAAGGTTATATTTAAAATGTGATGTTAACCACAAAGTTGAAATTATATCAATGCGTGCACGCATGGCGGCACGGGAACGGGCAGAGGAGGGGCGCATGCGTGGGACGACGGGACCTCCCGATGAAAGAGTTGAGGCGTAATGTTGTTGATATCAGTGATGAGGCAAAGAGTAGGTGCAGACACGTTAGAGTTTGAATATAAAACGTTCCTGAATGAATCTTTGCCTTCAGTCTATCTGGGAAGGTGCCCATAGGCAATAAATGTAAATAAATAAAGAGAGCGAGAGGAAGTTACGTATAAAACTTCACTAACAAACCGAAGATAGAGAGCCAATTATCATCTAAGGACGGCCACTGAATGGTTTACCCCTACTTTATACTTCACTTGACTATTTTTAAAACAGTGCACCTATGTGAGTACTATGTACATACCTACTTTGAAGCGACCATATACTGGGTACGTCTTTCATTGACTTGAATGTGCTCTGGCGGCGAGAGTATGCCATGCTCACTTTAATGTCTCGCTGATAGTGGCGTGTGTGTTGGATCATTTAGCTCCCTTCAAAATGGTTGAGCTGAATGGTGCTAATCCATGCGTCGTGTTCGTGAACGGGCGCTGTCTGTAGAGACTGGTCATGTCTTAGCGGCTATGGCTTGTTTTAATTTAATTTTTGAACCATTTTACATATTTTATATCGGATGCTTTAAACGTTCTGCATCGTTCTTACATGTATAATAATATAATATGAATTATGGATCCAATATTTTGTAACCATATTTTGTTAAAAAGAGTGTCCATGGAGTTTCTTTCCCGTTCTTCTCCATAGGTAGTTACCTACTGCTTTGGAATGGGCAACTAGCTTCATCTTTCTGACTGACCGACCCTTTGACAATTCAAAAGTGCCTGTAATTGGTATATTTGAAATAAATACTTTGAGTTTGAGTTTGAGTGTCCTTTTAATTATTCTTAGACTATACCCATTACTGTAGGCTTTTCTTTGCTTGTGCCAATGTTCATGTATCTTGTGCCAGTCTCTTCAATGTTCGTTTAGCAATTCAAAAAATAAATAATAATTGTTGGCCGTCAGCTTTGCCCCATCTACATCATACTCTATGCCGACGGCCAGACCGTCTGCCAAGTCCCGTTACCCCGGTGGGAGTCCACAAGGCCGCAAATTAACGATCCATCGTGTTTTGAAACAGCCGCCTGCGCCGGCGCATGCCGATATCCTCTGTTTTGAGAGATTAATGGCCGCTTGTAACATACACGCTCGTGATCCTTTTATTGGTCAATGAAATCTTGAAATATGACGACGGGTTTTGATTTTTAATGTATTTATTGTATTGGTCTCGTTGGTTTGTTTGTTTTTAGTCATATAACATGTCAACAGGCCATTAACGACCACACGACCAACGATCGAAGGCGCTGGTCATAATCACCATACACCAAGCTTGGTTGGAGGGTTCCTGCTAAATTTTATTAGCTGATGATTCTATCATCGATACAATCTCTTTGTTCTTAATGATTTCCACAAATTTTATACCGTCTTAATTAACAATAATTTTATTATTTTTTACCACACGTTTGAAAATATTAAGTAGATAAAGAACTATAAAATAGCGGTCTGCGGTAGGAATTCGGTTCTGTAGTCTGTTATCAAGAATGCTATAGAAAAGCCACGAAATACCTATAGACATCATAGAAACCGAACTATTTTTATCTACTAGAGAAGAGAAAACCAGAGAGATGTAAATGTTTTTAGACCTCTACTATTAAAAAAAGAACTATTTTATGCTCTTTATTTCCTGGAGCTAACAGTAGTTTAGATAAGGGTTTCAGTGACTTTTCTAGCAAACTAAAGGTCGATGGTTACCTGATACTTGTATTATGGATTTTTATTGAGTCATGGATATTGTCGCCGTCGTCACCTTAAAATACCAGTCTGTTGATGCCGACCTCAACAAAATTGGTAAAAGGCTAGGCTTCCACGATTACGTAGTAAGACAAATACTTGTAGATCGCCAGCTGACGGAGTGCGGCGACTAACTAAACGCATGATGTCCAAGAAACTTTCTCTTTTCACGATTAGCCGTTACCGTCACTTGTTTTAGTTTACAGTTCGAAACAGGTCCGCCCGGAGTCGAACCCACTGCCCGCTAGCTAATATGTACCGTAATGTCCACATAATTATGCTTATTGGGTGAATGATTTTATTCTGTGAGCTAGGTTTTACCCCTGATCAGGTATTGGGATAATATAATACGTTACTTTGATATCAGAATTTAGAGAAAATGTTTTGGAAGCACGTAGGTGGTATAAATAAACGCTACTGAATAGCTGTGAGCTATACCTACAACTGACAAGCTTGAAAAAAAAAACAGAATGATTAATCTTCGAGGAGCAATAACCATCTAAACTTGTTTCGCTCTCAGCAGTCGCATTTTTTAACCACTAAATCAGGAATTCCTAAAGAAAGTCCTGATAGTTATTGGATTTTCAGAAGCGAAATTCCAGGCCACTTCGATTATCTAAAGCCGTAACATAATATGAAGGTGTTACGTTAGGTTGAAGTAAGGCCGTCGACCCACTAGTGGGACTATTAATGGAAGGCTTGCCAAGGAAGGACATCTCTATTCTAACGTGATATTTTATTAAACTTGTCTATATTTTATTTTTGTACAGACGCCAGCACATCAAGCTATCCCTAACTGTCAAATGTTCTCAATTGAAAATGAACCTTATGTATTTGGAATAAAGTTGAAATACTATCAAAGAAATTTGACAGATTGTGGTAACTTGATGTGCTGGCCTCTGTACCAGTACTTATTCTGTCTATGCTGATCGCGATCTGTTACTGTCTGACTTTATCCTTTCTTTTTACGTGTCTGGGACAGCGTGTTCTTTACAGATGGTGATTTATTCTGTATAATTATCACCGTGAAAACTCAGGTGAAGTGAGCGTCATTCTTGAATGTAGGGTCAGTCAATAGCGTGAGGTTGATAGACAGCGCACTTCTTTCTTGATCTTCTCTCAGGTCGGTGTTCTCGGTGATATTATTACAAATAGAACCTTATTCGTTGAAACTATTACTTCATAAATTCGTTTTACGCTTTCGTGTCTATGTGTTCTTTTTTTAATTTTATATCTACTATGGTCTCTGCTCCACAAAGACCTGCCAAATCCACCCAGGCATCTTTATCTGGAGCTAGCTCAATCCATCCCAAACGGTACGCGTCTTCGTCCTCTCGCCACCTCTCCCAGGGCCTCGACGGCACCGATCATGCTGAGTCACCCGTCTCGTGGAGACAGTTGTCCAGCGGTCATTATGTGGCTAACTTGACTTTTACGTGACCCGTCCAATCTCATTTCAGTCTAATTCCTCAGTATTTAACATTATGGAATGCAATAAAGTATTGAGTATTGAGCTCACCTTTCTTTATGAAACTGCTGGGCAATATTTCATTGTTCTAGACCTCAAAGTTCAGGCCGAGCAGTGTCTGTCAGTGACTGAATGACTTTAAGTTTTTTATTAAGTGGATATTTCTCAAAAGCATGTAATGCTAAGTCAGAGGCCCACGGGCAGCATTAAAACTCTGACACCAGGTTAGTCACTAACCACACGAAGAGGAAGAATTAAGTGGAAGACGACGATTAATTCGGCCCTGCCCTAACCAATCTATTGTCATCTCGCATTGAGAGTACTATCTTCTAATAGGTGCAAACTACACTCAGACGCTCTTGGTGTATGAAACGACAAATATTGACCAACTTACACTCACTTTAAAAGTAAAAGTTGGTGATGTAGTGTAGTATTTTAGTTGCTGTAGAATAAATTGTAATACATTATGGTCGCAGGATGTTTAATTGGGAGACGGGTAGAGGAAGACGCTGCTCCTCACCCACCTACTACGGAACCCACAAAGAGTGAAATAAAATTATTTGCCTGGAATTATAATAAGCGCACCGCACCAAGTAGTGGAGAAGAAGTTATAGTGAAGCTCCATGTAAAAAGGCAGGAAGGGAATGGGCAACTAGCTTCATCTTTCTGACTGACCGACCCCTTGACAATTCAAAAGTGCCTGTAATTGGTTTATTTGAAATAAATACTTTGAGTTTGAGTTAGAGTTTTGAAAGCGTTTCTTCAGGGAAATTCATTCTGTTTAGATGTAGGTGGACGCTGTATTGCAGTCAGTCAGAGTTTACCACTTAGTTTAGTCCACTAACAAGACAATCTAGTCTTACGTCGGTTATTAGTATTCGACAAAGTCGTATTGCCTGGAAGGAGTTCCATTATGAAAATACCAAGAAGAAAGAGCTTAACTAAAGTCGTAAACTTATACAACGTACTATGTGCATGGTTGCACGGCACTATAATAGATACCTTACGTATCTATTGATCTATGAATTATATCAAGTTCCAAGATCCCGCGAAAGTAGTCAGTGACGGCTATGGAGACAGGGGACAGGTCTAGGCCCCGCGGGGTGAACGACCCGACGCTAGGCACTGCGTATACGCACCCAAGATAGATATCTACTTATACTTGCTGTAATTGATGTGTACCTTCAATCTGTTGCAGGAATCTTCATTTGTAATGACAAATCTGGGTAAAAAAAAAAGTTGGAATTTCAATAGGCTTTCCAGGCATATTTTTTGGTAGATAAGATGAGTTAAATGCAAAGTGAGGGTAGACATATATATCAAAATACCCTCGCTTCAAGAAGATAATATTCGCTCGTGAAAATGGTCGTGTGAAGTTCGGTCGAAAAGTGAAGATTTAAAAATATCGAACATAATAATGCAGGTGCGTTCAAATCAAGAATCATTATAACATAATTATTTGGTTGCGCTGGTTCATATAGTTTGTTCTGTAGAAAAGACTGACTGAAAAGACTGACTCTATAGATAATGAGTGAAAAATACCCCGAAGGAAGCAAGATCGGTGGTAAGAAAATTGAAAATGTCTCTTTATAAATTTCAGCTGTGAATTCAGGTGTTGTATTGTACATACATATCAGAAAAAGTATCGGATGGCATAAGTATGCAGTTCCATCAATGCCATAAAACTGATTTTGATTTGAAGTCAAAAGAAACGTTGCATGCTAACAAAAAAAAAACAATCTGCCTAGCCTTTTCTCAACTATGTTAGGGTCGGCTTCTAGTCTAACCGGATACAACTGAATACCAGTATTTTACAAGGAGCGGCTGCCTATCTGACCTCCATAACCCAGTAACTTGGCAATACGATGCCCCTTGGTTGTCCTGTTGCCCCGATGGCTGTCAGAATTTCGGGCTTCTGACGTCCCGTAACGACTGTCAAAGATGCACAAATGACAGCCAGGACCAACTGCCAACTGCTTGCTAACAAAGATTCAAATATTATTGTCTGTTTAAGTCCAAATTCTCAAACGAGCAAACATCCTTATCACCTTCTCATCATCAAGGAAGAATGTTCTTTGCAAACTCAAACTCCAAGCACTTATTTCAAATAAACCAATTACAGGCACTTTTGAAAAGAAAGATGAAGCTAGTGGCTCATTCCAAAACGTAGTAGGTACCTATGGAGAAGAACGGGTAACTCCACAAACACTCTTTTACAGGTAGGCTTGCATGTTTTTGTAGGTACCGTACACATTTGAGGAGCATTTTTGAATTACGGAAGTTACTACCATGATATACTACAGGGTCATTGATGGGTACTACGTGGTCATTCATGGGGTACACGTAGCCATTCATGGGCCATCACGTGGCCACGTCGATGGCACTACTTGCAATAATATCGATCCGCGGTAACCAGCATTTGCCGTTAAATGATGCTAATTTGGACACAGAGTATAAAAGCGCAGATGTGCTAGGCGCGTTATTATCGTTTCGGACCCAGAATCAGAATGATTTATTTGTAAACATCGGTCAAATTACAATATTGCACTAGATGTTTCTGCAAATAGTTTGGTTTCTTTATAAGTTTTTTTTTGGTTTTTAAGTACTTGGAATATGTAAAAACATTACCTACTTTGTAGTCCCCCCAGTGTTCCCTTTTTCAAAAACACTAGGTGACACCTAAATGAAACGCTCATTCGACGATTATCAACGCTCGGCTCAGAGTCGAAAGTTGAAAATCAATTAGCGCAAAAAGCATGCATTACAGGCGTTTCTCTAGTCTCCGGAGCTTCAGAATTTATTCAAGACTGATTTAAAATGTTGTACATTTGTAATGTAATACCCTTATTATACAACTGACTATTTACTATTGGTATACACTAAATTAAATTACTTACTACCTATACAAATAAATACAAGAACAAAAGGACTCTTGGCGTCGAATGATATTGATTGAATGATTTCTAATTCCTGAACTTGTGACGGTACGGCATAGAGTTTGAAACAATTTACTTCTCTATTTTTCTAGTAATTAGGTACTAAGTTATCTTGTAGTGGCCGGGTCACAAACAGTTAGTTTATTGTTTCCTGAAAAAAGTAACGTTTCCTTCTTAATTCTCGAATTAGACATAAATTCAGGGACCAATCATGGGCCCAACTTAGAGGCGCTTTCAAAACGTCTTGGCCGCACCGACCGTCGCATCTGCCGCACAGCTTGCTCTCTGAGCAGCGCTTACGCACCCAAACACGTTGGTGGTGGTGGAGGGCAGTGCGCGCGCGCGCGAGTCGGGCAGTGGACGCGCCATGCGAGACAGCGCCATCGGACAGTGCAACCAGTGACCATGACAGTGGCGCGCCTCAGTGTGGCCGTGCTGGCCATCGCCGCCATACTGCCCCATTCTCACTGCCAGGAATCCTTCGCCAGCTCCCTGTTGTCCGGTGAGACTCTTCCCTAAATAGGTCCCTCTTTTGGGTCAGTGTGCTACGACAGAACTATGATTGATTTGTGATACTAGCTCCTATTTGTGCTAATTTTCCGTCTCTCGAGATCGTGCCACAAAGATTTTCTAATCTCTTACTTGCGCCATTTTCTATCATATATCAAATGAAAACTTTGTAATACATTCCCAAGAAACAGTGTCGCTCGTTTAAATAGAGATATTATTAAAAGGTGTTACCAACAAAATAACGGTACGCGAAGTATTCAGACTTTCCAAAAATTATATGACGGACGCATGTTAATGAAAATATCAAGTAACAGGTTTTTGATCAACAATTATCTGTTCTATGCGTACGAGTTGATTGAGTTTAGCATATTCAGTGAAGGCGGAGACAGAAAAGTAATTTAGAAATGTGTTTTGATGGTCATAGCGCTGAACTTTTAGACTAGACCTGCTTTCGAACTGAGAGGACTAACAGACGCCTCACGCTAGGTCAGTAACAGGGTGGGTAGAAAGATCTGAGCGATCTGCGCCGGCGGCTACGGTCTGTACACATTGTTCAGAGTTGGATTGCTAACTTTCTTGGTCCACATCGTCATCCGGGGTACATTCGAGCTGTTGGACAAGGAAACAGAGCATTAAACTAACAAATTAGGAAGTTCAAACTTATTATAAACACAAATACACATACTAATACTACCTCCTAATAGAGCCTCATGTGAGAGTGCGGAGAAATGTCTTGATTGAACAATCTGAAGTCAAACAGACGCTGCCTTCCGGTTTAAAACTGCCAGTGAAACAACCTCGATATTTACATCATCTTGCTCATACATAGTTGTTCCCAACAAACTACAGGGCATAAACAATCTCAATTTTCTTTAGATAAGTGTCCTGTTTTTACCCAATCTTGTCCGTGTTTTTTCGACAAGCTTGAAATCGATATTAATCCTTACCACAGATAACCCCCCTTACTCACTAATTTTGTTGGTGGGTCATGTCGTAATCACGGTATGGTATCACAAGTGAAAACTGACATGCATGCACGCTCTTCCAATTTCAAATCAGATTCCAATTCCAGTGACAATGTATACTCCACATAACAATAACAGCGACAAAACACATTTATTGCAATATATCCTTGAAGTTAGTGTTTTAAATGGTAAATAGGTTACATTTCTTCGCATTTATCGTAAAATAACGGCTGGGCTTATTGTCAAGCAAAATTCAACCCAATGCTGATTTATTGTGCTCCCCAGTAAGATGAAGTTAATTATATTCCTGTAGCACGTTCCGCCCCGTCCTATCTAGTAGTTCTATCAATTCAAATAAAGCCTATGTGCACAGCTTTCTATGTCCAAGGATTTAAGGCTGGGTGATAATGAGTCAGTGGTTGAATGAATGAGTGAGTCAGGTCATTTCTTTTTATATATACCTATTGATTTATGGCGTCTTCCGTTAACAAATACTTGACATTCCTAGACTTTATTAGCATAATCAATTGCCTGACCTACCACAATTTGTGCGAAAACAAATAAGTACCATTTACTTTGGCAGAAATTGAGGTATTGTATGTTATTCTTGTTCTAAGACTAAGCTGCTAGATGTTTAGTGGGCCAGTTCACATGACAGGCCCCTGTACAGCCACGAGGACTAATATGTATACACTTAAAAACATTTAAAAGCGATTTTTTTAATGTAAAAACGATAACTTTGAGATACTAGAACCTATTTAATATAAGTAAGCAGGTGCGGCCTAGTGGTATTGGCCTCGAATTACGAGTTGTAGGTCGTGAGTTCTAAGCAGGCTCTTTACTTTGTGTATTAAACTTCATCACCACTGTTCTCTAAATGGTGCAGGAAAACTTCGTGAGGAAACGGCATGTCGTAGAACCAGACTTTTAGAATGTTTGTAAATATGTGAGCACCATGTACTTTTGACATACTTAAGTTACCTACCATTACTATATGTGTTTTTCTTTTCACCTTTTGTGGTGTAGTGTTTTTATTCTGGGTGCATCGTCTTCACATATAATGTTATAATTCATGTATACAAAACATTGTAAAACATTTTAAAAGAGTAACGGTGGAGTTTCTTGCCCATTCTTCTCCACACGAAACTACCTTTTGGAAGGGGCGACTAGAATCAATTCTATTTCTTGTTCATTTTGACGTTCAAAAGTACCTTACTTGTGCCTATTTGAAATAAATGATTTGACTTTGACAGAAATATTATGTCCGTAACAACTTAAAATTACAATAAATGCAAGCGAAAAATACTTTTTAAAGTTGCTTATTGTATACATATTGGTGCTCTTGACTATACTATTGCATAGTCTTGAACTGGAGAATTTCTTCATGTTGTTTTTATACTTTTGTAAAATTGCATTCGTCGCAATTTTACAGATACTTAAAGTAGTTGAGAAACCTAGCAGATTGTCTCGTCAAAAAGTGCTGTGAGCGTTCATTTTGGCTTTTGCCATATATTTCACAAGCTGCTCCCGCGGCTCGGCTCCTATTGGTCGTAGCGTGAAGTTACATAGCCTATAGCCTTCCTCGATAAATGAACTATCCAACACAAAAAGAATCTTTCAATTCGGACCAGTAGTTCCAGAGATTAGCGCGTTCAAACAAACAAACCAACAAACAAACTCTTCAGCTTTATAATATTAGTATAGAAGTATAGATTGTTCATACCTACCCCTGTTTGAGATACCATTTTATTTATGGTAGCGGAAAATATCGTAAAGAAAGAAGCTCCTCGTTTTGAGTTCTTAAGCTCACGGAGGAACAATGACTACTTTATTCCAAACCGAGATGGCATCATTGTTGGGAGTTTACATTTTATTCAAAATTAATATTACAGCATCGAGCATCATCGTTAGCTAAGCTGCTGTAATTCCCTTCTGTATGACGCTTGTTTCCAATAGCCAGACTGTTTTCTTCATAGGTGTTATATGATGAACTTTGCAAAGGGATAATTATCTATATTGCGCCACTAAATTAATGAATTAAGGCAATTGCATTCAGCTGAGATGAGAATGCAAAGAGGGATGAGTGGTGTTATGCTATGAGGAAAATGTTGTCAGGAAAGTTTTGAGTATAAATGTGGCTATACATGTAGAGGAAGACCGAAGAAACGATCGATGGATTGTGTGAAAGATGATATGGCTAGAAAGGGAGTGCTACCGAGATGACAACTAATAGAACCACACTTTGGAAGAAAAAGATATGTTGCGCCCGGCTCCGGCGCCGACCCCAAATAAATTGATGATGATCTTTTCAATATACATCTCATAATATTTCTTAGAATATTTTACTGTCTGAGAGTCCTAATTTGTAATTTTACAAATTTAGTAAGTTCAATGACATCGTTTGAACCGACTGCCCTTTGGAGAGATAAGATTTAGGGCTTCGTACTCACCATATTTGTTTTACGTAACGTGGCTTTGGTAAAGGATGCCGACATTTTATATTAGACCTACTTAGCAAAAGTCTAGATATCTATATGTTATAGTAATGTAGCTTTAAAGCATCGACGTCAACGTTAACTAAAACATCATGAGCCTATAGTCCGATGCTGAACATAAAGCTCTACGATATACGCGAAAGAGACCCTTTACCTATCATCTTTCCAATTCCATCTTGGGAAGGTCACCTCTCTACCTAGGTTCAGAGGGGGGACATAGCATAACATCACGCCTGAACTCCTAGAAAGTTTAGGCAGCACCTATAGTGCCCCTACATTTTGTCTGTTTTGTATAAGTCTCTCGTCAACCAACTCCAGACACCGCCCTTTAGGGGAATATAATAATTATTTTTTTGTTAAAATGTCAGTTTTTTCATTCTCAACGGTCAGTCATATTTTGGAGGAGCTCGTGGCTAAATAATAACAGCCGCACAGGTCGATCCATCAGGTTATGCTACGCTTGCCGGGGTTGGCCATGGATGGGTGACCATCTTTACATCACGTGAATCCTACGTGCCTCAGAAAGCACGTTAAGCCGTTGGTCTCGGCTATCATTTTTGCATCTTGACAGTCGTTACGGGTCGTCGTAACGACTGTCAAGATCGTATTGCCCAGTTACTGGGTTGTGGAGGTCAGATAGGCAGTCGCTCCTTGTAAAATACTGGTATTCAGCTGCATCCAGTTAGACTGGAAGCCGACCCCAACATAGTTGGGAAAAGGCTAGGCAGATGATGATGGTCAGTCATACTTTGCATTACGCATGTTACATACAATAAGTAAATTTAATAAATGAAACTAGAGACCAGTGAAGAATATGATGCGCGACTGACCGCTGATCGTGAACGTCATGTATTGTCTCGCGAGTCAGAGACGTTCACGGAAAGAGAATTACGCTTGAGTTCCAAGCGTATCTACGCATCGACTTCTAGGTCTCTAGAGACAAGTGGGGTACGTGATGTGCGACTGACCGCTGATCGTGAACGTTATGTATTGTCTCGCGAGTCGGAAACGTTCACGGATAGAGAATTGTGCTTGAGTTCCAACCGTATCTACGCATTGACTTCTAGGTCTCTAGAGACAAGTGGGGAATATAATAATGCGGTTACCAAAATGAAAACGATGACAAATGGACTGTATGTTTTGGTGGTTGTTGGAATGAAATAAAACTAAAGCTCAGTGTGATAAAAGATTTAAATGGGAAAAATGATAAAAAATAACATAAATGGCGACCCCGTTGTCGCTGGCATAAGCAACAGGGACCGCGTACAAAGTCGCGGGCAGAAGCTAGTAAATGAAATAAAAATGCTTATTATTAACAAAAGAAAATTATTTATTTCTTTCACGTTTTCATAGAATTTCGTGCACATTTCATATTAAAGTGTTACAGCCTTACAGGTAACTTCCTCTATTTTGTTTGAACGGAAACGGAAAGTATAACTAATTGATTGTACGTAACCGTGTTGTGTAACGTTGTCTTCGTGTTCTTTGTTTTTAGTCTATTCTTGAGGATAAACACAGTTTTATTACTCAGATCATGAAAACTCACTCCTGACGGTTTATGTTGTAAAAATCTCACTGTGGAAACTAGGGGAAATGAGCTGCCAATTCAAAGTCAAAGTCAAATAATTTATTTCAAATAGGCACAAGTAAGGCACTTTTGAACGTCAAAATGAACAAGAAATAGAATTGATTCTAGTCGCCCCTTCCAAAAGGTAGTTTCGTGTGGAGAAGAATGGGCAAGAAACTCCACCGTTACTCTTTTAAAATGTTTTACAATGTTTTGTATACATGAAATGTATAATAATTCTTAGCACCTGGTAAGATAAGATATGCTATGGCGCAGGTATGCTGGAAGAGATTCCTTTAGAAATAAGCAACACCTTTGTACGTACGTATTTTCTGTACTTTCGTCTTGTTTGTTTTTATGTGTGTACAGAGGCCAGCACACCACGTTACCACAATCTGTCAAATTTCTTTGATACTATTTCAACTTTATTGCAAAGACATATGGCTCATTTTTTATTGAGAAAATTTGACAGTTAGGGATAGCTTGATGTGCTGTCTGTACATAAATGGTTAAATGTATAAATAAATAAGATACGTTTTATTTATTCAAACACGACTATACACACAAACATAAAAATCAGCATGCCAGTTGGTAACTTATTTCATACAGATCATCATACTTGCCATAAACAATGGCATACAAATATTTCGATAGGTAAAAGTAGGTTTATTCTTTTTTTTTACAATGTTTGTCCACTTATACAAAATTATTTAAAAAGTAATATAACCACAATTCAATTATCTAAATTAAGATATTATATAATACTCAATAGTTCAAGTTGGTGAAATGACAGTTTACTTCACCAAAATTTTCACGATGAGGTTTTACAGAACAGTGCGTCTGAGCATAGACTTAATAATCAAAACTCGGGTTACTTTTCCAAATTGCATTAACTATCGTCCAGCTTTGATGTCTTGGTTGCCTCTGTTTGTTGTTGTCACAAGATAAGAGGATTCCAAGCTTTTTTTTGGTAATGGCATCTTGCAGTTCAACCATAGGGTTGTCTAATGCTTAACCAGACTGGGATTCCAAGCTGCGGCCAGCCAGGCTTTCATTATCTTCGCGTAAGTGAGATATAGAGGAGGGAGGAGGATAAATTTGCGATCGAAGTAACATGACGCCTCATTCTCTCTTCCTAACACGTCGCCATAGAAGGCAATATACAGTTGTCTTCCAGCATTCTCAATGTCAATTGTAGTGGTCCAAGTCCCTGAAGTTTTGTCATCCAAAGATCTATCTGCCTAGCCTTTTCCCAACTATATTGGGGTCGACTTCCAGTCTAACCGGATGCAGATGAATACCAATAATATTTTACATGGAGCCACTGCCTATCTGACCTCCACAACCCAGTCACTAACTGGGTAATACGACACCCCTTGGTAAGACTAACTGTCAGACTTTCGGGCTTCTGACTACTTGTAACGACTGTCAAAGATCCACAAATGACAGCCGGGACCAACGGCTTAACGTGCTTTCCGAGGCACGGAGGAGTCTCGATATGTAAAGATGGTCACCCATTCACGGCCAACGTTGGCAAGCGTAGCTTAACCTTATGGATCGACCTGTGCGGCTGTTATGCTACTTAGCCACGAGCTCCTTTTCTATATTTTTGTCATCCAAAAGTGTAGAACATACATTCAAAGTAATTACAACAAACATACACTCGGCTATCACACTAGCATAGTATCTAAGTATGGCTAGGCGGTGGTATATGGGGCGCGCTAACGGTGCGCCTGCGCGAGCTCCGTTACGCATGCGCGTCGGAGCGCCGGCACGCACCTTATCACTGATAGTGTTGTACGCATTTGTAGTGGATTGGAAAATTCCTTCCTTTAGTACTTAGTGGATTGTACATTTACATATAGCTTATTGTGGATCTAGATGTATTATACAACGTACGATTGTCTGATTTCCCGAATAAAATAAAATGAAGAAGTTAAAATAATTGCATTTATTTAGAATAGGAGATACAACCATAGAGTTGTGGAGAATGAGGCAAGGCACTATATAAGGTGTTAAAAACTAACTCTAAGAATTTCGTGGCAGCATTGTACTCATCGTTACGAACAACTTTTACTATGGGATGGAACCCTGAAATCGCGAAAATAATGAGCTGTTCCATACATTTTTGCACACGTAATTCAATAAAATATAGACATGTACAGACGCCAGCACATCAAGCTATCCCTAACTGTCAAATTTTCTCAATTAAAAATGAACCTTATGTCTTTGCAATAAAGTTGAAAGACTATCAAAGAAATTTGACAGATTGTGGTAACTTGATGTGCTGGCCTCTGTACAGTTGGTGCTGGTGTGGTTAGTGTAGGACAAAAAATTATGGATGAGCAATTTCATTGGCAGTGATGAGGCTTCATTTACATATAACTTTCAATAAAACGGTTACAAACAAATAACAATAATTAAAGGCACATAGAAAAGAAAATGAAGTTATGAAATTCAGGTAGAAAAACAAAACAACAAAAATTTGCAATAATTTCATAAATTCCCATCAACTTCGTGTAGTTTTCGTTTGGTGAGATGTGAATGATAACAGATGTGAGTTATCAGTAGAGTGTAGATAAAATTATTTATCAAGGATTCTTCTTCTTCGTGTGGTTAGTGACTAACCTGGTGTCAGAGTTTCAATGCTGCCCATGGGCCTCTGACTTAGCATCACATGCTGTTGAGAAAAATCTCTCAGGCATGCCGGTTTCCTCACGATGTTTTCCTTCACCGATTTTAAGCAAGTGACAATTATACAATATGCACATGAATCCGAAAAATCAGAGGTGCGTGGCTTGGGTTCGAACTCGAGACCTATGACTTGGCAGTCCGCCGGTCACACCACTAGGCTATCACTGCTTATTAATTATCAAGGATTAATTGATTAATAGATATTTATTAATCCTGTACCTTCAGACAAGAGAAGAAAGGATCTGGTCTGCATGAACCCTCAGACTAAACATGCTTTCTCAAAAAGATTTTATTTATTTCTAGGACCTTTCTTATATAATAAATTAAACAAATTGCTTAAGATGTATAATGTAAGTTATAACAGGTGTAATATAATGTTATTTGATTATTTAGCAAAACTAAATTACTCGGACACGGAAAAGCTACTAGAGGTGCTGAACTAAAGTAGCTGACTTAACTGTAATTTCGTACCTAACCTAATATTATTTTGTAATAGTTTTAGTTATTGATATTAATATATCCCATAAGCCTAACTTATAATAAGGTTACGCAAAATATTGTATAACTTAGATATTGTACATATATTATGTTTAATAGTTTACTTAATTCATAATAGTTAATAGTTTACTTAATTTAATGACTGTACTATTTACCAAGTACTTTCGTAGAGAGATGGCCTGAAACACAGGTTTAAATAAACCTAGATCAGGCAACGCACTACATTACATTTGTAGCTCTATTTTTGACTGTATCTCATATTTGTCATACCATAGTTTATATCCAGATTTCTATAATTCTATTTAATAGACCTAGATTTATACATACCTACTACTGATCGATACATACAATCTTTATTTTTTCTGTGAACTTATTATTATTTCAATAAATGTATTATTATTATAAATGTATTATGTATTATTATTGCCAACATTAAGCTATAAATATGCTACAGACCAGATTTTCCCAAGTGGGCGATAACGCTCCCTTGTGGGCGCTGCAGGCCTAAAGGGGGCAGTAAGAGACCCAGAAAAAAATTATGGGCGTTGTGTAGAGGCTTAGGGGGCGATTTGTAATTTTATCTAGATAGTGATTTTTAAGTAGGTGAAAAAATGGGGGCGCTATAAAATAATTGATTCTCAAAGTGGGCAGTAGACACAATAAGTTTCGGAACCCCTGGTGTAGACGGTAAAAATATATTAAGCTGTGTCATACATTATAAAACAATGTTTACAAACTAAAAATATCGTTTTTATTATAGGTAGCTCTAGACTCACGTACCGTTTTCTCTCATACGAAATCTTAGTCGAGACTCGACTTAGATCGAGACTCACAGGAGGTTACAGTTTTGGCAAAACAATTACAATGAATGTTACTAGGTTTATGGCATTCTTGTGCCAATTCCGCGCGAACTCTACACGCGCGTACAAAAGACATCAACGCGTTAACTAGGGTCAATCATCTTTACTAAAATTGAAAAGTTTACAATTAGTTTACAAATAGTAATTATTAATCGTAAATTATTTTAATAAGTGGTGCAGTGGTGGCACAGTCGCAGCGGCCGCAATTTAGGAGTTGTAGGTCGTAGTTTCCGGTAGGCATTTTACTTTGTGTAGATTATTTCATTGCAACTGCTCCCAAAACAGTTAAGGAAAACATCGTGAAGAAATGCATGCAAGGCAGATATTAAAATTTAAAATATAAATACTTCAGGATACGTATATAAGGTGTTAAAATATTAACTCTAAGAATTTCGTGGAAGCATTGTACTCATCGTTACGAACAACTTTTACTATGGGATGAACTCTGAAATCACGACAAATGAAATGAGCTGTTTCGTACATTTATGCACACGTAACTCAATACAATGTATGGAATAGCTCATATTTTGTTATTATAAAGTCCCATGTAATAATAGGAGGCAATCCTATTGTCACAAACTGGGCACAAATCTAGACTCCAATCATATCTCATTACTATTATTATTGAACAAATAAAATTATGAGTAATGAGTAATTGATTGAACACTTTAGACATAAAATTACATTATTGAATTGAACACTTACGAGTAATTCCATAATCTAAAGAGGCTTCGGCATATAAGGAGGGATATGCACACTATGAAAGCATAGTCTTAACCGGAAATTATGAGATACCGATCAGAATCTTTTACCAAAATACATTACTAATCTAACAAATATTCGGAACGAATTCCACGAAAACAGCAACATCATAACGTCCTCTTACTCACACAAAATGTTTAAACAAACATCCAATTTCTGAAAAACCGAGTCACCCATCAGTTTCGTAACCGCGGCAAGCAACAGACGAAAAAGAAAGCCTCTTCGTTCTTCGGTTAATTAATCGGCGAACGTTTGACATGCCGATATGTGCAGACGCATGATTCATGTTCGCTCGTAGTGACATTTCACTGCGTTATAAATTCTGATTCAGTGGCGATGTAGACTTGTAGCATAGATATTATGCTGTGTGTAATTATTGTTTTTAGTTTAATTGCGCTTGTTGTACTAATATGTTTGAATAGGTTTTAGTTTTCTTATTATTTTAAATGTACTCTATGTGAACAGTCTGAAAATGAGGTAATAACAATGTTTTTGTAAGATTGTTACAGAAAACTGAATCTTATGGATGAATTTTCTGGCATGTTATTAGACCAGGATACACGATTTTTTACTAGTATGCTTAATATCTAAATTACTATAAAAGTTTAATATAATTGACGAATAACTAACAAGCCTGAAGCTCATAAAACTCTGTTACAAAAAGTTGTGCAAAAATTAACCAAACTCAAAACATTTAAATACCCAGAACTCTTTCAGCAAGCACAACAAATAACTCAATCGATTACATGAACACCTTTCAGCTCCATACAAAAAACGCCCAAATCAACCACAACCAACCATCTTTGATAAAAAGTATAAAAACATGACGCCAACGCCACAATATAACAGATTATTCAACCTCTATCACATTCAATGTCGCGTAATCTCGCAGCTCTTGACCATAGAGGGGAAGGCTGAGGGGGGAGGGAGAAAGAGGGGGAGGGGTGGCTAGCGAGGAGGCAAGGGGAGGAGGGGATGAGAGAAAGTCCTGCAGACGCGACGACGCCGGACTGCGGTGGGTAGCCAGCGGTCCCACGATCGATTACCATTGAGTATTGACAATCTGGTTTTGTTGAGTGTGTGAAGGAATCGGGCTTTCGATTATGGTCAAGTATATATTGTTACGTATGAGGGTCGATGCAGATTATGGGATTTATTCTGCTTCAAGAGTAAACGGTTCTCCTAATCTAAGCTTATCATTGATTGATCTAACCATATATTTGTTTTTTTTTAACTGGATTAATCATAAAAGTTATAAAACAATAAGTTTTTTTCGTTTAGTTTTTAATAGTTACTATAAAATTGCATTACTTTATATACTATCATAATTCTTACACCCTTTGATGACCTTGAGCAAAATAAATATAAATAAACTAACAATAATATTCCACAACACATACATAATTAAAGTTACAGCCGTATAAAAACTGAAATAGCAGAGTATCCAGTGCATGTTATTAGACTGACATGTAATTATTTCGCGTTGCTCTAAAACTCGGTGAAACCTCACGCGACGCGACACGGCGCGGCGGCGGCTGAAAGTGAATTAATATGTAAAACATGGAGAGGCTACAGAATGTAAATGTGCTAGCATTTAGTTATTTACACAAGTGCTATACTGAGTTTCATTTACAGTTCCGGAATGTTCTAGCTTATTGTTATTTTGTACAGCTAGTTTTAGAGTATATTTTTTAAGTTATTCAAAGAGAATGTTGATCTGAAACGGTGTATCATGTGTATTTTTCAAGTAGTGCATAAACAGGCTCAATTTTTAAAACATCAAGTATATAAGTGCAAAAGAAAACACATTTCCCAATATGTGATTCCATTTACAATTGAAACTTGTTTAAAATTCCCTCAACTTGCTTAAATTGGTAATTGAAAGAACGCGTTGAAGTCTTTTGTTCCCACATTTGAGACTTACGTAAACAAATTGTAATATGTTTATTTTCTTTGTAAAGAAAACCTATAAATCGTCAAATTACAAGGCATCGTCACATGGAGTCACAGCGCAGTTGTATCATAGCCGTGGCAGCGACTTTCGCGCGGTCGTCGACCCCGTAGAAAGCACCCGCTTGCTGATCTATTGATTATTAAATAGTAATCGGCTACAGTTTGTCTATCCTTATTTAATAATAGCTTTGAAAACAATATTAATAGTAAATTATAGTCATTATATTCTACTACTCTGTGACGGAGGTCGCCTTAGGATTTGATATCGTTTTGAGACTTCTTACTTGTCGTAAATTTTTAACGTTTTCGTTTTATTATTTTGGTTAAGTGTTGAAAAATAATACTTTTTAATTTAAAAATATTTCATTCAAGTAATGAGAAAAAAACAGTAGGTAGAAATAAATTCATCACATCATCGTAAATAAATAGAATGACGGGATATGTCAGTGATACTGAAAAGGAAAAGTCGTGATATCAGAGGTTTGTATAACATCGGGTACAATGTCATTCGTGACCGAAACGACAGGTTTTCCACTTGGTATTATTAAGTTTTAGGGGAATTCAATATTATTAGGTATTATAAATACTATTACATTTCCCTCCCTTCATTGATTCGTGTCATATGTCGAATATTGTGATTCTGATTTCTCCAAGTCTTGTCTTCCTTCTGAATTAATCTGCGTAGCCTTACAACTATATTGGGATCGGTCTCCAGTCTTACTGGATACAGCGGAATACCAGTATCTGACTTCTATATTTTTTTAATGGGTAACACGCTATCCCTTGGTAAAACTCGTTGTCAGACTTTTGTATTTTTCACTCTATAACAATTTCGTACCTAATCTGACTCCTTTAGGACACAAACGTGACAAAACTACATAATGCTGTTTAAACTTCCTTCTTAAACTGTATCACTGAACGCGATCGATGCCAAGTGTCACTGGCCTAAGGCTTTAAGGAAATACGCGGAAAAACCTACACGAGATAAATACTCACAGCGCTGTGAGAAAATATAACACGTACTCATTTTTAAATATATCTGCACAGTTTATGTGTATTAATATTTATAAATAATATGAATAAAAACTAGCTCATTTATCTGTATGTCTGTTGAATGTAAAAGTACGTACAAAATTGAATATAGAAGGAAAAGAACAATGGAGATTTCATATGTAAGGATAATGAACTCCAAATTTGTATAAAACCACAAGTCAGAATCAATAATATAATTAATATTTTATTGACTGAACTGTGGTTTCATCAAATACTTGTTAAGTTCAACTTACTTAATTTTTCCATGTTTCGAAAGAATCATCACTCAAATCGGATGAGAGGTTTTCGAGTTATATACCCATAGACAGACAGATAGACGTTGCGATGAAATCCAAACTTAAATAAAACCACAAGGTAATCAATAATATTATTAATATTATACTGATTGATCTGTGGTTTTGTTTGATCATGTTAAGTTCAACAAACTTATTTTTGAATGCCATAATGATCAATTGATAATGTGGTTTTTATTATTAAGAGTGAATTATAGAAATAATCACTATGCATGTTTTATTTATGTACCTATCTGCTTGGGGAGGGCAAAAACATACAAGTTAGCAAAAGCTTTTTTTTTTTTTTTTAAGGCTGGGAAATCATCCAATGACTGCTCCCGCTCTGGGTGGAGCGGAAGGGAGTGTCAGACTCTTACTGACTAAAACCCATCCATGTTCCTTCCATAGCCCTTTATGTTCCGGGGTAGCGGTAACCCTTTCGGACAATCCCGCTTACCAAGTTAGCAAAAGCTTGGGTATTATTTTGTGGTCAATTCATGATTATTATATGATGGGTGTTTTTTGCCTTGCTAAGGATCCACATGACATTAATGATATTCATAAGCCGCCAAGACGCGCGCTAATCAGTGATCACTATAAAAACCACCTTGATTTTTTGTGATGGTAGGAAATCATCCAATGACTACTCCCGCTGTGGGTGGAGCGGAAGGGACCCATCAATTTTTCTTCCTTAGCCCTAATAATGTGTTCTGGGGTAGCGGTTACCCACCCTCACCTTAAACATATAACTTCTTCTTTTTCTTTGTGTTATTAGTGAATAACTTGGTGTCAAATCAATCAAAATTTTATTTCTTGTTCATTTTGACGTTCAAAAGTGCCTTTCTTGACTTGAAGGCATTTGTCACGTATGCAATCTCTCATAGTGTCACGGGTAGGTCACGGTGAAAGACAATTAACTTGCAACGTACTGGATTTGTTATTACAGGTTTTTGTCATCTTCACTTTACAAGCAGGACCCTTATTTAGCAATCAAAGTATGCAAGGAGCTTACACGTCATTGTGCCAGAACAACTTCCGATTGCTACATGTGATAATGGTATACAAGCTGCCGCAAACTTGTCAGTGCATGATGCAGGTATGTCGTTCTTTACATTTACAAAATTTTCTGCCAAAATGCTGGAGCTAAGCCTCTCCCAAGAGTGGCCATATCTACCCGTCGGTCGTGTATTTCATGAATCCAACGTATTCCTACGACCTTTCCGAGGTCATCCGTCCACCTTGTGGGCTTGTGGGTAGCCTTCAAACGCTGCGCCGTCCTACACGCGGTCGCCACTCCAGAACCCCTTGGCCCCATCGGCCATCCGTTCATGTGCCCTGCCGCTTTAGTCTAACAATTCTTCAGGCTCTGTCGATAAACATAGTTCTCCTTCTCTTCGTTTCTTCACACTATCACGCTGAAGACTCCAAGCACGACTTTTTCCCTTGCCCTTTCGGTGAATTTCAGCAACCTAATGACATGACATTGTGAGCGATCACGTTTCAGTGCCGTAAGTCATCATCACTGGCAACACACACTAGTCAAAGTCTTTCGTTTTGAGACACTGAGGTATGGATATGTAGGTACATATAGGTATCTCTTAATATCTTTGAAGTGACTATAATATCTCTTAATATCTTTGAAGTGACTATTTATAATAAGTCACGGTTGCAAGATAAAGACTTCAGTCTTCAGTTCTTCTCCAGCGTCATGTGGCGCTACCTGCCGCCCTTGCAGCGAAGTCGGCGTCCCGCGACTCGGTTCAGTGTCGTGCGCGCACGCATGTACTTTCGTTTTCGGCGCTTGCGGTCGATTTCACCGCCCGTCGCGCATTAGGTCATCGGGTAACGGTTTGCGACCAGAAACAGGCGTAATTCATGAGAGAAGGAGAGGGTAGGAGCGGAATTAAACGTGGAGGAATTACGATTGCGTTCTTAACTATAGTCGTACAAGCCCTACACACATTTAAAAGAGTTATTACATAACTGTGAAAACCATGAATTGAACTGACAAATCATGCGATTAGGATTACGAGAATATCTTCACCTATTAACCGCTTGGTTTTATATCAATTGCTGTTCCCCAGGGCTCAGCTCAAGAATTGACAAATAAATATCTTCGACGAATAGATAGGGTCTTGCAATGACGTAAAAACGCAACCCCGAACATAAATTCTCAGTTGTATAAACACGACTCGGGCGGCACGGGCACGAAAACATTTGTCGTATGTATTCATACGAATGGGCGGTTAAAAGGTTAATTGTTAGTGAAGCTACTTGTGGTGGGTTAATTGACCTATGAGGTTTTATTTATGACAGTACTTGGCAGTGGTTGACACACTGTTAATAAGGCAATAGGCATGAGCATGTTGCCATATTATATGGACTAATTAATATGTTATTTTGTAAACGACAATTAAACCAAACTCCAGTGTATCACCCGCTGTCGCTCATCAACGAGGTCGGCGTCTATTTTCCTTTCATTTGGCTCCGACTAATTCTGTGTCAGTGGCGTGAGGTCGCTGGGCGTCGCGGGCGCAGGCGGGGGGGACGGTCACCCATCCATCGGACGGGAGGAGCTAACGGCACTCCGTTTTAGAGCACCATGGGGCTTGAGGAATGTAGCCGTGCGGGTTACGGGTGATATTATGAGATGAGATGAGATTAGATTCGGTTTTTTGAAGATGTTAGTTATTGAGGGGTTTGGGGAGTGGGTTACTAACGAAGTGGAAGGAAGTGAAATGATTTTTGAGGTGATTTGTGTTGTTACATTGATTTGTCTTCTTTTCTCGCGTAATATGCCAAACATATGAAATGTATATTGCATTTCCGACACCGTTCAGTTATAAAGGTTAGTGAACTAGATACGACGCTAATAAAATTGGTAGATAGAAAGACTTTTAAAGATAAATCTTAAGAGATCTACATGCTAACAAAAGACGATATCTTTTCATGAAAAAATTAAAAAAGATATTAATAAGCAATGTTATTATAGTGTCAACGAATATTTAAATGATAAATCTTTAAAAAATATAATTATATAATATTGTTAAGCTTGATTATAAGTTATGTACTTAACTTAATTGACAAGTCCTCTTCTCCACATATCTTTCTTTCGCTGTGCCCGACAGGATCCATTATTTCTTTTGGCAAATATTTAACACCTAAGCCTACATTGTCTGAATGTAATAAAGAATGATTGAGTATTGAAATAGAAATAGTAGTGGACCTAAATAGAAATACAGGGAAAGCCGTCCTTAACAATATTAAAATATCAGCCATAGTACATAGATACAATTATAAGAAACAACGTTACATATGGATATAAACATTAAAAAAAATATTTTCTGATTGATCCAGTTTTAACATCACCTACAGATTACTGAGCTATTCACCCCTAATAACAGCACATAAGTCGCCTCGTACAGCACACATTCGTACAACAGCCGCTAGCCGGCGCAGGCGCAATGCGTGCACAGAATGCGAACGATACTAACGGGCACGGCGCCTACCATTTTTGTAAATGGCGGCAAAATACGCGGAAATTAGACCTAGCAGTCATTAAGAACGACGGCGACGGCCCAGTTTGGTGTTGGCTATGGTTAGCCTAGGGCTTTGTATTTCCATTCATGGATGATACGGATAAATAGGTCTCGTTTTAAATGGGAATCCAATATCGCAGTAAAAGAAAGTAGAATTATCTATAGATTGTTGTCATTGAACCATATCTCTAGTCTCTCTCTCTCTCTTGTTCAATTATTAGGATGAATTGTAGGAATGTTTAAGATATACCAAATATTTTTTATATCACGAGCGACGAACATAGTTTATGATAACCATGAACTCGGAATAGTTCTGCTGTTCTATTCGTTTTGCCGATTTAAGGTGTAAGGTGAGGCAGGATTTATGGGAAGACACGATTTATTTACAGGCAGGACTTTTTTTCACGATTGTTTTTTTTCATGGTTGTTAATAGGGATGGGTATACGTATGTATATCGCCCTTTTTTCAGGCTTATGGTAAACAAAGACAAAGATTTTATATTCTTAAGAAGAAAGTATATCTGACCCATAACTCTAAATCTTCCAGGCCTACTCGACACGCTGGACACGCAGATGGAGGCTAAGAACTGCCCGGGCACCTGCATGCACGCCCTGGCGGCGCTGCTGTGCAACGAGGTGCTGGAGGAAGTGGAGTGCCCCAGTCCCTCCATGAAGTGCTGTGCTGACGAGGCTAACAGTAAGATGGATTGTTATTTCACTTTATTCGCTTATAAGTCTGGGTATCTCTCGGTGGGAAAGATTTTGTTGGTCATCTACCGAATTTACCTAAACAGCACCGCGATTGCGTATCACACTTTCAATCGCAATCCGTTGGATGTTGAAGGATGCTTGAAAACTTCAGCTTGAGAATAACTTCTAACTACCTTTAATGAGTACGAGTTTCTTGAGAAACAATGGTGTGTTTCTAACACTCCCTCGGCATTTCACAATATGTGCTGTCTAGGTATCTGTCTATGAGGATGTGGTTGTGCACCTTGATATTGTCGTGTAACCTGTTACCATGGATCAGCGCATGATTTGGGACCTCCTAACGTCGACAATTTTCGTCGTTTATTAAAAAAGAAAATACTCTTTGGGCGTTACTTAATGATACCACCCTTTTTGTACTTAAGTATAAAATAAACCGCAAGAAAAATAGTTTTAATGATTTCATCACGATTGGCAGGAAAAACAACAAACTGGAATCACAAATAGGTACCTGCTCTATTTGTGGTTTATCATATCGGACAAAAGTAAGAAGGGGGGGGGGCAACCACCACCAGTAGTATTTTAATATGGCTTCACATTCCTGTGCCTATAGTTTAATCCCTTCATACACTGAATTAAATACAAAAAAACCCACAGCTCTTTCAAGTGATGGTTGGCCCCTTGAAAGTACCGCTTAACACTTCACCTGCCATCCTACTAGCTTATAATGTTAATGACCTAATCTTTCAGATAACGAGACGATGCTAACGACGCAGCGTCCGCGGCCGACGCGGCACACGACGGTGTCTGAGGACGACTACGACGACCCCACCACGCAGGCGCCGCAAGACAAATACAAAAACAGTGGTAATTATTAGGTACACCCTATTAACTATTAGATTTAGGAATTGGCTCTGAAGAGTTGATTAATCACATTTTCTTATCATTGAGAAAATCTTCGAGAACTGTGTTTTTTTTCCTTAGACTTTTAGTACGACAATTAAAAAAATATACACAATTGGACATTTGAAAGGGTAATCAATTACATACTTTTTATGAATTGTCAAAATGCGGCATTTGTATGAAATATAACAATGTTACGTCACAGATTTTTAGAATCAAATAGAATACTTATATAGCATTAATTGCAATTTTAGAATTATATCTTCGCATAATATTTAATTTCCGTACGGTGATGGAAGTTTTTAAGACGAGCGGTCTTTTTTCTATGTGCTTTCATATTTTATTTTTGACCGTGTCAAAAAGTCAATTACTAATTATTCTTTTGTTTGTTCACGATTTTATACGTGGAGGTTCGTAATTCAATACATTAAAACAAAATATAATAGTAGGTAGATATAACCAATACCAGGGATCTTAAGTCTTCGGCATTATCTAGGAAATAAGAAAATAAATACTTAGGTGGGTTTACTCACTGTTGAATGGTAAATTCATTGAGAGTTGCTTCAGGCCAGGTGGAGCGATGATTATCTACTGATAAAGACTTTGCCAGAACTTTTTCAATACGCTAATAATTGTAATATATGTTACTTAAAGATTCTCATCACGTTACAGGTAACATCGCCTGTCCCGGAGTATGCGTGGAGGCTCGCTTGTCTCAGTACTGCGAGGCCTACCTCGACTCCCCGGACCTCTGCGTCAAGGGTCGGCTGTGCTGCGTCTCGAAGGACAACTACGGAGACAGACCTCCCCCTGACCTGGTCGTACCCAACGAGAAGAAGTATTCGACTAAACGGCCGACCACTGCGGTAATAATTTTCTTGTATTTGAGAGCTCCCTATAGAAAGAGGTGTTTTTTGTGTTGGGTCATTTAGTTACCTACAAAATGGTTGAGGAGGCTGATCCACGCTTAAGGCTCGTGTACGAGCACCGAGACTGGTCACCATTTTGCTGCTAAAGCTTATGTTTACGAGTAACCTCATTTAAAAAAAAATCTCACAAGAAGCAACAAGAATTATGTGCTCAGAAGTTTGTAATATCTTGATTTAAATAAGTGTCCTTGTCCTTGTCCAGTTTCTTGTCCCTTCTTCTCCATAGAGATCTGCGTTTTGAAATGGGCAAGCTAGCGTCAACTTTCTGACTAACTGACCGTCTCCTTGACAATTCAAATATGTCTATAAAATTGAGTGAATTGATTGAGTGTCTGTGTCAATTGTTTTGTGAGTTTGAGTTTCACAAAGGTTGCATAGTTCCTAAGATTCTGATGCAATCATACTGATATGGGAAAAAATATCTTCACGTAACGTGCAATCCGTGTTGTTGTTGTCCATATTGTGGGGTTGTTTCCGACTTGTTTTATGTATGGTCTATAAAATGAAACTTATGTTCAGAATATCTAACACCAAACTGAATTATAGGCTAGCTTCTACGGTTCACTAGACTCATCCTTCCCACTAACAACAATAACAACCTCACTTCCACAGCTAACCACAACGCCAGCCCCGAAGCAGAGGCCAGGCCACAAGTGCCGGGGCGAGTGCATCTCAGGACTCTTCTCATTGCTCTGCGACAACGTGGATGAGGACGCTGTGTGTCCCAACGAGGGTGTCTGCTGCATCAACGAGAACAAAGCCACGGAGACCACAACCAGGCGGCCCGCGACGCATAGACCCACCACGCCGGTAAGGGTTCGTAAGGTAATGGTGTTTGAGTGGAGAGATTATATTTATTCATCATCATCATCACCATCATCATCTAGTTTTTAAAGAAGTCCATTGTTGGACACAAGTCTCCCTCTTAATTGCGACAAAAAGATTGGTGTTACGTTTCCCGTATCAGATGGATTCCTGAGATCTCAAGAGTGAGTGCAGTCACCCACAAGATGCTCGGCCCTCCTTGTGGGTCGCTGAACTCACGCTGCGACTTCCGTAGACTCCAAATCAAAAAAATTTGTTTTATTAGCCATTCTTTCTACGAGAGAATCCTTCCCCTAAATTCTTTGAGCTGGTTCCGTTACCTCTCAGTGTCGGCTCTCCCATCTTATACCACCATACCATACGGAGCCAGAACCGTCACCCGTAGTTTTTTAAATGCACACAAAAAAATGCACTCAATATAATTTTGAGACTTCGAAAGGCTTACACTGTAAGTAAGTTCCAACGGTCGAAAAGTATAATGTCCTCATTTCATAATAAAAATAATGGAAACTTCTATATTATAATTTAGCCCCCTGACGATATGTGCTTGTGTTTTCAGCCCCCTCTCCCGCGGTGTCCAGGTTCTTGCATGCACAACATCATGGCTGCCTTCTGCAGCCCCCCAGCGGTCATCCTCCATCGAACTGAGTGCAACGCTGAAGGATATATTTGCTGCGACAATACAAGGTGTGTAATACGTGGTGTACAGTCACGAGAATAAATGCCTTACAGCCATGCTGAAAGCGCCTCTATCATGCCTGTTTTCCCCGAAGGGTTATGCAGAGGTGTACCTATAGTACACGGACATTTCGCCAGTCCTGTGTTGTGCCCTTTTGATCTGTGTCGGGTACCTCTCAGTGTTGGCTCTTCCATCTCATACCATACGGAGCCAGTACCGTCACCCGTGGTTTTTTTTTAATAGGGGGTGAGCACATTGCCTTCAACTGGGAACAAATTTTATCCAGATTTCGCTTAGAGCATTTAACCTAATGCTCTAAGAGATTTCGGGCTGCTACTGAGAAATTCCAGATGGAAAAACCCAGTATTACTTTGACCGACTCGGGATTTGAACCCATGTTCTTATGCTCAGCAGTACAGTTTGCAACCACTAGACTAACGTGGCAGTCAAAAAAATTACAACTTTGTGAAAAGACCTATTTCCTAAAAGTATCATTTTAATAATACTAGTATGTGCTCATGTAATAGTTTAAAGGTGTAAATAGGACCAATCAGTAATTTGCTAGCGCGGCTAACTACTTCAACTTGACCGCACTTATGTATATTAAGTCTGGAAACAAACATACCAGTGGTTTCGTTAATATAAAACTTATGTTCAACCCCCAGAGTACCACCACGCACCACTCGGCGTCCAACCACCACCACCACGACAACCACCACGACTCCAGCACCGGCAGACCCTCGCCCCGACTGCCCTGGCTCCTGCATCGTGTCGCTACTGTCATTTACCTGCTTCCGTGAGTATTGTGATGCTGTATAGCAATATCTTCGAATTCCTGCAATGTTGGGGTTAGACTTCTACTTGACACATAATGTAAAGTAAAGCAACTGCATGGTTCTGGCACTCAGATATGACCAGAAGCCGACCTTAGCAAAGTTTCTTTGGAAAAAGGCTGGAAAGATGACGATGATGATGAGAATGTAATGCTTTGGGCTGCAGCGTGACTGATTTGAGAGCATTTGTAAAGATGGAAGACCGTTATGGTCCGAATATACCAGTTTAATTTGAGACCAATCAGTGTAGTAATAAATTGGTCTTCTTTTTAAAACCTGGGGTACGTCCAGATTGTGACGAAATGACAGGTTTTTCGTCTCAAATATATTCTTCTGATCTTCTTTCTTTTTTTCGTGTGGTTACTGACTAACCTGGTGTCAGAGTTTTTATGCTGCCCATGGGCTTCAGACCTTAGCTTCACATACTGTTGAGAAATATGTCTCAGACATGCTGGTTTCCTCACGATGTTTTCCTTCACCGATTTTTAAGCAAGTGATAATTATACAATACGCACATGAATCCGTGAAATCAGAGGTGCATGCATCTTCTTCAGATACATTTCACAAATATCAGGACTGGTGACAATTTCTAAAACGATGAAATTCTGCAAGGGTTTAAATGCCAAAACTTACCTATCTTTCTCCACAGGTAACGCGGAGATGACAGACGTATTCAAGTGCAAGAAGGCAGGCACACAATGCTGTGCTCCCAAGTCGAAGGTGCTGGAAGTGGTGGGAGGCAGGCCAGCCAATGACACGGCGCCATTGCCTCTGCCGCAGCCCTCGACCAATTACCAGCACTATACCACGGCGCTTGCCAACACGCATACGACACCAATTGGTGAATCTCAAACTAACGTTCTATTAAGTCAGATTGAATGTAGGTATTTGTTTTTGGTGATAGAGTGGATATAATTGCTTGACTTCTAAGTTTATTAGCTTAAAATATCATTGATTTTTTCATTATGTTCGTCTGTGATCCTTGCTTGCTTATTAATGCTTACTTCTGGTGTGAATTTTAATAATAATAGACCCCATAAAAAATCATAGAATTATTATTTAGTTATCCCTGCTTCATGTGAATTTCCTTGTATTTCAGCACCGTATGAACCGAACTATGGCACGACGCTGTCCTCAACTGAAAAATACAACAAATACGTGTGCGGAGTGAAAGGTAACTTATCAAATAAGGTTTTCATTACAAAAACGTTTTCAGCAAATCGCAAATATAATTTATGGTTTCGCCAAGTTCTTAGCGGCCCTAGGACCATAGACACAAATCTCGAATCATAATTGTGTTTGGTTAACCCACTAGAATTTTTCAATAGCAGCTCAAGGTCTAGATTTTTGACCGTTTTAAAAAGTACCTAGTGACCTAATACGGACGCCCAAATAACATGGAGCCTACAATGTACCTTTAAAACTGTAACATTGAACCAAATATAACTGACGAAATATGCTATACTTCTCTCTATAACCTGAATGCGATCAGCACATAAAACTAAACCACGTTCAAGAGCTATGCTATCAATATCAATATTACCTCACTTTTCAATATTTCACTCGCTTTCAATGTGCTGAACGCGTTTAATTTTGATCGAATCTGGAATCTAGAAGTCTAGAACATGTCCTCCACGTGTTGCAGGCACTACGTCCCGCACAGCCCGTCGCGCCGGCCGCGTGATGGGCGGCGAGGACGGCGAGCGCGGCGAGTGGTGCTGGCAGGTGGCGCTCATCAACTCGCTCAACCAGTACCTGTGCGGCGCCGCGCTCATCGGCACCCAGTGGGTGCTCACTGCCGCGCACTGTGTTACCAAGTGAGTATACTCATTATTATAACATCACGCTTGTTTCCACGCAGGGTTAGGTAGAGGTATTGATGTTGGTAGTGTGCGAGATGAGAGGTGATGTTTTGTTTTTCTCGTAAACTCGTATTTGTTTGTATGTTCGAAAATTAAATCTCAAGTAATTTATATTTGAGGGCCTATAAATAATAAATAGCCAAGTAACGTTCCCTAGCTAAGTAACTACGACGAACTGTACGTAAAGGCTCATTTATTTTAAAAAGTGTGCATCATATGCCACCGACGACAAGGTTGGCGCAGTGGTTGAGCGATTGACTGCTGCGCAGTATGTCGCGGGTTCGATTCCTGCACGGAACAAATATTTGTACGACGGGTCTGGGTGTTTCTCCATCTATAATATGTATTTACAAAAAAAAAATGTATATAAGAAGTTTATCAGCTATTTCGTTACCATAACACAAGCATTAGGTTGCTTAGCTTGGGACTATATATGTTAAATGTGGATGGATATTATATTTCACAAATAAAGTTGCGAACGCATGACCTTATTTCCATAATTTCCCAGTATCGTCCGCTCTGGTGATGCGATCTACGTGCGAGTGGGCGACCACGACCTGACGCGCAAGTACGGCTCCCCGGGCGCCCAGACCCTGAGGGTCGCCACCACGTACATACATCACAACCACAACAGCCAGACCCTGGACAACGATATAGCGTTGCTGAAGCTGCATGGAAAAGCAGAGCTTAAAGAAGGTGGGTGGCTAGAATTTATTTGGTGATATCGAGTACAACAGAGTATTTACGAATGTAAAATTGAATTGGCCACGAAATACACAAAAAAACCCATGAAATTACAAAATTGTGTTATTGCAAAACACTTCCCTATTACTATTCAGTTAATCACAATCTATGGTACCTATAACAACATCTACATTAAATCGTTCAGTAATCAAGCTGGCAGCAAGGCACAGGCTTAGATTTTTTGCATGGGATTTAACCTTTTGACCGCCACGTCATAAATGAAAAAGCGTGCCCTCAGCGCTAAGCTCCGATTTCATCCTTTAATACCTACAAAATAGTAGTGAGGTCGAAATTATTATTATTATTATTATTTATTTACGTTTAAAATTCTGTCACCCAGTCGCGACCGTGGCGTGCTGGGCACATTTTGGTTTGTCGTCTATACACGACTGTGGCGGTCAAAAGGTTAAGGATGGGAAATCATCAAATGACTCCTCCCGCTCTGGGTGGAGCGGAAGTGCTAGACACTTACTGACTAAAACCCATCCATATTTCTGCCCTAGCCCTTTGTGTTCCGCGGCAGCAGTAACCCTTTCGGACAATCCCGCTGAAAGGGACTGGCTGGATTGGATTAACTTCTTTCTGATGAATATGTAATCTATTTAAATGTATTGTTCAACAGGTGTGTGTCTGGTATGTCTGCCGGCTCGAGGAGTGAGCCACGCTGCCGGCAAGCGGTGCACTGTCACCGGCTACGGGTACATGGGAGAAAGTGAGTTGATATATTCCAAATTATAATCGTTACTTCCATACGAAGCGGACAGATCACTGCAGTCTTATCCCAACAAAGTTAGGGTGAGCAGGGTCAAAAATATGGGTTACCATTTTTGATTGTGAGCCCAGCTGAACCCCTAATATATAGATACATACACATCTACTTCTTAGAACGCGCTTTTATTCAGGGCGAACTTCATCAATGAAACTGAACGCGATCAGCCCCATTCTAAGCCGCGTTTAAGAGCTGCCAGTGTCTTGTCAGTTGTCTTGCAAAGTTCTTGAACGCAGTTAAATGTGCTGATCGCGTTCAGTTTCGTTGGTAAAATCAAACCTCAGTAATTTAGTTCGGCGTTGTTCAATATTAAAGAAAAAAGCAATTATTCCATTGAAACTCAGTAGGTACTACGCTAGCTCAACTCATGGTCAAAGTACTAAAACAATTAAAAAAGTTGTGAATCATGAAACTTATTTTTACTATAAAAATCTCACTTACAAAAAATGAAAGTCATTACTTACCTACGTTTATTTGCGGTAAACATGACGTAAAGAAAGAACACAAACGCACAAAACAAGAAGTTGGGGGTAATCCTTCAGCATAATGCTGCGAGGCAGCTCCCAGCTGGTTTTCAGCGACAGACTTCTGACTTGTCCTCAATTCCCAGCGGGTCCCATACCCTTACGAGTCCGTGAGGCAGAATTGCCAATAGTCAGCGACGCGGAGTGCATCCGGAAGGTCAACGCGGTCACCGAGAAAATCTTCATCCTGCCGGCCAGCTCCTTCTGCGCCGGCGGCGAGTCCGGGAACGATGCTTGTCAGGTTAGTAGCGGAGAAGTAATTTAAGACTATTTTTACGTAGGTTCCTTATTGTAGAGCAGCCTTTCCCAAAGTGGATGGTAACGCCCCTTGTGGGCACTGCAGGCCTTAAGGAGGAGGCAGGCCCTCCATCGCCGTCGCCACCCCCACCGTCGCCACCGTTGCCGCCGCTGCCGCTACTGCTGCCGCCGCCGCCGCCACTGCCACTGCTGGGGGCCCCTCGCAGGGAACCCAGGGGGGGATTAATATGGAGGAGTGATGGCCCCTCTCCGCCTCCTCCAGGCGAACATCAACCACTGCGCCTGTGCTCAGGACCTCTTGCTCCAGAGCATGGCGCAGTGGTCGATCAATATCGCCGTGGTCGCTGAGCCGTACTTTGTCCCGCCCAGGGATAACTGGGTGGAGGACCTGAGCGGCTCAGTGGCCATAACTTCGTCGGAGGCCGCCGGCACCCCGCCCTCGAGGGTGTCTCGAAGGGACAGGGGTGCGTCGCAGCACGGTTCGGAGAGATTGTGGTAGTGGGAGTGTACTACTCTCCGAACCGAACTCTCGCCGAGTTCCACAACTCTCTCACAGAGTTGAGTGTCGTCGTCTCCAGAAGCCATCCCTTCCCCGTGCTAGTGCTCGGGGACTTCAACGCTAAAAGCCTGGCCTGGGGTTCCCGCTACACGGATGTGCGGGGTAGGATGGTGGAGGACTGGGCTCTGGAAGCAGGCCTGGCCGTCCTCAATCGGGGTTCTGTTCCCACGTGCGTGCGGATGCGGGGTGAGTCCGTTGTGGACATCTCGTTCGCGAGCCCCGCTCTGTCACAGTGCGTCCTTGACTGGCGCGTAGTAGAGGAGGTGGAGACCTACTCCGATCACCGGTATATCCGGTTCGACGTCTCCACCCAGACCTCAAGCGCGCCGGTCCGACAGGCCCCGAGTGGTCCGCGGTGGGCGCTGAAGAAGCTGGACCGGGAGCTCCTCCTGGAAGCCTCGATCGTGCAGGCCTGGGTGTCATCACCGGTCAGGCCTGCCGACATCAACGACGAGGCAGAGTGGTTCCGGGTCAAAGTCAAAGTCAAATCATTTATTTCAAATAGGCACAAGAATGGCACTTTTGAACGTAAAAATGAACAAGAAATAGAACTGATTCTAGTCGCCCCTTCCAAAAAGTAGTTTCGTGTGGAGAAGAATGGGCAAGAAACTCCACCGTTACTCTTTTAAAATGTTTCACGATGTTTTGTATACATGTATTATAACATTATATGTGAAGACGATGTACCCAGAATAAAAACAATACATCACAAAAGGTGAAAAGAAAAACACATGTAGCAGTGGCAAGTAAACTTAATTATGTCATAAGTGCATGGTGCTCACATATTTACAAACATTCTAAAAGTTAATAATAATAAATTAATCAATGTGTGAGAAGTTATTCCAATATAATAAAATAATATGGTACAAATTACCTAATTTACTTAGCAACCAGTTTGATTTTGTCTAGACACTAGATTGTCCTGTGGAGCAGGACCAGCATGTTTCCAAGCATCCTTATCTTTGATATAATCTTCTAATTTGTAATAAGCTTGTTTACAAAGTGTACTTTTAATATGAGTTTTAAATTTTCTTTCATTTAATTGCAGTATGTCACAAGGTATTTTGTTGTAACATTTAACACAGAACCCCATAAAAGATGTATGTACTTTTGACAATCGAAAAAATGGTTGAATTATTTTATTTTTATTTCTAGTATTAAAATTATGCCTATCACTTATTTTGTTAAAAAGATGTCTATTTTTTCTTACATACATAATATTTTCATAAATGAATTGGCAAGGTACTGTCATAATATTAATCCTTTTAAATAGTTCCCTAAGCCATTCGCGACGACGAAGATTGTAAATAGCCCTGATCGCTCGCTTTTGCAAAATAAAAATGGATTCAATGTCAGCAGCCCGACCCCACAGTAAAATGCCATACGACATAATACTATGGAAGTAACTAAAATAGACCAAACGCGCGGTTTCTACGTCTGTTAACTGCCTTATCTTTCTAACAGCATAAGCGGCCGAGCTTAGCCGTCCCGCAAGAGTTGTTATGTGGGGACCCCATTGCAACTTGTCGTCTCGCGTGATTCCCAGGAAAACCGTCTGCTTAATAAATTCCAGCTTTTCTCCGTTCAATATGATGTCACAATCGCTACTTTTAACATTAGGTAGTGTAAATCTAATGCATTTGGTTTTTTTTTCATTTAGTACCAAATTATTTACAGTAAACCAATCTTGGACCTGAAGAATAGTGTTATTCACGTCGTCAAGATTTTGTGAGCGTCGATTAATTTTAAAGATTAATGAAGTGTCATCTGCAAATAACACCATCTTCGGTTGATTTTGAAGTAATTGGGGTAAATCGTTAATATAAACTAAAAAGAGAAATGGACCCAATATCGAACCTTGAGGAACGCCCATTGTCATTTCCGACCCCAGCGGGAGGCCATGTCCGAGATTTGCGACGTGGCAATGCCCCGAGTTCGGCCAGGATGCGCCCGACGTCAGGTGTACTGGTGGTCGCAAGAGGTGGATGACCTTCGCAAGGCGTGCGTGGAGGTGCGCCACCTGTACACCAGGCACCGCAGGCTCCGCATCCGCCCTCCGGATGCGGCAGCCACGGAGGCGGAGCTGTACGAGGGGTACAGAGCGGCGAAGACCGCCCTCCAAGAGGCTGTCCAGCGGGCCAAGGACTCGGCCCGCGAGGAGATGGTGGGGACTCTGGACAGAGATCCATGGGGGCGCCCATATAAAATGGTGCGGAACAAGCTCCGCACCTGGGCCCCCCCACTGACGCAGAGTCTCCGCCCTCAGCTGGTGGAGGAGGTGGTGAGCGCTCTGTTCCCTTCACGCGGGGAGCACACTCCCCCGCCTATGGCTCCGCCCGAAGCGGACCACGAGGACGACGACGACATCCCCGAAGTGACCGAGGTAGATCTGAGAGCGGCGGTAGGAAGGCTCAAGGCCAAGAATACCGCCCCAGGACCCGACGGCTTGCCTGGCTCTCGGGCCCCGACTGGAGGCGCTCTTAAGCGCATGCATGGAGAGAGGCCAGTTTCCGCTCCGTTGGAAGACGGGGAAGCTGGTCCTCATACAGAAGCCAGGGCGCCCTGCGGACTCTCCGTCCGCATTCCGGCCCATAGTGCTGCTCGACGAGGTCGGCAAACTCTTCGAGAGAATCATTGAGGGCCGCCTCGTCGGGCACCTTGGAAGGACGGGGCCGGACCTTGCGGACTGCCAGTTTGGCTTCCGCAAGGGGCGCTCGACGGTGGACGCCATCATGCGCGTTAGAGCCCTCACGACGGGGGACGCGGTGTCCCAGGGTAGGGTCGTCGTGGCGGTGTCACTCGACATCGCCAACGCCTTCAACACCCTGCCCTGGAGTTGCATTAGGGAAGCATTCCGGTATCACCGGGTGCCGACCTACCTCCGTCGAATAGTCGGGGCGTACTTGACGGACAGAGCCGTCATCTACCCTGGTCGCGATGGGGAATGGAACCGGCGAGAGATGTCGTGCGGTGTCCCGCAGGGATCGGTTCTGGGGCCGTTCCTGTGGGACATCGGTTACGACTGGGTGCTGCAGGCCGACCTCCCTGACGGCGTCAGCGTAGTTTGCTACGCTGACGACACGCTGGTCCTGGCGCAGGGAAGGTCGCATCAGGCGGCGGCCGACGCGATGACACGCGGGGTTGCGATAGTCGTTGAGAGGATCCGGCAGTTGGGTCTCGAGGTGGCATTGCACAAGTCCGAGGCCATGTCCTTTCATGGGCCTCGGAATAGGCCACCATCGGGATCCCAACTTACGGTAGGAGGGGTTCACATCGGCTTCGAGACCACGATGAAATACCTGGGTCTGGTCCTCGACAGCCGATGGAATTTCGTGGAGCATTTCCGACGTTTGGCCCCCAAGCTGGAACGGACTGGGGCCGCCTTCAAGCGGCTCTTGCCCAATCTGAGGGGGCCAAACGCCTCCTGCCGGAGGCTTTACGCGGGAGTCGTGCGGTCCATGGCCCTATACGGGGCCCCGGTGTGGGCGCGTTCATTGCGGCGACGAGCCGCTCACTATCTGAACGCGCCCCAAAAGGTGGTAGCCATTCGGCTAATCCGGGGGTACCGCACGATCTCGGGCGAGGCGGCAAGCCTCCTTGCCGGACTGCCGCCGTGGGATCTGGAGGCGATAGTCCTCGCGCGCCTGTTCGAGTGGCGCGTGGAGGTACTAAGCCGGGGGGAAACTCCGTTTCCGCAGCAAATTGCGGCGGAGCGGACGGACCTCCGGCGCGATCTCATGGCGGCCTGGAATCAGCGACTGTCGCAACCCAGCGCAGGGCACGCCACGATAGTGGCGGTAAGGCCCCTCTTTGAGGAGTGGCTAGAGAGGCGTCACGGCGCCCTCACCTACCGCCTGACGCAGGTCCTCACCGGACATGGATGTTTCGGGAGGTTCCTGCACATCATCAGGCGGGAGGAAACGCCCGGGTGTCACCACTGCGAGGATCGCCCAGAGGACACGGTAGAGCACACGGTGCAAACCTGCCCCGCATGGGCAGAGCACCGCCGTGTCCTCGTAGAGGCGATCGGCGGCGGCGACCTCTCGCGCCCGGCCCTGGTGCAAGCCATGGTCCGGGGCGAGAGGGAGTGGGAGGCAGTCACCTCCTTCTGCGAAAAAGTCATGCTCGCGAAGGAGGTGGCGGGATGGGAGAGAGAAAGGTCCTCCCGTCCCAGCCGCCGCAGGAGACGCCCCGGGCGTCGGGAGCCACGAGGCGACTCCCGGCCACCGTAGGCGCGGGCCTGCGGACGGTGAGTAATGGGTGACTCACCGTCCGATCAGCACCAGACCCGTGCCGTACGGCGCGTTTATGTTCCACGCGCGCCTCAAAGAGATGTCAGCATATGAAGGGGCCCCTTAGGGCCAAGCCTGCCGGGTAAGCGGGATTGTCCGAAAGGGTTACCGCTACCCCGGAACATAAAGGGCTACGGAAGGAACATGGATGGGTTTTAGTCAGTAAGAGTCTGACACTCCCTTCCGCTCCACCCAGAGCGGGAGCAGTCATTGGATGATTTCCCAGCCTTAAAAAAAAAAAAAAAGGCCTTAAGGCCTTGGTAAGAGACCCAGAAAAAAAATAGGGGCGTTGTGTATAGGCTGAGGGGGCGCTAAAAAATAATTTATTCTCAAAGTGGGCAGTAGACAAAATAAGTTTGGGGAACCACTGTTTGCAATATTATGACATTGTTACTTTATGTTATAACTATTGTAAATGATTTTTTTTTCTCAATTAACTCTCCCAGTGCTTCCCATAGGCAGCATAAAAATTCTGACACCAGGTTATTCACTAACCACACAAAAAGAAGAGAGTGCTAGTAGAGTTTGTTGCTCCACTTCTTCCCAGCAAAAGAAAACTGGGTTCAACGCGTTTTAACTTTGGGAAAATGTTTTTCTTGGTTTGGCGTTTTTAGTTTCTCGTTATATCCAATTCTTGCATGTTTGGTACTTAAATATCATGGCTTATACCTCCACAGGGCGACGGCGGTGGTCCCCTAGTATGCCAAGATGATGGCTTTTACGAGCTAGTAGGGCTGGTCTCATGGGGTTTCGGCTGCGGCCGGCAAGATGTACCAGGAGTCTACGTGAAGGTGTCCTCATTCATCGGCTGGATCAACCAAATCATATCCGTCAACAACCTATAGTACATCGCAATGAATCTAGGGTTTCTAAAGTAAGGCTCGGCTGTACTCGTTTCGGTAAAGCAAGACGATTGAGCAAGTGTGGTTCGGCCTTTATATTGTTAGTAAAATTGGAGTTGGGTGAATTTTTGTTGTTGATGCAAAAAGTGTTTTTGCATTAGTGTTCAATTTGGGTGAGATTTAGACTGCATTACTCAGAGCAAGATCACATTTTGACATTACTTTATGTAACGCTAGCGTTTTAAACGAATGTGAACTTAAGTTTTATTTAAATATGGTTTTTATTCGTATAAAATGCTCGCTCCCATTTGTTTATATGAAAATGAACATTATTCCCTTAAAATAAGGACTGGTTCTGCACATTTGGCAATTAATGTATGATGGGAATTGTGGGATGTCAAAAATTTTGTATGGCAACTAAGTCATGCCGGTTTTATTAATAGTAGGTAACCAGGTGCTTTGTCGATTATGTTAATAAGTGTCACATAATAATGTAATATGTGCACAGTTATTACCATAACAATTATGAAAAAAAAATTTGCTTGTCATGAATTTCTTTTCATACAATATTCATCTTTATTTATTTGAGCAGTGGCGCCATTTTCCTTTACCGGCGCAATTTAGGACTCACTTTTAGTTTTTTTTTCAAATGATTACATTTTGGGTCGATAAGGAACTGACACTTTCATAGAATTAGAATTTACTATAATAAAATGACTGTTTAACTGCATTTAAATAATATTTATTTTAATTTATTACTATTTCTGCACAGTATTCACTGTCAACTACGCTGCAATGTAAATAATTACAAAACAACTTATTTAGATTTAAGTTATTTATTTACTAAGTGTTATTTATTTCTGTCGGCGTTTAGACATTCTCCCACCATCTTCTCAGTCAAGGTAAAGTCGAATTTATTTTGTATTTTGTCCAAATTATACTGTTCTGTAGACTTCGCCATTTTTTATGACTTCATTTATTAGTCAAGACGCGTTTTAAGGCTTTCTATTTTGACACACAATTCGTGAAAGAAGCCGGCGTGAAAGACTTTATACACGAAGAAACGACAATACGACACTTAATGAAACACTGATAAAATAAACATGCACTAGCATTGTTATTGTTAAATTATCAAATCAATTCTAGCATCAAATTAAAATTAATAAAAAAAACATACGAACCAAATAATAAACAGTGATAAACCGACTGGGTTTAACCAATAATTTACTAGCTATAGTGAATATTTTAATTAAATATTTTTAAGGAGATTGGTAAAGATAAGAAAGAAAATTAATAAATTTATTTGGCCCAGGAACGTCATATGAACTTAATTATTGTCGTATTGTTGATCTTTACATATTTTTTTAACAAGCAGTTATAGTATTGGCTACTTACCTATGCAAATATGCTTACTTGTAAGGCCCGCCCGTAAAAAAAATGTGTCACATTTAATATTTTAGCTTATAATGTCTTTCCCGTGCAATAACTAGCACTGTGGTCATAAAGAGAAAGCCTTCCTTGAATAAAATATTTATGAAATACATCCCTATACATACGTAACATTAATTTATTTTAGTAATAAACTGATAATCTTAGCTGTAGTACGAAAAACCAAACAATAACTTTTATTTATATTATTTACATTCACAATTAGTGTTTCTAGTTATTTATAACTTTCATGGAACAAAAATCTGCCCGCATTTGCACGTAATTTTTTTTTTTTTTTTTAATTAATATTTAATAATATTGTACAACATATGACTTTTAACGACATACGTCGTATTTGGACCATAGAATAATTAATTGTTTCAAAATAATGTAAGCGGGCAGATTATGTTAGATTATTTATTTTTATTTTACACATTAAAGGCTATGCTGTTAGAAATACATAATCTGTGTTTTTCGTAGAGTATCCAGCCATAATTGTCGGATTTATAAAACTATTTATTTTTAGTCTACGCCAGGTTCCACCACTATAGACGGCAATTATTTACTGTGGGCAACATTTTATAATGTTTTCACGTTCATTTGTTTCTCACTTTTGACAACAATTCCAACTAAGTTGATACCTACTATAATAATCACTATGGTCTTTAAAGTAAATAAAATAGATGTTGTTGTATGGTGGGCACGGTGCAAGCGACATTCAATCTAATAGCTGAAAGCAATTAGGTCCACTATACTAGTTACAAGTTTATATCATGATTTGTTATTTTTAAATACAGGAAATTTCTTTTTTATCTAAATTCTGGTGGAGTCTGGTCTATCTCCCAGTGAGTTGTAAATATTATTGAGCGGATCAGACTGATTTGGTATTTCGTGAAATGTAAGTCTAGCTATATATTATCAAGTACATTTATACAGCTTTTTTGTCATATTATAACTATTTTTTTGTTTAAGTTTTACTTTTTGGGCCTAGAAGTCGCAAATCAAATTAAAAAGGTCTTGGAATAGGGATGATGACAGGCTAAAAATAAATTATATTTAGTCCGGCTGTCAGATGATAAACAAAATATAAGGCACGTATTTTTTGCTTCGCCATTTTAATAAAAAATGATTTAGATAACGCGCATTAAAGTTGGGGACTAGTAATATCCACTGCAGATCACGGGATACGAATCAGCCTGATCTTATTTCAAATACTTGTAAATGTAGGTACTCTATATGCTAATAAATACGATAAAATGATCTTGTGTTTTATTATTCAAGCTCAAAGTGGTGTGTTAAGAAGTGCCCATAAAGACAGGTATGTACGTCTACGTACCTAAGTAATGTGGGTTAATTATAACGTGTAGTTAACCGTGTCAGTCAGATTAATACGACAAAATAATGTTTTCCAGCCCGTGCCGCCCGAGTCGTGTTTATACGACTGAGAATCTATGTTCGGTTTTCGTTTTTTATCTAATTGCAAGACGATATTCGTCTTGAAATAAAGTTTTTTTTTATGAGCTGGTCGCTGGGGGCACGGCAATTGATATTAAACCAAGCGGTCAATAGGTTAAAAGTCCAAATAAATTCAATGTATACTGCGTTCGCGACTCAGTTCCCAGACACGTGAATTTTTGGACAAAAAACAACTTTTATATCCACACACAAGTTTAGTTTGCTCTACTATGCTCAGTTTTAGTGACGTTCATTCTGAAATCAAATTCTTCCAGACTAGCATAAAGTTGATATTCGTTTATTAGTAGGAGACGAGATTTTTGCGACCTTTTTTTCGAGTGATGGTACAGTCGAAGAAGCTGTTTGCGAAGTGGCTCTACAGTCGCACTACGGCTCGCGGGACATCCCACCACCTGATTATGTTGTGCCTGAAGTAGCGCGACCGGCTTGTTACTCGGTTATGAGATGGCCAGGTGTGACTATCCCCGATCCAGCCTATCCCTTGCTGTCCTCCCCCAGCGACGCCCTAAGCCGAGGTACGAACCCCACAGGGGGTGCCCTTAGCGTGTAGTCGCTTAGTTTGTAAGTTTTATTAAGCCCTGGCTGGAGGCTACAATTCTTTTGTGGCATCCACAGGCAAGTCTTGTTAAGCTGTAGACAACCCTATGGTTGAACAGCGAGGTGCCATTACAAAAAAAAGCCAGGTGTGCCAAGATAGTTGCTGGCCTGCTGCAGACATGGGACCTTGTATGCAAGCTCCATATAGTCGGCTGGAGGGGATGTTTGAGAGGCCATCAAGTCACAGTTTTAAGCATTGACGACACGGTTGGCGCAGTGGTTGAGCGACTGACTGCTGCGTAGCATGTCGCGGGTTCAATTCCCACACGGAACAAATATCTGTACGACCTACAAGTGTTTATTCCGGGTGTGGGTGCTTTTCTATATATAATATGTATGTATTTAAAAAAAATATATACATAAGTAGTTTATCAGCCATCTCGTTACCATTACACAAGCATTAGGTTGCTTGAGGACTATATGGCGTTGTGTGAAATGTCCAAGGATAGTAGTATTATTATTAATTATTGCGAACTAGAGATTTAGTAAGGTCAATTTAAAGAAATTGGATTATTAGTTTAGTGATAAGAAGAAAAACTTGGTATCTTTATATCAGTAAATTATACTTTATTCAGAGCGTACACTCACGTGAATACAGAAAAGCGTTGTAAACTAATTTTTATATGAAATATATCAAATATTTGCTGGATTATATATATGAATGAGCTTGTATTTTAAAATAACACAGAATAATACCTGACGGGGGGGCTACTATTGTTTATTGGCTTAATATACATTTTCACGGAATGGACGCTTAATAATTGTAAGAAATTGTACAAAGCATAATTAACTCTATGTCAATTATGTAACATACAATATAGATACGATAATTGAGCGTTATGAGGCGAGTAGTGTTATACGGTTAGTATTGCTAGAAATTTACAGGTTGAAATTGAATTCATGGACAATATATTAAGAAATCATTGTACTCATCATTATGAACAACTTTTACTAAAGGAAAACACCTGGAATCGCGAAAAAATCATCAGTTATTCCCTACATTCTGACGAGTTATGGGAGCATAATGTATGGAACAGCTGGTTCTTTTTTTCGCGACGATGACGCCTATAAATATTGCCCATGAAATAAATTTCACCCTGTATAATGACTGCCGTATAGCGTGTACGAACGGGTGTCTTCACTTAAAAAGCTGGTAATTAATAAGAGCCAAGTTTATATCTTAATTAGTCAGCGCTAGTTTGCGCCGATGTGGCAAATGCTATGAAAACTGGCCGCGCTGCGCTACAGCCTGACCGCTTAACTGCCACTAATGTAATAATTGTATACAAAGTTGATATGGAAGAGGGGCATTAAATTACACTACGTATAGTATACGTGTTTAGTATTAATTCAATACGTTTTAAAACAAAGCACCAAAAATTAGTGTCTTTTTCAAATAAACTAAAGAAAACCAGAGAAAAACGCAACCACCCTTTGTAAATAAAAACTGACCTTGTAATAACGCATCGAAGGTTATACTAAGATTTATCGTTTTAAGATGAATGCGTATAAACATAATCAGCTGTTAAGGAAGATTCATCGTGTTCAAACGGGACAAAATCTCAAATAAACATTTGCGACTAAACTACTGCTCCTATTTTATTGATTTTTGGTACAGAGCTTGAAAATGGTACCTAGTTTAAAGGAAAGCCCCTCTGTCGTATAAACTCTGTATATTGCCAGTATTCCTCCTCCTCAGAATTAATTTTAAATACTTTTTAAACATGGTTAATATATTGGCTAACAAACTATTCGATATTATTATCGATCCACATGCACACGGTACACATTTGATATGTGGCAAACTAAATAATATAATTATCTAAAATAATATAGCGAACATTATAAATCTTAACATAGTATAATGACATTACAATTAAAACTATTTTATAAAATTTCAAATTAAATGAAGAGATGTGTAATTATTTGAAAATACTTTTGAACATATTAAAATATCGAAAGTGGGAAGTTGAAACCGAACTGTTTTGCGTACAAAGAAAGTAGAAATAATAAATATCGAAGAAACTATTGTAATAAGCAATAAAAATCTACAATAATTACTATTTTAAGTTTGACAGTTGACATAGAAATTTAGTTTTAAGAATAAAATAAAATTGCTTTTTATTTTTTCAGTATTAAACCTATTTGTGGAAAATATAAGAGTATTTTATTTAATTTATATAAGTTTATGTTAAGAAATTGTTCGAAGTCTTGCCTAATGATATCATCAAAAATATATAGCATTTTTTAAACTACATAATGTTTTATCCTCGTCAAATTCTATACAATTTACAGTTTGTCAACTGTCATAATAATACTAACTATGATTACATATGAACAAACGAAATCATCGACACACTGAATACATACTTACTTCTTATAAAAATATATATTTTCCAATTCCGTATATTATACCAAATCGGTGAGATTTTTCTATGAAACGGCGAAAATTGTCGCTGTAAACTCACGACACACGTTTTGTGATAAATTAACACTCCATCCGAAAAACATTTCAACAGTACAAAAAAGGATTTACTCCAAGGGCATAACTAGCGCCTCTAGCGGCGACAATTCGCAACTGAACTCACGTTGAACACATAATCTTCGCGCCATCTTAACTAAAGGTACAGACAGTATACTACGGTATATTTACGGTACATCAGTTGGCGTTCCGTTCTACGAGAGGTTTCTTAAGAGATGAGGGTGCTGGTAGTTTGGAAGGTTTGGAAGTCTTGCTTGTAATGGAACGGTTAGCATTTTCTTTGGCGTTTTCTTGTTGCTGTGAATGGAAAATTTATAGTTTACTTTTGGAGAGCATTTAATTATATAATCTATACATATAAAAAAAATTGAGTGTCTGTTTGTAATCTTGAAATAACATTTTTACAATTCTTGACTGTCTCTCTGTTTGATCCGGCTAATCTCTGAAATGGCTGGACCGATTTTAACGGGACTTTTATTGGCAGGTAGCTGATGTAATAAGGAGTAACTTACGTTTATTTTAGAAAAAATATTTTATTAAAAAAAAAATAACTATTAAGCGGAACGAAGTTCGCCGGGTCAGTTCTTAATAAGATAGAAATTATTCCAAATTATTTTTAAAGAGTTGAACGTTTCTACTAATAAGAGGGTTTACCTTCTTCATAGTGTACAGTATGTCAGTCTCGGAGGTACTCTTGACTATTTGTTTATTAGCTCGGCTAGAGGGCACGTTCAGTAGTGGCGGCGAGGGCGCGGCGAATACTGCGGAGTCTTCAGACGTGGAGCATTCCGAGTCACTCGCTGCAGGAGCCTCCGGGTCGGATTCTATTACTACACAGTCCTGAGGGGGAGAAAGTTCTAGCTGTATTTCATTCAAAATATAGCCAGCTAAAACAGTGGAAAAGTAAAAAAATCTGCTCACAGCTCTCTCTGCTTTTTTTTAGAAGAATATAAAATTTTTAAAATAGCCTTTTTTTAAAAGAATATAAAAATGTTTTCAAGAAACTTTACTACATAAATAAAAGGTTTTGACTCGATCTCTATCAGACATTATTACAACACAAATTACCGATGCGTATCCAATATTAGAAGCAAGGGTCCCGTTGCTTTTATTTTATCAGAACTCATAATTTGCTAATCGGGATAGCGCAATGTTGCTTAGTGACAGTCATGGTCATGGTCGGTAGCCGTACTTAATTGGACGGGATAACCTGTGCTTTCCTTTAGATGAAGAATTTTCAAAAGCCCTACCTTAGAGCTAACTTTAATTATAAAAGGCAAGCTCTTGCTCAAAATTAGCAATTTCAGCTATGTATATTGTCTGACAGTGGATGAATTTAAGACTAGTAGTAAGTAGAAGATACAGAATTAGTGTCATGCATATATAGTAAGTGCCTCACATCATCGTGCTCCTGCCTCATGGAGCGGAACCTCTTCAGCAGCCGCTCGTGCGGCGACGTGGCGGCCAGCTGCCGCGGGTAGCGGTACTGCGAGCGCGCAGGGGTCGCGCCTGCGGACGGACAGAGTGCCAGATGTGGACGAGATTACTTCCTGGTACAGTTGTTTTATCTCATGAGCGCGGTTGAGCCGTACTAGTAGTTGTAATGTGTATAGGCATACATAGTGTTCATTTACACACACAAGTATGGCTAACCCGCTTTCATGAGATACAATATCTGTATGTGTATGTACTAAGCGTGATTCTCTCAGTAAGTTTTCCGCTTTTGTCGCTCCTATAAACGATTACTCGCGAGCGGTGTGGCCTGTCCGTAAAATAGTATAATCGCTTTTTTTGGAATAAAGGGGATATTTATAGAAGGCTACTGATAACACTACAGCGAATTCATTATTAAATGTTAAACTGCGACACCATGTCATTTGGACTTGTAACATGGTGCAAATTGCAAAAAGAAGAGAAAAGCAAAATTTGAATTTAGCGAGTTACCTTAGCACATCTTCACGTAAACACCCATCATCATTCTCCTGCCCTTATCCCAATTTATTTGGGGTCGGCGTAACATGTCTTTTTCTTCCATACTTCTCTATTAGTCGTGATCTCGGTAGCATAGTATAAAGAGGGGAAGTATCTTCATACAAACGCACCGCGCGCGGCCTGTCACATACAGGCCGCGCGCGGTGCGTTTGTATGAAGTTGCGCCAAAGTATGTATGCGTCGCCACACGCACACTTAAACAAAACCTCGACCCGTTTCTCAGTGCACCAGTCGGGGCTAACACCGCACGAGTTTCGCGCGTCACGGCTTTTCGGCATACTAAATGATGTGTACAGACACTAGATTGTGCCTATCAAAAAAAATACAAAAAACTGACTAGTATATAATTATACTAGTCAGTTTTTTTGCATTTAATTAAAGTATTAAATTAAATTATTATTAATCAAAATTAAATTATTTGCTTAGTAAATAAGCTAAACAAATAATTTAAACACGAGCTCTCTATAAATATTTGTTAACGGTTTGGGCACCAACCGAACCTGACGAAGCGCGGACAGTCGCGCCGCCGCCCGCCGGTTTATTTTATCCCTTTTTTTTATAAATAATACTAATCCGAATCTGGAATAAATTTCTGTGTTTGTTTGGACTGAATTAAAATTTTGCTAAAAGTGACAACCCTGAGACAGTAGGCAATTATATCGCGGATTGGGTCGGAGATAGCCTGCTTCCCTTCTTTATACTATGTCGGCAGTCGAATTAAAGTCGATCGAAAACATTTTTATTCCAAGATGGTGTAACTGGTTGCCTAAGGCGAGAATTGAGTTACACGGATTTAGTGATGCGTCAGAAAAAGCGTATGGAGCAGTAGTATATTGTCGGATTCAAAAGAATAATGACACATACGACGTGACATTATTACAAGCTAAATCTAAGGTAGCACCAAAGAAACACAAAACCACGTTACCAAAACTGGAATTATGTGCAGCATTACTATTAACACAATTGATGTCAAAAGTAATAGAAGGAATGGAAATTCAAGTCGAAAATATTTATTGTTGGACAGACTCGATGATTACTCTCGGTTGGATTAAAGGTGAAGCAGATAGATGGAAAACGTTCGTAGCGAATAGAGTGTCAGAAATAAGTAAAATACTACCACAAGCGAAATGGAATTATGTGAACACATCGCAAAATCCAGCGGACATAATCACAAGAGGAATCGCGCCTAAAAAACTACAAAACTTACAACTTTGGTGGGATGGCCCGGAATGGTTAAAAAGTAACGATGTTCCTCAAACAAAAACTATACCAGAAATATGTGACGAAATAAAACGTTGCTATCACATAAGTAACAAGCCACGAACACAGGACGAGATATGGCAAAGATTTTCGAGTTATCAACGAATGATTCGAGTGCTATCGTATTGCTACAGATTCATAAATAAATCGAGTAATACAGGACCCTTAAGTTGTACGGAAATTAACAGCACAAGTAAGAAAGTGATTCTGTTAGTTCAACAAGTCGTATTTCAAGAGGAATACCAAATTATTAAGAGTGGATTATCATTGAGAAAAGGGAGCAAGTTATCCTGTTTAGATCCATTTATTGATAATGATGGATTACTGCGAGTAGGAGGCAGACTGGAGAATTCGAGTATTCCGTATGATCAAAAACACCCAATTTTATTACCGCAGGACCATCACATAACGCTAATCATAATCCATGACGCTCATTTAATTACACTTCACGGAGGTAATAATTTAACCTTGGCGTTCATACGACAAAAGTACTGGATAATAGGAGGAAAACGTATCGTGAAAAGATGTATAAGAAAATGCGTGAAATGTATTAGATACAACTCGTCAACAATGTCACAAAAAATGGGCGATTTACCAAAAGCCAGGGTAACTCAATCATATCCGTTTAGTCACACAGGCGTAGATTACGCGGGTCCAATATCAGTTCGAGCAACGAAAGGAAGAGGACACAAATCCTATAAGGGTTATATTGCGGTATTTGTCTGTTTAGCTACAAAAGCGGTACACCTAGAGTTAGCAGGTGATCTTTCCACAGAAACATTCATTGCTGCACTACGAAGATTTAGTGCACGAAGAGGCCCAGTGTCACATATGTACAGTGACAATGGAACCAACTTCGTAGGGACTGCAAATTATCTATACAAAGAAATGTTGGAAATAACTCAGTCTAGTGAATTTCAAAGTACTATATCAAACATTGGAACACAGTGGCATTTTATTCCTCCATCATCTCCCCATTTTGGTGGGATCTGGGAAGCAGGAGTAAAATCAATGAAACACCATTTGCGCAGAGTTATTGGAGAGCAGACATTTACCTACGAGGAATTAAACACATTTTTGCATCAAATTGAAGCGTGCCTAAATTCCAGACCTCTGTGCGCGCAAAGCGAAGATATAAACGACAATATCGTGCTAACACCTAGTCATTTTCTGATTGGACGAGAGGCAGTAGGAATACCAGATCCGCTATCAGACACTAATACCGATCTCTTGAACAAGTGGAAACACCTTCAGAAAATGAAAAAAGATTTCTGGAATAGCTGGACTAAAGATTACTTACATCAATTACAACAAAGATATAAGTGGAAAACCAATCAAGAAAACTTAGCCGTTGGAACCATAGTTCTAGTAAAAGATGAGAAAATCAGTCCCAGCCGATGGCCACTTGCAAAAATAAAGGAAGTCCATCCAGGAAACGATAACCTAACAAGAGTCGTAACGTTGCAAAGATCTTCAGGTACGGAACAAAAACGATCTGTGCACAAATTGATTCCATTGCCTGTTAAAATAAGTGAAACGAATAATGAATCAAGAACGAATACGATTCAATCAAATTCTGCAACTATAACAAAACGCCAGAACAAATGTAACAAAGTTTCAAAATGGTTTATAATCATGTTAACGTTTATACAAATACTTCATTTTACAACAGCTGCGTATTCCGTAAAAAGAATGCAACCAGGCTTCTACGTTGAACAAATAGGAACAGCGTACGTCGATCGAGGAGTTTTCAGGATACAAACAAACTTTGAAAAAGACAAATTATTACAAGATTTCGAAAAAATGAAAACTGTAACTTCACGATTCGGTCAACTTTGTAAAAATGCAGGAACAATAATAGACCCCACATATTGCGAGCAATTGCATCATCATTTACTGGAACAAGAATCTAAATTTGAGAGAACTAAAGAATATTTAACAGAAATTAGTAAAACCAGGAGAAGGAGAGGTCTATTAGGACAGTTGCTGACATCAGTGTTTGGAGTAAATGATGAAGTGTATCGAGATATAAACTCACTTAATTTAAATCAACAAAACTAATCGAATCAGCTAATCACCAAACTAAATTTATGATATCGACTATTTCACAAGTAAACAAAACCGAAGAGAAAATAAGATTGAAACTAGAAGGCTTCCAAACTAAGTTAAACCAAGTTATAGAATACATTGATAGTAACAATCGGTGGTTCGCTTCAGTTGACCACAATAGTATAAATATCCATGTTTTGAGAACTTACCAATTAGCAACTACCTTTATGGAAGAAATCAAAGAGATCTATAATGGATTATTAGAAATCTACTTAAGTAACTCAACAGTCTATAGTATATTAACGCCGAAAAATATCAGTGATTTAATTATAGTAGCGAACAGAAAATTACCATCTAACTTAAAAATTGTTTATCAACAATTACTAGATACAAAGATATCTCAAAACGACACTCATATACAAGTCAATGCCTATTTCCCTATACAAGACATATCTAAGTACACATTAATGTACATTACAGCAATTCCTAAGAAAAATGCTGATAAGACATTTCAGAACATAGAAGTAAACAAAGCCTACATTGGATTAGATTATAACAATGAATTGTATTTTGAATTAAACCACGAAGAATTGAAAGCTTGCATAAAACGCTCACATACTTTTATATGTTTTCCTGGGGCGGTGAAAAACATGCAATTAAGCGAAAATTGCATGATAGAACAACTTTTCAAAAATCAAACACAAACGAAATGTCTCGCCAAAACATGCCATATACCGAATAATGCTATATGGAAACAACTATACATGCAAAATACATGGTTATTCATTGTGAGAGATTATATTACAACCTCTATCGTTTGCGATGGACAAAGAGAAGAGTTAGAGCTTCGAGATGTTGGTGTAATACACATATCTGATAACTGTATCATTAAAACGCCAAACAACATCTTAACTGCTAAAAGAACCGTATCAGTAGAGTTTGTAACATCTTATTCAAAACCGTTAGACTTTTCAATAAGTACGTATGTTTCAAGCAATAGCAAACTGAATATTACCAAAGAGGAAGTAGTAGATAGTTCAAAGGACATTTTTCGACATTTAGTTGATAAGGAAAATACATTACAAACCGAGCTAGATAATACCGTGTGGCAACAGATTAGTTCTCACACATATGTAACTAGTTTCGTATCGTCAATTATACTATTTTTTATCATTTTAGTTATAATGTATTACAGTCCACAAATGATTCACTGTAGCAGAGCCGCCGTCCAGCGCTACACCAGAGCTTCAGGAGAAGTCAATCATCCAGACAAGCCGTCAGTCGTTGCTGGTGAAAGGCCGACCCCGGGGGTGTCAGCCGAACAAGGCAGGCAGCTACAACCAATCTTCACTACAGAACCTATATATAGCCGACCAAACCATCAGCCGAAACAGCAGAAAAGAAGAGCAAGAGAAGAAACTTCTCACAAGCCACATACGACACCAAATGAAAGCATTGAACTGTACCAACTGGAGTCAGTTCCTGAGTGGCGCCAGAATGTTCATACATGAACCATGGACCAAGGAACCCTAATACTAAAATAGTGATGCAGCTGATCTTATCTTAATCGCTGTATTGACTATTTACAACTATTGGACAAAGTTCGGATCAACATCAGCATTAAGACCTGACCTATTGAGATCGCTGCTTCATCGGCACTTCACAGCTACGACACACATGCAAACACCTATGCATGTGTACAGATAATAAGATTAGTATATAATATTGTAAAATATGTAAATAAAGTTAGTCATCAAGCTGGAGTCGTGTTTGATTCCTCTCCGTCGCCGTTTCCCCTCACTGTGGCCAAGACACCTTTAGCCATCTCTGATCAGTGTTGTGAGTCTGCTCCACTGGCAGTGAGAAATCCACCTCCTGTGTACATTGCACCTCGTACACTTACCTTACATTCCTACCCATTCCGGTCTGTTGCCTTAGGTCGCTGGTAACAGGCTATCCTATCCACACAACAGTACTTGTACGTTGTGTTATGGTTTGTATGGTACGGTTTGTATGGTAGGGCTAGGGCATTAGGGTTAATAGGGAGTTAGAGTTAGGTATACAGGTAGGTGTAAAATCGTAAGAGCTAGGTTGTAGGCATTAGGGACTTAGGAACTGAGGTCTTAATTGCCTCTATCTAGTAACGCTGTGCGCATACGGGGCAGCAGTTGTACCAACTCAATAAACAACTAGCAGCTACCTGTGCGTACACTCCCTTCCTAGCCATACAATCTTTCACACAATCCATCCATCGTTTCTTTGGTCTCCCTCTACTTGTATAGCCATCCACATTCATGCTCACAACTTTCCTGACAACATTTTCCTCATTGCCATACCATGACAACCGAGTTCCACACAACTTTTCAGTCAATGGTGTCACCCATGACATAAAATAAGCGTCGACTCACCGGTAGGAGAATACACCTTATACTCTTCACTAAGGTACCGTCCCTCCAACTCAGCATGCTTAGCGATGGCCTCACACAGCTGCGCCTGCAAGCTGTCCACCTGCGCCCGCGCCTGTGCGCAGGAGGCGGCGTGCGACGAGCGGTGCGACAGGGACAGCGAGATCAGCGAGTCGGTCGATGTGCTGAGGGAGGAGAGTTGCTCGATTGCTGAGCTGGTGTTAGCCTGTAAAAATAAATGAAAATGGTTTATACAAGGTTAAAAATAAACCAATTAATTACTACCACCGGCGGCCATTGACGACGCAATCAATTGTAGATACAATTTATTTATTTTTATATTATCGCCATGGGACACTTTCGCCTATCCTGTCTATAAAGTATTGCCAGCTAATTGAACTTGTCTAATTAGAATTGCGCTCCAAATTCTAGTTAGACGTACATTTCATATCGTTAAAGCTTTAATTTTGGATTAATCCTAACTGTAGGCGACGCGTTAGCGTATCCATAGTTTATATATGTAATTGATATATTTAATAAATGCGAAGGCGGGTGAGACATAAGCGTGCGGGAAGGGAGCCTCGCAAGCCAGCGCCACGGTTTGTAAAACCATTAGTTTTAGTATCCTCTGCGCTCGGACGTATCGTGAACGTCTACCCACCCTTCACTTTCGTAAACCAGGTGTTCCACTATGCACATCCACATGACTAACACTAATGCTACATAATAATTTCTTACCTCAATCTTACTGACAAGCGCGTCAGTTATCTGTTTAGTGCTATCCACAACGTTGGTCAGCGTACTGTCGGCTTCCTGCACAAATTGCTTGCACGTCGCCTCGTCTGTCGATATCACGTTGGATACTTCTTGCTGTGAGAGAAATAAAGATTAATAGAGTGTTATATGACAGCCCATCATATTCAGATTTCACTTTAGGCAGTCAACCACTGATACCTCATTGCTGACTGGCTTATATTTTTATAGCGTGAGCTATTTCTGTATAGTTATAAGCAACGCTTGCTGGGGTTGGCCGTGGATGGGTCATCCACGGCCAACCCCAGCAAGCGTTGCTTAAGCTGATGGATCGACCTGTGCGGCTGTTAGTACTAAGCCACGAGCTCCTCGTAGTTAGTGCCGATGTAAGAAGAAAAAGGATTCGATAAAAAGTCAGATACTCCATATATTAAACACACAATCAGCCTATAATGTCCTTACTGCTGAGGATACAGGTCTCATCTCAGTAAGAGAAAATAGGCCGTAAACTGCCATGAAGACCCAGGGTGGGTTGGTAGATTACGGCTCACTACCACATCGCGTTAAAATGTTAGTAACACACCTCAACTTGTACCCTGGTCTGCTCTAACACTCGCAGCATCTCGTTGTTAATGTGTTCCACAACCTCGACGACATTCTTGCTGAATATCTCCATGTCCACGTTGATCGCGTTTGTGCCTGCAATATATAAGACAGCCATTAAAGCCAGCGACAGTTATTTAAAAAACAGAAAGTATTTTATGGCCCTAGCTTTTTCATGACTTTCTCAAAGTGGATTTACAGATTAATCAAGTTTTGTCAAAAATCAATGTCATTCATGATAATAATTATGACCAAGTTCAAAATTCATTGCAGCCGTAAATGTTTTAGGACTGAATGGTTATTGAAAAATCAACCTAGAATACATATAGCTAAGGTAGATGTGCAGTAAATGGCGGTAAAATGTAACATATCTAAGGATATGAATTCGATTATTTTAAAGGCTACATGTTATCAAAGAAAGAAACGCAGAACTGACCTTCCTCAAACTCCTTGCCATACTTCTTGACATCTTTAGCGCACTCTTCCCTCCCATTCTCAAACTCTTCTAACTCTCCCTCCACCACCTCCAATTCTTCCCTGTCAGCCTCCGCTTGTAACTGCTGCCACTCCTTGTAGCGCTCCATTCGTTCTCCTAACATCTTCTTCTGCAACTCTATTTCTGTCACCTTCTTCCCCAGTCTGTCTTCTAAAGCCTGTTTCTCTGTAGCCACGTGCTTTGTTAGTTCTTCTTCTAGTAATCTTCGCTTTTCTTCCATCCATTCTTGGAGTCTGTTTTCTGTTTGTTGTCGCTCGGTTTCGATGTCGGATAGTTGTTGGGTTAGGAGTTGTTCGAGGCAAGCTGATTCTTCTTCCATTTCCTGTAGGTCAAATTATTGAATTTCATTGAATTTTTACCTATTTTGCTTCTATTTTTTATACAGTGATTGACAAAAATAGATTAAAATTAATTTAATTACAATTCATTGATCTTATGAAATTAATTGATCTTATTCCAGTAAATCCCATGAATCCAGGAGTGTCTCAATTTTAGTTTACGGAAAAGAAAACTGAAGATTAAAAAAAAATTGAATGACTTCTTCTTCTTTTTTCGTGTGGTTAGTGATTAACCTGGTGTCAGAGTTTTTGTATGCTGCTCATGGGCCTCTGGCTTAGCTTCACATGCTTTTGAGAAACATCTTTCAGACATGCTGGTTTCCTCGCAATGTTTTTCTTCATCGATTTTTAAGCAAGTGATAGTTAAACAATATGCACATGAATCCGTAAAATCAGAGATGCGTGCCTTGGGTTCGAACTCGAGACCTATGACTTGGCAGTTCGACGGTCACACGACTAGGCTATCACTTGAATGATTAGTCATTGTGATATTTTTAAAACAATTTGCTGCGACATAAAGAGTATTTTTATAAGATTTTTTGTTATAAATACCACCTCTATCTTATTTTAAGCGGAATTAAGTGCAGGCTAATTTTGGTTTTGTAGCTAACTTATCAAATGTTGCCGCCTCACTGTTTACTAATGGGCTCGTAGAGATAGGACAGAAGAAATCGCTAGTTACCGCCAGACACGCCTGCGCCTTCTCGGCCCTGAGCGCCACGAGCGCGCGGCGTGCGTCCCGCAGCCTGCGCTCGGCGTGCGCGCGCTGCAGCCGGCGGGCCAGCGCGCGCGCCGCGTGCGCCGCGTGCGCGCGCTGCAGGGACGACACGCGGGCCGCCGCGCCCGAGTACTGGGGGGAATATACATTATATTCATCTATGGGGAAAAACTGCTAACTTGACGATTCGTATATACCGTACATGCTTTCATATGTAAATACATAAACAGCTACCAGCACAGATACAACTACAGATAACAGCTTATTACTAAATAGTAAGCTGTTATCTGTAGTTGTATCTGTGCTGGTAGCTGTTTACTAAATAGTAATAAGCTTAATTACAATAAAACATTGAATTTTATTTATAAAGATGATTAGATTTGCTTCTAACAATCCCAAAAAAAAAATCTATTTATAAATATTATTATTAACAAAATTTGTAAATAATTTAACACTACTGAACACTAAGCACCCAGACTTTATAGCAATAAAAACCGTATTATATCTCATTCAATGTCCGTAAATAGATTAAAAGAGACACAAAATATATCGTCTAAGCACGACAATGCAACCAAGAATAATTTAATCAGTAGTAACTAACCCACTGCTGCACGAAGGCGGCAACATTCCCCTTCACGTCGACCGCCTGCGCGTGCTGCAGTGACGTCACGAAGCTGTGCAGGAAGGCCGCCAGCGTGGCCTGCACCGCGCTGCAGTGTGACGTCACCGACGACTGCAACTGGGAGCGGTGCGACGCGCTGGACTGGACGAGGATCGTGTGGCTCTCAGATGTAGCGGATTTTATCTAAAAATACATAATATAGATGAAATACTCTCGTGGTGAATTTGAATATAAACTGTTTCAGTTGCACAACGACACGCTTTACTTCTGATAACATAGATATATACACATAGCTACACCTTTGGAAGTCCAAATGCTTGGGTCAATGCTAGTCCAGCTCCACAAGGGCGCATCAACTAATTGATTAGATTACTAAAAACTGTTGGAGCTGCGGAAGATCAACAACAAAAAAAAACATCTTTGCATTGTATAAATTCAATCTCTTAATATTGTATAATTGCTTAGCACATATGTGAGTACTATGTATCTACTCTATAGCGACCATTTACTGGGTACGTCTTTCATTGACTTGAATGTGCCCTGGCGGCTGAGAGTATGCCATGCTCACTTTAATGTCTCGCTGATGGTGGCGTGTGTGTTGGATCATTTAGCTCCCTTCAAAATGGTTGAGCTGAATGGTGCTAATATGCGTCATGTTCGTGAACGGGCGCTGTCAGTAGGGACTGGTCATCTCTTAGCGGCTAAGGCTTGTTTTAACTTATTATTGAATAGTTTTTACATATTTTATATCTGATGCTTTTAACGTTATGCATCGTTCTCACATGTATAATACTAATATGAACTATGTAACCATATTTTGTTTAAAAGAGTGTCCATGGAGTTTCTTGCTCGTTCTTCTCCATAGGTACCTACTGCTTTGGAATGGGCAACTAGCTTCATCTCTCTGACTGACCGACACCTTGACAATTCAAAAGTGCCTGTAATTGGTTTATTTGAAATAAATACTTTGAGTTTGATAACACAATGTTCCAGGCCGAAAGCAAAGGTTTTTTCCTAGCACAAACACTGCCACAATTTTTTGTGCTATTCTAAGCTCATTGCCTTTAATACACAAACATCTTCATGGCAGTGTATGAGCTAGCTGCTGCAGCCATCACGGCGAGGGAACTCCAAGGACAACTCAACACGTATACTCTCAGACAACATATGGCTGTACGGCAAGCGCTGAACAGTCACACAGTTTATTCTGGGCTAATATGCGAGTACCACCAGAGCCTGCCTCAATAACCATTCAATGGATCAAAGGACACAGCGCAGTTCGCAAGCAACTGACGAACCGGCCAGAAGGGACCGAGTATGGCAAAAATCAAAATCAAAAGTCATTTATTCAAACTAGGCTGAAAATCAGCACTTTTTGAAGGTCAAAGTTACATAAGACAGTCCCCCAAAAACGCCCACCCTTCACCACTTCCTAGTGCTTTACCACCAGTGGGACCCGAACCCATCGCGTCATTCCCTTCTAGAACTTACGTGAGCGAGATAGATAGCATTCTGTCTCTTGCTTACTAAGATATTACCAATTTTTAAGTGACATGAATGGAGCTGCGAAGCTGCTGGCCCGTGTCAAACGTGTTCATAACATGTCGTCCTTACCTCATTCATAGTATCAATGAAGGTCTGCACCAAGTTTTCAAGCTGTTGTTTGTTTTGTTCCTGAGTCTGCGTACTAGAAGTTGTATATGTATCTGTCAAGGCAAATAATTTCTCGTCAATTTTATTTACGAATAAGTAATGTATAAATTGTAAAGTCCCTGAGCACAAATTCGATTGGAATGTGTTTAAGGTATCTGTTGCCAAATCGTATGCAAGGGGCAGTAGTGACTGGATTGATCAAAAGAAAAACCCCACTACATATAAGTTGACACAAAAAGATGCAAGTTTCAAGTTATTGGACGACTTCGTAACAGCGTTATCATCCAATTTTTTTAGGGTGGGAAATTATCAATTGACCCCTCCTGCTTTGGGTGGAGCAGAAGGCAGTGTCAGACTCTTACTGACTAAAACCCATCTATGTTCCTTCCTTATCCATTTATGTTCCGGGGTAGAGGTAACCCTTTCGGACACCCTAAGGTTGAATATCACGTGCAATCATAAAAACAAGATATATTTGCCTATGTGACAGTTACAGTTTCAATGTTAGTTAATTTTTAGTCCTGTGGGAATTGTTGTCATAAATGGTAAAGCAATTACGATGTCGACTATACACTGTTATATAGAAGAAAGAATATTTATTTAAAATTACAAAGAAATGGACATTAATTACAATCTATACCTAAATGTAAAAATATAATATCCTAACAAACTAAAACTTAGACAAACTAAAATATAGCGTAAAAAAAAACAAAAATTGATCAACATCGCTGGCGCCATTGCCACGTTGTATGGCAATCAAAAAATCAAAAATCAAAAGTCATTTATTCAAATTAGGCTGAAGATCAGCACTTTTTGAAGGTCAAAGTTACATAAGACAGTCCCCCAAAAACGCCCACCCTTCACCACTTCCTAGTGCTTTAGCTGGGAAGAAGAAGTGGCGCAACAAGGCGCAATGTTAAGCCTCTGGCCAAGGTGAAAGCCAGCCTTTGGGTCATGTCTTATATAATGCGTATTTACCTAGCGCACTCTGCAGGTTGCTGAAAGCGGTGTTGACGGTGTCAGCAAAGTGTCTGACTCCGGTACTTATAGTGTCGCGCTGTTCTTCAGACTCCTCGCGGTACGTGCGAGTTATTTGTAGGTTGGTGGATTCCACATTTCTGGGGAGGGAGAAATTTTTCATAAATCAATAAAACTTATCGAATAATACTTTAGAAGTTCAAGTCACGAAGATGAATACATACAACTACATATAAACTCTTAAGGATTTTTTTTTCAGGCTGGGAAATCATCCAATGACTTATCCCGCTCTGGGTGGAGCGGAAGAGAGTGTCAGACTCTTACTGACTAAAACCCATCCATGTTCCTTCCGAAGCCCTTTATGTTCCGGGGTAGCGGTAACCCTTTCGGACAATCCCGCTTACCCGGCAGGCTTGGCCCTGAGGGGCCCCTTCATATGCTGACATCTCTTTGAGGCGCGTGTGGAACATATACGCGCCGTCCGGCACGGGTCTGGTGCTGATCCATCCATGTTCCTTCCTTAGCCCTTTATGTTCCAGGGTAGCAGTAACCCTTTCGGACAATCACGCTTACCAACAAATTGCCCTGAGCTGGTACCGGCACATGTTGCTATGTGTAACTTACTTCCGCTTGTCTACAGTGTCGTGCAGCCGCGCCACGTGCTGCGTGGCCACGTCAGCAGTGGCGAGCAGTTCTCTCGCCTGCGCGCTCAGGGCCACCTCCGTGCTGCAGTGCGCTGACACCAGCACTTGTTGTTCCTCGCATGCTTGCTGGGTGCGGACCAGTTGCTGAGGAAAAAGATACGAGATTCCAGTATTTTCGGCAATTGCAATTGTGAATTAGAAAATAGGCTAAACAGCAATTTGTTTTTCTATTACAATCGTAGGTTCCAAGATAGACAGCACCTTTTTATCGTACCCATGTCGTACAGTTGATACCGTTAGGTTGACTGTAATATTTTTGTTTCGTGTTTAACTAATCATCATAGTATATGATGGGGCTGCCTTTTCTAAGATTGTAATTAATACAACATCGGTGCGAAAATAAAATCATTCACGGTCTACTCACATGGCTAGTACTCGCGAGCTCCTGCTTCGTCCCCTCAAGCTGTGTGACCGTGCTCGCCAGCTCATTACTCTTCACCTCCAGCGTCTGGTTCAACTCCTGGAACACTGTCTCCATGCGATCCCTCTCCTCCTCCATAGCTCGCTTCTTGAGGAGAAGTTCTTGAATCTCCTTGCGTTGTTCCTCTTCCTTTAACGTCAATTCGGCGTATGTCTCGCTAGCTAGGTATACGCCTAAAGGACAAAAATGTTTGGGTAAATATTTTTGGTCCGTTAATGTAGAGTATAACATATTCTACATATACGTTTTATTTATTCTGTTTTGTTGCAAAGAACTAAATACACAAATATATGAATAAAATGATGTAATGGTTTTCCCTTACCATTCCTGTCCCTCGTAGCCTGCAAGTCCCTCTTCAGTCTATCAATTTCCTCAGCATACTCTTTCAATATAGCCTTCTTTGTCATCTTCTGATTGACTTCCGGCTTGTTCTGTATGTTCTTGGCGCGGTGAGCATACTCCAAGGTGCTCATGGTTTCCTCCAGGTCCTTGTGTCCAGGGGATATGGTCGCTATGATCGATGTCTTGGTGCGACCGCCCAGGGATTCTTGGAGGATACGGGTCAGCTTAGATTCCCTGTGGAAGTTGACGCGTATGTAGTGCTGGGGTATTGTGGAACATTTTGTAGTGATCAGAAAAGTTTTTATTTAAACAAGGCAAAATTTAAAACCCAACAGCAACTAAAATTTTCGCTCTTCAAGCAATTCGATGCCGTTAGTAGCAGTTATTTTAGTTAAATCTCTGATTTGATGCCAAGTACTGCACCACATTGCTTGAAAAATGGTCTAGGACTGGACTTTTTAGCCGCAATCGTGTTTTCTTTTTCCACCTTTCGAAATTATTTTTTTTTGTGAATTGTCTACTCTCTCTTTCTCCTCTCTATCTTTTGACCAAATGGTCAAACTACTATTTTTCTTCTCAATAAATTGACGCAAAAAAATACCCATTTTGATTTTATAATATTAATTTTGGTAAAAGACATTTCATGCTTTATACAGTGTGTTAGGTTAAGGGAGAGAGTTGTTGCCATAGTCAAAGTTGTTCATTTTCATGAGTTCTATAGCCCCTGAAAGTATTTCCCTCGTTTAACCTAACACACTGTATAATCTGTGTCATACATACCTGTAAGGTATGTGCGGATGCCTCTCCACGAGCGCAGTGATAACTCTCCCGAGCGTCAACAACGACTGGTTGATATTAACGCACTCCCTCGCGCGTTCCTTCTTCGCCGGATTGTCCGACCCTGCCTTGCTGATGTTCTCAGACCCCGCCAGGTCTACCAGGTTTAGTTTCCCGATCTTCATCAGCTCCTCACCTTCAGGGCTGTTCTCCTTCATGTGGACTACGATGGTGAAGACTGTGTGGGAGCGGCTGCGGATGAAGGAAGGTGTTGTTGGAAAATGTTATTTGTGACATTAAAAGGTGAAATTTGTGCTCCATTGAATATAGGATGGCTCCACTTCTTACTAATTCGTGTTACACTATACATCCGTGCTAAATACATTGTGACTCAACTAAGCAGGAATGTATTACTGCAGTCTACTTATTATAGTGTAAGCGATGATGGACGGCTCAGTACCTAAATAATTATTTTATACTAATTATTTAGTTCTTAAAAACTATACTGATTTATTTCTGTGTCATTTGAATAATAAAAGGCGGGGTGGTTGCGTACGAACGTCGCAACTCGTCATAGATAACTAATAACATAGACAATATTTAAAAACGCACGGGTCGGCGCGAGGAAATCGAGACAAATAATCGATCGCGATCGAGCGCACCCTCACTTCACTCACCCCCCGCCACCGGCAGTCGCACGAGTGTCGCCCGCTAGGCACGACGCGGGCCAAAAATATCGTACGCGCATCAAAACGTCTGCGCAGCTACCCCATTTTAGTGCATATTATTTTCGTAGTTTTCTTTCCTAAACACCCAGTGCAACGATCCGCTACAAAAGTGGTCCTTCGAGCCGGATCAGCAGTGTTCAGCGCAAAGAAACACAAAACCTGTGTGGCAGGATGCCGTTATTTCAAACGCCGCGTTCCGGGAGAACACGTGCACAATCGAGAGAAATAATGGCTAACGAAGCGAAAATGAAGCTAGAAGCGGGTTCAGACGTCCAGTACAACAGGAAAAGCGCTGGAAAGATCCTGTCCGACATCGTCGCGACTCAAGATGGCGGCGCGCACAACCGCGAACAAGCCGCCACGTGTACGAGCCACGCGTCGTCCTCATCAGCTACGCGGCAAAAGCGGCTCGAATATAAAGCAGCTCAAGCCAGAGCTATCATCGAATTGAAAGAGGCTCAAGCTGAAATGACGATGACTATGACTAAAGCTCGCATAGAAAAGGAGTTATTAGAGAAAAAAATAGCCGCCGATTTGGCACACCTAGAAGATTCCAGATGTTCAAAGCAATCTTCATCTATATCATGCAAAAGTAAAGTAGAAAAGTGGCTGGAACAATCCGTTACCGCACCTGGGTCGTCGCTTGAACGGAACGTGGTCGGCGAAGTTTGTAAAAACAGCGCCAGCCGCACACGGCAACCTACAGATCAGTCGGCCGGTACTCAACCTGCAATTGAAGCGCTCACTAACGCTATAAAGGACGCCATCAGTGCTTCAACCTCAAAATCAACAAACAGTGAACTCTTGTCAAGGTTAGCTATCTGCAAAGACCTGCCCATATACTCCGGAGACCCGATGGAGTGGCTACATTTCAAAGGAGCCTTCTACGAGTCCACGCGCCTTTGCAACTACAGTGATTCCGAGAATTTATGGCGCCTACGTAAGTGTCTCCGCGGCGAAGCAAAGGAGTCGGCGTCATCTTTACTGATGAGCGCCACATCACCTCAAGAGATACTTGAGACATTGGAACTTCGTTTTGGTCGACCTGAAAACATAATGAGGACAGTTACGCAACAGCTAAGAAAATTACAGCCGCTACCACAAGCATATCATACGGAGATCGTAAACTTCGCCATCAAGGTAAAGAATTATGTTACAGCAACTCGCACTGTGCAACAAAGTGATTATCTACGAAGTCCCGAACTAGTAACCATTGTTGTCTCCAAATTGCCCACCGAACTGATTAATAAATGGGCCGATTACCTATATCAGTATGATAATCAAGACGACACACCAAAATTAGAATTATTATCCAAGTTTCTTCATCAAGAAGCCAAGAAAGTTGCAATAACAGGAGTAAGCTACGTGCACAGTCAAATCGATTGGAAACCGAGATCTAATTCCGAGAAATATAAAAATCACAAGCAATCAGTGTTAGTGTGTGCGGAGGTCAACAACCCCTCCATATCTGATACATGTAAATTCTGTAAAAAACCTATTCACAAACTAACAGAATGCAGCAAATTCAAACACGCTATGCGCAAAGACCGATGGCGCTATGTTCGCATAAACAAACTGTGCTTCAAGTGTCTCGGAGATCGACATGAAAATCAGTCGGAGTGCACCGCCGAGAACTGCGACGTCGACGCCTGTGGTGGGCCGCACCATCGCTTGCTTCACTGGGTGAAACCGCAGGCAGCGCGCCAGGCCGCAACCGAGCCGCAGCCGATCCGTCAGCAGCCCGACGCGGACGCGGCGCCGCGCGCCTGCACTAGCAGCGACGAACTCGTAGCCCACACGATCGAAACGCGATGTTCCGAAGTGTCAGTCTTACATAATAACCCTGAAAAGTGTAAAGTGCTTAATGTGTCAAAAATAGTGCTTAAAATAGTGCCGGTTACCATACATGGACCCAAACAAAGTGTTCACGCACACGCGCTGTTAGATGATGGCGCGACGGTGAGCCTTATCGCAGCTGATATCGCGGATAAGGCTGGGTTACACGGTGAGTGCGTCACGATGCGTGCCACGAGTGCATGGGACTCCAGCGAGTTGGTATGTAAAACTGAAATATTAAACTTTGACATTAGTAACAGTGACGGCAATAAGTTTAAATTACGTGCTCGCAAATTAAAAGAATTGAACTTACCTGTGCAATCGACTTCTTGTATGGACTTTAGTGAATACAAAAATATGTATAATATTAAACTTAATTCTTGCAATTGTGATATCATAAAACCTACATTGTTAATAGGTCAAGATAACTATGATTTGATTGCGCCAATTGTTTGTAAAAAGTTTGAACCTCATGGGCCGTTTATTACACAAACGTTGCTCGGGTGGTGTGTGCACGGAGCCTTATTTTATCAAAATGGTAAACAACGTGCGCGCGCACGCTCCTCAAGCGGCGCGAGCGACTCGCATTTACTTACCATCCCCGCGTGCACAACTTACCCACAGCGTCAGCCGCCCACATTCATACCGCTAGATACCTACAACAGAGATCTTCCTATCGTCAATCAAAATAACGATAATATAGATTTACACGAACTAATACGTCGTTCTTTCTCGCTTGACTCTATCGGGATTAGTAATAATCCGCGTCAAAATATCGAAGAAACAAGAGCTTTGAACATACTTAACAAATCAGCTGAGTTAATCGGGGGTCAATGGACAGTGGGTCTTCCCTGGAAATCAGATGTTTGCGTTATGCCCGATTCGTATTCCGTCGCCTTGAAAAGACTAAAATCAGTCGAACGGAAGATGTTATCCAACTCGGAATATGAATCGCGATATCGAGAACGGATTACACATTTGTTTGAAAATAATTACGCTAGAAGACTTAGCGAGTCTGAGTGTAGGGACTCGCTCACTAATCGTACGTGGTACTTACCTCACTTTGGGGTCGATAACCCGAATAAAAAGAAGTTGAGGCTAGTATTTGACGCCGCTGCTAAATCTAATGATTTTTCACTTAACGATTTTTTACTGCAGGGACCTGATTTATTAAATTCCTTGTACGGTATAATGTTTAGGTTTCGAGAAAATTGTATAGGTGTAATTGGCGATATAAAAGATATGTTTTTAAGAATTAAAATTAAAAATGATGATCAAAACGCATTAAGATTTTTATGGAGAGAGAAAGGGAGCGACCAGGTCAATAAATACGCCATGACGTCACTCATATTCGGTGCTAATTGTTCTCCCTTTATAGCACAATTCATAAACCAAAACAAGAATGCTTCTCTTTTTCAAGAGCAACTGCCTGACGCGGTTAACGCAATTAAACTTAACCAGTATATGGATGATTATATAGATAGTTTTACAGATTTAAATATAGCCTCCAAGACAATAAAAGACGTTTCCTATATTCACAAACAAGGTGGATTCGAGATGCGTAATTGGTTAAGTAACGTACCGACCGTGTTAAGTGAAGTCCCCAAAGAAACCCTTAATGACAAGGCAATACAGTTCAATATAGATAACCAACCGGAACGAGCACTTGGGCTGTTATGGTTTCCAAGTACCGATATGTTAGGCTTTGACTTGTCTTTTAAACGGATACCGCAAGATGTATTACTTCTGACACGAATACCGACAAAACGCGAACTATTATGTATAGTTATGTCAATTTATGACATTCACGGTTACCTAAGTCCTTTCACAATTAAAGGGAAAATTCTAATGCGTAAAGTTTGGGAACAGAATCTTAACTGGGATGATAAATTAAGCGATGATTTATATGATTTATTTAGAGAGTGGATTAGTCAAACTCAGGAAATTAATGATATTCGAATTCCGCGATGGTATTTTTCGACTGACCTGACAAGCGATAGTTTAGCGAGTTTGGGAATTCATATATTTTGCGATGCATCGCCCAGCGCGTACGCCGCGGTCGCTTACTGGCGGCGCGAAAGCATCAACGGACGCGTTACCGTTGCGTTCATCGCGAGCAAATGCAAGGTTACTCCCCTGAAACCGGTGTCCGTGCCGCGATTGGAGTTGCAGGGAGCAGTGTTGGCGTGTAAATTGGCTAATAGCATAAAAAAGGAACACCGATTGCAACCGAATTCAGTACACTATTGGACGGATTCAACTACAGTTTTGTATTGGATTAAGAATCAATGTCGAACCTATAAAGTTTTCATTGCAAATAGACTCGGGGAAATTGATGAGTTAAGCAAGGTTGACGAGTGGCACTATGTGCCTACTGACTTAAACGTAGCTGACCTGGGAACAAAGAATACCGATTACGTGCTTAGTAGTGATTCCACGTGGTTTTCCGGACCGTCGTTTTTGTACCAACCGCCTTCTTGCTGGCCTCAACAACCTGACATAAAAATAATTACTAGTGATGATAAAATATTAGAAAGGATAAACATTGTGAGCGATAATAATAATAAAATAATTTGTGACTTACCTGTACCGGATCCAAGTAGATTCTCCCGTTGGCTGCGATTATTACGTGCTACGGCTACAGTTTTATTATTTATCGAAAAATGTAAGAAAAGTTCAATTACCTGTATTACCGTAGATTTAATGCATAAAGCAGAGATGTTGTTGCTTTATCATTCACAGTTACAGTCATTTTGTAATGAAATTAATCTGTTAAAATCAAATAAAGAAATAATGCGTGGAAGTCGTTTACGAACACTTACACCGACCATCGACGAAAATAATCTTTTACGTGTTGGCGGACGAATAGGAAACGTGAAAGATGTTGATCAGCTGACTAAATTTCCTATTATTTTAGATGGTAAAAACCATATAGCGCGGCTCATAGTGTTGCATTATCACGTGAATGCTGCACACTCGTGTAACGAAATGATTATTAATGAATTAAGACAAAAATACTGGATAGTAAATTTAAGGCCTACTGTAAAAACTGTTGCCAAAAATTGCTTGATTTGTCGTTTTAGAAAAACTTCACCTAATCCTCCACGCCTTGGTGACTTACCTGAGTGCAGACTTACCCACCATCAGAGGCCCTTCACAATGTGTGGTGTAGACTTGTTTGGCCCCCTGGAAGTAGTAGTTGGTCGACAAAGGGTACGCAGGTACGGGGTACTGTTTACTTGTCTTACAGTACGCGCTGTGCACTTAGAATTAGTTTCGTCCCTCACAACCGACTCTATGATAATGGCTCTGCGTCGGATGGCCGCACGCAGAGGTTGGCCCCACACAGTGTTCTCTGATAATGGCACCAACTTACGAGGCGCTGATGTCGAACTAAAGAAAGCATATCAGGAGGTGATTGACCATCAGCCACAACTGGTGACAGAGGCCTTAAATAAAGGAGTCCACTGGAAATTTATTCCCCCTGCTAGCCCCCATATGGGAGGAGCATGGGAACGCCTCATTCGCAGTGTAAAAGGTGCCTTAAAGGTAGTTTTGAAAGAACGCGCTCCTAGGGAAGAAACGCTCTGTACATTCTTATGCGAAGTGGAGAATATTATAAACAGTCGACCATTAACTCACGTGTCCGTTGACCCTCTGGACTCAGAGTCATTAACGCCAAACCATTTCCTCATAGGTTCGTCGTCAAATCTACCGCAACCTGGCAGGTTTGACGACAAAGATCTTCTTTTACGGAAGCAGTGGCGTATAGCTCAGCGGTTAGCCGATTTATTCTGGTCTAGGTGGATGAAAGAGGTCCTACCTACCTTAGCTCCGCGTAAAAAGTGGAACCGCGAAGGCGCGCAATTGAAGGTAGGAGATCTCGTTGTAGTGGTAGACCCCGCTTCACCGCGGAACGTATGGCCGAAGGGCATTGTTGAGACAATATACCCTGGGCCTGACGGACGAGTTCGAGTCTTAGACATAAGGACAAAAACTGGTATCATGAAGCGTCCAGCATCGCGTATAGCTTTACTTCAGAGTGTTGATGAGTGTCGTAATGACGACACTAAGGGGCAGGATGTAAGCGATGATGGACGGCTCAGTACCTAAATAATTATTTTATACTAATTATTTAGTTCTTAAAAACTATACTGATTTATTTCTGTGTCATTTGAATAATAAAAGGCGGGGTGGTTGCGTACGAACGTCGCAACTCGTCATAGATAACTAATAACATAGACAATATTTAAAAACGCACGGGTCGGCGCGAGGAAATCGAGACAAATAATCGATCGCGATCGAGCGCACCCTCACTTCACTCACCCCCCGCCACCGGCAGTCGCACGAGTGTCGCCCGCTAGGCACGACGCGGGCTAAAAATATCGTACGCGCATCAAAACGTCTGCGCAGCTACCCCATTTTAGTGCATATTATTTTCGTAGTTTTCTTTCCTAAACACCCAGTGCAACGATCCGCTACAATAGAATTAATACTTAAATAAAACCCACAAATGTACAGAGGCGGACTCAAAGCTATAGTCTATACTTGTACTACTACTACTATTTGTAAGTTTGTAAGTTTGTATGTAGGGGGTAATCTCCGGAACCACGGATCCGATTTCAAAAAAAATTTCACCGATAGAAAGCTACATTATTCCTGAGTGCTATAGGCTATAAATTATATCATTCATATTAGCCGAGCTATCGCAATTTTAGTCTAGCATGTCGGAAAGAAATACCTGTGAAAACAGAATTATTTGCATGCGCTGCCTAAACAGTTGTTTAAAATTGAAAGCAATGTATGGCAACCCGGTTCGCCTTAATTATTTCTACAAAAAAGTCCGCGACACCATATTCCTATCTTTTGTATTTTAACTTTTATATTTCGTTTTATGTTTTAAAAAAGTATTTTTTCGACTTACTTCTAATGTTAAAACAAGAAATTTTCCGCGGACGAAGTCGCGGGCAGAAGCTAGTATATAATATAGCATAACTTAATTTTAATTTTCTATCAATCAACAATAATACAGTCTACTTCAGACATTGTCTACTTTCCAGCAATTTTGTAAATAAATAATTACTGACTATCAAGACAAGAATAAACATAAACTATAATTTAACTCTATTCTATAAAAATTCCTGTGCACAAATTCCTGTATCTACAAAATCTATGATGTTTGATCATGCTTCCTCAGCATACTATTGTAGAAACCGACCCAATGCCAAAAATTAAGTAATAAACAAAAACAAATGAAGAAGCATAAACAAAACATAATTATTTATTTCTTATAAAGACTTACAACATAAACGTTTTGCCATTGGGAAGGCTGCTGCAATAATAACATAATTCATATAAGGTGTTAAAAAATTAACTCTTTTCGTGGTAGTATTGTACTCATTGTTACGAACAATTTTTATTATGGGATGAACCCTGAAATCGCGAAATAAATATGAGCGCATTGCTCCCACGAAATTCTAGTTAATTTTTTAACACCTTACATTTAATTTTAAAAAAAACATTAACAAAACAAACTCAGTGTTGAGCAGACTCAGGTAGTATATTTATATTCTGGTTTCGTCAATGCATATCAACCAAAAGCTGTCCTACCGCGCGCCGACGTGGAAGCGACGCAGCAACGGTTTTCTCCCTCAAGAAACGTAGAAAAGATTGTAGATCCCGTGTAGATAAAAGATATACACACATTAACAATTGATCGCTGACTTTTCACCGTCGGCGAGTACTAGTTTGTCGCAGCGACAAGAACTAACAAAGTGAGTACTCGCTCAGCTACAGATAGTTTCATCCACGAAGACACGCCCCACTCTCTTTCCTAATCGCTTACAGTGCTACAGCTAGTTAGTTGTGCTGTCGAATCAGTGAAGGAAAACATCGTGAGGAAACCAGTATGTCTGAGAGATATTCACAACAGCATGTGAAGCTAAAGTCATAAAATGCCCATGGGCAGCATAAAATAATCACACGAAAAGAAGAAGACCGCTGGCGACTCGCACGACTTATCATCCAATGACTCCTCCCGCTCTGGGTGGAGCGGAAGGGAGTGCCAGACTCTTACTGACTAAAACCCATCCATATTCCTTCCTTAGCCCTTTATGTTCCGGGGTAGCGGTAACCCTTTCGGACAAACCCGCGACAAGACTCGCACGACTGACACTAGAACTCCCCACACCCCGCGGCCCCCTCAACCCAAAAGCAGTGGGGCAAGTTTTGGTGGATGACACTATATCTACACATACGCATACCAGCAAGTAATCGTTCGCCACCGTCTTTCACCAGCTTTTTGTTGCTTGCATACTCGTTATAGTTGCTAGCTCTACTCGCTTCTCATTAATCAACAGTGGTGATGAAATAGGTGGAAAACAAGTGCTATGGTTAGGAAAATGATAGTTTACCTTGATTGTGCATTCATAAGTGTAGAGGCCACCCTCTTTCTCTCCTGACCCTGAGCCATGATCTTGTAAACTTCATTTTTATTGTATACCTGTCACAAAAAAAAGTACTTTTATGGAAAAGGAGAACAAAATTGGTGCCTGATGGGGAAGACTGAATTGATTCAAACTTGTAAATCTAAACTAATATTACAAATACGTAAAATTATTTGTTTGTTTGTACAAGGCTATTATTTATTTATTTAAACTTACACCCACTATCCTTACAGGTCACCCTAATACAATAGTGGGTGGGTGACTAACCTATCTCAGGTGTAAAAAAATATCTACTTATACATAAAAATCTACTTAAAACTTAATTATAACAAACTAAACAACACAAATAACACACAACCACCTAAAATAATATTTAGATGTAACTAACATCTCTGGCAGTATCAGACGCCAGCACATCAAACTATCCCTGTCAAATTTTCACAATAAAAAATGAACCTTATATCTTTGCAATAAAGTTGAAATACTATCAAAGAAATTTGACAGATTGTGGTAACTTGATGTGCTGAGCGGACAATGGACAATTAGAAATCGGAAATCCTAAGAGTCTATTAGTCCTATGTGTGCGATATTGCATAGATTACCAATACGATTTATCGTCGCGGACAAACGGTTCGCGAACTATTATTCCATCATAACTTCTAAACGCCTAGATCGATTGCGATGTTTGTGGTTTGTTGTCCTTGCACTATCATAGGATAGAACATTTACAAAAAAAATTAACTATGGTACGTAATTGAAAACCAGAAACTTATTAATAGTATCTTGGGACATTCCTCAACTGAAACAAAAAGCTTCCACACTTACTGTAATCTCCTCCAATCCATTAACAATATTGGATCCCTTCCTCGTCACATCTTCGTAGATCCTCAGCTTGGAGTTATCTTCGGAACTGGACAGCAGATCGAACAGCTCTTCGTTGTACAGCTCGAGGTAGGACACGCGGACTGTGTACTCCGTGTTAGTGAGGCGTAACTCGTCAAACAGCTGCGAGAGCGCGCGCGGGATTATACCGGCCAGCGGGTCCTGGAACATACCACATAGAGCTTGAATTGAGAACCTACTTTTTTTTAGTTGGCTAAAAAGAGGTTGGTAGGATGTTATGGTAACATTGGATAAGTAAAATTGAATTTGGAAGGGGTTAACATTCACATCTGTGTGTGTGTGCATTCATTCGATGTAAAACCATAAAATTGGAAAAAAATATATATATCTACTTCTTTGATGAGCACTGAAACTGTTCTAGTCTATATAAATTATCTCCTTGTCGTTTAATTAAACTAAGGGTTCCACACAAACTTAACTCTATTACTAAGCCTCTGCCGTCTGCCAGCACACTATATTTCAAGAACTGCAATAAGTTTTCAAGTTTTCAAGTCAAGTTTCATAAAGTTAAAAATGACTGGGGTCCCCATACAAGAATGTAGTGTTTAATATGGTCCCTTTATGAGCGAGTTCAACACACACGTGGCTGGTTTCTTCTGAAACACTGACACTAGTTTTCGTGTTTTCAACTCACATCATGTTCATGGCAGCATATGGGTTAAGTTAAATTACGAAAAGTTTGAGGAGAAATTTCTGTCCATCAACCTAATTTAAAAAAAAAAATGAAGTCTTGGTATACTTACATTCTGCCAGTGTGTATCACTGCCAGTATGCTCTCCAACCATGGTGTGTGTCTTGCCGGTGCCTGTCTGCCCGTAGGCAAACACGGTGCAGTTGTAGCCATTGAGGACCTCCTCTATCAGAGGACTCACCACCTCTTGGTAAATGTGTAGCTGGAAACAGAAGTAAGAATATTTGAAAAGAGGCTGAATGATGAATCAATAAGGTTTGGTGTGGACTAGTCCATCAAACAGTATTCAACAGCATTTTAAAGTGCTTTTGAATTAGGATTTGATCAGTTATTCCAATACTGGATAGTTCAAAAACCAACAGTCCTATGGACTAAGGACAAAGGTAAGCAGTGTTAGCCTAGTGGTATGACCGTCGGACTGCCAAGTCTTAGGTCTCGAGTTCGAACCCAAGGAATGCACCTGTGACTTTTCAGATTCATGTGCGTATTGTATAATTATCACTTGCTTAAAAATCGGTGAAGGAAAACATCGTGAGGAAACCAGCATGCCTGAGAGATATTTCTCAACAGCACACAGCACAACACATGTGATGCTAAGTCAGAGGCCCATGGGCAGCATTAAAACTCTGACACCAGGTTAGTCACTAACCACACGAAAAAGAAAAAGAAGGACAAAAACCGCACGGTATGAACAATCCACAGATATTTTTAATTATTTTACAATACAATTACTTTATTTGGAATAAAACATATTACTACCACGCACAATGGTTCATCTAAGGACTGAGTGCGGAAACCAAAACCTCAAGATAAGTTGTTATTTATATTGATCACTGCTCCCAAGGGTATAATTAAAATCAGGTTAGATCATTAAATATTTTAATCAAATGGGCCTCACATAACCTGACCAGGACAGTATAATTATGGACTTAATCCAAAACATCAGTGTTTCATATCAGAATAGTGGGATGGAAGACACCCACATCAACTAGTTCTAAAAAAGTTTAAGATCTTAGTGTAGTAGGTCAGGTGCCCTATACACCTACATACATACTATATGTACATAAACAAATCAAAGAGGAGTACGGAGTCTAGCAAGAAGAAGTTTCTACCTCCTACCATAGACAAAAGGCGTGAGATTTAAGACATGCCTATTATTAGTATCTAGTCAACCTACTTCCAAAAATATCATGTCATCATCATACCTGGCTAGCATTGGGTCCAAAAGCCCGGTCAAAGGTGAACTTCTTAGTGTGTGAGGTCTGTTGTGACTGCCGCACCACCACTTCACGGTTGTTAACTACCTCGATCACGCCCAGCGACTTGATGTCCTTCTCACGCTGGTTAAGTGGTCTGGGGAAGAATAGACATTATATGAATTAGTTATTTGACCCATGATGTACTTAAGGATAAAGGAATGCAGACTCTGACTGGAGTGACATAATATTAATGACCTACATAGACCACACCTTATTACCACATAGATTATTACAGGCCAATTTAACAGTTAAGATAAGTTATTTATATACATCCTGTATCTAAATATCTGGTCAGAGAGTTGTGTTGGATCAAAGGTATTATGTTTTATGAGTACAGTAATTCAGCTCACAAACGATCAATGAAATGATTGGTCAAGTGTTAAACTTTTATGAAGAGAAGAATAAGGGATCATTTGTTTGTTTACATTAAAATTATTACAGTCATTCAAAATAGGTACTGTAAACAATGACGGTTTTTTGGACAATTATTGTATTGAGGTCATACAGTTTTGTTTAGATGATTTCAGCATGATTGGATTAAAGAATTACACGACTATACAATAAATGCATTGCAATATAATGTAGATTTGAGGTGAAAATGCGGAATTATGATGAAATACAACGAATAATCCAGTGAGTCATGCCGTTAACGAAAAATTTGTTCCAACAGTTGCGAAGTTTTAATTCCTTACCTCAAACGAATGGAAACCTGAATGTTCTGATTCTTGTCCTTCCGAATCTTATCCGTCGTCATCTTGACACAATACACATAAAATATTCGCAAATAAACACTCCACTACAATTGTTTTTTGAATAAATTCACTAAAAACTCGTCACTTTATTTGAAATTGTCAGAAAATCCGTTGAACGGTGCTGGGCTTCAAACAAAATTCAAATCTGAAGTTGATTTCCAAATCGGGATACTAGTATTTTGAGACATGTCTAAATATTGCGTTTTATTCACGAACAGAAATAAATTGCATCTATTTCTTGTGCAACTTATTTGTCCGATTTATCCATAGATCTGTAAATTAAAAATCAATTACCACATGCATGCCGGAGCATAACTTGAGAACGTCTCCAACGAATTTTTCTTTCTATCGTAATATTGTCAGACAGCACAAGGTTTGTTTCAGCGGGATAGTCCGGTATGGTTACCGCTACCCCGGAACATAAAGAAGGAACATGGATGGGTTTTAGTCAGCAAGAGTCTGACACTCCCTTCTACTCCACCCAGTGCGGGAGAAGACATTCGATGATTGCCCACTCCAAAAAAAAGGGGTATGGTTTGTTAGAAAAATATTTTAGGATATTCCACCGGAGACTAGATAGGAGGGTTAGTAGGTAGGTAGGTGGGCAGGTAGGTAAAAGGATACCCGGGACGGCATATAATTAAATACGGCGCATTGAATGTTTTCGCTCGAGTTCAACCAATCAGATGTTGTCAGTGGTTTAGAAATTTTGTTGGTTTTTCTCATAATTTTAGAAGTGAAACCCTTAAATCTAAGGGGAAGATTAATAAAGGGGGAGATTTTGCGTCACGTCACATACCTACACCACGCTCCTTGACCGACACTTTCGTTGTTTGTGCACCATAATTTCGTGTACTTTTATATGTACATTTTGCTTAGAGCATTTAACCTAGCTCTAAGACATTTTGTTATAACATCTCAAAACTTCATCCAAGTGAAATGATGTGACGTTCCGCTCTTTGCAGTGACTTACAAAGTTCAGCGCCATCTATCCAGCGACTAAGGAAGAGTTAAAAAGAAAATCCCCCATTACATGCAGCTGAGATATAAAGTCTGAAAGTGGCACCGATGACAGAAAAGTTGTGTTTTCAGGGTATGGGCATGTGATGTAGAGGAAGCAGGAAAATATCGTGGGGAAAGTTTTGAGTATTAATGTGCATGAAAACCAAACAAGCGATGGGTGAGTGAAAGATGATATGACTAGAAAGGGGGTGACTGCCGAGATGACTAATACCCTCAAATATAGTAAAGTAACCTCAAATAAATTAGTGTACGGGCAAGAGAATGATGATGACATTCAAAATTACATAGAATTACAAGAATATGTAAATTTTATTTGGACCAAACACTTTACACTGTTTTTAAACCTGCCAAACTGCGTAACAGTTTGTCGGCAGGAATAGCGCTCGTTTCAAAACATTTGGTGTGTATTTATATGACTGATGACGTGGATTGTGTACCTATCATTTTGGCTCTGGCATAACTTTTATGCGTATCAACAAAATTGTATTATAAAAGTGTTATAACTATTAGCTGTAACTGCTGGGACATACGTACAATGAGAAGTTTTAACTCAACAACTTACACCGTAGCAAGAGTGTGCCGCCGAGAGAACGTAGGTACAGAATACTCAGTATAACAAAATATGCTGTTACGCAGAGACTGCTTTAACAGCATTCGTAACCCAATAATAATTAAATCTAATCAGTACATACGTATAAATTAATACTCTTCTCTAAATCGCAACATACACGCCAAAATTCTTGAACAAACAAAAGCGTGAAACACTTCTAGCAAAACCAAATCAATGACTATTTGCTATTGAAATAATGTAGGCGCTTTTAAACATAAATGCTAGGCTGCCATGCTCCCGTCATATTCAAGACTTCTTTTACGCGTAGGTAGGTAGGTAGGATTTATGAATGTATATTTTTTTCCGTAAAATATGGGTTTTGATTTATGCCGTCACCCTTGTCAATATCAATCTGCCTAGCCTTTTCCCAACTACATTGGGGTCGGCTTCCAGTCTAACCGGATGCAGCTGAATACCAGTATTTTACATGAATCGATTGCCTATCTGACCTCCACAACCCAAGTCACTAACTGGGTAATACGGATACCCCTTGGTAAGACTGGCTGTCAGACTTTCGGGCTTCTGACTACCCGTAACGTCTGTCGAAGATCCACGAATGACAGCTGGGACCAACAGCTCAACGTACTTTTCGAGGCACGGAGGAGTCTCGATATCTGAAGATGGTCACCCATCCACAGACCAACCCTGGCAAGCAAAGCTTAACCTGATGGATCGATGCGTGCGCTTCTTATTACTTAGCCACGAGCTCAAGCTGTCACCCTTGTCACAAGCGCTAATAATAAAATACGTTGTTAAATAGGTACTTCTGTTATCACCAATCCAATATGGTAAAGATTTAATTTCCATTTCATTAAGACACGATAAAACAGATGTTTAAAAAACGGAATACCTAGGTAAACATTTTCAAGTGGTGTAGGAACCTAGGTATGTACGACTTGACAAAAACTTGTGTTAATTTCAATAACTGGTACGTTAAAAATAAGCAGATGTCCTGGCATAAGTTTTCTCTCCATTGCATTATTAATGTAAACAGTTCATCAGTAAAAAGGTTTGTTTTATAACCATGTAAATTCTTAAAAAAAAATTTTGAATAGATCATTGTAAATAACGACACACGTAATAGGTATGGTAAGTTCTTTTTCTTATTATTGCTACGTTACATTTTCATAGTTCTACGTATCTACATAAGTACCTAGTATTCGAAAAGTTAACTGTGGCGTCTGCTATCCACTTTTTCTTTTCGTGTGGTTAGTGACTAACCTGGTGTCAGAGATTCTATGCTGCCCATGAGCCTCCGCCTCTGACTTAGCTTCACATGCTGTTGGAAAATATTTCTCAGACTTGCTATCCACTAGCCCATGATCATCATTCAGGGGAAAGACATCCACTACCTAATCTGGAAAGAGGCCCAAGCAACACCGAGCCTTGCTGTGATCACTTGATGATGCAAAAGGATCAACAGCAGTGGCTTCTTGTCTGTGAACGCCAATTATCTGCTATCAACTAGTTACCAATAGGAACGACTGATGGCGTGGAAATAAGTTTCCCTTGATAATTGGAAGCTTGACTTGTGTCGTTTGCAAACCAATAAGATAATATTGTTATATCCAGCTAGCTACATTTCCAATTCATCCTAGTAGAACCACAAACTTGGCAGTCTCGCTTCTAGCATCATGTATTAAGTAACTTTTTAATGCTTCACATGTATATGGGGTACTTATAGCTAGCGCTGCTCATATTTATACACAAAAACCACATAAAATGCAAAATTATAGGTTCCTATTCTAAAGACCAAGAACATTATACATTAGCCCACTCAACTGATTACTTGCGTACAATCTGTTCCCATTAGAAATAGACGACCATTATACGCTACCGTTTCTTATTAGATCGAACATTCTTCAATCGTGTCTAACAGGAATGAGCCTTAAACATTGCTACATGTTCTTTTTACTTATGAACCAACAAGAACAGAAAAATAAACTGGATAAATGAGCTACGTCATTATACAGATAGTTTTTGCGTCTGGCAACACTCATTACCTACACCATTTCCTCCCGCGCTTTCTTGAAGAAAATTAAAGAGTCGCCGCATTAATTCTATCCGTATGTCGCAACGTTTTTGCTTCGGTTAGCAGCGTTATGGCGGCCCTCGTTTGCTTTTTGCCCGCGACGAGAGTTGCCGCCGAGCGCTTCCCAGACTCCGCAACGCGCAAAAAGTCGCCTCGTCGCCACCACTGGAATCTACACAAAAACATTAACCCCGCTCAATAACTGGCGACGTCGATGAAATACTATGAGTTCCTTTCAGTTTTTACCACTCGCGAGCTTTTTCCGCGCGCAATTTGCATCGGACGCACGCCGTCGGCCATTTTATAGTTTTTCCCGCGCAAACGATTCGAAATGATGGTCGCGTTCCGAAAATTGCGGCCTGATAAAAAGTTACCCATGAAATTCTTGTTTGGAGAATGGGCGTTTATGTATAATGATATTTTTTATAGCTGCTTTAACCCTAATATTATAAATATTTCATTTTGTATTTAATTTTCATGAAGCGTGTAAAAAGCCGAGTTAATTCAAGCTGTTACTGTTAATAATGTTTTTGTAAGAATGTAATGTTAGTATCTTACTATTGGATGAATTGAATTCCGATCATATCAGTGTTATTACTGCTACGCTGGCATGCCATGCTTGTTGATGGAAACTCTCGCGTCGCGGTGGTAACACAATGTTGTACCGAATTAATTTTTTTACACTAACCTGGAAGGGTTTCCCAATATTTTTGGTACCAATTTAGGTACCTTTTCTTGAAGATTTGATCAAATCGTCGAACATACTTACATAAAATTACTGTTTTTCTAGATCAATCTCTGATAGGTACAGGATTTTCAGAAGGACCAGGGTCTTAATAGCCATACCCAACCTGTATTACAACAACAAGATGTAGGTAACCTAGGCTCCGCCACCTTTGGCCGCCGAACCCTGGACGCGCTCGGTCCGGTCCTGCGGGACTGGCTCGAGCGGCGACACGGTTTCCTCTCCTTCCGTCTGGTGCAGGTGCTGTCAGGACACGGCTGTTTTGGCTCGTATCTGCACCGGATCGGGAGGGAGGAGACTGCGGCGTGCCACGACTGCGGCGCGGCGGAGGACAACGCGCAGCACACCCTCGAGGTGTGCCCAGCTTGGTCCGAGAAGCGCCGCAGTCTCACTGCGGAGATCGGACAGGACCTCTCACTGCCCGGCGTGGTCAAATCCATGCTGGAGAGTGAGAGTTCCTGGGCAGCGGTCGCCTCCTTCTGCGAGGATGTCATCTCGCAAAAGGAGGCGGCAGAGCGCGCGCGTGAGGAATACCCTCTCGCTGCGCCGCTCCGGAGACGAAGGAGAGGTCGGAGAAGAGGTCGTCTTCTCCCTCCTCCTGGTGGTGACAGGCGGGCGACCGGCACGGGGGTGCCTCCGCCCGCATTGCACTCGTCACCACCTTCGTCAGTCATTCCCGGCCCTCTCCCTACGGGGAGGGCGTGATGGGTTGGGTGGGTGTTCGTCGGAGGAGGACTGGACGCAAAGGCTGCGCCGATCTCCCAGGCCTCCTCCACTCAGACGATGCGGGAATGCCGCTGGGTCTTTTTAGTGGGTATACCGGGCTTAGCTCGGGGAGTCCCACATAGCCCCCCGCTCCCCCGAGCGGGAGGTATGCGTAATGCATTTTTTCCCAGCGCAAAAAAAAAAAAAAAAGGTAACCTAGGCTACGTTTTTTGGTAAATAAATGATTACTTATTTCATCTGCCTAGCCTGACCAACCACCAACCAACCAACCAATTTGGGGTCACGACCAATCAAATGTATTGTATAATTTACCAATTTTATTGAAAATTTTATGGTCAGATATGAGCCTTGGACATTTCCCTCGCATTTTCGTCATAACCCTCTCACGGTGACAAGACAAGACGACTAACAGCTCGTCTAGAAAGCACAAGTCCACGAATCTTTGCCTAATATATGAAAATGTTCTGCGAGCAATGTGTGGAATTAACAGCTTGTATGTAGAGAGGCGAGAGTCCGGTCACCGTGAGAAAATACTCATTCGAGAGTGTCTTTACTGTATACGCGGGCCAGGGGCACAGCGGAGCGGTGAGCGGAGCGGGCAGCGGTTTTAGCAGGTGAGCTTGAGATCAGTCTGATAAAGTCTGATTGCCTTGTTGGTCTAGTGGTCGCGCTTCTGCTGAGGATAAGGACCTGGGTTTGATTTCCCGGACAGGCAAAGTGGTTTTTTCTACCAATAATTTCTCATAAGCTGCTCAGAGTCGAGAATTGTGGACTGCTCATGGCAATAGGCTCGTTCCCTAATATATAAATGTGGGTGTTCAATAGGTACACATTTGACTAACCCTTGAGGGAATACAGGCGTGACCATCCAGCAGCTTTAAGTAAGAGTCATCAGAGATCTTTTGGGCCTGCTCGTTGCATCATAGACCTCATCCATCGGTTTCCATCAGGCGAGAGGAGACGTCTAAGTCAAGAGCTGACACATAGGGCAATGAAAAAAAAATATGCTGATTTGTATATGTAAGGAGGACAAATTTGATTGAACCATTGATTTAATGTTCATTTTTATAGTATACCTATTAGGTATGTAACTTTTGTCTTATCGTTCAAAACGTCGAGAAAAGAAAATGCGCATACGCATGATAAAGACTCTCTCTCTATTAGAGAGAGTTACATCTTTCTTCTCTATCATGTAACGAAATGTGCTTAAACGTGACGTGTCCTTGAAATTTCAATCTCAATATTTACATCTCATCCTCGCTGCTTATTAAGTATCACTTTGGTATGTACCAATGGATTTCATAAGCAACCTGCTATTTTCATGGCCTCACTTTTTCTGTAAATAATATCCGACCGACTCTTAAGGCAGTGTAGGTTTTTCCTTGAGCCGGTGAAAGGTTGTCGCAACACTAGATAGCTAGAAATATGTCGATATGATGATAAACTAACGGCAACACTGTGGGAAAACTATGGTGCCACCTTTTTGTAGGCTTGATGTGAAAAAGGCTGAATACACGACTTCCTAGAGCAACGAGAAAACTTGACAGTAATTTTTTTTTTGTCTCTGCCTCTTTCAAATTGTTATATGTTGTAGTTACAATTTACAAAGGTAATTGATTATTTGAATCGGTAAAAATAAAATATGAAATCACTTGAAAAAAGACCACTCGTCATACAAACTTCCATAACCGTACCTACAGAAATTAAATTTAATGCGAAGATATTAAATTGTTAAATTGCATTTAATGCTAATAAGTATTCCAAGTGATTCTAAAAAATTATGACGTCACAATGTTATATTTCATTCAAATCGTGTGCAAATGCCGCGTTTTGACAGTTCAAAAGGAATGTTATTGACTACCCTTTCAAATACTCAATTGTGCGTGAGCCCCCTTGCAAACTACATTAATATCTGTAATGTTTATCGAGTCATAATATTATAGAGTATTCTATCTATTTGTCAACAATACCTGATAAAACATTATTACATTGCTTTTAGCGCTTCGTACCTCAAAAGCTTATGGCATTTGATGAGTCCGTCTCTCTCGTCCGTCTCTCAAGCACAGAAATGGACAGGCCATTTCTGTGCTTGAAGTTATGGTAAAAGGGAAAAACGGAACCCTTATAGGGTCAATTCGTTGTCCGTCCGTCTATCTGTCTGTTTGTCTGTCAAGACCCCTTCTCTCAGGAATGCGTGGTATCAAGTTGAAATTAATATAAAATACGGAGGTCTACCGTCCCTTGGAGTTAAAAAAAAAATAAAGCTTCTAAGTCTCTGTTACTAGGATATAAATCAAAATCTATAGGGTATTGCCCATCGACCTCTAATCACGAATTTGCCAAGAAGCAAGAGCTCATAGAGCACAAGGAAAAAAAATCGCGATTACAATTTTTTATTTGGAGAAATAATCATGACGTGTATCAATGTATGGGAAAACATTTTTTCAGCTACAAAATTAAGTTTGTTCTTGTAATAAATTCATCCCAACTACGGACCCCTCATTTTCCGTGGTCCGACACGGACTAGGCCGGGTTTTTTTTTTACTTAATTACCGGAATTACTTACTCATAATTTATGTGGTAGATACTACAGATCGGTCCAACATTCGTTTGATCTCGGCAAAAGCGTGCGATGTAATGAGATGAGATCCTGTTCGAAATACAAAAAAAGAAACGGCAAGGCATAAACAAAATTATACACTCAGCCCATAAGCTCAAAAGAAAATTATATTAACCCATATACCAAAGGCCTGTTAACCCGAAATATAGGATTTTTTGCAACATCATCCGTATACCGTTGTTGGGTCGGCAGTTTTATGTATTTTTTACAATTTCCAAGAATGGTCCGCTTTCGTATCTCAACCGAATTAAGCTTTTGCAGACTGATTATCATTTTTAATTTGATACCGACACGAAATATTCTGTGGGCTGTTTTTTCTCGGCAGATAGAAGTTTACTGAATTGTTTAGCCTTTAGCTACCTGATTTTTTTGGGGTCGATAGTATTAAATGGGCTTATTCTTTTGGTTTTAGACTTTGGTGTATGTTTATATGAAGTATGTTGATATATCGACAAGTTGAATTAAATATCTGTTGTCATCTACCAAACCTGTTAATAAATAGGTACAGAGGCCAGCAGAGCAAGCTACCCCAATCTGTCAAATTTCTTTCATAGATCTTCAACTTTATTGGAAAAGAATAAGGTTCATGTTCAAATTGAAATATTTGACAGTTTCGGATAGCGTGATGTGCTGGCCTCTGACAACCCTTTAAGTTCATATTACCCTATGGAATGATTATTTCATGACATCATGAATTTTGAGGACAATTGTGGATTTGAGGAAAGAGCATAAATATGTAGAGTCATATTCTTCCAGCTAAACAGAAGGTTGTGCTGCTGGGGAGGTTGCGCCACTTCTTCTTCCCAGCTAAACCACTAGGAAGTGGTGAAGGGTGGGCGTTTTTTGGTGACTGTCTTTTGTAACTTTAACCTTCAAAAAGTGCTGATTTTCAGCCTAGTTTGAATAAATGACTCCTTGGAGTCCGCGAAACATATTTTGATCAGCACCCTAATACTGACCTACAAATTGCAAAAAATGTAAGGAAATTTTAATTTCACTGGCTACCCTGCGCTTTCACTTTAAGGATACATTTTCCCGAGCAACCAACACATTGCATAAGTTCGCTCTCTCGAAGCGTTCGTTGCATTCGATCATTAGAGCCAGTCCTAATCCTTTCACTTTCACTATTATTATCGCTGGGTCCGTGTATTTGCATATTGTGAACTCCGTTGTCGTTGCTTCCCCTATGTACCCACCTATTATTATTATTTCGTTTTAAGAAGTATCTTTGTACAATGGTAGTTACGTCAGCGAACGGCATTTGCGTTGCTGAATTCCGAAAATTAAAAAAAAATCGTTTTATTTTTTCCATAGACTCGCTAAGAAGAATGTAAAATCTTGTTCTTCTATAATTTTTGTTTTTTTTTCTAGTCTTTTTTCCTTCATCCATCATTTTGTATCTTCTTGCAGCCTTAAAAAGTATATAAATATAATTTACAGTCTAGTCATAAATGTAGTCAGTAATAAAGTAACAGTCTAGTCGTAAATGTGTATCATCTACCATTTTTCCAATACAAATACAATACTCTGCCCTATTTTGCTTCATGACGTAAAAATGTTGATGGCTCTCGCAAGACTTCAGTAAATACTCATAGAATAATTAATTGAATAACATCTTTTTCTCCGCCAGTGCACCGTCTTCAAAATTCTTGGTCTCAATTACTGCTGGACCTTAATGAGGCCCATTTTGCAGCATTTAACTCAAAAGCCAGCAGTTTACGAGTGAAGCCGCCGTATTATGTCCAAACTGGGCATTTTATAAATAACTCGTTTCCGCCGTCCGTTGATTTACACGTACAGCTTGCGTAGGGCGAATGATGTACCCTCAAATATTATGTGCCCAGTTTTTTGTTTATGGTTTTTATATAACCGTCATGAGTTAGGGCCTAACCCTTTCTACAACTGCGGGAGTATAAACCTAGGGTAGACGCAGGCATAACCGACGGGCAAATGTGTGTTACGTGCGATCAAAAATCAGAATAGGATTGGTCTTTCACTATAATACGTACCTATATATTACCAAAATTGACTCGGTCAAGATTTTCTCTCTGGCTGTTCAAAGATTTTTGATGCAATGGTAAAATTGTAAACGTACAAGTACATACTGGACAAGATTCCAACTTAGGACTAGCTACAAGTTGCTCGGGGATTTCTTGACAAAAGGCCTGAATGCAGGTTGTCCAACCTTCCAATCGTATTCAGGACCACCAAAAGCTCCGTTGCAACGCATTAGCATCATTTGCATTTACCTACATAAAACGAATTAATGGCGCGACCTGTGTATTAGTGTGTCTATTATGTATGAGTTTTTCTAGGACGTTTCGTTTTTCCAATGGCTGCGATTAAAGCAAGGCACTATTTTATTTATTTCCATTACATGACATTCTCAGAAATCTTGACACAGCGGGGGCACAGTCGGCAGTTCTAAAATCTTTGCCTCTCTCTAAATTCTTCAAATAGCTTTCGTATTTATCCTTCCGTAGAAGGCAGTCGCTTATACGGGTAGCTATTCAAACTAATTGATGTCTTTAATTTGTAGCAAACTAATCTTCCTCATTTTATTCACCAGAAATGGTAGCTTGTAGTTTTAATCACAGCAGTCTTACCATGACCGAAAATTCAAACACACTACGATCAATAAGAACAAGACTGATTTAAAAAAACACAATAATGATCACCCGTCGACCCTCAAGCCGTACCCTTTTGGCCCCTTCCCCGCACACTACTACAACACCAAACTTAACGCACACACTCACGAAATTTAAGGCCTGTATGTTTTTTTACATAAGCCGAGGGCAAGGAAAGCGTGGGGCCACGTGGAGGGGTCGCGTGGGGTGCTGGGCGGGGCGATGCAGCTGCACTAGGGCTCCGCCGGCAGCCGCCAGTCGAGGCGCGCGCGTCATCACGACACGTCACGGCTACCCTTCAAATTTTACCGCCAAAATCGGAGTTCGTCACGCCATTGTTCCAAAAATCATATATTTCTTAAAAATCGAACTGTGATATCGGGCTTTTTATCCTTGAAATGTAATTTTTTTTTTCTTAAAAAGTTGCCAATATTTTTGTGAAGTTTTCGAATTGGCGGGTGTCGGGTTGATGTGTGCGAGCGAGAGGTGTGATATGGAAAGCCCGGGTGAGGAAACGGGACGAGTAGTGCCTCCCGCACCGCACACCCCCTCCGGCCCGCAGCCGAATGGCTCCAATAAGATCATCGGACGAAATGTGAATGGGACCAGTAAGTCACGCAGTGCAATTAATTTGTTAATGTTTTATATTTTTTCGCTCAATTTTAAGTGCCGCCGGCACCTTTCATCGTATTTACGGGCTTGTGTGATTTGGTTGGAACTTGGAATTTTATATGACGTTTACCAAATTGCCTGCAATTTATATGAATTAAAAAGTTTGCGTCAACTGCGCTCAAAACTTGCTACAGTGATTAGCAACTTGTGGTAGCGACATCTCGAACAGTCTTATGTAATTTTTATTATAAATAAGTAATATATTTGCACATTATGGGTATCAAAACAATCAACTCAAAACGAATCCTTACCTAATATTTAAGAACATAAGCAGACATCCTAAGTTTCAAAATGGATTATTAAGGTACTTTTTTAAATTGTAATTTTAGGAGTCAATTTATAAACTTTGCTTAATGATAAGCAGCTTACATAAATAAAAGGCTAAAAATAATGATGACTATCCCGTCAGCGTTTTTTTGTTAGAACTCCGACTTAATAAAAACCATCCTAATTCGATACCTATCATTAAAAAAATCATAATTTCTCATATTCATATATTTATTTGTATTCTATAATGTGTGAAGATCTTACAATAAGCTTAAAGCTAAAGTACAATTACGGACCCTGTAGGACACAGCAACAAGTATAAAATTGAGTTTGAAATACAATTAATACATTTATTTATTTATAATTATTATAACTAAGAATACATTTAAAACAATAATAACGTTAATACATAAACAACAAATTAACAATTTCAAAACATGTTCTTAATATTAAGTAAATTATAATTATTACATTTATTGAGAGATCAATATTTGAAATCAGTTTTAACATAAAATTATTTGGTAATAATATAAATATAATGTCATTCGATATTGTCGATAGATTTTAGAAATGAAGTAGATCTGCATCTCCTTGTAGAGCGTCTGATTATTTTGAACTAATTTATTGCAAACATCTATTTCGTTCATTATTGTTTTTCGGCCAACCTCTTTCTAAAATTTAAGAGCTTACTTTGAAGGATACGTAGATTTACATACAAACTAAATTTACTTACTTAATATGTAGACATCTCTGTGTAGCCCATGGGGAAGGACAGGGGTAATGTTACGTTGTTAATATTGATAATATACAGTGTGTTAGGTTAAACGAGGGACATACTTTCAGTGGGTATAGTAGGCAGGTACTCATGGACATGAAGAACTCTGACTTCGGGACGAAACTCGAAATTACGAAGAAAATCAGCTGTTGTTGTTGTATGAAACCGCTGATAGGTATGCTTTTTCATATTTTCAGTCCCATAGCCGAAGTTGTTCATTTTCATGAGTACTTATACCCCCTGAAAATATGCCCCTCGTTTAACTTAACACACGTTACATGTAGTTCCCAAGAATTCCACTGACCGTCATTGTATTTGTAATTAACAATCTCGTTCTTTAGCGAATTTCAACATAACATAGTACAGATTCTTTTATCTTAAACTGAACTTTAGAAGCTATTGACAGGAGTTACTTAAGTTTGGTCCTATGGTACAGACACACCTCAGGCTACCCCAAACTGCCAAATATTCCCAATTGAACATGAACCTTTCACTTTTGTAATAAAGTTGTAAATCTATCAAAGAAATTGGACAGATTGGGGTAGGTTGATGTGCTGGGCTCGGTACCTTCGGAGCTGAGACCAAAATTAATTACCATTAAGATTGTCATACGTAAACTACTTAGTTGCTGCCCGCGGCTCCGCCCGCAAAAATGATCAATTTTTTCATTCTCTACACTCTCTATTTCACCCCTTTACGGAGTGAGTTTCCTGAAATCCTTTCTTACCCGACGTCTCCTACTCATAATCTACCTCTGTGTCAAATTTCATCTTCTTAGGTCCAGTAGTTTTTGAGATTTCGTGATTAAACATAATCAGTGAGTGAGACCTTTTGCTGTTAAATATTACAATTGACGACACGGTTGGCGCAGTGATTGAGCGATTGACTGCTGCGCACTATGTCGCGGCTTCGATTCCCGCACGGAACAAATATTTGTACGACCTGCAAGTATTTGTTACGAGTCTGGGTGTTTTTCTATGTATAATATGTATCTATTTACAAAAAAAATGCATATAAGTAGTTTATTAGCCATCTCGTTACCATAACACAAGCATTAGGTTGCTTAGCTTGGAACATATGGCGTTGTGTAAAATGTCCAAGGATATTATTATATAATTCCCAATTTGTGAGGCAACAGTTAGGCACATACAAGATTGATCTCTGAGTTGGTATCCATGTTTCTTCTCAGTTCATTATAGACAATTATCAATTTAAAAAATTTAGATACTTGGTTTTTTTTTCTGGGTGAACGGAAGGGAGTGTCAAACTCTTACTGACTACAACCTATCATTGTTCCTTCGTTAGCCCTTTGTGTTCCGTGGCAGCGGTAACCCTTGCAGACAATCCCGCTGATAGATTGCCACCACAGAACAGATAAAGAGATTGCCACCGTATTAATTCCTAACAAAATACGGGCAAGAAATTAAGGAAAACTAAGTAAGTATCAATCAAACTGCCTAGCCTTTTCCCAACTATTTTGGGGTAGGCTTCCAGTCTAACCGGATGCAGCTGAATAAATAATGAAAACTAAATATATTTGTGACAAAAAAATACAGTCGCGAAAAACATGTAATCGTCTCAGGCCCCTCCTAATTAAAGCCAGTCGTAAGTACAGCAAGAACAATCGTTCACAGCAGCGGCCATTTTTTCTAAGTTCTCAGTGTGAGCGTACTTTTTCCGCAGTTTCCACGCTTTTTCCGACATCCATGCAACTAGGCGTTTTTGTGGGCTGACTGTAGATGTAGCGTGGATTGATATGTTTTGATACTTGATCATCTGACAGATATTGTCATTAAATTAACTTAGTGCCAAGGAATAATGAAAATCATTTATCGAACAGATTTTATCTTTGTTTGCATTCCATAATGTATGTAGATCTACAAATAAACAAATGGAAATATTCACTACATATAACACATATTATTATTTAGTATTTGGCACTTTACTTTTTTACTTTTTAAATATTCACCTGGTTAAAAGTATTATTTTGTTGTTGACACTGGATAGTGAAATAATACTACATTAAAATAACGAATGAGTTTCGTACCTAAATTAAAGATCTTGATAAACATAATGTTTTACAGCAGTTTTAAAATACTATTTAATCCTAAAATATAATATATCCCAAAAGAGTTTACCTACAATTTAACTTTAAATAACGTATTGATGCCTAAGTAAGGAAATTCATCTATATAAATAAATAAATAAAACTATTTTAAAAATATTTGTTTGTTTATCCCAGATAATCTCCGAAACAGCTGGACCGCTTTTGACGAGCCTTTTACTGGCAGATGCTGATGTTATACGGAGTAAATAAAACTAGCATTTTCATTTACAGCTACTTTTCATTATATTTTAATACATTTTAGAGTTGTAAGACATAACGGCTAGTTCCTTTTCTGCTAATTCATGTATAAAGCATTACTTCGTAGAATGGGGCAAGAATGCTAATCACTCAATTCTTTATGAAAATAACGTTATTTTACGCTCCCAATTTAGACACAAGAATGCTGTGTGAATGTAGTACCTGTTTTAAAATTGATACAGAAATATTAACGAGAAATATATGTGAGAAACTAATTTCATGCCAATAATGTGCCTAGTGCTGTTTTATTTTATTATTTTAACTGACGTAACAAGAGAAAGAGGTTGTCTTTACTATTCCGTATTTTTTACAGTAACATAATTAAACTTCAGAAGAATATTTTCTCGAAGTTTGACTAAATGGCGTCAATGATGGAGTTTAAAATCTTATTAATGTTTTAACAATAGGGTGTTGAAGTTTGAAACCAAAATCAAAACAATAATCACATTTACCTACTTAAAGAAAAAAACAAGCATTGTTTATTAAAAATCTATATTTGGAACACCTTTCCTTGGGGCCCGACCATTGTTTATCAAAAACATGAACTAATCACAGGAACTAATAAATAAAATGTAAACCTAAATACATACCTATAATCCTTGCTATACCTACTTAGTCTAACTAACACACATAAACTCCTCTTTCCCCTGGAGAAATCTCCACTAATCAGTTTTTAAATTCTTCACACCAACGCGATCAACTATCAAAACGTACCAACCGCGCTATACCCATCAAGAAGCGAAGCAGAGACAAAAACCTTCATCCCAAGACAAACCGACGCCAGGCTTGGTGCAGAAAAAGGCAAATTACGCGACGCAACGGGTTCGATTCCCATCCCGTGCGTCTTTGAATATTATATGTTTTTGTCACATACTCATTGGAAACGTTATTAAAAAACGCATTTATTGTTGTGTGGAGTAGTTATTTATGAGTGTGCTTGTGTTTTGTTTCTTTATAAATATAAATAATAATAGTTAAAACTTTTCAGATAATGTAACGTTGAAATATGTTGTTTTAATATGATATTCTGTAGTCACAATTTAAAATTGTTAATACTTGAATTTAATTTGCTATTTGAATCGGTCAAAAATAAAATCTGCTCGTCATAAAAATTTCCATCCACGTACAGAAACTATGTATAATGTGAAGATGTTTTTGTTAAATTGCATTTAATGCTATAGGTAAGTAGGTATTCCATTTGATTCTAAAAATCTGTGACGTTACATTGTTATATTTCATACAAATTACATGATTTGTATAAAATATAACAATGTAACAATTCCGCGTTTTGACAGTTCATAAAAAGTAACGTTATTGACTACCCTTTCAAATAACCAATTGTGAGTGGAATAATTTAATTCTGTATCATGACGTGATGGGAAAAGGGAAATAGAAAATAATTTCCATCATCTAAGGTCAAAGTAGGTAAAAGTCGCCTTTTCCCCGTCGGCTTTCCCATCCTGTTACTACCAAAACATTTTCAGGGAAAATAATATAATCTTCTCTATGGCAATCCCTAGATAAACTCATATTTCTACAAAGAAAAAGCGAGCAAAACCAAATTTTTTCCACAAAAGTATCAAGTGTCAAAGTTCTTTTTCGTTTCACGTAAAACGCGGTAAAAATGACATTATGCAGAATGGTTCCATAAAAATGCAAGTTAATAAAAACAAATCTTGACTGAATTTAATCCGTTCGTAATAAAGTATAACTATGTCTGCTGTGCGCCTGAAAAACTAAGCGAAATGAAACAAAATGGTTGGTTGGGAAAAAAATGGGAGAACTGGTTTTAAGATGGAGGTTCCGCAGTGTCTATTTTGGTTGATTATTTGTATATCGGTAATCAGACAAAACAATCGCTGTTACTTATTGTTACGTACTATATTCTGTAGTGCTAGTACGGGATTGCAGGAAAAATAGAATGGAAAAATGAATCATCCGAATAATCATTTAAATAATAAACATTACATAACATAACACCACGCCTGAAATCTCCGAAGAGTTAGGCAAAAGCAAAGGGTTACAAACACATTTCGCCCCTTATGTTTGAATTCCATTTATATATTTATTTATAAAACTACACCAACAGTTTCCTTAGATAAAATATTTAACAGGTCAACCAACCATTCTTAAAAACAGTGATAACTGAGCTAAACCAGTTAAACATTAAATGAATACATAGGTTATAACAATTAATTTTATACGTACAAAAACATTTATGTATTTTAGAAGTAGAAGAAGACCTCATATAGTTCTAAAATACCTTTATTTTAAACATAAGAGAGAAAGATTTATCACATTATGTTATGCCCCATAGTTATTTTGTAACCCACACACACACAAACATTAAATCAAATCAACAACAAACAGTATTTAAATCTTCCGTATAATCAAAACCAGGAAGCTAACGATCTAAGTTAATCCTATTAGAATCTACAATGTGGTAATCCCTGACGTTTTTCTTGGCCTCCGCGGTACCCTATTAAGGCGCGGTGCAATACTTTTATTTTTAGCAAAGTTTTTTCCGTGGGCAGACGGGACGGAGCCATGCCTTGCCTTGCTAACTAATGTTGGTTAAGGGGAAGTTGTGTTCTGAGTAACTTTTACCTGTAAATCTTGAGAAGCTAAGTTTACAGTTACGGATGAACTAATTTGGATTAATTTACTCTTTCAATAATGAACCGGGCCGGTAAAAATTTGAACTATTAAATGGTTTACGCGAGTCTAGAATCTCTGCTAAGTAAGCAGGTGATCATCGCTTGAACTAATAAAAATTGCTATTACTTAAATATGTCATTGAGTAGTATTCTATAAGTTTCAAACTTAAAATATCGTAGTGTTATTAAATTATTATGACTAGAAATTAGGTATTTAGATACCTTTCTAATTAGTAGTGTTTCGTTAATTCTGGAACCTTGGGATGCAGTATAGTACTATATTCCCGTTGTCCGTTAAAGGGGACAAAGTAAATGTAATAAAATAATTGTTTATTTATGTTTTTTTTTTGTAAAATAATTTATTAAATTTACTTCTCGTTGTCCCCGTACGCCATGAAGTTACAGTTGAAAATTTGAAAGAAAAATACCTATGCTTACAGTCTTTGTTATGTAAGTTGTCACAGGTATTGTAAGAAAGAGCTTACCTTTAAGCGAGCCCAACACGATCTACATAATATGTAGATGCGAGGCAATTTTTACGAAACTCTAGCATGCATGATATCATACATAATATTTTAAAACATACAAATGTATGCGCCTCTGTAAATACGCTTCCTTTCTTGAAATAAAAACCTTTTTTTTAACTTTATTCCGATGAAAAATGTGCCGGATAAGCTGTCACATTTTTCCATTAACTACCAAGTTATATAGTTTTTTTTGTGGAATTGTAAATGTTCCCTACGTACAGAAAGACCACCTTGAAAATGTTTTGGGATGTAATAATAGTTATAATAAATCTATTACTGGCCCACAGCTGGGCAAATGCCTTTTTTATTCCGAGAAGGCACGAATATTGATTGGTTCCCTCACGATGTTTTCCTTCACCAGTTTCAGTTACGTCCAAGAAATAAGAGGACAATAATCAGAGACCTACTAATCTGCAAATAAAGTATTGAGTATTTAATACTTATTTATAATTTATCGACATAGTTAGTAAAGATTGATGGTTGATGATTGTTTTATTTTATATTCAGATTTATATTATATTCAGATCGAGATATATTGATCATCACATCATCTAGATAAAAATCTCGATGGTCTATGTATTATTGGACGTATGGAATTCACTGCCAGCGATAGGCTAGTGGTGTGACCGTCGGACTGTCAAGTTTCTCTGCTCCATTTAAGGTAATATAGCGAATGACCACCATATATCGACATACCTACAACAAATTCTTTAGTTTTTTGACTTGTGTGAAATATCACGCCACTTAAGCGGTTGACATGGAATTTTTTTTTTTTAAGAAACTGAGCACAGTTAAAAGGTCGTCTTAATTAATTTCTTCGGAGTTTAACTTTAAAGTAATCGTTGTGAGGATTCAGCCTGGTATTAAAGAACAATGCTACATAACAGATGTCACTGCATGTTGTATTAAAAAAGCTTACTTAGAGCATTCTTTACTAAATTGGCTTCATATAAAGTATTTTCTTTTTATCAAGTATAAGGCGTTTAGTCCAACGCCACCGGCGCGCAGGCTACTGGCTAATGTGGGCTGCACTGCACTAGTGTAATTTATTTTGACCCCAAAGGCTAAACTGGCTATATTAAGTTGTGTGAACCTATTTTGTAGTTATACCTACAACCAGTATTTCAGTCTTTGTTAAGTTTGTTTTTTACTTTAGCTTAAGATTTTATTATTATTTAGTTTAAGTAGGTAGTCTTTTAAGTATTATTAGTTGATTTTTATTTTCTTTTTTTTTATTTCTGTGATGTGTGGCAACCCAGTATTGTATTGCAGTCACCTGTAAAGATGGTGTAAGTTTTAAAAAAATAAACAAGGGTTCTTGACTATCGATCGTCAGTTTGGACTTTTGGCAGTATTTTACCCTTTCGATATGTTGTGTTTAACTTTAGTGTGATAAGAGTGATGTATGCCCTCGCGGATACCTAGTAGGGCCATTTCTTTTCCCGCAAGGTTCGTGTATTCGATATCTAGGATATTAGTTAGCAAAATAGTCAAATAATTCTAAAGAGTTTTAATGAGGATACGAAAATTAAGCATGAAAAACAACTGCAATTATTAACTACAATAATGTTTTAGAGGGTCATGATTGAGATAAAGGTTTAGATATTGTGCGGACGCTTTTTTCTGGTCCTGTTAGCACACTCTCGATCAAACAATGCCTTTCCGTCATACAATTCGAATAAAGAACTCGGTTACGCAAAGATGCGTTCGAAAACAGCGAATCGTATTTGAAAAAAAGCCTCTTTTTCTCCATTCATTTGTTGAATCAGCTTATTTAACAATACCGCTGTGTGAATATGCAAATCGTATAATTGTCTTGGCGTTTTTATAATTTTTTGTGCGCGACGCTACTGTCCGTTGACTTAAGTTGGAATGACGCATCTGTCATTTGTGATATTATAACGCACCGCTTGCCACATACGTAAAACGGAACGTTATAATGACTGTGGTTTTTTGTCGCATAAAAATAAACGCGCAACTGCAGCGATGATGTATTTTTTAGTCTAAGATGTGATGAAATATCTCGAAAGGAATGAGGCCCGATGTTTTTCAGGGCCACTCGTTCGGATAATGCATCGCTGAATTTTCATGAGTAGCAATATTTATCGTGTTTGACGCCATTACGGCCGCTGTCGGTGACTGGCGCGATGGCGTAGCGCCCGCAGTACCCTTTATTTATATTACAAAAACTGTTCGCGACAACGCCTATATACTTTTATCGAATCGTGTATTTTTTTACCGTTGTTAATTCCGCAGATAATGGTCAGAGTCAAATGACCGGGCGGCGGTAAGAAACGGCGGGAATTTCAGCGATGCTCGCGCACTCTTTTAAGCGTGTTTTTTGTTTGGGACGGGTTCGGGCGGCCGCTCACGTTATTTTTTGCAAGTCCACCGATGAAAACCGTAATGGCATTTTATCGTGCATAAGAGCGGACGGAATCATTAATTATTTATAATAAGTGGCTAGCGCCGAATCGCGCTGTCCATGTTTATTTTAGTCCGGAAAGTTGAGCATCTGTTTTTTTGGCGCGCCGCGGCTATTTTCGCGCGCTTTGGTTCGCGACCACAGATTACCATCAATGGCTTCGGCTTATACATTCCGACCCGATGTAAAATGTTAAATGTTATAAGTTTATTAAGATAAATAATAACGATTAAGTATTGAGAACGATAAAGTTAATATTTGGTCTTGTTTGTTGATATCAAATAATTTGGTTACTTTGCGTTATCCAACAAAGAACCTTGAAAGTTTTAAGTGATGATATATATAGATGTGATTTACAGATGATAGATATTTAAGTGATACCTCGCATGTGGACTGCTGTCAGTCAACTGCTATTGATAATCATTAGCTCTCCACAAAGGTTTTTCTTCAATACTGCACTCATTGCTGCTCATTCATGACCCCTCACTTTCACCTGCTTTGTATGTAAGGTTAATCTTTCTCGCCTATGGCTATAAGTTATCCACTTGTAACTTAAATACTCCCAGGTCAATATCACCAGCTTAAAACAGTTGAATGCTGAAATAGGCCTCTGAACTCATCCCAGGTCAAGGCCGTGGTCAGCAAGAGTCTGACAGACCCCTCCACCTACCCCAGGGAGGCCATCCATGAAGATTTTTCACCCGAAGCAAAAACAAAGGCCTCTGAACTCATATACTGTTTAATTAACTCGATCCTTGGCTATTCTCATCCAGCTTCAAGCTTGCGGATATCGTCCCTCTACCTACAAAAACTAGGGCTTTCAACACTGCTTTTTCTGACAAAACTCAAACTTAGAGCAAACTCGAAATTATATCCAATGACAGTAATGACATTTTTGAACTGTGAAGAGATCGTCAGTCAGTGACAAAAACGAACCTAGTTTCCCATTCCAAACCGTAGTAGGTTCCTATGGAGAAGAAGAAGAAAATAATACAGTAAAGTAAAGACCCACGGAACCTCTCAATCAAACAGCAAGATTTATCAGCTAGACATTTACAATCTTCCATAATGTGCACATTAAATCGACTGCAATTGGCCGCGTTGTTTTTGTTGCCCGTTGCCATACATAAGAGAACGATTGTTAGTTTTTTTGCCACAATGAAAGTAGGTTACTCGTGTGCTTAAGATCGTTAACGATACTGTGCCAATCACAGCTGTTGTGGTTTTGTGCGTATTCGCAGCTTTTTCTAGGAGATTGGTTGACTTTCGAGTTTAGTGGAGACTGTTTTACCTATTAAAGGGCCTCTGATATGTATTTTATCGAAAAAGGAGGATTTGTCTTTGCAACTATGGCCATAGATTACCGATAAGTCCTCATCGTAGCATGTAACCTCTTTGGTGGACTTTGTGGTCATTACTTTGATTTTGTTTTATATACTTAGCTGATATCGTTCAAAAATTACTTTGACTTTGATAAGTGTTATGTGTAATTGAATACTTACTTTTTTTCCAAATAAAGTAGAATATGCCACTGTTTTTTTTTTAAATAATTTGGCAATTGTTAAGTTATATAGTGTAACTAATTCAAGACATCCACTGCTGGGCAAAGACCTCCCCCAGGTCTCAAGCATCGCCATAGCAATCATTTAGTAAAGGCTCTTCAATACTTTTGGAAAAAAAACCTAATCACATTTCTGATTTTTACATGGATGATATCTTGCAAGCGTCTTCTTTGGTGATTGTTAGACCTTGAGTCTTATGGTAGCCTTCTTTTTTTTTTGAGGATGGGAATTTATCCGCTCTGGGTGGAGCGGAAGGGAGTGTCAGAGTCTTACTGACTAAAACCCATCCACGTTCCTTAGTTAGCCCTTTATATTTCGGGGTAGCGGTAACCCTTTCGGACAATTCCGCTAATTATTCTGGTAGCCTGAAATGGAAATTTAAACACTGGTTAAATAAAGCTTTAAAATAAAATAAAATACTCGCATGTTGTATCAGGTATCTATAAATAAAGTAATGAATAATGTCAACATGTTAGCGTATTGTTAACACACAGTTAACATAAGTAATATCTTATCTTGTATTAATTAACGTCTTTTTACACCGTGAAAGTGTTCGGAAAGCTGTTTTGAATATGTTTTTAATTAATTTATGAAAGCGTATTTTGTTGATAAACGAATCTTGCAGTTCTTTTGTTTTATACTCAAACTCAAACTCAAAGCATTTATTTCAAATAAACCAATTACAGGCACTTTTGAATTGTCAAGGGGTCGGTCAGTCAGAAAGATGAAGCTAGTTGCCCATTCCAAAGCAGTAGGTACCTATGGAGAAGAACGGGCAAGAAACTCCATGGACACTCTTTTAAACCAAAATATGTTTACAAAAACTGGGTTACATCACTCATGTTGAAATATACACGTGAGAACGATGCAGAACTTAATAAAAGCGTCCATAATAACAAGATTTTAAAAAACAATTCAAAATTAATTTAAATATTAAAACAGCCGTGGCAGCTAAGAGGTGACCAGCCCCTCTGACGGTGCCCGCTCATGAACATGACGCATGGATTAGCACCATTCAGCTCAACCATTTTGATGGGAGCTAAATGGTCCAAAATACCGCCACCACCAGTGAGACATTACAGGGAGCATGACATGCTCTCAGCCGCCAGGGCACATTCAAGTCAATGTAAGACGTACTCAGTAAATTGTAGCTTTATAGTAGGTACATAGTACTCACAAACGTGCTATGCAATTATACAATGCTAAGAGATTGAAGTTATATAATGCAAAAAGTTTTTGGGAATCTTCAGCAGCTCCAGGAGTAATCTCAGATGCTAATCAATTAGTTTAGGATATTAAAAAAAAAAGAAAGAATATTCAATAATGTAAACAATTGGAGCAGCTCAATCCCAAGCCCTTTTGTCTTCAATAAAGTCTTTGACAGTATAATAAGCATTCTGGCACAACTTGCGTTTAACGAACGATTTGAATTTATTAAGGCTTAGATCTTGAACGTGGCTTGGAAGTTTATTATAAAAGCGTATACATTGACATCTGAACGAGCCTCCTATTTTTTTGAGCCTTGTAGTGGGTACAACAAATTTGTGTTTGTTCCTAGTATTCTTATCATGAATATCACTATATTTTTTAAACAATTTTATATTTTTATGGGCATACAAAAGATTTTCAAAAATAAACTGTGAAGGTACAGTCATTACATTTATTTCTTTAAATTTTTCTCTCAGAGAGTGTCTCGGACTTAATTTATAAATTGCTCGAACAGCTCTTTTCTGTAAAACAAAGATAGTCTGAATATCGGCGGCATTTCCCCACAATAGAATACCGTATGACATTACACTATGAAAATAGCTAAAGTACACTAAGCGGGCTGTCTCTGTGTCAGTTAAAGTACGAATTTTTCTAACAGCGTATGCTGCGGAGCTTAGTTTTTTTGACTTATCTATATGTGGCCCCCACTGAAGCTTAGCATCCAAAGTTAAGCCCAAGAATACTGTGGTATCTTCAGGATTCAATTCTTCGCCCTTTACCAACACTTTGGTTTCCACCTGTCTAACGTGGGGTAGCGTAAACTTAATACATTTGGTTTTTTTTTCATTAAGAAGTAAGTTATTAACATTAAACCAATGAACTACTGTTGCGATCGCACTATTTACATCGTCAGTAGCCGGCTGCTGACGTTTAAGTTTAAACAAAAGTGAATTGTCATCTGCAAATAACACTATATCATGACTATTTTTTATGAGGTAAGGCAAATCGTTAATATAAATAAGAAACAAAAAAGGGCCAAGAGTCGAGCCCTGTGGGACTCCCATTGTTACTATAGATCCGGGAGATCTTTTTCCATTAACGTCAACGCTCTGAATTCTATTACTCAAGTACGAAGTAAGAAGATCCAGAGCGGTGCTTCGGATCCCGTAATGGCGGAGTTTCCTGATTAATGTTTCATGAAGAACGCAATCGAATGCCTTAGACAAATCACAAAAAATCCCCAAGGCGTCGCATTTATCTTCCCATGCATTGTAAATATGTCCTAAAAGTTCAACACCGGCATCGGTAGTTGAACGACCCCTTGTAAACCCGAACTGTTTGGTGTGTAATAATTTATTTTTGTTAAAAAATCTTTGTAATTGCTCTAGAATTAATTTCTCAAATATTTTACTGAAGGTAGGTAGTATTGAAATAGGTCTATAGTTAGTGGGGTCTGATGTACTACCTGATTTAAACAAAGGTATTACTTTACTATTTTTCATTAGGTCAGGAAACTCCCCACAGTCGATACAATTATTAAAGATAAGAGCTAAATTAGGTGCTACAATGTCAATAACAGATTTAGCAACTTCTACAGAATTACCCCACAAATCTGCAGTCTTTTTTACATTTAAAGTGTGAAAGGTTTTAATTATGTCTCTACAAGTAATATGCTCAAAATGAAATTCCGTATCGCAAATATTAACATGTTCCTTAAGTAAAGACTCAGCAACAGAAGGTGATGAGTTTAAGGATTTAGTAGTTGAAACGGGAATATCCGAAAAGAACTTTTCAAAGGCCGCGGCGACTTGTAAGTCTGATTTAATTATGTTGCCATTAACAGACAAGCTGTAGTCAGAATTTCGGTTACTAGACTTTCCCGTTTCACTATTAATAATGTTCCAAGTCGTTTTAATTACATTACTACTGTTTTTAATCTTCGCACTAAGATAACGCGACTTGGCTACGCAACAAACTTTTTTAAATAATTTTGAGTAATTTCTAACATATAAATTAAATTCAGCAGTATTTACAAAAGTCCTTTCATTGTATAACTCATAAAGGCGTGTTCTACTTCTATGAATACCAGTGGTAGCCCAGTCACTAAAAGATGCGCTACTATTCACCGAGATAGTCTTGGGAATAAAGGTGGAATTAAATTCTTTACAGTACATATTAAAAAAGTCATCATATTGATGAGTACGCTCAGCATGACTAGACTCCACCGGTAACTGTTGCTTGTATATTCTATTACTAGTTTCTGCCCGCGGCTTCGCCCGCGTAGATACCGGAAATTATCCCACGGGATCGTTAACGTACCAACGGGATAAAATCCTCTAAGTTAATCCAGTTTCGAAGTTCCGGACATCGTCCCTCCATCTAGACGCTCTCTCTCAGTGCCAAATTTCATCCAGATCCGTTTAGCCGTTTGAGCGTGAAGAAGTAACAAACATACAATCACACACACAAACTCAATAATTTTTGCCTTTTTAATAAGTATTAGTTTTCGTGTTTATCTGTGTGACCGCGTTGTTCTTCTAAACAATGAAACAGATTTTGATGTGGGTTTATCCATCGTTTAAATACAGAATCTATTTCGGAAGGTTTATGTGATAATTAATACGTAAAATAATATTTAACTCAGATAATTAAGATAACGAAATCTTCATGTGACGCCGCGTCTTAAAAACCGGGCACTCGCTTGTAAATTATAAAAAAAAACAATTTATTTTTAAAACAGAATTCTTATAAGCTTCTAATCTCAAATCTTTCCTAATCTTTAATCAACTGTAAGCCGTTGATATTCTTTTTTTAAACTTGAAGCTAACCCTTCGCTTGCCGCGGTGCGTTGATTTCCACCGGACAGGTCCGATATGATCAGCAGATGTGGGGCAGATGTTGTACCTCGGACAATTGTAGCAGGAGTATTGGATGCTAAGGCGGATATCCGAACGGATAATTGAAATAATTGAATTTAATTTGAAAAATTTGGTTTTGAGAGAATTTTTTATATATTTTTGGGATTATCTTCGTAAATGAACGGGATTGATGTAAAATGTGGTGTTTACCTATGGAATTAAAAGACTCAAATTTTTCTAGATCATCATTTGCGCACTATTTCTTTATCACGTATTTTTACATTTCTAATAACTTAAAGAGTAAAGAGTAGCTCCCCAATAACCTTATTTAATATTTTTTCTTCAATGATTGATATTTGAATTCACAAAAGTATCGAGGGTAACATTTCAAGTTTAGTATACAATTGAAAACGAACCTTGGAGCTGGAAGTTAAGGTTTGAATTGAAACTATGTTTTTGGTCCTTTTGTACGATAAAGGTCAAAGACCTCGCTCAAATGTTTGTATTGATACAATTATTTATTTCTGTATTGACAGGTGTTGAAGGGAATGTCTGTCGTATTGTAGTGACTTTTAATATTGAAAATAATTGATGTTGTGAGTTTTGAATACTTAAACTTAGATAGCAAACTTACTTTATTTATTCAGACTACTATGAGGTTTGCAGTGTTAGTACTTAACAAAATACCAACTTAACCCATGTTATTACTTAATAACTAAGTATAAAAGATCGTATTTTTATAATTTTGACCTCATTTACAGTAGACAATTTAATATATATATCTGATAAATATTTTCGTTAATTTCCTTGATAATTTAAAATCATTTCGTAATTCCTAACCCTAAACCGCTGATAGGTCAAAGTTTCTCAAACCGCAAATTAATACTAATAAAACAACGACCACAAATGAATGAAAAGTGATTTAGCTGGCTAGCTAGTCACAAGTACTAGGTATTACATGTAGTTAGTATCAGAAAAAATCAAAGCCAACTGTTGTTTGACCCAAATGACATGGCTAGGTACTGTACCTACGCTGTAAAATAGTTCTCATATTAAAATAACATTTATGCGATTATCGACCCTATAAAAAGGGCCATAAGGTGACGGTCGACAGGCAGTGTTTGTAATTATTGTAATGACAGGATATGAGCCGCGAATCGTTTTGTTTTTTTGAGAAAAATTATTTCCACAGGACGTTTTTAATGTGGGTTTTTTGTGCAATGATTTGTATGGCTTGATTTTACGATGTGTTCTCCATTATTTTAGCCCTGTTTTACTTTACGAAACCATAACCATAACAAAGGGATCAATTTAGTTTGAATCATTGAGTAATTTACTACTAAGAACCAATGAAGAAAAATAGCTACCTATCCTGTATGTTTAGTTGATTAGTGATCTTTATTTCGTTGTACTAAGTTTTCTAAAGGATCTTATCCTCTGTTGACCTTCAGACGTTACGCGGGATGTCAAACAGCTGACTCACTAACTTTTTCCTTCTTTCCCATATCCCAGTACACACAGGTTTTATTTTTTACAGCCAAGACCGCGGGATGACTCAAACAGCCTGGCTGACGTCACAAAAACATTATCACACCTACAGTGTAATAAATTACATCCTTCATTGCTCATTCGATTTCAATTTAACTAGAAAAAAATTAACGCTCGCGGCAAAGGGGTAACTTTCAATTTCTCCAGTAATTAATTAACGTACCTAACACACATGTTTAGACAGACTATTTGTTACGCTTTCTCTATAGGCATTACATCACTAACCCTTTGCCACCTGTTGAATAAAAAAAAATGACAGCAACTGTTGTTTCCCGCCTCGATTTGTTTTATTTATTTTTAATTGTCGATCTGAGACATTGGTTTTTCGGATTCGTTTTAGGGTTAACTGATTTTAATGGCCGACGCATCGGAAGTGACATGTGTCGATGTATTCGTCATTATATTTAATTTTATTGTTCGCTCCTAGTTTTTTTGACCACCGAATCCACTTGTGACTGACAGCCGCAGACGGACAAATTGTATATTCTAATTTATCGTCTTATTTCTTTTTAGTAGTCGTACATGTTTAGTTGCATACATGAATAAATAAATAACATTTAAATGCCATAGTATGACACCTTTTCAAAGATGTGTTAATTTTCTCGTCTGTTGCATTTTAATCGTAAATTCTCGGGTAAGCGTAGGTATAAGCATGTAGTACATGCTTATAATTACGGTGACAGAATTCAAGAGCGTTTTATTAGTGCTTTATTAGGAAAGTAATGTCATCGTCAGGATAAACTAAATATACACGTTACATTCTTCAGAAATGCTCAATAAAGAACTATATCTTATACATATCCCCCTTCAAGTTCAAGGCTGCTCATTCCTAAACCAGCTTATAATATATGCTAATAATACTCAATCCCAATTCATCGAACATAATTTAAACCCAAAACAATTAAAACATGAATTGAAAAAGTTTTGACGCAGAAAAACGCGGGAACTCTTATTGTCGTACACAGTCTATGGTTAATGCTTTTTTTTATAAAGACACCTGTAGGCGAGGGAGGGAGGGCCTGACTGCCTGAGGATGAGAGCCAAAAAACTAGAAAAAAAAACCGTAATGAAACGAACGTGAGAATTAATGTACAGTGGCGGTTTTGTTTTGATAAGATATAGAACTAGGGTGTAAGGATAGGTAAAGTTACTTATAGATTATCTAATTTGGTGGTGCATATTAATTCATGTAGTTTTGGTATACGTATGTTATTAAGTTTAGTTTGGCCATTCAGCTGATATGTTGTGACTAATTTGCTTTTAAAAAACTATTGACTTTAGTGTACTGTATGCTTAACACGTTGAACGCCAACGCGGTCACCGTGTGTCCGACAAACAATAGTTTTTCTATTGTGTCTGCTGCGTGGCAGTCAATGCCTTAACGAAATCAAATTCTGTATGAGCAATTTTAAGGAAGGCTGAGACATTGAACTTGACTTTGTGTTAGCAGGGCCGGGGCGTCATGTCAAGCTTCTCTTCATAGTTTCCGATTTCAGCATGCATGACATAAATACTTTCTAAGCTTAGCTGGTAGCAACAGAGATAAATAAAATAAAAGTTAATAACAACTATAAAACCCTCAACAGATAATTAACTATTTACACATCATTTAAATCGAATGCAGCCATCATTAAAATAAAACGCAACATCAAAGCCACCTTTACATTTTTAAATCAGATAATACGCCATCAAACCTATTTATTATTCATTTCTAAGCAAGAACTTTTTTTATCCGACAACTGTCCACTCGCCCCCATTTCATTTTTTACGCTCCACTTTTTCTCTATGGTCATGTTTGACGTTCTCACGGAAGAGGCTGAATGGACTGGTGTTCTTCGGACTTAAAAAAACACGGAAGGGTTGCTAGTATTAAAAATTATTAGTTTGTTTTTCGTGTACGTAAGGTGCTGTTGGTGGGAATAAGTGACCCTCGGAATTAACATCCGGGAAGATGTTTGAGGTTTAATGAGAGGATATGGAGAGATAAAAAGCTCATTATTGGGTGGACGGAGAGTGTTGGGTTACTTACGTAATGTTACAAAGGGATAGGGTGCAAAGGGTTGTATTGTCGAGCCGATCTCATGGTCAAGATGCTATTGAATGTATAAGGGTGCTACAGATCTAAGTATCAAATAGACATCCATTCGATGAGAATGTTTTTCTGCTACATTGACGGCTCCTTTGCTAATGGATTTTGCGTATCTTCCTTAAAAGGTCATTCACTGGTGTCATTAGATCATCTTCTTTGATAACTCTGAAGTAGAAAATTTTATATTAGCTTTTGTTAAGGTTGTTATCGCGGTTGAATGATAACTACGAAATACCCTTGACAAGCATTTTGTAATCATCCAAGAAAAAAAAATGACTTTCTCTATCTCTTTCTATTACCAGTATACGAGTGTGTGTGCATGCGTTTGTTATTTTAGATAGTTAATAGCTTTTCGCTTCAATCATCTTATTTTCATCCATAAACTAGTTCTCTATCTCTCTTCTCGTTTTTCCCAATTATGTTTAACTATCTCACGATCTTAGCAATACTAATGGCAACTTCAAATAATGTAATTTGATAACAGTAAGTTATTTTATATTTTTTAATCAGTTCCTGACGGGGATCCTTCGTGTTATTTAACATGATTGGATGCTTCCATAAATAATATTGGCTGTGATTTATTTGAATCAACTAACAAAACTAAAACATGTTAGGTAGATACTAATTGCACTTAGAACTAATGTTTGTCAAATTTTGTAAGTAAAACGATACGTAAAACGCAATTTGTTTTACGTATCAAAAGCCAAATATAATTTTGGATACTCACAATTTTTATGTAAACATTGTAATAAACAACAAAATTACAATCAACAGGCAATGCACTTCATTTAACACTGAAACGTATAAATTAGTAGACCGTGTCAATAGTACCCAGTGTAAACACGGTCGCCGTTGAAGGGTTAGCCCGCGCCTGTCACTCACTGACAGATGGCTAGCCGCGAGTCGGATAGGGTTGCCAGACATTTTATTTTTTTGTTATATTCTCGATAGCGATGCGGAAGTTCATTTTTGGGTTATTATATGTTGTTTTTGACCTAATAATTTTTTTTGTGATGTTGTATGGTACCTATTATATTTAAAATAAAATCAAGGTATCGCTTTGTGGTTTTAAAACTCGATTAAAGATAAATAACGACAGCACAAAAATCGGAAATACAGTCAAACAGGATCAATATTATTTTCTTGTTTAAGAATAGGTATATTTAAAATCGAATTTACCTTTCATTCAAATATAGCAAAAATAACTGAATAAGGTCATAGTATTTCAGATTTTAGAGACACCCCTATCACCTAGCATAAATTCAACCCTACCACTGCCGACGGTGGTCAAAACGACCGATAATTTTTCAAAACGCACATTGTATTAAAAAAAAACGTTGAAAAAAGTCTGGGCCGCAGAGGTGCTAAGTACGAAACCCTCAGGCCTAAGGTATCAATTAGACGCTCGGGGTAATGGAAACAAAGAAGCATGGTGTAAAAGTCCTAAGTGGCGCTTCGGGGTAAAACCGTTTTTGTGGCCGTTCCAATTTATTGCCTTTTGAATTTAGAACAAAAGTTGATAGAATCGTGAATTGAGTATAAATGGTGGTAGGTGAAAATGTGTTTAATTGTTACAAGCAATGTGTTTAATAGGGACTTAATTTAAATATTTTCGGAAATATGGACTCAAAAAAATATAAAATAATAAAGGTATAATACTAAGAATTAGGATACCAACTATGTAAGTACACTGCTAAAACTATAAATTAACTAAATTCCAAACTAGTTAAAAACCTGTATCTTGGAAATCATGCTCCTCCGTAGCAACTCAGAATTCATATACGTTCCGAAATTAAATGACATAGACTATAAATCAAATAACCTCCTTTTTAAGTCTAAAATTTATAAATTCAAATCTTTAAGTCAAAAGTTTACTCCTACCAAATCATTATTTTGCATATCTTGTATGAAGTATCAAGAAACGCGACAGCAAATTTAGAAAAAAAATGATTATTCGAGACGTTCTTTACGATCGACCACACAAATAACGTGGACTTTACCTTATTTTCGTCCTTGAGACAAGAACGAAATTAAGAGGTACATACATGTTAAATGTGTCATGTTTGCATGTTTCATTGTTCCTATCATTTAAATGCAACTTCGTTTTGTATTCAAACCCAGGCAGTTTACTTTTAAGCGGAATTGTCCGAAAGGGTTACCTACCGCGGAGCATAACGGGCTAAGGAAGGAACATGGATGGATTTTAAAGTCAGTAAAAGTCTGACACTTCCGCTCCACCCAGAGCAGGAGGGGTCATTTTATGACTTTCAACCCTCAAAAAAAAACCTCTCACTTTCTCTCACAAAGAAGAAGGTGGTGTCCCAACAGTGGGAACGTTGTTGATTTTGTAAGCTTTGTGTAACAATCATAGTAGTAATTGAGTGTTAAGGCTTTATTTTTAAATAGCTTCATCATCTTGGTAAACACAGGAGGCTGTTGTTGATCTGTCATTTATGTCTTTATTATTGCGTAATAGTTATTATTCTAACAAAACGTAGCTCTTCTCGCTGTTCCTTTTTATTCTAGAAAAATGTTTAATAAAAAATATTTGTAAGTATAGAGTTCAGTGGCGCACTGGGTCATTTTACATTTACTTAGGGGTCGACTCAAACCTGTTTTTTGTTATGCGTTAGGATGAGAGCACGGTTCAGAGACAGGGTTGTCTAGCCCGTTTATACTTATTTTCAATCATTATTATTTTGACGTAAGGAATATTAGAATATGCTCTTCCTCCATTCTCCTACTAGATCTATGCTGCGACCGACGGGGTCCATAATTGTAACTAATATATTTATTGCCTTACTAACTAGATATATACATAATTGTACGCAATAAAGAACATTGAATATAGAAGATTAAACCAATTTACTACGGACCATTTAAAGTAATGATTTCTGCTACGGCGTAGCTCTGCGTAGTCGCGTACAACGCAATGCTACGCCGTAGTATTTATTTTTACTTTTATCGATTTAACAACGTTTTGTTTATAAATGATTATGAGAATAATGTTTTCTCTCGGTTTTATTTAAATTCTGATAATAACTCATGCTTGCTTTGAAGTAAAAAAAAGAACAATCACATTTTAAAGTTGATTCTTTTTATTATTTATTTCTATTATACAATAACAGTAAGTATACAAATCATTAAGAGATTTTTAATCACGTGAAAGCCCTAGCGCCGTGCCACAAAAACAGGGTCGAATCAGCATAAAAACCTGAGGGTTAGCGATTTATTGTTAATCTCGGGCGGTCACTCTCACTGCGATAGAGTGAAATATTTTACACGATAAACTTGTTAACTGATAAACTTGTTAACATACGAGAAATTAGATTTATTGGTTTCTTTAAGATAAACTTGGAAACAAAAAAAACTTACTTTGTCACCTGGCATACAGAGTGGATTTTTCGATGAAAACGGCCTAATTAATTTAATCTACCTTCATTTCAAATAATTATTGAACTTTGACGCGCAAAGGTGGTTTTTAAATACCAATTTGCAAAGATAGATCCTAAATTATCCAAAATAATCTTTTTGTAAACTACAAGTTAAACGAATAAACTATAGCAGGCATGTAAATCATTTCATTAATAAAGAAATAATATTAAATTTAATTTAAAAAGGTCATAGGTCAGGGTTCATAAGTAGGCGGTGGGGGTAGATGGTTCAAAGGTCATATCCGTAATCATTTATTTTGTTGTCTTACATTATTTGACCCATCGTAAGAAAAATTCTTATCCTATGAAATGACTATTTCATTAAATAATTATATTTGAGGACAATTGTAACTTTGAGAATTGTATTGATAATTCTAAACGTAAGAAAATTTATTTATTAATGAAAAATAGATAAATAAGTTTGATTAAGAATGCTTTTTGAGTATTATATGTTGAACTCAAATACACTAGGGCCATGGGGTCCGAATGCCCACATTGTTTTTCGAGCGGTTGATCGACTCTTCACGTGACCAGAGGGCTGGCCTATATTTTGGTCAAAGAATCAACATTGCCATGCAACGCGGCAAGCTGCCAGCCTTTTGGGAACTTTTCCTGTTGACAGCGATGTGACTTTTTGATGCTCTTTGATTATTAAACATATTATTATGAACATTGAACTCAAATTGAAATGCTATAATATGGTTGCAGCTGTCATAGGTATATTTCGTCGGAAAAACACCTTAAAAATTCGATAATTTTTTCCAACTAATTACTAATAATTACTCCAAAATTAAGTCTCGGCAGCTAATTCAAACTGCATACCACGAGAAACACATGCCGGTCAAACTAATTTCTTTATTATATTTGATTAACCCTTCAAATGCGGCCGGTGGGTCGTAATTACCCAACAGATGCAACACTGATTAATTACTAGAAAAAGCATTTGGGTCAGTGCCACCTGCCCGAAAAATCTCACTTTCGATCGGTGTAAAAAGATTTAAAAAAACTGATGAGTTAGATGAGACATACTCTTGTGTTGATGGTTCTGTACAAGGTATTGAAATTGCAAAAACAGCAAAAAAAAATTAAATGAGTGACTGATGTGGGAAAATTATAGAACGGTTTGAAGTATTTGAAAGCTTTTGTACAATTTCGCGAAGTAAACTGAAGGAACTACTTTGGAATTATAATAGTATCATTATCGGCTCTCACATGAGGTAAAATTCCGTAACATAGGATGAGTAGGAATGCAGAATCGAAAAGAAACTTTTAAGGGATTTTATCATCGAAATAATATACTTAGTTTGTGGCCAAAAAGAGCTAATGAGTTTACTATATGATTATTAACCATTAAGTGTCCTTGTTGGCCGCAAAATATATTATTCCCATTTTAAGTTACCTAAATGAATATATTTCGAAAGTGAAAAAAAAAAAAAAAAGTTTCGTCCCGATTCAACTTTGCATATCTTTTCACCCGGTTTTACCTTCTGCAGGAGGGACACGCTTTCGTCCAATGGACTATAGTAATGCAGAGTATATACTAATTAACTTCACATTCAATTATTTGTCCATAATTATTTTCAAAACATTGGTAATCAAATATGGATCACGCGGGCGAAGCAGCAAGCCGCAGCAAAAATTAAACTGTTCGGTAGTTTAATTTTTGCTGTGGCTTACTTACATATTTCCGTAAATATTTGAATGAACACTGAGTAATTAAGTGAAATCTTTCTAAAGTAGAGCAAATTACATGGAATGTCTACATAATATCTGTCAGCCTTCCTATCTGCCTATAAAACATATTTCTTACAGATTGAGTTGTATTTAGTTATACACCTTAGCTAAGTAATACAATTGGCAATGTATTACTTAGCCAAGGTGATTTCCTTTAAACCCATTTGATGTTCGCCATATATAAAAGCCGTTTGCTTTTTTCCAGCGATTTATACGGTTATATTTATGGTCGTTTCGATAGAATTTTTCCTTAGAACCTATGGGGTTCATACTACATTTGAGGGGTTAACTACCGAAAAGGCACAGTCTAATCAGCTGTATGACGTCGTATTCTACACGATGTGTCTGTAGTCTAACTTCGCAAGTCGCAACCCTCTGACGAAGATTCTTTTAAACCTTTTATATGTGGAACCCTAAATCGAATGAAGAAAGTTTTTTCGGTCTAATCTCGTATGTAAATCGACCAGTCATTGTCTTTTGTCGGGTTTTTTCTTAACCCTAACGTCAGCGGAAGTCATGTGGGATTTGAATTTTTATAATCAAGATTTTTTTATTGAGTGTCATTAGTTTTATTTGAGAAAACAAATAAAAATTGTGATTTTTATAGTTGTTTCTTTAAAGGACATTGGAGATAGACAATGCGACTTTATGTGTGATTGATAACCATATACAGGGTGAAATGGAATTCATGGCATTACAGGCGTGATGTTATGTTATTGTGTTAATTGACACAATTACATATATAATGAGACGTTATGAGATTGATAACGATTTTATGCACAATTATTTAAGAGCATTAGAGAATCGTAAACAATATTTATCATGATTGTATCTACTCATAGCTATATTCGTTTATTCATATACATCCTTATTTTATACGTTTTTAAATAATTTTATAAAAAATAAAACATTTAAAATATAAAAAATTCTGGTTCACCGGTGTCGGGAGCAGGGTCCAAGCTACCGGTGGTTATGGCTGCAGAAACAGGGACCTCCTGAAAATGCTTTTTTTTTTCTCTTTTTTTGTCTTGGCTTTTGGCCATCAGGCCATTCGCCGTTACGACAATCGGTACAATGATAGCCGAGCTCACATTCCACATGTCAACAACCTCGTGTGCTAAGTCGAGATATTTTATTTGTTTCTCTTTTCTCAGCTTTCACGAGCTTGCTTGTTTTCGTCATGTGGAATGGTAACATCAACTATCGTTGCACAGCGCATGGCCCGTTTATTGTTATCGACATGACTTTTGCAATCGATAATCGATACAACGCTTTGTCTTCATCTTTCAAAAGACAAATTTTTGACGACTGAAAGATGGAAATCGGTGTGTAAATTCACCTGATAGAATACGTTTAGTAATGGCGTATGTGAACAACATAAAATCCTACAGAGAACTCATCATAGTTCATCTTTGGTCATTTGGCAGCAAAAACACAACATTACTCCTACACTTCTTCGAATGGCTATTTGTAGGCAAATACCTACTCAAAGTCTTGCAGATTGAGACACTACACTTAGCCTCACCTATGCACGATTAAATGTAATTAGTTCCCTTCAATTAAGATCGAGCGAAACGATTAAATCCAGCCATTTTGTTTTTATTTCCATGTTCGTGTAAACACACAGATTAGTAATTATTATAACGCAATTAAAAATATTAATCTGCCATGGTGAATTCGTGGCGCATTTATTCACCCGTTCCTACTTATTATTTTTTTACGACGAAGAAGAAACTTGCCTTTGAGTTTTTTTTAACAAGATGCACAGACACACAAAATTCGCACGGAAGTTTACTAACAGAAACCCGAAAAAAAAACATTAATAAAATACCTCGTGAACCCAACCTGTACAAACTACAAAGCCGCATTTATAAATATTCATACATCGGCACGATATTACGCATATCAATCACTATGCAAGTGCTAAAAAGGATCTAATGGCATGCGCAAGCACACCTCGCCATCTTGTCTTCTACTGTCATTAGCGCCTTTTCATAGCGAATCTCTTTTTGTGTGGCTTATTCAATTTCGTGACAATAGAATGTTTTTGTTTATCCGTTAATCTTGCGCATGATAATGTGGAGACGTTTGTGAGATGTTTGAGCTTTGAGCATTATTTTCATCGTGTATTGATGATATTATGGGCTTTTTTTAAGCCTTACGCTCATAGGAACTATTGGGGTTCTTGTCCTAATAAAGCAAATTATCGCTTCTTTCCAATTTGAAGCTCGTTTCTGTATAGTACTTACTAATTCCATGCTTGTATGTAGTAGCTTGTTTAATGATGAAGGTGCGATTTCAATCAATTTATGTTAGATTTTAGATAGCTACTAAATTTATTATAGCCGTCTACTATTTATATTTTGTATGAATTGTAAATTGTAGCAGTATTCAGAGAAACAAAAACGAATAATAGTTTTCGCGCCAAAGAACCAAAGACAATCATCCCGCCAAAATAAAGATGCGTTCAAATTATGCGCGAGCACACCATAGAATAAAGGATCAAGTTTTTTTTCGATTCCCTTCGATGTAACTCTCCTAGCTAATTACCGTATTGAGGAATTAGTTGATATTTTCGCACGGTGCGAGATGCACGTGTTTGTTGCGGTAACCGAGTAGGTAATTAGATAGGAAGTTGTTTGTTATGCTAATTATTTGTGTTTCTTTTGCGGGAATTAGTTTATTACCATTTATTATGTCATTTGATATTAATTTGAGTTCAGTATGGGATCTTGTCTTATCGATAAAAAACTTGTAATAAAAAAGGGGCTCATTGATCAGCTTGCTTTTATTTAGTTACATTAATTACTTACAGAAACATACAATAATGCTTGTATTCCGTAAAGGGTTCGGCAGAGGGGTAGACAGAACTATTCCTAAATTTTGACAGTTATGTTTAAGTTTCATGTAATATTTGACATCAGTCCGGCAAAAACCAAATCTCCGGGCTGCTAATAAGAAATTTCAGATGAAAAAATCCAATGTCTCTTTGCCCAGTCCGGGAATCAAACCAAGGACCACATGCTCAGCAGTTGTGATCACTAGATCGAAAAGGCAGTCTGTCTGTTCATTATATTATGGTTTTCTAGTTATTTTTCAGAGTCTTTATTTATTTAGACACACTAATTGTACCTATACATTTGAATAAACCCCCGGCTAATTTTGAGAACAATTAAAATTATTTAACTATTTTGATCTGCAGAACGTAAATTAAGCAATAACATGCTCTAGCTACAAATGACTAGACTTCGCTTCAAAAAACCAACCCCTTTACAGAACGGCCGACGTATGTTGGTGGTCCTGAAGTTAGCTGTATGGCTGCGCAATGGATCTTTTAGGAATGAAATTTTCTACTGCGCAGGTAATAGGCTTACTTCAGGACCGCCAATACACGTCAGCCGTACTGTAACTTTAGTCGAAGTACCAGCTTTCTTCACTCGTGCCCATTCCGACTCACCTTTTCCTTTACTCAATTCTATTTGCATATTCTTAATGATCAACGATTTGATAAAAATGACCGGCCTGCTACCATTTCGGTATGCAAATTCACAAGCTGTGTCGAATGCCTTGGTTTTTTTGTTGAATATCCTCATACCAGAATGTTTCAATTAAACGAGAGCAGGACAGCTCTAATTAATTAAAAATAGCTTTGTCCTTAGTGCTGTTATCAAGATCTTTCCTCTTAAATTAATACGTTTCAAATGTCATGTTGACATTTGTGGCAACAGTGCTTCTTTGTTAACCATTTTCCAAGATATTGAAAGTATTTCAATTTATGTTTGCATTACATTCCCGAAAAGGGTCTTAATAATAGCAGATGCTAAATAGTCACTAAAAATAACATCATAATAATAATAACAAAACATGTTCTTGTGTCTTCAGCCCTAACCACCGGTGGCTTGGACCCTGCTTCCGACATCGGTGGATCACAATTTTTTATATTTTTAAATAAAAATATTTAAAAATGCGTTGAATTTTACTGACTAAAACCCATCCTATGAACGAACGAACGAACGAAAAACAAAAAAATATCAACAAAATGTAAAAAAAAACAAGATGGTAATCTAGAAAAAAAAATACTTTCCATGTCTTCTCACGAAAGAGTACCGTACGCTAATTACACAAAGGTGCATTAACAAAGTGGAGACCAGAAAAAACTTTTTAGTAATCAGCAAAAAACGCCAAGACATCGTGAGAGATGCATAACATTAACTAGTAATTCATGTATGCAAATGCCTACGTGACCACTTTTTAAAGAAAAAAAAAACAAAAGTACCTACTCACCGTGGTCGCTGCTACCCCTTCGCTGAATCAAATTGAAATTTGCATACGACACTGGCGATTTTTTTCTCAAAAAGATTATGTAAATGTGTTTTTTGGACATCGGATGAGTGAGAATAACTTTTTTTTGTGCTAAAAAAGTGCGTCGGCAGAGATAGGGTTAAGTTTGAAGTTCGAAGAAATGAGTTCTCATACTTCTCATGTGAACTTTTTTTTGTTTAGTGTAGAAACAAAAAAAATTTTGGGTGTTTTTTTATATAATTGTTATTTGTTGTGAATAATTTTATTTATCTGAGCTAGTTTTTACTGTATTTCGTTTGGAGTGAGTTTATGAGAAGCTGGTTTGGAGTACCTACGTATTATAAAAGTTTGTGAATAGTTTACTTGTAGCCGTAATTATAATTTAGATGTGATAATGATTTTGTTTTGCATACTTAAAATTAAGTAGAGTGGATCGTTGTTAACTATTTTGAAACATACTACATACAAACAGCGATACTTACCGGATCTTACCGGATACAGCTGAATATCAGAAATGACCCAAAAATTAAGAACTTATTTATAGTTCCTTGTTCGGTATTTGTCAATTGTAAAATAATAATATATGAGGAAGTTTAGAAGCAGGACCGAGCATCAAATTCTGTGTCTACTAGTAGCTAAGGGTTACAAATTAATATAATTTAAACAAAATATCTAACTAACACAGTAATTTATCTTGTTCCTACTTGGTCATGCAAAGCTATTACATAATATTATGTTCCATAAACAAATACATATTTAAAGACATCCCAATTTTTTTTCAACCTTTTTTTTGAAACACATAAACTGTTTTTACCTGCGACCCGGGGTGGAGTCTAACCACCCCACATTTTTTTTTAATACACATAAACCCAATAGTGCACCGGGGGGTGTCGACATTTTTTTCGTGGCAACCCTGATCGATATTTTTCCCGCGCACACATTGCATTGGTTAACCCTAGCTAACAAAGAAGTCTTTATGTAAAACTTATTCGTTTATTTTTACTCTGCTAACGGTCGTTCGGTTTCTATTCTTTTCGGTAATAGCAGGGGTTGTATTAAAAGGGGTTATTTTTTATATGAGCGTCTCCTCACGCGATTTCTGGCTGTTCAAATTGTTTGGGGTACGCAAATCATCGGTCTTTAATTTCTAGAACATTTTTAGTGTTGCAGTTCGAGTTTTAAATCGATTTTGACATGGAATAGGCGCTTAATTTAAGAGAAGTTTAATGTTCAAACCATTTATGAGATCATGGGATTGTTTTAACTAATAACGTATAACATTTAGCAGGTCAGATATTGTTTTCTTGTGCAAAATTTGGTTTTGTTATGCGATTAGAATTATAATTCTTAATCACATTGGAGTCTCGTTTGACAGAATGTTGTGTTTTATTTGTAGTTAGTATCTGGGCAATTATTTAATCAGTACCTGTTAAAGACGTAGAAAGCCCTAAAAAACCAAACTATCCAATTGTAAGACTCATTTGATAAATTATAATAATATAGGCAAGAGTCATCGAACATTATTACAAAAAATCGTATAAATAAGTATAGAAAGAAAAAAAAATGCGTTTATTTGCGGGAAACATGAAGCAAAGAAAAAACACACACACAAAAAAAAGGAAAAGTTGTCGGAAATATGCGTCACATCCACGTCAAATCGGCCATAATGCTCAGCATAACGCTGCGACCTTAAGCAAGACAGAGCCCAGCACTGGTTTTCAGCGACAGCCGGTATGGACATGATGACATCGACTGGTGTACTTACCTAAGCAATGTTGTTTAATATGTTGTCTAACCGCCTATTTCCTGTTCTTACAGTGGTGGTGACGTCAGCTCCGGCCAACGAGGCTGAGCTACAGCTATACAGGGTGATGCAGCGAGCCAGCTTGTTGGCGTACTATGACACGCTGCTAGAGATGGGTTGGTATTAAACGTCCTAGAACAGTATTCAACCTTAACACTACTAAATATACAACTTACTGCTAAACATCGAAATGAAATTGTTAATTCTATCTAATGGGATATTGAAATCGCTTTTTCACGTCATATTAACTAAAAAGAAACTAACCTAGATGAAGTCGTCAATGGGGAAACAAACTCGAGGGTCATAGTCTCTTTAAAAGTTCAGACATAATCTTGGTCAGATAATGGGAGGAACATGTTCCTAGATCCGTGTCTGAAAGCCAATTTAAATTAAACGGCACTTAGTCAAAGTAAATATTTATTTTAATTTTGTCTAAAATAGTCATCATTCTAAACATGCTCTTTACTATGAGCTAGGTACATAATGACTGATTTACCTCAAGACACTCACATGTTATTAGTCTAGATAAGCAGAACCATAGTAGATTACAATTTCGCTTCAAAACACCATTCCTGGTGATTTCTAAGATAAGAATAAAACATTACAAAAAAATGTCAAAAATTAAAAACGTAACTCTAAAATGACTAGGTGTTGTGATCATAAATAATCCAACATCAGATAATTCACTGAAATTACTAAAGAAATCAAAAGATAATAATATGTCCCTCCACACTAAACACAAGCTCACAAGAACACAAGAAAAAACACTTTCTCATAACGAAATAAAGAAAAAAACTTAACAAAATCTCCATATCGCTAAAAAACGCGCGCTCAGCGTCGACATGCAAATTACTTTTTTAATCTTTTACTTTTTAATACCGCCGATTACTCGAGCTAAGGAAGGGTTCGGCCAGTCAGCCTTATCCTTTTGTTTTTTTTCTCGGCGCCCCTTCGCAAAATGGTCACGTAGGTATTTGCATATTTGCCTAAATTAAAACTGGTGTGTGAGCTCTTATTTTTTTACTGTATCTCACGTTTTCGTGAACAATCATAGCGAAATGAACTGGTGGCACAAGAAAGTCTTGCATATTAATGTTTATGGGACTAATCTATCTGTTGGCAACAATGGTCCAGTTTTTTCTGTCATGTGAATGTAAAGAACTGATTATCGCGGTCCGTTTTTTTTTGGACTCTGAGAAATAATTATTCCTCTTGTGCTGTCTTGGATAGAGTTTTTAAACTTTTAATGACGTGCTTAGTTCTTTTGCGTATATTGGTAACAAAGGTTCATTAATAATTTAAAAGCATTGCTTTTTGTCTTTCAAAAAACCTATTTCTTTTTAAAGTTTCTATTTTTCGATTTCAGGTGGAGATGACGTACAACAACTCTGTGATGCTGGAGAGGAAGAATTTCTTGAAATAATGGCTCTTGTAGGCATGGCATCAAAGCCCCTTCACGTCAGACGTCTACAAAAAGCTCTCCAGGAGTGGGTCAACAATCCCGCCCTCTTCCAAATACCAATCGTACCGAACCTCTGTCCTTCCGAAAACCCTTTCATCCAATGTAACCAAAGACTCCTCAATATGCCTCCCTCAATCCCTAACGTCTTACCAAGGACTGTCGCCTCTCCAGAAAGTAGTAGACCAATGTACAGCCCGTCTCCTGGTGCTCCTGACAATAGTTGTGGCTCAACAACCTCAGCCCCCAATGCAAGTCCTGTTCACCAAACGAATACGTTCGCTAAAATAGTCTTACCACCGTCCCCGGCCCCTGCAGCCCCTGTAACGTCTACCGCTACCAGATCCTTCTCTCCACAAAGTGCCTGTCCTCCTGCATCAGCTGGTTCCAGTCCGAGTTCCGTCACATCACCAGTTCAGTTGACACCTGTACTCTTAGATGTTCATGTTCAAAAGTTGGCAGCAGCGGCTGAGAAGTTAAGCAAACATTTGCCCCAACTGGAGCCAAAGCCGCAGAATACTAAGAAGAAGATGTGCAAGGATCTGGAGCTGGTGATGATGATGCCGGAGTCGGATCCGCGGCGGATGGAGGAGATCCGGAAGTACGCGGCGATCTACGGGAGGTTTGACTGTAAGAGGAAGCCTGAGAAGCCGTTGACGCTACATGAGGTAAGTTCTTTAGAAACTGATATTTGTTAAAATTTTAAGAAAAAGACTGCTTCACTTCACACTGACAACAGTGCGTTGCTCCTGTGTCACCAGTCTTTAGTCACTGTATATTTTAGCTGCTGAGATCATTACTACAAACGTACCTAGTAATACAAACAAGTTTAAAAAAAACAAACATCACGACCCTATTCCCCGTAGGTTTAGGCAGAGTTGTACCTATAATGCACCCGCATTTCGATAGTTATGTTAAATATGGTACTAAAGTAATATCCTCTTATTTTAACGCATTCTTTAATCAATCCGCAGGTGATGGTGAATGAAGCAGCAGCTCAGATCTGCCGCTGCGTGCCGGCGCTCCTGACGCGGAGGGACGAGCTGTTCCCGCTAGCGAGACAGCTGGTCAGGAGGGCTGGTCTGCACTATTCTAAGCACGGGTAAGGCTGGTCTTTGTATCCAAGAATTATACGAAGCTAAGCGACTCGCCACTGCTTATAACCTAATAATAATGTGTAACGTTTTAGTTTGCGACATTTAAAAATAGAGTTTAAGTACTTAAAAAGTAAAAATATGGCTATTGAAGTCGTCAAATGATTATGAGAACAATTCACTAGAGTTGCGTCGTAAATGACATTTAAATCGTTAAATGAGAGATTTTCTGACAAGTGAAAAAACATAGTTCAGTAGATGGCGTGGGTTAAAAATACGTCATTGTTTTACTCTGATAGCAAAAATAAGATCCGTAAATAAGACAGCTTATTTGATGTCAAAAACCTGAGACAGTGACGTATTTGTTACCAACGCCTCTTTTGAACTAATATTTTCTCACTTGTGAGAAAATTCCTCATTCGACTAATAAGGACATTTTGTGAGTTAATTATATTTTCATCATAATCGTGCTAGGCCATATTCATCATGCCTTCGTTGCCTGAAATAAAGGATAAATAATAATAATAATAAGTCCCATTAAAATGTTCACGGAACTAATTCCATGAAAAAAAAATGCTTGAAAAACTTTAATGTTGCACATTTTGAATGTTTTGGAAGTGATAAATATCGAACATCCATTATTTAACACTAGATATTATGGACATCAAAGTCAAAGTCAAAGTCAAAACATTTATTTCAAATAGGCACAAGAATGGCACTTTTGAACGTCAAAATGAACAAGAAATAGAACTGATTCTAGTCGCCCCTTCCAAAAAGTCGACGTCGACGTCGATATCGATATTTATGTAATATGAGCGAGAGCGACACTGTCAAATCTTTTGTGACATTCACATTGACAATTCCTTGAAAGATGGCGAGTTCAGTTGGTAATAAAATCAATGAGGTCACTTTTAAAAACCTATTAAGAATTAAACAGTGTCCGCTTGAATTTATTATCTGACGACACGGTTGGCGCAGTGGTTGAGCGATTGACTGCTGCGCACTATGTCGCGGGTTCGATTCCCGCACGGAACAAATATTTGTACGACCTGCAAGTATTTGTTACGAGTCTGGGTGTTTTTCTATCTATAATATGTATGTATTTACAAAAAAAAATGTATATAAGTAGTCTATCAGCCATCTCGTTTCCATAACACAAGCATTAGGTTGCTTAGCTTGGGACGATATGGCGTTGTGTGAAAATGTCCAAGGATATTATATTATTATTATTATTTTTAAAAAGCATTATTAAAATATTATTAAAATTAACGTACACGTCAAATGTTTGTTGGTTATAGGGCGGTCTAGAACAATCTCCTTTAAGTTATCAGGACGACTAATATGGCCGATCAGTGTTTTAGAAGCTTGACCAAGAATAACATAAATTCCTTTGGTCTGATTTGGGGATCAGGAAATTTATTATAAAAAAGAGAAATAAGTAAAAGTAGGTAAAGGGGGGGGGGATTAAAGTAGTGAAATAGTTTTTCTTTTAATATAACTACGGTTACTAAGTTTGAAAAGTTAATTGTATGACGTCAGTTTTACTTGGGGAGATGTTACGAGTTCGTTACAAATGCAACTGCAGTAGCCAATAATTTACATTATGTACGTCTGTGGTTTTCCTTTTTCTTACGAAGAATATTTTACTGACCAGGTTCTCAATGTAAACCTGCACACAATTCCAAACGATATTTTTTGTGACCAAAACAATTGAAGTTGAAATAAATGAAGACTAGCTTCTGCCCGCGACTTCGTCCGCGGAAAATTTCTTGTTTTGACATTAAATATATCCTATGATACTCGGCAATACTGTAGGTTCCCATTAGTGAGAGAATTTTTGGCATCGGAATCCATCATCCAAATAGAAGTCGAAAAAATACTTTTTTAAAACATAAAACGAAATATAAAAGTTAAAATACAAAAGATAGAAATATGGTGTCGCGGACTTTTTTGTAGAAATAATTAAGGGGAACCGGGTTGCCATACATTGCTTTCAATTTTAAACAACTGTTTAGGCAGCGCATGCAAATAATTCTGTTTTCGAAGGTATTTCTTTCCGACTTGCTAGACGAAAATTACGATGGCTCGGCTAATAAATATGATATAAATATAATTTATAGCCTATAGCACTCAGGAATAATGTAGCTTTCTATCAGTGAATTTTTTTTGAATTTGAATCATTAGTTCCGGGGATTACCCCCTACATACAAACTAACAAATTTTACCTCTTTATAATATTGCGTTGCTAAGTACTAACAGCCCAACAGGTCGATCCCTCAGGTTAAGCTACGCTTACCGGGGTTGGCCGTGGATGGGTGACCATCTTTACATAACGACGCACTCCTCCGTGCCTCGGAAAGCACGTTAAGCGGTTGGTCCCGGCTGTCATTTGTGCATCTTTGACAGTCGTTACGGGTCGTCCAAAACCCGAAAATCTGACCAGGAGGTATCGTATTGCCCAGTTACTGGGTTGTGGAGCTCACCTAGAGTAATTGATTATTCGGCAGGCAAGGCAGTCGCTTCGTGTAAAATACTGGTATTCAGCTGCATCCCGTTAGACTGGAAGCCGACCCCAACATAGTTGGGAAAAGGCTAGGCAGATGATGATTTAATAATAAAAAATGAAATTGTAGTTACTTAAACAATACTGTATGATGTTAAGATAATTGAAGGTGAAGAACACAAAGATGGAACACGTGAGATAAATATATAACTGCATTCCCATCTAGCTACATCGATTAATATTCTATTCATGAAGATAACAATTTGAAGCATTATAATTCATATACAAGTTAAGGTCATCAAGTGGTCATTAATAACGTAATTTTTCTTCTCTTATCGTTTTGTACATCAGGATTGCCATAAGTGTAAGTTATTCGTAAAGATCCTTATCTACCAAAGGGGTGATTAGCTTTTCTCTTACGAATCAGGATTCTGAAAGCGAAGAACTTTTACCAGTACCTACAACTCCCACTTCCAGACCAACTAACTCTTCATCACATGTATTTTACTTAGTTGTGCTATAAAAACTTATCTTAATACTCTTTTTCATTTCAGCCTCCCACCAACAGCGTCAACAGGCGAAGACCGCGAGCGGGACGAGGACGAGACGCCTCCAAAGCGACCGCGACAGGTGGCGCCCCCGACTGTAGACCTCACGAATTAGAACTAACACTAGGGGATATAACCACTGATTAGCACTAATTAACATAGAGGATATAAGCGGCTAGTACGGTCGGGAGACGTGAGTTGTGGAATCTATGCAATGATAGTCTAAGACAAGACTGGCGTTGCGTGTAACCGTTCATAAAAATATATAATTGCAATAGATCCTAATTTAATGATGATGAAATCATATACAAACGAAATAAAGCCCTTTTTGGATAACTAAAATAGACAAAGCACAGTGGTGCGAATACACTATAAACAAAAATACTGAATTTAGTTTCCGATAATAGTTTTTATGAATTGTCTTTAACGTACACGTAATACGCCATCTCCGTCAAAAAGATAATCAAAAGATTCCATAATTCACGGACTAAAATTGCAATAACATTAACATTGTAAAAGGGAAATCGTTACTAACTTGAAAGATCGGTTTAAGGGCTAATTTTGTTTCTTATTAGAATGACGTAACTCATGTAGAGGCACACGAAATATTTTTGACCTCAAATGAAGGGCCAAAAAATTCTCCAGAAACTTTCACAAGTTTAAAAGAAAATTGTTGATAATCTCTTTATTTTTTTCGGTGTTTTTTGAAATTATTTCTATTATTTCGTACATGCCATGTTAGCCTTATTTGCATTTATTTTTTATTTGCATTCTTATAGTAAAAGGTAAGCATGACTAAATCAAACGCCTGCTCTAATTCTTATTAATGTTGGTATGCACTGTAGTAAATTTTGTTTTAGAATGGTTATGGCAAAATACTGATCCGGTGAGTAGAAATTTAATTTAACATTTTAAGTTTGCTTGGTTTATTAAAATTATTGATCGTTGCTTCTTCTGTTTATTAATCTACCATTTTCTGCTTCGTTCATTTAAGAATAATCACTTACTTTTAATTTAAAAGAAATTACCACAAATATATATTTAGAAGCTGTCGTCAGTTTTACTTTAAATGCGACCAATAAAAACAGCACTCTGTAACGAGAGATTGTAATTTACTTTTGTTGTAATTCCCAGGAAGCCGACGAAGGCAACGGTGTTCAAGCAAGTCCTGATGCAGCCAGAAGCCATTCCAATAGGTACCTAACCTTATTTCCATAAGAACTTTTGTATGTAAATTTAAAACAAGATTATTTTTTACTATCAATTACTATTTTAAAAAGTCCAGTATGACTCATGTCGTGTATCATGCCCACATCGTACCTACCTCTTATCCTTTCATTACCTTCGCCAACATCATCACCATGGTAAACAGCCTGACGTTATTTAGTGCTTGGCACAATGCTCCACGTTCCCGTGTCAGTCTCATCCAGGTTCATAATGATATACCCATTATAACTTATTTCTAATCAATCACATAAAAGGTGGTTAATGAACGGAAATAAAAATGATTATTTGTTTGTTTGCAGCTGGTGGGGCGTGAAGGCTGAGAGTGATGACGCTGACTCCAGGTGCTCATATTCCAGTACCAGTACTCCGCCACCGGTAAGCTACACTATCATCATGCTCTTGTCCTCTCATTTTCTTTTACGTTGGAAGTTCCAAACTATTATTCATCTCACTTTCTAATAAGCAAAAAGCATACTCAACGAGAAACGATTTTCCAAAGGAATTCGGAAATCTTATTAAAAGAACAGATTTCTCATCTTCACGTGGGTTCTGTCCTTGCTCGTTAAAAAGGTTTTTTTTTTTTCTGAGAATAAATCTTTAATTGCAGGATGCCGACGAATCTCGTCCCCAAGTTGTAGCAGCGAGAGGTGACAGCATTATCGCCGTGGCTAACCCTGCGCTGCACCCACCACACCCTGCACACGCACACATGCCCACACACGCCGCGCACCCGCCGCATCCTGCCAGGAACCACTCAAACTGATCAACAGTGCTTAAAAACAAAGGGATAAACTTTAGAGTCCACAAATTAAGTTGGTAACTTTAAGAAAATAACAGATGAAAAAGATCAGCGCCCGAATGGACGAACATAATATATCCAGTGATTGATTATGATATAAAATTGAGGAATTTGGTAACACAGACGTTAATGATCTTGTCTGGGGCATAACAATATCGAATTCTTGCTTCAGGTGTTGAAGGGCCGCGTCCTAACCAAAAGAGATTGTCCCGCGGGGATGGCAGTAAATAAATTATGTAGTGGCTAGGACGCCGTGAAATAATTTTATTTAACTAACATACAAACAATTAACCATAGACAAGCCTTTGCAGACGGTGGTCTTTTTGATCGATACCTTGCAGAGCTTCGATTATAACACCGTGTTAGAATAACTTAATCACAAAACGCAGATTACCAACTGCTAGATTCCAAAATTTAAATTGAAACAAAATCACCGGTCAAGTATTTTTGTCACTGTTTCGGGACACGTAACTACTATTATTTTATTTGAATTAAAAATATAACTTCGCAGCTGATAGTAGGTATAACATAATAAATTTAAATTCTAAGCATTACACCAATGACCAAGTACCTACACAACAAAATTAGCTAAGCTGAGAGTGACAAGAAATTAAACCATAACTCCTAAAAATTTTCACAAATCTGCTTTACAAGCTTCATTTGACATAAATACTCGAGTGAAGAGCATAAAACCTTTAGTGTTTTTAAAATCCCCACATCTTTCTTGGGGATTTTAAAAACTATCCTTCTAAAGGATGAAGCCCGAATGCAATCCCGTGTTCCGCAGTCGAAACTAAATGAACTGACACAGAGTGTACAAAATACATTCCACCAAATATAAACTAATTTATATCATTTTGTAAATAGTAAATATAATATTTAGGAGTAAGCAAAGCCATAATATGCCTTGTAGTCATTATATCTATCAATTGGTCTAAACTAGTGGGTTGCACCAACAAGTTATTTTGTTTTCGCACGTGTGTATAAAACACTTCATTGTGGATCTTCTATCTGGCTATTATCAAGTCACCATAAATCACTGGAGCCTCATCTTATGTATTTATGGAAATACATAATGATTTTTGCACATAGATCATAGTTGATGTGGCTTATTATAAAGTACTTAAAAGATTCGAAGTGGTTTTTAGGTGGTTTATAAATCAAATAAAACGGTCTATGTAGATGATGTGCTTGTGGATATTAATATTGTTAAAGTGGTCATTTTTGTGTCAATTGATTATTATTCGTAGTTATAGGTATTGCACCTACATCTACTAATAAATAACTTGTCCGACATGTCAATTAATTAAATGCCTCAGTATGCAGCAACTTATGTTTTATGTAAATATTGAGATAAATTATTTTATTTTAATTAATCCGCCATCCATTGCGCGACTGTATTTCATTTGCATCAAACAAAGATATTTTATTTATATATTTATATTGTTATAATATACCCATTATATTACATAATTATGATATAAAATTAACGTTGGTGCAATTCACTCCTTGCGATGACTTAAAGGTTTTTTTGTAGAGTTGTTTATACTTTGTCTATATTCAGTCCAGAAAAAAAACAAATTACAATGAAGAAAACAAAAATTTGTACAAAAACATGAGTATAAAAACCACGATTAATATTTAATATTGTTTTACCCAACTCAGTACGGTCTCTTAAACATCGTGGTATCTTCTTTCAAATACCTACACCATTATTTGAATTAAAGTACAAGATGATGTATTAATTGAGATGGTTTGTACATCGTCCATTCCGACAAATCAAGAAGTGATAAAAACGTGAATACAATACAAAAACTGTAAATTATTAATGTGTAAATAATATATATACGTACGTTAGCGTTGAAGTAAATTCCCATTGCGAGCCATAACGTGTTTAAATAGTTAAAATGTAAGGAAAATAAATACTGTTTATACCAGACTGTGTTTTATTGTTGACTTGAAGGTTACGCTAAAATATTGCAGATGCTCGACTTGGAGAACCGGTTTTACAAGAAAAAGACATCTTGTCAGTGGACGTTTAGAATTAAATGGACTTGAATCTAATTTTACAGCTATTTAAATATTTTTAAATTCTACATTCATCATCATCTGCCTAGCCTTTTTCCAACTATGTTGGGGTCGACTTCTAGTCTAACAGAGCGATTGGCTATCTGACCTCCACAGCCCAGTAACTGGGCAATACTAACGACAGCTAGTCTTACCCCTTGGTAAAACTGGCTGTCAGATTTTCGGGCTTCTGACGACCTTTAACGACTGTCAAAGATGCACAAATGACAGCCGGGACCAACGCCTTAACGTGCTTTCCGAAGCACGGAGGAGTCTCGTCATGTAAAGATGGTCACCCATCCACGGCCAAACCCGGCAAGCGTAGCTAAACCTGAAGGATCGACCTGTGCGGCCTTCATATTTAAAAAATAAAATAACATGTCTACATTAAAATCATACATTAACTATACTATTGTTAATCTGCAAAAAAAATCGGATGTAGAATAATACCACTTACCTATGACGTATTGTACAGTATGTCTTAAAAAGTCGTTATGGCTTCTCTTGTATTATACCGTGCATGGTAAGATGGATTCGCGACTAAATATGAGGATCATTATTATTCTTCACATTTTTCGTGGAAAATCAGTGCTCGACTGCTTTTTGTTTTACTGATTCAATTAAGACCTTCATGCCTCGAGGTTCCATAGATCCCGAACGAAATAGCAATGACATCATTAAAAAGAAGAATGATGTGTAGAGGCCAGCATTTCTTTGATAGTTTGTCACCTTTATTTCAAAAACACAAGGTTCATTTTCAAATTGAATTTTACGGTTTAGGATACCTTGATGTGCTGGCGTCTGTGCCGTCTGTGTGTTTCTGATACTTTACTAAATGTCTGTATTCATAAAACCTTCATTTTTAAGATACTTTCCGAGATCTCGCTGATCGTCTGTGAGAACTAAGGGACCACAGTTTTAGGGTAGTAATTTTTATGGTTCCGTACCTAAAGGTTAAAATGGGACCATTAGGTACCAAGACTCCGTTGTCCATCTGTCACTAGGCTGTATCTCATAAACCGTGATAGACAATTAAAATTTTCATACAGATGATGTATTTTTGTTGCCGCTATAACAACAAATATTAAAAAACAATATAAATTAAATGTTTAAGGGGGCTCCGATACAGCAGACATTGACGTTTTTATAGATAAAGCACTTTGCCCGCGGCTTCGCTCCCGTGGTCTTTCCCGTGGGACCCGTTATTTTTCCCGGGATAAAAAGTAGCCTATGTTATTCCTAGAACACTAAGCTTTCCAACGGTGAAAGAATAAATCGGTTCAGTAGTTTCGGAGCCTATTCATTTCAAACAAACAAACGAAAAATCAAATCTTTCCTCTTTATAATATTAGTATAGATGGTCCGGAACCCTTCGTTCGCGAGTCCGACTTGCACTTGACTTGCCTTTGCTTTGATTTTAATACATTTGCCAACAAATTCCCATTCTACAATTGTTTTATGTCTACTACTTCTTCTTTGTCGAAGGCAATCTAAATGAACTCTACTCAATTCGGCTACGTGTTTGGCGCCATCACTAGCGTCATCTCAGTTCTCACGCACATGAATCCACAACCAATCTAAACCTTCGGGGTAACACGGCTATGATTAACAAAAATACCAGCAACAGCAAATTATTACTACATTATATAGATATGTTACCTTGAGAAAGTGAAGATTCATGCTAGTGACTCGAACAGTGCTAATGAACCAAGGGCAAGGTGGACTTTTATTAGACTTTCAAATAAGTTCCGGTGGATTTAAGATGCTGGGTCAATGATTTTGGTAGCTGATGCCCGCGGCTTGACCCGCGCATAATAATATGTCTGAAATTAACCCAAGGAAACGTACTACCAGGATAAAAAGTATCCTATTTCTCTTCTTCTTTGCGTGTGGTTAGTGACTAACCTGGTGTCAGAGTTTTAATGCTGCCCATGGGCCTCTGACTTAGCATCACATACTGTTGAGAAACACCTCTCAGACATGCCGGTTCCTCACGATGTTTTCCTTCGCCGATTTTAAGCAAGTGATAATTATACAATACGCACATGAATCTGAAAAGTCAGAGGTGCGTGCCTTGGGTTCGAACTCCTATTAATTTGTTAATCCATAAGACTGGAAGCCGACCCATAAACTACGACAGACTTAAATCGGTCCAGTAGATAATAGAATCCCGTAGGAGGGTATATTGGCCATGGAACTCAAAAAAATTAAATCAATCTAGCTGGAACACGTTAAATATTAAAGTTGGGATTGCTACTGTATTGCACCATAAAATTGTAGATAAAAGCGGGCAAAATGATTTGCTCCTGACTCAGTGGTAAAGGCAATTACGTATCTCGTGTAAATAATGATCTACTTCGGCAATATTTTGTAACAGCAGTAGACCACTGATCGATAAATATGCGTCATTTGACCATCGTGCTTTGGATTTTCCAAACCGAGTATAGTTTGGAATGCACTTAATTTAAACAAACGAATAAATCGACTAAACGAAGGTATGTTACAAAAGTATCTACTTAATAAAATTGTAAACAAACCTTGTTGAGGTCAAATTCTTAGGCAATCACTCACTAAAAGGAAATAGTAACACATTTATTCATCTGTATGTAGAACGTTTTAATTTTATAATTCAACACTTTTTCCAATAATTGTTTGAAAAACATTTTCAAATTGCACCTAGAAAATCATCAACGAAAATTAAGGTTATAAAATCAATTTTAATTGTCCAATGAATACATCTTTAAAGCTTAAGTATTTAAATAATTCAAATAAAAGCACTCAATTTGTAAATGGAAAAAGGCATGCAAAGGTGTTACCCATTTATTTTTATTTAATTTTATTTATTTGGCTCACCAACAATTAAGTACACTGAAACATAATTATATAATGAGAGACAATTGAAGGAACTTGTTTACACTTTTATCAAATACTTTTGGAACAGTCTATAAGTACCTACATTCAATAAAATTTGTGGCAATACCAGTGTTTTACGTAGATTTTGATTATTTATTTATCCTATAAATATTTTACATTCGAGTCAGATGGTGAGCGGTCATCTCGTCAAACCCTGACCTCATTGTAAGCTGCTTGAATCACTAATGACTGCGGCCGCTAACTGATCAATATTCTTGCTAATAAATGTAAGGTGATACAGATTGCTGATATATGGTGGTACTAGCTTTCGCCCGCGGCTTCGCCCGCACGGTGTTTTGGAAAAAGTAGTTTATATTCTTCCACAGACTTCAGTTCATCCACATCATAAATGGCTCAGCAGATTAACCGACGACCGAAAACATACATTCACACAGATAGACAAACGGATAGACAGTTGAAGTTACTTTCGGTTTTTATAATGTCAGGTAAGGATTAGTACGCATACTATTATTATTGAAGAGGATTACTTGCGCGGCAGGCCCAGAAAGAGATGGCAAAATGAGCTGGACTCCTTCTTAAAGGATTGGCCCACAATCGCTGTAGACCAGGAAAAGTGGAAAGTGAGGCCTTTGCCCTGCAGGGGGATAACAGTGGCTTATAATTTTATTATAATGATAATTACTTGATATAGCGGTTTCACATGTCGTTTGGTAGCAATAAACAATAAAAACTGAAAGGATTAGAATAAAGTACGTTAGTAATGATCGATATGTTTTGACGGTTCTACTTCTTACTACACTAAAATACTTCTGTAAACTATGTTAAATGATTTGATGATTGAGATTCATTTTAGGGTGTAAATTAAAGGACTTGTCAATAGTAAAGTTTTGATAAACACAATTTAGAATCTATTTTACAAAATTGATAATTTAGTGACCGAAGTATAGGGAATAAGAGTAAAGTGTGCCCCGCCGGATGCTGGAATGAGCACCAGGCCACGCTGTACAATCAACAATCACTTAGATCACTCCGGGCTGGCCGGAAAGGTGAAAGATGCTAACATAGGCAGCCAGTAAAACCACACCGTTTGATTGCTGTCTTGTAGACAGCGATCAAGAGCTTCGATTGCGCGTTGGTGTCACATCACATAGGTAGTGCACTACCTGTGCACACTGCACACAGTAGACGGTATCCTGATACCACGTTCATTTTACTGATGTTGCACGCAGGGCTTTCTTCGCTCGCCAGATTAAGAGGTAATTTAAAGACCGAATGTGCCGTCAGTCCACCATTTAGCAATGTTGCAGCAATTCCAGAGGAAGTCACAGCTAATGCAACATTATGATCCTTGCGTTTTAGCTAGAAGCAAACTAAGTAAAAAAGTATTGCCTGTAATAATCCCGCATTTACCATTCTCAACTCGTTGTAATATTTTGTGATAAATCTCTTTCTGCTCGGGTTGCAGACGTGGCACAGTTTTGCACACGTGAGCGTTAAATAAGGTGGTATGGTAGCTTAGCTCTCTTGAGGAGTGGCTAGAGAGGCGCATCGGGTGTCCTCACCGGATGTTTCGGGAGGTTCTTGCACATTCTCAGGCAAGAAGAAACGCTCGGGTGCCACCATTGCGAGGATCGCCCGGAAGACGGCAGCGGTGGTGACCTCTCGCGTCTGGCCCTGGTTCAATCTATGATACGGAGCGAGAGGGAGTGGGAAGCAGTCACCGTCTTGTACGAAGCAGTTATGCTAGTGAAGGAGGTGGCGGGATGGTTGAAGCACAGAGCCTCACGTCCCGGCCGCCGCGAGAGACGCTTCACCGCCGTCCGATCAGGACCAGACCCATGCCGGAAGGCGCGTTCTTGTTCCGCGCGCGCCTCAAAGAGATGTCAGCATTAAGAAAGGGGTCCGTTAGGGCCAAAGCCTACCAGGTCAGCGGAATTGTCTGAAAGGGTTACCGCTACCCCGGCATATAATGGGCTTTGGAAGGAACATGGATGGGTTATGGTCAGTAAGAGACTGACGCTCCTTTCCGCTCCACCCAGAGCGAAAGGTCAGGACATTTTTTTGACATGGTTCACACCATCAAAAAAAAAAAGGTCTGATCAAATCATTTGACAGCTCTCCTTTACGCCGCCGTGGACTCGGCGATGGCGCGTCATTGCCTGGACCCTCTGGAGTCCTCGCTGTGCTCTGCGCACCGCCGACTAATAGTGTGGATTTAATGGCGCCCCACTCATATCAATCTTATCGTGATAACTTTTAAACTATTTGTCCAAATTGCTTAGTGTAAAAGACAAAGTTTATCTTCATTAAATACTAAAAGTGATAAACGTATTTAATTCGATAAGAATTAACTGAGTACTCTAAAATGTGCATTGTAAAAAAAGTATCAAATTGAAATGTATTTTTGGCTCACTATTTCGTATATAATGGCTTGCACATAATAGGTAGACATATGCTGTCGCAGATTTTTATATAGAACTTTGTAAGACAAACAATCCCACAATACATTACCTTCGCGTAACTCTAACGGTTTAGGCAGCGCACGCCCAGATAGCTCTCAGAATGCAGGAATTTGGCGACTTACATGATACTTATCCTTATATTATGGCCAAATCACGCAAAGTCTATGTAAAATGTAGCCTATGTGTTATTCTGATGTATAAGCTATATTATTGGTAAATTTCATCGAAATCTGTTCAGCCGTTTTTGCTCAAAGAAGGAACAAACATCCATCCATCCATCCATCCATCCATCGTCACAAACTTTCACATTTATAATATTAGTAGGATTTCCGAAGTGACTTCATTTTGAGTGTCGTCCTTTTTGGGATTCAAAAGACGATCAATCAATATGCCGAGCCTTTTCCCAACTATGTTGGGGTCGGCTTCCAGTCTAACCAGATTCAGCTGAATATTTTTACAAGGAGCGACTGTCTATCTGACCTCCTCAACCCTGTAACTGGGTAATACAATACCCCTTGGTAAGACTGGCTGTCAGATTATCGGGCTTCTGACGACCCGTAAGGATCCGAGGCTTTTTAACATAGTTATAAGTTTTCGAGATTATTTTAGTTGCTATATTGCCAATGTTTAAAAGCCATAATATTCAAAGTCAAAGTCAAATCTTTTATTTCAAATAGGCACATGCAAGGCACTTTTGAACGTCAAAATGAACAAGAAATAGAATTGATTCTAGTCGCCCCTTCCAAAAGGTAGTTTCGTGTGGAGTAGAATGGGCAAGAAACTCCACCGTTACTCTTTTAAAATGTTTTACAATATTTTGTATACATTAATTATAACATTATATGTGAAGACGATGCACCGTGTGCGTTCGCGCAGCGGAATGTTGTTGAATTTAAAGATTTTAATTATGCAGATATTTAGTGTATGACGTCGTATAATTGTGTATGGTAAAAAAATAATTGTGCATGCAGCCATTGTGGAGAAATTCACCAAAAACTGATTCCGCTGGGCGCACGTTGTCCTGGCGGAACTTTTTTTAATCCATAGACTTTAGAAGAAAAGAGATGTGTCCAAAAATTAGTGTGTATTTGTGTGTAATTGTGTATGTATGAATAAAATTAGTGCATGCATAAACTTCGGAGAAATTCAAGTTTCCGCTACGCGAACGTTTGGCCATTAGCTAGTTTTCATAATTATAAAGCGCTTACATAGAGAGCTGTAGATTTTTACATACGTTGCTTTGAATTTGTTTATATTTGTTTAAAAAACAGATTTAGAAAAAATCGTAGGGCTTAAAAGATAAAAAGATAAACGTAAAATACGCTTATTAGGTCTTAGTTCTTAAAGTATACACTTTGGGGTCTAGATTTTCACGTTTATACAAACCTTGTAAGTGTCTGCAACATGTTGCCAAGTATCAATGATGTTCCGTTAGTAATTAAAGAGTTATTGGAAAATTTACCATGAATAGATAACTGTTTATAAAGCAGTCAAATATCACGACGTTCTAAAGGAATTGCAATTGGAATTTGATTAATATTTACCTAAACAGTAGAACTTACATGTGGTAATTATTTAATTTCCCTAATGGGTCTATAGTTAGAATCCTGATCCGTGAAATCTTCAATAGAAATTAGCTGTATGAATTTTATTTGTCTTAAATAATATATCTAGATTATATCTCAAGTCTCAAGCGCATACTTAAATAAAGTACCTACGTAAATAGTACCTACTTTCTGTCATAGTCAATTTAAAATTTAAAAAAGTAGGTGTACAAAAATAAATGACCTATATATTATATCGAAACAACAATTGTGTTATCACTTATACCATTATAATACCGGTATTATACTGTAAATTTTGGGATGTTACCTAAATATATTGCACGGCCGCTTTTTTGTAGCTATCCGAACTTGGTCGGGTTATGTAGGTTTTCGATGCTTCGTCAGTATTATAATTGTTTTTCTTTAATTACTGAATTTAATGACATGAAATTTTGCATGTGAATAGTTCAATGAATACACTAATTATTGGCATACATTTTACCATGCAATTCCTTTAGAACGTCGTGATATTTGACTGCTTTGTAAACAGTCATTCATGGTAAATTGTCCTATAACTCTTTAATTACTAACGGAACATCATTGATACTTGGCAACATGTTGCAGACACTTACAAGGTTTGTATAAACGTAAAAATCTAGACCCCAAAGTGCATACTTTAAGAACTAAGACCTAATAAGCGTATTTTACGTTTATATTTTTATCTTTTAAGCCCTACGATTTTTTCTAAATCTGTTTTTTAAACAAATATAAACAAATTCAAAGCAACGTATGTAAAAACTACAGCTCTCTATGTAAGCGCTTTATATGAAAACTAGCTAATGGCCAAACGTTCGCGTAGCGGAAACTTGAATTTCTCCGAAGTTTATGCATGCACTAATTTTATTCATACATACACAATTACACACAAATACACACTAATTTTTGGACACATCTCTTTTCTTCTAAAGTCTATGGATTAAAAAAAGGTCCGCCAGGACAACGTTCACCCAGCGGAATCAGTGTTTGGTGAATTTCTCCACAATGGCTGCATGCACAATTTTTTTTTACAATACACAATTATACGACGTCATACACTAAATATCTGCATAATTAAAATCTTTAAATTCAACAACATTCCGCAGCGCGAACGCACACCGATGCACCCAGAAAACACTACACCACAAAAGGTGAAAAGAAAAACACACATAGTAATGGTAAACTTAAGAATGTCATAAGTACATGGTGCTCACATATTTACAAACATTCTAAAAGTTAATAATAATAAATCAATCAATGTGTGAGAAGTTATTTCAATATGTTAAAATAGTATTTTACAAATCATAAATTATTACCAAATTTACTTAGCAACCAGTTTGATTTTGTCTAGACACTAGATTGTCCTGTGGAACAGGACCAGCATGTTTACAAGTATCCTTATCCTTTATATAATCCTCTAATTTGTATTATGCTTGTTTACAAAGTATACATTTACTATCTATTATTATATCTTACTTACTTACTATCTAACTGAAAGAGGAAAGTGCCTGCTTAAATGAAATCAAAGGTCTAACCATCACGCCTTGTTTTAAAGTCTTATAATATATGGGGGCCGACCCTAATGCCAAGAACCGCTTCTGGGAAATTCCCAATGCAAAAGTTCAATAACGTTGCTCTGGGAATCGAACCCAGAACCTCATGCTCATCAGTCCAAATCTCATAAATCCCCTAGCAACATCCTCATATAAAGTTTATTAACCGGTCATCAATAAATACTTAAGCTATTACTGAAACCAGTTATGTGACTTGTGCTTCAAAACGTGTTCTTTCAAAATCACAGACTGTTTTATGGTAACTTGTTTTGATGTACAACGCGAGTGTTATAAGTCCTGGTGACGTGTTATGTGAGTAATGCATGCCTGCTCAGCGGGTTTATCTGAAAGGGTTACCGCTACCCTGGATCATAAACAGTTAAGGATGGGTTTTAGTGAGTAAGAGTCTAACATTCCCATCCGCTCCACCCAGAGCGGGTGATGATTCGATTTGAGGATTTCCCACTCTCAAAAAAAAAGCCTGTAGGATTTATGTGCAGTTTATCCAGGTTTGTACGTTCGTAGATTTCCAACGCACTGCTTTACGCTGAGACTTCTAGTGCTCTATACAAAAATCTAGTGCATGACGAAAAAAAAACTCGCGTTAAAAAGTTAAAAAATCGTCCGTGCAGTCCTTGGCTTAACTTAACCACGTCAGTGTCAATCGTATGTTAGAAACGTTATTGACTACCCTGTCAAATACCCAATTTGACGTTGACAGCACCTTTATGTCGTAGCGATAAGAACGAATATCGTAGTGCAAGTGTTGCTCTTGTAGGTACTTGCGTAGGAAAACTAATCATTTCTGAAGGTGTTCGGTACTACTCATGTATTACGCACAGTAATTATATTATAGAACACGTAATTAAGGTTAAGGGTAGAAACAACCCGGACCTTGCGGGGATTCCGAACTTCTAGTGCTTTTAAGAAATTGTCCGAAAGGGTTACCGTTGCCCCGAAACATAAAGGGTTAATAAGGCAGGAACATGAATGGGTTTTAGTCAGTAAGAGTCTGACACTTCCTTCCACTCCACCCAGAGCGGGAGGAGTCATTTGATGATTTCCCAACGTCAAAAAAACCAAAAGTGTTTCAGGAAACAACCTGGACTTTGGGGGTTCCGAATTTATGTTGCATTTAAGAAATTAATTTCAAGTGATGCAAAATCAAAGTTTGGGATGGAAAATCTAAGAAACATGACTGTATAATAAACATTATTACAATGCTATCATGAGTACCTACTACGTTAAAACATGACTGCTGGTGGACCTAGGCCTCCCTCAAGTACGCCACGACGAACGATTCCCCGTCTAGACCTATATATCATAAAGATTCATCATATCCTAATACCATAAAGAGTATTCTATCTATAAATAGTAGTAGAGGCAGACCAAAGACATTATGGATTGACTGTGTGAAAGATATGACGGATGAACCGAGATGATGAATAATAGAGAAGTCAAATCTGCCGAGCCTTTTCCCAACTATTTTGGGATCGGCTTCCAGTCTAACCGGATAATAGAGAAGAATGGAAGACAAAACACGGCAGGAGAATGATGATACATATCTATAATTTTATTTTTTCTAAATTTAATATAAAAATTTAATAACATTGACATTGGACATGATAATGTGCAAGCATATTTGAACTAGTATTAGCCAGTGAGAAAACAGAGGAATATGTTAGTATTGAATGAACGCCAACGACCTCGTGACCCGTTTCCTCGTAAGTCAAGAGTCAGAACATAAACTGTATCAAGAGTATGAGATCACAAATTCAAGCCTCACATACAAATCATCGCTGACCGGACGGGTTTTCTTAGCGGATGTAAATTTGAAAACATCCGCAATTCCGGACTGCCACGTGAGATAAGTTTCGTACGAAATCATTGAATAAATGACTCATTACAACTAATAAATTATTGTCACGTGGTGACAGGGAATGCCGTGATGTAGGCGATCGACATACGATACTACAAACTTATTATCACGGTCTTGTTTTTTTAACGGCAGTTTTATTGACAACCGTTGTAACTGTTAATGATTTTTGTTCTAAATCTAAGTAATTCGTCAGCAATTCTTGGCGTGCCGCTTCTAACATCGGAATTATTGATTTTCCTTCTCTTTCGTTTTGAAGCGTATAAGTACAGTCAATGTCAAATCCGTTGATTGATGTTAGTGACCACTTACAGACACAAAATGGCCGACGTCATAAAAAGCACCAAAGCTCAAAAAGGACTGGCCCGACACGGGTTGTGATTGTGGGGTAAGACCACCGCAGCTTGGGTTTCTAAAAATATCCAACGGCATAGCGAATATAGCGACATCTGGGTGATGTAGAGGGAGGGACGAGCTGGACGCCTATTTCCGGGATCATGTTGAGTGGCATAAAGAAAGAGAGGCCTTTGCTTTGCAGTGTACAAAGACGAATTATTATAACCTTCTAGCTTCTGTTAATTGAGAATTTGACAATCAATTCGTATTGTACTCTGATTGTTGTATGGCCGTCGCAATCATGGGCCCAGAACGGAACGTACACGTGGCGCCATCTACTATCTTAAGAACGTTGTTGTTGTTTTCCTCGGAAACAGTACTTTTTTCGGGATAAAAGGTACCCTATGTCTGCTTCTGTATACCTGACAATGTATATGCTAGATTTCAAGATGATCGGCGCAGTGGTTTAGGCGTGAAAAGGTAACAAACAAACTGACAAACTTACATTCGCATTTATAATATTAGTTAGGATTATCATGGGATAGAAACACACTAGCGATGCCTAATATACTAGATATCGATAGGGTAAGCATCGGTGAGCGGGATTGTCCGAAAGGGTTACCGCTACTCCGGAACATACAGGGCTACGGAAGGATCATGGATGGGTTTTAGTCAGTAAGAGTCTGACACTCACTTCCGCTCCACCCAGAGCGGGAGAAGTCAGTGGATGATTTCCCACCTACAAAAAAAAAAGGGGTAAGCATCGGTGACACTGAATACCTATCTATACTCGCTTTAAAATTCAACCATTCTTAGACATGACTTTAAATTCTCTTCACGTATCTTCTTAGAAAATGATTAAACTTTAGTATTTATATTTACACAAGCAGGTACATCGTAAATTAGCAGCTGACTCATTAAATAAATGAAATAAAACGGGCATTGCGTAACAGTGACGAGGTGATGTTGACGCAACAAGTTAGTGGTTAATCCCGTCGACGTGCTACCTTCATGGATGGAGGAATATGGAACGAGAGCAAGTTTTATTTTCTAGATAAAGTCATACACTTTATTACTTTAAATTTAATACGTTGTTTTCTTGGGACAGCCGTCTTTCTTCATCTTTTCGTGTGGTTAGTGACTAACCTGGTGTCAGAGTTTTTATGCTGCCCATGGGCCTCTGACTTAGCTTTACATGCTGTTGAGAAATATCTCTCAGACTTGGTTGCCTCACGATGTTTTCCTTCACCGATTTTTTAGCAAATGATAATTATACAATACGCACATGCATCCGTAAAATCAGAGGCCTTGGGTTCGGACTCCATGGTTGGGGTACAGCCGTGAAACTAAAACACAAAGCATTTATTTCAATTAAACCATTTACCGAGACTTGAATTATAACGGAGTCGATCAGGCATTTGAAGCTAATTGCTCATTCCAAAGCGTATTAGGTACCCAGGGCGATGTAAGTTAAGTATCTAATGGCACAGTGGCCTGACTACCTACCTATCTTCTTCGACGGCAATTTAAATTGAGTCTGCCCAAAACTAAACTTTAACCAACAAGTCAACGAGATTTTGAACAGAGCTTAAAGTTAATATTTCAATACAAAACACAAGGATTTTGTAACAATAATAAGACGCAATTATTGGTAAATACTGTCAAGTACCATTACGAAGCAGAGAGCCGTATGGAAGTAGGTACATAAAATACCGGTTTACTGGTGTGGGCGTTCCTTCTAGCTACTCATTAAGTAATTAATGGTCAAGTTTAATTACCATATTAACACGGTCTGTCATATGGCAGCAATATTCGAGTTATTTCGTTCTAAGAAAGGTGTTCAGAATGGTGACATTTCCTATAGTTGTACCTAGGTGTAGGAAAACTATGTCATTTGAAAAGGATATTTTTAATTAAAAGGCTATTATTTGTTGCGCGTGTAAAGATGGCTTTACAGTCGACATTTAAACGGTGGGCTTAGTGGGTAGTCGTTATCTTTTTCTATGATTTATATTAATTCTAAGGCTGAGCTGATTGATAGCTCAGCCTATTGTTGTTCATTGCTAGACATGAACCTCTACCAGGCTGCGCCACATCGATCGGTTCTTCTCCTAGCTCATTTGTAATAGTCGTCGAATGTTTTCTTCCTTTACTTATCCAATGTTCAATCTTTTCTTCGACTGTGGATCGCTAAACTACATCATTGTTTCTCAATAGTTCTAGAGGAGTGCCTGCGCACACAGCAACTAGATATTAATTGATAAGTGACTATGAACATGAGTTATCATGTCCAAGATTGTCGCGTCAAACCTTCGGCCGAGAAAGGCCGACCGGACACTAGTGGGCAGTAAATCAAAACGTGTCAAAGCTTGCCATAATGTGAGTCAACTGCACTTAACTAACTGGCCTTGTTTAGTTCAAACTAAAACAATATTGCAACAAGATAAATAATATACAAAATCAATAAGTAGCGCTGTTTATTAAGAGCAAAGAGCAGAACTCTTTAATTATGATTTGTTGATTTATGTTATAACTAGCTTCCGGCCGCGGCTTCGCCCGCATAATATGCCGACAAATTATACATAATTATAAACCTTCCTCTTCAATCCCTCTATCTATTAAAAAAAAACCCGCATCAAAATTGACCGTTGCGTAGTTTTAAAGATTTAAGCATCCATAGGGATATAGATAGGGACAGAGAAAGCGACTTTGTTTTATACGATGTAGTGATAACAGTAATGGAAGTCTTAACTTCCGTAAACTAAAATAATCTACAAACTGTATTTGAATTAACTAAAACATTGATAGCCTAGTGGTTTGACCGTCGGGCTGCCAAATCATAGGTCTCGAGTTCGAACCCAAGCACGCACCTCTGATTTTACGGATTCATGTGCGTAATGTATAATAATCACTTGATTAAAAGTCAGTGGAGGAAAATATCGTGACGAAACCAGCATGTCTGAGAGATATTTCTCAACAGCATGTGAAGCTAAGTCAGAGGCCTATGGGCAGCATAAAAACTCTGACAGGGTAACCACACGAAAAGAAGAAGAAGAAGATTAACTGAAAACTTTTATGTAGATACAATAACGCATTATGAGGGTTTCAGTAATTCCTATTATCGCAGTGTAGTGGCGTGAGCACCATTCAACACGATTCTTACCGGTTTCACTTCGGAGGTTCGCATCAGTTACTCTACTGCGGGAGAGGGAAAGGTCCTCCCGTCCCAACCACCGCGAGAGACTTCCGCTTCCGCTGGGCGTCGGGAGACGCATGACGACTCCAGGCCACCGTAGGCCCGGGTGTCACCACTGTGAGGATCGTCCAGAAATCACGGTAGAGCACACGGTGCAAACCTGCACCGCTTGGGCGGAGCAGGCGGCGGCGACCTCTCGCGCCCGGCCCTGGTGTAAGCCATGGTCCGGGTCGAGAGGGAGTGGGATGCAGTCACCTCCTTCTGCGAAAAAGTCATGCTCGCGAAGGAGGTGGCGGGATGGGAGAGAGAAAGGTCCTCCCGTCCCAGCAGCCGCGGGAGACGCCCCGGGCGTCGGGAGCCACGTGACGACTCCCGGCCACCGTAGGCGTGGGCCTGCGGACGGTGAGTAATGGGTGACTCACCGTCCGATCAGCCCCAGACCCGTGCCGGACGGCGCCTATATGTATGTTCCACGCGCGCCTCAAAGAGATGTCAGCATATGAAGGGGCCCCTCAGGGCCAAGCTTGCCGGGTAAGCGGATTGTCCGAAAGGGTAACCGCTACCTCGGGACATAAAGAGCTAAGGAAGGAACATGGATGGGTTTTAGTCAGTAAAAGTCTGACACTCCCTTCCGCTCCACCCAGAGCGGGAGAAGTACTTTGATCCTTTGATTCCCAGACACAAAAAAAAAAGTAACTCTACCGCTATTGATATACTATTGCCAAAAAATATAGTCCCACTACAGGTTTTTAATTCACCATAACATTAAAACCACAAAAAGGCCCACATTTAGCACATTTTTTTCGAACCTGAGATGCTTTACTAAAATAAAGAAGCGTGAGTCAACAGCCAGCAACGTTGACCTTGCTTTGATTCAAGTTAAAAAACTCTGTATCCGAGTAAGTACGTTTTTGCCAAAAAACTTGAGACGAAAACATAATTGTTAAGTTTTTGTGTTATTTTATTACAGTAAGGTTCTTGGAACATGCTGTTTGTTTCGTTTAGTAAGTATTCCACATCACTTTGATATCCATATAGTCTTAAAATGGCGCTGGTTGCCTGAAAAGTTGTGTGGATATCGGTGGTCCCATGATGGAGACGTGGAGGAATGAGGAAAATGTCGCGGGAAAAGTTTCGAGTATGAATTCGGATAACTTTAAAGAATATTGCTTATCCATTGCTTCATATGTTGGAAATGTTTGTCTGTTCAACAACTTAAATAACGCAATGGGAGTAGAGGAAGATCAATTAAACGATTGACGTATGTTAGACGATATGGCTGGAATGGGGGTGACTATTGTGATGAAAAGTGACTTTTAGGGAAATAGCAAAAGAAGTTTTAAAGTTCTTAACACTTCCGTACTATTTGGTCTATTATTTCGTGATTATTTACGTCAGTGACTATGTTTGTGCTGCAAATTATAAAAGAGTCTTTTCACTATTTTCGTTTTGAGTCATTTTATGACGATAAAATTAAAACGCCACAATTCAAAAAAATCTAAAATTGAGTTTTAGATTTTTTTGAATTGTGTCGTTTTAATTTTAAAGGTGCGACATGTCTAGACAAGGCCACTACTACATCAGTAGATTAGTTTATAAGACTGTTAGTTTAGGCCTATTTTTTTGTCAAAGAATCAGCATTGCCATACAACGCGACAATGCTGCCAGCCTTTACGGAACTTTTCCTGTTGACAGCGATGTGGACGAATTTTTTGATGCTCTTTGATTATTATACATATTATTATTGTACATTATTATGAATACTTAGCTTCTAAACGTAAATATGATTAGATTAACATTATATTAATTTAGTTGCAACAAACATATTTAAGACTAATATCCAGATTAAAGGCTGCGGGTTTGACGCTGTGTCATTTCCAGGAATGATAGGTGAAGTGAGTTTAAAGTGAGCTGTCAATAATGTCAATCCCTAGCATGAGGAGGAACGATCGCTGACTTCTAACTTTTCACGTTGAAATTTTTATTGAACCGACCGACTGATGCAATGTTTCTGACGATAGAAATATGTTCCGGTGTTAAAACATTAAAAGGTACGTACAGTCGCCAGCACATCAAGTTCCCACAAACTGTCTAATTTTCTCAATCGATTTTGAACTTAATAATCATCGCTTGAAATTTGACAGTTTGTTATAACTTGTAGCGTTGGCAACCTTACATTTGTAGGAACTAGACGATAAATCATACTTATCATAGGCGACAAGTCACAACCTCTGAAATCCTTGACGCTTTACGAGAAAAATGTAGCTAATGAAAAGCCTGTATTATTCACTCAAATCTAGTTCCACCCACTAACACGCACGTTCAAGGAATCTGACGAATGTCGGATAAATCGACACGGAATTCTGTATGGCAAGAATTCCCATTTAAGTTTCCACTTATTACCTTCTAATATTATGATTATTGTTCTCTCGCTATGACTAATATCTAATAGGATATAAGACAGAAATGGTATCATTTGAAAGTAAGGTGTCATAAACAAAAATGTCTTTACAATACAACCTTGTTAAATGACAGTGACAAATTAGATTTCCGTGCTGGACGTATTAAATGTTTAACTTTGAAGTACAATAAAAGAATAGTAAGAGAATTGGTTTAAGTCTTTCATGCAAGAGCAGCAGTGGATGTTAAAAAATAGGTACTCTGATCTATTGTGTAGTTGAAAGCTGATTTAAGATCAATCTGATTCATTCAATGGTTTACAGAACAAGTGAGTATGTATGTCAAAGACAGCTCTACGAGTAGATACATAGTATACTTACTTCCTATCTCCTTGTGTTTATCGTGCCATGGAAGCTCGTTGTCGAACATAGCTGAGGAACAATAATAGAACGCATGATAGTGAACTTCTTCTTAGCGTGCCGATGGCAATCTAAATGTACTCGGCTGCGTGTTTGGTGCCATCACTAGCGTCCATCAGTTCCTGTAACGTGCATACGACAGGACACGCAGGACACGATATTAAGCGTCCCATCGTTTGTGGAACAGCACCACATTTACACTCTAAGGCGGAGTTGTCTATGAATCCTCACCTGAGCAGGTTTTCCTTGCTTAAGCCAACCTGGGTCCGGAGTCTGTTTAAAAACTACCAGATTGAGACCTTCAGCAGGTGGAACGAATGAAGTGGATAAGCAAGTACTGTCTCGCCACTGCTTCAGTCTTTCTTTTGTTGGTTCAACAGTGAGTGGAACGACACGCTTCAAAATAATGAAATGAATGAACGATAATCACCATGCTTGATAAATTAATTGGTGGTCCATGTCATTTGTTACACTAGGCGTGCGACGAACTTGCCTACCATCTTTCATCTTTTTTTTTTCAGTTTTCATTTATTACTACTGGAAAATTTCAAGTTGCAAGTCCCAACGGTTCTGGTCGTGCGTTTTTTCTCAGTAGATGTAGCCCGCGAAATCATTATCTACCTTAGAGAGAGCAAATCTAAGTTAGAGAGATGTAGTGTTCATTATTATAGTTATAATTTTGAAAATATATGTTTGCTATTGTCGCGAATCATATAATGATAAGATGCAACCTAACACTGACCTGCAATTTGCAAAAACGCAACAAATTTGACTTTCGCGGCTACTTCTATGCATTCATCTTATCTAGAATCAGTGGTGACACCCGGGCGTTTCCTCCCGCCTGATGATGTGCAGGAACCTCCCGAAACATCCATGTCCGGTGAGGACCCGCGTCAGGCGGTAGGTGAGGGCGCCGTGACGCCTCTCTAGCCACTCCTCAAAGACTTACCGCCACTATCGTGGCGTGCTCTATTACCTAAGTAGAAGATGCAGACCAGGTATCCCAGCTGACCTTTCTCCAATCAATTTTAACTACCTTCTTACATAAAGCACAGCATTCTAGGCGTGTTCGCGGACAGGTGGGACTCTCCGCTGCTACGTCACTGGATGCACTTGCATACAGCGCTCTGAGCGGCGGACTGTTCCCCCCCGCTTATGTATGTAATTTTTTGTTCCGTGTTGTATTGTTTTTTGTGTGCCTCCTGTATTGTTTTGTTCTTTTTTGTGCTATGGACTGTATATTTTTTGTCTGAAATAAACGTTAATTTATTTATCCTACTACTATTATAAAGGCGAAAGTTTGTAAGTATGGATGTATGGATGTTTGTTACTCTTTCACGTAAAAACTACTGTATAGATTTGGATGAAATTTGACACAGAGATGGTTTATATCCTGGATTAACACATAGGATATTTTTTATCCCGGTAGAACATTCCTGTGGGATAATTTCCGACCTCCACGCGAGCGAAGCCGCGGGCAGAAGCTAGTTTATTTATAAAACAAAAAAAATATTGTCCTTGTGACATAAACAATCAAACATTATCCTTATGGTCAATAATTAACCTTGTGGTCGAACGTAATTCTTGTGGTCAAATTTGTGTTTTCCTTGCGGTTGTATGCTCCTCTACTCATCAGGTGGTAAGCAATTTGTTAGGATGATCTTGGATTCTGGTTAGCTGGTACACTGGTAATTTAGTCACGTGTAAAGGATTGCCCGTGATAGAGTGTGCTCATAAATTACTGTTCATTTAGTAATATAATAATAGTAGTATATCATTTTTATTTCAGGTAAGTAATAAAGACCCATAACATATATACCTTACAGACTATCATACATTTTAATAAAACCCACAAAAAAAAAACTATCGTACACGAAGTGGCGGCGTCGTGTTGCGCTGCGTGGTGTCGCATAGCCTTCCGCGGAATCTCCGATACCCGACACCCTTCGGCCAAAACTTTTCCTTGAGGAAGGTCTCTATACAATGAGTCGGAGCTCGCACCAAAAAAGACTTGAAATTCGTGTTGTGGCGCGACTCCAGCTTCTTGACCCTTAAGGTCCAGTTGGTCTTCGCTCGTAGATACTCCATGACCTCCTCAACTTTCGTGGTGTGATGTAGCCGGGACACATAGAGCTGCATCGTAGGTGTTGCCGGACGCAGCATATAGCAGGGTCCTGCCGGCGCAGTTCCGACTCTTAGTCGGAACCAGTGCGGGACTGCTAGTAATGTCTGTGTTATGAATTTATCCAGCATAGAGGTAGCTCAGTTAGGTAATATTCTGAATAATATTAACATTGAGTTTGTTCTATAGTCTATGGTATTAGTGGTCGCAAGCGCTACTGCTAAGCATGAGGACCTGGGTTCGATTCCCGTGTCGGGCAAAGTGTTATTGGATTTTTTCCGTCTAGTATTTCTCAGTAGCAGCCTGGAGTCTGGATGTGTGCGAGGTTGATAGCAATGGACTAGCCTCTTATTAACCTCTCACACGTCCAATTTGCAGACACAATCGATTTTTTATTGCTATCTGTACAACTGATGTGCATCGACGTTGTAAGGGTTAAATAGAACTTGAACATAACTGGCGAAATATGGGTGTACAGACGCCAGCACATCAAGCTATGCCTACCTGTCAATTATTTCCAATTGAAAATTAACCTTAAGGCTGCGTAATTAAGTGGAAACACTATTAAAGAAATTTGACAGATTGGGGTAACTTGATGAGTTGGCCTCTGTACCTACTTTAAGTGCATATCTGCCGAACCCATCCGAGAATACAGGCGTGATGAGGTAGTTTTTTTATCAATATCATCATTTATAAAAACCAATAAACATTCCAAATTATTACATCAGAATAAAATTAACTACAGCAAAATAGAAAGTTGCATCATTATTTTTTGGAAACTCCAGATCATATCGATATCAAACAGTAACATAATCGCCACTACACTATAACAATACACCAATACAATAACTTAGTTCCAAACTACATAATTATATTATTATCTATATAGTATAAAGCTAGAGTTTATATTTTCGTATGATCGTCCTTTTTTTTTTGAGGGTGGGAAATCATCCTATGACTTTTCCAGCTCTGGGTGGAGCGGAAGGGAGTGTCAGACTCTTACTGACTAAAACCCGGGTGGGAAATCATCCAATGATTTCTCCCGCTCTGGGTGGAGCGGGAGGGAGTTCCAGACTCTTACTGACTAAAACCCATCCATGTTCCTTCCGTAGCCCTTTATGTTCCGGGGTAACGGTAACCCTTTCGGACAATCCAGTTTAGTTTGATCGTTCGGATTTCTAGTTCTATAATACGCGTCAAATGTAATGACAGCTCTGAAGTTAGCTACTCGCTGCGCAGTACCCCACCCGTCACCCCCGCAGTCACATGAATTTGTTACTGCGCAGCGACTCGACTCATGTTCCGAGCCGCCATATAGTTTGAATCTGAAAGTACCAGTCGGATTTGTGAAATTCTTTTAGGCTTGGAAGCCCCAAAAAAAATTAAGGCTTAAAAAGTCAGATCGGACGCTAAGCAAATACGATGTAATAATAATCGCGGGCGGGCGATGCGACGCGACGCAGTTGGTCAAGGGCCAAAATTTCACCCGGCGAAGTCGCAGGCAGAAACTACACATTCATAAATAACTGATGCATAACATTACACAATACACAACAGTTATACGAAACAAATAACGACTGATCGAATGATAACCCAATTTTGGTGAATACACAAAAAAATCCCAACTTTCCGATCAGTTTCATTCGACATTGCACCAGTTCCACACCATGACGGTCAAAGAAGGAACCATTTGTAGTTTAATCCAGTCTTTTCCCGTGTTTCTAATACTGGCACAAAATGCCCAGAAATGTGTCAAGACACCCTTAGTGTATAAACCACCAAGCCCTACACACTCACCGGAATACTACGAAGCTTTAGATGCCTTATTCCAAAGCTCATATGGCCACGGTTACTATGGAAACCAAGGAAACGAACATGGCTACCCTGTGTACCAAACGCCGAGTGTCTCCAGCTGTCAATATTCTTCCTACAGTTACGGGAAAAAATGGTCAAGCAGTCCCTCCTACGGTGCAAAACCTTGCTACCAATATGTTTATACGTCTGGCAATAATTACCACACCTATGGCTCTGCGCTACAAGGGTACCCGAGCTATGGTGCTTATGGTCTGAAGAAAGGCAATATTTACTCGCTCAGTGGCAATATTAGTTCCACAGGATATGCTCCTACGCAAGTTTATAATACCAAGAACAGGTACCAAGTTGTGGTTAAGAAAACTAGGGTTGGAGGAAGGAAGAAAAATGGGAAGATTCAAGGAGGTAAGTGGCTTAATTACATATTTTTAAGCACATTGTCCTCGTACAATCACGTGTTTGTTTGAACACAATGCTAGTCAATGTTGCTAATGTTTAATTGCAGGCGCTTTTGTATAAGAATAATTTGTCCACTGTGTATAATCTCACCTTCAAAACTTATTGAGCTTGAAAAAGGAAAGGTGAGATTTTTACAAAATACATCGGCGGGGATACGTAAAGTCTCAGTCGTTCAGTAATCGAACGCCTCCTTAGTTTACAATTTTTTGTAAACTTAGGAGACTTATTAACCTTTTGAACGCCATTTTCGCATATACGTGACAAGCAAGCGCATGCCCTGTACGCCAACGACACAAATATGTGACAATGGCAACAACACTATACCACTAAATTAGCAATTAAAACATTTCTTTTGTGAGTCTTTATACTTTTGGTTAACCAATTTTGGTTTTTGTTCTAATTACTAGATTTCTTTAGTGGGATTTGTCAAATCACTAGATTTGTTTAGGGAAATGATAAAATCGTGTTGTTATTTTAACATCCTCCGTGATTTGATCAAGTCCCTTAGGGATTTGGCCAAATTCCTGTTTTTATCATATCCCTGCGACATATACATACTGCCCTCATAAGCCAAAAAGCGTTATCTCAAAAAAGTGCGACTCGAGAAAATTCATGTTTTAGTTTTTTTGATTTCGCGTCAACTTAGTAAAGTTGTTTTAAAATTATTCATTCATAATATTAGATACTTATACCCATATTTCTTATTGATGTTTTTAAAAAAAGGAAAAATAATGTTCTTTTACCTTATTTTTGAGATACCGCTATTGGGCTTCAAATAATATGTTTATTAATATGAGTTACCGCTTTTAGTTATAATGTGTTCATAGGAATTTTCATACAAATGTTTTTCTATACATTTTTGCTAAAAATCCATGTAAAAGAACATAAAACACGAAAAAAGTGCATTTGGAAATAATTTTAATAAACTTAAGATAAACATAATTAGAAAATTTTATATTTTGAAAATAGGCATCTATGTCATAAATCACTCAGAAGTAGGGAGCTCCCTCCAGAAGGACAGTCTATTGCCTGGTATTATATTTGAAGGGATTTCAAAATATTGTTCTTCTTGGCTTGCGAAATTCCGTTAAGCATGGGTTGTTTCCAATAATACTAGCAGTTATATGTATAATCACTATCAAAGGATGTCTTGTAATTACAATCGAAACTACCTCTCGTAGCTTCCACTTGCACCATATCGCAGATATAAGGACGTGGATTAAGGCGAGACAGTTTGTATTGCGTTGTGTAATCTTGCCATTCATAAAAGTCATTGTGGTCCATTTTTTTTGGAATCACATTTATCCCAGCACTAGTCACAGCGGTATAAAAATCTTCAAAAAGTCATAAATCTTATTCATCATCCGCTTCATAGACAATTCAACTCTGTGATGAAATGAGTCGGCAGACATAAAAGTGCGGCCGGCTTCAAAAAACTTTATAACAATTTTGTTTATTTTATAAGGGTAGGTAGGTAGGTAGGGTAGGTACGGTAGGTAGGGTAGGTATCATCGTTAAGACAGGACAACGTCTGTTGGGTCAACTAGTATAGATAATTATATTTTTGGCATCTCGGTGAAACAGTAAAAAATGGTAATGTGCACTGATAATTTCGTCCTTTGTCCTCCCAAATAATGCCTCATGCCACAACACAGGTACGACGGAATTTTGTCGACCTTTACCAGTTGGTACAAAACTCTCTTTATAAACGACTATCCTGTGAGTGAAAACAGCAGACCTAAACATGTCAATCCTGGGAAGCATTATTATGAATTCGCTACGCATTCAACAGATACCGCCAATGTTCTTAGAAATTTTGGCCAATTATAAGAACTTTTCTAAGCGATTCCACCGTAAGTAAAAATATACGGCCATTGTGTTTAAAAATAATGATATACCTCTCAGCTCCTTAGTAATCCTACTACTATTATAAAGGCGAAAGTTTGTAAGTATGGATGTATGGATGTTTGTTACTCTTTCACGTAAAAACTACTGTATAGATTTGGATGAAATTTGACACAGAGATGGTTTATATCCTGGATTAACACATAGGATATTTTTTATCCCGGTAGAACATTCCTGTGGGATAATTTCCGACCTCCACGCGAGCGAAGCCGCGGGCAGAAGCTAGTATCGTATAAATTTGAGATATGCAATATTTTCTTAGTAGGTTTTAGGTGGTTTCTGGTTGAGATAGCGCCATGTAACGTCCTTTAACCTGTAGGGAATTTGTTAAGCTATCAGATGCAACAAAAATCAGAAATTTGTATTTTTTTGAGATATCGCTTTTTGGCTTATGAGGGCAGCATAGATGTCTCAAAAATTGAAACCCTCGTACGTATTTAATGACATGAAACAAATTAAAAAGACACCATGAATATTGGGAAATTCATGATAACAACAAGAAATAAATTTATAGCTTGGCGTGGAGGGCACGCGCGTACGTTTATGCTCTGGCGTTGAAAAGTTTAATGTTTGGCCTCAAAAGCTGTAGAAGAGGGTTGGTTTTGCCTTGCGTTATTACCTATGCTAAAACCATTAACTGAAATCACTAAGTGCTCATACACTCGCTTTCGAGCACCGTACAAATACACGAGTGGTATGTTGTCGATGGCTGCAGTCACCAAGGAATTTACGGATTCATGTGCGTATTGTATAAATTATCACTTGCTTAAAAATCGGTGAAGGGAAACATCGTGAGGAAACCAGCATATCTGAGAGATATTTTTGAACAGCATGTGAAGCTAAGTCAGAGGCCAATGGGCAGCATAAAACTCTGACACCAGGTTAGTCACTAACCACACGAAAAGAAGAAGAAGATGGTGCTGTTGGCTATGTGGTTGGCGCGTGCCACTCGAGTGCATGCGCACTAATCCGTTCAAATATTTAGCGCAGCTCTTGTGACTGTGCCTTTTTGGAACCTTAACTACTATCATTGGAAGTTTTAACCCGTTTGCTTATAAGAGCTCAACGATTTATACGGCTACCTATATTTATTGTTGTTTTCAGAGAATTTTTCTTATGAATCTTTATTTTTTGAGCGTATATCATATATCATCTTATAACTTTTCCCGCTCTGGGTGGAGCGGAATAAAGTGTCAGACTCTTACTGACTTAAACGCATGCATGTTCCTTCCTTAGCCCTTTATGTTCCGGGGTAGCGGTAACCGGTTTTGGACAATCCCGCTTATTCTTATGAACCTATGGGGTTCATACAACATTTGTAGGGGTTAATTTTAACATAAAATCACGGCTGTATTCTATAGGGACGAGCCTATTGCCTTCAACCGGACACAAATCTAGACTCTAAACAGCTACTGAGGAATTCCTGATAGAAAAATCTAAATACACTTTGTCAGACCTGGGAATCAAACCCGGAACCTCATGCTCAGTAGTAGCGCTTGCGACCACCAGACCAACTAGGCAATCGGCTTATATTCAGCAATTAAAGTTTTAATGGTGATTCAATAAAATATAATTGGGCTAGGCATATTATAATGCTACAAAAACAGGAAAAGTTTAGGAGTAAATATATTTTAATTAAACTTATCAGTTACCACAAACACAATATTTACGTATCAATTTGATCCTTTTTGTTTTCCTATTGAGGTTAAAATTAAACATGGAAGTAGATATTATATTTATTCTATTCACATAATATTAACATATAAAAGACTTAAAATATTATATAATAACTATGTTTTATATCGGATGCTTTTAACGTTCTGCATCGTTCTCACATGGATAATAATAATATTAATTATGTAACCAATATTTTGTAACCACATTTTGTTTAAAAGAGTGTCCACGGAGTTTCTTGCCCGTTCTTCTCCATAAGTACCTACTGTTTTGAAATGGGTTATTAGCTTCATCTTTCTGACTGACCAACCCCTTGAAAATTCAAAAGTGCCTGTAATTGGTTTATTTGAAATAAATAAGTATAAGTATAAAATATAAAACTTGAAGGGAAAAAAATCAAAAGGAATCAAAAAATTCGTCAACATCGCTGTCAACAGGAAAAGCTCCCAAAAGGCTAACAGCATTGCCGCGTTGTATGGCAATGCTGTTTCTTTGACCAAAAAGTAGGCCAGTCCTCTGGTATCGTGAAGAGTCGATCAACCACTTGGCATCTATAATATGTATGTATTTACAAAAAAAAAAAGTATATAAGTAGTTTATCAGCCATCTCGTTACCATAACACAAGCATTAGGTTGCTTAGCTTGGGACGAAATGCCGTTGTGTGAAATGTCCAAGGATATTATATTATTACTTGGCGATGTTTCGAAAAACAAAGGGAGCACTGGGACCCCAATAATAATAATAATAATAAATTCTTTATAATTTAGGACAACATACGATCCACTGTGTTAGTAAATTCCTTATAATTAATGTTAGTGACGTTGTCGGGGGTGGACTGTATATTTTTACTTTAAATTAAACTCGGGATCGTACTTTAACACATATAATTATTTAGGAACACAAATAGCACTAGAACGTAACAGATTTACTAATATTTAACAAACTTGAACAGCAATAACGTGACTCTAACAATTTAAACTGACACACAAATAGACAACGAAATTAGCATAAAGACTCCAAACGTGAAAAACTCTTCAAATATATTTATAATTTAAAGCATCTCGCAGTTCAACCAAAGGGTTGTCTACTGCTTAACCGGGCTTGCCTGTGGCTGCCACAAAAGAATTGTAGCCTCCAGCCAGGGCTTAATAAAACTAAACCTAACTTACAAAACTAAGCGACTACACGCTAAGGGCACCCCCTGCGGGGTTCGGACCTCGGCTTAGGGCGTCGCTGGGGGGGGACAGCAAGGGACAGCTGGATCGGGGGTTATTAAAATTACTGGCTCAGCGGCAACGCGGGCTGGCTCGAGCAAGGGTCGGGGGGATGAGAGCGGACAGGGTCGTCGCGACGGGCCTCGACGGCGAGGACGGAACGACGGAAATTTGTGTTTGTATGCTAGTCTAACAGTGCTAGTGGCCGGGCTGCTCTCCTGGAGGAGAGTGGTGGCATCGTCGGGGGCAACGAGGGTATGCCGTGGACGGCGAACCTTACTGATGCGGGACGGGGTGTATCGGGAGGCGGCCGCAATCAGGGGATTGCGGTGCTTTATGGCAGTGTCAAAGAAACGCTTCGAGAGGCGTTTCATGAACTGCTGAACTGTGGGGAGTTTAAAATCTACATGAAGGTCCATGTTACGGACGTAAAAGGGAGCTCCTGAGACCCTACGGAGGAACCGGTTTTGAAGTGTCTGCATTCGATGCAGATACTTGGGTTTGGCGTGCGCGAAGACGACGCAAGCGTATGTCATAATGGGACGGATTACAGCCTTATAGAGACGCAGTTTGCACCGGAGTGACAATTTGTTGCGTTCTGTAAGCATGAATTGGAGCCTACCGAGAGCGAAAGCGGCCCGCGAACGGACCTGCTTTATGTGCTCTGCGAAACTGAGGTGCTGGTCGAGAGTGACACCCAGGTACTTGGCATGCTTCGCCCAAGGGATCGGCTTGCCGTACATGGTGATCGGATTAGGAGGGTTGGGGAGGGCCCTACGAATTCTCCTAAAGAGAACAGCCTGGCTTTTATCGGGGTTGACCTCGATTCTCCATTTCCGGAACCAAGCGCCGAGGACGTTGGCCGAGGTCTGGAGAGTCTGAGCTATAGCTGGCGGACTGGTCCCTGTGTAGTAAATGGCCGTGTCATCGGCGAATAACGCCAATTGGGCCTTTTTACTCTTAGGGATGTCGCTAGTGAACAGGGTAAAGATTAGGGGGGAGAGAACGGAGCCCTGGGGGACTCCGGCGCGAATCGGGTGGGGGGAGGAGAGAGCGCCCTCGATGCGGTAGCGGAAGGTGCGGTTCGACAAAAAGTCCCGTAAGATGAGCACGAGACGGTCGGGCACGCCGAGTTGGTATAGCTTATATATTAAGCCATTGTGCCAGACTTTGTCGAAAGCCTTCGCTATGTCGAAGAACAGGGCGCCAGTCATAGCGCCACGCTGGAAGCCGGCACTGATGTGCTCGACTATGCGGTGCGCTTGCTGGACGCACGAGTGTTGGGTACGGAACCCGAACTGCTCGTCCGGAATCAGGCTCTTCGCCTCGGCATAGTCCTTGAGACGCTTATAAATAAGCCTCTCGTAGATTTTGCCGAGCACGTTGAGCAGACTGATGGGGCGATAGCTGGTGGGGTCGGATTTGGGTTTGCCGGGTTTGGGGATACCTATAACAGAGGCCTCTTTCCAGGCTTGTGGGAACATGTTATTACTCATGGCGCCATTGAAGATGGCGGTCATGAGCATGATCAGTTGGGCGGGGAAGAGTTTGAATACCCTATTGGTAATTCCATCTGAGCCGGGGGCTTTACGAGCCTGAAGACCCTTGATGATGTCTTGCACCTCGTCAGGGGTGACGGGGGGCAGAGGATCATCAGGGTCTTCGACGGGCGGGAGAGAGGCTCTACGTTCGACCTCGGCGTCGACTTTGGCGAGGTGCTTTGGGTCGACCGGAAGGGAACTGGGGGAGCATTGGGACTCGAGACTGTCGGCTAGGAGCTCGGCTTTTTCAGAGCTATCGAAAGCGATGCTCTTGTCGGGGCGGATGAGTGGAGGGGTGGAAGATTCTTCGGGAGCGCGAAGCTTCCTCTGAAGGTTCCAGAAGGCTTGGTGATTGGGCTCAAGTTCACCGAGTAACTTGTCCCAGTTGTCCGAACGAGCTTCCGCAATGCGTTTCTTTACAGCACGCTGTAAATTGCGCATGTGGGCTTTGTTCGCGTCGCAGGGGAAGGAGTCGTAGGCACGGATGGCTGCGTTCTTCTCGGTTATCAGCTCACGTACGTCAGCGGGTAGTTTCCAGCGGTGGTCTTCCACCACCGGGACTTCCCGTGAGCAATCCGTCAAAACGGATTGCACGTGTTCTGTAAACGAGGCGATCGCGCCAGTAATGTCATCGACAGAGACGATGAGGTCAGGGATGGATTCCAGCTGCGGTGACAGAGTGTCGGATTTAAGCTTTTCGCTTACTTTCCTCCAGTCGGTCACCAGCTGGGTGCGGGGCGGGTGGTCAGGGTCAAGCGGACCCCCCGTGTAGGGGGTGAGGTGCATGACAACGGGTCGGTGGTCAGAGTTAAGCTCTTGTAGCGCCTCTAAAGATTGCAAACGGAGGTTCACATTCTTGAGGAGCGCTACGTCGAGGACGTCGGGAGTTTGGTTAGGGTCGCCGGGATAGTGGGTGGGAGTCATCGGAGCGATGACGTCAAAGTTAAGGGAGGCCCCTAAGTTGAACAGTAATCTGCCTCTGGTAGAGGTGAGGTTACTGTTCCAGGCGGGATGTTTGGCATTGAGGTCGCCCGCCAGGATGACGGAGTCGCTCAAGCCGAAGAGGAGTGAGAGGTCGGCGGCGATGGATGGATGATCCTCGCTACCGTTGGTCGGTGGGAAATAGCCGGAGATGATGGTGATCGGTTGATGACCGGTCATGGCGAGCCGACAGAGAGAGATCTCCAAGTGAGAGAGGAGAGGGGGGGGATCTAGCGGGATGCAATGGAGAGTCCTTCTGAAATAGATGAGGGTTCCGCCCTTGTGACAGCGTGACCGATCATTGCGAACTATGCGATAGTTGGCGATGTTCGGGTTGCGTATATGGGGCTTCAGAAAGGTCTCCTGAACTAATAGGACGTCAAGCTGATGGTCGCGGAGGAAGGCGGCGATCTCATCGCGTTGACTTTTAACGCCGTTAGCGTTAAAGAAACCTAACTTGAGGGACCGGGGCTTTGTACATCTAGCACCTTTTGTAATATCCATAATTGATATTTAAAAGGTGAGGTTGGAGATGGCGCGCAGTACCCCGGGGTAACTGTGGTATGCCATGAGGATTTTAATAGGGTCGCCCTTGGCGGCGTAGACCTGATCGGCCATCGCGATCGCCTCCGGGGTTTCGAACACTTGGTTCATAACCGCGAGGGTGTGGACGAGGATCTCCGTCGTGGTGGGCTTGATACCTGCTGGAGAAAGGGAAGGGACCTTTTTCGGGGCTGCCGAGGCAGGCTTCGAGGGGGCGGCGGGTGGAGTTGCCAAAAGGGCCACGGGGGAGGGGGTTGGCCCAGGGTTAACGGTAACCTTGGGCGCGGGGTTGGTAGCAGGGGGCTGAGAGATGGGGGCCGCGGTGACTGGAGCGTCGCTGCGGAGTAAGTTGGCCCAGGGCATGGGTCGTTGGGGGCTCAGTCGCACTGGCAACTGCGCTGAGGGCACTTTGAAAGTAGCCGAGGGGCTTTCCCTCTTCTGGCGATCGCTAGCGCGCTTCGCCAGTTTGGGGGAGGAAGCCTTGGGGGCTTTCGGGCAGCCACGGTAGTTGGCTGGGTGGCCGGATTGGCCACACAGTACGCAGCTCGGGGGTTCGGTGCATAGAGCCCGATCCTTGGGGCGGGGACAGTCCGCTGTGCCATGGTCACCCAGACACTTGACGCACCTGGGGGTGGCGTAGCAGTTGGACTGCGCATGGCCATATAATTGGCAGCGATGGCACTGGCCAATTATGTTGGAGCGGCGGGGTTTCTCAATAGAGATCCCCGATAGTGAGCACACCGACTTGATCTTGAAGATCGGGTGGTGCCCTTCTACAGGGTCACACACCACGAGGACCATGTCGTAAGCATGTCCGCGACGCGCCTTGTGAAGGCGGTGCACCGCTGAAACTGAGATGCCTTGGGCAGAGAGGTCATCCTTGATGTCGGCCGAAGGGATCTCCTTCGGGACTCGGCGGATGACTACGCGAGTCGGTGTCTCTTCAGGGAGGGCGTACGTATGGAACGAGTAGTTCCTAGTACGCAGCATAGCGGTGAGCTCCCTGTAGTCCGCGGACGAGGGAACGGACACCTTGATGCCCTGTTGGGTCGATGTGGCGCTGGTGTACTGGATCTTACGATCCACGCACATCTTGGACACTTCGGTCCATTTGGCCTTGTCTTGGATATAGACCGGAGGCGGGGGCTTTTGCTTCTTTCCAGAAGCGGAAGCGGGTTTCGCCTTACTACCGCAGGGGCCGGGAGCCTGAGAAGGGGCAGGGGTGGGGGAGGAAGAGGCCGCTACGGCCTTTTTAGCCTTGCTGGCCTGGGACGAAGCCCCTTTCTTCCTCTTCCCTCCTTTTCCGACGACCTCGTAGTCGTCTTCCGAGGATGAGGAAGAGGCAGAGAGGGGGCCATCGTCGTCCGAGATCGGAGCGGACGTGTCCATGCTCTCCGGTAGAGCTTGGACTGGGGTGGTGGGGGCAGCCTTTGTGATTACCGGGACAATAGGGCCCGGTGCAGCTGCGGACGGAACAATAGACGCGGCCGAGACAATGGGTCTCGCGCTAATTGGGTTCGCGGAAGCGGGCTCAATTGTCGGTAACGACAATAGAGCCGGAATTCCGGCAGGCGGCTTTGAGCAAGCCGCTTGAATAAGGCCTTGATCGGCCGGCGGGGGCGAGAGCGGGCTGTCGAGCGCGTCGGTGAAGTCAGCGACTGCCGACGATGACGCGGTGGGACTGCCGCGCAAAGCACGGGCGGAATGCTGGGCCACGAATTTCGGGTCCGGGAGCAATTCCGTTAAAAAATAATTGACCCATCTCGGGTCGTAGTCGACCGACATTGTCGGTAGGGAAAACTATAACCTAGAAGCGAAAACACATGGCATTCGCACCTAACGGCCCTAGAACCTAATTCCCCGGGTGGATAGGCCCGGGGATGTGTAGCCTCCCTGTCGGGTGCAGATAGGGAGGTGAGTACCTATGGTGAGCCCTAAGCTTGTAAACCGTTCGCCAATCTTATTGTGCGAACGGGCCCTGACCGGGTCTAGTGCGAAGGGGTAGACACTCCCAACCGACACTAGGTGTGTTGCTGTGGACGAAGTCAGAAACTAGAGTTGACTAGGAGATCCCCCAAGGCCAAACTTCTAGCTCTCGGCTCCAATTGACTGCCTCACCCTGAAGGGGATCGGCGGGTGTGATTGGGTCAACACCCCACTCGGCTTCGTTGACACCGTGAGGTTTCAACCGAGGTCCACGAAACTGTGGTTTTACCCAGAGGGGGCCAAGACCGACGATAACGTTTTGACCAAAAATTTCTGTTAAGAAATAGCGACTGTAACTACCTCCTTGAAAAAGGCAGTAGTATACAGGAAACACTTGTAGTCGATGACTACGAAACTGGCGTCGACAGGAACGTCGACCGGAACACACTAGCGGCGAGACAGGGTGCGGCGAGCAGGTAGCGGAGAGCAGGTAGCGCGCGGCACGTCCGTTCGGGGCGAGCGTCGGGCAGCGAGTGTCTTCAAATATTTTTTTTTTTTTTTTTTATAAATGGCATCTCGCAGTTCAACCAAAGGGTTGTCTACTGCTTAACCGGGCTTGCCTGTGGCTGCCACAAAAGAATTGTAGCCTCCAGCCAGGGCTTAATAAAAAACTAAAGCTAACTTACAAAACTAAGCGACTACACGCTAAGGGCACCCCCTGCGGGGTTCGGACCTCGGCTTAGGGCGTCGCTGGGGGGGGACAGCAAGGGACAGCTGGATCGGGGGTTTTTAAAACTACTGGCTCAGCGGCAACGCGGGCTGGCTCGAGCAAGGGTCGGGAGGGTGAGAGTGGACAGGGTCGTCGCGACGGGCCTCGACGGCGAGGACGGAACGACGGAAATTTGTATCTGTATGTTACTCTAATAGTGCTAGTAGCCGGGCTGCTCTCCTGGAGGAGAGTGGTGGCATCGTCAGGGGCAACGAGGGTATGCCGTGGACGGCGAACCTTACTGATGCGGGACGGAGTGTATCGGGAGGCGGCCGCAATCAGGGGATTGCGGTGTTTTATGGCAGTGTCAAAGAAACGCTTCGAGAGGCGTTTCATGAACTGCTGAACTGTGGGGAGTTTAAAATCTACGTGAAGGTCCATGTTACGGACGTAAAAGGGAGCTCCTGAGACCTTACGTAGGAACCGGTTTTGAAGTGTCTGCATTCGATGCAGATACTTGGGTTTGGCGTGCGCGAAGACGACGCAAGCGTAAGTCATGATGGGGCGGATTACAGCCTTATAGAGACGCAGTTTGCACCGGAGTGACAATTTGCTGCGTTCTGTAAGCATGAATTGGAGCCTACCGAGAGCGAAAGCGGCCCGCGAACGGACCTGCTTTATGTGCTCTGCGAAACTGAGGTGCTGGTCGAGAGTGACACCCAGGTACTTGGCATGCTTCGCCCAAGGGATCGGCTTGCCGTACATGGTGATCGGATTAGGGGGGTTGGGGAGGGCCCTACGAATTCTCCTAAAGAGAACAGCCTGGCTTTTATCGGGGTTGACCTCGATTCTCCATTTCCGGAACCAAGCGCCGAGGACGTTGGCCGCGGTCTGGAGAGTCTGAGCTATAGCTGGCGGACTGGTCCCTGTGTAGTAAATGGCCGTGTCATCGGCGAATAACGCCAATTGGGCCTTTTTACTCTTGGGGATGTCGCTAGTGAACAGGGTAAAGATTAGGGGGGAGAGAACGGAGCCCTGGGGGACTCCGGCGCGAATCGGGTGGGGGGCGGAGAGAGCGCCCTCGATGCGGTAGCGGAAGGTGCGGTTCGACAAAAAGTCCCGTAAGATGAGCACGAGACGGTCGGGCACGCCGAGTTGGTATAGCTTATATATTAAGCCATTGTGCCAGACTTTGTCGAAAGCCTTCGCTATGTCGAAGAACAGGGCGCCAGTCATAGCGCCACGCTGGAAGCCGGCACTGATGTGCTCGACTATGCGGTGCGCTTGCTGGACGCACGAGTGTTGGGTACGGAACCCGAACTGCTCGTCCGGAATCAGGCTCTTCGCCTCGGCATAGTCCTTGAGACGCTTATAAATAAGCCTCTCGTAGATTTTGCCGAGCACGTTGAGCAGACTGATGGGGCGATAGCTGGTGGGGTCTGATTTGGGTTTGCCGGGTTTGGGGATACCTATAACAGAGGCCTCTTTCCAGGCTTGTGGGAACATGTTATTACTCATGGCGCCATTGAAGATGGCGGTCATGAGCATGATCAGTTGGGCGGGGAAGAGTTTGAATACCCTATTGGTAATTCCATCTGAGCCGGGGGCTTTACGAGCCTGAAGACCCTTGATGATGTCTTGCACCTCGTCAGGGGTGACGGGGGGCAGAGGATCATCTGGATCTTCGACGGGTGGGAGAGAGGCTCTACGTTCGACTTCGGCGTCGACTTTGGCGAGGTGCTTTGGGTCGACCGGAAGGGAACTGGGGGAGCATTGGGACTCGAGACTGTCGGCTAGGAGCTCGGCTTTTTCAGAGCTATCGAAAGCGATGCTCTTGTCAGGACGGATGAGTGGAGGGGTGGAAGATTCTTCGGGAGCGCGAAGCTTCCTCTGAAGGTTCCAGAAGGCATGGTGATTGGGCTCAAGTTCGCCGAGTAACTTGTCCCAGTTGTCCGAACGAGCTTCCGCAATGCGTTTCTTTACAGCACGCTGCAAATTGCGCATGTGGGCTTTGTTCGCATCGCAGGGGAAGGAGTCGTAGGCACGGATGGCTGCGTTCTTCTCGGTTATCAGCTCACGTACGTCAGCGGGTAGTTTCCAGCGGTGGTCTTCCACCACCGGGACTTCCCGTGAGCAATCCGTCAAAACGGATTGCACGTGTTCTGTAAACGAGGCGATCGCGCTGGTAGTGTCATCGACAGAGACAATGAGGTCAGGAATGGATTCCAGCTGAGGTGACAGAGTGTCGGATTTAAGCTTTTCGCTTACTTTCCTCCAGTCGGTCACCAACTGGGTGCGGGGCGGGTGGTCAGGGTCAAGCGGACCCCCCGTGTAGGGGGTGAGGTGCATGACGACGGGACGGTGGTCAGAGTTAAGCTCTTGTGTCTTCAAATACACGGTCGCCCTGCTTATATACATTTTGAGCAGGGCGCAAGTAGTGGAGGGACTAATACATGGTCCGCCGCCCGTCCGCCTATTGTTTACCATTATTCAGTCGCGATTGCGGAGGGCGGCAGTTATGCGGCCCGACAAGTCTCGACTTGTCGGAACCTGTCCAGACCATGCATTAGCCCTTCTTACAACATCGCCTCTGTGGCGTCTGTGATTGGGGGAAATAAAACGAGCCCTACGATTGGTCTTAATTAACCCTATTACCAACTGTGTTTTTATTGATTTAATAATCAGTGTATATAATCATCATCCCTTATATTCTAAAGCGTCGACGTCCGCAACAGACGTATTATTTAAAAACTTTGCAAAGCCCCAATGCCCTAGTGTTTCAACCTTTGGGGTTCTTCTGCGCGAACATATACATAAGTCCCAATTTAATCCTTTTTGTTTTCCTATTGAAATTAAAATTAAACACGTGAGTAGATTATATTCCATGATTATATTTACGCTGCAAAATAATAATGATATCCTGACATGATGAAGTTGATGATCTGACGGATGACTGCAGTTATAGCAATTTTGCTATTTCACTTACCTATAGATAAACACTTAAATACTTGTTTATTCCATAAATTGTACGTGCCATTAGTTTTACTGTAAAAAAAACTATAGCCGGATACAGCTGGATACCAGTACCTATTTTACGTTGAGCGACTGCTTATCTGACCACTACAACCCAGTTACTGGGTAAAACGATACCCCTTGGTAAGTCTGGTCGTCAGACTTTTGGGCTTCTGACTAACCGTAGGTAAGTGTCTGTCAAAGATCTACAAATGAGAGCCGGGATCGACGGCTAAATGTGCTTTCCAGGCATGGACGGTTCTCAGCACATCCAAGAACCTTCGATGTACACATGCAGCTGGTATTATTTAGCCCTCCTCCATTCCATAGCCTAAATTATCTATTCCGTGGTCTCTCTCAATCTTTCCTAAGAGCCTTCAGGATACCGACAGTCTAAAAGTATTTTTAATTATCGCAAGTCTAGACATACATACAGTGACTCGCTGCCCGACACTCGCCCCGGACGGACGTGCCGCGCGCTACCTGCTCTCCGCTACCTGCTTGCCGCACCCTGTCTCGCCGCTAGTGTGTTCCGGTCGACGTTCCTGTCGACGCCAGTTTCGTAGTCATCGACTACAAGTGTTTCCTGTATACTACTGCCTTTTTCAAGGAGGTAGTTACAGTCGCTATTTCTTAACAGAAATTGTGTCAAAACGTTATCGTCGGTCTTGGCCCCCTCTGGGTAAAACCACAGTTTCGTGGTCCTCGGTTGAAACCTCACGGTGTCAACGAAGCCGAGTGGGGTGTTGACCCAATCACACCCGCCGATCCCCTTCAGGGTGAGGCAGTCAATTGGAGCCGAGAGCTAGAAGTTTGGCCTTGGGGGATCTCCTAGTCAACTCTAGTTTCTGACTTCGTCCACAGCAACACACCTAGTGTCGGTTGGGAGTGTCTACCCCTTCGCACTAGACCCGGTCAGGGCCCGTTCGCACAATAAGATTGGCGAACGGTTTACAAGCTTAGGGCTCACCATAGGTACTCACCTCCCTGTCTACGCCCGACAGGGAGGCTACACATCCCCGGGCCTATCCACCCGGGGAATTAGGTTCTAGGGCCGTTAGGTGCGAATGCCATGTGTTTTCGCATTTAGGTTTTAATTTTTCCCTACCGACAATGTCGGACTACGACCCGAGATGGGTCAAATATTTTCTTACGGAATTGCTCCCGGACCCGAAATTCGTGGCCCAGCATTCCGCCCGTGCTTTGCGTGCCAGTCCCACCGCGTCATCGTCGGCAGTCGCCGACTTCACCGACGCGCTCGACAGCCCGCTCTCGCCCCCGCCGGCCGATCAAGGCCTTATTCAAGCGGCTTGCTCAAACCCGCTTGCCGGAATTCCGGCTCCATTGTCATTACCGACAATTGAGCCCGCTTCCGCGAACCCAATTAGTGCGAGACCCATTGTCTCGGCCACTTCTATTGTTCCGTCCGCAGCTGCACTGGGCTCTATTGTCCCGGTAATGACAAAGGCTGCCCCCACCACCCCAGTCCAAGCTCTACCGGAGAGCATGGACACGTCCGCTCCGATCTCGGACGACGATGGCCCCCTCTCTGCCTCTTCCTCATCCTCGGAAGACGACTACGAGGTCGTCGGAAAAGGAGGGAAGAGGAAGAAAGGGTCTTCATCCCAGGCCAGCAAGGCCAAAAAGGCCGTAGCGGCCTCATCCTCCCCCACCCCTGCCCCTTCTCAGGCTCCCCGCCCCTGCGGCAGTAAGGCGAAACCCGCTTCCGCTTCTGGAAAGAAGCAAAAGCCCCCGCCTCCGGTCTTTATCCAAGACAAGGCCAAATGGACCGAAGTGTCCAAGATGTGCGTGGATCGTAAGATCCAGTACACCAGCGCCACATCAACCCAACAGGGCATCAAGGTGTCCGTTCCCTCGTCCGCGGACTACAGGGAGCTCACCGCTATGCTGCGAACGAGGAACTACTCGTTCCACACCTACTCTCTCCCGGAAGAGACACCGACTCGCGTAGTCATCCGCCGAGTCCCGAAGGAGATCCCTACGGAGGACATCAAAGATGACCTCTCTGCCCAAGGCATCTCAGTTTCAGCGGTGCACCGCCTTCACAAGGCGCGTCACGGACATGCCTACGACATGGTCCTCGTGGTGTGTGACCCTGTAGAAGGGCACCACCCGATCTTCAAGATCAAGTCGGTCTGTTCACTATCGGGGATCTCTATTGAGAAACCCCGCCGCACTAATATAATTGGCCAGTGCCATCGCTGCCAATTATATGGTCACGCGCAGTCTAACTGCTTCGCCACCCCCAGGTGCGTCAAGTGTCTGGGTGACCATGGCACAGCGGACTGTCCCCGCCCCAAGGATCGGGCTTTATGCACCGAACCCCCGAGCTGCGTACTGTGTGGTCAATCTGGCCACCCAGCCAACTACCGTGGCTGCCCTAAAGCCCCCAAGGCTTCCTCCCCCAAACTGGCGAAGCGCGCTAGCGATCGCCAGAAGAGGGAAAGCCCCTCGGCTACCATCAAGGTGCCCTCAGCGCAGTTGCCAGTGCGAGTCAGCCCCCAACGACCCATGCCCTGGGCCAACTTATTCCGCAGCGACGCTCCAGTCACCGCGGCCCCCATCTCTCAGCCCCCTGCTACCAACCCCGCGCCTAAGGTTACCGTTAACCCTGGGCTAACCCCCTCCCCCGTGGCCCTTTTGGCAACTCCACCCGCCGCCCCCTTGAAGCCTGCCTCGGCAGCTCCGAAAAAGGTCCCTTCCCTCTCCCCAGCAGGTATCAAGCCCACCACGACGGAGATCCTCGTCCACACCCTCGCGGTTATGAACCAAGTGTTCGAAACCCCGGAGGCAATCGCGATGGCCGATCAGGTCTACGCCGCCAAGGGCGACCCTATTAAAATCCTCATGGCATACCACAGCTACCCCGGGGTACTGCGCGCCATCTCCAACCTCACCTTTTAAATATCAATTATGGATATTACAAAAGGTGCTAGATGTACAAAGCCCCGGTCCCTCAAGCTAGGTTTCTTTAACGCTAACGGCGTTAAAAGTCAACGCGATGAGATCGCCGCCTTCCTCCGCGACCATCAGCTTGACGTCCTATTAGTTCAGGAGACCTTTCTGAAGCCCCATATACGCAACCCGAACATCGCCAACTATCGCATAGTTCGCAATGATCGGTCACGCTGTCACAAGGGCGGAACCCTCATCTATTTCAGAAGGACTCTCCATTGCATCCCGCTAGATCCCCCCCCTCTCCTCTCTCACTTGGAGATCTCTCTCTGTCGGCTCGCCATGACCGGTCATCAACCGATCACCATCATCTCCGGCTATTTCCCACCGACCAACGGTAGCGAGGATCATCTATCCATCGCCGCCGACCTCTCACTCCTCTTCGGCTTGAGCGACTCCGTCATCTTGGCGGGCGACCTCAATGCCAAACATCCCGCCTGGAACAGTAATCTCACCTCTACCAGAGGCAGATTACTGTTCAACTTAGGGGCCTCCCTTAACTTTGACGTCATCGCTCCGATGACTCCCACCCACTATCCCGGCGACCCTAACCAAACTCCCGATGTCCTCGACATAGCGCTCCTCAAGAATGTGAACCTTCGTTTGCAATCTTTAGAGGCGCTACAAGAGCTTAACTCTGACCACCGTCCCGTCGTCATGCACCTCACCCCCTACACGGGGGGTCCGCTTGACCCTGACCACCCGCCCCGCACCCAGTTGGTGACCGACTGGAGGAAAGTAAGCGAAAAGCTTAAATCCGACACTCTGTCACCTCAGCTGGAATCCATTCCTGACCTCATTGTCTCTGTCGATGACACTACCGGCGCGATCGCCTCGTTTACAGAACACGTGCAATCCGTTTTGACGGATTGCTCACGGGAAGTCCCGGTGGTGGAAGACCACCGCTGGAAACTACCCGCTGACGTACGTGAGCTGATAACCGAGAAGAACGCAGCCATCCGTGCCTACGACTCCTTCCCCTGCGATGCGAACAAAGCCCACATGCGCAATTTACAGCGTGCTGTAAAGAAACGCATTGCGGAAGCTCGTTCGGACAACTGGGACAAGTTACTCGGCGAACTTGAGCCCAATCACCATGCCTTCTGGAACCTTCAGAGGAAGCTTCGCGCTCCCGAAGAATCTTCCACCCCTCCACTCATCCGTCCTGACAAGAGCATCGCTTTCGATAGCTCTGAAAAAGCCGAGCTCCTAGCCGACAGTCTCGAGTCCCAATGCTCCCCCAGTTCCCTTCCGGTCGACCCAAAGCACCTCGCCAAAGTCGACGCCGAAGTCGAACGTAGAGCCTCTCTCCCACCCGTCGAAGATCCAGATGATCCTCTGCCCCACGTCACCCCTGACGAGGTGCAAGACATCATCAAGGGTCTTCAGGCTCGTAAAGCCCCCGGCTCAGATGGAATTACCAATAGGGTATTCAAACTCTTCCCCGCCCAACTGATCATGCTCATGACCGCCATCTTCAATGGCGCCATGAGTAATAACATGTTCCCACAAGCCTGGAAAGAGGCCTCTGTTATAGGTATCCCCAAACCCGGCAAACCCAAATCAGACCCCACCAGCTATCGCCCCATCAGTCTGCTCAACGTGCTCGGCAAAATCTACGAGAGGCTTATTTATAAGCGTCTCAAGGACTATGCCGAGGCGAAGAGCCTGATTCCGGACGAGCAGTTCGGGTTCCGTACCCAACACTCGTGCGTCCAGCAAGCGCACCGCATAGTCGAGCACATCAGTGCCGGCTTCCAGCGTGGCGCTATGACTGGCGCCCTGTTCTTCGACATAGCGAAGGCTTTCGACAAAGTCTGGCACAATGGCTTAATATATAAGCTATACCAACTCGGCGTGCCCGACCGTCTCGTGCTCATCTTACGGGACTTTTTGTCGAACCGCACCTTCCGCTACCGCATCGAGGGCGCTCTCTCCGCCCCCCACCCGATTCGCGCCGGAGTCCCCCAGGGCTCCGTTCTCTCCCCCCTAATCTTTACCCTGTTCACTAGCGACATCCCCAAGAGTAAAAAGGCCCAATTGGCGTTATTCGCCGATGACACGGCCATTTACTACACAGGGACCAGTCCGCCAGCTATAGCTCAGACTCTCCAGACCTCGGCCAACGTCCTCGGCGCTTGGTTCCGGAAATGGAGAATCGAGGTCAACCCCGATAAAAGCCAGGCTGTTCTCTTTAGGAGAATTCGTAGGGCCCTCCCCAACCCCCCTAATCCGATCACCATGTACGGCAAGCCGATCCCTTGGGCGAAGCATGCCAAGTACCTGGGTGTCACTCTCGACCAACACCTCAGTTTCGCAGAGCACATAAAGCAGGTCCGTTCGCGGGCCGCTTTCGCTCTCGGTAGGCTCCAATTCATGCTTACAGAACGCAGCAAATTGTCACTCCGGTGCAAACTGCGTCTCTATAAGGCTGTAATCCGTCCCATTATGACATACGCTTGCGTCGTCTTCGCGCACGCCAAACCCAAGTATCTGCATCGAATGCAGACACTTCAAAACCGGTTCCTCCGTAAGGTCTCAGGAGCTCCCTTTTACGTCCGTAACATGGACCTTCATGTAGATTTTAAACTCCCCACAGTTCAGCAGTTCATGAAACGCCTCTCGAAGCGTTTCTTTGACACTGCCATAAAGCACCGCAATCCCCTGATTGCGGCCGCCTCCCGATACACCCCGTCCCGCATCAGTAAGGTTCGCCGTCCACGGCATACCCTCGTTGCCCCCGACGATGCCACCACTCTCCTCCAGGAGAGCAGCCCGGCTACTAGCACTGTTAGAGTAACATACAGATACAAATTTCCGTCGTTCCGTCCTCGCCGTCGAGGCCCGTCGCGACGACCCTGTCTACTCTCATCCTCCCGACCCTTGCTCGAGCCAGCCCGCGTTGCCGCTGAGCCAGTAGTTTTAAAAACCCCCGATCCAGCTGTCCCTTGCTGTCCCCCCCCCAGCGACGCCCTAAGCCGAGGTCCGAACCCCGCAGGGGGTGCCCTTAGCGTGTAGTCGCTTAGTTTTGTAAGTTAGGTTTAGTTTTTATTAAGCCTTGGCTGGAGGCTACAATTCTTTTGTGGCAGCCACAGGCAAGCCCGGTTAAGCAGTAGACAACCCTTTGGTTGAACTGCGAGATGCCATTAACAAAAAAAAAAAAAAAAGACATACATATATACATGTAATTACATAATCTATAAGCTTCCCAGTCTTCAAACAAAACATAAAAAGAGGGCAGGAGCCCTCGGGCATAAAAAATACGTCGCTATTGCTGTCAACGGTAAAGCGCCCAAAACCCTTCCAGCATTGCCTCAATAAATGATTAATGCAATATGTGGCTTTAATAGTTGGTTCTTAATATACCGGGTTATTTTTCAATGACCGGCCAAATTTTCGCAGGGTGTTCTACCCATAAATATGAACAACTTTTACTATGGGACCAAACCTGAAATCGCGAAAAAAAATTTAGCTGTTCCCTACATTTATGTTCGTATAACTCGTCAAAATGTAAGGAACAGCTGATTTTTTTTTCGCGATTTCTGGTTTGGTCCCATATTAAAAGTTGTTCATAATGATGAGTACAATGACCTCTTAAGAGGTTTCTGGTGTTTTACAAATAACCCTGTATAGTGTTGTTGCCAATGTCACGTATATGTGACAATGGCGTTCAAAGGGTTAACAACACGGCTGTATTCCCCGAGGCGAGGTGTACCCTATTGTACCCTATTGCATACAGGGTAAAATTAAATTCATGGGCAATATTTTAAGGGGTTATTGCACTCATCAGTATGTACAAAGTCAAAGTCAAAGTCAAAACATTTATTCCAAATAGGCACAAGAATGGCACTTTTGAACGTCAAAATGAACAAGAAATAGAATTGATTCTAGTTGCCCCTTCCAAAAGGTAGTTTCGTGTGGAGAAGAATGGGCAAGAAACTCCACCGTTACTCTTTTAAAATGTTTCACAATGTTTTGTATACATGTATTATAATATTATATGTGAAGACGATGCACCCAGAATAAAAACAATACACCAAAAAGGTGAAAAGAAAAACGCATGTAGCAGTGGCAGATAAACTTAATTATGTCATAAGTACATGGTGCTCACATATTTACAAACATTCTAAAAGTTAATAATAATAAATTAATCAATGTGTGAGAAGTTATTCCAATATAATAAAATAATATGGTAGAATAGAATAGAATAGAATTTTATTTCGCAAACATGGGTACACACAATAGTTCTCAATAATACATTTTAGCTCAGCCACATTTTGCCATTTGGCATGCAAACATTTATAATTACTTATTTAACAAAATGAAAATTTATGAATTATATAGAAAAAATTAAATTATTATTATTAGATTATTAGATTATGTCGTTACTATTACAAATACCATTATTATTACAATTCAAATTTCATAAATGTTATTTATACAAGCCAAAATCAAAAATCAGAATGTCAAATTCAGAATCAAAATATCAAATGGCTAAATATCAAATTCAAAATGTCAAAAATCTAAATGCCAAAAATCTAAAATGTCAAATTCAAAATGTCAAAAATCTAAATGTCAAATAAAAAAAATAAAACACTAATTAACAAATATTTTTTTCCGATACAAATTCAGTTACACTGTAGTACGTTTTATCTAACAGGAATTTACGTAGTCTACTCTTAAACATTGCTGTATTTAAAGCTTTCCAACCACTCGGTAATTTATTGTAAATAACTGGGGCCATGCAATAAACGCTCTTACGCATTAAAGCTGTTTGACATGGTACTTGACATAATTTGCTATTGTCACGCCTATTCCTTGGGAATACATCAGCCAGGCGTTCAAAACGAGATGGATTTTGCTTGACAAACATAGCTACTTCAAAAACGTAAAGACAAGGAAGTGTCAAGATATTATGTCCCTTAAAATATGGCACACAACTGTCTGTCGATTTTAGTCTAAATAATGATCGGACACATCTTTTTTGGGCCTTAAATGCTATATCTCGATCAGTTGAATTCCCCCAGAAAATGATGCCGTAGCGCAGGTGAGATTCAACTATGCCATAGTAAGCCGTAAGCAGTGTTTTGACATCTACTATGGAAGATAATCTATATAATACATATGCGGATGAACTCAGTTTTTTACACAAAATATCTATATGTGCTTTCCAATTTAAATTACAGTCTATTTGTAACCCTAAAAATTTGGTATGTTCTACTTCCTCAATTATATCATTTTTGTAATTAATGTTAAGATTAGTCGCTACGGGAGTGCGTTGTCTGAAGTGCATTATATTTGTCTTACCTAAATTAATATTTAAATTATTGTCGTCAAGCCATTTAATTAGTGCGTCAAGAGAATTATTTATGTCATTTTCATACGTATTTGCGTTTTTACAGGGGATTGTTATTGTGCTATCGTCTGCAAACATAGTTATAGGATATTCAAGGGCCATGGGCATATCATTTACGTAAGTAATAAAACAAAACGGACCCATAACGGTTCCTTGTGGCACACCATATGAGATTTCACGTTCTTGAGATCTTATTATCTCTTCATGTTTTTTAACTACGTTAATGTGGCTAACTTCGGTTATTTGTGTTCTGTTTTGTAAGTAAGATTTTACAAGTTGGAGCACGTTACCTCTGATGCCATAGACTTCTAATTTCTTTAGTAGGGTATTATAATGGACATAATCGAACGCTTGGGTCATGTCGCAGTATATAGCACATATGGGGGACCGTTTGTCGATGGGTACAAATTATAAATTATTACCTAATTTACTTAGCAACCAGTTTGATTTTGTCTAGACACTAGATTGTCCTGTGGAGCAGGACCAGCATGTTTCCTATGGGAACAAATCTGAAATCGCGAAAAAAAAATCAGCTGTTCCATACATTATGCTCGCATAACTCGTCAAAATGTAGGGAACAGCTGATTTTTTTCCTTGTTCATAATGGTGAGTATATTGGCCCCATAAAATATTGCCCAAGAATTCATTTTAACCCTGTAATAACATAATCAGGGTTAGCTAGCATTGAGTGTTCGTCAAAATAGCGTATGAAGCAAGATATGGTAGCATCTTTAGCACCAAGCTATGGTTTCTCAATTACCATTTTCGATTTTCACAGTCATCCGTACGTTTCAAGTTAATAATTTAATTCATTGCACCAACGGTAAAGAAAACTGCCGTGAGATAATCCTATTATAGATAAACTACTATAACATAGCGCGATCCTCCAAATTACTGTTTCAATTTTTCTAGTCACAACCTTACGAAAGAGTATGTATTCGTCTTTCTTGACGTTTTGAGTCTTGATGTCGCTTTGTGATTAATTTCACAATTCTTGTCTCATTCTGAGATTCTTGCCCTCATTTGACTAATATTCCTGGACTAAAAGACTTTCAAACGTTTTTAATTTTGGGAGGGAGTTTATCGATATGTCTAATCGTCTTTATCACGCAGTCAACACGCTAGGATCATTGATGTTCATCTTATATTGGCTTATAATACCAGTCTGTTACTGTCCTAATGTCTTACCAAGGGTATCGTATTACCCAGGTACTAGGTTGTGGAGGTCAGATAGGCAGTCGCTCCATGTAAAAATACAGTTATTCAGCTCCATATACATATGAAGCCGACCCCAACATAGTTGGTGAAGCTAGTTACCCCAGAACGTAGTAGGTTCCTATGGAGAATAACAGACATGATACTCCACGGAGTACTAAAAAGAAAAACTGTGTCCCAGCAGGCTGATAACTTATCAGCAACCTTGACGACTCAGTAAAAGAGACAGATTACAATTCCACAAACTACATCCCCCATTCCGGATACCGTATCAAAATACCCAAATGTACTCACTGTGTATAATTTCCCTATCACATGACGTAAGCAATCATTAGCTTATATCGCATCAGTCTGACCGTGAAGTTCAGTCGTCGAAGTAATTGCGAAACTGACGGACGCTGCGCATTGACATTTGAGTCCAAGTGTTCGCGAGAACACGACGTGTGTGTGTGATGATGGCTAAGGGTTTTTGTGCTTTCCTGTGTGTTTGTTTGTGTTTTCAAACTGTGGTCTCTCAATTCGGTAAGTTACTTTTTAGCAGTTTTTTCTTTTTCCAAAAAAAAAAAAAAGTATCTCAAGATTTTTGTTTTGATCCAAAAAAAAGGTTGTTGTGGTTGTTGATCCACAATATTAATAAAACATCAACATGACTGACTGAACATAAAACTGCTAGGTTTTATCAATAACATCTCGCAATTAGTGTTGAGAAAAAAGTTAATTACTTGTAACTTGGATTCGATTTGCTAATCACTCTGCTGTTAATACAAACATAGATTGTGTATAATAAAAACAAATCCGCCCCTAAGGCTACCCACTGACCCTATTTGAAACGGTCAAATATAAAATATGAAATCACATCTAGATAAAAGACCGCTCGTCTTAAAAACTTCTATTACCGTACAGAAATTATATATTATGCGAATAGTTGGAAAATTGCATTTTATGCTAATAAGTATTCCATTTGATTCTAAAAATATGTGATGTCACATTGTTATATTAGAAACAAATCACGGACAAATTCCGCGTTTTGACAGTTCATTAAAAGTATCATTATTGACTACCCTTTCAAATACCCAATTTCTAATATGACCGGTGACGATAATATTGTAAACTTCGCGGTCACGACAACACAGGGAACTAAAATGTTTGGAAATGTGTGAAGAATTGCCGTCCACTATAAAATACACTTAAATATACATTTAATTACTGATAGGTGCCACAGCTACAGTACCTTCTACCCCTTACTTTAGCATCAAAATACCAACATAAATAACCTATCAAAACTACAACGTAGGTAGACGAATAATTTATCCAACAACAATGTACATTTGACGCAAAAACGAGGAAAAATATCCGAGAAAAAAACATAAGACTGACGTCTTATATCATCTGTTAGTGTGATTATTTACAAATAATGTTATCTGAGGCTAATAGGTCAATGGCACGGATGTTAATAGGAAGGGCTTCCCCTTTTAGACATGTCATGAGCATGACAGTGATAACATTTCTACATTTTTTACCATCACTTGCTAGTGGCTAGACTCAAACTCAAACTCAAAGCATTCATTTCAAATAAACCAATTACAGGCACTTTTGAATTATCAAAGGATCGGTCAGTCAGAAAAATGTAGCTAGTTGCCCATTCCAAAGCAGTTGTTACCTATGGAGACGATAGCCAGAAACTCCATGGACACTCTTTTAAACAAAATATGGTTACAAAATATTGGTTACATCATTTGTATTATTACTATACATGTGGGTACGAACTTGCGAACGAACGAGAACTTGCATCTGGCACTTGGCATTTGAGACCCCCCCCATAGCGAAGCCATTTTGTTTTGGCAATGGTTAGAATCTTTTGACAGTTGAAGTTAAAAATAGGAGTTGCTTTGTCGACGAAAAACTATCGAAACCTAGCATCCCTTGTTAGGCAGGCAAGCTACCTGGTCAGGATAGCTGAGTGAGTGGGGTCCCTACACTGGCTGGGCCCCGAGAGGGCCGACGTAAATTCAATATAATATCGGCTGATAATATTTTCAAGTCATTATCAAATCAAACAACTGCATTATAAGTAAAGAGTTATAAGGCAACGGGGTCCGAGTGCCCATCTATTTTTTGAGACATCGCCATCGGTTAGTCGTTTCTTCACCAGTCACTCAACCAGCCCTTATCAGAGGTACCTTGTTACTCAGTAACTGGGTTTTGGGGCCTGGAAAAAGCTGGTTCAGCTATTTCCGGTTAGACTGAAAACTGTTCCCAGCAATGGAATCCGCTGAGCGGATCATGACTTCTTTTTTATGACATTACTTCCTATGTTTTAGTTATCTCGTCAACTCCTCAAACTGATGAATAGGAATATCATTAGTTCAAAAGGTTAAAATGCAAAGTCTCCTTGCTTGAAAATTGAAATCAAGTATTTCCAAATCGCTAGAAGCTTCTTAAAAAAAAAACAAAATATGCAGTGTTTACCAGACAAATGAAAACGTGACCGACCAGTTTTAGTAATAAAATTATTTAATTTCGAGTTTATGATATTATAGGTAGTCGGTATATTATAGAAAACCTCGTAGCTAAGTAATAAGAGCCGCACAGGTCGATCCATCTAGTTAAGCTACGCTTGCCGGGATTGGCCGTGGATGGGTTCCGTGTCTCGGAAAGCACATTAAGCCGTTGGTCCCGGCTGTTTTCTTTGACAGTCGTTACGGGTCGTCAAACTCCCGAAAATCTGACAGCCAGTCTTACCAAGGGGTATCGAATTACCCAGTTACTGGGTTATGGAGGTCAGATAGGCAGTCGCTTCATGTAAAATATTGGTATCCAGCTGCATCCGGTTAGACTGGAAGCCGACCCCAACATAGTTGGGAAAAGGCAGGCAGATGATGATGATGACCGTGTTACTGAATACTTCGTGTGCGAATCGCTTTTAATTACCATCTTTGACAGTCCACACGCCTGTCTCACCAAGGCGTATCGTATTATTCAGTTACTGGGTTATGGAGGTCAGATAGGCAGTCGCTTCATGTAAAATATTGGTATCCAGCTGCATCCGGTTAGACTGGAAACCGACCCCAGCATAGTTGGCAAAATTTAAATATAAATTGCATCAGAGCAGTGTGGTGGTTCAGGGGTTCTCTGACTTCAGAGTTGTAGGTCGTAGTGTGGAACTTATGCAGGCACTTTACGTTGTGTAAATATCTTCATCACCACTGCTCTCCAAACGGTGAAGAAAACATCGTGAGGAAACAGGCATGGATAAACCACGTGTGGTAGATTACGGCCCACTTCTTCTCGAAGAGAGGATCACTGTGTCCCAGCAGTGGGAATATTATAGACAAATATGATGACACGGTTGGCGCAGTGGTTAAGCGATTGACTGCTGCGTAGCATTTCGCGGGTTCGATTCCCGCACAGAATAAATATTTGTACGACCTGCAAGTATTTTTTCCGGGTCTGGGTGGGTGTTTTTCTATCTATAATATGTATGTATTTACAACAAAACAAATGTATATAAGTAGTTTATCAGCCATCTCGTTACCATAACACAAGCATTAGGTTGCTTAGCTTGGGACTATATTTTATGGCGTTGTGTGAAATGTCCAAGGATATTATTATTAAATATGCTGAAAACAAATTGCCCAGCGAAGCAATTACGTAACACACGTAAAATGATGCCAATTATCCCAAGGGAACGTACAGACGCCAGCACATCAAGCTATCCCTAACTGTCAAATATTCTCAATTAAAAATGAACCTTATGTCTTCGCAATAAAGTTGAATTACTATCAAAGAAATTTGTCAGATTGTGGTAACTTGATGTGCTGGCCTCTGTACTAACGAGATAAAAAGTATCCTTTGTATTAATACAGCTTATAATCTATCTTTTTACGAAATTTCATCCAGATCCGTTATGAAGTATTTGCTTAAAGAAGTAACAAACACACACACACACACTCACAAACTTTCGCCTTTATAATAATAGTGTGATATATTTTTTGTTTAAAAATATCATTGACTGTCATTATGTAATCCCAAACGAATGATTGTGTTTGTAATATTATAAGAATACAAGGTAGAATCATCAGAGATAAACCTTGACCCCTCGAGTATCGGGCTATGAACCATAATAATTTAATTTAATTATGGTCACACCACTATTAAAGACGGAACTATGTACATGTATATCTTAGTATATGAATGTGTGTGTGCGTATCTTTTGTGATGTGCGTTTTGTTTGCGTACAATAAACATTTTTTCTTTCTTTTATTCTTTATACTTATTGTACCTATACAGTTATTTACCTCATGAAACAAAAACACAGCTAGTTAACACCTTCTGAGACCACATCCGCCATTTTTATTTTCCGCTATTAACAAAGCAATTACCAGTTCCGCTATTACCAGTGAATTATTATAATTATCTAATACGCAATATATTTGCAAAAATACATAAAAAACCCCATGAAGTGTTCGTCTGTTTGTGATTCCCCTTGATCTTCATGGTAGAATGACTCCAAAATATTAGCATTATGGCCAATTGAACTTGTCATTATTGTCAAATGGCCACGAACTACGGCTTTACTTAGTTGAATCATAAAAATATCATGAATAAGCAAATTGGTATCACATCACAAGTTTGGATTCCAGTTTAAATTTAAACTGTTCTGAAAATAATTTATACTAGAGCAACACAACTACCTAGGTATAATCAGAATATAATAATAATAATAAAATAATAATATCCTTGGACATTTCACACAACGCCATATAGTCCCATGCTAAGCAACCTAATGCTTGTATTATGGTAACGAGATGGCTGATAAACGACTTATATACATTTTTTTGTAAATACATGCATATTATAGATAGAATAACACCCAGACCCGGAACAAATACTTGTAGGTCGCACAAATATTTTTTCCGTGCGGGAATCGAACCCGCGACATTCTGTGCAGCAGTCAATCGCTCAACCACTGCGCCAAGCGTGTCGTCAAATGTTCACAGTGCTGGGGCGTAGGCCTCCTCTCTGTGAAAAGAAGTAGACTACCCACCACGCGGGCCCAGTGCGGATTGGTAGATGTCACTTGTCTTCGAATCTTTGATCCTTAGACATGCCAGCTTCCTCACGATGTTTTCCTTCACCGTTTAGAGAGCAGTAGTGGTGAAATTATTTACACAAAGTTAGAAAAGGAAGATAAAAAGATTAAGAGATAAAGAAAAGATAAGAAAAGAGATCTCTTAAGATTAAGTTAAGAATTGTATAAAACTGTATTTTAATTGATAAACAGCTTTTATTATTATTATTATTAGAAAAGAAAGAAAAAAATGTTTAATCTGCATAAACAAAACGCACATTTCTAAAAAGAAACTTAAAGGGGCCCCGAGACGGTCAAACGGTTTGATTCAAACACGTAAATTTTGGTTTGACTCAAACCATTTTGATCGTTTACATAGTTAGTTTGAATGGTTTGTCAAACATTTACGAGTTTGAAGCTTGTTTGATGAAATTTCATATTTTTGTTGTGTTTGACGCGCCGTTTGATCGTGTTCCGACGCGTTTGAACCAACTCTGCTTAGTTTAGAGCTGGATTTTGAAGCGTGAACTTGTGTGTCGAACAAAATCCATTCTCAGAAAATTCTTATAATCATCTGGAGCGGTAGTTTCTAGCACTTTCTGTAGATGTTCGTGGGTAAAACGCATCTTGTCTGCATCACACACAAGTCTAATTATGGCGGCGTACCGAACCAAACTGCGCAATGCCGTTTGGCAACCGTTCAAACCGTCATCAAACGGTTTCATCAAACACGTAAGGTTTGAATCAAACCGTTTGACCGTCTCGGGGCCCCTTAAAGTCATAAGGTAAATAATTTCATTACTACTGCTTGGGATCGAACCCACGACCTACAACTCGCAAGCCACGGCCGTTACCACAGGGTCACTACTGCTATCGCCCATTACTACAGTACGCGTCAAACTTTATGGCCAGTCTGAAGTGAGCTACTCTATGCGCAGTACCGCACCCCTCACCCCGCTGACACAGGACTATGTTACTGCGCAGGGACTCGGCTCGTGTTCTTTAATAATAATTTTAATAAACTTTGAATCGGGCTGTACAGACGCCAGCACATCAAGCTATCCCTAACTGTCAAATTTTCTCAATTAAAAATGAATCTTATGTCTTTGCAATAAAGTTGAAATATATAACTACTATCAAAGAAATTTGACAGATTGTGGTAACTTGATGTGCTGGCCTCTGTACATGAGCCTTAAACAACATAATAACTTATCATCATTCTCCTGCCTTTATCCCAATTTATTTGGGGTCGGCGCACCATGTCTTTTTCTTCTATACCTCTCTATTTAATGTCTGCGTAAGCGTAACCCTTCAGGGATTACATGTTGTGAGTAGGTATCACTACATAGTATAAGCAAAGTCGCTTCCCGCGTCTGTCCTAATGTCTGTATGTATGCTTAGATCTTTAAAACAACACAACGGATTTTGATGCAGTTTTTTTTAAATAGATAGTTATTCAAGAGGAAGGTTTAGGTGTACAATTTGTTTAGGTTTGCGGACGAGGTCGCGGGCAGGAAGCTAGTTTGTAAATAATAATAAGTTCCGGTTGCTATAAAAAGAACAAAGTGACGAGTCTAAAGGCTCTAAACGATGCCAATTGACACTGAACATAACAACTTATTATGTGAGAAGCAAAAAACATGTAAATAGTAGCCTGAGTGGAAATATAACGTCACATGGTTAGGATATAGTTTGATAACATTTACATCAATGTAATTTTCATTTAAAAAGAATCATGAATCACACACACAAATTGGTCATCCAGCATCCATATGAGTGAAGTTTTATTTCGACTCGTTACAAATTGAAAGCTGATGAGAAGAGGCTTCGATGATATCTTGTTAGGGTTCCGTACCGTACCCAAAGGGTAAAACTGGACCCTATTACTAAGACTCCTCTGTCCGTCCGTCCGTCTATATCTCATGAACCGTGATAGTTAGACAGTAGAAATTTTCACAGATAATGTATTTATGTGGCCGCTTTAACAACATATACTAAGAGACAGAATAAAATAAATATTTAAGGGAGCTCCCATACAACAAACGCGATTTTTTTTTGATAATGGTGAGAAACCCTTCTTGCGCAAGTGCGACTCGCACTTAGCCAGTTTTTTCCTTACGAGCAAGTACAGTGCAGTACAGATGCAGCTAAATACCAGTATTTTACTGGAACAACTGCCTATCTAACCTTTACAACCCAACTACTAGGGTAAGACTGAACGTCAGACTTTCAGGTATCAAAATCAAAAAAATCAAAAGTCAAAGATCCATGAATGACAGCCGAAATCAACGGCTCAACGTGCTTTCCTAGGCACGGACGAGACGATATGTAAAAATGGTCACTAATTCACGGACTAACTACAGACCGACCCGTGCGTTTGTTATTAATTAGCCACAAGCTCTTCTGATGCTGATGAATGATGAAGTATGTTGACTCCAAAAGACATTCAATAAGGTCATATCAATACAATAAAACGAATATATTTTATGACCCATTCATAGAGCAATAACAAAAACAATAAACTATTAGGTTGGACAATAAACAAAAATAAATTAAAATGTTGGTCCATTTTGTGAGAATGCATACTCTATAGTCTATGGTTTACTATTTTATCTATGGCAACTTGTTTGTAAAAATGGAGTGATTATGAGGACATTATAATTCTAGTTTACACTTATTATTATATCACGAAGTCCTCAAATCTCATCACGTTTAAATACACTTTTAGTTTCGACATGCAGTTTATTATGTGTTGTCTTTTTTTTTATGGTAGGCAATCATCCAATGACTTCTCCCGCTCTGGGTGGAGTGGAAGGGAATTTTAGACTCTTACTGACTAAAACCCATCCATGTTCCTTCCGTAGCCCTTTATGTTCCGGGGTAACGGTAACCCTTTCGGAAAATCCCGCTTAATTATATATAAATAAATAATATGTGTTGTCTTGGCATCAGCAAAACCTTACAGAGTATTATCTATGTAGATGTTTCCATAGATTCGTAAAACGATACAAGAATACCATTAGGTATGGTCAAAGGCCCACAACATTTAACAAATACCAACAATAGTGCGGTAGCTAGTGTTGCCCAAATGCAAGACCAAGACGAGACTTAGGCCAGTCTTGGTCTTGGTCTTGCGTCAATACACCTGGTCTTGGTCTTGGTCTTGGTATTGCGCTCTCAGTCTTGGTCTTGGTCTTGCAGCAAGAGTCTCGCAAGTCTTGCAAGTCTTGCAAATACCTATTAGCCTATTGCTATTTATTGAACACGTTAGTTTAGAATGAGTTTGACTTTGAAAAAGTCATTTTTTTTTTAATTTTTCCTCGACCTTTATGAACTTGGAGAGTTGTATTGATGATTTTGATGATTATAATTCTGTAACTACATACGTCTTACAGCGCGAATAATATTGTAATCAACAAACAATCTAGCACTGGCTTGCAAATTGCAAAAAAAATAAGAAAATTTGAATTTCGCGGGCTATCCTGGAGCATTCACTAATGTACAATGTTAATCAACCAATAATAGAAGACTACAGGCAAAGCCTACCTATGCGGCCAAAATAAGGAAGTGCGTGTCGTGTTGAGATTTGCAGATTTCATTACAGTGTGCGTAGGTACATTTTTTAGGCAATTTGTCGCACTCGTGTCTGGCGCGCTTTGCTATACCTACGTAGTCTGTCATCGCATCGTTGAACATGGGCAGTGGCGGCGACCTTTGATATGAAAGCGGCGGCGGCGACACAAAGTCTAGGAGCGGACTAAATTTTTACCTATTTTGGTAGGGTTGTCAATGTTGGCATTAGTACAGAAAAATATAATTAATTAAACACAACGTTTATCAACTTTTTAATAACTAGGTATCCACGATAGAAAATTTATTCAGTCTAAATATATTTTTCATAATTTTTATTTTTCAATAATTTGTTGTGTGTAATTGAATGGTAAACTCAAAATCTTACTTGAGAGCTTTTTTTAAAATAAAATTATGGAAAGCCCTGACATGACATAATTATACAATTTTTAATCTTGCTGCTCACATTTTAGTACCACTCACTATCTATCATTTACCGATATTAACAATGATTATTTCGAAATCAAAATATTTGCAATTCAATAGATGCGATACCTACTTAGTTATTAATTATCATCTCGCCCGACAGCTTTAAACGCTGTAGTGTTCGAATTCGAGCCAGTGTGAGAATGTATTTATACAAGAAACTCAAAGCATTCAATTTATACCTACCTACTGCTGAGACATCTTCAAGGTCATTTAATTTTATCCTCCTGTACCAACCCTACCAAAATAGGTAACAATTTTGTGTGCCTCTGTCCGTACTCTTTGTCGGCGAATGCGGCGCTCAAACAGTGTCAAATGCTGTGATACACTTGTTGCAAACCGCGGCGTCTTTGTCGGTAAATTATCAAATAAGTAGGTATATAATACATCGACCGACCAACAGTTTATTCGCGGAACGTCACATTATCCCAATCAACCTTGACCTTAATTCTTTAGCGATAAAGTTCAAAATCTGTTAAAGAAATTTGGCAGATTGTAGTAGCTTGATGTGCTGGCGTCTGTACCATAACATTGGCTGCCGTAGAAACTGTTACTAGACCTACTCGACTCGCTGTTAGTTTTAAATTTTGCTGAATAAGAATAATAATATAAACTTTGAAACATAAGTAGGTACCTACATAATGTTTATATAATTTTGTTGGCTATAATTTTAAGCACATACCAACCTACTAACGTTACATCTGCACATTAGACATAAACAAGCATAATATATATAATTATAGGTAGATACCTACAAGGTATGAACTTTGCTAGCAAGTTATTCTAGGTACATTTAATCACATGGGATGATGGGAACAGATTTGTGAGTATTAACACGCTACCTACTTAATAAATAGTTGAAATGTAATAAGTACCTACCTAATCAATACAATACCTTTTAGGGTTCTTTCAGACGAGCGGCACGTTGCCAACTGCAGATACAACTACAGCCCTTAGTTTAGTGTTATGACGATACGGTTTTGATACTGGGGAACGTCTATCAAAATCGGGATTAAAACCAAAGAGGTACCTACTTAATAACGCCCAAATTTCAAATTGTCTTAACTGCAAGACGCAAGAGTCTTGCAGGCTTAAGTCTTGTCTTGCTCAAGTCTTGCAGGGTTTAGTCTTGGTCTTGGTCTTGCTACAATAAGGCGGTCTTGGTCTTGGTCTTGGTCTTGCGGAAATGCAAGAACAAGACCAAGACTGCAAGACCAAGACCGATTTTGGGCAACACTAGCGGTAGCTAATGATGTATTCTAAAGTTTTAGCACATATTTTCCTCCCATTCTTCGATTACGGATCTATAAATTTTATAGTTTGTATGCCAAAATGTTTGCAGCGTTAATCACTAACATTGTTCACAGCCTGTTGGCAAGTTCAGACCGTTTATTTAATAATCCTACATTTTCCAATTAAGATTATAACGAAGTAATTTTCTACGGTCAAAATGACACTGATATTTAACATGCAGTCAAAAAATATAGCTAACCGGTCAATCCTCACATTATTATAACATAACTAGCTGACACGATAGACGTTCTACCTACCCTACCGACCCTACCTACCTTACCTACCTACCTACCCTACCTACCCTACCCGGAATAACGCGTAAATAAATAGCAGGAAAAACGTGACGTTCATGGTGTTTGCATGTAAGTACATCTGTAAGATATTAGATATTCTTTCTGGGTCATCGAGAAATGCGTATCACGGTCAGTCACTTGTTTTTAAATCAATCAGCTTAGCTATTGGCTACTTCGTCGCGAAGGATGTTATGTGTATGAAATCAACCAATTAGATCGTACGATTTTCATAGCTTAGCTAATTTTTTTTTAATCTCCTTAGCACAATTTACATACTGCACCACATAGCCCAGCGCCTTAATTGAGTAACACACTATCAATCGTAGTCCGAAAGATTTTGAAGTAAGTTGCTAATACATTGCATTATATGTTTGCAAAATTAGTCTGATCAAAAACGTATATAATGCAATGTATATTGTTAAACTGTCAAAATAAAAGGTATTGCTACTGTACCTAATTACCTAATTGTGTTACGCAATTATCCCGTGGGTGAAAGTAGACACTTAGATTAGAAGTTAAGCTTCACTGCTTATCTATCCCGCACAACCCTGGTGCTGGAAGGGCAGCCTGAAAGCTGACTAACATTGATCCAGCATTTTACTCCAGGGCAAGCAGCCCCCAGCCTATTGAAGCAGCTATTCTGTTCAAATACAATTCGGGACACTAGATAGTAAATCGAACTGAGAATTAAAGATCGTTAACATTCCGTAAAATGGGGTGAATAAGGATGCAGGGGTGAATCGAGACGAAACTTAAAAAGGGATTTTAACAGTGACATATTAGGGGTTAAAAGTATGAAATTGCCGATTTGTACTGAAAAATTGAAATTCGTATTTTTTTTTATTTAACATATTTATTTGAATCAAAATAATTACCATTATTATCTATACATTGCTGCCACCTAATAGGAAGGTCATTTATGCCTTTGCGATAGAACTCTCGTGATCTAAATCTAAAGTCTACAATCGAATGTTGCACATTTTTTAAAAGAAGTACATCATAGATACCATGTTAAAAAAAAGTTTCACTCAAAAATCGCAAACCATGAAGGTTCTATGTCAATTCGAAGTACCTAATACAATAAAACGGCAATTTCATACTTTAACCCCTAAATATAGTTTTTGGGCAAAAAGGGCTGTAATAATGTTTACTGTATTATATTGAACGATTAGGTGTCATTGTTGGCATCCAAATATTTATTTCAACGCTAAAATCGATTATGAAGTTTCGTTCCGATTCACTCTTGCATCCCTATACACCCCGTTTTACTGTTATTATAATATCGATGTCACGATATGCTGGATCAATGAAAAACAGTCTATAAAAGACAGTAGTCTCTTAGATGTATATCCCCAAACAAATGATCTAAATCTTCGTTTCTTCCGCAGGTTTCTTCCCACAAAGAGAGAACCGTAACAATGGCTTCCTCGGCCAGGGATTCTTGCAAGGACCAAGAAGATTGAAGGATAGATTCTCAGGCCTCTTCAACATGCGGCCAAACAGGCCAGCAGTCATCAACCCAGATAACCAACAAGAAAATATTTACGTGGTCGAGGTTGCTGATGGGAATCAACAAAATGGGTTCAACAATAATAATGGAAGACCGGTCTCTTTCCCAACTGATGAACCAGTTAATAACGTGTATGGGAATGGGCAGAACAATGGGAATGTTAATTTCCAACCTAATCCAACCGTTGGGAACTTTCAACCGAATTATGACAATGGAGTAGTGTATACTCAGGACCCACCAGCTCAAGATGGAGGAAATGGTGGATACCAGGTTGACAACAATCAAGAGAACAACGTCAGACCTAATGAAGGTAATACATATTTTGTTATTTTACTTTCTTAGTTTTAATCAGTGACTAGCTTTTGCCCGTGTCTTGGCCGCGTGGGTGTCGGAATATATCCCGAATGTGTTGCCGGGATTGAAAGAACCCTATGTGTAAATCCAGGAAAACATTTCGTAGGTTGCACATTGCAAATATTGCTTTCATATACTTTTACGCGGCACACGCCAGTAAAGCTCCCAGTCGGCATAATTTATTCCGATATCTTCAACAATCATCGTCATATGTCAGTCAGTAAATTGTACTCCTAAGCAGTCTTCAAGAATCACTCCGTCCATTGGTGGAAACCGTATGAAAATCTGTTTGGTAGTTTTCAAGTTTATCGCGTTCATACAGACAGGGGGTGGACTTTGTTTTACAATATGTAGTTATTATTGACATTTTGAATACTTTACTTACAGCATGTATCAAAAAGGGGTGGCCATATTTAAGGTGAAAACATTATTAACATACAAATCTTAAAACTGAATGACCGGGCAAAGACGTATATTGATAAGGACAAAGTATCCATAAAACGTTTTATTAAAAGTTTTTTAGGTTTCGCAAAGGTCATTCACACGTGTTTTAAATAACCTTTTGATAGCTCGTCATATAACATCGGGTCATTGACCGTTACGTGCCTACATCATTTCCATGTATCACCTTTTTATTTACACGCCATTTAACTCGTCAAAACTGTTTTTCTCTCGTTGAATTATATCTATTTATGCCACATAGCAGCGTTACAAGCAAATGAAACATTGCAGTTTAGTCTCTGGAACGGCCATTTGCAATGCCTCTGACATTGCAAAGGTCCCCATCGGTTTCACTGCCATCCAATGACATTAAAAACCCTTTCCCAACTTTCAACCAGTATTTTACATGGAGGGGCTGCCTATCTGACTGGGTATCGTATTACCCAGTTACAGACTGGCTCATAGCTGTCAGCCTTTCGGGCTTCTGACTGACGACCGGTAACAATTTAAAAATATTCAATAACATTAAATCAACAGTTAAAACTTTAATAAGTGAGCTTGAAGTTAGCTCTCAGTCCACCTGATGCTAAGGATTGTCAGCTCACTTGAAGCTCTCTTCATCCAAGAGATTATTACAGAATACGTTGAGTGTTTTCTATTTGTCTATGGTCCGTAAGATCACGCAGCAATACAATATACAATAGAGTACAATCCATAGCTGATATAAGTTTAAACTTTTTTTTAATTCTTATTCTAAAAACGTCATGTGTCAAACATTGATCAAATATTAAAGTCAATAAATAAACAATAATCTTAATTAAATTTATAAATTTTGTATTTTAAGGATTTTTAATACATCTAGAATAAGATTTTTACATAGGTCACATTGGCAGTTTTTTTTCCTCTTTGGTTATTTTCCAAACGATTCGTTTAGTATTTTGATTAACCAGTTTTACAAATAAATTCTTAATCATAATTTACTTCGAATATGACATTTATATTCATAAAAATAAATTAGGACTTAACTCGCTTTAATTCAAGAATTGAAATCTATATTTTGTTAAATATTTTAATGTAATCAAACATTGGTCAACGATTTTTGGTACAATACCAATTTTAGTTTGTAAATAGTTTTTAGTTAATTAAAAGTTATTATTTTAGGTAGATAGTGACCATAAATATAAAAACAGGACCAATGCTCATGACATTGGTCACTACAGTCTCGACTCCATAACATCGACTATAATGATTTAGGTACTTGAATCAAAATATATATACTTCGTTGGTTCAGACGTTGTAAGCGCTACTTCTGAGCACGTGGTCCTGGGCTCGATTCCTAGGTCAGGCAAAGTGTTATTGGGTTTCTCCATTAGGAATTTCTCAGTAGCAGCCCGATATATTCTGTATTTGTACCCGGTTGATGGCAATAGGCTCGCCCATTACATGTGACTTAAACATAACTGACGAAATGTGGCTGTACCTACTTCCTGGAAACAAGGCGTGGTATGTTTATGCGTATGTATGTACATACAGAGGCCAGCAAATCAAGCTATGTAACTGTCAAATATTCCCAATTGACAATGAACCTTATTATTTTGGTATAACGTTGAAAATCTATCAAAGAAATTTGACAGAATGGGATAGCTTGATGTGCTCTTTTTTTTTTGAAAACGCATCTCGCAGTTCTTCCAGAGCGTTGTCTACTGCTTAACCGAGCTTGCCTGTGGATGCCACAAAAGAATTGTAGCCTCCAGCCAGGGCTTAATAAAACTAAAAACTAACTTACAAACTAAGCGACTACACGCTAAGGGCACGCCCTGTGGGGTACGGACCTCGGCTTAGGGCGTCGCTGGGGGGGACAGCAAGGGACAGCTGGATCGAGGGTATTTAAAGCTACTGGCTCAGCGGCAACGCGGGCTGGCTCGAGCAAGGGTCGGGGTTGATGTGCTCGCCTCTGTACCTACTTATATTAGTGTTTTTAAAAGGGGGGAAAAATAGTGCTCTATTGACGACTGAAAATTGGCTCTTGCAATAAAAATGATGTTATGAAATGCCCTGGAAAAGAAGGATTTATCAGGTCGGTTGTGTGTACGTAGTTGTTATTATTTTTGGTTGTAGTTGTTTTGTTTGTTGTTGTTGTTTGTTTTTTGTGTTGTGTTTATGAATTATGTTTGATTACTTAGTGTGCAAAGAGGCAAAAACTTTACTTCTATAAAACTTTACAGATACCGGAGTGTCGGAGGAGAATGACGCGGTGAACTTCGACGATACCCCGCCGGCTCCATCAGAGACCACGACGCTACCACCTCTGACACCAGTTCCAACTGTCATCTCGGAATCAAGAAATAGCTTCAATTTCCAGCAGAACCAGGGCCCATTCAGTAAGTTCTTCGTAATTATAGAGATGTGTTTTTCACAAAAAACGGTTTTTTTTTATTTAACCCACTAATACTTGTGTCCTAACTAGTGATGTTCTAGCGCCAAAAATGTATATCTAATCAAATAAAATCAAAATAATTTATTTCAGACATAACAGTCCATAAATTGTTAGGAATTAGTAACAATTTGTGCTAATCTGATATGTTATTAATGTTAGTAGATATCCGAGGACACGGGTTCGGATATGGATATTTTGTGTCAAGATCCGCGAATACGGACACGGATACGGATCTTTATTTTCTCACTCAATCGTGCCGGCGCGTGACCTTGAAACGATAGTTTAGTATCTTTGAGCTATGGGTATGGTTACACCTAGAATATAATATGTTTGCAATTAAAGGTGCCAAGTATCTGATTTAAAAAAAAAAAAACACTGAATGGATATCCTTTTTAAATTATACTACTTAATCACATAATCTAAGTTTTTATGCACCATTCTATCCTGTCAATTGAATTTGAACATTAATAAAAAATCCGTAAAAGATTCACGAAAAAAGTAACGGATACGGATACGAACACGTACGGATCTTATTTCACGGATACTACGGAACATCATTAGTCCTAACCTAACCAAAAGCGACTGTCACGCTAATACAGTCCATGCAGGTCTAATAAACAAAGCTACTAAACCAAAGTTTTCACTTAATTCATTAAGAACGCCAGGGCAGCCCGCGAAATTTTTCAACTTTCCTACGTTTTTTGCAATTTGCAGGTCAATATAAGGTTTTATATTGATCAAAATATATGAATCGCGGTTGCAGCGAGTAGGTACGTATTAACAGAACTGTTATAATTAAAATCAGCAATAAAACCTTCTTAGTTCATATTACCCTACGGAGTGACTAGTACATTAAATCATAACATTTAACACCTCGTACGCCGTAATTACTACAGAAACAATTAATAAGCCATCGTGGGTCGTGTGGATCCAGTACGGCAGTAGAAGGGTTGGCCAATTTTAACTTGAAAAATTGTGTTCATAAATCGAATGATTATAATTCTGTATAAGCATTACTTTCTACGGCCAGGAATCTTATATTGATCAACCCCTGAAACTGAACTACAAATTGCAAAGACATGAAAATTCAAATTTCTTGAGTAATTCGAATTTCTATGGTCATTTTGACGCATCCCCCTGAAACAAATCACAATACTTTTTTACTTTTAAAATTATCAAATCAGCATTGCCATACAACGTGGCAATGCTGCCAGCCTTTTCTGGCCAGTTTCTGGAACGAAAATTATCACTAAAAACAATGGGACAAACTGTCATGCACGCGTAAACTGTTTTGATTGTTTTACACACGTACGTGTACGTGTATCGTTTTTTCAAGTACGTGTTGATATAATTCGCGCAATTGACAATATGAAACGGTCAAAAAAAAATAAAAAAAATCACTTAGAAAATAGACCGCTCGTCATAAAAACTTCCATCACCGTACAGAAATTAAATATTATGCAAAGATGTAATTGTAAAATTGCATTTTATGCTAATAAGTATTCCATTTAATTCGAAAAATCTGTGACGTCACATTGTTATATTTCATACAAATCTCGTAGATACAAATTGCGCGTTTAGACAATTCATAAAAAGTAACGTCATTGACTACCCTTTCAAATACTCAAATAAATCTCGAGTTTGTTAAGAATCGTCTTAAAGTTCTTGTTATTCCAACTTTTATCTTCAAAATCCCGTTAACTGTGTCACGGCTATCAGGGGCAGGTCCACCTTGTGTAGGTGACCTCCCGACCTTCACTGATAACCTTAACTCTTATTTTTCATGTTAATAGCCTATTTGGCCGGCTAATGGATAGTTTTGCCCAATCACTATCACTACATAGTATAAAGCAAAGTCGCTTTCCGCGTCCTTATGTCTGTATGTATCCTTAGATCTTTAAAACTACACAACGGATTTGATGCAGTTTGTTTTTAATAGATAGAGTGATTCAAGAAGAAGGTTTATATGTATAATAACATGCTTAATATATTAGAGAACCACTGATAATTTCCGAATTTAATGCGTGCGAAGCCGCGAGCAAAAGCTACTTTAAAGGAAATGAAGAATCGAGGTCAACCCTTATAAGGGTCAGGCGGTTCTCTTCTAGGGACTCCGTCGTCTCTCTCCGGTGGGGATACCTGTATGATAACTATACATACACTGTGTCAGGTTAAACGAGGGACATACTTTCAGGTTGTATAGTACTCATGATAATCAACAACTTTGTTTAGGGGACCAACTTTGAAATATGAAAAACAATATCAGCTGTTCCATAGGTACATTTTGACAAATTATGCGAACATAAATGATACTGAACAGTTGTTTTTTTTTTTCGTAATTTCAGGTATAGTTCCATAGTCAAAGTTGTTCGTTTTCATGAGCATGAATAACCCACGAAATTATGTCCCTAGCTTAACCTAACACACTGCATATGGCAAGCCGATCCTTTGGAAGAAGGAAGTAAACTACCGAGGAGTGATCCTTGACCATAACTTACGCCACAAAACTACCATAAAAGGCTCTCTCTCATTCGCCAAATGTCCAGAGAATAATGTGCGATATGGACCTTCATTCCAATACAATAACTTACACATAGATAATCTTAAAATGTAGCTTAGAATGCAATTAGCAACTAATGACACGGATATAAAATTTTAAATAATAAGTGACCGTATCAAGTTATTTGTTACGGCTATCATATGTTTTTAAGTCTAATAAAAAAGGGTAATAGCAATAAATGGCCGGTCTTTGTGTTCGTTGCTCCAAGGTCAGTGAGCAGGGGTCAAGCTTTTTGTACCTATACTGAGAGTACACACGAATTGATTTCTCGCTTTTTTTCCGGAATTTTTGAACACTTTGAATTTGAAAGATTGTAAGTTTGTTCAGACTGTTCAAATCGCAGCGGAATGGGAGAGGGAAAGGTCCTCCCGTCCCAGCCGCCGCGGGAGACGCCCCGGGCGTCGGGAGCCAGGTGACGACTCCCGGCCACCGTAGGCGCGGGCCTGCGGGCGGTGAGTAATGGGTAGCTCACCGTCCGATCACGCGCGCCTCAAAAAGATGTCAGCATATGAAGGGATTGTCCAAAAGAGTGACCGCTACCCCGTAACATAAAGAGCTAAGGAAGGAACATGGATGGGTTTTAGTCAGTAAGAGTCTGACACTCTCTTCCTCTCCACCCAGAGCGGGAGGAGTTATTTGATGATTTCTCATCCTCAAAAAAAAAACCGTGTAAACCAAGTGTTAGTTTTGTGGCTTGCTTTGACACCGACTTGTAATTCTGAGGGTAGACGAGCGCGGTATTAGGATTGGCACTCAAATCAGTCTGCCTAGCTTTTTTCCCAATTAAATGGAAGTCAGCTTCCAGTCTACCCGGATGCAGCAGAATACCAGCACCTTACATACAGCGACTGCCTATCTGAAAAGATTGACAAAACAAAACACGGGTACTGACACATTTCATGAAATTACTTATTGATATTTCAATAACGCAGTTTTAATGAAAAGCGTTGCGTTTTAACAATTTCATCATAATTGTGTTCATCTCTAGCCAGTGCTGTCATTACTCAGTAACGGGGTTGTGGAGAACAGATAAGAAGTCACTGCATGAAAAATACTGGTATTCAGTTCTGTATCCGGGTAGACTGGAAGCAGATCCACACATAGTTGGGGAAAGGCAGACAGGGTTCTGACAATTCATAAAAAGTAACGTTATGGACTACCCTGCCAAATACCCAAAATTTGTAGTAATTATGTTTAATCTTTTAAATAAAATAAATACGAATGTAATATGGTAGATTGATTGTTTTGGTTGTAAGGTTAAACGAGGGAATTACTTTGTTGAGTACTTTGGTTGTACAGTACTCGTGAAAATCAAGAACTTTGTTTATTGGACTGAAATATGAAAAAAAAATATCAGCTGTTCCATACATTATGCTCTCTTAGCTCGGCAAAATGTATATTAAATCGAGCAAAAATACGGTGTAGCATGTTGCCAAGTCACAATCCTGTGACATTTCGGCATGTTACATTAGAATCCGTTTGAGTCTAATGAACAACACTAATAAATGCAGAACTATTCGAGGCGGATGCTGCATTCATATGAATGTAGTGTCAATATGTCCTTCGATGTGATTGATCGGGCGTCAAATATTAAGTAGGTATCCAGCAGTCGTTTCAACGTCTTGTATTAGCTTTTCGTTTCTGACTGTATGATAACTGTGCTCTTCTAAATTACGGAACGGATTTTGATGGCGTTTATAACTGTTTGGAGAATTAATTCTGCAAGGGTTTAAATAAATAAATACTACATATACATAGTTTAGGTTAACAGCAGTGATAGGGTAACAGCAGTGATAGCCTAGAGGTGTGACCGTCGTCGTACTGCCAAGTCATAAGTCCCGAGTTCGAACCCGAGGCATGCACCTCTGATTTTACGGATTCATGAGCGAATTGTATAAACTATCATTTGCTTTAAAATCGGTAAAGGAAAATACCGTGTGGAAGCCAACATGTCTGAGAGATATTTCTCAACAGCATGTGAAGCTAAGTCAGAGGCCCATGGGCAGCATAAAAACTCAGACACCAGGTCAGTCAAGAAGAAGAGATAGCTTAGGTAACTTACATATAGTAGCGATTGTGACATCATATTGAACGGAGAGAAGCTGGAATGTATTAAGCAGACGGTTTTCCTGGGAATCACGCTAGACGACAAGTTGCAATGGGGTCCCCACATAACAACTCTTGCGGGACGGCTTAGTTCGGCCGCTTATGCTGTTAGAAAGATAAGGCAGATGACAGACGTAGAAACCGCGCGTTTGGTCTATTTTAGTTACTTCCACAGCATTATGTCGTATGGCATTTTACTGTGGGGTCGGGCTGCTGACATTGAATCCATTTTTATTTTGCAAAAGTGTGATCAGAGCCATTTACAATCTTCGTCGTCGCGAATCGCTTAGGGAACTATTTAAAAGGATTAATATTATGACGGTTCCTTGCCAATTCATTTATGAAAATATTATGTATCGAAGAAAAAATAGACATCTTTTTAATAAAATAAGTGATAGGCATAACTTTAATACTAGAAATAAAGATAAAATAGTTCAACCATTTTTCAGATTGTCCAAAGTACATACATCTTTTATGGGGTTCTGTGTTAAATGTTACAACAAAATACCTTGTGACATACTGCAATTAAATGAAAGAAAATTTAAAACTCATATTAAAAGTACACTTTGTAAACAAGCTTATTACAAATTAGAGGATTATATCAAAGATAAGGATGCTTGGAAACATGCTGGTCCTGCTCCACAGGACAATCTAGTGTTTAGACAAAATCAAACTGGTTGCTAAGTAAATTAGGTAATAATTTATAATTTGAAGCATATTATTTTATTATATTGGAATAACATCTCACACATTGATTAATTTATTATTGTTAACTTTTAGAATGTTTGTAAATATGTGAGCACCATGTAGGTACTTATGACATAATTAAGTTTATTTTCCACTGCTACATGCGTTTTTCTTTTCACCTTTTTGGTGTAACGTTTTATTCTGGGTGCATCGTCTTCAAATATTATAATATTATAATACATGTATACAAAACATTGTGAAATATTTTAAAAGAGTAACGGTGGAGTTTCTTGCCCATTCTTCTCCACACGAAACTACCTTTTGGAAGGGGCGACTAGAATCAATTCTATTTCTTGTTAATTTTTGACGTTCAAAAGTGCCTTTCTTGTGCCTATTTGAAATAAATGTTTTGACTTTGACTTTGACTTTATAACAAAGACATGACGATCATGGTCTGATAATCCATAGTCAATATAATTTTTTACTGCCTCGCTGGTCCAGGGGTCCAAACGTTACTGCTTAGCATGAAGTCCTTAGTTCGATTCCCCGGTCAAGCAAAGTGAGATCGCTTTTTTTCATTAGGTATGTTTCAGTACCATGCTGGGGACTGGAGTTGTTCCTGGTTGATGGCAATAGGCTCACGCACCATCCTTCTTTCTTCGTGTGGTTAGTGACTAACCTAGTGTCAGAGTTTTTATGCTGCCCATTTTTTTTTTTAAGGCTGGGAAATCTTCCAATGACTGCTCCCGCTTTGGGTGGAGCGGAAGGGAGTGTCAGACTCTTACTGACTAAAACCCATCCATGTTCCTTCCGTAGCCCTTTATGTTCCGGGGTAGCGGTAACCCTTTCGGACAATCCCGCTTACCCTGCCCATGAGCCTCTGACTTAGCTTCACAATGCTGAGAAATATCTCTCAGGCATGCCGGTTTCTTCAAGATGTTTTCCGTCACCGTTTTGTAAGCAAGTGATAATTATACAATACGCACATGTGTCCGAAAAGTCAGAGGTTCGTGCAATGGGTTCAAACTGGAGACCTAAGAATTGGCAGTCCGTCGGTAACACCACTAGGCTATCACTGACACTACATTAAACTGGAGAAATGTTGGTTTACTATAGGAGCACCACTGCCTAACCCTGCGATTCGTGATGTTTTGTTTACGTTATTTATTTAATTAATTTTAATTTTTATTATTTGATTTTGTGTAGACTTATATTAATGTATTTTTTCAATCGTTGTTGTTACCTGAAAAATAAATCAATTTATACGTTTATTTATTATTATTAAAATGTAATCTTAAAGACCGTTTATTTCACTATTCAGTTTTTTATTAATGTGAACTTGTAGCAAAGTGGACCTACGTATGGTTATAAGAAAATAAGACTTTTCGAGTTATTCGTTAACTTGAAGAAAACTCTGTCGTTCCGAGTTTCTCCATTACCAAAAAACAAGTCCTTAACTCGAAAACATTGAATTTTTATTTTACATTCAAGATTTTATAAATTGTTTGTTTTTTTTTACTTGCAATTTTTTGCGACGTTTTTCTTTATTTGTAGTGGTTCCGTAGTTTGTGAAAACACAACAACTTTTTTTCTTCATTCTTGAGTGTTTGCTCAATGTCTCGACTGTTGAGTTGTTAAGGAAAATATGTAGATATGGATGGGTCGCGAACGATACGTTTACCAATCATCGTACCTGCTCTTTACATTTCTGTATAATTGTTCGACAACGGCAAAGCACAGGCGTGTGTGGGAAGGGAGAGGAAAGGCCTTTGCCCAGCGTTGGGACATTACAGGCTTGATGGTTAGGTACATAACTACCTATGCCATATCTTAATACAGCTTACGAAAGTGAATTATCGTCATGGAGACATCGGTTATTTACCATCGGGGCGTTAGAATTTATACACTGGTAAAATACAAATAAACTCAACAATAGAGTTGAAGATAGGGTAAAAAAAAAAATTCTCCATCAGTCAAGTAATAAATGAATATTAGAAACGTATTTTTTTCTTTATCATAATAATAAAAAAATGACTTAGATAGAACGCATTAAAGTTGGCGAGAGTTGCTACGTCACACAACACAGAATAAAATCTACATAAAGGAGTGACGTCATGCCACATTTTAAATAAAAGTATCGACGTAATCTTTCGATTACGTCAAAAAAGAAATAATACGTGTCCAATATTTTTTAATAAACTAGCTGACGGACTGAAAAATAAATTTTATTCATCATCCCTATTTACACACAGGTAAAATACAAACTAACTTAAACATTATGTGTAAGTAAATGAATGATTATAAAACTAAATAAAAACACAAAGATGTACTTATGTAAATGAACATTAAAATACCGGTTTCCACTACCACGTTTCTTTGTTGTGACAATACAAGTCATAATAGGTAGTGTAGGGACTGGATTTAATTATCTAAAGAAGTACAGAGGTCGTATAATAATTAATAAATTATATTAATGTGTTTTGACAAGGTAAAGAGGTGAGGGAGCTGGATTCAAACTCAAACGCAAAGTATTTATTTCAAATAAACCAGTTACAGGCACTTTTCAATTTTCAAGGGGTCGGTCAGTCAGAGAGATGAAGCTAGTTGCCCATGCCAAAGCAGTAGGTACCAATGTAGAAGAACGGGCAAGAAACTCCATGGACACTCTTTTAAACAAAATATGGTTCCAAAATATTGGTTACATAGTTGATAGTAATATTCTACATAGTGAGTCGCAAAGCAGGGCCATCATGATCATAATTATTGGGCGTTCCACCCAAATTTGTGGGTCACATTTATAGGCAATTCAAAACAAGGCCAAATACAGCAGTGTCATATATCTAAATTGGTCTATATACTCTCAAATGGTGCGCTTACCAACGAACTGCATTTCATTTTTATGTAAATTGAATAGATTAACCAAGCCCTCTGTTTACAGCGGAGACCTGCCAGACGGTCGAAGGAGGCGTCGGCCGCTGCATCCCAGTGGTGACCTGCCAGCCCTACTTGAGTGTGCTGCAGGAGTCCAGGACAAACCCTAATGCTGTGCAGCTGTTGAGGAGAGCTCATTGTGGCTTCGAAGGCAACACTCCTAAGGTATGGCTCATGCATTATTTTAATTTTTTGGATGGTTAACCAACTGACACCTTACAGTAGCTAGGTGATCACCGCCGCTGGTGGACAATCCGTCCGTTCATCCGGCCATCCGTTCTGCAATAACAGAGGCATTGCAGCAGCATTACGTAAGACTGGACTGTCACCCGTACACGTACGAAGTTATAGGCGAACGATGAAGAACTTGAATTGTTCAGTGGAGGAAAACTTTGGTATATTCTAACCTATTTTATTCACAGGTCTGCTGTCCACTGCCAGGGTTACCGGCAACTCCTGCGCCACAGACGCCAGCGCCAACTCCTGCGCCGACCCCTCCTCCAACGCAGGCGCCACAAACTGCTGCACCCAAGACCGGTTCCGGGGACTTTGTTGACTCACTCCCTGAGCCTCCCATCTGTGGACAGAGTAATGCTTCCTTCAGCAGAGTGGTAGGAGGCGTCCCTGCTAAGCTCGGTAAGCATTTCCTTGTTTTTTCTATTGGTGTATATGATCTATGCATTGGTTCATTGTCCAAAATAAGAATTCGCTCCAGACTAACGAGGCAGTCAATACTGGGTCAAATGGGTGAGTTTTGACTGTGCGTGTGGATAAAACGTCAGAGTTTCAATGCTGCCCATGGGTCTTTGGCTTAGCTTCACATGCCGTTGAGAAAAATCAAACAAATCAAGACAAGACAACAGACAAGATATTTAATTAGAATTCTTTGCACTTTCTTCAGCACAATACAATAATGAAGTGACATAATATCGAGACTTCTGTGCTAAGTGCTAGTTAAATTAGGAAAATAAATCAATATTACACATAAACGGCATAAACCTTCCGGAATAATGCTATAAATGATGATGAAAACTATATCAAAATCCATTGTGAAGTTAAGAAGATCTACTTAGATAACCAGTCAGACACGAACAGCGACTTTGTTTTAAACTTTTTATAGATATAGATTATTAACAAATCCTTCTCCACCAGGTGACTTCCCCTGGATGGCCCTCCTGGGCTACAAGAGCAAGAGGACTGGATCTACCAGCTGGCTGTGCGGAGGATCCCTGATCAGCTCCCGACATATCCTGACCGCCGCCCACTGCATCCACAACCATGAAGAAGACCTGTAAGTATTCTCCTTTTTTAAGGTTCTGTACCAAAGGGTGCTAACGAGACCCTATTGCTAAGGCTTCGCTGGCAGTCCGTTCGTTTTTCGGCGTTTTTGGTTGATCTTCATAATGGAATAATTGCCTTCGATGGCACTGGACTGAGTGTGTGAGTCGGACTCGCATTTGGTCGCTTTTCTTTTGTCTGATTGTGATGGTTTATAATACACCTTGACTGACATAATAGTTGTAATAAAAATAACACAGGCTGTAACCGAAATGGTATATACATACAAAAGCATATGCTATAGACCACCAAACTGAACAACTCTACTATGAAAACTCGTAGAAATGTAGGGAACAGCTGTTTTTTTCGACGATTTCGGAGTTGGTCCCATAGTAAAAGTTGTTCAGTTAGGTGGTCTGTAGCATATCCTTTTGTTTGTATATACCCTTTCGGTTACACCCAGTACAATTTGCTTGATTTGTGCTCCTATACATGTATGTACCTATACAATAAGAAAAAAAAAACAGCAGTTCTGCATTAAACCTTTTTACCATGACATGAAAACCGTTGTGCGTCTCTTCAGTTATTAATAGCGGCCAGCAATGTTGACTTATAATACTTCTGCGAGGTTATATTTGTACATAATGATGCGCAGGGGCACATTACGCGAAATTGTTAAGTAAATACAATCTTGCACAAAGCCATGCAATCCAGCGGATTTCCCGAGTTACTTGCATAATTACAATATTATGAGAAGTTTTACCGTACTTTTACGACCTATTTTCCTATTTAAATTATTATTATTGGCTTGTAAAACATTACATGACATCACGCGTGTTATCCCCAAGCAGTTAGGCAGAAGGGTACCTATAGTGCACTCACATTTCATTAATTATATTAGGACCCATGTGATAGGGGACGAGCGTATTGTCATTAACCAGGCTCACATCCAGAATTCCGGCTGCTTCTCAGAAATTCCAGATGGAAAATCCTAATAACACTCACTTTGCCCGACCCCGGAATCGAACTCAGGACCTTTTGCTCAGCAGTAGCGCTTGCGGCCACTAGACCAACTACGCACTTTGGTAAAATCTAAGTATACTAAATCAATCAATCTGCTTAGCCTTTTCCCAACTATGTTGGGGTCGGCCTCCAGTCTAACCGGATGCAGCTGAATACCAGTATTTTGCACGGAGCGACTGCCTATCTGACCTCCACAACCCAGTAACTGGGTAATACGACGAATCCCTTGGTAAGACTGGCTGTCAGATTTTCGGGCATCTGACGTCCCGTAACGACTGTCAAAGATGCACAAATGACAGCCGGGACCAACGGCTTAACGTGTTTTCCGAGTCACGGAGGAGTCTCGTTATGTAAAGATGGTCACCCATCCACGGCCCACCCCGGCAAGCTTAGCTTAACCTGATGGATCGACCAGTGCGGCTGTTATTACTTGGCCACCAGCTCCTCCTAAGTACTAAATAGTGCATAATCACCAACTCGTATAAGGACTAGTAAGACATAGACAAGGTGTTTTTTTATATATCATAAACATAACTCTAGGGTATGAACGAGACCATATCGAAGAATCAACTGGCGTATGAATAATTATTCATTTGTTTACATTTTCATCACATTTTTTTTTAATAGACCGTAGGTACCCTCTAATATTTTTTCACTGCTAGTTTTACTTCCTTTCATTTATGATGATGGTAACAAGTAGGTACCATTCCTAGAATGCCCATAGGTTTCTGCGCACACGACGATGTGCTAAAACAATACGTCAATAGTTTGCGGTCAGCTTGTCAAGGTTTGTGTAGCAAGCAAGGTGTATAGTGTGTAGTAATAATCAGATTTACCTACATAACTTTTGTTCTTTCCTTTTTTTTTCTAGAAATTAATGTCTATAGGATATTTCTAGTGAAGCTCCGGCCACATGATTGTAAGATAATTATGATTATACAAGGTGTGGTTGATATTAAACCATCGGGTATTGGGTCATAAATAAAAATTGCAAGCAACCTTTAACTTTTTCTCTAAAATGAACTAATTTTTGGATTTTTATCAACACACACAAATAAATGATAAATGATTTTATTTTTGTAAAATGGTTTTCACAAACACTTTTACACGTCAATAATATTTTTGAAAACTAGATGAGGTTGGCGTTTCTTAACTGACTACTCTGAGAAGAACGGCGGAAACTAACTCAGAGGTCACAGTATCTTTTAAAGTCTAGACATTCATATGGTTAGAACACGATAACATAACGCCTCTATTCTGCGAAAGGTTGAGCAGAGGTGTTACAATAATACACCCATACTTCGCCAGTTATGTGTTAGTCAGTGCCAGTAGGTATCTCGTATGTGTTTGGTCAGAGTCTATCAGGCGATTTGAATTTCCGTAAAATTAACAAAAACAAGCTTTGAAATGATAGAACGGCGATCCTCCGCGAGTGGCGAAACCTTCCCATATCTATTTAAGCCAGCCGGGCCTAGGTCTCGAAGGTCCCACCGAATGGCTGCATCCGTTAATTTTTGTACAATCATTCGACCTCGCCAGAGATTCCACCAGCGGAATTTCGGCAGATTGGTGACAGTAGGGGGACGTGGGTGTCCTGTCACAACAATCCATAATGATAACGATACAAGTCACTAAGTACGACACCAGATAACCGAGCTAAAATATACTATACCTAGATATCTCAAGGCAATCCAATTTTTGATCTATAAAATCGACATCAACTCATGAAAAAATCATGAATGATATTGTTACAAATTCTTGGAATGTAACCACGTCACAATTTTCCCACGCGTTCTGGGGTCGTGGCGAAAATTACTGTTTATCACGCCTGCTAGTAAACACTTACCTACCTACCTGTTACGGCCCGGAAGCCTTTAAGTATCGCCACTCGTCGATGTTAATATATATCTTAAACTCGAACGCGCCATGAGTTTTACTGTAAAAAATGTATGGTGTCATATCTTACATAAAATATTCTCCATGCCAAAGAAATCAATCTGCCTAGCCTACTCCCAACCATCTGTGGATCTAGCAGTATATCAGTATTTGACGCCGATCTGACCTCCACAATCCAGTTACAGGACATCCCTCAGTAAGACTGGTAGTCAGAGTTTCGAGCTTCTGACGAACTCTAGCAACTGTCAAGGGCCCACAAATGACAGCCGGGACCAACTACTTACTTAACGTGCTTTCCAACGCACGTTGGGGTCTTGGTATGTAAGGATGGTCATCCATCCACGGATATGTAATTACTGAGCCACCAGCCTCTCTTGAACTCAGAAATAGGTACTTAATAAAATTCCATGATATTATCATGACAACTCGAAGAACCGAGACATATACTGCTGACTCAATCAATCAATCTGCCTAGCCTTTTCCCAACTATGTTGTGGCCGGCTTCCAGTCTAGCCGGATGCAGCTGAATACCAGTATTTTATATGGAGCGAATGATCACGTATCCTGCTGACCCAATTTTGCTTAATTATCTTTTAAAGTACTTAAAAAAATAATACCTAAAATGTTATCAAGCAGGCATTTTGAATGTCTTCCGATTTCCTTCTTATTCATGTTTCTTGTAATCCAAACCGGTTGTGACATAAACGACTATCGGAACCTATCAATCTTCAAGTTCATACTGAATTACTACATGAGTACTTAGCCAAACCGGTTTTTATTTGTAATTGATTAAGATGCTCCTGCGCCGACAATGTAACGTGTAGGTAGGTACGTGTAGGTAGGTGTTGTATATTCTGAAATCATATATATTTTTTTTATACAGGGTTATTTGTAAAACACCAGAAACCTCTTAAGAAGTCATTGTACTCATCATCATGAACAACTTTTACTATGGGACAGATCCAGAAATCGCGAAAAAAATATCAGCTGTTCCCTACATTTATGTTCGTATAACTCGTCAAAATGTAAGGAACAGATTTTTTTTTCGCGATTTCAGGTTTGGTCCCGTAGTAAAAGTTAGGTAAAGCTACGGTGTTGGCCGTGGATGGGTGACCGTCTTTATATACCGAGACTCCTCCGTGCGTTGGAAAGCACGTTAAGCCGTTGGTCCCGGCTGTCATTTGTGCATCTTTGACAGTTGTTACGGGTCGTCAGAAGCACGAAAATCTGACAGCCAGTCTTACCAAGTGGCATCGTATTGCCCAGTTACTAGGTTGTGAAGGTCAGATAGGCAGTCGCTCCATGTTAAAAACTGGTATTCAGCTGCATCCAGTTAGACTGGAAACGAACTCCAATATAGTTGGGAAAAGGCTAGGCAGATGATGAGAAGAAGCTTAAAAATATTATTTTATCAGGATAATTTACTGCTATTAGAGGTGATGGTCGACCAATCATAGACCTCATCCATCGCTTTCTATCAGACGTGATCGAGGTCCAGAGCAGGCCCATCCTACGGTAAAAATTTAAAAAATATGCTCTATAATATATGTTTACTTGTACAACATTCTGTATAAACCAAGTACCTACATTTAACTCACACGCGTCTCGCCGCAGTATATTTTTATATCCTCGTTGTACTTGACCAACTGCGGAACGTATTGCCGATACTGAGGCGTACAGTACATTAACTTTTTAAATAAGCGAGCTCTATAAATAAAAAGTAATAGACTATAAAATTACATATCGAGCATTTAAGAAACTCTACAGGGTGAAATTGAATTCATGGGCAATATTGTATGGGGTCATGTACTCTTCTCTATGAACAATTTTACTATGGGAATAAATCTGAAATTGTGTAAAAAAATCTGCTTTCTATACAATATTCTCGCATAACTCGTCAAAATATAGGGAACAGTTGATTTTGTTTCGCGATTTCGGATTTGTTTCAGAATTCAATTTCACCCTATATATTTCCTCGTGTTGGGGCAAAATTCACAGTCAGCGAGATTGTCTGAAATGGTTACCGCTGCCCCAGAACACAAAGCTAAGGAAGAAACATTTGGATTGGTTTTAGTCAGTAAGAGTCTGACACTCCTTTCCACTCCAACCATAGCGTGAGGAGTCATTTAAAGACATACCAACCTTTAAAAAAAAATAGCAAAATTCACGGCTTTGCACTTATTTGGCGAATTGAAGCAGCCGTTTAGTGGGCATATCAAAATTAATATAAAATTACGTTCTTTTTCGACTTTGTTCTTGTGGAAGTTGTAAGACAACACAAAATAATATAATAATTCGTTATTATAAAAAATTTCAGTATTACACGTTTGTAAAAGATCCACGACAGAATTCTGGATCCCTTACACACAAAAATAATTTGGTACAATGAACATTCGCTCGTTGATTCTTCAAAACTGACCTTATTGCCCACTGCCATCATCACCTGCCCAGCCTTTTTCCCAACTACGTTGGGGCCGGCTTCCAATCTAACCGGATGCAGCTGAATACCAGTATTTTACATGGAGGGACCTTAATACCCACTGGTCTAATTAAAACATGATATATTCCAGTTACGTAGTCCGTCTGGGAGAACTAGACCTGGCAAGAGAAGACGAGGGTGCTACTCCGGTAGACGTCCTGATCAAGGAGAAGTACAAACATGAGCAGTACAGCGGCACCGCCTTCACCAACGACATCGGGATCTTGCTGCTCGACCATGAGGTTACGTTCACTGGTGAGCCGCCTTCTTCACTTTCTATGTTAGGGGGTCATGGTTTAAGCGGGATTGGTCGAAAAGGGTTACCACTACCCCGGAACATAAAGGGCTACGGAAGGAACATGGATGGGTTTTAGTCAGTAAAAGTCTGACACTCCCTTCCGCCAACCAGAGCGGGAGAAGCTATTGGATGCTTTCCCACCCTCAAAAAAAAAGGGGGTTATGGTTTCCGCCCTCAGTCCTCCAGGTGGACCATTGTGCGTGGGCCATGGCAGCCTTCGGTGGTTATTCCAACCCCACCTCCTTCCAGAAGTTGATCACAGTTACCTGGCTTAGGGGAAATTGTGATCATGTAGGCGGTTCCCCCAGGGCGAGGCCATTCCATTGCACTGCGGATAGGTCGACCCTTGCGATTATGCCTAATTTGGATAACACGGACGCGTTATTTTTGGTAGTGAGAGACTGCGTACGCGCTGTCTCTCTCATTAAATCTCCTGGTCTGTATAAAACATCCGTGAAAGATCTGGGTATTCCGAGGGTCTCTGTTCTGATCAGGACAGTGCCTGTTGTGCCTGTGCATTTAAAGGACACATGCGCAATGATTTCCTCATCCTCCAGGTCCTGCAGGACTGACCGTTATGTCTATTCTATGGAAGTGTTTATTTAGCGAGCCGTGCTCCGTGATGCCCCTTCTTCACTCGTACTGGCAGCTTGTATCGGAAAGGTCTGGTGGTAATGTCAAATCCCACGTAGCTGTTGGCTGAAAAAGTATGCAAATTTGATACCCAGTCTTTTAATCTCTTCCATGATTTCAAAGAAGTTCTCCTTCGCACAGAGAAGAAACATACGTCCCAACAATAGGAATGTTATAGGCTATCTACAGCTGATTTCCCTTTCACTAAAGCTTTGCTTCCAACATTCCAGACCTGATCAGCCCGATCTGCATCCCGAAGGACAGCCAGCTGAGAGCCACGACCTTCGAAGACTACAACCCTATGATTGCCGGATGGGGTCACACTGAATTCCGTAAGTTACGTCTAAAAGCTCTGTCACTGATTCTGTGAGTGAACAAACTCCCCGGAACACGCAGCAATGAATGAATGGTTGTGATCCTTATTCAGAGCTAGCAAAAAAAAACAGGTGTTCTATACATTTTTGGTCACGTGACTCGTCGAAATGTAGGGAACAGCTGTTTTTTTTCACGATTTCAGATTTGCTCCCATTGTAAAAGTTGTTTAGTTTGGTGGTCTGTAGTGTAGCATATCCTTTTGTATGTATATACCCTTTCGGTTATACCCAATATACTTATATAAGGTGACTGGTAATTAGTGACCGATGTTTAAACACGTGATTGTACTCATGATTACAATCAATTTCCCAAAGAAACTTTTTTTGTATACTCAATAGCTGCTAACAGCTGTATTGCGCCAGTTGTATTGTTATTGTGATAAAAATAAAACTCTTGAGTATACAAAAAAAGTTTCTTTGGGAAAGTTGATTGTAATCATGAGTACAATCACGTGTTTAAATATCGGTCATTAATTACCAGTCACCTTATATAGTTATAATCCTATGTGTTAACGATTAAGAAAGTAATGCAAGAAGTTTCCCAGCAATTTCACTAAACCTCATATACTGTTCCAGGTGGTCAAGGAGCCACGCATCTGCAAGTCCTGCAACTGCCCGTAGTGAGCAACGATTTCTGTACTCAAGCGTACAGCGCGTACAAGGCGCAGAAAATCGATGAACGAGTACTGTGCGCAGGGTACGCGAAAGGCGGCAAGGACGCCTGTCAGGGAGACAGCGGTGGGCCACTGATGCAGCCTATAGTAAGTATTGTACTGATAATAATACAGGCTGATAAATGAGTGATATGACTCTTAGAATTCATTTTTCGTAACTAAGAGGCTAATCCAGTTTGGGTGAGTACACGCCCTCCCGCCTAGAGCGGGATAAGTTATTTGGTGATTCATCATTCGCCTGCCCTTATCCAATTTATTTGGGGTCAGCGCAACAACATGTCATGTCTTTGTCTTCCATACTTTTCTATTAGTCGTCACTCGTCATCTCGGTAGCCACTCTCTTTCTAGCCATATAATTTTTCACACAATCCATCCATTGTTTCTATGGTCTCCTTCTACTTGTATAGCCATCCACATTCATACTCACAACTTTCCTGGCAACATTTTCCTCATTCCCCCGCATAACATGTCCATACCATGACAACCGATTTCCACACATCTTTTCAGTCACCGGTGCCAGTTTCAGTCTTACTCTTATATACTCATTCCGTATTCTATCCATTCGCATAACACCACACATCCCTCGTAGCATTCTCATCTCAGCTGCATGCAATTGTCTTTCATTAATTCCTTTTGTAGCCCAACACTCTGATCCATCCAACACAAGTTATTTGGTGATTACCCAACAAAAGAAGGCCCAGTGCGAATTGATTGGTAGAGGTCACATTATTGGTTCTAGGACATGCCGGTTTCCGCACAATGTTTTCTTGACAGTTTTGAGACCGATACGTTGATGAAATAAACTATACAAAGTAAAGCGCCTGTCTGGGTTTGAGTTAGAACCCACCACTCATGAGTCGAGGCCGTTACCAGTGATTCACCACTGCTTAAGAACAAATTGCATTTGTTTGTTAATTATTTCTGAGTTTCCGGAATGTCTGATCAGCCCATTCTCAATTATCCTGAGAGAAACAAAGTCTCTTTCTCCCAAAATAGAAACCAGTAGACCACGATGCTTGTTGGTTGAATTCTGATTAAAATAAAATAAGTTAACTGCTGGTTCGACTTTCAGAAATCATAAAGGATTACAGATAATTTAATAATGGTATTTCCTCTTTTACAGTGGAGCAAAGAAACACTAAAGACGTTCTTCTACCAGATCGGCGTGGTCTCCTACGGCAAGAAGTGTGCCGAACCGAACTTCCCTGGGGTATACTCCAGGGTCACGCACTTCGTTCCCTGGATCGAGGAGAAGGTTGTGGGATACTCCTCCACGTGACTGTGATCTTGTATTTTGTTTCAATTAATTTAACTTTCTAAGGCTTTAATTTTAGACAATTTTACTATTGGCTTTTGACGAGGTTGCCTCGAAATTTGTTGTTTTTAATGTTAATGTTACCTGATGTTATATCGTTTGTGTCACAAAATTGCACCTAGGATTGTATTCTATATTTTTACTCTTCCTTTTTCTTGTTTTGTGATGTGCAACCAATTCATACTTTAGAGGTAACTTTCATTATTTTGTACGACGATGTGTATTGTGTTGTTGGTGTGTAGTGCTATTCTGTAAAAATTTCACCGTGAATACGGACATGATATGAGTTTAAAGTGAGCTGTCAATTTTGACAATCCCTAGCATTAGGTGGAACGACAGCCCTCTTCACGCTCACGTCACGTCAGTTTTCACAGAATCGACCGACCGCTTTTGACTCAGATTGAGGCAGCCTCGTCTAAGGTTGGTAAAGTTTTCACGCCACGCTAAGTAAATCTCAAACAAGCTCTCATTGAACTGTTGTAAGAATTAAGTTATAATTTAATAATAAGTATTGACTACTGTTTATAATTAATGTTTGTAGTATATAATGGTATTTTTAAGCGTATTTCTTGTCACTAAACATATTTTTGTACTCTGAAGACGCAACCAAGTGATTTTAATTTAATAAATGCTCACGTTGAATTTTGTCTCTTTTTTTTTATTCTATAAAAAATAGCTTTGGAATTAATTGCCTAAAATTAAGGTGTAAGTGTGTATTAAGCCAGAACATACCCTTCTGAATTTTATTTTATTGGGTATTTCAAAGAGTACCTAGTAAAAAACGTTACTTTTTATGAATTGTCAAAACGCGGCATTTGTACGTGATGTAACGAAATATAACAAAGTGACGTCACAGATTTTTTGAATCAAATGAAATTAAATACCTATTAGCATTTATATGCAATTTTAAAATTTCTGCACGGTGATGGGAGTTTTTAAGACGAGCGGTCTTTTCTATGTGATTTCATATTTTATTTTTGACCGTTTGAAATATTCAATTGCAAGTAACTTTCCGTTACTGCTTTAGTGGTCGCAAGCGCTACTGCTGCGCATAACATGAGGTCCTGGATTGAACTGTTACTTTCGAAACCCAGGTCGGACAAAGTGTTATTGGATTTTTACATCTGGAATTTCTCGCTAGCAGCCCGGAGTTTGGATTTGTGCCTGATTGATTGCAATCGGCTCGCCCAAAGAAATGAGAATATTCAATCACCTCTGCTTAACCCTTCAGGATTTACAGGCATGATGTTATGTTATGCTTCATCTCAGAAACTCAATAAACATCACCGTGTATACAGGGTGAAAATAAAAAGCAAATCTGCTGTTCCCTAAATTTTGACGAGCATAATGTATAGAACAGCTGATTTTTTTCGCGATTTCAGATTTGTTCTCATAATGAAAGTTGTTCATAATGATGAGTACAATGGCCCCTTAAAATAATGTCCGTGAATTCAAATTCACCCTGTATTGTGATATGATAAACAATCACATTTTCACATAATAAACAAACAATAGAAGGTAGTTGGATAAAGTTACAAAAATCTTGTCGTATCTGGTTCCGGCACGTCTGACGTCATTTATCCGTGTTATCAACTCAGCGATTATTATAATTTAATACTTCGCGATTGGCTAGTGATAAGTCGTATTTGTTTAAGTGATAACCGATAATCTGTGACAATATTCGGTGCCAAACACGCGCGTTCAATAATGTGGTTCAGCCAAAATGATTTCGTTTTTTTTAAGCTTTAGTTTTAAATATTCGTAGAATTCATTGTAATTTATTTGAATTGATTACTGAAAATTAGATTAGATTAGTTATTATTGAAAATTATCCTGTGTACTTGGACATATTTGTTCTTAAACCGTGAATAGAAATGGTGTTGTGAATTTAACAAAGGACTAGTATTATTATAGATATACAAAATGATGTTGTTAGAAGGCAAAACAAGTAAGTATATTTTCCTATTTACTTTTTATTTATAATTTAAAGAATATATAATAATAGAATATAATGTAAAATAACTTGCTATGAGATATAATTAATTGTTAGCTAATTTTTTTTTTAAATTATGTACTCAATTTTCCATTTTTTTTTTGCCCGGGAAAATGAAAAATTTAGCAAAACCTTAAAGTGCTTTTGTGTGAACGAGACCATTGGAAGAACGTCTGTCGGATCAGCTAGTGATTATTCTAACAGGAATTATGACTCAATTGACTCAAAGAATTAAGAAAGAAACAAAGGAAAGAATGCTCTGATAATGACGATATTACCCTGAGTTGAGAGAGAGGCTTATTTGTGATATTCTGTCTGTGTAGTATTAGGGTGTCTGGCAGGGGGTAGCAACTGTGTAGCATTATGTCCGGCAATTGATGACGAGATTTGTAAATGTATCCCGAAGAAAACATAAAGAATTGGGCTGTATAGTTTAGCGAATTTAAGGTATTTTTTTTACAATAATAATAATAATTTCCTTGGACATTTCACACAACGCCATATAGTCTATAGCTAAGCAACCTAATGCTTGTCTTATGGTAACGAGATGGCTGATGAACTACTTATGCTTATATATATATTTTTTTTGTAAATACATACAGCTTTACCTGTTACCTGCCCAAGTAACCACATTCTAAACTCTATAGTCGCTGGTCGTTTTTACCTGTATAGGGGACATGCCCAGAAAAACTTACAGCTTTTATAAAATAACAAAAGTCTAGCCTTCGTGAGCTTTGGGCTATTAGTATTATACAGCACGTCAGGACTAACCCGTTGAATTACTGTTTGTCATTTGTTTATTTTTGGTCTCACGCAGTGTGGAATATCGAATAGATAGCAATATTTTGCTACACCCAATCACAGTAAAGGATTTTAAGGGCAATTGGGAATGATACCAATAACGTATGGATTAGTATTATACAGCACGTCAGGACTAACCCGTTGAATTACTGTTTGTCATTTGTTTATTTTTGGTCTCACGCAGTGTGGAATATCGAATAGATAGCAATATTTTGCTACACCCAATCACAGTAAAGGATTTTAAGGGCAATTGGGAATGATACCAATAACGTATGGTTGGTAAACACATGTGATTAGATAGATTCTTGTAGCATATAATGATGGCACCCAGTAATACAGGGTGAAGTTTAATTTATGGGCAATATTTTAAGGGCTCATTGTACTCATTAACTACCAGTTACCAACGGCTGTCAACTACCTTTTGGAAGGGGCGACTAGAATCAATTCTGTTTCTTGTTCTTTTTTGACGTTCAAAAGTGGATTTCTTGTGCCCATTTGAAATAAATGATTTGACTTTGACTTTGACATCACTATGAACAACTTTTACTATGGGAACATACTTACCTGAAATTGTGAAAAAAATCAGCTTTTCTCAACATTTTTACGATTTATGCTAGCGTAATGTATGGAACAGATGATTTTTTTTAATGACAAGTACAGAGGCCAGCACATCAAGTCTGTCAAATTTCTTTCATAGTATTTCAACTTTATTGCAAAGACATAAGGTTTATTTTTAAATGAGAAAATTTGACAGTTAGGGATAACTTGATGTGCTGGCGTCTGTACAATGACGCCTTAGAATATTGCCCAGGAATTCAAACCCGGGACCTCTGCATTGCACACTTGCGACTCTAGCAAAGAGGCAGTGTACCTAATTTTGACGCATCAACAACAGCATCCTTGTACCCTTCAAGAGCACCCCGCATTTTCCCGGTTATTTTTAAAATGTATTCCAATCATTACCTAGAAACTCGAAACGTGCTTCATTTTTATATCTCAAAAAAGTGCTACTGGAATTTATTTGCCTATCATAATTATCACTTTAGATAAGAGAAGAGTAATGATTTAATGAATGCTAATTACTGTACCTAAATCAGTATTATATCGATAAAATATTGGCACCGTGGGGGGAGAATACTTGAGATGTGTTCAGTACTTTTCCAACCACCGTTCTGGGCAAGTGCCCAGGACCTCGCAATCCATTGGGCTCCCCTATTCCTATCAGCAAGCATCAAAGCTAGGAGCTGTCAAAAGAAATACTCATGCCGGTTGCAGACCAAGAGCTAAGCTAAGTTAGTTCAGCTTAGCTCGCATAGCTGACACAGTTTTTCATATTTTTTATATAGTTTGCAGTCTGCACACAACTATGAAAAACTGTGTCAGCTATGCGAGCTAAGCTAAACTAACTTAGCTTAGCTCTTGGTCTGCAACCGGCATCACGCTCGTTTAGACGTCCTGTATTAAGTGTTTAGGTTTTTTAGTAGAATATACAAAAGCATCGTATCAAAAAAGTCTTGTAAATCCAGAGAAAAAGTAGTTAGGTAGCTAAATACCCAAGTAATAAATTAACAAATTGACTCTCGGAACGCAGATCTACGCGAGACACAATGGCTTTTTAATCATGTCGGCGCAACATGTCTTTTTTCCATACTTTTCTATTAGTCGTCATCTCGGTAGTCACTCCCTTTCTAGCCATATCATCTTTCACACAATCCATCCATCGTTTCTTTGGTCTCCCTCTACTAGTATAGCCATCCACATTCATACTCACAACTTTCCTGACAACATTTTCCTCATTCCTCCGCATAACATGCCCATACCATGACAACTGATTTCCACACAACTTTTCAGTCACCGGTGTCACTTTCAGACTTCTTCTTATATGAGTCTGTTGTCTGTCTTTCTTGAGTTTTGGCCGAAAGGTGTGCTGTATCGGCGTTTCCGCGGCCGGCTACGCGACACCTCGCAGCGTAACTCGACGCCGTCACAACGAGTAGTTTTTAAGTTTATTTTTAAAATTATGTATTAGTTTATAGTTATTATTTTTATACATGTAATCTATTTTATGGGCCTTCGTTGCCTGAAATAAAGGATAAATAAATAAATAAATATACTCATTACGTATTCTATCCATTCGCGTGACACCACACATCCCTCTTAGCATTTTCATCTCAGCTGCATGCAATGTCTTTCATTAATTCCTTTTGTGGTCCAACACTCTGATCCATAAATATGAAATGTTAAAAAGGTTTTCGTTAGCATTATTTCCTTTTACCATTTTCAACTGTTTTTGGATCTCCGAGATATTGTAATAATAGTTTCGTTTTCAATCGGCCGATACCCTACTGCCGTTATATTAATCGAATTTAAAAGATAACTAGCTAATCAGCTACTGCCCCTTAGCGAGAAATTGAAGGCATTATAAATAACTTAAATTCTTCCCAGATAATGGGTTGTAGATATCCAATAGGTCCATGTAAAATACTGGTACTCAACTGCATTTGGTTAGACTGGAAGCTGACCTTAACTTAGTTGGGAAAAAGCTGGGCAGATTATGAAATTGTATGATTTGAGCAAAAATGCTATTGGTAGGTAAAATAAATAATAAAATCAAAGAATATGTAGATATATATGTATAGGGTATAGGTAAAAAAAATAAAAAAAAATAAGTTTATTTCATATTATTTTGGCTTACATTGCATGACGAGGAGTCTCCATTTAGGCATAGAAAATGCCTGTAGTTGAAGGCTCCGCTCTTCCCTTACATCATAAACTTACAAGTAGGTAAATAACGAAAAATGGTAAAATAAAAACAAAAAGAAAAGAAAATACGATCAATTGTATAAGTGTATGTGTGCGTGCGTGTGTGTGTGTGAGGGTGTGTGTGTGAAAGGGTGTGGGAGGGTATGTGTGTGTGCGTGTGGGAGAGAGAGAGAGACGGATTTTGAGTGTGCACCTGTATATAATTTGTTTTTAAGTCACACGTTGCAAAAGTAACTCCGTCTCATCATAATTTAAATTGTGTAGCCATAATATTAACTTTTTTTTTGCATTCATATTTTTTTTTATCATAAATGTATATTAGTTTATTAATTTTATTGTATAAAAAGGCTGAGCGTTTTTTATATTGTCTGCTGGCAAATTCTGTTTTTGTTGTGGGAACGTTTACAATGCAGTGTTTATTTCTCTTTCCTAGTATTTTAGGATCGTATGGTATCTCTTTATGAGTTTTGAGGATGTTATGAAGGATGTACAATTTTCTCACTGACAGCAGATTACATAATTCATAAAGTTTTTCAGTAGAGAATATTCTTTTTTTGATGTACATCACCTTAAGTATCGCTCTTTGAGCGTGTCTAACTCTAGAAAACTAGATTTCGTTGCTCCACCCCATGCAGTTATGCAATATACTAAGATAGACCAAAGATACATAAATTTCATTTAATAGGTTTCTTTGATTGTCCTTATTTTTATTTACATTTATTCTCTTTGGTACAACATATCTCAGCTCTTTGAATATCCAGATGAGCTTTCGTACTCTACTCATGACTTGTTCCAGTTGAGGATACCAGGAAAGACGCTGGTCAATAATCACTCCCAGATATTTTATTTGGGTGACTTTTTGGATAGTAGGGCAATTGCAGCAAGTTCCATCTATAGTAATGTCACACATATGAATTCTTAAATTAAATTCTTTTTCTGGTTGAAATTGATTATAAATATTAAAACAAATAAAATTGATTTTGCTAGTGTTCAGGGTGAGCAGATTTGTTTTTAACCACGTTGCAACAAGAGCTAGCCCTTTTTCTGCACTATTTTTAACATCATCCCATGTTTTCCCTGAGAAGACGACAGCTGTATCATCGGCGTATGAGAATACTTGGGCATTATTTATCCTCATGTTGCAGAGGTCATTTATGTAAATTAAGAAAAGTGTAGGTCCTAGTACACTTCCTTGTGGTACGCCGTATGATACATCTGCGTCCTCACTAACAATTTGTTCAACTTTCACTTTTTGTGTTCTATTATAGAGATAATCCTTAAAAAGTGCCAGTGGTATTCCACGAACTCCAATAGCCTCAAGCTTGTGTAAAAGAATGGGAATAGAGACGGTGTCAAAGGCTTTTCTTAGATCCAGAAAGGCTGCCATGCCATACATTTGTTTCCTTTATCGAGTTGTTCGGTTACTAGAGAACTTAGTGCTATAACAGCATCTTCAGTTGACTTTTTTTGCCTAATGCCTGAATAGGTATTAGGAGAAAATCGATGCGTTTATGAAAGAGTGTTTTGTTCATATAACTTAGACAAAAATTTAAATAATACTTATGAGGCGGTCCTTCTTTAGTGTACACTAGCTTTTGTCCGCAACTTCGTCCGCATGTTTGTTCCCTCCGATCCACCGCGTTGCATCGCATCACCCACGTTATTACTTCTTTCTTTTACGTTTGTCATTCCTTGTGACTTTTTTTTGTTTGGCTCCTAAGGATTTTAGCGTGATAAACAGCCTCGAAAATTGGACAACCAAATGCAAAATACTTTTTCAAATCCGACTCGTAGTTCCCGGGATTAGTGCGTTCAAACAAACAAACACTTCCGCTTTATTATGTCAATATAGAGCCTTTCCCAACAAAGTGAGCGATAACGCTCTCTTGTGGGCGCTGCAGGTCTAAAGGGGGGCCAGTAAAGGGCCCAGAAAAAAAATGGGAGCGTTATGTAGAGGCTTAGGGGCGATTTGTAATTTCATCATACTGGAAAAAATTAAGGGATCCACGTGTCTAGTTTTTGGATTAGAAGTAGTCGTAGAAAACCTATGATCGCACAGAAAATTAAAGGTGGGTTTCAAGAACTTGCATAAATTCCCCGTAGTGACTATTTTTTATTGCAGGTTTTTCTCCGATTACTCAAAAACCGCGGAGGTTACAAAATTTTAAAGTTCTAATCCAAAAACTAAACACTTGGAGCTACAATTTCCTTCATTTTTGATTTCCTGTAAGACCATTTCTCTCGAAGTGACGGCCTGTTGAAAATTGCCCATAAGTTTTTTTTTTTTTTGAGTCCTTAATTTTTTCTAGTAGTGTAGATAGTGGTTTTTAAGTAGGTGAAAACACACACAGCAAACGGAATGGTAAAAAATAATTTATTCTGAAAGTGGGCAGTAAACAAAATAAGTTTGGGGAACTCCTGATGTTTATACATACATATTTTTGCCCTTACTAACATATTTGCTATGTTTCCAGTCTTCCACAAGCTATGGTACTTCCTGCGCACCTACGTGCTGATGCTGAAGACCTTCGACCTGTTCCTGCAGGGTTCCTTCCTCATCGCCATCCTGCTGGAGAGCAACGTCCTCCTGCTGCTGAGGAGAGATGCCAATGAGGGGTACCACTCCGTACTCGTTGAAGGTAGAAATTCAAACTCAAAGCATTTATAGGACTTTTGAATTGTCAAGGAGTCGGTCGGTAAGTCAAAAAGCTGAAGCTAGCTATAAACGAATATACACAGACTGACGAATCACCATTTCAGCATTCGTTCAGAAAAAAGATGACTTCATCTAATATGTATTCTCCCAAAAAGTGTTTAATAAAAATCTTTATAAGATTCTGTGTCTCATGAATCTTAATTATCTATGTTAGTAAACCTTCATATTTAGTTACAATATAGTTGTTCAAGATGCATCTACGAACAATATAATTTAACATTGGAGAGTCGTATCTCCCTACCTGGTCTTCAGGATGGAGTTGGGGCTAGCCCGCACTCTGCAGAGCAACTGGGCTTGGGCTTTTATTGGCAGGTAGCTGATGTTATAAAGAGTTTAGAAAAATTCTTTTAGTTTAGAAAAATAACTGTTAGGCGGAACGAAGTTCGCCGGGTCAGCTAGTTCTAACAAAAATTAAACTTGTTATTCGTAATGCCGGATGTATGTGTGCTCAGCCCGTTACATTAAACTTCCAGACTATGTGATGCTTGGGGCTGCGGGCGCGGAGTTCGCCCTGGGAGCCGTCGTGGCCTGGTGGGGTCGGGGACGAAGGCAGCTGGCTCTCTCCGGCTGGCTGGCAGCCACGTCAGCCGCTGGACTGATGGTCCTCGCCTTCCCGTTCGCTAAGTCTGACCCTGCAAATGTGGGTAAGTTGATAATTAATTGAAGGATAACATATCACCACGCTTGCATTTCTAGAACTGTTATGTAGTCGAACTACCCTAAAGTCGCAAAATGCAGACATTAGGCTGGTGAGATACGCAGCGGTCGAGTTCCGAGAGCCTCAAATAGATGTCAGCATAAGTGAAGGGACCCGTTAGGGCCAAAGCCTGCCAGGTCAGCGGGATTGTCCGAAAGGGTTACCGCTACCCCGGAACATAAAGGGCTAAGGAATTTAAGGACCTTCGATGGGTTTTTGTCAGTAAGAGTCTAACACTCCCTTCCGCTCCGCCCAGAGCGGGAGGAGTCATTTGAAGATTTCATAATTGGATATGTGGCGAGATCACCAATCATCATCATAGCCTGTGCAGATAGACTCGATCACGCCTGATAGAAAGCGATGGAGCACGTCTTATTATAAAATAATAAACAAATACGTTAATTTGTACATTTTACACACAGCTACAAACTTATGTGGATATAGTACAATATACCATTATTTTTTTTATGTTTCATAATTTTTGTTAAAGTATAAATATCAATTTTCTATTACTTAAACATCCAACCATTTCCAGAGTTATGTAACGGGCAGACGGTCATCGACGCCGACACTCCGGATAACAACATAGCAGCCAGAACTGCTTTCCTGGTTATCACGGCAGTGCTGTGTGGACTCACTAAACTCAGCATTTGGGCGCACGGACTTACGTATCTTGATGACCATGACCCTCAGAATGGGCCGTATTTTTACGGTAAGTTGTAAAAAGAATAGATAGACCACACCGTAAGATTACCTACCTAATTTGTGATGTAGTGGCGAGGCTTCTGGACAAAGGACATGGTTTTGCTTATACAAGGGATGATGAATTCTTTATGTTCATAAATATATATCTTCTTCTTCTTTTCGTGTGGTTAGTGACTATCCTGGTGTCGGAGTTTTTATGCTGCCCATGGGCCCCTTAGCTTCACATGCTGTTGAGAAATATCTCTCAGACATGCCGGTTTCCTTCACCGATTTTTAAGCAACTGATAATATGTATTACGCACATAAATCCCTGAAATCAGAAGTGTGTGCGTTGGGTTCGAACTCGAGACCTATGAGATAGCAGTCCGACGGTCACACCACTAGGCTATCACTGCCGCTCAGCAATAAAATTATATTCTTATTGACAATTGGTCTGTTTTTTCTTCATCTCACTCAGGTACATACATATAACGGGTGATTTTTTAAGAGGTATTTTTTTGATTTTCAAAAGATACACAAAAAATTTTAAAAAATTGATGAAATCTTTTTTGGAATCGATAGAACGATAAATATTACGATTAATAATTTAATGTTTGAAGATGATTTCATGCAAATGCTGGCCGCGGCTCCGGTTTAGATGGCCCATTCGCAAGGCCCAATTTCGGCACACTCTCTCCAACATATCAGCCGGTATATCACGAATAAATGCTTCAATATTGGCTCCCAGTGCGTCAATCGTTGCTGGTTTATCCCTGTAGACATGAGCCTTAACATGGCCCCACAAGAAATAGTCCAAAGGCGTTAGATCACACGATCTAGGCGGCCAATTGACGGGCCCAAAACGTGAGATAAACTGTTCACCGAAGGCGGCTCTCAATTGGGCTATTGTTTCGCGTGCCGTGTGGCATGTGGCACCGTCTTGTTGAAACCACATGTCAGGCATGTCCAATTCTTCCATTTTGGGCAAAAAAAAATCGCCTATCATCACACTGTAGCGCTCGCCATTAGCCACAGTAACGTTTCGGCCATTGTCGTCTTTAAAAAGTACGGCCCGATGATGCCACCGGCCCATAATCCACACCAAACAGTACATTTTTCGGGATGCAGTGGTAGCTCTTGCAATGCTTCTGGCTGGTCTTCACTCCAGATGCGGCAATTATGCTTATTGACATATCCATTCAACCAGAAATGAGCTTCGTCGCTGAACACAATTTTTCGATAAAAAAGTGGATCTTCCTCCAACTTTGCCAATGCCCATTCACCAAGTGTTAGACGTTGTGGGAGGTCGTGTGGCTTCAATTCTTGCACCAGCTGTATCTTGTAAGGTTTTACACCCAAATGCTTTCGCAAAATTTTCCTCGTAGTGGAGTAACAGAGGCCCAATTGCTGCGAACGGCGGCGAATCGACATTTCACGGTCATCACTAACACTGGCGGATACAGCCGCAATATTTTCTTCGGTCCTCACTCTACGTATGCGTGTTCGTGGTTTAATGTCCAATAATGTAAACTGGGTTCGAAATTTAGTCACAAGCTTCCGAATAGCTGCCTCAGTAGGCCGACCAAACTGCCCATAAATTGGAAGAAGTGCGCGATGCACTCTCTTAACCAAGCATGCATTTTGATAGTAAAATTCAATAATTTGCAAGCGTTGTTCGTTCGTAAGTCGATTCATGGTTAAATTATAGACCAAACTGAACAAGTTTGACGATGACACAAGACACGATTCACGCGTGATCTTTCAAAAACAGTGTTGCCAAAAAGATACCAGTAAAAAAATCACCATATAAACAGCTCGACCGACATTAAAAAAAAAGATATATTGACACGATTACGAACAAGAATCTTATTTTTATATGAATGATCTCTTACCTGTGTATTGTACGTGACCTTTCAGGAATCCTAATCTCCATCCGTCTCTCCTTGGGTCTGAGCGGCACCAACTGGCTGCGCCCCGCCTCTGAACGCGAAGACTGGTGGCAGGCCCACCTGTCTGTCTGCATGCTGACCTTCATGTTTGCCTTCCTCTTCACTCTGTTCCCCACCAGGATGTCCTCCTTCAAAGAGTTGGATGAGAGCAGGGATTCTGATGTGGATAGCGGTAGGTGATACTTATTGTATGTGATGTCATGCTGCGGGGAATGTGGAAAAAATGTTAAACTTCATCTCTCATGCTCAGCTCAACCATACTAGTGGACATGAAGGCATATTAGGCGCTTGTTAACCAGATTGTTGTGATGCCACCAAACCCTTTGATGTACCCATTACCTAACCAATTTATAACAAAAGACAATCATCAACATCCTCCAGAATTGGCAATTTGAAACGGTCAAAAATTAAATTTGAAATCACATATAAATAAGCCAGCTCGTCTTAAAAACTTTCATAACCATATAGAATTCAATATTATGCGTGGATATACTGGTAAAATTGCATTTAATAAGTAAAAGACAGTGACGTCACATTGTTATATTTCATACAAATCACATACGAATGCCACTCTTGACAATTCATAAAAAGTTACGTTATTGACTACTCTTTCAAATATCCAATTCTAGCAGGTACACAATACTGACTGTTTATAAAATTATTCTTACCTTGAAACCTTCTCGGTGATTAGCGCGCCAATTATTTTTTATCAAACAGATTATGTTTTTGCCTTGAATTTGTCCATTATCATGAAAGATTATTCTCTATTTAGGCTGTATAAAACTTTTCGACTTCTAAAGAGAGTGTAACCTTACTAAGCCATTTTTTTCCGGGGGATATCCTCATGGATCCTCCGCTCCGCTTTAGTCTTCTGCTCTGGGGGGGGGGGGGGGGGGGAGTGGAGGGGGCGGACAGACTCTTACTGACTAAAAACCACCCCAGGTAGGATTGATACCTCTCATACCTGCGCCGGGGGTCGCAGGAACGCATGATAATTCCGCAACCCCCGGCTAGAACCTGACTTACCCAAGTTCAACTTCCTCAGGATTCGTGACGTCCCTAGGCCGGATAGTGCGTAATAAGGCGTTGATCACGCAGACCCTGGCCCTCTCCTGTCTGAGCACAGCCGTGCTGGTCTATGTGTACTACGACAGGGCTTACGTTCAGGTAAAGTGGTTTAAAAAAGTGCTCCGACACTAATTTTACGGGTTAGGTACGGTCGCCAGCTTGATTTTAAACCCTGAAACGTTGTAAGTTAAGTTAAAAATCAATTGAGACAATTTGACAGTTTATGGTTACTTGATGTACTAGCGACTGTACGTTTAAACTGTTAGAATTTAACTTGTGTATTGGCACTTCCAGCACAAACACCAAGAACTATGGTTATCAATGATCGACACGTGGAGAAAGAATGCCAAACGAATGCCTTGCTACTACTGATTAAATGGAATGGTACTATGGTAGCAAAATACTATACAATTGTTACGTGGGGGTTTCGCTCGTACACTTATTACAAATAAAGTAACGTAGGTTCCAAAAAGATACTTAAGTCATGGTTGTCGTAAGGTTTGTTTTGTGTTATTTTCTAATAGACTCTCGTTTAAAGTCTCGTGGCTAACCAAATTGACTTTTTTATTTGCAGGCGAGATTCCGAGTGGAGTCGATTCGGCAGGACCCTCGGACTTCCCGAGGTCTCTCTGACGTGTTCCGAGCTCTGGTCATCATTTTTTTCGTCATGGTAAGAACACAAGTAATTATGGAATGATTATGGCGTAGCATAATCACGCTATCTCGAGGCCTCCTTTATGTGACAGGGAGCCGTAATCCACCGCGCGGAATCTGTGCGTGCGTTTGTGGAAGCTTCGAATTTTTAGTTTCCTCGCGACGTCTTTATTTAAAATACTATTCTGAAAGCAGCACGTGGTGATGAAATATTTTTTACAAAGTAAAAGTGCCTGTCGCGGTTTGAACCAACAACCTCCAACTCTAAAGAGGTAACGCAGTGACATGGTCGTTGGCGTTCATTCCATAACATCGCATTACTCTGCTTTTTTTCTGGCTAATGATACTAGTCCTAATATTTCATAACGATATAGTGTATGTAGTAGTGTGTAGTAGTGGCGTGTGTGTGTGCACTGCTGTTTTTTTTTTCACCAAACTGCAGCTGATTCCTATTCCGATAACCCCCTACAAACTCCCAAATGTTATATTTTTATTAAATTAATGTACAGTTTAATGGTTTCCTTGCAGATATTCCGTGTCCGTTTCTCAGCGCGTCGGCCGGAAGGTGTGAAAGCGAACACGGCCTCCCGCGTCGCTGGTGTGATCGCCGTCTTTGTGGCCATCTTCTTCGTCGTGCTGTCTGTCCTGGGCTGTGACACTGGCACCATCAGTGGGCTGCAGAACGGAAGCTATGAGCAGCCTTTTTGCAGCCGAAATTGTGGGTGAGTAAACCAACGCGCTCCATTTGGTTTGTAAAGAACGCCTGTAAAGAGCCACTTGTGTCTCACTCTCCTTCATTGTGATCATTTTTGTTGTAGTGAACGATGTCCGTAAGCCTTCTGGTTGTTTTTATTATTAGCGGCGTGTGTCGATAATTAATCATGTGCAGTAAGTCTTTCAATCCACTCAGACTTTCGCGGTTCACAGCTGTGCATAAGCCTCTCCCAGGCTGCGCCACAACACCCTGTCCTCCAACTTCTCAAGGTATCGTTGGGGTAGCATCTCACAGTAAGCTTGCCGATATGCAGTCTCCACTCATCTGCTCTCATAGGCCATAGGTCCTTCGACAAGCATGGCCAGCCCACTGCCACTTCAGTTTGCTATGTCGCAAATTCTTGTTCTTGTTCAGATAATTTCAATACTCAATACTGTAGTGCATTCCATATTCCTATCCCCCCCCTTACCACCCCTCCTCTCCTTTCCTTTATTTTCATTCCTGATTCTAAACTTTTGAACGCTATTGTCACATATGTGACGAGCAAGCGCATGCCTTGTACGCCAACGACACAAATCTGTGACAATGCGGGTACATTATACCACGAAATAAACAATTATATCATTACTTTTGTGTGTGTTTATATATCTAGATATCTTAAAAATGTAAGCTCTCGTATGTATTTAATGACATGAAACAAAAAAGACACAATGGATGTTGGGAAATTCATGATAATAAGCAATAAATTTGAAGCGTGGAGGGCACGCGCGTGCCTTTATGCTCTGGCGTTCAAAAGGTTAAGTAAGTCTTCCTCAACTACTAATAGAAAATTATCTTCGTCCCAGGTGTGCCTCGGAGCGCTACGGCTACAGTCCCGTGTGCTCACTGGACACCGGCATCACCTACTTCTCGCCCTGCCACGCCGGCTGCTCGCGATACGAAGACCTCAAAGGATTCCAGTAAGTATTCAGTCCAGTACTTCTGCTTTGAGAAGAAAACGTCACGAGGAAACAATCTTACACCTGTAGTTAACTAGCTTCGGCCCGCGACGTTGTTAGTGTGGAATTCGTTAGATACACAATATCCTTTTTTTATTTCTTGTTGACGTGGGCAAACCTTCAAAAGGCGTTTGGACGATCTGGAAAATGACGTATCAGCTGCAATAACAGCCACTTTTTTATATAACTCCCTCAGTTCCCGTCCCACCGCATCGTATCGCATCGCGTTCTTCTTTTATTTCGGCTTCTGAAAGTCTTTGAGTGATGTTACATAGCCGGTTCAATAACCTTCCTCATGAAATGGGCTACCAAATGGAAAAAAGAGTTTTTCAAATCCGATGGGTACAAACTCTTCAGCTTTAATAAGGAGGTCTGATATTATCGCTCACTCGTCTTGAGCACGCGTACCTGATTAATGCTCCTTTCTACTTAGTATGCGAAGAGGTATTTGCTCGGCAATGGAACAATAATAGGGTGTTCTAAGTAGTCAACAGCTTTATATGGGTTATGAAACAAAACCTTGTGAAACCTAAAAGTTATAAAAGACAGCATCTGAAATCTTCTTTTACCGGTTGGTTGCAGGTTGTTCCAAGATTGTGCGTGTGCCTCGGGCTCGCAGCGTGCCGTGCGTGGTTCGTGCACGCTCAGCTCTTGCATGCTCGCCTACTCCGCTTATCAGGTTGTGTACACCGTCATGCTAGCGGTTTCTGGTAAGTAACAGGTACTTATCTGCTTCAAAAAAAAAAAATATGAGGAATACCTTTTGCTGACGCAGCCATTAGGCCGTGTGAACGTGACAGCAGTATCGTATGCACTCCATAGACTGTAACTAAATGCTTGAAAAGCAATATTGACGGTTTATAACTAAGTTCTAAGTGCTAGAGCTTGATCATGCTTGATGAATATTGATCTGTTCGTGTATTGAACTTATTGACTGTTCGTGTATTAAACTGATGGACTGTTTGTGTATTAAACTGATGGACAGTTCGTGTATTTGACGCTTCGTGTATTTGACGCTTCGTGTATTAATTCACCAGCTAGTAATAAATTAATTCACAATTCTTTTCAGCGTCCTGCTTCCTAATGCAAGGCATGGCAGTACTGCGCGCGGTGCGACCGGCTGACAAGGTGACAGCTGTCGGGAGCACCCTGGCCGTGGTCGCACTCCTCTCCTTCGTACTAGGACGCCTGATCTACATGCTCATCAGTCGTGAGTGCAGCTCTTTGTTAGAAGAGTGTAGCCGTTCCCTTCTGTTAAATTATACTAACATAACTCAAAGCATTTATTTCAAATAAACCAATAAAAAAATAAAAAAAAAAATAATCTTTAATTCAGATAAGCAGCATCCATATGAGTTAGTAAACAAAAACAAAAAGATAACTTATATCTATATTAGTAAACTTATAATCTATTATTTTAAAACTAGGCTGTTGTTCAAAATGCATCTTTGCACAACATCACCTAGCAAAGGAGAATCGTACCTCCCCGCTATGGTCTTCAGGATGGAGTTGGAGCTCCCCCGCACTCTGCAGAGCAAAGAGGCAGATTTCTGTCTGACGATGGCGTGGAAGCCATCGACGTGTGCTTGTGCAAACATACCTGATGCACTGCAGAAACGGGGCAACCCCATCAACATCCTAAACCCATTATTATATTGGACCCGTAAGGCGCTGATAGCCCGCTGAGTATAGTTAGTCCACAGGCTGCACGTGTAAAATACTTGACAATAAGCTTTAAAAAGCGTTATTTTAACTTCACGACTACAGCGTGCAAACCTGCGAGCCAACATACATCGAACTGCCAGCGCCCTACGTTCCCTTTCAATATCCACTTGGTCACTAAGGTCGTCAGTTACATAATGTCCCAAGTACTAATATAATAACAGGCTCTTTTGAATTATCAAGGGGTCGGTCAGTCAGAAAGATGAAGCTAGTTGCCCATTCCAAAGCAGTAGGTTCCTATGGAGAAGAACGGGTAAGAAACTCAATGGACACTCTTTTAAATCAAAATATGTTGACAAAAACTGGGTTACATCATTTATGTTGAAATATTCATGTGAGAACGATCTAGAACTTACAGTCCCTGCCGCGGCCGCCAGGTGAATTAGAGATTTATCATGATGACATTTCCAGATCAAACATGCGCATACTCAGCGAACGGCGCATGCTTGCTGCACGCGCCCACGCTGTGGGCCGCGTGCGCCACCAGCGCGCTGCTGGCAGCAATGGCCGCCGCCGGCAGCATCGTCGCCAGCCGAATGCCGGCGGGAACACACTGTCCTACCACGGAGTTATGATGACACTTAAGGCGAAACGCGGGGGTAGTTCGCGAAATTCATATTTTGTAACGTTTTTTTACAATTTGCTGGTCAGATTCAATCAACAATCAACCCGGTCTACCGCAGTACACTGCTGGCCTCTCCCTAGTGCTTAAACTCAAAGCATTTCATTCAAATAAACCAATTACAAGGACCTTTTAATTCTCAAGGAGTCGTCCGACTCCTTGAGAATTAAAAGGTCAAGTCAGAAAGATGCGGCTAGTTGCCCATCCCAAGCAGAATAACTCCACGGACACTCTTTTATATCAGAATATTGAAATTATACATGTGTGAGAACAATGCAGAACGTAAGAAAGCGTCCGTAATAAAAGTAATCAAAAACAAATTAAATAATTAAGTTAAATTTTAAAAGAGCCGTGGCAGCAAAGATGTGACCAGTCCCTACTGACGGCGCCGATGGATTAGCACCATTCAGCTCAACCATTTTGATGGGAGCTAAATGATCCAACATACGCGCCACCATCAGCGAGACATTACAGACAGCATGACATACTCTTAGCCGCCAGCCCGCACATTCAAGTCAATGTAAGACGTTAAGACTCATTTTTAAATGAAAACACATAACCTGACTTCGACCAAATGCAAATTGCAAATATGAATGTCGCGTGCTACCTTAGCGCCTTAAATATTTCACTTTTATAAGTCTAAATATATTATAGAAGTGATAATATTAAAAGCTAGTCAAATGTGAAAAATCTTGAAAATATTTCTACAGGTTGTTTAAGGCTGACGCACATTCAGGGCTGCGTTGTGAAAAAAATCTGTTCCAAAAGTCAAAATCGAACTATTATTCCAGTTAGGCCATTTTTCTTTTAATATAAACCATCGCACAATTTGGCGCGGATATAGGGGGGACAACGGGTGCAAATGCCCTATTCCGGGCTTCGACCAAAATGAATCTGAAACTCTATAATTAGACATAAGCATAGTATTATGGCCTGTATTTTTACGTATACAGTATATTACCAGCATATTATACGATATTATAAGGGGTAGTACTCAAAAAAATCAGCTGTTTCCTTCATTAACACGAGTTATGCGAGCATAACGTTTAGAACAGCTGATTCTTTTTTCGCGATTTCAGATTGTTGTCATATTAAAAGTTGCTCATAATGATGAGTACAAAAAAAAATTGCTAATGAATTCAATTTCACCCTGTAGATAAATAATAGTCATCCTTGAAAGGCGTGACTTACCTAGCGTAAAAGTTTGCCTCTACTTGAGCGAAAATCTGGATCCGCGCCTGCGCACACTACAGGTATTGTTTTAGTTTAAGGTTTCATAAAGGGCTACGGAAGGAACATGGATGGGTTTTAGTCAGTAAGAGTCTGACACTCCCTTCCGCTCCACCCAGAGCGGGAGCAGTCATTGGATGATTTCCCAGCCTTAAAAAAAAAAAAAAAAAAAGGTATTGTTTTAGTTGCGATGCGGCTGTAATGTGAGCCTGAGGAACGTGTTGGAATTCAACTCCGCTATCGGATAGAGGTAACTAAAAGGCCGCGCCGCAACGCAACGCATCACAAGAATCCTCCTTTATCACTTTCGTACATTTTCTATAAACCAACGCAAACAACAGCCGGGCCGCACCGCACTTTTTGAAAGAAAATGTGTTACGGTGCGGTTGCAATGGCGCTTGGCTTTAACCTTTTGAACGCCAGAGCAAAACGACCGTGCGCGTGCCCTCCACGCCAACCTACAAATTTATTTTTTATTGTTATTACGTATTTCCGAATATCCATGGTGTCTTTTAATTTGTTTCATGTCATTATCTATATAAACACTCACAAAACTAATGATTTAATTCTTTATTCCGTGTTGTTGCTATTGTCACATATTTGGGTCGTAGGCGTACAGGGCATCCGCTTGCTTGTCACGTATGTGACAATGGCGTTCAAAAGGTTAAACAACAGCCTGTATGCTTGTACAGCTCGACCACTAAGTTACGTAATTTATATTTAGGTTTTAAGTAAATTTAAATAAAATTTTGTTACGGTGAAGATATAATAAAAAGGGAAAATATCTTGTTTTTTTTTAAATGGTGGACCTTGCAACGGAGCGTGGGAAGAAAAAAAAACCTTTTTAAAACATAATAATATTTATTACAACAGTTTGACCTACGTAGTTAATGGCACTAGCTCTTAAAATAATTTAATAGTGTATTATATTATATTGTACAGTTTTTGCAAACATTATAACCCCATAAATAAGTCGCGAAACACTCGCTGATACATCTGGTGTTGCAAACACGTATTACTCTTAAACCATAATTATAAAATGTTGCCAGCAACATTTTGTGATGAAAAATTGTTACACGATTTAATTTCCTGTAAGGGATATTGCACACTGTTCGGGTGGACACGATGCGAAACAACTGAGTGGCAAAATCGAATGTATGTTTCAGAAAACGCCGCTTAACTTAGGGCGAATTTCACCAATGAAACTGAACGCAGGTCAGAGCTAAACTGAGTTCAAGAGCTATCAGTGTCAAAATTGCTATGGAATATTGACATTTGCAGCTATTAAACGCGGGTTTAGATGTGCTGGACGCGTTTAGTTTCATAGGTGAATTTCGCACCTAGTTGTTCAGCAAAAATCTGCCTAGTGAAATTATGGAAGTCAACGAACTAGCTAAATATCGTTAACTAGCAAGAACGTTGACTTCTGAGTACAAAATATTGGATCTCAGAAAGTTGCATCAGCAAAACACTAATTCAGACTACACAAGTTTACTGCATTGCAATTAACGATTAAATCATTATACCAGCGTTTATTTTCCTATTTACAATAATGTCATATAAGGCTGCTTGCACGAAGATGCTTGTTCCTAGTACTAACAAGTGTGTGCAAGTTTAATAATAAATAAATTAATAAAAGTCGTAACTAACAGATCCGTGCGGGTATAATAGTCCCATAATTTCTGTATGCGGTACTTTTTCATAGGAACCACTCGTGGATTGGTCTGTATTTATATATTATATTGTTTGTCTGTATTACCGACAAATTGGGAATGAAAAACATGTACATATCTTTATGCAAGCACCTTAAGACTAACGTTTATCTAACACACTATGAACATTATTATATAATTTTGTTTAACAATTAGAAATCTTAAGGTGAAAATTACGGGGTAGCCGAAATTCAAATGTTCTTACGTTTTTTTTGAAATTTACTGGTAAGTATCAGGTTATGTTAGTCAAAATATGATTCGTGGCTGTAACAAATTTGTTAACAGAATTGTAACTTAATCATATAAACAACTCTCAATTGCAAAAAAACGTATGAAAATTGGAATTTCGGCTACCCCGTAGTTTTCACCTTATTATTATTACTACTTACAAGGTTATTATTACTTACACATTTAAACTTTTTAAAGTGATAAAAAAAATATTCAGAATTTTTTAGTTTTATCAACAAATGCGGATTTTTGATCGAAAATACCAGGATTTCAGTTTTACAAAAACAATGTTAGGTCGTTTTCCGAATAAATTACATGTATAGACAAAAAGAAACAATTATAATCGTTATCAATTCGAAAATAACCTTTTTAGTAAAATAAACACGTACAAACTTTGATGATTTAAGTAATATAAAAAAAAAAAATAGACAATTTATAAAATTAATTTAAAAAACCCACAACAAAATTTCATTGATGAAAATTTACTAAACCAGTAATAATAGCTTATTCTTAATTATTATTTGAATGATAAATTAAAAAATGGCCTTTGCTAAGCTACCCGGAAATATATTAAATAAAATATAAATCTTAGTGAAGAATATTAATATAATAATAATAATTCGACACTATAAAATTGTGCTATTTAGCCTATTTAAATATAAAATGTGAATAGAAAACATAATTCTATATAGGTACTAATACGTCGAGAACATATTAATATAAACATATATTATAATATTTCTACTTATTTCTAAATCTCGTTCAAGTTGCTGATAGATAGTTTTGTTTAATTTAACACCTTAAAACACGTTATTTAGTTTCAAACTACAATGCCAATTTCTTTTTTGTTTTAGCCTTGAATATGTTCAAATTTAAAAATGCTATTAGTGATAACATGTATAGGTAAAGTTTAAAGGATAGAGATACTCGTTAATGTTGCCATTATACTCGTCGTACAAATATTCTGTATCCAGAATAATGGACTTTACTCCAATGTCATTGGGGTTTATTTTGTATGATCTAATAACGGATATGGACAAAAATGTGTAGTGCCAGCTGATAGAGGACCTTCTTTTAAGTATCTGCCAATTTGAGTGTAAATATTTTTTTTTATCTATGCAACACGACGACACATCAAGCTACAGCACTAGGTTATTTTGGCGCGTTGGAAAAATCGGACGCCGCCATCTTGTTTTTTAATAGGTACATAATATGTCAAGTGACATGTCGTATACCCAGCTACTGGGTTGTGGAGGTCAGATAGGCAGTCGCTCCATGTAAAATACTGGTATTCAGCTTCATCCGGTTAGACTGGAAGCCGACCCCAACACAATTAGGAAAAGGGAGGCAGATGATGAAGATGTCAAGTGACATGTCAACGTCTTTCGAGCGTCAAAACATCCTTGTAGCATTATATCGGAAACCACAATATATGCGGAAAGCATATGCAATGCGAGGCCAACAACCGAATTGATAACCTCCTACTTTTTTAAGTTGGTTACAAAGTATAGCTTGATGTTTTCATGTGTATTCTAATATTGACAACAGATAGGTCAGTGGGGCAATACGGATGATACCTGGGTAAAAAAAAGAAATGATATTTAATTCGTCAATCAGATACTAAAAAATATTAGACATTTTTTTTTTACATATTAATAAAAAACAGACAAAATGCATTAAAGTTGGGTACTGCGGGCACGCTACGTCACAAGTATAAAATTGACATACCCGTGACGTCACGCCACATGTTAACGCAATGTGTCGACGTAATTTTTTGATTATTAATTTATAAAAATAAAATATATGTCCAATATTTTTTAATAATCTAGCTGGCGGATTAAAACAAAATTTTTGTCATCATACCTATTCCAGCATGTTTAAGAAAGTTCGTAGTTTAATCTCCATCTGTCATAAATAGCTTTACATTTCCTATATGAGATGAGATTGATCTTGGACATTTTTAACTACGGGAACTGGTTTTTAGGCTTTACATAGTTAGGTTCTGAAGCTACAGGTATATTTCAGATTTAGTGATCCAAAATACGGAGATTGCCGGAGACTATCTTGTTTTCTAGAAGCGCGCCCGACGGTATGTCGATACGGTCGCCGTGGTTCGCGATTATGATCACTGTGCCCTGTTCAAACAAAAAAAAAACATTATTTTTCATAATTTATCGCAAACTCGAAGAGCTCGTGGCTAAGTAATGACAGCCGCACGAATCAATCCACCAGGTTAAGTTACGTTTGCTGGGGTTGGTCCGTGGATGGGTGACCATCTTTACATGTCGAGACTCGAGTCATTCGTGGATCTTTGACAGTCGTTACGGGAAGTCAGAAGTCCGAAAGTCTGACAGCTAGTCTTACCAAGGGGTATCGCATTACCCAGTTACTGACTGGATTGTGGAGGACATACATATAGGCAGAGGTCGCTCCATGTGAAATACTGGTATTGAACTGCATCCGGTTAGACTGGAAGCCGACACCGACATAGTTTGGAAAAGGCTGAATATATCGCTAATTAAACTCAAACTTTTGAATTGTATTGAGTCAAAGATGAAGCTTTCATTTTGACGACTCAAAACGGTGAAATTAGATAAATTGTTATTTAAAAAAAAAACTCAACTGACCTTCAAAGCGACTCCTCTGCCGAAGGTAACATCGCCGGACACCGTGAGATGGTCCAACTCAATCAAGTCCGGTATCGTCGCGAACCTGTTCAAGTATTCCTTCACCTTCGCGAAGTGGTTGTCACCCAACTTCACAAGAGGAGTCGACGGGAACATGCGCTGCGGGGACATCACTAGCGACCCGTGGGACAAGCTGTACAGATTGGACATCACTAGCAGCAAGTCCGAGGTCTTTTTGACAGGCAAGAAGCGAGATCTTGGAACGTTCACCCCGATTCCTCCATCGAAGCATTTCATAGCTGCGCCCACGGCTGTTTCTAGCTGAATCACGTTTAGACCATCAGCTAGATGTTTATTGTTAACAATAATCTCCATATTCAAGGACCCTTGTTCCACCACTCTCTGAACAGCATCCAATTTTGCCCACAAGTTGTTTGTGTTAAAGAATTTGAACTGACTGACGGATTTGAAGTCATCAACATGCTCCTTGGGCACCTGAGCGATCTCCAACAACCTCAGTTTATCCTCATATTGGATGAGAGTACCTCCCTTTACGTCGGCTCTGGTCTTATCAGTGACTTCCATGACGAATTCTGAGATAATTTTCTGAGGGTCTGGGTTGAGGAGTAGGTTTAGGATGTTCAGGTCGACCGTGGCTCCAAGGTTGTCGATATTGCTGATGAAGCAGTAGGTCCTGCCTTCCTTGATGAATTTCTGGAGAAGACCCGAGTTGTAGAACGACTCGTAGAAGTCTCCGTGACCGGGGGGGTACCATCTTGAAAGAAAGAAAAAAAAGTTTTGTAAATTGTTCATAACATCACCTAAAACTACGCCTGTTTACCTCTTTTTCACCATGTAATAAGAGACGAGCCTAATGTCACCAACCGGATACAAATCTAGACTCTGTGCTACTATTAAATGGTATAGCCTTTGCCCGAGCTGGTGATCAATCCCAGAACTCCATGATCAGGAATTGCCAGGAGACCAACGTAATATATTCTATGAAGAGACTGTTGCCCTTGTTATACAACCGTTGAAAAAAAATTACTAGTAAATCGTAATAACTATGTTGTACAGTCAAACGGGGTAAATCGGCGAGGTAGATCGGAGAGCGGCGGCGGTGGGAAGGCTGAAGGCCAAGAATACCGCCCCAGGACCCGACGGCTTGCCAGGTAAAGCCTAGGTCCTAGCCTCAAGGGCTCTCGGGCCCCGACTGGAGGCGCTCTTAAGCGCATGCATGGAGAGCCCAGTTTCCGCTCCGTTGGAAGACGGGGAAGCTGGTCCTCATACAGAAGCCAGGTCACCCAGCGGACTCTCCGTTCGCATTCCGGCCCAAAGTGCTGCTCGACGAGGTCGGCAAACTCTTCGAGAGAATTATTGCAGGCCGCCTCGTCGGGCACCTTGGAAGGACGGGCCGGGGCGCTCGACGGTGGACGCCATCGTGCGCGTTAAATTTAATATAGTTGACACATTACTGGTCCTTTTTAGCCAAAAACTAAATTATTTTAAAGTTATCCTTTTTAAAATTCCGCCCCGATTCACCCCTGTATCCCAAATCACGCCGTTTGTCTGTACTATTTTACTGGAACATTGAGAAACAAAAATAGATCTTGGAATTTTCATGACGTGCACAAGTGACATTCAACCTTCGGGTGGCAAAGAAGTCACAAAGCCACCGAAAGAATGGGTTCAACAGTAATCATTTACAGTCAAAACTTTCTTCACAAATCATTCCTCCGCATCAACTGCCCATACCATGGCCAACCAATTTCAGTACTACACGGAAATACCAGTTAATTAATACTCACGACTCAATGTCAGCCTGCACGTCCGCATGCCTGGGCACAGGCAGCAAGGACTCGCGGTTAACCCTGGGGTGGCAGGACTGGTTGAAGGTGTGGATCTTCAGGTTCAGACCCTGGTACTTGCGGATGACCTTCTGCGTGTCGTCGTCGGTGTTGAAGGAGTTCATCAGGACTAGGGGGACGTTGCATTTGTAGGTTTTATTTAGGTGCTGAAAAGATGAAAGGGCTGGTTTAATTATATGGAAATAGTAGATTGTTACACAATGTATGAAAGACAGTAGATCTATTAGCGCCGTGCGACAAACCATCTAATGCCTACATAGATCTTTCAGCATGTGATGCTAAGTCAGAGGCCCATGGGCAGCATTAAAACTCTGACACCAGGTTAGTTACTAACCACACGAAAAAGAAGATAGATCTTTCACCGAGGTAACGACTGATTTTCATTTCGAATATCAGGACAGGAAATAAAAACCTGATTACATAAACAATAATATAATATCTGTAAACGTAAGTAACAAGCACTCGCAAAATCAACAGAAGATCGATTTGCCGCCTCATTATTTTTCTGTGGCATTCTACCAGCCAGTATTTTTATCATAGATGATGGTAAATATGTGCTCAAATGTACCTACATTAATTACTAATCATTTTATCAATACTAAATTAGATATACCTGGGTATGACATGACTTGCACAGTTTTTAATTTTTTTGATAGCAGGGAAAATAATCGTTTCTCGGGGACGAAAAGTACTACTTTTGTCCCTCTGATGTTTTCCATCACCGTTTCGAGAGCAGTGGTGACGAAATTACATACACAAAGTACCTACCTGGGAACCCACGACCTACAATTCGCAAGTCGAGGTCGTCACCCCTAGGGCTGCAGCACTGCTCCACGTGCACTAGTACTAGTAATAAATTAAAATATGAATCTCCAAACTAACCTCAATCTGCTGTACAGTCAAATCCAGGAACGTCAGATCATTTCTGACTTGGATCACTGACTTGGGACCTTTGCATCCCATAGATGTGCCCAGACCACCATTCAGTTTGACCACAACCAGTTTATCCAGCATGTGGTGAACGTTGTCGGTGGTAGGAGTGGTCAGAGAAGAGTAGTCGATAACAGCGCCTTCTGGCAACTTCTGAATCTTCTCCCATGTTACTGATGGACCCTCTGTAAGAAGAAAAAAGAAATTTAGAGTATTTTCTTTTTAACAACCTCTTTTCGGAATGTGGCCAGTTGTAAATTCGGTGATGTATGTTGAGACATGTTGGTTGAAAAGAGAAAATGAATAAAAAGAAGTAGACAAGAACAAGGGATCACAGAACAATCCAGTCACAGTCATGTCACCTCTGACTTTGCACCTCAGTCAAAATCATAGTGATCTTTATTCCCAGCACAACAAAGTTGGTATTGGGTTGCTTACATTGAGGATTCTGACAAAATCATAGTGATCTTTATTCCCAGCACAACAAAGTTGCTATTGGGTTGCTTACATTGAGGATTCTGACAAAATCATAGTGATCTTTATTCCCAGCATAACAAAGTTGCTATTGGGTTGCTTTCATTGAGGATTCTGATAAAATCATAGTGATCTTTATTTCCATGACAGTAGGGTTTCAGTTGGGTTGCTTCCTTTGGGAAATCTGTCAAAATCACAGTGACCTTTATTTCCTTCACAATAAGGTTGCTGTCAGGGGTAAAATAACTGAAAGGACGGCACAGGCCGTCAGTTAATATGACATAAGAGCTTTAGAGAGAGTCAAACAGTCAACTTTTTTTTAAAATTCGTGTTCGTTATTAACGGCCAGTTATGTTCTAGCTAGACGTACTGTTGTAACAAGCTATGGTGGTAGAATGATTTATTTTATCTGAAAAGTCTTTTGTTTATGTCCTGTAACATTTTTTCAGAAACATTACAATACGCCTCCTTGTTGCGCTTTATCTAAACATGGCCGTGTCATAGTTATCTCTCCCACCGGAACTGATGTTTATGGTTATATGATTGTCAAAAATAATACAACTACATGCATGGGACATAAACGACCAAAACATTATGTACTTAATTTATACAATACTTATTAGGTTCTGCCCGCAGCTTCGCCCGTGTGGATGACGGAAATTGCATGTTATTATACATATAAACCTTCCTCTTGAATCACTGTATCTATTTAAAAAACCGCATCAAAATCCGTTGTGTAGTTTTAAAGATCTAAGCATACATACACACATTAGGACAGACGCGGGAAGCGCTTTGCTTTATACTATGTAGTGATTTAAGCTGTCAAAGTGAAAAATGTCGGGAATTTAGTCCCATCTTTGGGTCAACCACACTCTAAAGAAGACTGCCACAATCCACTGACGTTCAGCCAAAGGAGAAATGAGGAAAATGTCGTGGGGACAGTTTCAATTAGGAATCTGGATAGCTATAAGAGTCGGCTAGAAAGAAACGCTGGATGGACTGTGTGAAAGATGATATGGATAGTAAGGTAATGACTACCGAGATTACGACTAATAGAGAAGTATGGAAGAAGAAGACATGTTGCGTCGACACCAAATAAATTGGGATAAAGGCAGGAGAATGATGAGATGAACATTTATATATATAACCTGGATACTTAACTCTTAGCCTAAGCAACAATGGAAGGATTGTGTGAAAGATGATATGCCTAGAAAGGGGATGACTACCGAGATGGCGACTAATAGAGAAGTATGGAAGAAGTCATGTTCCGCCGACCGTAAATAAATTGGAATAAGGGCAATAGGTCGTAACAGCATCCTGAAAACTGTAGCCCAGAGCCTCGGCTCTCCGATTGTACAGCAATTTGTGCGGAGGCAGATTTTTACTAACAATATGCAATCACTTTTTGTATGTTACTAACACTTAAGAGAGATTATCCGAAAGGGCTACCCCGGAACATAAAGGGCTAAGGAAGGAACATGGATGAATTTTAGTCAGTAAGAGTCATGCTATGGCAACTGCGAACTATAGAAATATTCATGTTTTTTCTTTAAAACAGCGCCATCTAGTTCATAGTTAGAGTAAAATAAAGGTCGATGTTGCTATATTGAATACATAAAACACAATGGTGGAAAAAAAGTCCCCACAAAGTGTGATTATGAAATTGTAAATGGTTGATATTCTAATAAATATTACAAAGTAGGTATAATGTATGTTTTGCAGCATTTAGAGATATGAAACCGCAGTGTAGAAAAATATTACTACGTAAATGAATTTTATAAACATGCAGATTCTCTTTGCATTATAGCAACACTTTAAATGCAAATGTCGGTTAGCTGGTTGTGTACTTGCTCGTGCGCATTTTTGCAATTTTAAAGTTTTGGTTATTTTGCATGTGCACTGGTTTACACATTAGAGACCTTTTTGTCAATAAATTATTATTATTTCAATGTTAAAATCCATTTTAAAGTTTCGTCCCGATTCAGCCTGTTTTACGATAGATAGACAGGCAATAGCTGCATAGGTACATATTATAGGTAGAACTAATACACCTACACACGCAGATATGCAGATATGTCTGTGTGTGTAGGTGTAATAGCTTTATCTAACTAACTATGAACTAGATGGCGCTTATCGTGAAGCATTAAAAAGTACGCCAAGTTGCCTGTCTATGTCCCTATACATATTGTAGTCTTTGGTAAGAGTCTGACACTCCCTTCCGCTCCAGCCAGAGCGGGAGGAGTCAATTGATGACCCTCAAAAAAAAAAACTAACGCTATATGGGTATTTGCGTTTGAAATAAAGCTATTCTTTTCTATTCTAATAGAATGGTAATGACTTACGTTCAGCCAAAAATCTCCTGAAGAGGTTCTTGAACCCTCTGTACTCCTTCTCTACCAGGGGGCGTCTGGTCTCGTGGACTCCAGCCAAGAGTCTTTCCAGCTCGCCCTCGAGCCGAGTGAGGGCATCGCGTTTAGTCGCCTCCTTGAAGTCCCGAGAACCTGATGGAGTCCTTTGGTGGCTGCGGATCTGGAAAGGCAGATTTTGAATTGAGACTTGATTTTATAGAGTACAGAAAGTAATACTTAAATAAAAAGTTAAAAAAAAATCGTTTATTTTCATTTACTTTTTTTGTGCGGCTTACCGCACAATAAAAAAAAATATAATAAAATAATAAAAAATATCTAATAAATATAAATAATCAATTATAATATAATGTAAGTCATAATAGGAGGAAAACTATGTAAATTGTAACAGGTTGATTTTCGAAAATACCTTTTTCTCTAAAGATGCATAAGATGCATGGTCAATTGTTCAATGCTAACAACACATCCATCTGATCTCGCCAATATACTTACCGTGTATGGCTTAATGTTAAAGTCGGTATATTACGACCAACCGATCGAATGCACATTCCAACAAATAATTTTTCTGGGACATTTCTTTAATTCCTTAATCATGATAAATTGTCGAGAATATCAAGAAATTGACAATCGCCAGCACATCAAGTTACCACAAACTGTAAAATTGTCTCAATTGATATTGAGCTTAATAAGCTGGTGTAAATTGATGCGCTGGTGACCGCACATTTGGTCTAAACCCGCCTTTACAGATTAAAATTACTGGATTTATTAAAAAAACGCGCGCTTAAGACAAACAACGCAATACCATTAGACCTCGCTTTGTTTTCCTAATAATATTTGCATTAAAATGCCTTTGAAGTAGGTATTTATTTTTAATATTTACTTGGTCAACAGTTAATTGCGATGCGTGACTATGGAAGGCCGTAACCATAAACAATATTATGGTTTTTATAAATAGATGGCAAGTTCCTGCTCTGCCTAATCCACGATTACTTCCAGAATATACGGTCAAAGTTCTAACAGAAGTGGCTTGAATGAAACGCGAAATTGAAAATTTCCAAATCATATAAATTCAAAGTCACCGCTGTTTTACCCTTCGGGGATTACAAACGTTGTAAAGCATGATTTACACCGTCCGATTTAGTTGCCCGTGGCATAGCATAAGTTGAAACATGAGAATAAATTTTGATTAAGACGCTGCAAGTCATTTGTTGCTTCAATTTCATTTAACCTTTTAACGCCAGAGCATAAACGCACGCGCGTGCCCTCCACGCCAAACAACAAATCTATTAATCATGAATTTCCCAATATCCATGGTGTCTTTTAATTTGTTGCATGTCATTAAATATACGAGAGCTTCAATTTTTAAGATATCTATATAAACACTCACAAAAATAATGATATAATTCTTTATTGTGTTGTTGCCATTGTTACATATTTGTGTCGTTGGCGTACAGGGCATGCGCTTGCTTGTCACGCATATATATGTGTTCTCAATGTTATGTGTGTTCAATGGCTGGTTCAAATGGTTAATACCACAGACAAGAAAATTGCGTCGTGTTTAACGACTTACTGTACAGTCGCCAGCACCACAAGGTACCATAAACTGTCAAATTTTCTCAATCGATTTTGAACTTAACGGTCAACGCAACGCCAACGCGTCAACTCGGTTTCAATGCATTTGGAGAAATTACCTTGTTATTATACCTTGATGCGTTGTCGATCGTACAGACGCCAGCATATCAAGCTATCCCTATCTGTCAAATTTTCTCAATTAAAAATGAACCTTATGTCTTTGTTGAAATACTATCAAAGAAATTTGACAGATTGTGGTAACTTGATGTGCTGGCCTCTGTACTTTATTTAAGTTATTCTAAACCAAAACAATTCCAATGGCAAAAGCCATGTCTGTCTGCTGTTAGTTAGTTATTATTCGTTATCTCTTGTTTTGTTTAGATTTAATCTTATCTTAGATACGGGGTGTGTATATGATGTTCCTATTTATTTTCTGAGATTATACCTATACACTCATATCTGCCTAGCCTTTTCCCAACTATGTTGGAGTCGGCTTCTGGTCTAACCGGCTGCAGCTGAATACCAGTATTTAGTTGGAGTGACTGCCTATCTGATCTCCACAACCCAGTAACTGAATAATACGATACGCCTTGGTAAGACAGGCGTGCGGACTGTCAAAGATGCACAAATAACAGCCGGGACCAACGTGCTTTCCGAGGCACGGAGGAGTCTTGGTATGTAAAGATGGTCACCCATCCACGGCCAACCTCGGCAAACGTAGTTTAACCTGATAGATCGACCTGTGCGACTTTTATTTCTTAGCCACGAGCTCCACCTCATATATCATACGATAATGTTTTCATATTGCTAGGAAGATCGGTTTCTGGGAGATGACATTACCCATTATTCTTTGTTATGATGTGTTTGCTCATTAAATAAACACTAACACACCCATCTCAGATATCAGAAAAATACTGTAAATATTTGGTGTTCGCCCCCCATTACATGGGACTTAAGTGGCGAAATTTGGGTGCATTGTAAGTACATCTCTGCCTTACCCCTTGGGGGAAAACATGCGTGATGTTACGTTATATAGTAGAAACAAGAATATTAAATAATGACTAACAGTTAATCAAAAAAATATCTACGGGAACTCACTATCCATTCAATGAATTCGTCGTAATTACACAATTAACTTGTGACAGTTACCGAGTTCCCACATAAATAAATATTTAAATAAGTATGTACATGCAAACAACTAAAACATCTGCATATTATTTTGTCTTTGGTCTACGTCTAAAGAGGCCACTTATTAAATATATTTGTAATCTAGTCTATGGCTATAGGGCCTTTGGTATATTGAAGTCAAAACATAGGCATAGTCTAGTTTTAGTCATTCTTCACATAATGTGTGATTTAACTTGTCTTTTTTCTAACGGTACCTAAAATAAACTGTAAAGTCTTATCTTCTTGATTCAGCCTTGAATTGAACGTCCTTTGCCGATCAGACTAATTTAATTGACAATAGGAACCACAACAGCCCACATGACTGTATCAATGTTTTCCAAAATCTCATGAGAAGTCAAATTACTTCACATACCCAAGTCCTGCATAGTTTAGCCTCATAATCCATGATTTTCACGAAATATATTCACAAACAGAACATACTGGGTTCGCTACACACGTCGTTCGTTGTCCAATTCTGTCGGCTGACTGCGTTTGATTCGACAATTCGGCCTTATCGCGCTTGCGCACGAATGTGTTTAACACCGAATGGTCTTGACATTGTCGAATAGCCGAAATAATTTCTTTGGGGCATCTATACAAATAAAAATGCTATTCGTTTGTAAGCGCATCACTTGAGAACGGTTACGCCGCCGATGTGGGTTTCTTTTGTTTTAAAATATTCGTTATATCCCGAATCACTATGCAAATCAAAATTGGAAAAGTTTCAAATTCAGAAACAACTGAACACTCATTCTTCCATAGGTTTTTGTCAAATGTATTTTTTGGAGTCGTCTGTGGATGAGTTGGTATAGAAATATTCATCTACTGGATTAAGGGTGAGAAAACCAGACTCTGGTTCTGAACCTGAATAAGGATACATAGCTATTTGTCATAACGATATAATGTGTGTGTTGGTCAAGTAGGTAAGTGACGTCAGATAAGTTGTATTGAACGTAGATAAGGGAAATTAACGTTGATTCTAAAGCACCCCCGAGACGGTCAAACTGTTTGATTCAAACCTTCTTTGATGAAACCGTTTGATGCCAGTTCGAACTGTTGTCAAACGGCACTGCGCAGTTTACGCCGTAATTAGACTTGTGATTGTGACGCACATAAATTGTGGGATGCCCTCGAACAGGAATTGCGATTTCCTTGTGTTTTTTACGTTAATGTCCTACGGTTTTACGCAAAAAGGGTAAGTTGTCCAAAGAATGGTACACGTTGTTGTTCTAACGCATCGGAAGACGATCAAACAGCAAAAATATGTAATTTCATTACACGAGCTCCAAACCCGTCAATGTTTGACAAACCTTTCAAACTAGCTGTGTAAACTATCAAAATAGTTTGAGTCAAACAGTTTGACAATATCGAGGGCGCTATATATTTTGTTACCTATGTTGTTAGTGTTGGTACGGTCTTTCTTAGGCTATGTGAAGCCTGCCAGGCACCGTAATTTATTACGTAACACACTAATAGTAGCAATACTAGCAATGGCTTTAATTTAAATTTTTCTATTTGACTAAAATACTTAACATTTTAGTTTAAAATTACCATTGTAACAGCATTCTTGAGGAGAGTTAGTTCATTCGTTTATTCGCAGAACACACGTCAATTTAATTGAAAAACCTTTTACCCTATCATCTGTTACTTATAGAGGAGTTCGTGGCTAGGAATAACAGCCATACGTCTACCCATCAGGTAAAACTACGCTTACCGGGGTTGGTGCGTGGATGTGTGACAATCTTCCCTGACTCCTCTGTGCCTTGGTAAGCACGTTAATAATAAATAATAATAATAATAATAAAAACTTTATTTCAGACTAGGTCCATAAATACTTATGTTAGTATTTTGGTGTTAGCAACAATGGTGCTTAAATAAGTAGTTAGGTTAGTATTGTTAGTTTTGACAAAAATATTTATTTACTCAGACCAATGACTGTCCCCACCCAGTGTCCTTGAAAGGGACAGTCCGGTCTGGCAGCTATCATTTTCAGGATGCTGTTGTTACTACCATGCAAGCGCTGCAGTAAGGAGGCCGCTTTCTACCGTAACCGTTTAAACCGTTGGTCCCGGCTGTTATTCGTGATGACAGAAGATCGAAAGTCTGGGAGCCAGTTTTAGAGTCGTGACGTATTATACGTTCCTCATAATGCGAGCCGCCATAAAGTTTAAATAATCAGACTGTACAGTCACCAGCACATCAAGCTATCACAAAACGACAAATTTTCTCAATCTGAACTTAACAATCAAAGGTTCAAGGTTTAAAATCACTTTAAAAAAATTGACAGTTTGGTATAACTGTCAAATTTTTTGATGCGCTAGCGACCGTACATTAAGTATGTACTTACAGACTACTCATATGATACTGTGCTAAGGAAATAAAGCTCATTTACGTTAGCCTTAGTTAGTAATTAATCCAAATCTACAAAGCCTCTACAAACATCATGCAATGAAAAGAAAATAATACACAATTTAGATACCCGCATTTAAAAAAAAAAAAAACAATCTACCTTATTTAACTATCTAGAAGTCATGTGCTTCGAATTTCATCATAATTTTGACAAATGTAAAAAAAAATGCTTTAAACAGCTGCTTATAAATGCTTTCACGATTGACTACGGTAAACCTAGGATTTTCTTCGGTAACACACATAGCGAATCAGTTTTTAATGCATTATTAGCTATTAGTGCCGCTTTGTTAAATATCAAGGCGTGTCCTCGGCCTGTGGTCGGTTGAGATGGTACGGAAGGAACCCTGGGTAAAAAAAAATATTTTGGATGTTTTTTTTTAATGACATTTTGCTGTTTATCCATAGGGTTGTCTACTGCTAAACAGGACTTGCTTGTGGGTGCCACAAAAGAATTGTAGCCTCCAGCCAGGGCTTAGTAAAACTTACAAACTAAGTTACTACACGCTAAGGGCACCCCCTGTGGGGTACGGACCTCGGCTTAGGGCGTCACTGGGGGAGGACAGCAATCGGTGCCTGTAGGGTATTTTTGGATGCAGGTCCCCTTATTATCTATGCCGGCAAAAAGATTCCCAAATCTAGGCGTAGGACACTTGCACTTGTTCACTTGAGCATTTTGAACATCCTTATCATTGTCCTGTTTGTATATATTGATATTTTAATGTATGTAATAATTTGCACGCTGTAAGGTAGACTGTAGCCGATCTCATTAATTTTTAATTTCATCATTTCATCAACATCTTATAACTGTACCTACATTCATAGCAAATAAAGTTCTGATTCTGATCATTCTCGTGCTCTTATTCCATTTTTATCAGGGACGGAGCAATAATATGTATTTTTTCTACTTACTTCTCTATTAAGGCAAAATTCACCAATGAAACTAAACGCGATTAGTACGTAAATCCTGTTAATAGCTGTCAGTGTCATTATTTTCCGTGGAATATTGACACTGTCTTGAACGCGGTTAAGATGTGCTGATCGGGTTCAGTTTCGTTAGTAAAATTGACACTTAGTAGTCATCTCGGTAGTCACTACCTTTCTAGCCATATTATCATATATCACACAGTTCATCCATTTGGTGAACTAAGTGAGAGGCCAATGGGCAGCATGCAAACTCTGACACCAGGTTAGTCACTAACCACACGGAAAGAAGAAGATCCATTTAGTCTTCCCGTACTCGTATAGTCATCCACATTCGTATTCAAAACTTTCCTGACATTTCTCTCATTCCTCCGCATACCATGAAAACCGATTTTCACTTTTCAGTCATCAGTTCCCTTTAGACTTAATTTTGGATTGTTTTCATAATCAATCCATTCGCGAAACACCACACATAGCTCTTAGCATTCTAATTTCAGCTGCGTGGCCTGCTTGCATTCGTCTATTTTGAATAAACCTATCTAAGTATTTCATACTATTTTAATCTTCACTTGATGCACGATAAATTTTAACCTTATGACGATAAAAGATAAGGGGAGGCTTGACCTCATTATTATAATAATTAAATGCATAAGCGACCGACATCAAAGAAAGTCATTGCCTGTCGACAACTCTTGAACATAATTTTACGAAATTTGTTCGAACAATGCTTCAGGGATTCAACAACTTTCCACAAACTCGCTATCAATACTAATTTAAATGCCAAGCAATTTTTTTTTTTAACTGGCAAACTATTTTATTTGGTTAGGTTTCCTAAGAAACGATGGATGGGCTGTGATAAGGCTAAAAAGCTGGTGGACTACCAACTACAAAGATTACGACTAATAGAGAAGTAAGTATGGAAAAAAAAATGCATATTGCGCCGAGCACAAATAAATTGGGATAAGGCAAAACAAAATGATGATGATTCAGTGCCATACATCACGAAAAACTGAAAACTTTATTTTTTATGTGCTATCTGTATTACTTTTATTATGTAGTTAATCGAAGGTCTCCGTGTTAATTAAATTACGACAAGAGGATGCGATTACATTCCGTTTCTTTTTACGAGCTAATTTTATTGACATTTTATTTATTTAGATAGGTCCATAAAACTGCAGTTTATATCATGAAAACAAATAAAAAGAAAATAAAAATATCAAGTGACTGACGTATAATGACGTTACACGTGCCATACGTAAGTCGATTTCCCGCGCAAATCACCACAGACCACAGACTAGAGAATTGTTGATTATAATTATTATTTACGACGACATTAATTACTACACAGGGTTGTCACTTATCACCAAATTCAATCGTAAGTTTTAATCGTTTGGCAACTAATTATCAACGCTAATAAACTTAAAATCATGTTTTCTGTAGTAAAAACTTAACTTTGCACTTTGACATTTAAAAACTGTGTATTTTTCCTCCAACAAGTTATTTCACCGCTTGTTTTTCAACAGATTTTCTTATAAAAACATATGTGATAACAACAAAAACAGTTGTTTCGCTGCTTTTCATTCATGTGTGTTCGTCTAGTCACGTTGGCTGGGTACTTACAGTAAATTGACATCAATATAGTGCGCAGTTAAAACGTATGAATCTAGATCTATTATGATGATGATTGCGTAGCAATTGCGTAAGGTTGTCAATGTTGAATGAGTGGATTTAAATAAATTGCAAGCACGCCATTATTTATTAATATAATTAAGAATTTAACATATAATTACGCGGAATAAAACTGTAATCTTCACAAACAAATTAATCATTAATGCAGCTACAAGTAAGCTGCCTGGATGCTTGTCAAATTTTCTGACTGTACACCCTGGACCTGGGCAGTCAGCCCTGACCGACCTTGCTGATCTAGCTAATCTTTTTACTACGCCACAAGCTATTCTCGTACCTAAGCGTACTGACATAAGATAACAATTAGGTATGTACTGGTTAGCAGGCATCGCACTGATTATAATTTTCAATATCTTCTTCGAGTGGCTGACACTAAAGTGGGTGATAGACGTGCGAACTAAAAGTACGCGGTTTTTAAGATCGCGAACTTACTCGGCTCGACGTCGGTGACACACGAGAAGCTGGATCACACTGTATGACCATGTCATCGACGGAAGAAGCTTTGTGTTATTTAGGAATTGTATCTTTATCCCTCCTCGTGCATCTGCATGAACTGCCGAAAAAAATTGGCGGCTCGTGGCTCGCAGTACTGCCACACGTACGAGCCGAGACGAGCTACGAGTAAGATTTCAAACCGATTGGATCGGCGGCGAACTTGCGCGGCAATTTTAAAGTACTTACGCGATTTTAAGGTGACACACAGGCGAAAAAGGTCGTCGAGCGACAAGTCCGCGTACTTACTCGCACGTCTATCACCCACTTAAGGTTCATTATTAGGTTAGTACGAGGCAGCAATTTTGATAAGCGCACGATAACACTAGATAATGCCGCAGGCTAAAAACTGTCGATTTGATAAACAATAATTAAGTACATTACGTAAATAGTTAGTTACCGACACGTTACACCCACATTTTCCCTGTTAAAAGCCAAAAAAAAAAACTAAATATTGTAACTCTACAAGCACTGCCAACCCTAATTTAGCGCAGTATTCACGTGCCCGTCTATTGAATTTATGTCTATTTATTTTAAATGACATTGCAAATAAATACAAAGACTATTTCAAGATCACGTATGGCGTAGGTATATAAATACGGGATTATTGTTATTTTACCCTAATAGTTAGGGTAACCTAAAAAAATTTTTTTTTAGGTAGTAACCTACTTTATGCAGTATTTTTATCTGTAAGTAATTAATTATTGTTTTATAACACAAAACGGCTTAAAAACAGGAAGCGTATACTCTCCCCAATGCTTATTGTATTTCTAATTAAAAATATTTAATCAATTCAAAACAACAGACTATTGCAAGTACAGCGAAACCACTTAACATATAAAATACTTGGAAACAACATATAAAACTCTTGGTTAAAATAAAATTAACATAATGGCAAGTTCTGCGATAGACATGCGCGTCACGCATCCAGTGAGCTAATGAGATTCAGTAGAACGCACTCATTCACAACCACATTATCAATTCGTGAACCTAACGACCGCAAAAGAACATTAGAGGGCAAGAAAATAAATATTATTATTCAATAAAAAAAACACTAAATTTCGACCAACCTTGCTCAGTAAATCCATTTCAGTTATCAATTCCTTGTCCTTATTATAAAAATATTTATAAAATAAATAACGCTAACACTATAGTATCGTTCTTAATTCAATAGATTTAAGCGGGACACGATGTGCGTTCTCGCTCAGAACGCAATGGCCGACTACAGACTGCTATGATTGTGACAAATAATATATAAGTAGTTGATAAGTTATCTTCATCGTGAATGCGTTTGAACCATTACCTATTAACTCAGATGATTTGGAATATTCTCTGCAAGTGGCCATGTAAATGATTGATAGTGATATACCTAATCTTTAATCGTAGAGTTACGGAAAAACACGAAGGCTGAAGATGCGCTGGAAATAATTCGTTCAAGTATGTATCATACCTACCTACCTACATACATATTAATTACAAGCATGCATATATTGCAGCAAAACCACAAAGAACTAACATCGCCTCGAACCTTGGACCTTGAAAACCAAGTTAGCTTCAGCTAAAAAGAAACAGGAAAGGATTTCTGTAATAAAAACTAAGGATCCGTTTGACGCTTTAATATAAGTTTTTTGTGAAAAACAAGTATAGTGTAGTTTGATATTGTGCGTGCCAATTTCACCAATAAGAGCAGTGGCCCAGTGGTATCGGCCTCGACTTACGAGTTGTAGGTCGTGAGTTCGAACCCAAGCAAGCGCTTTACTTTGTGTATTTAATTTCATCATCACTGATCTCAATACGGTGAAGGTAAACATCGTGAGGAAACCGGCATGTCCTAGAACCATAAATTCGAAGACATGTGACCTCCGCCGACCCGCACTGGGCCCGCGTGGTGGATTATGGCCCACTCCCTCTCACTGAGAGGAGGCTTGGGTCCCAGCAGTGGTAACATTATAGGCTGATTATGTAATTTCACCAAGTAAACGGACACGATCAGTATATCTTCACCAATAAAACTGAACACGATCAGTAAGTACAGACGCCAGCACATCAAGCTATCCCTAACTGTCAAATTTTCTCATTTAAAAATGAACCTTATGTCTTTGCAATAAAGTTGAAATAGTGTGCGTTACCCTAGCAAAATCATGTCGAAAATTGCCATTTAAATCTTATAGATAATTAGTTGCCCCATTTCTGTAATTGTTGCGCACATTTTTAAATTTGTTGCACTTATAGTTTTTTAGTTATTTAACAAAAACATTTTCTGCTGGGGTAACGTTACTAACGTTACCGCAGCCAGACCTTTTTCTTTTTAATGGGAATATTGAAATAAGTATTAGCTATATAATTAGTTGTCTAGACGAGGTAAATGTTGCACATTATTTTGTATTTGTTCTTCCTTCGGCTGCGAAGTTATTCAAGATCCTGCTGGAGTAACGTTTCTGGTTTTGCTGGATCTCTGAAACGGGTAAGCGGATTCTTATCATCTTTTGTACATGACTTCTTAGGAACTAGTTCTAATTAGTTGTGCAATAATAAAACCAATATAATGTACTGTTTAAAAGGTATTTAATTAAATATAAAAACCATTCAATAGGTCCTACCACTCTGAATAAGAGCTCTACAGACTTACTTTAAGCGATATTCTGTAGCTTATAACTGCCTTCAAATGTATGTGAAGTTTCATTAGTATACTATAAGTAATTAACAAATTATGATGATATTCAGTTCTCCACGTTCGCGGTCACGATGCGCGCGGAGTTATTTGGCCACAGAAAAGCCTGTATATGGATATTTAAACAGAATTTTATACCAATAATTAGTTGCTTACTTCAGTTTTATACCTGTAAAATTTCAGCATCGTACATACAATAATTAACGAGATAATAAAATAAAAGTCATTAGGATGTGTAACCCAACCAAGTTTAATGGTTACAAAAAAGCGACCGCGTAGAACATTAGGCTATCTTCTAAAATGTTTAGTATAATATACCTTATAAGTTCGGTACAGACGCGTACACTGTTAAATACATAACAATAATTTATAATATCCTGTACTATGAAAACATTATTATTATTATCTTTCGGCTACTTATTATTACATAGGCATCTCTTATGTGCATAATAGGGAATATGCAAGTAATTCAAAACTTTTTTATTTTCTAAATATACATTGTATTGGACCATAGAAATAATTTGCTGCATTTGTTTAAATTTTTAATGCATCATATATTTAACAATTCACTATTTTATGTTGCATGTTTTTGTTGAAACTAAACGACGTATGATGCCGGTAGTTAGTAAAATTATTCAATTAAGGACAAAAAATAAGATGTAAACAAAGCGTATCGAGGTTAGTGACGTCAAAGTAAAGCTTTGACTGTCACGAACGTTTGAAGTGTAGTAGAAAATTGTAGGAGTAAATAATTTATAGTTCAATTGCAATGATTATTTTACCTGTAAATAAAAATATTTAAAAAAAACATGTTTTTTTTTTAACACTTGTGTACACATCAGTACTAAACTTGGTAACACTATCCTACATATTTAAGAAGATAGCCTAATGTTCTACGCGGTCGCTTTTTTGTAACCATTAAACTTGGTCGGGTTACACATCCTAATGACTTTCATTTTATTATCTCGTTAATTATTGTATATACGATGCTGAAATTTTACATGTATAAAACTGAAGTAAGCAACTAATTATTGGTATAAAATTCTGTTTAAATATCCATATACAGGCTTTTCGGTGGCCAAATAACTCCGCGCGCATCTTGACCGCGAACGTGGAGAACTGAATATCATCATAATTTGTTAATTACTTATAGTATACTAATGAAACTTCACATACATTTGAAGGCAGTTATAAGCTACAGAATATCGCTTAAAGTAAGTCTGTAGAGCTCTTATTCAGAGTGGTAGGACCTATTGAAGGGTTTTTATATTTAATTAAATACCTTTTAAACAGTACATTATATTGGTTTTATTATTGCACAACTAATTAGAACTAGTTCCTAAGAAGTCATGTACAAAAGATGATAAGAATCCGCTTACCCGTTTCAGAGATCCAGCAAAACCAGAAACGTTACTCCAGCAGGATCTTGAATAACTTCGCAGCCGAAGGAAGAACAAATACAAAATAATGTGCAACATTTACCTCGTCTAGACAACTAATTATATAGCTAATATTTATTTCAATATTCCCATTAAAAAGAAAAAGGTCTGGCTGCGGTAACGTTAGTAACGTTACCCCAGCAGAAAATGTTTTTGTTAAATAGTTAACTAAAAAACTATAAGTGCAACAAATTTAAAAATGTGCGCAACAATTACAGAAATGGGGCAACTAATTATCTATAAGATTTAAATGGCAATTTTCGACATGATTTTGCTAGGGTAACGCCCACGTTGAAATAGTATCAAAGAAATTTGACAGATTGTGGTAACTTGATGTGCTGGCCTCTGTACATATAAAACGCGTTCAAGCATGTGTAAATATTCCACAGAAAATAAACACGATCAGCACAAACACCCTGTTTTCACATCTTGCAACATCATGGTGGGTTTCGTTGGTGAAATGGTGAATTTCACCAACGAAACTAACTAAGACAGCAGGCAAATGGCACGTATCCTTAAAGACCAGTATTTGTGATGTAATAATATTGATTTTATAGCATGTGGAATTCCAGCAAGGTGTTAAGTAAATGAGGAAACATGACAATTTCAAGACGGTAAGGATGGATGAGTAATGTCTTCTAATTTGGTCTCTACAAGTAACTATTAGTGGTGGTTTAGGGTCGAAACACATAACCGCGTTGCGACGCCGCAACGCTAAAAGCGGCAGTTTGCGTTGCGGCGCCGCGGCGGCGCGCGGCGTCGCGAAAAAGAGAGTTTTACCGTCGTATGGTAGGGTAACCAGTTCCTCGTGATTTTCGATTGTGGGTAGACGTGTCTCTGCCATGGATATTATTTGTTATTAAGAAAACATTACTCTGTTTTAAATATACGACAAAGAAGATACTGGATACATCTATTTAATAAGATTATTTAATACCGATGGCGAGAACTTTTCTCGAAACAATAGAACATAAACAATAAAACGCATTAAACAATTGAGTATTGAGTATTGAAATAAAAAACATTAAAGATAGACTAGTTTTTTTTCGCCTACTTTAGAATGAGTGTATCATCATTTGAAGAGCTATAAGCAGATTATCAAAATATATAGAAAATAAATATTAAAGGAAATGTTGGGCTTAACTGTAAGGTAAAGTAAAACAAATACGTTTTTTATTAATATTTTTGGTACTAGGAATCAAATTAAGTTATTAGCATTATACTTAATTACTTACTTTAAGAATACTTTAATTGGTCTTTCTAAAATACAATGATTAATTCAAGAAAAATCAAACTTTTCGTTTTGTATACCATAGGAAGTACCTGTCGTTTCGTCCAGGGTAAATTGTGAATTTATTGTACGTTGTTAGTTTGATGGTTCGGAGTGTATTTGTGAGGATGAGGCAGTCCGCAGTTCGCAGATCGCATCATTGTCAACAAATATGACGTCATAACACAGGAATTTGAGCCGCGGTGCGGCGCCGCACCGCTAGAATCGGCGCTGACGCCACTGCCAATTTTAGCGGCGCGGCGCCGCAACGCGGTTATGTGTTTCGGCCCTAAGTCCTAGCAATATATTAATTCATCTTTATTTGCGAACTGACTGTTAAACTGATACTCAATTGAATAAGTGCACATCAATAAAACACCAATTTCAGGTTTGACCGTAATTCAGAAGAAGTCCGCATCACAGAGTATTTGTGCCTCGGGTAGGCTAGTAGGGTAGATTCAGCTGGGAATCAAAAAATAATTATTGAGTCAACTATTAGATTTTCTGGAGGAGATCAAGTCATTTATTCAAATTGGGCTGAAAATCAGCACTTTTTGAAGGTCAAAGTTACTTAGGACAGTCCCCCAAAAACACCCACCCTTCACCACTTCTTAGTGCTTTAGCTGGGAAGAAGAAGTGGCGCAACAAACTCCCCAGCAGCACAGCTGTCTGTTAAGTTGGGAGAAGATAGTGAGATCATTTTCGGTATCGCTTCTTGACAAAATCTTTTGCTCTTTGTGTCAGAACTTGCCAGTCTGGTGACTTCTATGATCTGATTTGCTGTGCAGAAAATCAAGGTAGACCTGACTAAGGCTATTATCATCTAGAATAGCTAGTTTTAGCTTTGTTGGCCCAAAACTCCGCAACTTCTACGATGTTATCGTTGGAAGCGTCACTTTGACTGCATGTTTTGGGCAGAGGTCACTTTGACTGCATGTTTTGGGCAGAGGTCACTTTGACTGCATGTTTTGGGCAGAGGTCACTTTGACTGCATGTTTTGGGCAGAGGTCACTTTGACTGCATGTTTTGGGCAGAGGTCACTTTGACTGCATGTTTTGGGCAGAGGTCACTTTGACTGCATGTTTTGGGCAGAGGTCACTTTGACTGCATGTTTTGGGCAGAGGTCACTTTGACTGCATGTTTTGGGCAGAGGTCACTTTGACTGCATGTTTTGGGCAGAGGTCACTTTGACTGCATGTTTTGGGCAGAGGTCACTTTGACTGCATGTTTTGGGCAGAGGTCACTTTGACTGCATGTTTTGGGCAGAGGTCACTTTGACTGCATGTTTTGGGCAGAGGTCACTTTGACTGCATGTTTTGGGCAGAGGTCACTTTGACTGCATGTTTTGGGCAGAGGTCACTTTGACTGCATGTTTTGGGCAGAGGTCACTTTGACTGCATGTTTTGGGCAGAGGTCACTTTGACTGCATGTTTTGGGCAGAGGTCACTTTGACTGCATGTTTTGGGCAGAGGTCACTTTGACTGCATGTTTTGGGCAGAGGTCACTTTGACTGCATGTTGTGGGGCAGAGGGAGTAGAATAGTAGGTAAGCATAGTTTGCGACACGCCTCCACATCCACACCCTGCTACCTTTTCCGTTTTCCGAAGCTCGTGTGGGTGTGTGTCAATAATAGGTACGCAATAATAATTCGCGACTTCAATCATGTCACGATCAAATCCATCAGATACCAATTTAATTATGATTGATAACGGAATTAACAGAAATTCAGCTGATCATTGCAAAGATGACTGTCTGGTTGTTATTTTTTGGAATTACCGCAGAAGCGAGTCTGCATGAGACTGCATTTTTGACACTGACTTGCTAAAACGCTCAGACTCTGCCTTGTAGCAAACATGTTGGGCATATTCACGTTGTTATTACATCAGATTTGATGACACACCCACTTACGACTGTGTCGTTAATCTGGTAGCTGATGCAAAGGACTGATTATGTTTTACGTGTTAACATAGTAACATGATAACTATGATACGGATGTATGTTCAGGAACAGCCACTATTTGGAAGGTGTGCGGTAGCGTCAGCGCCATCCTGGCCGCGTGTGCTCGCTTGTGGGACGCGGTTAGCGTTGTATAAGACTGAGTCAGTCTTGAAAGAGGCTCAAGTCCTTTTTTAAGACTTGGTACTAATAGTCTCACGAGTCTTTTGAGTTTTTTTAGACCTATGAGTCCTTTTGAGCTGAACTTAGTCATTTCAGTTTAAACTACATAACACGATTTTTATACCCTAGCTTAAAATTGTTAATTATTGTTGACTAGCTTTTGCCAGCGGCTTCGCCCGCGTGGTTGTAGGAAATTATCCCACGGGAACTGTACATTTTTCCGGGATAATAATACTTACCTTATATGCTATTCGAGACTATAACCTATCTTTGTGCAGAGTTTCAAGAATTTCAAGTTTCATCCAGATCCGTTAAGTAGTTTTTGAGTTTATTCGTTACAAACATACATACAAATCTTTCCTCTTTATGATATTAGTATAGATTGTAATAGTCATCCATAAAAAATGATTTAAAAAAGTCCACAAAGGGTGGTTATTTGCTAAAAAAAATACTGTTGAGAAGCTATTGGCGATTTTTAGATTATTATATCATAGCAGTTATCAATAAATTAAGAATTGAATATACAATTTTTACTACTGTAGAGGTTTTGTTTAAATAGTTTCACAATAAATTATAGCTTTAAGTAAAGGGGGCAAGAGATACAGAAAAAAACGTGTTTTTCCTTCTTCCTTAAACTATCTCAGGTCTACTCTATGGTTTTTCCCGCCACACACAATTGTGCGTAAATCTATGACTAAAATTTCATGCATGCTTATAAGGAAATAAAACTCTCATGCTGTTGTTATTTTATAAAATGCAGTTATATGAAAAATGAGTGTTAGAATTTTAAAATGTACCTATATAATAATATATCTAAAAATTAATGTTAGGATAACACCACCAATGTATTACTTTTTTACTAAGCCACATAATAATAAAATTATACATGGTTCTGTATTTCCTGGGTTAAAAAAAACACAAATTGTTAATAACAGCTTTAGGCATGATGATGGGAATGTTGACTAAGTTTCTAAAATCTAAGACCTGTTATTAAAAAGCATTCCTTGATTGAAAATCTATGGTTGATATTAATCCTTCATGATATAGAATAAAAAAATTTGGAAAGAAAATTAGAAAATAAAATATTTCTATACAATCACTACTCCATTATCCACATAAATATTATCTACAACAATTTTGTACACATAGATAAATTGTTATATGACTTTTACATAGAAGAATGTAGCCAAGTAAGCTTACCGCTGGCTTCAGCCTGTTGTCATCAGCCTGAAAGGTTTGTGAATAAAAAAGAAATTAAGCACCATAGACAACTTCATTATTAGTTTTTGCTGCAAGAAGTTTATAAGCAGATAGATCATAGACACAAGTAAAGTTTGACCACTGTGACAAAGGTTTCATTATTTTATCTGACTGTCAGCTTTTCTGAAGATATCTTGTGAAACCTTTGAGTTTAGTCATACCTTAGGTTATTATTTTGCAAAGACAATGGTTAATAAATTTTATATAATTTGATGACTATTAATACCTAATTGCCACATAACAAATACAACACAGTATTATTTCTAATAACACTTGCTTTTAGTAATTCTTCACCTATAAATTGTTTGCCATCTAAGTGTTAATAAAATATCTAGCAAAAAAATACATACTTTGTACATAAATTGTGTGCAGGCAGTATCTATGTACCTAGGTGATGAAGCATATATTTTATAATGTTAATCTTTACTCAAGGTCCAGTAAGGCCTCTTCAAGGCAATCAACATTTTTGCATGTGGGTACAAGAAATTAATATTTTAATTTTTTCTAATAAGCCTGTTTTAACACATATCCAGCCATTAACACAGCTATGTGTTTCCTGTTCTTTAACACAGTGACCCATACATATACATGATCAATTTTAAGCTCAGTTTCAATAAATCTGCCTCACCTTTTTCCAACTATGTTGGGGTCGGCTTCCAGTCTAACTGGATGCAGCTGAATACCAGTATCTTATATGGAGCAACTGCCTATTTGACCTCGACAATCCAGCATTAAGCTCATTTTAATTTATTTTAAGCTGACATAAATATGTGTTTATTGTTAACAAATTGCAATGCATGTTGAAGGCACTCACTAATAGCTAGCACCTGACAAAAATAGAGGCTGTGTTAAATCAAAGCTGCGTACAATGTACTTGTTTAAATATTTTTCAAAATATCACTTCTTACTAACTTACAAAAGCCAATAAAAATTACACCCTAAGAAAAGCGCAATAGAGTCAATATTGGAACTGTATTAGTTGAATTTATGCCAAATTCAAAACCTGTTTCGACTTTCAAAATAGGCGGGAACCATTTTACGCACAATTTTATTTTATGTCAAACGTAACGTGCTCAAAACGGAGCTACAGTGCGGAGGTTATTAGCTTGTCTTAGATTGGATCCTTGAATATTTTTAAGACTGATTATCATGACCACGACATGAGTGCAAGATAGAACGAAAACTTAATGATTTTAAGTGACCCATCGTCGACCTCTAAGCCGTAGCAAGGTCATGGAAGATAAATAAATGCTACTAACAAACCGATTGGCACTCGTGCGATAACAAATATAATTCAGTCACACTACAGATAAAACTATTTATTACCTTCTTATAGCCGTCTCTGGAGTCGGACATTATTTCTTTATGTAATAACTGATACAATACGAGATTATCACAGCAAACCGATAGCGGGTCGAGAAACGCGCGGTGTTTTATTACTTCACTTGTCAATTTTGACAGCAATTTCGGCAAACAAACAGATGATTGTCAAAAACGTTTCGTTTACCTTGTTACCTTGAAGAGTAACTAACAGAGTAGCGTAAAACGTCGGCGAAAACTACTATAGTCCGCGAAGTTCAAAATTGTTTACGTTTTTTGCAATTTACAGGTCAGTATTAGGTTGCAAATTGTAAAAAAACTAAAAAGTAAGAAAAATTAAATTTTGTGGGCTGCCCTGGCGCTTCCTCCATTTTCATTCAGACATTTTAACCAAGTAATACAAGAGGTTCTAGTTAATTCTATTTGATAGGTACCTAAAAACATTAATAACCGTAGATAAATCACAACAGTACTGACCTGTAATAGTAGCATTCTTGGAAAGTGAACCAACGAGAAAATCGACTCGATCAATCAGAGTGTACTTGTGTTCAAGCAAGCATACTTTCGTGAATACTGCGTGAGAGAGTGGCCCACAGCTGACGGATAACACTTCCTAGGGATCAAACCCTCTAAACCAAAGTCATGACCATTACGAAACATATGGAAGAGGTTTTATCTGTAATGGACATTATCATACTCCTTCTTGTCGCTGGCAAGTGACAAAACTTATTTTGAATTCAGTTGGGCTAAAACTTTGCCACTTCTACGGCATAATGCGGTGGCAGCGTAAAGCAGGATAGGATAGATAGTTTGTGACACAGCTCCAAATTAATTATGCCCTGCTGCCGGCCCAGGTAGAGCTACTACTACACTTGCCAGAGTTGATTTACACCCACCCACTCGGGAGACCGTTAAGGGACTTCCAATTGGACCACGGAAGGTTACAGGAAGGACATTATGATATGATGGAAAGATAAAAACGGCCCGATTTATAACACATTTAATTAGATACATTTATTTTTAATATAAATACCTTAAATTACTAACAATCAGAGCCACATCAAAGATTAGGACATTCACGTCTATGTGGCGATAGCAAAAATACTGAAGGTTTTTAATATCCGGTCCAAAACTTTGTATAGATAATACTAAATGGTTTTTTTTTCTTAATATTGAGCAATAATATACGTTTTAAAATTCGAGACTAATCCTGTTTATAATTTTTCTATCACACTTCACAATAGGCCAATATGTGTGTTTCTATAATGAATTAGGTAAAATTGTTCGATTCATTTAGATTTCTAGTAATTACCAAAAATGCTGATCAGAATATAACTTCAGTCAGATTTTTTTTATATTATTTACAGATTCAGCATCCAATCTGTCCCAGCCACCTTCATAAGGTCAGCGGTCCATCTAACTGGGGGGCGTCCCACACTACGCGGTACAATAGGCGGAGGACAGTGTTCTGGCGCAGCCTGGGAGAAGCCATAACCAGCAGTGGACTGCGATAAGTAATTCGTATACGCAAATTTCTTTGCTTCAATGATCACAAAACCAGTACCATACCTAATTTTTCGCCAATTGCCGTTATAAATATCCTGAAAGACATTTCATATAAAAAAAATAGCAAGGAATCGCAAGCACAACACAGAAAAATCCAAATTTTGCAAAACCTACCGTTTCGCAAAGTGGCTACAACATAAATTATTCACAATATCTAACATTTATTATACATTTATACAATTAAGATGGTGTTCGGGAAAATATCGCTTAATTATATTTTTAACATTCAATATAATATTATAGACAAGCCATCAATATTCTACAAAAAATATAAAACAGTAATTTAACTTTGACCTTAGAAAAGGCAAATCCATAATTCACTTAAATCTCCTTTTTAAATCAAGGTACTACTTACACATAAATAAATGGACATATAAAGCCCACGCTAATATAATGCGTGATAATTAGTGGGTACAGTCGAGGCAATAAATTGAAACACTACGTCAATTTGACGGGTTATAAAGCTATTTCATACAACTGTCGAAAAGTGACAGTTGTGAATTGAATATACGGACAATTCCAAATGGTAGTCACTTGGATTAACAATTAATTTCCCCGACTTTCACCAACAGTACACACATACAAAGTGTGTGTGTGTGTGTGTGTGTACAGTAGTGATATTAAGTCCCAGTAATAACAAGAGCAACTACGTGTGTTTGAAGCTATCTAAAACTGTAAGTACTAAAATCTTTGCAATTTTCTACAGTTGCCTCCGAAAGTTAATATAAAACAGGCACGCAAATACATTCCGAAAAATGTCTTTTAGGAAATATTTTTTTTACTTTTCAATATAATTAGACACCATTTATACAATAACATTAAATATTAAAGTCATGTATAGTTGATAACACAAAAAAGAAATACATTTTATAATTTCTTTGACTAATAGATAGGGAATTAATTCCAATTTCTCTTATGTGGCTAAAATCTAGGGGTAACGTAGAGAAACGAGACTAATATAACATACAATATTGAACCTTACATCACCTACCAGAGAATTCATAACCCATTTTCAGAAATATATTACCATTAAACACTTTATACAACTTTCAACCATATACTTCTAGAAATAAGGTTCAATATCAAATGTACATAGTAGTTTAGATATGTGACATATCACAAAGTAGTAAGAAATGGTTTTCTTAGTAAATATAAACTACCAATCAGAGTATAATCCATCAATCAATGAATGAATGGAGTGCTATCATTGGTTAGTTGCAAGTATCGCGTCATACTGCAAGAATCCAATAGGTTATTCTTCCTAAAACGCTGCCTGACATATTTCGTGTTGGTACAGTCGGGGAATTAATTGCTAAGCAATTGACACCCTCAATTTGTCGTGTTACAGCCCTTTCAAATAGTTGTGATTTATATAAGGTGTTAAAAAAATTAGAGCTGTTCCATACATTTTATTGAGTTACATATGCACAAATGTATGGAACAGATCATATTTTTTTCGCGATTTCAGGATTCATCCCATAGTAAAAGTCGTTCGTAATTCAAAGAGTTAACTTTTTTAACACCTAATACATACGGACAATTTAAATTGGTAGTCAATTTGCTAAACAATAAAAGTCCCTGACTTTACATGGAAATTAGAGCTGTATTCACCTTCCATTTCTTATTACTCTGTGTAACTAACAATAAATCGTGTAGGGCAGTTGTGGCAGTGTTGTTGATGCGGTCAATTCTTATACTTGTATTTTTCGTTCTTGTTTTCGGGGCTCTGGGGCTCAGTCGGACCGCTTTGACTGCTCCCACTGGCAGCCTGATCTCAGTCGGCTGTCCACTGTAAAATTAAAAAACAAAAAAATCATTTCATTTTCTAAGATATTATTATTCTATCTTACCTACTATTATTATGAATATGACGGTTTCTGAAGATGTTGGTTACTCAATCATGCCAGAATGGCTGACCGGATCTGGATGAAATTTAAATAAAAGAGTAATTTCATTGCACTTTGTTCAACAATGTTTATTTTTAATTGTTTTCTGTTACAACAAAAGCGTATTAACACTTTATTAAAAAATAAATTGACAGACTTTATTGTAATTTGCATGCTTTGCACATTTTAATTTTATTAGATAAGGTTTTCGTTATTTTAATAAATAATTAAACTGAACCACACATTTTGCCATTTATCCTGAAATGCAATGAAAAAATGAATATTCCTATTCCCTCCTCCATACTTGAATACCCAATATGACGACAATCAACACATTACCTTTTAAAACTTTACTGTTTTACTGTTCTACTTTACTGTTAAGTAGTTTAAGTTTAATTTTATTTGATGGTTTGGATGGACCTAAATTAATTTTGAGATACACCTAAATTTAAACATTGTCATGTATGAAATTGAGTCTGAGTTCTTAAAACTGAGATTCTGAATTCAAATATAGAACACCTTACTTTCAAACCAGCGCCACCCTGCCGGCTCAGTTCCTGTTCCCTCCTCTCCATTTCCTCTGTTCTCTTTTGATTGCGAGTCAAGTTGCTGGGGTCTTTGACCCCGCGGGCGGCTGCCTGTGCTGCACGACGTTCAGCCGCTTCGCTCTGCTGACGACGTCTGGTTTCCTAGTACCATTTCGATTCATGAATATAATTTGTCTATATTTTACACAACCAACAAACTTGATTGTTATCTCACATGAGACAATGTTTGGAGGAGTCGAAAACCTTATTTTCTTTCATTCTTTTGTCAGTTTCATAAAGAAGCCAGAAAGTAAATATTGTGAAGAGTGTTTTGTAAAAATTATAAAATCTAAACATAATGGATAAGAGAGTTTCTACAAATCGCAAAATAAATAAATATTGTGAAGTGTTTTGTAAAAATTATAAAATCTAAACATAATGGATAAGAGAGTTTCTACAAATCGCACTCAAAGACGCAGTAGATAATCAATGTCGCAATAATAACCAGTTTTAAAATTACTATGTGGTATACCTTCCCAATATTGGTGGTTGTTTTTCTATCTATAAATGTATGTATTTACAAAAAAAAAATGTATATAAGTAGTTTATCAGCCATCTCGTTACCATAACACAAGCATTAGGTTGCTTAGCTTGGGACAATATGGCGTTGTGTGAAATGTCCAAGGATATTATTATTATTATTATTATAATATAAAAATAATAAATAAGTAACAAAAATTTGTGGAATACCAGTTGGGTTTTGAACGTATCTATACGAGAATTATGGCAACTTACAGAGTCAGGAGTCAACACCTCGGAAGCTGAAGGTCTACAGCAGGATGTGACGAGCCCCATTTTAGAAAAAGTTTATGTTGTCTCCACCAAAACATAAAAACTACAATCTCACTTTCTTATCAATATCACCTGTCAATCGCCATCGTCAAATTGACGGATTTTGAAACGTTCAAAAACGGATTGAAACTAACCGTAGTTACGTTCAAAAATCAATAAAGGGTTCCAAAAATAACTGGCTGTTTCTTTGTAGAATGATGAGCTTCAACAAAAAAAAACCATTTGCCAAGTGTCAGGACAACCACTCATAATCAAAGATGTAAATAAATGGATATACATTTACAATTTTACATCAACATTCAAGTTTATCAAATAAAATGTATTTGTAAAGTGTTGAAGTTGAAGTGAAAGAAGAATTGAAAAAATGTTGTGAGTTATTATTTTCAAACATGATAAGCCCACGTTCGCGCGGACGTAAAAATATCGCGACGGGATTTTATAGCGCCCTGTATTTTCAACTCTGTATGTTAAGCCGAGCTTTGAAAATCCAAGAGTGGATTCCAGCACGTCGAAAATCACACTGTTGGATTTTCAACTCTCAGTGATTATCAGAACGTAGAAAATTCAGTGCGCAAAAAAGTACACCGCGAGAAAAAAACGCCCGTTGCGAACCAAGCCAGGGCTGTAAGTTAGTTGCAAAATAACCGCCATTTCTAAGCGTGAAGATAAAAAGAATTCACCATTCGCTGCCAGATCCAGTGGTGCATATTTGCCATAACTTAACAGCCACCGATATGTAAATAACAACAATATTCCACTAACGATACCGATTATCGATGCAGAAAAGGGACTAAGGCCGCCGCCACAAATAAAAACAAAAATAGACGTTGAGTTATTGATCGATGGTCATCATGACCAAGTAATAAAATCATAACTAGGTCACTGCAGGTAGTGCTGTTTTAAAAATACTAATTTACTGTAACAGAGTAATTAATTTATATCCAAATAGGTTTCTATTCTAAATTCTATGCAAGTTAAAAATTCTATACCAGTAACAATATTCTAAAAGTACAACACGAAACTTAATTTAATCGATCGACTATTTTTTTCTTCTGTAAAGATCGTTTCGTTTGTAGTACATCCCTAACGCGAAGTACATTTTGCTCGGGGACTGTCGATTTTCATTAAATAAATTGTAAATTGCTTTTACAAAATGCTATCGCGCGTAGCTTTGCGTTCAGGTATGTGTAATTAAAGAATAGTTCGTTTTTAAAGTACTTAAATGTGTTGTTAAAGTTTAGTTTTTAACCTTAACCCTGGGTTACGGAGGTTTATGTAATCACCGATTTGACGGGTGTCTCCGCGATTGTGGAAATTATTTGTATGAAAATTTGCCTTTTTACATGATTATTATGAGTTGTGAATATTAATCAAGTCGTTGTAGGCCGTCAATTTAGATTTTATGAGCATATAAGAGTAGTATAACCTATAATATGGGAACATAGACTGCATCTGATAATAAAATATCCAGTACTGCAGCTGATTAGTGTTTTAGCTTAATTTTTTTTGGATACCGTGAAAAGTAATATTCTCCATCTTATTATCACTGCTCTTGTCTAATATCTATAAACCTTACAAATTAAATATTATTTTTCAGATAAGATTTTTTCTTACAAATACATTTTGAAGTTTACACTACAGCTTTCTTTATTAAATGTTATAATATTATTATCTAAAATTCTTCTTATAATTTAAAAGAAAAATAATAAATACTAGCTTCTGCCCGCGGCTTCGCTCGCGTGGAGGTCGGAAATTATCCCACAGGAATGTTCTACCGGGATAAAAAATATCCTATGTGTTAATCCAGGATATAAACCATCTCTGTGTCAAATTTCATCCAAATCTATACAGTAGTTTTTACGTGAAAGAGTAACAAACATCCATACATCCATACTTACAAACTTTCGCCTTTATAATAGTAGTAGGATAATCATTTAAAAAATTCACAGCTGCGACCAGACAGTCCACAGCGCTGGTTGCACGAGGCTCCGCCTCAGCTGTCTCCGGTGGCCGCGATGAGACAAACTTCCCCAGGCCAGTCAGAGGAGAGCCCGGCAAAGTCAGGCTTGGCTTCATCCCTGAAGAATGGTAAGATTCATATATTTAGAAAAGGACTAAACTTACACTTGCTCTTCCTGAAGGGTAATAAAATGATTGTTAAAAACCCAACCTCTGCTCAGCCTGGAAATATTTCAAAATTGGTTTTATAATGTTATAAAATACAATCTTAGTGGTTTTATTACAAACTCGAAAGTATTTATTTCAAATAAACCAATTACAGGCACTTTTGAATTGTCAAGGGGTGTGTCAGTCAGAAAGATGAAGCTAGTTGCCCATTCCAAAGCAGTAGGTGAACCTTTGGAGAAGAACTGGCAAGAAACTCCACTGACTCTTTTTTAACAGGTTTTATTAACAATAATGATAAAATCAAAATGTTTGTGGAAAAGTAATGAAATGTACTGTACTAAGAATGCAGATTATGAATTCCAGTTAATGTTTAGACCAATTACTACCTTAAATGTTGAGTGATTGTAAATTAATGTCATATTGTGTTTATATAACCAAAAGTCTAACGAAATTTTTATGATTTGAAAAATGATAATTTCATGGGAAACTGCAGTCCGTCTACACACAACACATCCGTCTACACAAAGTAAACAATTGTTCACCTTACACAACCCATTCCAGGTTCCAGTTCTTCCACTCAAAGACCGGTGTGACTGGACCATACACCTTCGGTGTGGGTCTGGCCACATACCTGTGCAGCAAGGAGATTTACGTTATGGAGCATGAATACTACACAGGTCTGTCACTGCTACTGATGGTTGGCATTGCTGTTAAGAAGCTCGGACCTAACATCGCTGCCTGGTTGGACAAGGAAGTCGACGTAAGTTGCTCATTTCTATCTCAGATATTAGTCAGCTGTAAATTAGCTCTATAGACCAGTGCGGAAGCGGAAGCCTTTGAAAATGGTAAAAAGTAAAAAAAAATTACAGTAGGATGAAACCCATTGGAAAAGGAAGAGAATATAACAAAAATTAAAGGAAAAATAATATACGGGCGATCTGAGGTCGGGAAGTGGATGGGGGTGCGTTTTTAAGGATAAAAAACGGTTTATCTCAATTTCCGGCAAAACTGCAAGTCCTATGGAAAAAAGATAAATGGCAAAGATGAGGGTAATAAAAAGATCCACAACTTTTGTATGTACACCCTTTTCACATTACCTCAAAATTTATGTGAAATGTTGAAATAACCAAGTTTTTGGTTTTTTATTTTTATCTTAAAAAAAAAACCAGGATATTTGGTGAAAACTTAACTTTCTATATTCCAAACACACTGTATTTTTTTTTATTTAATATATTTTTCCACCTTATTTTGACTTAATATCGAAAAAGCACCCTAATTTTCGATCGAAAATTCTCACGTCAAAAAATCAGCTTTTTTAAATAAGTCGGTGGGCTTCATGTTCGTTAAAATCTCTACTTTCTGATGGTGTAAAAAAAATAGACATTATGGTAAATTTTCTCAGAAAATGCAATTGAGTGTTTATTTATTTTATTTTACCAAATTAACTCCACATTGCATTGCCACTATGAGATCTTAGATATACAGATTTTTAAGTTCTACTATTAAATTTTCCAGACAATTGAAGCAGAGTGGAACGAGAGCCGCGCAGACTCCATCAAGCAATTGGAGCAGGCCGTAGAGTCGGAGAAGACAGCCCAGTGGCGTGCACAGGGCCAGGAGCTTCTCATCCAGGCTAAGAAGGAGAATGTTCTACTGCAGCTCGAGGCTGCGTACAGGGAACGTCTCATGAATGCTTACTCTGAGGTAAATAATAATAATAATATCCTTGGACATTTCACACAACGCCATATCGTCCCAAGCTAAGCAACCTAATGCTTGTGTTTTGGTAACGAGATGGCTGATAAACTATTATAGATTTATTATTATATATAATATTATATTACTATAGATAGACATTGCATAAGCAATTTAGGTCTTTATTATATTGGAAAATGAAGTGGTCAATTTTCAATCATCTATGAAATTTCCATAATTTTAATAGCTCAATTGGGTGTAACCGAAAGGGTATCATATACATACCAAAGGATATTCTACAGACCACCAAACTGAACAACTTTTAATATGGGACAACTCCGAAATAGTGAAAAAAAAAAATCAGCTGTTCTCTACATTTCGAAGAGTCACGTGACGAAAAATGTATAGACCAGTTGATTTATTTTTTGCGATTTGTAAAAGTGAGTAAAAGTTGTTCAGTTTGGTGGTCTGTAGCATATGCTTTTGTATGTATATACCCTTTCGATGACATCCTGTATAGCTTTCTATGAATTGTGGTCATGGTTTCACAACTGTTAAGAGTTGCATTATTTAAATTTTACATGATAGATGACCGACCGAACGCAGTAAGAGCAACCCTGCCGCAGAGGTATTCTTATTACCGGAGAGCCGCGCTTACACTTAGACGACAAATTGAAATATCTTGGAAGAAAGTCTACGTTTTGCGATGATATAAAAGACTTATCCGCACAAGAAATCGAACATTGAATCGTGAACCATCGCCTCCAACGTAAACCTCATGCCAAATTGCATTGTTTGGATAACGTAAATTAACCCTACAATCTTCGATTCCAGGTAAAGCGCCGACTTGACTACCAACTCGAGAAGTCCAACGTGGAACGCCGCCTGGCCCAGAGGCAATTGGTGGACTGGGTAGTAACCAACGTGAGCAAGGCCATCACCCCCGACCAGGAGAAGGCAACACTGGACCGTTGCATCGCAGACCTGTCCGCCCTCGCCGCCAGGAAGTGAACACGCGTAGACTATTTATACATGTAATTTAATGTGATTAAAGTAAATCATCGTTCGAGTTAGTTTTTGTGGCTTTTATTTGATTATCCATACTGACGCATACGCTTGAAGACTCGCATTTGCGGATGTAATTCTGTCTGTTACATTTTTCAAGCTGTAATAGATTATCTTAACCGCCCCAGTCGGATTAATACGACAAATGTTTTCGTGCCCGTGCCGCCAGAGTCGTGTTTATAGGACTGACAATCTGTTCGGTTTTCGTTTTTATGTAATTGCAATACCCTATTCGTCTGAAATAAAGTTTATTTGATGAGTTAGGTGCGGGGGGCACGGCAATTAAGTAAGTACTATTTAGTATGTTTCTTAGAAATTTGTCAGCATAATATCAATATTAGTACAACATTTAAAGTAAATAAATAATTAATGAAAGACTTACTCAAAAGTACATACTATTCTCACCTAGCTTATTTTTGACAACCCTAGTAGCACGTTTTGATTTGCACCCGGGAGGCGGGTGCTTGGCATGGCGACAAGCCACATATAACTATTTATATGTAGGACCCGGGAGTCGGGTTGTGGGCACCTGAACGAATTTTCGTTGGACCCGGGAGCCGGGTGCTTGGCAGCGAAAGTGTTAAAATTAAACTAAGCGGCCATAAAGCTACGCTTGCCTGGGTTGGTCTGTGGATGGGTGACCATCTTTAGATATCTAATACTCCTCCGTGGCTCGGAAAGCATGTTAACCCGTTGGCCTCGGCTATTATTCGTGGATCTTTGACGGTCGTTACGGGTAGTCAGAAGCCCGAAAGTCTGACAGCCAGTCTTACCATGGGGTATCGTATTACCCAGTTACTGGGTTGTGGAGGTCAGGTAGGTAGTCGCTCCATGTAAAATACTGGTATTCTGCTGCATCCAGTTAGACTGGAAGCCGACCCCAACATAGTTGGAAAAAGGCTAGGCAGATTGATCCTGGGTGACCCATGTAGTACCGGATAATACAGTAATAGTACAGTAGTGGTTGGCCCGACTTGAATAAAAATCAAAAATATGTTACAATGATTTATTTTACAAATACAATAATTAGCTGGACAACAGTTCTCATTTTTAGTAGGTTACGGCGACATACCGCCTCAAGTTAAAGCTCTTCTTACAATATTGCACCTGCACTGTGTACTCCATCTTCGTATGATGCAACAACATGGTATGGGCAATAAGCCCGGGGCTACTTCCGGGGAGTAATCACCTATTTAATACACCAAGCGAGCTTACAATTTATTCACAAGTCGACTTTTCTGGTTAACACGGCAACACAGACCATTTAAACAAATATTGGTGTTACTAGTGACGAATTCTAAAATTCAAATTGTAGTCTTTTTTACTAGTGTTGCCTGTTGCTACGTAATGTTACTAGATTTCACACCAATTTTTTATTTATGCTATACAAAGGTACAAAAAATATGAATATTTCTAAGACATCGCATTGAAAACTTTAAAAATTGAAACAGTATTAAATTATAATAATGTAAGTATAATCATAAGATACTATATATAATGACATACTGAATGAGTTCACAACACTAAAAAATACTGTTACTGACTACAATATTTAATGCATTCGCTATTAAATAAATAAATGTTGATTCCATTAAATATGTTTTTTTATATAATATTATTAATTATTGGAACGAAGTTCCTTATCGCGCGTTGCGAAAGGGGGCTAGACGGAAATTAAGACCAAAAGTTGTAACGACACTTTTTGGAGTAAAATATGATGTCTTTTTAATCAATATTTTTTTATTGATTAATTTTAGATCAATTTTTTTTTGATTATTATAATTTAAAAGAAATAAAATTTTATTACAATATCTTCACTAATTAATTGAAAGGAAGTTCGTTCCATCCGGGTGTCCCTTGACACCTCTCAAGTTTTTTTTTAAAAAGACTGTTAAAATCCCTGGCAAATATAACCGGTAAAACGTGACCAATCTTAAATCCACGAAAAACGTTCACAAAAAAACATTTTCCCTTAATTTTATAAAGCTGATAAAAACAATTATTGTAAAACTCTCTTTACAGATTACTTTAAAAGCTAAATCGATATAAAATCATTGTAAATATGTATATCAAAATCAGTTGTGCACCAACTAAGTAATATACATGCTTAGCAAAAAATGTATAAAACCAATATTATATATAAAAATATATATCTCTTTTTAAAATTAACTTACGAAATGTTTGTGCGCTTTCTGGTTATAGGTACCATTATTATAATAAAATATAAAATACTAGCGACCTGGGGGCCAATCATCAAGTCTTAAATCAGTATCATTATAATATTGCTCCATATTGGGAAAGAGATAGATCTGCACCTTTATAGCTGCATCTCTTTCGCACACTGAATTAATATTAACATCATGATTCAATTCTTTAAATTATTATTGAATCGTATTAAAATCTGTTGCGGAATTCAGAAGAACAACGCGATCATACAGAAAGACACGATAAGCGACGATAACTTTATGTATGTAAGTATATTCTCTTATTGTATGTTTTTAATTAAATTAGAGAATTGGTTATTTTTTCAAATGTATGTGTATTTTCCTCTTCTACTTTTACGCGATGTCTACATGTTTTATATATTTACTTAAACAGGTATGCTGGAAGAGATATCTTTAGAAATAAGCATCACCGTTATAAGTTTTTTCGGTTCATCTTGTCTGTTTATATGTGTGTGCATAAATTTATTTTTGCCAAGCAAAGGATTAAATAACATATTATATTAGTATTAAAAAAATACACAAATATAAAATTAATTAATTATTTTTTTTATTTTTTTTTTGTGCATAAATTAAATACACAAATATAAAATTTTTAGATATAGATTCTTCATAAGTCTTGTGTAATAGGTGAGTTTGGTTTGAGAGTCTATGGGGCCTATCATATAAGATCTGAATATTGTCATTGGCACATAGTCTGTTGACCATTTAGTCGCTACCAATAACCAGAAAGCTTTACGAAATACATTTCCAAACTGCTTGTAAAAAATTCGATGTATCACTTGAATAAAATTATATTTCTTCCAGAACAGTAAACTTTACTTCTATGTAAAAATTGCTTATTTCAATCGATTATAATATTATAATTCGGTTCAATAAAATGTATTCAATTAAATGATGGAATAATGGTAGAAATTACAAATTAAATCTTATTCAATTGACACATCAAATTGAAACTACTAATGCTAACTTAAAATTAATTATTGAACGACAAAAAAGTAACAAAAATATTTTATACACATTAGTATTTGGTATTTAGACGTCTTTAATATTAAACGTACAAATATTTAAATAATTTTCCACGCAATTTTATTAATTAAAAATGTGTTATTCATTTTACACCAGTCAATAAGCTTCAATGAACATTAATACCCGAAGATGTATTATTTTTAGACATTTTTTATTGATGCGTAAGGCCCGTTGTACACGGCACGGCTTCAATGAATGTGATTCATACAAGAATGACGACGGTGCCTACACAGCACATCAACCGAAGACTTTTACGACAAAACAACGTGAGTGTACAACTGTCCTTACAGTTAGTATTGATTACACAATAAATAATTGTAATTCTATGGTACAATAGTATCGTATAACCAAACGCAAACCGCGTCCAAATAATAATAGTAATAAGAAACTCGTAACAAAATATTTTGCATATGAAGACGCAAACCAAATAAAAAATGACTTGTAAAAATAACTATGGGGATTATATCCCGCGAAAATTGTGCTAAAAGACTATAAAGCTATAATATGAAGCACCGTTTTATAAAAAAAAGTGTGCTCAACGTATATGTTATTTGTGAAAAAGCCATTTTACACACACCCAAAATTAAATCTTTGTTCGATTGTACATTAAATCAATCATAAATTTTTACACACGTTTACAAAAGTGAACACTTTTGTAAACGTGTGTAAAAATTATTATATTTTAGCTACCAAAGAATGAAAAACTACAATCATCAGCAAATAGAAATCAATCATTATTTAAAAATAAACACAATTTTTTCACTGCTTTATTTTTACACTATGATTGCGAAAAAAAATTAAAGCGACATTGTAAGCAATATTTCGGGTTAAAATTTGGACAGTATACTTCAAGTATGGCACCAGGGACAAATTAGTACCAAAATGATAATAAAGAGGTGAAATTGCATTTCAATGTGCTTTTCCATTAAAATAATGCTTATAAACTAAAATGTAATAAATAAATATAAAAATAAGAAGACTGTTTGTATGCATTATAAAACTAATGAAGTAGATAAAGATGGAGATGTATCGATAAATATTAATTATATTACAACCCGAATAAATTCATTAAAAATGTACTAACTACCTATTCAATCATTGACTGTGTGAAAAATTTGTTTTAGGTCACTCATAAGCTAAATTATGAGTGACCTAAAACACATTTTTAAATTAAAGCTTTTCCAAATATTGGATTGTTTGGTAGTCGACTAAACCCTCCGCAGATAGTCAGTACATCTCTAGAAAAAGTTAAAAAAAATAATCAAACATCTTTGCAAAAATAATAAAAAAATCATCTGTCATCGGAACGGCGCGAACTTTGAATGTAGAACGAATTGAACAAATCCCACCACGGATATAATGTGTTACAGGATGGTGCATTTTTTCTTTTTGCCACTACCGTAGTCTGACTTGATGTTGATGCGCTCCGCCTCTTGGAAACGACGGACTAGTCTGACGAGCTCGTGGAAAGCTTGGTCTACGTTCATCCGTGCTTTTGCACTGCATTCAATGTATGGGACTTTTAGTTGGCGCGACAGGGCTTGTGCCTCTTCCAGTGAAACCTGTAATCATTTGTTTGGGTTTTAATAAGGTAGCATAATTTATAAATATATTTATTATGATTATACTTTGGTAAAATTAGCAAAACAAACAAATTGAATGATTCACTAATCAATATTCGTGTAGTTCAGTTTCATCTGAGTATAATAGACGTAATAATTATGTGTCCAGGACTCCACCTTAATTTTCCTCATTTAGATGAATATGATCCTTAGTTACTACATCAATTTATCCTTTTAGTTTGAATCATGAATAATCTGTTCTTAGGTAGTTATGTGGTTGACAGTTGAGTAGTTGGTAGGTACGAATGGTAGTCGAACTAAACTAACGACCACTAGACCATAAACAATATTTATGAATGAGCTCAATGGGCCTTTTCTAAATACAATAAATCTACTACAAAACAGGATAAATACGTGTTTACTATATATTTACGATAACCGCTGAAACAACGTCATTCATAAAACCTGATGTGTGAAAACATTGCTGTTTCAGGATTCCCTATGACTTAATACGAAATACAGAAATTCTATTTTACACCTTATGGCTAAGAAAATATTGATTACTAGCTGACCCGACAGACGTTGTCCTGTCTTAACTATGATACCTACTCTACCTACCAACTTACCTACCCTACCTACCCTAACTACCCTACCTACCCTAACTACCCTACCTACCCTAACTACCCTACCTACCCTACCTATGTGCAATAAAAATATTTTTCTCATACAAACTTTGCCACCCCTTGTAACCCATTTAGAGGTTTTATTTCCAAAAAATAATATGCCTATGTCCTTCTCATGAATGCAAACTATCTACATACCAAATTTCAGCAAAATCGGTTGGGTGGTTTAGGCGTGAAAAGGTAACAGACAGACAGACAGAGTTACTTTCGCATTTATAATATTAGTATGGATTTTCTAATGACATCTGTGAAATGTATCTATGTGATCTCCATCGTAACATCACGCCTTGTTTACAAAAAAAAGTGCCAAAGGGCTCAGCAGTGGTAGTTTAAACCAACATTTCCGCAGTTACGTAACGAGCTATGAACCGGGCACAATTCCATACTCCTGCCACTGAGAAATTCCAGATGAAAAACCCAATTTAGCTCACAGCATTTAGCAACAGTTAGCTCGACCCGGGAATCGAACCCACGAACTCATACTCAGCAGTTACGCTTGCGACCACTAGACCAAGGCTCTTTATATTGCAGCTTTAAAATAACATTATTACTGTCAGTGTTTATTATTGTCTAGTTCCAGGTCAAACTGACAATGACACTGTTATAAAGGATGACATCATTGTATTAGTGTCTTCAATAGCGTGACTTGGGACTTCAATATAATATACCAAGGCAAGGACGTTGTAAACGGTACCCCGGAACATAAAGGGCTAAGAAAGGAACATGGATGGGTTTTAGTCAGTAAGAGTCTGACACTCCCTTCCTTCCGCTCCACGCAGAGCGGAGGAGTCATTTAACGATTTCTCACCCTCAAAAAAAAAAGGCAAGGCTGTTTGGAAACCTCTTTACCAAGCACCTTCAGTTCTGATTTTGAATCGTAGGTTATAACCGGAAGCGGCGGCGGCGCGGTGCGGTCGCGGTCATTTTTTGTAAACTTTTAGTTCAACCTTTACCGTGGTTGCCTATGCTTCAATGAAATTCAGGCCTCCAGCCAAGGCTTAAGTCGCTTAACGACTACACGCTAAGGGCACCCCCTGTGGGGTACGGACCTCGGCTTAGGGCGTCGCTGGTGGAAGACAGCAAGGGGCACGCTGAATCGGATGACGCGACGGGGAACCTTTCCCCGCGCTTATTGTTTCACTTGTTTTGTCTCGCAGTTGGGATCTTGTCATTTTATTTTATTACACCTGCACAAGTCTCTATTTTGCCTCCGTGTCCAATTCCGAATTTAACCTCCGTAACATCCCTACAAAGACCCTATTGACAATTCGATTGGATACTAACTAAAGCCACTGCCCAATTGTAGAATGTATTGAAAATCTTTAGGATTAAACAGCAATGTAATCAATACACTCAACATCGAACTTATTAAAAAGTTTTTTCGTATTTGTTCTTTAAACATTTTTTTTAATGTTCCTCAAAATTTTTCAAAATTGTTTTCGAAGCTCAGAAGAAAACGCAACACGAAAACTTCCCAGCTGCCCCCAAAAAAACGTATACCAAAGAGAAACACTTACCACCCTCTGGTTCTCCAAATCCGCCTTATTTCCGACCAGCAGCATGGGGAATTCATCCCTGTCTTTGACGCGGAGGATCTGTTTGTGGAACTTGTAGAGTTCATCGAAGCTCGCGTGGTCGGCTACGGAGAAGACGAGGAGGAAACCCTCGCCAGATCTCATGTATTGTTCTCGCATCGCACTGAACTCCTCCTGCCCGGCTGTGTCCAGGACTGTGGGAGGAAGAAATTATGATATACCTGTTTATATAATCAGCCTATAATGTGCCCACTGCTGGGACCCAGGCCTCCTCTCAGTGAGAGGCAGTGGGCCATAATCCACCACGCGGGCCCAGTGCAGGTTGGCGGATGTCACATGTCTTCGAATTTTTGGTTAGAACCAATGTTTTCCTTCACCGTTTTGAGAGCAGTGGTGATGTAATTAAATACACAAAGGTGCGCAAGGTGGGTAAGGTGCGCAAGGTGGGTGCCTGAGGATGGACGGCGCCGTCGAGCCCGACCCAGGAAGAGGTGGCGAGACGACCTAGACGCATACCGCAAGGGATGGACCGAGGTGGCTCAAGAGAAAGATGTCTGGAAGGATTTGGGGGAGGCCTTTGCTCAGCAGTGGGACAATGTAGGCTAAAAAAAAAAGGGTACGCGGAGGTACTCTGCAGCCACGACACGACCAGAGGCCGCACCGACTGTTGCGCATCGCGCAATTGACAGCAACGTCCATACTTCAAACCAAAGCATCTCATTGGAGCTTCCGTGGGCAGTATATTGGCCATTATGCGACTAGTCTGTAGTCTTGGTCGCATAGTGCACAAGCCAAAATGAGCTTTGTCTGTCACCTTTTTTATCACAGTGTGAGGAGTTCGGGGCTAAGTAAAAACAGCCGCGCGGATCGATTCATCAGGTTAAGCTACGGTTGCCGGGGTTGGTCCGTGGATGGGTGACCGTCTTTTCATATCGAGACTCCTCCGTCCCTCGGAAAGCACGTTAAGCCGTTGGTCCCGGCTGTCATGCGTCGTTACGGGTAGTCAGAAGCCCGAAGGTCTTACCAAGGCATATCATATTACCCAGTTAATGACTGGGTTGCTGAGGACAGATAGACATCGATCCATGTAAAATACTGGTATGAGCTGCATCCGGTTAGACTGGTAGCCGACCCATACAGCTAGGCAGATTGATTCGACAGACAAAGGTGATGTAGTTTGTTTTGGCTTACGGTTAAGGGTCAGATAAGTATTGATCATTTACCAATGGACGCACTATTCAGTAAATGAGATACAGTATTTAACATTTCAGATGAGTATTGCGATTTGATTAATTTGGCATTACTCTTTTACTTAACAAATCAATCAACAAAAAATTCATGAAAGTTTGTTATACAACTAAACATTATACAACAAATAATTATATAAGCCTTACATCAATATAATTGTGTATAATTTTAAATTAATTACATCCTAGTTTCTTTTACTTTTTGTTAGATTAATATTGATGTTGGTAGGTAGGTCTTTGTATCATTTCGAAATTTTAACATTTTAACAAATCAGGTCCTATTTTTGTACCATGTCTAAAAACAAAGGCATCTCTTTTCTCTATTGTTTAATTATTAAATGTCAGACACATTGTTTAATAATCAATGTGTCTGTAATGTATTAAACTTTAATACATTACAGACACATTGGCAAGGAGGTTTCATATTACTGCTAGAAAAAATACCTTGACCACATACGGGAAAAAAAAATGCTATAAAAAATAAATGGTAACATTTATTAAAAAGCAATAAAAAGTTCTCTATGCCTAACTAGCACAAGGTGAATCAAGTATTGCATCTATATAAGAAATGTGCATAACATGCATCCCATAAGAATAAAATAAGATGACTCATGAGGCTGCAAGATTGTAACAGATATTATTTATCTTGTGATACAGAACTTTTTGATAGTGGAGATAATAATTATGAACAAATATTTGTGTCTTTGAGATCCAATGTTGCCAGGTGCATGGTTTTTGAGTTATTTACTATTGTTGCTCTTGTAATGTGAATGGGAGTACAATCAAACTGTCTAGGCTATTCCCAAATATATTAGGGTCGGCTTCCAGTCTAACTGGATGCATCAGAGCACCAGCAGTTTAAATGGAGCAACTGCCTATCTGACCTCCACAACCCAAGCACTAACTGGGTAATATAATTCCCCTAACTGGCTGTCAGACTTTCGGGCTTCTGACTACCTGTAACAACCGTCAAAGATCCAGGAATGACAGTGGTGGAGTACCTCATGGTATAAATTGGGAGAGGCCTATGTCCAGCAGAGGATGAAGCTGAGATTTAATTGTTGGCTTGACTCCAGATTCTTGTGTGAAAGAGTAAATTTTGAGGGAGTGTGAATTATCATTATTTCAGCAGAAAGACATCCACTGCCGGCCATAGGCCTACCCCACCCAAACCATGACTATGCATGTTACAAATGCATCACATGTTTACAAAAAGTAAATTTTAATTTAGACCACTATTCTCAGAAATGTGATCATACTCCAACAGGTAGCCATGACTAATAAATATTAGACATTGAATACTAAGTATTGAGGCAATGCCCTTGATATTTTGATATCAAGACATAGTAAGCTTTCCTCATCCCACCCACAATATTAAAACACCAGGGCACCATAAACTTAAAGAGTTGTACTCACTGTCCAGTTTAGCTGGTACATCATCAATAACACACTGCTTGGTGTAACTGTCCTCGATGGTGGGGTCATAGTCAGTCACGAAGTAGCTCTGGAAGATCAAATGATAGCATTTCAGCACCAGATGCGGTGACGCCAGTGGGCGGAGTCGCCTTCAAACAGGCCTTGACATAGACTGCCTCACAAACACTATTTTTAAGCATGAACGCATCATATAAATTACCAAAGAAACCAACAAGTTCCCAGAATTGTCAGTAGAAACTCTTAGAGTACTGTAACATCTGTTCCGCAGCCGGATCTCGGCCAAATACGGCGATAAATACCTGAATAAATTGTATTGTGATTGCACTTTTTCCCACACCGCCACCACCGACGACGACTAGTTTGTATGTTTGGGCTTGGTTTGGTCTATCACCCGGTCGCGACATTTTGATTTCACTTGTTATCAACGAATTGAAATGATTATTGATATAAAAATAGTCTAATTTCTTTAATTTATGACAATCAGCAGCACTCACTGAAGATGACTCAAATACGTCTGAGATGGAGAACCGGAACGCAACAAGTGGGAAAGAGATAAAACCGAGAGACGACGTTCCTTTACAAATAAATACGATGAAATACCGAAGTATTATCAGTGTTAGAACATGAATTGTATAAAAAAATATAAACAGTTTAATTGAAACTATCATGAATATACATAGTAATTCAAATATAAAATGAAAGACAGGAAATTAAAAATATTTTTGCTGGCGGCTCAATCAGTAACTTGGAACAGTTTTTCACAGAACTGCTGCGTATGATGAAGCGTTGGGTCAGATGATACAATGTTGCCATATAATAATAATACTAACTTCAGCCGGCGACTTTGACTTGTTCCCCGTCCCAACCCGTCATATTTCATTGCCTGCCCGGCTATTATTTCGTTTTCACTCAGAGTTCTATCTGACTTTTTCTCTTTGTTCGACTCTTGAGGGCTGACATGATATTATATAGCCTTCCTCAAGGATCGGGCTAATACAATTAGATTTTTCAACTGCTAGTTCTATACAAAAGCGTGTTCAAACAAGCTAATAAAAATACAAAATCTGTCTGACTGCAATGTCTTAAGAATCAGCTGTTGTAGTTTCTCCATTGAAGAATTATTTTTAGCAAGGCAGCCCTGTGTGTCGAAATGTCATTATTTATTACATTGTCAAATGTCAATTTAATGTCAAACTCAAATTACGGGGCCGTTTGTATGGGTTTGTTGTGTTGTTTGTATTTAATTTAAACCCAGGAAATCAGTTACAGCTACAAAAATGTTTTCAACGAGCTCCCAAAGAAAATTTTGGACCTTCAGCGACGAGGGTGAACTAGCCATTCTGCGAGAAAAGCATAACCTTAATTATATTTCGAAACATGGAGTACACATTGATGAATTTCAACGATACAATTTCTTTTTATCTCCTGACGAGGAAAGACTTCTTCTAAAACAGTACGAGCTACACCTGAAGGAGTTCTGCAAGCGGTTCAGCCCCCCTATGCCAAAGGGTGTTGTTGGAACCGCGTTCCACTATTTTAAACGATTTTATCTCTATAATTCGACCATGGACTATCACCCCAAGGAAATACTCGCGACCTGTGTATATTTGGCTTGCAAAGTAGAAGAATTCAACGTGTCCATCGGTCAGTTCGTGGCTAATATTAAAGGCGACAGGGACAAGGCGTCTGATATTATATTGAACAACGAGTTATTGCTGATGCAACAGTTAAACTACCATTTGACTATTCACAATCCCTTCCGACCTGTAGAAGGATTCTTAATTGATATTAAAACTAGGTGTTCTTTAGCAAACCCAGAACGTCTGAGAGGAGGCATTGACGAGTTCCTTGAAAAGGTGTTTTTGACTGACGCTTGTCTATTATACGCTCCCTCACAAATAGCTTTAGCAGCCGTTCTACATGCAGCAAGTAAAGAGCAAGAGAACCTAGACAGTTACGTAACAGACATGCTATTTAGAGAAGCTGGACAAGACAAGTTAGCAGTACTAATCGAAGCTGTGAGGAAGATAAGATCACTTGTGAAAATGGTTGAAAGTCCAGCTCGTGAAAAAGTCAGACTTATCGAAAAGAAGCTGGACCGATGTAGAAATCAAGAGAATAACCCGGACAGTGAGATTTATAAGCGGAGGATGAGGGAACTCTTGGATGAGGATGATATTCCTCACACTGGGTCCAGCAGGATGTCTTTAGATACCAGTGGGGTGTCAACAGTACTGTCACCTTCGGCGTCATAGTGATTATAGAGAGGAGCCTGATATTAGAACTCTTTGGGGACAATTTTAATTATTTTATTAAAAACACTGGCTGGTGTTAAATTTGTTGTAGAGTCCGTCAGCATTAATGTATGATCTTTTAGCTGATATTGTAACTGTCTAAGGTTGCTGTTTCTAAAATAATATTGTTAGTTTTTCATTTGATATTTTCATTATTGATTTGGCTGCATCAACATAGATGACTTTCAGTCTGACTGCCCGATGTAACCTTTTGCAAATTTCTCAAATTAAATGTTGGTTCTAGGTGCAGTCAACATTTATTATTTTAAGATTAGCAGGACTTATCTGAATAGTTTTAAGTTGTAAGTAACATTATTATGACTGGATTATTAATAAATTTTATATGAACTTTATGCATTGTATTTTATACTGTTAAACTTTTAACCACCACAGTCGCATTAATAGGACAAATGTGTTCCTGCCCGTGCCACCTGAGTCGAGTTTATACGACTGTGAGAATCATGTTCGGTTGTCGTTTTTTATTTAATTGCAAGACCCTATTCATCTGAAACAAAGTGTGCTTGGCGCTGGGGGCACGACATGATGGTATAGTAGCTTAGCTCTCTTGAGGATTTGGCTAGAGAGGCGCCACGGTGTCCTCGCCGGATGCTTCGGGAGTTTCCTACACATTATCGGGCAGGAAGAAACGCCCGGGTGTCACCATTGCGAGGATCGTCCGGAGGACATGGAGGTGTATACTGAGGAGGTCTGGCCCGCGGAGCACTGCAACGTTCTCGTAGCAGCGGCAACGTCTCGCGTCAGGCCCTGGTTCAATCTATGGTCCGGAGCGAGAGGGAGAGGGTGGCAGTTACTGCCTTCTACGAAGTAGTTATGCTAGCGAAGGACGTGGCGGGATGGTTTTGGGACAGAGCCTCACGTCTCGGCCGCCGCGGGAGACGCTCGCACCGCCGTCCGCTCAGGACGAGACCCATGCCGGACGGCGCGTTCGTGTTCCGCGCGCGCCTGAAGGAAGGGGCCCGTTAGCGCAAAAGCCTGCCGGGTCAGCGGAACTGTCCGAAAGGGTTACCGCTACCCCAGAACATAATGGGCTAAGGAAGGAACATGGATGTGTTGAAGTCAGTAAGGGTCTGACGCTCCTTTCCGCTCTACCCGCTTGAAATGTATTTATGGCTCACTATTTTGTATATAATGGCTTCCACATAAAAGGTAGACCTATGCTGTCGCGGACTTTTATATAGAACTGTTTAAGACAAATAATCCCACAGTACATTACCTTCGTGTAACTCTAACGGTTTAGGCAGAGCACGCCAAGATAGCTCACAGAGGGCAGACATTTTGCCGACTAACTCGATACATAGCATCATATTATGGTCAAATCACGCAATCTGTATAAATTGTAGCCTGTGTTATTCTGATGTATAAGCTATATAATTGGGAAGTTTCATCGAAATCTGTTCAGCCATTTTTGCCTTAAAAAAGAACAAACATCCATCCATCCAGCGCGGCGGCCTTTGCTGCGACACCTTCTGGCTGTCTCAAGGCTTCACATAGGCCTACTATGGATATTTTGGCCCACAGCTGATTGGGTATGTGACAGACGTGGCCAGCCCAGTATTGTATTTTATAACTGCAACTAACGTCCCGCCTCGGCTTCACATGGGTGCGGGCGCAAGCTGCTTATACCATTGTTATAAACCTTCCTCTTGAATCACTCTATTGATGAAAACCACATTAAAGTCCGCTGCGTAGTTTAAAAGTCTTTCTTGTCAGAGTAGGTAGGTAGTAAGAAACTGTCATATCCGATTTGATGATTGGTGCTCTTATTTTCTTGATGACTTGCCGTGTATAAAATATCTTAGTAGTATATTCATTGTATAGACGCCAGCACATCAAGCCACTACAATCTGTCAAATTTCTTTAATTGATTTTTAACTTTATCTCTATAGCATTAAGGTTCAAGAATGATTGGGAATATTTGACACTTTTGGGTAGGTTGAACTGCTAGCATCTCTGCCTATTTATGTAAAACTGTTGGTTCTCCATGTGACAAATCAATAAATATAGGTGTATACCTATCCGACTACTCTGAGAAACTAGATAGTTTTTAAGTATAATTTGTATACGACGTGTTAAAGTACAAATCTACTTACAGAAAGAAATTAATTGAATTTCCTTTCCAACGAGGCAGCCATTACCTAATGAGCTTTGCATTTAGTTTGATAACTAAGTAAATGCAAAGCGCACCCGAATAAGATTATTAGGTTGTGTCCATGTTGTGTCCATCGAAATCGAAATCGTCATGTTCGTGAACGGGCGCTGTCAGTAGGGACTGGTCATCTCTTAGCAGCTATGGCTTGTTTTAATTTAATTTTGAATTGTTTTTACAAATTTTATAACTGATGCTTTTAACGTTCTGCATCGTTCTCACATGTATAATAATAATATTAATGATGTAACCAATTCTTTGTAACCATATTTTGTATAAAAGAGTGTCCATGGAGTTTCTTGCCCATTCTTCTCCATAGGTAGGTACCTACTGATTTGGAATGGGCATCCAGCTTCATTTCTGACTGACCGACCTGTAATTGGTTTATTTGATATAAATACTTTGAGAGTGAGTTTGAAACGCGTTAAAAATAAGTTGGTAGGTATATAAGTAAAAAAAAAATTAACAAAGCATACTTTTATTAAATTTAAAGCGGAATCAACAAAATATACAATATAGCGTGGATCCAAGATGCCCTAAAACCGCGTAGTCACAACAATCATTATAAAACAAACCCTCCATCTAATCATGGCGGCGAGGTTTGTTAATAAATTTCGGTACGAAGTTTTCTCTTCAGGGCTTCTGGCACAGGAGGAGTTTCTCGGCCTCATTCTGAAAAAAATTAAAGTACTTATTATTAGACCGCACCTACGCAGAAATTACGCTGAAAGTCTCTAACAATTAAACGGTATTTTTTATTAGAGCTGCTTGTTATTAAAAAAATTATTTGCGTTGAAATATGGTACAATAATGGTATTAGGGTTATGTTTAACATGTCTGCTCTTTGACTGGCATACAAATATTTTAAAGAAATTAACATAATAATTAAGTCGCATTAAATAAAACAGTGTTGTCAGACTAATACTACACATACCAATCAATACAATATGTTATCAACCCTTACAAACATTTTTTTTTTTACAATATGTATAACGAAGTTCAAATCTTGTTTTAAAGCATACTATGCAGCCTATATTACTAAGACTCCGCTGTCGACTCCGCTGTCCGTCTGTCACCGGGCTGTATCTCATGAACCGTGATAGTTGGACAGTTGAAATTTTTACTGATGCTGTATAATGTCGCTATAACAACAAATACTAAACGTAACAGAATAAAATAAATATTTAAGGGGGAGCCCCCTTTTATTATATATTCCATACAACTTGATTTGTTTGTCATTTTTATAGATAACTAGCTTCCGCCCGCGGCTTCGCCGGCAAAATATGTCGACAAATCATTATATTATATAAACCTTCCTCTTGAATCACTCTATCTATTAAAAAAAACCGCATCAAAATCCGTTGCGTAGTTTTAAAGATTTAAGCATACAGACAAACAAACGGACAAAAATAGCGACTTTGTTTTATACTATGTAGTGATGGTACGGAACCCTTCGTGCGCGAGTCCGATTCGCACATGGCCGGTTTTTTTAAAGCTCGATGTGTCATATTTGTGAATCGGAGCTTTGGCGGCGTAAGGGTCCATTCAAATGCACCAAGTAGTTACCTATTATTGCGAGGCTACTGTCAGCTCACTCCACAAAATTTTGTAAGAAAACTACCCTTCGTGAACCTACGATATTAATGACGGATCACCGCTTTCTCAAGTAACTAGCGGCTGTCAGCGGGTTCCCCCAGGTGACGAAAAACCATACAAACTTACACACACACTCACTCACAAACTTTCGCCTTATATAATATTAGCGTGATTAAACCAAGAAAAATCAACACAATACCTATAATATGTTTTTTTTATCGAGGGTAGAAAATCATCATGTCCTCTGCCCTGGGGGGCGGAGGGGTCTGTCAGACTCTTTCTTACAAAACACCACCCCGGTGTTCCCTCGCAAACCTTCACCGGGATCGCGGGAACGTAAGATTAAATCAACATACCTGGATCAACTTATAAATAGCAGCAATAGTTTCTTCGCTCCTGCAGGACATGGTAGCAGCCACCGCACCTCTCTTGCCGCCCCAGCTGGATGTGAACGTCAACTGGGCATCAGCGAACATGCACAGGCAAGCCACGATCAGGACAAACAGACTGACATTGTTCATGATGACGGGATGACGTAATAGTTAGCTGGTATCAGATGAAAGTGTGGGGAGATGTGATGCTGCGGTGAGAGGAGCTGGCCCTTATATAGGGGCTCATATGTGGAGATGATTTGATCGAAGCCTTAGCATTGTTAATTTGTGTGTGATTGGTTGTTTGTGACGTGAGGAGTTGTTTAATTGCTTTCAATTGGTCTATGAAGATTATAAAATGAGTTAAGATCACAGTTAAGATATTCACATTATCCTTTTTTATGTTTGTATTTTAGTCCTTTATACCGGAAAGAATATGCTGGTGTCACAGAAGGATTCTTTTTTTAACAGACTTCAAATTTCTTCACAGAAGGATTCTTTTTTTAAAAACTTCAAAAAGAGGAGGATTTGTTGCTTACGTTATTTATCAAGCGAATTGGATTTTTTAATATTATTTTAAAGGAAATACTTCCGAAGGATGAATGAATGAATTTAGTAATTTCTAATGAGTGGTTTTTGAGTTAACACTGTATTTTTCCTATTTAAACTATGTGGATGATGATGTATTCCTGTCACTGTTATTTACATAGACAAAAGTGAAAAATTAAAAAACACAGCAAATGACTTCCAACAAAAACTTAAATTTCGGAAGTCGGTGTCCTCTGCTTTGTGTTTTCGTTTTTTGCCACCTACTGCCGAAAATAAAGTAATTTTTCACTATTTGTGTTTTTTTTTGAAGATTATTGTTTTTTGTTTGGCAAAAAGTAAGTTTGTTTTATACTCATGTGTTGAAATTGACGATTTTTGCAAATTATATGGTCTGGTTCGATTGCCAGGTTGGGGTAAGATCTTACCGATTGAGTTTTTTCCATCAGGAATTACAAAATCATTGAAATGCCTTTTTTTTTTAAGGCTGGGAAATCATCCAATGGCTGCTCCCGCTCTGGGTGGAGCGGAAGGGAGTGTCAGACTCTTACTGACTAAAACCCATCCATGTTCCTTCCGTAGGCCTTTATGTTCTGGGGTAGCGGTAACCCTTTCGGACAATCCCGCTTAGAAATGCCTGATGATTGAAAAATTATTCCTGTTTTTTAAAGCACCTATCATCTAATCTCTTCACCACCCTTGGTTGACTGGTAGGGAACGCCTAAGGCATTAAGTCCGCCTTTGTACCTTTATTGTGTGCGAAAAGTTCAAATGGATTTTTTTTCAGTTCGAAGCCCGCATTTATTACCCCGTTTCGATAGCTATAGATTCACCCCTTGTTACTTGGGATTTAAGCATAACTGGCATTTGTTTCTGTGTACCTACAGAACGCCTTGAACCGAAAAAAAAAAAAAAAAAAAAATTGTCCACTTCCTACATCCCACGTAACAAACGTCGACGAAACGATCATATACGAACCACCGGGACAGTAGGCACCAGTGGCGAAACTACCTTATAACACTATTCCTACCGGCTTCCGTTCGGAGATTCTTACTAGTAACTATACCGCTATTGAACGAGCACCGTCATAACTATCTACAACTGCCAAAAAAAAAACGCTACTGATATTTAGTTCACCATAACATCCAAGAAACAAAAACTCTTAAATTAGCAAAAAAAAAATCTTATATAACTGATATATGATAATGGACCGGAGGAAGAGCATCGGGAACGAGATGAGGAATATTATTATTTAGTTTTCACTTGTTCAACTGTATTCGATTCTTTTATTAATATTGTAGAATGGTTGTTACTAATTTAAAAAAAAGAATGTTTTGTTTGTCTAGTAAGCGTCTTTTTGGTTCTGTTTGACGATAGTTGGTGTTAAATCGAATAAAGACTTTTACTACTCTCTTACGAAAATTCACACTTTAATACAGAAATGTTACTATTGTCTCAGCGACTACTTTGATGACAGTTCTTTTACATAATTATATTTGTAACATGAATAAACTATTTATGCATGACGACTCTTACAATTCTGTGGACAATATCAGTTTTAAATATTTTTTATCATAACTTATGACATCATGACTATTTATTATTGACATTATCGTATTATATTAAATATTGACATTACCTTTTTTTTTTGACATTACCTAATACATTTTATTAAAAAAAGAGAAAAATTGATGTTGATATTAGTACCGATAGATTAATTTACTTAATTGGCAAAAGCCTCCTGAAATGTATATTTGTACGCCAAATGGCAAAACATAGAGAAACTGTAATATTTATAACAATCATTGTAACATCTTGCACACTGATGTAACCTATGTTTACAAATAAAGACTTGATTGATTGATTGATTGTCCCTGTAAGGCACAGACACCTCCCCTCTCCTCTCCCAAAATAATTAGGTATGTTATAATAATAATAATAATAATTTAATTCGAGCAACAAGACTCATAGTGTTAGTAACAATATACTTACAAACTATGTTAGTAAAACAGTTACAAAACAAAAAGAAAACAGATTGTGACATCAGATTGTGACATCACTGCTGCACGGTGACAGGCCCAGCCGACACCCTGCAGCAGTGATTTACAAACACACAATCAAGCCTGCTCGCTATCATAGACAGGATGCTGTTGGCGCTGCCCCGCACCCTACGGACCAAGGATGCGCACCGCTTCCGCATCACGGTGTAAAAGCAGTTCACGTGAGCTTCAGCGAACATCCCTGAAGCGCTGCAGTATCGGGGCAACCCCATCAACACCCTGAACGCATTATTGTATTGGATGCGAAGGGCGCCGTATGATTTTTGAGTATAATGAACCCACAGACTGCAAGTATAAAAAGACGTACAGTAAGCACTAAATATAGTGCGCTTGACCTCTTTAGAGGCACGCCTGAATCTGCGGGCAATCATATTAGCTCTCACACACAGCGCCCTTCGCTCCCTGTCAATATCCTCATCGTCTTTGAGACCAGTAGTCAATAAGTGACCCAGATATTTAAATCGGTCTACCCTCACAAGGGGTATACCGTTCAACTTAACTGAAGGTACTGCTTCCGGGTATCTACCCCTGGCCCCAAAGACCATGACCACACTCTTCTTAACATTATATGCCAAACCATGTAGTCTGGGATATTGCTCGCAAGTGGCTACGAGTGTCCTGAGCCCGCAGATTGACGCGCTCAGCAGCACCATGTCGTCAGCGTAGCTAATGTTATTACAACACACGCCATCAATATGACACCCGACACGCATGCTGCTAAGCGCGCCAACCAGATCATTCACGTATAGGTTGAATAGCGTAGGCGAGCATAACCCCCCCTGCCTCACCCCGCACTCCAACCCATACGGCCTAGACAGGGCACCAGCCCACCTCACACTATTGACTTGGTTTCCATACCAGTATTTTAGAGTATTTGTCACCGCCCGCGCGCTTTTGATGTTGTTTTTGTTTATGACGGTCCATAAACAAAAACAACATCAATCCTGACGGTGACCTTTTAGTGTCCTTTTCCAAAATGAGTGATTTGGGTGCTCACGGAGAAAGGTCGCGCGGAAAAATGACGTCCCAAGAACAATTGAAAAACATTTTTAATATCTTCCACAACGAAAAACTTGAGATATACGCCATCTGGGCATTTCATTAACATTGGATAGGCTTCATTTGATTTGCATAGAAAACCTTAAAGGCGCGTCATAATTAATTCAAGGGGCTATAAAAACTTGGGGCAATTCTTCCAATGACCATTCTGTGCGGGGCAGAGCTGCGGAAAGCATAGCAATTATCAAAATGTGTCGTATATTCGTCTTGTTCCTGCTAGTGGCTGCTATAGCAGTTCTCATTGAGGGTCAGTTGACTTTCAGCTCCGGCTGGGGCAACGGGAAGAGATCCATTATTCCTGAACCCGTTAATGATGACTGTAACCCAGAAGAAGCGATTTATCAAATATACAAGCTTATTGTGGTAAGTGTTTTGACAATACTACTTTTTTTTCTTAAGGTTGCGATTCAAGTGATTTTTGTCGATCTGGGTGGAGCGGACGGGAGTGTCAGACTCTTACTGACTAAAACCCATCCATGTTCCTTGTTTAGCCCTTCATCGGCCCTATTGGGCCTTTTCAATGATGCTGGCATCTATTTAGGCGCGTGTGACCTTTTTTTAAAATGTTGGTACAATAGTGTTTAGTTTTTTTTTGTGCCAGTCCCAATAAATACTTTTTGTATGAGTTTTTAAAACTGGAACCTTTCTATTCAATAATTTTCTATACTACCAGTCTACTGAAAATGCATGACACGGTCTAAAATAAAATATTAAATCACATAGAAATAATACCGCTCATCTTAAAAACTTCCAGCACAGTACAGAAATTAAATATTTTGCGAGGATGTAATTGTAAAATTGGAATTAATAAGTATTCCATTTGATTAAAACAATCCACACGCCACATTTGAGTATGCCATAAAAATACTACCCTGTCAAATACCTAATTATGTAGTAATATAAGTTTATTTTTTACAATAAAATAATTACTAATATAATATGTTATTTAACCCTTTGCTTGGCAAAGATAAATATGTTTTTAATTAAATTAGTTAGTTATTTGTACTAAATTAGTTTTTTTCTTTCATTCCTATTTATTCGAGGACAAGTAGGATATAGAAAAATATACAGGCTTTGGAATTTTGGAGATATTGTATGTATCTCGTAAGATACATAGCCAAGTATCTGTTTTTTTCTTCACATAAGTCAATGTATCTGAGACGTTCGAACAAACTAAAACTCAACATATAACAGCTGTTGTCTTGCACCTAGCAGTTTCCTCGCTGTAGTGAGGTGAAAAATTGTGTGTTGCGCTCGGCAGCAAAGCTTTTCTGCGTCTCGTACCTTTGAAACCTTCGCTACGCTCAGGATTCTATATTCTTCTATATCAACTTTGCAGCCTTGCATATCAAATAACTATTCCTTTCTTTGTTAACAGTATAATGATTAGAAACTTGAGCATTCTTCAATTTGTTAATTAAAATTCCAAACAAAGGGAAATTCTAATCGTTTAGGTACAATGCACCTGAGCTATTTTTCATTAAATATTTACAAAGCCCTTTTTAGGGAAATCAGGACTTCGGGAGATGTGAGAACACCCAATTAAGTTGAGTTCAAAGAGATTATTACGTAGTCAAGCATAGTTAGACTATATAAAGTAATTATACGGTATTAAAAAAAATATTATATCAGCTTTTTGTGGTTTCTGGTGGTGTTTTAATAAATATAACTTCTATCTTTGTATAACATCACGCCTTTAAATTATAAGAGTACCTAAACCTACCTCACTGTGTAATTTTTTAATGGGATAACGGATTTGCATACCGACTTGTAAAGTCGTTGTTTGTTGTTTTTCACGAGACACTTAGGGTCATTTCTCACTGAAATAGCAGCGGCGGGTACGGCCGTTAGAGAAAGTGATTGAGAGCACGCCGCAGGGGCAGTGCTGCGCTAGAAGGCTCCTGCAGCCTCGTGGCGCCACGCTGCTCCTTACTTGCTTTCAAATGACTATGAATCTTTCAGTGAGAATTGACTCTATTTGAACTTTTTTCAGGTCGTAGGTTAGTCGAATAGGCTAACGTTTGAACACACTCTCTATTAAACAATGACGTACCTACAAAAATATAATATCCCAACCTAACTAAAATATGCCGTCTAAAAATTCCTCCGCATAGCTGTCGACTGGTAATGTACCCAAGAGACTGGCAGCATTGCCACGTTGTATGGCATTGCCATGGTAGATGCCAGCTCTTAAGTCATGCGAAGTGTAAACTAGCCGTTTGGGGTATGATTGAATAAACCATGAACACTCGGACCCCACGGCAAGGGTTTCAACCCCAGCGTTTACCTACAAGTATCCAGATAAAACCTATTTCTTTTTCTTAAGATGTAAGCTGGTAAATCCATCAGACTATCAGACCTCGCCAGTCCATTTTTCAAGAAATTAATATCAATTTTTTCTTTTACAGAGGGAAGGAGAAAAAATACGGGCATGTCAACGCGAAGGGAAAATTTAATCTTCTATAGAGCCCGTGGGTTTTGCGTCATTCAGAATTTATTTACCAAAATTTTGCTTGGATTCGTTTATTTAAAAGTATTATGTATAGATCTATAGTATGCCGTAAGCTCTTATTCACGTGTAATAATTCGTAGATAATGTATTAGGGTGATAGATCATGGAGTCAAACGCTTTGGCAAAATCGATGCTGCCCTGCGGTACCCCTCATTTTATGTTTAGCAGTTCTAATCTGCAGATATTTTTAATGCTTTACTTGCCTTAGGCTTTATTATAATATTAATGTAAATCAATGAGAGGCTGGATCATTTATGAATTACAATGATTCTAATTACTGTAATATAAATTAATTATATAAGTAACATATGTTGTTTTATTTTATGAAAACTCATGAATTTAGTACCTACTAATCTAAATCCATTTTTATTTTGCAAAAGCGAGCGATCAGAGCCACTTACAATCTTCGTCGTCGCGAATCGCTTAGGGAACTATTTAAAAGGATTAATATTATGACGGTTCCTTGCCAATTCATTTATGAAAATATTATGTATGTAAGAAAAAATAGACATCTTTTTAATAAAATAAGTGATAGGCATAACTTTAATACTAGAAACAAAGATAAAATAGTTCAACCATTTTTCAGATTGTCCAAAGTACATACATCTTTTATGGGGTTCTGTGTTAAATGTTACAACAAAATACCTTGTGACATACTGCAATTAAATGAAAGAAAATTTAAAACTCATATTAAAAGTACACTTTGTAAACAAGCTTATTACGAGTACAAATTAGAGGATTATATCAAAGATAAGGATGCTTGGAAACATGCTGGTCCTGCTCCACAGGACAATCTAGTGTCTAGACAAAATCAAACTGGTTGCTAAGTAAATTAGGTAATAATTTATAATTTGTACCATATTATTTTATTATATTGGAATAACATCTCACACATTGATTAATTTATTATTGTTAACTTTTAGAGTGTTTGTAAATATGTGAGCACCATGTTCTTATGACATAATTAAGTTTATTTACCACTGCTACATGCGTTTTTCTTTTCACCTTTTTGGTGTATTGTTTTTATTCTGGGTGCATCGTCTTCACATATTATAATATTATAATACATGTATACAAAACATTGTGAAACATTTTAAAAGAGTAACGGTGGAGTTTCTTGCCCATTCTTCTCCACACGAAACTACCTTTTGGGAGGGGCGACTAGAATCAATTCTATTTCTTGTTAATTTTTGACGTTCAAAAGTGCCTTTCTTGTGCCTATTTGAAATAAATGTTTTGACTTTGGCTTTACTAATGGACATATTATATCCGTGTGAATAGGTGGATCAGTTTATTATTTTAATTAAAACACATTTACATATTTCGGTATACTTTTATTAAAATCATTATGTTTTACATCGTTCCTTTATAATTAAATGGAGATGGTAAGAGAAGGAGGTATTACGTTTTTCTTCGTTACCCTCGGGTACATTTTTAATATTAGATGACCTAGCTCAGTCATAAGCTGTGTCAAATCAATTCCATTTAACATAGCTTAGGATTGAATCTTTCTACCTTTACTTTAATCTTAAGAGGTAAATTGACCATTATGACTTCTAAAATCTCAATACTGGTCATTCTATTATTAGTAACTTAAACCTACTTTTCATTACCTCTTCCAGATTCAACGTAAAGTTTTAATCGCCCTACTCGTAGCAGATCATTGTGATACTCTGTCAGGTTCTTCTATTAAGGTCAAGGGCAACTCTGTCGTCGGATCAAATGAAATGTTAACAGTGACAGATATGTTGAAAATGTATTATTATACAGTGATGTAATTGACTTTACAATTAGATGTGAGGGTTACGGTAATCACATGCGTAGAACATGTATTGAAAATGTTTTAATAATTTTGTCCGCCAGAGGCAGTAGACTCAGTCAAATCATCATCGATATTACAGTTGTGTTTAATTTATATCGAATGAAAAATCATGAATTATCACCGAATTAACTGTGATACCTCGAAAAGTTGCTTTCAGTATTAATAGTATTAATACATTTATACATTCTAATAATGAAACCATTAATTGTAAATATTTAGTAACTTAACTAATGGCTACTTGCCTGACTGTTAATGAACTCCACATAGATCAAACTTGGGTATTGAGTAAACTACTGGCTACAATCCCTCCAGATCGCAGTATTATCGATAATAACAATTAAGACATCGAGTCTACAATAATTAACATACATACGAAAAGGTTACACGTATGTGTGCCTAATACGTCTACGAGATTTTGAGCGTTGGACATAGGCTACCTTACATACAATGAATGGTAAACGAAATTACTATATTATATTAATGAAGATGATAACAATCTCGTCACAGCCCAAGAATACATATTTAAGGACACATCTAAACGATTACAGTACTGCACATAGTGGGTTTAAGACCTAAATTCAAATTAAAGGACGGAAGAGAAAAATGCGCAAGAATCGTATGAAATCAAAGCCTTATTCATTTCTAGAGCTTTCATATTAAAACTGAGACAAACCACGTGGTGTGTTATTGAAATCATGTACCGTATGATTGGATAGTCGGCCATTTGGAGTTTAGCACCTTTCAGCATTCCAGACTGAAGATGTGTCTATGACTCGTATAATTAAGAGCAGAATGAGAAGCTAGGTCAATCAATTCTGGAACAAGTGAGGCCTGTTACCATTTTCTACATTTTTAAACAGATTCGTACTCTCCGCCGAGTAATATACATAAACGAACGTGCCTAAGCCATAAATGTACGACTTATTGTATTTAACAGCCGAACACAGCATTAGTGATATTTTATTATGTGTGTGTCATAATACATTTACACATTGAGAAGTAGATTTAAATGTATCCATATTATGTCCCTTGAGCCATGGATTCAAAATGAAATGAGATAGAATTAAGATTGACTACCTACAATGTTTTCAAATGAATTCAGCATGATGAAGTATGCAAAAAAAAAAGGATGTGAATTAGAAATATACCTATAGACAACTTTGAAACAATAGCTCAAGGGGCAATTGTCTACGAATAATATAATTAGGAAACATTGAGTAATATTTACAGTGATACGTACAGACAGAGAAATTAACTTTAATAAAATCTTATCATTTGTTTATCATGTCATAATTGTAATTTTAAATATAGGTAACTGTACAATGAGCGACACAGGTGTAGAAAGTTGTAGGCCCAACTATATACACGTTCACCGTTTACCTACGTGTCTTAATGAAAATTTTAATGTGCATTTAATCATGGAAGCTGTAGTTGACTATTTTAATAAAATGGCTTGTGAATTTAAAGGCATTCTTCAATTATTTTGAACTATTAGATTTATATGGTTAGTAGGTAGGTAGGTTAGATTAGATATATAAATTAGCGTAAAGTAAAACTAAATTAAATTGTCTAATTATTGATAATATTTCGAATACAAAGTTAATTTAACTAAATGAAAAATCAAATACATAGCAGTTGCATGGTAAGCCCTCAATTTATTATAACTACATGTTTATGTTGTTGTTACGTGCAAAAAAAAATGTTTTGAATGAAACATTTCTACCTGATGATAGCCCGCTGTCATGTCTACCTGTAACTTTTGGAAAAGTTAAAATTTCATTTTTGATTGGCCTCCGTGATACAATAACATATTAAAATTTCCAGCAAGAAAATACCCAATTAATAATACTTATATAACAGCATAATTTTTATTAATTCCTTCTTGAGGGTATGTGTTTTATCTTAAATATGTATGTGTTGTAACTGATACCTACATGATACATTACTAGGCCTTTACGCCTGCCATCGACAAACAGCCATATTTATCAATATATAGTACACAAATTGGAAGTCTTTAAAATGTTGGGGGTTCACTAACATTTACGGATAAATTAAGGCTGCCAACTGCAGTTGACTCTAATGATACACAATTAACTACATATATATCCGTTATATTGAAGGATAACAGCTGTCCATCTTTGGCGGTTCCGACATGTAATCTATATATCTAGAGTTAAAACGACCCTCTTTTCTCTAATAGATAAAGTCCTTCACGTACTTTCAACTACTAAATGTAATACTTAAATGTTAAAATACCCTTTACATCAACATTAGTGCCATTGCATGCTAGTCCTTAAATACCTAACACTTCAATGGGCAAAGAAACATGTAGAAACCTCTTAAGTGGTTTCTAATACGTCTTAACCTAGGTTAGATTACGTACGAATCCATACAAGGATACATATCTTTGGTAAAATTATCGAAAATTTTTAATTCTCGGAAAGTAAGTAAGATATTTTTTGTACACAATAATTTGGGTTTTAGTGTGCCGAAATAGACGCGCCGTTTGTTAAACGATCGATCAATCATTAATTTTCTTTTACAATTTTTATGAACTGTTCCTATTATATTAAAAACTGAAGCCAGGTCTATACCGGCACTGGGCACATTTATATACAAATAGACACTTTGAGCTTTACTAATAATTACACTAACGCCAACGAATACTGAGTCGGAATCTGCCACAAGGAAGACGGTGATTGAAAGAATGCACTAACTATTCCACGATAAATGAATGGGGTGAGTTCTAGGCTTCTATGTCGGCGTGCCGTCTCGGGGGCGGCGCGTGGGGCGGCGGCGCATGCGCGCGGGCAGCGGCGGCAGCGGCGGCAGCGCGCCCACCGCGCGCGGGCCGCCCAGGCGGAAGCACAGCGCGTACGCCAGCGCGAACAGCACGTACGGCACCAGCACGGCCGCCACCAGGCGCACGAGCGGGCCCGCGCCCCGCTCCAGGGAGTCGGAGAATCACTTCTCCTCGTCCTCGTCGCGGAACAGATACGTCGACCTGACCACATGATATGCACAGTTTTATTTAAAAATTTGGAAAACCAGGAATCGATGATGACGATTCGGAAAAGGCATGGATTTATAAGGCTGTTCTAAGTAATAAAACCTATAAGTCTAAAATGATTGTTTGAAAGTCAAAGCATTTATTTCAATTATACCACTTACAGGCACTTTTGAATTGTCAAGAAGTGACGGCGTTAGAGCTGACTTCATTCCTTACTTATAGTCCTGAAAGATTTTCCACAATAACTCACAATACAATTATTAGAACACGGGTGGGTAACTGGATATTGCACATTCTTGACTTTCAATTGTCACCTCTTTATTACATCTACGGGAGGAGTATATCTATTCGCAAAGAAGAATGTTTAATTCAGATCCAACACCACACCTCAAAATTTAATTCTAGGGAGTTCACAACATAGAGGGTGAATTAGGTTACTGATTTTTTATTCTTTGACAAGGAGAATACCCAATCAATACCCAATCTAAACATTCGGAGTCATACTCACCAATAAGCCAGATTAAACAAAGCGAATACAAGTGGGAAGGTGATCCTGGAGATGACATCTATCCTCTTGGAGCGGGTGGGGAACTTGGACATCCACAGGCGGCAGCAGTTCTTGCGTGGAGGGTTGATGTGGATCTCGCACTGCCGCATCTTGTTTTCCACCGGGCCGCCACGCACCAAGGGTTTCTGTTTGTTGCAGACCGGTCAGGGAGGCAGGACATGTTTCATCTTTGACTAAATTATATGGCTACGTGCTTTTGAATTCAAATTCAAATTTTTTTTTAATAAAAATAAAATTTGTCGGTTATTTTGATCTAAATCATCATGAAATGCATGCATATTGGGCCATAAAGATGCAATAAAAGTTTCGAAAAACCACCTTATCAACAAATGGACTCCAAATCCTAAGTACTGCAACTAGTTCTACCAAAACTGTGGTGTTTACTAACTGTGCTAAATATATAATTCAGAACTAAAGATAATTAATTCAATTCAATCAGTCAAATAAGTCATTCACATCATTCAAACTCAAACCATCACGTCTATATTCGAAAAAGCCTAAACAGTATGCAAAAATATTATAACGAACTATATCTAGGTATCAAAATTGACAAAATACCACTCAAAACATCTAAGAAAATGTGTCAAAGCGTAACTATCTTCAATCCAAAAGCACAAACACAAAAGTTAAAAAAAACTGGATTTGAGCTCACCATAGCAAAAGTGGTATTGCTATCAGTATCGAGGAGATCGGAGGCAGCATCCATGCTAGCTGCTTCCATCTCCCGTCTCGCTTTCTTCATGTTTTCTCTATGCATGTCAGAGCGAGACGCATAGTTTACTAGAGCGAACTCTAGTAGCGCTCCGAAAACGAACGTGAGACACACGCCGGTCCAGACATCAATGGCTTTGGTGTAGGACACGGGGGGCAAGGAGGCGTTGATGCCAGATGACTGGGTCGCCATCGTGAGCAAGGTGGTCACTCCTGCAACAGAGAAATCGTGATGCAAACAATAGCTAAGAAAATCGGGAACCTAGGAGAGCCAAATTCCAAAGCAAATAGAAAAGAAGAACCTTGCAACAAAATCAATGGTGTGGTAAGTGAATCTTTATGTGGAAACACACTTTAAAACGTATCGCTCATACCTACCCTTAAACTGCGTAGAATAATAGATTACAAAACTAGATACTGATAGATTACTGAAGTGTAAAATTGTTTTGTTGTGATATTGTTTACTGAACCCGAAAACATACTAAAAAAATCAAAGTAAAAAAGCCTTTTATTCCATGCAATGACATAATATCTTTTTTTTACCCGTAAACATAAAAACAAAAACAAAACATTACGCCTCAGAGCTTTCCTAGACACGGTAACGTAAATAAGGTCAGGTAAACGCTCACTCAAAGGTTCTTACTAACAAGCTCTTGGAACTAGTGAACTGTGTTCTAGAAAATTCCTAGAACTTTGTTCACGTGCTTGCTTCCAATGATTGGCAGGAATATCAAAAATAAATTACATAGATAAAAATCAGTGTGCTCATATTCAGTTAAACAAATAAACTTTGGCTGCAGCTGCAATCGGGAGCAGCTATAGATTCTAAACAAGAAATAGATTATCTGTTGTGCTTTCAGAATACTTGCATGCTTCCAGGAATCTAACAATTTCAAATATGCATCCATTGGATTAAATCATTCACCATGCATGTATGTATAACAGCGAACCTGTGTTGTCAAAAGTTGTACTTAATTAGAAATATTATATTGTTTGATAAAGGCCAGTTATATTGAAATAGTGAACGCGTTCTGAGGAGATGGAAATTCTTCATAAGAAATAACTTAGACAAAAATCTAGACAAAGAAAACAGATCATTCTCTAAGACGTTTCTCACCCGAGCTGACTGGCTAATGTTTTAAGCTAAAAGGGCGAGCCTGTACAATTACAGAAGTAACATAAGGATGCATTACCTAGTGACACTCTCGCTGGCACAGCTCCCTGGTCCAGCCAGAAGGACACCCACGACACGATGACAAGCATGCAGCATGGAATGTAGATCTGGATGAGGTAGTAACTGAACTCCCGCTTGAACAGCAGGTCCACCTTCAGGCAACTGTATTCACCTGGAAGAAGAACAATGTTAAGGCGATGGATAATGAAGAAGGCATGATACAACAATTAGCAATTTCAGGTATTAGTAGAAGACCACAGCATGAATAATAAAGTTATTAGGTAAGTTAACGAAGTTTAAATATTAATAACGGTTTGAAATGTTTAAAGAGAGAAGTTTAGCTATGAATAGGACAGGAGTGCGACTAATCAATAGTTTGGACACAATAGAAAACAGACATAGTATTACGAATACTAATATTATAAAGAGGAAATATTTGATTTTTTGTTTGTTTGTTTGAAATGAATAGGCTCCGAAACTACTGGACCGATTTAAAAAATTCTTTCACCGTTGGAAAGCTTAGTTTTCTAGGAGTAACATAGGCTTTTTATCCCGGGAAAAATAACGGGTTCCACGGGAAAGACCACGGGAGCGAAGCCGCGGGCAAAGTGCTAGTTACGAATAAATACGAGTAGGTATAGGATAGGGAGTAATTTAATAGGTCCAATGTTGCAACTTTGTAAGTAATGAACTTGTGAAACATAACTAATACTTATGCGTTATTCAGACACAGTAGCCCACAAAGTTCAAAGTTTACTCTTATAAGAGTAGACATTTTAAGTCTGAGGAGCTCGTGGATAACAGCAGCACGGATCGGTCCATCAGGTTAAGCTACGCTTGCCGGGGTTGGTCCATGGATGGGTGACCATCTTTACATATCGAGATTCCTCCGTGCCTCGGAAAGCACGTTAAGCCGTTGGACCCGGCTGTCATTCGTGGATCTTTAATAGTCGTTACGGGTAGTCAGAAGCCCGAAAGTCTGACAGCCAGTCTTACCTTGGAGTATCATATAACCCAGTTACTGACTGGGTTATGGAGTCCAGATAACATAGTTGGGAAAAGGCTAGGCAGAACAAAGAGTAGAAAACTTAACACGAGACATACATTTTTTTACTCGCGACAACTTTTACATTTCCACATACTTCTTTATCTTTATGCATTTGGTTTTATGGAGCTACTGGTACCAATAAGGAGTTTGTACAGACTTACCGGTATTAGTCTTACTGTTGCAGTAATCAGTAAGGAACTTCTCAAGCGTGAACCGAGGCAGGTGTAAGTTCTTCACGACCTGAACGGGGTCGCCTTCCTTCCACAGAAACACCAAGTCATCTGTGGTCCAGCCATCTGGAAGGGAAACATTTATGATGATGTGGTCTTGGTTGAATGGAAAAATTGCACTTGTTTATGAGGACTAGCAAAAGATGGACAGGGGTATATGGCATTAGAATAATAAAGAAAACTTAAGACTAGCAGAAGGTTTAACAACAGCCAGCCAATGGTAATGATGCTGATTAGCAATTCGTTGATGAGGAGTGATACTAACTAAGTAGCTAATAAAACTAAATGGAATGTGATCCAATAGTGCTAACTAGATGCGTTATTCACAAACAAATGCTATTCTTAAACTCTCATTACAAAAAATAGAATGACAATAAAAATAAACACCTTTTTACAAATCCAAGGCTCCGTTTGTTTACAGGGGTGATGAAAATCAACGCGATTCGTGAAGACAGCACGCAATGTAAACAAGGTTATTCCGTAATGAAATGTAAACGGAACGCCCAAATATCTGCCCACAAACTGTTGGGAGCAGCTGGACTAAGTAATTTTTGTACATGACATGTTGGTTTACCGTTGTAAACGGTTATAGCTGCGTCATTGTTTCAGTTAGATTAATTTAGAGACTGAAATTAATTAAACGTGATCTTGTATTCCATATCGTCAAATTGATATTGGTTAATATAGACTTCATCTGTATTTCTGTATAAAGGGAAACCGTGACTGACTGACAGATTTTACCACATTATATAGCACAAACTTCTGAGCGTATTGGGCTAAAAATTTGTATTACAGATAGTTATAATGACGTAAGCATCCAGTATTTTACGCGAACGCAGTCACGGGCAGAGGCTAGTAAGTTATAAGTAAGGGAGTGTGTTTTCATATGCAGAAAACTTCCCTTATAAACAGCAACCCTCAAGGTAGATTGACGATATTGAGGAAGTAATAAGTAATAATCCAGCAGTGGATGCGGCAAGCACCGTCAAGGACCGGTCGTTGTGGCGTTACTTTTAGGCTTATGTCCATCAGAGGTCAGAGTCTTTCAGTTAAATAATAATGGTGATGAAAAAGAAAGAAATAGCTAAAATACTCACAACTAGCCATTCTCAGGGAGCAGGTCTGTTTGTCCAGGGGGTACAGCTTGAGGTTCATTGGGCAAGACAGCGTGAGAGAGATTCGGATGCTGTACAACACGTTTCCGTTGGGGAAGATACGGATGTAGACGTTGGGCATGATAATGTTGTGGAAATGACCTTCCTTCTCATTGGAGAAGAACAGGTCCGGCATCCAGACTCTGTTGGCTTCGGTCAGGGTCAAGTACTTTAGTCGACCTGTGAAGAAATGGGTAATAAGTTTTAAGCACAATTTGTAGTAGGCATTCTAAAGGACTAGTAATTAATAATTTAGATTCAGAGACTGACAAAATTTTTAAAAGACAAAAGGGTAATGACTTTTCATGAATTACATCATTATTAAGTAGGCAGAGTTGATTCTGAGACTATCACAGATTTTGAACATTCAATCCAACAGAGAAATTCACTAGGCAAGGTTTATTTAAAATACAAGAGTAATTTGGGGTAATTTTGCAGATATAGAGGATCAACTGGAATGAAGAAGAATGTTAAAGTAACGTTACTGTGCAATTAGAAGATTATCTCTGCTTTGAAACGCCACTTCAACCTTTATTGCATGAGAACGACGAAACAACGTTTTCTTAAAACATACTTATCTCTATATCCCTTTGAATCGTGTTCTGGATTTTTGCAATCTGTGTTTTTTGCCTTACATATTCAATGACGTGGTTTCAATCAAATATTTATATAGGAAACTTACCTCCCAAGTTATTGAATTTCAGCCGTTCATCTAACCATTGTTCTCGAAACGTTAACTGTACTGAGTATTCCTGAAAACATGATATCTACCTGTAGCAAGCTCTCGTAAATCAGAACACACACATTGATACATTGTCAAAAAAACACACAAGGGTTTATTTGATAATACTGGAAAAGTATAGAATAATGCTTAAAATATTTATGGAGAAATTGATTCATGGTTGCTCTAAATTACGATTAAAACATTTATAAATATTACAGGTTTCGAAGTCTGGTACAAAATTACTTTTGACAATATTTCAATGTAACACCCATTATTATATGCTAACCAAATCTTCTCCACTTTGCTTTCGTAGCATCAGTGCATCTAAAAGCTTCACCACTTTTAAATTCATCTTTATCGTCTAGTGTTTTAGTTTAGGCACAAAGCTATTAACTAATGACTTTAATTTACCAGTAAGCTTTTAACGTGTTGTTATCTGTGCCAATATCAACCTGCTCAGAAACTTTTTTACTATAATACGAAATAGTATTTACAGAGTTTTAAGTGCTAAAGTTTTAATCGAGGTGTTACTGGCACAACATGATTATACTTATAGTATTATTACACTAAGGGAAGGGACGGTGTCGAAGGTTCGCTCAATAATTAATTTGACATCAAGGCACAATGCACTAGAGGATCCCTCGACATCTCAGCAAGTCAAATGAATTATCGTACAACAAAAGCCGGCAGATGCTCACTGAAGAAGTTCAAACATGCTCACTCGAAAATTTACTTTTGGGCTCGAATTTTACGAGTGGTTACAATGATGATAATGATAGAAGAGATGTTGATGGGTTTTACAAAGTTGATAGACTTAAGTTTTCTGCTGCAAAATATGTACATGTTATGGAGGAAATGAAGGTTTCTCAACCTAATGGCCTACATAAAAATGAACCTTATTCAAAAGTGAACATTCGAGCGTCACACGTCGAAGCAACATGCACAGAAGCGAAGCCCAGATCGAACTTACCGTCCTCAGCATTCGTTGAAGGAATGCTTAAATTACCTTCATGCACAATCGGCCAGTATAACTAGAGCTACCATACGTCTAGCTGTTGTTTGGGGTCGGGTGTCACATATTGGTGGGCAGCCACCGTTCCAAGCACGAAGGCGAGTGCGGGCGCGGCGGTAAGTCCCGATTACACAACACAAATTCACATGAACAAGACATATCAACAATTAATTACAATCAACGTACACGACCAAAATAGTTTTTATAATCTTCTCATCTGCGTGAAATCAATATAACAAGCATGATCAAATAAATATAAGGAAAATAAATAAAATGATGGTGTCTGGTGCGGGCCGCGGTTCCCGTGGTCCTACAAGCGTGGCCGGATTCTTTCAGTTAGAATATTACGTGATTATACTTTGTTTCTAAGGCAATTGAGTTCAAATTGAATTTTGAACGTATCAGTGCTGTGATACCGAAGCGGTTGAGATTGCTGATCAATAATTTAGTGCTATCTACTTTTAGTGCCAATAGTCCATCCTGTACGTGTTTTTACAGCTCGAAATGCTCCTTCAGGAGTATTCTCTAAATATAAACACAAAGAAAATAATAAGGAATAGAAAAAACGAAACAGAAAAGTAAAATTTTATGAAGAAAATTTAGCGACAATTTTGATTATCAATACATTTTAAATGTTGGAGATATTATTTAGACGTGTTCAGACTAAGCTAGTCCGAGTTTCAAATAAATTAAAACATAAAATAAAATAATAACGTGCGCGGCACCGCACCACGGTATTAATTTAGCAACAGATTTAGTTAAACATTTAACTTTTAACATTAAGGGTGGGTTAAATGATACATTTAGGAAAGGAAAAAGAAAGGTGCACAAATTAGAGAAAATAAAATATTAAGGGGAAAAGAAAAGAAACAAAACCACAAACACAATAATTTACGAATAGCTTGAGAATGTTTAGCGTAGTGCAGATATTGCATAATATTTAATTTTTATTATAAACAAAGTTGACACGACAGATCTAATACAGGGCGCGGTCCACTGCTGCCGCGGTCTGAGGAACTATGGGGTTGCACCGACGGTAGAGCAGTGGATCGCGAAATCCCACAGAGAAATCTAAACTTTAGTTTATAATAAAAATGTCACAGATTACATCAGGTCATGTGAAAACACTCACCATTTTGTAATCATCTATTTTGCTGATGGACCGTAGATACATGTTGACATGGACTAACGTTGGCGCATAGCCTTAACGACAAAAAACAACAATTTAAATTTATATATTGTTTGTACCGCTTCATATAAAACACCTAACCACACTATACGAATAGCATCGTGAGAGAAGTACGCAAGTTGATGATAATGTTAGATGCTTAAATATATAATGAAGTGGAGCCGATAGGGGTCGCAACAACTTCACTGACCACACAGATCGCTCCATTTCATTAAAGAAAGCTAATGCCCCGTCAGATGAACTCAGAAGGACAACGAGCCAGTCTAAAATTAAAAAAGAAACAAAATTTAAAACTATAAAGACTATATTTTTTATTCTATGTATAGTTAGTTATAGATGATAAATAAAGCTAGGATTATACCAATACTGGCGATCTAAGAAGTAACAGACGCGCGTCTAAAAACGATTTTGGTCGTTAACACCAAACGGAATTAAAGAGAAATTGAAAGGAAAAAAATAAAGTATAAGAAAAAATGAACATTACACATAGTGTCGGGTAAATCACTCCTAGTCAACAGGAGAGAGTTGCCCATTCATTTGACTTGTTAGAACCGCGTGGATACAGAAAACTTATTCATTTGTAACACTAGTAGCGGCCCAGTCTGTCCTTATTGACTTACCATTGTGACGTCATCGATCTTTGATATACTTCGGACAAATATATTGACGCTCACTACCGCTGGCCCATCTAAGTACCAAGCAAAATATACGATAAATCACGGTATTATTATGATACTACGGCCTAACATTAGTTCGTGAATGCGCATTATATATCAGTGTCTAGCGACTCACCTGTCCACCTGTAAACATAATGTACACTATGCTCATGAATGACCTGACAGTATTACACAAACAAACATAAACATAATAGTGATCAAATAAAACGTCTAACATCAAATCATACGACATTGGGTTAAAATAAAACGCTGCAAACAATCGCTAATATCGGTTGTCAACGAGAATTTGTGTTAGTGTAATATAGAGCAGAATCTTTTAATATATAGAAATAAAATAAACAACTTAAACTGTTACAGAAAATATATAATATAATATAAAAGAAAAAAAATATTGTTCAAACATAAAGTTATTATTGCTCTTATGGGCTGAGATAAACTAAATTAGTAATAATTGATCTATAACGACATTTTATTTGAGAAATAAGCTAAACATGACAAAAAAAAAAATGAGAAGAGAAAGTTTATGAAGAATGGTGGATTGTAGTTGTTACATTTCTGTACTCCTACCTGATGTTCTTAATTTAGTTTTTGACCATTTTCATCCTACATTATTATAATTATGATTTGCGTGACAATATAAAAACGCTATATCACGTTTCGGGGTTGAGAGAACACCGTCTAGAAGGGAAACATGGCGTGTGCCGGAAATTAACATTTTGTTTGAGAAAGCTACGTGTTCCTTGTTAAATAGGGTTCGTTTAGTTTGTTCAACGTTAATCTGGATTAAGTTAACTGTCAGTTTGAATTTAGTATTTAATTTATTTATGATTTTAATAGAAAGCTCATTTACCTATGTTTGCAGCGTTACCAAAAACATGCTGGATATATCAATACATCATGACTTTTAGGTTTTATTCTTGTAAAGTTGCTCGGTATTATGAGCTCAACGTCAATACTAACTATATTTCAAGTAGTCTATCATCAAGTACGAAAATCTCTAATTTTTCGTATTAACTTTTTAACATGTGGTTTACAAGAACATTCCAAAATACAAAACACCTAACTCTGAGCCTTTTATAAATTCAAATATACATAGAATGTTCCACTTGGAGCAAAAACATCGTCCAAATACGTCCTAAAGATTTTTATAGAATAAATAATGAAATATGGCTTCTAATAAGTTTCTAACCACGCCTATAGTTACAACCTAAACGTATTGAATGCCTTTTTCAAAATCTTGCTTGAAATGTGATTAAATAAGATTAAACTACAAATCTTATTGTTTCAGTTACACTTGATAATATCCACGAACCAAGTCTAGTTTATAAAACTTGAACAATATTATAATTATTTGATATAAAGCTACAAAGTATTTAATATTTCGTGACAATTAGTTTTTTTCCAAACAAATCATTTTGATCGCGTGAATCGGATATTTTATCGATTATTTTAATAGCACTGCAACATAACGTTGAGTAATGATAGAGATAGTGTCACGGAACTCGTAAAAGAATAACTTTTTTGAAAGCATACTACATTGCCATGGTTACGAAAAAATACCAGTTTTATGCAGATATTTTTGCCACTAAAAAGGTTACATATACTTATGCAAATCGGATGGATCCTATATACCTAATATTGAAATATTAAAGTAAATTATTTAGACATATTTTTTATGTTTGTTCACAGCGTCTTTATTTTAAATCAGATTCCTATTTGTTGAAGGCGGTACAAAAAAAATTGTGAATCAGTACGTTAGTAACGTAAGTACGCAAGCTATGGGAAACCTATCATATAAATTAATTTAACTTAATAAAAACACAAAAATAAATATCATAATAACAAGGAATACATTTTGGGGTCACCAAGAAAATCATCAGCAAAATAAAATGACAGCGCATGAAATATTATAAATATCAATAATTCCTTAAATGTACAAAATTTAATGAAAAACAAAATGAAAGAACTGCTCTCTCGTTTACCGTAACACGCCCGCTCCCGTACGAAAACAAAGTTAAATAGGCTGTAACATTTGTTTCTGATGTTTTCATACGTTAAAAATAAATATTAATTTGTCCAAGATCGTAATTATGAGCAAAATGTACGTGCCAGATAAACAAAAAAAAATACCAATATGAAAAACAAAAAAAAAATTAAATTTTGAAAATGTTATACATAACTATTTTTGTAAGTACGTGCCAATCTGCCTAAATTAGGACTTCATAATCTAAATTATATAATACTTTTGCCTAACTAAATTTTCCTACAAGGTATTTCAAAAAGTGCAGATACGAGCTTGGAAAATTAAACTCTGATTTCCTTACACTGAAGTCACAATGATTAATATTCTAATTTTGTTATTTAATAAACAAACGCTACAACCTCTTTAAGGTCTGCCCTTTAAGTCAAGACATCAATCTAGGATCGCCGAGAAATAGAAAAGTCAAGGATTTTTAGTTGGATTGACATTCTTGGATCACGTTACCATTTGATCGCTCGTCAATCAATTACATTTCATTGATATTCCAACTCCTTGGTGATCAGAGATTGTAGTCTTGTCCAATGGCACCTTGTACTGTTGTTATCTAACGACTCTAACATAAACTATTACGTCTCTCTCTCTCGATTTCTCGTTACTAACCATCTTTATGTCGCTTATTGTCGTTATACTTCTCACGAACAGGTTTATATTAACTACAGCTGGGCCATCTGTTAAAACGTTTCAGATAAATGAATAAAAAAAAATCAGAGTCCTACCAACCAGTCCACTATAAATATAACTAAAATTGTATCAATCAGGCTGTCGCGTTAATCAATCATTCACATATGAAACAATTAATATTCCATTCATATTGAATTCGAATAAATAATTGTTCGTAATATATACATAATGTAATGTCTGATTTATTAGAACTAAATAAGTATCAAAGTGCAGACAAACTCATTATGACATAAGCAACTAAGATAGGCAATGATGATGAACACACCAACTTAATTAATGGCGCGATTGAAATAGTTCAGGCCGAATTATTATTTCATTTTGATAACATAATAAGGAGAAAGACTATTGTTTTGGAACGTGTCTAGGTCAAAACGATTTAGCCTAATCTAACGTTCAGGGAAACAGTAACCGTTCGCGTGTTAGCTAACACATAAATAATTCAACGTTAGTACCCTTGCGTAAAAAGGTAGCCCGAAAAGGAAATTAATACTTTATTATTAACATTGTAACTGTTTGAAAGGGAACCGATTATTTTTTCTGTGTAATTAAATTGAAGCTTTAAAAATTATAAAATAAACAGGTAGGAAACCATATAAAAAGAAAACTTGATTAAAATCTCGAGTTTCTCGCCAAACTTGTATTTAATCAAACATCCTCAGTTTTCCGATCAAAGAAAGTAAAAAAATAAAAAAGGGAAAAAGAACATTGATGATTGCCAAATTCGTAATTTTGATTGAGAAACACGCCAAAATTAAAATTTATGTTGGTATCTGTATGAGCGTTTTTGAACAAAAAAACAGTTTTCTGTAAATTGATGTAGTAAATAAGCCATAAAGCTTTTCCCAAAACGAATGAGTTACTAGTGAATGGTTCAAATGAGTTCAAAATACCTACTGTAGTTGACAGCCGGGCACGCCGCAAATAGAAACTTTATAACAGGGCTGTCGACACTTACCTAGACGATGATTGGTGTCCTAAAAATACATACACTTTACCCTTGAACTTACTATACTCGGTTAAATTTTAGTCGTTTTAATCCCCTTAAGGGGTCATTGTACACATTATAACGAGCAACTTTTACTATGGGACCGAACCTGAAATCGCAAAAAAATAATCAGATTTTCAGTACATTTATGTTATCCTAACTCGTCAAAATGTACTGCACAGCTGATTTTTTTTTCGCGATTTCAGGTTCGTTCCCATAGTAAAAGTTGCTCGTTATAATGTGTACAATGACCCCTTAAGGGGATTAAAACGACTAAAATTTAACCGAGTATATAACCTATTAATAATGTGACAGATAATTTTGTGTTACAGTAGAACTTTAACCAAAGATTGAATAACAAATTAACTATTAACAACAATTTAGGAAGTTCTGATATCAGCAAGTTTATTCAAAAAGACCAAACCGGACGGACCATTAATCTCAAGACTCCAACTGGACCTGGGATTTTTAGAGCATGGATAATTGATTCAAAAGCATGACAGCCCTGACGCATTAGGGAGGTGATTAATGAAACCTCTGCGAAGCCGTTGGGGGTCAATTCAATGGTAGCAGACGATGGGGACAGAAAGGAACTATTGGAACGTGTGTGATTAATTTAAGGAAATTGTTAACGAAAATAATTAGTTGTGAACCGTACCTGGTGAAGACATTTCGACTTATAAGACACCCAATATTTTGATGAACGTTTGGCCATTTATCAATGATTGTCCGCTTTGTTATGTCTACAGGTCACCTTACCCGCCAGTCACTTGTCATTCCAGGGTAATCCTAAGAATCCCAAGCAAAACTTAAAAAGTCTAACTCTCCTAAAGAATAAAACCACTTTAACAAGATGAATTGTTAGCAATTCATGTCCTGTAATTCCTTTATGTACATTCTTCATTCTTCACATTTACCAATAAAACTTCCAAGGAAGATCCTGTCGTTTTGCATTGTACAACGCTTATCCAATTTCGCATTCAGGTCTTAAATGACAGATTGGTTCTCCTTAGATTCGTAAATAAAATAGTTGAAGACTGAATGAGAACCAGACTCAAAGATTCTTAAATGTAAGATGCCAGAAGGACTTTGAGAAGATGACTTGTTGAATTATTGGTTTTAAGCAAAGGAAAGTGTCAAGACATAAGAAATCTCCGAAGAATCTCTTTGAAATATAAGTAACATTAAGGGGAGCAATCGATTCAAACATGAAAATAATAAATAAGCTAACGATAACTTTACTAACGATAAGTTTCCAACCGTTTACTTCTAACCACTAACTCTGCTGACTTTTACTTTTTCACAAACCTCTTACAGTCTAAATGCCTTTCCATTAACGCGAAAACTGTACAAAATCATAAAAAATCACACTTAAGAGCTCCAAGAAATGTTTTTCCATTACCAATTCCCGCTGGAAGCTGTAACAAGATGGCGGAAAAAAAATGCGACGTGATTTATGGTTTTCACGTAACGTTCGTCTTTTGTTACGAAATGAACTTGTGGAAATTACGAGATGTAGCGCCTGAGTGGCACTTGGATGCTTTTTTGTGTACCACTTTAGAATACAGATCTCGTCGTTGAAACATTTTTGATATAATGTTACCCAGCGATGATTTAGATTTGAATCAGAATAGCGATGAAATTGCAGATCACTATTTTAGTATTTTTGTTAGAAACACTGAACACCTATCAACGATGTCATTATAAGTATTGCTTATAACGCTTGCCTATTAACGAAAAATGAATGTAAACATTAGTAAGTAATCGATCATTATACATAATGTTATGTGCAAGTATAGCGTTACGATGTTTTTTTCCGCATTATCAAGCATCAAGCTAATGCGTTCCGACAGCCAGACAAATGACTTCCCTTCAATATCCAAGATATTAGCTAAAAACCTTTCAAAGAATCATCCACACACTACTGGGAAATAGCTACATGTAAGTCCAAAATATACGAAGCAATGGCTTACGTAGATGTCGAATTAGAAACATCTCTATATATTACTGGAATTGATCCAAATGTGGTCACTATACAACTGAATAATTTTACGTTGCTGATATAGTAATCGCAGGTAACGAACAAAACCTAGCTTCGAAATAATCAAAAGAGCTCTTTATGGGAGAAAATATTCAAAACAATGACAATTGAAGCTCTTGAATATAGAACCACCCAATAGAATAGTCAACTTTAGTAAATTTCAGAAAATTATTCGAAAATGACTTGGTCGAATCAACTGAAGTTTCATTCGCTGAAGACAAAAACAGTTACAAATGACTTGGATTACTACATTTAGCTCACATTATCAAAATACGTACATTCTCTAGTTTATTTTCAGCGGCATTCTCCTTTCGACGTACATTTATTATAGTTCACATGTGGTTCGCACATTCCGGAGGTAAATAAACGAGTAGTGCAGCATATTAATAAGAGCTGCAGATATAAAGTTGGCAAACGCGATGGGAATTCAATCTTTTTTTTTGTTAATAGTGTGATGACGTCTTATCTGCGTTTTCAACGTTATATTAACTTATATTTGAAGAGCCATAAGTAATTGCTGTATACGTAAATATAACTTTCAATATCAGAAAAAAAAATCGTTTAGAACAAAATTAAAAATAGCGTAGACATGTACACAAAAAACAAAAAATACCTCACACCGTAAACGTCTTTTGTAATCCTTTCAGAGATAGAAACAAACTTATAAATTTGAACTCTATCACGTAATCGTAAAATTCACTATTAAATGTTTCTATAAGCTTGGGTCCAGTTGTGGTTGAAGCGATAGCTGTGTCTCTATTAGTAAAATATTCTTTATTGTCCTTATTCTTATCCAAAGCATTGACGATGACGTTTAGAATCCTATATCGCTCACTGAACAATTATATCTTAAGTGTCCTCTACTTGGAACTAAATTAGACAGCGTTTTATAAATTTTCAACGTTGACCTTTTAATATGAAGACGTGGGAGGATGGGTTAATATAAATTGCTATCACGTTTAATAAACGATAAGAATTTCCACCTAATTCTCATTCACAAGTGCCAAAAACAGATAAAATGCATCGAGAGTGCACATAACGGACCGTTCCTCGCCAACTTTTGGAGTAGAAACAGTACTATGTATAGGAAATCTTCTCAGTATGATAGATGAAGATAGGAGATTAACAGGTGAAGTAAACAAATGACTAATGGAACAGACGGTTGCTTATACAAGCACACGCTTTGACGAAGCCATTAGGGAGAAGGGGATTCATCACACATTTGTAAATAAGGCCAGAGGGACATCCGAGTTGCATGGATTAATTTCAGTTGGCAGACGATATGGCACGTCTTGAATTTAGTAGTTGGGTAAATATGGACTGTTGTGTCAGTTTAGAGATATAAGATCGAGCATTATGAGACGAAAAGCATATATACAGGGTTACTTGTTATTTGACGTATTCTTCCCAGAACGTGGTAGCGACATTTGCAACAATTAAACACCCCATACCTAGACGAAAAATATACTAAAAATATTCTTGTTACGGGTGTCCGACCCGAAACCCCGTATAGGAACAACATATATGTAGTACGTGACAGAACATTTTATATGGAATGGAATAAAAAAGAGTATTTAACTTTAACTACCAATTTGTACTCCTACAACGACACTAAACATCACGCTTTAGGTTCAGACTGAAGGTTAGTTATCTCCTGTATAAGCTCTGATTCTTCTTCTAACTTCTTTATTGGTAACTTTTGTAATAAAGTATAATTGTCTCTTAGCCGATATTAATTCATTTATTTTCAGTCAAACTCCTTTACCTCCTTTACAATACGCTACGCCGTACTGTAGATAATAATATACCGACACAAAAAAGGGTAAAAACCCTAGTACAAATAATAACAACTTTGTCATTAATCCTGTAGAAATTGTTGTTGGCGACGCCATTGAAACTGACAACGATAAATGGTTGTCAAAACTACTTCAAGATGGTTGCCTTTCCTTTGTTGGAGATTTCTATACGCAGGTATTCCTTTTAAAAGCTGACTTGAGCACTAAGTGCTCTACCCCAATACGAAATAGATTTATCATGGTCCCTTTATCTAAGCTTACGTTTCTAAGCTTTTGTGAGAAATGAGGTCAGTGAACGACTTTAACCTTACTTTTCGTGTGTAGACTATTATATTTCCCCCCTTACTTAGTAAATAAACGAATGATAAACCCTTATTTTATTAGGGTTCTGTATCCATGGGTGTCAACGGGACACCTAAGGCTCTTCTGTCCGCCTGTTATCCCTCTGTCGGTCACAGGGTTGTATCTATTGAACGGCAAAGAGTAGACACTTGTGATTTTCCGCAGAGTATAAAGTTTGACCGCTTTAACAACAAAAAATAAAAAAAAGTTAAAAATAAAAGGAGGTCTCCATACAAGAAATGTGTATTTGTAATGTTAAGATATACGACGGTACGGAACTCTTCTTCCAAAAATTCCCTTCATCATATCACACCCAGTCTCCTAGTCCCTCCTGTCTCGTCCACTATCAATCCTAGCCCTGCCTAGCCATCGCTTCCACCACAGACCTAACGAAGCTCAAAGCCAAGCGGTTACTCACCAGTGCCGTTGATGCCCGAGGGTCTGATCCTGGCGTCGTACCGCCCCGGGCCCAAGATCTGATCTAGGATCTGCTTTTCTTTCTCCCTGAAGTTGATCTTTCCCCCGTTCATGCATCTGTGAAGAGAAGAGTGGAGTTAGGAGTTGGCTTTCAACTTGATTGTCCTTTTTGGTAGTCTAACTTACGTTACGTTACGGTAACGTGGTATGTTGAAATGAAATTGTTTAATCTGTGTATAATATCATATCGGAAACACTTTTTCACGTCATATTAAAAAAATAAGCTTGATGGAGTCAACATTTCCTATCTACGAACGAACTCAGGGGTCAAAGCTCTTTTAAAGTCTAGACATTATCTTGGTCAGGTTATGTGAGATCCGTGTCTGAAATGGTCTTTTGTGGACAGAACCACGCATGTTTAAGTGGACCGGCCTAGTCAGTGCAAGCATAGGTCGGTAATCGTCTAGCTCAACTGTTGCCATTGTTGTAATGGTATTGTTTGGAATCTAGTCAACGGTAATTGACTAGATGATATGATTAAAGATAAGGATTGGTGAATTTAATAACTATAAGGCACCACAAATCGTATAACATAATTTGAAACATACATTCAGTCATTCTGTCCGTGTTAACTGCCAACAATTTGATAAAGATGTAACGATGTTTTGAATACGTACGTTTAATTCTAAATGTGACTGCAGTGATAGCCTAGTGGTTTGACCGTCGGACTGCCAAGTCATAGGTCTCGAGTTCGAAACCAAGGCACGGACCTTTGATTTTTATCACTTACATAAAAATTAGCGAAGGAAAACATCGTGAGGAAACCAGCATGTCCGAAAGATATTTCTCAACAGCATGTGAAGCAAAGTCAGAGGCATTGGCAGCATAAAAACTCTGAGACCAGGCTAGTCTCTAACCACACGAAAGAAAGAAGGAAGAATTCTAAATAAATAAGGTGATTTAAGTGCTGGTCATAATCCTTTGTTATGAATGACTAGGTTGGTGGCTCGCTAATTCTATCACAAGATGAGTTGACAACATAATCGGGAGTCGGTGTAACTTGTCAAACGTCTGTGTCGTGATATGTTCTCTGCAATATTGTCTTTGGCAAGCAATCTAACGCAGTTTCTATCCACGGGTCGTTATTTATTTACGGGGATTGAATCAATGACAAACGCAGACGGAATTACGAAAGGGACTAAACTACTACTAATCTGCCTAGCTTTATCCGAACTATGTTGGGGTCGGCTTCCCGTCTAACCGGATGCAGCTGAATACCAGTATTTTACATGGAGTGACTGCCTATCTGACCTTACAACCCAGTCAGTAACTGGGTAAGACTGGCTATCAGACTTTCGGGCTTCTGGCTACCCCGTAATGACTGTCAAAGATCCACGAATGACAGCCGGGACCAACGGATTAACGTGCTTTCCGAGGCACGGAGGAATATCTAAAGCTGGTCAGCCATCGACAGACCAACCCCGGCAAGCGTAGTTTAACCCAGGAACCCAGAGTGGGAAGAGTCATTTGATGATTTCCCACCCTCAATAAAAAAGGCAAAATTACAAAGCGTGCCATATTTGGGTCATCGTCATAATCGATACTTAATACTTAAAAAGAAAAACAAAAAACTCTAAATTGAGTTCTAAAACTTTAGATTTTATCGTGTAGTGAGAAAGTTAACTAAAATACCCTTTTAACAATTCTTTAGCGACAGATCTAGGTCAACGAAGATTAATTGATCCCTTAACAATTCGAGAAAAGTTTGATAGTTAAGACATCTATATTTTTTACGTGAAGTATAAATTATAACAGTTTTATTTATTGCCACCAAAAATTATTGATCTTTGTGGAATGTTGTAGGAGAGACTTAAATCAGTTGAAATAATAAAGCCGTCTTTATTTTTCACGCGTTCGTGGCATAGATTAATTTGTTGTGTTGGAATTTTGTATCACAAATTACCTGCCTATGTCAAATGTAACAGTTATTAGACTAATAGAACGAAGTCTGTTTAAAGATGTAGGTACCTAGAATTTGAAATAGAAATCATTTATTCGCAATTTTTTAAGGTTCCGCTCCCAAATGGTAAAACGGGACCTTATTACTAAGACTCCGCTGTCCGTCAGTCCGTCTGTCACCAGGCTGTTTCTTATGAACCGTGATAGTGAGACAGTTGAAATTTTCACAGATGATATATTCCTGTTGCAGCTATAACAACAAATTAAAAAAAAAAACAGATAAAATAAATATTTAAAGGGACTCCAATACAACATACATGATTTTTTTGCGGTTTTTATAGATAATGGTACGAAACCCTTCATGCGCGAATCCGACTCGCTCTTCTCCTATTTTTTAAATTTACAGTTTAAACTGTATGATGTTTGTGATGTGTGGTGTGTATGATGTGACGTGATGTTTATAACGAGCATTGAAGACAATACAAATTATGATTACAGATCATAATTTTTATTGTCTTCAATGCTTTACTTAGATTTACCAAAGCGCAAACGGTTTGATGGTTATTTAAGAATTTTAAAATAACCTTGGTTTTGGCAAACATTCATCTCTATATAAAAACAACAGTTTATTAGCATTCATTAGCATGGAGCATAAGTAGCCTGTTTATGTCTATATGTTCTTATAAATATATATGATCACTCGATAGACACGCATGACAATAAAATGCTACATTTTAAAGATCATGGAAACATGGAAACCACACGTGGTTGCCGTGTGCCCGTGCTGGTTCCCGTGAGGTGATAAATCGTATTCTATATTGCAATGAATGCAAATAAAACAGTGGAGTGGAGATTTCTTTACGTCTACAAAATCAATATCCTATTCTTGCTTGTTTATTTTCAAACCAATTTCCAAAGATATACTTCTTGGTTCAGTATCTCAATTTTAATCTTGTTTGCACTACGGCTCATTAAACTGAAAAATTAATAACACGTTTCAGTATATTCAATTTTGTGCCAAAACTATGGCGCAAGCGGGATTGTCCGAAAGGGTTACCGCTACCCCGGAACATAAAGGGCTAAGGAAGGAACATGGATGGGTTTTAGTCAGTAAGAGTCTGTGAGTCACCCTCAAAAAAAAATATACTGTTGACAATGCAAACGTAAGGTTGAAAGTTACATAATCATTTCGTATACCTAACTAAACAAATTTTTCATATCGTCCTTATGCAAGATCAAGGAAAATATGTATTACAGCATGGTATCAGAAAGGTGTGGCTGCACAACATTGTTACCGCGAAATAAAATCAAGTGTCCCATTCAAAACTCCAATATCTACAGTGATCTACCCGACGCAAATGTATGGCATACATATATATACAGTGTGTTAGGTTAAACGAGGGACATACTTTCAGGTTGTATAGTACCTACTCATAAAAATCAACAACTTTGTCCATGGCACCAACTCTAAAATATGAAAAAAAAATAGCTGCTGTTCCATACATTTTGACGAATTATGAGAACATAAGTGTACTGATCAGCAGATTATTTTTTTTCGTTATTTCAGGTATAGTTCCATAGTCAAAGTTGTTCATTTTCATGAGTATAGTAACTCCTGAAAGTATGACCCTCGTTTAACCTAACACACTGTATTTTTCAGGTTTTGTTACGTTAAAAGAAGACGTAAACAGATGCTAGTGGGACTGCCTGTTCCGTATAAACCACATCGGCGGCGCCATTTCTTCCTTCTTACCCTTGAGAAATAATTATGCACAAGCAATTCGTTGGCAGAGCGATCGCCGTGTGAGGCCCCAAATTAATTTACGAGGGGACTAATGTAAATTTATTTTATCAACATGTCATTTCAGCATAGTTCAGCATCGTTTGTTTTGACAACATGTCTTAGATGGCTAATTGGCGTTGAATAAACCTACATGGATTGATCAAAGGTAGAATAATGGAAGTGAAAAAAACAAATGGAAGGTTATAAAGAATATTAGATCAAGTTCATCAAGTTTCAAAATATTGCGTCAATCTATACTAATATTATAAAGAGGTAAAATTTGTAAGTTTGTAAGTTTGTATGTAGGGGGTAATCTCCGGAACTAATGATCCAATTTCAAAAACTTTTTCACTGATAGAAAGCTACATTATTCTTGAGTACTATAGGCTATAAATTATATTTATATCATACATATTAGCCGAGCTATCGCAATTTTCGTCTAGCAAGTCGGAAAGAAATACCTCCGAAAACAGAATTATTTGCATGCGCTGCCTAAACAGTTACAGTATATCGCAATTTTCCGCGGACGAAGTCGCGGGCAGAAGCTAGTGTATTATATAATCATATATAATTTATTATGATATAATGCAGCAGTAATAGCCTAGTGGTGTGACCGTCGGACTGCCATAGTTCTCCAGTTCTAACCTAAGGCACCTCTGATTTTACGGATTCATGTGCGTATTGTATAATTATCACTTGTTTAAAAACGGCGAAGGAAAACATCGTGAGGATACCAGCATGTCTGAGAGATATTTCTCAACAGCATGTGAAGCTAAGTCAGAGGTCCATGGGCAGCATAAAAACTGACACCAGGTTATTCACTAACCGCACGAAGAGAGATGGGGTTTTATTATAATCAATTATTGAAGGCGGTGAAAGAAATAAGGAAAAGGTGGGGAAATGTTAGGGGGTAGTGTATGCTTTTTTTTTTTTTTGAAGGCTCTGAAATCATCCAATGACTGCTCCCGCTCTGGGTGGAGCGGAAGGGAGTGTCAGATTCTTACTGACTAAAACCCATCCATGTTCCTTCCGTAGCCCTTTATGTTCCGGGGTAGCGGTAACCCTTTCGGACAATCCCGCTAACCCGGGGTAGTGTATGCTACACTTATTAATACTAAAATGCTTGCACTTGAGCAAAAATTCATAAGTGAATTGATCTTATTCTTACAACTAATATATGTAAGCTGGAGAATGAAGATGGTGAAGAGAAAATGCTTTTAAGAAGTCACCAGATATCACGTTTCACATAAACGTAGCGAAAAGGTAAGTAGTGTTAAAAGGATAAGTGCCCCTTAATATTATAAATGCGAAAGTAAGTTTGTTAGATGGTTTGTTACCTTTCACGCCTAACGTAGTGAACCGATTATCTTGAAATTTTCCATATACGTAGTCAGTTGTACAGAAAGAAACAGACTTAGGGTACCTTTCATCCCAAAAAGAAAAGTATGGTTCCCGCGGAAAACAGCAATCACGTTCTTCTGTTAATAGATGGCGCCACGTATATGTTCCGTTCTGGGCCTATGATTGCAATAACCAAACAACAAGCATGGTACAACCCGAAATGATTGTAAAATTCTAAATTAACACGAGCGTTGCCATGGGAAAAAGTTAGTTTAAGGATAAATAGACAATTGTCTGTGGGTGTGGCTGTAGACACCAAGTTAAAGTAACAACTTTTTAATAGTTTATTTAAAAGGCAAGGCAAATATTAATTTTAAATGATTCAAAGTCAAAACTGGACATACATATTTAACTCTCTAACGTTACAAATGTAGACTATCTGCTATACAAACCAACTCTAGACTAAAATTAAATAATAAGCGTATCAAATGAAAAAAATGCCGGATACGTAATTTTGGGAGATAAGAGAGGTGATGTGAGAAAATTACCCAGCCGTTGAGTTGTGGGCGGACTTGGGCGGCCTAGACTGAGTGAATGAGCATGCAGTATATATAAATGTCGAGGATTTATTACCCAGTTAAGGTTATAAATAAATAAAGTGTTTAATATTAGTCAAAGAATAAGGCGTTGCATCAATATGCTTGATTATAAAACGAAGATTTTGAAACTATCTTTTGGAAGGGGTGACTAGGACCAATTCTATTTCTTGTTCCTTTGAAAGTGCCTTTCTTGTGCCTATTTGAACTATATATTTTGACGTTGACTTTGAAGCTAAGCAGATAAAGTCAAAATATTTCATTAAAATATTATTAAACTATTATAATTTAATAGGAGTAGTGTAAGATCAAAGAAAAGATGGATGGATTGTGTAGAAGATGATATGGCGACCAAAATGGCGACTAATAGAGAAGTATGCAAGAAACATGTTACGCCGGCCACAAATAAACTGGGATAAGATCAGGAGAATGATGATGGCATAAATATTTTAAATAATACAAGGGAAAAGGTAGTAATAACATAAAAATACAATAGGGATGATGACTTCAATTTTTTTTTAGTCTGTCAGCTGGATTATAAAAAAAATATTGGACACGTATTTTTTATTTTGTCACGTAATCAATAGTGGACACATTGTGTTAAAATGTGGCATGACGTCACTTCTTATAGATTTTATACTGAATTGTGACGTAGCGAGCCCCACTCCCCAACTTTAATGCGTTTTATCTGTCTTTTTTTATTAAAGCAAAAAACACGTGTCTAATATTTTTTTATTGTCTAACTGACGGACTACATACAATTTGTTTTTTTTACACTCTGTCATCGATTGAACGTTGGGATTTGATTACCTATGACGGAAGGAAACATTCAAATTGCAAACTTCGCAAACAAAAAATTATGTTTATCTGTTATTAATTTTATTACTAAACACTTTTGATAATAAACTAATTTGTATAATAATGGAACGCATAAATTTAAACATGCTTTATCGAACATTTATCTTAGTAGTGATGGTAATAACGCTTAATGTTATTAGCTCTAACGTCTACACAATCACTATAAATCATTATTTAAATGTTAGAAAAAGTATATTGTTCTTTATGTGTGTATATTACCCAAAGATTTATGATCAACGTTAGACATAAAGATGAACCCGATTTAACCTGGCCAATTTAAGTAGGCGGATGGTTTTTTTTAATAACATACCAACAAAAACATACTGTGATGTGTTTACTGTTTTTACACTAATCCTAAACAACAACAAAGCAACCTAAAACTAAAAAAAAATTGTTTTTACAAGTATATAAAGGGAAATAATCTGTTCATCAAAAAAATCGGCCTCATCGTTGTGAGAAATGTGCCCAAAATGCTGGCAGCGTTGCCACGTTGGATGGCAACCATTAACCACATAACCACATGTAGAGTCGATCAACCGCTGCGGAACCGAAATACTCGATGAGTACTCGGAACCCACCAATACTAGGGAGTATTGGTTTTGACTAAAATACACATGTCACTCTTTAGCCGAAACTAAATGTAGACGATTTACTTTTTACACTTTATTCGTTTTTTCGTTCAGGTGAAGTTATATTTTCTTCGACATGATTATAAAGGAGCATCCATTATCCCATCCTTACTTTCATTTCCGTAAGAAACCATTAGGAAGCTAAAGTTTGCTCTACTAATAGATTATAGCAAAATAATATAGCGGCATAGTATATTCTAACTTCAGACTTCAGAGCCCAATAAACAGGTATAAATAGTTCATAGTTTATCGCAATTACGTAAACATTACGTCCGTTGGGCGAACCTAAATAAATAATAATACAACCTCACGTAAAAAACTCGTATAACAATAAATAAATATGTCAGTGAGCTATCTGCGAGCTTATTATTAAGTTGGAAAACTTCTCGAGCATAAATCACTGACATCTTACAGTTAAATTGTACACACGGGCGTTTCCCGTCAGAGAAGATATAACTGGGAGCATTATTTTATATACGAACTAGCATTTCACCCGCGGGGATTTCTCGCCTAATATGCTATACTTAATATAATTAATCAAGAAAGTCAGAATATAGAGAAAGTTACTAGGACAATGACATGTTGACTCATTATTATTATGTATAGGTATACTTACTCTGTGCGATGTGTGATGAACAGCAACACCAATACGAAGGCGCATGATGGCCGCGGGATGTCCATCCTCCGTCTGAAACCAACACATAAGGGTTTAATATATACTTTTGCCTTGAGGGGCTCGTGGCTAAATGATAACAGGCGCACTGGGCGATCGATGGTTAAGTTAAGCTGGTTGTGGTCGGTTCCCGCTGTCATTCGTTAATCTTTGACAGTCGTCACAATTTCAAGGGATTCCAGTCCGCATGCCCCTTGTTGATGGAGAGCTGTGGCAGCCCAGTGGGTTCGAACCCAGAAAGGATCCGTATTTTGTGTATTTAATTCCAACATCACTGCTCTCAAAACGGTAAAGGAAAACATCGTGAGGAAACCGGCATTACTTAGAAACAAAAAATTTAAGACATGTGACCAGCCCGCACTGGCCCGCGCGTTTTGGATGGCGGCCCATTCTTCCTATAGAGATTAGTTTATTCTTTGGCCCAATTTCTGTCACAGAACGGACACTGTTTACTTACTAAAAGAAAATTCTCCTTAAAGAAAATGTCAAACCATCTAACTAAAATGACAAAATTACTTGCATAACAAATAAGCCTGATCCATTCCATCAATTTGCCGGTCAATCACTTCGATGTATTCAGCGGTCGACAGTGCTGCACCGTTTCAGTTGCAAATGTGTTCAATAAAGGCGATGTGCAATAAACTGACATTATTCTATTAAGCATTAACTGTTGGTTTCCTCTGACAACTGCCTTGTAATAAGGGCATTCATAATCCATTGCTTCATATGTTTGAAAAACTCTTCTTCTCGACATTTACAATAGGGCAATGAATATTGTTGAATTGTCAGAATAAACTGGATTGCGATAGTGCCTATGTTTGCCTGTTTGTCCTGTCAATGCTTAAAATATGAGACGCAGTGTCACCAATGTGAGGGAGCCAGTTACAAAATATAATTGAAAGGAAAACCTTTCCATCCACAGCTGGGTCAGGCCTCGGAAAGCAGCACGTCAAACCGTTGGTTCTGGCTGTCGTTTGAAGATCTTCGACAATCTTTACGAATAGTCAGAAGCCCGAAAGTCTGACAACGTCTTAGCAAAGGGTATCATGGTACCACTCTTCGTGTAATACTAGTTGTTGAGCTACATCCAGTTAGACTACAGAAATGCTATCTTCTTTTTTTCGTGTGGTTAGTGACTAACCTGGTGTCAGAGTTTTATGCTGCCCATTGGCCTCTGACTTAGCTTCACATGCTGTTGAGAAATATCTCTCAGACATGCTGGTTTCCTCACGATGTTTTCCTTCACCGATTTTTAAGCAAGTGATAATTATACAATACGCACATGAATCCGTAAAATCAGAGGTACGTGTCTTGGGTTCGACCGCGAGATCTATGACTTGGCAGTCCGATGGTCACACCACTAGGCTATCACTGCCACGCGAAATGCGAAATGCTATTTCAATAAACAAGACACGAAATCTCATTAAAAAACCCATTTTGCAGACCAACCGCCCCTTCCTTAGTCGTGCTGCGGAGCGGGACAGACAGCATTACTTATTCAAGATGGCGTCCATCCAACCGCGTAAACTTTTAGTGGCCGATGCACTTTATTTATAATACATGCGGAGAAAGGTCGGGAGACGACCCAATTAACTTGCGCTCTGTCGTAGTAACGACGTGTTGTGTTGTTTGTTTATGTTAATGACGGTAATAATTGTGTGTCCGTGTATAACTGAGTGTAAATAATGGTACGTAATAAGAATGTCCGTGGAGTTTCTTGCCCGTTCTTCTTCAAAGGAACTTCTTACGCTTTGGAATGGGGAACTAGCTTCATCTTTCTGACTGACCGACTCCTAGACAATTCAAAAGTGACTGTAATTGGTTTAATTGAAATAAATGCTGTGAGTTTGAGTGACAAAGAGCTTCGACCATTTTGTAAAGATCTGGCGACGTTGGGATGGTATGTCTAATTTCCGCACCTGAGCAAGATCTCTTCCAGATTTCTCGCTGTATCATATCTTTAGCCATTTCATAGTATATCTAAGGTGAATTAATGTAAGTTGTAACGGACTTGAAAGCCTCACTATTAAGTGTAGGTTGCCTCGTGAGATTTTTCTTTGCCATTGTTAATGCCAATTATATAAGGCACTGATAGCCTAGTGGTGTGACCGGCGGACTGCCAAGTCATAGGTCTCGAGTTCAAACCCAAGGCACGCACCTCTGATTTTACGGATTCATGTGCGTATTGTATAATTGTCACTTGCTTAAAATCGGTGAAGGAAAACATCGTGAGGAAACCGGCATGCCTGAGAGATATTTCTCAACAGCATGTGATGCTAAGTCAGAGGCCCATGGGCAGCATTGAAACTCTGACACCAGGTTAGTCACTAACCACACGAAGAAGAAGAATGCCAATAGGCTCGTCTCCTATTGCATGGGTTTTGAACGTAACTGGTGAAATGTGGGTGCACTATAGGTACACCTCTGCACAATCCTTCAGGGATTACAGTCGTGATGTTAAGCGGGATTATCCGGTTACCACTACCTCGGAACATAAAGAGGAAGGAACATGGATGGGTTTTAGTCAGTAAGAGTCTGACACTCTTTTCCGCTCCACCCAGAGCAAGAGGAGTCACTTGACAATAAACACCCTCAAAAAAAAATCTATAAGGTTTGTTAAACAATTATGTAACTCAAATGAATATGTTCCTTCTCTGTTCAAGCACAGTTCTAGCTGATATTATTATACTCAAAACACGCTACGGAAATCCATTAACGAAATAATGGTTTGTAAGAAAACCTTTCCCAACAGTTCTTATCGCGCCAATTATATAATCAAACGAATTGTTGAACTATGTCGACACTTACCTTTGCTGGAAACAAAATCAACTTGCCTCGCCATTTCCCATCTATATCGACTTCCAATCTAACTGGATGCAGTTGAGTACCAGTATATTTTATAGACCGGGGCTTAGTTGTGCATCAGTATGCACAACTAAGCCCCACAAAACAATAAAAAAAACAGTTTTTCACCTTTTTATAAGAATGTTGTCTATGCCTATAAGTTGCCCCCTACACAGCATTGAATACTCCAGATTGCCTTATATTTCCACTATCCTTGTAAATATGTCGTTAGTGTGTCTTGCTGTGTAAATAATAAAACATTTCGTACTTCTCTATCGATTTCCAACGTGATAGTTCTTCGGTGGCTTATGCCAATTTCAGTTTGTCTATGCCCTCAACTTTATATGAACCTAGAAAATCAAATATGGTGGCCCATTCCAATTTCAAAATCGATTGACATTAATATCCCAGCCAGACATGTCGTCAACCCGGAGGAAATCGAATTTGTAAAGCTTTCCGATCGTAAATCGATTGGGATACAGAGGTTCCATGAATTCGGGATATTATAATTTCATCACAGGAGATATTTGACTCGTTGAAATGGGAAATATCTTTACATCATATTTTCCTGTTAAATGTTCTCCTAAAACATTATTTTAAGATTTTCATCAATGAAGATCTCGTTGTTTCTACACGTTTTCAGATACCTACCAGTTACTGTTATATAGTGTAAAATTCTGTTTAAATATCGGGCAACAGCTACCTACTCAAGATACCCAGTCCACTGCTAAACTTAAATGGTTTCTCAAGAAGCATAGAGTACAAAGTCACACACGCAGACTCGAAATCTCGACCGATAAGGTAGAAGTTTCGAACGCGTCTGCAATGCCTAAACATGCCTGACACAAAGTATTAATAATATTGTCTCGTTTCTTCATAAAAACCTCTTTTGTTATCAACCTATATTCCATTAAAAACAAAAAACCTATATACTTACGCATTAATCGACAATGAACTCCCGTAAAAATGGTATAGCCATTAAATGAATAAAAAATTAAAGTCATTAACTGTAACAGTAAGTACCGACCTAAATACTGTAACTACCCTCAAAAATGTTTCGTTAATTTAGAAACTACCGGCCGAATGTTTGAGTTGGGAACACGCGAATATTTAATCAAGGGGCCGATTAGGAAGTTTTGTTTATACAAACAGAGAAGATGGAGACGGACTAACGGAGACAAACTTAGTTCCCTTTACATTGAATTTTGGTCCAAATTAAAGAACATATTATTGCTGCTAATGAGTTGGTTACGGAGGACCCGTCCCCGACTGAGAGTTTGTTGCAGGATTGTATGCTCAACCGTAAAATACCTTAGTTCTTCCTCGAATTAAAAAAACCCGGCCAAGTGCGTGTCGGATTCGCGCGCAAAAGGTTCCGAACCATCACGATCGCTACTCGTACATAGTATAAAGACGCTTCCCGCGTCCTAATGTCTGTATGTATGCTTAGATCTTTAAAACTACACAACGGATTTTGATGCAGTTTTTTAATAGATAGAGTGATTCAAGAGGAAGGTTTATATGTATAATAACATGTAATTTCCGTCATCCACCCGGGCGAAGCCGCGGGCAGAAGCTAGTTATCTATAAAAACGGCAAAAAATCACGTTAATTTTATGGGCGCCCCCTTAAATATTTATTTTATTCTGCCATTTGTTGTTATAGCGGCCACTGAAATACATCATCTGTTACAGCCTGGTGACAGACGGACAGCGGAGTCTTAGTAATAGGGTCCCGTTTTACCCTTTGGGTACGGAACCCTAACAAAGGTTGTACATTTTTACCTGCTGTGTTGAAATAAGGTTCGGGCTAAAATAGCCGCTGTAACTTAACGATGTTATAGCCGAGAGCACAGTTGATATCATAGGGACGGTAAATTGAAATGTGTGGGCGCGAATAGGGCTGGGATCTCGAAATTGGATTTGAGTTTACGTCAGATCTTAAAAATGGAATGTCATGTATTTTAATGGGTTCATGCTGACTGGGAAATCTTGATCACGGTATACTAATGTGTTGTTCTTCTACGGTAGAATTCAAATTGAAAATGTTATTAAGCCTAGCACGAACACACTGAATAAACAGTTAGTTAGGAGGCAAATGTTATTATAGTGTCAACGAATGTTCAAATGATTCCTTAAAACATATAAGTATATAATATAGTTAAGTAACATTATAAGTTATGTAAATGATAAGTCCTCTTCTCCACATATCTTTCTTTTGCTGTGCCCGACAGGGTCCATGATTGTTTCTTTTGGCAAATATTTACCACCTAAGCCTACATTGTGGAATGCAATAAAGAATTGAGAATTGAGTGTTGTAACGTAGAACGTACTTTATTACTCTATATAATTAAAAATACTCGTTTCACGTCACGCACAATATTTGCTTAGTTTTAAATTAAATCTTATCTTATCTCTTCTCTATGATATCTACTTATTAGGCTTATTGAAATTTAAAACAAAATGGTAAAGTATAGATATTTTTGAGGTCGCGTCCCACGTTCGTGTCAGGGCCTCTGAAGATGTTTTGAACAATAAAAACCCAGCCAAATACACACGAAGGATTCCCTACTACCGTACAATATTTAACACTAGACATTTTAATAACACACTTCAGTTTAAAAAACACGTTCCTTTTATAGAGACCGCTTTTAAACTTTGTTTTATGTGTCGTTAAGCGGACAGAACAGAAATACACAATATGTTAAAATTTCAACGGTCTGCCGATAGTCAGACCTATAGTCTAAGCTATGGTCTGTATGGCCATACTGTATGTATTGCGGTTCATGAGAACCGGCCCTCTGACAGACAGACGGATGGATGGACGAACAACGCAGGAGATTCTAAAAACAAGTAAAGAACGTTAACATTTCTACTGTTTTTGGCTAAGAAATGTCACAATTCCCAGAAAGAAGCAATACACTCCGTAAGTGCTCAGACATGATTTGAATATTTAATGAGACACAGTTATTTATAACGTCTTCATGGAGTCAATTAGGTATGCGAATCCCATTCTTTAACTGTGAAACCCTTAGTATAAATAGGTCCATTCATAAATTCAATCAAAGTCATAGACAAGATAAAAAACGTGATAGGCTAGTGGTGTCCTGCCGGGTAAGCGGGATTGTCCGAAAGGGTTACCGCTACCCCGGAACATAAAGGGTTAAGAAAGGAACAGAGCGGTACGAGCTATTTGATGATATCCCGTCATAAAAAAGGCCTTTGCCCTGCAGTGGGACAATACAGGCTGATAAATTATTATTGAATACCATATTTTTCGTTGATTATCACTTGAATGTCACGATGAGCGAATTGAAACAAAAAAAGCCAAATATCCCAAAGGCACAGTATAAATATGGATAATGTGCCAGAGGCCAGTAGGTACATCAAGCTACCTGTCATATTTAATAGTTTTTCAACTTTATTACAAAAGCATAAGGTTCATGTTCAGTTGGTAATATTTGACGGTTTGGGATAGCTTGATTTGTTGGCATCTGTATATAACTCTTCTGGCGCCTGTATGACATTGAAACTTTTGTGAACTTGTAACGTATAGAAAAAACAAGATGGCGGTGTAACATAGCTCAGGCGGCAAAAATCCTTGTAACATTGTACTTTATACTTAAGTAATAGGTATGATAACGCTGTCATCACATCATACCTTGTATCTTGTGTATTACCAACTTAAACATCACTTCGGTGTGAGAAAGTAAAGTAATATAGAAATAATACTGCTTTAAGAAGTTGTCGTCGGCTCCCTGTTATGTACTCATTAATGTAAGAACGCTTTAAAAAAAATTAAATAAACTGCCAAGATAACGACAAGATTCGTTACCATAGAAGTTTTTATGTCCATAGAAGTCGGTGTGTAAAATAAGGTCTGAAATACAAAAATCCACGAGCAAAACTGTTTCCATTACACTGAACTAACTTGGCTTTCCTGTAACTTTACAATCACTTTAGGCGCCATTTTACTGTCATGGCGGCGGATGTTAACCCAATAAACCACGCCATCTAGCGAGCACTGGCGTAAACTACTAAGTGAACCTGAACTAACATTTTAACTATTTAAACTGTTTATGTTTTCAATCGATTTTACTTTGAGGCTTAATTTCACTGTATGTGGAAAAGCTACCTAAGTTACTTGACATTTACACTTTGATTTCAATATTTTATCCAATCCAATGAACTTTGTAAGTTGAAATTAACGTTAATTTGAACTTTTGAAATTCATTAAGTATTTATTCACTGTCTCGTTGGGTCGGGTCAATTAGCAGAACTACTGAGCATGAAGTTCTAGGTTCGATCGTTGGGTCAGGCAAAGTGTTACTGGGTTTTTGCCAGTAAATTTTTCAGCATCAGCCTGGATTGTTCATCCTTACCCATTTATTGGTATGTTTCTGGACACATTACAGTGACTTCAACATCACTAACTAGTGACATTAAATATAATACTTAATATAATCTTGTTGAGGCTGGGAAGTCATCCAATGACCTCTCCCACTCTGTGTGGAGCGGAAAGGAGTGTCAGGCTCTTACTGACTAAAATCCATCCATGTTCCTTCCGTAGCCCTTTGTTCCGGGGTAGCGGTAACCCTTTCGGACAATCCCGCTTACCCGGCAGGCTTGGCCCTGAGTGGTTTTAGTCAGTAAGAGTCTGACACTCCCTTCCGCTCCACCCAGAGCGAGAGCAGTCACTGGATGATTTCCCAGCGTTAAAAAAAAAAAAAGCCCTTTATGTTCCGGGGTAGCGGTAACCCTTTCAGACAATCCCGCTTACCATTGTACACCCCTTTTTTTTTTTTTTTTTAAGGCTGGGAAATCATCCAATGACTGCTCCCGCTCTGGGTGGAGCGGAAGGGAGTGTCAGACTCTTACTGACTAAAACCCATCCATGTTCCTTCCGTAGCCCTTTATGTTCCGGGGTAGCGGTAACCCTTTCGGACAATCCCGCTTACCCGGCAGGCTTGGCCCTGAGGGGCCCCTTCATATGCTGACATCTCTTTGAGGCGCGCGTGGAACATATACGCGCCGTACGGCACGGGTCTGGTTCTGATCGGACGGTGAGTCACCCATTACTCACCGTCCGCAGGCCCGCGCCTACGGTGGCCGGGAGTCGTCACGTGGCTCCCGACGCCCGGGGCGTCTCCTGCGGCGGCTGGGACGGGAGGACCTTTCTCTCTCCCATCCCGCCACCTCCATCGCGAGCATAACTTTTTCGCAGAAGGAGGTGACTGCCTCCCACTCCCTCTCGCCCCGGACCATGGCTTGCACCAGGGCCGGGCGCCAGAGGTCGCCGCCGCCGATCGCCTCTACGAGGAATTGTACACCCCTGCCTACACCTTGAAGGAATACAGCGTGATGCAATGTTATGTAAAATATGTTGTTATCCAAAAATATTAAGTTTTAACATTGAATTACATTGCATTTACTCGCGTCCTGTCAAGGATAATAGAATTGCTACGCCGTAGCTCAGCTACGAGCTACGCCCATGGATCTCGTAGCGGATCAGTAAATTGAGTGTATTCGTAGAACTAGCTCGTGAATTTTGGATTTAAACTGACAAATTCAATCGGTGGATTTACTGCTGGTAAATTCTTTATCCGAGATGGTTGACAAATCCTAGTATTAGACTGACACATCCAATGCCCATTTGTTACTTACAGTTTTAATTCGAAAAGCCTTTTAATAACAGCCTTTTATTGTCCAACTGCAGGGTTAAGGCCTCTTCTCATATAGAGAACGCACGACCATCGATCACCACGTACAAGGGTGATTTTACACTTATTAGGGTTCCGTACCCAAAGGGTAAAACGGGACCCTATTACTAAGACTCCGCTGTCCGTCTGTCACCAGGCTGTATCTTATGAACTGTGATAGACAGTTGAAATTTTCACAGATGATGTGTTTCTGTTGCCGCTATAACAAAAAATACTAAAAACAGAACAAAATAATATTTAAGGGGGCTCCCACACAACAAACGTGATTTTTTTGCCGTTAGCACCGATGGCAGTAATGTCCAAGACAAACTCAGAAAGTACATATGTAATGAATTGATAAGTCTTGTAACTAATGGGTAGTTCTTCAAAAAGCGTTCTCCGCGTAACTTTCATGGCGATTTTTTTTAATTTAATAATCTACAAATAAATGTGCACATATTTAAGACGCTGTAAAAATAATACGTATTTTTTTTATTTTATGTAAATCGGTGCATAAACTACAGAGATATTCTATTTTGAAATTTCTGTGCCCACGAAAGTTACGAAAGACGGCACGAAAGTTACAGACGCATTTTCTACTAACAAAATATCACAAATCCTTATTTTTTCTCAAATTTCCAGTTTATAAAATAAAAGACTTATTATTTATGAATCAGCTTGTATTTGAGATCAACAATTTTAATGTTTTGAGATCAGCTTATTAGTACTATAGGTTGCTAACAATTGCTTTGCTTAGGAGGGCACAGTGGGTCTTCAACTAAATTTGGAGATTCGGGGCACTCGATCATATTTTCCTGAAGAGCAACGTTCTCTCGCTCTTTCGTTCTTTGACGAAACATTCGGCTTTTTATGCGGTTTTGCTCTCTTACGGCTCTTTTCCTTCTACTACTCATTTCACTAACTGGGATGACATTCCCTTCTGCTTTTCTTTTGTAGTACCTTTCTCATGCCTTCATTTTTACTGCATTGTGTAACTCTATCATTTTTTATTCTTCCTCTTCTTCTCATCTCTGCTAGACGCTTTTTCTCCCGTCGCTCCTTTGCACTTTGCGGTGCCATAGTTTCAGTTTGAACGTAATCTGAAAATAATTTTAATCAGAAAAAAATAACACGTCTGCTGTGAGTAATTAATGTAGGTAAAGTACAAGACAATCAGAAAGTATGACGCTGACGTTGGGATTTTTTAAGCAAGAGGAATACAATTGGTATAACAGCCCAGTTTGGAGTAGGCAATAGGTATTGTTAAATTGACTCCAAGACAACCTACAAACAGAAACACATACCTACTGCGAGTCGTAAAAAGAAAAAAAATGAAACACAAACATGCATAAACACTTATACAATTACATGACACCTTTTTTTGAGCTTCGCGATAATCGAGTAAATGCATCTGCAGCGTCACAAGTAATCTAAAGTTATCATTCAATGGAGATATACAACTTTCCTGGTGCGCTAGCTAACTTTCGTGGACAAATAACCACGAAAGTTGTGCCACGAAAGTTACGAAAAATTCACATTTTTGAGAATTACGATTAAACTTATAGGTAAATAAACAAACAAAGTACTTGGGAATAATCTCGAAGATCTATCTTATTCCTTAATACAAAATGAGTTGGAAAATTATAAGCATTATCCTTCAAAATATGCGCATGAAAGTTTCTAGACCAAAGCTACTTGAAAATATTCAAAGAATAACTCACCTCGTATTTTTTTTGTTTAGAAGCGATGAACGTATTTGTCTCGCCCACTGACCCCGGGATACTATTGAGCGTCCGCGCAGCTAAAACGTGTAGCGACAAGTTGGCGCTCTTGGAAGATAGGTGCAGTTTTGTTGCGCGCTCTCGAAACTAACAAAATCGTGTGACAGAGACATAAAGCCTATTAACTATTGACACTTAAGAGATAAAATTAATGTTCTTTGATAATTATGATGCATAGTTAAATACAATTAATTTGATGCATTACATTATATGCTTATAATTTGAACACAAAAGTTATCAAAGTTTTCCGTGAGCGCGAACAGAGTGTGACGCGCGAAGAACACCGATTTTGCTCCCGTTTTCGACATTAGATATTTTTTTTTTATAAACATTATAAATAATTTTAGATGTTTAATGTTTAAATAATGTACACATATAAATAAAGATTAATCTGTATTTGGTCCTAAGACTGAATGTTTAATAGGTTACGAATTAAGACCGTGTGACCGCGTTTTGAGGGACCTCGAAGAACTACCCTAGTAATAATAATAATAATATCTTTATTTTCTCCTCACAATACAAGACCTTATAATATGATACTTAAACATTAAGCTCAATAACATAAGACAAATAACAGTCAAGTGTTTGTGAGGAGCTAGTGTCTACTATTGGTATACACCTGTATTACAGATTACCAGGTCCTCACCCCACGAACTCCGGTATAACAAAACAAAAATAACATATACGCAAGAGATTTGGTTTCGTTACGGTTTGATCATCTTGTTGACAAGGAGATAAGATATTAGACAAATAAAAGTAACTAAAATATAAATTGTACAAATTGTACTCTGAAACACTTAATACTAATAGTTTTACTTTAATCCAGAGTCAGGATGTGTGCCCGTTTGATGGCAACAAGCTCGCCTCTATTACATGGGACTCAAATAACACTGGCGAAATATGCCTGCAGCTTAGGTACACCCCTGCCATAGCCGACCGGGAATACAGGCATGATATTAAATTACTTTCGAGTATTTCGAATAAAAAATAGCAGCTAATATAATTTTAAAAGGACTACTACATTTTTTTTTAAAGTTAGACATCAGCAGTCTAATTTTAAAATATCTATTACAGTAAAGTGGTTTCTTATTCTAAAAAGCTAGTAAGGTATAAAAACTTATTATTAAAAAAAATATAGGATCTCTAAACGTTTTAACAAACCGACACCTACTTCTTTAACTCATAGAAAAAAAATCAGGTGGCGTTAAATGTTCCAACACTTCAAAAAAAATAGTTAGGTATACAAGCTCATTATTAAAAAAAATATAGATCTCAAAAACATTTAAAAAAGCCGATAATTACTTCTTCAACTCATTGAAAAAAAATCAGGTGGCGTTAAGAATGTTCCAACATTTAAAAACAAACAAAAAATTCTCAAACAGCTGATAACAGACGAATCAGATCATTAACAGTTTTTAAAATAGTCTGTAACTATTCTAGTATGAGAGACTGCGTTCCGCGTGCGCCAACGCATATTTTCACGTTACGTTAAGGTGAGTACACAAGACGCCATCTTCATTGAAGATACCATTTTGATTTTCATTGAATTCCATTAAAATTTTGTGATTTTTTTTATAGTGATTATTAATGAAATCTTAACGACTACTTAGTAATTAATTGAACGAATTTTTATATTTGTGTTTTGTACTTGTCCTGTCCGAGCAAATTAGAACCTGTTTGGTAATTTTGCCCACTGTTCTCCACAAAGTACAAAATCTAACAAAAAGTGCTTATTGCCCAGAATAATTAGAACAAAAAAAGGTCATGCGCAAGATATAATTTTTTTAAATTTTTTTATGCCAGTAAATAGATCATAATGAAACGATTCACGCAATTTTTAAATGAAGGACAGTGGACAGAATTTTAAACTGTACTATATTTTAGCTGGGCAGGAACCGTGAAGTATGTTTTGTGATTTTGAAATCACAATGGGCACGACGAAGATATTAGGACTTTGTGCTTTAATTAATTTCCATGTTATGTGGCGATCCAGCGAAAACTTGAAGATATATTTGTCTAACAGTTTTTGTATGTGAATTATATCTAACAGTCCCGATATTTCTCTCATTGCACGCCCAATTTTGCTCAATTGTGTATCCACCTTTACGCTACAGTTTGAACATCAAACAAAGTGTTACTATGTCAATTATATTGTTTCTCAATTGCCATGTGCCCTTTTTAAGGCTGGGAAATCATCCAATGACTGCTCCCGCTCTGGGTGGAGCGGAAGGGAGTGTCAGACTCTTACTGACTAAAACCCATCCATGTTCCTTCCGTAGCCCTTTATGTTCCGGGGTAGCGGTAACCCTTTCGGACAATCCCGCTTACCCGGCAGGCTTGGCCCTGGGGGGCCCCTTCATATGCTGACATCTCTTTGAGGCGCGCGTGGAACATATACGCGCCGTACGGCACGGGTCTGGTGCTGATCGGACGGTGAGTCACCCATTACTCACCGTCCGCAGGTCCGCGCCTACGGTGGCCGGGAGTCGTCACGTGGCTCCCGACGCCCGGAGCGTCTAATAACCGTTACATTCACTCGGCTAAGAATCGATGTAAGGCAACGTGGAAAGTAATAACTAAAAACAAACATTATTTACCAAATCAATCCACAATGAGAATTAAATCAAATGATAAAATACTTACGCGGCGGCTGGGACGGGAGGACCTTTCCCTCTCCCATCCCGCCACCTCCTTCGCGAGCATTACTTTTTCGCAGAAGGAGGTGACTGCCTGCCACTCCCTCTCGCCCCGGACCATGGCTTGCACCAGGGCCGGGCGCGAGAGGTCGCCGCCGCCGATGGCCTCTACGAGGTCACGGCGGTGCTCCGCCCAAGCGGGGCAGGTTTGCACCGTGTGCTCTACCGTGTCCTATGGGCGATCCTCGCAGTGGTGACACCCGGGCGTTTCCTCCCGCCTGATGATGTGCAGGAACCTCCCGAAACATCCATGTCCGGTGAGGACCTGCGTCAGGCGGAAGGTGAGGGCGCCGTGACGCCTCTCTAGCCACTCCTCAAAGAGGGGCCTTACCGCCACTATCGTGGCGTGCCCTGCGCTGGGTTGCGACAGTCGCTGATTCCAGGCCGCCATGAGATCGCGCCGGAGGTCCGTCCGCACCGCCGCAATTTGCTGCGGAAACGGAGTTTCCCCCCGGCTTAGTACCTCCGCGCGCCACTCGTACAGGCGCGCGAGGACTATCGCCTCCAGATCCCACGGCGGCAGTCCGGCAAGGAGGCTTGCCGCCTCGACCGAGATCGTGCGGTACCCCCGGATTAGCCGAATGGCTACCACCTTTTGGGGCGCGTTCAGGTAGTGGGCGGCTCGCCGCCGCAATGAACGCGCCCACACCGGGGCCCCGTAAAGGGCCATGGACCGCACGACTCCCGCGTAAAGCCTCCGGCAGGAGGCGTTTGGCCCCCTCAAATTGGGCAAGAGCCGCTTGAAGGCGGCCCCAGTCCGTTCCAGCTTGGGGGCCAAACGTCGGAAATGCTCCACGAAATTCCATCGGCTGTCGAGGACCAGACCTAGGTATTTCATCGTGGTCTCGACGCCGATGTGAACCCATCCTACCGTAAGTTGGGATCCCGATGGTGGCCTATTCCGAGGCCCATGAAAGGACATGGCCTCGGATTTGTGCAATGCCACCTCGAGACCCAACTGCCGGATCCTCTCAACGACTATCGCAACCCCGCGTGTCATCGCGTCGGCCGCCGCCTGATGCGACCTTCCCTGCGCCAAGACCAGCGTGTCGTCAGCGTAACAAATTACGCTGACGCCGTCAGGGAGGTCGGCCCGCAGCACACAGTCGTAGCCGATGTCCCACAGGTGCGGCCCCAGAACCGATCCCTGTGGGACACCGCACGACATCTCTCGCCGGTTCCATTCCCCATCGCGACCGGGGTTGCCATGTGCCCTGCGTAGCAAATAAACGGGTAATCTTCAAAGTTCTCGTGGGTGGTTTAACATGCAGCATGGTTACCAAATGGCACTCAAAACATTACCGTCTAATGTCTTGAAACCACAATAATAGCTACTTATAACAACCAGATGCTCGATAGTCGCGCTACACCTGTTTTCTGATTTGAGAACATATTGACTCTACTTTAGCATTACTTAAGGTAGTCAGCAAGACTGTCCGAAGGGTTGACCGCTATCTCGGAACATAAAAGGCTAAAGAAAGAACATGGATGTGTCTTAGTCAGTAAGATTCTGACACTCCCTTCCGCTCCATAGACAGCGGGAGGGAGGAATATTTGCTGAAATCCCATCCTAAAAAAATCCCCATCCTTAAAAAAAGGTGTAGTGTCTTAAAAATATTTGTTCCAACAATAGGTACTACATATACTAAATAAAGATATTCATTGTAGTATTACAATTAATATCTTAATTTAAAAAAATACAAAAACTCATTGTTCTAATTTTCAATATTACATTATAAACATTAACAGTCAAACTCAAAACTCAAACCCAAAGCATTTATTTCAAATAAACCAATTACAGGCACTTTTGAATTATCAACGGGTCGGCCAGTCAGAAAGAAGAAGCTAGTAGCCCATTCCAAAGCAGTCGCTAGCTAGACACTCTTTGAAATGAGAATATAACCATATTCTGATTTTAAAATAATTATGGGTTACATCATTCATGTTGAAATTATACAAGTGAGAACGATGAAGAACTTAAAAAGCTTCCGTAATAAAAGATTTAAAAAAGGATCCAAAAACAATTCAAAAATCACAGTCGCATTATTATTATAAGGAACCATTCAATACTAATAAATAACGTCTCGTTAGAGAAATATAACAATTTACGCAAGTTTGCAATTGTTAATAGGGCATTCTGAATGCCTTTGTACATATAACCTTTAAACTTCGAATGTGAACAACGAATGGAAAAGTTCAAAGGGCATGTAAGGATTCAGTTTGACATTTAGATTTTTTTAAAACAAGAAAAGTAAAGGGTAACGGGAAAATTGATACACTCAAGTTACAGAATTCGAGTTACGCAATTTGTTTTAGCTTATTCTTTATGGTAGTGTTTTTATTTCGAAATGACTAGAATCATCTTGGTTTTTTCTACATGGTTTGGCGTCCAGGATAATTGGATGCGTCAAAATACCTGTATGTTACATGGAGTAAGTGCCCATCGGATCACCAAAACCCAGTCTTCTTTCTTTTCGTGTGGTTAATGACTAACCTGGTGTCAGAGTTTTTATGCTGTCCATGGGCATCTGACTTAGCTTCACATGCTGTTGAGGAATATCTCTCAGACATGCTCGTTTCCCCACGGTGTTTTCCTTCACCGATTTCTAAGCAAGTGATAATTATACAATACGCATATGAATCCGTTAAATCAGATGTGCGTGTCTTGGGTCTGAACTCGAGACCTATGACTTGGCAGTCCGACGGTCACACCACTAGGCTGTCACTGCTGTCACAACCCAGTGCCTGGGTCGTGATACCCATACATCTACAGCCTCCCTATGCTTAGTAATTAGTATAAGGAGAAAAAATCAAAACTCGTGGAGCTTAGATGGTAGACATAGTAAGAAGAGCCTACGTTAGTCGTAGAAAATTAATGGCGGTACCGCAAGTTGATAATTTTTTATAGTAAATAGGTTTTAACCTAGACGAGGTCGGTGTCAGAGAAGCGCGGTTGTTGAAGACCGTAACAATGACGATCCCAATAAGAGCACAGTAACCTCATGATAATTAGAATAAAGTTAGAGTTAAGTCAAATTAATATAAATCCTAGGAAGAAAGAAGAAGACTGGATTGGACTGGACCGGTTAGACTGGAAGCCGACCCCAACATAGTTGGGAAAAGGTTAGGCATATTGATTGAATATACATCCTAGTGCAATATGAAGCAAAGTACAATATGAAGTTTAATAAAAAATGAAGTCAGTTCAGTCTTCCGCGAGCCGTCTACGAGATATTTTCCCTTCGTTTCGGTCGATTGGTTGTCCTCTGGTACTTACCGCTTAATATTTGTTCCAAAATCGTTTTAATTTAGTGTATAAGACAATATTTTAGTGTTTTGTTACTTCCTTTTGTGTTCAAACGAATAGTGCGGAAGATTAAGTTGTAAGTGACTGTGATTATTGTTAGTACTCTGACCTATTCATTGTAATGCTCTTTTACTTATGGTTTCATTGTGTACCTGGGCATTACGCCCCCGCCTACATCACCTGACTTCCCGCATACCTTACAGTCGATGTTTCCCATCTGACTACTCTGAGAAGAAAAGCCGAAACAAACTCAGAGGTCAGCCTCTTTTAAAGACCAGACATAATCTTGGTCAGATCATGTAAAAACCATGAAGGTTGGTTTTTGAAATGGTCTTTTGAGGAAAGAACCACACGCTTAAGTGGACCTGTCCAGAAATTTCTCGTTTTAACATAAAATAAATCCTGGCATTCAGCAAGATTGTAGCTTCCCATTGAAATACATTTCGCTATAGGATTAGTAGACCGAAGTTATAGAGGAGCTCGTAACTAAGTAATAACAGGCGTACGGATCGATCCATCAGGTTAAGCTTCGCTTGCCGGGGTTGGTCCGTGGATGGGTGACCATCTTTACATATCGAAACTCCTCCGTGCCTCGGAAAGCACGTTAAGCTGTTGGTAACGACTGTCATTTGTGGCTCTTTGACAGTCCTTACCGGTAGTCAGAAGTCCGATAGTTTGACAGCCAGTAGTATAGTACTGACTGGGTTGTTAAGGTCAGATAGGCAGTCGCTCCATGTAAAATACTGGTATTCAGCTGCATCCGGTTAGACTGGCAGCCGACGCCAACATAGTTGGGAAAAGGCTAGGCAGATTGATTAGTAGTTCCGAAGATCACCCCCACATACAAACTCACGATATGGATTAATGAACGAAAAACAAACTATTTCATAAAAAAAGCTTACCTACAATGCGATGACAATAAAATGTGTACGTATTTTAAAATGCATTGTATTATAATTATGAAGTCACTTTAATAAGTTACATATAATACGAAGATGGCGATAATTAATTAAATACATGTATAATTTTGTCATTATGAAATGAAAAATACACCCTATTTCAACGCCGTTAAATCTGCAGTTCAATACGTCATGTTAGGTACAGTTACTGAGCTTTTCTTTTACAACTGGACAAATGCCAGAAGTTCAAAATATAGTTACAAGATATCAGTTTATCTTGTTACGTTGTCAACTGACTGTCAGGTGATATTTCAGCGTTATTTTACATTATTGTAATAATTATTAATATGAAACTATTAATTTTGTTGCGAATGAAAGAAATATTTGCGCGGTGAAATGTTTCAACCACTGTGTTTAACGTAACTGTTAGATAATTTCGTTTCTTATTTTAAACACTGACATTTAACGTACTCGAGTTTAATTTCATGAAAAAATTACGATTTTCTTACAAGTTATGTCGTTCAGTTTAATTCAAATTTAAAACTCACCGTTGATTAAATCAGGAAGTCAAATTAAACCCAAAACTGCCACTTTAATGTTCTCTTTTTATTTAAACTACACTTTTATTTATTTATGAAACATTTTAAACACTGCACCATTTTATGAAACTATCGTATAATAGTCATCGAACTATTTTTCCAAATACTTTGGTAGTCGATCGACGTCCGTACAGTAAGGCAACCGCACGGCAACTGGCCACCGCGCGTCCCTTTGGCTGTATACGGCGTACCTTTGACATGGGCGTGCAATTAAAATGTCAGCGTGACAAGGTCGATTTTCCCGCGCACTCCTCTCGGGAAATGTCAAAGGGAATAGAAAATAGTTTCGATATTGAGACCGTTATATGGTGTGTTAATTAGTTGCATATATTGAAAATTAAGAAATTATAGAATTACATATTATGTAAGTTGATTGTAAAGGGCTGTTTCTTACTATATTATAAATTAATATTTGTACAGTGCAAGCACAGCACAGTTTTCATATCAATATGTCAGCATTTTACCTGCGCCGGGCCGGCCAATTTAGTACACGAATAGCATTCATACCGCGTGCACTCATCTATCATGCAATCATACTTTTATCAATAAATATCAATCAATCAGCAATCAGTGTATCAATCAGCATCAACTCAAGGTGTAAGGTCCCTAACCATACAATATTTATAGTAAGAAACTGAACTTTATTTCCATTATTTTTTGGACTGACTGACAGCCATGACACTTATAATGCAGTTTTTAAATACCTGCACACGCAGGCATCACCAGTGACATTTTATTGAGATAATAGCTTCCGCCCGCGGCTTCGCTCGCAAAATATGTCGACAAATTATACACATAAACCTTCCTCTTGAATCACTCTATCTATTAAAAAAAACCGCATCAAAATCCGTTGCGTAATTTTAAAGATTTAAGCATACATAGGGATAAAGGGACAGAGAAAGCGACTTTGTTTTATACTATGTACTATGTAGTGATGATGCAAAGTGACAATCCTTTTTTCAATTTAATAATACGTTACGTAATACGTTAATATCTTAACGTAGAACGTTTTTACAGACTGTCAGTTTGTGTTTCGTTTCCTTTGTTTCTACGACAGTTCATAAAACAGTTGGCCCTGTGTCCTATGGTTTTTACACAATTTCACGTAACGCTGTTACAGGCTTAGAGAAATAAGAATTATATGGTTACGGGTATCTACCATTCCTGTTTCATGTTACCTATCATTGAGGTATTTGACATTCAAAAGTGCATTACTTGTGCCTATTTGAAAAAAACGATTTTTATTTGACTTTGAGCTTCGCTGTCAAAAATGAAACAACCGATACAATAAAAATATATATATCGTCAATTCGTCATTGCTGGGTTGCTGCTGGGTGGCTTGTTGTCATAGATAAATTAATAACTGTGAGTGTGCACGGAATAAAGTTACTCATGTTTCCAAGCTCTAGACAGAAATCAAAATGTCTACCACAATTCTACTATAAGGCACTTTATGGTATACACCCATTGGTATTAAACACAATTTGGATTGGGCGAGAGGACATTTCCAACGAGTAAATTACTAATTTATCAGCTGCCTATGATTTTAATCACCAGCTTTTATCCCAAGTATAACAGCTGACGAGCAGTGATGGCCCACTGATATCAGCGTCGACTTACGAATTGTAGGTCCTAAGTTCGAAACCCAAGCAGGTGCTTTACTTTGTGTATTTAATTTCATCACCACTGCTCTCAAAATGGTGAAGGTAAACATCGTAAGGAACCCGGCATGTCCTAGAACCAAAAATTCGAAGACATGTGACATCCACCAACCCGCACCGGGCCCGCGTGGTGGATTATGGCCCACTCCCTCTCTTAGAGAGGAGGCCTGGGTCCCAGCAGTGGGAATATTATAGACTGATTAAGTACATCGGCTTTAGTATATAATAAGTTAGACAGGCAACTACTCTTATTAAACAATCAAAATCATCGGCTTCCCGTCTAACCAGATACTGCTCTTCTTCTTTTCGTGTGGTTAGTGACTAACCTGGTGTCAGAGTTTTAATGCTGCCCATGGGCCTCTGACTTAGCATCACATGCTGTTGAGAAATATCTCTCAGGCATGCCGGTTTCCTCACGATGTTTTCCTTCACCGATTTTAAGCAAGTGATAATTATACAATACGCACATGAATCCGAAAATTCAGAGGTGCGTGCCTTGGGTTCGAACTCGAGACCTATGACTTGGCAGTCCGCCGGTCACACCACTAGGCTATCGCTGCTTTTTGGATACTGCTGAAACCATGCTTTTACAGGGAGCGAGTGCCTATCTGACCTCCACATAGTGACTGAGTAATACAATACCCCTCGGTAAGACTGGTTGCCAGTGTTTTTAGGCTTCTGACTACCCGTAACGATTGTCAAAGATCTACGAATGACAGATGGGACCAACAGCTTAACGTGCTTGCCGAGGCACGGAGGTGTCTCGCTCGATATGTAATAAACACGGTCATCCATCCACGAACCGACAAGCGTAGGTAAGCCTACGTTCGGCCCGTGAGGCTGATATTATTAAGCCACGAATCGTAAACAATACTTTTAAAAATAAAAATAAAAACCTACGGATAAAAAAGTTATCTATTTAATGGTTCTGTTTTATGTTCCTTAAGGTTGAACAATCCTAAGTATATTTGAACTATACAGTGTGTTAGGTTAAACGAGGGACATTATTTCAGGTTGTATAGTGCTCATGAAAATCAACAACTTTGTGGATCAACTCTGAAATATGAAAAAAAAAATCAGCTGTTCCATACATTCTGACTAATTATGCGAACATAAATGTACAGACGCCAGCACATCAAGCTATCCCTAGCTGTCAAATTTTCTCAATTAAAATGAACCTTATTTCTTTGCAAAAAAGTTGAAATACTATCAAAGAAATTTGACAGATTGTGGTAACTTGACGTGCTGGCCTCTGTACGATACAGCTGTTTATTTTGTGTTTCAGGTATAGTTCCATTGTCAAAGTTGGTCAGTTACATGAGCATAGTAACACCTGAATCAATGCCCCTAAACATTGACAATCATTTGCAGAAATAAGTAAATTAAGTCACCATCATCATCAGCTCACATCAGGCCTAAGTCCACTGCTGGGCATAGGGCTCTTCAGTTTCACGCTATTCAGGTCGATTCTCAACAACTCTCAATCAATGAATATACCAGTCAATTTATAGAAAACATAACCCTATCTTTGTTCTCATACAGTCGGATAAAAGCTGTAACTGACATTTCTCTTTTTCAATTTCCAATGCAGACGACGCTTTACTGCAGATGTAAAAGGGCGCGTTCATAATATAAAATACGTCTGTCAAGTTGTATAAATATCGATGAACGGTACCATAAAATATAGCTTTATGTTAAATAAGGTTTACTATGTTCATACATTTATCTAAGTTGGCAGTATTTCTATAGCTACGTTACTTAGAGTAGAGATACGATCATCTGTTGTTTTCTGTCTACCACATATGTTTGTAAAGGTACAATCATAGAAGGGTACAATGTTCAGTTAAAATAAAACAGCTGAATTAGTAAAATCTCTGCATTTCATTTAAAATATTTTCAGTTTAGACTGTACAAAGTGAGCTACTGTTGGTTTAGTGAACAATTTATATCACTAGCCACCCGCCCCCGCCTCACACGGGTACAATGTACTATATGTCAAAACATTGATATTCCCGTGGTATACCTTTTTTTTTTAGTTTGCAGAATCATCAAATGACCTCTCCCGCTCTGGTTGGAGCAGAAGGGAGTGCCAGACTCTTACTGACTAAAACCCATCCATGTTCCTTCCTTAGCCCTTTATGTTCCCGGGTAGCGGTTACCGTATCAGACAAGTTTAAGTTATTTTTTCCTATGTCTCGAAGCCCGGTTCGGTAAAGTGTTATTGAGTTTCGAAATTTCTCAGTAGCAGTTCGAAGTATTACGTGCTCGGTATATTGCAATAGGCTCTACCCCCATTACATAGGACTCAAACATTACTGGCAAAATGTGGATGTACTGTGGATACACCTGTGCCTAATTCTTCGAGCAATAATAAGCTAAAGATTAACTTTGTTTAGACATAAACAAGAATAAATTCTATAAATAACGGTGTAACCCGCATAGCAGTTAAACTGAGCTGTCACTCAGAGAGGCACGAAAAGCGAAATGAACATATAATATATGTATAATATCATCATCATCAGCCTAAAGCAGTCCATAGCTGACCATAGGCCTCTCCAGTAGAACGCCATTCAGTTCGATTCCCGGCAACTCGCATCCAGCTGCTACCAGCCATTTTGCGAAGACCGTCGCTCCACCTAGCCTGAGGGCGTCCCACCTTACGTTAGCCAATTCGCGGTCTCCACTCAAGAACACGTCTACCCCAACGGTTATCGGTTCTACGGCTAATATGGCCGGCCCATTGCCATTAATAAGTATAGATTAAAGATCGTTTAGTAAATATTTTCCGAATGTACACAATTCCTGATAGAGCTTTGTCATCACGTGTGACAGGCACCTCTATGTATAACAGGGGCTTTTATCTAGAATCTCCAGCTCACATAATATCCAACATGCAATGTCATATCAATGAATTATTTAGCACCTATTTTTCTCTGTTAAAAATTTAATATACGATTTTAACCGCGACTTCGCCGGCGTAGTTGTCGGAAAACTGGGATTAACTAAAAATGTCCTATGTACAAATATTATTAGGGCGTCTTAGATTAATAAGCAAGCACCATTTCAACACAACAGTCATCCAGAAACAACTAAAAATCTTACGAAAAAGGAAAATCTGAACTGATATGTTCAAAAACGTAGTTTTTGTGTGAAGGTAAATAAGGGGAGTCCTTTATAGCTTAGTGTGCATTGGTACGATTAAAAGCTGAAGAATATAAGATAGCATCATGCCTGTATTCCTCAAAGGGTTAGGCAGAGGTGGACGTATAGTACAGATGCCAGCACATCAAGCTATCCCTAACTGTCAAATTTTCTCAATTAAAAATGAACCTTATGTCTTTACAATAAAGTTGAAATACTGTCAAAGAAATTTGACAGATTGTGGTAACTTGATGTGCTGGCCTCTGTACGTCTATATTTCGCCAGTTATGTTTCAGCCACATGTAATGGGGCAAGCCTATTGTCATCAACCGGACACAAGTCCAGACTCCGGTGTGCTACTTATGAGATTATCTACACAAACTATCCTAAAGCAGTCCCCGCAATAATAATTTTTAGACTTGGAAGTGAACGCCCCACCCAATTCAAGTGAGATATGTTCCTGTTACGATCATGTCCGATTTATCTCAATTTGTCACCTGTCATCTTTGATAACATGTTTTACAGCTATTTAAAACCTATTTATTTCATTCAGCGTTTTAAATAAAGAAAATTACTCAAGAAATACGCGTTGTGTTACAAAACAAAAAAAAGGACATTTTAAAATGGCCGCCGATAAATTGTTATAGTTTTGACGTTTGGATTTATATATTTTGTGAACACGTTTGTGAAATGTATAAAAATAAATACTAAAAAATGACACGATAACGCTTTAATTAAAAAGGAAAAGTAATAAAGTTATCTTTTTAATGGTACCTAGGTATGTACCGTGATTACATGACCTAGATAGAACCTGTGCACTGCATGACCTTTTTATTACCTGTATCATATCACAATGACTAGGCACATTTGGTACTCTACCTTTTTTGTATTTTTTTTTTATCAATTTTGTTTTGTAACGTAATTATTGTTTATCGATTAATCGCAAAAATTTCTATAAAATGTATCTACTATGTATTCGTTGATTGGAATCATGTAGTAAATCGATATAATTGATCAATTAATTCATAATATATACTCTCTTTGTTTATTTAATTTTATAGGTAAAAAGGGGCTACAAAATGTTGCTATAATTTTACAGATATTTTGTAAAGTAAGAAAAATATTAACACATTATGTACACCGATCGATTAAAAAACATGAAACTGCTAACCACGCCCCCCGAAAATATGCACCTCCAAAATGAGAAATCCGAAAATCAGAAAAAACCATTGACACAATTAACCACGTAGAAAACCCTCGACACAGCCTAATAAAAAATAAAAAAAAACATCTAATAAAAAAAAAAGTCTAATTCAAAAAGAGAACTCACCTCAACAGAGTCCCATTTCTAGACGACCCCGCAGCGTCACAACTCTGAATTTAAAAAAAGAACCTCATAAAAATATGGCTGCTAAAAAAACCGTGTTTGTTTAAAAAAATGTTATTAAAAAAGGTACGTAATGTTTGCGGGGCGGGCTCGGGCGCGGTACTGAGCCCTGGCGGGATGGCGGGCGTTGCTATTGATCGAAGAGATCGCGCAGCATCCGGCCCTGCTGCCTGCCAGCCTTCAGGAATATTTGATGGGAAATGTAAGGACGCCGTCCATTGCTGGTTCGGGAATGTTTAGGGTTACTATGCGATGATATTGATACCAAAATGTCATGTCATGTGTTTTGAATGAGTATTTTATTACAGACTTAAGTAAAGTCTTTGTGGCTTGAGCTAATCTGTGCTTGCAATTTTTTTTTGCATAAATACGTAATTTATGCAAAAAAAAATTGCAAGCGTTGAAAGAAACTAACATAAATTAAAGCTATTTGGCAACCGATGTAATTGAAAAAGCAAACGATCAAACGTACTAAAAAACAATGTTCTACTTTTATACTCCTAATCACGTTGAAAATTACTTCTACAACATAAATAAGCACTGAAACATTTTCATTCATCCACTTTGCGGTTGAATCATCAACGATTAACATGTTCTTCAGCCAATTATCAGCTTACAATATAGAAACAAAAAATACTTACAATTAGCTATATTCCATGCAACAAACAAACACAGGACATGCGACCCTAAATTCATTACTTTAAGGTATAAATTGCAATGACTCGCGCGTTCATGAAATGTTACAACGATACAAAAAATTAGTCACTGAAACATGAAAATTATGAAAACTAATCCACCTATTATTCGGTCTGTCTGTCTCGGACAGACAGACGTCTAAATATATTTTGGCACTGATCCGCCGTAAATATTGGACGAAGAGTCGCAAACGACAGTTTAAAATAAAGAAGTTGTGAAAAGCTCTGACGCAACGGTTGACGTCCTACCTGAATGTAAGATAAATGATCTGATAAGAAATATATGGGTACCTACCTGAAATATTTTGAATTTTATTTATAATCAATGTCTTGGAAATATTTTACAGTTGTTTTGAAAGCTGTCTGTTAAAATTTGCTATTATTTCTTTCAAGTTTATGTATAAAAGAGAGGACCACAAACCTGGCCCTCTCGTGAACTAAAATAGTTTTGCAGGTATGTTGCACTTACCGTCAATCAATCAAATCATTTATTTTGTAAAACATAGGTTAATTTACAGATAGTATGGTTAGACAACATGCTCACTATGTTTTGCCAAGAGATGGCGTACAACCGCAGCGACGCTTCTCAATTTGGAATTTTTCAGTAGCAGCCCGGAGTCTGGATTTGTGCTCGACTGATGGTTCGATTGTGCTCGCCCCCTATTACATGGGACTTAAACATGACTGGCGAAATGTGGGTGCACTATAGGTACACCTAACCCTTCGGGGATTACAGGCGTGATGTTTAAAATTTTTAAATTTACTGACACACGACGCACAGCCTAAACTTTCCTGAAATAACGAAAATGAGCACTAAGGTAGGATCTTTGAAAATAAAACTTTGTATGAAGTTTTGTCATTCTTACCAATGGGAAACCCCATCTAGTGGGCGCACGGCTTGTAACAATAAATAAAAAGCAATAAGTATCGAAAATAGTTGTTGAATTATTCAGTTTGTTTTAGGACTAAAACTAGAAATAAGCTACACTTAATACGTGTATAGCGGGGTCGTAAAATCGAAGTAGTTTATGACTTTTGATCTGAAACAGTAAATTTTTACATTTTACACCAATTAAAGTTGTTGGGTGACGTTTGAGTAATAAAATTTTGTAAATTTCGGCAAGTTTTGCTTCGGGGCCGACCACCAGTTAAATAGTATTATTTTAATACTAGCTTCTGCCCGCGGCTTCGCTCGCGTGGAGGTCGGAAATTATCCCACAGGAATGTTCTACCGGGATAAAAAATATCCTATGTGTTAATCCAGGATATAAACCATCTCTGTGTCAAATTTCATCCAAATCTATACAGTAGTTTTTACGTGAAAGAGTAACAAACATCCATACATCCATACTTACAAACTTTCGCCTTTATAATAGTAGTAGGATTAGTTTACAGTGGGAAATCAAATCATTTATTTGTTTGCAAACATGGGTAAATAATTGGTACATAGGAACACCGGCTCAGATGGGGATTCATAGACAACTCCGCCTTGGAGTGTAAATGTGGTGTTGTTCCACAAACGATAGGACACTTGATCTCGTGTCCTGTTTGTCCTGCCGTATGCACGTTACAGGGACTTATGGACGCTAGTGATGGCGCCAAACACGTAGCCGAATTCTGGGCCGATTACATCTAGATTGCCATCGACACGCTAAGAAGAAGGTGCATAGATGTTATAATAGAAGTAAGCTCTCCATGTTCTCACGTCACATGGACATGCAAAACATAATCAATTAATATAATTTCAAATAACAATTATGCAGAAAGAGATACAGCTTTGCGTCCTGCATCGCTCCGTCTCATTCTCACATTGAAGTAAAATTAACACTGCTGCATGAGGTAGTAGTTTAGGTTCTGATTTTCCCAATTTTTTATTTGGATACAATATTAAAAAACAAAAGAACGTTACTCAGCTAACCGAGCAATGTACAGCATCCCCGGCATAACGTCAGCGCCACCGCGCCCGGCGACGCGTTCCCTCACTACTGTATTTATGGAGCATTGGAACCCACCTGCACACCGTAATAACAGCCACTTACCATTATATTGTTTAACCTACCCTCCTGTTTATGCTGGTTATTGTCATCGTCAACGAAACTAAAAAAATATGCAAAAAAAAAGATGAAAATCGTGTATGACCTATGATATTTTCTGGCTGAACGGATGACTGAACAAATTACTTACGGCCGATTCTTAACGATCTTTTTCGGTTAGTACTAGTACCTTGTATAGTCGTTATGTCGATGTGTAGGTAGTCTTTACAGCTGACTATTTCATATTATTGAAGCAGTAATTACGTTTGGTAGTTTTAACGATCCGTGTTTCATTATGGATTGAACTCGGCCAACCAATTATCGATTTTCAATTAAGTTTTGATCGACGAGTGCAACCAACTAGATGAGGGAGGATTTTAAGCGCAAATAATTGATAAACGAGGCTTGTAAAACTACTTCTGAAAATATTTAATTATAATGAAGGTCGTTACGGTAATTAAGGATTTACCTTGAATTTTAATACGCACAATTTTGTAATTTCTTTCTCAATTTAAGTTTATTCTTTATTTCTGAATCACGTACTCAATTAATTTCAAACGTTACGTTATTTTCACTTACCTATAAAATGCTATTTTCAACTCATTTTTAAATTAACATGACAGCGCAGCAAGTGGCGCCGTCTAGTTTTGTTACAAAAGTACTTGGTACCAGGGGGCGAAAGTCACATTTTCACTAACGATAACGAAATTAGATAAACCGAAATGGAACGATTGAACACGTGAATAAGGCATAAGCTTTCCATAGTCAGGTGTTCAATCGTTTTTAATCGCTAAGTGCTAAACAATGTCAAATTGTCAAATATTCCTATACAAATGCATTGACAAGTGGAGTTCTTGACAATACCAATCGCTCAGATAACCAAGTGTTTAATCAAGAATTTTCTAAATCGAATCGACACGGAGTTGATTTGTCTGAGATTGACACTTGTCTAGGCCCCCAGGTTAGTTACTAATCACACGATAAGAAGAAGACGAAAGTACTGGCATCACAGAAAAGGTCGGATAAGAGTAACACTGACTGGCCTCACGATGTTTTTTTCGATTATCATTAATGATAAAGGCTATCCTGCGCCGTTAAATAAATAAAATACGAGCACATTAAAATTACACAGCAACTTTAATCAAAGTTTAGTATCTTAGAAGAGTGTGTCTCTTTTTAAAGCTCGATATGTCAAAATTCAAATCAAAACACGAGTACCGTGTTGTAAATATGTATAAACGTAAAAAAGAAAAGGCTGAAAGGATTCAATCAGAATCGATTCGACAAATAGTCGGCTATAAATAGAACGGTGCAGCCGAGATGGGCACCCGATATTTTTGACAGTCATGGCTCTTGGCGTGAGCTCCTAAAATTATGGAAATCGTGATGCAAATGTATACATTTAGTAATGAGGGAAGCAGAAATCAATGAAGCTATACTTTGAATGAATGTGACGGTTGGCTTTCTCAATCAGGGACTTTATTTCTCAAATAGAAAAAAACTAATGTGCACACTTGTTCACCTTTCGGGAAACAAAACAGGTACTATGAAGTGTTCAAGTAATAATTCAGGGGAGTCAAAGGTCTCGAGTACGAATCCAAGGCACGCACCTCTGATGTTACGAATTCATGTGCGTATTGTACTTGTTTATTATCACATGCTTAAAAATCGGTGAAGGAAAACATCATGAGGACACCAGCATGAGATGTTTCTCAACAGCATGTGAAGCTAAGTCTGGGTATTTGATAGGGTAGTCAATAAGGTTACTCTTTATGTATTGTCAAAACGTGGAATTTGTGCGTGATTTGTTGGAAATATTAGAATGTGACGTCACAGATTTTTGGAATCAAACGGAATACTTATCACTACATGGTACAAAGCAAAGTCGCTTCACGCGTCTGTCCTAATGTCTGTATGTATGTATGCTTAGATCTTTAAAACTACACAGCGGATTTTGATGCAGTTTTTTTTAAATAGATAGAGTGATTCAAGAGGAAGGTTTATATATATGTATAATAACACATTTACAATTACAATTATATCCCCGCATAATATTTAACATCTGCACGGTGACGGAAGTTTTAAGACAAGCGGTCTTTTTCAATGTGATTTCATATTTTATTTTTGGTGTATCAAATATGCTAATTGTTCCGTTGTAAAAAAGTGATAGCGCTGTATCATTTACACCAGAATTGTCAAGAAGCCAATCAGAAAGATGAAGCTAGTTGTCTATTCTAGTTCGAACCCAAGGCACGCACATCTGATTTTACAAATGCATGTGCATATTGTAAAATTATTACCTACTCGCTTAAAATCGGTGAAGGAAAACATCGTGAGGAAACCAGCATGTCTGAGAGACATTTCTCAACAGCATGTGAAGCTAAGTCAGAAGCCCATGGGCAGCATAAAAACTCTGACACCAGGTTAGTCACTAACCACACGAAAAGAAGAAGACGAAGTTGTCTATTGCCAAAGCGTAGGTATCTATGTACAAGAGTGGCCAAAAGGCCCCATTATATGCCCATATTTATTTGATGAAAATGTTTGAAACAGATGTATTTTTTTTGTTATTTCGTAGTTGGTCTTAAAATGAAAGTTGTTTATAATCATCGGTACTGTCACGCCCTGAAAGGTTATAAGGTTAAGGATGGTGAATTAAAAATTACCGTGTATTTTTAATTTAAGGGTTTTCCGATATTTACCCAAAATTTTAAATTTAATTCAATTTTTTTTTAATATCCCGCTGACTATTGAATTTTGGTCATAATATGGGGTTCAATTTGTTGCATTTTGGCCCCCCTATGAGCTTCTGACAGATATAAATCGAATTACAAGTTACCCTGTAGATCTATATAGATGGATTGTTATTTATTTGTTTCTTATTGTTTCCTTCGTACGTAATTAGACGAATTATACAACACGGCGCGAGGGTGAAGGCCCACGCTGCTTTGTCTAGCTACGTACTTACTGGCGGCCATTCATTTGGAAAGATTTGCCTGAAGTCACGTAGTCTGATTACGACGAAACTGGCAATGCGTCATTGCTACACTCTAAATGACTGGATGGATTCTATAAAAGTCTAAACAAAATTTATATAAATCAGCCTGAATTTACAATCAATAATGCTGTGAAAAAGATTCAAATATCAACAATGACATGACGCTAGTGATGGCGCCAAACACGTAGACGAATTCTGGGCCGAGTACATTTAGATTGCCATCGACACGCTGAGAAGAAGAAGAATGACAAAAGAAACAAATGCTCAGTGGCTGTGTTACTACAAGTTACTATTGATAAGACAAGATTAATGTCATCATCATCATTTCAGCTATAAGGCGTGCACTTCGACCATTATTTCGACCAGTTCTATGCTTTCGGCATCCAGTGGATTCCTGTGGCCTTTAGAAAGTCGTCGGATCACCTTGTGGAAGGCCTGCCAACGCGGCGTCTTCCAGTACTATTAAATCCGAATCAAAGAGGAGCTTGTGGCTAAGTAATAACAGCCGCACAGGTAGATCCATAAGGTTAAGCTACGCTTGCCGGTGTTGACCGTGGATGGGTGACCGTCTTTACATACCGAGACTCCTCCGTGCCTCAGAAAGCACGTTAACCCGTTGGTCCCGGCTGTCATTTGTGCATCTTTGACAGTCGTTACGGGTCGTCAGGAGCCCGAAAATCTGACTGCCAGTCTTACCAAGGGGTATCGTATTACCCAGTTACTGGGGTTTGGAGGTCAGATAGGTAGTCGGTCCATGTAAAATATTGGTATTCAGCTGCATCCGGTTAGACTGGAAGCCGACCCCAACTAATTGGATAAAGGCTAGGCAGAATGCTATCCGACATCAAAACATATAAAAATCATTTCTCGCAAAGACCATTTTCATAATTTTCGAGTTGATAGTGCCTGCGTAGAGTGCCAGCCAAACAAGATTAATATATTTTCCTATCTTTGACCGTCGTACACATACAGTAGACAGTAGTAATTTACTTACTGCTGCTCTCACAGATTCCCGTTCACAAAGCCACTTTGTCAATTTAATTGTCCCAGAAATCCCGATACCCGTAGATCGTCAGCGGTTCGCCGCAACGCCCCTCAAATGCCGCAGTTTCCATTTAACTCGCCAGGAATATTTTATAGAAAGTGGTTCTCTTCTCTCTCTGTATATTTTACGAATAATTCCCAAAGGGTGGAGCTACATGTATGTTCAAGAGCCTCAGCTTCATTCTGCTTCATCGAATGATTGAACTGTGCACGCTATTAGGCATAAAAGTTCAAAGTGTTGTGAGTGTAGGTACCTGTTCATAATTCCTCAAACAGGTTCAAATGTGAATAAACATTTTGAACAGAAATGTCAAGGCATTTAGGACTCGTAACTCACATGACAGATAATATGAAGATTTATTATCAGAAGTATCACAATTATTATATGTACAATATTATTGTCGTGCAAAACAATGATGTAATTAACTCTGCGGTTAGAGAATAGAGCGTAGTAAACTAGTAGAGTAGACCAACCTCTTATGTACAGCGTAGCATCTACTACGCAGTACGTAGCACCTACTACGCTGCACGTAGCACCTACTACGCGGTACGTAGCACCTACTACGCTGTACGTAGCACCTACTATCCCGTACGTAGCACCTACTACGCCGTACTGTAGCACCTACTACGCCGTACGTAGCACCTACTACGGCGTACGTAGCACCTACTACGCCGTACTGTTGCACTTACTACGCCGTACGTAGCACCTATCACACCATACCGTACGTAAGTTAGTACTACGCTTACTCTTTATTTTAACATGTTGTTGTTTGAGAAAACTATGTCACAGTGAATTTATGCATATTTTTGGGCTCCTGATAGTAGAAATTCTTTTATAGTTCACCTTCTGTAGCTATACCCTACAAAGTGTTATATGTAACTTAATACACGAAAGTACTAGGCACACTGGTAAGCTCGTTACCTTCCAAAGTGAGGGTAACTTGAACAACTTACTCCTCTTTGTTACCTAGCTGCAATTATATTAAGGGCCACAGGAGTGCATAATAACACACGTTCCACGTCTAGCTGGCGAGAAAGTGGATTGTTAATGAGTCATTTTCTTTAATTAGCTTGGTTCTACGAAGATCAAACCGCAATGGGTGATTTTTTTTGGTCTCATTTTCTTTTTACAAAGCAAGACATAGAACGAACGAATTTAAAAAGGGAGCAATTACTTATCGTCAATTTCATAACATCCTGCCTTTATGCCCCAAAGGTTAAGCACAGGTGTGCCTATAGTAGCATGGAGCACTTGTGGTCCAGTGGTATCGCCCCGACTTACTGTTGCGAGTTGTTTCTGAAGTCGGTTGTTTTTTTTTTGTAAAAAAGTTTTTTGTTTTTCATTTTTGAGTTTTGTACCTACCTACCTTACTGTCCCCACACCAATTCGTATCCACTACTAAACTTGCTATGTAAACAACAGTGAGCTGAAGTACTAACATATCATCAAGATAAAAAGAGTGGATTTAATACGTATTATCGAAGCTAACTCAAAAACTGTTCAAACGAAATTAATAAAATTGATATGGGACCGCCTCTGAAGTATGACTTACCAAACAAAAAAATATCATCAAAATCAATTCATAATTGGTGGAGTAATCGCGTAACAAACATTCAAAAAAACATACAGTTGAATGGGAGCCTCTACCTTATTTTGGAGTCGGTTAAAAAAATGTTAAAAAGAACGCTAAGCGAATAAGAATTAATAGCACGGGCGACACGATACGACGCGATTGGTCGAAGTACAGGAAATATCATGCGGACAAAGTCGCGGGCAGACGCTATTATACTAGCTAGCTATGATATCGATATGTTTATCCCCGCACGTGCAACTGCTCAGTTTCACGGAAATGAAATGCTGCAGATCTCCGGGAGGAGTTATCCAATTACCTACTTGTGAAGTTATGACTGCAAGTCTGCTGCATTAAACACCGCCTTGAGACTCTTCTCTTATAATGATTTATTTATGTCTACTTCAATGCACCTCTTTATTCTTTGTACTTATTCAAATTAAAATGAAGAAGAAGGCCATCCACCTGCTCTTACAGCTGTATTATTATAAAACATACATAAGGTGTTAAAAATGAACCCTAAGAATTTCGGGGAAGCATTGTATTCATCATTACGAACAAAAGAAATCGCGAAAAATAAGAGCTGTTTCATACATTTATGCACACGTAACTCAATTAAATTAAATTTTTTATCACCTTATATAGCGTGAGTAAAAGATGCAGCTATACAGCAGGTATAGCTCCATCTCTTTTCGAAGCAATATTAACGTACTCCCGCTATGTGCGGGCGACGCTATAAGGGGCTATGGTTGTTGGCCCCAGTTCTTATTTTCCCACGAAAAGAATTTGAAAGACGCCTGCCTCTACACTAAGTTTTTGTCGGAATTTCTTCTTAGAGGTCCTCGGATGATTATACTTTTTTGTTTTTCCTTTACAATTCACTTCAGTTCTTCCAAGTTCCAAGCACAAACAACAGCTCTAAACGAGCTAACTTGCTGTAAAGAATGTGCAAGCTAATCACTTATCACTATTGGTTTATAAGTACCCGAAAGAATGTCAAACATAAAATAACGGTGACATTCTCTCAGCAGCAGACATTGCTAGGGCCATCGTCCACGACACCCTACTCAAAAGTAGATTGTTACAAACTTAAATCACCAATGAGTACCCAGAAATCACAAACTCAAACGAATTTTTATTTCTAATTTTTTTATTGAAACTGTAATTATACAGAGTTGATATGACAGAGGGGCGTTAAATTACACTATACGTGTACGTATACTATACGTGTTTAGTATTAATTCAATACGGTATAATTATAATAATTACGGTATAATAAACAGAAAAACATGTTTGAAGCCTCTGACTCCCGAACTAGGTGTACCTGTATGTCAGGGGTCAGCGCCCTCTCCCATTTTATTTGGCTTAGATACTAATGCCAATAATAGGAATAGACACTGTGCGCTACAAAATACAATTTTAAAAGAAGTAAAAACAAAACAAAGTAAACTACAATAACATAAGCCAAAAATATCAAAAACATAATTTATAATTTATTTACACTTAAGCTAAGTCGTGCTGCGTGTGTGTGGGGGGTGTGTACGTGTGCGTGTGTGAGTAAGTGTATGAAAGAAATGTATGTTGTAAATGTGTGTTGTCGTGTGTTCCTTTGTAAAATGAGATTAATTGTTTATTATTTTCTCTACATCCTCATAATCAAGAGTAAAGAGCCAGTTCTTTATTTTAAGTTTACATTCGTGTAGTGATAGCGGATAAAAATTCAAGATTCTATTAATTTTTTTATATAAATAAACAGAAAGAAAAGCGTTTTGTCGTCTCGTATAAAAATGAAAAGCACATTTTTTATTTTTATTTTAAGCAAAATTTCTAATAAATCTGAATAAAACGCAACCACCCTTTGTAAATAAAAACTGAACTTGTAACAACGCATCGTGGGATACTACTAAGGTTTATCGTTTTAAGGCGAATGACCTGCGCGTATACCATAATCAGCTGTTAGAAACGATAGATCGTGTTCAAATGGGGTAATAACTTAAAAAATCATTTGCGACTAAACTACTACTCCTATTTAATTGATTTTTGGTACAGAGCTTGAAAATGGTAAAAAACCAAGTATAGGCAGTTAAAAGGTCCTCTGTCGTATCAACTCTGTACCTATACTAATACGGTGAATCTGCTCAGAGAAGTCGCTTAGGAAACACTGACCTCAACTAGTTTCAAAATGATTATAATATCTTTGGACGTGTACTAGTGTTTTTTTTTACAATTATGGACCCTATTTATTTCATTTACATAAATAAAATAGCACACGATATATTGTATCGTTATTGCTACTCATTAGTGAATTTATAGCCTGACCGCTTGCTTTAGATCGATCTTTAAGTAGCTGCACGGTGTGGGAGGGGTGACACTGATTTTGTTACCCGCAAAACCGTCTCAGTTAAGCAAGTAACACGCTACTTTTGGATAGCGTCGTGGACGATGGGCCTAACCCTAGTCGCGATACAACCATCATCTTTCAGTAAATTGAAAAACTTTCCGACAGTTTGGGGTGCCCATGAATGAGGCTAGTTAGAAAATTGTTAAAAACTGAATTAACCTTTACAGGGGTCGCTCGCTTTGAGGTAGAATAAGCTCGTTAGTATAAATATAAATAAGTTTATAAGTAAACTACATTAATTGGATGTTTTGTTGATCGAAACCTCATTCTTCGGGGCGCGCAGCTAACTATTATAAAAAACCGGCCAAGTAAAATATAATAGAATATCTATACGTTATTGATTTCTAGTTACTTATCAAGTTTAAATTGTTTTAAACAGTAGGCTAAATGGTAATGATAATAAGTGACAGTTGGTGATACTATGTAAAGAAAAAAAAGACACTTCACATGACCAGAGGGATGGCTCGTTCTTTGGTCAAAGAATAAGCATTGCCATTCAACCTGGATGACAGCGTTGCGGGCGGGTACGCCTAAGTGACCTTTTGTTTTTGTATTTATTTGTATAGTTACAAGCATTAGGTTGCTTAGCTTGGGAGTATATGGCGTTGTGTGAAATGTCCAAGGATATTATTTTTATTATTATACTTTTTTTTAAGGCTGGGAAATCATCCAATGACTTCTCCCGCTCTAGGTGGAGTGGAAGGGAGTGTCAGACTCTTACTGACGAAAACTCATCCATGTTCCTTCCTTAGCCCTTTATGTTCTGGGGTAGCGGTAACCCTTCCGGACAATCTCACTTAGCCGGCAGGCTTGGATTATTATTATACTGAGCTAGTCATTTAATTTACGCGTAAAGTGATAGCTTTGTTACATATTAAGGACCACACATTAGAAATGTTTTGTAATGATAGCAGTGTTTGTGTTAAATAAATAAATACATATTGTAATGGAAAAATGAGTTGCAGTACCTATACGATGTATAATATTGCATGTTACATTTGTCCGAAAATGTTAAACACAATTCTGTATTCTAGGCTACAAAATGGCCTGTGAAAATAGCCAACACGTGTCGCCTCCATTTTGTCGCCATTTGTATTTATTCTTCTTTTTCGTTGGCAACCGTCGCTGCAATATGGAAAGTAATTTATTTAAGCTCATGTTGGTAGGCATTACAGCACCTATTTTATAATATTATAGATTATTAAAGAATTGTTTGTGAATTTTGAAACAAGACGTCTATTGCTCGATCGCTGAACAGAGAGGGTTTCTGAGGTAGCTGCGCGGATTCGTCAACTTGTGAAAAGTGTCACCCCGCAAACCACTTTACTTTTTTTTTTGTTTTTGAGGGTGGTAAATCATCCAATGACTTCTCTCGCTCTGGGTGGAGCGGAAGGGAGTGCCAGACTCTTACTGACTAAAACCCATCCATGTTCCTTACTTAGTCCTTTATGTTCCGGGGTTCCGGTAACTCTTTCAGACAATCACGCTTACCCAGCAAAACCACTTTACTTGGAAAGAACTCGAATCAACTTCAACCTTGAACTGTGAAAACCTTAAAAATAGTAATTAAGGTTTAATGAACTACCAAAATTTTTTAAATTGATAAACAGTTATTGATTTACGATGACTGTAAAAGAAAGACAAAAAGAAAGACGTTGCTCTCATAGAGAGAAGGCCTGTGTCCGAGCACTCAGCAGTGGGAACGTTATAGGCTGATTATGGATTATAGATAAAGGATACAGTTGCTTTGCTTGTCATAGTTATTAGGTTCCCTAGTAAACCTGACTAGTCGTAATGTTTCAACAACATCCAAATTGTGGTGTCTTTACTCCACAGTGTGGGTCCGATAGAAATGAGGGCGCCTCGGTGACAAGTTTGACATGGCGGCGATGCCTTCAATCTCAGTGATGGTCCAGGCAACGAGTGGGCAGCGATTGTGGTGATAATTATTTTTATTTTATTTTATTTATTTGGGAAAACAAACAATTACACATTGAGCATAAAAATATAAGATACAAAAACGATACAAATGTGAAATCAACCACGTTCTCCACAGATAAAAATTATAACAATAATATCGTTGGAAATTTGACACAACGCCATATAGCCCCAAGCTAAGCAACCTAATGCTTGTGTTATGGTAACGAGTGGCTGATAAAGTACTTATTATTATTATTTTTGTAAATACATACATATTATAGATAGAAAAACTCAGACCAAGAACAAATACTTGCAAGTCGTAGAAATATTTGTTCCGTGCGGGAATCGAACCCGCGACATGCTGCGCAGCAGTCAATCGCTCAACCACTGCGCCAACCGTGTCGTCGTCATGTCAATAATTAAGCACATAATCTCGGCGAGAGGAGCCAGGAGTCCATAACTTGACGTGCTGGCGTCTGTACACAAATTACGCCCTTGTTTTTTTGTTTTTCTTTTTTTGAGGTTAGAAATCATCAAATGATCTCTCCCGTTGTGGGTGGAGCATAAAGGTGTGTCAAACTTTTTCTGACTAAACCATCCATGTTCCTTCCTTAGCCCGTTATGTTCCGGGGCAGCGGTAACCCTTTCGGACAGTCCCGCTGACAGTACTTACAATAACTTAAGGTTTCATGAACCGAAACTTGTGTAAAGTTGATAAATATGAGTTTTTGAGGTTTGCGCGATTTTCTTGTCTAATAAATAAAAATATAAAGTTTTATTTTTAGAAAAAGTTTTTATCATTTTGACTTTGACTACTGCAAAAACTGTAAAGTTTTATTTTAGCTTCATTGACTTCTGTCGTAAATGCACGATCTTTACACTAGACCCCCTTATGACTTATGAATTACAAGACTCAAACTTGATATCAAAGCATTTATTTCGATAAAATAATAAATTTCACATTTCTAAGTGTCAAGGACCGGCGTCATTCAGAACGATAAAGTAAGTTACTTGTAATTTGTATTCGTTTTACCTTAAATCGCTGCTGCTATAACTTTAGACCATAACACCTACAATTCCACCCTGGTAAAGATGTCGTCCACCACCAAATATGAACTGTCATGGCTGCTGACACATCACACAAGTAACTACATTGCAATCGAAATACCTACTCTGACCACCTTTCAATAAACGAACAAAATTGTGTAAAAATAATATTATTTTACAATTTCTGCACTTATATTGTTATTTTTACACAATTTTGTTCGTTTATTGAAAGGTGGACAGATTAGATATATTTTATGTTTTCGCATCATTTCTGTATCGCTTAAGGTTGATGTTCCAGGGTAGCCCGCGAAATTCAAATTTTCTTAAGTTTTTTGCAATTTGCAGGCAATTTTGCAAGGTTCCGGAATGACTTTAACCTTGTAAAAAGTCATTTTTACACCTTTATGAGCTCGGAGGGTTGTATTAATGATTTTGATGATTATAATTCTGTAACTACATACGTCTTACAGCCGCGAATGAAATGTTTATCAACATACAACCTATCACTGGCCTGCAAATTGCAAAAAACAAAAAATTTCGCGGGCTGGTTGGAGGATTCACCTTAATATTGTGCATTTGTCTTGTATGTTGGCTTGTTTTACTTGGTTACACTGAACAGTGTAACTATTGTAGATCGATCAATCTAAAAGTATTATAATAAAACAGTAATTTACATTTTTTTGTCGGTTTTTCTCATTTTCTGGACTGTATTATGTTCCGTATTGGCGAAAAATTGGCTGAACGGGTTTGGGTGAAATTTGGTTGGGTTTTGGTTTATAGCCTGGATTAACACATAGGGTAATCATATCATCATATTATCCAGTTACTGAGTTGTGGCGGTCAGATAGGCAGTCGCTCAGTGTAACATTGTTGAAAAAGGCTAGGAAGATTTTACGCTTACATGGCTATCTTTATAAATTTAATATTACGCTCCCTCTGACACAGGAAAACTCGAGTTGACGACGTTCAATGACAACTTATAACTGTCAATATGATCGAGGAAGGCTGAGTGGAGGTACAGTCGAGTGGGGGAAACGACTTAGAATATGAACGTATATTAGCATAGGTAGGTATTTGTCGAAGACGGAGACTCATCATCATTATCATTCTCCTGCCCTTATCCCAAATTATTTGGGTTAGGCGCAAAATGTATTTTTTTTTCATACTTCTCTATTAATCGTCATCTCTAAAAAGCAGTGATAGCCTAGTGGTGTGACCGCCGGACTGCCAAGTCATAGGTCTTAAGTTCGAACCCAAGGCACGCACCTCTGATTTTTCGGATTCATGTGCGTATTGTATAATTATTACTTGCTTATAATCGGTGAAGGAAAACATCGTGAGGAAACCGGCATGCTTGAGAGATATTTCTCAACAGCATGTGATGCTAAGTCAGAGGCCCATGGGCAGCATTAAAACTCTGACACCAGGTTAGTCACTAACCACACGAAGAAGAATCGTCATCTCGGTAGTCATGATACGACAACGAAGACTATTACTTGCATTTTGCTTGTTTTTTTAAGTTTTTTGGATGACAAATAAGTAGGTCTACCGGTAGTGCTATTCTTTAGTTAACCCACCGTGAGAACTTAGGTGAAGTGAACTTTCCAGGGGTTGACACTATTGACAGCTTTTGACACTATAGACACTTTGAGCTCACTTCACTTGATGAGTTTTTTACAGAATAGCACTACTTTTTTCTGTTTTGAGGGTGGAAATCATCAAATGACTCCTCCTGCTCTGGGTGGAGCGGAAGAGAGTGTCCGACTCATACTGACTAAAACCCATCCATGTTCGTTCCTTAGCCCTAACCGGCTAGTCCTTTCGGTTAGAATCCCGCTTAGAATAGCACGACTGATGCTAAAAGTGGTCACCTCTGGCTACAGTATCTACACTCGAGAGCAATGAATCCGGGTCACTTAAAGAATCCTAAAAATCTCGGAAACTAAAAATGCTAGGTTAATGCAATAAATTGTATTTAATAGACAATGTAATACTCCTTAAATGAAGGTATTAAAACTTCTTAGTTTTTGTAAAGTTATATCATAAAAAAATCAAATTTGAAAAAGGGCCACTTTCGAAGATGGAACTACGAAATTACAGCATTTGGTTTTGCTTTTGTTTGTAATCTGTCATTTATGTGGGTACATAAACCATGTTGATAGTGCTCTATATTCATTATTCAAGCTGAAATTATGTCGCTTACGCCTGAAGAATGCACCAGAATACTTACAATGCTGGAAACCGGCCGGAGTCAGCGCGATACAGCCAGGACTGTCGGTGTGTCGCTGTCAACAGTACAAAGAGTTCTCCGACGTTACGAAGAAACTGGTTCTAACCTACGCAGACCAGGAACGGGCAGAACCAGGTGTACCACAGCACGAGAAGACCGATACTTGGTGAACACCATGCTTCGAAATCGCTTTCTCACAGGAACTGAACTCACAAATCAGTTTCGACACCTCGGAGGAAGTAACCCAAGTGCATGGACAGTAAGACGTCGGCTTGCTGAATCTAACTTAAAACCCCTTAGACCTGCAAACGGCCCTAAACTGGAGCGTGGGCATCGTATTTCAAGACTAAGATATGCCCAGGGCCACGTAAATTGGAGTATTGAAGATTGGTCAAAAGTTATGTTCTCCGACGAATCAAAATTTATGCTCTACAAGCACGATGGAAGACACAGAGTGTATCGAAGACCAGGGGAAAGATTCAAGCAAGCATGCATCGAAGAAAAAGTAGCCTACGGTGGTGGGTCTGTACTTGTGTGGGCCGGAATTTCTTCTGAAAGTCGCACAGAGCTGGTGATCATAGAAAACGGCTCTTTAACTAGCGTAAGATATGTGGAAGAAATCCTCAATGATCACGTTGGTCCATTTATGGTCAATTTAGGTGAGGATGCTATATTTATGCATGACAATGCCCAACCTCATACAGGTAGGATTGTGAATGACTACCTTCAAGAGATGAACATTACTCGTATGGAGTGGCCAGCGCGCAGCCCGGATATCAACCCGATCGAGCATGCTTGGGACGAGCTAGGCAGATGCGTAAAACAACGAAACCCTCCCCCAATCACGCTTCGTGAGCTCAAAATTGCTCTCACAGAGGAATGGGAGAATATTCCCCAAAATCGTATAAGGAACTTGGTGTACAGCATGCCGCGTAAACGCAGTAATGGAAGCACGAGGAGGCAATACGAAGTATTAAAATTCAAGAAAATCGTAATAAAGTTCAAAAATTTCATGTTTCCTATTTTTGTTTTAAGGAGAGATCAGCAGTTTTTTTCTTTAAGTAATTTTGTGTTAATAAAATGTATGGTGACTCATATTTTTTTTACTTTCATTTAAGGAGTATTACATTGTCTATTAAATACAATTTATTGCATTAACCTATCATTTTTAGTTTCCGAGATTTTTAACATTCTTTAAGTGACCCGGATTCATTGCTCTCGAGTGTATTTGTACCTACAGATTAAATTGCAGTGGCAGAGGAAGTGCGTTGTCATCACAGAGACAAGCAGAATGTCGTGCCTCTAAATACCACCATCCATAACTTTTTAAACGAAACAGAAAACTCTATAGTCTATCGTATAGTGTTGTGCAAAATAATAATAATAATATAAATAGGATAATTACTTTGTCTAACTGCTACCTTTTCATGCTTTAACCATTGAACCGATCGTTATGTTTGGCAAGTAGGGTCCGAAGATCCTAAACGTACGGTTTTTTTTACCAAAACAAATTTTGAAATACACAATACACGCATTCAGCCACACACAACTATACTGGACTTTGTATATATATATATGCATATTCATGTTGTAATTGCACTATGAAACTTTTACAATCGCTTAACTTTCAGGCACGTGTCGATGTAACCTTTCATTTGACATTTGACTCAACGTGTGGGTAAGGTCCTTTGTTAGTAATACTATGTTCCTCGTATGAGAGAAACTCAGCTCAGCTTCAGCTTTGATATTATTAAATATGTGTGTGATATAATTATAGTTTCTGGTATAGGTCACGCGTCGTGAGAGTTGCATCCTTACTTTATAGACAGTATGTTAGGTTAAACGAGGGACATACTTTCAGGTTGTATAGTATTCATGAAAATCAATAACTTTGTCCATGGGAATTACGAAAAAATTATATCAGCGGTTCCATATATTTTGACGAATCATGCGAACATAAATGTACTGAACAGCTGATTTTTTTTTGTGATTTCAGGTATAGTTCGATTGTCAAAGTTGTTCATTAACATGAGTATAGTAACCCCTGAAAGTATGTCCCTCGTTTAACCTAACACACTGTATAAAATCGCGAAATGAAATAAAAAAAAACGTGTGCGTGTACTAGCGTACACTCGTAAGAAGTGAAACTTCTTTATGACGTTATTTTTCAAAAAAAAAATGTAACTACTCAAAACGGGCCGCAAAATACATTGGAGACATTTACCAATCCCTACTCCGCTGGAGAAAGTATACTTCGAATCACGCGTGGTAGGGATAAGAAGAAGATGGCGCGTAACGGAAAAATGTGACGCGTAACGAAAAAATGTTACACAAAATTTTTTTCCAACCCCGATAAAGAAGTTTCACTTCAAAAACTCAAAAACTACAGAACCAACGAAGATGAAATTTGGCACAGAGGTAGGTTGTGATCAGACGTCAGATAAGAAAGGATTTTAGATAACTTTCCCCACAAAGGGGTGAAATAGGTGTTGATTAGCTCGGGTCCTGAGTTAGGGCATAGTGAAATTGGGTTTTTGGATAGAAATTTCTCAATAGCACTTCGGAATCTTGATTTGTACCAGGTAAATACAAAAGGCTCGCTCTTTTTTACATGGGACTTAATCATATCTGGCGTAATGTGAGTAGGCACACTAGATACACCACTGCCCACTTCTTCGGGGAATACAGGGGGCCAATTTTGTTAAGCGACACGACATTGACACTCTATCGACACACTATACAGACATTATGTTGCGATTGTTGCAAATTTGATATCCTTTCAGTGGTGGCTCAGTAGTGTGTCGATAGTATGTCGATAGTGTGGCAGTACAATTGTTTTCAGTGTTAAAATATTTACAGACTACCTTAACTTTGGCCATCACGATGACATTGACACTTTATAGTGGAGCAGACTACCAATTATTGCAATAGTCTTATTATGGCGTTTCAATGGCACTACAGTGGTAAGTCAATGAATATAAATAATTTCTAGAATACTAAATGTCAATGATTAGTCTATTAGGACACTACCCCCTTTTTTTGAGGGTGCGAAATCATCCATGATTTCTTCCGCTCTGGGTGGAGCGGAAAGAAAATTTGGCCCCTGGTTTTTTTTTTTTTTAAGGCTGGGATATCATCCAATGACTGCTCCCGCTCTGGGTGGAGCGGAAGGGAGTGTCAGACTCTTACTGACTAAAGTCCATGTTCCTTCCGTAGCCCTTTATGTTCCGGGGTAGCGTTTGAGTTATATGGGGAAATATCGTGCAGGTAAGTACGTTGATCTTAATTTCATGATAGCCTTTCATAATTCTATCGTCGTCGGCCATGATCCTGGGCTGATTAATTACCGTGGATATGTGATTCGCGTTTGATACCAGACCAGAAGGGGAAATAACGATTTCCGTCAACGCTTACCCAGTTATGTATCAAGTAAATTCCACGAGAATTTGACATTTTCGGAGGGTGCTTTCGCTAATTTAATAAGGAATTTGTTTCGAAAAGTTATTTGAAAGTGGTGGTACTGGCAATATCAGGTAGGCATCCGCCGGGTGTGACGTATCATGTAGTGATTGATATTATGATTCATATTAAATTATCTATAGTTGCGGCGGTTGTAGGTGGCGTTGTGTGAAATGTTCAAGGATATTATTATTATTTTATTTTTGTTGTTCCGATTGTTTTACATTAACTAAGTAACAGGTGAATGATTCAATATTATATACATCTTATAATAACTAAGTGATCGTATTTAGAGTAAAATTGTTAAAGTATAAATAGGATAGAACCTAATTGTGACCATTATTTTTGATTGAATGAAGGGCTGAATTCTTATGTAATTCAATTTCAAAACGTTTTACCAAAATCGCAATCACTTTAAATTTAATGAGTAGGTACGTATTGCAATTAAAATATGCACCACAACAAAACCCTCAACATAAATACGGCCGACATAATCCAATTTATTTCACCTAAGATCCTGATCTCACAAAAGAAAAAAACATAAAAGTTCCTTTGAAATCATTTACAAAACCAGACTTGAGCGCCTGCACAAAAGATATTCTCACAACGCGTAGTCGTTGCTCGCAATAAAATGGCAGGCGCTCTCAATAAAGCGCGTGGAGTGAATTTTCAAATACGAAGGGTATTATTTAAGACCTAATATAGCACCTGGTGGGTCCAACACAATGGCCCTCAAGTCTTTTGAATATAGATGACTTCATGCTAGGGTTGTGGATTATGTTTTTTATTTCAATTTTCGGGGATGCGTTAGATAAAACTTATCGAAGCTGTGTTGTAAAATTATAGTTATTTAAATGGGTTATATAAATGTGAGATGGCTCTTACGATGGTAATGACGACCATAAAATTAATCATCAACCACATCACACCGAATAAGCAATAGTACTTAATGACTAATAAAATAAAAAATAATTTTAACGTTGAGATGTTATGTAACAGCCTGCTGTATGTTAGTACTATTCCACTGACGAATTTTGTTAGTGGTTACTCAACTATGACTAGTCTGGTCTGAAATAGACTTCATCTATAGTTACCTACATGGTTGAACTTATATTGCTATATAACTCATATCGAGAAATTTTTCTTCCTTTCACCAGGGGCCCTAGAACAGGTGTCAATCGTTTTGTGTCGATTCGATTTCGAAAATTGTTAATCGAACAATTTGTTGTCTCAGCGATTCGGATTGCCAAGAACGCCACTTGTCAACGCATTTGTATGGGAATATTGATCGAGTTTTGTTATACAATTTGACATTGTTACACGTCGCGATCGCCAACGATTGATCACGTGACATTTCGAAAGCTTATGCCTATTCCATGCCAAAAAAAGATAAGTACTGGTTTCAGTACCTAGTTTTTTAATAGTTTACGACGATTATAATAAAATGGCGCTAAATCAGCAAAACATGAGTACTTATACTTAAGGACGTAAGTACTGTAGAGCTTTTGTACGATTGGCTCTGATAAGCGATTTTAGCCGACTTTAAAAAAGGTTTTCCCATGTATGTTTATCGATATGTTCGTCAATTGTGGTCCGATTTAGATTTTTGGTAGAGGAAGCTTTTGCGGTAATCCCATATAAATTTTACTAACTTTTTTTGGGTAGTTTTTAGCTTAAGTATATTTCGCACTTAGTCTATGCGAATGATGTTATAATAACTTCCTGTCACTGTTATTTATACAATGTGGATCCGGAATTACGACATTAAATTAAAACGAGCACAGTACTAGTCCATCGAAACATTTTAAATCACGAAGATTAGTAGTTAATGGAAAATTTAAAAATTGCAATTTTCAAACAAAATAAATAGCAGAATCAACTGCATAAAACGTAAACACCCTTTATCAACGAAAAGTCACTGACCTGTTGCGGGGCGTAGATTGACGTAGGGTACTTTAGTCGGAAAACAACAAACCAGCGGCATAAACTCACTAAGTTGCGCGTTTTTGATTAATAAAACTTTTTTACAAAAAATAAAACCGACTTCCAAAACAAACACTACAAAGTGAAAAATAATTTTGATTTCGGAAGTCGGTGTCTTCGGTTTTGTATTTTCATTTTTGGTTGCCACCGACTTCCGAAATCAAAATTATTTTTCACTTTGTAGTGTTTGTTTTGGAAGTCGGTTTTATTTTTTGTAAAAAAGTTTTTATTTTTCACTTTTTAGTTGTGGTACCTACCTACCCAACCCCTCCCCCCACCAAAATTTTAATACCACTACCTGGTATGTAAATTACAGTGACAGGAACTTATTAGAACATCGTCCACATATATTAAGTAGGAATTTTTTAGATTTTTCAAAAACCGCTTATCCGATTTCGATAAAATTTTTATGGGACCATTTGGGAAGTATACCCTTTCCAACAAAAAAATAATTTTTCAAATCGGTTGGCAAGCAACGGAGTTATGCGCGAACAAACATAAAAAAAAAAAAATACAAACATCCGAATTGAGAACCTCCTCCTTTTTGAAGTCGGTTAAAAAGATCACTGATTAAATAAAGAATCACTTAATATCACATCAGAATCAGAATTTAAATCACCAATAGTATTTTTTTTTAATTTTCAATGTGTCCCCCGATGTTCATTATGCACAAGCGACTTCGTCTTATTAAATTTTCACGGACTCTTCTTAGCAAGTTATAAGCATAATTAAACTAAAAAACGTACAAACCTAACCTAAATCACAAAACTAGCTACCTATTAAATGCCTAATTAACTAACTAATATTACACTAACACTTAACAATAAGTCCCACTAACCTATGAACTAATCTAACTATCATAAATCGTCTTTAATCTCAATAACAACTAATACATTTCAGAAATCAATCACGACAATGCGCGCGCGTCTTGAAATAAAAAAAAAGTAGGCGTGGGTCCTTCAAAGGGCACCGCTATGCACTGACTGACATAGTAACCGAGTCAAGGACTTTTTGCCGAAAAAAATCCGTTCGCACACACACTCGCAATTTTATGTACCACTAATGCATTATTTGCGGAAGTAATATTTTCTTTTTCTTTCTAATTGTAGTATTTTGTGGGAGTGGACGGGGCGCGTCAGAGTGGAATAGTATGACACCTTTCTCTGTCTTTCAAGGATATTGAGACGTAGAGAATTGAATCGTACGTGTTTGCACAGGTTCTTGACCTTACAATGTTTATTTATTATTACGGACTCAGATCTACATCATGTTGTAAAGTATGGAAATGAAAAATAATTTCCTGTGGCTAAAGTATTCATTGGATTTGGTTGATTTTTTGTATACGGGTTAAGGACATGACACTCTTAACGTGGTTTAAAAAAATGTCGAACGACCTGGTCCACTTTGTATAGCAAGTGATTATGTAACTATATTTTGATTTAAAAGAGTGTCCATGGAGTTTGCTTGCTCGTTCTTCTCCACAGGTATCTACTGCTTTGGAATGGGGAATCTTCATCTTTCTGACCGACCTCTTGACAATTCAAAAGTGTCTATAATTGGATTATTTGAAATAAATGCTTTGAGTTTGAGTTTGATTATTCGAATTTACTGTCAAGATTTTCCGAACAGGCTTATTCATATTGTATACTCGTCACATGAAGACACATCCCTAACCACAGCTGATATATTCACAATAGGCAGGATGAAGCCTGTCTACTTACGCTACGTATCCGGGATGAGAATTACTGTTTTTTATCAAGAATTTTTATACAGAACCCGGGAAAATGGCTGGTGCAAAGATTGGGGGAAATTGAAATGGTATTGAAATTTCGAGCGCGGATTCAATTCGAAGGCACAGGCCAACGATTCATCCCTATTGTTATAGTTATTTCTATGAATACTAATGAAAATTGGAAATAAAATATAAAATCAAGGAAATTCATTGTTTATCAAATTTACTCACTACGGCAACCTGCCGTGCCTTGTTACATCTTTTAACCGTATTGTTGTTATAAAGGCAAAGGAGTTATTGTTTAATCCCAACGTAGTTATAACTCATCTTTCTTTATTCCAAACAATACCGGCTCTCGAGAGTAGTACTTATGATGTTCCAGGAAATCGGAACTGAGCAGAATTTTGAACAACGGAATTTACATTTCTGCAAACAATACCTACCTGAAATTGAGTAACTTCTACTGCTACTGCATTTGCATCAAACTGATGCTAAAAGTAGGTACACTGCTACAAGAAGTAAATATTTTGGCGCTCAAATGTTGTTGTGAAATGGGCGCTGTGTGTTTTTGCATTTAGGTAATTGAAAGGGTAGTCAATAACGTTACTCTATATGAACCGTCAAAACGCGCCATTTATACGTGATTTGTATGAAACATAATAATGTGACGTCATAGATTTTTAGAATAAAATTGAATACTTATTATTTAACAATTACATCTTCGCATAATATTTAATTTCTGTACGGTGATGGAAGTTTTTAAGACGAGCGGTCTTTTTTCTATGTGATTTCATATTTTATTTTTGACCCATTCAAGTAGTCAATGGTTTTGTCGAATATGTATTAAAAAACAAGTTTCAATTTCTATTTTGGACACGCACTGAAAGAACCATGTACAGGTATAATATTATGTATCTACATATCATTAGGACCTCATTGGACCGTAATATTTGTTAAACAAAATCTAATGACAATTCGCATAAACAAAAGGCTTATTTCACCACGCCAATGAAATCCCATAATTCTCTTGCTAACAAGGAAAAAACTACACAATATCGTTTATTTTGGAGCCACTGTGTGCACAGCGGGCCAAACATGTAGAGTTGTAGACTTTATGGTCATCATTATTGTACCGGACCTTCTCAAGTTGCCGATTTTGAAATATGATTTTTAAGAAGCGACCGCATGGGCCGCCATGTTGAGTAACTTAGGTTTTTACGTTTTTACTTATGTTGCATGTTTATGAATATCTTTTTCCTTTTACTAAAAGACTTTCATGATTGTTTTTTTTTGTAACTTCCTCAGGGTGGGGATATCTAAGTCCTCGCTTATTTTGACGTTCAAAAGTGCCTTACATGTGCTTATCTATATAATATAAAAGAAAGTCGGGTTTGTTCCCTCCATTATAACTCGAGATCTGCTGGACCAATTTTCATGGTTTTTGTTTCGTTGGATTTGTCTCCGCCCGGAATAGCAGAATACATTTTTTTTTTTAGGTAAGGTAGTTAGGTAGGTAGCGTAGGGTAGGTAGGTAGGTAGGGTAGGTAGGTAGGTAGGGTAGGTAGGTAGGGTAGGTAGGGTAGGTAGGGTAGGTAGGGTAGGTAGGGTAGGTAGGGTAGGTAGGGTAGGTAGGGTAGGTAGGTAGGGTAGGTAGGTAGGGTAGGTAGGGTGGGTAGGTAGGGTAGGTAGCTAGGGTGGGTAGGTAGGGTAGGTAGCTAGGGTAGGTAGGCAGGTAGGTAGGTAGGTAGGGTAGGTAGGCAGGTAGGGTAGGTATCACAGTTAAGACAGGACAACGTCTGTCGGGTCAGCTAGTTTGAAATAAATGCCATTTTGACTTTGACACGCCGCCTACCGTCACACATTTGGAGTATAATATGAATTAAATTGAACGTAATGGACACGTAAAAATCGTTTTAGTTAAACAAAAAGTCAACTCAAGACTTTGTGTATTTTTTTTCTTATATTAAAAAAAAAACAAATTGTGGAGGCCCCTGTAGACCTGTACTAAATCCAGCCGTATCTAATTAATAAAACAACTTTATTTTATTTAAGTAGATTGTTGATTGATGGGTTAGCAGGCAGACAGATAATTGAATATAAGTAGATACTTTCCATCACTCATAAAGCATTGTTACCGATTGCTTCCAACTCTCATCAAGTCGTTATTATTCTATTGAATTAAGAAGTTAATAAAAGACTGTTACGAAACGGTTGTCGATGACTTAGGTTCAATATAAGGGGCTTTTCTGGTTGCGGAAGGAAATCTCATCTCTTAGTTCCTACCTCTATAATATTTCGGCTACAGGTTTTTGACTGGACTATTCGTAATATTTTGGACTGAAAATAACTGGAATCCATTTCGGGAAGGTCGCCATTTCTATCATTATCTTGCTGTTCAAAGTACTTGCAGTTAGCCAGAAGCCGTCGCCACAGCCATTTATTTATTACTAGCTTCTGCCCGCGACTTCGTACGCGGACCCTGTTGCTTATGCCAGCGACAACGGGGTCGCCATTTATGTTATTTTTTATCATTTTTCCCATTTAAATCTTTTATCACACTGAGCTTTAGTTTTATTTCATTCCAACAACCACCAAAACATACAGTCCATTTGTCATCGTTTTCATTTTGGCAACCGCATTATTATATTCCCCACTTGTCTCTAGAGACCTAGAAGTCAATGCGTAGATACGGTTGGAACTCAAGCACAATTCTCTATCCGTGAACGTCTCCAACTCGCGAGACAATACATGGCGTTCACGATCAGCGGTCAGTCGCACATCACGTGCCCCACTTGTCTCTAGAGACCTAGAAGTCGATGCGTAGATACGCTTGGAACTCAAGCGTAATTCTCTTTCCGTGAACGTCTCTGACTCGCGAGACAATACATGACGTTCACGATCAGCGGTCAGTCGCGCATCATATTCTTCACTGGTCTCTAGAGACCTAATGAATACGCTGAGAACGCAGGCGTGCTTCGCGACCCGAAGAGGTTTCCACGGAGCGAGTAGCAGCTTAATGTTCTCGAACAGCATCAAGTCTCTCCTGACGCTCTTCGGTAGATTCTTGGGATCTTATGATCCTCAATCTTTTAGTTCTCTTGGAACATTGGGAAAGATTTGACCTCTTTCTAGGCATGGTCATAGTTTCATTGTGAAGATACCTGATCAATAAAAATCTAAATTAAAATGACTGCTCCCCTGCGTTACCGGGTAGGCTACCGTGTCACGAAGATAAATGGAAAAGGAAATTAAACACTCAAACAACATAAGCCCGAAGGCATATTCATACGATAAAATAAAAAAATAAATAGGAGTTTTTGCCAGTAGAGTCAAATTTTCAATGATATACCATCGTCATCGAAAATCAGTCCTAAACTGTTAACGCCTTCACCGCGTGCAGGTACTCCCAGTTTATGTTATTTTATAGTTAAACAGGTGTTCCAGATCTTCGATTTTTATAAGTCAACACAGAGTGCTCATCAGATTAAACAACTTGTGCTAAGACGTTATTCCTATATGTGTTATGGTGTAGCTAGGCTCTTGGAGTTCCACAACAGGTGTTCCAGATCTTCAATTTTTATAAGTCAACAGAGAGTGCTCATCAGATTGAACCACTTGTGCTAAGAACCTTATTCCTATATGTGTTATGGTGTAGCTAGGCTCTTGGACTTCCACAACAGGTGTTCCAGATCTTCAATTTTTATACGTCAACAGAGAGTGCTCATCAGGTTGAACAACTTTTGCTAAGACGTCATTCTTATATGTGTTATGGTGTAGCTAGGCTCTTGGAGTTCCACAACAGGTGTTCCTAATCTTTGATTTTTATAAGTCAACAGGAAATGCCCATCAAACCGAACAACTTTTGCTAAGACGTCATTCCTATATATGTTATAGTGTAGCTAGGCTCTTGGACTTCCACAACAGGTGTTCCAGATCTTCAATTTTTATACGTCAACAGAGAGTGCTCATCAGGCTGAACAACTTTCGCTAAGACGTCATTCTTATATGTGTTATGGTGTAGCTAGGCTCTTGGAGTTCCACAACAGGTGTTCCTAATCTTCGATTTTTATAAGTCAACAGGAAATGCCCATCAAACCGAAAAACTTTTGCTAAGACGTCATTCCTATATATGTTATAGTGTAGCTAGGCTCTTGGAGTTCCACAACAGGTGTTCCAGATCTTCGATTTTTATAAGTCAACCGAGAGTGCTCATCATATTGAACAACTTGTGCTAAGACGTTATTCCTATATGTGTTATGGTGTAGCTAGGCTCTTGGAGTTCCACAACAGGTGTTCCAGATCTTCAATTTTTATACGTCAACAGAGAGTGCTCATCAGGCTGAACAACTTTCGCTAAGACGTCATTCTTATATGTGTTATGGTGTAGCTAGGCTCTTGGAGTTCCACAACAGGTGTTCCAGATCTTCGATTTTTATAAATGAAAAGGAAATGCCCATCAGACCGAACAACTTTTGCTAAGACGTCATTCCCATATATGTTACAGTGTAGCTGGGCTCTTGGAGTTCCACATCAGGTGTTCCAGATCTTGAAATTTACTCTCTCAGCAGAAAATGCTAATCACGTGGAACAATTTTTGCTAAGGTATCATTTTTGTATCTCTTATAGTTTAGCTGGTCTGTTGCGGTTCTGCATCAGGTGTTCAAGTTTCCAAGATAAATTATAGCCTATATGTTGCCCAGACTTAATACCTATACAACAAAAAAAAAAACATTCCAATCCGTCCAGTAGTTCCGAAGATTAGCGTGTACAAACAAACAGACAAACAGACAAACAGACATACAGACAAACAGACATACAGACAAACAGACATACAGACAAACAGACAATTTTTTTTTTTTGGATTCGTGCTCTATTACTGTTTCTAAACCCCCCTCAATTATTATTTTTTTAATATATTCAATGTACAGACACAGTTTTTTTACTGTTTTATTATATGTATAGATTATCCCTGTCCATAAATCATCTTTTCCAAAATCCATCATCCATCTCTACAAATCTATGAATAATCACAACGATTTGAACCAGGAACTGCATCAATGGTATCTCGTTATTAAGCCTTTTTTGTTCCAGCAATTACTGTCAAGACGCTCGTGCCGTCGTACCTTTACGACTTTCCTACATCTGAGCTGAGGACAATGATCAGCGAGACGGACCTGCGAACCGATACTCCCCACTGAACGCAGAAAGTAAAAGCAAAACGCACCACCGCGGCCAATTCACTGTCCATTACGAGAGTGAGCGCGCTTCACGCGTTATGTCAGAATCTCCCGCCAAGAAAAACGTCAAAGTCAAACTCAACCGGAGTTCGTCCGAAAACCATAAACTTTTTGGGATATTTTTTTTTGAATTGGTTTTCGAAGTGCGTCGAACTCTGGAGTGCACCGTCCCCAGTTTCATAAGTGGTTGTAGAATGTTATTGTGCGGTCGCGCAGTGAAAGTGGCGTGAGTCGTGACGTAATCGTTACATTAGAGCTGATTATTATTATGGCGGATATCGCTCGTTTCGGGAAGCGGTGTCTTACTGTTTTCGGACTTTTTGGTGAGTGCTTTTTTTTTCCCGTGACCTAATTCACACATTTTTTCAGCCTATTAAAATATAATCTATGAAATAAGTGCTAAAAATAGTGCTGTTTTATTAACTGTTACATTCAAATATCCCACTAGGATTACTCCAAACTAATTAATTAATTTAATATTAGTTTGTAAGTATATTGTTACTAACACTGTGAGACAAGTTGCTCGAAATAAATGATTATTATAATTACCAAACGTAATAATTATTACTACTACCCATAGACACATACCTAGCCTTCTTCCGATAATTCCCCAAGAAAATAATTTAAGGGCGTTACATCAATTAGTTATGAAACTTGTAAGTCCTATTTTATTGCTACATTATCTGACTGACCCATGTTGTCTCAAACCCCTGAGACAACATGGGTAGTCAGATAATTTAGATCAGAAGCGCCAAAGTCTTAAGAATTGGGTTGTGGACATGAAGCAATATTTGCTTCACGGTTGTGGAGGTCGGATAGGCAATCAGTCCATGTAAAATACTGGTATTCAGCTGCATCCGTTTAGACTGGGAGCCAACCTCAACATCGCGGACAAACAAACATATATACGGTCGAATACAGAACCTGCTTCTTTTAAGGCGGTTAAAAAATTTAGCTCAATCGGAAACCGGAAAGTGGGTCTTTAACTTGCAAGATTTCATTACAGACTCCGGGTTAGGTGAACCTAAATAAAACTGCTTCAAGAGGTGGTACTCGGCCCATGATACACCATGCCAACTATTTCCAACTCGATAGCACCGTCTCGACTCGATAACGTTCGTAACTATCGTTCATATCAGAAAGGCTTTTAAACTCACGCGCAGTAGGTAATTGTGCTCTGATAAACACAGACCACGTTACCCTTATCAGCATCTTATCAACAAGCTTTCCTCTTTACATGAGCTTGTTAAGTGTTATAGATATATCTTATAACATTAAATTACCTACTGACGCTGAATAGAAAGAATTAACAAGAATATAAATGTTATAGTCTACTATAACATATAGGCAACTGCCGAAATTGAACTTATAAAATAAAAACAAAAGCCTTCCATAGTGAAAAATAAAATAAATAGTGTATAACATAAAAAAGGCTGGAAGGATTTTTGGGGGAGGTCTTTACTCAGCTGTGGGACAGTGTAGGCTAAATAAAAAAATACTAAAACAAAAGATAAATCAAATTGAGAAAATTAATTAAGGACCCCGCGTTTGTAAAGGTCTCCTTCCATTGTAGCCACTCTTGTGCTGCTGCAGGCTGGCCTCCGGGGGAAAGATTCAGCTACTCTCCTAACTGTACCTATTTCAATGCAATTATCTTCGGATGTTTTTTTTGCTGTCTGTACTTACAGGAGTTTCGTAGTCGACAAGGAACCCTTAAGTTTAGTCCGTCCGTCTGTCCGCAACTAGCTTAGAGCCTCTTAGTACTAGAAAGCTGTTATTTGGCATGGATATATACAGGGTTATTTGTAAAACACCAGAAACCTCTTAAGAGGTCATTGTACTCATCATTATGAACAACTTTTACTATGGGAAAAAAAAATCAGCTGTTCCCTACATTTTTACGAGTTATACGAACATAAATGTAGGGAACAGCTGATATTTTTTTCGCGATTTCAGGTTTTGTCCCATAGTAAAAGTTGTTCATAATGATGAGTACAATGACCTCTTACGAGGTTTCTGGTGTTTTACAAATAACCCTGTATATATTAGTCACGCCAATAAATTGGTAAAATAAACGCTTCAAAAAAAGTTGTTTCGGGCACTTCCTCTACACGTAAAGTGATGTAGAAAGCTACAGCCATCTAACAGTGAAAGAATTTTTGAAATCTGATCAATAGTTCCGAAGATACTACATACAAACTCACAAATTTTGAACTTCGAAATACTTATTAGCATCGACAAAAGACCGACATAAGTACATTATACAAGGACAACACATACAAAATAAAACACAATTACAACCTACTTGGTCTTTTTAAAAAATCTCTCCGTAACGACGTAGTACTGAGATATTTCATTTAAAATTAGAAACTAAACAGTGAAAGCCGTGCTTTTCTTTTGTAACAATTAACCGAGGAGGTTTCAATGAAAAAAAAAGTATAAAATGGATGGAGGGACAGAGTGGAGACGCTTTTGTTTCGCCTCAGACTGCAGTTCACTACAGTTGAGTTTTTATACGACTGCTCTATCTACTCGTATATAGAAATGTTTATTTCAGAATCTTTTTCAAGTTTACTATATAGTAAAAGGGTTCCGTTAAAGTTACCTAAAGGATAACTTTAACGGGACCCTTTAGGTGGTTAAATAAAACAACATCACGACTCCCCGAAAGGTTATGTACCGCACTGCGGGATTGTCCGAAAGGGTTACCGCTATCCCGGAACATATAGGGCTGGGGAAGGAACATGAAAAGGTTTAAGTCAGTAAAAGTCTGACACTCCCTGCCGCTCCATCCAGAACAGGAAGAGTCATTTAATGTTTTCCACAGTAAAAAAAAAAGGTGTACCTCAGTATTTACTTACATCAAGATGTCGTCAGTTATGTTTAAGTCCCATGTAATAGGGAGCGAGCCTAAAGCCTGGCGTTAACCAGGCACAAATCCAGACAACAACTGAGAAATCCCTGATAAAAAAGTCCATTACATTACCTGCACTTGGCCCGGATTGGGAATCGAATCAATCAACAAATCGATCCCGGAGAAATAGTTTTATTTAAACCTATTTAAGTACCTATAACATATAATAAGGTATTTTAAATGCAATAATGAATATAAACAGCGCCCCTATGGCACCTTATCAACACAAGCGATATTTATGAATTGAAAATGACGTGTAACAAACGATTACTATTTTATATCACACAAAAAACTTGGTACTGTTACGTTACTACTTTAATAGCGAAGGTATTGCATGATCGATTATCACATTCACATAACAATTTATGGTCTAATCGATTAATTCGCTACGTGCTCGTTTTTGTGTCAGTGCCTACCTACGCTCGCGCGTTTAAAAAATCAAGCTGTCAATATGTTTTGTTTTTTGACAGTAAATGGCTTATGCTTTGTTTTTTTATTACAGTATGAATTTAAAATGAAGGTATAATTGAACAAGATTTAGAAATAGAACAAGTTTAAAAAAAAACGAAAACAGAACGTTTAGCCTTTTCAACTTTGCGAACTCAGAAAATGTCAGTAGTATTTATTTATTTGTCGGAGTTGGATGTCAAGGACAATTATTATTGTGGGTAGTCAACAGAATTTATCATGATTTGTTTTTTTCCGTTATTATCACCTAATTTAAGTTATTTTGCTATCAAATATTGTTTCAAGAATCGGAACATAATGTATTGAGTACTCATTGTACTCACTAATTGATTTTTGGCAACTTACTTCGATAATTGTAACCTTAGGGGCATGCTCGCGAAGGAGGTGGCGGGATGGGAGAGAGAAAGGTCCTCCCGTCCCAGCCGCCGCGGGAGACGCTCCGGGCGTCGGGAGCCACGTGACGACTCCCGGCCACCGTAGGCGCGGGCCTGCGGACGGTGAGTAATGGGTGACTCACCGTCCGATCAGCACCAGACCCGTGCCATACGGCGCGTATATGTTCCACGCGCGCCTCAAAGAGATGTCAGCATATGAAGGGGCCCCTCAGGGCCAAGCCTGCCGGGTAAGCGGGATTGTCCGAAAGGGTTACCGCTACCCCGGAACATAAAGGGCTACGGAAGGAACATGGATGGGTTTTAGTCAGTAAGAGTCTGACACTCCCTTCCGCTCCACCCAGAGCGGGAGCAGTCATTAGATGATTTCCCAGCCTTAAAAAAAAAAAAAAGGGGTTTGTTCGATAAAACAGTATTGTTATACTGACACATCATATTTGGGTGGCTTACGCCGCTATACGAACTGTAACTATAAGTTTGTTCGATTACACAGTATTGTTATACTGGCACATCATATTTGGGTGGCTTATGCCGCTGTACGAACTGTAACCGTAAGGGTTTGTTCGATTTACTGTATTATCTTTTGTGTTGATTATCTTTTTTAACTTATTACTGATTATCTTTTGTATTGTGTTTTTTTTAGTGTAACTAGTACTGTAATTAAATTATGAAATTGTTTTTACAGTCTTGTTTATCCCACTAAAATGGGAACTCCAAACCCTGACGATATACCTCTCGGCTCTCCTGATCCTACATATTTAATACTTTAAGCACATAAATGTACAGAGGCGGACTTAATACCATAGGCATTTTCTACCAGTCAACCTTCGGGTGATGCAGAGATAAACAGTGGTAGGTGCAATAACAAATTAAGTGTAAATATTTATTTAAGTACGAATACACATATACAAACTATAAATATAATAATAAATATATATCTAATTATATTATATAAATAAATTTAATACTATACCTACTATAATAAATAAAACGATAATTTTGTTATATTAATATTTACAGATAATTAAGTATTTACCCACTTACGTAATAGTAGGTACCAATAACGGATCTGATGTCAAACTAGCTCTAGTGGTTCACTTCAAAGAGCTTTTACAAACAAAATGGTCCACTAATTAATAAAACTCCAATTAAAATTTTATTGACAACTATCGGAAAATTGTTGGTAGTACACAACTTTTAATTACTGAGCAATTTTATTTAATAATGCTTACATCTGTAAACAACTTTCATTTTGCAATCCATTATTAATTTAAAACTCGTGCTAGTAAATATAACTTTATTAAAAGCGTTTGAAATTACCATTTATTAGTGAGCGAAGCGTACTGCATAACTTTGTTATATTTTCCATTCTCAGAATACCACGCACGGTTACTTCCTATTTTTATTTTTTACTGTAAAATATTTCTCTAAAGACTTTAACTACCTATGGCTTCAAAATAAGAGATTTTTCTCTATGGTTATTGTATTTTCTCGAACTATTTTCTATATCCAGTTTTGCTTTATAATTAGATCACCGCTTCACTGGGAAGCCGCCCACTACATAAATTTACACGAAGCAAGTGCTGGCTGGGGGCCAACCACCACCTCATAAACTTAGTACTATTTTTATATTACCTACTTCAATGTGAGAAAATGATAAAACTAAGCAGGAGGTATAGCTCCGTCTCTTGCCCAATGTGAAGCAATATTAAAATAAGACATGAAGTGGTGGTCCCCTGTAAATAAAAGGATTGGCCTCTAGATTGATAAAGTCAATTCATCATCTGCCTAGCCTTTTCCCAACTATGTTGTGGTCGGCTTCCAGTCTAACCAGATGCAGCTGAATACCAGTATTTTATATGGAGCGACTGCCCATATGAACTAAACAACCCCAGTAACTGGTAAGACTGGCTACCAGATTTTCGGGCTTCTGGCGACCCGTAACTACTGTCAAAGATGCACAAGTCAATTGTGAAGTCTTAATACCAAAGGCCCTAGTACTAGTCTTGTAAAAAAAGCTTAAAGGTTGCTATTTACATCGTACCCTTTACTTTAACTTATCCATCTGCTATCGCATGCAACGCGATTACCTCCCTTATCCGCGCACTGCATTAGACGAGCTCTGTCCCTGCCGCTAACTCGGTTTGTGTCTTACGATAGCAAACCAGCTTACCTTACAGCGGCCATGTTGGATCCTGGGTCATATGAGAATATTGATTTATATTTAACACAGATATTGTTGGGATAAAACTGGCTCGAACTACGTTTTATTTTTATTTTTTCAAGTTCGCTCTGTACTCGGAATTTTTCTAGTAGATTCAAGTTATATGTACAAAACATCGCCTAGACCCAAAACCTTTACCTATCACAAAGGCATAAAATATTAGTTTGTTCCTTGTTGAAATTAAGGAAAATTGTCTACTATTAACGTTCATTGCGTTATTTACGTTGTTCAGCAGATGAATTTTTCAAACTTATGAAGCAGTGGATTAGCAATATCATTTAAATCTCTCGGATTGTTATTGAAAGTTTAGTATTTACGTAATTAGGGAGCACGTTCTAACAAAAGACTTCAACGCTTTAATTAAGTATACTTACATACTTCTCTCTTTTTCGTTAGGTTAGTGACTGTGTTGTTAGACTTTTTAGACTGACCATGGACCTCGGACTTAGCATCACATGCCGTATAGAAATATCTCTCAGACCGTCTCAGGCATACCAGTTTCCTCACGATGTTATCTCTCACCGTTTTTTAAACAAGTGATAATACGCACATGACTCCGAATTGTCAGAGGTGCGTGCCTTAGGTTCGAAATCGAGACCTAAGACTTGGCAGTCCGATGGTCACACCACAAGACTATCACTGTTTTTTTTGGGATTTTGGTACTCGATTTTATATGTGACAGTATGTAATCCTTGTTAATAGAATACAATATAATAGAATCTCTTTATTACGGACACAAATATCCATATCGTGTTAGTAAACATACTTACTTATAACCTAGTGTTAGTAGTAATATCCATATAGTGTTAGTAACATAATGATTGTCTAGTGTTAGTATAAATCAACCTCGGCGCAAACTGCTGTACAATTGGAGAGCCGAAGCTCTCGGGTACAGTTTTCAGGATGCTGTTCCGACCTATACCTAATAATTAAGGAACATTCAAACACACGTGAATTCGTGCCTTAAATTACCTACATCCAAAGTTTCACCAAAACATTGCGTTAACCTTGACACCGAGGGCAACATGAGATATAAATTATGTGCGCCGTGTCTTCGCATATTAAACTGACGCTAGTTTTCTAAACGACTGCTTCTTACGTTTATATACAGCGTTATTTGTAAAACACCAGAAACCTCGTATAACTCGTCAAAATGTAAGGAACAGCTGATTTTTTTTCGCGATTTTAGGTTTGGTGCCATATAAAAGTTGTTCATAATGATGAGTACAATGACCTCTTAAGAGGTTTCTGGTGTTTTACAAATAACCCTGTACCTATATTGTTTATAAGTATATTTGTTTATAAATTTTGTATAGGAGCTCGTGACTAAGTATTAACAGCCGCACAGTTCGATTCATCAGGTTAAGCTACGCTTGCCGGGGTTGCCCGTGGATGGGTGACCATCTTTACATACCGAGACTCCTCCGCGCCTCGGAAAGCACGTTAAACCGTTGGTTCCGGCTGTCATTTGTGCATCTTAGACAGTCGTTACGGGTCGTCAGAAGTCCGAAAATCGGACAGCCAGTCTTACCAAGGGGTATTGTATTATCCAGTTACTTGGTTGTGGAGGTTAGATAGGCAGTCGCTCCATGTAAAATACTGGTATTCTAGCTACATCCGGTTAGACTGGAAGCCGACCCCAACATAGTTGGGAAAAGGCTAGGCAGGCTGGCAAAAGTTTGTAAACGCCGTTGTGTTTGTTTGTGATGTTTCTCTGTTAACATACATACATAAACATGACTCACTTACGCCTTATTTCCGTGACAACAGAACGCGACCTGCTATGATCCCTTTATATTCTTAGTTTCCGGACGCACCTTAAGGCCCTTATTATCTTTCTAATTATGTATTTCGTTACTACTAACCTGATTTAATAAACTTTTAAAACTTGTTAGTACTTAATCAACTGTTGAATTAACGTTCCATACATTTTCACTATGAAACGAGCTGATTTTTTTTTTATAACATACGAAAAGTTTCATCGCAAGGAGGTTCAGAATGATGTACCAAATCCATGGTAACCGGATAAGCGACGATGTCCCTTCTATTAAATGAGAACTTTTGTCATGCTTAACACGTTAGGTGCGAAACGAGGCCTAAATCACCCCTCATGCAACTTCCTTGTGGTGCGGCAAGGAAAAACGTGAACATCTCTGTCGTGCGAAGGGCATAGCTTTGGTTTGGTGCAGTATAGAAAAGAGATAAATGTATATTTGAGACGCGCTAATGGTCCCGGACTCGGTGGTATACCTACCTTGGTACCGGATGTCTTAGGCCTCGTACCGCACTGAATTAATATAATTTTAATGCAGTGCGGAACGAGGCTAAAACGTCCCATATCCTCCCGGACCTTGTACCGCACCCAACGCGAGCTTCCCGCGACTAGTGTTGTGCATCACGTCGATTGGAGAGCACGTCCTTTTACATCGCCGAACATGTCTAAACGATGTCGGAAGAAGTTAATTTAAAAAAAAACCCAGAAACAGAACGATTGCGATTTTTTATAAAAAAGTTTAATATTGTTACTGATTTTTTTATGTTAATTCAAGTACTAATAAGTGTATTTTTAAAGCCCGAGGCAGAATACAAAGGATAGTTTCTTTTCTACTTCTGGTTTTTTTTTTTGTTTTCTATTCTCTGAACCGCATTAAGATTTTCACACAAAAATACATAAACGTCGTTGCGTCGATATTATTTTTCCCATCACTAATCTTAGCGAAAATTTACCCTATTTCAATGCGTTACGAGGTGTATAAGATCCCATACTTTGTTTTGCCAATAATTCCTAAACTAGTTATCAGATCCCGGGGCGACGCTAGATTAGGGTTCATCAAATCACTGTCTATATCGATAAGGACCAAATTTTTCATTTATCTTTGATTTCGCGCCAGAAAATGGATTTTAGTCTGTTAAAGGAGGTGGGGTCTAATAGACCGCGTGTCGCCCTAACGTCTGGTCACGGTGCGGGCCGATAAAACCTCGTGCCGCAGGAACGGAAAGTTTGCAAAAATTGGTGCCGCAGCTAACGTGTTAAGAGAAAATAATACTTAGTAAAAGTTATCTTCCTTACGGCTGATAACAGTGATAACAAAACATTACGAAAGACGCAAGCATTTTTCTCCAACTTTAATGAGCACCTTTACCTTGACCGTTTTCAGAGTTTTTATGCTGCCCATGAGCCTCTGACTAAGCTCCACATGCTGTTGAGAAATATCTCTCAGCTGGTTTCCTCACAATGTTTTTATTAACCAATTTTTAAGCAAGTGATAATGTTAAACACTGCAATCAAAGCTAACAACGATCTCTAAAACCTTGACAGTCATATATCTTGCGATGCCCCACCATCATCACGTGCATTTAAAAACAATAGCATGGAAAACAAAAGAGAATCGAGTGTGTTTAATGCACAGAACAGATAAAGAGGTTCTGTGGTTTAACGAAACGCCACAAAACGAACGCTTTCGACTTTCTACAGCCTACGCCATAGTTAATATTTTGGTGGTGATTCCGAACGCATTATTGCCGATATAGTATGCGGATCATAGATTTGTTTGTTTAAACTTTTAGAGGGCTTTCTAGCCCCACCCAAAAAAGGTGTAAATTAGTCTCAATAAAGAAGAGTAGACTCTTATTGCTGTTTGGGTGACCAGAGTAAAAAAAAACAACGAACTGGTATTAGAAATAGCTACTTTATCTTTAAAGTAGGTATTTTCACTATCAGTTAAAGCAATGCAATTAAAAAGAGTTTCAGATTATATCTTTGTCTACGTTAAAGTCAATCACTTCCAGCAAGAAAATGTATAGCTATATCCCGCTCCGATAGATAATAACATCCGTTTTAGTTTATGCTTTTACATATAAATTACGAGCAAGGGAAGTTATTGACAATATTAGCTACACAATTGAGTTATGGAGTTCCAATCGCAGACACTGTTAACTAGTTTTAAGTAATATCTATATTAGAAATTGTTAAAAATGTAGACTAAGAGATGGCAACATTGAAACATTAAGCGATTCCAAAATAGAGTCAAAGAAAAACGATCAAGAATAACTCTAGTATAAAACGTGTCACGCCAAAACAAAAACTTTTACGTACCTATTCCCAATGTAACACAAAATATTTTCAACACTGGTAACATTGACTTACATAAAAACATCCACGATAACATTATGCAATACGGAACCATAATAAAAGATCACTCAACAGCATAATTATGAATGATTCTTTGGTAACATTACCAACGTATCAACAGCTGTTACCAACCATTTTGTGACAATACATCGCAATGTGACAACTGCTGACTCTAGATCCGTTTGCAAAACATTTGGCTTTGCTATTGGTAGAAAAGTTCATGACATAACGTGTGTGTCAATATTTTTGAGAACAGGACATCCTGAAATGCATATTTCTTCGTAATATCTTGCGAAGTGTGAGTCATTTTTTGGCATTCGTTCTTCAAGTTTTAGTATAATTTTACTGCCTTTAAAACGCAATTGGCTTCCAATTCTATTGTATGTTTTGGATACCATAACAGAATTTCTTCTTTTTTGTATTGATTTCTATATAGTTAGATAGATAGTCATTCAAGTTAAAGTTGTTATTATATTTTTAGTTATAACAAAGATAGAGATTGACGTGGAAATATCGTCTTCTTTCATTATTCAAACCTTGTTTTTTCTTTGTTACAAGATTGGTAATCTTTCTACGTAAGTTCATAGTGACAGTATATTGCTACTGAGGACTGGTTCATTAAATGCAATGATCGTGTTGTCTCAGATAAATCTCCAATCACCTGCAGCCTTAGTAACGAATGCTAATTACAGGAGAATGTTGTACATGTATGCCAAAGAGTGATGTATTTAGACAGTATTGAAGACTTGTGATTTCCCATTGTTACAATTTTTGTAAATACATATGTCGTTGGTGTGCCAATTTCAATAACTAAAAATAATAAATAAATAAATGCATTTATACTTTCACAACTATGCACATCTAGTCAATCAATTATATAACGTAGTATTAACTCAATCAACGCTTTCAACATTTCAGTCATGTTGGCTATGCATCTCGTATATTACAATCACTAAACCCACATGGGCGTTTAAATCATCCACTTGCTTTTATTTTCACATTAGTATGTAATAAGTATTATGGCAAAAATATTAGAGAAACTGTTGAAAGAATAATCTTATATTAAATCATAAATCATTTATTTCTTTGCAACATGGGTACAGGATATAGATGTTTTTGTTATACTACTCTGTCAAGAAAGTACCGGGAAAAGATCAATAATACACAAAATGTCTGTTATTCATCCAAATTTATTTTATCACCTTCAAAGTATGCTCCTTTAGAAACGATACACTTGCGCCAACGAATAATCCATTCATCAAAACATTTTTTAAACGCTGCTTCCGGAATTGAGTTCAGTTCTCGCCGCGAATTCTCCTTTATGTCTTCTATCGATTGAAAACGGGTGCCACGAAGTGGTAATTTGAGTTTAGGAAAAATAAAAAAGTCAGCAGGAGCCATATCTGGTGAATATGGTGGTTGCTGGATGGTATTTGTTGAGTGTTTGGTCAAAAATTCGTTCACAATGATAGCCTTGTGCGAAGGCGCATTGTCGTGGTGCAAAATCCAAGAATTTTCTTTCCACAAATCTGGCCTTTTTCATCGAATTTGCTCTCTTAAACGCCGCATAACGCTCAAATAATATTCTTTATTTACCGTTAGACCTTCCGGTAAGAATTCAGAGTGCACAACACCGCGATAGTCAAAGAAAACAGTCAACATGACTTTGACTTTTGATCGACTTTGGCGTGGTTTTTTCGGTTTCGGTTCAGTTGGAAGGCGCCACTCCGAAGCTTGTTGACTAGTTTGCATGTCAAACTCGTAACCCCACGTCTCGTCACCAGTAACAATGCGTTTCATGAATGTTGGGTCCGAACTGACTCGTTCTAGCATGTCCTCAGCGACATTCATGCGATTGAGTTTTTGGAGAAAATTCAGATCTTTTGGGACATTTGGACATGTTTCATACCCAAATGATTAGTTAAAATGGTACGGATCGACTCGTGAGATACAGAAAGTTCGGCGGCTATCTCTCTCAGAGTTGAATGGGGATTTTCAGTCACTATTTTCTTCACTTTTGCGATGTTAACTTCAGTTGCAGACGTTGACGGCCTACCAGAGCGAGGCAAATCTTCCATCACATCTCGACCGCTTTTGAACGCTTTGAACCACTCATAAGCACGAGTTTTTGATAAAGTCGATTCACCGTAAGCCTTCTGTAACATTTTCAGTGACTCCGAACACGAAATTCCATTGGCGATGCAAAATTTAAGACAAACTCTTTGTTCGATATTTTTGTCCATTATGAAATTCGCAATACACACTATATATGATATTACTAAAAAAAACCAGCACTGTATTTAATATAAATAACAGATGCAACTCAAACTCCGCGCCAAAATGGAAAACAGTTGTGCCAATCTAACAACTACAAAAAAACAAAAATTTGAATTTGGAACCATAAACAAATCATCCATTCCCGATACTTTTTTGACTGAATGTAAATGTTAAGTTCTCCATATTTCACCGTCACCTAAGTATGCAAAGTTGTTAATACACTAAGAAACAAAAACTTTTTTTTTATTTATATTTTTTTATTTAGCCTTCACTGTCCCACTGCTGCAAATGAGCAAAGGCCACATGAAAATAAAAAATTAGAAAAAACTTTATTCAAAAACATAATAGGATGTCAGTTTAGTAACGTCTAACAAAAAAAGAGATTTATGAATAAGAAGTATTAAGTTTTATTAAATAAATATATAAACCAGAGTTAAGAGTACAAAACGGTACGGAACGGTATAACGTTTTGTATATAGGTACACACCTATAAGTATAAAAAACAAATATTAAAATCCAGAATTATTGTTAATTTATGAAAATAGCAAGCCGAAGCTTCGCACGAAATTTATTTTTACAATTTAATAAAACTTGGAGATTCCTTTATTATATTTCATGTGTAAAATTAATGTACTTGTAGACTCGACTAGACGTTCTGGGATCAATTCTCAAAATAATAGTGATATCCGCATAAAATTCCATAGCACAGTTTCAAAGAACAACGTGGTCTATATATCTATAGACAGTCACGAAGCTCGACTTTAATTTATAAAGTGTGTAGATTTATACAAAGTGGAGACTACAATACTATCATACATTAAATATCCAATAGTTTAGTCACTATAGCTCGTAAAAGATTGGAAAAACCCATAGTCAGTCCACTACTATTACTTAGTATGTTTGAAAAAATCACTTTTTAAATTTCGGTGTTAGGATTTATTTGATAGTTCCAAAATAGTCCCATTCATTAATATTGTCAGTGTTTTCATTTATGGCCGTATTGTGTTCTTCACATTGTATAACAATAGAACTATAATAGAATATAGAATATATAGAATATAAATAACTAGAACCACATCTGTTGTTGTGAAAATATCACTTAAAGCGCTTCCAGCACTTTTCAGCACAAGATGCTGTATCGGCGCACTGAACGTGAGAAAATGTGAAAATTTATACAACCCGCTAAACTATGCGTCCAACCAGTTCCGTTCCGGCGCATAATATTCGCGTTAATGTCGGCTAAATGGCACCTATAACAAACTGCTGATTTATTATGTAAATGGTACACGAATAAATATTATAAGACCTATATTTATAGCTTAGAAGCAGTGTGCCCGTGTGTCTTACTTCTCTTAAACAGATGATCCAAAAATTTAAAAAAAGGGATAGTATTTTAACGCCAGCATTTTCCGAAAGGGTTAAGCAGAGGTACTGTATTTTACAGTGTTAGAGGTGTACCTATAGCACTCCCACCTATTCACCAGTTATGTTTAAATCCCATGTAACAAGGTGCGCGCCGATTACCATCAACCAGCCACAAATCCAGACACCAGGTGGGTCTCTCTACAGAGTTCCACAGGGCTCAATCTTTGGTCGATCCCAATTCACGAGAAATTATTTTTATAATCTAAAACCTACTGCACTACTATTTATATCCTCAACAACGCGGACAGTCATAACCCGCATTTTTGACTCATTGACCGCCTTATCCGAACGATAGTGAAAGCCGGTGATGTCAGCGACGCGCGCGCAGCTTATGTAACCCATTGTTGAACGCGAAATGCCATTTACGTTTAAATGCAAAATAAGAAGGTTAGGAGAAGACTTATTATTAATTTGTGAATATTTTAAGACCGGTTACATTTTTTGCGGATTGTTATTTCGAACCACTTTGTTGATAGGTATATATTTATCCTTTGCATTCTTGTTGTCTTTATTATATTGCCGTAACGTATCAACCATAGGTTGGTTATTTGTTATTCTGAGCCGGTGCTAGCCCACTCTAAAGCAAAGTATTACCTTCCATCTTTCCGCTTGTCCCGGTCTTCTGCAAAGAGTCAGTCTTTTAAAATGAAGTCCAGCTCGTCACGACATCTTTTCAGGGCTTCGCGCGCTGTCGTAGTCGTCGAATTGCATAATGAATAGCATCAATATCAACGAATCAATTATAATTTGGTCGTACATCAATATCATTTATTTTTATTTCTTTTCATTTTCAGCCGTGTTTCATACATGATCAATATCGAAAGCATCATCCATTGCAAATCATCACTTCCGGCCATTTTTTGTTGATTGCTTTGTACGCAGATTGCTTGCTTCATCGATATTTCTATATCCATTTACATGTATATATAACATTATTATACTTCCGTAAACTTTCAAGTATTGCCTGTAATTAAACTTCTGCACACATTTCTTCGTTAGCTAAACTTACTTTATGAATGTTAATTGGTTTATCTTGATGAAATTATAATTCTCCAGCTTTTATCTAGATGAAAACAGTGTTATTGTCATTAATGTGTTCTTTATAGTGCTTGTTATGTTAAGAAGGAGTTTAGGCCTATTGTGTTGTGTTGTGAACACATATAATCAACTAAATATTGTCTGTTTGTGATTTTGATCGTGAGAATGAACTTTCGATAGTGAGTCATCTCCTTATTATAAAAGTCAAACTTTCGTTACCTTTTGAGGAGTTGTCCATATCGGTAGAGTATAGTTCTGTTTATCTATGGATACATTATTGGTGTTTAAGTATTTGTAAAACTAACTTAACGTCATGACTGTGGCAGGCAATAAACCACGAGGGTCTAAGTTAAGTAGTATACATTTAATTGAAATACCTTATTAAGAGGGCGGCAAAATTGTCTGCCGCCCCGGGCAGCCGATACCCACGCTACGCCACTGCCTTCTACTGAGGGAGCTCAATAGTAGAGCGTGTAATTTGTGTGTATTGGTGTTTTCTACTCTATGAATGCAAACACACAGGACGAGAAACACCACATATATCATAACGTATACATATCTGCCAAGCCCCGCGGCCCGAGGCGAACTCACCCTTGTAAAAAAACCTATTGACTATTCTAAATATAATTTAAAGGTTCGAATGCCGTCAGATTATTACCAGCCATGTTCAACATAAGGTTTCACTAAGGCTCTACAGTACATATAAATATTTAAAAACTCAGTTGGTTTGGCGAATCGAAGAGTAAAATATGATGGTAATGTTGACTGGTGATGTCAGGAAAAACAGAACCCTAAATGAATGGTTGCTACGAGATGGTACAAGAAGCGTCGACAATGGCAAACCAGCAGCCAGATGACACTCAGAAGTTCGCGGGTAAGACCTGGTTACCATTCGCACATACCAGGGTAACATGACACATAAAGAAGTAACTGTTAGGCCCAGAACATAAGGCGCAACGCAACTGCAAGTAAACCCTTTTGAAATTATTAGTTTGAATTGACTGATTTGCATTGTGTTTCAAACCAGTTTCAAAATGGTCGCGTCATGTGCGGTCTCTCAAAGGAGTCAATGGCATAAACTCAAATGAAACTAACTAAAAGTTGCAGTTTCGTTGCAGTTGCGTTGCGCCATATGTGCTGGGTCTTAGTGGAGCAAGGCTACCAATGATTATGATGATGGTGATAGTAGTATGTTTGAAATAGATGGAAACACATTTTCAAATGCATTTGACAATGTAACTAATGCATGAAAACATAGCTAATCTACGTTTGTATTGAATAACGGTAACTAATAAGCCTACATTCAATACATACCAACTAAAAACAATGCAACATCGCAATCGGAACAAGGCTAGTAAAAAATTCTTATGAAACAGAAAACCTACACCGAGTGGAAAATCCAGACTGATGCAATAGTTTACAACTGCATGTGTAGATAGCTAACAAATAAATGAACTGGCAACATCGTTTGAATTTCAGAGATAATCGTTCCAAGAACTGTAATAACATAATATGTGCTTATGTGGATGAATCTATGAGGAACCTTGATGCTGATCATAAGTTTCATGAAAACCTCCATTAAAGAAAGAAAGAAAAATATTTTATTCAGGACACGCACAGGAAATACACACAATAAATATAGAACAGAATATAAAATTTAAACAATTAAAACAACAAAAAACCAAAACCTGTGCGAGGCCGAAAAGGCGATATGTAGGCTATAGATAAATATCGCAGCGCTGGTGTTCTGAAAGGGCCCAAAAATGAAGAACAGATTAAGATGAAGAACATCACGCAAGCACTTCTTAAAAGAGTAGACAAACGTGCATGCGTGTGGGAGTCCCATGTGGGGGTGAGCCTATAGCCGTTAACTGAACACAAATCTAGATTCAGATCTTCTTCTTCTTCAAGTTGTCTTTGGCACGACTGTATTCCAAATTTTAATGGCCCGAAATTTTGTCACTTCCACCGCGTCGTCGGTGACAGCTCAGAGATCACTAAGGCTTAGATCCAGATAAATGGCTGGTACGGAGAAAAATGTAATAGGCACAGAACAGATAAAAGAGGTTAACCCCAAAAACACTTTCTCCAACTTAGTAACCAAACCCAAGACTCACACTCAACAGTCAAAATTACGACTATTAGACCAGCGAAACAGTAAATCACGCCGTACCTGGGTCAAAGAAAAATGGCGACACACCCAGTCATCCCGCAATGTGTTTCTATTCTCATGGCTAAATAATTGCATGATTAAGTATTTCTTCACAATGGTCTAGTTAGTACTGCTTCACATGCAACAATAAGATATTGTGAACATTAATGGTAAACCTATTAATTTTATGTGTTGTTAACTTGCAACATATTTACACATATTGCACGAATGCATGCAATATGTGTACAGACGGCGCATCTGGTCAGAGACTAGTGGCATGTTATCGATCCCAAAATAATTCCCATTTCGAATTCCTAAAAGTGAATGTATGTGGATGGCTATGACATCGCCTAGCGGTTAGTCGACTCTTCATGTGACCTATTTTTGGTCAAAGAATCAGCATTGCCATACAACGGGGCATTGCTGCCAGCCTTTTGGGAACTTACCTTGTTGTCAGCGATGTGGACGACTTTTTTGAAGCCCTTTGATTTTTTTCCCTTCCGTTTTATATACTCGTACTTGACTTAACTTTACTTCATTTTACTTACTTGTCTTAACTATGTATAGTAATTTATATTATTAAATTAATATTTTAAGTCTTTTTAGTTATGTACATGATGTATTATGTGTATAAATAAACTTCTTATAGCATACTAAAGAATCAATAAATGATATGGTTAGAAAGGAGATGACTACTGAGATAGTGCGATACTAAGTAATAAATCGAGATAAGGGCAAAAAAAATGATAAACCAATATACTCAGTTCCCTGATCGTCTTTTTGCGATGAGCTCTCCTCGCCTAGGTACTACGACTAACTCAAAAGTGAAAGAAAAGATTTTAACCAAAAAAAATACTAAACAAAAGTTAATACATTTATTTCCATCTTCTTATGGTTCCCATTAGAACAGCAAGAGTACGTAGAATTGATTCGTTGGTGGTATCCCTCTAATATTTTGTAAATAAACACTAAACGAAACCGAGAGAAACGGCAAGTACTAAATTACAGCAGTTTATACTAAAACTCCGACTTTCGTCCCGTTTTATTGGTCAGCGCTAAAAGGAATAAAAGGAATGTTCAATAAACTTGCTTAGCTGACGATTCTGGAGGAGTTTGGCATCTTTTAGGATCTTTCATATAAAACTCGGTCCTTATTCATATTGTTGAGCTCTTGACCTTTGTATAAGAGCCCCTTGATATTGTTCATTAGAATTATTTGTTCAGTTATGCCTTTTCCGAAGCAGCATATTAATGTGGTTTTGGGACAACGTGCTTATCTATAGATGAACATCTATACAACGTGGCGCTACAATGGTGACATTAATTTAACACACGGATAAAGCTAGTACCAATTAATCATATTTATAAATGTTGGGTTAAAATAAATAGCAAATTGAAAAAAAAAATCAAACAAACAAAATAATAAAATCATTTTGCCCACTGTTTGCAGTTGTTTCATCCTGATAGTATTCGTTTTAAATTCATTGATGCGAATATTAATCCCTGACTCCGGCAAATGACCGCTGCGCGACAGTTCTTTAAACACAGGTTGGTCTACGATGCTATTTCCTAACATTTTAGTGAAAATATAATGTCTTTATGAAACAAAAAATGTGAAAACGTATATGTGTGTTTTAATTTATTTTTTTCAATTTGCGATTTATTTTACCCTATGAACATTTATATAATTAACTAGCTTTTGCCAGTGGCTTCGCCCGCGTGTCATGTAGGAAATTATCCCACAGGAACCGTACATTTTCCGGGATAAAAAGTAGCTTACATGCTATTCCAGACTATAATCTATCTTTGTGCCAAGTTTCATCCAGATCCGTTAAGTAGTTTTAGAGTTTATTCGTTACTAACATACATAAACATCTTTCCTCTTTATAATATTAGTATAGATGGGCACTAACCCGACCCGTGTGTTAAATTAATGGATGGGCACTAACCCGACCCGTGTGTTAAATTAATGTCACTATTGTAGCGCCACGTTGTAGATTGTTCAATCGTCTGTTTACGTCCGATCGCTTTAAAAGAACGATTGCATTATCACGAGTAGAAAAAACAAGCTCAGTTACATAAGCATGATGCAAATCGCCAATCCAAGTTCAATTACTGACGCAAATTATGTAAAAGTGATTCATTGAATGTCCTTGTGGTGCGTTCAAGACTCTCTTAGTGAAAGTTTCTATCCACGCTTGTAGGGTTACGTAAACATTAACATACTCTGGGGTCATGGTCTACTCGTGATTAAAAGTATAAGAAACCATTCATACCCTTATCAGACCGTCTAAAGAATAGAACAAATCAGATAACACTATGCATATTCATATACATTCAATTTCTCATGCTCTATTTATTACCGTTTGTTAGATGTTACTGTACAGCGCTTTACATTATTTAAATCTGTTATGTTGTATACCTATGTATCTTAAATAAATAAATAATCTCGTGAAGATTAGTTGAATAAAGCTTTTAGGAACACTATAAATGGCGGAGACTGCTTACTGTTGTATACAATATATTGACTGATTTTTATTATTAACTTTTAGAATGTTTGTAAATATGTTAGCATTTATGACATAATTTATATTACCTGTCATTGCTACATTTAAATTTTCACCTTTTGTGGTTTAGTATTTTTATTCTGGGTGCATCGTCTTCCCGCATAATTTTATAATTCACATATAAAAAACATTTTAAACGAGTAACGGCGCAGTTTCTTGCCCATTTATCTCCATACGAAACTACCATTTGGAAGGGGCGAGGGCAGGTATAATAAATTCTATTTCTTGTTCATTTTGACGTTCAAAAGTGCCTTTCTTGTGCCTATTTGAAATAATCATCAAAATTAATCAGCTGTCTTTGAACATGGTGATGGGAGAGACAGTAGCAAAAGGAGGAACGAGAGGACTAATCCTGCAGCAAGACGCAAAAGACGAACAAAACAATACCCGTGCCTAACCCATTATCTATACTCATATTATAAAGCTGAACAGTTTGTTTGTTTGAACGCGCTAATTCTGGAACTACTGGTCCGAATTTAAAAATTCTATAGGCTAGGCCATGGAGCAAATACAAAGAGGAGATGTCATAATGTGAATGTGCACTGTGACAATAAATGTGTCCTGACGTCATCACGGTGGGCGTGGCCTCGGTCAGTTGGCGGCACACGTTGCGTAGGTACTAACTACATGTTTACAGTCCAGTGTTCAGTCTATTTTATTATTTTCTATCTTATTTTAAAGAACAAGATGAAGTGTTGTGTGCTATCATGTAAAAACTATTCAGATAGACGTTCTGATGCCTTGGACGGCATAACATTTCACGTATAAGTAATTTTATTTCATAAATTATTAGAAGCGTTCTAGAAAAATCTGTGCATTGCTCGTGCTCTTAATAATAGTGTCACTGCTCGACAAAAGATGGCGCCACTTTGTATCACATCATGTCACCTATACACTAGTGACATCTAGCGAAATCCAGCTAAAACGACATTGTAACAATCGACAAAGCTTAATCTATTAATTGTCCTATTCACCGCTAGATGGAAAATAGAGAGGGGCGTGGTTTGTAACGTCCCTCGCTCCCCGTAAAGTGTCACGCATTATGTTAAAGGGAAATCCAGTTACGGCATCTCCTCTTTGTATTTGCTCCATGGGCTAGGCTTTAAGCTATGTAACATCACGCTACGACCAATAGGAGCCGAGCAGCGGTAAAACCGCGCAGGAGCAGCTATAATTATATATATTACATAATTCTGCGTAACAGCACCTAGTTGGTCGGCCCATCCTTAACACCTTACCAATAAATGCGCAGACGCATGAGTAACGTAACGAGACGTATTTCCCGAGGTTGCGGAATCGAGGCCGGAGTTGGGCAACGACACGTCCTTAATATTGGCCCGGTATACGTGCTTCTCATCATCAGGTCCCAATTGGTTATCCTGTTTGGGTAACTTAAGAATTATGATGTCATTTATGCTTTATTATAAAACTAGCTGCTTTCGCGCGGTTTCACCCACTGCACGGCTCCTATTGGTCGTAGCGTGATGTTACATAGCCTGTGATAAATGGACTATCCAACACAAAAAGAATTTTTGAGATTAGCGCGTTCAAACAAACAAACTCTTCAGCTTTATAATATTAGTATAGATATAAATAATCCTGTGTATGTATAAATAATCCCTAGTATGGTATTAGATTTAATTAGGTTGTAAGTTAATTTTAAGGCTTTACTCCTACTATTTTTCCTGTGGCCGACAGGGTCCATAATGATCTCAATTTTCTACCTTACCACCAAAGTACACATTGTGGAATGCAAATAAAGATTGAGCATATGCAACCGGTTACATTTCCCCTTTTTCTTAATTATTTAATAGCAAAATCCTGGTAGGATAAGCCAGTCAGCAGGAGCGGAGTTGACTGCTCTAGATCTCTGGATGCGCAAGATGATATATAGGCAGTCTTGAAAGTTAAAGTCTATTCAATACACTCCAAGCAAGTTTTAACACGTGTCCCTACATTACTCATTTAAACCTTTGATTCAGCTGCCAATACATTGCAGTTGCCAAATAGGTGAATACATTTAACGAGCACTATATGACTGTAAGTTCAATCAACAGACGATGCCCCATATTTTGTCTTATAGGATACTAGCTACTTTACAATATTATGGATGCAGTTTGGTCACCCAGCAGTTCATAATTTATTTCGGACTAGCACTTTGCCCGCGGCTTCGCTCCCGTCGTCGTTCCCGTGGGACCCGTTATTTTTCCCGGGATAAAAATTAGCCTATGTTACTCCTAGAAAACTAAGCTTTCCAACGGTGAAAGAATTTTTAAAATCGGTCCAGTAGTTTTTGAGCCTATTTATTACAACCAAACAACCAAACAAACAAACAAAGTTTTCCTCTTTATAATATTAGTATAGATTAGTTCAGGTAAGCTGCATGCACAGTGACCGCTGGGCAACAGTGTCCATAAGGCGTGTGCCTGAAGTGAGGATGGACGGCGCCGTCTAGGCCAGCCCTGGAAATAGTGGCGACTCGACCTAGACGCATAAAACTTGGGACAGATCGAGGTGGATCTAGGAAAAGATGTCTGGGCGGATTTGAGGGAGTCCTTTACTCAGCAGAGGGCAGTATAAGCTAATTTAAAAAAAAACACGATGATCAAAAAGAAGAACTGACCCTGATCTGAAACGCGTTAAGAGGAAATGCAAACAAAAGAAAAACATTAAAAGAACACTTGATAACTGGGCCATAAACTCAAAACCATCAGAGTTTATAATAAAATCCATTCGATTCTCGGTAAAACGACTAACAAGAATCATTTTAAAATTCATCCAAGTGGAAGCCCGGGAAAACATAAAAATAATACGTTTTCTAAGAACCATTACAGGTAGGTATATTATTTATAACAACCTGACGCGGAGCTTGAAGCGTGCCCTGGCTTGACGCGAGTTTTATCAGAAAAGCATTTCTTTTGTTTTTTTTTACGGATATTAACAAAATACAGTTCCTGTAAATGGATAAGTAGGATATTTATTTCTGCATCTACGAGGAGTCTCGGAAATGCTTATACGTGGTGAAATTGGATTCATGGAAAATGTTTTAAGAGGTCATAGTCATCATCTGCCTAGCCTTTTCTGAACTATGTTGGGGTCGGCTTCCAGTCTAACCGGATGCAGCTGAATACCAGTATTTTACATGGACTGACTGCCTATCTGACCGCCACAACCCAGCAACTGGGCAATACGATACCCCTTGGTAAGACTAGCTGTCAGATTTACAGAGGTTTATATTAAGAGGTCATTGTACAGAGGCTAGCACTTCAAGCTATCCCTAACTGTCATATTACCCAGTTACAGGGTTGTGGAGGTCAGATAGGCAGTCGCTCCGTGTAAAACACTGGTATTCAGCTGCATCCGGGTAGACTGGAAGCTGACCTACATAGTTAGGAAAAGGTTAGGCAGATTGATTACGTGAGGTTACACTAAAACACAAAATAAATGATATTTTCACCTACCTATCTATTAAAATTGATGTTCTTGATGAAACCAAATGCCACGTTCATCATTTTCATTGGTCGTTTGCATTATAAGTAAACAAACCTACCGTTTCTCCGTTTCACTTCATAGTACAATATTATTTACTTGGAAGTTGTTTATTAGCGGTAAACCTTGACAGCGGCTATCTAGGACGAATTTTAGGTCAGCTTAATAGACCTGTTCTTAGAACTAGCTTATCTGATTCTAGTTTGCGGTACAAATTGACGGGGAATATCTGATTACTGTTCGGATAACGTGAAATAGATACTGTTGAAATAGTCTAAAATATTCGTATTATACGTTTAACTAACGACCCAACCCTTCTTTGCAGAAGAGCAAAGCATAAAATGGAAATACTGATCACTAAACAGTAATGTTTTAGAGATGCAATTTGACAGGCAAACTAAAAAGTTCTAGATCAGTGATGTTCAAACTTAGAAAGCGAGGAAAAAATATTTGCTTGTTACCAAGCTATAGACGAACAGACAATGAGATTTTAAGGTCTATACTTCATAAAAAAAACCGAATTAAAAAAAAACTAAATTCGGAAATAAAAATATTTTTACCGCTTTCCGTTGTTGTCTTGTCTCTTCTGTCTAAATTCTTCAGTTGTCAAACTACTAATCGATTTTTCTGAAATAAAGATTTTTTAAACTGTCCATTTTTTTTATTTTCATAACTGCACTGCACTTATTATTTGCAACTGAATTGGTATAGATACGATCTATCAGTCATTTTATTTTACTTTGTAAGGGAAAACAAACTAAAGTACCTAACTATATTAAAAATGATACAGAAGTAACATAACAAATCAAATTCATTCTACATGACAATGCAACTTGCTTTCAGAACCGCTGTACTCCCGTTTTATTTACGTAAAGAACATGCATAAGACGGTACTTAACCCAGTTTCCGTCACAAATACGGTGTAGACTAGCGTTACATCGTTTGTTTACCCGAGTCGCTCCTTAATGAGGCGATGGATGAATAGCTGATGATGACCTCCCACCTTTGAGCTGAGAAGGGAAGAGAGAAACATTTATTTTTGTGTTATATTGGTAACAAGCACGCGTTAAATTCGTAGTAAAACAATTCCCCTTTCCTTAGATTGTGAAGATTTCCTGCTATCTTTACAATATATAAGTTCATTTACTATATTTTACGACTTCGCATTAGAAATCTTGAAATTATCAGTGGTTCGCTTTATACTATGTAGTGACAATTTCGTCTTTATAGACGACTAGCTTTTGCCCGCGGCTTTGTAAATCCCAAGGGAACGTACTACCGGAATAAAAAGTATCCTATATGTTAATCCAGGTCATAAACTACATCTGTGCCAAATTTCACTCGGATCCGTTCAGCTGTTTGACTGTGAAGGACGGACAAAAATACAAACTCACACACTTCCTCACAAAATTTCGCCTTTATAATATGTATTAATGTGATACAGCTTGTCAACTTGTCATGGAATTAAAACCATGTTAATCAGTAAAGGCATAATCAGGCCATAGTATCGCCACTGCTGGGACTCCGGCCTCTTCTAAGTGAGAAATAACATATTCAATGATTTGAGTGAAAAGTGGGTTTAAGTTGAAGGTTATAGAGTTCATTATTCCTTAAAGTGGTTCAGGCTAGCGTTATTTTGGGCTTGGCTTGTTCAGGTCCAAATTATCCTTAATTTTCCGTTTTCGGCAGCACCTAGACATGTAATAGATGTTCTGATTTACATCTCCTAAAAGGCATTTTAGCTTTGACCCTTACTGGCTCTATACTGACATAGGAAACCAATCGGTGTCCCCTTATCTTACCAACACATATTTTGTTTATCATAAAAATAACTAGGTCATGATTTTGCGAAAGGCTCCCACCTATTACCATTTCTAAATTCCTGCATTTCATCACCACATGAGAACAAAGGCACATTACATAACTGTCTCAGTTTGCATAAACTTTCTACTGAGTCATAATGACCATAAAGTGAAGTAAGCGCACGTCACTGTCACCGCCATTTTGGATGCTAATTCTGCTGGATATTCGTGCCATAGAGACTAATGTTATGGCATCTAGGGATGTGTGAGTAGGTCTTGTTAATTCTTCATCTTCTACCCTATCGGTGGTCATGTTTATTGCGGCATTAGTGGCATGTTTGTACCGACTTCTTAAAAAGAAGGAGCTCGTGGCTAAGTTATAACAGCCGCACGGATCGACCCATCGGGTTTGCCGGGGTTGGCCGTGGATGGGTGGTCCCGGCGGTCATTCGTGAATGTTTGACAGTCGTTACGGGTCGTCAGAAGCCCGAAAATCTGACAGCCAAGCTTACCAAGGGGTATCGTATTGCTCAGTTACTGGGTTGTGGAGGTCAGACAGGCAGTCGCTTCATGTATAAATACTGGTATTCAGCTACATCTAGTTAGACTGGAAGCCGACCCCAACATGGAATCTATATATCAGATTGGTAGAAAGGAAGAGGTGCAAAATGTAAATAACAGTTGGTCATCAGTAAATAAATAATAATAATAATATAATTTGCTTACGATGCAGTGTCAATGTGTTTCCAATCCTTCGTGATACAATATTATGGAACAAAGATTGTAAACAATAGAAATGCAATGTTTATTTCTGTAAGGGGATCTTTAACATTAATGAATTCTTGTCGGTAGGTACGGTCGCCAGCGCATTAAGTTATACCAAACTGTCATAAATCTCCAAATGATTTTAAACCTTAAAGCGGTGAAAGTTAAGTTCAAAATCGATTGAGAAACCACGCAGTTCGGGCTTCGACTTGATGTAAGTACTGGCGACTGTACCTATAGTATAAATCTCTTGACACTGACTGTACACCATTTTACCAAACATGGGAATCGAACTCAAAACATCTAGCGTTGCTGCAGTTTCCAATCGTGATCCATAAGGCTGCCCTAGTCCAATCAAGCAGTCATTTTGGCATATAATAGAGAAAATGTAAGTGCTCGCGAGAAACTAGGACGCAAATACTTTATCGAGATCAGTTATAACCTTTCGATTCAATGCATAGTAATTAATTATGGGTATATTTCTGTAAGCCATACCTTACGTCTTGAGAGAAAACAAAGTCTGTAAGGACATAAATCTAAATGATAATATTAACATAATTTAACACGTTAAGTGCGAAACGAGGCCTAAATCACCCCGCATGCAACTTCCTTGTGGCGCGGCAAGGAAAAACGTGAACATCTCTGTCGTGCGAAGGGCATAGCTTTAGTTTGGTCCAGTATAGAAAAGAGATAAATGTATATTTGAGACGTGCTAATGGTCCCGGACTCGGTGGTATACCTACCTTGGTACCGGATGTTTTAGGCCTCGTACCGCACTGAATTAATATAATTTTAATGCAGTGCGGGACGAGGCTAAAACGTCCCATATCCACCCGGACCTCGTACCGCACCCAACGCGAGCTTCCCGCGACTAGTGTTGTGCATCACGTCGATAGGAGAGCACGTCCTTTTACATCGCCGAATATGTCTAAACGATGTCGGAAGAAGTTAATTTTAAAAAACCCAGAAACAGAACCAAAACAGGTAAGTTTTAAAAAAGTTTATGAGTGCTACTGATTACTATATTGTTACTGATTTTTTTATGTTAATTCTAGTTCTAATATTGTTATTGTATGTTAATTTTTAAAGCCCGAGGCAGAATACATATGATAGTTTCTTTTCTACTTCTGGTTTTCTTTTTTTTCTATTCTGTGAACCGCATTAAGATTTTCACACAAAAATAGATAAACGTCGTTTCGTCGATATTATTTTTCCCATCACTAATCTTAGCGAAAATTTACCCTATTTCAGTGCGTTACGAGGTGTATAAGATCCCATATTTTGTTTTGCCAATAATTCCTAAACTAGTTATCAGATCCCGGGGCGACGGTAGATTAGGGTTCATCAATTCACTGTCTATATCGATAAGGACCAAATTTTTCAATTTTCTTTGATTTCGCGCCAGAAAATGGTTTTTAGTCTGTTAAAGGAGGTGGGGTCTAATAGACCGCGTATCGCCCTAACGTCTGGTCACGGTGCGGGCCGATAAAACCTCGTGCCGCAGGAACGGAAAGTTTGCAAAAATTGGTGCCGCAGCTAACGTGTTAAAAGCCAGCAGTCTTAACATATTTATAATAATATCTAGAAGTATAAATAAAAAAAGGGAGGGAAATAATCACAGGGCGTCAAAAAATTCGTCCAGATAGCTGTCCACATGAAAACTTCCCAAAATACTGCCACATTGTATGCTGATTCTTTGATCAAAAATAATGAAAAAGTACATATTATGCTCATAGTACTCATGTTAATCAAATTCAAAGCTTATTCCGATATCTGTCGATTAAACCTCTGTCGTCATTCTAGGACGTCAATGTAATGCAATAAGGGTTTCCTGCTCAAAGACCAAAGCCTCAAAGGCCGTCAACATGCGTACTATTCACAACATCAACACATAATAAATACTGCATCTAATTGACTCTGTGAGATGGAGTGGATCATAAACCACGCGGGCCCAGTCCAGGTTGGGATGTCACATATCTTAGGGTTTTTGGACATGCCTCCATGCCACCATGTTTTCCTGGACCGTTTTAAGAGCAGTGGTGATCAAATTTAAATACACACTGCTTGAGATGCGTACCATGCGACTACTTATTTCTATGATTAAGACATCGGAAGATATATTTGTAATGAATGGAATTAACCTTGATAATCTAATTCTATGCATATACATTTGAATTGACCGCCATTAATCTCATTTAGCAGACAATTTAATTTTAAATAACGCCTACTTCAGGCAGTCAGTATCATCAAGCGGGATTGTCCGAAAATGTTACCGCTACCCCGGAATATGAAGGGCTAAGGAAGTAACATTTATGGGTTTTAGTTAGTAAAAGTGACACTTCCTTCCGCTCCACCCAGAGCGGGAGAAGACATTGGATGATTGCCCACCCTCAAAAAAAAAAAAAAAGTATCATCTACACTATTCACTATTTTCTATCTATAATATGTATGTATTTACAAAAAAAAATGTATATAAGTAGTATATCAGCCATCTCGTTACCATAACACAAGCATTAGGTTGCTTAGCTTGGGACGATATGGCGCTGTGTGAAATGTCCAAGGATATTATATTATTATTATATTATTCCATTTAGAATCGTAACAACATAACTCTCATAAGATTGCGGCACCCATCTTTTAAAACTAACTTATCGTTGCGTGACTTCCGCCAAAATAAAAAATAATCACGATAGTAATCTCGCGAGGTTTCGTTAAAAATTCTTTCACGAGACGCTCATCACGACACCTCACTAATAACATGGCAAATAAAAACAAAAACTTAGTTCCAACTGTTCTAAGAAAACATTCGTTTCACTCTTGTTTGTTGTGGATCGTCACTCTTAAGGAAATTAAAAGTTTCTCCTAATCTATCTATGGCCCATGATGGCAAACTGGTTTTATGGCCCGATCCAAAAAGGAAGGACAATTTCTGATGTTTTGGGTCATTGTTGCTCTCACGCTTTCTCCTAATATTTCGTGTATTTTCGATTTAGGTTCGAACATAAAGGATATACATGCCAAAACACTTAAATTACGACTAAAGTGATTTAAACTTTAAGGTTTTTAATTAATGATATCGTGGATACATTGAACAATACACAGTAAGCAAACCTAAGTATGCCTAAGTACTTAACCCAAAGAAAGCAGACTCATCGTTTGTCGTTTTATGTGACCTGTACTAATATTACTGCCCAGTTGTGAACTACACAAACCTACAGACTAAATACGCTATAACCCTAACCTAATATTTCCCCTTTTTTGTTGCAGGTACCTTATTACTAACATCACCAGCAGAATGCCAGTTCGCAGAACACCACATGGGTAGGTACGCATCAATGCTTCTAGCCACCCACTCCCTTCTACCTTCCTAACAAAACTCTAACCAAGACTTCGTTTTCCAGTGAGCCACATGCGGACGCCGGGTGACTGGAACCCTCATGCACAACAAAGGAATCCGCCATGGCATCAATTCTCCTCTCCAAGGAAAAGATCTTCAGAAGCCGCACAAAGTCCTTACTACGGCAACAATCAGTACCAGCAACCTCAATTTGCCCATAGCAATCAGTATGACCAACCACAATTTAGTCAAAATAATCACTATGAGCAACCACAATTTTCTCATAACAATCAGTTTAGCCAGAACCAATACAACCCAGCGCCAAACTTTCAAGGACCTCAATATTTCGACAGCAGATCTTCAGTTGGGTTTGTCCAAGCTGATCCGAGAAATCCAAACGATCCCAGGCTCCTATCAGACTCAGCATTTACCAGAATATCCGAAACTCTAGGTGCCATAAACACTGTAGGCCACTACTTAGTAGACATGGTTAATGACTCCCATGAAAGAAACGAGACAGACCCAACCATACAGCAACTACCTCAAGCTCTATACACTATTAGTAAAAACGTTTTGGGAAGAAATGTAACTGATAAAATAGCTCCTATAGTGAAGAAGGCGTTACCAAAAGTATTACCAGATGCTCCCATCACTAAAATAGCAACAGCAGACCGTATTGATGATGACGATGCTAAGTATTGTACGACGCCTGAAGGAGAGGACGGCATTTGTGAAGATCTAAGCAACTGTCCGCAGTTGCTGTTAAACTTGGTGAATCTCAGGGAATCTTTGTGCTTCAAAGATCTGTTTGTGCCTGGGGTGTGCTGTCCTAAGGACGCCATTGTGCCGCAATCAGAGAGACCGATTGTTGCATCGACAAGTAAGCCGACTTACCTAGTACCAGTAACGACTCAGAAACCTAAACCTAAGCCAGGTACGACGAAGAAGCCATCGGCTGTATTGGTGTTGACTACAAAGAAACCCAAACCTGTGACGACCACAAAGCGACCGCCAACCACGACCAGGCGACCAGCGACCACGACCAGAAGACCTGCGACCACCACGGTGACTACACCGAGAACCACTTCATACTACACAGTCACGCCACCTGTTATCACTAATTTCTCCAATATTGTTGATATCGAGGGTAAGGATATGATTTTAGAACTTATAGCTGTAATAAAAGCTCTCGAGTTGTTGCTAAAGCGCTCTTGAAAGGTAAGTTTAACAATTCCCATTTTGACATACAATATCGCAACAATTTATATGGACCTAGATATAATTGCATGCATCTTTGGACAAAACTTAAAACTCAGTAAAAAGAGTTAAAAAGGACCTTGAATAACATTATTCTAAACCTGATTTCAGATTGCGGCCAACGGGAAGATGAAGGCGGTCGCATCGTGGGTGGAACAGAGGCGAAGCCAGGCGCGTGGCCGTGGATGGCAGCGATCTACCTTCACGGCAGCAAGCGCAGGGAGTTCTGGTGCGGCGGCACGCTGGTTGCGAAGAGACATGTCCTCACCGCCGCTCATTGCACCAGAGACTCTAAGCAAAGACCGTAAGGACAACTTGCATTTTCATAAAAAGAAAAGAGTGCTGATAATATATTTTATAATGCCCCAACGTCTTTTGGTAATCCAGGCACTGAACACACCCTTTTACAGTTTCGTTTTTAAGTTTCAGTACAAGGCATGGAACATGAAGAACTTTAATGTTTGTTTTAGCAGCCTTGAAGCTGTAGCCATAACTGATAGAAGCTTACCTACAAACATAGCCTCTAACTCCTTATTACTGTGACCTCCCATTTCACGTGCTTCAACTGCAGTAGAAAACCATAACTGCTTAATTGACTGATTCTGTATGTCCTCCTCAGGTTCCCAGCCCGTCAGTTTAGCGTCCGTCTAGGAGATGTGGACTTGGCGCGTGATGATGAGCCGTCCCGCCCTGTCACGTTGCGTGTCACAGCAGTCCGTGCGCATGACCAATTCAGCAGGGTCGGCTTCTATAACGACATAGCGATACTTGTGCTATCAGGTAAGAACCCAACATAATTTGGGCTTTTTTAGATATTTTCTCTACAAGCATACACTAGATATAATTGATAAAAATTTGAACCAGCCAGCCAGTTACTAGAATCCTCGTGGAGAAAAGTATTCAAAAGTTGGAATGAATTAATGCACATCCAAAATATGCAGATACAGGAACGCTTTAAACCGCCCAAGATGATTCTTGTAAATATTTCACGTCTTATTAAGGTACGCTTTACGTCTACTAAAGTAGCCTCGAAATCCAAGTCGTTTTCTCGTAGAAACGCGAGTGACCTTTCGACAAGATCTCTTAATAAGACAACGCCAATGAATGTCCATAATGTTCAGAAAAAATATTTCATTATGACAAAGTCACTGTTGTGTCAGCAACACGCTGAAGAAGATGATTGTAAGACTACACTGATTTTATTAAACATTTTAATGTGTTACAGAAAACGTCCAGAAATCGAAATACGTGATCCCAATCTGCTTACCACACGGTGAGCTGACGAGGCAGTCGTTCGACAATTCCGTGGCTACCGTAGTGGGGTGGGGCACCACTCGCTACGGAGGGGGGGAAAGCTCCAAGCAGCTGGAAGCCAAGCTGCCGGTGTGGAGGAACGAGGACTGTGACCGCGCGTACTTCCAGCCTATCACTGACACGTTCCTGTGTGCGGGGTATGCGAGGGGTGGCGTGGATGCTTGTCAGGTAATTATTTTTTGCCCTAAATAAATTGTGTGCTTGTGTAAACACTAGGTACTTGCTAAACGTCAGTGGTATTGGCCTTTCATTTATTGTAACTCCGTGCCTGCTACTACGCTAGGTCAGCTAAAAGTGTTAGTGTTACCAAAGAAGTCTATTATCATAGTTATCGTTTCAGCAGCTTAGTATGTAGGTTTTGATCCCCAGATAAGGCATTTTTTGGATGCCATATTTCACACATAAATTAAGACTACACTCCTTAAATGATTGTTCATCCGATCCATCCTGTCTCCCCCAGACCTCCCCCAGCGCCGCCTTTAGCCGAAATCCGTACCCCGTGCGTTTGCTTAGTTTGTAAGTACAGTCTTGAGGCATCCACAGGCAAGCCCAGTAAAGCAGTAGTCAACCTCCCTAAGTTGAACTGCGAGATGCCCATTAAAAAATAAAACCTTAGATAAGTCCTCCAGTAAAAGTTACGCTAGACACCAGGCGACACATTAGCCACATCCAGACTTATATAATAGCACTTGATCCCAGACACCGCTGACAAACCTAAACGGAGTCACAACTCTCGTCAGTGACAGAGCGATTAGGAAGAGAGAGATCCTACATAGAGCTCCTACTTCCCAAATTCCCAAAAACAAGAAACTTCGAACTCTTTTCTAACACTGAATCTTTTAATCTAGGGTGACTCTGGAGGTCCTCTCATGCTGCAAATGGGAGGTCGTTGGACGCAGATCGGCGTAGTTTCGTTCGGAAACAAGTGCGGGGAGCCAGGGTATCCTGGCGTGTATACCAGGGTCACGCATTATTCCAACTGGCTGCTGCAAAACACAGTGTAAAGGATAATTGTAACGTTTACGTACCTACAGTCAAAGTGTTATTAAGTTTAATTAATTATGTTTTAGTTGGTAGATAAAGACAATACGTATAATTGGAACTAGGTTTGTAATTAATGTTCAACATGTATCTATTAAAGTATATCATTACATACCTACAGTGGATGTCATTTAAATTAAAGAACAAAACTGTTTATAATAACACTAATTATAGTGAAAATATCATAATTTCAGGTGCTCTTTTTTTACCATCTCCCTTAACGTTACCAAATGAACTCATATTATTACCTATGTTTAAGTTGAATGTAAGTTAAAGTAATATTTAAATTCAAACAATAATTTATTTCAATTCACTTCAAATCTGTTGCACTCGTCTTAATTTATATGATACTTCTCTAATTAAAATTATGATGTAAATTGTAATTAATCATTGTGATAATGTTTTAACTGACTGTTAGTTTTAAGTTAATTAAATTAAAATTATATTTCATACTTAGTTTTTCTTTTATGTTTCAAACTTATCACAAAATAAAGCATCAAGTTCCAAGGTATGTGGTGGGTAAATTCACCAATTTATGAGACGATTTTGAAAATTGATTTTATTATATTATTAGTGGACTGTATTTGAGGTTCTGATAATCGTCTCGGGGAATCTATCTGATTAAGAACAAAACGACGATAAGGATGAGGAATTTGTTCCTGGGCCGCGATGGTTTGTTCCGCTGGCGCAGCCGTCATCCGCTTGAAGCATTGGACACGAGTTATTGGTCTGGTGCACTAAGGACGCGAATCGCGGATGGACCCCGGGGCCACTTGTTCAGGTAGATTCCGGCGGAAGCGGTTTGGCCTGCTAGCTGCGTTTACGCAGCGAGGCCGCGTTTTCGAGTTTGGAAGCCGTGCGGACACAAGCATGTCCTGAGATGGAGTGAAGTTTGCCTCCGTCAACTCGCCACGTGACTTGACGTGAGCACAAAGGTGGGAGGGAAAAGGAAGGATATATTATCGTCGCCTGTTCTAATTCTTCTAATCAACGTCATTTGAAATAATCAGTTAATGAGTGATAGAATTTACAAAAGGGACGACTAGATGGCGTCACCAGTATGTATGCATATAATATGTATCTCATTCCAGTCATACGAGTGTATCGGCAAATTGCACCGATCAAACTGAACGCGCGAAGCACTTTATTTTTTTGAGGGTGGGTAATCATCAAATGACTGCTCCCGCTCTGTGTGGAGCGGAAGGGAGTGCCAGACTGTTACTGACTAAAACCCATCTATGTTCCTTCCTTATCCCTTAATGTTCCGGGGTAGCGGCAACTCTTTCAGACAATCCCGCAGGTTTCAGCCCTAACGGGCCCCTTCCTTATTGCCGACATTTCTTTGAGGCGCGCGTGGAACACGTACGGCCTGGTCTTGATCGGAAAGTGAGCTACCCAGTACTCACCGTCCGCAGGCCCCGCCTGCGGTGGCCGGTAGTCGGTGTCTGGGACGGGATGTCCTTTCCCTCTGTCCGCCTCCAATCGCCTCTACGAACACGGCAGTGCTCCGCCCGAGCGGGACAGATCTCCACCATATGTTCCACCGTGCCCTCTGGGCGATCCTCACAATGGTGAAACCCGGGCGTTTCTGCCTCTAGCCCCGCCTTATGATGTGCAGGAACCTCCCGAAGCATCCATGTCCGGTGAGGACCTGCGTCAGGCGGTAGGTGAGGGCGCCATGACGCCGCTCCGCGCTTCACCTTATGTCTTTTTCTAATCTCGAAGTCCGAATGTTAGATAATCCTCTGCCTGAGGGTCTGAGGTAGATTCTAGCTCAAAAACCTCAACTTTGTTACCAATCATGCACCTCAAAGTAGCAGCCAGTAGGACTATTCTCATATCTAAGATTCGTACTAACCATTACTTTCATGTATTTAGGATACGGGCCATTGCCATAATGAGCTAACTGGCCCTTCCACGCTTATATCTCTCTCAACTGAATCATTATTCTTAGGCTAAGTAATTATGTCACCGATAAAGTAGAGTAACGTTTTTATAGAAAGATTTTTTTTAATCTTTACATTATGTAGTATGGTATATGTACGGTGCACATTTACGGTACGCATTTAAAGTGAATGTAAATAAAATAAACCAAATTTTAGAACGAAAAGGATAAACGTCATATGTGAGACAAAATTACATTTTAAACACGTAAACTATAGCTGTCTTTTTCCATCATTACGCGATAGAAAGAGTAAACTTACCAATGACGTTGACGTACGTGACGTTTTGACGTATCCTTTTGGCTAAATAAATTGACGTTACGCCGTGACTAATCTTACGTTTTTATTTGATTAAAATAAATAAACATGTTTTAATTTCTATTAAACAGCCTTAAGAATAAATATTAAACTTTCGTAAGGGTCTTAATGACGTGATTGTGGTTAGTTTGGGTAGCAAAATCTATTCAAAATGAAGTATCCGACGTCGCCTACTCCTGGGTCAAGTAACTATCCTAGGAGTACGTCTCCTTTGCCAGCGCCGGCTAATTACCAGCCTACGACAGCCAGTGCGGCGGTGAAGCGCTACAAATACATCAAAAGACTGTTCCAATTCAATCAAATGGACTTTGAATTCGCTGCATGGCAAATGGTGTACCTATTTGTGGCGCCACAGAAAGTGTTTAGGAATTTCAATTATAGAAAACGTAAGTACTGTGTGATGTACAGTGCGATTTAGTAGTTTAGATCTTCTGTTGTCAAGATGTTTTAAGAAAACAGTTACTATTAATTGTGGTTTTTGTGGCCTTATGTACACAGCTATGATAAGAAAGTTTGATGAGCCAGCCTACTCATTGTCTAACACAATATTTTTTAGATAATTATTCTCATAATAGTTCTCTCTTTCATAAACTTATTTTCAATTTCAGATACTAAATCACAGTTTGCCAGAGATGACCCAGCGTTCCTAGTTCTACTTAGTGTATGGTTATTCTGTAAGTTATATTTTATTTTAGTACCTACTAGATTAACAGATTTAAAACAGAGATAAATGGAAAGATGGAAACATTACCAATACTTCCTTACGACTCAGAAATCTAATACAAACCATTGTTAATGTGCAGCTTATCTCCCAACTTGATCTTTTTGTATTTTCATGTTTTTCTAAACATAATTAAACAATTGAAAAAAACATATTTTCTTTCTAAAAGGAGAAAATATTTATAACAATGAACAATAATAATAAACCATTTAGTGTGCATATTACCATAGATTATTTTTGTAGATCTCACAATAAAATGTGTTTCTACAGTTGCCTGTGAAGTAGGTACCTAATCTTATCAACCATCTTGTGATATGTATTAGATGCAGTAACAATCTGTTATACTGTTTTAATAAATAGGTCAAAGTAGATGAAATATGAATTAACATCACACATGTATTTTCTAAGGGTTAGGCATAAGTGTACAGAGGCCAGCACATCAAGTTACCACAATCTGTCAAATTTCTTTGATAGTATTTCAACTTTATTGCAAAGATATAAAGTTCATTTTTAATTGAGAAAATTTGACAGTTAGGGATAGCTTGATGTGCTGACGTCTGTATTTATTATTGTTTACCCACATTTTGCCACCTATATTTAAGTTCCATATTATAATACAATGAGTCTGCTACTGAGATGAAGAAACCCAAAAACACTATGCCCGACCCGGGAATCAAACCCAGGACCTCATGCTCAGCAATGCACTTGCAACCACTAGGCCAATAAGGCAGTCTATGAATAAACAATATTTTAAAAACTGGTCCTTAGTATTACTTAACTACTAGCTTATCTATACTAATATTATAAAGCTGAAGAGTTTGTTTGTTTGAATGCCCCAACCTCTGGAACTACTGGTTCTAATTGAAAAATTCTTTTTGTGTTGGATAGTCCATTTATCAAGGAAGGCTAACATTGTAACATTACGCTACGACCAATAAGAGCCGAGCAGCGGGTGAACGGGTCAGATAGAAAACGCCGAGCTCATCTAGTTTAAAAAACTGTATTGACATATAAAAGTGTTAAACCTATTAACAAAAATAAAATCATTTATTGTTCATCCATAAAATCAATGTATGAATATGATGTGAACAGCTGTAAGAGTAACGGAAGCCCAAAGAAACAGCTAATGGATAATATGAAGATACCTAATTGTATTGTGTTATATCCAGTAACTGGGTTTTGGAGGTCAGATAAGCAGTCGCTCCATGTAAAATACCGGTATTCAACTGCATCTGGTTAGACTGGAAGCTGACACCAAAATAGTTGGGAATATGTAAATGAACATAATAACTATTAAACTTTTGTTTTAAAATGAAACTAATTTTTGCCTGCGTCTTCGCCTGCGTATCGGCCAGAAATTTTAGAACATGTTACATATATACAAAAACTCCTATGCCATACCGTGAAAAGGTAACAGACAGACAGAATAGGCGTCTGGAGCCGCGCGATAAATCCCAACAACCGAAGACACGGGCCTGCGGACGGTGAGTAATGGGTAGCTCACCGTCCAGGGCCGTCCCGGACGGCGCATACGTGTTCCATGCGCGCCTCAAAGAGATTTCAGCATGAAGGAAGGGCCGAAGCCTGCCGGGTCAGCTGGATTGTCCGAAAGGGTTACCGCTACCCCGGAATACAAAGGGCTAAGGAAAGGAACATGGATGGGTTTTTGTCAGTAAGAATCTAACACTAAATTCCACTCCACCCAGAGTGGGAGAAGTCATTTGATGATTTCTTACCCTTTGTTTTCACATTTATAATATTACTAGCTGACCCGACAGACGTTGTCCTGTCTTAACTATGATACCTACCTTACCTACCCTACCTACCCACCCTACCTACCTACTCTACCTACCAACTTACCTACATACCTTACCTACCAAACCTACCCTACCTACCTACCAATTTTTTTGTATGTAAGAACCTTCTCCTGACAATAACAATCACAACAAAAAAATAATTGGCCAAATTGGTCCATTATTTTTTTGTTGGTAACATTATTGGTTGTTGAGTTATGCGCTTACCAACACATTTTGCGATTCATTTTTATATTATAGATTAAGTATGGATAGACAGGGAGATGCTCCCTTAGGATACTCTAGCGAGGTAAAGCATTGCCTTTTCTGGATAGAAAGAATTTATGTTAATAATGAACTTTGTGTAACATTCCAGTATCGTCAATATGCCTGGGGCTGGCGCTGAGCTTGTCTACGGCGAAGGTGGCGCTATTTGTACTGTTCGTCGTGTTTGTAGACTTCATCGGTGCCGGTGTACTTGTGACCACGTTACTGTGGTGAGTGTTAAATTCATATACAATAACATTCGTACCTATTCTTTTGCATCTATTCAACTGGCATGTGTCAAGAAGAACGCATTCTCATCAGCTGGAGTGTAGTTATGTGTAAATAGTCTCAGTTCAAAACTGAACATGCACATAGTTGTTAATGTACTCCTTTAATAGTTTTAACCATCCCATTCTCGTATTTACCATTCACAATTAGGTTTTTAACCGGCATGTCCTAAAAAATTCAAAAACATGTGACATTTATATTTTGCTTTATTTTATTTGATTCCTATGTATTTGATCTTTTGAATGAAATCTTGTTTATATTGAATTATTATAATATTTAAGACACATAATGTTGACGAATGTAATTGATGCCCAGGGCCGGATTTAGGGGAGGGCAACCGGGGCGAAAGCCCCGGGGCCTCCACAAACGGGGGGCCCCCACAATAGAGACTTCGGAAAAAAATACTTTCAAATTCCAACTAGTAAACACTATCAAACATCTTTTCCTTTTATATTTTTTTTGGTTCTTTTACCTTTACGTACAATACTTTGTACATACATGATTATTTGATTATACTTAAATATTAACAGAAATCATTGATTTATATTCGTTCACTCCAATCAGGCAAATGGTAAAATATCAAAATCTCAAATGGCCCCTATAAGCACTTGCAATTTACTACCCATCTTGAGGGAGTATCCCAATGGCTCAATGGCTGAATGGGGTGACACTTGCCCGCAACCTCGGAGGTTGGGTATTCGGTGCCATGTCTCGACAATATATATTAAAAAAAAATATAACGTATAAATTAATTGCGGTATGTGAACGATTGGTATTATTCAATTCTTAAACAAATCAATTATGATTGACTAATTGGTATTTTTTTCGTATTTCTTTATGCAGCAAGATATGGAGCTTGATAGGCAAATAATTATTATTGTGACACAATAATTAAATGCTATCAATTATTCACGAAATTTACTGCATGCAAGAAATTGAAAAAATCATAGTCGTTCAATAATAATTTATTTGTATAATTATTGAAGAATATCGATTGTCATACAAAAGCAAAACCCACCTCATTTGGTTATGAGTTGGTTCAATTTGTGTCTTTGATTGACTCATACAAAAAGGACTATGGACAAGACCAATCTCCGGAACTATTTTACTACCAAATTTTCGAAGATCAAAATTTCAGAGCTACATTCCCAAACCTTGAAATTGCCTTGAAAATGTATTTGGTTTTGATGGTATCAAATAGCACTGAAGAGCGCTCATTTTCAAAAATGAAAATTATAAAAAATAGGCTTCTATTTAGGCTAAACAATAGGCTTTTTTTTAACCACAATAGGACAATGGACAAAACCGTCTATCAAAGCTTTCTCTCCTGAGCATTGAAAGCGATTTACTTCGAGAACTAGATTTCAGCGAAATCATCAAAGATTTTTCGGCGGGTTCCGTTCGTTAATACTAAAATTAATTTCAGATAATTCTTGTTTCCGATCATATTTATAGGTGTTTGTTAAATACTGAGAGAGTCTACTTGGTTTTACAATAAATTATTTATTGAAAAACTCGACTGAAAAATATTGATCATTTTATTTGAAAAATAATTTGGGGCAAGGGGGCCTTCGCTCCTTTGTTGCCCCGAGGCCTGCAGACCTCTTAATCCGGCCCTGTTGATGCCAATGCTTAAGACTATTTTCATTACTTATGTTTGTTTATTACTACTTACCGTTTTTGTAAAAATCACTGTTCGACACAAATGTAAATTTGTTATGAATGAATGAATAAATAAAGAAACATCTACCAATCCGTATTGATAGGTCGTATATACAGAGAGGAGGCTTGTGTCCCAGCTGTGGGAACATTATAAGCTGATTATTATTAGGTTTTTTTTTAAATATCTTTCGACGTTTCACACAACGCCATATCGTCCCAAGCTAAGCAACCTAATGCTTGTGTTATGGTAACGAGATGGCTGATAAACTACTTATATACTTACATTCTCTTTTTTGTAAATACATTCATATTAAAAAAAAAACAAAAAAAAAAACACCCAGACCCGGATCAAATACTTGTAGGTGGTACATAGGCCAGCACATCAAGTTACCACAATCTGTCAAAATTCTTTGATAGTATTTTAACTTTATTGCAAAGACATAAGGTTCATTTTTAATTGAGAAAATTTGACAGTTAGGGATAGCTTGATGTGCTGGCGTCTGTACAAACATTTATTCCGTGCGGGCATCGAACCTGCGACATGGTGCGCAGCAGTCAATAGCTCAACCACTGCGCCAACCGTGTCGTCTTTTTCTTTAATGCGTATACGCATATTCCCAGGTACGTAAGCAACAAGTACTTGCGGCGCGACCAGGACGGGCCGGACGTGGAGTGGGGATACGCTTTCGACGTGCACATCAACGCGTTCTTCCCGCCGCTTTCCTTACTGCACTTTATCCAGATAGTCTTCTTTGAAAGTAAGTACTTTCTGTGCTAATATCTAAGTTGTATCATACATGTAAACCTTTCAAAAGTAATGCTCATAATTATAGTGAAATGTGCATCTAAATTGGGTATTTGAAAGGGTAGTCAATAACGTTACTTTTTATGAATTGTCAAAACGCGGAATTTAGTGGCGAAATTTTGGGGCAGAAAGATCTAAAATAGTCGTGGCAGCTTCATTAAAATGGAGATTGCTTTGAATTTTGAGTTTATGAACTTTTATATTACTGTATAGATACTTCCATTTCCTTTATCGCATTATAAAATGCATTCCGCCGCGTCTCAACGCGCTGGTCGAAATCGTACCTTAGGCGGTTATAATAGATTGGTTTTTGCTTCTTTCAGGCTTATTTTTCCGCGGGGGTTTCGTTTCCTGCCTGGTCGCCAACTCCTTCTGGCTCGCCTCGATCATCTACTACCTGTACATCACATTCTTGGGATACAGCAGTAAGTATTACACCTGTAGAACAGTCAGGGGCAAAAATATCTATACACGATTTTTTCTAAAAGTCTTATCTATTCAACTTAGCATACAAAATACAAAGGCAGACTTTTTAGTTTGTTTTTTTGTTTTTTTTTTACCATGTTTCAGGCAAATAAAATTATTTGATTTGATTTTTATGTTTTGCCTAACATTATTAAATATACTGTTGTTAGCATAATACCGTATGTTAAAAATCTCAAAATTATAGTTTGTTTTTGAAGTTTGCTATATTAATTTTTGCCCTTGGCAGTAAAACTACAATTTGTCTATGCAATCTGTCAAGGTCAAAAATATGTACACAAAATCAAAGTGATTTTCTTCTACATTACTAATTAAATACTTTGTAATAATTATTGCATTACAAAAATAAATTAAAAATAGAATTTTAAAAACACTTCAAATCTATAAAAAATATTATTATATTATTCTTACATCAATAGCGCACAGGACACAGACTCATATTTTTTTTTGAAAAGTCACCCCCATTTTCGCTGTATGTATACAAATTTTTGCCCGTGACTGTACACAAATTAAAATTTAAATTGACTTTCAGATTATGGAAAAGTTGTCGATTCGGGTAAGTGTGAATTTGAATAGGGAATTACATTAAAATATGGGTTTCATAACTTTTTCTTGCGCATCAGATAGAGGTGGTATATGATCATACCGTGGTCAAAATATTAGGTGGTAACGATGCTGACGGACGGACGTACATCTAAGTATTGCCACTCGTAAATGCAAAAGAGTAATATTGAACCATCTGGTCAGACTGGAAGCGCAAATCCTGTCAGGATTACTACCTACACTGTCTGTCCGTCTGTCTGTCACAGGACTGTAACTTTTAAACGTTCTACATGCAAGAACTGATTTTTAACTGTCAATTTTGTATTAAGAACTTACCTCAGACAGAAAAAGGTTCGAAATAGAAAAACTGCCTGTAAGGTTTGACCGTCCGATCAGGAGCAGGCCCGTGCCGGACGGCGCATACGTGTTCCACGCCCGCCTCAAAGAGATACCAGCATGAAGGAAGGAGCCCATTAGGGCCGAAGCCTACCGGGTCAGCGGAATTGTCCGAAAGGGTTACCGCTACCCCGGTACATAACAGGCTAAGGAAGGAACATGGATGTGTTTTAGTCAGTAAGAGTCTGAAACACTTTTTCGGTCCACCCACCCTCAAAAAAAAAATGTTTGACCAAGAAAGAAGGGGTCAGGGGGGGGTTTTGCAGTTTTGGTGATTAGGAAACCTCAGTTTTTATTTCTGTTACCTCTTGTCCTACAGATCTCCCGATGCTCCACAACGCGCGCGTGTTCCTGTTGCCGCTACCGATCCTAGTGCTGACCTACTTCATCACCATCTTGATGGGCTTGAACCTCAGCGAAATGCTCATGTCCTTCTACATAATGAGAATACTGCACTGATCTAGAAAATATTTGCATCACTTGTTAATGAGGGTAGAAGATTTCAAATGAAATTAGCGTTTTTGCTCTCGCCAGCGCGGTTTTCGGTGCCAAACTATTTTGAACTTTATTTCAACTAACGCAAGCCACTAACTGGGTTGTGGCGGTCAGATAGGTAGTCGCTCTAAGTAAAATACGGATATTCAGCTGAATTCGGTTAGCTTACCAAACTCAATCAACCTGCAGGGAAAAGAATAATCAGATGTTGATTTCGATAAGCGCAGGTTGATAAAAGCCGAGCTATTGTGTGCCGGCCCTTGCGGTCAGCATATACGTACAGGGTGAAAGGGACATCGACGCTTAGCCGGTTAAATGATTCTGAACCTAATAAAAAAAAAACCGGCCAAGTGCGAGTCGCACACCGAGGGTTCCGTTCAAACCTGTAGGTATATAAGTAAAAGTTCACCCATCACGAGAATCGAGTCATAGTTACGGTATTTTTATATTTTGAAAAATTTTTTTTTTTTTTAAATTATGTTTACGGTTTTCGCAATTTTTCCTTTATCTGCACTGTAAGACGTTACTTTGTACCAAATTTCAAGATTCTAAGTTCACGGGAAGTACCCTGTAGGTTTTGACTCCTGTGCGAGTTTCGAAAATTTGCGGCATAAACAGCTGTATCTTTTGATTGCTTTGGCTTAGAAGTTTGATTTTTTCACAGCTCCAAGGGACCGTAGTCCTGAGTATTAGATATAAATTTCAGTTTGGTACCTCCACGCGTGCTTGAGAAAAACGGTCTTGACAGACGGACGAACGGACAACAAAGTGATCCTATAAGGGTTCCGTTTTTTCCTTTTGAGGTACGGAACCCTAAAAACAACTATAAAAGATAAGTTCAATTATTACGCAGTGAAAATATATGAGCAGCAATTTTTTTAACCGTTGAATAATTTCAACGAGCTCGTCGTGGCTAAGTAATAACAGCCGCAGGGATCGAGCCAACAGGTTAAGTTACGCTTGCCGAGGTTGGTCGTGGATGGCTGACGATCTTTACATATCGAGACACCTCCGTGCCTCGGAAAAGCACGCTAAATCGTTGGTCCCAGCTCTTACTCCCGACAGAATCCCGAAAGTCTGACAGCCAGTCTTACCAGGAGTATCGTATTACCCAGTTACTGACTAGTTTATGAAGGTCAGATAGGTATCAGTCCCTCCATGTAAAATACTGGTATTCAGCTGCATCCGGTTACACTGGAAGCCGACCCCAACATAGTTGGGAAAAGGCTAGGCAGATTGATTGAAGGTTTTGGATCGTGCCACTGAATCTATGGTAACGGTCTTCTCTCAAGTCATCTCTTTATGTCCTATCCACCCTGTCCACTGAGCAGGAAAATGCATAAGCAATTTTACTGATAGAAGATGAATTAAATCACAACTCAATATGATTTCTCTTTAATTTTACAAGTGATGCAGTTTTTTTTGCAGTGTTATAACATTCAAAGTACTGACTGTACTATCATAATTTTAAGGTGAAGAATGAAAAAAAAATAGTGTCAAATAAGAAACGTAATTCTATCAAAATATGTGTGATTAACATTTTGAACGCGATTGTCACATATACGTGACAAGAAAGCGCATACCCTGTACGCCAACGACACAAATATGTAACAATATGTAATAATCTATACTAATATTATAAAGAGGAAAACTTTGTTTGTTTGTTTGTTTGGTTGTAATGGCTCAAAAACTACTGGACCGATTTTAAAAATTCTTTCACCGTTGGAAAGCTTAGTTTTCTAGGAGTAACATAGGCTACTTTTTATCCCGGGAAAAATAACGGGTCCCACGGGAAAGACCACGGGAGCGAAGCCGCGGGCAAAGTGCTAGTACACTATATAACGAAATAAACAATTAAAACATTGCTTTTGATACGTTTGTATAGATATCTTAAAAATTAAAGCTTTACTTATTTAATGACATAAAACAAATTAAAAGACACTATGGATATTGGGAAATTCATGATAACAAGAAATAAATTTGTAGCTTGGCGTGGAGGGCATGCGCGTGCGTTTATGCTCTGGCGTTCAAAAACTTAAGATTATTAATTAATCAATGGGCGGATGGAAGCCATTATAAAACAACCTTGTATTATTACTGTAATTTCAATTCAGTGGTTGCTTGTCAAATAGGAATCGATTAGATTTTGTATGGTAAAAACTAAATTTAAAGCATTTGTACTGATTTTGCTTATAACCCTCAAATGCAAGCCCTCGAAATGATTTCCTACGATGATATTACTCAATAAAGCATACGTGGAGCAATGTAACATAATGTAACGACTATTACAATTATTTTGGTATAATTACATTATTTTGTAAATAGTAAAATAATTAATATTTTTTTAAGAAATAAATTAAAATACGTTTATCTGATTGTGTTTCATTTATTGAACCTGAAGTTATAAATCATCATGATATACATTTTACATTAATTTTTAAAAAATAAAGTCAGTAATGATAATTTAATCATCATCTAGTACTATAACCTCATCTGTAGTGATAGGCTTTGGTCTCTCAGTAAACGGCAGTTGTTTCTTAGCGTCGGGCTTCTTCATCCCTTGCTTAGACACCGAGGTCTTGGTGATGGTCAGCGAAGAAGGTAACTTACTGATGGAAGCGTTGATCTCTTTGCTCTTCGATATTGGGAGGTTTTTCTGTCGCTCTGCGAGCTTCTCTTGCAGTGTCTTCCCTGGACTAACCTGTTGGTGCGGCATTGGAGGCTTCGTGTGGATAGCGGCGCTCACAGTCGATGCTGTGGACATGTGCGCCTGCGCAGGCATCGTGAGGGAGTGTGACGTCGTATGTGGCGCTGTGTGCGACGAGTGTGACGTCGTGCGTGACGCCGTGTGTGATGAGTGTGACGTCGAGTGCACCGCCCCGAACGAAGACAGGTTGGCACTCATCGAGGCGGGCAAGTTCTGTAACACAGTCCCCATACTCGGAGTTATGGGAGTCGAATTCGACTTCTGAAGCGCGCTCACAGACGTAGGCGCAGCCTTGCTCACTGGAGGCATTGTCGGCGCAGTGAACGATTTCGACGCCTTCATCTGTGGATTCGCCGGAGGTCGCACCGAACCAGGCTTCGGACCGCGCTTCGCCTTTTTCGCTGGCGGCATAAACGAGGACGAGAAGCTCTGTCCTAAGAACTGACGGTAGAATTCAGCCTGGAAGGAATTTTGCAGAGTACTCTGCAACGCGGTCTGCAATGATGGGCCGTAAGCTAGAGCGTTTATATTAGATAGATAAGACAGAGAGAGAGCGGCCGCGGCTTGCTGCACGGGGTCGTTCAGTATAGGCATAAAACTCTGGAAGGCGGCCGCCATGTCATGAGCCGACATTTTCGGTAAAGTTGAAGTCGCCGCCGTTGAAGTCGCCGCCGTTGATGTCGAAGGTTGTGGCGCCTTCTGCTCAGGCTTCGGCAGACTCGGCACGGTAGCCGTAGTTACCTTCATAGTTTCCGCAACAGCAGCTTTAGCAGCTTGTTTCTTTTGAGCGTTCTGACTTTTATCTAAACTAGACATCATCGCTTCCTGCTTCAGTTTTTGAATCAACCTCTGGCAGTATTTCATGCTCATATCGACTAAATTACTATTTTCAGCGATCGTTTCACTTGTGGCTAGCTTGTAACCCTCGATTAGTAAGTTCGTGAACTGTTTAGAGTTCGGTTGTTTCTGCGCTCTCTGGTACGCTCTGTAAATATCCAACATCAAACTGTTCAGCGCTTGCCGCTCCACTTCATTGCTCTTCAAATCAGCTTGCTGGCTGAACTTAGTCAGTTGTCCTTTGAGGGACTGAACGCAAAGCGAGAATGCTTGCTGAGCTAGCTCCTCTCGGTCAGAGTCACGGAGGTACTTCTTGTCAAGATCAGGTGTTCTCTGCAAGTGCAAACTCAGGTCCAAAAAAGTTTTGTGATCATCTATCTCTTTCAATATCTCCAAAGTGAGAAGGACGGAGCGATTCATGTGGAAAATGAAGCCGCCCGGTCTGTCCACTTCTGGTGAAGGTATTTTCCAGATGTTGTTGAAAAAGTTGGAGGGTTTCTTTTCACTGAATAGCCCTCCTAATTTTTGGCCCGATCTTGAAGTGAAATTGGATAGCATGAGATCCCGACACCTCTCGATATCTTTACCCTTTTTGTAGTAAAAGTGATAGTGAGCAAGTCTGTATATGGCTTTGTAGTGTGGAGGGAAGCGACTCGCGCAGTCTTCTAGCGCGTCAAGACAGGCTGCTACGATCTTCATAATCTCGTCATCTGTTAGAGGTTTCGAGTCGTTAGATGACTTGGAGGTGTCGCTGTCGCTGCTGGAATCGCTACTACTGTCCGACGAAGACTCACTGGAGCTCGAATCAGACGATGACGAGGAAGATGAACTAGAACTATCTTCTTTTTTGTCAGCATCCGTTTCTTCTTTATTCTCTTCCGAAGGCTTTTCTATTTCAGGTGTCTTTTCTTTGACAGGTTCTAACGGTGGTGGAGGCGACGGCAGAACGGGTGGTGGTGACTTTTCATCTAAAATAACAATTTCTTGTTTATTTTCTTCTGCAGTCGCAACGGGCTTTGCGTCAGTCGCTTCTGCACTCTGCACAATCGTCTCTTTCGGCGTTCTTTCCGTGTCATAAGAGGCGGATCTCCTGACCTTAGCCGCAGCAGCTTCCATCTTCAATCGCTTGGCTTCATGTGACTCCTCTTCACCCGCGTCGCTGATAGAGCGCTTGAGAATGTTGGCCGGATGAACTGGTTCAGCAGGTTTTGGTTCTGTGTTTGTTTCTATGTCTGCTGCACCATCTTTCTTAGGTTTCCTAGTAAAAGGACCTTTCTTCCACTCCTCAATACATGTTGAGAAAACTTTGCCGACTGATGAAGGTATAGGCTTGTTTTCATGTTGTTCTATATATTTCAAAATAGATGCGTGAATTCGATAGTGTACCTCTAACACTTCTATGCACAAGTGTGTTGGTGTGTTGTAATTAATCTTCAGAGGATACGTCGCATCGTTTTCCTTTAAACTCTTCACGGCTTTCATGTAATAATCTAAGTATACAGATGGTGGCTTGTTGCGTTTCTCACCCACTTTGCCCAACATATAGAAAAACTGCCACGAATCATCATCCGCGCTGCTATTTAGATCGACAAGCACAGTCATGAAACATTTCTGAGTTGTATCTAACATATCTTCCTTCTGCTTCTCTAAAGACTCGAAATCTTCCATACTCAACGACTCGCTCGCCTGTTTCAGAACTCGAGAGCAGAACGACTGCACTGTATACGCGAACATTCCATACTCCGTCCACATGTGACTGAGTGTAGAATCCAAGTCCATCGATCTTTTAAAACATCGTATCACAGATTTTGCAGGATTCAAATATTCCCTTTCATGGTTGATGAGATTCTTACAAGAATTTAGCATGGCATCTAAATTTACAGCTTTTGCTAAAGATATTCTCGCCCACGATTCTACTCTGTCATTGTTCACGGCTACATCTAACATGTTAAACTTCACACCTAATTTCACTTCTTCTTTTTTATAATAGTAATCGCCGAGTAAGAAATAAATATCCTTCATTTTGTACGGTAATAGTGATGGAGTGTAAGGTAGTTTATCTTCAAACCCTTTAATGAATTTTTCTATCTCTGGAAGGTACTTCTGAGGGTCACACTCTGGAGGAAGCAGCGCAAGTATTTTATGGAATAACTGTTCGGTATCGGCAGTGATGCCGGGCAGCTTGCCTTCCAGAGCCGGTAACATTGGAGGTCTAAAGATCTCATACAGTTGCTGCGCCCGTTTCCAGTCTAACGTAGATGGTGTTACATTATGATCCACAAGATATTTTAACTTATTTTTTCTTCCTGGATGCCCGAATAAGCAGAAAACACACTGTTCCATGTACTGGACCACTTGATCTAGAGACTTGGCCAATGACGGCGATCGCATCCTCGGTACCACCGTGTCTAAAGTGAAATAGAGTAGTTTTGATTCAGACTTACAACACCAACCTCTTTTGCCAAGCTGATCATGTGCAATAAATAAAACCATTAAAGGATTAGGAACTTCATCGCACGCAACTTTTTCCTTTTCTATTCGAACCCTGCCTTGATCCTCCTCTCTCTGCAATATGTAATGCACTATGATCCAGGGGATGACGGTGCCAAAAGGCATTTCAGAAGCATTTGTCTCCACTTGGTGGCCAATGACTCTAATGAGATCTTCCAGACCCTGACTAAGTTCCTTTTGAGACACAGTATCTAAACACGTCAAGCCCTCTGTAGTGAGTATGTGTTCCATGCAACAAAGTATCTTAACAACTGTAAGGGTCCACTTTTCGTACTCCTGAGATCCTGTCGTAAATCGGAAGTAATGTTTTAGAGCTTCATGTAAGCAGGTCAGAGACCATTTGAAGCATTCATCAGGTTTGTCCAAAGCCCAGTAAGTGTCCAATATAATAGACAAGTGTGCTGCAAAATCTAGTGACACTTCTTCTTCATTTCTAGCCATAGTCTTGCAGTGCTCAAAAGTCTCAATAACTATTGACAACACCTCTTCGTAGTTTCCTCTCTCATATGACTCCAAAACAGTAGATAGCTTCTTATTCCTCTCAAGGCACTTTACCCCAGCTAAAACTTCATTCTCATTGACCGTTGGTTTAAATGTAAAGTTGACAACATTTAAATTGTATGTGTCATGATGCTCTCCCATGGCTTCGAATTCATACTGAAGCTGGTACAAGCAGTCTAGAGCAAACTCATTGCATTTGTTTAACAATTGAATGTGGAGTTTTACCCACAGATATCGTAGTGTCAGTTCTAAGCACTCAGTACTTTCGAAAATGTGAGGCTTTAAACCCAATGTGATCCCTATAGTTTCAATCACACTTAAATCATGTTTATGCTTGTCATCTGTTGGAGATGTGTTAAATTTCTCATTTACTGAAAACTCTTCCACCAAGATGTTGACTTTGGTATAGTGTAGCAGCTCCTCATCGTTGTCACCGGTGCATGTTGGAGGGTCAATATGATTGAGATAGCATTTGTTAGCTTCAATGAATACCTCTGGGAGGCCCTGTGGCCATTTCTCTGTCCACTTAACGGCTAAAATACTCAGGTAATCTTTCAAAATATCTATTATATCTCTTTTGTTTTCCATGTACTTGTTAATAAAGTTCTTGACATCTAATTGTTCATCTTCTGATCCAAAATACTCTTTTCGTTCTTCGAGTTTATCCTTCTCTTCAAATAGTTTATCAAGGTCTGATGTGTCTGGAGATGTTTCTCTAGCTTGATTTTCCTTCTTCTCAACCATTTCCGGTACTAAAGTAATAGGCACCATTTTACGCAGTGTCTCATAGATGTTATCATCTTGCTCTTGTTTGCTAACAGGTTTCTTTCGCCCAGATCTTCTCTTAGTGCACCATTCCCACATTTCCAAAAAGCTGAGTGCACTACCTCTCCTTCTTACTGGACCTTTTTTGGCTACTTTACTGTCTGAAGGTGCTTCAGCAGTTTCTGCAACCATTTCAGCATCACTCTCAATCTTTTCTGTGTCAGTTGTTGCTTTGTCTTTGTCTGATAAATCATTGTTTTCATTCTCTGATAAATTTTCTGCATTTTTGTCAAGTTCTAGAACAGCTTCTTCAATCTTATTTTCTTCTGGTTCTACTTCTTTAGGCTCCTCACAGACCTCCATAGTCTCTTCTTCAACTTCTTTCTCAAAAACAATTTTGATTTTACAGGCATGACTATAGTAATGCTCTGACATATAGTGATGCATGTGAACAAGAGAGTCTCCAACTGATCGCCAACTAAAATTGGTAATTGGTTTAACTAACTGTAATTCAGGCAAAACATATTTAAATTGCTCAGCTCTCTGTTGCTCAAGAAATATTTCATTGATCTCGTCTGCCTCTTTTATGAGTTTCTCAGCCTTTTCCTCATCAAAAGGTTCATCTTCTTTTTCATTCCATTTATAAATGGGATTAAGATATTCCATAAAGTCTCTTATGTAAGGATAGACTGTGAATATGTGTTTTCTGTATGCCAGGCCTCGCAAGTATCCTGGGTCTAATTGAAGTGCATCATGAATAGTTGAAATACATTCTTCTTTGTAGTCTAAACCGAGTAGCAATGTGACGATCTTGTCGAGGCAGGGCCAGTGACGATGATTGAGGTCTGCGCCGCGTTGGAAAGCATGGAGAGCCATTTCGTAGCGTTTGACGCGCATACAGAGCTGTCCCAGACGGTGCCACAGAGTGACATCAGTGTCGTCTAGTTCTGCAGCCGCACAGTACGCCTCAATAGCCGCGTCTACTTCTTCCGATGCGGCTAACATAGTCGCTAGATTTTTATACGATAGATACTTCAAATTAAACAAAGGACTTGGAACTTTCTCCCCTTGCGCCGGTTTCTTAACATCGTAAAGCAGTTCTGTATCGAGCAGGTCCTTTAATAACTGAGTGGCATCTTTTAGATTGCCTTTCCTTTGAAGCTCAAGTGCATTCGCGTATTGTTGCAACGCTATCTGTTCGGACGCCTCTCTTGTCACTTCTTCTTCGGATCCGCTGTCCTCCTCCGATTCTTCATTTAAAGCAGATATTTTAATCATCTTGATACTCAGCTCAAATTATTGTGATCATTGATTTTTGGATAAATAAACAGCGATAACCGGCTCACGGACCACTACTTCGATGTTTTTGACAGACTTTTGACACACCTTTCTGGACATTTAGATATTTTGATTGATAAAGTTACGTTAGTTCAGAAACTAATGAGGATTAATTTATTTGTAGATTCCAGGTATCTAGAAAAATAGTAAAAGGGATTGATTATAATATTGCTATATTTTTTAGTTATTTTCAATACATATAATGAGTAAATTTTCAAATCCTACTAATATTATAAATGCGAAAGTTTGTGAGGATGGATGGATGTTTGTTCTTCTTTCACGCAAAAACTATTGAATGGATCTGAATAAAATTTTACACAGAGATAGATTATAGTCTAGAATAGCACATAGGCTACTTTTTATCCCGGCAAAATATACGGTTCTCGTGGGATAATTTCCTACAAACACGCGGGCGAAGCCGCTGGCAAAAGCTACTATTTTTATAAATACATTTTATAAACATTTAAAAATATAAGAAAATTACCATATTAATTTTTATTTAATTTAATGAATACATAATTTTACTATATAAGGGTGGGGCTCACAAATTTTGTACCATAACACACTGGAGAGAATAACACACAATGTGACATACAACACACTGGAAAATATTGTAACACACTAGAACTTTGTAAAGGCAGGTCTACATTGTACAAAAATATTATTATTAGGTTAATAAATTAAATGAATTGGTACGTATGTGACTTCTTTTAAGACACATGATCTATATATACATGGTTAAATTTAAAATTTAGTATGTAGGGGTAGGGTAAGTAGAATAAGTATGTAGAGGTAGGGTAGGTAAGTTTGTAGGGGTAGGGTAAGTAGAATAAGTAGTAGTGGGTAGGATAGGTAGAGTAATTATGTAGGTAGGTAGGTAGAGTAGGTAAGTATGTAGGGATACGATAGGTAGAGTAAGTATGGAGGCAGGTAGGTGGGTTGATAGGGTACTTAGGCAGATTGGTAGGCAGGTGAGATAGGGTAGTCTGCATGGACCTAGATTTTTGTACCGATTTTCAGGGCAGGACAACGTCTGCCGGGCCCGCTACTTAATATTATAAATTCGAAAGTAACTATGTCTGTCAGTCTGTACCGGCTAAACTACTGAACCGATTTGGGAGAAGATGAGGAAGGATCTAGGCAACTAAAATACTAACTGTTACTCGCGATTTCGTCTGTATTTTTTTATTATCGCGGAGAAGTTGCGGGTTAAAGCTAGTTATTAATTAAGATGGGAAATAAAAGTGACATAAATTGTAACATTATTTATTTAGCTTTCATGTCAATCTCAGACATTCAGAATACTAAAGTAGAGGAACTTTGTTCACTTAACGTAAAAAATATTAAAATTATAACACAATAGTTATCAAAATGCTATTAAAGAATTATTTTCTCTCCATTGTCTTCGTAGTTCTTCCCGCTCTTCTGGTCCAAAATCTCCTATTCTTTTTCTAGTTTTTTTAGTCCTTTCTGCATTTCTTCGTTGCATTTCTTTAAATTTATTTGGGTTTTCATTTTTCATCTTCTCGCGATAATGTTTTTGCCGTTCAGCTGCGCTCTAAGGCATCTGTGTACAAAATAAGTTTTAACTCTAAATATATTTTGTGATAGAAAGAAAAAGAAGCTCTTGAACAAAGAAAATAATATTTTGTAGTTTTATGGTGTTTATATAATAATAATACCAGTCTATTATTGTCCCACTGCGGGGCAAAGGCCTCTTCTCTTATAGAAGAATAAAGAAATAAAATAATTTAGCATTATTTTTACAAACGCTTGATTTCATTAAATACGAAAAATAAACATGAAATTTTTCTAAAGCAAAATAAACATTATAACCAAGGAAAGTATTATAACTACTGTTTATTACTGATAAAGAATTATGAAATTGTTGAAAAAAAATTAATGCCTAATGTTTACTTTCGGGTAACAGTATGTTGTGAACCAAGCTTAATATTATCCAGTGTGTTACGTAACACAACATGTAACACACCATAACACACTAGACCAAACACACCAGAAGATTCTTGTGTTCACTTGAACATAGCAACTACAACTTTAAAGATATTTTAGAAATAAACCCTTAGTGAACAAGATAAATACTATTATTTAACATATTAACTAATATAATAACGAATTATAAACACGTACCTTGAAAATTCTGCATTTAAAATCCAATATTTTTCACGACCAAAACGAACACCCCAAATCAACTCATGTATGTTACGAAACTAAAAATGGCTGACATAAAATTGACACATCATTGGCGTTGCCCTAGAGTGTTGCCACCCATTAAAAGTGGTTCTAGTGTGGTTGTCATTAAAATAAAAAAATTACCACGTAACACATCTATTATAACACACTAGAAGATTAATTGGGACAAATTTTAAAATTAATAGTTTTTTAAGAAAATATTTAATTGCGAGAGATTTTTAGACAAAATGAATTACATGAACTCCCGTATTAACTACGAAGGCCATCAGAAATTATATAAACCGAATAAATATTTTGTTATGATACTATAACTGTCGAAAGACTGCACTGGGACATTTTAGTTTTATATGGAACAAAAAAAATTAAAAAGTTTCGTACACCAAATTATTTAGTAAACTAAATGTTATTTATTTTTATTTGGTACCATGTATTTTTGTCGTTTTCATATTATAATAATAAATTAAATTCTAAGGTATTCAATAAGTAAATAATACTAAATATGTGCGGTAAACAGGTGACCGAAATATTTTTTCAAAAAGTACAATTTTTTTGAGCCACACCCATAAATATCTATGTGTAATTTACTAACATGTATGGAATATTCTTGTCTGCAAATTACGAACGAGTAAATTCCATCTGTATTGTTGACAACTGATCAAACGAATGACATTTAAAAATTTGACAAACGTCAAATGAAGAATATTTAGGTTAGGTGGCTGTTTCCAAAAAAGTTATATATTCTGTAAACAAAGTAATACAAAAACGGGAAAGTAAATAAAAAATAATGCTATCCCAGAACTCGTTACTAAAGCGTACCTGGCCCATGCTAGTACAGTGCGCGGAAGCACACAGAAAACCTCGATGGGTGCCAGTCGCAAAAAGTAAAATCTATCGTATACCAAAACGTCCCGTTATTTCGGAAGATGAGCGTTTAGAGCTTCTACGTCTTCACAATAACTATAAGACTCAAATGCGGTCTATAAGGCGATTCTACCATGAGGAGATGATCAAAGAGAAGTCATCGAGAGAGAGTGCTAGTTCGGAGATGTCTCAACGCCTGGAGGCTGAGGAATGGGCTCGGTGCGTGGAGCTGAACGAGAAGTGGAACTCGCATGTCGCGGTGGAACGTGAGGAGAGAAGGAAAGTGGAGGTGATGGCACTTGAGGAATACGCCCTGAAGAGGATGGAGGCACATGATCGCACTCTGAAGGAGAGGATCGCGATAGCTTCCGAGAAAATCAAACTGCAGAAGGTAAATAAGTCATTGTCATCTTTTTTTAATTCTTCTAAAATATGATTTTACAACAGATTTAATTAGAAACTCCTAAGATAATTCTATATTGTATTGTTTGAAAACTAATTAAAAGAAATTTTGTTTTTTAATTCCTATTTAAGTCTGCTCTACAATAATGAGTTTTAAATAATCAGATAATGAAAATTTTTAAAAAATGTCCACACATTCCAGGAACTGAGTGCAACATTCATAACACCGGAGACCCTCGAAGCTGCCATAGACCATGCTCTGGCGAACCCCGTAGACTACAACTTTGCCATAGACACGAAAGGCAACAAGTATGAGGGCAGAGACACACAGATAACAAAGGCAAAGGAAGATAAGGCCAACAGTGCTACTGCTTAGAAATAGCAGATTAGTTTGTTTTGTAAATAATTTAGGTACAATAAATAATTATTTAAGAATTTCTGAATCATTTAAACTAGGTAGTTTTAAGCTATATTTCGATTAAAAAAACATCTCTCACCCAATCTTATATGGTGTCTTTTGCTAGAAGAGAAAAATGTGACGAAAATAATATAATTATATCCCTAATAGGTATTCTGCCGACCCATGTCCTACGATACCTGCACTCATCATTAAATGTCTTACTCTTCTATTCTCTCCTGCTAGCCATTGTGCTATCATTCTCACTTTATTTCAGTCCATTTTGAATTTAACTCAATATCTTTGTTGCATTCCAAAATGTACATAAGTTTTACATTGGTTTATTTTATTTCTTGATCAAACTCCGGGATAATCATGGGGTCATATAAAAAATCCCTAAATCCCGAGTTTGTTGAAGATGTCTAGGATCGAATTCTGTTCCTATACATATTAAATATGTTATCAACCAAATAAAAAACAAAATTACAGTTAATCACCATTTATTCTGAGTACACTATACTGACATGTCATGGAACATGGTCTCCCAGTTGGGCACCAGGTTGAGCTTGTGCTGTAGGGCTCCAAGGGCTACCAGGCTAGCGGAGCGCGAGGCGTCGTCCGTGCCTACTGACATCACTTCCTGGTGGAATGCTGCCTTTGTGCCCATACACACCTGGAATAAAAAAATAAAGTTGTAAAAGTCAGATAGGCAGTTGCTCCATGTCAAATACAGATACCTAACTTCATTCGGTTAGACTGGAAGCTGACCACAGCATAGTAATTGGCGAAAGGCTAGGCAGATGGTCAACAGTACAAAAATAAAAAAAACGCTTGTGAGCCAGGCTAGCGCAAACACTGCCACTACTTTTTAACACGCTTTTATTAGCTCGGGTTGTATCTATGTATGTATGTAACGGAATCTTTGAGCTTAATTTTCACCGGTTTCTAAAAGTCTGATCAACTTGAAACTTTGCACACGTCTCAAGGACCGATGACAATGCAATAATTTGATAATAGTTTCCCATTATCCTTATTTTTACACGCTTTATATTAGCTTCACTTGTATGTATGTTTGTAACCGACTCATTTGGAAGCGATTTTGACCCACTTTAAACGGCCAGATTTCGTTCAAACTTTGTAGATTTATCGAGGACCGATGACAATACGTTAATTTGAACTAAAAAGTAGGAAATAAAAAATAGTTTAAAAAAACTAAAAAACACGCTTTTTATAGAAAACCGAACTAAAAATAGAAAATAAATTTTACTTTTTAAAAAGCGTGGGGTGCTTTTCAAGGTAATATTCACCACCACCACAATATAAATATGAACAGTACGGAAACTACGAACTAACGTTCGAAGCGGCACACTCACACAAACACGCGAATCGACGAGACCCCTAAGCGGTTGTCGCGGTGCTGTCAGTCGTGAGTGCCGCGTCAAGACGATTGGTTAATGCGCACGCATTTTCGGGTTAACACGTGGTACCTACCTACTATGCGATTGCGTTTTAACTAAGAATAGGATGACCTTGGCCCTATATTAGATAAACAATAATCATAATATGAAAATTACGTGAACAAGATAAGTAATTTGCATTAAGTATTTTTTTGTTAAACTTAATTGTTGTCACAATATGGTGCCAAGGTCATCCTATCCTTAGTTGAAACCATGGAGCACATACAAAGAGGAGATGCCGTAACTGGATTTCCCTGTAACATAATGCGTGACACTTTACGGGGAGCGAGGGACGTTACAAACCACGCCCTTCTCTATTTTCCATCTAGCGGTGAATAGGACAATTAATAGATTAAGCTTTGTCGATTGTTACAATGTCGTTTTAGCTAGATGTCACTAGTGCATAGGTGACATGATGTGATACAAAGTGGCGCCATCTTTTGTCGAGCAGTGACAGTATTGTTAAGAGACAATGCACAGATTTTTCTAGAACGCTTCTAATAATTTATGAAATAAAATTACTTACACGTGAAATGTTATGCCGTCCAAGGCACCAGAACGTCTATCTGAATAGTTTTTACATGATAGCACACAACACTTCATCTTGTTCTTTAAAATAAGATAGAAAATAATAAATTAGACTGAACACTGGACTGTAAACATGTAGTTAGTACCTACGCAACGTGTGCCGCCAACTGACCGAGGCCACGCCCACCGTGATGACGTCAGGACACATTTATTGTCACAGTGCACATTAACATTATGACATCTCCTCTTTGTATGTGCTCCATGGTTGAAACGCATAGTACGGTGCGCGGCCGCGCCGGGTTAATCAGGCATCGGCGCCACATACCTATGATGCGCCATGCCGCGCGCCGCTTGCGACGGGCGTCCTCCGCGCGCCCTTCCGACAAGGATTGCACAAAACGTTTTCGTATTTTCGCGGCTCACGCCACTTGTAAAAGGTTACGCCATATTGATAAAGCTCACAAGTTGTTGTGTATTGATTTTAAACTGTTCCGTGTTATAAACAATCTTCTTATATTGGTATTGGGTTCTACCGAAGCCATGAGATTACCTATTTAAATGTTATTAGTAAACAATCGAAAAAACAATCGAGTTGAAATAACTAATTCCAACTTGATTGTTTGAGAACACAAATATTTTAATAAATACAGTTCAGTTTCAAAACATTAAGAGTGACAACCCTAATGCTGCAGTGGAGCGTAGGTAATTATTTCAACAAATAGGCCTAGTTTCCATACTGTTCATATTTATATTGTGCCACCACCATGCACCCCACGCTTTTTACGAAAATTTTTTTTTTTCACGAAAGCGTGTTTTTTAGTTTTTTTAAACTATTTTTTATTGTTAGATGCTATTCTAAGCTCAGTGCTTTCAACACGCATTCGTGTATCCCTACTGAGTGCCTTCAACACGCATTGCAATGTATGGATAATAAACACATATTTGTGTTGAAGGCAGCTTAGAATGGATCAAATGTTTTGAGCATGATGATGTTGATAGAACGGAAAACACACAGCCGTGTTCATGGCAGTGTATAGGCTAGGTTCTAGTGCGCTATTTCGTCTCTCGAGTGGTTACAAATAGCACGAGAGTGCCTAATTGGTCCAGTGATGCTGACTGCCTGGGTTTGATCGAAAACTCGACGAGTTTTATGATTTTCTCAGCAGCAATCTGGAGCCTGGATTTATGCGAGATTGATGTCAATAGGCTCTCCCCTATAGTAGACTTCAACATAACTTGCTAAATGAAACGAGGGTGTATACTATACATATAGGTACACCTCCAACTACTCTTCAGGGAATCCATTAACCACAGCTTAGCCCGCGTGGTGGTCTATGGCCCTCTCGGAGGCCTGTGTCTTAGCATTGGGAACATATTGTCAGGGAATACAGGCATGATACTTGTCACCAATATTAAATAAATCGTCATTTCTCAACTTCTTCTGCCTAGCCTTTTGCCAACTATGTTGGGGTCAGCTTCCAGTCTAATCGGATGCAGCTGAATACCAGTATTTTACATGGAGCGACTGCCTATCTGACCTCCACAACCCAGTAACTGGGTAATACGATACCCCTTGTTAAGACTGGCTGTCAGATTTTCGGTCTTCTGACGACACGTACGACGGTAAGACTGGTTGTCAGATTTTGACGACCCGTAACGACTGTCAAAGATGCACAACCTTAACCTGATGATCATCATTGCTACAAACATGAGAGGACTCACTTCAAACATAGTATCACCCAGAGACAAGCTGACTCGTCCAGAGCGATGCACCAACAGCTTTCCAATGCGACCTTCTTCTAAATCCGACAAACGACATCTATTATCTACCTGCAATCAAAGATAAAGGTTATTCAATTGGGTGTTTTCTCGTGGATCGTATATGATTGCTGTTGGTCCTATCGAAGTATTGAATAAGTACAGAGGCCAGCACATCAAGCTACCCTAATATGTCAAATTTCTTTGGTTGATTTTCAACTTCATTACGAAAGTATAGGGTACATGTTCAATTCGGAATATTTGACAGTTTGGGATAGCTTTTTTTTTAAGGTTGGGAAATCATCTAATGTCTTCTCCCACTCTGGGTGGAGCGGAAGAGAGTGTCAGACTCTTACGGACTAAACCCCATCCATGTTCCGTCCGTAGCCCTTTATGTTCCGGGGTAGCGGTAACCCTTTCGAACAATCCCGCTTTCCAGTTTGGGATAGCTTGAGGTGATGATCTGTACATACGTTGTACAAGAATGTTTTGTAAGTGCGCGTGTCCAAAGTCGGAACGAATGCCGCCATTTTGTTTTTTTTTTAGTTCCATGCCTCAGGGAAACAACGGGACACTTGTAGGATGACTCGTTGTCCGTCCGTCTGTCAGTCTGTAAACACATTTTTTTCTCTGGAATGCGTGGCGATTTAAAGTTGTACGGTCTAATCTATTAAAAATCTAAGTCAACTCAATAGAAAATACGACCATTTATGCAACTTATTTTAATACTCGTAAATAAATCAAAAAACTGGTACTTCTTGTTGACATAACATTCATAAAATTTGGCAAGAAATAAGGTTTTCAAATATTTCAGTGTGAGAATCGAACTTATGACCTCATCAAAGCAGTCAGGCAATTCACCAGCCACTACGGGCTAGTAAGAACAAAGTTATTAAAACATGCCAACGATAATTATTTCACAACGATTTCACAGTATCATTTACGTATTGAATCACTTCTGCCTTTAGTCATGCTATTTCAACATAATCAGATATGTCAGGTTGGCCGAGTGGTCTAAGGCGCCAGATTTAAGCTCTGGTTCCCGAGAGGGAGCGTGGGTTCGAACCCCACACCTGACAAATGCAGTGAGCTTTTTTATTACTTTTGGGCAGTTTTGGATGATTTTATAGACATTTTTGTACATTCTGGAGAAAATTTATTGATGTCAAGTTTTGGGGGGAACTTACTTAGACTTAATTTTTGATGACTCGAAAACGTTTTTTTTTACTATTCATTAATTTGATACCCCCCCTCGTATACCAAATCAAAAATTTATATTTGGCAATATATTATTTAGCAACCATTTGGCTAATTTAGTGTACATGGTTATTGTTACAGTATAGGTACAAAACCTTTTTACTCGGCTGCCAAACCCAGAAAAGGTTAACGCTTTTTAAAAACTTCACTGACCATACATACACAGTGTGTTAGGTTAAACGAGGGACATACTTTCAGTTGTATAGTACTCATGAAAATCAACAACTTTGTCCTTGGACCAACCGAAATATGAAAAAAAATATTAGCTGTTCCATAAATTTTGACGAATATGCGAACATAAATGTACTGAACGTAATAATTTTTTCGTGATTTCAGGTATAGTTTCATAGTCAAAGTTGGTCATTTTCATGAGTATAGTAACCCCTGAAAGTATGTCTCTACTATATACTTAAAACGGCCAATCGGAATTTTAAATAAGTATTAAAATTAAATAACAAAAAAAACATGAAAACATTATTTCTGGGACCTACTAAATGAGACCCAGCGATCACCTATTTACTTAAAAATGATGAAATGTTTTTCTGGACGGCTCGCAAGCAAGGTTCCCGTACGGTACACCTATGGACCGGCCTATTTATTCTGTAAAAATCTCTTCACTTACGTTATCACGGTGAGATGGTTACGGAATAGCACAACTGCTCACTTCGTGCTCACTTCGTGCTCACTTCATCTAAGTTTTGACGGTGAAGTTTTTACAGAATAGGCCGGCTGGTAGGTATACTTACTGGTTTCTCCACCTTCTCTTCGCCTGTGGAGGTGGAAGGTTCGTCATTCATCTTGCGGCGAGGCATGTCGTCCTCCACCTTGCCGCCGCGGCCCGGCAGCGAATCTGGTAACTGCAAGTATACGTTTATTGATTATTTATAGTTTTATTTTTTTTATTTACCTAGTTCTTTATTAGTTTTGTCTAGTTTATGTTTTGCTAGAAAAACAACAAGTAAGTAGTCCGCGAAATTTAATTTTTCTTTTTTTTTTTCCACTGCTGGGACAGGCCCACAGGAGGACTCTAAGAGAGGAAGTGGGCCATAATTCACCACACGGGCCCAAAGGGATCGGCGGATGTCTCGTGTCTTCGAATTTTTGGTTTTAAGACATGCCGGTTTCCTTCAACGTTTTGAGAGCAGTGGTGATGAAATTAAATACTACATTTCTGTATTATACACAAAGTAAATCACCTGCTTGGGTTCAAACTCACGACCTACTCGTAAGTCGAGGTCACCACTGCTCTTGCAGAAAACAAATCGAAAAAGCGTAAAAAAAATGAATTTGCAATGAGTTGCGTCTTTTCCAGCGTATATTAATGAGCCATTGCAATTTACCTGTAACAATATAAGTGTCGGCTGATCACTCCTCAGCAGGTTGACAACGTCAGTGTCCTCAAACACTTCCTTGACATCAGGGCGCGCCGGTTGTTCCGCCTCAGTTAACACTGCAACGAAACCCTAGTTTATACTCTAAATAACCAAGGCCTGTAGGCAGCGTAAACACCAGGTTAGTCACTAACCACACGAAGAAGACTCTAAATGACAAATTTAGGGGTTAAAGGTTAGCCCGCGAAATTCAAATTTTCTTACGTTATTTTATAGTTCTGTAAAAACATACTTGCTCCGGCCGCGAATCATATTTTGTACGCGGGCTACCTTAGCGCATCCTCCGTAACCTTTTGAACGCCAGTGTCACATATACGTGACAAGAAAGCGCCAACCATGAAGCAAATACTTGCTTCATGGCGCCATCGACACAAATATCTTACAATGCGGGTACACTATAATACGAAATAAACAATTAAATCATTACTTTTGAGTGTGTGTTATATAGATATCTTAAACATTGAAGCTTTGTACGTATTTAATGACATGAAACAAATCGAAAGACACCATATTGGAAAATGCATGATAACAAGAAATAAATTTGTAGCTTGGCGTGGATGGCATGCGCGTCCGTTTATGCTCTGGCGTTCAAAAAGTGAAGTGAATAAACCGTCACCAAAATATACACAACACATTATATCAGTATTCACCAAAGGCTGAAGCAGTTAAGCATCCTTATTTCACACAAAAATTGTCTGATTTAGCTACTTGAATAAGAGTTTATCATACACAATATTGAAGGTCCGTTGACACGGCGAGCTAAAGCACTGGAGTCGTGAAGGTCGGGCGTGCCAGGGACCGTTTTATGTAATTTTGACGACCAAAAAATGCTGATTTCCAGCCTAGTTTATTTATTCAAACTAGGCTGAAAATCACAGACTTTTGATTTTGACCCCATCATTCATAAGGCAAATAATATAGGAGCATTAAATAAAGCCCAAAGCAAAATGTGTTTTACGCTTATTTGCTTAAATCAGCGATACGTTGTATATAATAATTATGGTTGAGATGACCCTTCATTCAATGTTATTTTTACATGAAATATGCTGTGAAAACGTACAATAAAATAATAAAAATACAGCACGATATTTGAAACCAAAATCCAATATTAATCAATTAAGGTTTTTAATTATTTTTGTTTGAAATATTAGTTCTACATTCCGTTTACCGTTTAACTGGATTGGAGGTGACAAAACTAATAAAGATAAAGATAAATTTATTTGTCATTTTTGCGTACCTATACATGCAAGTTAAAATAAATAGTTCTCTTTCTTTTTCATGTGGTTAGTGACTAACCTGGTTAAAGAATAAATAGTTTGAATTTGACTACTTTAAATTGATCTTAGATTTTTCTCTTACAATCTCTTCTCAAATTAATTTCATGTGCCCCATTTTAATAAACGCACAGTAAAGCTATAACCATTTTTGCATAAATTTAGTCCGCGTAACGCGTTTATTAATAAAGCAGTGATAGCCTAGTAGAGTGACCGTCGCACTGCCAAGTCATAGGTCTCGAGTTCGAACCCAAAGCACGCACCTCTGATTTTACAGATTCATGTGCGCATTGATAACTATCACTTGCTTAAAAATCGGTGAAAGGAAACATCGTGAGGAAACCAGCATGACTTTTTTTTTTTTTTTAAGGTTGGGAAATCATCCAATGACTGCTCCCGCTCTGGGTGGAGCGGAAGGGAGTGTCAGACTCTTACTGACTAAAACCAAACCAGCATGCCTGAGAGATATTTCTCAACAGCGCATGTGCAGCTAAGTCAGAGGCCCATGGGCAGCATAAAACTCTGACACCAGGTTAGTCACTAACCACACGAAAAGAAGAAGAAGAATAAAGGAGAATCTGTTAATCCAGTTAAACAGCACAAAAACAATACAATAAATAAACACAAATTCCGAATACATAAGTAATGCATCGAAAGTGCCTAATTAATAGCTAATTATATATCCACTGCCAATGTAGCCACTCCTCGAGCCGATGGAAACAGTTCGCATGGCGGAGCAGAGCTGCAAATGTAATAATGATGTCCCGAGTTACGTGGAATGCGTGACTTACGTGGTGCAAGTTGAAGTAGAACCAAAGGATCCCTATAATACATGTTTTTTTTTTTAAGGATTTGAGGAGTTAAAAATGTGGAAAACATGACAAATGCCGATTACCGTATAATATTTTATTGCGCACTAGTTTTTTTGCTCAAAAAGCGGTAAGCATGATAAAAATCTATACAGTGTGTTAGGTTAAACGAGGGACATACTTTCAGGGATTACTATACTCATTAAAATGAACAACTTTGATTACCTGAAATCACGAAAAAAAACAGCTGTTCAGTACATTTATGTTCGCATTAGGTATTCGTCAAACAAAATGTATGGAGCAACTGATAATTTTTTTCATATTTCAGTTTTTTTTTTCAAATAGGCACAAGAAAAGCACTTTTGAACGTCAAAAATGAACAAGAAATAGAATTGATTCTAGTCGCCCCTTCCAAAAGGTAGGAGTTGGTTCCATGGACAAAGTTGTTGATTTTCATGAGTACGATACAACCTGAAAGTATGTCCCTCGTTTAACCTAACTCACTGTAAGTATAAGTAGTAAAATATGCTGTGGTTGGCGAGATGCAGAAAGAGACAAAATAAATGGAAAGACGGAAGAGAGGCCTTTGTCTATAAAAATACGATCAAGAAAAGTAGGAAAGATGTAGGACCACAAATATAAGTCACCACGTATATCCAAAACCACGTAACTCGGGATATAACTTCAATAATTAAAATACCGCAGTCGTTATCCTCCGGCTCACGCTTGACGATCACCTCCTGTTTTACCTTCACGGTCGGTTTTACTTTGGCCCAGCCTATAAAAAATATCATTCAATGTTAGACACCAACGATGAAGATGATACTATAAGGTATAGTGGATGTGTCCTGAAAAATAGACCTTAAAGATTCACAGAAAAAATATTAAGTATTCATATTACTGAACCAAATTACAACATTTCAACTATTTAAACTCTCACACTTTGTCTACGCTTAGAACGTATATGCTGCGCTAGCGCAACCTATAGTACTCTGCGCCTACGCAGCTTACACGTGCGTAAACATTACACTTGTCTTTTACGCGACATCAACGCTTATGCAGGACCTACGCTCAATGCAAAAATACTCTAAATCCTACTACTATTTCACAAAACCATGCTTGCGATAATACTTTTATTGTAAAATTAATCTCTATTTCTTATATTTTGGCGTGCCATAAATAATATTTTATCCATCTATACATAAAACATGCTAACACAACATACGTACAATATAGGGATGTCTAAACATTTTTGTTGTTTTTATTATATTATTCGTCAGCTAGATTATTTAAAAATATTAGACACGTATTTTTTCTTATTTTACGTAATCAAAAGCTTACGCCGATACACTGAGTTAAAATGTGGCATTTTTTTTAATGACATCTCGCAGTTCAACCATAGGGTCGTCTTCTGTTTAACCGGACTTGCCTGTGGATGCCACAAAATAATTGTAGCCTCCAGACAGGGCTTATAAAAACTTATAAACTAAGCGACTACACGCTATGGGCACCCCCTGTGGGGTACGGACTTCGGCTTAGGGCGTCGCTAGGGGAGGACAGCAAGGCACAAGCTGGATTGGGTGTAAGTGTGGCATGACAACACACTACAGATTTTATGGTTACTTTTGGCGTACCGAACCCCTAGACCCCAAGTTTAATGCGTTTTATCTGACTCATTTTCTATTAATAAAATAAAGCAAAAAATACGTGTCTAATATTTTTTTATTATTTGACTGACGAACTAAATATATATTTATCTTTGTATCCAGGCATCATACCTATTATACAGGCTGTAACTGAAAGGGTATATACATAACAAAAGCATATGCTACAGACCACCAAACTGAACAATTTTTAGTATGGGATTAACTCCGAAATCGCAAAAAAAATCAGCTGTTCTAAACATTTTTGGTCACGGGTTCGTCAAAATGTAGGGAACAGCAGATTTTTTATAGGTCGATTTCGCATTTGGTCCCATAGTAAAAGTTGTTCAGTTTGGTGGTCTGTAGCATATGCTTTTTTTGTTACAAACAAATATACCCTTTCGGTTACACCTAGTAGAACACTAGCGGAATAATAATTGCCAACGAATTTCTCAGCATAATTACATTTTATACTTCATCACAAACATTCAGGAAGAAAATAATAAAATGAGTGCAATAAAGTGAGTACAAAGGGTACGTACCACCGTCATCCATGGGCAGTTTGATGGGCGCATCCCTCTCCAGCACGTGTTTAAAGTCTTCACTACTCTCCTCATCCGCCATATTGCTGCCATCGTTGAGCACGGACTTTATCTTTTGCTCTTCTAATTCCCTATCGATCTGGAATTGAATGATCAGAATTTTTAAATAAAAAAACAGGGCTGTCAAACTCAAACTCAAAGTATTTATTTCATATAAACCAATTACAGGCACTTTTGAATTGTCAAGGGGGTCGGTCAGTCAGAAAGATGAAGCTAGTTGCCCATTCCAAAGCAGTTGGTACCTATGGAGAAGAACGGGCTGTGTAGCGGTGAGAAATGTACAGACGCTAGCACATCGAGCTATCCCAAACTGTCAAATTTTCTCAATTAAAAATGAACCTTATGTCTTTGCAATAAAGTTGAAATACTATCAAAGAAATTTGACAGATTGTGGTAACTTGATGTTCTGGCCTCTGTACATTTACATTACACCCCGTGTTTACATAGTCGCTCGTAAGAGCGACTATGTAAAAAAGATGTATGATCAGAATCAAAATACTTATTTATTTGTAAAACATAGGTAAGTATTTACATAAAGATGTTATGTTAACATGTTTGGGCGCTATGTTTGGGCGCTATGTTTGGGCGCTATGTTTTGCCGTGAAGGTGTACATATATTTAGTAAAAAAATGTAATTAAAAACGAAATAAAACAAAAATCTATACTAATATTATAAAGAGATAATATTTGTATGTATGTTTCTAACGAATAAACTCAAAATCTACTTAACGGATCTGGATGAAACTTGGCACAAATATAGATTATAGGCTGGAATAGCATATAAGCTTTTTATCTCGTAAAAATGTACGGTTCCCGTGGGATAATTTCCTACAACCACGCGGGCGAAGCCGCTGACAAAAGCTAGTTAAACTATAAAAATATTTAAAAAAACATTTATAAAATCTGGAATAGTATAATAACATTTATCAATTAATAGCGAGGTGAGAGCTTTCTTAAACTTAACTAATTTTATATATTAATTACTAGATGCTGCCCGCGACTTCGTCTGCGTGCATCCTAATTCTTTTCGTGTTTTAATAAAAACTAGCTTCCGCCCGCAGCTTCGCCCGCATAATATGTCGACAAATTATACACATAAACCTTCCTCTTCAATCACTCTATCTATTTAAAAAAACCGCATCAAAATCCGTTGCGTAGTTTTAAAGATTTAAGCCTACATAGGGATATAGGGACAGAGAAAGCGACTTTGTTTTATACTATGTAGTGATTAGTCCTACATAACAACAGGTATTTGTCAGCGAAAGTCCCTTCAAAATCAAGCCAGGCGTTTCGGCTGTAGAAACTTTCACTGTTCACGATGTTTGCAGCCTAGTTCGGACAAATAATTTTTGGTTTAAATTGAATGTGTCTCCATGTCAGTGTCGTGAGGACGACTGTTTGTTTGTATGCCTGACAGTAAAGCTTTATCTTATAATATACATAGAGCCTGTTGCAACCAACTATGAGAAAAGACCAGAACTAAAAATCAAAGAAAGCTGATTCTTTTTACTCTTTTGAACGCCAGAGCATAAACGCACGCGCGTGCCCTCCAATACAAATTTATTTCATCTTGCTGTCACAAATTTCCCAATATCCATGGTCTTTTTTTTCGGCTCATCACTAATATTTAATTTGTTTTAATTATAGCTTTATTTACAATATGACATAAAATAATTTAATATTTACAAATAAGTACTTATAAATATTAATAATAACTATGTACAAGTATATAACTCAGGAGGGAAAAATTTATCTAAGGTGTTGGTGTCTTTAAATTTGTATCATGTCATTAACCCTTTAACCGCCCGACTAAGTATCAGTTGTCGTGCCCCCAGCGCCCAACTCATAAAAAAAAACTTTTATTTCAGACGAATATGGTCTTGCAATTACATAAACAACGAAATCCGAACATAGATTCTCAGTCGTATAAACACGACTCAGGGCGGCACGGGCACGACAACATTTGTCGTATTAATCCGACTGGAGCGGTTAAAGGGTTAAATACGTACGAGAGCTTCAATTTTTAAGATATCTATATAAACACACTCAAAAATAATGTTTTTTTGTTTTTTTTCGTGTTCTATAGTACCCCCATTGTCATGTGACGTTCAGGGCATGCGTGTGCTTGTCACGTATATGTGACAATGGCGTTCAAAAGGTTAAGAAGCCTACATATTTAGAAAGTAATATCTAGAGGATCGATTAAACATATCCCCTCGTAAATTAAGGCTCTAGATACGCCATCTTACCTTAATAACATCTTTAACTCTAATGGTGGGCTTCTGCATAGCCTGTACAGTATCTCTTTCGGAGTCTCTGCTGCCGTATGAGGCTCGCGATGAATGTCGCTCAGCACTGCCCAGACCTGGAAAGCGTGGATGGCAAATTAACTGAAGGAAACCGTTTTTAGGAATTTCTCTTAAGAACTGCTAAATAGATCATGGAAGGCTAGAGATGTTTATAAATACACAAAAACAAAGAAAGAAAATATAAATGTTCATGTCCTCCTGTTTATGAATGCTGTGGTAGCAGTGCTGAGTGGCCCCGTGTGGGCTGGATATACATATAAGTTTATTGACACTTATCGTGGCACAAGTATAAAATCAAAATCAAAAGTCATTTATTCAAACAAGGCTAAAAATCAGCACTTTTTGAAGGTCAAAGTTACATAAGACAGTCCCCCAAAAACGCCCACCCTTCACCACTTCCTAGTGCTTTAGCTGGGAAGAAGTGGCGCAACAAACTCCCCAGCAGCACAGCTGTCTGTTTCGTTGGAAGAACCTGATCCTACACATTTACACATTTTTATAAGAATGAAACACCTTCTTTTCCCTGCAATATGAATATAATAGGCTAAAATCAAAGAATTATTAAATTGCCTTCTTCTTAGCGTGTTGGCGGCAAAAGCAACACACAATATTTTTTTATTTGTTTATAACACAAGACTTGTTCGGTAAGTGGTCTGTTTAACTCTGGGAAAGGCCTATTAGTAGAAATTATAGTTGCCATTGTGGTGAAAGGATTAACCAATCAACAGAAGTCAATTGCCCAGGTTGCGTCAGACTTAAAAAAAGGTCGGAGGATTTTACCTTCAGAGAACACTCCGCTAGATTTAATAATGTTGGGTCCATTTCTAAAGTTCTTATTTCTGTCATTTCTCCTGTCCTTTCTGTCTTTGTCATCTTTTCTCTGATTCTGTTGTTGTTTTGATGGGCTGGAATTATTTTATAAGGAACTAAGATTAGATTTAAACTTTATAAGTACACATGCACCCCACCCTGGCTTCCCACGCACATAATATCACGCGGCCGAAGCCACGGGCGAAAGCTAGTAATAAATATTGCCTATGTTACTCAGAAATAATTTAGCATTCTAATGGTTAAAGAATTTTTGAAATACATCCAGTTTAGGTCTATTTGTTACAAATCTTTCCTCCTTACACTATTGGTGCAGAAAAAGTCTTATATAAACAACCATAAGAACCAAAAAAAGTTCCAAAAAAACAAATTGTTTTGCTTACCAAGAGTTGCATTTTTTATTCCCAAACTGGGCATATAAATAGACTCGTAAGCTAATTTAACCTGTGATAATAAGTACTTGAGCGAGTGTCAAGTATGCAAAGCTTCATTATTGGTAAAGATACAAGAGTCTTCACTTTAACCACTAACGGTCAGTAAATTATAGAAATCGGCCATTAATTAATAGCTTTAAAAAAGCAGTATCCAGTAAACATTTGCAATTTCAAAGGGGCAAAGGGTGAATACACCAGTTCAGTGTGAAAACTTTGTCCTTAATAAGTAAAGAGAATATAAGTTATGGGTATGTGGAGATTTTAACACGTTGAACGCCAACGCGGTCACCGTGTGTCCGACAAACAATAGTTTTTCTATTGTGTCTGCTGAGTGGTAGGGTAGTCAATGACTTAAGTAGCCATGTACTTAAAATCTCCACATACCCATAACTTACATTCTTCAAAAAAGATGATAATGATCATTCCACAGGAATTCTAAAACTGAGAAGCATTATGTAGATAATTATTCTTACTCTTTTTATAAGGTAAATGGATGATGTATGGGATGTACCATAATTGTAAAATCTACATAGTATAAAAAGAAAACGTGACTCATTGAATGGTCTATCAACAGCTCAAACTACTTAATGGACTGGGATGAAATTGAGCATAAAGATAGCTTGTTATTATGACGTACGTACCCACTACGCGAACAAAAACGTGGGCAGAAGCTAGTTACAAACAACCAACTCACTTCTTAGACTGAACATTAGTAATAAGGTGTCAACTATTTTACGACTAGTCGAAGACAGTTAATGATTCGTACAATTTCGCATTGCTATCAGACGAAAATCTTAATGAGCATATACAAGCCAAATCAACGAAGAAAACAGTCAATAAAAGACATGATTACCCTTTATTTTTATTCCTCGACACGTTCAGATTAGGTGTGAATACTTTTTTATTAGTTTTGATTCCGCCCAAGGTGAGGTCGCGGGGTGGTTTGAACGAAGCCAGACGTTGCATGGGGTCAGGCCCAAGGCCATTCGTTTTGGAAGACTTATCTTCTGACATTTTATTAGTCCTTATCTTAACTTACAAATTAGGAAATCTGATTCATTTTATAATAATACGCGTGAGTTTGTTTTGAAATGAATGTATCTGTCAAAATAAATTGGTTATTTTGACAACGTGTTGACAAAATAGATTTCGTTCAAAATTTTTGAAAACAGTCAACAATGATTTCGAATTTTTCATAAATATTACCAAAGTATCCCAACTTCATCAGACATATTATAATGATGATGAGTAGAAAATTCCGTTATTTCCCATCTCCAACCCCCACCCCAAAAGGCTGTATGGGTCGCGGTGGGGACGCTGCTTTACACTCTTCGCGTCTGCCAAAAGACTCAGTAACATGTTTGACAACTTTGACAGACCAAACGTCGGAAAAAAAAACTTTATTATTCAAAAAACCGTTTGCCGTTCAACGAATGTTTGTTTGTTGTGCGATTGATTCCTAATATTGAGAATACACTGGTTTTCGAGTAAATTCGAGTATTGTTATTGAATTAGATTGCAATTTGTGTCCCTGACGACATGGCCGAGTCACTGTTTGATATTTTCGGCGACCACCTGACTAGGCAAGCTGTGAAAAATGTTTCGCGCCAACCGCTATCGAATATCGGTAAGAACTTTTATTTCCATCACTTTTTTAGAACTTTTAATATATATAGTATCTTGAGGTATAGTTCTTTGCTTGCCCTGATCATAAAATAACCGAATAACTAAAGTTTTTCCTTACCTTCTTGACCAGTAAAGTACCCCCATTGCAAAAATAAAGTCAATCGTTTCTTTCAGAAAATATGGGCAAGATCGTGTCTGCTGGACCAGTGAAGCCTAATGAACCGGTAAAGAAGTCTGAAGGACCTAAGAAGTCTTTTCTCTCTAACGCTGGGAAGGCATTAAAGAATACTCCTGTGCGGAATGTGTTCACTCCTAGAGCTGTCAATGTTGGCTCCATGATATATAGTGATGAGAACAATGATAAGCAACTCTGTGGGGATGATGTGGAGTTCCACAAACCCTCATACAAGTATGGTAAGTTTGGAAAAACAAGTATTAAAAGTGTCTGGTTTCGTGGTGATTTTATTACCAAAACATGAAACACTTTTCCTCATTGTTTATCAAATAAATAATTGTACTCATATCTTATACAGGTTATATTACAGATAATTTATTTTCTTTTGCCATAGACAATCACCACAGAGACTTATTTGACTACCTGCCAGTACCAGAACCTGAGATCCTGAAGCAGTTCTCTCCACCCAACACTCCTCCACCGGCTACTAAGAGATACAGCATTGATTTCAACTGCTCATACCAGGATGAATTCTTTAAAGGTAAAATAATACTGTAATATCAATATAAAACTATTTCAATGTAGGCTTTTTTATTTTTTTAAGGCTGAGTAATCATCCAATGACTGCTCCCGCTCTGGGTGGAGCGGAAGGGAGTGTCAGACTCTTACTGACTAAAACCCATCCATGTTCCTTCCGTAGCCCTTGTTCCGGGTGTTCCGGGGTAGCGGTAACCCTTTCGGACAATCCCGCTTACCCGGCAGGCTTGGCCCTGAGGGGCCCCTTCGTATGCTGACATCTCTTTGAGGCGCGCGTGGAACATATACGCGCCGTACGGCACGGGTCTGGTGCTGATCGGACGGTGAGTCACCCATTACTCACCGTCCGCAGGCCCGCGCCTACGGTGGCCGGGAGTCGTCATGTGGCTCCCGATGCCCGGGGCGTCTCCTGCGGCGGCTGGGACGGGAGGACCTTTCTCTCTCCGATCCCGCCACCTCCTTCGTGAGCATAACTTTTTCGCAACAGGAGGTGACTGCCTCCCACTCCCTCTCGCCCCGGACCATGGCTTGCACCAGGGCTGGGCGCGAGAGGTCGCCGCCGCCGATGCCGATCGCCTCTACCAGGACACGGCGGTGCTCCGCCCAAGCGGGGCAGGTTTGCACCGTGTGCTCTACCGTGTCCTCTGGGCGATCCTCGCAGTGGTGACACCCGGGCGTTTCCTCCCGCCTGATGATGTGCAGGAACCTCCCGAAACATCCATGTCCGGTGAGGACCTGTGTCAGGCGGTAGGTGAGGGCGCCGTGACGCCTCTCTAGCCACTCCTCAAAGAGGGGACTTACCGCCACTTTCAATGTAGGCTGGGAATTATTACTTTCACTGGCTAAAAAGCAGCAAGTTTTAAATTAAGTAGACTACTAAAAAGGTCATCTTGGATTTGTCTCTGGATGATTTTAAGCTTTAGTTGGGGTGTACACTGAATTTCATATTATGTATAGAAATAAAGGAAGGAGGGAAAGGAGTTTTAGTAAAATTCAAACTGGGCAAACGATCTGTGTGGGCAAACTGTCTGAAATTAAACAGGATTTTCCGGAAGGATAAAATTAAAAAAGAGTGTCCAAGGAGCTTCCTGTTGCGGGGTAAGCGGGATTGTCCGATAGGGTTACCGCTACCCCGGAACATAAGGAACATGGATGGGTTTTAGTCAGTAAGAGTCTGACACTCCCTTCCGCTCCACCCAGAGCGGGAGCAGTAATTGGATGATTTCCCAGCCTTAAAAAAAAAAAAAAAAAAGAGTTTCCTGTCAGTTCTTCTCCATAGGTACTGCTTTGGAATGTGCAACTAGCTTCATCTCTCTGACTGACTGACCCCTTGACAGTTCAAAAGTGCCTGTAATTGGTTTATATGAAATGAATACTTAACTTCTCCCCGGGAACACAAAGAGCTAAGGAAGGAACATGGATGGATTTTAGTCAGTAAGAGTGTGACACTCCCTTCCACTCCACCCAGAGCGGGAGGGGTAATTTGATACCTTCAAAAAATAAAAGCCAGAATAAAGTATCCCTTTGTACTAGAAGTACCCTTAATGTTTTACTAGCATAAACCTAATATCATTTTTGTGTACTTGTTTCCAAACATGTAACTTTCTCTTTTGCAGATGATTTCTCAACTGGAAGTGCACCAGACGATGACCTAGGCCTCCCTGATTTGTACTGAAAACTATGATGACAATGTTTAAATTAAGGCTATGAGTTATAAATAATAATATATATGACCGTGGTGATTTAACACCAACCATCTTGTTAATATATTAAAGTAAAGGGTGCAGCCAGATTTCACTTACAGATAACACACAATTTATGTTAAAATTCAAAGTGTAATTTCTGCATAAAAATAGGCCTGTTATATTAAGCCACTGTCAAGTTACTGATACATATTGAGATGCTGGTGATAAACCTTATTGTTCTGAAAGAAATAATGCTCTCAAAAATATAATTGAGAATGGTTTTTTATAACAGGCCTTAGTTCTTCATCACAGTGAATCTCCAGTCAGAAATAATAGTTACAGTAAAACAGTATAGGGATTCAAGGGTGTATTGGAACAAAACTTTATAATAGATTTTAATGTTGAAATAAATAGTTTGTTGCCAAAAACGACCCTTAATCGTTCAATATAATACAGTAAACATATTAGAGCCCTTTTTGGCCACAAAGTATTACTTCACTGTTAAAATTTATGGTAAATACTGTTTACCAACCCGCACTGGGATTATAGCTAAATTACTCCCTCTCATAGAAAGAAGTCCTGTGACCCAGCAGTGGGATCATTATTGGCTGATTAAGCTTATAAACTCTTTACTGGGATCTAGTTCTATGACATTATCCAACCCAATGAATTTGTGAGTCCAATCTGGCTGCAGCCTGCATAGGAATAAGTATTACATTAACCCTTCTTTGCATGAATTTTTACTTTAAAAAAAAAAAAATCATGTGTTTGTAATTCAGTTCATACATTACAGGAAAAATAAATAAAAAAATATTTGTCTATTTTTACAGCTTTTTTTATTGAAAAAACGATATGATGGATTTTTCCATCATCATGCAAAACAGCCTTATCACGTTCATACATTAATTATTTATTAGAGCATACACATTTTATATTTATTTACATTATTACTCCCGATGAAAACGTAGGAAACAGTTGTTGTTTTTATTTAAGCACAAGTTTAAGTTACACTTGCTACAACGTATCGTGGAATAGCCCTTACAGTGTGGGTATTTACATCTAAGAGAGGTAGAAACTAGTGGCAAATGATCACACCCATCTCTTCTGATGTCTTTTGGGGGAGGAACAGTAGCTGGGCCTCTTTTTCTCTTGAGGTCCAATTGATGTTCAAGCGAACTGGTGCTTGGACGACCTTTTCTCACCTCTGTGTCTTCTCCTATAGTGCATAGAACTTGAGCCAACTCATTCCGAAACTGACCCAAGGAAAGAATATTATTTTTTGTTACACCTCGTTTGTTTGCATTTTTTTTATATATTATCCAAGCATTAATAACTGTTAAGTCCAGTAAATGAAAGAATATTCTTAGGTACCATTTTTTGGACCTTATAGTTATATGATATCTTCCCAGAAAACTATCCATTAGATCCACCCCCCCCATATGTTTATTATACTCTTGTACAATATGTGGACATGAAATTGATACTTTCTCTTTTTTGGTTTTATCATATCTTGTAACAGTAGATATTGGTAACGATCCCACATATGTAGATAAAAGTGTAACCACTTTATTGTCCTTCCAGGCCACACAAGCCATGTCGATACCATCATATGAAGAAACCCTTTCTTCATAGCTGCCTCTTGCTACTGATTTTTTCATAAACTCCTTTTTTTCCGGCAATTTCGACTTTGGGATACGATTTTGCTGTACTGTACCTACAGAATGAATACCATTTTTTGCTAAATAATGAACCAAAGGCAATGAAGTGTAGAAGTTGTCAAAGTAAACTATGTGGTTAAGCAACCTTGGTACTCCTCTAACTAACCGAATGACAACATTTCCTGTGGCTCCAATATCAGGCTCTCCATCTAATCGCCCCGTATTTTCTTGGCCTGAATAGATCTCAAATTTGTGAGCAAATCCAGATAAATCGCAGAGGACATAGAGCTTGAACCCCCATTTATGGGGTTTATTTGGCAGGTACTGCTTTAGAAAATGTGCCACTTTAGTAGCACACATCTGTTCGTCTACCGAGAGCCTCTGTTCCATTGGTATGTTCGAAAACTTCTCATTTAGATGTTCAATGACTGGCCGTATTTTGAACAATCTATCATGATCAAGATGGCCTACAGGTTTGTGATTGTCATTGTTTTGGAAATGCAATGATAGTTTAATTTTTTCAAACTTATTTACAGGCATTACAGATGAAATGGGACTATATCCAAATGTTGGAGACCAATAGGATCTAGTACTTGGAAACCTTTGAACAGACATGTATAACAATATACCGAAAAACTTTTTCATGTCAGATACTTTATATATGACTGAATTATTAGGGTCTTTTTGAGTACTATAAAGATTGGTTTGATCCACGATTTTCTGAATAAAATCTTTATCAAAGAAGTACATGAAACACTGATATGGAGTTTCAAGTTCAGCAATATGAGATGGATATTGGGAGTTTCCCAAGAAAACAACTTTATCCTCATCAAAGTTGAAAAATGTTTTCTTCCATATCAGTTTCCTTTTGTCCAATAAATTAGGCATACTACCACTGGGAATAGGGTCCGGGTCTTCTTGCACTTCCATGGGTTCTTGAACTAGGGGTGGATCGTTCCCAATATCTTCCTCATCCTCTTCATTGTCACTTCCTTGTAATACATCTTCAAGTTCTTCTCTGGTAAAAAAAGGTTCCTGTAATTGCTCTTCATCCGAATCTTCCACATCCTGTCCATCTTCTGATAACCATCCATCTTCCAGTAGCGCTAAGTAATGTTCTATGTCTTTCTCCTTCAACGTATCCTGCAATGATAACAAATAACAATAATTTTAAAAGAAACTTCATTTCCATAGTACCAATATAGGTGTTATTGCATACTGATGTAAATTTACATCATATAAAAATGGTACAATTTTAAATACAATATCGATGATTGCAACAAAAGTTGTTAATAAAAAAGTAAAACTAACCTTTTTTCTATTCATTTTCAGCTTTTTTCACCACTTTTTGTCGAATCTTCTATTCAAAAAACTTTTTCAAATAGCACACTACAACAAAGTTTTGACAGGCCAGTAAATTCAAAACTTTTTGACATAAAGTCACTTGACGTTTGCTTTTTTTTTTATTCGGCAAGTTCCGTTTCGTTCAGAAATTGTTACCAATTTGATTCAATTACAAAAAGACTGTCTGTGTGGAGTCCTATAATGTTATTTTTCCTTTTAAATGGTATGATGGAAATTTCCATCACGATGCAAAGAAGGGTTAATGCCCTTGTATGTCATTTGTTGACTCGCTAAACTATCAGTTAATTAGGTTATGAGGCAGCTTGCTCATCCTACATGTTCTTGAATTATATTCTTATTTGAGACATGTGCATTTTATTGAATAATATACTGATAGCAAATAATACATGGTTTATCCAAATTAATCTGCTTTCATAAAAAAAAATGGTCACTTCTATTTTATTCGATTGCTTCATAATTGAGAGGCATTATGTATTATCGCCATAAGTTATTATACCAGTGATAGTAATTTAGCTGCTAATTAGGTATTTCAGTATTATGATCCAAGATATTTCAGACATTTTTCAAACTAAATTGAAATAAAATGTAATTTAAATTGGTATAAAAGTAATTTATTATAAGAATTATTTACATCTTTTATTTTACAATGATACACCTTATCATAAAATTATTAACAACATAACATAATAATTATAATCATCCAGCTTATTCCTTGTTATAAACCGAACAGTGTAAACAAATAAGATGTAACATATTCAACTATCTAATTTGTTATGCATTTATAGATAGGCGCTGGGCGAAGCATCGCGTCCTGTGTATGTTGGCAGAGAAAAGGTTACCAAATATCTATTTATGTTTAATGAGTAGTAGGTAGATATGGTTGACATAACATGATGCCTGTATTCCCTCAACCAATAGTAAACTGCAATAGTGTCCCAATAGTTAACCACACTCACTTGACAGCAGTTTACTGTTAGTAAATTGTGTCCCTCTAGTTATTTTTAGTAATCAAACTGATAATAGTCCAGAAAGGACTGACCACAGTTATTAAAAATGTATGAGCACCATGCAACAGGGGTTGAACCTATTGCCATCTATCAGACAAAAATCCTGACTCCCAGACTGCTACTAAGTAATTCCAGATGGAAATATTCATACTTGGCTCAACAAGAGAAACGCACCTAGACCGACCTTATGCTCATAGTAGAGCTTGCAAAGAACAGACCAACAAGGCATGTTACGCATAAATTATAATATAAATCATGCTCAAACCAGTAATCTGTAAGGATGGCTGCACTCAAATATACCGCACTCCACTTGAATGCTGCTTATGTTTTGTTAGTACAGCACTGTTCTATGTATAACATTAGTTAAGCTTATTATCTACCTCCAATAAATACAACTTACTCAATAATCTAACACTAGCTTATGTTAAATACTTTTTGCCTAGAAACTGGACCTTTTTCTCAAACGCTGGCAATGTGATGAGGGTGTCTTCTTTATAGAAGGGGTTTAGCATCAACTTGATGTATGCTTCATACACATCTGTGAAGAAATTCTTGATGCTATCTTCATTGCGGGCATCATGGACCATTATGAACCTCATCTGGAAATATTGCAGAGGCTGAGTTAGTTAGTACCAACTACTTTTTTTGTTGATACAAGATAATTTTTTTTTTGGTCAAATGTATTAGCAGTAAAGTGGCTGGTTCAATGCAGGTAGCACAGTATTGGTGCAGCATTTCGGTCTTTCGTGTATCACAGAAACATGTGTTACCTTTGCATAAAGATATTTATCAATACTTTATGCACAAGCAACAAAGGCGGGCTTAAGCCCGAGTCACTTAAATTCTGTTATAAATAAGCTTTTAAAAAATATATATGTTTTATGGATCAGAGGCTTGATAAGCTTACCTGGCTAGCAGTCACAAATGCAGACACAAACCACTGGTTGAACTTGTCAACAGACTTCAAGTATGTGTTCGTAACTTTCCACATATGCTCATCCACCAGGTCTAATGCTGCATGGGCTATAAACTGATTCAAATGTCTGTTGTCTTCTTTCTGTAACAATACTGTTCATTACGACCAATAAATTAAGCATGGCGAAATATAGATTAATAACTCAGCAGTTCCACAACACTTGCAAGACAGAAACCAGGGAAATTATGGGAGGAAAACAAAAATGGGATGGATACCTTTGGTTCTTTCGTGACTGGAATGAAATCCATTTCAAATATTGGGTTGTCGGAATGACCGACGATAACGAAATAGTAAGTTCCTGCCGACATCCTGAACTTTTAGTTTCATAAATCTGTAGAAAAAACAGTGAAAATCATGAAATCTTTATTTTTGAAGGTGTCATAACTTCCCAAAATAATCGAATTCACTGTCATTGTGACAGACTGTCAATCACAAATGTCAACCTTGAACATTTAGAGCATTTGTTTGAGAAAAACGAAGACAAACTTACCTGAAGCTTTTGTATAACAAAAGAGATAGAAGATAAATCATGCTAACTCATGTCAAATGGCCGGGCTATCTGCACTGAAACTTATTGATACGTTCAGATTAAGTGGTAAATATAGCGTAGCCTTCATGTAGATCCAAAGAAAACTGTGCCGAACTAAAAAAAAAAACTAAATTGGCGGGAACTTGTTCGTCAGAGAAACAGTCGATTTGGTAGCAGCAAAAAATAAATAAAATAATAACACAAAATGAACAGCAATACAAGTAATATAGCTCCAACACAGGTAAGTGGTTATAATTTTGGAATGGTTAACAATTTTTTCCTTTTATTTTAGATTTATGGGCGACACCGATTGATAAGTTAATGATATGGAGAGGAAGTTGGACAAAATACGATTCCGTATTATCAAATTCGATCCTCCGTGTTCAGTTTGATCAACTTTTAATAACATCGGACACAAAGATTCTAGAATCGTTTAATATGCATCATAGAATAAAAGGAATTTATAAAGAAGACGTTCTTATCTTAATCGTTAACAACTCTTGTCAAGAAGTAAGCATTTGTATGATTTTTTACTCATTTTACACTCGCAGGCCACTGCTGCATGAATTGGTACGGTCGCTGACTAATCTAGGGGTTAAAATATTTATAAATAAATAACGTACGTTTCAGGTGAGGAAAATAAAATTTCAAATAAAATCCAATCCACACGAATGCCTTCAGATGCTTGGTCAACATTTTCCAGTGGTAAACCACAAGAGTAGGCCAGCCAGCCATATCAACGCTAAATATCGAAATGTGGACGATATCCTTAAACAAGCATTAGAAAATAAAGGTACCTTTATTAAGTCGATCGTTGTTGATAGAAGATACTATAATAATGTAATTTTGTCGTAATAAACTGAAGTGTTGTAAAAACTGAAGCACCTTAATTACTTGATTAATGGATTCTCAAACTCAAAGTATTTATCTATACTAATATTACAAAGAGGAAAACTTTGTTTGTTTGTTTGGTTGTAATGAATAGGCTCAAAAACTACTGGACCGATTTTAAAAATTCTTTCACCGTTGGAAAGCTTAGTTTTCTAGGAGTAACATAGGCTACTTTTTATCCCGGGAAAAATAACGGGTCCCACGGGAAAGACCACGGGAGCGAAGCCGCGGGCAAAGTGCCAGTTTCAAATAAACCAATTACAGGCACTTTTGAATTGTCAAGGTGTCGGTCAGTCAGAGAGATGAAGCTAGTTGCCCATTCCAAAGCAGTAGGTACCTATGGAGAAGAACGGGCAAGAAACTCCATGGACACTCTTTTAAACAAAATATGGTTACAAAATATTGGTTACATAGTTCATATTAGTATTATACATGTGAGAACGATGCATAACGTTAAAAGCATCAGATATAAAATATGTAAAAACTATTCAATAATTAAATTAAAACAAGCCTTAGCCGCTAAGAGATGACCAGTCCCTACTGACAGCGCCCGTTCACGAACATGACGCATATATTAGCACCATTCAGCTCAACCATTTTGAAGGGAGCTAAATGATCCAACACACACGCCACCATCAGCGAGACATTAATGTGAGCATGGCATACTCTCAGCCGCCAGGGCACATTCAAGTCAATGAAAGACGTATCCGGTAAATGGTCGCTATAGAGTAGATACATAGTACTCACAAATGTGCTAAGCAATTATACAATATTAAGAGATTGAATTTATACGATGCAAAGATGTTTTGTTTTAAAGTTGTTGATCTTCCGCAGCTCCAACAGTTTTTAGTAATCTAATCAATTAGTTGATGCGCCCTTGTGGAGCTGGACTAGCATTGACCCAAGCATTTTTATCAGCAATGTAATCTCCCAATTTATAATATGCTTGGCTGCATAGTGTGCGTTTTATACAACATTTAAATTTTGTTTCATTAAGTTCAAGAATGTGGGGAGGTATTTTATTGTAACGTTTTAAACAGTACCCCATGAAAGATGAATCTACTTTAGCCAGCCTGAAACCTGGTTGAACTAATTGGTCCCTATTTCTAGTAAAATAATTGTGTCTCTCACCTCTTTTACTAAAAAGATGTAGATTTTTCCTTGCGTACATGATATTTTCATAGATATATTGACAAGGTACAGTCATGATGTTAATAACCTTAAACCGTTCCCTTAGAGAATCGCGCCTACGAAGATTATAAATGGCTCTGATAGCTCTTTTCTGCAGAATAGACTCGATGTCTGCAGCTCGTCCCCAAAGTAAAATACCGTAAGACATAATACTATGAAAATAACTAAAATAGACTAGCCTCGCGGTATCTACATCAGTATACTGACGGATCTTTCTGACAGCATATGCTGCAGAACTTAGCCGTCCAGCAAGAGATGTTAAATGAGGACCCCATTGAAGCCTTGAGTCGAGCGTGATCCCCAGGAAAACAGTTTTATCGACAAATTCTAGTTTCTCTTTATTCAATACTATCTCACAATCACTACTTTTTACATTTGGTAAAGAAAATCTAATGCACTTAGTTTTTTTTTCCATTTAATACTAAATTATTTGCAGTAAACCACTTCTGGACCTGCAGTAGGGCGTTATTTACGTCGTCAACATTTTTAGCACGTCTATCTATCTTAAAAATTAAAGATGTATCGTCAGCAAATAACACCATTTTTGGTTGATTTTTTAATAAATGGAGAAGATCATTAATATATACTAAAAAGAGGAAAGGACCCAATATTGAACCTTGTGGCACACCCATTTAGACTTTCAAACCGAGTGAATTGACACCTTTTATTTGAACCTGCTGTTGTCTATCATTTAAATAAGATTTTACCAAACTAAGCGCAAGTTTTCCAAGTCCGTAATGCTCTAGTTTCAACAGCAAGGTTTCGTGATCAACGCAATCAAATGCTTTGGAGAGTTCACAAAAGATTCCTATGGCGTCTTGAGCCTCTTCCTTCTTCTTGATTATGTAATTTATTCTTTTTCCAGACATAGCGAGTACTTCCAACATGCCAAATGCTTTCAACAATTTCATGAAATTATGCTTATTGGATCCAACATTTCCAGCGCTGGTATTTGAAGCAGAAAAAATTGTCAACTATGAAATTATTAAAAAGTCTTAGGCTTAGGAACTATTTTTCGTGTCTAAACTTATTTTATGAACGCATCGTTTTAGACGTTATTAGGTTATATTGTCTGTGGTCACAGTTTGTTATGATTTCTGACAGGTTTTTGAATTTCAAACTCAAACGAAAACTTCTGAAATTGATGTGAATGTAAAGTTTAAATAAATTGAATTGTAATTCTTTCTTGTTGTTTCTTTTCGGTAATTTTTCTCCAAAAATGAATACAAATAGATATGTTCCTGGTCAATCCAGTGCGCTACGGAAATCAAGGTACCTACTAATGATCATAAAACTTCGCTATAGAATAACTGCTTTATTGTTGTTATTTGATTGAATTTTAATTCAATAATTACTTGAACTAAGACGACCCACTGACTGAAACCAATTGATCATTCGGATGACTTTAACAACTTAAATCGTATATTATCTCCAGACTTGAAGGCAAAGTATCGTTACTGCCGAAGCCCCGTCGCCCGGGATCCACAGACCGCCTCTCCACGGAGGCTCGGAGGCCTAGCGCTGCGGGACACCGCTCGAGCAGTGCTGAGCCTGCCAGAGGAACGTTTGGAGGGGGCAGGCTGAGTAGAGAAGCTTCTGCTACTAAAATACCTCTGAATGGAGTAAGTTTGGAAATAACTCATAGGGGTAACAGGTCCCTTTGACTTTAACACCAAACAAACATATTACTACTTATTAAGTTATAAAACAATGCATGCTTTACATAATATTACCAAGTGTAAAAACATGCTGTGCACATGCTGTAACACAGCTGTGAGGAAACCGGCATGCCTGAGACATATTTCTCAACATGTGAAGCTAAGTCAGAGGCCCATGGGCAGCATAAAAACTCTGACACCAGGTTAGTCAATAACCACATAAAAAGAAGAACACAGCTGTGCTAGTTTTATATTATCTGTGACACAGCATACCAATACACATGTCCCTCCAGAGGTGTTGAGTGAGAGGTGTATATTACACCCACACTTGGCTAATGAAGCATAGAATTTGAATGGATATGATTAGAAGCAGAAAGCTTATGTTAATAATAATAATAATAATTTATTTATTTCTCTGATCATCATAAACTATGTAACTATGTAACATATTTGTACAGAGATCCCGCTCGCAGCAAGGAGAGAGGTTTGGTCAGTCTTCCATGACACCTTTGCGCTCCAGTCAATATGCTGCCAGACCAACTACAACTCCTGTTGTAAGTATATCTAGTTATATGAAAACTATTATGGCTTTAATTATTTTGTATTCATTATTAGCTATAGCTTACAGGTACACAGTCATAAACATGATCCGTTTACTGTAATATTGCTTTTACAAAATGCCGTAATAATTACCGACATCATTGGCCCTAAAAGGAGAAACAGGTAAAACAAAAATATGTTTTTATTTGCAGAGAACCCCATCAGAAGACCGTGCAAGTCGAAGCTGGCAAACTTCTCTTGATAGAGCTTTGGCTTTTGTTACTATCAAAGATCAGAGGTATGTTTATTTGCTTTGCTGATATTAATTTTAAAACACATAACATAATGTCACACCTGTTATCCCCAAAGAGTTAGGCAAAGCAATGCTATCGCCGCAATTTGCCAAACGAAAATAAATTAGCCTGATAAAATTACCAATCTAGCTCACAAACTTCTTTGATAACTTTGTATGACAGCGAAGAAAATTATGATTTTTTTTAATTTATACCCCACTTAAAAACTAATTTTGTGTGTAGCCTGTGTAATGTCCCACAGTTGAGTGTTACAAACATAGTGTCTTATTATTTCTTTTATGCTATTCGCAGGCCTATCTCAGCGGTGGCATGGCAGCGTGCCGAGTGCGGTCGGGTGGGCGAAGCTCTGGCGGCGCGGGGCGGAGGCGCCGGGCCCGGCATGGCTCTCATCCGGCCGCTCACCATCGCGCGCTTCGTGGACATAGCGGCTGCCTTACTGTCAGCTATCACTAGAGATGCTAAGCTTAATACTGATAATTATGTTACTAAGGTAAGTTTCTACGAGCCTGTTATATGAAAAATTTAAAATTGTAGGTAGGTAGTAGTAACACTACCACTGCACTGCAATAAATATGAAACAAACATTTCACTTGAGCAATAACAGCAGATATTTTCATCAATAATTGCTATAAAAGTTAATTAAATATATCAACCCAAATAGCTCTTTTTAAATTCTACTTGAACAATATGGAAAGTATAAAAGGACATAACTAAATAAATCAGCCTGTGTTAACCCACTGCAGGGTACCCTTGCCTCTTTCCTATATAAGATCTATTATTCATGGAAGATTTAGAGATCTTTTCTTAACAAATATTGTATATTATATGTTTTCGCCACCAGCTCCCGCACTTATCGAAGCGTCTCCTGTACCCTGGAACTGTCTCCAAATCCTGGCTGAAGACAGTGAATACGTTGCACGCATTCCCACACGCGCTGGCGCTTATAGCGTACTTGTTGGACCTCGTCAGCCATATTGTGAGTATTTATTTCGTATTTACTACTAGCGACCCGCCCATGAAGCAAATACAAAGAGGAGATGTCATAATGTGAATGTGCACTGTGACAATAAATGTGTCCTGACGTCATCACGGTGGGCGTGGCCTCGGTCAGTTGGCGGCACACGTTGCGTAGGTACTAACTACATGTTTACAGTCCAGTGTTCAGTCTATTTTATTATTTCCTATCTTATTTTAAAGAACAAGATGAAGTGAATGATGCTATCATGTAAAAACTATTCAGATAGACGTTCTGATGCCTTGGACGGCATAACATTTCACGTGTAAGTAATTTTATTTCATAAATTATTAGAAGCGTTCTAGAAAAATCTGTGCATTGTCTCTTAATAATAGTGTCACTGCTCGACAAAAGATGGCGCCACTTTGTATCACATCATGTCACCTATACACTAGTGACATCTAGCGAAATCTAGCTAAAACGACATTGTAATAATCGACAAAGCTTAATCTATTAATTGTCCTATTCACCGCTAGATGGAAAATAGAGAGGGGCGTGGTTTGTAACGTCCCTCGCTCCCCGTATAGTGTCACGCATTATGTTAAAGGGAAATCCAGTTACGGCATCTCCTCTTTGTATTTGCTTCATGGACCCGCCCCTGCTTCGCATGACTTGACAAAATATCGAGTTTATTAATTCGATACGGTATAAAAATAAAAAGCAGCAAAAACGAGTTTTTTTTTCAAATGAACTAAATAGCTTACAAATCAGAGTAAAACGCAACCACCCTTTGTAAATAAAAACTGACCTTGTAACAACGCGGCAACGACGCGCGCGCGCCGGAGCGCTGTCAGGAAAGATACATCGTGTTCAAACGGGGCAGAAACTTAAAAATCAATTGCAACTAAACTACTGCTCCTATTTAACACGTTGGGCGCCAACGCGGTCACCGGTGACCGCGAACAATAGTTTTTCTATTGTGTCTGCTGCGTGGCAGTTAATGACTTAATTGATTTTTGGTACAGAGCTTGAAAATGGTCCCTAGTATAAGCAGTTTAAAGGAAAGCCCCTCTGTCGTATCAACTCTGTATATACACATAAACCTTCCGGAATAAATTCTTGAATGACTTAAACTCAAAGCATTTATCTATACTAATATTATAAAGAGGTAAAATTTGTAAGTTTGTAAGTTTGTATGTTTGTAAGTTTGTATGTAGGGGGTAATCTCCGAAACTAATGATCCAATTTCAATAATTTTTTCACTGATAGAAAGCTACATTATTCCTGAGTGCTATAGGCTATAAATTATATTTATATCATACATATTAGCCGAGCTATTGCATTTTTCGTCTAGCAAGTCGGAAAGAAATACCTCCGAAAACAGAATTATTTGCATGCGCTGCCTAAACAGTTGTTTAAAATTGAAAGCAATGTATGGCAACCCGGTTCGCCTTAATTATTTCTACAAAAAAGTCCGCGACACCACATTTCTATCTTTTGTATTTTAAATTTTATATTTCGTTTTATGTTTAAAAAAAATTATTTTTTCGACTTACTTCTGTTTGGATGATTATTTAAACAACAAAATATCAATTCTTATCAAATTAAATTATTTTATGATCACAAGGACATCACAGAGATAAGATTTGCCCTCTACAGTATGTCAATTGGTCATATATTTTCCGAGATAATATAAAATTACTAAACGCAAAATGCTAAAACATTCGCCGAGCTCAACTATCATTCCTACTTCCTACGTGCTTTGTGCGGACGTTTTATCGTTTCAGAGAAGCTTTAAATTAAATAGGTTCCTCACTTAAATTTTATATTTTTAACGTTAACATTTTTAAATGATGGTTTGTATTTTGTATATAGGTAGTGTAATATCTTTTGCCAGCAGCTTCGCCCGCCTGGTTGTTGGAAATTATCCCACGGGAACGGGTACGTTTTTCCGTGATAAAAATTAGCCTATGTGTTATTCCAGACTATAATCTATCTCTGTGCCAAACATCCAGATCCGTTCAGCCGTTTTGGCGTGATTGAGTAACACACATCCATCCATCCATCCAAACTTTCACATTTATAATAGTAGTAAGATAATTTTATTATTATCCGTGTTGGGTTAAAATACATAATGCATTTGCACCTTTACAATGCGAGGCAGGGTGTCGTAAACCTTCATCTAACCCGGTCGCGATGGGGAATGGAACCGGCGAGAGATGTCGTGCGGTGTCCCACAGGGATCGGTTCTGGGGCCGCTCCTGTGGGACATCGGTTACGACTGGGTGCTGCGGGCCGACCTCCCTGACGGCGTAGCATACTACGCTGACGACACGCTGGTCCTGGCGCAGGGGAGGTCGCATCAGGCGGCGGCTGACGCGATGACACGCGGGGTTGCGACAGTCATTGAGAGGATCCGGCAGTTGGGTCTCGAGGTGGCATTGCACAAATCCGAGGCCATGTCCTTTCATGGACCTCGGAATAGGCCACCATCGGGATCCCAACTTACGGTAGGAGGGGTTCACATCGGCGTCGAGACCACGATGAAATACCTAGGTCTGGTCCTCGACAGCCGATGGAATTTCGTGGAGCATTTCCGACGTTTGGCCCCCAAGCTGGAACGGACTGGGGCCGCCGTCAAGCGGCTCTTGCCCAATTTGAGGGGGCCAAACGCCTCCTGCCGGAGGCTTTACGCGGGAGTCGTGTGGTCCATGGCCCTATACGGGGCCCCGGTGTGGGCGCGTTCACTGCGGTGGCGAGCCGCCCACTATCTGAACGCGCCCCAAAAGGTGGTAGCCATACGGCTTATCCGGGGGTACCGCACGATCTCGGGCGAGGCGGCAAGCCTCCTTGCCGGACTGCCGCCGTGGGATCTGGAGGCGATAGTCCTCGCGCGCCTGTACGAGTGGCGCGCGGAGGTACTAAGCCGGGGGGAAACTCCGTTGCCGCAGCAAATTGCGGCGGAGCGGACGGACCTCCGGCGCGATCTCATGGCGGCCTGGAATCAGCGACTGTCGCAACCCAGCGCAGGGCACGCCACGATAGTGGCGGTAAGACCCCTCTTTGAGAAGTGGCTAGAGAGGCGTCACGGCGCCCTCACCTGCCGCCTGACGCAGGTTCTCACCGGGCATGGATGTTACGGGAGGTTCCTGCACATCATCAGGCGGGAGAAAACGCCCGGGTGCCACCATTGTGAGGATCGCCCAGAGGACACGGTGCAAACCTGCCCCGCTTGGGCGGAGCACCGCCGTGTCCTCATAGAGCCGATCGACGGCGGTGACCTCTCGCGCCCGGCCCTGGTGCAAGCCATGGTCCGGGACGAGAGGGAGTGGGAAGCAGTCACCTCCTTCTGCGAAAAAGTCACGCTCGCGAAGGAGGTGGCGGGATGGGAGAGAGAAAGGTCCTCCCGTCCCAGCCGCCGCGGGAGAAGCCTTGGGCGTCGGGAGCCACGTGACGACTCCCGGCCACCGTAGGCGCGGGCCTGCGGACGGTGAGTAATGGGTGACTCACCGTCCCATCAGCACCAGGCCCGTGCCGGACGGCGCGTATATGTTCCACGCGCGCCTCAAAGAGATGTCAGCATATGAAGGGGCCCCTCAGGGCCAAGCCTGCCGGGTAAGCGGGATTGTCCGAAAGGGTTACCGCTACCCCGGAACATAAAGGGCTATGGAAGGAACATGGATGGGTTTTAGTCAGTAAGAGTCTGACACTCCCTTCCACTCCACCCAGAGCGGGAGCAGTCATTGGATGATTTCCCAGCCTTAAAAAAAAAAGGGTGTCGTAAAAGGCGACTAAGTTGAGCAGAAAAGATCACCTCGGTAATCTTTGGAAATTCTGATCCGATTCCAAAAATTCTCTCACTAATGGGAACCTACAGTATTGCCGAGTATCATAGGATATATTCAATGTTAAAACTAGAAATTTTCCGCGGACGAAGTCGCGGGCAGAAGCTAGTTTCAAATAAACCAATTACAGGCACTTTTGAATTGTCAAGGGGTTGGTCACTCAGAATGTTGAAGCTAGTTGCCCATTCCAAAGCAGTAGGTACCTATGTAGAAGTACGGGCAAGAAACTTCATGGACACTCTTTTAAATCAAAATAATTATGTTTACAAAAACTGGGTTACATCATTCATGTTGAAATATATATGTGAGAACGACGCAGAACTTAAAAAAGCGTCCATAAGCATTAGCAGATTAAAAAAAAAACAATTCAAAATTAACTTAAATTTTAAAAGAGCCGTGGCAGCTAAGAGCTGACCAGTCCCTTCTGACGGCGCCATGATGGATTAGCACCATTCAGCTCAACCATTTTGATGGGAGCTAAATGATCCAACATACGTGCCACCATCAGTGAGACATTACATGACGTGCTCTCAGCCGCCAGGACACATTCAAGTCAATGAATGATGGTGAAACTCGCAACAAAATACTTTGCGTTGTTTAGAAGAGCAACATGTATGAAAAATGTTGTGTGTTGTAGGAAATGCCGGTGTGTGACGAGTGGTTGTACGTCGGGAAGGACGAGCTGTCGTGTCTGCGCAGGGACTACTTGTACAAATGCTGGATCAGGTAAGCCTGTGATGATAAGCGAGATTGCCCGATTTACCGCTACCCCTGTACATAAAAAAAACCAAGTCCAAGTTGGAGTCATCGGATGTCACCATTGGTGAATTGCGAGCCGAAGTAGCGTTGTTCAGCAACGCTATTCCGACAAGTGGGTCACCGGAAGGCTCCAATGCAAACACACGTCGCGGGGCACAAAATGCTTCTGTCTGCAGTTTACAGTCGGCGAGTGAATCAACGTCATCGGCTGTCAAGAATGCAAACGTTGCATCGTGTTCCGCTGATCGCGTCGTACCTGCCGGGGAAGCGACGCGCGTTATAGGTACATCGACCCCCAAGCGTACCTATTCGGATACCGTCGCTAAACAGAAATCTGCTGGGTCAGAAACTAAACGACCAGCAGTCAATCTAAAAGGGGGAAAGCAGAGTCGCTCGGCATCGAGCGCGACGAAAGGCGCTGTGATGGACTACGAACATCAGGTTCCGACCAAGAACACTTGCGATGATGACGGCTTCATCAAGGTGGAGAGAAAGAAGAGGAAGCCTACTTATCGCAACCAGTGCGGGACGGCGCCGGCTGGATGTAACATGCTGCTACGTCCTGCAGTGCCGACGACGCAGCTGTACGTGTCCCGTTTACACCACTCTACGCAAGCTGAGGACGTCGTAGAGTACATACGGGTGAAGACCAACTGGACCTTGAGGGTGGAGAAGTTGAGGCGCGCCATAACACTAATTTCAAGTCGTTCTTGGTGCGCATTCCAACTCACCATTTGGTGACCTTTCTCAAGGAAGAGTTTTGGCCGAAAGGTGTGCTGTATCGGCGTTTCCGCGGCCGGCTACGCGACACCTCGCAGCGTAACTCGACGCCGTCACAACGAGTGCAGTAGTTTTTAAGTTATTATGGTATTTTTTAAATTATGTATTAGTTTATAGTTATAATTTTATACATGTACCTACTCTATTTTATGGGCCTTCGTTGCCTGAAATAAAGGATAAATAATAATAATGTGCATGGAAAAGGAAGGAACATGGATGGGTTTTATTCACTAAAAGTCTGACACTCCCTTCCACTCCACCCAGAGCGGGAGGAGACATTTGATGATTTCCCAGCCTTAAAAAAAAAAAGGTAAGTCTATGATAATATGGTACGATTTTAAGTTTATTACGGTGATAGATGATTTTTATTCTGAAAAAAGGTGAATTGAACAATGCTTTTCCTTTTTGAGAAATTCATAAGAAAAATGCACTCGAACCACCAATATTTTAAGCAAACAGCTTCCAGTAGACGAACATTTGACGGGTGACGCCTCTAGTGCCAGGAGTGTTTTTCAGTTTTTTCTTTTCATGTAGATTCCAAGATCCTGGTCATCAATTTGAGGACTTAAACGAGGAGTACCTGCAGAATTTGAAAGTTTTGCTCGGCAATGATGAGGAAAAGATTGGAGAGTTAAAGCAGACTATTAAAAGTAAGTTGATATTATACAGAATTTTACATACAACTATTGATTAAGTTTTCATATGTTCAATATTTTTGTAGTTCATGGAATGGTAAAAAAAGAATAGCTATTTAGTAAGTGCTGTATGGGGAAACTTTTTTGCAATAATCGAACAGTCCATCGGTCGTTTTTGATCTTCTTATAACAAACATCAGTTGGAACACAAAAGTTGTCCATTTTCTTGCTGACTGCAATTTTGTCAATATCTGCAATGCAGGTTGAAATGTCTGAAGAAATTGTGACACAGTGTCTTAAGAATGGTTTCTTGCAGTTACAACTGATATAATAAGCATCTACCATCTAATCTCTTCACCACCTGGACTGGTAGAGAATGCCTAAGGTATTAAGTCCGCCTTTGTACCTTTATTGTGTGCGAAAATTTTAAATAAATAAAAAAGCTCTCTAGCTAGCCAAATTCAGTAGCATTAATTGAGTATTTGAATCGGTCAAAAATAAAATATGAAATCACATGGAAAAATGCCCGCTCGTCATAAAAACTTCCATCACCGTGCAGAAATTAAATATAATGCGACGATATAATTGTTAAATTGCATTTAATGCTAATAAGTATTCCATTTGAGTCTAAAAATCTGTGACGTCAAAATGTTATATTTCATACAAATCACGTACAAATGCCGCGTTTTGACAGTTCATAAAAAGTAACGTTATTGACTACCCTTTCAAATACCCAATTATGCATGTAGGTAGGTACTTAGAAGAAAAAAAGGAACAAACAGCCAAAAAAACACAAAAATCAGAACTTTTATTTCCATGCTATGTGTGCTCATTGTCAGTAGATACAATTTTCGATCCCGGGATTACGGGATTCTTGATGCGTAATCCCGGGACCCCGGGGCTATCCTGGGATTAGACTATTTGGTTTCTAATTGGTGTAAAATGTAGAATAAAATCGAGTAATTTCCTTAAATATATTATTAATTTTATTGAATGAACCACGATATACAAATGTAGTACGTATCGTACGCATATCAAAGGTTGTTTTTTTGGCGATATGTAATAAATGCTAATATAATCTAGGCAAGGTCAAGGCGCAATGGACTACGATGTGCAAACTAGACCTGTTTGGCAATCCCGAAAATCCAGAGATTAGCCAATCACAGTCCCGGGATTTTCGGGATCAGAAAACGGCCTAAAAATTCACTAATTGTCAGTCACGCGTCTCACTGCGTGCGCAACCTCGCTATATGCGCCTGCTTTCGATGATTTCGTACGTCCACCGTGGGCTTGTACGGCTCACCTAACACACACAATGACTCCCTCCCAGAGTACGAGCACTGCCTCGAGGACGAGGTGGAAGCTGCTGCCCGCGCGGACGAGGCGCGGCGCGGACAGCGGCGTGACGCGCTGCTGGCCGCGCTCCGGGCGCAGCGCGGCCAGCGCCGGGCCGTGCGGGCCGCGGCCGACGGCCAGGCCGCGCTGCGGGCCGACCTGGCCGACGCCATCAAACATATCGATACTGAAATAGACAGGGCCACGTGAGTCCACATTGCCAATTGCTGTCCAATTTGCTTTTTCCCAACTAGTTATTAAACCACGTCGATGATTTTTTAAACATAAAAAAATATAGTAGAATGAAGCCCACTGGAAAAGAAAGAGAATATAACTGAAAATTAAAGGAAAAATAATTTTATTTAATTTTATTTTCCTTAAGACTTTTAGTTTTGCCGGAAATCGGGATAAACCGGATTTTACCCTTAAAAACGCACCCTCATTTACTTCCCGACCTCAGATAGCCCGTAAATTTATGTTTCCTTTAATTTTTGATTATAAATTCTCTTCCTTTTCCAATGGATTTCATCATACTATACTAAAAATATAGTATGATGAAATCCACTGGTCCATATGTATTTGTATACCTATATTTTTTATTTATTTATTCATTTCTCACGAACACTACCATAACAGATCTGCGATCCAATGCGATAGTGTGACCTTACTATATACACACTAAATCCTTAATCTAAATACTTCCAGTAAAAACATTAATCTACATCCTATAAAATCCTTATACTAGTTATACTACATACATCTAGTTATTTATTTGTACATCTACTAACTACAGTTTTCAACTTACTAACATGTTGCTAAAAAGTGACATAGACTATCTCTGAAAAATTTACAGTTCCCCAAAAACCGAAAAAACTAGTATTTCAATGATATTTTCATCTCAGTGCGGAGAGTCAACAACTAAAGCAAGAGTTGGAGACACAGCCTCTCAGTGTGGAACAGCGAACCAAACTGTTGGATGAAGTGGACTACGCGCTGCGAGTGCAGGACTCGAAGCGTTCGCTTGCCGAACAGATCGGAAAGGTATTTAAAAAATGTTTGCACAGTTTAGTTTAGTAACATATTTAGAGCCACAAACCACTAAATGCAAGTAATGCTAAAAGTATTTATGTCTTTGACTGCCTTGCAACAGACACAATAGAAAAACGATTGCTCACAATCCCTTACAAATTTACCCACACAATGTTTTAAAAATAAAATGTCTCTATAGAGAATTTAAAAATGTGAATTAAATGTGGATGTGCTTGATAACAAATATTTATGTGTTAGCTAACCCAATAAACGTTTTCCTGTCTTAACTATAATAGCTTCCCGACCTACCTTCCTATCCTACCTACCTACCCTACCTACCTACCTACCTACTCTACTTATCCTACCTACTTGCCCTACCTAGTTGCCCTACCTACCTACCCTACCTATTCCACCTACCCTAACTATCTACCCTACCTACTTACTCTACCTACCCTACCCATGAAAAATATAAGGACCGATTCTCAGACCCAGACCCACTGAATATAAATATAAAATTTCATAAAAATCGGTCAAGGCATTTACGATGATTATGGCAACTAACACGAGAGTTTTGTATAATATTAATATGTAGATATTACATTATATGGACACACCCTAATGTGGAAAATAATGGTAATATCTTCCGCGTCGATGATTAATCTCAGCTGAGATCTTCCGCCATGGCAGAAATTCGGCCTGGAGGACTATTGTTAATGCTATACCTAATACTCCATATGTCCATAGATGGTGCTCAGCAAAGAAACCGAGCTAGCTTTATGGCAGAAGAAGACCCTGGACAGCTGCGTGGAGTACAAACAGGGACTCATACATTTATCAGCGCAGTTCCCCGACCTCGCATCACTGGCTATTGATGAGAAGTAAGTTTTATTAAATATACAGAGGCCAGTACATAAAGCTACCTCAATCTGTCAAATTTCTGTAATAGTTTTTCAACTTTATTACAAAGAAATAAGGTTCATGTTCAATTGGGAAAATTTTACAGTATGGGATAGCTTGATGTGCTGGCGACATTATTTTATACAGCATTTTTACTGCTGCTGATAGCTGGGACTAATCGTTTTGAAACCTTTGGAACAAAGTACAGTTTGTCAAAAATTTTATCCGTAACATTGTGATAACTTGATTTGGAAGAGTAACCTGCTTTTCTCCATACTTATAAATTACCCTAGGCTGATAAAATTTATTCGTTTTTCCAGGTTTTCCCCACAAGAGGGAAGAACCGACCTAAATACTAATAATAGTCGCTAAAATTCGGGTCAAATTAATCTGAATTAATTTAAATTCTGTAATTTTTGCCATTAGTTTGCTACGCTAAATGTCTTCGTTGAAATTTATACTTTGATTTGGTATAGACTTATCACACATGTGTTGTTTTTTCCAGGGAGCTCATGAGCGCTGAATGTGCTACCATTGTATCGCGCGGACTGGATGCGTTACGTTCGCTGGCTACGTTACTGGCACAGAAACGTGCAGAACAGACGCGGGAGAAGACTACGCTGGCCAGGAAACGGGTTGCGCTACTGGTCAGTTACAAATACTTCGTTTCTTAAAGTTTGTTTAGTCACATTAAATAAGATATTTGTATAAACTAGACTTGGTAACTCTTAGCCATGACAAGGCTTTAGAGTACATTTTATGTATAACATGGATACTAGCAACAGCTATCTAACTAACAAACAAAAAAGTAAGAATTAAAAAAAAATACGTTATTAATAGGTAATTTTTCCATGTTATAAAGTAATTACGTAGCATTTATGACGAAACATATTTTTTATACTTATTTTACTTCTAATTTATTTAAAATAACAGGACGAAACACGCGCAAAAATCCGCGAAATGAAAACCACAGTACAACGCGAGCAAGACATGCTGGACGACGAGACAAGCAAGGAGGCCACGGACGTGGCCGCGTCCGCCGCGGAGCTCAGAGAACTCAACGCAAGGATGCAGGAGTTGAAGCAGCAACAGGAACAGTACCACAGAGTGGATGCCGAGCTGAAGTTCTGGGAACAGCAGAATGACAGGTATGTTGTGTATACTGGTACATAGATAGTCGTGATGTGGCCCGGATTTGGTCACGCTTACCTCCAGAGACTCCTCCGTGGCTCGGAAAGCACGTTAAAGGTCTTCGCACATTATAACAACTCGCCGGCGACTCGACTCTATGCTAGACATTGAAATTTAAGCCCTGTATCATATGTTCAAGGTTCAATTTCAAAAAATGATTATAAAGTAGTGTACAACGAGTGGCCTACGCATCGTACACTAGAGGTCAACCCCGACACGTTTGTCACGCAATGACCATACGTCGTCCACGCAACGACCACACGTTGTCCACGTAACGACTATGCGTTTGCGACTGACGCGTGACGGGCAACCATTTGCCAGCCCACCCGTCCGCCCCGTGCCTTCCCCCCGCCCGCCATCATTCACTATAGAATCGAAGGACGGAGTGCACGTTGGCGGTACACGGTGATATTTTTCGAAAATCATGCAGAAAGAAAAGTTGATAGAAGAAGTGCGAAAATATCCGCTACTATACGACCTTCGTGATCCGAAATATAGTGACGTACATAAGAAGGAAAAGGCATGGAATGAAATCGCTATTGTATTGTCGCAACCAGGTAAGAATTTTTTTCTACTCCGGTACATTTATCTGTTAATTATATAGTCCCGAACACCTATATAAAAGCTAGTCTTATTCAATTGCAAAAAAGTCTATCTAGTCTTTTTTGCAATTGAATTTTGCAAAAACTAACTGTCATATGTGACTATACAACTTCCCGCTCTTAATTATGCGGTATTGCTGTGTTTGTTATATTTAATCCCTAGTCGTAGAAAAAGTTTTGTATGCGACGTTGCATTAACACTCACCACGCCACTCCCCATTTTTGAACCCTCTTATACAACTATTGAATAAAATACTATTAACATAATTAATTTCTATTTGTGACGTTTTCAGTGTTGGTATTGAGTTATTGATTTTGCCATAATCTACAGAAATTCAGCTATCAAACAAATAAATATGTGTGATTCTAATAGATATTAAAAATAATGTTAAAACTTATAAGTCATTTCATTAAAGTACATTGTTGAGAAAATTTAATTCAACCTGTTACATCCAAAAAGTAGGTATACGATTTTCTACTTGGACACTCGAAAAATCTTGGTTTATCGTAAAAATTAGTTTTTCACATACAGTAATATAAAATCCCAGAATTTACTGATATAAAATATTAAATCTACGTCATATATATTTTATTTTTAGTTTGGGTTTCTGTATGTTATAATAAAGTGCCTTACGTTTATTTAATATAGGTAATCAGTAATAAAATCCCAGCTTAGTATAGAAACTTGTTTAATATTCTTAATAAGCCAATAATATTATAACCAACTTCTTACGATTATTACATATTAATTATCCATGATCTATATTAAATGCTGCCACGGAACTCGTCCTTCGGGAGATTGAAAATAAGTTGCAAACATATCACGAGTTTCAAAAGCAGATGCCGAAGATTCACTTATATCTTCTGGAATTGTACTTAGATTACTTAGTAATCTCTGTTCATCATCATTATTGGCCGAACTCTGCCTTGTGTTGACTTCATCATCGGATGGTATATTATAACACCGCATGACATTGTGTAAAATACACGTCGCAAAGACCACAATATCAACATATTTTGGGTGTAAATGCAAATTCTTATTATAAATTCAAAATTTTTGATATAAGATGCCGAACGCGTTTTCAACTACTCTGCGAGCTCGCGATAAGCGATTATTGTATATTCTTTCCTTTTCTGAAATGCCACTTGAACGTGGAGATATGGTCGCAATAAATTCCTTTTTAAAGGAAACGCTTCGTCGGCTACAAAAACATGTGGCATTATTATTTCAGTACCAGGTAATGGTGTGTCAGTTGGAATATTAAATGTATTCATTTCAATCGCTCTTCCTAATCTTGACGATGCCAAAATTCCGCCATCACTATTCTTGCCATAGGCCCCTATATCGACAGCTATAAATCTGTATTTATCATCGACGACAGCCATGAGGACGATAGAGAAGTGTTTTTTATAATTAAAAAATAGCGAGCCGCTGCTAGGAGGGGCAATTATGTTTACATGTTTGCCGTCGATGGCACCTATACAGTTTGGAAAATTCCATTTTTTATTGAAACCATCTGCGATTCTTTTCCAGTCTTCGGTAGTAGGTGTGGGCATGAACTTCCCCTTCATTGTATTTATAATCGCATTGCACACATCTTTTAATATCGACCGGATGGTACTTTCGCCTAACCGAAAGCTTGAACTCATAGTCCTAAATGAACAGCCACTAATCAAGTACCTGAAACAACCAATTTTTCTTTATATTTATATTATTTTGTTACAGCGTCAGAATGTAAGAAGATATGGCAAAACTTAAGGGAATATCATAGAAGAGCCATTAAAAAGAAAGCAACTAAAAGTGGTCAGAGTGCTAATACTAATAAAAAATGGCAATATGAAACTGAAATGTCTTTTTTATTACCACATTATAAAAGGTAAGAACGGTCTACAGTGACGTCAGTGGACAACACAGATGATGGTGATGATGAAAATAGCTTATCTGCTGCGGAAATTCTTGCCAATGTGACTAATAATGAAGAATCTCAAGACTCGTCAATTATCTCGGAGCGTCCTGAATCTTCGGTGTCTATGTACGATTCATCTAGATCAGTGTTTCCTGACATTCCAAAAACGACAAAACGAAAGAAATTGCAAGAAACAAGTGCATCGGCGGTTTTAATGGAATATTTATTAAAAAAAAAAACGATGAAGATGGAAAGCAGAATGACGAAATGGATAAATTTTTTTTAAGTATTTCTAGCACAGTAAAAAAATTATCTACCTATAATCAAGCACTTTTAAAGTCAAGAATTTTTAATTTAGTTTCGGAAGCTGAAATACAAGAACTGCAAAATAATCGAAACTGTTACTATGATGATTTTTTTGCACCAGGAACTTCTGGCTACACAACTCAAAACCTAAATGCAGGTACTATCGGTAGTAGCTACACAACTCAAAACCTAAATGCAGGTACTACCGGTAGTAGCACCGCTAGCACCCAACAGCAAAATACAACGCCTATGGAAGAATCGAGGGTTGATGGTTCTTCTTAACACAATTAAAGTAAAATTGCTTTGCTTTGATTTATCCTTTAACTTGATATATAAATAAATACATATAAATTATAAAAAAGTTTCTTATTGCTTACCTTAATGTCACTGCCAGCTTTTCTTCCGGTGATACAGCTTCTCTAAATCGCGTGTTTCTTTTGTAGATGTCGTCCTCAATAATATTAAGTATATAATAAAACAAGTATCTCGGCATACGGAAATAGATATAGAATTTTTCTTCGTCATCTAGCAGACGTTTCCGGATATTCCAATATTCCCCTTCTGATTTCCTTTGTCGCAACATATCATGTACCCAATATCTTCTTTTCCTGCTGTTTCGTTCATTTTCATTATCAAATATAATAGCTATAATCGCCAGTTCACTGAATGTAAAGTTCGACATTTCATAAGCAACACGACTTCTTTGGACAAAATTTAACCGAAAACTGAGGTTAGACGAGTTGTCTGTTGAATAACCCACTCGTTGGCACCGCGTTGGCCACTCCTTGACACCGCGTTGTCCACTAGTGACCATTGGGTGGATCAACTAGTTGACTACTCATCGAGAGTGTGAGTAGAGTTGCTGCCGCGTTGGCGTGGAGTTGTTATAATGTGCGAAGACCTTAAGCCGTTCCCGGCTGTCATTTGTGCATCTTTGACAGTAGTTACGGGTCGTCAGAAACCCGAAAATCTGTCAGCCAGTCTTACCAAGGGGTATCGTATTGCCCAGTTACTGGGTTGTGGAGGTCAGATAGGCAGTCGCCACATGCAAGATACTGGTATTCAGCTGCATCCGGTTAGACTGGAAGCCGACCCCAACATAGTTGGGAAAAGGCAAGGCAGATTGATTACTTCCACGTGATCAGTTCCGCTAAACAAGTGGAGGGTCCAGCGTTTTCGATTCCTGGATTCGGAAAGAATCATAGGGTTTTTGTAGTATACACTTCCCATGTCTGAATTTGTGTCCAGTACTTCCCCATCTCTTTTTGCTCCCCATTTCCATATGCAGAGTAGTGAGACAATTCATCATTCTCCTGCCCTTATCCCAATTTATTTGGGCTCGGCGCAACATGTCTTTTTCTTCCATACATCTCTATTATAATATCCTTCGACATAATAATATCCTTGGACATTTCACACAACGCCATATAGTCCCAAGCTAAGCAACCCTAATGCTTGTGTTATGATGACAAGATGGCTGATATACTACTTATATACATTTTTTTTTTGTAAATAAATAAATATTATTGATAGAAAAACACCCAGACTCGTAACAAATACTTGCAGGTCGTACAAATATTTGTTCCGTGCGGGAATCGAACCCGCGACATGCTGCGCAGCAGTCAATCTCTCAACCGCTGCGCCAACCGTGTCGTCTATTAGTCGTCATCTCGATAGTCACTCCCTTCCTAGCCATATCATCTTTCACACAATCCATCCATCGTTTCTTTGGTCTCCCTCTACTTGTATAGCCAACCACATTCATACTCGTAACTTTCCTGACAACATTTTCCTCGTTCCTCCGCATAACATACCACGACAACCTATTTTCTCACAACTTTTCAGTCATCGGGACAATTATAAATTATAAAAAAAGCAATTTGTTACATTGAACCTTGAACATAACTGGTCAAATCTAAGCGTATGTAGTATGTACAGAGGCCAGCACATCAAGTTACTACAATCTGTCAAATTTCTTTGATAGTATTTCAACTTTATTGCAAAGACATAAGGTTCATTTTTAATTGAGAAATTTTGAAAGTTAGGGATAGCTTGATGTGCTGGCGTCTGTACCTTTGCCCACCCTGTCGGGAATTATAGGCCTGATGTTGTTATATTCTTATATTTCAGTTGGCGCTCAAAACTAACAGCTCTACAAGAGAAAATCGTAACGGAACGCGCGAAATCTAAGCGTGTGCTGGAAACGGCGCGCGCGACCAGAGCCGAGCTGGTTGTCAACTGCATCCGAGAGTGGAACCAGAAGTTGGCGCAGTGATATGCTATTATAGTCGAAGTTAATATACTACCAACTCGCCCCGGCTTCGTACGGGTAGCAGAACATTATAGGCCTAGATTTTTTCTGTCGTAGTGTCGTATCAGCCTGTTGCGTCGTACATGTGGGTTAGATTAATATCCGTTCAGTAGTTTCTGATATTATCGCGTTCAGACAGACAGACGCGGCGGGGGACTTTGTTTTAGTGATGTATCGAAAAAAAATTGCATGTTTATCTTAATTTAAATCTACATTTAAATCCACAATCCTGTGCAAAAATTTTGAACACCTTTTATAATAGATGGTTTGTAAGTTGCATCACCCATTTAGATATGTTTCTCACTAATTATGACAATTAACTAACGATTCCAAAGGCGACAAAATGTATTTTCTGTGTCAGTAAGTTGTTCATTCTAATTACAGTACTCCCAAATTAATAATGCACATGCAGATCTTCGCTAATTGTCGTATTCCCGGAAACACCCGAATCATTGAATCGTTCGAGTCCCTTGCATTTTGCACCTTGTTCGAAAGAAATAGGAGTCAATATCATGTGTACACAATCGAAAACAATTCGGGCGGTCGGCGGTCAGTCAAAGGTCCGTCAGTCGTCTTGTTATATTGGTGGTGACTGCACGTGTTCTCTTTGTCTGGAATTATATAGAGCTGCTATTACACACCCGTCTTGGTTTTGTTTTCAAAGGTGAATTTAATTTCAACTTTAATTATCTTATTCAAATTTAAATAGTTAATTTTGTAAAATATATAAATATACTAACATTTTTCACGTTTTTTCAATATTAAAAAAATAAAAATACCTACGTAAAATACATATTAAGTACTAGAAAAAACATATTAAAAATCAAATTTAGGCTTATATGAATTATAGCTCGCTATTTACTTACATGGAATTATTGAATCAAATTTCGTTACTGATAAATCAATATTTATCTCTTTTAGGACAAAACACATAATCTCACTAAATTATGCATGAAGAAAATGCACTTAACCACTCTATATACATATCGTCTTCCGACGCTCGGGAAATACGACCGTTGCCGAACAGTGGCGAAGATTTCTATGCGCATTATCACTTTTGGAGACCTGTAAGTGTTCTATGTATAAGTTAATAATAAATAAAACGCCATATATTTTGACTACACAATCAGTTTATTTCCTCATCTCTCAATGATCACCATTTGAACGCCATTCTCGACCGCCTCGCACATCTGCTTGAGGTCTGTCTGCGCCCACAGATGGTTGTGTGCTAACTTCTTGGTGCTGTCGGATTTCTTCGGAGGAGGTATCGACGGCTTGAACGCCATCTCTGAGCCGTCGTATGCTTTGAATATTTGGGAGGGCGTCCTGGGAATGAAAAAACAAAACATTTTTACGAAAAATACTTGAAGTAATCATATTTCTTCGTGCTTGGAGCTCGTGGCTAAGTAATAACAGCTGCACGGATCGAACCATCAGGTTAAGCTACGCTTGCCGGGGTTGGGCTTTAGATGGGTGACCATTTTCAGATATCGAGATTCCTCCGTGCCTCGGAAAGCACGTTAAGCTGTTGGTCCCGGCTGTCATTCATGGATCTTTGATAGTCGTTACGGGTTTTAGAAGCCCGAAAGTCTGACAGCTAGCCAAGGGGTATCGTATTACCCAGTTAGTGACTGGGTTATGGAGGTCAGATAGGCAGTCGCTCCATGTAAAATATTGGTATTCAGCTGCATCCGGTTAGACTAGAAGCCGACCACAACATAGTTGGGAAAAGGCTAGGCAGATTGACTGGAAGAAATGATATTTTTTTGGCTGTTAGTTAGCACTTTTTGAATGTTTCAAAGAATAGGCACTTGTTGCAGTGGTATAACAATGTCATCAATGGTAGCAATTTGTAAGCCGATATAAGTATGCCAGGAAAACAAATAGATCTTTATTTGTTTGTAATGTTAATAGTTTGAATAGCTCCTCATATGTTTGTTTATCATTTGTGCGTTTCCCAAATAAAACATTTTTCTTTCGAACACCGTCACTTACATCTTGTGAAACTCCTGCGGCAAGCTGCCTCTGAGCACCGCGCTGGCGGCCGCCCGCACGGCCGGGTGGTAGTGGCGGGCCAGCGCGCTCAGCTCGTGCAGCGCGGCCGCGTGCGCGTTGCAGTGCTCCGGCGAGGGGAGCGTCGGCTCGAAGCGACCGGAGCCGCTCGCCTCGCTGTCTGCCTCGAGGAGCGTTGACACGGCTTTACTTTGCTGTTAAAAAAAAGTAAAACTGGATTGAGTTATGGGTAGAAAGGTCTGCTGATGTTGCGAAATATGCTATAATTTTGCATGTATGGGTCAATTTACATTGCGGCGGGAAAGAATTCTTACTTTAATTAATGTATAAATATCGCGAAAACTCTTAGGAAGATTCGCCCGTATAGACCAGGGTCGATAATTTTTGAAACCAAAAAAGAAATATAGTAGGATGAAATCCATTGGAAGAGAATATAACAAAAATTAAAGGAAAAATAATTTACGGGCGATCTGAGGTCGGGAAATGGACGTTTTTAAGGGTTAAAAAAGGTTTATCTCGATTTCTGGCAAAACTACAAGTTCTATGGAAAAAAAGTTGTGCAGCACTGGTCTAATCAAAAATAAAGAAACTAGACAAACCTGAGCCAACTGATGCAACAGCGCCAGACAGGCCAGCGCCCCGTTGTGCTGCAGCTGCGGCGCCAGGCTGGCCACGCGCTTGGCGAAGGCCTGCAGGACGGCGGGCGACACGCGGCGTGCGCGCGCGCAGATCTGCGTCACTGCCTCCAGCATTACCTTCGAGTCGCCGTGGGTCTTGCCTGGAATACGTTAATAAGAATAATAATCCCATTCAAAGTCAAAGTCAAAGTCAAAACATTTATTTCAAATAGGCACAAGAATGGCACTTTTGAACGTCAAAATGAACAAGAAATAGAACTGATTCTAGTCGCCCCTTCCAAAAAGTAGTTTCGTGTGGAGAACAATGGGCAAGAAAGCCACCATATCATTGTGGCAATGCAAACAACTGCTGGGCAGGAACTGGGGTGTTAAACCCAAAATCACACACTGGCTATACGCCACGGTCATCCGACCAACCATCACATATGGCTCACTAGTATGGTGGCCCAGAACAAACTTGAGCACAACCCAAAAAGAACTTGAGAAACTGCAGCGACTTGCTTGTGTAGCTATTACTAGCTGCATGAGAACGACGCCTACAGCAGCCCTACAGGCGATGCTAGGACTGCCGCCTCTACACCACATCGTGCGAGAGGAGGCAACCATGGCCGCCTTTCGGCTAAACATAACAGGAACCCTTTTTTTTTTTTTTTAAGGCTGGGAAATCATCCAATGACTGCTCCCGCTCTGGGTGGAGCGGAAGGGAGTGTCAGACTCTTACTGACTAAAACCCATCCATGTTCCTTCCGTAGCCCTTTATGTTCCGGGGTAGCGGTAACCCTTTCGGACAATCCCGCTTACCCGGCAGGCTTGGCCCTGGGGGCCCCTTCATATGCTGACATCTCTTTGAGGCGCGCGTGGAACATATACGCGCCGTACGGCACGGGTCTGGTTCTGGTCGGACGGTGAGTCACCCAATACTCACCGTCCGCAGGCCCGCGCCTACGGTGGCCGGGAGTCGTCACGTGGCTCCCGACGCCCGGGGCGTCTCCTGCGGCGGCTGGGACGGGAGGACCTTTCTCTCTCCCATCCCGCCACCTCCTTCGCGAGCATAACTTTTTCGCAACAGGAGGTGACTGCCTCCCACTCCCTCTCGCCGGACCATGGCTTGCACCAGGGCCGGGCGCGAGAGGTCGCCGCCGCCGATCGCCTCTACCAGGACACGGCGGTGCTCCGCCCAAGCGGGGCAGGTTTGCCCCGTGTGCTCTACCGTGTCCTCTGGGCGATCCTCGCAGTGGTGAAACCCGGGCGTTTCCTCCCGCCTGATGATGTGCAGGAACCTCCCGAAACATCCATGTCCGGTGAGGACCTGCGTCAGGCGGAAGGTGAGGGCGCCGTGACGCCTCTCTAATAACAGGAACCCTAAGTAAAGATTCCAGAGTAAAGCACACACGGGTAAGGGATGACGCAATCAGACATCAACCGATGCTAGCTTCACCCTGCGATAGAGCCCCAAAACAACACCAATTTCAAAAACACTATGACATATCACTTACCGAAGAACAGTACGACTACTCTGGTCCGGAAGAACTAAGAGTATACACCGACGGGTCGAAGACCGACTCCGGAAGCGGAGTCGGGGTGTTCTCACGAGACCTTAATATACACATATCCAGCCCACTGGGCAAGCACAACACCGTCTTCCAGGCGGAGTGTGTGGGCATCATACAGGCAGCACACGCAATAGAAGCCAGGAAAGTCACCGATGCGCAAATACGCATAGTTTCCGACAGCGCCTCGGTCCTGCAATCCCTAAAGAAACAACACCACACCTCAAAACTAACACTAGAATGTCACAACGCACTAGAACGTATATCAGTACTCTACCGCAACAAAGTGACACTACAATGGATAAAAGGACATAGCGGATCATTGGGTAACGACGCGGCTGACGAGCTAGCGAGGAGAGCCTCCAGTGCGCCAGCCTGCGGACCGGAACCCATGATACCAATTCCCTTTAACCAGCTACGCAGATGGCTACAAGAAATCACCCACACACAAGCGGAGAGCTGGTGGACCCCGGCACCGGGCTGCAGGCAATCCAGGGAGGCCATGCCATCCCTGGATAAAAGGTTAACCAGACGGTTACTCCGCCTGAACAGAACCGGCCTGCGCCTGATGACGGGGACCATCACGGGACACTGCTCACTAAACAAACACTTCCACACAATAGACATAACGGACAGTCCTCTGTGCAGGGCCTGCATGGAGGCTGAAGAAACCGTCGCGCACGTACTCTTTGAGTGCACAGGCGTCACACAGATTAGGACACAAACTATTGGAACACCTAAATCTTTTACAGATATATTACACAGACCAGGAGACGTCATCAACTTCTGGAAGGAGGTGGGCTGGCTGGAATAACCGCCATAGGCCGCCATGGCCCACGCACAATGGTCCGCCAAGGACTGAGTGCGGAAACCAAAGCCCCAAGAAGAAGAACTCCACCGTTACTCTTTTAAAATGTTTCACAATGTTTTGTATACATGTATTATAACATTATATGTGAAGACGATGTACCCAGAATAAAAACAATACATCACAAAAGGTGAAAAGAAAAACACATGTAGCAGTGGCAAGTAAACTTAATTATGTCATAAGTGCATGGTGCTCACATATTTACAAACATTCTAAAAGTTAATAATAATAAATTAATCAATGTGTGAGAAGTTATTCCAATATAATAAAATAATATGGTACAAATTACCTAATTTACTTAGCAACCAGTTTGATTTTGTCTAGACACTAGATTCTAGATTGTCCTGTGGAGCAGGACCAGCATGTTTCCAAGCATCCTTATCTTTGATATAATCTTCTAATTTGTAATAAGCTTGTTTACAAAGTGTACTTTTAATATGAGTTTTAAATTTTCTTTCATTTAATTGCAGTATGTCACAAGGTATTTTGTTGTAACATTTAACACAGAACCCCATAAAAGATGTATGTACTTTTGACAATCGAAAAAATGGTTGAATTATTTTATCTTTATTTCTAGTATTATGCCTATCACTTATTTTGTTAAAAAGATGTCTATTTTTTCTTACATACATAATATTTTCATAAATGAATTGGCAAGGTACTGTCATAATATTAATCCTTTTAAATAGTTCCCTAAGCGATTCGCGACGACGAAGATTGTAAATAGCCCTCATCGCTCGCTTTTGCAAAATAAAAATGGATTCAATGTCAGCAGCCCGACCCCACAGTAAAATGCCATACGACATAATGCTATGGAAGTAACTAAAATAGACCAAACGCGCGGTTTCTACGTCTGTTAACTGCCTTACCTTTCTAACAGCATAAGCGGCCGAGCTTAGCCGTCCCGCAAGAGTTGTTATGTGGGGACCCCATTGCAACTTGTCGTCTAGCGTGATTCCCAGGAAAACCGTCTGCTTAATAAATTCCAGCTTTTCTCCGTTCAATATGATGTCACAATCGCTACTTTGAACATTAGGTAATGTAAATCTAATGCATTTGGTTTTTTTTTCATTTAGTACCAAATTATTTACCATAAACCAATCTTGGACCTGAAGAATAGAGTTATTCACGTCGTCAAGATTTTGTGAGCGTCGATTAATTTTAAAGATTAATGAAGTGTCATCTGCAAATAACACCATCTTCGGTTGATTTTGAAGTAATTGGGGTAAATCGTTAATATAAACTAAAAAGAGAAATGGACCCAATATCGAACCTTGAGGAACGCCCATTGTCATTTCCGACCCCAGCGAGTTCACACCATTTACTTGAACTTTAACCTTTCTATCTTTCAGGTATGATCTAAGTAAATCAAGGGCTGTATTTCTAATTCCATAGTGCTCTAGTTTCAGCAGAAGCGTCTCATGTTCTACGCAATCGAACGCCTTAGAGAGATCGCAAAAGATTCCAATGGCATCTTGTGCTTCTTCCCAGGCGCTAAAAATGTTCTTTATTAGGGTGACACCAGCGTCAGTAGTACAACGCCCTTTGGTGAAACCGAACTGTTGGTCATGCAAGATGGAATTTTTATTAAAGTGACGTAACATTTGATTGAGCATCAACTTTTCAAACACTTTACTGAGAACTGGCAGAATTGACACGGGCCTATAATTGTTGGGTTCTTTACTATCACCGGATTTGAACAATGGCACTACTTTACTGTGTTTCATTAGATCCGGAAAGACTCCTTGGTCCACACTAGAATTAAATACGAAAGCTAAATAAGGCGCATTGCATTTCATAGTCATGTAACGCACTGCTGTTGCTTAACCTGATGGATTTACCTGTGCGGCTGTTATACCTAGCCCTCATCAAGTACGCTTGCCGGGGTTGGCCGTGGATGGGTGACCATCTTTACAAACCGCGACTCCTCCGTGCCTAAGAAAGCACGTTAAGCCGTCACGGTCACGGCCGTCATTTGTGCATCTTTGACAGTCGTTACAGGTTGTGAGAAGCACGAAAATCTGGCAGCTAGTCTTATCACGGGGTATCTTATTACCCAGTTAATCGGTTGCGGAGGTCAGGATAGGCAGGCAGTCGCTCCATGTCAAATACTGGTATTCAGCTGTATCCAGTTACGACTGGAAGACGACCCCAATATAGTTGGGGAAAAGGCTAGGCAGATTGATTGCAATGCACTGCTGTAAATTATTGGTAATATTGGAACTAAGAAAATAGCTCTTAATGCTACGACATAAACGCGTGTTATGTCGCAGTCTTTCCTTACTGACTAAAAAGAGTCCCATATAAAATGGGACAATACCTGTAAAGTATTTTGATTTGAAATTGTATGATTGTAAATAATCACAAGTCTTGAAAAAAGTTATCAAGTAACTTCTGATGTCAGTATATTACAAAAAAATACCTTTGTCACATATTTGTGTCGTTTGCGTACAGGGCATGCGCTTGCTTGTCGCGTATATGTGACAATGGCGTTCAAAAGGTTAATAGATATACTAACCAGCATGAGCTCCCAACATGCACGCATACAGATAGGCGTGGAACTTGGCAGGATCTACATTGAGGGCGTCTCCTGCGCCGGCCAGCATGGCCAGCACCGTGCGCACGCACAGCAGCCGCTCCCGCGGGGCGATGAGCTCGTCCGATATGAGGCGCGCTAGGATCGACACCAGGTCCGAGTAGTACTCTAGGTTTATTACGTGTGTGAACCTGGAACATAAAACGTGATGGATTTAAAACAATAAAATTATTTTAGTGTAAAACGAGGCAATTGTTTTAATATAGCTGTAAGTCTTCAATGTTTAAATAAATAAATAAATATAGCTTGAAAGGGGGTGATATGATAAAACGGGATATTTATTAGAACTTCGAACCCAAGGCGCGCGAACCTGTGATTTTAGGGTTTCATGTGCGTATTGTATAACTTAACTTGCTTAACTTACCTAACTACACGAAAAAGAAAGAAGATTAAAACTTTGTATTCTTTATAGAACTTGGATAAGGTATGCCGTTTTCGTCTTTCTTTCTTCTTGTGGTTAGTAACTAAGCTGGTGTCAGAGTTTTTATGCTGCCAAGTACCCTCTGACTTAGTCTCACACACTGAGAAATATCTCTCAGACATGCTGGTTTCCTCACGATATTTTCCTTCACCGTTTTTAGGCAAGTGATAATTATACAATACGCACATGAATCCGAAAAGTCAAGAGGTGCGTGCCTTTTTTTTTAAGGCTAGGATATCATCGAATGACTTCTCCCGCTCTGGGTGGAGCGGAAGGGAGAATCAGACACTTACTGACTAAAACCCATCCATGTTCCTTCCTTAGCCCTTTGTGTTCCGGGGTAGCGGTAACCCTTTCGGACAATCCCGCTTAAAAAGGTGCGTGGCTTGGGTTCAACCTCAACACCGACTCTGCCTTTACAGTCACTCACTGCTTCTGCCTTTTTTCGTGAATGAGATGAAAACTAAACTTTTGACACTCTTTTTACTAAAGTCTTCCGAATGGCAATCATCAATTCTATGGTACAGTGGTATTTTGCAGAGGAAGTAATCATACTTAGCGAGTCCATTAAGTGCAGCAGCCAATAGCTTGGACCGTGGCGCAGTCTTGAGCAGTCGGAAGTAGATGTGGAACACGGTCTTGGTGACCTCGGTCAGCTGTTTGCGTCGCGCCATCTCGCTCTCCTGCGCTTGCGTCTCTAGGAGTTCGCGTTCTACTTCTTTTAGCTTTTTTGCTCTCTGAAATTAACATTGGTTCATTGTAGTTTGGTTGAGTGGTTAATAAATCGATAAGGCCGGGATTCCACCAAAACGGAGACGAGACGAACGGAGAGATGTTTTTTAAACAACCAATAGAATTGTGTTATTAACACATCTCCTCTCCGCTCAGCTTCCGTGGAGATCGCTGTGCAGAGATGTATAATATTTGTATGGCGCGCTTGTTAATTGTGTCTCCGCTTTGGTGGAGTCCCGGCCTAAGGGTATTATTTCTATATGATAAACTAGCTTTTGCCAGCGGCTTCGCCCGCGTGTATGTAGGAAATTATCCCACGGCAACCGAATTTTTTTCCGGAATACAAACAAAGTAGCTTATATGCTATTCCAGACTATAATTTATTTCTGTGCCAACTTTCATCTAGATCCGTTAAGTAGTTTTTGAGTTTATTCGTTACAAATCTTTTTTCTTTATAATATTAGTACCTAATAATAGATAAATAAAATCAGGACAGTTAGAAGTCGAACTCGTGTACGGATCGCCATTTAAATAAATACACCACATCATGCTTATAATCCCGTGTTATAATCTCTGACAGGTTAGGCAGAGGTATACTCATGTAATAGGAGCCGAGACTATCCACCGACACCGAGCACAAATCCTAACTGCGGGATGCTACTGGGAAATTCCAGATCGGATAACCCAATAACACATTACTGGAAATCGAACCCAAGCTCAGCAGTACTTTTGTATAAAGCACTCAATTTGTATGTAGCTCTACAAATTGGCATTCACAGATGTTTCAAATCCATGTTTTTGTTTACATTTTCATCACATACTTTTGGAACAGAACATAAGTCAGTTATAAGGTGATGGGTGGGCGATTTTGGGGGACTGTCTTATGTAACTTTGACCTTCAAAAAGTGCTGATTTTCAGCCTAGTTTGAATAAATGACTTGATTTTGATTTATATCATAATGCTACCTTCTTCTCTTTCTTAGACAAGTTCACGATCCTCTTCTTGTGCTTCTCGTCTAGTTTCTTCTTGTTTTTGACCTCGGCCTCGGCGTCCATGTCGACGTCTCGTATCTTGAGGGTCAGCAGACAGTCCAGTGCAGCGGGGTCTAGGCGTTCGTTGCGACGTTTGACTAACTGATTTATTAGACGGACCACCTACGGAGGGAAGGGTTTTTAATTAAGTTTTCTTTTGACGATATACAGGGTGAAATTGAATTCATGGGCAATATGTTAAGGGGTCATTGTACTCATCATTACGAACAACTTTCACTATGGGAACAAATCTGAAATCGCGAAAAAAAAACAGCTGTTCCATACATTATGCTCGCATAACTCGTCAAAATATAGGACATAAATTCAAATTCAGGTTGTAGAGTAGATTGATGCTGATTTATTGCCAGTTCCACTAATGAAGCCTAAACCACTCAAATGTAAGAGTAGAGTAGAGGAGATCCTCTATTATCCTCCGCGAACACACTAGTACACCACTCAGTGACGGCAGTGAGCGGCCTCTCGTACTTGCTATCGAGGTGTGGTACCACAGACTGCACGATGTTCAAGTGTGGTCGCGCCACTAATAGACCACGAAGTATTGACCAAATATAATAACAGAATAAACTTACAGTTTGAGCAGTGATAGCCTAGTGCTGTGACCGTCGTACTGCCAAGTCATAGGTCTCAAGTTCGAACCCAAGGCACACACCTCTGACTTTTCAGATTCATGTGTGTATTGTATGATTATCACACGAAAAGAAGAAGAAGTACTTACAGTAAGAGTAATATCTCCCTTATTGTCCTCCGCGAACACACTAGTACAGCACTCGGTGACGGCACTGCGCGCCCGCTCGTCCTTACTGTCGAGGTGTGGTACTACGGACTGTGCAATATTGGTCGCGTAGTTGAAGTATGGTCGTGCCACTAACAGACCACACATGCAGCGGAGAGATACCAGGGCGAGGGACATCGTGTGCTCGTCCAATTTTCTGTGACAAAATTTAGTTATTGTAAATTTTTGCCGAGTTATAATATAGCTACGACACGGTTGGCGCAGTGGTTGAGCGATTGACTGCTGCGCACTATGTCGCGGGTTCGATTCCCGCACGGAACAAATATTTGTACGACCTGCAAGTATTTGTTACGAGTCTGGATGTTTTTCTATCTATAATATGTATGTATAAAATTTACAAAAAAAAATGTATAAGTATAAGTAGTTTATCAGCCATCTCGTTACCATAACACAAACATTACGTTGCTTAGCTTGGGACGATATGGCGTTGTGTGAAATGTTCAAGGATATTATATTAGCTTTTGGGTTAAAAATTTATCAGACTATTGCCTAGCAATGCTACTATGACAATGGTTACGATAAATCGTCGCTTGACAATATTATTTTCACTATGTTGGTGAAAATTGTAGCTATGTACATTTGTGGAGTAAGAAAGATACGACGAATAGGGAAAACTGAAAAGGCATCTAATTTGTTTACTTTATTATAATTAATGATTACGTGTCCATTTTAAATTCATCACAATTCACTCCTGCATTCCACGCAGTACATGGTAGTGACAAAAGAAACCTCAAAAATTTAGATAATAATATACACTTCATAAAATTTGAATTAAAATGTACCGTACTTCTGCGAAAGATGGGAACGCCTGGGGGTGACTACCAAGATGAAGACTTATAGAGAAGTATGCAATAAAAACCTATGTTGCCCCGACCCCAAATACCTATAAAACTGGGTTAAGGGAGAGAGATTTCGCGCGCCTGTACGAGTGGCGCGCGGAGGTACTAAGCCGGGGGGAAACTCCGTTTCCGCAGCAAATTGCGGCGGAGCGGACGGACCTCCGGCGCGATCTCATGGCGGCCTGGAATCAGCGACTGTCGCAACCCAGCGCAGGGCACGCCACGATAGTGGCGGTGAGGCCCCTCTTTGAGGAGTGGCTAGAGAGGCGTCACGGCGCCCTCACCTTCCGCCTGACGCAGGTCCTCACCGGACATGGATGTTTCGGGAGGTTCCTGCACATCATCAGGCGGGAGGAAACGCCCGGGTGTCACCACTGCGAGGATCGCCCAGAGGACACGGTAGAGCACACGGTGCAAACCTGCCCCGCTTGGGCGGAGCACCGCCGTGTCCTCGTAGAGGCGATCGGCGGCGGCGACCTCTCGCGCCCGGCCCTGGTGCAAGCCATGGTCCGGGGCGAGAGGGAGTGGGAGGCAGTCACCTCCTTCTGCGAAAAAGTTATGCTCGCAAAGGAGGTGGCGGGATGGGAGAGAGAAAGGTCCTCCCGTCCCAGCCGCCGCGGGAGACGCTCCGGGCGTCGGGAGCCACGTGACGACTCCCGGCCACCGTAGGCGCGGGCCTGCGGACGGTGAGTAATGGGTGACTCACCGTCCGATCAGCACCAGACCCGTGCCGTACGGCGCGTATATGTTCCACGCGCGCCTCAAAGAGATGTCAGCATAATGAAGGGGCCCCTCAGGGCTAAGCCTGCCGGGTAAGCGGGATTGTCCGAAAGGGTTACCGCTACCCCGGTACATAAAGGGCTACGGAAGGAACATGGATGGGTTTTAGTCAGTAAGAGTCTGACACTCCCTTCCGCTCCACCCAGAGCGGGAGCAGTCATTGGATGATTTCCCAGCCTTAAAAAAAAAAAAAAAAAAAAAAAGGGAGAGAGATTGATGATAATATAATACCTTGTGTCTCCCTTCTTGCGTCGCAGCACTCCGGCGGCTTTCTCTAACCGTTGCAAGTATCTTTTGTAGAACTCCAATAATTCCTTCTCGTATTTGTACAGGGATAACGTGTCTTTCTTTACTGTGGATTTACACAAACATCATTAGTAGGGGGAAATTAAAGAACAAGTCACAATTCGGCAAATTTTAAAGATTCCTTTCCAATATTTTACGCTGAAACTGATTTTGAACTGATCATAATATTTATAATGCGCTAATCTGTTTTAAGTTTATAAATCTAGAAAAAGTCTCAGTTAGAATTGAACATCATCAACCTCATCCATGGCTTCCATCAGGCGTGATCGAGGTTCTTGACCTCAGAACCATTCTTAAATAAAAAAAAACAAGTGTTTATACTGTCTCCTAGTTTTTTAATGTTTTAAAGCCAGGTAAAGGAGACCCTGTACATGGCTTTAAAACATAAAAAAAAATAATTGATAGACATCAATTTTGGGATTTGCAGTGAACCTCCTCTACATAGTATAAAACAAATGGTAAAAAGATTTTAATGCGGTTTTATCAACAGATAGCAATTCAAGAGGAAGGTATATACCTACGAAGGTATGGTTTAACTAGTTTTCGCACGCGCGATAGTATCTACATTGCACCCGTGTGAAACCGGGGCGGGTCGCTATTCATAAGATTAATCTGCCTTGCCTTTTCATATTCGGGGTCGGCTTCCAGTCCGACCCCAGTCCAACCGGATGCAGCTGAATGAAAATGGAGCGACTGCTTATCTGACCTCCACAACCCAGTCACTAACTGGGTAATACTATAACCCTGGGTAAGACTGGCTGTCAGATTTTCGGGCTTCTGAGAACCCGTAACGACTGTCAAAGATGCACGAATGACAGCCGGGAGCAAAGACTTAACATGCTTTCCGAGGCACGGAGGAGTCTCGATATCTAAAGATGGTCACCCATTCACAGACCAACCCCGGCAAGAGTAGCTTAACTTGATGGATCGATCCATACAGCTGTTTTTATTTAGCCAGGAGGTTAAGATAAAGTAAGAAAAATAAAGATAAATCTACGCACATTTAATATTAGAGTAATCTTGATGCCGTATCATGTACTCCGGCAGAATATCCTTGAACACTTCGAAGGCGGACACGGTAGCGAGTTTGCGAATGGAGTGCAGGTTCAATGACCCGTCTTTCAAGCGGTCCTCCATTAGGTACAGGATTGGAAACAGGTTTTTAAGCTGAAAATATAAAAGGTGAAGTTATTTACAGATGAAACAAATTTGGCAACATGTAAATGCGTGATATGCTTTAAGATTACATGTGTTGAACGTTTCCGTTGTGATGTATTGCAAATACAGCTTCAGTTAGATAATTAAGAAGGACGAATTTTATTTGGGTAATATGGGCACTTCCGCACTTGCCAAGTCAAGCCATGAATTGAAGTCATGATAAACTTCGTAAAGAGGCCAGCACATCAAGCCTCGTTCTATCAAATTTCTGTGATTTTCAACTTTATTACAAACAAATAGTGTTCATGTTTGGGATCGCTATTGCTGAAATCTATACCATTGATCTAAACTAAATTGTCTACCAGTAAAATGACTATTAATTTCCGAAATTAAAGATATTTTTGCATTCTCCCCAGGCACCAGAACATTTGATCTTATCTCCTGCAGATAGAATTGATTTATCAGTAAAATGCAATGTAAGCAGTGATAGCCTAGTGGTGTGACCGCCGGACTGCCATGTCATAGGTCTCGAGTTCGAACCCAAGGCACGCACCTCTGATTTTTCGGATTCATGTGCGTATTGTATAATTATCACTTGCTTATAATCGGTGAAGGAAAACATCGTGAGGAAACCGGCATGGTTGAGAGATATTTCTCAACAGCATGTGATGCTAAGTCAGAGGCCCATGGGCAGCATTAAAACTCTGACACCAGGTTAGTCACTAACCACACAAAGAAGAAGAGAAGAAGTAAAATGCATTCTTATTAAAAAAATAAAACTATTCATCTTTCTTTTTATTAATAAAACAGGTAAATAATAAACACTAAACACCATCAACTCACTTTTTTCTCCGGACTCTCCAACAAAGAAGAGCACAAAGCTCCTATCCTCAGTTTATCATGCTGCAGCTTGTCTCTTCTGGCCGCTAACAGCTCTACAGCCGTCACCACCTTCTCTTCACTGTCCACAGGAGGAAGGTCACCCTCCTCTGTGCCTTCCATGCCGGAGTCTGTCGCTGATTCTTCTGTATCTGATTGTTTGTCTGTCTGTTTGCTTTTTTTAGGTTGATAGGTTTCTTCTTCGTCTTCTGATTCTGAGTCTATGGAAAAGTAATGAAGTAGCTGTACACTGTGTTGAGCCAAACAATTGTATATTGATTGAAATAGAATATAACCTGACTATGGCAACTCAAATAACTGTTAAACATGCTGTTCAATAAGTTGTCAATTAAAATTTTATCATAATGAATTTTTTGTGTATCCCACTCAGGGAGCCTAGTGATAGGAGAACTGGCTATGCTGCTCCAACCTCTTATAAATTGTGATAGAGGCAGGATGATGAGGAATCATGATGGACCATCATCATTGGACCATGCATGACCCAATCCAATACATTAAGATTATCAGCAGATTACAGCGCAAACTATACATAATTATACTCATACGTTTTTATCTTTATTTTATAATATTGTTGCACAACATTATACCCAATATGTATTTAGGGGACCAACTCTGAAATCATGAAAAAAAGTCAGCTGTTCCCTACATTTTGACGAGTCACATGACCAAAAATGTTTACACAGACAGTACAACAGATTTTTTTTTTGTGATTTCGGAGTTGGTCCCATAGTAAAAGTTGTCCAGTTTGGTGGTCTGCAGAATATACTTTTGCATGTATATACCCTTTCGGTTACACCCTGTATAATGCCAGTATCACACTAACCTACACACTCCTCAGACCTCTCCATCAATCCTTCCTTTGTTTTGATAGGTAGGAGTGCCCTCATCTTCTTGACTGGTCTCTCTTCTTGTTCCTTCTCATATTTGTCTTCAATGTCGCTGTCTGATAGGCCGTCACTCTCAGCCCCACTGTCACTACCAATGGTTGGCTTTGGGACACGTTCTTTCTTCTCTCTCTTGCGTTTTTTTGACCTAGTAATTGTAAAAAGCATATTAATGACTGACATTCTTGTGTGGGCTGTTCCATCTGAATTTTTACGTAGTAGCCCGGAGTCTGGATATGTGCCTGGTTGATGGCAATATACTTACCCCCTATTACATGGGACTTAAATATAACTGGTGAAATGTCCTATAGGTACACCTTTGCCTAACTGTTCAGGGAATACAGGCATGATATATTGTGCTATTATTTTTGTGTGCATGTAATACGCTTTCTTCTTCTTCTTAATCTTACTTATGGTTTCCTTAGTGAAAGAGTGTATGTGAGGCAATGCAAATGTTTAAACAATGAAGTATTGGATCGGATCAACAACTGTACTAAACAAAACAATTTGTACTATGTAGTAAATACTCACACAAAAATTATAGACAGCCTGCTACTTCGTTTGTAGGATAAATTAACAGTAACATTGGAGACTAACAACATTTAAAATATTTTTTGATTGATTGATTGACTAACCTTTTATCCGGCTTCTCATTTTCTGGTACATGAGCCAGTAAAGATGGCTGTTTGGCCAGCCTGCTCATAAGGTACTGCTGCTCATCATCATCCAACATATCTCCGAACTCATCTCCTGATGCCGGTTCACTCTCACTGCTGTATTCTATCTGTTCCTGCTGGATTGGTTGCTTCTGCTTTTGCGTATGACGTTTGTGTCGTTGTAGCTTTAGTTGACCCTTCTTCCTCATTTTATTGGTAGTCTGGTTGTTCCTCTTCACCTTACTGATCTTAGGTTTGCCTTTTTTCTGTAAAATTATAAGAATATTGCAATTGTAAGCGGTTTCAAAAGTATGTTTTGGTTATGTGTATTTTTATAAGGAGTTAGGTCTTAATAGAGTGTAAATTGTTTACACAAATACTTACAGCCATTTTTGATATTTATTATACACACTAATCAATTAATAGAAGTAGAAACAATTATACTTTTATCATAAAATAACAAACCAACGTGGGCTAGTTAGTTTGACAGCTATGAATTCTGTCAGTCAATACTTCAATAGGGCAGTAAACTAAAAACTTTTGACAATTTAGGTAATGTGTGAATTTGGGTGTTACCAGTATTACTATGAAAAAGTAATATTAAATCGGTTGTTTTTCTATTTTAAGACTTTGTCAGTCGCTTTCTGAGTTTAAATAATTTAATATTAAAATATTTCAAAATATTGATTATATTTCTTTTATTGATTTGCGTAAACTTTTAAAAGTTCTAAAAACTTCTACAGAATAACAGAAAAGTTTTGAACGCATTCAAACTTTCTAAATGTCAGTTACAAAAGGCCTCGAAACTTTCTTATTTCTCGTTTTTCTAGTTTTCTAAAATAAAACTGTGCTTGTCCCGATCTGAAATATTCTTTTTCTTTCATACTAGTTTGTATTTATCAATAGAAAACCAAAAATGGGATTGTGTTATTGAAGAATAATAGTTTTGTGAAGTTATTGTGATGGTGCCTCAGCAGCAACGGCGAAGACGTCGCCGTGCGGCGCTCGCGCGGACAGCTGAGCGGCGTGTTGTTGTTGCTAGAGGAGCTGGGGGGTTTGGGTTCACGATAGCGGGGCAGCGGCCCTGTGTGGTGTCTGCGGTGGCGGCTGGCGGGCCGGCGGAGCGCGCTGGTCTTCGTGCTGGGGACGCTCTGCTGGCTGTGGACGGGGCTAGCGTGGCGAGGGCGCCGCATGCCTCTGTGGCTCGCATGGTGGCAGCTGCACCGGGGGCTATAGCCTTGTCTGTGTCTCCTCGGGAAGCTCCGCCGACCGATACGGAGGATACGGAGCCTGATGAGCGAGCGAGGACGAGGAGACGGCATCCACCGCCGAGACGTAGGCCGCAAGCTATGCTACACCACCCTGGTATGTAGAGATTGTGGTTGTAAGTTTATTTTTATGTTGTTTCATTATTCTGGGACTGGTGCCTATGCTATAGATATCCTCAATAGAGGTCAGTTGTCAGTTGACACTATATTATGCTTTGTAAATAAATAGGTGATAGATTGAGTTAGAATTTCTAAAGCTTAATTACTGTAAAAACATGCTTAGTAATATTAAAGTATGTTTGCGTTGCCAAGTGTTAAAGAAACTTGGATTTTCTACTTGAACTGGTGATGCTCGTGGCATAATAAGTTAATCATTAAATGAAATAAATTCAGTTAAACCAGGGGTTCCCAAATTAAATTTGTCTACGGCCCACTTTGAGAATAAATCAAAGAGTAATTTAATAAGACTGAATAAATTATTTTTTAATTTGTCTATGGCCCACTTTGAGAATAAATTATTTTTTAGCGCCCCCATTTTTTCACCTACGTACTTAAAAACCACTATTGAGATAAAATTACAAATTACCCCTTAAGTCATTGACTGCCACGCAGCAGACACAATAGAAAAACTATTGTTTGTCGGACACACGGTGACCGCATTGGCGTTCAACGTGTTAAGCCTCTACACAACGCCCCAATTTATTTTCTGGGTCTCTTATTGCCCGGGTTTAGCACTAAACTCAGCATGTATTCCCGAAGGGTTAGGCAAATGTGTACCTAACGTACACCCATACTTCGCCAGTTTTGTTTCAGTTCCATTTTACATCTTTTCAAAATAATTTTATTATTATGTAGATAAAAAGTTGTTTGTTTATTCTTTTTGCAGATGGACTGGCAACAGTTGAGTGTTATGTGAGTGCATTACAACATGCCACTGTCAATGTTTTGTGTTGTAGCCTGCACTGTGCACTAAAATATGTTGTCTTTATGTATTGCCACTATTTAAAATGACTACATAGTATAAAACAAAGTCGCTATTTTTGTCTGTTTGTTTGTCTGTATGCTTAAATCTTTAAAATTACGCAACGGATTTTGATGCGGTTTTTTGTAATAGGTAGAGTGATTCAAGAGGAAGATTTATGTATATAATTTGTCGACATATTTTGCGGGCGAAGCCGCGGGCGGGAGCTAGTGTCCGATAAAAATAAGGTATACAAACCTGATTTACAATGATTTACAAGTAATTCTGGGACTATACTTTGATATTGAATCAAAATCTTAAATAATTCAACCAGGAACTTAAATGAAAACCATTTAAAAAAAGCAGCAATACATAAAGTATTGCTGCTTTTTTAAATGGTTTTCAAAAAATTAATCAATCTTTGAAAACATGAAATGAATTTAACTAAAACCAATTTTTTTAAATAAATTTATGTATTGCTGCTTTATTTAAATGGTTTTCAAAAAATTAATCCATCTGAAAAGATGGAATTTTTTTGGATGAGCCACTAAGTTCAAGTGCTCTTCACTTTTATATATTTCATGGCACTTTCATGGCATGAGACCAATATTGTTAATTGAGATAAGATTGACATAATTTAAAAAAAAACGATTTTAGTGTGCCGAAACATCTAGTCACCCCTTTCTAGCTTCCTCATTAAATTTTCGGGTTTAGCATAATATTATTTGCTACAAAACAAACTGAAAATTGCAGAATTTTTAGTATAGTCACCCTTTTTGCATTTTGACAGAATGCCTTTGATTGATACCTTTAATAAATTATTTAATTCTATGCACTTAATAAGCATTGCTATTGCTTTTATAACATTTTAAACTACATTCTACAAAAAGGTATAGTATCACTAACAACACCAATGTTTTGATGCTTCTGTGTGAAAATACTCACAAATTCAGAATGCATGTTTTGCACACTACTATTTTTTTGTAATTTAAGTAATAGTTTTGACATTCATGATGATTTGTATTTGTTGCACCTAATTCTCATACTTAAAAAGTCAATGTGAGGTATAACATGTTACATCTGTAAAAGTTTAACCTTTTGAATGCCATTGTCACATATACGTGACATGACAGCACATGCCCTGTACGCCAACGACACAAATATGTGACACTGCGATGCACTATTAACACGAAATAAATAATTTATTCATTACTTTTGTGTGTGTTTTTATGGATATTTTAATATCATATGAAACAAATTAAAATACACCATGGATATTGGGAAATTCTTGATAACAAGAAGAAATAAATTTGGTGATTGGCGTGTAGAGCACGCGTGAGCGTTTATGTTTTGGCGTTCAAAAGGTTAATAAGAATAAGTCCATAAAGACTAGCTTATATTCCCATTCTTAGCTCCTGTAAAAGAACTGAACATGTTCCCAAAACCCTTACTTGTAAAGCACCTTTCTAAAACATGACTGATTTTCTCACTCTTATACTTCCAGCGTGCCACGCCGCCCCCAGCACTTCAGGCGTCAACGAGATCCTTCAAAACCTGAGCAGAGCCCAGCTGACGCCCAACATCGCTGCCAGGCTCGAATGCCGCGCGGTCGTCGGCTACTTAGGCACCATAGAAACACCCCAAGCTGCGTCCAACGCTGCTCCGGGAGATGTCAGAACAGCTGTCAGAAAGCTCAGACAAGAAAGACGTCCAGCAGCTCCTGTGCTACTCTCTGTGCTCCCAAATTCCCTACTTCTTCGTCGTCCAAATGGCCAGGTCTTAGCACAGTACCAAAGAGAGAGAATTGTTTATGCTGGTTGTGGTTCAGACGCTGATAGAAGGTACTTCGGCTTAGTGACGTCAGCAGAAACTTCGGAGGCCGAAGCCTCACACAGCTGCCATGTCTTTGCTGTAGATCCACGAATGGCGGAGCATGAAGCTCATATTACCAGAGCAAGGGAATTCCAGATAGTGTGTACTAGGGACCCAGTGGCTGAAAGATGCTTAGAGTTTCCACCTTCAGCGGAATATGTAATTGGTGTTATTAGAGGAATGTATTCTTTACCAGCAGAGGATTGCTCAAGTCCCAATTTACAGCAGATTTCCAAGCTAACGATAAAAGGAGATAGTCCCGCTTTGGGTAACTTTTCCAGATGTAACCGACCGGTTTTCCGAGTGCCTCGAGACAGGCGTCCGTGTAGACATGAAGAGAGGGTAGAAGCTCAAGACTTCGTCGCGAATTCCCCTCAACCAAGCAACCACAGTGAGATAACAACTACTTCCAGCAACAGCGACTCTGGCATCGGTTTTCACAACGACTGCCGGAATATCGCGGACAGAATCTTAGTGGTAGACTTTGCTGGTCAGCAACCAGCGCCAAATAGATTCCGTCAAGACATGCCTCGGAGACCAATCGGGTTAGTTGGCTGCAGCAGCTTCGATGCTGATGGTTCCTTTCTTTCCAACACGACCCCTGTGGTAGACGGCTTTGGAGGCCAAGGGAGACCTCTGAACCTGGATGACGTCATCCTAAACGCGAATGACCTTCAAACTGTTCGTCACGTCAGTCCTAGAAAAGAAGACGATAACTATAACTACAACAATCTGTATGGGAACATCCCTTCGAGTTCCAGAGGTTACACTAATGGAGCGGTTTACGATCAAGTGTATACAGAGACTGAAGGACATCACTATGAATTTATTCCACCACAGCTAGACATGGACCTTGAAATCGATCGTGTAGCTGAGACTTTTAATTCAGTAGAAATATATGAAGAAACACCAAGACATCCCCCCGATTGGCAGTCAAATGAGTCGGTGGAAAATGTGACAGTGATATCTGGGGGGACCAGTAAAGCTAGTATGGATTCTGTGTCTATGTACTCTTCGAGGTCACATGAGGAAGCCAGGCCTTCGAGGAGGCGGCATATGCAGGCCTCCTTGGACGATATGCTGGTGTTGGGGCTAAGAGACCCGCCTCCAGTGAGAGATAAGGATGACGATAATTTTGTACATCCTGCCAGCGTTAAATGCAAGGTGAGTGTTCTCAACTACACACAGAAAATAAAATTACAACCTAAAATATTACGCATTCATTCTTCTTCTTTTAAAGTCGATGCATATAGGTTAAAAGAGGTCCAGTAATGTTTATTAACCGTATTGTGACCATAGATAAATACGAAAGTTGGTGTCATGTTTTTTTTTAATTTGCCTCTGAATATAAGCAAACTCTTGAGAATCAATGGTATGGCATGTTTGTTTTATTATAAAACGGTACCTGTAAACAGTAATTTTATTGTTATTATTCACAATGGTGGTCTTTTTTCATTGGAACTTTCTTTATACCATACCTACCTGCCTTTTTGCATACCTTTTTCTACCGTCAAGCAGCGCGGATGTGTTACTTTATTAATAAGATTAAGGGGCGGCACAGCAGTTACATGAGACCTACCAACCTTGTCTCTATGATGGCACCGCATCTCCAATGGTTCTGGTACTTCAGATGTCTTTACGCGGTGGTAACTACGTACAATGAGGTCAGCATTTTTGCTATCTCTTTTCTTAAACTTGTTGACTTACTGCTGACTAACTTTCTGAAAATCTCCCTATTTGTGACGATGTTTTGGCCCGTTGACAAACTTGAGCATTACTTGAAACTAGTTTCAACCAAAAAGGCTGTAAACTTCAAGTAGTACTGGCTCAGGTTCTGTGATACCGCAGTACCGCAGCCGTCTCAACTTACGCGTGGGGGGCACACGTTTTTTTTGTTCTATTCTTTTCTGTCAGCCATCACTTATCCCTTTCTCTTTTATATCATCCCTCACACAAAACATCCATCTTTTCTTTGGTCTTCCACTCCCTCTATCCATCAAAATTTATATTAATCACCCAAACGCAGAGTCTATTTCCTCAATTTTTCTGATGACCATAACTACCGTCCAGTAAAAAACTTTTTTTTTGTTCCAAGGTTCGCAAAACAATAAAGCCCCTTAACCTGCTCTCGAAGACCAAGCACATGCTGTCGGGCAAGGACCGCGAGCGACAAAAGGAAGAGCGTCGGCGAGCGCTCAGCGCAAGCGCTGGTGACGTCACCGGCGCAGGCGCAGACATGCAGGGCGATGTGTTGCCGGCGGCGGCCAGTGAGCCTGATCTGAGGGATACACAGGTTAGTGATTTTATTCGATTTTAGTTTCGATACGAGAACGCCCAGTCGATTTGGTTCGTTTAATCTCGAGATGTTCTTAATCGGACGAATGGACCAATCTACAACAGATTTAGGTATGTATTTTTTAGTCTGATAGAAGAACCCTCTACACGCGGCTTATTTGAAAACAATACACTACTATACATATATTATTTTTGTATAAAACCATTTTTGTATCAAACGCGTAGTTGCACGTAGGCAGTCAGTGGTGTATTGAGATCTCGAAATTGGAAGTACGTCGGCTGACTACATAGTGTCTATGTGGTAGTATAGATGTCGCTCCAAACACATGACTAAGAATGTAGCTTCATACTAAAATTGAAAGCTGCGAGCCGTTAAAATATGATGCAGTATAATGTACCAAAAGAATTAACACTTACTATTTACTGTCTATGTGGAGTAAAATCGTTTGATATCACACGTTACCGAACAATACAGTTATAGAATTGCACGAGCGGGTGCTAATAATTGCAATATAAACCTTATGTCGACGACATAAAAGACGTCTTTAATACTGTTACCAGGATTGTTGGATTCTGTTGGGTTTTCCACCATATAAAACCTTTTAATTTTCCACCAAGATATTTTTGTAATTTATTTTAATGTGTGGCCTTTAAAACCAATTACAAAGTTAGAGCGGAAGAGAATAAGAAATACAAATTTATTTGCTTTAAAACATGATAATATATTAAATTCTTATTAATATAATTATCACCTTCCACGTTACTAGTGAATATTGTTGAAAGTAAAAAATTGTTACATTTATTTTACCTAAGTGAGACCTTTTTACAAAACACCTATTACGCTAGTTGTGATTAAAGTGATTGCCAGTCCTTTATATGAAAATCTCGCCTGATGTTCCTACTCAACAGTCTTATTGTTTAGTATTATTATTCTTCGCATCATTTGTCCCACCACCTCATTTGTAATGCCTTGTGCCACAAATCTATTTAAAGGAAGTTATTAAAATTCAACAAAGTGAATTAAAAATTATTGTCTATGTATCTTGATTTGATAACATGTTTGAATAACAATTCGATGATTTTACGACGTCCTGTTACGCTGGCGCCATCAACAAGGCGCCATCTTCGCGCATAGACTAAAAAATGTTATATATGATTTAATATAGCAGTTTCGTTATTTATCTATAGCATTTCATATTCATTTCATTTTGTATTTAATTGTTATGATGGATATCACTACTGATTCAAATTCAAATTCATTTATTCATCAAATATAAGCTAACAGTTTACACCAAATCGCTTATATCTATGCCAATTCTACAAAGGACCATGCAAAAAGTCGTCCCATACCACCAACAGATTCCAAACTTATTTCAAATAATTCATCTTGGCATCATGATCATTTTTTATTATGACGACATCGCCGTAAGTCATGGGGGTATCGCGCAAAAAAATAATTTTTGTACACACTTTTTGATACAGTTAATTGTAAAAAATACAATACAAATACAATATCTTCTTCGGAGTGTGTGAATGTGTTTAGTTAAACAATTGTATATGGTAAAATATCTAAAACCAGGTTATTTACAAAAAAACACCCTTTTTTTAAAGTAAAAACTCTTTTTTTTTTAATTACCCCATATATTTACGTATTAAAAATTGTTATTTGTGTTTTTATGAGACTTCATAATAATATTGAAACAAGTGCCATGTCTGTTGGTGGGTTGGGACAGCGCCCATACAATCTTTTGCATGGTCCTTTACATTATGAATTTAAATTTAATTTAATTAAATTTAAATTACAGCTGATATACAGCTCGGTCTCCTTTCAAAACTATAATGTCAAAAATCTTTATAATATCTATACAGGGTTACTTGTAATTCGACGTATATCCATCACGAGCTGATCCCATATAGCTAGTAGGATATGGAGCTGATAGGAGGGCCGAAATGCAACAAACTGAACCCGCCATATGTATGCCGGAAATTCAATAGTTTCCGAGATAATTCAATTTTAAGGGTTTTTCGATATTTACCCAAAGTTTCCAAATTTAAAAAAAAATACAAATTATCGACTACTAAAACTACGAATTATCCATCTATATTCTTGTTGGTTAGTTAACAAAAATATTAGTCTATTATTGTCACTCTGCGGGGCACAGACCTCTTCTCACACTAAGAAGGTATTGATCATCATTCATCACGCTTGCTCAAGGTGAATTGGCGACTTGAAATTTATATTGATTATGAGGAGCTCGTGGCTCAGTAATAACAGCTGCACGGATCGATCCATCCGGTTAAGCTACACTTGCCGGGGTAGGTCCGTGGATAGTTGACCATCTTTAGATATCGTGATTCCTCCGTGCATCGGAAAGCATATTAAGCCGTTGGTCCCGGCTGTCATTCGTGGATCTTTGACAGTCGTTACGGGTAGTCAGAAGCCCGAAAGTCTGACAGCCAGTCTTACCAAGGGGTATCGTATTACCCAGTTACTGACTGGGTTGTGAAGGTCAGATAGGCAGTCGCTCCATGTAAAATACTGGTAATCAGCTGCATCCGGTTAGACTGGAAGCCAACCCCAATATAGCTGGGAAAATGCTAGGCAGATTGATTGAATATAAGCACCATGTTTCCTCACGATTTAAAAAAATGATGTTTATTGGTATTCAATCAATTCCAAATTCCTTCTCAAATTCCGTTACTAAAATAATTCGATTATGTGGTTACGTTATCGATATTATCAAACATTCGATTCCGAGTAGTTTGAATCAAAGCATTCTTTACTAATGTCGTCGTTCGATTCTATGAATGGCCGCCCATTCATACGCGGCAACATTCTTGGCTTATCGCCGTTAGTGTGGGCGCGTAGTTGCGCCTGCGACTTATTTGTCGCATGTCTGTAGTCAGTCATACACGCTGTTTTACGTCTGCGACTTTTTATCCCATGTTTGGAGTCATACAGGCTGTTATTGTCTGCTAAATTAATAAATATTAAAAATATTTTTTATTTATAATTATGGGGATGTATCTTCTTAGCGTTTTGATGACAAACTACTATGATTACTGATTATATTCTTGCGGTCTAGGACTTGGCCACTTTGAGTTTATAAGTTATTTTTAATATTTCTACACCGGCAACGGTAGTGTACGTGAAACTGTTTAATGTTAAGATCAACTGTACTAATAAATAAAATAATCTAATCTAAAATTAAAAAATAGAAAAGCTATAAAAATCCCCTAGAAAAAAAAGAGCCCTGGATAGAATGATGTTTGTTATCCAATCGCGCCAGAACGGCTGAACGGATCTGGATGAAATTTGTTACAAAGATAGATTATTGTCTGGAATAGCACATAAGCTATTCTATTGTTATATTTTAACCCGGTGTGTTATGTACGGTTCCCGTGGGATTTCCTACACACACGCGGGCAAAGCCGCTGGGCAAAAGCCATTAAATTACTCTACACTACATAGTTTAAAACAAAGTCGCTTTCTCTGTCCCTATATCCCTATGTATGCTTAAATCTTTAAAACTACGCAACGGATTTTGATGCGGTCAACGGAGTTTAATAGATAGAGTGATTCAAGAGGAAGGTTTATGTGTATAATTTGTCAACATATTATGCGGGCGAAGCGAATGCGGAAGCTAGTATAACATAAAGGAAAAGAGTTTACCGTCTCAAAGACCTAAAATAAAATCGCAAATCTTCAAGTGTGCGCCCTCATCTATAAACGTTCGTTGATGTACGATCGCAAACATACTTAGCTACCTAAATACATGCGGCGCCACACTATACCACAACTATACTCGTGAGTGTACACGCACCACATTACGTTCGCGCACGTTTACTACCGAGGAACAAATAGTAGCAGAAGTTCTGATACGTTTTGAGAATGATAACAAGGGCTATTTTATTTATTGATGGATTTATCGTTTATGCGTGTTCAATTTGTGTAATGTATGCAGTGGGTCTAGCCAGTATGTGTAGTATTGTAGAAATTATTGTTGGGTAGGTAACATTTAGTAGCTATCTTTGTTTGAGGCTTTTTTTAAGGATCGGAAATCATCAGATGACTCCTCCGGCGCAGTGTCATACTTTTAATGACTCTTCTTCTTTTCGTGTGGTTAGTCACTATTAGCCGCACAGGTCGATCAACCAGGTTAAGCTACGCTTGCCGGGGATGGACGTGGATGGGTGAAAGCACGTTAAGCCGTTGGTCCCGGCTGTCATATGTGCATCTTTGACAGTCGATACGGGTCGTCAGAAGCCCGAAAATCTGACAGCCAGTCTTACAAAGGGGTATCGTATTGCTCAGTTACTGGGTTGTGGGGGTCAGATAGGCAGTCGCTCCATGTAAAATACTGGTATTCAGCTGCATCCGGTTAGACTGGAAGCCGACCCCAACATAGTTGGGTAAAAGGCTAGGCAGATGATGACACACTATTCTGGTGTCAGAGTTTTATGCCGCCCATGGGCCTCTGACCTAACTTCACATGCCGTTGAGAAATATCTCTCAGACATGCTGGTTTCCTCATGATGTGCAAGTGATAATTATACAATACGCACATAAATCCGTAAAATCAGTGACTGACTAAAACCCACCGATGTTCCTTCCTTAGCCCTTTGTGTTCCGGGGCAGCGGTAACTCTTACGGATAATCCCGGTGATCGTCTGAGGCCTCATGATTAATTGACTATTCAGCTTCTTACCACGCGTTTAATTTCTTGTGTCACTTACAACTTTAAACCACTATAAGATTCGGAACTTCAACTTGATGATAAGTGTCCTGTTTTATGCAGATTTCGTGGTACAGACGCCAGCACATCAAGCTATCCGTAACTGTCAAATTTTCTCAATTAAAAATGAACCTTATGTCATTGCAATAAAGTTGAAATACTATCAAAGAAATTTGACAGATTGTGGTAACTTGATGTGCTGGCCTCTGTACATGGCATAATTAGCCTGTAATATTCTCACTGCTGGGACACAGGCTGTCTTTCTGTGAGAGGGAGTGGCCTGTGATCCACCAAAATGTGTTGTAAATATGTGAGCACCATGTACTTATGACATAATTAAGTTTATTTGCCACTGCTACATGCGTTTTTCTTTTACCTTTTTGGTGTATTGTTTTTATTCTGGGTGCATCGTCTTCACATATAATATTATAATACATGTATACAAAACATTGTGAAACATTTTAAAAGAGTAACGGTGGAGTTTCTTGCCCATTCTTCTCCACACGAAACTACCTTTTGGAAGGGGCGAGTAGAATCAATTCTATTTCTTGTTCATTTTTGACGTTCAAAAGTGCCTTTATTTATTTATTTATTTAAACTTTTCGCACACAATAAAGGTAAGTACAAAGGCGGACTTAATGCCTTAGGCATTCTCTACCAGTCAACCAAGGGTGGTGAAGAGATTAGATGGCAGGTGCTTTAAATAGTAGGAACATACAAAACATTGAGACTTGAATAAAATGGGTACATAAATAGGTTAAAACCTTATAATAACAGTTCTTTCTTGTGCCTATTTGAAATAAATGTTTTGACTTTGACTTTGACTTTGACCACGCGGGCCCAGAGCGGATTGTTACTTGTCACATGTATACGTATTGTTGGTTCTATGACATACCGGTTTCCTCACAATGTTTTCCTCCACCGTTTTGAGAGCAATGGTGATGCAATGAAATACCACAAAGTAAAATGTCTGCCTGAATTCGAACTTACAACCTACTACGGGCCGATACTAGGCCACCACTAATCCATAGGTACTTTATATTTATTTTTCGAAATTCGTTTGGTTTGGTGAATCTAACAACTATTTAATGTGTTGTGCCATCTTCCGGAAACTGTAGAAGCAGTAGCAGCTGTCTCAATTTCGCCAATTTTTATAAAACTACCCTTGTGATCCTTTTTATTTCTCTCTCATATGTATTGTAAGTCTGCGCCGGCGCCGGTGTTGCTCGGTCAGCGAGCCCGCGCGGCTAATTTAGACGTAATTGACCGATGTCAGTGTACTTGGGACTACCTACAGTGAATTGGCCATGTTTTAGACTTCAAAAAAATATAAACCGTATTTTGTTGACGGACTTAAAGACCAAAATGTGTGTCTCAAAACCGATTAAGAAATTATTTTACTACCGACTTGTAACGTTTGTGAATTTGAAAGATTTACCATCGAGTTCAACGATAAAAACATATATATAGTTTCTTTCTTTCAGTAAGACGTAATTCGGTGTAAGGCCTTTTGCTTCCCAACAGATTATTTCCTGAAAGTCTAAAGCTAACTAATTTTCTAATACTATATTTAATGCTGGCTAAATTCTAGGATACAATAAACATTTCTTAGTGCACACCACCCGTGTGACGTTTCAATAAATAAACAAAAGAAACTCATTTCTCGTTTGCAATACAACAAAGAATCAGTGACGTATGTTCTAGTGAACTCACTTATAAACATTACAACGTTTATTTGTTTTACAGTTATTTCAATAAAACTCGTAATATCGTACATTCACATAGATTTTCATACATTAGCCCGTAAAAATACACTGCCGGAGATTGCTTATACAGTGTGTCTGGGAAAGGAGTAGCGAAAATTAAGCGTGGTACAGACCAACATCGTAATTGAAAAAAAAATAGGTCGTCCCATACAAAACTTCAGTACCTACTTGACATGTATGGGACGATTTTTTTTTTTCAATTACGATGTTGGTCTCCGATAAAAACTTGTTTTGTTTGATCGTCTGTACTGTACCACACGCTTAATTTTCGCTACCTCTTTCCCAGACACCCTGTATAATGCGCCAGTACCTACTACGTCGCAGCTAAAGCACTAGGAAGTGGTGAAGGGCACGAGTTTTGGGGATTGTCTTTAATAATGTACATCAGGGGCCCACATTTCAATAAATTTTTTTTTGCGCCCCCATTATTTGACCTACTTAAAAACCACTAGCTAGATAAAGATAAAGATAATTTTATTTGTTCAAAACATGAGTATACACAACACATGGCATGCAAGATGTTACATCAATAATATAGCAGTCAGTCATGTTTTGCCTGAATGGCGTACAAATATTGGATGTAGGACGCTAGACAGCATCATTTAATTTTAAAATTGACCATTTATACACATTTAAAATCAATAATTCAATATTCATAATTTGAAATTACACAGGTAGAATAAAATAATGTCATAAGCTCGAATCATAATACACAATAAAAATAAAAAGTCTAATGTCAAATCAGGTATTAATAAAATCAAGATGTCAATTACTAGTCAAATTAAATTGTCGGTTAGGAATTCCTCAGTGCTATAGTAGACTTTCTCTAGCAAAAGGCCTTTTAATTTATGTTTTAATTTTTCGGTACTATATTCCCTCCAGTGTCTTGGCAACTTATTAAATAGAATTGGCGCCATACAGAATATACTTTTCCGCATTAGTGTCGTCTTGGATCTCGGAATACATAGCTTCGTATTGTCGCGTCTATTCCGAACAACTTTATCTGACACTAAGGGGAATAGGTGTGGATTCGATTTGACGAACATAATGGTCTCCAAAATGTACATTGACGGAAGAGTTAATATTTTATATTCTTTAAAAAATGGTTTGCAGCTTTCTGTAACCTGAAGTCCAAACATAGCCCTCAGACACCTCTTTTGTGTTTTGAAAATCATACCCTTATTTGTTGAATTTCCCCATAAAATGAGTCCATATCTCAAGTTAGAGGACACTAAGCCGTGATAAGCAGTTAGCAACGCATTAACATTTAAGATGGGGGCTAATTTATACAATGCATATGCGGAATTACTAATTTTTTTGCTTAATGCTTCCGTATGCTCTTTCCAATCTAATTTGCCGTCAATAGTTATTCCAAGAAATTTAGTCATGTTCACTTTATCTATGTTGGTGTTACAGTAATGGGCATTTACATTTGGTATGGATGATCTTTGGGCAAAATGCAGAATATTAGTTTTCCCAAGGTTTATCTTAAGATTATTGTTTTCCAACCATTTTACCATTGATTCTATAGAATTATTAATGTTAGATTCGTATGTGTCTCTATTCTTGCAAGCTATTGTAATAGTACTGTCGTCGGCAAAGAGTGTCATAGGGTGATCGATACTTTTGGGTAAGTCATTAATATATAATATGAAAAATAGCGGGCCCACGACAGTACCTTGGGGTACGCCAAATTTAACTACACGTTCCCTTGATCTGTACATAATTTCCTGTTTAGTGTTTTTATTTACAGCTGAAATTTCTGTAAATTGTTCTCTGTTGCTTAAGTATGATCTAATAAGGTTTGAGACATTACCTCTTATGCCATATGCTTCTAATTTTTCAATCAATATGTCGTGCCGGACATGGTCGAAAGCCTTCGTCATGTCACAGAAGATCGTACATACAGGTGTGTTAGAATCTACGTTTTGCATGACATAATATAAAAAATCGTAAATTGCTAAGTTGATAGTTTTACCATTTCTGAACCCTTTCTGTTCATTGGCGAGAATGTTGTCTCTTTCGAGGTAAGAATACAATTGTTTACATAGATACTTTTCAAATACTTTGGAAATTACACTTATGAGGGATATTGGCCTATAAAATTGCATAAGCTCTCTATTTTCTTTTTTGAATAGTGGCTTAATGATTGATATATGAAATTACAAATCGCTCCCTAACCCTATACACAATGCCCCCATTTTTTTCTGGGTTTCTTACTGCCTCCCTTGCCTGCAGCGCCCACAAGGGGCCGTTATCGCCCACTTTGAGAAATGCTGCTTTACACCATACAATCACGCCTGTATTTCTCTAAGGGTTAGGAAGCGGTGTACGTATAGTACATTCCGCCAGTTATGTTTTTAAGTCCCATGTTATAGGGAGCTATAGCCATCAACCGGGCACAAATCTAGACTCCTGTCTACTAAAGAGAAATCACAGATGGAAAATCCCAACAACAGTTTTGCCCGACCCGGGAATCGAACCCCGGTCCTGATGCGCAGCAGTAGAGCGTAAGACCACTGAACCAATGAGGTAGTTTTGTCATTTTGCGTTCATAAAGTGTTGATTTTCAGCCATGTTTAAATAAATTTCTTTAGATTTTGATTTTGAATAGAAGAAGCCCAAAGAAATGATGGATGACTTGTGAGAAAAATTCGAGAAGTCCCTCTTCTCATCATCTTTCATCTGAAAGATGATGAGAAGAGGGACTTCTCTATTTTTTCTTCTTGAAATTTAGCCAAAATAACCAACTTGAACAAATATTTAAATCGTTGGATTTGCCCTATCGCGTCAAAGTCGAGTTCCGCTTAATTTTGACACTACAATTTTGTCACACAAAGTCACATGCTGCCATGAAAACCATATACGGGATGCGTTAACTTACTGTTCTCAGTATTGACACATTTCGGTTGAAATAAGTATGGTGAGGGCAAATCTAACGATTTAAAACTTTGCACTAGACAAACAGTTGTTCTGAAAAGGTTCTTTGAAGGGTGTGGTACCTACATACTATCATATTGAACACCTTTCTTCATTGGACATCGAGATAGCATCGTAATTACGATGTTGGTCTCATGGAAAGTTTCTGATACTTACACGCTGTATATTAATAGAATAGAATACTCTTTATTATGTCAATCTGCCTAGCCTTTTCCCAACTATGTTGGGGTCGGCTTCCAAGTTGCATGGATGCAGCTGAATACCAGTATTTTACATGTAGCGACTGCCTATCTGAATAATTCAATTTTAATTTCTAAGGCCCAAAAATTTATGGAACCTGAGTTCCATAAATTTTTGGGCCTTTTCTAAAAGACAACAAAGCCAACAAAAAGAAAAACAGTACCGTGTCGTTAGTAATATTCATTTGGAATAATAGTTAATATGGCACAGAAGTTGTAAGATTACTCTAAGTCAAGTTAAGCAAGTTCTGAAATCAATAAATTTATGAAAATGACAAACCGCAAATCGCAGTTGCAATAACCCCAAAAAAATCTCCTATAGAACATTTTACAAGGGTTGATACAATAGGCGGTGTTATCGCTAAAAGCGATCTTTAATGATATCATTTTGTTTACAAAATGGACGCACGGATGCTGTCAATCCCTCTGCAGACCTTGAAAGATACTCCTCGACAGCTCACATGATTCTTCATTAAACTTGAGACACGTCATATGACGCTGCCTGTTGTTTTTCGGCAATCTTCTATGACAATTTAAAATAAAATGTTTTTGTGAATGAAGGGATTATGGGCTTATTGATAAAATCTATGTGACCGTAACGTGTAACAAAAGTTTGACGTCAGATTCTCTAACGCTAAGTGGGATTATCTGTGGCTAAGGAAGGAATATGGATGGGATTTAGTCAGTAAGAGTCTGACACTCCCTTCCGCTCCACCCAGAGCTGGAGGGGTCAATTTCATCGTAGAAGAGTCACCATCTTCACTGGAAATTCCTGATCTTCTCCGGTATAAGCACCTTCATCATCAGCCAGTGCTTAACAGAGGGCCTTTCCAATCGCAGGCCATTTATCATTCGTCGCCATGCCTATCCCTAGGCATCACTTGACATAAAAGCAGTGATAGCCTTGTGGTATGACTGTCGGTCTGCCAAAACTCTTAGGTCTCGAGTTCGAACCCAAGGCCTCTGACTTTTCAGATTCATGTGCGTATAATATAATTATCACTTGCTTAAAAATCGGTGAAGGAAAACATCGTGAGGAAACCAGCATGTCTGAAAGATATTTCTCTACAGCATGTGAAGCTAAGTCAGAGGCCCATGGGCAGCATTAAAACTCTGACACCAGGTTAGTTCCTAATCACACGAAAAGAAGAAGACTTGGCATAAAAAAAAAAACACTTTCAAATCGAGGCATTGCTAAAAGCCCGTAGTAACTACGTCACTAACGCGGGTTGATGTTTGCTACGGACAGAAGTACCCCTTTTTTTTTTTTTTTTAAGGCTGGGAAATCATCCAATGACTGCTCCCGCTCTGGGTGGAGCGGAAGGGAGTGTCAGACTCTTACTGACTAAAACCCATCCATGTTCCTTCCGTAGCCCTTTATGTTCCGGGGTAGCGGTAACCCTTTCGGACAATCCCGCTTACCCGGCAGGCTTGGCCCTGGCACGGGTCTGGTGCTGATCGGACGGTGAGTCACCCATTACTCACCGCCCGCAGGCCCGCGCCTACGGTGGCCGGGAGTCGTCACGTGGCTCCCGACGCCCGGGGCGTCTCCTGCGGCGGCTGGGACGGGAGGATCTTTCTCTCTCCCATCCCGCCACCTCCTTCGCGAGCATGACTTTTTCGCAGAAGGAGGTGACTGCCTCCCACTCCCTCTCGCCCCGGACCATGGCTTGCACCAGGGCCGGGCGCGAGAGGTCGCCGCCGCCGATCGCCTCTACGAGGACACGGCGGTGCTCCGCCCATGCGGGGCAGGTTTGCACCGTGTGCTCTACCGTGTCCTCTGGGCGATCCTCGCAGTGGTGACACCCGGGCGTTTCCTCCCGCCTGATGATGTGCAGGAACCTCCCGAAACATCCATGTCCGGTGAGGACCTGCGTCAGGCAGTAGGTGAGGGCGCCGTGACGCCTCTCTAGCCACTCCTCAAAGAGGGGCCTTACCGCCACTATCGTGGCGTGCCCACAGAAGTACCCCTGGGATTAAGATAAGATAATTGATTTATTATGATCATGAACACAATATGGCGTCACTTATTACGTCGGTAGCCATGAATGGGAGGTGTGAAAATATGGATGAATGAAGGGATTAACTGGTTATTTTTGGTGACAGCTCTTAAGCTCTACGATAGCACTATCTGTGACGCAAAAATTTTATTTATTGCGCTTAATCTTTTGCCCGTGACTTCGCCCCCGCGGGGGTCGGAGGGATTATTTATTTATTTATTTAGTAAAAACTCTAAGACTACCATTACAGGTTTAAACCTAATTCGATAGCTAGGACAATAATAATATTTTAAATACAACTATACAGATACACAGATAATAATGTAAACATTATAAACACTAAATTATTACTAAACACTACTAACTTAATTAATACTAACTTAAACATCTACTGTATAAAAGTATGACTTACTTAAATTAAAAAATAATTAAAAAATAATATTGCAGAACTAAATTACTATAATAAAGATTCTAGTCCGATTCGTAACATAACATGTGTAACGTCACCTTTGCGAGTTCACTGAAGCAGCACGAAAAAATGTCTAGCCTATTCTGGATTTCGTTAATTGTACGAATTGCTCGCGTGAGAGGTGTTTTGGCTAGCATGTTTGTTCTAGCTGTTGGCACAGCCAGCAGCGGCGGGCGCCTCCGCCTCCACACGTAGCGGTCCGGAACACAAAACCACAAGCACTGAAGCACTCCCGGATTGTGTTCCTTGCCCCGGAGTAATTTTATTAAATATATGACGAGAGTAAACTGTCGCCGCACCCTCAACTCATTGTACCCGACCATGCCCAGTACAAACAGGGTGGGGTACATCAGCGGGTACAATGGATAGACCCCGTACAGCCTAAAGTACAAGTGACGCGTGAACTTGTTCTGTACGCGCTCCAGCATGACAGAGTACTTGGCTTCATGTGGAGCCCATATGACAGCACCATACTCCAAGTGACTCCTGACTAGTGCGTCGTATAATACCCTAATCGTCGTAATATTAGTGAACCCCTGTGACTGCCTGAGTACAAAGCCGAGGTTTCTGTACGCTTTCTTACATATTTTAATTATATGCTCGCGAAACGTAAGATCTGGAGTGAGATGTACCCCCAGATCACGCACTTCTGTTACTCGCTGCATCGGTACACCCTCCGCTTTGTACTCATAGCGGACAGGGGTGCGAGCACGACTAAAGGATATTACCGAGCATTTGGATACATTGAAGTACAGTTTATTGTCATGGCTCCACTTCACCACTCTATCAATGTCACCCTGGAGTCGCTCACAGTCTGACTCATCCCTTACCTCAAGCAGCAACTTGAGGTCATCTGCGAACAATAAACACAAGGCCTGGCTGACGACCTCCGGCAAGCTGTTTATCATTATGATAAATTCAAGAGGCCCCACATTGCTGCCTTGGCTTACTCCGGATCTGGTGAAGTACGGCTTCGACTCGTACCCATTGTAGTCAACATACTGTTGGCGGTCTCTCATATAGCTGACAAAGAACCGCAGCAAGTGTGGCGTGCATCCTACATCTGCCAGCTTTCTTAATAAGACATCATTGTCCACGGTGTCGAAGGCCTTTTTAAAATCAAAGTACGCCGCGTCTACTTGTACCCCAGAGTCCACTGCCGGTATAACCTTTGCCATGAAGTTAAGCAGGTTGGTGGAAGTGCTGCGTCCGGGCCGAAAGCCGTGCTGCGCGTCCGACAGTTGTGCTCGGACTTGCCCCTGTATGCAGCGTTGGATAGCGGCTTCAAAAACTTTTGCCGGCGTCGACAACACTGCCACTGGTCTATAACCGTTGACATCTGGACCTGCCTTACCCTTGGGTACTGGAACGACACGTGTAGTCTTCCACTGTGCCGGGAACGTCGCCTGCTTTAAACACGCGTTATATATATGACGCAGCGGGTTTGCTAAAACTCTAGCACAATCTCTGAAGAGAAACGTTGGTATACCGTCAGGACCAGATGATCGTTTTGGTTTGAGGCTCGTCAGCGCATCCTGCACCTCCTTGAGACTCAAGGTCTCTATATGTACCCGTGCACTGGTAGCACTGCTGACCCCCGCCATCGCCGCCTGCACGTCTAGTTGCGGTGGCTCCTGACTGTATACCGACTCAAAAAAGTCTGCGAATTCCCTAGCACACTGCTCATCCGTAAGGTTTTGATCATCTTTAATAATATTTTGGCGATTTACTCTACTCTTCTTTGATCTTACATATTGCCGGAATGACTTTGGATCTTTAGCAAATTGATTTTGAATGCTATTTTTGTGATTCCTGTCTGCAATTTCTATTAATAGTTCTATGTCCTAAAACTTGTGTCAAACATTCAAATCTGCGATGAAAAGTCAATCATTTTAATTCCATTACTGTGGGAGTATGGGTTCTTATTACTTGTCGGCTGATGTGCAGGTAAGAAAAACAGCAGAGCCTAATCCAAAACTTTTCGAATTTATGATATAAGTGACAGCCTCTTTATAATTTAGAAACTTTCAAGCATACATTATTGAAATTGTTCTACACCAGTGGCCAGATCGAAGTTTAGTGAAGATGTAAAAGCGGAGGCAGGTGCCTAAAGCGTTACCGCTACCCCGGAACATAAAAAGGCTAAGGAAGGAACATGGATGGGTTTTAGTCAGTAAGAGTCTGACATTCCCTTCCGCTCCACCCAGAGCGGGAGGAGTCATTTGATGACACTCCCACCCTAAAAAAAAAAGGCAGGTTGAAGTTATATAATAACCCTGCACTCATGTCTAAGATACCTCAAGTCCCACTGATGACAAAATAGCGATCTTATTAGTATTAGTTTGAAGAGCTATTTGTGTATAATATTAGTCGCAACTCGATAGACACGAGGAGTTGTCACGTGTGTTATTGCTTATTGGTTTCCACACTTTTCTTCAAGTCACGTTGGATGATACGGGCTGTGGTTGTATTGTGATTGTGGTCGGCCCAATTGTTGGGATGTCGCCACCGAGAACCGTGGCTGTATTGTATTAATGTTTTGCCATAAAATAAATGATTATGTTATAATCAAGGTAGATGCTTCTTCTTTTCGTGTGGTTAGTGACTAACCTGGTGCCAGAGTTTTAATGCTGCCCATGGGCCTCTGACTTAGCTTCACATGCTGCATGGTTACTTCGTGATGTTTTCCTTTACCGATTTTTAAGCAAGTAAGCGATAGATGCTCAATCAATTTAAGTAAAAAATTAAATAATTTTTACGAAATAAAAAAATCATGTACAGACGCCAGCACATCAAGCTATCCCTAACTGTCAAATTTTCTCAATTAAAAATGAACCTTATTTCTTTGCAATAAAGTTGAAATACTATCAAAGAAATGTTATTTGATTATTTAGCAAAACTAAATTACTCGGACACGGAAAAGCTACTAGAGGTGCTGAACTAAAGTAGCTGACTTAACTGTAATTTCGTACCTAACCTAATATTATTTTGTAATAGTTTTAGTTATTGATATTAATATATCCCATAAGCCTAACTATAAGGTTACGCAAAATATTGTATAACTTAGATATTGTACATATATTATGTTTACTAGTTTACTTATTTCATAATAGTTAATAGTTTACTTAATTTAATGACTGTACTATTTACCAAGTACGTTCGTAGAGAGATGGCCTGAAACACAGGTTTAAATAAACCTAGATCAGGCAACGCACTACATTACATTTGTAGCTCTATTTTTGACTGTATCCCATATTTGTCATACCATAGTTTATATCCAGATTTCTATAATTCTATTTAATAGACCTAGATTTATACACGCCTACTACTGATCGATACATACAATTTTTATTTTTTCTGTGAACTTATTATTATTTCAATAAATTTATTTATTATTATTATTATTAAAGAAATTTGACAGATTGTGGTAACTTGATGTGCTGGCCTCTGTACATAATGAAAAATAAGTTTATTACTTACTTAGTAGTTACAATAGATTCCACATCTTTATCAAGTCACGAAGTGTCACATGGTCTGTGGTATTTGTATTGTAGTTGTTTTAGAGCTCAATTGTTTGGATGTCTGCGTAAAGAATTAATGACGTCATTTCATTATGGCTTGCTCCAATTACATTGGACTGAACGTAACTGGTGGAGTGTGGATGAACCAGTTAGGTACACCTCTTTCCAACTCCTCGGAGAAAACAGGCGTGATGTTATGTTTAATAATAGTATTAAATTGACAAAAATAAACCCCAGTTCAACTGTTATATTATTGTATGGGGACAGTTTAACTGTAAGGAAAAAGGACATAATTGATTGTGTTCGCTTGATGTTACACCTCAATGAAACTAATAATTGTAAATTTATTTTCTGTGCCTTGCCATATTCTAATTATTTGTCTGATGAGCAAAATAGGCACATTTATAATTTAAACCTATTTATATATAATAGGGTTTGTCGCCATAGTGACGCTATTTTATATTTTGACTGTAATCAATTTATTACTGATTACAAACTGACAAATTATACAATGCATCTGCCGTCTACTTCTAGGAGACAAATTGCTAATCTTTTAGCATATAATATACACAGTGACACTGGTACCTGTACTGTACCATCGATTACTGTTAGTAGTGGTACTAACACTATCTCTGACGCGCCTTGTAGTTTAAACTATTAGGTGCGACAACGGATAAACCGCATATTATGTTGAATGTTGTACATCAAAATATGCAGGGTCTGTCCGGCAAAGAGCTAGAATTAAGTTTATTCTTAGAAAATTATGATGTTCAGGTGTTATGTTTGACTGAACACTGGTTGAAAGAACATGAAGTAGTGTTTATTAATGATGATTATTTTACCGTACAAAGTGCATTTGTAAGAAAAAGTGCTATTCGCGGTGGCTCATTAATTCTTGTTTCAAACAAGTTAAAATGTAAGCAACGTTTAGATTTAGTTAATTTGTCTATTGAGCGCACTATTGAGTTGTCTTGTGTTGAACTTGAGCGATACGTGGTAATTTGCGTTTATCGACCCCCCTCGGGGGATTTTATTAGTTTCGAATCGGTAATGGAGGATTCACTCAATAGAATAAAATCGAGTAATAAAAATATTATTTTATGTGGTGATTTTAATATTAATATTTTAGAAGTAACTCCTTTAAGTATTAGACTTCTTAATCTGTTTAGGTGTTATAATTTAATTAACTTGTTTTTTGAACCTACTAGGATCACGGCATCTTCATCGACTTGTCTTGATAATATATTTAGTGATTATGATGCCAAAAATAAATTTGTGCTTAGTGACTTAACATCTGACCACTGTGGCTTATTAGCTAGCTTCCCTGTGCCATTACATAAAAAGCCGCAAAAAATAGAATGCAGGCCTTATACAACTAGTCGTTGCACCAAATTTAAAGATAATATAGCTCATCGAATTTCACCATCTATAGCAGACCTTGAGAATCCTAATGAAATCTACGGAGCCCTTTTTGATGTTGTGCAAAAAGAGTACCAATCTATTTTCAAAACCAAAACCATTGATATCAATGGCACCGCAGTTAGCTTCAACCAATGGGCTACCCCAGGCATTTATCAAAGTAGAGCGAGACTATACGAGTTATACGGTTTAAAAAAATACAAGTTTGATACTCCTTTCCTAGAGTATGTCAAAAATTATTCAAAATTATTTAAAAAGGTTTGTGTCTTTGCAAAATCAAAATTTTTAAGCGAAACAATTAAAAAATCCAATAATAAAATAAAAACCACTTGGAAAATTATTAACAATGAAACGGGTAAACCAGTTAAACAATTAAATGAACTTGAGATTATGGTCGACAACAAATTAATTAATAAAGCAGCTGACGTAGCTGAGGTTTTTAATGATTTTTTTGCCAACATACCTATAACTACGACTCGCTCCTTAAATTCTTCACCGACTAAAGCTGAAAACCTTCTCCATAGTAGTGTGCCTAAATGTAGTCGCTTATTTAGCTTCGAACATGTAACGCCTCGTGATGTAGTTAACGTTTTTAATACACTTAAGTCCAAAAACACTGGTGATTACTGGGGCATCTCCATTAAACTTTTAAGTAATATAATAGATATCGTAGCCCCCTATCTAGCTGTTACCTTTAATAAATGTGTTGATTTAGGAACCTTTCCTGACCTCATGAAAAGTAGTAAAGTCATTCCTTTATTTAAATCAGGTAATAAAAATAACGTTGGCAATTTCAGGCCTATTTCAATCTTACCTGCATTTAGCAAAATATTTGAAAAATTAATACTCAAGCAGTTGTTAAGACATTTTAATTTAAATAGCCTCCTTCATGATGAACAATATGGCTTTACAAAAGGTCGTTCGACTACGGATGCAGGTGTTGCTCTGCTGAAACACATATTTAGCGCATGGGAGAACTCGCAAAATGCTATTGGAATTTTCTGTGATCTCTCCAAAGCTTTTGATTGCGTGCACCACGACACGCTTTTACGTAAACTACGTCATTACGGTGTTCAAAACGAAGCTCTTAACGTTATAAATTCATATTTACAGAATAGGTTTCAATGTGTAGATGTTAATGGTGTGAAATCTACTGAGCTACCAGTTCAGTTAGGTGTACCTCAAGGCTCAATACTAGGTCCATTCTTATTCTTAGTGTATATCAATGACTTACCATTCCATTTAAAGGGTATCTGTGATGTTGTACTGTTTGCAGATGATACCTCTCTTATCTTTAAAGTAGACAGAGATAGACTAGTTTTTGACGATGTTAACAGTGCACTCTCAACAGTAACGGATTGGTTTACATCTAATAACCTAGTTCTCAATGCGAAGAAAACGAAATGTATAAAATTCGCCTTACCCAATGTCAGAAATCTAGGACCACAAATAATATTAGATAAAGAGGTGCTTGAAACTGTAGACACAGCAGTCTTTTTGGGAATAACAGTAGATTCTAAACTCCAATGGAGCCCACATATATCAAATCTAGCAGGACGGCTTAGTTCAGCCGCCTATGCCGTCAGGAAAGTAAGACAATACACTGACGTTGATACAGCCCGGTTAGTGTATTTTAGCTATTTTCATAGCGTTATGTCCTATGGCCTTCTGCTGTGGGGCAAAGCCGCAGATATAAATAATATATTCGTTCTTCAAAAACGAGCTGTTCGAGCAATTTACCAGCTAGGTGCCAGAGTATCTCTGAGAGATTTTTTTAAAGAAATTGGTATTCTTACGGTAGCGTCACAATTTATTTTCGCCAACATTTTATATATTAGACAAAATTTACACTTATATACTAAAAACAGTGATATTCACAACATCAATACTAGAAATAAGGATAAACTACGTGCTCCCTTTCATCGGCTTCATAAGGTTCATAACTCATTTGTGGGGCTTGGTATAACCTTTTATAACAAGCTGCCCTCTTCTTTGCTAGAATTGCCTTTTAATACGTTTAAATCTAAAGTAAAATCTATCCTTTGTTCAAAGGCTTACTATACTACCAACGACTACTTAAATGACAAGAATAGTTGGTCGCTGTGATTAACACAAGACAATGTTTATGTTCTTTCTCCAGAATTAGCTTCATAAAATTATTTTTATTATGTATTCAATTCATTGTTTTGGTTGTTTTTATTTTTTTTTAATAGCCATTTATTGTTGACATAATCTACTCATTACTATGTTTTTTTTTTAATGAGTTGTATTGCAAAATGTGGTTAGCTAGAGACCTCGACAGTTGATCATATTTATTTATCTTGATCCTAGTTAGTAATCATTAGCAATTAATTGATTGATTTTACTTCGATGGTCCTAGTTTATCATTTGTAACTTCGAGTTACGGCTGTACGGACATAGTACAGCATTGCACATGTAAGCGGGCACGCACTTTTACCTGGAGGCTCTTTTTTTTCTTTTTAAATTTACGCTTGAGTACAGTCAGTTTTAATGTTTTAATTGGTATATTGACGTGTGCTAGCTGACATGTGGCAAATGATTGATTTTAATGTGATGTGTTTTGTAATGTTAATTACTTCTCATGCGATAAATGTGTGTAGAGTCAAGTTCTTCCAACTAAACAGACAGCTGTGCTGCTGGGGAGTTTGTTGCGCCACTTCTTCTTCCCAGCTAAAGCACTAGGAAGTGGTGAAGGGTGGGCGTTTTTGGGGGACTGTCTTATGTAACTTTGACCTTCAAAAAGTGCTGATCTTCAGCCTAATTTGAATAAATGACTTTTGAATAAGGTTTTAATGAAAATTTATATTAATTGTACCTGGATGAGGTTTAATTTGACTTCCCCTTTGAGAATACATTTATGGGACTTAGTTTCATATTCTAGTAGGTCCTCTGAAGATATTCTTTTTTTCGTGTGGTAGTGAATAACCTGGTGTCAGTTTTTTTTTATACTGCCCATGGGCCCATGACTTACCTTCACATACTCTTGAGAAATATCTCTAAGGCATGCCGGTTTCCCCACGATGTTTTCCTTCACCGATATTTAAGCAAGTGATAATTATACAATACGCACATGAATCCGTAAAATCAGAAGAAGACGGAGGAGGAGGAAGATATTAATATTAGAGTAGTTTGATTAAGCGAATAACTGGAACTGAGATTAAAATCGTGATAAAAGTCGAATTAGGTGAAAAAATAGAATAAGGAAACCATCAATCACTAAATACTTTAAAGATTAAAAATGAACAGCTTTTTTCCTAAGGCAAATGCGTAAAAAAAAACAAAAAAAAACAATTTTACCCGTAGATATTTTTAAATTCACACTTTTTTAGCGCTTGATTACTGAGAAAATTCTATATTCTTTTCCAGATAAGCAAGTCGATCTAAGATAAACAAATAGGATAAGGTGTCACCTGAATGTGTATAGAATATGTACGCCTACGTATCTATATGTTAGGAACACACGTCCTTGGATAATTTTGAGAGATTGTCGGCACAATCAAACGTTATTATTTGTATAATGATAAGGGAGGCGGATCTTTTATCAACACAAATTGTGTCTCTCTGTTTGCGGTAACCATGATTTCAGTATCGATACAAAATCTCTATCTTATTTTCAGTTTTGCATCACTTTATAAATCTACATTTATACATCTACATACAGGTATATAGGAAGGTATGTAGGAAATTACCCCACGGGTTTTTTTTTAAGGCTGGGAAATCATCCAATCACTGCTCCCGCTCTGGGTGGAGCGGAAGGGAGTGTCAGACTTTTACTGACTAAAACCCATCCATGTTCCTTCCGTAGCCCTTTATGTTCCGGGGTAGCGGTAACCCTTTCGGACAATCCCGCTTACCCGGCAGGCTTGGCCCTGAGGGGCCCCTTCATATGCTGACATCTCTTTGAGGCGCGCGTGGAACATATACGCGCCGTCCGGCACGGGTCTGGTGCTGATCGGACGGTGAGTCACCCATTACTCACCGTCCGCAGGCCCGCGCCTACGGTGGCCGGGAGTCGTCCGGGTACCGTACATTTTACCGGGATAAAAGCCTATGTGCTATTCCAGACTATAATCTATCTCTGTGGCTAATTTCATCCAGATCCGTTAAGTAGTTTTTGCGTGAAAGAGTAACAAACATAGGTACAGAGGCCAGCACGTCAAGTTACCACAATCTGTCAAATTTCTTTGTTTCTAGTATTTCAACTTTATTGCAAAGACATAAGGTTCATTTTTAATTGAGAAAATATGACAATTAGGGATAGCTTGATGTGCTGGCGTCTGTACATCCTCACAAACTTTTACGTTTATAATATTAGTAGGACTATTTTTGTGTATAGACAAATTGACAACATAATACTGTTGCGGAATGTAACGACAAAAAAGACCCATTTTTTTTTGGTCGGTCGGTAAGATGAAACACAATATGTCACATATGTAAAACGTTAACATTTTGTTACATCTGTGGTGTCAGTTAAAGCTAAACATGCTTGCTTCAAGTTGCTTCGCCAATCATCGCTTGCTGTAAACCCTTTTTTTCCTACTATTTTTTGTTTCTGCCACATGTATTATATTACAAGTGTGACCATATCTCTTCTCAAGTGTTTTTTTTATATAGGACATAGCAGAAAGGCAATGATCACTAATAAAGATCACAAAAGTTTGTTGTTAATGTAATTATGAAACTGAAACTTGTGGCTAAGTAATAAGAATCGCACGAGTCGGTCCGTCAGGTAAAAATGGTCACCCATCCACTAACCAACCCCGAAAAGCGGAGCTTCGCTTGTCGGGGTTGGTTAGTGGATGGGTGACCAGTTTTACATACCGAGACTCCTCCGAGCCTCAGAAAGCACGTTTGGTCCCTGCTGTCACTCGTGGATCTTTGACAGTCGTTACGGGTCATCAGAAGCCCGTATGTCTGACATCCAGTCTATCGTATTACTCAGTTACTGATTGGGTTGTGTAGGTCCGTTAGACAGTCACTCCATGTAAAATACTGGTATTCAGCTGCATCCAGTCAAACTGGAAACCGAAACCAAAGTAGTTGGCAAAAGCCGAATAGATAGAAAGTTTAGTTAGTTAGTTTAGTTCACTTATTTTGTAAAATATATTATATATCTATGCGAGAATTTAACTGGTGAAGGCTTGTAATTAGCAAAATAGTTATATATAATTGTGATTAGCTTGTTATTAGTCTGTAAGCTTTCCGAAAATAAATAAATATAAATATATAATAATAATTAATAGTTGAACTTTTTGCACAATAAAGGAACAAAGACGTACCTCATGATGAAGGCCTTCTCTATCATTCAACAGTTCTGGAAAGATAACAAGGCAGCTGCAATGAATGAATGATACCGAACAGAAATCCTAAGTATTCCCTCAAACATGTGCACCCCACAGCCAGTAGTAAAATGTTCTATTTCAGTAGCTATCTGCGGTTATCAGGTATTTGTTCAGCTCGCCAAGGGCCGTCTATATTTAGAAGCGGTGAATCACGTAAGGACGAATGTTATCAGTAGTGTTCCAGTTGCATTGTTTACAGTCAGTGGCGTGAGTAAATAATCTTATTGTATAAATAATAACATTTAAGAATAGCTTGTTGATTTAGTTATATTAACTTAGCCTGAGGAAAATCTTGTTTATTTCTAAACAGCGGCTTCGCTTGGATGTCGGGAATTTTCTAAAGGGAACGTACAGACGCCAGCACATCAAGCTATCCCTAACTGTCAAATTTTCTCAATTAAAAATGAGCCTTATATCTTTGCAATAAAGTTGAAATACTATCAAAGAAATTTGACAGATTGTGCTAACTTGATGTGCTGGCCTCTGTAATACCGGGATAAAAAGTATCCTATGTGTTAAAGCAGGTCATAAACTACCTCTGTGCCAAATTTCATCCATATCCGTTCAGCCGTTTGAGCGAGAAGGACGGACAAACGTACAAACTCACACACTCACAAACTTTCGCCTTTTATAAAATTAGTGTGAATAATGCTTTTTGTTGATAAAAAAGTGATATTGGCTTGCTGAAAACATTTTCCACTCAACAATCAAACAGCGAGATGGATTTCTCAATTTCGATTCGTTTTAGTTACTAAAGATTTGCCTAGAAAGCCTAATCCAAAATACCGAAGTTGTTATCTGCTTTATTCCAGTGCAGTGGTGGCCTAGTGGTAACGCCGCCACCTACTTCCAGTAGGTCGTGAGTTCAAACCTTGTCAGGAGCTTTACGTTGTGTAAATTATTTCATCACCACTGCGCTCAAAACGGTGAAGAAAAACATCGTCAGGGAACAGGCATGTCCAGAAAATTCAAAGACGTGTCATCTACCAACTCGCATTGGGCTCGCATGGTGGATTATGGCCCACTCTCTCTCACAGGGAGGAGGCCTGTGTCCTAGCAGTGAGAGCATTATAGGCTAATTATGCCATGTACAGAGGCCAGCACATCAAGTTACCACAGTCTGTCAAATTTCTTTGATAGTATTTCAACTTTATTGCAATGACATAAGGTTCATTTTTACCACGCGTATTGAATGAAGTCTTAAAAATAGGTAATAAGTTGCCTTATTGACTCTCTTTTGCGTCCAATAAAATAACAAAGCATTGCTTAGCGATTAGGTCAGCTCATTCTAGTGTAAAAAAAATTATAACAAGCGGAAACACATCAAAGATTTTAATCATCATTTAGCACTGCAAGCAGTCAAATGTTGATTTATGATGTGAACCAGTTTGCTCAGCAGCGGATGTGCCGGGCCCCGCAATACAATAGCGTGAAATAACTGCACACATATCCCGATTGTGTTTTTTAAACATCCATCTTAGGGATGGGAAAAGCTAAAGTTATAAAATATCGATACTTTTTCGCCTTATGAAGATTCCTCATCTGCTGACCAACTATGTTGGGGTCGACTTCCAGTCTAACCGGATGCAGCTGAATACCAGTAGTTTGCATGGAGTGACTGCCTATCTGACCTCTACAACCCAGTAACTGGGCAACACGATACCCCTTGGTAAGACTGGCTATCAGATTTTCGGGCTTTTGACGATCCGTAACGACTGTCAAAGATGCACAAATAACGGTCGGAACCAACGGCTTAACGTGCTTTTCGAGGCACGGAGAAGTCTCGGTATGTAAAGATGGTCACCCATCCACGACCAACCCTGGCAAGCGTAGCTTAACCTGTTGGATCGACCCTGTACGGCTGTTAAAACTTAGCCACGAGCTGCTCTGCCTTATGAAGATTGCAATTGTAATTTCTGTGATTTGTGAAGTAAAAACAAAACGCTTATTTACCTGTCTTAAAATCGTAGTTACAATTCGATCAGGAAAGGGTAAACGTTCTAGTAATAGGTGATTGTAATAGTTAGGTCAGTAAAAAATAATAGTTCATTATTATCTGAACTGTAAGTAATTACAAACAAGACTTATTGTAACAACCCGTAATGACAATAACTCGTCATTTGCGACAAATACATGATCATAAAAACGCACTCAACGACCGTATATCAGAGAAGTTTATTAGCCATTTAGAATGAGAAAGTGCATCCAATTACTGATATATACTGTTTATAACTGTGGGCTATGTAATTGATTCCGATATCGGAGGTTATTAAGTAAAACGAGTACCTAACTTGGAATGGTGATTAATGGTAAACGCTGCTGTTTGCGGTGACGCTATGTTTGTCTGAAGTAGCACTGTGCAATTTGAAGGATAATTACAGATTTGGATGAAGGAGTTTGCCCTATATTCACCTTTTATAACAGACCATAGATAACCATATTCATATTCATTTATTTACGTTCCACAATATAAAAGAAAACCTTCTGAAATGTCCGATTCATAACAGTTAAACCTCGATCCATCAGTACTTTTTGAAGATTGAATTTGTGCTTTAAATATAAGTACTGTACAAATAAGATATTTTTGTAGATCGTCCTCGAAGCAAGGACGGTATGTACCGTGAGATAGCTTAGGCAGGCCCGCATGTCGCTCCACTACATCTATTGTCAATTGTCATGTTCTGCTCCCTTGGGAATGGGGAGTCAATTGGGTAGCCATTAATAAAACGGAAATAAGGATTACTTGACCCCCCGTACAGTAATGGGTTGAACAAAGATGCTGTATGCAAAGATATTAAGATTTATACATATTATAAACTAGCTTTTCGTCTCTATCTGTGTGGCCGCGTTGTTCTTCTAAACGACACTACATATTTTGCAGTTTTCACCATTTTTAGAGGTTATTCTTCATCTTTCTGACTGACCGACCCCTTGACAAAAATGTGCCTGTAATTGATTTACTTTAAAATAATTCAAAAATAAAATGTATAATAATCAAAGAGCATCAAAAAACTCGTCATTGACTTATTTAAATAAATGTTTTGTGTTTGAGTTGGATATAATTACGGAAGATTTATGTGTTTAATAAACTAATATTAAACTAATTTATAATAAGTACAGAAATCTCGATATTTTGTCAAGTGCGGGTCGCTAGTTAGGAATAACAAGTCAAAAATAAAAAATCATCAACAATTTGGAACTAATCTCCGCAAATCATATTTCTTAGATAACTGTTTATTAATTTGAATAGTAGAATCTTATCAGACCTCCTTTAGCCCAGTTCTACGCCTATTAGCAAACACGCAACCAGTTTCTTGTTTTATCAATGAAACAGTTAGCATATCTAAACGCGAAATAGGACTTTATCGATACTTCGAGATCGCATCACTATTGAATACAACAGCAAACAGGAAAGCTTCCATTGCGTTAACGTCTAAATACAACATATAATTATTATAACAGCTAATAATGTAGGTAATGGGAGTTTATTCGATACAAAGTGCTTTAGACAGAGACTGTCCAAAGGTATGAGTGGCATAGAAGGCGCTCTCTTGAAATGATTTTTTTTAAATCTTTTATGGACACTTTTTACATTCTGCATCGTTCTCACATGTATGTTTGAACATGAATGATGTAACCCAGATTTTGTAACCATACTTTGATTTAAAAGGTGTCCATAGACTTACTTGTCCGTTCTTCTCCATAGGTACCTGCTTTGGAATGGGCAACTAGTTTCATCTTTCTGACTGACCGAATCCTTGACAGTTCAAAAGTGCCTGTAATCTGTTTATTTGAAATAAATGCTTTGAGTTTGAGTTTACACAGCCGAATTTTGGATGTGCCCATTTTACCTCCTCAATCCAGCTACTGGGTAACACGATACCCCTTGGTAAAACTGATTGTCAGACTTTTGGGCTTCTGACTACCCGTAACGACTGTCAAAGATCCACCAATGACAGCCGGAACCAATGGCTTAGGGATGATGCTAGACACTCACGGGCGCAATTCACGTCCGTGTCTGGTCAATTTGTAGGGGGCAAGACTCGGAACGGACACGGATGCTACTTCACTTCTTCAACGCAGCCTATCGCAGTCCAATGCTGGACATAGGCCTCTCCCAGGCTGCGCCACAACACCTTGTCCTTCGCCTTCCGCATGACTGGATGCGGCAGGCGAAGGACAAGGTGTCCCAGCTACACTACTACTAAATCTTCGTGAAGTTTTGGACCCGTGATTCGCCAGCGCTTCATACATGATGCTCCCGCGCCCGGCTGGCCGTTCTCATCCTTTAATGTGATCTCCTAGGCACGGAGGGATGATATGTAATAGATGGTCACCCATACAGGAATCGACCACGGCAAGCGCACTTTTTCCTTCGATGAACCCATGTGAATGGTATTATTAAGCCACGAGCCCCTCAGTGGTGCCTTTTCAGGATTGTAGTTGTATTATGATAAATACCTACTCGACATTTACCATCGCGGCGCACACGCAGTTAAACGGAGAACATTTCGTTTTAATTATTAACACAACAACATTACGGTCTCGCTTTATAGTCATGAGTAGGAGTTGAGCTATTATTTCTGTACTAGTTTTAGTATTTTAGTACCGAATCAGTGTCTATGCCGCAATTCGCCGCCTTTCAATATGGATGTATGATAGGTAATTTTGTTTATGGTCACAATTGTATTGTCAATGGTAAACTCGATCGATTTGGTATTTAGAGATTGCTGATTTATGTCATAAGGACATTTAGTAGTGTTTTTGTTGCCAAGTACGAACAAGATACAATGGCTTAGGGCCGCTGCACACCTGGCGAGGTGCAGTGTGGCGGTTTTGTTACTGACAAACAAATGTCAACGTTGTCGGCCTAAAAATAGAGTCCATCCACAGGTAAGTCCGGTAAGCAGTCACCAACCTTCATGGTTGAATTGACAGATGCCTTTCCAAAAAAAAAATGGTACAATATCTCGCAGTCTATACATTTATGTATAAATATCTCTATCAACAGAGCTCCTAAACTATATTTAGCCTCACAGACCAATATGCCCATATAGCTCAAGACTCAATAAAACTGTCAATTCCATACATCTAGCACATTGATTGATAGATTGATACGGTCTCAGACGCTCGATCGAGGACACGGCCTGACCTGATTCTAGGCAACCGCTGAAATAGATACGTTCAGATAAACAAGCAGGTTTATTGCTTACCATTCATATTTATGGAATTGTCGCGATGTTTTTATGAATTTTGATGAGTTGATCCAAAAAATTGTGAGTCGATATAGGTGAGTATGACATTACCTATGATGCAATGAAGTTGAGGTTACGTGTTCCTTAATCAGTTATCGGAACATGTTGGAGGACCACGTGTCAAATATTCCCAACTAAACGTGATGATTATTCTCTTTTAATAGAGTTGAGAAGAAATTTGACAGATTGGGGTAACTTGATGTGCTGGCGTTCTCCGACAGAGACGGACGGACAAATAATTTCATCACCACTGAATCAAAACGGTGAAGGAAAACGTCGCGCGTCGAGAGCAAACCGCCATGTCCTAGAATTCGAAGACATGTGACATCCATCAACCCGCACTGGGCCCGCGTGACAGCCCGCTCCCTCTCGAAGAGAGTAGGTCTGTGTCCCAACTGTGAGAGCATTATAGACTGATCATGATTGTTATGATGCAAGTACCTATTGGATTTGTGTTGGATTTCAACATTATCCTCCTTTTCTTGTGAAAATTTTTCGGCGCGTCATGACTTTCTGGAACTTTGCTTAAAAGATGGCTCTCTTACTCCTCGGTGTTTAGCAGACTTTATGGTCACTCAGATGGTTCCGGAGTCGCTTGTTCACCACATCAATCACAATAATCTAAAATTTTCTCACGTAAAATCATAAGCATCTATACTCCGTTTATTATAACATTAGAAAAATAACGGCTAAATAGCTACAGTTATTGTGTAATATTGTTGACATAACTGCACTTTGTAGTTTTTGTTTATTTTAATGTAAATGGTTAATAGATAACATTGCTTCGTATGTAACGTGAAATAAAGGAGTTTAATATACGTCTATTACCTATAGGTGTAGAAAATCTAGATTTTTAAATACCGAAAGTCAGGTTACTTTATACAAAGGAAGCAATAGAGTGTATCGAATGAAAAACGTCTCCATTCTTTACTTTAAGAAACGTCACTCACAATAGGAAGCGACTGAACGCTTTCCCGCAGTTTCATAACAATTTGCGCCATAACTAAACGTGAAAGAAGGTGCGAATATGTTTATGGCGGAAGACATTAAACTTATTATCCATATTCTAATGTTATGTCTCTGAACTCCTCCTTAATAGATGCACCGATTTTGATTATTCTTTTTGTGTTTGAATGGGTTCATGGATGGTTTACATTCACAATGGACCCGGTAGGGGGCGCTGCGATCTAGTTCTACGATTTTTTTTCGGAAGTACAAAGTAGTAAGTGTCTTAAATAATGATTATTATTATTATTAATTATTATTATTATTATTATTTATTATTCATCTGTATAATACATTAATATTAAACTGAAACAAGGAAAACCTGCCCAGGTGGTCATTCGTAGAGAACTCCGCCTTGAAGTGTAATATGCTGTTCCACAAACGATGGGACACTTAATATCGTGTCCTGCCGTATGCACTTTACTGGAACTGATGCCGAACACGTAGCTGAATTCTGGGCCGAGAACATTTAGATTGCCATCGACACGCTAAGAAGAAGAATATTAAACTTACACATAATAATATAATAAAGAAATCTTAATGATTTTTCAAGTCACAGACCATGTGAAGCGGATGTTGGTCGCTTGTAAAACTGTAATAGATAATTAGTTCATAGTTTTAAGACCGTAATAAAAGTTTTTTTCATACACTAGTGTATTACGTAAATTGTAACTTCAAAGCATTCCTCGGGTTACTTTTTTGTTTAGCTACTATATATAATGTACGACACATTAAAATATCCGAAAATAGTTAGGTCAACGCTATTTAAATTGAACTCCGGCTTATCAGTAGTAATTTTTGGTCTTAGTATTTGTAATTTTTGGTCTTAGTATTTGTAATGTTTGGTCTTAGTATTTGTAATTCTTGTATAGATTACGCGTGTGAACATTATCTGCCTAGCCCATAAACTGCCTTGAACACGTATGTGTGTTTAAGACACTGACACTGTTTTTTGAGGGTTGTCATCCAATCACTTCTCCCGCTCTGGGTGGAGCGGAAGGGAGTGTCAGACTCTTACTGACTAAAACCCATCCATGTTTCTTCATTAGCCCTTTATGTTCCGGAGTAGCGGTAACCCTTTCGGACTTAGAATAGCACAAAAAATAGTGGCAGTGTTTGTGCTAGCCTTCTCCCAACTATGTCGGGGCCGGCTGCCAGTCTAACAGGATCACGGAGCACAAAACCAGTGGAGAGAGCATCGGTACGTTTTTGTTCTAAATCAAAGTCACCAAACAACGGCGGGGGGAGAGGTAAGCTTCGCCCGCTGTGATTGGGTGACGAATTGACAACCAAATGACAGCCTATTCTCTAGGGATTTCAAAAAAGTAATTTCAAAAATATCGATATCGATAATTTTTCGTTTGATTAAGTATGAGGATTTGTTTGTGATACAGAGATTGCGGGTTCGATTTTGAAATAAAACAAGTGTTTATTAAATGAAAAAGGCTTACTTAAAACATTTATTCACTGGTTTTTAAAATGAATTAGTTTTGAATAAGTTTTTCTTATATAATCTTTAGGATTTGTATTATTTTTCGTAATAAATGTCAGTCGAGTATCAATATATTTTTTTGCTACACACGAAGCTAAATCAATTAAGTGATTAGTAGATTCTACGTCAAATTGGTGAAAGTTTATATCGGGAAATAAATCATATCCCACAAAAGATTTAAGAACAACTATTGCGAAGTAATCTGAATTGTATTTAGATGTAAAAGTTTTTCCGCCGCATTCTGCCAAGGCTCTTTTGATGTAAATTTCACTTCGGCGACATATGGTTATCACTGTTGTTGAAGCATTCATAAGTTTGTCTTTCACATCTTTCTGATATTGCAGACTATCTTCTTTTGGCCCTCCAAGCAACGCTCCAATACAAATTTGGCATTTTATTTTTTTTACCAAAGCGTGGACGATGTAACCTGCTATGTATTCAACCACTTTCATGCTAAATTCTGTGAAATCAAACTCTTCTTGCAATTCAACATCAAAATCGTCACCGATTTCCGATTGATCCTTGCGCCGTGTAGTAATATTAATACGATCTAAAGCAGATGTACATTGCAAAATCGAAATTTGATTAAGCGCTCCACAATTACCGGTTCCCGTATTCTTGATTTGGGCATAAGTCAGTAATTTTTTATAGATGCTCTCAAATATTCGGGCGGTTGGGTTGTTGTTTGATCCACCGTGGCTTCTTACACTGCCAAAAAAGTGCTCAAGGTGGTCCTGACTTATTTTATGCAATGGCAAATACTTAATTGGGCATTCTTTATTAAGAACCAAATTCTGAATCAGATGTTTGGCGCTTTCAATGCAGATACAAAATCCCAGAAATCCGGTATGTCGTGGAGTATCAATAAGTTTAACAGTTTTTTTATCATTTCCTTTCACCAATTCAGTTGAAAGTTTCAGAATTTCATGTTTTACCATGTCTAATTTATGCGTTACGCAAGCAGCATTTTCTTCATTTACTGCTCTCTTGAAGCTATAACCATGAACATGCGAGTCTAAAATATCAAAGAGGTCATTCATCATTTTCAAAAAATCTATCGTACCCGTAGTTTCCTGAAATTGTGGTAAACGTAGCTGATTTTTACAAAAAATTAGAGCATCTGCCACACTCTTGCTGAAAACCTGAGTTGCTAGACTCACTTTCATTATTTTACATTTAAAAAATATATGAATAGCCCTCAACCGGTTCGCTAAATGGAAATGTTCCTCTGTCTGTAAATTATGTAAATTTACCAGATGTTGCCAAGATATAATTTGGCCATCTTTATCCGAAAAGCTTCCGTAAAATTCAAGAGCATTCCTTACAAGTTTAATCATATGTGCAGGATCTAAAAAAACTGCTACTTGCGTAGCATTGCATGGATTTTTGAATGTAGTAATTAAGTTATTCGGATCTAATGTACAGCCTAGTATTCTAGCCATAGACAAATTCGCAGGGCAAAGCAAAAGTTACGGCCACTACTCGGATACCAATTTCTTCAATTAAATGTATAGCTTGAGTGAGGAGAGACGCTTTTTGATTGCTACTGATCCCTTTGATCAAGAAATAGCCAATAGGGATTTTAAAAGAAGCATTTACCGGAACCAGAAGAAAAACAAGCGCTTCTTTGGCTTCAAGTTGACAATCTGATTCCAAAGCAGCTCCATAGTTAACATGGCCATAAAATCTTTTTCCATGAGAATGGTATTCAATGCCGCTTTTAATTGCCATTTCGTCAAATATTATGGTAGCATAAATCTGGATCCCTTGTTTTGCTACTATTTTAAGAGCATTGAGAGCTTCTTCAGTAAAGCCGGGTTGTCCATCAACAGACTGGTACCATTTTCGAAGAGTGCTAGGACAAGGTAAACAGGTGCTAAAAGTTTTTCTTACAAAATCATAAGCCTTGGGGGAGTAAAAATGTAATGTTATTGCAAACGCTCGGATTTCTGGCGAGTATTTTGTTTTTGGTATGTGTCCTGTCAAACATTTTTGCTGTTGTCTTTTAATCAATTCCTGGTTTTCTACACCAATACCTTTTAAAATATCTCCATTTTCTTGATTTAATAATGATTTTTTAGTAAGTGTATTTAAAATTTCTTGTAAACCTGCGACTTTCTTTTTTAATTGCCTCGTTTTGTCTTGAAGCCTCTTCACATCCTTTTTCTTTTTATTCAAACTATATAAGAGATGATCAATGTGGCGTTTCATTTTTCGTTTTCTTGGTGTTAAATCTATGTACTGTTCTTCAGGGCTCTTATAATTTTGTTCATCTAAACTCTGAAAGTATAGTTAAAAACACAATTTTATAATTGCTTATTGCAAATAGGATATTACTAAAATTCACGAAAATTACCTTGCTTGTATTCTCTACATCTCCTGATGAAGAATGTTGAGCTTGGGTATTAGTTAAATCAGCTGATGGCGCCTGGAAAATGATCTTATTTATAATATTTAAAAATAGCCACCAGTAAGTAGATACTAAAAAATATGCACACTGAATACATATAAAGATACTGATTATTTCGTTCTGAATTCCAAATATGACAATACATAATGATGATGAGTTGAGGATAATTACAGAAAAAGTCAAGATTCAAATAATAATCATTGTTATTTGTGAATATTACCGTGCTTTTAGAATATTCATTCTTATCTGTTAATAGAGGCGATTGATCTTGAGTGTTATTTGAATCATCTGTAAGTGTCTGTAAAAAATAAATATTTTAACAAAAAGCGAATGGCCAGCCCATGTAAAAGCACTATCTATAAAAAAATACCCACCAGAGTAGGTAAACATAAAGTAGGCACTGACGACCTATATAATCGGCGTCTATTATTTTTTAAACTTTCAAAGCAATCTGTCGTGAAATGTCTAGAACATACGACACTACACTTTGTTGGAAAAAAATTTTCTCTATGTGTAGCTTTGATCCAAATTTCTTTCTTCTCGATGTCATCGTTGGGAAATCTGCAAATTTGCGAGCAAAGCCAAAAGCATAAGCATGTTTTAGATAAAGCAATATTAATACAATAAAAATATAAGATAAAACCTATATTTTAAATTTTATCGATATAATCGTCGCGATGGTGCGAACAGCGCTATCGAGAAAAAAAGAGACAACTGCTAATGTGCAAATCAGTGTACCAGAAAGAGACAGCAATGCGAACATTCCAGAACTTAAAATATTTGATTTAATTTTTCATTTTTAATGAAACTGAATACATTGAATAGAAAACCACTTACCTGTGAAATGTTATCCCATCTTTTGTGTAACTTGAAGTAGTAGTACATTTCCCACACCATTTAATAGCACAACTAGGCATTACTTTTCGTTTTATTTGCTGTATAAACGGGAGCGCGTGACGTTCGTACGTAAGCCTACATTTGCTGCGACTGACCAAAATTCCGCCGTATACACTCGATATAGCGTATGTTTAGTGACTGCGGTAGCCTCCGCACGCGCTCTCCACTGGTTTTGTGCTCCGTGAACAGGATGCATCTGAATACCAGTATTTTACAGGAGCATCTGCCTATCTGCGGTAGTACGATACACTATGCTAAGTTTGGTTGTCAGTCTTTCAGGCTCCAGACGACCCGTAACGACTGTCAAGGATCCACAAATGACAGCCGGGACCAACGGCTTGACGTGCTTTCCGAAGCACGGAGGGGTCTCGGTATGTAAAATCCAACCTTGGCAAGCGTACTCGTAGCTTAACCTGATCGGTCGACGCGTGCGTTTAGATTAAGCTAAACTAAGTGTTTGAAATCTTTATTAATTTATTAAAAGGGTAAGTGTGTCCTGTCGTCGCAAAAAGAGTATTTAAGGAGCGTAGCACATGCTGTTCTATAGTAAGATAGGCAGCAGTCTATCCTCATGGCAAGAAGACTTAAGTTTATGTATAGTCGCTCTGCAATAATAGCTGTTTCTCACGGATTTTTCAACCTTACTGTTAAATAAGCCCAAAACAATACAATATGTAACATATATTAATCACCCTATAGTCCCACTTCTGGGGTTCAGACCATGTCTATTTGAGACAGAGTGGGCCATAAATCTTAATCCACCACGTGGGCTCTTCATAATGTAGGTTGCTGGACAAACAATGTCAGCACCAAAAATTAATCTATCTGCTATGTAAATTTCGTCTCAAACATTCATTCTGAAATTAAATGAATAAGTATAACCCTCCGAATGAACAAGCGTAGATGATTTAATAAAGCTAACTCAATTAAAATAACTTCCGCATTCGGCAAGGTTGGGATCTCGACCTCTTTTCGGCAGTATCGGGGGTCAGCAGTTCAGGAATTATCTGGTGTTCAAATCAACGCTCTCGTTGTTTTAAGTTTTGAATGCAGGATGTTTATTTTTAATGGAAGTTTGCGATGTTTTTTTTGTGCAAGATATAGCTGTAGGTAGTCTTATATGTATTGTTCTAGTGCAGTTTTTGCGATGATTTGTATCGACCTTTTAAGAGCCTGTATATGCATGCTTTGATCTGAAAATGAATGAATGAAAGAGGCCAAAATTCTTACTCAGTGGCGTACAATTGTAGAGGCCTAGGCTAGATGTCCAGCAGTGCAGCAGTGGACTGCTATAGACTGCTGATGATTGTGAGTTGCCGATATTGTCTCAAATAAGACTTAGTACATATCAAAGATGCAGAAATTACGTCAGATAAATAATAAATTCTATGACAAAGATCACATTTACCTCATAGATAAGGACAGATCGTTGTAACGATGGATACAGTGGATACCTTTAACGTTGTTTCATTAGATAACAGTACAGCCCCATTCAAAATTGATGGCGACTCAGAACATGCATCAAGTCGCTGCGCAGTAACAATTTTTTGTGACCGTTGGGCAGTGATGCCAACTTGGGGGCTTTCTCCCTAAATTCAGGGAGAAAAGATCTATGCAGGGAGTTTTTTATGGGGAATAATTTTTTGGGAGTATTTTTAGGGATAAAATTTTAATTGTGTTATTTATAAATTGCCCTACTCTCCATACTCCATACTTGTATTCAAAAAAAGTTTGTAAAAAAAATAAAAATTGTTCAAATGATACTTCTGTCATTGATGGTTACTAGATTGTGCTGATGCATATGTCTATATACTACTACTATATACATACATATGCATCATTGAAAATGATATACTTGTGTCACAGTTGGGGAGTTTTAGTTGGAATTTAGTGGGTTTTGAAATTTTTTTAGGGGAAAAGTTGACATACTGTTGGTTACTCTGCCCCGGGGTGAGGGGTGGGGTACTGCGCAACGCGTAGCTCACTTCAGAGCCGCCATAAAGTTTGACCCGTACTATAACAGCTATACTTACCTAAGTTTTTTATGGCACTTCAGTGGAGTTAATTTATAATGCAAACTACAGGCAGATTGCCAATGACTAATTACAGCTTTAATTGAACGCGTTCACTTTGATGTTTCACGCTTGTTCGTAGCGTCACACATTTTATTGGTTTCTGTGAATTTACTCAAAGTTTTGAAGTCTTAATTTTTTGGTATCGTGATTTGAACTTCAGGTCAAGTGTTTGTGATTGATTTACGGCCATTAAATTACAGATCGTGTTAAATTTTACACTGTTTTAAAGTGTGTCTAATCTGATGTAGTATGAAAATCTTTTTAAGAAATCGCATTTGATCGATTTGGAGTCATCATTATTGTAAATTGCACACGCCAAATGGCACTCGACTCATTGTTATGAAGAATTATTCAATCCTTTTTTTTTAGTTAATTAATTAGACAGACTGTGTCCAGATGATCCAAGCTGCGCGCGCCACGATCATTGTTCGTTTAGATTTATTTACATGTTCCATTCCCGCATGGCTCCCGCAGCACCCGCTGTGAGACAATCAGTCACTCGCCGACCGCACATCATGACACACGCTCACGTTTTAATGAAAAAATACCAATTGTTACTCTACATGACAAAATACGTGCAAATTAACACTCTTTTAAAGTTTCGTAACAAGTTACTAGTGCTCTCGTTATCAACCTTATGAAAACGCTATAAGGATGAAAATTGCTTGTGTTTGTGTGCAATTGAAATAATTGATTGCTAATTGGATTTATAGTGCTTTCTCTTTTCCGCTTAGTGTGTAAGTGAATAAGAGATGGACTTTAAAGTTCTTTTGAAGTTTTTTTTTGTGATTGACACGTGGTCGTGATTATTGATGATCTGGTGATTAGTGAACGGTGATTGATTAGTTACAATTATCAAAATGGCTAATAGAGTGATGGGGTACGTGATTTGCGGATACAATTCCGTGGATAATCTTATGGTGAGTGGTTTTGTATTGCTCGTCGCAATTGTCTGCCGGCACGCGATCTAACATCTAATGACTTGGCTTTCAGAGTCTTGAATTGTTTCCTGTTGTTTATGTAATATCGCAAGTTACTGTAGGAAGCTGTTAGTTTTCTTACAAATCAATTGAAGTAACTATGCCGATCACTGTACAGTCGTAAGCGCATCAAGCTATGCAAACTGTCAATTTTCTGCAATTGATATAAACCTTAAAACGTTGTAAGTTAAGTTCAAAATTGATTGTTAAAATTGACAGTTTGTGGTCATTTGAAGTGCTGGTGACTGTATATAGGCCAATGTACAACAGCACGTTGCGTATTTGTGGTCAGTCCTTTATTAATTAAATAAACATGTCTGTAAAACTTGTAAAGCTAGCCTCAAAAGATGAAAAAAAATCGTCAAAAATTCATTTGATAGTACTTATATAATTTGTTTATTGGCTATTTAGAACCCAATGTGTTATATGTTTTGTAGATAGACATTGATACAATATCTTAGACAAAAATTGAATATAAATCAATGAATTCTTGTCTATGTATATCTTTTTGGAGCTGACTGCACTAAATTAGAACATGTTTATGGTATTCACAACAATCGCAACACATAAACTTCACGACTGTATCCCACGAAGGGTTAGGCAGAGGTGTACAGAGGTCAGCTCAACAAACTACCCCAATCCGTCAAAATTCTTTGATGGATTTTCAACTTTATTTCAAAAGTATAAGGTTCATGTTAAATTGGGATTATTTGACAGCTTGGGATAGCTTAATGTGCATTCCACTATTAGGAATAGAGTTCCTCATACCTACTTACACTTAATTTCAGTCTAATCATGTGTCATGTGTGTGTGTGTGTTCGTGTGTGTGTGTGTGTGTGTCATGTGTGTCTAGTGTTTTTGACGACACGGTTGGCGCAGTGGTTGAGCGATTGACTGCTGCGCACTATGTCGCGGGTTCGATTCCCGCACGGAACAAATATTTGTACGACCTGCAAGTATTTGTTACGAGTCTGGGTGTTTTTCTATCTATAATATGTATGTATTTACAAAAAACAATGTATATAAGTAGTATATCAGCCATCTCGTTACCATAACACAAGCGTTAGGTTTCTTAGCTTGGGACGATATGACGTTGTGTGAAATGTCCAAGGATATCATGTGCGAGCCCGCTTCGTACTTTGTCAGTTTTTTTTTTTAATACGTATCAGCATATAATGTGCCCACTGCTGGGACCCAGGCCTCCTCTCTACGAGAGGGAGTGGGCCATAATCCACCACGCGGGCCCAGTGCGGGTTGGCGGATGTCACATGTCTTCGAATTTATGGTTCTAGGACATGCCGGTTTCCTCACGATGTTTTCCTTCACCGTTTTGAGAGCAGTGGTAATGAAATTAAATACACAAAGTAAAGCGCCTGCTTGAGTTCGAACTCACGACATACAAGTCTTAAGTCGAGGCCGATACCACTGGGGCACCACTGAATATAAATACCAAATATTACAATGTTGTGTTACCAACTGTTTCTTATTTCACGTTTATATTTAATTTTCCTCAATTTTTTTCTCTCAAATTAATTGGCCGAAAGATTCCAAGAACGTTAATTGGCTGAACATTCCGAGATTCAATTCCCGACGCTCGTAATTCATGTTACATAGTCGTGTTTTGTGACTATAGAATTAAAACTCCAGATGACGGATTACGGGAATTGGTCCCGTACTAAGAAACGTTTATAATTTTCTCGTAAGCACCTGTCAGATCTTAGACTGTCAATGTAAAAAATGTAGACAAGTAAATCATAGACATTTTTGACAGATGGAGATTGACATAAGAAATCGAACGTTACGTTTAAAAAAAAATATTTTTAATCATTGGTTATTTTTAATCATTTGTTTTTGCTTTTTTTTTTTTTAATAAAACCGATGATGGAACCAACCAACACAGTAGTAATTTTAGTTCAATCAATCTGCCTCGCCTTTGTTCAACTATGTTGGGGACGGCTACCAGTCTAACCGGACGCGACTGAATACCAGTATATTACATGGAGCGACTGCCTGTCTGACCTCCACAACCCAGTAACTTGGTAATACGATACCTCTTGGTAAAACTTTCAGACTTTCGGGCTTCTGACGACCGTAAGGACTGTCAAAGATCCATGAATGAAATCCATGGCCAACAGCTTAACGTGCTTTCGAGGTACGGAGGAGCCCCGGTATTTAGCTAAATATTTGAATTTATCGCTATCGCTGACTTTGTCTTGCATCATTCGCGTGTATATTTATTTACTTTTCTTCCAATATTTCTTTAATTAATTAGTTAATTGAAAGGTCCCATTACGTTAATTGGCTGAACATTCCGAGATTCAATTCCCGACGCTCGCAATTCATTTTACATAGTTCGTGGCCGAGTAAAGATAGCATCTACATAATTTATGGTAATCTAGTCATCTCTGTCTACAGGCGAAGATCAAGTTGATAGTGTAAGCAAGTCAGTTATAAAGTTAAAATATGTTTTTATTATATTCTTACACTCTGAAAGCTGAATTTAAAATTTGAAGTTGACTATATGACAAAGGGTAAAACGGAACCCTAATACTAAGACTTCGCTGTCGTTCCGTGATCCGTGATAGTTGAGCAGTTGAAATTTTCACAAATGATGTATTTCTGTTGCCGCTATAACAACAAATAAAACACAGAATTTAATAAATATTTAAGGGGGCTCCCATACAACAAACGTGATTTTTTTGTCGTTTTTATAGATAATGGTACGGAACCCTTCATGCGCAATTCTGACTCGCACTTGGCCTGGTTTTCAACTTAAAATTATCAATTCAGAGACCGGTTGTTACAGGGTTATGTTACCCTGGTACTGGACTAAGCCAATTTGATAAGGTGATAGAATTTTAGTCCATATTTAGGTCACTCGCATATTGCTTAGCATGTCTTGCTTACTAAAATACATGTACAATACATGGTTTTATTTTTGGACTAATTTAGATAAAATTACCGTTACATTTTAATTAGCACTGTATAAACAATAAACACGCACACGCTTCCTTATATTGTTTTGTATAGGCAGCAATATAATAAAGCTATGCATTTTCCTCTCTAAAATTTTGATTGTTTTAAATAATACTTCACGTGGCTCAGTAATGACAGCCGCACGGGTCAATCTGCCAGGTAAGATACGCTTGCCAGAATTAGTCCGTGGATGGATGATAACCATCTTTACATAAGTACCGAGATTCCTCCGTGTCTCGGAAAGCACGTTAAGCCAATGGTCTTGGCTGTTATTCAAGGATTTATGACAGTCATTGCGGGTAGTCAGAAACTCGAAAGTCTGACATTCAGTCGTACCGGGTATTGTATTACCCAGTTACTGGGTTGTGTAGGTCAAATAGGCAGTCGCGCTATATAAAATACTGGTATTCAGCTGCGTCCAGTTAGACTGGAAGGCAACCCTAACATAGTTTGAAAAAGGCTAGGCAGATTGCTGATTCATGTAGCTTTGCCACTATTCTGCTTAATTATAACCATAAAGTCCCCCTAACCCCTCAAATGTCCTATGAACCCCCATAGTATCAGAAGAAAAATTCTCTTGAAAAACAAGCATATAGCTAGCATTTAGCTTATTTGCTTATAAGCAAATAGCTTCGAATTGGCGAACATCTGCAAGTATTTGTCCCGGGTCTGGGTGTTTATCTATCTATAATAAGTATGTACAAAAAAAATTATATAAGTACTTTATCAGCCATCTCGTTACCATAACACAAGCATTAGGTTGCTTAACTTGGGACTATTTGGTGTTGTGTGAAATGTCCAAGGATATCTAATGGGGTAACAACACACAAAGCTATAATAAGCTGTTCTGTCCTGAAATGCACAAACATCGTTATCGTAACTGAATTCCTGAAACCTGCATAACCTACCTTAATTTACCTCATCCAACTTCGCGATTGTGCAAGTAATTAGTACATATTTACTCGGCATTAGTCGGCATCTTTCCTGTTTGTTATGGACAGACGCAAGCGCACCAAACTTAGCTCATATTTTATAATAGTTGGGTAACGGATTGTTTATGTGATTTAAGTGCTTGTAAGGTGCTGGTGAAATGTGGATGAGATGTTGTAAGGTATTGTGTGTTCTACTTGTTAATTAATACTAACTTATATTGTTACGAAAACTGCTTCTGTTTGTTTTTGAACCGTAACTGATGACAAAACTCAATTAATTATGCACTGTGTGTCTTATTCTTCTTTTCGTGTGGAGTTTTTATGCTGCCCATGGGCCTCTGACTAAGCTTCACATGCTGTTGAGAAATATCTCTCAGACATGCTGGTTTCCTCATAATGTTCATCGATTTTTAAGCAAGTGATAAATTGACTGTGAAATACTGACTGTCTCCATGGAACCAACCTCATAATTGGCCATTCAGTTTTTAAAGAAGTCCTTCTCTACAGAATAAATTCGATATCTCAAGATTATTGACATTCCATCGCCTTTTATTCAACTATCATACTTAACGTTTATTTATAAATTGAGTTTTGAATGACTGTTTAAATTAAACGTGACTTAGAAGTTTGTCATGTAAAGAGGCCGGAACATCAAGTTACCCCAATCTGTTAAATTTCTTGGATTGTTTTTTTAACTTTATAACAAAAGCAAAAGGTTCATTCTCAATTTGGAAAATTTGACAGTTTGGGATAGCTTGATGTGCTGGCGTCTGTACAATATTGAGGATGAATTTCATCAATGACACAATAGGATCAACACATTTAAATCCCATCATTTATCAAATTAAGTACCCCCATTTTTGCGGAATATTGATACTGACAGTTCTTGAACGCGGTTTAGATGAACGCGGTTATTTTGTTCCACAACTTGATCATTATCTTATTATATAAATTTAGGTTAACCTGTTTTTTAGACTATTGTTTTAATCTAGTCGAAACATCACAAGATATCCAATATAAATCATCGGAATCACAAGCATTCTTTTCAACGTTTACACCTGAAATCCACGATCAAAGACCGCATCATAAAATAAATTCAGTTCCGAGCCGAAGTATGCAATAAACTAGTGTGGCTCGCGGCCTCGCTCGTTTTATTTCCGACGTAGGAGCCGACAAACAAACGTTTAAAATATATCGTTGGCTCCTGGTTTTATTGCCAATTTATACATTTTGTTTTGTTGTTGTGGCCTTTCTGTGTGGAAGTCACAGTAACCTTTGGGCTATTAAATATGTACCAGCTTTTGCCTGCGACTTCGTCCGCGTGGAGATCGCAAAATCGGGAGGTATTTTTAAACAAAAATTTGCGGGATTTAAACTATCTCTCTGGAAATTTTATCGAAATCCGTTCAGTGGTTCAGGCGGGTAAAGGTTAAGCGAGATTGTCCGAAAGGGTTACCGCTACCCTGGAACATAAAGGGCTAAGGAAGGAACATGGATGGGTTTTAGTCAGTAAGAGTCTGACACTCCCTTCCGCTCCACCCAGAGCGGGAGAATTTAAGAATGTCGATGATGATGACCCACAAAAAAAAGTAGAGAGTTGAGAGAATAGAATGTAATATATGTGTTGGTGGCGCAAAGTTCACAGTGGAATTCGAATGGTGCAAGACTCACCGTCTAGATATTCCAGTAATGATTCTATTGGATGTTGCACAACCCTAGACCTTCCCCGAAGACAGACACAGAAATGATAAAAAGGACTTTGATCAGTGTATTCGAAGTAAACATTCGCAAGTAAAGTAATTTAATGATTTCCTAACCTCAAAAAAAGGGGGGTGTAAAGGTAACATATAGACAGACAAACAGTTACTTTCAAATTTATAATATTAGTATGGATACTCAGTGATTATTAATAAAATTCGCTGTTAACCTTTTAGAACGTAATAGTACCTACCCATGATTATGAGCAACTTTCACTATAAGACCTACTCTAAGATATCGAAAAAAAATCGACTTTTCATACAAATATGCATTGTTTATTGATGAAAATGTATCTAACAGATGTATATTTTTTGTTATTTCGTAGTTGGTCCCATAGTGAAAGTTGTTAAGTACTCTCAGCTCCTGAAAGATTAAACAGATAAGTGATGCGACTCTGTTCTAGTGTAGTGCAGACCCGTATCACAATAAGTGTTAAGTTGCACGTATAAAGTACATTCTGCTTAAACTATTTTCCATGCTTGATATGAAAGAAAGAGTGAGCTATGATTATTTCGTATTCTATTACGATTTCGTTGCGGGTTCCTAGCTAGATAGATACCTAGATAGAATACTCTTTATTATATAATACCACTAGCGACCCGCCCCGGCTTCGGGTGCACTATGTAATTTTAAAGAATCTAACCGTGCAGATGGATAGACGACGGGAGACTTTATTTTGTACATACAAATAACAGATATAACTGTAGACAAAGTGACACTGTCGTCCCTTGCTGTCCTCCCCCAGCGACGCCCTCCGTAGCCCACAGGGGTGCCCTTAGCGTATAGTCATTTAGTTCGTAAGCTATTAAGCCCTGGCTGGAGGCTGCAATTTCATTGTGGCATCCACAGACAAGTCCGGTTTAGCAGTAGTCAACCCTATGGTTGAACTACGACATGCCATAAAAAAAAAACAGTTCATAAAGAGATTACTGACCTTCATTGTGTCGGGCACTTTTCTGGGTATTGCATTGTGATTCCGATTTCCAGAAATCAGTATGGTTGGAGAAGTTGTACTACGGCCCGTCAGAAATTAAGGCTAAATAGTGGCTGTCATTTGTGCATCTTTGACAGTCGTTACGGGTCGTCAGAACCCCGTAAATCTGCCAGCCAGGGGTATCGTATTGCCCAGTTACTGGGATGTAGAGGTCAGATAGCCAGTCGCTTCATGTAAAATACTGGTATTCAGTTGCATCCGGTTAGACTGGAAGCCGACCTCAACATAGAAAAGGCTAGGCAGATGATGAGTGGAGTACCATAAAAATAGTGACTGAATAACATAAATCGTGTTTACATTCGTGTTTGTATGAAAACATGATTGCGTTTCCTTTCATTAAAAAAAAAAGAACAATGAATTCCTTTCATCGATTTCAATTCTTCGATTCATTAGTAAATGTGAATTGAAGATAAATTGATCACGCGGGTTTCGAAGACAGCATTCCATTGACGAGACGTGAATTAATTACTAACAGTAATTAATGCATTACAATGAATTTCTTTCACCAGATTAGTATGTAAATTATGAACGGTCTCTGCTGATTATATCCATTTGATGAATAAATCGAGCGGAGGATTCCGATGCATTCCTAATAATCTAATTAGTGCCTGTCGTTCGATTCAGAACGAATCAGGTAATAATATTGATTCGATTCTGCTATTGTTTGACCGCAATAAGGTAGGAGTCACTTTATCTTAAATGTAAAAAAAAACTAAAAGTGCAGTGTTCACCTAAATCTCTAATTCCGCTAAGCGTGTCGATGGCTGAAGTATAACGAAAAAAGAAAAATGTTTGACCCAAAATTCAGCCATATAACCGAAAACTTACAGAATAAAAAAAAGGTTCCATACCATTACCTATAAAAAAACCACGTTTTTTTTGTATGGTTAAATGTTTATTTTATTCATTTTTTTAGTATTTGTTGTTATAGCGTAACAGAAATACATCTTCTGTGAAAATTTCAATTTCAACCTTAAAAAATACGACATCCGATCCAAATTTTCAAATGATTTATCATTAAGTTCTAAAAACTGGAACGATGGCGCATTTACTTCCAACAAAGGTTGTCAAACTCTGCTACGCATTGTACCTGAAAATAGTCCACAAACAAAACACTATAGTAAGTAAGTAACTGCGTAACAATCACGCGCTTTCGATTATCATAATTATATCTGTTTGTTATGATAATTAACCGGTTTTTATGCAAACTGTACGTAGCTTATCATAATGAATGGAGGACCTGTGAATGAGCTGCTTATCATTCAATGCGTTGGAACATGACATAACATCACGCCTGCCTTCCTCAAAGGGATATGCAGAGGTGTACTTATTGTACACCCTCATTTCGACAGTTATGTTTTGAAGTCCTATGTAATAAGGGCATTTTGCCATCAACCAGGCCCAAATGCAGACTCCGGGTAGCTACTGAGAAAAGGACGGAAAAACAGAGTTTCTTTTGTATTTATACTTGTTTCGGCATTGACAAAGAAAACCCAGATTTCTTCAAAATCTGTATTGTTACTTGTTGCATCCTTATGTAAAACTTTTCCACCATCTCACAACTCGATGATATATAAAACATACAAATTGATTTGCTTACATTTCAATAAAATTTTAACACATTTCATCTCGACTCCTCAGATCAAAACATTCTATCGACCCAGATGCTTTGACAGCCCAATAACTTGCCGAGATCAAACACGTAAAAAAACTAATAAATGCAGTTAACCTATTTTAATTTGTGTCCAATTTTCTCGAAAATATTGTGTTAATCTAGTTTTCAATCGGAGCTGTTCCATACTTAGGTCGTTCACTTCAAGTGATTCTGACAAGTCACATATAGTCATGTCATACGGGACTTATGACCTCTTGACATATTTGCATATTTATTGGTTTTTGTTGCCGTTTTGTCTTGTTTGCTGTTTTTTTTTTACCTAAATAGGATTGGAAAGGTGCGCCCGAATTCCGATTTGGGTATAAGTTCACTCCCTCGTCAAATCAGGATAAAGAGTGAAGGAGTAAATGCCCATTTACGCGCCGCAAATATAGAACTACTATCTAAACTGGCAATCGCAAAGACATATCTATTTCGATATCTATATAAACAACGTTGAACCAATTAAGCATATGGTAGAAATTTATTTATTAAATCGTCAATCATCCAGCATCAAATTAGGTCAATTATTTAAACCATTCAAAGATGCATCCAAAGCAACCGTCACTATAACTCACGATATAAGTGAGACCATACATTTGAAGGGCCATCATAAAATTATGTCACACGAATTTCATAATTATTATTATTATTTAAAAAAATCTAGGTACCGCCCTCACCTCCTCTTTATCGCAAAGAGCCATAGTTCGGAGAAAGTATGACGTCACATAATTCGTAGTATTAAATTAAACCGTATAATAATACTGATACAGTTGGTAAAATTATTAATGTTTTCATTAGACTAGAAGTTAGAGCTTTACTTAATCGTCCCTCCCCCCTTGTCACGTTGAGTTGACTCCTCTCTCCCCCTTTAAGTGTGACGGAATCTATGGATGGATCGCGTCGAACGATGTTAAGTAACCCTTCAGACCATTCGAGTGGCAATTGACACAATTATCTAATCCCAGACAGGAACCGTCTGGAAGCTAGTTAATTAACATTTCAATTTCAGTTTTACCTCGCGTGATGTTGCGATGCAGATGAATCTAAGTTTAACATAATAGAGGTCGGTTTCCCATCGTCTATGGTTATAAAAAAGTTTAAAAAGTCATCATTGGTAAACAATGCATGTTAAATGCACTTAATTGTTACATAAACAGCTGAAATTATGTTGAAGAATGGACTGTTTTTGATGCAAAAAGGCTTTTAGATGGCTTTATTGCAAATTGTGTTGACGATGAAAAACTTGTAAGTCAATGTGAGCAGACTAATTTAACAGTGAAGCTTTCCTTCGATAAATATGAGAACATTCATAAAAAAAAGCAGATGTAACTTGCTGACATATTAATAACACCTGAAATGAAGATATTGTTTCCAAAAAAGACATCCTTATCTAGTTTCCTCGACTTCTTGACTTCCGTTCATCCTCCCTAATTTCCATAACACATTTCCGTGTTCCTCAATCCTCTAATTACCTCGCAAACCCTCTATTCAAAACCCATAACCGAGTTATGACTTGTCTCTGCAGGTTACGGGCATCAACAATGGCGTCGCATTGTCATTCAGCGGTCTATAGACAAGGCGGCTCGTTTCCGCGCCGGTTTTCCTCCAGACATAGCCTTGTGGTTAATTATAGAACAGCCTATATTTATACCTACTTTCTGTCTTTAGAAAATGGCCTGTGGAATAGTCTAGGTTTCTGCGGAGTAGTTGGGGATTGAAGAATGCATAGTGTACCTATGTGTAGGCCTGTAATGTAAGATTTTATTTCGTTTACCATTTTCGCTAACGTTACAGTAGAGAAGGAGGACAAATAGGCAGTTGCTCCATCTTAAATACTGGTATTCAGCTGCCCCTGGTTAGACTGAAAGCTCATCACAACATAACTATGAAGAGGCAAACTAGGTACCTACATAAAGATATTTGTGGTAGTAGACCAACTGTAAGATGATTTCGTATTTTTTAATGTTATAGTTATAAATGTACAAATGCATTGTTATTTGATCCTTTGCTTGAAATCTGTAACGCTAGAGTATTTTTCCGTTCAAGTTAAAACAGATGACCATCCGCAATGTACACCTGACAAAACAATAACTTAGTTGACGAGTTGAATAAATAATATAACGATCTTAATGTAACACACCGTCGTTAAGAAACACTGTTTTCAATGAATAGCTAGACAAAGGTATCCGTCACGGAAACATACAATATATTCTATTTTGATAGTACCTAATAAATAAATTACATGATCAAATGCTGCAATATTCTCAACAAATGCAAATGCCATCACTCCCAAAAATAATATTGATACATTTAATACACGAACATGATATAAGCGAATCGTTCTAACACCGCTAGGCACGGAAATGTATCGCACGCGCCGAGGGCAAAGCCCCTGCAACGGTGCATATGAATGAAAGAGATGACGATATAGTTAGCCTTAGGTGGGAATGAGAGATCAGATGTTGTTGAGACGTTATCTGGAGTACACCTGTTCTGCAAACAGAGGTTTCTTAGGAAAGGTGATGGTGTAAGATGTCTTAATGTAACAGACTAGAGTGTAAAAGTAATGGAGTCCTTCAAAAGAGGCAGAGCAAATTGCAGAAGCTTGAATGTGGAAGAATTAAAAATAGATTTGGATGTGTAGTATCTGCATATGTAGTAATGCCTAGTATTAAGATAATGTCCTAATTAAAAGTTTGTAATGTACCACTCTATCACTTTAGGTTAGCCTGTAACGATAGTTTGTGCTGTAAATAAATAAATTAATAAAACAAATATGTAATAAAAAGAGTAGTATAAAGACATAAAATTTAATATCAGAAGACATTAAAAGTCGCCATATTTAATAAATACGCCAAGAAGTAATCAAGAGCTTCCGCTAAAATAATTCCGATACACGTGCTCGGAAACTATTATAATAATTGCCATTTAATACTAACTATCCACAAACCTCGCCAAGTAGAGGTCCTGATTGTAAAAGGGAAAACAGCTGTCACACACACATTAATAATGTGATCAATGCCGTATTAATAAATAACCAATAGTAAGCTACCAATCGTAGTTGTTAGGTATAAGTGCTTACGCGCAATACAAACAACGATTGGTAGTGATTCTGCCATCGGTGTCATCCTGACTCATAGTATACAACACTGTCCTTAATGCTTACTTCATTTCGATTCGAGACATTAAAACGTTGGTATGTGCGTATTTTGTAAGAAGCGAACGAAAAATTAACGAACCAATTTTGATGGTGTTTTAGACGAAAGTGCCGATTGTGTTAAAATTTTTGTGAGTGGGCAAATGTTTGTGTTCATCAACTGTGCTCAGTGTCCAATAGTTTCTTACTTTGAAATACATTTGAACATCAATATGTTTACGTATTCAGATGCAATGGAAACATTGACAGTTCAATTTCATTCCTGTTTTGACGAGAGTGCAAAGTGTATTTGAATTTGATTTGATTCAAGTGTTACATGACAAATATGATTGTTTGGAAGTTCCTACAAAGCACGAAGTAAATACAAAGCTACAAAGTCACTAAAAGTTGCTTAACAAAATATCGATTTTAGCACACGGATGCTGGCGTGAGTCAATTTGATGTTTTAGTTTGTGTTACTAAAATAAATATTGAAACAGTTAGTCATACTATACTAACCGCTTATCGCCGGTAGTTCTAATATGTGCAGTTTTACTATAATTGTGTTATTTAATAAGCAAACATGCACGTGATAGGATATACGCTTGCTTGTGAAATATATTGGCAACGTCCTGGGGAAACTTGTGTTTTGCGAATGTTTACTTCGAATACACTGATCAAAGTCCTTTTTATCATTTCTGGGTCTGTCTTCAGAGAAGGTCTAGGGTTGTGCAACATCCAATATAATCATTACTGGAATATCTAGACGGTGAGTCTTGCACTATTCAAATTCCATTGTGAACTTTGCACCACGTTATTATCTATATTACATTATATTCTCTCAATTCTCTACTTTTTTTTGTGGGTCATCCTCATCGAAATAATTATCAAATTCTTCCGCTATGGTTAGAGCGAAAGGGAGTGTCAGATTCTTACTGAGTACAACCCAACCATGTTCCTTCCAACCCTTTATGTTCCGGGGTAGCGGTAACCCTTTCGGACAATCCCGCTGACCCGGCAGGCATCGGCCCTAATGGGGCGATCTCATCTCATTGAGGCGCGTGTAGTCCAAGATTACTTTGTAAACTATACTGAAGAACGCAATACGTTTCTTCATATTTACGTTACCTTTCCCCAACCACTTCCCTCATGGCACCGCGCCACCTTGTTTGGTGAATTCCTATGTCATTAGTATTGCGTTTGGTTTCCTAATAGGTAATTGTATTGTTTCTTATTTGCTTTAATTAATATTCTTGTCATTCGTGTGTTGTGGTTTGTACTGGGTTTTTGAGAGCCCACACTTAATATGGGTTCTTAAACCGCATAGTAGGTAGCTCAAGGACAATATGTATTTCTATGCGTTATACTATATACCCTGTGCTTTCTATGCGTGACGGTTTGGGTTTTCCATTTCCACGTTATATTGTATTTCGTTTAATCACGTTTTCTGGAAACATATAATAAACAAAATTGTTACGGACGCTACGGACTTAGTCTGAAATAAAGTATTCTATTCTACAAGCAATCCTGGCGCCACTTATTTTGAAAATACGACTTCCCTGGATGATGGACACCAATAGATGATTCAATGATTACAAAGAGATGTACTACATTACCAAAGTATTTATCTTAATATATCCGATACATAATCCTCAGTCCATTGTCGATCATGTATCTTAGGTGTATTAGACGCATCCAGTCTAAACATATGATCTAACCGATGTTTATGTCTGCGCGTACGCACTCTCGCTCTCGGAAAAATTATATCGATTACACGTGTATGTGTGTTCTGTACTGTGTAGGTTTGTAGCTCATGTGTAGGTCTGGAGGTAATTGTGAATCAATTGGATTGTCACTTGTTTTGTTATTCTTGTATGGATCATATAATTAATTGGGTGTTGCTCATAAATTAGTACCTTTTAATAAGTTGAACTCCTCGGCTTAATTGCTACTGATATTTTTAGCTTCATTTTTCTGACTGACCGACCCTATGAAAATTCAAAAGTGTCTGTAATTGGTTTATTTGAAACTAGCTGACCCGACAGACGTTGTCCTGTCTTAACTATGATACCTACCCTACCTACCCTACCTACCCTACCTACCCTACCTACCTATGCAAAAATGTGCAATAAAAATATTTTTCTCATACAAAGTTTGCCACCCCTTGTAACCCTTTTAGGGGTTGAATTTCCAAAAAATAATATGCCTATGTCCTTCTCATGAATGCAAACTATCTACATACCAAATTTCAGCAAAATCGGTAGGGTGGTTTAGGCGTGAAAAGGTAACAGACAGACAGACAGAGTTACTTTCGCATTTATAATATTAGTGTGGATAAATACTTTGAGTTTGAGTTGAGCATATAACTTCTTACTGCGAAACATGGGAATGCCCTTTGCCCTTTTTTTACTATTTATTGGTTTCCAAATTGCACGGTTTTGCTTTTCGGGATTACCGAAGCCTCTGCCGGTCGCCACCATCTCAATATCCACCCCTTCCATCTAAAACCATCTTTCATCAAATTTCGTTCATCGTTTCATCTTCAGTCTCAGTAAACTGAATAATAAAGACAACATTATGCCAGAAAATCCCAGCCAATCCCCTGTTCAACAGACAAACGAACGCTAATAACTATACATACATACATTGCGCCACCATTTTAAATCTAGTTCATCCTACATACAGTATGTTTTAAATCTGCCATGTGGCGCGAATAGTATCGAATGACTGTAGGGTGTACTAAACGCTGATTGTCTGATACACTCGTGGGAACTGTTACTGTGAACACGATTGTGTTGATAGACACTTATTATTTTAGGTATATGACTTATTATGGGAAATTTAATAGATATAAAGAGTGTGTGGAATTATCTCTGATGCTGTGTCTACAGCTGGATGTAGATAGATCTTACAATACGTAAACCTTACCACTGATTAGTCAGTGAGCTGATTGTTATTTTTGCAAACTCAAACTCAAACTCAAAGTATTTATTTCAAATAAACCAATTACAGGCACTTTTGAATTGTCAAGGTGTCGGTCAGTCCGAGAAATGAAGCTAGTTGCCCATTCCAAAGGAGTAGGTACCTATGGAGAAGAACGGGCAAGAAACTCCATGGACACTCTTTTAAACAAAATATGGTTACAAAATATTTGTTACATAGTTCATATTAATATTATACATGTGAGAACGATGCAGAACGTTAAAAGCATCAGATATAAAATATGTAAAAATTATTCAATAATTAAATTAAAACAAGCCTTAGCCGCTAAGAGATGACCAGTCTCTACTGACAGCGCCCGTTCACGAACATGACGCATATATTAGCACCATTCAGCTCAACCATTTTGAAGGGAGCTAAATGATCCAACACACACGCCACCATCAGCGAGACATTAAAGTGAGCATGGCATACTCTCAGCCGCCAGGGCATATTCAAGTCAATGAAAGACGCACCCAGAGACTGGTCGCTTTATAGTAGGTACATAGTACTCACATATGTGCTAAGCAGTTATACAATATTAAGAGATTGAATTTATACAATGCAAAGATGTTTTTTTGTTGTTGTTGATCTTCCGCAGCTCCAACAGTTTTCAGTAGTCTAATAAATTAGTTGATGCGCCCTTGTGGAGCTGGACTAGCATTGACCCAAGCATTTTTATCAGCAATATTGAGGGTAGTTGATATATCGGAACTTGAAAGTTGCTATTTACATAGGCCATGGGCATAGTTCTACGACATAATTATTTACTAATAGCTGCTCCCGCACGGTTTCACCCGCTGCTCGGCTCCTATTGGTCGTAGCGTGATGTTACATAGCCTATAGCCTTCCTCGATAAATAGACTATCCAACACAAAAATATTTTTTCAATTCGGACCAGTAGTTCCAGAGATTCGCGTTCAAACAAACAAACTCTTCAGCTTTATAATATTAGTATAGATAATGTCTTCTGGTACCTTTTATTCCTAAACATAGGGTTACAAGAAGTCCCTAAGTTCGGTGTGCCTTTTGGCATAGGCCTCCTCCAATTCCTTCCAGTGGATTCTGTCCCTTGCTACTCTCAACCAGAATGGTCCCGCTGTCTGTTTCAAGTCATCTTCCCATCTCCTGACTTGACGACCCCTACTTCTTTTGCCGTCTCTTGGTTGCCAGAGGGTGACTTGCTTGCTCCATTTGTTAATGGGGTGGCGTAGCAGATGTCCAGTATAGATAAACGGATGTCTTAAGTTACGGCCTGTTATGGCGGTTGGGTATTACTCGATCGAGTCACTTTCTTAATGAAAAGAAAACATGGAGAAGAAGTCATGGAGCGTTTGCCTTTGAAAAATATGGACTAATGCTTACGGCTACACTGTCGCGATATCGCGAACAATACTTCGCGCGCTCACTCGCGCACACCGCTCAATGTCTCGCTGTACGCGCGATGTGTAGTTGTCGTATTAAGTAATACGCTTTTTATACCACTCAACCGTTCTAAAAATGGTGTTTATGAATGTGTTTCATAGGTCAGTTAGTACCCAGCACTAGTTCAACGGCAGGTTTTGATTTCACAGTAACTTGACTCCTGAGATCCATTTAACGCCTGACCGTTGGGTCACTGTAGCGTCAATAAAGTTTTAATTAAACACATTATTAGCCGGAAACGTTCAGTGTAACATGTACGGTACTCTTTATCTAACGAACTATCACCTTTTTAGTATGTATTTTGAAAAGTACTTGCCACTTTTTAACACTTGGTGTGTAGGTGCCTGACGTTGCCAGGGAAATCACGAGTCGTTGGCCCCGGTTGTCATTCGTAGATCTTTTTACAGTCGCTACGGAGTGTCAGAAGCCCGAAAGTCTGTCAGCCAGTCTTATCAAGAGCTTAATCACACACTTAATCTCGTGTCCTGCGTGTCCTGCCGTATGCACGTTACAGGAACTGATGGACGCTAGTGATGGCGCCAAACACGTAGCCGAATTCTGGGCCGAGTACATTGAGATTGCCATCGCCACGCTAAGAAGAAGAAGACCAAGAACTGTCTTATTACCCAGATACTAAGCTACGGAGGTCAGATAGTCGGTCACTCCATGCAAAATACTGGTATTCAGCTGCAAACCTGAGTTGACTGGAGTTCACTGCGTGCAAGTTCTCTATCACCTAGTTAAGCATAACTGTTAGATAGTTAGTTTAGTGCATGCGATTTTAAGTGCAGTCAATTAATTCAAGCAAGACTGAAACCACGCAACTGTGTGACGTAATGATCTGAAAAACGATGTCTGATAAACTACTTGCGCTGAAAACATTATACTTTATGCTATAATGGTCGATGAGCGTAATCCTTTGTTACGATTGCAGCTGTAACCGACTGTATCGAATTGATTGATTGATTTACAGCGTCATTGGTCTAGTGGTCGCAAGCGCAACTGCTGAGCGTAATATCCTGGATTCGATTCCCAGGTTGGGCTTAGTTATTGGGCTATGCTATGTTCAGCTTTCTTTTTCTTTTGCTGTGTTTAGTGACTAATCTGGTGTCAGAGTTTTATGCTGCCCATAGGCCTCTGACTTAGCTTCACATGCTGTTGAGATATATCTCTCGGACGTGCATGGTTTCCTTACGATGTTTTCCTTCACCGATTTTTAAGCAAGTGATAATTATACGATACGCACTTAAATCCGTAAAATCAGAGGTTCGGATCGCCTTGGGTTCGAACTCGAAACCTATCACTAGGCACGCCGACGGTCACACCACAATATAAATATGAACAGTGTAGGGTGCTTCCCTAACATAAGTAATGTCAATGCAAATGTAAAATGTAAATGTAATGCAGAATGCCAAATTAAACTTAAATGTCAGTGAATGCTCAACGGGATGACTCTAAACAAAAATGCAAGTTGTCCGACTCAAACCACGTCTAATTGAACACTAAAAATGTAATGTACATAAAAATGCATAGAATAATGCAATGTGTCAGTGTCAATGCACTGCCAAATGTAGGTCGCGTCCAAGGTGCAAATACGCGAGCCTACTGACTAACTTATTGCAATAACAATATTTTAAAACCCATGTACATGCACCGTACAAACAGTATGGAAACTAGGCCTATTTGTTGAAATAATTACCTACGCTCCACTGCAGCATTAGGGTTGTCACTCTTAATGTTTTTGAAATTGAACTGTATTTATTAAAATATTTGTGTTCTCAAACAATCAAGTTGGAATTAGTTATTTCAACTCGATTGTTTACTAATAACATTTAAATAGGTAGGTAATCTCATGGCTTCGGTTAATACCAGTAAAAGGAGATTGTTTATAACACGGAACAGTTTAAAATCAATACACAACAACTTGTGAGCTTTATCAATATGGCGTAACCTTTTACAAGTTTTGGAGTGAGCCGCGGAAAGACGAAAACGTTTCGTGCGATCCTTGTCGGAAGGGCGCGCGGAGGACACCCGCCGCAAACGGCGCGCGGCATGGCGCATAATATGTGGCGCCGATGCCTGATTAACCCGGCGCGGCCGCACACCGTACTATGCGTTTCAACTAAGGATAGGATGACCTTGGCACCATATTGTGACAACAATTAAGATTAACAAAAAAATACTTTATGCAAATAAAAAAAATATAAAAACCTATCTTGTTCATGTAATTTTCATATTATGATTATTGTTTATCTAATATAGGGCCAAGGTCATCCTATTCTTAGTTAAAACGCAATCGCATAGTAGGTACCACGTGTTAACCCGAAAATGTGTGTGCATTAACCAATCGTCTTGACGCGGCACTCACGACTGACAGCACCGCGACAACCGCTTAGGGGTCTCGTCGATTCGCGTGTTTGTGTGAGTGTGCCGTTTCGAACGTTAGTTCGTAGTTTCCGTACTGTTCATATTTATATTGTGGTCACACCACTCGGCTATCACTGCAAGTAAAGTTCAGTCAATCAAGTTCAGCTTGAAAAGAACTAATACTCGGCGTCTCAGACGCATACACATAGATCTTCTTAGATTGAAGGCGAAGCTTCTTAGAGAAGGGCGCTTCTCTGATGATGATGCTAATGACATGACATAGTCATATAACAATAACTTATGATTTTTAGTGTTCTGTACCGCAAAAGGGGAAAAAACCCTTATAGGGTTTTTACTGTCCGTCCGGACTGTCTTGCTGTCAAGACTCCGTAGCGTAAATTGAAATTTATATATACTTTACTCGTGTCTACGGTCTCTTTCAAACTTGTAAGTCTACGAGATCGAAACAATTTATGTTGTTCACAAGAAAATCAAACCTTGTACTTCCCGTTGACCTAAAATCATGTAATTTGGCCAGAAGCAAGGTCTTTCTGAAAACCGTAAATATTTCAATGACAATATTATTTGCGGTTGGTGCAATAACCGCGTCGAGGGTTTGAATGGCAAATTTAAGTTTGTCCTTTAACCTAGTTCGTCTGTTAGTATAAGCAATAATATTTGTACAGAACCCTCGGTGCGTGAATCCAACTCGCACTTGACCGGTTTTTGAACACTCTGATAGCTATGCGGTTACAGTGGTTATGTGATGATGATACCTTTGACGTATTACACGTTCTATACGAAATGAGATACCGTAATGACGTGCGTTCGTCTGGAGGTGTGTTACGTGTTGGAATATCGTCATAAATCCTTGATACAGTTCAAACTTGTTTATTAACTCTCCATTCATAGATACATATGTATCTTGGATGTTTAGGCTAATAAGGGGGCCTAGATAACCCTTTTAAAGCGTTAACGTCAGCAGAAAGGTCAAATTGTATGGAGTCGACATTAGCAGTCACGTGACATCTCTAAAGCTAATGTCAACTCCATACAATTTGATCTTTCCGTTGGCTTGGCTTTAAGCCATTGAATGTTCGCCTATTAGAAGCCGTTTGCTTATAAGAGCTCAACGATGTATACGGTTATTGTCGTTTCGAGAGAATTTCTTATGAATCTATGGGGTTCATACGACATTTGAGAGGTTAACGCATACAGAAAAGGATTTTGTCTAGAGGGGAGGGGCATTTGCATCCTTTCGACGTTTGCTTAGGCCAGGCGTTTGCTGCATGCCATTACAGAGAATTGGCATTATAAAACAGGAGCCTGACATAATAATTTGCAATTATGAGAGAAAGTTTATTTATTTATTTAGCGAAAGGTCATCCCGTTCACTGATTAATCACGATGTATTAAAAACTACTGGATCTACAAATATGAAATATGGTGTAGAGGTAGATAATGAGTTGGATTTTAGGAAACTCCTCCCGTAAAGAGGTGAAATAGGGAGTGGAAGTTTGTATGAAAAATTTACAACATTGACGCTTAAAATTCAAATAAAATAGCATCTAAAATTAACATTTCATTAACCATACAAATAACAGGTATTGCAAGACATTGGCAAAATAAATTTTACAAGTGGGTGGATTTGTATGTAAGTATGTTTGTAACGAATAAACTCAAAAAATACTTAAAATCTGGATGAAACTTGGCACAAAGATAGATTATAGTCTGGAATAGCATATAATAACTATTTGACGACACGGTTGGCGTATTGGTTGAGCGATTGACTGCTGCGCACTATGTCGCGGGTTCGATTCCCGCACGGAACGAATATTTGTACGACCTGCAAGTATTTGTTACGAGTCTGGGTGTTTTTCTATCTATAATATGTATGTATTTACAAAAAAAATGTATATAAGTAGTATATCAACCATCTCGTTACCATAACACAAGCATTAGGTTGCTTAGCTTGGGACGATATGGCGCTGTGTGAAATGTCCAAGGATATTATTATTATTTTCGGTAAACAATTCATTCATTCATTCATTTATTTATTCATTAACAATATACATTGTGTTGAACATTACATATTACATATTAAGTAAAACCATAATTTGCAGAAACAATACTAATTTAAATGGAACATAAAATTATCACATGCAGAAACAATACATATAAAACGAACAATACATATAAAAACCTAATTTGAGTTAATGTGAAATGTCTAGTTCAAAAGTCACTTCGTTTAAAATATGTCAACTAAGAAATTTTAATATAATGTCAAATTAATTGCAGGTTTAATGTCAGAATAGTGTCAGGAGTACAAACTTCACAAAGATCCTAGTGAGGACAGATTTAAAACAAAAAAAAATATTAATATATTTTAATTTAACAAAATAAAAATTTAATCTTTTAATTTAATTATATGTAACTAATAAAAGTGACCTTTATCATTTGTCATAAATTCTGACACCGAGTACAAACATTTTTCCAACAAGAAGGCTTTCAATTTAGTTTTAAAAGAGTGAGAGCTATAAATTAATAATTTTAAATCATTCGGTAACCTATTAAATAACTCCACTGCTTGGTATCTGGAACAATGCTTAGCTATGTTAAAATTTGGTGCCATTTTGTGTTTAAATTCATTCCTTCTTGTGCTTTCTCGTACCTTACGTTCCTCTTGTGATTCATACTCATGAATATGCTTAGCAAAGTGATTTAGAATGACTAATATATAAATACTTGGTACTGTTAAAATTTCTAATTCTTTAAAGTGCTCTCTACATGAGTCTCGTTGTGAGATCCTTACCATAGTCCTTATGGCACGTTTCTGTAAAATAAACGCTTTCTGACAGTTATAGCTGTAGCTGTTACCCCAAAGCATTATGCTGTATCGTAGTCTAGACTCTACCAGCGCGTAATATATATTCAACAAATTTTGTTTCTTAGCTCTTTGGCTAGTTTGAACTACATTAACGGGCCAAAGCCAAGTCAATGTAGAGTATGTGTTGTGATTTGTTTTTAAGGATTAGTTGTCTGTGTGTTAGTGTGACTTATTATTATTATTATTATTTATCCCGGAAAAATACTAATAATATAATTTACTACACGCGGGGGAGGCCGCTGGCAAAAGCTAGTCCTGTATAAATGATGATGATAAACATTGTTTCAACAGTGATCCATTAAAACAACATCCTCAAATCATCCTAACACTGTTTTGATTACAAGTCCATCTTCACAATAGCCTTATTTAATATAATACACACCTCATCATTCTTCCAACACACAAGTACACGCCATCTTCAAAATAAACATCGTCCACGAAGTACAGACAACCACACATCTATCTGTAATTGAAAGCATCTTTATTCCGTAGCAGTAAGGGAGGTTTTTTCGTGAAAGTGTTACAAATGTGCGGTTAATCTTACTTGTTTGCTCCATGCTATGTTAATTCGAGCTGACATTTGCAGTCCCTCGAGTCTGTCGCATATATGGCGATGGAATCCGGTACTTGTTCCGGGCCCGAAAGTTTCGTAGTGTTTATTGAACTTTTGCTTTATCGGTATGGGATACAACGAAGTTGGTGGTTATGTTTGTTTGTACGTTTAGGGATATCTTGTGTAATTTGTTGTCACGACATGCAAAATTCGCTGCGCTCACAAAAAGTTCTGTTTTGAGTTACCTGAATTGTCTATACTAATATTATAAAGAGGAAAACTTTGTTTGTTTGGTTGTAATGAATAGGCTCAAAAACTACTGGACCGATTTTAAAAATTCTTTCACCGTTGGAAAGCTTAGTTTTCTAGGAGTAACATAGGCTACTTTTTATCCCGGGAAAAATATCGGGTCCCACGGGAAAGACCACGGGAGCGAAGCCGCGGGCAAAGTGCTAGTGGTTAATAAGTTGCTTGTAGTTGTCAATCTGCATCCTTCCACTGCTTGGCAAGGGCCTCCATTATGTCCAGCGGTTCCGTGCCAGGGCTGGTGCGGACCTGGGCAATCAACAAGATAGAATAAATACTCTTTATACGGTACACCATAAGAATTACAGATATATTTTAGAACATTTTATAATGGGTGACAACAGGCGGTCTTATCGCTAAATGCGGTCTTTATAGCTATTAAATTAATTAAAAAGTTTTTTTTTAATATCACAAGATTCCTATGCCTATCAAATAAAACCTACTTTTCATCTCTTTGTAATGATACTGGTTGAAAACAAAACAACAATGACGCTACATAAATCACTGCTAAATAATGCTCGTGTGTAACGGACCGTAAAATTATCTCAATTTGAATGTATAATATTCGCGTAAACATCAAAATCATTAGAGTGGAGTTTAAGTTATCTGCCGTTGAAGTTTACGACGCAAATTTGCAAATTCGCACCAGCGAAACGCTTTTAGAGAAACATACAATCATTGTGAATAAAATTCGACTTCTCCTAAAATCGTGAAAGAATATTTGCTTGTTTTAATAGTGGGTGAAAAGACTCTGCTAAACATTAAATAAAAAAAATAAAAATAAGAAAGGTTCCAGATGGACCGATGACGGTCGCTGGGACAGACCAGATTTTTTTTTTTTTTTTTAAGGCTGGGAAATCATCCAATGACTGCTCCCGCTCTGGGTGGAGCGGAAGGGAGTGTCAGACTCTTACTGACTAAAACCCATCCATCTTCCTTCCGTAGCCCTTTATGTTCCGGGGTAGCGGTAACCCTTTCGGACAATCCCGCTTACCCGGCAGGCTTGGCCCTGAGGGGCCCCTTCATATGCTGACATCTCTTTGAGGCGCGCGTGGAACATATACGCGCCGTACGGCACGGGTCTGGTGCTGATCGGACGGTGAGTCACCCATTACTCACCGTCCGCAGGCCCGCGCCTACGGTGGCCGGGAGTCGTCACGTGGCTCCCGACGCCCGGAGCGTCTCCCGCGGCGGCTGGGACGGGAGGACCTTTCTCTCTCCCATCCCGCCACCTCCTTCGCGAGCATGACTTTTTCGCAGAAGGAGGTGACTGCCTCCCACTCCCTCTCGCCCCGGACCATGGCTTGCATCAGGGCCGGGCGCAAGAGGTCGCCGCCGCCAATCGCCTCTACGAGGACACGGCGGTGCTCCGCCCAAGCGGGGCAGGTTTGCACCGTGTGCTCTACCGTGTCCTCTGGGCGATCCTCGCAGTGGTGACACCCGGGCGTTTCCTCCCGCCTGATGATGTGCAGGAACCTCCCGAAACATCCATGTCCGGTGAGGACCTGCGTCAGGCGGAAGGTGAGGGCGCCGTGACGCCTCTCTAGCCACTCCTCAAAGAGGGGCCTTACCGCCACTATCGTGGCGTGCCCTGGGACAGACCAGATGACAGGGTGTTGTGACGCAACCTAGGAGAGGCCAATGTCCAGCAGTGGACAGCGAATGGCTGAGTTTATTGATCTGCCAGTGAAAGTCAAACAGACAGACAGACAAAATGTTTATACTTTTATATGCATTTAGTAATAATAAGCTGTTATTTTGTGACAGAATCTAACAATTTATTTGTATACATAGACTATGTGGAATCTGTCACTTGCTTAAAAATCGGTGAAGGAAAACATCGTGAGGAAACCAGCATGTCTGAGAGATATTTCTCAACAGCATGTGAAGCTCAGTCAGAGGCCCATGGGGAGCTTAAAAACTCTGACACCAGGTTAGTCACTAACCACACAGAAAAAAGAGATGTGGAATCTGTCATGTATATGGAAAATAGCAATGATATTTAAACAATATTTAAACAACCAAATGTAGTTTTAATTCATGTCTGAGTACCACTCCACAATAGAACTCAGCCTTACCCTGACATATCTAAAGTGCAGGTCATTGAAGATCTCGACGTCGTCCATTACTAAAATTTTGATAGACGTACACAAATTGCCATCATCCGGCGTCTCGTTCAAACGCAGAAACCCACTAGCTTTAATCATATCTTGTCAAAACATCCTCTGGTGCTTCGTTTACACTTTGATTAATGTAAATCTTTAGTACATTGCGCGTAAACAAGGCAAGTGCACTTTGTTGCTTGTATGACGATCAATGGACTTCTGATATGTATTCTTAGCCATTCCCAGCTACAATTACTCTGCCGAGCCTTTTCCCAACTATGTTGGGGTTGTTTTCTAATCTAACTGGATGTAGCTGAATACCAGTATTTTCTAGCTAAAAATACACAGAAGAAAAAGTCCATTATGCGACGAAGTCCATTTTGACGTTCAAAAGTGCCTTTCTTGTGCCTATTTGAAATAAAAGATTTGACTTTGACTTTGTGGCATACTTAGGCTTTAGTTTGAATTAGTCAAAAGACTGTTCTTTTAGCCGTTGGTCATTTAACCTCATCATCTCAGCTAGTTGGGTACAGAGGCCAGCACATCAAGTTACCACAATCTGTCAAATTTCTTTGATAGTATTTCAACTTTATTGCAAAGACATAAGGTTCATTTTTATTTGAGAAAATTTGACAGTTAGGGATAGCTTGATGTGCTGGCGTCTGTACCTATATTTAGTTAGTGAGCAGTGGTGGCCCAGTGGTAACGGCCCCGACTTACGAGTGTAGGTCGTGGGTTCGAGCCCAGACAGGCGCTTTACTTTGTGTAAATAATTTAATTATCACTGCTCTCCAAACGATGAAGGAAAACATCTTGAGGAAACCGGCATGTCCAAAAATTACATCAACAACATAGAACATAACATAGAACCAAATATTTGAAGACATGTGACATCTACCAACTCGCACGCGTGGTGGAGGAGGTCTGAGTCCCAGCCGTAGGAACATTATAGGCTTCAGTTAGCCTTGCTGTGCTATTTAAATGTCTAAGCCCGTGACGACTGACAAATCACAACGGGAACTGTGTACTAGGCACGAAAGCTAGCATTGTTCAAATATATAAATTATCGTTTTGTGTTTTTGTCTGCCGAAACAATTGAGATCTCGTCGTTCTCTACAGCTTCATTGAGCCGATCCTCTTAACGCCGGGGTCGGCAACCGAACGTGGGAACGCTCTGACGCCGTGCATTATATTAGGCTTCAGCCAGACATGAGCGATCACTACCTAGTCTAGACGCGGTGCGGCTAAAGTCACGTCATTGTGGGTAATTTTCTAGTATGTCTGGCGCACCCTGTTTCGTTAAGCCTCCTATAATTTATCTTGTTTGTGACTCATCTTTTCATCATGGCATGAGGGTCTCTCCTAACTCTCCCAGTTGCTGGGTTGTGGAGGTCAGATAGGCATTCGGTCCATGTAAAATACTGGTATTCAGCTGCATCTGGTTAGACTGCAAGCCGACCCCAACATAGTTGGGAAAAGGCTAGGCAGATGAGGGTCTCCCCTACTTATTTAAACTATTATTATTCACCATGGTGGTAATTAAAATAGGCGCCATTAGTTATATTATCCACCATCTATCTACCTTGATTTCTGTTTCTATATCGAGGTAAATAAAAAAAACTCGTTGTAAATTTGAAATTCGAAGCGTTTATTTCAATAGGAAATTTTAAAGTTGCCCCATCAAAAGCTTCGAAGGTTTCTGTGGAGAAGAATGGGTTCCTATGGAGAAGAAACTCCATGGTACAAGCTTACTGTAGCTCGGAATGCAGCAAACATGCAGTGCGTGTTCACTTACGAGTGTTAACAAATGTTAGTGTCGAAACAATTACTGCCATTGATCCTCTTTAAACCCCGGTCGTTAACCCCCCGTGGGAAAGCTCGGGCGCTACAAATTAGGCTTCACGCTGATATGAACTTGCGTGGGTGTCAGGGTAAATGGTTGGTTAGAAGTTACCGGCGCGAGATTGCGCTAAAGTTTATCGACTATCTTATTTGTGTATATAGCCTGTTTCTTTTTATCCTTTACCGCTGTAAGATAAATCTACTAAATAAGAAAGTACGTTTTATTTGTGACTAGTTCTTTCAGAATTTTCGATTGGATTATTTCACTCTATGTTAGAAATTTGTTAATGTTTCAAAACAACAAAACTCTGAGCCATACTTTAACGAAAAATCCTTACAAATATTAAAATTGTAGTGACAAGTCGTACAATGCATCCCTCATGCTCAGTGTTACGCTTTTAAAAATGCGATAGAATTGTAAATAGTCAATTGTAACTTATATACAACAGACTTAAGTAATAAAAAGGAGGAGGTACTCAATTCAACTGTATTTTTATTTTTTTTATGATGTTACCTCAGAACTTTCAACTGGGTGAACCAATTTTGGGGATCCTTATTTTTTTGTATTTTCTGTATTACGTATTGTTTTTTACTATTTTATAGATAGACTTGCTAAAGTTGTATGGTATAGGACCTTGGTAACGAGAATGTGTCAACAACCTTACTGATACTTATAAGGTCTATTGATGCCTTATTAGTGCTTATCACTGCTTTACTTATGCTCTACATCTTTAACATAAATCGCCCTTATTAAAAAAAAATACGTTTTTTGAAAGAATTTTCATTCAGACAGTTGCACGTGGTAGCGAGAACGTGTCAACAACCTTAGTTTTACTTGTAAGGTTTAGCTATTAATACAATGAGTCGTGAATTGTGCTTTGATTGTCTGTTAATGACAAGCGGGAAAACATAAACTATAAAATTTATGAACTAAAGAAACTCCATAAATGGTACTGGTTTTGAGAGGTATTTCCTCTTCCAACTATGTACTGCTTTTTGAGCAAGCTTCGACAAGTCTAAAGTTTCCTTAAAAGCGATACTTTCATGTGTCCTTCTTCTTCTTCTTCCTCGTATTAATGATTCTCTTTTTAATCACACTAACATTGTAAAGGCGAATGTTTGCATATGTGTGTTTGTATGTTTGTTACTTCTTAACGCAAAAACTATTGAACGGATCTGGATGAAATTTGGCACAGAGATAGATTATAGCCTGGATTAAAACATAGGATACGTTTTATCCCGTTAACACGTTCCCGTGGGATAATTTTCGGACACACAGGCGGCACACGGCAGAAGGTAGTGATGTATATTTAAATATATAAAAGAAAGTCGGGTTTGTTCCCTCCATTATAACTCGAGATCTGCTGGACCAATTTTCATGGTTTTTGTTTCGTTGGATTTGTCTCCGCCCTGAATAGCAGAATACATTAAATTTTTTTTTTTTTTTTTTCTATCAGGTGCTGATTTTCCTCCTATAGTGTAGGTAGGTAGGTAGGTAGGGTAGGGTAGGGTAGGTAGGTAGGTAGGGTAGGTAGGTAGGTAGGGTAGGTAGGGTAGGTAGGTAGGGTAGGTAGGTAGGTAGGTAGGGTAGGTAGGTAGGTAGGGTAGGTAGGGTAGGTAGGGTAGGTAGGGTAGGTAGGGTGGGTAGGTAGGGTAGGTAGGTAGGGTAGGTAGGTAGGGTGGGTAGGTAGGTAGGGTAGGTAGGTAGGGTAGGTAGGTAGGGTAGGTAGGGTGGGTAGGTAGGGTAGGTAAGGTAGGTAGGGTAGGTAGGTAGGTAGGGTAGGTAGGTAGGGTAGGTAGGTAGGGTAGGTAGGGTGGGTAGGGTGGGTAGGTAGGGTAGGTAGGGTAGGTAGGGTGGGTAGGTAGGGTAGGTAGGGTAGGTAGGGTAGGTAGGGAAGGTAGCTAGGTAGGTAGGGTAGGTAGGTAGGGTAGGTAGGCAGGTAGGTAGGTAGGGTAGGTATCACAGTTAAGACAGGACAACGTCTGTCGGGTCAGCTAGTATTTAAATAAGCTTCGACCTCGGCTACTTCGATTGCGCATGTGTCTTTTCAAAGGTAAAACCAAATAACATAATTATTTTATTGCTGGACATAGGCAATTCCAAGCAAGAAGCAAAGCTTGTTCAGGGTTATAAATCCAAAATACCGGTGGTAACTGCCCGACTTACTAGATGAAAACGGTGAATGAAAACATCGTGTGGAAACCAGCATGTCCAGAACCAAAATTTCGAAGATAAGTGACATTCATCCACCCGCACTGGGCCCGCGTGGGACGCTCACTCTCGAGGAGAGGAAGCCTGTTCCAGAACTGGGAACGTCACAGGCTGGTTATAAGTACAACCGTATATTCTATGTATCTATGTATTAAAGCAATACCTACGCTCCAAAAAATTTACCACAGAAAGTAAAAAAAAGCACTTCAGACTGTTCCACCACAAATTATCCGGAATCCTATACCAGTAAGCCACCGTTTAAGCCACGGTCATTACCAATTGTCCCAATCAATACGGTAATTTAAGGATTTAGTCACGGGCCACTCAATCGTCGGCATCCGGCCACCGAGACTGCTTGCCTTTTTTTTTTTAATGTCTCGTGTCTCAGTGATTTGATTGATTTTTTTTTCAAGTTCGTGTCACTCTGTGATTGCTTCCTGTTGACGCGCTATTGTTGTTTTTTTTACTGTCGGGTATTTGAGAGAGATATTGTTTAAGTTTGACGTACTTTGTACTTTTCTAATCCACAGTAGGTTTTGTCAATTTCACCATTGAAACTGAAATTGATCAGCACATTTAAGCCGCCTTAAATGTGCTGATCGAAGGCGGGTCTACGCTAGAAGAGCCGAGCACGAGCGGAGCACGAACGTTCCGCCTGTTGTCGGTTTTTTGACGAACACAAAGGGATTTGCTTCGTCCATATTCTGATACAGGACCATATTCTGAGGACAATGATCGTTGTAGGTTCGTTGTACGTCCACTTGACGCCACGAACGACGAAGCCGAGCACGTTGTGCTTCGCTCGTGCTCGGTTCGTCTAGCGTAGACCCGCCTTTACATTGGAAAGAAAAATTACACTGACAGCTCTTGAACACGGCTTAGAGAGGAGCTGATCGCGTTTCAGTTTCAACGGTGAAATCCACACTGAGCCATTAAAGTTATCAATTCAATTTCCTTTATTTATATTTATACTAGCTGCTCCCGTGCGGTTACACCCGTTCCTTCCTCGATAAATGGACCATCCAACACAAAAATAATTTTGTCAATTCGGTCCAGTAGTTCCAGAGATTAGCGCGTTATTAGTATAGATTTATTTCAGACAACGAATATCTTTTTTCAACAACTTTTAATAGAGACTTATTTCTGCAATGTTCATTTGCATAATTCATATAGCATAAGTATATTTACGCGATTCTCTAAACATTTCATCTTGGCATTCATTCATGAAGCAATTTTCTTGGTAATCCAATTCATCAATAATTATTTCTTTCTAAGAAATATAGTTGTAAAAACATCTCCATGAATGTAGCTACAGTTTAACAAAAACGTCATGGCTGACTATCGATACGGTTATTTAGTCTTCAAAGACGGGAGCCGTCCGGGATAGCATGGATGTTAACACGGGTACTGTCCGGTTTTTGCTCTTACTACGGTCCCTACTATGTAGTTCTCGATTTAAAACCATCGAGAAGCTTGTGAGATCTGTAAAAATCTGCAAATAAAGAGTTCACTTTTTCTGTCAGATCCTAATGCTAACGCAACACCTCGCGAGCGGTTTTTTTACCCTTGGTAATATCTAGTATCAATCAATCTGCCTAGCCTTTGCACAACTATATTGAGGTCGGCTTCCAGTATAACCGGATGCAACTGAATACCAGTATTTTACATGGAGCGACTGCCTATCTGACCTCCACAACCCAGTAACTGGGTAGTATGATATCTAGCATAAATAACAAATTAGTTCACGAAGAGTAAATTGCGTCAGTAAATGCATTCCATCATTACAAAAATTACAATGAGATGCAATTTCTCTCTTAAGCAGCGACTTAAGTTTCCGGCGGCGTGTCGCTGGCCATACCAGAATTTCACTTCTACGCACAGACTTCAAAATCGTTTACGATAAACGGCCGTTAATCGGTAATTCACTAAACTACAAAATAATGATTTTATACAAATTGATTTGTATGTATTATAATATATCCATATTATACACGAGTAACGAGCGAGAACTGGTAGTTCCACCACCAATTAAGAGAGCATTCATTAATTGTGAGTGATTAAAGTTTATTAACGTGCCCTAATTGGTCCGCTGTCGCAACTGAGGAAATTGTTGGCCCCACAAATATGTACAACATTTACAGAGGAGCTGTAGTGAAACTCTTCGGATGTAGCTGATACAGATCGGCTTTCTACTTCCTTTGTACATTAAAAAGTTTTATAGCATCCTGTAGCATAGGAAGGCCCATATCATTCCAGGAAAAGGGGCTTACTTAACATCTTATGTGATGAAGATACATATAGTACTGGCCTTGACTCGAATCGTGAGTTTTCAGAATCAATGCCAATCTACTTATGCCTCAAATGATAGATCGTCAGTCTTCTTCTTTTCGTATCGACTGTACATCTACATTGCTTAAACTGATTGGGTCCGTGTCCCAGTGGTCACATGTATTGCGGCGTCAGAGGCGTTGATGGTATCATAATAAATCACGACTATATTTTCGAAGAGTTAGGCAAAGGAATAAGGAGACCGAGCCTATTGTTATCAACCGGGTACAAATCCTGACACCGGGTTGTTACTGAGAGCGGAATTGTCCGAAAGGGTTACCGCCGCCCTGGAACACAAAGGGTTTTTGTCAGTAATAGTCTGACACTGCCTTCGGGTGCACCCAGAGGGGGAGGTCATTTGACGATTTCCAATCCTGATAAACAAAGGCTGTTACTGAGAAGTTTTCTAGAAAATAGTATCATAGTGATACGGTATCATTTGCTATACTTACTGCTATAAAAAGATGGAATGAATGAAACACTGCATCACACTATCAGTGCGTTTAATGTAGATGACATAAAATCTATTTATTTCATCTTACGTAACTCAAGGAAAGACTTATTAGACTTCCGTTATCTTATCCGTGGACCACACAGCTAGGAGACATGATAATGCGAAAATTTAGATAAGAATTTATGAGGTCAACTTTGGAATAGTCATAGATTATGTTGATGGTCGCTACCAGAGATGCTGAATGTGTGAGATCGTTGAATGGTCTTTTAATTTCATCATCATATTTATGTATTAGCCAAACGACTCTGGGCATATCACGTAGTGAATACCCAAGGGCGACAGGGGTCCCTCAAGAATAATTGATCAAAGATGGCTTTGTAATGTCATTTAACATAGGCTATTTATGTATGAATACCAGCGTTGCGGTATTTTTTTAAAGTATCGCAGCATTTTGGTAATTTAGGAGCCGTTTTGGCCTCGCACAGGCCATTTATTTCTAGCATTCTTTGCACTTCGCATAATATCTTATGCCTATCATCGTTCTTCAGGTATGAATGATCGAAAGAGAAATAGGGTCAATTCCCACTATTGACCTTTCAATTGATGAGCATTCCAATTTAAAACATTACCAGTAATCGATCCCTCGTCAATGAAGAACCCAGTGACCCGTTTCATTGGTTCGTCGCGATTGCGCAAGAGTTTAGACAGCTGTGGCATTCCATTTCTTTCACACATATTTATGAGATACGAACGATCAATGGTCAATAACATTAAATTAGTGTCATTGTGTTTATGCGAATCCAATTATTTTTTAGGCTTAAACAAAAAAACTTTGTTTTGAAAAATTTTAACTGTTTTTTTGAAGAATTTTAACCTTTTGATTTAATCGTCGTGTATTGATTTGTTTGCAATAGAAATTGTTAACAGTTTCTATTGCAAACAAATCAATACACGACGGTTAGTGAGTAACCTGGTGTCAGAGTTTTTATGCTGACTTGTTTTGTCATTATAATATCAGTACGGGCCGATTTTTCAATCATCAGATTAATTTTATTAGAGGAATAAATATGGCAGTTTGACAGTTTTTGCATAGAAAATATGTCATCCCGCCATTTTTATTCTTCAGATAAAGGTTATCAGGCAATTGAAAACCATAAGACAATAATCTATGGAAGAATAAAATCGCTCTACGATTTGTTGAAACTGAATTCTCCTTCTGTTATTTACACTGAAATTTTCAAATATAACGAACAATTAAATTGCTCAAGCATACACCTCACCATAGCTCTAAACGTGAAAGTGCACAGAACACCATATAGACTAAAGCACGTTGAATGCGCCTGCACACATTTATGGTAAGGGGGGTTCGACATATATGGCGTAATTGGACTTGCTTGAATTTAAAACTAACGCCAGTCGGCTGCGACGTAAACGTGTTTTTTTAAATTTATATTGATATCCACCGTGAGGCGAAGGTGGAATTATTTATTGGGGTGGAGTTTTGTGCTTGTATTGAATGCAGGTTTATTCTGGATGCATAATAACGAGCTCAGACGATAGAGGTGCAAGTATATTACAGTAGATCGATGACGTCATGACTGACCGTGACTTCTGAGGTTATCAATACCTATCGTTGCATCGGCCTTTACCCAATTATTTTGCTTGTTTTCATGGTTCTGTTTCAGGTGCATAAACGATTTGAATAAATCAATTGACTTTGACGTTAACTAGCTGTCACGTGTCTTATTCCTACAATTATAATAATCAAAACATTTCCTCAACTTTTCTACAGGCGCGCTTCGTAGTATTGTATGCGCATACGCAGAACCTATCCCCACGCCTACAATAATATAAAGGAGGGGAACTGAATAGTCCGGATATGTCGTAAAGTACAATGTAAACAGTAAATCAACTCACATTGTCTATGTATTGAGTTTCTTCAATATTTTACTGTTTGTTTTCATTCTCATTCTTAAATCCAATATTTACTGTTTTTTACGTGGAATTAGAAATAATTACTGATTCAAATCTCCAATAAGACGTGAGAGTGACCCTCTGGTTTTGAAATTGCTGTCGTCTGACGGCAAAATTGAATTTTGAATTGACTCGTCTGAGTCAGATGTCCGAACGTGTCTTTTCACTGTAACCTATGTTATTTTCTTCAACAACAGTCGAATTTTCAAATCATAATGTATTTCTATAAGTAGACACGCCCTAAGATCAAGATCATTTATCAACAGACATTTATAAAAAGGTATCTATTTCTTGAACCGATGATGTAATATAGACGCCCATAACGATTATGAAAAAAAACTGTCGCGACGCACCTAAAAATGTTGACGGGATTAACACATGCCATAACTGCAGTAAAACGATTTGCCGCTACAGTGTGACATTGTTGAACGAACAGTAGGTTAGTAAATACACCTTTGGGTGAGGTTGCTAACTTTGATAGGGTTTTGTAAGGTCGCAGGTTTCGACCAAGGCTTGAACGACCATCAGAGGGCGAGGCTTTCAATACGTTAACAGAATTGACATAAGATTTTCTGCAGCTTATGCCAAATCAATAATATTTTGACTTCATCGTTATAGCTGATAAATTAGTCACTTTGTCTAGGTCCTCTGGTTCAAACGTTGGTAAAATTAAAATAATAACAGGATCGAGGGTGTATGCCAGATTTGAGCACAATAACAAATCGACTATCCCTCCATCTGCCTTCCGAGAAAATAATGAAAATATGCACCTTTATAAGGTCAATAGTACAAAAACATGTAGAATTTGTTATCTTCTCATAATAACATGCCAGTTATCCAAAGTTAAAGATCAGACACAAAACAGGCGCTAACCGACTTGTTTGTTGTTTGCGAGGTATTGTGTGGAACAGACTATAGTTTACTATTCTAATCGGTCACTGTCATTGTACTACGCTCTTCTTAATGTTTATCAAGCAAACATACAAGACATAAAAATTATGAGGCTATAGGCCAGTGTTTCGAACGAAAATGATCGCAAAATGAATGTGACAAATTGTCAAGCTCGTGTGAAGCTGCTGTGATTGGTGGAATGTTTTGGGAACAGCCAATCGCATCAGTTTATACTTTTTTTAAATGACCCTACATGTACATTGGTACATGTAAGGCCATTTAAAAAAAGTAATAAAAATTTTTGAAGACAGTATATTGATACTGTCTTCAAAAAATTTTTGAATGTACACTTCCATTGAAGTTAAAACTAAGTTGCACTACTGTTCAGAATGCCCTGTATCGAAGGGGAAACCACAGGCCACAGGGCTCCGAAAATAGTAGCGGGGGCGCGGGGGGCGGGCGAGACCCGGCGCACGCGCAGTCCCCGTTGACGCGCCGGTCTACACTCATGCGCAGCGTTTGTTTTAACTAATTGGTGCAGTGAATAATACGTGTATAATAACGTACAGTGATGTTGTGTGGGACCAATGGTGCTGTAGCGGCGATGGACCGCGCGTACATGTCGCTACGAGCCCGCAAGCCGCCTGCCAAAATTACGGTTTGTTTTTACTTGTGTACATCTTGTTGCCATTCATTTTTCAGTGATGTTTAAATATTAGTTCTCAAACGTATCTTCAAGTTAAAAACTGAACTCTTTGCCGTCATAATAAGAATCAATGAGCGACTTTGATTGAGAGACGTTGCTGAATAACCTTAACATATTGTCGGTACTAATACAAGAACAAACGATTCCATACGTATGAATTAGGTACTTCTTTAGCAAAAAAATTTAGTCAAAAAGGCAGGTGCACGAAAGTAACTTCATCTAGGAGGGTAGATAAAGCAATTACAGCCAGGTTATTGTGTGCAGCTGACTATGCGAGCTGACTTCCTTTCGCATTATCTTCCTTATTCAGAATGATTAGTCAGTCCAATTCAAAGTTGGTACCTACTACAGATGTATTGATACGCTATCATGTTACTAGCGACCCGCCCCTGCTACCTGACTTAAGAAAACATCGCTTTGATATGTCTTTATTCAAACTCAAAGTATTTATTTCAAATAAACCAATTACAGGCACTTTTGAATTATCAAGGGGTCGGTCAGTGAGAAAGATGAAGCTAGTTGCCCATTCCAAAGCAGTTGGTACCTATGGAGAAGAACGGGCAAGAAACTCCATTATTGTATGTTTATATATTATTGATGTTTTATACTTACACATAAACCATCTGGAATAAATTCTCTAAATGATGTTAAAACCGTATCAAGATCCATTGTGTAAATGAGTTAGAAGAACAACGTGGTCACTCAGTCAGACACGAAAATGGACTTTAATTTATAAATTATACTATCTGCTGCCAGCGGTTTCGCTCGCGTATTATTCCAAAGGGACCTTTTTACCTATGGGGATTGGACGGACTACCGGAATAAAAGTAGCCTTTATAATATTACTATGATTTATTAACTTGATTGTATGGAATGCAAAATTGAAAATTTTGGCGGTTACTCGATTTCAGATAGCATGAATGAAAATGAGGAAAATTGTTATCGTTACAATTAGTTACTAAAATCATTTGAATTTAAAATCATTCACTGCAGTGCACTGCGATTTTCCCACAGTTAATTAGGTATTGCATCTTCGGCAATGGCACAGTAATAAAATAAAAGGCCTCTTTTCAATAAAATAAAAAAATCTAGTTAAATTGAATACTTCTTCATCAGCATTAAAGACACTTTTCCAAAAAGCTTTTGTTCTGCTTTGGTTCTTAACCGCCTTACCGATATCATCTTGCCATCTTCAGGTTAGTGGTCGAGATGAGCTTCCCTCTCCACATTCTCTATCTTCTCTGCAATATAGGTACCATCGTGGACATGGGCGCTCAACCACTTTTCAGCGTTATTGTTAAGAGCATAAGGTCGAAAATCGGTCAACCGCTATTAACCGCAATGGTACAGAGGCCAGCACATCAAGTTACCCCAATCTGTCAAAATTATTTGTTAGTTTGTCAACTTTATTACAAAAGCAAAAGGTTCATATTCAATTGGGAAAACTTGACAGTTTGGGATACCTTGATGTGCTGGCGTCTGTACATGGTTTGACTATCGCCACTTACCTTCCTTATCCCAATTTATTATACGTCATCGTAGCAGTCACACCGTTTCTACCCTTTCTTCTATCTTCATGACATTATTCGTCCAGGTACGAAACACATGTCATATAGTATTTTTAGTTAAATGATTCCATTCTCAGTAGTATTCCTAGAACTGTATGTAAATTCAAAGAATTCCATGTGTATTGTGTCTACTATGTATTTGCATTAGTCATATCATTGTGTACTTGGAGGGTAGCCCCTTTGGTATTATGGTCTTCTGACGTTAAACCATAAACAATGTGTATTTTAATTATCATATTATAATGATGACTAAGCCAAAAGGGTCAATCACATAAAGCTAAGGTTGAAGTCTGCTTAGCCCAACTGGATCCAAAAGGGCTTGAAGCTAAATATAGTAAATGAATTCTGTTTAGAAAGCAACGGTTTCCAATTGTGACGTATAGGTACTCTAACAATGCTTACGCATCGTATGCGCCCGCGCATGAGTCAAGCTTTGCTGAAAGTACTTTATTTGTTTTGACTTCTCAGTATCGCAAGGATTACCCAGCACTTCGGGATTACTCGGTACTCCTCGGCTATAATAATAATCGATGATTTATTACTGTTCTAATTATGAATCTTAAATTCTTAACCGTTGCGTTGTTTGGATGTACAGCTTGAAGTTTTGACGGTATAAGTTTTTAAATTAATATTTATATGTCTGTAATTCTATTAATTAATTATATAACAGCATCTCGATGGCCATACATGGAAACTGAAATGAATAGTTTAAAGCGACCTTGGGAGACGGTTTTTTGCTAGACGTATTTAGGTCTTGCGGACAAAAGCCTCCATTTATCCCTTCCAAAACAATGTGTGCTATACAAATACTTCTATTATCTCAGACTACCCTCAGGATTCGAGGGATCGATAAACACAATCACGATGCTATGCAAAAATAACAAGTTGTAAACAAACTCACATCACCAATTAGTAACCAGAATGACACAATAGTGTATCAGTACCATCGTGACAGCCTTGCCTACCTGATCACTGAAACCATTTTTGTCATACTCCCAACTGTTTTTCTGACGACACGGTTGGCGCAGTAGTTGAGCGATTGACTGCTCCGCAGCATGTCGCGGGTTTGAATCCCGTGCGGCGGAACAAATATTTGTACGACCTGCAAGTATATGTATGTATTTACAAAAAAAATGTATATAAGCAGTTTATCAGTCATCTCATTACCATAACACAAGCATTAGGTTGCTTAGCTTGGGACTATATATGGCGTTGTGTGAAATGTCCAAGGATATTATTATTATTATTCTTTTTCAATACTCACGTGGTTAAAGCTGCCGACCCCGACATTCTTGTGAGTTTTGTGAATTATGATGCTAACTTCAATGTCGAGCACTCACCTCTCACACACTCCACCCGCTCCATCATTGACTCAGAAACTCAAAATAATATTCAGTTTAATAATTAACAGGATGCTCGAACCTGCGTGTGCGCACCGACCTCGTTCAAGTACGATGAACGTTGTCAGTTGTCGCAGTACCCACACGACACATTACGGGTTCGTTTTATGTCATGGTCACGACTAAACGCCACTGAATGGCCCACGACTAAACGCCACTGAATGGCCCGCTTTAGGGTTGCCAGGTGTTCTAGAAATTATTTGAATTTTAAATGTGGAATCCATTTTATTGCGGAAAGTTATAGGTACGGAATAACAGTAACATTAACGCGGTTGGAAAAGCAACATTAGAAACGTCAAAACAAACAAACAGAAGTAAGATTGTATTGCAGAGCAATTGTGAAAATATGGTGAAAATATAATTGTGTTAAACAACAAACAATGCCGGAATCTCACGGGCAGTGCAGACGTTAAGAGTTATGTTAAAATATTAATGTTTTGCATTCTTCAGCCAAAACAAACTGACTCATCTGACCAAGGATGCTTTTGTGTGTTGTGGGAATTTCGTGTTGGTAACAAGGAATCTGCATACTTTCCAAATATAATGTTTAGGTACGAGTAGCTGCCAGACGCTCGCTCAGAAATCCCAAGACCCTAAAATCAAACTTGAAAACTAAAACCTCATGATCATAATATCATATGTTTATGGTTTTTTTTTGTTTACAAGTCTAGGAGATTCCGAACGGTTCCGATCGCCGTGGTCTCCGTCCAATCCATATCTATAAGGAAGATGTGTCTCATCGCTATGCCTATTAACCTTCGGAATTAGAGGAAGGGCAGTCCTTGTAGTCTTCTAAACAAATAAGCGTCTAATTCCCATACTGAGGCAAAGGCATTCTCATTACATTTGTATGTCTAAGGTCCGTATTACAGAACCTCATTGAAGACCAAAGCATTACTTAAAACTAACCAACGATAACAATCAAATGAAATGAAATAATTATAATATAAAAAAAAAAACAAGTGACTTTATCGAGACTCAAGCAATGCTTTTGAGTGAGGTTTTGTAATTAGCCATTAATGTCAGTATTTTCATTTGTCATTCCCAAACCTTTTTGTAATTTAGCCTAACGTTTAGGTGGATTTGTTAGATGGGTCACCAGGTTATCCAGAAACGTCTTTCATTTACCATATCATTAAAAATTACATTATTTTAATTGGTAATGAAAAGTTCTTATTGACCCGGAAGTACGAAATGTGTATGTGTGTTTCTTTCTATTCGCTAATTCTACAACATTCGTCCCTCTCGCCGGATATCTTACGACTTTGGTTTCTGCCGAAATGATTAATAACTTCCACTGTTAAAAAACTGTTTATTTGATTTTAACAATTTTATGCAAGAGTTTTATTTAGATCCGGGGTTAAAAGTAAATGTTTGTATTGAATCCCACACAATTTGAAAGGTAACTCCGATGTATTAAGACTGCTTTTTCTTAGCAAAAGGACTCCAAGCAATAGTCCTTAGGAAATTATATGCTCGGTACAACTCCATGAATATATTCCGGCCTCCAAAAGTCGGCGTTCCTGGTTCCAGGTGAATGCAATTAGGAACTAATAAGGTTTAAATTCGTCAAACACATATACTGTTAGACATTTAGTGGAATGTTCTCGTCTATGGAATATTTTTAATTACAATCAGTCTTCTTTATCAGGCGGCCGCCATCGATCATGTGACTATTAATATAACTTTATGTATTTTTCACGTACACCTTTGTACAGAGGCCAGCACATCAAGTTACCACAATCTGTTAAATTTCTTTGATAGTATTTCAACTTTATTGCAAAGACATAAGGTTCATTTTTAATTGACAATATTTGACAGTTAGCGATAGCTTGATGTGCTGGCGTCTGTACAAGTTTTTGCTGAGAGGTATTTGAACTTTTGATGAATATTATGTTAAGTTTCCATCATCAACTTTAAGGCCAAATTTAAAGAACAGGATCTCTGCCGCCAGTTAGATGTTATTGATCCCTAAGACTGAAACAATTAATTTGCCTTCCAATCATTTCCACACATAACTACTAATTGAATGTAAGTAACTGAAACAGGGAAGAAAAACATCGTAAAGAAACCAGCATATTCTTAAAAAATCGAAGAGGTGATATCCACCAACCCTGGGCCTGTGTGGTGGACCACGGGTCTCTCCCTCTCATAAGGATAAGGCCTGTGTTTCAGCAGTGGGGATAAATAGGGTGATTATGTTATGTATGTAGTAGTAACTCAAACTACATCCCTGTATGTCTCAAACTTATATGAACCTATTTCAATGTATTTATATACCGATGAGTACCTAACAAAACACAAGTTTTTATACACTTTTAAAAACATGAATATTTTTGACAACCTTCGTCAACTATTTCTTGGAAACAATTTCCACGTTATGTATTATTTTTGCAAAAGTGAAAAATAAAATAAGTATAAAAATAAACGGCCAACGATGTAAATGTCTTAAATATGTCATTACAACTGTATTGTTTGTGTTAAAATTATAAATAGAAACGTTTTATTGTTCGCTAGAAGCACAAAAACTTTGCTTAGTTAGAGCGGGGGCACACGATGCGTTGCGGCGGCGGTGCGGCGCCGGAGCGGTGTCGCTGCGTCGTCTTACATAGAAATATCTGTGGCATGTCACACGATGCGCTCCGGCGCCGCACCGGACTTGCAACCACCAAGACGAGGCGCGGAGGGGTGAATGCGTTGTGACGTCGGAGCGGCACCGCTCAGTTGTTTGCTCCGTCACAAGGAAGGACACACGCTCGCTCGTTTCGATTTCTTTTCTAAGATTTCTTTTTCTTTGTACTGTTTTCGTATATGTGGTTCTAAAGATTTCAATAAACATTCGAAAGAAATTGTAAAACTTCTTTCCGTCTAACAGCAACTCTTTATATTCTTGGAGAAAAAACTGTCCATCACTGTTCCTTAGTGCAATAAAAGGACAGATCCAGTGTCGTCGTACGCTTCTACGTCGATTTCGGCGGTGGCGTAATAGTAGGGCCAACAACAGACGTCTTTTACGATCCATTTTCATTAACAGACTGTCCAACGGTGCTACGGCGCCGCTGCGACATAACAACGTTACGGCGCCGCACCGCTCGTGTGTCCACTGACACGGTGAAATCTTTGCGGTGCGGCGCCGCAACGCCTCGTGTGCCCCCGCTCTTACCGGCGTGACATCGCTAATTGTGATGTCACGCCGGTAACTAAGCACAAGTTCCACAGGGTGTTACCGAAAGGGTATATAGGTACATACAAAAGTATATGCTGCAGACCACCAAACTGAATAACTTTTACTATGAGACCTACTCCGAAATCGTGAAAAAAAAATCAACTGTTCCCTACATTTCGACGAGACACGTGACCGAAAATGTATAGAACAGCTGATTTCTTTTTTGCGATTTCGGAGTTGTTCCCATAGTAAAAGTTGTTCAGTTTGGTGGTCTGTAGCATATGCGTTTGTATGTATATACCCTTTCGGTTACACTCTATACACTAACAACAAAATGTCTATTAAACTTACTTAAAATATCCAAAATGCTTCCTAAAAGTTCGTTTCTAAATCGCAAACACAGGTGTCATTGCACCTGCGCCTGCGTCGCACCCCGTCACGGCAGGTGACCACCCCTGCATTATCACTGTTTTAACTGTAAGGCCACTGTTGTATGGTCCTGTTTAAACGGCCCATATAGTTCTATCTCTTTCTTTGAGCAGTGAAGTAAAAGAGAGAATAGACTTTGTAAGGCATGACATTCATAGAATAAAAGTAGTGGAAAAGTCGTTTCTCTTGCTTTGCAAGATGAAAAAGGGTAGGTACTGTTCCAACTTTCAATGTAAACAATTCTATTGTCCAATCTACGTAATTAAATAAAATTAAAAACAAAAATAGTAAAGAAACTGCCACACTTGACCAATTACCGTTGACAATGTCACTGACTTGACCCATCTCATTCGATTTAATATTGAATAACAGAGACAAAATACAATTCCTGTAAGGTTACTCTTTATGTGCATTGTATAAAGTAACTTTGACCCGTAAAGTCACGGTAAGCAGGTATGTAATAGCTGCATTAATTAGATCATAATTTAGTCACGGTTATCGCACCTGTGTCGTGAGAAACACTTGTAAATACTATTAATAACAGAAGTCCGTCGCCACTGATAATATAAGTATGGTCTATAAATAGAAGATTGCAAATAATATCTTCAAATTATCATTATATTACGTAATAAACATATACATGTTTAGTTTGGTGGTATAATATACGTTTATATGAATAGTGTTGAAAATTTGGTAACTTTGCTCCGTCTTTAGACGTAGTATTTACACTACTAAAGCACACGGAGACACCTTTGTCCGGAAAATTTATTAAGAGTCGTAAATAGTCCACATCTATACTAATATTATAAAGCGGAAGAGTTTGTTCGTTTGAACGCGCTAATCTCTAGAACTACTGGTCCGAATTGAAAAAATATTTTTGTGTTGGATAGTCCATTTATCGAGGATGGCTATAGGTTATGTAATATCACGCTACGACCAATAGGAGCCGAGCAGCGGGTGAAACTGCGCGGGAGCAGCTAGTGCAAGATAAATCTCGCAGTACTGTCTCTAGCTTTTGAAATCTCGCAGTACTGTCTCTAGCTTTTGAAATCTCGCAGTACTGTCTCTAGCTTTTGAAATCTCGCAGTACTGTCTCTAGCTTTTGAAATCTCGCAGTACTGTCTCTAGCTTTTGAAATCTCGCAGTACTGTCTCTAGCTTTTGAAATCTCGCAGTACTGTCTCTAGCTTTTGAAATCTCGCAGTACTGTCTCTAGCTTTTGAAATCTCGCAGTACTGTCTCTAGCTTTTGAAATCTCGCAGTACTGTCTCTAGCTTTTGAAATCTCGCAGTACTGTCTCTAGCTTTTGAAATCTCGCAGTACTGTCTCTAGCTTTTGAAATCTCGCAGTACTGTCTCTAGCTTTTGAAATCTCGCAGTACTGTCTCTAGCTTTTGAAATCTCGCAGTACTGTCTCTAGCTTTTGAAATCTCGCAGTACTGTCTCTAGCTTTTGAAATCTCGCAGTACTGTCTCTAGCTTTTGAAATCTCGCAGTACTGTCTCTAGCTTTTGAAATCTCGCAGTACTGTCTCTAGCTTTTGAAATCTCGCAGTACTGTCTCTAGCTTTTGAAATCTCGCAGTACTGTCTCTAGCTTTTGAAATCTCGCAGTACTGTCTCTAGCTTTTGAAATCTCGACTAAAAGCGACCCCTGATGGATACTAGAAGCTTTTTCACAACGTAAATGTAATCCCCTTACTAAAGTATATACCTAATAGTTACAAGCATAATAGGCAGTGGTGTATACACCCATATTTCTCCAGAGCTCTGCCGAATCCTTAGGGCGAATAGAAGATAAGTGGGACTATCCGAACGGGTTACCGCTACCCCGGAACATAAAGCGCTAAGGAAGGAACATGGATGGGTTTTAGTCAGTAAGAGTCTGACACTCCCTTCCGCTCCACCCAGAGCAGGAGGAGTCATTTGATGATGACCCACCCTCACAAAAAAAAACGGGTATAAAAGCGAGATGTTATGTAACGTATTGCATCATCTATCCACATCAACATACATGACCTAGTCTATCACAACATGGCGATATTAGCGAAAGTGCAAGTGTACCTAATCTGCTGACGAAGATGACGGCATCATCCGGTCGTCGTCCTATATACCGATTGTCTCGTTCATCTCCCACGATTCCAATACTGATTGCTAAAAATACGCCGTCTGCGACATCGTGGGCAGTGTATATGGGCTATTAGAATGATTAATCGCGTCTAATAACGGTATTTAGGCTTTTTTTCAAAACTGGGTTTTAATTCTATATTGTCGTCACTATTTTTGTGTTACACAGGCAGGAGAGGCTAGTGCGTCAGTTTTTTATTTACGTGTTGGTGGTGTTTATGCGATAGCTGCGCGTGCGACTACATTGTATAAGAAAATGTAGGAACAACAAAGCCACGCCCCGCGTCGCAAGACCAAGCAAATAGATCTTCTCACAGAACTCTCACAGAACTCACAGAACGCGATAATTGCGTAAGACGCTCAGAGCTGGTTTCACCAATAAAACTGACTGCGTTCAGCACGTTTAAACCGAGTTATGTCAGTGTCATTTTTGTTGTGGAATATTGACACTGACAGATTGTAAACTTAGTTTAGATGTGCCGAACGCATTGGGATCGCTGACTGGTTGTGATAGTTGAATAGAAGATTAAAAGCTTCTGCAGACACTCGCGACTTGATTCTGGTAAATCAATTTCTATGAAAATTTCATAGGCTCAGCTCCACTAGAGTCGCATCGGGCTGTCGCGTCACGCCTGTCAGCGGGTATAAAGTAATTCTAAAAAGTAGGTGTGTCTACCTGAATTAGTGAACGTAAACAAAGACTTACCCTTTTATTCATAAAGTCTTGAATAAATAATCATGTTTCAGTCATATGATAGTGCATTGCTCTCTAATTCAATGACAAATACAGGTAGAATCAAAAGCTATTTTTTTTTACATTTAATTTTTCTTGAACCGAATGCACAATTAACGAATTTCCAAGTCACCATGAAGTCTTTAGTTGTAAGATGTGTCTAAGATTCACGAACCCTTTAGATAGATTCTGACATACAATCCACATTTCAAATATTTCAGTTGTATGTAAATTTGTCTAAACATTTAGTGTTAGTCGCAGGCGCAGTCTTGTCAACGATGCATAAAACAAACATATTTCATGATTTGAGAGCTGCACTTCCGAGGCTGTGTATTTGGTAGTTTTCGTGTAGACCAACAGAGTACTGCTAGCATCATAGATAGATATACAGGGTTACTGGTAATTCGACGTATTCCTTGCAGGACGTCATAGTAGTGTTAAAATGCGGCAAATTAAGCCACCAAATGCTCTACCGAAATTCAGTAGTTTTTGAGTTAGTTCGATTTTTTGGCTTTTTATGAAAAATCTCACATTAGATCATTTGGAGCCAATTTAAAAATGATTTACGGCGCGACTATACTGAATTTTAAGTTAATATCATAGTTGTTGCCGTAGCAGATCTTTTTAAATAATTAAAGGTTCAAAAATGCCTAAAACCTTGGCAAATATCACTAATCAAACATTTAATTTTTTGTAATTTTTGCTATTACTCCATAAAAAATGATGTCTAGTGCAAAAAAAAAATACTACGGCCGATGTACAAATTACTAGGAAAATATCCTTGTCTTAACAGCTATTCAGAAAGGTATGGTTGTCAATACTTATGCATGTGTGACAGGGAAGGGAAGAGTTTTATGGGGAGCAGGTAAAATTGCGAGACGGTCAACCAATTGTTTCGTATTCGTATTATTCGTAGTTTTTACCTGCGCTTGAACTCCTAACACACGGCAAGCTTTGTGATTGGTCACTATTGTTCTCTCGGCATGACACGGGGTGTGACTTTACAAAATCTGGTCGTCAGCGTTAGTTAGTTTCAACTCTACGTCGCGCAAGCTCGTGTATTGTTATCTGGCTATTTCGCTAACTGCTGCCGCGTATCTTGCTCTTGTGCTGTGCTGTGCTCTGCCTTCATAAGTGCTGACTATGGCTGCATATTCTAACCCTGAATACGCTGACATACTTTACTGTTACGGACTTAGTGACGGTAACGCTGCTCAGGCGCGGAGAGACTATCAACTTCGTTTTCCCAACCGCCGACTCCCACACGTTAGTGTTTTTGGATCGACTTATCGGCGATTATCTAAAACTGGCAGCGTCCAAAGAAGCAGGCAAATTGACACTGGTCGTTCTCGGAGATACACGGCTGATGAAGAGGAGCTGATACTTCAACGTTTTATTGACGACCCCAACACATCGACAAACATCGTAGCGCGAGAGCTTGGTATGTCACAGTGGAAAGTCTGGTCTGTAGTTCACTTGTCAGGCCAACATCCATCCCACTATCAACCTGTCCAGTCATTAGAAGAGGGAGATCCGCCGAGACGGCTTGAATTTTGTCGTTTTATGCTAACTGCCGACGCCGAAGGCGAAAACTTTTTAAGAAACATTCTGTGGACCGATGAGTCACGTTTTGACCGTGATGGTATCACAAATTACCACAACTTACATTACCGGGCACCGAAGGCAGAAGCAAATCCTAAGAAACTGAAACCAACCGCATCCCAGCGTAGGTTCGGTAGCTAGATAACAAAACACGAGCTTGCGCGACGTAGAGTTGAAACTAACGACGACCAGATTTTGTAAAGTCACACCCCGTGTCATGCCGAGAGAACAATAGTGACCAATCACAAAGCTTGCCGTGTGTTAGGAGTTCAAGCGCAGGTAAAAACTACGAATAATACGAATACGAAACAATTGGTTGACCGTCTCGCAATTTTACCTGCTCCCCATAAAACTCTTCCCTTCCCTGTCACACATGCATAAGTATTGACAACCATACCTTTCTGAATAGCTGTTAAGACAAGGATATTTTCCTAGTAATTTGTACATCGGCCGTAGTATTTTTTTTTTGCACTAGACAACATTTTTTATGGAGTAATAGCAAAAATTACAAAAAATTAAATGTTTGATTAGTGATATTTGCCAAGGTTTTAGACATTTTTGAACCTTTAATTATTTAAAAAGATCTGCTACGGCAACAACTATGATATTAACTTAAAATTCAGTATAGTCGCGCCGTAAATCATTTTTAAATTGGCTCCAAATGATCTAATGTGAGATTTTTCATAAAAAGCCAAAAAATCGAACTAACTCAAAAACTACTGAATTTCGGTAGAGCATTTGGTGGCTTAATTTGCCGCATTTTAACCCTACTATGACGTCCTGCAAGGAATACGTCGAATTACCAGTAACCCTGTAGATTATCGATGCTGTCCCACTCAATTACTCTAAACACGTCATCATCATAATCATGATCCTCCTTATCTCAGGTTTTAGGTCGTGAGTTCGATCCCAGACAGGCACTATACTTCATCACCACTGCTCTCAAAACGGTGAAGGAAAACATCGTGAGGAAACCGGCATGTCCTAGAACCATAAACTCGAAGACTATTGACATCTACCGACCCACACTGGGTCCGAGTGGAAGTCCACTCTCTCTCACAGAGAAGAGTCTGATTCTTCTTCTTCTTCGTGTGGTTAGTAACTAACCTGGTGTCAGAGATTTTGTGCTGCCCATTGGCCTCTGACTTAGCTTCACATGCTGTTGAGAAATATTTTTCAGACATGCTGGTTTCTTCACGAAGTTTTCCTTCACCGAGGGTCTGATTATGCTATCGCTCGTAATCCCTGTGTTGGCTTCTTTCCTAGTCTTGGTTTCTTACTAATGTGACCTTCCACACTACTCCCATGCATATCAGCTTAAAGCCATTCATATTTATTACTTGTCTTGTTCTCAATACGCGGTTTTTTCTGATTACTTTTCGGGTGTCCTTTTTGGAATAATAATTGTACTCCTGTCGGAAGAGGAAAACCTTTTTATCTTATGTAAATCCAAAGATATAACCAAATTATCATAATATTTATGACGTATCTACTTTTCCATAGACCACTAGGAAAAAATCCAGTACAATAAGGCCGCTAACTATGTGCGATATCAGAATGGTAAATATTTTTATGTTTTGATGGCAGAACCGTCGGTTTAACTAATGTTTGATACATTTTCCTTGTTTTTCCATTATTTTTTCATTGAATGCCACTTGAAAACATGTTTATCGTAAATATAGGAAAGGTCAAGAAGAAGGTTCTCCTCACGTAAGGTTAAAAACAAAAACAAAAATGTTCGCAGCCGCCATCTTTGATTTTCATTTTGACCAATTGGCACTTCACAGAGGAAGAGAGATAGTTGCATGGAGGGGGTGTGACGCTTTTTCGTTACGTGGCGATTTCTTCCATCCATCTACTCCTACCCCAGCTGCTTTAAATAATTTGTTCCAAATTAAAATCTGCTGTTCTGTTGCACCTACATATTTTTAAGTTTTTTATTAGCCCGTAAAATAGACCTTAACTCTACCTATGAAAGTCAAAAGTTATTTGTTCTAAATAGGCTGAAAATCAGCACTTTTTGAACGACAAAATTAGACAATAAGTCAGCCTCCCAAAAGGCCAGCCCTTCACCATTTCCTAGTGCTTTAGCTGGAAAGAAGTGGCGCTACAAACTCCTTAGCAACACAGCTATCTGTTTATTATAATTACAATTGCTTGCCTGACGTAATCCTATACCAAGTGACGTGCAACGATTTCCCTCGATCAAGATTACTGCAACATTATTGTCATCAGGAGCTTACACACCATCTTGTATGTACAACTTTTGATTTAAAAACACATCACAAAAGGGTGTAAGTAGGTTCCTCTTCAAATTAAAAATTGTGGTGAACATCCCCGGGTCATGTTTCTTTTCACTGTATAGTCGCCAACCCATCAAGTTACCACAAACTATCAAATTTTCTTAATCGATTTTGATCTAAAAGATCAACTAATTAACGTTTAAAATAATTTGGACAAATTTGACAGTTTGGTATAACTTGATGCTCTGGCGACCGTACTTTTTCCTGATTGTACTGATCAACCGCTTCCTTTATCCATTCATCGCTTTTATGCATTGATAGCTTTATTTGAATAAGTGGATGAACAAAGATTTTGATTTTGTAAGGATCTTTTTTTTAAAGATCGATTTTCTAAGGTTTGGCCTACAAAGGCACTGTCTTTTTACCGTATGGGTACGTATAGAATGATATGGGTGAATTAATTATAACTTCATTGGTGTTTTGTATGTGATAACTATTAATATAATTATAGTGATTCACATGATTGTACCCCAACCCAATACAATGTAATTGACAAGTACCAACTTATCTGTCATGTAATTAGAAGGCATCTACTTTTCAATATACATCGCGCATCGTATGAATAATAATAAAGTACTTTATTTTGAGCATCTTACTAGTTATACTTTCTACCATAACAAAATAAAATGCCAAAAAAAAAAATACTGTTCAAGCGAATGCAATCGCAAGTTTGGCTGTAAGTTTGTACACTTAGGCTTTGAACTGGCGTAGCATGCAAGGGAGTTTCTATAGAATATACGAAATTTACTGACTGCTTCATATACATCATAATCTTCCTGCCCTTGTCTCATATTACTTGGGGTCGGTGCAACACTTTTCTTTTTCAATTGTTGATAGTTGGGCAGGAGCTCGTGGCTAAGTACTAACAGCCTCTCAGGTCGATCCATCAGGTTAAGCTACGCTTGCCAGGGTTGGCCGTGGATGGGTGACCATCTTTACATACCGAGACTCCTCCGTGTCTCGGAATGCACGTTAAGCCGTTAGTCCCGGCTTACATTTGCGCATCTTTACAGTCGTTACGGGTCTTCAGAAGCCCGAAAATCTGACAGCCAGTCTTACCAAGGGGTATCGTATTGCCCAGTTACTGGGTTGTGGAGGTCAGATAAGCAGTCGCTCCTTGTAAAATACTAGTATTCAGCTGCATCCGGTTAGACTGGAAGCCGACCCCAACATAGTTGGGAAAAGGCTGGGCAGATGATGTATTGATGACAGTTGGCAGGGGAGCTGTCAATTGTCCATATATGAAGCTGTGACCTTACCGAGTGGCGTAACCGCGCCACTGTTTCATACATAATTATAATAAAATCCTTGGACATTTCATCTGCATTGTTTTTTAAACACATTCTGATACAACCACTGTCATCGTATACTGGGTACTGTACAGTCACTCTTCTATTATAGTATCAATTTTTTAATGTGTTGTTGTCTCCGGAAAACGTACATACCTTTTCTAATTAAGGGATTGTTTGCCAGACGAATTTGGTAGGGGGATGTCATTATTCTGGCTCACACACAAACTACTTTATAGTCTTGATCCTGTCGTCTTTATTTTTCCCTTCAGGCCTTCGTAATCTTGCCCCTCTTTAAGTCTTTATTGTAAATATTGACCTCCTTAGCTTCATTGGGACTAACCACAACTCTTCTCTGCTTATCCCAGTACATTTCATCCAGACCAATTCCTCAGTAGTTAGCATTTTTTTAATACCTAGTAAAAATACTTCGTTATCCTAAAATGCCGACCCCAAGTAACATGAGACAAGGGCAGGAAGATTATGATGTACGTTCTATAGAAACTCTCTTGCACGTTAGGTCAAGCACAAAGCTATTAAGTGTACAAACTTACAGCCAAACTTGATGTATTAAAAGTTAATTCTTACTATTGTCATAGACTGGCAATTCAAAAGAAAATTTGTTTCCACACACCCATACCCCAACTCCATGCGAACTACCCACCAATATACACACACAACTAACAACTACTTATCATTCAACGGCCGTAGCTCCGTCATGACGCACGTCTGTATGGTAAACAGTACTGATGATCGCCGCACGACAATTACGGCGCACTGCTACATGATTTATAGATACTAGTAAATGGCCTGTTTGTTTGAATTCTTGCTCCACCGTTTCGTGAATGAAGTTGTAAGCATTCTTGGTAAGTTAAATTTGGGTTTCTCACAAGAATAGATGATGCCGTAGTCTATAAGGTATTCAGGAACGCCGGTAGCTGGACTGATTGGTCAGGCCGGACGCACCATCTTGAAAAAACGTTGATCTCTTTTGAGCTTTGCTACCATAAACTCTTTGTCAAAGATGTTTCACAGTTTTGTCAAACATTGCTACACATTTTTGTCGAAGATGTTACACGTTTTTGTCAAAGATGTTACACATTTTTGTCATTGATGCCACATATTTTTGTCAAACATGTTACACATTTTTGATGTCGTTGCCATTTGTCCTATACTATGACAGGTTCTAACCATGGTTAAGGTTTTCGTAAGTCGACCGTACCCCTACATAATTGTTTGGCAGAGGACCTTATTTGGCCACTGATGTTTTTCTGATTTTCTACGTCTATCATGTTTGAATGAAAAAACCTGAAGGTCTTGCAGAGGGCATTACGGATCTAGCAACAGTCACATAATCCATGGGTTGTTATAGCCTGGTAATACCAACCATCTGATAAGTACTCAAAGTGCTTCCAGTCTAACCGGATGCAGCTGAATACCAGTATTTTCCATGGAGCGACTGCCTATCTGACCTCCACAACCCAGTAACTGGGCAACGCGATACCCCTTGGTAAGACTGGCTATCAGATTTTCGGGCTTCTGACGATCCGTAACGACTGTCAAAGATGCACAAATAACAGTCGGGACCATTTTGGTATGTATAGATATATAAGGTGTTAAAAAATCAACTCTAAGAATTTCGTGGGAGCATTGTACTCATCGTTACGAACAACTTTTACTATGGGATGAACCCTGAAATCGCGAAAAAAATATGAGCTGTTCCATACATTTATGCACACGTAACTCAATAAAAGGTGTAAGGTGTAAAATATATAAGGTCATGGCGGCCTTATATAGGTATATATAGGTCACCCATCCACGGCCAACCCTGGCAAGCGTAGCTTAACCTATTGGATCGACCTGTGCGGCTGTTAGTACTTAGCCACAAGCTCCCCTGCCTTATGAAGATTGCAAACGTAGTTTCTGTTTAGTGATTTGTGAACTAAAAACAAAACGCTTATTTACCATGGAGCGACTGCCTATCTGACCTCCACATCCCAGTAACTGGGTAATACGATACTCTTGGTAGACTGGCTGTCAGATTTTCGGGCTTCTGACGACCCGTAACGTCCGTCAAAGATGCACAAATGACAGCCGGGACCAACTACTTAACGTACTCTCCGAGGCACGGAGGAGTCTCGGTATGTAAAGATGGTCACCCATCCACGGCGAACCTCGGCAAGCGTGGGTTAACCTGATGGATCCACCTGTGCGGCTGTTAGTACTTAGCCATTGATAACTAAATACTCCAAATAAATATTTGAAATTCTTACTTTGTGCTAAACTACATAAAATGATACAGCTTTTCTCCCATATAACAATACAACTAAAGATGCTATTCGTTACGTAGTTACAATGATAAGTGTTTTTATTTTTCTTACAAATTGTGAGCAAGGAAACAGATTTTCTCAAAATAAATCATTTTCCTTGACTGAAGTGTACAGCTAGCTCAATTATGTTCTGTAATTGATAAAAAAAAATACTGTTTTTGCTTATTTCTTGAGACTCCTTTAGAATGTTAGTTTCATTGTTTTTCTGTTCAGTTTAATTTAGTTTACCGTGTATTCTTTCAATAATTTCTTTAGATAGGATTTAGTTACATTGTCTAAATAAATACAAATCAATTGCCACATGGACGGAGCATCACCTGAAAATGGCTCGACCGAATTATTATTATGGCTCGACCGATTCGGCTATTATTTTTTTTGTGTTTGTCAAGACAAAGTTTGAATGATAGAATATTTTTGGAAAAACTAAACATATCACGGGATGACGATATAAAACTTGCATTTAGCTACAACTGGTAACACTGGAAGCCGATTCCAGTACAGGGAAAGGCTATTTACGATTTGGTTCTATCCGGTCCCGTTTTCTTGACGCTGATCATGGCCCGATGTCGATCCCTACCTTGTGTAGCAATTATCTTAATTGATAATCTATAATTATGTACTGCGAGTTTTATGATACTCGGCTTGGTCGTCTAGTATACAAACCCGTATTTCCTGCTCACTTAGAACTTTCCCAAGATTACCGACGGATACAAGATTTCTCTCCTTCGTCATCGAAGACATCGAGAAACTTTGCAGTTTTGAAACTTTGAAGTTTAATTCCGTGCACGTCATGATCTCCATCAGTGACCACTACAGTGAACGTACAACAAGAAACTCATCAGGCTTTATCCTCATCATTTATGGTGATGATGATGATACAATGTGATGATTTTCTTTTACGCCATTCTTTCAAATTTTCATTCAGCACAAATACAACATCCATAATTTTACATAGTTGTGAATGACACTAGAGGCGCTTGTGGCTAAATAATAGTTATATCATGGGTTGATCGATCGACGCTTGCCGCGGTCGGTCCGTGTATGGGTGACCATTTTTACATACCAAAAGGTCTTGCCGGAGAGGTCCCCGTGCCTCGGAAAGCACGTTATGCCGTTAGTCCCGGCTGTCATTTATAGATCTTTGACAGTTGTTATGGGTAGTCAGAAGCCCGAATGTCTGAGAACCAGTCTTTACAATGGGTATCGTGTTACTTAGTAGGTAACTGGGTTTTGGAGGTCAAATAGGCAGTCACTCCATGTAAAATACTGGTATTCAGCTGCTTCCGGTTAGACTGGAAGCCGACCCCAGCATAGATGGGAAAAGGTGAGGCAGATGATGATGATCTGAATGATACTAGACAAAACTATCGTGAGTAAATTATAGACAACATTCCCTTTAAACATAAATTATTATTCTTGCCTCTAGACATTACATCTCAGTATTCCAATATACACGTGCCTCAATCCTCCTTTTCAGTTGGTGCATCAATTTCTCACGTTCTCCCCGTGGGAATGTATAAATTGCATCCTTATACATGGTGTCCGTTTTTTGTACATTTCTAGTGAAGACGTCTATATCGCGTGTCTTGATAGCAATTTGTCTCTATTATTGACTGGATTATTATTAGTTCGTTATTTTTTGCTGCCATTGTTGGTAGGTGGGATTTGTCTGCGTTATATCGTTTAGGTTAGGTTTCACTGATGTGTTCCGGTGATTATTGCAAGGAGTACGGAACTGCCCGGATGAATACTGAATAGTGTGAGTTGCAAATTTCATGTCAAATAAAATCTACTTCATCCATTTTTGACTAAGAGTTATGTATGTACTTAAGCACACAAGTGTTCTGTTTTGCAAGCATAATTTGACCAGATTACCTTACATTCGCGCTACACTACTTACTGCCAAAACATGCACCGTCGATGCGGCCTAAATATGCACCGTCGATGCGGCCTAAACATGCACAAGCGAGGATTTATTTTCGATTGTAATGTTATCAACTTTTGACAGTACTGTAAATAGGGTTTGACGACTTTGGAGTTATTGAAGGTAAAGAGATGAGGTTTGTCTATGATATGCCTCCGTAATAAAACTTAAACACTCCCAATGTTTAGTTTTATCACGAATGTATAAAAAATTTCAGGATTGATAGAAGACTAGAAGCACATAGGTACCTACCTACTCTAATACACGTTCACTGTTATAGGGCTACTACAAACCTTCGCAGGTGAAGCCATGCATCGTCGTTCCATATAATCCGCGTCGGCGGCGAAGGCGCGTTTTCGTCCTAACGAAACTTAAGAAATAGGCATAAGTTTCATTGACAGCGCGTACATAAAATGCCATGTATTTTTGTCAGGAAAAAAAAAGCCTAAAACACTTCTAAACTTCCTTTTCTTCTTCTTAATTTCAATAACTTAACTGAACATAAAACCATCTAACGTTAAACCGTTGCAGGTTTAGATTTTCACTTTCATTTAATTTCAACTTACACAGACAGTCATAATCATAATATTAGCATAGAAAACAGGTGTAAGCTAATCTCTGTTATTAAATTAAATCTACATACATTACAGCCGATGTTTTATATCGCAGGGTAGTGTTAAAACTATCATTAAACATGACCACCGATGATAGAGGCAGTTAGTTTAATAATTTTACTAGCGTGTCAAGTTTCACCGCTGGATGCGCAAGAGTTTAAAGAGTGAGAGGCATTTGCATAGATTTGAAATTCGAATCTGCATCTTAGACTTGGTCAGATTCCAAGCTTCTAAGATTTCGGAGGATTGACACTATCTTGGTATTTTCTTAGCGGGAGTACCAATAGTTTACGTAATTTATGATTTATTTTGTTAATAACATAAATATAAACAAAGATTTCTGATACATTTTGGTCACATAATATGGTCTGCAAATAGGATGAATAATGCATAAAAATATGTCAAAATAAACGCTTTTCTCAGAAATTTATTAAAATTTTAATATATTAAGTAAGTTATATATGTAAGTAAGTTATTTTTAATTAGAAATTATTTAGTTGTTTCTTCTTATGTAAATCATAATTAAATCCCCTCATACTTTTGGATAAGAAAAATAATGGGAGCCATGCAAAAAATAAAACTACAGTCCTACTCCTAATGCAAGCAGAGCTAACGTTGATCACGCCTGTTTTTGGGAAATGTATCTGCCATTCACGGAAATAAATAAAAATTACTTCTAACAAACATTACCTTCCAGAATAAAATTTCCAATGTCAATGTCAAAATTTATTAACTTTTGGCATCTCACATGGTTAGGTATTTAGACAACCTTGTACCTTTAATTGTTGGTTAGTGCGTCAAGTTAACTTATCAAAACCTAGATCAAAAGCCCCCATCTATTGTCCAATTCTTTGAACCGCCGACATGCGCCAAAACTATACCTTTTACAGAACACAAATTATACACCGAACCATAGTTTTACCTTTGACAATAGTATGCCCTTAACCCAATTACTGATTCAGTGGTTCGATGCGCGGGCGCAATGACGTCATACGACGACAATAGATCGTTTGCCCGGTTAAGGCGTAGTCTTAGCCTCCTCAGTGCTGGGAGTCACGTAGACAAAGAACAGAGTGACACATCCTCCTGTATTTCGGGGTTGAGCGTCAGAAAATGCGGCGGCCATCTTGGACTCAGGTGGGAGGTGGTGATTGGTTACGATGGAATTTTATAAGGAAAATTTTGTGCGTTCATTTATAATTAACCACAGAAATATCACGGTTTATAAGTACCATAACTCATTATATTCTATTTATGGTTGTTAATTAAAGTCTACCACTACTTAAAAGTATGTGATAAATAGGTTACTTGGTGTCTTTATCCAGCTTGACACAAGCTTTTATTACTATTAGATCTATGAATCACAACACAAAATGTTTATTACAGGAATTCAGTCTCTTACATCAATATTTCAGGGCCTTGCAGGCATAAATAATAAATATTGATACCTAATAATATTGCACAAACAAACATTACAGTAAATAGATCTTGCAAATATCAGAAGGTTAAGTCTGTCCATCCGATAATAAACTAGCAATAAACGTCTGTAAACGTAAATAATGTCAAAGACAAACATGATAGGAAACAGATAGGCCATATGATTCGTATATTATCAAAGTTGCTGAAAATTTTCCGTTTTATGCAAGGATGTTTGGCGAAGGTTATAGTGGGTGGTATTTTTAGATTATGTCTATACATATTGGATTATGTTTGTGGATATGGAATGTCATAATTCTATTTTTGCATTCGAATTTTTGTAGGCCTCTACGGTAAAGAATATTGAATGCGATGAAGGGAATTTCTGCTGACAACGTTTGATAGTTTAATGGCTATTTTAATCGTTGGAAAACAGCTATAAATGTGGCGGTTCCGCATATCTTTATACAAAAGCTGTCAAACCGCTTTATTTATTGTTCAGGAAAATTCTTCTGACGATTAAAAAATCGCCTGTAAATAAAAGCTTAATAACTCCCTTTAATGAAGGAAAACATCGTGAGGAAACCGGCATGCTTATGAGACATTTTTCAACAGTATATGAAGCTAAGTCAAAGACCCATGGGCAGCATAAAACTCTGACACCAGGTTATTCACTAACCACACGAAAAAGAAAGAAGACCTCTTTTTTATAAAGAAAAGTAACATAACTTTTCTTCGCAAAGGGGATTAAATAAGTGTAGTCGTGTAAACAACCCTCTTACGTTAAATGTCTAATGGGCTGAAATAGCGAATTCTTCGAAGAAAATAATGCTATAGCAGAAGTTATGAGAAATTGCCTCGTCTACTATCCATTTAAGCGAATAATACATCCTATTTCTTGTAATTTACTTCACCAACAATCTACGAAACCACTGAAACGATCAGCTATTGCGTCACGATAAAATTATGAATAATTCAAATCTATTGTTTAAGAAAAAACTTATTTCGATAAATACAATATTTCGAGTTCATTAGACATGAAAAAATTCGTTCGCATTGCTGTCAATGGAAAAAGTGACGAAAAGACAAAAGTAAATAAATTACACAATTCATCATACAACCAAAAAGGGTACGACGCGATGACTTCAACTCAAAGACACCAAACAAGAAGGTATCACTTAAAAGGAAAATGTACAACAACTGTTCTAACTCGGCTATAAACATTAGGTGCTCTAGTACTGAACAGGGGCCAATATACTATAGACTGTTAAAACAAAACAGACCATTTAACGTACTTAGCGCTTTGCTGTGTAAGGACAAAGTAATTTTACAAAACGTTGTAGATGTATATATATGTTTAGATACCTGGAAATTGTCACATTGGCTTGTGTTGGTCATGTGGGCAATCATCATCTCCAGGCATGGGTAGAGTATGAAATCATTGCCAAAGTAGCGCTTAAAGACAATGAAGAAAACGAAAAAAAAAAAAAAAAAGGTTAACTGGAATTAAAACAACAACAAAAAAACGCTTAGATAGTTGATTTTCAAACGTGGCACTAAATTCTCAAGGGTGAATATCCAATATACAATCAACGAAACAACAGATACATTTTCTTAACCCCTCAAATGTCATATGAACCCCATAGGTTCATTAGAAAAAATCTCTCGAAACGACAATAAATATAACCGTATAAATCGTTGAGCTCTTAAAAGCAAACTGCTTCTAATAGGCGAACATCTAATGGGTTAAGAAACAAAGTAAACCCCATATCAACGCAATCAATCGTCGCAACATTAAAAGCATTTTCCTTCATACGGAAAATTCTGCTTTAGTCGGTGTGTGATGTGGTGGACGAAATAAGTAATGAATTAGGACAAGCGTGTGAATCTCGTTAGACATACGGTCCGGTCACGAAACCGGACAAGCTGTTAGCACTTGCGGTGATGGGATTGTTTGCCAAATGGACTGAGCTGGCACGTACACACATTTGGAAGAAGCATATTGAATTTTGGACGACATCAAAAGAGTAGCTGGTCCAATATGGATTCAGAAGGCGAGAGACAAAGATGCATGAAAATTTTTAAAGACCTTTTTAAAAAGAGAGGTACCGAACCGTATTTGAAAAAAAAATGTTTTTAAGGTTTTAATATAAAAAAAACAAACGTTGCAGAACCAGCAATAAAAGCTTATATTATATGTTTTGTGTTTTGGGCTAAGATTACGGTTTCATCTTCTAGACAAGCATTGATATTGCAGGCACTAGATATTGTCGACCGCATCTTTACTAATAGTTGTCAAAGATGATATCCATAAAAAGAAACTAAGAATGAATCGTCGGTTTTATTTATTGATTGAAGTTGAAAATCATGTAGTGATTAGAGCAATTTAATAAGATGAATTGTTACTTGAATCGTATTGTTTAAGTTGTTATTTAAAGTTGGGTCGTGTCCATTGAAAATAAGAATAGGATGACGATATGGTTTTTGATTGTTATCCAAAGGACTCAGATGGAGCTACAATAATTGTTGTCGCGTGTAGATAATTTGTCGTAACAACGATCCTCTTATAATATAAAAAAGAGTACCCAAGAAGCCTTTTAGGGGTTCTCCAATAATACGTGCTGCCAATATCAACGTGTTTTTTTATGTCTTAACTCTAGGGTACGAAAAGACCATATCAAAGAATCAACTGGCATATCAATTGTTTTTCAATTGTGTTGTTTTTTGTTTTCATTTTTCATACAAAACAATTCGACAAGTCACGATTATCAATGTGAAACACAAACACCCTTACGTGAAATATGACAACGTCGCGTTTTCATCAATCAATGAAATTTAAGACACCCACAGAGATAAATTAATTATGATTGATGATATCTTCGAAACTATGCATTTTTGGACCCTAGAGTTATACATATAAAGAAAAAACACGTTGTATACATAATGTTGACTGCGTCTATAAATAAAGAAATATGTATTGAAAAGGCTACGAAAATTTAAGATCTAGTAGAAGTAAATACTTCATTGATCTCTGCTCACGACTGGCCATTGTCAAAAACTAAACTATCATCTCTGACGACTGACCAATTCACGCGACTTGTATGTCCAAACTCCTAGTGATTGCGAAAAGAATTTACAAAATAACTATTTGAGGTGCCAATAACGGCGACCTCGATTGGGATAACAGAATGCAAAAAATATGCTGTGGCACACGTATTTTGTAATGACCATTGACATAGAGTAGTCGCAAGAAAAAGCGGAATCGAGTTCAGAAAAAAGCTAAAAATCCATAGCAGATAGCGTTCTTTAAGACAGTTAGGTACAGTCAACAAAATAAATCAAAGTTATCTGCATAAAAAAAGTTAAGACAGCCATGAAAGTACCAGAAAAAATGTGGCAGAAAGAAAATTACACATCCATGAAAATGCGTTTGATTTTTAACCAATTTACATATTCTGTACTGTGACGCCACAGTCTAATGTAATACTTATTTACAACGTAACTGGTATCATCCAATTCTCACCGGATTTAGCACAAAGTATACCATGTTTGCATAGTATCCCCAACACCAAAGTTTACATAACTAGTGATGATGGAAATGGTTTAAGATACTGATAGTCATAAATTGTCGATCACGAATGTTTGCGCAGAAACCTCATGATACTTGGAGATCTATTTTGACTGATGACTAGCTGCAATCAACTGGAGCTTTCCTATAAAACGGGGCATTTCCCGCGAAGGATAGTGACCATATGGCTGCTCATGTTAATTGTCTTTGTTCAGGAAATTCGCCTTCATGTCGGACTATTTCTGTTGTAGCCGCATTAACGTGCGCACGAGTGTTTTGATATCCCAACATGGCAGTGAACCTTCAAAAAAATCTAGATGACTACATTTTGTATAACTTTATCAAGCAAATTTTCTGAAAGATCAGTATCTCGATTGATACAAAATCGAAAAAACATCGACTTGGAACTGTTAAATGTGGGCTTGCAAACATTTTATCGATTATTTTTAGAAGCGTTTCGGGCTATCAAACGACCATTGAACGCGTGTAACATGTAATTTTTGCAGAGTTTAGTGCCGACACGATTATACCGATTATTCCATATCGATGTATAATTGTCTCGCCAAGCATTTCATTCGTTACGTTCTTAGGATTAGTTCCGGTTTAGCATGCTTCACATATTTTGGAAAGTGTCTCCCATTGTTCACTTCTCCGGAGAATAGCAGTCTGTTCCAAATATTTCTCTATCTTAATTAAATCCTTTTTATTTAACTTTATCACCCGATTGAATATCATAAGCTGTCGCAAATGTTATTGATCTCTTAATAAATTCCACACACATACAGGTGCTATAAATGGAAGTAGATAAAATTGCTTCTACCATACGAGTATTCACATAAACTCTGCGAATGTCCAATAGCATACCAATGTGAAAATGAAACGCAACCCTAAGTACGTTGGTAACATTGTACGTATGTATGTAACTTGTATTTCTTTGAATTATAAACCCCGTTAGGAATTTTAGACTGTCGTGTTGTATTAACACACTACTAAACTTGGTGTTATAGTACCAAAGATTGCAAAGTCGCTAACAGACTGTTAGATACGTTTGTATCGTATGCAACTGCATGCGATTTAAAGCAAATACTTAACTTAGTATTCAGGATTAAAGTGTCAAGAATGTAAAGCGTCGAGCTCACGACTTGGCTTATCAGTTCTCAGTCAATTTGCATCCAGCGAATGACGTACCGACGTACGAACAGTAAGCCTCACCTGCACTGCTACAGTTGGTTCAGTCGGCCGGACTGCTGCGAGCATACCGCACGCATATCGCTCCTCAAATCAATCCAATTACGCACGCCAACCGGACACAAAAAATATTTTCTATCGTAATCGTCCGCGAATATATACGAAGCTCTATCAGCGAAGCTTTATCAGTGTTAACTAATGTTGATTATAAAGATTGAGAAAAATAATAATATCCTCAATCGTTAAAGATTGTTGTAAAAACAATATGAGATAAACAGTGGTACGTCAAAGCGTGGGATGACAATGTAATCGGAGATTAGTGTTATCAAGCACGTGGTTATAGTGGCTGAGGTGGGTCTGACAGGAGTCTGGTCATCATGGCTCGCCTTGCCAACAGTGCGGCACATTTGTGCCAGCGGCTGCAGGAGCTGTACCCTTACAAGCTGCAGCTGGCTAGCAAGCAGGTTCATCAAAATCATAATGTAAATATACTTTAATTTTACGGTCTCATTTCAAGATAATTTGAAGAGATGATTTTCAGTATGGTTTCTTACAGATTATGCTCAAGATTAATTTTGCTTCAAAGTATTCTGAGTATTTTCTTTAAATAGGTACTGCTTCTGCATTCATTTTATGGAAATCTAAGGAAATTTATTTGTCAAAACAGAAACCATAGACGTTACAAGACACGACAGGCCACAGGATGTCTATCATTTCTAAAACTGTATACGGACGTCCGATTTCACACCATATCCGTTTTAGTTTCAATCGCATCGAGCAGAACTTTGCGTGAAACGCGAATCGGCAGCCCGTTCATTCACCGTATAAGACTGATTATTTGTATTCTGCATATTCGATTTAAAATATAACATTAAATATCTGCTCTTTACTTGTTGCTTTACCTGCGTAACGACCAGGTATTACAAAAATATACTACAAATTAAAAATGCTAATAGCAGAACCAGAAAAATCGTGTATATCTTTTGTAAACTCCGTGTACAATTAGCCGGTAGCGTCGGTCGCAAAGACAATAACTTCTTTTGTTTTATCATCCGCTGCATTGTTGTCACAGTCAATAGTGTCGAAATTGGACTCAAGGCTCCGTTATCAGGATGTCCTTTGTTTCTTGCGGCCACGGGCCCCACAGGTAAGGTCCATAATGGGTTTTTTTTACAAAATGTGCATTCAATCTACATCTTTTGTAAAACTGTGCATTCTAGTTTCATCTTCCACATTTTGAGCACTTACTTTTTTTAAAGATACATGTGTTTTCACCTTTTCTCTGACACCCTCTCACTCACACTCATTTAATATTATCAACCACACATACATTCACTGATCAATTTACGAAGAGCATTAAAATATCAGTCTGCTTGCAATTTTGTCTTATTTTTCTTCTTCGTTGTGTGTACTCGTGAGTTGGTTTATATGTGGGACCAACACCTTGACACATTGTATTTCACCTTGTAAAGGTTTTCATTGTTTTAAAGTTAACAGTTCAGCATTTGAAGCATGATCTCCTACTAATATGGTTCCAATAACTTTTAACGTCTTGTGTTATGAATTACCTCTTCATCGTCTTTCAGCTCTCACAGGATTTATCTTATCATTAAAATAATCAAATTCAATAATTGTGAAAGTATTAAGTACGCCTCATATCGTTTTATTATTATTTTATTAATGATATTCATATCCACTTTAATGAGCTCTATCGTATGTATGTACATTCTGTAGTACTTAATCCGTATCATTAAGGAAATGGTAATGTCAATTCTGTGTGCATGTTTATTGCTTTGACAAGTACCTCTCGTTGCGGTTAATTAAATTTCACGTGGGATATTTTACCGCCATTTTTTTTTTACTAAACTTGTGCCTACCATCTTTGCATTTTGTCGTTTTCCTTTTATGTTGCTTATAATTTATAGTAAGTATTTTATAATACATATTTATTGTGCGTCGTTTTCCTTACTCTCGTCATTTCTACCTTCCTATCGGCTGCTATAATTATGAGAAATAATAAACGAAAACCTTCTTAGAAGCAAGATTAGCTGGAATTTCTTTATTCTAACTCTTGCGCCTATGGGAATAAATTTCAAAATTTATTGATTCGGGTAAATCTCATCCGACATTTAGCGAACTTTTCTAGATCTACCGGTGGTGGCATTTTATGACTATAATATAATATTTTACTTCGATTATTATAACACGTCTGATCGTTTTATTGATTCTAAGCCCTCTAAGCGTAGTATTGGCGATACTGTTTTATGAGATTGTCGGAACTTAGAGTAATATATTATTAAATAATTAAGAGATTATGTGTTGCTTATTTTTAAGGATTAAATTCCCTTCTAAAATCGTAAACTAGCAATAAACAATAACAATAGTGTTAATCTATTCTGATAAGTTGTTTTTATTGGATAGCTATTTTGATATTATGTACTTTAGCAGATCCTGGAACATGAGTTCAATGTTTTCTCTTTCCGTACCCAGCGCTAACCTAAATCTGCCTAGCCTAATCCCAAATATAGCTTTCAGTCTACCCAGTTGCATTTGAATATTGATACTATGCATTTGAATATTGATACTTAGAGCGATTGCCAATCTGACCTCCACAACCCAATTACTGGGTAATGCCATACCCCTTGATAAGACTCGGGTGCTTCTAACTGCCCGTAACGACTGTCAAAATTCCATGAATGGCACCCAGGACGTGGTACTTAACGTGTTTTTCGAGGCACCCCATTCGTGCCCGTCTTGATTTGGATAGTAAACCGAGCGAGACCCCTTTCTCGAGCAGTACATGCATAAAATGCTTCTTTGGTCCGTTCCAATCCATTTAACAAAAGTTTGCAAAGCATCCATTTGTTGGCGGGCCCACTGAGCAGTGTTCAACAATAAACGTTTACAGACCGAAACGATAAAAATAACGAATGCTGAATGGAAGTCGTTACTACAATTGATCCTAATTGGCATCCGTATAAAATCCACGTGAACCTACAATAGGCAATTTCCCGTAATGAACGGTAACTATTCACGTGCAGGATTAATTAAAAATCAATGATATTTTTCCTTTGAATACTGAAAAGGAAAACTTAGAAAAAAGAATGATAAAGACAAGTACAAAAACATAATAGATGTGGCAGAGAGATAGAAAAGTAACCCACACTACGGGGACCAAACAAAAGCTTGCAGCTAAATCAGCCTATTATGTGGATGCTAAAACCAGGCCTCCACTATAAGAGGGAGCTGATCTTAGTCCACCACGAATGACCAGTCCAGGTTGCTGAATGTCATATACATATATCTTTGAAGACGACGATATACATATAAGGTATCGAAACATACCATAATCAACCACTCTGCGATGTGCCCACTGATGGGACTCTAGCGTCCTCTTAGTGAAAGATTTGGTGAATACCAGATGTCTTTAAAGATTTCCAATATAATTAATATATATAATGACGTTATATAAATAAGGAGGAGCTCGTGGCTAAGTATAACAGTCGTACGGATCGATCCATCAGGTTAAGCTACACTTGCCGGGGTTGGTCCGTGGATGGGTGACCATCATTACATACTTCCGTGCCTTGGAAAGCACGTTAAGCCGTTAGCCCCGGCTGTCATTCCTGGATGTTTGGCAGTCGTTACGGGTTGTCAGAGGCCCGAAAGTCTGACGGCCAGTCTTACCAAGGGATATCGTATTACCCAGTTACTGAGTACTGACTGGGTTGTGGAGGTCAGATAAGGCAGTTGCTTCATGTAAAATACTGGTATCTCGGATACCAAGAGATCTCTGATCTGATATCTCAGATACCAGTAGGCAGGTTGGACAGGAAGCTAACCCCAAAATAGTTGGAAAAAGGCTAGGCAGGTTGATTTTTTGATTGACGTTGTATAAAACACGATACAATAGATACTTGTAATATGTCTATAGGCAGTGTATTTAATGAATCCTCCTGACTCAATTTGGTCGGTTCGCCGTATTTCTATTTATATCCTACTGGGAATCGCTTAACCCAACGCAGTGTGTTATGAACATTTTTCGCAACGTTTTTTCCGTGACTATATCTATCGAGAGTATATGGTGTAGTGTTGTGGTTTCTGCGCGGTCTGTTCGTGATGTGATACTGGAGTTGAAGGTTTATAGGTGTAGACTAGTGGCCTTCCTGCGGTTTTGCCTTTTAATGAGTATTTATGCATATAGCTATTTTAATGATTCCTTCATCATGTTATGTTATATTTTGTACGAATAATTGTATTTGTGGCGCTATTTCAAAGAAAACTCAATCACGCTACACAACCTTTTGCAGTTCACTGCTGCACACAGGTCACTTTAAAACTCCGCCAACACATCAATTTAAGAAAGCTTGTGGCGGCATCTATATCGCCACATGCGAACTATTCATCAAACTGGCATTACGCAAAATCCTGCATCGCGCAAGTAAAGTTTATCGCGCCTCTAGTATGCAACGTCCCGACGTTAATCGACAGTAGAACACAAGACACAACAGCCATCTGGTTGGAGGACCCCACCCTTTTTCTAACGGATGACTGAACTTCACACCACTACAAACTATCATGCGCAAAAATTATCTCCTATGGTTGTTTAACTCTCCGTCATGGATTATTGTATATGCTAATCTTCGGTACCTGTAGTTCCGTTTGAACAAACAATTTGTTCTACTTTCTTTAGTTCAGTTAAGGCACTACACTTCAATTTGACATTTCAGTTTCTCCTAATTGTTATTCATTACCATTGTGACAGTTGCTGACAGTTGTCATTGTACCGTTGTAAAGACAGTAATTGGATGTAGTTTAGGAATTCAGCTGCTTACATATTAAGAAAATCGCCCATATATAGAAAAACAATCAAGTTTTTAGTTCGTTAACAACAGCGCAGCGTGGTACTGGTATCTATCTAAATGACATCTAAATATGATAAATTAAAGTCGCTTTCCATGACTGTCTGTGTGATTGCGTTTATCTTCTTCACATCGTAACTAGGGTTGCCAGGTGTAAAAACCAAAATGTCGAACAGACCAGCCAGTTTAGCAACACATTTGGGTAAAACAGCCGCACACCCTTAAATTCTTCTTCTTCTTTCTTCTTAGTCCTACTATAACATGCGTAAGTTAACGTGCGAAAAGGGGCAGTTAATAAAAAGTATAGATCGTCCCCATGCAGACTTCACGAATACTTACGGAGGTTTTTCACATATAAGAACCCTTATCCTGTGGTAATAAGAAGCAAATCCAAGTCCATAAACAGTAAAAAAAGTCCATACACAGTCGACCACCAGGATATAAAAGATGGAATGAAAAAGATTAAACGTGTAATATAAAACGCCTTACATATTAAGTGTCATCTCTAATCTCTCCTGGCACATTATGAGAATCCACCTGATACGCCTAGTTACTTGAGCGTCGGTGTCGACCGGAGATACGTATTCCTGTGTTATCTATATATCAGCATATAAAGTGGCTATTTCATAGACTATATTGGCCGTTACTGTCTATATGCTCTTGGAAACATCTTTAAGTTAGTATTTTAATAAAACTTTTTTTCTAAATACAACTGATATTTTTGTCAAGCGCTAGGAAACTTAATTTGAGATTCTTAAAAGTTTCTTCTTTGCTTTCATAACTTAGTAATCAGGCTGTTGTCTGTCTGTCTAGCAGCCTTTACCAAAGTGGGTGATATAACGCCCCCTTGTGGGCGCTGTAGGCCTAAAAGGGACCCAGGGGAGGTAAGATACTCAGAAAAAAAAAGGGGGCGTTGTGGAATGGCTTAGGGGGCGATTTGTAATTTCATCTAGATAGTTGTTTTTAAGTAGGTGAAAAATGGGGGCGCTAAAAATAATTTATTCTCAAAGTGGGCCGTAGACAAAATAAGTTTGGGAACCCTCTAGGCCAAGGAGCGTGAAGTTCTGTGTTCGATCCCCGGAACCGACAGCGTAAATGACCTTTTCGTTAGGTAGTTTAAAGAGCAGCCCAGATTCTGTATGAATGCCACGTACCTGTGCCCACAGGCTTGCTACCTTTAGATGGTACAGCATAATTGGCGTTTGCGTGTAATTATACACCGCTGCCGTCCCCATCTGGGAATACAGGCGTGATTTTATGATAATATGACCGAAAATCATGTATTACAAGTAGCTATAATGACATACATTGTCATGTTATTGTGATATTACCAAAAATCCTACTATAATAATAGAATTTGTATCGACATAAGATAAACATGACACTTTGTATGATTTTTATCCCCGATCGATAAAAATGTATGTAATGTACGCGTGTCTGACAAACAGTAGAACAACGTCTATTATGTCGGAACAGAACAATCTTATCACATACAGATGAAGACTGATACATTTATGTAAACTTGTCGAAGAAAATTGAATCTTAGTGTAAAAGAATAAAGTTTTATTTCGCTTGTATTTTGATTGGTTAGTCAGCAGTTTGCTTAGCAACAACGCGAATGGTCAGACAGTTATTTGTTTATTTATTTAAATATGTATTGATAGCGATGTGCTGGCACTTAACGTAAACGTAGTACAGTAATCAGCATTGCATAATGATTGAGATAATTTAATGGGTGCGGTTCAGTGGGCAAGGCCATGTGCGCCGGTCGACGTGGCTCAACTAGCTTAAATATAAATGTTATACTTATCTAGCCCGAAAATCTGACAGCCAGTCTTACCAAGGGGTATCGTATTGCCCAGTTATTTTATATATTGGGTTGTGGAGGTCAGATAGGCAGTCGCTCCATGTAAAATACTGGTATGCAGCTGAATCCGGTTAGACTGGAAGCGGACCCCAACATAGTTGGGAAAATGCTAGGCAGATGATAATGACTTATCTAAGTACAAGTGCACTACATTTCCAGCCTATCCGATTAGGTACAGACGCCAGCACATAAATCTATCCCTAACTGTCAAATTTTCTCAATTAAAAATGAACCTTATGTCTTTGCAATAAAGTTGAAATACTATCAAAGAAATTTGACAGATTGTGGTAACTTGATGTGCTGGCCTCTGTACATGTATGTATAATTTCAAACTAGTCATTTATTTAAAAGAAACTGCCTGGTATTGGCTTCCTTTATGCCCGGTTGCTGGCAATAGGCTCGCCCCATATTACATGGGACTCAAACGTAACTGGCGAAATGTGGGAGTAGGTACTTAAGGTACACCTCTGCCCAATCCTCAAAGGAATACACGCGTAATGTTATGTGATTCTTACCTACCTGCAGTTATTATTGTTTTTGGAACTCTTACATTCTATTACCTAATAACTCAAACTCAAAGCATTTATTTCAAATAAATCAATTACGGGCACTTTTGAATTGTCAACGGGTCGGTCAGTCAGAAAGATGAAGCTAGTTGCCCATTCCAAAGCAGTAGGTACAGACGCCAGCACATCAAGCTAACCCTCACTGTCAAATTTTCTCAATTAAAAATGAACCTTATATCTCTGCAATAAAGTTGAAATACTATCAAAGAAATTTGACAGATTGTGGTAATTTGATGTGCTGGCCTCTGTACCTGTGAAGCAGAACGGGCAAGAAACTCCGCGGACACTCTTTTAAATCCGAATATGGTTACAAAATATGGGTTACATCATTCATGTTGAAATTATACTAGTAAATAAGTCAACAATAAGTCTTAAACTTTATAAGACTAGTTCATGCCGTGGTAACAATATGAGCCAGTCGGCAAGATGGCAACAGAGCATATACAAATGATTTGACCTTAAAACGTAAATTGATAAGTTTAAAATCGATTGAGAAAATTTGACAGTTTGTGGTAACTTGATTTGCTAGTGACGGAACATGTTAAGCTTTTACTGATGTATATTGTCACTCGTAGAGACAAACTATTTAAGTGACAATTAATTTTAACCCAAGCATGGTTGCAAAATGCATTACACTAGCGGTCTTTCAGGAGACTAATGTTTATGCCCTGTTTCAATATCACACGTAATAAATTCTTGAATGGCATGTCTGTATTTGCATATTTACCAGCTGAACTTGAGAAAAACATATTTGTTGGGTCTTTATCTGATTCTGAGAGTGACATATAAAGTAACGTCAGTCAAAAGAGTTCTTTCATCTTATTATTGAATTTTTATGTTCTTCTGGAATGACAAAGTAAATACTTTTACATAATGAAATTATGTACATTATTTGTATAGAAACTGTATGAGCACATCATGCGAAGGTACTTTAGATTATATACTTTAATCACCCTCTTACATATCCAAATGGAAAAACAACTTACTTACCTGTGTTACTTACAATATCCTTTCAAACGAATTCTATAACATAGAAGAAAACGTCAACTAAGCGTAACGACTTTACAATTTCCTGTCTTTGTTTAGGCAACATCACTCCGCTTATAAAATATTTATTATAATTTCTTACACAATCGTCTATTCATGTTTTTAAAACACTCACTGTGTGTAGAATAGTCTATATCTAGCTTGTATAGTCTTACTGCTGGGCATAGTCGCTCTGTTCCTTTTCGACACCCTTCAGTATTCTTCTATTGTGAGCTTATTTTTCAGGAAGCATAACTTTCTCAAAATAAAATATAGCTAACTACCTAGTTTCTGCCAGCGGCTCCGCCCGCACGGATGTCGGATTTTTCATACAAACAAGGTCCCCCTTTTTACTCACTTAAAGGTCAAATTTTCGAAAATCCCTTCGCCCTTATAAAAGGAATCCGTGTGCAAAATTTCACGTTCCTAGTCCCATTAGTTTCGGCTGTGCGTTGATATGTCAGTCAATCAGTCAGTAAGTTTCTCCTTTTGTATATTCTCAATTCTCAATTCTTTATTGCGTACCATAATGTATAAAGGTGGAAGGAAAGTAAATTTAGTCACAATTACGGACCCTGTCGGGCACAGCATATATAAGGTAGGAGAGAGGAGGAAGACTACTGGCTGTTTATTGCAGTTAGTACTGATAAACCTTTTATTTATTAATGCATTACGTTTTATTTTATAAAATTATATACCAAGATTTTTTTATCAGAACATTGTAATAACGTTTATTTTTTTAAATTATTCATTATTTTTATTATTGTTTTATTAATTTCTTATTATTGTTATTTATATAATACGTAATTAATTTATTTCTATTATCCCTAAAGTTTATAATTGTATTATTTTCCATATCATGTGTAGGTGTGCGCGTCTTTAACGAGTATTTTTAGAGAAGATTAGATAATTACTCATAATTTATCATTTAAGTATTCGCTAATATTATAGTAGCATTTGCTTAAGAGAAAAAGCTTCAATTTATTGATAAAAGTGTTATTTTTATTTAGATTCTTTATTACTTCGGGTAACTTATTATAAATTTTTATGCACATGACCAACGAACTAGTGGAGTGCATTTTTAGTCGCGATGTTGGTAAGTTAAGCCTATTTTTATGCCTTAAAAGAATTTTCGGTTGTATGTCCTCTCTTTTTGTAAAGAATTTTGGATACTTTCGTACGAACTTACAAACTTCAAATATATAGAGACAGGGTAGGGATAAAATCTTTAGTTCCTGGAAGTGGGGTTTACAGCTATCGGTGGCTTCAATATTTACTAAGATTCTAATGAGCTTTTTTGTAGGGTAAATAACGTGGGCGCGTCAGTGCTGTTGCCCCATAGGATGACACCGTATTTAAACCATGCGTAGGCGTACGCGTAGTACGTTGCTAGTGCAGTTTTAAGGTCTGTTGTTTTTTTAATCTCGCGGAGGGCGTATGAAAATTTAGATATTTTTGCTCTTATTTTCTGAATATGTGACTTCCAATTTATATGTGTATCAATGTTTATGCCTAGTAGGGTGAAATTATCAACTACTTCTAATTTATTATTTTTGAAGCTAAAATTTATATTAATCGGTATTTTTTGGCGAGGGAAGAATGAGATTATTTTAGTTTTATTGAAGTTAATTTCTAAATTATGTTCAGACATCCAATTTATTGTAGAATCTAGTATGGAATTTAGTTTGACATTTAAGTTGGTGTTATTTTCGCATGAAGTTAGAATAGATATGTCATCCGCAAACAGGACACATGGCTCATTTATATTATTTGGAAGGTCGTTTACATAAACAAGAAATAAGAAACACCCTATTACGCTTCCTTGCGGAATAGAGGCAGTGATTTGTTTGCTGTCGGATCTTTTTAGTTCTATTTCATTTTTGTTGTTGTTGTAATGTTCGATTTCAACTATTTGTTCCCTGTGTTTTAAATAAGATACGAACCAGTCGTAACATTTGCCGCGGAGTCCTATACTATATAGTTTATGTAATAATATTTCAAATTGTACTTTATCATATGCCTTAGTCATATCGAGCAGAAGTCCTATCGCGTACTTTTATTCATTAATTATATCAAGGGCTTTTTGAATATATTTGTAAACGGCCAATATAGTAGAACGGTTTTTTCGGAAACCGTTTTGGCAGTCATTAAATATATGATATTTTTCGCAAAACGCATATACTCGGTTGCACATGGCTTTTTCGAATATTTTGGAAGCTGTCGGTAGGAGGGCAATGGGGCGGTAATTATTCGGATCAGTTTTAGAATTCTTTTTATGGATAGGTTTTATGAGAGCTTTTTTTAAGAGATTGGGGAAAGCTCCTTCTTCAAATGATTGATTTAATAATTTGTAAAATGGTAAGGTTAATTCACATATATTATATTTATAAATTGATTGTAACCGATAGGGTATATACAAACAAGGATATGCTACAGACCACCAAATTTATCCATCTATACAGGCTGTAACTGAAAGGGTACTGAACAACTTTTACTATGGGACCGACTCCGAAATCGCAAAAAAAAAACAGCGGTTCTATCTATACATTTTTGGTCACGTGACTCGTCGAAATGTCTCCGGCACTAGGATGTTATCTCTTTGCACTCAAACAAATGCATCATTTGCGTTTGTAGGTACAGTAAATAACAACGCGTGTTAACGATCAATCAGTAGGTGTCGGAATTTACTTGTCACGAGCCGAAATAGTATGTCTAAGTAAATTTAGACTGGCTTTGATTGTATATAAATAAGTAGGATTTTCGTCACGTTATCAGAATCTGTTTGTTGTACGAGTATTTCATTGTTTTATCATGTTCTTGTTAGACAGATGTTACTTGGTTTATTGACGAAAGGAAAATGGCGAATTAGGAACTAGAAATATAATTAATAGGAGGCTAAGAAAAATTTAACCTAACCAATAAAAAATTCAACACATTTTCGCAGCCATAAACTTATGTATGTATTCTGAGTGTATAAAATTAGATGACACAAATATACAATACAGCTAAAGCAGATATCAGTAAACACACAGGGTTATTCCCGGGTAAGCACAGACTGCAGCACTCGACATTGCATGATTACTTTGATAAGTAAAGCTAGCTAATATCTGTGGCCTACTAATGCCGATAAACAGAATAACTACCGTCCGAAAACGGCTATGTTTTACTGTTGTTTGTCAACTTGTTTTTTTATGTATGGCTTTAGTTCTGATTGGTGATTCAGATGGTTCTAATTTCTTGTTAGATCGACGAGCTTTAGTGATTGATGATATCTTCTGTCTAAAAAACAGCTGACAAAACTGACACTACAGTGTATTTGTTTAGAGCCTAGCATCATCTTAGCAGCATAGTTTGCAATAGTGGTAATATTTTTCAAACAATATATCTAAAAATGACTTTGCAATAGCCCCTTTCAAAAAGCCAACAAAATCGACGATGCTGACAATCTCTCGGAGAGTACTAAAGCAAAATAGTATAACACTAACTACAGTAACCAGTGAACCACATCCATTGCAACAAAATACATCACATAACGACACACATGCCGCTGTGCAGACGACATTACAAGAATGCAATCAATCCGTCCCGTTTGTGGTACCGTAACGTTCCATGCCACTCTTTAGACACGCATTCTGGCCACAAAGTGCTGCTATCACAATATGTACAGCTATTGGCAAGGAACAAGAAAGATGTTAATCTAAAGCTAGAAACAATTAGTGACTAGGCAAAGTATAAGTAAAAAAGAGACCATAAAACTATGGACGGATTTTATAAAAGATGATCTGGCTAAGAAGCAGGTGGAAACCAAGATGATGGCTGATATAAATGTAGTCATAGAAGAAAAAAACGTATTGCGTCGACTCCAAACAAATTGTGTTTAGATCAGGAGAATGAGGATGATGCTGAAGTGCTAAAGAATGATAATAAAGACAAGAGATAAATTATAAAAGAGTAACTTAAATTTTCTATAGGCGTGTGTAGATGGCATAACAAAAAAGAATAGCATTTTTTTTTGAGATAACAGAAAAGTGGCAGCCTGGCCAAAGCAACATTACAACACTGCAACTGATTGACATTAAGTGATACAAATATAAAACTACAACTGCATATTATCAGTCTTACATTTATCGGTAATGCCCCAAAGATGCTATCATCGCTTTTAATCACACAGATGGTAACTAACTACTTGGAACAGACACAGGTGTCTTCCGATAATAGTGATTGATAATAATCGGTAAACAATCGATGGAAATCAATCATGTAATATTATGTATGATAATAAGCGGCCATTGTTGCTGTTTACTAGTAGCCGATCACCCGGAGGACGCGTGTTTGGAAGTATTAAAGTGTTAATTTGTACCTACGTAGATAAGTGTGCTGATAATTTCTGGCTGAAGGATATTTGGTATTTAGTGCTCAAAGTGGATGAAAATATATACGGGAAATGTTAGAATTCACTTCATAAATTATGCTTAAACAGACAATTGGGGTAAAAGAGCTCTCAGCAGAACATAATGCACTAATAAAATTAAAATATTGTTATATTATGGAATTGTTGATGAAAGAGCAGTGGTGGCCTAGTAGTACCGGCTGCGACTTACGCGTTGTAGGTCGTCGGTTCGAACCCAAATAGGCGCTTTGCTTTATGTGAATTGTTTCATCACCACTACTCTCAAAACGGTGAAGGAAAACATCGTGGGGAAACCGACATGTCCTAGAACCAAAAATTCGTAACCATGTGACATGTACCAACCCTCACTGGGCTTGCGTGGTGGATTACGGTCCATTCCTTCTCACTGGAAAGCGGTCTGTAACCCAGCAGTGGGAACATTATAGGCTGATTATGCTTATAATAATAATAATAATATCCTTGGACATTTCACACAACGCCATATCGTCCCAAGCTAAGCAACCTAATGCTTGTGTTGTGGTAACGAGATGGCTGATAAACTACTTATATACATTTTTTTTTCTAAATACATACATATTATAGATAGAAAAACACCCAGACCCGTAACAAATACTTGCAGGTCGTACAAATATTTATTCCGTGCGGGAATCGAACCCGCGACATGCTGCGCAGCAGTCAATCGCACAACCGCTGCGACAACCGTGTCGTCAAAAAAAAAACATGAAATGATTAAGATAAAAAAGTAAAGCCCATGCAATTTTTGAGTTTTAGAATTATATTTCAAATTTGATCATTCAATTCAGTTTGGATCATTTTAAACATGATCACATCACAAATGCGTTTGACTTTGAGAAACCTGTCGTAAATTTACTGGGAACCCGACAACTTGACTCAATTCAGTCTTTGGATTTCTCTTTTACATGATACTAGAAAACAAAGCACTTAATCTATCATGAAACCTAGTCGTGATACCAAGGTGATTCCATGTCGGCTGATGACCGAACATAGTCCACGTTCGGGAGTCATTTGTTACCACTGTTTATATACTTTATATGTAAACATATGTATGGGTGACGTATGCATTTAGCGTTAGAATATAAATGTATGTATGTACACAGTTTATGGTTGATCCGTTTTATTGACCGGAGAAATCAGTTTGTGTTGAAATAGAAATTGGAGTTTTTGATTTGTGCATTGAATTTAAAGAAGATCCAAAAGCACCAACATTATCAAACCTATAAAATGAAGAACGGCATTAGACATATTTAAATATTTCATTTATAAAGTTAATCGAACTACTTGATGATGTAAATATTGGATAAAAACGTTTGATAGCTCTTGCTTGTGGCTGGATCAGTTTAGTTTACAGTATTATGTCATCAATCTTAAAGTGGATGTCGTATAGCGCGCTAAATGACGATTCACATTGCTAGAAAAAGCTATGCAAAAAGTAAACGTCTGTCAATATTATCTACGTAATGTAGACGTAGATATTACGTCTCCATTACGTTTTTATAAATGATAAATGAGGGTAAATGTAATTGTCAACATATACCTACGTATTACAGCATTAAAGCATGTGCCAAATATTTACGTAATTATCTTACCTTAATCCATCACTAATGAACTAGTCTACACATTAATATTCGGCTATCTTTATTATCTTATTCTCCGTTGAACGACTTTTTTAAGGCATTCTTTGACCGCAGAAGTTACGACAATACATTTAGATTTACGTCCTGGATATAAGCAGATACCCGTACTTGTTTCTTAATAGGATTCTAGTTTACCGCGAGCTAAGTTTTATAATCGACATTTCATTGTCCAATTTTCTAAAAAAAGTAACGAAATACACTCTGAAAAAGTAGTAATATAACAAATCACTTGTTACATGAAAGGCTAAAGAGATTTACATTGATGATATACTAACCGTTTTAATTTAAATATTCTACAAATCCAATTTCTCTATCTACTTTATTAAACAAATGCTTTATTTGCTGACGTACTAAGTTTGTTGGTACTCGGTAATTGGTCCGTGTGTTGACACAAGTGTCGATGGCCGCCATTGTGTGCGGGTGGCGCGTGCGCATTTCATGTTACATGGTAACCAGACGATGGTAAAGATGTGTTCAGATGGTAGTTAAAGTTTGTATGATAACTGAAGAAATATTGGAACAAAATTTCAATAAAATAACAAAAACAGTTTTAGCTGAACTTACTGCTTTATTTTGGTGGGTATTGTCACTATTCTCCCATTGATAGTGTTCTGAGTTTGAACGGTAGAACTAGCCTTGTACCGTGATGCGGCCACTAATTGCTTTCACACGTTATATGATTTCGCATCTATTTGTTAGAGCGGTGAAACCTTTTGTCTAGTATTCCACATATAATTCTTCTAATTCTGTATTTACATTGAAAATACAAGACTTTATTATGTTGAAACCTATCATTTGGCACGTTCATGTAAACACGCCTCAACTGAAACCGCGCACTTGTGTTAATAAAGTCGATCGCTATTGTGCACAGACAATTCTACAGTCTGCTAGGAATTAAATAAAAAACACAATTTATTGTCCATAGCAACCATTTTCTTTTAATTGTATGGAAACAAGTCGGTGTATTAAAAAGTAAATAACGTATGAAACAAATAGTTTATGCTGTAGGTATAATTCTCCTTTGTTCTGCAATTAATATTTTAATAATTTATGATGCCGCTTATTTGTAATGATTGGTCTGTAATTTAATTTTTCCTTGAAAAGACTTTTCTAATTACTAGTAGCACTGTAAATGGCCTGGCTTTAAACACAGCGTTGATACGCGTGTACAGTTATTTATGTATGAAGGATAGTATGACCAAAAATTTCGAAATATCTTGTATCAGAATATGTTCACTGAAAAAAAAGAAATAAGTATTGAAAGTCCAGTTTTATTGAACGTGTATTTAAGATCTTTGTTTATAAATAATCTTATTACAGTAAGATTATATTAATAGTAAGTATTACATATGTGTCGCAAAATGTCGTGACCTCTATTTTCCTGCGTAGTCGGTAAACACCGATCATTGCTACGTAGCAAATCGTAGCTTTTCGTAGCACCGACGTAGACCCGCGTAGCAACAGAATCATAGCAGACATTATCGTAGAACTTGTTCTACAAATCGACATTAATTAAAGTCATTGTTATATTGACATGAAAATTCTTTAACATGCTTTTCATTGTGTTTGCGTCAATACTTTGAGTTATTTACTTAGATTTTCCCGTGTGATCAGAGCTCAGAGGATCCCGTATCATTAAGGTTGAGAACTATAGATACACGCACGAACGATCCAGATTTTTTCCATCAATTATTGTCTATTTTGATGTTAATTGCTCTCTTTTGTCTTGGGACCAACTGTGTGGGAACCTTGAGTTATAGTGAAGTACAATGGCTTAGTTGGTAGCTGAACGTCGGCAGCTTTGGTCGCTCTAAAGACCTCCAAAAATTGTTATGTTAGCAGAATCAGTTGTGCAGTGAAAGTATTGTATGGAAATTCGAGGTTTCTTCCATACTGTATCTTACATTTAAAGTTGTGGATAGGGATTTTAAAAAGTGATATTTATAAGATTCGATGGGGCAGTGTTGATCCGGTATGTGAGTATTTTTTCGTTATTTTTGCGGGTAAAAATAAAAAAAATAAAATTAAACCTTATTGTTGTCTATATACGTCAGACAGTTAAAAGAAATAATGTTTAATTGTTTAAACCTAATTAGTTGAGGTAATAATCCAGGATTTATCACTTATTTATATTTAGTACAAAATCGTCTCAACTTCTGACGTCAATCACGATTTATGTAAATTAAGGTTTGCGTATTTACAAATGTACACACGTTTATATGCTTTTGTAAAAAAAAAAACGTTTTACTTTATTTACGTAACTTAAGTTTTGTACTAAGTTTAGTTGTGTTAATATAAAGGAAACATGCTAAAAATTGGAAAAAAAATTTCTTAATACTGAATTTTAAAATAGTATTTTTCTTGTTTAATAACACAATAATAACTCGTCCCTTAGGATTCCTGATACTGTAGCAAATGACTTCATCATATTGTTTATAATTCATTAGTTCATATAATTCATTTGAGTATTCAGTATTTGACATGCGTACAGTACAGATATGGGCACAATCTATTTTCTTTTTAACCATTTATGTATCTACTTATTGTACTAGCAAATTTCATCTATACTAATATTATGAGAGGAAATATTTGATTTTTTGTTTGATTGTTTGGAATGAATAGGCTCTGAAACTACTGGACCGATTTAAAAAATTCTTTCAGCGTTGGAAAGCTTAGTTTTCTAGGAATAACATAGGCTTAGAGCCTATGTTACTCCTAGAATGAATATAGTAGTAGTAGTATGAAATAATTTATTCAATCATTAAGGGTCTAAACAGCTGAGTACCAGCCTTTTTGAAGGTAACTTCTCAACTAGACACGCAGTGTATTCCTGCCTTATAAAGAAAAGTGTATACCGTCTCGCACAAACCTATTATTCAATAGAAAGTCTGAGCACATACATAGGTATATTTAAAGAGAGAACGTTATGCGTTCGCGCTTACTACCGATGTCTTTTTGTTTTCTTTCCATACGTGCTACAACGAGTATCATTTGTTTGTATGTTTGTCTTACTCAGCGTGGTTCGGTAACACCGTACCGAAGTTTCTCATTCATTAAAACAAAAATAACTATGATTTTTGTTGACAAATACCTCGCTATATTTGTATAATTGTTAATCCCTTTGTGGTTGACAGTTTCTAAATAATGAGCGGTTTTTGTTATGACAGCATGGCTGTTTAATTGTAAATATATTGCGTAGCTTCTTAGATTTAGTTTGAAAAATTGGTCATGCGGGTTTTTGTTTCTAATTATTTCAATTGTTTTATGCACCTGGTAACGAATGAGGTGCCTAGAAAGAGTTTGTTTAATGATGCAATATATTACTTATATTTATTGTAATTAGTAAAATTTAATTCTATATTTTTGCTAACTCTTAATTGTTATTTGAGATGATAATAATTGATTGTTTTGCATGGCCTTGTGACGGCAGAACATGGCGAGTTTACTTCTATCACAACATCTATGCACCAATTATTTACCATTTACAAACAAATAAATGATTTGATTTGATTACGAAACGTGACGAAAATAACTGTCTTGTTGCCATTGTATAATTATGTTTTATGATAACTTGGTTTATATTGTGTTTGAACAAGAGTCATAAATAAATCTGAATCTAATTTAGATAAACCTAACTCACGTTTGGAATAACCATGTGCTTGTATGTATAATAAATAATAATATTTTAACTGTGACTCATTTTTACTTAGATAATGAAAAACTAGATACGAATTTTGTCATCATTTTCTTATCTAGTCGTATAACCACACTTGAATATAAGTTTCTACAAAACCCTATGCCAATGAGCTGGCGTGAAGAAAATTGTACCTAATATTTACCGAATTAAGGTTTATTAGTAAACAAGATGCAATAATTATTACAGGTAATAATAATCATAACAATCGCAAAATTTTATAAAACCACGGAGAGATCCCATTGCACTCGACTCCGATCCCAATGAATTCTGTACCTATTCTACAAATGGAATGCGCTTACCGCTTACCCTTTCGACGAAAACCACAAACAGCACGAGCTGATCGTAAAAAACGAGTCATTACTAGTTTCCATTATCTACCACAATTTTGTAGTACAGCAATCACAACAAAACCGACATCACACCACGCCACGTGAGAAAGCAAAACGTGATAGCATCTCATCAAATCACAATGATGAACTTGGAAAATTATTCTAATGGTGACGCTCTGTAAGGCCTCGGACAGAGTGGAGACTGGAACAGTAACGGGCGCGATTAGGGGCCTTTTTAACCTACTTCAAAAAAAGGAGGTATCTCCATTCGACCTGATTCGATGTGTGTTCGCGGATAACTTCATCTTTTATGAACCGATTTTGATTATTCTTTTTTTTATAAAAGCGATAGGTGACAAGCGTTCTATCTAGCATTCCGACAAATTAAACAAGTCTGTTCCATACATGTTAAACAGCACTACGTGAAAATGCGTCGGGTGTGCCATATTTATAAAAATATAACGCATTGTAGATTTATGCAATGCAATAGGCCGTAACTTGGCACAGCGCATCGTAAATATAGCGGGTATAATAGTTTCGCTGGATAAAACAAAAGATAGTCGAGCGACTATCGTTTTTTTTTGTCTTGGCATGTCAGTTTGATCGCAACCAGCGGATACAGACCTTTTAGGTACAGCTATATTAACTCTGATGTTAAACTATCTTTATTCTCGTTGTTCTTAGGTTGCTTGCGGCTGTCCGGGGCTAAATAACTGTAGAAACGTTTGCAAACTGCCCCCTCCTGTAGACTATTTAATAGACTATCTATTGACAAGTCTATTGACTATGGAGGGGCCAGTTTTCAAACGTTTCGTTAACGTACGGTATTTCGTATGGACGTAATCGACACGGCACCGCGGCAATATCATATTCTTGATACTTCGCACCCGCCATAGTACCCGTACCTGGTCTTCACCTTGCACGAGGCCTAAAGATCAAGATCCCTTACCGATTAGATCTACAATAATATGGTTCTTAAACACGCCATTATCATTCGTTTCTTTTTCCTGTTACCATTGTTGGAGTAGTTATTGATAACGAAGAGACTGTAGTTCGAGGTCGTGTTGGAATGCCTGTGTGTCTGCCACGTGAGTTTGCAGTAAATCTAGATGTGCTAATGGGAGAGGCATTTCCAAAAGCTAGCTTGGTCTATTGAATAATTCATACAGGTCAATTCTTGGTTAGATGATTGGGATAGAACTTACCATCATCATCATTCTCCAGCCCTTATCCCAATTTATTAGGTTCGGCGAACATGTCATTTTCTTCTATACTTCTTTTTTAGTCGTCATCTCGGTTATGTCATAGAAAGTTGTCGAAAGAGTATTGAAATGATAATTAGCTATGCTTCTGCAGATGCTTAAAACAAAAGCTTATTTCGGTTTATAAATTTTAAAAAAATATTTCGGACTACAAAGAGATCCATAATATTGTTAGTTGGTACTAGGTATTCACTTAAAACACTATTGTTAGTAACTTAAGACAAAATATCACCCAGAACAATAAAATAATAGGGTATGAGTCTTTTAGTCTCTGATTTTTAGTTTACGTAGTACATTTCGTTGACTTTTATATTTATTTCGTTGTCATCTTGTCTAACTATAATCTAGTCTTTGATTTGATTTACTACAAAAATTTGTTGCTTCTAAAATTTATCTATCACAAAAAAGTTGTACAGAATAAAAGCATAAATAACTATTTCATTCAGCTCCCTTCGAATTTCTACTCCAGCAATTTCTTAATACGAAATGAAAGCCAAATGAAAAGATAAATGCAATTTTTGCGTGCTTTGGTCACATTTATATTGTTTAGCTATATCTACTACGCTCCAACTTTCTGAAGATATATAATTATTGCATTCTCTAATCAACATTCCACCTTTATAATCAGTATCTGTGTTGCAAATTTATTATCGTCTGTGGTGGAATATTTACGTCAATTGTAGGTATTACCCTTATAGATTTCACGTGCAAGATGCGTGTCTCTTCTATGTTTGGTTTCAATGGTATATTTACTGCTTCGCGATACCTCACTGCGAATATCTCTTTTTGCTCATGAACGTCTTACTAAGCAACCAAGATGAACTAGTCGTTTGATAACAGCATCTATTCCATCATCGTCATTCTCCTTTTTAATTTATCTTAATTTATTTGGAGTCTGCGAAACGTCTTTTTCAGCATCTTCCTTTTCATTAATGTCACTTCCCGCTTGGTGCTTATATTCCTCGTGCAGGCATTAAAGATGGATTCAATTATGATTATCGTTAAAATGACTTAGATAATCTTAGCCCGAAGTCTGGTTTTAGTGCCAATAGGCTCGCCACCTATTACATATAACTAACAAAAATCCTAGCGAAATTACAGGCAGGTCAGTATTTTAGAAGTTTAGATATCCATCGGGAATGCAATTGTGATTCACAGGTGATTCGACAACTATTTGGGAAAAAACTCACGAAATGGGAAATCCTAGCGTGGGATTGAGATTAGTCTACCCAAAGCGTATATTTATTTAAAGAAGCCATGTTTCCAGCATTCCACAATCTCACCTACAGAGGACAGCCTAAACAAATAGATGTAAAAGAAATCTCAGCTTATCAGTTACCACTTATCTTTATTACTACAAGTTTACGTGCAATCTATTTATGTGGGTCTATTTTTAGCTCCGAGATGGCATCTTGCTTTGTTTTAAACTTATGAGATTATATTGTAATATCATTGTGTCGGATATTAGTGCGTATTCCAAGACTGACGAGGCAGAAATGGTCTGGTATCCGTATAGTCTTTTGCACATGATGACATGAATGCTTTAATAAAATAACAGCTTAATTCAAATTAACAGAAGAAGACTATACTAAGCAGTGGATAGACAAAGCTGCTAAAGATGATGACCTAGTAACGGGGAATTTCATAAAAATTCAATGTTATTATGACATGGTTGGTATCATGTATCATATACACGTATGAATTATCCCAATACCACTTAATCCAGACAAACCTCTCTTAAAATCTGCATGGATACAAAAGATAATGATAAAAACAATACGATATATTCTGTACCAGATAACAATACCGGATATTTAAGGCTGGAAACATACTTATCAGCATTTGGTGTTTCTACATTCTGGTGTTTCGCATTGATTCTTCCGCCTTCCGTGTTTGATAGGAATAAGGGATGGGTAATCTCTTCTGAAGTACACATTCAGTCATCTCCATAATCTAATATTTCCGCATGATTTTGTCAGTTCTTCATATTTGCCATTGTTTTAAGTGTTTTTGCAGCTTTGTCTTATTCTCTGGGTATTTTTTTTTTTAAATTGTATTTTCTTCTTTTGGATGGGTGACTATTTTTACATATTGAGACTCCTCCGTGCCTCCGAAAGCACGTTAAGCCGTTGGTCCCGGCTGTCATTCGTGGATCTTTGACTGTCGTTACCGGTACTTAGAAGCCCGAAAGTTTGACAGCCAGTCTTACCAAGCGGTATCATATTACCAAGTTAGTGACTGGGTTGTGGAGTTCAGATAGGCAGTCGCTCCATGTAAAATACTGGTATTCAGCTGCATCCGGTTAGACTGGAAGCCGATCCCAATATAGTTGGGAAAAGGCTAGGCCGATTGATTGATATGTTCTTCTTTTGTTTTTCTTTCTGATGTGATATTTGAGATTTACAACCTATGTTTGTGTTCAGCTCTTCATGTTCTTAGTCACATACGCCTATCACACTATGTCCTACTCATATTTTGGTACGTACATCATTATTATCTTATTTCGAGCCCTCTTCAACAAATCCGCTGTCTCAATAATAACTTATCATCATGACAATGCTCATTTTCATAGATTATCTTGTAAATGTAAACAAGTATAATTGAACACTTTTCGGATGTCATGAAAATTATTTGTCCTGTTTTTGCAATCTTTGCAATTATTGTGACATTTTGTTTCTGTCGATGACATAATTATTATGTGGTTTTATTTATTTACAGAACCGTATATTCATAGAGATTTAATATTAGATAAATTTCAAATCCTACTTCTTTTTTTTTTCTTTTTCGTGTGGTTACTGACGAACCTGGTGTCTGAGTTTTTATGCTGCCTATTGGCCTCTGACTTAGCTTATGTTATTAACTTAATTAATGATCTCTATGAGTGAAACATAATGAATAAACTTTACACTAACTGATGAAATATTTTCGTCTACTTCATACTTTTCAGAACTCGGCCAAAAACACGATATGACTGGTTGACAATCAAATTTCAATAAAAAGTTAATCCTATAGATAGATAATACGTTCATTTTGTTAAAAGCGAGATATAATCGGGGATGTCCTGGCTACAATACTCACGGGGCCATCAGTATTAAGTTATTAACATACATATTGCATACCTTTTTGTTTAGTAATATCGTTATTATCATACCTGAATCATTCATTATAATTTGGCCGGAAGACTTCCGAACATTGACCCCCCTTACTATTCCATAAGTAAGCTAGGCCACACTCTGAATCATGATTTTTTAACAAAAATAATACATATATTTTAGCTACTACATAAACCAATAAAAAGTCAAACATAAGATAACATTTTATTATCCTCAAATATTTATTAGATATTTTGAGATAATGGCGGTTCATAATGCGCAAGCGCACTTATTTCAGTGTAGGTTAATTCAGTTGTCACACTAACCCGGTATGGAAAGTTGAACGAACTTGAAATGCGCGGAAAATATTCCGCTTCACCTGTTGTTTTAATGAACTATGGTATCAACTAATTAGCAAATTTTTTCTGGTACTACATTGAGGACTATAGATATATTGTAAACAGAAATAACAATGTCATCCACCTAATTGTAGAAAAGGTTGAATTTCTAATTGAAGCAGATGATCTCGTACAAATTACGGCACGTCTGGTTATGAACAACTTTTTGTATGAGAAGTATTGCTATACTATGGAAACATCGAGAAATATTCTAAACAAATATTTGATACAGCTGCTGTATGATGTGCTCTGCCTCGTATAATCAAAGACTTACTTATGCAATCTCCGACAGGAGTATTATCATAATAGATTTTAATGTTCAACGTGTAAAAGAAATATAGAAAATCGATTCACACTTCCTCCACAGCTCTTCTCGAACATTCGTAGAATAATTTACATTAACGCTAAGTCAAGCCATCTGCCCATTACAACACACATAAACGCCGCGATATTTTTGGAGTTTCTCGTAAAAAATGACCTCAACCAACGTCTAAACAATTATTTTGTAGAAAAGGTTATCAGTCAAAAATCTCAGAATGTTTGAAATATGAATCATAGGCCTAACCGCACTGACGTTATAAACTAAAAATATATTGAAAACATTGAATTTAGCATGAATGCACAAATAAACATAAATAACCAGTGAGTAACGATGGATTATAAATAACTAATATCTGAGATATTTTTGCTCTTTTATCGTTATGATAACATTCCAAAATCCGTATCATTACTCTGCAAATGACGTGAATTCAATATGCATCTAATCCAAATTTCCATGTAAAAGGCTCAATATATTTTCACCCTGTGCTGAACACTGATATTTTGTTCTGCTACAGAACACTTTCGTGACGCGGTATCTCTGATAACACCTGATATCGAAGAATTAAACCACCTACACCCACGAGTACATGTTCTGTATAGGTCGGCGGTTCGGCTCAGTCTTCGAGCAACACTCGTGCGATACACACGCGTCCGCGAAACTAAACTTCATCTTTTTAACTTCAAGTGATTTATTCTTATCCCGTATCTTTTAATCTTCAGTGATTGTGTTAAGATGCCTACCGAAGTATGTGAGAGATTCATGGCCAAACTATTACGGATTGTAAGTTTACCCTTTTTATTAATTTTTAAGTTTCTTTTGCATATCAATGTTATCTGATTTTATATGCCTGTCATTTAAATTGAGTGTCTTCAGGCTTCAAGTGTATTAACTTATACTGTCTGTTAATCTGTCCATTTGGGCAAGAATTTCGAGGCTGAACAAATTAGTGAAAAATCTTTACCGTCACTGACACCTCCTAAAATGATTAACCAAACCTATTCTTTTATTGTTTTTCGTACTTCAAACTCATACAGTATTCCATCCACGTACACTTGACGTCAATGGTTTAATTACAATCAAGTAATAAAGATTCTAATTTGGAACCTGTGACCCCATAGATTTCTGGCTACTCGGTGAATTATTCTAAGATCTACGTACGTATCCAGAGGGTTATGACCGATTCCAATGACGTCCAGACTTCTACGTTAGCTTAATGTTTCATGTAATACAACATTGTTTTTGCATACATTTTATGGGCTATAAAAACGCTAGTTAGCTGCCTGGAGTTTTACATAAATTCTCTGGCAGAATTTCTCTGATATAATGGCGGTCCTTGCGTATGTTTTACAGCATCCCATTTATCCATCCATCATCGTCAGAGTTTGATATATTATTCGTTGACTTAAAACTTTATTTATCGTAGAGATATAAATTCTTTGTTGTAGTTTTTATTGTAGAAACGCAGAGATTTTTTAAACTGCTGTTTGTGTTTTTTGGGCTTAGTCATGTTTTCATAATATATGGAATATATAACTGTCTTTTTTAATTTCCAGAAATAGCTCTTAGTATATTCCAGGTTCAGGCGCTTCTATTTCATGGCTTTTAGTGTTTTGTATCGATGGTATTTATCTTTGTTTGTTGCTTATACTGTTTGGGCCCAGTAGGTGAACAAATTAATTGCGGTGTCAGAGGTGTTGTTTAGATCATTAAAGGTAAAAGTGAACGAACGATCGAATCGATAAGACATAGTCTGTTCAGGAACACCGCAGTCTCACTGGATGTTGGTTAAATCAATAATGCACGATTATGCCAGATTTATTGCTAAAGATTCTTAATACATATTTACAAACACAAGTATTTTCTTGTCGCCTCGATAAAGCGGAAAATTATTATCAAGTAGCAACTGGCTTAGTATTGTTCTGTCTATGTTAATCTTTATTATGTAATGTATTGTTCCAAAGGTGTTGCGAATGTGAGGAGCGAGATTAGTATTCATAACTCGTATCGACGACGTTTCACATTTGTTATTTTAGCCAGTCAAATAACTTATTGAATTCTTTAATACTTTTGGCTTTGTCTGATGGCTTTGTTTGTATAGTTGATGACGGTAAGGGTTAGTCTGAATACTGTCAGGAAATACTGCTTTTCACACACTTTTGCACATGAAATGCATCTATTATTATTTTTCTTTGTCTTAATAAGATCTTCTATTATAATTTGGGCTTTACCGCATAAATTCAAAGTACTCATTTAGGTATATCATCGTCACCCGTTTGCGTTTGAGACGTACGAACATCCAACACTATTACGTCAATTTCCATATATTCTGTTGACATATCCCATTGTTTTGCATAAACACGTACACATAAGTGACTCAAGTCCAAAATTAGGCATCCCTAATAGTTACAAAGACATTTATCCGAATTTAGAACATCCTGCAGTTTTGTTCTATTTAGGCTAATTGTAAACCGTTTTGATGGTGTATCCTGTGGTTCTGCTATCCGGGTTACTGTTTATAGGTGTCCTAGTTGAATTATGACTGCTCTGTTTCGTTACTATTGATGAAAAGAGGTAATCTGGGATTCGCATCATCGCTCACAGCTGTTACTTCATTGAGATCAGGTTTCGCCTCGTTGGCGTTCATTCCTAAATTTGCTTGTTTTAATTGACCGCTACATTCAGGGGGCATCAAGACATTGACATCATCACGACTAGCAAACGGATAGGCGATAACATTTTATCTCCTAGCATTAACTGTGCTTAAATTACCATGATTTCGGTGTTAAGGATCTATTAAAAGTTCTCCGAAATTAAGAAGATTGTAAATCGTCCATCGTCGCAGTCACACATAACACATCCTCAAGTATTTCTTTACCTAATTCCGTTACAGTTACTAGAATTCAAAACTTTGTTTATTTAGCACTAATACCAGGAATATAAATTAGCAATAACAATAACTAATTTATTTGAATCAAGACTGGATTCAATATAACTTTTTATAAATTTTCCTCTCTTTTACAATTAACCGCATTTTGAATCAGTTCCATGAATTAAATATCAATAATAACATGTTATGATTCAGTGGCGTTACATGAAAATAATGATCATAATAAACTAAGCTAGGATTAGTCAGTCGAAAACTTTGATCTAAGAGGCAATGAAAGATGCAATGATAGATTTAAACAAATAGAAGTTTGTACATGAAATCAAAAACAGAACCGAAAGCTTTAATACAAATTGATAACACAGAAACAGTTATTCCTGCTACATGCCTACTACAGATAGAAAATACAATTCATTTTAATTCTGACATATTGTTGATACGACTACCATTACGTAACGGGCATAAATCACTAGGGGAGACAAATAACAGCTCATTCAGTAGTTGATAGTGTATCGGGGTCGCTAGTGAGTCAGGTTCATCAATTGGTACTTTGTTTGTGCCGAGTTCAACCGCAGGATGTCTGGCAATAATGGTTTAATTTCGATAAAATTAATATTCTTCTTGTACCTACTTAAAATATTTGAATTGATTTGAAACTGAAAGCATGTGTTAGTCCAAATGTATCTCTATATCAATATCTGTTTATTGTTTTGATAATAATGTTTTGTTGTTTACTACAAACTTTTTCTTCAATTCCAATTTTTTGCAGGGGTTAATTAGGGGCCCAATGAAAAAAAACCCTAATTAAATTTCTTCAAGCTAGACACCTAGAAAGAGAAGTCATTTCTAAGATAAAGTATTTAAGATGACGATGGCGATGAAGACTTAGCTAGGCATGTTGGTTTTTTATTGAGTAAATCAAGACTTCTATTATGACTATGAAGCAATAACTTACAATGATAGTTATGAAATAACATCGGTCACATCAATAGAAAATATTAGCATATAATTTAATTAAAGCACCTAGCGAATGCGACATGCTAATAACAATGGGACCGTTTGCACTAGTCGATGCAACTAACGTCACTCGACTATTTACGACGCGTATTTGTAAAACGACTGCGTGTCTTACGACTATCTTTGAAGCCAATAACGGTGATACAATAGGTGAATGTCGATTGTCAATACTATGACTGGACTGACCTGTGGTTTTCTAATTATTGTTAGCATCTACGTCAAGGAAGCCTTTGTTTTCCGATACTATTTTATCTGTTTCTCCTTTTCTATATTCAACATCTTCACTACAAAGCTTATTGTGTTAGCGCGTGATATTGTTTACTGAAGTTAATTTTACATGCAGAATAACAATTGTCTGATCTTTCTACACAGTAACTAGGTTTATATCCTTTTTATCAGTCAGTATGTAGATAGATTCAGCTCCCTATCGGCTCAGTTTAATCCTTTAGTCGGCAGACACCCACGGAAAACAAATCGAGATAAGGGTGTATCAAGCAAAGTTGCGTGATTTCACACTATATCACCTTTGACGCAAGACCTAGTGGATGTACCTCAAGTTTGGTTCACAATGCTTAGTGTGTGTGTTTCGAGAACCTCGTGGCTGATAGCCAGGAATGATAAAACTATCCTGCTTTGGTTCAGCCAGACATAAAGCATAGCGACTGGCGGTTTTCCTGTCATTTAGTGGAAGACACAAGCGGCAGCGTGGTTCAGTATAATAAATAATGAAGCCGGATTTATGAAAAAAATTCTGTTATTGAATGGAAAACGTCCATAGATGCTCCAAAAGATAAAGGTTATTAGATTTTTTCGGTATGAAGTTAATTAAAATATTAACGTTACAACATTTTCAATTTGTTTTAGTCTAGAACTCCAGATTCTTGATCAAGATATTTGCAGTCGGAATTAGGTTGCATTTTATTTGAAAGCAAGTATGTAGATTATAAACAAACGTATTTATGAATTTGGATCACGGCTTCAGATATATCGCTGGAATTTTCACATTCCTCGCTTTTATTATCAACAAGAACATGTTTTTGATTTTATTTTTGTTTTACATAAGTCTTTAAATAAACTGTTCTGTTTTATTACATCTGATGTTTCTTTTTATTCAAAATCAATCTGTAACACAAAAAACCTTTTATTCAGAAATATACTTTTTGTGTGATCTGTTAATGGACCAGTTATTACCAATTGGTTTTGGGTTGCCATTCTAAGAAACCCAACCTTTTTTTATCCTCCACATCAAATATTCCTCAATGGCTAGGTAAAGGACTTCGAAAATCCATAATGTAATACTTTATGACTTATACCGCGACGAACTCCGGAAACTGTTTTGTTTAGCACGAGTGTTGATATTATAATGCCGCATTGTGTCACCAATCAGGCGACAGTCGCGTCGGGACCGGGGACACTCGTCGTCCCTACACATCCAACACCATTCACACTTCAGTATCCATTTGGACGTTAACTAACGCGGACGCAAGGATCCTTTGCTCCATTGATTGTTCAAACATTTTCGACTACAAATATCGTATCGATCAACTGCGCATTTTGTATCGAATTCGATTTTGTACACTTGAAAGTTTATAGTGTTTTGCAAGACTTGGTTTCAAGGACTCTTCAAAGAAATTGATTTCGTATTTCAAAGTTGGAGTGTTGAAATTGTGATTGACTGAGAATTTTTGTGGCGCGTGTCTAGTTTTTATGTGATTGTTGTTATTTGCAATTACATGCTGATCTTCGTAGAGTGCTTCTGAAGATGGTCGTATGGTATACCTCTGAGGGACAAGAAGAGGTAATAACATGTAATTTAAAATGCTTCAGTATAATTATTCTGTTCCTCTTTCTCATTTCTAATTGATCTTCAACCCAAATATTAAATGCTTCAGTATAATTATTCTGTTCCTCTTTCTCATTTATATTTGATCTTCAACCCAAATATTATTCTGGCTAATGAATATATTTTACAGCGTTGTATTACTAACGCTCGCCCACGCGATTAAACACAAGGCAGTTTCCTTATTAAAACAAACCGCGGAAAATTTTTGGATCTCACCAAGTCCTATTAATTACATACTAAATATTAGTGTACGAATGACCGTGTTTCATAAGTTTACACAACTTCAAATATATACAGAGTTGATGTAATTTGCTGCGAGATGAAAAAATTGGTCTCTGCGTTTTCTTAGAACTGTGATAAAATTGGTTTGTTGACATGACAGTGCTCTGGTAATGATCTTATTGTTAAAGTTATGTAATGACGAGAGAGGTCGAGGTAGTATGACTTCGCATTCATGGTGGATAACTACTAATTAGACACGTTAATTGCCATGACTTCGTTTAACTCTTCGACGTCACGGATGATCAAAGGGTTTTTCCAAAGTCAGGCGTCATTTTATTTGAAAGCGTCATGACTACACTTATAACTAATTTTTAAGTGTAAAGTCCCAAATCCACTGTCTGACTAACCATCTTAAAGACTGCAGTTGTTCCTTAATCCTTCTAATCCGTTACGTCGATAAGACCAATGAACACCTCAACCAGTTCCATGGCAAGCGGGATTGTCCGAAAGGGTTACCGCTACCCCGGAACATAAGGGCTATGGAAGGAACATGGCTGGGTTTTAGTCAGTAAGACTCTGACACCCCTTCCGCCCCCCCTTCCGCTCCATCCAGAGCGGGAGAAGGCATTGGATGATTTCCCAGCCTTAAAAAAAAACCAGTTCCATGGTATTTTCTTTCTTGATCAAAACCTGCGTAATCTTGTCTCCTCGAAGTTTCCAAGTGCATCGACTTGTCTCCTTAGTCCTGCCTCTTACTTCACCAGCGTGGAGACACGTGGTGCCACTTTATCAACATGTCTCGACTGACAGCCGTCTGGATATCAAGCACTCGGGTTTTCTTTAGCAAACAGGCTGTCAGTCTGCATGAACAAACATACATACGTGGCCATTACGTGTTCTCATTTAGGGTTGACAAAAAGAAAGAACGTTAAAAAAAAAAATACTTCAATATCTTCAACCTCTAAGCAGTTATTTCAAGTAAAAGCACTTTGAACTGTTTGAAAGATGAAGCAAGTTCCTATTACTCTGGAGAAGGTGCAAGATACTCTTTTCTTCGTATTGTTACGTACCGTACCGTAAAGGTATCGCCAGATACTCCCATGAGTGACAATTTGACGTACCTTATTTATGTTTTGTAGTAGTACTGCCTTATTTGGTAATAAAAAGTTTGATTTACCTTGTTCTATTGTTCAGTTTAAGGATAATATTGAATTTAACACATGACCGTAGTTGTTTTTGGTCAAATGATGTTATTTAGAATTAAATACCTATATGAATTAAAAGCAAACTATGGATGCGATGCAAAGCCAGTACTGTACCTAACACTTCAATCGGTGTCCTATAACGGATAAACTGTCAGATATGTCCAATCAAAGCCAACTTTGACCAATGTCCTTATGAATTTTGGATGTGGTTTGACGCCAGAACTGTGCAAACTACCTACTGATACATATTTGGAGTTTTCCCGTTGCTAGACCAACTAATCCGTATCAACTAGAGAATAAACCACAATTAGGTATTTGAAAGGGTAGTCAATAACGTCACTTTTTATGAATTGACGAAACGCGGAATTAGTACGTGATTTGTATGAAATATAACAATGTGACGTCACAGATTTTTAGAATCAAATGGCATACTTATTAGCATTAAATGCAATTTTACGAAATTATCTTCGAATCATATTTAATTTCTGTACGGTGATGAAGTTTTTTCACTCAATTAGCAATACTAAAGTCTACCCAGTCGAAGTACACAGGCCAATGAGCAATCACATTCAATGCCGAGCGCGGGGGCGCGGCCATATCACCAATTACGATCAATTTAGTTCTTCCTCGGACCATGTCACATGTCGCCTACGCAAGCATTAGTTTCAATTGCATTCTCAATCTGGGACGGAACTAACGGACGGATGGGTGGATGAGCAGCCATTTGTTTGAATATAACGGTTGTCTGAATTCAAGGACCTGAAGCATTAGTAGCCTATAAACAGTTTGAAATGTGTAGCTTTAGTAGTAGTCGCTAACTTGTTCACAATGGGAGTGAGTGATTAAAACAAAGCATAATGTGACGCAGGAATTACGTAGCACAATGACAGTAGTAATGGGTTTCATTTTGACAGTTCAACAACATACATTGCGTTATTTACGTTGTTGGGTTGTGATTGATAATGTGTTTCGGGTTAACCATCACGCGGGTAAAAGCTATGCCTCTTCCAAATAGCTGGCACTTACTGGTCACCAATACTTCAATTGAGTATTTGAATCGATCAAAAATAAAATATGAAATCACGTGGAAAAAAGCCCGCTCGTCATAAAAACTTCCATCACCGTGCAGAAATTAAATATAAAATAAATAATAAAATAAAAATAAAAATCGTTTATTGTCAGGCATCGAGGGCCCATAGTGTGTTAGTATTAAGTAAAAATCTTATAAAACTATGTTAGTAGTAACGTTCAAGAATATAAAACAAAAACGCAGAATACAAGTCTTTGAGGAAGATTTATCAAGCCCCATGTCTGACGTGTAGCTTGATAAACCTATCCATAGTAGGCCCTTCTAACCTCTCTGAAAAGACCTCTGATATAATGCGACAATATAATTGTTACATTGCATTTAATGCTAATAAGTATTCCATTTGAGTATAAAAATCTGTGACGTCAAAATGTTATATTTCATACAAATCACGTACAAATGCCGCGTTTTGACAGTTCATAAAAAGTATCGTTATTGACTACCCTTTCAAATACCCCATTGTATGGTCTTCACTTACCGCTGAAAAAGACACAACTAAAAACTTTTTCTTTAAGCCTTCTTTCCACATAGGTAGTACAAAATCCAATAAAGCAACCTCTCGTCATACCGAGTGCAATGCCTTCCTCCCAATTATTAAATACGTCAACCAATTCTACACTCAGTATTCCAACAGCGGACAATATTAATGCCCAGCTATTATGCCTCGATGGTGTAGTTACCACGTGTATATTGCACATGCACCTAATGCAAACTTCCTTCCGTTGGTACTCAACACTTGTGTGGAATAGTAATGGCTGATCCTTTCATTTTAATGTCTTTAATACCCTATTTAGTATTAGTCAGTGTACTCAGTGTTATGTTTGATGCGGTCGTGTTTTCGCGTGCAATCCACTTGAAAGGTTCCTATTTCAATAAAATAAAAGTTACTAAATCCTGCCATCACAACTTTGCGGTGCATTAAATCAACCCCTAAGAGCCCACTGCCACCTTGCTGACGAATATTTAGACCACAGCATGAGCTATTCGTACAGTTCGTCTTCAAACACATTTAGGCCAGCCCTAAGACAATCATGTAAAAAGTTCTACGAAGCATGCCTCACAAATGCCTTGAGCGTACGCCGTACAGTTTTCAACACCTCTTTTTGTGAATGACATAGTTTTCCAAGCCACAGTTATTTTGTGCTAGATAAAACTTGTGGTCAGCCTCGTGACCAGTGAGTGTTAGGTAATTTAAGTCTTCTACAGTCTTACGCATTGTTATAATAATGCCTCCCAGAAACTATTCGTCAGAAACAGGAAAGGAGGGGAAAATACAGGTTTGAGTGTATATTGCGTTGTTGCGTGTCGCGTGGTGTTAGTGTGTTGCTATTGGTTTAAAAATATGTGATGTCTTGTATGTACTGTCTAAAGTGTTCGTGTATTATATAGCTATATGGAATTTCACAACAAATTATATTATTTTCTTTTCTTTTTATTGCGTATGTTTAAAGAGTTTCCTCTTCAAACCTCACTCGGCTTAAGTAAGTAAAAAGATGTAAAGCTGAATAGTGTATGTTTATTTATTTATGTAAATCTCTGACTTGCTATGCAATACGTCCTCTATTTCTGTATTTTTATATTTTCCTAGGAAAACTTGAGTTTATTTACATAATAACTAACTCTTTTCGTATTCACAAGAGAGATTTTAGATCATAAACGCTTAACTATCCATTCGTCAGTATCAAATAAATTTAATTCATAATCACGTTATGAAAGAAAAAGCACTCCCACGCAGATCGTTAAAAGGTAAAAGTCCAAACAAAGCCATTTCACTTACGAACGAAGTTTTAGTAATGTTCGTGTTATAATTATAAAGCGTGCGAATTTCCAAAATGATATGCACTGTATTTTAAATGAACAGATAAGAAACGAAAATGGCGCCTCCTTGTGTTAAATTCGTGATCTTTCAACATATAATAACATCTGTATTCGATTGATAGTCTTACGCAAGAAAAATCGTTTTACCCAGTAACTGGATTGTGGAAGTCAGATACGCGGTCGCTCAATGTAAAATACTGGCATTCAGCTGGACCTAGTTCGACTGGAAGTCGAATCGAATATAGTTGGTAAAGGCTAGACAGATTTTTTTTCTTTTGGATGATGGTCACTTTTGCGCATTGTCTTTTAATGTTTCTATCTATATACATTTGTTTGGGCTGTGGATTATTATCAATAAAACAGCGTTAAATTATGTTGCAACACAAATTATATTTGGTATTGAACTGCAAGACGGTAAACAAGGCTTACTTAATTCAATTGCTGTTATCTCGTCGGAATGTAGATTATTATATTGTTTCTTTGTCAAATTCTGGTCCGTTGTTATGTTTCTACTTTAAAAACTGTCATTTAAATTAAGGGCAGTCAAAGTCCATTTTTGATTGTATATGTGTTTATTTATCCCTGTATAAACTACACCATCGGTCAAACAATATTGTGGGTTTTACTGGCTTTTATTTTTGAGAAACAGCATTTAGACTGCATTTAGAGTGCATTGAAGTATTTTTTGGTCTTCTTCTTTTCGTGTGGTTAGCGACTAACCTGGTGTCAGAGTTTTTATGCTGCCCATGGGCCTCTGACTTAGGGCATTTTTTGGTAATATTTAAACGCGCAGTACCTATTAGACTTTTTTAACCGAAACTATCTGACTTGGTCTTGTGGATGTTTAATGAAGTGCAAGTGAAATTCAACCTTTAGATGATGAAGCAATTACTAGGTCGACTATGCAATTGTGTAACTTTTTTCAGCATTTATAAGGTCATATTTCCCCTGAAGCCTTCCAAGTCTCCTTCTACTTGTCGCTGTCTTTGTAACGTAGATATTACTCCAAGCCTTTATCATCATTATCATTTTCATGCCCTTATCTCAATTTATTTGGAGTCTACGCAACATGCCTTCTTCTACCATATATCTCCATTATTCGCCATGTAGTAGGAGTTACTACTTCATACAATAAAAGACATTAAACAACAGAACTGACAGTATCTTTTCCCTTGTCAACAGAGCGAGCAGTCATCGCCGTTCCGTCGCTGGACCACCGGCAGCGGTGCGGGCAGCTCCTACCGCCACCACGAGCATCGTAACATGTATAACAAGGTGAGTTGTACTGTGATATGATGATGAGGGGATGTTGAGGATCTGATGTACAGGGTGTAACCGAAAGGGTATATACATACAAAAGGATATGCTACAGACCACCAAACTGAACAACTTTTACTATGGGACCAAATCCGAAATCGTAAAAAAAACTGCTGTTCTATAAATTTTTGGTCACGTGACTCGTCGAAATGTAGGGAACACCTGTTTTTATTTCACGATTTCGGATTTCACGATTCAATTCCACCCAGTATCAACAACAATTCGCATAATGAAGTAAAGATCTCTTAATTGTAGAAAGAGAGGAAGAAAATATAATTGTTCACCATTCTTGTTTAGATAAATTAAATGATCTAAAAAAGAATATTTGAGATTATTTAATTTATATTTTTTTACAATCAACAATTTCCCTTAATCTTTACGATAAATCGGAGCTTAGTTGTGGTCTGAAAACATCTAAACATCGGAAATGCATAACTCAACCATATATTTTCTCTCAACAGCAAATGAGCGAAGGTTCAACCCAGGTGTCGGGCTCCAATGGCGGCGGTTCCAACGTGTCCCGCTGGTCTTTAGGCCTTGAACACCTCCTGGCTGACCCCGCGGGAGCTGAGGCATTCGCCCACTTTCTGGCTAAGGAGTTCGCAGCCGAGAACATACGGTGAGACTTCGCAAATTTACTGTACTCTTTGGCGAAGGAGAAAATAATTGCTCTTGAATTTAGGAAAAGTAGATATCTGGAAGTTTTTATTGTTAGTTTTCCTTATAGACTGATTTTAGAAAGTTTTATAATCTTTTAAAAATTATCGTTAATGACAGGTTAGCTAGATGAAGATGCTCTTAGATATTAATGGTGGTGAATGAGAAAGATATGTCCAGCCGAGAGGAGTATAAACTTTTTCCTGACCTCCGAATACTATTAGAACGACTTTTAATCTCATTTTTTACCTTCTGAATAACTTATAACCTTTATATGTCCCTTCTTTCAAAACATTACAGGTCTGCGGCTCATTTCATGTTTTTAAGTTTATCTAACTCCTCCTTCCACAGTTTCTGGTGGTCGTGCGAGCAGTACAGCGCCACGAGCTGCCCGCAACGGCGCGGCGCGCTGGCGGCCGACATCTGGCAGCGCCACCTGGCGGACAAGGCGCCCGAGCCCGTCAACGTGGACGCGCCCGCGCGCCGCGCCGCCGCGCTGCTGCTGGCCAGCCAGCCGCCGCCGCCCGAGCTGTTCCAGCAGGTGAGACACTAAGGGTTACCGCTACCCACATCTGGCAGCGCCACCTGGCGGACAAGGCGCCCGAGCCCGTCAACGTGGACGCGCCCGCGCGCCGCGCCGCCGCGCTGCTGCTGGCCAGCCAGCCGCCGCCGCCCGAGCTGTTCCAGCAGGTGAGACACTAAGGGTTACCGCTACCCACATCTGGCAGCGCCACCTGGCGGACAAGGCGCCCGAGCCCGTCAACGTGGACGCGCCCGCGCGCCGCGCCGCCGCGCTGCTGCTGGCCAGCCAGCCGCCGCCGCCCGAGCTGTTCCAGCAGGTGAGACACTAAGGGTTACCGCTACCCACATCTGGCAGCGCCACCTGGCGGACAAGGCGCCCGAGCCCGTCAACGTGGACGCGCCCGCGCGCCGCGCCGCCGCGCTGCTGCTGGCCAGCCAGCCGCCGCCGCCCGAGCTGTTCCAGCAGGTGAGACACTAAGGGTTACCGCTACCCACATCTGGCAGCGCCACCTGGCGGACAAGGCGCCCGAGCCCGTCAACGTTTCCTCACGATGTTTTCCTTCACCAATTTTTAAACAAGTGATAAAACAATTCGCACATCCGACTGTCACACGACTAAGCTGTCACTGCTGTCAAAAAGTCTAAGTGAGGCATCACTTATAAAATACTTGAAACTGTCAGCCAGTAGTTACTATCGCTTATTACTCAATCAAATGTACTGCATAATTCCATTTAAGTATGGAAACGTTTACGCAAGATGCATTCGTAAAAGTTCAACGCGTGAAATCGTTAATTTGATCAATTTTATTTATTGCGCTTGTTCAACTTTTACGAGGTTCTTTCAATTTTGTCCGGTATTGTTACATCTTTATACTAAGGCTCGTTTTTACTAACATTAGGCGATGCCTAAATACAAGGGTGCTACTGGATTTTCAACTTTCGGCGCTAAGCCTAACGTTAAAATTCAAACAGCGCTTTTATTTAGGTGTCTGACCACTAAATTTTCCTAAGTAGTTATCAAATATCTCTCTCTATTACCATCTTAACTTACGATATCCTCTTTACCCCTAGGCTCAGAAGCAGATCTTCAACGTGATGAAGTTCGACAGCTACCCGCGCTTCCTGCGCTCCGCCGTACACGCAGAGTGCGCACGCGCAGACCTGCGTGGTCTACCGCTACCGTACGCTTCGACTGCTAGGGAGAATGAAACTGATACTACCAAGGTATGTACATTCAACTACTGCCTACCAAAATGATGATTTACATGAACGTCGAAATTCTCACTATTCTACACACATCAAAAGTGTCTAGGGATCAACATATATTTTTGCAATAACTTTTCTCTTGATTGATATTAATTTAAATTTTCTTTAAGGATTCATCAAATAAAGTGTTTTCGTTTGTCACAGTAACGATAAACCAAGTCACCTTTGCATTAATAAAGAAATTTGCCATTTTCCTAATAAAGGGATTTTTGACATTTGAACCACTAACATTAAAGTTCGAAAAAAAGACTGAAATAACAGTTTTCTTTAAAATTTTATTGGGTAACTTAAACAATTAATAATCCGTGTTTCTACCGCGAACACTAACAACACAAGAACATCGGTTTGGCATACTCAAAATGAGTTCATCCAAATCACGCTGTGGAATGGCCGCCCATGTTCGTTGCAACAACAAAAAAAGGTGTTATCAGTCGACTTTGGACACGTTACCGAAGCACTGGTACCGTGGCTGAGCGCCATGAAGGACGGTTTCGCTGCACCACACGGAGACAAGACCGATACATTCAAATCTTAACTCGAAGAGCTCCAACAATAACCGCCATGATGTTAGCCGTGAGGCTTCATCACTCTTCAGGGAACTTAATTAGCGACCAAACAGTCAGAAACCGCTTGCATGAAGTGAACCTTCATTCCCGAAGACCGCTACGGGTACCACCTATAGCAATGCACAATCGTAGGATTCGATATCAATGGGCTCTTGAACACAGAAATTGGGCAGAAGAACAATGGCGTTTCGTGTGCTTTTCTGATGAGTCTCGTTTTGGTATGAGACCGGATACAAGACGTATACGACACTGGAGAACCCCTGGACGCCAACAGCGATTAAAATCCTGCCAGGAAGTCCGTCCTTATAGTGGTGGAACCATCATGGTATGGGCGGGTATTTGGATCGGCGGAAGAACTGAGTTGATTTGGATCAGAGGCAACCTCAAGGCTCAAATTTATGCTGAGACGATTGTATCTGACGTCATCGTTCCTCTACAAGTGCAAATCGGTCCCTTATTTCAGTTAATGCATGATAATGCACGACCGCACACCGCAAGAGTTGTAAGACAGACTCTCGCCGCAGCTAACATCAATGTCCTGCCCTGGCCTGCTCAGTCGCCAGACTTGAACCCGATTGAGCATGCATGGGATATGCTACAGAGAAGAGCTCTGCCGAATATGGAGGGTATCCAGTTGCAAGAAGACCTTTTTTTGTTGTTGCAACGAACATGGGCGGCCATTCCACAGCGTGATTTGGATGAACTCATTTTGAGTATGCCAAACCGATGTTCTTGTGTTGTTAGTGTTCGCGGTAGAAACACGGATTATTAATTGTTTAAGTTACCCAATAAAATTTTAAAGAAAACTGTTATTGCAGTCTTTTTTTCGAACTTTAATGTTAGTGGTTCAAATGTCAAAAATCCCTTTATTAGGAAAATGGCAAATTTCTTTATTAATGCAAAGGTGACTTGGTTTATCGTTACTGTGACAAACGAAAACACTTTATTTGATGAATCCTTAAAGAAAATTTAAATTAATATCAATCAAGAGAAAAGTTATTGCAAAAATATATGTTGATCCCTAGACACTTTTGATGTGTGTATTATCAAAACAAAACAAAAACCACAAAAACAAAACAAAACAACACCCGAAGGTTGACTGGTAGAAAATGCATTGAGTCCGACTCTGTACATTTCTGTGCTTAAAGTATTAAATAAATAAATAAAACAAAACAAAACTACAAAACAAAACTTTTTAACACACAACACACTTAACAAAACAACACACATAACAAAACAACACACATAACAAAACAACACACAAAACCAAACACACACAGAACAAAACAAAACTACAAAACAAAACTGTTTTAACACACAACACACACACACACAACTGTTTTATACAAAACTTTTTACAGCACCAAGATAATACCCTCATTAATAAAATGACTGACAGTATTGTTGTCTTTCTACAGTTAAAGAAATCAGCTAGCAATGCGTCGGAGCGTCGTCGCAGCGGCGGCGCGTCTCTGCTGCCCTGGAAGCTGCGGACAGGACGCGAGCGGTCCAACAGCACGCAGCAGAACGAGCCACCGACAATTACTGATGTAAGTCACTCCAATTGACCCCTCAAATCTATACTAATACTCTAAAACTGAAGAGTTTGTTTGTTTGAACGCGCTAATCTCTGGAACACCTGGTCCGAATTGAAAAATTATTTTTGTATTGGATAGTCTATTTATCGAGGAAGGCTATGTAACATCACGCTACTACCAATAGGAGCCAAGCAGCGGGTGAAACCGGGCGGGGGAAGCTAGAGAGGTTTAAACCCCATTGGTTCATAAGAAAAATTCTCTCGAAATAAATATAACCGTATAAATCGTTGAACTCTTATAAGCAAACGGGTGCTGATAGGCGAAAATATAATAGGGTAAAAGTGTAAACTGTTCCATAGATGAATAGTGCAGCTAAAGATAACACAAAAACTTGATCGAATAATAGAAGTTGATGAGTAGAAAGAAAATTGGTTTGTTCTCACAGAAACACTCACATATAATATGAAGATGAGTTAAAGTTAATATCTCGAAAAATCAGTTAAACATCTTGAGAAATACTGACGGCGTGATTCTGTCATTATTTCGGCATGATCTAAGATACGCAAAATCTCTAAAATACGAAACCCTATTGACTAATATTGAGACTTATTTTATAAGGTGAATTCAATGAAAAAAGTTGTACCATTTTCGCAAACAAAAACCATGAATGAGTTACAATATCTTGTATGCTACTTTACTATCAAAAATGCGCAAGTATAGATTGATATTTGTTACTTTATCACGCCAGATCGGCTGATATGATCTTGATGAAATGTGGCATAGTTGTAGATTATAATGTAGAATAGCATATATGCTACTTTTTATCCCGGAAAAATGTATGGTTCCCGTGGGATAATATCCAACATACACGCGGACGAAGCCGCTAGCAAAAGCTATCGCGAAATAATTAGCAAGGACATTTCGCCAACAATTATATTTAAAAAATATATACGTTATCAGACGACATTATTGTTATCGTGTCCGTTGAAATATAAACATGCAAATAACACGATTGTTAACATAAACGGTTGAACAATTGGCGCCAAGCTTCTACCGGTCGAGATATTATAGTGGTTAATGGCTGTAACTATATAATATGATAAGGTGATCAGTTGTTACAGGTCGTCAGAAGCTCGAAAATATGACAGCCAGTCTTACTAAGGGGTATCGTATTGCCCAGTTACTGGGTTGTGGAGGTCAGATAGGCAGTTGCTCCATGTAAAATACTGGTATTCACCTGCATCCGGTTAGACTGGAAGTTGACCCCAACATAGATGGGAAAAGGCTAGGCAGAGGCAGAATGTGATCTGTAAAGAAAACAGTTTTTTGTTTTTTTTTAATGTTTTTATAAAATATCTAAAAATGTATTTAATAGATATATTGAAAATGATAAAAAAAATAATAACCAAAACAACAAACAAATAACGGGTACAAATAATAACATAAAAAATACACTGCTGGGGAGTTTCTTCCCAGCTAAAGCACTAGGAAGTGGTGAGGGTGGGCGTTTTTGGGGGACTGTCTTATGTAACTTTGACCTTCAAAAAGTGCTGATTTTCAGCCTAATTTGAATAAATGACTTTTGATTTTGATTTTCGACACATTTAAAACAGTCCCAATACTTCTTCAAACGTCTTACGAAAGGTATTTTTTTATACACAAAAAGGAAAAATATGTCATATTCAATAAAAATATAAGGTGTTTTCCTGCCATTCAAATCCGAATATAACTCTCTAACAATAGCCAGATAAATTCAAATTTTCCTCTCTAAAACAATTGAAATAATGATTTAACACACTGAATCTGACGGTAAGTAAATATTAGCTTACATCTGCTATCGCCCTGTGCTGTGTGCAGTACGGAAAAACAGATAATGTATAGCAAATATTGGAGCATTGTGCAAATGTGGATGGTACTATTAGAAAGCAAATAATAACGTAATTTCCATATTAAATTGGCTACTCACGGTTGTATATTGGTAATAGTTTGTTCAAAAGTTTAAAGTTAATTTTTTGAATTTCATATAATTTAAAAATCAAGTGAATAGAGGCCAGTGCATCAAGCTACCCCATTCTGTCAAATTTCTTTGATAGATTTTCAACTCTATTACAAAAGCATATTTTTAATTGGGAGCAGCGTTTATGTTTAATTGGGAATACTTGACAGTTTGGGATAGCTTGATGTGCTGGCGTCTGCATTGCCCTATCGTTTGAGATTGTGCCTTTATAGCCGGACTATTCTGTGATCAATATAAATATATCGGTCGTATTCTATCAATCTTTGAATTTTGGCAATGGTATTCCATTCCTACAAATTCAAAAGTTCATCAATGTTTAGTTTTTGTCGATTTTTTTATCGTCAGATAACTTTTGTCGAAGGTGTATATGAATATGACAGTTATACAGCGTTATAAAAAATATAACATAATAATGTTTTTGTTTGACATTAATAACGATTTTTCAATCGAGGCTTCGGAGAGAGAAAAATCGGCGATTAGAATAGGCTCAGCTTGGTTATGTTCTGATTTATGATCTTCTTTTCGTGTGGTCAGTGACTAACTTGCTGTCAGAGTTTTTATGCTGCCCATGGGCCTCTGACTTAGCTTCACATGCTATTGAGAAGATTTCTCTCAGACATGCTGGTTTCCTCACGATGTTTTCCTTCACCGATTTTTAAGCAAATGATAATTATACAATACGTACATCAATCCGTCAAATTAGAGGTGCGTGTCTTGGGTTCGAACTCGAGACCTATGACTTGGCGGTCCGACGGTCCACCACTAGGATTTATGATAGAACGTATAAAATTATCTTCAGAGCATCCTTATATCAAAACATTATTTATAACTATCATAACTAACTCGGCAAGTAGTCTCAATCACGATGACTTCGCTCAAACTTTTCCAAACGAAACACTCACGATCGAACAAACAAACTGTTTTACCTGCAAACATGTAGTTTCTACATACATATAACAATAATATAGATAGACTGTGTGTACTTAACATTATTAATAGAAGTCGGTATACTTATGTGTTGACTATTGCGTTTTAAATATGTATTAATTTGTTTGTTAAGTAAGTATTTGTTGGATACTTACATTCATTCATGAAATGGTTTGAGAGATAAATGGTTTTTTATTGGGCAATAAATTTGGTGATCCTTTTTTAATGCGTCATGTTTATTATTAAGGGGAATGATTCTATTTTTTCCTGATTTATTTCGGTAAAATAAATTATTTCAACCTCATATCCTTTATAAACTGCTGTTACTGTGATTTCTCAAATAGGAGCTTTTAGTAAGTGTCGCAAAGGGACCAAGTACAATTAGAATACACTGTGACAACACTATCAAGATACCTAACCAAAGCCTAACACGCATGCTGTAAGCTAAGGGCGCCACAAACAAACAGTCAGAGGACACCCTGGTGGAACGTTGACCTTAGCAAACTCAGAGATACACTACGCAAGCAATTCAACAGAGCCAAAAACACCAGACTACCGGATGACTGGGAACTATATAAAGAAACCCAATACACGTACAAAAAACAAATCAGAACTGCCAGGAGAACAGCATGGCGGAAATTCTGTGAATCCATTGAGACAAACAACGGAGCCGCCAGGGTAAGGAATATCTTATCAACAGATCAGACCCAAAACCCTTGGTGTGCTGATAAAACCTGATAAATCATACACATTAACAGACCAAGAAACAAGTAAAATCCTTCTCGAGACCCACTTCCCGGAATGCAAACTCTTAGAGGACAAGGCATGGGAAGCAGAACCAAAATGGACCCCGATAGACCGCGACTGGTCCAGAGCGCACAAAATAGTTACAGAGGACCGGATAAGATGGGCAATCGACACCTTCCAAATATACAAGTCCGCAGGGCTGGACGGCATCTTCCCAGCCTACTGCAGTGGTAGCTGGCTGGTAGAGATATATCGAGCCAGCATAGCACTCAAATACATACCTCTCGCATGGCGAGAAGTGAAGCTCATGTTTATACCCAAACCTGGCAAGACCGACTATACACAACCCAAAGCTTATAGACCAATAAGTCTCACATCATTTTTACTAAAAAACCCTTGAGAGACTGTGATAAGTACATCCGAGACGGACCCCTTCGGGTAAAACCACAACACAAACAACAACATGCATACTCCACAGGCAGATCAACGGAAACCGCGCTACACAGCGTGGTCTCCAAGATCGAATGCGCAGTAGACCACAAATGCTCGTCACTGGCTGCCTTCATTGACATAGAGGGCGCCTTCGACAAAACCACATTCAAAAGTATTAACATGGCCCTTGACAACCACAAGATAGACACAACCCTGAACGGCTGGATCACTAATATGCTCAATATGAGAGCTGTACAAGTTACGGTAAACGACACCACAAGAGCCATCGTAGCGAAATAATGCCCGCAGGAGGGTTCTTTCACCGCTCCTATGGAACCTGGTGGTAGACAGCCTCATAAAAACACTCAATGACAAAGGCTACTACACCGTGGGCTACGCCGACGACATACTACTCTACTACTCTGGTCCGAAAGAGCTAAGAGTATACTCCGCCGGGTCAAGACCGACTCCGGGACCGGAGTCAAGGTGTTCTCACGCGACCTCAAAATAAATATATCCAGCCCACTGGGTAAGCACAACACCGTATTCCAGGCGGAGTGTGCAAATACGCATTGTCTCCGACAGGGCCTCGGTCCTGCGATCACTAAGGAAAAAACACTACACCTCAAAATTAACACTAGAATGTCACAATGCACTAGAACGCATATCGGTATCCTACCGCAACAGAGTGACACTACAAGGGATAAAAGGACACAGCGGATCACTAGGTAACGACGCTGCTGACGAGCTGGCGAGGAGAGCTTCCAGCACGCCAGTCTGCGGACCAGAACCTATCATACCCATTTCCTTTAACCAGCTACGCACATGGCTCCAAAAAATCACCCACACACAAGCGGAGAGCTGGTGGACCTCGTCACCAGGCTGCAGGCAGGGTTGACCAGGTGCTTACTCCGCCTGGACAGAACCGGCCTGCGCCTGATGACGGGGATCATCACAGGACACTGCTCATTAAATAAATACTTCCACACAATAGACATAACGGACAGTCCTATGTGCTGTGCTTGCATGGAGGCTGAGGAAACCGTCGCGCACGTGCTCTTTGAGTGCACAGGCGTCACACAGATCAGGACACAGATCCTCGGAACTCCAGATCTTTCACAGATATACTACACAGGCCAGGAGACGTGATGTACTTCTGGAGGGAGGTGGGCTGGCTGCAATAACCACCAAAGGCCGCCATGGCCCACGCACAACGGTCCGCCTAAGGACTGAGTGCGGAAACCAAAACCTCAAGATAGATAGAAGAAGTGTCGCAAACGTCGCTATCGTTAATACCTTTACAATATTCAAGTGGGCAAGGAAACTTTCATTTTTCGTACACTATAATATAACATGTTTTAAAACCAAATTTTCCATTGTCGTATAGGTGGTGAAATCCAGCCAGACAGCTCCGGGTCAGTGTTCGTTGTGCCGCGTGGTGCTACCAGATGGCGCAACCTCCGTAGTGGGTGTCGAAGCGAGCGTGACGGTCGGCAGGCTGGTGGATAGGTTGCTGCAGAGACGGAACTTGTTGTGTACCACCTATGATGTGCTGTTGAAGGATGGCAGTCAGGTGAGGAAGCATATTGAATCACTAATGGTTTCAGTAACTAAAATTATGATTTTGAGGTTTTTTTTTTTAAATTGTCCACTAAGTATCCAAAACTAAGCAATATGTTGGTCCCTAGGGCTCGTCGACCACGATCGACCCGGCGTCGCCGTCCACGCTGCTGGGCGGGCGCGAGGCCGTGGTGGAGCGGCGCTGCGTGGTGCGCATCGAGCTGGCGGCGCGCTGTGTGGCCGTGCGGTGCCGCGCCGCGCGCCGCCTGCGCCACGTGCTGCGCCCCGTGCTGGCCCGGTACGCGCCGCACGCGCAGCAGCGCGCCGTGCTGCGGGACGGCGTGCTGCTGCACCCCGACACCCTCATGCAGGTGGGGCTCCTATACAGCACTGCACTATAGTAATAAGGCCCGCCGCGCCACGTGCTGCGCCCCGTGCTGGCCCGGTACGCGCCGCACGCGCAGCAGCGCGCCGTGCTGCGGGACGGCGTGCTGCTGCACCCCGACACCCTCATGCAGGTGGGGCTCCTATACAGCACTGCACTATAGTAATAAGGCCCGCCGCGCCACGTGCTGCGCCCCGTGCTGGCCCGGTACGCGCCGCACGCGCAGCAGCGCGCCGTGCTGCGGGACGGCGTGCTGCTGCACCCCGACACCCTCATGCAGGTGGGGCTCCTATACAGCACTGCACTATAGTAATAAGGCCCGCCGCGCCACGTGCTGCGCCCCGTGCTGGCCCGGTACGCGCCGCACGCGCAGCAGCGCGCCGTGCTGCGGGACGGCGTGCTGCTGCACCCCGACACCCTCATGCAGGTGGGGCTCCTATACAGCACTGCACTATAGTAATAAGGCCCGCCGCGCCACGTGCTGCGCCCCGTGCTGGCCCGGTACGCGCCGCACGCGCAGCAGCGCGCCGTGCTGCGGGACGGCGTGCTGCTGCACCCCGACACCCTCATGCAGGTGGGGCTCCTATACAGCACTGCACTATAGTAATAAGGCCCGCCGCGCCACGTGCTGCGCCCCGTGCTGGCCCGGTACGCGCCGCACGCGCAGCAGCGCGCCGTGCTGCGGGACGGCGTGCTGCTGCACCCCGACACCCTCATGCAGGTGGGGCTCCTATACAGCACTGCACTATAGTAATAAGGCCCGCCGCGCCACGTGCTGCGCCCCGTGCTGGCCCGGTACGCGCCGCACGCGCAGCAGCGCGCCGTGCTGCGGGACGGCGTGCTGCTGCACCCCGACACCCTCATGCAGGTGGGGCTCCTATACAGCACTGCACTATAGTAATAAGGCCCGCCGCGCCACGTGCTGCGCCCCGTGCTGGCCCGGTACGCGCCGCACGCGCAGCAGCGCGCCGTGCTGCGGGACGGCGTGCTGCTGCACCCCGACACCCTCATGCAGGTGGGGCTCCTATACAGCACTGCACTATAGTAATAAGGCCCGCCGCGCCACGTGCTGCGCCCCGTGCTGGCCCGGTACGCGCCGCACGCGCAGCAGCGCGCCGTGCTGCGGGACGGCGTGCTGCTGCACCCCGACACCCTCATGCAGGTGGGGCTCCTATACAGCACTGCACTATAGTAATAAGGCCCGCCGCGCCACGTGCTGCGCCCCGTGCTGGCCCGGTACGCGCCGCACGCGCAGCAGCGCGCCGTGCTGCGGGACGGCGTGCTGCTGCACCCCGACACCCTCATGCAGGTGGGGCTCCTATACAGCACTGCACTATAGTAATAAGGCCCGCCGCGCCACGTGCTGCGCCCCGTGCTGGCCCGGTACGCGCCGCACGCGCAGCAGCGCGCCGTGCTGCGGGACGGCGTGCTGCTGCACCCCGACACCCTCATGCAGGTGGGGCTCCTATACAGCACTGCACTATAGTAATAAGGCCCGCCGCGCCACGTGCTGCGCCCCGTGCTGGCCCGGTACGCGCCGCACGCGCAGCAGCGCGCCGTGCTGCGGGACGGCGTGCTGCTGCACCCCGACACCCTCATGCAGGTGGGGCTCCTATACAGCACTGCACTATAGTAATAAGGCCCGCCGCGCCACGTGCTGCGCCCCGTGCTGGCCCGGTACGCGCCGCACGCGCAGCAGCGCGCCGTGCTGCGGGACGGCGTGCTGCTGCACCCCGACACCCTCATGCAGGTGGGGCTCCTATACAGCACTGCACTATAGTAATAAGGCCCGCCGCGCCACGTGCTGCGCCCCGTGCTGGCCCGGTACGCGCCGCACGCGCAGCAGCGCGCCGTGCTGCGGGACGGCGTGCTGCTGCACCCCGACACCCTCATGCAGGTGGGGCTCCTATACAGCACTGCACTATAGTAATAAGGCCCGCCGCGCCACGTGCTGCGCCCCGTGCTGGCCCGGTACGCGCCGCACGCGCAGCAGCGCGCCGTGCTGCGGGACGGCGTGCTGCTGCACCCCGACACCCTCATGCAGGTGGGGCTCCTATACAGCACTGCACTATAGTAATAAGGCCCGCCGCGCCACGTGCTGCGCCCCGTGCTGGCCCGGTACGCGCCGCACGCGCAGCAGCGCGCCGTGCTGCGGGACGGCGTGCTGCTGCACCCCGACACCCTCATGCAGGTGGGGCTCCTATACAGCACTGCACTATAGTAATAAGGCCCGCCGCGCCACGTGCTGCGCCCCGTGCTGGCCCGGTACGCGCCGCACGCGCAGCAGCGCGCCGTGCTGCGGGACGGCGTGCTGCTGCACCCCGACACCCTCATGCAGGTGGGGCTCCTATACAGCACTGCACTATAGTAATAAGGCCCGCCGCGCCACGTGCTGCGCCCCGTGCTGGCCCGGTACGCGCCGCACGCGCAGCAGCGCGCCGTGCTGCGGGACGGCGTGCTGCTGCACCCCGACACCCTCATGCAGGTGGGGCTCCTATACAGCACTGCACTATAGTAATAAGGCCCGCCGCGCCACGTGCTGCGCCCCGTGCTGGCCCGGTACGCGCCGCACGCGCAGCAGCGCGCCGTGCTGCGGGACGGCGTGCTGCTGCACCCCGACACCCTCATGCAGGTGGGGCTCCTATACAGCACTGCACTATAGTAATAAGGCCCGCCGCGCCACGTGCTGCGCCCCGTGCTGGCCCGGTACGCGCCGCACGCGCAGCAGCGCGCCGTGCTGCGGGACGGCGTGCTGCTGCACCCCGACACCCTCATGCAGGTGGGGCTCCTATACAGCACTGCACTATAGTAATAAGGCCCGCCGCGCCACGTGCTGCGCCCCGTGCTGGCCCGGTACGCGCCGCACGCGCAGCAGCGCGCCGTGCTGCGGGACGGCGTGCTGCTGCACCCCGACACCCTCATGCAGGTGGGGCTCCTATACAGCACTGCACTATAGTAATAAGGCCCGCCGCGCCACGTGCTGCGCCCCGTGCTGGCCCGGTACGCGCCGCACGCGCAGCAGCGCGCCGTGCTGCGGGACGGCGTGCTGCTGCACCCCGACACCCTCATGCAGGTGGGGCTCCTATACAGCACTGCACTATAGTAATAAGGCCCGCCGCGCCACGTGCTGCGCCCCGTGCTGGCCCGGTACGCGCCGCACGCGCAGCAGCGCGCCGTGCTGCGGGACGGCGTGCTGCTGCACCCCGACACCCTCATGCAGGTGGGGCTCCTATACAGCACTGCACTATAGTAATAAGGCTGACGGTTTTGTAACTCTAACAATCGACAAAATCCTCGTACTACCTCGTTACGTTAAAAAAGCACTTCATATCTAATTCATAATTTCATTTTCTCAAGAATTACCTCTCTTCTTCTACAGGAACTAGACGGCGCCCGTCTTCAAATAGTGGACGTCTCAGAAAATGGCGAATATCGAGCCTCGGCAGGTGAACCGCAGAGAGACAACGACAATGACTCGCTCAGCGACCTCGCCGTCAGGCTGCAGGACGACGGACTCAGACAGCAAGACGATCAGGTACATTAAACTATACAGCCCAGAGTAGATCGAATAAACAACAAAAAAAAAACAACAACCGACTTCCGAAAAACACTACAAAATGAAAAAAATATTTATTTCGGAGTCGGTTGGTTTTGTATTTTCGAATTTACGAGGCACCAAATAAAATAAGAATCATCAAAATCGGTTCACCCAGTAGAAAGTTCTGAGGTACAGACGCCAGCACATCAAGTTACCACAATCTGTCAAATTTCTTTGATAGTATTTCAACTTTATTGCAAAGACATAAGGTTCATTTTTAATTGAGAAAATTTGACAGTTAGGGATAGCTTGATGTGCTGGCGTCTGTACCAACATTTTAAAAAAATACAGTCGAATTAAGAACCTCCTCCTTTTTTGAAGTCTGTTAAAAACAGACCAGAATCAAGACTACAAAATCTTTCGACCACAATTTGGTATAGGTAGAATTCTTACCCAACCTCATAAAGAACGCTCAAATTAATAAATTCTAGAACACGTTCTCAAATCCGAAAAGTTCTAAGAAAATTGTACAGAGGCCAGCACATTAAGCTTCCCCAATCTGACTATATTTTTTTTCATAGATTTTCAACTGTATTACAAAAGTATAAGGTTCATGTTCAATTGGGAACATTTGACCGTTTGTACGTACTCAATGCAGAACCAGTGCTGTCAATTTTTTCTTTGGCATCTCTGTATCCCCCGCCACATCGCTTACTACGACATTTGACAGTTTGGACAAGAAACGCCACATCTACTAATCAGTCAGCGCGTTTCACCACTTACAGTTTTGGCATTTACTACATTGTTTATATTCCTACGCAGCTCTAATTTGCCTACTAAGTAGCCAGATAGACAAGGACGGCAAATAATCCCTCGCAACAACCCTGACGGAACTGAAGTGGAAATATACCCAATTTTTTGCCGGCCGGCCGGCTGGTCTAATTGCGGCATATTTTTGGAAAGCTTGTGATATGAAAAAAATGTATGGAGAGGTGTGTTCTTTAATTTAAATAGGGTATATTTATGTGAATAAAACGAAAAGTTTTCGGGCGCCGTCAGTAGGGACTGGTCACCTCTTAGCTGCCACGGCTGTTTTAATATTTAAATTAATTTTGAATTGTTTTTTAAATCTTGTAATTATGGACGCTTTTATTAAGTTCTGCATCGTTCTCACGTGTATATTTCAACATGAGTGATGTAACCCAGTTTTTGTAAACATATTTTGATTTAAAAGAGTGTCCATGGAGTTTCTTGCCCGTTCTTCTCCATAGGTACCTACTGCTTTGGAATGGGCAACTTCATCTTCCTGACTGACCGACCCCTTGACAATTCAAAAGTGCCTGTAATTGGTTTATTTGAAATAAATGCTGAGTTTGAGTTTGAAATAATGTTTTTTTTTTTCTATCCACTTTTGTACAAGAATTCGGAAAATTTCACTTACACTGATTTCAAAGTAGTATGAATACTTAATACAAGGTAGTATTGGACAATTCTTTTTTAAATTAGATAGCTAATTTCATAACGATCCCAAAAACATAAGTTACGTAGGGCTCCCTTCTATAGCATTTGAGATATCTGTATTTTAAGCCCACGTGGCGTTATGGCCTGGCGACGCCCGATCGCCCGTGGCGGTTGCGCGCCGGCGCGCGGAGAATCTGTGGCGGTTTAGCGGTTATCTTTAAACAAATAGGAAAGAGGAAGGCATCTAATTGAGTGACCATAATATTAACAGTGTATGTCTCGTTGTTTCAGAGCGTAAGCACAGCTAGCGGCAGCAGTCGCGGCAGCACCACGGGCGCGTCAGGGACGCGCGTGCGGGCCGCTCTCAGGCCCGGCCCGCCGCTGCATCATCATCCACCTGGTTAGTACTCTTATACCAAGTCTTTATATGTCCCAAAAACACATTTAAAAAGAAAATACCAACCCAATAAGACTTCTTTGGAAAAACCTTAAAATGTTCCACATCTCCAAAATAATCCAGTATTGAATGCACCTAATGAAGGCCCTGACCACACTGATTTGACACAATTTAGATGCAGTATTTGACGTAGATATGCCACACTGAGCTTTTGAAAAAGCTGGCCATGTCATGATTTTTTGTATCCTGGGTATTACTGTAGTTCACCACATGCTCGTCTAAAAATTTTCAAAATAACTGAAATTTTCTTTATACCCATAACTACTGGGTGTATTCAAGGGTATATACATACAAAAGGATATGCTACAGACCACCAAACTGAACAACTTTAACTATGGGACCAACTCCGAAATCGTGAAAAAAAATCACCTTTTTTTTTTTTAAGGCTGGGAAGTCATCCAATGACTGCTCCCGCTCTGGGTGGAGCGGAAGGGAGTGTCAGACTCTTACTGACTAAAACCCATCCATGTTCCTTCCGTAGGTTCCCTACATTTCGACGAGTCACGTGACCAAAAATGTATAAAACAGCTGATTTTTTTTTTGCGATTTCGGAGTTGGTCGCATTGTAAAAGTTGTTTAGTTTGGTGATCTGTAGCATAAGCTTTTGTATGTATACCTATATATACACTTTCGGTTACACCCTGTATACAAAATAGCAAAATCTACGTCAGAAAACCAGTACCGTAGTAACATAGTAACACTATAATATTTTCCCACAGATTTCCTAGAGAATCTCCGCGAGACTCAGCGCCAGAGGCTACAGAACAAGAGCGACTCGTCCCCGCCAGCATCCCCGCCGCCCTCCGCGGCCCGCACCCCTCCCCCGCTGCCGCCCAAGCCCTCGCACCGCGCGGCTCCCACCGTCGTCTGAGCACAGTGCACCGAGCCACGGTGCTTGATCACGTCTCCGACAGACTTCGGCGCCCTCGAAGTCGAAATCGCCCCAGCTACAGGAAGCTTGAAGAACAGAAGTAATCTGGCGTAGAAAATCGGGTTTCCTTAGCTTGAATAACCACCTTAAAGGAGGTTATGTTTCGGCGCATATTTTTTTTATTATTGTGGGTTTGCATGTGCGCAATCATTGATGATCATTGTCACACTAGTAGCAAAGCTGTCAAAAAAATATGCAAAAAATAAAATACATTCTTACGTAAGTAACATTATTACTGTTATAATAACTTTAGTACTGACAACAAGAGATGAAGTATATTTGTAAATATAGCTGTTAACGAGCTGATTAAATAAATCTCATAATTAATATCATGTACAAAGTGTTTGCCATCGGAGTATGTCCTTATGACTATTGGCACAAGGGTGATTACACATTAAGATGTAATGAATTTGACGAGAATGGGAAGTCAGCTTTATTGTAGCGGATTATATGAGTATAAGAAATTAATATATTGCTAATATTCTTTAAAATGCTAAAAGGCATATTATGATTTTGTTTACTTTGGAGTACAAAATAAGATATTTACATCAATCAAACATAAAATTTAAACAAGTTATATTTCAACGTAAACAACGTCCAGGAGAAACAAACGCAAAAAGGTAGTAATATTAGTGTACATTAGATTATTTGTAAATACAATATTTGTATTACTTTTGGTGCCTTCCATAGACATAAGACTGCACTAACATATCTATACGAATGTATGAAAAAAATTAATGGCTTCTTTTCAAATTATATTACGATGTAAATCTTAAGTTTAAACTGGATAATACAGGAGCATTTATGTGTATTTTATTTGAATGTAAATAATATGTGGCGGAGTCGTTAGTAAAATGTTTGATAAACTATAAAAAAAAAGGTGTAAAATTAGAATTTAGACTGAATGAATTATGAAAATCACTTTATTGATTAAATAGTGACAAATGAATTTTGAACACGTTTTTAATTTTGAATACCAAAATCAATCCCAACAAATCAAATCTGAAATCATCTTCACGGCTTCATGCCAGTGAATTAATATTATTATGCTTAAATGATTATACATACTGACATGTAAAAAAAAATTGGTTGCCTGTAAAGTCGGTATACGGGCGAAAGTTTTACGTGACAACGACTTTGAGTGGTAAAATAATTTTAATGTGAATATTCATTCGTATAGTAGGAAGAAGGATCACTTTTTATGTCTGTCTCTCTCGCTCTTAGGCGGGCTAACCATGCCCGAGTGGAAGGGACGCGTGCCTCTCACTCGCTCTCATTGTGAGCGCATAACGTGAGCGGAGCGTAACGCAGTTTCTTGAAGTGACACCCGGCAAACCAATTTATAAGACGTTGTCACGTCAAAAATGTGTAAATTGTTATATGAGTTATGAAGGTGTGAGATTATATCTAAGTCGACGCTGCAAACAAAGCTTTCCATCATCAAGTAATTGGCACTACTTACTAGGCCTTTTAAATGTAACAGTAATTCCCCAGCTGTGCAGCTGTGAGCCCGGGAAGCCTCAATGCCCTCAATCTACAACCCGTGTCTACTCTCGCATCATAAAGTACAAACAACCAGCGCCATCTATCTGCATTGAAAGCAACTAGTATAACAGCAGTTATCAGGATCTACTGATGCAATCTACTTATCAGACTTACTAGCGCCATCTATCAACTCTTAGAGAAACTAACATATTGTAATTGTAATTGAATCCTGGATCCTGAATTCTCTCAGCATTCTTTTATTAACTTGGAAATATTACTATAAATCATATTCAATTATAAAATTGTAGTTATTTATTATTTATTTATTTAAACTTTTCGCACACAATAAAGGTACAAAGGCGGACTTAATGCCTAAACCTATTAGCTTTTATTCTGCTGGGAACAGCCCGTACCAATCACCGATTGATACGGGCTGTTCCCAGCCAATGTCCCGCTAGATGGCGCTGAAGGCTACATTTCTAGTTTATTTGAGTTTTTGCGTAATTGGAAAACTATTATGTCGTAGGAATAGTGTTCGCGGTTACTAAATATTATAATTTATTGAAATATGTCATATCATTGCCTTAAAATCCACCCAATTCGGTAAAAGGATGTATTTTAACATCTGCCATTGCATACAGGGTCGTTTACACACACAGACGTATACAAAAATGTTTACTAAAATTGAACACTAGATGGCGTGAATGTACAAAACAAGTTTTCCATTTTTCTGTATGGGTAGACAGAACTTCAAAACACCACCTGCTATGTTTTATATTCTAAAAGATTGTTATAAAAATAAAACTTATACTCGGTTAAATTTTAGTCGTTTTAATCCCCTTAAGGGGTCATTGTACACATTATAACGAGCAACTTTTACTATGGGACCGAACCTGAAATCGCAAAAAAATAATCAGATTTTCAGTACATTTATGTTATCCTAACTCGTCAAAATGTACTGCACAGCTGATTTTTTTTTCGCGATTTCAGGTTCGTTCCCATAGTAAAAGTTGCTCGTTATAATGTGTACAATGACCCCTTAAGGGGATTAAAACGACTAAAATTTAACCGAGTATTTGTTGGCGTAAACTATTTTATTGATAAATAATTTTGGGAAATAAATAATGTCAAAATTGATTACAATAAAACGCAGTTTTATTTTATTACATGTTTTTTTATCAAAACATGTATTTGAAGTAGCATATAATATGCTGATCCATGCCTATTCACTCAAAACTAATAACACTAATGATTTGTAACAGTAACAATTATTTCAATGTTATTTTAAACATTTAATAACCAACACGTAAGAATAATTCATAAACAAGATACAACAACAAATCTAAAACACTTTATTATGTGATAATGATAATAACCAGGAAGGTGAAAAACATATTTCCGATTTCGACGCACTCAAAAGCTTTTAGTAAAACATAGGTAAGCATGTATGCCTAATGAAGTATTATTTCACCTTCTGATTTTACAGTAAATACAAAATAAAAAGAAATATACAGTGGTTATGTAGATTCTAAACAAACTACCACCAAAATACAATTAGAACAAAAATCATTTGACTTGTTGATTTCAGATTCTAAACAAACTACTACCAAAATACAATTAGAACAAAAATCATTTGACTTGTTGCTTTCACCCTCTGCCTTAAAACTAGCAGTCAAACAGTCACTCCTATGAGTATTACATATATAAATCATTATCATGCTGTCCTACAGTGGAGATTTCAATCAAAGCAATGTCTTCTGGTGACTTTTGGAATTCTGTTAGCCGTTCTTCACACTGTATTTTCAACTGTGCTTCGTCAATATCAATAGGATCACAAGCTTCGGGTCCATAGTGCTTATCCGGTTGGTTTTTCTCTCTTGGAGCAAATAATCGTTTGCGTGTCAAAGATTGCTGTCGTATTCTGCTCTGTTCCTTCCGTTTTATGTACTTTTTAAAATGTGTCCCTGGGCTCTGTGTGGTCTGCTTTTTCCATGCAGTTTCATGCCATTTGTGTCCCTTAGCAAGTGATAGGCCTGAAAACATATTTAAATGTTATATTTAAAAAAAGAAATGTTGCATTATTGCATATAAATTGGAATAAATAAGGGCTGGAGAATGATGATATTCCATCACAATCAAAGAATTTCTTACTGGTTCTAATAATTTCTGACTGTTATTACTGTATATTTACCTGCCACATGAACACGCCGCTGGTAAGAACCCCCTTTTCCTAAACTTATTCGTTTTCCACAGTTGAATTTGTTTATTACGCTCATAAAGTTTTCTGCCACATTTGTTGTCTCATTAGACAAACGACCTGCCTTCAAAGCAATTTTTTCATTGGCTGCATAAATCTGAGCCCACACCTCTGGAGCATTATTTTTCAGACTTTCTACATGATTTTCTTCCTTCTTTTCAGTTTCATCTGTTAATGTTTTATTGACGTTGCAGTAATAATTCTTGCAGTTTTCATGTACTCCGAATACATGAAGCGGGCCATTTCTCAATTCTGCTGCCATAGCAGTATGCTCACTGCTACACATGATAATTTTCCGTGCTACTAGTGTAAGCTTCATCACCTTCGGCTTCAGAATATTTCGCCCAGAAAGAGGGAGTTTAGTGTTGACCAAGATCTAAAAAGCACAAAATATAAATACAGAATAATATGCTTCACTGATCTTGAATTGACTTTACAAATTTGACTTATTAATTTACCTTGTAGAGTGCACTGGTATAGATTTTGATAACATGATTCTTGCATTCAATTTTTTTTATTATGTTCCCATATGACACTTTCTCTTTCAATTTTGCATACACAGAGGAGTCTCCGTTACCAATAAAACTCAAATAGCGAAGTTGATGTATTTCTTCACTGTTTTGAAAACCTTCCACAATAATATCTGATTCCATTGCTGTAGATGGTCCAGTAAAATTTTTGCAGCAGTGATGTGCTTTCATATCCAGGTTTCTCCTCTCATAATATTGACATGTATAACAATATTTGTTTCTAACACCAAGAAATAGTCATTTTTTAGTTTCTTTACCAATAATGCAGGCCTGGAAATGAAAAGCAACACTTGTAAAAATAATGCACATAGGTAATTAAAATGTCATAAAGAACTAAATTTGTTTTTAGTAAAATATTAACTTACCATACCAGATGATGAATCAAAGTTATGCCCATATGACCTTTTCAACCATCCTCCATCTACATATACAGTAACAAATGGAACACCGTCTGAAGACACATGACCTTTTTGTATTGCAATTGATGTTTCTTGTTGATCAGCTATTTTAATTTCCTCTGTCAAATGTTCAAACCACACACTGCCTAATTTTTTTTCAATACGACGTAATTTGTTAGCTGACATTGTTGGAATATCCATAAGACTTGTTATATGAGCTGCTTGAGTGTAGAAGCTACCAGAAGTGACAGTTGCCCACACAAATGCAGTATTTATTTTATCACTGCTCTCCGTAAAATGCCTCCACGCTTTATCACACATACTGCACTTGAAAATTAATTCACTTCGAAATCCATCAAGTCTTTCACTAACAAATTCAATTTGTGAAGATTCACACATATTTCGATGTCTTTCCATAAGAAATGCCCACTGTATTACATGCTTCAAGTCCACAATGCGATACCCAGATATTCCAGATAAACATTTATTTGGACCAGGTTCCACAATCATTTGAAATGAATCAATTTCCGGATCAGGTTGCGGCCAATTAATCTCTAAAGGTTCAACCACAGGTTCAGCTGTCACTGTGCTAGTACTACTAGGAGCACTGTAGGTGGCCTCTAAGCGGATTTTCGGTTTTACACGAATATATGTTCTTGGTTGTATAATATGTTCTGGGTACTGAAAGAAAAAAAAACAAATTGTGATAACCATAATAAAAGTATAATACCTATATCCTAGATCTATTTTCTCCTTTCTCAATATTTCGTAGGTTTTTTTTACGTCATCTTATGGTTTTAGACTAAAGCAGCCCACATGACGACCTACTGACCCTACATACACGTAGTGTTCCTTTTACGATCAACAATAAACCATGTTGATACATACATTATAGAGTTATCTAAGACGATTTCTCGTGTTTACGAAGAAGTCGGATACAGAATTAGTTGTATTATGCAGGTTCACTTACCTCCCTTCAGCATAATATCTCCTTCTTCCACTTCGAACTCGTTTCAAAGATTTGCGCGACCCCGAATATTCGTGTTGTCTGTACGACGCCTTGCTTGTTCGAACAGACATTGTAGACGTAATCTAAATCAGAAATATAGAAATCAAATGAAAAACGAAAGAATAAGTTCCTTTTAGACACTCAGTATTTGAATAAAATAAATATCTTATGTCACATGCATTGAAAGATCTATCAATCTTTTATGATTGAGTTGCGTTCTGAAATAAAATCTAAGAAAATAAAATATAACACTAAAATTTACTTATCTTTATATTTCAATGTTATCTTTATACACCTGGTAGAACTGGCCGACGAATATAGATATATATATTAGATTCAGCGATTTATTTTTAAACAATAAATTACAGAACAAAAAAAAAGGATTGTAAGTAACTGAATTATGTTTGTTTCTGAACGCACCGAGTCGCGCGCCGGCGCGCGGTGCTCGGAGTACATACCTACTTTGATAAAACAAACTAATAATATTGTGTGTCTGTCTGAAAATTCGGAAAAGCATATTTTGCCAATGTTTGCAAGTTTAATTTTGTGACTACTTTGGTAGTTTACCGATTTATAATAATTGTATATATCGTTGTTTAAAAAATATTCAAACACAATATGATACACTGATTTATCACTGGTTTCAGTGATGAACTGATGAGTCAATGTTAGCCACAATACTAATCACTTTCGTCATACGTGTGTATGATTGATGTGATTAGCAAGGTGGTGATATTTCAGAAAAATCACGGGCCAGTTTGTTGTTTTTAATCCCACCGAAAATATAATTGCGTTATTAGAATAATTAATTACTATACCTACGATAAATTACAATATAGTCTCAAATGCATACTAGAGAAATATTGCAATTTGAATCAATTAAAATGCACAGCATACAAAAATAAATTCTCAACACAAGAAGTTCCGCGCGCAAATCATAGCGCGTAGCAATGAAAATCAAGAATGTAATTTTATATCGAGTCGACCAAAGTAAAAGTACCTACCTAGACAATACATTGACCTCTAGACGAATAGAGGTCACTGGTCAGGTACCTACATACAAATACAGACAGACCTATGCCTACGACCACGCTACGAGTTGCCAGTGTTGCCACACAACAATAATGAGTAATAAAATTGTTTACAAAAAAAAAACAAAGATTTCTAAGGTCATTAGTTTTATTTTATTTTATTGTAATTTTTTTATGAACGATTGGAAATGAAATTACTCAATTATTGCAGTTAGAACTTTGATTTATTAGAATTATAAGATAATGAACGCGATCGCGCACGACATCTAGCGCGTCAATGTTTAAACATCGCCTTTCGTTTGCTTGTCAAAAGTCACGCACACTACTGTAGAAGTGTCAAATTTTGCCGGTATTTCACTGTTGTTTTTCTAAGTAAATAATGTAAGTTATTGATTAAAAAGGTCGATCGCGGACACATTTCATTGTAGAGAAGTGATAAAATGATTAGTTTTAATGAAAGAGTGTCTGTGTTTAGTGTATAAATGTATTCAAAAATGTATGGACGGAGGGGCGGTACATCCACCTTATGCTTAGAATATTTCAAAATAATCTAGAGGGGATGGTAATTTGACTTCCTGCGAGAGAGGGAGATGCACTTTTTGGGCGGGTAAGACGGGTGAGCGTGGCTAATCGTTAATCTGTGTTTTTGTGATTGATTACGAATTATAAGACAAGTGACTGAGTGTTCCTATTGTTTCAAGTTACTGAACGCCCATTACATAAGTATGATGTCCGATTCTCTGACTTTTCGGACCCAGAAATACATTGCGATACGGTGTCTTCACTGTTTAAGTTGTCCAATAGTCAATTTATTTAAATTCAATTTGAGTGATTCTCGCAGAGCATTCGTGACAATCAATAGACGCATTGTATTAATTTTCTGACTACCAAACCAATCATCATGAATAGGGGTTCCATGGTCGTATGGTGGCTCACAAAGACCTAAGATCTACGATCATGCTATAATATTATTTAATTGTTTCCGTTATCGGCTATAGTTGGGTGTTAAGATTCTGCTTACTCTTCTATCCACGGAATAGAAAAAACAGTGGAAGTGCCCTTAGACTTTCTTAATACGGGAACCAGTGTCGCCAAACTCACACATTTGCAAATTAAAATGTACATTGCAATACACAGAAAACGATGATATAATTGGCTACAAATTATAAATGCAACTTTGGCGAAAAGTTTATTTATTGTTGTTCAAAAGAAAGTCTTATTACAACTCGGCAACGTTGTTTTTATTTTACACGTCACAATCAATGAAGACCATTTTTCCATCTAACAATCAAATTCTAGCAATCAACAACGAGTTCAGCTACTCAACGCTAGAGGGCGCTGAAACCAAATTTACTCTATTTAGCACGCTAACTTTATTGAAATAGATGTCATATTCGTATGCACCTGTTATCGATTTTTCTACTCAGCTAGGGATGCGGACAAGATTTCGATAATTTAATGTCGATGTTTGTACATAGTAATAATTCAAATCTTTTATCTTTGGGCCAAAGTCCGATTAGAATAAAAGCTAAAATGGTTAAATGAAACGATAAGTAGTGTAGCAACACCTTAACGTTTGTGTGTGGATTTGACCTTATGCGCGGCAACGGTAGACAATACCTCGCCTGCGCACTCAGACTCCCGCCAACAGATAGTGGACGAAAGATCGCGCGACGGTACGCCACGCTCGCGAACCGCTCGTAAAGTTTTAGTTTGTTTTACCATTTACCTGTTTGTGCCGTGTATACTGTTTATTTTTACCTTTATTATATACTTTTAACTGTTAACGTGCATTCGAACTCATTTAATATACCCAACACACAACCCTGAGAAAATAACTTTCCTACAGTAGTAAATTAAAAATATTTGAAATAAAACATATTTGTTCAATAGTTGTCGTTTTGACGGTTTTATATTTAATTTTAACAAGTGATGCAAGCGTATATTGACATATTTTATCGATACCAAACTATTTGAATGTGTCCCATCCCTAATCGAGTAGCGTCGAAGTTTCTAGAATGTATACGATGATATTCAAGACAGCGAGCAAGTTGATTTAGACTTTGAATAATGGACATAAGGTAGTTTTTAGTTCGCAACAATGTAATAAATATGGTTTTGTCAATAAAAACAATTATATTGAAGTATATCATAGTTTTATACTTACTGGTGATTCGATACACCTCCGCAAGATACATTTTTTATCCTGCTATCATTATTGCATGTAAAGATTGCACAATAAGGCATGTTTGAAATATGTTTTGTTATGTTCGAGACGTCGTATCCCAGCAAGTAGCTAGTCGCGACTGAGCCGGTGTTGCGGAGGTCCGCATAATTGTGACACAGCTGCGGTAGCTGCGTGGCACTTCCAGAAGCCACACCGACATTACAGTAGCGCCATCTAGCAGCATGTTAGCACGATTCGCAGATGTGACAACATAATAAGTCTGAAACCATCCTATAGATGGCGCCTAGAGGCTCGAAAACTCAGATCCTCACTATAGTTGGTTTCTTCGTTCATTTTCTATTGTCTACTTTTATCTATTACATTGTTAATGCTAGACTGAGTATAATGCTTTGGCCTTACCACCACATCATTAGATATCGGTCAATTATTGAGCACGATGATGATAGTATAGAAAATATCGTGATTTCTTTAAAAAAATAATTAACTTAGGAACTCCGAAACCAGTCCAATAGATGGCACCTAGTGGCTTAAAATCTCAGATCCTGACTGACTGAATATACTTGGGTTTTATATTGTCGTTATTTTATTTTGTTATATGCTGTGGATAACGGTGTGAGTTTCACATTTATATCTTTGTTTATATTATTTGCGCAGATATAATGTGTTACTGTTTGTTTGTCCCAAATAAATAAATAAATAGATTTCAATAAACTATTACTAAGCAGAGGAAAAACAAATCTAAACAATAAACACTACACTTTATTTACAAATCTACAACTTATTTATCGGCGATGGCCGCTGCAGCTGGTGGCGCTTCAATTTGTTTCGTTGCCTCCTCACTTTCCACCTTCACAATCTCTGGTTCGGGTTCTGGCATTATCCTGGTTAGCTTTGAAGGTTCCTTGGGTGGGGTCCAGTCAGGGATGATCTTATCGTGAATGCGCCAGGTACCATAGAGGTTGGATAGGTGCTTTTCGAAGACTATATATTCTAAGACGTCTTTGGCTAGGATTTCGCTGCCGTGTAACAGGCGACCGAAACGATCGTAAACGGCCAGCTGTTGGCGGGTGTGGAAACGTACTGTGACCTGGGGAAGAATGTTTTTCTTTAGCTGACAAACTTAAATAAATAATTGAATTTTCATATAAACATGATTTTTTGGGTGGTTTTAGTTGGGGTGCGGTTTTAAACCCCGGATTTAAGGGGGACAACTTCAGGGGGCGGCAAATTCAAGCGTAGGTGACAAATGTACCATCCAGTGCACCGCAACATGGCACTATAAAAAGGCTATCTGTCTATCTTTTCTAACAGATCTATACCGCGGCGTACCACAGGCGGATGAGCGCCTCTGTGGCCAAAACATAAGGAGAAAATCCTAAATATTACTTCGCGTAGCGGGTGCGGGGCGCGGGGGTCACCTGCACTTTCCAATGTCAGTGAGTGCAAAGGCGACACGATTTCCTTTAATGTTATACCCAAAACTGGCCCTCTGTTCTTCTCCATAGGTCCCTACTGTTTTGGAATAGGCAAATACCTTCATCTCTCTGACTGACAGACCACTTTACAATAAATTCAAAAGTGCCTGTAATTGGTTTATTTGAAATAAATACTTTGAGTGTGAGTTAGTGAGCTTAGAGGATTATCAATCAATCAAATTTGACTAATATGTTGCTGGCAAAATATCCTAGATCTAGTGCTGTTTAGTTTAGGAACTACTGAATTTTGTGATCAATTTTACAGCCACAACCACAGGACCATACATAGAAAACAGTACTTGGAACAATATTTATGTCAATTGAGCTAAATTACCTTTCATACTTCTGATTCCATTTGATCACACAACTGAAAATATTTATTATCTGTCTGTAACTTCTTAGTAGTCTTTAAGCCTATTTACAGAAAGTAATGAATACAAACCTGTCCAAATATATTCTCCTTGCTAACAACATCAGTACACCGGGCATGCACCACCCTTGGGGGCTCCAGTGACTCCAAGAACTTCCACCTGATAGTCTTCTGACGACTGTTATGTCTAAACTCAGGATATGCCTTCTCTGTCACATACGACCTGAGAGCCCTTGTATCATCATTTGCTAGACTTTCATGGGCCTTGATGTAAGTATTTTGAGCTTGTAATACAAATTCCTTTTGGTCAAATTCTTCCTCATAAGATTTGATCTTCCGTATTGCCATCATGGATTTGGATTTCTTTTCAAGGAGTTGTACAGCTTGCTTGGCACGGGTTGTAGAAACTAAGGAGGCCTTGCCGTCGCCTTCTGGTGGAACATATTGCTCAAAGACACCACCTGAAGTAAAAGATTTTATTTTTGAGTATTTTGAAGATAGCTGCTAACCTTATAACACATCATTTTAACTGATCTTAAGATGATTTAATGCTTTTGGGAGCTTCACATTAATTGTAATAATGGTGGAGTTTTATATCTTATTTTAACAGCCCAACACCTTACTGGGCTAATGTTTGGAATCTTCTTTGCATTGATGGCAATCTAAATATACTTGGTCCAGAGTTGGGCTACATGTTTGGCGCTATCACTACCTGTTAATGTTTGGAATAATAATAATTGATAAAAACTATGAAATTACTGTCTAGCTACTTCCAATTTACTTCTTCTAATGTAGGTACTGGTTCACACAAACCTGTAGCAGCAATATAGAAGGGACGCTCCATCCAAGGCCTTGGAGGCAAAATCCCTCTTTCCTTCATCTTCTGCCTGATTCGCTCCGGACTCAGCTCAGTAATGTCTTCATTCGGTTTGGGCAGCTCTACTTTGAGGTACTTCTGGGCCCTCAATTTCTTGAATTTCGGGATATAATGCTTTGATGTAGTGGTACGAGCTGGTTGTGTGAAAATCACAGGTGCAATGCGTAGTGCACCCATCTGGAAATTGTATTTTCGTTTGTGTATTTAATTTATAATCATTTAAACTACAGTACCCAAAGCTCATTGAGAAGTACAAACCTTTGTTAGAAGAGAGTTCGCCATTGTAACTGATAAACAGCTGCTGCTGCTCAGTATGTAAACAATAGCAATTGTTTTTTTCAATACGAATATCGATACATTTGTAACAAGTGATTCCAGTAGATAGAATAACCTAAAATCAAAATAATGATAATCACGGACAGGGACAGGGACGAACGGCGCCACCGTCGAGACCACAGACATGCACAGATTATCAAATTAATGTCTAATGCTAACTGAAAAAAAACTAGATTCGATTAATTTTATTTATAGAATAATTGAAAACATTAGCAAACGAATCAATTATGTTGTAAAAAATGTATAAACCAATATATTTATTTCTTATGAAAACTCAGATCCTATAAATTCCTATGCCAACGCAGGTCATATGTTTATGAACAAAAAATGTCTATGGTGTTTTGTTTTTTCTGCCATTTTTAGTCAAATACTTTACATTCAAATTGTGTTTTTTTAATAAAGTGATACAAAATTTATCAAATTTATTGTGTCGTCTTTTAAAATATTTTTATTCTTATTAAAACTTAGATTGTGCTGATAATTATCAATATTGTAAATTTTTATTGGTTTGTCTTTTGAAGCATTTCTGTCTCCTAGGAGCCTAATACGTGCTTTAGACTGATATTTTACCTAAATATAAGTAAATTTCAGAAACAATTCTTATCCTTTAATTTCAAAGGCATCAACATAATAAACTAGAAAGGAAAACGCTCGAGCAAATTTGAATCGATCGTCACGATTCAACCGGACATCCGGCGACTCCATAGTCCATACACGTTGTCTCTAGCACAGGGGAATAGAGATCGCGCAGCGTTTCTTTCTTTTCTGAACAGGCGCAGTCCTAGAGAACTCGCAAAAGGAGTAAAAGGCTCCTACATAACCTGTCACTACGTAAGTATCAGTGCACATACTACTTTATAGCGCGTCGTTGCTTTGTTCGCTATTAAGAATCGTGAATCTTAACTCCTTGGAGTCCTTGCTGAGTCATAACCAGGTGATCTCGTTATCACTCAGGTTGTGGAATATTCCTTTTGGACTTGTTCGGTGCTGCCGTCAATCTAGAAGTAAGTGGATCGCGTTCGGACGCCATAACAGTAGGACGAAGGGTCGAGCCTGGGGTTGCGTGGCGCACCGCGGGCGATGACCTTTTAACGGAATGGACCTTTATTAATTGCCACGTGTTTTTCTTTTCAGCAATATATTGTATGAGTCAGAAGGTAGAAAAACCAGTATTATCGGGTCAACGGATCAAGACCAGAAAAAGAGGTAATTTATTTTTTATTACTTATTTTCACTTAGATGTTGGACAGTTGCCCAGATTCCTTGTTTGCGAGGCGGGTTACTTCCTTACTTGCTCAAAGTTGGTTAATCTCATGTCAACTTCGCACGTTTCATGAAGACGCGAGTTTCTGTGGTATAAACATCGGGTCGTTAATTTAATAACGTTTGCCTTGGCCGTGACACTGTCCTACACAATATTTTTAGCCAATTTTCTTTGTAGAATGTTGTTGTAATCATAGTGATATAGGTCACGTGTATTTTGCAATTTGTTTCTCAAACAATGACTCCTTCAGTGAATCATGAGTCTTCAATCTTCCAACTTCATCACAAATTATATTTGATAAAATAGGAAGTAGGTACTTGCATATTCATAATTACTTTTGAATTTGTCTTTGTGCATACACATTATTTTTGAGTTTGCCGTTTCACAGATGAGTTATTGAGTTAAAGTACCTATTATTAATTATTCTTTTTTTTAAACTCGTCATAATAAATAATCAATAGTTCTGCAAAATATTTTCTTCTTGACAAAGTTATCTTCCTGTATTTCTAATATTTTATCTTTATTTTATAACCAATATAAAACAATAATATTACATGTAGTAAATAATGTCTTAAATAAAAATATTCAACTTAAACCAAAGTTGCAAAACAATTACAACATAACTCTATTCTTTCTCTTGTTGAGATACCAGCAATTCCTCTATCTAGGGTAGGTAACATATATTTTTATTCTGTCATTGATAATATTGGTGTATTCAGCCTACAAGCCGACGAATCATCTGACCTCAGTCATATTCAATTGACTTTCTCTTAGCCACTTCAAACTGTAAAATTTTAAGTGAAATTATACATTTTTAGATTCTGTTTTAATTACATAGTAATTATTGTAATTTTATTTTTACAACCAGAGGTTCCCCGATATAGTATTTCTGAAGACAGTATTTCCTTTACTTGTTTAAAAAAAATGTTTTTAAATGTTTCTTATTTAGAAAAAACACATAAAATAAAAGCCTGCTTTATTATTCTGTCCTACTTTCTCTGACAACCTTGACTTCATTTCTTCAGCTTGCCAAGGTTCCAGCTTTATCTTTGATGCCATTATGAAAAACAATAAATCTCGAAAGATCTAACCTCTTTTATACATCATTCTATAATATGTTGTCCTTTGTGTTGTCTTTGACAAAGTACTTTCTTTTGGGACTTGGCAACAAAAGTTCAATGACCTTTTGACAATCAGACCTGTCTTAATAATATGTACTTGTAGATGGTAGTTTTTATCAACAAGCTACTAACAATTACTTCATTGAAACACTAATTAATGACCTAAGATTTATTTAATTAATAAAAATCACAATGTTTGCTCATGCAACTGAAAATATACACACATTTAATCGAAAATAAATCCTTTTAATTTCAAAGTCATTTTAATTTGTATAAAAATGTCAGAGATGTGACTCAAATACCTAAATTGCTGAGCAGTAGTTATTTCAATTGTTACAACTCTCCCTTGTTACAAATATAGCTTGGACTTTGTAATGGACAATAACCTCAATGGTTATGATTGTGCTGATCTAACAGATCCTATTTTATTTATTAAATTAATTACAACAGTTGTTGTTATTTATCCTCAAACATTACCAAATTCATTTTTGCAGCAATTGTCTTGCTCACTGTCGTGTTTGGCGTTAGCCGCGTGGGATAGTTGAAATTTTACAGGACTAAAAAAAGTCTTTTCACTGATAGGTACCAAACTTACGTAAAGGACACTGGCAAACGCCCATACTTCGTCAGGCCCACTTTTTCAACTCAACAGACAATAATAATACAAATGCTAAAATGACTGGTTAAAAACATTATTTACTATAAAAACATCAATATCAATATTAATCATGGGAATACTGAGATAGGGTAAACATACCGGTTTACCGGCCACTACCCCTTTTCGGCCACTTCGCACGTTATTTTAAATAATAGACAGTGTTATAGACCGCTCCTTACTAATTTCGCGCCATTCGATCTGGACGAACTACACGGTTCATAATCCAACGGCATGGCCTCGAAATGTGCGAACTGAGCCCTCAGTCGCCATTTCAAAATTTGGTGTCTGGAAACGTGTCAAATTTAGCGAAAAAAATAGCAGGTGGATTGATTTTCAAAGGTAAGTTTTTACGTGTTACTGTTGGTTTATCGTTCATTGATGGGGTTTGTGTGTGTTTAGCATGTCTAATTTCAATATTCAAGTGCCCAAACTCATCAAACTTTTCATAATTTGTGATTTTTTTGGTGGTCGGACAATACGTTACGATTAATTTCAAAATCTACTTTCCGACCGGGTGGTCGCATAACCGGTTTATTCACGTCATTTCACTTTGCCTTTATTAGAGAAACCTTAAATTCACCAACATAGATTCCATTATATTTGTGAACAGCTAGAGTTTTGTAAATTTAGAACTAGATTCCGGCCGCCAGTAAACCTCATATTTTCAAAGATATGACCTGTAAAAATACCGAATGTTTAGCGGCCGATAACTAGTAAAAATAAAACCTGTCTCCGGCCGTTTAAATGGACGGCCGAAAATTGGTAAAAATTACACCTGATTCCGGCCTTTCGAAAAAAGAACGGCCGATAGTAATTAGTAAATAATAAATCTGTTTTGATTTTTAATGATTCTAAAGCCAAAAGTAGCTGTAAGTTGTAGAAGAGAGTAAAAATACACCGCTTTTTTAAATTTATTAATTGTTTTACTTTCATACTATTATAAACCCTATGAACTACAGAATAAGAGTTGTTTTTCTACCGTGAATTAGGTGGCCGATAACCAGTGCACTAGTGGACGATAACTGAGTGAAAAGGCCGATAGCCGGTATATTTGCAATTTTTGCGAATATATATTTTTTTTAAATTATGTATCACTGATACGTCTATAAGCATAAGGTTTTATGAAACTGCACTATTGTAGGCTGAAACGTTTTTTTTTTTTTTAATCTTGGAGTACAGCATTATGTTAAAAATCACCTCAAAGTCAACAAGCCGCTTAAACGGCCGATAACCGGTATGTTTACCCTATTAGTGAGATAACAATAAACATTTTTCAGGTTATAAAAGTAAAAATATTTAAGATAATTGAGAAAAACAAACCACTTTTCATTAGAATAAAGCTCTTTTTTATTCATTTTCATAAATAATCGATAACTCATCTAAAAATTGAGCTGGTGGGCATATTTTTGGCTCATGTTGAGCCCATGACAAGTACCGTATAATAGACATGACATGAGTGGGAGTGCCTGACATCGATTATTTGATTGATTTATTCAGCTCATTTGACGTTTCTTGAGTTGACACTTATATTTAATTTGGCTTCTAGCATTTTGATCCACCATCGAAATCAAGACTAACCCACAATTATTATAAACCAAAAACGTTGATATTGACAAAAATATTTGTGTAATGCATCAACAGATATATTTTGACTTCCAAAATGGATCTATTATTGATAATAATAATTAAATAATGAGAAATCATGACGTCTGGTATCTGCATAAAATATTATATATTTTACCCCTGGCAACCTAGTCAATGACTTCTACATTTCCCGTGCATTTCTGTTCATTCAAAATGGCTTCCGCTATCATCTTCTTTTTATTGTTTTTTAGTACCCAATGGTTAAAAGGCGTTTAAAAATGACTGTAAATAACTATTTAATTAAAGATTTTTTAAATATATATTTCATTCGTGTCCGCTCCTGGGCCTAATTCTGCCAGTGTCCATTGTTAAAGTCATTGACTGCCACGCAGCAGACAATAGAAAAACTATTGTTCGCGGCTCACCGGTGACCGCGTTGGCGCTCAACGTGTTAATAAAAGTTTATAGTACCTACGGCCGACGTTTTTTGGCGGTCCTGAAGTTAACTGTTTGGCTGCGCAATGGATCTTTTAGGAACGAAATTGTCTAATGCGCAGATAATCGGCTAACTTCAAGATCGCCAAGATACATCGGCCGTACTGTAGTCCTGAAAATAGTAAAGAAATTCGCGCGGCCACCTGAACTGAACTGGACCCAATTTAATAAGCTAAATTGGCCATCCATTAGAGTAATGTAAGTCTTAATATAAACCACGGGGTCTTTACTCTTCTAAATTTGCCCCATGATGACCTTAAAATACGACTTGTTGTCATTTCAATAACTTAGCTCATTGATCCACCTTTTATGAGCGTTAAAATACTATGTGCGCATTTTGTATTGATTTCTTATCTTTTGTGTATTATTGTTTTTATCATTCAAGTTCAAAATATTCAAAGTAGTTTCTACCTACTTAATTTTGTACGTCATACAGAATTCGCTGAAATCGTACAAGTCGATTTCAGCGATTTCAGTCAGTCAGACAGAAATCGCTGAAATCGACTATCGTTTCTAACTGAACTTGAAATGGGATCTAAGTAGGTATCCTACCCACTTTCAAAAGAAGATATATCTAACTACGTCTAGCGTGAACAAAAGCTATAAAAATGTGTGCAACTAATGAACTATTTTATCTCTCCTATTAGAGTCAAGGGACCGAACCAGTCCCAATGAGGCCGACATGCTATATAATTTATGCAAAGTATTTAAGGAATTAGCCGTTCGTTACAAACTTGATATTTTGTTAGTGGAATCTTACTATTATACCTCCAACATTTTGTATTATCTTTGTAATATGTTACGCAACGAATGCTCCGATATTCTACCTTCTTCGTCCATAATTTACCGGCATCCTTCTCGCCTCGCTGGGTACGACCTTTCTAGAAAGAACCTTCCGTGCTTTACTTTTAAAGGTCGGGAATGCTATAAACATTTGCCAATCCCCTAGTAACATAAACTTCTCCGCTTTGCACCACTGCAAGTTTATTTCTGGCTAAATAGGTACCTAGTCAACAATATCCATTACGTTTTTTAGATTTTGTAGTAATGGATTTTTCTTGTATTGTCTAATGTTTCACAATTAGGTTACCGTTTGTATGAAATAGTCCATTTCAAATATCCATATTCTACCGACACAGATTTTTGTCTTTATAGATTACGTAATACGACCCCTATCCTCTTTATGTATATCCCAAATAGCTAGAGGTCGGGAATGTTCCACAATCGGGCTCCATTCTAACCATACGCGGTTGGAACAGTAATGTCGTGACGTCAATCGTTGCATTGGACATAAATACCACTGTCCAAAGCAGAACGCCACTGATTCTATGTCGATAAAAAAATTCAAATATGCTCCACTTAACTGCCATCGAATGATTTATTCGTTTCCCGATAGAGATTTTATCTTTTTCGACCTTTAACCTGGCATGTCGCACGTGAGAAGTGCTTTGTCAGATATCGTGGGATCGAAATAGGTTTGTCACATATCGTATGCTTCCAAAAAAATAATTGATAGCTGTATTTTATTCTGATGATGGCGATAATGTTAAGGTTCATCGACGATCTCATAGAACTTTTGTCCCGAAGCTTGATCAACACGATTATTAATTCACACGTCTAAATGTCATGTTTACTTACTTATTTTGATTGGTTGATCGAAATAACAGACAATAAAAATCATTTGACAAGAGATTTTTACCCCTCAAATGTCGTATGAATCCCTATAAGCAAACGGCTTCTAATAAGCGAACATATAATGGGTTAATCAATATACTTTTGAAAAACTTGTTTTGTGTTTTCATCATGCAGGATATTAGCGACACAAATTGCAATAAACATTGCTTGTTGCCACCACCAACACGTAGAATGAGCTATAGATTGATCTAAAATTTTCCTGTTTACATCAAATACACACATTTTCCTGGTACATTTTCGATTGATTTCATCGGAACCGTACGCTTGCCTGGCAGCGAGTATATTTTCATTACATAAGGGTTGAAAATTACTTAGTTGTTAGCTCGAGGCCTTTGAATCAGATTCTTTGATTCTTCTCATTAATCGCCTTTTCACAGTATTAAATTGAGGCTCTTGTTTGCTCCTTGTTATCTGTGAATCTTGCTAACAAGTAAAATAAATATTTAATGCGATCTGGCTCATGTTGTCGTTCTTCTGATCTGTGTAATCAGTAATTCAACGTCGGCTTTTACTTCTGTAACATGGCAAACGAGACTAATTTACTAAGAGCTTTATCATAGCTTTCCACTCTTATACCCTACTAGTATTTCGCCTGCGACTTTGTCCGCGAAAATTGTGATATCTTGGCTAATTTGCATGATATAAGTATAATATATTGCACCCGCGTAGAACCCGTTTCCGTCAGAATACTGGGATAAAATATAGATAATTTTATTCGCTGATAACGTAGCTTTCCTTTAGTGAAAGAATTTCTGAAATCAGTCCATTAGTTTTTGAGTTACTTCGTAACCAACAAAAAATCAAATGTTTCCTTTTACAATATTAGCTTATATGTGGTGCCTTTTCAAGCCAGTTGGGAACACCATCTCAAGCACCCATTGCGTAGCTATCCCAGCAATATATCCGTCATGCTACTTACAAAATACAAATGACCCGGGAGATAACATCACGTCACCGATCCATATTTCAGAACTTATCGTAATACCATTGGACCTGAGCTGTATATTCCTCTTTAATTTACTAACAGTGCACATAAAACACCAAGTTATCATCCTAAGTGATATTTTAAGCTAGCATCCATTAGCTGATCACTCGACTCGCCCGCCACGTAACTCTGTAATATTCCACTGCTGCTAACAACATTTAACGGTATTTTTACACTAGCGGTACTTGCATCGAGTGTCTGATGCGCGCTTATATGGAAGCTTTAAAACTGTATTGTATCGAGTTTTCTTTAGTTTATAGCATATATAAAGAGCTTGGTGTAGAACTCGCCCGATTACTGTGAACGTCTTCAGGACTAGTAGTGATTTTTTGGGTTTTCTGATAGAGAATTCTCTATAGCTATTCGGTTTTTTTTTTGTTGTCAGGCTGATGTCAGTTGCCTCGCCTCCTATTGGCGAAATGTCTGAATACTCCATCGAAATCATGCGTGATGTTATGTTTTTACCGGTTGGGCAATACTGGTTGACCTTGTTTCCATCAAGGTTTGTTCACACCAAATTCACAACCACGTGCTGAGACGTATCACCATCACGTCTTTTGAAGTAATTAAAGCTACTATCGCCAGAATTTTATTTTTGCCATTGTTAGCAAGTTCTTGTAATTTTCTTACGCCACTTAGTTGCTAAAACTTTATTCTAATTAATATTTTCTCCACTCGTTATGATCTCGCAAACCTTTGAAATAACTCAATTTTTAATCGAATCTATTTAGTTTCAAAGATTTCAGCCCCAAAAAAAATGAGGAGATAGTATTTGTATTTACGTCTATATTCTTCCATGGAGGGGGGGGGGGGGGCTTTTTCGAGTTAAACTAAAAAATTTGGTACCTATGTCAGCCAGATTTATTTCAAACCAGGTACTGAGATTGTTTCCACATAGGTAGCCCGCCAATTACAGACAGTTATTAGTTCTTATCACTAGACAAACCGACAGTATGTTGTTAAAAATAATTCAATGTCACGATATTAGTTTTTTCGACCCAAACGTAGATCTTATTAGTGTTTGCTCAAGCAAGATAGGAATTCCGGTATTATCTGAATGAACATGTCAAAAAGCATAAAAGATTCACAGAAACTGTTTCCGACAAGCGAATTTCGTAACTTTGTCCGCGTTGCTATAAGCAGAGGCGGAAATCGAAACTTGTTTCCAAAAGGAACACCGTTTTCGCCGCCATTTTGGAGTTCTCCTTTTTCAAAATGGCGTCTTCTTAAATTCAATAATAGAAGAAGTAAAACATTAGAATACAATTATTTACATACATATAAAACACGTGCTAATGAATACATAACAAAACGACATTGGCATTGGTCAGTCTTATGTAATTTGAAAACATAGTAAATAAAAAAGCAACGAGGCCAAACATGTTTTTATCGAGACAGCAAACGTCTTTTGGGCCTCGAATATATTGTGTTGACAATCACTCTAAAACAAAAACTTTTCAGTCTGAAGCTGGGCATAGGCACAAACTAATTAAGTACCATCGACATTCACCAACTTAAATGTTGAAACTTTTTCCCAAAAGCGACTGCTGAAATAAAATCTAATTTAATTTACAAAGGTGTAACTTCCAAATTTTTATTTTTCTCACAATAATATGTTTTTTTTTTGTTCTGAAAGAACTACAATGCTTGCATTGTCTCACCGACAAGACTGGCGACCTTCAGTAGTGTATAATTGAGAATTTCTCGCTTACATGTTAAAATATAGTACTATTTTCTGCCAAAATTCACAATTGATCTAATTTTGGCACGCTACTTCGCCTTGCATGTTTACGTAATAAAATTTCCTTATTTTTTGTTACGTTTACGTAGGAAGATAGGTAAACACACGTTTGTTTTAAATAGTATCTACGGCTGAAACTTGCTTTATTTGTATGTCTTTCAAATTAGGAAATCATTTGCGAGATGTTATATCATCGCAAAACAATTTAACTTATGTAACCATCTTGAACGTTACGGACATTTTGTGATATAAACATTTACTACAAGGGATTTAGTAAAGAAGAGATACCTTATCAGCCGTCTTCATTACAAGATAACGGATAAATTAATTAAAATAGGTATAACAACGCCACTCCATTGACCCTCCAGTTCCGTATGTAACCGTATTAGTTTACAATTGTTTTATAATATGAAGTGAAAGTTATTTGTATTCGACCTTAATGATAACCTCACTTTACCACACCTCGATCACTGCTGATCCCACGAGTACAATAAATCTGTCAGCTTTAGAAACTCTGCCTATCCCTTTGTTTAGTCTATGGTTCTATTATGATATACGGCTTTGTTTGGGTAGAGGCCCTTGACCTGTAACAATTTTGGGAATCTTTTCCTTTTATGTTGGAATTTTGATGAGTGGGTGGGACTGATATACACCATACTTTATAAAAGGAAATTTTAGATTAAAATTACGAGAATCCTTTAAAATATGAGTTTTATTATAAAGAAATCGCGATTCTGCTGCTGAATCTCTGGAAAAATATTACTTACTGTGTGCCTATTTCTTTTTGATAACAGGCAGTTTCACATGTAGATACTATTAATGTTATCAGTTTATAACGTGAAAGATAAAGCTGACAATCGCTTCCTTAAACTCTACCTACGTTTGGTAAAAAGAATTTTAAAAAACTTATCAGCGAGGCAACCAACCAAGGCTTAGAACTGCTGTCGTAGCTACCCAAAAGTAGGTCGCCGCGATAAGTTGAAATCCAACTAGTCTTGGCAAATACTGGAATGAATTACAAGTACAAAGTTGCAGCGCGATATCTTTGCGAGTCGGTAGTGCAAATGACCTATTTTCTTAACAAAATCTGGGATAGGTATGTATCTGGGATCATTTACTGTGTTTCGAAATGTATTAATTAAGTCTTCTTCTTTTTAACCTGGTGCCAGAGTTTTTAAGCTGCCCATGGGCCTCTGACTTAGCTTCACATGCTGTTGATAAATATCTCTCAGACATGCTGGTTTCCTCACGATGTTTTCCTTCACCGATTTTTAAGCAAGTGATAATTATACAATACGCACATGAATCTGTAAAATCAGAGGTGGCGTGTCTTGGGTTCGTATTTGAGACCTATGACTTGGCAGTCCGACGATCACACTACTTGGCTATCACTGCTATAAAATAAGTATATTATTTTTTAATTAGGCCTAATTTTATTGCTGGCGTCCATTTTGAAGGAACGTGGCTAATATGTGTTACGTTCAAGACAGTAGCCATTGTCTATAAGACTAATTACTCAATTCCATTCAATTGTGAAGCTTTGTTTAAAACAATGTTGTTTTAATCGGCGTTGCATTCTAAAATAGATGAGGGCAGACAGAAGCCTGGCTGTGGACATTCATATGCTCGATATATAGTGTGTTAGGTTGAACGAGGGATATACTTTCAAGGGGTACTATACTCATGAAAATGAACAACTTTGACTATGAACTATACCTGAAATCATGAAAAAAAAACAGCTGTTCAGTACGTTTATGTTCACATAATTCGTCAAAATATATGGAACAGTTCAGATTTTTTTTTTCGTATTTCAGTGTTACCATGGACAAAGTTGTTGATTTCCATGAGTACTTTACAACCTGAAAGTATGTAACACAAAATCTTGTAATCTGATACTACAGGATTTAGTGTTAATACCTTTCTTGTAGTACTTGTGTAAGTTGATGCGTTTAATTTAATTGTTATCAAGGTTATTATTACCACGCTGGCCCTTTACGAATTGGGGTTGCCTTCCAAGCTAACGTCATTTAATTTTCATTCCTAGCCATTTAATAGCCTATCAGTTCCAACATTGATTTATTTATATATTGTGACAATAGTTTATAGTTCCAACACGCCCTAAATTAGTTGTTATTCTATTCATCAAATAATTTCCTGGTCAGGTGCATGGTGTTGTAAGAGTAAAAAACTTGTAGTTTGAATTAAAAAAGATTTATACCATTTCCGAGTCATAGAAATCTGCACCCCGATTGGGTAACACACTTACAATAACAATTCAAAAGATTTTGAGGGAGTCCCATTCCATTGCTTCATAACGTCTGTAAAATTCGTAATTCGTTAAAATGAAAGGCATTGTAAGTGTTTCATTTAACTACGTCGCTGATGTTTATACATAAACATAATATTTAAATTTATTCAATACTAAAAAAAATATTCACATGATGAAAAACATGGCTAGAGTCCTGAAAACAACTGTTGAGAAAACCTTTCTCGTTCAATTATTTCTGACACCACATCGACAAACACCTCCAATCGTATCGCCATTCACTCGCTCTAACTCTCTCCCTTTCTTCCATTCCAGATGAGAAAGAGAAGTACGATCCGAACGGATTCCGCGACGCGCTCGTGCAAGGACTGGAGCGCGCCGGCGGTGACCTTGACGCGGCGTACAAGTTCTTAGACGCGGCTGGCTCGAAGCTCGACTACCGGCGGTATGGCGAGGTCATATTCGACGTGCTCATCGCTGGGGGGCTGCTGCGTGAGTACCAGGCTTTATAATAATCTGATCTTAGTCTTGTTGGACAAGGTGGTGAAGAATAGACCTTGAAAGATTCGCAATTTGTCCTGCACATCCTGCCAAACCTTCAAATTGGTCAGTTAAGAACTGCCCAAAGAGACTGAGAAAAAAGCTGTATCTGCAAACTTTAGCTCTTGTTAACGCATTAACAAGCTTGAATGCTTTTTTTGGGCTACGAACATACATGATGATAAAATCGAATGCTTCAAACGGATGTCTCCAAAAAAAAATGGCTCTCTTTAGGGCAAGAAAAAGAAAGAATAAATGTTTATTCTGCACAAACAAAACGCATATTTCTAAAAATAAACTTAAAATAGAAGTAGTAGTATTTCTTTTCAATAATATGAAATATACACAAAGATTAACTGATCTTTTGCTATACAAAAGTCTTTTCTACCACCATCAACACACTTCGAATGATGAAACACTTGGCTAGAGTCCTGAACATAAATGTTGACACAACCTGTTCGTTCGTTATTACCTGATTGCTTAACTGCAACCCTCTACCACGTACTTACCGCTACTGTTTACTAACTCGCCTGTTCCTCTGCCAGTCCCCGGCGGTTCGGTGTCGATGGACGGCGAATCACCGAAAACGAACACCTGCATCTTCACCGCGAACGAAGACATGGAGTCCATGCGAATCTTTGAACAGGTATGAGATTTTTGTGGTTTATTTCTGGATAGACTAGGATTTTTGACTCTCGAAGATACTGATTCTAAAAAGTACCTATCATTTGGTGAGCTTGCTTACTTAAAAACAAAAAAAACTACTCATTTGATACTACAGAGCCTGCAAACTGTCAAAGAAAGTTAAAAATTCATAACAGCTGTCTCTGCTTGATTGACCCAGGTTTGAATTCTCCTTGTCGTATGAACCCCATAGGTTTATAAGAAAATTCTCTCGAAACGACAATAAATATAACCATATAAATCTTTAAGCTTTAATAAGCAAACAGCTTCTAATAGGCGAACATTGGGTTAATGACAATTTGGGTCTAAGAATGTCATACAGTTCTTATAAAGCAAACAAATTCAAATTTTCTGTAATCATACTAGCTTTTCTGATTTGATGAAAGTACTAACAGAGAGGAGCTACTTGCTAAGTCTTGATTGCAAGATATGCCAAGTTGAATAAATACTATGTTTAATAACATATATGACAATACATAATGGTAGTATATTAGGTATAATGCTTCAGAAACTTATTTACATGATGAAAAACATGGCTAGAGTCCTGAAACCCAGTGTTGAAAAACCCTTTCTCGTTCAATTATATCTGACAAAAGATTGACCATTACAGTAGCACATACTCTTTACACACAGATACTAATATTTTAAGTACTTGTTCACAGGTATTTGTGAAGCTGATGAGACGATACAAATACTTGGAAAAGATGTTTGAGGAAGAGATGAAAAAGGTAAGGTTATTTGATATTTAATTGAAATGTTGCCAAGGAAAATACAGGGTGGCGCAATAGAACGTGCATTTTAAAAATAATTATTAAAAAATAAATACAAAAGGTATAGTTAAAATAAAACTAAGCAATTACTAAGTGATAACTGAAGTTTATTTTTTAAAAATAACATCATCTAAATGATGACCCTCTCTACGTTGGCACTCCTCTAACCGCAAACGGAAATTACCGAAAACTTTCTTAAGTAGTGCTGGTGTGATTGCTGCCATTTCACCACGAATATTCTCCTTGAGCTGACTGATGTTTCTCGGAGTATTGGTGTAGACTTTGTTTTTGAGGTATCCCCACAAAAAAAAGTCAGGAGGCGTCAAATCTGGACTGCGCGGAGGCCATGGGATATCACCTCTTTTCGAAATCAGTTTGCCAGGGAACATCTGCTTCACAACCGCCATGGAGTCATTTGATGTGTGACTGGTAGCTCCGTCTTGTTGGAACCAAGTCCTAGAGTTCATTATTCTTGAATTTTGAAGTTCTAGGGCCAAAAAACCTTCCAACATCGCAACATAGCGTTCGGTATTAACAGTGATGTTTTGCCCCCGTGCGTTTTCAAAAAAATAAGGACCAATTATTCCTTTGGCAGAGATTGCGGCCCAAACTGTCACTTTAGGGCTATGTAACGGTTTTTGATGTTTGAGTCTGGGATTTTCACTATTCCAATAACGACAATTTTGGCGGTTTACGAACCCATTCATATGAAAATGTGCCTCATCAGAGAAAAGGATGTTTTCAAAATTTGAAAACCGATTGAGCATTTCATTAGCAAATGTGAGCCGTGCTATGAAGTCAGAGTCTTTCAATTCTTGAGTTAATTGCAGCTTGTATGGATGCAGTTTAAGATCCAAGTTTAAAATTCGTTGCAAACTTCGTCGCGATATGTTTAGGACAGACGATCTCTTGCGAGTAGACATTTGTGGATCTTCTCGTACCGACTGCTTAACACTCTCAATATTGTCTTCGGTCCTAGATGTGCGTGGACGACCTTTTGCGTGTGGTTTAAACGTCGATCCAGTCTCTTCAAAACGCTTTATCCAGATTTTAATTAAATTAGCACTCGGAGCCTCCCTAATTTGCCGTACACCATACTCAGAACAAAATAGTCGCCTGACAACTACGTACGAACGAGAGTTTTCGTAAAATGCGCGCACGCAAAAAGCGCGACGCTTCCCGTCGAAGTGACTCATAGTGACTAAAACTTCATGAACTGCGCTACCCAACGATATCGGTCTCCCCCCGCCCACGCCCCTTCTACCCCGCAAAAAAAGATGATGCAATATGCACGTTCTATTGCGCCACCCTGTATAAAGGGAAGGAAATTTCAAGTCATGGTTGTTAGATGACAAGGATAATTATTAACCTTTTGATCGCCAGAGCACAAACACACGCGCAAATTTATTTCTTGTTATCATGAATTTCCCAATATCCATGGTGTCTTTTAATTTGTTTTATGTCATTAAACACGTACGAGAGTTTAATTTAAGATATCTATATAAACACGCACAAAAATAATGATTTCATTGTTTATTTCGTGTTACCATTGTCACATTTGTGATGTTCGCGAACAGGGCATGCACTTGCTTGTCACGTATGTGTGACAAAGGTTAATTGTTAATAGACTTATCCAACTATCATCTATCTAAATAACATTTCAAAGTATAAGCAGGAAACAATATTGATACGTAATACGGCGTGATAGTATTTATGATGAACTCGAAAACTGAACTTTTTGGTACTACAGTCAATAATTGGCACTAAGCCAAATAAATAAGCAGGATTACTACAAAACCGAATAATTACGATCAGGCTTATCGATTTTGAAACTGCGACAATTTACCCGCTGCGATTACTAATTCGAGTACCAGGCGTGTACCGTCGTCAAGTGATACTGCTTACTTATTTCCTATAATTATGGCGCCAGTTTTCATCACAACGCGCTCATTGCGTCAGCCCAGCCTTTTCTTAGTTATAAATGGTGCCAGAATTAAATGTAAAACAATATTTGAGCTCAAATATTGTTTTACATTTAAAACGAAAAAAACAAATGGTCGCACCATATGGCCTCGCACAGGGCCTGGACATTAAATACAGCAGTACTAACGAAATCTTAATCATATACTTATAAGGTATTAAAAAATTAACTCTAAGAATTTTTGGGACCATTTTACTCTACTTTATGAACAACTTTGGGATGGACCCTGCAGTCGCGAAAGAATATGAGCTGTTCCATACATTTATTCACACGTAACTCAATAAAATGTATGGAATAATGCTCCCGCGAAATTCTTAACTCTTCTTCCTCTTCTCTCTCTTTTCTTAATTCTTTTTGAGTTAATTTCTTAACACCTTATATGACTGAAAAAATTGAAAAATAATCGGGGCCCCTTAGCTTGTGGTCAAAAGAGAACCATATCTATAATTTTGGTTTATTGTTTCAGGTGCTTGTGTACCTGAAGGGTTTCGAGCCGCTACAGCGTATCAAGCTCGCTCGTATGACCGCACTATGGATCGGTACGTACCTCATCATACTATCTTTATTATCTTCTAGAACCTGACTTATCTTGTAAGTCGATAGCAAAAAGGTTAATTCAGGGAAAGCCAACCCGGCCCGTCCACTACATCATCGCTTACCATTGGCTGAGATAGTGGTCAAAGGCAAGAATGTCAATAATAATAAAAAATATAATAATTACACATAAAATATGTATACAAAATCAGCTTTTTTTATTAGTATTGTAGACATAAAATTTCAAGACAACTCACTAACGTCACCTAAAAACAGAATCGAAAAACTTTTTTTTATTTTTACAAAACGCGTGCTTTAAAAACGAATAATCAATTTCATAGAACCAAACGCCTATTTCACCATATAACTAGAGGTTCCCATAGCCTTGCTCCAAAACTCATATGCTATGCACGTGTCCCGAGTTCGATCCCGGGCCACACCAGGCTGTTTTAAAAAACATTAATATTCTAAAAATGTGCACACGATTAGAGCCATGTAACGTGAACTGCGTTGCGCGGTGTCGAAGTTGTGCTAGAGGAAAGTACGGCCATCACTGGAACATGCTCATTGCATGAGCTATATGTGGTTGAACGACATTTTTTACTTATATATTTAAAAAATCGCATATCATTAATTTTGGTAGCACACTCAAAATTTTTCTGTTGTGAGATTGGAGAAACTTTTAAAAGAAAATGTATTTTAGAGTTTCAGGAAACACCTAAGCATGAAGCAAGTTAATAAAATGCTTGTTAAACATAATTCACTTGGTAATATGAGAAAAAGGTGTTTTTAGGGTTTTAGTCTTACAGATAAATTCTGATTCTGAATAAATAAATAGACCTTTCAGTGATAACATTTTATTAGGAAGAATGATGCTCAAAAATGACATTTAGGCAAAGTAGTTCTAGACGGAATTGAAAAAGACATGATTTTATTTAAACATTCATCCCTACAGTTTTACTTCTCTAGTAATGGTCACAGGTTCAACTGAAATTAATAATATACTTATATATATCCTTAATAATAATATCCTTGGACAGTTCACACAAACCATATAGTCCCAAGCTAAGCAACCTAATGCTTGTGTTATGGTAATGAGATGGCTGATAAACTACTTATTTACTTTTTTTTTGTTGTAATTCTCCTTTTTCAATTCACCATAGTTAAAAATTCTTTACTATTTCTTTATTGTCTATGTTATCTCTACAGGCAACGGCTGCGTCCCGCCGTCGGTCCTGCTGGTGTTGGTGAACGAGCATCTGCTGAAAGACAATCTCGCTCTGGAGTTTGTGCTGGAGGTGTTCGCCACGGTGAAGGCGGAGCGCGGCGTCAATACCCTCGTCACCGCTCTCAAGCGAGGGCAACTTGAAGGCAGGTGGGTGCTCAAACCATACAGATATATACTTTACTAAAAGCCGTTGATTTCGGTATCAGAAAATGTAGGTGTACTAAGTCAAAGTCAAATCATTTATATCAAATATGCACAAGAAAGGCACTTTTGAACGTCGAAATGAACAAGAAATAGAATTGATTTTTATCGCCCCTTCTAAAAGATAGTTTCGTGTGGAGAAGAATGGGCAAGAAACTCCATTGTTACTCTTTTAAAATGTTTTACAATGTTTTGTATACATGAATTATAACATTATAATGTGAACTGTGTGTATGTACACGTACACCTCTGACTAATCCCTCCGGGAAAACAGATGAGATGTTCTTTAACCAATTCATGGCCAATGGCGCCTCTGGCGCGTCATTAGTAAACATATTGGGTGGCCCATGACGCGCGTGGTGCGTCATTTTTTAATTAACTTAAAACAAGCCTAAAAATTATGAGATTACGAAAACCGCCATTTTTTATCTTACATTGAACATTAAAGTAGTTACTGCGCCTGGCAATTAAATTTTAATATTTAATTTACCAAACAGGGATAGCACACCTTTGGTGTAAACAATATAAAAACTTAATATATAATAGAGTTATATTACGAATACATACAGAATTTCAATAAAGTAGGCTGCGGAAATTATTGCGTCTTGGTATTCTGTTTAAAATTTATTAGGGGCGTAACTGAATTAAACCAGTGTTGTTTTGTTTTTTTTATTGACAATTAGAATGTTTTTGTATTATTTTTATTATTGTAATCAGCATGAACCAACAATATTTTATATGCCGATGACGGCTTGACATAGCGTTCTTAAATTATAATAACATCTGTACCCAAAACCTAATATGTTCAACAAATAAAATATTTGAATTTGGAACGTTATAATTAGCCTTCAAGTTTTCTACCCCTGGTAGGAGTAGTAATATTATAAAATGCCTGCTTCATAATACTAAGGGTCACTACTGCCGCTCCTTGTCAAAGAGCAACAATAAAGCGAGCGTGGCTGGTACTAGAAAAATTAAGAAATCCTTAAAATTATTTAGCAGATTTTTCCTTATTGATTTATATGCCAACGCAGTGTTTCTAGTAAGTTGTTTCAGAAAATATTTTACATGCGTATGGCAACTTTGAACAACCCCGCGAAATCGACAACCCAAAAAACATATTTTCATATACATATTGTGTATTCAGTTCTGCATTAAAATCTTTTGAAAACAATGCATCAAAATATTTTTTTGCTGCACAACAATTAGAGCTTGATTTATTTTTGACAGGTTTATCCTTAGATAATATTACACCCAACTGTTTTGTTTTATTTTTCTCACATTCGTCTTCTTCAGAATCCATGATTTCTTCAATGCTGGTGTCTGTATCATAATATTTATCTTGACTATAAGAACTCGCTAATTTGATTTTTTTAAATTATTTTGCAAAATCGATTGACTACATTTAGAAAAACTTTCATTCTCTTTATTATTATCTTGCTCACAATGTTTATACTCGTCAGTAAACAATGCCTGGCTACATTCAGAAAATATCTTGTCTTCTTGCTGATTATCTACAAAAAACACTTATCATTACAAATAAATGTCTTAAACAACAAAAGATTCCAATATGTTTACTACCCCTGTAGCATTTTAGTAAAATCAATAAATCCTACCTAGAAACGCCATATTTCCTTCGTAATATCAACGAATACGAATGTAAGAACACCAAACAACTGTTTCCTCCTCAAACAGACAAGATAACGGAGAAATACGTATAAAACATCACAAGGGGCCCGTGACGCACCAGGCGCGTCATCCTTTAAAGAGGCCCATGACGCACCTGGCGCGTCATGGACAAAACGTACGGGGCCTGGCTAATGTGTTGGTGAAAATGAAGGTGGCAATGAATCGGTTAATCTTACTAATATTATGAACTTTTTATGGATGTTTGTTACTCAATCATGCTAGATTAAATTTGGCACATATAATTTGTAACCTGGGTTAACACATAGCATAGTTTTATCCTGTTCATATGTTCCCGTGGGTTAATTTTTGATTTACGATGCGGGTTGTGTTTAAAAAAAAGCAAGCCTTCGTAATCAGACTTTGGACCACAAGACAAAACCAAAGAATTCTTTTTGTTCTTATTTTCACTTGAAGTTTTCAGTGACATGTGAAATAAAATGTGTTAAAAGTTGATAACATTAGGAATTAGTGGGCCATATTATTATTATTGATTGCTGTCATGGTTAGGAAAAAACCTGTTAATAAAAGTCTTGCGGAAAGTAGCCATTTGGGTTGCATAGTTGTGTCAAATTATAGTCCTACATTATACAACTAGCTTCTGCCCGCGGCTTCGCTCGCGTGGAGGTCGGAAATTATCCCACAGGAATGTTCTACCGGGATAAAAAATATCCTATGTGTTAATCCAGGATATAAACCATCTCTGTGTCAAATTTCATCCAAATCTATACAGTAGTTTTTACGTGAAAGAGTAACAAACATCCATACATCCATACTTACAAACTTTCGCCTTTATAATAGTAGTAGGATATATCTTTAGCTATTTATTTGTGTAATGGTCGAAAAGATTTATTATTTGTTCAATGAATTCCCTAACACACATTCTGTCGAATACTCTGTAGAATTCGGCTTTTACAGGTTCAGGGTATAGCAAAGCGTCATTGTACTGGCTTGTCGTACTGTTGCGACACAGTCATTAATGCTGCTACATTACTATCTTATACATAAAGGAAAGAAAATCAGTCTCACCATACAAGTTTATAATTCATGTATACAAGACATTGTAAAACATTTTAAAAGAGTAACGGTGGAGTTTCTTTTTCATTTTGACGTTCAAAAGTGCCTTTTTTGTGCCTATTTGAAATAAATGATTTTATTTTGACTTTCTGGATCTGTAGGGCGGGAGGAATATGGACAACCATCCTGTTATGTTCATATATTGTTGGTATTATATTATCTTAAAATTAATTAAATCATGACGTGTTCAATGTACGGTAATTAAAGAAAAATAAAGTATTCAAAATAAATTAAAATACAAAAATTCATCTGGCAACAAACAACAAGATGAGCCTCTTCCCACAGCTATTGTACTGGGTTGTCTACAATCACCCCTAGTTTTCGATTGAATTCAGTGAATTAGCCAGGCTGACTTAGCATATTAGAGCATAAAAATCATCCACTCTCGCGTCAGCTCGAGGCACTGCAAAATCTAGGTAGTCCCACCAGAATCCAAAAGTCGTGATACTGACTAATAATGCCTCTCGACCTCATGTTATGTGCAATTGTTTGACACATTGTTTATTCCTCAGACTGCTGGAGTTCCTGCCGCTGAACCGTCGCAGTGAGGACGTTTTGGCTACTTCCTTCGCTTCCAGGGGACTCGGCGAGTTGCTGCGGCTGCATCGCGCCCAAGCCTCGCAGGTACGATGTTTCTTTGATTAGCTAGTTTTTAGGGAGACTGGTATACCGGTAAATAAATAAAAAAATCTTAAAATATTTTTTAAGATTCTGAATCCTTGTAATTTCGTCGTGTCAGTCTGTCCGGAAGTGACACATCCATTTAACTAAATGAAAATTGGATCAAATCTGTAAAAATTTGGGGTGTAATTAATGAAAATAGACAAAATTATGTGGAGTATTGTAGTATACCATAATTAAGACGATTATGATGTTTCGAAGTATTATTCCTTTTAGAACTCAATAGTTTGAGATAAGATATATTTTTTATAAAGCTCGTCAGAAGCCCGAAAGTCTGATAACCAGTCATGGCAAGGGGTATCAGTGTTGCCCAGTAACTGGGTTGTTAAGGTAGAAACTGACTCAGTTGGGAAAATGTTATTGATTGGTTATGATGTTGATTTTTTGTCCCATAAAAAAATTGAGGAAGCTAGATCTTATTCCTTCTTGTACTTTATATTAACATAGTATGTCTTGTGTGCAGGAGGCACGCCGTGAGCTGACGCAGGCACTTCTCGACGAGCTGGCGGAGGATAAGCCTATCAGGGATCTCATTCAGGAGCTGCGCGACATGGCTGTCAAGCATGCCATTCCAGAGCATGAAGTTGTCGCCATTGTGAGTACCGAGCGCCATTTTTTTCTGCAAAAATTACAAAATTGAAAATGTAAAGGTTGCTAGACAAAACTTTTAAGCAATTTTTATCTTTATTACGTACACTATAAGGTACTTGTTACTTTAATGTGTACAATAATAAATTGTATATTATTGTATTGGATTCTTAAAATCCTATTTCTAATGATGATACTCGATGACGAGTCGGAGTACAACTAGAAATCGTTTCGAGCCAGTTCAGACCGAGTCTTTCGGTCCGTCCTTAGCTTGTTACGACATCTTTTTGTGCCTTGTCGATATGGCAGTCTGATCCAACACAAAACTCAGCTTACTCCTGTACAAATAAAGTTCAACATACTAATGTTTGCCCAACATTGGTGACAGATATGGCAGTGTGTGATGTCGCGTGGTGAATGGAACAAGAAAGAAGAGCTGCTGGCGGAGCAGGCGGCCAAACATTTGCGTCACTATACGCCACTGTTGGCTGCGTTTGCGCAGTCCGCGAAGGCTGAGCAGGCGCTACTTACTAAGGTATGTTAAATAATAATTATTTTTAATGTTTTTATCCAGTTTGTATGATAGTCTGGAGCACTTCTCATTGTCACATAAAACTGAATGCAGACATAGTGGGACTGTTGCTAGCCCCACATAACCACACTATTTCTCGTCTCATTACATGAAAAGGTTAGTTCCATCAGGAAGGACCCTGATATTAGCTATTGCAAATTGGATCATGTGTGAGCCAACTAGCTTTTTTAAATGTAGAGATAACCAAATTATAAGCACAGATTCTTGTAGTGTATTTTGGACTTAATTATCATGATGCTGCTCTAAAAGACTTGTTACACAGCTTTCCAGGAGACCGCACGGACAGCTTGTACGGGTTTACCAGACAGCTGTGAAACCACCTTAACAGCGTTCATATGGTTAAAATTAAAGTATATGAAACATTCACATGAACATATAAATCTACACCAGATCAGATGCTGTCATACAACTCGATCTTCATTAATGAGGCTATATTAACCAATCGTTTCCGTTCATTATAGGTGCAAGAGTACTGTTATGAGAACATGAACTTCATGCGTGCGTTCAGCAAGCTGGTGGTGATGCTGTACAAGACCAATGTGCTGTCCGAGGAGGTGATCCTCAAGTGGTATCGCGAGTCTAACTCCAGCAAGGGCAAGATGATGTTCCTCGACCAGATGAAGAAGTTCGTCGAGTGGTTACAGAGCGCCGAGGAAGGTAAAGAAATATAACTCTTATTATTTAATATTCAGTTTAAAGAGATGTTCTGAAAAAACGGTTCTGAAAATTACTAGGTGTAAGTATACATATTGGTGCTCGTGACTGTACCTATTAAACTTTCTTTGAAATTCGCTATTTTGTGGTCTACCCAACGCCTAAACGGTAATAAGCAGCAGACTATTTAAAATAAATCAATGATTAAAAATGTCCCACATGACCTTTTTCTAATGCGTCGACACTAATAAAGTTTTTTAATCTCATTCCAGAGTCTGAGAGCGGCGAAGAAGAAGATTAGATTAAGAGCAGCGAGTGAGACTGACAACACAACGCGCCGTCCCACCATTGAAGCATAATCACAGCCCGCGCACCCACGTCCGACACCGACTGCCCGACCGACACATCCGACGCACGGGGCGGCGCTCCAACCGACAGACGCGGCCGTCGCACCTACCACAACTGTACCATAATAAATAATATTGTTAACACTAGGGCGACAGTACGGGACAATGTTTTCTACAACTGTATATTATTCATTTCTAAATAACATGTTGATGAAATACCATATTTTTTATTCAATTTTTTTAGTAAAATTCAAATAAATGGTGGAAACCAACGTTTGTGTTTTATTGTCAGCGAGAGAGCGAGTAACTTTTGTGATTTCATTTGTTCCTAAACTGCGTGGAGATACAGAACTGAGTTATTTATACAGAATTGATATTTTTCAAGATAATTTAAACGAAACTGTTCATAAAAACTACTTTTACGCGTGTTGTCAGGATCATGTACTAAATAATTAACAGCTAGTGCATCTACACGTAACATTAAATATTTATTTAAGATCTCCAACAAAGAATACACAGAAGCAATATATAATAAGAACAAGTTTCTTTTTTATGTGCATCTACATATTGGAAAATCGAAATTGTAGTTCGGTACATTAAGTTTTTGACGTTGTTTGCTGGTATAAATCGGTCGTTCCTACTCGTCTACACGTATGACGTAACGACTGCAAATGTTTTGCTCCAGTCGTCAAGTGTTGAAGAACGCGACATTTTTTCCAATCGTTTCGCCCTTTGTTACGCGTCTAGTTTAGTAGTCAGGGTAAAGAAAAGTTTTATGAGGCACCAAATTAATTAAAAAACGTATTCAATGTTCTATATTTTCATTTGAAATGCCTGAAACTTTAAAACCTCCTTGCTATTTAACGCCGATTTCTCTCTATCAGTCGTCAGAAAGAAGACAATGTTTTGTATAACTGTACAGACGCTATACGTTTAATTGTAAGTGGATTAATGTTTATGAATTGTACTAATCATAGATAATCAAAATAAATTATATTTAAAGTTATAATTGGAAATCTAATTATAATAATTACCTATTCAACCATCTATTATAGTTTTACATCATAATTAAAAAAACAGCGAAATTTTGAAATACTACCTACTTAATTGACTCTTGAACTAGACACGGTCGCGGGGGGTGACCAAGTGGGAAAAATGTCGCGTTCATCAACACTTTTTAATGAGTGGAACAAAACATTTCTAGGCGTTAACACGAAGGAGCGGGCACAACCCGTATAAATACTTTCAGGAAGTATTTAACCCTTTAACCGCCCGACTAAGTATCAGTTGTCGTGCCCCCAGCGCCCAACTCATAAAAAAAAAACTTATTTCAGACGAATATGGTCTTGCAATTACATAAACAACGAAATCCGAACATAGATTCTCAGTCGTATAAACACGACTCAGGAGGCACGGGCACGACAACATTTGTCGTATTAATCCAACTGGGGCGGTTAAAGGGTTAATACGTCCTTAGTTTTAATCATAATCATTATTATCTGAAGTTACATGAAGTTTTTAACGTTGATTGATAGTTTCGGGAAGTATTTAGTGCGCCCATAGTATCATAATCATTATTACCGTTGCGCGTTTTTATTAACCAATCACAAAGTTTATAGGCAGTATATATTATCTAGCAAAGATACTAAAAAAAAGTAGGTACATCACTATAAATTAGTCGTTAGTGTAGCCAGTTGACTGCATCTAAGATATAGAAAGAGAACTAAATCTACTTTTGTCACTGAACTAACATTATAAATGCGAAAGTGAGTGATTTTGTTTGTTACGCTTTCATGCTAAAACGGCTGAACGGAATTTGATGAAATTTGGCACATGGGTAAACCATGACCTGGATAAGGACATACGATATTTTTTAAGATGGATCGCAGACGCGGTCGCTGTCAACAACTAGTTGTTAAAAGTAGGGGTTTAAAAATCGAAGAAATAAGTCTTAGAGCCAGTTCGCCGTTTCACACGCTTCGATTTTAGTTGAAGAGCTATTGTTATTCAAGAAACAAATATTTTAATTGGAACTTCAATTTGATTTAAATTGTGTGCAGATGGTTCAAACCGCTTTCGACTTTTGGGTAACCGACATTGGCATGGCCGCCACCAGAGATTTTAATTTTGATAACAAAATAATTGTCGCCAAATATCAGAATCAGTCACTGGGTCAGTGTCCAGGTCGGCCACCTAGAAATGCTTACATGGAGTGTTTCTAGGTGGCCGACCTGGGGAGAAACTCCCCAGCTTGACCACATTTATTTATTAGATAAGCCACCAGCAGCAGTTTATTTATTGTGATGAGACCATTTATTAATTTAAGACCATGTTCGAACAAATAAATGAATATGAATTTGCCACAACTGGGAAAATTCACCGGCCACCTAGTATCGCTTATAAACAACATACCTAATAATGTGATGAAGAAGTAAATAAATTGACGATTTTTTTTTATTTGCCATGATTATTTATTTATACTTAGGTACACATAATAACTAAAGACTAAAAAGCAAAGGGAGGGGAAAAAATCAAATGGCATTAAAAAATCGGTCCACATCGCTGTCTACAAGAAAAGACAGCATACAGCTGACAGCATATCCAAACAAAATAAAAAAAAAACTTGAACCAGTGACAGTTAGTCTTATATTTGGCGGCAAATTTCGACTAAGCGCCAAATTTTTTGTGTTATGAAAATTAAAATCCCTGATGGTCGCCACGCCAGTGTCAGCCCCACTCAACTTTCATCTAATATCGAACCGTGTGGTCAGGTACCCGGTATAACGCAAACTATCGCGCTCGATAATATTGTCACATTAATTTTGCGATAATAATTTGTTCGGGAAAGTAGTTTGTAGCAGTAATGGAATATACATAATTATGACCAAAAATAACTGCACAGATCTAAGTGCCAAGGAGTCTCAGGTAAATAAGGTTAAAACTTGCTCTGTATTATCCTATACTACTGTATAAGCCCAATAGCTAAAAACGATGTGTAAAGAATGGCGGCTATGAACTGAGTTTAAAAAAAAAAGTATATAACCGACCCAGTATTAAGAATAAAATGTACACGTGTTTAAGTAATAAAACAGCTTCCTATTGAAAAATCCCCTTTTTATTTTATAATTATATAGCAGTCACAGTTATTTTTTGCGTACTACAAGTTCCTTTGTGACCATTCCCCCACATTTACAAATTGCACAATTGAGGACCTTGGAAGACCCCAATTCCGTTACTTATTCAAGACTTGAATAATCCCAGCTTCATAATGGCATTTATAAAACCAGTACCTACCAATAGGTAATGTACCTTTGTTTGGAATTTAAAAGAATTTAACATAATAACTGCCCAGCCGAAAATATCACGAAATACGTTGGTACCTACAAAGCATCACGCCTGGACTACACGAAGGGTAAGATGTACCTACAGTTTCCTATATATTTAAGTTTTATCTATGTAAAAGGGAGCGGGCCTATTGCCATCAATCGGGCACAAGGACACTTCGGGCTGCTATTGATAAATTCGTACCTACATGACATCACGCCTGTTCCAACAAGCGTTCATTCCCATTAGTTCGATTCATTAGTTCGATCGTCGAACTAGTGAGAACTTTTTTTCTCATTTGTTCGACCGTCGAATTAATTAGATTTAAAGATAGTTCTACTACATTTAAATGTTTTACTAATTTCGTAATAAAATAAAAAACGCTTGGTTCGTAAAAAAATATATATTCGTGTACTATGTATTTGTACATCTATAGCATATCTTTGATCAAATAAACAGTTGAAAAACTTATAAATTATAAGCTGGCTTCCTCACCTATCAAAAAATAATGTAATAATGAAATATTAAACGTAATCTAATATTTTTCTGTCTTGCTTATCTCAACAAGCTTAACCAGAAAGAACAAAAATTAGTTTATATGTATAATAAATAACCAAAAATCAAATGAGCGTTTTTTATTTTATTACGAAATTAGTAAAACATTTAAATGTAGTAGAACTATTTTTAAATCTAATTAATTCGACGGTCGAACAAATGAGAAAAAAAAATCTCACTAGTTCGACGGTCGAACAGATGAGAAAAAAAAATCTCACTAGTTCGACGATCGAACTAATGAATCGAACTAATGGGAATGAACGCCAACAAGGGTTAGGCGAGGGTGTACCTAGAATACACTCACATTTCGCTATGTTTATGTCCTATCTATGTAATAGGGAGTGAGTCTTTTGCCGTAAACTGGGCAAGGGCACTCTCAAGCAGCCTGAGAAATTCCCATTGGGAAAATCAATAATACTGCCTGATGTAGGCAGCGAACACAGGACCCCACACTCGGCAATCGCGCTTGCTATGAGTATACCAACGAGGCAGCGATAGCGGCAGTAGATAAACGATAGAACCTCGAATAGTTTGCCTAACGAAATCTGCTTAGTGAATGTTTTTTTCATTGTTTAATAATTTTGTGTTCTAAACGAACTCAATACTAATAGAAAGTACGGAGCATTAAGTTACAAGAAAGAGTTTATTGCTTATCTATTTCTAACAGGCGAGAGGTTTAAACGAATAACCAAAAGAAACTTTTAGACTACATTTATCAGTGGGGTTGTCTGAAACGGTTACCGCTACCGGTGACTGAAAAGTTGTGTGGAAATCGGTTGTCATGGTAAGGGCATGTTATGCGGAGGAATGAGAGAAAGGTTGCCAGGAAAGTTTTGAGTATGAATGTGGACGGCTATACAAGAGGCAGACCAAAGAAGCGATGGATGGATTGTGTGAAAGATGATATGGCTTGAAAGGGAGTAACTTAAAAAAAACTAAACAAAAAACGTAACGTAAACGTAAAATAAACTTCCGAGATGACTAATAGAGAAGTATGGAAGAAAAAGACATGTTGCGCCGACCCCAAATCAATTGGGATAAGGGCAGGAGAATGATGATGATGATGACTGTACATTAAGTGATGTCACCTTATGTTATAGTGAAAATGGGAATCGAATTAATGTGGTTGAAAACCTTAGACATCATGATATTGCACAATGTGCAGTAGAAAACGACGACTTTCATAGAGAACACGAATAAAGTAACATTTTCGTGTGTTAAAGGTCATACTGATACTGTTAGCTATATGCGCCAGTTTTTAATAATTAATAAGTAACTTTGAATGAGCATAGTATCTGCAGAACCCGTGATCTTCCTTTACATCATCATTAGTCAGCGAACAACAAAGCTTGCTTGATTTGATCTGTGATGTCATTTGCAAATAGAAAAAAAAACAAAAGTTGGCCGAGATTTGAGCCTTGTGAGACTCCGGAGCATACATTGACATACGAGATAGCCATTGAACAAAAGATTGAAAGCGATTTATAAGATAGGACAGCATGCCGAACGGTGAAGAATGTTCCCCATCTACTTATGGAGTGTATTAAAAGGAAAGACACTTGAGTATGGCAAAAGTTAATGAATAAGATATTCTTCTTCTTCTTTTCGTGTGGCTAGTGACTAACCTGGTGTCAGTTGTTAAGCTGCCCATGGGCACTACTTAGCTTCACATGCTGTGAATAAGATATTGATAAGACATGCCACTGTGGATAATTTAAAAATAAAACAAAACGGTTTTTTAGGTAACAACGTTCTTTTCAAGTTTCGACTAAATAAATGACAGTTAATTAAGGGGGAAGCTATGCCCGCGAAATTCAAATTTTCATTCACCGTAAGGTTTTCACCTCCACTTTTATAAACATACTGTAGCTTTCGTCCGCGGCTTCGCCCGCATAATATGTCGATAAATTATACACATAAACCTTCCTCTTCAATCACTATCTATTAAAAATAATCGCATCAAAATCCGTTGCGTAGTTTTAAAAATTTAAGCATACATAGGGATATAGGGACAGAGAAAGCGACTTTGTTTTATATTATGTTACACAATTACACAATATTGCTATTATTGCAATTATTGTTGTTATTATTACATAATTTATGTATGTTTTATGCATGATACAGTATGTTAGGTTAAACGGGGGACATAAATTCAGGTTCAGTACTTATAAAAATCAACAACTTTGTCCATGGGACCAACTCTGAAATATGAAAAAAATATATCTGCCGTTCCATACTTTGTGACGAATTATGCGAACATAAATGTACTGAACAGCTGATTATTTTTCATGATTTTCAGTATAGTTCCATAATCAAAGTTGTTCATTTTCATGAGTATAGTACCTCCTGAAAGTATGTCTCTCGTTTAGCCTAACACACTGTATAGGCGTTTACGTCGGCCCTCGTATGAATATGAATTTAGTCAGTAGAATTCTGTAATACCCAATAAGTACCTTCCTTGCATTGCCTTGCCCTTACGGAGAACACACATGGAACAAAGAATGGTGGAGGCGTGGTGTTCCAAACAAAAGAGGTTCCATACAGAGGGGAATCAAACAGGTTAGTGATGTAAGACCATGAACAGTACTGTACTGAAAAATAAGAACCTCCTTTTATTATTTAAAAAAATAACACTTCATTCCTTTACATGTTCGTATCTTGCATAGGTATCTGAAAATATAAATGTTTTAAATAGTATTTCGGAAGTTACTTATTCCCCTTGTCAGCCCTCCGTGAGAAAGCTTGATTCTTTGGATAATACCTACGTTTTATCCAACTGTATAACTTTTATCCCACGGGAGTTCCACCAAAAGGAGTAACGTTTATCCCACGTTATTAAAATAGCTGCTAATAGTGGTCCAGCGGATATTAAACGCCAGCTTGTGCAAAGAAAAGCGAAAACAAGTTAGTAAGTAAAAAAAGGAACTCAATTGACTCCCCTTCGTAATTTGAATAGGCTTGCTCATGTTTACATCCATAAATTCAATGAATTACACGCCAAAATGCCAAATCATTCGGTCATTTTTCAAATTGATTGCGTAATGTCACTTCGGTCGTTTTTCAATTTCCATAGACAAATAAAGCAAGGGGAGGCAACCTTCCGGAGCATTCATCGAGGACTTGTTTAACGGCCATAACATTGTCCCAGCGTTCGTTTTGTTTAGGCCCCTCTTGGCCTAAGGACAGCGCGGTCCGACTGATCAAGGTTACGTCAGGTGATGCCAAAAGGTCTGTACACGTGTTTCGTGCTAACGGTTTATTATTATTAGGTACTACAGGCATTGAATTCAAATAGAGCGTATTAAGATGTTACAGTTGGCAGCCCTTATGTTAATTTTAATCTCACGTTACAGTATAGGGTCTTTCAATTCAAAAAGGATTACGAAATAAAGGATCATGTAGGTACGTAATAGTAACGCGCATAAATATTTAGGTAGACTAGTTTTTGGCCGCGACTTTGTCCGCGTGGAGTTCGGTTATATAGCAATATCGGGAGATATTTTTGAGACAAAAAGTAGCCTATGTCCTTCCCCGGGATGCAATCTATCTCTTTGCCAATTTTATCGAAATCCGTTCAGTGGTTTAGGCGTGGAAGGGTAACATATAGACAGACAGAGTTACTTTCGAATTCATAATATTAGTATGGATATTCTGCCCTGTCTTTTCTTCTGTTACGGGTTACGTATTTTAACTATCGATAAGAATATGGGTATGTATTATTTTCAAAGTGCCCACTATCCCAAAACGCACCGTCTAGTCTAGCACAAACACAAATAGTGGTCTATTAGAAAAAAACTACCACAAAAAATAGTGGCAGTATTTGTGCTAGATTATCTATGAATTGTCGTTACATAAATACTAAATAACTCGATGGTCTAATGGTCGCAAGCGCTACTGCGGAGGTCCTGGGTTCGATTCCTACGTCTAGCAAAGTGATATTGGGTTATTCTATTTAGAATTTCTCAGTAGCAACCCGGAATTTGGATATGTGCTCAGTTGGTAATAGGCTCGCCCTCTGTTACAAGGGAATTGACTATTTGACATAGTCAAAAATAAAAAATGAAATCACACATAAAAAACAAAACTTCTATTACCGTGCAGAAATTAAATACTATGCGAAGACATAATTGTAAAATTGCATTTAACACTTTAACACTAATAAGTATTCCATTTGATTCAAAAAATCTGAAACATTTTTATATTTCATACAAATCACGCGTTCATACTCATTTCGCGTTTAGACAATTCATAAAAAGTAACGTTATTGACTACCCTGTAAAATACCATAGTTTACATAGCTGGCGGAATGTGGTACACCCCTGCCCAACCCATCTGGGAAACAATGCGTGATGTTATGATAATTATGGTTACACATACCTACTTCACACTTGTGTCTGTTTTTTGATAATTATTACAAGTATAGCAATAAAATAAGGTTGTTCGAATGCATGGAACAATGGATTGATAGGTTATCTCGGCATGTTTTAGACTAGATAAGTACTCGTCAAGTACCCCTTAGTAGTGGGATTGTCCGAAATGGTTACCGCTACCCCGGAACATAAAGAGCTAAGGAAGGAATATGGATAGTTTTTAGTCAGTAAGAGACTGATACTCCCTTCCGCTTCACCCAGAGCGGGAAGGGACATTTGCTGATTTCCCAACCACTAAAAAAAAAGTACCCCTTAGTACATATCTACCTAGTTTACTTATAAAACGACGGACGGCCAAAACACTTGCGCAGTGATGGCCCAGAGGCAACGGCCCTGACTTAAGAGTTGCGGTCGTGGGTTCGAATCGAAGCAGGCGCTTTACTTTGCGTAGGTAATCAATTTTATCATCGCTTCTCTCAAAATGGTGAAGGAAACATTGTGGGAAACTAGTATATCCTAGAACCATCAATTCGAAGTGAAAACTACCAACCAGCACTGGGCCCGCGTGGAGGTTTACCCACAGCTCGTGTTTTTGTGTTGTACGTGATTTGTATGAAATATAACAATGTGACTTCACAGATTTTTTGAATCAAATGGGATACTTATTAGCATTAAATGCAATTTTACAATTATATCTTCGCATAATATTTAATTTCTGTATGGCCATCAAAGTCAGTTTCAGTTTTTAAGACGAGAGGTCTAATTTCATATTTTATTTTTGACCATTTCAAATAGTCAGTTAGGTTGCTTATTTCAATTCCTCATGTTAAATTAAATCGCTGTTTATTGCTGAAGTTTTATGTTTATCTACAATACATTAAACTTACCTACCAACATTTTAATACCTAGCTAACCAACGTCATCTTAACTAATATTATGAATGCGAAAGTAAGTTTGTCAGTTTGATTGATAACTTTTCACGAATACCACTGAACCGATCATCCTGAAATTTTGTATCTACGTTTTCAGGTGTACAGAAATGAACATACGTATCTCATATCGTATACCTTTCATCACGAAAAAAGTTTTGTTCTCGAGGAAAACCGCAATACTAACGTTCTTATGATAATAGATGGCGCCACGTGTACGTTCCGTTTTGAGCCCATGATTGCAACAGACAAACTTCAACCCGAATTGATTGTCAATTTCTTAATTAAAACGTGCGAAGCCGCGGACAAAAGCTAGTTTGATAATAAAAGTTTTATGTTAATTGCAACGAGATTTCTATCTCATTAATTGGTCTATAATTAAAATTCCTAAAAATTGATAATTGTTGGATCTCTTTTGGTGGTCAGAAATAAAATGATTTTATTTATTTTCTAGTTTAAATATGTGGAAGCGGAGCGAGTTCGATACACGCACCTATTGCGTTAGTAATAAAGTCACTTTTTGCAGCAGCAAGAGCATTTACAGAATTTTCAGAGTAAGTAGGTAACGTGAGAGATGAGATTTGATCAGAGAGGTACTAACGAACTAAGTACTTAATGAAGTTAATATAGGTAGGTAAGAACTAAGCAGAGTTGGTTCATTTGTAGTCTATTTTCTGACTGTTTCGTTTAGTCTAGTGCAGGGGTTCCCAAACGTATTTGTCTACTGCCCGTATCACTACATAGTATAAAACAAAGTCGCTTTCCCTGTCCCTATATCCCTATGTATGCTTAAATCGTTAAAACTATGCAACGGATTTTGATGCGGTTTTTATAATAGATAGAGTGATTCAAGAGGAAGGTTTATGTGTATTTGTCGACATAATGTTGCGGGCGAAGCCGCGGGCGGAAGCTAGTTGAGAATAAATTATTTTTAGCGCCCCCATTTTTTTGCCTAAGCCTCTACACAACGCCCCAATTTTTTTTCTGGATCTCTTACTGCCCCACTTTAGGACTGCAGCGTCCACAAGGGGTCGTTATCACCCACTTTGGGGAAAGCTGGTCTAGTGGCAAGCCATAGACATATACCTAAACTCCTTCTTATATCTTTATCGCAAGCGCTACTGTGAGCATGAGATCTTGGATTCGATTCCCGCGTCGACTAAAATGTTATTATGTTGGTAATAGATGGAGTTTGGATTTGTGCCCGGTAGATGGCAATAGGATCGCCCCCTATTACATGGGGCAAACACAAAATATAATTAGGTAGGTACCTATAATTGGTATACAAATATAATTGGCGAAACATGGGTATTATGCACATACCTGTTATGGGAACACGGGGAAACAAGGAATTATGTTGATACACACATCAAAAGTGTCTAGGGATCAACATATATTTTTGCAATAACTTTTCTCTTGATTGATATTAATTTAAATTTTCTTTAAGGATTCATCAAATAAAGTGTTTTCGTTTGTCACAGTAACGATAAACCAAGTCACCTTTGCATTAATAAAGAAATTTGCCATTTTCCTAATAAAGGGATTTTTGACATTTGAACCACTAACATTAAAGTTCGAAAAAAAGACTGAAATAACAGTTTTCTTTAAAATTTTATTGGGTAACTTAAACAATTAATAATCCGTGTTTCTACCGCGAACACTAACAACACAAGAACATCGGTTTGGCATACTCAAAATGAGTTCATCCAAATCACGCTGTGGAATGGCCGCCCATGTTCGTTGCAACAACAAAACAAGTGCGAGTCAGACTCGCGCACCGAGGGTTCCGTACAAACCTGTAGGTACAAAATTCTCGTGTCGCGGTGTTTGTTTCCAAACTCCTCCGAAACGGCTGAACCGATTTGCATGAAATTTTGTGTGCATATCGGGTAGGTCTGAGAATCGGCCAACATCTGTTTTATTTTTTTAATCGCTGAACAACGTTTGCTGGGTCAGCTAGTAAGTTTATGATTATTAAAAAAAATATACTATGTGATGTAACTAAAAATTTAAGATTTTCGGAATTTTTCCTATATGTGTACTTTATAACGTTGCTTCATGCCAAATTTCAAGATTCCAGGTCGTCTGGAAGTATCCTTTAGGTTTTGATTCCCTTGCGAGTAGTTGCGAGTTTCAAAATATGCGGCTTTAATTGCTGTATCTTTTGATTGCGTTGACGTAGAAGTTTGATTTTGTTACAGCTTAAAGATATTATAGACTTGAGTATTTGTTAAGAATTTCAATATAATACCACTACGCGTTCATGAGTAAAGGGGTAATAAGTTTAAAATTATTAAAAATATTTTTATTATATGATGTAACTAAAAATTTATGCTTTTCGCAATTTTTCCTTTATCTGTGTTATAAGACGTTGCTTCGTACCAAATTTCAAGATTCTGAGTTCACGGGAAGTACCCTGTAGGTTTTGATTCCCTTGCGAGTGTCGAAAATTTGCGGCATAAACGGGAGTATCTTTTGATCGCGTTGACTTAGAAGTTTGATTTTTTCACAGCTCCAAGAGACCATAGACTTGAGTATTTGATATGAATTTCAGCTTGATACCTCCACGCGTTCCTGAGAAAAAAGGTCTTGACAGACAGACAGACAGACAGACAGACAGACAGACGGACAACAAAGTGATCCTATAAGGGTTCCGTTTTTACCTTTTGAGGTACGGAACCCTAAAAAGGTGTTATCAGTCGACTTTGGACACGTTACCGAAGCACTGGTACCGTGGCTGAGCGCCATGAAGGACGGTATCGCTGCACCACACGGAGACAAGACCGATACATTCAAATCTTAACTCGAAGAGCTCCAACAATAACCGCCATGATGTTAGCCGTGAGGCTTCATCACTCTTCAGGGAACTTAATTAGCGACCAAACAGTCAGAAACCGCTTGCATGAAGTGAACCTTCATTCCCGAAGACCGCTACGGGTACCACCTATAGCAATGCACAATCGTAGGATTCGATATCAATGGGCTCTTGAACACAGAAATTGGGCAGAAGAACAATGGCGTTTCGTGTGCTTTTCTGATGAGTCTCGTTTTGGTATGAGACCGGATACAAGACGTATACGACACTGGAGAACCCCTGGACGCCAACAGCGATTAAAATCCTGCCAGGAAGTCCATCCTTATAGTGGTGGAACCATCATGGTATGGGCGGGTATTTGGATCGGCGGAAGAACTGAGTTGATTTGGATCAGAGGCAACCTCAACGCTCAAATTTATGCTGAGACGATTGTATCTGACGTCATCGTTCCTCTACAAGTGCAAATCGGTCCCTTATTTCAGTTAATGCATGATAATGCACGACCGCACACCGCAAGAGTTGTAAGACAGACTCTCGCCGCAGCTAACATCAATGTCCTGCCCTGGCCTGCTCAGTCGCCAGACTTGAACCCGATTGAGCATGCATGGGATATGCTACAGAGAAGAGCTCTGCCGAATATGGAGGGTATCCAGTTGCAAGAAGACCTTTTTTTGTTGTTGCAACGAACATGGGCGGCCATTCCACAGCGTGATTTGGATGAACTCATTTTGAGTATGCCAAACCGATGTTCTTGTGTTGTTAGTGTTCGCGGTAGAAACACGGATTATTAATTGTTTAAGTTACCCAATAAAATTTTAAAGAAAACTGTTATTTCAGTCTTTTTTTCGAACTTTAATGTTAGTGGTTCAAATGTCAAAAATCCCTTTATTAGGAAAATGGCAAATTTCTTTATTAATGCAAAGGTGACTTGGTTTATCGTTACTGTGACAAACGAAAACACTTTATTTGATGAATCCTTAAAGAAAATTTAAATTAATATCAATCAAGAGAAAAGTTATTGCAAAAATATATGTTGATCCCTAGACACTTTTGATGTGTGTATGCTACGTGAATATACAACCTAATTACATGATTATAAAGTACTAGCTGACCCGACAGACGTTGTCCTGTCTTAACTATGATACCTACCTTACCTACTCTACCTACCAACTTACCTACCCTACCTACTCTACCTACCAACTTACCTACCCTACCTACCCTACCTACCCTACCTACCCTACCTACCCTACCTACCCTACCTACCCTACCTACCCTACCTACCCTACCTACCCTACCTACCCTACCTACCCTACCTACCCTACCTACCCTACCTACCCTACCTACCCTACCTACCCTACCTACCTACCTATGCAAAAATGTGTAGTAAAAATATTTTTCTCATACAAACTTTGCCACCCCTTGTAACCCTTTCAGGGGTTGAATTTCCAAAAAATAATATGCCTATGTCCTTCTCATGAATGCAAACTATCTAATACATACCAAATTTCAGCAAAATCGGTTGGGTGGTTTAGGCGTGAAAAGGTAACAGACAGACAGACAGACAGAGTTACTTTTGCATTTATAATATTAGTGTGGATGATGCGCCGAATATTCGTAAGGTACTAAGTACATTAAACACGGGTAATCAAATACAACCTAGCAACTTACATAAACGACCCACCCGACCCACCCGACCCACGATACGATTTGGAAATCTAGCATGTTTACTTGTTTGCGAAGCAAAACTATGGAACGGAGAACCGAATTATCCGGCAGTGTATTCGGTTCGGTAAGAACTTAACCGAATATTATTCGGTATTCGGTAAAATCACTATTCGGCTTATCTCTAATCCTTATGTACAAGCATATAAAGGAATTTAAACATAACTGGCGAAATGCGGGTGTATAATACAGTACTATACCTCTCATCACCTCTAGTAGAGCTCGTGGCTAAGTAATAACAGCCGCACGGATCGATCTGTCAGGTTAAGCTACGCTTGCCGGGGTTGGTCCGTGGATGGGTGACCATCTTTGCATATCGAGACTCCTCCGTGCCTCGGAGAGCACGTTAAGCCGTTGGTCCCGGCTGTTATTCGTAGATCTTTGACAGTCGTTACGGGTAGTCAGAAGCCCGAAAGTCTGACAGCCAGTCTTACCAAGGCGTATCACATTATCCAGTTATTACTGGGTTGTGGAGGTCAGATAGGCAGTCGCTCCATGTAAAATACTGGTATTCAGTTGCATCCGGTTAGACTGGAATCCGACCCCAACATAGCTGGGAAAAGGCTAGGCAGAATCAAAAAACGCCTCACTACCTCTGCCTAACTGTTCGGGAAATCTAGATGTGATGTTGTAAATACATATATGATAACAAATACCGTAGTATTGGTTTTTTGTCCAAAATTGCTGGCTGTGTAATTGAGGCAGTTAAGTTTAAGTAGGTAGGTACATAGGCTCACAACTCGAAATGCTCCCTATTATTCTCGTTACTTGTTTAGTGTATTATAGAGCTATGAAAGGCAACGGAATTATAAAATGATATACAAAAGGTAACTTGAGCCAAATACTGAAAGAAACAGGACATACCATACAAAATCACAAAGAAAAATGAAACGCAATTTAAATATGTATTAATGTTCACCCATCCTCACTTAAATAATACTTGTAAGAACAGTGAATTTAAACTGGTCTCGGGTCCCGCAGCTGTAGCATAGGAAGCGACGTAGAAAAGCCGACAGATCACATCAATGGGCCGCACACCTGCGCAGGAGTCTTTGGTCCCGCAGACGGTACCTACATAAGTACTTGATGTAAGGGCTGCCACGATTTATTGCGAATTAATGTGGAATTTATCTCCGGTTTTTGGGCGAATAAAAAAAAAGAAATAAAAATTTGGGACTGATCGCTTAGCACGAATGTTTTTAGGTGGTGTGGTACTTTTTCACAACTTCATTGGATGTGCAAGTTAGATCAAATGTGAAGAAGAAGACAAAACAAATTTGAGCATGGAAATCACTGTCTTTGCCCATATCACTACATAGTATAAAACAAAGTCGCTATTTTTGTCTGTTTGTTTGTCTGTATACTTAAATCTTTAAAACTACGAAACGGATTTTGATGCGGTTTTTTTTAATAGATAGAGTGATTTAAGAGGAAGGTTTATGTGTATAATTTGTCGACATATATTGCGGGAAAAGCCGCGGGCGGAAGCTAGTTTAAAAATAAATAAAGGGTAATAATCGCAGCCACTTATCTACAGTTAATTTCACAACCAAACCAACAAAAATGCGACTTAGCAAACGTACCTACCTAAAAAAATATTCAAATTACAACATTCAAGAAAAATCCCGAACAAAAACTTCAAAAGCCGGCTCAGCTCGCAACCCTCGGGCCCACAAAGGTTCACATAACCCAACATGAATGCGACAATCACTGATATAGAATAAAAGCTCCTGCGATACCCTCACGCAAAAAATACTAACAAGACCCTCCTTTTAAAATCAACCGAGCTTACTCGCATTGCAGATGTCTTATTATTTTCTCTTATATACAAAAATCTTTGAAGTTTCCTGTATTATATCATTACCATACGCTTTAATATCAAAATGACCCTTTTTAAATGATAATGGGAGTATTGTATGGCTATTTGGCAGTTATTTGAGCCAGTATTCTCCCAAGATTTTCAAGGTGAACTACGGGGGCCGGAACTGGAAGTCCTACTGAGCAAAAAGTGGTTATAGCGTTATAGTCAAAGGGGTGCAAAAGTGGTTTTCAAGGTAAAGGTCTACCGGTTAACATGTCGAGCTCAAATCTGCAAGACTGAGTGCGCAGTAGCAGCCCAGGTGCGCGGTTCCTTGTGAAAAGATCTTTGATAAAACTTGATGGGGATTCATTGTAAGTATGTAATAAGTGAGATCCACAATAGGACCCTAGCGTCCTGTTTGCGCCAGAAAACGGCTGCACAGTATGAAAGGATAACAAAATCAGTTTTGATTAATTTTAAATGCGAAAGGTCACTCATTCATTTACTTATTAATCAGAAAATCTCAAAAACTAATGGATTTACGAAGATGAAATTTGGCAAAGCGGTAGATTATGAGTAGAGGTCCCACTAAGTAAGGAATTTAGGAAACTTTTCCCGTAAAGTGGTGAAATAGGGGGTGGAAGTTTGTAAGAAAAATTTTCAACATTACCACGGGCGGAGCTGCTGGCAGTAGCTTGTCATCTGCCTAACCTTATCCCAAATATGTTGGGGTCGGCTTCCAGTCTAACCGGACGCAGCTGAACACCAGTATTTTACATGGAGCGACTGCCTATCTGACTTCCACAACCCAATAATAACTGGGTAATGTGATACCCCTTGGTAAGACTGGCTGTCCGATTTTCGGGCTTCTGACGACCCGTAACGACTGTCAAAGATGCACAAATGATAGCCGGGACCAAAGGCTTAACGTGCTTTCTGAGGCACAGAGGCTGGGAGCAGCTAGTATCTACAATATTTTTACCTTTGCCATTGACTCGAGAAGAAGAGGAAGATCGCCAGTTTTTGCTGATCAATCTAACTGGCCCCCTTTTCTTTTATCTGAGAATAACGGTTTCTATGAGGAGCTCGTGACTAAGTACCAAGAGCCGTACAGGTCGATCCATCAGGTTAAGCTACGCTTGCCGGGGTTGACAGTGGATGGGTGACCATCTTCACACATCGAGACTCCTCCGTGCCTCGGAGCACGTTAAGCCGTTGGTCCCAGCAGTCATTTGTGCATCTTTGACAGTCGCTACGGGTCGTCAGAAGCCCGAAAATCTGACAGCCAGTCTTACCAAGGGGTATCGTTTTGCCTAGTTACTGGGTTGTGGAGGTCAAATAGTCAGTAGCTCCATGTAAAATACTGGTATTCAGATGCATCCGGTTAGACTGGAAGCCGACCCCAACATAGTTGGGAAAGGGCTAGGCAGATGATGATGAGAATAACGATTTCTGCAGCCTCACTAAAGGTACAATCTTCTCAGATCTGATGCAAGTTTCTTTAACAATTATACACACTGACATATTAAAAAATATCGAACAAAACAGTCGGACTTGTTCCGTAACTTGTTTTTCTTGTCATCATCTGTGACGTCACAATGCGCCCACGCATCTTTTTAATAACTGATCAATAACCAGCTAACCGACCTGGCGGAAATATTTTTGTCATAAAAAGAGGTATTATGTAGCGTGACCGAGTTTTGACCATAGACCATTATTTTATTGTTAATAAATTAACTGTAGGCATGGGTTTATGGATTTACGGAATACTAACTTCTGCTAGCGGTTTCGCCCGCGTGGGTGTCGATAAATTATCCCATAGGAACGTACAGACGCCATCACGCCAGCACATCAAGCTATCCCTAACTGTCAAATTTTCTCAATTAAAAATGAACCTTATATCTTTGCAATAAAGTTTAAATACTATCAAAGAAATTTGACAGATTGTGGTAACTTGATGTGCTGGCCTCTGTACTGCCGGGATAAAAAGTATCCCTGTATCCAGGTTATAATCTATCCCGGAGCCAAATTTCATCTACATCAGTTCAGTAGGTTTTGCAAGCAGTGATAGCCTAGTAGAGTGACCGTCGGACTGCCAAGTCACAGGTCTCGAGTTCGAACCCAAGGCCTCTCCACCTCTGATTTTCCGGATTCATGTGCGTATTGTATAATTATCACTTGCTTAAAAATCGGCGAAGAAAAACATTGAGAGAAAACCAGCATAATTGAGAGTTTGAGAGATATTTCTCCACAGTATATTAAGCTAGGTCTGAGGCCCACGGGCAGCATAAAAACTCTGACACCAGGTTAGTCACTAACCACACGAAAAAGAATGAAGTATTTAGTTTTTGCGTGAAAGAGTAACAAGCATCCATACATCCTCAAAAAAATTCACGTTTATAATATACTAGCTGCGCACGCACGGTTTCACCCACTGCACGGCTCCTATTGGTCGTAGCGTGATGTTACATAGCCTATAGCCTTGCTCGATAAATGGACTATCCAACACAAAAAGAATTTTTTAATTCGGACCAGTAGTTCTAGAGATTAGCGCGTTCAAACAAACAAACTCTTCAGCTTATAATATTAGTATAGATTAGTAGGTTTTTTATTGTGACTGCCTCGTTGTTCTAGTGGTGGCAAGCGCAACTGCTAAGCGTGAAGTTGAGGTTGGTTCTATTCTCAGGTCAGCCAAGTGTCAATGGGTTTTTCCATTAGGAATTTCTCAGTAACCCGGAGTCTGGATTGGTGTCCGGTTGATGGCAATAGGCTCGCCCCCTATTGCATGGGACTTGGGACATAACAAACATAACAGGCGAAATGTGATCAAATCAAAATCAAATCATTTATTCATTTGCAAACATGGGTAATTATTATACATTTAGATGTTTTATTTTTAGAATAGTGCTCCATGTTCTACCGCCACATGGGCATGCAAATCGTATTATAATTTTAGGTGACAATTAAGAAATGATAATACAAAATACAAATTAATGTCAAATCGCCTGTACTACAGTAAGAATGTCATATCAATTCATAAATGTGAAATCGAATGACCATAAAATGTCAAATCGTTTGAAATACACAAATATATAATAGATATATTTAAATTTATATTAATACAAATGTACTATAGATACACCTCTGTTTAATCCTTTGCGGATTACAAGCGTGATGTTATATGTGTTTATTGTGAACTATGTTTTTTTCGCCATGGGATAGATGAAGTAGTTAATAGTATGTTAAGTTACGAGAATTTGGTGCAGTCTAGTGCAGTGAGTAGCTAAGATTTGATTAAATTCGATCTATGATATTAAACCTTTCACTTATTAGGTCCTACACTAATATTATAAAGAGGAAAGATCTGTATGTATGTTTGTAACGAATGAACTCCAAAAGTACTTTACGGACCTGGATGAAACTTGGCACAGACATAGATTATAGTCTGGAATAGCACATAACTGTATATCCCGGAAAAAATGTACGGTTCCCGTGGGATAATTTCCTACATAGGCGCGGGCGAAGCCACTGGCAAAAGCTAGTGTTTAATAATCGTCGTTTATTTAAGTAATGTGATGTGATGACTGAGGAGTGTTTGTTAGTTAAACTAGGTTCTATAAAATTCTAAATTAAATTGAACGCGATCAGCGCAAACACGTTAAGAGTCGTCAGTTTCATTATTTTCTGAAGAATACCTATCTTTTAAACGGGTTTAGTGGTGCTGATCGCGTTCAGTATCATTGCTCAAATTCGCACAGTTTATCTTTGGTCTTACTTAGCTATCCAGACCCGTCAATTCATGTGTGATTTTGAAGCTGTCACAGATCACCACTAGCTAACATAGATAATTACAGATAGTTTTCGAAGATTTGAACGAAGCCATCTAGTCATCTAGTCTACTGTACCAGTCTAGAACAGAGGGCAGATCCACAAAGGTACGATGGTCCCTCTTACAAAATTGCCGAAAAGACGCAAAGGTGGCCAATTTACGAATTCAATTTCAAATAATGCAAAAAAACAAACACTGAATAGTCAAATAAAATGCCTAAAAAAAAACCCATTCCGTATTCAAATTTTTCAACAAACAGACCGCGTTGTTCCAAACTCGAATTTCGAAACATTAAAAATATCGGTAAGAACTTTCTCCCATCTCCGCCATTGTCTGACCGCGTTCCTATTGATGTAAACTTTTAACGTAAATCATAAAATTCCTTAGAAATAAGGACGTGGAGAGACCCAAGATGGATTGTTAATAATTTTTACCTAAGCAAGTACAATAAGTACCCGATGCTCAGTACGGGGTACCTGCGCTTTCTGAGAACTATTGTAAAAAAAATCGGTCTTTGTGTAATGTTTCCGGGGATCATCAGACAATCTGACAATACAGTTCGAAATTTAAAAGATAGAATTCGTAATACGAGTTTGAAAACTTACCGAATGTTTTTATCTTGGGAAAGTATATTATTCGGTTCGCTTCTTTTAAAATGTATGTTCATGTTATTATTTCGTGTTTAGCTAAAGACTGGCAGCTGACAAACTAGGAAATCGTCAGCGCCATTGCATTTAATTTTTTCAGTAGGTAAGGACAGATTGGTGTGTGTTATCAAGTAGGAAGTGGGTACATGAGGGTACCTACTTTAAAATGGCAAAAAAATACTTAACACAATTTAAAATTATTCTTTACCCATCGAATTTCTTACTGAATATTTGTGAAAATGAAAGTATGAATGAGGGTAGTTTTCATAAATATATACAAGACGCGCGGCGTACGCACGTATTCTAATATATTTCCACCATTTGCTCTCGCAGTCTCGCCCCAGTGTATGAAAATCCTACTAAAATACTACCTACTTACAAAAGCAATGCCCTCATTCTCATTTGAACGCTTAAAGAATGCCATTGATGCCGCAATCAAACATGAGCGCCTACTTGACTAAAAAAAAATCCTTTTGGCGCGAAAAACAAGACGAATTTAATAAAATACCATGCCAGAACAAAACCCATGTAATACATATTTAATAATTAATAATAACTAGCTTTCGCCCGCGGCTTCGCCCGCAAAATATGTCGACAAATTATACATACATATAAACCTTCCTCTTGAATCACTCTATCTATTAAAACCGCATCAAAATCCGTTGCGTAGTTTTAAAGATTTAAGCATACAGACAAACAAACAGACAAAAATAGCGACTTTGTTTTATACTATGTAGTGATATTGAATTGCTACTTACCTAGCTCTCCTCTCGTAATTTTGCTGCCGACAGGGTCCATAATGATCTTTTACTTTGATATACCACACATGTGCAGAACTGAGTAGGTATTGAGTAACATCGATTTGGACAACACATCAATGGTTAGACACACATTAATTTGTTGCAATCTTAACTTCTAAGACAGTCACAAACATATCGCAGTTCGCGGTCGACTTGTTCAAAAACTGATTTCCGACTATCAATTTGTCAAATTAACACTTACCTACTTTTTGTTAATGTTTTTGTTTCTATAAGTTGGCATTACTTCCGTAAATCGTGTTTTAAATCATTTACTTATTTAATACTTTAATTACAGAGGCGGACTATTTTTTATTATTCAAATACTTTTTATAAAATGATTGAAATGCGTCCAAAGTACTCAACTGCAATACTTTTTTGAACATATTAAAATCTTACAAGATAAGGGATTCCAAAAATTGTGCATACCTAACTAATTCTATGTATGAAACACCGTGTTCACAGTCATTCTAAGCGGGATTGTCCGAAAGGGTTACCGCTACCCTGGAAAATAAAGGGCTAAGGAAGGAACATGGATGGGTTTTAGTCAGTAAGAGTCTGACACTCCCTTCCGCTCCACCCAGAGCGGGAGAAATCATTCGATGATTTCCCTGCCTTAAAAAAAAAAGCTACAGTCATTCAATCTATTACCTAAGTACCACACATTCGTTCAAATTCAAATTTAGAAATGGAAAAAGGGTTTTTTGTATTTACATAGATAAAATAAAACAAAATTATTGTTTGTATCGAAAGTTTTGACAGTTCTTTATTGCAAAAATAAAGATAAAAATATTAAAATGTAAATTTTATTCTGTAGGCAATTTTTTAATAGTGTTATTGACTATTTTAACTTTTTCTTAGCCGCAAATTTAGGCAAAAGAAATGTATTTGATGATCCTTAACCCGTTGTTCGCCGTTTTGTTACAAACATTATAGGTACATGTATAGAAATAAATGAGGTTAAGATTGTGGCGAACTGTGACAATAGACTTTATTTATTGCCGATTGATTTTATAATGGCGATTCCGTTATGTAAATTGCTTGACACTAAGAATGTGAGTTAAAAAGAAAATTATGGAAAAATATCTATGAGCGTTAAATCAAATCAAAAGTCTATTATTTAAATTAGGCTGAGAAGCGGTACATCATGACAACACAGTCCCTTAAAACGCCCGCCCTTCAACACTTCCTAGTGCTTTATCTGGGCTGAGAAGAAGTGGTGCAACATACTTCATGCAGCAGCAAAGCTGTCTGTCAAGTTATAAAGAACGTTATCCTATAAAATTAAGCGGGATTGTCCGAAAGGATTACCGCTACCCCGGAACATAAAGGGCTAAGGAAGGAACATGAATGGGTTTTAGTCAGTAAGAGTCTGACACTCCATTCCGCTCCATCCAGAGCGGGAGAAGTCATAGGATGATTTCCCACCCTCAAAAAAATATCCTGTACAATAGTATACGAAATAACTAACAATGTAGGTACAACTACTACTAAGTATAAATCTGATCTATGCTTTATTAAGCAAGTTTTCACGTTTGAGGTTACGATATTGCTCAAAAACTGAATGAAGAAGGAAACAAAATAATAGTTTCCGGCCTTCTATATCCCTAAAGCGTCTAAAGTGTTGGTTCTCCTTGTAACCTATCGAATAAACAACTAACTAGCCGATAAATGTAGAAGATATGCAAAAGATCGCGATAACATATTCCACTAAAAAGTTTACAACCTAATCTGACAGGTTTTTGAAATTGGAACTCTAATAAAAGTCAGTGACCACCATGTTGAATTAAAATTTTTAGCTTTGGATTTCGTGAACTGTTAATAAATTATAAAAATTTAGGTATTTTATCTTTTCACACATAAATCTATTAGGATTTATTTTTGGAGATCCGTACAGTTGAACAAGAACGGGAACAGTTATTTTGGGAGAAATACTATCTTAAAAGACATAAAATGACTGTCTAGTTTTTTTTTAAATTTAAATAAGATGTGACAGGTCAAGGAGTTTGTGGCTACATACCAAGACTCCTCCGTGCCTCGGAAAGCATGTTAAGCCGTTGGTCCCGGCTGTCATTTGTGCATCTTTGTCAGTCGTTCCGGGTCGTCAGAAGTACGAAAATTTGACAGCCAGTCTTATCACGGGTATTGTATTGCCCAGTTACTGTGTTGTGGAGGTCAGATAGTCGCTCCATGTAAAATACTGGTATTCAGCTGTATCCGGTTAGACTGGAAGCCGACCCCAACATAGTTGGGAAGAGGCTAGGTAGATGATGATGTATCAGGTCTACTAACGAAAACAAAAGTCTATTCCCAATGCGCTTGCATAGTGGCTAACGAGCCTATGCATAGTGCCAGTACCGATACACACCATCGCCCATCGTGGAAGTATAGTGGCCATATATAGGCCAGCATGGTCCACACCACGCCAGTACCAACTTACTATTCAATATCTAATAATATTAATAATCATCATTAAGATGGCTTAATTATGTAAAATTGTTATAATTTATCTATTAAAAAAACGGTAATAACGGATCAAAATTAGTGTTTTTTATGAGAGAAAAGTTATTCCGTTTCGAAATTAGGCCTAAATTATTTATTCAAATTAGTGACATAGGTAACAGTTAGAACTACGTCAATCGGTTATAGTGTTGTCTATGGTAACTGGTATGGTAAACATAATTAAATACTCCAATTAATAGAATAAGACTAATAGACCCAAATCCCACGCCTTGTCACGAGTTACAAAAACTTTGTAATTCTGAAATATCTTAACGTGAAATATAGGTGAAGTCAGCTGTCAAAAGTGTCAATACTTCAGGTGGAATAACTGCAGATCAAGATCCACACAAGGTCCTAATTAAGTCTAAGATACAGTAACAGCTATTTCAATATTGAACTACGGAATGCTAATCATTCTAGCAAAAGTTCAAAAATCCAATATAAAAATTGTGTTAATTTCCAAAATAATAATTAATTACAGTTAACCAATTTTTGTTTACAGTTGAAAAATACTCCGCGGCCATCACAGCTGATTTGTTTTGTACTAGCTTCTGACCGCGACTTCGTCCGCGTGAAGTTTCTCAGTGTCTCAGTACCGTTCACTTTGCGTTCTTTCTGGATTTATTTTTCTTTCTGCTCGGCTCTTAAGGGTCGTAGCGTGATGTTAATATAGCCTATGTATAATTCCCAATGAATTGGGCTATCAAATGCAGATCTTCAACAAACAAATCAAACATTTTGTTTTATATAATTCATGTTTACAAAACATTTTACAAGAGTAACGGTGGAGTTTCTCGCCCATTCTTCTCCATACCTTTTGAAAGAGGCGACTACAATCAATTCTATTTCTAGTTCATTTTGACGTTCTTAAGTGCCTTATAGTGCCTATTTGAAATAAATGATTTGATTTTGTATCATCGTCGTGTTTCAGCTAATTTACATTTAAAACAACGAATGCTTCGTTGGTTTAATGGTTGCAAGCGCTACTGTTGAATGTGAGGTTCAATTCGCGGGTCGGGAAAAGTAACGGGTTTTCCATCAGGAATTCCTCAGTAGCAGCCAGGAGTCTGGATTTGTTTTGTGCCCGGTTGGTGGCCATAGGCTTGCACCCCATTCCATAAATGTTTTACCTACATAACTGGCGAAATTTGGGTGTACTATTAGGTACACCGGATAAGCTATGTTTACATTTAATACCTTAATAAATTGTACAGCTTTTTTTTTTTTTGAGGGTGGGAAATCATCAAATAACCCCTCCCGCTCTGGGTGGAACGGAAGGGAGTGTCAGACTCTTACTGACTAAAACCTATCCATGTTCCTTCCTTAGCCCTTTATGTTCCGGGGTAGCGGTAACCCTTTCGGACAATCCCGCTGACGCGACAGGCTTTGGCCTTACTATTATTTTACACCTGAACCTTCCTTTTGAATCTCTCCGTCTATTGGTGAAGACTGTATCAAATTCCGATCCGTAGTTTTTGAGTTATACGCGTTCAAACAGACAGAAGCGGCGAAGGAATTTAGTATTATAAATATTAATTATTGTGTAGTAATAAAGATTAAGTATAGATTTATGTATCAAAACAGGAATTACTACAAATACTGTGTATCAAGGTTTCTAGTTTGGGTGTTAATATGTTGTATTATGCATAAGTTACATTTTTAATCGTCCGTATTTAACTATAGTCCATAATTAGTAAAGTTATTAATTATTAATTTCTAACAACATAGATTTATGTCATTTCGCCTATCTGTCAAATGTAACGATCGGTTAGTGGTTTAGGAGTGAAAGCTAACAGACATACAGATAGAAATCATCATCATTCTCCTGTCTTTATCCCAATTTGTTGCGAAACATGTCTTTTTCTTGCATACAAGTCTATTAGTCGTCATCTCGGTAGTCACTCCCCTGCTAATCAATCTGCCTAGCCTTTTCCCAACTGTGTTGGGGTCAGCTTCCAGTCTAACCGGAAGCCCGAAAGTCTGACGGCCAGTCTTACCAAGGAGTATCGTATTATACCCAGTTACTGACTGGGTTGTGGAGGTCAGATAGGCAGTCGCTCCATGTAAAATACGGGTATTCAGCTGCATCCTGGACTAGACTGGAAGCCGACCCCAATATAGTTTAGAAAAGGCGAGGCACATTGATTAATTGTACAGATTAAATGATTAAAACATAACATAACATCACGCATTATGTACCTGAAGGGTTGGCAGAAGTGTACCAATAGTATGTACCCACATTTCGCCAATAATGTTTAAGTTCCATATAACAGGAGGCGAGCCTACTGCCATCAACCGGCCACAAATCCAGACTGCTCCTAACAAATTCCAGATAGAAAAACCCAACAACACAGCCCGACCCGGGAATCAAACCCAGGACCACTTGCTGAGCAGAGCGTTTGCGACCACTAGACCAACGAGACAGATTATTTAAACAATAGAATAAGTAAAAGAAACAAAAGAAAAAAAGGAAGCATGCCCTACTAATCAATCTGCCTGTGCCCCATAATTATTTCTCAAGCCCCAAGGTGTACAAATTCCGATACACAAGCAATAGTAAGTTAATAATATTAAGATAAGGCGAGCGGTGACGCGGCGCGGACTTGTTTACATTGGGCGTTTGTCTATGTTTACAGCTATGTCTGAATAACACTTTAATTGGAGTGCCGCGCGACGCAGGCGTGCTGTAGAAGGTTCAGTCGTTAGACAAGACAAAGATATAGCGTTTATTTGCCTGGAACACATTTGAATGAATTAAAAGTAACATAAAAGGAAAAGGTGAATTTCTTTTGAGGTACAGAACCCCTAAATTACAAAATGCGTCACAGCCACGCAAAACGACTATAACTTTTTTTTTTTTTTTTAAGGCTGGGAAATCATCCAATGACTGCTACCGCTCTGGGTGGAGCGGAAGGGAGTGTCAGACTCTTACTGACTAAAACCCATCCATGTTCCTTCCGTAGCCCTTTATGTTCCGGGGTAGCGGTAACCCTTTCGGACAATCCCGCTTACCCGGCAGCCTTGGCCCTGAGGGGCCCCTTCATATGCTGACATCTCTTTGAGGCGCGCGTGGAACATATACGCGCCATACGGCACGGGTCTGGTGCTGATCGGACGGTGAGTCACCCATTACTCACCGCCCGCAGGCCCGCGCCTACGGTGGCCGGGAGTCGTAAACGACTATAACTTAGCATAGCGCTTAATAGTTGCTAACTTATAATTCTCTCTTTTTACTTCAGCACTTTAATTACCACACATTCATATACAAACAATTATGAAGGATATTGCTCATCCATTGCTTTATAAGTATGTCCGAGAAAAAATTGTCTGCTATCGACTTAAAAAACGCAATCAATGTTGTTGAAGCCATTGTTTATGGGCACGAGAACCAATATTCTTAGCGTGTCGATAGAAATCTAAATGGACTCCGCCCAGAATTCTTTTACGTGTTTGGCGCCATCACTAGCGTCCATCAGTTCCTGTAACGTGCAGGCAACGTAGGACACGATATTAAGTGACCCATCGTTTGTGGAACAGCACCAATTATAACATAAATTATAACATTATATGTGAAGACGATGCTGGAGGGAGACCTTCAGCAGGTGGAACGAATGTAGTAGCTGTAGGAAGCACTGCATCAGTCTTTCTGTTGATGGTTCGACAATGAGTGGAACGACACACAGTAGAACCAATTTTCTGCGGGCACAACCAAAAGAGGTTTCCTGGCAGCCCAAAGTTATAGATTTATGGTAAACTAGCCCGAAAAACATTTGAAAAATTAAAAAACAACGCGAACTTTACCTACTGCAGTTCACCTGCTCTGTGGCTCTGTCGGCTGTCATCAAACTTAGTGATATTTGAGCCCAAGAGTACACAGAATCCATTGAACACCGGGGTCCAACTGAAATGGAACAAAGTGGCTTATTATTAATGAGGTTTAACTAATCAGCAATCAGTGCTTCAAGGGTTCAGAGGTACTTATGTTAGGTGCGAAAGAAAAAAGGTCGATGGGGTTTCCAATTGAAACAGTTATTGAGTGTCGCCGGACCTGTCGAACGATCAGGTTAAGCTACGCTTGCCGAGGTTGGTCCTTGGACGGGTGACCATTTTTATACACCAAGAACCCTCCATGCGTCGGAATTCACGTTAAGCCGTTGGTCCCGGCTGTCATTTGTGGATCTTTGACAGTTGTTACGGGTCGTCAGAAGCCCGATAGCCTGACATTCAGTCTTTTCGAAAGAAAACGAACACTTGGTAGTTTTCGTGAAATCTTCATAATTTATTAATTAGATTCTTCAACATTCAAAGTACATTTTCTTATTATTACTTGTGCATTTGAAAACCAATCTTAATGTAATCAAAATAAAATTGCAAATTGAAGCTGCCATCCCGTTAATTTTCGCATACCTAAGTAACATTAGCTAAATGGACTTTGATAGGACTTAATGACTTATGTACTTTAATATCTTCACGCCTTCCTAACCCTAGTGGTGTGGACAGTTACATTCCTTGGAACTGGGTGATTTTCCCAAACAGATAAGCTTAGTTATTTACATTACAAGTACTTATGTTTTTTATCAAGTTAATGGCTTATTTATTTAATACGGGGGAGATTGAGCTATTGTCCCATAAATTTCAGGCAATTCAGAGACGGAAGGAGTGTAAGTTTAGTGTGTCTGTTAAGTACTATGCATAATTGGTATTGTTTAATCAGGGATCTATTAGGATAAGACTAACTAAGCTATATTTTTTCATGGCAAGGTATTTTTAGACGAACATTGAAATGTCAACTTTATAGCCATACATTTAAGTTATATTTTTACTCGTCACCCAAAAATACCTTGCCATGCCGTGCTGCCAATGGGCGCCGCTTGACATTGAAATGTCAACTTTATTGTCATACATTTAAGTTATATTTTCTTTCGTCGCCTACAAACACCTTGCCATGCAGTGTCGCTAAAAGGGCAAGGGCTTAGGCATCATCCTTGGGGTCGTGCGGTCCATGGCCCTATACGGGGCCCCGGTGTGGGCGCGTTCATTGCGGCGACGAGCCGCTCACTATCTGAACGCGCCCCAAAAGGTGGTAGCCATTCGGCTAATCCGGGGGTACCGCACGATCTCGGGCGAGGCGGCAAGCCTCCTTGCCGGACTGCCGCCGTGCGATCTGGAGGCGATAGTCCTCGCGCGCCTGTTCGAGTGGCGCGCGGAGGTACTAAGCCGGGGGGAAACTCCGTTTCCGCAGCAAATTGCGGCGGAGCGGACGGACCTCCAGCGCGATCTCATGGCGGCCTGGAAGCAGCGACTGTCGCAACCCAGCGCAGGGCACGCCACGATAGTGGCGGTTAAGGCTCCTCTTTGAGGAGTGGCTAGAGAGGCGTCACGGCGCCCTCACCTACCGCCTGACGCAGGTCCTCACCGGACATGGATGTTTCGGGAGGTTCCTGCACATCATCAGGCGGGAGGAAACGCCCGGTGTCACCACTGCGAGGATCGCCCAGAGGACACGGTAGAGCACACGGTGCAAACCTGCCCCGCATGGGCAGAGCACCGCCGTGTCCTCGTAGAGGCGATCGGCGGCGGCGACCTCTCGCGCCCGGCCCTGGTGCAAGCCATGGTCCGGGGCGAGAGGGAGTGGAAGGCAGTCATCTCCTTCTGCGAAAAAGTTATGCTCGCGAAGGAGGTGGCGGGATGGGAGAGAGAAAGGTCCTCCCGTCCCAGCCGCCGCAGGAGACGCCCCGGGCGTCGGGAGCCACGTGACGACTCCCGGCCACCGTAGGCGCGGGCCTGCGGACGGTGAGTAATGGGTGACTCACCGTCCGATCAGCATCAGACCCGTGCCGTACGGCGCGTATATGTTCCACGCGCGCCTCAAAGAGATGTCAGCATATGAAGGGGCCCCTCAGGGCCAAGCCTGCCGGGTAAGCGGGATTGTCCGAAAGGGTTACCGCTACCCCGGAACATAAAGGGCTACGGAAGGAACATGGATGGGTTTTAGTCAGTAAGAGTCTGACACTCCCTTCCGCTCCACCCAGAGCGGGAGCAGTCATTGGATGAGCCAAGCCTTAAAAAAAAAAAAAAAAGGCATCATCCTTAAATATTTTCTGAATCCTAAGCCAATCATCCCGTTATCATTAAATTCACCTAAAAATACCTATTGCTACAATTTACTAATGGTTCTTCGTTACGTCGACGAACGACTGATGGTATAGTTTATGCTATAATATTATAGTACCTAATTAAAGTCAAATCATAAATCTCCTTTTGTCTTCTGGGAAAGAAGAGCTTGGGAGCTTGTGCAGGTATTACGAGCTATTAAGTGTGCCATTTCCTTCATAATTCTTGTATCTGATATCCTTTATAACTGAGTTTAAATAAAAGGAAAGGCAGTGTGTACTATACCTAATTGTGTACCATGTACGCTGTTTCCGTGCGTTCGGGAAGCACGTTAACCCGTTGGTCCCGGCTGTGATACGTGGGTCTTTGACAGTCGTTACGGGTCGTCAGAAGCCCGAAAGCCTGACAGCAAGTATGACCAAGGAGTATCGTAATACCCAGTTACTGACTGGATTGTGGGAGATAGGCAGTCGCTCCATGTAAAATACTGGTATTCAGCTGCATCCGGTTAGACTGGAAGCCGACCCCAATATAGTTGGGAAAGGGTAGGCAGATTGATTGTACGCTGTTTCTCAAAAACGACTGACCCAATATTTCCGATTCAAAAAAAATACCTGCACCCCTCATGGTGTAAGTTTAAAATCGAAAAAAAATAATTGTAGGTACAGACGCCAGCACATCAAGCTATCCCTGTCAAATTTTCTCGATTAAAAATGAACCTTATGTCTTTGCAATAAAGTCTATCAAAGAAATTTGACAGATTGTGGTAACTTGATGTGCTGGCCTCTGTACTAAACTCTCATTTCTCCCAATATACCATGTCAGGCAAATGTAAGCGGGATGGTCCGAAACACAGAACAGATAAAGAAGTTAACTGTTCTGTGGTCCGAAAGGGTTACCGCTACCCGGACACATAAAGGGCTAAGGAAGGAACTTGGAAGGGTTTTAGTCCGTAAGAATCTGACATTTTTTTCCTTTCCGCTCCACCCAGAGCGGGAGAAGTCATTTGATAATTGCGCACCCTCAAAAAAAAGGCAAATATAGATCTCTTCCCATACTAAATTGAAATGAGCCTTTTTACAGCATGCTCTGATTTCCTCACGAAAGGCCATGTTACTATAATGACATCTATGAGATGTTTTGGATTAGACTAAATATCAATACATTGCTTGCTTAGAGAAGGAAAATTATATAAATAAGTACTAAGTAATCTGATTTGAACTTAGAGCATTTAGCTCTAAGGTTTTGAACGAAAGTTTTGAAACATGTAAAGTTTTAAGCATCCATGATCATAAACTCAAATTGACTCCTAACTTGATTCCAAAATCAATTACCGCCAATCAAATTTCTCTCAATGTTCAAAATTCGAATACTCTGCCGACTTCCCGATTTACAACGAAGTTATCCGAACCAACTTCGCCTCTTCGCCGTAGTTTGGCGCGGGTCGGCTCAGACCGGTCGCATTCGGGCCGACCGTTACCCGACCAGCCCACGTGCGTTATATCACTGGCAGTCAACACACTGCTGCTGGGAAATTAGGAAAAAATTCCAAACGCTATGGTATTTTGATAAACTATGGAATTAGTATGTACTGGGATAAAGTTAGAAAGTTATGGTCATAGATATTGGCAGGGTTATAAAAGATTCACAATAAAAATGAGTACTTAAAACTTTTGGAGGGACTATTAACCTTAGAAAATGACAACTGTTCATAGACTATGCAATGGTCACTTTGGCTAAATGGGTTATATTTGTTAAAACTAGAAACTTGGTAAACTGAAAATATCATAATAGGGGAATGTGTTGAGATTTTGAAATAGACAAAAGACTTTTCTATAACCTGTGTATCACCTGTTGTAATTAACATTTAATTGGTTAAAAAAAAATAGAGGCTCCGTATAAGTATGGTTAAACTGAGTTTAGGTGGACTTACGTCCAGATTTTCTTGATATGGAATGACCAGCCCTCACCAATTATCACTAAGATGAGAAGTGTGAAAGAAAAAACACAATTACATTCAGAATTAGACTAATAGTTTACAAGAGAGTTCTGAAACCAATCAAAACAATTAAAATCCTTTTATATACACCAAAACGAAGGTGATTCAAAATTAATTGCCCGCTTTCCAACTGTTGGTTGGTGTCAATCTAGCAAATCTTAGGATTAAAATAAATCAAATTTTTGAGGATCGATTAATTAATTCCGTGACCTTAAATAAGCTGAAGAAAGTAATATCAGGTTCATTTTGAAAATTACCAAAAAGCTAACTACTTTCTTAAAATGATTGAATATTTGAAAAGCTATTTAGGAAGTCATTCATCCAAAACTTATTTATAATAACTCAAATACTTAACTGCATATTTCATAAAATAAATAATACCTAACTCTAAACCTCGATATATTTGCAATTTGGAATGACCACAGATTATCATAAATAATGTCAATGATTGACTACACTTCAATCTGCATCATTTATTTTCTTCGATAACCTTTCTCCAACAAACTTAATTAAATAGATTATTTTTTGGTCTGAATGTTACTTATAAATAACTGTTTTAAGAACTAGAAATACTAGGATGTAAGTAACAGGTGATTCGCCCACTCAAAACTTAGATTATTGCAAGTATAATCTGCCCGCTCAGCGGGATTGTCCGAAAGGGTTACCGCAGCCCCGGAACACAAAAGGTTATGGAATAATGATGGTTTTATCCAGGAAGAGTCCCGACACTCCCTTCCGCTCCACCCAGAGCGAGGGTGGTGATTTGATGATTTCGGGTCGTCAGAACCTCCAAAATCTGACAGCCAGTCTTACCAGGGGTATTGTATTACCCAATTACTGGGTTGTGGAGGTCGGATAGGCAGTCGCTCCGTGTAAAATACTGGTATTCAGATGCATCCGGTTATACTGTTGGGAAAAGGCTAGGCAGGTTGAGACGCTTAGAAGTGTCGTTAAGAGTCACGAGAGAAATTAATAGTAATATAACATCACGCCTCATTTCCTCGACGGGTGAGGCAGAGCTACCTACACCCACATTATCGCCTGATATGTTTTTAAGTCCCATGTAATAGGGGACGAGCCTATTGTCATCAACCGGGCACAAATCCAGACTACAAAAAAAACACTAACAATTTCCCCGAACTGGGAATCCAACCCAACACCTCATGCTCAGCAGTACTTGCGACCACGAGACCACCGAGGCAGTCAATAATATTGGGTGTTATTAAAGAACCTTCTTGCTATTACATGAAAGGGTTTATCTATAAACGTTGCATTTAGTTAATTAATTGTACTCGTAAAGTGATTAACCGTACATTTTTGACATTTAAACGTCTCTTAACTTTAAGCAGCGTTTACAAATAAACCAAATCTACTAGGTATACAGGGTGAAATTGAATACATGGGCATTATTTTAAGGGGTCAATGTACTCATCATTATGGACTTTCACTATTAGAACAATTTTAAATAGCGAAAAAAAAAATCTGCTGTTCCATACATTATGCTCGTGTAAGTTGTCAAAATGTAGGAAACAGCTGATTTTTCCATCCTGTATAATGTGACTTGCTGTGAACTGAGGCTGCATACGTCTGAAAGTTTTCAATAATGAAGGATGGCAAGCGCAACGGCGAGGGCGTAATTAAAATTATTGTTATGTGCGAGTAGGTGATCCTCACACACACTTCCAAACTAACATTGTAATTTACTAATGACTATTATTATTAACTAGGTTCTGCCCGCAGCTTCGCCCGCGCGGATGACGGAAATTGCATGTTATTATACATATAAACCTTCCTCTTGAATCACTCTATCTATTAAAAAAAAAACTGCATCAAAATCCGTTGTGACGTTTTAAAGATCTAAGCATACATACATACAGACATTAGGACAGACGCGGGAAGCGACTTTGCTTTATACCTACTATGTAGTGATGCAAAAGTAACTGTGTCTGTTTGTTGTTTAAACGAATTTGATGGAAAGGTACACGGTATTATGATGGATAGTAGAAATGTTACGCACATTAAAAAAACATGTAGTAATATGGCACAGCCGACATGCCTCACTGCTCTAGTTGTCACCTGCTGAGCGGGGGATCCTTGGTTCGATTCTCGGGACGCGCAAAATGTAACCGGGTTTCTCCATTATGACATTCTTTAGGCACGTCTCCTATTATATATATATATGGGTTACACAATTCTGGCGTGCAGCAGTGATAGCCTAGTGGTATGACCGTCGGACTGCTAAGTCATAGGTCTAGAGTTCGAACCCAAGGTACGCACCTCTTATTTTACGAATTCAGTGCGTATTGTATAGTTATCATTTGCTTAAAAATCGGTGAAGGATAACATCGTGAGGAAACCGGTCTGAGAGATATTTCTGAACAGCATGTGAAGCTAAGTCAGAGGCCCATGGGCAGCGGCTCATTTCAGGTAAGGTTTTATATATTTTGGTTGGCTTAAGAGGATAATTACAATGGTTGCAACAAAATGATTAAGTTTATTAAGGTGATTATTCATTCTCTTTCATCTATCCCCTAGTAGCAATGATAGCATATTAGTGGGTTGACCGTCGGGTCGGACTGCCAAGTCATAGGTCTAGAGTTCGAACCCAAGGTACGCACCTCTGATTTTACGGTTTCATGTGCGTATTATAGGATTATCACTTGCTTAAAAATCGGTGAAGGATAACATCGTGAGGAAACCGGTCTGAGAGATATTTCTGAACAGCATGTGATGCTAAGTCAGAGGCCCATGGGCAGCATAAAAACTCTGACACCAGGTTAGTCACTAACCACACGAAAAGAATTCTGGCGTAATTTAGGTTTAGGTTCATACTGTGATGAGTGATAACCCGGGATTGTAGTCCATTAATTCTGTACAAAATCTCACCGTTATTACCTACTCAGGTGAAGTGCGCTCAGAGCTGTCATTCCATTTGATATTAAGTAGTGGTATTCTATAAAAAATATCAACGTGAAAACGCAAGTGGAGTGAGTTTAACACGTTAAGTGCGAAACGAGGCCTAAATCACCCCACATGAAACTTCCTTGTGGTGCGGCAAGGAAAAACGTGAACATCTCTGTCGTGCGAAGGGCATAGCTTTGGTTTGGTCCAGTATAGAAAAGAGATAAATGTATATTTGAGACGCGCTAATGGTCCCGGACTCGATGGTATACCTACCTTGGTACCGGATGTCTTAGGCCTCGTACCGCACTGAATTAATATAATTTTAATGCAGTGCGGAACGAGGCTAAAACGTCCCATATCCTCCCGGACCTCGTACCGCACCCAACGCGAGCTTCCCGCGACTAGTGTTGTGCATCACGTCGATTGGAGAGCACGTCCTTTTACATCGCCGAACATGTCTAAACGATGTCGGAAGAAGTTAATTTAAAAAAAACCCAGAAACAGAACGATTGCGATTTTTTATAAAAAAGTAGATTGTTTACTGATATTTTTATGTTAATTCAAGTTCTAATAAGTGTATTTTTAAAGCCCGAGGCAGAATACATAGGATAGTTTCTTTTCTACTTCTGGTTTTCTTTTTTTTCTATTCTGTGAACCGCATTAAGATTTTCACACAAAAATAGATAAACGTCGTTGCGTCGATATTATTTTTCCCATCACTAATCTTAGCGAAAATTTACCCTATTTCAGTGCGTTACGAGGTGTATAAGATCCCATACTTTGTTTTGCCAATAATTCTTAAACTAGTTATCAGATCCCGGGGCGACGGTAGATTAGGGTTCATCAATTCACTGTCTATATCGATAAGGACCAAATTTTTCATTTATCTTTGATTTCGCGCCAGAAAATGGATTTTAGCCTGTTAAAGGAGGTGGGGTCTAATAGACCGCGTGTCGCCCTAACGTCTGGTCACGGTGCGGGCCGATAAAACCTCGTGCCGCAGGAACGGAAAGTTTGCAAAAATTGGTGCCGCAGCTAACGTGTTAAAGTGAACTGTCATCACATGGAACGCAACTTACTTCACGAAAGATTTCACGGTGAAATTTTTACAGATTAAATCAGTAGATTTTAGTTAATGTTATGTCAATGCTAACCAAATTGACTAGGTATTTGAAACGGTCAAAAATAAGATATGAAATCACATTAAAAAAAGACCGCTCGTCTTAAAAACTCCCATCTCCGTTTAGAAATTAAATATTATGCGAAGATATAATTGTAAAATTGCGTTTAATGCAAATAAGTATTCCATTTGATTCTAAAATCTGTGACGTCACATTGTTATATTTCTTAAATCACGTACAAATTCCGCATTTTGACAATTCATAAAAAGTAACGTTATTGACTACCCTTTCAAATTCCTGTTCTCATGTACAGTGAAGGACCAATTACCAAATAATATATCATTCACATAGTTAGTCCAATTCAATTATTCAACATACTTTTTTAATAATAAATCAATAACTCATTAACAAACCCGACATACCTGCTACTCGTAAACTCACAACATAACAGTAAAAGACAGTCACAAACATTCATATTTAATTAAATAACATCTACCTACAATTCTAATACCTGATTATGACTCCAATTCAATTATTTCTATCAATCTATTTCAACAAGGAAACTGCCAGTGTATTAAACTTGTCTCAAACCACAAATTTTTTAACAGTAAAAATAAAATCACTCTTTTAATGTTCTACTTAACGCGTTACGTCGATCTGTCAGGGTAAGCTACGCTTGCTGGGGTTGGTCGTGGATGGGTGACCATCTTTATATATCGAGACTCCTCCGTGGCTTGGAAAGCACGCCATTGGTCCCGGCTGTCATTTGAGCATCTGTGACAGTCGTTACAACAGGTCGACAGAAGCCCGAAAATCTGACAGCCAGTCAGGGCAATACCATTCCCCTTGGTAAGAACCAAGGGGAATGGTATTGCCCAGTTAGTGGTTTGTAGAGGTCAGATAGGCAGTCGCTCCATGTAAAATACTGGTATTCAGCTGCATCCGGTTAGACTGGAAGTCGACCCCAACATAGTGGGAAAAGGCTAGGCAGATGATGAATGTTCTACTTAACCCCTCAAATGTCGTATGAACCCCATAGGTTCATAAGATAAATTCTCTCGAAACCACAATAATAACCGTATAAATCGTTGAGCTTTTATAAGCAAACGGCTTCTAATAGCGAACATCTAATGGGTTAAGGTGACAACTACAGGGTAGCCCACGAAATTCATTTTTTAAAAATGATTTTAGGGTTCCGTAGCAAAATGGTAAAAAGTTAAAAAGTCGAACTCTTATGTGCGACTGTATATCTGTCTGTCCGTCTGTTACAGCTGGATAGGTCAAGAACTACTAATGCTATTAACTTGAAATTTGGAATAGTTTTAGATGACGCGATTCCAACTTTTTCGCAAATAAGAAAGGTTTTTGTTTTATTTTTTTGCAACAGGGACTGAAATGGGTTCTCAAAAATGTGAAATAGGATGATACTCTGATGATATGTGGGGTATCATATGAAAGAGCGCTGTTTGCAAATTTTCTAACCATTTTCCTTTTATCCGAAGTTTGCAGAGTGAACATTCTGAAATTATTCTGTATAATAGAAGTTTATGTAAAAAATACACGAAAAATAAACCGATGTCTCTCAATAGCACACTTTTTCAGAAATCATCAACGATGTGCACAGGGTATATGTGAGCGAAGGAGGTGGCGGGATGGGAGAGAGAAAGGTCCTCCCGTCCCAGCCGCCGCGGGAGACGCTCCGGGCGTCGGGAGCCACGTGACGACTACCGGCCACCGTAGGCGCGGGCCTGCGGACGGTGAGTAATGGGTGACTCACCGTCCGATCAGCACCAGACCCGTGCCGTACGGCGCGTATATGTTCCACGCGCGCCTCAAAGAGATGTCAGCATATGAAGGGGCCCCTCGGCCCTGAGGCCTGCCGGGTAAGCGGGATTGTCCGAAAGGGTTACCACTACCCCGGAACATAAAGGGCTACGGAAGGAACATGGATGGGTTTTAGTCAGTAAGAGTCTGACACTCCCTTCCGCTCCACCCAGAGCGGGAGCAGTCATTGGATGATTTCCCAGCCTTAAAAAAAAAAAAAAAAAAAGGGTATATGTGAACTTGAGGGTTGAATTAAAGATTTCAATGATTACAATTCTGTAAACAAGCACTTGTTACGGTCGTGAATCATATTTTGATCAACATACGACCAGAAATAGACCTTAAATTGCAAAAAAAAGTAAGTTTTTTTTAAATTCGCGTCTTGTCCGAAAGGGTTACCGCTACCCCGGAACATATAATAATATCCCCGGGCTAAGGAATGAACATGAATGGGTTTTAGTCAGTAAGAGTCTGACACTCCCTTCCGCTCCACCCAAAGCGGGAGAAGTCATTGGATGATTTCCCCACCCTCAAAAAAAAAAAGAAAAGCACTTGTTTAAGTCCTGATTGCGATAAGTTAATGCCGCGCCGCCGCGTAATCATTTAAACTATCATTCTGTCTGTCATCTTCAAACGATTGAAAGAAACTGAATTAAGTTTTAAATTCGTTTAGCGCTAAATAAATTCAGTGATTTTTGAGCTACAAGTCACTCCATAACGATTCACATAATAAAATAAAACCTACATTTACAATGCGTAATTATGACGTCAGTATAAATATTACAGTAAAATCAGACGTGGCATCATCAGTGGCTAGCGACAGGTTGGCAGACAGCTGGCTCGGCAGCTGCAGTGCGCACGAGCAGCATGCGCCCGCGCATGTGTGCGGCACTCTGATACATTGATGGGTAGGTAATATGTTTAAGGTAAGAACTCACTTACGGTTGTATTTTGCTAGATCGAAGAGAGGAAGCCGAATTTTGAGTGAGTAGAAAATTGTTTGGAGACGTAATTTAATTTCTAAGATACGTCTACACTGCACTATTACCAAATTCTAAGCCCTACTTTACAGCACGACTAGCTTCTGCTCGCGGCTTCGCTCGCGTGTACATCGAAAATTATCCCACGGGAACATACTACCGTGATAAAGTATCTTATGTCCTAACCCAGGTCATGGTTTACCAGTGTCCCAAATTTCATCCAAATCCGTTCAGCCGTTTTAGCGTGAAAGCGTAACAAAAAAATAAACAAACAATCTCTCTTAATTTATGAGTTAAGATCCTAAATAACACTGATGTTTAAAAGCCAATATTTTACCCCTGAATATTGAAGAAAAAAACTTTACTTAGGTACGTGAAGTGCCACAAGGTACCATAAGTGCGCTTAAAAGTGTTACTTCACGTCTTGGAACGTCATTAAGTTGCGAAAGAAATGTTTAATAATATGTCACTTGACTGAAGAGTTTGAGAGCTACTCTTAGGATTGATTTGACGACACGGTTGGCGCAGTGGTTGAGCGATTGACTGCTGCGTAGCATGTCGCGGGTTCGATTCCCGCACGGAACAAATATTTGTACGACCTACAAGTATTTGTTACGGGTCTGGGTTTCGTTTTTCTATCGATACTAATATTATAAAGAGGAAAGATTTGATTTTCTGTTTGTTTGTTTGAAATGAATAGGCTCCGACACTACTGGACCAATTTAAAAAATTCTATCCCGGGAAAAATAACGGGTCCCACGGGAAAGACCACGGGAGCGAAGCCGCGGGCAAAGTGCTAGTCTATAATATGTATGTATTTACAAAAAAAAAAATGTATTTAAGTACTTAAGTAGTTTATCAGCCATCTCGTTACCATAACACAAGCATTAGGTTGCTTAGCTTGGGACTATAATATGGCGTTGTGTGAAATGTCCAAGGATATTATTATAATTATTTTACCAATGAAACTAAACGCGATCAGCACTTATAAACTAGGTTCAGGAGCTGTCAGCGTCAAGATTTCCTAACAAAGATGACACTGATACCTTGTGAAGGTGGTTCAGATTTACAGTAGTGCTATTCTGTAAAAATCTCACCATGATAACGTACAGAGGCCAGCACATCAAGCTATCCCTAACTGTCTTCTTCCCAGCTAAAGCACTAGGAAGTGGTGAAGGGTGGGCGTTTTTGGGGGACTGTCTTATGTAACTTTGACCTTCAAAAAGTGCTGATCTTCAGCCTAATTTCAATAAATGACTTTTGATTTTGATTTTGTCAAATTTTCTCAATTAAAAATGAACCTTATGTGTTTGCAATAAAGTTGAAATACTATCAAAGAAATTTGACAGATTGTGGTAACTTGATGCGCTGGCCACTGTACGTGAAGCGAGTATAAACTGAGCTGTCAATAGTGTCAATCCCTAGCATTAGGTGAAACGACATCTCACTTCACGGTCACTTCACCTAAGTTTTCACTTTCACGAGGTATTCCATGAAGCACACCCAAACGAAGCACACGCAGACGAAGCACACCTAAAGTATTCCACTTAGCACACCCGTAGGTGGGCTTCAAATAAAAATTTAAAATAATTAATTTCCTATTCCACGAAGCACACCGACGAATATCACTCGAATAGTGTTCGTCGTTAATGAAAATGTGACTGTCTAGGCCCCCCGATTTAAAGTAAGGTGCTACTTAAAAGACTACAAGAAAGCTGTACCATGGAACAATTATGCTGATCCAAATATACTTGGCACCTTTCCCTCCGCTGATAAAGAGGCCAAGAAAGAATACAGGGGGGTTGTTTTGTTACTATCGAAGATTATATACGAGTAATATAGTAGGTGTGCTTCGTGGAATAGGAAATTAATTATTTTAAAATTTTATTTGAAGCCCACCTACGGGTGCGCTAAGTGGAATACTTTAGGTGTGCTTCGTTTGGGTGTGCTTCATGGAATACCTCGTTTTCACTGTGAGATTTTTATAGAATCGACCCACTGATCGCGTTTAGTTTTTCGCTATTCAAATTATTAATTGGTCAAAGGCTCTTGGTTGTTAGGGAAAAAAAAAATAGGTATTAAGGAAAATCATTGTATCATATCATCACGCCCGTTCTCCTTGTAGGAGTAGGCGAAGGAAAAAGGTGTTACCTACTGTAAGTACAGACGCCAGCACATCAAGCTATCCCTAACTGTCAAATTTTCTCAATTAAAAATGAACCTTATGTCTTTGCAATAAAGTTGAAATACTATCAAAGAAATTTGGCCGATTGTGGTAACTTGATGTGCTGGCCTATGTACCTCATGGCAAACCTATAGCCATTAATGGCACACATACTTACACTGACTGAACTTAGATTTAAACTACGCATCATCATCATCTGCCTAGCCTTTCCCAACTACCTATGCTGGGGTCGGCTTCCAGTCTCACCGGATGCAGCTGAATACCAGTATTTTACATGGAGCGACTGCCTATCTAACCTCCACAACCCAGTCAGTAACTGGGTAATACGATACTCCTTGGTAAGACTGGCTGTCAGACTTTCGGGCTTCTGACTACTCGTAACGACTGTCAAAGATCCACGAATGACAGCCGGGACCAACGGCTTAAAGTGTTTTCCGAGGCACGGGAGTCTCGATATCTGAAGATGGTCACCCATCCACAGACCAACCTTGGCAAGCGTAGCTTAACCTGATGGATCGATCCGTCCGGCTGCTATTACTTAGCCTTAGTATAACTAGCTGCTGCCGCGCGGTTTCATCCGCTACTAGGCTCCTATTGGCCGTAGCGTGATGTTACATAGCCTATAGCCTTCCTCAATAAATGGACTATCCAACACAAAAATAATTTTTCAATTCGAACCAGTAGTTCCAGAAATTAACGCGTTCAAACAAACTCTTCAGCTTTATAATATTAGTATAGTATAGATTATTACCACAGAAATCGTGATTATTACAAATGCAAGTTAACTCATATTAAGTCCGGCAGAGGTCACTGGCTTGTCGCGTCGTAAACGCAATAAATCCTTATCAGCTTCCATCTACTTATATGCCGTTCTGCAAACACAAATAGTTATGGCGGCAAACAGTACCCATGAATCATGTTAGTAAAAGAAACTTATAAATAGGTACCACAGACGCTTATACCATAACCTAGACCTTTTTTTTTTTCGAGGCTGGGAAATCATCATGTGACCCCTCCCGCTCTGGGTGGAGCGGAAGGGAGTGTCAGACTCTTACTGACTAAAACTCATCCATGTTCCTTCCTTAGCTCTTTATGTTCCGGGGTAGCTGTAACCCTTTCGGACAATCCCGCTTACCCGACAGGCTGCACCCTAATTGCGTAATCCATACTCCTAACTATAATATTATACATTCGAAAGTAATTTGTTTGTCTGTATGTTACTTTTTCACGCCTAAACCACTGAACGGATTTCGATAAAATTTGGCAGCAAGATAGAATACATCCCGGGGAAGGACAAAGGGCTACTTTTTGTCTGTAAAATATCACTCGATATTACGCAATAACCGGTCTCCACGCGGCCAAAAGCTAGTACCTAGAATCTGAATCTTTTTGAAGGATATTGCTAATCCATTGCTTCATATGTTCGAAAAGTTTGTCTGCTTAACAACGTAAGTAACGCAATGTATTTTGTTAAACTGTCAAAATAGAAGTCATTGCTACTGTTAGTGTTACGCAATTAATGTGTTGTTGGTCGGGTTAATGAGGACAGCAAAAGGAAGGTTTTAGTACTTAATAAGTTTAAGGATTTTCTAAGGATATGAGTAACTAACTAATTATTATAAATGTGAATGTTTGCATGGACGCATGTGGATCTTCTTCTTCATTTCGTGTGGTTAGTGACTAACCTGGTGTCAGAGTGTTTATGCTGCCCATGGGCCTCTGACTTAGTTTCACATGCTGTTGAGAAATATCTCTCAGACATGCTGCTTACCTCACGATGTTTTCCTTCACCGATTTTTAAGCAAGTGATAATTGTACAATACGCACATGAATCCATTAAATCAGAGGTGCGTGCCTTGGGTTCTACCTACCTATGACTTGTCATTCCAACGGTCACACCACTAGGCTATCATGCATGTGGATGTATATGTTTGTTACAAATCTTTCAATCTCAAACGCGCGGACGGCTGAACAGATCTGGATGCAAGGCACAGAGATAGTTTGTTACAGCACATAGCGATAGATTATAGTCTGAAATAGCATATAATACACTTTTTATCCTTGTGGTACGGTTCCAGTGAGCTCATTTGTGACATCCACGCAGGCGACGCCGCTGCCAAAAGCTAGTCACACTATCACACATCAATCAATCATCCTAGCCTTATCCCAACTATAGAGTCAGCTTCCAGTCTAACCGGATGCAACTGAATACCAGTATTTTACATGGACCGACTGCCTATCTGAGCTCCACAACTCAGTCAATAACTGTGTAATGCTAATACGATACCCCTTGGTGAGACTGGCTCTCAGACTTTCGGGATTTCTGACTACCCGTAACGACTGCCAAAGATCCACGAATGACAGCCGGGACCAACGGCGTAACGTGTTTTCCGAGGCACGTAGGAGCCTCGATATCTAAAGATGGTCACCCATCCACAGACCAACCTCGGCAAGCGTAGCTTAACCTGATGGATCGATCCGTGCGGCTGTTCTTATTACTTAGCCATGATCTCCTCACACAATCACATCACACTATATATATTATTATTACAGTGAAACCTGGTTAAGTAAGACATTAAGGGACCTGCAAATTTGTCTCACTTATAGAGGTATACCACTTACCCAGTGTCTCAGATATCCAGGTATAAATAAATATCTGTCTCATTTAGAGGTCAGAATACAGGTTATTTCAGTTATAGAGGTGCGAGTATTAAATAAAATAAAGTATTATGTAAATATTATACATAATTTTTTATCTTTATTATTTAGAGGTTAAATGCATATAAAATTCACTCGCAGTCGGTAACTATGACGATAAAATGGAAGGAACAAATCCCAGATATAGAGGTTTGCTTCGTCTCACTAACAGAGGCAATTCAGTGCCAAAGTGTTGGGACCTCAGCATGAGTTCCAGTTATGGAGGTTTCTCACTAATCCAGGTCCCACTTAACCAAGTTTCACTGTATAAGGGCGAAAGTTTGTGAGTGAGTGCGTGTGTGAGTTTGTCCGTCGTTCACGCTCAACAGGTTGGACGGATTTGGATGAAACTTGGCACAGAGGTAGTTTATGACCTGGATTAACACATAGGATACTTTTTATCCCGGTAGTACTTTCCCTTGGGATCATTCGCGACAACCACGCGGGCGAAGCCGCTGGCAGAAGCTATTAACTAATAAATCCTTTTCCTTTATGTATTGAGCAATGTATTTTACTAATATTCTATGTCAATAGGTTATTGAAAGAAAGAGGAGCTCGTGGCTAAGTACTAACAGCCGCACAGGTCGATCCATCAGGTTAAGCCACGCTTGCCGGGGTTGGCCGTGGATGGGTAACCATCTTTACATACCGAGACTCCTCCGTGCCTCGGCAAGCAGGTAACACGTTGGTCCCGGCTGTCATTTGTGTATCTTTGACAGTCGTTACGGGTCGTCAGTAGCCCGAAAATCTGACAGCCAGTCTTACCGAGGGGTATCGTATTGCCCAGTTACTGGGTTGTGTGTGGAGGTAGATAGGCAGTCGCTCCATGTAAAAACTGGTATTTAGCTGCATCCGGTTAGACTGGAAGCCGACCCCAACATAGTTGGGAAAAGGCTAGGCAGATGATGAGGTTATTAAAAGAAATACGTTCCATAGACAATAACATAATCTTGTTTAATAGCCTCATTGGTCTATTTAATAATCGCAACCATTGCTAAGCTTGGGGTGAATCGGGCAAACTGTTGTCGGGTTTTTCCATTAGGAATTCACAATAACAATAGACTTACCCCTAGGCGTGAGGGTTTAAAGAACAGGGGATGTTTGTGTACCTACCTACTGAGTAGGTACACAAAAATCCGTAAAACTAAAAGTAAATACATGTTATATGCAGCGCTACCCAGTTACTGGGTTGTGGAGGTCAGATAGGCAGTCGCTTCATGTAAAATACTGGTATTCGGCTGCAACCGGTTAGACTGAAAGCCGACCCCAACATAGTTGGGAAAAGGCTAGGCAGATTGATTGACATAAACAGTGTACACATCGATTTACCACAAACTGTCAAATTATCTGAATCGATTTTGAACATAACATTCTACGTTTTAAGGTTTAAAATCAATTGGAGAATTTCTCACAGTTTGATATAACTTGAAGCACTGACAAAAGTACATAAATTGGCGCCTTCTGCTAATGGGGTAGGCAAAATCTACAGAACACCACCGTCTTGTGATCTAAACATACTCATTTTGCTAATTATTAGTATTTTACACGGAGCGACTGCCTATCTGACCTCCACGACCCAGTAACTGGGTAATACGATACCCCTTGGTAAGACTGTCTGTCAGATTTTCGAGCTTCTGACGACCCGTAATAATTGCCAGAGATGCACAAATGACAGCCGGTACCAACGGCTTAGGTGCTTTCCGAGGCACGGAGGAGTCTCGGTGTGTAAAGATGGTCACCAATCCACGGTCAACCCCGGCAACCTGATGGATCGACCTGTGCGGCTGTTGGTACTTAGCCATGAGCTACTAATTATAATCATAATTCATTAATGCCTTACGAAGGCCACATAATTACCGACAAGCGACACCTCATTTTCTCCTCTGAACCTCCATAACAACCAAAATCAAGAAGAAAACTTTCACCTCTTTCTAGGAAAGAAAGACAGTTTTCACCACAGACAACCATACCACCTGTGTACCAGACAATTCAACAAATCTTTAGAACAAAAAAAAATAAACAATTATTACTTAAAAACTACCCTCTTTTTCTTATAAAGGGTTGTTCAACAGCCATATGTGACAACTCCTGACCTAAAAAAAGACCTTAAAGGGATGGTCTGACTGTCCATCTGTCCAGCTCAGGTCTAGCCAGGTGTGCGCGGGGGTGTGTGCCCGTGGGGAGGGGGGTGGCAGATGCTAACGCAGCTGTTGTGCGCACGAGTCGCGTGGCGTGTTTACGCACCTTTTGTGAAGCTATGCACTTTGTTCGTGTGTGATTGGGTTTGTATTTAGATTGCACCGCATTTGTTTTTTGTTTTTAATAAAGTTTTTTGGAGTTCAACTCTAAAAAACTTTATATGGGATTTAAAAGATAAATAGCTTTATGTGGGTGAACTTTACCTTCGAAGAATACCGGCAAGGTCCTATTATTTGCGATGCTCAACTAAACTTCGCGATACTACGCTCGCATTCTTTCTCCTGTCATGCGTAGGCGCAAGTCGGGTGGCCGTCAGAGCCGTCACATCAGCGCTATGCGAGTCTAAACATCCTGTACCTTCACGCTATCGACCGTGTCAGCACATGCTAGGTTAGATTGAGTTAACTATAATATTGGAGGTCAAAAGATCTGTAGTATAACTGGTGCATCTATGGCAGTGAATCAATCTGCCTAGCCTTTTCACAATTATGTCGGGGTCGGCTTCCAGTCTAACCGGATGCAGCTGAATAGCAGTATTTTACATGGAGCGACTGCCTATCTGACTTCCACAACCCAGTAACTGGGTAATGCGATACTACTTGGTAAGACTGGTTGTCATATATTCGGGCTTCTGACGACCCGTAACGACTGTCAAAGATGCTCAAATGACAGCCGGGACCAACGACTTAACGTGCTTTCCGAGCCACGGAACAGTCTTGGTACCTATGTAAAGATGGTCACCCATCCACGGCCAACCCCGGCAAGCGTAGCTTAACCTGATAGATTGAACTGTGCGGCTGTTAGTACGTAACCATCTTTGACAGTCGTTACGGGTCGTCAGAAGCCCGAAAATCTGACAGCCAGTCTTATCCAGTATTGCCCAGTTACTGGATTGTGGACGGCAGCAGTTGCTCCATGATAAATACTGGTATTCAGCTGCATCGGCCTAGACTGAAGGCCGACCACAACATAGTTGGGAAAAGGCTAGGCAGATGATGAAGTAGAATACTTGGCATGTATTTTTGTTTTGAATAGGGCATCTCGCAGTTCAACCGCGGTTGTCTTCTGCTTAACCGGGCTGGCCTGTGGATGCCTCAATATATTTAGGCCTCCAGCCAGGGCTTAAAAAAATTACGAACTATTTGGTAAGTACTTAGATTGTACTTACATAAGTGGGTCAATGATGTGGGTACGTCACTTCAATAAAACTCAGGTGCAACACAAACTTTTTCTTTCTCGGTAAACTCGTTATCAATCAATTCTTTAAATTATAACTAATTAAATCAACCTGTAATCGTTCGAAACTGCTAGCTCATCCATTGAAACTGGCAACAATAGCCACAATAGGTTCTTCACAAAAATTTCGATCGGCCAAAAAGTACATTTTTATGTTTTCTCAGAAGCAGTTCGAGGCGAGGCCATAGCTTTCAACAACTTTATATACCGATATACAAATAAAACACCAACCTTATTGCTTACAAAACAAGGTTTATTGTTCTTTTCGGGAATAGAATTTAATCTATTGCAAAATATAAGCTACTTCCTTTTGTTTTAAAATGAACAAAATTCGCATCGTAGCAAAAATATTATGTTCTTTTTTCAAATTTTAAGTTGTAGAAAAGGAATACTAGTGTTGAGAAAGGATGCGGATTATAAAACTAGGTACGGTACGCTGGTATTTAACAATAACTTTACTTTTAAGTACCTACATGCAGGTAGATAGATATTTTAAAGGTAATCTGCTCGGTAATAGACAAAGGTAGATTTCCATTGAAAGATTACTGCCTGCTTGTATGATGCTATTGTTTAAGGACGCGGCAATGAAGCGTGAACTATGTGTTTAAGACCTTTGTGGAAAATGCATTTATCTGAAGGTGGGCTATTTATTTATTTCTTAGGTAAGTAATGTGTTCTTAGGTTCTTACGTAGGTAAAAGTCACTATGTTTTATCTGGTTACCTTATTTATGAAATGAATAGGTAGGTACCTACGGTGCATTAGTGCCTTGATAAATTAGGTATTTCTTTCCAGAAAATCATAACGGCAATATATTGTAAATTTAACAAAAAAAAAACAACATTATTTTCTGTTTCAAAATACCATAGACCAGAGAAAGTGCCCAAAGAACAGGTTTTTTTTAAATAAGTAATAGGCATGGCGCGCTATTAATAATATTGTCACGATTTAAAAGTAAATAAATAGGTACTTGTCTATTTCTAACTGTTTCGTATTTTTAGTAGGTAGGAGGTGACGTCGTATTCAAATGGAATATTATGCGTATCTGTAGGTAAACAATATAGGTAGGACGTACTTACAGGCTTTTTTATTAACTTTTTTTTTTGAGTTAGTCTTAGTACCTATTGAATTCAATTTAAGACAGTGTCTTCAAATTGTTATGGTGTAGGTATACATAAGGAGCTTATGTTTTTCTAGTTGCCTATTTTAAGTTTTTCTCCGTAAATAAGTTGATGTTACCAAGACAGCAAAAAATTGCAATAATTCGCAAAAAAAGGGTTTTTGAGAAAACGACACTGCCCGCTTTTTGTTAAACAATTGTTCTTTTTTCAAAAACGCATTCGGGATTATTCCCGATTCGTAAAAAGACCATGCTGAGGTAACACACTGTTTGTATGTATAATAAAATTGTCTGTTGCTTTTGCAATTTTGACTGCATAGACTGTTATTTTGAGTGGGGTCTTCTAAAAAAAAAGTTTTTTGATGATTTGGAAGTTTTAAGTATGAATGTGGATGTCTATAAGAATAGGGGAAGACCAAAGAAACGATGGATAGGCTGTGTGAAAGATGGTATGTCCAGAAAGGGATGACTACCAAGATGACAACTAATGTAGAAATATATGGAAGATACTCTATACTCAAATCTTTATTGCATTCCATATGTATTACATAGACGGTGTAATCAAAATAATAAAAAAACAATATGGACCCTGTCGGGCACAGCAACATTAGGAGAGAGGAAGAGGGCTAAGTAGCAATTCAATAATATTATTACATATAATGTTATTGGATGTGTTTGATATTTATAATTATGTGTATTTATTTTGAAGACATATTGCGCGGAGCACAAATGAATTGGTATAAGGGCAAGATTTTTAGTTATTTTGTTATTATTCAACTTTTATCCTATTAATTTATACATAGAAGTAAATTAATTTATCTGAAACAGATAAGTAAGTATGTAGACGGGGCCACGAGGAAAAATAAACCTAAAAATACGTCACTTTACGTCACGAAAAATGAAATTTTTGTAAATATCTATATTTAGAGTGCTTTTATTAGTTTTCCGTGTTAATTTTCCTTGCTTTATTAATAATTGACGTAATAACAGATTAACCAGAATCTACCTTACCTAACCTAGGAATCTACATACTGGTAGTCTGCCACGTCGAATAGCCTGCCTGATACCCGTGTTATCATGACGCAACGGTGGAATGTCCGCCGCCTTCTTGACTGCAGGGTCGGCAGTTCGATTCTCACATTATTTACAAACCTTAAGCCTAGCTCATAATATTTTGATTTATTATTGATGTTTGTAGCCCATGAGCATCATTATCTTCTCAATGTTTTTAATAATGAGCTTTTGACCGACCAAGGGATGAAAACTTGTGTAGTAACAAATAACTACCTAGTAAAATAACTGAAAATAAGTATTTTACTAGATTTCATTTTTTTTTTGGCACATAATCTAGATGGGATCTAGACATAAAATAGATATCATCGGATAAACACTCACTTTGCTTCTTAATTAATTGTTCGACAATAACGAGGATATTATATTGTATTCCAGCCAGCATCACAATGATTGCTAAAAAACTTTAAAAGTGATAGGTAATTCAGTCGTCACAGGTGACCAGGTAAATTATTAGGTACCTACATTACTAATTCATTCATAAAAAATAGTCAAATAAACCGAATCATCGCCACACCACGGCTGATCAATGGCCGAAAAAATTACGTCATTTTATCACATGGACCATATTTTATCATTCACCACGTGGTTCCTGCGTGGTTGATCTTTGTAGGCATTTTGAGTTCCTCTCTGTTTGCTACGTAATCTATGGCATTGGCTCGCAGGTAGCGCGGGATGGACGGTTTGAATGTCGAACCTCAGGGTTGCAAGATTCCAAAAATAACTTACCTAATGAATGTAATTTTTACCAAAATGGGTAACGTTTTTTATCGAAATGTAAAATGCAGAACATGTGTCGGCTATCGGCTTCTCAACAAATTTTGGTCTTAAATTAATATATATTGTATCATTTATGTAAATTAAACTACACTTATAAACATCCAAGGTTACGATTTCGGCTGGATCTGAATAAATTTGATTATTTTTAGAATGAAATCTATAAATTAATTATTTCTATGCCGGAAGCGTTTATAAGAAATAATTCAAAATAACAATATAATGAGAAAAGAGGTGTGTGATGATGACGCAGAAAAAATCTATAAAAGTATATTGTTTTTGTTCTTAAATGTATTAAACAATTTGTTATAAACAGACAGTAAGTCGACAATCTGACCACGTGAACTTTGAATCGAACCACGCGAAAAGCTTGCCTATGCGTCATTGCGGCCGCCGACACGTTGCAAGCGCGGATCGTGTCAAGGATCACAACTTTCAAAATCTCAAGAATTAGCAAAAACATTTTCCCCATACGTCGTGTGAAATTTTGACGCTGACAACATTGTCGGGAAGTTCAGGAACCACTTCCCAGAACGATAAAGGGCCGGCGCAGGGTGCGGCGGCGAGCGGGGGGGAAGACGGCGCGACAGCTGCGCGCGCGTCGCTCCCCGCACTGCTCGCCATTCCGTCGCCGACCGCCGCGGCGAGTACACGTCCGCGAAACTTCACTAGTGAAATACGCGCGTAACATTCCGTTTGACTCGAGTGCGTGACTTCAAACTTTCAAGTTATAAATGAAGTATTCATTCACGTATTTGGAGGAGCGCGTCCGTACGGAGGCGACGAACCGACGAAGGACGCGAGCCGGGCGCGGCGCAGGAGCGGCCGCGGCATCCTTTGTCCGGGAGGCCCGTGTGGCTGGGCGGTGACTGGCGCTATATTCGGTTTGTGTGCGATATTGCACCAGTCCCGGCCTATCCAAGCGGGCCCGTCCGTCGAAGACCGCTATTCAGGCACTCAGCATCCGCGGCGCGCAGTCCCGTTAGCCGGCCGGTCGGTCGTTCACTGCGGTGGCCACGCTTAGGACGTGATTCGGTGTAAACTTTGTGACTTGTATCAAATTGCACCAATCCCGGCCTGCCTGTGGTCACCGCGCCGTGGACTGGAACCTGGGACCCGTTCGACACGTGGATACTGGATCAGGTAAAGCAAGAGATGCAAGTACCCACACATGGAAAAATTGCATTGTTACTCAATGTCTACTTTTCTATAACTTGTGAACACTAGGTCAGCTCTAAGGTCGAATTGTATTCGCGACGAAGTAGGTATTTCATAATGCATCGTCTGGTTTTTTTGTAAGAAAACTGATTAATAGTCATAATCATAAGTAGGTACTTCCGTGTTCCATGAGTACGACCTAAGAGGTACCTACATATTTTGGATGGTAGAAAGTTTCTCAGCTCGTGGTTAGTGATTCATATTGTAAGAAAGTTATTCGTTCCGAGGTGACTGAATTGATATAGTGTAGACACCGGTCGATGCAGGCAGACCGGTTTCGTCGTAAATCGTAATGTGCTATGTTAAGTATACTTAATGTATTTTGTAGCAGACCGCCAAATCGAAGGACATTTTACGGAGATTGGCATAAACTAGGCTACGTCGGCCAATTTAGGAACAGCTGATTTCTTCATTCATGTTTTATTCATTATTATTTGCATAGTCATTCTGTCTGTCATCGATTAGCACCTAACTATTTTAATTGGTAGGCACATGCATAATTGGCCTAACTGTTTATCATTCGCCGGCTTTTTCAGTGCCAATGCTTCTTTGTTATTTGATTGACGGAATGCATTGTGTTGACAGCACTTAATCTGTCAATGAACTTGACCGCTAACTTTGATTTTGACCCCGGCTCTACTCAGATTTGCAATCAGGAACTTTTACCAATAATGTTGCCAATTTTTACATTATTTTTCAATAACAATGTTGACATCCAAAATGCACATTCGATATTTGAACTAATCTTTTCGTGGGATCATGGCAAAAGCCTTCATTTTATTCTTTTACTAGTGATGTGCAACACTTTAGTAACATAAATCTCGGAACAATATAAAATAGCGTTTTAAAATCGGTCACAGGTCATGTAACCTTACGATATGTGGTTATCTGTCAAAATCGTGTAGAGCCTACGGTAAATTATGGCTTTGCGTCGACAGTTATGTCTGATGGCGGTAGGTGCCTACTCGTTTTCGGTTCGTGTGTAAAAGTAGGTTCGTATAAAGTGGTACAAATCGCTTGTACCTTTAACCTTCTATTTTTAAATTATACATATTCATTGATTGTGAAACATCTATAACTTTTCAAGTTCATCGCTTTGGCGGTATTTTTATAGCTTTTTCGATAATTTCGAACATCTGTCAAATAACTGGTTATTTTTTTTTAATTGGAGCTCATTTAGCTGAGCGAACGAGTTAATAAGTCAGCAGATGTCACACCGGTCGGCATTTTTATGCAAACTAAGCGCCATTAAGCTTATCGCTACATACCTAGATACTCTCTACTTGGTATAGTACCTATTATCGTATGAACTCGACGCCGTGAATCAAGCGGAAAGATGATTCACTAAGCAAGTTGAGAAACCGTGCAACCGTTATGATTTAAATTGCAACAGCTGTCATGGGGCATTCACGAATTGCGGTACCTACATAACTTGGTCGGGTTTATTAACAAAAACTTACCTTTCGTGAGCTTAAGTTATGTTAGTGGTAATTTTTCTACACTCTTGCAGGTTTTTCATTGTTCTGGCGGAGTATCATGTCGGCAACATAAAAATTTCAAACAGTTCCTTATAATACTCATTAGCAATGATTACCTAATGCGATCTCCCAATAGCGAAAAAAATAACTTGCGCTTCTTACATATCCCCTAAACCAAACAATAAGACCTCGACAGCTTAAATATCACATTTAACAACATCAGCATTCTTACAGCTTAAATTTCTTATACCTACTCGGGCCCGTGACCACACAACTCCCTACTTTTGTGAAGTCCAAAAGTTCGGCGATTTTTGGCCTTTGGGTCACATTTTGGTTTCGCGTATGATTGCGAACTTGTTGTACGTTCTAAACGTTGAAATATCTTCCACAGTAAACAGGAGCTTCTATAACTTCAATTGCATTACAGTTACGTTAACTAAACCTGTAAGCCAATTACTGAACTAGGTACTGCATAATATGTTAATGATTTGCCAATGCCACAGTGACTCCTAACTCTATTACTAGTCGCAAGCTTTATCTGCATTCCGCATCTTTTAACGGTGCTTGTAAAATGACCGTGCCTAGGGAAACGTTCTATGTTCCTATTTCCGTGTTCTTTGATATCATAAAGCTGTTCTCGTGTTTTATTTAACTTTGAAAATGTTTACGAGTGTCGTATTGTATTTTCTAATTTATACCGTAGTTTTTTTTATCGAATAAGTGAAACTGTTACCCTTGTGCCAAGACAAAATAAGCCCCAATTTGGCAAAAAAATGTAAGATGTAAATTCTACCAGTGTAATGGAACATAAAATATTGTTAAGTAATAAACCCAGACTAATTAAGAGGTGAAACATAACTTTGAAGAAATTTTCAAAAAGAGATTTGTGTTACTTATTCTTCAATATGACCAAGCATTCTCCACTCACTTAGAATGCTTGGTCATGTTAATAATAAGTCTAAAAATTAATACTACTCTCAACGAAGATTCTAGGTTTGCGAAATTGTATAGAATTTATGATTTATGACAGCTTTTACCTAAGAATTTCTCTGTAGAATTTATGGTCTTTGTAAAACCTAGTATTTCCTCAAATTTATTTTTTTGCTGGTTCATCGGAGTGCAGTAAAGTATTCGTAAAAAAAAGCTTACTCTTATAGAATAGGTGGATGAAATATTCACGTTCTCCGTACAGTATCGCGTACCGATCGATTTTTCAACATACTTATTTACTAGTAAGCAATAATTTAAATTCTAAATAACTCTCCTTCTGGCGCAATAGGAAAATAATGCAATAAATGACTGCGGTAGTAAGATATAAAATAAATAAAGATTTGTGGCCATTGGCCATATTTTGAACAAAAGACAAAGTTCCTGGTAAAAAAATAGTTGCAACAACATGCTAGCTTTATGACAAAAGTGCTTCTTTTAGAACTTCCACTTTTACAGGCTCTTTGTAGATGTGTACAATTTAATAATCAACGGACTTTCCGGTTTCACAAAAGTTGAACTGACAAATTCCGCGAAATTTTACTAGCGATTACGTTAACTTGTAGTGAAACAGCTATACTTATCATGATCCGTTTTAGAAATAAATAGGATATGATGTCAGATAAAAAACAACGAGAGCAAAGAAAAACAGAATTACCCAAGTCTTTTTCTGATTATCTGTTAATTCATTTACCGTAAATGTTTGTAATGCAGTAAAATTGTAAGAACGCCAGTTTTCACAATGAACTCTAAGTTTAAAAAGAATGACATGAAAAAACTGTTAAAAAATAACCGTTCCAAGTATCGATAGAATATATCTCACCAAGCACATCCCTATTGTTTTGTTTACTTTTTTTATGTGTAATCTGTATCAAGTACAAGATAATCCGTTATACAGCCAAGATGGATACGTTTATGATAATTCATGCGCGTTTGTTATTAAATTAAAGTGTAACACACAACGGTCTGGTGGTTTTATGTCAAGGTTGCCGTCCCCTACCCTAACGAACTTGCCTACTACATGTGTAACCACGCCACGTGTTTATTTATGTAATAATAATAATTTTATACTAACTTTTTTGGTTGGTTCGATTGTTCGTATTACTATGTACTTAGTTCTTACTCTGTGAAGTATTTAATTCTTGTTTATGTCTTAATTAATTTATCCAAATTCTATTTTTTGTTTGCCTTTAGGTATCATAATATTTTTTTTTTTTTTTTGCTTTGAATATGTGATTCGCGACCGAAAAAAATATTTATTAACAGAATTATAACCTCTGGACTTCTGGAGTGACATCAAATCTCTGATGAATGAAAATTATTAATTTGAAAACGTGTAGATATGGGTTGTACCTAAATAATGATAGGTATTTTTTATCTGTACGAATGCGATGTATCGTACTGACACTAGCACATCAAGCTTTCCCAATTGAACATACAATACATGAACCTTATTCTTTTGTAATAAAGTTGAAAAACTATCAAAGAAATTTGACAGATTGGGGTAGCTTAATGTGCAGCCCTCTGTACTTAATTTAGTTTTATAAATCCAGTCCGGTATTGGCAGATGTTCAGTTTCCCGCTGACACTAAAGGTGTGGTCAGCTCATTTGTCAAAGCTAGCACTTTGTACTCAAGCTCTACAGAAAAAAACCGTATACCTACACACCACAGCTTTGCAAATTGAAGCGCCAGAATTTTTAATCCACATTTTACTATGTATGTAACCCGTTTCGTATGGTCTACTTTTGAAATTTTGCACAATACCTGGCAGTGAATATTTTTAATGTACCTAAGTTTTTTTATGCAGAATGTTGCAGCTGTCTCCAAATGGCCGTTTCTGTATCCCCGGACAGCCGCAGGCGCAGATGGCGTTGAATACAAAGGCGACAACAACTAAGGGTGCCTTTTGTAAAATTTGGGGCCTCATCTTGCTCAGAGAATCTGGTTTTTGACGTCTTTGTAAAAACCTGATGTAACGGATGGAATTATAAAGAAGGGTTTAAAGGCCTTTCTTGTGTTGAATGAATCTTTTGTGTAAAAATAACGTAATTTTAGCGACAAATTATTATTTGTACAGCCGAATTCGCTGCTTGGTCCGGAAATGAGAGTGGCACGTTATCTCTAAAACATTGTTATTGAAGTTTGCCGAATAGCTGATATTTTATGAGTAACGGATAAAACTGGACCAAAAAAAGATTCAACGGCACTTGGTGAGCAAGGAGGTGGCCATTTACTTGGAAATCTAAAAAAAAACTCACTTTTTTTTCGGTCCTTTCTGGTAACTGGGAATCAACCAAGATGCCGGGAACACTAGCATGGTATACTTCTAGCTTTCGCCAATGACTTCATCAGCGTGAAATTTCGGCCCCCTACCCACCGCGTCGCATCGCATCGCTCGCCAGCGCTATTACATCGTTTACAATTAGCATTTTTCCTGTTTTTTTTGTTTTGTTTTTTGATTTTCTATAACTGTGATAAACGTGTTTCATAATTTTAATTGAAAAGTATGAGTAGGTACCTACTAATATTTGAGTCAATCATCATCATCATCATCATCTGCCTAACCTTTTCCCAACTATGTTGGGGTCGGCTTCCAGTCCAACCGGATGCAGCTGAATACCAGTATTCTACATGGAGCGACTGCCTATCTGACCTCCACAACCCAGTAACTGGGCAATACGATACCCCTTGGTAAGACTGGCTGTCAGATTTTCGGGCTTGATATTTGATAATCATATAATATTTGAGTCAATCTACACAGAAAATTCAAGCCCCCATGTCACCCTAAATCGGGGTGGAATTTCGAAAAACCCTTTTTTTAGTAGATAGGTACATAGTCTTCATAAAGAAATACGCCCTCCAAATGTCATGTCTCTAGGACCAGCAGTTTAATAAAGTTGCACGTTGATAGGTATATCAGTCAGTCAGGACTTCTAATTTTACTTACAAAGAAGATGGTATAGACAACCGACCGCCTCCAAAGTCCTCACACCCTGGTCCGTCAGCGGCCAGGTAGTTCGGACACTTAGCCTCAGCACAATTTTGTAAAATTGTGGCCTCAGCGTCAGCGGCACGAGAGCAATGCTCTGCGGTCACCAACCCGCGTGCCGCGACTACGGACAATATCTTAATGCCGTAAATATCTCTTACTTAATAAAAAACTTGAGAGGTGTCAAGGGACACCTGGATGGAACGAAGTTCCTTTCGATTAATTAGAGAAGGAATTTTAATAAAATTTTATTTCTTTTAAGTTATAATAATCAAAAAAAATCTGATCTAGAATTAACCAATCAAAAAATATTGATATTGAAAACATATTTTACTCCAAAAAAAAGTGTCTTTACAAGTTTTGGTCTTAATTTTCGTCTAGCCCCCTTTCGCAACGCGCGATAAGGAACTTCCTTCCTTCCTTTATAGAGTCCTTTCCCATCTTAATTGCATAACTCAATCGTAATTAAAGAAATAAACCGGTTACGTTATGAACTTATGACGATACAACAAACATTGCATCACTTCTTTTATTAAAATGGTCAACTTCAAAGTCAAATCATTATTTTCCTAAAGACACTTTTGAACGTCAAAAAAAAAGGATTGATTCTAGTTGCGACTTGAGAAGAATGGGCAAGAAAGTCCACCGTTATTCTTTTAAAATGTTTTACAATATTTTATATTTTGCAGAACTGTTCGACTACTAGAGTGCCACAAGGATCTCGGTCAAGATTTTGACAGTTGACACGTGTATACGTGGACGTGATCGAAGGTTGACACCATTGCTTCATTGCACCATTGTTTATGGTGTGAATGCCTATGCATTTTGCGAAAAAAAAAAACTGCGGACTAACTCTACTTATAATTAGTCCGCAGTTTTTTTTCGCAATTTAAACGTCAGTGTCAGTACATAAGTATCTTGAACCAATTATAATGCGCGACAGTAATAAATGTGTATTCACATATAATGTTATAATTTATGTGTACAAAAATTTTTAAAAGAGTAACGGTGGAGTTTCTTGCCCATTCTTCTCCACACGAAACTACCTTTTGGAAGGGGCGACTATAATCAATTCTATTTCTTGTTCATTTTGACGTTCAAAAGTGCCTTACGTGTGCCTATTTGAAATAAATGAATTGACTTTTATTATCATTAGAATCGTCAACAAATGTCTCTACTTTAGATTCGCCTTATATTTCTGAAATCTAATTATAAGAGACGAAAATATCAGTCATATTTTTTTGATCAACATACAACCAGATTATAATAATTAAAATCATTACGCTTTTGAATAACTATTTTATGAAAGCATGACATTTGAAGCTAATTCCAACATTTTTATTAATAATTAAAATTTTGAAAATATGTGTTACCGTAGCGAATCATAATTTGACCAGCATGCAATCTGCTACTAACCTGCATCGTGCAAAAAACTTAAAAAAATATAAGAATTTCAAGAGCTACCCTATCGCATCTCCTTTATCTTGCGTTGTAAAGCATATTACATGTCAATAAAAAAATAAAATAAAGATACAGCTTATGAGTGTCTATAATAATAATATGTATTGTAACCTTGCAGGACAAAGCTTTCGCTCAATGTTTTGTTTCTTGAGCGTACGTTGTGACTTGTGAATCATCTAGAAAACTATTTACCTCTCGTAGTGATTTGATCTGTAGTCAATTGATCATATTCATTTATCCTGATCCTTGTTAGTACTTATTAGCAATTAATTGATTAATTTTACTTCGATGGTCCTAGTTTATCATTATTTTGTAACTTCCGAGTTACGGCTGTATGGACATAGTACAGTAGGTATTGCACATGTAAGCGGGCAAACCCTTTAGGCCTGGAGGCTCTTTTTTTTCTTTAATTTATTTTTTACAATAGAATACAGTCGGTTTTCAATGTTTTAATTGGTATATTGGCGTGTGCTAGCTGACGTGGCAAATGATTGATTTTAATGTGATGAATTTCGTAATGTTAATTACTTCTCATACGATAAATGTGTAGAATCAAGTTCTTCCAACTAAACAGACAGCTGTGCTGCTGGGGAGTTTGTTGCGCCACTTCTTCATCCCAGCTAAAGCACTAGGAAGTGGTGAAGGGTGGGCGTTTCAGGGGGACTGTCTTATGTAACTTTGACCTTCAAAAAGTGCTGATTTTCAGCCTAGTTTGAATGACTTTTGATTGTGTCCGTTACCCTAGCAAAATCATGTCGAAAATTGCCATTTAAATCATAAAGATAATTAGTTGCCATTTCTGTAATTGTTGCGCACATTTTTAAATTTGTTGCACTTATAGTTTTTTAGTTATTTAACAAAAACATTTTCTGCTGGGGTAACGTTACTAACGTTACAGCAGCCAGACCTTTTTCTTTTTAATGGGAATATTGAAATAAATATTAGCTATATATTTAGTTGTCTAGACGAGGTAAATGTTGCACCTTATTTTGTATTTGTTCTTCCTTCGGCTGCGAAGTTATTAAAGATCCAGCTTTTTTTTTTTTTTTTAAGGCTGGGAAATCAAATGACTGCTCCCGCTCTGGGTGGAGCGGAAGGGAGTGTCAGACTCTTACTGACTAAAACCCATCCATGTTCCTTCCGTAGCCCTTTATGTTCCGGGGTAGCGGTAACCCTTTCGGACAATCCCGCTTACCCGGCAGGCTTGGCCCTGAGGGGCCCCTTCATATGCTGACATCTCTTTGAGGCGCGCGTGGAACATATACGCGCCGTACGGCACGGGTCTGGTTCTGATCGGACGGTGAGTCACCCATTACTCACCGTCCGCAGGCCCGCGCCTACGGTGGCCGGGAGTCGTCACGTGGCTCCCCCACGCCCGGAGCGTCTCCCGCGGCGGCTGGGACGGGAGGACCTTTCTCTCTCCCATCCCGCCACCTCCTTCGCGAGCATAACTTTTTCGCAGAAGGAGGTGACTGCCTCCCACTCCCTCTCGCCCCGGACCATGGCTTGCACCAGGGCCGGGCGCGAGAGGTCGCCGCCGCCGATCGCCTCTACGAGGACACGGCGGTGCTCCACCCAAGCGGGGCAGGTTTGCACCGTGTGCTCTACCGTGTCCTCTGGGCGATCCTCGCAGTGGTGACACCCGGGCGTTTCCTCCCGCCTGATGATGTGCAGGAACCTCCCGAAACATCCATGTCCGGTGAGGACCTGCGTCAGGCTCAAGATCCTGCTGGAGTAACGTTTCTGGTTTTGCTGGATCTCTGAAACGGGTAAGCGGATTCTTATCATCTTTTGTACATGACTTCTTAGGAATTAGTTCTAATTATTTGTGTAATAATAAAACCAAAATATAGCACTGTTTAAAAGTTATTTAATTAAATATAAAAACCCTTCAATAGGTCCTACGGTCCTACCACTCTGAATAAGAGCTCTACAGACTTACTTTAAGCGATATTCTGTAGCTTGTGACTGCCTTCAAATGTATGTGAAGTTTCATTAGTATACTATAAGTAATTAACAAATTATGATGATATTCAGTTCTCCACGTTCACGGTCACGATGCGCGCGGAGTTATTTGGCCACCGATAAGCCTGCATGTGGATATTTAAACTGAATGTTATACCAATAATTAGTTGCTTACTTCAGTTTTATACCTGTAAAATTTCAGCATCGTACATACAATAATTAACGAGATAATAAAATAAAAGTCATTAGGATGTGTAACCCGACCAAGTTTAGTGGTTACAAAAAAGCGACTGCGTAGTACATTATGCTATCTTCTTAAATATGTAGGATAGTGTTACCAAGTTTAGTACTGATGTGTACACAAGTGTTAAAAAAATACATGTTTTTTAAATAATTTTTATTTACAGGTAAAATAATCATTGCAATTGAAATATAAAATATTAATTGAACTTAAAAATAATCACAGATAAATATTACAAATAGCAATTTTGCTTTACATTATGCTATCTTCTTAAATATGTAGGATAGTGTTACCAAGTTTAGTACTGATGTGTACACAAGTGTTAAAAAAATACATGTTTTTTAAATAATTTTTATTTACAGGTAAAATAATCATTGCAATTGAAATATAAAATATTAATTGAACTTAAAAATAATCACAGATAAAAATTACAAATAGCAATTTTGCTTTTATGGTATTTTCCATTATTTTTTAAATGAATAATTTCAGTTTGCACTTTTGCTTTAAAAATATAGTATCGCTAAGGACGTGTTATCGACGATTCTTGGTACAGTCCGCGAGGTATAAGCTGAGCTTTGCATTTGTGTGAGTGTACATGGATAGTGTAGGTGTGATAACCGGCCTTAGGCGCGGCGCCATTTTCGCCCGGTAAAAACCGGTTTAAACTGATTTTGGGTAACCGGCCTGAGGCGCGGCGCCATTCTGACTGTACTTTTGGTGATCACTCACACTAATGCAAAGCTCAGCTTATACCTCGCGGACTGTAAGTATGTACAACAGGGAATATGCATGTAATTTTTTCTTCACTTAAAGCAATAAAATACAATATGAACTCAAGAAAATTATTTAATAATAAATTCAAGTACTGCATATCGCTCAAAAAAAAAATTTACTCCTACAATTTTCTACTACACTTCAAACGTTCGTGACAGTCAAAGCTTTACTTTGACGTCACTAACCTCGATACGCCTTGTTTACATCTTATTTTTTGTCCTTAATTGAATAATTTTACTAACTACCGGCATCATACGTCGTTTAGTTTCAACAAAAACATGCAACATAAAATAATGAATTGTTAAATATATGATGCATTAAAAAATAAACAAATGCAGCAAATTGTTTCTATGGTCTACAATGTATATTTAGAAAATAAAAAAGTTTTGAATTACTTGCATATTCCCTATTATGCACATAATAGATGCCTATGTAATAATAAGTAGCCGAAAGATAATAATAATAATGTTTTCATAGTACAGGATATTATAAATTATTGTTATGTATTTAACAGTGTACGCGTCTGTACCGAACTTATAAGGTATATTATACTAAACATTTTAGAAGATAGCATATTGTACTACGCGGTCGCTTTTTTATAACCACTAAACTTGGTCGGGTTACACATCCTAATCACTTTTATTTTAATTATCTCGTTAATTATTGTATGTACGATGCTGAAATTTTACAGGTATAAAACTGAAGTAAGCAACTAATTATTGGTATAACATTCAGTTTAAATATCCACATGCAGGCTTATCGGTGGCCAAATAACTCCGCGCGCATCGTGAACGTGGAGAACTGAATATCATCATAATTTGTTAATTACTTATAGTATACTAATGAAACTTCACATACATTTGAAGGCAGTCACAAGCTACAGAATATCGCTTAAAGAAAGTCTGTAGAGCTCTTATTCAGAGTGGTAGGACCTATTGAAGGGTTTTTATATTTAATGAAATAACTTTTAAACGGTGCTATATTTTGGTTTTATTATTACACAAATAATTAGAACTAATTCCTAAGAAGTCATGTACAAAAGATGATAAGAATCCGCTTACCCGTTTCAGAGATCCAGCAAAACCAGAAACGTTACTCCAGCAGGATCTTGAATAACTTCGCAGCCGAAGGAAGAACAAATACAAAATAAGGTGCAACATTTACCTCGTCTAGACAACTAATTATATAGCTAATATTTATTTCAATATTCCCATTAAAAAGAAAAAGGTCTGGCTGCGGTAACGTTAGTAACGTTACCCCAGCAGAAAATGTTTTTGTTAAATAACTAAAAAACTATAAGTGCAACAAATTTAAAAATGTGCGCAACAATTACAGAAATGGGGCAACTACACTCGAGAGCAATGAATCCGGGTCACTTAAAGAATCCTAAAAATCTCGGAAACTAAAAATGCTAGGTTAATGCAATAAATTGTATTTAATAGACAATGTAATACTCCTTAAATGAAGGTATTAAAACTTCTTAGTTATTGTAAAGTTATATCATAAAAAAATCAAATTTGAAAAAGGGCCACTTTCGAAGATGGAACTACGAAATTACAGCATTTGGTTTTGCTTTTGTTTGTAATCTGTCATTTATGTGGGTACATAAACCATGTTGATAGTGCTCTATATTCATTATTCAAGCTGAAATTATGTCGCTTACGCCTGAAGAATGCACCAGAATACTTACAATGCTGGAAACCGGCCGGAGTCAGCGCGATACAGCCAGGACTGTCGGTGTGTCGCTGTCAACAGTACAAAGAGTTCTCCGACGTTACGAAGAAACTGGTTCTAACCTACGCAGACCAGGAACGGGCAGAACCAGGTGTACCACAGCACGAGAAGACCGATACTTGGTGAACACCATGCTTCGAAATCGCTTTCTCACAGGAACTGAACTCACAAATCAGTTTCGACACCTCGGAGGAAGTAACCCAAGTGCATGGACAGTAAGACGTCGGCTTGCTGAATCTAACTTAAAACCCCTTAGACCTGCAAACGGCCCTAAACTGGAGCGTGGGCATCGTATTTCAAGACTAAGATATGCCCAGGGCCACGTAAATTGGAGTATTGAAGATTGGTCAAAAGTTATGTTCTCCGACGAATCAAAATTTATGCTCTACAAGCACGATGGAAGACACAGAGTGTATCGAAGACCAGGGGAAAGATTCAAGCAAGCATGCATCGAAGAAAAAGTAGCCTACGGTGGTGGGTCTGTACTTGTGTGGGCCGGAATTTCTTCTGAAAGTCGCACAGAGCTGGTGATCATAGAAAACGGCTCTTTAACTAGCGTAAGATATGTGGAAGAAATCCTCAATGATCACGTTGGTCCATTTATGGTCAATTTAGGTGAGGATGCTATATTTATGCATGACAATGCCCGACCTCATACAGGTAGGATTGTGAATGACTACCTTCAAGAGATGAACATTACTCGTATGGAGTGGCCAGCGCGCAGCCCGGATATCAACCCGATCGAGCATGCTTGGGACGAGCTAGGCAGATGCGTAAAACAACGAAACCCTCCCCCAATCACGCTTCGTGAGCTCAAAATTGCTCTCACAGAGGAATGGGAGAATATTCCCCATAATCGTATAAGGAACTTGGTGTACAGCATGCCAAACCGCGTAAACGCAGTAATGGAAGCACGAGGAGGCAATACGAAGTATTAAAATTCAAGAAAATCGTAATAAAGTTCAAAAATTTCATGTTTCCTATTTTTGTTTTAAGGAGAGATCAGCAGTTTTTTTCTTTAAGTAATTTTGTGTTAATAAAATGTATGGTGACTCATATTTTTTTTACTTTCATTTAAGGAGTATTACATTGTCTATTAAATACAATTTATTGCATTAACCTATCATTTTTAGTTTCCGAGATTTTTAACATTCTTTAAGTGACCCGGATTCATTGCTCTCGAGTGTAATTATCTTTAAGATTTAAATGGCAATTTTCGACATGACTTTGCTAGGGTAACGGACACCTTTTGATTTTGATTTTATGAGTGATATCAGTTTTTATATTGCAACAGGAATTCCTAGATTGTAATGTTATTATTGATGTAGGTATGTACCGTGCCGTAAAATGCTACAAATTTGCCTAGAGATTGACGTATTTATGACTTTTAATGTGTTTCAAATGGAGAACCTTGTTTATGCCTTGCCAGGTAGAACTCAAATCTTTTTAAATCTAGATGTTTTTTCGAATGAGCTGCACCCAAAGTCGTAGGCAAAGTTGAAAATGAAAGACTTAACATTTCTTAGAAGGATATCTCTATATTTATAACTAGCACTTTGCCCGCGGCTTCGCTCCCGTGGTCTTTCCCGTGGGACCCGTTATTTTTCCCGGGATAAAAAGTAGCCTATGTTACTCCTAGAAAACTAAGCTTTCCAACAGTGAAAGAATTTTTAAAATCGGTCCAGTAGTTTTTGAGCCTATTCATTACAACCAAACAAACAAACAAAGTTTTCCTCTTTATAATATTAATATTTATAATGTTGATTTTTTAGTCTACTAACTGGTCGCCACTAATTTATTATACCACAAAATGTTCAAAAAAAAATACGTTTCCTAGTGTTGTTATCAATCTGTTAAATTAAAAAAAAGTAAGTAAAAAAATATCTGTAAGTATTCTTTTACTTTTTTTTTAATTTAACAGATCGCTATTTCTAATAAAATACATTTTTTTTTGGCAATATTATTGTCTCGTACTTACAAATGTGATAAATAATTAGTTTTGTAACATGACTTCACAAGGAACTGTTCTGTTTTGAGTATGTTTGAGTACTTATTGTTCTAACTTTGTATTTTAAAACAACATAAGTACTATCTTTGCTGTACCGCTTATGATGAAATAACTTTGTTTCCACTAAATAATCAGCATAATTATGAGCTCCTTGTTTCCCATTTTTAGGATTCCTTACCTCAATAGGAAAAAGCGGATCCCTATTAAGATCACTAATTCGTTGTCTGCCTGTCTGTCAGTCTTTTTCTCTGGAACGCGTTAAGGTATCAAATATGAGTGTCTATGCTCACTTGGGGCTCTTAAAAAATCAAAGTTTAAGTCAAAATAATAAAAAATACAACCATTTATGCAATATATTTTGGTACTCGCAAATAAATCAAAAACCTCTATGGTAGTTTCCGCTGACCTAGAACGAAAAGAAATATGATAGAACTACAAATTTACGATTTTCGACCTTTTTCCTTTACTTCATGTGCTATTGAGATGTTGGTTGCTGTCAAACTTCATGATTCTAGGTCAACGGGAAGTAGCCTTTGATTTATTTGCGATTATCAAAATATATACCTAGCTAAATGACCGTAGTATAAAAAAGGGGTTTGGCATACTGACAGACAGACGAACGGGGGAAAACTGATAATGCATTTCCTATTTAATGTTATTATTCCTCTTTATTAGCAGCCTGTCAGCAAGATGGGTTGTGATTGTCTTGGTGGCGTTTTGTAATTCATTTCACAAATCCTTTCAAACGTTTTGAATGTTGGAGGGACGGGCCATGTTATCGTAGTTTGTCTTTATGTACACAGGCCAGCACATCAAGTTACCACAATCTGTCAAATTTCTTTGATAGTTTTTCAACTTTATTACAAAGGCGTAAGGTTCTTTTTCAATTAGGAAAATTTGACAGTTTGGGATAGCTTGATGTGCTTGGCCTCTGTACTATCACCGCATATGAAATTCATTGGAACATCATGAATAGTCCTATTGTTCTATATTAAGAGGGCTACAAGCTACAAATGTATATGATAATGTTTGGTAGGTATTGTATGACGTATTACTACATAAATTATATTTTGTAAATTAAATCGTTGAATGAATTTATAATCAATTTCGTTTTCTTTTTCTTCCTTTTTTTAATAAGTCATGTCAAGTGGATAGCGTGATGTGGTTCTGGGTTCGAATCCCGGCCAATGTAAATAAGGATTTTCCCTCATTATTTACTTTACTGTCAAAGAATAGGTTAGAGTGCTACCTACCTATCTAGTGGCGCTTGAGTTACATTGACAGGGAGAGCTGCTGTTTGCTAAACGTTTTTGAAATTTTACTACCCGTAATGACTGACAAATACACGAATGTCGGCCGGGACCAACGTTTGAGGCACTGAAGGGTCTCTTACCCTGATCGATGGACCTGTGCGGCTGTTATTACTTAGCCACGAGTCCTTTAAGCGGGATTGTCCGAAAGGGTTACCGCTACCCCGGAACATAAAGGGCTAAGGAAGGAACATGGAAGGGTTTTAGTCAGTAAGAGTCTGACACTCCCTTCCGCTCCACCCAGAGCGGGAGAAGTCATTGGATGATTTCCCAGCCTTAAAAAAAAAAGGTGTAGTCTATAATATAAAAATGAATCGCTGAATGTAAATGTAAACGCAAATCTCGAGAGCAGCTGAACCGATTTCTCTAATTCTGATTTTGTTGTGTTTGTTATAGCCAGGAGAAGGTTCTTGCATTTAAAAAAAGTAGGTAGGATAGGTAGATAGGGGTAGGTAGGATAGGTAGGGTAGGAAAGGTAGGTATCATAGTTAAGGACAACGTCTGTTGGGTCAGCTTGTTTATGATAAAAATGTCTGATACGTGAGGATTGTAAAAGGTTATTAGTAATTTTGATCATAAACATGCACTTATTATAAACAGAACATGCGCAGACAGTCTCATCGCTAGAGCAATGAAACCTGAATCCGTCTGTGCATACTATACAGGGTCAAATTAAATTAGCTAGCGGGACTCTAATTGTACCTTTTCTGATTTTAAAAGTTGTTTGATCTTTAATTTCGATTTGAGTTATGAGATCTTAATTTTGGCTTAATTTCGATTAATATATTTTAGAATTTGGTCAAAAATAATTATGTTCGGTGAGTATACCAAGTCATCTAATTTTAAATATGTCCAAATATCAATCGACCAATAAGTAATGCATTATGTGCTTTACCGGTCTATAAGTAGGTAGGTATATTCGACGTATGTCATATCTTTTTATCAGTGTATTCAATTGTTAGTGAGCCACATAATAAATTTAAAAAAAAAATATTAAACTCTACAGACGAGATCTAGACACGATAAAATAAAAATTATTTGATGATTTTTTTTGGGGTCAACGACCGCTTGTCAGATGATCATAATCCTCGAAGTATTAAATGAAAAAATCTGTTTTGTTTCATCTGCTTACGTCTGTGAAGTAATTAATTACAAAAATAATTTAAACCCGCATTCCCGTTATGAAACCATGGTATGACTTGCCGTCTTGTATGGATCAGTGTTGCGCCAAAAAAATAATGAACGAAAGACAATTGCATGCAGCTGAGATGAGGATGCTAAGAGGGATAAGTGGTGTTACGCGTATGGATAGAATACGGAATGAGTATAAAAGAGGAAGTCTGAAAGTGACTGAAAAGTTGTGCGGAAATCGGTTGTCATGGTATGGGCATGTTACGCGGAGGAATGAGGAAAATGTTGTCAGGATAGCTGTGAGTATGAATGTGGATGGCTATACAACTAGAGGAAGACCGAATAAACGATGGATGGGATGTTTGAAAGATGATATGGCTTGAGATGACCACTACTAGAGAAGTATGGAAGAAAAGGACGTACATGTTGCGCTGACCTCAAATAAAATGGGATAAGGCCAGGAGCATAATGATGATGGCAAGTCTAAAGTAAGTACATGGAGAAGGAAATGTGGGTGTATCTACTGATCACCCCTTTTTTTTTAGGGTGGGCTATCATCAAATGACTCCTCCCGCTCTGGGAGGAGCGGAAGGGAGTGTCAGACTCTTACCGACTAAAACCCATCCTAATCCATCCTTAGCCCTTTATGTTCCGGGGTAGCGGTAACCCTTTTGGACAATCCCGCTTACCCGGCAGGCTTAGGCCCTATCGGGCTCCTTCATATGCTGACATCTCTTTGAGCCGCGCGTGGAACACGTAGGTACGCGTCGTCGGGCACAGGTCTGATCTTGATCACCCCTGCCCTAACTTTTGTGGAATATAGGCATGATGATATGAACGTGTGCTCGTGGCTAAGTAACAGCCGCACAGGTCGATCCGCCAGGTTAAGCTACGCTTGCCGGGGTTGGCCGTGGATGGGTGACCATCTTTACATACCGCGATTCCTCCGTGCCTCGGCAGGCACGTTAAGCCGTTGGTCCCGGCTGTCATTTATGCATCTTTGACAGTCGTTACGGGTCGTCAGTAGCCCGAAAATCTGACAGTCAGTCTTACCAAGGGGTATCGTATTGCCCAGTTACTGGGTTATGGAGGTCAGATAGGCAGTCGCTCCATGTAAAATACTGGTATTCGTTTGCATCCGGTTAGACTGGAAGCCGACCCCAAAATAGTTGAGAAAAGATTGGGCAGATGATGATGATATAAACGTGTTCTTAAGACAACACATGAATGAGAAACGGTTGGTGCCTTGTCAATTAATCAGTTTTTAGTGATGCATCAGTGGCTGTCGAAGTGATTAATCATTTACAAGTCTATTGTGTACAGGATTGTAGGTCTTTGTAATTGTTTGTTAGGAGAAGTACTTTAAGGGGGTAATTGTCCAAAAGGGTTACCGCTATCTCCGAGCATAAAAGCTAAGGAAGGTACATGGATGGGTTTTAGTCAGTAAGAGTCTGACATTCCCTTCCGCTCCACCCAGAGCGCGAGGGATCAATTGATGTGATTTCCCACCCTCAAAAAAAAGGGGAAGTACTTAACCCTCTCTAAAAGTGTCGAATGAATATGTAAACAAATCATGATCAGGAATATTCTTACGCAATTACTAAAGGGAATTAGTAAAGTACCTAGAGATAAACTACGATAACATGGCCGGCTCCTCCAAAATTCATAACGTTTAAAAGTAACTCTTTCTCACACACACACACACACACCCTCACTAACACTCACCCACCCTCATTCACTCAAATCACCTTGTCTTTGATTATGTAGGTACTCGTATTGTATTTTACACCTCTTGTTTTTGAAAGAGCGGAGTCTCCTAATACATCTTTTGCTTAAAAGGAGGCTCCAATCTTAAATTTGTTGTACGATTAAGGTTATCAAATAAACTATTTAATTTTTTTTATTTGTGAAATTAATTAACTACATAGCGCCACCGGCCTACTACTGAACACGATATACCACAGTTACAACTACCTACATACAATCTCTTTCGTAAGGATGCAACTACAAACATTAAAACAGTAATCTGGAGGGGCGCGCCATGCTATCGTAGTTTATCTCTAAAGTCTGACAGATTTTCGGGCTTCTGACAACTGTCACGATCCACGAATTTGTTTATACTTTCTTGTCTTGGCAAAAATGTATGCCGCCAAACCGTATTGCAGTATTCCACATTTTCGACAACTCCGATAAGCAGTCTATGGTGCTGACTATGTCAAACTAGGGCTTTCGTATTATGGCAAAAATATTATCCACTCAGCAATGGTGCTTGCAAGGTATTTAACTGTTTTAATTCCCGTAGGCGCTCATCTCTTCGACCTCTATCCAGACGTAGGTATACAGTATGCTTACTTTTTATTATGTAGGAGTAGCTCGTGGCTAAGTACCAACACCCGCACAGGTCCATCCATCAGGTTGAGCTACGCTTGCCGGTGTTGGTCGTGGATGGGTGACCATCTTTTCATACCGAGACTTCTCCGTGACTCGGAAGAAAGCCCGTTAAGCCGTTTGTCCCGAATGTCATTTGTACAACGACATTGACAGTTGTAACGGGTAGTCAGAATCCCGGAAATCTGACAGTCAGTCTTACCAAGGGGCAACGTATTGCCCAGTTACTAGGTTGTGGAGCTCAGATAGGCAGTCGCTCCATGTAAAGTACTGGTATTCAGCTGACTCCGGGAGACTGGAAGCGGACCCCAACATAGTTGGCTAAAGGCTAGGCAGATGATGACTTCTTATTATGTAGGTAGTTACATCATATGAAATACAGTTATGTGCACAGCACATCAAGCTATCCCTAACTGCCAAATTTTCCCAATTGAAAATGAACCTTACCTATGTCTTTGCAATAAAGTTCAAATACTATCTACCTAGCTACCCAAGCTAGCTTGATGTGCATATCAAGTTACCACAATCTGTCAAATTTCTTTGATAGTATTTCAACTTTATTTTATTTTATTATTATTTTATATATGTCATGTAGAATATTATTTTAATATTTATTAATTATTTCCTTGTTAAAGTTAATTTTGTTGAAATAAAGATGCAAAAATCTCAGATTGAAAACAGTAAGTATTCTTAGTACATTAAATTTTTTTACTTTGAGGCGCATGCGCATAGTGCTCGCGCCCTCATACTTCTGGCCTTCGATCAATAATACACTAGATACAGGATCAGGAACAAAATAAGTCGCTGAAGTGGCCACGTTTACACACACATAAACATTACATTTGTTACCACGAAATAAAGAAAAATGTTTTATAATATTAACAATTTCAGTTCATTATAAACCTTAACTCTTAAGCATAAAGTTTGATTACGATTGCAAAATATTTTTACTAAGGTCCTTCTTTCATCAGAGATAGTAAAAGCAATAAATTTAAAATGTCGCTTGAAAATAAAAAGTCATAAGTACAAAAATATTTATTGTAAAATGAAACTTAAAGTCTAAGTAAAAAGGTTAAAAACATTTTGTTGACAATTTGGGCTTACTCTATTTTGGAATTAGACGCAGTTCTTGGAATTACATTTCAATGCTCAGAACACAGTAAGTATTGAAAGACGTTGAGTTGCAGAATATTAATTTTTTTTTTTGGCGAATGTTCGTTTTTTATGGTAGCAAATATTTTTGACCGATGTAAAAAGTAGTAGGACTAAATTAGTTCAATAGTTATTTTAAGTATTTGTATTAAATCAATTTTTTTTTTACTTATTTTTTTATTCGTCTGATATCCGAAATCCGACCAATCTGCATGAAATCTAACTTAGAGATACATATGTATTGATGATTTTTATGGTTAAAATTCTGTAAATACCTACATATGTTTTATTGTCGGGGATGCGCTAAGGCAGCCCGCGAAATTCAAATTTCTAGCGTTTGTTGCAATTTGCAGGTGTAAGATTATAATATATGTTGATCAAAATAAAATTCGCGACCCTCAAAAACGCGTCTAATCTAAATTAGAGAGTTGTATTGATGATTCGTATGGTTATAATTTAATTACTTAGAGAGATGGATTGATGATCCATTTATTTGTTATTCTACCTTAAACTTAATGTATGTTTAATTACCTTTAAACAGATTCAGCTTGTTATAAAGTTGTCTTTTAGAATCAATTTTCATTTGAGCGGTTTCTTTTTTACAAATATAGTGTAATCTTACATCAATGAATTTTTCTATAATTAGTTTCATCAAGCTGATTTTATGGTTGTGTTCGTTTCCCCCAGAAAACACATCTTTTTCAATAATTATACCCTTATAATACTAATACCCTTTTCTTGGAGTGTCACATAATGATGTTAAGTCAGATAATGATGCATCAGGAGACTTAAAAGAGACTGCATCAGCCCGAGGCATGTCACGTATTCCTGTGGAATCTTCCAAAGTTAAAGTTGCTGATGATGTGGCCTGCAAATAAACATTCGCGGCTTATTGAAAACAGTTTCAAAGAACCTATTTCATGAAAATACCTACAGATTTTTTTTTTTTTTACAAAATTTACCTGATTTGACAAATCATTCGTCAATTCTGAACATATAGCTGATTGCACTTTAATTGGTGCGCGAATCTACAAAAAAAAGAAATCATAATCAATTTACTATTTCATCCAAACGTTTTCCTACACCATCTACACACATCAAAAGTGTCTAGGGATCAACATATATTTTTGCAATAACTTTTCTCTTGATTGATATTAATTTAAATTTTCTTTAAGGATTCATCAAATAAAGTGTTTTCGTTTGTCACAGTAACGATAAACCAAGTCACCTTTGCATTAATAAAGAAATTTGCCATTTTCCTAATAAAGGGATTTTTGACATTTGAACCACTAACATTAAAGTTCGAAAAAAAGACTGAAATAACAGTTTTCTTTAAAATTTTATTGGGTAACTTAAACAATTAATAATCCGTGTTTCTACCGCGAACACTAACAACACAAGAACATCGGTTTGGCATACTCAAAATGAGTTCATCCAAATCACGCTGTGGAATGGCCGCCCATGTTCGTTGCAACAACAAAAAAAGGTGTTATCAGTCGACTTTGGACACGTTACCGAAGCACTGGTACCGTGGCTGAGCGCCATGAAGGACGGTATCGCTGCACCACACGGAGACAAGACCGATACATTCAAATCTTAACTCGAAGAGCTCCAACAATAACCGCCATGATGTTAGCCGTGAGGCTTCATCACTCTTCAGGGAACTTAATTAGCGACCAAACAGTCAGAAACCGCTTGCATGAAGTGAACCTTCATTCCCGAAGACCGCTACGGGTACCACCTATAGCAATGCACAATCGTAGGATTCGATATCAATGGGCTCTTGAACACAGAAATTGGGCAGAAGAACAATGGCGTTTCGTGTGCTTTTCTGATGAGTCTCGTTTTGGTATGAGACCGGATACAAGACGTATACGACACTGGAGAACCCCTGGACGCCAACAGCGATTAAAATCCTGCCAGGAAGTCCATCCTTATAGTGGTGGAACCATCATGGTATGGGCGGGTATTTGGATCGGCGGAAGAACTGAGTTGATTTGGATCAGAGGCAACCTCAACGCTCAAATTTATGCTGAGACGATTGTATCTGACGTCATCGTTCCTCTACAAGTGCAAATCGGTCCCTTATTTCAGTTAATGCATGATAATGCACGACCGCACACCGCAAGAGTTGTAAGACAGACTCTCGCCGCAGCTAACATCAATGTCCTGCCCTGGCCTGCTCAGTCGCCAGACTTGAACCCGATTGAGCATGCATGGGATATGCTACAGAGAAGAGCTCTGCCGAATATGGAGGGTATCCAGTTGCAAGAAGACCTTTTTTTGTTGTTGCAACGAACATGGGCGGCCATTCCACAGCGTGATTTGGATGAACTCATTTTGAGTATGCCAAACCGATGTTCTTGTGTTGTTAGTGTTCGCGGTAGAAACACGGATTATTAATTGTTTAAGTTACCCAATAAAATTTTAAAGAAAACTGTTATTTCAGTCTTTTTTTCGAACTTTAATGTTAGTGGTTCAAATGTCAAAAATCCCTTTATTAGGAAAATGGCAAATTTCTTTATTAATGCAAAGGTGACTTGGTTTATCGTTACTGTGACAAACGAAAACACTTTATTTGATGAATCCTTAAAGAAAATTTAAATTAATATCAATCAAGAGAAAAGTTATTGCAAAAATATATGTTGATCCCTAGACACTTTTGATGTGTGTATTTTAGTACTTTATGACAATTACCTGCAATTTGGGAACAATGGGAACCGCTGTTTTTACTAATCTACGCCTTTGCGTGTTTCCAGTTATGTCCAATTTATCAAAATGAATCGAACAAATTGTTGAATTTTTATAAGGTCTATAGATTTCTTCTCCTCTTTCTTTCGCGACAATCGATACCCATTCTGCATTGCGAAATGGGTCGCTAGGAAATCTACAAACAAAAACAACAAATAAAATAACAATACTACTCCATGCATTCCCTGTTCCAGAACAGTCAATGTTTGTTACAATAGTTGGCGCGTGGTCGCAAACATTGGTCAAACAATCATAATATTTGCTAAACGATGTCATATTTACTATTTAAATGATTTATTTTATGAAAAACACACACATAATAATATAAACTTACCGAAAAAAAGATATTCCTTCCAAAATCTTGGTGTTACGGTGGTTATTAATACAATATTTGAACGCGCACTGCGGCATTTTGACGTTTTAACGTTGGCTATGTTTGGACCATACTAATTTGAAATAAGAGCACAAAATTATTTGTGCTCTTATTTGTCGGGCCGTTTTTGAAGCGCTAATCGGGAATCTAGTGTATTATTGATCGAAGCTTCTGGCTGAATAATTTTTGTCTTAGGGGATGTTTGGTCACTCTAATTTGTCAGACTGATTGAATATAACTTTTAAATAAATACTTCAATAACATATTAAGAAGAAGAGGTGGCGAGACGACCTAGACGCATACCACAAGGGATGGATCGAGGTGGCCCAAGAGAAAGATGCGTGGAAGGATTTGGGGGAGGCCTTTGCTCAGCAGTGGGACAGTGTAGGCTAAATAAAAATAAAAACATATGAAAAAATCAGACATGTAAAAATAAGTAAAGTTCATTTATTTTTTGGGTAGCTTAAAAGCGTCTGACAAAAGCTCTGGTCCATCAAAAGTGTATGACACTTATGATATTACTTTAAAATAATATTCTACATGACATATATAAAAATCAGCCATGTGAATTTAAGTTTTAAATAATTCTTATTTTTAGTTACCTTTCTCACCTGATACCTGCCCAGGTGTCACTCGGCAAGTTCCACAAAGCGCGTAGGTATTCAAGGCACACGAGACGCTACTGAAAACTTCAGGTTTCATCCGTGTGAAAATAAGTTATGTCTGATTGCTCTGGGATCTTGGACTAAAAACACGGACACCTCTTTCAAATGAAGTTCTGGTGACAAACGTATTAATCTAAAACCCTCAGTAGCACGTGTATTTTAAATTGCGAATCATGCACTACGAAGGTGTTGCTAGTCTGTTCGTGATCACATTATTAACGCCCTTTCTTGGTACGCATTCGACTTTCATGACTTGTGAGGAACGCGAATGGATTGCCTTTCATTCATTCTGGTGTAGTTATTTATGTGGCTGATTTTCTATTATGTATTTAGTAGATCTTGGGAGGAATTCAGATAGATTAAGTAGGTACCGGATATTCTGGATAAAAATCCACAATCGTAGTGAAACAGTCTAAAACCAATTAATTGTACCTAATTAAATAAAATGTTTATTTCTGTCTTTTTAGTATTTATTGCTATAGCGGCAACAGAAATATATCATCTGTAAAAATTTCAACTGTCTATCACGATTCAAGATATACCGCCTGGTGGCTGACTGACAGCGGAATCTTAGTAATAGGGTTCCGTTTTACCCCTTACGGAAGCCTAAAAAAGATCTACTACATACTACTAAAATGAGGAAAATGACTTACCAGCAACGGGACCGGACCACCACCTCGAAGAGTAGTATCATTTTAATATTACTACAGTGTGAGAAAGAGATGTAGCTATACAAGGGTTATAGCGCCATCTCTTTCACAATGCGAAGCAATTTCCGTGGATGCGACGCATGTTTCTGCCATTCTTTTCTAATTTGTATGTCTGTTGGTTCCTTTTTTGCTTCACACATCAACACTGCGACAATGGTAGCTTTAACACTTCATATGGCACCAGGAAGAAATCGTCGTATCGTCAACAATTGGGAAAGTTCACCAAATACATAGAAGTTTGCCCAATGGGTAGATTTGTTTGTCCACGGGCAATAATCATCTTTTATGCAAAACCTATAAACAACAGAGGATAGTATGGTAAAAAAATGAAAATAAAACATAAAAATAAATAAGAAAACATGATTTATTATCAAACAAATGTAAAAACAACCAATAATAAATAGTTTTAGTACAACTTTCAGACTTACACTAATTGTTAAGTTTAAAATATTTTTTTTATAAAAATACGAATTCTAGTTGACTTGTAGATAATGCATTCAAAAAATATCTTACGTCTATAGAAATATCGGTTACAATACATACATATACAGGATGAAATTGAATTCATGGGCATTATTTTAAGGAGTCTTAGTACTCATCATTATGAACAACTTTCACTATGGGAAAAAATTTGAACTCGCGAAAAAAAAATCAGCTGTTTCATACATTATGCTCGCATAATTCGTCAAAATGGAGGGAACAGCTGATATATCTTTTGCGATTTAAAAGTCGATCTTTGGCAGTTGTTACCGGTAGGCAGAAGCCGCAACGTCTGACAACCAGTCTTACCAATGGTTATCGTGTTACCCAGTAATAGGGTAGTGAAGGTCAAGCAGTAGTCATTCTAATATGTAAAATACTGTTATACAACTGCATGCGGCTAGACTGGAAGCCGACACTGGCGATGATTCAGAGCAGTTCTTACCCTTAGTCAGAGATGTCGCTACCCGTAGCCACATGATATTTAAGGACATCATCAAAGTGGAAAATCTAGGAGATTGCAGGACTCCTTGTTTATAAAAAAAAATCGGGCCAATTCTTTGTTTTACGGGATTGCATTGTTCACCTGGTTTGTCCAGGGTTACCGATATCTCGGACTATAAAGGGCTAAGGAAGGAACATGGATGGGTTTTAGTCAGTATGAGCCTGACACTCCCTTCCGCTCCACCCAGAGCGGGAGGAGTCATTTGATAATTTCCCACTCTCAAATAAAAAAGGGATTGCCTTAGCAATCTGAGTCAACAGTATAGCTGACTGAAATTCAATCTTAATATCCGTCAAAATAACAAATGTAACATTCCCGAAATATCTGTATCTCAAAATAAACAAAGAAGTGGAAATATTTAGTTTTTAGGTGCTTATAACGTCATCCATCACCAACAAAGTTAGCAAAGGCCTTAAAACTGTCACAGAAAAGGGTTAGTTGTATTAATTATTTCAATGATTTTAATTACAACCTTACACTGACATGCAAATTGCAGAAAAACTATGATAATTTGAATTTCGGCCAGAGTACTTATACACAATTACATGTTTACATAATTAAATCATTTCAATCATCAATACAAATCTCTAAATAAGAACTACCCTCTAATGTCATAATTTCATGAAATAGTTATTCCATACAGCTATAATGAACTTAAAAGAGAAGTATCGGTGGTTTTAATAATTACAGTTCTACGATATACGCTTTAAGACGGTAATCACCACCAAAACACATCACCAACATCGTCACCATCACCTATCATATAAAACAGCATCCAAACTTTCTTGACTGAACCGATTCATATTGATGTACCGTCTCGTAGTCCTCATCCTAGCAGCCGCTACACTGTCGAACACCCACTTAGAGTTCACTTCACCAACCCCTGAACCAATAATAACATCGTACTGCTCATTACATACATTTTCCTGGCTATTAGAACCAGTATTTGGTGTTGGCCGACCAAAAGGACCAATGATTTGTGTTGGCCGTATGAAGGGGCCAATATTTTGGTTGTTTATGGTATTGTTATTAACTGCAGCGCCACATAATGTAAGTAGTTGTGATGCCGCATCTCTTTGGTCGGCGTTTTGTTTTAAGTGTACTCGCATTCCGTAAAATACGTCGTAAGCGTATTCGGAGTTTAAGCGGCCTAGGGCTGTGCGTTCGACGCGCGCTTTCTGTAAAAATAATAAATTAAATATTTTTATTTTCATAATTAAGTTCTGGATAACTTTTAGAAAACGGAGTGTTCCAAAAACAAATGCAGACCTTTTGTTTTAAATACACGCCATCCAGTGGTTAATCTTTGTAAACATAGGGACTAGCTAATGACACGTGTTCATTTAACATTATATGTCGAATTGGATGAATTTTGCTGCCATGATAGGACCAAGTTCAATAAAATCTACTGTCAGATTCCCTTATAAACTACTCCTACGACTTAATAACGCTAATGCTAAAATAATAGTGCCTGTGAATTTCGCACTACTAGCGCCATCTGTGTGCAATCATAGCCGTGAAAGCGTAACTTCTTCTGTGTCACAGATTAAAAATATGATTTATCCGAGTTCGACTTTTCAACATAATTTCTACATAGTAAAAAACAAAGTAGCTCCTGCTGTGTGGCTGCTGTACGCTAGATAGATCTATAGATCTTTTAAACTACGCAACGGATGCGAAGTGATAGAGGAAGGTTTGTACGTATAGTTTAAGTAGCTATCACTCACGCGATAGTATTTTAATTGCACCCGGGCGAAACCGGGGCAGGTCGCTAGCTAAGGTATATTGCCAAAAATTTGTGCATATATGTGGAATAAAATAATTATAAAAAAATATGCTATTACTGACCTGACAAATCTTCCTCAAATGCTCAACTTCATAACCATTATGGTGCAGCCATTTTCCCGCTGCAGCGGACTCAACAGCCCACCGCGCATGCAACACCCTGCAACCACGAGCCGCGCCCTGCAACGCGTTGCAAGTCCTCGCTCTCTTATCAGTTGCATCGCTCCAGCAACCGCTCTTGCTCAAGTCACAGTGGGTTGCAACGCCGGTGATGTTTGAGGGATGGTTGCTGCAACTCGTGTTGCTGCGACAGGAGCCCAAGAGGACGTGTGTCGTTCGTTTGGTGACATCCTTTTGTATGAAGCCGTTTAGTTTTTGGATGGCTTTCGTTATTGCTTGGCGTTCAGGGCGTGACATGCCGGTTAGGACCTGAAAAAGAGCAGTTTTATTTAGTAATAGACCGAAAACTCAAACTCAAAGTATTTATTTCCAATAAACCAATTACAGGCACTTTTGAATTGTCAAGGGGTCGGTCAGTCAGAGAGATGAAGCTAGTTGCCCATTCCAAAGCAGTAGGTAAACGCCGAGGGAGGGGAGGGGGGGGGGGTATAGTGACCTCATTGGTGATGTGCGTCAAAAAGGTCAGGTACGTAGAACGTGTATGACCAGATGTATGAAATTAAACGAAGCAAAAGTTCCTTCTAGTATCGCAGTACACGGCGTTCTGTAATTTCTGCCTATCTCCGTGGGAAGACCGCGTGAGTTTATGTATGTATGCACTATGTAATAAACAGAACCGGTTCGTAGCAGTTAGTTGTCATAATTTAGTTTATTATGTTTCATACAAGATAGCAATAGGCTCGCCTCGTATTACAGGGGACTTGAACATAACTGGCGAAGTGTGGGTGTACTTATTAGCTGATAGGTTGGTTGGTGGTGAAAAAGGAAGAAAATAGTAACTTTTGTTCAAATGTTTCGCTCACGACAACGGAATGCAATGACGGCCGCCGCGGTAGGCGGGGCGAAGATCTCGCGCATAAGCCAATAAGAGCGCCCGTGTGCAATCCGTTCTCGTTAACTAGTGTAGTAAAAAACATTCTTTTAGGTAAAAGGCGGGCGGAATGCGACACCGTCGTCAACACTTACTATAGGCACCTCTGCTTAGCCGTTAGAGAATATCCGGCGTGGCAATATGTGTTGTTATGTTATGTAAAACGCCGACTCCAATATAGGTCTCCAAATGAGGTCAGCTTCTAGTCTGACCTCTACAACCTAGTTACTAGGTATCACGATACCTCTTGGCAAGACAGGTTGAATAGTAAATTTACGATTGTAAAAGTGAATGACTTACAATTTTCGGTTTCAAATGAGTCTGCGATGGCTGTAATGTAACGTTGGCGTTACGTTGCGTGTTGCACGCTGCCAACAGTTTCTTGGCCATTCTTTCAGCGCGCGCCAAGTCCCTCCGCTCACGTTGAGTGAGCTTGCTTTGCGGAACCTTATTTCTATTTGTTTCGCCATCTGGAAATTGATGCATAAAGGTGGTTATTTTATCTATTGAAGCGAAAAGATCAGTTATGTATATTGTAGTAAGGTCTAATTTGCTCATGCACACTTTTTCATTAAGCAAACTAAGTAATTATAATAAATTACTTCGTTTTCCCACAGACAAACCGTGAAAGCGGTTTTGTGAGGCACAGTTCATAAATTAAGATTTTTGTAGACTTTTCAATCAGATAATAAAAAAAATATTTGACAAGTATTTTGTGCTTTATCATATTAATAGTAAATGACTTAGATAAAACGCATTAGAGTTGGGGAGTGGGGGCGTGCTACGTCACAAGTAAGTATAAAAAGTACATACTTGGGACGTCATGCCACATTTCAATTCAATGTATAGACGTAATCTTTGGATTACGTAAATAAAGAAAAAATACGAGTACAATGTTTTTTAATAATCTAACTAACGGGCTAATTAAAAAAAAATCATCATCCCCATAACACGTTTGTATTTTGCACGTGCGCATGACATGACAAAAAGTGAAATAAGATATTAAAGGCTATTAACCTTTTACCCGCCACGTCAAAAATGAAAAAGCGTGCCCTCAGCGCCAAGCTCCGAATTCATCCTTTAATACCTACAAAATAGTAGTGAGGTCGAAATTATTATTATTATTTACGTTTACAATTCTGTCACCCAGTCGCGACCGTGGCGTGCTGGGCACATTTTGGTTTGTCGTCTATACATGACTGTGGCGTTCAAAAGGTTAAACTTTTGAATACTATTGTCACATATTATAGGTAACAAGCAAGCGTATGCCCTGTACGCCGACGACACAAATATGTGACAATAGCAACAACACTATAACACGAAATAAACAATTAAAACATTACTTTTGTGTGTGTTTATTTACATTCAGTCAAAAAAGTATCGGGAATGGATGATTTGTTTATGATTCCAAATTCAAATTTTTGTTTTTTTGTAGTTGTTAGATTGGCACAACTGTTTTCCATTTTGGCGCGGAGTTTGAGTTGCATCTGTTATTTATATTAAATACAGTGCTGGTTTTAGTAATATCATATTTAGTGTGTATTGCGAATTTCATAATGGACAAAAATATCGAACAAAGAGTTTGTCTTAAATTTTGCATCGCCAATGGAATTTCGTGTTCGGAGTCACTGAAAATGTTACAGAAGGCTTACGGTGAATCGACTTTATCAAAAACTCGTGCTTGTGAGTGGTTCAAAGCGTTCAAAAGCGGTCGAGATGTGATGGAAGATTTGCCTCGCTCTGGTAGGCCGTCAACGTCTGCAACTGAAGTTAACATCGCAAAAGTGAAGAAAATAGTGACTGAAAATCCCCATTCAACTCTGAGAGAGATAGCCGCCGAACTTTCTGTATCTCACGAGTCGATCCGTACCATTTTAAGTAATCATTTGCTTATGAAACATGTTGCTGCTCGGCTAGTCCCAAAAGATCTGAATTTTCTCCAAAAACTCAATCGCATGAAAGTCGCTGAGGACATGCTAGAACGAGTCAGTTCGGACCCAACATTCATGAAACGCATTGTTACTGGTGACGAGACGTGGGTTTACGAGTTTGACATGCAAACTAGTCAACAAGCTTCGGAGTGGCGCCTTCCAACTGAACCGAAACCGAAAAAACCACGCCAAAGTCGATCAAAAGTCAAAGTCATGTTGACTGTTTTCTTTGACTATCGCGGTGTTGTGCACTCTGAATTCTTACCGGAAGGTCTAACGGTAAATAAAGAATATTATTTGAGCGTTATGCGGCGTTTAAGAGAGCAAATTCGACGAAAAAGGCCAGATTTGTGGAAAGAAAATTCTTGGATTTTGCACCATGACAATGCGCCTTCGCACAAGGCTATCATTGTGAACGAATTTTTGACCAAACACTCAACAAATACCATCCAGCAACCACCATATTCACCAGATATGGCTCCTGCTGACTTTTTTCTTTTTCCCAAACTCAAATTACCACTTCGTGGCACCCGTTTTCAATCGATAGAAGACATAAAGGAGAATTCGCGGCGAGAACTGAACTCAATTCCAGAAGCAGCGTTTAAAAAATGTTTTGATGAATGGATTATTCGTTGGCGCAAGTGTATCGTTTCTAAAGGAGCATACTTTGAAGGTGATAAAATAAATTTGGATGAATAACAGACATTTTGTGTATTATTGATCGTTTCCCGGTACTTTCTTGACAGAGTAGTATATCGATATCTTAAAAATTTAAGCTCTCGTCCGTATTTAATGACATAAAACAAATTAAGACACTGTGGATATTGGGAAATTCATGATAACAAGTAGAAATAAAATTCGTTCAAAAGGTTAAGACAAGTATGAGTAGTGGTGGGCCAGAGGTAACGACTTAGTTGAATTTTTCTATGAATAAAATACTTACTTATTCTTTCTTATTTGCCGAGCCTTTTCCCAACTATGTTGGGGTCGGCTTCCAATCTAACCGGATGCAGCTGAATACCAGTATTTTACATGAAGCGACTCATCCGACCTCCACAACCCATTAACTGTGTAATACCATACCCCTTGGTAAGACTGGCTGTCAGATTTTCGGGCTTCTGACGACCCGTAAAGACTGTCAAAGATGCACAAATGACAGCCGGGACCAACGGCTGAACGTGCTTTCCAACGCACGGAGGAGTCCGATATGTAAAGATGGTCACCCATCTACAAACCAAACCCCGGCAAGCGTCGCTTAACCTGATGGAGCGACCTGTGCGACTGTTATTACTTAGCCACGAGCTCCTCACGTATTCTTTCTTATTTATTTAACCATTTATGCACAGACATAAACAGATAAGAAAATACGTACAGTACTCACAAATTAATAATGCACATGCAGATCTTCGCTAATTGTCGTATTCCCGGAAACACCCGAATCATTGAATCGTTCGAGTCCTTAACAATGCACTTGCATTTTGCACCTTGTTCGAAAGAAATAGGAGTCAATGTCATGTGTACACAATCGAAAATAATTCGGGCGGTCGGCGGTCAGTCAAAGGCCCGTCAGTCGTCTTGTTATATTGGCGGTGACTGCACGTGTTCTCTTTGTCTGGAATTATATAGAGCTGCTATTACACACCCTTCTTGGTTTTGTTTTCAAAGGTGAATTTAATTTCAACTTTAATTATCTTATTCAAATTGAAATAGTTAATTTTGTAAAATATTTAAATATACTAACATTTTTCACGTTTTTTCAATATTAAAAAATTAAAAATACCTACGTAAAATACATATTAAGTACTAGAAAAAACATATTAAAAATCAGATTTAGGCTTATATGAATTATAGCTCGCTATTTACTTACATGGAATTATTGAATCAAATTTCGTTACTGATAAATCAATATTTATCTCTTTTAGGACAAAACACATAATCTTACTAAATTATGCATGAAGTAAATGCACTTAACCACTCTATATACATATCGTCTTCCGACGCTCGGGGAATACGACCGTTGCCGAACAGTGGCGAAGATTTCTATGCGCATTATCACTTTTGGAGACCTGTACAAAGGTGATGCTTATTTCTAAGAAAATCTTTTAGGCATACCTGCGATAGGAAACTAGATAAAAAGACGCAGAGCATCACTCAACAAGTTTCTCACATGTATATTTGACCATGAATGATGTAACCCAATTTTTCGAAACATATTTTGATTTAAAAGAGTGTCCATGGAGTTTCTTGCCCGTTCTTCTCCATAGGTACCTACTGCTTTGGAATGGGCATCTAGCTTCATCATTCTGACTGACCGACCCCTTGACAATTCAAAAGTGCCTGTAATTGGTTTATTTGAAATAAATGCTTTGAGTTTGAGTTAGAAGATCAGGCTCTGTGGTACGGGAGTGTTACCTTTTACCTTTTTGGTAACATTTTGTGTTCTTTGTTTTATTTAATTTTTGAATATTGTTAAGAAATTCTTTTTCTTTTATCTCCATAAATATACTTTTTGCATTGAATGCAGTGTACACCTATAGTAGGCGTACATGCTAGTATGTTTATTTTTGTGTCTTCTTTTTGTACTGCTGTTGGTGTACAGAGGCCAGCACATCAAGTAACCACAATCTGTCAAATTTCTTTGATAGTATTTCAACTTTATTGCCAAGACATTAGGTTCATTTTTAATTGAGAAAATTTGACAGTTAGGGATAGCTTGATGTGCTGGCGTCTGTACCTAATAAATAACTAAAAAAAAGAGGTATTTTTATTTCTGTCTCTCTAAGTAAATTGGTGATATACCAGATTCATCAGAGCTGCCGATATCCTCGGCTTCCTTGTGCGTGAACAGTTTCCGGCGCGACCTGGGCGGGGGGCCGGCGGGCGCGGCCCTAGCGCGGCGAGGGGCTGTGTTCACGCGGGACTCTATGTCTGAAATGGAGAAATTATTAATTAACTTCTTTGTTTTTCGTAGTTATACACTGGAATATTAGTTATACAGGCTGTAACCGAAAGGGTATCACTACATAGTATAAAACAAAGTCGCTATTTTTGTCTGTTTGTTTGTCTGTATGCTTAAATATTTAAAACTACGCAACGGATTTTGATGCGGTTTTTTTTAATAGATAGAGTGATTCAAGAGGAAGGTTTATATGTATAATTTGTCGACATATTTTGCGGGCGAAGCCGTGGGCGGAAGCTAGTATAATAATAAACATTTATTTTCAGAATCACTTCCTTATTTGTTAGTAACAATGCAATCTTATCAACTAGTGTTAGTAAAATTAATTCAGGTGTATTTATAGTTTTATTTTAAGGTGCGTGAGGCTCACCGACCCAGGGCAATGTCTACTTGACTGCGTGCAGTCGTATATATATCACTACATAGTATAAAACAAAGTCGCTATTTTTGTCTGTTTGTTTGTCTGTATGCTTAAATCTTTAAAACTACGCAACGGATTTTGATGCGGTTTTTTTAATAGATAGAGTGATTCAAGAGGAAGGTTTATATGTATAATTTGTCGACATATTTTGCGGGCGAAGCCGCGGGCGGAAGCTAGTATACACACAAAAAGATATGCTACAAACCACCAAACTGAACAACTTTTACTATGGGACCAAGTCTGAAATTGCAAAAAAAAAACAGCTGTTCCCTACATTTCGACGAGTCACGTGACCAAAAATGTATAGAACAGCTGATTTTTTTCAGTATAGTCTACTTTCTCAGACGGGTTAGGCAGGAGTTATATTAAATGTTTAATGTTTTTATTATTATTATATTGAAGTCCCATGTAATAGGGGGTGAGCCTATTGCCATCAACCGGGATTTACAAATCCAGACCCCAGGCTGTTACTGAGAAATTCCAGATAAAAAGAACCCAAACACCATCTTCTTAACCCCTCGAGCGTCCTTATGAGCAGCCCCATCAAGCTAGCAGCGTCAAATCAGCAAAATTCAATATAAAATTATGCAAAATTTGTAGCTTTTTAGCAGTAATTGTGATTTTTCGCGAACGGCTCAAGCAACAAAATTGCGGTTTTAGCAACTAATTAGCAACAAAAAAGCTACAAATTTTGCATAATTTTATATTGAATTTTGCTGATTTGACGCCGATAGCTTGATGGAGCTCTTAGGAAAAATGCTTCAAATGTCGCGTGTGCACCCATTGGATCATAAGGAATCGGTTGCCATTGGACGTAATTTTTTTATTCGCAACACAATATGGCTATTAGTAAGTAATAGAAATGCGACATTTAAGGCATTTTCAAGCAATGTTTGCGGACGTGCCAGGGGTTAATAAAAATAAATACTAACCGGTAGTATCCCGAGAGGTGTCAGTAGTGTTATCTGTCTCGGCGGATATCCGCAGTGCTTGACGGCCATTGTTTTCGTCTTCTTTACTGTCAGATAGTAAGTCTATCAGAGGCACGTCCTCCATTTCTGCTCTTTTCTGACAAAAGAAAATAAAAATGATTAGGTGTGATTTTTTGTCGCGCACTGGATTTTCAATTCATTGCTTCACACCAAGAGTTGAAAATCGAACCGTGATTTTTTTTAAAGCGCTGGTTTTTTTATGGATGAGAAATCATTAAATGATTCCTCCCGCTCTGGGTGGAGCGGAAGGGAGTGTCAGACTTTTACTGACTAAAACCCATCCATGTTTCTTCCATAGCCCTTTATGCTCCGGGGTAGCGGTAACCCTTTCAGACAATCCCGCTGATCACGCGCTGGGCATGCACCCGATTTCTACCAGTTTACTCTTACCTCAACCGCATTGAAGAACTATGTTTAAAAAAAAATGGTATTGTGAGTTGAGCAGAAAATTGAGTATTTGAAAGGGTAGTCAATAACGTAACTATTTATAAACTGTCAAAACGCGGAATTTCTACGTGATTTGTATGAAATATAACAATGTGACGTCACAGATTTTTAGAATTAAATGGAATACTCGTTAGCATTAAATGCAATTTTACAATTACATCCTCGCATAATATTTAATTTCTGTATAATGATGAAAGTTTTTAAGACAAGCGGTCTTTTATCTATGTGATTTCATATTTTAATTTTGACTGTTTCCAATAGTCAATTTTCTGTGGTGTCTCTCCAGGTGTTGAGGTGTTCGGACATAAAATAATATCTACTAACAAGCAGTTGCCTCAGGGTTCTCGGTGAAGGTAGGTCTGACTGCCGTGAAGCAGCCGGGAAGGTTCTCTCGTTGAGCTTGGTGTTGGAGGCGGCGCAGGCCTCCACCCACAGCGGAGACACCAGCTTGCAGGCCAGCGCGCGGGCCTTCGCACGAGTGGCACGGCAACCACCTGCAATATAATAATATAAGAAAGCTCAGAACAGTTAAATCACTACATAGTATAAAGCGAAGTCGCTTCCGCTGTCCTAATGTCTGTATACAGAGTTGATACGACAGAGGGGCTTTCCTTTAAACAGCTTATACTAGGGACCATTTTCAAGCTCTGTACCAAAAATCAATTAAATAGAAGCAGTAGTTTAGTCGCAAATGTTTTTTTAAGTTTTTGCCCCGTTTGAACAGATGTATCTTTCCTAACAGCGCTCCGGCGTGCACGCGTCGGTGCCGCTGCGTTACAAGGTCAGTTTTTATTTACAAAGGGTGGTTGCGTTTTACTCTGATTTGTAAGCTATTTAGTTTGTTTGAAAACATAAAAACCTCATTTTTGGTGCTTTTCATTTTTATACCGTACCGAGTTAATACTAAACACGTATAGTATACGTAGTGTAATTTAATGCCCCTCTGTCATATCAACTCTGTATATGCTTAGATCTTTAAAACTACACAACGGATTTAGAAGCAGTTTTTTTTATAAATAGAGTGATTCGAGAGGAAGGTTTATATGTATAATAACATGCAATTTTCGTCATCCACGCGGATTAAGCTTCGGGCACAAGCTAGTTAAAAATATAAACCTATGTATATGTGTACAGGTGGATTTAAAAATAAAATATTTATATAAGGGGAGAAGCTACATGCCCAATTGCAATTGCTATAAGAAGATTAACTTACTATCAGTCCACACTAAATGCGTTACAAGGGGGCTCCAGTCAATGACAACCGTGGCTCCCAACGCTGCCAGCGTGCACCTCAGGGGCAGAGCCTTAGTCTCAGCCCCAACATCCACCATGGCAACCACTCCACGGAGTGCGTCACATGATGCTTGCATTGCTTGTGGGTTCTCCTGAAAATGACACAATAATTTCTTGAATAACAATATTTACAGACACTTTTAAGATGTCAAAAGTTAAACAAGAAAGTTGTTGCATGGTCAAAAGCACAGAATGTTATGAAGATAATTAGATAATAAACTTTTCCCAACTAGGTTGGGGTCGGCTTCCAGTCTAACTGGACGCAGCTGAATACCAGTATTTTACATGGAGCGAATGCCTATCTGATCTCCACAAACAACACAGTCAGTAACTGGGTAATACAATACTCCTTGGTAAGACTGGCTGTCAGACTTTCGGGCTTAAGACTACCCGTAAAGACGAAATGCACGAATGACAAATGGGACAAACATCTAAATGTGCTTTCCGAGACACAAGGATTCTCGATATGTAAAGATGGTCACCTATCCACGGACCAACCCCGGTAAGGGTTGATATTCCGATACTAGTAAATACGAGTAGCTACTCGATACTTTTGATTCGATACCAAGTATTTATTGCATCGAATCAATTTTGCGATACATACTCGATATCGAAACAAAATTACTTGGTATCAAATCGAATCAGCATCACCATTAAAATCAAGTATGCACAGCAATATTTAATTGTTGTTGCAACACCAGTTCCTAGCGAGTGCCTTTATTCCAAAGCCGGTGCAACAATGTCTCAAACAAGGATCAGATTGTCTCCAAAATACCTTGAACAGTTACTCTTTTTGGGGAATCTTAATGCTGAAGAGTTTTTTGTTTAAAGTATGCACGTGATGCAAAACCTTATAATAAGTTGTTTTTTTTTTTTCTTAATTTTGTTTTAATTATTGTCCTTCAACGTTCATTTTTAGCATCCTCAAAATAAAAAATAAAAGTACTAAAAAGTATCGGTATCAGTAAGTATCGATACTTCAGGAGTATTTGTTTAAGTAGTATTGGATAAAGATTTGAGTACTATCGAAATGAGTAGGTATCATTACTTTGATGGTATCGGAATATCCCTAGTAAGGGTAGCTTAAAACTGATGGATCGTGTGGCTGTTATTACTTAGCCACGAGCTCCTCCTTCTCATGACAATAACAGTAAGGAAAAGAATTAGTGCCTGAAACTTTAAGAAAATAATCTCAGTATTTTCTGTAGACACATTGCTACTAATTACTATTCTATCAGAAGCAGTGATAGCCTAGTGGTCTAAGTGTTGGACTGCCAAGTCTTAGATCTCGAGTTCGAACCAATGGCACACACCTCTGAATTCTGTATTTATGTGCGTATTGTGTAAATATCACTTGCTTAAAAATGGTGAAGGAAAACATTGTGAGGAAACCGGCATGTCTGAGAGATATTGATTATATCTCAACGGAGAGTGAAGCTAAGTCAGAGACCCGTGGGCAGCATAAAAACTCTGACACCAGGTTAGTCACTAACCACATGTAAAAGAAAGACTTTTCTATACAACAAATATACTAGGCTGACTAATTTTCCCTATTAAATACTTACCATTTTTCGGCATAAAGCAAGTATGGCATCTATTGCTGCAGAAATATCAATGTACAAGGTATTTTTACAATTATGTTATTACATGATAGTGTAACAAAGATTTCATTTTATGCTGCAGGAGGTAACAATACATTTTAGTTTGATAGCTTTATTTTATATTATCTTCTTTTCATATGGTTAGTGATTAACCTGGTGTCAGAGTTTTTATGCTGCCCATGGGCCTCTGATTTAGCTTCACAAGCTGTTGAGAAATATCTGATAAGTGATAAGTCTCTTATATAATAAGCATCAGATGAGAGACAGCCAATGAGTGCAGTCCAATGATTGAATAGCATCAAATTTAAGGCTTAAAGTTTTAAAGATTTTGTTTTTAAAAATTGAAAGAAATAAATGATTTGACTGTCAAACTGAAACACTCAAAGTATTTATTTCAAATAAATCAATTACAGGCACTTTTGAATCATGGTCAGTCAGAAATATGAAGATAGTTCAAAGCAAAGCAGTAGGCACCTATGGAGAAGAATGGGCAAGAAACTCCATGGACACTCTTTTAAACAAAATATGGTTACAAAAATGTGACTTTTAATATCTGTGCAACATTAAATTATTTTTGTTTGACACTTTTTATAACACTTATAGGAGTTTTAACAAAAAAAGTTCTACTGACTCTTATTATTGCTTCACATTCTGAAAGAGATGGAGCTGTACCTCCTATATAGCTATACAAGCTTCATCTCTTTCTCACACTAAAGTAATATTAAAATAATACTATTCTTTGAGGTCATGGTTGGTTCCGTTGCTGGTAAGTCATTTTCCTCATTTTAGTAGTATGTAGATCTTTTCTAGGATTCAGTACCCAAAGGGTAAAACGGGACCCTATTACTAAGACTTTGCTGTTCATCCGTCTGTCACCAGGCTGTATCACATTAACCGTGATAGATCACAGTTGAAATTTTCATAGATCATGTAATTTGGAGGTATATTAAATGATCTAAAAACCTTAAAACACTTACCTTTTTCTGGCTAATTGTTTTTGTTGGCTGTTTCTTCTTGCTGGTAACACTAGGAGTATTCCTAGAGTTCACAGGTTTCTTCTGAAGTACTCGACCTGTTTGTCTCGAAGTAGTAGCAGTGTCTACCTCCTTTAATGCAGACCATTCTTCTCTGAGACGGATCCTTTCAGCTATTGCGGAGCGGCGCTGGAATTGTAGGGTATGATTTGTTAACCCATGCACTGTCATAAACATGTATGTGTGTTGAACGCACTGAGCGTAAAAAAAAATATTGGCAGTGTTTGTGTTAAGACAAGAGTTTGTAACAAGTACTTAGCATAATCAGCCTATACCGTTCCCACTACTGGGATACGGGCCTCCTCTCAGTGAGAGGGAGTGGTCCATAATCCACCACGCGAGCCCAGTGCGGTTTGATGGATGTCACAAGTCTTTGAATTTTTGATTTTAGGTCACAATGGTTTCCTCACGATGTTTTCCTTCACCATTTTGAGAGCAGTGGAACCAGTATTCAAGTGTGAAATTAAGAGTAGTGTTTATACACATATTAATATTATACTTAGTGGTTTTAAGTTAATGTTATGCTAACTTCAGAGGCATTGTGGTTAGCTGGGGTTAGGAATCTTCGTCAGTGTGGAATATGGATCAGAATAACAAACTAGTGGTTGGTGTTCTACTGCTGGACGTATGTTTCCAAACCACTATGGTAAATGTGAAGAATTGGAATCCTTTATGTCCTATAAGGAGATGAAACCTAGCCCCTCAGTTTTTTTATTATACGTACAAAATGTGATTACTTAAAATATTTACTTACATTTTGTTCCCATTTCGCACAATTTGACATTGTTGACAATGTCTTACTCCTAACTTTTTAATTTATTTTGGCGCCTTTTATTTGTGAACTCTTTATAGTAAATAATTAAAAAAGGAAACACTCACCAAGCCTGCTGCACCTCTATTGTTTTCTTTATTCATCTTTGATCACTATCAAAACATATGGAACATGCAAAGTAAACAATCTTTAAATAAACTTTTGAAATTGAAAAGGAAAACAATTCTTGTCAATGTTAAAATAGTTTATTTTAATTATTTCATAGAACTATGAATTATGTATTCATAGTGTAAATATAAGTATGTGTGTTATTGTGTAAATATAAGTCTAAAATGTTGGGAAACTTGTTCAATAAAAATAAAATGTAAATCCAGTAAGATCAAGTCACAACAAGTCTGATAAACGTCAAATTCAAATGAAAGGTCAAAAACTGTCAATAATGACGTCTTAGCTTTTTTTACAAGTTTTGGATAGGCAGATTTTGAGTAATTTATTTGCTACATGGGGCTTTTTTACAAATTGTTTTTTTTTCATTAGTATTTCGTATTTCGTATATTCGGCGCCCGAAATCTGTAGTTAGAAATGAACTATGGTGAAATCTATCAATCTAAGAAAATCAAAACAAAAAGTAGGCAGAAAAGCTTTTTATTAAGCAACCAATTAATCTTCTACATATAACATAACGTAGGTTATTTCTCTTTCAAAATCATCAGTGTCACATTCCATTAAGAAGTAGTTTGAACTTCAAACAGACTCTTCAAAGTGAATCCTTCTTTGAGTGGTTCTATGGCCAGTCCTAAATATGGGCTATAAACTGGTGGATTTTCTGCTTCTCCTTTATTTTCACCCAGTTGGGCTGCTAAATACAGGGCTGGTCCCATCTCGCCTCTTGGCTCTCCAATTTCTTCCATTTCTTCTATATCGTCTGCTGCGTGTCTTGCGTTCTGCAAACGAAAAAGGCGTGTTTATACCTATTCTGATCACTAACGTCTAAATACAACTTTATATCTACTTTTAGTCTATGGGCCTTCCATTTAGATTAAGGCTGAGACGGTGACGTCAATAAACACCTTGCCGTTTCCCGCAAGGCTGAAAGATTATTGATTAAGACACAATTTAACATTATGTAATGAAAAAAATACCTCGTTATTCCAAGTTAGCTCAATGCCAAATATAGGTTTCTCGGTGTAAGCTTGATGCAAGGCTTTCAGTTCCGTCAGTAAAGGAAGTAGTCTTTCACGAGGGTCAGCTCTGAACCCCAGCACATACCCTCCGGACGTACGTCGCACTACAAATACTAGGGCTTCTCCAAATTTTGAATCTTTGATTATAATCTGGAATCATGTAAAAACATAACATAAAATAGGTATTACAATTCTCTGACTCCAATGTATGGTCTACTACTTTAGGTTTTTTTATTATTGTCTCAAAGAAAAAGAAAACGAAAGAAAGGATGCCAGGAAAATTTATTAACTAGTCAACCTTTACTAAAAGTAAATGAAATTGGATTAATAACCATATTTTGACATTGTCAAATTGTTTGATCTTAGCCTGCCCTCCGTTCCACAAAAAAAAAAACACGTAATAAAGGACCAGTAGATTTGGATTCATGGTTGAATCGTCAGAACGGAGGTTAAATCATGATGGCATCTGTATGAAACTGAAATTATGCTTTAGAACAAACTCACGTTTTCAATAGTAATATATGGCATGGACACGTTAAAGGCATCGTTGATGTCTGCGATCCAGACCACCCTGACGTTTGTGACCACCAGGGTTCCCAAGTTCCCAGAGTCGGTCGACAGGTTCCAGATACTGTGCTCGTTTAAGCATATCTGGAGAGTATTAAGCTGGGTTGAGAATTATTACCGTACCTAAAAGTATTGAAAATATCTAAGGGCCAGCAACCACCTACCACCACCATTATTTTAATCTTTTGAACACCATTGTCACATATACGTGACAAGCAAGCGCATGCCCTGTACGCCAACGACATAAATATGTGACAATGGCAACAACACTATAAACACGAAATAAACAATCAAATTATTACTTTTGTGTGTGTTTATATGTATATGTAGATATCTTAAAAATTTAAGCTCTCGTACGTACGTATTTAATGACATGAAACAAATTAAAAGACACCATGGATGTTGGAACATTCATGATAACGATATGAAATAAATTTGTAGCTTGGCGTGGAGGGCACGCGCGTGTGTTTATGCTCTGGCGTTCAAAAGGGTGTGAGAAAGAGATGAAATAATGTGAAGCAACATCATAATACAGCTATAAGAGCTGGTGGTTGGACCTCTGGTTTTCAGAAAAAGACAGGAATTAATAAAAAAATAAGAAAGATAGTAACCGATTACAGCGATAATTAAGACACGTTCTTAGTGAAAATGGTACAAACGCCAGCACATCAAGCTATCCTAAACTGTCAAATTTCTTCCACTGATTAACTAGACCTTAGAACGTAAATGCACGTTCAAAATCGATTGAGAAAATTTGAAGTTTGTGGTAACTTGATGTGTTGGTGACTGTATAATGTACATCCTTCAATTGGGTACCTACTTGAAAGGGTAGTCAATAACGTTACTTTTTATGAACTGTCAAAACGCGGAATTTGTACGTGATTTAGAAATAATTATACCAATGTGACGTCACAGATTATTAGAATCAAATGAAATACTTATTTATTAATGTAGTTTTTTTTAGTGTTAAATACAATTTTACAATTTTATCTTCGCATAATATTTCATTTCTATACGGTGGTGGAAGTTTTTAAGACGAGCCGTCCTTATTCTTTGTGATTTCATATTTTATTTTTGACCGTTTCAAATAGTCAATTCTTGAATAACTTCATACGGCATTCAGTGGGTGTGATATTTAAGTTAAGAATAATGTCCTACCTTTTCCAGTGGCAACATTCGCAACTGCTTGTTGTGCGTGATAGCGCCTCTCAGTTTAAGGTCCCTGTACAATCTGGAGGATATGTATGCTCTGAAAACAAGCAAAGGGGGTCGAAAGATTCCTGATGACTGGGTAAAGTTAGTTAGCAATTAATTTATTGATTTTACTTCGATAGTCTTAGTTAAGTAGCTCGTCGGTAAGTACTAACAGCCGCACAGAACGATCCATTAGGTTAAGCTACGCTTGCCGGGGTGGGCCGTGGATAGGTGACCATCTTTACATAACGAGACGACTTAACGTGCTTTCCGAGGCACGTTGGAGTCGTTGGTCCCGGCTGACATTTGTCCATCTTTGACGGTCGTCAGAAGCCCGAAAATCTGACAGCCAGTCTTACCAAGGGGTATAGTATTGCCCAGTTACTGGGTTGCGGAGGTCAGATAAACAGTCGCTCCATGTAAAATACTGGTATTCTGCTGCATCCGGTTAGACTCGAAGCCGACCCTAACATAGTTGGGAAAAGGCTAGGCAGATGATGAGTCCTAGTTTATCATTTGTAACTTCGAGTTACGGCTGTATGGACATAGTACAGTATTGTATTGTAAGCGGGCACTCTGGCTCTTTATTTTTTTTTATTTACGCCTGGGTACAGTCAGTTTTCAATGTTTTAATTGGTATATTGGCGTGTGCTAACTGGCATGTGGCAAATGATTGATTTTAATGTGATGTATCTCGTAATTTTAATTACTTCTCATATGATAAATGTGTAGAATCAAGTTCTTCCAACTAAACAGACAGCTATGCTGCTGGAGAGTTTGATGCGCCACTTCATATTCCCAGCTAAACCACTAGGAAGTGGTGAAGGGTGGGTGTTTTTGGAAGGCTCTCTTTTAATGTAACTTTGACCAAAAAGTGCTGATTTTCAGCCTAGTATGAATAAATTACTTTTGATTTTGATTTTGAAAGCGTTGTAAGTGGCACCTCCCCATGATGTGATGCAGTAATCAATCAGTGATTGGCATAGTGCAAAATAGACCATCTTAGTAGTCTTTCGGTCAGCCGAGTGTCTTAGGGTTTTGAAAAGGTATATTACTTTTCGCAACCTGGTCACGAGGGTCTCTATGTGTGGTTTAAAGGAGAGATATATGTCAATAGTGACTCCAAGGTATTTTCAAGGTTTCAAGGTGTTTTTTTTTTTTATATTCTCCGTCATTTCAAGGGAAGAACAAGAGCACTGAGTATCTTCAATGCCACAAGTGTGGGCAGTAATCGTTAAAGATGAGGGTGGGAGCAAGTTAGATCTTTGAGAAAAGGCTATGTAGGTACTTTGTTTTAGAGACGTTAAGAGTCAAAACATTGTCTTGCAGCCATTTGCTAACAGTATTAAGACCCAGTTGTGCGACATTGAACACCTCCTCCCATCCATCACCACTGAAGAACAGTGCAGTATCGTCAGCAAAGGTAATAATCTTGCCCTTAAGAAGAGAAAGTTGGCAAAGGTCATTAATGTACACTAAGAATAGTGTTGGGCCAATTATACTCCCCTGTGGTACACCAAAGTTGACTGAGAGCTCTTCACTAAGTCTGTCATTTATCCTTACTCGTTGTTTCCTACCAGTGAGATAGTCCTCCATCAGTTTCAACGGGATTCCTCTGATACCGACCCGTTCAAGCTTTCTGAGAAGGTGCGGAAATCATTCATTTGAATCGCACATTTAATTTAGAAAATATCACGAGTATATAAGGTGTTAAAAAATTAACTCTAAGAATTTCGTGGGAGCATTGTACTCATCGATACGAACAACTTTTACTATGGGATGAACCCTGAAATCGCGAAAAAAATATGAGCTGTTCCATACATTTAATTGAGTTACGAGTGCATAAATGTATGGAACAGCTCATATTTTTTTCGCGATTTCAGGGTTCATCCCATAGTAAAAGTTGTTCGTAACGATGAGTACAATGCTCCCACGAAATTCTTAGAGTTAATTTTTTAACACCTTATATATAAAAATGCAATACGCAAACCGCTCGAAACCGCCGCGACGTTCCCTAATACATGTAACAGTGGTCGAGTGCTACATGTTCATCCAAATGGAATGTATTAATAGTGGTAGTACAGCAGAATGCAGATTTCTTTGATGAACTGCCTTTCAAATGAAATTTTACTTACTTATGCACCCCAGCAACGGAGGTATAATGCCTGACGCAGTTTGGAGACAGATTGGTGAAGATGAACTCATACTTATTGCCTTTGTAGGCTGCCATCACGTTGAGGGCTTGGGTGGTGCCTCGCAGACCAGAGTTCACAACCGCGGTATTTGTTGATAGAATACAGTTGAGGCCGATAGCTGTAACAATGTATTATTTCATCAGGCCAGCCGCCATTATTAAATCCGCGAGGCCGAGGAAATTTCGGCAAGGCAAGATTCCGAAACTTCATCATTCTCCTGCCCTTATCCCAATTTATTTGGAGTCGGTGCTACATGTCTTTTTCTTCCATACTTCTCTATTAGTCGTCATCTCGGTAGGCACTCCTTTTCTAGCCATATCAGCTTTCACTCAATCCATCCATCGTTTCTTTGGTCTCCCTCTACTTGTATAGCTATTCACATTCATACTCACAACTTTCCTGATAACATTTTCCTTATTCCTCCGCATAACATGCCCATTCCCGATTCCGATAACCGATTTCCACACAACTTTTCAGTCCCGGTGTCACTTTCAGACTTCCTCTTTTATACTCATTCCGTATTCTATCATTTGCGTAACACCACACATCCCTCTTAGCATTCTTGTTTCAGCTGCATGCATGTCTTTCATTAATTCCTTTTGTGGCCCAACACTCTGATTCATACAGGACGGCAGGTCTAACCATGCTTTTATAACTTACACAAATTAATCCTATGTGAAGCCAATGAATGCCATATAATCCTCAAATTTGTGACCACCATGCGACCCTTTGTTCCACTGTTGCCTTTCGTATCTTCTATCGGTTCGATTCTATCAAATATCTTCTCACCAGGTCGGAGTCTTAGATATCTGGAAATAATATGAAACAATCAATTTTTTCCTTCTCGAAGAGAGAGCGCTGAATTCCAGCAGTGGGAATATTTGAGGCTGATTATGCTAATCATTGTACAGAGGGCACATCAAGTTACCACAATCTGTCAAATTTCTTTGATAGTATTTCAACTTTATTGCAAAGACATAAGGTTCATTTTTAATTGAGAACATTTGACAGTTAGGGATAGCTTGATGTGCTGGCGTCTGTACCAAGCGTTTTCCCAGCTATGTTGCGGTCGGCTTCCAGTTGAACCGGATGCAGCTGGATGCCAGGATTTTAAATGGAGCGACTGCATATATGACGTCCATAGCCCATTTGTACTGGATAACACGGTACCTTTTTGTACGACTGGTTGTCCGATTTTCGGCTCGATACCAATTGAATGAATTTAAATTCATGGGCTATATTTTAAGGGGACATTGTACTCATCATCAAAAAAAAATCTGCTTTTCCCTACATTCTGACGAGTTATGCAAGCATAATGTATTGAACAGCTGATTTATATTCGCGATTTTAGATTTATTCCCACAGTAAAAGATGTTCATAATAATGGATGAGTACAATGACCACTTAAAAATATTGCCCATTACCTAATTCAATTTCATCCTGTAGATTGATATAATTATAGATAGACTAGCTGACCCGACAGTCGTTGTCCTGTCTTCACTATGATACCTACCTTGACCTACCCTACTTGCCCTACCTACCGACCCTACCTACCCTACCTACCCTACCTACCCTACCTACCCTACCTACCCTACCTACCCTACCTACCCTACCTACCCTACCTACCCTACCTACCCTACCTACCCTACCTACCCTACCTACCCTACCTACCCTACCTACCCTACCTACCCTACCTACCCTACCTACCCTACCTACCCTACCTACCCTACCTACCCTACCTACCCTACCTACCCTACCTACCCTACCTACCCTACCTACCCTACCTACCCTACCTAACCTACCTACCTACCTACCGTACCTACCGTACCTACCTACCCTACCAACTTTTTTTAAATGTAAAAACCTTCTCCTGACAATCAAACACAACAAAAAAGAATTAGTGAAATCGGTTAGTGCGTTCTGTAGTTATAGCGTCAGGAAGGAAAACCCGACTTATTTTTATATTATAGATTCATTCCTTCGAAAACCCAAAAAGTCTCCAGGCCTTAACACGTTTAAAAATTCGTTTCGAGCTAGGCTTGAATCGAATGACCAACACTGATCCTTTGGGCCTTGTAAAATTAATTAATGCGATGGCAAAGATATTTTGTCTTGAAGACTTCGAAATAAAAATTAAGTACCGTTAGTTAGTAAGCGCTTCGCTTGAGAATGGTTGGACCGAATTGACTATGTTTTGTTTTAAAATGTTCGTAACAGTCTGAAGAAGGTTCTATAGAAAAAAAAAAATGAAAAGGTGCCGGGAAAATTTTCAAATACACGAAAAACGTATCGTTCTTTTTTGTACAGGATTATTGTATGAACAATTGAAATTTCGACAGAACAGCATCTGTAGTAAAAAATCTTACTTACGTAAAAGGCAGATCAAACATGACCTCTTTATCTTCCCAAACAGCTCCAGTTTTGGTCTTCGACATTTTGTAACGAAACAAAATAGTAAAGAAACAGTGTACTGTAGTCAATGTTTTGTTATGTATTTGGTTGCTATGGAAACGTAACAAGTTAGTTTATGGTGTTAGCCTAAAGATAAGCCTATTATTTTCATAAAACTTGTATAAAACTGTTAATTTATATTGTTTACGAGCTAAAAGAGTGTGGATTAAAAGATAATAAGTGAAATATTTTTGAACTGCTAAAAATGGAGTACCTATTTGAATTTTTCAATTAATTTACCTCCACGGGCAACCTTAAGGCTACCAGAATAAAAATTTGAGGTAAAAACATGTTTTTAAAAAGAACCGGTTGCTTTTTTTGTTAGAAAGTTTTTATTTTCAGTTTTGGGTGACTTTTAGGTACAATCACCAGCACATCAAGTTATACCAAAATGTAAAATTTCTCCAAATGATTTTAAACCTTAAAACATTAAAAGTTAAGTTCAAAATCGATTGGTAACTTGATGTGCAGGCGATTGTACCTACCTACCTACCCCACACCCATTCGTATTAACTACTAAACTTGCTATGACCTTAAGTACCTACTAAAAGATCATCAAGATAAAAAAGCGGATTAATTTAATGGAATAAACAATATTTTGCACTAAGTTTTGGTACATAAATGATTACTAATTTCCTATCTAAGTAGCTTTTGGATTTCCAAAACCAATTTTTGATTTTAAAAGCTAAAAATTTCATCGTTCGTCTAGTGGTCACAAGCGCTACTGTTAGCATGGGGTCCTGGGTTCGATTTCCAGGTCGAGTACAGTTATTGCAGTTTCCCATCAAGAATTTTAGTGGATACTGTGGATAGCAATAATCTCACCGCCTATTACAAGGAACTTCATATACTCCTTCCGCGCTGGGTGGAGCGGAAGGGAGTGTCAGTCTCACAGAACAGTTAAAGAGGTTAGAAGGGCCTTGTGGGCGGGACAGGCGCGCCACACATTTGCGCGGGCGCTCCAAACCCAACCGAAATTAGAATCACCGGTCAACAGTCACGCTCTTATTGTGAAAGCGTTCAATTCTCCGCGGAAAAAAAGAATTATGCCGTCTTGCCCAATTATAACGTGTCGGAAAAGAAGTCAGGAGTGTAATGTGGCCCGAGGAGGGATTTCTTTTCACCGGTAACTCCAAAGACCTTAAAATACGAGTGATATTTGTAATTATTACAAAAGTATTATGTAGTTTGTAGACAAAAACGAGAAAATCGCATTCAGATGCAAAATTATACATTGCTTGCATTACATTGGTACGATCTTGCACGACGTGAGCGGTCGCGCAATGTATTGCGTTCCCTGCGAACGTCGCGTGCGTCGACCCAAAGCTTCAATTCTGGGAAATCTATGCGCGTCGATAGTGTTGTACCAAATTGTAAACAATGTCGATATTAAGATGTGTATACGAATGATTATTGTCAGTAATATAACAATGAAAATAACTTTGTTTATATTAACACCAATTATTGTATAATGTGGATTATTAATTTAGTTTCTTAGTTGGTTTTTCGTCTAAAATCTAATTTACGATGCAAACACTTTTTTTTAATTGTCCATAAGATCCTGTTATAAGAAAACTGTGGTTTGAAGCAACTGGTAGAATTGAATGGATAGGTACTAAATGTAGCACAATTTATGATCGCAACATTTTGCAGAAAATGATTATGTAACGCGGGTGAAACCGGCGGGCACAGATATTATTCATAAATTAACATGATAAAATTAATAAATACCTACTTTTTCACGGAGTAGTTCACAATAAATTAATTAGATTATATTATGTTAATTCGACTAAGCATTCGATACGGACGTGAAATTTGAAAATTTCTTTATAGTTTTTTTGCATATTGTAGCGTTGTTTTACGTTTTATGTTATTAAAAATGCTATTTTTCTTTCTTTCTATTATTATGCCGTAAAACAGAGCTGCAACTAGCATAAAACTAAAGAAAATTTAAATTTCCCGGCAGTATCGGATGTTCCCCCTTAATTTGTCTTTGATTTAAGTTTATTTATATGTAATTAGGAAGTTATTCGTACCGCATCCGCAACATGAAAAAATGCAAAACTTTAATTAACTAAACTACAGTAATTTTATCGATATGATTAATCGACCTTTTGGTGGCCGTAACATATATGAGAAATAAATTGCTTTTACACGTGTGTGAGTGTACGTCCAGAGCAGTATTTGCGTTAGTGTGACAACCAATAGTAAACACGCGATGTAAGTGCGTGTGGTTTATTTGTGTGCGTAATGCGCGTACGTATCAATAACGTTACATTTTATGAATTTTTAAAACGCAGAATCAAAAATTAAAATGAAATAAAAATAAACAGTTTTTTGGAATCAAATGGCATACTTTTCTGCACGGTGATGGAAGTTTCTAAGACGAGCAGTCTTTTTTGTTTATTTCATATTTTATTTTTGACCTTATCAATTGCCAATTATTATGTACGTACTTATTTAAAACAACAACTGATATTATACTCAGTTCCATCCATTGGAATCAATGCACTGCTAAAAAAATACATAATTATTTAAGTTTCTAGTACTCAGGCTTAAACTTTCGCAATTATTGTAAGCTTTATCGACTTTAAAATGTTTACAAAGTAATTCGGCAGATGTCGCTACTAATTACTGAAAAGTGCGCCATTTTGACAGCTGACCTTAATCAAGATGGCGTCGTTAAGTTCGTTATTCGAAAACTGTCGTTGAGTTTAAAAGCTGTTAAGTGCTCAGGGCACTGTTAAAATTGACGGTAATCACCTTAAAAGGTTTCAAATTTTATAGGATTATTCGTTTCGTGTCGCATTAGTGTACACGCATAAGAGCGGTGCTAAAATTATAATGCGTACTGCGTGTACTACGCCTACTGTATTGCGAACTAGCGATACGTCTCTGGTACTCACGGTTTTTACGATTTTACAAAACATCTTCTTTATTATTATATATTTGTTTATTATATGCATAAACCTTCCGAAATATATTCCCTGAACCGTGAAAACCGCATCAAAATCCGTTGCGTGGTTTAGAAAAACAACGCGATCAACACAGACGATACGAAAATTGACTCTAAATTAATAATGCGTATAATATATAATGTCATAACATCACGCCATGTTTTCTCCGAGGAGTTAGGCAGAAGTGTACCTATAGTTCACCCCCCACTTATGTTTTTAAGTCACATGTAATAGGAGGCCAGCCTATTGTCATTCACCATAATTTTTGTAACCATATTTTGATATATGAATGTCCATGGGGATTTTTGCCCGTTCTTTTTCACAGGTACCTATTGCTTTGGAATGGGCAACTAGCTTCATCTTTCTGACTGATCGACCCCTTAACAAATCAAAAGTGCCTAATTGGTTTATTTGAAACCCGATTTGAAGATGGAAAAACCCATTAACACTTGGCCCGACCCTGGAATCGAACCCATAACAGGACCTCATGCTCAGCAGTAGCGCTTGCGACCACTAGACCAACAGGGAGAATTAAGTTGCAAAGATCGGCAGCAATGCTTAGGGAGACACGGGCTGATATTATTTTTTACAAACACTTTAACGCGTCAATAATATTTTTTAAACTAAATGAGGTCGAGGTTTCCTGTGAAGACCATATAGGTTGTCTTAATTAGTCTTTTGAGGAAAGAACCACACAGATTGAGTGGGCCTGTCCGCTCAGTGCACGCATTTGTCACTTACTAATGACAGATGCGTGAACTGACTGACAGATTGACTGACAGGCCCACTCTATATGTATGGTTCTTCCCTCAAAAGACCAGATGACCAGGACAAAGATAGGCAGTTTATCAATTGACTATTAACACGTTGTACGCCAACGCGGTCACCGTGTGTCCGACAAACAATAGTTTTTCTATTGTGTCTGCTGCGTGGCAGTCAATGACTTAAATATAATAATAATAATAATAATATCCTTGGACAAAAAAAAAAATATAAATATGAATCGTTTTAAAATAAAATATGAAAACACGTAGAAAAAAGACCGCTCCTCGTAAAAACTTCCATCGCCGTTCAGAAATTGAATATAATGCAAAGATATAATTGATAATTTTCATTTAATGCTAATAAGTATTCCATTTAATTCTAAAAATCTGTGACGTGACATTGTTATATTTTATACAAATCACGTACAAATTATGCGTTTTGACAGTTCATAAAAAGTAACGTTATTGACTACCCTTTCAAATACCCCATTGCTAACAAGATAGAAGAGTTAGCAATGCCTACGTATTCGAGCGACCTTCATTAAACTACCGAAGATAAATTAACAAAGAACAAACAAACAGATAACCAATTAATAATTCGTAACGAATTTCCGTAGGTGTGATTTCAATCATCCCCATTTTAAAAGGTCACCAACAAAAATATTCTGAGTGTGAATATAAATTGCAATTTCCCTTCGATTTCGTAACTCACAAAACACACAACATCAATCAAGTAACGTAAATAGACTTGCTTTTAAAAGTTTTGTTTACTATATTGGCTTCGAAAAGTACCTAAGCATCGTTGGTTGTCTGTGGGCTGAGGATTTACGCCCTCGCTACGGTCGATACTGTAAAAACCTCATCGTGAAAACTTAGGAAATTGGTAGAAACCAATGACCTCAAAGCGCATCTATACATTTTAAACTAGCGACCCGCGGATTCGCACGGGTGCAATGTATACACGTTCGCGCGGATGGAAACTAGTTTAATCATTACGTACAAACCTTCCTCTTGAATCACTCTATCTATTGATGAGAACCACATTAAAATACGTTGCGTAGTTTAAAAGATCTCGGCGTATCAGAGGGACAGACGGCGGGGAGCAATTTGGTTTTATATTATTACGTAGAGATAAATACAAATAAGTAAAATTGAAGTGTCTGTTTGTAATGACATGAGCTTTTTACTAAATGCATTTAAAAGTATATACAGTACTCATAACAAAAAACAATTTATACAATTTTTGTCTGTGTGTATAATGGTTTGTTCCAGCTAATCGCCGAAACGGCTGGACTGGTTTTGACAGCACTTTCACTGGCAGATAGCTGATGTTATAAGGAGATCCTAAGGCTACTTTTACTGGGCCCGTTAGGACAAAAGCGTTTTTTTTTTTTAAGGCTGTGAAATCATCCAATGTCTGCTCCCGTTCTGGGTGGAGCGGAAGGAAGTGTCAGACTCTTACTGACTAAAACCCATCCATGTTCCTTCCGTAGCCCTTTATGTTCCGGGGTAGCGGTAACCCTTTCGGACAATCCCGCTTACCCGGCAGGCTTAGCCCTGAGGGGCCCCTTCATAAATGCTGACATCTCTTTGAGGCGCGCGTGGAACATATACGCGCCGTCCGGCACGGGCCTGGTGCTGATCGGACGGTGAGTCACCCATTACTCACCGTCCGCAGGCCCGCGCCTACGGTGGCCGGGAGTCGTCACGTGGCTAGGACCAAAGCCTGCCGTGTAAGCGGGATTGTCCGAAAAGGTTACGGTTACCCCGAAACATAAAGGGCTAAGACTCTTACTGACTAAAACCCATCCAAGTTCATTACATAGATGGGTTTTAGTTAGTAAGAGTCTGACACTCCCTGCCGCTCCACCCAGAGCGGGAGGGGTAATTAGATGATTAGCACACTCGAAAAAAAAGGCTACTTTTACTGTTAGAAATAGAATTAGGGTCCACCCGGGCGAGGCTGCGGGCAGTACCTAATAATAAGTTATTATAGAGGTATGAAGAACAGGGTGTCAAGATCATAACAAGTGTAGTTTGTGCCTACTCAGAAGAAGGCATGTATGTTTGACAAAAACGAGCTCCAATCCCAAGGTGAGACGAGTGGGATAGCAGGACTTAAAACACAAAAATATCGCGCATGAAACCGTAACCAGAAAAAGCGATGTTTCATTCAAAACTCCAAATAACATCGCTTTTTCACCCAAATGCTTATAACTCTGCAATCCTAAATTTCTAGCTGCCATGACCCGTAAGGAGCTGTCGAAAGTGGTTCCACATTGAAATTGTAAAAGTTGGTAATAAAGGTAGCTTTACGACCCTTAGCGGGGGAGGCGAAGGGGTCTAACTGATAACATTTAATTTTTAGCCACCTTTGGGGCTGTTGATATTACTGATATACGAGACTTAACATAAAATGTAAATGTTTATGGTTGATAGAAGATTATATAAGGTCCCATTAAAATAGATGGACAAACTTTTAGATTTGATTTAGACCACCAAAATAAGGACAATGGTAAAAAAAATAAGAAGAAAAACGCATTAGATACTTACAAGAAGTGTGCAATTACCTACCCATGATGGATGTGTTTATTCCAGTGTGGATCAAATTAAAATCACTTTAATCAGTGTTTTTTTTTGCTTGGATGTCTTTGGTTAGACATACTGAATGCTATGTTAAAATTTGTCCATTTATTTTAATGGGACTTCATATAGTTATTAGACCTGTATTTGGCTTTCAGACTCCTTGATCTGTTTGTTTTAGCTGTAAGTCTCTCATGTTAACTAAATAAAAAATATTGTGGGCTTGAGAATTGGGGCCCAGTGGTATAATCAAGTCGTATTAAAGTCAAAGTCAAAGTCATTTAAAATTCCAAATAGGCACAAGAATGGCACTTTTGAACGTCAAAATGAACAAGAAATAGAATTGATTCTAGTCGCCCCTTCCAAAAGGTAGTTTCGTGTGGAGAAGAATGGGCAAGAAACTCCACCGTTACTCTTTTAAAATGTTTCACAATGTTTTGTATACATGTATTATAACATTAACATTATATGTGATATTACCCAGTTACTGGGTTGTGGAGGTCAGATAGGAAGTCGTTCCATGTAAAATACTGGTATTCAGCTGCATTCAAGCCGACCCAACATAGTTGGGCAGATTGACATGCTTGATTGGGATTCAAGCATGAGAATTTTCATCCTTTTATAACTCAATGAAACAACGCGGCTTATTGAAGTTTAAAACTGGACACACAAGCCTCTCCCATGTACCTCTCTTTTCCAAGTTAAACGCTTTCAAATTTAATAAATCGAGGAATTCCAGCAGCTTTTATGCAGATTTAAGTGTATAAGGAGTTAAAAAGAGGTACAAATCGACGATTCCTTCCTTTGGCTGTCGTTTTAAGGCGATTAAAGGATTATTTCAGGTGAATGAGTAACTTCAAACTGCAGGCATTCCGTTTTCCGTTTATGGTTTTGTCCGCGGCTTTGCTTGTGTTTTTTATGGTGTTGTTGATCGATGATACGAACAAATTTCAATACCTTACATCCCATCTTTGACGACACGGTTGGCGCAGTGGTGAAGCGATTAACTGATGCGGGTTCGATTCCCGCACGGAACAAATATTTGTACGACCTGCAAGTATTTGTTCCGTGTCTGGGTTTTTTTCTATCTATGATTATGTATTTACAAAAAAAAAGTTTATAAATAGTTTATCAGCCATCTCGTTACCATACACAAGCATTAGGTTGCTTAGCTTGGGACTGTATGGCGTTGTGTGAAATGTCCAAGGATATTATTATTAAGGATATTATCTTGCACCGCAAGCCATATCACATCCGGTTAAGCGGGATTGTCCGAAAGGGTTACCGCTACCCCGGAACATAAAGGGCTACGGAAGGAACATGGATGGGTTTTAGTCAGTAAGAGTCAGACACTCCCTTCCGCTCCACCAAGAGCGGGAGCAGTCATTGGATGATTTCCCAGCCTTAAAAAAAAAACCATATCACATGCACACTTGAGGACCTAAGATATGTTGCACTGACGCTAAATTAATTGGGGTAAGGGAAATAGAATGAAAATCGCTAAATCGAAATACATAAGAGTTTTGGATTGGCCACAAAACACCTAACAAAAAGCACCTCTTCTACCTGCTCTGTGATCCGAGCCACTTACACACTCAGCAGGATTGTCCGAAAGGGTTACCGCAGCCCTGGAACATAAAAAGCTAAGGAAGGAACATGGATGGGTTTTAGTCACTAAGAGTCTGACACTCCCTTCCGCTCCATCGAGCGCGGGAGGTGACATTTGATGATTTCCCATCCTTAAAACAAAGCCACCAACAAACTTGCGACAATTTTGTAAGTTATATTCATACTTTTATAAACCCGACGGATTATACAATAAAATTGCCTGTAATAAGTGGCTCCATCTTCAATTATAATTCCCAAAAACTGGAGAATCATTTTACAAAAGCGAAAGATATTAAGGTCTAAATTATTTAATACGACGATTATGTTTTCAGCCGAATGTTCAAGCGGTTTTCTGGTCCTTTATTGCCTAGACTCAAGGATCAATTTCCCATGGCTTTGGTCCTGAAATATTCTTGTAAACGTCCCTTAATTGTCTCTTATAATTAAGTAGAAGTCCCGAAGTAGGTGAACTTAAGGTCCCAGATGCGTAAAATGGCCTAATTATAAAAAGAATTAAAGACAATTTTGGAGTTTATCCAATATTTGACTTTGGGGTCCTTCGGGTACTCAACTGTTATTATGATACTGCCACGTTATTAAACGCGGCAAATGCATTTACAGAAGCAGTGATAGCCTAGTGGTGTGAGTGTCGGACTGCCAAGTCTTAGATCTCGAGTTCGAACCCAAGCCACGCAATTCTGACTTTTCGGATTTATGTGCGTATTGTATAATTATCACCTGCTTAAAAAATTATGAAGGAAAACATTGTGAGGAAACTGGCATGCCAGAGAGATATTTCTCAATTGCGTGTGAAACTAAGTCAGAAGCCCGTGGGCAGCATAAATACTCTGACACCAGGTTAGTCACTAACCATACGGAAAATATATAACTGCATTTAGAAAAGGGAATAGTCCTTTGGGTCGTTCTTTGAATCTTGATTCAGAAATCTTGGATTTTAATCTAATTGCGTTCGGATAATGTTTTTGTATTTGGGTCACAAGGTGAAAAAACTGTCTTCATTCCGAGTAAATTATAGTTTAACAATTGAATCGTTATGTTTTATATAATCTTCTGATGCAAGATCACTCTGTGAAATGTAAAGTCTTTTAGCAGAAGCTTTTTGCTCATAGAAATATAAAATGTTAGTCTATTTAATTTTATTTTATTTAGAGGTCATTAAATTCCTTGAATACATTTTAATTACACAAAAAATATAATAACAAAATATACATACTTAAATTGAAATCCTAGACAAAATCAAACTGGTTGCTAAGTAAATTAGGTAATAATTTATAATTTGTACCATATTATTTTATTATATTGGAATAACATCTCACACATTGATTAATTTATTATTGTTAACTTTTAGAAGGATTGTAAATATGTGAGCACCATGTACTTATGACATAATTAAGTTTATTTTCCACTGCTACATGCGTTTTTCTTTTCACCTTTTTGGTGTATTGTTTTTATTCTGGATGCATCGTCTTCACATATTATAATATTATAATACATGTATACAAAACATTGTGAAACATTTTAAAAGAGTAACGGTGGAGTTTCTTGCCCATTCTTCTCCACACGAAACTACCTTTTGGAAGGGGCGACTAGAATCAATTCTATTTCTTGTTAATTTTTGACGTTCAAAAGTGCCTTTCTTGTGCCTATTTGAAATAAATGTTTTGACTTTGACTTTGACTTTGACTTTGAACGACTATCTAACTAATTACATACAAATAAATACAAAAACAAAAAGGATACTTAGGCGTCGAAGCACATATCCGCATCGCTGTCGTCATTAATTTTTTTTTTTTAATAATATTTATTTATACAGCTTTTCTACATAATTAACAACTTGTACATACTTAAATTTAATGACTATCTAACGTATTAACAACTTTACATACTTAAATTAAATGACTACCTTCTACTAACAATATACAAAACCAAAAAGGACACTGAGGCGTCGAAGTACTCATCCGTATCGCTGTCATCCGGAAATGTGCCCAGAAGACTGGCAGCATTGCCACGTTTAGTGGCAATGCTAATTATTTGGCCAAAGAACAATCCATCCCTGTGTTCAGGTAAGATGTAAGTGGACCATAGCTGAATAAGAGAGAGTAATTAAAAGTCACACTGTATAAGCATAATGCTCTATTTCTCTATTGTTTAATTTAAAATGTTTGATTTTCAAGGAAGGCTAGAATTGAGATTACATAACCACAGAAAATTCTCCCCACGGACACGATAGTATTTTGATAACTCAATATTTTCTCTAAAAAGAAACTGTATGCCGAATGTTCAGTGGGCGATATTGCGTCACCGTCCAAACGAGGCTTCACTAACAAACTTTGATTTTCCTTCAAAACTGAGGGTTTCCAAGAAAAATCGTGAGGGTGCCGATTGGGAGGATAAATGGGGGTGAGGGATGGTGTACTCGTTATTTTCACTTTTCCCCGTTTATTGCCACAATAAATAACATTAGGTTTATGATGCGTGTATAAAATACCCCGGTTCGGGGCGTGCGAACCTGAATTTTTAATTTTCCACCCTCCTAACTTACGTTTTGTGGAACTAAGAATTGGTTGTTTAAGGTGGTTTTGTATCAAAGGGCGTAGGTTTTTCATTAAGTTTTGGTAGCCATGTATTGATGTGTGAACACATAAAACATATAAGAAATAATTTATCATATAATTTTGGTTTACAGGGTCGATAGAAGGTTCATTTTTGAAAGCTTCTGTCTCCCTAGATTTTGGCATGAGTGTGGATTGGTTCCTGTTTGCAAAACTAGGTCCAATTTAAGTTTCGTGTTCTGATTTATACGTCTGATTCGAAGTCTTTAAGGAGCAGCGAAGATTTTCGGCCGATATCACGATGCGAAAACGATTACAATGGAATACCTAAACTACAAATCTGTTTAAAAAAATTAAGAAAGTTTTGTTTGTTTGTAAAAGGTCGTCTGTACAAGGATTGATTCTTTTCGGAATTTTTTCACTCACAGAAAGCTACACTACTAGCCCGAGTGCCATAATTGTATTATGGTAAAGATAAACTACGATAATTGCTGTATTATAATTTCATTAAATAAATAAAAAAAAAATAAAAAAAAATAACATGGCGCGCCCTTCCAAATTACTGTTTCAATGTTTGCAGTCCTTATAAGTTTGTATGTCGTCGTAAGTATTCATCTTCAGTAGCAGGCCGGCAGCGCCGTCTTGGTGGCGCTTTGTAATTACTTTCACAAATACTTTCAAACGTTTTGAATGTTGGAGGAGCGGGCCATGTTATCGTAATTTATCTATAACAGACTTCCGTAACGTGGACAGAACTCACAGGTAAAAGCTAGTATTGGGTTGGTACATTAACGAAAAATTTTCAAGATAAAATCACCTGCCTGTTCTCTATAGTACCACAATCCCTTGTATTTGATTGAAATCTATATTTGTAAGAAACCGGAGATTGATACTACACAAAGGAAGTGTTCCAACCTAAATTAATCCCACCCACTTCTGTTAAAAAAAAACATCTTGATAGTCTGACATTTCAACAACAATAACGTTTAAGATTTATTCCACGAACCGACATTGAGTTTCCTCTACTCATTGTAGAATAACATTAGAACTAAGATTTTTTTTCACAGCAAAGTGAATTTAATTATTAACAGTGAAAGCCCCGTAATGTAGGACGCACACGTAAAGGCCTCTTACGCCCGTAAGTGGTCGTTGTAGGGCCATACGACGTTAGGGCGAGGCAATAAGAGTAGGCGCGACGCACACTGGGTTATGGCTCTTAAGGTGGATTAAAAAGAGGTTTTTCTTAGAAGTATTTGGTAAATGGGTAAGAGTATTTATAGAAACAGGAAATGGATCAATGTAGCCTTTTTTTTTTTTTTTTAAGGCTGGGAAATCATCCAATGACTGCTCCCGCTCTGGGTGGAGCGGAAAGGAGTGTCAGACTCTTACTGACTAAAACCCATCCATGTTCCTTCCGTAGCCCTTTATGTTCCGGGGTAGCGGTAACCCTTTCGGACAATCCTGCTTACCCGGCAAGCTTGGCCCTGAGGGGCCCCTTCATATCAATGTGGCCTTATGAATACAATTTCGTATAATGAGAGGGAACTGTTTTTTTCTTGTAAATACAATCGCAAAAAGTCACGGGGATTTGTACCTTTCATGGAAATTTACATGAACTCGGGTGAACTTTAAAGGGTTTTCTGGAGCATCGTAGGCGGTAGGCTTTGTTGATTAGAACAAATCATCGAATAAACAAAGTTCGGCTCGGATTTTGGTGCAGTGTATAGCGGGCTGAAATAAGACAGGATTGGTTTTAGGTTGAACTTATTACAACATAAACCTTCTATGATGTTCAATTGTCAATTCTTGACTTAACACCAAATCAGACATCAATCAATCTGTCCAGCCTTTTCTCAACTATGTTGGGGTCCGCTTCCAGTCTAACCGGATGCAGCTGAATACCAGTATTTTACATGGAGCGACTACCTATCTGACCTTCACAAACCAGTTACTGACTGGGTTGTGGAGGTCAGATATAACTCCCCCCCCTTGCAGTACCCCATAACCCCTTGGTAACACTGTTTGTCAGACTTTCGGGCTTCTGACTACCCGTAACGACTGTCAAAGATCCACGAAGAAATCAATAAATGTGTAAGAATGATAAACCATCGAAGTTGTATAACTTGGCTGAGAGCAATCCTACTATTTTTGCGCCATATTAACTATTGCTCCAAATGCACTAACCACACGTACCAACTTTTTCGTTGGTTTCGTTAAATGATGTCTTTTAAAAGTCATAACTTTTTTGAGTTAGCCACTATATAAGGTGTTAAAAAATGAACTCTAAAAATTTCGTGGGAGCACTGTGCTCATCGTTACGAACAACTTTTACTTAGCTGTTCCATACATTTTATTGAGTTACGTGTGCATACAATTTATGGAACAGCTCATATTTTTTTCGCGATTTCAGGGTTCATCCCACTGTAAAAGTTGTTCGTAACGATAAGTACAATGTTCCCACGAAATTCTTAGAGTTAGTTTTTTAACACCAAATTTTTTTCTGAAAATAATGTATTTCTTATGATATATTTTTTTAAATCCTGCCATCTCAGTGTCCGTTCCTCCTACATCATAATAGGCTCCGTGGGCGGTACCATTTGGAGGGCCCCGCGGACTCCAGCTTAAACGTTTATAGCCAAACTGTCGCTGGAATTGTTAATTATTTTCGCGGGCCCTACTGCTAATCCCTGTTCGGATCGCTCGTGATGATACCTACGTCACTTGATAAGAAATAACCTCGACTCAGTGATTTTGGAAAGTTTGGTCCTTCAGTTCAAGTTTTGTAGTTTGAACTTTTAATACTTGAGGGATTCAGATTATTTTAATATATTTTTCTAATGTCGAACTTTTCTTTTTTGTTCGTAAGTAATTTCGTTCTAATTTGATATGATAAAATGAAGATCTAACGTAGGAATGCTTGAATAAAGTGTTTCGATTGATTCGAAAAGGTCAACGGAAAAATAGTACCTAATAATTAAGTTGGTTATTTTTGGTTTATTAATTAGGGATACAGACGGCTGTTTCCTACTTTTGAGTCATAGTATCTAACTCAAACTTAAAGTATTTATTTCAAATAAACCAATTAAAATAAATAAAAAATGTAAGGGCCGAGCCTGCCGGGTAAGCGGGATTGTCCGAAAGAGTTACCACTACTCCGAAACATAAAGGGCTAAGCATAGAACATGGACGGGTTTTAGTCAGTAAGAGTCTGACACTCTCTCCGCTCCTCCCAGAGCGAGTCATCTGATGATTAACCACCCTCAAAAAAAAAATGAAAACAGGTGTACTCTCACTTCCCTTAATCCCATAGGGCAATTCTACATGACAGGATAGAGATCAGGCGCACACGGAGGTATCACAACACCAACTTTTAAACTCCAGGTGTTAGTAGGAATTTATTATTTCTTAGAAGTTTGAAGTTGTTTTCGACAGTCTCTAAATCATGCAAACCGTCCAACTATTTGAATTTAGAAGCTACAGTTCTTCACAGCCACATTCAAGGAGTAACTACATCAGCTTACGTGCTCTTTTCCTTTCAAACACTCGCCATCTCATTCCAATTCTCATTACAATATCACAACTTCACCTATAAGATCATAATTTCTTGCGAAAAAAATCCCAAGTTTTAACCCTCCCCCTGCTGTGGGGGAGTTTAAACAAGTTGCCTTTGCCAGATGGCGTTCGGCTATTCAAATTTTCTTGTTTTATTAAAAAAAAGTTCGCACTTGACCCCGAAACCGTTTTAAGTCGAGTTCTTGAAGCACCTTCTTAGTAATGTAGCGAGGTAATTGTATTTTAATGGCAGCGATTTTCGGAGAGAAATTGCTGTTTCAAGCTCTTTTAAAATTTGTGTCAATCTGAGCGTTGATAGCCGTTTTGTTTTATTTTTATAGGCTCTGAGAAGATAAATGCTAATTCGCAGTAAATTCTCGATACGGCTTTGGCTCGATCTAAAATAATTTATTTTTGGGAAGTTTAAATCAGATTGATATCCCTTAAAGCTTTATCGATTGTGTGGACGTTTTCACTTCGAGTGCTATAAGAATTTTGTATAATATTATAATAAGGTTCTAGTTAACTGAAAATTTTTGATAATTTTCTTTAATATAGGCACTACATTAACAAACCAAAGAACACAGTAAGAAAAAAGAGAAAAATGTCGCCAAGTAAACGACCCATATTAATAATAAACACTTAAGTGAAAATGACGAAGCTTCTCAGTTCTTATTTTAAAATCCTGACGAATGTTCTCCATAAAGCGCGTATTGTTTTGAATTTTTCAGAAAGGACGAAATAAATTATGATTATGGGGGTCTAAGAAAACAATCGTCCGCCTCGCCGGCCGTCGCAGCGAGAGGGTTGGGCCGTGTCAAACAAAAATATGGATTCCTTTTGTTTCGCGAAAATTAAAAAAATAATGTGATTTGTTTGTGAGTTATTTCTACCTGGTTTAAAAGTAATTGAGGTAAAGTAAGGTAATTTATGGTATTTCTTTTTTTTTGTGAATTTCAGTAACAGTACTGGCTCCTTACAGCTCCTTAGGTTCAGATTTGAGCTACAGATTAGATACTCGCAAATGCGTGCACTGACCAGTCATTAGTTATGTCTACTGTGTGGTTCTTTCCCCAAAATACAATTTCAGACACTTATCTACATGGGAGGAGCTCGTGGCTAAGTAATAACAGCCGCACGGGTCGATCCATCAGGTAAAGCTACGCTTGCCGGGGTTGGCCCGTAGATGGGTTACCTTGGTAATCTTTACATACCGAGACTTCTCCGTGCCTCGGAAAGCACGTTAAGCCGTTGATCCCGGCTGTCATTTGCATCTTTGATAGTCTTTACAGGTTCGCAGAAGCTCGACAGCCAGTTTTAGCAAGGGGTATCGTGTTACTGAGTTGTGGAGGTCAGATAGGCAGTCGCTCCATGTAAAATACTGGTATTCAGCTGCACCCGGTTAGACTGGAAGCTGACTCTAACGTAGTTGGGAAAAGGCTGGGCAGATTGACACTAATCTACATGGTCTTCACTGCCTGGACTTTGAAAGACTGAACTCTTGAGTTATTTTCGGTCTTTCTTCTTAGCGTAGCTGGTAAGGAAATAACGAACTTATGTACATTTAAAACATAATACTTCTTCTTTTCGTGTGGTTAGTGACTAACCTGGTGTCAGAGTTTTTATGCTGCCCATGGCACTCTGACTTAGCTTCACATGCTGTTGAGAAATATCTCTTAGACATGTTTCCTCACAATGTTTTCCTTCAGCGATTTTTAAGCAAGTGATAATTACACAATACGCAAATGAATCCGTAAAATCAAAATCAGAGGTGCGTCAAACCTTAGGTTCGAATGGATGAACATAACTCTGATATTCAGCTGCATCAGGTAAGAAACCAGACAGTATTTGTGTAATAATAACAAAAACTAATTAAATACTAAACAGTAATATACTAAAAAAAAATGGACCCATACTTATAAAGTATAGTCCATTTGGTTAGTATACATCCAACTTATACCGCGTTTACACAATTCGATTTTACAGCTTGTCATGCTCTTACATCTAGAAGAAAAACAATACAAACTTCCATATAGCAGATTATTTATTAAACGTCTCCCAAAATACACATAAGATTGTTGTCTATAGCCCCCTGCGGTATTTTTATCATGACCTGTCTTTTCATATCTCGGAGGTGAAATACAATAGTCGTTGCTAATTTATTAATTAAATTCACTGTATTAAATTAAAGGCGATGGTACACTGCAAGCGGAGGGGCTCGTGGCTAAATAACGCAAGGGTCTAGCGAAGGTTAAGTTAAAGTTACAATAGAGTTCATGATGATTGTTGTATAAACTGTCATAAAAATGAAAGCCATTGCTACTCTTGTAATACGCAATTGGGTATTTGAAAGAGTAGTCAATAACGTCACTTTTTATGTACAGACGCCAGCACATCAAGCTATCCCTAACTGTCAAATTTTCTCAATTAAAAATCAACCTTATATCTTTGCAATAAAGTTGAAATACTATCAAAGAAATCTGCCAGATTGTGGTAACTTGATGTGCTGGCCTCTGTACTGTCAAAACGTGGAATTTGTACGCGATTTGTATGAAATATTGAAATGTGACGTCACAGAGTTTTGGAATCACAAGGAATACTTATTGACATTAAATCCAATTTGACAATAATTATATCCTCGCATAATATTGATTTCTGCACGGTGATGGAAGTTTTTAAGATGAGCGTTCTTCTTTCTATGTGATTTCATATTTTATTTTTGACCGTCTCAGATAGCCAATAATACTTAATTGTCAGTCATTGCCTCCACCCAGTGTGGAACATTTGATAATGCATTCTTAAATAAAAAAGACTGTTTAACAAGTAACCCCATAATTTTTTAGTAGCTTATGATAGTTTAGTTCTTACTGGACTACGACCCCCACAAAACCGCGTCCGTCTCCATTTCTCGGCTCGTTTCCATAAGAAATATGGCGTCATTTAAATTTTTTATTTGTTCATTCATTCTGGTGAGTGAATGAGTAATAAAGAACATTTTACTTTTTGAGTTATTAAACAAAATGTCGCAGTGACCTGCTAGTAATATGAAGCACACTGCTACATGGGTCTTTTGACGTTAGGATGACATTGACAGTTGTTGGTAAACATTTATGGAACTGTTTTTTTTAAATTGATTGTGTTGGATGAAGTTCTCGATCGTTGGATCGATCTCCACGCAAAAGATTGGGTAAGACCATTATTTTCCTTGGAGATCGATGTTTTTGAATGGGCAACTAGCTTCAAAATTCTGACTAACTGACAGACTCCTTGGAAAGAGCCTATAAATTGCATGTTCGTCTATTAGAAGCCGTTTCCTTATAAGAGCTCAACGATTTATACGGCTATATTTATTTTCGTTTCGAGAGAAATTTTCTTATGAACCTATGGGGTTCATACGACATTTGAGGGGTTAATTTGAAATAAATGCTTGAATGTCAGTATTCCGACTCGAGGGACCAATTTATTTTCAAATGTCTTATAAATTACAATTATGTATGAAACGTCAATTTTAAACACAAAATTTTGAAAAGGGATTATAATTGAATAATATTAAATTAATTTTAATACATAATTTTGTATATTTTTGATAGCTTTTTACACAGAACAGATAAAGAGGTTAGAATGGAAGTAGTTCCTGATTTGTATTAGAACGCGTGTCGCCGCATGTCTCCCACTCTTGTCTCTCCACTACAAGCAAGAGATAATACGTACGCGCATTACGCACACAAATAAACCACACGCACTTAGATCGCGTGTTTACTATTGGTTGTCACACTAACGCAAATACTGCTCTGGACGTACACTCACACATATGTAAAAGCAATTTATTTCTCATATATGTTACGGCTACCAAAAGGTCGATTAATCATATCGATAAAATTACTGTAGTTTAGTTAATTAAAGTTTTGCATTTTTTCAAGTTGTGGATACGGTACGAATAACTTCCTAATTACATATAAATAAACTTAAATCAAAGAGAAATTAAGGGGGCACATCCGATACTGCCGCGAAATTTTAAATTTTCTTTAGTTTTATGCTAGTTGCAGCTCTGTTTTACGGCATAATAATAGAAAGAATGAAAAATAGCATTTTGAATAACATAAAACGTAAAACAATGCTACAATATGCAAAAAAACTATAAAGAAATTTTCAAATTTCACGTCCATAAGTCAAATTAACATAATATAATCTAATTAATTTATTGTGAACTACTCCGTGAAAAAGTATTTATTAGTTTTATCATGTTAATTTATGAATAATATCTGTGCCCGCCGGTTTCACCCGCGTTACATAATCATTTTCTGCAAAATGTTGCGAACATAAATTGTGCTACATTTAGTACCTATCCATTCAATTCTACCAGTTGCTTCAAACCACAGTTAAAAAAAAGTGTTTGCATCGTAAATTAGATTTTAGACGAAAAACCAACTAAGAAACTAAATTAATAATCCACATTATACTTACAATAATTGGTGTTAATATAAACAAAGTTATTTTCATTGTTATATTACTGACAATAATCATTCGTATACACATCTTAATATCAACATTGTTTACAATTTGGTACAACACTATCGACGCGCATAGATTTCCCAGAATTGAAGCTTTGGATCGACGCACGCGACGTTCACAGTGAACGCAATACATTGCGCGACCGCACACGTCGTGCAGGATCGTACCAATGTAATGCAAGCAATGTATAATTTTGCATCTGAATGCGATTTTATCGTTTTTGTCTACAAACTACATAATACTTTTGTAATAATTACAAATATCACTCGTATTTTAAGGTTTTTGGAGTTACCGGTGAAAAGAAATCCCTTGCCAGGCCACATTACACTCCTGACTTCTTTTCCGACACGTTATACCTAATTGGGCAAGACGGCATAATTCTTTTTTTCCGCGGAGAATTGAACGCTTTCACAATAAGAGCGTGACTGTTGACCGGTGATCCTAATTTCGGTTGGGTTTTGAGCGCCCGCGCAAACGTGTGGCGCGCCTGTCCCGCCCACAAGGCCCTGCTAACCTCTTTAACTGTTCTGTGGCTTTTTAATTCGTCGAAATAATTAGTAAAGTAATTTTTTAATCATTTGTTATATACCTACGTATATAATGTCCATTACTTTATTACAGTATCACATCCTATATCCTACCCAAATAACTACACGCTTAGCGACTGTGCACACGCTAAAACTTCCATCTTTTCCATACAAAAGGCACCACGAACCCCGTAAATGAAGCACTGAAGTCGTGAATAGTCAATGTACACGAAAGTTACCTGAATTTCACAGCAAGAATAATCAATTAGATGAATACATCTGCCGACAAAAGTTCCTCATGAGTTACTAGGTAAACTGTTTGCGTCGGCCGTATTCATAGTTGAGACAAGTACGAAATATTTACCACTTTAAAAGAAAAAAAAATACTTTTATTTGCGGCAAACATGACGCAGTATACAAAAAAAACAACAAAAAAAAACAAGTTCAGGCGAAACATGTGTCTTATCCGCACAAAACGGCCATCGCTGAGCATAATGCTTCGACTCTATGCGAGACAAAGCCCCAGCACTGATTTTCAGCGACAGATAGCATGCATTATAGCATGAGATAAAAATAAAACTTGCGTCATCACTACATAGTATAAAGCAAAGTCGCGTAGTCGTAGTCAAAAAACGTAGTAAAAATCGGACATAATTATAATTACCTAATTTAACTAGTAAGATCTTTCAAACACTTCTCGATAAATGGACTATCCAATACAAAAAAAAAATTAATTCAGACCAGTAGTTCCATTAGCGCGTTCAAACCAACAAACTCTTCAGCTTTATAATATTGTTATATATACAATAAATAAGTAATAAGTATAGATGTATCTCTGTTTTCTTCAGTTTTTCAAACAGTTGTCTGTTATTACTTACAACGTGTACGACACGACTGCCCTTTGTACACTTAAAACATGTTTTCCTAAAGACATTTACAAAATCGCCGCAAAAATATTTATTATTACTTACAGACGAGACTATGAATACCCTCCAACTCCAGCTTCCGCCCGACAGATGGCGAGTCAGTGATTGATGAGTTAGAACTTAATTATAATACTTAGCCAGGTTTATTCTTCAAATTTCTTTCTAACCGACTCCAAGTTGAGTAACTTAGACAATCAAATTGATGCTTGATTCTCTCATCTCAATCTTTGTTCGTCTTTGAGAGTATTTTAGGATATGTTTTGTGGGTTGGATTATATCTTGTAGAATTTTTATATACAGGGTGAACATGTACTTATGACATAATTAAGTTTACCTGCCATTGCTATATGTAAGTGTTTTTCTTTTCACCTTTTGTGATGTAGTGTTTTTATTCTGGGTGCATCGTCTTCACATGTAATGTTATATATAATACATGTATAGTATACAAACATTTTAAAAGAGTAACGGTGGAGTTTCTTGCCCATTCTTCTCCGTACGTTACTACCTTTTGGAAGGGGCGATTAGAATCAATTGTATTTCTTGTTCATTTTGACGTTCAAAACTGCCTTTCTTGTGCCTATTTGAAATAAATGATTTGACTTTGACTTTGAAATTGAATTTATTAAAAAAAAATCTGCGGTTCCCAAATTTTGACGAGTTATACGAGCGTAATGTAAATTGATTTCTTTTCGCGAGTTTTGATTTGTTCCCTTAGTGAAAGTGGTTCATCACATTCACAGCACGAAAGGTCCACTATGTCCGTTTCTGTACACCGGCCAATGTGTATACCAAATTTTAGGACAATCGGTACAGTGGTTTAGGCGTGAAAAGATAACAAACAAACTTACTTTCGTATAAATATCTATCTAAAAGTCCGCGATGGCATAAATACGTCTATCTTTTAAGATTTACTTACTATAACCTTTTTTACGGTAATCAAATTTGTTCAAAATTGATGCAATATTTGCGAAGGAGTTCTATCAACATAATATTAATCCTTATCCAAATAAATCTATACTTATTATAAAGCTGATGAGTTTGTTTGTTTGAACGCGCTAATCTCTGGAACTACTGGTCCGAATTGAAAAAATATTTTTGTGTTGGATAGTCCATTTATTGAGGAAGGCTATAGGCTATGTAACATCACGCTACGACCAATAGGAGCCGAGCAGCGCAGTAAAACCGCGCGGGAGCAGCTAGTATTTTATAAATCACAAATATTTAAATGTTAATAAAATTGTCCGTGACATCTCTTGATTTCAATCAACATCTTAGGAGAAATAAAAAAAAAAAAAAAAACAAAAGTCATTTATTCAAATTAGGCTGAAGATCAGCACTTTTTGAAGGTCAAAGTTACATAAGACAGTCCCCCAAAAACGCCGACCCTTCACCACTTCCTAGTGCTTTAGCTGGGAAGAAGAAGTGGCGCAACAAACTCCCCAGCAGCACAGCTGTCTGTTTAGTTGGAAGAACTTGACTCTACACACATTTATCGCATGAGAAGTAATTAACATTACGAAACACATCACATTAAAATCAATCATTTGCCACATGTCAGCTAGCACACGTCAATATACCAATTAAAACATTAAAACTGACTGTACTCAAGCGTAAATTTAAAAAGAAAAAAAAAGAGCTTACATGTGCAATGCTGTACTATGTCCATACAGCTGTAACTCGAAGTTACAAATGATAAACTAGGACCATCGAAGTAAAATCAATCAATTAATTGCTAATGATTACTAACTAGGATCAAGATAAATAAATATGATCAACTGTCGAGGTCTCTAGCTAACCACATTTTGCAATACAACTCATTAAAAAAAAAACATTGTAATGAGTAGATTATGTCAACAATAAATGGCTAATAAAAAAAAAAAAAAACAACCAAAACAATGAATTGAATACATAATAAAATAATTTTATGAAGCTAATTCTGGAGAAAGAACATAAACATTGTCTTGTGTTAATCACAAACCACTCTCTCTCTTAGGTGACGCAGACGAAGTCTATTTATAATATACTAGCTTTTGCCAGCGGCTTCGCCCGCGTGTAGGTATGTAGGAAGTTATCCCACGGGAACCGAGAATTTTTCCGGGATAAAGAGTAGCTGACCTGGTCGCTCACCAAATCGCAAAAGTTCCGCCTTGGGGTTTGCCAAAGAGCTATGGAGCGCAGCGTTTTGGGCATGAAACGAACTGACCGAATACGAAATGCCACGCTACGCTCCAAAACTGGGATCGTTGACGTTAGCAAAAAGGCTGTCAAGCTAAAATGGGATTAGGCGGGTCACGTTAGCCGCATGCAGAGTGACCGCTGGGCAATAGTCGCTACAAGGTGGGTGCCTGAGGATGGACGGCGCCGTCGAGGCCGGCCCAGGAAGAGGTGGCGAGACGACCTAGACGCATACCGCAAGGGATGGATCGAGGTGGCTCAAGAGAAAGATTTCTGGAAGGATTTGCTCAGCAGTGGGACAGTGTAGGCTAATTAAAAAAAATTAAAAAAAGAGTAGCTTTTAAGCTATTCCAAACTATAATCTATTTCTGTGCCAAGTTTCATGCAGATCAGTTAAGTAGTTTTTGAGTTTATTCGTTACAAACATGCATACAAAGCTTTCCTCTTTATTATATTATATGGGATATTCGTTTTTTATGGGATTAGAGTACGTACCCAGCGATATCTATGTTCAACAAAGATCGTGATGCTGCATTAAGACGCGGTTGATGGCTATAGGTCGGTAGGTTGTACATGGTACACCTCTGCCTAAACCTTTGGAAAAACAAAGCGTTATGTCCTGTGTTGTGTCATGCCAATAAGCTCGACCCTTGTTATAATAACAAACATACTCATACCACATCACATCACGCCGGTGTTATAGATAGTTTTAATGATTTAGAGGAGCGCGTGGCTAAGTAATTATAGCAGCAAAAAAAAGAAAAAAATAACATATTTATTAAAAAACTAAAACAATTCTTAATATTTTTTTAAATTTTAGTATCGGTGAATAATTCAATGATAAAATATAAAGAATCTTATGTAGGTACTAGCTGTTCCCCGCGGTGTCACCCCCGCTGCGCGGCTCCTATTTGTCATAGCGTGATGTTATATAGCCTATAGCCTTCCTCGTTAAATGGACTATTCAACACAAAAAGAATCTTGCAATTCGAACCAGTAGTTCCTGAGATTAGCGCGTTCAAACAAACAAACAAGCCTAAGTACACATTGTGGAATGCAAATAAAGATTGAGTATTGAGCCGCATGGATCGGTCCATCAGGTTAAGCAACACTTGCCGGAGTTGGTCCGTGGACCATCTTTACATACCGAGACTCTACCGTGCCTCGGAAATCACCTTAAACCATTGGTCCCGGCTGTAATTTGTGCATCTTTGGCAGTCGTTACGGGTAGTCAGAACCCCAAAGTTCTGACCTGACAGCCAGTCTTACCAAGGGGTATCGTATTACCCAGTCCCAACGTAGCTGGGAAAAGGCTAGGCATATTGATTGATCCGCTATTTTACGTGAACGAAGTCGAGAGAATTCGCTAGTTAAATAAACGCAGAAAACAAAGGTTATTTGTGTTTTGATCTGGTTAATTCGCTAAAATCCTTTACAAAGTTATTTTCGTTGTACTAAAGCGGCTTACGATAAGCGAGCAAAAAAACAATCGTTCCAATATAAAACAATTCGCTAAATAAACAAATAAAGAATCGGAATTGTAATCACTCATATTGAGAACAACAGATCAAATGGATTGGCTGTAGCTGAGTTACTGTTTAGTGTTGTGACACGGTGAAACATCGATAAATTATATCGACTTATTTCTGTTTCATATATGCAGTCACTGACTGCAAATATGTATTCTACTCGGAAACCACACTGATTGCCAGTCAGTGTGGTTTCCGAGTAGAATGAAAAAGTTTCGAGTTGCGCAAAAAAAAATTTGCTGTTCTATACATTTTTGGTCACGTGACTCGTCGAAATGTAGGGAACAGCAGATTTTTTTTTTCCCACGATTTCGGAGTTGGTCCCATAGTAAAAGTTGTTCAGTTTGGTGGTCTGTAGCGTATGCTTTTGTATGTACATACACTTTCAGTTACACCCAGTATAGTCCTCCTTATCGATAACGGCGACCCTTCAAATCATTTTCTTGCGTGAGCCCTTAGATGGCTCACTAGACCGAATTTTGTTTTGAGCACCCGGTCACAACTAGAGCAATAGAGTTGGTCTGCAGTGTTGTATGTCTACGTGAAGGAGGGCTTAGGTCTCTGTTTGCGTATTTAGCGCTTTTCAATAATAGCTGGTGGATTCTATTGTGTTCCTCTGTATGGTACGAACCACTCGTATGAGTGGGTATCCATTTTAAGGTTACCGCGACGAGAGGGGCAAGGTTAGGGCCTTGCCAGCCTGCCAGTTGTCAATAAGCCTTAAATACGAGGGTCTGATGAGTGTCGACAGACTTTTGCTTCTGCTTTTTGTGGGAATTTGTGTACATCTGGAGTAAGATGTGACTTTTTCTTTGGTGTGGCTTCTTGGCACTTGGCAGTGTTGCAATTTACACCCTACTCTATCCAATGACGATTCAACTTTTTTTGTAAGCAGATACAACTACATTTTCCTTTACTTTGAAGTGCAGATTCTCTCTGAAACGAGCAATTAAAGTATCCACTCCGTTTTGTGGAATAAATTCATTGTGATAGTTTTTTCTAGGACTGGAGTAATTACTGAATGTAGTAGAATCCTGAATACCTCTGAGTGGCAAGCCGTTATAAGCTTTTAACTAGTTTTTCATCGAAAACCTTGAAGATCGTGTGTTGGGTTGACATTAATATTCAAAATATTTTTACCTCACATATACCTACATAATACAAAAAACGTCGAAAACTAGATGTATGGTTCCAATTGGCCGTTGTTTATGAAGAAGAGCCGGTAAGATTATATATTTTTTAATGATTGGATTTCATAAGGTTTAACTACAGTTTTAATAGGTATGGGACTAGGTACATAACAAAATAGAACATTCTTGAATTAAAGCTGTATCTCATACATTTTTTATCGATACTTCGGTATGTATCCCATCACTAATGGCATGTGATCGCTCCACGGCTCGACTACAATTTGTCTTCGTTGACAAATATTTAAATATTCGCCGATAGCTATCTATCACCGACCCCAGAGATATCGAGATATCGACAGAGCTGGAAAAAAAGAAATCGGCAAAGTGCGAGTCGAACTAACACACTAAACGTTCTGCTCCACCACAACCGTGATAACTCAGGTGAAGTGAACGTGAAGTGAGCTGTCTTTCTACCTTATGTTAGGGATTGACATAACATAGCTCACTTCAAACCCAGTTCACCTACATTTTCACGATGAGATAATTACAGAATAGTCTACAGGTTATTTAATTTTTAGTAATTATTTGTCTTAATATCGAGTATGTACAGACGCCAGCACATCAAGCTATCCCTAACTGTAAAATTTTCTCAATTAAAAATGAACCTCTTTGCAATAAAGTTTAAATACTATCAAAGAAATTTGACAGATTGTAGTCACTTGATGTGGCCAGCACATCAAGTGACTACAATCTGTCAAATTAAATAAAATCTGTACTACAATTAAACAATGTTCGAAGTTTTTTAGTTCTTGCTTATTACCATTTTCACGGAAAAAGGAATAAGCTTTGTCGTGAAAACAGAATAATTAACAATATTATGAACGTGGAACGTTTTAATATCATATATATGAACGCCTTTCCACCAGGGGTTGAACAGAGGTGTACATAAGCGTCCCATCGTTTCAGGAACAGCAACAAAACACTCCAGCACCTTCATTGCGTAACACACTAACTGTAGCAATGCCTTCTATTTTGACAGTTCAACAACATTCATTGCGTTATTTGCGTTGTTGTACAGACCATTTTTTCGAACATACGAGGCAATGGATTAGCAATATCCTTAGAATGTGATTGTTGGTGTTGCAGAGTAGATGCTAGGGTCGCGGGTATGTTTGAAAGAGTTAGCGTTTTTAATCATCAAAAGACCCCTCCCGCTCTGGATGGATCGACAGGAAGTGTCAAGACTCTTACTGACTAAAACCCATCTATGTTCCTTCCCCCACTTCTTCTTGGTCCGGATCATGGCTTGCACCAGGGACGGACGCGAGAGGTCGCCGCCTCGAGAACATGGCGGTGTTCCGCCTGAGCTGGGCACATCTCCACCGTATGCTTAACCGTGTCCTCTGGGCTACCGTGGCGTCTGGTACAGGCAACTGAAGGAACATAGATGAGTTTTAGTCAGTAAAAGGAGTGGGACAAGTTATTTGATGATTTTCCACACAAGTTTATTGGTACAAGAGTATCATTCACAAAAATAATGTTTCTAAATAAAAGGTACGTTAATCGCAGGAGTTGGTGATACTGGTTCCCAAACTAAGCTATAGCTTGTATTTTGGGACACAGCGTTCAGCCATGAATAATGCCACAATTTGGTGTCTTTAGGTCATTTGTTGTGAAAGTGATAATGAACACTAAATAATAATTTAAGAATTTTAAAATGTTAAAATAAGGTGAAGAGGTGAGTGTGTGTGCGTGTGAGTGTTGATGTGTAAGTGTCTTTGAGTGTGTGTGTGTGATAGAGATCATGCATAACACAGTAAATTTGAGTAAATCTTCAGTCTTTTGATAGTCCATATTGCGAAGCCAATCAGTAACTATATCTTTTACTTTGTGTTTGTTTAGTCCTACTATTTTTAGTTCCTTATTAATATAGTCGTACAATTTGCAGCTAAGACTGTTGAGTTGTCCTCTGGCAAAAGCTGTCCTTGTAGGGGAACGAACGCATGCCTTCATACTTCTACGGGCATTAGGGGGAGTGGGTGGAACTATTCGATGTCTCCTCAAGGTGGATTTCAGCACATAGAGCTGCCTAACAGTCAGTACTTTGCATTCCGAGTAGAGTGATGCGGTGGGGTACCTGTATGGTTTTTTATTCATTACTTTTAGAACAGCTTTTTGCGCCCTCTCCAACCTGAGAAGGAGCGTTTTACCCGCCCCGCCCCATACAGGGATGCAGTATTGGATAACAGACTGACACAGGGCCAAGTAGACCATTCTTAGCTTGTCTGGAGGAGAAGAATCCCTGAGTAATTTAAAAATATGTATGAACCTTCTCACTCTTGAAGTTACTGTTTTTATGTGTTTTTCCCATCGCAGTCTGCTATCCAAGTACACACCCAAGTATTTGGCACTGTCAACACGGGTAAGTTCTGGGCACGTGCAACTTTTACCTAGAGATGAGCAGACATGGGCTTTAACAGTGATTTCTTGTGGAGAAGAGGTGTTTCTCCTGATAGGGTCACATAAGTTAATAAGTTGTCTGAGAGCCAATGCATGATTTTAGCTATAGAGTGTTCAGCGGTCTCCTTGACCGTGGTCCAATTTGGAACCCATATAAAGATAGCGGTGTCATCAGCGTAGGTGAAAATTTGAGTATTAGGGAGGGAGATTTGGCAGAGATCACTAATATACAGCTGGAAAAGCGTGGGACCCAGTACGCTTCCTTGAGGAACTCCGTAGGTGACTGTGTCCTCATCACTGAGGAAATCATTTATCTTGACTCGTTGTTTCCTATTTGTTAGGTAGTCTTTAAAGATGTCATGGATGGTACCTCTTATACCGAGCCTTTCCAATTTGGCCAGAAGAAACGGGACAGAGACTGTGTCAAATGCTTTGGAAAGATCTAAAAAAACACACATACATTTATTCTTAATATCCAAGTTTTTAACTATAGCACTGGTTAAGTCAGTTACAGCATCTTCGGTGCTATATACCCGAGCGAAATCCGTATTGATTTGAGGCTATAATTTTAAATTTGTCCAGGTACTTCTTTAGAACTCGATTTAGTATTCTTTCTAAGATCTTAGAGATTGCAGTCAAAATTGAAATGGGGCGGTAGTTGTTGACACAGTCTCTGTTACCACCCTTGTGAATTGGGTGGATTATGGCTTTTTTAAACGCATCGGGGAAAACACCAGTATTAATGGCAAGATTACATACATGAGTGATGGGGGGTGTCAATACGCTCCGACTTTCCCTGACAACGGTGGATGAAATGCCGTCCCAGCCTGTAGCACACTTAGGTCGTAATTCCATTATACTAGACTCTATTTCTGACTCCGTTACCTCCAGAATAACGAGCGAGTTCGGTTGGTGTTCCATGTTGTTGGTCGCGGCTGTGCCAGAAACAGAGGGTGAAGAGAGGATTTTGGTAGCCAGATCTTTTCCTATGCATGTGAAAAAGTTGCAGACTTGATTGGCAGACTTTATAGGATCATCTGTAGTTTTTAAAAGTTCTGTTGGACTAATTTTATTTTTTTGTGTATGTGAGATGTTTTTTATTGCCTTCCAAAGGGCCCTAGAATCCTTACCTGCTTGTTCTATTAGACTCTTTTCATAAGCTAATTTACGTAGTAGACGGTTGCAGTAGTTGCGGTAGCGAGTATAGGTTAAGTTGATGATCATATTGTCAGGAGATTTTTTTGCCTTCGTGTGTAGTTTATCGCGATTTTTGATACAACGAAGTAACCCAGGAGACATCCAGGGCTTAAGGATTCGATTTTTTCTCGTCACTTTTACCGTGGTTGTGTTTTTGGCTATTGTTTCGGAGACTAAAGATACAAGATTAGACGCCGCTGAATTAGCATCATGCATCGATAAAATATAGGTGTAGTTGACGGTTTCAAGGCCGTTTTTATTTTAGCATAGTTGGGGCGAGTTTTCGTGATGTCCGGCTGTTTAGTTGGATTTCCTGTGGCAATGCACAAGACTATAGGCAAGTGATCAGTTATGTAGGATTCTAGAACCAGTGTAGTAACAGAACTGTCAGGCTTCGGAAGAAGTGGTCTAGGCAGGAATTAATTCTTGTGGGGACTGTATGGGTTGGGAATAATCCATGGGTGGCATTGAACGTTAAATATTCTTCACATAACGGATCTGTGCTATTTTTACTTATGTCGATATTTATAGCACCAACTAATACCGTGCTTTTAGAGGTAAGATTGCTGTAAATGTCATTTAAGCTATTTAGGAAATTTGCAAAGTTTTCACGTGTTTTTAGGGATGGGGAGCGGTATAAAGCAACGATTGTTGTATTATTTCCTATTTGAAGCAATAGACAACTGGCATCATTAAATACTGGCTCACTTATGTTGTTTAAGTGTATAAGTTTGCATTTGTAAAAATTACTATTCCGTCGTTTTGATTACGCATGGAGCCCGTGGAGTGCGCAACATAACCTTCAAGTGTAGGTAGCAGACTGACACCGCGAAGCCAGCACTCGGTGAGAATAATAATGACAAAAACATCAGTCATTGATAATAGCACACGTAGCTGGTCAAAGTTCTTATTGATACTACGAATGTTTATGTGAAACAGCTTGGGAGGGCTTATCTGGGTTTATATATTTAGGACAGTCCTCGGGCTGACAGGAGACTACGTTTGTCGCTTCGAGTGAGTCTATTTCGTTATGAGTTAAAAAAGTGTGCAGAGCGGAAATATTATATTGGCTGGTAGAAAATGGCTCAGCCATTAAGTCCGCCTTTGTACGGTATTTTTACTTGTGCATGAAGTTTTAATAAATAAATCAATTATTGAGTATCCATTACTGGAGCAGGTTTGCCTTGATTCAGCCAACCAGGGTCCGGAGTTTGTTTCACTTTGTTATGTGTAAGAATAGCCCTGTTACTGACGATTTTATTAACCATAAACAGTAGGTTTAGTAATGGGCGTACGGAACCCTAAAAATGAAATATTCTCCGCCTAGGGAGAGTCGACTTAAAAAATGTAAAAAACTTTCGGATTTTAGGTTTAGAATAATTTATTACAAAGTATTGAATTGTGATATTTCGGTATTAACTATAATATCAAATGTGAAGTTTTGAAATATAAAAATATTTTTTATTATTAATGGTTGACGATTATTCATAGTTAAAAATAAGATAGGGACAACAGATTTTACAAGAAAATATGCATAGGTTATTTTCTTGTACAACCACCTGATACAAAACAAACTCCACAGCTATCATCGCCACCAATCTTATTTGATCTCAGTTAAAAACTCGACACGAACATGAATTCGTACCGCAAGGCGACATCTTGTCATAAGAACCACAATTCGGCTCTGAGGGACCAAAAATAACGTTCGTATAAAACGTAAGGGCCCGTCTATACGGGGTCCCGGGGGCCCGCTGACAACATTAATGTTTGGGGTGTCCATGGTATGGTGGGACATTTACTGATTTTTTTTTTAAATTCATTGTTTGAAAGACAGCCTAAACCGCCGCCATTTTATATGATGACATTTTGCAAAACCGTTTCTTTTTAAAACGAAAGCAAGGAAAGAATGAGGAAGGGTTTTTGAAACTCCAGTAAAGTGTTAAATAGGGATGGAAGTTTTTATGGCAGATCATCACTTGGGACATCCCATAAAGCACACAGAATGGGATAGTAAAAAAAATTAAAACCATTAAAAAATGGAGTAAAACAATAAAAAAAACAAGGCGTACATATGGGCGGTAAACATGTCAAGTATAGTCAGATAGATGTAGTAACAGCAATAAAGTAGCTAATACAGAGAAGAGAAGCAACGAATATGCGTGTAGTACAAGGGAGTTGAGACTGGCGACTCAGAGGGACATGAGAGAGCTTTTTTCTTTTTGGAATTACAATTCGCAGTTTTACCTAGGGGTTGTCTACTGCAGACCGGACTTGCCTGTAGATGCCACAATAAATTGGAGCCTCTAGGCAGGGTTTAAAAAACATTCAAACTAAGCGACTACACGCTAAGGGTAGCCCCTGTGGAGTACGGAACTTGGCTTAGCTGGGGGAGGACAGCAAGGGGTAGGCTGGATCGAATATATGATTTTGGGACGAATTTAAAACTACAGGCTCAGCGGCAACGCGGGCTGGCTCGAGCAAGGGTCGGAACATGAGAGAGCGTCATGCCGTTTGCCTTGTCATACTGGTCAATTTCATCAATGTCATGCCCTTTTTACTCGATTCAAATTTAGAATAAGCTCAATCTTCAACCGTTTTGATAAACTTGTCTTTCTGCAACTACTGGTCAAAGTTCCATCCATTAGTGCAACAGAAAATAGCTCTTGTGACGTCTCAGTAAGCCAGAAACTTAGCATTCAAACTACTTCATTGAGTTTTGAATACTCTCCGAAGCTAAGTTTGAAAATGGAACCAAGGTTGTTGATGCAATTTGATATGGTTTAGCCTTAGAGCAGGGACGGCGAACCAATGGCACGTGTGCCATCGATGGCACGTAAAAACATAATTTGGGCACGGCATCACTTCAAGAATTGAAATACCTTAGTCATCTAGTATGCAACAACAAAAGTTGCACTAATTTGTTCTTTTATATAAATAAATATAAATGTGTGTTAATGTTGATTATACTGTAACATAAAAAAAATATTATTGTGTTTTTTCCAGTACTGGAAACTGTTGTTTTTTGGCACGTCATGGTCACAATCAATGTTTTTTTGCGAAAAAATGGCACGTAGATTTTTAGAGGTTCGCCACCCCTGCCTTAGATCATTACATGCTCTAAGGGTTTAGCAGTAGAATACGGCAACAAAATAGGAACGATGTAATGACGATGCTATCTTGGATGTCTGTGCTTTGTGCTCAGAGAAGTGTCAAAAACAGCATTTGTACTATAAATAAACATGTATAATATAATACTAAATTATTATTGAACCGTCTAATATAATGATTGCACCTCTTTTCGTTATGTTAAATTGTTGCTATGTTGGGGTCCTAAAAATCATAATTAGCCGCGCAACTTCGATCGACTTCGATCTAGCGGTCGCCGGCTGCTGCCGCGACACGGTTCGTTTCCACAGTTCCAACCTAACCGATTTGTCGGAGTGCCCTAGCTTTCAGCAGGATTGCACTCCATCCAGAGCGGTCATTTGATGTTTACCCACCCTCAAAAAAAAAACACCCATAGCAAATTTCCGAACTTTCCTCACACTTTTTTGTGAGGAAAGTCCATAAATTTAAAAAGAGGCTCAACTATTCGAAAATGTTTGCTTCATTAGAGGCTCAACAAGTTTTTAGTGGATCTGTTCATTATTTCTCAAAAAAAACTTGCTCTTGCACTTGTGTAAACATATTGATGCTGAACTTGAAGTAAATAAAAACACGTTATAAACAAAGACATGCTAAGTAATGTCAAAAAAAAAACTTAAAAATGTTTGTTTACTTGGCTTGTCCCTCATTTTCCCAACTGTATGGTCACATTATTTATGGGCCACAAACCCTAAGATATATCCCGTATCTCATACACCCATCGCTGGATTACAAGACGGGCTTTCTATACTATATTTCTAACCGATGATCTTCGAAAACCCTTAATATTATGGATGCAGCTGTTGTTAAAAAACATCATTTAATAGCTATCGTTTAATGTTTTTTTCGAAATCTCGCCAAGCCTTTGGTCGACTTTTTAGGTGACCAGGGCTGTCCTATTTTTTTGTCAAAGAGTCAGCATTGATGACGACTAATAGAGAAGTATGGAAGAAGAAGACATGTTGCGCCGAGCACAAATAAATTGGGATAAGTGCAGGAGAATGATGATGATGAATCAGCATTGCCATACAACGCGGCAATGCTGCCAGCCTTTTGGGAACTTTTCCTGTTGACAGCGATGTGGACGAAATTTTTCATGCCTTTTTGAATTTTTCGCCTCCCGTTTTATATACTCGTACATAGTTATTATTAAAATTTTAAGTCTTTTTAGTTATGTAAATATTATTTGTATAAATAAAAATCTGCCTAGCCTTTTTCCAACTATGTTGGGGTCGGCTTCCAGTCTAATCGGGTGCAGCTGAATTTGTATAAATAATAAACTTTAATTTTAATAGCTTAAATTAATTATCAAACTATCAATGCAGGGCATAATTTCTATAAATCTTCATTTATTATGCGCACAGCCAGCCAGCGACAGCCACTCTCTGCTAGCGTCTGTGTTCCCTTCCACATATAACTCGTCTGCCTTCAAAGTAAGAGTGAACGGTCGATTCTGTAAAATCTCACCGTGATAACCGTCGTTCCACTAAATGCTAGGGATTGATACTATTAACAGCTCACTTTAAACTCACTTCACCTACATTGTCACGATGAGTTTTTTACAGAATAGGTGTGCAGGTGTTCCTGACGTCACATCGCCACACACCACACTGCGATCGCGGGCGCCCCCACCAACTTACTCGCTCGCCGACACCAAGAGCATGCGCCCATAGTCGTCCAATTATCAGTGTCTCAGAAATACAGTCTTGTAATCGAAGCTAAGCAGTTTTATTCATTAGGTCAAGATCACCAGCAGCACACCTGGAGCTTGATATTCAACAGCAGGCATCTTCTGGGCACGCTCGCTCCATCATAAACCTCATCCATGGCCAAGAACAGGCCAGTTCCTCAATAATAAAAAAAACTCATTCGTTCCTTTTCCAACTATGTTGGGGTCGGCTTCCAGTCTAACATTTTACATAGAGCGACTGCCTATGTGACCTTCACAACCCAGTTACTGGTTAACGCGATACCCTTTGGTAAGAATGGTTGTCGGATAATCAGGCTTCTAAATGCCCGTAAAAAGTCAAAGATCTGAAAATTACAGCTAGGATCAACGGTTTAACATGCTTTCCGAGGACGGAGGGGCTTCGACATGTAATGACGACCCATCGAAGAAGCGACTTAGGCAATATTAGCTTAACGTTAGATTAACCCTGTACGGCAGTAATTATTTAGCCACGAGCCCCTTTTCGCATTCTTTTTACGGGAAATAACATTAAGAAACTCACTAAGCACTTTTTAACTAAACGAAAAAGCCGCATAAATAACTTGTTTAACGGTATCATTTTATACCGCAAAAATGTCGGCAGGTCCTTAAGGGAAATTCTAAGAAACAGGAATACATCTTAATAAGCCACCATCAGTATTTGTAAGTTGTTTCATAGTCACGTAATCTCGTTTCCAGAGATTAAAACTTGGACCGGTGCTTAATCTCCGCCATGTTGGTTCCCGCTATGATTTATGAGATGACGGTTAACAAACGAGCTGACAGCTTATATCTGTTACTTGCAAAGAGATTGTTAATATTTTGGAGTGTTCATTTTTTAGCTGCGTGGTCGGTGATTTGGTTCAATTGTTTTTTTTTCGACCAGGCTCGGCGGCTTTGACCAATGAATACTTTTTGCATTTTTTCGGAATGTTGAGGAATTTTTGTCTAGTTAGAATGTGTAGGTGTGTCGCCACTGCTGGACTCCTAGCAGTGGCGAAGCTGCGAAAATACAAAGAAACATTCCAGGTTTCTAAAAATCACATAACATAAATAAAAAACATAACATCACGCCGTTTCCCATACGGGTTAGGCAGAGGTGTACCCAAAGTAGGTACACCCACAAAAATACCGAAAAGAAATTCACTATCTCATCATTAAATCCTAATCAATAACAACCTAGTAAATCTGATACTGACATGTCAAATATAATTTCTTGTCACTTTGCATAATTATCACTATGGGGAAATGTGAGTATTCTACAGCGTGGCGCTACAATGGTGACATTAATTTAACTCACGGGTAGGGGTAGTGTCCATCAATCATATAAATGTTGATAGGTTTTAAAAGTATTTATTTCAAAGAAACCAATTACTGACACTTTTAGATAAGTACTATTATTTTAGGTTAAAGTAAATCCCAAATTGAAAAAAAATCAAACAAACTAAATAATAAAACCGATTCGTCTACATTTTGCAGTTGTTTCATCCTAATAGTAAAGTAGCTTATTCGTTTTAATTTCATTGATGCGAAATTAATGATTCGTGGCCTAGGTAAATGACCGCTGCGCGACAGTTCTTTAAGTACAAGTTGCTATAAGATGCTATTTTCTATAATTTTAATGTAAATTATATTGTCTTCATCTTCATTCTCCTGCTCTTATCCCAATTTATTTGGGGTCGGCACAACATGTCTTTTTCTTCCATAACTCTCTCAATCCATCCATCGTTTCTTTGGTCTTACTACTTGTATAGACATCCAAATTCATACTCACAACATTTTCCTCATTCCTCCGCATAACATGCCCATACCATGACAACCGATTTCCACTCAACTTTTCAGTCACCGGTGTCACTAAATATAATGTCTTCTTGAAACGAAAAAGTGAAAAGTATGTATGTTAAATTAATGTCACCAGTGAAGCGTCACGTTGTATGCCACCCACACTGCCTAACCCATCCAGGATTGCTGATTGTTTTAGCACTTCCATAAAAAACAACCACCTAGCTATTATCTAGATTTTTTCTCATTCCTAACCCTCGACCACGAACATCGCTGAACGAGCCGGAACGGGTCTGAACGGCCCTCAAAGCCTCAATATAGAGAGGAGTAGCCCCTAACAGCTGGCAGTAACAGTTCCACAGCTTGTTCCAATTAGCAGTTAGCACGTAACATGTTCCGTGGAGAACTGTTATTATTATTCGTCAGTGGATCACGGGGATTGACGAGATGTGATGCTGTGATGTTTTTTTTATCATAACTTCTTGTGTGTATTCCCTCAAGTGTCGGCTGGGGTTTATGGTATAGACCCCAAACTGACAAATTTTCCCGATTCAAAATGAACCTTGTGCTTTTGTAATAAAGTTGAAAAACTATCAAAGAAATTTGACGGATTGGGGTAACTTGATGAGCTCGCGAATGTACACACATCAAATGTGAATGTCATGTCATCTCTCCATTTTTAATCGACTTCGATAAAGAAGTTCTATTTTGGACTGTATGTTTATTTTATGTATGTCCACCGATTTCATTCTTGTTTGAATGGGTGGCTTTCGCGGTACCATTGTCACCAAGTCAGAATTGGATGTCGGGATCGGGTCATTCCCAGTTGTCACCACTGGTGACGCCACCACTGGTGACAAATGGGAATATTTTTGTCACCAGTGGTGGCGTCACCAGTGGCGACAACTGGGAATGGCCATTCTTCTAGTTCCCAGTTGTCACCACAGACGGCAAATATAAATTGATACGCCTCCGGTGGAGGCGATGCTAGAGCTGCATTATATAGTGATGGGGTTTCATTCTAGTGTCACTAACGAAGTTAAATAGGTATATTTTATATTTTCTTATATAAAACTTTTACACGTTACTTGGGAAGATATATATTTTTATAAATCACAATATTTGTTGTATTCATTGAGACTACAACTATTACAGATCGTATAATTATGTTACTTAAAACTATATTATTAGGTTCTTATCACAGATTAATCAACGTATGGCATTATGTCTATTTATATTCTTAGGTTATTTTTATAAAACAGACTTTTAAATATTAATCACAATAATTGACGTTTATAATTTTCTAAATCTACAGGTATTATGTTACTCATTTACTTACTGCGATGTCTATCACAGATTAATCAATGCATTATTTACAATCATTTTTACTTCTACTTTTTTTATGTGTGTGACCCATAGGTAGATAGATAGCCATACGCCATATTGATCAGTTCGATACACCTCTCCTCGTTCATGTCGCCCTAGTACATTTCCGAACGGTTCTCCATTATTGGCGATTGGCGATACTTCCAATACAGTTCGATCTCGAAAGCTAAAAGTACACCCCGGTCCCCGCTTGGTCGACAATTGTGGAATGTGTACATTTTTTTTGTAAATAAACATTTATTATGTTTGAAGGATATTGTATTTCAAATTCATAATCATGTACAAAATTCTAATTACTTAATGAAACTTAATCGACATCATGTTTGCCTAGTAGCTCCGGAGAAGTTTCTTCCCGAATTTCTCACGCTCTATCCCACATTTTTAACAAAACCAAAATAAGTAAACACGAACAAAGTGAACTTTACGTTTTAAAAAATAAGGCTCTAATTCCATCCTATTATACGAGACTTCGGTCTTTATTGTCCGCCACAGGAAATCATCTGATCTTTTCTTATAAATTGTACCTGCATCCTGTCCTATGTGAAACCCCATCACTATATAATGCAGCGCTAGCATCGCCCCCACCGGAGGCGTATCAATTTATATTTGCCATCTGTCGCCAGTGGTGACAACTGGGAACTAGAAGAATGGCCATTCCCAGTTGTCACCACTGGTGACGCCACCACTGGTGACAAATGGGAAAAATATTCCCATTTGTCACCAGTGGTGGCGTCACCAGTGGTGACAACTGGGAATGACCCTCGGGATCCCATGAAAATAGGGAAACATTAAATTTTTATAGGAATTTCTCCGTCAATTATGGGCCAATTTAGAAAAATCTTTTTTATTAATGACGCGGTGGTTCCACATGCATTTTATTGGCTTCAATTGAATAGTTTTTGAGTTTTTTTTTCTTTTGAGAGAATGATCTGCGTTCAAGCAGAGGCATAATTAAACTATATTGTAAGTACCTATTAGAATTATTGTAAAGATTCGACCTACCTTTTTTATTGATTTATACATACAGTATTAGTTTAATACTTCAGGTCAATGTTGTTTACATTGCAAGGCAGGTGTAGGGACTGCAGGGTACCATAACTCAAATGTGAAATACTTCATTAAAGTCGGTTTTTTTCGCACAAAAAAGTTTTTATATCATATTTATTCATTTATTACCGAAGACCACTGATTAATAAGTAAAGATGTACCTCTTACCCGCCACGACTCTTTTAAAATTTAATTTAATTTTTGAATTGTTTTTTTTTATATGGACGGTTTGTTACGGTCTGCGTCGTAGTTACATGTATATTTGAACATGAATGATGGAACCCAGTTTTTGTAACCATATTTTGATTTAAAAGAGTTTCTTGCCCGTTCTTCTCTGCCTTGGAATGGGCAACTAGCTTCATATTTCTGACTGGCTGACCCCTTGAAAATTCGAAAAAGCCTGTAATTTATTTGAAATAAATGCTTTGAGTTTGAGTTTGCAATTTGACTAATCCAGCAACAACCAAAAAGTTTTCCAAACCAATCGAACAAATATAGAAAACGAATCGATATTCCTTTTAATGCTTCAGCTCAAACATATGACAATGTCACAAAAGGCGGGCTACACAATGGATTTCATAAATCGCGGTTAGCTGCTGACGTAAGCAGTGGATGCGGGCCGCAGGTGTGCGCCCCGCCTAATACTTTACCTGTGAGCGTGCATTTGATACAATTTTATGGGAAATCTCGGTAGCCATATTATTTTATGGGATATTCAATGTGTATGGTTGGCGAGTCTTTTTTAAGGTTGGGAAATCATCAGATAATGAGATGACTCATCCAGTTGTGGTTGGAGCGGAAGGGAGCGTCACACTCTTACTGACTAAACCCCGTCCGTATTCCTTCCTCAGCCCTTTGTGTTACGGTGAGTAATGGGTAGCCCAGCGTCCGATCAGGACCAGGCCCGTGCCGGACGGCGCGTACGTGTTCCACGCGCGCCTCAAAGAGATGTCAGTATGTGTAGAGGCCCGTTAGGTCCGAAACCTGCCGGGTAAGCGGGATTGTCCGAGAGGGTTACCGCTACTCTGAAAAATAAAAGGCTAAGGAAGGAACTTGGATGGGTTTTAGTCAGTAAGAGTCTGACACTCCCTTCCGCTCCACTCAGAGCGGGAGGAGTCATTTGATGATTTCCCACCCTCAAAAAAGAAGAAAAGCTCTTTGTGTGCTGGGGTAGCGGTAATCCTTTCGGACAATCCCGTAGACCATGGTTGGTAGGTCTTGTGGAAGTAAGATATTCTCTCAATCATGTGACCGTCAATGAGCTTCCTATATAATGTCCACTGTTGAAGTAAATGCTTGAGCCACAAATAGATTGGAGACAGTGATAAGGTCATTAAACGTACAAGGGGGTCCGGGAGGTCCTCTTCACATATAAATCCAAAATTGTTTTAAATGCATCGTCAGAGCTACTTTCAGGCCTATATTTTTATTGTTCAAAAGTCAGATATGTTCTCAATTCTATTCTTATTTGTTACTAGCGTCTTCGTTTGAAGAATAGCGGATGTCTACGTCAATATCTGTATGCCAAATTTTGGCCCAATCCGTTCGGCCTAAAGTTTGTCAACCCTATACATCTGGCCTGTCCATAGGTGTAATATTTTTTATTAATATTCATATTGGGGTGATGTATGTATAGCAATTCAGAGGATAGGAATAGTATTGAATGTAATGTTTTACTCTAAATTTAAGAACATAACATCACGCCTTGTTTCCCCGAAGGATTGGGTAGAGTTCAAATTCAAATTGCACATAATGACGAGTTATGCGAGCATAATGTATAGAACAGCTGATTTTTTCGGGATTTCAGATTTGTGTCCATTGTAAAAGTTGTTCATAGTGATGAGTACAATGACCCCTTAACATATTGCCCATGAATTCAATTTCACCCTGTATACATAATATATTCAAACACCATCGTTCTTCTTGACAAATTGAAATAACTTAAAAGTAGCAATATTATTACTAAAAGAGTGTCCATGGAGTTCCTTGCCCGTTCTTCTCCATAGGTACAGAGGCCAGCACATCAAGTTACCACAATCTGTCAAATTTCTTTGATAGTATTTCAACTTTATTGCAAAGACATAAGGTTCATTTTTAAATGAGAAAATTTGACAGTTAGGGATAGCTTGATGTGCTGGCGTCTGTACCTACTGCTTTGGAATGGGCAACTAGCTTCATCTCTCTGACTGACCGACACCTTGACAATTCAAAAGTGCCTGTAATTGGTTTATTTGAAATAAATACTTTGAGTTTGAGTTAAAACATTGTAACTCCACATCTAGGTATCATTAAGTAATTTCACATGCTCTGCGAAACGGAAAGGAAGCTAAAAGTACCTAAAGAAATAACTGAATAGCTGAAAATGAGCTATTGTGAATATGAGCCATTATAGTAAGCTGTGAAGAGTTCAAATAGGAATAAAAGGTAGCCGTTCGGTGCTAGTGGACCACGGAATAGTAAATAAATAAAGTGTGAATTAGTGAACAGTCAATATGTGATAGTCTAGTGGTGTCACCGGACTGCCAAGTCATAGGTCTCGAGTTCGAACCCAAGACCTCTGATTTTACGGATTCATTGTGCATATTGTAAAATTATCTCTTGCTTAAAAATCGGTGAAGGAAACATCGTGAGGAAACCAGCATGTCTGAGAGATATTTCTCAACAGCATGTGAAGATAAGTCAGAGGCCCATGGGCAGCTTAAAAACTCTGACACCTGGTTAGTCACTAACCACACGAAAAGAAGAAGTCATCATCTGCCTTCTAGAAGTGAACAGTCAAAAGTCAAAAAAGTAACGGTGGAGTTTCTCACCCATTCTTCTCCATACAAAACCACTTTTTGGAGGGGGCGACTATAATCAATTCTATTTCTTGTTCATTTTGACTTTCTAAAGTGCCTTTCTGGTGCCTATTTGAAATAAATGATTTGACTTTGAGTTTGAGTCATTTTGTTAGCAATCTTGACGACACGGTCGCGGGTTCGATTCCCGCACGGAACAAATATTTGTACGACCTGCAAGCACCGGGTCTGGGTGTGTTTCTATCTATAATATGTATGTATTTACAAAAAAAAAAATGTATATAAGTAATTTATCAGCCATCTCGTTACCATAACACAAGCATTAGGTTGCTTAGCTTGGGACTATATGGCGTTGTGTGAAATGTCTATGGATATTGTTATGATATTATTATATTAATCTGATTTGCAGCACTAACCGTATGCGTGTGAATAATATTAATATCATCATCATTCTCCTGCCCTTATCCCATTTTATTTGCGATTGGCGCAACATGTCTTTTACTATACTTCTCTATTAGTCGTCAACTCGGTAGTCACTTCCTTTCCAGCCATAATCATCTTTCACACATTCCATCCATCGTTTATTCGGTCTTCTTCTACTTGTATAGGCATCCACATTCATACTCACAACTTTCCTGACAACATTTTCCTCATTCCTCCGCATAACATGCCCATGACAACCGATTTTCACACAACTTTCCAGTCACCGGTGTCACTTTCAGACTTCCTCTTAAATACTCATTCCGTATTCTACCAAATATAATACTTTTATCCCGGTGGAACGCTCCCGTGGGTTTATATCCTTATTCTATCCATTCGCGTAACACCACCCATCCCTCTTAGCACTCTCATCTCAGCTGCATGCAATTACCTTTCATTTATTAATTTTGTGGCAACAATCTGATCCATAACAGACGGCAGGTCATTCCGCCTCATAACATAGCCATACCACGCAATCACTACATAGTATAAAACAAAGTCGCTTTCTCTGTTCCTATTTCCCTATGTATGCTTAAGTCTTTAAAACTACGCAACAGATTTTGATGCTGTCTTTTTTAATAGATAGAGTGACTCAAGAGGAAGGTTTATGTGTATAATTTGTCGACATATTATGCGAGCGAAGCCGCGGGCGGAAGCTAGTCATTTATAAAATTAAATAATACGATTTTATTTAGTTAGATATTTGAAAATTTTACGGCCAAGTGTAGCCAGACGCGCACACGAAGAGTACGATATTGAACATGTGTTTCGTAATGTTAATTACTTCTCATACGATAAATGTGTAGAGTCAAGTTCTTCCAACTGAACAGACAGCTGTGCTGCTGGGGACTTTGTTGCGCCACTTCTTCTTCCCAGCTACAGCACTAGCGTTTTTGGGGGGTTGTCTTATGTAACTTTGACCTTCAAAAAGTGCTGATTTACAGCCTAATTTGAATAAATGACTTTTGATTTAGATTTTTTGATTTTGAACACTACATAGCACTCCATTTTCAATACTCCGTGTTATAACGTTATACCTACTCTTAACGAAACCGAGTGTCACGTGTTCTTTTCGATATTATGCTTTTTTATGTTCTGCACCATACCTCGGAATCTTCTGTGTACGGAGATATTGAAGGTTCCAAATTGTTTAGGTTTTTTTACTAAAATAAGTTTTACATTTAATCTTCTGTGGCTAATTAACAACAGCCACACCGGTCGATCAATCAGGTAAAGCTACGCTTGTCGAGGTTGGTCTGTGGATGGGTGACCATCTTTACATACCAAAATTCCTCGCGCTTCTAGCGGACTAGTGACCCAGTAAATATTATTTTTGCAAAAAGTTATTCAGTTTGATGTTCATAATGCGTGGATGATGGCTTCGTGACTAGTCTTTTTACACCCTGTATACAACAAAGACGCAATTCAAAGGGCCGCTGAAAACATTTTTACCTACCTACAGATTATTAAAATACCAGCTATACACATAATATTACTCAGTGATACACATGTATTACTCAGTGATACACAGGTGTTACTCAGTGATTTCAATCAATTTCTAATTAATTTCAAAAAATGTTTTGTATCTTTTGTTGTCATATTTCTATACAATGTTTCTTGATGATTACGTAAAGAAAAATACAAGGAATTTTTCGCGTAATTAATTTTTCAGTCCCTTTGTGTTCGATGAAAGGCGAAGTATTCAATGGCAAGTGTGCACGTGTTCGATTTTCTGGATGATTAAAAGTGGAGGTACAGGGTACTATAGACATAGGCGGCCATATTACAAAACAAGGTTTTTCGTTGTACCCAGGTTAAAACCATAGAGCCTTTTTTTCGAAAATTTCGAACTTGGTAAAATGATTACAAGAACGGTCGTTAAACTTAAGGTGAATCCTCCAACCAGCCCGCGAAATTCAAATTTTCTTAAGTTTTTTGCAATTTGCAGGCCAGTGATAGGTTGTATGTTGATGAACATTTGATTCGCGGCTGTAAGACGTATGTAGTTACAGAATTATAATCATCAAAATCATTAATACAACCCTCCGAGCTCATAAAGGTTCCGGAATTACTTTGACCTTGTAAAAAGTCATTTTTACACCTTTATGAGCTAGGAGGGTTGTATTAATGATTTTGATGATTATAATTCTGTAACTACATACGTCTTACAGCCGCGAATCAAATGTTCATCAACATACAACCTATCACTGGCCTGCAAATTGCAAAAAACTTAAGAAAATTTGAATTTCGCGGGCTACCCTGGAACATCAAACTTAAGTCTTTTTTTTTTGTTTATTGGAAATCATCAAATGACTCCTCCCGCTCTGGGTGGAGCGGCAGGGAGTGTCAGACTCTTACTGACTGCAATGTTTCGGGGTAGCCGTAACCCTTTCGGACAATCCTGCTTTATTTACTTATTTAAACTTTTCGCACACAATAAAGGTACAAAGGCGGACTTAATACCTAAGGCATTCTCTACCAGTCAACCAAGGGTGGTGAAGAGATTAGATAGTAGGTGCTTCAAAGAGTAGGAACATGCAAAACATTGAGACTTTTGAGTAGATGAGGTTAAAACCTTATAATAACTGTTTATACTATAATAGGTAAAATACATATTTACTATAATAAATAACTATATTAGATATTATAATATATACATCCCGGCAGGCTTTGGCTCTAAGGGGCCCTTCACATGCTGACATCTCTATGGGGCGCGTGTCCGGCATGGGCCTGGTACAAACTCTAGTGTAAGTTCGCATTTTTTTATTAAGAACTAAGAACATGTTGGGGTCGGCTTCCAGTCTAACCGGATGCAGTTGAATACCAGTATTTTACATGGAGCGACTGCCTATCTGACCACAACCCAGTAACTCATACTATAACTCTTGGTAACACTGACTGTCAGACTTTTCGGCTCTAGACGACCCGTAACGACTGTCAAAGATGCACAAATGACAACCGGGACCAACGGCTGAAGGTTCTTTCCAAGGCACGGAGGAGTCTCGGTACATAAATATAATCAGTAATGTGTATAATAAAATAATTAATATTATCTTGAACATAATAGACCTAATATACTTTTTTTTATTTTTATTTTATTCTAACGTAACTTTTTATTTAACATTTTTCAATATTAATCAATGTACTACTCTGTCAAGAAAGTACCGGGAAAAGATCAATAATACACAAAATGTTTTGTTATTCATCCAAATTTATTTTATCACCTTCAAAGTATGCTCCTTTAGAAACGATACACTTGCGCCAACGAATAATCCATTCATCAAAACATTTTTTAAACGCTGCTTCCGGAATTGAGTTCAGTTCTCGCCGCGAATTCTCCTTTATGTCTTCTATCGATTGAAAACGGGTGCCACGAAGTGGTAATTTGAGTTTAGGAAAAAGAAAAAAGTCAGCAGGAGCCATATCTGGTGAATATGGTGGTTGCTGGATGGTATTTGTTGAGTGTTTGGTCAAAAATTCGTTCACAATGATAGCCTTGTGCGAAGGCGCATTGTCGTGGTGCAAAATCCAAGAATTTTCTTTCCACAAATCTGGCCTTTTTCGTCGAATTTGCTCTCTTATTCTTTATTTACCGTAAGACCTTCCGGTAAGAATTCATAGTGCACAACACCGCGATAGTCAAAGAAAACAGTCAACATGACTTTGACTTTTGATCGACTTTGGCGTGGTTTTTTCGGTTTCAGTTCAGTTGGAAGGCGCCACTCCGAAGCTTGTTGACTAGTTTGCATGTCAAACTCGTAAACCCACGTCTCGTCACCAGTAACAATGCGTTTCATGAATGTTGGGTCCGAACTGACTCGTTCTAGCATGTCCTCAGCGACTTTCATGCGATTGAGTTTTTGGAGAAAATTCAGATCTTTTGGGACTAGCCGAGCAGCAACATGTTTCATACCCAAATGATTAGTTAAAATGGTACGGATCGACTCGTGAGATACAGAAAGTTCGGCGGCTATCTCTCTCAGAGTTGAATGGGGATTTTCAGTCACTATTTTCTTCACTTTTGCGATGTTAACTTCAGTTGCAGACGTTGACGGCCTACCAGAGCGAGGCAAATCTTCCATCACATCTTGACCGCTTTTGAATGCTTTGAACCACTCATAAGCACGAGTTTTTGATAAAGTCGATTCACCGTAAGCCTTCTGTAACATTTTCAGTGACTCCGAACACGAAATTCCATTGGCGATGCAAAATTTAAGACAAACTCTTTGTTCGATATTTTTGTCCATTATGAAATTCGCAATACACACTATATATGATATTACTAAAACCAGCACTGTATTTAATATAAATAACAGATGCAACTCAAACTCCGTGCCAAAATGGAAAACAGTTGTGCCAATCTAACAACTACAAAAAAAACAAAAATTTGAATTTGGAACCATAAACAAATCATCCATTCCCGATACTTTTATGGCTGAATGTATGTATAATTCTAACTGTGACATTTTAATTTGTAATTTTACTTATGGATATTTTCTTAATAATTTTTGTTTTAAACAATTATTGCGTGCCTATTTCCAGGCAGAATGTATATATATGGCTCACTCTTATCTACTCCATCTGTATTTATGAACCTACATTCGTTGCAAATAAATGATTGAATGATTGATAAAGTTGGTCACCCATCCACGGACCAACCAAGGCAAGCGTAGCTTAACCTCATGGATCGACCTGTGCGACTGTTATTACTTAGTCACGAGCTCCTCAAGCTGTATAATCAGACTACAGAATAATTAGTGATCCCAAATATCTTGCGTGTTGTAATGATATATTGTTAGTTATGTAGGTACTCACTAAAATGTTTGTAATTTCATACATAATCTTCTACCTAAACTATGTCGGGTTCAGCTTCCAGTCTTACCAGATGCAAGCTATACAAGCAAGAACACCAGTATTTCTCATAGAGCGACTGCCTATATAACCACCAGAACTCAGTTATTAGTTACCAATATTTTATTAGCCTAGTGGTGTGACCGTCCGCCTGCCAAGTCATAGGTCTCGAGTTCAAACCCAAGACACGCACCTCTGACTTTTCGGATTCATGTGCGTATTGTGTAGTTATTACTTGATTAAAAAACAGTGATGTAAAACACCGTGAAGAAACCGGCATGCCTGAGAGATATTTCTCAACAGCATGTGAAGCTAAGTCAGAGGCCCATGGGCAGCATAGAAACTCTGACACCAGATTAGTTTATAACCACACGAAGAACCAATTTTAAAGCGCAAAAAAAACAAAGAAAATATACGCCACTCGCATTCGACCATAAAGAAATAAAAATTTTGATGAACAGGTACTCAAATAAGTACAGAGTCGAAAGGAAGCCTCTCTCTCATCCGTTATAGGCCTTCAATGTTTAGCTTTGTAGTGAAGGGTTATCGATACGATGTCGCCTATTGAGAGTATAATCCCGCACCAACTTTGTTATCATCGACTTATCTGCTACTTGAGACGTAAGGAAATGTTGGGAGAAAATACGAGAGGTAATGCGATGAGCCGCGTCGTGTGTTAGATGCGAGATAAATCTGGGTTGATTTTATTTGTTGATGCTTCAAAGTCAAAGATTTATTTGTCGATAAATATGGTTGCAAAAGTACTTAAAATGGTAGTATTATAGTAGCTTAACATATTCAGTCATAAGATAATGACATGCAAATTTTTGGTACAATTAGATCATTTAAATTTAAAATGAAGGAATTTATTTTATAGTTTAGAAGGGATTCTCAATTAACCATCTGTGTAAAGCCCTTCTGCAGGTTTTATTTTAATGCTTTGGGAAAGATGGGTTAGAATTGTCACCTAGCGTCTTGGTAAGAGACGGCTTCTCTTTGTCACACTAATAATAATAATAATAAATAAAAATGTTTTATTGACATAAAAAAAGGTTATATACACTTTAGTTTGAAACCCTTACTCCTGAGCTAGGTGAGACCTGTGTTACAGGAGTCAGTGCCTTCATCCGTTCTTTAGAAATGAACAATTTATGCAATAAATCAAACAAGTAAATCACTTAAACTAAGTTTAATGCAAGCCTGCTATTGTTCCACGCGCGCCTCAAAGAGATGTCAGCATATGAAGGGGCCCCTCAGGGCCAAGCCTGCCGGGTAAGCGGGATTGTCCGAAAGGGTTACCGCTACCCCGGAACATAAAGGGCTACGGAAGGAACATGGATGGGTTTTAGTCAGTAAGAGTCTGACACTCCCTTCCGCTCCACCCAGAGCGGGAGCAGTCATTGGATGATTTCCCAGCCTTAAAAAAAAAAAAAAAATATTATGTTGGGGTTATACATACATATACATAATTATGAGATTTACATTTTATATAATAGTATTCAATCATCATCAGTAATATAATGTAATATTATAAAGGTGAAAGTTTGTGAGAGTATGTGTGTTTGTTTGCTAGTTCTTAGCGCTCAAACGGCTGAACGGATCTGGATGAAATTTGACACAGAGTAAGCTTTTCATTCCGGTAATATGTTCCCTTGGGATAATTTCCGATATTCACGCAGGCGAAGCCGCTGGTGGAAGCTAGTTAGGTCTATTAAAGGGAGATATTTATCTGCCCGTCTATAAACGTATTGACGTACAGACACATCAACTTATCCCTAACTGTCAATTTTTCTAATTGAAAATGAACCTTATGATTTTGTAATAAAGTTGAAAACCTATCAAAGAAATTTGACAGATTTTGGTAACTTGATTTGCTGGCGTCTGTACGCTAATTAACTGATCTCTAAAACATTTTTGGGCCTCTATTGATGAATACTTTTTTTTTGATAAATGAGCGTCTTTTTAACTTTCTGACCTTTTCGCACAGTTTGTCGCAGTAACTAAGCTAGGTTATTCCGATCAAACAAGTCAGGCATTTAGCGGGATTGTCTGAAAGTCAGCGGGAACATAAATGGGTTTTCGCTCTACCCAGAGCGTGAGGGGTAATGATTTCCTACCATTAAAAAAAATAGTTAGAACTCAATTTACAGGTCATTTTTTTTCTAAATATTAAATATTATTTTTTATTTATGTTCTCTTATACTCTTACGCAAATTGGCTCTATCTCTATTAATTTACTCTCCTATCGCAGGTATGCTGGAAGAGATTTCTTTAGAAGTAAGCATCACCTTTGTACGTATTTCCTGCTTCGTTTGTGTAATTTGCTTTCTGTATACGGAATCTGGGTTTTTTTTTAGTCTTTAAATCTTATTGAATTTTTAATTGATTGAGGTATTTTTTTTTAATTTTTTGAGACACATCTAGGAAGCTTTTTGAGAATATAGTGGTTTGATGGATAGCCCTCGAAATTCAAATTTTATCAGGTTTTTTTACAATTTTCTGGTCAAATTTCATGAAAGGATTAGGTACTATTTCATGAAATTTGACCTGGATATATAGGGTAATATGAACGTAGAAGGTTGTTTTGACGATTTTAATTATTAAAATTCTGTTTATACCAACTTGCTATGACCGCGAAACATATTTAGACCGACAATCAAACACCTGCAAATTGCAAAAAACGTAAGAAAAATTTGAATTTGTATTTGCGAGCTACCTTGATACTTCCCCTTAAGAGCACTCGGTTCAAATTGGCTATGGTGAGGGGTCAGTTAAATATTTCCTGTACTAATTACATCGGTACAATTAACAAGGTTCCAAGTTCCATAATTCCAAACAAACCCATCATCATTCATTTTTTCAAAATTTTCTCATTTTCTCCTGTAGGTACCGACATTACTATATACTTCGACCCTATATTATCGTTCTCAACTAAGTGCAACCGTAGTTGTGTGTATAGACGAATGTAGGTGATTACCTGATGTGCCCGTAATCAGCCGATCGATTGGTGTACACCTGCAGGGCATATTGTCGTCCGATATTAGATAAAAAAAAAAAAAAAGACAGATATAATGTTTATTCTGCACTAATAAAACGCACATTTAAAAAAAAAAAACGTAACTTAAGGGTACTTTTTAACCAGACCCGTGCCGTACGGCGCGTGTATGTTCCACGCGCGCCTCAAAGAGATGTCAGCATATGAAGGGGCCCCTCAGGGCCAAGCCTGCCGGGTAAGCGGGATTGTCCGAAAGGGTTACCGCTACCCCGGAACATAAAGGGCTACGGAAGGAACATGGATGGGTTTTAGTCAGTAAGAGTCTGACACTCCCTTCCGCTCCACCCAGAGCGGGAGCAGTCATTGAATGATTTCCCAGCATTAAAAAAAAAAGGGTACTTTTTAATGTTTTTTTGATTTATTTATAAACATCGCTTAAAGATAAATAATAACTAGGTAGCGATTGTTTCACTATGCATGTTAAATGTTTGAACGACTCTTAACTTTAAACAACGTTTAAAAAAAACCCCTAATTCTTTGTTCTACGTACTTTTTGGTATTCCTTACAAGAAAAACAAAATCAAAATGGCGTTTCGATCGTGTGGTTATGGAAGTTTAAGGATGAACGCTGTCATTAATAGTAATAAGAAAACATAATTATTTACTTATTAGGTGCTGCCCGTGGCTCCACCTGCATTAATGTTCCACTGCCTATTTCACGCATTCACGGGCGGAGTTTCCTGAAATCCATTCTCAGTTGACGTCTTCTACTCATAATTTACTTCTGTGCCAAATTCCATATTCGTAGGTCCAGCACTTATTGAGATTTCGTGATTAATTTGTAAGTGACCTTTCGCTATTATCCAGTGTGTTAGGTTAAACGAGGGGTGTACTTTCAGGGGGTATAGTACTCATGAAACTGAACAACTTAGACCATAGCTCCAACTCCGAAATACGAAAAAAAATCAGCTGTTCAGTACATATACAGAGTTATGACAGAGGGGCATTAAATTACACTACGTATACTATACGTGTTTAGTATTAACTCGGTACGGTATAAAAATAAAAAGCACCTAAAATGAGGTTTTTATTTTTTCAAACCAACTAAATAGCTTACAAATCAGAGTAAAACGCAACCATAAAAACTGACCTTGTAACAAAGCGGCACCGACGCGCGCGCGCCGGAGCGCTGTTAGGAAAGATCATCGTGTTCAAACGGGGCAAAAACTTAAAAAATCATTTGCGACTAAACTACTGCTCCTATTTAATTCATTTTTGCTACAGAGTTTGAAAAGGTTCCTAGTATAAGCTGTTTAAAGGAAAGCCCCTCTGTCGTATCAACTCTGTATGTTCGCATAATTCGTGAAAATGTATGGAACAGCAGATTTTTTTTTTGAACACGCATTTATGCCACGTTTTGTTAGAATATTGCACTCACTTTTAACTCGAAAGGAACAAAAACCTTAACAACATGCCACATCACTTAAAAACGACTTGAAACACTCAATACCCAGCGCTATCAATTTCAAACGACAGCAAAAACATTAAAACCGTGATACAATTTGTTGTAGCGGTGTACTCTGGCAGGTGTACGGTTGTTCATGGTTTATTTATGCCTTGTCGAGCAGCTATCGATAGTCGGGCTGACCTATCGATGTACATCACTAGCTACGTCGGTCGGTGAAGGTTTTGTATTGTTTGTGAATAGGTAGTGGGGGGATATGTTTTATTAACGGTGTTTGATTTTGTTGTATGCTTTGTTTTGTCTTTTAGAAATTCTTTTTATTCTTGTTATTTGACATTGTAATTTTCTTTTGCTGAAAAAGTTGGCATTACTCAAGTAGGGGTATCGTTTTTGTTTTTGTATTTATTTGTTAGATAGTTAGTCATTTAATTTTTAATATAATTTGTTAACATATTAATTAAAGAAACTCCTTAGTAGGAGTTGCTAGTTAAGTTATGTATGAGCAGTTATGATAGATATTTTCATTTATTTTATTCTGTATATCAAAATAACATCACGCCTTTTTCCTGAAAGGGTTAGGTAGAGATGTACCTATGGTAGGTACACCCACATTTCGCCAGTTATATTTAAGTCCCATGTAACAGGGGGCGAGACTATTGCCATCAGCCGGCCACCAATCCAGACTGCGGGCTGCAATTGAGAAATTCCTAATGAAAAAACCCAATAACACTATGCACGACCTGGGAATCGAACCCGCAGGACCTCATGTCTAGGGCACGCCACGATAGTGGCGGTAAGGCCCCTCTTTAAGGAGTGGCTAGAGAGGCGTCACGGCGCCCTCACCTACCGCCTGACACAGGTCCTCACCGGACATGGATGTTTCGGGAGGTTCCTGCACATCATCAGGCGGGTGGAAACGCCCAGGTGTCACTACTGCGTGGATCGCCTAGAGGACACGGTAGAGCACCGCCGTGTCCTCGTAGAGGTGATCTGCGGCGGCGACCTCTCGCGCCCGGCCCTGGTGCAAGCCACGGTCCGGGGCGAGAGGGAGTGGGAGGCAGTCACCTCCTTCTGCGAAAAACTCATGCTCGCGAAGGAGGTGGCGGGATGGGAGAGAGAAAGGTCCTCCCGTCCCAGACGCCGCGGGAGACGCCCCGGGCGTCGGGACCCACGTGACGACTCCCGGCCACCGTAGGCGCGGGCCTGCGGACGGTGAGTAATGGGTGACTCACCGTCCGATCAGCACCAGGCCCGTGCCGGACGGCGCGTATATGTTCCACGCGCGCCTCAAAGGGATGTCAGCATATGAAGGGGCCCCTCAGGGCCAAGCCTGCCGGGTAAGCGGGATTGTCCGAAAGGGTTACCGCTACCCCGGAACATAAAGGGCTACGGAAGGAACATGGATGGGTGTTAGTCAGTAAGAGTCTGACACTCTCTTCCGCTCCACCCAGAGCGGGAGAAGTCATTGGATGATAGGACCTCAGGTCTGCGGTAGCGGTTTCGACCTAGTGGTCGAAAGCGCTACCGCACCAACGAGGCCGTCTAAATAATTAATCTATTATATGTATAATATAAGTGAAAATAATTTAACTCTCTAAAAGAACTCTTTGTTAGTAAGCGCATCACTCTCCTTCTTTTCGTGTGGTTAGTGACTAACCTGGTGAGGAGCTCGTGGCTAAGTACTGACAGCCGCACAGGTCGATCCATCAGGTTAAGCTACGCTTGCCGGGGTTGGCCGTGAATGGCTGCATATCTTTACATACCGAGACTCCTCCGTGCCTCGGAAAGCACGTTAAGCCATTGATCCCGGCTGTCATTTGTGCATCTTTGACAGTCGTTACGGGTCGTCAGAAGCCCCAAAATCTGACAGCCAGTCTTACCAAGGGGTATCGTATTGCCCAATTACTGGTCTGTGGAGGTCAGATAGGCAGTCGCTTCATGTAAAATACTGGTATTCAGCTGCATCCGGTTAGACAGGAAGCCGACCCCAAAATAGTTGGGAAAAGGCTAGGCAGATGATGAGTGACTAACCTGGTGTCAGAGTTTTTATGCTGCCCATAGGCCTCTGACTTAGCATCACATGCCGTTGAGAAATATGTCTCAGACATTCTGGTTTCCTCACGATGTTTTCCTTCACCGAGCGTATCAATTGAAAACGGATGAACCGATTTTGCTTTTGATTTTGTTTTATAAGGTTCCAGAACAATTTTCAAATTTAGAAAAATCCGTTCGTCTTTCGTTTCTGTGAACTGTTTGTACAAAGACAACGTCTCTTTGTATAAAATAGGATTATTCTTAGTAGTGGTTCCTTGAAAGATTGTCATAAGCTTGCTGTTGTAGCTTCACAGAAAACAATAGAGTCCAGTATTTGCTTCTTAGAAACTACTTTATAGAATGCTGGTTGAAATTAATATTGTTATTGGAAGCGAGGTATACCTTCCTTCCTATTTAACTTCTTGATGATCTAAAATCTATACTAATATTATAAAGAGGAAAACTTTGTTTGTTTGTTTGGTTGTAATGAATAGGCTCAAAAACTACTGGACCGATTTTAAAAATTCTTTCACCGTTGGAAAGCTTAGTTTTCTAGGAGTAACATAGGCTCCCCACGTCCCACGGGAAAGACCACGGGAGCGAAGCCGCGGGCAAAGTGCTAGTACGAAATAAAATGACTTGAATTTATAATTAAAAAATATATAAACACAATATTTTTTTTCAAGTTATACCAAACTGTCAATTTATTACGAGTATCTTCAAATAAATGTACAAATGAAGAATTTACAAACTTACAAACAGTTAAGTACTAAAATATAACCTAACACAAAAACTGAAAAGAATATGCTGTGTACAAGTATTTAAAACTAATAACTAAAATAAAAAGTCCGCCTCTGTACAATTCTGTGCTTAAAGTATAAATAAATCAACTAATTAAAATATGGCGTCGAAAATCCTCCGCATCGCTGTCGACTGGTAATATACCCAAGACACTGGCTATATTGCTACGTTGTACTGCAATACTGAGCCTCTGGCCAATTAATAAACGTGTTTTCTTGTTTCTTTTGTTTTAGGCCAACGAAACAGTTTAATCGTCTCAGTGCTGAACTACTTTAGATTACCTGCAACGCCTCCAACCCTGCCCACGCCGTAATCACATAACAATAGCCACATTTGCAGGCAATACACACCGACCACTTGCGAATATACACAAAGCCCATTGCCAGTATTAAAACTCTGCTCCACAGCGGATCACGGCTAAGTTACGCACGCAAACATAGCTTCGCATTAAATAGAAATATACATAGGCTGGGCTGTCCACTGCGATCCACAGTCACGGTACGCACGGTTGCGTGGATTTTTATTTTGCCTTAATTGCCTTGACTTAATGTCCTATGTCCCCTAGATAGGGCAGAGGGCGTCGACAGAAGTCCTCTACTGTGATCGATTTTGAGCTTTACGCTTCAACTCGCTCCATGCCATTCCGATGCTCGTCGCTTTTGCCCAAAATGGTGCGACGCCACGCTTTCTTTTTCCTTATGGTTTCCAGTCCAAAGCTTGCTTGGGTGATCGTAATCCCTTCGAAGCCTGTGGCCAATCCATCACCACCTGCGACGCTTGATCAGGCGGTCGATCGGACTCTCGTGGCATTTCTCCAACAGTTCTACGTTGGAGATTGTCTCGGGACAGTAAATTCCGAGTTTTTTATTTTAAAGATTGTGAAATCATCAAATCATTCCTCCCGTTGCGGGTAGAGTGGAAGGAAGTGTCAGATTTTTATTGACTAAAACTCATCCATGCTCCTTCCTTAGCCCTGTGTGTTGCGGGGCACCGGTAAGTAACCCTTTTGGAGGGTCCTGCTGACCCGTCAGGCATTGGTCCTAGAGGGCTTCAGGATGCTTTTACGGCTGCCGTGGCGTTGTAGTGCGTCGAGTATGTTTGCGAAAGCACATACGGATGACTTTTATGCCATTATGCGCAAGAAAGCAGCATCCTTACGACAACGTTTACGACCTGTCGGAATGGCATCCTGAAGATGATTGTTGCGAGACCAGACTGCCTCATCCAGAGGCACCTAGTGGAGGCTGACTTTAGGTCTAATATAGTAACTAATAGTAATTATCACTTGCTTAAAATCGGTGAAGGAAAACATCGTGAGGAAACCGGCATGCCCGAGAGATATTTCTCAACAGCATGTGATGCTAAGTCAGAGGCCCATGGGCAGCATAAAAACTCTGACACCAGGTTAGTCACTCATCATCTGCCTAGCCTTTTCCCAACTATGTTGGGGTCGGCTTCCTGTCTAACCGGATGCAGCTGAATACCAGTATTTTACATGGAGCGACTGCCTATCTGACCTCCACAGCCCAGTAATTGGGCAATACGATCCCCCTTGGTAAGCTAATGGTTTGCTTGGTATGCTTGGTAAGGTAATGCTGCCCGCATGAAAACTCTGACACCAGGTTAGTCACTAACCACACGAAGAAGAAGATATAGTAAAGAAGCTCAGAGTTATCTACTAACATTACTAACATAGCAGATAAGCACAAATTGTTACTAATGCCTAACAATCTATGGATGGTAATGTCTGAAATAAAATATTTTTATTTTATCATTTATTTATTTAATACAGAGCGTTTTTTAACATCGTAAATCCAAATGCCACCGCCGTCATTTTCATGACAGACGTGAGTGAGGTCGTTTATGGCGGCCGCCGCTCTTTTTAGCAACCGTAGCTTTGGTACCAGTGGACGGTCGGCTTTAAGCTCAGCTCACCCATACAATTCCTTTACACATGAGCTGTTGGTGCGAATTCGTGCGCCTATATCCGATTATGTGTGAAACGCCCTAAGCGCCCGATGCGTGGTACATCTGTCTATCTGTTTACCGTATTTCAGGTAAGGTTTTAGTTATTTTGGTTTGCTTAAGTGGATAATTACTATGGTTGTACTGATTAGGTTTATTAAGGTGATTATTCATTATCTATCCCAGCAATGATAGCCTAGTGGTGTGACTGTCGGACTGCCAAGTCATAGTTCTCGAGTTTGATCCCAATGCACGCACCTCTGATTTTACGGATTCATGTGCGTATTGTATAATTATCACTTGCTTATAAATCGGTGAAGGAAAACATCGTGAGGAAACCAGCATGTCTAAGAGATATTTCTCAACGGCATGTGAAGCTTAGTCAGAGGCCCATGGGCAGCATAAAAACTCTGACACCAGGTTAGTTAGTAGCTCTGACACCACACGAAAAAAGAAGAGTGATCTGTCCCAAAATTGATCTGAAAATTCATTAACACTTCAGTGTGAGAATGAGACGGAGCTATACAGGTCGCATAGATCCATCTCTTTCGGGAAAATATTGCGAACATTTTCCAGGTTCAGGGGAAAACCCCGGAAAACCTGGTAATTTTTCTCAAAATGGTCTATATTGGCTTACCAGCGTTCCTGTCTTCTGTCGACAGCACTGAAGAGTTGAGAGGGCAAATGTTAGCCTTTTCCCTGGTTAATCCTAAATTGCCGTGCTTGACTGAAGCAGTAAACGCCTGGATAGTGGCTTGTCCAGATACAGGTCGACTCCTTAACCCAAAATTCCATAATTACAAAAAAAATAAAGAACAAAGAAGCAAGACGAAGTAAGAGCGCGGGCAGGCGACGCGATGCGACGCGGTGGGTCTGCGGAACAAGAAATTTCACACGAACGACGTCGCGGTGTACGTATACTAAATTAGTAACGAAGTTAAAACTAAACATAGAATATTTTTGAAAACAAGTAAATGCTACGAGGTTTATTTTTACCGAAAATATAGCTTTTAAATATTGAAGTAACGTAAATGTAAAATAATCGAATCAATTTAGAGAATTCCTTTTATGAATTCCAATAGGACACATAACGATCACTGCTTGGTACAAACGCCAGCACATCAAGCTATCCCTAACTGTCAATTTTTTTCAATTAAAAATGAACCTTAGTTTTTGCAATAAAGTTGAAATACTATTAAAGAAATTTGGCAGATTTTGGTAACTTGATGTGCTGGCATTTGTACGTCATATCTAGCGAATGTCTACTTGGTGTTGCCAGCTATCATTAACAGGCGTATTATCAATGGATTTTCCCTGCATTTTCAACAAAATCGTGATTACAAACAACCAGCATTACGTTTCCTATTGAGCCACGCTATAAGATAAATCAGCTGACTGTAATCCTACTCAAGTTGCATGCGGGTTCCGTACGTTCCCCTGTTTTATGCGGGACTCTGAAAAGTGGAGCACTTCGATTTACATAGCAAGTGGTACGAACTTGTTCCGATGACGCGTAAAATGGGAAAAACGATTCGTGTGAGTAAAACTTTATGGAGAATTAAAAAGAGAACTTTTTAAAATTAATATGGGAGTTTCAACTTACTAACTAGAGTGGGCCACATGTGAAAAGGATGTTTAGGGGAGGACGGGACGGGGGGGGGGGAGTAATACCCACATAAGTTTATTTACGAGTAGCAGCATTGCTTGTGCTAGTTTAAAAGGTGGTAATGCTACTAATATTATAAACGGTGAAAGTTTGTGAGGATGCACGGATATATGGATGTTTGTGTTTTGTACGCAAAAACTACTGAACAAATCTGGAATAAATTTGGTGCTGACATAGATTATAATCTAAAATACCGTCTTTTTCTTCCATACTTCTGTATTGTCGTCATCTCGGAAGTCACTCCCTTTCTAGCCATATCACCTTTCACACAATCCATCCATCGTTTCTTTGGTCTTTCTCTATTTATAAAGCCATCCACATTCATACTCACAACTTTCCCGACAGCATTTTCTTCATTCCTCCGCATAACATGCTTATACCATGACAACCGATGATATGGCTAGGAAGGGAGTAACTACCGAGATGACGACTAATAGAGAAGTATGGAAGAAAGAGACATGTTGCGCCGCCCCAAATAAATTGGGATAAGGGCAGGAAAATGATGATGATGACCATGACAACCGATTTCCACACAACTTTTCAGTCACTGGTGTCACTTTCAGACTTCCTCTTATATACTCATTCCGTATTCTACCACATATAATACTTTAATCCCGGTGGAACGTTCCCGTGGGTTAATTTCAGACATCCACGCAGGTGAAGTCGCTGGCAGAGGCTAGTGCAATTATAAGGACAAAGAAAGAGAGACAGGAATGTTTGTCACAGAAACACGTAGGTGAAAAAACTAAAATAAAAAAAAACTTAGCTTAAAAACCTAGTCAGGAAAAGAACATGTTTTTCACAAGAGAAATTCTAGCTGTTATTTTGTCTCTTAGTCCAAAAATGCATAAGAATATTTTATTTAGTGTTGTTACAGGTGGCTAGCGGCAATAGACAATGGAAAAGTTATTCTGTGAAATTTTTGTTTTGCTTAGAATGACAAGTTCAAAATTGCTTAATTCAGATAAGGTGCTACCTATTTTAGTTAAAAAAAAAAAAAAAACCGACTTCCAAAAAAAACACTACAAAGTGAAAAATAATTTTGATTTCGGAAGTCGGTGTCTTCGGTTTTGTATTTTCATTTTTTGCCACCGACTTCCGAAATCAAAATTATTTTTCACTTTGTAGTGTTTTTTTTGGAAGTCGGTTTTATTTTTTGTAAAAAAGTTTTTATTTTTCACTTTTTAGTTGTGGTACCTATGCAACACCCCCTCCCCCCCAAAATTTTAATACCACTACCTGGTATGTAAAAATGCCTTTAATATTTCAGAAGTTGTTTTGTGGACACATTGATGATAACATCAGAACTAAATTTTCAATGGCACCTTTCATTCAGAATGTATCTTATGACAGTTCTAATAAACCCAAATACTGCTAGGATACATTGTTTTATTTTGAAGTTCTCATGCCAACCTTGCACCTTCCGGCTCCATCATCAGATCAGTTCGATAGTACCTTATAGCCAAAGTGCATTTCATGACAATTCTAATAAGCCCAAACACGGCTAGAATACATTGATTAATTACGGAGTTCCGGTGCCTGTCTTCCGGCTCCATCATCATCACCAGATAAGTTCAATGATACAATTTTCAACAAAACTATTCAGGATTGTATGTTTATTTGTATTGTCATAGTTGCTTAACTATCTTGATTTTGATATGCGAGTGTCAAGTTCCGTTAGCCATATCTGATCTTCTTCACCAGTTCCACTTCATCAAATGTTACTTTTTGACTGTAAACGCTTGATTTCTCGATGAAAATATTAAAATTACTATATAGTTGCCTATAATATTAATTGAGGAGTTCCCTCGATTCCTCATGGATCCCATCATCAGAACTGGATTTTGAAATAATGGGACCAATCCGGAAGCATATCCTTTAAAGTTTAAAAAAAAAATTGCAAATCCATCCATAAACAACGGAGTTCTGAGGTAACAAACATAAATAAAAAAAAATTAAAAAAAAAAAATACAACCGAATTGAGAACCTCCTCCTTTTTTTGAAGTCGGTTAAAAAGGGCTTCTGACTAAACGTAACGACTGTCATAGATCAACGAATGACAGCCAGGACCAACGGCTTAACGTGTTTCCGATCCACGGACCAACCCCGGCAAGCGTAGCTTAACCTGATGGATCGATTTGTGCAACTGTTATTACTTAGCCACGAGCTCTTCTAAATGATTATATTATGTTATATACTACTCTGTCAAGAAAGTACCGGGAAAAGATCAATAATACCTACACAAAATGTCTGTTATTCATCCAAATTTATTTTATCACCTTCAAAGTATGCTCCTTTAGAAACGATACACTTGCGCCAACGAATAATCCATTCATCAAAACATTTTTTAAACGCTGCTTCCGGAATTGAGTTCAGTTCTCGCCGCGAATTCTCCTTTTTCCGGTTTCGGTTCAGTTGGAAGGCGCCACTCCGAAGCTTGTTGACTAGTTTGCATGTCAAACTAGTAAACCCACGTCTCGTCACCAGTAACAATGCGTTTCATGAATGTTGGGTCCGAACTGACTCGTTCTAGCATGTCCTCAGCGACTTTCATGCGATTGAGTTTTTGGAGAAAATTCAGATCTTTTGGGACTAGCCGAGCAGCAACATGTTTCATACCCAAATGATTAGTTAAAAATGGTACGGATCGACTCGTGAGATACAGAAAGTTCGGCGGCTATCTCTCTCAGAGTTGAATGGGGATTTTCAGTCACTATTTTCTTCACTTTTGCGATGTTAACTTCAGTTGCAGACGTTGACGGCCTACCAGAGCGAGGCAAATCTTCCATCACATCTCGACCGCTTTTGAACGCTTTGAACCACTCATAAGCACGAGTTTTTGATAAAGTCGATTCACCGTAAGCCTTCTGTAATATTTTCAGTGACTCCGAACACGAAATTCCATTGGCGATGCAAAATTTAAGACAAACTCTTTGTTCGATATTTTTGTCCATTATGAAATTCGCAATACACACTATATATGATATTACTAAAACCAGCACTGTATTTAATATAAATAACAGATGCAACTCAAACTCCGCGCCAAAATGGAAAACAGTTGTGCCAATCTAACAACTACAAAAAAAACAAAAATTTGAATTTGGAACCATAAACAAATCATCCATTCCCGATACTTTTTAGGGTTCCGTACCTCAAAAGGTAAAAACGGAACCCTTATAGGATCACTTTGTTGTCCGTCTGTCTGTCTGTCTGTCTGTCTGTCAAGACCTTTTTTCTCAGGAACGCGTGGAGGTATCAAGCTGAAATTCATATCAAATACTCAAGTCTATGGTCTCTTGGAGCTGTGAAAAAATCAAACTTCTAAGTCAACGCGATCAAAAGATACTCCCGTTTATGCCGCAAATTTTCGACACTCGCAAGGGAATCAAAACCTACAGGGTACTTCCCGTGAACTCAGAATCTTGAAATTTGGTACGAAGCAACGTCTTATAACACAGATAAAGGAAAAATTGCGAAAAGCATAAATTTTTAGTTACATCATATAATAAAAATATTTTTAATAATTTTGAACTTATTACCCCTTTACTCATGAACGCGTAGTGGTATTATATTGAAATTCTTAACAAATACTCAAGTCTATAATATCTTTAAGCTGTAACAAAATCAAACTTCTACGTCAACGCAATCAAAAGATACAGCAATTAAAGCCGCATATTTTGAAACTCGCAACTACTCGCAAGGGAATCAAAACCTAAAGGATACTTCCAGACGACCTGGAATCTTGAAATTTGGCATGAAGCAACGTTATAAAGTACACATATAGGAAAAATTCCGAAAATCTTAAATTTTTAGTTACATCACATAGTATATTTTTTTTAATAATCATAAACTTACTAGCTGACCCAGCAAACGTTGTTCACCGATTAAAAAAAAAAAACAGATGTTGGCCGATTCTCAGACCTACCCGATATGCACACAAAATTTCATGCAAATCGGTTCAGCCGTTTCGGAGGAGTTTGGAAACAAACACCGCAACACGAGAATTTTATATATTAGACTTGCTGACCCAGCAAACGTTGTTATGCGATTAACAAAGAATTAAGCTTTAAAGAAATTTGTTGATAAACAATTTTTTGCCGAACTCACACTTGTTTCAAAAAGATCAAAGTCGAATTGTTTGCACACTTTATTAAAATACCTAGTAACACGTACAACGTATGAATTTTGTCTATAGTTAGTACTTGCAAATGGCACCCGTAGTGGTGGATTGAATCGTTTGGACTTGCTGGGAACATTTAAGTAAAAAGATGACATAATATCAGAACAATTTATGTCACTTCGAACCGTCTTTAATAAAAATATACAGTCGGAGATTTCACGACGATTAATCAGTGGTAGGAGATGATATTTTTTACAGAGACTGAGATAGTTCTTGGACTGATACGAAACCCCTTGATGAAAGCATAAAAATTTTATGAATCTTTTTTGTACGCGCTCAATACGGTCAATGTATTTGTGATAGCATGGATTCCATATTTCGGATGCGTATTCCAAGTGACTTCTAACAAAAGTGCAGTATAGGATCTTTAACGTTTTAGCTTGTGTGAAGCACTTGGATAATCGCATTATGAAGCCAAGGGATTTTGAGGCTTTAGCGACGATGGTATCAACATGCTTATCAAAAATAAGTTTGGAATCGTGATGAACCCCCAGATCACGAATAGTATCACATCTAGGTAATATATGACCACCAAGAGTATATGTTGTGGCTAGGACTGACCGTCTACGGGAATACGTTACAACCGAACATTTTTTGGGATTGAGATCAAGCTTACTTTTTTGGCAGTATACTTCCAGATACTGTAAATCAGTTTGGAGTGCGATCATGTCCGCAGTCGATGAAATGGTAGCATAAATTTTCATGTCGTCGTCTATTAAATACCTACTGATAATTACATGGAAAAACATGGTTTTTAACCACAATGTTAAGTTTGATTTTAGGATAAACTATTCATCCCAACTTCAGAAGCATTGTGTGTGGTCTGACACAAACTCAGCCGCTTTTTTTACTCATTATACCATCAACATAAAAAAAAGAACTCAGGTCATTGACATTAGCAATGTAACTTACCACAATAACTTAGCTACTTTACAATCGAACCGACAGCACCGACCGTTTCTTATTCTATACAAAGCTTTATTTCTAAGCTACGCGCTCCGCTCGCTCGGCTCTCTTCGCTCCAGCGCAAGGCCCAGGTGCGAACCTCTAACATATTTATTGCTTTCCGTAATCAATTGCGTCTATACATAGATGTTATTTCATTTGTTTACTTACAAACTTCTATGTTATTCGTATGTTCGATGGATAAATGTCGAGTTGTTATTGTGTATACGGTTAACGTGTGGTCAGCGGGATTATCTGAAAGGGCAACCGCTGCCCCGGAACACAAAGGGCTAAGGAAGGAACATGGATGGGTTTTAGTCTGTAAGAGTCTGACACTCCCTTCCGCTCCACCCAGAGCGGGTGGGTTCATTTGATGATATCTTATCCTCAACAAAAAAAATGTGTAAACGTGTGAGGTGTTGTTTTAGTGAATAATCTTCTTTTCTTCTCGTGTTTGTGTTTTTTTATGCTGTCCATGGGCCTCTGACTTAGCTTCACATGATGTTGAGAAATACCTCTCAGGCATGCTGGTTTCGTCACGATGTTTTCCTTCACTGATTTTTAAGCAAGTGATAATTTATACAATACGCACATGAATCCGTAAAATCAGGGGTGCGTGCCCTTGGTTCGAACTCGAGACCTTTTACTTGGCAGTCCGACGGTCACACCACTATCACTGCTTATTAAATAATTATGACGGATTGGTTAATCCGTTTAAATGTGATGATGATCAAGAGTTTTTTGAGGTGGAATTTTAACATGGTGCTCACTAAGCGACATGCGGCTGCGAAAGCGTAGACGCACGAATAGCTGCAGCAGACACTATTCTTAAATGTTGTTCAAGGCTTCTGCACACATGACGTGAGCGTCGCGCATGGCAACGTTAGGCCAAAAAAGCTGCATACTCTCACTACTAGTCGCAGCGACTAGACGTACTTTGCACACCTGACGACAATTGGATGTGCACCTTACCTTTCGCATTGATTTCTCCAATGAAACTGAACGCGATTAGTACACCTAAACCGCTTTTCAGAGTGTCTACATAGTTGGGGAAGTTTGATACTGACAGATCTTAAACGTAGTTGGATGGTGAAATTTGCACTTCATCTCTTATTAAGCGAGATGGTCCGAAAGGGTTACCGCTACCCCGGAACACAAAGGGCTATGGACGGGACATGGATGGGTTCTGGTCCGTAAAAGTCTAACAGTTCCTTCCGCTCCACCCAGAGCGGGAAGAGTCATTTGACGATTTACAACTGAAAAAAAAATCTCTTATTAAACAGGATTTCATGACGATCAACCGGAACCATCGACGAAATTACGAAGCTCAACATATTACAAGAAAATCAGAAATCGTACAACCTTCATAGAAATTAATCAGACAAGAAAATTGGATAAATTAAGCTTCAAAGTAAATAATTTTATGTTTTCCTAAGCCCGCTCATCTATAAGCTGAAAGCATTTTCCAATCCGCCTTAACTAAAATTTCGTTTAAACTTAACATTATATTGTAACATCATAGCTGTATTTCCCGAAGAGCTAAGCAGAGGAGTATGTAGGGTCAAATTAAATAGCTAGCCAAGCTTTGCAGACGTGATGAGGATCGATGTAAAAATATAAAAGATGCGATGATTTTTTTTGGGGTCAATGATTGCATCCAGTAATGATCCTTAAAGTATGGGTTAAGAAAATCTGTTTAGTTTTTTGTTTTGTTTTGTTTAGATGGCGAAACTCATCACATATGTAAGGATGACACTAAAATATATAAATAAACTGATATTTACACTAAAGAGCACAAAAAATATATAATATATTATTATTATCGTTTTTTGTTAAGATAACGATACCCGACACGTTTGCAGAGTTTTGCGAGCTAATTTAAATTGACCCTGCATAATACCTACTTAATTTCGCCACTTAACAAGGAGCCAGCCTAAGCGGCTGATACTAAGAAATTCCAAATTAAAAACCCGACCTCAGAATCGAACCAAAGACCTCTTGCTAAACAGCATCACTTACAACCACTAAACCAACGAAGCAATTTTGCAGAACAACCAACTAATTTCAGAAGGCGATTTTCCCGCCACATTGTAGAACAACCTGAAAGCAAGTATTAACGTAAAATGGCCACATTTACAGCGCAACAACTCTCGTGTGGGGTCCAGCTATTATACAAATTTGCCGGGCAATAAAGAATATTTATGAAGGCACCTTTGCACTGTAATTACCTTAGGATGTAGACGAACAATTTATATGTAAAGCAGGTATTGTAATGGGGCTCGAAGCTGTATACGTTGTAAATAGGGGAGGGACGTATCGATAAGAGTGAGATTATTGGTTTGAGTTGGTTAAGTGGAGAGTTAGGTGTTTCGTAAAATATGGTGCTGAGTTTTTGCGTGATTTATTTGTAGGTTGACGGTGCAAGCTGTTTTGTTATGGAGGAATCGGTGAAGGAAAACATCGTGAGGGAACCGGCATGCCTTTTTTATGGTTGGAGAAAAATTACACCTCCCGCTCTGGGTGGAGCGGAAGGGAGTGTCAGACTCTTACTGACTAAAACCCATCCATGTTCTTTCCTTAGCCCTTTATGTTCTAGGGCAAAGGTAACCCTTTCGGGTAATCCCGCTTAAATTAAAACTGGCATGCCTGAGAGGTATTTCTCAACAGCATGTGAAGCTAAGTTAGAGGCCCATGGGCAGCATAAAAACTCTGACACAAGGTTAGTCACTAACCGCATGAAAAGAAGAAGATGGAAGACTGATAGAGTTCATTCAGTAGAGGACATTTACCTGACAGATACTTTTATTTATAAAAGCGAAAGGTCACTCATTCATACATTCACTCACTCACTGAATAATAATAAAATTTAAAAACCTACTGGACCTACGTTGAAGGAATTTCGCACAGAGGTAGATTATGAGTAGGAGACGATAGCTAAGAAGGGCCGGGCCCGAGAGTTCGCCGCCAACTGCCTCTACGAGGACACGGCGGTGCTCCACCCAAGTGGGGCAGGTTTCCACCATGTGCTCCACCAAATCCTTAGGGCGATCCTCGCATTGATGACACCCGGGCGTTTCCTCCTGCCTGATTTTGTGCAGGAACCTCCCGAAACATCCATGTCCGGTGAGGACCTGCGTCAGGCGGTAGTTGAGGGCGCCGTGACGCCTCTCTAGCCACTCCTCAAAGAGGGGCCTTACCGCCACTATCGTGGCGTGCCCTCCATGGAATGGCACCCTAACTCTTCCGGGATTACATGCGTGATGGTACGATATTAATTGTAATAAGTTTTTGATAGTGCGTCTACAGGATGAGACTAAACTATGTAGTTAGCGAAATCCGTACACGCGATGGGTATCAAGATCTGAAATAGATCGAACACAATTTTTTTTGAGTTCAACCATCGCTGGTAAAGTAAAAAATTCAAGTTTGAGTTGAGAAAAACTATTTTTCTTTGTTTGATCGTGTTTAAACATCGTTATCCATTTTTCTGCGAAGTTTAGAACAATTAAATTGATATTTCACAGCCAACGGTCGTTGACCCTAAAAAATATGTTGGGGTCGGCTTTCATTCAACCGGATGCAGCTGAATACCAGTATTTTACATGGAGCGTTTGCCTATCTGACCTCCATAACCCAGTAACTGGGTAATACGATACCCCTTGGTAAGACTGGTTGTCAGATTTTCGGGCTTCTGACGACTCGTAAGGACTGTCAAAGATGCACGAATGACAGCCGGGACCAACGGCTTAACATGCTTTCTGAGGCACGGAAGAGTCTCGATATGTACAGATGTTCACCCATCCACGGCCAACCCTAAAAAATTATATCATCAATTTTTTGTTTAATACTTAGATATCGATGCACGACTACAGAGTTTTGCTAGTCTATTTATTTTGACCCTGTATTGATTGAAGTAGGTATGTAAAGACGCTAGCACATCAAGCTATACCAAAATGTCAAATATACCCAATTAAACATCAACCTTATACTTTTGTGATAAAGTTAAAAATCTATCAAATAAATTTGACAGAGAGTAGCTTGATGTGCTGGCCTTTGTATAAAGTCTGTTTCCACGTTTTGATAAAAAAGAATCCCCCAAACGTGTAGAAACAATTTGCAAAACATAAAATGCAGTGCTGCAAATTGTAAGTGCACCTTTGGGAGGCCAAAAGTAATAATATTAACAGCGAAGCAATAAATAAAAAACACAGAATTTCTACTGAATGCGCCAGAGGACATGTATTGACCTTATTGGTCTTCTTCTCTTCGTATGGTTAGTGACTAACCTGGTGTCAGATTTTATGCTGCCCATGGGCCTCTGACTTAGCTTCACACGCTGTTGAGAAATATCTCTCAGACATGCTGGTTTTAAGCGGGATTGTCCAAAAGGGTTCCCGCTACCCCGGAACATAAAGGGCTAAGGAAGGAACATGGATGGGTTTTAGTCAGTAAGAGTCTGACACTTCCTTCCGCTCCACCCAGAGCGGGAGAAGTCATTGGATGATTTCCCAGCCTTAAAAAAAAGACATGCTGGTTTCCTCACGATGTTTTCCTTCACCGATTTAAAGCAAGGTGATAATTATACAATACGCACATGAATCCGTACAATCAGAGGTGCGTGCCTTGAGTTCGAACTCGAGACCTATGACTTGGCAGTGCGATGTACACACCACTAGGCTCTCATTGCTTGCTGCTTGTTCGCTAATTAGTAATCTGAAATTAACGTTATGGTGCAATAGCTAAGCTTAATCTCGATTTCGAAATACGTCGAATTAGCCCGCCAGCGTCCCGTGGGTGCTGTAAGAGCGATTATGAGATTATTTCTGGAGAACTGTGTCCACCTGTACTCTGAATGTGTACTCAATTCTGTGATTATAATCCAGCTGGAAATTATCCGGATAAAACCGGACCCAACATAGCTTGCAGACTAAACCAACGGACGTGGCAGTGGGCTGGCCATGTTTGTCGAAGGACCAATGGCCGGTAGAGCAGACGAGTCCTGGAGTGGAGACCGCGAGTGTGAGCCCCCCAGCTAGATGGACTGTTAACCTTAAGAATGTGGCTGAACAGCATGTGCAGCTAAGTTAGAGGCCCATGGGCAGCATAAAAACTCTGACACCAGGTTAGTTACTAACCATGCGAAAAGAAGAAGACTTATTGTCAGAACATAACATTGGAAAGATGCGGTTTAGAATTTTTAATTGTTCCTAATAATAATAATAATAATAATTTATTCAAAAAGTAAAGTGGCAGAATATAAAAATAAAACTTAGGAAAAACAATTGGTAACATAATGTTAAATATGCCTGCACTAGGATATACCTTGTCGCAGGCGATAAAAATGCTTATTATAATTATTACCTACAAGGAAAATTGGATTCTTAACAATATTTAAAACATGTAAAATATATAGTGACAAAAATTTAAAATTAATTAACATAAAACTAAATTATAAATGATCTACTTAAACTAGGTTAAAGTGTATGTTGCACAAATTAAACACGCGCGTTGTAAACAACGCGCAGACGATTGTAATTTTTGCTTCGACAGCGATAGTCCGAGTGTTAGTAGGACAGTGCAGCGTAACACAGAAGTCCAACCTTGAGTTTGAAGTGACTCAGGCACTAGGTGCCCTCATATGTATGTGTATGTGTGTAAAACGCGCCCCTTCCCGCGTGCTTGTACTATGATCTGCAGAACTGTCACTAAAGCAGTGCGTTGACAACCAGCGATCGTTTCACTTGTCTACATACCTACGATCTATCCTCATTGTGTAACAGTTCCCAACTATTAAAGTTGTTATTCCGCATTAAAATGCATTATTTGTTTTAAATGTGTATCGATAATGAAACTATTTCAATAGTTTGGTCATTCAATATTATTTAACAGAATAATATTAAATAAATAATAAAAAAAAAAAAAATACTTTATTTCAGACCTTGATCCATATGTTGTTAGTAATACACACTACTTAAACGCTATGTTAGTTTTAAAAGTAATTAAAAATAATAAGAAAAGCACTAATTCATATATTTGTTGCACTCACCTGACGCGCCGGGTACATGCACATGTACACGCACCCAATGCGCCATAATGGTGAAACATGGTTTATCAATATTGAATGACTAGATTATTTAACTATTTGTCTTCAGTAGGTTTTGATTTTTTTACGGTTGGGTCGGTTTTATACTTACATCTTCTACGTAGAAAATTAATAAAGTAAAACCGTAATTATTTGAGGTTTTTGAGTATTTCTTTTACATATTATTAATTTGTTTTTTGTCAGTTGACTCGAAGATATTTTTATTTATTTATCTAGAGCAACTTATCCATTGCATACCGGCTAACCCAATTCCCACAAATGTCTAGTTCTACCTTTATCGAAGCAAGATAATTAGTGCGCCTATTTATACGTCACTACGCAGTTTGTCGGGTAGCTTTGTGTACGGACCGGTTAATGCGCCCAATATTGTTTAATTCGCTGCGGATTGCTTTCTAATTATGCGGACAACTGTACTGTATTGGAAGTTTGTGATTAAGGTTTGTGTTAATGGTGGTTTTAGCTAATTAGCTGTTTTCATGTATTTCTAGGTAATATAGGCGCACCACACTGACGTCACGCAAAATTCTGCATCGCGCAAGTATAGTTTACCGCAGCACATATATACAATTCCGACATCAAACTATCAAATAAATTTGACAGTTTGGGGTAACTTGATGTGAGGAGCTCGTGTCTAAGCAATAGCAGCCGCACGGAGGTTAAGCTAAGCTTGCCGGGGTTGGTCCGTGGATGTGTGACAATCTATCATGTACAGACTCCTTGGTGCCTCGGAAAGCACGTTAAGCCGTTGGTCCTGGCTGTCATTCGTGCAGCTTTGATAGTCGTTACGGGTCGTCAGAAGCCCGAAAGTCTGACATCCAGTCTTACCAAGGAGTATCGTAATACCCACTTACTGACTGGGTTGTGGAGGTCAGATAGGCAGTCGCGTCATCATTTTTGAGGAAAAATATTTTAAAAAACGTTGTTTAATGAAAGATAATTCATTGCACAATACTGGGATTTATTTATTCTGCCTGGAGCCAATTTTTTTTTAAATATTTTTTTATACATAGTTCATGTTAAAGCTACAGAACCACTGGCCTAGCTAACACTCCTAGGCAGCACTTAGTCCAAACCAATGGGCAATGTCTTTTGACAGTTTGGGGTTACTTGATAATATGCTGGCCTCATATTACATTTTTCATTTCCCTTCGTTCTGTTACCAGTCTACCCGCTATCACCAACCTGTCAAAAACACACGTCAAAATTATCGATTGTCATTCCGTCCTTGATGTTTACCGACTTCCGTGGAGTTCCGCTCCTCCGTTGAATTCGTTTGCGTACGGAACCCGTTTTATAGCGGAACTAACTTCTTTGGAATTGATTTAAATTAACGAAGACTGTAAAACTTTATGTAAGGGCCCTTGAATACAAATGTAGTTTTAATTTTTGTGCGGGGCCATTAGGTGCGATGGTGAAGCTTTCAAATTTTGGTGTTTTATTGTAGGATTTAAATTTATTGGTTTCATCTGGGGTGGAACGTCAAAAAATTGATGCTGTAATATCACACACTCAGAGAGAACTAAATCTTGTTTTTCCTAACTTGTATTTCTGTAGTGTCACCTCTTCTTCTTTTCGTGTGGTTGGTGACTAACCTGGTGTCAGAGTTTTTAAGCTGCCCATGGGCCTCTGACTTAGGGCTATTACGCACTGTCGACTAGTCGCCGGCGACTCAGTTGTCGACGACTGTAATATTGTATAGTTTAAATAGGTGTTTACGCACTAGTCACCGGTTGCCCGGGCGACTCGGCGACTCGCCGCGCAGTGGCGACGCACAGGCAACTGCCGGTCGCCGGCGACCAATAGGAGCACGGTTTCAAATGAAAGCATTCACACTGCGAGCAACTGTCGTAACGACCGGACGGCCGCGCACAATGAGTTTTGACACGGATAAATTTATATCGGAAATACAATCCCGAAAAGCTATTTGGGATTTACAAAGTGAGGAATATGCTAATCGGGATTTGAAGAAAAAACAGTGGGAAGAAATAGTGGAGTTATTTGGAGGTGAAGAATTATCAGACGAAGAAAAAAAAAACTCAGGTAAGTAAGAAATGCCATTTATTTTTTATTAATTAATACTGCTCATCTGCCAAGATAATTGACCCTCAGTTGTAAAGTAATCAGCAAATACATCTCTGTATGATGCACCACGTCGCGTAGCTCTTTGGAAACCGTTTGGGACTTCTTCAAAGCCAGGAATGCTCAGGGTATCTTCAAATTTATATCCGTCTCTTTCTCGGACATAGTTGTGAAGAGCGCCACATGTTTTGATGATGCATGATACTAGATCTAAATTCACGTTGATAGGTCTGTGAAAAATCTGCCTCTTGTTTGCTAATATGCCGAATGAACATTCAATATGGCGTCGTGCACGAGAAAGCCTATAATTAAATATTTTTTTCTTTGTTGTTAAATTTGATCCACCGAACGGTCGCATAATTTTGTCAGTTTGTCCAAATGCTTCGTCACCCACAATAACAAACGGTACTGGTATAGGGTTTGTCGATGAAATGGGCTTAGGTTCGGGTATTTGCAAATCATTGTTCATTAGCTTTTGATAAAACGTTGAATTTGTAAATATAGTTGAATTGCAATCCTTTCCATAGGAACCAACGTCTATGTATATGAACTTATAGTCAGAGTCACAAATGGCAAGCAAAATTACAGAAAAGAAGTGTTTGTAATTATAACACAATGATCCACTGTTGTATGGTTTTATAATTCTTACATGCTTACCATCTACGGCACCTATGCAATTTGGAAAATTGGCCCGTAAATGAAAATCTTTTGCGATTTTTAACCAATTTTCTTTTGTCGGTTGCGGTAAACACATGTCTTTTAGTACAACCCGTATAAAATGACAAACTTCTCTTATTATTTCAGCTATAGTTGAAATCCCAAGTCTGTATGAGTAATGTAAATCTACAAATTTACAACCGCTTCCAAGATATCTGGAATTAAAAAATAATTTAAATATATACATTATTTACAGGTCGTTCACTTCAAAAAAAATGGAAAAATATAAGAAGCTGCTTTTCGCGAGAAGTACGAAGATTAAAAAATACTAAAAGCGGATCTGCTGCTTCCCATAAAACTCCCTATATTTATTATAATCAGCTGTTATTTTTGAAGAATACCGTTGGTAATTTGAACACAGAGAGTAACATTGCTGAACAAGAACATTTGACAAATGATCAAGAACCTTTAGGACCTTACTCGAGAGAAAATATAGTCGGAAGAAAAAAGAAAAAAACGTCAGATGATGGCACCTCCGTTTGACCGATTTGACCTCCGTTCTTCTAACAAAGGATGCACCCAATACTCTTTTGATTTTTTTTTATTTTTCTTTCTTTTTATAATTAGTAGCGCCGCTACTATTGCAAGTTCTTCAACGTCCATTCTGCACGAATGTACTTGGAATACTGTCGCTCGGCTTGGTCTCCGGCCCTAGTTTCCCATGTTTCGGTCGCCGAGGGACTGAGTCGCCGGCGACTAGTCGACAGTGCGTAATAGCCCTTAGCTTCACATGCTGTTGAGAAATATCTCTGAGACATGCCTGTTTCGTTACGATGTTTTCCTTCTCAGATTTTTAAGTGATAATATTATGCACATGAATCCGTAAAGTCAAAAGTGCGTGGCTTGGGTTCGAACTCAAGACCTATGACTTGGCAGTCCGACAGTCACACCACTAGGCTATCATTGCTGTTATGACATGAATAATTGCAGTTATTGTTTTAGCGTCAAACTATGACTTTTGCATGCCAACTGGTAAAATATGGCTGAACCTACCTTTTATCTGTTTATCACCATGTCATCATCTGCCTAGCCTTTTCCCAACTATGTTGGGGTCGGCTTCCAGTCTAACCGGATGCTGCTGAATACCAGTATTTTACATGGAGCGACTGCCTATCTGACCTCCACAGCCCAGTAACTGGGCAATACGATACCTTTTGGTAAGACTGGCTGTCAGATTTTCGGGCTTCTGACGACCCGTAACGACTGTCAAAGATGCACAAATGACAGCCGGGACCAACGGCTTAACGTGCTATCCAAGGCACGGAGGAATCTCGTTATGTGAAGATGGTCACCCATCCATGGCCAACCCCGGCAAGCGTAGCTTAACCTGATGGATCGACCTGTGCGGCTTTTAGTACTTAGCCACGAGCTCCTCCTGTTTATCACCATGTATTGTAACTATATTTGCAAAATAAATTACCTACCAACACATTTAGCGGCCGCACCCGATACTATTTTCTGTACCATTCTACGAAGTAGTAGGTGAAGTTTGTCCTGTCGTGACGAACGACCGCACTTCTGATGCAATTCCAACATCATCCCCCTTCCCCCCATTTCTTACTATATAACCCTGTAGGTCTGTGTTCCACCTGAGGTAAGATGGGCGAAAGCTAGCGTAGATAAACGCAGTTCGTTGTTTTAAGACTTATAATTTTAATTGAAAAGTATGTGTACCAATTCTCGAGTCAATACACACAGATAATAAAAGTTTAACAGAAAATTCGACCACCCATTCCACTTCTTAGTCGAAATTTCACGTGGACGAAGTCGCGGGCGTTAGTCGAGAAGAAGAATCCTATAAAATTCCTTATGTTCTATGTATAACACACACATGTACATGTTCTGTGTATATGTGTATGTATTCCTTATGTTCTTATGTTCTGTGTGTGTGTTATATGGCCAACACCGGACTATCAATTGAAATACAATTCATAAGGAAAAACAATGCTTGAAATATATACCAAAGGGTCCTGTAGCATAACGGAAAGGAAAGGTCCTCTAGAAGTAACAGAGCCGAAGCTGAGCGATGTCCGTTGTGCGTGGATGTGACTCATAGTTGCCTCCAACTTTATTTTTCGTTTTGAGTAACTGTTGTTTCTTTGTGACACGTTCAACGCAAATTAACGTATTTTGAGTAACTGTTGTTTCTTTGTGACACGTTCAACGCAAATTAACGTTTATTTTCTTTCTTTTATTTTATAATTATATTCAATATCCGATATTGAATCTGCCAAGCCTTTTCTCAACTATGTCGGGTTCGGCTTCCAGTCTAACCGGATGCAGCTGTATACCAGTATTTTACAAGGAGCGACTGAATATCTGACCTCCAATTTTAAATATAATTATAAAAGAACAAAAGTAAAATCTACTGCAGACTTGAATATATCCAACGATGCCTAGGTACGTGTTATCAAAGGGAGCTTTATCTCAGTTGGAAGCTGTAGTTGTGAATATTCGTGTCAATAACACATTCAAAGACCTGAGAGGCTGTGGCGAATATAGTGTGGGTTTATGGAGATCGTTAACGGTTGCTGAAATCGGATGTTGCATTTTTACTTTTTGTTTTTTTTCTCCCTGAACAGTACCTCACACTTTAATTTTTTGAGGCAAGTGTAAATCGATTCTACAAATAATACAACGTGGCGCTACAATGGTGACATTAATTTAACTCACGGTTAGGGCTAGTGCCCATTAATCATATGTATAATTGTTGATAGGGTAAAATAATTCGCAAATTCAAACAAATTTTTTTTTCAAACGAACTAAATAATAAAATCAGTTCGCCCACTTTTTGCAGTTTTTTCATACTAATATAATAGTATTGCTTATTCTACTAATATGACCGCTACGCAGCAGTTCTTTAAGTACAGGTTCCTCTAAGATGCCATTTTCTAACATTTAAAATAATAACGTTGAATGGAAATATAATGTTTCACATTTCGTTTCAAAATGTGAAAACGTATGTGTGTTAAATTAATGTCACCGTAGTAGCACCACGTTGTACCTTTAATAAAAATGAAAGTTAGTGAGGATGTTTGTTGCTATCTGCTCTTTGGCACAGAGATACATAGATTATTAAGTGGAAAAACACATAGGCTACTTTTTTATCCCGGTAAAAATATGGTTCCCGTGGGATAATTTCCTACATACATTCCGGTGAAGCCGCTGGCAAAAGCTTGTACAGACGCACATCAAGCTATCTCTAACTGTCAAATTTTCCCAATTCAAAATGAACCTTATATATTTGTGTTAAAGTTGAAAAACTATCAAAGAAATTTGACAGATTGGGATAACTTTATTTGTGCATATCATAAATTAAAGTCGGTTTCCGTGTTTGTCTTTGTGACCACATTCTTCTTTTAAACTATGCAACGGATTTGGATGCGCTTTTATCACCCTTTAGAGAATTTTTCCGGAAGATTTGTGTAGATACATTAATAATTAAACTCACATACAATAAATAAATTGCGATGCTTCGTGATGTCGTAAAAACATGTCAGAATGCATAATCAGTCTATACTCAAACTCAAACTCAAAGCATTTATTTCAAATAAACCAATTACAGGCACTTTTGAATTGTCAAGGGGTCGGTCAGTCAGAGAGATGAAGCTAGTTGCCCATTCCAAAGCTGTAGGTACCTATGGAGAAGAACGGGCAAAAAACTCCATGGACACTCTTTTAAATCAAAATATGTTTACAAAAACTGGGTTACATCACTCATGTTGGATATACACGTGAGAACGATGCAGAACTTAATAAAAGCGTCCATAATTACAAGATTTAAAAACAATTCAAAATTAATTTAAACATTAAAACAGCTGTGGCAGCTAAGAGGTGACCAGTCCCTACTGACGGCGCCCGTTCATGAACATGACGAGCAACCAAATAACTTATGGTGTATAAGTCTACGCGGGCTTCGAAGGACCTTGGAGCGGTGAAATAATTTTACTGTTGGGATGTAGATTTTAGCGTGGTGAGCTGTTGGACGACACACAGAATTGAGCAAACGGGAAATGAGGTTTTGAGGAATATGGATGGATGGACTTACTTGAGACCTTCTGGACGAAACACGTGGCAAGGACAGCCCTTGCAGACGTCTCACGTGTTCCCTGGTTTCTTCCTGATGCACTTTTTCACTTGTTTAAATGTCACACTTGTGTCGGCCAACACTTATTTATAATAGTTATACAGTTTTTGATGCGATTGCGGTTGAGCTGAATGGTGCTAATCCATGATTAGCACCATTCAGCTCAACCATTTTGATGGGAGCTAAATGATCCAAAATACGCGCCACCATCAGTGAGACATTACAGGGAGCATGACATGCTCTCATATAATGTTCCCACTGCTAGGATACTGGCCTCCTCTCTATGAGAGAGTAATCCACCATGCGAGCCCAGTGCGGGTTGGTGGTAAGCGGGATTGTCCGAAAGGGTTCCCGCTACCCCGGAACATACAGGGCTAAGGAAGGAACATGGATGGGTTTTAGTCAGTAAGAGTCTGACACCCCCTTCCGTTTCACCCAGAGCGGGAAGTCATTTGAAGATTTCCAACCCACAAAACAAAAAACAAAAAAAAAAGTGCGGGTTGGTAGATGTCACATGTCGACGAATTTTTGGTTCTGGTCGTGCCGGTTACCTCACGATGTTTTCCTTCACCGTTTTGAGAGCAGTGGTGATGAAATTAAATACACAAAGTAAAAAACCTGCTTGAAAAATACCGCTAGGCCAACACTGCTGATTCTAGAAAAATAATCTAGTATGTAGAAATCGAATTACCTATCTGTCGAAATTAATAGCAACCAACTTCAATGGTCCAGTATTTTTTCTAAGCCCACGCAATAAAAATGTCGCATCGTGTTAGCGTTCGCCTAGCTCATCAGTTAGGACATACAGACGTAAATTATACAAATTGAGTTGTGCAAAGTCGACTTCACCGACACAATAAAATTGTCCCCGTAATGTTTTCCAGTCCTTTTGTAATGTTGCTCAGAATGAGACCACAAAAGCTACGGTAGGATGGTAATTATTTTGCAAGTTAGTAGTTTCTTTGTAGGTGGAAAATTGGTGTTTTTGGGGTTGCGTATTCAAAGGGTAAAACGGGTCCCTATTACTAAGACTCCGCTGTCTATCCGTCTGTCCGTCTGTCACCAGACTGTATCTCATGAACCGTGATAGTTAGACAGTTGAAATTTTCATAGATGATGTATTTCTGTTGCCGCTATAACAATAAATACAAAAAAACAGAATAAAATGAAAGGAGAATGACCAAATAAGACCAAAAAATGGTAAAAAAAGTCAAAGTCTGCCCCCAGATTTGCCACATAGCTCATTTGAAAGAAGAGTTCAAATGCAACATTTTATTCTATGGAACGGAAAAAATCTGTCCCACAGAAACATAAATATAACCTAAAATGTGATTTTATGAAAAAGTTGCATATTTTACTTTCTTACACAGGTAGGCGACCTTTTCTTATCGCAGATAATTAGCTTACACGCGAGTTTGCTTCTCTTTGTACGTTGTTCAATAGTTGTGTGAGCGAGAAGGCGATAGAGCCACCTTCTCGCTCACACATGTATGCGCTTTGCATTGCAACTGTGCAGTCCTTCTGTAACACTCTTCGCTTATAGTTGTGTACTGTGCGAATATTTTCTGTGGATATCCTGTGATTACGTATTTGACCCTTGCATTACGTTACCTGGACCCGATTTTAAGCCCTGTGATTTGGATACACTGTTTTAAAGATGTTTCGTGCATCTGCTGGACAAGTGTGTCTAGTGTGTGGTAGATCAGTGCGGTCGATCAGAAGAAGAACACTAACTACGCAGCTTTTTGAAGAATATCCAATCGCTGCAAACAATATAACTGAACGAGTTCTTCCTAATCATGTGAGTAACTAAATAAAATACTTAAATGATTGCAATAATGACTTATTTAACCATGTTACAATGCATAGAGTGCATGTCACGAAAGAAAGCCCGCGGAAAATTGTGGTACTACATTATTTTATGCAATGTAATGTAATGACATAGACACGAGCGCCGCGTCAAAGGGACTTCAGTAGCGGCGCTATTCATTCATTGGTTTATTCATGTACTGAATAACATTTGTTAAAAAGATGTGTATGTGTGATGTGTAATTGTATCTGAAACTATTTGTTTCAGATACAATTTAACAACGCCGAGTTTATCTGTTAGCCTTGCTGGCGACGCGAGGCGTACCCACCAAGACGTAGTGCGTCCAGTGAACAAGAACAAGAACCACCAGTACGCCCTTCTGAACAGCCAGCAGATCAACCTGTGATAGAACCAGATCAAGCCGAGGTACAACCAGATCAAGCTGTGGTACCGCATGCTGGTGATCAACGTGGAGCAGTAGTTGAAGAACAAGATATTCAACATTCTATTATACAGTTACCACATATTAGTCGGGCACCGAATACTTCAAACTCTTGCATTTTATTCGGATGTACAGGCGAGACAAGGCATCGAATACCAAAGCACATGAAAATCCGTTTGTTGAAAGATTTTAACTACTACGCACCACCTTTTGCACGCGTTTGTGAAGAACATTTGCTTTTAAATGATTTTGAGATTTTATTGTCAGCCAGAAATGTAAGTCATGACTTTAACGAAGCTCATATCATGGACATGATGCAGATTTTGAAAACTATGCCGCAAGAGGGAAGGGTGGATTTTGAAAATATAGAAACCATGGATCCAAATGAAGTTTACTTTCTGACTGGTCGAAGTTTCGAACAGTTCAACAGAATGTTTGTAGAAACGCCATCTTTGTCTAGAAGGAGCAAAAGACCCAAAACCGCTTTGGCAGCATATTTGATTAAGTTAAGAACTGGTGAAGCCAATACAAGACTGGCAGATATGTTTCACATAAGCCGAACAACAAACCGCAAGAGACTGTATAAAAGAAGAATTTACACCTCTACATTTGGGTTGGGATCACATCACAAGGGAGCAAGTGCTTAGGCGAAACCTTTTTATACCTCAAACTCTGTTCGGAAACCGAGAACAAAACAAATGTATAATTATACTTGATGGTACCTATGTATACATACAAAAAAGTAGCAACTTCCTCTTCCAAAGATTGACGTATAGCCATCACAAGTTCTTAAATCTACTAAAACCATTCCTAATAGTCTGTTGTGATGGCTATATAATTGAAGTAGCAGGTCCCTATTCAGCAACTACATCCGATGCAAGCATTTTAAATAAATTAATTGATGGTGCGAACAGTGTTTTTAATTGGTTTTTCCAAGAAGGAGATGTTCTCATTTTGGATAGAGGTTTCCGATATGCCGTACCAAATGTAGAGTCTTGTGGCTATGATGCCCATATGCCTAAATCTGTTTCAAGGGGCGAAACTCAATTAACAACGGCTGACGCCAATAAGTCTCGATTAGTGACGATTTGTCGATGGGTCGTGGAAGTAGTAAATGGCCGCTTCAAGAGAGATTTTAATATTTTCAGGCAAGATTATTTTAACAGAGCTCTGCCTCACATGCAGGACGATTTTAGGAATGCCGCGGCCATCACAAATGCTTTCCACGACCCAATCATTGATAATGTTAATGCTTCTGGTTTTATGGAGAGAATTAATAATAGAGTCAATATTGAAAACTGTCTCGCACTTTATTTACGTCATTGACTATAATCTTAATAGCCGGCGGATTCCGTTTCAAAGTATGTCTGCCGAGTTACCTGATGTAAGAGAATTTCCAAGGTTGTCTGAGGAAGAACTTGTTTTGTTTGCGTTAGGAACGTACCAAATAAAACTAGCCAGGAGTTATTATAGTGAACACGCTCGTAATGGCGTATATACAATAGAAGTGTACAGAGAAAATGATGATTTGAATAATCTTTTAAATAATTATAATATAACTGGTAATAACTTCTGGCTATTAAGAGGTAAAGTCCAATCTAGGCATACCCGAAGCCGAATTTATCATACATATATACTTGTAAACTCAGACCACCTTGGGTTGGAGGCTTTAAATCATTATTATTGTTCGTGTAAGAGTGGCAGACGTACTTTGGGCACATGTGCTCATGTAATGTCTATAGTATGGTTTTTGGCATATGCGCGGTACGAAAATATTGACCATCCAGCACAGTTTTTAGACAGTATTGTAATAGATGAAAATGATTTATAATACGCATTCTATATTACCATCTGTGCAGAATAGTGAGTCATGAATAACATTTAAAATAAATTGTTCGAAAATAAACAATTATTAAATAACTATGTCGTTTTTTTAATTCATTATTCATCTATTTATTTAGTGAATCCTTATAACAACATTTTTAACAAGCAGAAATAATATACAAAAAAAAATTGGTGCAAGCGAAAGTGTTTTCTTGCAGTATTATATAACGTCGAATTACTCTGTAACTGTGGGTTGGAATTTGATTCGCATTTGCACACATAGTTAGTCCAACAGTATTAACCCACCAACAAAGTGTCAACACTGGGGGCAGCAATTTTTTTTTTGGTCCAGTGCCCATACTAATTTGGTCATTCTCCTTTAAAGGGGCTCCCATAAAACAGACATGATATTTTTGCCGTTTTCATAGATATTGCCGTTTGAATAGTACGGAACCATTCGTGCGCGAGTCCGACTCGCGCTTGGCTGGTTTTTCTCTAATGTCTGCGTTTATAATTGGTTCTAAGCAAAAGTTATAAAAACTGGGCTATTTTTATCGTTTTGTGTAGTGTGAAAAGATTGGCATGGCTAGACAGAATTTTTTTTTGGGGTCCATAAACTTCAGCTTTCTAAACTGGACTCTTTTACTAATGCTCCGGTGTCTGTCCGTCCGTCTGTCACAGAACCGTAATAGGTAGACACTTGAATTTTTTACTGTGTTGTGTACTGCTATGGCCGCTTTAACTACAATCAAATATCCTAAAAATTATAATAATGAACATGACTTTTTACAAAAAAAAAAGTAAAATACTGTTAAATATTTTACAATAGGTATCCGAGTTCGACTCGCATTTGGCTGATTTTTTCTTTCATTATTTTTAGCGCAAAAAAACGACACGTGTTATTTCACTTAGTAATTATGCCTCAGGCTGTAGGCAGAAGTTTATTGGACTTATAGCAATATTGGAGACTCACTCGATAAACTAAGGATACTGAAAATCAATTTACTGCTTGTACACATAAGGATTTATGTGACATGTTTTTGATCATGTTGTTTAATGTTTGTGTCACTAGACCAGCTGCTGCGGCTTCCCCCGCGTGAATGTCGCAAATTATCCCAGGGGTACTTACTACCTGGATAAAAAGTATCCTATGTATTAATCCAGGTCATAAACTACCTCTGTGCCAAGTTTCATCCACATCCGTTCAGCCGTTTGAGCGTGAAGGACGGACAAACATACAAAAGCACTCAAAAACTTTCGCCTTTATAATATTAGTGTGATTAGCTGCTCCCGCGGCTTCGCCCGCGTACACCCCAATTCTTTTCCGTTGCCGTTGTTATAGCGGCAAAAGAAATACATCATCTGTGAAAATGTCAACGGACAGACAGACAGATGGACAGACGGACAGCAGAGTCTTAGTAATAAGGTCCCATTTTAGCCTTTGGGTACAGAACCCAAAAAATCGACTGGACGGCCTCGTTGATCTAGCGGTATTGGGTTTCCCCCTACTCGGTAGCAGCCCTGACTGGATTTCTCTTTCTCTTGGATTTATATTTGTTATTCATTTTTGTTTAGTTTAGTTCTAAGGTATTTATTTTAATTTTTTACACATGCTGCACCGGTTGGACGTCATCACGTCAACGCCGACTGTCGCTGAAAATCAGCGCTGTGGCTCCGTCTCGCATGGGGTCGAAGCATTATAATGAGCGATGCCCGCTTTGCGCAGATGTGACGCATATTTCCCCACAACTTGTTTTTTTGTTTCTTGTTGTTTTTTACTGCGTCATGTTTGCCGCAAATAAACGTATTTGGTAAGCGGGATTGTCCGAAAGGTTTACCGCTACCCCGGAACATAAAGGGCTAAGGAAGGAACATGGATGGGTTTTAGTCAGTAAAAGTGTGACACTCCCTTCCGCTCCACCCAGAGCGGGAGAAGTCATTGAATGATTTCCCAGCCTTAAAAAAAAAGATGTATTTTCTTTCTTCTAATTTGTGCTTGGTTGATGGTAATTGGCTCGCCACCTACTACTTGGGACTTAACATAATAGAGTTGTTGACAGGGTGAAAAAAGAAATTATATTTATTCCGTCAGTCAGATAATAAAAAAATATCGATCACGTATTTTTTGCTTTATCATCTTTTATATAAAAATCACGTGTCACAATGTTAGTTACCATACTCCTTCGAAACGGCTTGACCGATTTTAATGAAATTTTATATGCACATTCAGCAGGTCCGAGAATCGGCTACTATAAATTTTTCATACCCCTTGGTAGGTAGGGTAGGTAGGGTAGGTAGGGTAGGTAGGGTAGGTAGGGTAGGTAGGGTAGGTAGGGTAGGTAGGGTAGGTAGGGTAGGTAGGGTAGGTAGGGTAGGTAGGGTAGGTAGGGTAGGTAGGGTAGGTAGGGTAGGTAGGGTAGGTAGGGTAGGTAGGGTAGGTAGGGTAGGTAGGGTAGGTAGGGTAGGTAGGGTAGGTAGGGTAGGTAGGGTAGGTAGGGTAGGTAGGGTAGGTAGGGTAGGTAGGGTAGGTAGGGTAGGTAGTGTAGGTAGTGTAGGTAGGGTAGGTAGGGTAGGTAGGGTAGGTAGGGTAGGTAGGGTAGGTAGGGTAGGTAGGGTAGGTAGGGTAGGTAGGGTAGGTAGGGTAGGTAGGGTAGGTAGGGTAGGTAGGGTAGGTAGGGTAGGTAGGGTAGGTAGGGTAGGTAGGTAGGTAGGTATCATAGTTAAGGCAGGACGACGTCTGCCGACTTAGATAAAATGCATTTGTATTGGGGAGTGGGGGCGCGCTACGTCACAATTCAATATAAAATCTATAAAGAAGTGACGTCATGCCACATTTTAACATAAAATACGTGTCCAATATTTTTTGATTATCAACCTAATCAAGCCGTGGATGGGTGATCATCTTTACATATCAAGACTCCTCCGTGCCTCGGAAAGCACGTTAAGCACAGAGACAGTCGTTACGGGTAGTCAGAAGCCCGAAAGTCTGACAGCCAGTCTTACCAAGAGGTATCGTATTACCCAGTTACTGGGTTGTGGAGGTCAGATAGGCAGTCGCTCCATGTAAAATACTGGTATTCAGCTGCCATCCGGTTTGACTGGAAGCCGACCCCAACATAGTTGGGGAAAAGGCTAGGCAGATATCAAGCTGACGGACTGAAAAATACATTTAAGTCAACATCCGTATTGGCGAAATGTGTGTGTACCAGCCATGGATACAGTTCTGCCTGACCCTTTGAAGGAACAAGTCGTGACGTTATGTTATAAAAATAATTATTTCTATAGATTTATCTTCCCTCTTATAACATGATAATAATTTAGTATTTATCCGTAAATACTTACAAGTAGGACAATTTCACACATGACGCAAGTATTCCATTATCCAACGGTTGAACCAAACCAATTCAATATCATAGACTGGAAAAAGGAAATTGAAGGTCCTCGGGAGAAGGTGGGGTGCTAGTGATGGCTGGACTTTGGAGGTGGAATTTCGAAGTCGGTGGCAATAAACGAAAATACGCATAAAACAAAGACACTGACTTCCGAAATTAAAGTTATTTGTCACTTTGTAGTGTATTTTTAGAAGACGGTTGTTTTTTATTTTTGGAAAAATAAGAAAAACCGGCCAAATGCTAGTCTGACTCGCACACCGAGGGTTCCGTACAAACCTGTAGGTATATAAGTAAAAGTTCACCCATCACGAGAATCGAGTCATAGTTAGGGTATTTTTATATTTTGAAGAAAAAAAAACTTTTTTTTTTAAATTATATGATGTAACTAAAAATTTACGGTTTTCGCAATTTTTCCTTTATCTGCACTGTAAGACGTTACTTTGTACCAAATTTCAAGATTCTAAGTTCACGGGAAGTACCCTGTAGGTTTTGATTCCCGTGCGAGTTTCGAAAATTTGCGGCATAAACAGCTGTATCTTTTGATTGCTTTTGCTTAGAAGTTTGATTTTTTCACAGCTCCAAGGGACAGTAGACCTGAGTATTAGATATAAATTTCAGTTTGATACCTCCACGCGTGCCTGAGAAAAACGGTCTTGACAGACGGACGGACGGACAACAAAGTGATCCTATAAGGGTTCCGTTTTTTCCTTTTGAGGTACGGAACCCTAAAAATTATTTTAATCAAACCAGTTGAGTTATTTTGATATTTACTTGCGTCGAATGTTAGGAATTTCGGTCGAACGAACCAAATCACCGAATTTCGGCCCATCCCTAATTCCCAAAAGAAATCATCACCATCACCATTCATCCTTCTTTGCGTGGGCAACAACCAATTAGAATCGAATAGTATTATCAAATCAGCACTCAATAGAACTTAACCCAACTTACTTACATATCGGCACGTGGCCATTATCTATTATTTCGGGGTTCATTGCAGTTGCCGAGCTATCGTGGGATGTTTAATGATAACGATTATTATTTTGATGAACTACTGACGGAATCACAATCAGCACTTTCTAGTCAATCGAAATACAACGACACTCCACCGAACACGTCTTGCTGGGCGCGATTCAAACGGATCTTCCTCCGTCCAACAGCCGTGTGCAAAAGAGCCCGGGGTTGTGTCAGAGTGCAGAAACGTCTATCCATGCTTGTCAATGTCCCGTTTCTTGTCACTCTCAAAACATCGAAGCGCCGTTATACATATTAACAACTTAATGGCTATAGAACAAATTATATAAAAAAAAGTACAAAAACAAAAAGCCAATTAGGCGTTGAAGTATATCACATCGCTGCCATCAGAAAACGTGCTCAGAAAACTGGAAGCATTGCCACGTTGAACGGTATTGCAAATTTTTGGCCAAAGAACAATCCAGGCCTCTGGTCATTAAGCGGGATTGTCCGAAAGGGTTACCGCTACCCCGGCACATAAAGGGCTACGGAAGGAACATGGATGGGTGTTTTAGTCAGTAAGAGTCTGACACTCCCTTCCGCTCCACCCAGAGCGGGAGCAGTCATTGGATGATTTCCCAGCCTACAAAAAAAAGGCCTCTGGTCACGTGAAGTGTCGACCAATCGGTGAGATATTTTCTTAAAAAGGAGTCGCCTCTTGACCCTAGAGTTTCGACTCCACGCGGGTCAAAACTGTAGTTATTATCAGGTCAGTTTTTTCTCATTTTATCCGCCCCTCTACCACTAGCACCCCACAAACAGGCATTTGTTTGTATGAGTACAGAGGAAATGAAACAGCCAAGCTGACCGACCAATAGCCGGCGTGTATAGCCGGCATTTAGCGAATCTACATGAGATTGGAATACTTTCTCCGATATTATGGACCGCGCCTTTTCAAAGAAGGGAAAATATTGATAGATTTTTGTTTTGCCTTTTAAATAAATATTTTATGTAGGCACCTATGTATACAGCGTCAAATTAAATTAGCTAGAGAAACTGAGAGCTGAGAGATGGTTGTTTTGCGTGGATGTGATGCGTATTTTTTTATAAAATTCACACAAAACAATTATCTCTTTGCTTCGACCCTATTCCCCTAGAGAGAGAGAGCCCCCAGCTCTGGTTTTCAGCGTTAACGTGATGACGTCAACCGACATAAATAACACAAAAAAACAGTCGTAAATAAGAAATAAAAATAAAACAAATACATTGTGTATTTGTTTTATTTTTATTTCATTATAAAAGTTTATTTAAATAGAACTATACTATACAATCAGCTATACCTAAAGCAAGCGCCGCAGATTTAGGCCCAATTTTAAAATGCGCACATGTAAACTGCGTTCAACAGTTGACAGTCTGAATTCTTTAAGAGTCTCTAATATTCTTTAATCATGACAATGATGGCTCTTGAACGTGGATTAGATGCGCTGGTCGCGTTCAGTTTCATAGGCGTAATTGGCTCTTATTAATCGTAAAAAGCTGTCACAAATTTAAGTAAATTATTTGTGACTTAATCGTCTTATCACTACATAGTATAAAACATAGTCGCTTTCTCTGTCCAAAGATTTAAGCATACATAGGGATATAGCCCTATGTATGCTTAAATCTTTAAAACTACGCAACGGATTTTGATGCGGTTTTTTTAATAGATAGTGTGATTCAAGACGAAGGTTTATGTTTATAATTTGTCGACATATTATGCGGGCGAAGCCGTGGGCGGAAGCTAAGTTCTATATAAAAGCGATACGTTATTAACAAAAAACTACTGGACTACAAATCTAAAAACTACTGGACATACGAAGATGAAATTTGGCGCAGAGATAGATTATGAGTAGGAGCCATCAGCTAAGAAAGGATTTCAGGAAGCTCCCCTCGAAAAGGGGTGAAATAGGGGTAGAAGTTTGTATGTCAGTACTATGTACCTACTATAAAGCGACCATTTACTGGGTACGTCTTTCATTGACTTGAATGCGCTTTGGCGGCTGAGAGTATGCCATGCTCACTTTAATGTCTCGCTGATGGTGGCGTGTGTGTTGGATCATTTAGCTCCCTTCAAAATGGTTGAGCTGAATGGTGCTAATCCATGCGTCATGTTCGTGAACGGGCGCTGTCAGTAGAGACTGGTCATCTCTTAGCGGCCATGGCTTGTTTTAATTAAATTGTTCTCACATGTATAATAATAATATGAATTATGTAACTAATATTTTGTAACCATATTTTGTTTAAAAGAGTGTCCATGGAGTTTCTTGCCCGTTCTTCTCCATAGGTACCAACTGCTTTGAAATGGGCAACTAGCTTCATCTTTCTGACTGACCGACCCCTTGACAATTCAAAAGTGCCTGTAATTGGTTTATTTGAAATAAATACTTTGAGTTTGAGTTTATGAAAATATTTCAGGCGCAGCCACGGAGAGCAACTAGTTTCTTATATTTTGCCTAGCAATAGAAATCTTAGTATTTCCCCCCGTCGAACGAATTATGAGCTAGATACTGTTAAAAGAATACATTTATTTTTAATTAATTTCTTGTTGATAATGATACCTTTCCAAGGACTCGTAACATAAAGTACTTGACTGGGTTTTATTAATATTATTATATACTTAATAAAATATTAAGTATGTCTAAGTAGCTCGAGGAAAAAACAGTATTTTTTTTCAAGAATATATTTATAAAGATTTCAGCTTATTAAAAGGGAACTACCCACTCAAGGTAAGTGTTATTAGCATTTAAAGTCTAGATAGATTATATAACATTTGGATTACTTTTTGGCAAAGGTAGTCAAAAGGTTTGAAAAATCTTATTTATCAAAACTTATGTAGTTTTCAATCTCGTTTTTATAAGGTCCTGGGTTCGATTCCCGGTTTGGGCAAGGTGTTCTTGGGTTGGGCAGCCTTTTTTTTTTTTTTTTTTCAAGGCTGGGAAATCATCCAATGACTGCTCCCGCTCTGGGTGGAGCGGAAGGGAGTGTCAGACTCTTACTGACTAAAACCCATCCATGTTCCTTCCGTAGCCCTTTATGTTCCGGGGTAGCGGTAACCCTTTCGGACAATCTCGCTTACCCGGCAGGCTTGGCCCTGGGGGGCCCCTTCATATGCTGACATCTCTTTGAGGCGCGCGTGGAACATATACGCGCCGTACGGCACGGGTCTGGTGCTGATCGGACGGTGAGTCACCCATTACTCACCGCCCGCAGGCCCGCGCCTACGGTGGCCGGGAGTCGTCACGTGGCTCCCGACGGGTTGGGCAGCCTGGAGTGTGGATCTGTGCCTGGCCGATGGCAATAGGCTCGCCCTCTCATAATATAATTGGCGAAATGTAGGTGTACTGTGAAGACTAGATAGGCTTTCAGTTAGGGCTCTCAGAGGTAGAGCTCATGTAGTGTGTTGTGTTGTAGGGATTTGTATCCTACAAATAGAACCACACGGGGCATCAGCTATTTAATTATAATATTACTTTTTAAGAATACATGTGTCCAGCAGCATGACTACTGACAGAATTCTTATTCACTTCTTTGACGTAACATTAAGTATAACAACCTTATTGGAAGTTATATATTCGAGCCGTTTGGGGTTAAAACAATAGGGCCACGGGGTCCGAGTACTATGTTTATCGAGACATCGTTAAGCGATTTGTCGACTCTTCACGTGACCAGAGGGCTGGCCTATTTTTCGGTCAAAGAATCAGCATTGCCATACAACGTGGCAATGCTGCCAGCCTTTTGGGAACTTTTCCTGTTGACAGCGATGTGGACGAATTTATTGATGCCCTTTGATTTATTTTTATTTATTTTTTCCCTCCTGTTATATACTTGTACATAGTTATTAAATTTTTTTTAGGTAAGTATGTAAATATTAAGTTTAATAATTTATGCTAAATTGAGAACAATAAACCTTCTATAATATTTCTTTGATAAAAACCTATCATTTTGAAAGGTCGAATGCTGTCAGTTATTTTGTAACCGTGTCCGCATTAGGGTTCCTGCACACGATGCCGTCACCGCGCCGTTGCCGCGCCGATGCCGCACAATTACACTGTAGATACGAGTCGCGCAAAGCCCGCCACCGCGCCGCCGCCGCGCCGCCACCGCGCGTGTTGTGCCCCTCTTTGTCTGTTTGATTCATTCCATTACCGGCCGCGTACGAACGTACGAACGTACGCGGCCGGTAATGGAATGAATCAAACAGACAGGGAGGGGAAATCGCGCGGTGGCGGCGCGGCGGCGCGGCGCGGTGGCGGGCTTTGCGCGACTCGTATCTACAGTGTAATTCTGCCCTTGTAATAGCAAATGCAGTACTTGCAAAATGGCGGTTTCGAGAAAAAAAACGCGGCTAAGTGTTTTTTCTGAATCTCTACTAAAACTGATTAAAAAACTCATAATTATGTTTTGTTATAGAACAAGTACAAAAAATACAAATTATTATTCAGTTTGATTTTGACATTATTTTTTCTACTGTAGGTCTTTACAAACTTGAATACGGCATTTAAACCTTGGGTCGCTATTTACAAATATATCAAAGTAGTGCAGTAAAATGCAGTACTTGCGTTTGTTACTGCATTTGTTTCTAGGAAATACATTAACTGCATTTAGCACTAGCAAAGTTAAAAATGGAAGACAACTGAAATAATAGACGTAATGCAGTGTAAATAAATCTTGTGCTAGTTTTTACATAAATAAAATAGGAAAAAAAGGAAAGACATGGGTATTATGAAAATCTTTTATTTTATAATAAAACTAGCTTTTGCCCGCATAATTTGTCGACATATTATACGCATAAACCTTCCTCTTGAATCACTCTATCTATTAAAAAAACTGCATCAAAATTCGTTGTGTAGTTTTAAAGATCTAAGCATACACACGACGCGGGATGCGACTTTGTTTTACACTATGTAGTGATTTAAACAGTCTTTTTGTTGTGACATGGAGTACTAAAAATGTATGTACGTTGTTTAACTAAAAGAATAAAACATGACATGTATCTAGAAATACCTATTACTAATAATCATCATATTTATAACATGTGATTTAATACCATAAAATTAATGAGAACATTCTTCATTCGCTTTTGCATTAAATTATTTAAACGGAACACTGCTTCCGTAGGAAACTAAAATAATATTTAGTTAAGTACTTAATCAATAATGGCACAGTAAGAGTTTTTTAGTAGTAACTAAATCTAATTAATAAATCACAGCATTTGTTTCATGTTTCATCACAGTCTCCTACTTCCAAATTATTCACAAGATCGGCCGAAGAATCATTGATGTGGAGGTTTTGCCAAAACGGTAATCTATTTTGGGGAATTATTTTGAAAATGTAAAAATAAAAACTGATTTTCTGTCGTTAGATGACCCCTTGGAAAAGAGTTTTTGATGGGATCAGGAATTGACAATGCCTCCAAGTATTTTACTTTGAGGAGCTCAATTTCATGTAGCGTTCCATCATACTCCGTCTTCACAAACCACTTACTTTCATTTTTGCGTACCTCCACAATAACAATATCTGTTAAATATACTCTATTTGTGCTCTTTTTAAGTCTATGTTGAGATGAATGATCTATATATATACAGAAATCTGAAACTTCCATAGCTTTTACTGTAACTTTCCCTGAATTAGCCAACTGCACACAATCAATGAAATCAGAAAAATCATAGACCTTTCCTGCTTTTTGAATTGGTTTTCGACTTGGTGGTGAAAGTTGTCAGCTGACATAAAAGTATGTCCAGGTTCTAAATATTTGATTGTAATATTTTCGGCAAATATTTCACAAGAAATGTTAAAAAAAGCCCAATTCTTGTTCAGACTTGAACAATTATCTGTCCACACAACTATATCGGAACAGTCACGTTTGCTGAGAAAAAACGCTTTATAAGCGTTTATGATGTCTTCTTGTTTCCTGCCTGAAGTACCTTCATGCCAAACTGCTGCGAAGGGCTGTAGATATGGAGACTTCATAGGCCCTAAAGGCACGAAACTTTCATTAAATGCTATAATCCTCGGACAAAAAGTTACTGATTTGAACATGTCGATCCTTGGTAGCATTATCACTTTTTGTAAATCAGCAGAAAAAAATATTTTTCACCTCACAGGCTCGGAAAGAGTCTGTTTGTCATTCGAAACCTGAGCCCAAAATTGCATTGCAAAGAGTGAAAGTGAAATCAGGGAAAGAGTTTTTAAAATTTGAACCTTTCTATTTAATAACTAGCTGTCCCGACAGACGTTGTCCTGTCCTAACCTTCCCTACCTACCCTACCTACTTTTTAAATGTAAGAACCTTCTGCTGTTAATAACAAACACAATAAAAAGACTGCTAAAAAATTGGCCAAATTGGTCCAGGCGTTGTTGAGTTATGCGATTACCAACACATTTTGCGATTCATTTTTATATTATAGATTTTCTATACTGCCAGTCCACTGAAAATGCATGGCACGGTCTAAAATAAAATATTAAATCACGTAAAAATAATACTGCTGACCTTAAAAACATCCATCACAGTACAGAAATTTAATATTTTGCGAGGATATCATTGTAAAATTGGATTTAATGTTAATAAGTATTCCATTTGATTTAAAAAATCTGTGACGTCACATTTTAATATTCCATGAAAATACTACCCTGTCAAATACCCAATTGTGTAGTTATTAAATTATAATTTTTTAAGTAAGAAAATACTAATATAATATGTTATTTAAACCCTTTGCTTGGCAATTATAAATATGTACTATAAATTAGTTACTTATTTGTATTAAATTTGTTTTTTTTTCTTTCATTCTCCTAAGAGGACAAGTAGGATACTTATAGAAAAAATACTGGGTATTTAATTTTGGAGATATTCTATGTATCTCATAAGTTCCACCACCGCTAGTGACGAGCACAGACTGAGGCGCTAATTCAAAACGCAGTACGCGCTATAACAATGCAGCAATTTTACATTATTTGGTTTTTTAATACTAGGTTAAATTGCAGTATAAACCAATACTGCATTTCACCTTAGAAAACGATAAATAACTAAATATACGAATGTACTAAAATAAAATGCAGCCAAAATGCGAGAACTGCGTTTCTTACTAGTATTTAGACGAATACTGCATTCTAACTTGGTACGAAATACGTTATTACTATAATAATAATAATAATCCCCACCGCCGTATCTCCACGTTGACGTCGTGGTGGGGCTTGCGTGCTCCTGTATTCTGGGTCTGTCTCGGTAGAGCTTACTTTGCCAAGACAGGTCTAGAGTGTGGAGCCAGACCAAGTGAGATACAATCCAAGCCAAGGTCGCACACGCCGATGGCTGCATGGCTGCGGGAGAGCGCTAGCCGCTAGTGTGCCAACTCTGGATAATAGGGGACCTCCAGTTTTATTCACCCTTACCACAGTGAACGCAGGGCTCTGCTGTGGCCGACGTTTAAGTCCCTAGCTTCTCGTGGGAACGACATGAACACTAGATCTAAAACAAAAAAACTAGTTCAGGCTAATTTGCCTGAGATCGATGACGAAACATCACAGTTCTCTCCGTCATCTCCTTCATCTCTTTTTCCTTCAATACAATCATCAGCACAATCTTTCCGCGTCACCCCGACGCCATCATCATCATCTATCAGTATACAGTCAGCGGATGTTGTACAGGAGACAAGTATTGTCGACGATACTGTACCCACCGCTAAAACTGCAACAACTCGTAGGAAATGGAGCATTGAAATGAATAAATTCATCCTACGTACATATCTTCATCTAACTCATATGGAAACTGACAAAAATGCATACCTCCCATCGCTTCACACCAAGTTTTTAGAAAAATACCCAAATATGCAAGTAGGTCGACAAAGAATAGGAGACCAACGAAGGGCGATAGTCCAAAAGAACCTATTACCTCAGGTCACAATAGATCAGATTTACGAGGAAGTTCGAAATGAACTACAAATGGTTCATACACCAATACAGCAACACTCCACACAGTCTATAACACAAATGAACTCACAATGTGGCCAGCGCATGAAATGGACGAACGAATATAATGAAGCAGTAATGAGAATATATTATACTACCACACAACTAGAAACAAATAAAACGGCCTATAGAAAACAATTACAAGAGGAATTCATAAATATTTATCCAGAATTAGCACATATAAGAGAGCAAAGACTATCTGATCAAGTGAGAGCAATAATAAATAACAAATATATACACCCCAGCCGATTAGAAGAAATTAAAAACGAGGTAGCTATAGAATTAAGAAATAACAACACAAACACACAAAATATTGAACACTTAAATAATGATTATTTAAATACACAAACACAGAACGACTTAGAGCATCCTGATGAAAACATACAGTCACTAATCACTCAACATACAAACATTCCCATCACTGACATTAATACAAACACCCCCACATCAAATATTAGATTCTTAAATAATAGCTCAGATACCAGTATAGTTCCTCAAACTCTTATAAATACAGACGAAGATAATTTTTTGAACCACATAGATATTGAGCAAGCTGAACCTATGCAAACTAACCTTGATGCTGATATAGAAGCAACGTTTCAAAAAGCTCAACAATATTTCTCCGATACACACCCAACTACACGGCCATATATACCCAAGCAGAAAACCTCTAAAAAGTTTTCTGCCATTGTTACTTATATAAATACTAACATTCTTCCTAAGTACACAAATGTCGATACTGACTTCATGAAATTACAGACCATAATTTATTGTGCAGCATGGACGGCAGCTACATGCAACGGAGCTAAAATATCACACCCAACACAAAATGAACGTCGCACATACATACATAGAAAGCCAAAATGGCAAATCAGGTTGGAACGGAAAATCAAAAATCTAAGAGCAAACATAGGTAGACTGACACATTTTATTAATGGTTGTAGAAGTCAAAAACTAGTAGCAGCAATAGAAGAAATAAAGAAAAAATATCAAATACACGCTCAACACGAAGACTCAAACACACAGATAGAACACTTTTTGGACACCTTGAAACAAAAATTAAACGCAGCATCCAGTAGACTTAAAAGATATATCACGTGCACGGATCGAAAAAAACAAAACACAAAATTTATCAACAATGAAAAAATATTTTACAGGAACCTTACATCTGACAACAGAAACACCACTAACCAAACCTTAGAGACACCTTCATCCGAAACACTTAGAGAATTCTGGGCTAACATTTGGGAACATCCAGCTTATCACAATCATCAAGCTGACTGGGTCACCGAGGCAACATTAGAAATTCCAGAAATGGAATTTGAATTTATACCAATAGGAACATTTATAGACGTCATCAAACGCACACACAACTGGAAATCGCCAGGCACTGACAACATCCACAACTATTGGTATAAAAAATTCTCCAGCATACATCCTTTCTTACATAATCACTTAAACATATTCATCCAATCACCACATTTACTTCCACAATACATAACACACGGAGTAAGTTATATGATACCTAAAGATATAAATGACACTATAAATCCAGCAAAATACCGACCAATTACATGTTTACAAACTTTGTACAAAATTTTAACAGCCTGTGTAAGCGAGGTAGTATATGAACATTTAACAAAAAACAACATTCTAGCAGAACAACAAAAGGGATGTCGTAAGAACAGCCAAGGATGCAAGGAGCAACTTACTATAGATGCAATTATTATGAACACCGCTGTCAAAAGCAAAACAGATATTCACACGATGTTTATTGATTACCAAAAGGCTTTCGATTCTGTCCCACACAGCTGGTTATTAAAGGTTTTAAATATGTACAAAGTTCACCCAAAACTGACACAATTCTTAGAAACTTCCATGCAGAATTGGCAAACAGTACTTAAAATTAATTCCTCCTCCTCAACTGTAACTACTGAACCAATTCGTATAAAACGAGGAATTTTCCAAGGAGATGCCCTAAGTCCGCTGTGGTTTTGCATGGCACTTAACCCACTCTCTCACTTACTTGATAAAATAGACGCGGGATTCACTTTGGTAAACAATAACTCACAATATACACTAACACACCTCATGTACATGGATGACATAAAGTTATACGCAGCTGACAAAAACGCACTTTTCCGACTAGCGGACACCACTCAACAATTTTCCGAAGATATTTGTATGTCATTTGGAGTAGACAAGTGCAAAATTTTGTCAGTCATAAATGGAAAAGTTCAAAATAATAGTTACATACTCGCAACAGGCGAACCAATAGAACCAATGGATGAACACAGTACATATAAATACCTAGGTTTCAAACAATCCAGGCAGATACAACAGAAGGTGATAAAACAAGAATTGCTTAAAAAATTTTCACACCGCCTGAACCTCATCCTGAAAACCCACCTTAACTCCAAAAACACAATTAAAGCCATCAACACATTCGCAATACCTATTCTCACGTACTCCTTTGGAATTATACGCTGGTCAAAAACAGATATTAAAAAATTACAACGCACTATTCATACATATCTTACCAAATACAGAAAGCACCATCCAAAATCAAGCATACATCGACTAACTCTACCACGCCAAGAAGGAGGAAGAGGATTGATAGATTTACACAATTTGCACAACAAACAGATACTTTCACTCAGAACTTACTTCCATAACAAATCAGAAAATTCATCACTTCACCAACATGTAACGGAAAAAGACAAGAAACTTACGCCACTTAACCTACAAAACAGACATACTCAAACTAACGAACAACTCATAAATACTGAACAAAAAATTGCCGAATGGACTGCCAAAGCCCTTCACGGAAGACACCGAGCCTATCTGAGTCAGCCACACGTCGACAAAGCTAAGTCGAACGAATGGCTCAAACGAGGAGAACTGTTTCCCGAAACCGAAGGGTTTATGCTGGCGATTCAAGATCAAATAATAGCGACTCGTAATTACAGGAAATATATTATAAAAGACCCTCATCAGCCCACTGACTTATGCAGACATTGCAACAATGCCTCTGAAACCATACAACACATTACTGGAGCCTGCAAATCACTTGCACAAACTGACTATAAGCATCGTCATGACCAAGTTGCCGCAATTATACACCAACATTTAGCATACAAATACAAATTCATAAGTGAAATGATACCGTACTACAAATATAAACCCGAAACCATACTAGAAAATAGGAATCAGAAAATCTATTGGGACCGAACGATAATAACAGACAAAACTATACATTTTAACAGACCGGATATAACAATTCACGACAAAACTAATAAAGCAGTTTACCTCATAGATATAGCTATCCCTAACTCACACAATATTCAAACCACAATAGCCGAAAAACTAAGTAAATATCAAGACCTCGCCATTGAAATAAAAACCCAGTGGAAAGCACAAAACGTTCACATTGTCCCTATAGTACTCTCATCTACCCAAAATCTCTTACACAAAGCCTTAACACTCTACACATACCCTTCACCTGCTACAAAAAGCCACAATCCTCAACACCTGTCGCATCACCCGGAAGTTCCTTACTTCTTCTACAATATCATCAACGTTCTCTATTTAAATCCCTCTTTACACACTTGGTCCCGGCCCGTGTGTAAAGTTTTGTACTCTCTTACAAGAGAAGAAAATTAAAGAACACAAAATAATAATAATAATAATCTTTATTTATATAAAAAACAGATTGCAGTACATGTAACAGTTTTAACAAAGTGGGTAGTATTAGATCTCTGGCAATCAAGTGGGTGACATGCTGCTCTCCTTGCTAGGCTATGACATAGCCTGTATTAAGGAGTAACAGTGCCGATCCCCTCTAATTATATTACTACAATTTTATTTTTAAAAGTTATTATTTTTAAATAAAAGTATTAGTGCGCGAGCGCATTTGTGTGTGTGCTTGTGAGTGTGCGTGTGTGTGTGTGAATGTGTGTGCTGTGTGTGCGTGTAAGTGTCTGTGTGTGTATGTGCGCGAGCGTGTGGCTGTGTAAGCGTGCGTTAGTAAAAGGATTGGATTAGTGTGGGTCTATGTTTTGGGTGAGTGGTACAATATACAAACTTGTCAACTTAATTAGGTTAAATATTTTTCTGTTTCGTCGTAGGTTTTATTTTGAAGGAATATGCGGACAGTCTGTTTACAATTATGATAAGATAATTTATATATTGGGCATTTCCTGTTGATTGTGTTGTAGAGAGACGGACCTAAGTAATAAAAGAATCTTTTAGTAAACGATAGTCGGGTTTTCGGAGGAGTACATATTTTATCTTTTCGGCGTTTAGTAAGTTCAATATAGGGGGTTATGCGGTGTTGCAAGAGAATTGATTGTAAAATAAAGTGTTGCCGCACATTGAGGACGTTGCAGGTTTTGTATAACTGATTAGTAGGATAAATTAGTGGACGGAAGGTAGCCACTTTCAGTATGGCGCGATGTGCAACTTCCAATGGTTTAAGGATAGTTTTTGCAGCACCACCCCAACAGGAAATACAGTAGGTAATAATAGATAGGCATAAGGCAAAGTAAACATTACGTATAATTATAGGATTAGCAATATTTCTTAAGGTTTTAAATACATATATAAGTTTGCGAACTCTGCCAGTAAGGACATTAATATGAGATTTAAATTTAAGATTCTTATCTATGACTATACCTAGGTATTTGATTTCATCCGTAGAGGATATAGGTTCGCAGTGGCAAGAACAAGGTAGGTAGGTTTGAGTTTGCAAATTGCATGTGTGAGCTGTAAGTGATATTGGTGAGTTTGGTTGGGTGGCAGAACTGATAGAGTAGGTAATGAACTTGGTTTTTGAGGTATTAAGTGTAAGCTTATGGAGGTAAAGCCAGTTCAACGCTACATTAAAGCCGTGCTGTGCTTTGTCCTCGAGTTCAGACCATGTGTTGGCAACAAAAGTTATAGCAGTGTCATCTGCAAAGGATGTTATCTTGGCGTTTGGGATATTTATATTGCATAAGTCGTTTATAAAAACTAGAAATAAAGTAGGACCCAATATGCTTCCCTGTGGAACGCCATAGTAGATGGGGAGCTCATTGCTGCTGTGACGATCAATCCTCACTACTTGGGAGCGATTAGTGAGGTAGCTCTGAAAGAGATCCAGTTGCAACCCCCTGACACCCATCCTTTCAAGTTTGACTAAGAGAGAACAGACGAGGACGGTGTCGAACGCCTTCGCAAGGTCTAGAAATATTGTTAGAACCTTTCTATTAGTGTTCAGGTTTTGTATGATATTATTATTAGTTAGTTCCTGAACTGCGTCACAGGTTGACTTGTTTTTACGAAATCCAAATTGTTGTGTTGATATTAGTTTATAATGTTCTAGGTAGTATACAAGTCTTTTATTAATTAGACGTTCTAGTACCTTGGATAAGGCACTCAGAACAGCAATGGGACGGTAATTGTTCGGCAAGTTTCCGTCGCCTCCCTTGAAGACCGGGTGAATGATTGCCTTTTTAAAAGAAGAGGGAAAGACGCCAGTCTCGAAACAGAGGTTAAAAATGTGGCACAGTATGGGTGCCAGGGAGGTTGAGTACCTCTTCAGGATTTGGGGTGATATACCATCCCAGCCAGTTGCAGCATCAGAGCGCAACGAGTGGATGACTGTTGTAATTTCGTCAAGGTCAGTAGGGTCGAGGACGAATGATGAAGTCGATGTGATATCAGAAGTGGGTTGAGTGACTGTCACTGGCTGAGTGGTACTAGTGTGAATTATATCATTTGCAAGCCTCTCGCCAATGTTAACGAAGTACGAATTCACAGTGTTGCAAGACTCAATAGGTGAAGATGACAAAGTTAGCAATTGAGCAGATGTATTGTTAGTTTTAGTAGTGTTAGTTACCCGTTTAATAGTGTCCCATAGTGTTTTATCTAGCCAGATTAAAATGTATTACTGCATTTTAATCTGGCTTGTGATCATTGCTGCATTCATACTAACAATATCTGATAATTTCAGAGGAAATACTGCACTTTTCCTTGTTGTTTCACCATGTTCCAGTGCCCAAAAAAAAAAAAAAAAAATTCTACGTGTAGCTGAAAGCGTCCAGGTTTCATTTTTATTACTGCATTTGCTACTACGAGGGCAGAATTGTGCGGCGACGGTGCGGTGACGGCATCGTGTGCAGGAACGCTTAGGTTTCACCAAGGCTCTACAGTAGGTACTATAGGCACGCCTCTGCCTATCCCTGTTTTTCGCGATTTCAGATTTGCTCCCATAGTGAAAACTGTTCATAATGATGAGTACAATGAAAAAAAAACCCCTGAAACCGCCTGAAACTGAGCAAGTTTTGTTTGAATAAATTCCTTATGACTCCTAAAATATTGCCATTGAATTCAATTTCACCCTGTATATTTTATGTATATGTCACCGTAAGATTGTAAACATCGTTATATTACAATCTATCTAAATCTATCTAGTAAGATTGTAAACTATCGATAGATTGTGAACCGTATCATTATGATTGCAATTTAACGCATCATTCTTCGCTTGATTGTAATCTATCGATGGGAAGCGGTCAAATTATGAACCGGCGTATGACGTTTAAAAAAATGGTTAGGTTAGGTTAAAACTGTGACCACCTACGCACGAGCCGAGCGAGCGGAGCGAGCGGTGCCGCGGCAGCGGCCGGCGAGTGCCAGAAACGACTAGATTATATAGAAAAAAATATGGAAAAAAGAGATTATTTTTATTCAGAATGTAATTTAACGGTTTCACTTCGGTAGATTACAATATAGCGAAGAATAATGAGTCAAATTGCAATCATAATGATACGGTTCACAATCTATCGATAGTTTACAATCTCGCTAGATAGATTGTAATCTAACGATCTTTACAATCTAACGGTGACATATATACCATACTTTTCAATGCAACATAATAATATTTTTTCTCTGACACGTTCCTATCCTGGTCACGTTATGATACGCTGGGTGGAATGAATGGAGTCTACCGTCAGACTCCATAACAATAAAAAACTCACACCAGTTACTTTTCACAAAAAAAAACGTGTTTTGTGGGAATTAACTGGAGTGACTTTTTTAACACCATTGACCCCCAGAGGTTAACCCTTTAAATAATAATTTTTTCGCCATAATTAATGTACCAACGACAACCGCAACACACAAAATGTTGCCACTGTTATAAACCAACCGAATGACTTTAATTAAGTCCGTATAAAAACCTGCTGACAGGGACAGCTATATACCGTGCTACATATGTGACAAGGACGGCGATATACTGCACGGTATATGGTTCCTTTTTAATTTTAATAAAGTTGACACCAGTGTTCAGGAGAAGTGATATTTTTTCGTTTAACAATTAGCTTGTCTGTGGTTTTATTACCTTCTAGAAGGTTTGGTAAGGTTGATGAATAGCTGGACAAGTGGACCCTGCTTTCCATATCCTTAGACGATGAATGGATGCGCTTCAGCATGAGGTCCTAGGTTCAATTCCCGGGTCCGACAGTGGTATTTTGGTTTTTCCATCTGATATTTCTCAGTAGCAGTCCAGAGTCTGGATTAGTGCCCGGTTAATGGCAATCGGTTGGCCTCTATTACATGGGACCTCCATTACATCTTTTTCTAAAAGTCTAATAAAAATATTGAAAAGCACCACGCCGTATATCTATACATACTAATACAAGCTGACCCGGCAGACGTCGTCCTGCCTTAACTATGATACCTACCTACCCTACCTACCTAGTATGAAAAATAGATAGTAGCCGATTCTCAGACCTGCTGAATATGCATATAAAATTACATAAAAATCGGTCAAGCCGTTTCGAAGGAGTATGGTAACTAACATTGTGACACGTGAATTTTATATAAAAGAAAGATTATAAAGAGGAATGATTTGTATGTATGTTTGTAAATCAAATCAAATCAAATCAAATCAAATCATTTATTTGCATAACACAGGTTCGGAGGATGTTATAAAAGGTTCTTATGGTACACTGTATTATAACCATGTGAGGTGTGCAAATATATTAGGAACATTATGATACAATTATTCTTATTAATTTATCTTATTAAATTACATTGTCATTGAAAATATACATAAATAGTCAATTAAATTAAATCTGAATTAATAAATTACAACAGTAATGTCAAGCTAATTAATAATGTCATAGTAATGTAAGTAATGTAATTATTATTATCATTGAATTAATGTACAAATATTTGCCATAATTAAAATACAATATCTTTATCTTCGAGGTAGTCTTTTACATTATAATAACACTTTTTAATTAGGAATGTGTATAATTTCTTCTTAAATAGATGAGTAGGTAACTTTTTAATGTCATCGGGCAATTTATTATAAATCAGTGATGCCATAGAAATAATACTTTTATTGAGTAATGCCGTTTTCCCATACGGTATTTCTACGTCTAACCTTTTCTTGTCACGTAATTGTCTATAATAGCTTTTAGGAGCAGTCTTATAATAGCTTGGATTCGATTTTACAAAAAGATTTAATTCGTATATGTACAAGGAAGGTAATGTTAGAATTTTTAAATTTATAAAGTAATCTTGACAGCTTGTAGTACTATCTAGATGGCACATTGCTCTGATGCATTTCTTTTGGGCTTTGAAAACAAACTCCTTGTCTACCGAGTTGCCCCAGAATATTATACCATATCTTAATATAGGTGCAACAAGTCCGTGATATGCCGTTAAGACGGCTTCTTTGTTGACAATTTTGGACTGTTTGTAGAGAGCAAATGAGGATGTATTGATTCTTTTACAAAGGTTATCTAGGTGAGTTTTCCATGACAAATTGTAATCTATATCAATTCCTAGAAATTTGGTATTTGTTACAGAATGTACTCTCTGTCCATCGTAATTGGCATTAATATTTTTAGGTTGAGTTCTTTGACGAAAGTGCATTATTTTTGTTTTGTCCATATTTATTTTGAGATTATTGTTTATTAACCATTGAATTATTGTATTTAATGTGTGATTGATTTCATCTTCATAATCATTTGGTTTGTCACATTTTATTATCACCGTACTATCGTCTGCAAACAGTACCATTGGATGCTTGATGTGTCTAGGAAGATCATTAATGTATGCCAGGAAGAATAAGGGACCCAAAACCGTACCCTGTGGAACTCCAAGTTCTATAGTTCTAGCGTGGGATCTATATTTGATCTCATTTCGTGTTCTCTGGCATATTCGTGTAATTTCTGTTACTTGTTTTCTGTTAGAAATATATGAAGAAATGAGGTCGAGCGCTTTACCTCTTATGCCGTACATTTCTAATTTTTGGAGCAATACTTTGTGGTCAACACAGTCAAATGCTTTATTAATATTGGATTTCTTTGATCCATATCAGTCAAAACTGTTTTGATTAGGTCATAAATAGCAATGTTAATAGATTTGCCCTTGCGAAATCCTTTTTGTTCGTTAGCCAAAATGTTATATTTTTCTAAAAAGTTGTATAGTCGACTATAGATAATTTTTTCAAATAATTTTGAGAAGATGGGGATCAAAGCTATCGGTCTATAATTTCCCATAACTTGTTTGTCATCTTTTTTGTGGAGTGGAATAACAACTGATGTTTTAAGGTTTTCTGGGTAAATTCCAATGGAAATACATAGATTTATTATGTAGCTTAAATGAGTAGCAATAGACTGTGACACACACTTTATAACTTTAGTACAAATACCGTCGTAACCCACGCTTTGGGTATTTTTTAAGTGCTTTATTTCTCTATCAATCTCCATTGGAGTTGTAGGAGTAAGAAAAATTGAATTTACGTTAGCGTTAATGTTGTGATTCGAGGGTGCTTTATTATTTTTAGAATTAGTTGCATTTATTGATTGTGATACTTGGTCGATAAAATAGTCATTAAAACTATTCGCAATTGATGTAGGATCTCTAATTCTGATATTATCTCTTAATATTTCCGTAATAGGTTCTTTGGGAAAGTTAAATCTAGATTTATTTATAATAGACCATGTGGCTTTTGATTTGTTTTGTGTAGTATTTATGTGATGGGTATTTTGTGACTTTTGTGTTAGGTTTATAATTTTTTTAAACTTATCAGCGTATTGCTTAAAAATATGTTTGTTTGTTTTCGTTGGAAGGGCCCTATACTGCCATAGTAATTTTCTTTTTATCTTGCTACATATTTTGATACCTTTTGAAATCCATTTAGATTTTTTATTTAAAGTTTTCGTTATTGTTTTGTAAGGAAAACACAAATGATAGAAACATAAGAACAGTTCTAGAAACCGATCATAAGCCTCGTTAGGGTCATTTGTCAGATAAATGTCAGTAAAGGTCAAATTGTTCATACAATTATTAAATTTAATGAGGTTTTCTTTGCTATAATCACGTCTTCTGACACGCCAAGGTTTTATCATGCATGTTTTTTTAACCGGGAAATGTAATAATTGGGCTGTATGATCCGATAATCCAAATTCAATTATATTAGTTTTGCATCTATGAGCATTGTGAGCAAAATTGTCAATGCAAGTGTTACTGATAAGTCTAGTGGGGTCTTTAATTTCTAGTTTCAAGTTATGGCTTTCCAGAACATTTTCAAAGTCTAGAGTTTGCCGGTTCCTTTTCAATATATTTATATTAAAATCTCCGCATAAAACAATTTTCTTATTAGTGTTATCACAAATTTGGTGTAATAACTTTTCTAAATTATTATAAAATACAGTAATACATGAATTTGGTACTCTATAAATACAGGCTATTATCAAATTATGTTCCGTTAGTTCTATAACACAATATTCTATGATACCTTTAATCGAATATTTATTATTTATTACTATATATTCATGACCAATTCTCGTTAATATACAGGCACCTCCCCTATTTATGTCTCTTGAAAAACTAGCTGCTAAGCGAAAGTTTGGTAAATTGATAGTAGCCTCCTGTCGTGGCGTCATAACATAACGTAACGTATAGTTGTAACGAATATACTCAAAAACTACTTAACGGATCTTGATGAAACTTGGCACAAAGATAAATTATAGTCTTTTTTTTTATTTTTTAAGGCTGGGAAATCATCCAATGACTGCTCCCGCTCTGGGTGGAGCGGAAGGGAGTGTCAGACTCTTACTGACTAAAACCCATCCATGTTCCTTCCGTAGCCCTTTATGTTCCGGGGTAGCGGTAACCCTTTCGGACAATCCCGCTTACCCGGCAGGCTTGGCCCTGAGGGGCCCCTTCATATGCTGACATCTCTTTGAGGCGCGCGTGGAACATATACGCGCCGTACGGCACGGGTCTGGTGCTGATCGGACGGTGAGTCACCCATTACTCACCGTCCGCAGGCCCGCGCCTACGGTGGCCGGGAGTCGTCACGTGGCTCCCGACGCCCGGGGCGTCTCCTGCGGCGGCTGGGGCGGGAGGACCTTTCTCTCTCCCATCCCGCCACCTCCTTCGCGAGCATAACTTTTTCGCAGAAGGAGGTGACTGGCTCCCGCTCCCTCTCGCCCCGGACCATGGCTTGCACCAGGGCCGGGCGCGAGAGGTCGCCGCCGCCGATCGCCTCTACGAGGACACGGCGGTGCTCCGCCCAAGCGGGGCAGGTTTGCTCTGGGCGATCCTCGCAGTGGTGACACCCGGGCGTTTCCTCCCGCCTGATGATATGCAGGAACCTCCCCAAACATCCGTGTCCGGTGAGGACCTGCGTCAGGCGGTAGGTGAGGGCGCCGTGACGCCTCTCTAGCCACTCCTCTAAATTATAGTCTGGAATAACATATGAGCTACTTTTTATCCCGGAAAAATGTACGGTTCCCGTGGGATAATTTCCTACAGACACGCGGACGAAGCCGGTGACAAATGCTAGTAATGCATAAGTGGATAGAATTGCTTTGTTTATACAGTGTGTCCCAACTGCATCGTTTGATTAACGCAGTCGCCTGTCTGACGTTTGCCGTTATTTTTGACGTAGCTTATATTCAACATTGTTTTTAGTCTTAATATTGGGTAAACCAAGAAATAAAAAATAAAAGTACCTCAAACTCAAAGTTCAATAATGTTTCACCAAAACACCATTAATTTTTTTTAGTTTGCAAACAACGTTTAGTATAATATTTATTTCACAAACAACTTGTTGTGCAAAATGTTTTATTTTATACACACTCGCTTTGTAAACATTCCTTTGGCAAATGCTTTCTATTTACAAATGTTTCGGATGAAATGTTATAATTTATACCTTTTTTCATTTAATATTTAGATTATTTAGGAAAAATCACGGTTATACTAAATATTTACAAACGTTTTTTATTCCAAACATTGTTTTGTGACATGAAATGAAAAAAAATAATGGTTTGTCAAATAATACCTACATAAGACCTCAAGAAGTGAACAACTCGAGTGGAGAAGACCCCAGATGGAGAAAACCCGAAATGGAGAAGATCCCAATTGGAGAAGACCCAAAGTAGGGAAGACCCCAAGTAGAGAAGACCCGAAAAAATCTCTGTTTACTCAAGTCGGCCTTTGAACCTAGACTTCACAAACGCTCCGCAATCGCTTAAAACCCGCACCACGCACTAGCAACTGTACCGTTATCTCGACCATCGATCATTTACCATCCCCCTGTGTATGCCCGCCGATGTACCGAAAATCATCGCCTAATTGTTTAAATACACAATAATTCTATATATACATCACTTAATAGTAGTAATTTGCGTTGTGAATCATGTAATAAATTATTGATGTAAACGGATTGAGTGATTTCATTGTTCTAATGTATTGTAATGGTTGGGAAAGGTTTTATAGTTATACACGACAATTTTCACTAGGTACTAAATTTAATTAATAACTAAAGATACATCTAAGCAAAAAGATAAGGATACTTGCGCGTCGAAGTACTCCACGTCGCTGTCATCCGGAAACGTGTCCAGAAAGACATACAGCATTGACACGTTGAATGGCAATGGTAATTTTTCGGCAGGCAGAGGTGCCCTTGCCTTCGGGGCATCGAAGCGTAGGGCTCAGGGATAACAAGGCGTAGGGCTTCGGGCCAACAAGGCGCAGGGCTTTGGGACAACAAGACGCAGGGCTTCGTGAAGGCGTCTGGCTTCAGTACCACAAGGCGCAGGGCTTCGGGACAACAAGACACAGGGCATCAGAAAAACAAGGCGCAGGGCTTCGGGACAACAAGGCTCAGGGCTTCGGGACAATAAGGCGCAGCAGGGCTTCGGGACAACAAGGTGCAGCAGGGATCTGAACAACAAGACGTCTGTCTTCACTACAAAAAGGCGCAGGGCTTTAGGACAACAAGGCGCATGGGCTTTAGTACAACAAAGCGTAGGGTTTCGGTACCCTTTAACATTTTGTCAAACAAAAATTCCTCCATCTCTCCCGCTCTCTTACAATTTCCCCAAAGGCATCACTATCGCGAAGGCTTTATAAAAGTACCTACAAAACAGAACTGCGCAAGAACTTTTGCTTTCGCCCGTTATCTCAATGGTTCTTTGCAACTTATACCGGCAACAATAAATTTTTGAACGTGCCACGAATCTTAGAGCAGCTTAGTTATTTATATTCGGGAAATCGTAATAGAGAATGAATTTTCAGAAGAAAATGTTGTGTTTTAGACTGTTGTTTAATAGAATTTGTCTATGATAACATTGCGCGACCCTTCAAATTACTGTTTCAATGTGTGTAGTCACATCCTTACGAAAGAGTTTGTATGTATAGTGTATTTCTTTTACAGTGTCCAATTTAGTAAACAAACACGGGACGAAAATTCTGACTTTTCGTATCAATCATACACTTTAAGTTAAGCATAAACGTCTTGATGATTGTATAATACACATAAGGCATGAATTATAAAAAGAAATTGCTTCAGAGACGCATACATTACCTAGAAATCTTAAGAATAGTTGCGACATTTGTTTACCAAATGAGACAACTAAAGAAAAATATTATACTATAGTTGTAAGTGTTCGTCTTCAGTAGCAGGCCGGCAGCAACATGCGTTGTGCGTTGAAGGCGCTTTGTAATTACTTTCACAAATACTTTCAAACGTTTTGAATTTTGGAGGAGCGGGCCATGTTATACCTACACACGAAAAGGATCAATTTGTATCAGTTCAATATAGGGCATTCGCTTTAAATGTAGTACAGACGCCAGCACATCAAGCTATCCCTAACTGTCAAATTTTCTTAATCAAAAATGAACCTGAAAAAATGAAAATGTCTTTGCAATAAAGTTGAAATACTATCAAAGAAATTTGACAGATTGTGGGAACTTGATGTGCTGGCCTCTGTACAAACACATATAAAAAAGATACGGTCAACTGTGTCTTGGCGATTTTGTTAAAAAGACAAGATTTGAAGATTTGACGGTTGGCGTAGTGGTTGAGCGATTGACTGCTGCGCACTATGTCGCGGGTTCGATTCCCGCACGGAACAAATATTTGTACGACCTGCAAGTATTTGTTACGAGTCTGGGTGTTTTTCTATCTATAATATGTATGTATTTACAAAAAAAAATGTATATAAGTAGTATATCAGCCATCTCGTTACCATAACACAAGCATTAGGTTGCTTAGCTTGGGACGATACGGCGCTGTGTGAAATGTCCAAGGATATTATTATTATTATTATTTATTATTATTATTTGATATTTAGCATTGGTGGCCCAATGGTAACTGCCTCGTCTTACGAGTTGTCGGTCGTGGGTTTGAACCCAGCCAGGCGCAAATACTTTGTGTGAATAATTTAATCACTACTGCTCATAAAAAGATGCAGGAAAACATCGTTAGGAAACCGGCATGTTGTAAAACTAAAAATCAAAGACATGTGACATCTACCAACCCGCACTGGGCCCGCGTGGTGGATTATAATAATAATAATAATTTTATTGAGGAACAACATTGGAACCATTCTTGTTAGTAAACACCTTATATACTATAACTTTTGCACTAGGGTTAGTAACAAAATTTTAATAAGTCATGTACTTACGAGGCATTTCATGCGGACAATGATTTCGCATGAGATGCCTCAGCACAGGAGCTCTCGGATCCTCAGCAACAACTTTCAGGATGCTATTGCTACTCCCTCGAATCCTCCTCACAAGCGATGCCACCTTTTTCCTGATGATCGCATGGAAACCATCCGTATGCGATTGGGCAAACATCCCTGAGGCACTATTATGGCCCACTCCCTCTCTTAGAGAGGAGGCCTGTGTCCCAGCAGTGGGAACATTATAGGCAGATTTTTTTTTTTTTTTTTTTTAAGTCATTGACTGCCCCGCAGCAGACACAATAGAAAAACTATTGTTTGTCGGACACACGGTGACCGCGTTGGCGTTCAACGTGTTAATATCCTTGGACAATTCACACAACGCCATATCGTCCCAAGCTAAGCAACCTAATGCTTGTGTTATGGTAACGTGATGGCTGATAAACTACTTATATACATTTGATTATGTATATAAGTATATAAGATGGCTGATAAACTATTTATATACATTTGATTATGTAAAATTTCTGAAGAAGATGAGAAAAATAAAACGCAATAAGGCAGAAAAATCACGTTTGTTGTATGGGAACCCCCTTTAAATATTTATTTTATTCTGATTTTTGTTGTTATAGCAGCAACAGAAATACATCATCTCTAAAAATTTCATGTTTTGAAATTTTTTGATTTGGTTCATGAGATATAGCCTGGTGACAGACGGACGGACGGACAGCGGTGTCTTAGTGCGCCTTGCGCGTGCAATACAACAATGCATTCAGGGTGCTGATGGGGCTGCCCCGATTCTGTAGCGCATCAGGTATGTTCGCCGAGTCGCAAGTAGACTGTTTTTATACCACTATGCGAAAACGATGCACATCCCTGGTGCGCAGGGTTCGGGCTAGCTCCAGCGGCACCCTGAGGGCATTCGCGCAGAGGTTCGATTGCCAGTACCTGAACCATTGCTGTATGGTTCACATATTGCGCAATCGAAGTATTTAATAATTATGTTTATGTTTTGTGTTTTTATTTTATTGTATGTGTATTTTTGTTTTGTATGTGCCTATGATCCTGTGTTGGTCGAAATAAATGATTTATTATTATTATTATTAGTAGTAGGGTCCCATATTACCCTTTGGGTAGGAAACCCCAAAAATAACCCATTTTGTAACCACATATCGGGCATTTCTCTGATAATCCTTCCGTTAATAAGAAGCGTTATAAACGGGTATAATTAAAGGGAACACGGCACCGCGATCCCAAAGAAACAATATGGCAGTTGTTTATTAATAGGACGTAAATATTTACGTTTGACTCACTAACAATATCAACCAACTGTTGTACGGTCGGCAGCGTGGCAGTTACGTGCTATTTCTATTTAGTTTTTAATTCTACAATGACTAAACTATTGTTTTAATTTGTTAATTGAATTAATTGTGATGATATTTTTGATGATTTACGTACCTATATCTTTTTTATTGCCTGCTGCTTTGGCAAACACTTACTTCCATGGTGGAATATTTTTTGTTTATTAGTTAAGTAAAGAAACATCCTTTATCTACAAAGAAAAATGTAAGTATTAATATTTCCCTTTATCTACAAAGAAAAATGTAAGTATTAATATTTCCGGACGAATATAAAAAATAAGCGAATTGGATCAAAAAAAGAATAATTCAATCATTCACACACAAAAAGACATTGACACAGTTCCTACAAAATGTATAAAAGTAAAAAAGCTTTTTAATATTTAGAGTCACTTTAAATAAAAAAAAAAATACAACAGAATACTCGTTGACATTTTTAAACCACAAAAAACCACAATCTGTAAAAAAATAACATCAATTCGGATTTTAAATTCAAAGATAGGTTTTATTCGATTAATAACGTTCAAATGTTGCCATAAACGAATTATGAATATAATAAATATTTTATCGGTCACCGCGGCGGAAAATCAACAAATTCATACATATTTTATGCCTTAAACCTTATCGAAATATTCTACTTATCTATACTATATTAAGGCAGAAGAGTTTGTTTTTTTGTGTGTTTGTTTGAAGGTGCTAATCTATGGAACGACAAGTCGGATTGGAAAAATTCTTTTTGCATTTGATAATCCAATTTTCGAGGATGGCTATAGGTTTTTTAACATCACGCTAAGACCCTTTGGAACAGGACAGAAGACGAAAACGAAAAAGGAAGTTATAGCGCGCCGACCACGCGATGTCACAAAGTCGGTCCGGGAACAAAAAATTTATTCGGATGAAAGCGCGGGCAGAAGCTAGTCAGTAATAAAATTTTGGTCTTTTACTGTTGGATTTAAATTTATTGGTTTCATCTGAGGGCGGAACGTCAAAAAATTGATGCTGTAACCTCACACACTCAGAGAGAACTAAATCTGGTATTTCCTAACTTGTATTTCTGTAGTGTCACCTCTTCTTCTTTTCGTGTGGTTGGTGACTAACCTGGTGTCAGAGTTTTTATGCTGCCCATGGGCCTCTGACTTAGCTTCACATGTTGTTGAGAAATATATCTCAGACATGCTGGTTTCTTCACGATGTTTTCCTTCACCGACTTTAAAGCAAGTGATAATTATACGATACGTACATGAATTCGTAAAATTAGAGGTGCGTGTCTTGGGTTCAAACTCGAGACCTATGACTTGGCAGTCTGACGGTCACACTACTAAGAAAACAGGTGGCGGCGGTGGAAGTCATTATAATCTGATTATACTTTACGAGCATTTGAAAATTTAAATAGAGCTACAAATCGAAAAGCGTTACATGCACTTCTAGCAATAGGAGACTTGCAAAAAATAAACCAAAAGAAAGTGAAAAATAACAATTGAGTGTGGGTGAATATGTTAAATCAGAAAAACCTTTTTTACAAAAAAAATAATCAACCGACTACGGAAGTCGGTCTTTGGTCTCCACAATTTTTTTTTGGTTGTGTTTCTTTTTTGCGTCATGTTTTTTTCTTATCATTATATTGTTTCTTTTTGTAACTGTCTTTTTAGTTAAAAAAAACGAAGACAGGTGAAAACATCGGCATTGTTTTAATATTTACGAAATACCGTTACATAAAGCCAATGTTTACACCCAGCTAGCCCCTTTGTTAGAACAACTTTAGCATGGTCTACGACTTAATTAAATATAATAATTAATTACTAAAACGAAAACAACATAAGATAATAATGATCTCTACGAAAATTATAACCGTTTCCAAGTTTATGGAGCTAATTACGAAAACATCCGGCCTACGTTTTACCTTCATAAATAAGGATTTCCAATTCCCGAATTTAGTTCGATTCGAGTTTACTTCTAATTTAAATTTTCGGTACAAGGACAGCGGAGGTATTTGGATAGTTCGATCTTACGATGTTTTGGTAAAGAACTCACTGCTATGCTTTCTATTCTGTAGAAATGATGTGATGACGTAGGTGATGTGAGTTTATGGTGAGCTGTCAATAGTGTCAATTCCTAGCAATAGGTGGAGTGATAGACACTTCACGCTCACGTCACCGTATGTTTTCACAGTGATATATTTACAGAACCGACCGACTGTACTTTTGTTAATATACAACGAAAGATATTCCGGTAACAAGAAATAGTATGTACTGGTGAATAAGTCTATGCGGCATTCGAAGGACCGTATGCGTGTAATTAATTTTTGCGTGGATGTAGATTCTAGCGTGGTGAATTGTTGGACGGCACACCGAATTGAGCTTGAGGGATATGAGGTTATGAGAAATAGGAATGGATGGACTTACTTGTGAACCTTCTGGACGAAACACGTGGATTCAAGGACAGCTAGCTTAGCAGACGTCCCACGTGCTATCTGGTTTTCTTCCTTTTTTCAATGTGGTGCACTTTCACTTCTTTAAATGTCACACTTGTGTCGGCCAACACTTATTTATTAATAGTTATACAGTTTTTGATGCGATTGCGGTTTGAGTAAGCGGTTTGTAAGCGGGATGAGTATGGAGCGGCGCGGATCAGTATTCACACTGCACTTTTAACTTAGACTGTTGTCTAGAGCATTTTTAAATCATAGCTGAAGTGGGCTGCGATTGGTTCGCAACGGCGGAAAAAGCGCGCCTCTGATTGGTCGTGCGCGTTGATCTTCCAATCTCGTTCCGTTTGATAAGGAATGTATGGGTAGGAAGAAGGAATGATTAGCTCAATTCTGCGTTTTGAAATTGTAAGTGGCAAAAACTTATAAATAAAAAACTTGCGCGAGCAAGTACAGCGTCCATACAAGCTAAAAAAAATTGCCATTCGCGTAAAAAAAAAATCAGGTGCCTACATTTTGACGAGTTATGCAAAGTCAAAGTCATTTGTTCCGTGCGGGAATCGAACCCGCGACCGTGTCGTCAAGATTGCTAACAAAATGACTCAAACTCAAAGTCAAAACATTTATTTCAAATAGGTACAAGAAAGGCACTTTTGAACGTCAAAAATGAACAAGAAATATAATTGATTCTAGTCGCCCCTTCCAAAAGGTAGTTTCGTGTGGAGAAGAATGGGCAAGAAACTCCACCGTTACTCTTTTAAAATGTTTCACAATGTTTTGTATACATGTATTATAACATTATAATTATGTGAAGACGATGCACCCAGAATAAAAACAATACACCAAAATGGTGAAAAGAAAAACGCATGTAGCAGTGGAAAATAAACTTAATTATGTCATAAGTACATGGTGCTCACATATTCACAAACATTCTAAAAGTTAACAATAATAAATTAATCAATGTGTGAGATGTTATTCCAAACTTCTGAAATATAGCGTCCACACATAGGTGAAGTTAGTTTAAATAAGCATTTAAGCCATTAGATGTTCGCTTATTAGAAGACTGTTGCTTATATGAGCTCAAGGATTGATACGGTTATATATTTATTAACGCTTTGACAGAATTTTTCTTATGAACCTATGGGGTTCATGCGACGATTGAGGGGTTAAGGTGAATTGACAATGTTGGGGCCCCTTGGGGCCAAGCCTGCCGGGTAAGCGGGATTGTCCGAAACCGCCATTACCGCTGTTACCGCTATCCCGGAACACAAAGGGCTAAGGAAAGAACATGGATGGGTTTTAGTCAGTAAGAGTCTGACACTCTCTTTCGCTCCACCCAGAGCGGGAGAAGTCATTGGATGATTACCCAGCCTTAAAAAAAAGGTGACTTGACAGCTCACTTCACATTTACTTTCCCCTAAGTTTTCACGAATCGACCGACTGGACTAGGCTTTGGTTGTGACCATAGACATGAAACATAGAGAATGGACTGAGCATTGGCCTCACAAAAGTGAACACGCTCTAGCCCATATGCTGCCATGAACACGTATTATTGAAGGCATTGAGCTTCGAATAGCACACAAAATAGTGGCAGTGTTTGTGCTAGAAAGAGACAAAGCAAATACCAGCAAGCTTATACAGAAGACCAATATTCCAATTTTTTAATTAATATTAAAAACATGGAAAATTACACTGACTAATAATAGTAAAAGTAATCAACTATTTCTATTTCTTTCTAATTGATATTTCTAGCCTTTTCTGCCTTAGACGGAAAGATTTCTTTTAATCAATATTTTTCTTCTCAACAGAAAGTAAGACGATTAAATTATTAGTGATAATTAAATATCTTTTCATTGAAATTTGAATGAATGAATCTTTTCTATTACAGCGAATTGAGTATTTATAGCTCCATTTGATTATTATTGACTACTAAAATCACTGACATTTTACATGGATACTTTTAATTAACATCGCCGTTTAACATTTTCATCAGTCCGTCAATGAGATAATAAAAAAAATTATGACACGTATTTTTGCTTAATGCTATTAATAGAACATGACTTTGATAAAATGCATTAAAATTGGTGAGTGGGAGCGCAATACGTCACAAGTGAGTATAAAAACTACACCAATTCAATGTATCGAAGTCATCTTTGGATTACCTAAAAAAAGAAAAATACCTGTCCAATATTTTTTAATAATCTAGCTTTCGCGGATAATACTGAAAAAACAATTAGTAGTATCCGCTATTCGTCTATCTATTTACCATTCATAGTTGACCAGCACGGTAGTCAACGTGTATAGAAAAACTACGATAGCATGGCGCGCCCCTCCAAATGACTGTTTCAATGTTTGTAGTCACATCCTTACGAAAGAGTTTGTATGTATCCGTCTTCAGTAGCAGGCCAGCAGCAACATGCGTTGTGAGTATTGGTGGCACTTTGTAATTCCTTTACAAATACTTTCAAATGTTTTGAATTTTGGAGGGGCGCGCCATGTTATCGTAGTTTATCTTTAGCTGTCTAAGAGCTGACAAATTTTATTCTCGACAGCGCGGTTTATTCTATATATCGACTAAAAATTTTATATCCATCCTCACCGAGCTTTACAAAAAAAAAAGAAAATCTTCAGCTTATATTTTATTACCAGTAATATCACATAAATAACTAAAAATCATTTTTTTATTCAAACATGCTTCACCAAAAGTTCTAGGAATGCAATGATTATTTAATTTTGGACGCAGATAATATTTTTATGCAACCGGTACCTATATTTACAGTAGCGTCAACAATAAAACTGACTGTAGGAAGATAAACAAAATGTTGTTGTCTATATACAGCGAAAGCTCGGTGTTGCCAGTTTAGATAAATAAGCTATCTTGGATTGAATTTCCATTCATAATAACATGTGTGGTGGGGATCTGTCAGTGTTTTGTGTTATAGAAACTTTTTGGTCAAAGAATTCTCTTTTGTTTAAAAAGTTTGTTAACTTTAATGGCTTCCGCATAGTTAGATCAATCGATTTCCGAGGTGAAGCAATACAGCTGTGTTCGAATTTTGAATATTATGTGATTGTAGCTGTGTTTGATTGCAAATCACTACATAGTATAAAACAAAGTCGCTTTCTCTGTCCCCTATGTATGCTTAAATCTTTAAAACTACGCAACGGATTTCGATGCGGTTTTTTTAAAAGATAGGTTGATTGAAGAGGAAAGTTTGTGTATAATTTGTCGACATATTATGCGGGCGAAGCCGCGGGTGGAAGCTAGTTAAAAATATAATATGTGACGTACGAAATCGATTATTAAATTTTATTATGAAAATACTTCTGATTATTAATTATTATATAACTACGCAGGTAGGTATAGTCGCCCGCACATCAAGTTACCACAAACTGACAAATTGTACCAATTAAACATGAACCTTATTTTTTTGGAATGAAGTTGAAAATCTATCAAAGAAATTTGACAGATTGTGGTAGCTTGATGTGCTGGCCTCTTTACTACTATTACTGGTCTTTATCGTTGTCTACTATTTACCTAGAAACATGTAACAAAAATGTACACTAGTAGTTCAACGACCTAGTACCTCTTGCCATTACTGAGAAAGCCTAATACAGACAAATATACACACCAATCAATTTTTCCCTGTATGCGGATACTCAATCTGCCTAGCCTTTCAATCTGCCTAGCCTTTTCTCAACTATGTGGGGGGGGACGCTGGTGTCACCCTAATAAAGAACATTTTTAGCGCCTGGGAAGAAGCACAAGATGCCATTGGAATCTTTTGCGATCTCTCTAAGGCGTTCGATTGCGTAGAACATGAGACGCTTCTGCTGAAACTAGAGCACTATGGAATTAGAAATACAGCCCTTGATTTACTTAGATCATACCTGAAAGATAGAAAGGTTAAAGTTCAAGTAAATGGTGTGAACTCGCTGGGGTCGGAAATGACAATGGGCGTTCCTCAAGGTTCGATATTGGGTCCATTTCTCTTTTTAGTTTATATTAACGATTTACCCCAATTACTTCAAAATCAACCGAAGATGGTGTTATTTGCAGATGACACTTCATTAATCTTTAAAATTAATCGACGCTCACAAAATCTTGACGACGTGAATAACTCTATTCTTCAGGTCCAAGATTGGTTTACGGTAAATAATTTGGTACTAAATGAAAAAAAAACCAAATGCATTAGATTTACATTACCTAATGTTAAAAGTAGCGATTGTGACATCATATTGAACGGAGAAAAGCTGGAATTTATTAAGCAGACGGTTTTCCTGGGAATCACGCTAGACGACAAGTTGCAATGGGGTCCCCACATAACAACTCTTGCGGGACGGCTAAGCTCGGCCGCTTATGCTGTTAGAAAGATAAGGCAGTTAACAGACGTAGAAACCGCGCGTTTGGTCTATTTTAGTTACTTCCATAGTATTATGTCGTATGGCATTTTACTGTGGGGTCGGGCTGCTGACATTGAATCCATTTTTATTTTGCAAAAGCGAGCGATCAGGGCTATTTACAATCTTCGTCGTCGCGAATCGCTTAGGGAACTATTTAAAAGGATTAATATTATGACAGTACCTTGCCAATTCATTTATGAAAATATTATGTATGTAAGAAAAAATAGACATCTTTTTAACAAAATAAGTGATAGGCATAATTTTAATACTAGAAATAAAGATAAAATAATTCAACCATTTTTTCGATTGTCAAAAGTACATACATCTTTTATGGGGTTCTGTGTTAAATGTTACAACAAAATACCTTGTGACATACTGCAATTAAATGAAAGAAAATTTAAAACTCATATTAAAAGTACACTTTGTAAACAAGCTTATTACAAATTAGAAGATTATATCAAAGATAAGGATGCTTGGAAACATGCTGGTCCTGCTCCACAGGACAATCTAGTGTCTAGACAAAATCAAACTGGTTGCTAAGTAAATTAGGTAATTTGTACCATATTATTTTATTATATTGGAATAACTTCTCACACATTGATTAATTTATTATTATTAACTTTTAGAATGTTTGTAAATATGTGAGCACCATGCACTTATGACATAATTAAGTTTACTTGCCACTGCTACATGTGTTTTTCTTTTCACCTTTTGTGATGTATTGTTTTTATTCTGGGTGCATCGTCTTCACATATAATGTTATAATACATGTATACAAAACATTGTGAAACATTTTAAAAGAGTAACGGTGGAGTTTCTTGCCCATTCTTCTCCACACGAAACTACTTTTTGGAAGGGGCGACTAGAATCAGTTCTATTTCTTGTTCATTTTGACGTTCAAAAGTGCCATTCTTGTGCCTATTTGAAATAAATGTTTTGACTTTGACTTTGACTTTGACTTAACTACCCGCAACGACTGTCAAAGATTCGCGAATGACAGCCGGGACCGACGGCTTAACGTGCCCTCCGAGCCACGGAGGAGTCTCGGTATGTAAAGATGGTCACCTATCCACGGACCAACCCCGGCAAGCGTAGCTTAACCCAATGGATTGATCCGTGCGGCTGTTATTACTTAGCCACCCCCCACGAATACCCAAACCAGAAAAAACCTTTTCCCTCAGGATATTTAGACGTGACACAAAAAAAAACTACGGATATAGATAAAATAAAAACTGATCTGTGGCCGAGAAACAATTGAACAGGGAATAAGCCATAAATACACCTATGGTATATCTTGTGTATCAGATGTTAGTTTTCTTACGAATCGTAAAAGTATACTGAGTTACAGTATCCGGCCATAAACGTGGGATATTGTGTTTCAGAAAAAGTTCGGCTATAAATAGCATTCTAACTAATACTATAAATGCGAAATGTAACATAATGACCTCTTCTTTTTTCGTGTGATTAGTGACTAACCTGGTGTCAGAGTTTTTATGCTGCCGATGGGCCTCTGACTTAGCTTCACATGCCGTTGAGAAATATCTCTCAGACATGCGGTTTTCCTCACGATGTTTTCCTTCACTGATTTATAAGCAAGTGATAATGCCCTGTATGCTGAGAGTATGTCATGCTCACTCTCATGTCTCGCTGATGGTGGCGTGTGTATTGGATCATTTAGCTAGCTCCCTTCAAAATGGTTGAGCTAAATGGTTCTAATCCATGCGTCATGTTCGTGAACGGGCGCTGTCAGTAGGGTCATCTCTTAGCTGCTGCGGCTCTTTTAAAATTTAATTTAATTTTTGAATTGTTTTTTTTTTAATCTTTTAGTTATGGACGCTTTCTTTACGTTTCTGATTGTTTTCACAAGCATATTTCAACATTTATGATGTAACCCAGATTTTGTAACCATATTCTGATTTAAAGAGTGTTCCTGGAGTTTCTTGCCCGTTCTTCTCCATAGGTACCTATTGCTTTGGAATGGGCAACTAGCTTCATCTTTCTGACTGACCTACCCCTTGACAATTCAAAAGTGACTGCAATTGGTTTATTTGAAGTAAATGCTTTGAGTATGAGTTTGAAAGTATGTACCGTAAGTATGTATCACTGAACCGATCAACCTAAAATTGCAACGTACGTTGTCAGGTGTACAGAAACGGACACAGGAGACCTTTTATCCCAAAAAAGTAAGTATTATTCCCGAGGAAATCAACAATAACAGTCTTATGATAATAGATGGCGCCACGTGTCTTTGGAATCTTGATTGAATTGTTTTTAACTTTAGTTACTTTAGTGTGTTTAGTGTTGTGTGACATAGAATCTTTATGTAATTGTATTGTAAGTGTATGTCTTCAGTATCCGGCCGGCCGCAACTTGCGTTGTGAGTCTTGGTAGCGCTTTGTAATTATTGATTTCACAAATACTTTTTTAAACGGTTTGAATTTAGATAATTTGTAGAGTGGTGGGCCATGTTATCCTAGCTTACCTCTTAATCTTTAATTTATTTCTCAAATAATATTAAACGTGTATCTAGTAAACATCCACGCCTACGATATACGTGTAAGCACCTTCATACCTGTTCTAAGGTTAACCTTCAATCATGGACATGTTTTATTGAAAATTCCATGCCGACCGGCCGGAAGGTCCTTAAGCACAACGTAGATATGTTCAGAAGGACAGATACACACAACGAGCAAAAACAAATGACGCATAGAACTGTACGTATGATCTCGAAAAGCGCGAAGACTGATTTACATGGTGCAATTTAAATTCAAATTATAATTAACAATGATGGCCTAGTGGTATGACCGTCGGACTGCCAAGTCTTAGGTCTCGAGTTCGAACCCAAGGCCTCTGATTTTACGGATTCATGTGCGTATTGTATAATTATCACTTGCTTAAAATCGGTGAAGGAAAACAGCGTGAGGAAACCAGCATGTCTGAGAGATATTTCTCAACAGCATGTGAAGCTCAGTCAGAGGCCCATGGGCAGCATAAAAACTCTGACATCAGGTTAGTCACTAACCATACGAAAAAGAAAGAAATAATTCAAATTATTAGTAGAAGCAATAGTAAAAACTGCCATTCAAGTCATTTGTTGCTTGCATTTTATTGTGTGGCACAAGAAACTTGCCTCGTGTAAATAGCACTTTAAAACTGAAAAGGTTTTCGCTTCGGCAATGTTCGTGTTTCCGAATTAGAACGAACGTGACGTCACAGAGAAACCTTCTACAGAAGCAAAGCTGCTAATTTCTGTACTGCTGCATTTTGTAGTGCTACTTATCAAAGCTTGTATGAACCTTTCTCCCTATTCAGTACCACTGATCGTAACTCGTCACTCAAAAGTTTTGTTTTTTGGAATTACATAGAGTTGTTTTATACAGTACGGAGTTGTGTGCCTGGATGATAGCAATAGGCTCATCTCCTATCCGTGTTGACTCCCGGCCAGCGTAGGCGCGGGCCTGTGGACAGTGAGTAATAGGTAGGTACCGTCCGATCAGGACCAAGCCCGAACCGGACAGCGCAGCATTTGAAAGGGCCCGAGAGAGCCGAAGCCTGCCGGGTAAGCGGGAGTGTCCAAAAGGGTTATCGCCACCCCTGCACATAAAGAGCTAAGGAAGGAACATGGATTGATTTTAGTCAGTAAGAGCCTGACACCCCTTCCGCGTCACCCAGAGCGCATGGCATAACTTTGATGACTTCCCACCCTCAAAAAAAAAGCTCATCTCCTTTTAGGACTTAAACATAACTGGCGAAATATAGATGTAGGTACTATAGGTACGCCTAAGGAAAAAGGCGAAATCTTATGTTATGTTGTTATTCACATAATAGGTTGCTCCCATGGGTGTAACAGCTCTATATTAGATCTGATCATAGCTCGTTCACATTTGTGAAGAAAAATGTGTATGTTTTTTTTTAATAGGGCTGGATGACGACTGAAATTATTTTTAGATTATTAAAAATATTAGACACGTATTTTTTCTTTTTTCACATTATGTTAAAAAATGACACGACGCGACGTCACTCCTTTGTAGATTTTATACTGAGTTTTGACGTTACGCGCCCTCACTCCCCAACTTAATGCGTTTTATCTAATATTTTTTTATTTAATATGATAAAGCAAAAAATACGTGTCTAATATTTTTCTATTGTGTGACTGACGGACTAAATAATACATAAATATGATTTCTTTTTTTTCCTTGTCATAATCCCTGTTGTTATTTGTTTTTGAGGCTGGGAAATCATAATATGACACCCGCTCTGGGTGGAGAGGAAGGCAGTATCAGACTCTTACTGACTAAAAACCCATCCATGTCCCTTCCTCAGCCCTTTACGTTCCGGGGTAGCGGTAACCCTTTCGGACAATCCCGCTAACATCCCTATTGTTATATGGAGTGGTCCTTCTGTTACTAAGTATATATTTTGTATTTTAAGCTTGACTAGTTTTTCGGCATGTAGCTTCATGGGGTTGACGTGGTCCATATGATCCGTAAGCCGTAACCTTGATGACGAGTATGGAGCCAATATGTTTCTGTTTGATGTGGTCGTTTTATCGTTTCCTTGTTTTTGTGGATTTACATATAAATCAGGTGCTAAAGTTTTAAGGTTTTGGAAGGTTTGGCTTAAAAAGCAATAACGTTAAGCCGTTGGGTCCCTGCTGTGTTGTGGGTCATTGACAGTTGTTACCGGTCGTGAGAAGCCTGATGACCAGTCCAGTAAACCTGGAAGTCTTTAAACAGACTCCGGACCCAGGTTGGCCGAAGCAAGGAAAACCTGCTCAGGTGGGGATTTATAGACAACTCCGCCTTGGAGTGTAAATGTGGTGCTGTTCCACAAACGATGGGACGCTTAATATCGTGTCCTGCGTGTCCTGTAGTCTGCATGTTACAGGAACTGATGGACGCTAGTGATGGCGCCAAACACGCAGCCGAATTCTGGGCCGAGCCAATTTAGATTGCCATCGACACGCTAAGAAGAAGAAGAAGAAGTCCAGTGACATACCAAGGGTCTCGTATTACCCAGAAACTAGGTTGTGGCGGTCAGATAGGCAGTCACTCCATGTAAAATACTAGTATCCAGCAGTATCCGGATGGATTTGAACCCCACCTCACGATAATGGAAAAAAGGCTACGCAGATTGATTTTTGACAAATCAAAAATATTTTTAACGTAATTTAATATTAGAATTTCGGGTCTAATTATTCAAATAATCAAATCTAAGCACTCAACTTGTAAGTGGCACTACACTACAGTCGTCTTTGCTCAATCCATTTTGAATTTAACGATCAACATTTTAAGGTTTAAAATCATTTGGAGTTTGATAGTTTGGTATAACTTGATGCACTGGTGACCGCACGTTTTCCAATTGTATAGACCCTAAACAGATAGCATAGTTGTCAGACAAAGTACGTCCCATGTTGTCTGCCAAAGTCAAAGTAAAATAATTTATTGGAAATAGGCACATGAAAGGCACTTCTGATTGAATCACAGAATTCACTAATTTTTTTTAGGAATGTCTTCCCACACTTCACAGAAGTTGTTAATTTCTTCTTTGTACAGTCAAGTCTTTTATATCTTCGTCAGTTTTCAAATTATTTTCTTCATCAAGTCAGGATATCTTATATACTATGTACGAAAAATATATAAAAAAAAAGAACCTCTAAGCTATCTCAAACTGTCAAATACTTCCAATTGAACATGAACCTTATTCTTTTGTAGTAGAGTTGAAAATCTATCAAAGAAAGACATATTGAGGCACCTTGATGTGCTGGCGTTTGTAAAAGTATTTGCAAATATGAACTAAATAAAATATGGCGTCGGACTTGCTTCTTTACTTGCATTGCTGCTGACTGGTAATGCATTCAAGAAACTGGCGGCTTTGTCACGTTGTATGACAAAGTTAAGCCTCTGGCCGAAGTAAAAGCTAGCCCTTGGGTCACGGGAAGTGTCAGTCAGAACATAGTTATAAAAAAGTTTTTAAGAAGATTTTACATAGAAATAGTTATTTGTTATGCAAGGCAGCAAAGTAGATTTTTGGCGCGAGTACTTCTATTGAAACCTGAGTAAGCGAAGGATTCTAGGGTTGAACCATGAGCGAAACGAGTGGTTCAAATATTGAAACCTGAGCGTAACGAAGGTTTCAAAGGTACGAGACGCAGAAAAGCTTTGCTGCCGAGCGCAACACACAATTTTTCACCTCACTACAGCGAGGAAACTGCTAGGTGCAAGAAAACAGGTGTTATATGTTGAGTTTTATTTTGTTCGAGCGTCTCAGATACATTGACTCATGTGAAGAAAATAACAGATACTTGGCAATGTAACTTATGAGTTACATAGAATATCTCCAAAATTAAATACCCTGTATTTTGTTCTATATCCTACTTGTCCTCTAAGGAGAATGAATTAGTATTTTTATTCAAATGTGACATCACAGATTTTTTTAATCAAATGGAATACTTATTAACATTAATTCCAATTTTACAATTATATCCTCGCAAAATATTTAATTTCTGTACTGTGATGGAAGTTTTTAAGGTGAGCGGTATTATTTAATATTTTATTTTAGACCGTGTCATGCATTTTTAGTGGACTGGCAGTATAGAAAATTATTAAATAGAAAGGTTCGAATTTTAAAAACTCTTTCCACGCTATAGAGCAAAAAGCGATTTTGGGCTCAGATTTCGAATGACAAACAGACTCTTTCCGAGCCTGTGAGGTGAAAACAATATTCCATTACTTGATCACATAGATCTTAATATCGTGTTGTCACCTACCTGCAACCTTTTAAATGGCCTGGCTATTTTAGGACATAAATACTTATGCATTTTTTTTAGTTAATCAATCTTTTTTATTTATTCATACAAATCTTAAATACAATATAATTATACAACCTAAAATTAAAAAAAAAGATATCTAGTACAAGTGGTAAAAACGGGGAAGAGCTCTTAGGGCGTCAAAAAATTCATCCCCATCGCTGTCAGTGGGAAATGTGCCCAAAAGGCTGGCAGCGTTGCCACGTTGGATGGCAATGCTGATTCTTTGGCCTAAAATTTACCAGCCTCTGGTTACATGTAAATTTTTAAATTTACTTATTAGCGTCTGTCTGTCCATCTGCCTAGCCTTTTCCCAACTTTGTTGAGGTCGGCTTCCAGTCTAACCGGATGCAGCTGAATACCAGTGTTTAACATGGAGCGACTGCCTATCTGACCTCCACAACCAAGTAACTGGGCAATACGATACCCCTTGGTAAAACTGGCTGTCAGATTTTCGGGCTTCTGATGACCCGTAACGTCTGTCAAAGATGCACAAATGACAGCCAGGACCAACGGCTTGACGTGCTTTCCGAGGCACTGACGAGTCTCGGTATGTAAAGATGGTCACCCATCCACGGCCAACCCCGGCAAGCGTAGCTTAACCTGGTGGATCGACCTGTGCGGTTTTTAGTACTTAGCAACGAGCTCCTCCTCATACGTGTCTGTCAGTGTCACTTTTTAAATTCGGTCTGACATTTTTTAATCATCGTTCCTATTGTCAGACTTTCAGAATATTGCCGATATCTTTTAAATGTCAGTTAATCCACTAGTTTAATAAAACGCCAGTATGTCTGAAATTCCAGCTCAGTTTCCACTCGCTGACTTCAAGCGCCCATCGAGTGACAACCGTTTGACAGACTATTATTTTCTTTTAATTCCCCTTTCGGTAAAAAATGTAGCGGTAAAAATTTTGCCGCGGTATCGCCCGCCGCCATACTGTTTTTGTTTCGAAATTCGAAATGCATATAAAACTTTTGACATTGATATGGCGTTGTTCATTTAGAAAACTATTGCTGGTATTTTTCTATTGGTTTGGTCAGTTGATGTTTATTTTTCAATATACTTGCGAAGGGAATTGTTGTTACAAAGTCTTGCTGTTCATCTGATGTATTAATTTTGCCTTTTTTGTGCCTATCGAAATAAATGATTTGACATTGACTTTTGACTTTGATTTCTGACTTTGACTTTCACTTATTTCCATAACTCTCTTTTATCTTATATTTTATCTTCTTCTTTCTTATCTTTGTATCGAGATGAGGCAGCTTTGGAAATCATATCGGATACAAACAGATAGTATTTGATCCACTTCTTGGATATGAAAGGATACCGTAAATACACACATCAAAAGTGTCTAGGGATCAACATATATTTTTGCAATAACTTTTCTCTTGATTGATATTAATTTAAATTTTCTTTAAGGATTCATCAAATAAAGTGTTTTCGTTTGTCACAGTAACGATAAACCAAGTCACCTTTGCATTAATAAAGAAATTTGCCATTTTCCTAATAAAGGGATTTTTGACATTTGAACCACTAACATTAAAGTTCGAAAAAAAGACTGAAATAACAGTTTTCTTTAAAATTTTATTGGGTAACTTAAACAATTAATAATCCGTGTTTCTACCGCGAACACTAACAACACAAGAACATCGGTTTGGCATACTCAAAATGAGTTCATCCAAATCACGCTGTGGAATGGCCGCCCATGTTCGTTGCAACAACAAAAAAAGGTCTTCTTGCAACTGGATACCCTCCATATTCGGCAGAGCTCTTCTCTGTAGCATATCCCATGCATGCTCAATCGGGTTCAAGTCTGGCGACACGGAGACAAGACCGATACATTCAAATCTTAACTCGAAGAGCTCCAACAATAACCGCCATGATGTTAGCCGTGAGGCTTCATCACTCTTCAGGGAACTTAATTAGCGACCAAACAGTCAGAAACCGCTTGCATGAAGTGAACCTTCATTCCCGAAGACCACTTTTGATGTGTGTAGTTGTATTTAACTACACTTTTGATGTGTGTAGTTGTATTTAAGCTGCGTATAAAAATAGTAGCTAAATAAAGCCTCTACGACTGAATATTGAATATTAATTTTGAATGTCAAAAAAACCGGCTAACTAAGAGTCAGATTAGCACGCGAAAGGTTCTGTACAGAGGCCAGCACATCAAGGTACCACAATCTGTCAAATTTATTTGATAGTATTTCAACTTTATTGCAAAGACATACGGTTCATTTTTAATTGAGAAAATTTGACAGTTAGGGATAGCTTGATGTGCTGTCGTCTGTACCACTGTACAATATCTAACACTATACCAATATTTAAAAAAAACATCAGTTTAAAAAAAAAACGTTTCTTGTATAACTTCTTCAAGTTAAACTTTATTTTTATTATTTGCTGTAACAACGGCAATAGAAACAAACTATCTGTGAAAATTTCAACTGTATACCTATTTCGGTTCATGAGATACGGCCCTCTGACAGACAGGTGGACGCACGGACGTACGTCACCCTTCGAGTGAACCCCCTTTAAAAATTCTTTTTGTACTCCTAACAATAAACATTCAGTATCAAAATATTAATATTTGCAATTTATACTCTATGGTTTAGTGCTCAGTACTTTTTCACACTACACTCCATTTGTTAATGTCACTGATTCCATCTTGTGTGTATTAACTAATTGATAAAAACAGCGAAATATTTGACAGCTATATGCGACGTTGCCAACCTTCAGAATGCATTTATCGTCTGTGGAAACGAGCCACCGACAACTGCCACCTTTAGCCCAGCGACAAACAGATCATAAACGGTTCTATACGTCTTGGTCCATGGATGGGTGACCGTCTTAACATACCGAGACTCCTCCGTGCCTCCGAAAGCACGTTAAGACGTTGGTCCAGGCTCTCATTCGTGGATTTTTGACAGTTGTTAGAGGTAAACAGAAGCCCGAAAGTCTTACAGCCAATCTTATCAATGGGTATCATATTTCCCAGTTGCTGACTGGGTTGTGGAGGTCAGATAGGCAGTCGCTCCATGTAGGATACCGGAATTCAGTTGCAACCGGTTAGACTGGAAGCCAACCCTAACATACTTTAGAAAAGGCTAGGCAGATTGATTGATTGAATGGATTTGAGTCTTCTTAGTTTTTAATTTATAATTTTTAATTTAATATGTAATTTAAATAGTCTAAATAGTAAATAGTTTAGTTTTAAGAGAATACGTTTTTCTCGCACTTTTTATTTAAAACTACTTGTTTGGAAGAGCGGACTCTCCTAATACAGGCACTATCTGCCTAAAAGGAGGGTCCAATCACATTTGTTAAGACTCTAGCTGTTATACCAATAAACTATTTTTATTTATTTTTTTTATTATTTTTTGTCGCACACGTGTGGGTGGCCACCCGCTACAGTTGTGCTCAACATCTCAGCAAGAGGCGACAGCCATCGGTGGCTCCGGTCGGTGCCTCTTTTGCAAAACCAGCCTATATTGTTCCCACTGCTGGGAACCAGGACTCTCCTGGCGGCGCGTACGTGTGCCACGCGCCTCAAAGAGATGTTAGCATTTGAATGGGCCCGTTAAGGTCCAAGCCTGCTGGGTAAGTGGGACTGTCCGAAAGGGTTACCGTTACCCGGAACATAAAGGACTACGGAAGGAACATGGATGGGTTTTAGTCAGTAAGAGTCTGACAATCCCTTCCGCTCCACCCAGAGCGGGAAGGGTCATTTGATGATTTCCTACCCTCAAAAAAAAAGGTTTGGCAGAGGTAAACCACACACACACACATCCACACGCACACACATCCAAACACACACACAAACTCTCATCAACATTTCACTATGTATTTAAGTCCCATGTAATTAGAGCGAGAATAAACTTATAATAACAAAAATTCTCTGTGTAAGGCTGTATACAGAAAGAGGTGGTTACCAATTAAAATGATTGTATACTTGTTTGAAGGCTGTTTAATTACACACACCTTGTCCCTAAAATCGACAATGTATGTATACGTATGTCAGAAGGAATCATGAAGAAAACCACCTTCTCAACTTCAACCCCAAGGCACAAAACGGTGAAGGAATAATCTTAAAATGAAAATCAACATGGCCGTCGGTCTATTAAAAAGATTTAGCAAATTAAAACTTCCCTTCTTCTTCTTATCGTATGGTTAGTGACTAACCTGGTGTCAGAGTTTTTATACTGCCGTTTTTATACTACTACTGTATTTTTATACTACTCTGACTCAGCTTCACATGCTGTTGAGAAATATCTCTCAGACATGCTGATTTCTTCACTAAACTAAATCATCATTTGATTACTGAAGTAACCAACAGAAGCCAAATGCATAGATTTATACAGTGTATTAGGTTAAACGAGGGACATACTTTACTCATGAAAATGAATAACTTTGACTATGGCACAAACTCCGAAACATGGAAAAAAAATCAGCTGTTACATACATTTTGACGAATAATGTGAACATAAATATACTGAAGACCTGATTTTTTTTTCATATTTCAGAGTTGGTGCACTAGTCAAAGTTGTATACCACGGAGCTCGTGGCTAAGTAATAACAGCCACACAGATCGATCCATCAGGTTAAGCTACGCTTGCCGGGGTTGGTCCGTGGATGGGTGACCATCTTTAGATATCGAGACTCCTCCGTGACTCGGAAAGCACGTTAAGCCGTTGGTCCCGGCTGTCATTCGTAGATCTTTGACATACGTTACAAGTAGTCAGAAGCCTGAAAGTCGACAGCCAGTCTTAGCAAGGGGTATCGTATTACCCAGTTACTGGGTTTAGGAGGTCAGATAGATAGTCGCTCCACGTAAAATACTGGTACTGGTAAAATCTGGTACATCCGGTTATTTATTTTTTTATTTATTTTAATACTTTAAGCCAGAAATGTACATACAGAGGCGGACTTAATGCCATAGGCATTTTCTACCATTCAACCTTTTAGTGATGCAGAGATAAACTGGTTAGACTGGAAGCCGACCCCAACATAGTTGGGAAAAGGCTAGGCAGATTGTTTATACCCCCTGAAGGTATGTCCCTCGTTTAACCTAACACACTGTATAAGTTGTCATCATTGGAACGTAACGAGGGTACTAAGATATCTGCCGATACCCAACATCAAAATGCTTGTATCTCCACAATGATCTCATCGCATCTGATTTGCGGCGACACTGCGGTCGTGTTGGTAAATGACACGCCTCTAATGATACCCACGTAATGGAAGCCATCACAGAATCTAATTTCCATCCGTATGTGAACTAAACTAGAAAAAAATTTCAAAGTGTGTTTACTCTCCTACCTAACGAGTCTCGGAAAAGTTCCATTTTCAAACACACCTATGTGTGTATAATTCTACTAATTCAAAAAGTTCTCCGCTAAAGTTCGTTGGGAACGTCAAGGGTGGGTTTTGAATGTGGTCGGGTAATACTACGGTACAGCATGAAGGTGCAAGCGATTGGTATATTTTATATCAGTGCGCAACGAGTCGTCGGTAGGGGTGGGCGTTTTGCTCCCGTATTTTCCCCGATTTTCCGATCGTGTGTGAACTTTAGTGATTGCGAATTTTTCTGTGAAAGTGTCTGGTTTGTTTTTAGTTTTGCCAAAGGGATGTTGTTAGCTGCCTGATATAATATTGGTGTAAGTTATTTTAGGATTTCTTAAACGTTAAAACTGAGTTCTTATTTCAAATTATGGAATCGAATTTGGAATTCGTAAACTGATTTAAAACAAAAGTAGTCTATCATTTATGGTAATTATTTCAGAAGCATGTGTAACTTCGTCAAGTTGAAGTTGTATTTTTAGAAATTCAATAAAAAATTAACCGAAATGACTACTTAATAAAACTTTCTAATTTCTTTACGGTTCAAGGTAATGTCGGCACGGATTTTAAAGCTTTCCCGTACTTAATTGAGTTTCGAAAAAACCTTCTAAGACTTCTCTTTTGAAATATTTATTTTAAGTCCACTTACTTATAAGCAATTATTATGTAATTTTCTGAGTGCTGGGACCATATTTGAAGAAAACACGAGCTATTTAAAGACTTATTTTGCTCACAAATTTCGATTACCTACCAAATGATTTTCTATTCATACGTATCGAAGATTCAAAGCTTTGGATATATTAAATTTTGAGTTGTACTTTATTAAAAACTTAGCTTTCGTATTTCAATATTATTTTATGTATAGGAGATTTATAGAACGGTAAGATATTAGTTTTTTTCATAAATAAAAAATTAATTTGAAACTAGTCTGTTTTCGCGACAATTTTTTTTTATTTAGGCTTTTCGCACACAATATTGGCGGACGGCGGACTTAATGTTTAGACATTCTCTACCAGACAACCAGAGGTGGTGAAGAGATTAGATGACAGGTGCTTTAAATAACAGGAACCATTAATGATTAAAAAAAATAGATCATAGAGAATTATTAATAATATGGGTATATACAGGGTGTTTGGTAGATCGATGCAAAGCCGCAGAGCGAAGCTAGTATAGACCATTTAGAACCATTTGAACCGAACTTATGTTAGGCGAAGTGCGACTATTTTTTTTTTAGCAAAATTTAATGATTTTTGGTGAAAAATCCGAAGTTTTGTAATTCTTTGCTAATAATCGGTCATTTTGAAGGCAAAATCATTTATTTGTTATTTTATTTTATTAAAGTAATGTGTAAACAATCTAATAAAACATGATTAAGGCATCTGTGTAATGAGACAATTTTTTTACAGATATTTGAAGTCAATGATTTATTTTAAGATTAGAGAAAACTGATTTTTGATGGCATTAAAAAAAATCACTGATGGTGCTTTTTTTGTTCAAACATTTTTTTAAATATGCCTGGTTATTGTTCTTTCTTTTGAGGTATCAACTACGCGGATAGCTCGCAAATTATTGAAATTAAGACCTACAAACCAAATTGAGGGAGAGAATTAAAATTTATAGGCGAAATAATTAAAACAAAATTTTAATTAAAGTTATTTATTTTTCGTGTTCAAAATGTCCGCCGCGGTTTCTAACACAAGCACGGGCCCGTCTTCTCACTTCTGTTGTCGTTATTTTCAACTTCATCTCCACTTTCATCGTCGCAAACGCTGAATTAATTCTCTCAATTAATTCTTCTTTTGTGTTTATTTCCACATTTGTGTATACTAGTTCCTTGGCCCGACCCCACACGTAAAAGTCAAGCGGAGTCAGGTCGGGTGAAGTGCTCGTTCGAAAGATTGAGGGAACTCTTCTAACAATGGCCAACGCGTGACGCGTGAAATGAGATGGCAATAAACTTGTTCTGTTCAGGTAGCGCGGTACATTTCACAGCAAAAACGACTTTATTGTTAAAACAATAGCGTCGTGTTCCTTTAGTCAGGGTCAGTAACTACCTGTGTTTTGAAGGGACGCTAACTAGTCGAATTTCAACTACGCTTGTGACTAGACGTTATTTCCTCATTCGTGGCAATTCACCGTGTTCAGTTTTCATTTTTGCTTTAAGTTGGACGTTTAGTGTGCAACAAAGCCATTTTTGTATTTGAGAAGTGACTATGGCTACTTTCTCGAACGAAGAATATGCTGACATCGTTTTTATGTATGGCAGAGCAGACGGCAATGGATCTTTAGCACGGCGGATGTACCAAGAACGCTATCCTAATCGCAGAATACCGAATGTGAGAGTGTTTTATAACACATTTCGCCGGCTTGTTGAAGATGGGATACACCGTGTGGAACCTGGAGTCAATCCAGGGAGACACAATACTGACATCGAGGAAGATATCTTGGCGGCGTTTCGAGCTGATCCAAATACTAGCACCAGAAAAGTAGCTCGAAATTTAAACATTTCTCATTGGAAGGTGTGGAATACAATGCACCAAAATAACAAGTACCCGTTTCATGGCACGGGTGTTCAAGGCCTCGAAGAACGAGATCCTCAGAAAAGGATTCAGTTTTGTCGTTTTCTTCTCAATGCAGACATTGAAGATGCATGGTTCCTGAAGTCAATCTTGTGGACAGATGAAAGTAAATTTTCAAGGGAAGGCATTACTAATTTCCATAATCTTCATCAATGGGCTGAGAAACATAATAATCCACATTGGAAAAAGCAAAAATCATTCCAAAGGAAATTCTCGGTCAACGTGTGGGCCGGAGTTATTGGCAGAACATTGATTGGGCCCCATTTCTTACCAGATAACTTGAATGGAAATAATTATTTAGAATTCCTGCAAAATGATCTTCCAGAGCTTCTAGAGGAATCCGGGGCCCCGATATTCGTTAGAGACCGAGAAGTCATTTTTCAACAAGATGGTTGTCCAGCGCATTGGACATTAAATGTACGGGAGCACTTGAATAATTGCTTCCCCAATAGCTGGATCGGCAGAGATGGGCCCATCCCTTGGCCCGCCCGTTCACCCGACCTGACTCCGCTTGACTTTTACGTGTGGGGTCGGGCCAAGGAACTAGTATACACAAATGTGGAAATAAACACAAAAGAAGAATTAATTGAGAGAATTAATTCAGCGTTTGCGACGATGAAAGTGGAGATGAAGTTGAAAATAACGACAACAGAAGTGAGAAGACGGGCCCGTGCTTGTGTTAGAAACCGCGGCGGACATTTTGAACACGAAAAATAAATAACTTTAATTAAAATTTTGTTTTAATTATTTCGCCTATAAATTTTAATTCTCTCCCTCAATTTGGTTTGTAGGTCTTAATTTCAATAATTTGCGAGCTATCCGCGTAGTTGATACCTCAAAAGAAAGAACAATAACCAGGCATATTTAAAAAAATGTTTGAACAAAAAAAGCACCATCAGTGATTTTTTTTAATGCCATCAAAAATCAGTTTTCTCTAATCTTAAAATAAATCATTGACTTCAAATATCTGTAAAAAAATTGTCTCATTACACAGATGCCTTAATCATGTTTTATTAGATTGTTTACACATTACTTTAATAAAATAAAATAACAAATAAATGATTTTGCCTTCAAAATGACCGATTATTAGCAAAGAATTACAAAACTTCGGATTTTTCACCAAAAATCATTAAATTTTGCTAAAAAAAAAATAGTCGCACTTCGCCTAACATAAGTTCGGTTCAAATGGTTCTAAATGGTCTATACTAGCTTCGCTCTGCGGCTTTGCATCGATCTACCAAACACCCTGTATAGGTTATAACCGTATAATACACATACATACATAATCTTCTTCTTTTCGTGTAGTTAGTGACTAACCTGGTGTCAGAGTTTCTATGCTGCCCATGGGCCTCTGACTTAGCTTCACATGCTGTTCAGAAATATCTCTCAGACATTTTTCCGGTTTCCTTACAATGTTTTCCTTCACCGGTTTTTAAGCAAGTGATAATCCTATAATACGCACATGAATCCGTAAAATCAAAGGTGACTTGGCAGTCCGACGGTCACACCACTAGGCTATCACTGCTTTCACATACATATTACCTATAATTAATAACTATAATACATATAGGTACATAAAAATTCAAAGAAGAGAGGCGAGATGACTCTTCGCTATTTGTTATAAAAATAACTCTGCAATTTCCGCTTAAATGCATACCAACTGCTAGCCGTATTGGTATCAAAAGAAAGCGCATTCCAAAGAAGAATAGACTGAATATGAAAGGAAGAATCAACAAAGTCAGAAGTATGAGAAAGACAGCGTAGGAGAAGGTTGTTAGAGCAACGCAGATTCTTAGCGTGTGAAGAACATATGTAGATATTAAAAGTGAGACACAAGATAAGAGGGAGAAGTGGGAGAAAATTATGGCCTAATTATTTTTACCTGCCATAATTTTATTTGCTTTTCATTTCACCTTTTGTGATTTTTATTCTGGGTCCATCGTCTTCCATATAATTATACAGAGTTGATATGACAGAGGGGCATTAAATTACACAACGTATACTATACGTGTTTAGTATTAACTCGGTACGGTATAATTATCACTTGCTTAAAAATCGGTGAAGGAAAACATCGTGAGGAAACCGGCATGCCCAAGAGATGTTTCTCAACAGCATGTGATGCTAAGTCAGAGGCCCATGGGCAGCTTTGAAACTCTGACACCAGGTTAGTCACTAACCACACGAAAAGAAGAAATATATAAAAATATCTGTATAAAAATAAAAAGCACCAAAAATGAGGTTTTTATGTTTTCAAACAAACTAAATAGCTTACAAATAAGAGTAAAACGCAACCATACTTGTAAATAAAAACTGACATTGTAACAAAGCGGCACCGACGCGCGCGCGCCGGAGCGCTGTTAGGAAAGATACATCGTGTTCAAACGGGGCAAAAACTTAAAAAATCATTTGCGACTAAACTACTGCTCCTATTTAATTTATTTTTGGTACAGAGTTTGTAAATGGTTCCTAGTATAAGCTGTTTAAAGGAAAGCCCCTCTGTCGTATCAACTCTGTATAAGTCATGTATGTATACAAAATATTGTAAAACATTTAAAAGAGTAACGGTGGAGTTTCTTGCCCATTCTTCTACATACGAAACTACCATTAGGACGGGGCGACTAGAATCAATTTTATTTCTTGTTCATTTTGACGTTCAAGAGTGCCTTTACAAGAAAGGCACTTTTGAACGTCAAAATGAATTTCTTGTGCCTAGGGGAAGTTAGCTCAAAGCGGCCATAGAAGGCAAAGCGGCCACGATTCATTTTTCGGATATTTGAAGTGAAAGCGCGACGTTGCCATTTTGCATGCGTAGTATACCTCCCGCCCCGTGCCGATCAGTCATTCGGTAGCGGTGGGGTCGAGCGGGTGGCGCTTAGTGACGAAAAATACGTTTTCGCGTCATTTGTTAAAAATTTACAAGGTAAGTTTGACCTGTTTTGGTCAAACCTGTTTAAGTTTAAATGCTTGCATTACACGTGTATTGTTACTTGTCTATTTGGCTTTGTTTATTTAGTATTAGCTCCAAAATTTGATAAATAATGTGGGAATAGTTAATTTTTATAACAAAATGGGCGATAAAGGCAAAGCGGCTCGGGCAAAGTGGCCAGGTGACCGCTTTGCCCTTATTAAAATATTATGATTCGATTGATAATGCTCAGTTATTTTGTTTAGATGGTCAACAATTACAAACGTAAAACTACCCAGGCGTCTTGGGATGAAGTTACGATGGCCCGAGCAATCAAAGATATAAATGAAAAGCGCGGCTCAGTTAAATTTATCACAATAAAATACGGTATCCCTCGTACAACTCTCAGAAAACACTTGCAAACAGGATCTGCCATCAAGAAACTTGGTAGATTTACAACAGTATTTACCCCAGAGCAAGAAGAAGAGCTCCTAGAGTACATGTTTCATATGGACAACCTCTTTTTTGGCCTTTCAAAGGAAGATTTTCTGCAGCTTGTATTTCAATATGCTGAAGCAAATCATATTCCACATCCTTTTAAGAACGAAACCGCCGGACACGATTTTTATAAAGGATTTATCACGCGTCATCCTAATTTGACCTTGAGACGACCAGGACCTACATCAATCGCCAGAGCCTGGGGCTTCAACAGACCCCAAGTTTATCGATTCTTTGACCTGCTGGAAGCTGAAATTGAAAAGCATCAAATTGACGCAATGCGTATTTATAATATGGACGAGACTGGGGTACAAACATCTTCCAACAAACCTCCAAGAGTTTTAACAAAACTGGGAAAAAAGCAAGTGGGTCACATTGCCAGTACCGAGCGAGGAAGAACAACGACAGTTATTTGCTGTTGTAATGCTGCGGGTTCCTTTATACCACCTTTAATTATTTTTGCAAGAAAAAGAATGGCACCGAACCTTCTGGATGGAGCGCCTCCGGGCACCCAAGCCACTGTCAGTGATAATGGGTGGACCAATGGCGCTGTGTTCTTGGAGTGGCTTCGTTTTTTTATAGATACAGTGCGTCCGACAGCAGAGAAAAAAGTACTGCTTGTCATGGACAATCACGAGTCACATAAGTTCTTGCCAGCTCTAGAACTCGCCTCCAAGAATAATGTCATATTTTTATCACTGGCACCACACACTACGCACCGAATGCAGCCCCTAGATTTCTGTGTTTATGGGCCATTAAAAACATATTTTGAGCGAAGTGTGGCGAATTGTGAATATGTTGATTATTTTATTAAAAAATATATAATTTTATGTTTAATAAAAATAAATAATGTTTTAATTTTTTTTTTTTTTTGGATTTTTATTTTGTCTAGCACGATATATTTCAACAAAAAATAAACATTTCCGAAGAATTTTTGGGGTGGCCTCTATGCCCTTACCACTATGGCCGCTTTGGGCGACCCCTCGGGCAAAGCGGTTTTTTGACATGTTTTTGTAATCTGTAAATCTAAGGCTTATATTTAAATTTGCGCGAAATTTAAATTGCAAATTACAAAAATTAAATAAATTCTCTACCTATTAGTAAAAAATTATTTTTAAAAAAGTATCGTTTTATAGGTTTTTTCTTAATTTAAAGTTAAGGGGGCCGCTTTGAGCTGACCTCCCCTATTTGAAATAAATGATTTGACTATGACTTTGAGTTGAGAAGAGACAAAAGCGTGGTCAAAGCACTGAAACTTCTTCTTTGGCGAATGGACAATCATTTAAGCTCGAACCTATAGCTCGACACATGGTCATACTTCCAGAGATTAAATACCACTTCAATCAATCAATCTGCCTAGCTTTTTCAAACTATATTAGGGTCGGCTTCCAGTCTAACCGGATGCAGCTGAATACCAGTATTTTACATGGAGCGACTGCTAATCTGACCTCCACAAACCAGTAACTGGGTAATACGTGTTATTCCTGACTATAATTTATCTCTGTATCAAATTTCAACCAGATCCGTTTAGTAGTGTTTGCGTGAAAAAGTTGCAAAGATACATCCTCACTTTCACATTTGTAATATTAGTTGTATAGTAGGAAGTTGTAATAATTTTATTCAGTTATAAATATTATAAGTAGTACATTTTATGATTCTGTACCTCCTAACGCAAAAAACTGAACCCTTATTGGACCACTCGTGTGTCTGAGTGTCCGTCTGTCAGAGCCATTTTGCTCCGAATCTAATGGACCGATTAAGTTGAACTCTGGTATGCACATGAATTTCTGTGACCCAAACACGGACGTGTAAATGAATGAATGAAGGGCGTATTTTAATGAATTTATAATACGGAGGACACTTTTGAGCATGCCTGGTCCGACACGTACTTGGCTAGTTAGTTACCACGTATTGTCACGTGTCGTATGTGGTCGTGATCGAACGACAAAGAAGAAGAATGGACACTTTCAAAATATTCTTACGTTGGTTTATAAGAATAGTTCTAGCAGTGCCAAAACTGTTACCCAGTTATGAAGGCTGTCTTCTTTCTTTCTCGTGTGGTTAGTGTCCAACCTGGTGTCAGAGTTTTTATGCTGTCCATGAGCCTCTGACTTAGCTTCACATGCTGTTGAGAAATATCTCGCAGGCATGCCGGTTTCACGGTGCAAACCTGCCCCGCATGGGCGGAGCACCGCCGTATCCTCGTAGAGGCGATCGGCGGCGGCGACCTCTCGCGCCCGGCCCTGGTACAAGCCAAGGTCCGGGGCAAGAGGGAGTGGGAGGCAGTCACCTCCTTCTGCGAAAACGTAATGCTCGCGAAGGAAGTGGCGGGATGGGAGAGAGAAAGGTCTTCCCGTCCCAGCCGCCGCAGGAGACGCCCCGGGCGTCGGGAGCCACGTGACGACTCCCGGCCACCGCAGGCGCGGGCCTGCGGACGGTGGGTAATGGGTGACTCACCGTCCGATCAGCACCAGACCCGTGCCGTACGGCGCGTATATGTTCCACGCGCGCCTCAAAGAGATGTCAGCATATGAAGGGGCCCCTCAGGGCCAAGCCTGCCGGGTAAGCGGGATTGTCCGAAAGGGTTACCGCTACCCCGGAACATAAAGGGCTACGGAAGGAACATGGATGGGTTTTAGTCAGTAAGAGTCTGACACTCCCTTCCGCTCCACCCAGAGCGGGAGCAGTCATTGGATGATTTCCAAGCCTTAAAAAAAAAAAAGGCATTCCGGTTTCCTCACAATGTTTTCCTTCACCCCATGGGCAGCATAAAATTGAAACCAGGTTAGTCCCTAACCACACCAAAAAGGAAGAAAAATATCGAAACTATCAATTTTTGGACCACATATTCTAGGAATTATTGTATTTTTTTACTTGTAAAATATAGGTAACCCTAATTATGGGATATAAAAAAACACGTTGCATAAGTGCAGTCATAAGTCATCATCTGCCCAGCCTTTTCCCAACTATATTGGGTTCGGCTTACAGTCTAACCGGATGCATCTGAATTCCAGTATTTTACATGGAGCGACTGCCTATCTGACCTCCACAACCCAGTAACTGGCAATACGATACCCCTTGGTAAGACTGGCTGTCAGATTTAAGAGCAGTCATAAGTATCGCCAATAAAAAAGACAAAAAATCGACTTATCTGAGAACATACTGCGCTAAAAAGCCAAGCGGAGTCTCGGGCACAGCTGATTTTGTAACAATACGACCCCTAAGAAAACAAAGTGTATTATTCCAGTCAAAATAAAATACATCCTAAGATCAATGTTTTATTCGAAGTGACTACAGTGTATTGATTTCACCCATCGTATACGAAGAAGAAACCGGCCAAGTGTGAATAGGAGTCGCACACGAATGGTTCCCGTACCACTGTACAATATTTAACAATAATTAAAAAAAAAAAACTAAAAAACACACTTCTTAAAAAGCACTCCACGCTTTTTAAAAAGTAAAATTTATTTTCTATTTTTTTGTTCGGTTTTCTATAAAAAGCGTGTTTTTTAGTTTTTTTTAACTATTTTTATTTCCTACTTTTTAGTTCAAATTAATGTATTGTCATCGGTCCTCGATAAATCTACAAAGTTTGAACGAAATCTGGCCGTTTAAAGTGGGTCAAAATCGCTTCCAAATGAGTCGGTTACAAACATACATACAAGTGAAGCTAATATAAAGCGTGTAAAAATATAATTGAGTAAAAAAACAGGTTTCTCGTATGAGGAGCCCTTTTAATTTTGATATTATTTTATTTTTATTAGTTGTTAAGTAATACAGCCAACCTTACCAAGGGGTATCGTATTACCCAGTAACTGGGTTGTGCAGGTCAGATAGGCAGGCGCTCCATGTAAAAAACTGGTATTCAGCTTCATCCGGTTAGATGAAAGCCGACCCCAACATAGTTGGGAAACGGCTAGGTAGATCGATTGATTGATTTGTTATAGTAGTACACAATCTTTGCAAATGTCAATTGTATAACTATTACGGTTAAAAAAAAACTTGTGTTAGAGACGGTAGGACGGACGTACGAACAGCGGAGCCATTAGTAATACAGTCCCGTTTACCCTTTAGCTACGGAACCCTGCAAAATATAAAGTGTATTAGACGATTGTTTCGACTCAAGAGCCAATCGGATGCGGGTTCTGTACCACTTGTAAACAAAAGGGATCAAGTGATCGTCAATTCTAATTGTGAAATACACTCGCTGTACCATTCTTTCTGACATTTCATAAAGTTGAAATGTCGTTGTTGTTTGTTGAGTACATAGAATTATTTTATTCTTCTTTATGTATGTTTAAGAACTCTTTCTTAAGAACTCGTGGCTAAGTACTAACAGCCGCACAAGTCGATCCAGCTACGCTTGCCGGGGTTGCCGTGGATGGATGACGATCTTTACATACCGAGACTCCTCCATGCCTCAGAAAGCACGTTGAGCCGTTGGTTCTGGCCCTTATCCCAGCAGTGGGAACATTATAGGCTGATTATGGATGTCAGATAGTTCAAATAGAGGGTCATCATCATCTGCCTAGCTTTTCCCAACTATGTTGGGGTCCGCTTCCAGTCTAACCGGATGCAGCTGGAGCTATTTTACATGGAGCGACTGCCTATCTGACCTCCACAACCCAGCAACTCGGCAATACGATATCTTTTGGTAAGACGGGCTGTCAGATTTTCGGGCTTCTGATGATCCGTAATGACTGTCAAAGATGCACAAATGACAGCCGGGACCAACAAGTTCAAATAGAGGGTTTATGGCTAAAATCAACATTAATCACCGTATAAGCAAACCTTCTGAAGTCTACAAAAAGGGTCATGTCATTGTACATTGTACTCGTAGAGATACTATAGGTAAAGAGGCCATAAAGCTACTCCAATCTGTCAAATTCCTCTAATGGATTTTCAACTTTATCACAAAAGCATAAGGTTCATGTTCAACCGGGAATATTTGACAGTTTGGGATAGCTTTGTGTGCTGGCGTCTGTACATATCACGCTTGTATACATGTATATAATATATGTATGTATATATTCGCCGGAACAAGCAATTTGCATGTATTTCGCGTTAACGGAGGTATTACGTAGTGTTCTGTAGTTTAGCGCAGAAACTCGCTCTTATTGCGAATTCTTGACAAGTACTGTGTAGTACACATGTACCTTTCTGTGGACTACGTAATATGAACAGTCGAGGAGTGAAAACGTCTAAGGGCAAGATCGCTAGTTCAAGTTCATCAAGTTGTACCAAACTGTGCCTTAAAATGTTAGTCGCTAAGTTCGAAATCGATTGAGAGAATTTTACAGTTAATGTGCTGACTGTACATTAATGAGGAAAAATATATATGTAGTTAGTTTTCTCCTTAATTATTAAATGTACACACATTTCATTTTTAGAAATCATAGGTTTAACGAACATGAACGGTATACGTATCTCAAAATTGAAATAGTTATTTTACAAGAAAACCATTCCTTTTTTTTCAAAATTAGAATCAGAGCTTCATTTGTTCTCAATGTACAGACGCCAGCACATTAAGCTATCCCTAACTGTCAAATTTTCTCAATGAAAAATTAACCTTATGTCTTTGCAATAAAGTTGAAATACTATCAAAGAAATTTGACAGATTGTGGTAACTTGATGTGCTGGCCTCTGTACATGATACATGTAGGTATAGTATAAGATTGGGTAATAACATAAATAAATGAGATCAGCTACATTTTACCTTACGGCATGCAAATCATTACATTAATCACAGTAATATTATAAAGGCAAAAGCAAAAGTTTGTGAGTGTGTGTGTTTGTATGTTGTTACTTCTAAATTCGGCACAAAGATAGATTATAACTTTTTTTTTCTTGAGGTTGGGAAATCATCATACTATTATGACCCCTGCCACTCTGGGTGGAGCGGAAGGGAGTGTCTGACTCTTACTGACTAAAACCTGTCCATGTTCCTTCCTTAGGCCTTTATGTTCCGGGGTAGCGGCAACCCTTTCGGACATTTCCGCTTATCACTACATAATATAAAACAAAGTCGCTTTCTCTGTCCCTATATCCCTATGTATGCTTAAATCATTAAAACTACGCAACGGATTTTGATGCGGTTTTTTTAATAGATAGAGTGATTGAAGAGGAAGGTTTATGTGTATAATTTGTCGACATATTATGCGGGCGAAGCCGCGGGCGGAAGCTAGTATATTATAACCTGGATTAACACATAGGATACTTTTATCCCGTTCGTATCCACGTAGACGAAGACGCGGGCTAGAAGCTAGTTATACAAATAGAAAAAAATAGTTTAAAAAAACTAAAAAACTCGCTTTTTATAGAAAACCGAAATAAAAAATTGAAAATAAATTTTACTTTTTAAAAAGCGTGGGGTGCATGGTGATGTTGAATATTAAAGCGTATTTTTTAGTTTTTTTTAACTATTTTTTATTTCCTACTTTTTAGTTCAAATTAATGTATTGTCATCGGTCCTCGATAAATCTACAAAGTTTGAATGAAATCTGGCCGTTTAAAGTGGGTGAAAATCGCGTCTAAAGGAGTCGGTTACAAACATACATACAAGTGAAGCTAATATAAAGCGTGTAAAAAAAACTATTATCAAATTATTGCATTGTCATCGGTCCTTGAGGCGTGTGCAAAGTTTCAAGTTGATCAGACTTTTAGAAACCGGTGAAAATTAAGCTCAAAGATTCCGTTACATACCTACATACATAGATACAACCCGAGCTAATAAAAGCGTGTTAAAAAAGACAAAAAACTTATAATTTTTCGCTTCCATTCCTAGCTCAGTATATGGAAATACAAAAGTTATCTAAATTGCGTTTCAAGAAGCATTTGGGAGCGGCTGTTATTTGGCAACAGGGGCGACACTAATAATGCATGTGCTAGCCAAATGGAGTTGCAACGATCTCTTGGCTTCCTTGCGATACAAGATACTAGTTTTAAATTATTGTTTGGTAATATTAAAAGAAAACGTATATTATTAGCCCATATGACACTAATCAACTTCAACGTTAAAAAACAGTGGTTGAGTTATCATCCTGCAATCGGCATTTTTGTTTGTCGTGCATTTTATGTTAGCATTTAAAAAATAACTATTTAGATTTGTTATTGTTGTAGTGTTTGTTTTCAAGTATAAATTTGCAATATCAATAAGTTGATTAAGTTGTCAGTTTTTTGTCTGTGGTCCATCCATTGTCCATGGCCGGGATACTAACTGTCAATGGTTTTAATGTTTCTGAATACGAGGTTATTTAGCTGGTTTGCACGGGTGTAGTTAGTGACTTTTTAATTTAGTTTGCTTGTGCTGAATAAATATTTTTTCTTTCTTTCTTTAATTGTAACGGGTGTTATCCACATAGCTTGCAAACAAAGCAAACTGACGCGGCAGTGGGCTGGCCATGTTTGTCGAAGGACCGATGGCCGGTGGAACAGACGAGTCCTGGAGTGGAGACCGCGTATCGGCAAGCGTAGTGTGAGACGCCCCCAGCTAGATGGACCTTAAGATAGCTGGTACAGATTGGATGCGGAAGGCGGAGGACAGGGTGTTGTGGCGCAGCCTGGGAGAGCAAATGCATTAGCATATGTCCAGCAGTGGACTGATGAGATCATAGGATGAGATTTTTGATTGATTGATCATACAAATTCGAAAAAATGAAAATGTGTTTATTGGCATTACAGCTAAAATAAAAATACACCTGCTGTACAAAAAACAGAAAGGCGACACGGTTGGCGTAGCGGTTGAGCGATTGACTGCTGCGCAGCATGTCGCGGGTTCGATTCCCGCACGGAACAAATATTTGTACGACCTGCAAGTATTTGTTCCGGGTCTGGGTGTTTTTCTATCTATAATATGTATGTATTTACAAAAATGTTTATAAGTAGTTTATCAGCCATCTTGTTACCATAACACAAGCATGGGACTAGGTATATGGCGTTGTGTGAGGATATTATTATAATGCCAAAACGGCCTCAGCTCAGCATAATGTCGGATGACAAGAAGTGGACCTGACACTGATTTTCAGTTGCAACCCGGTAACATACGCTAGATTAATAAACACATAGGGAAGTATGTCAGTTTCTATAAATTATGAGAATAAACTAATGGTGATACTTTACACAGTGATTTTCAATTCACTGTTATCCTTTCTGGAGATGAGAGTACTCATGATTATAAACAACTTTCATTATGGGACCAACTACGAAGTGACAAAAAATTATACATCTGTTTCATACATTTTCATCGATTAAATATTTCATTTTTGTATGAAATACCCAATTCTTTTTCGATATTTCAGTGTTAGTCTAATAGTGAAAGTTGCTCATAATCGTTCGAATAAACGTTGTTCGAATAAATGTTGAACCCAATATACTTTGCCGCGCCCACCCCGGGTGAACTGTTATTGGGTTTGTCCATCTGGAATTTCTCAGTAGCAACCCTATGTCTGGTTCTGTATCCAGTTTATGGCAATAGACGCGCCCCCTGTTACGTGGGACATGAAGATAATTGGCAATAATTGGGCGTATGATACTTTAAAGATACACCTCTGGCTGTATTAAGAGCCTCTGAGCTAAGCTGCGGCAGACAGACGGACGGACATGGGAAAAATATAAGGTTCCTTGTTGACTATAGCACCCTAAAAATACAAGAGCGACTGTCTATCTGACCTCCACAACCCAGTAACTGGGTAATATGATACACCTTGGTATGACTGGTTGTCAAACTTTCGGGTTCCTGACGATCCATAACAACTGTCAAAGATACACAAAAGACAGCCGGGACCAACGGCTTTCCAAGGCACGGAGGAATTTAGATATGCAAAGATTGTCGCCCATCCACTGACCAACCTCGGCAAGCGTAGCTTAACCTGATGGAGTGACTCGTGCGTCTGTATTATTTAGCCACGAGCTTCTCACATTCATTCATTCACTTATGTACACCCGAAAACATCCTTTACCATACAAAAACCAATTTTACCGAAACTTTGACGTGGAAACTAAAAATGTACACAAAACGAGATGACCGCTATCATACACAAACTTGTGATGACCATAAAAATGGAAAGAAAAACCGCATATATGCAAAAATGGAACTAACCCCCGGACGAATGGACTCATAAAGGATTCTCTGATAAGACTGTGGGGTGACTGCGAGCGGGGAGCGGGGCGACTTGATAATTTGACGCAGGAATATGTAAAAATAGCTCGTAGCTAAGTAATAACAGCCGCACGGATCTATCCATCAGGTTAAGATACGCTTGCCGGGGTTAGTCAGTGGATGGGTGACCATCTTTTCATATCTAGACTCCTCCGTGCCTCGGAAAGCACGTTTAGCCTTTGGTCCCAGTTGTCAATCGTGTATCTTTGACAGTCGTTATGGGTAGTCAGAAGCCTGAAAGTCTGACTGCCAGTCTTACCAAGGGTAGGGTATTACCCAGTTACAGATTAGTTTGTGGAGGTCAGATAGGCAGTCACTGCATGTAAAATACTAGTATTTAGATGCATCCGGTTAGACTGGAAGCCGACCTCAACATAGGTGGGGAAAGGCTAGGCAGATTTATCGAGTTGTTATTGAAGATTGGTTGTCCGTTATGATACATTTAGAAGTAAAATGCCAATTTATTTCAATATATTTATTAATGTGAATACTGATGGCTGTAAAAAAGAGTAGGAGAAGACTAAAGAAACAACAATATGGCTAGAAAAGGGTTGACGATTAATAGACAAGTATCGAAGTAAAAGACATTTTGCGTTGACCCCAAATAAATTGGCAAGTGACTGATGAATTTGTCATATTATAAAACGTTGTGAATGAGCAGTGCTAGCCAAGTGTCACAGTGGTTTGAACTAAATTGTTTCATCACCGCTGTTCTCAAAAACCGTGATAGAAAACATCGTGAAGAAACAGCCATGTTTTAGAACTAGGCCACCGTGGTGGATAACGTGGCCCAGAAGTGGGAACATTATAGACTGTTTTTTTTTTTTTTTTTTTATTTATTATAACCAACTTGCATTAACATTTATGATTATGCTAAAGCAAAACTTTTGATTGATGATTTATAGACAAAAAACTTCAGCTTTATTTAAAAAAAAAATCGTATTACTATTTTTTTTTATGTTTTTACATAAGCTAGACCACTTTGATAGTTTTTTGGTTTAAGTTGTTTTATTTAAGACGTCACGATAATCCCATAAATTGGTTAAAAAAGTTATGGACATGTTTACGTATTGAAGTTATCGTCCGTTTATGACTTTATGGGCTCCAATCAAATGTTTTATGGCCGGCTTATGAGCTGAAACTGTTCTTGCTGACACAATCTATATTTTACGACAAAACATAAACAGTAGTACCGTTGGCAAATACAGAGTGCATAGTTGTTTATTTAGAATTAAAATGAAATTTATGTAAATAAAAGTATGTTCAACTATTAATACAAAATTTAGCAATGTAAAAATACAATATCCTTACCTAACCTAACCAAAAGTATTGACAAACTATAATATGGCGTCGAAAAATTCCTCCACATCGCTGTCGACGGGTAATGTAAAAGTACCAAGACACTGGCGGCGTTGCCACGATGTATGGCAGTGCCAAGTTATGTTGTAACTTATAGATAGACTCTTTATTATAATTATGTACACCATACAAATTATAGACATAAATGTAGTAAGTATGTGTCAAAGTAAAAAGTGGTTTCGCCGTTGTTTAAACAATGCAACTACAGATTCAGAGTTTTGTTCCATTGTTTATTCAAAACATTGTAAAACATTTAAAAAGAGTAACGGTGGAGTTTCTTGCCCATTCTTCTCCATACAAAACCACCATGTGGAAGGGGCGACTAAAATCAATTCTGTTTCTTGTTCATTTTGACGTTCAAAAGTGCCTTTCTTGTGCCTATTTGAAATAAATGATATGACTTTGATATTTTTTTCCAATGTCAGTTTTAGCGAAGAAATCTGAATACTCATTTTGTGGTAAATATTTTTTTTAAATTATATTTTAATGTGGCAATACTTTGGGGAGGCTTATGTCCAGCAGTGGTCTTCTTCCTGCTGGAAAGATGGATTTTAACGAATCCCCCCTCCTCACGTATTCACCATATCCAATTTTAAATACAAACAATACACCCAATTTACTAAAAAAAAACAATAGCTTCCCGCTATTAATTCACTCACGAAAAAATCCTCTCTCATCCGCTTCTACCCCACTATCAGTGGCACCACACCCGAACTCCCCCAGAGACCCCCAGCGAATTCGATACAATGCAAATAACACTTCGCTGTCGGACAGTGATAGGGGGCATTAACATACATTGCGGGCTATGTTCCCTCAGTTAATCTGACCATGAATGGGCCGTCGCAAAAATCTATGAAAATGGGTCAACTGTTTTTACAGCTCACTTCACTGTTTGTGGTTCAGTTTTTATGCTCGTCAGTGTCTAATGGATTCATTTGTAATGGGTCTTTTCGGTTGTAGTTAAGGGGGAAGCGACAGGGTAAGCCAAAATTAAAATTTTCTATTTGAAAATTCAAATTCAAATTTTTTATTGCGAACTAAGTGTAATTTTTTAAAACTTTACAATAAATAGGTTCTTAGAACTTAACTACCTGTAAAGGCATTGCAATTTAAAATGAACCCAGTAACTGGGTAATACGATACCATTTGGTAAGACTGGCTATCAGATTTGTTTGTTCTTCTGACGACGACTACCAAAGATGCACAAATGGCAGCCGGGACCAACGGCTTAATGTGCTTTCAGAAGCACGGAGGAGTCTCGGTATGGAATGATGGTCACCCATCCAGCGCCAACCCCGGCAAGCGTAGCTTAACATGATGAATCGACCTGTTATTACGGGATGTTTTATTACGTTATGTATTTTTAAGTCTATTGCTTGTTAATGTGCCATAACTACTAATGTCTGTTTTTTTTATGTATATCAAAATATGATTCACAGCCTGAACAAGTACGTAGTCACAAAACTATAATTATTAAAATCTCCGATATAACTCTATGTGCTACGGAATGACTATTTCATGAAAACATGACATTTGAGGACAATATTGTTTAAGTAGTATTTGATGACTTTAATGATTATAATCTTGTAATTACGTACTTGCTACAGCCACAAATTACATTTTTATCAACGTACAACCTTATGCAAATTCCAAAAAAACCTATAGTCCATTGAAATGTTACAATTTAAGGACCGAATATTGCATTTCTTAGAGGACGCAATTTTATTTTTGGGACATGTTTGGGGGTCAATAGAAGCTTAACTTCAAGTTTGTGGGGTCGCCACATAGGGAAAAATTTTCCTCAAAAGATCATCTACAAGATTGGTCTGAGGTAATTTTTTGGAAAATGTATAAAAAAAAATTATATATACACGGTTAAATTTAAGTCGTTTTAATCCCCTTAAGGGGTTATTGTACTCATTATAACGAGCAACTTTTACTATGGGACCGAACCTGAAATCGCGAAAAAAAAATCAGCTGTTCAGTACATTTATGTTCGCCTAACTCGTCAAAATGTACTGAACAGCTGATTTTTTTTTCGCGATTTCAGGTTCGGTCCCATAGTAAAAGTTGCTCGTTATAATGAGTACAATAACCCCTTAAGGGGATTAAAACGACTTAAATTTAACCGTGTATAAGTATAGAAAATTTTTATAAAAAAATCTCACTTTTTTGCTTATAACTTCTATAATTTTTAATTTAGGGCAAAAAGTAGTAATGCATATTTGTAGGCAAAACAATTTGCTACAAATTATGTCTTTGCAATTTTTTTGTAAGACGCATTGTTTCCGAGATATCGCGAAAAAAGTGTTTTCACCCTTTTTCCAAGATGGCGGCCGGGGGACAAGGATGGCGACCCCACAAACTTGAAGTTGAGCTTCTATAGACCCCCAAACGTGTTCCAAAAATAAAATTGCGTCCTCTAAAAAATGCAAAGCTAATGTAACATTTCAATGGACTACTACGAAAATTGGAATTTCGTGGGCTACCATTGAGTTTGCTCCTTAAAGAGGTTGGTAGTGCATGTCGATGCAAAAAGAGTTGGTGCCAAGTAAATATGCTTTTTTATTAACTTGATAGTCTTAATCCATGTCTAGACATGGTAACATATTCCCCGTCTAGACTGGGATAGTGTTGAACATTATTGTTGTTGTAAGTATTGCTCTCTTTAATCTCGTAGCTTCATAACAACAGTCGCACGGGTCAGTCGAAATTTAAGCTGTTAAGCTACTCTTGCCAAGGTCGGTTCGTGGATGGGTGCCCAACCAACTCTGTGCCTCGAAAACACGTTAAGCCGTTGGTCCCGGCTGTCATTAGTAGACCTGTGATAGACGTTGCAGACAGTCAGAAGCCCAATAAGTCTGACAACCAAGGGGTGTCAGACAGTCAGAAGCCCAATAAGTCTGACAACCAAGGGGTGTCGTGTTACCCAGTAACTGGTTTGTGGAGGTCAGGCAGTTGCTCTATGTTAACAACCCTGGCAGTTTGTAACATCATCATATACAAAGTGGAAAAAATACCTGCGTATTATTGAAGCTTATTCAAATGCTTACAAAGCAAATTTATCAAAGGGAACACCACGTAAACTTCCTCTACCAAATGAAAAAAAATCAGCGAAATTGTCCGAAAGGGTTACCGTTTCCCCGGAACATAAAGAGCTAAGGAAGGAACATGAATGGGTTTTAGTCAATAAGAGTCTGACACTCCTTTCCGCTCCGCCCAGAGCGGGTCATTTGATGATTTATGCCAACCTCCAAACAAAAAACAAGTAAGTCGACACAGCAATCACGGAGATACCAATGAGAAAACATTAAAAAGAATAAATACCTACAGACGAAAACAGAACCTTCTTCTTTTTTTAAATCAGTTAAAAATTTATACGAGCTTGTGGCAAACTATTATATAATAACAGTCGCATCGATCGATTCATCAGATGAAGCTTCGCTTGCCGAGGTCTGTCCGTGGATGGGTAACCATCTTTAAATTTAGAGACTCCTCCTCCTCGGAAAGAATGTAAAGCCGTTGGTCTCGGCTGTCATACGTGGATCTTTGGCAGTAGTTACGGGTAGTCCGAAGCCCGAAAGTCTGACAGTCAGTCTTACCCAGTTACTGTGTGGGTTGTGGAAGTCTGATAGGCAGTTAGTCCATGTAAATTACTGGTATTCAGCTGTATCTAGTTTGACTGGAAGTCGACGTAGTTGGGTAAAGGCGAGGCAGATTGATTGAGTTAAAAATTTATGAAATCTTATCTCTTATACCTTGTCAGTCGAATCTGTAGTTATTTGAGTTAAAGTAAACTCACCACAACGAAAATTCGCCACATTTAAAAATATTGGTTAACTTGCCACAGTGACAAAATAATTCACAACAGGTATAGTAAACTCGTCACAGGTAGGTCAAACTTGTTTTGGATGTACCGACAGTAAAACGATATTCGTTCAACATTATTGTTTAGTAAAAGTAATGTAGTTTCCAAATAAAGAAAAAGAAGAAAACTGTATCAAAAAACATGATCCATGGGCCATGTGGCCATGGCCATTAAACACTACTACTTCATTTGCTATCGGTACTTTTAAAGCTGTGGCAAGTTTTCGTGAGACAGATAAGACTGGCGAGTTTACTATAATTTTTACTTGTGGCAAATTTTCATTATGGCGGGTTTACAATAACCCAGTTATTTCACCGTGAAATCTTAGGTGAAGTGAGCGTATAACATGTCGTTCCACCTAAAGCTAGGGATTGACACTATTGACAGTCGTGTAGTCGTGTAGACGGGGAGCCTGTGGGTCTGCTTTACCAAAAAATCGCTGGAGGTCCTGCGCATCCAATATAATAATGTTTTCAGAATGCTGTTGGGACTGCCCCGTTTTTGTAGCGCATCTGAGATGTTTGCGCTGAATCGAACCGACGACTTTTATGCGGTCATGCGGAAAAAATCTCGTCCTTAATAGCAAGACTGCGGGACAGTGACAACAGTATTCTGAGGACAGTGGCAGAGAGCATCTACTCTCCTATTCTGAGACGTTTTGTGGGGGTGATGAACGAGTGAAGTACGTTCCCTTCGCTTGTTCGTCGTCCACATGAAGCGATCTCGGCGAAAAAGTTTTTAAATATTACGTCACTAACATTAATTATAAGGAATTTACTAACACAGTGGATCTAATGTTGTCCTAAATAAAGAATTTTATTATTATTATTATTATTAAAACCTTAATAACCAGCTAAAATTATCTATTTACAAGTAGGTACCTAAAGTTCCACAAAAGTTATTTCAACTTGTGTACCATTAATTAAACTTCTGGTACCTGAGTTCTGACGTCACCAACTTAAGTTTCTGATTACTTGAATGTTTGTTCGTTTGTAATTTTCTTAGAAGAAGGTTGCTTGATTTTATTCGGATGGCTTATCTCTCTGTGTGATTCGGGAGGCGTATGATAACGCGATGTTAACTTCAGTCATTTTGCGAGTACCCAATATAGGGATTATTTGGTGGTGTTATTATTGGGGAAAGATTATTTATTAACTTACTGTAATGATTATTTATTAGCTTCTGCCCGCAGTTTCGCCCACGCGGATATTGGTTATTATCCGACGGGAACGTAATACTCTGTGCCAAATTTCATCAACATCCGTTCAATAGTTTTTGGGTGAAGTAGTAACAAACATACAAACACACAACACTCTCGCAAATTTTTGCCTTTTTAATATTAGTGTAATTTCAAAGGTCTTGTAGTACAGACGCCAGCACATCAAGTTACCACAATCTGTCAAATTTCTTTGATAGTATTTCAACTGTATTGCAAAGCCATAAGGTTAATTTTTAATTGAGAAAATTTGACAGTTAGGGATAGCTTGATGTGCTGGCGTCTGTACATAGAACTATAATTTCATCTAGTTGGTGAGCACGATCATCTGCCTTTTCCCAAACTATGTTGGGGTCGGCTTCCAGTCTAACCGGATGCAGCTGAATACCAATATTTTACATGGAGCAACTGCATATCTGACATCCACAACCCAGTGACTGGGTAATACGATACCCATTGGTAAGACTTCTGACGACCCGTAACGACTGTCAAAGATGCACAAATGACAGCCGGGACCAACGGCTTAACGTGCTTTCCGAGGCACGGAGGAGTCTCAGTATCTAAAGATGGTCACCCATCCACAGCCAACCCTGGCAAGCGTAGCTTAACCTGATGGATCGACCTGTGCGGCTGTTAGTACTTAGCCACGAGGACCTCTCCATGATATCAGTTACAATTGAGTTTAAGTTCTATGTGAAAGGGGGCGAGCCTATTGCCATTAACTGGGCACGAAACCAGTCTGTGGGTTGCTATTGAGAAGTTCGTAATGGAAACACACAATTGCCCCCGCCTCATGCTCAGCCATCACCAGACCCACGAGCAGTAAATTTTTTCTTTATAATTATCGCAAAACTGCTTTATCATCACTTTATTATGAATAGATATTGATATCCATGTCTATGAAGTTCCACAAACTAATTCAACAACACTGGCGTAGTTAACTATCCGATCACCTAGCACATCAGTTTACGCCAAACTGTCAAATTTTTCCAATTAAAAATGAACCTTATGCTTTCGTAATAAAGTTGAAAGTCTTTCAAAGAAATTTGACAGATTGGGGTAACTTGATGTGCTGGCCTCGGTAGAGTCGATTACGGTTTGACCTCGACTTATTCAAGCAACATAATTAGGACTAAGTTATGTTCTAAAATTATGTGAGTCACTACTAAAGTCGTCTAGCTGATTGAGTTTGTAATAAAATCTTAGTTTATATTACAATCTAAGGCTGCCTTTCCATTGGAGTAGAAAGGCGTTGAAGTAGGCAAACAAGAACCAATAGAATTTCATGCCTTCGTATCGTTCGCAGTGGACTTGGGTAGAAAGGAGCGGAGATCTGCTTCATCCCATGTGTCATAAGCTATACGAAAAAATTGCCGTAAGAAATATTACCCAGTCAGGTTTATTAAAAGTTAGCCAAATGGATTGAATTTCAGAAAACTAAGCCATATCCTCCCACTATCTCGGCTTTGGACTTTCGGTCTTTTCTCTGCTTGTAATGACTCGTAATCGGAGCTTTACAGGAGGTATAGCTCCATCTCTTACTCACTGCGAAGTAGGCGGTGGTCGGCCCCAGGAATCCGAGGCTGGAAATTCATCAAATGTCTCCTCCTGCTCTGGTTGGAGAGGATAGGAGTGTCAGACTCTTATTAACTTAAACCCATCCACGTTCCTTCGTTAGCCCTTTATGTTCCAGGGTAGCGGTATCCCTTTCGAACAATCCCGCTGATCCAACAGGCAGCCTTAACCCTTAGTTTTACCGCTAGGTCATATTAGGGCTACTTTAAAAGATCGTATCTTGATTTCATGTTAGAAGGGTGATTTAGTTCTGACAACGATGTTATTACACATTGTATTTTGGGGAATATTACAACGCTATACATTGTTATATTATGAAATTGAGTTAATTTGATTTTGGAGAAGTTATTTTATGTAATGGCTGTGCGTCGGAGCGATACGCTCTTATGGAGTTTATAATTTTTCGGGTTGGGTTTTGGTATGTCGCCCTCTAGATCTACCTTTTTATCGCTAGCCTGTTTGCGGTCCTACACTTAATAATAAACCATCTTGATGATTTACGTTGGTAGTTTCTACATACATAACATTACGTCTCGTTCCCCTGAAGAAAGAAAAGAAAGAAAAGAAAGAAAAGAAAGAAAAGAAAGAAAAGAAAGAAAAGAAAGAAAAGAAAGAAAAGAAAGAAAAGAAAGAAAAGAAAGAAAAGAAAGAAAAGAAAGAAAAGAAAGGAAAGAAAGAAAAGAAAGAAAAGAAAGAAAGGAAAGAAAAGAAAGAAAAGAAAGAAAATTAGAATGTTTGTAAATATGTGAGCACCATGCACTTATGACATAATTAAGTTTACTTGCCACTGCTACATGTGTTTTTCTTTTCACCTTTTGTGATGTATTGTTTTTATTCTGGGTACATCGTCTTCACATATAATGTTATAATACATTGTATACAAAACATTGTGAAACATTTTAAAAGAGTAACGGTGGAGTTTCTTGCCCATTCTTCTCCACACGAAATTACTTTTTGGAAGGGGCGACTAGAATCAGTTCTATTTCTTGTTCATTTTGACGTTCAAAAGTGCCATTCTTGTGCCTATTTGAAATAAATGTTTTGACTTTGACTTTAAAAGAAAGAAAAGAAAGAAAAGAATAAAGAAAATAAAAAATGTTTATTCAGTACAAACAAGACGCACATTTATAAAAACAAACCAAAAAGTCACTTACTATATCCGTGCAGGGTTTGGCAGAGGTGGATCCACATTTCGCCAGTAATGTTTAAGTCCCGTGTACAAGAAGCAAGCCTATTGCCATCAACCGAGCACAAATCCAGACTCCGGGCAGCTACTTCTTCTTCTTAGCGTGTCGATGGCAAAAATAATACTTAAATATTATACAGAGTTGATATGACAGAGGGGCATTAAATTACACTACGTATACTATACGTGTTTAGTATTAACTCGGTACGGTATAAAAATAAAAAGCACCAAAAATGAGGTTTTTATTTTTCAAACAAACTAAATAGCTTACAAATCAGAGTAAAACGCAACCACCCTTTGTAAATAAAAACTGACCTTGTAACGCAGCGGCACCGACGCGCGCACATACATCATCAAGATACATCGTGTTCAAACGGGGCAAAAACTTAAAAAAACATTTGCGACTAAACTACTGCTCCTTTTTAATTGATTTTTGGTACAGAGCTTGAAAATGGCCCCTAGTATAAGCTGTTTAAAGGAAAGTCCCTCTGTCGTATCAACTCTGTATATCTCGTTACCATAACACAAGCATTAGGTTGCTTAGCTTGGGACTATATGGCGTTGTGTGAAATGTCCAAGGATATTATTATTACATATATTTTAAATTTTTTCACCCAAAATTCAGCAAGAAATTCTTAATGGAAAACCCAATAACAGTTTAAACGACCTGGGAATTTCTAATGAATGATTAAATAGTAAAATAAATACTATGTGGCCCGTGGATGGGTGATCATCCTTGCACACCGAGACTCCTCCCTGACTCGGAAAGCACGATAAGCCGTTGGTCCCAGCTTTTATTTATGCATCTTTATCAGTCGTTACGGGTCGTCAGAGGCCCGAAAATCTGACATTTAGTCTTACCAAGGAGTATCATATTACTTAGTTACTGGATTATGGAGATCAGTTACGCAGTCGCTCCATGTAAAATATTCAGCTGCATTAGGTTAGACTGGAAGCCAACTCCATCATAGTTGAAAAAAGCTAGGCAGATTGATTGACTTCTAACCATTTAGAGAGTAAAGTTAAACTAAAACATAGAACTAACCAACTAACTAGAAATCACGCTAAAATATTTTAATTAACACTTTCATTCTCACCCACAAATTATTATAACAGTGCCGGCCAAGGGCGCGTTATTTTTAATTTTATGGCCGTATTAACCTTTACGTCAGGTTGTGGGTCTGCATGTTAACTAACATTTAAGCGTTCAAGTTTATAGTTTGGTTTTGACCTAGGGTTGAAGCTTGATTAGGTAATCAGTGTAGATGGGCACTTGCTTAAAAATCGGTGAAGGAAAACATCGTGAGGAAACCAGCAACTTTGAGAGATATTTCTCAACAGCATGTGCAGCTAAGTCAGAGGCAGCATAAAAACTCTGATGCCAGATTAGTCACTAACCATACGAAAAGAATAGTGTTGATGGTGATTATGGGATCATCATTAGGTGATGGACAGCAGTGGTGACGCGGGGTTCGAAAAACAAACAGCCAAACCTAAATACCAAACTAAAGACACGGCAATTAAAGTTAGTTTTTACTTGTAAAAAGCAGTGATAGCCTAGTGGTGGGACCGTTGGACTGCCAAGTAATGGGTATCGATACCTCTGATCATTCGAATTCATGTATGGATTGTATAATTATCACTTGCTTAAAAATCTGTGAAGGAAAACATCATGAGGAAGAAATTTCTCACCATCATGTGAAGCTAAATCAGAGGCCCATGGGCAGCATAAAAACTCTGACACCAGGTTAGTCACTAACCACACGAAAAACAAAGACTTTTTGGGGTTTTTTTGTTTTAAATCTCTGTTGCTTGGCTTTAAATATGTCTAAAGGCCTAAAGGGAACATACAGGGCTAAGGATGAAACATGGATGGGTTTTAGCCAGTAACAATCTAACACATAGATATATTTACATGCTCCATGCAGAAGTTTCGCAGCCTTTTGTATGAGACACTTAAGCTCTTAGATTAATGTTAAGTCTTTTTTCTTTTTGTATTTGTAATGTTAAAAAAAAAAAAAAAAAAAAAATGTTTTCTGTCATGCATGAACAGCTTTTCCTAGCAATTTAATGGTTTACTCAGTGTTGTAATCTGTGAACAGCGTTGTGGGCTACATTATTATTTAAGTTATTTATATTATTATGTTGTTATATTCCATAATGTAGCTGTTTGTTGTTCCTATGAGCTAAAATAAAATAAATAAAAAAATAAACACTCCCTTCCGCTCCACCCAGAGCGGGAGGAGTCATTTGATGATTTCCGACCCTCAAAACAAAATACTGCTTTATTCTTGGCTTCACAGATTCTCTTTGTTTATTTAGATCAAGTTTTTGTTCTAATTATGTCATGTCAGTGTAACTTCACTCTTCAAATCTGAACGCAGCAACGTTATTTGGCGGTTTTATGATGTTATGTTAACATACTGCGTAAAAGCTGCGAAAAGCATAACTGTGTACTGATTTAAAAGGTGCTCTTTTGGCTTGGAACCTGCCTGTATGTGACATATGAGTTGAGATATAAACGTCTCAAGTTGACATAAGCTGCGTATGTATGTTACAGATAAAGTCTTTTAAAGTAGGTATTATTCTTTAAACAGACTCCGGTCCCAGTGGATGGGTTTTTGTCAGTTAGAGTCTGACACTCCCTTCCGCTCCACCCAGAGCGGGAGAAGTCACTGGATGATTTCCCAGCCTGAAAAAAAAAACAAAAAAAGGTTCGCCGAAGTAAAGAAAACCAGCCATGAAGGCCTAGACAAGTGTCAATCGCTCCGTGTCTAAGCGATTCGGATTGTCAAGAACGTCACTTGTCAACGCATTTTTATGGGAATGTTGATCGAGTTTCGTTACACAATTTGACATTGTCTAGCACTTGGCGATCGATAAGAATTAATCACGTAAAATTTTCGAAAGCTTATGGCAATTTATAAATTTCAGGTTTAACTTATTTCGTTATCGTTAATGAAAATGTGACTTTGTCTAGGACGACCAGTCCAGTAAACCTGGAAGTCTTTAAACAGACTCCGGACCCAGGTTGGCCGAAGCAAGGAAAACCTGCTCAGGTGGGGATTTATAGACAACTCCGCCTTGGAGTGTAAATGTGGTGCTGTACCACAAAAGATGGGACGCTTAATATCGTATCCTGTAATCCGCATGTTACAGGAACTGATGGACGCTAGTCATGGCGCTAAACACGTAGCCGAATCCTGGGCCAGTCCATTTAGATTGCCATCGACACTCTAAGAAGAATAAGATTAGAGTTAAAATAAATAAGTTTAACTTTACCTTAGCTTTAGGGTAGTTCCTTTTATAGAAGATGAGGGCCCATGCCTGCTGGGTCAGCGGGATTGTCCGATAGAATAACCGCTGCCCCGGAACACATAGGGCTAAGGAAGGAACATAGATTGGTTATAGTCAGTAAGAGGCTGACACTTTCGCTCCACCCACATCGGGAGAATCAGTTGATGATTTACCATCCTTAAAAAAAAGGCAGTTCCATCTATTGATTATGGATATTTCTTAATAAAATTTTGATGGCTCAAAAGTTCGTTACTTCTTCTACTTTTCGTGTCGATGGTATTTTTTTATTTTAATTTTTTCATTGATCGCGGCATCAGTGGCATTCTTTAGGTCATCCGAGGTGCAGGTGAATGGGCACGTGCCCGTTCAGTTCGTTACTGCCATGGCGCAGTTGGAGACACCGCGAAATAATCCATAAACCCAGTTTATTGTTGTATTTTACTGCTGGAAACTAACTAATTTCTCTTGAGTCATATTGATTTTACATATTTATTATAACCTGCTTCCTCTCTGTGAGATGCAGTGTGTCGTAATCCACTACGTGGGTCCAGCACCTACATGTTGGTAGACGGGATGACAATCCCAACATAGTTGAAAAGGCTCGGCAGATTGATTTATATTTGCCTTTTTTTTTTTTTTTAAGGCTGGGAAATCATCCAATGACTGCTCCCGCTCTGGGTGGAGCGGAAGGGAGTGTCAGACTAAAACCCATCCATGTTCCTTCCGTAGCCCTTTATGTTCCGGGGTAGCGGTAACCCTTTCGGACAATCCCGCTTACCTGGCAGGCTTGGCCCTGAGGGGCCCCTTCATATGATTTATATTTGCCTAAGATTATTTCTTGAATTTAAAAACACAGTTATTACAGTTCTATCTCCAAGTCCTAAAAATCAACAATGTTCATGACTCCAACCAACTTTGGCTAATTTATAATTATTAATATAGTTTATTACATAAATTAAAATGTCGAAATTCCTTCTAATTTAGTTCAAATCAAATCAATCTTTATTTGTGAACATAAGTACAAAAAGGTGTTATTTATACATTTTAGCTGATCTGTATGTTCGGCCAATAATCGGCATACAAATATAATATTAGTAAGCAGGTTATTTTTACTATCATAATTAATAAAGTCTAGGATAAAAGAAAGTAGTAGTAGTAGTAGTAGTTTTTCTGAACCTATCTTTTGTTTAGTGTTACTAAACCCTTTTTTTAACTGTTTAGTAGATAACAAGTTTTTTTTTTGTTGAAATTGTGTTTTAACGCTCTGATAAATATAAATACAAACGCTATGGCAGTATTTGACCTCCAGTAAATAAGTTTAATAAGCAATATTTATGTTTGGAAACCTTTCGTTTACAAGACCATTTAGATTCTTTGAACTAAGTTAAAATTACTTTTCTGGATGTTTACTTATAGGTATACACCATTTTCAATGCGAACCTAATGGGATCGCTTCTTACCTCGAATTGAGTAGTCAATAACGTTACTTTTTATGAATTGTCAAAACGCGGAATACGTGATTTGTATGAAATATTAAAATGTGACGTCTCAGATTTTTTTAATAAAAAGGAATACTTATTGACATTAAATCCAATTTTATCCTACTACTATTATAAAGGCGAAAGTTTGTAAGTATGGATGTATGGATGTTTGTTACTCTTTCACGTAAAAACTACTGTATAGATTTGGATGAAATTTGACACAGAGATGGTTTATATCCTGGATTAACACATAGGATATTTTTTATCCCGGTAGAACATTCCTGTGGGATAATTTCCGACCTCCACGCGAGCGAAGCCGCGGGCAGAAGCTAGTTATTAATATCTTTGTATAATATTTAATTTCTGTACGGTGATGGAAGTTTTTAAGACGAGCGGACTTTTTTCTATGTGATTTCATATTTTATTTTTGACCGCGTCAAATAGCCAATTTAACCGTACTAAACTACAGCACAGACTACACAAACCATTTCGATTAAACTTTCCAATATCATAGCTCCCTTTCATCTCGGGATATATAGTCGGACTTGCAGTCTGAATGATAGTCAGTTTTAGTCTGTGCACTAGACTATGTAGGTAAAATTAGTCCACCAGACCAAGTTAGGAATTCCTTAGTACCTTACCGAGGTCGGTGCTAAATAAAAGTATTTTCTTCCTTTCATACTTCAAAATAAAAAATACGTAGAACACGAGAAATAATATGAAACATTTTCATTTCAGGTACAAACCTCCGTAGAGTGACAAAAGACAATGTAGAACGTTACGTCAAAATGACAGTCCGCCATTGAACGCAAGATGGCGGGTGGAATTGGCGCGAAAGTGGCGTGGCGCGCCCTTCTTTTCGCAGTGTTTCTGGACAACGTGATCTGCCAAGTTGGCTGGACGGAAACCACGAATGAAGACTTGGGTGAGTTTGCTTTGTTTTAGAGCTAGATTTTATGTCAGTTACATTTTTTTTTCTTACGTAAACTATGCGCTTGGACGTGAAGTTGCGGACATCCGACCGTTGTAAAAAAAATTTACATACATGAATACCAAACCGTTTGTCGAAGATAATTAAAGTAGTAAATTAAATACAATTGAATGGTTTAACAATTAAAATATTGACACGTCGTTACGTACCGTTAAGAATAACGCCTACGATCCACGATAGACTGATAGTAGGCGTTGTATTGTTTGCAACAAGCCTTCGTTCGTGTCTGATGCTGTTCTTACGGCCACGCGTTGGTAAACTACGACTACATGGCGCACCCCTCCAAAATACTGTTCCAATGTTTGTAGTCACATTCTTACGAAAGAGTTTGTATGTAGTTGTAAGTGTTCGTCTTCAGTAGCCGGCCGGCAGCAACATGCGTTGTGAGTCTTGGTGGCGCTTTGTAATTACCTACTTTCACAAATATTTTCAAACGATTTTAATTATATTTCTTCCCGAAAAAAAGAACTTTTTCCAAGGAAGACAAAAATAATGTTCTTTGTCGCCACGTGTCTTTGAAATCATGATTAAATTATATTTTTAGAAGCTAAGTACAACCCGATTGATTGTCAAATCCTAAATTACCGCGAGCGAAGCCGAAGGCAAAAGCTAGTACTCTAATAAATGGAGTATAAGCGATTAGAAACTATAGGATGGAGTTACTCTAGCCTTAAGAGGGAACTCTGTTGGGTCTTTCTCCATACAAACGCATTCCGCTGTTTTCTTCGAGGATAATGACTTTAAAGCAATGATTTTTTTCAAAAAAATCTAGGTCTAATTAGTAGTGCCCCCATCCGTTTCAATTTTTTCCAAAATCACTAAAAGAATTAGGACAATCCAAAATCCCTAAAAATAGCCCGTTTTCACCGCCATGTTCAGACGACTATCAGACAAGATTAGCTTTTACAAAAAAGAATAATAATAATAGGAGCATAGATTTACTTGTCCTCTCAATTTTGAAATAAGAATTTTATCAATCAGTCCAGATTTGAAGAAGAAAATATTTCAAGAAAAGAATTCAAAGCGTCTTTTGGTCAAAGTTTTTCGAGGTAAAATCAGCCTAAATCACTATCAGACAAACAAAAAAAGCGAAACTGCGGGAAAAAGCTAGTATTTTATAAATAATTCATTAACTTAACCCAAAATGTGTTAATTAAAACCGTAGTCGATATGCACCTGTTTATAATTAAATTATGTGTTTCAGTAACAGATAATTACGGGCTACGGCCCTAGCAGCAAGAGGTATATTTTAGTGAACCTGTTGAAAGGTCATCCAAATTTATTTAATTTTGTCCCTAAAGAGACTGACCTTTATATTTAGACTTTTAGACTTTCTAAACGTGAATTTTGTTACTAAGCCACGTTCGGAGGTGGTTTCAGTAAGTTATTTTTATATATCTTTAAAATACATCAATTTATTTTTAGTAGGTAGAGTCATTTTATTCATGATAAATCCACAGAATTAACACCTTTTCTTTTTATCTATATACTTCACTACATAGTATAAAACAAAGTCGCTTTCTCTGTCCCTATATCCCTATGTATGCCTAAATCTTTAAACCTACGCAACGGATTTTGATGTGGTTTTTTTTAAATAGATAGAGTGATTCAAGAGGAAGGTTTTTGTGAGCGGGAAAAGCCGCGGGCGGAAGCTAGTATATTATAAAGCTTTTGAGCTATTATAGAGTTTGTTTGTTTGAACGCGCTACTCTCTGGAACTACTGGTCCGAATTGAAAAATTATTTTTGTTTTGGGTAGTCTATTTATCTAGGAAGGCTATAGGCTATATATCATCACGCTATGACCAATAGGAGCAGCAGCGGGTGCTACCGAGCAGCGGGTGAAATTGCGTTTTTTTTTGTTTTGGTATTGTGGATTGTGGATTGCTGCCCTTAGTCCTGGCTGTCATTCCTGGATCCTTGACAGTCGTTACGGGTAGTCAGAAGCCCGAAAGTCTGACAGCCAGTCTTACCAAGAGCTCCCTTCCGCTCCACCCAGAGCGGGAGAAGTAATTGGATGATTTCCCAACCTTAAAAAAGGGTATTGCACTACCCACCCAGTAATGTTTGGACGATTGTATCCTTGGTAAATAACATTAAAACATGCTAAGTCTTGCTAGCCAAGTTAAAATTATTGCATTAGAATATGTACCTAATGAGTAGGTATGTATTTTTGAATATTTTCATCCGATACTTTACATGGGCTTAAAATAATAAATAAAATAGTCAACTTCAAAAAAGCGTGAAAGTAATTAAAAATGTTAGATGGTTTTTCGGATGACGTCATCGTCTATGACAACAAAACTGAAACCTTTCATTAATTTGTAGGCTATCGTTCTTCAATAAGAAATTAGGTTTTGTATGATGTATTCATAGTAAATAGGTACAGTAACTGTCGCTAGCACAGCAAGCTATCCGAAACTGTCGAATATTCCCAATTGAACATGAACCTTATACTTTTAGCATTAAAGTTGAAAATCTATCAAAAAAGGCTGACAGATTGGGGTAGATTAATGCTGGCGTTTGTACCTGTGAATATGTACAGTGAAGTACAGAAGGAATATTTTTTCGCCTACATTGCGTACAATTTATCAAGCTTCATCAATTTGCAAAGCTGACTGCCTGAAAAAGTCCAATAAGTCAAGTATTTCGAATAATTCTATTACTAAAAAGGTAGGCAAATATATCCAGTAAATTTGCTTTCAACTGATTTTTATTGATAGCAGAAGAATGTTTTCGTAGTCAATTATCGTTATGTGTGTTTTAAAAAGGGTTTTATTTTTTGGTAAGGGTGAAATAGGTATGCAAAGTTACCCTGAAAAGTTGACATTTCATAAACGCAAGTAAACATTTATTATCATTTTGGATTTTTAATGAACTGACCTTTTCATGCGGGATAAACACGTTAGTCATCATTATGATGCTGGCTGAAGTGATGATGTCACTTCAGCCGAAAGATGTCCACCGGTGGACATAGTCAAACATGAAACGTCAGGCAGGATGACATTAAAATTTTCTGTTTTTTTGTATTTCGTTGTATACATAGGTATATATGTTTTAAATACATTAAGCCTCTAAAAACGCAAAGAAGGAGCGCAATATGGATGAAATTATAAAACACCGGAGCAATTGACGCTGCGTGACAATGTGAGCGTGGATAATTCATCGGCGCCCGTTCGATGTCCAGCGCGCACAGGATGGATGGAAAGCAGCACATGGAGTAATTTTATTCCATTGGTGTAATTGCTGTATGGCGTTCCAGTGGAAGGATTAATAAATAAATAAAAAAATAAATAGGCTTTTCCCAACGCGTTGGTGATAGTACCAATTAAATAAGGAGGCAATAATATTATCAACTCATTTGTTGTGTCTGAAAGCTAACCACAACATATTTTAGACAAGCTTCTGCCCTCAGCTTCGCCAGTGCGGATGTCGGAAAGTATTCCACGGAAACGTATCACCGGGATAAAAGTTTTTTATGTGCTATTCTAGGCTATAAATCTATCTGTGTGTCAAATTTCATCCAGACCCGTTCATTAGTTTTTGCGTGAAGTGTTGCACACAAACATCCAAACTTTCACGTTTATGCATCTACCTAGCCTTTTTCCAAGGCTTTTATTAGGATGTCAAAACTATGCTACATTAAAAGATACGCACGCTCCCAAAACTTGTATATTATATAAACTGAAGTTAAACGTTAATCAAAATAGTAATAAATATTATGCTATTTGTGCTTGAAAACTCGTGAGAAAATTGCCATAATCACCAGATGTACAGATGAATTAATAAACAGATGGGTGATTGTACTTGTTACTATCTGGTAAAAGGACAGCGCCGTCTAAGATCCTCTTGACATAATTTGTTAGTTGCCCGGAAAAATGTAAGGGATGTCCTTTTGTTACCCGGAGTAAACACAAAACTATTTTACCTATTTCTGCCTTGGAGAAATTGCCATGGAGAAGGAGTGTCTGGGGAGAATGGAGCCTTATATCAGACTCCTACCAAAATAAAAATCAAAAGTCATTTATTCAAACCAGGCTGAAAATCAGCACTTTAAGGTCAAAGTTACATAAGACAGTCCCCTAAAAACGCCCACCCTTCACCACTTCCTAGTACTTTAGCTGGGAAGAAGAAGTGGCGCAACAAACTCCCCAGCAGCACAGCTGTCTGTTTAGTTGGAAGAACTTGACTCTACACATTTATCGAATGAGAAGTAATTAACATTACGAAACACATCACATTAAAATCAATCATTTGCTACATGTCAACTAGCACACGCCAATATAACAATTAAAACATTGAAAACTGACTGACAGGCATAAAGGGCGTGTCCGCGTATATGGGAAATACTGGACTAACAACCCACGGTTCTTACCACTATCATGAGATAGGAGTCAGGGTGATACTCATATGGCCCCCACCTCGACTGGAATCAGTCTTCTATGTCGCTGTGGATTCCGCTAATCCATTACCAAATGCGGCTAATCCCATGACCACACGTCCTCTCGTAAACCTAAGCTATACCTCAATCAACTCAGCCTATTCCAGTCTACTGCTGGACATTAGTCTCTCCCAGGCTGTGCCACAACACCCTGTCCATCCTGTCTGTCCCAGTCATCTTCAAAGGTCGTCAAACAGGCTTGCCGATACGCGTTCTCCACCGTCGTCGTCATCGTCTCGCTCCAACGGCCATCGGCCGTCGGCTCCTTCGACATACATGGCCAGCCCACTGCCACTTTAGCTTGCTTATTTTACAAGCTATGTCGGTAAATCCTAACTAATAATATCAAAAGTAAGTTTGTTTGTTACCTTTACAAGCCTTTTTATTTAAGGCTGGGAAATCATCCAATGACTTCACCCGCTCTGGGTGGAGCGGAAGGGAGTGTCAGCCTCTTACTGACTAAAATCCATCCATATTCCTTCCTTAGCCCTTTATGTTCCGGGGTAGCGGTAACCCTTTCGGAATATCCCGCTTACCTTTACACGCCTAAGCCACTGAACTGATCATTCTGAAATTTTGCATACACATTGTCAGGTGTACAAAAATGAATTTATAACTCTTTCATCACGAAAAAAGGTACTGATCCAGAGGCAAAAACCGTAACGTTCTTATGATAATAGATGGCGCCACGTGTCTTTCGAATCATGATTGACTTATATTATTAACTGCACAGCAACCTTAACGGCATGTGAAGCTAAGTCAGAGGCCCATGGACAGCATAAAAACTATGACACCAGGTTAGTCACTAACCACACGAAAAGAAGATTATTATAGACCCGAATTGATTGTCAAATTCTAAACTAACACGAGCCAAGCCGAGAGTAAAAACTAGTTACATTATATTAACACCTGATACTACTAACCTGTTATAACATTCACCGAACTCTGAAACACACCACTAAATCAATAGTATTAAATATACTTTATGAACATAATCCGCCGCAAATATTAATTTATCGTCGTTAGTTTCGTAATTATTAACAATTTCATTAGGGATGCTCGCAAATTGTTACATTTTCAACGCTTCTGTCAAGTTATAATATTTTTGTCGCATTTGAATGAATTATTAATACGTTATTCGGTGTGATATAAAAACACTTTTCAATGTTGTGATGGCTTTTTTAATAATTTATTAACTGGGGATGAAACAACATGTGGAAAAGTTTTAAATTTTCGGGTAAATTAAATAATATGTCGTGCCGTGACCGTGCTATAAATTATTCAATTAAATAATTAACACAAGCATATTTAATATGGTATTACAGATGCCCAGTGGTAGTTTATTTATTTACTTTAAACACACAAAGTGTCAAAATCATTGTGTATCAAATTAACCACGAATTTAAATTGCCCGTATATTCAAATCACAGTTCTATGAAGTGGCTATACCATAGACTTTGACTCCCTGACTGTACATTTTCTATCAATCAACCATGAGTCATTACTTTTCGCATGGTGGAACGCTGGCATATTTGTCAAAATCTTCGCCAAGCTTGTAAATTTTGTTGCCTTTATCCGCCCTACGTGTTCTTTTCAGTTTATCCCACGATAAACAAATAATAAGAACTTTTTCACAGCTTTAACCTTTTGTCATTGCACGCCCTGTACGCCAACGACACAAATATGTGACAATGCTGGTACACTTTTACACGAAATAAACAATTAAATCATTACTTTTTGTGTGTTTTTCTTATATACACTAAAAATTGAAGCTCCAACGTATTTAATGACATGAAACAAATTAAAAAACACCATGGATATTGGGAAATTCATGTTAACAAGAAGAAATCAATTTGTAGCTTGGCGAGGAGGGCACCCGCGTGCGTATAAACGCTCTAGCGTTCAAAAGGTTAAAAAGGTGTCACACATAAACACGCCAGCACCAACCCAGGTAAAGAAATACTTATGTATATAAGTATATCTCAGAAAAACTGCTTACGTCATCTCCGAAGTCTTACTCAAACTGGTTTACTCACCCCGTCCCTAATTCAAAAAGGGATCTTCAGAAGCAAAACAAATCATAGTAAAGCAGCAACTGTGTGCTCTATAAAGTAGGATGAAGGTCCAAACATTGTGTTTATTCACACATCACGGAAGATTGAACGTGTTCCCTTATAAGCCGGGTTGGGTCTGATCAACGACTGCATAATGTTGACGCGTTTTTTTTTGTAGTTTAAGTTTAGAGCTAGACCCAAGGAGTGCGGACGAAGTATCTTTTTGGTCTTGTGAGTACTATGCTACAGTTGGACTTCGGGTCTTGGGACCGATCCTTGTGTCGGGAAAGTGGTATCGCTGTTTTTGAGCCCAGAGTTTATAAAACTCAAACTCAGAATCAAAGTATTTATTTCAAATAAACCAATTACAGGCATTTTTTAAATATAAAGGGGTCAGTCAGTCGGAAAGATCAAGCTAGTTGCACATTCCAAAGCAGTAGGTACCTGTGGAGAAGAACGGGCAAGAAACTCCACGGACACTCTTTTAACTCAGGTTACAAAATCTGGGTTACACCATTCATGTGGAAATTATACATGTGACGCAGAACGTCAAAAGCGTCCGTAATGAAAGATTTAAAAAAGTAATCAAAAGCATTAAATAATCAAAAACTATTCAAACATTTAATTAAATTTTAAAAGACCCGTGGCAGCTAAGAATAGACCAGCCCCTACTGACCGCGCCCGTTCACAAACATGACGCATGGAGCACCATTCAGCTCAACTATTTTGAAAGGTATGTGATGATTCCTTTTACGGTTTTGAGAGCGATGTCCGGAGTTTAGATTACTACTATGGTTTGCCCACTATTAAATAAAAATTTCCACAAGCCTGTCAAAATTTTTTTATAATTGAAACTATACACATCTTTCATACAAGTTAAAACATAACGTCAGAACTTGAAGTCGAAAATGTGAATTTTAGAAGTTACCTAGAACTAACTAATCGCTAGAAATCACCACTGCCAAGTTTTAACATGTTATTTAAAGATAGCAACATTCTAACTTTAGTCTAACCTGTTAACAAGGGTTCATTCAATGAATGTTTTATTTTTACTAAAATGCCAAAGACCCATCGACTGGAAACAATTGAAAATCAATTTCAATTCCCTTTTATAACCCGGAGGTCAAGGGCATCGGAGTCGAAACCACAGCCCCTAAACTTAGCTAATCTTCGGGGCATTGAATTATTTGAAGACTTGTGACGTACTCTCGAAGGCCTAGGACTCCATTCAGTTGAAATCAATATCTTTAGTAGTTAGTCGGTAGTACTTTTTGAGAGAAATCTCCGTAAATCAACCTATTCATAGTAAATGCGGCGTAAAGCAAAATTGCCAATCGTGAGTTTTCATGTAATTGGATATTTCAAAGTAGTCAATAACGTTACTTTTTATGAATAGTCTAATTATAACAATGTGACGTCACAGATTTTTAGAATCAAATGGAATATATAATAGCACTAGATGCAATTTTACAATTATATATTCGCATAATACTTATTTAATTTCTGTACGGTGATGGAAGTTTTTAAGACTAACGGTCTTTTTTCTATTTGATTTCATATTTTATTTTTGTCCGTGTCAAATAGTCAATTGGGGAGACTCATGCACTTAATATCACTACATAGTAAACAAAGTCGTTTTCTCTGTCCCTATATCCCTATCTATGCTTAAATCTTTAAAACTACGCAACGGATTTTGATGCGGTTTTTTTTAATAGATAGAAGAATTGATAGAAAAGAAACGTTTATGTGTATAATTTGTCGACATATTATGCGGGCGAAGCCGCGGGCGGAAGCTAGTCATTAAAATAATATGAGGAAAATGTCGCGAGACTGTTATGAGTATTAATGTTGGCTTTAAGAATAGAGGACGATCAAATTAACGAAAGATGGACTATGTAAATTTGATATGGCAAGAAAGAGGATGACTACCGCGATGACGACTAATTGAATAGTATGAAAGAATAAGAGATTTATTTATTTATTTACTAGCGGCTCTCGCGCGGTTTCACCCACTCCTCGACTCCTATTGGTCGTAGCGTGATGTTACATAGCCTACAGCCTTCCTCGATAAATGGACTATCCAGCACAAAAAGATTTTTTCAATTTGGACCAGTAGTTCCAGTGATTATCGCGTTCAAACAAACAAACTCTTCAGCTTTATAATATTAAGTATAGATTTAATACTAGCACAAGCTCAGAAATGTACAGAGGCGGATCTAATGCCATAGACATTTTCTTCCAGTCAACCTTTGGGTGATGCAGAGATAAACAGTGGTAGGTGCAATAGAAAACTTAGTGTTAATATTTATTTAATTACAATTCTGCCAGCTTCTTCCGAATGTGCTGGCGGAGTTTTATTTCAAAACATAAACGGTTGGTAGCCATCTTGATTTCCTGGGGGAGTGCATTTCATAGAGATAGACTGAACGAAGAACGAAGAGTGAATGAAGTCAGTGCGGTGAATGGGACGTACTGGACACGGGCAAGAGAATTATGACTGTGAAAATAATAATTTTGAAACTAAGTAGAGGCCAGCACATCAAGTTACCACAATCTGTCAAATTTCTTTTTTTTATAATAGTATTTCAACTTTATTACAAAGACATAAGGTTCATTTTTAATTGAGATTTGACAGTTACGGATAGTTTGATGTGCTGGCGTCTGTACATGTAATTTGTTTACATTCCGAGAAAAAATTCATCTGTCATTCTAGACAAAAACATTAAATATATCCGATCCGAAATTAGACAAATCCCAAATTTATGGAATTGGCATAAGCTAAAGTAATGTCACGTGATCAATCGTTTTCGATCGCTAAGTGCTAGACAATGTCAAATTGTATAACGTAACTCGATCAATCCGGATCGCTGAGATAACGAATTGTTCGATCAACATTTTCGAAATCGAATAGACACGGAGCGAGCCAGCACATCAAGTTACCACAATCTGTCAAATTTCTTTGATGATATTTCAACTTTATTGCAAAGACATAAGGTTCATTTTTAATTGATAAAATTGACAGTTGGGGATAGCTTGATGTGCTGGCGTCTGTACACTAGCTCTTAATCTATTCAACGACACTATACGATTGAAGTTTTATTTTAATATGCTCTATGGGCGTTTAGCGTGTCCCTTATAATGTTGAATGACAGTCGGTGATGACGTGAGATGTGTGTGTGTGTTTGTGTGTGTGTTGTGACAGTAGCAAAGTACGTTTGTAGGTAAAATGTATTTCAATAAAGTACCCTTTTCATACGGTTTCCGTGTTGATGGTAAATGATAGTACTCGTACTTCTATAGATTCGATAGCTCGTTTAATGGATGTTTGTTAGACTTCCGGGGTTATTAGGGCCTACAATAAACATTATATTGGTATTAGAAATATTGAATATAAATACGAACAGGTTGATTGTATTAAATTTTGTTATGTATTTGATGGATATACGTTTATTTCGTGAAACTGGGACGATTTCGAGTTGATGATTTTAATGATGATAGTTTCCATTTTGTGGATTATGATTTAACTTATGTATATTCACCGTTTTCCACCTACGTCATGTACCACCGTGACCAGCATGTCTGAGAAATATTTCTCAACAGCATGTGAAGCTGAGTCAGAGGCAGAGGTTGTAAATATGTGAGCACCATGTACAGAGGCCAGCACATCAAGTTACCACTATCTGTCAAATTTCTTTGATAGTATTTCAACTTTATTGCAAAGACATAAGGTTCATTTTTAATTGAGAAAATTTGACAGTTAGGGATAGCTTGATGTGCTGGCGTCTGTATTTATGACATAATTAAGTATACCTGCTATAACTATATGTATGTGTTTTTCGTTTCCCCTTTTGTGGTATAGTGTTTTTATTCTGGATTCATCGTCTTCACATATAATGTTATAATTCCTATATACCAAACATTTTTAAAGAGTAACGCTGGAGTTTCTTGCCCATTCTTCTCCACCGGAAACTACTTTTTGGAAGAGGCGAATAGAATAAATTATTTTTCTTGTTCATTCTGACGCACAAAGGTGCCTTACTTGTGCCTGTTTGAAATAAATGATTTGACTTTGACTTTGCCCATGGGCAGCATAAAAACTCTGACATCAGGTTAGTCACTAACCACTCGAAAAGAAGAAGACCTAGATCTTCATCGCATAAGCTCCGAATTGATCAATAAAAATGCGGAGTTCTAAATAATTGCGGATGCGAATAGCCGCAACGTCCTAGGACATTGGTCCCTTTTTTATCACGCTAAAACGTTCCCGTGGGATAGTTTCCAACCTCTGTGCAATAAAAGCTAGTCATTATTCATGACAGGTATATAGTTCTTACGGGTTTTTTTGTTTGCGTGCTATGAAGATTGGCTAAAGTCTCAGTTCTAAAAAGGCACCGGCGGCTGTCGCATCTCAAACCATTTAATTCAAATACACCAATTACAAGCACTTTTCAAAGGGTCGGTAAGTCAGAAAAATTAAGCTAATTGCTCGTTCCTTAAGCGGGGTTGTCCGAAAGGTTTACCGCTACCCCGAAACATAAAGGGCTAAGGAAGGAACATGGATGGGTTTTAGTCAGTAAGAGTCTGACACTCCCTTCCGCTCCACCCAGAGCGGGAGCAGTCATTGGATGATTTCCCAGCCTTAAAACAAAAAAAGTGCTAAAGAGCTACCGGAGGCTGCCACATCTTTTGAGTGGGTACTGCTCTAGCAGGAGGCTGCCACCGGCCACATGTGTGCGACAAATCTATACAAAATGGTTGCTCAGCGACTAGCATGTGAACTGCTTGTAGCTGGTCTACCGGTGGCTTTTTTTGGTGTGGTTACTAAACAAGTGTCAGAGTTTTTATGCTGCTGGGCCTCTGGATGGATGGGTTTTAGTCAGTAAGAGTCGGACACTCCCTTCCGCTCCACCCAGAGCGGGAGCAGTCATTGGATGATTTCCCAGCCTTTAAAAAAAAAATGCCCGTTTCCTCACGATGTTTTCCTTCACCGATATTTTAAGCAAGTGATAACTAAACAATACGCACATTATTTCGAAAAGTCAGAGGTGTGAGAGCTTGGGTTCGAACTCGAGACCTATGACTAAGCAGTCCGTCGGTCACACCACTAGCCTACAAGCCAAAACTCTCGTGTAGTTGCAAGATAATAAACCAATGACAAACGCCGTACAATATTCTAAGTACTGAAGTTTATTGCAAAGAAGATAAGATCACACTAATATTATGAAGGTGAAACTTTGTGACTGAGTGTGTGTGTGTGTGTGTGTGAGAGAGAGTTTGAATGTTTGTCCGTCCTTCACGCTCAAACGGGTGAACGGATCTGGATGAAACTTGGCACAGAGGTAGTTTATGACCTGGATTAACACATAGGATACTTTGTATCCCGGTAGTACGTTCCCTTGGGATGATATCCGACATCCACGCAGGCGAAGCCGCGGGCAGCAACTAGTCCTATATAAACATATATATAAAATGGTTGCACAAATACATAGGAAAACTCAGTTGTGATATACCTACTTTAGAATTTTTCTTTATTTTATGCCTATGTTTGTGGAGAGTTAATTCTGTGTTTGTATGGAAGAAAAACGTTTTTTCGCTCTTCCACTTATATTTACAGGTCGAACTTTTTTTTTAAGCGGCTTCCATAAAGGACGAGGTTAAAGGTTCGTCTGTATGTATTCTTTTTATATATGTTGATATCTTCGTCAAACGTGGACTGATTCAAATAAATCTTCTTTCATTTGGTACAAGAAACTTGAGCGGTGGTTTCGTATAAATTTTATTAACTTTGGTAATTGTTGATAATATGAATTTAATCCATTTTGTGTATCTTGATATTATGTGGAACTTACATGGCATTACCATGTAATAGGGAGCGAGCCTATTACCAAATTCCAGACTTCGGGCTGCTACTGAGAAAATCCAGGTGGTAAAGCTCGATAACACTATGCCCGACCTTGAAATGAACCCATGACATCATGCTTTGCATTGCATTGCGGATGAGTGGATGAAGATTTTACTTCTTTTAAAAGCAGTGAGCAGCCTAGTGGTGTGACAAGTCGTAGGTCTCGAGTTCGAACCCAAGGCACGCACCTCTGATTTTTCGGATTCATGTGCGTATTGTATAGGTAATTATCACTTGCTTAAAATCAGTGAAGGAAAACATCGTGAGGAAACCGAGAGATATTTCTCAACAGCACGTGATGCTAAGTCAGTGGCCCATGGGCAGCATTAAAACTCTGACACCAGGTTAAATTAATAACCTCTCTCCTACTTCGGAATCCGTCTGTAAACCATTCCAACTAGCGGACATAATTGAAGCTATTCAAAGGCTGAAACGTGGTAAGGCTTCTGGAGTGGATGATATATCGGTGGAACAAATCAAACAATTTGGCCCGGTATCTGTGATGTGGTTACTACAACTCTTTAACCACTGTCTGGAGTCGGCAAACATACCTCGCCTTTGGAGGAAATCAAAGGTTATCGCTATACCCAAACCAGGTAAAACACATGACGACCCCAAAAACTTCCGCCCTATATCACTCCTGTGCCATAGCACCTACAAATTGTTCGAAAGACTGCTACTAGCTCGTCTCACAAACCTTGTTGACCCCAAACTTATTCCAGAGCAAGCTGGTTTCAGACCAGGCAAGTCTTGCTGTGGCCAGGTCCTTAACCTCACACAACATATTGAGGATGGGTTTGAAACAAGAAAAGTGACGGGCGCAGTATTTGTAGATCTGTCGGCAGCCTACGACACTGTTAACATTCAGCGCTTATTATGGAAGGTTACCAACTTAACAGAAGACTCAAAGTTTACTCGAATTCTACGAGAACTCCTCAGTAACCGTCGTTTTCAAGTGAATCTACTTGATGAGAAAAGTAGGTGGCGAACCCAAAAGAACGGTTTACCTCAGGGTAGTGTACTGGCCCCTCTGTTGTTTAACATCTACACCAATGACCAACCAGTGCGCTCAAATACGACCCGCTTTCTGTATGCAGATGACCTGGCTTTAACTAGCCAAGCCACTGACTTTGAGGAGATTGAAGCTAACCTTTCCAACGCTCTCTCGGATCTTAGTCAATACTATGCTGAGAACGCCCTAAAACCAAATCCCTCAAAAACACAAGCATGCGCCTTCCACCTCCGTAACAGACAAGCTGGTCGAACACTCAACATATCATGGCTTGGGGTTCCTATCATCCACAGCACCCACCCAAAGTATCTCGGCATCACACTGGATAGGTCCCTTAACTTCCGGCAAAACTGCGAAAATGTCAAACAGAAAGTGCATACCAGAAATAATCTACTCCGTCGCCTAACGTCCACTAGATGGGGAGCATGTCCTCTAGTTCTGCGGACAACTGGTATGGCACTTTGTTTCTCCGCTGGTGAATATGCGTGTCCAGTATGGAGCCGATCTGCCCATGCTAAGTTAGTGGATGCAGCTCTAAATGAGACCTGCCGGATTATTACTGGTTGCTTAAAACCGACCCCGCTGCGGATGCTGTATCCACTGACTGGCATCGCGCCTCTAGAAATTCGTAGGACCATAGCTGGCCGTATCGAGAGGGCGAAGTTACGGGATGACCCACGCCATCCAATGCACAACTTTAACCCAGTACCACAGAGGCTTAAAAGCCGAAAAAATTTCATTGGGTGCGTGAGTCCAGCCGAAGGCAACCCCTCCACAGGTAGATGCGACCTCTGGCAAGAATTGCTTAAGCCGCCTGATTTCTTCGCTGAACTATCAGAAAGCCTCCCATCTGGGCACAAGCTACCGTGGCCTACTTGGAAAACCCAAAACAGACTCCGTACCCAAGTAGGTCGCAGTAAGGACAACCTCCATAAGTGGGGGTTCATGGATGGCTTAGATCTCCGATGTGTGTGCGGCGTCTCCCCACAGACAATGGCTCACCTCCCATCTTGCACCGCATGCCCCGTCACATGCACACGTGAGGACCTAATGGCTGCGTCAGTGAACGGTATTCGCGTTGCTGAATTTTGGGACAATATAATTTAAAATATAAATATATTTATTTAAACTATTTTTGCCATCGACACGCTAAGAAGAAGACCAGGTTAGTCACTAACCACACGAAGAAGAAGATTTGACTGGCATGTCAGAAGTTCTGTGAGAGGGATTCATGAAAATTTTATTTTAAATGTTGTGTTTTCTTGAAATTTATATTTTCTTTTCTTTTATATGTGCCTTTAAGTATTGTAATTAGTTAACTGTTTTCATTCAAGTTAAATAAATAAATAAATGCTCAATAGCAGCGCTGGTGACCACTAGACCAACAAGGCAGTCTTAGTCGAGGTATTTTTATTTCAAAACGGAATAATGCCATTTGATATCACAAGGATATGGCAGAACGTGTTTAAAATAACATTTATCAGTATAGAAACGTGTCCAGGATGGTGGAGCGTGTTCATCCCAAGGGATCTGTTACACCTAATCACTTCTGAACCTTTTCATCCCTGCTCGAACGGTTTGAATTCTAAAAAGAGCTTTCCTCGATATTTTTTGTTTGTTAGAGTATGTATTACATTTTTTGAAATTATTCATTTGCATTTGTGAGCCAGGCCTGTATACGTGGAGGATTTTGGAAATTAAATTGTAAGCGGATGTTTGCAGGGCTATTCAAAGTGGAGGCTACAATCATCTGCCTAGCCTTTATCCAACTATGTTGGGGTCGGCTTCCAGTCTAACTGGATGCAGCTGAATACCAGTATTTTACATAGGGCTACTGCCTATCTGACCTCCACAACCCAGTAACTGGGCAATGCGATACCCCTTGGTAAGACTGGCTGTCAGATTTTCGGACGTCTGACGACCCGTAACGACTGTCAAAGATGCACAAATGACAGCCGGGACCATGTGCTTTCCGAGGCATGGAGGTGTCTCGGTATGTGAACATGGTCACCCATCCACGGCCAACCCCGGCAAGCGTAGCTTAACCTGATAGATCGACCTGTGCGGCTGTTAGTAAAGTGGAGACTACAATGCGAACATAAATTAAAATCCATATATCTAATGCTGTCCCCAGCCTGCATACGAAAACTCAATCAAATATATCCAATAGTTTAGTCACTACGCGAGTCAAAGATTGGCAAAACCCATAGTCGGTCTACCAAAATTATTTAGTTTGTTTAAAATAATCACTTTTAAATTTCGCTGTTAGGATTTATTTGATAGTTCAAAAATAGTCTTATTTATTAAAAAAAAAAAAAAAAAGTACAAAAAATACAAGGGGTCATTTGATGATTTCCCACCCTAAAAAAACCTATTCTTCATACTAGCGACCCGACCCGGCTTAGAAACTGTCACTCCAGCATTAATATACTTCAAATCTTCAAACTGCAACAGTCTTCACCGTTTTAGGCAATTCAAATGGCTTTCGCCATTAACCCGATGAGCCAATAAATGAATAAAAACATTTGAAACAAAAAACAAACGGAGAACGTTAATCCCATCAGGCTATAAATATCGTTAAATGCTAAAAAACGTCACTTGCATATTAATTAGTATAAAACGCTTTTCTTTGATTTAAATTTTATGTTCTTTGTGAGGCAGTAAACAAAACGGTGGATATTTTGCTTTTAACTTTCACCGTGACACACGGGTTGGTTAGTTGGAGAGCCGGCACAGAACATGGTAGGAGACCAACTTGAACATAAACTTGGTTGAGTGATAGTTTGTTGTGTGTCTTAATGTTAAATACTAACCCTTAGTTGATAAGTAATATACTAACCAGTGCAGTGGGCCTATGTTGTCAAATGAATAAATTATTATTATAAAGATGATGACAGGGTAAAAAATATATATATAATAAGTCCGACAGTCAGATGATGTATTTGATTTGCCCATGTCCCGATTGATAGAACCACCTAAAAGAAAAATACCCGTGGTCCTACTAATAGAACTACGCGGTCGAACCACGGGCGACAATTTTATTAATGGATATATAATTATTAAACACGTATTTTTTGCAAAAAAAAAAAGAAAAAATACGTGTCCAATATTTTTAAGTAAAATAGCTGACAGACTAAATAATGAATTTTAGTCATCATCCCTATTGTAAAAGTTCTAGTGTAGCTTAACCTTCCATCGACCCGTGCGGCTTTTATCATTAAGCTATGGGTACAATGCAACAATTATTTACAGTCGCCAGAGCATCAAGTTTTACCAAACTGTCAAATTTCTTCAAATAATTTTAAACCATAAATCGATTGAGGACATTTGACAGTTTGTGGTAACTTGATGTGCAAGCGACGATACTGTACGAAGTATTTTTTGGAAAATTGCCAAGAATGGGAAGATTAAATTGAATTAGGAAGATCTAAGATCTAGGAGTCTAGACTTTAACTACAACCAACTTATATTTTGAGATTTTTTTTGCAGCCGCCATCTTGGATTTTCATTCGAACCAAGTTCCCTCTTTCTTCCTGTCGGTCTGGCTGTATGTGTGTGAGAGAGAGTGAGATAGTCGCATCGAAAGAGCATAACGCTCTTTCGTTACGTGACGATTCTCCCGTTCTACCTTTTGCAAGCGGCCATCAAGAATTTCGCTCCAAAAAGCATCTCAAATTGTATTGCTAATGTTTATTTACGGTCAAATATCAAAGAGTAAATAAAACAGTAAAGTGATAAGGTTCATTCTAGGTTATTTCCCCGAAAGCAAGGTTTATCACTGTGTGATTTTGGGATCAATTACGGAGTCACGCCAAATGCTGAATAGATTATGAGGTCGACAGAAAAGATTCAAAGTACATACTTGAAAGGTAGTTCGAAGGTTTGTATTGTGTCCGAAAAATGGAACATGGTTCGCACACTGCCCGCCTCTATCATGAGCATATTAAAGGCCACAGCTCATTAGAGCCACCCGGCACCCACTCCGCACCGCCTCGCCTCCTGCGGCTAGTATTCTTTATATGGGCTTATATGGGTATGCGCTCACTACTCCATGGCGCCACCGGATTACCTCAGTTGTAAGCACTCCACTGCGAGTTGCGAGGTTCACTGGTTGACCGCGCGACGTTTGGAGGTGATAACGCGGCGTCCGCCCGTAGACCACTTGCAACAACGAGTGGACGCCGTGTGACGAGGCGATGCGGGGTGGGTGCTGGGTGGACTTAATGAGCTGTGACCTTTACAATGGTATGTAGGAATACAACTTAAGTCTACCCCTTATGAGGCTGAAAAGGTGACGTTTGACATGAATTGATTTTTAAGATAACAATGTTAAACATGGCCGAACACGCAAACACAGCGGAACGAATAAACGACAGTCGTTACGTTTTTTTTAAACCGACCGAAGTCGAGACCTTTGCACAGTTATGGGGCAAAGGTCTCGTGTTTTGTCTTCTTGGGCCAATCGACCAAACGAGTCGAAATCGTTCGCTAATGTTTCTTTGCCTCGATTACGATCCCCATTTCCAGGCACCCACTGACCTGTGTGACGATCCTAGTGCATCCTGTTAATGTCACCTGCTCAGTCCCATTTCAAATCTATGAAGTGAGGTACTTAAACTCAATACATTTATCTATTCTGATATTATAAAGAGGAAAGATAATTATGTATTTTTGTGTGTATGTTTGTAATGAATAAACTCAAAAACAATTGTGTCGATTTCAAAAATTCTTTTACCATTAGAAAGCTTAGTTTTCAGGGAGTAACATAGGCTTTATCCGGGAAAAATAACGGGCCCCGCGGGAAAGACCACGGGAGCGAAGCCGCAGGCAAAATGCTAGTTTCAAATAAACCAATTACAGGCACTTTTTGATTGTCAAGGGGTCGGTCAGTCAGATAGATGAAGCTAGTTGCCCATTCCAAAGCAGTAGGTACCTATGGAGTAGAACGGGCAAGAAGTATAGAACCCCCCTGTATCAAGCTACCCTAATCTGTCAAATTCCTTTGATAGATTTTCAACTTTATTTTAAAAGAATAAAAGGTTCATATTCAATTAGGGTAGCTTGATGTGCTGGTGTCTTTACCTATACTTCTTTATTTTGAGAGACGAATGATTTACGTAGGATACATTTACGTACGCGCCTATTTTAAGCAACAATATACATAATGTGGGCTTTTATTATATTAAAACATCGTCGATCCTCCGCGAGTATAAATAAATAACGTGTGTTCAACAGTAATTTGATAAAAATATTATAATACCCACGGGAATATGTCTGTAGCCTAGAAGGCCGGCTATTATCTTTCTCGTAACGCAGAAATATAATTGTGTGGGTATACCTGAAATTTTAATTGTTATTAAAATTAAATATAGTGCCTGTTATCCCCGAAGTTAGGCAGAGGTGTATCTGATCTGTACTACTCCCACATTTTGCCATTTTTATTCCTCTGTAATAGAGGGAGTCTTTTGCCACCAACCGGGGACAAATTCAAATAATCTATACTAATATTATAAAGCTGAAGAATTGGTTTCTTTGAACGCGCTAATCTCTGGAACTACGGGTCCGAATTGAAAAAATATTTTTGTGTTGGATAGTCCATTTATCGAGGAAGGCTATAGATTACGTAACATCACGCTACGACCAATAGGAGACGAGCAGCGCGGGAGCAGTTAGTTATGTTTATTTGTAAAGAAAAAAAACTGAAATACTGTTAAACGAAAGAGATATGGAGTTCTGTCAACGATTACTTTATATTGCATGCTATTTTCATACCATTTCGTGCTGTTAGGAAAAGAAACGACAAATGGTATGAAAATAGCATGCAATATAAAGAAATCGTTGACAAATGGTTTTGAAATACAAACAAATCTATACTTCATCCAAGTTTTCACGGTAAAATTTTTACAAAATTGACCATTCGGATTTTTTTTTCATCGAGCGATTTACTATTTATCATGTTTTGAACCGTTAATTTCCATAAAGCAAGGATGTACCTATGACATTTATATTTTTCGGACCAAAATATATATATATTTTTTTTTTAAGGCTGGGAAATCATCCAAGACTGCACCCGCTCTGGGTGGAGCGGAAGGGAGTGTCAGACTCTTACTGACTAAAACCCATCCATGTTCCTTCCGTAGCCCTTTATGTTCCGGGGTAGCAGTAACCCTTTCGGACAATCCCGCTTAACCAAAATACACTAATTTGGCTATTTGAGATTGGTGCTAAAACAGGCAAATTCGGAGAACCCTCCGTTAAATGATGTTGAAAATATGTTCAAAGATAGCTCACCAATTGGTGCAACCAGAAACACCTTAATTGCGTAACAAAGAAAGAAATAAACCGTTTATTTGCGGCTACAAAAGAATTCAAATGTAAAAGAACGAGTTGTGGGAAAAATAACACATTTTTAAGCACAATCTGATGGACTGTCATTCCTATTCATATGTGTTTTTCCGATATTGCTAATCCATTGCTTCATAATGTTTGCAAAATTCGTCTACTGAACAACGTAAACAATGAATTGTAAACTATCAACATTGCTATTGTAAGTGTGTGTGTTACACAATAACCCCAAAAAAATTTAGACTGGTCTGGATGGTCTGGTCTGGTCTGGTCTAGTCTGGTCTGGTCTAGTCTGGTCTGGTCTAGTCTGATCTAGTCTGGCTGTTCTAGTCTGGTCTAGTCTAGTCTGGTCTGGTCTGGTCTAGTCTGGTCTGGTCTGGTCTTCTGGTTTGGCGCAGCCGAGCCGTGACACAATACTGTTTAATACTGTTTTACATTTTTTTGTTTTTGTGTTAATATTGTGGGCATTCGCGTGGGTCGTTTTTTCTTTAGATTAGTTGGAGTGTAACCACATAAATACATTAAATTATCACGCAGAAAGGCGTCATTGCGCATCCTCTCGTTGTCACCAATAGGAATATACATATTCTATGGAACAAGAATAAGCGAAGCATGAATATGGCTCTAACACAATGCAGCCGAATCAATGGGATGCCCAGCCATTCGATTTACCAAACGGTCTGGAGACGCTTGCAACTCTATACTTGTTTCTTCTTCGTTATCCGACCAAAGGAATTTGAGATTTTCTTAGAAATAATTTAGTAAGATGAATCTTTAAAAGGTCAAATTCATGAAACTGGATGTTTTTTTGTCATTTTTATTTGGAATATAATATCACACTAATATTATAAAGTCGAAAGTTGGTGAGCGTGTGTGTGTGAGTTTGTATGTTCGTGCGTCAGTCACGCTCAAACAGATGAACGGATCTGGATGAAACTTGGCACAGAGGTAGTTTATGACCTGGATTAACACATCCCGGTAATACGTTCCCTTGGGATAATTTCATCGTTAGAAATAAATGTTTGTGATTGGAGGATCCCCGTCAGAAACGAAGTGTCTCTCACGTATGTATGGTTTAAATTTGGATTTACATTTTGACCAAATTCAAACCTTTTCTGTCTCTGGTATGTACACACGAATTCTTTGAATGAAGTTCGTATTATTTTTTAATAAAGTTAAATAGGGATCATGACTAAAATTTATTTTTTAGTCCGTTAGCTAGATTATTAACAATATTGGACACGTTTTTTTTTTCTTTTTTCACGTAATCAAAAGATTACGTCGATAGATTGTGTTAAAATGGTGGCATGGCGTCACTCCTTTGTAAATTTTGTTCTGAGTTGTGACGTAGCGCGCCCCCACTGAACTTTAATGCGTTTTAAGTAAGTATTTTTTTATTAATATGATGAAACAAAAATACGTGTCTAATTTTTTTTATTGTCTGATTGACGGACTAAGTGTTTTTCATTTTTATGTCATTCATTACCCATTTATGTATTTAAGTACTATTTTTGCTATAGACGCGCTAAGAAAAAGACTTAGTTTGTCTCTGTCTTCTTAAGGTCATCGGTCCATCTGGATACATAATGCTTAATACTAAAAACATATGGCAATATTAATTTTGTAAATTTTCTTTTAGGTAGGTACCTATTCAATTAGTTTCAAACACTCTTTCTTTTACTGACAAATCAGGCCACAAAAGAAAATAAACTTTATGTGATTGTATAATGAAACAAATCTGAGCAATAAGACGAATTCATTACCTATGTAATACAACTTTATTACGTTCAAATGTATTGTTGTCTGTCTCTTGTACCCACGTACTTTTTAGGGTTCCGTAAGCAAAATGTGCCAATAAGATTCTATTACTAAGGCTCCGCGTTCTATCAAACCGTCTGTCTGAAAGAAGAAATAAACAGCAGAAGCAACTCGTTATTAACTAATGTCGGTTAATTACGAGACCACAATTAACAATGAACTTACCTACTCATATTATGAGTCGTTTGTCTGATAATAATTCAGTTGCTTGCTAGAACTGTATCTTTTTACTGTAATTGGTAGACTCTTGACATTTTTAAAGAGTGTGCTAATATAGCCGCGATATCAAAAACAAATCTGTACTAATATTATAAAGCCGAATAGTTTGTTTGTTTGAACGTGCTAATCTCTGGAACTACTGGTCCTAATTCAAATCAAATCAAATCAAATCATTTATTGCAATCCATAATGTACATTATAGGTGGTAGAATACAATTGAAGAAACAATCATGGACCCTGTCGGGCACAGCAACATTAGAGAGTAGGCAGGAGGATGAGCGCCTTTATCAATTTTTCATATTATTTAAATAATTAAAAGCTAGGTAGATTATTATTTTATTGTAATTAGATTTTTGTTTTGAATAGAAATTAATTGCATATTATTTAGTTTATTTTATTATTGCATTTATTAGTTTAATCTATTTATAATTTGTATTAATTATTTATTATTATATTTTATCGACACGCTATCTTAAAATACATTTTCATCTATTCTTCAATCATCAAATCATGTCTTACTTATATAATATTTATTTAATATATAATATTTATTTATTTAATATGTATTTTTTTTTTGTTTCTGGTTTATTAATTATACAATAATTGTGTAAAGGCAATAACAGTAACTGTTTGGCATTTCTCCAGTCAAATCAGTCATTTAAGTTTTTATCATTTAAATATTCGTCTAATGTGTAATAGCTTTTATTAATTAAAAATTGTTTTACTTTGCTTGAAAATAAATTTGTTTTTTCTACCTGTTTTAGATATTCTGGTAATTTATTGTATACTTTAATTGACATAGAATGAGGACTAGAAGAGTGCATCTTAATTGAAAAAATATTTTTGTGTTGGATAGTCCATTTATCGAGAAAGGCTTTAGGCTACCTATAGGTAATATCACGCTACGACCAATAGCCGAGCAGCAGGTGAAACCGAGCGGAATCAGCTGGTATAAAATAAAGTCAACAATTAAAGGTGGTCCCCATCCCCATACAAAAAACCTGTTTTATTCAAGTATTTTTAAAATATATTTTGTAGTGTTATGTACGATGATATGGAACCCTTCGTGTGCTAATCAGGCTCGCACTTGGCCACTTCTTTATTTGTATTTCTATAGCAATAGAATTGCGAGGTTAAAACCCTCATCAAAAGAGTGATAACTTTTTAATTTGCTGAAATCAAAGAACTATGTCCTTGAGATATCAATAGTGGCTAATTTAGCGGTGATAAATGAATCACAACACAGACATACGGAGAAACGGGCTTGTCCGAAAGGGTTACCGCTACCCCGGAACATAAAGGGCTAAGGAAAGAACATGGATAGGTTTTAGTCAGTAAGAGTCTGACACTCTTTCCGCTCCACCCAGAGCACGAGAAGTCATTGGATGTTTCCCACCCTCAAAAAAAAAGACAAACGGACAGTCAGGGCGACAATTTTACAGTTTTTCGTCTTTCGTTCTGTTTAAGAAGGAGTAGTCGATTCTCGTGGTATAGTGATGTGAGCATAAGATAATTAATTTCTTATGAATAGGTATGAATATAAATACCCGTAATAAAAGAGGCATACCAAGGAAAACATGAATGCCTTGTGTGAAAGGTCAAACTCAAACTCAAAGTATTTATTTCAAATAAACCAATTACAGGCACTTTTGAATTGTCAAGGTGTCGGTCAGTCAGAGAGATGAAGCTAGATCACATGGATGTGAAAGTTTTTAACAACATGTTAGCAATAGAAATGTATTAAAAATCCGGGAGTCGTGGGAACATACTGTAATCCTTCTGCACCCCCTAGGCTGGTCCCAAGCGACGCCAAGGGTTATCGTCGCTTAGTTTTAAAGTCCTGGCTGGAGGCCTTAATTTATTGACGCACCCACAGGCAAACCGGTTAACGAAAAAAAAAAAACGACTACACTACCCAAAAACACGACTACCAACTCATCATCTGCCTAGCCTTTTCCCAACTATTTTGGAATCGGCTTCCAGTCTGACCGGATGCAGCTGAATACCAGTATTTTACATGGAGCGACTGCTCATCTGACCTCCACAACCCAGTAACAGGGCAATACGATACCCCTTGGTAAGACTGGCTGTCAGATTTTCGGGCTTCTGACGACCCATAACGACTGTCAAAGATGCACAAATGACAGGGACCAACGGCTTAACGTGCTTTCCGAGACAAGGAGGAGTCTCGATATGTAAAGATGGTCACCCATCCACGGCCAACCCCGGCAAGCGTAGCTTAACCTGATGAATAGAGCTGTGCGGCTGTTAGTACTCACCCACGAGCTCTTCGACACGACTACCAACTAAAAAGTAAAAAAGAAGTTGTATTAGTTACTCTCTACATACCATACAAAGTGTAAGGTCACTCATTCACTCGCTGACTAAACAGATAAATAAAATTGTCATTGTTGTCGGGAGACAGTTCTATGGAACACTTTAATCCTCAAAAGTGCCTCGACTGCCTCTGCTGTCTCGCTCCTTTTTGGGCCCAATGGGGATGATGACTAGTTTTAGTTTTTTTTATTTAGTCCATAATCAAGATTATTAAAAAAAAAATTGTTATATTACTTCGATACATTGCGTTGAAATGTGGAATGACGTTTTTTTTTTTTTTTTTTTTTATGTTAATGGCATCTCGCAGTTCAACCAAAGGGTTGTCTACTGCTTAACCGGGCTTGCCTGTGGCTGCCACAAAAGAATTGTAGCCTCCAGCCAGGGCTTAATAAAAACTAAAGCTAACTTACAAAACTAAGCGACTACACGCTAAGGGCACCCCCTGCGGGGTTCGGACCTCGGCTTAGGGCGTCGCTAGGGGGGGACAGCAAGGGACAGCTGGATCGGGGGTTTTTAAAACTACTGGCTCAGCGGCAACGCGGGCTGGCTCGAGCAAGAGTCGGGGGGATGGTAATGGACAGGGTCGTCGCGACGGGCCTCGACGGCGAGTATGGAACGACGGAAATTTGTGTCTGTATGCTGATCTAACAGTGCTAGTAGCCGGGCTGCTCTCCTGGAGGAGAGTGGTGGCATCGTCGGGGGCAACGAGGGTATGCCGTGGACGGCGAACCTTACTGATGCGGGACAGGGTGTATCGGGAGGCGGCCGCAATCAGGGGATTGCGGTGCTTTATGGCAGTGTCAAAGAAACGCTTCGAGAGGCGTTTCATGAACTGCTGAACTGTGGGGAGTTTAAAATCTACATGAAGATCCATGTTACGGACGTAAAAGGGAGCTCCTGAGACCCTACGGAGGAACCGGTTTTGAAGTGTCTGCATTCGATGCAGATACTTGGGTTTGGCGTGCGCGAAAACGACGCAAGCGTATGTCATAATGGGACGGATTACAGCCTTATAGAGACGCAGTATGCACCGGAGTGACAATTAGCTGCGTTCTGTAAGCATGAATTGGAGCCTACCGAGAGCAAAAGCGGCCCGCGTGGAATGACGTCACAAGTATGTAGTTTTTATACTTATTTGTGACGGAGTGAGCTCCCACTCCCCAACTCTAATGCCTTTATCTTAGTCATTTTCTATTAATATTTTTTTTTTTATTATCTGATTGACGGACTAAATATTTTTTTTTTTTTTTTTTACCTAGGCATCATTCCTATTCTGTAAAAGAACAAACTTGTAAAAAGTGTCTCAATAGACATTGACATTTGGTATTCTACAAATTATTTATGGTCATTGAGTTACCACTGTAGAGCCATTGAAACGCCGTAAAAAGATTACTGTAATAATTGAGAGTCTGCTCCACTATTATGTGTCAATGTCATCGTGACGACCAAAGTTATGGTAGTCTTTAATATTTTAACACTATTGTATTGCGACACTATCGATACACTACTGAGCCACCACTGAAAGCCCTTGGAAGTTTTTGCAGAATATCAAATTTGCAACAGTCGCAACATAATATCTGTAGTGTGTCGATAGTATCAATGTCGTGTTACTTAACTCAAAGTTACAGAATTGAGCCCCAGTCGTATGAAAAGCAATCGTAGGTAGAAAGAAGAAAGAAACAAAAAATGTTTATTCTGCACAAAAACTACGCACATTAAAAAAAAAAAACTTATTAACTAACTACACCCGTGCAAAGCAGCTAGAAAACCTCGTTTTCAGAGCCATTAAAACAATTGACAATCTGTATCAGGTAGGTACTGCGCGCAATCCAAATAACTTAGTATAACAGCAAGAGGCCGACAATACATTCCCAAACTCAGCAGTGCTATAAAACAATAACTACAATAATTCATAGGATTACTTTACCAAAATTAAATTAGACTCCAAACAAATCCTCATATCTGCATTTGGGATCATAACTCCCAATTTAACTGCCTCGCTGGCCGTTTTGCCCGACAGTGTGTATCCAGCTTTAAACCGTAAACAGTTTACAATATGGCCGGGGCCAATTATATCGAAATATTGTTCCCACTAGGTTAATTTCATAAAGTATAGTGGATTATTTCAACTTCACCGGCTTAATAATTAGTATGAATTGTGCTTTTACATGTTTATTTTATTATGGAATGTTTTTGTTTTAATTGGCCAGTTGTGTGAGAGAGTAGCCTTGTAATTTTTCTATTTAATTATTTAACAATTTATGTACTATTGCGGACTTTAATTAATGAGCCACTTAAACAAAACTTTTCAATTTTGCTGTTTTATAGATTCACGAGATTACACGATTAAACACGAACTGAAATCACATGCTCGCAAATAGGATGACAAATTACTAATAATCGGAAATAGTTTTATCCATAGAGGTTTATAGTTGTAGAGATAATAAAGTAGGTTATTGAGCTCTTTTGAATTAGAGCTCTTTAAATAATCGTTATTTCTGAAAACTTATCCGTGACAGTTGATGTCAAAAAACAACCATAATATTTCACCGTATGTTAACGTTACCATGGCTATGCTACAACAATTGTCGCTAGGCTGCGGTTGCTAGACGCGCAAATCGAAACTCAAGACATTATAACTTTCCATGTCTGGATGTACTAGTATAACCGACTAAACCTGATTTGCATTACACGGCTAAAATACGAACAGTGGCAAGTGGCTCAACCATTTAAGTCCGTGATTGTACACACATAAAAAAAACAGACAAGAAGAAAGGTACAAAGAAAAGAGGTTGTCTTAAAAGTCTAACAGGCCAGTTCTTTACAAACATCACTTCGAAATTCGAAAAGTGAGGTGGTGTGAATCCATGATTGTCTATTATAACAAGAGAAGCGTTGGGGTTTTAATTTGTTCATTCACTCGATTGCGATTCGAAGAGATCAAAACAAAACAATTGACTTCCAAAAAACACTATGTAGTGAAAAATATCTTTAATTTCGGAAGTTGGTTTCTTTGGTTTTGTATTTTCGTTTATTTGCCACCAACTTCCGAAAATAAAGATATTTTCACTTTGAGGTGTTTTTTGAAAAAAAACATTGTTAGTTTTTTTAAAGTTATTCCTACCCCACAGTCCCCACAGCAATTTATATACCTCTATTTGCTATGTAATTCAACAATAACAGGAAGTATTTTCAAACTCAAACTCAAAGCATTTATTTCAAATAAACCAATTACAGGCACTTTTGAATTGTCAAGGGGTCGGTCAGTTGCCTAGAGAGGCGTCACGGCGCCCTCACCTACCGCCTGACGCAGGTCCTCACCGGACATGGATGTTTCGGGAGGTTCCTGCACATCATCAGGCGGGAGGAAACGCCCGGGTGTCACCACTGCGAGGATCGCCCAGAGGACACGGTAGAGCACACGGTGCAAACCTACCCCGCATGGGCGGAGCACCGCCGTGTCCTCGTAGAGGCGATCGGCGGCGGCGACCTCTCGCGCCCGGCCCTGGTGCAAGCCATGGTCCGGGGCGAGAGGGAGTGGGAGGCAGTCACCTCCTTCTGCGAAAAAGTTATGCTCGCGAAGGAGGTGGCGGGATGGGAGAGAGAAAGGTCCTCCCGTCCCAGCCGCCGCAGGAGACGCCCCGGGCGTCGGGAGCCACGTGACGACTCCCGGCCACCGTAGGCGCGGGCCTGGGGACGGTGAGTAATGGGTGACTCACCGTCCGATCAGCACCAGACCCGTGCCGTACGGCGCGTATATGTTCCACGCGCGCCTCAAAGAGATGTCAGCATATGAAGGGGCCCCTCAGGGCCAAGCCTGCCGGGTAAGCGGGATTGTCCGAAAGGGTTACCGCTACCCCGGAACATAAAGGGCTACGGAAGGAACATGGATGGGTTTTAGTCAGTAAGAGTCTGACACTCCCTTCCGCTCCACCCAGAGCGGGAGCAGTCATTGGATGATTTCCCAGCCTTAAAAAAAAAAAAAAAAAAAAAAGGGGTCGGTCAGTCAGAAAGATGAAGCTAGTTGCCCATTCCAAAGCAGTAGGTACCTATGGAGAAGAACGGGCAAGAAACTCCATGGACACTCTTTTAAATCAAAATATGTTTACAAAAACTGGGTTACATCATTCATGTTGAAATATACACGTGAGAACGATGCAGAACTTAATAAAAGCGTCCATAATTACAAGTTTAAAAAAAACAATTCAAAATTATTTTAAATTTTAAAACAGCCGTGGCAGCTAAGAGGTGACCAGTCCCTACTGACGGCGCCCGTTCATGAACATGAACATGATATTAAAACATAATTAAGATACACTAACTGGATGTTGGTGATTCACTAAGTATGGTGGGCGACGTAAAATGTAGGGTCCACCGTTGAACGGTTTCTCCTTTTTTCCTTTCTCTACCAAAACAAGAAGAATTTTAGACACTTATTTTTTTATTCATCAATTATGAATAAAAAGTGACTTAGATAAAACGCATTTAAGTTGGGGAGTGTGGGCGCCCTACGTCACAACTCAGTATAAAATCTACAAAGAAATGACGTTGACGACACATTTTAACACAATGTATCGACATAATCGTTTGATTACGTGAAAAAAGAAAAAATACGTGTCCATTACTTTTTAATAATCTAACTGACGGATTAAAAAGTTTTAGTCTTTATACCCTATTTCCTGCACTTGAACTATTACTCAGTTTGGATCTTATCAAATGATGGTTTTAGTAGTAAAATCCAAAATACGGCCAATCCTTATGTCGGGTAGTGCAATTGTGTGTTTATCTCCTGGGGCCTGGGTCGAATTGCCCCATATAAGCAAGTGGCTATAGGGTTAAACCCTTCTGCACGACACAGAATACCGCCATCGGGGAATCGTTTGTGTACGACATGACACCCTATAAATAGAGGTCTACCTTTGTAAATTCATGTACAGGTATTATTTGGAAAGCTTTGCCATCTGATCTCCGCGAACGTTAGAAGCTAATGGCATATAATTAACCCATTGGATGTTCGCTTAGTAGAAGCCGTTTGCTTATAAGAACTCAACGATATATACGGTTATATTTATTGTTGTTTTGAGAGAATTTTTCTTTTTGAGGGATTAAGAGTCTAGTTTTTGTCCACGGCTTCGACTGCATGGAGGTATTAGGAACACGAATATTTTAAGAGCGTGTGGTTCTGGGTTCGATTCCCAGTTTGGAAAAAAGTGTTACTGGGTTTTTTTTGTCAGGAATTCCGGAGGATTTGAGCCCGATGGATGGCAATAGGCTCGCCCACTATTACATGGGACTTTAACATAACTGGCACAATGTTCGTGTTACTTCTTCTTTACGTGTAATTAGTGACTAACTTGGTGTCAGGGTTTTATGCTGCCCTTGGCCTGACTTAGTTTCACATGGTGCTGAGAAATTTCTCTCAGACATTCCTCACGATAAATTCTTCACCGATTTTTAAGCAACTGATAATTATACAATACGCACTTGAATCCGTAAAATCTGAGATGCGTGTCTTGGGTTCGAACTCTAGACCTATGACTTGGCAGTCCGACGGTCACACCACTAGGCTATCAGCGCGACAGACTTGTGTACGCCTAACCCTTCAGAGATTTCAGGCGTAACGTTATGTAATGTTAAGAACTCACATATGAAACACGTAAAACATACTTGTTTGGACCGACAAATCAGTTATTTACATCATTGTTAGCTACAAAAAGAACCCTCGGGCTTAATCATCACCCTAACAAGCAAATACTTACGTAACTTCGCAAAAAAATACTGAATAACTAACACAAATATTGTTATGGACTTATCGTTCACACAATAATTGCAGAAGGGGCCCATACACACGTCTCCAAACTTCTCTCCGCTGATATATATATAAATACCAAACGTGCAGACATCGGTTTAATCTGTATCGGTATTCTTTGAAAGCCGTTGTTAGTATTCATTGCGGGCTGTGGGAACATACAGCGAATTTCTAACACCCCTTGGGATTTGGGTAGACGAGCGACTTGAAGGACACACAGGGCGATGAAAAAGTTGCTTAATTTTAGGCGTATTGATGTAGTGCATAGTGGAAAGTCAATATGCATTTTTTTTGAGGGTGGGAAATCAATCATCAGAAGTCATTGTCTCCCGCTCTGGGTGGAACGGAAGGGAGTGTCAGACTCTTACTGACTAAAACCCATCCATGTTCTTTCCTTAGCCCTTTATTTTCTAGGGTAGCGGTAACCCTTTCGGACAATCCCGCTATAAGTCAATATGCCTATCCTTTCCTAACTATTTATTGGGCCTGTCATGTGTCAAGCAGCTAAATACCAGTACTTTACTTGGAGCGACTGTCTATCTTTCCTCCACAACCCAGTTACTGCATAACACGATAACCTTTGTAAGACTGATGGTCAGACTTTGACCGTCTGAGTCTTGAATTTTTTCTTAAGCTCTTCAGAAGGAGTACACTTGTAGTACTTTAAAATGTATACATAGCAAACTGAAATCTAAGCACGTGATTACGTAAAGATAAACTCAGCATGTATATTAAGCCTGTCGGGTAAGCGGGATTGTCTGAAAAGGTTACCGCTACCCCGGAACATAAAGGGCTAAGGAAGGAACAAGGATGGGTTTTAGTCAGTAAAAGTCTGATTTTTTATTACCGACGATTTTATATAATACTTACGGGCAACTAAGTACCTCGCATAGTTTTTTTTAATTATTCGGTTTATGAAAATAATGTGTATTTCGCGAATGGATAACGCTCGCGCCGTTGTTTGTCAGCCCAGTTGGGATCCTGACTGGGTCATATACGCACTAGACAAAAGTTACAATTCTTATGTACTGCTGTGACTTATTCTCATAGATAGATTGTCCTAAAGACACGCGTTGGTTAAAGCAATTGTGGCCAATGGATACATGTCCCACCTACGAAGTCTCAGGCTAAGCCCGGCTCACTTTTTGATAGTAGCAGATAGCAGTACTTTTTGAACGCAAAATATAAGACAGTCCCTAAAATGCTTACCCTTCACCACTTCCTAACGCTTTAGCTGGGAAGAAGAAGTGGCGCAACAATCGTTGAAAAATAAAATTGTAATGATTAGGCCTTTATGGATAGTAAAAAAAATATCCATTAATATTTTGGCAATTCAATAAATCATATTATTTACCTCTGTAGATAATAATATTGTAATATAATATAATAAACGATTCAGCGAAAAATAATGTAATAGCAGTAAAACCACAACATAAATCCGAAAATTTACAGTATTTTAATTCAATTTACAATTTTATTAATTCATAATTCGAATTGGTCTAATTATTTAAACTCTGAAAATCGAGCCCGTTTCCGAGGTTCATTTAAAATTAAAATAATATTTCCCGTGCCAGTATTCAATACTCATTTCATTGAAAAATATATTGCAGCAAAGTTTTAAATGTGCAGTGTTTTGTTCTCAAACTGTCCCTAGTTTAATTAAATATTCAGTGTTGCCAAAGTTGCGTTATACATATTGCAGTACCGTATCGAAACTACTGCACAAACAAAGTTCCCTCATATATCGTAATTTTAATAACTAGTCGCTGTACCTGCCATTAATTGTCGCTGAAACTTTCGAAAATGAGACAAAAGTAAAGAGAATAATAGAGTTATTAACTGGTTTGTTGAAGATCGAACGATAATTAATCGGGAAAATATTATCAACAAGCTCCGATGAAATTAAATGAATTTGTTTATTCTGTAAATAAGATATGGGACACGTCATATTTTTTTGAAGTGAAAACTTCTTTAGCAGCGATGTGCACTTTTTTGTGATGGGTAAAAATATTAAACTCGCGTCAGGACACGTGACCTGATTAACAATTCGTAAGACAGAGGGTGAGATAAACTTTTTAATGTAAAATAATTGTAATAGTTCTGAAGTAATATAAATTGTCATGTTTATGTTCGATAGCGCAATAAATGAGTATTGTATTTTACCACATAAATGATAGTACTTTTATGCTAATAATTAAAGCAATTCGTGCAAAATTATCCCCTAACCATAATATTCACTTCTACCGACACTCCCGAAGTGCAACCCGTTGTTATTTTTTTATAAACTATAATGGAGTGGGCGCGAGAAGAGAAGCAGAAACAAACTCACGAGGTCATAGTATGTTATAAAGTCCAGACAGATCATGTGAAGACCATGTACATCCATGTCTGATATGGTCTTTTGAGGAAAGAATCGCACATGTTTGATTGGACCTGTCCAGTTGGATGAAATGAAAATTACTTAGGACTGACTAATGATCAAAATGTATCTTTATAACAATTTTAATTACTCGCCTGATATGTCTTATAATTGTTAAACTTATTGGTACATGGTTTTTGAATCGTTTGGGGTTTTAAGTCCTAGTGCCGAGGGTCTTAGTATTTCGGGACATCCCGAAGGGTTTGAGCGACTCTTCACGGGACTATAGGAATATCAAAGAATCAGTATTGCCATACAACGTGAAAAAACTGCTAGGTTTGTGGACACTCCCTGTTGACAGAGCTATGAATGAGTTTGTGATGCGCTATGATTATTTTCCCTCCCTTTCTAATGTCCTTGTAAACACTATTATTATTATTTTAAAACTATAATCTTTTAAATGATGTAAATATTTCTTGGAAATTGTAAAAGTTTTCGATGTATTTTGAAAAAAGTTGGAAAAAAAAACAAATGATTATGTAGCTCGTCTGCACAAACCAAGACGCAGAAGGCTCAACGAATGATACGGTACACAGGGTTCCGTCGAATTATTCTATTGGTATTCAATGTCTGCTGTATGCGGCTTGGGAGCCAAAGAATTTGTCTGACGATTCCCCAAATGTCCAGTTTGTACTATATTTTCGTCCCTTGACGAAGGTAGGGACATTTCTTTTTTTGATTACAGTTTTTTTCGGGTTACACAAGGCCGTTTTTCCTAATCTCTAGGTGTTTTATCACTACGGGTAGGCTTTGTATTGCCTACGCTGGCAGACATACAGTATTTGTGATTATGTAATAAATAGAAATGTATTAAGGGATATTTTTTGGGATTCTTTTTCGTAGTATTTTATGTCTTATTTTTTTGGCAGTAGATTCTGGTAATGTGTCGCAGTGGGCGTGAGTTTTATTTTATTTCTTGACTGGTTGCTGCCTGTGGCTCTGCCCGCGTCAGTGTTGAATTGAAAATGAACATTCTCCCGGGATGAAAATAGTCCTAGAAATATAATTTTTCATACAAACTTCCACCCCTACTTTACGCTTTTACGGGGGAGTTTCCTAAAATCCTATCTTAGATGACGTCTTCTACTCTAATCTAGCTCAGTGCTGTGGTAGGTTCAATTGTTTTATATTCGTGTTTAATCAGTGAGTGAGTGAACGAATGAATGAGTAACCTAACTAACCGTTTTTAATTAGAAATCTATATTTATTTGAATCGTTGTCTTTTTTTTTATGGCTGGGAGTCATCCAATGGCTTCTCCCGCTCTTGGTGGAGCGGAAGGGAGTGTCAGACTTTTACTAACTAAAACCCACCCATGTTCCTTCCGTAGCCCTTTATGTTCCGGGGTAGCGGTAACCCTTTCGGACTGGCGCTCGATTCCCGGGTCGGGCAAAGTGATGCCGGGTTTTCCAATCCGGAAGATCTCGGTAGTAGCCCGGAGCATGGATTTGTGCCCGGTTGGTGGCAATAGGCTCACCCCCTATTACATGGCACTTAAACAAAACTTGTGAAATGTGGGTATACTAAAGGTACACCTCTGCTTACCCTTCAAGGATTACAGGCGAGATATTATGTGTTTATATTGAAGTCGAGATTGCCTTTTGTTTTAGTGGTCTCAAGTGCTACCGTTGACCGTCGGGTCCCCGATTCGATTCCTAAGTCTGTCAAAGGGATTTTTTGCATGGCAATAGACTCGCTTTGCGTAGACTTTAAACTTAACTGGTGATATCTGGCTGCATTATACAGCATATTATGCCCTGTAGGAGTAGTTAGAAAGGCGCCACGGCGTCTTCACCTACCGCTTCTTTTCGCGTGTTTATTGACTAAGCTGGTGTCAAAGTTTTTATGCTGCCCATGGGCCTCTGACTTAGCTTCACATGCTGTTGAGAAATATCTCTCGGACATGCTGGTTTCCTCACGATGTTTTCCTTCACCGATTTTTAAGCAAGTGATAATCTATACAATACGCACATGAATCCGTAAATTCAGAGGTGCGTGCCTTGGATTCGAACTCGAGACCTATGACTTGGCAGTCCGACGGTCACACCACCAGGCTATGACTGCTGATTTACTGTAGATAAAAGTTGTTGCAATACAGTTTTTGTTGCGGGGTAGCAGGAACCCTTTCGGACAATCCCGCTTATCTCAACACTATTGTGCAGAACATTTGCTTTAGCCGAACTGTTAAATATCAATCTCAGCTCCCGCATTACCACACCACAACAAACCCTTAATACACTCAGAATTAAGCTGAAATTCTTGAAATCCTCTAATGAGCTGCCAAGTGCTCACTCGTAGGTATCTTTTACCAGCGTTTGGAAATGCGGTATTATGTAAATGAGGCTTTGTCCGTTCGTTCGTCCGGGCGGACACACGAATATTATCTTCGCGTCGCTGTATGGCGAGTTTGCATAAATTTCACCCCTCTTAGCGGATTTGTTGTTTTGCCTGATATTGGACTGATGATGGTGTGTTTTGTTTGTACCTCATCACTACATAGTATAAAACAAAGTCGCTTTCTCTGTCCCTATATCCCTATGTATGCTTAAATCTTTAAAACTACGCAACTGATTTTGATGCGGTTTTTTTAATAGATCGAGAGATTAAAGAGGAAGGTTAATATGTATAATTTGTCGACATATTTTGCGGGCGAAGCCGCGGGCGGAAGCTAGTTTGTTTATAAGTAACCTTTAATTTACCTATGATAGTTTGGTAGTTTGAAGAGCTCGTGGCTAAGTACTAACAGCGGCATAGGTACGCCTGCCGAGGCTGGCCGTGGATGGCTGACCATCTTTATATGAGACTCCTCCGTGCCTCGGAAAGCACGTTAAGCCGTTGGTCCCGGCTGTCATTTGTGCATCTTTGACAGTCGTTACAGGTCAGAAGCCCGAAAATCTGATAGCCAGTCTTACTAAGGGGTTATTGCCCAGTTACTGGGCTGTGGAGGTCAGGAGCAGTCGCTCCATTTAAAATACTGGTATTCAGCCGGTTCGACTGGAAGCCGACCCCAACATAGTGGGGAAAAGGCTAGGCAGATGAATATGACGATAGTTCGTTAGTTTTGGTTGGCTATTAATACTCCAATCTGATTAGGACTTAGTTCGAGCCGTTTGGGGTTTAAACACTAGGGTCATGGGGTCCGAGTGGCCACTATGTTTTTCGAGACATCGCCAAGCGGTTGGTCGACTCTTCACGTGACCTCTTCGGTCAAAGAATCAGCATTGCCATACAACGTGGTAATGGTGCCAGCATTTAGGAAACTTTTCGTGTTGACAGCGATGTGCACGAATTATTTGATGCCTTTTGAATTTTTTTTTAAATATTTATCGAGCTCAAACTCACTCAAAGCATTTATTTCAAATAAGCGCAATATAAAGATCTGAAATCGCGAAAAAAATTCAGCTGTTTCCTACATTTTGACGAGTTATGCAAGCATAATGTATGGAACAGCAGATTTTTTTTTTGCGATTTCAGATTTGTTTCCTTTCGTAAAAGTTGTTCATAATGATGAGTACATTGACCTCTTAAAATATTGCCCAAGGATTCAAATTCACCCTATATAAACACAACTCTGCCTAACCCTTCGGGAATTATAGGCGTGATGTTATGTGTGTGTTAACACGTCTCTTGCCCAGTTCATTAAACAAAAATCCCAACTGTGATCATCAAATCATAAAAAAAAATGGTTTCAAACAAATTCAAACCTAGTTTTATTATCCACAAAGGGGTTTTTACGTTTAAAACCAATTTCGTTTTTCGCAATCGAAGCGGTACCTACAGGAAACTCTGTATTTACATACGACCACCGTTTCAGTTCAAAGGATTTTTGCGCTTTTAATACAGGGTTTTGGATGAGCATAATGTTTGATGGTATCGGTATCGGCCGAAACTGGGAATTCTTGGTATCGGCCGACATTATTTTTTTTAGGGAAGTTAGTTAGTTCGTTTAGATTGATGGCATGTTAATATAATTGACTATTTGAAACAGTCTAAAATAAAATATGAAATAAACAAAAAAGAAAGCTATCACATAAATACTGCTCGTCTTAAAAACTTCCATCACCGTACAGAAATTAAATATTATGTGAAGATGTTATTTTAAAATTGCATTTAATACTAATAAGTATTCCATTTGATTCTAAAAATCTGTGTCACATTGTCATATTCATACAAATCACGTACAAATTCCGTGTTTTGACAATTCATAAAAATTAACGTTATTGACTACCCTATCAAATACCCAACTACAAAGCTACTACAAAGCTAAAAACTAAGACATTGAATGCATAAACACTCCCTTTTTTGAAGTCTGTTAAAAAGAAAGTATTCTATTAGCTTGTTAGTTCATGTTTTGGGGTTTCTGTCTAAAACAACTAGGTAACTTGTTTAACTTGTGTTATACGAAAATAAATAACAAGTATTTGAAAGTTTTCCGTGAGACAAGTTTTTTTTCCATAAAAACTTAATCAAGAATTTCAGACTTGCAAATATTTTAAAACACAACTTGCCGGCAGTTCTCTAGTGATGCGCTTATCAATGATCACCATTTCTTTTTATTAACCACCGACGGAATAAGTGGCGTGTCATTCATATACCTTTGCCTATTTACTTTGATGTTTCGAGTGATGGCTTAACAAAGGTACCTATTGTGAAAACTTGGTTAACCTAACTCTTCTCGCAGAGAACTGTTTCAATGGCTGCAATCTCTACTATTTGTTGTTTCATTTTCTTTTACACTGCAAGTACGATTCTGTTACTGACTTTGTTATCCGCTTTGTGAGTGAAACGTACAGTTTGGTCTGATGTAGACTAGTTTGTAAGTGATACAATGAAAGGTTGAATATATTTTGAATAAAAAATGTGTGTATTGTTAAATACTTAGAGGGAGTAGCATGAACTGCAATTAATTGTCGACATCTACCTAAGATGTCGACAATTAATTGCAGTTCAACAAGAATGTAGCCAATATTACTACGACAACATAACCGCTAGCAGAGTCCATTTACGATCCCTTACTTGGACCTATAAAAAATATTACACACGCAGATACTAATTAATCCTTAAGCGGGATTGCACGAAAGGGTTACCGCTATCCCGGAACATAAAGGGCTAAGGAAGGAACATGGATGGGTTTTAGTCAGTAAAAATCTGACACTCACATCCGCACCCAGACCGGGAGGACCTTTTCATCACAATCTTTTACTTCACCATAAAAAACCAAGTCAAAATCAAATAATTCATTTTAAACAGGTACATGAAACGTCATCGTTTTATTGTACGACCATTTTCAAAAAGGATTTAGTTTCTAGTTACGCCTTCCAAAAGGTAGTTTTTCTTAGAGAAGAATTTGCAAGAAACTTTACTTTTATTCTTTTAAAATATTGTAGACATCAATTATTAATTATCAATTTTGTATACATCAATTAACGATAATAATATGTGAAGACGATATCTGCACTTAGATCAAAATAACTACACCAGAATTATAAATGAAAAGTAAAGAAAAAAATTTACGAATAAACTAATACCAAAGACTGGTATCGAAAGCCGAAACCAATTTAAAAAAGAACTCTAATAGCCGATACCAATATCGTGTGTCGTCCATCACTATTAGGTAGTACGTACTACTGATCCCAAGAATCCAAGGAAATTACTTCGAATAAAATTTCCTGTGGAGCCCATCCCGTATCCAATTCAATACTTCAAAAGACTTGTTGCTATTGATAGTCCATCTTTTGAGATATTAGTTCTAAATCACGTCAACAACTGGTTATATTGGTTTCTGAATGGCTTCATAATAACAGCGGCACGGGTCGATTTTCAAGGTTAAGTAACGCTTCTCTAGGTTGGTCCATGGATGGGTGATCATTTATTACATAATATTGAGATCCCACCTTGTCTCGGAAAGCACGTAATAATGTGTACAAACGCCAGCACAGCAAGCTATTCTTAACTGTCAAATTTTCCCAATTGAAAATGAACCTTATACTTCTGTAATAAAGTGGAAAACGTTTAAAACGTTTAACGCTTTTTTTGTGTTCATACCCTCTTTTTGAATGAAGCTCCCGCTGTAAATGGAGCGGAAGGGAGGGTCAGACTCTTACTGACTAAAACCCATCCATGTTCCTTCCTTCGCTCTTATGTTACCGGTTAGCGGGGTAGCCTTTTCGGACAATCCCGCTATGGACAATTCTAAATTTTGAAATAAGAATTTTTTAGATCAGTCTAGTTTTGTAGAAGAAAATAGCGGAATACAAAACCTCATTTGGTCTAAGTTTTTGTAGGTAAAATCAGCCTGAGCATTTTTTTTTAAGGCTGGGATATCATCCAATGACTGCTCCCGCTCTGGGTGGAGCGGAAGGGAGTGTCAGACTCTTACTGACTAAAACCCATCCATGTTCCTTCCGTAGCCCTTTATGTTCCGGGGTAGCGGTAACCCTTTCGGACAATCCCGCTTACCCGGCAGGCTTGGCCCTGAGGGGCCCCTTCATATGCTGACATCTCTTTGAGGCGCGCGTGGAACATATACGCGCCGTACGGCACGGGTCTGGTGCTGATCGGACGGTGAGTCACCCATTACCCACCGTCCGCAGGCCCGCGCCTACGGTGGCCGGGAGTCGTCACGTGGCTCCCGACGCCCGGGGCGTCTCCTGCGGCGGCTGGGACGGGAGGACCTTTCTCTCTCCCATCCCGCCACCTCCTTCGCGAGCATGACTGCTTCGCAGAAGGAGGTGACTGCCTCCCACTCCCTCTCGCCCCGGACCATGGCTTGCACCAGGGCCGGGCGCGAGAGGTCGCCGCCGCCGATCGCCTCTAAGAGGACACGGCGGTGCTCCGCCCATGCGGGGAAGGTTTGCACCGTGTGCTCTACCGTGTCCTCCGGGCGATCCTCGCAGTGGTGACACCCGGGCGTTTCCTCCCGCCTGATGATGTGCAGGAACCTCCCGAAACATCCATGTCCGGTGAGGACCTGCGTCAGGCGGAAGGTGAGGGCGCCGTGACGCCTCTCTAGCCACTCCTCAAAGAGGGGCCTTACCGCCACTATCGTGGCGTGCCCAGCCTGAGCTGCAGTTATCCCTTTCGCACTTTACGATAGGAGGTGCGTCGCAGCGCAACGGAAATAGCTTCTTCAAATACCAATTGTTCAAATTCCTCAAGACTGGAGTCCCTTAACAGTATTACAATAAACCTATCGATCTTCATTTTGGTCTAAAAACAACTAAGAGCAATCCCTGGACTATTTCTAAATGATTTCTGGTCTACTGAACGAAGTAATTTGGAATGATAAAGACGGTTTTTTGCTACAAGTTTTTATTTAGTGAAAATACATAGCTGTTTATATTTTCATAGCAGTTATACATAAATTGGATATAATGGTATACGTGGTGAAGTTTCTTACTATACCTACAGTTTGTAATGGCGAAAAAATATTGTGTGAGATAAAACAGTTTTTGTACAGACATCAAGCTATCCCTGTCAAATTTTGCCAATTGAAAATGAACCTTATGCTGTTGTAATAAAGTTGAAAAACCATCAAAGAAAGTTGACAGATAGGGGTAACTTGATGTGCTGGCTTTTGTACTTTAACCTTCTTATCTGAGCTGTTTTTCTGCTCTATTGGTTCTAGTTAAGGTTACGTAGACAGGCGCGACGCGACATCATTCATCTATCACCACGAAACATTTATATTCAATCTTCTTTCTTTCTTTTGTATTCAACTAGCTTTTGCCAGCGGCTTCACCGGCGTTTATGTAGGAAATTATCCCACGGGAACCGTACATTTTTTCGGGATAAATATGCTATTCCACACTATAATCTTTGTGCCAAGTTTCATCCAGATCTGTTAAGTAGTTTTTGAGTTTATTCGTTACAAACATACATAGAAATCTTTCCTCTTTATGATATTAGTATAGATGAAAACTTCAAGGACATTGTTTTAACAATCTCGTCGCGCCTAAATAATAACTTTATGACGAGGTGTATGGATTATTCTAATAGTAAAGTTACCGACAGTGTTGACTAAAAGCAGTCATTCTTAGGGTTCCGTAACCGTGTGCTAACGGGACCCTAATGCTAAGCTTACGGCGTCTGTCTTTATGTCACAGAGGTGTAGATACAGGTACTTACATGTGAAAAAGGCATAACTTTAGGTATGTACATAACCAGTTGAAATTATAACACATAATAGGTTGTAATCCTATTCTAATAAAATCACTACATACTACTCTGTCAAGAAAGTACCGGGAAAAGATCAATAATACACAAAATGTCTGTTATTCATCCAAATTTATTTTATCACCTTCAAAGTATGCTCCTTTAGAAACGATACACTTGCGCCAACGAATAATCCATTCATCAAAACATTTTTTAAACGCTGCTTCCGGAATTGAGTTCAGTTCTCGCCGCGAATTCTCCTTTATGTCTTCTATCGATTGAAAACGGGTGCCACGAAGTGGTAATTTGAGTTTAGGAAAAAGAAAAAAGTCAGCAGGAGCCATATCTGGTGAATATGGTGGTTGCTGGATGGTATTTGTTGAGTGTTTGGTCAAAAATTCGTTCACAATGATAGCCTTGTGCGAAGGCGCATTGTCGTGGTGAAAAATCCAAGAATTTTCTTTCCACAAATCTGGCCTTTTTCGTCGAATTTGCTCTCTTAAACGCCGCATAACGCTCAAATAATATTCTTTATTTACCGTTAGACGTTCCGGTAAGAATTCAGAGTGCACAACACCGCGATAGTCAAAGAAAACAGTCAACATGACTTTGACTTTTGATCGACTTTGGCGTGGTTTTTTCGGTTTCGGTTAAGTTGGAAGGCGCCACTCCGAAGCTTGTTGACTAGTTTGCATGTCAAACTCGTAAACCCACGTCTCGTCACCAGTAACAATGCGTTTCATGAATGTTGGGTCCGAACTGACTCGTTCTAGCATGTCCTCAGCGACTTGCATGCGATCATGCGATTGAGTTTTTGGAGAAAATTCAGATCTTTTGGGACTAGCCGAGCAGCAACATGTTTCATACCCAAATGATTAGTTAAAATGGTACGGATCGACTCGTGAGATACAGAAAGTTCGGCGGCTATCTCTCTCAGAGTTGAATGGGGATTTTCAGTCACTATTTTCTTCACTTTTGCGATGTTAACTTCAGTTGCAGACGTTGACGGCCTACCAGAGCGAGGCAAATCTTCCATCACATCTCGACCGCTTTTGAACGCTTTGAACCACTCATAAGCACGAGTTTTTGATAAAGTCGATTCACCGTAAGCCTTCTGTAACATTTTCAGTGACTCCGAACACGAAATTCCATTGGCGATGCAAAATTTAAGACAAACTCTTTGTTCGATATTTTTGTCCATTATGAAATTCGCAATACACACTATATATGATATTACTAAAACCAGCACTGTATTTAATATAAATAACAGATGCAACTCAAACTCCGCGCCAAAATGGAAAACAGTTGTGCCAATCTAACAACTACAAAAAAACAAAAATTTGAATTTGGAACCATAAACAAATCATCCATTCCCGATACTTTTTTGACTGAATGTAGTATAAAACAAAGTCGCTTTCTCTGTGTCCCTATATCCCTATGCTTAAATCTTTAAAACTACGCAACGGATTTTGATGCAGTTTTTTTTAATAGATAAAGTGATTCAAGAGGAAGGTTTATGTGTATAATTTGTCGACATATTATGCGGGCGAAGCCGCGGGCGGAAGCTAGTAAGGTAAAATTGTGGAGCTGTTTAAATTTTTCAAATGTTTAGATGTTTGTTAATTTATCACGCCAGAACGGGTGAACGGATCTGGATTAAATTTGGCACAGAGATAGATTAAAGTAAAGAATAGCATATACATATAGAATACTTTTTACCTCGGTGGTACGTTCCGACACTCACGCGAGTGAAGCTGCTGGCAGAAGCTAGTACTTTAACAAATAGCCTCTCTATTATGGAAATAATAAAGGTAAACTATTATAAGTTTGCGTGGAGCTGTACATATTTATGAGTATTCTGATGGTGTTACACAATATTTCACAAGACAACGAGCAGCAACTTTTTCAACAAAGATAAAATTAATATCAGAAACACGACCTCAAAAGAAAAAAAAGTAACAAAACATTAAAGCATCGCGCACTTTCAACCATGTAATAAAAATGTAGGGACGGAACCTGTTAAATTAATTTGGACACGCTGTATAAGGGTTGACAGTCTTGTTTGAGACTTCATGATGTTATAATGTCTTTCATACAACACCGCTTCCTTTGTTCAATCATAGCCTTTTTCAATCGTGTTTAACTACTATTGCGAACGGACGTATCGATCGCGCGCGCGTGCTCTAGTTAAGAGTATTTTGCAGACGCATCACAACACCGTCGTCGCGGTGTACGTCGATCTATCGGGGCCACCGCGATGACCCAGTTACAAGTGCGGAAATCGTCATGAAGTGATTATTATAATTGTTTAGGTGTCATGTTCGCCTTAAAAGTAAATATGGCTGCAAAACAGTCTATTAAATTAAAAACCGATCTGGAAAGACAGTTATATGACTGTTACATCCAGGAGAAAACGGACAGAGAAAATCTGCAGCAAATGGTATGTCAACTGAACGGCCACATACAAAGCTTGCAGGAACAGGTACAAGATCTTCAAGGTCAATTAAATTGCCGAGAAAAACAAAAACCCTCAGATGAACAGGGAAGTGAGGACATAACACCTGCTCAGCCTACTACAAGTGAAGTTGAGTACTGCACGGATGAGGATGAACTTGCGAAAGAAACTGAGTGGATTAGGGCTAAAAACAGGAAGAAAAGGAAGTTGAACACCTCTCTTACTCCACCACCACTACAACAAGCTAAAACTAGCGCTCAGCAGCAGCAAGCTAACAGCAAAGAGAAGCCAACCACTAAAAAGATTCTAGCGCCGCCGCCGATTGTGGTGGACGGTGTTAAGAATTACCAAACATTTTATGACTTTTTGACTGAATCTCAGCCAGTAGAAACATTTACCGCCAAAATGTTAAGCGGTGATAGTGTGAAAATAAATGCCAAGACTGAAGAGTCCTACAGAATTATTTCTCGACGATTGACCGAAAATAACTGCTTTTGGCACTCATACGAGGACAAGCAGAATAGGCCAATAAGAGTTGTGGCGAAAAAATTGCATTCTTCCTGCCAACCGGATCGGATAAAAGATGATTTATCGTCGCAAGGATTCCAGATAGAAAATGCAATTAACAAGCTCAGCTGGAGAACAAAAGAACCGCTGAACATGTTTATTTTATCGTTCAAGAATGACGAAGACATCAAAAAAATATACGGCATTAAACACATCCTAGGGTGTAAAGTGGAGATTCACCCCCTTAAAACGTCAAAAATAATACCGCAATGTAAGAGATGCCAATCTTATGGTCATACACAGAAGTACTGCTCAAAAGAGCCAAGATGTGTTAAATGTACAGGTAAACACCTCACAGCTGATTGTAAGAAACCTGCACAAGAAAAACCTAAGTGTGTCCACTGTGGCCTACCTCACCCAGCCAACTACAGAGGGTGCTTAGTTGCCAAGGAGATGCAAATGATGAAGAACAAACAGGCAAAAAATAAACCAACTAACAACATTGCCGTTAAGCAAATTGTTAGAAACACTGACAAACAGACAACAAAACAAAATGTGCAGTTTGCACAGACAACCGCAATAACTGCACCCACATCCAAAAGTGCCTCATATGCACAAGTAGTAAAATCAACCATACCATCAAACCTAGACGATAAGCTCAACCAGATCTTGAAGTGCATATCCTCATTTGACAAGAGACTAGAGAAATTAGAATCAACCGCTGGACAATATCAATCATGAATAACACACTTAAAATAATGGCTTGGAATTCCAATGGACTGCTGCAACACCAACATGAGTTGCTAGTAGTCCTAGATACAGAAAACATTGATGTGTGTTTGATCTCTGAAACACACTTCACCAAACAGTCTTTTGTACAGTTTAAAGGTTATAAAATTTATCATTCGCTGCACCCTAACAACACGGCCCGAGGAGGTAGCGCAGTTATTATTAAAGAAAATATCTGTCATTACGAACAGAGTAAATACGAGGAGCCAGACACGCAAGCTGTGGCGGTATCCATTAAAACTAAGAAGTTCAATGTTACAGTAGCAGCTGTATACTGTCCTCCAAGACACACGATAAACAAAGAACAATATGTACACTTCCTCAGACTTCTTGGACCGAGATTTATATTAGGCGGTGACTTTAACGCTAAGAACACTCATTGGGGATCGAGACTAACCTCAACTAAGGGAAGAAAGCTTTTTAGTGCACTGAATGACATGCGCTGTGAGGTCATAAGTACTGGAAAACCTACATACTGGCCGACTGACCGCCAGAAACTCCCAGACCTTATCGACTTTTTCATTGTCAAAAATATATCTACCAACTATCTGAGTGTGGAAGAGGGATATAATATGAACTCCGATCACTCTCCGATATTATTAAAACTGAGTCACACAATATTACTGAGACAAAACCACCTAACATTGGGAAATAAGCTTACAGATTGGGAAAGTTTTAGCATAGACTTACAAAATATGATTGACCTAAAAACTCCATTAAAAAGCAAAGATCAGCTCGATTTTGAAGTAAACAAGTTTAGCAACGATATCCAACAATGTGCATGGAATAACACACCACAGTTTAATAAAAAATGTAAAGGAAATACCTACCCAAAGGAAATAGTAGACCTACTATATGAAAAAAGGAATCAAAGGAAAATATGGCAGCAAACTAGATTTCCGAAAGACAAAACTCTATTAAATAACCTATCAAAAAGACTGCAAAGAACAATAAAAACTTTTCAAGATGAGGCTCTCAACACTAACCTACGGCAGTTAAGCAGTGATCACTCAACGCAATACTCTCTTTGGAAAGCAACAAAGTCACTGAAAAGACCAATCACATCAATTCCTCCTATCAGAGATGATAATGGGAAGTGGGCCATAAGCAACGAGCAAAAAGCTTTAAGATTTGCACATCATTTAGAAGAAACCTTTCAACCAAATGACGGGTCGGTAGAAAACCTGCAGATTCCCAATATTCTTCAAGATCAGAGAATTAAGCTTGTGACCCCAAAAGAAGTTGCAAAGGAAATTCAAATCATAAGCCTAAAGAAGAAATCCCCAGGGTATGACCTTATTACGGGTGAAATCCTTAAATATCTCCCTCGTAAAGCCATTGTTAAACTTATAAGGCTCATCAATGCTGCATTCGTATTGAAGCATGTTCCCGAGCCATGGAAAGTTGCTGAAGTGATTATGATTGCAAAGCCCGGTAAACCACCTCACGAAGCATCATCATACAGGCCTATATCCCTGTTGCCGATACTATCAAAGCTGTTTGAAAAACTATTTTTAAAACGTCTAAAACCAATTCTAAATGAGAATAATCTGATTCCTGACCATCAGTTTGGTTTCAGAGAGAAACATTCAACAATAGACCAAGTACATAGAATTACCAACATCATCGAGAGAACGCTTGAAGATAAGAAAGTCTGCTCCACCGTATTCTTAGACGTGGCACAAGCTTTTGATAGAGTTTGGCATGAGGGTCTGATGTACAAGCTAAGACTACTGTTGCCTAATGATTTTGCCGATATCTTGCAATCATATATTACAAATAGAATGTTTAGAGTAAGGCACGAGGATGCTTTTTCCGAGCTAAAAATAATTAAAGCTGGTGTACCTCAAGGTAGTGTGCTGGGACCAGTGCTCTATTTGCTGTACACATATGATATACCAGAGCTAGAAAATAACACAATTGCAACCTTTGCGGATGACACTGCCATTATGGCTACAGGGTCACGCCATACGGAAGCAATCGAAAAAGTACAAAACGCTCTAAATAAAGTTCATGATTGGGCCCAAAAATGGAGAATCAAATTGAACGAATCAAAGTCGCTTCATATTGATTTCACCAACAGGAATTGTGACTACCACCCAGTATTCATAAATGGCCAACAAGTGCCATACGCAAATACAGCCAAATACCTTGGCATAACGCTTGACGCGAAATTGCGCTGGAAAGCGCACGTCAAAAAGAAAAGACAGGAACTAGACATGCGATTTAAAAACATGTATTGGCTGATTGGACGCGATTCCTGTCTATCAATACACAACAAAATTTTATTATATAAGCATATTCTTATGCCAATATGGACATATGGCATCCAACTGTGGGGCTGTACTAAACCGACCAACACTAAAATCATCCAGACATTCCAGAATAAAGTACTGAGGAGTATAGTTAATGCTCCCTGGTATATAAGAAATGACGACCTCCATCGTGACCTGAACATGGAACCCGTCACCAAAATAATTCAAAAATATGCTGAGGCCCATGAACAACGACTCCATCAACATGTGAACATCGAGGCGATTCAGCTGTTAGACCAAACAAATATAGTGCGTAGACTAAAACGAACAAAACCTTTTGAGTTAGTGTAGTGTAAAAGTGTAGAAATAATAGTGACAGTGACACACATAACAACACATGAACAAAGTGTTTAATCATCAAATTATCAGACTCTAAGAAAGTGGAACGGACTTGTGTAAAGTTCAAAGGACACTATTCTAAGTTTTAAAATAATTATCATGTATAAAATTAAGTTAGATTTAAATTGCTTATTAGTCTTAAAGACTAGATTGTAATTAATTATCAAGAACGGGGTTCTTTTTAATAAAGGATAAAAAAAAAAAAAAAAATAGCCTTTTCCCAACTATGTTGAGGTCGGCTTCCAGTCTTACTGGATGCAGCTGAATACCAGTATTTTACATGGAGCGACTGCCTATCTGACCTCCACAACCAAGTCAGTAACTGGGTAATACGACCAGTCATCAAAACTCGGAATTCCGAGTTTTGACTTGTTGTTCTGAATTTCTTCGTTTGAGGAAAGAACAGTCTCAGTGCAAGCAATTGGGTATTTGAAAGGGTAGTCAATAACGTTACTTTTTATAAATTGTCAAAACTCGGAATTTAAAAACAAATAAAAAAAATATATAAATAAATATATATAAATTCCGAGAGGACTGCACTGAGACTGTTCTTTCCTCAAACGAAGAAATTCAGACACGGATCTACATTGTCCTTAAATGATCTGACCTAGATTATGTCTGGACTTTAAAGACTCTTGAGGTTTTGCCACTTCTTCTCAGGGGCAGTCAGATAGGAAATGTCGACTCCATCTGGCTTATTTTTTCTAATATGACGTGTATAAGTGATTCTAATATCCTTACAAAACAGTTTCATTTAGTTTAATGCCGTCAAACGGGCACAAATCCAGCCTCCCGGCTGCTGCAGCCTGCGGCTGCAACATTTTGTCTAACCTAGGAATCGAACCTCATGGTCGACAGCAGCGTTTATGACCACTACACCAACAAGGCTGTCTCCAATTCAGCCAGTAGTCAGTGTTTCATAAGGTTTGTATGCGAATAATCCACGTTTTTTGCTAAAAGGGCGATTATAGAGTTTCATTCAGTCTAGACGTTTCAAATTACCGGCTTGGAGCAATTAAAACCAGATTTAGCTGGATACTACTGGATACTTTTGGAGCTTTTTCGTAAATTATACGGTTTTTTGCTTTTTTTGTTTGACGTACTACGTTTTTAAAGTAGGTACTGTCCCGTTGGATTAAGGCCCGGCGCACATTGGCGCCACGGTATGGCAAAGTATTTTAAGGCGATGAATAAAAATGTTAACTTAACTGTATGAAAATTACGTTCGAAATTTCAATCTTCGCCTAAAAATACTTTGCCATGCTGTGCCGCTAACTTTCGCCGGGCCTAAGATCGTATAAAATATAGAGTATTTTTTTACATCCACACTGGGTCCTCATTGTGTATTATGGGCCCCTCCCTCTCACTGAGAAGTCTGTGAAAAACCCTATATAATATTCCCAGCCGTACATTTGAACATTTGTTAAAGTAAAATAGAAAGAGACAAATAAATAATAAGTTCTAAAATATACCCACAAGGACAGTACAGTACACGCACACTTTTATACACACTAAGATCAAAGGACATAAATCCAGGTTCTAGGTTACAACTGAGAAATTTTTGATGGGCAAAACCCAAGAAGTCTACCCAACCCGGAATCGATCCCAGCAGTAGCGTTTGTGACCACTAGTCCACGAGGCAGTCATTAAATAACTATAACTCCATTTTTATTGTGTAATGTACTTGAAATATTATTGCACTTTAAAGGTATTTTATAAATCTTTTCTTCTTTTCGTGTGTTTAGTGACTAACCTGGTGTCAGTTTTTAAGCTGCCTATGGGCCTCTGTCTTAGCTTCACATGCTGTTGAGAAATATTTCTCAGACATGCTGGTTTCCTTACGATGTTTTCCTTCACCGATTTTTAAGCAAGTGATAATTATACAATACGCACATAAATCCGTTAAATCAGAGGAGCGTGTCTGGCTTCGAACTCGAGACCTATGACTTGGCAGTCCTGACGGTCTCTCCACTAGGCTATCACTGCACTAAATCACTGCTTAAATGTACATAAATGGTAAATAAATTACATTGCTTTGTATTTATCGTGAAATAATGGAGCTAAATATACGTTTATATCGAAATAACGAACGGGTAATAACCGTTATTTGTCTAACGTTATAATGAATGGAGTATAATGCTGGGATATTCTGACTATAGATGATTTTAATTTGTAATAGCCTTAAAGACAGTCTTAACTCTACGCACATAAAATCATAAACATAATGACTATGTTATAATAGCACCTATTACGTATGTATAAGAGTAGTTAATTTCTTATCACTTCAACACAGAATAACCCATAAAATTATTATTAATAATTAACTGGGCCCACTAAAGACGTGTGAGGTTACCATAAGCTTATGCATAAGTAGGAAAATGGCCGAGAGATATTTTTGCATATATGACAACGGCCATATTGTATTTGTTTCAGGAAGTGTACAAGTTCCCAACCACATAGGCAATCTATACTCCATTTATTGGACATTATATTGAATTTGACGCCACGGTTGGCGCAGTGGTTGAGCAATGACTGCTGCACTGCATGTCGCGGGTTCAATTCCCGCATGGAACAAATATTTGTACGACCTACAAGTATTTGTTCCGGGTCTGGGTGTTTGTCTATCAATGATATGTATGTATTTACAAAAAAAAAAACGTATATAAGTAGTTTATCAGCCATCTCGTTACCATAACACAAGCATTAGGTTGCTTAACTTGGGACTATGTATATGGCGTTGTGTGAAATGTCCAAGGATATTATTATTATAATTATATACAAATAACGGTTAAATAACGACAGTTATTATGTAATTTTCTTGAGGAGCTCGTGGCTAAGTAATACCAGCCGCACAGGTTGATCTATCAAGTTAAGCTACGCTTGCCGGGGTTGGCCGTAGATAGGTGACCATCTTTACATATCGAGACTCCTCCGTGCCTCGAAAAGCACGTTAAGCTGTTGGTCCCGGCTGTTATTTGTGCATCTTTGACAGTCGTTACGGGTAGTCAGACGGCCGAAAGACTGACAGCCAGTCTTACCAGAGGGTATCGTATTACCAAGTTACTGACTGGGTTGTGGAGGTCAGATAGGCAGTCGCGTCAAGTTAAATACTGGTATTTAGCTGCATCCGGTTAGACTGGCAGATTTAGATTATTGAAATTACTGCTGTTAACATTTTAATCCTAGATTGTAAGTAGAATACATTGCTTTATGTTTATCGTGAAATAACGGAGTTTATTATACGTTTATATCGAAATAACGAAAGGGCGATAACCGTTACTTGTCTAATGTTATAATGTATGGAGTATAGATGGTTTGGATGGTTTAATTAAAAGTTATCTTACAAGCGCTGTCATTCTTTCTTCGCGTTGTTAGTGACTAACCTGGTGTCAGAGTTTTTATGCTGCCCATGGGCCTCTGACTTAGCTTCACATGCTGTTGAGAAATATCTCTCAGGCATAGTTTCCTCGCGTTGTTTTCCTTCACCGTTTTTTAAGCAAGTGATAATTATACAATACGCACATGAATACGAAAAGTTAGAGGCGCGTGGCTTGGGTTCGAATTCGAGACCTATGACTTTGGCATTGGCATTCGGTCACACCACTAGGCTATAACTGCCTATTCATTAGATGAATCATATGTCGTAGGCACAATTTAACACTTAAGGGTAGTCGAGACAACAATCCATTCCGGTTAAAAAAAATCATGAAAGAGACTCGTTAAGTTAATTTACGTATGTTATGTAAAATAAGAAAGTTACGTTTGTTTATTTACTAAATCCAGTTATCTCCTACTATCCTACGCCTAATAATTATTTCCACCCACAGATATAGATTTATCTCAGTGTTGCCACCCGAAAATTATCTCCCCATTTTGCCGATAACATAAAACCCTACAGAATATCTATGTACAAAATAAAATTAGTCTTGGCCAAACTCGAAACGGGACTTGGCGAAATTCGTTTTCGTGTCCCAATACGGAACGCTAATAAAATAAATAAGCCAATTCGTTCTCACACGATCGTTACTACAGCTGTCTGTTCGCACTGAATACTGATATGCTGTGGCTTTATTTGTAAGTTGTTATACTGGATATTTTAGGCTGAGTATGTGGTAAATGGCTTATGAATTGTGATGAGAGATTAAACATAGATTAGGAGTCTGTGTCAGTATTTATTTGTTACTAGCTACTGCTTGGAACTTCGTTTTCGTAGAATAGCGGTTATATAAGGTTTTAAAATATGAGAAAAAGAGCGCCTCTCGCTTTCCAACGTAAAAGTTTGGCGAGTTCAGGGTTAAAAATAAATAAATAAAGATTTATTTAGAATTAAAATTGGTAAAATATTAACATTAAAATCTTAGAAATAATTTACAAATTTATATTGTAAGATGCCTGTTCTTGGATGAACCTGTATCACAGGCGGCAGGAGCGCACATATTATAGTAGTTGTAGGTCGATAAAATTCTTAAGCAATATTTAACATTAAATGTCTTGAAACCGTGAGGAAATTAAAAGCATACTATTTACCTTAGAAATAACATACGTATAAATAGGCAGTCTGAGTAAAACCTTTCTTTCTAACCTATTCACACACACACGATATTATTTTGTGTTAGCAGAATTAAGTAACACATCTGTATTGTACAGAGGCCAGCACATCAAGTTACCACAATTTGTCAAATTTCTTTGATAGTATTTCAACTTTATTGAAAAGATATAAGGTTCATTTGTCATTGAGAAAATTTGACAGTTAGGGATAGCTTGATGTGCTGGCGTCTGTACTATCGTACAATAAATATATAAGGTGTTATAAAATTAACTCTAAGAATTACGTGGGAGCATTGTACTCATCGTTACGAACAACTTTTACCATGGGATGAAACCTGAAATCGCAACAAACTATGAGCTCCTCCCTACATTTATGCACATGTAACTCAAAAAAATGTTTGGCACAGCTTTACACGCGATTACACGAACAAACAATACCTACGTCGCCTTGCCTTCGTCATTGTAGCTATCTGCATGGCTTTCAGTTTTTTCAGGCGTTTATTGGTGATAACGCGGCGTCCACCCGTGGACTACCTGTGGACAACGAGTAGACGCTGTGTGACGAGGCGGTGCGGGGTGGGTGCCGGATGGCTATAGTGAGCTGTGACCTTAAATGTGCAACCTTTTGCTAGTATAGACACGTACGCTACTCGCACAATATAAATATGAACAGTATGGAAACTAAGCCTATTTGTTGAAATAATTACCTACGCTCCACTGCAGCACTAGGGTTGTCACTCTTAATGTTTTTGAAACTGAACTATATTTATTAAAATATTTGTGTTCTCAAACAATCGAGTAGTTATTTCAACTCGATTGTTTTTTCGTTTGTTTACTAATAAAATGTAAATAGGTAATCTCATGGCTTCGGTTAATACCGGTAAAAGAAGATTGTTTATAACACGGAACAGTTTGATATGAATACACAACAACTTGTGAGCTTTATAAGTATGGCGTAACCTTTTACAAGTTTTGGCGTGAGCCGCGGAAAGACGAAAATGTTTTGTGCGGTCCTTGTCGGAAGGGCGCGCGGAGGACGCCGCCAAGCGGCGCGCGGCATGGCGCATAGGTGGCGCCGATGCCTGATTAACCCGGCGGTCGCGCACCGTACTATGCGTTTCAACTAAGGATAGGATGACCTTGGCACCATATTTTGACAACAATTAAGTTTAATAAAAAAATACTTTATGCAAATTACTTATTTTGTTCATTTTATTTTCATATGATTATTGTTTACTTATCTAATATAGGGCCAAGGTCATCCTATTCTTAGTTGAAACGCATACCTAGTACCGCGTTTTAACCCGAAAAAGCGTGTGACAGTAATTAAAAAACCGTTACATTAAAAAAAATATCTTTATTCTCCATAGTTACAAATTATTTACTGAAAAATACTTTCGTCTGCTACGACACGTTCGGAATGCTTTGTTATTAAGAGATATTAAGCGAAGCCATTGGGAACGTCTGAAAAAGATAACAAAATAAAATAGTCATTTTAATAAGATATGTTAAAATGTATGAACCATGAAAGTTAAAAAAAAGATAGCTTTCGGGTCTATAACAAAAAAGTTTAACATTGTAGCCACTATTTACAACTCAGGAGTAAGCTAAACAATAACTTTCGTAAAAAATTCTGTCCTATTTTCACATTTTGACAGCACTATCGGCTTCAACACCCTCGAAAACCATTAAAACGACACCCATGACGAAAACCTCGATAACTTTTGCAGCCGCCATCTTGGATTTACATTTTGACAGCACTATCGGCTTCAACACCCTCGAATACCATGAAAACGACACCCATGACGTAAAACATTATTTTTTGCAGCCGCCATCTTGGATTTCTATTTTGACAGCAATATCAGCTTCAACACCCTCAAAAACCGTGAAAACGACACCTATGACGAAAACCTCGATAACTTTTGCAGCCGCCATCTTGGATTTACATTTTGACAGCACTATCGGCTTCAACACCCTCGAATACCATGAAAACGACACCCATGACGTAAAACATTATTTTTTGCAGCCGCCATCTTGGATTTCTATTTTGACAGCAATATCAGCTTCAACACCCTCAAAAACCGTGAAAACGACACCTATGACGAAAACCTCGATAACTTTTGCAGCCGCCATCTTGGATTTACATTTTGACAGCACTATCGGCTTCAACACCCTCGAATACCATGAAAACGACACCCATGACGTAAAACATTATTTTTTGCAGCCGCCATCTTGGATTTACAATTTGACAGCACTATTGGCTTCAACATCCTCGAAAACCTTTAAAACAACACCCATCACCAAAAAAATATAAATATTGCAACCGCCATCTTAGATTTCTATTTTGACAGCAATATAGGCTTCAACACCCGCAAAAACCATGAAAACGACACCCATGACGAAAACATCGATAATTTTTGCAGCCGCCATCTTGGTTTTACATTTCGACGGTACTATGAGAAAACCATGAAAAGACACCCATTATAAGAAATATGCAGCAGCCACCATGTTCGTTTTACAAATTAATTTACGAATTTATTGATCAATCACGCGGACTTATAATTCGATATAGATAAATCAGTCTTACCTTTCAAAATCAGCAGGGAGTTTAAAAAACGAAAGCTCCGGTTTTGATGAAGCCGAGTTCAAAGAGCCGTATACTACGCAATATGCTCGTGGCATTTTGTGGAGATAAACTTTTTACACAATCACTCGTCTTGACGCGGCACTCGCGACTGACAGCACCGCGACAACCCCTTAGGAGTCTCGTAGATTCGCGTGTTTGTGTGAGTGTGCCGTTTCGAACGTTAGTTCGTAGTTTCCGTACTGTTCATATTTATATTGTGCTACTCGTGTGCATCGAACCGCTGGCGGCTACCAGGACTGACACACGCCGCGGCCCCTACAAAATAAAAATAGGCGGGCGCGTCTTCGTGGATGAGACTATCTGTAGATTAATCGAAGACCTCAAACAGTTGGGTGGAACAGACAGGATTCGAGAGGATGGGCTGTTATGGCGTAGCTTGGTAGAGGCCTAGGTTTAGTAGTGGCTGGGTTGATTGAAGTGTGTGACGCAATAACCCTGTGACACTGACGATATTGCCCGCTCACAAAATAGGCTACATACAAAACGGACTGACGCTTGGTTAAAACTCCCCCCACCCCGTGGCCCAAAACTAGTGGGGCGCGTCTTCGTAAATGGCACTATCTGTACTATTAAAGACCCATTTTAGGCGAAATATGTTTCTCTCGGAAAGACTTAAAAATGATATTTTTTTCGAATCACAAGAAATGAACAGGATAAAACTTACCCAGCATTGTTACGGAAATTGTCCAGCGTAAACTTTCAGTGTCCATTATTTTGAAAATGTTGTGGAGATAAAGAAAACCGTGACATTTAATATATCAGATGGTTGTTCTCGCGGGAATTGCAACTGTTTACCCACTTTTAAGCAGAAATGCACAAGTATTGTGCTTCTTTGTGAACATATCCATCCGTTTTGCTGAACTTTTTGGAACAAAGTTATTTAACGCGGCTTTTTGTAGGTAACTGGTAGAAAATGTGGAGTAACCAAGAAAAACATAATGGCTTACCCGATGTACTTTAATACTAAAACATTTTTTTTTGACACGTGACACTTGAGACTATAATAGATGGCTCTTTGTAAGCGGGATTGTCCGAAAGGGTTACCGCTACCCAGGAACATAAAGGGCTAAGGAAGAAACATGGATGGGTTTTAGTCAGTGAGAGTCTGACACTCCCTTCCGCTCCACCCAGAGCGGAATTTGATGATATCTCACCCTCAAAAAAAAATATGGCTCTTTATTATTGGAATTGAGTTGGAATATTATTTTTTATTAAAAATCCACATCGTTCCTGGTACTAATTTTGTAGCCATTGAAATTAATGTTTTTAATAATATGATAGGTAATTTATTTTGACATTTTATTCCAAGTGCTTAGCTGGGAAGAAGTGTCGCAACAACTCCCCAGCAGCACAGCTGTCTGTTCAGTTGGAAAAGACGGCTGCATATAAATAAGTCGGGAAGTGTCTTGAGACATCCGGTTGAAACGCAGTACTGTATGGTAAGAACTAGCAATTCGTCCGCGACTTCGTCCACGTGGATTTTTTTTTAATCATCCCCATTAATTGACTAACCCTTATCAATCCCTTAGGAGTAGATTTTTGAAAAACCCTGAAACAGGTTATTCTTTATTTTTGGTTTAAAATAAAAACTGAGTTTCAAGTTAATCGAACCGCGCGTTAAAATTCTTTCATACAAACTTTGACATCCCCTTTTAGTTTTGTAATTTCTTTATTTTTCTAAACTACTCCCGTTTAGAAAAAAAAAAACTTTATAATTTGTTTAGATAAGTATTTGTGCCACTGATAGGTTTCAAGTTTATGAATTCAAGTAATAAGATTTTTCACACAAACAAAATCTTCTCTTTTCACGCCTTTAAAGATCAAATTGCCTAAAACCCCTTCTTAGTGGTCCCCTACATAATAAAATGAAGCACCAGTAGTTTCGGCTGTGCGTTGACATGTCAGTCAGTTAGTTTCGCCTTTAAAGATAATAATAATAATCATTTATTTCAGGTCCGAGACCCATATAAAATAACGACAGATAAATACATATACAAACACAGAAATTATTGCTAAAACCTAAATGTCAGAATTACACAAAACAAAAAATAAACAAGTCAAAAGTGAAATACTTCAAAGTATTTCACTATTTTATATAGGTCTCGGACCTGAAATAAATGATTATTATTATTATCTTTAAAGGCGAAACTAACTGACTGACATGTCAACGCACAGCCGAAACTACTGGTGCTTCATTTTATTATGTAGGGGACCACTAAGAAGGGGTTTTAGGCAATTTGATCTTTAAAGGCGTGAAAAGAGAAGATTTTGTTTGTGTGAAAAATCTTATTACTTGAATTCATAAACTTGAAACCTATCAGTGGCACAAATACTTATCTAAACAAATTATAAAGTTTTTTTTTTTCTAAACGGGAGTAGTTTAGAAAAATAAAGAAATTACAAAACTAAAAGGGGATGTCAAAGTTTGTATGAAAGAATTTTAACGCGCGGTTCGATTAACTTGAAACTCAGTTTTTATTTTAAACCAAAAATAAAGAATAACCTGTTTCAGGGTTTTTCAAAAATCTACTCCTAAGGGATTGATAAGGGTTAGTCAATTAATGGGGATGATTAAAAAAAATCCACGTGGACGAAGTCGCGGACGAATTGCTAGTTCTTACCATACTTACAGTACTGCGTTTCAACCGGATGTCTCAAGACACTTCCCGACTTCTTTATATGCAGCCGTCTTTTCCAACTGAACAGACAGCTGTGCTGCTGGGGAGTTGTTGCGACACTTCTTCCCAGCTAAGCACTTGGAATAAAATGTCAAAATAAATTACCTATCATATTATTAAAAACATTAATTTCAATGGCTACAAAATTAGTACCAGGAACGATGTGGATTTTTAATAAAAAATAATATTCCAACTCAATTCCAATAATAAAGAGCCATATTTTTTTTTGAGGGTGAGATATCATCAAATTCCGCTCTGGGTGGAGCGGAAGGGAGTGTCAGACTCTCACTGACTAAAACCCATCCATGTTTCTTCCTTAGCCCTTTATGTTCCTGGGTAGCGGTAACCCTTTCGGACAATCCCGCTTACAAAGAGCCATCTATTATAGTCTCAAGTGTCACGTGTCAAAAAAAAAATGTTTTAGTATTAAAGTACATCGGGTAAGCCATTATGTTTTTCTTGGTTACTCCACATTTTCTACCAGTTACCTACAAAAAGCCGCGTTAAATAACTTTACTTTCACATAGTTTACTTTCACATAGTTTCGTAGCTTAGCTTTGACATCTTCGTAGCATAGCTGCATAGCACATCTCTGGTGGAAAGGCACCATAAGAAAACTTGGTGATCAATGTTTGTGCTTTTACAGTATGAGAAGAGACAATTACGTTTACGTTATTGGTAACGTAACAAAACAGAAATATCAACGAATTAGCATAACTCAAAATCATCTCTAAGCACATACAGGGTTTAAGGGGAACGCTTCCGAAGCCAGAATGTACAGACGCCAGCACATCAAGCTATCCCTAACTGTCAAATTTTCTCAATTAAAAATGAACCTTATGTCTTTGCAATTAGGTTGAAATACTATCAAAGAAATTTGACAGATTGTGGTAACTTGATGTGCTGGCCTCTGTACATTATATACAACCTAAACGCAAACGGATTCCAGTAACCTTTCGCTTTAGATTGGTTATTTTCAAGTCTTCTTTCTACTTTCGCGTCAGTGTCAGCTGATATTTATTTCCGAATACATTGCATGCTAAATTTCTAAAGATAAAATTGTTTGATCGCAAATAATGGTTTCATTTAACTGTTTTCACAGCTTAGTGTATGAAAAATTTAAAAAAAAATAATCATCATCATCTACCTAGACTTTTTCCAACTATGTTGGGGTCGGCTTCCAGTCTAACCGGATGCAGCTGAATACCAGTATTTTACATGGAGCGATCTGACCTTCACAACCCAGTAACTGGGTAATAGGATACTCCTTGGTAAGACTGGCTGTTAGCTCCTCGGGCTTCTGACGACTCGTAACGACTGTCAAAGATACACAATTGACAGCCGAGACCAACGGCTTAACGTGCTTTCCGAGACACGGAGGAGTCTTGTTATGTCAAGTTGGTCACCCATCCACGGCCGATCCCAGCAAGCGTAGCTAGAAAAAAAGTAGAACAGATTTTTGATGGTATCCTATCAAGAATCACTAGCCCTATTACCTGTCTTCGTTTTAGGAAGCGTATCCCGTACATCCTGTATAATAGACGAGTGGGTACCTTGATAGCCGTCATCAAACAAACGGGCCATGTTATTACATTTTAACAAGTGTAAATCAGGTCAGGCGCATGTAAACAATACCTGTCATAGATAAGGATGTCATATTATTTATTACCCCGAATTCAGCGCTTGCCTTTTTCCGCTACCCTTGCGCGGGAGTGAGTTAGAAGCGTATGGCGTTTTGGCTCTAACTCTTGCCAAAATCGTAGCGGCTCTTTTTGAAAGTCCAGATATATTTAATTTTAAAAAAATCGTGTAGTTAAATTATATCAAAATATTTTTACACATTAAAAAAATCGGGCTAAGTGCGAGTCAGACTCGATCACAACCAACAATCGTACCTTTATCTATGAAAACAGCAAAAAATCACGTTTATTGTATGTGAGCCCACTTAAATATTTATTTTATTCCGTTTTTTAGTATTTGTTGTTATAGCAGCAACAAAAATACATCAGCTGTGAAACTGTCAACAGTGACTGTTCATGAGATACAGCCTGGTGACAGACGGACAGACAGACGAACGGGCGGACGCACAGTGGAGTCTTAGGGGTCCCATTTTACCTTTTGGGTACGGAAGTCTAAAAATAACTTAGAAAGAGACAATATTTCCTATCTGACTGCCCCTGACAAGAAAAGGCGACACAGACTCAAGGGTCAAAGTCTCTTTTAAAGTACAGACATAATCTTGGTCAGATCATGTGAGTACGATGTAGATCCGTATATGAAATGGTTCTTTTGCGGAAAGAACCTTGAGCTCAAAGACTCGACGAACAATACCAAAGAAAGGACACTTGGGTAAGCTGTATAAAATACTTAAAATGCCAGACCATCATTAAAACTAACTGAAAAAGATAAAAAACCGGCCAAGTGCGAGTATGACTCGCGCACGAAGGGTTCCGTACAAGTATCTTTAAAAACGGCAAAAAAATCACGTTTGTTGTGTGGGGCTCCCACGTGATTTTTTGCCGTTAAAGATTGATTTTGTTCTGTTCTTGAGTATTTGTTGTTAAAGTGGCAACAGAAATACATCATGTGTTACAATACTCTGTGAAAATTTCAACTGTCTTACTATCACGGTTCATGAGATACAGCCTGGACAGATGGACAGAAGGACGGATGGACAGCCAAGTCTTAGAAGTAGGGTCCCGTTTTACCCTTTGGGTACCGGACCCTAAAAAAGAAAATAGGTACTCACATTCACAATAAGTAAAGAAATATAATATTTGTCAAAGTAAACTTCCATGTCTTTTTAAACATAATACTTAGCAATGTCAATTAAAATAAATTTCAAAAGTAAAATATCAAAAATATCCTACAACAAGATTATATTTTTTTAACAAAATGAAATTGTTTATTCTGTAAATTGGATATCGAAAGACTTTTGACGAATATCATTTTGTTACATGCTTTAGAAGTAAATCCTTACATCTCTGGTTCGTTCATACATTTGACATTTCTCAGTGGATATAATCTCCCTGATACGGTTGGCGCAGTGGTTAAGCGATTGACTGCTGCGCAGCATGTCACGGGTTCGACTCCCGCACGGAACAAATATTTGTGCGTTGTACAAGTATTGTTCTGGGTCTGGGCGTTTTTTTTATCTAAACTCAAAAACTACTTCACTGATCTGGATCAAACTTGGCACGAAGATAGATTATAGTCTGGAATAGCATATAAGCTATTTATCCCGGAAAAAATTATGGTTCCTGTGACATAATTTCCTACATACACGCGGGCGAAGACACTGGCAAAAGCTAGTTTCAAATAAACCAATAACAGGTAGTTTTGAATTGTCAAAGGGTCGGTTAGTCAGAAAAAAGAAGCAAGTTGCCCAATCTAAAGCAGTAGGTACCTAAAGAGAAGAATGGGCAAGAAACTCCACGGACACTCTTTTAAACAAAATATGGTTACAAAATATTGGTTATATTATTCATTTACGTGTGAGAAAGATGCAGAACGTTAAAAGCATTCGTTATAAATGTATAAAAACAATTCAGAAATTAAATTAAAACAAGCCATAACCGCTAAGATGACCAGTCCCTACTGACAGCGCCCGTTCACGAACATGACGCATGGATTAGCACCATTCAGCTCAACCATTTTGAAGGGAGCTAAATGATCCAACACACGCCACCATCAGCGAGACATTAAAGTGAGCATGACATACTCGCAGCCGCCAGAGCACATTCAAGTCAATGTAAGACGTACCCAGTAAAGGTGTCCTGCCCTTTTCGCAGAAAATTGTTTGCCAAATCACTTGCCAACCAACGCTTCGCCGATGTTTCACTTTGACAACTAACGATTAGCAAATTTTTGTATGACAACGTTTCATTTGGTAGAATTATTGTTAAGCCGATTATTATAATGACACAAAACGTTTGGGACATTTATCATTTGTCAACCATTTCACTAGGCCACACAACTATTACAATAGAAGTCTAAGGTTGTTAGGTTAGGTTAGGTTAGAGTATGACAAACAACGCACGAGCCGAGCGAGCGAAGCGAGCGTGCCGCGGCAGCGGCCGGCGATGTGCCAGAAGCGAATCGCTTTTGTAAAAGGAAACAGTTAAGTTAGGTTAGGTTAGAGTATGACAAACAACGCACGAGCCGAGCGAGCGACACGAGCGTGCCGCGGCAGCGGCCGGCGATGTGCCAGAAGCGAATCGCTTTTGTAAAAGGAAACAGTTAGGTTAGGTCATATTAAAGATAAAGTAAAAAAAATAATAATTACAATAACTAATTGCAAAAAATTCTGCTAAATGAAAGTTGGCATTTTAAAAAGTGTCATTATGAAAAGCAGACCAAACGTACAGTTGGTAACTGTGAGGTTGGGAAATAAAACAAAATTATATGATAAGTTGGCAAATGATTATTCGGCGGAATAAAATTCTGCGAAACGTTGGTTGGCAAGTGAAAATTTGGCAAACAATTATCGGCGAACAGGCAGAGAACCCCCAGTAAATGGTACCCTGTAAATATGTGAGCCCCATGTCTTGTGACAATTTACCTGCCATTGGCTATATATGTGTTTTTCCTTTTGTGATTTTATATTTTATTTTTTGATATTTTAATTTTAATTTTATTTTTTATTTGTGGTTTTATTCTGGGTGCATCGTCTTCACATATAATGTTATAATTTCATGTATACAAAACATTGTAAAACATTTTAAAAGAGTAATGGTGGAGTTTCTTGCCCTTTCTTCTCCACTCGAAACAACCTTTTGGAAGGGGAGACTAGAATCAATTCTATTTCTTGTTAATTTTTGACGTTAAAAAGTACCTTTCTTGCCTATTTGAAATAAATATTATAAAGAGGAAAGATGTGATTTTTTGTTTGATTGTTTGAAATGAATAGGCTCCGAAACTACTGGACCGATTTAAAAAATTCATTCACATTGGAAAGCTTAGTTTTCTAGGAGTAACATAGGCTACTTTTTATCCCGGGAAAAATACCGAGTCCGACGGGAAAGAACAAGTGAGCGAAGCCGTACGGGTACTTTGGTAGCTTTATAGTACTCACACCTTGCCACCTCTTACCCCTTGCACCGAACCCCTCAAATAAATAATTGCTCGCGGCACACAGCGCGGCAGTTGTTTTATCTTCTGCCGTATGATACGTTACACGTTACAGCAACATGCTTCATATGCAAGTGCTTCCGTACATGGCCCCTCTGATCATACTTTTTTGAGATTTATATTGCTTATTTTTATTCGCTGAGGGGCTTTTTTAAAAAACTGGGAAATAATCCAATGACTTCTCCCGCTCTGAGTGGTGGCTAAGTTATAGCAGCAGCATGGGTCGATCCATCAGGTTAAGCTAAGCTTGCTGGAGTTGATCCGTGGATGGGTGTCTATACATACTCGAGACTCCACTCCAAGCATCGGAAAGCGCGTTAATGCGTTGGTCCCGGATGTCATTCGTAGATCTTTGTCGTTACTGGTAGTCAAAAGTCTGAAAGTCTGACAGCCAGTCTTACACAGGGATATCGTATTACCCAGTTACTGGGTTGTGAAGCTCAGATAGACGATCGTTCCATGTACAATACTGGTATTCAGCTGCATCCGGTTAGACTGGAAGCCGACCCCTACATAGTTGGGAAAAGGCAAGGCAGATTGGTGAGCAATTCTCACGAATTTGGAAAAAATGGCTTGCTAGTTATTAAGATAATTATTTAGCTTTATGGTATACTCAGGGAACTTAATTTTGGAGCAACTTATTTGCAAATATTATACAGGAAAGATCCATCACGAAGCTGACATCCACTGTTTACGAATATGAGGCGCCACCCATCGGATACCACGGGCAACCACGACGACGCTACGAGCAACAGCGACGTGGAACCACGCGCGGCGGGGGGCACCGGGCCCTCCTCCCTCACCTTTTCGACTATATAAACCCGTGTACCCGCGACCGGACTACTACTACTACCATTTTACGAAAACCATTGTACCTAATTTATCAACATTAAATCTCAGTTCATCGTCATCAAGTCTTTCCATCCAAACTAACATCCTCATCACAACGGCTGACCACCTATCTGCAAACATTCTGGTCCGTCGAGCTGGATCTGCGAGTCTGCGAGTTCTACGAATCACGCACGAGTACCGAAGAAGATTCGAGAAGATCACCATCTGCAGTTAACGGTCAGGTCAATCAATCTTTTCCTTCCTATTTCCATTTTATGCTGAGTTTGTGCTAACATTGTCTTGTTCCTCGATTTCTTTGTCTTTGTAACGAGTGAGTTAAATTTTAAATACTGGATTTTGTCCCTCGCAATCACCAAGATGACGAAAAAGAGGCATTCCATCGTAGACACAGAAAGTATTGATGATATTATTCGGGATTTAGTAAAAAAACGCGGTTCCTTGAAAGGCAAATTAACGTTGTTTTCAAAATTTGTTCAAACACTAGAAGCTTCTAATCCATCAGAAATTCAAAAAACGGAATTACAGGAGCGCTTGAAAAAGATAGAAGAGTTGTTTGATCAGTTTTGTAGCACTCAAGATGAAATAGATTTGTACGTCGCGGGTAGTCAGATAGATAAAGAATTGCAAGAAAGAGAATCTTTCGAAAATCAATATTATGCTATTGTGGCCAAGTCTAAGTGTATTTTAAAAGAAAACTCGGTAGTTCAAAGCGATGATAACAATTGTAAATCACACACACACGGTATCAAATTACCCACAATTACTTTGCCGAACTTCGATGGTTCTTACGATCAATGGCTTGAGTTCAGAGATACGTTTTTATCAATCGTTCACAATAGTAATACCCTAGACAATATTCAGAAGTTTCACTATTTGCGTTCAGTTCTATCAGGTAATGCACTACAAGTCATTAAAGCGCTGGAATTTTCCGCACAAAATTATATTGTTGCTTGGGATTTGTTGGAGAATAGATACAATAACAACCGTTTGCTAATTCATAATCATGTTAAGGCGTTATTCACTGCCCAGGCAATAAATAAAGAATCAGCTTCTCAAATACGCAAACTAATGGATGCTATTTCACGTAATCTTCGTGCATTAAAAACTTTAGACGAACCTACCGACAAATGGGATACGTTAATAATCTATATTCTCGTCACAAAGCTAGATTCGTCAACCGAGCGCGAATGGGAACTTTACAGAAGTACCCTCATAAACTCGTCATCCAATAAAAAAACTTCGTTGTCTGACCTAATGACCTTTCTTAAGGACCGCGCGGATTTTCTAGAAACGGTTAAGCCCTCTCATAGTAAATCAATAGATAGTAGTCAAAACAATCACACTAAAAATACACCGTCTGTAAAAACACATAGTCATGTTTCTACTCAGAAAGACGGAAAGAAATCTGCTAATCACACAAAGTCGCCACGTTACAAGTGCAATTTGTGCAGTTCAAATCATCCTATTTATTCGTGCGATGCATTCCTTCTTTTATCATCCAAAGATAAATTAAAGTTCATCGACGAAAAAAATCTTTGCCGTAACTGTTTGCGTACCGGACACGCAATAGCTGAGTGTTGGTTCGGGCCGTGCAAGCATTGTAACAAAAAGCACAATACTATAATACACAGTGAATTCGTTGACGCTAACGAATCGTCCACTGTTTCACACACAGCACAGATAGTGGCTCCGCCAGAGTCCACAACGGAAATCACACACACAAATCCTACGACCACCGCATCTCACACGACTCACACGCCTTATAAAGTCGGTACTCTTGATACGCGCTATTTTTATGATCAAGTATTATTATCGACAGCATTAGTGGAGATTGCGGATGCAGAAAATAAATATCACACAACTCGCGCTCTTCTTGATAACGGGAGCCAGCATTGTTTTATATCCGAAAAGCTTTGTAAAACCCTCAACATTCCAACGATACAGTCCACTATACAAGTCATTGGAGTAGGCAACTCCGTGACGCAATCCACACAATTATGTGAAATAAAAATACGATCCAAAGCAAGCTCATACAATACACACATTAATTGCTTAGTTTTGTCTCAAATAACAGCACAATTGCCATCACTAGGCATCGATCATAACATCGAAATTCCTAAAAACATACAACTTGCGGACCCTGACTTTCATTTAAGTAATGAAATTAATTTATTAATTGGTGCCGACAAGTTTTGGGATCTGTTAAATGAAGGTCTAATACGTTTGCCTAAAGGTCCTTATTTGCAAAACACAAAGCTCGGCTGGGTTATATCAGGATCAGTTCAAAAACAAATAAAACATAGTTTAAATAATACTCGTACACAATGTAATCTCACACAAGCATTGGACGCAGAACTTAAACGTTTTTGGGAACTCGAAGAAGTCACCTGTAATAAACCAAATTTGACGAAAGAAGAAATCGCATGCGAAAATTTATTTAAAGACACCACTTTGCGTGACGATAAAGGTCGTTTTTCGGTGCGTATTCCGCTAAGGGAATCAGCTGATGAGCTACGCGATACGTTTTCAATGGCAGAGAACCGGTTCTTGGCACTCGAGCGCAAACTAATCCGAAGCGCACCGAGTTATAGGCAAATGTATTGCAACTTTATGAAAGAATATTTAAGTTTAGGACATATGAGCCGTATAACTGAATATTCGCCGCCTTACTATTTCTTGCCTCATCACGGTGTCTTCAGGGAACATAGCACAACCACAAAGCTTAGAGTAGTATTCGACGCGAGTGCCAAGTCTACGTCAGGCAAGTCTTTAAATGACATACAATTCATTGGACCGACTTTACAAAATGACATATTCGCTATTCTATTACGGTTCCGGCAATTTAAATATGTCGCATGTGCCGACATCGAAAAAATGTATCGTCAGATATTAGTTCAGCCAGATCAAAGACAATTACAATTGATTCTTTGGAGGGAGAAGCCGTCTGAACCCCTTGGTATATATCAACTAAACACGGTCACCTACGGAACGGCATCCGCACCTTACTTAAGTATTCGGTGCCTTAAACAACTCGCGTTGGAATGCGATGATGACGTCATTGCACAAGTAATTAGTGACGACTTTTACGTAGACGATCTGATAACGGGAAATCAGGATTATCAAAAATTACTAGAGACATGTAATGGTGTTTCTAAAGTTCTAGAATCGGCTTGTTTTCCTTTGAGAAAGTGGATCTTTAATGCAAAACCCTTGCAAACCCAACTTGAATCTACGTTCAAAGAATTATCGTTAGGAGACTCGTGTCACACCAAAACGTTGGGATTGGGGTGGTTAAATTCTTCGGACGAACTGCACTTTAACACTCAACATGAGCATACTTTAAATAGTAAGCGTAGCATTCTTTCGACCATCGCGCAAATATACGACCCCTTAGGTCTACTCACCCCGATGATAGTTATTGCCAAGATGATACTTCAAAAACTATGGTTAGCCAAGATAAGTTGGGATGACCCCCTTCCTAAGCCAATTTTAGCGGATTGGCAAAATTTTGTTGACAAACTTCAATATTTACAACATTTACGCATACCTCGTTATGTAATAGGAGATAACGCACACACAGTCGAATTACACATCTTTTGTGATTCTTCGAAGGACGCATTCGGGGCGTGTGCGTACATACGTAGCTATACAGATAACATGATAACCGTGCGTTTGCTATGTGCGAAGAGCAAAGTGGCACCGGTAAAACCGGTTTCCATTCCGCGCTTAGAATTGTGCGGCGCGTTAGTAGGCGCGAGACTTTACAAAAAGATAATTAGTTCGTTACGATTAAATTTTAATAATATATATTTCTGGTCAGATTCTACCGTGGTACTAGGATGGCTTAGAATGCCACCAAGTCAATTAAAACCATTCGTGCAAAACCGTGTTGTGGAAGTGAACGACCTAACGGGTGATAAGGCGTGGCTTCACGTTAGTGGTAAACAAAACCCAGCTGACTTATTATCGCGCGGAGTGCAATTGGATGTGTTAAATACTTCCGATCTGTGGTGGCGCGGACCTTCATTTTTATACGTTCGTGGAATGGAAGGTAATCATAGTAGCAATCCAAATATTAATTACGATGAATTACCAGAATTAAAACCCACAAAAATCGCATTAGTAAATCAAACGACGCCGAGTTGGTTCCCTCTCGAAAGGTTTTCCAATTTTAATCGTATGCTACGTGCGATGGCCTACATAATTCGATTTGTGAATAATTGTCAACATAAAATAAAATCACAGCGCCTTATCGACCACTTGTCGGTTGATGAATTAAACACGGCAACAAGAACATTAACGCGTATTGCACAGCAAGAGTCTTTTCCAACTATTTGCGATAGCTTAATTAGTAAACAAACTTTAAACTGTCCTCGTAATACTTCTAACTTAAACATATTTTTAGACGAGCACAATATAATCAGAGTAGGAGGTAGACTAGAAAATTCCGAATCATTCTCATTTGACAAAAAGCATCCTATGTTGTTATGCAGTCGACATAGATTCACGCGTCTTTTATTCGAATATAAACACAGAGAATTATTACATGCCGGGCCCCAATTATTACTCGCTACGATACGAGAAGCTTGGTGGCCACTCAGAGGGCGGAACTTAGCAAAACAAATAGTGCATACCTGTTTGAAATGTATTCGTATGAAAGCCAAACCTTTTAATATTCTGATGGGTAATTTACCAAACGAAAGATTGATACCTGGGTATCCATTCATGAACTGCGGGGTCGACTATGCGGGACCATTGTTCATGTTGAATCGTTCCGGAAGGGGGGCAAAGTTAACTAAATGCTACATATGTTTGTTCGTGTGTTTTACAACGCGTGCGGTACACTTAGAATTGGTCACAAATCTCACGACTGAAGCATACTTATTAGCACTAAAGCGCTTTATTTCCAGACGAGGTAAACCTCGGCAGATCTATTCTGATAACGGTACAACATTTGTAGGCGCCCTAAAGGAATTCGCTAAATTTCTAGTAGATAAAGATAGTGATATCCAGGTTTATGCTGCGAATAACTTAATTAAATTCACTTTCATTCCGCCATATTCGCCTCATTTTGGTGGTCTGTGGGAGGCAGGTGTCAAGTCTTGTAAATTCCACTTAACTCGCGTAGTAGGAAATGCACATCTGACTTACGAGGAATTAAGTACTGTGTTGGCACAAATCGAGGCTGTCCTCAACTCCCGTCCCATGTTCCCTTTGTCCTCTGATCCCTGTGACTTTCTTCCCCTGACTCCCGCTCATTTCCTGATTGGCCGACCGCTCACTGCACCCGCCAGCCAAGACTTCACCACAGCGGCTACGCAGCGCCTTCGTCGACATGATCGTGTGGAGCAGATGCGTCAGAACTTCTGGAGCAGATGGTCTAAGGAATATGTTTCTGAACTCCAGAAAAGAAACAAATGGCAGACCAACCAGGACACTCTCACCCCCGACACACTCGTGCTCGTGAAGGAAGACAACCTACCTCCTCTCAAATGGCGCCTTGGACGAGTTCTTCAGACATTCCCGGGCAAAGATGGCATAGCTCGCGTTGCAAGCATAAGAACAGCGACGGGCCCAATCAAGCGTTCGTACTCGAAGATATGCCCACTCCCGCTCCCTGATGAAGACAGCATCGCGAAATCTGCTTCGTTGGAACCGGGTGCTTCCAAGGCCGGGGGCATGTTTACGAATATGAGGCGCCACCCATCGGATACCACGGGCAACCACGACGACGCTACGAGCAACAGCGACGTGGAACCACGCGCGGCGGGGGGCACCGGGCCCTCCTCCCTCACCTTTTCGACTATATAAACCCGTGTACCCGCGACCGGACTACTACTACTACCATTTTACGAAAACCATTGTACCTAATTTATCAACATTAAATCTCAGTTCATCGTCATCAAGTCTTTCCATCCAAACTAACATCCTCATCACAACGGCTGACCACCTATCTGCAAACATCCACCCACTTTGTTCATCGAACAAAGTAACTTCGTTCAAAAATTATTAACAGGAAATGACTTTTATTTTGAAAATTCGCAGTTTTCACTCACGGAAAAGCTTACGCACTAAAAACATTGTAAAATGTTAGACTTTCGACCTTCAAACGTCACCATATGTAACTAAAAAGTTCCAAAGAATGGCCCAGTAAAAAAAAGATCTCAGAACAAGTGACAATCGGTTTTATTAACGGTATTTTTACCCCCACCATAATCAGTCTATCAGTCTATCAGTGACTGCTTGCCACTTCCTCTCGCTCCGGATCATAGATTGAACCAGGGCCAGACGCGAGAGGTCGCCACTGCTGCCAATCGCCCGCTACGAGAACATTGCGGTGCTCCGCCTAAGCGGGGCAGACCTCCACTGTATGCTCCACTATGTCCTCCGGGCGATCCTTGAAAAGGTGGCACCCGAACGTTTCTTCTTGCCTGAGAATGTGCAAGAACCTCCCGAAACATCCGGTGATGACACCCGTGGCGCCTCTCTAGCCACTTCTCAAGAGAGCTAAGCTACCATACCACCGTATTAGACGCTCGCGTGTGCAAAACTGTGCCACGTCTGTTACCCGAGCAGACTCAGAGAAAGAGATTTATCACAGAATATTACAACGAGTTAAAAGCCTGCCTGTAAAAACCTTCTAGCGGAAAACGCAAGGACCATAGTGTTGGGTGTGAATTCCTCTGGAATCGCTGCAACATTTCCAAATGGTGGACTAACGCCACATTCGGTCTTTAAATTACCTCTTAATCTGGCGAGCGAAGAAACCTCAATGTGCAACATCAGTAAAAGCAGCGTGACATTCTGTTCCAACAGTGCAAGCTGATTGTGTGGGACGAGTGAACTACCTTTGTGACACCGACGCGCAAACGACGCTCTTGATCGCTGTCTACAAGACAGCAATAAAATGGTGTAGTGGTTTTACTGGCTGCCTCTGTTAGCATCTCCATTTTACACCCCTCTGGCCAGCCCGGAGTGATCTAAGTGATTGGTGATTGTACAGCGTGGCTAGCCGGCCAGGTGCTCATTCCAGCATCAGGCGGCGCACACTTTACTCTTATTCCCTTTAATTCGGTCACTTAATTATCAATTTTGTAAAATAGATTCTAATTGTGTTTATTAAAACTTTACTATTAACAAGTTCTTTAATATAAATCCTAATGCATCTCAATCATCAAAACATATAACATAGTTTACAAGAGTATAATATTGCAGTAAGTAGAACCGTCAAACATATCGATCATTACTAACGTACTTATTCTAATTCTTTCAGTTTTTATTGTTTACTGCTACCATACGACAAGTGAAACCGCTATATCAAGTAACTAAAATTATAGTTATAAATCTCTGTTATCCCACTGCAAGGCAAAGGCTTCACTTTCCACTTTACCCGGTCTACAGCGATTGTAGGCCAATCCTTTAAGAAGGAGTCCAGCTCATCCCGCTATCTCTTTTTGGGCCTGCCGCGGCAGTAATCCTCTTCAATAATAATAATATGCGTACTAATCCTTACCTGACATTATAAAAAACGAAAGTAACTTCAACTGTCTGTCCGTTTGTCTATCTGTGTGAATGTAGGTTTCACTGTCAATCTGCTGAGCCGTTTGTGATGTGGATGATCTGATGCCTGTCGAAGGACATAAACTATTTTTCTCAAAACACAGTGCGGGCGAAGCCGCGGGCGGAAACTAGTCAGTCTATAATGCTCTTCCAACTCAACAGACAGCTGTACTGCTGGGGAGTTTTTTTGCACCACTTCTTCCCAGCTAAAGCACTAGGAAGTGGTGAAGGGTGGGCGTTTTTGGGGGAATGTCTTATGTAACTTTGACCTTCAAAAAGTGCTGATTTTCAGCCTAATTTGAATAAATGACTTTTGATTTTGATTCTGCTCCTGCGACACAAGCCTTCTCTAGGTGGTCTGGGCTATAATCCAGCACGCGTGCGGGTTGGTAGATAATCACATATCGTCGAATTTTTGTTTCTAAGTCATGTCCGGTTACCTCACGATGTTTTCCTTCACCGTTTTTGAGAAAAGTGGTGATGAAACAATTTACACAAAGTCATTGTCTGGGTTTAAACTTACGACTTATAATTCGCAAGTCGTGGATGGTCCCACTGGCTATCACTGCTCATTTTTAGACCTGGATATTAATCTTCTTAAATTTCTTTTTTATAGTCACTTTACTTTTCTGCACATTGACAGTCCTCGCATTTTTATTTTCACTATTTAGATTCTAATCTTAACAGCCAAGTCAAACTAAGTTTTATTATCCACAACATTCACACACCCTGTGCGTGTCTACAGGGTGTTACTCACATACTATTAACTTCCTGGTTCTTTTATCTTTTCGGATTATACAGGGCGGGTGAGAAATGGCGGATAATCTGCTTTTGGAGGGCTTAATTGGGCAGTCTGTTTTAATTATTTTGTTTTTTATAAAGTGTGGCTTGAAGTATTTTTTTCTGGAAATTATTGCTTAGGTTAATAAAAAGAAATTATGTCCTCCCGGAAAACGATATTTTTCCTTGACTCGATCCGAGGTCTTGAAAACAAAATAGTAGTAAGTAAATACATTATTTTTTCAGTTTGTTTACTGGAACAGAATTTATAAAATATTTGGTATTTTATAAATTGTGGTATTTTATTTATGTGATACTAACTGGGCCGGCAGACACTCCCTTGTCCAAATTTCAATTAATATCCCATAGAAAATGCAGACTCTGTTTTTTCGAGATTTTCCAATTTTCCTGGTAGCTTTTATATTTTTCATTTTCGTATATGAACTCTCTATTATAAACATTTTAAAATAAAAATTATGCAAATCCACCAGTTGTCAAGAGACGCGATTACCACCGGACAGTATTTTATTTTTAATTTATAGAAATGTAATCGTAATCGCAAGAAAATGAATAAAAGCTCTTCCCTTGATATGACAGAGGGGCATTAAATTACACTACGTATACTATACGTGTTTAGTATTAACTCGTTACGGAATAAAAATAAAAAACACCAAAAATGAGGTTTTTATTTTTTCAAACAAACTAAATAGCTTACAAATCAGAGTAAAACGCAACCACCCTTTGTAAAAAAAAACTGACCTTGTAAGGGTGCGTCCACATCTGGCGAATGTGCCGCAAATGTGCAGCACGCGAGCCGATTGCGAGCTGCCCGCGAGCTGCGCGCGTGCAGTCACTGCAATGGTTTGGTGCGCCTCCTTAGCGCAACTCATGCAAGGCTCGTATAGAGCGCGCGAGCGGCGCGCGATCTGCGCGCACTCAGTTCTCGCCCTTACAGTTCCGTTTACTGGCTCAGTGATTTTTTCTATAGTAATACTGATCTTTAGGATCCCATAATACTGGAAATCTTTTATATGTTTCAATTAAGCGTAAACAATTCTCCTCCGTCCACTCCATGACAACACGTACTTAGCCTCCAGTAATCAGAAACGAACTGAGCGGGTAAGTATTATTTAATAACTAGCGCGCCGCCCGCGCGCTGATCGCGTATGGCGCTTAGGTCGCGCGCGAACTGCGCGCGCGCGACGCAGTAGCGGCGCACGAACAAAAATGCACGCGCGCAGCTCGCGGGCAGGTCGCAAACGGCTCGCGAGCTGCACATTCGCGGCACTTTCGCCAGATGTGGACGCACCCTAACGCAGCGGCACCGACGCGCGCGCGCCTGAGCGCGGTTATACATCGTGTTCAAACGGGGCAAAAACTTAAAAACATTTGCGACTATACTACTGCTCCTATTTAATTGATTTTTGGTACAGAGCTTGAAAATGGTCCCTAGTATAAGCTGTTTAAAGGAAAGCTCCTCTGTCGTATCAACTCTGTATACCATAGTTAAAGTCCCAAACAATAGGGAGCTAGTCTACAAATACAGACTCCGGGCTGCTACTCTAAAATTACAGATATAATAACGTTCTAACACTTTGCCCAACCCGAGAATCACACCCACGACCTTATGCACAATAGTAGCGCTTGCAACCACTTAAACTTACGAAGCAGTTTTTTTTAACTAACTAACTTCGTGTGGTTAGTGTCAGAGTTTTTATGCTGCCCATGGGCCTCTGACTTAGTTTCACATGCTGTTGAGAAATTTCTCTCAGACGTACCGGTTTCTTCACGATGTTTTCCTTCACTGATTTTTAAGCGAGTGATAATTATACAATACGCACATGAATCTGTAAAATCAGAGGTGAGGCATGCCTTGGGTTCAAACTCGGGACCTAAGACTTGGCAGTCGACGGTACCACCACTAGACTATCACTGCTTCTGCAGTTTATTTTTATAGACTTATAAAATATATTTATATAATATAAATTACTATTAATGTAATAATAATCAACCTTATCTGCAATTCATTGGAATTAGAGAAAATTAATGTAATTGTATTGAACATTTCCATTCTGTTTATATACGTGGCACAAACAACCCTACAACAGCTGTAGACTATACAAATATTTGTATTGAACGGAATTCGAACATACGACCTCCATCGCAATCAGAATTCACGAAAATATAATTTCCATAAATGTTTACTCAATCGGCTACAAATAACTTTAGCGTAACTTGCAAACACCCTGTATAAAGGCAAAGTTAAATTGGATGAAAGCAATCTTATCTAATCTGAATAATATATCAGATACCAATAATACTAAGCATAACATTACGCCTGTTTTCTCCAAAAGGGTAGGCAGATTCATCATTATTTTATCCGAAAGACCAACTGAACATGACCTCCCCTTATTTTTTAAGGATGACAAATCATCAAATTACTCGTCCTGCTCTGGGTAGAGTACAAGAGTTTCAGACTCTTACTGATTAAAATCCATCCATGTTCGTTCCTTAGCCGTGTGTTCCGGGGCAGTGGAAACCCTTTCGGACAATCCCGCTGACCCGGCAGGCGGCAGGCCCTAACAGGCTTGTTCATAATGCTGACATATTTTCGAGGCCTCTCCTAACCACCAGTTCTGTGCTACCAGTTCTGACCTTCTCAAGGTCATCCCTCCAGCGTCTGGGAACCCTTCCAACGCTACGTGTTCCGGTACGCGATCGCTACTCCAGAACCCTACGGCCCCGTGGGCTATCTGTTCTGCGAGCAACGTGCGCTGCCTACTGCCCATATTGGCATTGTTGGCGCTCATGCAGATGTACCTAACCCGTAAGGGCGGTAAAATGGATAAACGAGCGGTTATTATAAAAAAAGAGTCAATTGTCGCAACTGGTATATTGGTAACTTTGTTTCTTCTGTGGATATCTTCATTTCTGTTTCGATCAGGACGGCAGATCACACACAAATAACTGACTATTTGACACGGTCAAAAATAAAATATGAAATCACATAGAAATAAGACCGCTGGTCTTAAAAACTTCCATTACCGTACAGAAATTAAATATTATGCGAAGACATAATTGTAAAATTGCATTGAATGCTTATAAGTATTCCATTTGATTCTAGAAATCTGTGACGTCCCATTGTTATATTTCATACAAATCACGTACAAATACGCGTTTTGACAATTCATAAAAAGTAACGTTATTGACTACCCTTTCAAATTCCCAATTAGGTCAGGTAGTTGTCATTTTCAATTTCACGTTTTTCCACTAACATTTATCTTAAAATGTATTAAAAAATCAATCCGCCTAGCTTTTTCCCAACTTTGCTGGGGTCAACTTCCAGTCTAACTGGATGCTCATATGACCCTCATAACCCATTTACTGGGTACCACGATAGGTACCCCTTGGTAAGACTGGTTGTCAGACTTTTGGCCTTCTGACTACCCGTAACGCCTACCAACGATCTACGAATGACAGCTAGGACCAACGGCTTAACGTGCTTTCTCGATATGTAACAGATGGTCACCCATCCACAAGACGACCGCGTAGCTTAACCTTCGATAGACCTGTGCGCCAGCTATAATTTCGCCTTCCCTTCTAAACTATGTTATCACTATTTATGAGACGTTTCATCAATTAAAAGTATATACAGGGTGGAATTTTGTAATGCCCCCTGGAGGGAAAGTACTCTTAATACTGTAGATAGAAAATTTTACTCAAAGGAAACATTCCTTTATTTTTGAATAGAAAGAAAACTGCATTCAAAGATTTCCAAAAAATCGCTTGCTACACCCGGGAATCGAACTGACTAAAATCTGCAAAAGGTACACACTGTACTTTTATTGCCGCGATCGTTAGTATCAATTAGAAGGATGAAATCTCTCGTACAAACTTGATAAATTAAATGATAGGAAAACCATGAAATCTTTAATTATTTACAAAAAATTGTAAACTAATTAATTAGTTGCTCGAAATGGGCTCCATTTTCTTGGATACCCAAATGTATTCTTCTAACAAATTCATTTCTTGTAACCTTTAATAACGTGTTGTGGTGAATATTATAAATCGTATTCTGAACTTCAACTCTCAACTCGTTTACATTCGCATAAGATTTAATGTAAATTTGGTTTTTAACATATCCCCATAAAAAAAATCTAAAGGGGTGAGATCTGGTGATCTCGCAGGCCATCTGATTGTGCCGTTTGTACCAATCCAGGTATTTATTTAGAAGAATACATTTGTGTATCCAAGAAAATGGACCCCATTTCGAGCAACTAATTAATTAGTTTACAATTTTTTGTAAATAATTAAAGATTTCATGGTTTTCCTATCATTTAATTTATCAAGTTTGCTCGAGAGATTTTATCCTTATAATTGATACTAACGATCGCGGCAATAAAAGTACAGTGTGTACTTTTTGCATATTTTAGTCAGTTCGATTCCCGGGTGTGGCAAGCGATTTTTTGGAAATCTTTGAATGCAGTTTTCTTTCTATTCAAAAATAAAGGAATGTTTCCTTTGAGTAAAATTTTCTATCTATAGTATTAAGAGTACTTTCCCTCCAGGGGGCATTACAAAATTCCACCCTGTATATCCACTATAACTATAATTATTGTGTAAAATATTTAAAACAAAGCCAGCATAGCTAGAATATAACTAAAGGTTAAATTGGTGTATCCTGTTACACATAATCGGTTATACACTCGTAAAATGTACTGAAAAAACTTGAAACCATTAATTAACATATAAACGTCCAGTTATCTACATTCAAAGCGCACCACTTACGTTCAATAATATCACAATGGTGTACAGTCAGCAAAAAAACTATAGAAAAAAAAACATAATTTCAGCCGAAAGGCATATACTGCTGTCGCTCTATGTAAAGCACCGGTGTTCAGACGCATCTGGTTAGATTGGAAGCCAACCCCAACATAGTTGGGAAAAGGCTAGACAAATTGATTTATTGATTGGCAGGCATAGACTGCTGGACATAGGCTTCCTCCAAACACCACCAACTCGACCAGTTCTGTGCTTTCTGCTTCCAGTGGGTTCCTCTGGTCTTCCCAAGGTCATCGGTCAATCTTGTGGGTAGCTTTCCAACGCGACGTCTTACGGTACCTAAGGAGGCAATGCAGAACCTTTCTGCCCCATCTTCCACCGAGCAACATGCCTTGCACGAAGAAGGTTGTATTGATGATTACGATTCTGTAATAGGGTATTTGAAAGGGTAGTCAATAACGTTCCTTTTTATGAATTGTCAAAACGCGGAATTTGTACGGGAACAATGTGACGTCACAGATTTTTAGAATCAAATGGCGTACTTATTAGCATTAAATGCAATTTTACAATGATTTATCTTCGCAAAATGTTTAATTTCTGTACGATGATGCAAGTTTTTAAGACGAGCGGTCTTTTATCAATGTGATTTCATATTTTATTTTTGACTGTTTCAAATAGTCAATTATGTATTTGCTACGGCTGCCAATCATTTTTTCATCAACATACAACCTGATGCTGACCTGAGCAAAGCCTGCCAGTGGCCCAGTGTTATCAGCCCCGACTAACGTATTATCGTAAGTTCGAACAGGCGTAGGCGCTTTACTTAGTGTATTTAATATCATCACCACTGCTCTCAAAACGGTGAAGGAAAACAACGTGAGAGAACGTAGTCCTGGAACTAAAAATTTGCAGACATGCGATATCAAACAACCGGCACTGATTACGGATTATGGCCCAGCAGTGGGAAGATTATAGGCGGAAATGATTATGAAATGCAGACATGACAATTTCAATTACTTTCCACCACGCGCAACCTAAACCCGTTTGTGTAACTATCACCCAAAAATATAGATATCCTTATTACGGAGTGACTGTAGGCAGTCTATGTGTAAAGTACTTGTATTCAACTGCATCCGGTTAGACTGGACGCTGACCCCAACATACATAGTTAGGATTAAGCTAGGCAGATTGATTGAGTCAGTAATATGGATAGATAAGTATATTTTCAGGTCAGATAGGTCTGACCTCCACAATCCAGTAACTGGGTAATACGATACCCCTTGGTAAGACTGACTGTCAAACTTTCGGACGACCAGTAACGACTGTCAAGGATCCGCGAATGACAGCCGGGACCAACGGCTTAACGTGCTTACCGAGGCATGGAGGAGTCTCGGTATGTAAAGATGGTCGCCCATCCACGGACCAACTCCGACAACCGTAGCTTAACCTTATGGATCGACCCCTGTAGCTGTTATTACTTAGCCACGAGTTTCTCCATATTACTGACTGTACAAACATAAAAAAATCATAGAACAACAACAGCTTCAATTACACATAGCCACAGCTCACGAAATTATTGGTGTATTTATAATTTACTAGTGAGATTTTCTTTGAAACCTATAATTAAATAAGTCTTGTTTTCCTTTTGAATGAAAATGAGTTGGATTTACTGTCCATCTGATACTGTTACACAATTGACCGATTTTACTATTGTACGTTACGTAATTGAAATTAATGTTTGTTAATGTATGGCATTATATGTTTTATTTTAAATGGCGTATTTAAAATTTGTTATGAAGTGAAAATTAATACTTTAACATTTATATTCATAATAAAACATTACTCATTTTATTCATATATAGTTTTATGTAAGATTTATAGATATTTGTTATTCCCCTTGTTGTTGGAGGTCACAAGGCCTCGGATTTATGTGCGTATCGTGTAATTATCACTTGCTTAAAAATCGGTGAAAGAAAACATCGTGAGGAAACCAGCATGTCTAAGAGATATTTCTCAACAGCATGTGAAGTCAGAGGCCCATGGGCAGCATAAAAACTCTGACACCAGGTTATTTATAACTCATTATTAAATCTAATCTTTTTACAGTTGTAGTTATGTTGTGTATGTGTAACTTATCCCTTGAACCAATCTTGAGAGAAACGGTTTTATAGCTTTATTATTTTAAGAAACGGTACAACACGGCATAAAAATTGTTCTTCCAATTTTGGAAAATTAGTTAGCTCCTGAGTTACAGTCGCTACGGTCATTTTATTCCAGAAAGCTGCTGGTGAAATTTTTCGTTTCCTTGTATTGTTTTGACAGCGAGAGCATGTTACGATTTTACCCAGACGCACCAATTCTTCGGTTATTAACGTACTGTAAGCTTAATAACAAATAGCACATGGCATGTCAGCGAAAATGTTAATAGCCTGTTCAAAATCATTTATTGATGATACGTCCCTACGATTACGACTAGCTTGTCGCATAATATCTAATCGAGTCGCTCTGGATTCGGCAGATTCATTGGATAGACGCTCGTATTGTACGTGTAGACGACGGTAACTTTGCTCCCCGGTTTCGTGTGATAAGCGCTCCTGAATCAAACCGAGAGGTTGAGAACGTTGCTCCTCGGTCTCGTGAGAGAAGCGTTCATGAATTAAACCGACACGATGAGCACGTTGCTCCTCCCTCGGTCTCGTGAGACAAACGTTTATGAATTAAACCGACACGATGGGCACGTTGCTCCTCGGTCCCGTGAGACAAGCGTTCATAAATGAAACCGACACGATGAGCACGTTACTCCTCGGTCTCGTGAGACAAGCGTTCATGAATTAAACCGACACGATGAGCACGTTGCTCCTCGGTTTCGTGAGACAAGCGCTCATGAATTAAACCGACACGATGAGCACGTTGCTCCTCGGTCCCGTGAGACAAGCGTTCATAAATGAAACCGACACGATGAGCACGTTACTCCTCGGTCTCGTGAGACAAGCGTTCATGAATTAAACCGAAACGATGAGCACGTTGCTCCTGGGTCTCGTGAGACAAGCGTTCATGAATTAAACCGACACGATGAGCACGTTGCTCCTCGATCTCGTGAGACAAACGTTCATGAATTAAATCAAGACGATGAGAACGTTGCTCTTGAGTCTCGTTTGATAATCGTTCACAAATCAAACTGAGCCGCTGAGCACGACTTTCTGGACTTTCATTAAACCTTGATAATTTCGTGTTTGCTCTCTTCTGAGAAAGTCTATACGCTCGCTGCTCATCACTCTCATTTGAAATGTTTCTAGTATTTCTTTCCCTGCTTTTCTTTAAACGTTCTTCCCTTTCGTTGTTACTTTCTTCCAAACGGCGTTGTCTCATTTGAGCAGCGCGTTTAGTAGGCCTACCCATATTAAACAAAATGAATTTTCTTTCTATCTAAAATTGAAAAAGAAACTTCAAAACTATGAACTATGTACAAACTTAAACTAAAAACTAGAAAATAAAATTATTTTAAAATAAAAAACAAAAACCGACTTCAAAAACCTAATAAACACTAAAAACTTAAAAATAATATTAAATTGAATAACTATAATCAAGAATTATTAACCTAAATAATAATAATATCCTTGGAAATTTTACACAACACCGTATCGTCCCAAGCTAAGCAACCTAATGCTTGTGTTATGGTAACGAGATGGCTGATAAACTACTTATATACATTTTTTTTGTATATACATACATATTATAGATAGAAAAACACCCAGACCCGTAACAAATACTTGCAGGTCGTACAAATATTTGTTCCGTGCGGGAATCGAACCTGCGACATGCTGCGCAGCAGTCACTCGCTCAACCGCTGCGCCAACCGTGTCGTAAATAACCTTACCTTACTTTAATCTACACTATAATTGTACAATTTAAAAATTTTTGGAGACGGTGCCAAGCCTGCACTCACAAAATATAAACCTAAAAAAAAAGAATGATAGCAGCAAAAAAACAAAACAAACTGATAAAAAAAATTACAACACAAAACAGAATATCAACTGAAGAAGACAGAGTTGTTTTGAAAACGGTACAACGCCATCTATCGAGCACTGACAAAAATTTTTAACAGCTTTGTAAAAAAATCAGTACCTTATCACATGATATTAATTTAATCTCGTAAACTATTGTAATAAAAATTAAGGGAAAATATTTTATGGTCATATTATATGCACTTTTTTTTTTTTTTTAAGGCTGGGAAATCATTCAATGACTGCTCCCGCTCTGGGTGGAGCGGAAGGGAGTATCAGACTCTTACTGACTAAAACCCATCCATGTTCCTTCCGTAGCCCTTTATGTTCCGGGGTAGCGGTAACCCTTTCGGACAATCCCGCTTACCCGGCAGGCTTGGCCCTGAGGGGCCCCTTCGTATGCTGACATCTCTTTGAGGCGCGCGTGGAACATATACGCGTACGGCGTACGGCACGGGTCTGGTGCTGATCGGACGGTGAGTCACCCATTACTCACCGTCCGCAAGCCCGCGCCTACGGTGGCCGGGAGTCGTCACGTGGCTCCCGACGCCCGGGGCGTCTCCTGCGGCGGCTGGGACGGGAGGACCTTTCTCTCTCCCATCCCGCCACCTCCTTCGCGAGCATAACTTTTTCGCAGAAGGAGGTGACTGCCTCCCACTCCCTCTCGCCCCGGACCATGGCTTGCACCAGGGCCGGGCGCGTGAGGTCGCCGCCGCCGATCGCCTCTACGAGGACACGGCGGTGCTCCGCCCATGCGGGGCAGGTTTGCACCGTGTGCTCTACCGTGTCCTCTGGGCGATCCTCGCAGTGGTGACACCCGGGCTTTTCCTCCCGCCTGATGATGTGCAGGAACCTCCCGAAACATCCATGTCCGGTGAGGACCTGCGTCAGGCGGTAGGTGAGGGCGCCGTGACGCCTCTCTAGCCACTCCTCAAAGAGGGGCCTTACCGCCACTATCGTGGCGTGCCCTGCGCTGGGTTACGACAGTCGCTGATTCCTGGCCGCCATGAGATCGCGCCGGAGGTCCGTCCGCTCCGCCGCAATTTGCTGCGGAAACGGAGTTTCCCCCCGGCTTAGTACCTCCGCGCGCCACTCGAACAGGCGCGCGAGGACTATCGCCTCCAGATCCCACGGCGGCAGTCCGGCAAGGAGGCTTGCCGCCTCGCCCGAGATCGTGCGGTACCCCCGGATAAGCCGTATGGCTACCACCTTTTGGGGCGCGTTCAGATAGTGGGCGGCTCGCCGCCGCAGTGAACGCGCCCACACCGGGGCCCCGTAAAGGGCCATGGACCGCACGACTCCCGCGTAAAGCCTCCGGCAGGAGGCGTTTGGCCCCCTCAAATTGGGCAAGAGCCGCTTAAAGGCGGCCCCAGTCCGTTCCAGCTTGGGGGCCAAACGTCGGAAATGCTCCACGAAATTCCATCGGCTGTCGAGGACCAGACCCAGGTATTTAATCGTGGTCTCGACGCCGATGTGAACCCCTCCTACCGTAAGTTGGGATCCCGATGGTGGCCTATTCCGAGGCCCATGAAAGGACATGGCCTCGGATTTGTGCAGTGCCACCTCGAGACCCAACTGCCGGATCCTCTCAACGACTATCGCAACCCCGCGTGTCATCGCGTCGGCCGCCGCCTTATGCGACCTCCCCTGCGCCAGGACCAGCGTGTCGTCAGCGTAGCAAACTAATATTATATGCACTTGGCTTGGCACCGACTCCAAAAACTGTTAAATTGTAAAATATAGTGTGGATTAAAGTAAGGTAAGGTTATTTAGGTTAATAATTCTTGATTATAGTTATTCAATTTAATATTATTTTTAAGATTTTAGTGTTTATTAGGTTTTTGAAGTCGGTTTTTGTTTTTTATTTAAAAATAATTTTTATTAATTACCTACACTTGACTAGTAAAGGTACGGAATTGTGAAGGTAAAGCGTTTTGGATTAGTCAGTAACAGTCTGACACTCCCTTCCATTCCACCCAGAGCGGAAGGAGTCAATAGATGATTTTCCACCCTAAAAAAAAATGGCGTCTTGGAGGACTGTCTTATGTGACTTAGACATTTAAAAGATCCTGATATAAGAGTATTATGAATAAATGACTTTAGTTTTCTGACACTTATAGGTGTTCCTTATAAAGAACGGTCAACCATCCAAGACTTGACCTTCACAACATTGCTTAACCTTGAAAACATCCTTTAACCTTTTACTCTTCCTCTTTATTTCCACCATTAAACGAAACCCTTTACAACAGGAAATGAACAGAAACAACGACATCCATTCTACTATTGATTTTCGAATTCAAACATGAAACAAGCGAGGATCGAGTCGACCGGAAGTCGGTCGGTTCACGCTCGACTTCTGAATGGAAGTCCATTGTATTAACTGAGTGTCTCTTGAGGCTATCCGTGAATGGTATTTACATTTTATTGGTAATGTATTTGGTCTTCTTTTTGTGTTCTGTATAAAGCTTTTTTTTCTAGATTGGATTCTTAAAGTCGTTTGGTTATGACATTGATATTTTCGTACGGATTTTGGAAATACAAGACGGTCTTTCTCCACTATTAAGTATATAGAATAGTGACTAAGGGAGAGCAGTTGGATGGGCTGCAACTTGCAAGTCACTGTTGTCTGGTATGTGGAAGCTTTTTTTTTTTAGGGTGGTAAATCATGTAATTACTTTTGCCGCTCTGTGTGGAGCGGAAGGGAGTGTCAGACTCTTACTGGCTAAAACCCATCCATGTTCGTTCCTTAGCCCTTTATGTTTCGGAGTTACCCTTTCGGACAATCCCGCTTAAGCTATGTGGAAGCTTGTTAATAGCAAAAAAAAACAAAAAAAAACTTTTTTTAATTCATAAATGTAGTAGCAGTGGTTGCCCAGTAGTTACGGCCCCGACTGTGTGGGTTCGAATCCAGGAAGACGCGTCAACGTCATGCGAGTTGAGGAGCGACGGACGAAAACAAATGACGCGCGCTTCTCGCTTGACGCGAGTCGTGTCTTAAGTCGCAACGCTCGAGGCCTAGATCCGGCTGTAGACTTACCTACTACATTGTTCCAGGCGTCTAATTAGAACTTCTGTACCTAATTACTTAGTGCTTGTAATCCCTTGTATCGACTACCGTGACATGTTGCAACATAGTGACGTATTGAGTGACGTCATCGATACCCCGGTCAATTTGTTACCGTTGCGGATGCATCGACATGTGGGTAATTATGTCGCTTGTTGGATTACAGTAGAGGATAGTTTGAGCCTAGCAGCCACGTTGGTTTATTAGTCGCAAGCTCTACAGCTGAGTATGAAGTCCAGGGGGCCTAAGCGAAGTCCCATTTTCACTAACGATAACGAAATTAGATAAATCCGAAATGTATGGAATTGGCAAAAGCTTTCGAAATGACACGTGATCAATCGTTTTTGATCGCTATTTGCTAGACAATGTCAAATCGTGTAAAGAAACTCGATCAATATACCCATACAAATTCGTTGACTAGTGCCGTTCTTGACAATCCGAATCGAATCGACACGGAGTGATTGACACTTCTCTAGACCCACTGGATTATATGGGGTGACATTGGGCTTTTGCATCAGCAGCCCCAATGTCATAGACTGTTAGAATGCAGCCTAATAAAAGGTTAACTCATTGACTGCCAGAACGCAAATCTATGCGAGAGACAAAACAAGAGGAGGACGCCATTGATGGTACATTATCAAATCAAACAGATCATAGACAAAAACCACATTGTCAAAATATTGTCTGTGATGTTGCCATTACATTTACTGGTTAGGCGTTTGAATTCCTTAAATTCCAACACTGTACAATAGATTAAATAGAAAACTTGCTAACGTATTGTGAATTAAATTAATTGAGCCGTAAAACAATTAAACTCAAATATTTACTAACCATAGATTATGCACAGACAAAAGATCTACTTGTAGGCTGCAAATAGACTCCTAAAACTTGGGTAAATAAAAGTAAAATTGCGGTTTATTCTACTTTTATTTACCTAAGTTTTAATTTAGTCAGTTTTAAGTCAGAGTCAAAGCCAAATCACTTGCTCTTGCAAATCTCCACCCAAGCCGGCCAATAAAAGCGAGAAGAAGGTGGGAGCATTGTGCCTTGACATTATTCACTCCAGCTGGTCAAGAAAGACAAGCCAGTGGTGAGGCAACGTCCGGGTCCGGTATCGCCTATCAGTTTGCAAAGTAATCTCTTCTATAACAGACTTAGAGTTAAGAAACGCGCAAGTTCATCACAACACCAAGGCAGAGCATTAAAAACTTCATTGATCAAAAATGTTTATTAATAAACTGTACATCAAATTTCGCACAATCTCCCCCCCTCGCTTCCCCTCTCCAATGCAGAGTCACGTGTGTGTCACCCTTTATACACCCTCGCATTATTTTGATGTAAAAAAAGTCTCGCAAAAATATCCGCTGTTGAATTCGGCTCGTTGTATGAAAAACGTAATAACGGGACAGGCATGCTGACGAAGCTTTAGTTTTAACAAGGACTTGTGACATGGTACTGACATAAGGTTGGTTGCTGAATGTGTCCTGTACTAGCTTTTGCCAGCGGCTTCGCCCGCGTGTGTGTAGGAAATGATCCCTCCGGAACTGTACATTTTTCCGGGATAAAAAGTAGCATGTATGCTATTCTAGACTATAATCTATCTGTATAACATGATTATAGAATACATTATTGGATAATATCTTACTGTCCTTCTTGCAACGCTCCTTCTTTCCCCACAATTATTCGTAACTTATCGTTTATAAGTCGGGACTCATTAACCCCTCAAATGTTGTATGAACATATTGTTATATATGTGTAAATATGAATATATTATAATAATAATAATAATATCCTTGGACATTTCACACAACGCCGTATCGTCCCAAGCTAAGCAACTTAATGCTTGTGTTATGGTAACGAGATGGCTGATAAACTACTTATATACATTTTTTTTTGTAAATACATTCATATTATAGATAGAAAAACACCCAGACCCGTAACAAATACTTGCAGGTCGTACAAATATTTGTTCCGTGCAGGAATCGACCCCGCGACATGCTGCGCAGCAGTCAATCGCTCAACCGCTGCGCCAACCGTATCGTCAAAATATATATTGTTATATGGTTCATAAAAAAATTCTGTCGAAACGACAATAAATATACCGTATAAATCTTTGAGCTCCTATAAGCAAACGGCTTCTAATAGGCGAACATCGAATGCGTTAATAGGCGCGCTGTACATCCGTCTATCATAGCTGTATCTCTATAACTCAACCCCTTAAACATACAAGAAACTTTTTTGTACTCGAGTTTAAAAACAATGTAGTGTTAAATATTGTACAGACGCCAGCACATCAAGCTATCCCTAACTGTCAAATTTTCTCAATTAAAAATGAACCTTATGTCTTTGCAATAAAGTTGAAATACTATCAAAGAAATTTGACAGATTGTGGTAACTTGATGTGCTGGCCTCTGTACTGTGGTACGGAACCCGTCATGTGCGAGTCCGCCTCTCACTTGGCAGCTTTTTTAAGTGCACGTATTTCTGTGACACAAACTAATTTATTTTATTTCGTTCTTTCCATAAGATAAAGCATGGTCTGGACAGATAACTCGCTCTTTGCAGTAAACCAATAATAGGTTAAAAGGATTAATTTAAATAAGAAAACAGTCGTTGGCTATGCACCGGGCTGCCTCAGTTTCCTTTGGAATGTATTACGGGGAGATTGTATTGTATTCACAGAGCCAAAGCCTGCCGGGTCCTGCGGGATTGTCCGAAAGGGTTACCGCTACCCCGGAACGCAAAGGGCTTAGGAAGGAACATGGATGGGTTTTAGTCAGTAAGAGTTAGACTGTCCCTTCCGCTCCACCCAGAACGGGAGGAGTCATTTGATGATTTCCCACCCTGAAAAAAAAGACAGCCTCAGTAGTGCTACAGAATCGACCGCCTGTTGTATGTTTGTTAAGGATTTGATTTATAAAGAAGCATATGCAAAATTTATTTTGACATTTTAAGGAGCTCGCGGCTAAGTAATAACACCCGCACGGGTCGAACTTCTAGGTTAAGCAACACTTGTCGAGGTCGGACCGTAGATGGGTGACCATGCCGAAATCCCACCGTGTTTCGGAAAGTACGTTAAGCAATTGGTCTTGACTATTATTCTTTGATCCAAAAACACCGAAAATATGACAACCAGTCTAGCCAAGCCGATGCCTGCCAGGGTCGTGTGTTGGTTTAAAGAAAGAGTTTTGCCGTTCAAAGACTTACCGTCGCCACTGCACAGGCAACTGAATAAACAGGAGTGCGTGTTAGTCAGTAAAAGCCTGAGCCACCCTCCCGCATCGCCTATCTGATGATTTCCCACCAAAAAATGGGTGTCGTGTTACCCAGTAACGCAGTCAATAAATGTAAAATACTGAAATACAGCTGCAACCGGTTAGACTGGAAGCTGACCCCAACATAGTTAAGAAAAGGCCGCACTGGTTTATTGAATGTTATTTACCTATTACTTTAATTACTTGGTACACTCGACACGTGTAGAGAATCATCAATAAATTAATAAAACTAACGAACTATTCATTAGTCAAAAGCAATAAATAACACTACATAGTAATTGATTGACCTATTTATGTTTAAAAACATTTCATACATTTCAGAACTCTGTAGGAGATATTTTATGAGGGTATTTAGGCCTATCTTAGACTTCACTATGTGCCTAATTGGGTGCTGCTGAATTCCAGCATGTGACATGTACTGCCGCTTATCTGACCTACAAAAACCAGTTACTGGGTAACATGATAACCCTTGGTAAGACTGGTTGTCTGACTTTCGGGCTTCTGACTATCCGTAACGACCGTCATATATGTAATGGGGTGACCTGCGTGAGTGGCGAATACGACGCGACGCGACGTGAAGCGAAGCTTCCATCGCGACGAACGCGATCAACTCAACGGCATACCCTGCTTGCGGCCTATATGGCAGTCTGCGGCCAGTCGCAACGTAACGCGTACTAGTTTTGAGGGTGACCAGACGCGACACCACGAACTAAAGCAAAATTGTACTGTACTTCTCCATGATTCGAGAAGTGATGACCAAAATAACGTAGGACATTAGTCGCTTGTAGCATCGCGTCGCAATGCGTCATGTCGTGTCGCGTCGTATTTGTCACTCACGCAGGACACTCTGTCATAAATGTGTCACGACGCGATGCGACGCTGCGAACGTGACGAACGCGATCAACTCAACGACATGCCCTGCTTGCGGCCTAAATAGCAGTCTGCGGCAAGTCGCAACGTAACGCGACATACTAAAGTTACCGTTTTGGTATTAATTGATTTCTCCAATGCCTTTAACGCCGTCAGCCATGAGATTCTCCTTTCTATCCTCTCTCATCTTATGGTTTCGTCCGAGGCCCTGGAATGGTTCTCTTCTTATCTTCAGGGACGCCAGCAGTCGGTACGCGTTGATGAGAGCTCGTCGAGTTGGCGTGATCTGCATGCTGGTGTTCCACAAGGCGGTATTCTTTCTCCATTGTTATTCTCCATCTTTATTAATTTTATAACTCATTGTCTTCGGTGTTCGTATCATCTTTATGCTGATGATCTTCAATTGTATACAGCTGCACGGGTTGAAGGTTTATCAGACGCTATAGCAGATGTAAACCGAGACTTGGATGCTATCAAAAAGTGGTCTGACAGTTTTGGGGTTTCAGTAAACCCCTCGAAGTGTCAGGCCATTATAATTGGTAGCTCGCGCATGATGGGTAGGGTGACGCTTAGCTCTCTTCCACCTCTTATTTTTAATGGTACCGTCATACCCTTCACCCCTACTGTGAAAGATCTCGGTTTGCACCTTGACTCGACACTTAGCTGGCAACGCCAGGTCGCTAGTGTTAGTCAAAGGGTCAGTGGTACTTTGCGATCGTTGTATCGTCTGAGAAACTTTTTGCCCGCTAAGACCAAAACTATGCTTGTGCAGACCTTGATTTTCCCTATCATCGACTATGGTGACGTGTGCTACTTTGACTTGAATGCGGTTTTCCTGGACAAGCTCGACAGATTGCTTAACAATTGCATCCGGTTCATATTCAACCTCCGTAAGTATGACCATGTGTCTAGTTTTAGATCTGAGCTCAAATGGATGTCCATACGCCAAAGAAGAAGTTTACGGGCATTGACGACTCTTTTCTCCCTCCTAACCTCTCCCTCTCCTCCTTCTTATTTGATTTCTCACTTCCAATATCTTTGTTCTTCCCATGCTAAGAATCTGCGTTCTTCTAACAACCTTCTCCTACTCTGTCCTTCTCATACTTCTGACTTTGTTCATTCCTCCTTTCATATTCAGTCTATTCTTCTTTGGAATGCGCTTCCTCTCGATATCAGGACGGCTACCAGTCGTTATGCATTTAAGCGGAAATTGCTGAGTTATTTTCATAACAAATAGCGTAGAGTTATCTCACCACCTGTCTTCCTTGTATCTATATATATGTACCTATGTATATATGATATATATATATTATAGTTATCTATTATAGTAAATAATTATGTATGTTATGTATTATAGTATAAACTGTTATTATAAGGTTTTAACCTATTTATGTACCCATTTTATTCAAGTCTCAATGTTTTGTATGTTCCTACTATTTAAAGCACCTGCCATCTAATCTCTTCACCACCCTTGGTTGACTGGTAGAGAATGCCTAAGGCATTAAGTCCGCCTTTGTACCTTTATTGTGTGCGAAAAGTTTAAATAAATAAATAACGCGAACTAGTATTGAGGGCGACCAGACGCGACACCACAAACTAAAGCAATATTGCACTGTACTTCTCCATGATTCGAGAAGTGATGACCAAAATAACGTAGGTCATTTGTCGCGTGTAGCATCTCGTCGCAATGCGTCGTGTCACATCGCGTCGTATTCGTCGCTTACATAAGATACCCCGTAAGAATGACAGCCGAGACTAAAGGCTTAACGTGCTTTCCCGCACGCCCTATCCTAGGTTTATATCTCGAAGAAAACACGCAAAACACATTCCCTATTGATTTTACATTGCATAATAAATAATGTTTTAGATCCGAATCTGACGGTTCGTGTATCAAGGTACTCCTTTAAACCTTATTCCGCGGAAATAGGGTTCCAATTCGTTCACAAACGATTTTCCTGATAAGTATATTGGTAATGAGAAAATAGGGGAGGCAATTTTCCGCTGTAACCGCTACAAATACGTTTATGTATCCAATCGTTATGTATTAGCGGATTTGGTATCTTTTTGGGGATATATTTTTGTTTATTTCGTTATTTTATTAACTATGATTGCGTGTTTAGTGAAGTGTGAATGATTTGCTGTTTCAGCATTGTTTCTGGCTACTTAGGAGGCTAATTTCCGGCACAAAAAGATATATATTTCAATAATTATCGTAATAGCTCGTTGGCAAAGTTACTAATAGCTTGGTGTTTTGGTTACGTTGAGAGAATCACTAAAAGGCAACTAACAAAAAGTATTTACAAGGCAGATGTGACTTAAGCGGGATTGTCCGAAAGGGTTACCGCTACCCTGGAACATAAAGGGCTAAGCAAGGAACATAGATAGGTTTCAGTCAGTACGAGTCTGACACTCCCTTCCGGGCCACCCAGAGCGGGAGAAGTCATTGGATGATTTCCCAGGCTCAAAAAAAAATCCGCCAGGGAACATTCAAGTCAATGTAAGACGTACTCACTAAATGGTAGCTGTAAAGTAGGTACATAGTACTCACAAATGTGCTATGATATTATACAATACTAAGAGATTATACTAAACACATATTACAATACAACTCATTAAAAAAACCAGAACATATATTTATCGCGTAAATAATGTAAATAATTAAAGTAAATTGATTCATACAGTTAAATAAAATAAACAATAAGTTTTAAGAATTCATACAATCTGTCAGTAGGTAAGCTAATTCTAGAGAAAGACATAAAAACTTTCTTGAAAGAACAGAAAAAGGTCGTTAAATTACAAAGCCTAATTATTGTCAAGGACATTATACCGAAAACAAGCCTTTAATAATATCAAATATCGTCACTGTTGGGGTACTTTCAACCCCGGAAGGATAACTTAGCACTTAGAAAATGAAAGGCTTAAAGTTAGGGTTTTTTTTTTAAGGTTGGGAAGCTGTCAAATGACCTCTCAGGCTCTGGGTGGAGTGGAAGGGAGTGTCAGACTCTTACTGATTAAAACCGTTCAATGTTTCTTCCTTAGCCCTTTTTGTTTCAGTGGGATTGTCCTAAAGGGTTACCGCTACTCCGGAACATATAAGGCTAAGGAAGTAACATGCATGGGTTTTAGTCAGTAAGAGTCTGATACTCCTCACCGCTCCACACAGAGCGCGTGAGTCATTTGTCGATATCCCACCCTGAAATAAAAAACCCTTATGTTCCAGGGTAACACTTACCCTTTAGGACAATTTCGCTGATAAAGTTAGGGCTAAGGTACGCTGAGACTGATATTTTAATAAAAAGTGCGTATCGGCAAGCGTAGCGTGGTATGGCTCCAGCTACAGATAGTGCCATTCACAAAGACGAGAGAGAGAGAATAGAGATAGAGGGAGAGAGACGAAAAGATTTTTCTAATCGCTTACAGTGCATGTGAGCATCCTATCGCTAGTGTAGTAGTGCTGTCGATACGTACATACGTTACTCGTGCGTATCGAACTGCTGACGGCTCCCGCGACTGACTCTCCACACTCTCCGCGGCCCTTTCGACCAAAAAATAGTGGGGAGCGTCTGTTTACAAATTTAAGTTCCTTAAAAGTTGGCTGGGACAGGCAGGATTCGAGAGAAAGGCTATTGCGGCGTAGCTTGGTAGAGACCTAGATTCAGTAGTGGCTGGGTTGATTAAAGTGTGTAACTCAATAACCCAGTAATTCTAGCGATATTTCCCGCTCACAAAATAGGCCATGTAAGAGCCGTTTTACAAAACTGACACCCGTCGCTGGGGTAGATTAACTGGAGCTTATTATTAAATAATAAAGTAGTCTGATTCAGGGCCGCTCTCGCTAGCAGGAGTAGTCTGAATTATTCTGTCTGTAACATCCCTGTCTGGTATTGATGAACTTCTGGCTAAATTGGGTTTTACTGGAATGGTGATTGCTGGTCGCGAAATGAATGAAGGGTTGTTAAAGTAGTCCGTTGAATTTGAAATTCAGTTGGGTTCTTTTTTTTGTTTTTGTTTTGACTTGCGGTACACAAGTGTGTTTATTAAAACATGATATGTACCAGCGGGATGTCCGAAAGGGTTACCGCTACCCCGGAACATAAAGGGCTAAGGAAGGAACATGAATGGGTTTTATTTAGTACTAACACTTTGCCCGCGGCTTCGCTCCCGTGGTCTATCCCGTGTGACCCGTAATTTTTCCGGGGATAAAAAGTAGCCAATGTTACTACCTAGAAAACTAAGCTTTCCAACGGTGAAAGAATTTTTTAAATCGGTCCAGTAGTTCGGAGCCTATTAATTTCAAACAAACAAATAAAAAATCAAATATTTCCTCTTTATAATATTAGTATAGAAGAGTCTGACACTTCCTTTCACTCCTGCCAGAACGGGAAGAGTCATTTGGTGATTTCCCACCTTCAAAAAATAAAAAGTACATACTATATATACAATCGGTTGACAAATATAAATCAAATGATAGAGGAGTCCCATTATTCCTTGACAAATTCATAACTAGGAATTGTCGTTACATAAATGCGGTCGCCCGAAAAATAGGTTTTCATGAGACATGTTGTGTGAACCAACTGACAAAGTGAAAACTAATAAACTGAAGTATTTGCACGCCGTAATATGGCAGGATATGTTGTGACCAATATTATTGTAATATCTATTGTAGAAGCCAGCACATCAAGTTACCCCATCTGTCAAATTTCTTTGATCGTTTTTCAACTTTATTACAAAAGCGTAAGATCATTTTGAATTGGGAAAATTTTACAGTTAGGGATAGCTTGATGTGCTGGCGTCTATACCATATTTTATCTTTAATCTGCTAAGAGAAAAAAAAAATTCGGAAGTCGAAAGTCGGTGGCAAAAAACAAAAATACAATACCAAAGAAACACAATAATGGATCCACAAACTGACCACGACAAGCTTAGCTTAACCTGTGATTGACGCGTAAAGCTGTTAGCAATTAGCCACGAGGCTCCTAAAATGGACACTTTAAAATTATTTTGGAAACTCATCTGAGCCATTCGAAATAAAACTAGTTACTCCATAAAATTGATAGCCTTAATGAAAGTGTGCACAATTTGTTGAGCGTATTTTATATGAAACTCAACAAAAGGGTTTTCGCGCCACTTGTTATTACTCTGCGCGAACAAAACGCTGGTTAATTAGCTTTTAATTAAAAGTATGTTCACTGATAAAATCTGTAATTAATAACTGAGTGTGTACACATAGTGAAGTTTGACCGCTAAGGCCGTGGAGTTGTGTTTAAAATATTGATTATTTATTTATTAAGTCACTTGACACGACTTTTATTTTTTTGAGGGTGGGAAATCATCCAATGACTTCTCCCGCTCTGGGTGAAGCGGAAGGGAGTGTCAGACTCTTACTGACTAAAACCCATCCATGTTCCTTCCTTAGCCCTTTAAAAGAAAGAAAGAAAGAAAGAAAAAATATTTATTCAGCACAAACAGGACGCACAATTACAAAAATAAACAAAAAAAAAAAAAAAAAGTCACATACTATATCCGTTACTTTATGTTCTGGGGTAGCGGTAACCCTTTCGAACAAACCCGCTTACCCGGCAGGCTCGGCCCTAATGGGCCCTTCATATGCTGACATCTCTTTAAGGCGTGCGTGGAACACTTACGCGCCGTCCGGCCTGGTTCTTATCAGACGATGAGCTACCCATTACTCACCGCCCGCTGGCCCGCGCCTACGGTGGCCGGGAGTCGTCACGTGGCTCCCGGCACGCGGCCCGTCTCCCGCGGTGGCTGGGACGGGAGGACCTTTTCTTCTCCCATCCGCACTTGACCCTACTTAGCACAGTTTTTACAATTTGACAGTTTTTTTTTGTAAGCTCTTTTAATACTAGCTGCTGTCAGCGGCTTCGCCCGCGTCGAAAATTATCCTAAGGGAACGCACTACCGGGATAGTATCCCATGTTTTAATCCAGGTCATAAACTACCTCTGTGCAAAATTGCAATTTTTCCGTGCTGCAATAAGGTGAAATGATTAGTTTTAAAATTACAAAAAAAAGACATAATTGACATATGCCAGGATTTGAACCTGCAACCTCATACTTCAAAAGCATGCAAATAATCTGATTAAAACAATAAATGACGGTACATCAATTAAATCCTACACCTACATACATGTCACATACAGGCTATGAATCTAAACTAATAATATTATGTAATTTATTAAATAGGTAAAACTTCACTTGGGTTAAAAAGAAAGTAAGAAAGAAAATTAGTTAAACGTGACGCAACGCGACATTACACAAACACAAAAAGAAGGACATTGTATACATTTATCCCGCTAGTACAGAGGCCAGCACATCAAGTTACCACAATCAGTCAAATTTCTTCGATAGTATTTGAACTTTATTGCAAAGACATAAGGTTCATTTTTAATTGAGAATTTGACAGTTAGGGATAGCTTGATGTGCTGGCGTCTGTACGTTTCCGTGAGATAATTTTCGAAATACACGCGGGCGAAGTCGCGAGCAAAAGCCAGTTAAAATAATAATCACTTCCCAGTTAATAATTTATTCACCTCAATAATTTAGTTTTGGTAAAGCTTGGTTAGTTTTCAACAGGTACATAAAAGTGGATTGACGTAGCAATTACAAAATAGGATTTTTATTATTTTGGTTAATATTTCATTTATTCTAGCCAACCTTTCATGGAATGCTGTGCTTATAATATACAGTGTTTTAGTTACTCATCAAAATCGACAACTTTGTCCATAGGACCAACTCTGAAATGTGGAAAAAAAATATCAGCTGTTCCATACATTTTGACGAATTATGCGAATATAAAAATGTACAACAAACATGTTGTGCTGTGAACAGCTGTTTTTTTTTTCGTGATTTCAGACGTAGTTCCGTAGTCAAAGTTGTTCATTTTCATGAGTATAATACCCCCTGAAAGTATGTGCCTCGTTTTACCTAACACACTGTATTATAGTATAGAAACAATAGAGATGAGTAATCGATCAATGATTCGAATTTATATAATTATTTAGAATCTCGCTTAAAAATTTAAAAAAATATGTATATGGAAGGTTTTTTCATAAGTGTCGTAGTGTTTATAATCGAATTAGAATTGGATTATTTAATTAGTTTATTTTATTTATTAAAATAAATCAATCTGCCTAGCCTTTCCGAACTATGTTAGGTTCGGCTTCCTACCTAGCCGGATGCTGTAATACCAGTATTTTACATGGAGCGACTGCTAATCTGACTTCTACAGCCCAGTCAGTAACTGGGTAATGCGATGCCCGTTGGTAAGACTGGCGGTCAGACTTTCGGGCTTCTGAAACTACAGAACATTAACTACTATTATCCTTACACACTCCTTTTGCTACGCACCTGACATTTCTTAAAAATAGAATCAATAGAGTTACTACCTTATCTTCAATAAGTTATTGGTATAGCATTAATAAGTATCTAAGTTAATAACAATAAAAGTATAACCATGTTCCAATCCAACCTTCAGTGAATGCTTTGTATGAAATGATAGCCAGGTCGCTACGGCGTAGCGGACAGAATGATGTCATGGCTACTCGCGTAGCTACCTCGTAGCACCAATACTGCATGCTACGAGAGTCAATTGTTTTCTTTTTGAACTTTGTATAAAAACGCACGTCTGATGAACATGCGTTTGTGAGTAAAGTACTTTTGAATCATTTTTTAGTAAAATACCAACGATGTATTAAGATTCTGATATTGAGATTTTTTTTACTAAGTGGAAAAGGAACAGTATTTTAAACAAAATTAAATGATATGACTTTTATAACCAAAAATAAAATAATAACAAACAAAGAATATAATTATTTGAGTGTTTAAATGGATAATTTAAATACGCGCATTCTGTACTTATCTCTTTCAAAGAGAATTAAATGCAACTGATGATCATTGTTTATTTAAAACACATGAGGTAAATTGCACTGCAGCTATTTATTTTAAATTAACATAAGATTCCAATTGCAAATTTTATCCACCAATAATATTAAGATCGGGATTTTAACTATGTGAAAAATTAAACAATTAATTAGAACATAATATTTACACATCATTAAAACGAAAATATGAAGCGATACAACGCAAACGTTTAATTAAAATGCTTTCCTTTTATTTTCAGCACATCAATTGTCGAATAATATTCATGGAATGTAAATTATTTCATTAATATGTGTACATTGACGCTTTTTACATTGTCCGATAACCTCTAGTTATTTTAAGAGCGTTAATATTCTTCTTTCTTTTTCGTGTGGTTAGTGACTAACCTGGTGTCAGAGTTTTTATGGCCTTTAACTTAGCTTCACATGCTGTTGAGAAATATCTCTCAGACATGCTGGTTTCCTCACGATGTTTTCCTTCACCGATTTTTAAGCAAGTGATAGTTATACAATACGAACGTGAATCCGTAAAATCAGAGGTGCGTGGCTTGGGTTCGAACTCGAGACCTATGACTTCGCAGTCCGACGGTCACACCACTAGACTATCACTGCTTATACATATAACTAGCTTTTGCCCGCAGCTTCGCCGTGTATATGTAGGAAATTATCCCACGGAAACCCTATTGTATTTCTCCAGGATAGTAAGTAGCTTATATGCTATTCCAGACTATAGTTTATTCCAGAATATAGTAGTTTTTGAGTTTATTCGTTACAAACATACATACTAATCTTTCCTCTTTATAATATTAGTATACACTTAGATAAAACGCATTTAAGTTGGAGAGTGGGGGCTCGCTACGTTACAATTACATTTAAAATCTACCTAACAGTGACGTCATGCCACAGTTTAACACAATGTATATTACGTAAAGAAAGAAAAAAAACATGTCCGTGTGTTTTTAATAATCTACCTGACGAAATAAAAAAAGAATTAGTCGTCATCCCTATTCTGTCTACCCTTTCGTATATAACAGGCGTAATGTTACGTATCTCGACACAAGAAAAATCTCCTTATTTTTATAGGATTTATGATGCATGAGTTGTACAACAATAATAAAATCAGCCTTGTAATTAATTCAAACACGTGTCTCTTCCCAACAAAATAAAACCGCATTGGATGGCACAGACAAACAAAGGATTATTTATGTAAGGCGTAACGAGTTTTTTTTTTAAATAAAACTAAAGAGTTCGGTATGACAGTCTTTTTAAAAGTCTTAGTCCAAGACAATAATCTTGACAGGAAATATGAGGACCTTGCAGATTAGTGTATGCAATAGTCTGTTGAAAAAATAATCTTAGGGTTGTTTCCTCAAAAGACCACTCAGTAGATGCATTTGTCAGTAACCGTGTAGCTCAACCCAGAGCTCAATGACTCGACGAATAATACAAAAGACAGCATTTTGAGAGACCCGCATAAATTACTCGAGCTTCTAACCAATCTTATAATAATGACCCAAGTAGTTCTTACATTCACAGTGGATAGGTGACTATTATATAATCGAGACTCCTCCGTGCTTCGGAAAGCACGTTAAGCGGTTGGTCTCGTCGGTCATTCGTGGATCTTTGACAGTCGTTACGGGTAGTGAGAAGCCCGAAAGTCTGACAGCCAGTCTTACCAAGGGGTATCGTATTACCCATTGACTGACTGGGTTGTGGAGGTCAGTTCGGCAGTCGCTATAAGTAAAATACTTGTATTCAGCTGCATCCGGGTAGACTGGAAGCCGACTCCAACATAGTTGGGAAAAGGCTAGGCAGGTTGTAGTCCTCACATTCACAATAATTAGCATAACATCACGCCTTGCTCTCCTGTAGGGTTAGGCAAAGATGCATCTATAGCGGAAACCCTCATTTCGCCAGTTATATTTAAGTCCCATGCAATACAGGGTAAGCCTATTTTCATCAACCGGGCAGATCTCTAGACTAGTCTGAGAAATCACTCCCAAACTAAAAATTGTCCTACCTGGAAATCGAACCCAGGACGTATTGTCCGAAGGGTTACCGCTACCCCGGAACATAAAGACCTAAGGAAGGAACGTGGATGGGTTTTAGACACTAAGAGTTTGACACTCCCTTCTCCTCCACCAGGAGGGGTCATTGACGAATTCCCAACCACAAAAAAAAGGATCTCATGCTTGACATGATTAGAACAATAATTATTTTATTTTATTGAATACTTAACAAAATAAACAGCATGCATCGCGGTTAAATTGATGTTAAAATTAAATTGACCCAGTTAAACCATCACGCTTGCTCCCATGTAAGCGATATCAGAAACACATCAAATCGTTATTCAAATTACTAACTTTGAATATAATTTGTACCCTTCGTTATCCGTCAAGCATCATTAACGCAATGTACGCCGGTTTAAGTACCGTTTTCAAATGTCAAAGGTTCTCGCTTTGATATTTGAGAGTCGGTATTGGAATAGTGACTCATTTTGTATATATTACATTTCATTTAATTACAACATAAATTCGTATCTGTTTTTTCTACAAAATAATAATTTTATCTTCCATATGTGTCTCTCTGTCTGTTGGCTTAGCTTTTTCCCAACTATGTTGGGGTCGGCTTTCAGTCTAACCGGATGCAGCTGATAACCAGTATTTTACATGGAGCGACTGCCTATGTGACCTCCACAATCCAGTAACAGGTTAATACGATTTCCCAGTAAGACTGGCTGTCAGACTTTCGGGCTTGACGAGGTTAGGCATAGTTGTACCAATAATAGGTATACCCATATTCGGGCAGTTATGTTTAAGTTCCGTGTAAGAGGGGGCGAGCCTATTGTCATCAACCGACCACAAATCCAGACTCCAGCCTGCTACTGCCGAGGCAGCGGGATTGTCCGAAAGGGTTACCGCTATCTCGGAACATAAAGGGCTAAGGAAGGAACATGAATGGGTTTTATTCAGTAAAAGTCTGACACTCCCATCCGCTCCACTCAAAGCGGGAGGGGTCATTTGATGATTTTCCATCCTCGAAAAAAAAAAAACAAATCGGACCTTGGACCTCAAGCTCAGCAGTAGCGCACCACTGGAAAGACAGACTACAGACCACTCAGTGTTCTAGACTAGTGCATTACAAAAGCTACACACACAATTCACGCTTTTTTTCCCGTGGGGATTGACAGAAACTATAGTCAAAGTCAAAGTAATTATTAGTGTGTTTTTTGGTGATACAACAGGTCTTATAATTAGGATATGGTAACTCAAAAAACTACCCATTAGGGCATACACTATTTGGGCGGAGCACCGCCGTGTCCTCGTAGAGGCGATCGGCGGCGACTTCTCGCGCCCGGCCCTGGTGCAAGCCATGGTCCGGGGTGAGAGGGAGTGGGAGGCAGTCACCTCCTTCTGCGAAGCAGTCATGCTCGCGAAGGAGGTGGCGGGATGGGAGAGAGAAAGGTCCTCCCATCCCAGCCGCCGCAGGCGACGCCCCGGGCGTCGGGAGCCACGTGATGACTCCCGGCCACCGTAGGCGCGGGCCTGCGGACGGTGAGTAATGGGTGACTCACCGTCCGATCAGCACCAGACCCGTGCCGTACGGCGCGTATATGTTCCACGCGCGCCTCAAAGAGATGTCAGCATATGAAGGGGCCCCAGGGGCCAAGCCTGCCGGGTAAGCGGGATTGTCCGAAAGGGTTACCGCTGCCCCGGAACATAAAGGGCTACGGAAGGAACATGGATGGGTTTTAGTCAGTAAGAGTCTGACACTCCCTTCCGCTCCACCCAGAGCGGGAGCAGTCATTGGATGATTTCCCAACCTTAAAAAAATAAAAAGGGATTACACTATTGAGCAATTTAAGAATATAATATAAATATTAGTACACACCTGCTCCGCTCCTCACATACTCCTTTCACTTCGTTCGCGTTCAAAGCGAGTTGTGGAGAGGCAAAATCTAGTCTTGAATAAATTAGATTTCCTAAAAGGAGATTTAATGTCTCTTGGTAATTTACAAATACATTAAACATGAAAGCAAGTAGAAATGGAAATTGTGGTTTATTTCTTAGAATACTTCAGTTCAAGTATTAATTATAATTTACCTTATGATTTTTTTTGTGAATGTTTGTGTGCCTACCCCTTTCCTAAATCTGCCTAGCCTTTTGTGGATTTCAGGCGTGGTGGTATGTGTTTGTATGTTATATATTACAGTTATTAAGATCTTAAAATCAAATCAACAGAAGATCTCTGGGGAATGTCTGTAAAAGTCTGTAGTTCTATTATCGATACCATTGCGCCCTATTTAGCTTTCATATTTAATTCTAGTGTGGACCAAGGAGTCTTTCCGGATCTAATGAAACACAGTAAAGTAGTGCCATTGTTCAAATCCGGTGATAGTAAAGAACCCAACAATTATAGGCCCGTGTCAATTCTGCCAGTTCTCAGTAAAGTGTTTGAAAAGTTGATGCTCAATCAAATGTTACGTCACTTTAATAAAAATTCCATCTTGCATGACCAACAGTTCGGTTTCACCAAAGGGCGTTGTACTACTGACGCTGGTGTCACCCTAATAAAGAACATTTTTAGCGCCTGGGAAGAAGCACAAGATGCCATTGGAATCTTTTGCGATCTCTCTAAGGCGTTCGATTGCGTAGAACATGAGACGCTTCTGCTGAAACTAGAGCACTATGGAATTAGAAATACAGCCCTTGATTTACTTAGATCATACCTGAAAGATACTCGCTGGGGTCGGCAATGAAAATGGGCGTTCCTCAAGGTTCGATATTGGGTAAGCGGGATTGTCCGAAAGGGTTACCGCTACCCCGGAACATAAAGGGCTACGGAAGGAACATGGATGGGTTTTAGTCAGTAAGAGTCTGACACTCCCTTCCGCTCCACCCAGAGCGGGAGCAGTCATTGGATGATTTCCCAGCCTTAAAAAAAAAAAAAAGGTTCGATATTGGGTCCATTTCTCTTTTTAGTTTATATTAACGATTTACCCCAATTACTTCAAAATCAACCGAAGATGGTGTTATTTGCAGATGACACTTCATTAATCTTTAAAATTAATCGACGCTCACAAAATCTTGACGACGTGAATAACTCTATTCTTCAGGTCCAAGATTGGTTTACGGTAAATAATTTGGTACTAAATGAAATAAAAACCAAATGCATTAGATTTACATTACCTCATGTTAAAAGTAGCGATTGTGACATCATATTGAACGGAGAAAAGCTGGAATTTATTAAGCAGACGGTTTTCCTGGGAATCACGCTAGACGACAAGTTGCAATGGGGTCCCCACATAACAACTCTTGCGGGGCGGCTAAGCTCGGCCGCTTATGCTGTCAGAAATATAAGGCAGTTAACAGACGTAGAATCCGCGCGTTTGGTCTATTTTAGTTACTTCCATAGCATTATGTCGTATGGCATTTTACTGCGGGGTCGGGCTGCTGACATTGAATCCATTTTTATTTTGCAAAAGCGAGCGATCAGGGCTATTTACAATCTTCGTCGTCGCGAATCGCTTAGGGAACTATTTAAAAGGATTAATATTATGACAGTACCTTGCCAATTCATTTATGAAAATATTATGTATGTAAGAAAAAATAGACATCTTTTTAACAAAATAAGTGATAGGCATAATTTTAATACTAGAAATAAAGATAAAATAATTCAACCATTTTTTCGATTGTCAAAAGTACATACATCTTTTATGGGGTTCTGTGTTAAATGTTACAACAAAATACCTTGTGACATACTGCAATTAAATGAAAGAAAATTTAAAACTCATATTAAAAGTACACTTCGTAAACAAGCTTATTACAAATTAGAAGATTATATCAAAGATAAGGATGCTTGGAAACATGCTGGTCCTGCTCCACAGGACAATCTAGTGTCTAGACAAAATCAAACTGGTTGCTAAGTAAATTAGGTAATTTGTACCATATTATTTTATTATATTGGAATAACTTCTCACACATTGATTAATTTATTATTATTAACTTTTAGAATGTTTGTAAATATGTGAGCACCATGCACTTATGACATAATTAAGTTTACTTGCCACTGCTACATGTGTTTTTCTTTTCACCTTTTGTGATGTATTGTTTTTATTCTGGGTACATCGTCTTCACATATAATGTTATAATACATGTATACAAAACATTGTAAAACATTTTAAAAGAGTAACGGTGGAGTTTCTTGCCCATTCTTCTCCACACGAAACTACTTTTTGGAAGGGGCGACTAGAATCAGTTCTATTTCTTGTTCATTTTGACGTTCAAAAGTGCCATTCTTGTGCCTATTTGAAATAAATGTTTTGACTTTGACTTTGACTTTGATTAAATACAGAAATTAATTATAATATCTGGCCATGTAGTGTTAACGCAGTCCAGGGTTTTAAAGCCAGCAAAATAGAATGATTATCAAGAAGTGGGGTGCATTAATATAGTTTCACAAGTGCCTTCGTGCAGCAGGAGTGGAAGTGAGAAGGGAGCAGTGATAGCCCAGTGCGAGTTACCACGCACCTGGGGCCCAATTCTGTAAAATAACCAACTTGTCAATAAACTAATCATTGACGTTTGATATTCAACCATGTTTTTGTGGTCATTGACACCGCTGTAGTGCCATTGAAACGCCGTAATAAGACTATTGTAATAATTGGTAGTCTGCTCCACTATAATGTGTCAATGTTCTCGTGACGGCCAAAGTTATGGTAGTCTGTAAACATTTTAACACTGAAAACTATTGTACTTACTGCCACACTATCGACATACTATTGAACCACCACTGAAAGGCCATTGAAGTTTTTGCGGAATACCAAATTTGCAACAGTCGCAACATAATGTCTGTAGTGTGTCGATAGTGTCAATGTCGTGTTGCTTAATTCCAAATTACAAAATTGAGCCCCTGACCTTTCTGAAGAACATCCCCAATAAGTTCATCATACGTCCTTCCAACAGAGAATAAAAAATAGGCCAAAGAAGCAGCCTTGCCTTCCAACGTAGCAACGTTGTCAGCCTTTTGGGCACATTACCCACTGACAGCGATAGGGATGAATTTTACATAATAGTTATATTTTTTAGTTTTAGGTTGTATAATTATATTGTATTTAGGATTTGTGTTTAAGTAGTACAGTCAGTCCAAATAAATAAATATTACAGAATGAAAATTATATTCCGTATATTCTTTTTAACTCGATTCCTTATTTTTTAACCGCAGGTTTTAAAAGAAGTAGGCTACAAGGTGGTTTTTTGAGGGGGGGAAATCATCAAATGACCCCTTCCGCTCCACCCAGAGCGGGAGTGTCAGACTCTTACTGACTAAAACCGATCCATGTTCCTTTCTTAGCCCTTTATGTTCCGGGGTAGCGGTAACCCTTTCGGGAAATCCCGATTAGGGAACCAGGTGGTGTACTGTGAAGGTTGGGGACCTTCACTGAGGGGACTCAATTGGTAAAGCTTGTGTGTTATGTGTTGTAGGGATTTCCTAAGCTATGAATACAAACACACAGTTAGCGGATAACCAATTATATATTACTTTGCACCGAATACATATGTCAAGCCACACGGCTAAAGACAGACTCCGTTCACTTTTACAAAAAAATATCGACTATTCTATTCATAATTTAAAGGTTCGAATGCTGTCAGATTCTTACCAGCCATGTTCAACATAAGGTTTCACTCAGGCTCTCCAGTACTGTCATTTGCAAGGCGTACGTTATAAAGAGTCTTCTATCTACGTACCTTACAAAAACATTCGTTCGTTCTAAGCTATTACTTACCTCGACATACACCACAAGACAAGAGCTCGCCGTATGTTTCCCGGTAGCGGTACCGGTGCCTAAATGTCGGTACGGTATTAGATACCGTATTATGTATTCACAGATATGTTTGTTGGTGTATTTAGTATCAGTCTTGGTACGTTTTGGTTGATATACCAAGATTTCCTGATGCATATTAATAATGTAGGTACTATAGAGGTTTGAATTTATCATGGTTTAAGAAAAAATCCTCTGCGACTTTGTTATAAGTAAATGGAAGATTGGTGATTAACATTGATTCGTACACTTATCTTAAATACAATATACAAACTACAATAAACATTGGATCGATTCATCAAGTTAAGCAACGCTTGACGGGGTTGGTCCTTGGATGGATGGCCATCTTTACATACCGAGAATCCTCCGTACCTTGGAAAGCACGTTAAGCTGTTGGTCTCGGCTGTCATTCCTTAACAATCGTTACGGGTCGTCAGGAGCCCAAAACTCTGAGAACCTCCCTTACCAATATCGTATTACCCATTTATTAACTGGGTTGTGGAGGTCAGATAGACAGTCGCTCCATATAAAATACTGGTATTCAGCCGCATCCGGTTAGACTAGAAGCCGACCCACGCAGGCGACGCCGCTAGCAAAAGCTAGTTACGGATAGAATAGGTAAAGTTTTTAATTTCTCCTGAAGTATTCTTTCGTGCATCAATCTGAAATCAATTCCAAGGTTACACAATAATAATAATCTACCACCTTGTTAGTCCCAGAAAACGTCTGTCGATATGAAAACAGGCTCAAGAGAACATGGCGAGACGAGCATGACACCTACAGACAGTATTAATCCAAATTAGCTCTAGGCAGGGAGGAGGTCAGCGGGAATATCTGCAAGGGTTACCGCTGCCCCGGAACATAAAGGGCTAAGGAAAGAACATGGATGGGTTTTAGTCAGTAAGAGATTGACACTCTTTTTCGCTCAATCCAGAACGGGAGGAGTCATTAGATGATTTAACATCCATAAAAAAGGCAGAGAGGAGTGGGAACAAAAAACGGTGGCCTTTTTCCTACAGTGGGACAACTCAGGCAAAAATGACTAAAGAAAACCTTAAAGAAAAATAACGTACTGCCCCACCAGAATCACTTAGCAGTTTAGCCTCATAAGTAAAAACTGAGCGGCACTCCATCCGGGCCGTAACTAGATAGCGTCCGTTCCATTTCCGATTCGCATACGGCTCATGTTTATTCACACGGCTCTGAAACGGCCGCAAAACGGTTCGGCCGCAAAATTATGAACCGAGAAACGTGTATAGACTGTATTCATGGTTTGTTCAACATTTCATAACGTTGTCACTTCTCTTTTGAATAATATGAGATGGTTCAATCTGAAATCAATTCCAAGGTTACACAATAATAATAATCTACCACCTTGTTAGTCCCAGAAAACGTCTGTCGATATGAAAACAGGCTCAAGAGAACATGGCGAGACGAGCATGACACCTACAGACAGTATTAATCCAAATTAGCTCTAGGCAGGGAGGATGTCAGCGGGAATATCTGCAAGGGTTACCGCTGCCCCGGAACATAAAGGGCTAAGGAAAGAACATGGATGGGTTTTAGTCAGTAAGAGATTGACACTCTTTTTCGCTCAATCCAGAACGGGAGGAGTCATTAGATGATTTAACATCCATAAAAAAGGCAGAGAGGAGTGGGAACAAAAAACGGTGGCCTTTTTCCTACAGTGGGACAACTCAGGCAAAAATGACTAAAGAAAACCTTAAAGAAAAATAACGTACTGCCCCACCAGAATCACTTAGCAGTTTAGCCTCATAAGTAAAAACTGAGCGGCACTCCATCCGGGCCGTAACTAGATAGCGTCCGTTCCATTTCCGATTCGCATACGGCTCATGTTTATTCACACGGCTCTGAAACGGCCGCAAAACGGTTCGGCCGCAAAATTATGAACCGAGAAACGTGTATAGACTGTATTCATGGTTTGTTCAACATTTCATAACGTTGTCACTTCTCTTTTGAATAATATAAGATGGTTCTATCTCTCTCTGTTAATTGATTGGATAGTCTACAGTTAATAGGTACTCTTAATGATTCGAGGCTAATGCCTTGATCACACGTGCCGAGTAGCTAGGTAGGAGAGTGCTTTCGGCCGAGTGCTCGGTACGTGTAAACACATCATCACTCGGTCAAGTTATAGCGTGTGTGAGTCACTGGGACTATGTCCTATTTACTTAACTGGATGCCCACCCCCGCACCGACTCACTTACCCACTCGACAGGTGTAAACATGCACTCGGTGCGTGTTCGCCTCTCGGCTCGTCGCTCGCAGCACAGAATCGTAAAATTTTAATTATATTCTGGCGATCCATTGGCTTGCTAGTCTGTAGCGTCGAAACTGACTAAAGGTCTGTATAAATACGTGTATGTGTACCTACTCGTTCATTAAACCCTCTCGACCTAATATCATTTTGCTATCACCCATCTACTCGATAAGTGTGATTAAGGTAAGTATCTAATTATAATGTAGTTATCTTCTTCTTAGCTTGTCTATGGCATAAATTAATAACACATAAAATACATGTATTTAATGTATTATTTATTAAATTTAGTTATTATACGGTGGTCTAATTAATCTATTTCATATTTTGTAGCGCCTTGATTGAAGTTTTCGTAATAAATATTATAGTAGGTACCTACGAGCTACGCCGTAGCAGATGTCTCTGCTACGTAGCTACGACTGCGTAGCAAGCATCGTAACTCAACGCTACGCGTTAATTACTTTGCTCTTAACTTTTTGAACAGTCATGTATATAAAACACTACGTTTTAAAATTAAATATCGGTCATCTGTATTAAAGCAGGTTTTCAATTAGTAGACAGATACATAGAATACTCTTTATTACGTACACCATGAATTAACAATCGTACTCCAATACATATACAGTATGTTTATCCACGAAGGGCGCCCCCGTTAACCCGCAATAGTATAGCGTCCATACACGCTAAAGAAAATATTGCCTTTAAAAAATTCGAGAAAAAAAATCAGCTGCTCCATACATCCATATTCGCATAACTCGTCAAAATTTAGAGCTGCTGTTTTTTTTTCCCTAACTTTATAATGGCAATATTTTTTTTAAGCATGTATGGACTATTCTAACATCAGTTAACGGGAACGCCTTTCGTTAGTTAACATTACGTTTATTTTTGAAAAGGCATTTCTTAAACATTTACCACTGAAGCATTATGCTGAGCGATGGCCGCTTTGCGCGGATGTGACGCATATTTGCCCACAACTTGTTTTTTTTTTTGTTTGTTTTTTTTTTCACTGCGTCATGTTTGCCGCTTTCTTCTTTCATTGATTATAATTTCGGTTAATCTCGTTGATAACCAACACATGTATGCCTCGCTCAGCTTACTAAAACTTAGTACAAACGCCATGTTACTAAAATAAGGCTGGCACAGCAAGAGGCCCATTTGCTTGCTCCATAAAACGTAATGATTTCGTAACGAGTCGAGCACTCGATAAAACGCCAGTATAGATGTGCCCTAATATATTTTTTTTAAAGGAAAAAGACGGTTCCGCGATTGGTGTAAAGTATATACACGTTGGTAACGATCTTGTTTGCTTTAATGTTTGTGTGAAGTTGTTAAATGTTTGTGTGTATTTTTTACATGAAACTGCTGAGCTGGTTTTGATGTTAATTTTTGTTGAGGTCTCCATTAGAAGCAGAAGAAAGAAAACTTACTTATTTGCGGTACCCAAAAGAAAAAACAGAAACAATAAAAAAGTTGGGGGAGAATATGCTTCACATCCACGCAAAATAGCTGTCGCTCAGCATAATGCTATGAACCTATGCGAGACAGAGCCATAGGCAGTGGTGATTTACATTAATTTTGCACAATTTCTTGATTCAGAGTTCGTATTTGGTGTGGCTATGGAAAACATGTGGGCAAGGGCAAGGACGCTGGTTGATTTTTGGTTAATTAAAAGCATTTATTTTCAAATAAATCAACACTGCTCATAGAACGGTGAAGGAACACATCGTTAGGAAACCGGCATATCTTAGAGCCAAAAATTCGAAGACATGTGACATCTACCAACCCGCAACTGGGCCCGTGTGGTGGATTATGGCCCATTCCCTCTCACCGAGAGGAGGTCCAGCAGTGGGAACTTTACAGGCTGATTATATTAGGCACTTTTGAATCGTAAAGGTCAGTCAGTTGAAAGTGGAAGCTGGTAACCGTTCCAAGGCGTAGTAGGTTCCTATGGAGGTGAACGGATAAAGAAAATCCATTCCATCCATCCATCCATCCATAAAGAAAAGACACTCTTTGAAACCAGCATGTCTGAGAGATATTTCTCAACAGCATATGAAGCTAAGTCAGAGTCACATTGGCAGCATAAAAACTCTGACACCAGGTTAATCACTAACCACACAAAGAAGAAGAAGAAGAATATATTGTGTTTGTTATGAAAACGTAGCAATAGGAGTATGTAAGGATGGTAGTAGATGCCGTTCAATGGTTTTTCCAACCCGCTAGGAAAGATGTCGTGTGTTTATGTCTTTATGTGTATAATGTTACAAAAAGCCCAGAGTGCAATCACGCCTTGGCGTTATTTAAAAAAAAATGTAAAGGTAAGTAAGTTCGAATCGCTGTGAAGTAGATTTCAAGTTGTCCATCGCTTCTGCCAAGTTAAAAAGAAAAAGTCTTGTTTATTACCGGCAACACGATACGAAAGAACTATTGAAATAACAAAACACGAGTCTAAGTAGTGCTAGACATGCTAGTGCAAACATAAACTGCGTGTAGCATGTGAACAAGAGATATTGCATTGTTTAAGAAAACTATACATTATTTATCTAACAAATAATTGTCTCTGATTTTCCCAAAGTGTACCTTAGTCCGTCTGTCTGGATGTCTCAAGAATTATTATTGCTAATAATTACTTGATCTTTGGACTGGTTTTAGATGACGTTCGCCTAACTATTCTGCAAATATGATAATATATTTTATTATTTCTGCAAATGGATTGAAAAGAGTTCTAAAAAATTCGAAGTGGGGCTATTAGGGCAGATGGGGTATCATATGAAAGAGCGCTGTTTGCACATTCTCAATTTTTTTTTTGTTTTCGACTTTCGGAGAAATATGTAAAAAAGTACCCCTCCCTTAATCTCCGAAGTTTGTAACGAGAAAAATCATCAACGAACGGAATCCTAAGTGCGCGAGTCCGACATAACCTTGGCCGGTTTGTTCACATTTAGAATTGTGTAATTTATTAAAGTAATAATTATTTAACTAATATGTATTTACACTACTACTAAACTAGGTACTAAAATAAATAACTAAGTGACTATATAAATAAATACAAAAACAAACGACACTTAAGCGTCGAAGTACTCATCCGCAGCGCTGCGGCATTGCCACTTTGAACGGCAAAGCTAATTCTTTAATTCAAGAACAAGCCAGCCTTCTATCACGTGAAGGTCAACCAGACGGCTAGAAATTTCCTTAAAAAACGACTCAAAACTTTTTAAAATTCGTCAAAATTCTAAACTGCGAAACAAAATAACCTTTTAAAAGCATTTATTATTTACCCAAACATTGCCTGGTATATAATAATAATAATAATAATAATATCCTTGGACATTTCACACAACGTCATATCGTCCCAAGCTAAGCAACCTAATGCTTGTGTTATGGTAACGAGATGGCTGATATACTACTTATATACATTTTTTTTTGTAAATACATACATATTATAGATAGAAAAACACCCAGAATCGTAACAAATACTTGCAGGTCGTACAAATATTTGTTCCGTGCGGGAATCGAACCCGCGACATAGTGTATAATAACCTTATAATAACCTTATGTCATTAAGCACGGCTTATATGCCAAAGCAAAAAAAGTATTAAAAATATTAAAATACTGAGGTACTCATGCAATCTTTGCATGAGAAATCGAGAATAGTAAAAAACATAATTTATTTATAGATAGGAGAGACGACCTCCCCGGTCGTAAAAACATCGCTCCCTGAATTATGATTCTGATGCAGCGGTGTAGCTGTTAATGGCATTTTCATAGATGTAAGTACATCCATACATAACACATACGTAGTGTCAGACTTTTACTGACTAAAACCCATCTATGTTGTTTCCTTAGCCCTTTATGTTCCGGCGTAGCGGACAATCCCGCTGAGAGCGCCACATATATTATAATAAAATAATAATAATAATATCCTTGGATTCTTATCCTTGGTATCTATGATCCTTCTTTTGTTTCGTATACATTCATACATCTGCACTCTGTTTGCGTAAAACATTATCAATTACAATCTGAATGAGTTTGAAGGATATTGCTAATCCATTGATAGGGCCATGGGGTCCGAGTACCCACTATTTTTTGAGAGACATCGCCAAGCGATTTGTCAACTCTTCACGTGACTACAGGCTAGCCTATTTTTTGGTTAAAGAATCAGCATTGCTATCTAACGTGGCAATGCTGCCAGCCTTTTGGGAACTTTTCCTGTTGACAGCGACGTGGACGAATTTTTTTATGCCCTATGATTTTTTTTCCCTCCCGTTTTAGATACTCGTACATAGTTATTATTTATATTTTAAATCTTTTTAGTTATGTAAACATTATGTGTATAAATATAGAGTTAACTGTCATAAAATCCACTGCTTCATTTGTTCGAAACATTTGTCTGCTAGACCACTTAAATAGAGCAATGAATGCTGCTGAAGCTAGTCTATACATAATTTTCACCAAAACCATGAAAATGGCTTCTTTACCAACGCAAAAACGCAACAATTTAACAACCATACCAAGTCTAAATATAATATCCTTCCCACGTAGTATTATTATCTTTAATAAGCTGAGCGACATATTCTTATATCGTTTTACAAATGGGGCTCGTTCATTCGCCTTAAGCGAGGCATTACTTCGGTAGCGATGGCCCACCACAGATGTTCCTAATACTTTCATCTTGCGTGAGACGATATGTCGGTAAATGGGTACATGGATTTACAAGTTGAGTGTATGGTCAAGACTATTCTTTACGTCGATGAATTTTAAGTTATCTTCACGCTTGTATTTTTCGAAGGTGAGTTAACTAACAGTACTTGCAGAGTTTGCAAGTACTGTTAGTTAACTCAAAATTGTGATTTTTCGTTCAGATAAATCTTTATAGTGCCTCTAGCTGTAAGGCTTTTTTTTTGAGAGTGGGAAATCATCAAATGACTCCTCCCGCTCTGGGTGGAGCGGAAGGGAGTGTCAGACTTTTACTGACTAAATCCCATCCTTCATCCTGCCTTATCCCTTTATGTTCCGGGGTAGCGGTAAACCTATCGGACAAGGCTTCGGCCCTGACGGGCCCCTTCAAATGCTGACATCTCGTTGAGGCACGCGTGGACCACGTACGCGCCGTCCGCCATGGGCTTGGTCCTGATCGGACGGTGAGCTACCCATTACTCCCCGCCCGCGAGCGGGAGTCGTCCCGTAGCTCCCGACGCCCCAGCTGGAAGGCTAACAAATAGATTAGAAAAAAAAATAGTGTCACCCTCTATTACATGGGACTTAAGCATAACTGGCAAAACGTGGGTGTACTGTCTTATCTTTTGCTGCTGAATCCTTCGCGGATAACAGGCGTGATTTTACGTTATAATATCTATGTTCCTAATTAAAAGTGGTGATTATTAAAATCACTGTAAAAACCTTTTGTGACTGAGTTCGTCAGCATACTAAAAAAATATCAAGATTCAACATTTCATAATCATAATCAGCCTATAATGATCCCACTGGCGGGTCACAGGACTCTCTTCGAGAGAAAGTGGGCCGTTATCTGCCGCGCGGGTTGCTGGATTTGGTGTTCAACTGGTACTTTGAACCCTGCGGAAGAATATAGACTTTTTATCAACATACCACAAACAGTGATAGCCTAGTGGTGTCTGGTGACTGCCGAGTCATAGGTCTCGAGTTTGAGCCCGAGGCATGCCTCTCTGATTTTACGGATTCATGTGCGTATTCAATCATCGTGAGGAAACCAGCATGTCTGAGAGATATTTCTCAATAGCATGTGAAGATAAGTCAGAGGCCCATGGGCAGCTTAAAAAAACTCTGATACCAGGTTAGTTACTAACCACACGAAAAGAAGAAGAAGATCGAGATACCACAGGGTTATGCAGAGACCAAACAAGCAGAAATTGGTTCGAATTCCAGTTGCTATAATGTCAAAGTTCAGAAAGAAAAATCATCTTACGTCATGATAATGTAATTTATGTAACCGTCAATTCGTCTTTTCAACATCCTCAATAACTTAACTTCAATTACATTGAAAATATTTACCTTCTTCTGATATAAACGTGTTGACTCACACCACAACCATTCAATAGGCACCAATGTGAAGAAAATTGCTTCGATACCGTCCCGATTGAGATAACATTATCGGCTGAAATACGAACTTGTATTGCGTCGAGTTTGTTGGAAGTTTCTTAGACAGTTCGCAGTTGGACAGAAGGGGCAGTTTCATCTTCCGAGATGTTTTTACATCGAGCAGTAGGTGGCCACATTGATCGCGGCATCAGTACCATTCTTTATCACCGATGGTATACTTCAAAGGAGCAGGTTAAATAAGCTAAAATAAAAGTTTACGAGGAGCTCGTGGTTAAGTACTAACAGCCGCACAGGTTGATACATCAGGTTAAGTTACGCTTGCCGGGGTTGGCCTTGGATGGACCATCTTTGCATACCAAGACTCCTCCGTGCCTCGGAAAGCTCGCTAAGCCGTTGGTCCCGGCTGTCATTTATGCATCTTTGACAATAGTTACGGCTCGTCAGAAGCCCGAAAATCTGACAGCCAGTCGTACCAAGGGGTATCGTATTGCCCAGGTACTGGGTAGCGGAGGTCAGATAGGCAGTCGCTCCATGTAAAATACTGGTATTTAGCTGCATCCGGTTACACTGAAAGCCAACCCCAACATAGTTGGGAAAAGGCTAGGCATATGATGAAAAGTTTTCGAGCAGTGGTGGCTTAGTAACTGGCCCGACGAGTTGTGGGTCGTGGGTTCGAGCAACCCAAGCAGGCGCTATATTTGGTGTCCATGAATTCATCACCACTGCTCTTCTTCTTCTTCGTGTGGTTAGTGACTAACCTGGTGTCAGAGTTTTAATGCTGCCCATGGGCCTCTGACTTAGCATCACATGTTGTTGAGAAATATCTCTCAAGCATGCCGGTTTCCTCACGATGTTTTCCTTCACCGATTATAAGCAAGTGATAATTATACAATACGCACATGAATCCGAAAAATCAGAGAATACTACTGCTACTGCTCTCAAAACAGTGAAGGAAAACGTCGTGTCCGACATGTCCTAGAAGCAAAAATTCGAAGACATGTGACATCCACCAACCCGCACTGGGCTCGCTTGGTCGTAATCCACCAAGCGAGCCCACACCCTTTCGAAGACAGGAGGCCTGTGACCCAGCAGTGGTAACACTTAAAGGCTGATTATGCTAACAGTTTTCACGGTAAGGACGGTGATAATATAGGTGAGGTTTTTTGTACAGGATGCACCTACATGAGCTGTTATTATTAGCTAATTGTTTGTTTGTGGCAATCAACTTACACTAAACAACTTACATGGATTAAGCGGGATTGTCCGAAAGGGTTACCGCTACTCCGGAACATAAAGGGCTATGGAAGGAACATGGATGGGTTTTAGTCAGTAAGAGTCTGACACTCCCTTCCGCTCCACCCAGAGCGGGAGCAGTTATTGGATGATTTCCCAGCCTTAAAAAAAAAAAAAAAGGTGGGTAACCATGATGTGTCAATATCGTTACAATGCTGGTGTGAGAGAGAGATAGTGCTATATGTTCTGTATAGCTTTTTCTCTCTTTTACATCGTAAAAGTGATCGCTTTGGAACCTCATGGTTGCCCACCAGGGAACAATACTCAATGTTTCTTAGATATCATATCACTTATTTTGTAGAATATATTATATATCTTTGCGTGTATTTTATTTGTGAAGGCTTGTAATTAACAACATAGTTATATATAATTGTGATTAGCTTGTTACTAGTTTGTAAGCCTTCCGAAAATAAATAAATAAATTGAACTATCCGTCTGATGCTAGGGATTGACACTATTGATAGTTCACTTCATCTAACAGAATACATGGGCTGTTAGCCTTCAGTTTTCAGCGGCATTGTCCGAAAGGGTTACTGCTACCCCGGAACATAAAAGGCTAAGGAAGGAACATGGATGGGTTTTTGTGAGTAAGACACTGACACTCCCTTTCGCTCCATCCAGAGCGGGAGGGGTCTAATGATCATTTTCCACCCTAAAAAAAACCCTGTATTACTATAATCATATTCCATTGTCCAGAACTCCAGACCCTAGTACTGCGTTGTATTCTGAGCCAATGGTAGGTATACGAGCAAAACAAAGACATAATTAGTGCTTTGTCACGAATTGTTAGTCAATTAAACCGATCAAGGATCGTGATGCCGATTACTGACACGTTGCTGAGTATTCACTCACGTTTGACCAAGTGTGAATCAATGATTCATTCATGTTAATCAGTTGAACGAAAAACAATTGACTATTTGAAACGGTCAAAAATCAAATATGAAATCACATACAAAAAAAACCGCTCGTAAATTGCATTTAATGCTAATAAGTATTCCATCGCATACGCTCGGGGCGTCGGGAGTCGCGTGACGACTCCCGGCCACCATAAGCGCGGGCCTGCGAGCGGTGAGTAAGCTGCATCTGGTAAGACTAGAATCAAACCTCAACAGAATATCCATTCTGTTAAAAAAAAAATGAGAAGATTTTATAGAGTGCCTGTGCGACGTTCGAACTATCTTAATATCATGTATAATTAATATCGTGTGTGGGTTGTCTGACCTCATAATTGGGAACAGGCTAGGCAGAGGTAGTACGTCCCAGAACGAGCTTCTTCACAAAGAAATTCACCTACAATTTAATTCTAAAAGAACTCGAATAAAACCGAGTCTCCACACTATGAATTCCAATGAGCGCATTAAAGTTAGTTCTACACTAAAAAACTCGCCGCGCGACTACATATTACGACCCGACTAGCCAAATTAAAAGTCCGTGTGTCCTAGCACTTACAAATTGTTCTAACCTCCATATTGGCAGAATCTTTTCCTGGAAAACAGTGCAGGAAAAACCAACTTTACGCTTTCAGAAATAAAACGGAATTTTCAGTGAACAGGGTGTAAAAATAAATTTGCATCAACGTGTCTGAGAAGGAATGGGACCGTCTGTGGTTCTCGTTTCTTAGATTTCCGTGTTGAAATTTTACCAAAGTAAGCTTTGGTGGGGTTTATTCCGGTTAAGGTGCGTACAGGAGGATTTAATTCAGAGTTAGGTGGTGATTACTTAAGGAGAAATAATGAAGGGATTTTGTAATATCCATGGTTCAGGCTTCCTGTATTTTTGTATGGAGATGTTTTTGTATTTCGATGGAGATTATGTATTCTGGTTAAGCAGTTATACAGAGTTGATATGACAGAGGGGCATTAAATTACACTACGTATACTATACGTGTTTAGTATTAACTCGGTACGGTATAAAAATAAAAAGCACCAAAAATAAGGTTTTTATTTTTTCAAACAAACTAAATACACTCGAGAGCAATGAATCCGGGTCACTTAAAGAATGTTAAAAATCTCGGAAACTAAAAATGATAGGTTAATGCAATAAATTGTATTTAATAGACAATGTAATACTCCTTAAATGAAAGTAAAAAAAATATGAGTCACCATACATTTTATTAACACAAAATTACTTAAAGAAAAAAACTGCTGATCTCTCCTTAAAACAAAAATAGAAAACATGAAATTTTTGAACTTTTTTACGATTTTCTTGAATTTTAATACTTCGTATTGCCTCCTCGTGCTTCCATTACTGCGTTTACGCGGTTTGGCATGCTGTACACCAAGTTCCTTATACGATTTTGGGGAATATTCTCCCATTCCTCTGTGAGAGCAATTTTGAGCTCACGAAGCGTGATTGGGGGAGGGTTTCGTTGTTTTACGCATCTGCCTAGCTCGTCCCAAGCATGCTCGATCGGGTTGATATCCGGGCTGCGCGCTGGCCACTCCATACGAGTAATGTTCATCTCTTGAAGGTAGTCATTCACAATCCTACCTGTATGAGGTCGGGCATTGTCATGCATAAATATAGCATCCTCACCTAAATTGACCATAAATGGACCAACGTGATCATTGAGGATTTCTTCCACATATCTTACGCTAGTTAAAGAGCCGTTTTCTATGATCACCAGCTCTGTGCGACTTTCAGAAGAAATTCCGGCCCACACAAGTACAGACCCACCACCGTAGGCTACTTTTTCTTCGATGCATGCTTGCTTGAATCTTTCCCCTGGTCTTCGATACACTCTGTGTCTTCCATCGTGCTTGTAGAGCATAAATTTTTATTCGTCGGAGAACATAACTTTTGACCAATCTTCAATACTCCAATTTACGTGGCCCTGGGCATATCTTAGTCTTGAAATACGATGCCCACGCTCCAGTTTAGGGCCGTTTGCAGGTCTAAGGGGTTTTAAGTTAGATTCAGCAAGCCGACGTCTTACTGTCCATGCACTTGGGTTACTTCCTCCGAGGTGTCGAAACTGATTTGTGAGTTCAGTTCCTGTGAGAAAGCGATTTCGAAGCATGGTGTTCACCAAGTATCGGTCTTCTCGTGCTGTGGTACACCTGGTTCTGCCCGTTCCTGGTCTGCGTAGGTTAGAACCAGTTTCTTCGTAACGTCGGAGAACTCTTTGTACTGTTGACAGCGACACACCGACAGTCCTGGCTGTATCGCGCTGACTCCGGCCGGTTTCCAGCATTGTAAGTATTCTGGTGCATTCTTCAGGCGTAAGCGACATAATTTCAGCTTGAATAATGAATATAGAGCACTATCAACATGGTTTATGTACCCACATAAATGACAGATTACAAACAATAGCAAAACCAAATGCTGTAATTTCGTAGTTCCAGCTTCGAAAGTGGCCCTTTTTCAAATTTGATTTTTTTATGATATAACTTTACAATAACTAAGAAGTTTTAATACCTTCATTTAAGGAGTATTACATTGTCTATTAAATACAATTTATTGCATTAACCTAGCAGTTTTAGTTTCCGAGATTTTTAGGATTCTTTAAGTGACCCGGATTCATTGCTCTCGAGTGTAGCTTACAAATCAGAGTAAAACGCAACCACCCTTTGTAAATAAAAACTGACCTTGCAACGCAGCGGCACCGACGCGTGCACGCCGGAGCGCTGTTAGGAAAGATACATACATCGTGTTCAAACGGGGCAAAAACTTAAAAAAAACATTTGCGACTAAACTACTGCTCCTATTTAATTGATTTTTGGTACAGAGCTTGAAAATGGTCCCTAGTATAAGCTGTTTAAAGGAAAACCCCTCTGTCGTATCAACTCTGTATGTGATGTGAATGCAATAAGTCATCTTTTTTTTTCTTTTTTTGCGTGTACTTAGTGAATAACCTGGTGTCAGAATTTTTATGCTGCTCATGGACTCTGACTTAGCTTCACATGCTGTTGAGAAATATCTCTCAGGCATGCCATGTTTCCTCAATGTTTTCCTTTATTGATTTTGAAGCAAGTGATAATTACACAATACGCACATTAATCTGAAAAGTCAAAGGTGCGTGCCTTGGGTTTGAACCGAGACCTATGACTTGGCCCTATGGCGGTCACACCACTACAAGGCTATCACTACCTGATATTATTGAACATTGCATAATGCCTTTAAGTTATCCTTACACTGCACTGTAAGAGCTTTTAACTGATCTTTTCAATTTTAGCTGATTCCGTCCACAGTAATTGGTTATTTTTTTTTCAAATTTTTATCCTATTAAACTATACAGGATGTATTTAATTTGTGATTTAAAATGTGTCATATGACTTAAATATTTTTTATATTTTAAATAATAATATTATAATTAAATTTCCGCCTCTATCAAGCCAATATTACCAATATCTCCTTTCCCTTATATATTAGCGATCACATCCCATGTTATGTATCCCCCGGATAATCTGTAAGCCGCAGAACACTCATGGGAATCAATGAGGTAATCCCATCTTAGATTGAAAACCACAGGGTTTAATTTAACACGGTGAAATGTAAATATATTTTATACTGAGATCGCATAGTCTTGGTTTGTTTATAGGGGAATAATGAAAATTCAATAGTAATAAAAATAAACGCTAGAGCTTATTAACCTACCTATGGGTTTTAGTTATTTCACTTATAATATTCAGATTGGTATTTTGCAAAAAGGATAGGGTTCGATATCTATAACAACTGAAATCTTTTTCAGACCACACATGTTATTTTTAATTTTCTTTAATCGAGCTCATGTATTCGTTGATCACTAATTCACTCGGTTTTTAAAAGTTTCACTTTTTGACATAAAGGACCATGCAAAAGATTGTATGGGCGCTGTCCCACCCAACCCACCAACAGACATGGCACTTGTTTCAATATTATTATGAAGTCTCATAAAAACACAAATAACAATTTTTAGTCCGTAAATATATGGGGTAATTAAAAAAAAAAAAGTTTTTACTTTAAAAAAAGGGTGTATTTTTTTTTAAATAACCTTGTATTAGACATTTTACCATAGACAATTGTTTAACTAAACACTTTCACACACTCCGAAGAAGATATTGTATTTGTATTGTATTTTTTACAATGAACTGTTCCAAAAAGTGTGTACAAAAATTATTTTTTTGCGCGATACCCCCATGACTTACGGCGATGTCGTCATAATAAAAAATGATCATGATGCCAAGACGAATTATTTGAAATAAGTTTGAAATCTGTTGGTGGTATGGGACGACTTTTTGCATGGTCCTTTAAAAGTTCTATTCGAAAATATCAGCCTGTATTTTATTTTGAAAATAGAACACCAACAAAAAACAAAAAATATAATATTATGTTTAATACGTTGAAGTCCGTCGCCTAATAATTAAGATTGCAAAGTTCGTGGTCAACAACGCAAATAACGTAATGAATTTTTATATAATTTCTTTTATGAAAAACATTGCCATTGTGACTGTATTAAGCAATTACCCCGCCTGGAGCTATTGACCGTACTATTTGCTATTGATTTTAAACATATTAAATCCTTTGGCTGCTACTGAAAAAAAGGTCTTGACCCCAGACAGATTGACAACAAATCGATCCTATAAAGATTTTGTACTTCATTTTATTTTTATTTACAAAATAGATATTTTATTTTTTAGGGTGGGTTATCATTCAATGACTCGTCACGCTCTTGCTGGTGCGAGACATGTTCCTTCCTTAGCCCTTTATGTTCCGGAGTAGCGGTAACCCTTCGGACAATCCCGCTTACCCGGCAGGCTTCGGCCCTAACCTTGGCCCCTTCACATGCTGACATCTCTATGAGGCGCGCGTGGAACACGTACGCGCCGTCCGGCAGGGGCCTGGTCCTGATCGAACGGTGAGGTACCCATTACACACCGCCCGCAGGCCCGCGCCTACGGTGGCCGGGAGTCGTCACGGGGCTCCCGACGCCTGGGGCGACTCCCGCGATAGCACAAAATAGAGCTAACATTAGGTCTAAGTAGCAAATAAATAAGGCGTCATTTTAGAGTAATTACTCTTAAATCCTAGCTCTGTCAGATTATGTGGTCACAATACAAACTATACGTAACACATTTGTGTGGTTACAACAACTAGTTCGTTGCTGTAACCACAAACGTTACACTGCTACGAGTTGTAACGCTCACATCTTTAATACTGAATGTATAATAGGGAAACAGGTGCCGAATAAAGGTATTTGGTTAAAGGTACTCCTAACGAAATTAGACTATTCATAATTTCGTTGTTCGAGTTCTAAATTCGTAAATTATTCTGTTTAAAGATGGCGGGAAATTTTTGGAAGGGATGAGAGATATTTTAGAGTGCTTGCGTCGACATTACATGAATTATTTTAAGCTTGAAAGACGAATTTGCTGGGATTATATACCAGATTCGTTTTTTAAATAGCTAAATATTAAAAAAAAAACATGCTTAAAGTAGCTATATCTGTAATGTTTTAAAGTGTATATAATGAAGAGAATATCTAAGTATCTATCTATAGTTTTTGGAATTCAAAGTCAAAGTCGAATCATTTATTTTGAATAGGCACAAGAAAGGCACTTTTGAACGTCAAAATGAACAACAAACCGAATTGATTCTAGTCGCCCCTTCCAAAAGGTAGTTTCGTGTGGAGAAGAATGGGCAAGAAACTTCACCGTTACTCTTTTAAAATGTGTTACAATGTTTCGTAAAATTATATGAATTATAAAATTGAATGTGGATATCAGTATTGTATTGTCAATTAAGGGGCAAAGGTCAATTAAGAATTAAAGAAGAAAAAGGCTATGCAGACTACTAACTTTGTTCAATGAATCGCTTAACCCAATTAGTCATTGAGGTGTTGGAAAATTCCTTGGCAGCTTGCGATCCACTAGCAGGTAAGAAAATGAAAGAAAAAACATTTATTGAGATACGTTAAGACTGACGAGGAGCTGCGAGCTGGAGAGCGTGGCTAAGTACTAGCAGCCGCACAGGTCAATCCATCAGGTTAAGCTACGCTTCCCGGGGCTGGCCGTAGATGGGTGACCATCTTTACATACCGAGACTCCTTCGTGCCTCGGAAAGCACGTTAAGACGTTGGTACCGGCTGTCATTTGTGCATCTTTGACAGTCGTTACGGGTCGACAGAAGCCCGATAATCTGACAGCCAGTCTTACCAAGGGGTATCGTATTGCCCAGTTACTGGGTTGTGGAGGTCAGATAGGCAGTCGCTCCATGTAAAATACTGGTATTCAGCTGCATCCGCTTAGACCAGAAGCCAACCCCAACATAGTTGGGAAAAGGCTAGGCAGAATGTTTTTTTCACGAGATTATAAACCGTGCCATAGGTTCAATAACCCAATTCTGTCTGAAGTTTCTTATAAATTGCAGTAGACGACAAGTTGGCAGGATTAATCGAGCCGAATGGCATACATGACGCATTGCCATACTGCTAACCACAGAACAGTTAAATATCTGTTCTGTGCTGCTAACGGTAGAATCAAACATGAGTTACATGAAAAATATAGTTAAAAATTACGTGTTGTTTTCCTTAGGTGCCTTTTCAAGCCATGACAGGCATGTTCTTCTATATCTATGCACACAAAGCCATAAACAACAACTCACATACATACAATGAAACACACAAACACACGCATCATAACTGAAATTATAAATGCGAAAGTATTTATTTGTCAGTGTTTGTTACCTTTTTACGCTTAAACCACTGAGCCAAAATTTTGCATATATTTATGTGGTCAGGCATACAGAAACGGTCATAAGGTACCTTTTATCCTAAAAAAAAGTAGTTTTATTTTCTGTTCTAGAATTAGCTTTCACCTTTAGGACTGAGATTAAGTTCTAAGAAAAACTAAATGAGATAGGTCTTAAGAATATACCTACTGTATTTCTAACACAAAAATACAAGTATTCTAGCATTACTTTATGATTCGACTTAACCTTACTTGTGTTTAAGTCATAACCTCACTAGTTAGGTCAATAAACATAACATGGACCAATAAACACAAGAAAGAAAGTAATCATATCCCTTATTTTGGCTATATTCTTTCTTTATTTTCGTGTGGTTAGTGATTAACTTGGTGTCAGAGTTTTTATGCAGCCTATGGGCTTTTGACGTAGCTGCTCATGTTGTTAAGAAATATCTCTCAGACATGCTGGTTCCTCACGACGTTTTCCTTCACCGATTTTTAAGCCCGTACCGCACTGTAAAATAAGAGGATCGTGGCTTGGGTTTGACCCATGACCTATAACTTGGCATTATGACGGTCTAGGCTATCACTGCCTGATATTATTGAACGTTGAATATGCCTTTAAGTTATTCTTGCACTGCACTGTAAGAGCTATATTATACTAACTGGTCTTTTCAATGTTCAATGTTCGACCCCATCATAGTTGGGAAATATATTGTTTATTTTTAGATCCCGTTTCAGTATCTAAAAAGAAACTTTAATGCATAAACTCCTTTTCGAAATGATTGACTAGCCAATATAATAACACAGAACATACTTAACTTATAGTATAATAATAACATCTATTCCTTCTAACATTTCTTAGTAAATATTATTACATCTTAAAGAAAACATAATATATTAATATGATATCTCTCCAATGTTGTTTTGGGCCTCGAACCCGTTCTGAAAACATATTACGACCGTATGGTATTATTTCTCTATTATATATTTATACATTATACATTTATTTCGTCTGAGCAGATGGAATCGTTTGTAATGGTATTTCGTTTATCTTCAGAATCGTTTGCTTTGTGCGAAAAGAAATACTAGCATGATCAAAAAATTGGCAGCAAATCAGTCATAATAGGTACCTACTCAATCAATCTGCTCAGCTTTACCCAACGTTTTTGTGGTCGGCTTCCAGTCTAACCGAACGCAGGTAAACACAGTATTTAACACGGAGCGACTGCCTATCTGACCTCCACATCCCTATACATCTTGGAAGGACTGGTGTTCATACTTTCGGGCTTCTGAAGACCCGTAACTTCTGTAACAGATCCCCAACGGCTTAACGTGCTTTTCGACGCATGGAGGAGTCTCGGTCTGTAAAAATGGTCACCCATCCACGTTATCCAGTCACCTTCTGTTAGGTATACAAATCATTATGGCCAACTAGCATTTTTTTTTAATTGACAGTTTTCTTAAAAATAAAAGCAAACAGCTTTCGACTTAAACACATTTTTTCGAAGAAAAACTTACTTTAATATCTTTTTGTTTGTAGAAAAATAAAAATGAAAAATAAATTGGAACGCATGGCGTCAAAACAAACTTGAAATAATAAACAATTCTAAGAATATTAAAGGTGTAAGCGTGAAAGGTAATGGATGACTTCATGCCCTTTGATTTCATTCAAAAAACTTAATCCTTTAACAAAATATAAACGCCTAAGCGCAAAGGTAAGTACAGAGGCCAGCACATCAAGTTACCACAATCTGTCAAATTTCTTTGATAGTATTTCAACTTTATTGCACAGACATAAGGTTCATTTTTAATTGAGAAAATTTGACAGTTAGGGATAGCTTGATGCGCTGGCGTCTGTACGTTCATTGATTTTTTCATTAATTGTGGACCGATTTAAAAAAGTCTTGGTATAGACATGGTAGAAAGGGCACGCCACGATAGTGGCGGTAAGGCCCCTCTTTGAGGAGTGGCTAGAGAGGCGTCACGGCGCCCTCACCTTCCGCCTGACGCAGGTCCTCACCGGACATGGATGTTTCGGGAGGTTCCTGCACATCATCAGGCGGGAGGAAACGCCCGGGTGTCACCACTGCGAGGATCGCCCAGAGGACACGGTAGAGCACACGGTGCAAACCTGCCCCGCATGGGCAGAGCACCGCCGTGTCCTCGTAGAGGCGATCGGCGGCGGCGACCTCTCGCGCCCGGCCCTGGTGCAAGCCATGGTCCGGGGCGAGAGGGAGTGGGAGGCAGTCACCTCCTTCTGCGAAAAAGTTATGCTCGCGAAGGAGGTGGCGGGATGGGAGAGAGAAAGGTCCTCCCGTCCCAGCCGCCGCGGGAGACGCTCCGGGCGTCGGGAGCCACGTGACGACTCCCGGCCACCGTAGGCGCGGGCCTGCGGGCGGTGAGTAATGGGTGACTCACCGTCCGATCAGCACCAGACCCGTGCCGTACGGCGCGTATATGTTCCACGCGCGCCTCAAAGAGATGTCAGCATATGAAGGGGCCCCTTAGGGCCAAGCCTGCCGGGTAAGCGGGATTGTCCGAAAGGGTTACCGCTACCCCGGAACATAAAGGGCTACGGAAGGAACATGGATGGGTTTTAGTCAGTAAGAGTCTGACACTCCCTTCCGCTCCACCCAGAGCGGGAGCAGTCATTGGATGATTTCCCAGCCTTAAAAAAAAAAGACATGGTAGAAGAATCTCTTGGGTGGTTGTCCCATTTATTTGTATTAATTTTGCCTAGGCAGTTATTAAGTTACCTTCAATGATAATTATTTATCTAATCCAAATCAATTTGATAAAATTGTAATGCCTGAGAGCACTGTGGTGGCTCAGTGGTAACGGCCGCGACTTACGAGTTATAGATCGTGGGTTCGTGCCCTGCCAGACGCTTTACTTTGTGTTAATTATTTTTCATGACCACTGCTCTCAAAACGGTGAAGGAAAACATCGTAAGAAAACCGGATGTCCTAGAACCAAATCCACACTATATTAATATTATAAATGCGAAAGTAACTCTGTCTGTCTGTCTGTTACCTTTTCACGCCTAAACCACCCAACCGATTTTGCTGAAATTTGGTATGTAGATAGTTTGCATTCATGAAAAGGACATAGGCATATTATTTTTTGGAAATTCAACCCCTAAAAGGGTTACAAGGGGTGGCAAAGTTTGTATGAGAAAAATATTTTTATTGCACATTATTGCATAGGTAGGGTAGGTAGGGTAGGTAGGGTAGGTAGGGTAGTTAGGGTAGGTAGGGTAGGTAAGTTGGTAGGTAGAGTAGGTAGGTAGGGTAGGTAAGGTAGGTATCATAGTTAAGACAGGACAACGTCTGTCGGGTCAGCTAGTATTCAAATATTATGTGACATCTACCAACCTGCACTCCCTCTCACAGAGAGACGGCCTCTGTCCCGACAGTGGGAACATTATAGGCTGATCATGTATAATGCTTCCTATTATAAGATAACTAATTAACTTAACTAAGGTAATAGGGATGGTGACTAAAATTTATTTTTTAATCCGTCAGCGAGATTATTAAAAAATAATGGATACGTATTTTTCTTTTTTTACGTAATCCAAAGATTACGCTAATACATTGAGTTGAAATGTGGCATGACGTCACGAGTATGTAGTTTTTATACTTACTTGTGACGTAGCGAGCCCCAACTCCCAAACTTTAATGCGTTTTATTTTTTTGTTAATATGATAAAGCAAAAAATAAGGGTCTAATATTTTTTTATTATCTGACTGACGGACTTAAAATATTTTCTATTTTTCTGCCTGTTATCATCCCTATTCTTGCAGAATAGACCAGTAGGTATACTCTCCCAAGGTGTAAGGTCAAGTAATTTATTCCTGGTTCTTAAGCAACGATTACACTACCTCCAACGACTTCAAAAAAAGATCAAGTCTATTAAAAGACAGTCGACTTTGTTCCAGTGTCGACGGTGGAAGTCGAAGCCGTGGTGGGGCGGACGGCTTCCCTCCCCTGCGACATCGAGCCGGATTCAAATGAGGACCGGGTGTATATGGTGCTGTGGTTTCGGCATGCTGGGGGAAAACCGCTGTACAGGTTCGTGGATCCCTTTTATTTATAATGTGTGTTTGAAATCATTGAAAAAACAGCTTAACGGATCGCGTGTAGGCTGGTGCAAGCCATGGTCCCAAGCGAGAGGGAGTGGGAAGCAGTCACTTCCTTTTGCGAAGCAGGAAGGTCTGAAGGTGGCGGGACGGGAGAGAGAAAGGTCCTCCCGTCCCAGCCGCCGCTGATGACGCAATGGGCGTCGGGAGCCACGTGAGGACTCCCGGCTACCGTAGTCGCGGGCCTGCGGGCGGTGAGTAATGGGTAGCTCACCGCTCGATCAGGACCAGGCCCGTGACGGACGCCGCGTACCACGCGCGCCTAAAGAGATGTCAGCACCAATGAAGGGGTCTGTTAGGGCCGAAGCCTGCTGGCTTGCTGATTTGATAGATTGATAAGCTGATTTATTATCCTCAAAAAAAATGCGGATCGTGTGTCAATTCGTGTACATCCTGTAATAAATAAAAAACGAATGAACATCCCGTTGTAAAAATCTCGGTGGCATATGTGTACATGTCACCGTTAGATTGTAAAGATCGTTAGATTACAATCTATCTAGCGAGATTGTAAACTATCGATAGATTGTGAACCGTATCATTATGATTGCAATTTGACTCATTATTCTTCGCTATATTGTAATCTACCGAAGTGAAACCGTTAAATTACAATCTGAATAAAAATAATCTCTTTTTTCCATATTTTTTTCTATATAATCTAGTCGTTTCTGGCGTCGTAGGTGGTCACAGTTTTAACCAAACCTAACTATTTTTTTAAATCGATAGATTACAACCAAGCGAAAAATGATGCGTTAAATTGCAATCATAATGATACGATAATATATATCGATAGTTTACAATCTTACTAGATAGATTGTAATATAACGATGTTTACAATCTTACGGTGATATACATAATTATGGAGAAAAAATACGTGTGGAATACAGAACCACTTTCCTCTGTGAAGTGAGTTACTCCTGCGTAACGGGTTGTGGGTTGCATTCCGGGAAGAAATACAATATTTTTTTGGGCTTCAGATATATTTATTATAGCAGCCTAATTGCATAGCAAACACAGCCAATGCCTTTCATTTTGACAGTTCATCAAAATGAATTCCACAGATCAAATTCATTTAAGCGCGTCCCCGAGCAAAGCGCGTCTCGGTAGCCGTTTTTTGTGTTTTTCGGAGCCAACCAAAAGAACTACCAACCAACCAAATACATTATATTTCTACATAATCGTGGTTAGTGACAAACCAGGTACTTACCAGAGTTTTTAAGCCGCAAAGTCAAAGTCAAAGTCAAATCATTTATTCCAAATAGGCACAAGAAAAGCACTTTGTTACGCAGTATTTGTTACGAGTCTGGGTGTTTTCTATCTATAATACGTATGTATTTACAAAAAAATAAAGTATATAACTAGTTTATCAGCCATCTCGTTACCATAACACAAGCATTAGATGCTTAGCTAAGGACTATATGGCGTTGTGTGAAATGTCCAAGGATATTATTATATTATTATTATTACTTTTGAACATCAAAAATGAACAAGAAATATACTTGATTCTAGTCGCCCCTTCCAAATGGTAGTTTCGTGTGGAGAAGAATGGGCAAGAAACTCCACCACTCTTTAAAATGTTTTAAGTACAATGTTTTGAATACATTAAATTATAACATTATATGTGAAGACGATGCACCCAGAATAAAAACAATACACCACAAAAGGTGAAAAGAAAAACACATGTAACAATGGCAGGTAAACTTAATTATGTCATAAGTACATGGTGCTCACATATTTACAAACGTTCTAAAAGTTAATAATAATAACTTAATCAATGTGTGAGAAGTTATTCCAATATAATAAAATAATATGGTACAAATTATAAATTATTACCTAATTTACTTAGCAACCAGTTTGATTTTGTCTAGACATGGTCATCATCCGTCCATGGTCCTTTGACTTAGCTTTACATGCTGTTGAGAAAATCAGTCCTACAATAAATGAATGCAACTAGGTAATATACACACATCAAAAGTGTCTAGGGATCAACATATATTTTTGCAATAACTTTTCTCTTGATTGATATTAATTTAAATTTTCTTTAAGGATTCATCAAATAAAGTGTTTTCGTTTGTCACAGTAACGATAAACCAAGTCACCTTTGCATTAATAAAGAAATTTGCCATTTTCCTAATAAAGGGATTTTTGACATTTGAACCACTAACATTAAAGTTCGAAAAAAAGACTGAAATAACAGTTTTCTTTAAAATTTTATTGGGTAACTTAAACAATTAATAATCCGTGTTTCTACCGCGAACACTAACAACACAAGAACATCGGTTTGGCATACTCAAAATGAGTTCATCCAAATCACGCTGTGGAATGGCCGCCCATGTTCGTTGCAACAACAAAAAAAGGTCTTCTTGCTACAAGTCAGAGTGTTATCAGTCGACTTTGGACACGTTACCGAAGCACTGGTACCGTGGCTGAGCGCCATGAAGGACGGTATCGCTGCACCACACGGAGACAAGACCGATACATTCAAATCTTAACTCGAAGAGCTCCAACAATAACCGCCATGATGTTAGCCGTGAGGCTTCATCACTCTTCAGGGAACTTAATTAGCGACCAAACAGTCAGAAACCGCTTGCATGAAGTGAACCTTCATTCCCGAAGACCGCTACGGGTATCACCTATAGCAATGCACAATCGTAGGATTCGATATCAATGGGCTCTTGAACACAGAAATTGGGCAGAAGAACAATGGCGTTTCGTGTGCTTTTCTGATGAGTCTCGTTTTGGTATGAGACCGGATACAAGACGTATACGACACTGGAGAACCCCTGGACGCCAACAGCGATTAAAATCCTGCCAGGAAGTCCATCCTTATAGTGGTGGAACCATCATGGTATGGGCGGGTATTTGGATCGGCGGAAGAACTGAGTTGATTTGGATCAGAGGCAACCTCAACGCTCAAATTTATGCTGAGACGATTGTATCTGACGTCATCGTTCCTCTACAAGTGCAAATCGGTCCCTTATTTCAGTTAATGCATGATAATGCACGACCGCACACCGCAAGAGTTGTAAGACAGACTCTCGCCGCAGCTAACATCAATGTCCTGCCCTGGCCTGCTCAGTCGCCAGACTTGAACCCGATTGAGCATGCATGGGATATGCTACAGAGAAGAGCTCTGCCGAATATGGAGGGTATCCAGTTGCAAGAAGACCTTTTTTTGTTGTTGCAACGAACATGGGCGGCCATTCCACAGCGTGATTTGGATGAACTCATTTTGAGTATGCCAAACCGATGTTCTTGTGTTGTTAGTGTTCGCGGTAGAAACACGGATTATTAATTGTTTAAGTTACCCAATAAAATTTTAAAGAAAACTGTTATTTCAGTCTTTTTTTCGAACTTTAATGTTAGTGGTTCAAATGTCAAAAATCCCTTTATTAGGAAAATGGCAAATTTCTTTATTAATGCAAAGGTGACTTGGTTTATCGTTACTGTGACAAACGAAAACACTTTATTTGATGAATCCTTAAAGAAAATTTAAATTAATATCAATCAAGAGAAAAGTTATTGCAAAAATATATGTTGATCCCTAGACACTTTTGATGTGTGTATTTCTTGTCATAATCAGTAGGTATAAAACGTTAAGCTTCATTGCCACAAATTGCCTATATTGGTAGCAATGCTTGCGATAGCTGCAACTAAAGTAATAAAACATGCCTCCTATCGATCGCCCTAGGAAGCGACCGCGGAATTTTATTTATATCAAGCTTACATATAAACTTGACTCCTCCGCCCGCGCTCACACGTAGTTGACGTGCACAAAGTTCCTCCGTATCAAAAAAAAAAAATATTACTTACTAAACCGAAGCAAATTGAGTACTTGTACAATATCATAAAATCTGTGAATACTTAGTGAAATGTGTTTGCTATAATCACAATATAGTAATTGAGTAAAGTTAAACAAATACTGCAAGTCATTGTCGTCGCATCGCAAGTAAACAATCAGTGAGTCACCTAGTGTCTTCGCTCCAATTCGTCGGCTGGCGGTGAGTCAGACAACGCACGACGACCCAAAACGCTACCTTATATGGTCATAAACTCCACCACAGTTTGCCCGAAGCGACACACCCACTGGTGGAATACATCGGCAATTTTCGTCACAACAGCGTGAGACATCGTAGCAGGTTAAGACTTCCTTCGGACTGTCGAGTGACGAGTTGTGAGTTCGAATCCGAGGACGTGCAATTGCTTTTTGGTTTTTCACTTTTTGTGGTTTTTTTTTTTTTAATTTTATTTTTTTTGTTCTTTGCCCGCAAAAGGGAGCTATTATTGTTGTTCTGTTCTACTAAATCCTACAAAAAGGTGAAACAATGCCACTTAATCGAACTCCTTTAAGGACACCCACTCACTCTGAGCCAGAAACCGAATTGAGCTCAGGCTCTCTAACTCAGACCCTTATAGAAAAACTTAGCCCTTCGGCTGTTCCTGAAACCGAACATAATATAACTACTCGTAAACGTAAACATGTTAATGACTATTCTACTTTTATGAAGGAGATCCATGATATGTTGAAAACTCATACAGTCCAAATGGACAGCAAGTTAGAGTCTATACAGACTACAATGAAGGAGATAATTTCACAGAACACTGAAATAAAAGAAAAATTAACCACTATGGCTAAGCAATATGATGATATTGTCATTAGAACAGAGAAGCTGGAAGCTGAGAGGAGATCTGATTTTAACTATATTATTCAGCTAGAAGATCGAATTGACAACCTGGAAAGGATGTCATGCCTGTCGAAAATGGAAATAAGAAATATCCCGAAACCACCTGGAGAATCTAAGGAAAATCTGTACAAAATTGTCACAGAAACGGCCACGGTTCTCGGTGTATCCATCCAACGACATGAAATTAAAGATTTGTTCCGGCTAAACAAGAAGGAAGGCGTATCACCAATAATAGTAGATTTTACGAACACGCATATTAAGGGCAATTTCATTAAAAATGCACGGGACTTTAATAGGACTAATAAAGAAGATAAGTTAAACACCTCACATATAAAATTAGAGGGCCCTCCTAAGCCGATATTCCTGTCTGAGTGCCTAACACCAAAAGCTCAGCATCTCTTCTACCTTGCTAGAAAATTCGCCAAAGAGAATAAATATATGTTCTGCTGGACTTCTCTCGGCAAAGTATTTCTTAGGAAAAGTGAGGGAGAAAAGCAAATTCTTATTAAAAACGAAGCAGACATAGAGCTCCTACGTCAAGCAATATGACTAGCAGAGTATCTATGTACCTATTGTCCTACAAACCCAAATTATAATCATGAGTTTTTTATTCTTGAATTATGCATGCTTTTAGTCCAATCAAAATTATCTTATGTGTTCACATTGTTAGTAATTAAGTATATCTGTCATTGTTCCGTCTACTGTTCAACTACTTACATTCACCACACATCTAAACAAAACACCCACACATTATTTTTACTAAAACACAAAACACTTTCGTATCTTTCATTGTGTGCCTTTAATACAGCATATTTTGCGGCCTGTGATGTTCCGACGATTTGTCTTTGCTATACCATTTCTACTAGTTCTGTTTCCGTTTCTACCTATAAAGAATATGGTTGAAATACAAGGTATCGCAAATGACATTGACGATGTAGTCAGTGTCGGAAATGCTATAGCTATTGACATTCCGGAGCACTGCAAGGCTGCCTTTAACACAGGTGCAAAAGCATTCTCAGTTCTAAATCAAAATATCAGAAGTCTAAACCGTAACTATGACGGGTTGGCTGTTCTCCTCAAGAGACTAGACATCAATTACGATCTTATTATGCTTACAGAGTCTTGGTTATCCGAAAACTCGATCATACCTGAAATGGTAAACTACTCTACTCACAGCACTAAATCCCACATTAATCAAAATGATGGTATCGTAATATACCTGAAAGATAGTATACACGCGAATATCTATGAACCAAATTGTTGTCAAGAAGTAAATTGCCTTGTGACAACAATCAACAACGATTTAGCTATTGTATCAATATACAGACCTCCAGCATTCAAAAACCTAGATCCCTTTCTAAAGTCTTTAAACAAAATCTTGTTCAGTATTAACCAATATAAAAACATAGTTCTAATGGGTGATTTAAATATTAATATTAAACCTGATCAGCTTAACCCTAAACATACGGAATACTTAAATCTGCTTGCGTCTCACGGCCTTCTTCCCACACACACTCTGCCGACTAGAGAATCAAACTGTCTTGACCACTGCTTCGTCAAAACAAAACTAAAACCGTTGACTGTAGTTTGTAATTCAACCCTAACTGACCACTCAAGTGTTATGATATCATTACCTATGAAAATGAAAAATAGACCCAAAAAAAACCCCTTTCATACAAAAACCGACTACGATGCGGCTATTACAGACCTAAAAGAGATTAACTGGGAAGAAAGGTTTCATAATGACGACCCAAATGCAATGATGAACGTATTCTTGAAAACCATCAGAGACATCCTTTCGAATAACACGCACACCGTCAAAACGCCTAGGCGACAAATAATCGTCAAGCCTTGGATTACACCAGGTCTATGTAGGTGTATGAGAAATCGCGATCAACTCCACCAAAAACTTAGAAATGACCCAGAAAACCTAACCCTTACAATAACTTACAAGCGCTACCGAAATACATGTAATAATATACTAAAAAACCTTAAAAACAAATATTTTAAAACAGAATTAGCTAAGTCTAGCAACGATATAAAAAAACAATGGGGATTGGTAAAAGAAATGGCTGATTTAAACAGCTATCCAAAAAAGCCATCAGAGCTTCTGTCCACTAATTCAACACATCAGGACGCGTTAAATAACATAAATAGCTACTTTGTCAATGTCGGTAGTAATTTGGCAAATACCATCCTGTCCAGGACCCTCACAAATGAGATAGACCTAAGCAGGCGGTGTAGACCAAAACCGTATAATGGAACCCTAAACTCTTTTGTGCTTCTCCCAACAGACCAATTTGAAATTAAAGATATAATTGCTAACTTAAAAGCTAAGAATTCCACGGGATGGGACGGTGTCTCCACGTTATTTATTAAAAGAGCAGTGGATTTCCTTATTGCACCACTAGCACACATATGTAATGCTTGTTTTTCCAAAGGAGTCTTTCCAAAAGCCCTTAAAAAATCTGTCACTATTCCTATATATAAAGCAGGAGACAAAACTTTGGTGTCGAATTATAGACCAATCTCCCTACTACCTAGTTTTTCAAAAATTTTAGAAAAACTAATAAATAGGAGGTTAAAACACTACCTAGAAACTCATAATCTTCTCTCAGGTAATCAGTTTGGGTTCAGGGAAAAAATATCAACCGCTGACGCTCTTCACAAACTAACTTCGTATGTTGTCGAAAACATGGATAGGGGACAGAAGTGTCTAGGTATATTCCTAGACCTAGCCAAGGCCTTCGACACCGTCTCTATACCCATCCTCCTGAACAAACTGAATACCTTAGGAATTCGAGGTATACCTCTACAACTTTTCCAAGACTACCTGACAAACCGGAAACAGGTTGTAAAAATTGATAACAGCATAAGCCAAGAGGAAAATGTCACCTTCGGAGTGCCTCAAGGCAGTGTGTTGGGTCCTACGATGTTTCTCATATACATTAATGACCTCTGCAATTTGCATTTACAACAGGGTCAAATAATAACATTTGCAGATGATACAGTATTATTGTTTAGCTCTAACACGTGGAAGGATGTAACCGAAGCAGCAAATGAAGGTTTTGCATTAGTAACCTCTTGGCTTGACAATCATCTATTGACACTTAATTTTGACAAAACGAAATATATGACATTCACAATTAACAGTAGAACTCAACCGTCTCATAACACAATAAACATACAAACTCACCATTGCAACAATCGAAGTACCTGTCATTGTAACCCAATCACGAGAACCAATTCCATAAGATATCTCGGTGTTATAGTAGATCAAAACCTAAACTGGAAAGAACACGTCATTAAAGTAAATAACCGCGCAAGAAAGCTAATATATATTTTTTAAACTATCAGAAATGCATGTGACGTTAAGCTACTAATAAAAATATATTTATCACTATGCCAATCTATACTGACATACGGCCTGAATGTATGGGGAGGAACTTCAAAAACAACCATTTTGTCTGTCGAAAGAGCCCAACGCATGGTACTGAAAGTAATTTCTCGCAAAAAATACACTTATCCGACACACCTACTTTACACAGACCTAGGAGTCCTTACGGTGCGAAAATTATTTATTAAACAAGTGATCATGGCACAACATAAATTAAAACCACATTTTACTAAAAGGCGGCGATTAGATATAGTTTATAACATACCCAGATTTAGAACATCTTTTGCACACAAATTTCACAATTATCTCGGTCCTAGCCTCTACAACAAAATAAGTAAAGATCTAAAATTGAAGAATCTTGATAGCCAAACATGCAAAAAAGCTATTGAAAAATATCTGAAAGAACTAGACTATAACAGCACTGAAAATCTACTGTAAAACGATATTAGGCACTTAAATAAATGAAAATAAAGCACACTTAACTGCACACATACAGAAACATACATAAAACACATACACAATACATATACCCATACCCAAACACAGACAACTCCAATAATTTGTTACTTAATTAATATAATGATCTGTACTTACGATGATCATTACCTATACAGTATGTAATCAAACTATAGATATGTGACTTGTAAGGAACCTTGTGGGAATCTGTTGTTCTGAGGTTGAGGAAGACTATCCGCTCGTGATACAGTTTTATACTAGTACGAGGGGATAGGGCGAATCAGTCTAAAGGCAACCAAACCATCTTAATATTGTACCATATCACATACTTAATATTGTACCTGTCTATTTTGTGTTTATTATTAAGTTACTCTGTATGGTTGTCTCAAACTCGTGAATAAATTATTATTATTATTATTATTATTAAAAAAAACTGGTAGTAAATGACATTTTAAATTTAGTACAATTTTGTTTATGCAGCCATTTATTAATTGAGATAAAATCAACTTTATGGCGCAGCGTCGCGATTCTAAGTGACTGGGGAGTTTCCGGGTATTACCCAGCGACGAGAAATTTTAAGAAATTTTTCGGATTTTTCAAGCCTCTGAATAGATGACTATCTTATGGCTTTAGATGGCTTTGAAAATGAAATAATGAACAACTTTTGAACTAAAAATATTGTCTATTTTGTGTATGAAAGTCTTCGATTGATTCTTTCAAAAATAGAGATGAAAGTATAAGAGAATCATTTGTCAAAAAAAAAAAATTGGCCGTCTGTTTAAATCGGCTTATTAACATTTAGTAATATTCAGTCAAAAAAAAAGCGAACATACAAAACCAAAGTCATCGAATTTCGAAATTAAAGTTACTTTTCACTTTGGAGAGTATTTTTTGGCTGTCGGTTGTTTTTTTGTAAACAAGTTTCACAGTTCATATTTAGTACGAAACAGAAATCCTTGACATTATTTCATCAAAATATTCAAGGTTTTTCTTCCAAACAATTGGAGATTGAATTGTTTTTGGAAAAAACAATGTATGACATTATTTGTTTTACTGAGCACTGGTTAAAAGATTATGAAATGTTAATTAACTACGAGAATTATAGTTTGGCCAGTTGCTTTAACCGTAAATCAATGCTGCGTGGTGGTTCACTAATCCTAATTAAAAGTTGTATTAAATCAAAAACCCGTGAGGACATAGTTGAACTATCGGTTGAGCATAGCATTGAACTGTCTTGTGTTGAGCTCGATAAGCATGTTATAGTGTGTGTTTACAGACCCCCTAATTATCAAAACTATCCGATATTTGAGGCAGTAATGGAAGATGTTTTGGCAAAACTTGCTATTGGTAATAAATCAGTAGTTATCTGTGGGGACTTTAACATTAATATTTTAGAACTAATTCAAATACGAGTAGATTATTAAATTTGTTTAAATCATTTAATTTGTCAAATGTGTTTGTAGAACCAACCCGAGTAACTATGTCTACTGCTACATGCATTGATAATGTTTTTTGTTGTTGCGACTATTTAAATAAATCCATCATTAATTATCTCCCTTCTGATCACAGTGGTCAAACTGTAACTTTTCAGTCCAACACACCTATACAAAAAATCGAAATACAATCCAGACCAATAACATCTGTTAATTTAAATAAATTTAATGTCACATTAAATTGTAAGTTAAGCGATCAGGAACTTTCTTTGAAAAATATTAATATTTTATATAAAGAATTCTTTACGGTAGTGCAAACCGAATTTAATAATTGTTTCAAGAAGACCACTAAAAGTATCAACCCTAAATTTATATTTAGTGACTGGGCCACTAAAGGACTCAGGAAAAGTAGGGAAAGACTTTTCGAGCTTTATGGCCTTAAGCCTTTTATTAACACAGAATCTTTTAATAAGTATGTTTCTACATACTCAAGAATTTTTAAAAACACTTGTAAAGCAGCTAAAGCCAAATACATTAGTAACAAGGTTAAATCAGCTGAAAATAAAATAAAGACGGTTTGGAAAATTATCAATAACGAAACGAACAGGAGCAAAAGACATAGTTCTGATTACGTACTGGAGACGTCATGTGGTTCCATTTGTGATAGCAAACAAGTAGCTCAAGAATTTGTAAATTTCTTTACCAGTATTCCCCTAAAAACTACTGAAACTCTAAATTCCTCGCCTTCCCTCTCTTTTGATTTATTAAAGGCAAACGTTTCAGCCTGCCTAATTGATTTCAACTTTAAGCATGTTAACCCCATAATAGTACTTAAAACTTTTAAACAAATTAAAATCAAATTGACCGAAGATCTTTGGGGAATGTCCAGTAAAGTCTGTACCTCGATCATTGAGACGATAGCACCTTATTTAGCTTTCATATTTAATTTATGTGTGGATCAAGGCATCTTCCCGGATTTAATGAAATACAGTAAGGTAATACCACTTTTCAAATCCGGGGACAGTAAAGACACCAATAATTATAGACCCGTATCCGTGTTGCCGGTTTTCAGCAAGATCTTTGAAAAGATAATGCTTAATCAAATGCTTAATCATTTTAACACGAATAAAATACTTAACGATCAACAGTATGGTTTCACCAAAGGACGTTGTACAACTGACGCTGGTGTGACCTTATTAAAACACATTTTCAATGCGTGGGAAGAGGCTCAAGACGCCATCGGAATCTTTTGTGACCTCTCCAAGGCATTTGATTGCGTTGATCACGAAACCTTGCTGTTGAAGCTAGAGCATTACGGACTTGGAAAACTTGCGCTTAGTTTGGTAAAATCTTATTTAAACGATAGACAACAGCAAGTTCAAATAAAAGGTGTCAATTCACTCGGTTTAAAAGTAAAAATGGGTGTGCCACAAGGTTCTATATTGGGTCCTTTCCTCTTTTTAGTATACATAAATGATCTTCTCCATTTACTAAAAAATCAACCACAAATGGTGTTATTTGCTGATGACACTTCTTTAATTTTTAAGATAGATAGACGTGCAAAAAATTTTGACGACGTAAATAACGCCCTACTGCAGGTCCAAAATTGGTTCACTGCAAATAATTTAGTATTAAATGGAAAAAAAACGAAGTGCATTAGATTTTCTTTACCAAATGTAAAAAGTAGTGATTGTGAGATAGTATTGAATCAAGAGAAACTTGAATTTGTCGATAAAACTGTTTTCCTGGGGATCACGCTCGACTCAAGGCTACAATGGGGTCCTCATTTAACATCTCTTGCAGGACGGCTAAGTTCTGCAGCATATGCTGTCAGAAAGATCCGTCAGTATACTGATGTAGATACCGCGAGGCTAGTCTATTTTAGTTATTTTCATAGTATTATGTCTTACGGTATTTTACTTTGGGGACGAGCTGCAGACATCGAGTCTATTTTTATTCTGCAGAAAAGAGCTATCAGAGCCATTTATAATCTTCGTAGGCGCGATTCTCTAAGGGAACGGTTTAAGGTTATTAACATCATGACTGTACCTTGTCAATATATCTATGAAAACATCATGTACGCACGGAAAAATCTGCATCTTTTTAGTAAAAGAGGTGAAAGACACAACTATTTCACTAGAAATAGGGACCAATTAGTTCAACCAGGTTTCAGGCTGGCTAAAGTAGATTCATCTTTCATGGGGTACTGTTTAAAATGTTACAATAAAATACCTCCCCACATTCTTGAACTTAATGAAACAAAATTTAAAACTTGTATAAAACGCACACTATGCAGCCAAGCGTATTATAAATTGGGAGATTACATTGCTGATAAAAATGCTTGGGTCAATGCTAGTCCAGCTCCACAAGGGCGCATCAACTAATTTATTAGACTACTGAAAACTGTTGGAGCTGCGGAAGATCAACAACAACAAAAAAACATCTTTGCATTGTATAAATTCAATCTCTTAATATTGTATAACTGCTTAGCACATATGTGAGTACTATGTACCTACTATAAAGCGACCAGTCTCTGGGTGCGTCTTTCATTGACTTGAATATGCCCTGGTGGCTGAGAGTATGCCATGCTCACTTTAATGTCTCGCTGATGGTGGCGTGTGTGTTGGATCATTTAGCTCCCTTCAAAATGGTTGAGCTGAATGGTGCTAATATATGCGTCATGTTCGTGAACGGGCGCTGTCAGTGGAGACTGGTCATCTCTTAGCGGCTAAGGCTTGTTTTAATTTAATTATTGAATAGTTTTTACATATTTTATATCTGATGCTTTTAACGTTCTGCATCGTTCTCACATGTATAATATTAATATGAACTATGTAACAAATATTTTGTAACCATATTTTGTTTAAAAGAGTGTCCATGGAGTTTCTTGCCCGTTCTTCTCCATAGGTACCTACTCCTTTGGAATGGGCAACTAGCTTCATTTCTCGGACTGACCGACACCTTGACAATTCAAAAGTGCCTGTAATTGGTTTATTTGAAATAAATACTTTGAGTTTTGAGTTTTGAGTTTTTTTTTTACGACCTGCAAGTATTTGTTACGGGTCTGGGTGTTTTTCTATCTATAATATGTATGTATTTACAAAAAAATATGTAAATAAGTAGTTTATCAGCCATCTCGTTACCATAATACAAGCATTCGGTTGCTTAGCTTGGCGTTGTGTGAAATGTCCAAGGATATTATTATTTATTAAGTTTTATTTAATGATATCCAATGTAATAATTTTTTTAACATGCCAATTTTAAAAGTTGAAGAGGTTAATTTAAAATACAGTTTGTCTATTCTGAACAAATCTCACCGTGTAGACCTAGGTGAAGTGAACGTGAAGCGAGCGGTCGTTCTACCTAATGCTCGACATTGACACTATTGTCAGCTGTGGTCAGCTCACTTTAAACTCACTTCATCTACGGTTTCAAGGTGAGATTTTTATAGAATAGTACTACTGATCCATACTATGCCACTGCAAGGCAAATCCGTCCGTCGCATACAGGGAAAGTATGAGCGATGGGATCACGACGCTCTGGCTTAAGACGAGCCGGACTTCTACTAATTGTAAGCCATGATTTCCACACGATGATTTCCGTTCTACACTATGCGTGACGATACGCGGTCTCCACTCCAGGACTCGTCTGCTGTAAGCGGGATTGTCCGAAAGGGTTACCGTTACCCCGGAACATAAAGGGCTAAGGAAAGAACATGGATGGGTTTTAGTCAGTAAAAGTCTGACACTTCCTTCCGCTCCACCCAGAGCGGGAGACGTCATTGGATGATTTCCCACCCTCAAAAAAAAAAGGACTCGTCTGCTCGTCCGGCCGTCGGACCTTCGACAAACATGGCCAGCCATCTGCCACTTAAGTTTGCTTATTCTGCAAGCTATGTTGGTAACTCTCACAGACCAGATAAAGAGGTTAGAATGGAAGTAGTTCCTGATTTGTATTAGAACGCGTGTCGCCGCATGTCTCCCACTCTTGTCTCTCCACTACAAGCAAGAGATAATACGTACGCGCATTACGCACACAAATAAACCACACGCACTTACATCGCGTGTTTACTATTGGTTGTCACACTAACGCAAATACTGCTCTGGACGTACACTCACACACGTGTAAAAGCAATTTATTTCTCATATATGTTACGGCCACCAAAAGGTCGATTAATCATATCGATAAAATTACTGTAGTTTAGTTAATTAAAGAATTGCATTTTTTCAAGTTGCGGATACGGTACGAATAACTTCCTAATTACATATAAATAAACTTAAATCAAAGACAAATTAAGGGGGAACATCCGATACTGCCAGGAAATTTAAATTTTCTTTAGTTTTATGCTAGTTGCAGCTCTGTTTTACGGCATAATAATAGAAAGAAAGAAAAATAGCATTTTTAATAACATAAAACGTAAAACAATGCTACAATATGCAAAAAAACTATAAAGAAATTTTCAAATTTCACGTCCATATCGAATGCTAAGTCGAATTAACATAATATAATCTAATTAATTTATTGTGAACTACTCCGTGAAAAAGTATTTATTAATTTTATCATGTTAATTTATGAATAATATCTGTGCCCGCCGGTTTCACCCGCGTTACATAATCATTTTCTGCAAAATGTTGCGATCATAAATTGTGCTACATTTAGTAGTACCTATCCATTCAATTCTACCAGTTGCTTCAAACCACAGTTTTCTTGTAACAGGATCTTATGGACAATTAAAAAAAAAGTGTTTGCATCGTAAATTAGATTTTAGACGAAAAACCAACTAAGAAACTAAATTAATAATCCACATTATACAATAATTGGTGTTAATATAAACAAAGTTATTTTCATTGTTATATTACTGACAATAATCATTCGTATACACATCTTAATATCGACATAGTTTGCAATTTGGTACAACACTATCGACGCGCATAGATTTCCCAGAATTGAAGCTTTGAATCGACGCACGCGACGTTCGCAGGGAACGCAATACATTGCGCGACCGCTCACGTCGTGCAAGATCGTACCAATGTAATGCAAGCAATGTATAATTGTGCATCTGAATGCGATTTTATCGTTTTTGTCTACAAACTACATAATACTTTTGTAATAATTACAAATATCACTCGTATTTTAAGGTTTTTGGAGTTACCGGTGAAAAGAAATCCCTCCTCGGGCCACATTACACTCCTGACTTCTTTTCCGACACGTTATAATTGGGCAAGACGGCATAATTCTTTTTTTCCGCGGAGAATTGAACGCTTTCACAATAAGAGCGTGACTGTTGACCGGTGATTCTAATTTCGGTTGGGTTTGGAGCGCCCGCGCAAATGTGTGGCGCGCCTGTCCCGCCCACAAGGCCCTTCTAACCTCTAACTGTTCTGTGGTAACTCTGGATCAATTCCGGATATTTTAATTCCTAATTTTTTTCTTCAAAGAGACTCCGAACACGTCAGTATTGTCTAAGAGATACTTAGAAAGTAGACTCAGCTTAACTTATATTTTTTCTTTAAGTACTTACTGTATTTGCACAGCGTCCTGAACCGGTCGACGTCATTACGTCGTCGGCGCCTGCTGTCACTGAAAACCAGCGCTGAGGCTCTGTCTTGCATAGGGTCGCAGCATAATGCTAAGCGATAGCCGTTTTGCGTGGATGTGACGCATGTTTCCCCCAACCCTATCTCAAACTCAAACTCTAAAGTTGCTAAATACTACAAAACAATTTAGACAATAAACCCCAAATGACCTAATTTTGTTCCTTTATTCCGTGATTATGAAGCCTGAATGGACTCACGGCTCATTATCCCGTAATAACATGATATGAAAGAGAATAATGTCCCATGTTTGTGTTAACACGACGAGAGGAAATTCAGAAGGTAGGTACATATACAATTACTATAACACGGTAATTCCCACGGGATCACAAGAGTCACGGGATACATGAACAGGAAAAACAAAAAACATTAAATACAATAAAGTCAATAAATAGTCATAGTCAAAAATGCATAATTATAATAAATGGTCGTTCAAAAATGCATCTACAGTATTATAACGTTTGCCAATTAATAATTTGGTCAGAGCTTTTTAAACTTATAATATTATTTATTTATTTAAACTATTCGCACACAATAAAGGTACAAAGGCGGACTTTGCAGAGGCGAAATTTTATTCAACACTTTAGGTGCTATACCATTAAAACGCTACAAATCCGTAAAAGTCAAATAATTTTATTTTATAACTTGATTATGCCAGTTTTATATGTGTGATGTCTTGTTTTATATCTCTTGGTAAATACTTATTCTTCTAACTTTTCTGCTTAATGCTCTTTGTTTATATGGCACTTGCAGGAGTGGTAATGGAGTGTTTTGTCAGATTTAAGAGCCATTGTGTAGACGCGTGGCTTAGATGGTACCATCATGGTTGCTTTCTTGAATCCAGTATTTATTTTGCTCCTTGTTATTAGTGGTCACACACACACACAAACCTCTAAGTTTACGGTTTTATGTGCGTATTGTATAATAATTATAACTTGCTTTAAAATCGGTGGAGGAAAACATCGTGCGGAAACCAGCATGTCTAAGAGATATTTCTCAACAGCATGTGAAGCTAAGTCAGAGGCCCATGGGCAGCATAAAAACTCTTACACCAGGTTAGTAACTAATTGCACGAGAAGAAGAAGAAGTCACAAGTGCGACATCTAGCGTGAGATACAGGGTTCTGTGTTGGGGTCGAACAAAATGTAAAATACCTCGTTAGTCTAGTAAAGTTGCAAGCTCTACTGTTGAGTATAAGTTCCTTAGTTCAATTCCAAGAAGATCACCAATTTGGTCATAATATTTCCTCCTAGGGCGTCCCCCCCTCCGGCTATTGTACTCACATCTCCATATTGACATGCCAAAACCTTCATTTTCAAATCGTATATCTTCTAAGTGCCAATAATAATAACAATTATAAATATAATTATATCCTTGGACATTTCACACAACGCTATATAGTCCCAAGCTAAGCAACCTAATGCTTGTGTTATGGTAACGAGATGCCTGATAAACTACTTTTATGAATGTGAACAACTTTCACTATGGGACCAACTCTGAAATCAAGAAAACATTTTCAGAGTTGGTCCCATAGTGAAAGTTGTTCATATTTATGGGTAGAACACCCTGCGAAAATTTGGCCGGTCATTGAAAAATAACCCGGTATATATATATATTTGTGAATACATAAGTACATATTATAGATATAAAAACACCCAGACCCGGAACAAATACTTACATTGACCCCATGTTCTTTTCTTAGCCCTTTCTATTCCGGAGCAGCGGTAACCCTATCGTACAATCCCGCTGATCACACTGACAGTCCTTAAACGGGGTTTATGAGCTGATTGCGTTCAGCTACATTGGTGAAATCCGCCCTAAGACACACCGCAATCAAACAGCGACGTTTCTAAGCTGATTAACGACATGTCAATCATACAGTGGATGTAGGCGTGTTCCGGGTAATAATGCCTATGTGACGGATGACGTCTCAAGTCGGACGTTTGTAGACGATGTTGTCGTTTCACAGCGAGTGAGTGATAAGCGATTTAGTATTGGACACTTGTAACAGTAGAGCTTCTAGACCTGTAAGCGGGATTGTCCGAAAGGGTTACCGCTACCCCGGAACATAAAGGGCTAAGTAAGGAACATGGATGGGTTTTAGTCAGTAAGAGTCTGACACTCCCTTTCGCTCCACCCAGAGCGGGAGGAGTCATTGGATGATTTCCCAACGCCAAAAAAAAAAAAAATAGGCACGTGAATGGCGCTTTTGAACGTCGAAATTAACATAAAAAATAGAATTGATTTTAGTTGCGTCTACCAAATCTTCTTCGTATGGAGAAAATTGAACAAGAAACTCCAGCTTTACAATGTTTTGTATCCTATAATTATATGAGAAGACGATGATCATGTTTTTTGTTGACGGGGAAAAGTTTAAAAAAGCGCCTGGACTTTCGAGGATAATACCAGGAAGGGTGGGTTTCTTACTTCACTAAAACCACCCCGGCGATCACCATGACCCCGTTACCTCTTAAAATATCACTTAGGATAGAAATACTTCATCACAAAAGTTAAAAAAGAAAAAAAAATAGCAATGACAGGTAAATTAACTTTGTTTGAGTTCAAAGTTATAGGGGCGAGCTAATTACATCCACCGGGCACGAATCAAGACCCCTTAATTTCCTTTATTATTAACATTCTCTATTAGATTTAATGGCATAATATACACAATGGCATATTAAAGCGAAATCGTTTGTGTTTGATTCATGTTAAAACTGCATTTTCCAAAAAAAGAACCCTTTTTATGTTTAATAGCTTTATATGAAAACAGAGTCGACACAAAGTCCCATTTCAATTACATTCACAAATAAACATCCATCATTAAATCCACAATCAAAATCACTAAAAACTACCCACAAAATCAGAAAATAGGTACAAAATTCAAACCATAAAGATAGATGAGTAGAATTTACCTATCACACGAGCGATAGCTTTAATGTACGAGTAAGCCCGGAACGATTGTCAATCGATTGTCGTTCCGATATGGCGGATATCGATAATCCGTTTTGCGGAGCGCGCCCTCGTTAGGGTGCATCACTAACGAGAATGGGTGCCGCCCTAGCTGTTCTAATTTTGAAATATTCACAAATATTTTGTTGTCATATGAGGGTTTGCTATTTTTAGAATATTTTTGTTTTGTTTAAAAATGGAACAGTACAGATATTGTTTGATCAAATTGGAAGTTTAGTGATAGAGTCTTACAGCCGTGGCTTAAGGGTATGTACCCAGAAGAGCGGTGGCCGTCACGTAGCGTCCGCAATTTACCAGCGAATAACGTCAATGAAACTTTACTTATAAAAATGAGTTAGTGTGTGGAACGCTTCCAACTAGATGAACCGATGGCCTTAAGAAGGTGGCTGGGATATACTGAATGCGGAAAGCCGAGGACAGGCTGTTGTGGCGAGGCCTGAGTGAGGCCTATGTGTTCAGCAGTAGATTGGCTATAGGCTGACTTAGTTGATTACTGATATCGGTGACGGAAGTGGCTCTTGTGGTCGCAAAACCAACCAGGCAGTCGATTACAGCCAAAATATAAATTATCCCAACACAAAATGAAAATTACCTTCCATACGAGTATACTGAGTTTTCTATTTGACATATTGTTTTATCTAGTCTAACAAAATGAAAAAATGAGATTGGAAGGGAAACAGACAAGACAAAGAGGTAGTTTATTTATAACCCGCGCGACTCGTAAACATTTACCGTACTGAGAATTGGGACAGCTACCCTAGAAACTATTTTGTTTTATACTCGCTATATAACCTGGCTACGCTCAGGGGGCGAAATTCAATAAGAAGAAATAGGATTTTCTATCTATGAAATAAAATAGGCTTCAGAAATGAGGCGTCTTTGAGGTTAAGCTACGCTTGTCGCGGTCAATGTTTGGATTGGTGACCATTTTATACAATAGAAACCCTTCTTTTTTCCTCGTTACTTAATGCTAATATTACGGTTTAACTACACATAGGACTCTTCGATTCTTCAATACATTAAAACTAAACTCAAGCAAAAATTTAATAATCAAAAGTGTAAACAAAATAAATGCTCCTTTTTTTGAGGGAGGGTGGAGCGGAAGGGAGTGTCAGACTGTTACTGACTAAAATCCATTCATGTTTCTTCCTTAGCCCTTTATGTGCTGGGGTAGCGGTAACCCTTTCGGACAATCCCGCTTACCTGGCAGGCTTCGGCCCTAGCGGGCACCTTCTCATAAATGCCTCCTGACAGTCGTTACGGATCGTCAAAAGCCGGAAAGTCTGACAACCAGTATAACCACAGGTATTGTGTTACCCAGTAACTGGGTTGTGGAAGTCAAATAAGCAGATACACCTCTGCCTAACCCTTTATTAAGGATTACAGGTGTGATGTTATGTCACATCTTCTTTCTTCAATTTCTTTACTTTCCTTCCTAAAACACCGGACACTCAACAAAATCACAATTTACAAAGCTTTCAACAAAAGAGGTGTAAATAACCCAAAAATCTCTTATCGTAGGGGTAAAGTGAAAAAAAAAAACATAAAGATACAACCACAATCTAAAAGTATATCCTCTCGCCATTTAATAATTCCTCGCTATCCAAAGCCTATCTTCGAAACGGCAGTTGTTTTTAACATTTTAACTTCGAAACAGTCCCCGGGACGTAGGAACTTGGGGTTTATACAAGCAGTTTATCGGTTTTATTTATTGCCTGGTTTATTTAAAATGTGCAAAAGATACGTTGTGGTTTGAAGGCTGTTTCGATAGGTAGGTATCTTTACTTTTGATTTATTTAACTATTTTTATTTACTCGGATATTTTTGGATTGGTGACCATCTTAATATATCGAAACTGCCTTCGTGCCTCGAAAAGCCGTTGATCCAGGCTGTTATTTGTGGATCTTTGGCAGTCGTTACGGGTAGTCAGAAGCCCGAAAGTCTGACAGCCAGGTATTACCCAGGTACTGGGTTGTGGAGGTCAGATAGGCAGTCGCTCCATGTAAAATACTGATATTCAGCTGCATCCAGTTAGACTGGAGCTGACCTCAACATAGTTGGGCAAAGGCTAGGCAGATGACGATTCACGGATATTTTAAGGTAGTGAATATCAAAGCTGATTAGTAGTACAACCAAAAATATTTTGTTTTATTGGATTTTTTTTGTGAAAATACTGAGGGTAAAGGCACTGACAACTAAAATACAGGCTATGCCTAGTTCGGTTGCAGTGGGACATCCATTTATTAGAAATTGAAACTGCCAAACTATTCTTTGTAAAGTATTTTTAAGCTCTTTGAGAAATAAAATTCAGTCATTCAAATTCATTAATTCAAAAATTCATGTCAGGGAAATGAATCGTTTTTAAATTTACTGCCACCTAAAATTCATCCTTAGAAGCGTCTAGCTTTTTTCCTCAAACTATGTCGGTTCAGCTTCCAGTCTAACGGGATACAGCTGAATTATTTAATAAGGAGCGACTGCTTATCTGACCTACTTTAACTATTAATGATTGGTTTCTAAGGAAATGAATTACTCGTATTTATCAATTAAACATAAATACATATCCGAGATAAATTGTGATTGATGGGAACTTAAAAACTATGCATATTTCGACTACACTTTCTAGGACATTTTGTATTATTTTTACTTAAAGAATATGATGATCTTAGAGTTGACATGTATAAAAAAAACACGCTGTATATGGTATACGGTTTTTTGGATAGGTACTTGATGGGTTTAAAATACTCTTAAATTATACACTAGTATTGCCATTCATGGGGAAGTGAGAGAAGAAGACGAAATGCCAGAGAGCACTTCGCTCTCTTTGAAGATTCTTCCGCATTTTCAAAGCTATGAGAGCACTCCAAGGTTTGAGTTATGAAAATATTTTTTCTCGAAGCTAGTAGCAGTAACTGAGCTAGGACACCCGCATCCAAATGGGATAGGTTAAGTCAAAAAGTGTGCTAGCGATTCACATCCAAGCAGGTTACCTTTAGGTTAGGGTACCTTTCATGGGCTTGCGGATGGTGAGTAATGGGTAGCTCACCGTCCGATCAGGACTAGGCCCATGCCGGACGGCGCGTACGTGTTCCACGCGTGCCTCAAAGAGATGCCTGCCGGGTAAGCGGGATTGTCCGAAATGGTTACCGCTACCCCGGAACATAAAGGGCTAAGGAAGGAATATGGATGGGTTTTAGTCAGTAAGAGTCTGACACTCCCTTCCGCTCCACCAAGAGCGGGAGGAGTCCTTTCATGATTTCTAGCACTCAAAAAAAAGGAGACATTACATCCCGATAAACAGTACTGTTCCCAAAGAAAACAACAATAACGTTCTTATGGTAATAGATGGCGCCACGTGTACGTTCCATTCTGCCCATAATAACAACAAGCAGAGTACAACTCGAATTGATTGTCAAATTCTAAATTAACGTGAGCAAAACCGCGAGCAAAAACTAGTGCATAATAATATACGAAGCACCGACCAACCGAAGGAAAAGTTTCGGTAAATACCGTTACGTAAAGAAGACACGTGATAAATTGAATGTACCGAAGTATGTTCAAATTAGTTGCATAAGTTCGGGAATGCAGTTACTGGAGTCTTGCGAAGTATTTCGGCATTGTGTCGGGTGCTCCCTCTGACGGTTGACTAAGCCGTCTTGTTAGCGTGATGTGCGACAGGACAACGACAGGACAATGACAGGACAACGACAGGGCACCGATAGGATCTGGCTTGTGCAGGAATGTTTGGGAGACTTTTCAATAGATGTTTGTTTTTGATCGAACACTCCATTTTAAAGTGAGAATTCGAGTTCGAACCCAAGGCACGGACCACTCTGACAGGATAGTCACTAACCACACGAAACAGAAAAAAATTAACCAGATTTTTTGTAAAATAAAATAAATTGTTGGCTGTTGATGCATTATTTTGTTACTACTAGACATTTGTTAACTTAGGCAGGTAAGGCGATTAAGTAACGCAACGTTCCGTTAATCAGAATCTCAAAGTAGGGTAACACAATTATTGAAACAAAACTGTTACACATCAATCGTTATTCTTTTGCCTTCCTCCACACTATTTTCCCAACACAAATTATTCTATACACATTCCCCGAAAACAAAATAAAGTTATTCCCGGCAGCTCATTCAAGTGGAAAGCAAAAACACATCATTATTGACAGAAATCACGTTTTAGTAAAACGGAACGTTTTTCCGAATAGTTGACGGAGCAACATCCTGTATTGAAAGGTCTCGTGTCCCGGCAGAACTTGTGCTCTATGACTTGTGTGTTAGAGTATATTTTTGGGTGTGTTGTGGAGATAGGGTGTGTATATTGAAATTTCATCGCAGGAACGCTCGGTAGACAAGTGACGCGGTACCCTTACGGCTCGTTACCTACCTATCGGTATGTGTGGTGCAAGTTATAGACTGCATCGGTATTTACCATCCTTTTGACTTCCAAAGGTAGAAAATGTAGTGAATTTATTTTCCTGATATTTTTCTTGGTATAACGAATGCGGTTGTAGCTAGGGAGTATTTTAGCGATGGTTGGTTTATGTATATCATCTGCTTAGTTTTTTAACTAACTGACTAACTGTTGTCATGTTATGCAATAGTCAGTTTTTGTCTGTGGTCCATACATTGTCCATGGCCGCGATACCAACTGTCAATGATTTTGTTGTTTCTGAATACGAGGTTTTTTAGCTGATTTGCACGGATATAGTAAGTGACTTTTTTTTTTGTTTATTTTTGTAATTGTGGGTCCTGTTTGTGCTGAATAAATATTTTTTCTTTCTTTTAACTATGTTGGGGTCGGCTTCCAGTCTAAACCGATGTAGCTGAATACCAGCATTATCTGACCTCCACAACTCCGTTGCTGGGTAACACGATACCCTTGTGTAAGACTGTCAGACTTTTTGCTGTTGTCGACCCATAACGACTGTCGAAGATCTACGAGTGACATCCGGGCGTAACGCCTTAACGTGCTTTTCAATGCTTGCTGGAGTCGATCTTCGAAGTTATCGAAGAACGCCGAATGTCTGACAACCAGGTCAGACGTTCGGTGTTCTGACGATCCGTAATAAATGACAGCGAGGAATAACGGCTTAACGTGCTTCTCGAGGCCCGGAGGAGGCCGGGGGTGATCGATGGACCAACCCTGGCAAACCTTAAAGATAAACCCGGGCAGCTGTTATAACTTACCCACGAGCTTAGAAAATTGAATGAATTCGAAATAATAATTAAGTCTATCGAAATAATAATAACCTACAAAGTATTCAAATCGCAAAAAAAGCAAGAACATTTTAATTTTTTGGCCTGGTAGGCGTTTCGGCTGCTGAGTTTCGTCCGATCCGATAGAAACAGGAATTTTATTATTAGTGGTGTTTCGGACGAATCCTTTTTAAAGGCAAAGTAACGTCAAAAACATAATAAAACAATTTTCCGCGATTTCGGGTGTGTTCCCATAGTAAAAATTGTTTATACTGATGAGTACAAAGACCCCTTAAAATATTGCCCATGAATTAAATTTCTCCCTGTATAGTAGACATACTGTACAGTAGTACAGACGCTAGCACATCAAGCTACCCCAAACTGTCAAATTTTCCCAATTGAAATTGAACATTAAGCTTTTGTAATAAAGTTGAAAAACTATCAAAGAAATTTGACAGACAGGGAAACTTGATGTGGAGGCTGTACAATCCGTGTATCTGAGGAAATCCCTGCATCCATATGCCCCATTGCTCTCAGTTGACTCCGACAACTAGGGCGGAATGATACGCCTAGTACAGCATAACTTGTTAACCATATTATATACCTTAGAAATCTTTACAATCATTTTATTTCAGGGTAAAAAAAAGATATTATATTTATTCCGTCAGTCAGATAATAAAAAAATATTAGACACGTATTTTTTGCTTTAACATATTATTAAAAAATTACTGTGATAAAACGCATTAAAGTTAACCGTCACAAGTAAGTATACATTCTGGATAGGAATGACGTCATGCCACATTTTAACACAATGCATCGACGTAATCTTTCAATAGCGTGAGCGATTAAAAAATACGTGACCAATATTTTTTAATCAGCCAACTGACGGACTAAAAAATAAATTGTAGTCATCATGCCTATTGGGCTAAACAAATAAAGTACTGTAGAGCCGAAGTGAAACCTTCTGTTGAACCTGCCTGGTAAATAACAGACAGCATTCCACCTTTCAAATTTAGAGAATAGGAGCTCGTGGCTAAGTAATAACAGTCGCACGGATTGATTCATCAGGTTAAGCTACGCTTGCCAGGGTTGATCCATGGATGGGTGACCTTGTCAACATATCGAGACTCGGAAAGCATGTTAAGCCGTATTGCCCAGTTACTGGGTTGTGGAGGTCAGATAGTCGCTCCTTGTAAAATACTGGAAGCCGACCCCAAAAAGTTAAGGGGGCTAAGGCTAAAAGGCTAGGCAGATGATGATTTAGTATAGGAGTCATACAAATCACATTTTTTTTTCAATAAGCTAGATTAAAATCTGTCTAATTTAAATTATAGAAATCAAATATTCATTGGTAGATTGTATCTGACACAAGACACATTAAGTGTCCAATTTTGTGTTCTGCCTAAACGTTACCATTTGTTACAAAAAAAAACAACTGTTCTATACATTTTTGGTCACGTGACTCGTCGAAATGTAGGGAGCAGCTGATTTTTTTTTTACGATTTCGGAGTTGGTCCCATAGTAAAAGTTGTTCAGTTTGGTGGTCCGTAGCATATCTTTTTGTATGTTACCCTTTCGGTTACACCCTGTATAATCTATGTGAAGTATTGATACATTCTTGCGGAAATACAGTTGTAGAACGTCAAAGCAGTACTTAAACCGCTTGGCTTCCACAATGCCTTTGTGCAAGTATTGGCAGCCTGGCTCGTCTTGAGAACAAACGAGATGTATTCCACTTGCATTCGGTTTGAAATGCTACGATTCAGTTGTATTTTGTAGTGTCGCTCAATAGATCTATCAATATACTATTAGTAAAATATATAATTACTAGGTTTCTCTAGGTATGTGACCTTATCAAAGAATTAACTAGCATATGAATAACTAGCTGCTCCTGCGCGGTTGCTGTATGTTACATAGCCTTTCTCAATAAATGGAATATCCAACACAAAAATATTTTTTCAATACGGACCAGTAATTTCAGAGATTAACGCGTTCAAACAAACAAACTCTTCAGCTTTATAATATTAGTATAGATTTTTCAAGAAATATAAGTCGTAAAAACTGCATCGACATAGTCGAGTCGAGTCGAGTTTTTAGTCGTTCGTGGTGCGCGTTCCAACTCACCATTTGGTAACCTTCCTCAAGGAAGAGTTTTGGCCGAAAGGTGTGCTGTATCGGCGTTTCCGCGGCCGGCTACGCGACACCTCGCAGCGTAACTCGACGCCGTCACAACGAGTGCAGTAGTTTTTAAGTTTATTTTTAAAATTATGTATTAGTTTATAGTTATTATTTTTATACATGTACTCTATTTTATGGGCCTTCGTTGCCAGAAATAAAGGATAAATAAATAAATAGTTAAATTTCAGAGAACTACCTTTTAGTCAGAGATAATATAAAAACGGTGAAGGAAAACATCGTGAGGAAACCGAAAGAGACATATAATTTTAACAGCATATGAAGTAAACTCAGAGGCTCATGGGCAGCATAAAACGCTGACACCAGGTTAGTCACTAACTATACGCAAACGAAGGAAAGCAATCATTCAAGATTTAGCTCAAATTTTTATTTTTTATTTATTCCATCCCCTTAGATTAAAGAAAGATAATATAAACCAAGCATTCATTCTGCCTAGCCTTTCCCAACTATGTTGGGGTCGGCTTCCAGTCTAACCAACAGCTGAATAACAGTATTTTACATGGAGCGACTGCGTATGTGACCTCCAAAACCCAGTTAGTAACTGGGTAATACGGTACCCCATTGTAAGAATGGGTGTCAGACTTACAGGCTTTTGACTACCCGTAACGATTTTAAAATTTTATATGTTAATTTTATTATAATCACTACATAGTATAAAACAAAGTCGCTTTCGCTGTCCCTATATCCCTATGTATGCTTAAATCTTTAAAACTACGCAACGGATTTTGATGCGGTTTTTTTTAATAGATAGAGTGCTTCAAGAGGAAGGTTTATGTGTATAATTTGTCGACATATTTTGCGGGCGAAGCCGCGGGCGGAAGCTAGCAGTATATAAAAATTTTATGGGAGGGAGGTGTTGAGATTCGAAGACTCAACGCTGTTTAGTTTGAAAACAACACTGGAATTTACTTTTTCACTTCTTTTAAGCATAGATAAGTGTTTTTAAAGTCCTGCAGTATTTCTCCTCATAAATATTTTCGTATCTAGAGTGAACTGTCGAGCGGGCAACTATTGAATCTGCAGCGTTCGAGATCGCTCGCTCTTTTAACAATAATTTCCGTACCGTTGGACAGTGAGCAAAAAAACAGTGTTAAAATGCACTGAAAAATATGTGCCAACATTGTTATGATATTTTTTTGGTGACTGTACCTTTTGCAGTTTTTCGATAAAAACAGATGTAGTTTTTTTTGCTGAAGGACAGTTTTGTTGTTTCTTCAATGGCCTTTCAGTGGTGGCTCGGTAGTGTGTTGATAGTATTTCAATAGTGTGGCAGCACAATAGATTTATGTGTTAAAATATTTGCAAAATACCATAACTTTTTCCGCCACGATGACATTGACACTTTATAGTGGAGCAGACTACCAATTATTACAATAGTCTTATTTCGGCGTTTCATTGGCACTACACTGGTAAGTCAATGACCATAAATAATGTGTAGAATACCAAATATCAACGAGTAGTCTATTGAGCCACTACTTACACACTACCGCCTACTACTACACTGCCGGTTGAGATTCAGGTTCAACCTAGTACAGGCACCTTACAATATATACCTTTGTAAATTATTTCGAAGATAAAATTGGTAAAATAATATTAATATTTTAACAATTTTAATTCTGAATAAATATTTATTTTGATTTGATTTTTTCATTTTGACTACCGACACTATTCACAAGTTGGTTATTTTACAGAATCAGACCAGGGCCCCAGGTCGTCTGTACATCTAGACTTGTAAAATATTAAGCTTACAAAATTATTCTTCGCAGACCCCTGAGCCACGAGACCTAGCCTCATTTCGGCTTCACCAAATTATGAATAAAAAATAATACAGAGCTTATTCGCATAAAGAATAAGGTGACTGACAAGACACGTCAGCTCCAGGCATTCATTATTAAAAATATTAAATGAAGTACTAACGCGTACTTTTTTAGGGTTCCGTAATCTAAGGGTGGTCTTCTTCTTCTTCGTGCGGTTATTAACTAATCTGGTCTCAGAGTTTTTATGCTGCCCATGGGCCTCTGACTTAGCTTCACATGCTGTTGAGAAATATCTCTCAGGCATGTCCCGGTCAAGGGTGCCAGGGTGGTAAATCACACTGTTACTAAGGTTCCGCTGTTCGTCCATCTGTCACAGCCTCACAGAGCTGTATCTTTTGAACCGTAATAGGTTACCTTTTCGCAGTTTCTCACGCTCTAATTGTAGAAAAATTTTGTACACTTTAGAAGCTAACTTAAAAAACTGAAAGAATTTCGAGAATTTTAGCAGTTAGAACACGTCTTTCAAAACGATATACTTTTTTTTTGAGGGTGGGGAAATCATCCTATGACTTCTCCCGCTCTGGGTGGAAGGGAGGAGTGTCAGACTCTTACTGACTAAAACCGGGGTTTCCGGTGTAGTGGAAACCCTTTCGGACAATCCCGCTTACCCGGAAACTGTATCAGTATCAACCTTAACAACATCCTACAAAATCAGTATAGTGGATTTTTTGCGACTTACGATGCATTAAATGATTGGCCTATAAATATTGTATGTAGGGAACGGAATCCTCGGAGTGCGAGTCCGACTCACACTTGACCGTTTTTATATGTGATTAAAATCGTGAATTTGCTCCAAATTCTCACATCAAAGCAAATAAATATATTACTCGACTTCCTCAAAGAAAGCATAAAAGATAATAAAATTTCTCTAACTTAATTCACAGCTCACGAAAATGGTGACATTTTCAATCATTTTCAATTCCACAAATTAATTTATATCGGAATAATCTCCTTATTCCCAAATGAGGGCCATAAATAACAATATGGGCCGCGTATCACAACGTAGCGTAACAAATTTCGCGTGTATCGATATAAATTTTCAATTACTAGACGTGTGTCAGAGCGGGACGCGTCGCGCCGTCACGCCTCGTTACCCGCGCTACAACCGTGTTTGGTGTAAGTGTAGACCACGGGCGATTATTGCGTTCGAAATTTAAAAATGGTTTTGCATTTCATTTGTCTGCAAGATGGCGGACATAAAAATTACGTTTGTCTATGTGTCTTGAATTAAATTAACCGAGGGACTTGTAACAGTTGTTTTTTTATAAAACCAGAACTATCGTTAGCACAATAATAAGCTTTGAGGCAAATTACGACAGTAAAAGAAATTACACTAATATTATAGAGGAGACATTTTTGTGAGTGTGTGTGTTTGAATGTTTGTTGCTTCTTCACGCAAAAACTAGAGAACAGATCTGGATGAAGTTTGGCACAGAGATAGGTAATACCATAGCAAATGTCGAAACGTCAAATTTGGCATATATAGTTTTATGACAGTTGCGCGCATAGACTATAAACTAAGCGCGTGTGTTGTTGTCCGAAATGTAAGTCTTTGTAAATAATTTTTGTTTAGTTAATTCTAGGGAATTTATTTTTTATTTTTAAAACATGCTGCACCGGTTTGACGTCATCACGTCAACGCCTGCTGTCGCTGAAAATCAGCGCTGTGGCTCAGTCTCGCATGAGGTCGAAGCATTATGCTGAGCGTTCGCCGTTTTGCACGGATGTGTCGCATATACTACACCTACTTATACCACTACTTATTTTGTTGCTTGTTTTTTTCACTGCGTCATGTTTGCCGCAAATAAACGTATTTCATTTCTTTCTTCTTAGATAGATTATAATCCGGATTAACACATAGGATACTCTTATCTCGTTAGTAGGTACAGAGGCCAGCACATCAAGCTACCCCAATCTGTCAAATTTCTTTGATAGGTTGTCAACTTTATTTCAAAAGATTAAGGTTCATTTTCAATTGGAACATTTTGACAGTTAAGGATAGCTTGATATGCTGGCATCTGTACGTTTCCGTGAGATACTTTCCGACATCCAGGCGGACGAAGCCGCGTGCAAGTCCAGGTTATGTCTCCCATCGATTGATCTTATGGGCCGCTCTGCCGAAACTTGGCAAGCTGAGTGACCTTATTACCTTCATCATTATTAATGTACCAGGAGATTTAGATGCACACCCTCATGGACATTATCCGAAACTTAACTGCTCTGATGGAGACATAGATGGACTGAAACCCTGTACTAAGCAATCACCGTTCTCATTCGCACATGTTATGACCGCAACTCCCACGACTTTACGGTGTTAAGGCGATTTACACACGGTACCGCACTCCGCCGCGGTAGGCGGTGAACCGGATCTCATGTCGCATTGGTCTCTAAGAAATCCGTTGATGCCTAACACACGTACACCGCCTGACCGTGCGGTCGAGCGGTGCTCGTTTCTACTGCAAACTGCTCCTACCGCGCGGTCGAGCGGTGCCGTGTGTTAAACTACAGTATACTGGGTAGAAGAATAATTTGTGTAAATGTTTGCATGTTTTTTTATGGAACCATATTTGTACGGCTCCTGGTATAACATAGCGACCTTTGAACTCTAATAAAAAATATTTCTCAACGGCATGTGAACGAAGAGTCAGAGGCCCATGGGCAGCATAGAAAATCTCTGACGCCAAATTAGTCACTACCCACTCGAAAAAGAAAGCATAGTAAAAAAAATGCTTTTCTATACATTTTCACTGCGTAGGTATTACATTTTTGTATGAAACCGCTGGTTTTTCTTTGAAGTCAAAGTCAAAGTCAAGTCGAAGTCCTTTCCACTCTGTATGAAACACAAATCTTTATTTCTCTTTATCTTTATCTTTTTTTATTTTTATCTAATATAAATATATATTGTTTATACTGGATAACTTAATAGCAGCTTCAATATCATCAGCACTGTGCTGAACGCGGCCCCTGACGTGCTCACTGATGTCAGCCACGCAACCATCGATGCGACGTTCTGCTAGAGTGACTGGTACTAGCCAGTGTCACTTTTAACCAACTTTTTTTTTAGTAATTCCAGTAATATCGTAATAAACCTCAGGACGATCAGCTCAGTGGTTTAGGCGTGAAAAGGTAACAAACTAACTGACAAACTTACTTTCGCATTTATAATATTAGTATGCATAGGATATGATACGCGTTACGTCAATTGAAAAGTAAAGAGTTTAATGCTACCAAGACCAAAGTGATCAACGTCTTCGTAAGGTGACCGAATTTTTTCTAAATCAGAACAAAGCAAGCGCTTAGCATTCATAGCGATAGAAATTGTTCAATTAAATTCATCTATTAATTATTCGGTCCGAAAATCATAAACCAAACAATACGATTTCACACTTAATTACGTGACTGCGGTGTCGAATATTCCCACTATACGGACGGATATACTATTCGCTCGATATTTCAGTCTAATTAATTACCAGAAACGTGACGTCAATGCTATGATCGCTTTTATATGATGGTTATACCTCCTAAGTAATAAATGTCAGGTGAATAGTTCAAAGTGTTCCGTACAATGTTTATTGTTAGGGGTAAGTAAACTTTAAAAAGATACTGTAAAGCAGGCACAGAAGCCAGCACATCAAGCTATCCCTAACTGTCAAAATTTCTCAATTCAAAATGAACCTTATGTCTTTGCAATAAAGTTGAAATACTATCAAAGAAATTTGACAGATTGTGGTAACTTGATGTGCTGGCCTCTGTACATGTAAGTAATAGAAACTGCTTCAAAAAAGCAAAGTGTGATGATTACTAGCAAGCCGCGTAGGATTGCTAGTAATCGTCACACGTCGACAACAAAAAAACCAAAATCCTTTGAGTTAGTGTAAAAACGGAAGAAATACCCTTCTCACTAAAAAAATCGAAACAACTTTAAGATTTTCTTTCTGTCGACCAATAAATACCAATCAAAAAGCAAGAATGCGTTCTTAAAAAAAAACAATTTTACTAGTAGGTATGGTCTTTTCATTAGCAAATTAAAATTTTGAAATATTCATTTGATAACTGAAATTCGAGGCAACACGTTGAATGGGCGCGTATTATACACTAAATTACGATTAATTTTAAAAGTAGCTGTTTGTAATTTTATTAAGTATACTATATTCCTTTCCCACATGACATGACAGACGTAAATAACTTATCACTTTCATTCAAAATGCTGACAATTATTAAACAACAGTATCCAATCATGTTTTTAGGAGAACAAAATGGTCAATGAGTTCCGTTTAAATACATGCCTGATAAGCAACGAAAATGGATGCAATAAAATCACATCCGTGCCAAACGTGATGTTATGCTAAAAGACGTTCATTCATCCGTCTAGCCTTAACCAAACTAGGTTGAGGTCGATTTCCAGGCAACCAGTCTAACTAGGTGCGGTCAAATGTCAGAATTTTGCAGATAGCGACTACCATTAAAATTTGCCCTCCATAACCCGATATAGAACTTTTATTGGTTCAGCTTATAATTATCCAGCGCCAATAGACTTTAATAAAGTTGAAAAAAATAGTTTTTCAACTTTATTAAAGAAATTTGACAGATTTTGGTAACTTGATTTGCTGTCGTCTGTACACTTACGTGTTCCAATCTAATCAATTCAAATTCGAAATAGCCACTAAACTATTTTCAGTAACGATTTGTTTAGGAAAATTTATCTTTTTTTTCACGTTTAGAGTATAGTTATTTATAAATATAATTATTACGGGATGAACCCCGGAATCACGAAAAAAATTGAGCTGTTCCATACATTTATGCACACGTAACTCAATAAAATGCATGGAACAGCTCATATTTTTATAGCGATTTCAGGATTCAACCCACAGTCGAAGTTGTTCGTAATAATACTACCAGGTACAAAATTTAATGACAAGCTAACTAACTATATAAATAAATACAAAACAAAAGGATATTTAGTCCTCGAAGCGCTCGTGTGCATTGCTGGTATCCAGAAACGTGCCCAGAAGACTGGCACGTTTTTCAGTAACTGCCATCTTTAACTAACATAAATATTAAAGAACAAAACTTACTTGCTTATATTATTTGGTTTTATTAACTAAAAGATAGTGAATGCTACTCGGTAAAGCTAAGGGCCTAAACACAAGGCGATTTATAACGCACACCTCAACTCTAATTATAAATATTGTAAATGCAATTGTCAGGGTAGGTAATGCAAAATGTAAGTGAGTGCCAACGGGCTCAACAATTAAAAAAAAATTGCTCATTGCCAATTCTAAACCAATGTAAGTGCACCGTACACGCACCGTTGACGCGCGTATCACGCGCTGCCTACGAAACTTGTGCTTATTTCTCAAGTTTAGTAAGGAAGAAAACGCGCCGTTGACGCAGTTTCTAGGAAACGCGCGTAGACGGTGCGTAAATGAATCGCCGTGTGTATAGGCCCTAAGGATTTTGGTCTAAATACAAGCTTCTATTTTTTGCCTACCTGCTTTAATCAGAGGTACCTATGAACCCGATTCATGTAGAGTGGTCCGTTCAGAAGGGTATGGGGTAATTATTTTTTTAATTATAAGAAATTGACATTCTTATTATTTTCTTTTGACATTAGGAAACATTTCCAGTGGAATTTTTCGACGCCATATTTTATTTTGTAAGTAGTTTTAGTAAAGTCAGAATAATTAAATAATAGTATACTCGGAACCACCTATTTCTAGAACATTTCCTCAACCACCCTTTCCACACTGTAACCGATATCTGGAGGAAATATCTGAGGGTTTTGTTTACTGATTACAATTTTGGTTTTCTGAATAAAGAAACTGAAAAAGTTTTTATGCCATTTATTCAAAATAGGCTATGTTTTGACTGCTCCTACGAAGTAATATTAAACTAATAATATTAATATTGGTTTCAGGTCCTAAACATTCACGAAAAACCACATCAACTTTTTCTATGCCATAATTGCAGACACAATTAAAAAGCCATTGTGTCTCGCGTAGATCTGCGTTCCGGCAACCCATCGGTTAAACAAAGTGGCCTGTGATTCCCGTTGTAACCTTAACCTTAACTTCTGGAAACAGATATTAATCCCCAGACTTTAACATGTTCCAGAACACCTAAAAATAGAAATAGACTTGATAGATCCAGGTTAACATCTATCCGACCTTGAGCATAGTAATAAGTCTACGAAAAACTTTTTTTAAATAATGCACACACGAAAAAACAAAAATCTTAGTATTTGAAAAAGCACAATGAACCTTTATTGTTAAAAGCAATTTCTTAAAACCTTTGTATGGACGTGGATAAATTGGATGTGAGAACGAAAGTCTAAGAAGTCTTATTGTATTTTTAATACTAAGTTCTGCACGCGACTTCGTGCGAGTGGAAGTCGTAAAACAACAGAGGACTCCCGTCGCTATCATACAGGTTTTTTTTTTTTTAAGGCTGGGAAATCATCTAATGACTGCTCACGCTCTGGGTGGAGCGGAAGGGAGTGTCAGACTCTTACTGACTAAAACCCATCCATGTTCCTTCCGAAGCCCTTTATGTTCCGGGGTAGCGGTAACCCTTTCGGACAATCCCGCTTACCTGGCAGGCTTGGCCCTGGGGCCCCTTCATATGCTGACATCTCTTTGAGGCGCGCGTGGAACATATACGCGCCGTCTGGCACGGGTCTGGTGCTGATCGGACGGTGAGTCACCCATTACTCACCGTCCGCAGGCCCGCGCCTACGGTGGCCGGGAGTCGTCACGTGGCTCCCGACGCCCGGGGCGTCTCCTGCGGCGGCTGAGACGGGAGGACCTTTCTCTCTCCCATCCCGCCACCTCCTTCGCGAGCATAACTTTTTCGCAGAAGGAGGTGACTGCCTCCCACTCCCTCTCGCCCCGGACCATGGCTTGCACCAGGGCCGGGCGCGAGAGGTCGCCGCCGCCGATCGCCTCTACGAGGACAATCATACAGGTTAACATTGAATTCATGGGCATTATTTTAAGGGGTCATTGTACTCATGAACAACTTTCACTACGGGAACAAATCTGAAATCGCGAAAAAAAAACCAGCTGTTTCCTACATTTTGACGAGTTATGCGAGCATTATGTATGGAACAGCTGATTTTTTTCACCATGAAACAGCCTTTTATTCAATTTCACACTGTATAAGACCCCATAAAATTTGATAGACAAATTTTAACACAGCATTCAGTACGTCTAACCAAAGATATCCAAGCTAAAAAAAACCACTCATAAAAGTTATTTTAATTTGATTTAAAATAATAAATTGCCGGCACACTAGAATAAACACATCCATTATGGAGTGGAGATTTTAAGATAGTTATTGTCTGAATGATTTCTAAGTTTGTCCATTTATTGTAATCAGACCTCAGAATATAAGGTATACTTCATTTTCGTTTGGTGGTTTTTTTCTGACTTTTTTTTTATTTATTTCGAACACAGGCGATTCATATTGTTGTTAGTAATAATACTTATATACTATGTTAGTAACATACTCTATAAGACTAAAAAAATAATAACTAGGAAACATTTCCAGTGGAATTTTTCGACGCCATATTTTAGTCTAATTAATTAAGTTAAGACAAAATAATTAAACAAGAATATACTCGGAACCACCTATTTCTAGAACATTTCCACAACCACTCTTTACCCGATATCTATAGTGGAGGAAATATCTGAGGATTTTGTTTGATGTCACGTAGCGATTGTCAAAAATCGAGAAAATCTGTAGCCTACTACTACTACTACTTCCAGACGATAACATGATAATAATCACAGAACAGTTAAAGAGGTTAGAAGGGCCTTGTGGGCGGGACAGGCGCGCCACACATTTGCGCGGGCGCTCCAAACCCAACCGAAATTAGAATCACTGGTCAACAGTCACGCTCTTATTGTGAAAGCGTTCAATTCTCCGCGGAAAAAAAGAATTATGCCGTCTTGCCCAATTATAACGTGTCGGAAAAGAAGTCAGGAGTGTAATGTGGCCCGAGGAGGGATTTCTTTTCACCGGTAACTCCAAAAACCTTAAAATACGAGTGATATTTGTAATTATTACAAAAGTATTATGTAGTTTGTAGACAAAAACGATAAAATCGCATTCAGATGCAAAATTATACATTGCTTGCATTACATTGGTACGATCTTGCACGACGTGAGCGGTCGCGCAATGTATTGCGTTCCCTGCGAACGTCGCGTGCTTCGATCCAAAGCTTCAATTCTGGGAAATCTATGCGCGTCGATAGTGTTGTACCAAATTGTAAACAATGTCGATATTAAGATGTGTATACGAATGATTATTGTCAGTAATATAACAATGAAAATAACACCAATTATTGTATAATATGGATTATTAATTTAGTTTCTTAGTTGGTTTTTCGTCTAAAATCTAATTTACGATGCAAACACTTTTTAATTTTTTTTAAGTTTCCAAAAATCCTGCTACAAGAAAACTGTGGTTTGAAGCAACTGGTAGAATTGAATGGATAGGTACTAAATGTAGCACAATTTATGTTCGCAACATTTTGCAGAAAATGATTATGTAACGCGGGTGAAACCGGCGGCGGCGGGCACAGATATTATTCATAAATTAACATGATAAAATTAATAAATACTTTTTCACGGAGTAGTTCACAATAAATTAATTAGATTATATTATGTTAATTCGACTTAACATTCGATATTGACGTGAAATTTGAAAATTTCTTTATAGTTTTTTTGCATATTGTAGCATTGTTTTACGTTTTATGTTATTCAAAATGCTATTTATCTTTCTTTCTATTATTATGCCGTAAAACAGAGCTGCAACTAGCATAAAACTAAAGAAAATTTAAATTTCCCGGCAGTATCGGATGTTCCCCCTTAATTTGTCTTTGATTTAAGTTTATTTATATGTAATTAGGAAGTTATTCGTACCGTATCCGCAACTTGAAAAAATGCAAAACTTTAATTAACTAAACTACAGTAATTTTATCGATATGATTAATCGACCTTTTGGTAGCCGTAACATATATGAGAAATAAATTGCTTTTACACGTGTGTGAGTGTACGTCCAGAGCAAAATTTGCGTTAGTGTGACAACCAATAGTAAACACGCGATCTAAGTGCGTGTGGTTTATTTGTGTGCGTAATGCGCGTACGTATTATCTCTTGCTTCTAGTGGAGAGACAAGCGTGGGAGACATGCGGCGACACGCGTTCTAATACAAATCAGGAACTACTTCCATTCTAACCTCTTTATCTGTTCTGTGATAATAATAATAATATCCTTGGACATTTCACACAAGGCCATTATAGTCCCAAGCTAAGCAACCTAATGCTTGTGTTATGGTAACAAGATGGCTGATAAACTACTTATAAACAGTTTTTTTTTGTAAATACATTTTATAGATAGACAAACACCCAGACCCGGAACAAATACTTGTAGGTCGTACAAATATTTGTTCCGTGCAGGAATCGAACCCGCGACATGCTGCGCAGCGGTCAATCGCTCTACCCCTGCGCCAACCGTGTCACCCAAGATAAAGTCTAACTGCCTAAATGTACTCTTAACTCATATACTATGCTACCCACAGCAATGCTAGATGGCTCTATATTTATCTATTTAGCAAGTATACGTTTAGTTAATCCAACAATCACAAAAAGCTTAGGAACCGTCGCGTGAGTGTCAGGAGTGGTTTAGACGCAGCGGAGCCTAATTCAATTGGTAGAACGCCGAGGAGTGAAACTACTTGTGCTACGGCTACATTGTCGCAATAACACGAATTACATTTCGCGTTGTCTCTCCCACACCGCTTGAATTCTAGGGACTTACAACGACCTCTTTAACCATTAGATGTTCGCCTATTAGAAGGCATTGCATATGAACTCAATCTTTCTTCCTCGTGTGGTTAGTGACTAACCTGGTGTCAGAGTTTCTATGCTGCCCATGGGCCTCTGACTTAGCTTCACATGCTGTTTAGAAATATCTCTCAGTCATGCTGGTTTCCTCACGATGTTTTCCTTCGCCAATTTTACTGCTCGAGGAACTCAATGATTTATATTATGCGGTTATATTTTTTGTCGTTTCGAGAGAATTTGTCTTAAGGTGGATGTACCGCCCCTCCGTCCATACATTTTTGAATACATTTATACACTAAACACAGACACTCTTTCATTAAAACTAATCATTTTATCACTTCTCTACAATGAAATGTGTCCGCGATCGACCTTTTTAATCAATAACTTACATTATTTACTTAGAAAAACAACAGTGAAATACCGGCAAAATTTGACACTTCTACAGTAGTGTGCGTGACTTTTGACAAGCAAACGAAAGGCGATGTTTAAACATTGACGCGCTAGATGTCGTGCGCGATCGCGTTCATTATCTTATAATTCTAATAAATCAAAGTTCTAACTGCAATAATTGAGTAATTTCATTTCCAATCGTTCAAAAAAAAAATTACAATAAATAAAATAAAACTAATGACCTTAGAAATCTTTGTCTTTTTTTTGTAAACAATTTTATTACTCATTATTGTTGTGTGGCAACACTGGCAACTCGTAGCGTGGTCGTAGGTCTGTCTGTATGTAGGTACCTGACCAGTGACCTCTATTAGTCTAGAGGTCAATGTATTGTCTAGGTACTTTTACTTTGGTCGACTCGATATAAAATTACATTCTTGATTTTCATTGCTACGCGCTATGATTTGCGCGCGGAATGTCTTGTGTTGAGAATTTATTTTTGTATGCTGTGCAATTTAATTGATTCAAATTGCAATATTTCTCTAGTATGCATTTGAGACTATATTGTAATTTATCGTAGGTATAGTAATTAATTATTCTAATAACGCAATTATATTTTCGGTGGGATTAAAAACAACAAACTGGCCCGTGATTTTTCTGAAATATCACCACATTGCTAATCACATCAATCATACACACGTATGACGAAAGTGATTAGTATTGTGGCTAACATTGACTCATCAGTTCATCACTGAAACCAGTGATAAATCAGTGTATCATATTTTAATGTGTTTGAATATTTTTTAAACAACGATATATACAATTATTATAAATCGGTAAACTACCAAAGTAGTCACAAAATTAAACTTGCAAACATTGGCAAAATATGCTTTTCCGAATTTTCAGACAGACACACAATATTATTAGTTTGTTTTATCAAAGTAGGTTGTATGTACTCCGTGCACCGCGCGCCGGCGCGCGACTCGGTGCGTTCAGAAACAAACATAATTCAGTTACTTACAATCCTTTTTTTTTGTTCCGTAATTTATTGTTTAAAAATAAATCGCTGAATCTAATATATATATCTATATTCGTCGGCCAGTTCTACCAGGTGTATAAAGATAACATTGAAATATAAAGATAAGTAAATTTTAGTGTTATATTTTATTTTCTTAGATTTTATTTCAGAACGCAACTCAATCATAAAAGATTGATAGATCTTTCAATGCATGTGACTTACGAATTACGATATTTATTTTATTCAAATACTGAGTGTCTAAAAGGAACTTATTCTTTCGTTTTTCATTTGTTTTTCTATATTTCTGATTTAGATTACGTCTACAATGTCTGTTCGAACAAGCAAGGCGTCGTACAGACAACACGAATATTCGGGGTCGCGCAAATCTTTGAAACGAGTTTGAAGTGGAAGAAGGAGATATTATGCTGAAGGGAGGTAAGTGAACCTGCATAATACAACTAATTCTGTATCCGACTTCTTCGTAAACACGAGAAATCGTCTTAGATAACTCTATAATGTATGTATCAACATGGTTTATTGTTGATCGTAAAAGGAACACTACGTGTATGTAGGGTCAGTAGGTCGTCATGTGGGCTGCTATAATCTAAAACCATAAGATGACGTAAAAAAAACCTACGAAATATTGAGAAAGGAGAAAATAGATCTAGGATATAGGTATTATACTTTTATTATGGTAATCACAATTTGTTTTTTTTTCTTTCAGTACCCAGAACATATACAACCAAGAACATATATTCGTGTAAAACCGAAAATCCGCTTAGAGGCCACCTACAGTGCTCCTAGTAGTACTAGCACAGTGACAGCTGAACCTGTGGTTGAACCTTTAGAGATTAATTGGCCGCAACCTGATCCGGAAATTGATTCATTTCAAATGATTGTGGAACCTGGTCCAAATAAATGTTTATCTGGAATATCTGGGTATCGCATTGTGGACTTGAAGCATGTAATACAGTGGGCATTTCTTATGGAAAGACATCAAAATATGTGTGAATCTTCACAAATTGAATTTGTTAGTGAAAGACTTGATGGATTTCGAAGTGAATTAATTTTCAAGTGCAGTATGTGTGATAAAGCGTGGAGGCATTTTACGGAGAGCAGTGATAAAATAAATACTGCATTTGTGTGGGCAACTGTCACTTCTGGTAGCTTCTACACTCAAGCAGCTCATATAACAAGTCTTATGGATATTCCAACAATGTCAGCTAACAAATTTCGTCGTATTGAAAAAAAATTAGGCAGTGTGTGGTTTGAACATTTGACAGAGGAAATTAAAATAGCTGATCAACAAGAAACATCAATTGCAATACAAAAAGGTCATGTGTCTTCAGACGGTGTTCCATTTGTTACTGTATATGTAGATGGAGGATGGTTGAAAAGGTCATATGGGCATAACTTTGATTCATCATCTGGTATGGTAAGTTAATATTTTACTAAAAACAAATTTAGTTCTTTATGACATTTTAATTACCTATGTGCATTATTTTTACAAGTGTTGCTTTTCATTTCCAGGCCTGCATTATTGGTAAAGAAACTAAAAAATGACAATTTCTTGGTGTTAGAAACAAATATTGTTATACATGTCAATATTATGAGAGGAGAAACCTGGATATGAAAGCACATAACTGCTGCAAAAATTTTACTGGACCATCTACAGCAATGGAATCAGATATTATTGTGGAAGGTTTTCAAAACAGTGAAGAAATACATCAACTTTGCTATTTGAGTTTTATTGGTAACGGAGACTCCTCTGTGTATGCAAAATTGAAAGAGAAAGTGTCATATGGGAACATAATAAAAAAAATTGAATGCAAGAATCATGTTATCAAAAACTATACCAGTGCACTCTACAAGGTAAATTAATAAGTCAAATTTGTAAAGTCAATTCAAGATCAGTGAAGCATATTATTCTGTATTTATATTTTGTGCTTTTTAGATCTTGGTCAACACTAAACTCCCTCTTTCTGGGCGAAATATTCTGAAGCCGAAGGTGATGAAGCTTACACTAGTAGCACGGAAAATTATCATGTGTAGCAGTGAGCATACTGCTATGGCAGCAGAATTGAGAAATGGCCCGCTTCATGTATTCGGAGTACATGAAAACTGCAAGAATTATTACTGCAATGTCAATAAAACATTAACAGATGAAAGTGAAAAGAAGGAAGAAAATCATGTAGAAAGTCTGAAAAATAATGCTCCAGAGGTGTGGGCTCTGATTTATGCAGCCAATGAAAAAATTGCTTTGAAGGCAGGTTGTTTGTCTAATGAGACAACAAATGTGGCAGAAAACTTTATGAGCGTAATAAACAAATTCAACTGTGGAAAACGAATAAGTTTAGGAAAAGGGGGTTCTTACCAGCGGCGTGTTTATGTGGCAGGTAAATATACAGTAATAACAGTCAGAAATTATTAGAACCAGTAAGAAATTCTTTGATTGTGATGGAATATCATCATTCTCCAGCCCTTATTTATTCCAATTTATATGCAATAATGCAACATTTCTTTTTTTAAATATAACATTTAAATATGTTTTCAGGCCTATCACTTACTAAGGGACACAAATGGCATGAAACTGCATGGAAAAAGCAGACCACACAGAGCCCAGGGACACATTTTAAAAAGTACATAAAACGGAAGGAACAGAGCAGAATACGACAGCAATCTTTGACACGCAAACGATTATTTGCTCGAAGAGAGAAATCCCAACCGGATAAGCACTATGGACCCGAAGCTTGTGATCCTATTGATATTGACGAAGCACAGTTGAAAATACAGTGTGAAGAACGGCTAACAGAATTCCAAAAGTCACCAGAAGACATTGCTTTGATTGAAATCTCCACTGTAGGACAGCATGATAATGATTTATATATGTAATACTCATAGGAGTGACCGTTTGACTGCTAGTTTCAAGGCAGAGGGTGAAATCAACAAGTCAAATGATTTTTGTTCTAATTGTATTTTGGTAGTAGTTTGTTTAGAATCTGAAAAAAACAAGTCAAATGATTTTTGTTCTAATTGTATTTTGGTAGTAGTTTGTTTAGAATCTACATAACCACTGTATATTTCTTTTTATTTGTATTTACTGTAAAATCAGAAGTTGAAATAATACTTCATTAGGCATACATGCTTACCTATGTTTTACTAAAAGCTTTTGAGTGCGTCGAAATCGGAAATATGTTTTTCACCTTCCTGGTCATTATCACCTAATAAAGTGTTTTAGATTTGTTGTTGTATCTTGTTTATGAATTATTCTTACGTGTTGGTTATGAAATGTTTAAAATAATATTGAAATAATTGTTACTGTTACAAATCATTAGTGTTATTAGTTTTGAGTGAATAGGCATGGATCAGCATATTATAACTATGCTACTTCAAATACATGTTTTGATAAAAAAACATGTAATAAAATAAAACTGCGTTTTATTGTAATCAATTTTGACATTATTTATTTCCCAAAATTATTGATCAATAAAATAGTTTACGCCAACAAATATAAGTTTTATTTTTATAACAATCTTTTAGAATATAAAACATAGCAGGTGGTGTTCTGAAGTTCTGTCTACCCATACAGAAAAATGGAAAACTTGTTTTTTACATTCACGCCATCTAGTGTTCAATTTTAGTAAACATTTTTGTATACGTCTGTGTGTGTAAACGACCCTGTATGCAATGGCAGATGTTAAAATACATCTATTTACCGAATTGGGTGGATTTTAAGGCAATGATATGACATATTTCAATAAATTATAATATTTAGTAACCGCGAACACTACTCCTACGACATAATAGTTTTCCAATTACGCAAAAACTCAAATAAACTAGAAATGTAGCCTTCAGCGCCATCTAGCGGGACATTGGCTGGGAACAGCCCGTACCAATCGCCTTAAGAACTATGGGATTCAAACGACATTTGAGTAGCATTATGTTTCATTAGTTAATATTTCTTCACAGTATGAAAGAGATGGAGCTATACAACCTGTAATATCTCCGTCTCATTCTCATATTGAAATAATACTGCTTTATGAGATGGTGGTTCAGGTACTGTACAACAGAGAACGCGTGAGGTGTAGTTCGCGTTATCGCGACAATGTAGCCGTAGCATTACCACTAGCTTGTTTACTTAGTGTCTAGGTTATTTTGGAACATATGTAGTACTTAGAGGCTTTTATTTATCATGGTTTTAGAATAAATTCTCCGCAAGTTTATTATAAGTTAAGTGTAGATTGGAGACAGTAGGAGCTCGTGACTAAGTAATAAAAGCCGCACAGGTCGATCCATCTGGTTAAGCTACGCTTGTTGGGGTTGGCCGTGGATGGGTGACTATCTTTACATATCGAAACTCCTCCGTGCCTCAGAAAGCACGTTAAGCCGTTGGTCCCGGCTGTCATTTGATCATCTTTGGCTGTCGGGTTGTCAGAAACCCGAGAATCTCGCAGCCAGTCTTACTAAGGGGTATCGTATTATCCAGTTACTGGGTTGTAGGTCAGAAAGGTAGTCGCTCCATGTAAAATACTGGTACTCAGCTGCATCCGGTTAGACTGGAAGCCGATTCCAATATACTTGGGAAAAGGATAGGCAGATTTATTATTTATACAGATTAATTAAAACGAAATTAAAAATATTAAAAACTAATAAATACGTGGTGCATGACTTTTTTAATCTTGAATTGAAAAACATTTATTAACGATATTTAATAAATGATCGAGCCGGCTAGCTGGTTCGTTCTTGGGTCAAATGCTAATTGCATTGCTATTCAACGTGGCAATGCTGCCAGTCTTCTGGGCACGTTTTCGGAGAAGAGCGATGCAGTGGAGTACTTTGACTCCTAAGTGTTCTTTTGTTTTGGTATTTATTTGAATAGTTTGTTAGTCATTTAATTTAGGGCTGATTTTACAATAGTCGCGGTTCGACATATTTTCTATGCAAAAGCTGTCAAACTGCTATATTAATCCTCCTATAAAACTTATCTGACGATTGAAATGATTTTCAATCGACTCGATCGATTTTCAATTTTTAACTTTTTATACTAAGGGCTGATGCCCTTAGTATAAAAAGTTAGTCGCGTTATTTTCGTATTATAAAGACATTATATTTCCATTACACGTTATTTATTATTTACGGATTTATTGAAACTGTTAGGTAATAATAATATCCTTGGACTTTTCACACAACGCCATATTGTCCCAAGCTAAGCAACCTAATGCTTGTGTTATGGTAACGAGATGGCTGATAAACTACTTTTTTTTTTTTTTGTAAATGCATACATATTATAGATAGAAAAACACCCAGACCCGTAACAAATACTTGCAGGTCGTACAAATGTTTGTTCCGTGCGGAAATCGAACCCGCGACATGCTACGCAGCAGTCAATCGCTCAACCGCTGCGCCAAGCGTGCCGTCATAATATCTTTATCTTGCATTTTGTGCTTAAAGAACTGTCGCACAGCGGTCATTTGCCGGGGTCACGGATCATGACATTCGAATCAATGAAATTAAAACGAACAAGCAATACCATTAGGCTGAAACGGCTGAAAAAAGTAGGTTTTTTTAAAATCAAATTTGTGATTTATTTTAACCTACCATGAGCCCTGTTAAATTAATGTCACCATTGTAGCGCCACGTTGTTTAATAATTTTTAATGTATTTGAAATAAAAGTAAATTATTGAATATTTATTCAAGTACGAGCACTATACGAACTAACAAAAGAGAAACTCCAAAGAAAAAGCACTCGGAGAGAATTTAAAGTAACCTAGATAGGCTTTAGTGATTTGCCAAGAAATACCTACATAATAACTTGTTTCAGTTTATAGGACTATAATATTGTATGTATACATATAAGACTCGTGGCTACGTAATAACAGTCGCACAGGTCGATCCATCAGGTTAAGCTACGCTTACCGAGGTTGGCCGTGGATGGGTGACCATCTTTACAAACCGAAACTCCTCCGCGCCTTGGAAAGCACGTTAAGCTGTTGTCCCGGCTGTCATTTGTGCATCTTTGAAGCCCGAAAATCTGACAGGGTATCGTATTGTGGGGGTCAGATAAGCAGCCGTCGTAAAATACTGGTATTCAGCTACATCCGGTTAGACTGGAAGCCGACCCAACATAGTTGGGAAAAGGCTAGGCAGATGATGAAATACTTAAAAACAGTATGCAATAAAGTAATAAAAAAAAAATTAATTGTTCTTAAAAAAAATAAAGGCAAGAACTCATTGGGGATCAAATTGCCATGACCTGAGTTTGGACATATGATACTTTTAATTTCAGTAGTACGATCTCGTGGGATAATTGCTGACCTCTACGCAGACAAAACCTTCGTTCTCATCGTAAGATGATGATTTCTACATACAAACTTTAAACCCACGTTACACCTGTTTAGGAGTTGAATATTCAAAAATTCGTTCTAAGCGGATGCCTACGTCATCAAAACTATACGTGTGCCAAATTTCATCCCAACCCGTTCAGTGGTTTGAGCTATGTATTGATAGATCAGTAAGTCAGTTACAGTTCCCTTCTATACAGAGTTGATATGACAGAGGGGCATTAAATTACACTACGTATACTATACGTGTTTAGTATAACTCGGTACGGTATAAAAATAAAAAGCACCAAAAATGAGGTTTTTATTTTTTCAAACAAACTAAATAGCTTACCACCCTTTGTAAATAAAAACTGACCTTGTAACGCAGCGGCACCAACGCGCGCGCGCTGGAGCTCTGTTAGGAAAGATACATCGTGTTCAAACGGGGCAAAAACTTAAAAAAACATTTGTGACTAAACTACTGCTCCTATTTAATTGATTTTTGGTACAGAGCTTGAAAATGGTCCCTAGTATAAGCTGTTTAAAGGAAAGCCCCTCTGTCGTATCAACTCTGTATGCAGGGACTATCTTTTGCCTGCGACTTCGTCCGCGAAGAATTTCCAAAATGCATTCCTTAGTGGATGCCTACATTGTATGTATAACGTGCTAAATTCCAAATCTCTCGGTCCAACGGTTTGGGTTGTGCGGTAATAGCACCCAGTCAGTCATTTTACCCATTTTTTATGTGTGGGAAATAATAAAATGATTCCTCCCGTTCTGGGTGGAGCGGAAGGAAGTGTCAGACTCTTACTGACTAAAAACCCATCTATGTTCCTTCCTTAGCCCTTTATGTTCCGGGTAGCTGTAAGTGACAGACTCTTTTCTTTTATAAAAACTTATCAAACTATTCTATTCATTTGAAGGTGAGGTTCTATTTATTTGATGCTGTGAGTTATTTACCAGCCATGTTCAACATAAGGTTTCACTTAGGCTCTACAGTACCTACTATAGGTACACCTCTGCCTTACCTTTCAGGGACAAGGCGTGATGGTATGTATGTGTTAGATCTGTGCAAACTGTGGTAAGTGTCGTCGTTGTTTTAGCCCACGTCTAATTCAATTCGTGGAACGTCGCGGGAGTGAAACAACTTGGAAGTAGCTGGATTAGGGTCACTATGTTTTGGGGACAAAAATAAGAGATAATTCTAGGGTAAATATAAAGAAAAATCTAGAGCTTTATTTCCTTTTCCCTCTTTGACATGGAGCGCCTTTTAGGGCACGCCACGATAGTGGCGGTAAGGCCCCTCTTTGAGGAGTGGCTAGAGAGGCGTCACGGCGCCCTCACCTACCGCCTGACGCAGGTCCTCACCGACATGGATGTTTCGGGAGGTTCCTGCACATCATCAGGCGGGAGGAAACGCCCGGGTGTCACCACTGCGAGGATCGCCCAGAGGACACGGTAGAGCACACGGTGCAAACCTGCCCCGCATGGGCAGAGCACCGCCGTGTCCTCGTAGAGGCGATCGGTGGCGGCGACCTCTCGCGCCCAGCCCTGGTGGAAGCCATGGTCCGGGGCGAGAGGGAGTGGGAGGCAGTCACCTCCTTCTGCGAAAAAGTTATGCTCGCGAAGGAGGTGGCGGGATGGGAGAGAGAAAGGTCCTCCCATCCCAGCCGCCGCAGGAGACGCCCCGGGCGTCGGGAGCCACGTGACGACTCCCGGCCACCGTAGGCGCGGGCCTGCGGACGGTGAGTAATGGGTGACTCACCGTCCGATCAGCACCAGACCCGTGCCGTACGGCGCGTATATGTTCCACGCGCGCCTCAAAGAGATGTCAGCATATGAAGGGGCCCCTCAGGGCCAAGCCTGCCGGGTAAGCGGGATTGTCCGAAAGGGTTACCGCTACCCCGGAACATAAAGGGCTACGGAAGGAACATGGATGGGTTTTAGTCAGTAAGAGTCTGACACTCCCTTCCGCTCCACCCAGAGCGGGAGCAGTCATTGGATGATTTCCCAGCCTTAAAAAAAAAATAAAAAAATAGAGCGCCTTTTTTCTAAGTGAAATCTTCTAATGACACAGAATACACTGATATATAATGTGGTTGGAAGTTAATCACGACTAACTCAATATTTAGCACCGTTACAAGTGGTCTTCATCGTTTTGAGAGCAGTAGTGATGAAATAATTTACACAAAAAGAAGCTCCACGAACCATTTTTTTTTTTGAGGGTTGGAGATCATCAAATGACTCCACCCGCTCTGAGAGGAGCGGGAGTGTCAGACTCTTACTGACTAAATTACATCCATGTTCCTTCCTTAGCCCTTTATGTTCCGGTGTAGCGGTAACCCTTCCTGACAATCTCGCTGAGCATGAAACGCCTTGTGAATTGTTTTGTATGGGTCAGTTGTACCATGCACTTTGGAAACGCAACAAGTCACTTGGATTTCATGCGTCACAAATATTCTCCTATAATTAAAGATTTTCTTTTTTAGTATTACAGAAAAACATAGTTTCCAAGAACTCTGTAGATGGCATTGATCTGACTACGTTACTAGGTGCCAAAGCCAAAACGCTTGGAAAAAACCATTGCGTCACGTCACATAATATGCTCGTTGACTGACACTTGCGTTGTTTTGTGTACTTTTTGTTTTAAGATCTCAAATTTACATCTAAGTGAAATGATGTGACGTTCCGTTCCTTGCAGTAACTTACCAAGTTCAGCGCCATCTACGAGTATCTAGCGTCTAGGGAAAAGTTAAAAAGAAAATCCCATAATATAACTAAACTTATTATACAATCAATTTCGAGTACGTTATCTTTTTACAAAAAAAGTATCTCTTTGGTTTGTATTTTCGTTTTAGCCACCAACTTCAGAATTAAATGTAATCACTTTGTAGTGTTTTTTTTGGATGTCGGTAGTTCGTAGTTTTTAAATAAAAGTATTTCTTTTTCCCAGGCCCACATAAATAATAATTTAATAATAATAGATGTTAATGAATACTAAAGAGCCACAAAGAACAGGCCCCTTTTACCCCTAAAATGATGGCAACCCTTTTTTTTTTTTTTTTTTTTTTTTAAGGCTGGGAAATCATCCAATGACTGCTCCCGCTCTGGGTGGAGCGGAAGGGAGTGTCAGACTCTTACTGACTAAAACCCATCCATGTTCCTTCCGTAACCCTTTATGTTCCGGGGTAGCGGTAACCCTTTCGGACAATCCCGCTTACCCGGCAGGCTTGGCCCTGAGGGGCCCCTTCATATGCTGACATCTCTTTGAGGCGCGCGTGGAACATATACGCGCCGTACCGCACGGGTCTGGTGCTGATCGGACGGTGAGTCACCCATTACTCACCGTCCGCAGGCCCGCGCCTACGGTGGCCGGGAGTCGTCACGTGGCTCCCGACGCCCGGAGCGTCTCCCGCGGCGGCTGGGACGGGAGGACCTTTCTCTCTCCCATCCCGCCACCTCCTTCGCGAGCATAACTTTTTCGCAGAAGGAGGTGACTGCCTCCCACTCCCTCTCGCCCCGGACCATGGCTTGCACCAGGGCCGGGCGCGAGAGGTCGCCGCCGCCGATCGCCCCTACGAGGACACGGCGGTGCTCCGCCCAAGCGGGGCAGGTTTGCACCGTGTGCTCTACCGTGTCCTCTGGGCGATCCTCGCAGTGGTGACACCCGGGCGTTTCCTCCCGCCTGATGATGTGCAGGAACCTCCCGAAACATCCATGTCCGGTGAGGACCTGCGTCAGGCGGAAGGTGAGGGCGCCGTGACGCCTCTCTAGCCACTCCTCAAAGAGGGGCCTTACCGCCACTATCGTGGCGTGCCCTGCGCTGGGTTGCGACAGTCGCTGATTCCAGGCCGCCATGAGATCGCGCCGGAGGTCCGTCCGCTCCGCCGCAATTTGCTGCGGAAACGGAGTTTCCCCCCGGCTTAGTACCTCCGCGCGCCACTCGTACAGGCGCGCGAGGACCATCGCCTCCAGATCCCACGGCGGCAGTCCGGCAAGGAGGCTCGCCGCCTCGCCCGAGATCGTGCGGTACCCCCGGATTAGCCGAATGGCTACCACCTTTTGGGGCGCGTTCAGGTAGTGGGCGGCTCGCCGCCGCAATGAACGCGCCCACACCGGGGCCCCGTAAAGGGCCATGGACCGCACGACTCCCGCGTAAAGCCTCCGGCAGGAGGCGTTTGGCCCCCTCAAATTGGGCAAGAGCCGCTTTAAGGCGGCCCCAGTCCGTTCCAGCTTGGGGGATGATGGCAACCCTAACACGGAACTGAAGCCACAGCATTCATAATGCTGACAACACTTTAGCTAACAACGCTTACTAATTACGTTTTACTAGTGTGATGTGCATGTTAACATGTAACGTTAGTTGTTAACGAGTAATTATTGTTGTACTTGTTAGTTTACTGAACTGGGAACTACTCGTAATGTACTGATTAGTGCCGAGTATTTTAATTTTACATATTAATTAATTATTTTTAGGGTTCAGTACCCAGAGGGTAAAACTGGATGAGAGACCCATATTACTAAGACTACGTTGCCCGTCTGTCTATCCGTCACCTGGCTGTATCTCGTGAACCGTGATAGTTAGACAGTTTTTTAACAGGTGACGTAGTTCTCTTGCTCCCATATAACAAACATGATTTTGTCATTTTTAAAGATCCTAAGAAGACGTACATATTTATACTCCGTTAGAAAACCAGCGCTGGGGCTCTGTCTTGCATAGGGTCGCATGTTTCTCCCAAAACTTTTTTGTTTGTGTCTAAATGTTTAATGCGGCAATAGTATCTATATAGCATATGAGCGAAGCCAGGGCGAGTCACTAGTCACTAATATACAACGTAATTCTTGAAACTATGTTATTGCTCCCGGTCCAATTGGGAGTAATTTAATCTACAACAATGAACAAACAATGCTGTATATATATAACGTGGCGCTACAATGGTGATATTAGTTTAACACACGGGTAGGGCTAGTGTCCATTAATCATATAAATTTTGATAGGTTAAAAAACCCCAAATTGAAAAAAAAAACAAAATAATAAAATCAATTCGCCTACTTTTTGTAGTTGTTTCGTTTTAATTTCATTGATGCGAATGATATGATCCGCATCTGTCTATTTTCTAACATCTATACTAATATTATAAAGAGGAAAGATTTGATTTTTTGTTTGTTTGTTTGAAATGAATAGGCTACGAAACTACTGGACCGATTAAAAAAAATATTTCACCGTTGGAAAGCTTTGTTTTCTAGGAGAAACATAGGCTACTTTTTATCCCTGGAAACATAACGGAAAGCTTAGTTTTCTAGGAGTAACATAGGCTACTTTTTATCTCTGGAGTCCGGGTCCCACGGGAAAGACCACGGGAGCGAAGCCGCGGGCAAAGTGCTAGTTGTAAATAAATCCATAAAGTTTATGGAAATGTACTGTCATCATGAAATGAAAATATGAAAACGTATATGTGTGTTAACTTAATGTCAACATTGTAGCGCCACGTTGTATATGTATACGTATTTATATGTATCCAGCGTGTGTGTACCCCCAACCAACCATAGACATATAAACTATATAGTTTATTCACAGTACTCGTATGTTCATTTCTTAACACAATCTCATGCAGGTTTCCAGCGCGTCAAGTTATACCAAACTGTAAAATTTCTCCACATGATCTTAAACCTTACATTGTTCGGACTTAGGTTCAAAATCGATTGCGCAAATTTAACAGTTTTGTGGTAACTTGATGTGCTGGCGACTGTACAGGCTGAATTAATTTTCGGATATACTTCTCAGACCCAAATCAGACCGAAATATTTTCGCTTGTAATATTCTTTTTAATTAACGATAATAGGTCCTTAGAAGTTCAAGTGGTACAATTTAAGTCGAAATTCTGAAAAACCTAAAAGCGGAATTTCCTTTCAAATCTGTTTACTCAAGTTTTATTATTTCTAGATACGTCTAATATAACATCACGCTGTAATCTTCGAAAGCTTTGACAGAAGTGTATGCGTAGCTAGCGTAACCTAAATTTCCCCAGCAATGTTTAACTCCCATGTAAAAGTGGAAGATTATTGGCTTCAACCGGGCACAAGTCTGCTCCCGGGCTGCTACTGAGACATTCTAGAGGATAGAACCCAGTAATACTATTTCCTGACCCGGAAAGCCAACACGGGATCTCATACTTAAACTTAAAGCATTTATCACTACATAGTATAAAACAAAGTCGCTTTCTCTGCGTAAATCTTTAAAACTACGTAACGGATTTTGGTGCGGTTTTTTTTAATAGATAGAGTGATTCAAGAGAAAGATTTATGTCTATAATTTGTCGACATATTTTGCGGGCGAAGCCGCGGGCGGAAGCTAGTTTCAAATAAACCAATTACAGGCACTGCTGAATTGTCAAAGGGTCGTTCAGTCAGAAATATAAAGCAGAAAGGTACAAAGGTACCAATGGAGAAGAACGGGCAAGCAACTCCACGGACACTCTTTTAAACAAAATATGGTTAGGAAATATTGATTACATCATTCATACTATTATTACTATATAATCATGTGAGAACGATACAGGACGTTAAAAGCATCATAATCAATTTTTCATGCTCAGTGCAACAGCATTTGCGACTACTAGACCAACAAGGCTCCCTCCAAAATAAATTGTGTCTATCTCATCATCTACCAGTTAACCCAAGTACCTTCATACGCCATCAGTGCATTTGTACGGTATACTACATAAACATATAATCCAGAATAAATTGAGAACATTGTGTATATACCTGCTCAGAAATTAAAGTATTATTTGCCGTACGCTTCATTAATCCGATCCACGCAGCTACGACGTAGTGCCGTAGCACCGTAGACGCGCTACGCCGTAGTACAGTGTAATAGTGATTACATGTTGGAGTGTTTAAATTAAGTTATTAGTAGTGAATGTTGATTTTGGAAGATAAATGTTCTGCTTTGTATAGTTTCGAGTTAAATTATTTAGGTAGATTGATTTTTGTATGTACAAACTTTCGTATGTATATTTTAGTTAAAAGACCTCGTTTCAGTATCAAAATTATTGTTGCTATTTAGACAGGAGTTGTCAAAAACGTAAAATATAAGCAACGACTCCAATCTATTGAATATTTCAATAGATTGGAGTCGTTGCTTATATTTTATTGATCATAAAAATTTTTGACTACAGATTTTGAATTTTTCATAATAATATTTACCTGTTCATCTTCGATAATTGACATGATTATTTGATGTTGATCTTTGGAGACAATTACATCCAAAATTGCTTCCAAATATTGATTCTTATTTTTATTGGTTCTTTATCAAAATTATGTGAGTAAAATTAAAAGACTTTCTCTGCCCAGTGACAGGGGCAGTCTACCCAAAGAATTTTCCAAATTTTCTACCAAATTATAAAACATAGGACTTTATGCTTTCTACCACTAGATTCAAAATAGTCTGGTTTCTGGCAGTCAGAATATAAGAGAAACTAACACAATAGTTAGAACTTTAAACCTAATGACGTGTCTGACTACATAATAACCATATTCTTAACCCCATGAGGGCTATTGACCCAAAGAGGACGGACTAATGACTAGCCACTAGACTGTACGTTAGATTAAAGGTTGAGATAAATCTAGTTGTTTAACTTGTGACAAAAAGTCACAAGTTAAACAACTAGATATGAGTATGAAAATGTATTTATTTAAAATTACTCCAGCGACTTATCCTCTCAAAACATACACATAATGAGACAAACATTGGATAAAATTATGGTGAATTTGTCACTTAAAGAAGTACATACTAAGGCTAAAATTGTCCGAAAGGGTTGCCACTACCCCGGAATATAAAGGGCTAAGGAAGGAACATGGATGGGTTTTAGTCAGTAAGAGTCTGACACTCCCTTCCTATCCACCCAGAACGGGAGGCTTCATTTGATTATTTCCCACACTAAAAAAAAGCCCATATTCAAAATCAAATCAAATGCCTTGTAGTTCAGAAAACAATCCTGAAAATTATATTCATTTATAATGATCGCAGTTGCTTTAGGGAAGGCAAGAGGTAGCAAGACATACTTTTCTCTTTAGTTATAAGGGTCTTGCAGCCATTAATAGGTAATGTCAGCCCCATTTTATTCTTAAGCAAGTTAGACACATATTTAAGGGTAATTCAATTCAAATTCTATTCCTTTATTACAATCAAACAGTTAAATCATAGACACATACACGCACACGCACACACTCACTTGTTACACACACATACACACTACACAGCCACTTGACACACAAACTGACAATAGACGCATACTTGTCTAATACATGTTCTTTCTTTCTCTAGCCTTTAGGCATATTATCACGTAGTTACCTTATTTGTCCGTAGTTGTCCTTGGTCTTTTTACGACAATATTCCTTGTCATAATTACATTTAAATACAAATAATATAATCTTCTTCTTCTTTTTGTGTGGTTAGTGTCTAACCTGGTGTCAGAGTTTTTGTGCTGCCCATGGGCCGCTGACTTAGCTCCACATGCTGTTGAGAAATATCTCTCAGACATGCTGATTGCCTCACGATGTTTTCGTTCACCGATGTTTAAGCAGGTGATAATTAATTATACAATACGCACTTGAATTCGTAAAATCAGAGGTGCGTGCCTTGGGTTCGAACTCGAGACCTATGACTTGGCAGTCCGACGGTCACACTACTAGGCTATCACGGCTTTTTTTAATATAATTGAATACGTAATTCAATTATTATAAGGCCTTTTTATTTTTTGCTACGCAAACATCCAAGAACTTGTATCCTCAAATGAGGTCAGAATCAAACCGGCCTCAACACTAAAGTGTACTAAAATATGAGAACCTATTATAATTAAATTTATACTGTCATCCAATCAGGGGCGACAGAAGTTAATTAGATAAAATTCAATTAAAATCACAACTTATGGTCTGTAATTCGTTTCATTTTAAACCTCATTCCATACTTATACAGGATGTGTAAATTTTTAATTCGAGATGTGATGTAGTAATTGTGCTATGGGTTTTCTAATAACGACTGTCTCATTGGTGTTGAGGTCGCTGATCTTAAGGTCCTAGGTTCGATCCCCAGGCAATGCAAAGCTTTATAAGGTTTTTCCATCATATTTCATTTATTTTCCACTAAAATCATTCCTGATTTTGATTGTTTTTGTTGATGGCATAAGGCCAAACTTCCTTACACTTAAACAGAACTTGGGAAATGTGTCTGTTACAACCACATTTTATAGTTTGAGTCATGTTACTCACTTAGTTTAACTCATGTTACACTAAGTGAGTGAACTTGGTAAGCGGAATTGTCCGAAAGGGTTACCGCTACCCCGGAACATAAAGGGCTAAGGAAGGAACATGGATGGGTTTGAGTCAGTAAAAGTGTGACACGCCGGAGCGAGCTTATTTGTGCAGCTACTGAAAAACCCAATAACACTTTGCTTTACCGACCCAGGAATCAAACCTATGACCTCATCGCTCAGTAGTAGCGCTCGCGACCACTTGGCAATAACGTAGCATTAAATTATGGAGCTCTTTTTTTTAATTATAAATCTCAATTTAATATCATATCTCCTAAAAAAAAATGTATATTTAGTACAACCTATACGTATAAAATGGCGGACATTTTAATTATTGTAACGCTGCCGGTGTAAAATATAGGAAATCGTCGTTTTCAGGCGTTTTCAGTAACTAGGGCGTAGGAGGGTGTCCTTTTTGCCTCAGTAATTCGAATTTATAATCGTGTTTAATTTATTTCAGCGAAGAATAGAGATTTATGTGGTAATATCAAAACTTTCAAAATTAGGAAATGTTTTCCGAAGATTATTTTATTAAAGAAATTACATTTTAACTCAATATTTTTAAACATTTTTAGTTTGGGAACGAATGCATCAAACCATTTAAAAACTACTTATTAATACGTCATGCTTGCGTTGGATTACTACTCATCTAGAAAACTTCTCACAAATAAATTGGGGTTGATATTTTATTTCAAACTGAAAAACTCAAACTCAAAGCATTTATTAGAAATAAAGCAATTACAAGCACTTTTGAATTGTAAAAGGGTCGGTTAGACAGAATAAAAATGAATCTAAAGTACGCGCCACGAGAAGCTATAAATTATGTAAACAAACATCTTTTACTAAGTAAACATTTTATACTGCGAGATAATAATAAATTGACCATATTCAATCGACATGAAATATAGACGGGTTTTAAGAAAGTAACAACCTATTTAATTTAGTCGGATCATATTTTAACGACGCAAAGCGCTATCGTTTGTGTTTCTTGGTACCGGAACGCGTCCGTCGCAGGGATTGTAAACTATCGGGACGCCATTTTGAAATAAACGCGTCATTCGAGTTTCGAATGCGTACGAGTTTGTTTCACACAGAAATGGAAACATCTGAATCTGACGAATAATTATTCTTAAATAATATATGTTAATTAATATTTGTTACTCAATAATTTATTAAATCTTAAACAAATTTTTTTTTTTTGTTGGTCCAAATGTTGTGAACTCCTGAACACTTGTTTACAAAATTTATAGCTTCTCATGACGGTTACTATAGTTGCCCATTCCAAAGCAGTAGGTACCTATGGAGAAGAACGGGCAAGAATTACACGGAGACTCATTTAAACAAAATATTGGTTACATCATTCATACATTCAGTCAAAAAAGTATCGGGAATGGATGATTTGTTTATGGTTCCAAATTCAAATTTTTGGTTTTTTTGTAGTTGTTAGATTGGCACAACTGTTTTCCATTTTGGCGCGGAGTTTGAGTTGCATCTGTTATTTATATTAAATACAGTGCTGGTTTTAGTAATATCATATATAGTGTGTATTGCGAATTTCATAATGGACAAAAATATCGAACAAAGAGTTTGTCTTAAATTTTGCATCACCAATGGAATTTCGTGTTCGGAGTCACTGAAAATGTTACAGAAGGCTTACGGTGAATCGACTTTATCAAAAACTCGTGCTTATGAGTGGTTCAAAGCGTTCAAAAGCGGTCGAGATGTGATGGAAGATTTGCCTCGCTCTGGTAGGCCGACAACGTCTGCAACTGAAGTAACATCGCAAAAGTGAAGAAAATAGTGACTGAAAATCCCCATTCAACTCTGAGAGAGATAGCCGCCGAACTTTCTGTATCTCACGAGTCGATCCGTACCATTTTAACTAATCATTTGGGTATGAAACATGTTGCTGCTCGGCTAGTCCCAAAAGATCTGAATTTTCTCCAAAAACTCAATCGCATGAAAGTCGCTGAGGACATGCTAGAACGAGTCAGTTCGGACCCAACATTCATGAAACGCATTGTTACTGGTGACGAGACGTGGGTTTACGAGTTTGACATGCAAACTAGTCAACAAGCTTCGGAGTGGCGCCTTCCAACTGAACCGAAACCGAAAAAGGAGAATTCGCGGCGAGAACTGAACTCAATTCCGGAAGCAGCGTTTAAAAAATGTTTTGATGAATGGATTATTCGTTGGCGCAAGTGTATCGTTTCTAAAGGAGCATACTTTGAAGGTGATATAATAAATTTGGATGAATAACAGACATTTTGTGTATTATTGATCTTTTCCCGGTACTTTCTTGACAGAGTAGTATATTACTATACACGTGAGAACGATGCAGATCGTTGAAAAGCATCTGTATAAATATATACAAACAATTCAAAAATTCCTTACCCAACCTACCCTTTTCCCAAACGTGTTGAAGTCGCCTGGCAGTCTGACCAGATGCAGCTGAATACCAGTACTTTACATGAAGCGTCTGCCTTAACAACCCAGCTACTGGGTAACACGATACCTCTTGGTCGGACTGTTTGATTAGACTTGGTAAAATTTGATATCAGTAAAATTCTTATCATCATCACACGGGATCGAAGAACAGTCATTTGTGACCCATCTCCGACATTAAGAGACATATTATCCCAGTTTTTCTGTCACATTATGTGTAACAAAAATATGTAGTTTTCATATTTCCTCTTGATAATAACTAAAAAGCTGGAGTAAGTCTCTTTCGTGTCGGGCCTGATTGATTTTTGTATGGACCGTAATAAAACTTTGATTAAAAAACTTAACAGTTGCAGTAACAACTTCTTCTTCTTTAAGTGTTGTTAGTGACTAACCTGGTGTTGGAATTTTTATGCTGCCCATGGGCCTCTGACTTAGCTTCACATGTTGAGGAATATCTCTCAGACATGCTTGTTTGCGGGAGACGCCCCGGGCGTCGGGAGCCACGTGACGACTCCCGGCCACCGTAGGCGCGGGCCTGCGGACGGTGAGTAATGGGTGACTCACCGTCCGATCAGCACCAGACCCGTGCCGGACGGCGCGTATATATTCCTGCCTGCCTGCGGGTAAGCGGGATTGTCCGAAAGGGTTACCGCTACCCCGGAACACAAAGGGCTAAGGAATATGGAATAAAGGAAGGAACATGGATGGGTTTTAGTCAGTAAGAGTTTGACACTCCCTTCCGCTCCACCCAGAGCGGGAGCAGTCATTGGATGAATTCCCAGACCGAAAAAAAAAGACATGCTTGTTACCTTCACCGATTTATAGGCAAGTCATATTTAAACAACAACTAAGTTGTATATATACGTACATCCAACTCACACAGAGCTTACCAAAAATAAATACGTACTCAGTACATCAGCATCGAAAGTCGTTTGCAATAACTTATTGGGTTTTAAGATAGCAGAAGTTATATTTGCAAGGAACGATAAATCGGTCGAGATTAATCGTAATGCGATCTAAGATTAAAGGGTTTCGCTAAACGCGAGGAGACGCCATTTAGTCGGGGAGGTTGGTGTGTCGGCAGGAAAGGGAATATCGCTCCCAGACTATGGCATGACTTTAGTACAGGGTATCGATTGAAAAGGTTTAATAAATTCATTGTTTTTTTTTCTTAAACAAACATTGTCTGCCTCATCATCTGCCTAGCCTTTTCCCGACTATGTTGGAGTCGGCTTCCAGTCTAACTAGTATTTTTACTATAGTTATAGTACTATAGAATACTAGTATTTTACTTGAAGCAGCTGCCTATCTGACCTCTACAACCCAGTAACTGGGCAATACGATACTCCTTGGTAAGACTGGCTGTCAGATTTTCGGGCTATAGTACTATAGAATACTAGTATTTTACTTGAAGCAGCTGCCTATCGGACCTCTACAACCCAGTAACTGGGCAATACGATACCCCTTGGTAAGACTGGCTGTCAGATTTTCGGGCTTCTGACGACCCGTAACGACTGTCAAAGACAAAAATTCCACCAATGACAACCGGGACCAACGGCTTAACGTGCTTTCCGAGGCACAGAGGAATCTAGGTATGTAAAAATGGTGACCCATCCATTGCCAACCCTGGCAAGCGTAGCTTAACCTGACGGATCGACCTGTGCGGCTGTTAGTAGTAAGCCACGTGCTTCTCCGAAAAACAATATTCAACTAAAATAATAAAACATTATCTTGTGCGCAGAACGGTTCCATAAATATGTTAGATTTATACGGCCCGACTTTAAGACATAACTCTCAACTAAATTGAGAACTATAAAAATGATATAAAATCATTTTAATGACTCTATTTGTCACCATTTAGTGTTATCTTATAGATATTTGCCAGTAATGGGGTTTAGGACTGGCTTGTGTGAATCCGGGGTATAACAGCCACCTTATCTGGCATGCCAGAATAACTGTTAATAATGTTTAAATAATTTATTTCTTCATATTTGTGTTTTGTCAAATATATTTTATCGGTATCCGCATGGTTTAAAATTGGAGGAGCTCGTGGCTAAGTAATTACAGCTGCACGGATCGATCCATCATGTTAGGCTACGCTTGCCGAGGTTGACCCGTGGATGGGTGACCATCTTTACCCACAGAGTCTCCTCCGTGCCTCGGAAATTACGTTAAGCCGTTGGTCTCGCCTGTCATTTGTGCATCTTTAACAGTTACGGGTTGTCAGCAGCCCGAAAAGCTGTTCCAGTTTCTGCGTTGTGAAGGTCAGACATGCAGTCGCTCCATGTAAAATTCTGGTATTCAGCTGCCAGTTAAACCGGAAGCTGACCCTAACGTAGATGGGAAAAGGCAATCAGATTGATTTTGATCTGTACGTTTAATAGAATAGAATAGAATATTTTATTTATTAAAAGTAACCAGGACTCAACAAGATTGTTAGTAAAACTTAAGACTATGTTAGTAAGCACAACAAAAAATAAAATAAAATAAAATACAATAAATAACGGTTGGTCACCGTTGCGACATCCCATGAGAGACGGCACAACAGTGACCAACGTACACACAGTCCAGGCGACTGGCAACCATGCTTAGGACACTATTAGAGCTGCCCCACAAAAAAATAAAATATAAAAATAATAATAATATTGTATATTTTCATGGTTTAATTTTTTTTCCACGTATGAGAGATGTCAGCTAATACATGACAATAGGTCAGTGGTTACAAACATAAGTGAACCAGACGTATGCGTACATTTCTTCTAGTAATCCCAGCAAGCTTCTTTGAGTGGGGATATAATTATACTCAATTACGTCCGGTGCATCTTGGGTAGTCTACCCCGCTACCACCCTCACTGTACGGTTAAACTTTATACCACGGTATTTTTTTAATACCCTTGCTCATACATACACGAGAGAAGAAGTTTCTAAACTCGGCAATCAACTCAAAAAAAAACTTAAATTCGTTTGCTTTCTGGCATAATTTACAGTATATACCGCTAGGTACTGAACCATGAAATATTTTAGAAGACTTCCTCATACAACGAACATATGTTTTTTAAATTATCCCCCTTCTTCTTCTCTTGGCTTTTCGTGTGGTTAGTGACTAAGCTGGTGTAGTCTGGTAATGTCATGCTGTTGAGAATTATCTCTCAGACATGCTGGTTTCCTCACGATGTTTGCCTTCACCGATTTTTAAAGTGATTGCTATACAATACGCACATGAATCCGTAAAATAAGAGGTGCGTGGCTTGGGTTCGACCTCGAGACCTATGACTTGGCAGTCCGACGGTCACATCACTAGGCTACTAGTAATCTTTCTAAAAGGGTCAAATGAAACTTCGTATGGTTTCTGCTGATGGCTTGTACCTTAGAATTTTCTTCTAATTCTCCTTTCCCCAACGATACGAAACACAGGCCTTCCAAATCCAACAATTAACCACTGGCCAAGTCACACACGCCCAATTTTGTAGCAGCTTGCACACCCATCCGACATCCACCATCCAAGACGGTTCGTTAGCCGTTGAGTTAACGAAGCGTTAAGCGTACGTGAGCTATGGCACCGTATTTAACGAAATATAATTCCTGTTCAATTGGTGACTGGCTGTTTGCATGAGGAAAAAGTTAATTTTAGTCCCCTTAAATTAACCTTTCTTTAAGAAATTAATCTTTTTCTAAGAAATAAAAAGATTTAGACGAAGGTTTTTACAAAGTGTGTGCAAAAAACTTGTGTGCAAAGGAAGGGCTGTCAGGACCTCAATACTTCAGATATACCCTGGGCAGGCAACTTCATTGGGTGGGATACCCAATCGATAAAAAAAAACAACTTTTTTTTAAATACGCACGCTACACACGCACGGACGAATTTATTTTAATAATAGGCACATACTAGTCTATCTTTGGCCACTTTAGGCCACATGCCTCTTAATTTACGGGAAGGATCAGAGCTGTCAGATACACGCTTGCTGAAGAGGAATTAACGATTTCAGACTTACATTTTAGTATGAGTAGTAACAGTCGCACGGATAAATCCATCAGGTTCAGCTGCATCAGGTTTGGTCCGCGGATGGGTGACCGTCTTTACATATCGAGAGTCCTCCGTGCCTCGGAAAGCACGTTAAGCCGTTGGTCCTAGCTGTTATTCATGGATTTTTAATAGCCGTTAGTCAGAAGTCCGAAAGTCTGACAGCCAGTCTTACCAAGGGTTATCGTATACTACCCAGTTACTGACTGGGTTGTGGAGGTCGGACAGGCAGGCGCTCCATGTAAAATACTGGTATTCAGCTGCATCTGGTTAGACTAGAAGCTGACCCAAAGTTACTGACAAACTTACTTTCAAATTTATAATTAGTTAGATAGTTAAGACATTTAGGATGTAGTGGATAGTTTGTGTGATTGATGTATGGCACAGAGGTGGACACAGCTGTTCTGTTTTTGAAGGTATATTGGTTTCGGGCATCAATTACCCAAGGCATAAGCATATTCAGCCTATAACAGTCTCGCTACTGCCTCCTCTCTGCGAGAGGGTCTTCCTTTCTGAGCCATAATCCACCACGCCGGAACAGTGCGGGTTGCTGTATGTCACACACACACACACACACACGACACATGTCGCATGTCTTCGAATTATTTATTTCGGTTACCAAAAGAGGGGTTGAGAATGGCTGACCTGTTTTTCATGAAAACATAATAATTTTAAAACTGCCCTAATATTAGTTACGTAATTAAAACCGTACAACTTAAAATGCCAATCAGGCGTATAAACGTAAATTATAAACGCCGTAAACCGTAAATAACGGGACGTTGTAATTAAGAAAAATATCCAAAATTTACAAACTAATAAAATATGTATTATAATTTCCAGTCAATTTAGTATTCATAAACAACACTTCGCTCGGTTACTTCGGCATCTTTACACCTGGCTATTATAAATTATTTAATTATTTTTACGCTAATTTCTCTCGGACAGTGGGTTGAATCTCAAGTAGTTTACAACGATATTAAGCCTACTGTATATTTAACAAAATCTTTTGTAAGACCCACGCTTTTTGTTATAGAAAGCTATTCTGACGTACTTTTGTAACAAATTACAATTAATATACGTTTGAACGCTAAGTTAGGGACACAAAATTTTAAAAAAATGATAAAGGATTTGTTCCGTAATAAGTATTTTGCCTATTTAACCTTCGTGGTTCTAATAACTTCCTATCAATGTTATTTATATAGCACGTAGTGGTATTCGAATTTATCTGGGGAGGTACCACATTACAATAAATACTTTTTTTACAAACTCAAAAAAAATAACTTTAGTTTCGGAAGTCGGTGTCTTTGACCTTAACTCAAAATTTCGACCAAATATACTTTTGTTTACTAGCCTACGCTGTCCCACTCCTGAGCAAAGGTCCGTTGTACATTTCGTGAGCCCGCGCGTTCACCTAGCAGATTCGACGGAACCTATCTAGCGGTCTTTCTATCTCCATATCGGACGTGGTATGCCGCGGCCCGACCTCAAGGTCTCAGGGCAAGAGTTCTGTACAGTTTGGGTCCATCACAAACCCACGGCCCACAGCTTGTCCGGCCTGCAGCAGACATGTCCTGCCCAGTCCTATTTAAATTGAACTGCCTTTTAAGCTACGTTACCTATCTTCATCATTCTTCTTCTTAGCGTGTCGATAGCAATCTAACCGGACTTGGCCCAGAATTCGGCGGCCCAGTTTGGCGCCATCACTAGCGTTCTTCAGTTCCTGTAACGTGCAGACGACAGGAAACGCAGGACACGATATTAAGTGTCCCATCGTTTGTGGAACAGCACCACTTTTACACTCCAAGGTGGAGTTGTCACCGTGGGCGCGGGCCTGCGGACGGTGAGTAATGGGTGACTCACCGTCCGATCAGGACCAGGCCCGTGCCGGACGCGTTCCACGCCGTGTTCCACGCGCGCTTGTATAATTATCACTTGCTTAAAAATCGGTGAAGAAAAACATCGAGGATACCATGCTTGTCTGGGAGATATTTCTCAACAGTATGTGAATCTAAGTCAGAGGCCCATGGGCAGCACAAAGCGCACCTTAAAGAGATGTCAGCATATGAAGGGGCCTCTTAGGGCCAAGCCTGCCGGGTAAGCGGGATTGTCCGAAAGGGTTACCGCTACCCCGGAACATAAAGGGCTAAGGAAGGAACATGGATGGGTTTTAGTCAGTAAGAGTCTGACACTCCCTTCCGCTCCACCCAGAGCGGGAGAAGTCATTGGATGATTTCCCAGCTTTTAAAAAAAAAAGGTGGAGTCGTCTATGACTCCCCATCTGAGCAGTTGTTCCTTGCCTCGGCCAACCTGAGTCTGGAATCTGTTTCAAAGACTTCCAGGTTGGCAAGTTGGTTGGCAGTTAGCAAGGCAAGTCGCGCCCAGGTGGATCTTCATCATTTACATAACTAAACACTAAAAATGCTACGTTACCAAAATTACCTCCAGCCTGACTTAGCACCATACAATTTATAGGTTTACTCGTATTAAGTATCTATACATGATATAAATCACGTCGTATGTACATAATAGGCTAGGTGTACACATCGAATCAGTTATTTATTACCCGAAGATTATCGAGTATCGCCGGGTGGCGGCTTAGTGCGATGTAGTCGGCGCTAACGAGGCCCGTCGTGTGCACCTAGGTTTATGCTGTCAATTAAGAATGGGCTATACAGGCAGCGAAAATGATCGAATTTGAATTATAATTAGCTATTCGTGACGGTCTAGTGGTCGCAAGGATAGTGCTGATAATAAGGTCCTGGGTTCGATACTCGGTTAGGGTAAAAGTGTTCGCCCCGGGCGTCGGGAGCCACGTGACGACTCCCGGCCACCGTAGGCGCGGGCCTGCGGACGGTGAGTAATGGGTGACTCACCGTCCGATCAGCACCAGACCCGTGCCGTACGGCGCGTATATGTTCCACGCGCGCCTCAAAGAGATGTCAGCATACGAAGGGGCCTCTGGGTGGAGCAGAAGAGAGTGTCAGACTCTTACTGACTAAAACTCATCCATGTTCCTTCCTTATCCCTATATGTTCCGGGGTAGCGGTAACCCTTACGGACAATCCCGCCGTACGTAAGCCTTCGAGAAATACTGGCGTGATGTTATGTTATGTTATGTAATACTTTTATTTAATTCTATCTTGGTGCCACGCATGAGCTCGGAGGGTTGTATTAATGATTTTGATGATTATAATTCTGTAACTACATACGTCTTACAGCCGCGAATCAAATGTTCATCAACATACAACCTATCACTGGCCTGCAAATTGCAAAAAACTTAAGAAAATTTGAATTTCGCGGGCTACCCTGGAACATCAACCTTAAAAGCTCTCCACGCTTTTAAAAAAGTTAAATTTATTTTCTATTTTTTAGTTCGGTTTCCTATAAAAAGCGTGTTTTTTTGTTTTTTTAAACTATTCTTTTTCTCTTTTTTTTCAAAGTGAAAGGAAGGAAGAGTTGTATACAAAACCCACATTTAAGGCACTGTGAACAGTCAAAATAGGCTCCTTAAAACAGTTTTTTTTTAATGTAAAAAAAAGGTTTTATTTAACATAACTCATCCAGATCCGATGAGCCGTTTGAACGTGAAAGACGGACAAACAAACCCACACACACTCACAAACTTAGGCCTTTATAATTTTAGTGTGATTATTGTTTAATTACTAGCGTATTTTTTTTCATTTCTTATTTTTAACAAATGCTGCACCGGTCTGACGTCATCACGTTAACGCAGGCTGTCGCTGAAAATCAGCGCTGGGGCTCTGTCTCGCATGGGGTCGAAGTATTATGCCGAGTGCGCGGATAAACGCATTTTTTCCCACAACTTGTTTTTTTCGTTGTATGTTTTGTTTTACTGCGTCCTGTTTGCCGCAAATAAACGCATTTTCTTTCTATCTTTGCTTTCATAAAAGCTGTTAATCATATTTACGAAGCAAACTTGAGTAGGTAGCGTCGTTTAGTCGTATAAAGTGAAGGATTCAGGACACGCAGGACTTAATGTCAATTGTCCATCGTTGGCAAAACAGCCAGGAAACAGTATCTCTTGTGTAGTTACAATAATGTTTGAAAACCGCATGATAATTTAACCTGGACCATGGAGGAGTGATGTTTTAGTACATAGTTCCCCGTGGCTGCTAACGAGAGTGATCGTGTATACCCGTGTTTATATTGTACGCAACGTTGTAATTTAGGTGCGGGCCCTACCGGCAGCGGTAGAAGGGAAAATTACCATGAAATTTTGGTACAATTTTCACATTTTGTAACCAATCTTCTTCTTCTTTTCGTGTGATTAGTGACTAACCTGGTTTCAGAGTTTTTAAGCTGCCTGTGACTTACACACATCAAAAGTGTCTAGGGATCAACATATATTTTTGCAATAACTTTTCTCTTGATTGATATTAATTTAAATTTTCTTTAAGGATTCATCAAATAAAGTGTTTTCGTTTGTCACAGTAACGATAAACCAAGTCACCTTTGCATTAATAAAGAAATTTGCCATTTTCCTAATAAAGGGATTTTTGACATTTGAACCACTAACATTAAAGTTCGAAAAAAAGACTGAAATAACAGTTTTCTTTAAAATTTTATTGGGTAACTTAAACAATTAATAATCCGTGTTTCTACCGCGAACACTAACAACACAAGAACATCGGTTTGGCATACTCAAAATGAGTTCATCCAAATCACGCTGTGGAATGGCCGCCCATGTTCGTTGCAACAACAAAAAAAGGTCTTCTTGCAACTGGATACCCTCCATATTCGGCAGAGCTCTTCTCTGTAGCATATCCCATGCATGCTCAATCGGGTTCAAGTCTGGCGACACGGAGACAAGACCGATACATTCAAATCTTAACTCGAAGAGCTCCAACAATAACCGCCATGATGTTAGCCGTGAGGCTTCATCACTCTTCAGGGAACTTAATTAGCGACCAAACAGTCAGAAACCGCTTGCATGAAGTGAACCTTCATTCCCGAAGACCGCTACGGGTACCACCTATAGCAATGCACAATCGTAGGATTCGATATCAATGGGCTCTTGAACACAGAAATTGGGCAGAAGAACAATGGCGTTTCGTGTGCTTTTCTGATGAGTCTCGTTTTGGTATGAGACCGGATACAAGACGTATACGACACTGGAGAACCCCTGGACGCCAACAGCGATTAAAATCCTGCCAGGAAGTCCATCCTTATAGTGGTGGAACCATCATGGTATGGGCGGGTATTTGGATCGGCGGAAGAACTGAGTTGATTTGGATCAGAGGCAACCTCAACGCTCAAATTTATGCTGAGATGATTGTATCTGACGTCATCGTTCCTCTACAAGTGCAAATCGGTCCCTTATTTCAGTTAATGCATGATAATGCACGACCGCACACCGCAAGAGTTGTAAGACAGACTCTCGCCGCAGCTAACATCAATGTCCTGCCCTGGCCTGCTCAGTCGCCAGACTTGAACCCGATTGAGCATGCATGGGATATGCTACAGAGAAGAGCTCTGCCGAATATGGAGGGTATCCAGTTGCAAGAAGACCTTTTTTTGTTGTTGCAACGAACATGGGCGGCCATTCCACAGCGTGATTTGTAATGAACTCATTTTGAGTATGCCAAACCGATGTTCTTGTGTTGTTAGTGTTCGCGGTAGAAACACGGATTATTAATTGTTTAAGTTACCCAATAAAATTTTAAAGAAAACTGTTATTTCAGTCTTTTTTTCGAACTTTAATGTTAGTGGTTCAAATGTCAAAAATCCCTTTATTAGGAAAATGGCAAATTTCTTTATTAATGCAAAGGTGACTTGGTTTATCGTTACTGTGACAAACGAAAACACTTTATTTGATGAATCCTTAAAGAAAATTTAAATTAATATCAATCAAGAGAAAAGTTATTGCAAAAATATATGTTGATCCCTAGACACTTTTGATGTGTGTAGTTTCACATGCTGTTAAGAAATATCTCTCAGACATGCTGGTTTCCTCACGATGTCGGTGTTGTCAGTAATCAATAAAAAGATAAATGAAATAGAAGATATTGTTATTGACTTTTCTCAGAGGGGTCTTCTCTTTGACAGTCTAGATTTCTGCTCGGTATATGGTAATATAAGAATACCTCAACATTTAAACTGGTCCAAGGGGCCTTTGCGAGTTTGCTTCAGCCCCTCGTACGCCTTTCCAAGCCCCGGGACCCCAGGGTCTCGAGAAGTGTCAAAGACTTTAAAATAATTATTATAATATTAATAGCGTTTATTTCGGGGAACGCCCATAGTGTTAGTAACAATGGTCCTAAATACTAGTGTTAGTAGACATACATGTTTAATTATATGTGGAGTTTCAACCAATGTCGCAGCATTGGAGACTCCCAACTATCTGCGAATAAACTCAAGACGCTGTTGGTACCGCCACGAAGACGAGCGAGCAGGGAAGCTGGATGACCGCACAGCCATCTATAAGGTGTTAAAAAATTTACTGTAAGAATTCCGTGGGAGCAAATTACTCATCGCTACGAACAACTTTTACTGTGGGATGAACCCTGAAATCGCAAAAAAATAATTGAGCTGTTCCATACATTTATGGACACGTAACTCAATAAAATGTATGGAACAGCTCACAGTTTTTGAAGCGCTACATCGCTATGGCAGCCTCAACAGTATCCTGAGTGCGTTATTATACTGGACCCGCAGATAGCTATATGCACGCAAAGTATAACTGGTCCACAGGCTGCACGTGTAAAATTACGAGCCAAAAGCTTTAAACGGAGTAACCTTGACCGCCTCAACCGCAATAAGGCCGCCTCATAATAAATGGGACTTGAACATAACTGATGAAATAAGGCCTAGGTATTATACACACACCTATACCTAACCAAACTCATACTCAAAGCATTTATTTCAAACTAGCTTCCGCCCGTGGCTTCGCCCGCATAATATGTCAACAAATTATACACAAACCTTTCGCATTAACCATTCTATCTATTAGTGAAAACTGCATCAAAATCCGTTGCGTAGTTTTAAAGATCTAAGTATGCATACATACCGACATTAGGTCAGACGCGGGAAGCGACTTTGCTTTATACTATGTAGTGATAAACCAATTACTGGCACTTTTGAATTGTACAGGGGTCGGTCAGTCAGAAAGATGAAGCTAGTTACCAACAGGGTATACAGGCATGATGGTATATTTTTAAAGAATAAAAAAAAATCACATGTCCTGTTGATCTAATCTAATCTCATCTAATCAGCGCTGTGGCTCTGCCTCCCATAGGGTCAGAGCATTATGCTGAGCGATGGCCGTTTTACTTGTGACGCATATTTTTCCACAGCTTAATTTTTTATGTTTGTTTTTATATTTACAGCGTCATTTTTACCGCTAACAAACGTATTTTCTCTTTTCTTAATCATCCTGCCTGACAAGACTAACTTCGGCAGTGATAGCTAGGTGTGAACATCGGACTGCCAAGTCATAGGTCTCGAGTACGAAAACAAGACACGCACCTCTGATTATACTGATTCATGTGCGTTTTGTATAATTATCACTTGCTTAAAAATCGGTGAAGAAAAACATCGAGGATACCATGCTTGTCTGGGAGATATTTCTCAACAGTATGTGAATCTAAGTCAGAGGCCCATGGGCAGCACAAAGCGCACCTCAAAGAGATGTCAGCATATGAAGGGGCCTCTTAGGGCCAAGCCTGCCGGGTGAGTGGGATTGTCCGAAAGGGTTACCGCAACTCCGGAACATAAAGGGCTAAGGAAGGAACATGGATGGGTTTTAGTCAATAAGAGTCTGACACTCCCTTCCGCTCCACCCAGAGCAGGAGAAGTCATTGGATGATTTCCCAGACTAAAAAAAAAAATGGGCAGCATAAAACTCTGACACCAAGTTAGTCACTAAACACACGAAAAAATAATACATCTCGACATATCACCACACAAGAATGATCTGACCTCCATAACCCAGTTACTGGGTAATACGATACCTTACTCGAATTAAAAGAAAACATTAGTTAAATCAGATAGCATGGCTATTAAAACTAGCTAGTGTCACAAAGAAGGAAACTCTTCACAAAAAGGCAGGTAAAGTGCAACACCCTTCAGAAAAAGTGCTTGTAAGTAAATTAAGTACCGTTCTTAGGATTCCGTACAAAACAGGTAAAACAGGACCCTATTACTAAGACTCCGCTGTACGACCGTCCGTCTGTCACCAGGCTGTATCTCATGAACCGTGATAGTTAGACATTTGAAATTATCACAGATGATGTATTTCAGTTGCCACTATAACAACTGATAAAATTAATATTTAAGGGTACTCCCATAAAATAGACATGATTTTTTTGCCGTTTTTATCGATAATGGTACAGAACCCTTCGTGACCGAGTCTGAATCGCACGTGGCCGTTTTTTTTAACTAAATATCACTTTCAAAGGCTTCGTGTTGCTGCTGTTTGCTCGAAAAAAGATAAACGCTAGACCTATTTAAGTACTGACAAAAGGCAATAAATTCAACGCCTCGTGCTTTAGACCAGACTTTTTATTTTCTTAAGGCGTTTAAAGTATTGGTTACAAAAAGATGGATTTACTACCGTTTCGAGTAGTTTCTAGTGAAGCTCTACCATTTTAATTTAGCCCACTGCACGACGGTTAAGGCAGGATTATGCTTTTTACGTGTATTTATCTTTGTATATAATAATCAATACATAGTATAAAGCAAAGTCGCTGCCCGCGTCTGTCCTAATGTCTGTATGTATGTATGCTTAGATATTTAAAACTACACAACACATTTTGATGCAGTTTTTTTTTAATAGATAGAGTGATTCAAGAGGAAGGTTTACATGTATAATAACATGCTAAATATATTAGAGAACGCGACTATATAATTTAGTTCCATAGCAAAGACCCATAAAATATATACCTTACTGACTATTATATATATTTATTAAAATTATTGTACACGAAGTGACGGCGTCGTGTTGCGTTGCGAGGTGTCGCGTAGCCTTCCGCGGAATCGCCGATAAACGACACCTTTCGGCCAAAACTCTTCCTTGAGGAAGGTCTCTATATGATGAGTCTGAGCTCGCACCACAAAGGACTTGAATTCGTGTTGTGGCGTGACTCCAGTTTCTTGATCTCGTTGGTCTACTGGTCGCGAGTGCCACTGCTGAGTATGAGGACTTAGGTTCGATTCTCAGTCGGAGTTAGGAGTCTGGATTGTTGTGCCCGGCAGATGGCTATAGGATATCCCCCTATTATATGGGCTTTAAACATAACTGGCGAATTATGGGTGTACCTACCATAGGTACAGCCTTGCTTAACTCTTGGAAGATAGAAAGCATGGTGTTCTTCTTATATGCGATTCTTTAGACGATCTACAAACCGTCTATCTAGCGTGGTGGTGAAAGTTTGAATGGGAAAGTTACATAAGATAAGGATATTTAAGTAGTTCTATTCATAATAAATAAAAATATTTATTTGAAACTACTAAAATACGTCAAGAGGCCAGCACATCAAGGTACCCTAATCTTTCAAATTTGTTTTTTTTTTACAAAAAAACAACCGCCTCTAAAAAAGACAAAGTAAATGTAATTTCGGAAGTCGGCGACAAAAAACGAAAATACAAAACTAAAACATACTCCCGAAATTAAAATTATTTTTCACTTTGGCGTGTCTTTTGTAGTCAGTAGTTTTCTTCAGCATACCATCAGGTATTCGTGCCAACACTACAAAAGAAGAAAATCAGTTACGAAAAACGTGTCTGAAATAATTTCCTTCTAAAAACATATCAGCTGAATACACCTGCGGGGAACATAACTTGCACAAAACATTCTAATAAACAGCCTACAAAAACCAACACACTTTTTCTTTACCTTTAACAACACAAAAGCGATACTTACCTACAACACATTCAGACAAACAGCAATAAATCTAGGCCCATTGTTCCGTTACACTACAATTACTAGGTATCTAGGTATATCTAGAATCTAGTAATACTAGTCGCAAACAACCGGAAACTTGGCGTGACTACACAAACGGAAAGCACAAACTGAATCGCTGTCGCCCGCTCAGCGGCAAACTTAATGGCCCAACACCCATTGTCTGTAGCGCCACTGGATTTTAAACCGTAACTGTTAAGAATACGGTTGAAATTTAAGTGTCGATGGTTGATGTTATGGTGCAACGTAGACAGAACATTGATAAATACATAGCGTTTAGATAAGGCGTTTTAAAAAAGGCTTTCTTTTGTCGGCTCTGATGAAAAATGTTGCGGTTAAAGGGTGAAGGGTCTGTTTTAGGGGGTAGTTTAATTGGGATATCGATCGTCGTTTTGTTGTCGTCTTCAAGGTGAGACAGAATAGGGATGATGAGTAACATATTTTTATTTATCCGTCAGCAAGATTATTAAAAAATATATGACACGTATTTATCAAAAGATTACGTTGATACATTGTGTTAAAATGTGGCATGACGTCAGTGCCACATTTGTAGATTTTATACTAAGTTATGACGTAGCGCGCGCCCACTTCCCAACTTTAATGCTTTTATGTAAGTCAATTTTTATTTATATGATAAACCCAAAAATATTTGTCTAATATTTTTTTTTATCTGGTTGACGGACTAAAAATTTTTTTTTCCCCTGTCGTTATTTCCATTGTATATTTGATATTGGTTAGTTAAGTTTTAAATACATATAAATCCGCCTAAATAAATTCCTGTTTAGTTTAAATGTTTATTTAAAAAGGTTTACCAACAGTGATGACACAGAAAAATATTACTAAAATATTATTATGACCTGGTCTATTTTTTGAATAAAGAATCAGCATTGCCATACAACAGGGGCAATGCTGCCAGCCTTTTGAGAATTTTTCCTGTTGACAGCGAAGTGGACGAATTTTTTGATGTCGTTTCATTTTTCTCCTTCCGCTCATATTATTATGAATACTTTAAGACTATTTTTAAGTGATGTAAATAATATCTGTGTAATTTAAAAAATTAAATGAAACATTATAAAACCAGATGTGTATCTTGGCAACAAATTTTTCCCAACTGTTTTGTATTTTGTCCGCAGTTTCGATGTGCGCGGGCGCAGTTTCAACAAGGCTCTCCATTGGTCGGATCCCCTCGCTTTCGGTCGAAGAGCCTACTTCGTTACCATGTCCCGACCCTCGGCCCTCACGGTGGATGCTGTCCAGCTTGACGATGAGGGGGTCTACCGATGCAGAGTGGACTTCAAGAACTCTCCGACCAGGAACTTCCAGATTAAGCTGAATGTCGTTGGTGAGTTTACTTTGAGTTACTTAAATATGTTACAGTTTTGTCTGCAATTAAGAGGAGTGACGTAGTCGTGATTAAGCAAAAACAGTCGCACAGACCGATTCATAAAAAATAAAAATTACTTATAGTTAAGTAATTATTAGTTTATTTTATTTATAAATTACAATTTTTTATTTTGTTACTTAGTTATTTTGTTGTTGTATGTTACTTAGTTATACTTATGTTATAAAGTGATTTTATGTTCCGTTCCCACAGATAAACCGTGAAACCGGTTTTGTGGGGCATAGTTGATAAATTAAGACTTTTTGTAAACTTTACTTTAATAATATAAATAAAATAATAAAATCAGGTTAAGCTACGCTTGCTGGAGTTGGCCATGGATAGGTGACCATCTTTACATACCGAGACTCTTCCGTGCCTAGGAAAGCACGTTAAGCGGTTGGTCCCGACTGTCATTTGTGCATCTTTGACAGTCATTACGGGTAGTCGGAAGCCCGAAAATCTGACAGCCAGTCTTAAGGGGTATCCTATTGCCAAGACCCAGTGTCTTGTGGGGGTCAGATAGGCAGTCGCTCCGGTTAGACTGGAAGTCGACCCCAACATAGATGGGAAAAGGGTAGGTAGGCAGGCAGGCAGGCAACCAGTTTTGTTTGCAATAGTGTGTGCTGCTGTCGTGCAAGAAAGAACCTTAATCCCATAAAAAAGTTTCCCTAAAATTACACGTTTCCACGCCATAGTCACCAGTGAATATGTCAGATTAATAATAATTTACTCATTTTCAAATTCATATTCTAATATGCTTCTGATAACTTCTCATTATTATACCATATACCACACACAATATAGTATATTCGAAAAGTTGCTCGAATTTGGAAACTGTTGCAGAATGCTGTTTTGATTTGCTAATGGGGCATTTTACTAAACTGTGGTTTTGATTATGGGTCGTTTTGCTAATTTAGGACCATTTGCTTGCAGGGAGGCCGTTTGGATACCAAGGATTTGTGTAATTGGACATGTTTTATTTATGAAAGTTTTATAACAAAAAAATTATATGTGATAGCAGATTTGTTTTGAGTTTGGTCTACCACTATGCACACTACAAAGATAAATAGGCAAAAAATAGCCCAGGCTCCATAAATTTCTGTTACATCTCTTTTGTTTGAACTGTTTTATTACATAAATGAAAGATAAAACTACTAACTAAATATTATGTGTATTTTGTATCAGTACCACCGCATCAGCTGCTCTTATACGATGAGCAGGGTCGAGACGTCGCCGGTGTGGTCGGGCCTTTAGAAGAAGGAGGCAACTTCACGCTTCTCTGCGAGTTGAGAGGAGGTGAGCACAAAGCATTCCTTTTTATTTAAAAAAGCGAAGGGATTAAGTTCATTCTCAGGACCTCGGAACATGACCACGGAATTTCAAGCCGGACGAGAAGTATTTGTTGTTTTTATTCTGCTCTTTAGGAAACCCAACTCTATAAAACGAAGGATAAAAAAAAAGAACTGGCGACTTATATTTATAAGGTACTAGCTTCCGCCCGCGGCTTCGCCCGCATAATATGTCGAAAAATTATTTATTTATTTACTTATTTATTTAAGTAACATGGGAGGCTTACAGTTTAAACAAACAGATCAAGGACAGTATAATAGTGAGAAAGCCAATTACAGGTCTCCACTTATAGAATACAGAAAAAAAGTAAGTTCAACGGACATTCACACCAAGTTACTATATACTACAGCATAATTACTATGTTGCTCACACTGCATAACAACCAACATATAACAAAAAGAACTACAAGAAAAAGCTACGACTTAGCACTTCCTGGCTGACGACACACTAGTTTGGAATGGATCTATATCATACTATTTACAAAGCTTATTTAAGTTATTATACACATAAACCTTTCTCTTGAATCACTCTATCTATTAAAAAAAACCGCATCAAAATCCGTTGCGCAGTTTTAAAGATTTAAGCATACATAGGGATATAGGGACGGAGAAAGCGACTTTGTTTTATACTATGTAGTGCTGAACCTTCCCTTTTATACAGAGGTTTGTGTTCCAGCCGGTGGAAACATTATAGGCTGATTATTATAAAAACCTTTTATTAAGTGACAATAAAAAAAAAAATCTGTATAAATAAAAAATAGTAGGTAAAAACTTAAGAAAAATCACAAATTATTACTTGTCACGTGAGGCTAAGGAATAACAGCCGAACGGATATCGCGACTCCTCCGTGCCTCGGAAAGCACGACATTCGTGAATCTTTGGCAGTCGTCACGGGTAGTCAGAAGCCTGAAAGTCTGCGGTTATATTGTACTACCGAAAGTCTGAGAGACTTACCAAGTCTTACCAAGGGGTATCGTATTACCCAGTTACTGGGTTGTGGAGGTCTGATAGGCACTCGCTCCATGTAAAATACTGGTTTTCAACTGCATCTGGTTAAGGAGGCTGACCCCAACATAGCTGAGAAAAGGCTAGGCAGATGATTATACTATATTATCAATTTAATGTAATTGACTATTTCAAAAATAAAATATGTAATCACATAGATAAAATGCCGCTCGTTTTAAAAACTTCCATCACCGTACAGAAATTAAATACTATGCGAAGATATAACTGTAAAATTGCGTTTAGTGGTAATAAGTATCCCATTTGATTCTTAAAATCAGTGACGTCATATTGTTATATTTCACACAAATCACGCTTAAATGCCGCGTTTTGACAGTTCATAAAAAGTAACGTTATTAACTACCCTTTCAAATTCCCAATTGCAGTGTTCTTACAGGGTGCATATCTGAATACTATGTCATGAAATTTTTGATCGTGTCAAATAGCCAATTGTAAACATTTAAGTCCCATACCCGTGTTTCTGCTACAGAACAAGATTGGCTCTTCTAAACTCCGAACAGCTTGTTTAGCGCGGAACAGCTTAACTTTTGTTTCAAGTTTTCAATTGTCAAGCAATGTGTTTAGTTCACTTTAGTCGTTCTTTGAGTCAGACTGCGTGTTTATAGAATGTTCGCTTTAGCCCGCAACTACGTCTGCGTTTGATTTGTATTTATCATTTTTAGGATTCCGTACCCAAAGAGTAAGACGGGACCCTATTACTAGTCTCTCCGTCTGTCACCAGGCTGTATCTCATGAACCGTGATAGTTAGACAGTTGAAATTTTCACAGATGATGTATTTCTGTTGCCGCTATAACAACAAATACTAAAAACAATATAAAATGAATATTTAAAGGGGCTCCCATACAATGAACGTGTTTTTTTTGCCGTTTTTAGAGATAAAGGTACCCTACGTGCGCGAGTTCGATTCGCACTTGGCCGGTTTTTATAAAAATACTAGCTTCCGCCCGCGGCTTCGCCCGCAAAATATGTCGACAAATTATACACATAAACCTTCCTCTTGAATCACTCTACCTATTACAAAAAACCGCATCAAAACCCGTTGCGGAGTTTTAAAGGTTTAAGCATACATAGGGACATAGGGACAGAGAAAGCGACTTTGTTTTATACTACATATGTAGTGATATTCGTCCTCATTGTTTTGTGTTCGATTTCCGCATTGTTCAAAGTGATAATGAGTTTGTCCATCCAGAATTTCTCAGTAACAGCCCAGAGGCTGGATATGTGCCCTGTTGATGGTAATATAGGCTCGCCCCCCTATTACATGGGACTCAAATACGTGGAGTCTGTGGAGAATGGGGCGGGCGCTATATTTTGGAATTAATTTGTGATGTTTAAGGACGCATTATGTATTTATTCCTTTAAGCTACATAAATAACATCGTTGCGCATCCACTAGAAATGTGAGAGGTATCTAGACGGTGTGCGAAAAAAACTACCAATAGGATCACTTTATTTTCTTAACTTGAGCTAAGCTTGTGTTGTTAGTTTTAAGTAGATTCGCCGCTACGCATCCTTCGCACATCTCTAGCGTAAAAGCACCCCTAAACAAAGGTTGCTTTTTCGCTGGGTGGTTTAAATGTGCGAAAAACTAACCAATATTTTTCAAAGGAAAATATTGTTTAGTTTTTCGCATTTTTACCGTTACACATCTCTGGCGAAAACCAAAATTAAAAACACGAGCAAATTGCACAAATCACACCATCACACAATAGAACAAGATTACTTTACACCAGCAATTTCTTCGAACAAAATGGCCGAAGAAAATTCTAACATTATTAATGTAATTTGAATGCAAGTAATGCTCGCATTCGACGTAAAGTAGCAGCGGGGCGCATTGCAGATATATTCTGTGCCAACCATAACCATTAACTGACATTTAGATCATGTAAGCTTACCTGTTCACGACAAGGATTGATTACGTGTTAATGCTGGATTTTTTCCAGGATATATAGCATAACATCATGCCAGTAATCCCCGAAGGGTTAGGCAGTGGTGTGCTTATAGTACAGAGGCCAGCGCATCAAGTTACCACAATCTGTCAAATTTCTTTGATAGTATTTCAACTTTATTGCAAAGACATAAGGTTCATTTTTGATTGAGAAAATTTGACAGCTTGATGTGCTGGCGTCTGTAAATCAACATTTCGCCAGTTATGTTTAAGTACTATGTAATAGGGGGTGTCTTTTACCGGGCATCAATCCAGACTCCGGGCTACTTCTGTAAAATTCCAGATGGATTAACCCGACGGGATTCGAACCCAAGACCTCTTCTGGATTTGTGCTGAATAAACATTTTTCTTTCTTTCTTCTTCTCAGCAGAAACGTTTACGACCACAAGACCCACAAAGTAGTTCAAAGTGGTGGTCTAAAAATGGTATAGGGTATGGTAGGAAATTTGAGTTTCTGAGTTGTATTGACTGTTGTTCAAAAGAAGGGACATGGATGAATTTTAGTCAGTAAGAGTCTGACACTCCCTTCCACTCCACCCAGAGTGGGTGGATTTGTGAATTTGCCACTCTTTATTATAGGAAAAGTTCCACGCCGACGAAGCTAAAGCACTTGCTTTAGCTTCGTCGGCGTGGAACTTGGAACTCTAGAAATAGACTATCAAATAATTGAGATTCAAGTAAACAAACAGTTGTAACAAAGTTATTTGCACGGTTATTAAACAACATTTAGTGTTAAAACTGAGCAAACAGCTTACTTAAGCATATAATTACTTGCTTATGCTGACTTAGGTAATTGTTTTTAATAAACTTGTGGGTACTAATTTGAGTAAAATTTGTCTAAATACGCTCCTAAGTAAAATTTACATACGTAATAACACAATGTCCCAAGGCACGCACCTCTGATTTTACAGATTCATGTGCGTATTGTATAATTATCACTTGCTTAAAATCGGTGAAGGAAAACCAGTATGTCCGAGGGATATTTCTCAACAGCATGTGAAGCTAAGTCCATGCCCATGGCCAGCATAAAATGTCTGAGACCAGATTAGTCACGCCAAAAGAAGAAAACAGACACCATTAAAAAGCCATTGTGTTTTGTGTAGATCTGTGTTCCGGCAGCCAATGGGTTAATCAAGTAATAGATTAAACAGATCCCTGAACTGATGAGTGGTTCCCGTGGGATAATTTCTGACATCGTCGCGGGTGAAGCCGTGGGCAGAAGCTAGTTATTTCTTAATTCTACACGAAGACATCTAGGCGTTCCTAATTTTACAACTTCTTACCTAAAAACTATACTAAGTTTCAATTACGCTTGTAATTATGAACAAAGTAAGTGAACTCCAGATTCCACTCTCAAGAAACCAAGCGAAAAACCACTCAAACACAGTCATTATGTGTTCTCATTCGTCTTACATTTGTGAATTTTCTCACAAAAACGATTTTAAGCTTTACTTAAGGTTTTAATAAAAACACAGATTACTTAAACTTTTCAATTGACTAAAAGAAAATTTAGATAACATTACCTTTCTTTTGTCATCGTCGTAGTTGAGTAAAAACCACAAAGTGTGTATTTTTTTTATCCGTTGAAATTACTTAGCTAGCTCTAAATTGCCTGCACAGGTTATAGCTCGGCAATACTTGAGCAATAATTGGGCAATTATAAGCTCTTAAAGGCTTAATTATTAACTTTTTTTTTTTTTTTTTTTTTTAAGGCTGGGAAATCATCCAATGACTGCTCCCGCTCTGGGTGGAGCGGAAGGGAGTGTCAGACTCTTACTGACTAAAACCCATCCATGTTCCTTCCGTAGCCCTTTATGTTCCGGGGTAGCGGTAACCCTTTCGGACAATCCCGCTTACCTAATTATTAACTCTAATGAGGCAATTCAATTTCTAGTTCTCATTTGCATTCAAAATTATAGTTACAGAAACTAGTAAGTAAAGCATAATTGCTGTATAAAATATTTACGTGGCTTATAAAATAGTTGTGGCACAAGGGTTAAGCAACTAAGCAGGATTGTCCGAAAGGGTTACCGCTACCCCGGAACATAAAGGGCTAAGGAAGGACCATGGATGGGTTTTAGTCAGTAAGAGTCTGACTTTCCCTTCCGCTCCAGCAAGAGCAGGATGTAGGATGAAGATTTTTTTAAGAGAATCGTTTAGCAACAGATAATAATAATAATTATAGTATTTATTACACGGTGACTAGACGGCTAGGGCTACTAGAATCAATTCTAATTCTTGTTCATTTTGACGTTCAACAGTGCCTTTCTTGTGCCTATTTGAAATAAATAATTTGACTTTGACTTTATTCATACGTAATATCGAAGCTAACTCAAAAACAGTTCAAGAAAAGTTCATAATTTTTTTTTGCATATTATTCCTTAACTTGTTTTTTTTTTCTTACGTCATGTTTAACTCTGCCCCATGAAAAACAAAATGGACTTATATTATTCAAAAACGTATTTAGTTAAATTGTCTGTTAATCTTTTTTCGCCTCGCTCTGAAAGTTTCAACTCTCGTGTAACGGGGCCCACCTGAAATCTTGACTGAAACAAACTTTTAGACAAATGGGGCTCTGATACAAAATTGCTGTCTCGTTGGTGTAGTGGTCGCAAGCGCTACCGCTGAGTATGAGGTCCTAGATTCAATTCCCGGGTCGGGTGTAGTGTTATTGGGTTTTTCCATCTGGAATTGCTCAGTAGCAACCTGGAGTCTAGATTTGATCCGGTTGGTGGCAATTGGCTCGCCACAATGTTACCAGGGACTTAAAGACAATTGGCAAATTGTAGAAGTCCTATCCGTGCACCTTTGCATAACCTTCCGGGAAATAAAGTTGAGGGAACATATCCATTACATCCACGCAAAACGGCTATCGCTCAGCATAACGCTGAAACCATACGATATCGATACGATATTTCCTAAAAAATCTTTTTGGCGTCGCACAGGTCTTTTTTCATAATTTATCGTATAATTTTGTTAGTTTTAACTCCTCCATTTTGTTTTTACTGTTTGTATTTACGTGCGTGTCCCCCATTAAATATTTTTCTCTATTTCTTTCTTTCTGAAAACAAAGCCTTTCTTCCTAAAGTATCTCAACATAATTTACAGAAAACAATAAGAAGACCCACCAATATCATGGCGATCTAACTCACAGTGTTGACATGAATATTTAGCTTAAGGCCCTGGAAATCCCTTTAAAGTATTAAGCACTTTATTTATTGTCTTCCAGGCTTTTCTTAAGAACTGGGAAGCGTTAGAGTATTATTTAGGTTTATCTTTATAGGCTGGAATGAGACCAAGGCTGGGTCTTGAATAATAATTTTAAGTTGGATATATTTCGTGGCGCTACGATGGTGACATTAATTTAACATACGGGTAGGGCTAGTGTCCATTAATCATATAAATTTTTCGAGATTAGCACGTTCAAACAGACAAACAAATAAAGTCAGCTTTATAATATTTATATAGATTTACACATATAAACTCAAAGTCAAATCAATTCACTTGCATTTCAGTGTAGCCAGCTGAAAACATATTTTGTTTTTTTTTTAAATGAGAGTATAGCATATCTAATTTTTTATTTTATTTCATACGTAAAATCAAACGGTAGTTTATTAAAAATACACAGACAACAAATAAACTACCCATCACATTTTCCACAGATATCAAATATTTTATTTACACACTGATTGCAAATGATAGATAGAAGAACGATAGAGTATGTTAATGTATTTAATGCTACGTTATGTTTTAATAACCATTGCTTCAAACTGTTGTCGAAAGGCTATTAAAATAAATCAATCTGCCTAGCCTTTTCCCAACTATTTTGGAGTCGGACTCCAGTCTAACCGGATGTCGCTGAATACCAGAATTTTACATAGAGCGACAGCCTATCGGACCTCCGCAACCCAGTGACCGGGTAACACGAAACCCCTTGGTAAGACTAGATGTCAGACTTTCGGGCTTCTGACGACCCGTAACGACTGTTAAAGATCCACAAATGACAGCCGGGATCAACGGCTTAACGTGCTTTCCGAGGCAAGGAGAGTTCTTAGTATGGAACCATGGTCACCCATCCACGGACCAACCGCTCCTACCCGTGCGGGTGATATTCCTTCGCCACGAGCTCCTCCGTTATCAACGCTTAAATGTCCTTCAATTGACGACACGGTTGGCGCAGTGGTTGAGCGATTGACTGCTGCGCCCTATGTCGCGGGTTCGATTCCCGCACGGAACAAATATTTGTACGACCTGCAAGTATTTGTTACGAGTCTGTATTTGTTACGAGTCTGGGTGTTTTTCTATCCATAATATGTATGTATTTACAAAAAAAAATGTATATAAGTAGTTTATCAGCCATCCCGTTACCATAACACAAGCATTAGGTTGCTTAGCTTGGAACGATATGGCGTTGTGTGAAATGTCCAAGGATATTATTATTATAATTGTTCTACAAAAACGATAACAGATCCTCAAAAATGCTTGGGAAACAAAAACTCCGCAACTACAATCCTAATCTCAACAGCCATCAAACGACAGAACAATCGAACTACTTCCCGAAACGTTCACAAAGACTACTTATGACATCAGTCAGCCAGACAGGCGGACAAAGAACACACTCTACCGAGAAATAACCGGGAAATAACCGAAGAATAACCGCGGGCTCCCAGGGGAAGGGGAATCGGAAAACACGAACTATTAGTAATACAAATTACGTTTCAGTAACAAAGCGCGGGTATTTTTCTTGCAGAGTCGACGCAAGTTTCCCGGGTAACCGAAATGTATAAGTTTTTTCTCGTAGCTATTTGTTTGAAATCGTTTTGTATGAATGGGTTTGTTGTAAGAAGTGGCTGTTTTGATTGAGTGTGATTGGTGTGAGTTGGAGAATGTGTGGGTTATTTTTAGCATTGTTTTGGGTGGTTTTTAGGGTTGCCCGGACCCGGGACACTATTACCACGGTATAAAAAAGATGCAGTAGGACGACGCCTTTGATCTCGTGGTAAATGCCGACAACGTGTAGGCATTGTCACAACAGCTAGGATTTTCCCAAGTAAACAATATTTATTAATGACAAAATGGCAAATATTTAGACATAACTAGCTGACCCGGCAGACGTCGTCCTGCCTTAACTATGATACCTACCTACCTTTCCTACCTAGGGGTATGAAAAATAGATAGTAGCCGATTCTCAGACCTACTGAATATGCATATAAAATTTCATATAAATCGGTCAAGCCGTTTCGGAGGAGTACGGTAAGTAACATTGTGACATGGAAATTTTATATATAAGACTAGCTGACCCGACAGACGTTGTCCTGCCTTACCCTACTTACCTAAACTCTTAAGGGTATGAAAATTAGATAGTAGCCGATTCTCAGACCTACTGAATATGCATATAAAATTTCATAAAAATCGGTCAAGCCGTTTCGGAGGAGTACGGTAACTAACATTGTGAAATGGAAATTTTATATTTAAGACTAGCTGACCCGACAGACGTTGTCCTGCCTTACCCTACCTACCTAAACTCTTAAGGGTATGAAAATTAGATAGTAGCCGATTCTCAGACCTACTGAATATGCATATAAAATTTCATAAAAATCGGTCAAGCCGTTTCGGAGGAGTACGGTAACTAACATTGTGAAATGGAAATTTTATATATAAGACTAGCTGACCCGGCAGACGTTGTCCTGCCTTACCCTACTTACCTAAACTCTTAAGGGTATGAAAAATAGATAGTAGCCGATTCTCAGACCTACTGGATATGCATATAAAATTTCATAAAAATCGGTCAAGCCGTTTCGAAGGAGTATGGTAACTAACATTGTGACACGGGAATTTTATATATTAGATATTAATAACGCGGCGGTGGGTTATACTTGCAAAACAAAAACTCATGCTTGGGCCTGTGTGGTCGAGATACTATCTAAAATATTTTCTTTCTATTAAATAAACAATATTTATTTGTTTACCTTTCATCCGTTGGCGGAAATTGAGGAAATCGCAGTTCTTTATAATGTAAGATGACGACTTGCAATGTTTCACAACACACGACGTATGCACCATTTTAATGATTATACATAAATTGGTTATTATTTGGTTCAATATAATAACGCTTTTAGGGTGCTGTTGGGGCTACCGCGGTTCTGTAGCGCATCGGGGATGTTCGCGGAAGCGAATATAGATAGCTTTCACGCTATTATGCGAAAAAGAACAGCATCCCTGATGCGGAGGATTCGAGGGAGCACCAACAGCATTTTAAAGGTGATAGCGGGAAAGCCAGATTGCCCCTTCCTGCGGCACTGGACCTGTATGCACAGCTATAGGTCTGGTGCAGCGGGAAGCGGACATAATTATAGTTATAGGTTTTTAAATTAATGTATGTATCTTTTCTTGTACTAGTTATTAATAAAAATGTTACTAACATAGTTTAATAAGTATTACTAACAACATATGAATCCTGTATTTGAATTAAATAAATAATAATAATAAATTAAAACAATATAAAATTTACATACGATAGCCCAATTTATTAATTTTTTGATGTTGGGAATTCATCTAATGACTCCTCCCGCTCTGTGTGGAGCGGAAGGGAGTGTCAGACTCTTACTGACCGAAACCCGTCCATGTTCCTTTCTTAGCCCTTTATGTTCTGGGGTAGCGGTAACCCTTTCGGACAATCCCGCTTAATACGACAGCCCTGAAAGTTATCTCCCGAACTACAAACACCCCGCACGATTGCCCTGTCTAGACGTCTTCGTTGGACCACCGTATCTTCTTCTTCGTGTGGTTAGTGACTAACCTGGTGTTAGAGTTTTAATGCTGCCCATGGGCCTGTGACTTAGCATCACATGCTGTTGAGAAATATCTCTCAGACATGCCGGTTTCCTCACGATGTTTTCCGTCACCGATTTTTAAGCAAGTGATAACTATACAATACGCACATGAATCCGGACCACCGTATGATTTATAGACTGTGCTATTACTTACTATGACTCCGATGCTGTCCGTCTGTTCGTCTGTTCTCAGACTGTATCTCATGACTCCGACTCGCACTTTCAAGGTACAGCAACGTTAACTCAATATCCATATGTGTATGGAGTATTGGACGCACACCAATTAAATAGAAGAGCATGGAAGTTTCAAAGATCATAATTATTATTATCATACATACCTACCTATACAGTGTTTACAATAAGAATTGGATCTAGAAAAAATCATCTGCCTAGCCTTTTCCCAACCATGTTGGGGTCGGCTTCCAGTTTAACCGGATGCAACTGAATACTAGTATTTTACGTGGAGCGACTGCCTATCTGACCTCCATAGCCCAGTACCTGGGTAATACGTTACCTCTTGGTAAGACTGGCTGTCAGACTTTCAGCCGTAAGTACAATATGACCGATTAAGTAAAAAAACTTGGTGCGCTCTAAATAGCATAAAATCGAAATTAAAAACATTTCGTGTAATGTTTAAATAGCGAGACTATTGACATCATCCGGGCACAAATCCATACTGCGGGCTGCTACTGAGAAATTCCTTATGGAAAAACCCACCAACGTTTTGCACGACCCGGGAGTCGAACCTAATACCTCGTGTACATCAGTAGCGCTTGCGACCACTAGACCAACGGGGCAGTGAAATTGTTTTATTACTTTCAAAAACAGATATTTAATTTTAGAATAATGTGGGCGGAAATAAGTTTAATATTGACCCCAGAACTTAAGGTGAAAGCGTCAGGGTAGCCCGTGAAATTCAGTATTAGGTTATTTTTTAAGGTTTTATTTTCATCAAAATATGATTCGCAGCCGTGGCAAGTACGTATTTATTTAAAACTATACTTAATCATTAAAATCACCGTAACAATTCTAAGTTCCATACATTATAACCGACGGAATAACTATTTCATGAAATCATGACTTGTGAGGGCAATTTTAACTAAGTCTTTTATTGCTGATTCTAATGATTATAATTCTGTAAATACGTACATGCTATGGCCTCGAAACGTATTTTTATCATACATGACACTGGCATGAAATTAAAAAAAACCGTATGAAAATTAGATTTTGCGGGCTACCCCCGTGTAGTGGGTGGGGGTTCCAATTGTAGCGGTCTCGGTACGAATATAAAATTTGTAGCTGGGTATGTGGGTGTTGAATATAATTAATCCTTAAACTATAAATCTTAATTTGTGAGGATATTGATATTTTAGACTAAATACTAGAATACTGCTTAAGAATATTAATTCCTATTTTTCAAACGAGTAAAAAAAATCTGAGCCTAAATCTACGAACAAGTTATTGTATTTTGAGTTTTATTCCAAGCACGATAAAGTTCTTAATACAAAAGGAGATTGTTCTACGCCCATACATTGTTCGCCCTGGAGCCAACAGCATAGAAAAAATCATTTTCTATTTGTAAACTGCCCTTATTAGCCCATAAGAACAAAGTTTCTTGACGGACACTTTAGAGAAAAGATTTATTTAAAGAAAAGGAACCGATTTTGAGGTTATTTTTAATAAAAGAAAACGTAAGTAATTCCTTCTAAAATCGCTATTTCTGGTTTCTACAAAGCATTAAACTTCAAATACAGTAAAATATTACCGTACATACAGTTGTATTATGCCTTTTAGGTACAGTTATTATTTATTGGTTGAAGTTTACTTTAAGCGAAGTCCGTTATCCGTTGTCAAAATGCTAAGGTGTTGTTGCAGATCACAGAATCAGTTATTCGAAGCCAGCAGGTCACGTTGAAAGCAATCCAAATTGTAGTCAGTTAAACAGAAACAAAATCAAAAACGCCAAAGGAAATCGCCAAATAGTTAGGTATTCACAACAACACAACACAGCCACAGGCACCGACTGACGTAGTGACGTAGAGATGCTCTCTTGAAGATCAATCATTGTACATATATCGATTATCAATGACCACCTATTTAATCTGTGGTTTTAATTTAGTAGACCAAAATGAAAGATCAATATGTCAAATGTAAATTAATTTGTTCCGTTTCAAACATAAACACGTTGTTGCTATGATTCTACTCCAATTAAATTAATGCTAAAATAAAATATTTTGTTCCCGACGAACAATGTGTAACGTTTTAGTTTGCGACATTTAAAAATAGAGTTTAAGTACTTAAAAAGTATAAATATGGCTATTGAAGTCGTGAAATGGTTATGAGAACAATTCACTAGAGTTGCGTCGTAAATGATATTTCAATCGTGAGAGATTTTCTGACAAGTGAAAAACTATGTGTTCAATAGACGGCGTGGGTAAAAAATACGTCAATTTTTTACTGGCTACTGATAACAAAAATAAGATACGTAGATAAGAAAGCTTATTTGATGTCAAAAACCTGAGACAGTGACGTATTTTTTAACAACGCCTCTTTTGAACTAATATTTTCTCACTTGTGAGAAAATCCCTCATTCGACTACCTGTACATTTTGTGAGTTTGTTTTGATCATTATATTTTCATCTTAATCGTGCTAGGCCACAGAACAGTTAAAGAGGTTAGAAGGGCCTTGTGGGCGGGACAGGCGCGCCACACATTTGCGCGGGCGCTCCAAACCCAACCGAAATTAGAATCATCGGTCAACAGTCACGCTCTTATTGTGAAAGCGTTCAATTCTCCGCGGAAAAAAAGAATTATGCCGTCTTGCCCAATTATAACGTGTCGGAAAAGAAGTCAGGAGTGTAATGTGGCCCGAGGAGGGATTTCTTTTCACCGGTAACTCCAAAAACCTTAAAATACGAGTGATATTTGTAATTATTACAAAAGTATTATGTAGTTTGTAGACCAAAACGATAAAATCGCATTCAGATGCAAAATTATACATTACTTGCATTACATTGGTACGATCTTGCACGACGTGAGCGGTCGCGCAATGTATTGCGTTCACTGCGAACGTCGCGTGCGTCGATCCAAAGCTTCAATTCTGGGAAATCTATGCGCGTCGATAGTGTTGTACCAAATTGTAAACAATGTCGATATTAAGATGTGTATACGAATGATTATTGTCAGTAATATAACAATGAAAATAACTTTGTTTATATTAACACCAATTATTGTATAATGTGGATTATTAATTTAGTTTCTTAGTTGGTTTTTCGTCTAAAATCTAATTTACGATGCAAACACTTTTTTTTTAATTGTCCATAAGATCCTGTTACAAGAAAACTGTGGTTTGAAGCAACTGGTAGAATTGAATGGATAGGTACTAAATGTAGCACAATTTATGATCGCAACATTTTGCAGAAAATTATTATGTAACGCGGGTGAAACCGGCGGGCACAGATATTATTCATAAATTAACCTGATAAAATTAATAAATACTTTTTCACGGAGTAGTTCACAATAAATTAATTAGATTATATTATGTTAATTCGACTTAGCATTCGATATGGACGTGAAATTTGAATTTTTTTTTATAGTTTTTTTGCATATTGTAGCATTGTTTTACGTTTTATGTTATTAAAAATGCTATTTTTCTTTCTTTCTATTATTATGCCGTAAAACAGAGCTGCAACTAGCATAAAACTAAAGAAAATTTAAATTTCCCGGCAGTATCGGATGTTCCCCCTTAGTTTGTCTTTGATTTAAGTTTATTTATATGTAATTAGGAAGTTATTCGTACCGTATCCGCAACTTGAAAAAATGCAAAACTTTAATTAACTAAACTACAGTAATTTTATCGATATAATTAATCGACCTTTTGGTGGCCGTAACATATATGAGAAATAAATTGCTTTTACACGTGTGTGAGTGTACGTAAAAAACCAATAGTAAACACGCGATGTAAGTGCGTGTGGTTTATTTGTGTGCGTAATGCGCGTACGTATTATCTCTTGCTTGTAGTGGAGAGACAAGAGTGGGAGACATGCGGCGACACGCGTTCTAATACAAATCAGGAACTACTTCCATTCTAACCTCTTTATCTGTTCTGTGTGCTAGGCCATATTCACCATAAGTTCCATTAAAATGTTCACGGAACTAATTCCATGAAAAAAATATGCATGAAAAACTTTTATGTTGCACATTTTCAATGTTTTGGAAGTGATAAATATCGAACATCCATTATTTATCACTAGATATTATGGACATCGTCGTCGATATCGATATTTATGTAATATGAGCGAGAGCGACACTGTCAAATCTTTTGTGACATTCACATTGACAATTCCTTGAAAGATGGCGAGTTCAGTTGGTAATAAAATCAATGAGGTCACTTTTGAAAACCTATTAAGAATTAAATAGTGTCCGCTTGAATTTATTATTTTTAAAAAGCATATTAAAATATAATTAAAATTAACGTACACGTCAAATGTTTGTTGGTTATAGGGCGGTCTAGAACAATCTCCTTTAAACTGAATTTGAACACAATTTTTGTAATTAGAACTTTAACGTAATCGAAATTTGAAAATAGTTCGATGGTTTAAGCCTGTGTCTAAACAATTGGTAATTGTTTTCAAAGCATTTTGTTATTCTACAACAATTTTGAACTATATAGACATAAGGTTTTTTTTTCTGCTTAATAACATTTATATTATGGTGATCGCTGATTAAATGTCACTTTCTCTAGGCCCTCAGACCTTCTCTCTTTGAGATTGCCGTCAGCCTCACGGGAGTAAAGCAGTTTAGCCCCGTACGGCTCAATTTAATATTGACAGACAGAATACACTGATATCCTAAAATGTGGTTAGTAGTTTAACACAAATATTTAGCACCGTTGCAATCTGTCTTCACCGTTTTGAGAGCGGTAGCGATGTGAGTGCAATTTACTCAAAGTTAAGCTAATGACTGGGTTCAAACCTAAGAGTGCATTGTATAAATTCAATCTCTTAATATTGTATAATTGTTTAGCACATATGTGAGTACTATGTACCTACTATAAAGCGACCATTTACTGGGTTCGTCTTTCATTGACTTGAATGTGCCCTGGCGGCTGAGAGTATGCCATGCTCACTTTAATTTCTCGCTGATGGTGGCGTGTGTTGGATCATTTAGCTCCCTTCAAAATGGTTGAGCTGAATGGTGCTAATATATGCGTCATGTTCGTGAACGGGCGCTGTCAGTAGGGACTGGTCATCTCTTAGCGGCTAAGGCTTGTTTTAATTTAATTTTTGAATAGTTTTTACATATTTTATATCGGATGCTTTTAACGTTCTGCATCGTTTTCACATGTATAATATTAATATGAACTATGTAACCAATATTTTGTAACCATATTTTGTTTAAAAGAGTGTCCATGGAGTTTCTTGCCCGTTCTTCTCCATAGGTACCTACTGCTTTGGAATGGGAAACTAGCTTCATCTCTCTGACTGATCGACACCTTGACAATTCAAAAGTGCCTGTAATTGGTTTATTTGAAACAAGCTTCTGCCCGCGACTTCGTCCGCGGAAAATTGCGATATACTGTAACTGTTTAGGCAGCGCATGCAAATAATTCTGTTTTCGGAGGTATTTCTTTCCGATTTGCTAGACGAAAATTGCGATAGCTCGGCTAATATGTATGATATAAATATAATTTATAGCCTATAGCACTCAGGAATAATGTAGCTTTCTATCAGTGAAAACATGTTTGAAATTGGATCATTAGTTCCGGAGATTACCCCCTACATACAAACTTACAATCTTACAAATTTACAAATTTTACCTCTTTATAATATTAGTATAGATAAATACTTTGAGTTTGAGTTTGAATTTGACCTACAACTTGTAAGTAGCGGCCGGGACCACTGGGCTACCATAGCTCTCCCTGGGCCGGCACTTCTCCCGTATACTTAATTTTGGATACTAAACTGGGTGACAATTATTTATTCTGCATTTGCTGTTTCAATGTCCAACAATAAAACATAAAAATAAAACCTGAAAATCTAGACTATAATTGGTTGGTTGGTAACAATATCTCCTTTTTTTTCCGAAGGTGAGAAATCATCAAATGATGATCCCGCTCTGGCTGGAACGGAAGGGAGTGCCAGACTTTTACTGACTAAAACCCATCCATGTTCCTTCCTCTATGTTCCGGGGTAGCGGTAACCCTTTCGGACTATCCCGCTTAAATAATATCTCCTTGAAAAATAGTTCGGATGAGACGACACCGCGCTCGCAAATGAATATATATGCTCGCAGGCTCAACGGGTAACAATGTATATCACTTTATACCATTAAACTCAGCCGTCACAGCTTTGCACACTAATCTGAACAAACGACTTTGGAACTTGATAAAAACTCCGTCAATTTTGATGGAAAAGCTTTTTGGTGGAACGAGTGGTTTTTTAATTGCTGCTTGAGAGTTGAAAATTGCGTGATAGCTGTTCCTATAACTAACCTTCTGTTATAAAAGGTGTTTTTTTATATTGGGTATTTGAGGGTAGTCAATAACATTATTTTTTATGAATTGTCAAAACGCGGACTTCGTATGTGATTTGTATGAAATATAACAATCTGACGTTATATAGTTTTAGAATCAAATGGAATATTTAATAGCATTAAATGCAATTTTACAATTATATTTTCGCATTATATTTAATTTACGAACGATGATGGAAGTTTCTAAGACGACCTGTCTTTTAACTATGTTATTTCATATTTTATTTTTGTACATTTCAAATATTCAATTCCATAATCTAATCAATTCTATTCCAAAATCTTCTGGTTTTTTAAGGATGGGAAATCATCAAATGATGCCTCCGCTCTGGGTGGAGCGGGAAGGATTGTCACTCTTACTAACAAAAATCCATCCATGTTCCTTCAACAGCTCAGGCTATTTGCGACCCCTTATAACTTCGTTGTGGATAAAACTAGAAGCCTGAATTTTCAGTTATACTACCGTAAAACAATTTTTTTTTTAATTTTCATCGATAGTAGGAGCAGTAGCTGAGCAATAAGTCTCTAACCCTTAGTTGCCCCTATTACACTCTATTCAACTCCCCTCAACACAAAAACAAAATAAAACCAGGCAACGGTGTCGCATTAAAAGTATACCTACTTAAGTCAACTGTGCCTTGGCCCAGTTCCCCCCATTTCCGGATTACGGCAATATGTCGATATTTATCGCTCGTTAAAATTTATTCAATTTTGTCGCCGACTTTTTCCGTTTAAAGTGTTGTGACTGAGATTCTGGGGTACGGGGGATAGTCCTGTCGATGTATTCTGTATATATCTCTCCTTAAAAAGTTCAGTGAAGTGTGCTGTCATTCCATTGGCGCTAGGGATTAACGCTATTGACAGATTACTTCACCTTAATTTTTAACCCCCGACTCAGAAATTACGTTTCTATAAGTGTGACGAGTTTGTGTGTGTCTGTCTGTGCCATTGTAGCTCCCGAACGGATGAGCCGATTTGGATTTTGTTCTTTTTTTGTTTGAAAGACATTACGTCATTATGCGACATTATAGCCACCACGGTATAATTTCTACTTTTTAATCGCTTTTGTTTTTGCATTAGGGGTTTTTTTTAATTTTTAATTTTAATGGTGAGGTATTACAGAATAGCACTGCTGTTTAGGTACAGAGGCCAGCACATCAAGTTACCACAATCTGTCAATTTTCTTTAATAGTATTTCAACTTTATTGCAAAGACATAAGGTTCATTTTGAATTGAGAAAATTTGACAGTTACGGATAGCTTGATGTGCTGGCGTCTGTATATTAAAGAAGTATATAAATATAGCTTTGTTTTGTTGTTATTTTGTATCCATAGAAATAGGTACTAAACAGTATGTTAATCAAACTACATCGCAGTTCCCGTTTATGGACGCTGGCGAAATTAGACTTTTCCAATTTGTGGCTAAAGTTTTCTACGCCCAGGCAATCCTCTTGGTATTGTATTGGCCTCTAGACGGTGATAACCCACTTATCCTCATCACGTAAAAGGGTGTCAAAGGCCTCTGTCCCACCGCGCCGACGTGGAAGCTAGTTATCAACGAATTTGACGCTGAGGAAATATACAAGTTATTGTAGGTCCATATTAGTAAAATCATCTGCCTAGCCTTTTCCCAACATGTTGCGGTCGGCTTCCAGTCTAACCGGATGGAACTGAATACGAGTATTATACACGGAGCGTCTGCCTATCTGACCTCCACAACCCAGTAACTGGGCAATACGATACCCCTTGGTAAGACTGGCTGTCAGATTTTCGGGTTTTGACACCCGTAACGACTGTCAAAGATACACAAATGACAGCCGGGACCATCGGTTTAACGTGCTTTCCGAGGCACGGAGGAGACTCGTTGTGATAAAGATGGTCACCCATCCACGGCCAACCCCGGCAAGCGTAGCATAACCTGATGGATCGACCTGTGCGGCTGTTAGTACTTAGCAACGTGCGTCCGTTGTTGTATTGTAGGTCCGTATTAGTAAAAGAGACGCTTATATAAATAGTTGAGATGACTGTTCAGTCCGCTATCGAGTACCGTATAAAGCAGCGACAAGAGCCATAAAGACAGTAATCGCTCAGTGATGCTCGCTTGACAGGCCAAACACTCGCTAAAAGACTCACGCTTGGCATAGACGCCAGCACATCAAGCTATCCCAAACTGTCAAATATACCCAATTGAATATGAACCTTATTCTTTTGTGATAGAGTTGAAAATCTATCAAAGAAGTTTGACAGTTCTGGTAGCTTGATGTGCTGGCCTCTGTACATGCTAATGAGTAATTGTTCATCGCCGCCTCGCTGCTTGTTTCTTGCTAACTTATTTGGAGTTGCTAGTTCAACTCGCTTCTCGCCAATCGCTGGTTGTTGGACGGGTGCTTAGACCGAAAATTTCTTCCTCAAATTATTTTCGATAACGTTTTCTTCGTATTGTACTGATAATCACCACATACTGACCATACATACCACCAGTGGCGAGGTGTCAATTTTAAGAGACAAGCCGAAGCGAAGTCTTTACATAACGAGACTACTCCGTGCCTCGGAAAGCACGTTAAGCCGTTGGTCTCGGTTGTCATTTGTGCATCTTTGACAGTCGTTACGGGTCGTCAGACGCCCGAAATTCTGACATCCAGTCTTACCAAGGGGTATCGTATTACCCAGTAACTGGGTTGTGAAGATCAGATAGGCAGTCCTCCATGCAAAATACTGGTATTCAGCTGCATCCGGTTAGACTAGAAGCCGACCTCAACATAGTTGGGAAAAGGCTAGGAAGATTGATTTCATCTATATTTTTCAAAAGTGGTAGAGTTGTTGATGAAATCCTCCGTGGAAAAGCCGGTAGGAATCCAGTTATATGTATAGAGCTTTCGCCACTGCATACCACATATTTCAGGACTATTTTCATTTCAGCATTCATATAAAATACTAAACTTTCAACTACTTAACCCCACAATTCCTACCTACCCTTCGCTTCCTTCCAACACAACAGTATACATTATGCAGTCGCTTATTCCCGTTACTAAACAAACTTCCCCTATACTTCCGAGTTCTTTCGGAGAAAAACCTAGAACTATGCGTAACTACGTTCCTATTGAAATAAAAACTTCGGATTGTCCTGTAACTTGATTCAATATTCTTTGAATAAGTGTGTCTTTTGTTAGTATTTTCATTGCTTATAAATAAGATGGTATTTTTTTTTTGAGTCTGGGTAATCATCAAATGACCCCTCGCTGTGGGTGGAGCGGAAGGCAGTGTCAGACTCTTACTGACTAAAATCCATCCATGTTCCTTCCTTAGCCCTTTATGTTCCAGGGTAGTGGTAAACCTTTCGGACAATCTCGCTGAATAAGTAGTTACCTATTCTTCTTATCGTGTGGTTAGTGACCAACCTGGTGTCGGAGTTTTAATGCTGCCCATGGGCCTCTGACTTAGCATCACATGCTGTTGAGAAATATCTCTCAGGGATGCTGGTGGCATGCTAGTTACCTGATAACATGGTTTTGCCGTCATTTTAGACTAAAGAAATATTCACGTAAAGACCGGAATGGCGTTCACAAATTGTAAGAAGTTCCACACACTAGTCATTTAAGGGTACGTACTCACTGACAAGTGGCCTGCTAAGCGCTTAGAGACTTACGAGTCCTGAAACGATTGTCTTAGAATTGACTATTTGATACGGTTAAAAATAAAATAGATAAAATACCACACGTCTTAAAAACTTCCATCAATGTACAGAAATTAAATATTATGCGAAAATGTAGTAATTGTAAAATAGCATTTAATGCTAATAATTATTCCATTTGATTCCAAAAATCTGTGATATCACATTGTTATATTTCATACAAATCACGCACAAATTCCATAAAAAGTAACGTTATTGACTACTGTTTCAAATACCCAATTGTCGCAATCGGCCGGACTGCGTGCTTGGCGCCTTTGCCAGTCTGGCCACCGAGTATCATATCAAGTAACCAATTATGTCATTAGGTTCTATGCGCTAAGCCAGCCAGTTTTCAGTGTTTTCGAAGTTTTTATTTTTCTTATAATACGAAGAATTCTTACACGAACAACGAAAAAACAAATGCGTATCGACCGCGCTCTATGCTCCGGTCTATCTAATCTTTACCAATATTAGAAATTCGAAAGTAACTCTGTCTGTCTGTCGCCTTTTGACGCCGAAACCACTGAACCGATTTCTATAAAATATGGCAAAGAAATAGTTAATGCATCCCGGAGGAGGACATAGGCTACTTTTTGTCTTCAAAATCTCCCGATATTGCGATATTACCGAACTCCACGCGGACGAAGTCGCGGGTAAAAGCTAGTATCACAATCATTTATTGAAAACAAAGTCATTATAGCCAAATCCATTAACCGTATCCGAAAACAATAACAAACTAACTGAATCACTATTTTATTATTTTTACGTTTCACACGAATAATTTTCGAGATCAAATCCCATAAATAACAAAAAGTTTTGGTCACTTTATGTTATATACAATTTCCGGTATTTACGCTTTCACACTGGAATTTAAATGGAAATCCAATTAAGAGTCGGCCATTTTGTTTTTTTTTCGGTATATTGAACACTATCAGACTAGTTATTGTGTCCTAAAATCCTCTTTTTTATTCAGCGAATATTTTTGTATGAATATTTTAATACACAATTTTTCTAGTCTGCTATCATTTTGAACCGGGGCGCTGGATTTTTGTCCTGTTTTCCGTGCCAATACCACGAAAAAATAGCACCACAAATTATGAACTAGATTCTTCTATGCTGACTTGATAAACAGAAAAACCACTGCTTTTCATACGTTTTACTTTAATCTAGAGGATTAAGATGAGAGCTGTATAAAAAAATACAAAATGTAATTTGTGTTCGTAAATGGATCTCAATTTAAAGCCATATTAAAACGCTTTCAAACTCCAGAGCCATTTAACATCTCGAGAAAGTCACCACAGGTCACTATAGTTAGCTCAAAAGGATCTAAACTCCACAGTTAGATAAGGGACGGTTCCAAAGTTCGAGTAACAACTGACTGTACCTAACCTCGTTGGTCTCGCTCCCTCTTGTTTACGCTGCAGGGCTGAGAAACTCAGCTAAAAGTTCTGCTGCAGCGCAAAATTTGCTAAATTTACAAGCGCCCAAGTTCTTCGACCTAGTCTAATTGTTTGATAGTTTTCCTAGACCTTTTTGTTTGCATTTAAGTTTGGAACATATTCAAGATGTAATTTTCTAGGTTAAGCTGAGGGTAATTGTTTTCTCAATTATAATTTAAAGTTTCTTGGAGTTTGCCTTTAAGAGAACTGCCAATTATGGTTGTTAATTGGTTTTCTGTTTAAGACTGGAAGTCATCGTGTTTTGAAGTAGGGCTGAAAGGAATTGCTATCATAATACAGCCTCTTTATCGCCTAAGAGTATAAGTTATGATAGTATTTTTTTGAGTGCTACCCAACTCAGTACTCACAAAGAGCGACCTTTAGGAAGGCCAGCTCAGGCCGAGCTCCGGAGCTCCGATTGCATGCAAAAAAGCCCAAATTACATTACGTCATAATATTCTCGATAAAAAACGAGAATGAAGAAAGACAACGACAATGAAATCGTTGTCGCGGCATCCACATCGCTAGATGCGAAGAACGATAAGCGCGCACACAGACGTAAGTGTATGGGATAGCTTATATTTTTTCGCGATTTCAGGGTTCATCTCATAGTAAAAGTTGTTCGTAACGATGAGTACAATGCTCCCACGAAATTATTAGAGTTAATTTTGTAACACCTTATATTATATCGTCGTTGATTTGACGCATTTGCACTTAGCACTTACGCATCTTTTTCATTCTGGCAATTAAAAACATCTATTGTTTTTTTTTGTCTCCAGGTCGACCCCAACCTACCTTAACTTGGCTGATCAATAACAAGCAGATAGATGACCATACGATCCTCAAAAACGATGGGAAAGTCATCGTCAGCAGGATCAGTATAGGAGGCGCGGAGAGGAGTTGGCTGAACACCAGCATACGGTGCCAGGCTACCAACACCCCTCTGCTAAGTCCTCATGAACGGACAGCCAGGGTGGAAATGCATTGTAAGTATATATTTTTTTTTTATAAAGGTTAATTGGTAATCGTTTTCACTTGCTCTTCTTGTTATTATTATATTTGTTCTGCAAAATAATTTATTTAATAGATAATACAGTAAAGTTTAATATTTATTATTATTTACCTACTATTTTACATACTAAAATCTTAATATTTACATTTAAAAGCTACATGTTCATAATGTACATAATAATCAAAAAAATTCGTTAACATCGCTGCCCACCAAAAGTTCCCAGAAGGCTCTTTGACCATTTTTTTTTTAATTTATATTAATTTATCATATTTATTTTTTACTTGTTTTGTTTACAACGTGTCAATGCTGCCAGTCTCTTTTGTACAGAGGCCAGCACATCAAGTTACCACAATCTGTCAAATTTCTTTGATAGCATTTCAACTTTATTGCAAAGATATAAGGTTCATTTTTAATTGAGAAAATTTGACAGTTAGGGATAACTTGATGTGCTTGCGTCTGTACATTAACAGTCGTCTACGATGCGGAGGAAGTTTTGACGCCTTATTTTAGTTAGTTAATAGTTTTGTAATACTTGTACATAATAATATCAAGGAGATCCGTAGCATCATACAGTAGCAATGGCTTTAATTTTGACAGTACTAACGCATTCATTGCATTATTTACATTGTTGCTAGTGTCCGACCGAAGCTTCGGCTTCGGCTTCGGCTTCGGCCACCTTCGGCCAAAAAAGCACCTTCGGCCAAATCTTCGGCTTCGGCCAAAAATTTGCCGAAGGTTTGGCCGAAGCCGAAGGTTTGCTAGTTGTCAAAATTTGAAATTTACTGAACGATGCTAGAGCGAGACGGAGAGTGTGCAGAGCAGCAGAGTTTCGCCGCGCCGCCGCACCGGACCAAACGAATCGCAGTTAGTAAACTAAACGAGTCAAAACAAGTTTGAGAGCGCGTCTTAAAATTCTAATAAGTGTTTTGTTTTTAAATATTTCATATTTGTTTTCAAAAATTCCAAAAAATTATATGTAAAAAATAGATATTGAAAAAGCGTTAAACTTTGCTCAATTATTTTATAGAAATATTTTGTGTTCGTCTGATAATTTAAAAAATGGGACTGATTATTTGATTATTTTTGTTAAAATTACTTTAAGTAAATAAATATTTAATTAACATTGTATATTTGAAACTTTTATTTTAGACAATATTTTATTACCTACTGTATGTTGGTCACTCGGCTCGTTATTGGGCTAAATCTCTAAAGCTCTCACAATATGTATCTAGTATATTCTGAGATCAAAGTAACTTTCGTATTTCTCAAGGTCAATGACACCTTCGGCTTCGGCTTCGGCTTCGGCCGAAGGTTTTGGTGAATACCGATTAATCGGCTTCGGCTTCGGCTTCGGCCAGAATTGCAGCTTCGGTCGGACACTAATTGTTGCGGACAATTGTTTCGAACATATGAAGCAATGGATTAGCAATATCCTTCAAAATCATTCAGGTTGTGATTGATAGTGTATTACGCAATCAGAGTGCTGCTTGTATACTTCTAATGTCCGGTCTGTTCCCGTTTTATGATACACGTGGATCGGTTAAGGGTCCCTTACCCTTTTCAATGGGTTTAGAGGTTTGTTTACCCGTTCCAGTTCAAAGGACCTTGGTTCTTCAAGTTTTTATCAATAATCAACAAAAACATAAAGGTATTTTTTCCTGTTTATTTGACTTCTTATATTATCTTTCACAAAATCCTCAAAGACTGTAATAATATATATGAGGTCAAATTAGATTAGAAATGATTATAAATATAAATTAAAAAAAAAGATTTTCTAATCTCATAAGTTTTTCAAGCAAACTACAGTACCTGCGGTCGTTGACCCCAAAAAAAAAACTTTTTTTTTTCGTTTTATTATGTTTTCATTATGATAAAACATAAAATTAAACAAACATTTTAATCATGACTATCGTGATTATTTAATAACCATCACGACAACGTAGTTTCGCTAGCTAATTTAATTTGACCTTGTATATCTGAGTCAATACCAAGTTTTGTTTTATTTAAACACAAAAAATGGAACTTTAACGTTCCTTCCCGTCCACAGTGCGTCCAACCTCAGTGATGATCACCAACAAACCTGGTCAGATGTCCGCTGACTCCGAGATCACCATCATCTGCGTAACACACGGCAGCAGACCTGCAGCGCAGGTCACCTGGTTCAGGGAGAACAGAAGATATACCAGAGGAAAGGTGAGATATTGTCAAAACTCAACTCAATTCAGTAATTCTTCTCTTTTTCTTTTCGTGTGGTAAGTGACTAACCTGGTGTAACCATCTTTACATAGCGAGCCTCCTCCATGCCTCGGAAAGCAAGTTAAGCCGTTGGTCCCGGCTGTCATTCGTGGATATTTGACAGTCGTTATGGGTAGTCAGAAGCCTGAAAGTCTGTCAGCCAGTCTTACCAAGGGGTATTGTATTACCCAGTGACTGTCTGGGTTGTGGAGGTCAGATAGGCAGTCGCTTCATGTAAAATACTGGTATTCAGCTGTATCCGGTTAGGCTGGAAGGCGACCCCAACATAGTTGGGAAGAAGTTAGGTAGGCAGGCAGGCAGTGACAAACCTGGTGTCAGAGTTTTTATGCTGCCCATGGGCCTCTGACTTAGCTTCACATACTGTTGAGAATTGTCTCTCAGACATGCTGGTTTCCTCACGATGTTTTCCTTCACCGATTTTTAAGCCGATACTTATACAATACGCACATGAATCCACAAAATCAGAGGTGCAGGCTTTGGGTTCGAACACGAGATCTGTGAGTTGGCAGCCCGACGGTCACACCACCATGCTCTTTACGCCAACGACACAAATATGTGACAATGATAACAACACTATAACACGAAATAAACAATCAAAGCATTACTTTTGTGAGTGTTCATATAGATATCTTAACAATTGAAGCTCTCGTACGTATTTAACATGAAACAAATTAAAAGACACCATGGATATTGAGAAATTCATGATAAAAAGAAGAAATAAATTTGTAGCTTGGCGTGGAGGGCACGCGCGTGCTTTTTTGCTCTGGCGTTCAAAAGGTTAAATAATGTGCGTTTTGTTAGTGGAAAATAAAAAAAATGTTTCTTATATTTTTCACTAAGTATTCGTCACATAAAATACATATATTATTTTAGTAGTCCCAAAAGAACCGAAGTTATTATCGTAAGGCGAAGCAAAAAACTGTAACAAACATTAAAGACGCAGAACCAAGTTTGTTTGATAACGCCTTGTTTATCCTGTTCCTCAGTTAGATTATGTAACAGATTAGCAAACACCTAAGTTTACCTACGGAATTAGCTGGATCTTCTCGAAGGAGACAGGACAACGAAAATTAATGATGCTCAGTTATCGCGGCTCTAGTTTAGTGCCTGAGTTTGTTAGATCTAAGAGCTTGTTCATATAACGCGATCTGTTTGTCAATATTTAGACTTTTAATGTTCTATTTTCGTCACGTAATGTTTTGGATTTTGTTGTATGAAATCCTTTTCGTTGGTGCTATTCCAATGTTTTTTTTTTAATCAATTTAGCTGCTGCTTTGCTCGCTAGGACCTTATTTGTGTTTCCAAAATAAAAGTATCTTCAGTGATTCCTTATGAAGACAGCTATCTGTCAGTGAAAGTCCTGTCAAAATTGGTCCAGCCGTTTCAGAGATAAACCAGAACCTATCACAAACGGACGAAAACTGTCATTTTATAGCTACCGTTTTTACTGTTTTAATTTTAATATTCCCACAGCTGGGACACAGGACTCCTGCCTGTAAGAGAAAGTGGGCTAAATCCACCAAGCGGGCCCAGTGCGTTTTGGTAGATGTCACACGTAGGACATGCCGGTTTCCACACAACATTTTCCTTCACCGTTTTTTGAGAGCAAAGGTTGGTGCAGCACTAAAAGCTGCATCACCACTGCTCTCAAAACGGTGAACAGAAAAATACATGAAGTAAAGTGCTTGCCTGGCTTCGAACTCACTACTCACTGGCCACTACTGCTCCACGTCACTCCTCCACCACAACCTTTTTCTATTTGCCATCATACGTTAAGAATAAGAAGAATTTATGATTCATCATTTTTACTCACAATACTAGACACTGAATTGCAGTGCTAGCCTAGTGGTGTGACCGTCGGATTGCCAGTCATACGTCGCGAGTTCAAACCCAAAGCACGCACCTCTGATTTTACGAATTCATGTGCGTATTGCATAATTATCACTTGCTTAAAAATCAGTGAAGGATAACATCGTGAGGAAACCAGCATGACTCAGAGATATTTCTCAACAGCATGTGAAGCTAAGTCAGAGGCAGCATAAAAATTCTGAAACCAGGTTACTCACTAGCCACACGAAAAGAAGAAGACTAGACATAAAAACGCGACTTTAACGCGCCACTCATCCGCAACTTAATCGCGGCCTCTGAACAAGATCTTATTTGTACAAAGTTTAGGTCCCAAGTTGGTCCTAAAGACTAACGAAGATTGCGCAAGAACTTTGTGTACTTATTTTTATGTTTTTTTTTGTAGGTATAAGTAGGTAGGGGTACTAATTGCGTTGGGATTCCTGGAAGATAGTTTACTTAGTACTGGACCGTAGTGGCCCGTTCTCTTGAAGTTGAATCTTCTTACAATTAAAGGTAATTGTAGGTGAAAATTTCATTGATTAAGACATATTATTACGTCGAGGCTGGCTCAGGAAGAGGTGGCGAGATGACCTAGACGGATACCGTAAATGATGGATCGAGGTGGCTCAAGAGAGAGATGCCTGAAAGGAGTTAGGGGAGGCCTTTCCTCGGCAGAGGGACAGTGTAGGCTAAGGAAAAAAAAATACTTTGCGAGATTAAAGCCCGTATTACAGAACCTAGCAGAAGAAGAAAGAAAGAATCCATGCAGAAGCTTCATCTGTTGTTTGTGTGTTTGATTAATTTCATCACCGCTGCTCTCAAAACGGGGAAGGAAAACATCGTGAGGAAACTGGCATGAATGTCCTAGAACAGAATTCGAAGACAGATTACGGCCCACTCCCTCTCAAAGGGAGGAGGCCTGTGTCTACATCTCAATACAGAATCTATACATATAATAAAACAGTAAAAAAACTGTGTCTGTACATTGAATATTAAAAAAATAATAATTGAGGGGTGTTTAGAAACAGTATTAGAGCACGAATCCAAAAAAAAATTCTGTCTGTTTGTTTGTACATGCTAATCTTCGGAACTACTGGACAGATTTAAATTATTTTTGTTGTGTAGGTATTAAGTCTGGGCAACATATAGGCTATAATTTATCTTGGAAACTTGAACACCTGATGCAGAATCGAAACTATAAGAGATACAAAAATAGTACCATAGCAAAAATTGTTCCACGTGATGAGCATTTTCATCACAATAAAATTATAACCATGCCTAGAAAGAGGTCAAAATTTTCCCAATGTTCCACAGCAGCTACAAGATTGAAGATAATAAGATCCCAAAAATCTACCAAAGAGCGTCAGGAGCTACTTGATGCTGTTCGAGAACATTTTCGGATCGCGAAGCACGCCTGCGTTCTCAGCGTATTCATTAGTTCTCTAGACACCAGTGAAGAATATGATGCGCGACTGACGGCTGATCGTGAACGTCATGTATTAACCCGCGAGTCGGAGACGTTCACGGAAAGAGAAATACGCTTGAGTTCTCAGCGTATATACACATTGACTTCGAGGTCTCTAGAGACAAGTGCGAAATGTGATGCGCGACTGACCGCTGATCGTGCATATCATGCATTGCCTCGCGAATCGGAGACGTTCACGGATAGAGAAAGACGCTTGAGTTCCAATCGTGAACGGGGAACGTGATGCGCGACTGACCGCTGATCGTGATTCAGATCGAGATTCGATTTTGACGACCCCGTTGTCGCTGGCATAAGTAACAAGATCCGCGCACGAAGTCGCGGGCAGAAGCTAGTTTATAATAAATTTCGTTTTTCAGTAGCACAGTGACCATTTTACCCACTAAATCACAATCAACCTTAACTGTCTCCAAATAAAGTTCTTTTCTCAACAGCACAGCGAGTTCACGAACGAGACGACCACAGTCAGTAAGCTGACCATGCTGCCTCAGCCAGAGGATGATGGGGCTATGATCAGGTGCCGGGCTGATAACCCTGTGCTGAGGGTGGCTTTGGAAGACGCCTTCAGGATGACCGTAGTCTGTAAGTACCTTCTAATAATTAAGACATGGGGAAGTTAAAACTGGTGTTAAGTCACTGACCTTTGTCACACATTCACTGATAGGACGCTAAATTATATTTCAGTACTAGCTTCTGTCAGCGGCTTCGCCCGCGTGGATCACTGAAATTACCCCACAGGACCGTCCTACCGGGATAAAAAGTATCTTATGTGCTATTCCAGACTTTAATCTATATCTGTGCCAAATTCCATCCAAATCCGTTCAGCCGTTATGGCGTGATTGAGCGACAAACATACAGCCACACACACATCTATTCAATTAAGATTAGTAAGATATGAAGTAAGGCAAGTAAGACTAACTTTTGCCAGCGCTTTCGCCCGCGCGGATGTCGGATATTGCCCCAAGAGAGCCGTACATTTTTCCGGGATGAAAAGTAGCCTATGATTTAATACAGGTTATAAAGTATCTGTGTGCAACATTTTATCTAAATCCATTCTACCGTGGCTCAGAACAAACATCCATCCTCACAAACTTTCACGTTGATATTAGTACGATAGTAAGGATTCAGACGAACTAGAATACAGTGACTGGCAAGAGACTTACGAGTGACTGTTAGGTGACTAACGAGTGACAATTGAGTGACAGACGAGTGACTGTCAAGTGACAGACGAGTGACTGTAAGGTGGCTGTCAAGTGACTAACAAGTGACTGTTGAGTGACAAACGAGTGACTGTTAGGTGACTGTCAAGTGACTGGCGAGTGACTGGCAAGAGACTGTTGAGTGACTGTCGAATGACTGTCGAGTGACTGGGGAGTCGAGTGACTGGTGAGTGAATGGCGAGTGACTGGTGAGTGCTGCGGTATATATTTTTTATTTCAATACTTCATCATCGTGCTTGATGATAGGAGCCTCTTCGGCTTTTTTTTCATGATTTTCTATGTATTAATGTTCTTTTCTATTGATATAGTTCTCTTTCTTTCTTTCTTATAAATACTTGCGGGAAACACCCTTTGACAGTTGGGTGTATATACAAAATGCACTAGCACATTCTATCCCCACTCTACCAGATTCTTTTTGTGCAAACAGGGAGTGGGTATTCTTTTGTTGGTGTACAGAGGCCAGCACATCAAGTTACCACAATCTGTCAAATTTCTTTGATAGTATTTCAACTTTATTGCAAAGACATAAGGTTCCTTTTTTAATTGAGAAAATTTGACAGTTAGGGATAGCTTGATGTGCTGGCGTCTGTACAACCATACTATAATGTTAAAAATATCAAGCAAAGAATGCCCTTGTTCTAGTGCTATGTTCTTTTCCCAGCTATCAAACTATTTCATTACATGAAATAACAAAAAAACATTTTTTTTAGTTTTTGTCTGTTCCGGTTAATCTCCCCAAACGGCTGGGCCGATGTTGACGGGACTTTCACTGACCGATAACTGATACTATAAAGAATAACTTAGGCGCTACTTTTATATTTAAGCAGGATTGTCCGAAGGGGTTACCGCTACCCCGACACATAAAGGGCTAAGGAAGGAACATGGATGGGTTTTAGTTAGTAAGAGACTGAAACTCCATTCCGCTCCACCCAGAACCGGAGGGGTCATACGATCCCCCCCCCCCCCCCGTTTTAAATAAATGCTACTTTTATTTTAGAAATATAATGGGCCACAGGGGCGTAGCCGCGGGCAACAACCAGTAATAATTACGGAGTTTATTTATAAACTTTGCCCTAAGTTAAGTAATGATTGCGGACTGACTAACCCAACATTTTTGTTATTTAATCTCTTAACTTTAAACAGTGTTTATAAATAAAGGGGTAAATGAGCAGCTACCGCACGAGCGCTGTCATCTGATCGGATTGTCGACGTCACGCCGTACGGGCTTTGTTAAAATTTAAACGCGCCTACCATGCTCACAGACGAAATGTAAAATAGAACGCTGATTTTTCGGCTAATCTTTTGTTGTTTTTCATTTACGACCCATTCTCTCTCACTGAGAGGAGACCTATGTCCAGCAGTGGGAACATTAAAGGCTGATTAAATTGCTTAGGCTATAGTTATTCTGTGTTCAGGCACACGTACGCGCACAGGCCCAGTCCTGACTATTATAACACAGGCCAGGTACAAAACAGTACAGGCAACGTAAAAAAACTACAACATCGGGTAAGCAATGTACGCATGCGGTCAACAACCACGCGGTAAAGTAGGTACACTGCATATTAGGTACCATAGAGCACGGAATAGTTGCGCCGGTAGTGTCTAGAGTCAACAATACCTACTTATAGTCTGTTCCAGGAGTATTTGATGAAATTGTAAACAAACCTCCTTCGAAATAAATTCTCACGCAATCACTCACTAAACGGAATTAGTAAGAACTTTTTTCGGAATTTATTGTTCGATGTTATTATTTATTTGTCAATAAAAAATCATCGACGAAAATTTAGGTTATAAAATTGTAGTTAATTGTCAAATGAAAAAAAATACATTTTCGGGTTTAATAACTATTCAAATAATCAAATCAAAGCACTCACTTTGTAATTGGCACTACAAATTGGGTCCACAGGTATATTTTCTGAACCATTTGTTTACATTTTCATCAGGTACCTTTATAAGGAGTACAGTAATAAAACTCGTGGTGATGTGCATATCAACTGTCACACCGCCTTTCAAATCTGTTGGTTTCTTTAAGTCATTTGACTCGAAGTGTGAGTAAATGTTGTCACGTTTGGTCTGTATGCAAATTCAAACTTCTCAAAGTCAAAATTTATTTCAAATAAACCAATTACAAGCACTTTTTAACTGTCAGTTGGCCATTCCAAAGCAGTAAGCAGTCCACGGACACTCTTTTAAATCGTAATACGGTTACAAAATATGGGTTACATCATTAATGTTGAAATTATACATGTTAGAGCGAAGCAGAAAGTAAAAAGCGTCCGTAATTAAAGATTAAAAAAAGAAACGAAAACAATTCAAAAATTTTATTAAATTTTTAAAAGTCCGTGGCAGCTTAGAGACTTGACCAGTCTCTACTGATGGTGGCCGTTAACGAAAATGCCGCATGAAATGAATAATATATCGTCGCTAGCAGCGGCCCCCGAGGCGTCTCCTTGCTCTATGGCATAGAGTATAGCAAGCACATCGTATTGACGGACCGCATCCCTGTAATTAGGCCACGGGCACCGCTTCCTATCAGCGAATGGACGCTGAAATGAAGAGGCAGTTTTGGTCAACGATTTACAGTGATGTAGCTGTAATCGGTTGTGGAGTACCAACATTGGTTTTAAGGGTTCCGTATCAATCTTCCTAGCGTTTTCCCAACTATGTTGGGGTCGGCTTCCAGTCTAACCGGATGCAGCTGAATACCAGTATTTTACATGGAGCGACTGCCTATCTGACCTCCACAACCCAGTAACTGGGCAATACGATACCCCTTGGTAAGACTGGCTGTCAGATTTTCGGGCTTCTGTCGACCCGTAACGACTGTCAAAGATGCACGATTGACAGCCGGGACCAACGGCTTAACGTGCTTTCCGAGGCACGGAGGAGTCTCGATATGTTGAGATGGTCACCCATCCATGGACCAACCCCGGCAAGCGTAGCTTAACCTGATTAATCAATCCGTGCGACTGTTATTACTTAGCCACGAGCTCCTGGTTCCGTATGTTCGAATGAAATAACGGAACCCTTATAGGATCACTCGTGCCTGCCTGTCCGTCTGTCAAAGCCAATTTGCTCCGAAAATAAAGGGTGGATGAAGTTTTTGGACACATCGATTTCTATAACCAAAACACGGATGTGTTAAGTAAATAAATAGATTTTGAATGTTGGGTCACTTTTATGAACTAAAGTATACAAAAGTTTTGCGCATTGTAATATGTGACATAATATAATTATCTGAAAGGGCTTACTATGAGGGTCTAATTAGTTTAATTTTTAAATAAATAGTTTCATTGTGTCCATAGCTTTGCGTGTAACAAACGTCACAATGTTATAAATGCGTATTTAGAAGTGTGAGATTCTTGTTTTAAAGTGTAGGTATATTATGTTTTTTTTCTTGCTTATCATATTATTTATTTCACTCAAGCACTAAAATTTACATTTGTAACCTATTGTTAGAGGAGAACAACTGCCGACAAACTGTTATGCAGTTTTGGCAAACTTTATGTAACATATTGTGAAATAGATTTTGAATAAATAAAAGTTATTTAAAAAAACAGATAAAAATTAATCATTACCCATTCCCTAAAATTTTGAAAAAATACTAAATTAAATCGTTAGGTTCCCTCCAACACATCAAAAGATGGCCATATTTCTGTTTCGTTGAAGGCCCACAATGACACAGGCTAATGACACAAGTTACAAAGACTTTATGTCATGGGAACGTATTTTTTATGCAAAACATTTTCCTTCAACATAAATCGTTATCTAATCATAAACACAAACACTTTCTGATAAAGGCAAAACAAACAATAAACTTCCTTCGCCAAGAAAGCCAACAAAATGCGACGTTTTAATTCCCAGCTAACGAGAACTTAAAGCCAATGAAGTGACCCTGATGAATGTATTTCCGAACTTCATTTGAAAGTTGTGCAACTTTGCCCTAGCATACCAACGGTAAAGAAACTTAGCTGGTTTTACAAACTAGCACATTACTCAACATGTTATTTAAGGTTCCGTACAGAAAGGATGAAAACGGGCCTCTTCTAAGGCGATTCGCACACTACACCGCATTTTTAGCATAGCGTGCGAGCGCGTACTCAAATTCAAATAATTTATTTCAAACTAGCTTCTGCCCGCAAATTGCATGCTATTATACATATAAACCTTCCTCTTGAATCGCTCTATCTATTAAAAAATGCTGCATCAAAATCCGTCGTGTAGTTTTAGAGATCTAAGCAAACATACATACAGACATTAGGGCAGCGGAAGAGTCTTTGCTTTATACTATGTAGTGATCAACCACTTTTGAATTGTCAAGGGGACGGTCAGTCAGAAAGATGAAGCTAGTTGTCCATTCCAAAGCAGTAGGTACCTGTGGAGAAGAACGGGCAAGAAACTCCACGGACACTCTTTTAAATCAAAATATGGCTACAAAATCTGGGTTACATTATTCATGTTTATGCGGTAAGTGTCACCGCTACCCCGGAACATAAAGGGCTAAGGAAGGAACATGGATGGGTTTTAGTCAGTAAAAGCCTGACACTTCCTTCCGCACCATTTGAGGATATCCCACCCTCAAAAAAAATCATTAATGTTGAATTATACATGCGTGTTCTTACGTTACTTGAAAGTATCTCTCTTTCATTGAAAACAAGTTCAGTGCAACTCACGGCAAACGCATTCACGCGCAATGCCGTGACTTCATCACCACGCACCCCGATAGGAATCGCCTTATAAATACTTTTTTTTTTTTTAAGGCTGGGAAATCATCCAATGACTGCTCCCGCTCTGGGTGGAGCGGAAGGGAGTGTCAGACTCTTACTGACTAAAACCCATCCATGTTCCTTCCGTAGCCCTTTATGTTCCGGGGTAGCGGTAACCCTTTCGGACAATCCCGCTTACCCGGCAGGCTTGGCCCTGAGGGGCCCCTTCATATGCTGACATCTCTTTGAGGCGCGCGTGGAACATATACGCGCCGTACGGCACGGGTCTGGTGCTGATCGGACGGTGAGTCACCCATTACTCACCGTCCGCAGGCCCGCGCCTACGGTGGCCGGGAGTCGTCACGTGGCTCCCGACGCCCGGGGCGTCTCCTGCGGCGGCTGGGACGGGAGGACCTTTCTCTCTCCCATCCCGCCACCTCCTTCGCGAGCATAACTTTTTCGCAGAAGGAGGTGACTGCCTCCCACTCCCTCTCACCCCGGACCATGGCTTGCACCAGGGCCGGGCGCGAGAGGTCGCCGCCGCCGATCGCCTCTACGAGGACACGGCGGTGCTCCGCCCAAGTGGGGCAGGTTTGCACCGTGACCTCTACCGTGTCCTCTGGGCGATCCTCGCAGTGGTGACACCCGGGCGTTTCCTCCCGCCTGATGATGTGCAGGAACCTCCCGAAACATCCATGTCCGGTGAGGACCTGCGTCAGGCGGTAGGTGAGGGCGCCGTGACGCCTCTCTAGCCACTCCTCAAAGAGGGGCCTTACCGCCACTATCGTGGCGTGCCCTGCCTTATAAATACTAAGCCTGCCTTTTCTGTTCGTCTCTCAAGGATTTTTGACCAACTGATAACTGATTTTGTGAGCAGATGGACGAAAGATAAATTTATGAATTTCTTATTTGTATTTAGTTTATTTACATTTTCAGCCTTTTTTACATTTTGTTTTTTATACTTTTTATTTTTAAACAAGATGTTTGTGAAATGTATTTTAGTTTTTTTTTATATCGTTTTCGATCGCTAAGTGCTAGACAATGTCAAATTGTGTAACGAAACTCGACCAATATTCCCATACAAATGCGTTGACAAGTGGCGTTCTTGACAATCCGAATCGACACGAAGCGATTGACCCTAGGCCTTGCCTTTGTCTAGACCCCCTGCACCAAACCTATTAACCATTAAACTTATCAAACCTGTTAACCTACATCTTCTTCAACAGACAGACCAGTCCTCACCATGTCTTTGGGCAGCACCCTCAACCCTAACGACATCAAGGAAGGGGATGACGTGTACTTCGAGTGTAACATCAAAGCCAACCCGAAGGAACACCGGATCTCTTGGTACCATAACGTGAGTGAGTCGTGGCCTTTCTGTAAAGTATTTGGTATATAATATTCACCTTATTTAACCATTTATGTAAACACATAAAAAGAGACAAGAAGAAAGTAACAGAAAATACGTACAAAGGTGATGCTTATTTCTTGAATCGCAATAATAGTTCATAGTAAGCCTCCTGCATACCTTCGATAGGAGAGTAGATAAAACAGATCTAGACAATGTGTGTAACATTAAAAGAGAAAATCCCCACCTTCTTGATAATGTCAAATAATATGTCAGTGACATCTAACCTTATTATGAGTAAGACCTTAAATCTAACCGGCCAATAATATTGTACTGAATTTGATTATAACCCACTGGCCAATTATAATGGTATTTGAAATTGGAACCATAAAAAAAAACGTTTGAAATATTTTACCTCGTAGAAGATGGAAATAGTAGAGATCTCTCCTCGGGGATTAACAGATAGTCTTTGTCTTGGGCGAGCTTGAATCCAATATACATAGTTCACGTGATAGAAGATACTGCTTTATCCCCTTGGTGAATAATCTGCTATCTCAACTTAATGCTAAAAACCGATGGACCAATAACCTGGTGAAGGTCCAGATAATTAGCTGGTCTCGAGAAGAACAGGACTGTCCCAACAATCTGGGGTGGCCTATGTATTTGATGCGGAGGGCATGTTAAATTTAATGGTTGTGGCGTCTCTTCAATCAAAATGCCAATAGACGCTATGAGCAATCTCATTCTTGGAAATCTGACAATCTGGATGTCAAAATTCGAATACTCCGTGTATTCGAATTTCGACATCACTTTTTAATTGGTGGAGTTCATGTAAATAATGATTTATCTTTAGGAACAGCTAGAAACCGACTTCATTACATTAAATAACTAGGAAAATAATAACTTCAGTAAATTGTATATTGAATTTCAAACTCCAGAAGAAAAAGTAAAGGCTCTTAACAGTCGAGCGGCTCGATTAAGGTAATTTAGGAGCTGAGTTGCTTCTTGACGAGGCCCTTCAAGTGTGTGGGTCCAAGTGGAGAGCTTTTGGAGTTGAGTCAAGTATTTACGTAGCGATTCATTCAAACATTACTTTCTTGGAAGTTTTCCATATATGCCACCATCATGGCTGAAATGATCTTGAGGTTTGAGTTGGTTCTTTTTGTTGAATTTAGTCCGTTTTAACTTTAATGATGAGTTGGTTCAAGTTTGAAGAATTTTTTTAAGTAGATACGTATTTTGTTTATTGTCAACAAGCTTCTGCCCGCGGCTTCGCCCGCGTGGATGGCGGAAATTGCATGTTATTATACATAAAAACCTTCCTCTTGAATCACTCTATCTATTAAATAAAACCGCATCAAAATCCGTTGCGTAGTTTTAAAGATTTAAGCATACATAGGGATATAGGGACAGAGAAAGCGACTTTGTTTTATACTATGTAGTGATATACAATGTGTTAGGTTAAACGAGGGATAAATAAATGGGGTAAATGAAATGTTTTTTTTTTTATTTTGGCTAGTAATTCTTTTAAGACACTTTTACGACTCAATATTTTAAAACTAGATGGCGCCACCATTCTCTAGCTGACTGATTTAGGAATAGAATAAGAATAAATTTATTTTGTAAAAATTACAATCGTTGATTAAGTTACTAGACCTCACACTAAGATTTCCTGTGTTGTGAGATGGGGCTCCGTCGTTCCGTTAACTTTATTTAAAGATAGATAGAAGTAAATTTATTTAAGATCTCTGAGAAGAAATGCCGGTCCAAACTCAAAAGGTCATGATGTTGTAACCTTTCTTTTTTTCACAGGACGTACAAGTGAGCCAGAATATGTCATCTGGAGTGTTTATTAGCACCAAGTCGCTAGTTCTGCAGAGGGTGACAAAGAGGGACGGAGGTCTCTACACATGCAGGGCAGCCAATCAGATGGGAGAGTCCAGCAGTCAAGCGGTGTATCTAAGAGTACAATGTAAGGGAATAGTGTATTAATTTCTGTTTTTTCTATCTCAGATTTTGTAAATTCGTCCTAAACAATCTTGAGTCATCCGATCCAGCCTGACGCCCTAAACCGAGGTCCGTACCCCACAGAGGGTGCCCTTAGCGTGTAATCGCTTAAGTAGTAAGTGTAAGTTTTTAAGCCCGGGCTGGAGACCTTCATTTATTAAGACATCGACAGGCAACAAACTATTATAAAAAAAGCAAGATTTTGTTGAAAAATTACTTCAGGTTTTAATATTGTTTCATCTGTAGAGGAGTGGTTAACGATGAATCTTGCTTGCACTCAAGATTTGATCGAGATTTCGTCAAAGGAAAATATACCGAAAACTCACCCCAGAATCTTGGCAAAGCAATGTAACTACGACATTGAAAAGATAATTATATTGACTTCGGCATTTGTAATTGAAAATAAAGATGGCGGCAATGAAGAGGTCGTATAGTGGTCATCATCTGCCTAGCCTTTTCCTTACTATGTTGGGGTCGGCTTCCAGTCTAACCGGATGCAGCTGAATACCAGTATTTTACATGGAGCGACTGCCTATCTGACCTCCACAACCCAATAACTGGGCAATACGATATCCTTTGGTAAGACTGGCTGTCGGATTTTCGGGCTTCTGACGACCCGTAACGACTGTCAAACATGCACAAATGACTGCCGGGACCAACAGGTTAACGTGCTTTCCGAGGCACGGAGGAGTCTCGGTAAGTAAAGATGGTCACCCATCCATGGCCAACCCCGGCAAGCGTAGCTTAACCTGATGGATCCACCTGTGCGGCTGTTGGTACTTACACACCAGCTCCTCGATCGTATAGTGGTATAAAGATGAATTTTGTAAAGAGAATAAGTAGTCCTGTTGCAGCACTAATTTATTAGCCGCCATATTCAAAAAAGATGGAGCTCTAAGTGCTAAATTAATGATGAAATTAACTTCTTGTCCCACAGACGCGCCAGTCTGCGCACAACCGTCTCCTCTGCTGATTGGCGCGCGACTGGACGAGCCGCTGCGCGTGCGCTGCACCGTGAACGCGGACCCCGCTGACGTCACGTTCTACTGGCAGTTCAACAACAGCGGCGAGAGCTTTCAAGTGTCGCCCGCTAGATATGGTAAGTTTATCTCCTCAATTTTTTGGGGAAATGCTCTAAAGAAAGAAAGAAAGACAATACGTTTATTTGCGGCAAACAGGAAGCAGCAAAAAACAAGTTGTGGGGAAATATGCGTCACATCCGCGCAAAACGGCCATCGCTCAGCATAATGCTTCGTCCCCATGCGAGACGGAGTCACAACGCTTTTCAGCGACAGCCGGCGATGACGTGATGACGTCAAACCGGTGCAGCAGGTGTTAGAAATAAAAAAAATAAAAAAGAAATCCCTAGAATGAAACTAAAACAAAAAAACTAAGACAGTTAGTTCAGTTAGTCAGTTTAGGTCTCAGTTATAGGAACGTTGCACTAGTTGAGGCATTTATTCTTTTAGTTTAAAGTAAATGAAGATAATGCTTATGGTATTGTATTGTATATCGGGTGATGTCCGCAATTCCAAATCTATTCTATATTTTCTTCTGTATTTTACGTACCTAAGTACGGGATGCTAATGGTATAATTTATGTATGTTCTGTCTGATTTTTTGATCATTGTTTGTTTTGTATATTTGACATTACTGTCATCGGTAAAGGAAACCAGTGGGTAGATTCTGTAAGAATCTCACAGTAAAAATATAGGTGAAGTGACCGTGAAGTGAACTGTCATTTCACCTAATGATAGGGATTGACACTATTGTCCTGCTGCACTTTAAACTCACTTCACACATTATCACGGTAAGATTTTGCAGAATAGCACTACTGGACTTAGTCAAAAGGTTTAAGTCAAATTATTTATTTCAAATAGGCACAAGAAAGTCACGTTTAAACGTCAATTTAAAAAAAAATGAATTGATTCTAGTTGCCCCTCCAAAAAGGTATGGAGCAAAATGGACAAAAACTCCATACTTTAAAATGTTTTGTATACATGAATTATTTTAATATCATTCTGAAATCTCCAACCGCCTTGAGCAAGCATGGTTTTAAATGCACATGCATTCTTAGTATAAGAAGAGGCCTTAATCCTTCAGTGGGACAATAATATGCTGGTATTATTATAATCAGTGTTTCAGTGTTGTTGATGTTCGGTTTCATGTGCGTATTGTATTACTTGCTTAATAATCGGTGAAGGAAAACATCGAAAAGAAACCAGCATGCTTACGTGTTCCACGCGCGCCTCAAAGCGTTGTCAGCGGGATTGTCCGAAAGGGATACTGCTACCCCGGAACATAAAGGGCTAAGGAAGGAACGTGGATGGGTTTTAGTCAGTAAGGGGCTGACACTCCCTTCCGCTCCACCCAGAGCGGGAGTAGTCATTTGATGATTTCCCACCCTCAAAAATAAAAAATAATGCGTGAGAGATATTTCTCAACAGCATTTCAAGCTTAGTCAAAGGCCCATGGGCAGCATAAAAACTCTGACACCAGGTTAGTCACTAACCACACGAATAGTTGAAGAAAAAGTGTTTTTCAATATCAACTCTTTTGTACAGTATCAACGGGTGGTACATCAAGTGAGCTTCGATATCGAGCAGCCAGTGAGCGCGACTATGGCGCATTGCTGTGTCGGGCTACCAACGCTGTGGGGAGACAGAAGAGACCGTGCGTGTTCCAGATAGTTCCTGCTGGTAAGTTTTTTAGAAAAACTAGTTTTAGTCTTCCGCGTGGCGGCTGGAAATTGACTTTTTGAAACGGTCAAAAATAAAACATGAAATCACATAGAAAAAAGAGCGCTTGTCTTAAAAACTCCCACCACCGTACAGAAATTAAATATTATGCGAAGATATAATTGTAAAATTGCATTTAATACTAATAAGTATGCCATTTGGTTCTAAAAATCTGTGACGTCATATTGTTATATTTCATACAAATCACGTACGAATGCCGCGTTTTGACAGTTCATAAAAAGTAACGTTATTGACTACCCTTTCAAATACCCAATTATCCCGTGGTAACGTACTGCCGGGATCAAAGGTCCTTACCAAAGTTTTTTAGAAAAACTAGTATTAGTCTTCCGCGTGGCGGCTGGAAATTATCCCGTGGTAACGTACTGCCTGGATCCTGGTGGTCTGTAGCACAGAACAGATAAAGCTCTTCTGTGGTCTGTAGCATATCCTTTTGTATGTAGGTATATACCCTTTCGGTTACACCCTGTAGATGGAGGTAATCATTTTATATCAGGTAGACTGGCAGAAAGCTTGCCAAATGAATTGGTTATATACCAAAATAGAGCTACACGGCATTCACATCGCATTCGGCATGACATGTGGCAAATGATTGATTTTAATGTGATGTGTTTCGTAATGTTAATTACTTCTCATACGATAAATGTGTAGAGTCAAGTTCTTCCAACTAAACAGACAGCTGTGCTGCTGGGGAGTTTGTTGCGCCACTTCTTCTTCCCAGCTAAAACACTAGGAAGTCGTGAAGGGTGGGCGTTTTTGGGGGACTGTCTTATGTAACTTTGACCTTCAAAAAGTGCTGATCTTCAGCCTAATTTGAATAAATGACTTTTGATATTTGATTTTGATTCAACTGTTTAATAATTAACAAAATAATATCAAAAAAATAACTGCATGTCGACAGGTCACTAAAAACGATAAACCAAGACAAAAAACACTCTCAAATTATTTATTTCATCTGATTGTCTACCTAATTAACAGACTAATTAACTTAACTACATTAAAACACCTTGACCTCTCGGTCTCTCAAGAGGTGAGCTCCATAAACCCCATAAAGCACCATCATGTCTGCGCCGGCCTGGAACAGTTACCAAGAGGAGCGAAATAAAACAGATATGCCAACAGGAGTTTCAAAAAACCTTCTGAAACTGCACCTAGTGCTTACAAAGGCGCTCTTAATGTTTTGTTCGACTTCAAATGTGTGTGCTTTCTGTGTTTATTTCTTCAAATGGAATTATTACATGCTAAAACAATAACTTAATATATACAACCTAAAACTAAAAAAATATATCCAATAGGTACAAGTGGTAAAAAAGGGGAAGAGCTCATAGAGCGTCAACAAATTCATCCCCATCGCTGTCAGTGGGAAATGTGTCCAAAAGGCTGGCAGCGTTGCCACGTTGTATCTGTTAGAATGCTGATGTAATTATGAGCCATGAGATGATCATTATAAACTCTCATTTTAATATTTGTATTTGAAAAAAACTTTTTTACAAAAAATAAAACCGACTTCCAAAAAAAACACTACAAAGTGAAAAATAATTTTGATTTCGGAAGTCGGTGTCTTCGGTTTTGTATTTTCAGTTTTTGCCACCGACTTCCGAAATCAAAACTATTTTTCACTTTGTAGTGTTTTTTTTGGAAGTCGGTTTTATTTTTTGTAAGAAAGTTTTTATTTTTCACTTTTTAGTTGTGGTACCTACACAACCCCCCCACCCCCCCAAATTTTAATACCACTACCTTACTTTTAGTAGCGGTAAAATGTAAAGTCGTCACGTTACTAAAAAGTGTTCAATGAATCAATCTATCTAGCCTAGCTTTTTCCCAACTATGTTGGGGTCGGCTTCCAGTCTAACCGGACGCAGCTGAATACCAGTATTTTAAATGGAGTGACTGCCTATCTGAACTCCACTACCCAGTAACTGGGTAATACTGAATGCCAAACTATCTGGCTTCTGACGACACGTAACGACTGTCAAAGATCCACGAATGACAGCCGGGACCAACGGCTTAACTTGCTTTCCGAGGCACGGAGGAGTCTCCGTATGTAAAGACGGTTACCCTTCCTCAGACCAACCCCGGCAAGCGTAGCTTAACCTAAGGATAGTGAAGTATATTTTTTAAAGTTTCTTGAGCGATCTGAAAGAGTTCATCATAGTTTGAAACATTCAAACCTTATCTAGGTTTTAATATACAATAATTGATGTGTAAAATTGTTTGTATTAATTAACGGCAACCGAAGCTTAACCTATAGACCCTTGCGGCTGTTATTATTGAGCCACGAGCCCTTCACAAAAAAAAACCCCATTTAACAAATACATTGCGCTCCATGTTTCCAAAAACAACAGATATCTTTATTCTACGATCCATGGTCCTATCGTCCCTTTTAATTTTTTTCGCCCATTACGAAGAGAAACGCTAATAGGACCTTGTTTTTGCGAGGAAAAGAATTATCTTAAAATAATGTATTGAACTCCGACCGTGCCTATGCCCGGGTTAATTAAAAAATAACGTCGTACATTTTGTATGAAAACAGCGTTCTAATTGGATGAAAATAAGTAGAGAAAGAATAATTTGTTTGGGTATAAGAGATTGTTTTTTTTCCAGTACCTAGTATAACAATTTTTTTGCGAAATCTATGATAATAAACTGTGAGCAGTAGTAGCCCAGTTGTAACTGCCCGCTTTACAAGTTGTAGGTCGTGGGTTCGAATTCAGGCAGGCGCTTTACTTCGTGTAAGTCAATTTCTTCACCACTGCTCTCAAAACGGTGAAGGAAAACATCGTGAGGAAACTGCCATATCCAGAACCAGAAAATCGAGGATCTTCAGAACCTGTTGGCCCAAAACTTCGCTACTTCCACGGCCTCGTCAGTGGCAAAGCAGAGATCACTTTGACTGCATGTTTTAGGACCCAAAGGGCAGTATAGAAGATGGAGCATAACTTGCGACAAAGCTCCATGTACTTTTTCCTTTTTTTTTTCACCATTTTTTAAATGTTCGTAGTAGTCTGTATAAGGTTTTAAGTGAAAAGAAATTTCAAAAACTTGTCCAAAAAATTCGGGAACTACTTTGATAGTGTTTTTTTCTATAGGTTTTTTGTACCATAATCTAGCTGTTTGTGCCGACGTCGCATGGGTGAATTTCACTCCAAAATACCATCCAAATTTCCGTTTTTCCGGTGGATTTTCCAAACATTTTCTTTCATACAAACCTTGTTAGAAGACAATTATGAATAAAACATTTAAGAAAACCTGCCAAATCTGTACCATTACAACTTATACTCGATTTATTCGAAAAATAGCCAAAAATTATTGAGTTAAATTATTGAAAGCACTGAAATTGAAATTATTTTTATTGAAAATTGATTGATTAGTATAAATGTTTACAATTATAGTACCATAAAACTAGAGGTATATCATAATTGGGTTAATTAGTCTTTTTTTATTTTTTGAGGGTGGAAAATCATCCAATGACTTCTCCCGCTCTGGGTGGAGCGGAAGGGAGTGTCAGACTCTTACTGACTAAAACTCATCCATGTTCCTTCCTTAGCCCTTTATGTTCCGGGGTAGCAGTAACCCTTTCGGACAATCCCGCTTACCCGGCGGTGCTCCGCCCAAGCGGGGCAGGTTTCCACCGTTTGCTCCACCGTGTCTTCTGAGCGATCCTCTCAGTGGTGCCTGATTATGTGCAGGAACCTCCCGAAACATCCATGTGCGGTGTGGACCTGCGTCAGGCGGTAATTGAGGGCGCCGTGACGCTTCTCTAGCCACTCCTCAAAGAGGGGCCTTACCGCCACTTTCGTGGCGTGCCCTGGGTAAATTGGTCTGTGGAACACGTTCTGAAGTGACGCTCCGTCATACGTGTGGCAATTGATTTTATACTTTGATAAAAACATGTGAAATAAATTTTATCAAGTTTTACATTCATATAGGATCTATTACTCGATTTGAGTGTTTCCAGTACTGTTATGTAAAGCGTGTCAATGGATTTATTAAATTCTTACTCGATTTTTGTAAATGGCACACGATTCTAGTGTTACATCAAACGAAGATATGATTTCACTAAATTCCTACACGATTCGCGTAAATGTCAACGTAAAAAAAGTCGAGAGGTGTCGTGTGACACTTTTGGAATGATGTTTCTTACGCTGTACCTATATAAAATAATAAAAAACAAATTTAAAGATAAACGAAAAAAGAAGAAACTTTGCTCTGAAGATTTGTACAGGCAAAACAAAAAAAAAATCTGCGGTACTATACAAGTTTCGCTATGGAAAAAAAATATGTTTATAAGGGCTATACCAAAGCATTATTCAGGATAGAATACATCCGCGGAAATCATTTAGGATCGGAAAAAGAATCGTGTCTACATAATGATAAATAAAGAGATGAAATTAATAAAGTACGAAATATGTGTCTCAAAATCATAAATTTAATCAGCTATAAAACAATTTTACAAACATCTCATATTTAAAAAAAAAACTTTTTAGGGAGTTCAAACATTAGCAACTTAAACATTTTTTTCTCTCACAAACGAAGTAAATTGCGCACATGGGAGTTGAACTCTTGCATTTGAAATACGAAACGCCATAGACTCATGGCATTAACTTAACTCATGTCCGATTTTGAGGGTTTCTAAAATACTGTGCGGCGGACGACGTCCACTGTTTTGTACTGTTATCGTAAAATTTACTTTAATACATTTGACTTAAAATCCTAACCTGAATGACAAGTCATTTGCTGTATCGGAGCGGTGCCGTTATAACGGGTGATGTAAACAGGAATACATGAGAAAAAAACTTCGTTCCAATGGTGTAGATCGATATTTATGCACCGAAAATTAAAGAGTACATTAAAACTCCTTCATAATGCACCATTTACGATAAAAACACAGCTGCAATTTAAGTATTACCTTCGACAAAAATGCAGTAATTTTCATCAAGAATCTGACACGAAGGAATTCCCGACCCCCGGCACAGCACTAGTAGAGTCGCACGTAGTCGCTCGTAAAGTAGAGAATTTAATCGACTTTATAGCGGAGCGAATAACTGAGGAAATTACTAATTTTATAGGGTATCGAATCTTCGCGCGGTGTTTTGCTCAAGTGGGGTAATGGGTGTTTAAATCTTGTAGTTTATTATAGATGACGTGTTGTATTTTAGGAGCTAATTAATGCGTAGTATATCGTGTATAACCTATATATTTGCGCTCTGTATTTATGTAAACAAAACAAAGGCTTGTCGTTTTCGAATCAACTTAATAATTACCTGACTAAATTGAACCATATAATTTTGAATAATACTTCCGATGTGTTTTTAGTTCTAGGTGATTTTAATATGAGTGGAATCTCGTGGGCTCCTTGTAACAATAACAATTCGCTAGTCCCGGTGAACCCCGCCACCAGTGACGAATGTTTACTCGCCGACGAGTTATGTACGCTGGACATTGGGCAATACAATGGAGTGGTCAATAGGTATGGGAAAGTGTTGGATTTAGTCCTCTCAAATAAATTAGCCTGTGTTAGTGAATGTGTCAACCCTCTAGTCACTATTGACGCCTATCATCCCGCTTTGTTAGTTAATGTTGACATCTTTGAATTACCTCCCCTGGACCATGCACCGCGGTTACGGTATGTTTTTAGCAAAGGCGATTTTGAGTCCATAAATAACGAGATTTACGCCGTTGATTGGGAGCGTCAGTTCTCGTCTCGATCTCTGGATGATTCAGTTGCGTACTTTATGGACACTATAAAAGATTTTCAAAATAGGCATATACCGCAAAAGCTTATACGTAATAAAGCATACCCAATTTGGTACAGTGCTTCACTCATCAGAACTATTAAGGAAAAGTATAAATATCAGAAAAAAATTAAGTCATATGGCAATAAATCCGATGAATTAACTTTTAAATGCCTGCGCGAAAGAGTTAAGACTAAGGAAGCCAAGTGTTATAAGTACTACCTCAATCAAACGGAAAAATCAATCAAAAATAACCCTAAGCACTTTTGGACCTTTGTTAAAAATCGCTATAACTCTAATGCTACTCCTAATACACTAAATTACAAGAATGAATCATTGCTCACTGGTGATTCTATTTGTGAGGCATTTTCTTCATATTTTCTATCAACCTTCCTTAACTCCACCTCAACTAATAACCCCAGTTCAGACATTTCCTCCTCTGTCAGCACTACACCCCTGTCTGATATTTGTCACATTGAAGTAAAGATCGACGTTGTGACCGATTTACTCCGCAAGTTGGATCCATCGAAAGGTGCAGGGCCTGACAATATTACATCAAAGTTTCTTATTGAATGTGCGCCTTCCATTGCCTTACCTATCTCAATTTTGTTCTCCAAGTCACTATCTCAGGGTGTTGTCCCCAGAGTGTGGAAATCTGCTTTTATTACACCCGTACATAAGAAGGGGTCTAAAACTGAAATAACTAATTATAGGCCTATATCTAAGCTGTGCATTATAGCTAAAATATTTGAGCGGATTATCTATAACCAGTTATATTCCGCCCTTAAAAACTCGTTCAGCTTTTTTCAGCATGGTTTTTTGAGAGGACGGTCCTCCACTTCAAATCTCATTTTATTTAACGACTTTATTACTAGTGCTATGGATGACGGCAAGCAGGTCGATGTGGTCTACACTGATTATAGCAAAGCATTTGATCGGATCAACCACGACACCCTGATAATGAAGCTAAAGTGCATGGGCATTCATGGGGACCTCCTGAGGTGGTTCGCTTCTTATATCGATAATAGGTCGCAAGCAGTAGTGCTCAACAACTACATGTCTAGATGGGTATCTGTGCCCAGTGGAGTGCCCCAGGGTTCGTTGCTCGGTCCTCTCTTATTTGTGATCTATGTAAACGACATCGACCAGTGTCTGCATTCATCCAAATTATTATGCTTCGCCGATGACATGAAAATCTTTGCTAAGATCTCATCGATCGAAGATGGAATAACCCTTCAGGCTGACTTATGTCGTCTTGAAGATTATTGTCGGGCTAACAAACTGGACCTTAATCCATTAAAGTGCTCGGTTATCACTTATACTAGGAAACGTGCAGTCCTAACAACCACTTATACTCTATCGGGCCAAACCTTGTCGAGGTGCGATACTATTCGTGACTTGGGTATCCACCAGGATAGCAAGTTAGTTTTCGACACACACATTGACGCCATTGTCAAAAAAGCTTCTAAACTGCTAGGGTTTATAATGCGTCTCTCTAAATGCTTTTTAGATGCTAAAACACTAAAAATACTGTACTGCACTTTTGTTAGAAGTCAACTAGAGTATGCATCTCAGATTTGGAACCCACGTTACCATCAGTACATCGATCGCATTGAAAATATTCAAAAGCGCTTTATTAAATATCTTTGTTACCATCAAAAGATTCCGTACCATTCAGTCGATTATCTCCGACTCTGTAAGAAGTACCATTTGTTGCCACTTGAAGAAAGACGTAGGATTGCTGACTATCTGTTTCTGTTAAAGATTTTTAACAATAATATTGACAGCCCCGAGCTATTATCAAAATTTTATTTTAATGTGCCAAATAAATCATTTCGTTCTAATCCGCCCTTACGTGTACCTTATACCTCCACGAATTATAGGCAGAATAGTTTTATTGTGCGTGCAAGCAAGCAGTTCAATGAAATATGCAAGCAGCATGACTTGGATCCCTTCACGACTAGTGTGACGTCTGCTCGAAGGTGTTTAAGCCTCAATTTCTTCAAATAGCCACAACTATAATTTGTTTACAATAATGTCTTCTTAATTTTATAATAATGTTCTTACTGTAAACCAAATAACTTTAGACAAATTATGTAACATGTTAAAAAAAAAACCTATGTATAACGTATTGCTGCTGTATGCTCACAAATATTAACCAGTCTAGCTCTACAAGCGAAGACTTGTAATTGGCTTCCTGTTAACTATGTGTTCCTTACTATTAAGTTTTTAAGCTGTAAGTCTTCCATGTTTAAATAAATAAATAAATAAATAAATAAATAAATAAATAAATAAATAATACTCCGGGGTTTCGTGTTATCCAGTAACTGGGTTGTGAAGGTCAGATGGACAGTAACTTCATGTAAAATACAGGTATTCAGCTGCATTCGGTTAGTGTGAAAGTGATAGGTGAATGTGCGGCGGTACCTACATCGCCACATACGAACTACGCATCACACTGTCGTCACGCAAAATCCTGCAACGCGCAAGCGAAGTTTACCGCGTGACATTTATATACCCAGCCAACGATTGACGGACAATAGCCCTCCAGATACATCATCATTTCTATTGAGAGTTAGTGAACTTAAATCTCAGTTCGTCATGCCTCTACAACTGTATACTTGAAGTAGAAAATATAATACAATTAGACATTCTGCATGTCTCATCTTTCTTTTCGTGTGGTTAGTGGCCTCTGACTTAGCTTAACATACTGTTGAGAAATATCTCTCAGACATCCTAGTGGTTTCCTCACGCTATTTTCCTTCACCGATTTTTAAGCAACATGAATCCGTAAAATCAGAGTTGCGTGCCTTGAATTAGAACTGGAGACCTGTGACTTGGCAGTCCAACGGTCACATCACTAGGCTATCACTGCTGTCAATGCATGTCTCATGATTACAAATGATGTGCGCATAATTATAATAATCATGCCCACAGTCGATGACCCCTGTCACCTAACCGGCTGTTGGCATATTTCCCATCCCATGGCATAAAATACTATTGCTCATACAAAGGTAAAACTAAATAATTAATAAAAAAATAACTAACAGTGTCCTGTCGAAAATTGGCATTCGTATTCAAAGCGAACTGAATAAATATACTATCGTTTGATAGTTTCACTGGTTCAAATAAATGCTGAAATAGTGACAGACATTTTGTTTCCGATCGGCTTACCAATTACATTCGAATTGATCATTATATTTTAAACTAGTTACCGGACCCTGGTTCGCACGGTTTTCACGACTTGACATAACATGCAGATTTCTTTGTGATATGTAAGTTTAATATTAATGTACACACATCGAAAGTGTCTAGGGATCAACATATATTTTTGCAATAACTTTTCTCTTGATTGATATTAATTTAAATTTTCTTTAAGGATTCATCAAATAAAGTGTTTTCGTTTGTCACAGTAACGATAAACCAAGTCACCTTTGCATTAATAAAGAAATTTGCCATTTTCCTAATAAAGGGATTTTTGACATTTGAACCACTAACATTAAAGTTCGAAAAAAAGACTGAAATAACAGTTTTCTTTAAAATTTTATTGGGTAACTTAAACAATTAATAATCCGTGTTTCTACCGCGAACACTAACAACACAAGAACATCGGTTTGGCATACTCAAAATGAGTTCATCCAAATCACGCTGTGGAATGGCCGCCCATGTTCGTTGCAACAACAAAAAAAGGTCTTCTTGCAACTGGATACCCTTCATATTCGGCAGAGCTCTTCTCTGTAGCATATCCCATGCATGCTCAATCGGGTTCAAGTCTGGCGACTGAGCAGGCCAGGGCAGGACATTGATGTTAGCTGCGGCGAGAGTCTGTCTTACAACTCTTGCGGTGTGCGGTCGTGCATTATCATGCATTAACTGAAATAAGGGACCGATTTGCACTTGTAGAGGAACGATGACGTCAGATACAATCGTCTCAGCATAAATTTGAGCGTTGAGGTTGCCTCTGATCCAAATCAACTCAGTTCTTCCGCCGATCCAAATACCCGCCCATACCATGATGGTTCCACCACTATAAGGATGGACTTCCTGGCAGGATTTTAATCGCTGTTGGCGTCCAGGGGTTCTCCAGTGTCGTATACGTCTTGTATCCGGTCTCATACCAAAACGAGACTCATCAGAAAAGCACACGAAACGCCATTGTTCTTCTGCCCAATTTCTGTGTTCAAGAGCCCATTGATATCGAATCCTACGATTGTGCATTGCTATAGGTGGTACCCGTAGCGGTCTTCGGGAATGAAGGTTCACTTCATGCAAGCGGTTTCTGACTGTTTGGTCGCTAATTAAGTTCCCTGAAGAGTGATGAAGCCTCACGGCTAACATCATGGCGGTTATTGTTGGAGCTCTTCGAGTTAAGATTTGAATGTATCGGTCTTGTCTCCGTGTGGTGCAGCGATACCGTCCTTCATGGCGCTCAGCCACGGTACCAGTGCTTCGGTAACGTGTCCAAAGTCGACTGATAACACCTTTTTTTGTTGTTGCAACGAACATGGGCGGCCATTCCACAGCGTGATTTGGATGAACTCATTTTGAGTATGCCAAACCGATGTTCTTGTGTTGTTAGTGTTCGCGGTAGAAACACGGATTATTAATTGTTTAAGTTACCCAATAAAATTTTAAAGAAAACTGTTATTTCAGTCTTTTTTTCGAACTTTAATGTTAGTGGTTCAAATGTCAAAAATCCCTTTATTAGGAAAATGGCAAATTTCTTTATTAATGCAAAGGTGACTTGGTTTATCGTTACTGTGACAAACGAAAACACTTTATTTGATGAATCCTTAAAGAAAATTTAAATTAATATCAATCAAGAGAAAAGTTATTGCAAAAATATATGTTGATCCCTAGACACTTTTGATGTGTGTATTATGCACGAAAACCTTCGGCAGAATACGACTGTAAATCGACTGTAGAAAATCGACTGTATTTTATACTATGTATGGATTTCGATTTGAATTTCGTGGTGTGACCGCCGGACTGCCAAGTCATAGGTCTCGAGTTCGAACCCAAGGCACGCACCTCTGATTTTTCGGATTCATGTGCGTATTGTATAATTATCGCTTGCTTAAAATCGGTGAAGGAAAACATCGTGAGGAAACCGATGCCGGCCCGAGAGATATTTCTCAACAGCATGTGATGCTAAGTCAGAGGCCCATGGGCAGCATTAAAACTCTGACACCAGGTTAGTCACTAACCACACGAAGAAGAAGAAGAAGATTTCGAAATCAAATCCGAAATTTCCGTGTGGTGCCGGATAAAGAATAGCACCATCCCATTCCTTCACGTGGGTGTCGTAAAAGGCGACTTAAGGTTGTTTGAGACCTAGTGCATACAGTTAGCACCTTGGGTATCAGGCTGGCGGCCGACTGTAAAACTGTCTGGATATCGATGGATGGATTGTGTGAAAGATGATATGGCTAGAAAGGGAGTGACTATCGAGATGACGACTAATAGAGAAGTAAGGAAAAAAAGCCATGTTGCGCTGACCCCAAATAAATTGGGATAAGGGCAGGAGAATGATGATTTCGGAAGCAAATCATACTAATATTATAAAGGCGAAAGATTGTGAGTGTGTGTGTGTGTGAGTTTGTATGTTATCCATCCTTCACGCACAAACGGCTGCAAGGGTCTGGATGAAATTTGGCACAGAGGTAGTTTATGACCTTGATTAATAAAAAGGATACGTTTTATCCCGGTAGCTTCATCATGGAACGTCCATTGGGATAATTTCTGACATCCACGTGGACGAAGTCGCGGGCAGAAGCTAGTTTATTATGCATGCAATAAAAATACAGGATGTAATTTTTAAAGATTTTAGTCGATTCGATTCCCGGATGTGGCAAGTGAATCTTTGAATGCAGTTTTCTTTCTCTTCAAAAATAAAGGAATATTTTCTTTGAGTAAAATTTTCTATCTACAGTATTAAGAGTACTTTCCCTCCAGGTGGCATTACAAAATTCCATCCTGTATATGTATATACCTAGATAGTATTATTTTGAGGGTTTTTGAGGGTGAGAAATCATCAAATGACTCCTCCCGCTCTGGTAGGAGCGGACAAGAGTGTCAGACTGACTAAAACTCATCCATTTTCCTTTCAAACAGTGATAGCCTAGTCGTGTGACCGTCGGACTGGCAAGTCATAGATCTCGAGTTCGAACCCGAGCCACGCACCTCTGATTTTACGGATTCATGTGCGTATTGTAAAATTATCACTTGCTTAAAATCGGTGAAGTAAAACATCGTGTGGAAACCAGCATGTCTGAGACATATTTCTCAACAGCATGTGAAGCTGAGTCAGAGGCCCAGTCACTAACCACACGAAAAGAAGATAAGACTGACTAAAACCCATCCATTTTCCTTCCATAGCTTTTTATGTTCCGGGGTAGCGGTAACCCTTTCGGAGAAACCCGCTGAATATAGATAGTATACAGCATCCAGTCACAAATGTGGCAATAGCCAGTCAACTCGACTGCAGCTACACAAATTCCTCAAAAACATGGATGAAATTATCTTTGGATGCAGTGTATATTTAAACTAGAAACCGAATTATTATGAATAGCTGGAATATAGTATGTACATACATATGTATTTTCAAACTAACGGCGTAATGTAAGAAAAACATAAGGTTCTGCTTTCGGCTCGCGGAAAGGTTACGTCAACATAGCGAAGCAGGGTTATTGAAGCACTTAGGGCTTGCTCACAGAGACTCACGAGCGCGGTCGCGTGTGCGGTCACGAAATATCAAACATATGACACGGCATCCAAGTGTTCACGTACAAAACCACGTACGGTGTAAGTAGCAGGCAAACTAGCGACTGGCGCGCGCGGCCCGCTTGCGGCGGTATCAATCGCCTAAAGACGTTTGTGTGTGTTTACGTTGAACTAGCGGCGGAGCGCGCGATTCACTCGCGTTGTCAGGTAAGTTCAACCAGTTTAAACTTGGATCTCGCGCAAACGCCTGGCGGAGTATGTGAACACAAGCTCGCAACGTTTATCGCGCCCGCACCCGCGCCCGCGACCGCGCATTCCTACATGAACAAGCACTTAGACCTAGATCTAATAACGTTTCTTAGCTGCTATGTTGGTTAAGCGTTTAGTCCTGTCTGTCAGACATTTGTCAATAGGAATGATGACGGGGTAAAAAAATATATATATTTAGTCCGTCAGTCAAATTCAAAAACTCAAATCATTTATTTCAAATAGGCACAAGAAAGGCACTTTTGGCACAATGGCCTGTCCATTATAGAAATGATTCAAATAATAAAGAAATATTACACACGTATTGTTTGCTTTATACTAAACGCAATCACTACATAGTATAAAACAAAGTCGCTTTCTCTGTCCCTATATCCCCATGTATGCTTAAATCTTTAAAACTACGCAACGGATTTTGATGCGGTTTTTTTAATAGATAGAGTGATTCAAGCGGTAGGTTTATGTGTATTTGTAGACATATTATGCGAACGAAGCCGCGGGCGGAAGCTAGCTTAAAGTTCCCCAGTGGGGCTGCGCTACGTCACAACTCAATTTAAAATCTACTTACGTCATGCCACATTTTAACACAATGTAAACGTAATCTTTGGATTACGTAAAAAAAGAAAAATATGTCTATTTTTTTTTAATAACCTAGCCGTGGTTAGTTATCATCCCTATTTGAGACTTTCTTGTTTTGTCCGGGTAGGTACTTTCTTAGACATTGATTGAATCGTCCAAACGTCACAATCAGTGTTATTAGGTTTATATATGACGTACGAAAGAGGAGCTCGTGGCTAAGTACTAACAGCCGCATCAGATCCATCAGGTTAAGCTGCGCTTGCCGGGGTTGGCCGTGGATGGGTGACCATCTTTACATAACGAGATTCCTCCGTGGCTCGGCAATCACGTTAAGCCGTTGGTCCCGGCTGTCATTTGTGCATCTTCGACAGTCGTTACGGATCTTCAGACGCCCAAAAATCTGACAGCCAGTCATACCAAGGGGTATCGTATTGCCCAGTTACTGGGTTGTGGAGGTCAGATAGGCAGTCGCTCCACGTAAGATACTGGAAATTTTCAGCTGCATCCGGTTAGACTGAAAGCCGACCACAACATAGTTGGGAAAAGGCAGGCAGATAATGATATGACGTACGAAAGTTTCAATAAAATTGTTTTACGTAGCAATTTAAGCAAAAATTTCTATATATTCTGACCTCTTTCCTCTCTCCCACCGGTAATCAATCCTTTGCAAAACAAACTCAGTAACCTATTTTTACACTTTTATTTTGCCAAGTTACAACACACACACACTCCACAAACTTTATGTGGATAAGGAGTACACCAATGAACCATAACTAAAACGGAACAGAAAAACGGATCGCATTCAAAACAGTTGAAATGAGGACTTACTTGTAGTGCAAGTTTTGCCGTAAACCCGTATACGATCCGAGTCGCGATTGCAAAACTTTGACCGTATTTTAAAACGGCATCGATGCCTTCGAAGTCAAACCCCGCGTCCTAATCAAAAGCGATAGGCGCGCGAGTATTCGAGATTGCGTTTGTTCGTACAAATGCTTCTTGATTGATCGCGCGACTATATCTTATACATACGTCATAACATTGTAGCGAAGTCAAAACGTTACATTATATTATATTTTTGAACAAACAAAGTATACGTTTTAGATTATTTGTCTGTTTTGGATCGGATTTGGTTAAAATTTTTCTTAGGTATTCGCTATATGTTTGGTCAGTCTGTAGACTGAAAATCATCATGTTATTTACTGTGAAGGATGAGCAATATTGCATTAATTATGTTCTTATTCTTAGCGTTAGCTTATGCTTAGCTTGGGACTGTATGCCGTTGTGTGAAATGTCCAAGGATATTATTATTATTCTATAATTTACTGTAAATTGTAAAATTTTGATCCTAGAGTAAGAGCCTCAAAAGGTTAGAGTATTGCAGATAATTATAGGATTTATCCTTTTACATAATTACATCCTGCTAAACCTTTATGGAACTTAGCAACAATCATGAGTAATGATAACCATACCTATATACAAACGGCTATTCAATCAAATAAAACGACAAACTTTGCAAGTAATGAGAAATTACGACTGAAGGCTGCGTTTTCAACGTCGCATGCTTTGAGCAACGATCGGTTATGGTTAGGAAGCGGCTGAATCACGCACCCTATCTAAAATGATGGTACCCGCGAAAAACAGTAGGCGCTCTCCGGTGTTCGCCGAACTAAATGAACGTGTCAGTCGTTCGTGTTCTTGCAACGATCGTTTTGGTTAGGACGCGGCCTTAGAACACGGGTCACCGATCAATTTAGGGAAACTGAAATGTTTTAATTAACTTGGTAAAATTATTAATTTGCACTAGGTACCAAGTTTCTAGGAATTATCTGGCAAAGTCTGGCCGATCAAGTTTGATTAATTATTGGTACCCGTTGAGATTTCGATTTAGAAGTTAAATTGATTGAATGGGTGAAGATTTTTGTAGGAATTTTTGTTTTATTTTTACATTTCGATTGAGAGATACGATACCTAAGGATCATGGTGAAGTTAATAAATCTGTTGGTGCTTTTGCCAGTTTATTATGAAAGTTAGGGATATACAAACATAACATCAAGCGTGTTATCGTCGAAGAGCTAGGCAGAGGTGATCCTATAATACACTACCATTTCGCCAATTATGTTTGAGTATGTTCCATGTATAGTTAAGGATTTACTTACGTTTCTGTTTTACATATGCATAAAGCTTTGGTAAAAAAAATATATAAATTCCACGAATAAAAACTTCGTAGTGATCGGTTTTAGCGCCTACTAGCCGCGTTTCAAGTTGATGTGACTCCCACCTTGTAAAGGTTTTTTCAAAAACATTGTATAGAAAGAATGAAAAAAATACGTTTATTTGCGGCAAATCGGCAATCACGACGCAGTACAAAACAAGCAATAAAAAACAAGTTGTGGGGAAATATGCGTTACATCCGCGCAAAACGGCGTTCGCTCAGCATAATGCTTTGACCCCATGTGAGACGGAGCTACGGCTATTATATTTGATTTTCAGCGATAGCCGGCAAGTGCGCAAGTGCCATAATTATGCATCTGCCTAGCGTTTTCCAAATAAGTTGGGATCGGCTTCCAGTCTAACCAGAGGCAGCTGAATATAATAATAATTATGCATATCCTAACTTAATAATACAAATGCCAATGATATTTTTTTGTTAAACTTCCACGCTATAACCGCTGAACGGATTTTAATGAAATTTGGCGTATGGATAGACCATAACTCGTTCAAGGACAAGGCTTTTCATTTTTCACTGTGTATCACAGACGAAGTCACGGGCAAAAGCCTGGTCAGGTTATAAACCTTCAGTGGGAATGGAGGAACAGGGTGGAAAGCCCCTCCATTGAAAAGGGAGGTTCCTCCAACCAGAGACGTGTTGCGTCTGGCGGGCTACAACCCGACAACTTTTAGTCGGGGCTGAGTATTTATTTTAGATCGCGCTGTAAACTCTGTTTGCGCGATGTAGGATTTCGTGTGACGTATAGTATCGACACATGTCAGCTTTTGACACTTCGTTCGCTATCGGTGAAGTTCCTATGTGGCTGGATAGATGTCGCCACAAACCCATTATGGTTCGTGTTGGGAACTATTAGAGAACGCAACCATAATGTTTTTATTTTTAGTTGGAAAAATAGAATGCACTTCGCATTTAGTTGGCAACATTGATTGTTTTTTCTTCTTCCATTTTGTAACTTGAACAATAAATATGTTACGTGCATTTATCCGAGTTTGTTTAAATCAACATAAAATATAAGCAGTGATATTTAATGTTATTACCGTCGGACTGCCAAGTCTTAGGTCTCGAGGTCGAACCCAAGGCACGCACCTCTGACCTTTCAGATTCATGTGCGTATAATATAATAATCACTTGCTAAAAATCGGTGAAGGAAAACATCGTGAGGAAACCGGCATGCCTGAGATATATTTCTCAACAGCATGTGATGCTAAGTCAGAGGCCTATGGGCAGCATCAAAACTCTGACACCAGGTTAGTCACTAACCACGCGAAAAGAAGAAGAACATAAAATATCAATGGTTGGGGATCCTTAATCACCCTACATCAAAGCCTTCATCTCTAACCTTTGTCCCTTCCACCAGCTCGTCCGTCACCTCCACGGAACTGCACGGCAAAGCGGCTACTCCTGCGCAACGAGCCACACCTCTCCGTCAAATGTGCGGCGGGGTATGATGGAGGGCTCAACCAACACTTCACTTTAGACGTATTGGGGGAGAACGGAAGGCTGCTGGGCAATACTACTGCTAATTTTGTCGGTAAGTTCTTTTTCCACGCTTTATATTAGCTTCAGCTGTATGCTTGTTTGTTTGAATGTTTGTAACCGACTCCTTTGGGCGCGTTTTCGACCCACTTTAAACGGCCAGATTTCGTTCAAACTTTGTAGATTTATCGAGGACCTATGACAATACAGTAGTTTGAACTAAAAGTAGGAAATAAATGATAGTTTAAAAAAAACTAAAAAACACGGTTTTTATAGAAAACCGAAATAGCGTGTTTTTAGTCTTTTTTTAACGATTATTTATAAAAGACAATGTCCAAATTGGCCCTGTGCAATAAAGAGTATCAGATTAAACGAAAATTAATCGCCTATTTTATTATTTAAGTTGCAAATACTTCTGTATTACGGACTAGCTGTATTCCAAAATGTACTATTAATAGAATTTAACGCGACTAATAACATTAGATCGCCATCTATGCCTAATGTCATGTCGTGTCAGAAATGAAATAGGGATGTCCAATCAATTAAAATCGATTGATTGAATTATTAATCGATCGATTGTGTTTTCTTTTCTAAAGTGTATTTTTAAAAACCTAATACTTAAGAATACTTTATGTATGCAGTCATACTCCAATTTAAATAGGTATAAAGAATAATACTATACAGTAATCAAAACTTTTTATTTCTATACAATCATTCAAACATCTAATTCATTTTTTACGACAATTAATACAAAAATAACATTTCTTTTTCGGCGTAAAATAAACCATTGTCATACATACTTGTAATGTTTATATGACAAAGGTGATGTAACAGACAGTTTGAAATAATTTAAGACCACAGTAAATCTTAATCGAAAAAATCGATTATTGGTGTGGTGTCGTACTACATCCCTAGTTTTGCTGTGAACGTCACGTCGCGTCGTCCGTTATTGTCAATTTGTCACTTTGGCAAAGTTACAGTTCCTGTGCTGTGCTTTTCCTGTGTTCTTTTCTTGTGTTCGGTGTTTTGGTGGTTAAAAATCACTCAGAGCTATGAAAAATCGTAGGCTACATTTAATATTCGTTGTTATGGTTAGATTATAACCTCAAAATCTGATACTTTTTTTGAAATATATCTTTTTTGCAGCTAGTCTGCTATAAATACAAGATCTTTTAAGAATCTACTAATGATAGAGAATACAATACATAATTATCCGATGCTCTTGGCTCCAGGGCCAACAATGTATGGACGCAGAGCAATGTCCTTTGGAATATGGTGAGAGACCAAAACTTCATATTTGGCGTATTGGGCGAGAGCGGATGGGTGTTTGGTGTTGTAGTTATTTATTTTAAGTAACATTGTGAAAGAGCTTGTGGGTTTGAGAATATATAAAATGAAAAAAAAAATAGTTAACAACTAGTTGATAATACATTTGGTTTCCTATTGCACCTACCACTGTTAATCTCTGCATCACCCAAAGGTTGACTGGTAGAAAATGCCTATGGCATTCAGTCCGCCTCTGTACATTTCTATGCTTAAAGTATTAAATAAATTAACTAGTTGACAATTCCCGCGACCCAAGCGCTGGTCTTACCTTGAGCAGAGGCTTATCATTGCCATACAACGTGGCAATGCCGCCGGTATCTTGGGGACATTACCCGTCGATAGCGATGCGGAGGATTTTTCGACGCCATATTTCAGTTCGTTATTAGTATTAAACAAACACAATATAATACAATAAAAATATATACAACACAATACAATACACAACAAACACACATCACACAGCAAAAACACACACCATCACACACACACCACAACACAACACAATACACACAACGACACACCCCACAACACAAACACACACAATGCACACAACAATACTTCTGCGGCTGTTTTGTTGGTAAGTTTATTTTCTTTAGGTATTTTCTTTACAGTAGTCAGTTGCATAAAGGGGTTTCAGACAAAGTTGTACGCTGAAGTGAATAGAAGAATGCTGTAATTAAAGTAGTACTACTTGGTAGTTCTACTGTAATTACAGTACATCTTCAGAATGTAAATTAATCCTTACATACTGGGCTTATTTATTCAAGATTAGCTTTTACCTGCGGCTTCCCTCACGGGCATACCGAAAAATATCCCACGAGAAACGTACACACATTCACAACATCACGCCAGTAATCCTAAAAGGATTAGACACTAGATGTGCAACTATAGTTCCACCCACATTCCACCAGTTATGTGTTATCCCGTGTAATAGGGGGCGGACCAGGGGGTCTACTCCCTAAGCACGAAGTCCGTAGTTTTGGCCTTCGTAACGGGCGTTTCCTACTCCCTAGCACCTTCGGACGGATGATTCGTCCAACGCCCGAACGAAGAATGAACTACAACACGATATGACATTTGTAACTACTCCCGACGTGTTTTTGTCCGTCCTAAAAATTGAACTTGACAATTGTTTCGACGGAGCGTTATGTCAGTTCATATACAACATCAAAATGGTTCTCGTGCTGTTGACGAAAATTATAATTTAAAGTGTAATTTTGAACTATGGCTGCTTTTTTGTTGCTAGAAGGATCATTACGGGAAGAGCGGAAGTGTCGCCGACGATATTTATGCTAGAGCTTTATTTTGGCGAGTATTCCCGACATCGAGTTCATAGGGAACTATAGGCTCACTCGTGAATTATTCGAGAACCTTTGTGAGGACATTATACCTCTTTGACACCAATGGAAACTCCGAGCTGCTACTATAAGAATTCAAACAGATAAACCCAATAACCCTTTGTTCGACTTGGAAATCGAACCCAGGGCCTCACGTTTAGCAGTAGCGCTCGAGACCACTAGACCAAACACTGCCACTATTTTTTGTGCTATTCTAAGCTCAGTGCTTCCAACACACATACGTGTTCGTGGTAGTCTTCTCCTTTTCGTGTGGTTAGTGACTAACCTGGTGTCAGAGTTTTAATGCTGCCCATGGGCCTCTGACTTAGCATCACATACTGTTGAGAAATATCTCTCAGACATGCCGGTTTCCTCACGATATATGCCTTCACAGATTTTTAAGTACACAATTACATTGTCTAGCACTTAGCGATTGATCACGTGACATTTCGAAAGCTTATGCCAATTCCACACACTTCGGATTTATCTAACTTCATTATCGTTACTGAAAATGTGACTTTGTCTTGGCCTCCAGATAGCCAGTCGATCCATGTAAAATACTGGTATTCAGCTGCATCCGGTTAGACTGGAAGCCGACCCCAACATAGTTGGGAAAAGGCAGGCAGATTGATTGACTAGTGTTAGATGTATAGATTCTATTTATTATTCCACTATGAGAATCCTGAAAATTTTGGAAGCTCAAAGTATCAGCTAGCACGCAATTCCAATTGCCAACATCCAAATTTTCACAAACTAGGCTTTGCATAGTTTATGGAAATGTAAAATAACATGCAATGCAGTTAAAATATTAAATGTCGAAATAATTAGTAAATCTGAGTTTTTTATCAATTTAATTTATTTGTTTGTTTTTTGAGTTCTGTTCCCAAAAGGTAAAACGAGACCCTAATACTAAGACTCCGCTGTCCGTCTGTCACCAGACTGTATCTCATGAACCGTGATAGTTAGACAGTTGAAATTTTCACTGAATAAAATAAATATTTAAGGGGGCTCTCATACAACAAACGTGTTTTTTTTTTGCTATTTTGATAGATAATGGTATAGAACCCTTCGTGCGCGAGTCCGAGTCGGACTTGGCCGATTTTTTTGTTTTATCATTTACTAGCTTCCGCCCGCGGCTTCGCCCGAGGCTTCGCCCGCATAATATGTCAACAAATTACCACATAAACCTTCCTCTTGAATCACTATATCTATTACAAAAACGGCATCAAAATCCGTTGCGTAGTTTTTAAGAATTAAGCATACATAGGGATATAGGGACAGAGAAAGCGACTTTGTTTTATACTATGTAGTGATATGAATTCTACTTACCAAGAACCCACCATTACTAAGAATTTTAATAATTTAGTTTATTGCATGCTGCATTTTGTTTTATTGATATTTCTATAAATATCTCCTGGAATATAGTCTGACTCCCATGCAAAGGAGGCTTGTGGCCCAGCAGTGGCAATATTATTGGCTGATTATAATGATCTGGTTGCTCAAGTTAACCCAGTCACATAATCTTTAGACTAACCCCAAGATTTTAATGTGTTTATTTCTCATGCAATTTACTCATGCTTTGCAATCTTCACAAACATTGAGTTTCGATTACCATAAAAAGATGCGCATTGCATCGAACGACATTCAAAACAAACCATTCAAAAATGGAACGAATTTCCGAATCCAATAACGGCCAGCCACCCTACCTGTAACAAAACGCACGTTAATATTTCAAAATGGCGTCGAGTGCCAGTAATTGGTTTTGCAAACCAAAATCAATATGATATCGATGTCAAAATGTCCATTTACGATAATGAAATGAAATAAAATATCCGACAGATGTGACGACTTCATGTTCTACTTAATAGAATGGGGTTTCATTTATTTTGTTTTAATATTGGTTGGTGTGCCTCGGAAAAGCACGTTAAGCCGTTGGTCCCGGCTGTCATTCTTGGATGTTTGACAGTCGTTACGGGACATCAGAAGCCCGAAAGTCTGACAACCAGTTCTACCAAGGGGTGTTACACAGCTACTGGGTTGTGGAGGTCAGTTAGGCAGTCGCTCCATGTAAAACACTGGTATTTAGCTGCATCAGGTTGGACTGGAAGCCGACCCTAACATAGTTGGGCAAAGGCTAGGTAGATTGATTGATTGGTTGGTGTTGAAAAATATAGCGAGATGAGTTTGATGTCTACAGTTAGGATTGGTCTACACCAGCTAAAGACAGAGATGAAACGGAGAAAAAGAGCCCTTTTTTTGTTTTTTTGATGTTAGGAAATCATCAAATTACCCCTCCCGCTCTGGGTGGAGCGGCAGGGAGTGTCAGACTCTTAATGACTAAAACCCATCCATGTTCCTTCCTTAGCTCTTTATGTTCGGGGGTTGCGGTAACCCTTTCGGACAATCCCGCTAAAAAGAAACCCCGTGCTTTGAGCTGTAGTACTTTTACACAGCTGTGCAGACACGCTGCACAGATATTTAAATCACAATCAATACAAGAAATAAAATTTAATTGATAAATGATTTAGGTTTATTCACAGATTTCTTCTTTCCACAGATCTAATAGTCTGGTTCAACATAAGCTGGTCAGCAGTGGAGTCTTTGGAGGAAGATGAGGACTTGGCGGTGACAGCCCGCAATAGCAAGGGTGCTGCGGATCCTGTGCTGCTGAGGGACCTTGTCTTTAGAGATGCAGAGAAGAGGGCAGGTGAGAATGACTCGACATCAAAAAATTACAGACAGCATCAAACTCAAACTGAAACTTAAACTCAAAGCATTTATTTCAAATGAACCAATTACAGGCACTTTTGAATTGTCAAGGGGTCGGTCAGTCAGAAAGATGAAACTAGTTGCCCATTCCTAAGCAGTAGGTCCCTATGGAAACGGGCAAGAAACTCCATGGACACTCTTTTAAATCAAAATATATTTACAAAAACTGGGTTACATCATTCATGTTGAAATATACACGTGAGAACGTTGCAGACCTTAAAAAAAGCGTCCATAATTACAAGATTTAAAAAACAATTCAAAATTATTAATCATCACTGATTCTGATGATTTTAAAATGTTCTGCCGCTGTTACTACCTTAGACAATACCATAAAGATCGAATAGACGTGAGTCTGAACCATCCCAATGTCCAACGTCGCCATTAATTATTTGTTTTAACCAGATTGCTAGCAAGCCAGGGAAATTAATTGTTTATGAAATTGACAGTACGTCAATTTGCCGTATTAAAGCTATTTTACGCAACTGTCAAAGAATGACAGTTGGAATTAGTGTTTCATATAATCATGACATTTGCGGTCAATTCTAAATTCGAAATTTGTATTGATGATTCTAATGATTATAATTCTGTTAATAAGTACTTACTAAGGCCGCGAGTCTTATATTGATCAACATAAAACCAGACAGTGACCTGAAAATTGCAAAAGAACGCTGGAAAATTTGAATTTCGAGAGCGATCCTGGCGTTCCCTCCTAAATGGTCGACTTTCATAGCTCTTCAAGAGATCTTTTCATCCTTTATAAGCAATTGCAGTAACAAAATTTCTTCAGATCTTTTGCAATGGCTATCTTCAAATAGTAGCTACGATGCTTTAGAATAACATAATGTTGAAAACGACTGGTTTTCTATATGCCATATCTTCCGGTATTCATAATACTTTTATAAGGTGTTAAAAAAATATCTTTTACTATAGAATGGACCCTGAAATCGCGAAAAAAATATGAGATGTTCCATACATTTTATTGAGTTACGTGTCCATAAATGTATGGAACAGCTCATATTTTTTTCGCGATTTCAGTGTTCATTCCATAGTAAAAGTTGGTCGTAACGATGAGTACAATGCTCCCTCGAAATTCTTAAAATTAATTTTCTAAACCTTTTACATATTTTTATAAAACTTACCTACACTAAACAAATCTTCATGCTCAGATAAATCGTAAAAACCATGTGAAGTAGGGGGCCGGTCGCTAGTAGGTATTCTATAAAAAATAAAGAAATACATAACCTGAATTTAGATATCTAAACTCGTAAGCTGTTAAGCTAAGTTTAGACTGTCGACCATCATAATAAAACGCGTGTTAAACGGTCTTACAAATAGTCCGACACACGCGTTAACAGCTGTTCATCTAACTTCAGCTTTATAGTCGAACTACCAGTCCCCTAGACTACTTCATTGGAACCTATATATTCTGGAATAAAATAAGTGGTCTTATAATGTATGAAATATTCAAAATGAAAAACAACCAGCTTCCAAAATCCACCGGCCTCCAAAATCTACCGGCTTCCAAAATCCACCGGTTTCAAAAATCCACCGGCTTCCAAAAAACAACCAGCTTGCAATAAACAACCGTTTCCAATAAACAAAAAGCCTCCCCCCCGGACCTTGAAAGAGTTTAGACGTGTCCACAGTGTCAAAATTTTTATTTAAAATACCAATTTATTTTCCGAAAATAAACAGTGAAATATTAACAAAAGTACTAGGCGCGCAATACGCTGACGGAGTTTGCAGTGACGCGGCACGAGCAGGACAGCGACAGTCGACGCATCTAGTATCCTTCACTGCGTAAGCGGCGTCATTTGGCACACAGCGGCACCTCACCACTACATGCGCGTTGATGTTTGCCACAGTTCATAGGCGACAGCGAGTGGCGAGTAAATACTTCTCCGTAGCTAAAGGTGTGATATTATCGTAGTAACAAAATTAAATTACCACCATTACGCTAAAATTAAATACAATGTCTGTTCGACGTTCCCCACCGAAGAATAATTCTGAGCTTATCTCGCCCACTAAATTTGGATCGGATCCCGCGCTCTATACACCTGAAAGTCAACAGCAACTAGATTTGAACGTTACAAAGCGAACCAAACGTCGGTTAAATGATCGGTCAAGCACAGCAGATATCTCACTGTCCGACTTATTGACCAAAATGGACGAAATTAAAAAGCAGCAAGACGCTAAATTTGCCACCTTGGAACTTTCTCTGAAGGAGTTAACAAACCAAAACGCTGAAATAAATAAATCGATGATGTTGCTGTCCGAGAAATACGATGACGTTCTTAGTGACCTGAAAACTCTTCAACAGGAAAACTGTTCATTAAAGAGCCATATAAAGACCTTGGATGCAAAAATTGAACTTTTTGAAAAAACGAACGGTCTACTATGATCGAGTTAAGAAATATCCCAGTCACTGTATCTGAAAACAAAGAAGAGCTAGTTGAGATAGCAAAAAAGATTGGAAATGTTATTAATGTTCCAGTCGTAGACTCCGATATTCGACATGTATCTCGTCTAAAGCTTAAAGACAAACCCACAGGCCCTATAATCGTAGATTTCACATCAACCATAAAGAGAGAACAGTTCATAAAGGCTACGGGGTCATATAATAAGTCAAATCGTGAAAAACGTTTGAGTACTACAAATCTGAACATGGTTGGACCAGCAAAGCCAATATACGTGGCTGAATCTCTGACAGCTTCAATCAGACGTCTTCACTACATAACCAGATTATTTGCTAAAAAGCATAATTACGAGCACTGCTGGCCTTCATTCGGCAAGGTTTTTCTAAAGCGAAAGGAAGGCCAACCCCGTCTACGCGTTTATTGCGAAGAGGATCTTCTAAACATAGAAAAAAATATTTGACTAGTCTTCCTCTCTAAACGGCTTGTATACATTCCTACTGCATGCATTATTTTTTACATAACCCTTTTTATAAGCGCCTACCACTACACTATTCACGTACTCCGCATACATAACAATAAAACAACAACTCTCACAGTACAACTGAATAATATTACTCTATACTATATTCTACCAAAACATACACACATTACACGTCCACGCCTCGGCGGTGTCACACAATCTCTAACATATTATGTCGTACCTAATACCACTCTTAATACTTTTTTCAACCACTTAACTAGACTGGAATTCGCAGGTATTAATATAATTTTACATAAAAATATTTCAGCATATAATACTATGGCCAAATTAACCCACAAATATGATCCTCCTAAATTAATACCTTGGCGAAATTCAACGAGTTAACGCATTTACAAAGTGAACTAGACTCTTTTAATGTTGCTGATTTTGTCATCTGTGATGCGGAGGACTGCTCGGGTCTGTTACCAAACCCCAAAAAATGTCTTAAAATGTTTCAACAAAATATCCGGAGTGTTAAATGTAATCTACCTGGTTTATTACCGATAATAGCCAGAACTGCGGTGGAATGGGATTGCATTGTTTTGACGGAGTGCTGGTTGTCATCAACTGTGTTTTTACCCTCCTTAGATGGATATGACAGCTTTGCCACCACTAATAACCTTACGCAGAATGAAGGTGTTGTTGTGTACTACAAGAACGGTTTGTTTATCTCAGTTGAAGAACCTATAATCGAGGGCGCAAACTGTCTTGTTATAACGTTAAATAAAGACACAGTAGCCTTGGCCATATATAGGCCACCCGGGTACAGAAACATTGATTACTTTTTACAATCTCTTAATCAGGTACTATTAAAATACTCGTCTATACAAAATATCATTTTATTGGGGGACATTAATATTAACATTGCCGAAAACAGTGCTGACAGCAATCTTTCTGCATATCTAGATATGATGGCATTCCACGGTATGATGCCTGCATACACATCTCCAACGCATAATAAAACGTGTTTAGACCACACGTTTCTAAAGACAAAACTAACGGCTCGTTGTCTTATACTCCAAACAACAATTACAGATCATAATAGTGTTGCTTTGTACATAGCTAGTCTTCCTAAACAAAAACCTGCCAAAATTATAAATTACTTAGACCACAATCATCTAAATGCCGAACTTAAAACTGTTGACTTTAGTCCACTATACACAATTGAAAACGCCAACGAGGCTGCTAACTTCTTCCACAGTATCCTATATAGAGCTATCAAAAACAACACTAAAGAAGTCAAATTATCTAACAAGAAAAAAATTCTAAAACCGTGGATAACCCCAGGCATTCTGAAGTGCATTAGAAACCGCGATAATCTATATAAAAAAGTAAAGAGACACCCAGACAATGTGATATATACAACTACATACAAACGATACCGTAACTTTTGTTCTTCATTGTTGAAAAAACTGAAAAGAGAATATGAGAAGCTACAGTTCTAAAACGCAGGGAAAAATAGTAAAAAAATTTGGAAAATAGTTAAAGAGATTACATACTCATCTAAACCCAAAGACAGCCCGATTGAACTTATAAGCACCAATGACCCCCAAAATTCGGTAAACAATGTTAATCGATTCTTTGCAAATGTTGGTAAAACGCTAGCCGAAAAAATCACTAAGAATAATCTACAAACGGAACCCATCACCATCAACTCGTGTAGCCACTCTTTTTGTTTGCTCGCTACGGATGAGGATGAGGTTAGGTCTTTAATAGCAGGGTTAAAAAGTGATTGTTCGGTGGGCCTTGATTTGATATCTAGTGATATCTTGAAATCAAATATGGATGTTCTAACAGTACCTATAACCTACGTCTGTAATTTGTCACTCACAACCGGTATATTTCCGAAGATCTTTAAGAAATCAAGAGTTCACCCAATACATAAGAGTGGTGACAGAGACCGTGTTAATAATTATAGGCCAATTTCAATTCTCCCTACCCTATCCAAAATTTTAGAACGCATTATTAACAAAAGACTTGTTAACTACTTGGAAAATAAAAATCTCCTTTCGCAAGCACAATTTGGTTTCAGAGCCAAGAGGTCCACCGCTGACGCTGTTTTAGAACTAACAAATTATATAGTTAACAACTTAGATTCAAAGAGGAAAACCATTGGAATATTCTTAGATTTAGCAAAGGCCTTTGACACGGTCTCTGTCCCCATTCTGTTAACAAAACTCGAAAGCCTGGGTATCCGAAATCTTCAATTAGAACTGTTTAAAGATTACCTAACCGACAGAACACAATGTGTTAAAATCGGTAACATCACTAGTGAAGAGGTCCCAGTGACATTTGGAGTTCCGCAGGGCAGTATTCTTGGACCGACGCTGTTCTTAGTCTATATAAACGACTTATGTCAGCTAATGTCTTTGGATTCGAAAGTTGTTGCATTTGCTGATGATACGGCCTTACTTTTCAGTGCTAACTCCTGGCATGAAGTTTTTGTCAAAGCTCAAATAGGCATGAACACTGTGATTGGTTGGTTAAATAAGAACTTACTTACATTGAATGTAGAAAAAACGACCTACATTACGTTTTCCATTCAAACTAATGACAAACCGGACTCCTCCTTGAGTATTATCTCTCATTTGTGCCCAAATGCAAATAACACAATTTGCCAGTGTCCCAACCTGAAAAATACTGAAACTACAAAGTACTTAGGAGTAATTATTGACAGAAACCTTAAATTTCATGAACATATTAATCTTCTATCAACGAGAGTGCGTAGACTTATAATAATATTTAAAGCCTTAAGGAACACTGCATCAAAACCTGTAATAAAGTCGGTCTACTATGCTCTCTGTCAGTCTCAGCTTGAATACTGTGTCGCCACATGGGGTGGCGCATGTAAAACTCATCTCTTAAAAGTTGAAAGAGCACAGAGAGCACTCCTAAAGGTTAGTTTGTTTCTACCTTTTTATCACCCAACTGCTGATCTCTACTCAAAATGGGAGGTACTTACTGTGAGGCAGCTTTACATCCTAAAAACGATTATGAAACAACATGCCTTAACAACTTTTGAACCAAATAAAATTAGAAACAAACGTCGCAAACATATAGTCTGTTCGTCATCATCATTTAAAACTATGTTTGCACATCGGTTTTTTTGCTACCAGGGTCCAAATCTATATCATAAGGCAAATCGAGCCATAACCCTATATCCCTTGCCAATAATCAAAATTAAGTCTTTGGTTTTGGACTGGTTAAAAAACTTAGATTATAATTTTACGGAAAGTTTACTTCATTCAAATTAAATTAGTACGATATAAGTTCATAACTTGCACCATATCCCTTTCGCGTACACATCTGCACACTACACCTGACACTTAATACTACACATCAACATCTCACACTCTCATAGACACACAAATACACACAGATACAGGCGCTCATGACTAACCTTTTGTTATATTTTATTTTAACCTCTACCCTCAAAATTATAAATACTTAAGTTTTTTATGTTATTATTAAATCTCCTTAGATTTAACTTTAGTTTGCAAAGTCATGTTTTCTTTTTGAAGTACAACTTTCTGTTCTATCTGGGGTGGGGACCTGGTGATTTGTAATACAGGCATTTTACGCCCAACTCAGACACCAGCTCCGCACATTGATAAAAAAAAAAAAGTTACATGTGAAACCTAGAATAAGCTTTTCATTGTGAGGAGAAATAAACTTATTATTATTATTATTAAAAGAACACAGCGTAGTTATAATTTAATTTCGGAATTCGGTCGTTGGTGATCTTATGTTAAAATAATACACATTTAAGTGAAAAAGTTTTTATTTCCATGATAATTTGTCATTAAAGAAATAGTTTAGAAAGTCATAAGGTGGCTGATTCCATTTTTAGAAAATGTTTGACCAACAAAACATCATTTAGATTGACTGAACATTGGAACCATAATATTGGCTATTTTTCAGAATATGTTAGAGATTTTATGTTAAATTTTGTTTTACTTTAGCCCTCATTTTCATTCAATATGCACTTAGGAAAATTTCAACAGAATGATATTACAGTCAGGAATAGAATAGAATAGATAAAAGTCGGGCAAAATTATTGTTAATCAGATTGACACACTACGTCAATCAACCTATTTCATGCACCTGTCAACTGACCAATGTCTGCCAAAAACTTTTTTTTTCCCGCCCGTTTAATATACTTATTACGTACATCGTTATAATTAATATTTTAAGTCTTTTTAGGTATGTAAATATTATGTGAATAAAGTAAATAAGAACTGTCGAAAGTTATCATTTAAATACTATATCAGCAATTTAATCTGGTACTCAGTTAAATTACCTAGAATGTTTCGTCAACCATTTTGAAATTAATTATTATTTAAATTAATACATCAAGAGCCCCAGGATGGCTATCAATCGGTTCACGAATGATACCTCTATGCGTATTGATATCGTAATTAGAATGCCATGCTGATAACGACCTTTCCCTTAATTTTTTTACATAAAATTCACGCCAGATCACCCGATTACTCTTTACAAAGACGAAAAACACATCCAATATTATTGAGTTCGAATAATAAAATATTGTTTGTAGAATGATTACGGTGTCACTGTGTAAGGGCCATATTAATTTTATCACATAATGCGATAGCAATAAAGTATCACTCAATATAAATATCAAAGTGGCTAAGTAGAAACGCCGCCAATTGTCCATAGCTGTTTGAACATTTGCGCAGAAACTGCGACAAATTGAAAATACAATTGCAAAGTACAATAAACAGTTGACGATCAAAGGTAATATTAAACATCCTATTACCATTATGAGCCCCACATCAATATCTAATGGAGACAAATATTTATTTGCACAAATTATACATAATTCAGATGTTATTATTGGTATACCCCAGCCAAGGAGGCAACTTTTAAGATACCTTCGTTGTATGTGACCCTTAAAAACTTTCACAATGTCAACGTAGAACATATGACAAATTAATACCAACCAATGGTTCTTTGCTGCTGAAAAGTATATCATTAAATGGAAAGCAATAGATTGTTTCCAAATATTATCATTTTCGAACAGTTTTTTGTTAACATAAATGTTGATAGTTAAAAGCGTGAACAGTAAGATCTTAACCAAAATTGTGTTGAGGTATACGAAGTTAGTGAAGTTGCGAAATTTTCTTAAGATACACCATGACGTTACGCCGTATATGAACGTGACTAGCGTCAGCGCAGACGCAACAAAATGTATTATTAAGTTGCGACTTAACAATATCTCCCAACCCTCTTGCCGTTGACTCCGGGTAGTCTCATTACCAGAAATGGCGAAGATCACTGCCATTTTCATGTTCGTGTCGTTGGTACCAGTTTCTTTGTTGGCATAACACTTCATCACTGCTATGGCGTTACCGGCAGTGCAGAGGTCACTTTGGCTGCATCAGGTTAAGCAACGCTTGCCGGGGTTGGTCCGTAGATGGGTGACCATCTTTGTATACCGAGTCTCCTCCGTGCCTCGGAAAGCCCGTTAAGCCGTTGGTCGCCGCTGTCAGACGCTAGAGGTCATCAGAAGCCCGAAAGTCTTACAGCCAATCTTGCTAAGGTGTACTGTATTACCCAGTAACTGGGTTCTGGAGGTTAGATAGGCAGTCGCTCAATGTAAAATACTGTTAATCAGCTGCATTTGGTAAGACAGGAAGCTGACCACAGCATAGTAGCGAAAAGGCTAAGCTGATAATGATGTTAACATGGCGAAAATCACTTGCACTGTTTAATTTAATTCACGCCGAGTTTATTATGTTCTATATCTATGGTATTTTTGAATCGTTTGTCACAATTTCTTCCTATTCTCACTATATTATAACTGTCGTACAAAAAAAGATGTTGCTCCCGGTATAGTGTATGAAATACTACTATTAATAACTTTTAAATTTACAGCCGGAAAGAGAGCAGTCTATTTTAAATGACTACGTAATATTACATTAAATTAAACAATTCGTTTTTCCTGTTTGCCGTAACTATTATTTCGGTATCTGGTCGCTTCAATAACGAGAGTAAATACCTATATTTTAAGAACAAGGAAAATTAATTACATTAATTATTTGACAGAATAAATCACTGATAAAATTACTAAAAACCGAATAAGGTGCTATGGACTAATCGGGATTGTCCGAAAGCGTTACCGCTACCCCGGAACATAAATGGCTAAGGAAGGAAAATGTTTAAGGGTTTTAGTCAGTAAGTCTTTTTTTTTTGAGGAAGGGAAATCATCCAATGACTTCTCCTGCTCTGGGTGAAGCTTAAGGAAGTGTCAGACTCTTACTGACTAAAACCCATCCATGTTGCTTCCTTAGCCCTTTAAGTTCTGGGGTAGCGGTAATCCTTTCGGACAATCCCGCTGTCTGACACTTCCTTCCGCTCCACCCAGAACGGGATAATGACGCAATGAAGATCATGTTGTACAAATAGCCCTAAATCTACCGGAACCGGACTCGTGGTCAAATATAAGAAAACCCATTTGCCAAAACCGACAACCCAAGACAAAAGACCGAGGAAACCCGATCCCTAATAATGGGACCAGAGAGAAGTGGAGAAGAAGAAGTATTCACAGCATAAAACTACCTACATAGTTGCAGACGCCAGCACACCAAGCTATCCCAAACTGTAAAATTTTCTCAATTGAACCTTAATCTTTTGTCATAAAGTTGGAAAACTATCAAAGAAATTTGATAGACAGGTAACTTGATGTGCTGGTCTCTGTGCATAGAATCAAGTCTCATCTAAGTCTACTCTTATTTGTAGTTTGGACGATTTCTGAATGATGTGGAGGCAAAACATTGACTATTTGAAACAGTCAAAAATCATCATCTGCCTAGCCTTTTTCAAACTATGTTGGGGTCGGCTTCCAGTCTAACCGGATGCAGCTGAATACCAGTATTTTACATGGAACGACTGCCTATCTGACCTTCACAACCCAGTAACTGGGCAATACGATACCCCTTGATAAGACTGGCTGTCAGACTTTCGGACTTCTGACTACCCGTAACGACTGTCAAAGATGCACAAATGACAGCAGGGATCAACGGCTTAACGTGCTTTCCGAGACACGGAGGAGTCTCGGTGTGTAAAGATGGTCACCCATCCACGGTCAACCCAGGCAAGCGTAGCTTAACCTGGTGGATCGAGCTGTGCGGCTGTTAGTACTTAGCCACTATTTCATACAAATCAAGTACGATGTCGCGTTTTGACAGTTCTTAAAAAGTTGACTACCCTTTCAAATACCCAATTATGCTTAGTGCAGCTTTATTCCTGAAGATAGCTTGACAATATAAACTTAAATCGTCAATTGTTTAGACATCAGCTCGTCCCATGAACAACACAACAACAACAGAATCGAAATCCTCAATTGAATTGAAACAGTATGCAGATGAAAGCATTCGAACAGCAATTGGATTTTAGAAATATTTAGTTCAACATCGATTTAATCGCCCGTAGAGCAGAAAAATTCATGTTTTTTTTCATTACTAAAAAAAAACTGACTGTAGTTTTTAGTGTGTTTTGTTTATTAAGGCCGGATTCAGTCTGTTTGGATAAGCAATACGCACCAGGACACCCCATAACCCCATTCACCAGAATTTATTATACGAAATTATTTTTTTTGGTACCATTGCCACTTTAAAAAGGGGGTTTGATAAATTGATAACTGTAAATTAAACTCTCTTTTATTAACTGCGTAAATGAAAATACTTTGAAATTGGAACCAGCACGAATTAAACGAATTAAGTAGAAAAAATATATAAAACGTGCTGAGAGTACGGTCGCTACGCGTCAAGTTATACCGAACTGTCAAAGTCAAATCATTTATTTCAAATAGGCACAAGTAAGGCACTTTTGAACGTCAAAATTAACAAGAAATAGAATAAAATTGATTCTAGTCGCCTGTCATTTCTTACTCCAAATGATTTTAAACCTTAAAACGTTGATCGACTCTTCACGTGACCAGAGGCTGGCCTTCTTTGTTGACAGCGATGTGGACGAATTTGTTGATGCTCTTTGATTATTATTTTAATACATAATTATTATTATGAATATCTGGCTTTTAAATGTAAATACGATTAGATTTACAGTATATTAATTTAGTTGCAATAAACTTAGATTGCAGTAATGAATTATAAGTATAGAAATTAAGATACAAGATAAATTAATCGACATATGTTTATGAATATTAGATAAAAACATAAAATGATTAGTCACATGAAAATTGACAACTTGGAATTCATTGTCAACTAGTAACATATTTTGTCTATTAAAAATTAATTTTGTTGGCGTTTAAATTGTGTCAAGTTTAAATTTTTTAAGTCATTTGGTAGCTACGGATCGAAAAAATTTAAAAGTTGACAGGAAAATTAAAAAATTCGAGCATGGGTTTGTGTGAATTATAGAAGACAGGTGAACATCTGTCGCGTGAGCAAGTTTATAAGATTGATTCTCTTCAGTTGTAAAAAGCGCCGAGTAATAAAATTTTATCAAATAGAGAGGAACTATTACCGGTCCTTCCAAAATCAAGATCCAGGATTTTATTTTGCAGTGTCTTATACAAAACTATCAGGGCCCAATTATGTAACTTTGAGTTAAGCAACAAGACATTGACCCTCTATCGACACACTACAGACATTATGTTGCGACTGTTGCAAGGGACATGGCCGGAATTTGCATAGAGCTGTGACCTGAAAAAAAAATAAGTTTATTTCTCCTCACAATGAAAAGCTTATTCTAGGTTTCACGTATAACTTTTTTTTTTATCAAAGTGCGAGCTGGTGTCTTAGTTGAGCGTAAAATGCCTGTATTACAAATCACCAGGATTATTTTTTTCAATTTTTTTTTTCAAAATATTCATGTACATTGACATACAGTACGACATATTGAAGCTTACGGGTATGTCTTTACAACAATTTAAGTTTTATGATCAGAAAAGAAGCGAGGGATACTATACACGATACAAAAATGTGTCTAAATATTTTGAATAGCAATGATAAAAATTTCCAAGGTTTATAGACAAAACAATACTATAAATACTATTATCAGTGGACTTAAAGCTGTATTTTAATTAGCCGTCACGGTATTTCACATCGATATCAGTGAATTTGTGAATATCTAATGGTATGGAAATGTATGGAACACTTTCGGTCGGGTATTTTTGATCGAAGGTCCATCCAGATCCAGTTCCATACGTTTTCCTAGAATAACGCATCATATCGGCTCGTGAAGAGCCGAAAATCAAAATACCAAATAAAACTTACAATGATGTATATATTATATGTATTGGCAATAGTCAGTGGCTAGAACTTTCAAAGGTTGTCATAGGCAGGCCGCGATAGCCAAAAAGAGCTTGTTGCCTACAGATATTTCTGAATATTATGACTTCCTCATAGTCCGTTCGCAAAAAAAGATACAAGTGTGTAGGGAATGTTCAATAAAATATTAAGGCATTGACTACCACGCAGCAGACACAATAGAAAAACTATTGTTTGTCGGACACACGGTGACCGCGTTGGCGTTCAACGTGTTAAAAAAGCACTTATTTTTATTTATGTATTTTTATTTTTTTTTGTTTGTGTAAGCAGGACACACATTTGCTTATAAAATATATCTACTGCCACTTGTTTTACAGACATTTTAAGATAAACAGCATTAACATATTTATCCACTCTGAAGCCTATTCTCTTCAAAGGTAAACAAAATGGTGTCAAAGAATGAGGTTGGATGCCTGGCTTAGCCTAAAAAAAAACAGTATCATGGCAACCGCACCCAACTGTCCCGTTTCCAACTAGGCAGCTACAACAGTAACCTAAAGCGGTTTAGTTTAGCGCACGCAGAAACGTCAAAATAATTAAGTATATAGGACGTTTGGTTTTTTTTTGTATGGCATCTCGCAGTTCAACCTAGGAGATTGTCTACTGCTTAAATACACGGTTTTGAATATATTGTGGATGCATAATGCGTTACGTGAGTAGTATTACGCGCAGTAGCTCGAAAAATGGTCTCGTAACTATAAAATGAAAAATTGTGAAACCGTTGACTCCTAGAGGCATATCTTAGTCGGTCAGTATATTTAGTGTGTCATAACATAATGCGTGAATCGAAACGCTGATGCTATTGATTGCAATGCCAAATTATAAATCACATAAAAACAACTAACACACATTTTTTTTTTTGGGATTATTGCTCGCCTGTTTTAGAGAAATGTACTTGTTGCGATTAATTTTTATTTATTTTAGAAGGAAATTTCATATATTCATAATTGCTGTAATTACGAGTTTTTTGAGGGATTCGGCCGTGTCATTTGGTTTTCTACAAAAACTTCAATGGCCTTTCAGTGTTGGCTCAGTAGTGTGTCGATAGTATATCGAAAGTGCGGCAATACATTAGTTTTCAGTGTTAAAATATTTACAGACTACCCTAATTTTGACCGTCACGATGACATTGACACATTATAGTGGAGCAGACTACCAATTATTACAATAGTCTTATTATGGCGTTTCAATAGCACTACAGTGGTAAGTCAATGACCATAAATAATTTATAGAATACCAAATGTCACTGATTAGTCTATTACATACTACTGACACACTATTGACGAGTTGGATATTTAACAGAATTGGGCTCTAGGGACGAAGCCCTTATTTAACACTATTCCTATCGGCTTCCTTTCGGAACAATCATTTTTCCGTGTGTTTAGTTTTGCCAAATAACATATTGTACCTACTCGTTAAAACAATTTGTTCTCAACAAACAATCATAGATGTCTCTGTTATTTTACAATATGGTTGCTTCTGCTATTTGTAATAGAAGAAAAACAGGAAACTATTCCATATTTATTAAGGCCATAACTGGAATGAGGCAAACTGTCTGTTGGTAGCGGTTTATATTTTGGTTTAGATTATGTTAGACTGGGTATTGTGCAGAGGCCAGCACATTAAGTTACCACAATCTGTCAAATTTCTTTGATAGTATTTCAACTTTATTGCAAAGGTATAAGGTTAATTTTCAATTGAGAAAATTTGACAGTTAGGGGTAGCTTGATGTGCTGGCGTCTGTACAATCACGGACTTTAATTGTTGAGCCACTTGCCAGTGTTCGTATTCTACTCGTGTAACGCATATCGGGCTTAGTCGGTTATACTCGTTTATCCAAACATTGAAACTCATAATGTCTTGAATTTCAATTTGCGGGTCTAACAACCGTCACCAAGCGACAATCATTTTAGTGTAGCCATGGTAACGTTAGCATGCAGTGAAATATTTTGATTGTATTTAAACATTGACATTTCAACTGTCATGGATAGGTTTTCGGAAATAACGATTATCTAATGAGCTCTAATTCAAAAAGAAGTTAGTAGCAAAATACATTGGATAGACGTATTAAACCTACCTAATAATCTCTACAACTTTAAACCTTTATGGATAGGACTATTTCCGATTATTAGTAATTCAGTTCGTGTTTAATCATGTTAAGTCGTGGTATCTCGTGAATCTATCAAACTGCAAAATTGAAAAGTTTGTATGTGGCTTATTAGTTAAAGTCCGTGACTTTACGTCATAAAATAAAATACTAGATAGCTAAATAGAATAGCTATCATATATTTCTCTCGCCGTATCGACACGTACTGCTTGAAGTTTTAAAAGATTTATCATAGAAATTGGTGGATTGCATCGGCATTATCATGATTATTACCTGTCATAATATATAACTGTTGTATCGTATTTCCCAGTTACTGACTAGATTGTGGAGGTCAGATAGGCAGTCGCTCAATGTAAAATACTGGTATTCAGCATCCGGTTAGACTGGAAGTCGACCCCAACATAGTTGGGAAAGGCTAGGCAGATTAATACCTATTAGCATTACCTGTTCACAATTCAATATATAATTTTTCACCTAACGAAAAGCTAACTATTTGAGAATCGGGCCCAATCATCATCTACCTCCATGTTGTGGTCGGATCTCAGTCTAACCGGATGCAACTAAATACCAAAATGTTACATGGAGCGACTGCCTATCTGACGTCCACAAAATAAAAAAGAAAACTTTGTTTTTTATTGACTTTGCGCTTGCGCTTTACCACTATCTCAGTTACTGGGTAACACGTTACCCAGACTGATTGGGTTTTTGACAAACCTGATGACCGAGCCCAAAGTCAAAGTCAAATCATATATTTCAAATAGGCACAAGAAAGGCACTTCTAAACGTCAAAATGAACAAGAAATAGAATTGATTCTAGTCGCCGCTTCCAAAAGGTAGTTTCGTATGGAAAAGAATGGGCGATAAACTCCACCATGATAATATGACTAGTGACTTTAAGCTAATATCAATGTTTTCACCGACACAGAGAGTACCACTCGAGCGGAGACCAAGTTCCCTACAGCGGCTGCGTTCGCGGGACTTGCTGCTCTGCTGACAGCAGCAGGCGCCATCGCCGTGCTAGCTGTAAGGAAGTAAGTATCAATCCAGTCTTCCTTCAAAAAACTTAATTCGCTACGGTGGTGGAGGAATTAAAGAAAAAGGTAGAATATTTATTTATTTGTTTACCCATTTATGTACACACATAAAAATAAGACAAGAAGAAAGGAACAGAAAAATACGTACAAAGGTTATGCTAATTTCTTAAGAAATCTCTTCCAGCATACCTGCGTTAGGAAAGTAGATAAAAGTGATGTAGACAACGTGTGTAAGATTAAAAGAGAAAACAAAACACATAAATATAAAGAAACCATATTCACGAATTAATTACTAACCAATAAATTTTATTTTTCATAAAATAAAGAACTAAAAAGCCGTGCATGGAAGTTACACTTGCATCTTGCACTTTAAAACAAAGTTGACATATCAAAGAGGACCAATATTCTACTCAAACACATGCATAGATAAGTTTCCGTATGCAATGAAGTTTAAACTTAGAACTTTGAAACTCTGCGTCAGGTTTGAATTCAGAACTAATTATTTATTGGCCGTATAAGAGGTGTTAGAAGACACCTTTATGGCGCTAAGAAGTTGTTAGTTGTTTGCTTAAATGGAATTATGGAATAAAGCTGGACTTAGGTACCATTTAGTGTTATAACAACGAGTTAGTGTATAACTTTCTCCTATTAAGTCTTCTATAAGTCGACTGACTTATTAGTTTGCTTTTATAGTGTAAGCTGGACTAATCAGCAATTCAAATAATTCTGGCAGCCTACAAGCGCTATGTGATTGTGTCGCGTGGTGTAATTAAACCTCCTTAGCCATGAGGAGCTCGTGGCTAAATACTAACAGCTGCACAGGTCAATCCATCAGGTTAAGCTACGCTTGCCAGGGTTGGCCGTGGATGGGTGTCCATCTTTATTTACATAACGAGACTCCTCCGTGCCTCGGAAAGCTAACGTGCTTTCCGAGCCGTTGGTCCCGGCTGTCATCTTTGACAGTCGTTACGGGTCGTCAGAAGTCCGAAAATCTGACAACCAGTTTTACCAAGGGGTATCGTATTGCCCAGTTACTGGGTTGTGGAGGTCAGATAGGCAGTCGCTCCTTATAAAATACTGATATTCACCTACATCCGGTTAGAATGGAAGCCGACTCCTACGAAGTTGGGAAAAGGCTAGGCAGATGATCTTATTGTTTTTATTTTTTATTCCTGTAGTGCGTTTTTTAGATGTCCGTAGGTGTGTCCGTGGCATCACAGAGGGCCTATCAGAATACTAGCGCTGCGGTATTTTTTTTTAAATATCGCATCATTATGCTGAGATAGAACCCTTTTTGGTCTCACACAGGTCTTTTTAGGTGAAAAAAAGTTTCTAGTAAAAAAGTAATAATCCTTATCCTTATCTTTAATCCTTTTTTAATTATTGTTTTGTTTTGTTTAATTTTTATTATTTTTTCTGTTTAAATTTCCTGTGCGTGTCACAAATAAAATATTTTTCTTTCTTTCTTAGCAGACTGTTCAGGTATTGTTGATTGGTCAGATAATTTCATCAGGGGCAGCATCTGTTTGTGTATCCTTGGACTGAATCGCTGGTCCGTTTAAATTGAAACAGCTGGATTAAACAATTACTCCTTTACTTTTCACTGTCATTATACTAATACTATATTCTGCCCGCCACTTCGTCCGGTTGGAGTTCGGTTATATCGCAGTATCGGGATAAAAAGAACAACCCTCCATCGAGGGGTTAGAGGGGATGTTCTTTATTGATATATTTTAATTAAAAAAACCGGCTAAGTGCGAGTCGGACTCGCGCACCGAGGGTTCCGTACAAACCGTAGGTATATAATTAAAAGTTCACCCATCACGACAATCGAGTCATAGTTATGGTATTTTTATATTTTGAAAAAAAAAGTTTATTTTGTTTATTGTATGATGTAACTAAAAATTTACGGTTTTCGCAATTTTTCCTTTATCTGTACTATAAGACGTCACTTCGTACCAAATTTAAAGATTCTAAGTTCACGGGAAGTACCCTGTAGGTTTTGATTCCCGTGAGAGTTTCAAAAATTTGCGGAAATTTGCGGCATAAACGGCTGTATCTTTTGATTGATTTGGCTTAGAAGTTTGATTTTATCAGAGCTCCAAGGGACAGTAGACCTGAGTATTATATATAATTATCAGTTTGATACCTCCACGCGTTCCTGAGAAAAACGGTCTTGACAGACGGACGGACGGACGGACAACAAAGTGATCCTATAAGGGTTCCGTTTTTTCCTTTTGAGGTACGGAACCCTAAAAATTAAACTTTATGTTGCCATAAACAACATCGTACGCGAGTACAGGAGTTAATTGTGCGATTCATTTGTTTTCGTAAAAAAAGTTGCTCTGACTGATCCATCAATATCTAATATATTTTTTTGCGGGTGGGAAATCATCAAATGACCCTTCCCGCTCTGGGTAGAGTGTCAGAGTCTTACTGACTAATACCCATCCATGTTCCTTCCTTAGCCCTTTATGTTCCGGGGTAGTGGTAACCCTTTCGGACAATCCCGCTTATTTGAATGCCCTGTTTTTTGGAACTTGCCACACGACCTGATGCCTCAGAGATTCTTTTTCATATTCGTTGTCGAATAGCCTCTCATATAGTTAAACGGTCTATCATAGAAACTAAAAACCGCAATATCCCTGCACCAATCACCTAAATGTCTGAAAATAGCTTTATTATTTGTCAATTGTAATTTAAGATAAGGTTTCGGTAAATGCCTTCCTTGGCGCTTAGCCAGCCTCTCTGGCCAAGTTCCATACGTTTTATAGTTAGGTTGGCTAGCGGCAGAGGTCGCTATTGTCTTAAACAGTATTTAGGGAACCTGGGGTGATTGCGGTCGGGATAAGGTCTAGTGTCTTTGCATTAATTAAAACTTATCTATGGTTTATGTTAAGTAGGACCTACATTAATGATCATTGTTTCCAAGGCCTTTTCCTTAAGGAAAAGGGACTAGTTTACGTTACTATGCCGTGTTATGTGAATTTTTTTATGAAGACTACCACATTGTGGTAGTCTTCATAAAAAAATTGAAAAGGCAGTGACAGCCCAGTGGTGTGGCCGAACTGCCAAGTCTTAAGTTTGAACCCCAGCCGCGCAAAAAAACAGCTGTTCCCTACATTTCGACAAGTCACGTGGCGAAAAATGTATAGAACAGCAGATTTTTTTTCCGATTTCGAAGTTGGTCCCATAGTTGTTCAGTTTAGTGGTCTGTAGCATATGCTTTTGTATGTATATACCCTTTCGGTTACACCCAGTATAGAGATAGATGTGCGATATCAAGCACAGAATAGATTCCGGCACAGTTTCCTCATTAACTGTTGAACACGGAACACAATTACAACACAATACACCTTAATTACATCCCATAATTATCGAAAGTGATAATTGTATCGCTCCGTTACAGATAATTTGTATACTATACAATATATGGTTTCTTCATTGCTTGCATACTAATAATATGATCGTTATTGAACATAACTGGTAACAAAGGTTATATATATGTATATAGTGTTCCGATATATACATATTAATTAGGTTAGTGTAGTACGCAATGGATTTTGATATTTGGTATTTGAATTTATGTTCTTTGCCCATTATTTCATGTCTAATTTTCAAAGAAGTTAAACTTGATCAAGAAATATATAGAAGCTTGATCGAATATACATGAGGTTAGATCAAGCCTCTGAGCTTGATCTAACCTCTGTATTTTGCTCGATCTAGCTTCTACTCTACATTGCTTGATAAAATGTCTAAGCTTGGTCGAACCTCTTTGTATTTTTTTTGAGGTAGGGAAATCATCCAATTACTTCTCCCGCTCTGGGTGGAGCGGTAGGGACTGTCAGACTTTTACTGACTAAAACCCATCCATGTTCCTTCCTTAGCTTTTTATGTTCCGGGGTAGCGGTAACTCTGTCGGACAGTCCTGCTTACCCTGGTCGAACCTCTAAGCTTGATTTAACCTCTGTATATTACTCTACTTACCTTTTGTATATTGCTCTTTCAAGCATCTAATCTTGACCAAGCCTTTTTCCATCAAACTAGTAAGCTGTCCATATTTGTTCCCCAAAATAACATTCAATTATATACGTTTCATAGTTACCATATATCCGTTATAAACACCTAATATTTTAAGATTTACACGAACTACTCGTTTTCGGTCTGTGGCTAAAACCAACTTGTAAAGACTAAGCTAAGCGGTTTGGAAGTAAATAATAGAATAACTGATTAAATAGGACCTCTCCTATATTTCGAGGCTCTTGGTTATCATTTCACTGGCTATACATCTTTTTATCCCGATAGTACAGAGGCCAGCGCATCAAGTTACCACAATCTGTCAAATTTCTTTGATAGTATTTCAACTTTATTACAAAGACATAAGGTTCATTTTTAATTGAGAAAATTTGACAGTTAGGGATAGCTTGATTTGCTGGCGTCTCTACGTTCCCTTAGAATGATTTCTATGCTGGCGAGGCCGCTGGCAGAAGCTAGTTTTAATGTAATTAAGGTAAGTATATGAGAAATGAGAAAGACTGAGACCTTCATATTGCACTGTGTCAGATCAAGCATTCTTGAACTCCAACAGCATTCTGAAAGTAATAGCCACCAAGTAATAGACCAGTTAGACTGTCCCTGGATCGCACTCCACGTGTCTGAGTAGATAATTCTTAAGTACTTACTATCCCAGTTATGGATGTTCAGTAAGGGATTATCTGGAATGAAGTATTCTTTTATTTCATTTCAATACAAATTGACGACACGGTTGGCGCAGTGGTTGAGCAATTGACTGCTACGCAACATGTCGCGGGTTTGATTCCCGCACGGAACAAATATCTGTACGACCTGCAAATATTTGTTCCGGGTCTGGGTGTTTTTCTATCTATAATAATTATGTATGTATGCACAAAAAAAAATGTATATAAGTAGTTTATCAGCCATCTCGTTAGCATAACACAAGCATTAAGTTGCTTAGCTTGGGACTATATTATGGCGTTGTGTGAAATGTCCAAGGATATATTATATTAAAAACTAGCAATTTGCCCGCGACTTCGCTCCCGTGGTCTTTCCCGTGGGACCCGTTATTTTTCCCGGAATAAAAAGTAGCCTATGTTACTCCTAGAAAACTAAGCTTTCCAATGGTGAAAGAATTTTTAAAATCGGTCCAGTAGTTTTTGAGCCTATTCATTACAACCAAACAAACAAACAAAGTTTTCCTCTTTATAATATTAGTATAGATAATATTTACATTTTTAAATATTTATATAAAAACATTGAAAAAAAAACTTTAGTAGTAAAAATAGTAGTAGCCCATCGGTAACGGGACCATGGTTCAAGCTACCGGTGGTCAGGGCTCCTGACAGAGGAATCTCCTAACTATACACGCCGCGTCCAAGAGTACCGCTTTCTGGTTCATGCCATTGATCCAGCTGCCTAACGAGAGCCTCTTCAGATGTTGGTCAAGGCTCTTGGCTATTATGCCATTGGCCGACAGGACTATCTGCACAATGATTACTGTATTGCTGAATAAAGTTACTATTATTATATTTCTGATATTCCATTTTTTTTTTTTTATAAGCAGGCGAGGTGAGACCAATACCAGCACTAAGCGGCCTTCCCAGAGCGTGGTCCAGGTGGACGCCCAGGGGAGGAGGTTCCTCATCGCGTACCCAGCGCCCGCTGATAAGCTGGATACAAAACCTGACATATTGAACCCTAAGGCTGGTGAGTAGTAATTTCAAGTCATTTGTGGAGCGAGCTCCGACTCATTATATAGAGACGTTCCTCAAGGAAGAGTTTTGGCCGAAAGGTGTCGTGTATCGATGATTCCACGGGAGGCTACGCGATACGACGCAGCGCAACACGACGCCGGCACAACGTGTACAATAGTTTTTATTTTTGTGGTTTTTATAAATATGTCTGTTAGGTACATATACAGAGTTGATATGACAGAGGGGCATTAAATACACTACGTTTATTACGTATTAACTCGGTACGGTATAAAAATAAAATGCACCAAAAATGAGGTTTTTATTTTTTCAAACAAACTAAATAGCTTACAAATCAGAGTAAAACGCAACCACCCTTTGTAAATAAAAACTGACCTTGTAACGCAGCGGCACCGACGCGCGTGCGCCGGAGCGCTGTTAGGAAAGATACATCGTGTTCATAGGGGCAAAAAATTAAAAAAAAACATTTGCGACTAAACTACTGCTCCTATTTAATTGATTTTTGGTACAGAGCTTGAAAATGGTCCCTAGTATAAGCTGTTTAAAGGAAAGCCCCTCTGTCGTATCAACTCTGTATAGAGACCTTCCTCAAGGAAGAGTTTTGGAGTGATAGATCTTATTCGTCAGTTATTTTTAGATGACTTGTCAGTATTAGTTCTTTATGAGTTTGCAGACAAAATACAACAATATTTGTTTTATTTATTTTAGTAGGTACCTATAGTGATAAATTTATTAATATATAACGTTTATATACAATAAGGTAGATATTTATTTATTATTATAGTTATTGTTTCTATACCTACTTATGTGTGTTTTGAATTAAATAAATATTTACTTTTAAATTTTTCTATTGCCACTTTTAAATTTATCTCTGCAACACCCAAAGGTTGACTGGTAGAAAATGCCCATGGCATTAAGTCCGCCTCTGTACATTTCTGTGCTTAAAGTATCTATTAAATAAACACGACATTAGGAATATAATACACAAGGTGTTTTATCCAATAACTCTAGGTTATGAATAAGACCATATCAAAGAATCAATAAAATAATGGTTTTTTTTGTTTTCGTTTTTCATACAAAATACATAATTATTAATGTAAAACACCCTTATGTAAATTATGACAGCGCCGCGTATTCTTAGCTTTAAATACGAATGATTGATTAGAATGAGGATTTACTCGTATTTATCAATGAAACTTGAATCCTACACATCGAGATAAATTAATTATGATTGATGATATCTTTGAAACTATGCATTTCCGGACCTAATATTCTAGGACTTTTTGTATTATTTTAACTTCTAGAATATAACCATAGAGTTATGAGATATAAAAACACCTTGTATAGACAAAAACTCAGTCTTCTAATCAAGAATACATATTCAGATAACGAGCCTCCCCGTGTGGTGCTGGAGTCGAGTGACAACAAGAGCTACAGCATCCGGGAGGCGAGCAGCGAGCCGCACAAGTCAGCCTACAGCCCACCACCCACAGCTGAGAACATGGTAAGAGAGTATTATGGGGATAGCTCTTGGGGAATACGAGCGAGCGAGACGAGTCAGCGATGTAATCGGTTTGCTTAATAACCAGAAACAAAGTAGGAGCAGGAAAAACAAATGAAGGCTGTAAGTCCCAAGTTGAAATTGATTTATATTCTTATCCCATACATAAATGCCCTTTCTCCCTTGCTTAAAAATCGTTGAAGGAAAACATCGTGAGAAAACCAGCATCTCTCAGAGATATTTCTCAACAGAATGTGAAGCTAAGTCAGAGGCCCATGGGCAGCATAAAAACTCTGACACCAGGTTAGTCACTAACCACACGAAAAGAAGAAGATCCCATTAATTTGTATATGTTCTACCCAGAACTGTTGTTAGTTTGGTACTCATCAAAAATAGCGGTTGTAGATTTATGTTTAAAATAAGTTTTTATCTGGGAGCACGGCAGTGTCCCTGCCAAGGCGAGCCAAGTGAAGCGCGAGGCAACTACCTACCTTTTCTCGAAGCGCTTTGTCGTTTTTTTGAACCCTCATAACTTGGGTTTGAATTATACCAACTAATAAAAATTCTCGGGATTGGGTGTCAATAGTAGATTTATTTATAAGCATATAAAGTTTCTTTAAATTTTATTGAAATCTAAAAAAATCCCCGATTTCGTCACTGACACACTAATTCTAAGGGTACTTCCTGAAGTCGTAGAAAGCTGAAATACAGTACACACACAACAAAAAAAACCTAATACTTGAAACTTTTACTACTGAGGCCGGAGTCCTAGTAGTGGAAACATTATAGGCTTATTATGATACTTATATCACGCCAAAACTTCCGAAAAGATTTACTTAAAACAATAAACTATAAATCAAAAGAAACGACTATCATCAAAAACAATTAAACTGTTAACGAAACAATCTTCAGTAAAGCAAAATTAACTGTAGGCGAAGTTTCAATAAATATTTAATGTTATTGGCCTCAAATCTGCCAAAACCGTTGTTTGCCACCGAAGTCCCTCAAATACTTCAATGTATTTTACGTGAGCTCTGTTGTTCTAACAACAGTAAGTTAATTTGTAAATGGTTAGCTAACCCTTTCCAACAAGTTGATTTTGAATTGTCTGTTTTATCATTAATTTGTCTTGAGTAATTAATAGTATTTACTTTTAAAACTTCTTTCTGAACAACAAATTAAATATGGGCTTACCTTACGAGTATAAATTAGAAGTATTTTGTCCTCAGAAGTCTGAAAGTCTGACTACCAGTCTTACGGAGTGGTAACGTATTACCCCAGTAGTGGCAGTCCGACGATCTCATCATTAGACTATCACTGCAATTACACTACACAATATCTTTAATTTATTATGGAACTAACATTGTTAGTGACATCGTCAATATCCGAATTTGTACAAATGTTAACATGACTATATCTTTGAACCAAACCAAATAATGAATCCCTTTGTTACAGATACCGGAGAGATAGCATACGGATCAAATCCAGTGTGATATGTAAATAATGTTCCAAAGACTATAATAAATTGTAAATTCAAAGGATGCCAACAATTATTATAATATTAATTAAATAATTATAGTATTTATAGACGAACTCTTCCATATCAATTTAATATTTGTAAATTATTGAGATATTTTTCTGGGAGGCGTTTTTTTTAAACAAATAAGTCAGTTTAAAAATATTAAATGTGTTTGTAAATAATTTATAGCAGAATATCTTGTTAATATATGAAGAATATCATGCATATCTTCAAATATAGTGTCTGTTAACTATTACATAAATCTACCATATCTATTATATATCAACTTTTTATTTTACAAAACGCCTCAAGATGTAAAATCGCAAAATGTTATTTTTAAGAATGTGAATTATGTGATTAATATAATTAACGTTGGATTATTAAATAAACTTACGGTTTTCAAATGTGTTGCACTTATTAATGTCTTTTTACAAACTTTTATACCAAATAACCTGCTCAAAGTCAAAGTAAAATCATTTATCTCAAGAAGGCACTCCAACGTCAAAATTAACAAAAAATTTGATGGATTCTAGCTGCCCCTTCTAAAATATAGCTCGTATGCAGAAGATTGGGCAAGAAACGCGACCGTTACTTTTTTTTAAATGTTTTAAAATGAAATGTGAAGACTATGCAGCTCGTGGCTAAGTACCAACAGGTCAATTCATCAGGTTAAGCTACGCTTGCCGGGGTTGGCCGTGAATGGGTGACCATCTTTACACACCGAGACTCCTCCGTGTCACGAGCATGTTAAGCAATGGCTTAACATGCTTTCCGAGACACGGATGATGCAGAAATGACAGCCGGGACCAATGGGTCCCGGCTGTCATTTGTGCATCTTTGACAGTTGTTACGGGTCGTCAGAAGCCCGAAAATCTGACAGCCAGTCTTACCAAGGGGTATCGTATTGCCCAGTTACTGGGTTGTGCAAATTCTCGCGGTAAGGGACCACTTTAACATGATCAATCGAAGTAATAAACACCTTGTCTTGATATTTCTCTCGAAATAAGTCTCCAAATAAAACTAAACCTAAGTAATTTATATACCAGTAAAAGCTAGCTTAGAACATCGAGATTCTGAGTTTTATTTTCACACTGCAATGAAAAGAAAATTACGAAGTGCTGCTTATTATTCGAAGCGAGTAAGTACTTTTAAGAAATGTGGATTACTAGTCGCTTGGACGATAAAATGTAAAGGCAGGTTCTAGCTACCTTTGCTTGCGTCTCGTGCCATACGGTGAAAAGAAAGTAATAAGAAAGATAGATATAAGCCAAGTGCGAGTCGCGTACGCAGGGTTCTGTACCATTACGAGGGTGTTTTTCTACCTATGATAAGTGTGTATTTACAAAAAAAACAGTATAATATATGTCGAAGCGTTGACGCATGTTAATCAATCTGGATCAACGCCATCTATCTCACACTGGAGGAACTACGTTGTTAGATTTGACAGCTAACGTTTCGGAACGCCAAGTATTAACTTGGGGATGATTAGCGTGGAGTAATGACAACACCGAGCGAAAATTCGAGTCAAAATATGTGGATCCAGAAGTATAATGAGCTATGTATTTGACATTGACAGGTAGGTTGGCTAACCTGTAAGTGGGGTAGGCGACAAGTTTACGGTGACAGTTGCGAGAGGACACTTTTAATCGGTCCGTCTGTCTGAGTGGACGTTCGTTACTCCGCGTTAAACTTCCCGCGTTCCTTAGTTCTTTATCGAGCCATATTTTAGGCATCCTTGATTATTTTGTATTCAGTGCGAGTTAGCAAGTAATTAAAAGTGTTAACGATGGTTTTGTGAGTGTTTTTTCCGATGTCGCGACCCACTTATGAATCCCCGTTATATATAAGTAGTTTATCAGCCATCTCGTTACCATAACACAAGCATTAGGTTGCTTAACTTGGGACTATATGGCGTTGTGTGAAATGTCCAAGGATATTATTATTATTATTATCTATGAAAACGGCAAAAAATCACGTTTGTTGTACGCACGTTGCTAGAAAAGTCCTAAAGATTTTTTCTATGGTCTGACTGTCTTGGCATAGGTAAATAAGGTAATATCTATAGGCAACTAGCAACCCGCTCTAGCTTCGCGCGCCTAGTAGAGCATATATGCCTACATTTGATTTTGTGGTGTAGTGTTTGCAGTAATGTCATTGTATCAGGCAATACGTAGGTACAGTCGCCAGTACATCAAAAAGTTACCACAATTTGTCAAACGATTTTGAAATTTAACTTTCAACGTTTTAAGGTTTAAAATCATTTGGACAAATTTGACAGTTGGTATAACTTGATTCTCTGGCGACCGTACCGACGCCAGCACATCAAGATATCCCGATTGAAAATGAACCTTATTCGTTTGTAATAAAATTAAAAAACTACCAAAGAAATTTGACAGATTGGGGTAACTTGAACTTTTTAGTCATAGAATTAGATAATGTGAATGTCAAAATCCTGCAAGTGTTTTCAGACAGAAAAGACATATTTCAGTCATAAAAAGTATGAATTGCTTATTGAAGAGATTTTTAAGAGTTCAGAAATGATAAAATATGAAAGTATTCAAAATCAAAATCAAAAGTCATTTATTCAAATTAGGCTGAAGATCAGCACTTTTTGAAGGTCAAAGTTACATAAGACAGTCCCCCAAAAACGCCCACCCTTCACCACTTCCTAGTGCTTTAGCTGGGAAGAAGAAGTGGCGCAACAAACTCCCCAGCAGCACAGCTGTCTGATTAGTTGGAAGAACTTGACTCTACACACTTATCGTATGAGAAGTAATTAACATTACGAAACACATCACATTAAAATCAATAATTTGCCACATGTCAGCTAGCACACGTCAATATACCAATTAAAAAATTAAAACTGACTGTACTCAAGCGTAAATAAAAAATAAATAAAAAATAGCCTCCAGGTAAAAGTGCGTGCCCGCTTGCATGTGTGCAATGCTGTACTATGTCCATACAGCCGTAACTCGAAGTTACAAATGATAAACTAGGACCATCGAAGTAAAATCAATCAATTAATGGTTAATGAGTACTAAGATCAGGATAAATAAATATGATCAACGGTCTCTAGCTAACCACATTTTGCAATACAACTCAATAAAAAAAAACATTGTAATGAGTATATTATGTCAACAATAAATAGATAGTAAAAATAAAAAAAATAAAAAACAACCAAAACACAATGAATAGAATATAACTCCCTAACTGAATATATTTTAATATAACTCCCTTTTGTTATTAGTAAGTTGTGTTCTTTTATTATCTTAATATGCCGAGCAAACCTGATCTTAACCATTCTTTACAATATCAAAAGTGAATTGGAAAAGAAAGTGTTTTGTCTTATTCTTCTTTCTTTTTCCATAGGAGTGGGAATAATAAAATATAAAAAAACAACACAAAGCATCAAGTATATATTCTTCAAAGAGTTGGGCAGAGATGTACCGCGGTCGCCAGCGTATCAAGTTATACCAAACTGTCAAGTTCCTCCAAATGATTTTAAACCTTAATACGTTGACTTTTAAGTACAAAATGGATTGTGAAAATTTGACATCTTGTGGTAACTTGGTATGCTAGCAACTGTACCTATATAACACCCACATTTCGCAAATAAAACAACTGAAGCCATTAACAGTAGTCAGCGGGATTGTCCGAAAGGGTTACCGCTACCCTGGAACATAAAGGGCTAAGGAAGGAACATGGATGGGTTTTAGTCAGTACGAGTCTTATGCCGCTTTCACATTAGGATGTTCGCAGTGTGCAGAGGCCCGTTAGACGCTTTGTACGAAATTTCAAATAATAATAATAATTTCGTTCAAGTGTCTAACGGGCCTCTGTGGTGAAGGGATGTGCTCCTGCCGCGCTGCTGTCATGCTGCTAACGTCATAATGCGAAAGCGCCCTGACACTCCCTTCCGCTCCACCCACAGCGGGAGGGGTCATTTGATGATTTTTCACCCTCAAAAAAGGTACAAACAGTGAAGTTGGTAAAGCGAACTTAAAATTATTTGTTAATGGAGTAAATTCAGGTGGAATGACAGACCCCTTCAAGCTTGCTTCCACGTTGAGATTTCATGATGTTTTCACGATAAGATTTTTACAAAATGACCGGCTAATATCCCATGGCCCCACTAGAGTGAATTCCACTTTTCTGGCAGCTGGAACCATACCCTTAACCTTTTGTGACAAGCAATCGCATGCCCTGTACGGCAACGACACAAATATGTGACAAGGGCACCCAAACTGTAACGTGAAATTAACAATTACTTTTGTGAGTGTTTATCTATAATTATATTATTTACCACACCACACCACACCACACCACACCACACCACACCGCACCACACCACACCACACCACACCACACCACACCACACCACACCACACCACACATCCACATCTCCCTCCTTTAACACACATACCTACACATTAATAGCCGTAGTTCATTATAGGTGCATAATGTTATCACACATAAATAAAGGATTTTTTGTACACGAAGTAACAGTAGAATACTGACTCCTAAGTCACAGGGTCCCCCCTAGTTTAGGAGGCAGGGTTCTCACTATTTATGCAACCTTTGTTTCCAGAAGTTATGTTCCTACCTGTATTGTATGCGCTTTGTATATTAAGGTTTTTGTGTTAATAAACTTATTTTATTTTATTTATTTTTTTATATTGTATAAACACTCATAAAAGTAATGATTTAATTGCGTATTGGTTTTTAAATACCTACGAGAGCTTCGATTTTTAAGATATCTTTATATCTTAAAAATATGAAACAAATTAAAATACACCATGGATATTGGAAAATTCATGATAACAAGAAGAAATAAATTTGTATCTTGGCGTGGAGGGCACGCACTTGCATTTATGCTCTGGCGTTCATAAGGTTAAATAACAAAACAAAATCGAAACCATCTCCGACGCTACAATTCATACTGACATAGGTACGATCTAGGAGTGGAGTAAATAAAATTGAATAGTTGCCCCTAAGGAGTTTGGCGTATGATTGGATGCCGGCTTATCGTGGTACGTAAACTAACTTATTACAGTGGCTTGTTTCTAAACCGTTAAGGAACATTGGTAGGGTTGATAATATGAGGAAACTATGGCTGTTTTGAAGTGTGCTGTCATAATATGTAATACTAGCTTCTGCCCGCGGCTTCGCTCGCGTGGAGGTCGGAAATTATCCCACAGGAATGTTCTACCGGGATAAAAAATATCCTATGTGTTAATCCAGGATATAAACCATCTCTGTGTCAAATTTCATCCAAATCTATACAGTAGTTTTTACGTGAAAGAGTAACAAACATCCATACATCCATACTTACAAACTTTCGCCTTTATAATAGTAGTAGGATGTTCCTGCCGGCTTTTGGGTCTAGGAACGATCGTTAAGCAACTATAATAATATACTCCATTTATTATTGCAATAGCTGCTGCCAGCGGCTTTGCCCGCGTGGTTGATGGAAATTATCCCAAAGGAACGTGCTACCAGGATAAAAAGTAGTTAAAGTGTTAATCCAGGTCATAAACTAACTCTGTGCCAAGTTTCATCCAGATCCGTTCAGCCGTTTGAGCGTGAAGGACGGACAAACATACAAACTCACAAACTTACTAACTTTCGCCTTTATAATATTAGTGTATTGAGACAAATAACAATAGTCACAAAATGACTGTTGTTATTTTTGTCATTGTTGAAATGACTGCACTTAGTGAATGGAATGGGTTATTTTTTTAATGTATTTATATAATAATAATTATATCTTTGGACATTTCACACAACGCCATATAGTCCCATGCTAATCAACTTAATGCTTGTGTTATGGTAACGAGATGGCTGATAAAATACTTATATTCATTTTTTTTGTAAATACATACATATTATATATAGAAAAACACCCAGACCCGAAACAAATACTTGCAGGTTGTACAAATATGTATTATATTATGTATTATTTTGTTTTTATGTACTCTATTTCATGGGCCTTCGTTGTCTGAAATAAAGGATAATAATAATAATAATAAATGGTTAATAGATTACGTTGCTCTGTACTTGTCATGGAATAACGTGTAACGTACGTTTTATACGTTTATATTGAAATAACGATTGGGTGAAACCGTTTTTTGTCAAAAATTATAATGTATGGAGTATAGTAGTTTCCTGACTCCACACAATATGTTAGTATGATACATTAAGATTCTTTTTTTCAAATATTTTTCAATGAGCTGGATGTCTTATCAGAAAGAAATTGTGATGGTCCAGTGGTCCAGACCGCAACTTACGAGTTGTTGATCGTGGGAATGAACCTAGGCAGGCACATTGCGCAAATTATTTCATCACCACTGCTCACAAAATGGTAAAGGAGAATCATGAGGAAACTCGGCATGTCTTAGAAACCATTAATTTTGAAGACATATTGTGACATCAACCAACGCTCTCTCTCACCGGAGACCTATGTCCCGGCTGCGAGAACACTGTGTTATACCTTCGTGATCACCAGGTAAGGTTTATTTTGTTCTTAATAGAATTATTTGCTTCTTCTTCTTAGCGTGTCGTTGGCAATCCTAATCGAGCCCATTAGGATTGCCATTGACACGCCCAGAATTCAGTTACGTGTTTAGCGCCATCACTAGCGTCCATCAGTTCCTGTAACGTGCAGACGACAGGACACGCTGGACACAAAATTAAGTGGCCCATTTGGAACAACATCACATTTACACTCCAAGGCGGAGTTGTCTATGAATCCTCACCTGAGCAGGTTTTCCTTGCTTCGGCCAACCTGGGTCCGGAGTCTGTTTAAAGACTTCCAGATTGGCCAAGGCGAGTCGCGGCGTCCGATTAAAGACTTCCAGATTGGCCAAGGCAAGTCGCGCCCAAGCTGGAGAATTCATTTTAGGTCGATACTTCACAATCATCAGTGACCAATTCCAAGTCGCTCTCCAGGGACCGCCATCATCCCAGTTTATGTAACATCCCTAACATATATCGTTTCTAATTGCGGGCACTATGCCCCAAACAATTACCCCGACGTGTATCGGCTGTTCTATTACAAGCCAGAGAGCTATTACTACGGATGAGGGATATAAGTTATTGTAGTTAAGTGTAAGTTAAGTTGGCACGAGACGATGGGAAGAGGCCTGACGGAATGACCGTAATGCCTTGAAAGTTGGGTAGGGTTATGGTGTGGGAGGCTTCTTCTTCTTTGGTATCAGAGTTTTTATGCTGCCCATGGGCCTCTGACTTAGCTTCACATGCTGTTGAGAAATATCCTCAGACATGCGGGTTTCTTTCACCATTTTTTAAGCAAGTGATAATTATAATAATAATTATAACCTTGGACATTTCACACAACGCCATATAGTCCCAAGCTAAGCACACAGCTAACAGCTTAACGTGCTTTCCGAGGCACGGAGAAGTCTCGATATGTAAAGATGGTCATCCACCCACGGACTAACAACGGCTAGCGTAACTTAACCTGATTGACTTAGTCACGAGCTTCATAGCTGAATGACACACAGCATCACTACATAGTATAAAGCAAAGTCGCTTCCCGCGTCTGTCCTAATGTCTGTGTGTATGTATGCGTAGATCATTAAAACTACACAATGGATTTTGATGCAGTTTTTTTATAGATAGAATGATTCAAGAGGAATGTCTATGTGTATAATTTGTCGAAATATTATGCGGGCGAAGCCGCGGGCGGAAGCTAGTGTGACTATAAAAGACTTGTGAGATTGATGACTGTAAACGTAAACACACGTTATACAAGAAATTCCCACTGCAAGTAAAAGTAATTCATTACTGAATTAAATTTTTAAGCTCTCTACTCACCCAGTTATTGAAATGCCGTAATGTTAACATACTAAGGTCACTAGGATACTAAGATATCATCTATGTGGACCAGTAACATCGTTCGTCTATTGTGTATGATTACGGGACAAGACGCGATGATACATCATACAAGTTTTTGCGCGGGCGCATGCAATGGCTTTCATTTGAATAATTTCCGATGCATATCAGTCCTTCCGAGAAAGGAGCGTGAGTTGACATGTCACTTGAATATTTCGAGTTGAACAGCGAATGTTCATGTGTACTGTATTTAAAATTACTTTTCTATATAGAAACAACTTATACTATACTTAAATTAAATAACGATCTAACTAGCTATATACAAATAAATACAAAAACATATAGAACACATGGCGTCAAAGTACTCATCGGCATCGCTGTTGTCCGGAAACGTGCCCAGAAGACTGACAGCATTGCCACGTTGAATGGCAAATTTAATTTTTTGGCCAAAGAACAATCCAGCCCTTTGGTCACGTGAATTCGACTAATCGCCGAGAAATTTTCTTAAAAAGGATTTGCACAGTCGGGCCCCATGACCCTAGAGTTTCGACCCCAAACGGTTCAAAACTGTAGTCCCATCAGGTTACTGTATTTACGCCGCTTGAGGGTCTCAGCAGTCAGCACAGCCCGCCATCTATATTTTTTTTTTTTATTCTTAAATTATTTTCTTAATTCCTTAAATTATCCAATCTTGCCAAAGGGTATTGTCTGCCCAGTAATTGTGGAGGTCACTCGTTTTATGAAAAGTACTGGTATTCAGCTGCATCCGGTTAAACTAGAAACCGACCGCAACATAGTTGGGAAAATAAATTATATTCAGGGCGAATTTGAATACATGGGTCATACTTTAAGGGGTCATTGTACTCATCATATGTTTACTATGGGAACACACCTGAAATCGCAAAAATAATTAGATGTTCAAAAACATTTTTTTTTTCGAAATTTCAGATAATTCATGTAGTAAATAAATAAAATGTGTCAAGCAGTGCCCCAGGCCCAACTGTACTAATAAATATTTTTTAAATAGGCTTTCAAAAACACGTACACACCTCAAAAATAAATTGTGTTTTAAAGCTAGATAACAGAGAACTATTTTTAAAATAAAATCTCAAAACGTTAAGGTTTCGTTGACAGCGTCTTGACTTCAAAAATGGCGTCACAATCATTAAAACAACCCAACAGACGTTAAGAAGTCTTGTCTTTTAAGAACTCTTGACGGTTAAAACCTTTACATCTTTGCTTTCAAAAAAGGAATGTTGAGGAGAACGTTTTTTTATCAATGGCCTGTATTAGTTAAGTAAAAAAATATAAATAAAAATGTTTATTGCCAAAAGATTTTAGCACAGACGCCAGCACAAAAAGTAATCCCAATCTGCCAAATTTATTTGATAGTTCTTCAACTTTATCATTCAACGTGGCGCTACAATAGAGACATTAATGTAACACACGGGTAGTACAAGTACCCATTAATCATATAAATGTTGATAGGTTAAAATAAATCAAATTGAAAAAAAAACAAACAAACTAAATACGTCTTAATAAAATCAATTCGCCTTCTTTTTGCAGTTGTTTTATCTTAATAGTATTGTTCATTCTTTTTAATTTCATTGATGCGAATGTTATGATCCATGACCCCGGCAAAGTGACCTCTGCGCGACAGTTCTTTAAGTACAGGTTGCTCTAAGATGCTATTTTCTAACATTTTCAATAAATCCGCAATTAATAACGTTTAATGGAAATATGTGTATGAAATGTGTGTATGTCTTCTTGAAACGAAAATGTGAAAACGTATAATATGTGTGTTAAATTACTGTCACCATTGTAGCGCCACGTTATATAGGCATCAGGTACATTTATAATTGGGAAAATTTTACAGTTAGGGATAGCTTAATGTGCTGGCGTCTATACATTAATACAGATTGTATTTATTCCTAGAGGTAGGTAGGTACTGAAGCTGATACCCATATTAAACCGAGCCTCGTATTTTGGTAGTCAGTCATCAAACGTGGAGCATTAAATTGCAGAAAGATGTTTAGGTACACGTGAATGTCGTGACGTATATTATAATATTATCAGTATCCTATCATATTAGTTTTGACTTGTAACCTTTTTTTTTGAGCATAGGATATCATCAAATGACTCTTCACGCTTTGGGTTGGAGCGGAAGGGACTGTCAGACTCTTACTGACTAAAACCCATCTATGTTCATTCCCTTTATGTTCCAGGGTAGCGGTAACCCTTTCGGACAATCCCGATTAGGACTACACTAACAGCAAACCTACACCCACAATTTCAAGTGCAAGCGCGTGTGTGACACCAACATGCCTAAAGAATCGCCATCCAATTTAAGGAAACACAGAGGGCTTAGACAATGTGGCATTCCATCAGCTAACAACGATGGAAAAGTCTAACATGTATGGGACTGACATCAATCTGCCTAGCCCTTTCCCAACTATGTTGGGGTCGGCTTCCAGTCTAACTGGATGCGGCTGAATACCAGTATTTTACATGGATCGTCTGCCTTTCTGAACTCCAAAACCCAGTCACTAACTGAGTAATACGATACCGTGGTAAAGATCCACGAATGACTGTCGGGACCAACGGCTTTACGTGCTTACCAAGACACGAGTCTTGATGTAAAGATGGTTACCCATCCTTGGACCATTTCTGGCAAGCGTAGCTTAACCTGATGGATCGATACGTACGGCTGTTTTTTCAAGTCAATTCAATGTTTTCAATTCAATGTTTTGCGTGTTCAATACTTTATAAGCTAGTGTAGTAAGTTTCTTGTATACCTATAACATTTTGAAGGCCAAAAGTTCCGTTTAAACTGAGCCATAATCAGCTGACGAGAATCTCAGTCAAAGACAGTGTCCTGATCAATGCAAACGTCGTGCGAATATTACAATTAAAGGATGTGTAAGATACCGTTACTTAAATTAGTTACAAGCATAAATGAGCTATGTTCACATGTATGATGGGATGTTTACAAATAATAAGAAGAAGGAAATGGTAGTGGATACAATTATCTACTAACAGGCAATGCTGGGGTCCTAGAAAAAGTTACATTTTCATTAACGATAACGAAATTAGATAAATCCGAAATGTATGTCATTTCAATTTGTGTAACGAAGTTCGATCAATATGGCCATACAAATGCGTTACAAGTTGCGTTCTTGACAATCCGAATTGTTGAGATATCGAATTGTTCGATCAAAAATTTTCGAAATCGAATCGAGACGGAGCGATTGACACTTATCTAGGCCCCCCGAATGTTGCACAGAGGCCTTCAAGGCGTCTTGTACAGAATTGACTGAAAAGGATAGTCTGGCCGCAAACGGGCCACCGACAAAACCGACAAAACCCACGAAACGCCGCCACTGACGCATTTCCTGTAGTTTTCATACATTCTATACGGACTCACCGCACACGATTGACGCCAATGATCGCAACACGCTACAAATCGTCGCTGCTCGCTTCTTATGGCCGATACTGGCCACTAATTGCCGACACAAAACGCTGACATACGCCACCCGCGCGATAGCCCACCTCACTCCCTTCGCTTCAAAGCAACCAGTTTGAATCGAAGCGCTAACTTCGAAACGACACACGTTATTGTCCAATAAAGCATCCTATATCCATATATATATTATTTATAGCAGAAATGCAAAGGAGCGTCCATTGACCGCAAGTGTCTACGCCTGTCCACTATTGGATGTCGCGCGCTTCAGCTAACTTTGTAGCCGCTTCTAGCTTTAGGTGGCGGCGTTTGTGGCTCTCGCGTGTGGCCCATGTGCGGCCAGCCGTATGGACGTCGATGCTGATTTTATTTAAGTTTCCCATTACTTGGTTCAAAGGTATAACGTTCACTTGTTTGTTCGTTGTTCGGGATTGCCGAACAATATGAACGCGACGATTGCAACTTCCGTTAAATTAGGGCACGAGGTCAGATGCTCAAAACATTTATGGAATGCATAAATTAGAATAAATCAATGTTTACATTGTGTTTGGATATGTAAAGTTACTTGTTATTTAAGCATCGATTATTCTGTTCTGTAAGTTAATGTATAAATCTTGTATGTGTTGGTTTAAAATTAAATGGTAATGTTACCTACATAAGGTACAGAGGCCAGCACATCCAGCTACCCCAAACTGTCAAATATTCCCAATTGAACATGAACCTTATTCTTTTATCATAAAGTTGAAAATCTATCAAAGAAATTTGACAGATTGTGGTAGCTTGATGTCCTGGGCTCTGCACACAGATTATCTGTGATCCTCAAAAGTGTTATGAATAATGAATGCTGAAGGCAGAATTTTTTATACAGGATGGTTGGTAGTAATAACTGATGATTGAAATAAAACCGAATACTTTATTTCAAAGTAGGGTAAGCAACAATTTGACTTAAAATCTAGTGTAGTAGGTACAGGCAGAGATTAATATGTAATTAAAATTCACCATGGAGCTGCATCCACCTCCTCAACATAGTAGAATCCCATTGATCTACGAAAATACCGAGAATGATGTTGGTGCTACTGCAGACATAAGATATCAGGGATGCACATCTTTTTTCTTATAATGGGGAAATGAAGATCTGCTATCTTCAATTCATGTATATCGAACGGGCCTGCGGACAGTGAGTAATGGGTAACTTGCCGTCCCATCAGGACCAGGCCTTTGCCGAACGGCGCGTTCTTGTTCCACGCGCGCCTCAAAGAGATGACAGCATTAGTAATAATCTATACTTATAATAAATCTGTAGAGAGGCCAATTCTGTACATGAAATATATTTAAAAAATAAATATCAGGGGGTGATTAGGGATCGATACTGATGCCAAAAATGCAATCAGTAAAATTTTTGTCTGTCTGTCTGTCTGTCTGTCTGTATGTTCGTTATAGAAACAAAAACTACTCGACGGATTTTAACGAAATTTGGCACAACTATTCTTCATACTTCTGGGCAGGTTATAGTATACTTTTCATTACGCTACGATCAATAGGAGCAGAGCAGTGAAAGGAAATATTGGGAAAACGGGAGAAGTTACTCCATTTTTTAAGCTTCCGTCGCGTGTGCAGCCTTAATGGTTAAAGCTACATAGAAATCATGTATGATGAAAATGTTCTCCTTAAAATTGTAATAAATACATTCTTTGACAGCATATGTCTATCTTTTATGGTGGACTCACAATAACACGTGAAACTCCCGATAGCTTAGCAATTCGGAGCTTTCTGATTATATTTGTCTACTCTTACATTGACAACACTCTTACTCATCCCTAATTAAAAAAGTTAACATTATTACCTATTCAATAAAAAAAGAATCATATAAATCGGTGTAGAAACACCAAAGTTATACACGAAATACGCTAATAAGTCATCGCGCGTGAATACAGAATCATGCTATAAGGATTATTTTTGTGTATCGGTTGCTGCGCTCGACGTACTTCGCGGCGTGAGGTATAAAAAGGCGGGGAGTCCGCGCGGTAGTATCACATCTGGTTACCATAACTTGAGCCCAGTCGATACCCAAAGGCACCCTTGGAACAATAGAAGAATTGTACAAAAAACTGCCATAAACGGTTTATGGCAGTTTTTTGTACAATTCTTGGTTTAAGTGTGGGAACATGCGATAAGCGTGGTGTTTTTGAGGAATTTGGGAGGCTGATGCAATCAGGCGGGGCAGTTGGTTTTGAACCGCTATAGAATACGGACGTCCAGGCCCAGGGCAGTTAGGCTAGGCGGTTTGGTTTATACCATGAGGTTATGTCCGAGTAGGCTGTTGCAAGACAGCGAGTATTAAGGTTTAAGTTAAGTAAAGGCCCAGATTAGACCAAGCAAGTACTTAACGTAGTATACGTGTGTGTGTGTGTGTGTTGGTGCGACTGGGTGAGTCTTTTACTACAATAATTATCCTAGGCTGATAGTATAGGGTTATATTACCCGCCCATCTCCTAATCCGTACCGTATATTTTAAAAGTAGAATTATTTAGTTTTTGTACCTATATTATTTCACAATTTATAGGTTCATATACATAGATAATAATCTCCTTTAGCATAATTGGATAGAATTTTGGACGTAAATATTTAAATTATTTTTAGATTAATTATAAATTAAAATTTATTTAGCAGTAGTTTTAAATAGGTACCTAGGTGTCAAGTACATAGGTTATTACATTCTGTTAGACGTAGTTTAGGTACCTACTCCTAGGATCAGTTTTATTATTTAAGTAAGCATTTAGATTTCGTAAGTGTAAGGTTCAGTTACCGTCGATTAAAAATACACAATGCCACCTAAAAAACGACCATCTTTATCTCGAAATTCGAGAGATGCTAAGAGGATGAGAAATGCGCGTTCTCAAGAATCGGCAGAGGAAAGAGCACATCGGTTAAACTCTATGAGAGTTAGTGCCTCAACTTCTCGAGCCAATGAAAGCTCTCCAGAGAGAGAGATGCGATTAGCAGCTGACAGAGCGAGACGATCTACATCACAGGCGTCTCAAAGCTTTTCTCAACGAGAGCTGAGGCTTACCATTGACCGAGAACAACATGTGTTATCCCGAAAAGCTGAAACTGCTTCACAACGAGAATTGCGTCTAACAGCTGACCGCGAACGGCATACATTATCTCGAGAGTCAGAAACCTTCACTGACAGGGAATTGCGTCTCACTGCTGACCGCGAACGTCATATATTGTCTCGCGAGTCAGAAACCTTCACTGAGAGGGAATTACGTCTCACTGCTGACCGCGAACGGCATACATTGTCTCGCGAGTCCGAAACATTCACTGAGAGGAAATTACGTCTCACTGCTGACCGCGAACGGCATACATTGTCTCGCGAGTCCGAAACATTCACTGAGAGGGAATTGCGTCTCACAGATGACCGCGAACGGCATACATTGTCTCGCGAGTCCGAAACCTTCACTGAGAGGGAATTGCGTCTCACATCTGACCGCGAACGGCATACATTATCTCGCGAGTCAGAAACCTTCACTGACAGGGAATTACGGCTTACAGCTGATCGCAAACGCCATATTTTATCTCGATAATCTGAAACTTTTACTCAATTTGAAGACCGTTTGACAAATGATAGGGTGCACCATAATATTATTCGATCTCTCGAAGATGAACATGAGCATGAACAACGACTAGAGTCGGTACGCGAACATTACAATTCTTTGAGACAAGAACGATTAATAAGTTTGTCTAATGAAAGATTAAGAATCGAAAATATTCGGTCTCTTGAAACGGACGAACAGCGAGAGGCCCGTCTTACTGCAGACAGATTTCGACATAGTCTTAATAACTTAGATGTACACATAGAAGATCAATCTAGAAATTCGGTGGCGTGGTCCGACAAATATAAAAGTGGGTTTGCTTATAACCCCACAATTGATTACAGATCATCTTCTGTAATAGGCGATATGAACGTGGTATGTTCTTTTTGTAATGCTTCAAAGTGGCGTAAGGAGTCGGCTGGTTTCTGTTGTTCTGGAGGTAAAATAAATTTGCCTTCATTCGAAGACCCACCGGAACCTTTGAAATCACTACTTTTAGGGGAACATGTGCAATCTAAACAGTTTTTAGACAATATTCGCACTTATAATAGTGCGTTTCAAATGACATCCTTTGGTGCTCAACAAATCTCAGAAGGTCCTTTCATGCCTACTTTTAAGATACAAGGTCAGGTTTACCATTTGATAGGATCCCTTTTGCCTGAAGACCAACCTAAGTTTCTTCAAATATATTTTGTATCCGACTACAACGAACAGTCGAATATAAGAAATCAATATTTCCCGAATTTAAATACTGAATACCAAATCATTTTCCATTCCAATTTAAAAGGACGCAATTCCCAGTATCGGTGTGTTATGCAATGACAATTAATAAGGCTCAAGGGCAGACTTTTCGTGTTGCCGGAGTAGATCTCGGTGTCAGTTGTTTCTCGCATGGTCAGTTATACTTTGCTCTTTCCCGTGTTAGCAGTGCTAGAAATCTTTATGTTCACGTGCCGGACGGGTCAACTTTCAATATAGTTTACCCGGAAGCTTTGCGCTGAATTATTTTCGTTCTATAGGTACTTAAGCCTCATGTGAACGTGATCTAAACAATATTACCAATACATTAACTTAATAACACACAAGGAGATACACGCTGACGGAGTCGAGGGCACAGCTATCTAAACTTTTCTGCCGGAAGTCACTATTCCACGCGGACGAAGTCGCGGGCAAAAGCTAGTAAATAATAAAATACTTTATTTCAGACCCATAATTACGGTCTATTTGTGAAAGGGCCCGCAGCGGGATTGTCCGAAAGGGTTACCGCTACCCCGGAACATAAAGGGCTAAGGAAGCAACATGGATAGGTTTTAATCAGTAAGAGTCTGACACTCCCTTCCGCTCCACCAAGAGCGGGAGGAGTCATTTGATGATTTCCCACCCTCAAAAAAACAGAAAAAGGGGTATATTTGAGGTTGCTGTAGGTTCCTGGAAGGGTGTCCACCCATTACATATCAAGACTCCCCACGTGTCTCGGAAAGCTGTTGGTGCCGACTGGCATCCGTAGATCTTTGACGTTACGGGTATTCAGAAGCCCAGTAGTCTAACCAGTATTGCCAACGGTTATCGTGTTACCCAGTAACTGGGCTACATCAGGCGACTATAAACCCAAACCTTGAAGAACGACCCGTGCGGCATTATTGAATAGAAAAGAAACTCTCACGAAAGCCTAGTATACCCACATAAATCTAGATACTTAAGCTTTCTACATAAAACCGTTTATCAAAACGACGAAAGTAAAATATAATCGTATAAGTTAGTCAACATGATGATCTGTGTCAGTGGGTACGCGCTGACAAAAAAACTAATTCTATGCTATGACAATCGAATGCATGGGGCTAGAAGACGGGCGGGAAGTGAAGGACGGATTTACTAATAACTAGCTTTTGTCAGCGGCTTCGCCCGCGTGTGTATAGGAAATTATCCCACAGGAACCGTATTTTTTTCCGGGGAATAAAATAGCCTTTATACTATTCCAGACTATAATCTGTCTCTGTGCCAAGTTTATATTTATTTATTAGGTACACTAACAGCAGTGCTTACAAAAAATAAAAAAACAATAATTAAAGTGCTGCTGTTATAGGTGTGCACAGCATTTACCATAAAACAACATCGTAATTATCTTAAAAAAAATGTATAAATATAAAGTTTCATCCTGATACATCATCATCATCAAACATCTAAATTCTCATAAACTTTTACGTTTGTAATATTCTAGAAGGACTAGCTAGCGTGGGAATATCGGGATAAGAAGTAACAGCTATGTATGTACCTGCCTATCAAGTTTCATCACAATCGGACAGAAGCAACAAACATATTGCGTACGTTTTTTTTTGGGATGGGAATTAATCAAATGATTCCTCCCGCTCTGAGTGGAGCGGAAGGAAGTGTCAGATTCTTACTGACTAAAACCCATCCATGTTCTTTCCTTAGCACATAAAGTGCAGTGCAGTTCCGGGGCAGCGGTAAACCTTTCAGACAATCTCGTTATTGAAGGATAAATGGTATTTATTTTTGTAAACTTAACATTATCACACCTGTAATACCCGAAGGGTTAGGAAGAAGTGTACCAGTAGTACACCCGCATTTGTTTTTGTTTCTGTGTACCGGACTGCTATGTGTGGAGGCGGCGCCGCCCGCCGCTACTGGCCGTGCCGGTTGCCAGGACCAACCTTCTAGCCAAAACACCAGTGACCCGCGCAATTCGGGTCATTAACGATCTTCACGTCAAAATCGACGTATTTACATGCCATTATGGTGAATTCGCAAAGATACTGGTTGTTTATTGTATGTTATAGTGTAGACTAGAGTAGGCTAAATGTTGTTGCTTTTAATTGAAATATTGTAATATGTTTTATAGTTTAGTTTCATTTTATTTATGTTTTTCGTTTTTCAGTGTTTTATTTTTAGTAAATTTATTTTAAGACCGCGCTATCGCATTAATGATAAACCTGTAATGATAGTTGTAAGAGAGATATAAATATATAAATAAATAAATTTCACCTGTTATGTTTGAGTCCCATGTTATAGGGTACGAACTTATTGTCATCAACCATAAATCCTGTCTCCGGGCTGCTACTGAGAAATGCTAGATGAAGAAACTCGTTTCCCGACCTGGGAATTGATCCACTCAAGAACCACTAGACCGACGAGGCTTTCCAGTCAATCAGTTTAAAAAATAGTTATGTCATTAACACATTTTTTTTGAGGGTTGGATATCATGAAATGACTCCTCCCGCTCTGGGTGGAGCGGAAGGCAGTGTCAGACTCTTACTGACTAAAACCCATCCATGTTCCTTCCTCAGCCTTTTACGTTCCGGGGTAGCGGTTACCCTTTCGGACAATCCCGCTTAATGTCATTAACACTTGGAAGATCAGCTGTGAAGTCAAGCGATGAGATTTATTTGTCAGCAAAAACGCAATAACCAAAATTCACAACAAAAACAAAAATCAGTGCCGAAAATTTGCAAAATATCCAACCAAAATTTATTTTTATCACCCCCCACCTGTGCTCTCAAATTGCCCTAAATTATCGTATGCGTATCGGTGTAACGGGATCTGAAATCACGTTAAGCACTTATGTTAGGCACGAATTTACGTGATCACCCAATGCAAGGGACAAGATACTGATTATAACTTGTAAAGAAACATCCGACTGCATCCTTAATCTGTTGCTGTTGGACGACGAAGTTTTTGGAGCAGAAGGTTCAATAAGATGAGCTCGGCCTATAACGATCCCACTGCTGGGACACCGGCTTCCCTGGGTGAGATGGAGTGGGTCTTAATCCACCACACGGACCCAGTACGGGTTGGTAGATGTCACATGTCTTCGAATTTTTGGTTCCAGGATATTCCGGTTTGGTAACCGGAATTGTCCGAAAGGGTTACCGCTACCCCGGAACATTAAGGGCTAAGGAAGGAATATGGATGAGTTTTAGTCAGTAAAACTCTGGAACTCCCCTTCCACTGCACCCAGAGCGGGAGGAGTTTTCCTGTCAGGAATTTGGGGCCGGTTGATGGCAATAGGCTCGCTTATACATTTCATGGAACTTAACCATAACCTTCTAAACCCACTTTTAGACAGATACTATCGGTACACATCAGTCTAACCCTGGGATTATAGGAAATTGGCAATGGAGTATGTTTATTCATGTACCTACTATAATTTTTTATTTTCCTTTTTATATTCTGTTTTGTTTTTATTCCTGTGCGTGCGCAGAATTTAATATGTATTTTTCTTTCTTTCTCCTTTTTCACTAATAATAATCAAAAGTTATATAATAATAAGGACATCGTTTTTGAGCGGACCTTCTTAATATTTTGCTGTAGAACTTCAGGTCAACAAACCTCACTCGCTCATACACACCCTCCAGTTCCATAGCCCAACAGTGAACGAGATTGTCCATACCGGTATGTCAACAAAACGGATCAAGTAACGGGAATTTATTTTTCACCTCACAGGCTCGGAAAGAGTCTGTTTGTCATTCGAAATCTGAGCCGAAAATCGGTTTTTGCTCTCTAGCGTGGAAAGAGTTTTTAAAATTCGAACCTTTCTATTTAATAATTTTCTATACTGCCAGTCCACTGAAAACGGTCTAAAATAAAATATTAAATAATACCGCTCACCTTAAAAACTTCCATCACAGTACAGAAATTAAATATTTTGCGAGGATATAATTGTAAAATTGGAATTAATGTTAATAAGTATTCCATTTGACTAAAAAAATCTGTGACGTCACATTTAAATATGCCATAAAAATACTACCCTGTCAAATACCCAATTGTGTAGTAATTTAAGTTTATTTTTTTAAATAAAATAAATACTAATATAATATGTTATTTAATCCTTTGCTTGGCTAAAATAAATATGTATTAAATTAAATTAGTTAGTTATTTGTATTAAATTAGTTTTTTTCTTTCATTCTCCCTAGAGGACAAGTAGGATATGGAACAAAATACAGGGTATTTAATTTTGGAGATATTCTATGTAACTCATAAGATGAAAAAAAAAAAAAAAAAAAAATGAAATAGTGTTTATTCACAGAAATATTTTTTTTAAAGACATATTACCTCTGCCAAACTGCAAAGCAGTTTGTTGGCAGACGTAGCTCCTTTTTGATTTATACATAACAATATTTTTATCTTTATTGACACTTTTTCACATAAGGTAAACTATCCTTCATTTCTTAAATTTAAAAACAAACAGGCATACAATTTTATTTTAGATACTCTCATCAGTGAGGCTTTGACAAAAAATATTAAAGAGGTACTTATGTATTTTATTTTTAAAGGCAGTTTTTGTGGTACATCTGTTTATATCGACTGGAAGGTTATTAAAAATAGTTGGGACTAAAAAACTTCTACACCTTCGACCATAATAATTATTATTACAAGTGGGCACAACAAATCTTGTCATATTATTGTTCCTTTGAGATCTTGTGCGTATAATATTGCTTTTAAATTCATTGCTACAATACTGTTCTAAAGCTACTGACAACACTACCCTCTCATGAACTGGCAGCATTTTACATTCCAAAAATAGTTCTTCGTAATCACTACTTTTACAACGGTTTTTTGTGTTTTTGTCTACTAATAGTTTCATGAATCTGATTTGCAGTTTTTTTATTTTATTTAAATATGTTTTAAAAGTGTTGCCATAGCACGCCAGCCCATAAGAAAGTAGTGAGTCCACCAGCGCATAGTAGACCATGTACAATGTTGCCCTATCCAGCACAAAACTAAGGTGGTGGAATTTCACAAGTACATACCTGAGTTTGTCACATAAGTGTATAATGTGTGTTTTCCACGAGAAGCTGTTGTCTATGACTAAGCCCAAGTACCTGTATTCCTCCACCACCTCAATATTTGCACACTCACACAACGTCAGTCCACCACGATGCAGGCACTCATAGCTATGCCCCACTATGCGCGGCAGACGTTCGATCTTTTTAAGATAAGGCGAACGTATACACATACATTTGGTTTTATTTATATTGATTATGATGCCATTGTCGTGTGCCCATTTGATGATATTAGTAAAATCCTCTTGAATGTTACTTTCAATTAAATTTAAATCTTTATCTGCATAAACTAGACAAGTATCATCAGCATACATATAAATGCGACATTTATGAATAACATTACACATGCTGTTGACATGCATGATGTATCCGACGGGACTAAACACGGATCCGGTCGGCACACCACACGTGACGTGTCTGGGCTCTCCGACGACGCCGTCAATAACCGTTCGCAGTGTCCGGTCTGTGAGGTAGGCACGGAACCACCTGTTCAGTGGTCCCGCGACCCCGCACTCCTCCATGGCTTGAAGCAGTTGGTGGTGCTCCAATGTGTCAAATGCTTTTTTGAAATCAATGTAGACCACCACCACCTGCTTCCGCTGACCCAAGCACTCATTGACGTCGTCCGCGAATCGCGCCAAGGCCGTCGCCGTGCGCCGTCCACGTCGGAAACCGTGTTGTGCATTTGTCAGAATATTGTGTTTTTCCAAGAAAACACTTACCTGATTCACAATAAACTTTTCTACTATTTTATTTATAACTGACAATAACGCTATAGGCCTATAGTTTGCGTAATTACTATGTGCACCTTGTTTAAAAATAGGTCTAATTAATGCTGTTTTTAGTTTCTCGGGGTATATCCCCTTTTCAACACACAAGTTGATAAATAAAGCAATAACAGGGCTCAACTTAGTTTTTAATAATTTAATTTCTTTAACTCTAATTCTATCTACTCCTTCAGACTTATCACAACTTAGCAAATTTATTATTTTATCTATATCTATTGGGTAAGCTTTCTGAAATCGTAGAATCGTCGTACATTGCCAAGTATCTGTTATTTTCTTCACATGAGTCAATGTATCTGAGACGCTCGAACAAAATAAAACTCAACATATAACACCTGTTTTCTTGCACCTAGCAGTTTCCTCGCTGTAGTGAGGTGAAAAATTGTGTGTTGCGCTCGGCAGCAAAGCTTTTCTGCGTCTCGTACCTTTGAAACCTTCGTTACGCTCAGGATTCTATATTTCAACCACTCGCTTCGCTCATGGTTCAACCTTAGAATCCTTCGCTTACTCAGGTTTCAATAGAAGTACTCGCGCCAAAAATCAACTTTCCAGCGTTGCATAACAAATAACTATTGTGCTTTAGTACTATCAAGTTTGTTTGTCGCTAATGTGTTACGGGTTGTATGTACTCGTATGTACATACATACGAGTACATACAACCCGTAAGCTACATAGCTTACAGTAAATATATTCAATCAATCTGCCTAGCCTTTCCCACAGTACATAGCACAGTAATCGTGTGCCAAATTGCATCCAGATTATACAAACACGCACACTCACAAACTTTCGCCGTGGTGTAATGGAAAGAGTGTAATGGAAGTGGAAGTCTGTGGTTGAACTGCTCACGGGGGACGCTAAATGCCTTGCGCGTCCAGTACAACAATGTTTTCAGGATGATGTTGAAACTCCCTCGTTTCTGTAGTGCCTCAGGGATGTTTGCCCAATCGCATACGGATGGTTTCCATGCGATCATCAGGAAAAAGGTGGCATCGCTTGTGAGGAGGATTCGAGGGAGTAGCAATAGCATACTGAAAGTTGTGGCTGAGGATCCGAGAGCTCCTGTGCTCCTGTCTGCATGAAATGCCTCGTAATTACATGACTTATTAAAATTTTGTTACTAACCCTAGTGCATAAGTTATAGTATATATTTAAGGTGTTTACTAACAAGAATGGTTCCAATGTTGTTCCTCAATAAAATTATTATTATTAATTATGGCTTGCAGTCCAACCGGATGCAACTGAATACCACTGTGTTACATGGAGCGACTATCTATCTGAGCTCCACAACCCAGTAACTGGGTAATACGATACCACTTGGTAAGACTGGTTGTCAGACTTTCGGGCTTCTGACGATCTGTAACGACAGTCGAAGATCCAGGTATAGCAGCCGGGACTGTCTACGACTATTATATGCTTTGCTTACTATTTTCACTACGTATCTACTAAATTAAAATTATTAACTTAGATTAGTTATTATTATATAATAAAAATCGGATCAGTGTTTCCGTATTTTTCTTCTTTTCGTGTGGTTAGTGACTAACCTGGTGTTCGAGTTTTTATGCTGCCCATGGGCCTCTGACTTAGCTTCACATGCTGTTGAGAAATATCTCTTAGACATGCTAGATTCCTCACGATGTTTTCCTTCACCGATTTTCAAGCAAGTGACAATTATACAATGCACTCATGAATTTGTAAAATCAGAGGGCTTGGGTCGAACTCGAGACCTATGTCTTGGCAGTCCGACGGTCACACCACTAGGCTATTACTGCTAAATCTATACCTATATTATAAAGCTGAAGAGTTTGTTTGTTTGAACGCGCTAATCTCTGGAACTACTGGTCCGAATTGAAAAAATATTTTTGTGTTGGATAGTCCATTTATCAAGGAAGGTTACGACCGCTACGACCAATAGGAGCCGGGCAGTGGGTGAAACCGTGCGGGAGCAGATAGCTATTTATATTCGCAACAACATTGTCCTCATAAAATCTTAATGGTCATAGTGGTTTAAATACTTCGTTAAGTGCTTAGTAAGTTGGGAAAAAAGACTTTACAAATTACGGATAACCATGCATGAATTTCCTAGGTTGCATCATCAACCTTGAATCCAACTGCATTATTAGTGTGATTGATGTGGGTGCAGAATCGTCTTCAAATCAATAATAATTAATAACAATAACATTATTATCTAGGAACTATGCTTATCATGTTTCTAGTGATATGAGCATATAAATTACTAGCTTTTGCCAGCGGCTTCGCCCGCGTGTATGTAGGAAATTATCTCACGGGAACCGTACATTTTTCCGGGATAAAAAGTTATAAAAGCAAGCTTATATGCTATTCCAGACTCCCGGCCACCTTAGGCGTGGGCCTGCGGACGGTGAGTAATGAGTGACTCACCGTCCGACCAGCACCAGACCCGTGCCGGACGGCGCGTATATGTTCCACGCGCGCCTCAAAGAGATGTCAGCATATGAAGGGGCCCCGCAGGGCCAAGCCTGCCGGGTAAGCGGGATTGTCCGAAAGGTTTACCGCTACCCCGGAACATAAAGGATTACGGAAGGAACATGGATGGGTTTTAGTCAGTAAGAGTCTGACACTCCCTTCCGCACCACCCAGAGCGGAAGCAGGCATTGGATGATTACCCAGCCTTAAAAAAAAATAAACAAAATAATGACTATAATCTATCTTTGTGCCAAGTTTCATCCGTTTAGTCGTTTTTGAGTTTATTCGTTACAAACATACACACAAATCTTTCCTCTTTATAATATTAGTATAATATATAAATTGTAATTCGAAATACCGTCGACAAAAGCGAAAAGAAATAGTTTTTTCCATAACAGGGTAATTTTGTATGTACTACGGGATTTTTTTAAATTACCTAGGTATCTTATCTATCTATAACATTCACTTAACGTGCTTTCCGAGGCACGGAGGAGTGTAGATATGTAAGGATGGGCACCCATCCACGGACAAACCCCGGCAAGCGTAGCTTAACCTGATGTAACATCTCATGTGGCTCCTCGAATATTCGTTTAGGTATAAAGCACAATTAAAACAAGAAAAGCTTTACCGGTTTTAGTTTTAAATCACAAAACACGTTTTGTTAGGTTGCTGCATATCACAATGCATCATAAATCCGCGGCTCTTGTTTATTTACGATTGACATTGGAAACGCGTCTTTCGGTCGTTTGCAAACAGTACGAGTAAGGATGTAGGTATCCCAAAATACTCATAAGAAAAGCAAGTAAGTGAGTTAAGTCAGGGCGTGGATGGCCAAATCCAAAACTTTAAGGAATACTGAAAAGTACTCAAAGGAGTCACGGGCTCGATTTTATTGAAAACAAAAACTGCATTAAGTATTGGTTTTTTTTAGAAATCAATATTCCTAGCCAAGAATCGAACCCGTTGATTTAGAAAAACACATACTGTATTTCAAACTCAAACTCAAAGCATTTATTTCAAATAAACTAATTACAGGCACTTTTGAATTGTCAAGGGGTCGGTCAGTCAGAAAGATGAAGCTAGTTGCCCATTCCAAAGCAGTAGGACCTATGGAGAAGAACGGGCAAGAAACTTCATGGACACTCTTTTAAATCAAAATTTGTTTACAAAAACTGGGTTATATCATTCATGAAATATACACGTGAGAACGATGCAGAACTTAATAAAAAGCGTCCATAATTACAGGATTCAAAAAAACAATTCAAAATTAATTTAAATTTTCGGGCGGCGCCCGTTCATGAACATAACATGGATTAGCACCATTCAGCTCAACCATTTTGATGGGAGCTAAATGATCCAACATACACGCCACCATATTATTACACCATTCGATAGTGTCGCTAATAAGGATCGAATTCTGGGAAGTAATGACATACGGCAAACTAAAGGAAAGAGCTTATTTTTAACAAAATACTTTTTCTGCCTGAAAAATGTTACTTAATTAAAAAATCACAACTGAATGTTAAAACTATGTGTTCTTTACTAAATACTAGCACTTTGCCCGCGACTTCGCTCCCGTGGTCTTTCCCGTGGGACCCGTTATTTTTCCCGGGATAAAAAGTAGCCTATATTGCTCCTAGAAAACTAAGCTTTCCACCGGTGAAAGAATTTTTAAAATCGGTCCAGTAGTTTTTGAGCCTATTCATTACAACCAAACAAACAAACAAACAAAGTTTTCCTCTTTATAATATTAGTATAGACAAAGGGCCACACAAAAAAAAAAACAAATTGAGAATGGCGATCATACGTTGTTAACATACCGGTTAGCACAATTCTTGATGTAAATAGTTGGAATAATGGTTGGAACTATATAAGAGCGACCCATTTAGTTAGATCGTCCAGTTAGTTTTTATTAAGCCCTGGCTGGAGGCTACAATTCTTTTGTGGCAGCCACAGGCAAGCCCGGTTAAGCAGTAGACAACCCTTTGGTTGAACAGCGAGATGCCATTCTCAAAAAAAAAAAAAAATCGTCCAGTGGAACAACATAGTTCATTGAGATAACTAGTGACAGTTGAGAAAAAAAAATCGTTGCCATGAAGTTTTTCATTGCCTTGTGTGTTTTAGCGCTCGTCGCTTTGTCGTCTAGTGCATCTCACTCAAGGGGTTGTATCTATATTTTGGGACAATGTAAGTGTAAACTTAGATGTTTTTTTTTTACTATTTAGTGATATACTAGCTTTGTGTTCGCGATCAGTTCAGTGGTTTAGGCGTGAAATGGAAACAAACACACTGAAAAAAACAACATACTTACTACTATCGCATTTATTAACATTAGTTAGGATAAGGATGAAAGATCTTCAAGTATGCCGAGTCGAGGTCTACCCGTGGATGGGTGACTATCCGTTACAAGCCGAGACTAAATGCTGAGAAAAGCACTTTAAGCCGTTGGTCCCAGCTGTAGTAGTTCTTCAATAGTCCTTTATGTGTAAAGAACCTCAATAGTCTGACAACCAGTCTTGCCAAAGGGGTATTTTGTCACCCAGTAACTGGTGGAGCTCAGATAGGCATGTAAGACAATTACCTGAATGTGGTTAGCGACTAACCTGGTGTCAAAGTTTGACGATTCAAAAGTGCCTGTAATTGGTTTATTTGAAATAGATGGTTTGAGTTTGAGGAGAGTCGAGCCTATTGATTGCTATATTGTGCCCTGTTGACATAATTTGGATTTCAACTTTTTTTTTGTTTGTTTTTATCTTTGAGCCACCCGTGTAGTTGTTATTACATAATAAAAATCGTACCACAGCTATCTAAGAGCGGAAAGATGACCTATTCAATCAGTTTGCTCTCTAGACCTAAGTTGATCTACATAGTTAAGAAGTTAATCAGTAACAATTAAGGTTTTATTTGCTCTGTGTGTTTAAACGATCGTCGCCTTGACGTATGGTAGAGATAAACTACGATAACATGGCGCGCCAAATTACTATAATAATAAAAATAAAGTTAACTCATCAAAAAATGTAAGTAGGTACAGTGTTACAATTTCAGAGAACCACAAACTAAGCGTGCTTGTATCTTGTGGCTCGGCAGTGCGAATTTAAAAATAAAGGTTACGTTACAATTTGTCGATGATATAGTATAATATTTTTACTTATTCGATGTTTGTTGACACATCCTTACGAAAGAGTTTGTATGTAGTTGTAAGTATTTGTCTTCTGTAGCAGGCAGCAACATGCATTGTGAGTCTTGGTGGCGCTTTGTAATTGTTTTCACAAATACTTTCAAACGTTTTGAATTTTGCAGGGGTGGGCCATGTTATCGTAGTTTATCTCTACGCTTTATCTCAGAGATTGCTACTGCGATCCTTGGGGAATACGTATGTAGGTAAGTTTGTCGTAAAACGTTATTATGTTTCGTGTATTTTCGAAAAATTATTACCGGCGCATTTAATTTGGGGAGATCTGGCTACGATGAAAGCCTGTCCAAAGGTCTGTGTCTAACATTAGACTTCAAATGACTGGATATATTGATTGATGTATAGCACAACGCATTAACATCTGCCTGTAGGTCTATAGTAAAGGAAACCTTGATGACACTGACTAAAGAGTCCGTAGAGTTTCTTTCCCATTCTTCTCTATAGCTGCCCACTACGTTTTGGCATTCAAAAGTATTTGTGATTGGTTTATCTATATATATATATACAGATAATAAAACAGTAAAAAAACTGTGTCTGTACATTGAATATATTAAAAAAAAAATAATTGAGGGGGGTTTAGAAACAGTAATAGAGCATGAATCAAAAAAAAAAAAATTGTCTGTTTGTCTGTTTGTTTGTACACGCTAATCTTCGGAACTACTGGACGGATTGGAATGATTTTTTTTTGTTGTATGGGTATTAAGTCTGGGCAACATATAGGCTATAATTTATCTTGGAAACTTGAACACCTGATGCAGAACCGCAACAGACCAAACTAAACTATAAGAGATACAAAAATGATACCTTAGCAAAAATTGTTCCACGTGATTAGCATTTTCTGCTGAGAGAATAAATTTGAAGATCTGGAACACCTGATGTGGAACTCCAAGAGCCCAGCTACACTGTAACATATATAGGAATGACGTCTTAGCAAAAGTTGTTCGGTCTAATGGGCATTTCCTGTTGACTTATAAAAATCGAAGATCTGGAACACCTGTTGTGGAACTCCAAGAGCCTAGCTACACTATAACATTATATAGGAATGACGTCTTAGCAAAAGTTGTTCGGTCTGATGGGCATTTTCTGTTGACTTATAAAAATCGAAGATCTGGAACACCTGTTGTGGAACTCCAAGAGCCTAGCTACACCATAACACATATAAGAATGACGTCTTAGCGAAAGTTGTTCAGCCTGATGAGCACTCTCTGTTGATGTATAAAAATTGAAGATCTGGAACACTTGTTGTGGAACTCCAAGAGCCTAGCTACACCATAACACATATAGGAATAACGTCTTAGCACAAGTTGTTCAATCTGATGAGCACTCTCTGTTGACTTATAAAAATCGAAGATCTGGAACACCTGTTGTGGAACTCCAAGAGCCTAGCTACAACATAACACACATAGGAATGACGTCTTTGACGTCTTTGTTGTTCAATATGATGGGCATTTCCTGTTGACTTATAAAAATCGAAGATCAGAAACATCTGATGTGGAAATCAAAGCTATCACTAATTTTACTGTGTAATATATAATATGGGAGTACCTGCACGCGGTGAAGGCGGTAACAGTTTAGGACTGATTTTCGATGACGATGGTATATCATTGAAAATTTGACTCTACTGGCCAAAACTCCTATTTATTTTTTGAATATGCCTTCGGGCTTATGTTGTTTGAGTGTTTAATTTCCTTTTCCATTTATCTTCGTGACACTGTAGCCTACCCGGTAACGCAGGGGAGCAGTCATTTTAATTTAGATTTTTATTGATCAGGTATCTTCACAATAAAACTATGACCATGCCTAGAAAGAGGTCAAATCTTTCCCAATGTTCCAAGAGAGCTAAAAGATTGAGGATCATAAGATCCCAAGAATCTACCGAAGAGCGTCAGGAGAGACTTGATGTTGTTCGAGAACATTAGGCTGCAACTCGCTCCGTGGAAACCTCTTCGGGTCGCGAAGCACGCCTGCGTTCTCAGCGTATTCATTAGGTCTCTAGAGACCAGTGAAGAATATGATGCGCGACTGACCGCTGATCGTGAACGTCATGTATTGTCTCGCGAGTCAGAGACGTTCACGGAAAGAGAATTACGCTTGAGTTCCAAGCGTATCTACGCATCGACTTCTAGGTCTCTAGAGGAGGAATATAATAATGCGGTTACCAAAATGAAAACGATGACAAATGGACTGTATGTTTTGGTGGTTGTTGGAATGAAATAAAACTAAAGCTCAGTGTGATAAAAGATTTAAATGGGAAAAATGATAAAAAATAACATAAATGGCGACCCCGTTGTCGCTGGCATAAGCAACAGGCTCCGCGTACGAAGTCGCGGGCAGAAGCTAGTTTTAAATAAACGCTTTTAGTTTGATTGATCCATTATCGAATCTAGGGCCTCTGGAGTTTCTCTTAATGATTAATGTCCTACCAAACGTTGTGCAAGATGCTAATTGTTTATTGTTTGCCGATGACCTCAAGCTTTATCTCCCCATCACAAACGTGAATGACTGCGAAAGACTGCAGAGAGATATAGCCAGAGTGGTAGCTTGGAGCAAGAGTAATCTCCTGCAGTTTAACGCATCCAAGTGTGTGACCATAAGTTTCTCACGCGCACGCGCACCCATCACGCATGTTTATATGGTCGACGGAGTGCAGATGGATAGGGCCACTGAAGTCAGGGACTTAGGAGTTTGTTTTACCACTGGCCTCACATTTCGTGATCATATAGTTAAGGTGTGCAAAAAAGCATATAGAAACTTGGGACTTGTGCTTCGAATGGTTAAAGGCTTCACAAATATTAAGGCTATAATGGCATTATATAATGCTTTAGTAAGAAGTCAACTAGAATGTAATGCAGTTATCTGGGCTCCACATGAAACTAAGTATAGCCTTATGTTGGAGCGAGTACAGAATAAATTTATTAGGTACAAATATATGAAGGAATACGGGGTATATCCATTTTACCCATTGATGTATCCAACTCTATTTGTCTTGGGAATGGTCGGATATAATGAACTAAGGGTCAGGAGGCAACTCACACTAGTGACTTATATCTTTAAGGTAATAAGAGGGAAGATACACAATGCGGATATATTGCGAAGGGTAAAGCTAGTCGTGCCTGACGGGTATGTGGGTCGACGTCGTCTGCCGCGGTTGCTGGTGGAACCGCGCGCGCGAACTAACTTGCTGCGCGAGGCGCCGCTCACGAGCGCGCTCCGCACTCTCAACCTCATTGCTGAGGATTTGGATATATTCTGTTGCGCTTTGGGTGAATTCACAAGAACAGCCACGTATAAAATTTGTTATGCTAAGAGCAATTGAACGATGTATGGTATTTTAGATAGGTTATAATTTAAGGTCTTGTTATGTACCTAAGTAAGTTAATTGTAAGTGTGCTACAATATCGCATTGGGTCTAGCCTGTAAAGATATTTGTATGTTTAAATAAATAAATAAATAATAAATAAATTATCACAGAGCTCGAAACAATCAATCTGCCTTTTCCCAACTATGTTGATCGGCTTCCAGTCTAACCGGATGCAACAGAATACCAGTATTTTACATGGAGTGACAACCTATCTGACCTTCACAACCCAGAAACTAGGTAAAACGATACCCCTTGGTAAGACTGGCTATCAGATTTAAAACACTGAACGAATTGAGCTGAAAGGCACACAGACAATTCACTCCCTGAAGGGGTGTATCAGGGATTTAAAATAGGATAGATTCTGGCTTTTATCTTGGTCAGAGGAGGATTATTTTTAGTCTTAGTGTAAGATTATATAATGTAGTACTTAACGGTTTGTAAGTTTGTAAATAAATGTCACTCTACTCTAGGATAGTTGGGTCTTACTTAAGAATACTGTGTTATCTTTAAGACGTCTACGCAAACAAAGTCACGGGCAGAGGCTAGTTATAATATGTTTTGTCTACCACCTTAATTATAAGAATTTAAGAACTTCTTGATAGATATAAGATATATGAGAGCATCTGAAAATAACTATGACGTCATATCATAACACATAACAAACCAGTTTTCGCGTTTGTCGAAGTAATTATTTATTTTGTTTACAAACTAAATGACCGACGTAACTATATAAGACGACCTATTTACTCAAGATGGACAGAGCAATAAAATAGCTCAAGCATATTGCTCGTGTTTTCTGCCATAAAAAAAGTAAATTAGTAGCCATGAAGTTGTTAATAGCTCTGTGTTTATTGGCATTTGTTGCTATGTCAGCTGCTAAACCTCAGTCAAGAGGCTGTATCTACGTTGAGGGAAGATGTAAGTCTATCAAAAATCTTCTATATACTTACTTTTCTAGCCACTCGCGTCTGCTTCTCACGGCGGGAAGAAGTCGCGAGCAAAGTGCTTGTGCTGTGAATTTTTCATTTGATATAATTTTAGGTTTCATAAACATAACATCACGCCTTTATCCCGTAGGGTAAGGCTGAGGTCCGTCACTTCGCCAGTTATGTTTGTTGTTACGTCAAGTCCTATACAGGGTTATTTGAAAAACACCAGAAACCTCTTAAGAGGTCATTGTACTCATCATTATGAACAACTTTTACTATGGGACCAAACCTGAAATCGCGAAAAAAAAATCAGCTGTTCCTTACATTTTGACGAGTTATACGAACATAAAATGTAGGGAACAGCTGATATTTAGCTGATTTGTAGTTGGCAACTAGCTTCATCTTTCTGACTGACCTTTTTATTACAATTCAAAAGTGCCTGTATTTGGTTTATTTGAGTAGATGCTTTGAGTTTGAGTTTGAGGAGAGTCGAGTCTATTGCTATATTGTGCCCAGGAGACATCATTTGGGTTGCAATTTTGTTTTATTTTTTTTTTTGTTTTTATCTTTGAGCCACCCGTGTAGTTGTTATTACTTAGGTATAAAATTCGTACCACAGTTATCTAAGAGCGGAAAGATGACCTATTCAATCAGTTTGCTCTCTGGACCTAAGTTGTTATACATAGCTGGCACTCTTTGGGAAATAACAAGTTAATTAATTCAAACCCAAAGCATTTATTTCAAATAAATCAATTACAGGCACTTTTGAACTATCAAGGGCTCCGTCAGTCAGAATGAAACTGCCCATTCCAAAGCAGTAGGTAATCAGTTTAGATTAAGGTTTTATTAGCTATACAGTGTGTGTTTTGAATGGAGCGACTGCCTATCTGACCTCCACAATCTACTAACTGGGTAATATGATACCCCTTGGTAGGACTGGCTGTCAGATGTAAAACACACACTGAACGAATTGGGCTTTTTTTTTAAGGCTGGGAAATCATCCAATGATGCTCCCGCTCTGGGTGGAGCGCAAGGGATTGTAAGAATCTTACTGACTAAAACCCATCCATGTTCCTTCCGTAGCCCCTTATGTTCCGGGGTAGCGGTAACCCTTTCGTACAATTCCGCTTGCTGGATGACACACTGACACTTGGCATGACGGATTTCTTAAAATGCAATAACTAAAGGGGTGTATCAGGGATTTAACCGGGAGGGCCCGTTTGAACATGATGTACCTTTCCTAACAGCAGCGCACCGGCGCGCGCGCGTCGTTACCGCTTTGTTACAAGATCAGTTTTTATTTACAAAGGATGGTTGCGTTTTACTCTGATAAGTAAGCTATTTAGTTTGAAAACAAAGAACTAATTTTTGGTGTTTTTTATTTGTATACCGTATCGAATTAATACTAAACCATCATTCTCCTGCCCTTATCCCAATTTATTTGGGGTCGGCGCAACATGTCTTCTTCTTCCATACTTCTCTATTAGTCGTCATCTCTATAGTCACTCCCTTTCTAGCCATATCATCTTTCACACAATCCATCCATCGTTTCTTTGGTCGCCCTCTACTTGTATAGCCATCCACATTCATACTCACAACTTTCCTGACAACATTTTCCTCATTCCTCCGCATAACATGCCCATACCATGACAACCGATTTCCACACAACTTTTCGGTCACCGGTGTCACTTTCAGACTTCCTCTTATATACTCATTACGTATTCTATCCATTCGCGTAACACCACACATCCCTCTTAGCATTCTCATCTCAGCTGCATGCAATTGTCTTTCATTCATTCCTTTTGTGGCCCAACACTCTGATCCATACAAGACGGCAGGTCTAATCATGCTTTTATAAATCTTCCCCTTAAGTTTAAGGGGAATGCGGGAGTCACAAATTGTTCCCGTAACCTGCCGCCATTTCATCCACCCAGTGTTAATTCTATGCTTAACAGTCCGATCTATTTCGCCATCGCTTTGCACAAGTGAACCGAGATACCGAAAGTAGGAGCAAACTGGGAGAAGCGCGCCATCAAGCGCTATGACTCCAGAACTGGAGAGACCGCCGAAATCGCAGAACATGTACTCAGTTTTGGTTCTGCTGATTTTCAAGCCAACAATCTCCAGTTTCCGTTGCCATTTCTCCAGTCTGCTCTGGACCTCAGGTCCATCTTCACCGACAAGAACGATGTCATCGGCAAATAGCATGCACCATGGTGCCTCTTCCTGTATGTCCACCGTTAGAGCATCCATAATCAAAAGGAAGAGGTAAGGGCTTAAAGCCGACCCCTGATGCAAGCCTACCGCCACATTGAACTTGTCGGTGTTGCCAGCAGCCGACCGAACGTAGGTACGGGATTGGCTGTACATAGCACGAATTAACTCTACATACTTCCCGGGCAAACCTTTCTCTTTCAAGGCCCACCACACGACATCCCGAGGTACCCTATCATACGCTTTCTCTAGATCAATGAACACCATGTGCAAGTTTTTGTGTGCACGTCTGTACTTCTCGCACAATTGGCGGAGTGCAAAAGTGGCGTCCACTGTTCCTCGACCTGGCATAAACCCAAACTGGTTTGGGGTAATCTCACTCTCCTCTCGCAATCTTTTCTCGATTATTTTCTCCCATACCTTCATACTATGGGACATGAGCTTTATCCCTCGATAATTGTTGCAGTCCTGTACATCACCTTTATTCTTGAAGATGGGCACTAGCGAACTATTGCACCATTCTTGTGGGATCACTCCTTCTTGCAACAACTTATTGAAGAATAAAGTCAGCCACATACATCCATCTTCTTTTAAACATTTCCATACTTCTACTGGTATATCATCTGGGCCCAAGGCCTTTCCATTCTTCATACTTTGAACTGCCTTTCTTACTTCGTCCATGCTAATTTCCCTTACCAGACCCATATTTGCTTGTACCTCATTGAGCACACCATTCCATTCATTCTCTTCGTTCATTAGCTTTTCAAAATACAACTTCCATCGTTCTTTTATTTCGTCATCTTTGGACAGAACCTTACCAGCATCGTCTTTCATACACTTAATCTGAACTATGTCTCTCGTTCTTCTTTCTCTTGCTTTTGTAATCCGGTATAGCTCCTTCTGGCCTCTTGGGCTGTCCAGTGAGTTATACAACTCCTCCTGCGCCTTAGCCCTGGAAACTGCTACCGCCTTTCTTGCCTTTCTCTTCCATTCTTTATAAATTCGCTTCTTATCATCTTTCAAATCATTATTCCCGATTTCTACACCCTGCCATTCTTTAAACGCAACTTTCTTCCCTTTTAGCATCATTTGCACGTCTTCATTCCACCACCATGTATCCTTTTCTATCACACCTTTCCCTTTCGATTCTCCAAACACATCTTTTGCTACTCTCCTTATACAATCCGCCATCTCTTTCCAACATTCGTTCACAGTTTTCCCTTCCATATCCTTCATTTCAATCATTTTATCTACTACTTGACTCTTAAACATACTTGCACATTCCTCTTGTTCTATCATACGCCATCTGGTTTTGGGTGGGGGCCGTTCTTTGTTCCTACTGGACGAGACACTGACTTTAAGCTCCATAATTATTAGTCTGTGTTGTGAGACTAAGTCTTCGCCTGGCAGCACTTTACAGTTTTTGACACATTTTAGGCTGTTCCGTCTAACCAGCAAGTAGTCAATTTGTGTCGCGTGGCGGCCACTTTTATAGGTAATAAGGTGTTCATTTTCCTTTTGAAACCACGTATTTGTTATTGCCAGGTTGAAGGCAGAAGCAGCTTGCAGCAGTGTCTCGCCATCAGTATTACGGTCGCCGTATCCCCAACCGCCATGCACTCTCTCATACCCATCCTTCTGTCTTCCTACATGCCCGTTAAAATCACCCCCCACATACACCTCTTCACTCTCTGGTACATCCATCATCACACGATCGAAGTCCTCCCAAAATTTCTCTTTTACACTATCCTCACATCCTGACTGGGGTGCATACACACTAACTATATTCAGCACAAAACTCTTCACAATAACTTTAATAGCTATTACTCTATCACTCACTCTCTTTACATCTACCACACATTCTTTCAACTCACTATCCAAAACTATACCCACACCATTTCGCTTGCCATCAGATCCACAGTAATAAAACTTATATCCTTCCCCTATCTCTCTAGCCTTTGCACCCTTCCATTTTGTCTCTTGCAGACACGCAATATTCAGTCGTCGCCTTTTTAAAACATCTGCTAATTCTCTTCCTCTTCCAGTCATCGTACCTACATTCCAGCTCGCGCACCTCAATCTTACTTCTCTCACACTCCGAGCTTGCGTCTTACGTCGCACCCGCCCGTTCTGGTGCGACAACCCTTGTCCATTTCCCGCAGGAGCCGGGTGCTGCCCCTGCGCGTCGCCTGTGGGGTACGCCCTAGTCCTATCGCGCATTCCAATCATACTATCCATGTTGCAATACGTTTTGGCATAGTTTTACAGTCGGCCGCCTGCCTGACACCAACCCTCCTTGGGAATGCTTTCGTGGGTGGATTACCCGCCACCGCGCGGGTGACCCAAGGTGCTAAATTGTATGCACTAGGTCTCAAACTCCCTTAGTCGCCTTTTACGACACCCACGGGAAGAAATGGGATGGTGCTATTCTTTATCCGGCACCACACAGACACGAATTAATACTAAACACGTGTAGTATACGTAATGTAACTTAATGACCCTCTGTCATATATCAACTCTGTATTGTGTATCTTTATGACGTCTACGCGAACGAAGTCACAGGCAGAAGCTAGTTTTTATATGTTTTGTCTATCACCTTAATTATAAGAATTTAAGAACTTCTTGATAGCTATAAGATATAAGATATATGAGAGCATCTGAAAATAACTATGACGTCATATCATAACACTTATCAAACCAGTTTTCGCGTTTGTCGAAGTAGTTATTTATTTTGTTTACAAACTAATTGACCGACGGCGACGTTACTATATAGGACGACCTATTTACTCAAGATGGACAGTGCCATAAAATAGCTCAAGCATATTGCTCGTGTTTTCTGCCATAAAAAAAGTAAATTAGTAGCCATGAAGTTGTTAATAGCTCTGTGTGTATTGGCATTTGTTGCTTTGTCAGCTGCTAAACCTCAGTCAAGAGGCTGTATCTACGTTGAGGGAAGATGTAAGTCTATCAAAAACCTTTTATATACTTACTTTTCTAGTCACTCGCGTCTGCTTGTCACGGCTCTGAAGTCTTTCAAACTACTCTCTACTCTACATTAACATTATAAAGCTAAAGAGTTTGTTTGTTTGAACCACAGAACAGTTAAAGAGGTTAGAGGGGCCTTGTGGGCGGGACAGGCGCGCCACACATTTGCGCGGGCGCTCAAAACCCAACCGAAATTAGAATCACCGGTCAACAGTCACGCTCTTATTGTGAAAGCGTTCAATTCTCCGCGGAAAAAAAGAATTATGCCGTCTTGCCCAATTATAACGTGTCGGAAAAGAAGTCAGGAGTGTAATGTGGCCCGAGGAGGGATTTCTTTTCACCGGTAACTCCAAAAACCTTAAAATACGAGTGATATTTGTAATTATTACAAAAGTATTATGTAGTTTGTAGACAAAAACGATAAAATCGCATTCAGATGCAAAATTATACATTGCTTGCATTACATTGGTACGATCTTGCGCGACGTGAGCGGTCGCGCAATGTATTGCGTTCACTGCGAACGTCGCGTGCGTCGATCCAAAGCTTCAATTCTGGGAAATCTATGCGCGTCGATAGTGTTGTACCAAATTGTAAACAATGTCGATAATAAGATGTGTATACGAATGATTATTGTCAGTAATATAACAATTAAAATAACATTGTTTATATTAACACCAATTATTGTATAATGTGGATTATTAATATAGTTTCTTAGTTGGTTTTTCGTCTAAAATCTAATTTACGATGCAAACACTTTTTTTTTTAATTTTACAAAAGATCCAGCTACAAGAAAACTGTGGTTTGAAGCAACTGGTAGAATTGAATGGATACGTACTAAATGTAGCACAATTTATGTTTGCAACATTTTGCAGAAAATGATTATGTAACGCGGGTGAAACCGGCGGGCACAGCTATTATTAATAAATTAACATTCTACAATTAATAAATACTTTTTCACGGAGTAGTTCACAATAAATTAATTAGATTATATTATGTTAATTCGACTTAGCATTCGATATGGACGTGAAATTTAAAATTTCTTTATAGTTTTTTTGCATATTGTAGAGTTGTTTTACGTTTTATGTTATTCAAAATACTATTTTTTTTTCTTTCATTATTATGACGTAAAACAGAGCTGCAACGAGCATAAAATTAAAGAAAATTAAAATTTCCCGTCAGTATCGGATGTTCCCCCTTAATTTAACTTTGATTTAAGTTTATTTATATGTAACTAGCACTTTGCCCGCGGCTTCGCTCCCGTGGTCTTTCCCGTGGGACCCGTTATTTTTCCCGGGATAAAAAGTAGCCTATGTAATATGTTACTACTCCTAGAAAACTAAGCTTTCCAACGGTGAAAGAATTTTTTAAATCAGTCCAGTAGTTTTTGAGCCTATTCATTACAACCAAACAAACAAACAAAGTTTTCCTCTTTATAATATTAGTATAGATTAGGAAGTTATTCGTACCGTATCTACAACATGAAAAAATGCAAAACTTTAATTAACTAAACTACAGTAATTTTATCGATATGATTAATCGACCTTTTGGTAGCCGTAACATATATGAGAAATAAATTGCTTTTACACGTGTGTGAGTGTACGTCCAGAGCAGTATTTGCGTTAGTGTGACAACCAATAGTAAACACGCGATCTAAGTGCGTGTGGTTTATTTGTGTGTGTAATGCGCGTACGTATTATCTCTTGCTTGTAGTGGAGAGACAAGAGTGGGAGACATGCGGCGACACGCGTTCTAATACAAATCAGGAACTACTTCCATTCTAACCTCTTTATCTGCTCTGTGGTTTGAACGCGCTAATCTACGCGCCAATCTTTGACTAGCTGAAGTGATTAAACTTTTGGATATATTTGATAGAATTTTTGTATGCAGGCTGGGGACAGCATCAGATATACGCAGTTTGATTTATGATTGTATTGTAGTCTTCACTTTGTATACAATACCCCTTCCCGCCTCAGAATAAATTATCTTAGTGATGTTGAAAACAACATCAAAATTCGTTATGTAGATTAAAAGAACAACGCGGTCATGCAGCCGCGAAAAGTGACTTTATCGTAGAACTAGCTTTTGCCCGCTGTTTCGCTCGTGTTATAATAGAATTTAACAATCAATTCGGGTTGTACTCTACTTGTTGTGTGGTCGTTGTCATGGGCTGAGAACGAAACGTACACGTGACGCCATCTATTATCATAAGAACGTTATTGTTGGTTTCCTAGGGAACAGTCCTTTTTTTCGGAATTAAAGGTATCATAAGTCCGTTTCTGTACACCTGACAACGTATGTGCAAAATTTCAGGATGATCGGCTCAGTTGTTTAGGCGTGAAAAGGTAACGAACAAACTGACAAACTTACTTTCGCATTTATAGTAGTAGTTTATTTTGACCTTATCGGTCATAGTAGGTATCAATGAATAAATACATATAAGAACATTACAATAACCTATTTACTCAGTTTACTCAGAGAATTAAGTTAGTTAAATTGTTGCGTACTTTTTGGTGAAAAATAAACAGTAGAAAATTATAACTATGAAAGTTTTAGTTGCTCTAAGTGTTTTGACAATCGCCGCCTTGGCGTATGGTACGCCATACCCCAGAGATTGCTACTACGACGATAACGGATTATGTAAGCGTATTTAAAAATCAGTGTTATATTCTTCTTCGAGGAGCTCGTGGCTAAGTAATGACAGCCGTAAGGACGATTCATCAGGTTAAGCTACGCTTATCCAGGTTGGTCCGTGGATGGGTGTCTTGTGACGTGAAGCTGTTGCTCCCGGCTATCATTCGTGCGTTTTTGACAGTCGTTACGGGTTGTTAGAAGCCCGAAAGTCTGACAGCCAGTCTTACCAAGTCTACCTATCGTATTACCCAGTTACTCTGTCTTGTGGATATCACATACGCAGTAAAATACTGGTATTCAGCTGCATTCGGTCAGGTTGGAAGCTGACCCCAACGTAGTTTACAAAAATTATAAACGCATTTGTTACGCTTTCATGCAAAAACTACTGAACGTATCTAGATGAAATTTGGCACAGGCCACAGAGATAGATTATAGTCTGGAATAGTACCATAACCGTGGAATAATTTTCTACTTACAATCGGGCCAAACCGCTGACAAAAGTGAAAAATATTATTTTTTTTATTAAAAAAAAAAAAAAAATTATATTGCACTTTCTGCTGGAGCAGACTGTTCATAATATGATAACTTCATGAGAATTGACTATTTGAATCGGTCCAAAATAAAATATGAAATCACATACACAAAAGACCGCTTGTCTTAAAAACTTCCATCACCGTACAGAAATTGAATATTATGCGAAAATGTAATTGTAAATTGCATTTAATGCTAATAAGTATTCCATTTGATTCTAAAAATCTGTGACGTCACATTGTTATATTTCATACAAATTGCGCGTTTTGACAATTCATAAAAAGTAACGTTATTGACAACCCATTCAAATACCCAATTGCTCTACTAGAAGGAAGGAAGGCATTTAAGATTTTCATATTACAGGCATAAAACAAAAGAGACACATAAAAAATATAATAATTATGAAAAAATACTTAAAAAATGCATTGTGTGGTCAAAGAAGAATATTAATAAAAAATTGATTAACCAGGCAAATAACAAAGGCAAAGCTACTTGGAGCATAATAAAAGATAAAAATAATAGTATTAGGGCAGTAAATAGTATAACATCACTACAAAAAAACGGTGAACAGATTCAAGAACCTACTAAAATAGCATCAACGTTCAATGAATTCTTCATCGATATTGCCAATAATCACAGCCCTAGCGTTTCGAATAAACAACGTCAAACTCAAACCCAGATAAATAATGAATCAATTTTTGTCAGACCAACTACAGAACAAGAAATCATTAATACAATAAAATCATTAAATAACACCAAGGCAGTAGGATATGATTCCATCTCCACACAGATAATTAAGGCAAGTGCTCACGTGTTAGCTCCTATTCTTAACCATATAATACAAAATTCATTGACACAAGGAATATTTCCCGAGAATCTAAAGCATTCCGTAGTTAAGCCTTTATTCAAAAAAGGGGATCGAAAAGAGCCAAACAACTATCGCCCAATCACACTTGTCCCTGTGCTATCAAAAATTTTTGAAAAAATATTTTACAACCGACTTGAAAGCTTTTTAAACAAGCATAGTATTCTAAAACAGGAACAAAACGGTTTTCAACATAATAAATCAACATCTTTAGCAGCATTCACCCTAATTAAAAAAATCACAGAATATCTAGACGAAAAAATTCCGGTTGTAGTAGTGTTTTTTGATATGAGTAAGGCATTTGACTTTGTGGATCATAGCACATTATTAAACAAATGTGAAAAATATGGTATCCGTGGTGTCGCTCTAGATTGGATAAAGAGCTTTCTAACAGGTCGTCAACAATGTGTTGAAGTGACTAATTTAAATAAAAATCTTGAGTCCACTGTTTATAGGTCCGCTTATAAACTAAATAAATGTGGCGTACCACAAGGAAGCGTTTTAGGTCCATTGTTATTCTTACTTTACATTAACGATTTACCCGAATTAATAAACTACAATAGTGTACTGTTTGCTGATGACATTTCTGTTATAGTGCCCAATAACAATAAAAATTCAACTCACGAAAATAAAATAAACGAAGCGGTGCACTCTGTAATACAATGGCTTGAATCCAATAACCTATGTGTAAATATAAATAAAACAAAATTCATTAAATTTACTACTTACAAAAGCAAACAATTCGACAATATTAACATAAAAATAAAAGACAAAGATATAGAAGAAACGGAAAGTATAAAATTTTTAGGTATAACATTAGACAAATTTTGTAATTGGAAAGAACACATTAGTAATGTATGTGGTAATTTGAATAGATTTGTGTACGCTTTAAGAAAACTTCGTATTGTATCAGACGAAAAAACAGCCCGCATAGCATATAGTGGATATGTTGAATCAATTTTACGATACGGTCTTATAATATGGGGTAATTCAACAGACAATGACAGAACTTTTATTGTCCAAAAGAAATGTGTAAGAGCTATTTGCGGTGTCGGTCCACTTGATTCTTGTAGGCCTTTATTCAAAAAACTGAAACTACTTACCTTGACCGGCATGTATTTGTATGAGGTATCGGTTTTTGTAAGGAAGCATAATGAATTCTTTAGTTTCAAAGGTGACAATTACACTAAACAGAGACCAAGAGATGCAACAAAAATATTGATTCCGTTTTGCAATACTAGATTAATTAAAAATAATGTTTACCATATGTGCATAACTATCTTTAATAGACTACCAAAAAATATAAGAGAACTCCCATTTAAATATTTTAAAGTTAAACTGCGAAGATGGCTAACAGATAATTGTTTCTATAATATACAAGAATTCATGCAGCATAAAGAAACATTGTTATTTTAAAATAGGTAGATATTTAATAAATAGGTATTATATTAATAGATACAGAAAATTGTTATGTTTGTTATAGTTGTTTTGTTATTTTATAATACTTAGAACATATTTTATAGTTTTATAGTAACTACCTACCTGGTATTAATGTACTACAAACTAATTTGCATGCCCTAAACAGGCAAAATATGGATTGTGCATAAACCACCAATTTTTACAACTGGTAAAACCTGTATTTTCTGCAAATAAATAATTCTTATTCTTATTCTTATTCTAGAATCGTGTAGCACCGTTGCATCGAGCCTGTCTCCCGGAGGCTTTTTTTTTTTTTTTTTTTTTAAGGCTGGGAAATCATCCAATGACTGCTCCCGCTCTGGGTGGAGCGGAAGGGAGTGTCAGACTCTTACTGACTAAAACCCATCCATGTTCCTTCCGTAGCCCTTTATGTTCCGGGGTAGCGGTAACCCTTTCGGACAATCCCGCTTACCCGGCAGGCTTGGCCCTGAGGGGCCCCTTCATATGCTGACATCTCTTTGAGGCGCGCGTGGAACATATACGCGCCGTACGGCACGGGTCTGGTGCTGATCGGACGGTGAGTCACCCATTACTCACCGCCCGCAGGCCCGCGCCTACGGTGGCCGGGAGTCGTCACGTGGCTCCCGACGCCCGGAGCGTCTCCCGCGGCGGCTGGGACGGGAGGACCTTTCTCTCTCCCATCCCGCCTCCTCCTTCGCGAGCATAACTTTTTCGCAGAAGGAGGTGACTGCCTCCCACTCCCTCTCGCCCCGGACCATGGCTTGCACCAGGGCCGGGCGCGAGAGGTCGCCGCCGCCGATCGCCTCTACGAGGACACGGCGGTGCTCCGCCCAAGCGGGGCAGGTTTGCACCGTGTGCTCTACCGTGTCCTCTGGGCGATCCTCGCAGTGGTGATCTCCCGGAGCCTAAGTCTTGAACAGTTTTAATTTTTTTACTTTTTATCTTTTAGGCTGATGCAATAGTCGTTGAGGTCAACAACCTCATTTTTTTGCTAAAAAAGGAGCACACGTTTACAAAACAAATCAGTTGATTAGAGGCACGTGCCGGCAGACATTAGGTGTCAATCTGAATACCTATACAGGGTGACTGGAAAATAGTGGCGGAGCCGTTAAGGGGTGGTAGTCTAGGGTTATTCTGACAGATATCTTTAGGAGACCTACCGTCCTTACTTAATCCTTTCCAAGATATTCCTACTTAAAGAGTGTAACCCAAAAATTCGTACAAAAAATTTTCAAATAGTAATAAATTCTAAAAAAAAAGTGATTTTGGCCTACTTTTTTTTGTTTTGCAACAAAGATATTCTAAATAAGTAATATTAATTGTTAAATTTCCGCGACTGTCATTATTTTATGCAAAAACTGCTAAACAAAAACGGAAAATGTAAAGAAAATACTTTCATGGCTGATAAAACATTAATTTTCTTTAAAAAGTCACCCTTTATTATTACGTACAAAATAATTAAAAAACTTCTACGTTTCGTTCCCTTTCAAATGAGATATTAAAATCCAAAATCGGTTAAGGAACCATCAAGATAAAACTAATAATAAAAATGAAAGAAAAAACCAAACTACTGAAGAATAAAAATTTATTGAATAAAAAACTGTCTACAGTTCATTTTCGAAGTGCCCACCATTATTTCTAATACAAGCTCGTGCTTCTTACGACACCCGTTTTTACGACCCTTGAGTCTGTAAGCTCCCTTTGTATTTCCTGCGCTGCGTTGATTATTCTGTTGCGCAAGTCTTCAACGTTTGGTACAGGGACGTCAGTGGCATAAACCAAAGTTTTCATTCGACCCCACACGAAGAAGTCCATGGGTGTGAGGTCGGGGCTACGTGCCGGCCATGGTATTGGACCACCTCTACCTATCCATCGGTCGGGGAAGTGTTGGTCTAGCCAACTTCTCACAGCTAGCCTAAAATGCGCCGGACAGCCATCATGCATGAATATCATGTTTTGCCTCGTTTGTAGCGGCACATCTCCCATTAATTCAAAAAATACATTCCTCAGAAAATTTTCATATTCAACCCCATCGAGGTTTTGCGGTAGGAAATGTGGTCCAATCAAGCTGTTATTAATTATACCCATCCACACATTTAAATTAAACCTTCTCTGTGAACCTTTTTGTCTTTTCAGGTGTGGATTACCCATGGCTCGTTCACTCCAGTAATGAGCATTATGGTAATTCGTAATACCGTCCTTATCAAACTTGGACTCGTCAGTCCATAAAATTCTTCTGAGATAATTTCTATCTTCAACGTCCGCATTTATTAAAAATCTGCAAAACTGCATTCTTCTTAAAGGGTCCCCTTCTTCTATGGCCTGAACAGGTGTGTAATGGTAAGGATGGAGGTCATTTTCGTGAAGAGTGTACCACACCTTCCATTGAGAGCGTCCCATACGGCGAGCTATCATTCGGGTAGACAGCGTTGGGTCTCTTTGGAAATAATTTAAAATTTCCTCTTCGTCGTCCCCGACATCCAGTCGAGGTCTACCTGCGTCACCTAAAAACAAAAAAGTTTTTTTTAATTAAGTGTTACTACCATGGCTATTGTTTAGGTTGGTGTGGCTCCGTGCAAAGACCCACGTCGGTTGGACCATAACATAAATCACTTCTGTAATTTTAAATAAAATGTAGGATTGCGTCCGTCGACATAGTGCAATGAGCGTCAACAATGACCGCACAATAAAAATTCTTACGATAAGAAGCTTTACCAAAATCCATCACTTCGACAAAAATAGTAAACAATAATAGCGCGCTGCACTGCAACTTGGTGACGTCACCCATAAGACGCGTAAGTGCGAGAGAGGAAGTGATATCCGTTATCTTGTATGATTTATGGCACCCATCTCTGCGAGTCTTGGCACGGACTAATTTGGACAGCGACATTTGTTTTGCAATCTTACAATTTAAAGGGCACGATAATAAGAGTGATAGGAAAGGTTGATTTTTATAGCTGGACAATTATCGAAAGCGCTAGAACAAAACATTTTTATAGCGCATGTATGGAAACTAGCGGCGGCGCAGTAATGTAAATGTAGAGCGGCCTGTACAGGAAGGAACTACATTTTGTATGGCGAAATCTCTGGTTTGAACATGCTTTAATAATAATAACTTTCTCTTACCTTGGTATCTTACGACGGTTCCGCGCTCTCGCACCCGCCGGAAGGTTCGGGAGAATACGCGGGCATCAGGCAGTCGACGATTAGGGAATACTTCGCCATATTCACGACGAGCTTGTTCAGCGTTTCCTCTGGCAGCTCCGTAATAAAAAAGAATATCTGCGTATTCTTCGTTACTAAACGATGTTCTTCCTGCCATTATTGGTCCGATAAACCACACAGCCAAATCGAAAGGAGTCACAGAAAACAGGGCACAGTCCAAGTTGTCGGGAAGAGAATCAAATACAAAAGTCCAGGAAAAAGCCAAGTCGTTAGAAAAATCAAAACTGAGAGAAAGTAAGCACATCCGAACACAGTAAACCGTAAGAGCGGACTGAGCAAGAAGGAGGGGCAAGCAAGCTCGACTCGTGCGCGTCGACCGAGTCCTTTGTTCTCGGAACAAAGGGCTCTACACGGGCTCTACGGGTTTTTTTCCATTGACCATATCTTCATAGTTCCTAAACCGATTTTGGACTTTAATATCTCATTCGAAAGGGAACGAAATGTAGAAGTTTTTTAATTATTTTGTACGTAATAATAAAGGGTGACTTTTTAAAGAAAATTGATGTTTTATCAGCCATGAAAGTATTTTCTTTACATTTTCCGTTTTTGTTTAGCAGTTTTTGCATAAAATAATGACAGTCGCGGAAATTTAACAATTAATATTACTTATTTAGAATATCTTTGTTGCAAAACAAAAAAAAGTAGGCCAAAATCACTTTTTTTTAGAATTTATTACTATTTGAAAATTTTTTGTACGAATTTTTGGGTTACACTCTTTAAGTAGGAATATCTTGGAAAGGATTAAGTAAGGACGGTAGGTCTCCTAAAGATATCTGTCGGAATAACCCTAGACTACCACCCCTTAACGGCTCCGCCACTATTTTCCAGTCACCCTGTATAAAGGTTTTATCAGTTTGTTTGAGGAACTAGTGGTTAAGTAATAACAGCCATATGGGCCGATTCATCTGGTTAAGCTAATCTTGCTGGAGTTGGTCCGTGCATAGGTGACCATCTTTACATAACGAGACTCTTCCGTGTATCGGAAAGCACGTTAAGCTGTTGGTCCCGACTGTCATTTGTGGATCTTTGACAGTCGTTACGGGTCGTCAGAATCCCGAAAGTCTGACATCTAGTCTTACCAAGGGGTATCGTATTACTCAGTTACTGGAGGTCAGATAGGCAGTCGCTCCATGTAAAATATTGGTATTCAGCTTGGTCAGCTGCACCTGGTTTCAAACTCCAACTCAAACTCAAAGCATTTATTTCAAATAAACCAATTACAGGCACTTTTGAATTGTCAAGGGGTCGGTCAGTCAGAAAGATGAAGCTAGTAGGTTAGACTGGAAGTCGACGAAAACCAGGCACATTGATTTTTAGTTTGTAAAAAAAATATTATACTATTATTATATAAATAAGCACTAATCAGAAAATACATAAGGAAAAAAAAATATAAGTAACATAATAACATAGTTAGGAGACGGTTAGGCAGATTTATTTTGAGTATAAAAATATTATATTATTATTTTATAAATAAGCACTAATCATACATAAGAAAAATATACATTAATAACATAATATTTTTATTTTCGAATTCGACATAATATTTTAGTTATGTAATGAACGATACTTTATCTTTGAAGTTTATCGACAGGGTCGCTTAGTAGGTAACAGACAGACATAAATACGATAAGTACTAACAGCCGTAGTATGATAATAATATGAGGTTATAATTACTAACATCTAGTTATTCAAGGTTGTAAACAAGTTTCTACATTTGTAGGCAACATCTAAACTCATATATCAGAAATAAAAACAAAAAATTAAATAAAATATCTTTATTTCAGACCTTTAGCAGTCCATACGTTGTTAGTGGTTAGTAACAGATTGTGCTTATATGCTATGTTAGTGTTATTAGTATTATTTGATTAAACCTATACTTAATTTGACCCAGTGTCTTTGGATGGGGCAGTCTACTCTGCCAACAATCATTTTCAGAATGCTGTTCCGAGTGCTACGCAAACGTTGCAATAAGGAAGCCGCTTTCTTACGCATGACGGCGTGAAAGCCATCCGTATAAGCTGCAGCAAACATTCCCGATGCACTGCAACGTCGCGGCAATCTTAACAGCATCCTGAAAGCGTTGTTGTATTGCACGCGCAGGACGTTGTAGGCTCGGCCCGTATATGACACCCACAGGCCGCCTGTGTAGAAGGACTGATAGAACGCCTTAAATAAACTCACTTTGACATCTGCCGTGCAGCGTGCAAACCTGCGGGCGAGCATATTGCTCCTCACCGCCAACGCCCTGCGCTCGCGCTCTATGTCGCCATCATCACGTAGGTCACTGGTGACCACATGACCAAGGTATTTTAAACTACTCACCACATTGAGTACTACGCCGTTGAGATACACTGGAGGTATACGACGGGGCCGTTGTTTAGATGCCGAAAACACTAACACCTCGCTCTTTTTTGAGTTGTATTTAAGGCCGTGCAACTGCGCGTACGTCTCGCATATCGTGAGTAGCTTCCTCAGTCCACTCATCGATGGACTGAGCAACACCATGTCGTCCGCGTAACTTATGTTATTGACACATATACCGTCTATATGACAGCCGACATGTGTGCTGCTCAGCCGCTCAATAAGTTCATTGACGTATAAGTTAAATAAGAAGGGGGAGGTTAACCCCCCCTGCCTCACACCACATTCCATTTGATACTCATCCGATAGAGTACCGACCCACCTCACCCGATTTGTCTGGTGAGCATACCAGTATCGGAGTAGGGCTGTGTACTCCGCCGGCACACCCATGCCTCTCAACTTGTCCCACAGCACATTATATATCTTCTCTTCTTTTCGTGTGGTTAGTGACTAACCTGGTGTCAGAGTTTTAATGCTGCCTATGGGCCTCTGACTTAGCATCACATGCAAATTGAAATTGAATATAACAGGTCTAAGAGGTAGTGGCAAGTCACTTATCATCAACATCGCTATTAATATTATACGCATGCAAGAAAACTGTAGGCATATAGTTCAACATCAAATCTAAAAGCCGTTTACGAAAACTAGGCTTGAAAACAGCACTTTTTGAACGTCGATATTACATAAGACTGTCCCCAAAACGCCCGTCATCCACCTCCATCCTTATGCTGGGAAGAAGTGGCGCCACAAATTTCTCATCAACACAGCTGTTTATTCAAGAAAGGGTAAGATATAAAGCTGAATTGTTTTAAACACCACCAATCATAAACTAGATAATACATCGTTCGTAAGTCGCGTTGAGTTCTGACTGCCACTGAAGTTATAGTCCTGTAGTGTCCTTTTTTTTTGAGGGTCAAATCATCAAATGGCCCCTGCCGCTCTGGGTGGAGTAGAAAGGAGTATCAGACTCTTACTGACTAAAACCCATCCATGTTCCTTCCTTTGCCCTTTATGTTCCGGGGTCCCGCTGGCTGCAGTGTCCTGCAGTATCATTCTAGCTGTTCTGGCTGGTAGATCGCTGAAAAGCAGTGGGTATCCATAGCACAGCATCATGCTGAGTGGAAACCTTCTCATAGTCACGTGGCCGCAACGTACAGCTGTCGGCTATTTCTGATCCGTTTTTTATTCCAATTATTTTTATCTGTCATGCACGTGTTTCTTAGAAAAATAAATCTATTTGTTTTCTTTCGTCCTCCATGTGTTATTAAGTTTCTAACTCGTTGTTTTTGAATAAGCTCATATGCTTTTAATATTCGGACATTGTTAGTTAGACAATGCATCAATACAGGTGTCTTCAAAATTCCCATCATCGGAATTTTCATTGTACTGTGTCATCATCTGCCTAGCCTTTGCCCAACTTTGTTGGGGTCGGCTTTCAGTCTAACTGGATGCAGCTGAATACCAGTATTTTACATGGAGTGACTGCCTATCTGACCACCACAACCAAATAACTGGGCAATACGATAAATCTTGGTAAGACTGGCTGTCAGATTTTCGGGCTTCTGACGACCCGTAACGACTGTCAAAGATGCACAAATGACACCCGGGACCAACGGCTTAACGTGCTTTCCGAGTCATAGAGGAGTTATGTAAAGATGGTCACCCATCCACGGCCAACCCCGGCAAGCGTAGCTTTACCTGATGGATCGACCTGTGCGGCTGTTAGTAATTAGCCACGAGCTCCTCTTTCATTGTATTGTGTATACATTACAAAGAAAATTACCATGAAGTTAATAGGTGTAACTATTACATAAAACCCATGGTTAACGACTTGATGTTATGGAGGTCAAGTACTGTATGATATCATGGCTTTCCATCCCGACTTATGGAGTAAACAAAGGCTTATGTTACTTATTTAATGTATTATTATAAGTACTGTTTACATAATTACAGTGTTGGCTTAGGTTAAGGTTGGTTCGCACGATCTCCTACGAGGCGGCATGCGCACTGGCCGGATCCCCGCCCTGGGACCTGGAGGCGAAGGTGCTCGCGTCACTGTTTAGGTGGCGCGAGGAAATGCGGTCGCGGGGCGAACGACCGATGCAGCAACAACTGGAGCTGCGTCGGTCACAGCTCCGCGAGGTCCTGGTGGCGGACTGGCGGGACAGGCTCTCACGCCCTACCGCCGGCCTCAACACCATCGAGGCGATCCGACCAGTGCTCAGCGAGTGGCTCGGTAGAAGGCACGGCTCCCTGACTTTTCGGGCGACACAGGTTCTCTCGGGGCACGGTTGCTTCGGGAAGTTCCTGTGTCGCATAACCAGGGAGCCAGACGCTCGGTATCACCACTGCATCGACTGTCAGGAGGACACGGCACGGCATACGCTGGCAGAATGTGCCACATGGCTGGAGCCGCGCCGTGCCCTCATCTCTGAAGTAGGCAGTGACCTGTCGCTGCCGGCCGTCGTTAACGCTATGGTTGGCAGTGAGCAGACCTGGGACGGTGGTATCGTTCTGCGAGGAAGTCATTTCGCAGAAGGAAGCTGCGGAACGGGAGCGGGAGATCACCTCCCTCAACCCGGCCCGCAGCAGGCGCACCGGGCGTTGGAGGAGGGCAGACAATCCCCTCTTCCAGCCCCCTTAATTGGGTTCAGGGGCGACGGACGCGGGGCTAGTCCGTCGCCCCCCACAACATCTGGACCCAAGGCGGCGGCGCGTAGTGTTCCACGCGCGCCCCTCCAAGACGGTACGAGGGGAGTGTCGTACACCTCACTAAGCAGTGGCGGGCCGGCACCACGGGGGTTGCGGAAGTATTTTCAGTTCCCGCGACCCCCGGCGCAGGTGTGAGAGGGAACACCCGGGGTGGTTTTTAGTCAGTAAGAGTCTGACAGACCCCTCCGCCCTCCCCGGGGCGGGGGACATCCATGAGGATTTTCCCCCCGGTTCAAAAAAGCAGACGTCAGTATGACTCTGACACTCTCTTCCACTCCACCCACAGCAGACGTCAGTAAGAGTCTAACACTGTCTTCCGCTCCACCCATACCAGACGTCAGTAAGAGTCTGACACTCTCTTCCGCCCCACCCACAGCAGACTTCAGTAAGAGTCTGATACTCTCTTCCACTCCACCCTCTGCTATGGGTGGAGCGGAAGAGAGTATCAGACTCTACTCGTCAGTTAGAGTCTGACACTCTCTTCCGCTCCATCCACAGCAGACATCAGTTAGACTCTGAGACACTTTCTTCCGCTGCACCCACAGCAGACGTCAGTAAGAGTCTGACACTCTCTTCCACTCCACCCACAGCAGACGTCAGAAAGAGTCTGACACTCTCTTCCACTCCACCCACAGCAGACGTCAGTAAGAGTCTGACACTCTCTTCCACTCCACCCACAGCAGACGTCAGTAAGAGTCTGACACTCTTTCCACTCCACCCACAGCAGACGTCAGTAAGAGTCTGATACTATCTGCCGCTCTACAGCTGGCATTAATCGTCGTAAAGATGAGATTAGAATACAAACATTGGTATTATGATCTTTATTCTTCTTTAATTCTCATAAACTTTCTAATTGTTACAGGCTACAGTGAATGCGAGGAGGGCACTCACTCTTACACCACCGGTTGCGACTTTAAGATGCCAGAAGCCACCTGTGACGAGCCCAACCCTGTACTGGATGAGCGTGGGGGAGCCATCTGCGACTACTCAGACTGCTACTGTGACTCTCCGACCGTCAGGGACTCTGTCAGCGGAAAGTGTGTGAAACCAGAGGAATGTCCCAAGAAAGAGAACGAAACTCCTAAGAAAGAGTAAAAATGCTGTCCTTTTTTGAGAATGTTTCAATGTTAAATGTTGAAATATGCCATATTTGCAATATAAGTTGTTTTTTAAATAATTAAACTGCGTTTGCGATACAAAATAAGTGTTGGTATTATGTATTACCCTATATTATTCCTGTAGGTAGACTAAGGGCTTATTTTTCAGTAGTCACACAACTTTTCATGGAAAATAAGTCAAATTTTCATAATTGTTCTTTAAGCCATTGACTGCCGGAACGCAGATCTACACGAGACACAATGACTTTTTATTTTGTGTCTGTAATTACGACATATGAAAGGTTAAACGAAAATTATCTAAAAAAACACCACAGTATTTACATAACTCAAAGGGCATCAAAAATTCGTGCACATCGCTGTCTATTTCATTTTATTTATTTAAGGAAAAAAAACTGTAGCACAATAAGAAACAGTCACAAAGTCCTAAATATAACATTTAAAACAATATTATGCTACCCACTACGTTCCCCACAGACTACAATCTAAAGTACTTACTTAAAACTAGCTAGTAGCACAGACACATTACTCAAATAAGTATTCTACAGAGGCCAGCACATCAAGTCACCAAAAACTGTCAAATCTTCTCAATCGATTCCGAACTCAAACGTTAACGCATTAAGGTTCAAAATCACTTGGCAAACCCCGACAATCCTATCAATAGGAAAAGTTCCCAACATTAGGTTTCCATCTCATGTAAGCAGCAGAACTGTTCCAAGTAACGCTTCAAATTCTAATGAACAGTTAATTTCTCACAACAACCTCCAGAAATGTTCAGGAAAATGTATTAAAAAAATAATTTAGTTCATAACAGCAAAATTTATCCCAACAACGGAATCTTTTATTGCACGTGGTCCGACACAAACTTGATCAGTTTTTTAAATATATTTCACGTGGTAGTTAGAGTTATGCTTAAATATTTTAAAGAAATTTAGTACAAGACCCCGAATAGATTGGCCATATACATCATTGGATTAGTGGAAGGAGGAAAGGGAGCCAGTGACACACAAATGGCTGATAATAGACCCTTTTTTTGCTTTTTGAGTGTGGGATATCATCAAATGACTTCACCCGCTCTGGGTGGAGCGGAAAGGAGTGTCAGACTCTTATTGACATAATCCCGTTCATGTTCCTACCTTAGCCTTTATGTTCCGGTGTAGCGGTAACCCTTTCGGACAATCCCACTGAGGACCAGACTCTAACCAGGACAGAAGATATTGTAAGCACATGTGGCAACATAAGTAATTATGTAAAGCAGGAGTTGCTCGTAAAAAAAAACTCCTTTTATTTATCTGGGACAGGGTTCCCCTTTATTCTACTTGTCATATTTATGAGTATAAGTCGTATAAGTATAGTCAACCTCAATAATTGCGTTACCTCTTTTGACAATAAATCTCAGTATATTAATACTTCTACTGTTCGGGCGTCTCCGGAAATCATCGGCTTCGGCGACTCGAGGTGCGGCGCGCGGGACTACCAACGACCACTTCGCAACCGATCTCCATCGACGGCACGCGCGCGCACTCCTTATTGTTACCAATCGACGTATTGTAGGGCACGCCACGATAGTGGCGGTAAGGCCCCTCTTTGAGGAGTGGCTAGAGAGGCGTCACGGCGCCCTCACCTACCGCCTGACGCAGGTCCTCACCGGACATGGATGTTTCGGGAGGTTCCTGCACATCATCAGGCGGGAGGAAACGCCCGGGTGTCACCACTGCGAGGATCGTCCAGAGGACACGGTAGAGCATACGGTGCAAACCTGCCCCGCTTGGGGCCTGCGCCCGGCTCTGGTGCAAGCCATGGTCCGGGGCGAGAGGGAGTGGGAAGCAGTCACCTCCTTCTGCGAAAAAGTCATGCTCGCGAAGGAGGTGGCGGGATGGGAGAGAGAAAGGTCCTCCCGCCCCAGCCGCCGCGGAAGACGCCCCTGGCGTCGGGAGCCACATGACGACTCCCTGCCTCCGTAGGCGCGGGCCTGCGGACGGTGAGTAATGGGTGACTCACCGTCCGATGAGCACTAGGCCCGTGCCGGACGGCGCGTATATGTTCCACGCGCGCTTCAAAGAGAGTCAGCATATGAAGGGGCCCCTCAGGGCCAAGCCTGCCGGGTAAGCGGGATTGTCCGTAAGGGTTACCGCTACCCCGGAACACAAAGGGCTAAGGAAGGAACATGGATGGGTTTTAGTCAGTAAGAGTCTGACACTCCCTTCCGCTCCACCCAGAGCGGGAGAAGTCACTGGATGATTTCCCAGCCTAAAAAAAAAACGACGTTTTGTAAAACCTATTGGGATTATAATTATTACTCTAACTACAGTCCACTGTTTTAATTTTAAAGTCCTGATATAGGTCCCTAACATCTACATCACGATGCAAGTTTCTTGCCTGTAGCATATAATTAAATTCAACAACAAATGACCTGTACACCAAAAAATTATACACCAGAAAATTACATCGCATCGTGTAAATTCAGGTTTACCAAGGGGTATCGAGTTACCAAGTAACGGAGAACAGATCACTATAAAATACTGGTATTCAGAGGTTAGACTGGAAGCCGACTCCGAACATAGTTGGAAAAGGCTAGGCTGATTGATTGTGCCTGCGATGCACTGCTTAAAAGTTAAAAAGACAGAATGGGATATTGTCACTTTTTGACAAACAAGTGACAGTATCTTTATGGTGGTAGAGCAATTACGAGGGTGACTATACTGACTGTAGTAGCTACATGACGTCAGAAAACCCTTTGCTATTGTTATATTCATCTACAGAGGAAATTAATATCCTCCTTTATGTACCCATATTTATTCACGAAAGTCTGCTCAGGCAGTCCAAAAATAGATTAAATACTTATTTAAGGCACTAGGTTAGGTCATTCACCTTTTCGAGCGTATACCATACATTTCGAGAGGAGTTTTGGTTCTCTTGCAATAAAAACTTGAAGGCCCACTTGCACCAACCATCACTAAATGTATGTAATGCTGAACGTTTTAAAACATCATTCTGCGTCTGTTATATTCAAACGCTTTATCACTACATAGTATAAACCAAAGTCGTTTCCCGCGTCCTAATGTCTGTATGTATGCCTAGATCTTTAAAACTACACAACGGATTTCGATGCCATTTTTTTTAATAGATAGGGTGATTCAAGGGGAAGTTTTATTTGTATCATTTGTTGACATATTATGCGGGCGAACCCGCGCTCGGAAGCTAGTAGAAATATATCGATGTTTATAAATTCGTTTAGCGCTAAATGATTTGGTGTACAAAAGAACCTTAGAGAGTACATTCGAATTATTTGAAAAAAGAAACCTTTTTGAAAATCACCAAGATCGCATCTCACACTACGAAATGGATATGTAGGTAAGTAGGTAAAAAATATTTTTGAAGTCCAATTACACAAACCCGAAAAGTTGAATCGAGGTCAATTAGGAAAGGATTTTCGAAAAAAACTTCCAGCATAGAGTAACTATGCTGGAAGTTTTTTTCGAAAATCCAAATATCCAAATTGCTTTCATTGTCAACTGCCCGCTGCAAAATAAACAAATATTTATTGGGTTTATCTACCTACGGCCTTGACATACCTACAGGTATAAATAAAGACTTTCAAAATTAGACTTTATGGCTGTCACATAATAATAATAAGTCATCGCCGGTGACAAAGTTCAAGGTTATTTTAAGCGTTACCGCTTGAAACCCGCTTGATACTTCGATATAAATATATTATTAACCATCGACAATAATAAATAGAAGCTGGGAGTAGAGTAACAGAACACATATAAGGATTGCTTTTTAAATCCAGTGACTTAGAAACTTAAGGTAGGTACTTTTTAGCTCTGTAAGGGATTCACCCTTACAGAGCTAAAAAGTACTTACCTTAAGTTTCACTAATTAATCTGCCTAGCCTTTTCCCAACTATGTTCGGGTCGGCTTCCAGTCTCACCGGATGCAGCTGAATACCAATATTTTACACGGAGTAACTGCCTATCTGACCTCCACAACCCAGTAACTGTTTAATACGATACCCCTTGGTAAAGCTAGCTGTCAGATTTTCGGGCTTCTGACGACCTGTAACAACTGTCAAAGATACGCAAATGACTTAACATCCAGTGACTTAAAAACTAAAGTACACTTTTGCTCCGTAAGGGCGATTTTCACCAAGGAAACAGATCGCATTTAAGTGATTTTTTTATGACATATTGACACTGATAGGTCCTGAACGTGGTAGAGTTGGTTTTATTGGTGAAACTGGCGCTTAGTACCGTATTTTATTCCAAACCAGAATGATTATATCCTCATTTTATGCTGGCAGAAAATTATTCATAAATTTATTTGAGGTTTTACTTTTGCATAATATTACGTTACATACAATCCTGTTAGCTTAAGAAATTTATTTATTGATTATATAAATCAACGACCGCTTATTGTGATTTTTGTATCGATTCCATTAATGATGTCTATCACAAAGTAACCAAGTGTGTCCGCAACGATGAATTTAGAAATAGCTTAGATTGTAGGATTAGAGAGATAGGTTACTGTAATAGTGCTCTAGCTGCGCCGCTTTCTGATGCAGCTAGAGTACTTTACAAACTAGCTATGCTAAGGTTATATTAAATAGTATACAGGGTGAAATTGAATTCATGGGCATTATTTTAAGGAGTCATTGTACTCATCATTATGAACAACTTGCACTATGACAACAAAATTGAATTCGCGAAAAAAAAATCAGCTGTTCCATACATTATGCTCTCATAACTCGTCAAAATGTAGGGAACAACTGATTTTTTTTCGCGATTTCAGAATTGTTTTATTAATTACAAGCACTTGCACTCCGTCCGCGTGGATTTTTTATTTTAAATAGCCTATAAACACTCAGGGATAGTGTAGCTTTCCATTAGTGAAAGAAGAATTTTTGGGATTGGGTCAGTAGTTCCGAAGATTACCCGCTACATACAAACTTACAAACTTTATCTCTTCTTAATATGTATTATTAAGTACTAGAACTTTGCCCGCGGCTTCGCTCCCGTGGGCTTTCCCGTGGGACCCGTTATTTTTCCGGGATGAAAAGTAGCCTATGTTACTCCTAGAAAACTAAGCTTTCCAACGGTGAAAGAATTTTTAAAATCGGTCCAGTAGTTTTTGAGCCTATTCATTACAACCAAACAAACAAACAAAGTTTTCCTCTTTATAATATTATTATAGTATAGATAGATGTACCTTTGTAAGTAGGTACTACATAGCTAGACTGGACACCTGAAACATTGATAATCACGTTATTTACCTCATAACAAGGCATCCCGATTGTTTACGTGAGGTAAGTAGTATAAAAACCCTTTTTTGAGGGTGGGAAATCATCAAATGACTTCTCCCGTTCTCTGGGTGGAGCGGAAGGGAGTGTCAGACTTTTACTGACTAAAACACATCCATGTTCCTTCCTTAGCCCTTTATGTTTCGGGGTAGCGGTAACCCTTTCGGACAATCCCGCTTACCAGGTAGGCTTCGGCCCTAACGGGCTCCTTCAAATGCTGACATCACTTTGAGGCGTGGGTGGAACTGACCTGCGAATCAAACTCAGGACAGCACGGCAATTGTTAAAAAAAAACGTCATATTATCATATAGCTTCAAGCTAATTATAAAACAGCCATCTTACGTAGTTGTGTTTTATAATAATTCCAAATATACCACTTTAGCAGAAAAATAATATTTAAATAAAGACGCAGACTTGTACGGATTTTCCTGTTAATTTTTTTGATTTTAAACAAGACTAGAGATGTACCTTGTTTTAATGGACGGATGGTTTCGGATATTGAATACTAGTTTTTGCCTACAGCTTCGCTCGCGTTTGTTTAGAATTTGACATTCAATTCGGGTTGTACTCTGCCTGTAGTTTAACGTACACGTAGCGCCATGTATTATCATAAGAACGATATTGTTGTTTGCTTCAGGAACCGTTATTTTTAGGATGAAAGCTCCCCTGAGTCCGTTTCTGTACTCTGGACTACGTATCATCTGCAACATTTCAAGATGATCGGTTCAGTGGTTTAGGCCTGAAAGGTAACAAACTGATAAAGTTACTTTCACATTTATAACAATAGTTAGGACACGCAATACGGATTTTAAATACGTTACTTGCCGTTTTGTGTGTTAAAATGTTGAAACAAGCAGACTAATATTTGTATTTTATTTTTAGCAGTTCCGTCGTCTAAATCTTACGATACGATCATCTGCCTAGCCTTCTCCCAACTATGTTGGGGTCGCCTTTCAGTCTAACCGGATGCAGCTGAATACCAGTATTTTACATGGAGCGACTGCCTATGTGACCTCCACAACCCAGTGACTGGGCAAAACGATGCCCCTTGGTAAGACTGGCTGTCAGATTTTCGAGCTTCTGACAACCCGTAACGACTGTCAAAGATGCACAAATGACAGCCGGGACCAACGGCTTAACGTGCTTTCCGAGTACATAACGGAATTTACATCGGTATGTAAAGATGGTCATCTTTACATAACGAGAGTCCTCCGTCCACCCATCCACGGCCAACCCCGGCAAGCTTAGCTTAACCTGGTGGATCGACCGGCTTAACATGTTGACAGATACAAAGTAATGTTTTTATTTAATTTTAAGCAGTTCCTTTGTCTAAACCTCACGATATAATTATTAAATCTGGTGATAAGATTTATATCTTCTTCTGTAATACCTACAGAATTAAATGCACTGTTATGAAGATAAAACCCATCTTCAAAATTATCCTCAAGGTAGATATTTTTGAGTTTTAACTGCCTTAAGCTTACCATAAGAAGAACAAAGTTATAATAATGAAATTTAAAACATTGTTTTTCTTCGTAGATTTAACAGCTCTTAACGAATTCCGGAATTGTTTTGGTTTCTGTGCAAAGCTTTGTAATGCTGTTAGCATAACATCACGCTTGTGTACCCCGAAGAGTGAGGTAGAGGTGAACATAGGTACTGCCTCACCTGCAAAAACGTGAACTCTATAGTTCACCAACATTTCACCGTTGTGTTTGAGTCATGTAACATGTAGAGGGCGAGCTAGTTACCATAAACCGGGCATAAATCGAGACTCCGGGCTGCTACTGAGAAATTCCAGATGGAAAAATTTGTGAAGGAATTGTAATATTTTTTTTTTTTTTTTATAATAAATAAAAAAAAAATTATAATAAAAAAATCTGATCTAAAATTAACCAATCAAAAAATATTCATTAAAAAGACATCACATTTTACTCCAAAAAAAGTGTCTTAATTTCCGTCTAGCCCCCTTTCGCAACGTGCGATAAGGAACTTCGTTCCAAATTGGGTTTTGTATCCGACTAAGACCGACGAAGACTAAGGAACCGAACCGTCATTCTCATAAATCCGCTATTTTTTTTTCGCAAGCTCCCTTGCAACCACCAAATCAACAAGGCAGTAGAAAAACAGAACGACAATAATAATTTAACTACGTGAGTTGTTTAAACAATAACATCATATGGAATATTTTTAATTTAATTTTTGAATAGTTTTTACATAATATATATCGGATGCTTTTAACGTTCTGCATCGTTCTCACATGTATAATATTAATATGAACTATGTAACCAATATTTTGTAATCATATTTTGTTTAAAAGAGTGTCCATGGAGTTTCTTGCCCGTTCTTCTCCATAGGTACCTACTGCTTTGGAATGGGCAACTAGCTTCATCTCTCTGACTGACCGACACCTTGACAATTCAAAAGTGCCTGTAATTGGTTTATTTGAAATAAATACTTTGAGTTTTGAATATCCGAAACAGAATTAGTAATTAACCGTGTATGGCACATCACTTGTGGCTCTCGGTATTCTGACCATGCTCACACTGCGAATGATAAGCTTATACACAATAAACGGTGTCATGTATTTACATGCACGTGTCCATTGTTGATACGTGACGATATCTTCTGTTTAAAGTGAACTAATGTCACCTATAAAACTAAAATTATTTATGAAAAAAAAAATACTGCATGTCAATTATTATTTACAATCATTTACTAAATAGTTTGCAAGACCTACCGCTGACAATGTTTAAAACAATACTTTTCAAATTATCACTATTTAAAAAATATTATAGATACCACAAAGGAATATTTAGAAGACAAGTCAATAGATCCTGTAGTTTGTAAGGTATAATAATTGCAACGCTGAATGTGAATAGATTTGCACGCCATCTTACGATAGCTGGAAGTTTTGAAACCAATTTACTATAACCCCTTATGTACCATATTCTACCAAATAAATATTTTGATTTGATTTGATTTAAATAAAAACGTTTTAATGTAATTAATAGCTAGGGGTAGCTGCGGCAATACTGAAATGTATTTTTGGAGTTTTGGTACTATTAACTGGCCTTTAGTTTTGCCCCGGATAAAAATATTTTTGAAGTGAAACTTCTTTATCGGGGTTAGACAAAAATTTTTCTGTTACGGAAGTACGTCACATTTTTCTGTTACGGAAGTACGTCACATTTTTGAAGTGAAACTTCTTTATCGGGGTTAGACAAAAATTTTTCGGTAGGTAGGTAGGTAGGTAGGTAGGTAGGTAGGTAGGTAGGTAGGTTGGTAGGTACGGAGGCAACAACAACAACAACAACAACAACAACAATAGTTAATTATTTTTTGAAAAATTACGTCATAAAGAAGTTTCACTTCTTACGAGTGTACGCTAGTACACGCACACTTTTTCTATTATTCTTCGTCCCAATGCAAGAAGAAGATCATCCTATTAATGTGTTACTGCAGGGTAAAGGCGTATTCTCATACTAAGAATGTAATATTAAAAAAATAAGTCGGGTTGATGATTTCAGACATATAATAGGTGCTGGTTTCCTTACGATGTTTTGCACGATGTGTTGTGATTATACACTTGAATCAAATGGTGGTGTGATGTTGGCAATTATGGAATGTGCTTTATTTATTTATTTAAACTTATCGCACACAATAAAGGTACAAAGGCGGACTTAATGCCTTAGGCATTCTCTACCAGTCAACCAAGGGCAGTGAAGAGATAACATGGCAGGTGCTTTAAATAGTAGGAACATACCAATTATTTAATAAAAATACCAGTTACTACCAGTATTTTACTTGCAGTGACTGCCTGTCGGACCTCCACAACACAATTACTGGTTAAAATACAATACTCCTTAGCTAGACTGGTTGTCAGACTTTTGAGCCGACCCGTAATGATTTTGAATGATCTACAAATGACTGCTGCTTTAACGTGGTTTCCAAGACAAAAAGGGGTCTCAATATGAAATCCACGGATCGATCGCAGTAAGCGTAGCTTAACCTGCAATCCACACGTGTGGCTGTTATTATTTGACCACTTTTTTCGTGTGATTAGTGACTAACCTGGTGTCAAAGTTTTTATGCAGCCCATCGGCCTGTGCTTCACATGCTGTTTATTTATTTATTTTTATTAGGTGCACCAACAATTGATTACACTGATACAAACATATAATAATTATATTTTTTAAAGTAAAATATCAGTGCATCAGTAACTTACAGGTAAACACAATATGCTGCAGCTATGTAATTAATAAGCTAACTTACTTATTATTAAGCGAGAAGCTCGTGGCTAAGTACTAACAGTCGCACAGGTACGCTTGCCGGGGTTGGCCGTGGATGGGTAACCATCTTTAGTTACCGAGACTCCTACGTGCCTCGGAAAGCACGTTAAGCCGTTGGTCCCGGCTGTCATTTGTGCACCTTTGACAGTCATTACGGATCGTCAGAAGCCCTAAAATCTGACAGCCAGTCTTACCAAGGGGTATTGTATTGCCCAGTTACTGGGTTGTGGAGGTCAGATAGGCAGTCGCTCGTAAAATACTGGTATTCACAGCTGCATCCGGTTAGACTGGAAGCCGACCCCAACATAGCTGGGAAAAGGTAGATGACTTAGTAATAAGCGTTGAGAAATCACTCTCAGGAATGTCGATTTCCTCACGATGTTTTCCTTCACCATTTTTAAGCAAGTGATAATTATGCAATACACACATGAATCCGAAAAATCAGAGTGTACGTGCCTTGGGTTCGAACTCGAGACCTATGACTTGGCAGTCCAACAGTCACACCACTGAGCTATAACTGCTGTATTTGACTACTGAGAACACCTTGCACCTATGTTTTGACTCACGAGTGACTGGCAAGAGACTGTTGAGTGACTGGCAAGAGACTGTTGAGTGACTATTGAGTGACGGTCCAGTGACTGGCAAGAGACTGTCGAGTGACTATTGAGTGACGGTCCAGTGACTGGCAAGAGACTGTTGAGTGACTGATGAGTGACTGACGAGTGACTTACGAGTGACTGTTAGGTGACTGTCGAGTGACTGGCGAGAGACTGCTGAGTGACTGTTAGGTAACTTTCAAGTGACTGTCAAGTGACTGGCGAGTGACTGGCAAGAGACTGTCGAGTGACTGTGAGGGACTGGCGAGTGACTGTCAAGTGACTGTCGAGTGACTATTGAGTGACGGTCCAGTGACTGGCAAGAGACTGTTGAGTGACTGATGAGTGACTGACGAGTGACTTACGAATGACTGTTAGGTGACTGTCGAGTGACTGGCGAGAGACTGCTGAGTGACTGTTAGGTAACTTTCAAGTGACTGTCAAGTGACTGGCGAGTGACTGGCAAGAGACTGTTGAGTGACTTACGAGTGACTGTTAGGTGACTGTCAAGTGACTAACGAGTGACAATTGAGTGACTGTCGAAGGACTGGCGAGTGACTGTCGAGTGACTGAAGAGTGAATTACAGCTGGGACCATCGGCTTTACTGTGGGGCGGATTCCACTGCAAAATTTAAGACATTCCGCTTTGCCCCACCAGTGGGGCGGCTCGGTACAGAGAGTTGAATAATTCATTTTTCAAAATGTTTTACTAAGTTGACAGTTCAACAACATGCATTGGGTTTTTAAGTTGTTAAGTAGTATAATTATTTCAATAGAACTATGAAATTGAATTGGCTTTTTAACACGGTTAAAAATAAAATATGAAATCACATAGAAAATGACCGCTCGTTTTAAAATTTCCATCACTGTGCAGAAATTGGATTTAATGTTAATAAGTATTCAGTTTGATTCCAAAAATCTGTAACGTCACATTTTAATGTTTCATACAAATCACGTACGAATTCTATGTTTTGACAATTTATAAAAAGTAACGTTACTGACAACCCTGTCAATTACCCAATTGTGAATGAAAGTGAGTGAGAGTTTTGTGAAGTGACTATTGAGTGCTGGTAGCTAAGTAACTCATCTACTTTATACAGTAACTAGGCTTTTTTTTTTTTAAGGCTGGGAAATCATCCAATGACTGCTCCCGCTCTGGGTGGAGCGGAAGGGAGTGTCAGACTCTTACTGACTAAAACCCATCCATGTTCCTTCCGTAGCCCTTTATGTTCCGGGTTAGCGGTAACCCTTTCGGACAATCCCTCTTACCCGGCAGGCTTGGCCCTGAGGGGCCCCTTCATATGCTGACATCTCTTTGAGGCGCGCGTGGAACATATACGCGCCGTCCGGCACGGGTCTGGTGCTGATCGGACGGTGAGTCACCCATTACTCACCGCCCGCAGGCCCGCGCCTACGGTGGCCGGGAGTCGTCACGTGGCTACAGTAACTAGGCTTGGCAGATAATGACCTCCTTCTGCATCCTCCTCGCATCTATTTAAAAATCAAAATAAAGTTTCGTCTCTACTCTCAACCCAACTTGCTTTTAAATCGCTGACGCATCTCATCTCTGTATCGGTTCGTAGTCATTACGTTAAATCGTGCAGGTAACGCTCTAGACTGTAAAGATTTAAGCAAACTATTTGTCTGCATCTTGGGATTGAGCTATTTAAATGGATTTCGGTATAGAAAGAAATTAGAATACGACTCAATTATTAAAATTTTCTTCAAGAAAAGCAGTTATTTTATAGCATAGCAGACAGCTAAGAAGTTTGTTGCGCCACTTCTTGGTTACCGTCGACTGTTTTATATAATTTTGTCTGTTTTTTAGCCTAATTTAAATACATGACTTTTGGTTAATTGTTTTATAAAATATACCTCGTTCGCCTAATGGTCGCAAGCGCTACTGCTGAGGAGAGGTACTAGGTTCGATTCCCGGGTCGAGCAAAGTTTTATTAGTTTTCCAGTTTTGTAGTTTAGTAGCCGGGAGTCTGGAATTGTGCCGGTTGATGGTAATATGCTCGCCCCCTATTACATGGGGCTAAAAATATTGCTGGTGAAATATGGGTGTATCTTCTAAAGGCACACCTCTGCCTAACCCTTTGGGGATTACTGGCGTAGTTATAATGCTTCAAGTTTTTAAATTCTGTTTAAACAGAACTTGGAAAACGAGGATCGGGGATTTAGCATATAGTAGTATATGCTAAATCCCCGATCCTCGTTTTTCCAGCAGCGAAGGGGGTTAATCAAAATCCCTCTACGAGTAGCATCATTCCTTCATTTCACATTATTTATTTGTTTCTCATTTGTCAACACATCCTAAGTTGTGTACTAAAAGGTTCAGATTCGTCAGATTTATGCGTTTTGAAGGGAAACCAGAGGGTAGCTCACCGTCCGATCAGGACCAGGCCCGTGCCGGACGAGGTGTACGTGTTCCACGCGCGCCTCAAAGAGATGACAGCATATGGCAAGGGGCCCCTTAGGGCCGAAGCCTGCCGGGTCAGCGGGATTGTCCGAAAGTGTTACCGCTGCCGCGTCAGGAATGAACGTAGATGGGTTTTAGTCAGTAAGAGTCTGACACTCCCTTCCGCTTCACCCAGAGCGGGAGGGGCGATTTGATGATTTCGCAGCATCAAAAAAAATAAGATATTAAATTAGTAGACAACTAATATCTTATATCGTTCTCTTATAAATAGTTCATGCCAATACAAAAGAAGAAACTCTGCATCAAAGGTAGTGGTATTTCTAGAAGAAGAAACGTATTGAAATCTCAAAATCAATACACTGACACGACGTTTTTCCTATGTTCCAAATCCAACGTATGTGGAACTCCGAGTGATTACATTAAATCGTGCGGGAACTCAAAGGTAACCTACTTGTGTGTCTGCATGTTTGTGTATCTGTATCATGCAGATCACAGAACAATCGAATGCTGAACGCTCCCAGAGAGAACGCTTCGGAACGTATTACGGGATTGCTGTACTATTGGTTCTCGATGTGGTTTAAATAAGATGAGGCAAAGTAATAGAATATAATTCAACAAAGAACATTGGGTTTGTATCAATTTTACCCAAAATCTAGTGTTAGTAGGTATAGAAAAAGATTAAAACGTAATAGTAACTAATAATTTTAACTTATCAGGCTCTGGGCTGGCAGACATATGCGTGCACATGTTCATGTAGCCAATTAGTATATTTAAGTTATGTTTTATGAGTGTACTAACATAGGCTAAGCTCATACTAACACTATATGGATCCCTTTGATCTGAAATAAAAATTTTGAATTTGGATTTGAATTTGAATTTAACTACATTCTTCAGACACAGAAGCATAGGGCTACAAAAAAAACCATGAACTTTCAAATCCCAGCCCAGTAATGGAAAGTTTAGCCTTTCACTGAATCAATTTAGGGATTTCTTCAACTCACAAGATTTGTTTAGGGAAATGATAAAATCGTGTTGATATTTCAACATCTTCCGTGATTTGATCAAATCCCTTAGGGAATTGACCAAATCCCTGTTTTTATCATGTCCCTGCGACATATATAAAAAAAACTATTTCTCTATTTAAATAATAAACTACTCCAAAATGATGCATAGTATATACGAGTCTATCGCTATTCTTTTCTTTTCCAAGCCCAAATAGCATGCGCACTCTCTTTCTTTAAGTGGGCGGACTTTAAACAGCTGCTATGCTGTGTCCTCTTCTATCGCATGGGATGGTCGGTTGGGACCTCTCAGTCGCACACATTCACTCGGAGCAATATTTTACTTTTGTAATAGGAAACAAAACGATGACGGTTGTTTTCCAAAACTTGTATTAAATATTGTAAACAATGATGACATAAATAAACAACAAAGTACGTGGAAGAGATTTAAATGTGTATACAGGTTCTCAGAGCTGTACGGCCAGGGAGGCAGAAGCAGACTGAGAGCGCGGTAAACACACTCTGAGCTCGAATGTTTTTTTTTTTTTTTTATAAATGGCATCTCGCAGTTCAACCAAAGGGTTGTCTACTGCTTAACCGGGCTTGCCTGTGGCTGCCACAAAAGAATTGTAGCCTCCAGCCAGGGCTTAATAAAAACTATACCTAACTTACAAAACTAAGCGACTACACGCTAAGGGCACCCCCTGCGGGGTTCGGACCTCGGCTTAGGGCGTCGCTGGGGGGGGACAGCAAGGGACAGCTGGATCGGGGGTTTTTAAAACTACTGGCTCAGCGGCAACGCGGGCTGGCTCGAGCAAGGGTCGGGAGGGTGAGAGTGGACAGGGTCGTCGCGACGGGCCTCGACGGCGAGGACGGAACGACGGAAATTTGTATCTGTATGTTACTCTAATAGTGCTAGTGGCCGGGCTGCTCTCCTGGAGGAGAGTGGTGGCATCGTCAGGGGCAACGAGGGTATGCCGTGGACGGCGGACCTTACTGATGCGGGACGGGGTGTATCGGGAGGCGGCCGCAATCAGGGGATTGCGGTGTTTTATGGCAGTGTCAAAGAAACGCTTCGAGAGGCGTTTCATGAACTGCTGAACTGTGGGGAGTTTAAAATCTACATGAAGGTCCATGTTACGGACGTAAAAGGGAGCTCCTGAGACCTTACGGAGGAACCGGTTTTGAAGTGTCTGCATTCGATGCAGATACTTGGGTTTGGCGTGCGCGAAGACGACGCAAGCGTAAGTCATGATGGGTGAGCTCGAATGCGCGCGTAGTCGTCTTTTATAGCGGCTTGTGTGGCGAGCGGGGCGCGTCGTGGGGAGAAGACTCCGCCTTCCCGGTGACGTGCGAAGCGGAACGCCACCGCGTGCGCCGCACGATGAGTTGTTATAGCCTCCCCCTCTGGATCTGAAGTCGTCCCGACGATGATCCAAGATTAGAGGAGTTAGTCTTGGGTCTGCCGCGCTTTCTTACTTGTACCTCGTCATCCAAAAGCTCGGGTTGCTGTTTTCGTGGCCGCCCTCTCTTTCTGATGGGTTGAACAGGGGGTGGCAGCTCTGGAGAATTTCCAACGTAGGGTACCAAAGCGGAAGAGTGATACACGCCGACCACAACATCAGGTTTCTTGGGATCGACAAGTTCGTAGGACGATGGACCATGTTGCTTCTTAATTATATAAGGTCCATCACGTCGCGGCGCGAATTTACTACTCACACCTTTGGTAGCATTACTCAGGGAATGCACTGTGGCGAGGACAGGGTCACCAGGGTTGTAACCCGGATTCTCTCGTCGGCGTTGGTCTACATACTTCTTGCGTCTCTCTTCCGATTTCTCATGGACTTCTCGAGCTCTCTGTAGACTAGTAGCTATTTGCATTAACTTAGGCGTGATCTCAGGTATAAAATTCTCTGATTGCAGGATCTTCCGAAAGTCATGAGATGTGTCATCTGGCGTTTTAAGTTCCCTCCCGAAAGTCAAATAGGCCGGGGTAAATCCTGTCGAGAGACTGGTCGCGGTGTTCATTGCGAATCGAATACTAGGAAGATATTCTGGCCAGTTTCTGTGTTGATCTTTGACTAGGATGGCTAGCTGGGGCTTCAGATCCCTGTTCTTCCTTTCTACAGGATTGGTTTCCGGATGATATACGGGGGTGAATGCATGCTTGATATTTAGCGAATAAACAACTTGTTGCATGATGGAGCTAACGAACTGAGGTCCGTTGTCACTTATCATGCGACGAGGAACCCCAAAGCGAAGGAACACCTCATTGATAAGTGTCATAGCGCAGGTCTCTGCAGTGGCCTGTTGTAAGGCGAACAGTTCCACCCAACGAGTTGCAACATCTTCCACGATGAGGATCCATGTTTTCCCATCCGGGGATGTGGGTAATGGTCCAAACAAATCAAAAGATATGACCTCAAATCTTTGGCTCATCACGGTAGTTTGTAGTAGTCCTGCCGGTTTCTGATTTGATGATTTATATCGTTGGCATTCTAAACATTTCTTCGTATAGCTATCAACGTATTTCCTCATTCCAGTCCAGAAATATCGCTGACTGATCCGCTGATGAGTCTTATCTGAGCCATAATGGCCTGCCAAAGGATCATCACGGTATGTCGCTAGCACATTAGCCCACTCGTGTTCTGGTACAACCAATTGAGCATCGTCAGAGTCTGAATGGGGGCTATGTCGATAAAGTACCCCATTGTTTAGTAGTACCCCTTGTTGCTCCAGTAGACTGCCTTCTCATCGTTGTCTATTCCTTCCAAATCCGTCACAATCGATCTTAAACTTTCGTCCTTTAACTGTTCTTCTCTAATTTCAGCTATACGACGTATGGGCATGTCAGCGGTCACTGTACACACCTCACATACTTGAAACGTTTCTTCGTGACAGGGTGGTCTAGAAAGACAGTCAGCGACAGTGTTTGTTCTGCCAGGAGCGTATTTGATTGTTATGTCAAATGCTTGCAGTAATAGTGCCCATCTTGCAAGCCTTCCTGTCGGCGTTTTTAACGACATAAGCCACCTCAAGGCTTGATGATCTGTTATTACGGTAACAGGAAGACCTTCAATGTAACCACGGAACTTTGTTACTGCCCATACGACAGCAAGTGCTTCTCGTTCTGTGGTAGAGTAGTTGCGTTCGGCTGATGTGAGAAGACGACTAGCAAACTCGACGGGGTGCTCGTCTTCTCCCTCCCCCTGGACCAATACTGCTCCTATCGCATAAGAACTTGCGTCACTTTTTATGATGTAGGTCTTGGTTTCATCGGCCTGCCTGAGTATTGGGGCAGATGTCATACAGCTCTTCAGTTCGTGGTAAGCATTTTGCTGGTCCTCTGTCCATTCCCACTTAGCGTTCCTTTTCGTTAAACGAGTGAGAGGTTCCGCAATCTTTGCAAAATCTTTGATAAATCGCCGATACCATGAACACATTTGTAGGAAGCTCACTAGGTGCTTTAAAGTTTTCGGCGTGGGAAGCTTCGTGATCGCAGCTGTTTTCTCAGGATCCATTTGTAGTCCTTTCGGCGTAATATAGTGACCCAGGTATTTAATAAATGAACAGCAGAAGCGACATTTCTCTCGATTTACTGTTAGGCCGAATTCTGTAAGCCTCTTGAAAACTTTTCCCAGATCTTCGAGGTGTATTTGAAATGACGGCGACAGAATTACTAGGTCATCTAAATACGCGAGGAGCTTCACATCGGGGAGACCCACTCGCATCCGATCAATCAACCGCTGAAATGTAGCTGGAGCATTACGCAAACCGAACGGCATGCGAGTGAAGTTGAATATGCCGAACGGTGTAATGAATGCAGTCTTCTCTTGGTCTTGTTTGCGCACTCCAACTTGCCAGTAGCCTGCTTTCAAATCGAGTAGTGACATGTATGGGGTAGGCTTGGCTTCATGCAGGAGGTCATCAATCCGAGGAATTGGATATGAGTCTGGTATCGTAATCGCGTTGAGTCGACGATAATCCACGCAGAGTCTGATGGTCCCGTTTGGCTTCGGTACAAGAACTACAGGTGCGGCCCATGGGGACGACGAGGGTTCAATAATCCCGTCTTCCAGCATAGCGTTGATCTCACGCTGCAGAGCTTCTTTGCGAGGCGGTGAGAGTCTATACGGTGGGACCGAGATTGGCTTATCGTCTATGGTTCTGATGCAGTGCTCAATCAGTTTTGTTGGTTCTCGCTTGGCATTGAAAACGTCCCTATTTTCCTCTAGAATCCTGTCCAGCTGCTCCTTCTGAGTACTCGTTATATTTGTTTCGATGTCAATTGAGCCTATTTGTATTTCCCAATTGTTTGCGTCAAAGAGACTGGCACTTTGTGGGGATAATTCGATGTCTTCCCGGTGAACATTGATTTGTGCGTCTCGTAGCATAAAATCCGTGAAACTGGGAGAATAGCCATCGAACAGTCGTGGTCTCTTCTTTGATGGGGGTGTACTGGAAAGGTCTATCGGTGCCAGGTTATATTCGACATTACCAACTGACTGATTCTTTGGTGTCGACGGAGGTTCAGGTATTTCTATCAGCGGAGGTGTTGCTGGTGGAGTAGGTTGCATTGTCGCAATACTCGTATTATCTTCGCTGTCTGTCATTGTTAGCGAAGTTATTGGGCTTGGCAAATCCATCATTTCACTGATGACAGTCGTCTCAAAGATGGCAAATTCTTCAGAGTATAGCTCGTATTGTTCATCTGGTTCATCTATAAAATTCCACGTGTACTGCGGCACGTTAATAACCATACCCGCGTCCTTCAAAAAGCCAACACCCAGAAGAGTGCGATTTTCCTTTGCTCCAGGTAACACGATGAATGTCGTTTGCACCTTTCGACCTATCAAGCGAACCTCGGCTCTGCACACAAGCACTTTTTGACATTTGCTTATGCCGTCAGCTAACGTTATGTTGACAGGCTGTTCTTTGAACTTGCATCCGCATTTTTCCAGTGCTAAGTACAAGGAGTGCGATGCGACACTCATCTTCGCGCAAGTATCAATGTAGGCGGTACCTTTAATTCCCTCGATCTCCACGAACACAACAGGGCGTGAATATGCATCCAATTGTATGTCGATGGCACAAAACTTCAAGTCTTCCTTCTTAATGGGTTAAGACTTCTTGCAGGTGGCACAGTTGCTTCTAAATACTCCGGGTGCGCCGCAACCATAACAAGAGAATTTCGGTTGAGAAGGGGATGGTGCCTGCGTCTGGGTTTCCGCAACATCTTTCACTGCCACCGGGCCTGTGCCTTCAGCACGCTTCTTCTTTCGGCATACGTCCACCGTGTGTCCCGGGTTTTTACAAAAAGTGCATCGCTGCTTTCCTTTTCGCGTCTGAGCTGTTTCGGTATGTTTAGCTCCATGTGCGTATTCTTGCAGAGTTTCTTCGATACCGCGTGCCGTTTCTAGGAGTTTTTCGAACGTTGGCACCGTATCTCGAGGCATGCGGTTTCGTATTTCCAACCGTATGAGAGCGAATACCAAATCAATTTGTTGGGTTTGATTCAGTGCGGGAGGAGGAAGTGATGCAAATAATGCACGCTTCTTGGCGATGAATGCTTCCGTGGTGACATCGGACTCCTGGACCTCGTGTGTGATCTGGTGATATGTCATATACGCAGGTCTCCGGGGAGCGAACGTGTGGCGCAGTTTGTTGCAAAACTCTTCCCATTTTTCTACACCGCTTTTCACGCCTTGCCACCATACCGCTGCTTCATCACGTAGCAGGAGTGGAAGCCCTTGAAGCGCATCCGAGTCACTCAGCTTTTCCACATTTTTGTAGGTGGTTGCTGCTGCTACAAAAGCCTCGACTGCGTCCATGTCCTTTTGCCCACTGTAGGTGATGTTGCAGGATGCAAAAGTTCCCTGCTTGGAAGCCATGATGGTCTGCAGAAACATCTGGAACTGCTCGTTGGACATCGCCATCTTCAAAGTCCGATGTGGGAGTCTTCGTAGATTTTCCAACTTGATCCCTGGATTCGGCTTCACGTTGTGCGCCAGATTGTAATAGGAAACAAAACGATGACGGTTGTTTTCCAAAACTTGTATTAAATATTGTAAACAATGATGACATAAATAAACAACAAAGTACGTGGAAGAGATTTAAATGTGTATACAGGTTCTCAGAGCTGTACGGCCAGGGAGGCAGAAGCAGACTGAGAGCGCGGTAAACACACTCTGAGCTCGAATGCGCGCGTAGTCGTCTTTTATAGCGGCTTGTGTGGCGAGCGGGGCGCGTCGTGGGGAGAAGACTCCGCCTTCCCGGTGACGTGCGAAGCGGAACGCCACCGCGTGCGCCGCACGATGAGTTGTTATACTTTTTAAAATTCGACAACCGCAATTCTGGACTGATTTTTCGCAGGCAACCCTATACCACCGTGTTCAGAATAAAATAATCTATAATTTCATTCAATAAACAGACCGTTGCAAAATGCTAGTACAGATTTACCTGTTTATACCTGGCAACCCGATAGTTGTGACCGGAAAAGAATAGGCAACCTAACGTTTGCATATTCTATAGGCTTCATACTTTCGATTGGTATAGAATTTATCTAATAATCATACCGGTGAAATGTTTAAAAAAATATTTTTTTTTAAATTATTAATTAAACATACTCTGGACTGAAATTTGCTAGGCAACCCATATGGATTATATTTATTGACATATTAAATTAAATATAAAATACGTTTAATTAAATAAGCATCTCGGTGAAGGTCGTTTTATATCGGGATCTTAGACTATTTGTTTTTTTTTGTCTATGGGACGTGGGAAGGTTAAGGTTGAAGTTGTCTGTGGTTGACTCGGATTTCAGCGGTTTTGACTCTATTATTCTTCTTGTTTTTGAAGCTCATGGTTTTAGTTTAATATCTTGCTTTGAGCACCGTTCTCGTTGATCTATGTAATCTGTTTTTGGTTATGATTTTGTTATTGGTTTCTTTAACTGCTTACCACCTAAGTTTGCCACAGGATTCTTAGAGAAACTCAGTAGTTGCTCGAAATTCGAATATTCGTTGACCACGTTTACTAAGCTAAAGAGAAATACATTATACAGGCTACATTTGGTTTGAATCTACGACACGGATACGTATTACAGAGCTACGCTAGATGCTACAAAACAGCTACGTATTATAAAGCTACGCTAGATGCTACAAAACAGCTACGTTTTCCAGAGCTACGCCAGAAGCAACAAAACAGCTACGTATTCCAGAACTACGCCAGATGCTACAAAACAGCTACGTATTCCAGAGCTACGCTAGTTGCTACTAAACAGCTACACATTCCAGAGCTACACCAGATGCTACAAAACAGCAACGTATTCTAGAGCTACGCCAGTTGCTACAAACGGCTACGTATTCCAGAGCTACGCCAGTTGCTACAAAACAGCAACGTATTCCAGAGCTACGCCAGTTGCTACAAAACAGCTACGCATTCTAGAGCTACGCCAGTTGCTACAAAACAGCTACGTATTCCAGAGCTACGCCAGATGTATTGCGGAATCGCAGGTTTGACAAATTCTCAAAATCAAATCTCCAAAACTGGGGGCAACTAGTTTTTTTTTTGTAATTTTAGCATATTATTTTGAAACAAATGATTGTTGACTATTGACAAGAATACTTTTACTACTATTATTTCTCCTATCTGTATCATGGGTGAAAACGATGACAAATGGACGGTATGTTTTGGTGGTAAGTTCGGAACATTATTTTAGATTTATTGTATTTTATTTAGATATTAGCAAATTACATGAAGATATAATACAACCTAAAACTAAAAAATATATACATTATGTACAAGTGGTAAAAAAGGGGGAAAACCTCATAGGGCGTCAAAAAATTCATCCCCATCGCTGTCAGTGGGAAATGTAATGTAAAAAAATGTGCCTAAAGGCATATTTTTATTATTGTATTTGAAATCTTCCGATATGCATATGTTGTGATTCTGCGAGAGTGCTATTCCTGAATATAATCTGTTTCAGAGCCAAAATTCATCCAGATCCATTCACCCGTACTGGCGTCGTTGTGTAACAAACATCCATCTAAACTTTCGCATATATAATTATACTAAAACATATAAACAAATCATAAAATAACAGTAAGACACTAATAAAATGCCTAGGTATAGAATCCAGAAGAGCAAAACCCAACCTAAAAATAAATATCTACATTTAGGAAAACCCTTTCAAATTACTGCCGGTAATAACATTGTGAACCTAAAGGCTGGCCAGGTCCTCAGAGCCTATTTAGCGAACTTTATTACAGCATTTACATTCTAATTCGAATAGCTACTTATGCAGGCATGATAAGAAGGTTTATGCCATTTGTAAATGAAGAATTTCAAGGTACCTGGACAGTACAAACCGATTAATTCTGTAAAACTCTCATCTTCATAACTTAAGTGAAATGAGCTGTCAATTCCTAGCCTCACTTCAAGCTCACTTTTAGATAGAAACTATCATATACGTTAGCAAAAGTGACGGTAGGGATTATCGGCAGAGCTAAACTGTTTCTGAAAGTCAAAGTTCAAAGTCAAGTCAAACTCAAATCACTTCTTTTCAAATAGGCACAAGACAGGCACTTTTGCACAAGAAATTGAATTGATTCTAGTTGCCCCTTCCAAAAGGTAGTTTCGTATGGAGACGAATGTGCGAGAAACTCTACCGTTACTCTTTTAACCTTTTGAACGCCATTGTCACATATACATGACAAGCAAGTGCATGGCCTGTATGCCAACGACACAAATATGTTTGTGACAATGCGGTGCACTAAAAACACGAAATAAACAAATCATTATTTTTGTGTGTGTTTATATAGATATCTTAAAAATTGAAGCTCTCGTACGTATTTAATGTCATGAAACAAATTAAAAGACACCATGGATATTGGGAAATTCATGATAAGATGAAGAAATAAGTTTGTTGCTGGGCGTTTCGTTCTAAAGGTTAAAATGTTTTACAATTTTACTCTGTATGTGTATTAATGTATGATACTGGGTGGATGAAATGGCGGCAGGTCACGGGAACAATGTGACTCCCGCATTCCCCTTAAACTTAAGGGGAAGATTTATAAAAGCATGGTTAGACCTGCCGTCTTGTATGGATCAGAGTGTTGGGCCACAAAAGGAATGAATGAAAGACAATTGCATGCAGCTGAGATGAGAATGCGGAATAAGTATATAAGAGGAAGTCTAAAAGTGACACCGGTGACTGAAAAGTTGTGTGGAAATCGGTTGTCATGGTACGGGCATGTTATGCGGAGGAATTAGGAAAATGTTGTCAGGAAAGTTGTGAGCGTGAAAGTGGATGGCTATACAAGTAGAGGGAGACCAAAGAAACGATGGATGGATTGTGTGAAAGATGATATGGCTAGGAAGGGAGTGACTACCGAGATGAAGACTAATAGAGAAGTATGGAAGAAAAATACATGTTGCGCCGACCCCAAATAAATTGGGATAAGGGCAGGAGAATGATGATGTGTATTAATGTATGAAACTCATCAAAATATCATAATCAGGCTATAATGTTACCACTGCTGATGCTGGGATACAATCCATAATCACACACGCAGTGCAGGTTGGTGGAAGTCACATGTCTTCGAATTTATCACCATTTTGAGAGCAGTGGTGATGAAATTAAATAGAAGTAAACAAAAGTTAAAAAGTTTACTTCAAAGTTAAGTACCTGCTTGGATTCGAACTCACGACCTGCAACTTGTAAGTCGAGGCCGATACCATTGTGGGCCACCGCTGCTCTGCCAAACATGACGCCACCTTGTTTCACTCTAAATTCTCGTCTAGTTAACCGTCAAAGAAATTTCACTTAAAAAATATCTCTCTGGCAACAACGCCAAATATACAAAAAAAAGATACTTCCAGAAATAACACATCCAATCACATTTCAAATCAAACCACCAATCCAGCTTCCCCACCTTTCAAATATCGAACAAAAATAATATTTAACATCGCAAAAGCCGCTTTTGATCGACATGTACCATTAACTTGTACAGTTTACGAGCCGAACTGATGCTGGCCACAATTTGGACCTCAAAGGCCACATGCTGGGTCAGAATTCAATAAACTTGTCAATAACTTATATAAAATAACGCCCTCGCGATGACCCTAGACGTAGGGCTGTGCTCCGGGACAAATAAATGTACACAGTCTGTTTTATTTATAGTAACGACTTTTTGTGAAGGTAATTTTTGTTGGTCGGAATTGTTATGTGGATATGAGTTTTCACGTGTGACATAATAATATTTTTAAGTGTCATGACATTTTTTTTAATTGGGTTTCCGAATGTAAGGGTTCATTGTTTAATGTCACTAAAAATTTTAAACTGAACATGATTTGGGTAATTAGTAGATTGTTTGTGTTTTCGGAGCGTTGATAACAGTGCTTCACTTTTTCTTATTATCCTTGTAATATATCAACATTGTCATATAACGCTTTACATCCGCGGGTGAGCCTTAGCCTTCTCAATTATATTACTCCAGCGTGACATATTTTTTAACTGAACAGTTCTTAAATCAATTATTTTCTATACTTCACAAACATACGTGATGTTTATCTCTATTATTATGATAAATAACTATAAGGTAAGGTCGGAAATGATTATTTAAAAAATAATCGTATTTGTTTTTGCTGAAAACGAAAATTTTAATACTTCGGAATAATGTCAAAAGTTTGGTAAGTTTTTACGCACCTATGTGTAACTCGTGTTTTTCAAATAACTCATACTCTAAATGTTCATATTCTAAAATAGCAGAAAGGTCGCATGGAGCACGTTTTTCTTTTTAACTTTAAATATTTTCATACGTTTCGGGACATGTCATGTTCGTATGAAAATAATAGATGAAAATGAAAAACTGCGTATAAAATAGAAATTTTTAATAAAGTATGGGTGATGTGGGTGCAGTCCACTGAGCCTACATCAGTGGTAACCATAGATATAATAAAAGTGGTAACATTGACACAAAAATCGCCCGTCAAATTGTTTTAACTCGTGTGCGGTTGACCGTATCTACTGCTTTTTGAGTAACTGTAGACACATAACTTTTACTTACCGTAAAAGGCTTAAAATATGAATAATAACTATGTACAAGTACATAAACCGGGAGGGAAAAAGTCGAAAGGCATTCGACTTCCACACAAGGTCTTCCACATCGCTGTCAACAGGAAAAGTTCCCAGAAGGCTGGCAGTATTGCCTCGTTGTATGGCAATGCTGATTCTTTTAACCCTTTAAGAGTCAACCAACCAATTGGCGGTTTCTCGTAAAACAAAGTGGGCACTCGGGCCCCAAGGCCTTAGTATTTCAACCTCAAACGGGTCTAACATATAAACCCTTATCATATTGGAGTATTTGCGCAATTTGAGGTCTTCTGCACATGCAGCAGCTGCCCCAGCACAACCCGCCGTACAAGGAAGATGGGATGGTGTCGACACACGTTGCGCCCTACACTAAAGGCCTATCTACCTTTCAAGGCTTTAGTGTCATTCCATCTGGTCTCTTCTCATCGTCGCGTGTCACATCTTTGGGTTTCTTCCTTTGGTTGGGTTGGTTGTGTAGTACTTTTATGATTATTAGTTAATTTTAATACAGTCTGTAAGTGACTTCAACAAAACACATATGAATAGTTAAATATGATCTCCACCAGTCAAAGCTTAATGACACGTGCATTATTCTGTCTCCGAACTTCCTCCAAGCGATTCCTATTGAACTGTTAAATAATTCATTAACTGATCACTTCCTAAGGCACTAGTCCCACTGCCGACGAGAAAGCGGCGATCGACTATTTTCTCGCTCAAGAAACGCAGAATAAATGTCCCGTGTCCGTAAGATAGATAAATATGATAATAGTTGAGCGCTGATTGCACACATTCACGTCAGAACTATCTCTCCATTACTATGTTGCATTGATAAGAGCTATCAAAAATAATACTCGCCCAGCCAGGAAACACTCGCCAAGAGAGTATTGCTTGGTACATACGCATATCAGCAAGTGACTAGGCAGTCATTCTAGAGGTCGCACTCAGGCATTAGTACCTGCAGTGATAACCTAGTAGTGTGACCGTCGAACTGCTAAGTCGGTCTCGAGTTCAAACCCAAGCCACGCACCTCTGATTTTACGGATTCATGTGCGTATTGTGTAATTATCACTTGCACCAATCGGTAAAGGAAAACATCTCGAGGAAACCAGCATGTATAAGAGATATTGCTCAACAGCATGTGAAGCTAAGTCAGAGGCCCATGGGCAGCATAAAAACTGTGACACCAGGTTAATTACTAACCGCTCGAAAAGAAGCAGACTCGGGCATTCGTGCAGCTTAGCGACAAAACTGTCCAAACTACACACTCAATGTAAATTGTAAATCACACTAATCACGCAAACTACTGAATGGATCTGGATCAAATTTGAAACAGAAATAGATTATAGTAGGAAACTTTTTATCCCGTGAGATTTTTTCCGACATCCAACTAGTTAATGAATAAATAAATAAATGCATTTTACTCGCCAACTCGTTTCTAGTTGCTAGCTCGGCTCGCTCCTCGCTAATCGCTGGCAATGGAACAGATGCCAACGAGCAACTTTCGTCAATCGATCGAGCTTATTCAAAACTGTTCGCCGGTACTAACTTTTTGGCGTCAAGTGTTAATTACATGGATCGCATAATGGCGGTTACAAAGTTCCGGATGTCAATTTTATTGTATTAAAACAATTACAGTGTAGTTAAAATTCAATTTTTGGTTTTTGATAGGGCTGTGTTTTGTAGGAAGTGGGCCTGAAACTTTTCAACTATAGACCGATCGCTTAAGCCTCGTGTATATGCCAACGACCTTGAGTGCATAGCTTGCGCGTTTTTTGCTGAGCACTCTCAACGCGTCGTACGTCCACCCAGTAATAGGACTCGCCCATCAAGGAGCGTGGTCCCAAATTAAACGCTTTTTTAACCTATTATAATAAAAATTATGTATATTTTTCAAAAGCAACAAAACCAAATAATTTACTTTTGTATTGCAAAGCAGTAGATATTTTTTTTATACTCTTTTGACATAAAACGAAGGAGTAAAATGGTTTCATCTCAACGATTTGGAGGTGATTTGTTGTATTTTTTTTCTTACCACGTGTCACCGATAGAAAAATTATGGCTAAACCAAATTACGTATCATATCATGTAGATTACCAATTATTTTTTTCAGATGTAATTTCACTGTAAATGCCGAAGAAAAGCTGCGTCATTTGCACGGTTTTTTAAAGATTTTTTCGAGAAAGCAGCCTTAACTGAGACTATTCCTGAGGGAGCTGCACGGTGCGGGAGGGCCGGCAGTTGCCATAGGTTGACTATTTGAGATGGTCAAAAATAGAATATGATATCACATAGAAAAACAACGGTCATCTTAAAAACTTCCATCACCGTAAAGAAATTAAATATTATACGAACATATAATTGTAAAATTGCATTTAATGCTATATGTATTCCATGTGATTCTAAAAATCTGTGACGTCACATTGTTTGATCAAACTTAATGTTATACTTTTATATTATAATTATTGTTATATTTCATACAAATCACGCAGGAATTCCGCGTTTTGACAATTCATAAAAGTAATGTTATTGAATTATACCCTTTGTAATACCCAATTGCTTGTTGACTGTTTATCTAGGTAAACAGGTAGACAATACCTATGGCATTAGTTCCGCCTCTGTACATTTCTTAGCTGGAAGTATTAAATAAATAACTGACTAAGGGCTGATTTTTCAACGGTCAGATAATTTTTATTGGTGGAATAATTTTAAGGCAGCTTGACAGTAACTTTTGCATAGAAAATATGTCAAACCACTATTTTTTCAGATAAAAGTTATCAGGTGACTGAAAATTCTGTCCCTAAATCATACACTGAATACTATGTCCTCCAGGTGGAAAACTAATTCAAGGTTACAGGAGATACGGGCAGTGCACAGAAATATATTTATATATATATATTTTTTTTATTTAATAGGTACTTTATGCACATAAATGTACAGACACCAGCACATCAAGACTGTCAAATTTTCCCAATTGAAAATTAACCTTAGGTGTTTATTAGAAAGTTGAAAATCGATCAAAGAAATGTGACAGATTGGGTAAACCTATTTTATAAAATGATATACCTATTAGAAACTATAAATCCATCCATCTCATTGTTTAACAGGGGAATCTTAGTTTAATCCATATACAGAACGAAAAAAAAATCTGCTGTTCCATACAATATGCTCACATAACTCGTCAAAATGTAGGGAACAGGTGATTCTTTTTGTGATTTTAGGTTTGTTTCCATAGTGAAATTTGTTCATAATAATTAGTACCTTGACTCCCTAAAATAATGCCCATGAATTAAATTTCATCATGTACAATGTTTCTAGAACGAATCAGGATCGAGGAACCATCAATATGAATGCAAAAAAAACCTAAGTATTTTGAAATTCGAATTTTTCTCTTCTGAAGGATGGAAGAATTTCATTTTTTCCTGAAACAGTTATGTTCGATAGGGAGAAAATTTACAGGATCTTAATACAAGGAAACGCCGTAAGATATTGTTGGGAAGGCTAGAGAAATGATGAGTTCGCTTTTTTGAAGCTTTAGCACAATATCCCGGGAAGTATTTGCAGCATCTAAGCATCTCAGTTTATGATAGTAATTTTCTTTTATAAGAATTTCACTTTTCTTCTTAGTGTTGAGTACATTGTATCTGTAAAGTTTTTTATTTAACAAAGATGTAAATAATGATGATGTTGTGTGTGATGTGTGGTGTGATTTGTTTGTTATTTCTAATTAAACACAAATCTTAAATACAGTATAAAACCTAAAACTAAAAAAAAAAAATATTTTGTACACGTAGTAAAAAAAGGGAAGAGCTCATTGGGCGTCAAAAATCGTCCCCAGTGCTGTCTGTGGGAAATGTGCCCAAAAGGCTGGCAACACTGCCAGCCTTTTGGGCACGTTGGATGGCAATACTGATTCTTTGACCTAAAAAATTACCAGCCCTCTGGTCACGTGTAGAATCGACCAACCGCTGGGCGATATCCCGAAATACTCGATGAGCACTCGGACTCCACGGCCCTAGTGTTTCAACCCCAAACGCCTCGTACGTTTTTTTTATATTATTGTAGAGTAAATTGTCATTCATTAATCATTCGAATTTGGTGCTACGGCCAACCTGGGTTCGGAGTCTGTTTGACTTCCACAGTGGCCAAAGCAACTCGACGTCAATCAGTAGGTTCATACTTCAACTGATCAACCGCTGCGTAAATGTGATGACAATAACAAAAACATCAAAGGATATCACGCATCGAAAAACAAGTTTTCAGTCGTTTAAAAACATCACAAAAAGTGTAAAATAAAAAAATACAATAAACCTTTTTGCTGGAAAAAAAGGTAACGCTCATTCACTCATTTTCAGGAAAACAGTTCAGTTTATCATATTTAATAAGTTTTGCCCGACAGCGGTTGTAATCCGTTGTCCCACAGTGTATATTCATTTACAATATTGTATGTTAAAAACAGGCTAATAGCATGTCCACACATTATTTAAGAGCATATAACTACTTTGACTGCGCGCCGCACACTACATAGGGAAACCATAGAACCATGTTTCGTAAGGTTTAAGTTATAAGAGAATGGATGATGTTTCATCCCTCCAGACGAAGTGTCAGTCAGGCCCGTGCCGGACGGCGCGTACATGTTCTATCCGCGCCGCAAAGAGATGTCAGCATGAAGGGGCCCGTCAGGGCCGAGCCTGCCGGGTAAGCGGGATTGTCCGAAAGGGTTACCGCTACCCCGGAACATAAAGGGCTACGGAAGGAACATGGATGGGTTTTAGTCAGTAAGAGTCTGACACTCCCTTCCGCTCCACCCAGAGCGGGAGCAGTCATTGGATGATTTCCCAGCCTTAAAAAAAAAAAAAAAAAAGGCGCCTTTTACTCATCCTCCCAACATAACTAAACCATTTAAGCATAATCTCTTCACTCTAACGTCACTATATCTCCTTTTGAACCACACCGTCGGCGTAGCCTACTGACACTCCCTCTTTTTTTTTGAGGATAGTAAATCATCCAATGACTTCTCCCGCTGCGGTTGGAGCGGACGGGAGTGTCAGACTCTTACTGACTAAAACCCATCCATGTTCCTTCCGTAGCCCTTTATGTTCCGGGGTAGCGGTAACCCTTTCGGACAATCCCGCTTACCCGGCAGGCTTGGCCCTGGGGGGCCCCTTCATATGCTGACATCTCTTTAAGGCGCGCGTGGAACATATACGCGCCGTACAACACGGGTCTGGTGCTGATCGGACGGTGAGTCACCCATTACTCACCGTCCGCAGGCCCGCGCCTACGGTGGCCGGGAGTCGTCACGTGGCTGAGTAAAAGGCGACTAACAATAGGTATTTGCATGGTGGATGTGAGAGGGAACGCTGGGTGGGGACGCCTCTTGCTTCGCTTGACAGCTCTTGAACGTGATTTAGATATTGTACTGTCGGTCGATTCTGTAAACATGTCACCGTGAAAACTTAGGTGAACTGAGCTGTTTTTCCACCTAATTGCGAGGGAATGACACTTTTGACAGCTCACTTTAAACTCACCTCACCTACATTTTAACGGTGAGATTTTTACAGAATAGCGCTACTGAAACTTAAACTTAATTTTGAATTGTTTTTTAAATCTTGTAATTATGGACGCTTTTTTCAAGTTCTTCATCGTTCTCACATGTATATTTCTACATGAATGATGTAACCCAGTTTTTATAAACATATTTTGATAAAAGAGTGTCCCTGGAGTTTCTTGCCCGTTCTTCTCCATAGGTACCTACTGCTTTGGAATGGGCAACTAGCTTCATCTTTCTGACTGACCGACCCCTTGACAATTCAAAAGTGCCTGTAATTGGTTTATTAGAAGTAAATGCTTTGAGTTTGAGTTTGAACACGTTCAGTGTCATTGATGAAATTCGCCCTTAGCTGGTATACTCCTTGACTTAGAAGACCCTTAGTTCACTATGAGTGCTTCGTTGTAAAAATAAGCTTCTTAAATCGCTACAACCTTATGACATAAAGACGTGACAACCACAGGTACGATTAAATACATAATAACACCGTGTTTTTAATAAGTGCAGTGATTACTATTTTATTTTTGTTGTAAAACATTTGTTTGTTGATAGTTATGCTTAGTTTCATTACCTACAGTTTTGACCATATCTTTAAAAAAACGACGACTTGGCTGTGAGTTCTCCTACAAATTTTGTGCCATTTTTACTATTGCTACAAATGACTAGAACTAATCATACGTATTGTTTTGGCACTTTCCGGAAAGGGCCAAAAATTTTTGGAGCCTGAAAGTTCTCATTTCTTTGATAGATTTTCAACTTTATTACAAAAGATTAAGGTACGTTTTTAATTAGGAAAATTTTACAGTTTAGGTACAACTCGTGCTGACATCTGTACATCTTTGTAAACTTACATGTTTTGTTTTGTTTTAATTATTTTATAACGTGACCTTTTTTACTGATAACCGAATGGTTACATTGGTTACTTAATTTTCAGCAAAAGTCTGATAAGGAGTAGATATTAATAAACTACTTGTTTAGGTAAAAACTACTATATATTAAAAGAATATCAGCATTTTTTTAACGTCAAAATGACATAGACCTTATTTACCACTCCCTAGACTAACACTTCTACTTAACTGGAAAGAAAAAGTGACGTAACAAACGTTCCAGCATCACAGCTGTCTGTTCAGTGAGAAGAACTTGATCCTGTACAAAAATTGCACAAATGCCAGTACATCAAGCTATCCCAAACTGTAAAATTGTCCCAAGTGAAAATGAACCTTACGTTTTTGTAATAAAGTTGAAAATCTATCAAAGTAATTTGACAGTTTTGAGGTAACTTGATGTGCTGGTTTCTGTACAAAAAATCACAGCATGTTCGTAAACTTGGTTACCACAACTAAAGGGCGAGTCAATTCGTACGATAAAAAATGTATACTTCATGGTGTTTATTATTTATTTCTTTAGTTAAATTAAATTAGTTAGTACGTGACCTGAGGGCTGGATTGTTCTTTGGTCAAAGAATTAGCATTGCCATTCAACGTGGCAATGCTGCCAGTCTTCTGGGCACGTTTCCGGATGACAGCGATGCAGACGAGTACTTTGACGCCAGTGTCCTTTCAATTTTTGTATTTATTTGTATATACTCCTTTGCAAAAAAAACGGGCACCTTATAGTCATTGGCTTTTCTATGGATAATATAAATATTTTTAGCAAGTGATAAGCATAAACGACTAGAAGTTTCTTATTATCAACGGGGACATAGTTTTTAACACTTAAATCCTGGAATCAGTGTTTTAGTCAATGTAAACAGAGAGTCGTGTTAAAATGGATATTTTTGTGGGTATATTGAAATTAAGACTAGGAGTATTTTTATGGTATTTTAATTAAGAAGGTACAAAATAAAAGATTATAACGAGTATGATACCCCTTGCGGTGATTACGGCAAGTAATCGTCTTGGCATGCTTTCCACCAGGCTTTTGATGGTGTCCTTTGGAATGTGTTCCCTCTCAACCTAGATCATAAGTTTAGTAGCTCTTAGATGTTTCGTGGAAGTGGCTGGACAAATCGTTCTCGCCTTTTTAGGAGGTCCCAGACGTGCTCAGTGGAGCTAGGGTCGGGGCTCCGCGCTAACCAAACCTAACGCCGAATACCGACCTCTTGCATATAAGCATCTACGTCGCCGGAACGGTGGGCCCGAGCATTATAGTCCATGTAAATGATATCTTCACCAATGACAGTTAGTGCAGGTTGTGTATGTTGACAAAGGATTTCTGTTATGTACCTCTGCGCATTTAGGGAGCCATTTTTAATTAATACTATCTCGGTACGATAGATGGAAGTAACGCCCGCACAAAACATAACCGACCCTCTACCATAAGGGGTGATTTAGTCGAAACACACGTTGGCGTAGCGTTCCCTGGGTGTTCATAACACTCACTGACGTCGGTCCTGACCATTCAGACAAATTCGAGCCTCATCGGAGAAGAGTAAACTACTCCAGTTACCTAGTATCCAAGAAAGACAATTTGTATCGAACCTCAATCGAGCAATTCGGTGCTCACGGAGTAACTTGGGGGCCCGCGCTGGTCGTCGAGTACGTTTATCAATCGCTAAAAGCATCTTAGTCATTGTCTATAGGCTAATTTGTGCCTATCGTACCTCTTCAAGGTTTTTTTGAGGTCTATATAACTGAATCTGCGGTTCCTTGGCGCCTGAGTCACTAAAAAGCGGTCGTCTCGTGCTTGTGTGCAACGTTTTCTACAAGGACTTTGCCTTCTCTGGACGGAACCTGTCTCTTGGTATCGACTCCAGGTTCTTTGGCCGGCAGAACGACTCACATTTAACCACTGTGAAACGTAACATTGACTACACCCCTCTTTCAGCAGCTCTATAATTTTACTAGCTCTTATTGCTTTTTCTGCCATTACAATCGACACAAAGATATCTGTTTTAAGTCACATTATGACAGGATTATGCGACAAACATAAATTATTCTACAAAAATAACAAGAAGTTAGTTTTAGTTGCCTTTAACCGCAAACCGCGATAAGTAATTAAAAAATCACAAACTGAAAAAGGGATTATTATTCTTAAAAACAGATGATTCGAATTTGGAATCAACTTTTTTTCATACCCAGACCCTTTATTAAGTGCTAGCAACATAGGTTGGCTAATAAAATCTGTTCAGTACTAAATGATTACCAATAATGTAGAAAAATCAAAGCCGCCCGTTTTTTTTGCAAAGTAGTGAAGTTAGTTAGATCGTCATTTAATTTAAGACTAGTATAGTTTAAGTTGAGCTTTTAAATTTTATTATTGTTGAATTAATTAGTTAGTCTAATCATATTTACATTTAAAAGCTAAATATTCACAATAATATGTATAATAATCAAAGAGTATCAAAAAAATTACCATAATCATTGTGTTTGGTTTGAACAAACATTCTCTTTCGTTTGAACAACTTCAACATGTACTCTTTTGAAATATCGCAAAAACAGCACATACCATTTGACCCAACATTTGGACCAAACTTACCACCAACCCCAACCTTTCTATTGTCTCGTCAAACCAATTGACCAGCCCCCTAAATCTACCATCGTCCCTTCCACTCGACCGCACCATGGTACATAACCATAAAAACCATTTTATGCACCACAATCACCCGATTTTCTAACATAACCTAACTAAAGGACAATTCACTGGTCCGTCTTTGGCCCAGGGTGAACGTACAGTGACAAGCGGTAGCGGGCGCGATTTCTCGTTTAGCTAGAGGTGCTCGTGGGTAAATAACGGCCGCTCTAGAAACTGATCAAGGTTAAGTCAGCTTGCAACAGTCGGTCCATGATAGAGGGATCAATTTGGCCATACATTCTGTACCCGTCCGTGTCTTTGAAAGCGCTTAAAGCTGTAAGCAATGCTGTAATTTAAACAACAGTCGTTACCAGGGGTCACCTATCTATCATGCCATATTTGTTTAGCTTTTTCCCAACTATTAGGATCTAGGATTATAGGATTCAGTTGAATACTAGCACTACTACTATACCCCGCGGAAGATACCCCTAGGGGTATCTTCTATTACAAGAAGTATGATCATTCTCCTGCCCTTATCCCAATTTATTTAGGCTCGGTGCAATAATCATTTCTTATTCTTCAATACTTCTCTATCAGTCGTCATCTCGGTAGTCACTCCCATCTTAGCCACATCATTTTTCACACAATCCATCCATCGTTTATTTGGTCTTCCTCTACTTTTATAGTTATCCAAATTCATGACAACATTTTCTTCATTCCTCCGCATAACATGCCCATACCATGACAACTGATTTCCACACACCTTTTCAGTCACCGGTGTCACTTTCAGACTTCCGCTTATATAATTCAAGAAGTATATTCTATACAGTAAAAAAACCAACTTAATTCACTTCTTATTGTCAGTTTATAAAAAAAAGTTAATTAATTGAAGTCGATTTTTGAATCTGCCCGTGTGATCCTATTGTTTTTTTTACTGCACAACGGATTTCGATGCGGTTTTCTATCAGTTAGAGAATATATTCAGGAAGAATAGAATATTTGTTTATTTGCGTTGAAACATGGTAATAATGATGATAAGGTTTATATGTATAAACCGATTCATAATAGACTACAAATATTACAGCAATTTTAATGTTTTGTAAAAATGTGCGAAGGAGTTCGCTACAAATATTACAAACGCTCTCGTCTCAGCCCCGGTCTCGCCTCAACCCCGCTCTCGCCTCAGCCCCGCTCTTGCCTCAGCTCCGCCTGTCGCCTCTGACTCTGACGTACGGACTACTTCCAAAACGATAGTCTGTTATTATAGTAAAGTAAATCGATAGGCTTTCCCAGATTGCAATTTATGGCGCTGAGATAGTAAGGAAAGTTTTTATGTTACAGAACCCTTGTGAGTCGTTTAGGTTTTTTTGTGGGACTACGGATCTCGGGATTTCTTAGAATTCGGTTAGAAGTGAAGTAACAGTGAGGTGTTTGTTTTGTTTAATTTTTCTAAGTTTCATGTAACAGTTGGCGAGCCTATTGTCATCAACCAGACTTCGGAAATAGAAATTCTTGAGGGAAAAACCCAATAACACCTTTGCCTACTGATAAGAACTACCTGGAGATCACACCCAAGACCTCCTGCAGTAGTGCTTACGACACTAAACCAACAAGGCAATTTAAATATAATCATTCCCTCTTCCATTTAAAATTATCGAGTAAAAACAGTCGTAGATATAAATCTCATTTATCCAATCTCCCTCGTGTCCACTACCCGATGACGTAACAAAAAAACAAGAACACACAAATGACAATTTTAATTCTATTATATTTTGATCAGACTCCGTCATTCAAATCCCAAAGAGAGTACATGTGATTTATTCATCCCCTCCGTATCGATTCGAATCAATTATTCGATTCTCGCAATAAATCGAGAGCTTTACTCGAATGGTATCGAGTTGGTTACAGATAGGAAACAAAATATTTATTGGCAATGTATGTGATATGTTGGTATAATTATTGTTTTATCGATTTATTGAATTGGATTGGTTTGGTTTGTTACATGTTTAGTTTTTCAATCTACCCGGCATTTTCCTAACTATGAGGTGGACAGTTTCCAGTCTAACCGGATGCAGATAACCGGGTTATATTAGGTACACCTCTGCCTTATCTTGTTAGAGTTTGACAAAATACTAAAACAAACTGACTAAAATAACATTAAAATTATCATGTATGTAGGCGGATCCAATTTAATGCCTCCATATAGGACTCACCAAGTGTTCTGCAACCACCTTCAGGTAGCTGTTGGGACTGTCCCTCACTCTTCGCATCAGCGATGCTGCTCTTTTGCTAATAATGGCATAGTAACCGTCAACTTGCGCTTCTGCAAACATTGCTGACGCACTGCAATAGCTAGGCAGTCCCATCTAATGTTGAACTATTTTTCGAATTGAGGATATAAACCGCGAAAAAACCCGCGATTCCGCAATACATCTGGCGTAGCTCTGGAATACGTAGCTGTTTTGTAGCAACTGGCGTAGCTCTGGAATACGTTTCTGTTTTGTAGCATCTGGTGTAGCTCTGGAATGCGTAGCTGTTTTGAAGCATATGGCGTAGCTCTGGAATACGTAGCTGTTTTGTAGCAACTAGCGTAGCTCTGGAATACGTAGCTGTTTTGTAGCATCTGGCGTAGCTCTGGAATACGTAGCTGTTTTGTTGCTTCTGGCGTAGCTCTGGAAAACGTAGCTGTTTTGTAGCATCTAGCGTAGCTTTATAATACGTAGCTGTTTTGTAGCATCTAGCGTAGCTCTGTAATACGTATCCGTTTCGTAGATTTAAACCAAATGTAGCCTGTATGATGTATTTCTCTTTAGCTTAGTAAACGTGGTCAACGGATATTCGAATTTCGAGCAACTACTGAGTTTCTCTAAGAATCCTGTGGCAAACTTAGGTGGTAAGCAGTTAAAGAAACCAATAACAAAAACAAAACCAAAAACAGTTTACATAGATCAACGAGAACAATGCTCAAAGCAAGAAATTAAATTAAAACCATGAGCTTCAAAAACAAGAAGAATAATAGAGTCAAAACCGCTGAAATCCGAGTCAACCACAGACAACTTCAACCTTAACTTTCCCACGTTCCATAGACAAAAAAAAACAAATCCACCTTCAAAGCTAACGCTCAACATTAACCCCCCCCCCCCCTACAGTTGTCAAAACAAACAGAAAGTGCTTCGACTTCAAAATAAATTGTTTGTCGCGATTAAATCGTCACGGTGTGGGCCGCGGTTCGACAGCGCGTGATAATCAAAGCCCGACGTGATAAACGAGTGAGTTGGGAGTTACTATTGGTTTGTAACGTCGACGAGAGCTTCTGGCGTTCTCTTTTGCATTCAACTTACGTTAGATAGGAGTAGGTACTGTTTAAGACCAGAGGGATCTTCACTCTAGAGCTCACAGAAGGGCAGAGCTCGTGTGATGTATTGTGTATGTATTTGTGTAAGGTTTCCAAACCTACAAGGTAAAAATGCGGGGCAGTAGTCATTGAATCTTTTAAAAACCTATTTAAATAAATATATCATTTTGAAAGGTGGAATGCTGCCAGTTATTTTCTTACCAACCAGTTAGGTTCAATACTCGTATAAGGTTTCATTTAGGCCCTCTAGTACTACTTAATTGAGGATTGGTCATCCAACAGTATTTTCAGTGTCTTGGTCGATCAGTGGGATTTTCTGATAGTGGTGGATGCAGCACCATGCTGAATTTTAATTACATTTTAATCTTTTTCTATACCTACTAACACTAGATTTTGGGTAAAATTGATACAAACCCAATGTTCTTCGTTGAAAATAAAGTATTATATTCTATTACTTTGCCTCGTCTTATTTAAACCACATCGAGAACCAATAGTACAGCAATCCCGTAATACGTTCCGAAGCGTTCTCTCTGGGAGCGTTCAGCATTCGATTGTTCTGTGATCTGCATGATACAGATACACAAACATACAGACACACAAGTAGGTTACCTTTGAGTTCCCGCACGATTTAATGTAATCACTCGGAGTTCCACATACGTTGGATTTGGAACATAGGAAAAACGTCGTGTCAGTGTATTGATTTTGAGATTTCAATACGTTTCTTCTTCTAGAAATACCACTACCTTAGATGCAGAGTTTCTTCTTTTGTATTGGCATGAACTATTTATAAGAGAACGATATAAGATATTAGTTGTCTACTAATTTAATATCTTATTTTTTTTGATGCTGCGAAATCATCAAATCGCCCCTCCCGCTCCCGCCCCTTCTGCTCTGAAGCGGAAGGGAGTGTCATACTCTTACTGACTAAAACCCATCTACGTTCATTCCTGACGCGGCAGCGGTAACACTTTCGGACAATCCCGCTGACCCGGCAGGCTTTGGCCCTAATGGGCCCCTTGCCATATGCTGTCATCTCTTTGAGGCGCGCGTGGAACACGTCCGGCACGGGCCTGGTCCTGATCGGACGGTGAGCTACCCTCTGGTTTCCCTTCAAAACGCATAAATCTGTCGCCTTTTAGTACACAACTTAGGATGTGTTGACAAATGAGAAACAAATAAATAATATGAAATGAAGGAATGATGCTACTCGTAGAGGGATTTTGATTAACCCCCTTCGCTGCTGGAAAAACGAGGATCGGGGATTTAGCATATAATACTATATGCTAAATCCCCGATCCTCGTTTTCCAAGTTCTGTTCAAACAGAGTTTAAAAACTTGAAGCATTATAACTACGCTAGTAATCCCCGAAGGGTTAGGCAGAGGTTTGCCTTTAGAAGATACACCCATATTTCACCAGCAATATTTTTTGCCCCATGTAATAGGGGGCGAGCCTATTACCATCAACCGGCACAATTCCAGACTCCCGGCAACTAAACTACAAAACTGGAAAACTAATAAAACTTTGCTTGACCCGGGAATCGAACCTAGTACCTCTCCTCAGCAGTAGCGCTTGCGACCATTAGGCGAACGAGGTATATTTTATAAAACAATTAACCAAAAGTCATGTATTTAAATTATGCTAAAAAACAGACAAAATTATATAAAACAGTCGATGATAACCAAGAAGTGGCGCAACAAACTTCTTAGCTGTCTTCTATGCTATAAAATAACTGTTTTTCTTGAAGGAAATTTTAATACTTGAAACGTATTCTAATTTCTTTCTATTCCGAAATCCATTTAAATAGCTCAATCCCAAGATGCAGACAAATAGTTTGCTTAAATCTTTACAGTCTAGAGCGTTACCTGCACGATTTAACGTAATGACTACGTACCGATACAGAGATGAGATGCGTCAGCGATTTAAAAGCAAGTTGGGTTGAGAGTAGAGACGAAACTTTATTTTGATTTTTAAATAGAAGCGAGGAGGATGCAGAAGGAGGTCATTATCTGCCTAGTTACTGTATAAAGTAGATGAGTTACTTAGCTACCAGCACTCAATAGCCACTTCACAAAATTCTCACTCACTTTCATTCACAATTGGGTAATTGACAGGGTTGTCAGTAACGTTACTTTTTATAAATTGTCAAAACACAGAATTCGTGCGTGATTTGTATGAAACATTAAAATGTGACGTTACAGATTTTTGGAATCAAACTGAATACTTATTAACATTAAATCCAATTTCTGCACAGTGGTGGAAATTTTAAGACGAGCGGTCATTTTCTATGCGATTTCATATTTTATTTTTGACCGTGTCAAAAAGCCAATTCAATTTCATAGCACTATTGAAATAGAAGCAGTAGCTTAACAACTTAAAAACCCAATGCATGTTGTTGAACTGTCAACTTAGTAAAACATTTTGAAAAATGAATTATTCAACTTTCTGCACCGAGCCGCCCCACTGGTGGGGAAAAGTGGAATGCCTTAAATTTTGCAGTAGAATCTGCCCCACAGTAAAGCCAATGGTCCCAGCTGTAATTCACTCCTTAGTCACCTAAGTCACTCACCAGTCACTTGACGGTCACTTAAAAGTCACTTGACAGTCACTTGAAAGTCACCTAACAGTCACTCAACAGTCTCTAGCCAGTTACTCATCAGTCACTCGACAGTCACTCACCAGTCACTCGCCAGTCACTCACCAGTCACTCGACAATCACTCGCAAGTCACTTGAATCACTCGACAGTCACTCTACAGACACTCAACAGTCACTCAACAGTCTCGCCAGTCACTTGACAGTCACTCGACAATCACCTAACAGTCACTCGTAAGACACTTGACAGTCACCTAACAGTCACTCGCCAGTCACTCGCTAGTCACTCAACAGTCACTCGTAAGTCACTTGACAGTAACCTAACAGTCACTCACCAGTCACTTGACAGTCACATAACAGTCACTCGCCAGTCACTCGCAAGTCACTCAACAGTCTCGCCAGTCACTCGCCTATCACTCGCGAGTCACTTGACAGTCACTCGACAATCACCTAACAGTCACTCGTAAGTCACTTGACAGACACCTAACAGTCACTCGCCAGTCACTCGCCAGTCACTCGCAAGTCACTCAACAGTCACTCGTAAGTCACTTGACAGTAACCTAACAGTCACTCACCAGTCACTCGACAGTCACCTAACAGTCACTTGACAGTCACCTAACAGTCACTCACCAGTCACTTGACGGTCACTTAAAAGTCACTTGACAGTCACTTGAAAGTCACCTAACAGTCTCTAGCCAGTTACTCATCAGTCACTCGACAGTCACTCGACAGTCACTCGCCAGTCACTCGCCAGTCATTCACCAGTCACTCGACAATCACTCGCAAGTCACTTGAATCACTCGACAGTCACTCTACAGACACTCAACAGTCACTCAACAGTCTCGCCAGTCACTCGCCAGTCACTCGCTAGTCACTCAACAGTCACTCGTAAGTCACTTGACAGTCACTCGACAATCACCTAACAGTCACTCGTAAGTCACTTGACAGACACCTAACAGTCACTCGCCAGTCACTCGCCAGTCACTCGCAAGTCACTCAACAGTCACTCGTAAGTCACTTGACAGTCATTCGACAGTCACTCACCAGTCACTCGACAGTTACTCACCAGTCACTTGACAGTCACCTAACAGTCACCCGTTAGTCACTCGCTAGTCACTCAACAGTCACTCGTAAGTCACTTGACAGTAACCTAACAGTCACTCACCAGTCACTTGACAGTCACATAACAGTCACTCGCCAGTCACTCGCAAGTCACTCAACAGTCTCGCCAGTCACTCGCCTATCACTCGCGAGTCACTTGACAGTCACTCGACAATCACCTAACAGTCACTCAACAGTCTCGCCAGTCACTCGCCAGTCACTCGCTAGTCACTCAACAGTCACTCGTAAGTCACTTGACAGTCACTCGACAATCACCTAACAGTCACTCGTAAGTCACTTGACAGACACCTAACAGTCACTCGCCAGTCACTCGCCAGTCACTCGCAAGTCACTCAACAGTCACTCGTAAGTCACTTGACAGTCATTCGACAGTCACTCACCAGTCACTCGACAGTTACTCACCAGTCACTTGACAGTCACCTAACAGTCACCCGTTAGTCACTCAACAGTCACTCGTTAGTCACTTGACAGTCACCTAACAGTCACTCACCAGTCACTTGACAGTCACCTAACAGTCACTCGCCAGTCACTCGCAAGTCACTCAACAGTCATTCGACAGTCACTCACCAGTCACTCGACAGTTACTCACCAGTCACTTGACAGTCACCTAACAGTCACCCGCTAGTCACTCAACAGTCACTCGTTAGTCACTTGACAGTCACCTTACTGTCACTCGCCAGTCACTCGACAGTCACCTAACAGTCACTCGTAAGTCACTTGACAGTCACCTAACAGTCACTCGCCAGTCACTCGACAGTCACCTAACAGTCACTCGTAAGTCACTTGACAGTCACCTAACAGTCACTCGCTAGTCACTCGACTGTCTTTCGACAGTCACTTAACAGTCACTCAACGGACTCTTGCCAGTCACTCACCTGTTACCAAACAGTCACACGCCAGTAACTCGACCGTCACTCGCCAGTCACTCACCAGTAATTTGACAGTCATTCGGCAGTCACTCAACAGTCTCTTGCCAGTCACTCGCCAGTCAATTGACAGTCACCTAACAGTCACCCGCTAGTCACTCGTGAGTCACTCGCCAGTCCCTCACCAGTCACTCGCCAGCCAATCGACAGTCACTCGTGAGTCACTTCGATAGTTACTGTTTCAGGGCCGAGAGACAAAACAAAATCAACCATGATACGAGTTTAGTATAGAATGAGCACCTCGTGGGAGCGCTCGTTCCATCTTATACCTAAGGTCTAAAGCGATGATTTGATGATTGATGATTTGAAACAGTGATTTTTTAAAAGAGCAATGTTGGAGTTTCTTGCTCATTCTTCTCCATACGAAAACTACCTTTTGGAAGGGGCCACTAGAATCAATTCTATTTTAATGTAATTTTTAACGTTCAAAAGTGCCTTTTATGTGCCTATTTGAATAAATGCTTTGACTTCGTTTCTTAATTGTGTTTCTATAACTCTTTACCCAGGCTGTATAAATAAATACTCTTTAAGTGCAATGATGAAATAAACCCATTCAATTTTAATTTCAATTGTTTTCATTTCATAGTTTAAATGCTGTCAAGTTTTTTGTTTCTTCATGAGGCCTACTCGCAAACGACGACACATTTTTATTTTTATTTTTACGTAGTGGTTCGCGTTCGCGAGTAAGCCTCCTGAAAAACACCAAAACTCGTCTTTTTGTGACACCATTGATTACAATGTATGCAACAAACATTAAGCAAGTATGTGACAACATTGTAGGTAATTTATTATGACAAAGAATTGGCAAGTTTGCATTGGCACACATTAAACAAGTTTGATGGGTGGAAACTAGACATTTGATATAAGTTTGACAGAAACTTGTCACAAGTTTGTCCTTTGCCTAGTCAAACTTTATGCAAGCTTTCACATTTGATATTTCAAACTTACTGCAAGCCTGAAACAAGTTTAAATTGCTATCTGGGCAGTCACTCTACAGACACTCAACAGTTACTCAACAGTCTCGCCAGTCACTCGCCTATCGCTCGACAGTCACTCGACAGTCACTCACCAGTCACTCGATAGTTACTCGACAGTCACTCGACAGTCACTCACCAGTCACTCGATAGTTACTCGACAGTCACTTGAAAGTCACTCACCAGTCAATTGTCAGTCACTCGCCAGTCACTCGACAGTCACTCAACAGTCACTCGCCTGTTACCAAACAGTCACACGCCAGTAACTCGACCGTCACTCGCCAGTCACTCAACAGTCATTTGACAGTCATTCGACAGTCACTCAACAGTCTCTTGCCAGTCACTCGCCAGTCACTTGACAGTCACCTAACAGTCACCCGCTAGACACTCAACAGTCACTCGCCAGTCACTCAACAGTCACTCTACAGACACTCAACAGTTACTCAACAGTCTCGCCAGTCACTCGCCTATCGCTCGACAGTCACTCGACAGTCACTCACCAGTCACTCGATAGTTACTCGACAGTCACTCGACAGTCACTCACCAGTCACTCGATAGTTACTCGACAGTCACTTGAAAGTCACTCACCAGTCAATTGTCAGTCACTCGCCAGTCACTCGACAGTCACTCAACAGTCACTCGCCTGTTACCAAACAGTCACACGCCAGTAACTCGACCGTCACTCGCCAGTCACTCAACAGTCATTTGACAGTCATTCGACAGTCACTCAACAGTCTCTTGCCAGTCACTCGCCAGTCACTTGACAGTCACCTAACAGTCACCCGCTAGACACTCAACAGTCACTCGCCAGTCACTCAACAGTCATTTGACAGTCATTCGACATTCACTCAACAGTCTCTTGCCAGTCACTCGCCAGTCACTTGACAGTCACCTAACAGTCACCCGCTAGACACTCAACAGTCACTCGCCAGTCACTCAACAGTCATTTGACAGTCATTCGACAGTCACTCAACAGTCTCTTGCCAGTCACTCGCCGGTCACGTGACAGTCACCTAACAGTCACCCACTAGACACTCAACATTCACTCGGTAGTCACTTGAAAGTCATTCGACAGTCACTCACCAGTCACTCGACAGTTACTCACCAGTCACTTGACAGTCACCTAACAGTCACCCGTTAGTCACTCAACAGTCACTCGTTAGTCACTTGACAGTCACCTAACAGTCACTCACCAGTCACTTGACAGTCACCTAACAGTCACTCGCCAGTCACTCGCAAGTCACTCAACAGTCATTCGACAGTCACTCACCAGTCACTCGACAGTTACTCACCAGTCACTTGACAGTCACCTAACAGTCACCCGCTAGTCACTCAACAGTCACTCGTTAGTCACTTGACAGTCACCTTACTGTCACTCGCCAGTCACTCGACAGTCACCTAACAGTCACTCGTAAGTCACTTGACAGTCACCTAACAGTCACTCGCCAGTCACTCGACAGTCACCTAACAGTCACTCGTAAGTCACTTGACAGTCACCTAACAGTCACTCGCTAGTCACTCGACTGTCTTTCGACAGTCACTTAACAGTCACTCAACGGACTCTTGCCAGTCACTCACCTGTTACCAAACAGTCACACGCCAGTAACTCGACCGTCACTCGCCAGTCACTCACCAGTAATTTGACAGTCATTCGGCAGTCACTCAACAGTCTCTTGCCAGTCACTCGCCAGTCAATTGACAGTCACCTAACAGTCACCCGCTAGTCACTCGTGAGTCACTCGCCAGTCCCTCACCAGTCACTCGCCAGCCAATCGACAGTCACTCGTGAGTCACTTCGATAGTTACTGTTTCAGGGCCGAGAGACAAAACAAAATCAACCATGATACGAGTTTAGTATAGAATGAGCACCTCGTGGGAGCGCTCGTTCCATCTTATACCTAAGGTCTAAAGCGATGATTTGATGATTGATGATTTGAAACAGTGATTTTTTAAAAGAGCAATGTTGGAGTTTCTTGCTCATTCTTCTCCATACGAAAACTACCTTTTGGAAGGGGCCACTAGAATCAATTCTATTTTAATGTAATTTTTAACGTTCAAAAGTGCCTTTTATGTGCCTATTTGAATAAATGCTTTGACTTCGTTTCTTAATTGTGTTTCTATAACTCTTTACCCAGGCTGTATAAATAAATACTCTTTAAGTGCAATGATGAAATAAACCCATTCAATTTTAATTTCAATTGTTTTCATTTCATAGTTTAAATGCTGTCAAGTTTTTTGTTTCTTCATGAGGCCTACTCGCAAACGACGACACATTTTTATTTTTATTTTTACGTAGTGGTTCGCGTTCGCGAGTAAGCCTCCTGAAAAACACCAAAACTCGTCTTTTTGTGACACCATTGATTACAATGTATGCAACAAACATTAAGCAAGTATGTGACAACATTGTAGGTAATTTATTATGACAAAGAATTGGCAAGTTTGCATTGGCACACATTAAACAAGTTTGATGGGTGGAAACTAGACATTTGATATAAGTTTGACAGAAACTTGTCACAAGTTTGTCCTTTGCCTAGTCAAACTTTATGCAAGCTTTCACATTTGATATTTCAAACTTACTGCAAGCCTGAAACAAGTTTAAATTGCTATCTGGGCAGTCACTCTACAGACACTCAACAGTTACTCAACAGTCTCGCCAGTCACTCGCCTATCGCTCGACAGTCACTCGACAGTCACTCACCAGTCACTCGATAGTTACTCGACAGTCACTCGACAGTCACTCACCAGTCACTCGATAGTTACTCGACAGTCACTTGAAAGTCACTCACCAGTCAATTGTCAGTCACTCGCCAGTCACTCGACAGTCACTCAACAGTCACTCGCCTGTTACCAAACAGTCACACGCCAGTAACTCGACCGTCACTCGCCAGTCACTCAACAGTCATTTGACAGTCATTCGACAGTCACTCAACAGTCTCTTGCCAGTCACTCGCCAGTCACTTGACAGTCACCTAACAGTCACCCGCTAGACACTCAACAGTCACTCGCCAGTCACTCAACAGTCACTCTACAGACACTCAACAGTTACTCAACAGTCTCGCCAGTCACTCGCCTATCGCTCGACAGTCACTCGACAGTCACTCACCAGTCACTCGATAGTTACTCGACAGTCACTCGACAGTCACTCACCAGTCACTCGATAGTTACTCGACAGTCACTTGAAAGTCACTCACCAGTCAATTGTCAGTCACTCGCCAGTCACTCGACAGTCACTCAACAGTCACTCGCCTGTTACCAAACAGTCACACGCCAGTAACTCGACCGTCACTCGCCAGTCACTCAACAGTCATTTGACAGTCATTCGACAGTCACTCAACAGTCTCTTGCCAGTCACTCGCCAGTCACTTGACAGTCACCTAACAGTCACCCGCTAGACACTCAACAGTCACTCGCCAGTCACTCAACAGTCATTTGACAGTCATTCGACATTCACTCAACAGTCTCTTGCCAGTCACTCGCCAGTCACTTGACAGTCACCTAACAGTCACCCGCTAGACACTCAACAGTCACTCGCCAGTCACTCAACAGTCATTTGACAGTCATTCGACAGTCACTCAACAGTCTCTTGCCAGTCACTCGCCGGTCACGTGACAGTCACCTAACAGTCACCCACTAGACACTCAACATTCACTCGGTAGTCACTTGAAAGTCACCTAACAGTCACTCGCCAGTCACTTGCAAGTCACTCAACAGTCACTCGACAGTCACTAGACAGTCACTCAACAGTCACTCACCTGTTACCAAACAGTCACACGCCAGTATCTCGACCGTCACTCGCTAGTCACTCAACAGTCATTTGACAGTCATTCGACAGTCACTCAACAGTCTCTTGCCAGTCACTCACCAGTCACTCAACAGTCACCTAACAGTCGCTCTCCAGTCACTTGCAAGTCACTCAACAGTCACTCGACAGTCACTCACCAGTCACTCGACAGTCACTTGACAGTCACCTAACAGTCACCCGCTAGTCACTCAACAGTCACTCGTTAGTCACTTGACAGTCACCTTACAGTCACTCGCCAGTCTTTCGACAGTCACTTAACAGTCACTCAACAGACTCTTGCCAGTCACTCGCCTGTTACCAAACAGTCACACGCCAGTAACTCGACCGTCACTCGCCAGTCACTCACTAGTAATTTGACAGTCATTCGACAGACACTCACTAGTCTCTTGCCACTTGACAGTCACTTAACAGTCACTCGCCAGTCACTCGTCAGTCACTTGACAGTCACCTAACAGTCACTCGCCAGTCACTTGACAGTCACCTAACAGTCACCCGCTAGTCACCCGCTAGTCACTCGTGAGTCACTCGCCAGTCCCTCACCAGTCACTCACCAGCCAATCGACAGTCACTCGTGAGTCACTTCGATAATTACTCTACAGTCACTCGACAGTCACTCACCAGTCACTTAAGAGTCACTCGACAGGCACTCGACTTCCCATTCAGTCGAAAGTCACTCGACAATCACTCTCAAGTCTAGTCAAGTCAAGAAAAAATTTCTTAGGTATCTTGATATTAGAGCGAAGCAAGTGTCATTGGATTACAGTCACCTATGTAGAAGGTATCATTTTCTGCCACTCGAGCCCAGGCGTTACATTAGTGATTTAAGTTACTTGTGTAATATTGCAAATGGTTCAATTGACTGTTCTGAACTTGTATCAAAGTTAATGTTACGCACAAATCAGATGGGACTGCGACTGCGACCACTTCTTTATATACCTCATGCAAGCACAAATTATAGACGTAATGCTTTCTGTCTTAGGGCCATTCGTAGTTTCAATGATATTTGTTGTGAGCAAAACATTGATCTTTTCTGCACCAAGGTAAGCGCGCTAAGGAAAGTATTAGCCGAACCATTTTTTGTACAGGATGCACCTACATGAGCTGTTATTATTAGTTAATTGTTTGTTTGTGGCAATCAACTTACATTAAACAACTTACAGGTGGGTAACCACACGACACCTTTGGACAGTCTCTTAACAGTCACTCAACAGACTCTTGCCAGTCACTCGCCTGTTACCAAACAGTCACACGCCAGTAACTCGACCGTCACTCGCCAGTCACTCACCAGTAATTTGACAGTCATTGGACAGACACTCAACAGTCTCTTGCCACTCGATAGTCACCTAACAGTCACTCGTTAGTCACTCGACAGTCACTCGTTAGTCACTCGACAGTCACCTAACAGTCACTCGTCAGTCACTCAACAGTCACTCTTTAGTCACTCGACAGTCACTCGTTAGTCACTCGACAGTCACCTAACAGTCACTCTTTAGTCACTTGACAGTAACCTTACAGTCACTCGCCAGTCACTTGACAGTCACCTAACAGTCACTCGCCAGTCACTCAAGAGTCACTCGAGAGGCACTTGAGTCAACCACACGACACCTTTCGACAGTCTCTTAACAGTCACTCAACAGACTCTTGCCAGTCACTCGCCTGTTACCAAACAGTCACACGCCAGTAACTCGACCGTCACTCGCCAGTCACTCACCAGTAATTTGACAGTCATTGGACAGACACTCAACAGTCTCTTGCCACTCGATAGTCACCTAACAGTCACTCGTTAGTCACTCGACAGTCACTCGCCAGTCACTCGACAGTCACCTAACAGTCACTCGTTAGTCACTCGACAGTCACCTAACAGTCACTCGTCAGTCACTCAACAGTCACTCTTTAGTCACTCGACAGTCACTCGTTAGTCACTCGCCAGTCACTCAACAGTCACTCTACAGACACTCAACAGTTACTCAACAGTCTCGCCAGTCACTCGCCTATCGCTCGACAGTCACTCGACAGTCACTCACCAGTCACTCGATAGTTACTCGACAGTCACTCGACAGTCACTCACCAGTCACTCGATAGTTACTCGACAGTCACTTGAAAGTCACTCACCAGTCAATTGTCAGTCACTCGCCAGTCACTCGACAGTCACTCAACAGTCACTCGCCTGTTACCAAACAGTCACACGCCAGTAACTCGACCGTCACTCGCCAGTCACTCAACAGTCATTTGACAGTCATTCGACAGTCACTCAACAGTCTCTTGCCAGTCACTCGCCAGTCACTTGACAGTCACCTAACAGTCACCCGCTAGACACTCAACAGTCACTCGCCAGTCACTCAACAGTCATTTGACAGTCATTCGACATTCACTCAACAGTCTCTTGCCAGTCACTCGCCAGTCACTTGACAGTCACCTAACAGTCACCCGCTAGACACTCAACAGTCACTCGCCAGTCACTCAACAGTCATTTGACAGTCATTCGACAGTCACTCAACAGTCTCTTGCCAGTCACTCGCCGGTCACGTGACAGTCACCTAACAGTCACCCACTAGACACTCAACATTCACTCGGTAGTCACTTGAAAGTCATTCGACAGTCACTCACCAGTCACTCGACAGTTACTCACCAGTCACTTGACAGTCACCTAACAGTCACCCGTTAGTCACTCAACAGTCACTCGTTAGTCACTTGACAGTCACCTAACAGTCACTCACCAGTCACTTGACAGTCACCTAACAGTCACTCGCCAGTCACTCGCAAGTCACTCAACAGTCATTCGACAGTCACTCACCAGTCACTCGACAGTTACTCACCAGTCACTTGACAGTCACCTAACAGTCACCCGCTAGTCACTCAACAGTCACTCGTTAGTCACTTGACAGTCACCTTACTGTCACTCGCCAGTCACTCGACAGTCACCTAACAGTCACTCGTAAGTCACTTGACAGTCACCTAACAGTCACTCGCCAGTCACTCGACAGTCACCTAACAGTCACTCGTAAGTCACTTGACAGTCACCTAACAGTCACTCGCTAGTCACTCGACTGTCTTTCGACAGTCACTTAACAGTCACTCAACGGACTCTTGCCAGTCACTCACCTGTTACCAAACAGTCACACGCCAGTAACTCGACCGTCACTCGCCAGTCACTCACCAGTAATTTGACAGTCATTCGGCAGTCACTCAACAGTCTCTTGCCAGTCACTCGCCAGTCAATTGACAGTCACCTAACAGTCACCCGCTAGTCACTCGTGAGTCACTCGCCAGTCCCTCACCAGTCACTCGCCAGCCAATCGACAGTCACTCGTGAGTCACTTCGATAGTTACTGTTTCAGGGCCGAGAGACAAAACAAAATCAACCATGATACGAGTTTAGTATAGAATGAGCACCTCGTGGGAGCGCTCGTTCCATCTTATACCTAAGGTCTAAAGCGATGATTTGATGATTGATGATTTGAAACAGTGATTTTTTAAAAGAGCAATGTTGGAGTTTCTTGCTCATTCTTCTCCATACGAAAACTACCTTTTGGAAGGGGCCACTAGAATCAATTCTATTTTAATGTAATTTTTAACGTTCAAAAGTGCCTTTTATGTGCCTATTTGAATAAATGCTTTGACTTCGTTTCTTAATTGTGTTTCTATAACTCTTTACCCAGGCTGTATAAATAAATACTCTTTAAGTGCAATGATGAAATAAACCCATTCAATTTTAATTTCAATTGTTTTCATTTCATAGTTTAAATGCTGTCAAGTTTTTTGTTTCTTCATGAGGCCTACTCGCAAACGACGACACATTTTTATTTTTATTTTTACGTAGTGGTTCGCGTTCGCGAGTAAGCCTCCTGAAAAACACCAAAACTCGTCTTTTTGTGACACCATTGATTACAATGTATGCAACAAACATTAAGCAAGTATGTGACAACATTGTAGGTAATTTATTATGACAAAGAATTGGCAAGTTTGCATTGGCACACATTAAACAAGTTTGATGGGTGGAAACTAGACATTTGATATAAGTTTGACAGAAACTTGTCACAAGTTTGTCCTTTGCCTAGTCAAACTTTATGCAAGCTTTCACATTTGATATTTCAAACTTACTGCAAGCCTGAAACAAGTTTAAATTGCTATCTGGGCAGTCACTCTACAGACACTCAACAGTTACTCAACAGTCTCGCCAGTCACTCGCCTATCGCTCGACAGTCACTCGACAGTCACTCACCAGTCACTCGATAGTTACTCGACAGTCACTCGACAGTCACTCACCAGTCACTCGATAGTTACTCGACAGTCACTTGAAAGTCACTCACCAGTCAATTGTCAGTCACTCGCCAGTCACTCGACAGTCACTCAACAGTCACTCGCCTGTTACCAAACAGTCACACGCCAGTAACTCGACCGTCACTCGCCAGTCACTCAACAGTCATTTGACAGTCATTCGACAGTCACTCAACAGTCTCTTGCCAGTCACTCGCCAGTCACTTGACAGTCACCTAACAGTCACCCGCTAGACACTCAACAGTCACTCGCCAGTCACTCAACAGTCACTCTACAGACACTCAACAGTTACTCAACAGTCTCGCCAGTCACTCGCCTATCGCTCGACAGTCACTCGACAGTCACTCACCAGTCACTCGATAGTTACTCGACAGTCACTCGACAGTCACTCACCAGTCACTCGATAGTTACTCGACAGTCACTTGAAAGTCACTCACCAGTCAATTGTCAGTCACTCGCCAGTCACTCGACAGTCACTCAACAGTCACTCGCCTGTTACCAAACAGTCACACGCCAGTAACTCGACCGTCACTCGCCAGTCACTCAACAGTCATTTGACAGTCATTCGACAGTCACTCAACAGTCTCTTGCCAGTCACTCGCCAGTCACTTGACAGTCACCTAACAGTCACCCGCTAGACACTCAACAGTCACTCGCCAGTCACTCAACAGTCATTTGACAGTCATTCGACATTCACTCAACAGTCTCTTGCCAGTCACTCGCCAGTCACTTGACAGTCACCTAACAGTCACCCGCTAGACACTCAACAGTCACTCGCCAGTCACTCAACAGTCATTTGACAGTCATTCGACAGTCACTCAACAGTCTCTTGCCAGTCACTCGCCGGTCACGTGACAGTCACCTAACAGTCACCCACTAGACACTCAACATTCACTCGGTAGTCACTTGAAAGTCACCTAACAGTCACTCGCCAGTCACTTGCAAGTCACTCAACAGTCACTCGACAGTCACTAGACAGTCACTCAACAGTCACTCACCTGTTACCAAACAGTCACACGCCAGTATCTCGACCGTCACTCGCTAGTCACTCAACAGTCATTTGACAGTCATTCGACAGTCACTCAACAGTCTCTTGCCAGTCACTCACCAGTCACTCAACAGTCACCTAACAGTCGCTCTCCAGTCACTTGCAAGTCACTCAACAGTCACTCGACAGTCACTCACCAGTCACTCGACAGTCACTTGACAGTCACCTAACAGTCACCCGCTAGTCACTCAACAGTCACTCGTTAGTCACTTGACAGTCACCTTACAGTCACTCGCCAGTCTTTCGACAGTCACTTAACAGTCACTCAACAGACTCTTGCCAGTCACTCGCCTGTTACCAAACAGTCACACGCCAGTAACTCGACCGTCACTCGCCAGTCACTCACTAGTAATTTGACAGTCATTCGACAGACACTCACTAGTCTCTTGCCACTTGACAGTCACTTAACAGTCACTCGCCAGTCACTCGTCAGTCACTTGACAGTCACCTAACAGTCACTCGCCAGTCACTTGACAGTCACCTAACAGTCACCCGCTAGTCACCCGCTAGTCACTCGTGAGTCACTCGCCAGTCCCTCACCAGTCACTCACCAGCCAATCGACAGTCACTCGTGAGTCACTTCGATAATTACTCTACAGTCACTCGACAGTCACTCACCAGTCACTTAAGAGTCACTCGACAGGCACTCGACTTCCCATTCAGTCGAAAGTCACTCGACAATCACTCTCAAGTCTAGTCAAGTCAAGAAAAAATTTCTTAGGTATCTTGATATTAGAGCGAAGCAAGTGTCATTGGATTACAGTCACCTATGTAGAAGGTATCATTTTCTGCCACTCGAGCCCAGGCGTTACATTAGTGATTTAAGTTACTTGTGTAATATTGCAAATGGTTCAATTGACTGTTCTGAACTTGTATCAAAGTTAATGTTACGCACAAATCAGATGGGACTGCGACTGCGACCACTTCTTTATATACCTCATGCAAGCACAAATTATAGACGTAATGCTTTCTGTCTTAGGGCCATTCGTAGTTTCAATGATATTTGTTGTGAGCAAAACATTGATCTTTTCTGCACCAAGGTAAGCGCGCTAAGGAAAGTATTAGCCGAACCATTTTTTGTACAGGATGCACCTACATGAGCTGTTATTATTAGTTAATTGTTTGTTTGTGGCAATCAACTTACATTAAACAACTTACAGGTGGGTAACCACACGACACCTTTGGACAGTCTCTTAACAGTCACTCAACAGACTCTTGCCAGTCACTCGCCTGTTACCAAACAGTCACACGCCAGTAACTCGACCGTCACTCGCCAGTCACTCACCAGTAATTTGACAGTCATTGGACAGACACTCAACAGTCTCTTGCCACTCGATAGTCACCTAACAGTCACTCGTTAGTCACTCGACAGTCACTCGTTAGTCACTCGACAGTCACCTAACAGTCACTCGTCAGTCACTCAACAGTCACTCTTTAGTCACTCGACAGTCACTCGTTAGTCACTCGACAGTCACCTAACAGTCACTCTTTAGTCACTTGACAGTAACCTTACAGTCACTCGCCAGTCACTTGACAGTCACCTAACAGTCACTCGCCAGTCACTCAAGAGTCACTCGAGAGGCACTTGAGTCAACCACACGACACCTTTCGACAGTCTCTTAACAGTCACTCAACAGACTCTTGCCAGTCACTCGCCTGTTACCAAACAGTCACACGCCAGTAACTCGACCGTCACTCGCCAGTCACTCACCAGTAATTTGACAGTCATTGGACAGACACTCAACAGTCTCTTGCCACTCGATAGTCACCTAACAGTCACTCGTTAGTCACTCGACAGTCACTCGCCAGTCACTCGACAGTCACCTAACAGTCACTCGTTAGTCACTCGACAGTCACCTAACAGTCACTCGTCAGTCACTCAACAGTCACTCTTTAGTCACTCGACAGTCACTCGTTAGTCACTCGCCAGTCACTCAACAGTCACTCTACAGACACTCAACAGTTACTCAACAGTCTCGCCAGTCACTCGCCTATCGCTCGACAGTCACTCGACAGTCACTCACCAGTCACTCGATAGTTACTCGACAGTCACTCGACAGTCACTCACCAGTCACTCGATAGTTACTCGACAGTCACTTGAAAGTCACTCACCAGTCAATTGTCAGTCACTCGCCAGTCACTCGACAGTCACTCAACAGTCACTCGCCTGTTACCAAACAGTCACACGCCAGTAACTCGACCGTCACTCGCCAGTCACTCAACAGTCATTTGACAGTCATTCGACAGTCACTCAACAGTCTCTTGCCAGTCACTCGCCAGTCACTTGACAGTCACCTAACAGTCACCCGCTAGACACTCAACAGTCACTCGCCAGTCACTCAACAGTCATTTGACAGTCATTCGACATTCACTCAACAGTCTCTTGCCAGTCACTCGCCAGTCACTTGACAGTCACCTAACAGTCACCCGCTAGACACTCAACAGTCACTCGCCAGTCACTCAACAGTCATTTGACAGTCATTCGACAGTCACTCAACAGTCTCTTGCCAGTCACTCGCCGGTCACGTGACAGTCACCTAACAGTCACCCACTAGACACTCAACATTCACTCGGTAGTCACTTGAAAGTCACCTAACAGTCACTCGCCAGTCACTTGCAAGTCACTCAACAGTCACTCGACAGTCACTAGACAGTCACTCAACAGTCACTCACCTGTTACCAAACAGTCACACGCCAGTATCTCGACCGTCACTCGCTAGTCACTCAACAGTCATTTGACAGTCATTCGACAGTCACTCAACAGTCTCTTGCCAGTCACTCACCAGTCACTCAACAGTCACCTAACAGTCGCTCTCCAGTCACTTGCAAGTCACTCAACAGTCACTCGACAGTCACTCACCAGTCACTCGACAGTCACTTGACAGTCACCTAACAGTCACCCGCTAGTCACTCAACAGTCACTCGTTAGTCACTTGACAGTCACCTTACAGTCACTCGCCAGTCTTTCGACAGTCACTTAACAGTCACTCAACAGACTCTTGCCAGTCACTCGCCTGTTACCAAACAGTCACACGCCAGTAACTCGACCGTCACTCGCCAGTCACTCACTAGTAATTTGACAGTCATTCGACAGACACTCACTAGTCTCTTGCCACTTGACAGTCACTTAACAGTCACTCGCCAGTCACTCGTCAGTCACTTGACAGTCACCTAACAGTCACTCGCCAGTCACTTGACAGTCACCTAACAGTCACCCGCTAGTCACCCGCTAGTCACTCGTGAGTCACTCGCCAGTCCCTCACCAGTCACTCACCAGCCAATCGACAGTCACTCGTGAGTCACTTCGATAATTACTCTACAGTCACTCGACAGTCACTCACCAGTCACTTAAGAGTCACTCGACAGGCACTCGACTTCCCATTCAGTCGAAAGTCACTCGACAATCACTCTCAAGTCTAGTCAAGTCAAGAAAAAATTTCTTAGGTATCTTGATATTAGAGCGAAGCAAGTGTCATTGGATTACAGTCACCTATGTAGAAGGTATCATTTTCTGCCACTCGAGCCCAGGCGTTACATTAGTGATTTAAGTTACTTGTGTAATATTGCAAATGGTTCAATTGACTGTTCTGAACTTGTATCAAAGTTAATGTTACGCACAAATCAGATGGGACTGCGACTGCGACCACTTCTTTATATACCTCATGCAAGCACAAATTATAGACGTAATGCTTTCTGTCTTAGGGCCATTCGTAGTTTCAATGATATTTGTTGTGAGCAAAACATTGATCTTTTCTGCACCAAGGTAAGCGCGCTAAGGAAAGTATTAGCCGAACCATTTTTTGTACAGGATGCACCTACATGAGCTGTTATTATTAGTTAATTGTTTGTTTGTGGCAATCAACTTACATTAAACAACTTACAGGTGGGTAACCACACGACACCTTTGGACAGTCTCTTAACAGTCACTCAACAGACTCTTGCCAGTCACTCGCCTGTTACCAAACAGTCACACGCCAGTAACTCGACCGTCACTCGCCAGTCACTCACCAGTAATTTGACAGTCATTGGACAGACACTCAACAGTCTCTTGCCACTCGATAGTCACCTAACAGTCACTCGTTAGTCACTCGACAGTCACTCGTTAGTCACTCGACAGTCACCTAACAGTCACTCGTCAGTCACTCAACAGTCACTCTTTAGTCACTCGACAGTCACTCGTTAGTCACTCGACAGTCACCTAACAGTCACTCTTTAGTCACTTGACAGTAACCTTACAGTCACTCGCCAGTCACTTGACAGTCACCTAACAGTCACTCGCCAGTCACTCAAGAGTCACTCGAGAGGCACTTGAGTCAACCACACGACACCTTTCGACAGTCTCTTAACAGTCACTCAACAGACTCTTGCCAGTCACTCGCCTGTTACCAAACAGTCACACGCCAGTAACTCGACCGTCACTCGCCAGTCACTCACCAGTAATTTGACAGTCATTGGACAGACACTCAACAGTCTCTTGCCACTCGATAGTCACCTAACAGTCACTCGTTAGTCACTCGACAGTCACTCGCCAGTCACTCGACAGTCACCTAACAGTCACTCGTTAGTCACTCGACAGTCACCTAACAGTCACTCGTCAGTCACTCAACAGTCACTCTTTAGTCACTCGACAGTCACTCGTTAGTCACTCGACAGTCACCTAACAGTCACTCTTTAGTCACTTGACAGTAACCTTACAGTCACTCGCCAGTCACTTGACAGTCACCTAACAGTCACTCGCCAGTCACTCAAGAGTCACTCGAGAGGCACTTGAGTCAACCACACGACACCTTTCGACAGTCTCTTAACAGTCACTCAACAGACTCTTGCCAGTCACTCGCCTGTTACCAAACAGTCACACGCCAGTAACTCGACCGTCACTCGCCAGTCACTCACCAGTAATTTGACAGTCATTGGACAGACACTCAACAGTCTCTTGCCACTCGATAGTCACCTAACAGTCACTCGTTAGTCACTCGACAGTCACTCGCCAGTCACTCGACAGTCACCTAACAGTCACTCGTTAGTCACTCGACAGTCACTCGTTAGTCACTCGACAGTCACCTAACAGTCACTCGTCAGTCACTCAACAGTCACTCTTTAGTCACTTGACAGTAACCTTACAGTCACTCGCCAGTCACTTGACAGTCACCTAACAGTCACTCGCCAGTCACTCAAGAGTCACTCGAGAGGCACTCGCCAGTCACTCGCCAGTCACTCGCCAGTCACTCACCAGTCACTCGACTCACCATTCAGTTGAAAGTCACTCGACAATCACTCTCAAGTCACTTGACTCACTCGACAGTCACTCATCAGTCACTCGACAGTCACTCACTAGTCACTTGACAGTCACCTAACAGTCACCCGCTAGTCACTCAACAGTCACTCGTTAGTCACTTGACAGTCACCTAACAGTCACTCGCCAGTCACTCAACAGTCACCTAACAGTCACTCGTAAGTCACTTGACAGTCACCTAACAGTCGCCCGCCAGTCCCTTACCAGTCACTCGTTAGTCACTTGATAGTCACCTTACAGTCACTCGTCAGTCACTCAACAGTCACTCGTTAGTCACTTGACAGTCACCTAACAGTCACTCGCCAGTCACTCGACAGTCACCTAACAGTCACTCGTAAGTCACTTGACAGTCACCTAACAGTCACTCGCTAGTCACTCGACTGTCATTTGACAGTAACTTAACAGTCACTCAACAGACTCTTGCCAGTCACTCGCCAGTCACTCGGCAATAACTCGCCATTCCCTCAACAGTCACTCAACAGTCTCTCGCCAGTCACTCGACAGTCACCTAACAGTCACTCGTAAGTCACTCGTCAGTCACTCAATAGTCACTCAACAGTCTTTTGCCAGTCACTCGACAGTCACTCAATAGTCACTCAACAGTCTCTTGCCAGTCACTCGACAGTTACTCGACAGTCATTCAACAATCACTGACTGATGAGTCACTGACGAAGGACTGACGAGTGACTTCCAAGTGTTTCACGATTATTTTATTTTAAACAGAAAAAAAGTTATTTAAATTATAAATTACTTTAAATAAGTTTTTTTCTGTTTGTTAAATTGGGCATTAGATGACTTTCTCCGTTCTGTTGAACTCGGGTATAAAAAAAATATATATATATATGTTTGACAATTATTTTTTTATTCGGTGGACACAAAAGTACTTAAAAAAAATTACTTTGTTAGACATCGGAATATGATTCGATTAAAATTAAAATTTGCACTTTTCAAGGCCAAACAGGTCATTATGAGAAAGATACATTTTAAGAATACTGCATTTTGAGAATGGTAGGTTTTTCGTATGGGATGCCTTTTACGAAATTAACATCCCGCGACGGAACCTTTTAATGTACGTATGTATCTTATAAGATACAAATCGCATTTTTGTTACAGGTTCATTTTCAATTGGGAAAATTTGACAGTTAGGGATAGCTTGAAGTGCAACCGATAAGACCTCGGAACAAATTATGCTGCAGATTAATATTTATTTACCGAAACCCTTCAATACTACCTAAAACTTACCCCAATAACATACTACAAAATTATTAGTTATATTTAGTGCCCCCGGCAAGGGTCTACGACCTTCAAATCAATCGGATTGTCATAAACTCTGCTAAGGAAGGAATTAATAATCTTCCCTTCGTTCCCATATTTACGAAGAACTGACAAAGGCCCGTTCACAGCCTCAAGTGATGAGAATAAAATTGCGACGCGACTTGCGACAAAGGACAGGCGTGAACGTCACTTGTTTCTTTCGCGGTTGTAGCGTCGCTCCGCAAGTCGCCGTCCGTCTCGGTGACGTGCGTAATTGACTTGTATAAACTATTAGTTGTCTGATTTTTGTTGTTTTCATCTATACTAATATTATAAACCTGAAAAGTTTGTTTGTTTGAATCTCTGGAACTAGTGGTTGTGAAAAATTTTTTTTGTGTTGGATAACCCATTTATTGAGAAAGGCTATCCTATATTGGCTATGTAACTTCACGCTACGGCCAATAGGAGCCCAGCAGCGGGTGAAACCACGCGGGAGCAGTTAGTTCTTAATATGATGTGTTGTGAGCCTTAGTCCGTGCTGAAAAAATTTAGGTATTTCCTTTTTTTTTTCTAATATGCGTGTACTACGGCATGCTTTGCTATGCTTCAAATGTTTGTTAGTGACGTGTCGTTTAAAAAAACACGTTCTCAACAGCATGTGAAGCTTAGTCAGAGGCCCATGGTCAGCATAAAAGACTCTGACACCAGGTTGGTCAATAACCACACAAAGAAGAAGAATTCCGTTCGTGTACGGGTCGTTCTAAACCGTTACTTTCAATTGTTTTCTCCTCAGCCGCTGTCGCAAGGTGCGTGTCGCTTAAGCGTGTATCTCATGGCCACGAGGTTACTGTATTTAATATACGCCCCGACAGACATCAGATTGTCAAGAGAAATTACTTTTTTTCACCTTTATTATTTTCTGACTGGTTGTCAGTCGTCAGGGACACAGGGCAATGGAACAAGTGTGCTAACTTTGAGCTGTTTTTGAAAAATAAACTATGTTGGAAACCAAACTCAGATTTTTTTTACACATCACTAATTGAAAAAATGATGTTTATTTTGTAATGTAACATAATTATTGAATGCCATGTGTGGTGATTGTGAGTGTACTGTGATGACCTAGATGAATTAATGATCTTGGACCTATTTATAACTTCCTAATTTTGAAGCTTGGCTGCCTGAAACTACCATTATTCTAAACTTACTGCAAAACTATTGCCTACTGACAAACCTGCTTAGCTGAAAATCTATATATATAAAAATTAATCCCTATTTCCCTTGGTCACGCCATCACGCTTGAACGGCTGGACCGATTTCACTAATCCTTTTTTGTTGTGTTTGTCATTGTTAGGAAAAGGTTCTTACAATGAAAAGAAGTCGGTAGGCTAGGTAGGTCGGTAGGGTAGGTAAGGTTGATATCATAGTTAAGACAGGACAATGTCTGTCGGGTCAGCTAGTTCTTCATATTTTTGGGTACTTTCATACATCTTTCTATCTCACCTTGTGTATTATTACCATATTGTTGTACTTCTCTAGTTTCACTGCGTCACGGATCAAGTCCAGGTTTAATATATAAGAGTATTTGATAGCACAAATATCACAATATTTGGGGTCTATTCTTCTGGCCGTATTGTGTCACGACAGACAAAATTTTTCTTTGATTTAGCTGGTTTTAAAGCGAAAAAGAATTAAACCTTATTTTTATTTAATATGTTTTCTTGGATTTCAAAGGGATTTATTATTACAGAATAGAAAATCCAGAACTTGTAGTAGCACCAGCAGTCAAGTGAATGGCGAGTGACTGTCCAGTGTCTGGCGAGTGACGTGCGAGTGACTGTCAAGTGACTAACGAGTAATTTACGATTATTTTATTTCCTTAGTACTAATATTTACTTTGAACAAAAAATGAAATTACTACAAATAAGTTTTTAGTGCCCACATTGTTTTTCGAGACATCGGTAAGCGGTTGGTTGACTCTGCACCTGACTAGAGGGGCAAAGAGCATAGCCATAAATTGTTGTCAATATTATGGACTATGTCTGAATTTAAATAAATAATAATAATAAAATGCGACAATACCAGCCTTTTGGAAACTTTTCCTGTTGATAGTGATGTGGACGAATTTTTTGATGCTCTTTTGATTATTATACATATTATTTTTGTAGATACTATTGTGCATATTTAGCTTTTAAATGTAAATACATATTATTAGTTATTTTTATGTTTGTTAAATTGGGCATTAGATGATTTTCTTATTTCATTTGAACTCTAGGATTAAACACAAGTTCATCTTAGATTGCAGATCATAGAAATGATTAAAACTCGCCTTTGACTTTGCCATAATCGGATAAAAGTCAAGCAAAATAAGTGTACAATGTGTTCTCTATAATTTGGGTAAACAACATACAATTCAGTAGAAATCGATATCTTTTAGTTAGACATGTTTCAGTGCAAATACACTCGAGAGCAATGAATCCGGGTCACTTAAAGAATCCTAAAAATCTCGGAAACTAAAAATGCTAGGTTAATGCAATAAATTGTATTTAATAGACAATGTTATACTCCTTAAATGACGGTATTAAAACTTCTTAGTTTTTGTAAAGTTATATCATAAAAAAATCAAATTTGAAAAAGGGCCACTTTCGAAGATGGAACTACGAAATTACAGCATTTGGTTTTGCTTTTGTTTGTAATCTGTCATTTATGTGGGTACATAAACCATGTTGATAGTGCTCTATATTCATTATTCAAGCTGAAATTATGTCGCTTACGCCTGAAGAATGCACCAGAATACTTACAATGCTGGAAACCGGCCGGAGTCAGCGCGATACAGCCAGGACTGTCGGTGTGTCGCTGTCAACAGTACAAAGAGTTCTCCGACGTTACGAAGAAACTGGTTCTAACCTACGCAGACCAGGAACGGGCAGAACCAGGTGTACCACAGCACGAGAAGACCGATACTTGGTGAACACCATGCTTCGAAATCGCTTTCTCACAGGAACTGAACTCACAAATCAGTTTCGACACCTCGGAGGAAGTAACCCAAGTGCATGGACAGTAAGACGTCGGCTTGCTGAATCTAACTTAAAACCCCTTAGACCTGCAAACGGCCCTAAACTGGAGCGTGGGCATCGTATTTCAAGACTAAGATATGCCCAGGGCCACGTAAATTGGAGTATTGAAGATTGGTCAAAAGTTATGTTCTCCGACGAATCAAAATTTATGCTCTACAAGCACGATGGAAGACACAGAGTGTATCGAAGACCAGGGGAAAGATTCAAGCAAGCATGCATCGAAGAAAAAGTAGCCTACGGTGGTGGGTCTGTACTTGTGTGGGCCGGAATTTCTTCTGAAAGTCGCACAGAGCTGGTGATCATAGAAAACGGCTCTTTAACTAGCGTAAGATATGTGGAAGAAATCCTCAATGATCACGTTGGTCCATTTATGGTCAATTTAGGTGAGGATGCTATATTTATGCATGACAATGCCCGACCTCATACAGGTAGGATTGTGAATGACTACCTTCAAGAGATGAACATTACTCGTATGGAGTGGCCAGCGCGCAGCCCGGATATCAACCCGATCGAGCATGCTTGGGACGAGCTAGGCAGATGCGTAAAACAACGAAACCCTCCCCCAATCACGCTTCGTGAGCTCAAAATTGCTCTCACAGAGGAATGGGAGAATATTCCCCAAAATCGTATAAGGAACTTGGTGTACAGCATGCCAAACCGCGTAAACGCAGTAATGGAAGCACGAGGAGGCAATACGAAGTATTAAAATTCAAGAAAATCGTAATAAAGTTCAAAAATTTCATGTTTCCTATTTTTGTTTTAAGGAGAGATCAGCAGTTTTTTTCTTTAAGTAATTTTGTGTTAATAAAATGTATGGTGACTCATATTTTTTTTACTTTCATTTAAGGAGTATTACATTGTCTATTAAATACAATTTATTGCATTAACCTATCATTTTTAGTTTCCGAGATTTTTAACATTCTTTAAGTGACCCGGATTCATTGCTCTCGAGTGTAGTTGTTAATATTGCGTTACAAAATTCTTACGAAACACTACCAAATATCTGTAGGGTGTTTGTCATTGTTAGCGGCTTACCAAAAAGTATTTTTTTGTCTCAAAGTTTTGAATAATCCTACTTCCTACTAATATTATAAACGTGAAAGTTTGGTATGATGTTGATGCTTGTTTGGATGTTTGTTACTCCTTCACAAAAAAACTACATCTCAAATAGCACATAGGCTATTCCGGAAAAATGTGCGGTTCCCATGGGATAATATAGAATAGAAGGAAAATACGTTTATTTGCGGCACATGACGCAGTAAAAAAAGCAAGCAACAAAAAAAAAGTTGTTAGGAAATATGCGTCATATCCGCGCAAAACAGCCAGCGCTCAGCATGATGCTTCGATTTACCACATACACGCGGGTGAAGCTGCTGTCAAAAGCGTTAGTCTTATTGACATACCTAATAGCTTGTACACAAGGATTATTTGTGTGTGGCCAAAATCGCAACGAACATTACTATCTTGTCAATATAAATCAATCTGCCTAGCCTTTCCCGACTATGTTAGGGTCGGCTTCCAGTCTAACCGGATGCTGCTGAATACCAGTATTTTACATGGAGAGACTGCCTATCTGACCTCCACCACCCAGTAACTGGGCAATACGATACCCCTTGTTAAGACTGGCTGTCAGACTTTCGGGCTTCTGACTACCCATAATGACTGTCCAAGATCCACGATTGGCAGCCGAGGAGTCTCGATATGTTGAAATGGTCACCTATCCACGTACCAACCCTGGCAAGCGTAGCTTAACCTGATAAATCAATCCATGCGACTGTTATCAATTAGCCAATTTATTAATTGCAAAAATGTTTACCAACAGCTCTACAGTATCAATTATCATTCGAACGCCAAAAGATAAGAATAATTTATTTGCAGAACATACAAGTTTTACCAGTCGTTAAAATTCGTGGTTTATGCCCAATCCATATTTTGCCTGTTTAGGTTATGCAAATTAGTTTTAAGTACATTAATACTAGGAAGGTATTACAAAACTATAAAATATGTTCTAAGTATTATAAAATAACAAAACAACTATAACAAACATAATAATTTTCATTATCTACACATGTTTTAAATATTAACCTTAAAATAACAATGTTTCTAATTGTTTATTACTGTGTATCATTCAATAGTACATTGATTTAAACTTCACTCTAGAATACAGAATTTAAGTTTTAATCAAGATCATTTCAGTCCGCGTTGATCACTTTGTCACAACACCAATTTACCTCGTCTCCTCGACGTTCGTATGTCACTGCGGGGAATCATCAGATTATCAGCATCAGGTATATTCGGGAATGTCCGAAAGGGTTACCGCTACCCCGGAACATAAAAGGCTAAGGAAGGAACATGGATGGGTTTTAGTCAGTAAGAGTCTGACACTCCCTTGCGCTCCACCCAGCGGTAGGAGTCATTTGATAATTTCCCACACAAAAAAAAAGGGTTAATTTGCCGGTAACCGGCGGGCGTACCGGTACACAGGCCAAAGGAAGGAACATGGATGGGTTTTCGTTAGAACAAGTCTGACACCTCCCTCCACTCCACCAATTCCCGCGGGAGCGTCACGTTTGAAGAATCCCATCCTTAAAATAAAAACGTACTTTTACCACACAACTGACACATGTTGAGCTGGACTCTCATTTGGTGCAACCATGATATGCACCACACACGTCCTTGTCTAATCGTTAATTGATTTGAAGTATGTTATAGTTCCACTCTATATCTTTAAGTAAGTTTTTCTTTTATTTTCAAACTTATTGCGAAAAAAAAATTGTTTTTTTTTAGAATAAACATTGCTTTATAATTTACAGCCAAGCTCATAACTGGTGTCGCTACCCTATCAAGGTTCTAAGAAACGTCTGTCGGTTTCTCTTCATTTATTTCACTTCGCCATCGCGCGTCGCCCCGTTAGTTAGGAATTAATTAATCATTTTCCTTCTCTTGACTTCCGAGACTTCAGAGTCGGCAAGACTTCCTCTGCTGATACTAAATATAACGTTACACTCATTTATTAGAACTTCCAAAACGAACTGTTAGTAAGTTCTTTTAGTTAATTGAAATTAATATTGAGTACATAAAAACATAGGTGAAAGGTGTTAGCGGTCAAATACAGCAGTGATAGCCAAGTGGTGTGTCTGTCGGACTGCTATGTCATAGGTCTCGAGTTCGAACCCAAGGCACCTCTTATCCTTATTACTTGCTTACAAATCTGCGAAGGAAAACATCGTGAAGAAAGCAGAATGTCTGAGAAATATTTCTCAACAGCATGTGAAGCTAAGTCAGAGACCCATGGGTAGCGTGAAAACTCTGACACTGGGTTAGTCACTAACCACACAAAGAAGAATTGGTCAAATAATAAAAGCCACACGAGTGCATCGTAAGTTAAGCTACGCTAGCTGCGATCGATCCGTGGATGGGTGACCATCCACCCATCCACGTTACGTATTGAGACCCCTTCATGCCTCGGAAACCACGTTAAACCGTTGGTTTGCCGCAGTCATTTGTAGATCATTCACAATCATTAAGGGTCGGCTCGAAATCCTGACAACCATTCTAGCTAAGGGGTGTCGTATTAACCAGTAACTGTGTTGTGGAGTTGGCAGTCGTTCCATTTATAATACTGGTATTAACTGGTATTATTATTATATAATTGGTAAAGTGCATACCATAATTTATAGCCAACACTTCAACGTTACACCACCATTCGAGTGTATAATCACAACACATCATGGAAAACATCGTAAGGAAACCTGCACCTATTAATATATGTCTGAAATCACCAACCCGTCTTATTCAAGTGTGGTGATCAACCTTGCATTCTTAGTGTGGAAAGACGTCTTAACCTTCAGTAACACATAAATAGGCTGATCTTCTTCTTGTAATAAGACGAGGAATAATAGAGAATAAATTATTCCGAGGCAAAACTAAAGGTCAGTCAATAGGGTGGTACCAAAACTGTAAAGGTACATTTCAGTATCGCCGCAGCTACCCCTTTTTTTTGAGGGTTGAAAATCATCCAATGACTCCTCCCGCTCTGGGTGGAGCGGAAGGGAGTGTCAGACTCTTACTGACTAAAACCCATTCATGTTCCTTTCTTTGCCCTTTATGATCCGGGGTAGCGGTAACCCTTTCGGACATTCAGCTATTAATTACATTCATCGAGTATTTCGGGATATCGCCCAGCGGTTGGTTGACTCTACACGTGACCAGAGGGCTGGTCAATTTATAGGCCAAAGAATCAGCATTGTCATTCAACGTGGCAACGCTGCCAGCCTTTTGGGCACATTTCCCACTGACAGCGATGGGGATGAATTTTTTGACGCCCTATGAGCTTTTCCCCTTGTTTACCACTTGTACATAATGTATTTATTTTTTAGTTTTAGGTTGTACATATAGTAAGTAATTAATTCTTCATGTAATTTGCTAATAAACGAAATGATGGATTACATTAAAACATTTGGAACGAAGTTCTTTATCGCGCGTTGTGAAAGGGGGCTAGACGGAAAAAATTCTTACGAAAAGTTGTCACGACACTTTTTGTCGGTCGGTCGAAAATGAATCGTTTCGTCGGTCGAATAGAGTTCATTATTATTTGGACGAGCTTTTCTCTATGAAAATATTGGACCGAATTAAGACCTTATTTTTATTACGTTAACCGCGTAATTCGGTTGTGCATCTTTGTAAAGTCGGGTCCGACACGAGACAATAGGTTTCTCAGAATAATTTTAGCAAACTGCGTATTTAGGTACCTAGTTTGGTATTTCTAAATTTTACCGTTTACTGGTAATAAATAAAGTCTGAATTCGCTTTTCGTGTTTTTATTTGTGTAGTTGTGTACCTAACCTATTTATCTTTCGCGTAAAATCGCGTATGTATTTTTATTTATGTTTATGTATCTTGAACGCAGGGCGGCGGCATGCGGCGCGCGGCGTCGCCCTAACGGCATTGTTTGTTTTCGTGACTGTGGTGTCGGATGAACTAATTAATTAGATACTTACATACCTACCTACCTATACGAGTGTAATTTAATTCGAGTTCCTTATCGCGCGTTGTGAAAGGGGGCTAGACGGAAAAAATTCTTACGAAATTACAATTCCTTCACTAATTAATCGAAAGGAACTTCGTTCCATCCGGGTGTCCCTTGACACCTCTCAAGTTTTTATTTTTTGTTTAGATCACTTTAAACAGAAAATATCATCACGTATCAACAATGGACACGTGCATGTAAATACATGACACAGTTTATTGTGTATTAAGCTTATCATTCGCAGTGTGAGCATGGTCAGAATATTTACCGAGAGATACTAGTGATGTACCATACACGGTTAATTAATAATTCTGTTTCGGATATTCCATATGACATTATTTTTTAAACAACTCACGTAGTTGAATTATTATTGTCGTTCTGTTTTTCTACTGTCTCGTTGATTTGGTGGTTGCAAGGGTGCTTGCGACGAGTAGCGGATTTATGAGAATGAGGGTTCGGTTCCTTGGTCTTCGTCGGTCTTGGTCGGATATTAGGTTTTGGAACGAAGTTCCTCATCAGTCATCGTTGCGAAAGGGGGCTAGACGGAAATTAAGACCAAAAGTTGTAACGACACTTTTTTTGGAGTAAAACATTGATGTCTTTTTAATGAATATTTTTTGATTGGTTAATTTTAGATCAGATTTTTTATTATTAAAAATTTTTAATTTAGTGTAAAAAAAGAAATAAAATTTTATTACAATTCCTTCACAAATTTTTCCATCTGGAATTTCTCAGTAGCAGCCCGGAGTCTCGATTTATGCCCGGTTTATGGCAACTAGCTCGCCCTCTACATGTTACATGACTCAAACACAACGGTGAAATGTTGGTGAACTATAGAGTTCACGTTTTTGCAGGTGAGGCAGTATCTGTGTTCACCTCTACCTCACTCTTCGGGGTACACAAGCGTGATGTTATGCTAACAGCATTACAAAGCTTTGCATAGAAACCAAAACAATTCCGGAATTCGTTAAGAGCTGTTAAATCTACGAAGAAAAACAATGTTTTAAACTTCATTATTATAACTTTGTTCTTAACTTCTTATGGTAAGCTTAAGGCAGTTAAAACTCAAAAATATCTACCTTGAGGATAATTTCGAAGATGGGTTTTATCTTAATAACAGTGCATTTAATTCTGTAGGTATTATGAAAGAAGACATAAATCTTATCACCAAATTTAATAATTATATCGTATCGTATCTAGAAGAGGAGCTCGTGGCTAAGTACTAACAGCCGCTCAGTTCGATCCATCAGGTTAAGCTACGCTTGCCGGGGTTGGACGTGAATGGGTGACCATCTTTACATACCGAGACTCCACCGTGCCTTAAGAAAGCACGTTAAGCCGTTGGTCCCGGCTGTCATTTGTGCATCTTTGACAGTCGTTACGGGTCGTCAGAAGCTCGAAAATCTGACAGCCAGTCTTACCAAGGGGTATCGTTTTGCCCAGTCACTGGGTTGTGGAGGTCAGATAGGTAGTCACTCCATGTAAAATACTGGTATTCAGCTGCATCCGGTTAGACTGGAAAGCGACCCCAACATAGTTGGGAAATGGCTAGGCAGATTGATTGGTGCAATTCGTCCTTACAGAGTTAAAAAGTCAAAAAAAATGTAAGTCACTAGATTAAAAAAGCAATGCTTATTTCTGACACGCTTAACGTAGTTAAAATCCGTATTGATTGTCCTAACTATTGTTATAAATGTGAAAGTAAGTAATATCAGTTTGTTACCTTGTCACGCCTAAACCACTGAACCGATCATCTTGAAATGTTGCAGATGATACGTAGTCCAGAGTACAGAAACGGACTCAAGGGAGCTTTCATCCTAAAAATAACGGTTCCTGAAGCAAACAACAATATCGTTCTTATGATAATACATGGCGCTACGTGTACGTTAAACTACAGGCAGAGTACAACCCGAATTGAATGTCAAATTCTAAATTAACACGAGCGATGCAGCAAACAAAAGCTAGTATTAATATCCGAAACTATCCGTCCATTAAAACAAGGTACATCTCTAGTCTTGTTTAATATCAAGAAAAAATAACAGGAAAATCCGTACAAGTCTGCGTCTTTATTTAAATATTATGTTTCTGCTAAAGTGGTATATTTGATGGCTGTTTTATAATTAGCCTGAAGCTATATGATAATATGACGTAGTTTTTTTAACAATTTCCGTGCTGTCCTGAGTTTGATTCGCAGGTCAGTTCCACCCACGCCTCAAAGCCGCAACCCCGGCACATAAAGGGCTACGGAAGGAACATGGATGGGTTTTAGTCAGTAAGAGACTGACACTCCCTTCCGCTCCACCCAGAGAACGGGAGGAGTCATTTGATGATTTCCCACCCTCAAAAAAGGGTTTTTATACTACTTACCTCACGTAAACAATCGGGATGCCTTGTTATGAGGTAAATAACGTGATCATCAATGTTTCAGGTGTCTAGTCTAGCTATGTAGTACCTACTTACAAAGGTACAGACGCCAGCACATCAAGCTATCCCTAACTGTCAAATTTTCTCAATTAAAAATAAACCTTATGTCTTTGCTATAAAGTTGAAATACTATCAAAGAAATTTGACAGATTGTGGTAACTTGATGTGCTGGCCTCTGTACATCTATACTTAATAATATTAAAAAGAGATAAAGTTTGTAAGTTTGTATGTAGCGAGTAATTTTCGGAACTACTGACCCGATCCCGAAAATTCTTCTTTCACTAATGGAAAGCTACACTATCCCTGAGTGTTTATATGCTATTTAAAAGAAAAAATCCACGTGGACGGAGTGCAAGTGCTTGTAATTAATATTGATCCACTGACGCGTACCTGGTATAATTAATTAATTACAATGTAGGTAACGCAATATTATGCAAAAATAAAACCTCATATAAATTTATGAATAATTTTCTGCCAGCATAAAATGAGGATGTAATCAATGAATGAATGAATGAATGAATGATTTATTTGCGAAAATATAGGTACATACATGGTAAAATAATTAGAGTCTCACTATATTCGACTTAATAGCCGTGCAAATATTTTAGTTTTACAGTCATGCTTTGCTAGTATTCATTAAATTAATTACATTAAATTAAAAATATCAAGTATGTACATTAGTTTTGTACATTTCTTATAGCCAAGACAGACAATTTTATTATATAAACAATGTCAATAAATTTACGTTTTAAATAATTATGTCAATTTGAAGTTTAAATAGTCATCTATTGAATAAAAACATCTGTCACAAAGCCAATTGTATAGTGTTCTACTAAATTCTAAATTATTCAAGTTTCTTAATTTTTCGGGTAGTTTATTATAAATTTTCACCGCCATGATGTAGCAATTTTTGTTACATAGCTTTAATCTACTTCGAGGCATTATTAAAGGTTTTTGTAATATTTTCCTTTTAAGTGGAGCTTTGTCTTCCTGCTCAAACAGCGATATGTGGTATCTGACAAATTTGCACATTTCATAAACATTATATGAATGGAAGTGTGAGTAAACGCTTATCTGAAAATATTGGTCAGCACGAATCAGTCCATTTAAAACCATAAATTGACCTAATGCATTTTTTCTGGGCTATAAATGCTCTCTGGGCATCTGTAGAATTTCCCCATATGATTATCCCATATCTCAGTACCTACTGAGCATACATGACTGTGATATACCATTAATGCTGTTTCTGTATTTCTAATGTTTTTTATTTTGCGAAGTGAATATACAAATTTGTGAACTTTTTTACAAACAATATCAACATGAGATTTCCAATTACAGAAACTGTCAATACTTATTCCTAGAAATTTTATGTCATTTACTTCTTCAATAATATTATTATTATATTTTATTGGCAAATCTATTGTGTCCTTTTTATTTCTTTTATTATTATATGTCAAGTATCTCATAAATTTCGTTTTGTCAGTGTTTATTTTTAAATTATTTAAAGTAAGCCAGTCATGTATGTCATTTAAATCTTTATTGGTGACATTTACTGCCTGTCCAATAGTGGCCTCTTTAGTTAAAACAGTTGTGTCGTCTGCAAATAATGCAATGTACTGGTCCGTTGATTCTGTTAATTCATTAATGTATGCTATAAACAATATCAGGGCAAGCACAGTCCCTTGCGGTACGCCATATTGATTTATTAAATATGTAGACCTATAGGTTACCTGAGTGTTAGTCTCCGGGCACATTTTTACAACCTCTGTAAATTGTTTTCGACCTCTAAGGTAGCTTTCAAACCAGTTGTAGGCAGGGCCTCTAATACCGTATTGTTCTAATTTATGTAGTAATTTATCATGGCATACCATGTCAAAGACTTTGCTCATGTCAAGAAATACAGCTATAGGAAATTCTTTTTGTCTACTGAGCTGATTATTTCTTTAATCAAATTAAAACATGCTAGCGTAGTGAATTTTTTTTTCATAAATCATTCTGGTTTGGAATAAAATACGGTACTAAGCGCCAGTTTCACCAATGAAACCAACTCAACCACGTTCAGAAACTATCCTGGTGTCAATATATCACTTAAATGCGATCTGTTTCCTTGGTGAAATTGGCCCTTACAGAGCAAAAGTGTACTTTAGTTTTTAAGTCACTGGATGTTATGTCATTTGCGTATCTTTGACAGTTGTTACAGGTCGTCAGAAGCCCGAAAATCTGACAGCTAGATTTACCAAGGGGTATCGTATTACCCAGTTACTGGGTTGTGGAGGTCAGATAGGCAGTCACTCCATGTAAAAAATATTGGTATTTAGCTGTATCCGGTTAGACTGGAAGCCGACCCGAACATAGTTGGGAATAGGCTAGGCAGATTAATTAGTGAAATTCACCCTTACAGAGCTAAAAAGTACCTACTTAAGTTTCTAAGTCACTGGATTTAAAAAGCAATGCTTACATCTGACACGCTTACATTAGGCTCAGAGTAAAGAGTTCTGTTACTCTACTCCCGGCTTCTATTTATTATTGTCGATGGTTAATAATAATATATTTGTATCGAAGTGTCAAGCAGGTCTTAAGCGGTAACGCTTAAAATAACCTTGAACTTTGTCACCCTTGACACTTTCAAGGTCATTGAACGGCGATGACATTATGTGACAGCCATAAAGTCTAATTTTGAAAGTCTTTATTTATACCTGTAGGTATGTGAAGGCAGTAGGTAGATAAACCCAATATTTTTTTATCTATTTGTAGCGGACAGTTGAGAATGAAAGCAATTTGGATATAGGTACATAGTTACTCTATGCTGGAAGATTTTTTCGAGAAGCCTTTATAAATTGACCTCGATTCAACTTTTCGGATTTGTTTTTCTTTTTAATTGGACTTAAAAAATACTTTTTACCTACTTACCTACATATTTTTTTTCGTAGTGCAAGATGCGATCTAGGTGTTTTTAATAAACCGGTTGTCTGTTAAGTCGGTTTACTGACGATAGTTGAACGTGACAACGTTTTTTACTCATCGTGAAATAGTTCTGTTAACTTATTGTTTTAATTTTGTCAATTATAGCATAACCTACAATCGCTGCACTAGCGGACCGATGCTATTTATTTTAATGATGAAAGCACGAATATTCGACAATATATCACTGAACATATAATTAGTATCGAAAGAATCATTACCTTTATCGCCGCAATTATCGTTGCTGTAAACAATTGACACCACATTCACTTTTACTGCACTTGATACTCGAGAATAAAACATGTAAATGTATTATTGTATAGCGGCTGTCCACGCAGACGAGGTAACGACGTCAGAGCGAGGTAACGCCGCATGCGAGGTAACGCCGCAGAGTAAGGTAACGCCGCATGCGAGGTAACACCGCATGAGTCATGTTTTTTGGTGCGTGCAGCCGGCTCCATCGAATTATAAGATGTTGTCACGTCAAAAATATTTATTTTTATAAATAATTCGAATTTACTCTATCTTAAGTACTTTGTACACCAAATCATTTAGCTTTAAACGAATTTAAAACATCGTTATAATTCTAATAATGTGTCGACAAATTATACACATAACCCTCCTCTTGAATCACTCTATCTATAAAAATTTGCATCTGCATCAAAATCCGTTGTGTAGTTTTAAAGATCTAAGCATACATGACATACAGACATTAGGACGAGGGAAACGGCTTTCATTTATACTATGTAGTGATAAAGCGTTTGAAGTTAACAGAGGCAGAATTATGTTTTAATTTTTTTTAGCATTAAATACATTAAGTGATTGTTGGTGCAAGTGGGCCTTCAAGTTTTTTTTTGATAGACACGGTCCCCGAAACTCCTTTCGCAATGTATGGTATATTCTTTTAAAGGTGAATGACCTAACCTAGCGCCTTAAACAAATTTAATCTATTTTTAGACTGCCTGAGCAGACTTTCGTGAACAAATATAGGTACATAAAGGAGGATATTAATTTTCTCTGTACTTGAATATAACAATAGCAAAGGGTTTTCTGACGTCATGTAGCTACAGTAAGTATAGTCACCCTCGTATTTGCTCTACCACCCTAAAGATACTGTCACTTGTTTGTCAAAACGTGACAATATCTTTTTCTGTCTTTTTAACTGTATAGCCGCGCATCGCAAGCACGATCAATCTGCCTAGCCGTTTCCCAACCATATTGGGGTCGGCTTCTAGCCTAAAAGGCCAGATGCATCTGAATACCAGTATTTATTGATCTGACCCACAATCCAGCTACTGGGTAACACAATACCCCTCGGTAAGACTGGATGTCAGACATTTGGACTTCTACCCGTAACGACTATCAAACAGTCAAAGATTTATGAATGACGGCAGAAACCAACCGCTTTACGTGATTTCCATGGCACGGAGAGGTATGGATATTATAACGAATGGTCACCCATCCACGAATTGACAGTGACAAACGTAGCTTAACTTTCGATAGACCCGTGCGGCTGTTATTATTTAGCCACGAGCCCCTCTAAACCTTATTTACACGATGCGATGTAATTTTATGTGGTTTATCATTTAAAAACCATGAGTACATGTGAGTCATTTGTGACTCACATGTATTCATGGTTTTAGGTTAAGTGATTGGAATAGGAATACTAACATAGGGGTAAGGAATGTTGTTACTAACAAAAATAAGAAATGAAACTTGAATGAAGATAAATTATTATGATTAAATTATTTTTGTCTTTAACTTTTCCTTGGACCCTGGGGTCCTGAACCTTTGGACGGCATACGAGGTGCCGAAGCCAACTCGCAGAGGCCCCTTAGACAATTTTAATTTTATTGTTTATTGCTTCAATTTCATTATGTATACTACAGGCAAGAAACTTGCATCGTGATGTAGAAGTATCAATTTACTGAGAATTATTGTCAAAAGAGGTAACGCAATTCTGAGGTTGACTAAACTTATACTCATGAGGACGACAAATAGAATAAAGGCAAAGTTGCCAGTTAGAGCAAAGAAGTTTTTTACGAGCGCCTCCTGCTATAGATAATTATTTATGTTCACATACTCGTACGTGCTTACTATATCTTCTGTCCTGGTTACAGTCTGGTCCTCAGCGGGATTGTCCGAAAGGGTTACCGCTACCCCGGAGCATAAAAGGCTAAGGAAGGAACATGAACGGCATTTAGTTAGTAAGAATCTGACACTCCCTTCCGCTCCACCCAGAGCGGGAGAAGTCATTAAATGATTTCCTACCCTCAAAAAAAAAAGAAATGGTCTGGTCCTAATTATAATTACTATTATTAGCCACTTATGTGCTTCCTTTCCACTGATCGAATTCTGTATGTGGCCAATCTGTTCGGGGTAAGCTATAAAATTTCTTTAAAATATTTCCCGTTTTATGTACTTGTACATAGTTTTTTTTTAATAATTTTTTGAGTCTTTTTAGTTATGTAAATATTTTGCTAATTTAAAATCAGATAACTTTAATTTAAAGATAAATTTTGACAGTTTCAAAGTGAAAGTCAAAGTCGAATCATTTATTTCAAATAGGCACAAGAAAGGCACTTTTGATCGTCATTTGACAAATTATTTAAACAAAAGCTAAATAAGCCCTTAATGTTCCTACGGGAATAATATACGGAAATACATAACAGCAACACTTATTTAGTATCGCAAACGCAGTTTAATTATTTAAAAACAACTTATAATGCAAATATGGCATATTTTAACATTTAACATTGAAACATTCTCAAAAAAGGACAGCATTTTTACTCTTTCTTAGGAGTTTCGTTCTCTTTCTTGGGACATTCCTCTGGTTTCACACACTTTCCACTGACAGTGTCCCTGACGGTCGGAGGGTCACAGTAGCAGGCTGAGTAGTCGCAGATGGCTCCCCTACGATCCAGTACAGGGTTGGGCTCGTCACAGGTGGCTTGTGGCATCTTGAAGCCGCAACCGGTGGTGTAAGCGTGAGTGCCCTCCTCGCATTCCCTGTAGCCTGTAACAATTAGAAAGTTTATGAGAATAAAAGAAGAAACAAGATCATTAAACCCAATGGTCGTATTCTAATCTCATCTTAACGACGATTAATGTCTGCTCTAGGTGGAGCGGGAGAGAGTGTCAGACTCTTACTGACGTATGCTGTGGGTGGACCGGAAGAGAGCGTCAGACTCTTACTGACTAAAAACACATCCATGTTCCTTCCTTAGGCCTATGTGTACCGGGACAGCGGTATCCTTTTCATGATCGAAAGAAATACCGCTGACGCGGCAGGCATCAGCTCTAAGAGGCCCCTTTCAGCTATGCTGACATCTCTTTAAGGCGTGCGTAAAAATGTTGTAGAATTACAAAACGCTTACAGGATGCAAAATTTATTGCTATTTTACGACTAGCAAATTACGAAAACTGTTTATTCACCCAAAATGACCCAACATGTTAAAGCTCTATTTAGACTAAATGTAATTAACTTCGCACACAATGTTCTTCAATTCATTGTCAATTTATTTATCTACGTGTCCGTTTAGAACAATAATTGCAATTCACAAATTGCTTTTCCTACATTATAATGTAGTTCATGCATTTAAATTTGTTTTGTCTGAATAAAACATACCTACTGAATTCATTTTAAAATGTTGGCCCACATTCCGTTGGTTGTTTTAATCAGTTGAACTAAATTTTCGCATTGTTCTAGTAACGAATACAAATTATGGCACGTGCTGGATGTTGATTCCACACGTGGATTCATAAACATGTTTTATGTGGGTAGCTAGCTAAGCTATTGTTTTGTATATAAGAATTTGCGTTTAATACGGCATTCACCTTTTGAACGCCATTGTCACATATACGTGACAAGCAAGCGCATGCCCTGTACGCCAACGACACAAATATGTGACAATATCAACAACAACGAAATCAACAATTAAATCATTAATTTTGTATGTGTTTATGTGGATATCTTAAAATTTAAGCTCTCGCACGTAAAGCGCTTTGAAAAAAAACTTTTTTTTGGGTAGGAAATCGTCAAATGACTCTCCTCGCGCTCTGAGTGGAGCGGAAGGGAGTGTCAGACTCCTACTGACTAAAATCTATTCATGTTCCTTCCTTAGCCCTTTATGTTCCTGGGTAGCGGTAACCCTTTCGGACAATCCCGCTGAAATAATAAATTATACTCTAAGTTGTCGTTATCGACCTCCACGGGACAGAGTAAAACGACTTGATCATAATAGTTAGTTGTTTTGGTTGTAATATCAAACGCAAATTATTACAAATGATCAGAGCTGATCAATAAAACTCTCGTTAGTGACAAGATAATTAAAAATAATTACATTCGTCATTAACGACTTCAAACTTAGCTCCTCAATTAAGGCAATTCATTAAGAAATGCTATTTTAATTACTTTACCATATTTTTCTACGTTTTTGGATAAGTGACTGCTTCGTTGGTGTCATGGTCGCAAGCGCTACTGCTGAACATGAGGTCCTAGATTTGGTTCCCGGGTCGGGTAAAGAATGATTTGGTTTTTAGCAAGTCTTCATCAATTAAAGGCTCTTCATGAGTAACGGCCTGCATTTCCTGACCTCAACATTTTTTTTTTTGAGCCGGGGGACAATCCTCCTTGATGTCCTCCGCCTTGGGCGTGTGGAGGGGTCTGTCAGACTGTTACTGACTAAAAACCACCCCAGGTGTTCCCTCTCACACCCGCGCCAGAGGTCACGGGAACCATAATACTTCCACAACTCCCGGTCCTGACCTCAACCTAAGCCAACACTGTAATTATGTAAACAGTACTTATAATAATACATTAAATAAGTAACATAAGCCTTTGTTTACTCCATAAGTCGGGATGGAAAGCCATGATATCATACAGGACTGGACCTCCATAACATCAAGTCATTAACCATGGGTTTTATGTAATAGTTACACCTATTAACTTCATGGTAATTTTCTTTGTAATGTGTACACAGGACAATGAAAGAGGAGCTCGTGGCTAATTACTAACAGGCGCACAGGTCGATCCATCAGGTTAAGCTACGCTTGCCAGGGTTGACCGTGGATGGGTGACCATCTCACATAACGCGACACATCCGTGCCTCGGAAAGCACGTTAAGTCGCTTGTCCCGGCTGTCATTTGTGCATTTTTCACAGTCGTTACGGGTCGTCAGAAACCCGAAAATGTGACAGCCAGTCTTACCAAAGGGTATCGTATTGCCCAGTTACTGGGTTGTGGAAATCAGATAGGCAGGCGCTCTATGTAAAATACGGTAATCAGCTGCATCCGGTTAGACTGGAAGCCGACCCCAACATAGTTGGGAAAAGGCTAGGCAGATGATGACACAGTACAACAAAAATTCCAATGATGGGCAGTTTGAAGACACCTGTACTGGAGCATTGTCCGACTAACATTGTTTGAATGTCAATAGAAAATGAGCTTATTTTCAAAAACAACGAGTTAGAAACTTAATAGGTGAATCATGAAGGACGAAAGAAAAAAGAATAGATTTATTTTTCCAAGAAACACGTGCATGACAGATAAAAATAACTGGAATAAAAAATGAATCAGAAATAGTCGGAAGCTGCAAGTCACGGCCACGTGACTATGAGAAGGTTTCTGCTCAGCATGATGCTATGCTACGGAAGACCAGCTGATTTTCAGCGGGCTACCAGCTAGAATATCTAGAATGACACTGCAGGACACTGCAGCCAGTGGGACCCCAGAACACAAAGGCCTAAGGAAGGAACATGGAAGGGTTTTAGTCCGTAAGAGTCTGACACTCCCTTCCACTCCACCCAGAGCGGGAGGGGTCATTTGATGATTTACCACGCTCGAAAATAAAGAGGACACTGCGGCTCGTTGGGACCGAAGCCTGCCGGATAAGCGGGATTGTCCGAAAGGGTTTCCGCTACCCCGGAACATAAAGGGCTAAGGAAGGAACATGCATGGGTTTTAGTCAGTAAGAGTCTGACACTCCCTTCCGCTCCACCCAGAGTGGGAGGGGACATTTGATGATTTGACGATACGAACGAGGTATTATCTAATTTATGATTGGTAACGACGAAAAAATTCATGGTTTGTCTCTTCCACTTTTTTGAACAAACAGCTGTGCTCCTGGGGAATTTGTAGCGCCACTTCTTCCCGAGCCACAAGCCACAAGATACAAGCACGCATTTTGTGGTTCTCTGAAAATGTAACATTGTACCTACTTACATTTTTTGATGAATTAACTTTATTTTTATTATTATAGTAATTTGGAGGGGCACTGCATGTTACCATAATTTATCTATGCCATACGTCAAGGCGACGATCGCTTAAACACACAGAGCGAATAAAATCTTAATTGTTACTGATTAACTTGTTTTTTCTCAAAAAGTGCCAGCTACGTAAAACAACTTAGGTCCAGAGAGCAAACTGATTGAATAGGTCATCTTTCTGCTCGTAGATAGCTGTGGTACGATTTTTATACCTAAGTAATAACAACTACATGGGTGGTTTAAAGATTAGAAAAAAATAAGTTGGAACCCAAATTATGTCTCCCGGGCACAATATAGCAATAGGCTCGACTCTCCTCAAACTCAAACTCAAAGCATCTATTTTAAATAAACCAATTACAGCACTTTTCGTCAAACTCTGACAGCAGGTTTGTCACTAACCACATTCAGCTGATTATCTTACATGCCTATCTGTGCTCCACCAGTTACTGGGTGACAAAATACCCCTTTGGCAAAACTGGTTGTCAGACTATTGAGGTTCTTTAAACATAAAAGACTATTGAAGAACTACTTATGACAGCCGGGACCAACGTTTTAAAGAGCTTTTCACGGCATTTAGTCTCGGCTTGTTACGGATAGTCATCCATCCACGGGTCGACCTCGACTCGGCATACTTGAAGATCTTTCATTCTAGTCCTAACTAATATTATTAATGCGGAAGTAAGTTTCTTGTTTTTCAGTTTGTTTGGTTATCTTTTCACGCCTAAACCACTGAACTGATCATCCTGAAATTATGGCATAGGGTACCCTTCATCCCGAAAAAAAATACTGCTCCCGAGGAAAACAATAATTACGTTCATATGATAACAGATGGCGCCACGTGTACGTTCAACAAGAAGCAGAGTACAACCCGAATTGATTGTCAAATTCTAAATTAACGCGAACACAAAGCTAGTATCTCACTAAATAGTAAAAAAAATACATCTAAGTTTACACTTACATTGTCCCAAAATATAAATACAACCCCTTGAGTGAGATGCACTAGACGACAAAGCGACGAGCGCTAAAACACACAAGGCAATGAAAAACTTCATGGTAAGGATTTATTCTTCACAGTCACTAGTAATTTCAATCAACTATGTTATTCCACTGGACGATCTAACTAAATGGGTCGCTCTTATATAGTTCCAACCATTAGTTCCAACTATTTACATCAAGAATCGTGCTAACCGGTATGTTAACAACGTATGATCGCCATTTTAAATTTGTTTTGTTTTTTTTTGTGTGGCTATTTGTATGTGGTGAAGGACACATAGTTTTAACATTCAGTTGTGTCTTTTTAAGTAAAATTTTTCAGGCAGTAAAAGTATTTTGTTAAAAACGAGCTTCCGTATGTTATTACTTCCCAGAATTCGATCCTTATAGCGCCACTATCGAAAGGACTACTAATACAGTATGTGTTTTTTCTAAATCAACGGGTTTGATTCCTGGTTAGGAAGATTGTTTTTTTTTTTTAAATCCAATAATGCAGTTTTTGCTTTCAACAAAATAGAGCCGGCGATTCCTTTGAGTCCTTTACGCTATTCCTCATAGTTTTGGATTTGGCTATACACGTCCTTTTTTATTTATTTTTCGGTCTGGGTAGAGCGGAAAGGAGTGTCAGACTCTTACTGACTAAAACCCATCCATGTTCCTTCCTTAGCCCTTTATGTTTCGGGGTAGCGGTAACCCTTTCGGACAATCCCGCTTAGCCATCCACGCCCTAACATTAACTAACTTACTTACTATTTGTTTCTTTTTTTTCTTACAAGTATTTTGGGATACGTACTAATTCGTACTGTTTGCAAACGACCGAATGACGCGTTTCCAATGTCAATCGTAAATAATAATAATAATAATAATAATATCCTTGGACATTTCACACAACGCCGTATCGTCCCAAGCTAAGCAACTTAATGCTTGTGTTATGGTAACGAGATGGCTGATAAACTACTTATATACATTTTTTTTTGTAAATACATACATATTATAGATAAATATCTGAAATAAACAAGAACCGCGGTTTTATGATGCACTTAGTTATGCAGCAAGCCAATAAAACGTGGTCTGTGATTTTAAACTAAAACCGGTAAAGTTTTTCTTGTTTTAATTGTGGTTTATACCTAAACGAATATTCAAGGAACTCGTGGCTAAGTAATTACAGCCCCATGAGATGAAACATCAGGTTAAGCTACGCTTGCTGGGGTTAGTCCATGGATGGGTGACCATCTTTATATATCGCTACTCCTCCGTGCCTCAAAAAGGTAGTTTAAAAAAAAAAAAAAACTTTATTTCAGACCTTGATCCATATGTTGTTAGTAATACACACTACTTAAACGCTACGTTAGTTTTAAAATTAATTAAAAATAATAACTAAAGCACTAATTCATATATTTGTTGCACTCACCTGACGCGCCGGGTACATGCACATGTACACGCACCCAATGCGCCATAATGGTGCAACACGGTTTATCACTAATGACCTTCAGAATACCATCAGCATACTTCAGTTTAGCCGTTGATCCCAGCTGTCATTCGTGGATCTTTCCGAAAGCCGTTATGGGTCGTCAGAAGCCCGAAAGTCTGACAACCAATCTTACCAAGGGATATTGTGTCACCCAGTTACTCGGTTGTGGAGGTCAGATAGGCAGTCACTCCATGTGAAACAGTGGTATTCAGCTGCATCCGGTTAGAGTGGAAGTCGACGCCAACATAGTTGGTAAAAGGCTCGGCAGATTGAAATAGTAAAGATACCTAGGTAATTTTAAAACTTCCCGTAGTACATACATACAAAATTACCCTGTTGTGGAAAAAACTATTTCTTTTCGCTTTTGTCGACGGTCTTTCGAATTATAATATATATGCTATACAAAAATTATAAAAAGGAAAGATTTGTATGTATGTTTGTAACGAATAAACTCAAAAACGACTTAACGGATATGGATGGAACTTGGCAGAAAGATAGATTATAGTCTGGAATAGCATATAAGCTTGCTTTTATAGCGTTTTATCCCGGATAAATGTACGGTTCCCGTGAGATAATTTCCTACATACACGCGGCCGAAGCCGCTGGAAAAACCTAGTAATGTATATGCTCATATTACTAGCAACATGCTATGCTACGTAATAATGTAATTGTTATTAATTATTGATTTGAAGACGAGCTCTGCACCTACATCAATTATACTAGTAGATAATGCAGTTGGATTCAAGGTTGATGATGCAACCTAGGAAATTCATACATGGTTATCCTGAATTTGTAAAGTCTTTTTACCCAACTTAGTAGGCATTTATATAAGTATTTTCAACTACTACGACCCTAAAGATTTATAAGGACAAAGTTGTTGCGAATATAAATAATTTAGCAGTGATAGCCTAGTGGTGTGATCGTCGGACTGCCAAGACATAGGTCTCCAGTTCGAACTCAAAACCTCTGATTTACGAGTAACGGACTCATGTGCGCATTGTATAATTGTATGTTGTTTGTTTTTGTTGTTGTTGGGTTGTTATGTGGAATGCAACAAAGAATTGTATTGAGTATCTTGCTTGAAAATCGGTGAAGGAAAACATCGTAATGAAACCAGCATGTCTGAGAGATATTTCTCAGCAGCATGTGAAGCTAAGTCAGAGGCCTATGGGCAGCATAAAAACTCTGACACCAGGTTAGTCATTAACCACACGAAAATAATAAAAATAAAACCAATCTAAGTTAATAATTTTATTTTAGTAGATACGTAGTAGAAATAGTTAGCTAAGCATATAATAATAATAATAATAAGCATATAATAGTCGTAGACAGTCCCGGCTGCTATTCTTGGATCTTCGACTGTCGTTACAGATCTTCAGAAGCCCGAAAGTCTGACAACCAGTCTTACCAAGTGGTATCGTATTACCCAGTTACTGGGTTGTGGAGCTCAGATAGATAGTCGCCCCATGTAACACAGTGGTATTCAGTTGCATCCGGTTAGAAGATAAAATAGACATCTTTTTAACAAAATAAGTGATAGGCATAATTTTAATACTAGAAATAAAGATAAAATAATTCAACCATTTTTCCGATTGCCAAAAGTACATACATCGTTTATGGGGTTCTGTGTTAAATGTTACAACAAAATACCTTGTGACATACTGCAATTAAATGAAAGAAAATTTAAAACTCATATTAAAAGTACACTTTGTAAACAAGCTTATTACAAATTAGTGGATTATATCAAAGATAAAGATGCTTGGAAATATGCTGGTCCTGCTCCACAGGACAATCTAGTGCCTAGACAAAATCAAACTGGTTGCTAAGTAAATTAGGTAATAATTTATAATTTGTACCATATTATTTTATTATATTGGAATAACTTCTCACACATTGATTAATTTATTATTATTAACTTTTAGAATGTTTGTGAATATGTGAGCACCATGTACTTAAACATTATTAAGTTTACTTGCCACTGCTACATGTGTTTTTCTTTTCACCTTTTGTGGTGTATTGTTTTTATTCTGGATGCATCGTTTTCACATATAATGTTATTATACATGTATACAAAACATTGTGAAACATTTTAAAAGAGTAACGGTGGAGTTTCTTGCCCATTCTTCTCCACACGAAACTACCTTTTGGAAGGGGCGACTAGAATCAATTCTATTTCTTGTTCATTTTGACGTTCAAAAGCGCCATTCTTGTGCCTATTCGAAATAAATGTTTTGACTTTGACTTAGACTGGAAGCCATAACTGGGAGGCAGATTGGCCTAAACGAATATTCGCACTGAGTTGGAATCACATTACACCACGGCGAAAGTTTGTGAGTGTGAGTGTTTGTATGTTTGTCTTCATGCAAAAACTACTGAACGAATCTGGATGCAATTTGGCACACGATTACTGTGCTATGTACTGTGGGAAAGGCTAGGCAGATTGATTGAATATATGTACTGTAAGCTACATACATACGAGTACATAAAACCCGTAACACATTAGCGACAAACAAACTTGATAGTACTAAAGCACAAAATAAATTCCCGTTACTTGATCCGTTCTGTTGACATACCGGTATGGACGAACTCGTTCACTGTTGGGCTATGGAACTGGAGGGTGTGTATGAGCGAGTGAGGTTTGTTGACCTGAAGTTCTACAGCAAAATATTAAGAAGGTCCGCTTAAAAACGATGTCCTTATTATTATATAACTTTTGATTATTATTAGTGAAAAAGGAGAAAGAAAGAAAAATATATATTAAATTCTGCGCACGCACAGGAATAAAAACAAAACAGAATATAAAAAGGAAAATAAAAAATTATAGTAGGTACATGAATAAACATACCCCATTGCCAATTTCCTATAATCCCAGGGTTAGACTGATGTGTACTGTAGACGGTTGAAGACCTTCTACTAAGGGGGCTTAGTGGTAGAGCGTGTAATGTGTGTATTGGGTCTTCTATGCTATGAAAGCAAACGCAATTAGCGGATACACGCAGTATATTTTCTCTTGATTATAACGAATATATCTGTCTAGCTCCGCCGCCTGTGGCCAACTCTCAAATGTACAAAAGGTTTAACTAATTTAAATTAAGTTAAAGGTTCGAATGCCGTCCGATTATTACCAGCCATGTTCAACGTAAGGTTTTACTCCCGACAAGTTCAACATAAGGTTTTACTCCAGGGCTCTACAGTACCGATAGTATACCCACTTTCAGACAGTTATGGTAAAGTTCCATGAAATGTATAAGCAAGCCTATTGCCATCAACCAGCCCCAAATTCCTGATAGGAAAATTTTACTTTAATCCGTCCAAATTGTTTCATCACCACTGCTCTCAAAACGGTGAAGGAAAACATCGTGAGGAAACTGGCATATCCTTTTTTTTGAGAATGGTAAATCATCAAATGACTCCTCCCGCTCTGGGTGCAGTGGAAGGGAAGTGTCAGAGTTTTACTGACTAAAACTCATCCATATTCCTTCTTTAGCCCTTAATGTTCCGGGGTAGCGGTAACCCTTTCGGACAATTCCGCTTACCAAACCGGAATATCCTAGAACCAAAAATTCGAAGACATGTGACATCTACCAACTGGGTCCGTGTGGTGGATTATGACCCACTCCATCTCACCCAGGGAAGCCGGTGTCCCAGCAGTGGGATCGTTATAGGCCGAGCTCATCTTATTGAACCTTCTGCTCCAAAACCTTCGTCGTCAAACAGCAACAGATTAAGGATCCAGTCGGATGTTTCTTTACAAGTTATAATCAGTATCCTGTCCCTTGCATTGGGTGATCACGTAAATTCGTGCTTAACATAAGTGCTTAACGTGATTTCAGATCCCGTTACACCGATCCGATACGCATACGATAATTTAGGGCAATTTGAGAGCACAGGTGGGGTGATAAAAATATATTTTGGTTGGATATTTTGCGATTTTCGGCACTGATTTTTATTTTTGTTGTGAATTTTGGTTATTGCATTTTTGCTGATGAATAAATCTCATCGCTTGACTTCACAGCTGATCTTCCAAGTGTTAATGACATTAAGCGGGATTCTCCGAAAGGGTAACCGCTACCCCGGAACATAAAAGGCTGAGGAAGGAACATGGATGGGTTTTAGTCAGTAAGAGTCTGACACTCCCTTCCGCTCTACCCAGACCGGAGTCATTTCATGATTTCCAACCCTCAAAAAAATGTGTTAATGACATAACTATTTTTTAAACTGATTGACTGGAAAGCCTCGTCGATCTAGTGGTTCTTGAGTGGATCAATTCCCAGGTCGGGAAACCAGTTTCTTCATCTAGCATTTGTCAGTAGCAGCCCGGAGACAGGATTTAAGGTTGATGACAATAGGTTCGCCCCCTATAACATGGGACTCAAACATAACTGGTGAGATTTATTTATTTATATCTCCCTTACAACTATCATTACAGGTTTATCACTAACGTGATAGCGCGGTCTTAAAATAAATTTACTAAAAATAAAACACTGAAAAACGAAAAACATAAAATAAAATGAAACTAAACTATAAAACATATCACAATATTTCAATTAAAAACAACAACATTTATTATATATAACAACAACATATTATATTATAACGTGGGATAACTTCCTATACAAACGCGGGCGAAGTCGCATTTGTTGGCTAAAGCTAGTTTATTAGTAAATCCGTCAAACACATCCCGCCCGTCTTCTAGCCCCATGCATTCGATTGTCATAGCATAGAATTAGTTATTTTGTCAGCGCGTACCCACTGACACAGATCATCATGTTGACTAACTTATACGATTATATTTTAGTTTCGTCGTTTTGATAAACGGTTTTATGTAGAAAGCTTAAGTATCTAGATTTATGTGGGTATACTAAGCTTTCGTAAGAGTTTCTTTTCTATTCAATAATGTCGCACGGGTCGTTCTTCAAGGTTTGGGTTTATGGTCGTCTGATGTAGCCCAGTTACTGGGTAACACGATAACCGTTGGCAATACTGGTTAGACTACTGGGCTTCTGAATACCCGTAACGTCAATGATCTACGGATGCCAGCCGGCACCAACAGCTTTCCGAGACACGTGGGGAGTCTTGATATGTAATGGGTGGACACCCTTCCAGGAACTGACAGCAACCTCAAATATACCCCTTTTTCTGTTTTTTTTTTAGGGTGGGAAATCATCAAATGACTCCTCCCTCTGGGTGGAGCGGAAGGGAGTGTCAGACTCTTACTGATTAAAAACTATCCATGTTGCTTCCTTAGCCCTTTATGTTCCGGGGTAGCGGTAACCCTTTCGGACAATGCCGCTGACCCTAACGGGCCACTTCACATATAGACCGTAATTATGGGTCTGAAATAAAGTATTTTATTATTTATTATTACTAATGCTGTCATCTCTTTGAGGCGCGCGTGGAACAAGAACGCGCCGTTCGGCAAAGGCCTGGTCCTGATGGGACGGCAAGTTACCCATTACTCACTGTCCGCAGGCCCGTTCGATATACATGAATTGAAGATCTTCATTTCCCCATTATAAGAAAAAAGATGTGCATCCCTGATATCTTATGTCTGCAGTACCTAGCACCAACAGCATTCTCGGTATTTTCGTAGATCAATGGGATTCTACTATGTTGAGGAGGTGGATGCAGCTCCATGCTGAATTTCAAACACTATATTTGAAGTAAATTTGTTGTTTACCCTACTTTGAAATAAAGTATTCTGTTTTATTTTACTCATTAGTTACTATCAGTTAATTTATTTGGGGTCGGCGCAACGTGTCTCTTTCTTCCATACTTCTCTAATAGTCGTCATCTCGGTAGTTACTCCCTTCCTAGCCATATCATCCCTCACACAATCCATCCATCGTTTCTTTGGTCTCCCTCTACTTGTATAGCCATCCACATTCATGCTCACAACTTTCCTGACAACATTTTCCTCATTCCTCCGCATAACATGCCCATACCATGACAACCGATTTCCACACAACTTTTCAGTCACCGGTGTCACTTTCAGACTTCCTCTTATATACTCATTCCGTATTCTATTCATTCGGGTAACACCACACATCCCGCTTAGCACTCTCATCTCAGCTGCATGCAATTGTCTTTCATTCATTCCTTTTGTGGCCCAACACTCTGATCCATTCAAGACGGCTGGTCTATCCATGCTTTTATCTATCTGATATTTATTTATTATTTATCTACTGATCTATTAATATTCATCAGTAATATTAATACCAACAAAAAAAATCTGCCTTCATTATTCACTATTCATAACACTTTAGAGGATCACAGATAATCTGTGTGCAGGGCCCAGCACATCAAGCTACCCCAATATGTCAAATTTCTTTGATAGATTTTCAACTATATGACAAAAGAATAAGGTTCATATTCAATTGGGAATATTTGACAGTTTGGGGTAGCTTCATGTGCTGGCCTCTGTACCTTATGTAGGTAACATGACCATTTAATTTTAAACCAATACATACAAGATTTATACATTACCTTACAGAACGGAATAATCGATACTTAAATAACAAGTAACTTTACATATCCAAACCCAATGTAAACATTGATTTATTCTTATTTATGCATTCCATAAATGTTTTGAACATCTGACCTCGTGTCCTAATTTAACGATCGTCGCAATCGTCGCGTTCATATTGTTCGGCGAATCCGAACGCCGCACAAACAAGTGAACGGTATACCTATGAACCATGTAATAGGAAATTTTGATAAAATCAGCATTGAAATCCATACGGCTGGCCACACACAAGCCACATGCGAGAGCCACAAACGCCGCCACCTAAATATAGAAGCGGCTACAAAGGTAGCCGAAGCGTGCGACATCCACTTGTGGCCGGTAGATACTTGCGGTCGATGGACGCTACTCTGAGTTTCTGATATAAAGCATCCTATATCCATATCCGATGACTACCCGTAACGACTGTCAAAGATCCACGAATGACTACCGGGACCAACAGCATAATGTGCTTTCCGAGGCACGAAGGAGTCTTAATGTAAAGATGGTCACGCATCTACGGACCAACCCTGGTAAGCGAAGCTTAACCTGATGGATCGATACGTGCGGCTGTAATTACTTGGCCACGAGCTCCATAAGCTACCGAATAGCTAATTCTAATCCTATTGGAAGATGTAGAATTATGGAGCACTCCGTCCGTTGGCTTGAATCGAAGGGAGAGAGGGTTGGTTTTCGCGCGTGTGGTGTGTGTCAGCGTTTTGTGTCGGCCATAAGAAGCGAGCAGCAACGATTTGTGGCGCGTGGCGATCATTGGCGTCAACCGTGTGCGGCGAGTTGATATAGAATGTATGAAAACTCCAGAAAATATGTTTGCAGCGGCTATCCTTTTCCGTCAATTCCGTACGAGATTTAACCAGACCCTCGACACCTTGGAGGCCCTGTGCGACCAGCATCGCCTGTAACTAGATAATTGTATCCACTACCATTTCCTTCTTCTTATTTAAGCTTTTTTCGTGATTTTGTTATTATTATTTGTAAACATCCCATCATACATGTGAACATAGCTCATGCTTGTAACTAATTTAACTAACGGTATCTTACACATCCTTTAATTGTAATATTCGCACGACGTTTGCATTGATCAGGACACTGTCTTCGACTGAGATTCTCGTCAGCTCACTAAGGCTCAGTTTAAACGGAACTTTTGGCCTTCAAAATGTTATAGGTATACAAGAAACTTACTACACCAGTTTATAAAGTATTGAACACGCAAAACATTGAATTAATTTGCTCTTAATTAAACAAAGCAGTGAAATTGTTGCGATATGCAACCAATTGTTCTAAATTTCTCAGTAATGTACCGTTTTGATATTATTTGTATTGAGAAATGCTTTCCGTTCGATTTGTAAGCATGTTTCTGAGAATTGGTTATACTTTGTAATTTAATTATGGATCGAGCAAGACTAGACAATGGGCATAGCTTACGAAGCGCTCCGTAATTCTACATCTTCCAATAGGATTAGAATTAGTTATTCGGTAGCTTATGGAGCTCGAGGCCAAGTAATTACAGCCGCACGTATCGATCCATCAGGTTAAGCTGCGCTTGCTGGGGCTGGTCCGTGGATGGATGACCATCTTTACTCCACAACCCAGGCAGTAACTGGGTAATACGATACTCTTGGTAAGACGTCAGAATTTTAGGCTTCTGACTACCCGTAAGGACTGTCAATGATCCACGAATGACAGCCGAGACCAATGGACTAGTGTCTATATGTAAGCGTGGTCACCCATCCATGAACAAACCCCGGCAGCGTAGCTTAACCTATTGATCGATCCGTGTGCCTGTTATGACTGAGCCACGAGGTTATGAATCTGATGCTTATAATATAACATAGTTGAAAACTATTAAATAAATTTGACGGATTGGGGGTAACTTGTTGTGCTGGCGTCTTTGCAAAATTCTTGTGAATTTGTGGCAATACACTTTTTTTTTTTTTTTTGTACTTAACTAATACAGGCCATTGCCAAAAAACGTTCTCCTCAACATTCCTTTTTTATAAGCAAAGATGCAAAGGTTTTAACTGTCGCGAGTTCTTAAAAGACAAGTTGGGTTGTTTTAATGATTGTGACGCCATTTTTGACGTCAAGATGCTGTCAACAAAACCTTAACGTTTTGAGATTTTATTTCTAAAATCGTTCTCTGTTATCTAGCTTTAAAACACAATTTAGTTTTGAGGTGTGTAAGCACAGAACAGTTAAAGAGGTTTTTTTAAATTTAAATTTAAATTAGGAGACTTTGATTTAAGTTTATTTATATGTAATTGGGAAGTTATTCGTACCGTATCTGCAACTTGAAAAAATGCAAAACTTTAATTAACTAAACTACAGTAATTTTATCGATATGATTAATCGACCTTTTGGTAGCCGTAACATATATGAGAAATAAATTGCTTTTACGCGTGTGTGAGTGTACGTCCAGAGCAGTATTTGCTTAGCCGGGGGGAAACTCCGTTTCCGCAGCAAATTGCGGCGGAGCGGACGGACCTCCGGCGCAATCTCATGGCGGCCTGGAAACAGCGACTGTCGCAACCCAGCGCAGGGCACGCCACGATAGTGGCGGTAAGGCCCCTCTTTGAGGAGTGGCTAGAGAGGCGTCACGGCGCCCTCACCTACCGCCTGACGCAGGTCCTCACCGGACATGGATGTTTCGGGAGGTTCCTGCACATCATCAGGCGGGAGGAAACGCCCGGGTGTCACCACTGCGAGGATCGCCCAGAGGACACAGTAGAGCACACGGTGCAAACCTGCCCCGCATGGGCGGAGCACCGCCGTGTCCTCGTAGAGGCGATCAGCCGCCGCAGGAGACGCCCCGGGCGTCGGGAGCCACGTGACGACTCCCGGCCACCGTAGGCGCGGGCCTGCGGACGGTGAGTAATGGGTGACTCACCGTCCGATCAGCAACAGACCCGTGCCGTACGGCACGTATATGTTCCACGCGCGCCTCAAAGATATGTCAGCATATGAAGGGGCCCCTCAGGGCCAAGCCTGCCGGGTAAGCGGGATTGTCCGAAAGGGTTACCGCTACCCCGGAACATAAAGGGCTACGGAAGGAACATGGATGGGTTTTAGTCAGTAAGAGTCTGACACTCCCTTCCGCTCCACCCAGAGCGGGAGCAGTCATTGGATGATTTCCCAGCCTCAAAAAAAAAAAAAGAGCAGTATTTGCGTTAGTGTGACAACCAATAGTAAACACGCGATCTAAGTGCGTGTGGTTTATTTGTGTGTGTAATGCGCGTACGTATTTTCTCTCGCTTGTAGATGAGAGACAAGAGTGGGAGACATGCGGCGACACGCGTTCTAATACAAATCAGGAACACTTCCATTCTAACCTCTTTATCTGTTCTGTGACTGTGTGTGTAAGTGTTTTAAAAAAAAAAAAAAACAAAAGTCATTTATTCAAATTAGGCTGAAGATCAGCACTGTTTGAAGGTCAAAGTTACATAAGACAGTCCCCTAAAACGCCCACCCTTCACCACTTCCTAGTGCTTTAGCTGGGAAGAAGAAGTGGCGCAACAAACCCCCCAGCAGCACAGCTGTCTGTTTAGTTGGAAGAACTTGACTCTACACATTTATCGTATGAGAAGTAATTAACATTACGAAACACATTATATTAAAATCAATCATTTGCCACATGTCAGCTAGCACACGTCAATATACCAATTAAACATTAAAACTGACTGTATCTGTATGTCAAGTCTATTTACGTAAATAAATAATTTATTTATCAGTACAGTAGGGCCTGCTTGACACATTTTATTTATTTATTACATGATTTATCTATCTACAGGGTACATCTATCATCTATAAAAAGCAGTGATAGCCTAGTGGTGTGACCGCCGACTGCCAAGTCATAGGTCTCGAGTTCGAACCCAAGGCACGCACCACTGTTTTTTCGGATCCATGTGCGTATTGTATAATTATCATTTGCTTAAAATTGGTGAAGGAAAACATCGTGAGGAAACCGGCATGCCCGAGAGATATTTCTCAACAGCATGTGATGCTAAGTCAGAGGCCCATGAGCAGCATTAAAACTCTGACACCAGGTTAGTCACTAACCACACGAAGAAGAAGGGTACATCTATTATGCTTGCATACCTCGTCAAAATATATTATAGGGAACAGCCGATTCTTTTTCACGACTTCAGGTGTGTTCCCGTAGAAAAGTTGATCATAATGATGAGTACAAGGAACCCTTAAAATATTGCCCATGTATTCGAATTCGCCCTGTATACTTCATTTATTTTAGCGTTAGACAAATAAAGGCAAGTTAACGTTATTGTGTAATATTATTTCAATTGCTGCACTTCGATTTTATTTTTTAATGAAAATTGTAAATAGGTTACTTTGCTATAGTACTTATCGTAAAATAACGCAGTTTATATCGAAATAACGATAACTTGAAAACCGTTTTCAAGTATAAATGAAGTATGTTATTTTTCATTGTTGTTTTTGTTTTGATGCGATATAAGTACTCGCGTTTATAATAAGTATCCACTATCGCAGGTGATGATAAGCGATGTGGCACACTTGCCTAGAGGTAAGCTTTACAGTTGAGTATCGGGGAACACGGGCTTCCTTTTTTCCTGAAAGTACACAATAACACAAAACATTGCGTAGTTATTAAGACTTCAGCTGCCTCAACAATTCCCAACAATGTTGGGGTTGGCATTCAGTCCCACAGGATGGAGCTGAATAACAGTACTTTTCATAAAGCGAGTGCCTAGATACGACCTCCACAATTACTTGGTACACGATACCCCTTGGCAAAATTGCATAATTTTAGGAATTAAGAAAATAATTTAAGAATAGTAACAAAAATATATAAATGGCGGGCTGTGCTGACGCCGTAGCTGAGACCCTCAAGCGGCGTAAATACTGTAACCTGATGGGACTACAGTTTTGAACCGTTTGGGGTCAAAACTCTAGGGTCATGGGGCCCGAGTGCGCAACTCCTTTTAAAGGAAATTTCTCGCCGATAAGACTCCACTTGACCAAAGGGCTGGATTGTTCTTCGGCCAAAGAATTAGCATCGCCATTCAACGTGGCAATGCTGCCAGTCTTCTGGGCACGTTTCCGGACGACAGCGATGCGGATGAGTACTTCGACGCCTAAGTGTTCTTTTTGTTTTTGTATTTATTTGTATATAGCTAGTTAGATCGTCATTTAATTTAAGTATAAGTAGTATAAGTTGTTATTATGTAGAAAAATAATTTTAAATACAGTACACATGAACTTTCGCTGTTCAGCTCGAAATATTCAAGTGACATGTCAACTCACGTTCCTTTCTCGGAAGGACTGATATGCATCGGAAATTATTCAAATGAAAGCCATTGCATGCGCCCGCGCAAAAACTTGTATGATGTATCATCGCGTCTTGTCCCGTAATCATACACAATAGACGAACAATGTTACTGGTCCACATAGATGATATCTTGGTATCCTAGTGACCTTAGTATGTTAACATTACGGCATTTTCAATAACTGGGTGAGCAGAGAGCTTAAAAATTTAATGCAATAATAAATTACTTTTACTTGCACTAGGAACTTTTTCTATAACGTGTGTGTAAGTTTTCTGTCGTTAATCTCACAAGTCTTATAATAATAGCCGCCTGGATCGATCTATCAGGTTAAGCAACGCTAGCCGAGGTTGGTCCGTGGATGGGTGACCGTCTTTACATATGGAGCGAAGTCTCCATATGTAAAGATGGTCATGCCTCGGAAAGCACTTTAAGCCATAGGTCCTGACTGTCATTCGTGAATCTTTGATAGTCGTTATAGGTAGTCAGAAGACCGAAAATCTGACACCCAGTCTTTCCAAGGGGTATAGTATTACCAGTTACTGACCGGTTGTGGAGGTCAGATAGGCAGTTACTCCATGTAAAATACTGGTATTCAGCTGCAACTGGTTAGACTGGAAGGCAACCCCAAGATAGTTGCGAAAAGGCTAGGCAGATTGAGGCAGATTGAACTGTGTGTCATTCAATTATTTGTTCTGATCGGGAATCAAACCCTCGAAACGTAGCATCAACATGCAACCGCTTGCGCTTGGCCACTCCATCAATTGTATCAACATTAAATGCCTTTTCAACAGCGTCTTAGTTAAAGAAAAGGATGATATAAGTTTGACAATGCATGAACTGCAGCAGATATCAGGAACCTCTTTCCAATAGGTGAGCCGAAGTAACACATTGTCCTCCTGCTTAAAAATAAAACAAAATGCTATCAGCCAGACCTCGGTTTTGTAGTATACAACCTTCTTAGTTGAACTGCGAAATGCCCATTAAAAAAATAAATCCAGTTAGTCCTTCTACCTAAAACCTGTCTGCTTTCAAAGAAAGTGTAACCAGGCATCTTCTGGGCTCGCTCGCTACCTCATAGACCTCATCCATAGCTTTCCATCACGCCTGATCGAAGTCAAGAGCAGGCCTCTTCTCAAAAAAAAAAACCTACCTATGTAGATTTTTTTTTTATAACTGGCGAGCAGCAAAACTTAGTTATAAAATAAAATATCACTTAACTGAAAAACGACATAAATTATTTTAGTTTAAATGTTACCTTAACGTCCCAGAAGGCATAATGTCAAGGTCTAAACACGATCAGTTCATTAACCTTTCTAAATAAAGCATTAGGTAAACTTCACATATGTAGGTACTTACATAATGGACACTCGTTATAGTCACACAGTCACACCTAAAGGTTGGGCAAACATACTTACGATACCGGCAGGAGTTAGGCACCGTAGACCCATGGCTGTGAATTTATCTTTTAATAATAATAAAAATTATAATTATACTATGACCGCACTATAATTACAGATCACACAATATACAGAGTTGATATGACAGAGGGGCATTAAATTACACTACGTATACTATACGTGTTTAGTATTAACTCGGTACGGTATAAACATAAAAAGCACCAAAAATGAGGTTTTTATTTTTTCAAACAAACTAAATAGCTTACAAATCAGAGTAAAACGCAACCACCCTTTGTAAATAAAAACTGACTTTGTAACGCAGCGGCACCGACGCGCGCGCGCCGGAGCGCTATTAGGAAAGATACATCGTGTTCAAACGGGACAAAAACTTAAAAAAACATTTGCGACTAAACTACTGCTCCTATTTAATTGATTTTCGGTACAGAGCTTGAAAATGGTCCCTAGTATAAGCTGTTTAAAGGAAAGCCCCTCTGTCGTATCAACTCTGTATAACAACAGACCCGATATAACACTTGTTGATAAAGAAAACAAACACACATACATAATAGATATAGCAGTCCCAAACACCAATAACATATAGAAAACTACACCCAAAAAATTAGGAAATACACAGAACTACAAGAAGAAATTACCAGGGTCTGGAAATTGAACAGAGCAACCATAGTCCCCATAGTGGTATCAACGACTGGCATCATCCCAAAACAACTATTTATCAGTTTAAATACAATCAATCTCTCCAAATATACATATCTTACACTACAGAAAGCAGCTATATTAAACACATGCCGAATAGTACGAAAATTCCTACACTTAGATTTAGACAATAATTTCAGTACAGTACAAAACAGTAGGTACAGTCTATCTTCTCAAACTTAAAATCTCACTCTTGTGAGATTCATGAGATTTTAATAAAATACCAGGACCAAGAAAAAAAATATATATATCCTTGGACATTTCACACAACGAACTATAGTCCCAAGCTAAGCAACCTAATGCTTGTGTTACGGTAACAGGATGGCTGATAAACTACTTAAAAAATTTTGTTTTTGTAAACATACATTATTATAAGATAGAAAAACACCCAGACCCGGCACAAGTACTTATAGATCGCACAAATATTTTTTCCGTGCGGGAATCGAACCCCCGACATGCTGCGCAGCAGTCAATCGCTCAACCACTGCGCCAACCGTGCCGTTGAATAGAGACCTTTTCAATTCGCTGAGGCTGAGAAATAAGTATTAGACTGCCAGGTTGGTCTAGTGGTCGCAAGCACTACTGCTGATCATAAGGTCCTGGGTTTAATTCCCAGGTCAGACAAAGTGTTATTGGGTTTTGCCATTAAAAATTTTTCAGTAACAGTTCGGAGTCTGGATCTGTGCCGGGTTGATGGCAATAGGCTCGCCCCCTATTACAAGGGACTCCAACATATCTGGTGAAATGTAGGCGCCCTGTTATGGTACAGCTCTGCCTAACCCTATGAGGAAGCAAGGCGTGAAGAAAACTTGACTTAATTATTCTTCAGATAAAAGGTTTATGTCCGTTGATTAATTTTTGCCCCAAAAGTGACAAGGTTGAGTATTGATAGTCTAGCCTAGGAATCGAACCCACGATCCCAAAGTTCGTAGCCACCAGTTGCCAAAAATTTCATGTTTTACTGATGGTGAACTTGATATTTAGACATCTTACGATATCTCATTCTATTAAGGTAAGCAGCTTTTTAATTAATCAACTGCACAACAATAAACTTTTCTAGTAAAATTTTATGAAAGGTAATAAAAGCCAAGTAATAAGATTTATAATATTTTATATTACTTACAAATAAAAAAATGGGTGTGCCACAAGGTTCTATATTGGGTCCTTTCCTCTTTTTAGTATACATAAATGATCTTCTCCATTTACTAAAAAATCAACCACAAATGGTGTTATTTGCTGATGACACTTCTTTAATTTTTAAGATAGATAGACGTGCAAAAAATTTTGACGACGTAAATAACGCCCTACTGCAGGTCCAAAATTGGTTCACTGCAAATAATTTAGTATTAAATGGAAAAAAAACGAAGTGCATTAGATTTTCTTTACCAAATGTAAAAAGTAGTGATTGTGAGATAGTATTGAATCAAGAGAAACTAGAATTTGTCGATAAAACTGTTTTCCTGGGGATCACGCTCGACTCAAGGCTACAATGGGGTCCTCATTTAACATCTCTTGCAGGACGGCTAAGTTCTGCAGCATATGCTGTCAGAAAGATCCGTCAGTATACTGATGTAGATACCGCGAGGCTAGTCTATTTTAGTTATTTTCATAGTATTATGTCTTACGGTATTTTACTTTGGGGACGAGCTGCAGACATCGAGTCTATTTTTATTCTGCAGAAAAGAGCTATCAGAGCCATTTATAATCTTCGTAGGCGCGATTCTCTAAGGGAACGGTTTAAGGTTATTAACATCATGACTGTACCTTGTCAATATATCTATGAAAACATCATGTACGCACGGAAAAATCTGCATCTTTTTAGTAAAAGAGGTGAAAGACACAACTATTTCACTAGAAATAGGGACCAATTAGTTCAACCAGGTTTCAGGCTGGCTAAAGTAGATTCATCTTTCATGGGGTACTGTTTAAAATGTTACAATAAAATACCTCCCCACATTCTGGAACTTAATGAAACAAAATTTAAAACTTGTATAAAACGCACACTATGCAGCCAAGCGTATTATAAATTGGGAGATTACATTGCTGATAAAAATGCTTGGGTCAATGCTAGTCCAGCTCCACAAGGGCGCATCAACTAATTTATTAGACTACTGAAAACTGTTGGAGCTGCGGAAGATCAACAACAACAAAAAAACATCTTTGCATTGTATAAATTCAATCTCTTAATATTGTATAACTGCTTAGCACATATGTGAGTACTATGTACCTACTATAAAGCGACCAGTCTCTGGGTGCGTCTTTCATTGACTTGAATATGCCCTGGCGGCTGAGAGTATGCCATGCTCACTTTAATGTCTCGCTGATGGTGGCGTGTGTGTTGGATCATTTAGCTCCCTTCAAAATGGTTGAGCTGAATGGTGCTAATATATGCGTCATGTTCGTGAACGGGCGCTGTCAGTAGAGACTGGTCATCTCTTAGCGGCTAAGGCTTGTTTTAATTTAATTATTGAATAGTTTTTACATATTTTATATCTGATGCTTTTAACGTTCTGCATCGTTCTCACATGTATAATATTAATATGAACTATGTAACCAATATTTTGTAACCATATTTTGTTTAAAAGAGTGTCCATGGAGTTTCTTGCCCGTTCTTCTCCATAGGTACCTACTCCTTTGGAATGGGCAACTAGCTTCATTTCTCGGACTGACCGACACCTTGACAATTCAAAAGTGCCTGTAATTGGTTTATTTGAAATAAATACTTTGAGTTTGAGTTTGAGTTTGAGTTTGAGTCGCTCAACAATTTTTATGTAAATAAAATTTGAGACAATAAGCCTAAACTAAACTTACGATTACGATCACATTTTTCACATAAAACTCGCACAATTCTCACTCACGCACTGTTACCGAGACCCATATTCATGGCATTCAATATGTCACCATTATCTGCATCGATTTCCCAAGCGAACAAACCACCCAGCTTGTTATTTCTCACGTATTTAGCTTTCTCGATCGTAGATCTCGCATCATCGTATGTAATAAGGTCTCCAGTCTCCTTTCTGAACACATAAGGTGCTTGAGCCACCTTATCATAATGATACTCCCATTTTCCTTGAGCAATTTCAGTGGCAATCTCTCTGTAGTCCACTACTCCGTCCTGCCATGTTCCCTTAACAGGGCCAGTTGCTACGCCATTGAAGGGGTTGCCATCCTTGTAACCGTTGACACCAGTCCAGCCTCTTCCGTACATGGCAACACCAACGACAATCTTCTTGGGGCTAACTCCTTGAGCCAAAAGGAATTTGACACCGAAGTCAGTTGTGTAAGTTTCTTTAGGGTTCCATGCAGGAGCATGGAGACCAGATTGGTGGCCAAGAGTGTCGTTGGACCAAGCACCCTTGAAGTCGTAGCTCATGAGGAAGATGTGGTCCATGTACTGCTGAGCGGCCTTGTAGTCTACCACCTGAATCTTGTCCCATCCGGAGCTGATGGCTGAAGTAAGTTCGTACTTCTTACCGGTCTTGGCAGACAGTTCGTTCAACATCTCTCTCAGCTCTTTCATTAGCTGGACGTAGATATGACCGTCGTCAGGACCACCAAGGTCAGGGTTGGCTCCCTTACCACCAGGGAACTCCCAATCAATGTCAACGCCATCGAAGAATTTCCAGGTTTCTAGGAAGTCCTTGACTGAGGCGACGAAACGGTTTCTCTTTACCTTGTCGGTGAAGAAGAAGAATGGATCGGCCAGGGTCCATCCACCAACAGAAGGAAGGATCTTCAGGTCTGGTCTCGCCTGTTTTAACATCATCAGCTGACCGAAGTTGCCCTTGTAAGGTTCGTTCCATGAACCCAAACCTTTCTGTGGTTTCTGGAGTGCAGCCCAAGGATCGTGGATGGATACTTTGAAGTCCTCCCTGCCGCTGCAAGATCTTTGCAGAGCTTGGAAACTGCCTTCAATTTCCTTCAAACTGTCGTTAATGCCATCTCCACCACAAATTGGGATGAAACCGTAGAGAAGATGAGTAAGATTGGGGATGGGCACTTTGTCCACGGGGAACTGCCTAGGGTAAACACCCCATTCGACGAAGTAAGCACCAACGACCTTTCCAGAAGTCTGCTTGAACGGCTTGTTCCTTTCTCCGATGGAATAGTCCAGGGGTGGCAGATGGCTACCATCAGTATCGGCAACCACTATCTCAGTTGAGTCGCTGTAGCTGCATCCATCGGCGTTGCAGAGTTCCACTTTCATCTGGTATCTGCCACCCTTCTTCACTTTGAAGGCGGCTGAGGTGGCGGTACCGGTTCCAGACCAGAATTCCTTTTCGTTGAGAAGTACCCTGGCCTTTTGAGCTGGGTCTCCGGACCAGACGTTCCACGTAACGGAGACATCAGCGGCGTCTCTCTTAGTGACTAGTTGGTTGTATGCTGTCGCTGCTTGGTTCACTTCAACGATGGCAAAGGTGCGTTCTCCCCAGCCTAAGGACGGCTTCCCCGGAGGTCCGCACGCGGCTACGGCCAGGAGCCCCGCGGCGACGACTAACGCCAACATCGGACGTCCCATAACTGGTTCTAAAAAAGTAAATACGAAAATATTGAACACAAACTTCTCATTTAAGAGCTGAGTCGGAACTGGAGTTGCATCTCGGTGGTATCTTTTATATACGGCTGGTAGAGTAGGCCACCCGCTACATGTTGGGCCCGCATTGTGTTTAATACCGATACCGCAGTGATTTTGTGATACGTAATAATTATCGTTAGCACAGTTCTTTATCCCGGTCAAGTCAGTAGGTCGGTCAAGGTGACGAATGTTTTCAATTAGTAATGTTTGTGTTAATTACTGTTTGTTTAGCCCTTTATGAGTCCGAGAAAAAGTTATTATGTTCTTATCTCAAAATATGTTATGTTATGTGGAGATACATAAGTTTTGAAAGCATTTTAAGTTACTACTTAGTTTATAATAAAATTAAGTACAACGACAATCGTAAATTATCGTCAATATTTTTTATACCAACAGAATGATTAACTAATCATTAGTGTAACCGTTTTGTTTTAATTTTAAAGTTGAATTTATTAAACTTCAAACGCAGATTATTACATTTTGTTTTGGTTACTTTAATATTAATATTTCTACAAAATAGGTCACATTAAATTTCGAATAAATACAATATGAACTGTTATACGATTAATTCTGCTCATCCCCTAACTATCTAAATCCGTATGAAACATGACGTTCAAAATTATTTTAATTGTGCGAGAATTTCGAGTAGTTAAGCTATTATAAAAGATATTAATGATATTAAAATCAGTGTCATTGGCGGCTCTTAATGAGTCATTATAATTATTGTTTATTGTGATAAGCTCCACTTTTATGAATAGAAAGAAAGAAAGAAAGAAAAAATATTTATTCAGCACAAACAGGACGCACAATTACAAAAATAAACAAAAAAAAGTCACATACTATATCCGTGCAAATCAGCTAAAAAACCTCGTATTCAGAAACAACAAAATCATTGACAGTTGGTATCGCGGCCATGGACAATGTATGGACCACAGACAAAAACTGACTATTGCATAACATGACAACATAACACTACAACAATAACAAATGTACTTAAATTAATTCTGTTCTAAATACTACAATGTGAATGATTAAACAATATGGATATATTGGATACTAGCTGGTCCCGCGCGCTTTCACCCGCTGCTAGGCTCCTTTTGGTCGTAGCGTGATGTTACATAGCCTATAGCCTTCCTCGATAAATGGACTATCCAACACAAAAAGAATTTTTCAAATCGAACCAGTAGTTCCAGTGATTAGCGCGTTCAAACCAACAAACTCATCAGCTTTATAATATTAGTATAAATTAAACAATATGGATATATTTGATATTGGTCACCAGCTTAAAAGATAGCGGGACATGAGGCGTCTACCTTTTGTCTTCGATTTAATCAAGAAAATGAGTCGCTCATAGATAATTTCATATAATTACTGAACAAACATAACTTCATTTATGTTTACCTAGTATCACGACATCGCCGTTTTATTGTGTTATTTTAAACAGTTTTTGATCGTTTTTTGTTTTAGAACGTTAAATAGAACTCCCAAATATTCTAGTTCAACAGATGTGTAACTAAAAAAGTGCGAACACCAATTAATAATTAGCTTTGACTAGCTCTTGGGATAAATTCCCTTACAGTGGGAATTTTCAAAAATGCAGCTGAAGCCTTAATCTACATTACAAAGGAAACCTTTGTGCAACAGTTATCTAAGTCATAGCATTTGGGCTGGGGGTTGATGATGTTATTGTCAGTCAATGGGTGACTCAGAAAAGAAAGAAAATTTCTGACTTTTCTTTTCTTTGTATTAATTATCAAACTACATAATGTATTTAGCACACTGTATTGTAAGACGTATTATGGAGCGCATTACAATTCCTTATTCTTCTTTTGCGATACTCATTTTTAATTATTAGGGCAGGTAAAAAGGGAAAATTAATACCAATACTCCGACATTTTTTTATTTTTTTGTCAATTTTAATTATTATTTTTAATAGAGTTTGAATATTGAATAAAGCACAATTTTATTTTTGATTTTTATCCATGTAGAATTTATAGTTTGTAAATTAAATGTGTATAAGTGTAAAACTATGAGCTAGAATTACGTCTGAACTTAATTGCAAAATACTAGATATTAACCAAGTTTTAATTAATATTTACATACCTAAAAAGAATTAAAATATTAATAATAACTATGTACAAGTAATTAAAACGGGAGGGATACAAAAATCAAAGGGCATCTAAAAATTCGTCTACATCGCTGTCTACAGGAAAAGGCTGGCAGTATTGCCGTCTGATATAAATACATGATTTGTACAGACGCCAGCACTTCAAGCTATCCGTAACTGCCAAATTTTATCAATTAAAAATTAACCTTATGTCTTTGCTATAAAGTTGAAATACTATCAAAGAAATTTGACAGATTGTGGTAACTTGATGTGCTGGCCTCTGTACTATCAGCCTATAATGTTCCCCTATAATCTTCCCACTGCTGGGACACATGACAGAGGGAGCGCAGATCAAGAGCGAGTAGGTAGAGGCCACATGCACACAGATAAACAAAAACTGTTATATTCCGTAAACAATTGATCCCAGCCTAATAATTATAAACCTAAAATATATAACTGCGAAAAAAAATACCCCTTAATTTTCACCCGCATAGAAAAATTGTATTGAAATATGTAAACTATTTAACAGTATGGCTCTTAGCCCATCAATGTGACAGCGTTATGATTAAAGAATTTAAAAAGATAACATAAATACTAATCAATTGCAGGTGCTAAATAACTTGGATGTTGTGTATAAACATAAGTGGCAATATAAACCTTGTTAGGTTAGTTTAAAGGAGCAAATATAACGGTTTTGTTTCTGTTCAGAGCTGTATAGAAGCTTGGACCAGTGGTACAGACGAAAATTTGGAATTTAAACCAAGATTCGTTATGTTAAAGATGAAAATTGGATGTTTTAGTTGTCGCCGAGAGTTGCATGGTTTGACGAATGAAAATGATAAAAATACTGAAGGTCGTCATATTAAACTCAAAGCATATTTTCTACAAATAACCCGGTTTTTTATTTAAATAGGGTGACACTATTTACTATTGAATTCACTGTTAGTATAAAGGGAGTATAAGACTACGTGTAGCGGTTCTGAAATAGAGTAGGGCAGGACATATTATAAGATGGCAGGCGAAACAGAGCTCTTAAGGTATGGTATAAGGAGAGGAGAAGGTGGACGACCTCCTGAAAATCACGGGAAAAACACGTACCAGGAAATCATGACACAGAAGAGAGGAGGCTGACACTTAGCAGTGGATGGAAAATGGCTAAGGATAGTGACGATGATGATGATAAAAAGACTTTTTTTTAAGGAGTCACTTGATGATTTCCAAACCTCAAAAAAAAAAAGCGTACGATGCCCTCAAACAAGATGGAACAACTATTGTCTCAGGGTAGTAGTGGCTTCAGTGCGGGTTTTTAAACCTATTCGATCGTTAGCGAAGTGAAACTAAATTCAAACTGAAACTGAATAACCACTGTCTCACGTGAACTCCATAGAATAAATATAAAACTCCCACTGGGTCCTCAGGCAGTTTATAGTAGCCATTAATTGAGTTATATAGCGGTGCATTGCCATTAATTGAGTTATATAGCGGTGCATTAGCCATGATACGATAACATCCAGTTATGGGCTTTTCAATCGAATGTTTCGAGACACCAGAAGTGGCCTGCTATAAGCCAATGATGATAAAATTCCAAATGAAAAAAACTCAATAACACGTCACTCGACCTGATGATCGAAATCAGGACCACAGACACGCAGACAGCGGTCACGTAACTAACTGATTAAGTGATTAGCAAACTAAGTTAGTTATTTGGTTTGTCTCTCCATATGTGACGAGGGTCGGTGACAGGAACTTTTCTTGTAACGCCCGCTGCGTTACAAGAAAAGTAAGGCTGCCTTTCCACCAAAAATGTCAGCAGAGATAGCTCAAAATGAAAAGTCATTTATTGAAACTAGGCTGAAATCCGGTCAGCGGGATTGTCTGAAAGGGTTACTGCTGCCCCGGAACACAAAGATCTAAGGAAAGCATGGATGGGTTTTCGTCAGTTAGTGTCTGACACTCCCTTCCGCTCCACCCAGAGGGGTGGGTCATTTGATGATTTCCCACCCATTAAAAAAAATCAATCAGGTCAAAATTACATAAGAAAGTCCTTCGCCCACCCATCACCACTACCTAGTGCTTTAGCTGGAAAGAAAACTCCACAACAAACTTCTCAGCAGCACAGATGCTAGTTCTGTTAGAAGCACTAAATTTTAGTAAACGGTATGAGAAGTAATTGACATTACGAAACGTACACAAGCACGTTATGCTAGGCGGTGAAGCTAAGCTACGAATCTATGTATCTATCTACGAGAGCTAACTGGTTAAGCGGTAAGAGAAACTGCCCTTAACCACCAAAGTGGAGCTAACTCCACAAACACTATGAAAATCAAACGGTCCTATTGGTCAACATCATAACAAATCCATCGATACGCAGCTTAGCTCATCTCCGGTGGAACGGCAGCCTAGGGCGGAGTTGATATAGCGTGGTCAGGGACAAGTCAGGGGTCAAGGTCAGCGTAGATAGGTAATACTGCGTTCGAAACTAACGGGTGCAATAATACCCTTATTGAAGTCGAGAGTCATTTGTTTTTTCCTTTCTTAGGTATTGTACTTTATTTTGTGCTAGACTGTACTTACCTGGGAACCCTCTGGGGCTAGAGAAGGTTAGAGAACAACTTTTTTTGACGTTGTTTACGAAAATAAGTTTACTTTACTTTAAATTCTCCCACAGTGCAAATATAAGCAAATTTTTTTTTCACAATTTTTGATCTCTTATTGCTAGATAATGTCAAATTGTGTAACGAAACTTGATAAATATTCCCGTACAAATGCGTTAACAAGTGCCGTTCTTGACAATCCGAATCGCTCAACAATTCTCGAAGTCATTCGACGCGGAGCGATTGACACTTGTCTAGGCCCCCAAGCCTCTTTATGGGATCATTGAGACAGACTTATCTACATACCCACAAACTATAAACATTAACCTCTTTTTAGGCCCCACCGCAGTCAAGTAAAAAACCATAATTCAACTGATTGACTCATTGTCAAATTAGGTCAACATTTATTTTTATGCTTATCAATGAGTAACCTAACAAATTGAGTCAGAACTGCACCCATATTTCAATTAGTCATAGATAAAACTTAAAAAAGGAAAATGAGTGTTTATTTACTGAGGGAAGTTCGATGCCCTTTGCTACGCATACGGTATACATATAGGTAAGCAAGCTAATACATAGTGGACAGAAAAGCGCAGAAAAGCATTTAAGCTAAGGACCTATCTGAGTCAATAACAAAGAGTCAGTTAATAAGAGGAAGTTTAAAAGTGGCACCGGTGACTGAAAAGTTGTGTGGAAATTGGTTGTCATGGTATGGGCATGTTATGCAGAGGAATGAGGAAAATGTTGTCAGGAAAGTTGTGAGTTTGAATGTGGATGGCTATAGAAGTAGAGGAACACCAAAGAAACGATGCATGAACTGTGTGAAAGATGATATGGCTAAAACGGGAGTGACTACCGAGATGACGACGATTAGAGAAGTATGGAAGAAAAAGACATGTTGCGCCGACCCCAAATAAATTGGGATCAGGGCAGGAGAATGATGACCTATCTGAGTCAATTTATAAGAAATTATGAAATCCTGTGATGTGCCACTGCTGGACTAAAATCCGGACAGCAGGATTGTGCGAAAGAGTTACCACAAAGAACTAAGGGAGGAACATGGATGGGTTTTAGTGAGTAAGAGTGTGGCACTCCCTTCCGCTCCACCCAGAGCGGGAGGAGTCATTTGATCATCCATGCCATACGATCCTTAAAAAAAAATTAAGAAAAAATATGCCTTTCCACATCTTTCTGTTTATGTTTGCCCTTCACTCATAGACAGAGCTATAAGTAGAATTATTGACACAATTTGACAATGACTGAGTAAAATTATGTCTTTGCCCTTTGTTTGTGACAAACAAACAAAAAAAAATAACATTTACTTTACCTACTTTCCTCGTTAAAGGTTTCCCTTTTCGTCGTAATGTTTTCTTTCAAAGAATTTGCATTTCTTTTCTTTATTTTTCATTATTATTTAATTAAGGTCGCCTTCACTCTTTCCTTAAATAATAACTTTTACGTATATTTAAGACAGAATGGTTGAAATGGTTTTGTTTTATCAGATATTTTATTTCCTGACTTATTTTTAGGTTTTACAACATCTTTACGTTGAAAGCGAATTTAAAATGTCATATAAAATAGACCACGACATATTTATTGATGCGAGTCATAAACAAACGTGAACGTATAAATTAAAAACAAAAAATAAACTATTCCACTAAGGTTTTAAATACCGCAAAAATCCATTGGCAAAACCCGTCACCAACATTCATTATAAAATCTAGGCCAATCGCTAATCCAAATCCATACAAAACAACGCATCTTGAGGATTAGCAAAAAAAATGTCACATTTTTTACTGCTGGCAACATTTGCATACAATGCGAAAGCTTAATAATCTGTGGTTTCATTTTAAGGCTATTGACCCCGTATAAAGAGGTTATTGTGACCAGTGCAAGGCTAAGGTTGATCTTCGAACACACTGGCAGAATGTTTTCGTATGCTGCGGTGTTGCATAAGTTATTACCGCCGCTTAGAATGATAAATAAATGGTGATTTTGTTGCAACTTATTTTATTTTGGGTGGAGATTTTTTTTGTTTTTTTTTTTGTATAAGTATTACCAACTTATTCATCAATTTTACTTATTCGGGCTTGGAAGAAAATTGTAATTGTATCAAGAATATTAAACAGTGCAGACAACAATAATAAAGAAACAAAAATTAAAAAAAAAAGAAGTTGTGGCTGAGAACGTAGAAAGAAAGAAGTCTTTTTTTTTAGATTTTGAGCGCTTGAATTAAGACACTATAGCTTTCAAATGTTCATTAAAAGACAGGTTATATATTTTAATATGTGATTTAAAACTATAACTTTTAACTGGAAATACAGCTTTCCATTTTAATTTCCGTTTAAAATTAACATTAAATTCTCATTTATACCGCTAATAATGTTTTATTTTTCTCTTTGGACTAATTCTTGATATTGCGTTATTGTAAACTACTTTCCATTTCTTACTACCATAAAAGATTCTATTTTATATTAAATATGGAATTAACAAAATCACTCGTCTTTCAAAACCTTTTAGATTTTTTTTTATGTAAATGCATCTTAATTTCTTTTTTACGTCATGATTTTTTTTAAACAGTAAACATTGACAAAAAAAAAGTTCTATCCGAATTGTCTGTTACCGTTTTAATTTTTCGGCGACGAAAATAAAGCCTAGTACACATTAACGAATCCCAAACAAGGTTGCCAGCGTAGTGTTAGTGGTACATTAATAATTCTAGCTGCAAATGGAATGTAGCGGCAGGATTAAGTCTGTTAACCTTTGCTCCGCGCGATATGTAAGCGATGCATTGTTTTGCACATTAGTACATGCTAGGGTTGGAACCGAATTAGCCCATTTTAAAGAACTAAGAAAATGAACTAACTTTGAAAATGTAACATTCAGTGGCTATCAATGCCACGGATTAAATACAAAGATTAATGCTAAATATTGACTGCATTTCTTAAAAAAGAAAATAAATATTTCTTATTCGTGTCGCTGGTACGACTGCATTTCAGACCTTGTTGGCCCAAAACTTTTCCACTTCCATAGCGAGCGTTGTCGATGGCAGTCTGTGCATCTCTTATGTAGGCATATTTTGGGCAGGATATGGGCTTTTTTTTTTGCGGAAATCATCCAATGACTTCTCCCGCTCTGGGTGGTGCGGGAGTGTCAGACTCTTACTGACTAAAACCCATTCATGTTCCTTCCTGAGCCCTTTGTGTTCCGGGGTAGCGGTAACCCTTTCTGGCAATCCAGCTTACCCGGCAGGCTTGGCCCCTGGCCCAAGGGGCCCCTTCATATGCTGACATCTCTTTGAGGCGCGCGTGGAACATATACGCGACGTACGGCACGGGCCTGGTCCTGATCGGGCGGTGAGTCACCCATTACTCACCGTCTGCAGGCCCACGCCTACGGTGGCCGGGAGTCGTCAATTGGCTCCCGACGCCCGAGGTGTCTCCCGCGGCGGCTGGGACGGGAGAACCTTTCTCTCTCCTATCCCACCATCTCCTTCGCGAGCATCACTGTTTCGCAGAAGGAGGTGACTGCCTCCCGCTCCCTCTAGCTTCGGAAGGATATGGGCTAAGGTGTAGCATATTTGGCGAAATAGCTCCACATCCAATGGTCTACTGATCTACTGTGTTGTTAAGCCACTGTCTCAATACGGTAAGGAGTTGGTATTCAATATATTATGGATGGAATAAATCGTACGGTCCAATAAGCTCACCAAGTAACCAGAAACTCTGGCTAAAGACCGCAAAAATACAGCAAAAACATGTTTCTTGCCAAATATGGAACGTGTACTAACGACAACGCAGTCGAAATAGTTTAAAACAAATGACGGTTTGGACTGCTTCTCTACTTAAATAATAATAAAAAATAAATAACTCATTTATTTGGACCAAATTTTCACCCTTTTTATAAACCTGCCAAACTGCGTAACAGTTTGTCGGCAGGAATAGCGCTCGTTTTAACACATTTGGTTTACAATTATTTAAATCTAATAATATATCTAAGTAAGTAAATAAAATTAATTGTAACTGACCACAGTCCACAAAAAGAGACAATCGACTGTGCTGCGAATACCCGTCTCCCTTCCACATGCCTGCAATAATAGAGACTCAGTGATTCACTATCTAACTCTTTCCCTGTCTAGTCCATGATAAAACTACAGAAGACTTACCCTTCAATTAGTCTACGTATACTTCAACTTGAGAAGATTTTACAAGCAAAACATGGCACATATTGGACAGTGGACCTTAATGGACCAGCTGATAGATCTAGGCTAATGAGGCCTTGTATGGTTTTTATTTTAAATGTTATTACTAATATTAGTTTTTTATAAGTATTTGTGATTCATACAATTTTATTGATCTTGTAAATCTGAAATAAATGAATTTATATTGTATTTAAACAAAGTGGAGACTACAATGCAATCATAAATTAAAATGTGTACTTATATCTAATGTTGTCCCCAGCCCGTATACAAAAATTCAATCAAATATATCCAATAGTTTAGTCACTTCAGCTAGTCAAAGATTGGCAAAACCCATAGTCGGCACAAGTTTTCATTGATGGTCTTATTTATTCTCCACATTGTATATATTGTAAAATAATTTTCAATAATGGCAACCCTGTACATTCGAAGCCGTGTTAGAGATTACAATTTGTATTCAAGAATTTACGATTAACGTGCATTTTAAGAATTATTTATGGCGCGTCTTTAACCTTTGAATAAGTGCACCGATATTATGTTAATTTCCCTCATATTAACTTGCACTTAATACCTTTTAAGTTTTTGCTAAGCCACGGTTTTATTTTTAAATGTTTTCTTATGGTGGCAAACACGGTAGGCGGCCCACCTGCTGCTCAGTGGCGGAGGAAAACTCCTGCCATTAATCTTTTTATCACACATGTGCCACAGACAAATTATCAAAAAAAAGCATGTCTATAAATTATTGTGGGTTTAAGAACTTTTTTCTAACTGTTAAGCATTTAGCAGCCACTTCTACATGGTTCAAAATCAAAATCAAAATATATTATGTCATATAAAAATACATGGCAATTATTAAGCGTCAGAAGCCTTCAAGAAACTTCACGGCTACTTTTCAACCAATAATTTGGGTTTTACAATACTTCCAAATTATAACGTTCCAATATTTTTTCTAACTTTTTTCGATTGAATTAATTTTTGATTAAACAATTCCACCAATCGAACTAAACTGCGCGCGATCGCGATCAGCGCATCTAAACTGCGTTTAAGAATTGTCAATGTCAAAATTTCCCAACAATGTTGACACTGACAGGATATTGGTGAAATCAGTCCATAGTGTTAATCTTCTTGTCTTGAAAATACATAGATTATCCGAGATTTAGAACAGTACAAATGCTTATAAAAATAACATCCTATACGGACCAAAGCATACGAAATAAAATGTATTTTATCTTGTTTTAAAACTAACCTACGGCGGAACAACATTTCCTAAACTACGGCAAAACGATAAAATATGATATCTATAAATAAAAGCTTTTATTGTTTAAGGTGAGAGCTACAAGGAAGCTCACGAAATACGTATTTTCTTATATTTTTTGCAATTTGCAGGTCAGCGGGATTGTCCGAAAGGACATAATATAACCGCTATCCCGGAACATAAAGGGCTAGGGAAGGAACATGGATGTGTTTTAGTCAGTAAGAGTCTGACACTTCCTTCTGCTCCACCCAGAGCGGGAGAAGTCATTGGATGATATACCACCCTCAAAAAAAAAAAAAAAGTATCATATAAGTACGCAACCGTAACAAGTACGTCTTTACAGAAATGTAAACCTCCAAAATTAACTTCACTATCTTAAATAAAGCATGATATCATAAAACAATATTGACACTGTTTATTCACAAAAAAAAAACAAAAAAATTGAGCCCGAATAAACATAAACAACGACTTTGTTTATCGCAGTAAATGGGTTAGAATCATGCTCTCAGGCAATTACTTAAGTATGCCAACCATTTATACAACGTGGAGACAACAGCACGACAATAAATGAAAATACTGGCAATAATAATGCGTAAGAGTATTTTGGAAACTATCAAATGGAAGAATAAAAAAGCAATCAAGTCAAATAAATCAATAGAATAAGAATTCAAATCGAATAAAGGATCGAAATTTAAAAAGTGATTTTTTCAAGCAACCCAATTATTACTGATTTAGTGATTTGCCGACTGTGGGTGTTGCCAATCTTTGAAACTAAACTATTGGTTGTATTTGATAGAATTTTACTCTCTCGTCTATAACTTGTATAGGAACACTTATTGAACACTCTTCGTGTTTTTTTTAATGTTAAAAAAAATCTATCTGTTCACCCACACAAAAACAAAAGAGTTACCTATCTAAAGTAATATTTAAGAAGTATAATTGTTTGTTTGTGATCCCCGGTGGTACTAATTCGTTTACGAAAATTCTTTAATTGATGGAAAGCTATGTTTATGATATGTTTTATACGTGTCCGAAGTCGCGGGGCGAAGATAGTCAAATGATAAATTAACTACTGTCAAAATTCAAGTCTACTCCAATGGCTGTAGTTTGACATTATTTAATTCAAGAAATCACAACAGCTAACCCAAAGTTTATTAGTAAAAAGCATTTCCGATTAACATTTTTAACTTGACACTTATAAATTGCAAGCACGCTAAGTGCTTCCATACTTTATCTACAAACTTCCAGTTTCTAAAACGAAAATAAAGTATTTAAAATGCAATGAAGGAGCAAATAATTCCCACGGATTTATCGGCAAAACCGTATATTTTAACATTTAATTAGCGCGCATCGTATAAATAAACAAAAATTTGGGGTCAACGCCCAATATTTATCAAAGATCGTTAAATGCACTTGAGCAAACATACCGAATCAGTGCGACAACCACTGTTAGTTCTTAACACGTCGATATAAAGTCGAGAATGCAATGATTAGAACTTGTATCTTCACAAAAACATTGTACAAAGGAGTCTCCATGCTCTCGATTTGCGAAGGGACACGTAACGGTACAAAATAACGGTTAAACAATAAACGAAGTTCCAATTTTGAATCTCGCTTCGGTACAATTCGGATGGCGATCTCGCCCGATTCGAAACGACCCCGCGAAGATTGCAATCGTCGAGTACAATTTTATTTCAAATACGAATTTAGAAGAAACAATTCTAAAATGTTTACCTGATTGGAATGGTCCGGGGAAGATCGAGACAGTTTATTGATATCAATTCACTTGAGTGTACAATTTCTATTAAACTAAGCAACATTAAATTACGAATAGCTTACACGGTCCTCATTCACAACGTTTATACTACTTAAACAGCTGATTTGTATTGATAATAACATTAATCAGATCGCAGATAACACAGTATTATCACGGCATTGATACCGTTCGGATAACTTCGTGCTCATTCGTTGAAATACGGTACACGCATTGTTTCACATTCGAAATTGGAACTCGTGTGTCATAAAGGGTGAACAAACACTTTCACATGTAAAATTCTTTTGTCTTGTTAATTTTTATGACGTATTTAGAAAGTGATTAACGGAAGCGATTTTGCAAAAAAAACATGTATATGTATAAAAGATACCATCGAAACTTTTTTAAGTTAGGGTGAACTACCCTATTGAACACTAGATAGAAAAAAAAAACAATTACCGGTTCTCGAAACTCAAAAACAAGGTACAAACTCCAATTATAGTCTTCGACTTCTTAACTCAATAAAACACACTTTTTAAATACACTAGTCAACGTATTTCACGTGTGTTCGGCTATGTTTGTAGCGTATCGGCGCAGCTGCGCCGGCGCACGCCCTCCCGATACTAATGCTAGTGCACAGTACTATTGTCCAGGAAAGCATCGTAAGGGCCCGAATTAGTATTGCACTCGCGATCCTCCGCCTATGTCATACATTTCGTACTTGACTCTGGGGCACAAGAATAGTGGCGACGTGTTTTGGTTACAAAGAGGAAGGAAAACTAAAGTATTGTTTGTCGATTTGTTGATGAACAAAGAACCATTGTTCTGTATGTATAGAATTTCTCCCATACAATAAGATACTAATAGTCTTAAAAACTTTTTCTTTACGTTACGTGTGTCATTCCGATTTCTTCCGTGTATGTAAGATCTAAGAAGCATCCTGATATCCACTTTAACTACTATTTAGGAAAAATATGTTCCGCTATACTTAATTATCCAACACAGTTTGAGCATTTTTCACCAATGAAACTGGACGCGATCAGCGCATAAATCACGTTTAAGTGCTGTCAGTATCATTATTTTCTACCGAACATTGACAGCTATTAAATGAGTTTTGAATGTGTTGATTGCGTTTCTTGCTCGCTCTTAGTAACTAACCAACACTATGACTTTTATCTCGCATTGACACAACACCAATTCCAGTATTTTTAAGAACGTTCGCATTCGTATCTCAACATAAAGTCAAAATGTTTGTGCTCTACATTTTTGACATATTGAGATGACACTGTCCCTAGATTTTTCGGCAAAAGGAAACATCGTGAGGAAACCAGCATGTCTGTGAGATATTTCTCAACAGCATGTGAAGCTAAGTCGGAGGCCCATGGGCAGTATAAAAACTCTGACACCAGGTTAGTCACTAACCACACGAAATGAAAGAAAAAGTACTAAATTTTGACGTGTTTAATTATATGAAGTAGAGCAGTGGTGGCTTATTGCATCGACCCTGATTTATGAGTAATTAGCTCTTGAGTAGAGAAATTGAAATTAAAAATAAAAACGCACCATATAAACACATCGAATCAACAAAATAGCGGGTGGCCCCGGTGGTGATGGCCCCGACTTACGAATTGTAGGTCTTCAATTCGGAAATACGCAGGCACTTTACTTTGTACATTTAATTTCATCACCACTGCTTTCAAAACGGTGAAAGACAACATCTTGAATAAACCAGCATGTCCTAGAACCAAAATTTTGGAGACATGTGACATCCACCAATCCGTACTCGGTCTGCGTGGTGGATTATGACCCACTCCCTTTCAATGAGAGGAGGCTTGGTCTCCCAGCAGTGTGGTGCAAAAAAAAACTTTAATGTTCCCCACATTAAAGGTTTTTTTCTTTTGGGGATGGGAAATCATCAAATGACCACCCCCGCACTGGGTGGAGCGGAAGGGAGTGTCAGACTCTTACTGACTAAAACCCATCCATGTTCCTTGAAGGACATGGATGGTACATAAAGTTTATTAGTCGCAGTAAATCTGCAACTGTAATTATTTGATCCATTCATTATTTACATACGTACTCCCAGTATTAGTAGGCTATACTGATTTAGAGTTTGTATGTATATTACTTAAGCGATGCTTGAGAATCAATTTGTTGATGGCCAGGTCCCACTAAACAATTTGAAGAGATAGGAATGAATTTGGGTGGAACATAACATAAACTTATGTTCCGGGGTAGCGCTAACCCTCTCGGACAATCCCGCTGAAACATTATAGGCTGATACTGCTAATTGTCCTTTAATTCTAAGCCAGATTCCTACGGATACATAAGATCGTTCAAAAGTAATAGATTAAAGACCTCGCAGTGAGCTACGAATATTTCATAAATACATTAATAATTGCACAATACACTTCGTTCATTCGTTCCATTCGAATGCGTTCACGCGATCGCTACGTAATGTTCACTCATTCATGGCAAGGATTGACTGGCCGTTTATATTGTTGTGAATAAGATATGAATGGGTTTAAAATAAAAATAACCCAACACGCTTTAATAATCAGCTTCCTAATGGAATCTGATTGATTGATTTTTCAAGATGGTTGCTTTTTGCGGTTTACTTTTTCCGGAAGTTTTTTCACCAATATTCAGAAATATGTTTTTGATGTGGCTATTTCCCAGCAGTGGGAAAGTTATAGGCTGCTTGTGTTATGCTAAAATGAGGAGATGAGGAGATAAGTAAAACGACTTGGCAATTTTATGGACGACACGGTTGGCGCAGTGGTTGAGCGATTGACTGCTGCGCAGTATGTCGCGGGTTCGATTCCCACACGGAAGAAATATTTGTACGACCTGCAAGTATTTGTTACGGATCTGGGTGTTTTTCTATATATAATATGTATGTATTTACAAAAAAAAATGTATATAAGTAGTTTATCAGCCATCTCGTTACCATAACACAAGCATTAGGTTGCTTAGCTTGGGACTATATGGCGTTGTGTGAAATGTCCAAGGATATTATATTATTTTAAAAAACCGGCCAGATACGTGTCGAAATCGCACTCGAAGCGATCCCGACCACCGTACAATATTTGAAACTACGTATGTTTTAGACTTCTTTATCTCACAAATTCATTTAGCACGTTCAGCACCGCTGCATTTGCGTGGCGAATGAAAGGTTTATAGACATTTCCTTAGCTAGTACAAATGATCTAACAACACATTTGTTTATTACCTTCAACCTCATTACGGAAGCGAAACAATCCGGAAACTAATACATACAGCACATCATGTTACACAAACTGTTAAATTGTCTCAATCAATTTTGAACTTAACTGTCAACGTTTTTAAGTTTAAAATCATTTTGAAAAATTTAACAGTTTGGTATAACTTGATGTAAGCCATGCCTCACGCCTAATCGCGTAACGCCACTTCCAATCCGTGGATTATGAAAAAAATCCGAATCCATTGCTTTGTAGGTTTGAGAAATTCGTCTGCTCTACAATGTAAATAACGCAATGGACGTGGCTGAATTGTCAAAATGAAAGGCATTGAGATCGATTGTCATTGTATACTACCTCGCTGATTTACAATTAGAATAATTAGCAAATAATGTAATCACACTAAAATTCTACAGGCGAAAGTGAGTGAGCGTGTGTGTGTGTGAGTTTGTATGTTTCTCCATCCTTCCCGCCCAAACGGCTGAACGGGTCTGACTTGGCACAGAAGTAGTTTATGACCTGGATTAACACAGGATGCTTTTTATGCTGGTAGTACAGAGGCCAGCACATCAAGTTACCACAATCTGTCAAATTTCTTTGATAGTATTTCAACTATATTGCAAAGATATAAGGTTCATTTTTAATTGAGAAAATGACAGTTAGGGATAGCTTGATGTGCTGGCGTCTGTATGTTCCCTTGAGATAATTTCCGACATCCACGCAGGCGGAGCCGCTGGCAGCAACTAGGTCACAAATTAAGGTGCAATAGGATTCGGGATAGACAGGTAATTAAATCATCAGGATAAGAAGTTGATCAACAACAATCTTTAGTCTGAATTTCTACCCGGTTAACTGCAATAGCTTGGTCCACTGCAACATAAACTAGCATGAGTGGTGTAATGTAGAAATATGGTTGTTGAGCAGACTCTTCCGGAGTGGCCTTTTTTCTATTCTGCGGGTCTGTCAGATTCTAACTGACTAAAACCACCCTGGTGTTCTCTACTAACAAATGGCTATTTGAAGCGGTCAAAAATAAAATATGAAATCATATAGATCAAAGACCGTTCGTCTTAAAAACTTGCATCAGCGTACAGAAATTAGATACGCGAAGATATAATTGTAAAATTGCATTTGATGCTAATAAGTATTCCATTTGATTCTAAAAATCTGTGACGTCACATTGTTATATTCCATACAAAACGTACAAATTCCGCGTTTTGACAATTCTTAAAAAGTAACGTTATTGACTACGCTTTCAAATACCCGATTGGAGACATCATCAAATGCTCTGGGTAAAGCTCTGGGTGGAGCGGAAGGGAGTGTCAGACTCTTACTGACTTAAACTCATTCATGTTCCTTGCTTAGCCCTCTGTGTTCCGGGACAGGGTTAACCCTGATCTGCTGATCTCCTACTCACACTTAGACCGCGGACCATGGGAATTTGTGCGCCTTTCACGATCCACGGTAAGCACAAACACTGCCACTCTATTTTGTGCTATTCTAAGCTCAGTGCCTTCAGGACACATACGTGTTCATGGCAGTGTACGGACTAGTGCTTTTTTTTATGCTGGTAAATCATCCAATGACTGCTCCCGCTCTGGGTGGAGTGGAAGGGAGTGTCAGACTCTTACTGACTAAAACCCATTCATGTTCCTTCCGTAGCCCTTTATGTTCCGGGGTAACGGTAACCCTTTCGGACAATCCCGCTTAATGGATTAGTGCTGGCCCGCCTTTGCACTCATTTTACTTGGGGTCGTCCAAATAGTTTTCTTCTTTCATTCTCCATTATCAACTGTCGCGCTTTCATACACTGCCTTTTCCTTCATAAAACTTTCCCCTCCTCTCCATTCATCTTCCTCACCTTCCGGAAGTGGACAATCCGGAAGCTAAACATAGTAAGCCGTTCCTCGAGTCGCGAGCCTGGTTATACTGAGGTGTTTGGCCCAACAATGAGTCTTTGTCCGTCCGTCACTGGTTAGCATTCTGGACGCGACGCAAGGCCGCCATGCGCTAACTGTGGGGTGGTGTTGCCAGTGTAATAGCTAAATTACCCTTGAGATTCCGTTCGTCGATGGTTTCGATAGAGATGTTGCGAATACAGTGTTGTTGCGTTTGATTTTTAGCTAACATGTAAATGTGGTTAATTTTATAAACTTTAGGTAGCTGAGTGTATTAAAATAGTTAAGATGTAACTTTTGATAATGTTAGAGTAGAAAATAAAAGGTTTTTTTTTATTTATTAAGGATAAAAACACTTTTTTTTAAATTAATTACTTTACCTTATTACAGCGGTGATTTTTTACATGAACTTCTTTGCTTTACTTGGGAAAAGACCCATTTTACAATAAACTGTCTAATAGGGATGACGACTAAAATTCTTTTTTTAGTTCGTCACCGTTATTAAAAATACTGAAAACGTATTTTTTAATTTTTTGCGTAATTCAAAGATTCATTTTTTATTAATATGATAAAGAAAAATTATGTGCTTAATATTTTTTTATTATCTGACTGAGATATAATTTTTGTTTATACCGTGTCGTCATCCCTTTTGCTATTTTTATTAACTCATCAGTACAAATATCACAGCGATGTTTGTGAAACAATGGAGTAGGTTATAACTTTGTTATTTATTTCAATTTCATTTAGTTCAATGCATTTTTCAATGAGAATTAGCTACTTAACTTAGCACTGGTATACCGGAGTTAAAGGTTTGCCGTCCAAAAATTGGGCACGAAACAAATATCCAACGAATCTAAAATTCTCTAACTTAAATTAAATAAATGACGAACATTAATAATTTAACAGACTACAAAAAACAAACTTTTCCGTAAAAAAAGGAAAAATAAAATCTGGCAACACCGCCGCCGCCTCATTATTGCAGTTCCGTATTATTGTTGGAACAGACCTCAGGAAATATTATATTTTTATATCATGGCTCTATAAAATTGAGGAAGACGAGTTACATATAAAATGCGTTACGTGAAGATAATAGGAATGGAGATAATTAGCTTTTAATTATATATTGTTCATTCTGTCATAAGGTTGATAGGAACTATAGCGGAACAAGACAGATACTGATAGTGGAGCATGTATTGCATCATTCAGTTCCCTACAAAATGATTCAGCTTCATGTTCTTCATGTTCAGCTGGATGGTGCTGATCCATGCGTCATGCTCGTGAACTGGCCCCATTATTTCAATCATTTATTCATTTGCAAACATGGGGAATTAGTACAGGTGTTTCATATAAAATGGGTCCTCCATATTCTACCGACACAAGGGCATCCTTTGCTAGAGTCACCTCGATCCATCCCTTGCGGTACGTGTCTAGGTCTTATCGCCGCCTCTTTCTAGGCTAGCCTCGACGGCGCCGTCATCCTCATGTCCCCACCGTGTGGAGACTGGTGCCCACTGGTCACCGAGCATGCGGCATCTCTCCCAATTCCATAAACAACACAGAAACAGAAAAATCAATGTGCTTTTCATGTATACAAAACATTGTAAAACATTTTAAAAGAGTAACGGTGGAGTTTCTTGCCCATTCTTCTCCACAAGAAACTACCTTTTGGAAGGGGCGACTAGAATCAATTCTATGTCTTGTTCATTTTGACGTTCAAAAGTGCCTTACATGTGCCCATCTGAATTAAATGATTTGACTTTGACTTTTTGACTTTTCCCAACTATGTTGTATACCAGCATTTTACATGGAGCGACTGCCTATCTGACCACCACAACTCAGTGACTGGGTAATACCCTTGGTAAGACTGGGTGTCAGACTTTCGGGCTTCTGACTTCTCGTAACGACTGTCAAAGATCCAATAGGATATCGTATTACCCAGTTAGTGACTGGGTTGTGGAGGTCAGATAGGCAGTTGCTCCATGTAAAATACTGGTATTCAGCTGCATCCGGTTAGGCTGGAAGCCGACGCTAACATAGTTGGGTAAAGGCTACGCAAAGGCAGAGAGACTCTAAACTGAACTAGTAAGTCTAAGTTATAACTTAGCTAAATGCTATGTATGTGTGTTAACTAAAGTCTACAGTTTCCATATGAAGACTTAGTCACGTTCATATGTACGTGCAATTGTGAAGTTTCATTTACTGTGGTCGTACGGTACGAGAACTAAAAGTTTAGGGTGTAAATTCCATTTATTTCTCACACAACATCACGCCTCATCATCATTCTCCTGCCCTTATCCCAATTTATTTGGGGTCGGCGCAACATGTCTCTTTCTTCCATACTTCTCTATTAGTCGTCATATCGGTAGTTACTCCCTTCCTAGCCATATCATCCCTCACACAATCCATCCATCGTATCTTTGGTCTCCTTCTACTTGTATAGCCATCCACATTCATGCTCACAACTTTCCTGACAACATCACGCCTGTACTCCAATAATGGTTAGGCAGAGATGGTTAGGCCGTGCAGTCCACAGTCCTCCCACATTTAACCTAACTATAACGGTTCACGAGACACAGCCTGGTGATAGACGGACCGACGAACAGCAAAGTCTTAGTAATAAGTTCCCGTTTTACCCCTTGGGCACGGAATCCTAAATATGGAACCCTTATAAGATCACTTCATTGTCTCCCATGTAAGAGGGGGCGAGTCTACTGCCATCAACCAAACCATCCGGCAGCAGCCTTGAGTCTGACTTTGTGACCAGTTGATAGCAAGCTCTTGACCTTGGATTAGATGTGTTGATGTTCAGCGAGATTGTCCGAAAGGGTTACCGCTACCCCGGAACATAAAGGGCTAAGGAAGGAACATGGATGGGTTTTAGTCAGCAAGAGTCTGACACTCCCTTCTGCTCCACCCAGAGCGGACATCATGATGAAACCGGCATGTCTTAAAACCAAAAATTTGAAGAAATGTGACATCCAGCAACCCGCACTAGGCCGCGTGGATTATGGCCTACTCCCTCTCTCACTGAGAGGAGGCCTGTGTTCTAGCAGTGGGAACATTAAAGGCTAATTAATTATGACGGACTATTAAACTAAATAACTTTCTTCATGGGACCAATTAATCAGCCGTCCATACAGGTCGTGTTTTGTTTGGGACAGTTTATAATTTGTTCGCGATTACAATGTTGATCACACGGAGAAAGTTGTTCAGTTTTACGGTCGGTACGACACCATTTGCTGTCATACCTTTCTGATACATGCTGTATATACAGCTACTGTCTATTTAGTTGTATCTTATGATACCTCAGAAGATAGAAATCAGAAGATCTGTTCCTGGGGTACGGGAGTGCATAAACTAGCCTTACATCTTCCACCTTTTGTGGTAACATTTTATACTTGTACACCTGATATCATTTGGTTTAGATTAAGGCCAATAAAAAAAAATGAATTGACTAAATGTTTTATTTTTATTTTGATTGTATTTTTTTATGGGTGATTGATTGATATAGATTATTTTTTAAGTTCCCTTTTTTTTCTAGATAATTACGATGTTGTTGTGGAGCGGAAGGGAGTGTCAGAATCTGCATGACTAAAATCCATCCATGTTCCTTCCTTAGCCTTTTATGTTCCGGGGTAACCCTTTCGGACAATCCCGGTTATGTGGTGAATGCTTTGTACCAGTGCTTTTATTATTTTACTAGCTTTTGCTAGCGACTTCGCGAGTATGTAGGAAATTGTCTTACGTTTTAGTTTTTTCAGGATGAAAAGTTTATATACTATTCCAGACTATAATCTTTATTTGTGCCAAGTTTCATCTAGATCAGTTAAGTTGTTTTTGAGTTTATTCGTTACAAACTTACGTACAATTTTTTCCTCTATAGAATATTAGTATAGACTAGCTGACCCGGCGAACTTCGTTTCTAAAATAAACTTAGCCTAAGTTAGTCCTTATGACATCAGCTACCTGCCAATAAAAGTCCTGTCAAAATCGGTCCTGCTATTTCAGAGATTAGCCGGAACAAATAGATAGACAGACAGACAAAATTTGTACCTAAAAAATGTTATTTTGGTGTATGTATTGTATTATGTTCATATACATGTAGTAAAAAACGGTTGTTTCAATATTACAAACAGACACTCCAATTTCATTTATATGTATAGATGTAAAAATTATTGTGTTTTAATATTTTTTTGTATGTAGGTACTGCTGCTGTACTTAATAAATAAATAAATACTAACAAAGGAAGCCAGTTTCGTAGGCCATTCTCAGCAGGTAACAACAAACGGCAAATAATAATTTATTTCATTATCCTTACAATACCAATGCTGATATCAATCACAAAGAGATATTCTTATTCTCGCCACTAAAGGAATAAGGAAGAAGATACAGGAAAATACGTGAGGCACATGCGTGATTGTATGATCTGGTTGCTCAGTAGTGGAGAGGCTGGTTTCAATGCTAAGAGTCGCGGGATCAATTCACGTCTTTGGAAAGCGGTATGGGCATATTATGCGGAGAATCTAAACTCAAACTCAAACCCAAAGCATTTATTTCAAATAAACCAATTACAGGCACTTTTGAATTGTCAAGGGGTCGGTCAGTCAGAAAGATGAAGCTAGTTGCCCATTCCAAAGCAGTAGGTACCTATGGAGAAGAACGGGCAAGAAACTCCATGGACACTCTTTTAAATCAAAATATGTTTACAAAAACAGTGTTACATCATTCATGTTGAAATTACACGTGAGAACGATGCAGAACTTAATAAAAGCGTCCATAATTACAAGTTTTAAAAAAACGATTCAAAATTATTTTAATTTTAAAACAGCCGTGGCAGCTAAGAGGTGACCAGTCCCTACTGACGGCGCTCGTTCATGAACATGACACATGGATTAGCACCATTCAGCTTAACCATTTTGATGGGAGCTAAATGATCCAACATACGCATCACCATCAATCATCTAGGAAAATGTTGTCAGAAAAGTTGTGAGTATAAATGTGGATGGATTGTGTGAAAGATGATATAGCTAGTGACCACCGAGATGTCGACTAATAGAGAAGTATGGAAGAAACAGACATGTTGCGCCGACCCCAAATAAATTGGGATAAGGGCAGGAGAATGATGATGTTAATTTGTCCCTATACTGATGTAACTTTATAATTAAAATGGTATAGGTATTAAAAAATGTTACCATGTACTTGCTCATCACCTAAATAATCCGTGCTTTTGGTATATGCCAGCCTTTTGGGTAAAAATTGTAGAACTCAGAGGTGCATCATTTTTACCCCGACGTGAACTAGTTTTACTCAGTCAGAAGGATGAAGCTAGTTTCCCATTCCAAAGCAGTAGGTACCTGTGAAGAAGAACGGGTAAGAAACTCCACAGACACTCTTTAAAATCAGAATATGGTTACAATATATGGGTTACATCGCTCATGTTGAAATTATATATGTGGGAATGATGCTGAACGCAAAATGCGTCCGCAATAAAACATTTAAAAAAGTAATCAAAAACAATTCATAAATAAAATTATTTTTTGTCCCTACTGACGGCACCCGTTCACGAACATGACGCATGGAATAGCACCATTCAGCTCAACCATTTTGAAAGGATTGTCCGAAAGGGTTATTGCTACCCCGGAACATAAAGGGCTAAGGAAGGAACATGGATGGGTTTTAGTCAGTAAAAGTCTGACACTCCCTTCTGCTCCACCCAGAGCGGGAGAAGTCATTGGATGATTACACACCCTCAAAAAAACAGCATGACGTTTAATTTTATGGTCGAGTAAAAACAAACTTTTATCTCCTACAAATTCCAGTTTAAAGCATGTTTAAAGATTGTGTGTTTGTCAATTCCTAGCTCTCTGCACTTGACAGGCCAAAGTGGCGTCGTTTGAGAACCCCACATCTTTTCAAATATGCAAGTTATACCAACCGCTTGTGAGGAAAAATCTCTGTTTTTGACGGTTGGCGCATGCATCTTGATGTAGGAAGAGTTTGGATAAAAGAGAAGTTAATAAACCTATTTTTTTATGCCTTGTACGCACACCAAAGAATTATAAAATGATATTAAATGAAACTACATAGGCGTGACGTCATGCTGCGTTTTAACTCAATGTATCGACGACAGATAGCGGTAGTGCAAAATGCAATGTTCTCCGCGTATAGAGTTAGGTGTCGAGTCGTTTTCCCAGCGCCATGGTGATAACTTGTGTTAGGTATTGCTAAGTACGAAGTGTCATTGTACCTAATTAGTCATGGTCATCGGAATAGACTTTGTATTGCACACTGTGATTTTATTTACTATCCTTCTCCAACCTGAAATGGAAAATGACAGCCAGTCTTACCAAGGGGTATAGTATTGCCCAGTTACTAGGTTGTGAAGGTCAGATAGGCAGTCGCCATGTAAAATACTGGTATTTAGCTGCATCCGGTTAGACTGAAAGCTGACCCCAATATGATTGGAAAAAGGCTAGGCAGATGATCCTTCCTAACCACGATACTCATAAGGTCCCAACAAACGTAAAAAAAATAAAAATACTTGTCCAATATTTTTTTAATAATCAAGGCGATAAACAAAAATATTTTTAGTCATCATTGTGATTGCAATTACCCAGCTGGCCTCCTGCCATCTTGACAGAAACTGGGTAACACCATTTTGATAAACGACAGCTGGTTTGCTAATATCACTTGGAACCTAACAACCAATATCGTTATCAGCAAATTGTCAATACGATAGCAATTTCGCTGCCAATTCCCTCTTGCAATTACTTCAGGTACCTAAGTCACGTCAGAATTCAGACTTAGATGTCTGAATTCTAGACTAAAGGCTACTTTATAACCAAAGATGTGAGAAGTACATATATTCTGTTCCATAAGTGTAAAAAAATCCTGTTCAAGTTAAATTATTACGCAATCAATTACTAAAACCGTGTGCACAGCTCCTTATTAAGGAAATTTCTCGCCGATTGGTCGACACTTCACGTGACCAGAGGGCTGGGTTATTCTTTGGTCAAAGAATTGCCATTAAACGTGGCAATGCTGCCAGTCTTCTGGGCACGTTTCCGGACGACAGCGATGCGGATGAGTACTTCGACGCTTAAGCGTCCTTTCAGTTTTTTTATTTGTTTGTGTATAGTTAGATCGTCACTTAATTTAAGTATGGTATAGGTTGCTTCTACATTTTGGATATTTTTAAACATATTTTAGGTTTTTCAAACTTAATGTAATGTTCAATAAACACCCACAATTAGAGATTACTAAAAGGAATTAATAACACATGGATCTGTATGATAAGATTTCGACTATTATAACTCACGATTTCCCACAAATACTATTTCAATAACGTGAAAATTCATCGGCAAAAATCGAAAAGAGGTTTGTCAAATGAACACATCTTTATGAGTATGTAAAATTAGAATTACGGGTTTTTTTTTTTTTTAAGGCTGGGAAATCGTCCAATGACTGCTCCCGCTCTGGGTGGAGCGGAAGGGAGTGTCAGACTCTTACTGACTAAAACCCATCCATGTTCCTTCCGTAGCCCTTTATGTTCCGGGGTAACGGTAACCCTTTCGGACAATCCCGCTTAAGAATTACGGGTTTAAGTATTATTATTTAAATAATCAAATCAGAGCATTTAATTCCTAAGTGGTATTGTAAGAAACCCAGAGAGATCCTCACAAAGCACAGGAGTGCTCGATACATTTATATTATGGGCCGTAGCTATATAAAACACTATAAAATCATATTAGAATTTATTTAATTACATACTTGTTGACATCGTTGCGCTTAGTAACCAAGTCTCAAGACATCACCTATCAAACTATTCTGATTATTTGGAAGGTCTTATGCAGCCAGTTATAACTAACCAGCTAGATTCAACATAAGGTTTTACCTAAGCTCTACATTCTGTTAGCGGGATTGTCCGAAAGGGTTACCGCTACCCCGGAACATAAAGGGCTAAGGAAGGAACATGGAATAGGTTTTAGTCAGTAAGAGTCTGACACTCCCTTTCGCTCCACCCAGATCAAGACGAGTAATTTGATAACTTCCCACCCTCAAAAAAAAGGCTCTACATTCTACGAAATTGACATTGACGTTTTGTTAGCCGTTTATTTACATTTTCAGCAAAAACTTTTGGAACACACCATAGATAAGTGTTTAAGTTTAAATACAGAACTATGAGTCTACTGCCACCAGAGGTGTGTACCAGAACGGGTAAGATGTTAGGCTAACCTTTTTACTTATGTAAAAACCTTAGCTAAATTGAATGCTTTTGCATCAGAGCTAATTTAAGCTAAGCTAGGAAATCAAACAATCGGTATTGGTTGATATTAGACACGTCATTACGCAGCTGGAAGCAGTGATAGCCTAGTGGTGTGACCGTCGGACTGCCAAGTCATAGGTCTCGAGTTCGAATCCAAGGCGCGAACATCTGATTTTACGGATTCATGTGCGTATTGTATAATTATCACTTGCTTAAAAATCGGTGAAGGAAAACATCGCGAGGAAACCAGCATGTCTGAGAGATAATTCTTAACAGCATGTGAAGCTAAGTCAGAGGCCCTATGGGCAGCATTAAAACTCTGACACCAGGTTAGTCACTAACCACACGAAAAGAAGAAATGCGCAGCTCAGCACATCTGTGGTTAAAAAACAGTCTAAGAGATTCACAAACCGCACTTTGACTAATAGTATTTGAATATAAACAATATTCTCAGAATTTTAATGTTCATATTTATATGAAGCGCTTGCTCACGTTCGTTTAAACGAATATATACATTATACAAATAAAAATAAGGTTCCAAATCTAGATTAAAACTGCTCAAGTGACCTTCCTAACTTGAAGTATCACCACATAACTCAATTCGCCGATCCAACTTATGATTACCGGAGTATCGGGGGGTAGATGATCAAAAAACTTTTCTCGTTACACCAGGCTGCTCATTTGACAAGTTCAGCCGTTTCCTCCGAAGTTTTTGGTAATACGCCCCCGGATATATTACCGAAGATAAGACCGGACGAATGTTTGTCCTAGAACTATTTCATTTTAATTATGATCAATTCCTTTTTTCCAGCACGGAGAGCTGTTGCGATAAACCTCATAGGGCGCAAATAATCCAATCTTATTTTATCGGATGTTCGAATTGTTTCGGGCTGAAATACTAGGGCCATGGAGTCCGAGTTGCCGGACGGCGCATACGTGTTCCACCCGCGCCTCAAAGAGATGTCAGCATCAGTGAAGGGACCTGTTAGGGCAGAAGCTTGCTGGGTCAGCGGGATTGTCCGAAAAAGTTTCCTCTGCGGACTGTCCGAAAGGGTTACCGCTACCCCGGAACATTAAGGAAGGAGCATGGATGGGTTTCAGTCAGTAAGAGCCTGAAACTCGGAACGGAAGGAGATATTGTATGATTTCCAATCCTTAAAAAATTACCATAAACCGTGGCATTACCATAAATCGTGGCTGCCTTTTTGGCACTTTCCTACAGAACGCTACAAATTGTTTGATGCACTAAGAGTCTATCTCCTCCTTTTTATATACTTGTACATATTATTAATAGTATGGTATATTTTAATTACCTAAGTGAAAAAATCATAATATAGTAATATTTTTTTATTGTTATTTAAATAGTAAAAAAAACTTTAATTAAGACCTGGATTCGTATGCTGATTAACGTTAGTATCAAATTTAATAGGAGCTCGTGGCTATGTACTAACAGCCGCACAGGTTGATCTATGGGTTGGCCGTGGATGGTTGACCATCTTTACATACCGAGACTCCTCCATGCCTCGGAAAGCACGTTAAGCTGTTAGTGCCGGCAGTCATATGTGCATCTTTGACAGTCGTTACGGGTCGTCAGAAGCCCGAAAATCTGACAGCCAGTATGGTATCGTATTGCCCTATGGGTTCTGGAGGTCAGATAGGCAGCTGCTCCATGTAAAATACAGGTATTCAGCTGCAACCGGCTAGATTAGAAGCCGACCCCAACATAGTTGAGAAAAGGCTAGGCAGATGAATCTTTAATAAAAAATACCAGTCAATATATCTATTGCACTCACCTGACGCATCGAGTAGGTACATAATATACAAACATATGTACATGTACAGAGGCCAGCATATCAAGTTACCACAATCTGTCAAATTTCTTTGATAGTATTTCAACTTTATTGTAAAGACATAAGGTTCATTTTTAATTGAGAAAATTTGACAGTTAGGGATAGCTTTATGTGCTGGCGTCTGTACCTAATGCGCCATAATGCCGCCTGATAAAGTTCTAGGACATGTCCGTTTCCTCACTATATTTTCCTTTACCGTATTATGACCAGTGATGATGAAATTATTCACACAAAGTAAACCGCCTGTCATGGGTTCGAACCCACGACCTACAATAGTAATAGCAGCTAATTACTCTTATTCCTTCATTCTCCTAGCAGCCCAATACTAAACTAGGTCAACTAAATCTAGACTGTAACTCCGGCTATTCTAGCCTTTTTTCCTTTGTTATGTTAAAACATTTCAGGCGAGCCACTAATGGTTTGATTCTCAGTAATGTATTGTTCTACCTAACATTTTGCTAATTCTTTTGCCGACCGTCTGTGTAAGTGGGCAAGTTTATTCCCGACCCTCGGAATGGGTTGAACTGCAGTTACTTTTCTGCTATGATGATTGCTTTTGTGTAAGATTGTAAGAGTTTTTTTTAGAGTTAATTACATGGCTATTTAACCTTTTGAACCCTATTGTCACATATACGTGACAAGCAAGCGCATGCACTGTACGCCAATGACACAAATATGTGACAATGCAGTACACTAACACGAAATGAAAAATTAAATTAATAATTTTGTGTGTTTTTATGGGTATCTTAAAAATGGAAGGTCTTGCACGTATTTAATTGTATCAAAAAAGTTAAAATACACCATGGATATTGGGAAATTCATGGTAACAAGAAGAAATAAATTTGTAGCTTGGCGTGGAGAGCACTCACGCGCGTTTATGCTCTGGCGTTCAAAAGGTTACCAGACTGCTAGGGCTTCAGACTGCATTTCGGCTATGGTGACCCATTTTAGCAGAGACCAGCCTTAGACGTGGAAGATATTATGGTGCACAAGTCAGTGTGCAAACACAGGTACATCCCCTCTTCTCTCACTATCATAGTCCAATGGTAATTTAATATCCAGTAACGAAAGTTGACTGAGAGAGATTTAGTTACCTGTGAAATAGTTGTCACATAAATTCAAATTCTATTCGATTCGTAACTGGGTTCTGGAGGTCAGATAGGCAGTCGCTCCATGTAAAATACTGGTATTCAGCTGCATCCGGTTAGACTGGCAGCCGACCCTAACGTAGTTTGGAAAAGGCAGTTAGGTTAATTTAAAATTCGAATCTTATTTTTTTAAATATCTTAATCTAACATTGTTGAGTAATTTTTTATTCTAAACTAATATATTAATATAACATTAGGTAAGCACTAGACGTCTTAATACTTCCGGTGTCATAAAAATCGTTAAACATTTAAACGCACGCTCGTCCTCTTATTTCAAATAGTAAATATTTAAACATATGTTAAAATAAATGAGCACATAATGCCAGATCTATAGATCGCTTTGTCTTGCCATCAACATTGTTCAAATATACAGGATAAATTGGAATTAATGGGCAATTTTTAAAGAGTCATTGTACTCATCATTATGAACAACTTTCACCATGGAACAAACCTGAAATCGCGATAAAATCAGCTGTTCCCTACAATTTGACAAGTTATGCGAGCATAATGTGTGGAACAGCTGATTTTTGCCCATGAATTCAATTTTACCAAGTAGACTTTGTATGTATATCCAGGCTATTGACAATCTCTGTAGTATTTATAAAAGCTGGAACCATCTCCCATGATGTCAGCTGACAGCCCATTTCGACTTACACAAATTTCCCTTAGGTGAATGAAACTCATGGAGCGTCTAAATTAAAGCAGTAGAGCTACACCACTCACCCTGTACATATCGTAATAGAATCGGCGCGGCCTATCTCCGTACAATTTATTGCTCAGCACGTATCGGCCTATTAACACGGGCCCTATTAACGGCAGTCCTATTAAAATAACACGATCTAGTGTCGGGATACACCGGGAGAAGATAGGATTAAGATGGCTAGATTCTAGTGGCGCCCTCTAGAACTCAAAAATATCAACCATGTATGTTTAACGCATATAATTGCAAAAAATACAACCGTTCTAACAAAGTACGTAGGTAGCCCCAAATAAAAAAAAATAGTATAGAAAGAAGAAAACAATTTTTTTTCTTGACAAAATTAACGGGATAATTTTTTTTTTGAAAATTATAACGAAAATAAAAACATACAAACTCACACACACACTCACGAACTTTAGCTTTTAGTAACTTTAGTATGATATAACAAAATTAAGGATAACCCGTCCATGAAAATTAAGCAGCAATATCATCAACTTGGATGTAGTTCTCATCTTATAGAATCTCATAAAAATGTAGGTACTTATAAAATACATATTTTAAATACCTAGCCTATTCATTCCGCGACCGTACGAACTTACCTTTGTTACTAATTGCCAATTACGTACAAAATGCAGTAATGTCACTGTAATTGGAAGCCACAACTCGTATTAAAATATGTTCAGACGCTACCAAATCTAGCTATACAAAACTGTCAAATATTCCCAATTGAACATGAACCTTATTTCTTTGAAATAAAGTTGAAAAACTATTACAGAATTTTGACAGATTGGGGTGGGTTTATGTGCTGACTGTATAAAAGAAGTTGCCTTTATTATATTATCTTATATTTTTAGCCGTAGGGGTCGATCCAGGCACACTCTGCCAGCGTGTGCCGCGCTGGTCATAGTTCTGACATGACCTAACCTATTTGGTCAGACTGCCTTAATATATTTCTAGATAGTGCTCGTATCAAAGTTATATTCCTAGCAACACAGTTATAAATCACATCACAGACAAATACGTAAGAGAATCATAAGAGTTTATGAAATCGCTAAATATGTGAATAATTGTAGCTACAGACGCTAGCACACCAAGCTATCCCAAACTGTTCAAATGTTCCCAGATAAAAATAAACTTTATACTTCTGTAATAAAGTTGAAAAACTAACAAAGAAATTTTACAGATTGGGGTAACTTGATGTGCCTCTGTACCGAAACCAAATTCTTACATTGACCTACTATTAACAATACAAAAGCAAAATATTCAAAATTACCAATAAGCGCCAATTTCAGCAATGATACTGACTGCGATCTAGACATATAAGTGTCAATATTACACAAAAAATAATGACACTGACATGCCCAATGCTTTCAGGGTGAAATGACGTTCTTTCTAGCTGATAGTGGAAGTATCACTAATGCATCACAGTAAACAAACTGCTTTCTCGAACATGTATCATACTCAAGACGTCATCCCTGACAGCAAGAGATTGCAACAAGTGCCGAGAATAACTGAAAATACATTCTCACCATTAAAAAAAAAAAAAAAATGCTCTGTAAACTAACTCGTGGCTCAGTTATAACAGCCGCACGGTTCGATCCATTAGGTTAAGGTACGGTTGTCGGGATTGGTCTGTGGATGGGTGACCATCTTCAGATATCGAGACTCCTCCGTGCTTCGAAAAGCACGTTAAGCCGTTGGTCCCGGCTGTCAATCGTGGATCTTTGACAGTCGTTACGGGTAGTCAGAAGCCCGAAAGTCTGACAACCAGTCTTGCCAAGGGGTATCGTATTACCCAGTTGTTGACTGGCTTGCGGAGGTCAGTTAGGCAGTCGCTCCATGTAAAATACAAATGTTCAGCTGTATCCGGTTAGACTGGAAGCCGACCCCAATATATGTAGTTGGAAAAGGCTCGGCAGATTGATTTTTTTTGCTCTATAAACTCCAGCAGTCACGAGAATTACGAATATTGGTTTGTATGTCGGCCATTTTGCCAAAATTGTATCGTAATCTTATTTTATCTCTGCAATGATTATTCGAGAAAAAATAATGATGAATGGTTTTAAATTGTACCGTAATAACATAGTTTATCTATGAAATGATTATTCAAAAAAAATCGGTAAGTAAATGAAAAAAAAACCGCGAGCTCGGTGTAACCAAAACCTAATTGTTTATGTGCAAAGAATCAAACACAATACAATAGAAATGTTGGGGCAAGATAATCAGAAATTAAAGCTTATGTGTTTCCCTTGATAAGAAAATAAAAGGAAACGTAAGGTACCGACTACCTTACTTACTTACTTGAATTTATTAACGTACTGAGGTGGGATTAAGGCGAGAAGCCTTTGATTATTGTACCTACTTTTATTAATTAACTAATCACAACATGGGAAACGAAAACGAATTCTTTAGACTACATAACATAATATTAAACCTTCTTTTCTAAAAGGTTAAGCAGAACATTGGTGGGTCAGTGGTATCGGTCCGACTTATGTGTTGTAGGTCGTGAGTTCAAACCCAGGAAGGCACGTTACTTTGTGTATTTTATTTCATCACCACTGCTCTTAAAAACGGCGAAGAAAAACATCGTGAGGAAACCGAATAAATGAATGAATGATAAATTTATTTGCAAGAAGGTTTCACTATATTCGGCCTTTTTATTGACATACATACATACCGTACAGTATTCATTAGCACATATTTTTTTTACTTGTTGTTATAGTCATAGTAGGTTACAAGATAAGTGATAGGCGTACGAACGGACAACCGACCCTATTAGGGTACGGAACCTTAAAATGTTTGTAAAATAGTCCTCGGCTGCACCTTGCTGCTCACTGCAGCAAAATTCAGCATTCCTTTAATATAATAAGCAAATATTTTTACGAAACCATGCTGATTGCAAGAGGGTGCTTCATTTTTATTTCCTTGCGGTCCTCGCTATGCAGGGCCACATATTGAAACCACAGGCAAGATATGATAATACGAAATGCACTGAAACTTTATCTGAACTTACTGTACACTTTTCGTATATTCACGCTTGTTGGTCTTAAGAGGGAGGGTAGAACTCAAGGTGTTTCGATGGCAGTTTTCCAGATTATGAAAATATTAATACGAAATCTACAGCCTGATTATGCAAATGAAAGAAGAAGAAAAAAAAAATGTTAATTCAGCCCAAACAAGACGCACATTTATAAAAATAAACTAAAAAAGTCACATACTATATCCGTGCAAATCAGCTAAAAAACCTCGTATTCAGAAACATCAAAATCATTGACAGTTAGTATATCGGCCATGGACAATGGATGGACCACAGACAAAAAACGGACAACTTAATCAACATAGTGAAAATAACATGACAACATAACACTACATCAATAACAAATCTAAATAATTCTGTTTTAAATACTACAATGTACGAGAAACAGAAATGCCGATTGCAGGGTGATAACTCAACCACTGTTTATTTTTACGACTAATGATCAATAAGTTAAGCCGTTGGTCCCAGCTGTCATTCGTGGATCTTTGACAATCGTTACGGGTAGTCAGAAACCCGAAAGTCTGACAGCCAGTTTTACCAAGGGGTATCGTGTTACCCAGTTACTGGGTTGTTGAGGTCAGATAGGCAGTCGCTCCATGTAAAATACTGGTATTCAGCTGCATCCGGTTAGACTGGAAGCTGACCCCAACATAGTTGGGAAAAGGCTCGGCAGATTTTTGATCAATAAGTCCCACTGCTGACACACAGGCCTCCTCTTTCTGTGAGAGGGAGTGGGCCGTAATCCACCTGGCACTAACCAGACCACCACCACCAAGACCACGATCGACCACGTCTCTACCAGCTAATCCGGTCGATGCCTGTTGCAATCCGTGGCAGGATACCCTTCCCTCTCCTACTTACTATTTTCCACCAAAGGGGCAACTCCCTGCAAGTTATAACCTTCCGTGGTCTAATTGGAAGTCACTGAACCGTCTCCGGGCACAAGTAGGAAGATGCAACTCCAACCTGGTAAAGTGGGGCTGCCTCAACGGTACGGCAGCAGGGTGTGGAAATGGAGCTATATAGCAAACTATGCTTCACCTCCTATCCTGCCCTCTGTGTCCAAAAACATGCAGCCTAAGTAATCTCTGCACTGCCACCGACGACGCTGCTGAAGTGGCGAAGTTTTGGGCCAACAACATTTTGAATTTGAAAAAAAATTATTCCAGCGACACGAATAAGAAGACTACCCACACTTGGTCCATCCCTGTGACGCGACTAAGGGCGAATTTCACTTATGAAACTGAACGCGATCAGCGCGTCTAAACCGTGTGCAAAGGCTCTCAGTGTCATCACTGTTTTAGAACATTGACAGCTCTTGAAGGCAGTTTATACATATGTGCTGAATGCGTTCAGTTTCATTGTTGAAATTCCTTCTAAATAGTCTCGTGGGTCAAAAGTTTAGAAGCGAATTAAATAAAGGAAAACAATATAAGAAAATTAGCCAAGACTAAAAAGCAAATAGTAGCGTTAGCACAAAAAGTAACCTACATAAAAGATTAATAGAAGCAATATCATTAAGAGTTTAATCCCTTTCTTTCGCATAACGGTAGCTTCTAGGTGTTAGGAGCAATTGGGAGCATTCGGTATAAACACGTAGCGCCACTGTGTCGCTAAAATCATCTTCAATAGTCGCTTCGGAATGTACGGTAGACAATTTTGTAAATAACCGTTGCATTTTTATTTTTTTAAGGCCATTTTTGGCATAACTCTTCCTCTCACGTATCATCATAAAATAGGTACAGAGGCCGGCACATCATGTTGCCAAAATCTGACAAATTTCTTTGATAGTTTTTCAACTTTATTACAAAAGCGTAAGGGTCATTTTCAAAAGAAGAAATTTGACAGATTGGGATAGTTTGATGTGCTGCCTCTGTACAGAGGCCAGCACATCAAGTTACCACAATCTGTCAGATTTCTTTGATAGTTTTTCAACTTTATTACAAAAGCGTAAGGGTCATTTTCAAAAGAAGAAATTTGACAGATTGGGATAGTTTGATGTGCTGCCTCTGTACATAATTACTCGTATAAAAATTGCCATTAAAAAATCTGGCAGTGGGATTAATGAACGTGTTCCACTCCCTTCCACATATAACCCGTCTGCCTTCAAGAGTGAACAGACATCTTCTGGGCATGCTCGCTCCATCAAAGACCTTATCCGTCGCTTTCCTGTGAAGTGCTCGAGGTATTAACCTAAAAAAAAGACCTTAAGGCGACATTAACTGCCCGCGCCCGAGCGATACACTGCCACCCGTCGCCCGCCAGAGCCCCGCTTCAACGCGCACCAAGATTATTCGAAAAAACCACCCACCTTGATTTATCAAACACAATACAAATAAAAGCCGTATACTGAAATATGGGTCATTAAATTGTCTTTTATATGATTAAAGTTTTATGTAAATAAGCCCCATAGTTTTTGCGCGATTATCGTTTTTTTTGTCCATGTTAGACAATACTTTACAAATTAATTACACTATGTTATTAAAATATAATTTCACATTTTCACATATCAAATTATGAATAAAATTGTCTAGTATAACATATATTTTTTTCATAGAAATAAGACTAGAAGTTTAGACGTGATGTTCAAAATAAAATCATTAAAAGTCGTTTATCTGCGCCTTAAATAAAAATAAGTAAATCCTTTATTGAACCAAACTTACTACAGCTTTTATAAACTGCGTAACAGTTTGTCGGCAGGTGTCAGGGTAGGCCCATTCCACAATATACAAGATTAATTTGAATTCATGGGCAATCTTTTAAGGGGTAATTATACTCATCATTGTAAACGACTTTGACTACGCAAACACACGTGAAATTGCAAAAAAAAATCAGCTGTTCCATACATTTTTTTTAAAGACTTTGGATGACTTAAAGCTAAATACAATGGTCATAGATAACAGTATGATAATCTGACAGTCAATTACAGGTCTTCACGTCTACAGCTTGTCTGGTATAAATGTACTGTGCAACAGAATATACACACTGGCAAATAATGTCAATATAATAAAAAAATTAAAAAATATGCTGGTACATCATCACCTAAATCATACATATTTAAACTAAGTCTAAAGAATTTAAACTTTAAAGAAATTCGTGGATATACAATTTTTTGCCAAGGTCACACTTGTTTTCAAAAAGGTCAAAGTCGAACTGTTTGCACACCTTATTAAAACTATTATGCTCATTACTATTATTACACATTCACACATTACTATTATACACCTTATTATGCTCGCATAAAACGTCAAAATGTAATGTGTTTTTATTTTGCAATTCCAGGTGAGTTCAATCGGGCCTGCGGACGGTAAGTAATGGGTGACTCACCGTACGATCAGCACCAGGCCCGTGCCGGACGGCGCGTATATGTTCCACGCGCGCCTCAAAGAGATGTCAGCATATGAAGGGGCCCCTCAGGGCCTAGCCTGCCTGGTAAGCGGGATTGTCCGCAAGGGTTACCGCTACCCCGGAACATAAAGGGCTAAGGAAGGAACATGGATGGGTTTTAGTCAGTAAGAGTCTGACACTCCCTTCCGCTCCACCCAGAGCGGGAGAAGTCATTGGATGATTTCCCAGCCTTAAAAAAAAAAGGTGTGTTCAAATTGCCTATGAATTCAATCTCATATTTTATTGCATACTTTTTTTAATAGATCAACGCACACGCTCATAACGAATCCCTGTGTGTTTCCCCAGCAACGCTAGAAATTGGTGAAAACCCGTAAACGCTAAAGCGGCGCCTACACTGTTCAACATAACGATGGCATTAACGAGAATTTGCGCTAACTACTATGCACTTTATTGTCACCACCGTTTAAAGGTTTTCAGAGACATTTTGGTAAGATCATTTCATTCCGTTCAGTAGTATTAGTTTAATGGAGTATTCAAGACTATTTCAATATCGTAGGTTCTAAGAAAACCTAATTTCGTTAATTCTGGTTTTAAATTAGACTGTCTCGATGGTCTAGTGGTAGCAAAGGGCTATTGCGGAGCATGAGGTCCTGGGTTCGATTCCCGGTTAGACTAGGTTTTATTGGGTTTTTCCAGTTTCAATGGTGAAAGTTGCACTAAGACCTAGATTAGAATACGGATATATTAGAATTGCACCTTAGTAATATAGTTTATTTATCACTAGCTTCTGCCCGCAGCTCCGCCTGCGTGTATGTCGGGAATTATAACATTATTGGAGTTTTAGTAAGGATCCCAATTTTTTTAACCGACTTCTAAAAAAGGAGGAGGTTCTCAATTCGACTGTATATATATTTTTTTTTTTTTATGTTTGTTCGCGCATAACTCCGTTGATTGCCAACCGATTTGAAAAATTCTTTTTTTGTTGGAAAGGGTATACTTCCCAAATGTTCCCATACAAATTTTATCGAAATCGGATAAGCGGTTTTTGAAAAATCAACAAAAATCTTTAAAAAATCCTTCTTAATATATGTGGACGATGTTCTAATAAGTTCCTGTCATACAAACCTGGTAGTGGTATTAAAATTTTGGGTGGGTTGTGTAGGTACCACAACTAAAAAGTGAAAAATAAAAACTTTTTTACAAAAAATAAAACCGACTTCCAAAAAAAACACTACAAAGTGAAAAATAATTTTGATTTCGGAAGTCGGTGGCAAAAAATGAAAATACAAAAACTGAAGACACCGACTTCCGAAATCAAAATTATTTTTCACTTTGTAGTGTTTTTTTTGGAAGTCGGTTTTATTTTTTGTAAAAAAGTTTTTTTTATATACAGAGTTGATACGACAGAGGGGCTTTCCTTTAAACAGCTTATACTAGGAACCATTTTCAAACTCTGTACCAAAAATAAATTAAATAGGAGCAGTAGTTTAGGCGCAAATGTTTTTTTAAGTTTTTGCCCCGTTTGAACACGATGTATCTTTCCTAACAGCGCTCCGGCGTGCACGCGTCGGTGCCGCTGCGTTACAAGGTCAGTTTTTATTTACCTTTTGTAGTAGTAGCGTGGTTGCGTTTTACTCTGATTTGTAAGCTATTTAGTTTGTTTGAAAAAAATAAAAACCTCATTTTTGGTGCTTTTTATTTTGATACCGTACCGAGTTAATACTAAACACGTATAGTATACGTAGTGTAATTTAATGCCCCTCTGTCATATCAACTCTGTATATAATATATCATTGTCACCCGGAGATAGTGTAGCTACCCAACAGTGAAAGAATTTTTCAAATCGGTTCCGTAGTTTTGGGGCCTATTCAAAGCAAACAATCAAGTCTATCCTCTTTACAATATTAGTATAGATTAATTAATTTTATAAACCGTTTTCAAAAATCTACACGATACCGTCTCAATCTTCCTAGCCTTTTCCGAACTATGTTGGAGTCGGCTGCCAGTCTAACCGGATGCAGCTGAATACCAGTATTTTACATGGAGCGACTGCCTATCTGACCTTCACAACCCAGTCCGTAACTGGTAAAACTGGCTGTCAGACTTTCGGGCTTTAGACTACCCGTAACGACTGTCAAAGATCCACGAATGACAGCCGGGACCAACGGCTTAGCGTGCTTTCCGAGGCACGGAGGAGTCTCGATATGTAAAAATGGTCACCCATCTACGGACCAACCATGGCAAGCGTAAGCTTAACCTGGTGGATCGATCCGTACGGCTGTAATTACTTAGCCACTTAGTCAAAGTAAATAAAAAACATTAAACTGTAACTTCAGGACGCATCCTACAAAATCCCCGCTCCATAGCTCCCCTAGCGCATCGTAATACTGACGGAAGCATTACACCAGTACTTGTTAATATACAGGGGATAAGCAGCTAGATACCCACCTACCTACAAACGCATATGATACCATTTGAAACCTACATGGTACCTACGATCTTTACTCAAAGGCTTTCGAAGCCACTTAAGCAGTTAATAGCAACAGATAGTCACTTCAATGGAAAGCAATGCTAGTACTAATTCATGAATGATTTAGACCCACTTGCACCACAAATCACTAAAGACTCATCAGATCATCTGCCTAGCCTTTTCCCGGGTATGTTGGGGTCGGCTTCCAGTCTAACCGGATGCAGCTCAATACCAGTATTTTACATGGAGCGACTGCCTGTCTGACCCCCATAACCCAGTAACTAGGCAATACGATACCACTTCGTAAGACTGGCTGTCAGATTTTCGGGCTTCTGACGACCCGTAATGACATTATTATTAATTACTTATTTTTTGACGCCCTATGAACTAATATAACCATACCTAATATAATATTTTTTTTTGTATCAGGTTGTACAGTCAACAGCAAAAGTAGATGATCAAAATCAGAAACTCAATACTAGTGAACGGAGTTCGCGTCAGAACTGTGTGGCGTATTCAAAAGTATATGATTGAAAATTATACCAAACATTTAGTACTAGTACTGCTGTCTTATATTCGTGATCAGTTATAACTCCAAAAGTTATAAACACAATTCGCATCAGAACTAAGAAGTAAAAAAAAATTTCAAAACTAGTGAATAGTCCACGATTGTTACTTGGAAAGCAATAAAGATATTGAGTATTGAGTACAGTTGAAATCAAAAATTAAATTATGAAACTGAGGCCACGTAATCATGAAGCAAATAATTCTTATTTTTAATTATCCCTGTAATTTTGTTTGTTATGTTTTACGGAAAAGCTGAATTTGATAAAGATTTGCATATTTAATAATATATGCCAAATTTCATTCAATTGAACCCCGAAAAAAGCATATGTTCATTAAAAATCATATAATTTAAAAACTTTACTATATTAATTGTTTTTTTTTTGTAACTTATATTAAAAATATAAGTTACAAAAACGTAGCTATACAGTAGCGGCTACAGTATATTAAAAACGGAAGGTAGATTGATATTTTTAGTCGAGTCTATTGACACTGCTTGCAATGTTCTAAAATAGCTGATGCGATATCAAATCATAACTCAATAATTGCTTTTGCCCAGTCGGCTACAGTTATGATTTTGTATCGCATCAGTTACTTTAGAACATTGCAAGCATGCAGTGTCAATAGACTAGACTAGAGATAAAAATATCAATCTACCTTCCGTTTTTAATATACTGTAGCCGCTACTGTATAGCTACTTTTGAACATTGACATAAATTCGCGAACATACCAAGATAATAATATTTATTGAATTATCGTTTTGTATCACAACAGCTACTTTTGAACATTTGACAGAAGTTACAAAAAAAAACAATTAATATAGTAAAGTTTTTAAATTATATGATTTTTAATGAACATATGCTTTTTTCGGGGTTCAATTGGATGAAATTTGGCATATATTATTAAAAATATGCAAATCTTTATCAAATTCAGCTTTTCCGTAAAACTTAACAAACAAAATTACTGGGATAATTAAAAATAAAAATTATTTGCTTCATGATTACGTGGCCTCAGTTTCATAATTTAATTTTTGATTTCAACTGTACTCAATACTCAATATCTTTATTGCTTTCCAAGTAACAATCGTGGACTGTTCACTAGTTTTGAAATTTTTTTTTACTTCTTAGTTCTGATGCGAATTGTGTTTATAACTTTTGGAGTTAGGTATAACTGATCACGAATATATGACAGCTGTACTAGTACTAAATGTTTGGTATAATTTACAATCATATACTTTTGAATCACTCCGACGCCACACAGTTCTGACGCGAACTCCGTTCACTAGTATTGAGTTTCTGATTTTGATCATCTACTTTTGCTGTTGACTGTACCTACAGTGAATTTAAGATTTGAGTTTAATTCTTGAAAATAATCTTTTAGAGTTAAAATAGTAACAATAAATAGTTTACTATAGTTTCAATAATCTTCATAGTTATGCAAAGAGACAAAAGTTCTATAATATTTGCGACAAAAGTTTATAGTTTATTTAAATATAGGTAATTAAGTTATAAAAATTGGTCATTATGAAACAATTAATAAAACTAAATAATTGACGATCCAAATCTTTATCTCTATACCACATATATTATGTTAATTTAAACTACATAATTATGCAATTATTGTTAAAGTCAGACACAACAGTTTACTAAAATAATGAGTAAACAATTTATACGTAATTGCTACGTACACGATTCACATTTTGATCTACGTAGAACTTAATATGATCTACGAATTGCAAGAACCTAATAAAAATTGAATTTCGAGCGCTAAGCTAGCGCATTCACCAGTGTGCGCGTACTTCATTGTGCAGGAGTGGTAACAGTTTCAATTTTAATCTGTCTGTAAATATTACTATCGTAGCAGTGGTGTGACCGTCGGACTGCCAAGTCATAGGTCTCGAGTTCGAACCTAAGGCACGCACCTCTGATTTTACGAATTCATGTGCGTATTGTAAATTATCACTTTCTTAAAATTCGATGAAGGAAAACATCGTGAGGAAACCAGCATGTCTGCTAGATATTTCTCAACAGCATGTGACGCTAAGTCAGAGGCCCATGGGCAGCATAGAAACTCTGACACCAGGTTAGTCACTAACCACGCAAAAAGAAGAAGAATTAGTTAGGTGTGGTGCGGTCCGTTGCAGCTCCTAAAGTGCTTATGCACATTTTTGCAACCGGTCGATCCAAAGCCAAGCGCGATCGGCTCGCCGTCGCGCTTGGCTTAAAAAGGTCACAAAGAAGAACTTTACAATTCATTGCTGCATACCAGTTTAAATGAATACACATTCCCGTGAATGTACACTCGAGCAAATTAATTGTTTATCGAATTGGCACACTACGTTGTGCCTTGTTATAGCTTTTTCACGTCTGTCAAAAAATGACTGTAGTGTTTATTATTATACGGACAATTTATATACAGTGTGTTAGGTTAAACGAGGGATCTACTTTCAGGTTTGATAGTACTCATGAAAATCAACAATATTGTCCGTGGCACCAACTCTGAAACATGAAAAAAATATATCAGCTGTTCCATACATTGTGACGAATTATGCGAACATAAATGTACTGAACAGCTGATTTTTTTTCGTGATTTCAGGAATATTTCCATAGTCAAAGTTGTTTATTTTAATGAGTACATATAGTAACCACTGAAAGTATGTCTCTTGTTTAACCTAACACACTGCATATACAATCGTATACATGCTGAGGAGCTCGTGGCTAAGTAATAATAGCCGCAAGGATCGACTGATCAGGTTTAGCTACGTTTGCAAGGGTTGATCCGTGGATGGGTGACGATCTTTACATATCGAGACTCCTCCGTGACTCGGAAAGCACGTTAAGCCGTTGGTCCTGGCTGTCGTGGATCTTTGGCAGTCATTACGGTCAGAAGCTCGAAAGACAGCCAACCGCACCAAGGGGTATCGTATTACCCGCAGTTACTGTCTGGGTTGTGGAGGTCAGATAGGCAGTCGTTCCATGTAAAATACTGATATTAAGCTGCATCTGGTTAGACTGGAAGCCGACCCCAACATAGCTGAGAAAAGGCTAGGCAGATTTAATTTAAATTAAAAAACCAAAACCCTATTTTTAACTTAACAATTACATCAATAAAATTACAACTGGACAGGCGAACACTAATAATGGATCATTAGAAAAGGTAAATAATATAAAAATCTACAAAAAAACATTTTCAACATGAAACTTTCATACAATATTACCCGCGCTAAGTAATTGCACTACGGAGCGCAAGGAGACTGAAGTATTAAATTGCTCTACCCACAACCGAATCTAATTATGAGAACACAAGCCGGTTTTTAATAGGAACGCTAATGCAGGCGGAGCCGGGGAAATAAGTTGTGTAATTAAGTTTATTGGAAGAATATTTTGTGTTTTTTTAAATATTTTAAATGGTAAAGCATGAATGACTAATTTGTTATGCATGTATTTTATAACTAACTAGCTTTTGCTAGGGGAAATTAGCCAACGGGAATCGTACTTTTTTCCGGGATAAAAATGATTCTATGGGCTTATTTTTGGTCAAAGAATCAGCATTGCCATACAACGCGGCAACGCTGCCAGTCTTTTGGGAATTTTTGCTGTTGACAGCGATGTGGACGAAATTTTTGATGCTCTCTAATTATTATACATATTATTTTTGTACACATTATAATGCATATTTACCTTTTAGATGTAAATATGATGACATTAACTAATTTAATTTTTCTATGTGCTATTCCAGACTATAATCTATCTCTGGGCCAAATTTCATCCAGATCCATAACAAATAAGTCTTTTAAATAAGTATTGCGGTACTTCCCGAGAAACTCAAACTATTAATTTCAAATAAACCTAGTAGGTACAGGCCATTTTGAATTGTCAAGGGGTCGGCCAGTCAGAAAGATGAAGCTAGTTGCCCATTCCAAAGCAGTAGGTACCTATGGAGAAGAACGGGCAAGAAACTCCATGGACACTCTTTTAAACAAAATATGGTTGCAAAATATTGGTTACATAGTTCATATTATACATGTGAGAACGATGCAGAACGTTAGAACCATCCGATATAAAATATGTAAAAACAATTCAAAAATTAAATTAAAACAAGCCATAGCCGCTAAGAGATGACCAGTCTCTACTGACAGCGCCCGTTCACGAACATGACGCATGTATCAGCTCACCCATTTTGAAGGGAGCTAAATGATCCAACACACATGCCACCATCAGCGAGACATTAAAGTGAGCATGGCAAACTCTCAGCCACCAAAGCACATTCAAGTCAATAAAAGACGTACCCAGTAAATGGTCGCTTTATAGTAGCTACATAGTCCTCACACTAAGCTGTAAGAAAAACTAACAAAAAGCAATATTTCACCATGGCAACTAATCCAGAACACAAAATTAAATCTTTAAAACCGTAACTTAATTAGATTAATTAATTGAAAAGCTTTTTTTTCATTCTTGTTTCCTTACTTAGCTCCTGGTGCTTGATAAACAAATGTTCGAGTCACGTACGGACGTAATACGTTGGGTACAAAAGGTTTCATGTCAATCAGATTAGCTGTCTTTACGTTTATAAACAAACATTTTTTCCTGGTTACAGTTGTCCTAGTCTTTTTTTAGGGTTCCGTACCCAAAGGGTAAATAATAATAATAATAAAAAACTTTATTTCAGACCAAGGTCCATACTTTTGTTAGTACTCGTATTTTTGTGTTAGTAACAATGGTGCTTACATAAGTAGGTTAGTAATGTTAGTTTTCGCAGTTAAAATTACTTATTTATTTTGACCTATGACTGTATACGGGACCCTATTACTATGACTCCGCTATCCGTCCGTCTGTCTGTCCGCCTGTCACCAGGCTGTGTCTCATGAACCGTGATAGTTAGACAACTGAAATTTTGACAGATGATGTATTTCTGTTGCCGCTATAACAACAAATACTAAAAACAGAATAAAATAAATAAATATTTAAGGGGCTCCCACACAAGAAACGTGATTTTTTTGCCGTTTTTATAGATCATGGTACGGAACCCTTCGAGCGCGAGTGCGACTCGCACCTGGCAGTTTTTTTTGAGAATTTTGCTGTTTTTTTTTACATTTTCTTATCGTAGATCTATCGTATCATCGTATCGTTGATTATCTGTTATTTTAACCTATGAAATGGAACGTGCAATTGAATAACACACTTTTTCTCACCGTCCGGAGCACTTTTAAAGAAATGTCTAATCCATTGCTTCATATGTTTGAAAAATTTGTCTGCCGACAACGAAAATAATGCAATAAAATGCAGTGCTGATGAAAATTATTTTCACAAAGTAAAGCGCCTACCTGGGTTCGAACCCACGACCTACAACTTGGAAGTCGGAGCCGCTACCACTGGAGCACCACAGCTGAAAGCTACTAAACAGAATAACAAAATCCTATTAATATTATAAATGTGAAAGTTTGTGAAGATGTTTGGATGTTTGTTACTCAATAATGCGAACGGATTGGGATAAAATTGGGCACAGAGATAGATTATAGTCAGGATATTTTTTATCTCGGTGGTACGTTTTCGAAGGATAATTTCTGACATTCATGCTCGTAAAGCTGCAGGCATAAGCTCGTAGAAACTACCAAACAAAAACAATCTTTTCCCATTCAAATCAAAAGCATAAACTGAAAACCCTAAACTCAACGCCACGAAATAGTCCTTTAAATACAAGTGCGGTCCGATGAATCCTTAAACCTTTTTCAGCGAACCATGACACAGAGTCCTGTCTACCCTCCTTTTAATAATTAGCGAGATATAAAAAATCAATAGACGATCCTGGCAGCTTAATTGAACGATCTGGTAAAGCCGCTCTAAGTGCTTCTAATCCTTATTGCCTTTTAGCTAGCGTAAAATTGCTAATGAGTCGAATCTCTATTCTATGAGAAGGGCTTTAAGATGGCGCTTTTTAAAGCAGGTATGAAGAGGTGATATTAACAAGCTTTTTTAACTTTTAATACTGTTTTAACTATAATAATATGAAATGAATGGTGTTGGAGGACACGTGGTTGTGTAATCACAGCCGCACTGTTCGACCCATCAGGTTAAGCAACGCTTGCCGGGGTTGGTCCGTGGATGGGTGACCATCTTTACATACCGAGACTTGTACTCCGTGCCTTGGAAAACACGTTAAGCCCCGGTTCCGGTAATAATTAGTGATTCTTTGACAGTCTTTCTGGTCATAAGCCCAAAAGTCTAACAACCAGTCATATCTAGCGGTATCGCGTATTTGGGTTGTGGAGGTCAAATAAGCAGTCGCTACATACCTATAAAATACTGGTATTCAGCTGCATCCGATTAGACTGGAAGCCAACCCTAACATAGTTGGGAAAAGGCTAGACAGATTATTTTTTTATAAAAAAAAAAGTTTTCATTTCGCCGTAAAGTGCCATTTTACCGCTCTCCTGGCAACACCATACCTTTGGACAAAGCTTCCCAACCATTGTGCGGTGTACTACAGAATGAGATCTTATTATAGATTGCCGGTTCACAGCCAGTAATCGATCTCCTCTAGCCAGATAATACCTTTAATATCGCAGAGGTTGAATAGCTCTTTGTGAGTTATTCTACAATACGGAGTTGAAAGCGCCATCTTAAGGCTTTTTGTGTGCGATAAGTTTTTTTTTGTGTAAATGGTGCGTGGAAGTTCATGGCTTGTTTGCTCGTAATTTCTATTTTGTTTTGGGGTAATTTTGTTGTTTACTTTTTTTGTGTATTATGTTTAGTTCTTCTCCATAGGTACCTACTGCTTTGGAATGGGCTTCATCTTTCTGACTGACTTACCCCTTGACAATTCAAAACTGCCTGTAATTGGTTTATTTGTAATAAATACTTTGAGTTTGAATTTAAAAGTTTGATTTTATATACATCATGTATCAGACAGGTCGGGCCTGCGGACTGTGAGTAATGGGTAGCTCACCGTCCGATCAGGACCAGGCCTGCGCCGGACGGCGCTTTCGTGTTCCATGCGCGCCTCAAGGAGATGTCAGCATAAAAGAAGAGCCTGCCGCGTCAGCGGGATTGTCCGAAAGGGTTACCGCTACTCCGGAACATTAAGGGCTAAGGAAGGAACATGGATGGGTTTTAGTCAGTAAGAGTCTAACACTCCATTTCGCTCCACCCAGAGCGGGAGAAGTCATTTGATGATTTCCCAACCACAAAAAAAAAAATGTATCAGTTTGAGGAAGAAATTTCTGAACGCTTATCTTACTGCTTGCCGAGCCACGGAGCAATTTCGATATGTAAGGAGGGTCACCCATCCACGAACCAACGCCGGTAAGCGTAGCTTAACCTTCGACCGTGGCGTGTAGCTGTTAATATTTAGCTACGAGCCCGTTACCTGCCCATCAACTAATGTAAATCAGCTTTAACAGACAACGCAGAGTAATTAGTCTTATAGTCACAGTAGCCTTTCATTTAATTAGACCAAGTTATTTTTTTCAACACCACACATTAATGAACTGATTTTAAAAAAGGAGTTTTTTCGAAGTCCGTTAATTAATATGATTGAGATATGGAAGAGGTTGTTTTTTGTATGTTTGTTACGCAATTACTTCGCCTTCGATACTTCCGAAAATAAACTACAAAGTGAAAAATAATTTTAATTTCGGAAGTCGGTGTCTTTGTTTTTTTTATTACACAGACTTCCGAAATTAAAATTATTTTTCCCTTCGTATTGGGTTGTTTTTTAGGCAGTCAGCTTTTTTTCTGTAAACAAGTTTTTATATTTTTTATACTGGCAATGCGCCGCAACTTCGTTCACAATGCATGTTGACTATCCTGGTGTTTATGTCCCCGAGGAAATTTCGGTAAATTCTGTCTAGTATCCAATGTCATGAAAGGATACTGCATTCTGAAACATAAACATTTGTCATGCTTTTGAGAAATGGTGAAATTATGTGAGCTGTCATTCTGTTCATACTACACAGTATGTTTCGTGTTCCGAAAAATTATGTCTACAGGGTGAAATTGAATTCATGGACAGTATTTTAAGGGGTCATTGCACTCATCGTTACGAACAACTTTTACTATGGGATGAACCCTGAAATCGCGAAAAAAATATGAGCTGTTCAATAAAATGTATGGAGCGGCTCATATTTTTTTCGCAATTAGGGACATTCTTTCAGGGGTTACTATCTATACATACTCATGAAAATGAACAACTTTGACTATACCACAAATCACGAAAAAAAAACTCGCGGAATGTATAGAACAGCTGGTATACTTTATTTTCATGTTTGATTTGGTCAAAGTTGTTGATTTCCATGAGTACTATACAACCTGAAAGTATGTCCCTCGTTTAACCTAACACACTGTATATTTATAAAAATGAATTGATGTTTGTTAGTCTCGCTAAGACATTTGTTAATTTTTTTTTGTTTTTTTTTCCTTTAATACAGGGTTGGTTTAAAAGAATAAACAAGGTAAGTAGGTAGGGTAAGTAGGGCAGGGAGGCAAGGTATGTAGGCTAGGTAGGATGGGTAGGCAGGTGCTCCTTAGATAAGTACTTCGTATGTTTTAAGTCGGCCGGGTAAAGCTAGTGTATAAATAAAAATGAAGCGTTAAGCCGTTGGTTCCGGTTGTCATACTTAGATCTTTGACTGCCCTTACAGCTAGTCGCGAGCCCAAAGTGCTGACAACCATTTACCCAGGGGTATCGTATTACCCCCCAGTGATTGGGTTGTAGAGTTCAGATACGTAGTCACTCCATGTAAAACACAGGTATTTAGCTGCATTCGGTTAGCTCAGTCACATGTAAAATACAGGCAGCAGCATTCAGTTAGACTGGAAACTGACCAAGATAGTTAAGGAAAAGGACATGCCCTAGTAATAATATTCTGCGCCCCAAAACATTCGTGTCTAAATTATTAGGCAAACAAAAACTGGCGAGACTAATTGGTGTACGCATGTACCTCACTTTACAAACCTAGCTTTAGCTTAACCTATTCATATGATACTTCTGGGAACATATGAAATAACCAATGAATGACTTATTCAAGTAGCTTGCAATAGCTCACTTCAAAGCATATTTGCTTAGGAATTATATATGACTAGCTTCTACCCGTAGCTTCGCTCGCGTTAAAATAAGATTTGAGATTCAATTCGAGTGCTTTTATTAATATAATTCAATCACGATTCGAAAGATACGTGGCGCCATCTATAATCATACGAATATTATTGTCACTTTTTCCGGGATGAATGGTACCTTTCGTTTCTGAAAAAAGTGAATTACAGGTATACACCTGCTAACGTATTTTTTAAAATTCTGGGTGATCGGTTCTAATCGGGATTGTCCAAAAGGGTTACCGCTACCCTGGAACATAAAGGGCTAAGGAAGACACATGGATGGGTTTTAGACAGTAAGAGTCTGCCATTTCCTTCTGATCCACCCAGAGCGGGAGTGGTCATTCGATAATTTCCCACCCTCAAAAAACAAAGTGTATGCATTATTTTTAAGTTCAAAGTATACAACAGGAACTAATTTTGAAAGAAAATAATGTTTTTAATATTGCCAGTTGCGTGGCTGACCTGAAACTCGATCCTGTCACATAATACATTGTTTTAGCGAACCTACTCTCCTTACACAAAATTACCCAAAATACACTGAAACACTTCCTTTTTTGCTAAAAGAAAAAAAAAATATTCATCAAAAATTCTCAAACAAAAAGTGACTTGATGCCTTCTCGACACCTTCTTAAAAGTTTAACTTTGACAATATCGTAAAAATATAAACAAACTCACGTACCGAGGGATGTATCACAGAACAGACAGGTGTAGAAGGCCGACTCCATAGTTCGAGCGAAAACAGTCGCACGCGCACATAATAATACAAGGTGCGGCGATCTCGGATTTGGTATGCTCATCGCGAGTAGTGTTACCATCCCTCCAGAATGTGTCCGGCTTTATGACCACCCTATTTCGTCCAGACTTTTTGCATAGAGCGACTATACTGTCAGCTTTGTAATTTCTATACTGTCAGCTTTGTCAAAGGTTTTCGAGAGATTAGTACACGACAAAGTGTACCCTCTACTGCACAGCGTTTTATTACCACAGCAACATGGTTTTGTAAAAATGAGATCAACCGCGACGAATCTGGTAACTTTCGCAGATTATTTATTTAACAACTTGGATGCCCGTGTTCAAACTGATACCATATATACTGATTTCAAGAAAGCCTTTGACAAGGTTGACCATGAACTGCTTTTGCAAAAAATTGCATTTAATGGGATCCGTGGGGACCTGCTAAGATGGTTTTATTCATATGTTTGCAACAGAACACAGAGAGTTGTAATAAATGGTTTTTGCTCTGCCACGGTAGATGTTACCTCTGGAGTGCCACAGGGCTCCATTTTGGGACCTCTCCTATTCATTTTATTCATCAATGACGTCGACAAATGTTTTCCAAATTCAAAATTACTGTTGTACGCTGCCGACATTAAAATATTTAGGTCTATTAAAAGTCACCATGATTGCTCACTCTTACAGGAAGACTTAGATGCGTTTTCGGCATACTGTGCACGCAATAAACTACAACTCAGTGTACCCAAGTGCTATGCTATTAGTTTTACCAAAAATAAAAATAAAATATTATATCCCTACACCTTAAAAGACGAAAATCTAAAAAGAGAAACCCTGGTCCGTGATCTTGGAATTCTGTTGGATGACGAACTCCATTTAGATTCACATATTAATAAAATTGTTAATAATGCCTTCCGTATGTTCGGTTTTATCATGAGAACGGCCACAGTATTCACCCGGTCCTCTACCTATTTGTATTTGTATCGGTCGTTAGTTCGCTCTCAGCTAGAGTATGCTGTTTCGGTATGGAATCCCCACTATGGGAAATATTCGGATATGATCGAAAAAGTACAGAGAAAATTTTTTAAAAGCCATGCATTTTCGTTGCCATCGTACTAGCGCGTCCTACAGTGACCTTTTGCAGAGGTATAACCTACAAAGTTTAAAGTCCAGACGAATTATGTTGGAAACAATGTTCCTATTTGATCTGTGTAATACTTATGACTGTATTGATATTCGCAACAAAATCAGCTACGTAGTACCCAGAACAACGATATGCCGTGGGGTGCGCGCAAGACCTTTATTTGCAGTAAGTTCCTGTCGCACAAACGCAGGCTTGCGAGCACCCTTACGCCGCCTTACCAACCAATATAACAAGATCTTTGAAGACATCGACTTCTTCTTTGTCTCTGCTCAAAAATTCAGAAAACTTACAAACAAAATAATTTTAGAATACAATAGTTAGTTTATCTATTTAGTTCAATATTTAATCATTCTCTCACTCTTTTCCTGTTGTTTGCATGCATGTCTATGTTTAAATTCACTGTTAACTACTTTTTTTTCTGCTATAAAATCATGCGCACTTTTATATATAACTTTTAATATGTTGTGGAAAATGTCGTAGGTTATACATTTATAAACCCAGAATATTTATAACTTATTGTAAGATTTTAATGTATAACTGTTTATTTTCCCGAATAAATCAAATAAAATAAAATAAAATACGATACCCCTTGGTAAGACTGGTTGTCAGATTTTCGGGCTTCTTACGTCCCGTAACAACTGTCAAAGATGCACAAATGACAGCCGAAACAACAGCTTAACATGCTTTTCGAGGCACGGAGGAGTCTCGGTATGTGAAGATGGTCACCCATCCACGGCCAGCACCGGTAAGCATAGCTTCACCTGATGGATCGACCTGTGTGACCGTTATTACGTAGCTGCAAGCTCCTCCTTCTAAATTCAAACTTATCGACATTTTATTTGTAATTTCGTTTAAAATTATAACATCTTTTTGTAATTAAATAAGTATGAGTAGCACGTCCATGCTTCTTGTTACCGTGTCATGGACTCGGCCGAAAATTTGTCTATCACTAGCGTCCATCAGTTCCTGATTTGATTCGATTGAACCCTAATCGCGAGTACAGTCACGAGCACGAATATGTATACACTTAGCAATATTCAGAAGCGATTTTCTTATAAAATAACTATTTCAACTTTCAGATACGCCGTGTTCGGTAGACCTATGGATTCGAAAATGCAATGTGTGCATGAACATGCAATTTCATTCAATTATTAAGGAAAAAACCGCTGATGAAATTAACTAACTGTATACATCGTTTTAATCGTGACTGTACGCTGTACATGAACCGTGTCGATGTGTGAGTGAGTGCATTTTCAATAGTTTTGTATGGACCCGGCCTTCTGTTCCTCCCTAATTGTTGGCTGAAGTATGGAAAGTTCGTGAAATGCCCGCTATGGCTCTACCTCTTAAAACGTCCCCTTACAATATCGTATTATTTATTTAGGACGCGCTGTGGTAGAGAGCTCTTGTTATCAGGGATGTCGAAACTGAGAATCTTGGAAAATTTTAGTTCACTTTGACTTGTAATGTACAGAGGCCAGTAAATCAATCGACCCCAATCTGTCAAAATTTCTTTGATTGATTTTCAACTTTATTCCAAAAGCATAAGGTTTGGATTCAATTGGGAAAATTTGACAGTTTAAGATAGCTTGATGTGCTGGCGTCTGTACTACATACATAAACGCAAGTTTTCGTCCCTTGGGGGTAGACAGAAACTACAGAACGCCCTGTGCTCATTTTGCCCTGATTCTGTTCATACATCTGGTCATACACGCCGGCTGGGGGTAGAGCTAAGGTACTAATAATGTTTAAAAATATAGATAGATTCATAACTTGGATATCAATTATTTATTTATTCTGACTAACGATACTAATTAATACTAATTTATTTGTGTTTGTATTTAAATACAATATACACAACCTAAAACTAAAAAATAGATTAATAATGTACAAGTGCTAAAAAAGAGAAAGAGCTCATAGGGTTTCAAAAAACTTATACCCATCACTACCAGTGGGAAATGTGCCGAAAAGGCTGGCAGTGTTGCCACGTTGGATGGCAATGCTGATTCTTTGTCCTAAAAATTGACTAGCCCTCTGGTCACGTGTAGAGTCGGGTGATTGGATTGAGTTCATTTTTTCATCACTGTAGTTTTTAGAAGGTATTTACAGTGGCATTAGTATATACTACTCTGTCAAGAAAGTACCGGGAAAAGATCAATAATACACAAAATGTCTGTTATTCATCCAAATTTATTTTATCACCTTCAAAGTATGCTCCTTTAGAAACGATACACTTGCGCCAACGAATAATCCATTCATCAAAACATTTTTTAAACGCTGCTTCCGGAATTGAGTTCAGTTCTCGCCGCAAATTCTCCTTTATGTCTTCTATCGATTGAAAACGGGTGCCACGAAGTGGTAATTTGAGTTTAGGAAAAAGAAAAAAGTCAGCAGGAGCCATATCTGGTGAATATGGTGGTTGCTGGATGGTATTTGTTGAGTGTTTGGTCAAAAATTTGTTCACAATGATAGCCTTGTGCGAAGGCGCATTGTCGTGGTGCAAAATCCAAGAATTTTCTTTCCACAAATCTGGTCTTTTTCGTCGAATTTGCTCTCTTAAACGCCGCATAACGCTCAAATAATATTCTTTATTTACCGTTAGACCTTCCGGTAAGAATTCAGAGTGCACAACACCGCGATAGTCAAAGAAAACAGTCAACATGACTTTGACTTTTGATCGACTTTGGCGTGGTTTTTTCGGTTTCGGTTCAGTTGGAAGGCGCCACTCCGAAGCTTCTTGACTAGTTTGCATGTCAAACTCGTAAACCCACGTCTCGTCACCAGTAACAATGCGTTTCATGAATGTTGGTCGTTCTAGCATGTCCTCAGCGACTTTCATGCGATTGAGTTTTTGGAGAAAATTCAGATCTTTTGGGACTAGCCGAGCAGCAACATGTTTCATACCCAAATGATTAGTTAAAATGGTACGGATCGACTCGTGAGATACAGAAAGTTCGGCGGCTATCTCTCTCAGAGTTGAATGGGGATTTTCAGTCACTATTTTCTTCACTTTTGCGATGTTAACTTCAGTTGCAGACGTTGACGGCCTACCAGAGCGAGGCAAATCTTCCATCACATCTCGACCGCTTTTGAACGCTTTGAACCACTCATAAGCACGAGTTTTTGATAAAGTCGATTCACCGTAAGCCTTCTGTAACATTTTCAGTGACTCCGAACACGAAATTCCATTGGCGATGCAAAATTTAAGACAATCTCTTTGTTCGATATTTTTGTCCATTATGAAATTCGCAATACACAGTATATATGATATTACTAAAAGCAGCACTGTATTTAATTTAAATAACAGATGCAACTCAAACTCCGCGCCAAAATGGAAAACAGTTGTGCCAATCTAACAACTACAAAAAAACAAAAATTTGAATTTGGAACCATAAACAAATCATCCATTCCCGATACTTTTTTGACTGAATGTATCTCTCATCTGTATCCATACAAAAATAATAGCCGAGAAAGGATTTTTTTGTTTGATAAAACGCTATTTATATGGTAGAGCGTAACGCTCACAAAACATTATGCTTGCTACGATTTAGAGGTCCTGGGGGTACTTAAAGTTAAGTAACAACATTTAAAGCTTGTTTTGTTTTAAATATGGGTACGATAAAAAAGTTGGAACCTGGGAACCCTTTGGTTATCGAGATATTTTATAGATAAATGTAACCAACAGGTTCTAAGGTATGGTTAGCATAATTCAATCACAAGTCTTGCACACTCGTATAAAGCCTGAAAGATCTTAAAACGAAATGGTGTCAACCCTAGTGCATTGGGCAAAGTCTGAAAATGGAATTCAACTTGAAACTCAATTATTCGTTGAGTTGAGATATACTAGTATTTATACCTGGATGATGCTTCTCTATATTTGCTTCCTTTAAGTCCCTATACAACTTTCAGTCCACTGCTTTGAAGATTTTATAACATTTATATTTTCATAAACGAATTCTATTATCTTATTAACTTCTCAAATGTCGTATGAACCCCATAGGTTCTTAAGAAAAATTGTCTCGAAACGACAATAAATATAACGGTATAAATCTTTGAGCTCTTATAAGCCAACGGCTTCTAATTGGCGAATATCTAATGGGTTAATCGATTATTATGTATATATGATCCTTTTTTTTGGAAGTCATGTTTTATAAATATTTATGATTGCGAGGGTTTTGGGCTAAGAAAATTAATTCTTAAGCAAATTGACACTCACGACTAAGATAATGCCTGAACATTGTAAAACAGACTTACCTGTAAGTTGGTTCCGGCATTTCTTCAAAAAGTAGTCATCTGAGTTTTAAAATATAAAATAAAATATTCTTAAATATTATTGGCGAAATAAGAAAGTTTTAAAAATATTATTGGCGTGTAAATGTTTTTGTTAAAACTATTTACAGAAATAAAATCATTTATCATTACGTCAGTTTGTTCCTGTTGCCCGTTTTATACAACTGTCAAAGTATGTCAGGTTTGATTAAATATATTAATATACACGGACAATTTAAGATTAAAGTCAAACTGTTTAACAATTAATTGCCCTGACTTACGGCCGCGAATAACATTTTGATCAACACAACCTGACAGTAATCTGCAAATTACAAAATACCTTTGAAAATATGAATTTCGTGGGCTATCCTGCCGCTATACCTTAAACTGAACTGACGTTGTTCGGGCATAAATGTACAGCGAAATCATGGCGAAATAATACACCGGTGACTGAATAGTTTTGTGGAAATCGGTTGTCATGGTACGGGCATGTTATGCGGAGGAATGAGGAATGTTGTGAGCATGAATGTGGATGGCTATACAAGTAGAGGGAGACCAAAGAAACGATGGATGGATTGTGTGAAAGATAATATGGCTAGGAAGGGAGTGACTACCGAGATGACGACTAATAGAGAAGTATGGAAGAAAAATATATGTTGCGCCGACCCCAAATAAATTGGGATAAGGGCAGGAGAATGATGATGATGGTAAAAATACAGACGTAAACCTGCATATTATCTATCTTAGTTCAGTTCGCTCCAAAAACTTTCTACAGAAGAATCCAGTGCAACAGCTGCATATGGATAAAAAAAAACCTTCCCGAGAGCAAGATCGCTAGAAGCTAATCCACCCACTACTTTACTGAAAATTTATAACCCGTAAGTTTTTTAATTAAATCTAAGTTCACATTATTTTAATGTCGTTGGCACTCTTCCAAATGCCGATCTTTGTTGAAATGAATAATTTGCTTGTTTGCACTTCTGTCGTAGTAATAGAACCGATGGCCGTTAGGATAGGCGTGTTCTGAGTGGAGACCGTGAATCGGCTAACGTAAGGTAGGATGTCCTCAGGCTAGGTGGAGCGACGATCTTCGCAGGGCTGCTGGTAGCTGCTGGGTGACAGTCGCCGAGAATCAAGCTGAATAACGTGCAACTAGAGAGGTCTATCTCCAGCAGTAGACTGCTATAGGCTAGCTAACCTTAATTTGAATGAAGAAGCTTGACATAAAATATGCGCAAGAGTTCCTAAGACCTTCTTCTTCTTCTTTTCGTGTGGTTATTGACTAACCTGGTGGTTTTTATGCTGCCCATGGGCCTCTGACTTAGCTTCACATGCTGTTGAGAAATATCTTTCAGGCATGCCGGTTTCCTCACGATGTTTTCCTTCACCAATTTTTAAGCAAGAGATAATTATACGCATCAGAATCAGACAAATCAGAAGTGCTTGCTTTGGGTTCGAACTCGAGACCACTAAAGAAGGATTTTTAGAAATGGGAAAAATTTCCTAATGGATTTAAATAGGGGATGAAAGTTTCTATGGAAGTATAAGGATAAATTTTCGCGGATAGGAAGAAATCCTATCGACTCGGGGAAACGACTTATTCTGTTATAATTTGTAACAAAATACTTATTACGCATAATTAAAATATTATCTGTTCAGCTGGCAGATTATAATTAAAAAAGGGTTTTCATTATTCTGAAGCTTATGCGAAATTAATAATGGCGTTTATATATTATTACTGGCTGCAGCCCGCGGCACCACTCGCATTAATGTTGTTTTTTTTTCATACAAAGTACAGAGGCCAGCACATCAACTTACCACAATCTGTCAGATTTCTTTGAAAGTACTTCAACTTTATTGCAAAGACATAAGGTTCATTTTTAATTGAGAAAATTTGACAGTTAGGGATAGCTTGATGTGCTGGCGTCTGTACCTCCTCCAAATTACCCTTTTACAGGTAGAGTTTCCCGAAATCCCTTCTTATCTGACGTCTCCTACTCATAATCTACCGCTGTGCCAAATTTCATCTTGGCAGGCCCAGTCGATTTTTAGATTTCATGATTAATCAGTTAGTGTATCCCACCTACGGAACCCTTCACTGTGGGTGATCCGACATGGATTTGGCCGGTTTTTTTTACATAGCGTTCATTATTAATCAGTTAATAGTTAGTTCCCGACAGGGTCCAGGGCTTTTTATTATTTTGATTACACCATCTATGTAATACATATGGAATGCAATAAAGATTTGAGTATTGAGTATTATTAAAATTCATTTGATTCAATTATTAATCAAGTACTTACTAACTTTTAATTAATTCGTTAGTTACTGACATTTAGACTGACGTTTCAATTATAATAAATAATTATACATATTATAACATTGTTTTATAAATTACCTATAGCAAATCTGTTTTTAAACTGTTTAGGCTACGCATAGCAAAACAAAAAGCTACTAATACATAGGTGATCCAAAAAAACAAAGCAATTATAACAAACGAAAGCAACAAAACCTGAAAATAACAAAATTAACTCACAAACACAATTAATTTCACATTTAAAAGCATCACAATACGAACCCTTTTTTAATTATAATTATAACCCCAAAATATTGTATCAAAATTGTTACGAAATCCATTACTGAAGGAAGAAAGTGGAAAATTTAATTGGAAAATATAATTGCAAATAGGAATTAGGCGGCCGTAACTCAATTAAGTCGCAAAGCTGTTAGACATATGAATTAAATGTGTTGCACTAAGCGGGTGTTGCGAAGCGAAAACAGGGTAGCGTGGCGAATTTCGACATGGCGAACGTTTTGGTTTGCGTGTATTATGTTATTCTGAAATTAATAATATATGTGCTGACTTAGGTGCGTGTAATGTTTCATTATACTTACATTTATGTCTGACAGACTAGCAAAGAATTGTTTTGTCTGTACTAGAGAAATATCTATACTGGGTGTAAACGAAAGGGTATATATAAACAAAAGGATATGCTACGGACCACCAAACTGAACAACTTTTACTATGGGACCAACTCCGAAATTGTGAAATAAAAATCAGCTGTTCCCTACATTTCGACGAGACACGTGACCAAAAATGTATAGAACAGCTGTTTTTTTTGCGATTTCGGAGTTGGTTCCGTAGTAAAAGTTGTTCAATTTGGTGGCCTGTAGCATATGCTTTTGTATGAATATACCCTTTCAGTTACACTCTGTATACCTTCACGTATTCCGGGATTTCAGGGTATCAATGATTCTAACACCAACATACCATCATTCTCCTGCCCTTATCCCAATTTGTTTGTGCTCGGCGCAACATGTATTTTCTTCCATACTTCTCTATTAGTCGTCATCTCGGTAGTCAGTCCCTTTCTAGCCAAATGTTTTACTAAATCCATCCATCGTATCTAACGCCAACACATGACATTCTTTATTTATAGACTTGTTTGAAGATTATTAAAGGACATTGCCCATTTTCTTAGGAGCTTTGGGCCCCCTTTAAAGATTGTCGTGTCACGGTCATTTTAAACACGTGGTAACGTGTCAGGTCAAGAAGGAACTGGCAACCGAACAGCCGTGTTTTATATTAACCATTTGGATCCGGTTTTGGCCTTAACACAGACATTGCCACAATTTTTTCTGCTATTCTAAGCTCTGTGCCTTCAAGATATATGCGTGTTCGTGGCAGTGTATGGGTTAAATAACTCATATCAAGTGTACTTGAAAAAAGCAAGAATCAAAAATGGACATAATATTCCATTAACCTGCATAATCCCACTGCCCAGCAAAGGCCTTCTCCAAACTTTCTAGGTTTTACAAGCAAAAAGGGTGTGATTCATCACAAAAAAAAACTATAAAAATAAGGTGACATTGACACACACATGTATTCAATGAATGGACACAATCGACTGTCATAGGTACATTTGTTTGTCATACATAACGTTCGTCAGCGCATCAAGTTATACCTTACTGTCAAATTTCTCCAAATGATTTCAAACCTTAAAACATTGACTGTTTAATGAATAATTGATTGAGAGAATTTCACAGTTTGTGGTAACTTGATGTGATGGCGACTGTACGTGGGTATCACAATGCATGATGACTTTTATGTTTACCCCTAACCGCAGTCAGGCCCGAGTAAAAACATTAATTCTCTGTACAGTTACGTTTATGTGGGTATTTCCTCTTTCTACCTAATTTGTATTCATTGACCATCCAAATTCTAATGACTCAGACAATTCTCAATTTTTCCCGTTCAAGAACTGATTTTCGTTGTAATTAATTTTAATCATGGCTAAATAGGCAGGTGACATCGAAATAAAAAAAAAAAATAGTTTCACTAATAAGGTAATATCACAAACGTTACTTAGAAGAATGAGAACCAGTCCTATCGAGGGGTTGTGTTACCCAGCGTTTGGGTTGTGGAGGTCAGATAGGCAGTCGCTCCATGTAAAATAATTTTATTAAGCTGCATCTGGTTAGACTAGAAGCCGACTCCAACATAGTTAGAAGGCGAATCAGATTAATTTACGTGGAAATGAGTCATGTAAAAACAGAACTGTTAAAAAACATATGTGTTCACTCATCCATACTAATATTAAAAATTCGAAAGTAACTCTTGTCTATCCGTATATTTTACCTTTTCATGCCTAAACCACTGAATGGATTTCAATAACATTTGGCAGAGAGATAGATTGCATCCCGGAGAAGGACACAGGCGACTTTTTATCTCAAAAATTACGATATAACCGAACTTCAAGCGGACTAAGTCGCGGGAAAAAGCTAGTACTCTATAATAGGGAGGATTCTCCGACCAGACGGGTCTGTGAGCTACTACCCCGATGATTATTCATTACGTTAAATGCTGGTGGCGCGATAAACTCTGCTTGCGCGATGCAGGATTTTGAGTGACGTCAGTGTTACGCGTCAGTTCCCATGTGGCAATGTCAATGCCCCTACAAACACATGCCTTTGAATAAAAGTAAACGAAATCCTTGTGACCAAGCCCCTCAACATTCCACGTTTTCGCAAAAAACCGCTGTATAGGTTATAAATATAGCAAAGCTAGAATATGCGAAGTATTTTTTTTATTGATTAGCGTAACAAAAAAAAATTACAAAACAAACCCGCAGTGTTCTCATTCGCAATCCATTTTTGAGTAAGCGAATAAAATATTCACCGGTCTCGATATTCGAGTGCGCTCACCAACCCCAGCGCTCGCTAATGAACCAAATACGAGTTATTATTGATGACCACTGCTCCAATTCATCATTCATTGATCAACTTACCAAGTTACCTGGGACCTCGACTGGTGACTGTTGATGGTGATAAACGTTCTTGTTTAGAAAGTTAATGTGTGTTACTGTTATGTGATTTCAGTTGAGTTATAGAGCTTGTAGAAAACTGAGTGATGGTGCTGATTTAAGGTTCCTGACAGTTACAATTCAGTCAAAGAACATGGATGGGTTTTAGTCGGTAAGAGTCTGACACTCCCTTTCGCTGCACTCAGAGCGGAAGGAGTCATTTTTGATGATTTCACATCCTTAAAACAAAAAACAAGACTTAATTATTTGATGAAACTTAATTATTTAATGAAATTATATATTTATATTGCATATTCGAATCCATGCATATATTTCGATTGCTTAGTCGTATTTCAAACCTATTTTACCGTTAATAGTTCTCGAGAAAATCGCTTCTGGAATATTGCTCGGTGTATACATTAGTGCTCTTGACGTACAATGCATTCCTTTCAACTCGGAAGAAAAAGTTTGCGATCGCTTTCATAGTGTTACCACAGTCATAAAGAGGCCAGCACATCAAGTTACCCTAATCTGTAATTTTTTTTAAATAGTTTTTCTTTTCTCTTTATTACAAAAGAATAAGGTTCATATTCAATTGGGTATTTTAAAGAGTAGTCAATAAAACTACTTTTTAAAAATTGACAAAACGCGGGATTTGTACGAGTATGTACGTGATTTGTATGAAATATAACGGTGTGACGTCACAGTTCTTTAGTATCAAATGGCATTATGGCAAATGGCTTATTAGCATTAAATGCAATTTTACAAATTTATATCTTTGCATAATATTTTATTTCTGTACGGTGATGGAAGTTTTTAAGACGAGCGGTCTTTTTCTGTGTTTTCATATTTTATTTTTGACCGTGTCAAATAGTCAATTGGGAATATTTGTCGGTTTGGGATAGCTTGATGTGCTGGCTGTCTGTACATTTACAAAATGATCAAAAGGTCGATGCTGTGTTGAAATTTCAGTTCAGTTTCCATCGCAAGGCCGCAGTAAGCTGCTTATAATTGTGCTGACGGTACGCAAATACTTGCTCCTCTGTTTTCAAGCCACTTTAAATCGGGAACGAACTACTGATTCTATTACGATTTAAGGCAGATAGTTCGAAGATTCCATCCTTTGTGAGGTAGTTACTAAGTGCTGTAGATCGTTTAATATTGAATTGGAAAATTAAGTAGTTTTTAAAAAGTCTTTTTGTTTTCTTGAACGTGGAAAATCATTCAATGACTCCTCCCGCTGTGGGTGGAGCGGAAAGGAGTGTCAGACTCTTACTGACTAAAACCCATCCATGTTCCTTCCGAGGCAGCGGTAACGTCTTCGGACAATCCCGCTGGTCCGGCAGGCATCGGCCATAACGGGCTCCTTTTTACATGCTGACATCTCTTTAAGGCGCGCGTGGAACATGAAAGCGCAGTCCTGATCGGACGGTAAGCGACCCCTTAAATAGGTCTATAAATGCATTTGAATCGGGTTTTATGGTTTTGCATGGTAAAGGAGACAGGTTTGTTCGTATGAATGACAGTAGGAATGGGTGGGAACCTATTGTACCTTTTTTATGTTATTGTAATTTTTCATTCAAATAAATTTCATTAGAAAACATAAAAGTATGAATACGCAGCATTGTTTTATTTTATATGTAAAAATAGGTATATGAATCTGATATCGAGAAGCTCGTGGCTAAGTACTAACAGCCGCACAGGTCGATCCATTAGGTTAAGCTACGGTTGCCGGGTTGGCGTGGATGGACCATCTTTACATACCGTCCTCCGTGCCTCGGAAAGCATGTTAAGCCGTTGGTCCCGGCTGTCATTTGTGGATATTTGACAGTCGTTACGAGTCGTCAGTAGCCCGAAAATCTGACAGCCAGTCTACCAAGGGGTATTGTATTACCCAGTTACTGGGTCGTGGAGGTCAGATAGGCAGTCTCCATGTAAAACACTGGTATTCAGCTGCATCCGGTTAGACTGGAAGCCGACCCCAACATAGTTGGGAAAAGGCTAGGCAGATGATGATGATGAATTGGATATCAATCGAGCTTTTTAAATTTCCTATTTTTCAAATCTTACAGTGTTTAGGAGTAACTGCTACAGAGAGCCAACCACAACATTATATAGCAGTGTTATTAAAGTTAAAGCTATCGGAAAACAGGTTAATGATGGTATCCGCGATAGTGATAAAAATCTTCAACACAACACTATTCCATTCCAAACTTCACCACGTTTTAACACGAAAACCGTACACCACCGCCAATCGAAAACGAATCAAAAAACTTTTATATTCAAAGTAGCCGAAAAAAAAACTATTACGTCAAAGTCACGTTTGATTAAAAGGGTGAATACTGCGAATAGGGAGGAGACACAACGTCGGGAGGTTTTTATCGATAGACACGCTCGTAAACCGGCCGTAAAGTGACGCTCTCCGTTTGCGATAATGTTGGAATTCTTCCATTCACTCATACCTCATAAAATGCAACGGAACCTTTTAAAAGTTTAATAGGTTTTGTAATATTTGTTCTGCATTTGTCTATACACACACAAACGTTCGACACGGTCTCGAATATCGAGTAGTCGTATAAAAGGGGGTGATGCCCTATCTCCCCAAGTACCAAGATCCCCAAAATGATTTTTCATACATTCATTCCCAACGTCGTGAAAATGTAAAATTAATTTATTACTAAAGTTCACACTTGACCGCTCCTTATTGTCAATCTCACGCAGAGAGCCCACAATAACCGTTTCATTCACTCGCCTAAGAATCGATGTAAGGCAACGTGGAAAGTCATAACTAAAAACAAACATTATTTACCAAATCAATCCACAATGAGAATTAAATCAAATGATAAAATACTTACCAACCCTCTTGATATAGCAGAGGCTTTTAACAATTATTTTGCGGATCAAGTCAAATCAATTAATAGTTCAAATTATAATAATAAATTACCAATAAATACTCCAAATTCGTCCATGTTTATGAAACCTACAATACCGCAAGATATTCATAAAATTATTATGTCTGTAAAGAATACAACCAGCACGGGATATGATGGTATTAGCACAAAAAATATTAAAACAGTATCTACAATAATTGCACCCGTGCTTAGTCACCTGATCAATATGTGCATCTTGCATGGTGTTTTTCCAAAGGAATTAAAAATCAGTATCATAAAACCGCTTTTCAAAAAAGATAATAAAGACAACATGTCTTCCTATGGACCTATAGCTCTGATACCTATTTTGTCAAAAATATTTGAAAGAGTAATATACAATCAAATCAATTCATATTTCGAGAAAAATAAATTATTTGTCGATAGCCAAAAGGGCTTCCGGAAAAATAAGTCCATTGACATGGCAATCTATGATTTTTTTAAACTCGTTAGCAACAGAGTAGATAAAAGAAAACCGGCTCTGGCTCTATATATGGACATGTCGAAAGCCTTTGACCGCGTAGACCATAGAATATTAATTAATAAACTTGACGCATACGGGATTAGAGGTAACATATTAAATTTAATTAAATCATACCTACAAGATAGACAGCAAATAACAGTTATTAATAGAATATGTAAAAAACATGAAACAACATTTAAATCTAGCCCGAGAACAGTAATGTATGGAGTTCCACAAGGTAGCATACTTGGACCTCTCCTATTTATTATATATAAATGACTTCCCAAAAGCATCGACCTATCCCATGACAATGTTTGCAGATGACAGCACTCTACTTTTCAACAGTGACCAATTAGATACATTAGAATCAGACATTAACTCTAACATAAAATCAGTCATAAATTGGCTAGAGAATAATAATTTGCTAATAAATTTAGACAAGACAGTAATAATGAAATTTCAACAAACAATAAATCAGAATTTAAATTTAGATATAAGATATAATGATAAAAGGATTGATGAGACGAATGTGACAAAATTTCTGGGATTAAATATTGAAAGCACATTAAAATGGAATACCCAGATTGACAAAGTATGCAGTAAAGTAAACCAATAATCTCATGCGCTGCGTATGCTAAGTAAAACGGCCAATCGAAACACCGTACTAACTGCATATCATGGTCTAGTAGCCTCAACATTAAGATATGGCATTATGTTTTGGGGAAACGCCTCGGGTAAAGATATGGTGTTTAAGTGTCAGAAAAGGTGTATTAGAGCGATCTGTAACCTGCAAACCACTGACAGCTGTAAACAATATTTCAAAAGCATGAAAATTTTAACAGTGCCCTCATTGTACATATACCAGACATCTATGTTCGTCAAAAATAATATGTATAAATTTGACCGAGTAGGTAGTCAGCGTCGAGCTGACCGGCTACAAACTGTTGGATCTAAAACTGCTTTACACAAGAACAGTATTTTCGTAATGGCTCCAAAATTATACAATAAATTGCCAAAGTTTATCAGAAGTGAGGAAAACGTCATCCATTTAAAAAAAAACTTGTTCCTGTTTCTAGTTGAAAAGACTTACTACTCAATTGAAGACTTTTTAAATGACAAATTATGACTAAATTTAACTTTCTTTGACATTCTTAATTAATAATATAATTCAATTACTTTATTGGCTCATGACATTTTCAATTGCTTCACGTCTTTTTATCCTAGACTTTATTAATTAAAATAACCTGCTTACTATTATTAATTATATTTGTATGCCGATTATTGGCCGAACATACAGATCAGCTAAAATGTATAAATAACACCTTTTTGTACTTATGTTCACAAATAAAGATTGATTTGATTTGATTTGATTTGATTTAGAGGACCGAAGTCGTTGGCATAGCTTACAGAATAAGCCAGCTGATGAGGCAATAGGTTGCCATATTAGCCGTACAACAGATGACCGTTGAGGTAGACGTGTTCTTGAGTGGAGACCGCGAATCGACTAACGTAAGGTAGGACGTCCTCAGGCTAGATGGTCTTCGCAGGGTGGATGGTAGAAGCTGGATAAGAGAGCCGAGAATTGAACTGAATGGCGTGCAACTGTAGAATCTTATGTCCAGCCTATAGGCTGATGATGATATGAACCTACCCAAGGCACCTGTCTCTCTCAAAGTTAGCTTCCTGTGCGTGCACTACTGTCTTTTTTTTTTTTTTAAGGCTGGGAAATTATCCAATGACTGCTCCCGCTCTGGGTGGAGCGGAAGGGAGTGTCAGACTCTTACTGACTAAAACCCATCCATGTTCCTTCCGTAGCCCTTTATGTTCCGGGGTAGCGGTAACCCTTTCGGACAATCCCGCTTACCCGGCAGGCTTGGCCCTGAGGGGCCCCTTCATATGCTGACATCTCTTTGAGGCGCGCGTGGAACATATACGCGCCGTACGGCACGGGTCTGATGCTGATCGGACGGTAAGTCACCCATTACTCACCGCCCGCAGGCCCGCGCCTACGGTGGCCGGGAGTCGTCACGTGGCTCCCGACGCCCGGGGCGTGTCCTGCGGCGGCTGGGACGGGAGGACCTTTCTCTCTCCCATCCCGCCACCTCCTTCGCGAGCATGACTTTTTCGCAGAAGGAGGTGACTGCCTCCCACTCCCTCTCGCCCCGGACCATGGCTTGCACCAGGGCCGGGCGCGAGAGGTCGCCGCCGCCGATCGCCTCTACGAGGACACGGCGGTGCTCTGCCCATGCGGGGCAGGTTTGCACCGTGGTGCACTACTGTCTAAGATAAGCATTAATCAATCTGCTGAACCTTTGCCCAACTATGTTGGGGTTGGCTTCCAGTCTAGCCGGATACAGCTGAATACCAGTATTTAACATGGAGCGACTGCCCATCTGACCTCCATCACCCAGTCAGTAACTAGTAGGTATGTTTGTTAAAGCCTAGTAAATTAATTATTTAGCAAATTTGTTACCAACTTAAATTATCCGTTTATTCAAATCACGGCTGTCATTCTTTGACAGTTTTATGAAATGAACATAACACGACTTTACGTAGGGCGTCAGAGAATTGATTTACCTGACCGCAATTCCAGGTAGTAATTAAATCTGCTTAAAGCCTTTAATTAAACCTCGAAGTTGTTAGAAATAGGCTTCCCTTCTCTCCCTGGTTTCTTTTAATTCAACTTATTTCATTATCAAATAAAAAAAGTAAAACAAAAATTAATAAAACAAAATAATGAATTAAATTGTCTACCTCGTTGCTTCTAGCGGTCACAAGCGCTATTGCAGAGCATGAGGTTATAAATGATGAAAATATTGGACTAAAATTCAATTAAATAACTAACCAGAGATTTATTAAATATTCGAAATAAACTGTGAATAAAGTACGACAGTACTTATTAATTCCATGCATTATTTTGACAGTTGATGTCGACTCGTGTCACTGGTAATAATAACATCGCTCAGCGCTTTCAAGCGCTTTAGCGCAACATGCACCTGTTTACAACAAAAAATCGAGGACTTTTAAAAAGCGCTGCGCTGTAGCTCAATTTTTATTTTTGAAATATTCCTTTGATGGCGTTCAAATATGGCGCCGGAAAAATAAGATCAAGAATATATTCGGGATACCACTCTTTACATTCTGAGTTTATCTTAGGAATTACCGATAACGGTGAATGAAAACATTGTGAAGAAATCTTAACATATAGTTAACTAAACTATAAATAAGCTGGTATTACTATTTTATTATTAACACTCTTTAAAAATGTTTACAAGATGTTGCAGTGTCCGTGAGAATATAAAAATTGACATCTAAAGCATACATACATACATTTGCAGTGGGACTGTCCGAATAACCACTACCCCGGAACATAAAGAGATAGGGAGGGAACATGGATGGGTTTTAGTCAGTAAAAGTCTGACACTCCCTTACGCTCCACCCAGAGCGGGAGTCATTTGATGATTTCCCACCCTCCCATAAAAAACCATAAGTATATATATATATATATTTATTTGGTATTTATTATTATTACCTATCATTTTTTTTTTACTTAGTTTTAATTTTATTTATTTATATATTTTAATTGTAAATGACTCTATGGAATTATGGATCAATTAGTTATCCGAAATAAATTAATTTTATAATATTTAGATGTCATGTTGGTTCGTAGGACGATGCAAGCAATGTTCTTTTAACCATGATAAAGCTACATGCAGATATTGTATAGGTATAAGCAACATTATACCGAGCGGCAAATTCATGAAACGCCACAATAATACGCTGTAATGATAGGTTACAGTTGAAATTCGAGTCCGTTATTTTAATGAGGCCATTTTACGGGCCGTGTCAAAATGTGGTTGTGCTCACCCTGTATAATGTGCATTTGTATGTTATTATGTAATGTGAACACCACTTTAGTTGATCCAATTTAACAAAGTAAGCTTAAATTATATTGTCCTAAAAATGTCATCAATAATTATCCGTGTTAGCTAAAATAAAAACTGGCGTATGAATTGATTTTTTTTGGGTGGTTGGTGACTAACCTGATTTCTGAATTTTATTCTTCACATAATCATCTGCCTAGCTTTTTCCCAACTATGTTGGGGTCGGCTTCCAGTCTAACCGGATGCAGCTGAATGCCAGTATTTTACTGCCTATCTGACCTCCACAACCCAGTAACCGGGCAATACGATACCCCTTGGTAAGACTTAGCTTTTACTTAGCTTCACATACTGTTGAGAATTATCTCTCAGACATGCTAGTTTCCTCACGATGTCCGATCTTATGATAATTATATTGCTATTATTAATTTAAAATGGATATTTATTAAATTGTACAATTTAATATCCATTTCCACCTCGCAACCTCGGAATGATTCTATTTATGATTAGCAAAAGTGCATTTTATAAGCAAGCGTGGTTTTTTTTATCATTCGAATATTTCTATTAACACGTTCACTGCGGTAGTCAAATTTGATGACTTTTAGTTGGTGCGGCATCGGGTCGATTATATCCGAAGCCCAACTTGTACCTGGTGCGTTGCTGGGTCGAAAGGACCTGTTCAACTTCGGTCTGTTTAGAAGGACTTATCTTAATAGAGATAATTATAAAAACATATTCCTTTATACCAATATATTGCCAAATAAATACTCCATAAAAGGCTGAAGTCGTGGGTAGATGCATTGAATGGTTTGCTTGTAAATAAAGGTATTGTCTATCGGGTCTTTACGACCCCATATCCGCACTAGTCAGTTAAAGTGTCGATACATTTTTAGTGTTGTGGATGACAAAAAAAACATTGATATCGATAAAATGTACTTATAATATATTTTTGAGATCTATTTAATACAAATAAAAATAAATTATACAGTCATATTAGAAGAATGATTTTCATTATATCACTTTCGACTGTCTTTCTACATGCGTGACACATTGTTTTAACTTTTTTAACTTTATTGACGGCTTCTTTGCTACTTAGTGTTTGGCGTAATTTATCGCAGCATGCTGAACCATTCCGTTTTTTATCACCCATGATTAAGATATATACTGTTTCCACTGTTGATGTTCATTATCAGATATATTACGCTTACCTAATATCTGCCTTGGAGGACCTTCGCTTACTTTATTTTTCGTTGGTTTCTCACAATTCTCACCCTCACTCAACTTAAATAACATTTCCTAGATCATTACATGTTTCATACAATTTCATTTGGATAAAAAGTCATCTTACCAGAAGGACCTCACTAGCTCTACCAACATGTAATCTAGTGCGGCTATAGGGTCATCGGGTATCGGGTCATTTAGATCCGATAAACGCACGGCTATAGGGTCATCGGGTATCGGGTCATTTAGATCCGATAAACGCACTAGACGTAAAAAATTTCGCTCCAGTCGGTATCGGGTCGAAAAGACCCGATGCATTTTTTTCGTATCTATATTATTTATTTAAGGAGGCAATTCCCAAACACAATGGTCTCATTCATACTCCTAGGGAGACCAAATATATCTGTCCCGCACCAGCGGTTGGCACAGTAATTTTTACTCCGCACCAGTGGAAAGATGAGCATCGGATATAATCGACCCGATACCGCACCGAACGTGTTAAATCACATTCTATACTGCCAGTCCATTCAAAATGTATTAATAACATAATAGGGTCAGTGCGCCAACCTCATTTGTAGAATAACCGCACTGGCCAGACGGCCACTGACAAAAAATACTTTTTAAAATCTAGTCCTTTGAATTATATTTGTGATCAAACTTAATATTTACATATCTAAAACATTATTAATAACTATGTACAAGTATATAACAGGAGGGAAAAAAAAATCAAAGGGCATCAAAAAATTCGTCCACATCGCTGTCAACAAGAAAAGTTCCCAAAAGGCTGGCAGCATTGCCACGTTGTATGGCAATGCTGATTCTTTGACCGAAAAATAGGCCAGCCCTCTGGTCACGTGAAGAGTCGACCAATCGCTTGGCGATGTCTCGATAAATATAGTGAGTACTCGGACCCCATGGCCTTTTTATTCAATTCACTTTTCATCTTCTGGCTTGTTTTTTGATAAAATCGTAAGAAATCATTAGATATGAATAAGTCTAGCAGCGACGAAGATATGTATACACAAATTAAACACCTACAGTGTTAGTTCAAGTTAAGCAGTTTTTTTTTACCCCTCATGTCACGAACCTTTACGCTAACCTTCTTGAAGAATTGGGCTATAAAATGCAAAAATATTTTATACAAATAGACTAGTAGCAGTTCCCGAGATGGCGCCTACATACCAACAAACAAACTCTTCAGCTTTATTATATTAGTAGAGATAAACTACTATAACATGGCGCGCCTCTCCAAATTACTGTTTCAATGTTTGTAGTCACATCCTTACGAAATACGTTGTATGTAGTTTGTATGTAGTTGTAAGTATTCGTCTTCAGTAGCAGGCCGGCAGCAACATGCGTTGTGTCTTGGTGGAGCTTTGGTATTACTTTTACCAATTCCTTTAAACGTTTTGAATTTTGGAGGGGCGGGCCATGTTATCGTAGTTTATCTTTACATGGATTAGTGCTCCCACGTCCAAACATAAGAGATTTTTTGCTTTGCCAGTAGTAAGTACCCAAACCTACTCATATAAATCGAACCTTTCAGTAATCCCTTTGCTATTGAATTACTTCAATCGAATATTATCTGAAACTAGAAAGATACAAGATAACAAAAGAGGTAACCAAACAATTTTAACCAAACCTTTTTAAACCACCATGTTGTGTGTGTTAAAGAACTCAAATCTTGGGACACCTGCTGCTATTGTGTAAAAATCACACGGTGACAACTTAGGCGAAGTGAACTAGAAGTGATCTGTCATTTCGCCACTGTGTGGCTTTTTTTTTAAGATGGAAAATCATCAAATTACTCCTCCCGCTCTGCGTGGAGCGCAAGGGAGTGTCAGACTCTTACTGACTCAAACTCAAACTTAAAGCTATACACGGAAAGTTGAAAATCCTATGCGTGAAAAAACATCGCCGCGATATTTCTACGTCCGTGCAAACGTGTGCTAACTATTTTAGTGTCACCGTTATTCAATTCGCGAAACGTGGGACATCTCGGAAATTGGCCATTTGGACCCAAACGTAATATTTCGATGCCCCGTCGCGACTACCGTCATATTTTTAGGAAAAATATTTGTACATTAAATCCTTATTATATGGTCACCGGTGTGAGTATAAAGGGGTTGTTTATTGGTTGTGCGTCTGTTTTATTTAATTAATTATTGATGGAAAATTGATTATACGAAATTGTAAATATGTAACGCAGCCGATGGTAAAACTACCGTTACCGCGGTTTGTTCATAGATGGGCGACCATCTTTTAAGCCGTTGGTCCTTGCTGTCATTCATAGATCTTTGACAGTCGTTACTAGTAGTTAGAAGCCCAAAAATTCCGACAACCAGTCTTACCACGGGGTATCGAGTGGAGGTCGGATAGGCAATTACTCGAAGAAACGTACAGTTAGACTGGAGGCCGACCCTAATAGTTACGAAATGGCTAGGCAGATTACTGAAAGAAAGAAAAAATGTTTAACGCGCACAAACAAAACGCACATTTAAAAAAAGTTAACTTAGTAACTAAATACACCCGTGAAAAACAGTTAAAAAATCCTCAATTTTACGTTTACCAAGCAGATACAGAGAACTTTCTAAAAAAGTTAAATCAAGCGTGATTAAGTTACAAACATTCATACATCGATTTATTATACGTACATTTTATGCCTCATAAAGTGTCCGTTACAAGTATGTATGATTTTAAATAAGCCAGTTTCGTATTCATATAGCTGTGATTTCCTTACAGTTCTCTCTCAATTTCAAAGCATTTATATCAATTATTCCAATTACAGTTTTGAATTGTAAAGGAGTCGGTTAGTTAGTCGGAAAGTTGAAGCTATTTTCCCATTCTACAACAGAAATATCTAAAGAGATAAACCTCCACCTCTTTATTAAATCCGGTGTACATTATTCTTGTAGTTTGTATATTAAGTATGTGAGAACAATTAAAAAACAAATTAAAATATCAAGTTAAACCTGCTTGTTTAATCTTATGTTTTTAAAACTACATAGCTTTTGCTTGCGGCTTCGCACGCGTTAAATTCGTAGTAAAACAATTTCACTCTCCCTATATAAGCGCAACGACGACGCATTTTAAATCTTGAAATTAATATATTAAGAATGTTATTATACATATAAACCTTCCTCTTGAATCACTCTATCTTTAAAAAAAACTGCATCAAAATCCGTTGTATAGTTTTAAAGATCTAAGCATACGTATGTACATACAGACATTAGGACAGACGCGGGAAGCGACTTGGCTTTATACTATGTAGTGATGCGGCTTTTTTTTTACAGGCTCCTTTGATAAGCATGACGCTTGAATCAACACCATTAAGCTCAACCATTTGGTAAGGAACTGGATGATCCAACACGCATGCCACCAGCAACGTGACATTCTACCCCCATCCATACATTGGCGAAGAGGAGACGCTGGCGTTGTATACTGTGTAGTGGTACTAACTTACCATTCAATGACGCATGTCGATTCTGTCAAAATGTCGTCATGAAAACTTGCGTGGAGTGAACTGACAGTGTCATCCCACTGAACCCTGGGGATTGACCAAACATGATATTTTTTATGCAAATTTTATTGATAATTATAAATTACTAGCTTTGCTCGGGTTAATTTAGAATTTGACAATCATATCGGGTTGTACTCTGCTTGTAATAATAATTCAATCAGGTTTCGAAAGACAGGTGGCGCCATCTGTTATCATAAGAACGTTATTGTTGTTCTCCTCGGGAACAGTAGGTACTTTTTTTGGGGATAAAAGATACCCTATGTCGGTTTCTGTACACCTGACAACGTATATGCAAAATTTTAAGATGATCAGTTCAGTGGTTAAGGCGTGAAAAGGTAACAAACAAACTAACTTTCCTATTTATAAATTTAATAATATTAGTTAGAATTTTGTATGTATAACGTTTAAATGTCTAAGCATAACCTTGTATTTTGCTTATTTTATTCAGTTTTGTTTACATTTTGTTTTTTATTTTCAAAGAACATATTTCACAAATACACTTTATTTGCGAAACATTTTGTAAATTATTTGTGAAATGTTTTTATTTTCTTTTCTGTTTTTTTTTTCTATTTATGCTGTACAACGCCTTGGAACTTATTCTGTAATGTTGTGCATGTACATTTAAATAAATAAATAAATAACTATTTAGGGGGCTTTCTAAATAAAATTGCAAGACAAAATTCAGTCTGAAACTCAGTTTTATTTTTGTTTCAATTTATCCTAGACATGTCCTTACATTAGCTTGAGGCGCGAGCGCGTCACGCATGAACAATAGACAAAAGAAAACATACACGTTTCAGCTAGCTACTAAAGAAAATACGCATCGACATAGTTTGTGATTATGAAGCCTCAATCAATCCCATAACCAATCGCGATGTGTTTTGAAGAAGCGATCTTTGGATCGAATCGAAATAAATACAAAAGAAAACAACCGACTTCCGAAAAAATACTACAAAATGCAAAATAAATTTAATTTTGGAATTCGGTGTGTTTGGTTTTGTATTTTCGTGGCAAAAATTAAAATTTGTTTTTACTTTATAAAGTTTTGGCGGAGTTATCGCGTAACAAACATACAGTCGAATTGAGAACCTCCTCATTTCGAAGTCGTTTAAAAAAATAGTTAACGAACTTAAAATAGGAAGCACTGAAATGAGAATCATTCCATTAAAATCCCGTCGCTTATCGATTCAGTCTCTAAAAAGATCTCCTCTAGACAAACCAACGTTCAGAATCAGCCAACCAAACCACAGAATAGACAATAGAGTGCAGAAGGCCAACTCCATACAACTATAGTCCTTTCAAAGTTAGCTTCTGACAGCAATCTATTAACAACCTTAGAATAACGCCAATAAATATAATTGTTCTGTAATCAGAGATAGATACGATACCTACGAGGTTTTTTGTCTACTTTATACGGGTGTACTATAAGTGCTCTAATATCTGTTTTTTTTTTGTAATGTGCATTTTGCTTGTACGGAATAAACATCGGTGCTCTAAGTGCGCTTGCACTCGCTGTACATAAATGCGCAGATATATGCCAACGGCCTTGAGTGCATAGCTTGCGTGTTCTGTGCTGAGCTCGCGCAACGCATCTTACGTCCACCCAGTAATAGGACTCGCCCATCAAAGAGCGCTGAGCCAAATTAGATGCATTATTAATACACTTATTTTTAAAATGGTGAAGGTTTCAAAAACATACGCGTAATAGTTTTTGCGTGGTTCTCAGTTTTTTATCCGCGTTAGACATAACTTTACAAATTAATTACACTATGTAATTTAAATATCATCTAAAATATGCATATGTTAAGTTAAGAACAACACGTTAACATTATATTTATTCCAAATCATTATCGCTACTCGATTAGACGCGATCTTCAGTTTAAAATGATTAAAACTCGTTTAGTAGCGCGCGTGTGAATGTGCGCTCGCGTTTTGATATCATATACTCTTCTAATCTTACAATAGGCTTAGAGCGAAGGACCCTCTGGGACACAGCAAAAAGTTTAAAATTAATATTGAAATTAAATAAATACAAAGGTAACAAAGGTTCTGAAAAGATGTGTGGAAATTGGTTATCATGGTATGGGCATGTTATGCGGAGGAATGAGGAAAATGTTGTCAGAAAAGTTGTGAGTATGAATGTGGATGGCTATAGAAGTAGAGGGAGACCAAAAAAACGATGGATGGATTGTGTGAAAGATGATATGGCTTAAAAGGGAGTGACTACCGAGATGACGACTAATAGAGAAGTGTATGGAAGAAAAAGACATGTTGCGCCGACCCCAAATAATTTGGGATAAGGGCAGGAGAATGATGAATCTCATTGTATCGAACCTTCTGAGCTAATCTATCTGTTCTGTGGCGAAACCATCCTAATCTATAAAAATCTAGATTGCGATTCAGTCTAGACTCGATTTAGCCGAGTCAGCATGGCCGGGCTAATTGCCACTAGACGGAACATCGCTCGGTTATTATCAGGAGACATGAAAGCACTATGCGATTAAGATGTACCCGGTTTTGTTGAGCGGACACAACTGCATCCGGTTTGTGGACGGTTTTGTTTTCGGATGTGAATTGAAACGATTTTCGTAGATGTGGTTTAGTTTGTTTGTTTGTTGTTTATGTTTTATTTTTTCTTTAAATATGAATAATAATTATGTATAAGTAAATATAACATGAGGAAAATCAAAGGGCATTAAAAATTCGTCCACATCGCTATCAACAGGAAAAGTTCTCAAAAGGCTGGTAGCATTGCCACGTTGTATGGCAATGCTGATTTTTTGACCAAAAAAATGTCGCATAGTAATTTCCATTCATCTATATTTCGCGATGTTACTCATTATTTTGTCTATATTAATGCAATACTTTAGTGTGATACATTTTTTTGGTGCTCTATGATTATTTTCCCCCCTTTTTAAATAGATTGGAAGGGATATCAACGCAAAGCCGGTTGCTATATGGATTCAGAGCAAGATTCTAAACCTCATTGCGTTGAAATTTTTCGTAAGTTATAAATAAATCTGCAGCGTTAGAAGCGAAATACCTACGCAGTAAAAATGTATGGAATAGCTAATTAAAACATGTTAAGCGGCTTCGCGTCGATGTCCCTTGCATGCTGTATACTTGTACTGTTCTTATATTATAATTTTTCTACTAATACAAATCTCGGGACACTAGGGTCTCGGACTGGAAGGCATACGAGGGGCCGAAGCCAACTCGCAGAGTCCCCTTAGACCATTTTAAATGTTAATATTTGTACATACTTTTGAAATTTAACGTCCACGCAAAATGGCTATCGATCAGCATTATGCTGGGAACCATAACCCTATGCGAGACCGCCTCAGCGCTGATTTCACCGATACCAGGCTTTGGCGTGAGGACGTAAACCGAAACAGCATTAAATGAGAAAATACCAAAATAAGAAATAAAATAAATGCAAATGTTAAATGTCTAACTTAACCGGGCAAACATAACCAACCGGTTCAAAAACAAGTGTACAACCTCCCCTAATAAGGCTATATACACACCACCGACCACAAGTTCACAAATAAAACACTTTTACGATCAGCGGCATAAAACTAAGCGATGTTTACATCGGTACGTTACGATTATTTGTACGACGACGTCCATTGCATGCTTAAATAGAAAGCTTAGCCTTTAATGCTGTGTTTACGCTGACTTGTACACCGAATGGTTGGAAAGCGTCGTATTTTTTCGTTTTATTGTGGAGTATGTATGAGTTAGCGTGGTTTAGCAATGAGTTTTTCAACTGGAATTGTTGGTGGCAAGTCTTTACCCTATGTTGTAGTCAGCTTTTAGTGTACCTCTGATGGTCACAGGACAGACGAACAAATGACTCGTAATTCTAATAACTGTCATCCGTCCGTATAAGTTAAATAAAAGAAAGAGAATACCATTATTTATGGTAAACATGACGCAGAGGTAGACCACGCAAAGCTTTTCAACAAAAACTACCGACTACCAAAAACAAAAGACTACAATGTAAAAAATAAAGCAGTATTTTTTCAGTGTGAGAATGCGACGGAGTCATACAGAACGTCTAGCTCCATCTCTTTCTCACTGTGAAGTATTATTAAAAAAATACAAGTTTAGGTAACAAAAAAAATATATGTACAGACGCCAACATATCAAGCTATCTCTAACTGTCCAATTTTCCCAATTGAAAATGAACCTTATACGCTTGTTCCTACGCTTGAAATTCGACAAATTGGGGTAAATTGTTGTGCTGGCGACTGTACAAGGATTCCAGCGCAAAAGACCAACATGTACTTACGTAGACAAATTGTTCTTAGTTCTATCTAATCACTTGAGGTGCCCTTAGGTATTCAAGTGTAACTCAACTATTTATCAACAATAAATATCTTGATTAACAATACTATCATGTCAACCAATTACAGTAATTACTTTATAAAGGTCACGAGAAATATTTTAACAAATTCGATTAGGTTAAGTAGATATCATCGATTTTCGCTACACTTGGAAATAGTTTCAAGTACAGTCAGCGAAAAAAAGTTAACCAGAGCAAGACGAATAAGAGAATTAGATTAAACGGTAAACTAAAAGTTTAAATCTTATGACCCTAGTATCGCGAGTATTCGCTACACGAATTTGTTGTGCAAACATTTGTTGCGCGATCTTTTGTTACGCGGCGAACGTTCGCCACGTCGCGCGTATTGAACATAACATATGCAACTAAATAACATAGAGTGACTGCTAACCCGACCTCTAGAACCCAGTTAAGTAACACGAAGCCCCTGGTACGACTGTCAAACTTTCGGGCTTCTGACTACCCGTGCTGTCAAAGATCTACATATTATAAAAATCCTGAGTGATTAGTTCTTTAATGGGTGTATGTTTGCAGTTTTGCAGTTTGCAGTTTATCATGGCATACCAACTTGTTTGCCATACATAATTTTTTTCTTTGTTCCTTTTACATTACATTGTTATACAAATGTGGAAATTTGTAATTGGCAACTGTCAATTGTTAATTTGTTTCTTACTATTTAAGTGTATTAGTCCGTAAGCTTTCTTAAAAATTATAAAAATAAAATAATATAATAAAATTATGACAGCTAGACCAACGTTTAACACGTAAATGTGGTCACTAACCGCGAGCATTCGCCTGTAATGTTACGTTACAGATCCGATCATTACATCAGTGAAGAAGGAGAACCGTGTAGTAGTAGTCAGGGAGGTAGTATTGTAACGTAATGCTCGAAATCGTAACGTAATGTTACATTACAGGCGAATGCTCGCGGTGAGGCAACTTAAAGGCGGAGACTGACTTGTACCGTTTGTTTGTAATGTATCATTCGAGGCGATCTTGTTACAATACGGCGAGACAGACTGACTTGTAACGTGTGTTTGTAATGTATCATGACCGGCATACCTGAGACATGTTTCTCAACAGTATGTGATGCTAAGTCAGAGGGCAACATTAAAACTCTGACACCAGGTTAGTCACTAACCACACGAAAAGAAGAGAAGAATGTATCATTCGAACTCTTGGCTCAAGTGTGCTCCATCCATAACGCTCAAATGGATTTGCGAAAAAACCGACGGTCACGTGGAGCACACGCCGCGAATGATACATTACAACGTTACAAGTCAGTCTTAGATTTCTGTTACACGAACGCGATACATTACACCCAAATGTTACGAGTCAATCTCCACCTGACGCAAACAAATGTTTTTCTATTGTGTCTGCTGCGTGGTAGTCAATGACATAACGAGCTTCAGACATGTTTACGGTCCGACTTATTGATATCCCCTACTGTACACTGTCGTGACATATAATGGGACCTATCACGATCAAACAGCGCGGTAACAATATATTATTTAACAGCTTCGAAATGCCATGCGCATCCGTAACTAGCTTACTTAACTTAAATGGTATTAAAAAGGCTACTTTGTATCATTCGTTTGAAGTCATTTTTTAATGGTTTTTATTCACTATTTGTACTAGGGATATTAGCAGTAATAGCCTAATGGTGTGAGCGTCAGACTGCCAAGTCATAGGTCTCGAATTCGGACCCAAGACACACACCTCTGATTTTTCTGATTCATGTGCGTGTTGTATAATTATCACATGCTTTAAAATCAATGAAGAAAAACATCGTGAGGAGACAAAGATAGACAAAATCAAACTGGTTGCTAAGTAAATTAGGTAATAATTTATTATTTGTAAAATACTATTTTAACATATATAAATAACTTCTCACACATTGATTGATTTATTATTATTAACTTTTAGAATGTTTGTAAATATGTGAGCACCATGTACTTATGACATACTTAAGTTTACCTGCCAATACTATATGTGTTTTTCTTTTCACCTTTTGTGGTGTAGTGTTTTTATTCTGTGTGCATCGTCTATACATATAATGTTATAATTCATGTATGTACAAAACATTGTAAAACATTTTAAAAGAGTAACGGTGGAGTTTCTTGCCCATTCTTCTCCACACGAAACTACCTTTGGAAGGGGCGACTAGAATCAATACTATTTCTTGTTCATTTTGACGTTCAAAAGTGCCTTACTTGTGCCTATTTGAAATAAATGATTTGACTTTGAGGAAAACTGACATGCCTAAGAGATATTTTTCAACAGCATGTGAAGCTTAGCCAGAGGCCCTTGGGGAGCTTAAAACTCTAACACGAAAAAGAAGAAGACAAGGAAACTATGTATAAGGCCCATCAGTGTTGGCTTAGTGGTATCGCCATCCCCGACTTACTGAGTTTCAGGTCGTGACTCCGAACCCAGACAGGCACTTTACTTTGTGTATTTAATTTCATCACCACTGCTCTCAAAACGGTCAAGGAAAACATCGTGAGGAAACTAGCATAAACTAGAACTTTTAATTCGAAGACATGTAACATTCGCCAAAACAGGGCCCCGCGTAGTGGATTATGGCCCACTCCCTCTCACAGAGAGAAGGATTTGGTCTTACTAATAAACGTATTATATTAGGAGAATAGTTACACACCGATTTCTCTCTTTCATTCGTCAGATTATTTTTTTCTTTCTCTTTTCTACCGATATAATACGTTTCGTAAGTTAAGATATTAATAATAATATGTACAAGAACGAGTATATTACGGGAGGAAAAAGAATTACAGAGATTCTAAAAATTTGTCAATATCGGTGTCAACAGGAAAAGTTCCCAAACGACTGGCAGCATTGCCACGTTGTATGGGAATGCTGATTCTTTGACCAAAGAATAGGCCAGCCTTCTGGTCACGTGAAGAGTCGACCAACCGCTTGGTGATGTCTCGAAAAACAAAGTGGGCACTCGGACCCATAGCCCTAGTGTTTCATCCCCAAACGGCTCAAACATTTACAATATGTCGTAATAGGATTGGCGTCTTACTAGTTCTATGTATGATAAAGAACTCATCATCGTATCCGGTGACAGCGACCTTGACTAAAGTATCTTTCTTTCGCGTAGTCTCTCATGAATTCTATGAACACCTGTCCCTTTCTCGTCATTTCGAAATACATCTAACTTTGCTAAACATCTATTGACTAATCACCGAACTAGTTTCATTACAAAACTGAATCCCTATCATGACTGAATGGTTTGTTGTACACTACCGTAATGACACGGAGTAACATATAAATAGAGTGCTAGGTAATCCTAGCACTGTGTGTCTACACAACCAGCTGTGTAGCTGGCTGGCCGTAGCTGCACAAACGCAGTTTTATAAGAATATATTAGTTACATATTTGCAAATTAACAAGGTAGTTCATGGGCTAACAGTCCAGTGTAAAAGACAAGGTTAGTGCGGAATATACACGCATATTGTGGTGGTTATTTATGTGACGTAAGACGCCTATTTATATTATATTATTGGCCCACTGCAGGGCAAAGGTCTCATACCAAGATGGCACGTGCATTGATCAACACTCTTTCTCAAAGCAGGTTAGCGATTTCAGACTTATATTAACTATAAACCTAGATTGGTGACGAGGCTAGTGCCTATGATTTGGCAGTCCGACGGTCACACTATTAGGCTATAACTGCTATTATGGTGATGAACGCAAATGACTCAATTCAATTTATTCACGCCATGATCAAGGCAAAAGTTTCATCGTACCTCACGTTACAACTCCATTCACTAATTACTCAATGCCAAAACTTAGTTTTGTATTTATACAATCATTCGCTTTGATAAACACGGGCGGCCTGTTCGATAGTTTGTATTAAAGTACAAACAAGTCTTCCATATTAGTTACATTGATAGATGTTACTCGATGTTTTCATGTTGATTCTGAGTTATTGATCTGTTTGTATTTTTGCTCTATCGCTCCGTGCGGATAGAAACGGTGTTGTTATAATTATTTTGATGTTTGGTTATGAAAATTGTCTTGCAGTTAACCTTGTGGAAGGTTACTCCAAGGAGTTGAAGTGTAGCTTATAGTAAAAGTCTAGTAGGAGATAATTCCATAGACTCCCAAACTGCCCCTTCATTTTTTTTACAGCTGCTACTTCAAATGTAACATGCAATAGGGATGATGAGTAAAATTAATTTTTTAGTCAGTCAGCTAGCTTATTAAAAAATAATAGACACGCATTTTTCTTTTTTCACGTTATCAAAAAGATTACGTCGTGTTATACATTGTGTTAAAATGTGGCATGACGTCACTCCTATTTAGATTTAATACTGAGTCAACGTCACCACGTTGCGCGCGCCCCACTCCCCAACTTTAATGTGTTTTATCTAAGTATTTTTATGTTAATAAAAAATACGTTTCTAATATTTGTTTATTAACTGGCTGACGGACTAAATACATAATCCCAGCTGGACAAATAACTACTTAAAGCAGTGACGAACTCTTTTACAAGGAGTGGTACTACCCACGAAGTATTTACTCCGTGGTATTACCACTCCAGTCTATCTATACAACGCGAACGTGGCGTTACAATCGTGACATTAATTTAACACACGAGTAGGGCTAGTGCCCATTAATCACCTAAATGTTGATAGGTTAAAATAAATCGCAAATTGAAACAAAGAAAATCAAACAAACTAAGTAATAAAATCGATTCGCCTACTTTTTGCAGTTGTTTCATCCTAATAGTATTGTTTATTCGTTTTAATTTCATATATGCAAATGACCGCTGCGCGACAGTTCTTTATGTACAAGATGCTGTAAGATACTATTTTCTAACATTTTAAATATAAATAAATCCGTAAATAATAACGTTTTATGGAAATATAATGTCTCCATGAAACGAAAATGTGTAAACGTATAATAATACCTATGTGTTAAATTAATGTCACCATTGCAGCGCCATGTGGTATATAAAAATGAATTGCTGTTCGTTAGTCTCGTTAAAACTCAGAAACGGCTTGACCGATTTGTTTTTTTTATTTTGTTTGCTATAACACAGGGTGGTTTGAAAGGAAAAGAGGTAGGTAGGTGAGTAGGTCGGGTAGGTAGAGTAGGTAGGGTAGGTTGGCTGCTGCGCCATAGATAAGTACTTCTACCCGCGCGAAGCCGGGCCGGGTAAAGCTAGTCTCCAATAAAGAAAATAAGACCCTTTTATTTACTTACCCGACGACATCACAAAGTGTCCTTATGTAAAGCCGTAAGTGTGAACGCTTTACTGTTCAATGTTCAATCAGCAAATGAAACAAAAGGAAAGTATTGTCTCAATCACTTATCGTAAGCACAATCATAGTGAAAAGCTTTGAAATTGACGAGAATTTTATGAAATTGTAGTGTTTTTGCGGTTCGTATTGGTATTATTAAAAAAAAATGAACATTTCCAAACGCAAAGTATTTATTTGAAATAAACCAAACATATGCGAAATACAGCAGCACGTTAAGCCGTTGGTCCCGGCTGTGATTTGTGCATCTTTGACAGTCGTTACGGGTCGTCAGAAGCCCGAGAATCTGACAGCTAGTCTTACCAAGGGGTATCGTATTGCCCTGTTACTGGGTTGCGGAGGTCAGATAGGCAGTAGCTCCATGTAAAACACTGGTATTCAGCTGAATCCGATTAGACTGGAAGCCGACCCCAACATAGTTGGGAAAAGGCTAGGCAGATGATGATGCGATGTACAGCTCTGCTCATCCCTTCAGGGAAATAATGCGTGATGTTATACATAAATGCAACTATTCATAAACTAATCTAGAGCCAAAGATAAATACAATAGAATGATGCCCAATGAGCTCTTACCCATTTTTTTCCCTTTCAATACTTGTAGTACTATAATATAGTGAAGTATGGATGTATCCATACTTCACTATATTCTAGTATAAAGCAATCGCTTTGCGCGTCTGTCCTAATGTCTGTAAAACTTAGATCTTTAAATCTACACAACGGATTTTGATGCAATTTTTTTTAAAAGATAGAGTGATTCAAGAGGAAGGTTTATGTGTATAATTTGTCGATATATTATGCGGGTGAAGCCGCGGGCGGAAGCTAATATATCATAAATTCAAAATTAACTTTGTCTGTCTGTACGTTACATTTTCACGCCTAAACCACTTGGCAGTGGCAATTTGGCAGAGAGATAGATTGCATCCCGAGAAAGGACATAGGCTACTTTTGTCTCAAAAATATCCCTAAAGGGGGTATATAGGGGATGAGAATTGGTTTGGGAAACTTGTTATTTCTTGTTTTAGCCCGCCCGATATTGTTCACGCAGATAATGTTGCGGGCTATAGCTAGTAACATATACCAGGGTGTAAACGTGAAAAAAAAATCTGCTGTTCTATACATTATGGTGGCATAACTCGTCTAAATTAAATTTCACCCTGTATATCCGTTTTAGGTTGTATAATATATAAGCTCCCATTAAAAAAGATGGACAAACTTTTAGAAATCATTCAGACCACCAAAATAAGGACAATGGTAAAAAAAAACTTCATGAGATACTTACAAGAAGTGTGCAAGTACCTACCCATAATATATGCGTTTATTATAGTGTGCCGCAATTTATTATTTAAGGTCAAAATAAAATCACTTCAATCAATTTTTTTTTTGCCTGGATAGCTTTGGTTAGACGTACGGAACGCTGTGTTAAAATTTGTCCATCTCTTTTAATGGGTCCTTATAGTATGAAAGTTCAATGAAATATCTAACTTTAAGCCCCAACCAACTACCCCACATCTTCCCGCTTGAACAAGAGGCGAAATCTTTCGGGTCTGTTATCAGAATTAGTTAGTTAGAACCGGGACCTTAGGCTTAAGTCCTATTGTCTAGTTCTTGGCGCAGATTAATTACCCCGCGGTAGGGCCATGCGGGTAGCTACGTCTTTAGTTCCAGGAGGCGTATTACGGAGATTCTGAAAGTCGTTGTACCTTAGTTAAAACATTGGCTGGTTTGGAATCTCAATAGATCGGGGGTCGTCCACGTTGTACGAGTTGTAGTGGTGTCCCAGTGCACCCTTACATCCCTGAAGGAGAAGGGAGCCCCGAGGCAGGCAAAGAACAGGGAGTCCAGAAGTGGCCAACGCTGGATGGGTCGCGAATTTTCTCGCGGCTCACCCGTCAAAGCGAAATTCACAGGCGAAGTTTTTAGTAGTTGCAGGCCCCCTATACAACTACTACCAACTAACCAACGTTTTCTGTACTGACAGTATGCGTTAGGCATTTTCTTCGCTCAATAAAAAAAATAAAAAAGGGTTGTGTCACCTCATATTTATTTGCTTTGAAAATCCAGCACCTTAATTATGAAGGGGCCCGTTAGGGCCGAAGCCTGCCGGGTAAGCGGGATTGTCCGAAAGGTTACCGCTACCACGGAACATAAAGGGCTAAGGAAGGAACATGGCTGGGTTTTAGTCAGTAAGAGTCTGACACTCCCTTGCGCACCCAGAGCGAGAGGAGTCAATTAATAATTTCACAACCTCAAAAAAAAATACACACCCTCAAAAAAATAACAATAGTAATACATTTTGTAACGTATTACTATTGTTATATTATTGGACTGTCTTGTTGGTCTAGTTGTAGCAAGCGCTACTGCTGAGCATGACTCTTGTGTCTTGGGTTCGACTCCGAGGTCGGGCCAAATGTTATTGTGATTTTCTATTTGTAATTTCTCACTAGCTGCAGCAGTAGGTGTCTGGATCTTAAAAAAAATGGGGGACGTATCAGGTTAACTCGCAAAATTCAATCTTACGTTTTTTCAATTTGAGTGTCAGTGTCAAATTGTGCGTATTTACAAAATTATAATAATTAGAATCATGAAGACAACAAATTCGGTAATACTCAATTCGTTTGATGCTTACCGAAGTGTGGTTACAAAGTTATTAGATTAACAAACAGACAAACTCGCATCAATAATCCTAAGACGGCATCAGGCAAACTTTAATCCCTCGTCAACCAAAGAAGCGATCAAAATGATTGGTGCAGACAATCCAAGTCGTGGAATAACCATCGGCATCGGTCATAGCCGATCCCTGTCTGTAAACGATCTTGAAGACAGAAAAATTATATTGTGGTGACATCTATCCAGCCACATAGGAGTTTTGCGAGCATAATGCATGGAACAGCAGATTTTTTTTTGCAGCAGTTTTGTTTCCATCGCGAAAGTTGTTCATAATGATGAGTACAATGATCCCCTATGAAAATAATGCCCATGAATTCAATTTCACCCTGTATAGCTGACTAGCTTATGCCAGCGGATTCAACGGCGTGGATGTCAGAAATAATCCCATGGAAACCGTACATTTTTTACATTACACACAATCCTATAGTGATTTTTATTTAGTTGTCTCATTTGGTAAACAAATGTCGCGACTAATATTAAAATTTCTAGGTAATGTATGTGTCTCTGAAGCATTTTTTTTAAATAATTCATGCCTTAAGTGTATTATTCAAAGTTCAAGACGTTCATGCTTAACTCAAAGTGATATTATTGATACGAAAAGTCAGAATTTTCGTCCCGTGTTTGTTTACCAAATTGGACACTGTAAAAGAAATACACTATATATCTGTGCTAAATAAATCTTCAAGATCCGTTCTGTAGTCTTTGCGTGATAGAACAACGAACACCTATCCTCAAAAACTTTCACGTTTATAAATTATTATAAAGTAAGATTTTGGCAGCTTTCAATTTGGATACTACCATTGCAGGTGACGTACTGCCTTTTTTGCCTACCTACCTGCCTGCTTACCTACTGGGTGCTAATTTGGTATGCATGTGACCTTCAGACTGTTTGTACTAAAATCTTTTTATAAATCTACAAAGTTTCCACTGTTTGGCGACGAAATTTCAGCGTATCATATGATTAGTTGACTACTTTATTTTAATACAATCGACCCAATGTATCTTTTACAGTGTCTAATAGCCAAACAGTAAAGCCTTTTTGAACATCATGTGATAATTGGCTACTTTATTTTAATACAATCCACCTAATTGATATTTTACAGTATCTAATAGACAAACAGCAAAGCCTTTTTGAAATTGTGTGAACTGCGCCTAAGCCTGTCAGATTAGATCGCTGCTTTAAAGGCCCAGAACTAAGCGAAAACAAATTATTTCCGTACAATATTATCTCGTCCATGTTTTGCGGTTGTTTATCAAAACCGCAGTAGGAGACAAGACCCTAATCTTATCTCAAGACGAAATACTCGATTGTTTGTCAAAGGAGGCTTTATATCTGTTTGTGAGGACTTCGTTTTTATTCGATTCGTCTTAGTTTGTTATTGGATAAAGATGTTTGATCTTTCGCTTACAATGCTGTCATATTTTATGATAAATCTCCTTTCAATCAAAAGACTCCTTTCTTATTCTTTTGTTAAGTAATTTTGGAAAGGCGTAGGAAAATTTCTGGGGAGCTTGTGGACCATTTACATGCAAATCTGCTGAGCCTAAACATAGGAGGGTAAAACAACGCATTCTGCTTTCCTCTTTCAGATGAGCCAGCAAATTATAATACGATCCGGTAAATCGTGTGAAGTGTTGTCAGTATTTTGTCTGTGGTCCATCCATTGTCCATGGTCGAGATACTAATTGTCAATGGTTTTAATTTTTCTGAATACGAGGTTTTTAGCTGCTTTTGCACGGGTGTATTTAACGACTTTTTAGTTTCTTTTTAGAAATGTGCGTTTTGTTTATGCAAGATTTTTTTTTGTTTCTTTCTTCTTCTTTCAAGAGAGTACACGTTTTTTTTAATAGTCGGGAATATACTACAATGTTATTTGGTAGGATGTTTTGCTGATTATCTACCTTTGCAAAACTATGCATGAAAAGATCCTCCATGATGGAATCCCCCAAATCCATGACAAATAAAACCAAGGATCACTCAAAACAGGCTCAGATTGGGGAAATCTCGACAGTTTCCTCCCCTCGCATTCACCGTTTACCGTCGCCAAATTCCCGTAATACGTATCCGACGATATCAAGTCGCTCTTTATCTACAAAAGTTGGCCTTTTGTCTCCGGAGTTTAATTTTATCAGTACCAACTTTCGACAACTAACCGGCGAGCGATTTGGGAGTTACTCCCGAGTTATTGGACCTTCTCGATGTTCTAGTGCTTTCGATTCGAGATAAAAAGTTCCGATTTTCGATTTTGAATAGGGGTGATTAAATTAATTTGGGTATATAAACTTTTTTCTGTAAAACTTAATACGATTTTAAGAGAGCTAAAGCGCCAGATAGACCAGTGCTGAAGTCTTTGAAAATGGTAAAAAGTGAAAAGAAAATATACTAGGATGAAATGAAACCCATTGGAAAAGAAAGACAGTATCTCAAAAATTAAAGGAAAAATAATTTACGCACCCCCATCCACTTCCAGACCTTTGATAGGTCTAAGAGTTTACTTTATTTTTTATGTTTCTATGAGTGTGTTAGGTTTATTTTGTGATCTTCTTGTGCAAGTACCAATAAATATACTTTTTCTTTCTTTCTTTAATTCAGATGCCGTAAAAAAAAGTCTTGCCTGTATAATGCCATTTATAAAATAACTTTGTAGTTCAATTACCCAGAGGCCTATTTTCATCTCGAAAGAATGCATGGTTCCCGTGAGAAAATATCCGACATAAACGCGACCAAAGCTGCTGGTAAAAGCTAGTAAAAATAAAATGTACCAACCGCATTGAGAACCTTTTTGAAGTCTGTTAAAAATCAGTTCTCACTCACAACAGAACAAAAAACAACAAATTCAAATACTAGAATCGCACTCTCAAACTAGGAAGTAAATAAATCAGTTGCACCCAGCCAAAGTTTGCCGACCAATGAGTAGTGATCAATTAACGGAGACCAGCAAAAACTGTGAACTTGTGGACGCAGTTTCTGATTGAGTGTGAAGTCTCCTAGCTGATTCTGACGCCCTGGTAGACACAGGAGCGGCTCTCGTTTTTTACAATTACAGATTTGCATTTATAACCGTTTAAGTAGTGAGAAGTACCACTAAGTATTAATAAACGCGCTTCGAGGTTCTAATCCAGTATTTTCCTATCTATATTGTATAGGTAAATATATTGTATACCTACATATCTGCCCTGACTGATTCTGACACTACTGGGGCATTTTTTTTTTTGGAGATTGTGATGCCCTTTGATTTTTTTTTTCTTCCTGTTATATACTTGTACATAGTTATTAATAAAGTCACCTTTATTTAATTTTTTATTTTATCCCTTACGGAGAGAGAACAGGTTGTAAATTTCATAGGAGAAGATTTTACAGCGTGAATTGATTAACCTCCTTTTTTATTTTGGGCCCACGTGAGCGAAGCCTCAGGCAGCACACACAGTGATAAATCCTTTCCGTGGAAACCAGAAAAAAAATACTTAACCTTTTAAAACATACCTTAACTTTTCGTATCCAGAAATAGAGTTGAAACCAATTCCAGGAATACAGAAGCTGTTCCATTTAGGAGCAATTAGAGTTTTTCCATTAAATCTTATATGGTCTCGTTTCGTTTTAAATTGAGTGGCGCAGACGACGCCGATTCTCTATCTATGTCAATGAATGAATTTGTAGCTAGTTAATTTTCTTGTTCGTCGTTGGAAGTTTGGATGTTCGAAGGGATCGTATCGGATGAGCATTCTAAATTATTATGATAAACATTTTATGTTATAGGTTGTCTTATAGTCTCGAAATGTCCTGGCCCGAGAGCGCCTCCAACGTAGAACTGTTGGAGAATAGCACGAGAGCCCGATCAACTGCCTGATCAAGCCTCGCAAGTGGATATGCATTGCCAATCACATACCCAAGCAAGCTATGGACTGGAATCCCCGAGGGAAAAGAAAGTGTTACCGTCCCCGTTAAACCTGTCATCGCACCGTGTTGGCAGAAGCAGTGAGCATCGGAATGACATGGAGCAAGGTGAACCCAAAAGCTTAAGAGCGATCGCGATGGAGGGCAGGACAGAGGGCATAGGACATTAAGAAATGTTATGGGAGGAAAACGGGCAGCCCACCTTTTAGATCTTTACCTTCAATTACCAGAGACATAAGTACAGGTGCGTTGAAATCCCACATACAATACTAAAGTGGGTTTAAAGAACTTTATTTTTTTCATAAGAACATAGTTCACTTAAAATGAGATTCACAAAAATATCTTTCATATTGTTACAAGTAAATAATTTTATAAATATTTCACAATCTTCTCAGCAGCATCTCATTAGAAATAGTGAATGTAAATATACGATTTTAGTTTTTTTTTGTAAATGTTTAAATTGTCAGATATTTTTATGTCATTAGGCAGGCTGTTGTAAAGTTTTATTCCCTCAAACAGTATGTTTTTAAAGTGTGTCCTGAAAACCCATAAATCGTGGTGAATAGGGGTCCAGGAGCGAATTGGGATGAAACTATAAAATGGATTCCATAATCACAAAAATATTTAAATATATAAAGTGACTGGTAATTACTGACCGATATTATTTAAACACGTGATTGTACTCATGATTACAATCAACTTTCCCAAAGATACTTTTTTTGTATACTCAATATTTTGATCTAAAATAAGTTACACAAGAACATGCTTTATAAAATAAGTTACACAAGAACATGCTTTATAAAATAAGTTACACAAGAACATGCTTTATAAAATAAGTTACACAAGAACATGCTTTATAAAATAAGTTACACAAGAACATGCTTTATAAAATAAGTTACACAAGAACATGCTTTATAAAATAAGTTACACAAGAACATGCTTTATAAAATAAGTTACACAAGAACATGCTTTATAAAATAAGTTACACAAGAACATGCTTTATAAAATAAGTTACACAAGAACATGCTTTATAAAATAAGTTACACAAGAACATGCTTTATAAAATAAGTTACACAAGAACATGCTTTATAAAATAAGTTACACAAGAACATGCTTTATAAAATAAGTTACACAAGAACATGCTTTATAAAATAAGTTACACAAGAACATGCTTTATAAAATAAGTTACACAAGAACATGCTTTATAAAATAAGTTACACAAGAACATGCTTTATAAAATAAGTTACACAAGAACATGCTTTATAAAATAAGTTACACAAGAACATGCTTTATAAAATTTTTCTGCTCCCGCGCGGTTTCACCCTTGCTCGGCTCCTATTTGTCCTAGAGTGATGTTACATATCCTATAGCCTTCCTCGATAAATGGACTATCCAACACAAAAATATTTTTTCAATTCGGACCAGTAGTTCCAGAGATTACCGCTTTATAATGTTAGTATAGATAAAAAGGTTTTTTTTTAAATTATTTTCATAAAAAGTACCATATCCAACCTACATGGAGCTATGGTCTCCTTGCATAAGGTCGAAAGTGCTCGGCGTCGGTAATTAGAGTTTCACTACACAGTTCGCTACTTTGTCGCTTCGTCTCAACATTTTTACAATGTGCTCTGTTATATTTACCTTTTAATTAAAATAGTTATGCCGCAATTAATGGCAGATGCTGGTTTACTTTGTAAAATGTAGGACTGTGCAGTGAAAGATGGTTGTTATACTATTTATTCAATGTGCCTAGCCTTTTCCCAACTCTGTAGGGGTCAACTTCCAGTCCAACCAGATGCAGCTGAATACCAATATTTTACATGAAGCGACTGCCTATCTGACCTCCACAACCCAGCTGGGTACTACAATATCCCTTGGTAAGACTGGTTGTCATATTTTCGGGCTTATGACGACCCATAACGACTCTCAAAGATGCACAAATGAAAGCCGGGACTAACGGCTTATCGTGCTTTCTGAGGCACGGAGGAGTCTTGGTATGTAAAGATGGTCACCCATCCACGGCCAACCCCGGCAAGCGTAGCTTAATTTGATGGTTCGACCAGTGCGGCTGTTATTACTTAACAACGAGCTCCTCTACTATTAATTACGGGTTTGTAATGGTTCTTCACTGAAAGGCCTTCTCTCTAAACCCACATTAGGCTGCCTCTTTTCAGGCGGAAGGAAACGCCCGGGTGTCACCACTGCGAGCGGTGACACAGTAGAGCATACGGTGCAAACCTGCCCCGCTTGGGCACCGCCGTGTCCTCATAGAGGCGATCGGTGGCGGCGACCTCTCGCGCCCGGCCCTGGTGCAAGCCATGGTCCGGGGCGAGAGGGAGTGGGAGGCAGTCACCTCCTGCTGCGAAAAAGTCATGCTCGCAAAGGAGGTGGCGGGATGGGAGAGAGAAAGGTCCTCCCGTCCCAGCCGCCGCGGGAGACGCCCCGGGCGCCGGGAGCCACGTGACGACTCCCGGCCACCGTAGGCGCGGGCCTGCGAACGGTGAGTAATGGGTGACTCACCGTCCGATCAGCACCAGACCCGTGCCGTACGGCGCGTATATGTTCCACGCGCGCCTCAAAGAGATGTCAGCATATGAAGGGCCCCTCAGGGCCAAGCCTGCCGGGTAAGCGGGATTGTCCGAAAGGGTTACCGCTACCCCGGAACATAAAGGGCTACGGAAGGAACATGGATGGGTTTTAGTCAGTAAGAGTCTGACACTCCCTTCCGCTCCACCCAGAGCGGGAGCAGTCATTGGATAATTTCGCAGCCTTAAAAAAAAAAAAAGGCTGCCTCTTTTCGTACAGAGAAGGTTCGAGTGATGGTTTTTTTATTTCAGATCATGAATGAGTCCATTTTTCCTCATAATGATTTTCTACACCATCAATCAATATCTCGCAGATGAAGTTAGAAAGTACATATGGGACCACATGGCTAAGTAATAACAGACGCTCTGGACAATCCATCAGGTTAAGCTACGCTTGTCGATGCTGGTCCATGACCATTTTACATACAGTGATTCCTCCGATGTCATCGTGGATCTTTGACAGAAGCCCAAAAGTCTGACAGCCAGTATTACCAAGAGGTATCTTATTACCCAGTTACTATGTACCAGTAATTGGGTATTTGAAAGGGTAGTCAATAACGTAATTTTTATGAACTGTCAAAACGCGGAATTTGTACGTGGTTTCTATGAAATTATAACAATGTGACGACACAGATTTTCGGGATCAAATAGAATACTTATTTACATTAAATGCAATTTTATAATTATATCTTCGCATTATATTTAATTTTTATACGGTGACGGAAGTTTTTAAGACGAGCGGACTCTTATCTATATGATTTCATATTTTATTTTTAACCGATTCAAATAGTCAATTACCAGTATTTTACTATGCAAAATACTGGTATTCAGCGGCATCAGGCTAGACAGATTGATTAATTTTTGTCCTTAGAAGACTCTTAAAAGATGAAAATTAGGAAAGTTTTAGGAATTATCGGATTTTAGCCGAATGACGCCACTTCGACTGAATATAATACCTACTAAATACAAAAAAGAAAACAAATTGATATTTAAGACCATAAATTATTTAATAATCTCTATAATTTTAAAATTGCTAATCATCCCGTCAGTCTAGACGACCTTAAAGCCAGTTTATTAGTAGCCTTATCAACACTTAAGCCTAGCTCGTCCGCAACTTTTTTAATTCTAGCAGCATTATTCAACATTCATGCATATCTATGGCACAGTAAAAGGCCAACTTTTCAGCTTAAAAGTCGAACCAATTTTAATCGACGCTTTCGTCGGTCGATTTGTTCAAAATCGATTCTAAATTTTGCGAAGCTTTGGCTGTATTTTCGGTATGCTGAGGCCATGCAAAAGTTCACGAAAATAATATGATAACGTTCCCACTGCTGGCACACAGGATTCCTCTCTATGAGAAGGAGTGGACCGAAATTCATCTCGCGGGCTCAAAGCGGATTGGTGGATGGCTATAATTATTGTAATAATAATATGATTAGGTCAGAGATAAATTTACTAGCCAATAGAAACACTACGTAAATTCGCTATGTAATGATTAAACGATTTAAATAGCGTACAATAGACTAATGGGTAAGAATCCCTACTATTGTATTATTGGATTTATTTTAGATGTAAGATTAGCTAATTCATGAAGGCTTCCTCTTTCCTACTAATTTTTGCTGTGCCCGACAGGGTCCATAATGATCAAAATTTTTAATTTACCACCTAAGTATACATTGTGGAATGCAAATAAAATTTGAGTATTTGAGTTATAATTATGTCCAAAGACGCGCGAGCCGAGCAAGCGGAGCAAGCAGTGCCTCCGCAGCAGCCGGCGAGCGCTACTTCCGAAGGATAGGCTGTGAAAGAGCTAATTAAGCTAGTTGGATGCAACTTAATGTATAAACTCTCATTGAACAGTTGGTTCCAAACCATACATTTACTCTTCTAAAACAAACCTTAAGAACTTTCATTACTAACCTCAACTGGCTATAGTTGAACCAACTAAAATAGTCCAGTTTATTCTGATGAATAATTATTTTCGTCTTCATTTCAGCCGAAAGTCATTCACTGTTGGACATAGGCCTCTCCCAAGCACTGCCAATTCGACCGTTTCTGTACTTCCCAAATCCTAGAGGCTTTACAAGGTGATAGGTCTACCTTGTGTGAAGCTGCAACGCCTATTGGTATACGGTCGCCACTCCAGGACCACCGGCCATTGGCCATCTTTTCCACGAGCAAAACTCCTAACCTAATAAATTATCCCGAAAGCAAATTAGATTCGCGAACATTGTGTAACTGTCCAAATTTAACCGAGACGCCATCAATTAAGCCTTGAGTTAACTGTTGTAGTTTAATTTCTCTAACGGTTAAGTTTTAGATTGATTGCCCTTGTATAATTTAACATAAGAACTACAATAACTTTCATAATTTATTTTGTGGCGCGGTCCAGTGCTCGGCGGGGAATAGTTTTTAGTTTGTTCTTGTCTGCTGGAAATATTAGCTGGATTTTTCTTTTGTATTTACATTTTTATTATGAAACTAGTTGCTGCCAGCGGCTTCGCCTTCGTAGATGTCGGAAATCATACTACCGGGATAAAAAGTACCCTATGTGTTAATCCAGGTCATAAATTATCTCTGTGCCAAGTTTCATCCAGATCAGTTCAGCCGTTTGAGCGTGAAGTACGGACAAACATACAAACTCACACACACCCACTTACAAACTTTCGTCTTCATCTATACTAATATTATAAAGAGGAAAGATTTGATTTTTTGTTTGTTTGTTTGAAATGAAGAGGCGCCAAAACTACTGGACCGATTTAAAAAAAATCTTTCACCGTTGGAAAGTTTAGTTTTCTAGGAGTAACATACGCTACTTTTTATCCCGGGAAAAATAACGGGTCCCACGGAGAGACCACGAGAGTGAAGCCGCGGGCAAAGTGCTAGTAGGTAATATTAGTGTTATGTGTATTATATTAAAACCTATTTAGTCAGGAAAGTTTTATGAATGTGGATGGCTATACGAGTAAGGGAAGACCTAAACACCGATTGATGGTATATGTGAAAGATGATATGGCTAGAAAGGGAGTGAATACCGAGATGACTACTAATAGATAAGTAAGAAGAAAATACATATTGCGCCGACCCCAATTAAATTGGGGTGAGGGCAGGAGAATGATGATATTAATGGTCATTGCAAGGCTCTTGAGTTAGTATAAGCCAGCTACAGTTGACGAAACTCTTGCAAGGTCGCTAAAAATTACACTGATATTTAGGGAATAGTTAGGATCGATACCAGTAGCGTAAAACCAAGTTTGCAGCTTTGAAAGACCTTTGCTGTGTGGTGCTCGATATACCTCGAAGCTAGTCACCCGAATCATTTCGAAAATATACAAAAAAAAATAATTTTTAAGTTCCTATCAAACCGCACTTCAAACATTGACCATATTTTCAAAAAAATTCAAAATCGAGTAACTGCAAGTAAGAAGAGTATCAGGATCTGGGTTCAATTGCCGGGTGGGGCAAAGTATTATTGGGTTTTTCCGTCTGGAATTTTTCAGTGACAGTCTTTATAGAGAGTCTTTATTTGTGTCCGGTTGGTGGCAATAGGCTCGTCCCTATTACAGGGGAGTTGAACATAATTGGCGAAATGTGGGTATACTTTACGTACTCATCCGTTTTACCCTTCGGAGGATACTGGCGAGAAGCTATGTTATTATTTCCCTTTAAAAGGAATAACCCGGACACAAGGGGGCCTAACAAGTGTTAATCGCTTGTCAATTCGATTTCGAAAATTATTGATTTAGCAATTCGTTATCTCAGCGATTCGGGTTGTCAGGAACGCCACTTCTATTTGTACGTGAATCATCATCTGCCTAGCCTCTTCCCAACTACATATGTTGGGGTCGGCTTCCAGTCTAAACGAATGCAGCTCAATATGGTATGTGAATATTGATCCATTTTTTATACACAATTTGTCATTGTCAAGCACTTAGCGATCGAAAACGATTGAACACGTGACATTTCGAAAGCTTATGTCAATTCCATACATTTTGGATTTATCTAATTTCGTTATTGTTAATGAAAATGTGACTGTCTAGGCCACCAGGAATGTCATGACGTCATCAATTTATTTAAACTGTGAACTTCTGTATAGAAAATCTACATGTATTTTCCACTATTTGATCACGACTAAATGGAGCAGAAAGGAATATTAAAGAGCGACCACCAGCGTTTTACGCGCCATTTACTTTCAAACGTTACAAGTCTTAATCCCTTTAGTGGAAACTTCGCGAAATACTGCCAACTGCCAGGATTTAAGAAAAATGTTGCCAAGTAAAAGTTCGGGATCATATTGAAAGTTTTGTTACTTTAATAACTTTAACCCTGAGGGTAACATATATTCTTTACGTTTTTGCTGTTGAGATGAAATTGTGTGACATTTTTATGTTTAATTTTAGGTTAACGAAATTCCAGGCTTTCCATGCGTGTCGTATATAGCATTGGAGCTGGCATTATCATAATCAGTCTGTAATATCCCCACTGCTAGGACACAGGCGTCCTCTTCGTGAGAAACAGTCGGCCATAATCCGCCATGCGGGCCCAGTGCGAGTTGGTGGACGTTACTTGTCTTCAAATTATTGATTTTAGGATGTTTTCGAGAGCAGTGGTGGTAAAATTAAATACAAAGTATAAATTGCCAGGCTGGGTTCGAACTCACGACTTACAACTCGTAATGCATGTATTATAGCTGTTCGTCGATTCTGAAAAAAAATCTCCATGAACTCGCTACGTCACAAGTAAGTATAAAATAACCATACTCGTGACGTCATGCCACATTTTAACTCAATGTATCGACGTAATCTTTTAATTACGGAAAAAAACAGTTTTTTTATAACCCAGCTGACGAACAAGAACTTTTGTCAGTATCCCTATTCTTTCTTTATTTGTGTGGTTAGTGGTAACCTGGTGTCAGAGTTTTTAAGCTGCCCATGGGCCTCTGACTTAGCTTCGCATGCAGAAAAATATATTTCCAGCATGCCGGTTTCTTCACAATGTTATCCCCCTATCCCTATTGTTGATGAGTTATACAATTACCCCGCCGAACCTTATAATCAAAACCCTATATTCAAAGTACTTAAGTATTTTCGTCATACACACGACAGATCAGCCTCCCAATAAAACAGAGCACGCCCCAAAAATCTTATTAAGAGAAAATAACAAAAATCAAGCACATCTCACATTCGAGATGGGATCTTTGAGCTGGGACCTAATTCCGTCGGTGGAATCTCAACGAGGAAGCTACAACGAATCATGTTAATATTTTCCTGCGGGCCTATATATCTCTGCGAGGTTTCAGACACCGATCCCTTGGGCACAGCGGGCATTTCGTATCGCATCCCTACTCTGAGATTGCCCTTAGTTCTCGGACATACAGGTTGGTAGGACGGCTAACTAAATTGCGCAAGATTTTTCTGTAATACCAGAAATTTTCCAACAGGGGTTGTTGATTAGGTGAGCTACTTACTGTGAACGTTGTATGAAGCATTGATTTTAAACGATCTAGAACAAGCGGACTGCGGTCTGTGTCGGGACCGCCGATCATTTTTGTAGGGACCACGAGAACACAGCAAGTTGCAATACAGAGTACGTAATTTGATAAAAATGTATCCCCACATTATCTTTGTTGACGTCAATTCGAAAACGACTGGGCGAAGTAATGAGCGCGAAAGAGTTCGCGGATTGCGAAAGCGTTGATCGTCGCGGTGGGGAACTTCAGGCAGATAGTCCGCAACAAAAATTGACGGTTTTCTCATTGATATGTTTAAAAATACCTTTGTTATTTGCGTAATTACATTTTTGTTTAAAACAATTTTTTTCTATAAAATGTTGTGCGGACCGCGAAGGTCGTTGCACTTCTTAAAACGGACCCCAAGCGAAACTAACTAGTGACCCCTGATCTAGAAAATGGTCTTTGAAATAAGTCTAAGAAATGAAAACGTAGTAAATTTTTATTGAGAAACGATACGGTCAGCGACAGTTTTAAAACTCATCACCTAACCAATTACAGTGAGAGTACCTCATTAAAATATCAGAAAAATTCAAATAGACTTTATCACACGAAAATCACATACATGTAACTTCTCTGCATTCTAATTGAAACAACATAAAAGTCATTGAATCCATTTGCTTACGTAACATCTTCCTCTGCCACAAATTGGCTCAGTCATCTAAAGTTGCTGGGTCTCCTAAACTTCAGTAGGTCCAATTTCGTATCCGCAGATAAGAGCCGTCGAAGAAATTGAAGTAATATCGCCAGTTGTTACTTGTTTGCGGGTAAACACTGAGGGATATCCGCGCGTTCTTTCGAGACGCTCCAAGCCATCTTCATGATGGACTTAGTAATCTTGTGTAGTAGTTGGTAATGCTACAGGATTTTGGGGATTTTCGCCAGATAAACTCCTTTTTTTTGGTCCAACTACGCATTTTAAGAAGACTATGTGCTTACTTGGAGGCGGTTGATGTTTATTTGTTTTTTTTTATGGAGGGTATTTGGGAATTGTATGAGTTGGCGCCCAACATGGGACCTCTTAATTTTGTAATAAGTTTATAATTGATTTGTGTCTGGTGCAAATAGTCTAAGATAAATACAACACAAAGAGAAAAAAAAGGAAGAATAAAAATAAATCTTTATCATAATTAGAGAGAAAATACCGCGAGCAGTTTAACATTTCCTTAATAACTTCAAGGTCATCTGATCTTTCTTAACTGAATGTTACTTATATTTTTTATTTTATTTTTTATAACCCTTTCGTCGTAAAGGGCACAAAGAGCCGGAAGATATTAAAATAATACGCTATTTTACACACAAAAAACAGTGCCCGTAGCTATGAAAAATGTCCAACAAAAAATACTTAAAATACAAATTTATATTTTTCTACGACGTTTCCAGGTTAGTGTCCTGGTTATTTTCTTTGTATCTCTACCGAGATTTTTTTCCTTACTGCAAACGAGAGATAAAAATATATTTTCAATTTTTCTCCAGTTCTTTTCAAAACTCTGACATATGTTTTTAAAGAAAAACCATACTTACATAAGTAATACCTAACTACTTACTATTGAAATCATTATTGCATTAAAATATTAATAAAAAAGAGAAGAAAAATAACATTAAAACTTATTGCTATTAATTCGCATGTTATTTACATACCTAAAAATAAACTTAAATTAAATGACGGTCTAACTAACTATATACAAATAAATACAAAAACCGAAAGGACACTTAGGCGTCAAAGTACTCATCCGCATCGCTGTCTACTACTTACTTATATTTTTAGAAAAATGAATCCAGTTACATTTGCGTCGCGTCCATAATACGAATTCGAAAACCTGTCAAAATTGATTTAAATGTCTGTTTATGCAGAAATTAATAGCGACCCGAATGGTAGGTGGAGTTAGGTCAACGCAAAAAATTCTTTTTAATTTTAGTGTTAGATTGAACGAGGGACACACGTTTTACATTTTCTTCTCTTTTTTAATGTGCCTTTAATTATTGCAATTGGTTAACCGTTTTAATTAAAGTTAAATAAATAAATAAATACTTTCAGGGGTCATAGTACTCATGAAAATGAACAATTTCCACTATAGAACCAACTCTGAAATATGAACAATAAATCTTCTGTTTCATACATTTTGATGAATTATGCGAACATAAAATGTACTGAACAACTGATTTTTTTTCGTGATTTCAGAGTAGGTGCCATAGTCAAAGTTGTTCATTTTCATGTGTACTATACAACCTGAAAGTATGACTCTCGTATATTGTAGTACTTAACTGTTTTTAAGTCTGTGAAGTCATCATTTGTACATTTATCGAAACGCATTCGATACAAAAATATTAAGGTTTCATTGCGTTAACATTTCACGAGAAAACAGGAAGAAACTATTTTCTTAATTGGTCTTCAATTACGAATAACTATTCCTGAATACAAAACTTCCTTCCGAACCTGGGAAGGAAGGTAAGAAAAATAGGTTTTCAGTTTCAATTAATTAATAATTCGTCTGCTCACTCCCGCTGTGAAATGGGTACTGGGTGAAATTTTAATGAGCCTCAACTCGTACCAAGAGCGCAGTATTCCGTAGCGCTTAATGTGATATAATTCCACTAACGGAGTCGTATTTAAATCGGAGAAAATATAGATAGTTGAAGAAATGACGGCAGGTGCAACGGAATTTGACATGGTTGAGATATTAAGTAATGTGGGACTTCTTATAAACTACTTAAATCTATAATAAACTACCTAAAAGCTGGAAGCAATTAAGTGACTTGTCATTCAAAAAGAAAGTTAGACATTTTCTAGTAGTTAAAGCTTATTATAATTTAAATGAGTTTTTAGATGAGAAATTTTGATAGCGATTTATTAATTGATTAAAATGTATTTAATTATTGTAGACATCGATTTCGGAGGGATATTGACTTTTTTATACCTACTATTAATATTTAACAAAAAAAACATAGATTTTATGTCAATTAAAACTTTCCTCAGGAACCTATTTCCCTATATAAAGTCATAACCTTAAAAAGTCCATAAAACCACTTTGTCTCTAAAAATGTAGGTAGTTTCACGAAATAGTCCGTGGAAAGTCTCAGTCCACGCATATTCCACATTTTGTGACTTCCATAAGTCCGCTTTATGTTAGCTGTAAACTTTAAAAACCTTACGCTCTAAAAAGAAAGTAGAGTAAACATCGAGTTAAGAATTTTAAATAGAAAGAAAGAAAAAAAATACGATATTTGCGGCTTTTTTTTTTTCGTGTGGTTAGTGGCTAACCTGGTGCCAGAGTTTTTGTGCTGCCCATGGGACTCTGACTTAGCTTCACATGCTGGAAATATTTCTCAGGCATAACGGCAGGGTAAGCGGGATTGTCCGAAAGGGTTACCGCTACTCCGGAACATAAAGGGCTACGGAAGAAAAATGGATGTGTCCGCTCCACCCAGAGCGGGAGAAGTCATTGGATGATTTCCCAGCCTTAAAAAAAAAGGCATAACGGCAACATAACAAAAAACAAGAAATAAAAAACAAGTTGTGGGGAAATATGCGTCACACTCGTGCAAAACGGCCAACGCTCAGCATAATGCTAAGAACTTAAGAACTAAGAACAACAAAAAGCACGAAATAAGAACTTTTTTGAGATTGTGGAGAATGTAAATGGTTATTTTTAAAGTAATTCACTGTAGCCCGACCACTTAACTGAGACCGTTCCTGAGGTAGCTACGCTGTGCGTAAGAGGCAAGTTGACGAATCCGTGAGCTCGCACGTCGCATCGCCATATCCCTCCCGCACCGTCATGGTCAAGTGTCAATCGCTCCGTGTCGATTCGATTTCGAAAATTGTTGATCGAACATTTCGTTATCTCAGCGATTCGGATTGCCAAGAACGCCACTTGTCAACGCATTTGTATGGGAATATTGATCGAGTTACGTTACACAATTTGACTTAGCGATCGAAAACGATTGATCAGGTGACATTTCGAAAGGTTTTGCCAATTCTTTACATTTCGGATTTATCTAATTTCGCTATCGTTAATGAAAATGTGACTTTGTCAAAGCCCCCAGGACGGTTAAAAAAAAATACGACTATAACTATGTATAATTAATACGCTTTTTTTTTTCAGGCTGGGAAATCATCCAATGACTTCTCTCGCTCTGGGTGGAGCGGAAGGGGGTGTCAGACTCTTACTGACTAAAACCCATCCATGTTCCTTCCTTAGCCCTTTATGTTACGGGGTAGCGGTAACCCTTTCGGACAATCCCGCTTACCCGGCAGGTTTGGCCCTGAGGGGCCCCTTCATATGCTGACATTACTTTGAGACGCGCGTAGAACATATACGCGCCGTCCGGCACGGGCCTGGTGCTGATCGGACGGTGAGTCACCCATTACTCACCGTCCGCAGGCCCGCGCATAATTAATACGCTAAAGTACTAACTACCGGACTAAAAACTTACCTATCTCAATTGATGACCGTCACCGATTTACATCAACGGAGATCCCTAAACTGGAGCTCGAGAAAATGTATGTTTAATGCATCTATATTGGACAAAGTCACTAACGAAATCGGTGCTAAGTAAAAGAGCCTTTTAAGCAAGTACTTGCTAAAGGCAACATGTGAGAAACTCGGGTAGTCTTTGCATAAGCCAAGGTCACACTGTGAGATGGGCTAGCAGAGGTTAAAGTCACTCTTATCTTAATATCACGAGCATAAATACGATAGACTTACGAAATATTTTTTAGCGAACTAGCTTTGCCAGCGACTTCGCTTGCGTGTATGTAGGAAATTATCCATCATATTTTTTTTCGGGATAAAAAGTAGCCGAGGTGGTAATTCAAACTCAAACTCAAACTCAAACTCAAACTCAAACTCGAACTCAAAGTATTTATTTCAAATAAACCAATTACAGGCACTTTTGAATTGTCAAGGTGTCGGTCAGTCAGAGAGATGAAGCTAGTTGCCCATTCCAAAGCAGTAGGTACCTATGGAGAAGAACGGGCAAGAAACTCCATGGACACTCTTTTAAACAAAATATGGTTACAAAATATTGGTTACATAGTTCATATTAGTATTATACATATAGTATATGTGAGAACGATGCATAACGTTAAAAGCATCAGATATAAAATATGTAAAAACTATTCAATAATTAAATTAAAACAAGCCTTAGCCGCTAAGAGATGACCAGTCCCTACTGACAGCGCCCGTTCACGAACATGACGCATATATTAGCACCATTCAGTTCAACCATTTTGAAGGGAGCTAAATAACATGACGCATATATTAGCACCATTCAGTTCAACCATTTTGAAGGGAGCTAAATGATCCAACACACACGCCACCATCAGCGAGACATTAATGTGAGCATGGCATACTCTCAGCCGCCAGGGCACATTCAAGTCAATGAAAGACGTACCCGGTAAATGGTCGCTATAGAGTAGATACATAGTACTCACATATGTGCTAAGCAATTATACAATATTAAGAGATTGAATTTATACAATGCAAAGATGTTTTGTTTTAATGTTGTTGATCTTCCGCAGCTCCAACAGTTTTTAGTAATCTAATCAATTAGTTGATGCGCCCTTGTGGAGCTGGACTAGCATTGACCCAAGCATTTTTATCAGCAATGTAATCTCCCAATTTATAATATGCTTGGCTGCATAGTGTGCGTTTTATACAACATTTAAATTTTGTTTCATTAAGTTCAATCCAGAGTATACTCCCTCACTCCCTCTCGAAGAGGGGAGGCCTGTGTCCCATCAGTGGGGACATTGTAGGCTGATTATAATGTCTCACTGATGGTGATGCGTATGTTGGATCATTTAGCTCCCACCAAAATGGTTGAGCTGAATGGTGCTAATCCATGTGTCATGTTCATGAACGAGCGCCGTCAGTAGGGACTGGTCACCTCTTAGCTGCCACGGCTGTTTTAAAATTAAAATAATTTTGAATTGTTTTTTTAAAACTTGTAATTATGGACGCTTTTATTAAGTTCTGCATCGTTCTCACGTGTAATTTCAACATGAATGATGTAACACAGTTTTTGTAAACATATTTTGATTTAAAAGAGTGTCCATGGAGTTTCTTGCCCGTTCTTCTCCATAGGTACCTACTGCTTTGGAATGGGCAACTAGCTTCATCTTTCTGACTGACCGACCCCTTGACAATTCAAAAGTGCCTGTAATTGGTTTATTTGAAATAAATGCTTTGAGTTTGATTATGCTAAGATACAGAGGTCAGCACATCAAGTCACCCCAATTTGTCAAAATTCTTTAATAGATTATCAATTTTATTACAAAAGTGTAAGGTTCATTTTCAATTGGGATCATTTCAAACGCCAGGACGTCAAACTATCACAAACTGTCAAATTTTCACAATTCAAAATGAACCTTATGCTTTAGAGTGAAGTTGAAAAATCAAACAAAGAAATTTGGCAGATTGGGGTAACTTGATGTGCTGGCCTCTGTAGGTACTATCGGTACTCTTCTACGTAATACGTCGGGAAAAACAAGGCGTGATGTTAAGTTTACTTTCATCTATAAAAAGAATTAATGCATTGTCACGAGATATTTTAAACAAATTTTCAGTTTCAGTTTTACTGATGTTGCGCCCTAACAGACAGGCATAACTCAGCAAAATTCCAGATAAAACCCCAGTGGGGAAAAAGCTTGAAATCTCGCTCTGTTACATAATAAATGCAAAACTGAACTGGATTTAAAAGCGCCTGCATCGTACATCACTCCATTCAACTTGCTACCTAGGGCCAGATGATGGATCGAAAATTATTGCAAAATTAATGTGAAGCCCCACAATATTCCTGAAGACAATATCACTACATAGTATAAAACAAAGTCGCTTTCTCTGTCCCTATATCCCTATGTATGCCTGTAATTGGTTTATTTGAAACTAGCTTCCGCACGCGGCTTCGCCCGCATAATATGTCGACAAATTATACATATAATCTTCCTCTTGAATCACTCTTTCTATTAAAAAAAACCGCACCAAAATCCGTTGGGTAGTTTTAAAGATTTAAGGATACATAGGGATATAGGGACAGAGAAAACGACTTTGTTTTATACTATGTAGTGATAAATGCTTTAGTGTTCGAGTAAAAAAAAACATGGAACAAAATAGACCAAAATTAATCACGAGGACAAGATAGGAACAGTCTGCAGCTGCACGACATGACTGTGGCTAGAAGGCTTCCACTCGTGTTTCTGTAGCAATACACTTATTTTCTTTCTATCCTATTGGTTGATTGACATATTCTCCCAATAATTTTGCAACAATTTTTTCTAAAAAAAAATGACGCATATCCCAGCACAGCTCATTTCTCGCTCATCTTTCGGTAAGGCAGCACCCTATACAATGACCACTTATCGTCAGGTGGGCTTTTTACCTTTTAGCTAAAAATAAATGTTTCCTTTGAGACTAAAAGTATGCCAAGATTACTATGCGAATGCAAAGTTTCGCAGTGTTCCTAAATTATGTGCATTTAGATAATGTAGGAGTACGTGAGAACAGTAATTTAAGCAGACCTACGTACTTTTTGAAATACAGGTAATTTCAGTGTTTTAGATGCATGCTTTTGGAATTAATCAGCGCCATGGTCAGTTGTGGATCTGAATGCAACGGAAGACGAATTGTGATTATAGCGATTACATGTAAAATAATTTTTATTATTGCAATTATTACGCCGTCCGTCAATTATAGTACTTATTAAAAAAGTTTTTAACAAAACGGGCCTTGTAATTACGTTTCAGAGCGTTGTCAAAGGCTGATTTCACCAACGAAAATGAACGCGATCAGCGCTTAAACCACGTTCGAGAGCTGTCAGTGTTATTATTCCATAGAAAATAAAGACATTGACAGTTTTATTGAAAAAACTTGCACTAGTGCGTTAATTATGACAGGACACAAGAATTTTTAAATACACTCAATATTATATATATTACACTACATAATACACTACCACACTTCACGTAAATTCTAAAAACAAATAAGGAAGCAAAACAAAGCAAGCCTTGCCAGCCGTAAAAACTCGATTAGGGGGGGTACACGCTCGCGTGTTGCAAAACCAACTCGAATTGAAAAAGGATTGTTATTATAGACAGTTACTGGTTCCATCGACACGATTGCAGTATCTACAGTACGACCCACCACATTTCTTTAATACTGAAATCTTCGAGAATCTGATCAGCAAAATTTCGACACTCCACCAAATTATAGCTGACTAGCTTTACCCGTGGGTTCTCACGCGTGGAGATTGGAAATTATCCCAAGGGAACGAGGCACGGGCACTATCGAAATAAAAAGTATCGCGGAGTAATGCTCGTGTTTCTTTAACAAAACATACAAGCTTTCATATAACTTGCAATATATGTATGTATAAATCTATGTTTGTTCAGGGGATTCTTGCAACTTAATTTTGAAGCACATAATTATCTTCAACCGATTGCGCTGAAATTTTGTATACCCGTTTGGATAACGATGCATGGTAAGCTGTACTGTGACGTCACTCTAAATTCAACATGGCGGAACACCCAAGATGGTGGACTAGTTACTTTTGATGCACTAATACAATATGCATCTTTTCTTGTGTATTAAACTAGGTTATGGTCTACCAGTGTGCCAAATTTCATTAAAATTCAATCAGCCTTAGGGTATGCGCTAAGGTAGCCCGCGAAATTCAATTTTTCATAGGTTTTTTGCAATTTGCAGCTCAGTGTCCGGTTGTATGTTGATCAAAACAGGCCACGGAATCATCAACACTACTCTCGAATTTAGAATTCCCCTTAAATGTCATGATTTCATGAATAATAATTTCATAAGTCTGCCTAGCCTTTTCCAAACTATGTTGGGGTCGGCTTCCAGTCTAACCGGATCTGAATACCAGTATTTTACATGAAGTGATAGCCAATCTAGTAATTCCGTATGTTTTAATTATTAATTCCGTAGTAATTAGTACTATCTAGAAATTGAAACTACTTAGGGTTATAATATAAACAAACAGCCTCTAGGGCCTTGTATCGCGGATTTTATTGATTTCCCGCCGCGAATCAAAATCGCGGGCAATACAGACAGAGTTACTTTCGCATCTATAATAATTGTATGTATATATAGGTAGTATGGATTGTACCCGTATGTTCGTTCATTCAATCTGTTAAATTAGAATTTCGTTTTATATATCACGTCCAGAAGTTTTGCTGTTGAACATTTTCAATTAAAATCTGTTCGTCCATAGTGCTACGTTATTCGTTTGTTTTTGGTTAGTCAAAGAAAAATATAGAGTTCATGTTTGTCTGTGGCTTGAGGTAGGAAGTAGTTTATCAGACGGCAATGTAATTTGTTTCTGTTCCATAACAGTTGCTTCGGTGATAAATGAGAGTGCAAATGTCGCTTCTGGGTTGTTAACAAATGTTTTATTACGTTTTATAAGCGTCGAGTCTTGGAGGAGCTCGTGGCTAAGTAATAACAGCCGCATGGATCAATCCATCAGGTTAAGCTACGCTTGCCGAGGTTGGTCCGTGGATGGGTGACCATCTTTACATATCGAGACTCCTCCGTGGCTAGGAATGCACGTTAAGCCGCTGGTCCCGGCTGTCATTCGTGGATCTGTGACAGTCGTTACGGGTAGTCAGAAGCCCGAAAGTCTGACAGCCGGTGTTATCAAGGGGTATCGTATTACCCGGTTACTGACTGGTTGGGCAGGTCTGATAGGCAGTTAGACTGGAAGCCGACCCCAACATAGTTGAGAAAAAGTCTAGGCAGATTGACCTGGTTGTAGTTAGCTTAGAATAGATTATTTGAATGACAGCTCTTAAAAGAGATTTATCTGCTGATCGCGGTCAGTTTCACTGGCTTAAATATTATTCTTTATGTTATTTTTTATCCACTAGGTATATGACATTGCCTTACCTTTATCGTATACAATACCAAAATCGATACTTCTGATCAGAATTTTTGAATACAATATCCAACGCCTACCAATTGTCTGGATCTGCAAATTGAAAGCAAGACTTCAAATTAGTGGCAGCGCAAACTATGCGCCTTGTTGCTGCAACAAGACGAGGAGTTGTCCTTTGCGTCTATGTCTCGACGACTTGACACAGAGCTAGCGTTGGCATTTTTAAAGTGTCATTATGACAGACATCATCTGCCTAGCCTTTTCCCAACTATTATTTTACATGGACTGGCGACTGCCTATCTGACCTCTACAACCCAGTAACTGGGCAATACTGGTGAAACTGGCTGTAAGCTTTTCGGGCTTCTGACGACCCGTAACGACTGTCAAAGATGCAAAAATGACAACCGGGACCAACGGCTTAACGTGCTCTCCGAGGCACGGATGAGTCTCGTTATGCAAATATGGTCCCCCATCCACGACCAACCCCGGCAAGCGTGGTTTAACATCATGGATCGACCTGTGCGGCTGTTAGTACTTAAGCCACGAGCGAGGGACATTATGATAGACGTCGTGCATAAAGCCATGAAATGTACGTGTACATCACGCATCTAGTCTCTGCGACTAGCAGCGGGCGGGTGAAAAAGTAGTCAGTGATTGTGACCTGACTTTTGACCCGCCTCCGTAGTGTGCGGATCTTTGATCAAAATAATTATATGAAAATAGTCGGCCAAAGCCGGCCGTTGCTTCTATTCGCCGAGATATACCAATCGCATAGTGAGCGCCATGTCTTAGTATCCCACAACGAATTCAAGCGTTCCAAAATTAAATTCACACCAAAACTTTTTTTTTCCGAAGCTCAAATTCTGAACTCCAAAAAGTTTGAACGGAAAAAAGTCCAATATCAGAGTTTTATTTAGAAAGTTGGTAAGACAGTGGAGTCGTAATTAAGCATCGTGTCGACTCCCCCGCTACAAATCTTCGCCGATAAAGATCTAGTTTAATTGGCCCCTTGTTTTTACACATCTGAGATGGAGCTTTGATATTGAAGAAATAAATTGAAATCTTTTGTTAGTTTGGTTTCAGTAAAGTGCTTTAACATGTGTTTCTTAAAATAATAAGACGGAAAATCAATTACAAGATTCGACCGTTAGTTAAATAGGACTAAAACATACTTAACTGGCAAATGTGATGTTGTTATAAGATGAGATGGCTTAGGTTTGATTAGTTCCCCAGTGCGAAGGACAGTCATGAGGATTTACCAAACAGAAGCAGCAGTGATAGAGGTGTGACCGTCGGATTGCCAAATCATAGGTTTCGAGTTCGAATCCAACCTCTGATTTTACGGATTCATGTGCGAATTGTATACTTATCACTTGCTTAAAAATAGGTGAAGGGAAACATCGTGAGGAAACCAGCATGTGAAGCTAAGTCACAGGCCCATGAGCAGCATAAAAACTATGACACCAGGTGATTTCCCACCCTCAAAAAAAGGGGTAGTTTTTAGTCAGCTAGAGTTTGACAGACCCCTCTGCCTACCATAAGAAATAAGTGTCTATGGATTCCTAAATCTTACTAGTTATATTATTTAAGTATATTGAATTAGGGGCGAGCCTATTGCCATTAACCGGGCACAAATCCAGGCTTTCTGGTGAAGTGTTAAATGTATGGTTAAATTGTTTAAGCAGTTATTATTAAAATACCTATCTGTCAGTGTGTTATTCATGTGCCATTGTCAAACACGTAAGGACTGTCTCAGTCATTGTATGACAAACAGAATTGACAGTTCAACGTGCTCTCTGAGGCACAAAGAGGTATGAATGTCAAAACCACCGCTTCAAGTGTAGCGTGTAAAGGGATGATGGCTAGTTTATTTTTAGTCCCTCAGCTAGATTATTAAAAATATTGGAGACAATTTTTTTTTTCCGAAAGTTTATTTTCAGTCTAAAGATTACGTCTATACATTGAGTTAAGATTTATCATGATGTCACTCCTATGTAGATTTTAAACTGAATTGTGACGTTAATTTAATTTTTTATTTCTCTAGAACCCTCTCCTTTCTGCCTTTAAATCTATCCAAAGGTTGTCTTTAAAACATTACTTTTAGCGTTAATACCGCCCCCTGTGTCACCCTATGTAAAATTAACTACATAACATACATCTGTAGTGTTAATCAATAAAAAAAACTCGCCGTGAAAGATAGGTGAAGTGAACTCGAAGTGAGCTGTCAGTAGAGTTGATTCTTAGCATCAGGTGGAATGACTATTAATTTCACGCTCACTCTTCTTAGCAGAAGAAGACCGATATTGTCGATTCTGTAAAAGTCTCACCGTGATAACGTATGTGAAGTGAGCGTTAATTTTAATTATTTATATTTAAAATTAGTTTGGCCCAAAATTCAGCAACTCTAATACCGTTCACTGACGCAGCCATTAGGTCCTCACGTGTGCATGTGACGGGGCATGCGGTGCAAGATGGGATGACCCACTCCATCCAATGCAGAACTTTAACCCAGTGCCACAGAGGCTTAAAAGCCGAAAAAATTTCATTGGGTGCGTGAGTCCAGCCGAAGGCAACCCCTCCACAGGTAGATGTGACCTCTGGCAAGAATTGTTTAAGCCTCCTGATTTCTTCGCTGGACCATCAGAAAGCCTCCTATCTGGGCACAAACTACCGTGGCCTACTTGGAAAAGCTTAAACAGACAGTATCGGTAATCGGCAGTAATTCGTATGGTGTAAGAAGAAAGAAATAAAATACGTTTATTTGCGGCAAACATGACGCAGTAAAAAACCAGTTGTGGGGAAACATGCGTCACATAACAAAGAGTATTATATTCCAACTCTTATTTACTGCCGAGCCCTTAAAGCCTATTTTCCAATCAACACAATCAAAACTGCATACCTACGTACCTAGTTGATTGTCAAACCTCTTCAACGAGTCCTTCATCAAATATACACGTGATTAATTAACTCCAGCAGAAACTCTCAGTTGCCACTTAAGTAAAACTATAGGCAAACTTTAAGCTCTCGTGAAAGTTTCAGAACTCTAACTTATTCTTGAATGTTTCGATTGAAACATCATTTTAGAAATGGAATACATTTTTTATTTGAAACTCAAACTCAAAGCATTTATCTCAAACAAACCAATTATAGGCACTTTTGAATTGTCATAGGGTCGGTCAGTCAGAAAAATGTAGCTAGTTGCCCATTCCAAATCAGTAGGTACCTATGGAGAAGAACGGGCAAGAAACTCCACGGACACTCTTTTAAACAAAATATGGTTACAAAAAATCATTCGAAAATGGCTGCCGAATTAACTGCTATTGACATAGGTTAGAGTAACTATATTTAAATTAATAAATTAACCTGTGTTACCAGCTTATTATTGTCCCACTGTCGGGCAAAGGCCTCATTTCATATATAAAAGGCTCGAGCATTGAACACCATGATTGCTCAAGACGATTTAACGATTTCAGACATATATTCGAGGAGTCTCGGTATGTAAAGATGGTCACCCATCCACGAACCAGCTTAATCTGATAGATCGACCCGTGCGGGTGTTATTCATTAGCCACGAGCTACTTGTAAGCAAGTGTTTCCGTGAGAAATAAACCTATTTTTCTTTCTTTCTCAAGTTCACTGCACCTGTGGTGTCAAGCGGCAGGACCTAGATTAAATTCCTAGGCTCAGCATTGTTTCAAGGATCAATTGTATTCATTTTCTGTTGGAAGCTAAACAATTTCAAAATTCTGAGGAAATGATGAAACTCCTACGTAAATGTTTCCCGAACTTGGTCTTTCGACTTTCCATGAACTTATTAATGATTCCAGTTGTAATATACCTCGCATTTCGCATCAGAAGACAATCCTATTTACGTGGGTATTTCGATAAGTTGCTGTTGTGTCGGTGAAGGACCTTTTAACTTACTTTATTTTATTTATTCTTTCCTGAAAACATACTACCAGCTTATTGTTCATCTTCAGACCAAATTTCGACCATGGCGACCAATCTAAGCGGAGAGCAGCCTTCGGTGCAGAGAACTTATAGTTCATTTGTGTGTGCAGACACAGGTGTACTCTCTCTTCCTTCACACATAGTCCAATGGGACGACAATCCGACACGATCATGACACGGCAAACACCGGGCTGTTACTATAAAAAGCTTAATGGAAAAAAACACTGCTCGACCCGAAAATCGAACCCAGGAAGGATCCCACTCTCAGCCAGTCGCGATTGCGACCACGAGATCAACGAGGCAGTCAAACAATATAGTATCCCCCTTACAAAGAAACGTTGTATAGCGACTGTATGTACACAACGCTTTGTCTTCTTTTTTCAAAAGGCAGTTTTCTGATGACCGACAGAGAGAAATCGGTGTGTAACTATTCACCCTTATATAATACGTTTATTCAAACTCAAATTATTTATTTCAAATATGCACAAGAAAGTCACTTTTGAACGTCAAAAATGAACCAGAAATAGAATTAATTCTAGTCGCCCCTTCCAAAAGGTAGTTTCGCGTGGAGAAGAATGGGCAAGAAACTCCAGCGTTACTCTTTTATATAATAGTATTAGTAATATTAGTAAGGAGATATAGGCATAATACATGCTAAAAAGTCAAATTATAACATTATGACTTTTTAACATGTATTTAAAAAGTCATAATGTTATAATTTCATTTATGATCTAGGTAATAGGTAGTTAAATACATAAATTCGTTCCCAGTATTGGTCCAAAAAACTTACATTGAATGAAGTAAGGAAGGTTTGTTCAAGTTATTGTTGAAAATTGGCGTAGTGCCAAGCTCAGCTCTATTTAATGTATAATAATAGCGAATCCAACGTTAATGCCTTTATCTTGAACTTATCCGGTTTTTAATTGGACATGAAACGTTGTATTTTGAAATGGAACATCTCATAACATGGAATATGATGAAGGAAGAAAAAGATACGCACAAATATGTGATCAAAGTTCCAAGTGGCATCAGAAACAAAGTCCAAACATCTTGAACTTTGAGTCCTAAAAAAAGCTTTTTACAGTACATACCTACGAACTTTGACCAGTAACCTCTGATCCAACAATCTAAGGCCTCAGCTAGAGTGATCGCGCGTCAACTAGAGCAGTATAGGGCGCGGTGGCGTGCGCGGTTTGACCAGTAACCTCTGATCCAACAATCTAAGGCCTCAGCTAGAGTGATCGCGCGTCAACTAGAGCAGTATAGGGCGCGGTGGCGTGCGCGGTTTGACCAGTAACCTCTGATCCAACAATCTAAGGCCTCAGCTAGAGTGATCGCGCGTCAACTAGAGCAGTATAGGGCGCGGTGGCGTGCGCGGTTTGACCAGTAACCTCTGATCCAACAATCTAAGGCCTCAGCTAGAGTGATCGCGCGTCAACTAGAGCAGTATAGGGCGCGGTGGCGTGCGCGGTTTGACCAGTAACCTCTGATCCAACAATCTAAGGCCTCAGCTAGAGTGATCGCGCGTCAACTAGAGCAGTATAGGGCGCGGTGGCGTGCGCGGTTTGGCGGAGACAGTGCGTGAGAATTTCTGTAGCGGCAATAGAGGCGAGACGTAGGTCAACAGGGTAAAACAATTGAAGATCGCACGGTAGCTACCGCCCATTCATTATAACAGCAACCAAACAGCAGCAGCAGCTCTTCGTGAGGGAATCGGCATTTCTGAGAACGAATTATTCGGAAGCATGTGACACCCATCAAAAACTGGATCTACGTGGTGGATTACATAAGCCCATTATCTCTCTGATGGGGAGCAGGCCTTTGTCTCAGTAGTGGGATCATTATAGATTGATATATATACAATAGCTTTTTTTTTAAGGTGTGAAATCTTCCATTGACTTCTCCCGTTCTGGGTGGAGCGGATAGGAATGTCACTCTTACTGACTAAAACCCGTCCATGTTCCTTCCGTAGCCCTTTATGTTCCGGGGTAGCAATAACCCTTTCGGACAATCCCGCTTATCCGGCAGGCTCGGCCCTAACGGGTCCCATCATATGCTGACATCTCTTTGAGGCGCGCGTGGCACGTATACAATAGCTTAATAACATAAATATGTATAGTCTTGACCAAAGAATCAATAGATTGTGCGAACAATAATTAAAAAAACCAGTATGCATACTGATGTCATCCTCATCAAATAACCAGAAGATTAGCAGAATGATAATTTTATTATAGTCCACTATTTAGCCATGTCTTTCACATCTTCGGTAGTATAGTGGTAAGTATCCCCGCCTGTCACGCGGGAGACCGGGGTTCGATTCCCCGCCGGAGAGAATCTTTTTGATTTTTTTTCGGTTTGTAGATCCTTTTGTTGTTCTGTCAAGTAGACTTAGATAAAGTGACATGGAATCAGCGATTAATATGATGAAAAGTTGTATAAGAATGTCAGTTATCTGGTGATGCAAGTTTTATCATTATAAAATGCTATTTATAAATTTTCAGCATTGGAAATCATCAAGTAAACTCTCCTGCTCTGGAGTGGAAGGGAGTGTCAGATTCATACTGACTAAAACCCATCCATGTTCCTTCCTTAAACCTTTATGTTCCTTTAGCGGTAACTCTTTCGGACAATCCCGCTGTATTTATAAACACCTATCAAAAACAATGTAGCAATAACACGACGCTACTCACCACTGATGAGCATGAGATCTGGGGTTCGATTCCCGAGTGGGGCAAAGTGTTATTGAGTTTTTCCATCTAGAATTTTTCAGTAGTTGCTCGGTGTTTGGATTTGTACCCGGTTAATGGAAATAGGCTCGCCCCCTATTACATGGGACTTAAACATGACTGGCGAAGTGTAGTGTACTATAGGTACCTACAACTCTGTCTGACCTTTTGAGGCATACCAGCGTGAAGTTATCATCATCTGCCTAACCTTTTCCCAACTATGCTGGGGTCGGCTTCCAGTCTAACCGGATACAGCTGAATACCAGTATTTTACATGGAACGACTGCCTATCTGACCTCCACAACCCAGTTACTCGGCTATTCGATACCCCTTTGTAAGACTGGCTGTCAGATTCTCGGACTTCTGACGACCCGTAACGACTGTCAAATATGCACAAATGACAGCCGGGACCAACGGCTTAACGTGCACCGGCATGAAGTTATCTGTGTAACAAATACAACAGGGTGGCAATGGTCCCCTCTGTACAGCTATCCATGCTACCACCTTCCTGAGTTATTCTCTAAAAAGTTTCTGCCTATACGTGAGAAGAATAAGATCAAACAATATCATAGGAAGAATAAATACTGCCACTACATACGACACGAAAAGTATTTGAGATTCAAAGCGCAGAATCACCCGTATGATCCGTTTAAAATAGGTACGTTATCGAAGCCTGAAGTAAAATAGTGCAGCGCTAGAATCTACTAGTGTGAAACAGATGTTTTGCTGCGCTGTAGAGTGACTATGATGGTTGTTGTATTGTTTAGGACATATCTTTTTGAATAAAACCCCAAAGTCTGACATCCTATCCTACCGAGGGGTATCGTATTACACAGTTACTGGGTTGTGGAGGTCCGACAGGCAGGCACTCCATGTAAAATACAAATATACAGCTGCATCCGGTTAGACTGGAAGCTGACCTCAATATAATTGGGAAAAGGCTAGGAAGATAGATATTTCTAAAAAATTGGAACTCTTGAATAAAGCTAATAATATTTTCTTGTTTGTTAAAAATAATATGCTATCAAAGAAAATACTCATTGACTTAAAACATTCAACTGTTCAAACTCAAAGCATTTATTTCAAACTAGCTTTTGTTGTCTTCGCATGCGTTAATTTATAATTAGACAATTAATGCGGGTTGTACTCGCTTGTTGTTCGGTCGTTGCAATCATGGGCTCAGAACGAAAAGTACACGTGGCGCCATCTATTATCATAAGAACATACTTGTTGTTTTTCTTCGGAACAGTACTATTTTTTATGAAAAAGGTACCCTTTGTCCGTTTCTATACACCTGACAAAGTATATAAGTATATAAACAATTCAGGATGATCAGTACAGTATTTTAGGCGTAAAAATGTAACAAACAAACTGTCCGCATTTGTAATATTACTTAGGATAAACCAATTACTGGCACTTTGGAATTATCAGGGAGTCGGTCAGTCAGAAAGATAAAGCTAGTTGCCCATTCCAAAGCAGAAGGTACCTATGGAGAAAAACGGGCAAGAAACTCCATGGACACTCTGTTGACTGGTTGATTGTGTAGACTAAATCTTAAAACACATGACGAAGACAATGCCTGGACTCTAAAAGAGACTGTGACCTCTCAGACAGGATATCCAAACACATCTTACAAAAAATAATTTTACAAAAACATATTTTTGTCGTGTAAATGTGTATGAATCCTATTTACCTTCCATACAGAATAAAAATATGTAATTTACTTACATAATTTATCATAGCTAAATAAAATTTTGTTAAAAAAATAATGATTACATAAGTTAATCTTATAAATGGTATAAATGTTTGAGTTATAAAAAACACACTAACAGATAATCATAATTAAATTATAGCCTACTATTGGTACCTAAGTAAAAAGAGCGTAACTGACAAATTAACTGTCAATTCAATCTTCTTTTCTATTGATAGCCTGACGGACAAATGCACCCAAAAATAAATAAACCAAATCACAAAACTTATCCACTTTAACAAAAGAATTCTATTGCAATACCGAATAATATTGCCAAGTGCTTTCAAATCAGATACAGTTAAAATATTCATGTGATTGTGGGCACACTACTGCTCCCTCCAGGGGGACGTAGTGTCTGATTGTGGGCACACTACTGCTCCCTCCAGGGGGACGTAGTGTCTGATTGTGGGCACACTACTGCTCCCTCCAGGGGGACGTAGTGTCTGATTGTGGGCACACTACTGCTCCCTCCAGGGGGACGTAGTGTCTGATTGTGGGCACACTACTGCTCCCTCCAGGGGGACGTAGTGTCTGATTGTGGGCACACTACTGCTCCCTCCAGGGGGACGTAGTGTCTGATTGTGGGCACACTACTGCTCCCTCCAGGGGGACGTAGTGTCTGATTGTGGGCACACTACTGCTCCCTCCAGGGGGACGTAGTGTCTGATTGTGGGCACACTACTGCTCCCTCCAGGGGGACGTAGTGTCTGATTGTGGGCACACTACTGCTCCCTCCAGGGGGACGTAGTGTCTGATTGTGGGCACACTACTGCTCCCTCCAGGGGGACGTAGTGTCTGATTGTGGGCACACTACTGCTCCCTCCAGGGGGACGTAGTGTCTGATTGTGGGCACACTACTGCTCCCTCCAGGGGGACGTAGTGTCTGATTGTGGGCACACTACTGCTCCCTCCAGGGGGACGTAGTGTCTGATTGCCCGGGAATTTGCCGGCAGTCCCGGCCGCGAGACTGCTCGCGCGGCTGACTCGGCGATATGTATTGCGTGGTCCAAGGGATAAAAGAGAAAACATTATATTCAACATACCAAAATTGTAACAATAGCAAAAATTATTAATAAAAAAATTAAGTCAGAGTCAGTTTTCGCACTAGTCCCTTTTTCTTTGAGGGTGGGAAATCATCAAATGTCCCCTCCCGATCTGGGTGGAGCGGAAGGGAGTGTCAGGCTCTTACCGACTAAAACCCATCCATGTGCTCTTTATGTTTCGGGATAGCGCAAACCCTTTCAGACAATGCCGCATACCCGGCAGACTTCGGCCCTTACGGGCCTCTTAACATGCTGACATCTCTTTGAGGCGCGGGTACACACGTACGCGCCGTCAGGCACGGGCCTGGTCCTGATCGGACGGTGAGCTACCCATTACTCACCGTCCGCATACTGGTATTCAGCTGCATCTGATTATGCTAGACCCCAACATAGTTGGGCCTAGGCAGAAAATTGGGCACTAGCCCTACCCGTGTGTTAAATTAATGTCACCATTGTAGCGCCACGTTGTATAAGCTAGTACGTAGTGTTAAAATAAGAATAATATTAAATTCTGCCAACATTTATCTATGAAAAAACAGCGCTTATAAATTGCACCACACTCGAACGAATTAGCGAACAATAGGGCACTGTTTACTTGAAAACTTGGTGTCTATAATAATGTAGAATTTATGACACGAGCCGTGCAAAATGGAAGGTTCCGATCAGCTGGTATAGGTAATGGATTTACGTTAGTAACGCGGTTTATACATTATGTTCCACCTACGCTCTGGCCTTGAAAGATATCAGACCGAATTTTCTAATTCAGCACATTTTGCACATATTGGAATATTTTGTTAAGTGGATGTGGTTTAAATTGATAAAAAACATAATAATACTATTATTGTACTACGTCACGGCTGCCTCTTCTCATACAAAGAATGTGCGAGTATTGATCGCCACTCTTGCTCAAGACGGGCTGGCGATTTCAGACCTTTTACAGCCGGTCGATTCTGTAAAAATTTTACTGTGATAACTTTGATGAAGTGAGCATGAAGTGGCTGGCGTTCCACCTTATGCCAAAGTCAAATCATTTATATCAAGTAGGCACAAGAAAAGCATTTTTGATCCTCAAAATGAACAAGAAATAGAATTGATTCTAGTCGCCCCTTTCAAAAGGTAGTTTCGTATGGAGAAGAATGGGCAAGAAACTAAACCTTTAAAAGGACATAAATCACCCAGAATAAAAATTCTACTCCACAAAAGGTGACATAAAACAATGGCAGGTAAACTTAATTATATCATAACTAATCGTACTTATGACATAATTAAGTTTACTTGCCACTGCTACACGTGTTTTTCTTTTCACCTTTTGTGGTGTATTGTTTTTATTCTGGGTGCATCGTCTTCACATATAATGTTTTATTACATGTATACAAAACATTGTGAAACATTTCAAAAGAGTAACGGTGGAGTTTCTTGCCCATTCTTCTCCACACGAAACTACCTTTTGGAAGGGGCGACTAGAATCAATTCTATTTCTTGTTCATTTTGACGTTCAAAAGTGCCATTCTTGTGCCTATTTGAAATAAATGTTTTGACTTTGACTATTTAGAAACATTCTAAAAGTTAATAATAATAAATCAATCATTGTGTGAGTTAAAGTTATTCCAATATTTAAAAATGTCAGGGATTGACGCTATTGACAGCTCCCTTTAAGGTTGATGTTCCAGGGTAGCCCGCGAAATTCATCAATCATTCCGGAACCTTTAATTGAGCTCGGAGGGTTGTATTAATGATTTTGATGATTATAATTCTGTAACTACATACGTCTTACAGCCGCGAATCAAATGTTCATCAACATACTACCTATCACTGGCCTGCAAATTGCAAAAAACTTAAGAAAATTTGAATTTCGCGGGCTGGTTGGAGGATTCACCTTAAACTCACTTCACCTACATTTTCACAGTGAGATGTTTACATAATAGCACTACTGGTTTCCTTACGATGAAATGTATAAGAACAAAATAAGTCACATTGGTACTTGCTTGGATTTAAATCCATTACCTCGTCAATGGTATATTCCTACTTCCTAGTAAAGGATAGTAGGATTATTCATTAACTTGAATGCTTAATAAGCATTGCTCAATTAGCAACTAAATTAATATAAAGTTAATCTAATCATATTTACATTTAAAAGCTAATTATTAAAAATTCAAAGTAATATGTACAAAAATAACCAGCCTTACCAAAGGTATCGTATTTTACCTAAGCAGTTTGCCTGTTTCTTCGTTTGTTATTTACCGCCTGACGCAGGTCCTCACTGGACATAGATGTTTCGGTAGGTTCCTGCACATAATCAGGAGGGAGGAAACGCCCAGGTGTCACCACTGCGAGGATCGCCCAGAGGACACGGTGGAGCACACGGTGGAAACCTGCCCCTGTATCATATTACCCAGAAACTGAGTTGTGTAGGTCAAATAGGCAGTCGCTCCATGTTAAATACTTATATCAAGCTGCATCCGGTTAGACTGGAACCCAACCTCAACATAGTCGAGAAAAGGTTAGACAGATAATGTTAGTTTATAACCTGGATAAACATCATAGGATACTTTTTATCCAGGTAGTACAGAGGCCAGCACATCAAGTTACCACAATCTGTCAAATTTCTTTGATAGTATTTCAACTTTATTGCAAAGACATAAGGTTCATTTTTAATTGAGAAAAGGAGAATGCTCACGAAGTATGAAAAAAAAACCCAGGCTTGGCGCAAATGAAACGTATCTCAGATTTTTAGTATAACTGTTTAATGAAATGCCACATAGGTGGCATCATCGAAATAGGTGGCTAAATGTAAGAAATTGCTATTTGTTTAGTGGCAGGGTTAACGTTCAGGTATTTCAAAATGTAATTGAAATATTTACAATTAGCATATACTAGATAACAAAAACAAACTCTTTACATTTAAACTGATGACTGAATGCAAAAAAATGCTATTTATTTTATGGCAGGGGTAACTTTAAGGTACCTAAAAACAGTTACCGGCATACTTACTCGTCGAGTTCATGGGCACCATCAAAAATAACGGGAACGATAAAGTTCTTAGATAAAGTACTTAGAGTAAAAAAAAAAAAAAAAAAAAAAAAAAAAAAAAAAAAAAAAAAAACTTGATTGTATGCGACAAGTATAAAACAGAAAGAGAATACTCAGTATTTTGAAGAATGAAGGAGATAACCTCCTGTTGCCGGTGCGCACACGCTCTCTCTCTCGCTCACGCTTCTTACTTAGACATCTTATGGAGCGCTGTAGTGATGCGTACGATGAATACGTACCAATAATAAAAGAAAGTCATGTGGTTTTACGTACTTTCACACAGAAAAACAATTAAGTAAAAATAATCCCTGCCACTAAACAAATAGCATTTTTTTACATTTAGCCATCGATTTTAATGATGCCACCTATGTGATATTTCATTTCACATTTATACAAAAAAAATGAGATCCATTCCGTTTGCGCCAAGCCTGGGTTTTTTTTGAGCATTGTCCTTTGACAGTTAGGGATAGCTTGATGTGCTGGCGTCTGTACAATCCCGTGGGATAATTTCCGGCATCCACGCGGGCGAAGACGCTGTCAAAAGCTAGTAAATTATTCACAATTATTAATAGACTTAGTAATAGTCAATTACTATATAGTTATTAATTAATAGTGATAATTAAGTCATTGACTGCCACGCAGCAGACACAATAGAAAAACGATAGGTAGTTGGTGTTCAACGTGATAATTAGTATTATGAAATTACGTCATAAAGCCTTATGTATTTTCCGTAAAAACCATACCGTGATAACTTAGGTGTTTTGAGTTGTGAATAGTAACAACTCCTTACATCAAGTGGAATGACAGCTCACTCAGTACCACGTAAAAAAAACAACGGGTTGCACTCCGGGAGTGCTGGCAGAAGTGAAAACTTGAATATTATCGTTAAATGTAAAAAACACAGTGAATTAATAACAAAATAAATTTATTATTAATGTTTTTTTTTAAATTACTAAACAAAATAGCAGGCGCAGGCATTGCGGGATTGTCCGAAAGGGTTACCGCTACCCCGGAACATAAAGGGCTAAGGAAGGAACATGGATGGGTTTTAGTCAGTAAGAGTCTGACACTCCCTTCCGCTCCACCCAAAGCGGGAGAAATCATTGGATGATTTCCCAGCCTTAAAAAAAAGGCAACATTTTCGCCGGACGGTAGAAAGAGGAGAATACTTCCTCTCCTACGCCGCGCCGGCGGTCTACTCTCCCTCCACCTTACGAATTTTTGATCAGGTCACGTGTCCTGACGCAAGTTTAACATTTTTTACCCATCACTAAAAAGTGCACAACGCCGCTAAAGAAGTTTTCATTTCAAAAACAAAAGAAAAGCTGTTACAAGAATTGCTGGCACTACTGTTGGTTTCTTGACAATCCTTATTAGACCTCCTGTCTAAAGAGATCCCAAGAGTATTTACGCTAAAGAGCGAGTTTTTCAGAGTACAGTTTTTCTTCTGTACACATACATTCATACGTATTACATGTATATTGAAGTTTTTTATCGTGTATGTCTGTAACCGCGTTGTTCTCCTAAACTAAGAAACGGATTTTAATGGCTTTTTCACCATCATTTAGAGAATTTATTCTGGTTTCTGTGAATTATACATTAATATGAAACATAATGTAAATAAAAAAAATACTTATCTATGTTTTGTCAAGGCGAAAAAACCGTGCGAAGCAGTTTGCTAGCTTATACAAATCATCAATCCCGTAAAGTAATACTAAATTGAGAGAGCCATGCTAGCCCAGTGGTAGCCGCCGTGTCTTACGAGTTGTAGGTCGTGGTTGGTATGTTCGATCAAAAGCAGGCACTTTACTTTGTGTAAGTAAATTATTTCATCACCACTGTTCTCAATAGGGCGAAGGAAAACATCGTGAGGAAACGGGCAAGTCCGAGAACTAAAAGTTTGACGACATGTGATATCTACCCGCATTGGATCCGCGTGGTGGATTATGGCCCAGTCCCTCTCGTGAAAACATTATAGGCCGATTATGTTATGTAAGTAATACCAAATTCAAAACAAAATGCTCTATTTTCAAACGAAACCAAACCAATTCTAAAGTGCTGTAAAACTCGTTCAGTTTGAAAACGGCTCCAATTACTTCTACTCCCATCTGATATATCTAAGTGAGACAAGGATAAATGGCTTTAGAGAGGGACAAAAGACGATTTCTTCGTTTCAACAACATATGTAGATGTCAGATTAACGGAAGACCTGATATACGCCGAGTTAATTTAAGTTGAACGGAGGCGTACTGACGGTGACAACAGTGTTAGCTTTACCGTGTGACATGGTTCAGTGACTGACTAACTGACAAATGTAGACAGCAACATGAAGCTGGGAAGATATTTTGCAAAGCTTGAATGGGATAGGCAGGACATCCAGGTAGGTATCTGTTACTTAATAAAAGATGCGAAGATCGTCGCTTCACTTAGGCTGAAGGCGTCCTACCTTACGTTACCTTACTTAAAAACACGTCTACCCCAACATTCATCCGTTCTACGGCTAATATGACCGGCCTATTGCCACTTCAGCTGGCTTATTCTGTGAGCTATATCGACAGGCTAACGAGTATAAGCGGGATTGTCCGAAAGGGTTACCGCTACCCCCGGCACATAAAGGGCTAAGGAAGCAACATGGATGGGTTTTAGTCAGTAAGAGTCTGAAACTCCCTTCCGGTCCACCCAGAGTGGGAAGAGCCATTTGATGAATCCCTCAAAAAAAAAACTGTTCATATCATAACCATACTTAAAATTTACTGTCATGATTTCGATAATTGTTGATTTTTCTAAAAAAAAACCGTAAATTGTTTAATAACTGCCAATTTCGTCACCACTTAATTTAAATATTCCCGTCCAACACTTCCGTCGTCGCTTGTACATTTAACCTCAGTGGTTCCCCAGGGGCCCGTACAATATAAGTCTCTTGCAGCCAAACTAAACTTGAACCACCGTACACGCTCGTACTAAATTTATTATAATTGCTCCATCGAACTATGCCCCGGCCATTTTATTCTCGTACAACGCAATGCGGCGGTTTACAGATTATTTATATGTAACTTATGAAGTTATGATTATAACAAAATAATGTATAAGGTTGGAGTTCAAGAAAAATAACGCTTGAACAAGTCGGTGTCTTGAAAAGTTAATAAGAAAATGGCGAGATATTCTCTTTCACACATATTTTTAACCGACTTCAAAAAGAGGAGGTTCTCAGTTCGACTATGTGTGTTTTTTTAAACAATATAATTCTAACAATAATTTACCTACAGGTATGCCTGCTAAACGTGTATATTATCGCAAGAACCTAATTATGATTTTGGTAATATTTATTATTTCATCTGCCTAGGCATTTCCCAACTCTGCTGGGGTCGGCTTCCAGTATAACCGGATGCAGCTGAATACCAGTATTTTACGTGAAGCGACTGCCTGTCTGACCTCCACAACCCAGTAACTGGTATATTTATTATTTAATAACCAAAAAAGTCTTACTCTTAACTGCCTCGTTAGCCTAGTGGTTGCAAGCTCTACTGCTGAGCATAAGGTCCTGGGTTCAATTCCCGGGTCGGGCAAAGGTGTTATTGGGTTTTTCCATTTTGGCTGGATTTGTACCCGGTTAATGGCAATGGGTGTATATCTATGCCCGTCAGATTAACCCTTCGAAGAATACAGTCGTGATTTTATGTAAAACTTCTTATAATTTTTGAGTTCCATAAAATCTTAAGTCTAGGTATCACATCATTTTGTTTTTAAACAAAATTAACTAACAAGAACCTTAATGAATTTCCAAAATATTTGCACTATTATAATGAGAAGGGCCCGGTGCGAAGAGCCGTTACTATCACCTAATCTACCCAGCTCATTCGGATACCACTGAACAGGAACAGGAAGAATTCCCACGTAAACTATTATCAGCTTATTGTACAGACGCAAGCGCATCAAGATATACCGAAATGTCTTTCTACAAGTGTATTTATCCCTTAAATCGTTGAGTGTTAAGTTCAAAATCAATTGGGAAAATTTGACAGTTTCAGGTAACTTGACGTGCTGGCGACTGTACACCACGAGGCTTAGACAAAGTCACATTTTCATTACCGATAACGAAATTAGATAAATCCGAAATGTATGGAATTGGCATAAGCTTTCGAAATGTCACGTGATCAATCGTTTTCGATCGCTTAGTGCTAGACAATGTCAAATTGTGTAACATAACTCGATCAATATTCCCATACAAATGCGTTGACGAGTGGCGTTCTTAACAATCCGAATCGCCGAGATAACGAATAGTCCGATCAACAATTTACGAAATCGAATCGACACGGAGCGATTCACACTTGTCCAGACCCACTTTTTTTTGAGGGTGGGAAATCATCATATGACTCCTTCCGCTCTGGGTGGAGCGGAAGGGTGTGTGTGTTAGAGGGAAACCTATCCATGTTCCTTCCTTAGCCCTTTATGTTCCGGGGTAGCGGTAACCCTTTCGGACAATCCCGCTTACACCCCTTGACAAATCAAAAAGCGCCTGTAGTTGGTTTATTTGAAATAAATGCTTTGAGTTTGAGTTTGACATTGTTCGTAGTAGATTTTCTTCGTTCTTTGTTTCTTGTGTCGCTAGGTGGTGGGTGACGAAGGTTGATCACTCTGCGCTGGGGTTGATAAGTCACGGACTCGATAGCCGACCCGGGTGGTATATTTGTAAGCTATCATCTTTGTAATATGCCGTTAATTAGGTCATGCTGATTTTATGGGCGATTTCTATAAAAAATATGCAAAAGACGGTGACTATGAGTTTTTTTAGAATGATTATGAATGATAAATGCTTTTATTTCGTACTTTTTCAGAACTAGGTTGTGGAGGTCAGATAGGCAGTCGCTCCATGTAAAATACTGGTATTCAGCTGCATCCGGTTAGACTGGAAACCGACCTCAACATAGTTGGGAAAAGGCGAGGCAGATGCTGATGACTTATTCAGAACTAGATGAAGTCTGCATTTCCTACCGGACTACTCAATAATAATTTTAATATAATATAGTATTTTTATTTCAAATAAAACGTTTACAAAAAGTGTACATGTAGCCAACAGTAATAAGTTTTCCATACAATTAAAGTGCCTAAACCTAAAACTAAGATTTTATCATAGGTGCAAGTAATGGTTGTTTGGAATTGCAATTTTATGTAGCGACTCTGAGGAAAATTGCCGAAACAAACAGTCACGGTCTCTTTTAACTGTTTAGAGAACATTTGTCATTTCAGAAGTAAATTAAGTGTAGATTTTTTTTAGACTGATAATGATAAAGCTCAGATATATGTATTTACGGCGAATCCCGCGCGGGCCGCGAATGTAATTCGCTCACTTCGATTGTGTTACCTAACTTACTTATATGGAGGTGTAAAAACCGGCGCGAATAGTAGCGTGTTATGTATATATTTTTTTATTATTAACTAGCTGACCCGACAGACATTGTCTTGTTCTACATACCCTACCTACCCACCTAACTTTTCTCACCTTTTAAACCTTCCCTGGACTACGACAAATATTTCAACACCAAAATCAGCTAAATCGGCCCAGCCGTTCTCGAGTTTTAGCGAGACTAACGAACAGCAATTGATTTTTATTTATATAGGTAGGTATATTTATATAGGCTTGAAAACTTACAGCTAATACATTTGAGTAGAAACAACAATCACACACATCATCATCGAGTCGTTAAAACGAACGTTATGACGAATGCACCTCAGTTGAGTAAAGCTTTACCCCCTTACTAATAAACGTATTATATCAGGTGAATATAGTTACACATCGATTTCAGTCTCTTTCAGTCGTCAGAAATTTGACTTTTCAAAGAAGAATACAAAGCGTTGTGTCAGTATACAGACGGTATACAACGTTTACTAGTAAGGGAAGTATTTTTCCTTATTGCATTGGGTGTGAATAATCGTTTGAAAAGATTACACGTGCCCCCTATGACGGAAAGGAACGTGTTTGAAAATTCTTGACCCGTTCGTTCTTATAGTGTACACGAGCGAGTGATATGTGTATGCTCGGTTCACTGATAGAGATAAACTACGATAACATGGCCCGCCCCTCCAAAATTCAAAACGTTTGAAAGTATTTGTGAAAGTACATTACAAAGCGCCACCAAGACTCACAACGCATGTTGCTGCCGGCCTGCTACTGAACACGAATACTTACAACTACATACAAACTCTTTCGTAAGGATGTGACTACAAACATTGTAACGGTAATTTGGGGGGCGCGCCTTGTTAACATTGTTTATCTCTAACAGCTGCTCCCGCATTTATTTTATTATAATATTTGTCAATTTGGACTAGTAGTTCTAGAGATTAGCGCTTTCAAACAAACTAACTCTTCAGCTTAATAATATAAGTATAGATTTAGAGAGATATTTTGTTTCTCTTTGTCAGCTTTTACGAGGTACGAGACATTTACGAATAGAATAGGCGATTAAAACTCAACTTAAACTAAAGTACAATTCTGTATGCAAATGAAATCCCTGGCAACATCTTTCTAGCCAATAAAACTCTAAAAACGAATTGTATATCGCAAAAATATTTGGAAAATAGACAAAAAAGGGCGAATTCAATGAAGTAGCAATCACGGATGGTCGCCGATCGTAAAGTGCGACAGAACACATTTATTTCTAAACAAATCGAATAAAGAAAAACAAAGAGACGTTCCCTAAGCCATAAAACTCACCTTTTATTGTGAATGTTATACGTTTCTTTGCTTTATTTACAAGTTTTGGAATAGGGATGAGAAGCATAAGTAAACTATAGGTACTGTAGAGCCTAAGTGAAACCTTATGTTGAACATGGCTGGTAATAATCTGACAGCATTCGAACCTTTGAATTATGAATAGAATAGTTTGATAGATTTTTGTTCAAGTCCTCTAGCCGATCCGGCCTGACAGCTGATGTATTCGGTGCAAAGTAATATATAATTGATTATCCGCTAACTGTGTGTTTGTATTTATAGCTTAGGAAATCCCAACAAGACACAAGCTCTACACCTGTGCCTCCTCAGTGAAGGTGAGATCTTTCACAGTACCTACCTACACTGACGTCATATCTCGCATGTAGTCCCTGAAGAGTTAGTCAGAGGTGTACCTATAGTGAGCCCCCATTCATATGTCTATATGTTTGTTAGCGAGTTTCTCAAAAACTGCTAGGCAGATTATTATCAAACCAAGGACCTATTAATATGTTTGTTAGAGAGTTTCTCAAGCTATCCAGATTATTATTTAACCGTTTCTCTAGTAATTTCATGCTTATCTATTCATATTCTATTTTATCTCTCAATTCAAAACAGCAAGATATTACATACATTAACAAACTCCTCCCACAGTGGGTCCCCACAGAGCTTTAAAACGTTTTTTTGACTACTGAACGTACGGTACGGTTAATAGTCTACCGCAGTATATTCCCCTATGTCATATTCCAATGACTGGAATAATATTACGACGTTCTAACTGCTAGAGATGAGCAGACTAGCAGTTGAAGTTAAGTTTATTACTGGTTAACGAACTTTAGTTAGCTTGTTTATTTTATATGCGTTTATTGAACACTAGCACTTCGTCTGGGACGTCGTCAGCGTGGATTTTTTTAATATAGCCTTTGACACACAGGGATAATGTAGTTTTCTATTAGTAAGAGAATATTCGGAATCCAGTCAGTAGTTCCGAAGATTATGACAATAGCAAAAAAAATAAGTCAGAGTCAATTTTCGCACTAGTCCCTTTTTTTTGAGGGTGGGTATCATCAAATGACTCCTCCCGCTGTTGGTGGAGCGGAAGGGAGTGTCACTTGACTGAACATATAATGTTATAATTCATGTATACAAAACATTGTAAAACATTTTAAAAAGAGTAACGGTGGAGTTTCTTGCCCATTCTTCTCCACACGAAACTACCTTTTGGAAGGGGCGACTAGAATCAATTCTATTTCTTGTTCATTTTGACGTTCAAAAGTGCCTTACTTGTGCCTATTTGAAATAAATGATTTGACTTGACTTGACTTGACTTGAAGGAAAGGAGTGTGACTTTTACTGACTAAAACCGATCCATGTTCCTTCCGTAGCCCTTTATGTTCCGTGGTAGCGGTAACGCTTTCGGACAATCCCGTTTACCCGGTAGGCTTCGGCCCTAATGCTGACATCTCTTTGAGGCGCGCGTGAAACACGTACGCGCTAATTATGTACCCAAGTTATGTAATTGATAGATAACAGGCCAGTCCCTGTGGGACTCAGCTCAGTATATTGAACTCCACTGCCTGAACATAAACAACTGTGCTTTTATATGCCCATTTCCAAATACCGCTTTCTCAAGACGAACATTTAAATAAATCTCCAATAAAAACAGAGTAATAAAAATATTTCCTTAAAACTTTCACATCTAAATTGTTACTTCACCGCTTGTCAGAGCTCGGGAGCGGTAATCGTGAAAAATAAGCGAATTATTCTCACGGAGGCAGTCTGTAGGTATAAATTTTCAATCCTTCAACAACTGACGTGTTATTTGCGCTATCTTATACAAAGCTGCTTTATTCAGCCTCGATGTTTGTTTGTTTTTTAAACCTTACAATACTTTGTACCAAGTAGTTTTTACTTCAGATATTGAGAATAATGGGGTTGTTGACACGGCGGGTATTGAACGTGACAATGTGTAGAATGAAAGCAATAAATTAATTTAACAATGTAGTAACTGTGTTTATTTTTGTTGTTAATGCATTTAGTTAAGGGCAATAACCGTGTAACACATCCATATCGGATGGACAAAGAAAGTCCTATTAGAAAATCTCGTAAATACTATATATAAAAGAAAGTCGGGTTTGTTCTCTCCATTATAACTCGAGATCTGCTGGACCAATTTTGATGGTTTTTGTTTCGTTGGATTTGTCTCCGCCCTGAATAGCAGAATACATTTTTTTTATTTTTATTTATTTTTAGGTAGGTAGGGTAGGGTAAGTAGGTAGGGTAGGTAGGTAGGTAGGGTAGGTAGGTAGGTAGCTAGGTAGGTATCACAGTTAAGACAGGACAACGTCTGTCGGGTCAGCTAGTATGTATATAAAAGAAAGTCGTGTTAGTTACACTTTCTATAACTCAGAAACGGCTGAACCGATTTGGCTGAAAATTAGTGGGGAGGTAGCTTAGAACCAGGAGACGGTCATAGGGTAGGTAGGGTAGGTAGGGTAGGTAGGTAGGTAGGGTAGTTAGGTAGGGTAGGTATCATAGTTAAGACAGGACAACGTTTGTCGGGTCATCCAAATCGGATGGACAAAGAAAGTCCTATTAGAAAATCTCGTAAATACTTTTTCCACCCTGAACGCAAGACCGTGCGGTCAGCGGTCGTGCTTGCGTTCAACAGCCGGCTGATTCAGTAAAAAATTAGAGTATCAATCCGTTTAAAAGGGTGTCCACAGTCCACAGGATTCAAAGAAGTGTAACGGTATCGAAGCTTACAATTCAGGCTCGTTTACATTTGTAAAGTAAATTAGTAGTCTCTAGTTTTTCCGAGCAATATCGTATTACCAGTCTTTCAAGTCGAGAGTGAATTGATTAGTTATATGCTAGCTTACTCTAACTTCGACCACTTCATCGCTTATGAGCAAGACAGACAGCTGTTGTCAAATGTGATACTATCGATAACTAAAAAAAAACTGAAAAAAAATCCCAAGAGCCATTCTTAAGAGAGAGAAAACAGAAAAGCAGGCTGGAATGGTAAACTGTACCAGTGTTCCAGTAGCTACTCTACCATTTACTAGCCTGTTTACTCTACCAAATCTGAACGAGCCTCAAAGGAATCCTGTGTGAGCTAAGCACATAAACCTCAAAGGCTTGTGATTCAAACTCCATGAAAAATATTGTAAGTAGCTACTTAGTTTTTATAAGCAGGAACTCTTACTGAATAATATTAGGCACAGTACATCAGAGCATTTCTTATTACTTTATGTACTTAGAGCTGATTTCACCAATAAAACTGAACGCGATCAACCAACAAATCTTTTTTTTTTTGAGGTCAACCTGTCTTGGGCTAGCGTAGTAATCAATGTTCGTGCCTTTTCTGTATGAGAAGAGGCAGTTGCCCTTTTTTATTTGATTATTTTTTTATTTGGTTGGTAAATCATCAAATGACCTCTCCCGCTCTGGGTGGAGCGGAAGGGAGTGTCAGACTCTTACTGACTAAAACCCATCCATGATCCTTCCTTAGCCCTTTATGATCCGGGGTTGGGGCAACCCTTTCGGACAATCCCGCTTACCCAAGAAAAAGATCTACCAAAAAGTAGCCAGTTTTTTAAATAATTATTATATGCTGTTTTTTAGTATTTGTTTTTATAGCGGCAACAGAAATAGGTACATCATTTGTGAAAATTTCAACTGTGTAACTATAACCGTTCATGAAATATAACCTGGTGACAGACGGACTGACGGACAGCGGAGTCTTAGTAAAAAAAATCGGCGTCGCAAAGGGCCACATGTATGAAATCATTATTAGATGACATAAACGTGGATGAAGCAAGCGTGGAAGGATATTTAGCCCTTAGCACATGACAGTCTATCGCTTCAAGGGAGCACACGTTACGTAAAATAGGTAAGTAGGACGATCCACATTACCTTTAATAAGCTCGAAGGGTACCGAGGCCTTGCTTGTGATGGCAGATTCTATTGAATTTTCACTACAGTGCAAATATTAAAGTAACCTATATTTGTACTGGATTAGCATAATCTGTATGTTTGTTTTGCTTATTGTGACCATGAGTTGGGAATTTAGAACTAATGATTATGTATTTCAGTTTTTTTTTTACTAGTGTGGTTAGTGACTAACCTGGTGTCAGAGTTTTTATGCAGCCCATGCTCCTTTGACTTAGCTTCACATGCTGTTGAGAAATATCTCTCAGACATGCAGGTTTCCTTATGATGGTTTCCTTCACCGATTTTTAAGCGAGTGATAATTATACAATACGCACATGAATCCGTAAAATCAGAGGTGCCTTAGGCTTGAACTCAAGGCCTATGACTTGGCACACGACGGTCACACCTCTAGGGTATCACTGCTTGGTATGTTTTTCAGTGTTCTTTGTTTTATTTAATTAATGTTAGTAATTTCACTAACTAAGATTTTTTTTTATTGCGGGCTGGGTCTGATCTGCTGACTGCGATCCAGCCGTATTGTATGGATCAGAGTGTTGGCCACAAAAGGAATGAATGAAAGGCAATGATTCATGAAGCTGAGATGAGAATGCTAAGAGAGATATGTGGTGTTACACAAATGGATACTTAGAATAAAGAATGATTATATAAAAGGAAATCTGAAAATGACACCAGTGACTGAAAAGTTGTGTGGAAACCGGTGGGCATGTTATGCGAAGGAATGAGGAAAATGCCTTCAGGAATGTTTTGAGTATGAAATTATCTACAAGTAGAGGAAAACTAAAGAAACAATGGACTGTGTGAAAGATAGGTCGAAATAACGACTAATAGGGAAGTTTGGAACAAAAAGACATTATGTTGGATTAATACAAATCATATTGTTTAGTTTATGAATAAATGGTATAAGCATTATGAGTTTGTAATTCAACCTTAAGCTTTCCATTCACGGATAAGGATTTCTTTAAGTAAAAACACCCCCAAAGAAACTGAACACATCTTATCCGCGCTCAAGACACTGACAGATCTTAAACGGGATTTATGTAGTGATCGTGTTCTGTTTCAATGGTGAAATTCGCCCTAACACATTATTCATTTGAATAAATCTTGGGTTAAAACGACTTATACCTTAGTCGTTTTAACACATTGAGTTACATGTTATATTGCCTGTAAATATGTGCACCTTCCATTTGTGCATCTTTGACAGTCGTTGCGGGTCGTCAGAAGCCCGAAAATCTGACAGCCAGTCTTACCAAGGGGTATCTTATTGCCCAGTTACTGGGTTGTGGAGGTCAGATAGGCAGTCGCTCCATGTAAAATACTGGCATTCAGCTGCATTCGGTTAGACTGGAAGCCGACTGCAACATAGTTGCGAAAAGGCTAGGCAGATGTGCACCTTCCATATGTGCACTTTCAAGCGCAGAAAAGTCTTCACTTTTCCAAAACTTTTACGCTTTCTGAAGATTCTGACAGACAGCGAACTGATTTAATATTCCTATATCGCAGATGCATTCAACACTATTCACAGTAAATAAAATACCAATTGTCAACATCAAATTCAATTCGATTTTTAGTCGTTTCACTCGGAAAGAATTTCGTTGGCGAGTGTCGTAAAATAGGTAGCTACTGTCGCCCCGTCGACCGTTCCCGCGCTCTGAAGCTCTGAACCGAATAATTCACGAGAGTTTCCAACAAAACTCCAACTGCAATCCTTCTAGACCTTATCACAGAGACATAAGATCCATTTTAGATTGCACAAATCATTGTTAAGTTAGCAGAAACCGGCTCCAGCAAGCAGCCGCATCGAAAATCCTTTTAAAAAGAATTGAGCGTCCCCTTGCTGCAAACCTTTGCACAGATAAAGGTTTATTTAAAAATATTTTATATAGTATATTAGTTTTAAAATATGTAGCGCAATATATTCCGGTATATTACAAGCTGCATTTGTAACTCATAGGGGTGGGAAAAACCGTAACTTAACGTTGTTTTTACGGTTATTGTTTACGCCCTATTTGATTAAACAGGAGAGTTACTGTTTTGTACATTTCGTTGTTTTTTTTCAGTGTATTGTCGTGGGCGCCAAACTACGCAATAGGCAGTCTATAATACATCTTGGAGCTTAATACTTTAAAGGAAGCCCATAGGCGTAATGACAAAAAACTTCTATTGAGCCTCGTTCAGTGTCTTCAACCCATTGGGTATAAGTTTATAAAAGCAGATTTACCGATAGAAATATCAAATATTTTCATCCAAGTTCGTACTCCACTGTCGATTGCCGCGACTCTTTATTTCTTAATGCAGTCTCCTTAAATACAAAACTATCTCGTTTAGTTTAGCTTTATGGAAGAGATTTCCTTCCATCGGATGGCCATTATTAAAGTAAATAATAGGAATATTTTGTTTCACTGGATATCAGCAATTCTGCATTTGAATGTTTTATATCTATTTAGGTGACAAAAATGAATGAGCAGCAATTTAAAATCCTGAAGCTATTAATACTTAAATAGGAGGATCCATCCCAGAGGCAGTGGGATGAGCCGCTCTGCAGGTTGGTACGGTATAATCTTATTAATACGGCCACCAACACTCGTGTGCCGGTTGATTCTGTAAAAATCTCAATGTGAAACTTAAATGAAGTGAGATGTCATTCCACCTAAAAAATCTATGAGGGATTGACATTATTAATTTACAGCTCACTCTAAACTCATATACCATATTACCTACATTTCCACGGTGAGATAACACTACAGGGAGAATGACAGCTGACTTCTCCTTAGTTTTCACATTACAGAAAAGAATGGCTGAACCTCGTGGTCTGAAATTGCTTACACGCTTAGCTTTCAATGTTTATTCCTTCTGAGTACGGGGAAGAGGCTAGATTTGCAGTGAGAAAATTTTAGGCTGTTATGATGAAGGTGTCTTTTTCTTAATGAAATTCTTAGATTCATTCATTCACTGACAGACCACGCACAGCTTAATCCGGTGGGTCGTGCATACACAAGAGTGCCATATTTATCTTTTTTTTTTTGATGATGGCATCTCGCAGTTCAACCATAGGGTTGTCTACTGCTTAACCGGACTTGACTGTGGATGCCACAATAGAATTGTAGCCTCCAGCCAGGGCTTAATATAAACTTACAAACTAAGTGACTACAGGCTAAGGGCACCCTCTGTGGGGTACGGGCGTCGCTGAGGGAGGACAGCAAGGGACTAGCTGGATCGGGCGCAGCCATATTTATCTCACCCCAGAGAGGTTAAATAGGGAATGAAAGTGTTCGTCATTTTTGTCGTTGGAAAAAAATTACTTGGCGTACAGGGGCCAAATTCTGTAAAATAACCAACTTGTCAATGGTGCGTAAGTAGTGACTCAATAGACTAATCATTGACATTTGGTATTCTACAAATTATTTATGGCCATTGACTTACCACTGTAGTGCCATTGAAACGCCTTAATAAGACTATGGTTAATTATTGGTAGTCTGCTCCACTGTAATGTATCAATGTCATAATGATGGCCAAGCTTAAGATAGTCTGTAAATATTTTAACATTGAAACTATTGGGAATCGAAGCCGCGACAAGCTGCGAAGCAGTCAATCGCTCAACCACTGCCAACCGTGCTGTCAACGTAAATAGTAAAAATAAAACAGCTGTTTTTCATTATAAAATTACTTATTAAATCTCTTTCTTAACCACAACATCGTCCATCGTCATCGGGGAGGTTCCAATACCAATGAGCTCGGATATTTCTTTCCAGGTAGAAGCATCAACCATCAACAGCAAGTCGGATTCTAAATAGGCTGCTTCTACTGAAAGAGAAATTTAGAAATAAAACGACTAATAGTGCCAGTCTATTACCGTCCCTGGACAGTCCCTTTGGCCTGTCATCTTTTACTATGGGACCAACTCCGAAATCGCATAAAATAAATCAGCTGTTCTATACATTTTTAGTCACGTGACTCAAAATGTAGGGAACAGCTGATTTTTTTTCACGATTTCGGAGTTGGTGCCTTCGTAAAAGTTGTTCAGTTTGGTGGTCTGTAGCATATATACTTGTGTATGTATATTCGGTTACACCCAGTATAGTATTAGTAAAGAGGTTAGAATTTAAGATGAAAAATCAACTACTGTAGGTTTTATAAAGTATGCAACGTATGTAACAGTAAAATGCATGAACTTCATACCATCTTTTTTGCGAAGATGTAAGGGAAATGCAACTAGCGCGGTTTTTACTGTGTTTACAGAATATACGGCGTTCTCTGAATTCTTTAAACGTAATGTACACTAGACTCCAAACTAAAAATACGTAAACTCAAGCTTTTTTTGTAACCATATTTTGTTTAAAAGAGTGCCCGTGGAGTTTCTTGCCCGTTCGTCTCCACAGGTACCTACTGCTTTGGAATGGGCAGCTAGTTTTATCTTTCTGACTGACCGACCCCTTGACAATTCAAAAGTACCTGTAATTGGTTAATTTGAAATAAATACTTTGAGTTTGAGTTTTGAGTTTGAGTTTATTTCACTGTTTTTTCTTAAATTATTTTCGAATTATAGAAACAACAGTTTAAATTAAAACTCAAAGTAACAAACTCCTTGAAAATAAAAAAATTGAAACGCCTCCTTATTTTCTAGATAGTCAAAAAAGCGTGTCTTATTATCCGTAGTCAAAGATCTCTCTCAAGGGAAATACCGAGCTACCTACTCAATCAAAACTAGTTCCAACAAGTTACGATTACAATTAATTAAAACATTAATTATTAAAAGTCATTAAGATAACATAATTTAGGTAAGGTCACGGTCAAAATCTGTTGAGTAATTCAATAATGATATCAATTACGATTAAAAAAAATGTCGGTAACCCGGTTATACATATTATTATGTACAGAGGCCAGCACATCAAGTTACCACAATCTGTCAAATTTCTTTGATAGTATTTCAACTTTATTGCAAAGACATAAGGTTCATTTTTAATTGAGAAAATTTGACAGTTAGGCATAGCTTGATGTGCTGGCGTCTGTACATTAAACGTAACGTCACTTCCGTAATCCTGAAGGGTTAGCTAGAGGTGCACACACATATTTCAGCAGTTATATGTTTAGTCCCATATATATAATTTTTTAATTCATGTATACAAAACGTTTTAAAAAAGTAACGTTGGAGTTTCTTGCCCATTCGAAACTACACACATCAAAAGTGTCTAGGGATCAACATATATTTTTGCAATAACTTTTCTCTTGATTGATATTAATTTAAATTTTCTTTAAGGATTCATCAAATAAAGTGTTTTCGTTTGTCACAGTAACGATAAACCAAGTCACCTTTGCATTAATAAAGAAATTTGCCATTTCCTAATAAAGGGATTTTTGACATTTGAACCACTAACATTAAAGTTCGAAAAAAAGACTGAAATAACAGTTTTCTTTAAAATTTTATTGGGTAACTTAAACAATTAATAATCCGTGTTTCTACCGCGAACACTAACAACACAAGAACATCGGTTTGGCATACTCAAAATGAGTTCATCCAAATCACGCTGTGGAATGGCCGCCCATGTTCGTTGCAACAACAAAAAAAGGTGTTATCAGTCGACTTTGGACACGTTACCGAAGCACTGGTACCGTGGCTGAGCGCCATGAAGGACGGTATCGCTGCACCACACGGAGACAAGACCGATACATTCAAATCTTAACTCGAAGAGCTCCAACAATAACCGCCATGATGTTAGCCGTGAGGCTTCATCACTCTTCAGGGAACTTAATTAGCGACCAAACAGTCAGAAACCGCTTGCATGAAGTGAACCTTCATTCCCGAAGACCGCTACGGGTACCACCTATAGCAATGCACAATCGTAGGATTCGATATCAATGGGCTCTTGAACACAGAAATTGGGCAGAAGAACAATGGCGTTTCGTGTGCTTTTCTGATGAGTCTCGTTTTGGTATGAGACCGGATACAAGACGTATACGACACTGGAGAACCCCTGGACGCCAACAGTGATTAAAATCCTGCCAGGAAGTCCATCCTTATAGTGGTGGAACCATCATGGTATGGGCGGGTATTTGGATCGGCGGAAGAACTGAGTTGATTTGGATCAGAGGCAACCTCAACGCTCAAATTTATGCTGAGACGATTGTATCTGACGTCATCGTTCCTCTACAAGTGCAAATCGGTCCCTTATTTCAGTTAATGCATGATAATGCACGACCGCACACCGCAAGAGTTGTAAGACAGACTCTCGCCGCAGCTAACATCAATGTCCTGCCCTGGCCTGCTCAGTCGCCAGACTTGAACCCGATTGAGCATGCATGGGATATGCTACAGAGAAGAGCTCTGCCGAATATGGAGGGTATCCAGTTGCAAGAAGACCTTTTTTTGTTGTTGCAACGAACATGGGCGGCCATTCCACAGCGTGATTTGGATGAACTCATTTTGAGTATGCCAAACCGATGTTCTTGTGTTGTTAGTGTTCGCGGTAGAAACACGGATTATTAATTGTTTAAGTTACCCAATAAAATTTTAAAGAAAACTGTTATTTCAGTCTTTTTTTCGAACTTTAATGTTAGTGGTTCAAATGTCAAAAATCCCTTTATTAGGAAAATGGCAAATTTCTTTATTAATGCAAAGGTGACTTGGTTTATCGTTACTGTGACAAACGAAAACACTTTATTTGATGAATCCTTAAAGAAAATTTAAATTAATATCAATCAAGAGAAAAGTTATTGCAAAAATATATGTTGATCCCTAGACACTTTTGATGTGTGTACCTTTTGGAAGGGGCGACTAGAATCAATTCTATTTCTTGTTCATTTTGACGTTCAAAAGTGCCTTTCTTGTGCCTATTTGAAATTAATGATTTCACTTTGACTTTGACTTTGATTTTGACCATGTATTGATGGGCATATTAAATACGTTTATTAGAAAATTAATTTGACATTATTTTAGAACCCAGTGGCCTGATAAGCTACGATGGGAAGAGGCAAGACGGAATGACCATAATGCCTTGAAAGATGGGTAGGCCTTTGGTGTGGGATGCAATCAGCGTCAATAACCTATCACCATCCCGTCTTCCTAGCACGGTCGGCTGTGCTGGGGCGGTGCTGCAGGTGCAAAAACCTCAAACGACACAAATATAACCTTATTGGTAACTATGTGTGAGCCGTTTGGGTGTTGAAACTCTATGGCCTCTCCTAGGGGTCTTAGTGCTCATCGAGAATTTCGGATATTTTCCAGCGATTGGTCGATTCTACACATGACCAGAGGGCTGGTCAAAAAAGCAATGCGGACGATTTTGTTTAATTTGAATTTGAATGAGCTCTTCCAAAGTATAAAAAACGAAAACCATTTGTTTTCGTTTTTTATACTTTTACATAATATTATGTAGTTAGGTTTAGGTTGTATATTTAAGATTCTCGTATAATTTCTACGAATAAACTAAATCCCCTACCGATATTGAAATGAAAGCATATTGTATATTTTAATACCGTACCTAGACTTATTAGTATTGAAGAAAACTCACTGAAAAACATCTTCCATTGTTTTTCCGAAAAGATATTATGTATTTATAAAGGTAGAATTATCGTTAGGTAAGAAATAGCTACGCTTTATTTATTTAGAAGATAGAACAGAAAGCGCGCGGAGTGTAGTTCGCTTTATCGCGATAATGTACCCCTAGTATTACACAAAAATCAATATTCACCTCTCATTTGGTTGATATTGTTGACTATTTTCTTCATTTTATCGAGTTCCTTTTCAATTGCAGCTTTAATATTATTGAAGAAATCGGGGTCCGGTATATCTTCCACGGATTTAGTTGGAGCTTCCATTTCTAAGAACAATTTTAGACACAGTTCAAAATAGGTATAGAGATCCGTTTATATTTTGATATCTACTATTCAAACTTATGTATTATTCAGTTAATTTCGAGCGCCTTGTTATCCGTGAATAATTGCCGGAACGAACACGGAATGTTGACAAACCAAATGATACCTAACTGCTCCAACAAACAAAAAAATTAACTGAACATTTACAAATTAAAACACAAACCTGACTGTTAATTCTTGTTATAATAAACACTAACAAAATCTGGAAATATTTTCATAAAATATAAAACTTTATTTGATTTTAACTCGACGCCCTAAAAAGTTTGACAATAGGAAACGCAAACAGAGCGGGAAAATGTACGGAACTTTTTAAAATCAGAATTAGGTCAACGATTGCACGCGATCGTCGACAAACAGCCAGATTATTACGAAAGAGTTTTTAACACCGAAACTGTTCGAACAAATTTTTATAAACGGTAGTGAATATTGTGGAATATTAAAAATAGAATCAACCTTTTTTATCCAGTCAGGTACAATGTTTTTTTTTTTGTATTCATTATAACTAAATGTATAAAGTAGGTTGGTATTTCAGTCCTTTATATAACAATTTACTTGAACATAATTAACTAAACAAAATTATTTTATCAATGTCGGTTAATAATCTCTAAAATGTCGCCAACCAGACAGGGCTTTGTCTAAAAACTTTTAGTAATTATCCGTCATTACGGCTCTCAACATAATTTTCTTGACAGACATACTTCTTTGCCAACGGCAGGTTGTGTTAATTAACCAGTTTATGACTAAATAAAACAAGAGATAGATTACATTTAAATCAAATAATCGCAGTAAAGTTTTTAAGTACGTAGGCAAACAAATCATTACAGAACACCGAAATAAAAAATAGTAGTCATTTTTTAACACAACTAAAATAAACGAGGCAATGACAACATCTCATACATCCTAGTAAAGTACTCAACTCTCGAATATTATGTGTGAAATCCATCACAATGCATGAAATAACAATCAATTAGTACAAACAGTCGAACAATGATGCCAATCATCTCGGTCGAGCGAACTAAATCTGTTTTTGGATGAGTTTTGGTATGTCAGCCGCGTCACACGCCGAATGTCATTGGATTTATAAATACAATCAGCTCCAGAAATAGGTGGCCACAGGTTTTCCAGGCGTACCGACCTAAAATAAAGCAGCCTGGATTCGTTAACAATATAATTGTCTCCACTTGGTACGTGCATCGAACTAGTGAGCGTAAGAAGTTTGTTAGTGCTTTTTATACAGTAAATACTTGTGGCCATGGATGATGAGGACGTACAACAGTTTTCTTTGCGCTGGCACAATCATCAGGTAGGTGAGTAATATTTTATTTTATCAACACACCCACTACAGATGACCAGGTACACTTACAATATTTTTCCTTGGACATATTCCTTTTTTTTTCGCTTCAGTCATAAAGCCTTTGCGTTTTATTTGACTTTGTAATTCTGTTTTTGAAAAGTTTTTTGATGCGTAGTGTAAAATAAATCGGTGCTTTATTTTTCTTTCAATAAATGTAGTCGTGTTGTTTGAAAGACTTTGTAGTTATGATCTAATTTAAATGCTTGATAATTTAAATAAAAATGTTTTAAAACTTTCGTAAATTATATTAAAATGTGAGTTAAAATGAGAACTACTTTGGTAGAGGAAGTTTTTAATTTTACCAAACCTCACGTAACTATTCGAATTTCAAATTTAAAACTGTTCAATCATGTTTTGGCGCTGACATAAAATTTTAAAAATGTAAATATTAGCACCCTTTGCTTAGCCTGTATGTATTTATTACCTTTGCCAATGACACTAAATAGAAGACTACTAATAGATCACACGCACACCAACTAATCGACTATTGAGCTACAACTAATATCGATTAAAATGTATTAATTAATTAGTTTTATATGAAGCAGCAGCTGTTTGGTAGAAATCCGTCTATGATACTCGCAATAGCTCATTATTGAGTGCCTGAAATATTTGAAAATATCTTATGATTATCATGGCAAGAAGTTTGATAGAAATTAATTTTCGGAATATTATGAACTGTATTCAGCTGAAGATATTAAAAAATTACACATAATAAAAAAAACTTCGTCCCTAAGACCACTGACCAAAAACACAGTTTTATCTACCATAAAATATGGTCTAAATCAGTTATCATAGAATAAAAATATGTTCTATGGATTGAAGTCGTTTTTTAAAAATGTCCATAAACTACCTACTTTATGTTTAATTGATTGGTCTTCGAATGATAAATGGATGTGTCATTAACGGATTTCACAAAAAAGCTGCTGCGGGCCAAAGGATTAAAATTTCAATTTTACTTAAACAGAACAGCTTGATAGGAGCCCTAGGTCGCATGTTGAGCACTGGAGCCCTGACTGACGTCACGTTGAGTGCCAGCGGGACCTCCGTGAAGGCCCATCGACTTGTGTTGGCATCATGCAGCCAGTACTTTGCCCAGCTGTTTAAGGTGAGATTAATCATACACTTTTTTTTTGAGGGTGCGAAATCATCAAATGACTCCCCCCGCTCTGGGTGAAGCGGAAGGGAGTGTCAGACTCTTACTGACTAAAACCCATACATGTTCCGCCCTTAGCCATTTATGTTCCGGGGTAGCGGTAACCCTTTTGGACAATCTGCTATAATAATGCTCAAGTCTTCATGTGACCAGAGGGCTGGCCTATTTTCTAGTCAAAGAATCAGCATTGCCGTACAACGCGGCAATGCTGCCAGCCTTTTGTGCACTTTTCCCGTTGACAGCGATGTAGACGAATTATTTTAATGTCCTACGATTATTTCCCCTCCTGTTTTATATACTTGTAGATATTATTATTAATATTTTAAAACTATTCGCTTTTAAATTACGTTAATATGTATTATCCTTTAGTAATAAATATGATTATTAAAAAAATAAGGTACGAAATTGTCAGACTTATGTAAAGTGTGCTCCAACCTATCAACCCGCACTGGGCCTGTGTGGTGGATTGCCCCCTCCCTCTCACAGGGATGAGGCTTTATCCCAGCAGTGGGAACATAGCCTGATTGTACAAAGGCCAGCACATCAAGTTATCACAATCTATCAAATTTCTTTGATGGTATTTCAACTTTATTGCAATGATATAAGGTTCATTTTTAATTGAGAAAATTTGACAGTTAGGGATAACTTGATGTGCTGGCGTCTGTACTTATACTACACTGGACAGCAAATAAACCGAGCCACCCGCTACCTAGGCACTCTTATTCGATTTTCTCAAAAACTAAAAAACCTACAATTATCAAAGTTTTACCTACAGAAAGTGCGTTTCATGGTGATTAAAATGAAAGGAAACTCATTGGGTTTAATCAATATTTCAGTGTTTATTAAGGATTTTACAAAGAAGAGTCGTTTTCCAGTCGTGACAATCGTTAGAAATGATAAAGTGAAAAAAAAAATTAAAGCCAAAAACAAAGATAAAATCAAAAAAAAGTTTTTGAACAATATTCCGTATTCCCTCCCCTTGCTCGGATAACTGCCAGCATCCTTGTATTCATCGACCTTACGATCCTGACGATAAAATCTTGAGGAATTGTATTCCACTCCTCTTCAATTGCGATTCGCAGCTCTGGAAGCCTTGTTGGAACAGGTACCCGGGCTCGAACCCGACGTTTCAGCTCATCTCATAAGTGTTCTATCGGATTCAAGTCCGGGCTTCGAGCTGGCCAGTCCATCGTACGAATGCTGACGTCGCGTAGATACTGGGTCACCACATGAGCAACATGAGGCCGTGCATTATCATGCATCAATTGCATATCCTGTCCGATATATCCTGCGTAAGGTACCACATGGTCTGCGAGGATTTCAGTAATGTAGCGATGAGAAGTCAGTCCACGTGTACGGCTCGTCGGCTCGATGAAAACTAACGCTGTATGTGCTGTTAACGAGATGCCGCCCCAGACCATTACAGATCCTCCTCCATAAGCAACAGTTTCCTCGATGCAACACTGAGAATAACGTTCTCCAGGGCGACGATATACTCTCTGACGTCGATCACTTCCATGTAGACTCACCCTGGTCTCATCAGTGAAGAGTACATTACTCCACTGCTCTAATGTCCAATCCCTATGCTCTCGAGCAAATTCAAGTCGTGCTCGACGGTGTGCTACCGTTAATGCTGGGCCTGTTGCAGCTCTTTTTGGGGTCAGGTTCCGTTCAGCAAGTCTCCTTCTGACGGTATCTGAACTTATGACCACTTGGCGTTCGTCACGCAGACTTTGTTGGACTTGAACTGCGTTGAGGTGGCGATTTCGCAGAACAGTAAGGTGGATATAACGATCATCTGCTGCTGATGTAGCCCTAGGTCTGCCCGTACCTGGACTGCGATCGAATGCTCCAGTCTCTAGGTATCGTCTGTAAACTCGTTGCACCGAAGATCTGCTGATTCGAAGCCTTCGAGCGACTTCACGTTGCGCAATGCCTGCTTGAAGTAATGCTACAGCTTGAGCTGCTTCCTGTGGTGTTGTATCCATTATTAATCGAAAAAAGTAGCAAAAACACACGCGTCTGAGCAAACGATGGACAAAAACTAAAGAAATGATAAGAAATATCCGACTATCCTCATTGTAGAGAAAAAGAACGCTAATTTCAAACTCTGGTGAAAACAGAGCAAATCGTTAGCATTGTGTTTGTTGCTTGATTACCATGTGAGTTGAGGGTACTTTCGAATTAATTTTTAGTCATTTTAATCACCATGAAACGCACTTTTTGTAGGTATAACTTTGATAGTTGTAAGTTTTATACTTTTTGAGAAAATCGAATCAGAGTTCCTAGGTAGCGGGTGGCTCGGTTTATTTGCTGACCAGTGTATGTAAAGTGATCTAATAAACTGTTGTTATTATATGAGACAATCAAATGAGTTTCCCAATCTGTTAACAAATGTTTGTCATTTGTATCACTCTGCTAAATGTACAGACATCAAGCTATTCCTAACTGTTAAATATTCCCAATTGAACATGAACCTCATGCTCTTGTTATAAAGTTGCAAATCGAATAAAGAAATTTGACAGATTGGGGTAGATTGATGTGCTTGCCTCTGTACTACACGCAAGTTGAAAAATTTATCACACACATAATCAACATTAATATTAGCAGTGTGTCACCATCTCATCAGTCTATTGCAGAACATAGGTTTCCCCAATTGCACGCCATTAAACTAGATTGTCGGCAACTCTCTCACGGCGTTTTGCCTATATCAGCAGTGCTATTATAAAAAATCTAAAAATCTCACCTTGAAATCGTAGGTGAAACGAGTTTAGTCTTCTTCTTTTCGTGTGGTTAGTGACTAACCCGGTGTCAGAGTTTTTATGCTGCCCATGGACCTCTGACTTAGCTTCACTTGCTGTTGAGAAATATCTGTCAAGGCATGCCGGTATCCTCGCGATGTTTTCCTTCACCGATTTTTAAGCAAGTGATAATTATACTTTACGCACATGAATCCGTAAAATCAGAGGTTTCTTGGATAAACGAGACTTATGACTTGGCAGTCCGACGGTCACACCACTAGACGATCACTGCATGATATGTATGTCAGTGTTGTGAAAAGTGAAAATATTATAAAGTGATTTTTATAGTTTAAATAGTGTCAATCCCTAGCTTCAATTGGAATGACAGCTCACTTATGCTCAATTCACATAAGTTTTCATCACAGAGTACATTATTACTATATAGAAAGTTTTCATGGTGGGATATTTACAGAATCGACATGCTGCTCTTTCAGTAGTCATTTAAAAGCAGCCAGTACTTGATGATACTTGATTTTTATTTGGCATAATGTTCCAGGAAGTGGAAGCTGAGAACAACACACTAGTCGTGGTCCTCGGCTGCGATGCGACAGAACTGCGACTCCTGCTCACTTTCATGTACACCGGGGAGGTGACGGCATCCAAGAAGATCCTACCTTCTCTACTTCGACTTGCACAGACCTTGAAGGTTTCTGGGCTGACTGATGCCGATACGGTGAGAGATTTTGTATTTTTAAACCTTGATTATTACACGTAGCATCGCCTTAGTTTTGCTAGTACAGACGCAAGCACATCAAGCTATCCCTAACTGTCAAATTTTCTCAATTAAAAATTAACCTTATGTCTTTGCAATAAAGTTGAAATACTATCAAAGAAATTTGACAGATTGTGGTAACTTGATGTGCTAGCCTCTGTACATCAGCTGGTCTATAAAAATCTCACTGTGACAACCCCTTGCATCAGTTGGAATGACAGCTCACTTGAAGCTCACTTCAGCTGAATTTAATTTTGCGCGATTTGTACAGAATCGACTGACATTAGAGTTAATTTCTATGTCGGTCGATTCTGTAAAAATCTCGACGTCAAAGCTCACTTTAAATTCACGTCACCTACGTTTTTGCGGTGAGGTTTCAGAATATCACTGCTGGTCTTCGTAGAGTAGTATTCATGTGTACATCGTAGAGCACAAATGCAGGCACGTACAATTTTTCTCTCTTCATATCTTGTTTAACCTTTTGACCGCCACGTCTAAAATGAAAAAGCGTGCCCTCAGCGCCAAGCTCCGAATTCATCCTTTAATACCTACAAAATAGTAGTGAGGTCGAAATTATTATTATTATTCTTATTATTATTTATTTACGTTTAAAATTCTGTCACCCAGTCGCGACCGTGGCGTGCTGGGCACATTTTGGTTTGTCGTCTATACACGACTGTGGCGGTCAAAAGGTTAATAGATTAATACTCGCTATGATGTGAAAATCACCAAGTCTTTGAATTTCATAATATATCAATCTTGCGATTATACTATAGAGGTACTACCTTAAAATCTCGCTTTGAATCAAACAGCTTTTTTACGTATTAACTGAAAAAGGAAATAAGTGAAATAAACACTTAAAGAGGTTCGACGCAATGTAACGTAGGACCATAAACACAGTATTCTGCCTTTATAACACATCTTTAGGAAGGTTATTTATTGTGGCAGGATATTCAGCATATTCAGCATATTATGTACAGTCACAAGTACCAACATGTATACACTGAGCAACTTTAAAAATGATTTTCTCCTGCATTTGTTGTAATTATATGTTACGGACACCAAATACTGTGTCCGAACCCATAATAATATGAAAATAGGTTCTATTATCACAAATTTATTGTTATTCCACGAGAAAATCGCTTTTGAATGTTTCTAAGTGTATACATATTGGTGCGCGTGACTGTACTACATACTCTTTTCTTGCTAATTTATTTTTCCATAATTCCAGAACTCAACCCTAACGCCGACGGAACCCGAACTGACCCCAGACGAATTCAACTCCCCAGTGAACCTAGAAATAAAGAACGACAACCAGCAGCCCCAGGTCATCAACGATAACTCCAGTTCTAGCTCCAAACTGAACTATGAAGACATACTGTCACCAACGAACGAGAAAGACGGAAGCTACGTGTCTGACTTTATGGGAAAGAGCGAGAAAGATAGATTGAGTAAACTGGATCAGATTGTACAGAACTTGTACAGTACGCACAAGATTGGAACACCCCCGGCTGCGACACTGGTTAATTCTGGAGGTGAGCGTAACTAACAATAATAATAATAATATCGATGGACAGTTCACTCAACGCCATATAGTCCCAAGCTAAGTAACCTAATGCTTGTGCTTGTGGTATGGTTACGAGATGGCTGATAAACTACTTATATACATTTTTTTTGGTAAATATATACATATAATAGATAGAAAAGTACACAGACCCGTATCAAATACTTGTAGGTCGTACAAATATTTGATCCGTGCGGGAATCGAACCCGCGACATGTTGCGCAGCAGTCAATCGCTCAACCCCTGCGCCAACCGTGTCGTCATTTTTTATAGTTTTTATTTTTTCACACCTGAATCCCCGAAGTTTTAGGCAGAGGTATACTTAGTACACCTACATTTTGCAAGTTATCTTTGAGTGCCATGTAATAGGGAGCCTATTGCCATTAACCGGGCACAAATCCAGACTCCCGGCTGCTACTGAGAAATTACAGATGGGAAAACCCAAAAACATTTTGCCCGACCAGAGAATCGAACCCTGGACCTAATACGCAGCAATAGCCCTTGCGACCACTAGACCAACACGGCAGTCAAAGCAGTATTTTATGTAGGTCTAATTTGAAAACATAATTATTAGAACAAATAACATTAGGTAACTATAACTACATGAAATACCTCTGAACACTAAGTGCCAATTTAACCAATGAAACTGAACGCGATCAGCACATATCAACGGCGTCCAAGTCCCGTCAGTGTCAATTTAACGGGGTTAATGTGCTAATCGCGTTCAATTTATTTGGTGAAATTTGCCCTAAGTGTTTTCTGTCCATCATGTTTATTTTACATTCTAGGCTAGGCTTTTGCAGGCTTTATTAAAAGCATTTCTTACCTCAGGGATTAGGAGATCCTTCCTATCCTCTAACCATAACCATTGCAAGAAGTATGGATAGTAACGCCCTCCTACCTGCTATAACCTAGGTATTTTGTTGCAATAGATAATTTACAACATCCATGTTAAGCAATAAATTCACAATATAGCATTAGGAGGAATGACTGGCCAGCGAGATTGTCTGAAAGGGATTCCGCTGCCCCGGAACACAAAGGGCTAAGAAAGGAAAATGGAAGGGTTTTGGTCAGTAAGAGTCTGACACTCCCTTCCGCTTCACCCAGAGCGGGGTCATTTCATGATTTCTCACCCTAAAAAAAGTGTATACTTATGCTATACCTCTATTAGTCATCGTCTCAGTAGTAACCCCATTTCTAGCCCTAACAGCTTTATCTTTTTGGTTTTATTGCGATACAAGGATAATGTATTTATGTAATCTTATAAGACTAAGTTAACACATAATTGTAATGAAGTTAGATAACATAATACTCGACTCAGTTCCAAACTCGCAAACTTTTGAATTAAGCTTTTATTAAATTAATCCTAAGTAGCTGTCTAAACCGATTGCAGTCAGCAGATTGTTATTCCATTAGTTTAGTGAATTAAGATATTAATTTAATAAGTAAAACAACACTGAGTTAAGATTTTAAGAAGCTCTCAGTGTCTCTACATAAGTTTGAAAGATTTTTAATTACCTACTTTTTTCACTTACGCCCTTCGGCTGGAGTGATAAACTTTAAGCAAGACTATGTTTGCTTACATTTGAGCCCCATCTTGGTCTGGTCTAGGTCAGATATATCGCAAAAACTGCCACCATTTTTTTGCCAGGTCCTATTCCAAGCTCCGTGCTTTCAACAATCTAAAATCCCTGCTGAGTGCCTTCAACACGCATTGCAATGTATGAACAATAAACACATATTTGTGTTGAAGGCACTAAGCTTAGAATGGATCTAAAGCACAGAAAATGAGCACGTGTGTGCGTGGGCACTGTGAGATAGAACAGAAAACACACAGCTGTGTTCATCACAGTGTATGGGAGGAAAGAAATCTGTTTGTTTGTATTTGTATGGTCATGATCCTAATTCCCCTTTCAGAACTAGTACTCTAGAATACTATAATAGTAATAAAATAATAAAAGCGTTCGCTGATACTAATGTGACATGATTCGCTTCAATATCGTACTTTGTTATTTGTCTATCAGAATTCGTAACCGATTCAGCCGCTCTATTCTGTAAAAATATCAGCGTGAAAATTTCATGTGAAGTGAGCTATCATTACATCTTCACCTACGTTTTCATCGTGCGATTTTTACGGAATAAAACTGCAGTAGTGCTACGACCACTCGTTCCGATTCACCGACCAAAAACTTTTGTATAGACATTACATGTTTTGTATTCTACTTTCTATACGGATGTAGCCTGAAGCCTTGCAAGTGTTTGATGCCCAGATCGACCAATGGCCCGGTTGATTGCAATTTATTTATCTATTTAAAACTACACAGGGTGTAACAAAAAGAAATCAGCTGTTCCCTACATTTCGACGAGTCACGGGACCAAAAATGTATAGAACAGCTGATTTTTTTTGCGATTTCGGAGTTGGTCACATAGTAAAAGTTATTCAGAGTCTGTAGCATATGCTTTTGTATGTATATACCCATTCTGTTACACCCAGTATAACCTCAAACACCACGACTTGATGGGACATTGTGTCAAAGTCAAGGAGTTTTATACATAACTGGCGATTGGTGGTTGTACTGCAACACCTCTGCATTACCCTTCTTTGCTATCTGTATTTTAAAATCCTTTTTAACCCTCAGTTACAGACCCACCGGAAGCATACGACAGAAAATGGCGCATGAACAGTTCAATATGTACGATCTGCAACAAGCGGCTATCGAACCAGTACAACTTACGGGTGCATATGGAGACCCATGCGGGGAGAAGGCATGCTTGCAGAGCCTGTTCACACGTGTCCAGGTCTAGGGATGCGTTGAGGAAACACGTGGCTTATAGGCATGCACCGCCGCAGCATAGAACCGGGAGAGGCGACTTGTGAACTGTATCTTGACTGCTACTTTGTTATTCTTTAAACGTCACTTCGAGATGAAAACGGTGTCGAGGGGAAGTCGCGTCTAGACTAGATAGATATACTAGGCAGCTATATTTAATAGTAGCAATCCTGGTCAGCTGAGTTTCAGCCCTCAGTGACTTCGGTTTCAAAATGGGTTCGGTTATACTTCCATACATGCTAAAAAACTTAGATCATCATCATTCTACTTCCCTTATCCCAATTTATTTGGGTAATGCCATTAAAAAAATCGAGAATAAAAACAGCTGCTCCCTACATTTTGACGAGTTATGCGAACATGTAAATGTTGGGAGTAGCGTTTTTTTTTAACGATTTTTTGAACGGCATTATTTTTTTAGCATGTTTGGACACTATACTATTGCAAGTTAACGGGAACGCCTTTCACCTTTCATGCCGGTACATACAGGTATATGTGAGGATTGAAGTGAAGTTTTAAGAATAGCACAACTGCTTTGCCATAATTTGTCCTATAAGGCCAAAAGTAGGAAACGAAATCTACTTCCCATCTTGAGCTTACCTACTAAATGCTTCAAATTACTCCCTCAAAAGCAGCACGAAGCACCCTGGACAGGCTTCAGGTTCACTACGAATAGATGAGCATGTTTCTATAAAGTTTAAAAGATCGGCCGCCATTGATTGCCTCTGAGCAAAATTCTCCAACTTTTTTTTTGCTTAGGTAGTTATATTATTGCATCTAAGTTAAATAAAAATGACAAACTGTTAAATACCCACCGACGGTATATTACCAAATAACATTAAAAAAGACGTTTTTGTTACATTTTTGTGTTTCACACTATTTTAATGTTAGTGTATTATTTTAATTTTGTTCAGTGTTATTTACGTGGCGCAATTGAACTTGGTCGTTAGCCCGTATGCGGGTCGAAAGACTACTCGAATTCGAGCACCCGATGCATTATTTACACTGGAACATCTAACGACTCCGAGTAGTTTAAATTAAACTTTTGAACGCCAGAACATAAACGCACGCGCTTTCCCTCCACGCCAAGCTACAAAGTTATTTCTTCTTGTTATCATAAATTTCCCAATATCCATGGTATTTTTTATTTTGTTTCATATCATTAAATACGTACGAGGGCTTCAATTTTTAAGATATCTATATAAACACACACAAAAGTAATGATTTAATTGTTTATTCCGTGTTATAGTGTACATTGCATTGACACATATTTGTGACGTTGGCGTACTGGGTATGCGCTTGCTTGTCACGTATAAGTGACAATGGCGTTCAAAGGGTTAAGTCGAGTATCTGCCTGCGCCTGAGTTCGGGCAAGTACCTCCCTGCGGACGCCATGATAACTAATGCCACGACTAGCAAAACACTGTTTTGTCTTATAAGGGTATCGAAAATTGGCGTCGGGTATTCGAATTCGGATACCCAACGCCATTTTTAGTCTTCTTTTTCTGTTTCATCATTATGGAGCTGGACTAGAATGTCCGAAGACGGGCGTGGTCTACTCGACCCGTTCATTACTTGATCTTTTGCTCGAATTCCAGCAAATGAATTCTGAAAAATGGCTAAGTGTAATTACGCCATTGGTTGGACTAGGTTGGTAAAAAGTTTTTAAATTTCCTGGTAATTATTGTATGATTTATGGCTACGCCCACAAATTACATAAATGGTTGTGAAATCGTTTTCACAATGGTGAAGCATAACCTTTGCACACAAGTGCGTAGTGTTAGAAGTATTTTACAATGCTAGTAATTTTTACTCTGTATTTATTATCCATTTTAAATATATTTATAGGAGTGTTGTGTATTAAAATGTTCAATTTATTTATATTACTCTGTGATAAAAGGAAGTAACGGCAAACAAAAACTATACATAATGTTCCGCCATCATGATCGCCATGCATTATTATGGTGGTCTAAGAATGTAAAATGGCTGCCTTGACACTAGTGGTGAAAGGTCTTAAATGGTACCATAATTTGAGATTTGTAATAACGTCGTTATTTCCTCAGGAATAGACATGTCGCTCCATATCAAATAATTATTTTTTATTCCCATTTTAATGGAGGATGGAATAAATTAAATAACACAGGTTAGTACCCTGATAAAATGGCGGTATGCGTATGTTTACGCTATAAAAAATGAGACATATTACGCCAGTGTGCTTTTATATTCCTAACATGATGATATTATCGTAGACATCGTGTCGACGCCACGGCATCACGACACCACAGGAAAGTTTAACATGGAAAAATAAATGAAGATTTGTAGTATAGGGAATATTTCCATACACCATATGAACGGCAATAACATCGTCACGTTAGAAACTAAAAAATCGCACAATAGATTTGGATTTACCAAGTTTTAAAATGTATTCCGACTTTTCGGATACACCAATAAAAATAACTGGAGTGACATTTCGTTACAATCATGTTCTAGTCATGTTTATAGGCCCTACGTTTATATTATTTAGCCTAAGCTAGCTTAAAAAGACATTTTTAATTAATAAAAAGACAATTTATTTAATTCTTAATAAATATTTAAAAGTTTGTGTTGTATTTTTATGTCCCTATCAATTTATACTCCTATAAACAAAAATGAATTTGTTTTTGAAACTTACCAATGGTTGTATTTTTATTGCCAAACTGGGCGTATTAATACATTCTTTAATTTTACCTGTGATATGTAGGAGGATCTACTATGCAAAGCTATGAACTCTTTGCTTCTTTATTGGTATATACAAGTCTTTAATTCTCACCAATAACGGTAGAAGAAAGAACACTGAAATACATACCAAGCAGTGATAGCCTAGTGGTGTGACCGTCGAACTGCCAAGTCATAGGTCTCGAGTTCAAACCCAAGGCACGCACCTCGATTCATGTGCGTATTGCATATTTATCACTTGCCTTAAAACAGGTGAAGGAAAACATCGTGAGAAAAAACCAGCATGTCTGAGAGATATTTCTCAACAGCATGTGAAGCTAAGTCAGAGGCCCATGGGCAGCATAAAAACTCTGACACCAGGTTAGTCACTAACTACACGAAAAGAAGAAGACCAATAACGGTCTGTAAATTATTGGAATTATATATATAATATAATTATATTATTTTCAATTCAATATAGCGCCAACTAGCGGTGTGAATTTACATAAAAACCCTCATTACTAAAGCAGGTAAAAATTAAATACTTTTTACAAGTGTATACAAGTTTATTTTTATCATCTTACATACTTCATTTTTAGTAGAAATCGCGTAAAACTAAGAAAAATTACATCAGAAATTAGTATAAAAATACTGTTTAAAAAACGTTTTTGACCGTATTATTTGGAAAGATAACGAGAAACGGTAAAAAATCTGTTCAGAAAATACTTCCTTATTCAAATTACAAACATTCCACTAGACTAGACAAGTCTGACATTGAGATCTAGGCAAAAAAATGTGAATTCGCGGAATACATTGAATTTACAATACATTTCTATGATGTAGGTACAAATAATAAATTAATTATATTACGTTTAAATATTAGTGAACGATTATAATTACATCTATAGAACCTACATTGACAATAGGATTTTTATAAAAATTGTAAACATCTTAATATTTCTAATACTGGACAATATTTAATAAATATTTTACACCTCTTTTAACTTTGCACTCTGCAATATTGACTTCAATAGATTATCAGCAATGTTCGTTACAACCGTGGGCATAAAACGTGGGAGCGAGACAACATGAGACTAAGTTGAGAGTTTTGCAAAACCCTGTACTAACCATTCGTCGTCCTGCTCACACGTTTTATGACCCCGACGACTACGAATCTTGGGATATAGTAGAATATATTAATATAACAGTTTCATATTTCTGTGAACTCGTATATTATATACAATCGTGCTATACCTAATACCACAAAGTGAGGTTAGATCTCTCCTTAGCGGATCTGATGTCTCAATTATTCCAGTGTGCAAGTCAAGCCAATTAAAAATAAGTTAATCTTTCCAAATAATTTAAATATTTAATTCTCACTAGGACATTATAAATGCGATTTCACACCGTTAGTATGCAACGACGGGTATAAAAAGGACCGTTCAGATCGCACCAAGTTCAATACAAAACAAAAAATCACAATGCGCGCTTAGAAGTAGGACTGATTCTTGAGAAACGATTTTATTTTGTTTGATAAATAACTTATGATATAACTGTGTTCTAATAATTCGGTTGTTCAGTTAACTCGAATGCATCCTTTTTCGTAATCGTCTGAGCAATTCCTTATTTAAATTTCAATTTTGACGTTTGTCATTCTAATCGATCAATGATTTGGTAGTCGACTAATAGAGAGCGAATATCGATCAGTCGTCTCAAATCAATCGAATTGAATATTCAACATTCAATTCTTTGATTGTCGATTTGGCAATGTACAAACGCCAGCCCATCAAGCTATCCCAAACTGCCAAATATTCACAATTTAAAATGAACCTTAATCTTTTGCAATAAAGTTGAAAATTTATAAAAGAAATTTTACAGATTGGGGTAGCTTGCTGTGCTGGCCTCTGTATTTTTATTCGATTGTTATAACTTTTTTTTTTACACAACTATTTACTATTATGAATTCCGATGTAAGACTAGAAATAAATGCAAGTTTTTACTCTTTCTATTCAAATAAATTACTTTAAAGTCCCTCTTGGTTACCGACCGTAACCACTTTTAAATACGACTTTTGCTTCATCCGCGACCAGACACAAATCGATACACAAGATTTTCAGCTTCTGCTATCCTCTAAGGGAAAAAAACGCGTCAGTTTATGTATGTAAGTAATAAACTTGAAAAAATCAGTCCATAGTTCCAAATACGAGCAACATCACTCATTGTTAGTAACAAAAATCATATTTATTGTTAACTAACGGAGCCAGTTCATAACTTAAATGTAGTAAGCGAAATAAATACATTAGTATTCTTCTTATATATGCTAGATAATCTGAGTTATTTATAGCTATTACGTTGATTTGGGGAAATATTCTTTTGACAACCATATTGTAATAAAACATGACTTTAAAGAACATTTTTGTAGAATTGGCGTGTTACTATTAGATCTAGACAGACACCATTAAGCGGGATTGTCTGAAAGGGTTACCGCTACCCCGGTACATAAAGGGCTACGGAAGGAACATGGATAGGCTTTAGTCAGTAAGAGTCTGACACTTCCTGCCGCTCCACCAAGAGCGGGAGAAGTCATTGGATGATTTCCCAGCCTTAAAAAAAAAAGACAGACAGACACCATACATTCAAATTTTCAAGCAGTGCCTCTTTCATTCGCCTTTATAATTGATTTTTAAAGTTAATAACACGGCAATTAGAACGGCAATAACACGATAATAAGGCTACCTACGCACTATGCGGTTAGCCGGAATGCGGCCAACCGTGCGGCTGACCGCAATAGGAAATTTGTACGAGAAAGGAGTTTTTATTCACACTGCGATGCGGCTGCCGGCTAACCGCTCCGGTCGTTCTGAGCGCTGCGGCCCGACAGCCGGCCAGCCGGGCGGTTGCTATACACACTAAGCGGATAGTGCTAGTTTGCGGTTGCCCGCCATTGACAGTGAACGTGTTCACCGACGCTAGCGCATTTTCTTCAATTAAATATGGATTTCAGACTCATTCTAGTATATCCAAAAAACTTGTCTTCATACTTTTTGAGCTCTTCGAAAAACAATTCGAAATGCTTGCTCTCGTCTCGAGTTTGCAGATAAGGATGCACCCAGTACCTTTTTTTCTGTTTCTTTTTCTTAATATACCGCAAGTAAATATAATAACTTCCATCTTGGAAATGAGTCGATTCAACCGCAAAACCACGACGGTTTCTAAACGCACGTTCCGGTTGCGCTTGCGGTTAGCCGGGTGCCGGCTAACCGCAAGCGCAACCGCGTCCTGCGGTTAGCCGGACGGCTGACCGCATTCCGGCTAACCGCATAGTGCGTAGGAGCCCTAAGTGATTAAGCATAACATAGTATAATAAATCGAAAATATTGATCACAACGTTGAAAAGGTGTCAGTCAATATTCCTCATCAATGTTGATACTGACAGCTCTCTACCCCGATTTATATGTGCTGATCGCTAGCTTCTTTGACGATATCAGGAGACCTAGACAAGTGTCAATCGCTCCGTGTCGATTCGATTTAGAAAATTGTTGATTAAACAATTCGTTATCTCAGCGATTTGGATTGTCAACAACCCCACTTGTCAACGCATTTGTATGGGAATATTGATCGAGTTTCGTTACACAATTTGTTATCGTCTAGCACTTAGCGATCGAAAACGATTCATCACGTGACATTTCGGAAGCTTATGCCAATTCCATATATTTCGGATTTATCTAATTTCGTTATCGTTAATGAAAACGTGGCTAGGCTTAAGTATGATAAAGGTTTCTGTAAGGCGACCGTACATATTTTTAGACGAACTTATTTCCATAGATAGTCTTTTTTTTATAAATCGTCAAAGAATATTCCCCCAAAGTGTATAGGTAAGATGTAGGTCTAAGCATTAGGCACAGTCCACACGCGCGTGTTGGCGTCTTGTCCGACCGACACGACGGTTTCATCGTCGAGCCATGCTAGCCCCGTGATCTGGCTTTGAGGGTGAGCATCTGAAATTAACAAATACATGTATCAGCATAGTTCTATATAAAGCATACCTATATGGTCATATTTAAGAGTGTCGTGTAGAAAAAAAACATTAGTTGTTCCATACAAATGTTCACTTCGTAGGGTTAGCAACAGTGATAGCCTAGTGGCGTGACCGTCGGACTGCCAAGTCATAGGTCCCGAGTTCGAACCCAAAGCACGCACCTCTGACTTTACGGATTCATGTGCGTATTGTATAATTATCACTTGGTTAAAATCAGTGAAGGAAAACATTGTGAGGAAACCAGCATGTCTGAGAGACATTTCTCAAGAGCATGTGAAGCTAAGTCAGAGGCCCATGGGCAGCATGAAAACTCTGACACCAGGTTAGAGAGACACACGAAAAGAAGACTGCGTAGGTATCTATGAAACAGATTTTTCTTTCAGAATCCTTTATTTGTAAACATAGGTCAAATTACAATAGTGTGTGAGATGTTTCACATAGGTTGTTCCTCCATGATTTGCCCTGAGATGCACAAATATTTTTAATTAACATTGCCGAATTTTTACTTCTACTTAGTTTTATAACCCATAAAAAGTTTCAACAGGTTGCCACCAAGCGGGATTGTCCGAAAGGGTTATCGCTACCCCGGAACATAAAGGGCTAAGGAAGGAACATGGATGAGTTTTAGTCAGTAGGAGTCTGACACTCCCTTTCGCTATACCCAGAGCGGTAGGAGTCATTGGATGATTTCCCAACCTCAAAAAAAGGTGGGTTTCCACCTCCTTCGGAACCAAGACATTGACGTGGCGTTCATAACGAGACACTCATGGGTTCAGAGGATAGGTTCCGATTCCCAGGATATCTCGGTAGTGTATACATGGCTACCGGCTTTGCGACGATGTCCCTTCCAAAACAAAGTCGCTTTCTCAGTCCCTTCCAGCCCGTATCACTACATAGTATAAACCAAAGTCGCTTTCTCTGTCCCTATATCCCTATGTATCCTTAAATCTTTAAAACTACGCAACGGATTTTGGTGCGGTTTTTTTTAATACATAGAGTGATTCAAGAGGAAGGTTTATGTGTATAATTTGTCGACATATTATGCGGGCGAAGCCGCAGGCGGCAACTAGTAACGTATAAGTGCTTACTTATAGTATTTAAGTGAGTATAAGTTCTTACTTTTAATGTAGGTATGTTTGTTAGGCGCGTCAACGCTCCATATGATGATGCTGGTGTCGAGCGAGCCGGACGCGATGCGCTTCGAGTTAGGGCTCCACGCGACGCAGTTCACGCGGGCTGTGTGGAAGCCCCATTCTTTGTTGTGGGCCAGCTGTCGGAATAAATAAAGTGTATTACGTAACTTAATAACAATTAATCATTAACTTTAATTTTGTAATGATTCTTGAAAAACTACATTAATTATGTAATGTTTTCAACGTTTTTGTTTAGCCGATTTCGAAAAAGGAGCAGGGGTTTTACTGTCAACGTTCAACTTACCAATATGTACAACAAAATCTATAAAATAATCCATACTTATTTTATAAATTTAAAAGTAACTCTGTCTGTCTGTGTGTTACATGTTCACGCCTGAACCACAGAATTCGATAAAATTCGGCCGAGAGATAGATTGCATCCCGGGGAAGGCGATATGCATCACAGACATTTTGTCTCAAAAGTTGCGATATAACCGAACTTCACGCGGATGAAGTCGCGGGCATAAGCTAGTAATAACATAACATCACACCTCTATTCTTTGAAAACCTTTGCCTGACTGAGGTGCACCTACATTTTGCCAATTATGTTCATGTTCCATCAAATCAAATCATTTATTTCTTTGCAAACATGGGTTGTAACTACATGGATGTTTCAATACAATAAGGGTTCTCCATATTTTTGCCGTCAATGGGCATGCCACAACAGTTTTTAAAACACATTACAGATTTACTATTCAAATTAAAATAAACCAAACAAAAAAGAAAATAAAGGTACCAACACTCTGCCTAGCCTTTTCCCAACTATGTTGGGGTCGGCTTCCAGTCTAACCGGATGCAGCTGAATACCAGTATTTAACATGGCGCGACTACCTATCTGACCTCCACAACCCAGTAACTGTGCAATACGAAGGTACCAACACTCCAAATGAAATTTTAAAAAAATCCATGTAATCAATTTGATTACATGGAAGCTATAATAGAGCGCAGCGTATTGGGCATTAAGGCGATTGGTACGGGCTGTTCCCAGCCAATGTCCCGCTAGATGGCGCTGAAGGCTACATTTCTAGTTTATTTGAGTTTTTGCGTAATTGGAAAACTATTATGTCGTAGGAGTAGTGTTCGCGGTTACTAAATATTATAATTTATTGAAATATGTCATATCATTGCCTTAAAATCCACCCAATTCGGTAAATAGATGTATTTTAACATCTGCCATTGCATACAGGGTCGTTTACACACACAGACGTATACAAAAATGTTTACTAAAATTGAACACTAGATGGCGTGAATGTAAAAAACAAGTTTTCCATTTTTCTGTATGGGTAGACAGAACTTCAGAACACCACCTGCTATGTTTTATATTCTAAAAGATTGTTATAAAAATAAAACTTATATTTGTTGGCGTAAACTATTTTATTGATCAATAATTTTGGGAAATAAATAATGTCAAAATTGATTACAATAAAACGCAGTTTTATTTTATTACATGTTTTTTTATCAAAACATGTATTTGAAGTAGCATAATTATAATATGCTGATCCATGCCTATTCACTCAAAACTAATAACACTAATGATTTGTAACAGTAACAATTATTTCAATATTATTTTAAACATTTCATAACCAACACGTAAGAATAATTCATAAACAAGATACAACAACAAATCTAAAACACTTTATTAGGTGATAATGACCAGGAAGGTGAAAAACATATTTCCGATTTCGACGCACTCAAAAGCTTTTAGTAAAACATAGGTAAGCATGTATGCCTAATGAAGTATTATTTCACCTTCTGATTTTACAGTAAATACAAATAAAAAGAAATATACAGTGGTTATGTAGATTCTAAACAAACTACTACCAAAATACAATTAGAACAAAAATCATTTGACTTGTTGATTTCAGATTCTAAACAAACTACTACCAAAATACAATTAGAACAAAAATCATTTGACTTGTTGATTTCACCCTCTGCCTTGAAACTAGCAGTCAAACGGTCACTCCTATGAGTATTACATATATAAATCATTATCATGCTGTCCTACAGTGGAGATTTCAATCAAAGCAATGTCTTCTGGTGACTTTTGGAATTCTGTTAGCCGTTCTTCACACTGTATTTTCAACTGTGCTTCGTCAATATCAATAGGATCACAAGCTTCGGGTCCATAGTGCTTATCCGGTTGGGATTTCTCTCTTCGAGCAAATAATCGTTTGCGTGTCTAAGATTGCTGTCGTATTCTGCTCTGTTCCTTCCGTTTTATGTACTTTTTAAAATGTGTCCCTGGGCTCTGTGTGGTCTGCTTTTTCCATGCAGTTTCATGCCATTTGTGTCCCTTAGCAAGTGATAGGCCTGAAAACATATTTAAATGTTACATTTAAAAAAAGAAATGTTGCATTATTGCATATAAATTGGAATAAATAAGGGCTGGAGAATGATGATATTCCATCACAATCAAAGAATTTCTTACTGGTTCTAATAATTTCTGACTGTTATTACTGTATATTTACCTGCCACATAAACACGGCGCTGGTAAGAACCCCCTTTTCCTAAACTTATTCGTTTTCCACAGTTGAATTTGTTTATTACGCTCATAAAGTTTTCTGCCACATTTGTTGTCTCATTAGACAAACAACCTGCCTTCAAAGCAATTTTTTCATTGGCTGCATAAATCAGAGCCCACACCTCTGGAGCATTATTTTTCAGACTTTCTACATGATTTTCTTCCTTCTTTTCACTTTCATCTGTTAATGTTTTATTGACATTGCAGTAATAATTCTTGCAATTTTCATGTACTCCGAATACATGAAGCGGGCCATTTCTCAATTCTGCTGCCATAGCAGTATGCTCACTGCTACACATGATAATTTTCCGTGCTACTAGTGTAAGCTTCATCACCTTCGGCTTCAGAATATTTCGCCCAGAAAGAGGGAGTTTAGTGTTGACCAAGATCTAAAAAGCACAAAATATAAATACAGAATAATATGCTTCACTGATCTTGAATTGACTTTACAAATTTGACTTATTAATTTACCTTGTAGAGTGCACTGGTATAGTTTTTGATAACATGATTCTTGCATTCAATTTTTTTTATTATGTTCCCATATGACACTTTCTCTTTCAATATTGCATACACAGAGGAGTCTCCGTTACCAATAAAACTCAAATAGCAAAGTTGATGTATTTCTTCACTGTTTTGAAAACCTTCCACAATAATATCTGATTCCATTGCTGTAGATGGTCCAGTAAAATTTTTGCAGCAGTTATGTGCTTTCATATCCAGGTTTCTCCTCTCATAATATTGACATGTATAACAATATTTGTTTCTAACACCAAGAAATTGTCATTTTTTAGTTTCTTTACCAATAATGCAGGCCTGGAAATGAAAAGCAACACTTGTAAAAATAATGCACATAGGTAATTAAAATGTCATAAAGCACTAAATTTGTTTTTAGTAAAATATTAACTTACCATACCAGATGATGAATCAAAGTTATGCCCATATGACCTTTTCAACCATCCTCCATCTACATATACAGTAACAAATGGAACACCGTCTGAAGACACATGACCTTTTTGTATTGCAATTGATGTTTCTTGTTGATCAGCTATTTTAATTTCCTCTGTCAAATGTTCAAACCACACACTGCCTAATTTTTTTTCAATACAACGAAATTTGTTAGCTGACATTGTTGGAATATCCATAAGACTTGTTATATGAGCTGCTTGAGTGTAGAAGCTACCAGAAGTGACAGTTGCCCACACAAATGCAGTATTTATTTTATCACTGCTCTCCGTAAAATGCCTCCACGCTTTATCACACATACTGCACTTGAAAATTAATTCACTTCGAAATCCATCAAGTCTTTCACTAACAAATTCAATTTGTGAAGATTCACACATATTTCGATGTCTTTCCATAAGAAATGCCCACTGTATTACATGCTTCAAGTCCACAATGCGATACCCAGATATTCCAGATAAACATTTATTTGGACCAGGTTCCACAATCATTTGAAATGAATCAATTTCCGGATCAGGTTGCGGCCAATTAATCTCTAAAGGTTCAACCACAGGTTCAGCTGTCACTGTGCTAGTACTACTAGGAGCACTGTAGGTGGCCTCTAAGCGGATTTTCGGTTTTACACGAATATATGTTCTTGGTTGTATATGTTCTGGGTACTGAAAGAAAAAAAAACAAATTGTGATTACCATAATAAAAGTATAATACCTATATCCTAGATCTATTTTCTCCTTTCTCAATATTTCGTAGGTTTTTTTTACGTCATCTTATGGTTTTAGATTATAGCAGCCCACATGACGACCTACTGACCCTACATACACGTAGTGTTCCTTTTACGATCAACAATAAACCATGTTGATACATACATTATAGAGTTATCTAAGACGATTTCTCGTGTTTACGAAGAAGTCGGATACAGAATTAGTTGTAAGCAGGTTCACTTACCTCCCTTCAGCATAATATCTCCTTCTTCCACTTCGAACTCGTTTCAAAGATTTGCGCGACCCCGAATATTCGTGTTGTCTGTACGACGCCTTGCTTGTTCGAACAGACATTGTAGACGTAATCTAAATCAGAAATATAGAAAAACAAATGAAAAACGAAAGAATAAGTTCCTTTTAGACACTCAGTATTTGAATAAAATAAATATCGTAATTCGTAAGTCACATGCATTGAAAGATCTATCAATCTTTTATGATTGAGTTGCGTTCTGAAATAAAATCTAAGAAAATAAAATATAACACTAAAATTTACTTATCTTTATATTTCAATGTTATCTTTATACACCTGGTAGAACTGGCCGACGAATATAGATATATATATTAGATTCAGCGATTTATTTTTAAACCATAAATTACGGAACAAAAAAAAAGGATTGTAAGTAACTGAATTATGTTTGTTTCTGAACGCACCGAGTCGCGCGCCGGCGCGGTGCACGGAGTACATACCTACTTTGATAAAACAAACTAATAATATTGTGTGTCTGTCTGAAAATTCGGAAAAGCATATTTTGCCAATGTTTGCAAGTTTAATTTTGTGACTACTTTGGTAGTTTACCGATTTATAATAATTGTATATATCGTTGTTTAAAAAATATTCAAACACATTAAAATATGATACACTGATTTATCACTGGTTTCAGTGATGAACTGATGAGTCAATGTTAGCCACAATACTAATCACTTTCGTCATACGTGTGTATGATTGATGTGATTAGCAATGTGGTGATATTTCAGAAAAATCACGGGCCAGTTTGTTGTTTTTAATCCCACCGAAAATATAATTGCGTTATTAGAATAATTAATTACTATACCTACGATAAATTACAATATAGTCTCAAATGCATACTAGAGAAATATTGCAATTTGAATCAATTAAAATGCACAGCATACAAAAATAAATTCTCAACACAAGACATTCCGCGCGCAAATCATAGCGCGTAGCAATGAAAATCAAGAATGTAATTTTATATCGAGTCGACCAAAGTAAAAGTACCTAGACAATACATTGACCTCTAGACTAATAGAGGTCACTGGTCAGGTACCTACATACAAATACAGACAGACCTACGACCACGCTACGAGTTGCCAGTGTTGCCACACAACAATAATGAGTAATAAAATTGTTTACAAAAAAAAGACAAAGATTTCTAAGTTTTATTTTATTTATTGTAATTTTTTTTTGAACGAGTGGAAATGAAATTACTCAATTATTGCAGTTAGAACTTTGATTTATTAGAATTATAAGATAATGAACGCGATCGCGCACGACATCTAGCGCGTCAATGTTTAAACATCGCCTTTCGTTTGCTTGTCAAAAGTCACGCACACTACTGTAGAAGTGTCAAATTTTGCCGGTATTTCACTGTTGTTTTTCTAAGTAAATAATGTAAGTTATTGATTAAAAAGGTCGATCGCGGACACATTTCATTGTAGAGAAGTGATAAAATGATTAGTTTTAATGAAAGAGTGTCTGTGTTTAGTGTATAAATGTATTCAAAAATGTATGGACGGAGGGGCGGTACATCCACCTTAAACGAACTGACCGAATACGAAATGCCACGCTGCGCTCCAAAACTGGGATCGTTGACGTTAGCAAAAAGGCTGCCAAGCTAAAATGGGATTGGGCGGGTCACGTTAGCCGCATGCAGAGTGACCGCTGGGCAATAGTCGCTACAAGGTGCCTGAGGAGACGGCGACGAGTCCGGCCCAGGAAAAGAGGTGGCGAGACGACCTAGACGCATACCGCAAGGGATGGATCGAGGTGGCTCAAGAGAAGATGTCTGGAAGGACTTGGGGGAGGCCTTTGCTCAGCAGTGGGACAGTGTAGGGTAAATAAATAATATAAAATATTATAAAGAGGAAAGATTTGATTTTTTGTTTGTTTGTTTGAAATGAATAAGCTCCGAAATTACTGGACCACTTTAAGAAATTCTTTCACCGTTGGAAAGCTTAGTTTTCTAGGAGTAACATAGGCTACTTTTTATCCCGGGAAAAATAACGGGACCCACGGGAAAGACCACGGGAGCGAAGCCGCGGGCAAAGTGCTATAAATAATAAAAAAATAAAAAACAATTTGATTTGAACAACATACCTTGTAGTCATCAGTAGAGTACAGTATAAGCTTTCTGTTAGCGTCGCTGGCCACGAGGTAGCGCGAGTCGGGGCTGAAGCGCACGTCGGTGACGGCACCCAGGTGCTCCAGCGTCACGCCGGCCGACAGAGTGCGGACGTCTAAAGTGTAAATGTGGACCTTGCTGTCGGCTCCTGGAATTAAATACATAATATAAGGTGCTAAAAAATTAACTCTAAGAATTTCGTGGGAGCATTATATTCATCTTTTTATTTAGATTTGTAAGCTATTTTAGTCTGATTGAAAAAAAAACTAATTTTCTAATTTTAGGTGCTTTTTCTTATTATACAGTATCGAATTATGTAATACTAAACACGCATACTAACGTAGTGTAATTTAATGCCCCTCTGTCATATCAACTCTGTATTATAAACGCGAAAGTTTGTGAGTGCGTTTGTATTTTTGTTACTTCTACACGCAAAAACTACAGAAGGGATTTGGATGAAATTTGGCACAGAGATAGATTATAACCCGGATTAACACATAGGGTAGTTTTTATCCCGTCAGTACGTTCCCGTAGGATCAATTCTATCATGCACGCAGGTGAAGCCGTGGGCAGAAGCTAGTCTATACTAATATTATAAAGAGGTAAAATTTTTAAGTTTGTATGTAGGGGGTAATCTCCGGAATTAATGATCCAATTTCAAAAATGTTTTCACTGATAGAAAGCTACATTATTCCTGAGTGCTATAGGCTATAAATTATATTTATATCATACAAATTAGCCGAGCTATCGCAATTTTCGTCTAGCAAGTCGGAAGGAAATACCTCCGAAAACAGAAGTATTTGCATGCGCTGCCTAAACAGTTACAGTATATCGCAATTTTCCGCGGACGAAGTCGCTGGCAGAAGCTAGTAAATAATAAGCAGGACTCACCACCAACAGCGACATGCCTCGACTTGGTGTCGATACTAACGCAAGTCGGCTCGAACGACAGCGGCAGGCTCGACTGCTTGCTGGTACCGATGATCACCGCCAACTGGGAACAAGGACACCAAGTCAAATATTTTAATTAATTTTAGTGTGAAGGTGAATACAGTTAAGCGGGATTGTCCGAAAGGGTTACCGCTACCCCGGAACATAAAGGACTAAGAAAGGAACATGGATGGGTTTTAGTCAGTAAGAGTCTGTCGCTTCCTTCCGCTCCACCCAGAGCGGGAGAAGTCATTTGGTGATTTCCCAACCTCAAATAAAAAAGAAGATGAATACAGGGATGTGTACCACCAACTGTTATAACTGTCATATTTCAATTTAACTTCAGTCAATTTTCCTAGACTTTTCCAACTACGTTGGTGTCAGCTTCCAGTCTAACCGGATGCAACTGAGCACCGGTGTTTTTCTCGGAGCGACTGCCTATCTGACCACGACCCAGTCAGTAAGTGCTGAACTGAAGTTAGAACTGACACTGAAGTGGGTTGTGGAGACAATCTAACTTCAGTAGAGATGGAGCTGTCCAAGACTTGTAGCTTTATCTTTTTCTACTCTAAAGTATCATTAAAATAATACTGCTATAAGTGGTGACGGGTGTATTAACGTTGTTATTAGCGTCTAGATTATGAAACCATAAGTCTTTAATTTTAACCTTTTAAACGCCAGAGCATAAACAGACGGGCGTGCCCTCCACGCCAAGCTACAAATTTATTTCTTCTTGTTATCATGAATGTCCCAATATCAATCCATGGTGTCTTTTATTTTGTTTAGTCATTAAATACGAACGAGAGCTTCATTTTTTAAGATATCTATATAAACACACGCAAAAGTAATGATTTAATTGTTTATTTTAAGTACATTTATTTATACTTTTTTCCTGTCAGAAAGGATGACACATAAAATTGTTCAGTTTGAATGAATATATGTATTTTGAAATTCAATGGATCTAAAAAAATCGCAATGAATGTGTGGATGGAGGTATGGAACTGGGGTAGTGGATTGACGCAGCGTGTTGTGCATAGTGCGTTATACATCGCCATCCGATCGGTGTCCATGCAGGATGGATGGTAGAACACAGATAAAGTAATGTTTTGCTCCGTTGGTGTAATTGCTGTAATGGCGTTTCAATGGAGGATAAATAAAAAAGTGTTATACTTGAGTTTTTTTTTAATACTGACCTCCTTTACGGTAGCTACGATGGTAGTATCATCTTCAATGATGTGGTCCATAGCGCGCGGCTGAGATCCCAACGGTATCGACACGTCAGTGTATGTTGGTACTTCGCCTGGAAAATAACATACAATACAATATAATGTTTTAATACATGTAAGATGTAACAGCCGCACAGGTCAATCCGTCAGGTAAAGCTACGCTTGCCGGGGTTGGCCGTAGATGGGTGACCATCTTTACATACCGAGACTCCTTCGTGCCTCGGAAAGCACGTTAAGCCGTTGGTCCCGGTTGTCATTCGTGCATCTTTGACAGTCGCTACGGGTAGTCAGAAGCGCGAAATTCTGACAGCCAGTCTTACCAAGGGGTATCGTATTACTCAGTTACTGGGTTGTGGAGGTCAGATAGGCAGTCGCTCCATGTAAAATGCTGGTATTCAGCTGCATCCGGTAAGTCTGGAAGTCGACCCCAACATAGTTGGGAAAAAGCTAGGCAGATGAATAATATATTTAGTGTACCTTCAGCCTGTGGCGCGGCACGTCGCAGCGTGTCGTCGATGCCGCACGTGAGCAGCGAGCCGTCCTTGCTGGCTCGCATGCCGTTCACCTGGTTGCCGTGACCTTGACCCGGAATGTGACGACCTTCGCCTGGGAAATGCAAAGAAAAGCCTTAGCGTAAAAGTTGCAGTAATTGACTATTTGACCCGTTAAAAAATTTAATATGAAATCACATATAAAAAAGAGCGCTCTTCTTAAAAACTTCCATCACCATACAGAAATTAAATATTATGCGAAGATGTAATTGTAAAATTGCATTTAATGCTAATAAGTATTCCATTTGATTCCAAAAATCTGTGACGTCACATTGTTATATTTCATAGAGATCACGTACAAATTCCGCGTTTTGACAGTTCATAAAAAGTAACGTTATTGACTACCCTTTCACACCCCAAGATGAAAAACCCAATAACACTTCACCAACCCGGGAATCGAACCCAGTACCACTAAACCAACAAGGAGGTTAAATAAAAAATTGGCAGTGGAGAATCCCATTTTTTATTTATAACGTGGGCCCGGCTATAAAAATAAAATCTATTGGTCTGTCTAGTTACAAAATATTTATCTAAACTCACCACTCTCAACATTCCATGCAGTCACACATCCATCATGGCTAGCCGTGTACACTGTATGCCTGTCAGGATGCAGAGTTAAGCAAGTGATGGGCTTGTTGTGACCCATCAATATCTGCAGCGGCTTGTCAGGGTTCTCCACATCCAAATAGTTGATGACTCCTGATAGGGAGACAGATAGGAGGTGCTTGCCTTGCCAGAGGCACGATACCTGAGGAAGAATTCATAATATTATAATTTTATTAAAAACTACACCGGTGTTGGCCGTGGATGAGTGACCATCTTTACATACCGAGACACTCCGTGCCTGAGAAATCACGTTAAGCCGTTGGTGCCGTCTGTCATTTGTGCATCTTTAACAGTCGTTACGGATCGTCAGAAGCACGGAAATCTCACAGCCTCTCTTACCAAAGGGTATCGTATTGCACAGTTAATGGGTTGAGGGGTCAGATAGGCAGTCGCTACATGTATTATAGCTAATTGAGCTGCATCCGGTTAGACTGAAAGCCGATCCCAACATAGTTGGAGAAAGGCTAGGCAGATTGATTGAAATTAATACGTATTTTTGCAAATAAAAACAGATTATAAAATTTCGTGTATTTTATCATTGTTATGAGGTTTTATCCAAGCTGCTACCAGAGAGTAAACATGATCATTACATGGGCAATTAGCTTCATATTCACTGACCGACCCCTTGACAATTCAAAAGTGCCTGTAATTGGTTTATTTGAAATAAATACTTTCGAGTTTTAGACATAATAATAATGTAGTCTTAACAACTATTCATGCCTTTTTACCTGACTAAAGGAAACATAAAAAACAGGGTTATGATTTAGCAGACAATGTATGTTTTTTTTTCTGTCAATCTACAAAATATGTCAGAGCAATATGGTGGAAATCATGAGCAGTAATTCAAAAGATTTGAACATAACAAATGATTAAGGGGCACACCCTAAACAGTTTCGTCTTGAAATAAAGACAGACCTGAAACTACGATAACATGGCCCGCCCCTCCAAAATTCAAAAGTCTTCGTGAAAGTAAGTATCAGTAGCGCCACCAAGACTCACAACGCATGTTGCTGCCAGCCTGCTACTGAAGACGAATACTTACAACTACATTCAAACTCTTTCGTAAGGATGTGACTACAAACATTGAAACGGTAATTTGGGGGTGTACCATGTTATCGTAGTATATCATCAAGTAGAGGGAGACCAAAGAAACGATGGATGGTTTGTGTGAAAGATGATATGGCTAGAAAGGGAGTGACTATCGAGATGACGACTAATAGAGAAGTATGGAAGAATCAGACATGTTGCGCCGACCCCAAATAAATTGGGATAAGAGCAGGAGAATGATGATCTGTATCTACCTTGCAGAGTTCTACAATACCTGTTGGTTTTCGACGGCGGTGCCCATATTGAACAGAACAGTTCGCTGCATGCTCTCTACGTCCCATATAGCGCAGGTTTTGTCTCCAGAACAAGACAGCAGTTGTTTGCCGTCCGGAGACCATGAGATGCCGTAGACACCGCCCTTGTGGGCTGGGGAGCCGATCTGAAAATATATATAAAAACTTTCATTGTAATACGTTTACCTTCAATGTTCCCACTGCTGGGATAAAGGCCTCCACTTCTTAGTCCAGTAGCCAGAAGAATTTGCCCTTCGAAATTTCTAAAGTTTTTTATTTTCACTGAGTGGACACCTTTAGTGAATTCAATGCTATGTACAAAAATGCTAACAGTTTAGAGTTATGCAATAGGTATAAAGTAGGTATTTCCTATTATTTCGTGTTATAACAATATTAGAAAATTAAAATACTATACGGTTCCTTTATTAGTACTATCTAATGGATATAATAGTGAAAATGCTAACAGATAGGTCCCTGGCGCGTACTAATGTACGCCGTAAGTGCCAGGGAGAAAATTGGTTATTTGACATTGACAGTTAGCAACGGAATTGTCAAAACGCGGAATCTGTCACAGATTTTTAGAATCAAATGAAATACTTATTAACATTAAATCAAATTTAACAATTATTATATATCCTCGCATACAATTAAATTTCTGTACGGTATTGGAAGTTTATAAGACGAGCGGTCTTTTTTCTATGTGATTTCATATTATATTTTAACCGTGTCAAATAAGAGCAGGCAGTGCGGTGCGGGCGTTAGGTACATCCCCGACCGAAACGCGCTCGCAAACGGGGAAGTGTTGCTACTCAGTAGCGATCGCACGCGCCGTACCTACGCGGTTCGTTAGCGAAAATAGTTTAGCAATTTAGCGTGGCAATAGCGGTCATTGCCCTTTGCCTAATATCTCTCCGTAGGAACCCAATTATTAAACTATGCATGGTTTTTAGTTATTGGAACATGTTGAATATCACAATAGATATTGATTCAGGATGTTAACGGACTTTATTTCAGTTTTTGGATAAATGACCGCTATTGCCACGCTAAATTGAATTGGTTATATTATACATACTGGTTACAAAAATATCAATGATATGCGAATGATATGCTATTTCAAAAATGGGTGGTCTTTTTTTCCAGAAAATTGCTTAAGCCCGCAAATGTCGTATGAACGCCATAGATTCATAAGAAAAATTCTCTCGAGACGACAATAAATAAAACCGTATAAATCGATGAGCTCTTAAAGCAAACGGCTTCTAATAGGCGAACATCTAATGGATTAAATTACGCGGGTAAAGCAACGTTCCAAACTTGGTTAGACACCGACTTTATAAACATTTTAACAGATGCTATTGAATACTGACCTCTCCCTTAAGTTCGGAGGTGGCGCCATCGAACAAGAAGATCTTTCCGTCAAAGCCAGCTGATGCAAAAAGACTGCCATCAGGACTGTAGCGGACGGCCTGAGCGAACCGAGTGTGCTCCTGTAAAATAAATAAATATAATTAATTTCTTTTTTATTCGGCCTACGAATGTGTTAGGTTAAACAAGGGACATACTTTTAAGGGGGTATAGCACTCTTGAAAATGAACAACTTTGACTATAGATATACATAGCCCTTTTCTTTGCGGGTGGGAAATCATCAAATGACTCCTCCCGCTCTGGGTGGAGCGGAAGGGAGTGTCAGACTTTTACGGACTAAAACCTATCTATGTTCCTTCCTTAGCCCTTGATGTTCCAGAGTAGTAGTATTTCTCAACAGCATGTGAAGCTAAGTCAGAACCCATGGGCAGCTTAAAAACTCTGACACCAAGTTAGTCACTAACCACACGAAGAAGGAGAAGAGATATACCTGCTTAGTACACTTAAACTTGAATGGGGGTCCTTCGAACACGCCAAGGGTGTTGTCTTCCGACGCTGTCACGATACGGAATGGTCGCGAGGGCTTGAAGTCGACCGAGTTGATGGGTTTCGACTGGCCGCTGATCTCACCGACTGAAGTGCCGGTCTCAGACATAAATACGTGACCGAATCTGGAAAGACAAGGATAGATATAGAGAATCATAAACACCACGCCTGTAATCCCCGAAAGGTTAGGCAGAGGAATATAAATGACTAGCATTTCGTCCGCGTGGTTTTTTTAAATTGCCATGACACTCAGAGATAATGTATATCCCATTTTTTTTTTTACTTAGCACAAACTGCATTTTTTGTGCTATTCTAAGCTCAGCTTAGCTCAGTGCCTTCAACATATACGTGTTCGTAGCAGTGTATGGGTTAGCCTATACTGTCCCACTGCTGAGTAAAGGTCTCCCCCAAGTCCTTCCAGGCATCTCTCTCTTGAGCCACCTCGATACATCCTTTGTGGTATGCGTCTAAGTCGTGTCGCCACTTCTTCCTGGGCCGGCCTCGACGGTGCTGTCCATCCTCAGGCATCCTGTTGCGACTGTTGCCCAGCATCACAGCGGTAATCTTGCTCAGATCATGTAAGTACACCCCCATTTCACCAGTTATATTTAAAACAGCTATAGGGGGCGAGTCTTTTGTCATCAAGCGGGCACTAATACAGACTCCAGGCTACTATACTGAGAAATTCCTAGTGAGAAAGCCAAAATAACACTTTGCCTGACCTGGGAATCAAACACTGAACCTCGTGCTTGACACTTGGCATTACCATCTGATATTGATTTTAAAGGTAGGCAGATTGTATTGGTAACAGATTTGTTCTCAATATTATTCATGTATGTTTTGATATGGGTTTGGTTTTGTGGGACATACATATGGGTCAGGGGCCAATAATTTTATTGCTGTCATTTAAATTTTTGTAATGGAGTTTGATATCATAAAATAGCCTAGTGGTGTGACCGCTGACTGTCAAGTCATATGTCTCGAGTTCGAACCCAAGGCACGCACCTCTGATTTTTCGGATTCATGTGCGTATTGTATAAATATCACTTGCTTAAAATCGGTGAAGGAAAACATCGTGAGGAAACCGGCATGCCCGAGAGATATTTCTCAACAGTATGTGATGCTAAGTCAGAGGCCCATGGGCAGCATTAAAACTGACACCAGGTTAGTTACTAACCACACGAGAAAAAAAAAAAGTAAGCTTTATCAAAAAAAAACTCCAACACTCTCGTGTAGATAATACTATTCAAACTTGTTAGTGCTCACCAAACCGGCACAGTTCGGAGCTAATCAGTGCTATGTGTATATGATCATGTGCTATATATTTATGTGTGACAATACATTTTATGTTATATGTAACACGTTTTGAATTTCCGGCGTAATCCGGCCTTGAATTGTGCAAAATGGTAGATAAAATCTTGGACTATGAACCTCTATGATTCACGATCGAATTGGTGCTTTGTTTTTGTAGGACATTCCCAACATCACGCCTGTTTTTCCCAATGTGTTAGGCAGAGGTGTTACCTAAATAGTACACCCACAGCTCGTGTGTTAAATCCCATGCTGAAAGAGAGTCTATTGCCATCAACAGGGCTATAACAGCACTAAAACCAAGTACTGAACACCAATCAATATGCCGAGCCTTTCCCAACTATGTTGACGACGGCTAGTCTAAGCGGATGCTGATAAATACCAGTATTTTACATGGAGCGACTGCCTATCTGAATACCACAACCCAGTCAGTAACTGGGTATTATGATACTCCTTGGTAAGGCTGGCTGTCAGAATTTCTACTGTAAAAAATCCACGAATGAGAGCCAGGACCAACGGCTTAACGTGCTTTCCGAGGCACGATGGAGTCTCGATATCTAAAGATGGTCACCCATTCCCGGGGCAACCCCGGCAAGCGTAGCTTACCTTGATGGATCGTTCCGTGCGATTTTTATTACTTAACCATGAGCTCCTGAACGGGAACACCATCGCTGGTTAATATTATTATCATTACATACCAAGATGAGACTAATCTAGTCCATATCAGGAATCCAATCGAATCTATACTAATATTATAAAGCTGAAGAGTTTGTTTATTTGAACGCGCTAATCTCTGGAGCTACTGGTCCGAATTGAAAAAATATATTTCTGTTGGATAGTCCACTTATCGAAGAAGGCTATAGGCTATGTAACATCACGCTACGACCAATAGGAGCCTAGCAGCGGCTGAATCAGCGCGAGTGCAGCTAGTCTATTTATAAACATAAATAACAAATGTTTACTAAACAAACATAACGACAACTTCAAAACAAAATTAGCTGCAATGCAAACTGGTCTAAACACATAGCTATTAAGGTTTCTTATTCCAAAGCACATACCTCTCTCGGCCTTCACCAACGGCGACCATACGCTGGTTGTCAGCACTCCAAGCGATATCCTTGATCGGACCTCCGATAGGCTGGAACTCATTCTTAAGGATGTGTTCCTTGTTCACAGTATCCCAGATGCGAATCTTGCCGGATGCGTCTGAAATAGAATAGATTCACACATTTAAGGACGCGTCTGAGATTTCACAATTTTTTTAATTTAGAATGGATGGAATGGTTTGATTTTGGAATGAAGGTGGGTCTATTAACCTTTTGAACGCCATTGTCACATATACGTGACAAGCAAGCGCATGCCCTGTACGCCAACGACACAAATATGTGACAATAGCAACAACACTAACACGAAATAAACAATTAAATTATTACTGTCAGTGTTTATATAGATAACTTAAAAATTGAAGCTCTCGTACGTATTTAATGACATGAAACAAATTAAAAGACACCGTGGATATTGGAAAATTCATGACAACAAGAAGAAATAAATTTGTAGCTTGGCGTAGAGTGCACGCGCGGTTATGCTCTGTCAGCTCTGTGGCGTTCAAAAGGTTAAGCCTATGTAAGACATTCAGACACAAAAATGTTTAAATGATATAAGTAAATGATGTTACATTAAGTTCAGAATAAAGAGTTCGCGGCTAAGTACTAACAGCCGCACAGGTCGATTCACCAGGTTAAGCTACACTTGCCGGGGTTGGCCGTGGATGGGTGACCATCTTTACGTACCGAGACTCCTCCGTGGCTCGGAAAGCACGTCAAGCCGTTGGTCCCGGCTGTCATTCGTGGATCTTTGACAGTCGTTACGGGTAGTCAGAAGCCCGAAAGTCTGACAGCCGGTCTTATCAAGGGGTATCGTATTACCCAGTTAGTGACTGGGTTGTGGAGGTCAGATAGGCAGTCGCTCCCTGTAAAATACTGGTATTCAGCTGCATCCGGTTAGACTGAATGCCGACCCCAATTTTGTTGGGAAAAGGCTAGACAGATTCATTGCTCTTCTATTTTGGATATTGCAAAATTTTCTTGTTAATTTTTATCGCCACACTTTCAATTTCAATGTCAAAACTAAACGGTATTGAAAATTTGTAATACTTCGATCGATATCTGATAATATATCACCAACCACGGAGCGTGTCATTGATTAGTTGCTGTATACTTAGAAATGTATAATTTTATCTGCAAATCCGCATATCTTTATAACGAGATTGTATAACATTGATTAAACATATTTGTAAATAAATAAGCTCACACAACACCCCTTTTTTAAGACTGGGAAATCATCAAAATGACTCCTCCCGCTCTAGGTTGAGCGAAAGGAAGTTTCAGACTCTTACTGACTAAAACCCATTCATGTTCCTTCCGCCGTTTATGTTCCGGGACAGCGAAACCCTTTGGGACAATCCCGCTTAGATTAATCACTTTGAATGAAGGTTCCAGCAAGCACTTTCTCATGAATAGGTAACTTATAACCGTTTTCTGAACTACGGTCATCTCTTCGCGTGAGCAGAGGGATGGCTAACACAAACGGCTTAGTAAGGTTAACCGTTTGTGTTCCGGGGCAGCGGTAACCCTTTCACAAACCCGCTGTTACGAACAATCTCGCTGATACAACACCCCTAATAAGGGTCGAGGTTCGACTGGCCCGAAGCTTGGAAGGCTCTATCCTGGACGCCTAATATGTATGTGGGCCATATCAAAACCATGATTGGCTGAAATGTCAATTCTTTTCCTATCTTGTTTTTGCAAAGTGCAAAACATCACACCAATATTCCACTTGGGGATAGGCAGATTATACCTATAGTACTTTAACATTCACGCTCAGCACTAGAGCTAAACGTACTAGACCAGAAATAGCGAAAGTGTAAGAACCGTCTATGTGAACAAGGATCGCAGGTTTTGTATCAACAACACCTTACATTATAATAATTCAAGATCGCCCACTTTAATGTAAGGATAAAAGCCATATACGTATTTAAATGATACACATGACCAAATGAAAACCACCTCGGCATTTACATGTGTATGTAGATGAACCACACATGTATTTACGATTGTATCGCACGCCAATTCGCGTGCTTCTATGTATTAAACTCCAGTAATCGGATTGGTGAGAAATCTTTATCGTAGGACGGGCCCAGATTGTTTCAATCGTGATTTTGTGTCATCTATTTCTGTGCCCGGTCAATGGCGATAGGCTCGCCCCCTATAGGGCTTATATAGATTACTAGTCATGTATGTCCGGCTCATTCCGCATATTCTATTAATGCTCTCATAACTCGTCAAAATGTAGGGATCAACTGATTTTTTTTTCGCGATTTCAGTTTCGTTCCCATAGTGAAAGTTGTTCATAATGATGAGTACAATGACCCCTTAAAATAATGCCCATGAATTCAATTACACCCTGTATATCTTTAAAACCCCCACTTATTCATAGTCACGCCTCACAATCAATCTGCCTAGCCTTTTCCCAAATTATGTTGGGTTCGGCTTCCAGTCTAACCGGATGCAGCTTACCAGTATTTTACTTGGAGCGACTGCCTATCTGACGTCCACAAACCAGCCAGTAAATGGGTAATACGATACCCCTTGGTAAGACCGGCTGTCAGACTTTCAGGTTTCTAACTACCCGTAACGACTGCCAAAGATGCACAAATGACAGCAGGGACCAACGGCTTAACGTGCTTTCCGAGGCACGGAGGAGTCTCGATATTTAAAGATTTTCACCCATCCATGGACCAACCCCGGCAAGCGTAATTAACCTGATGAATAAATCTGTGCGACTGTTATTACTTAGCCACGAGTTCCTCCACGCCACACATGCTTCGCAATAATAATTATGCTGAGATGTTTAACGCAGAATTCGGTAACGGTAATACCGTATGCTGACACATCCATTAGATACTAACGTATGTAGCTGACAAAGTATGCGGAGCAAGATGGAAAGTGGGGTCTATAGGGAGATGTCAATCAATAGGATTGATTAAATATTCAAATTATACTGTGTATTCGCTGCCAATTTTTTTTCAGCGGCTCTTGCTATTAGTATTAGGTACATATTTCATGTCGATAAAAGAGAGTTCTAATGTTTGAAACCGTCTCCACATTTAACCGCCCAGCGCCCTGCATACGTGCAGTTTTTGGCGTGATATCAGGACATCTTCCGGTGGACAAAATAAGCCCAGAATTTATAATAAAGTGTCAACATAATGTAGAAGTTTAGATTTAGTAAATACAACGTGGACGAAGTTTCTCAGTTTAATTCTGGAGTGATCCGCGAGCCGGCTGGCTGGGCGCCAATGAGCGCTATTATATACGAGAAATCGTAACAAATGCTTTAGTAACGAATGTTTTGATAATATAGGTGATGGCATACGACCTACAGATTTGGAAGAAGTCGTTTGGTTGTAAAAAAATTACGATTTTATTGGAGTTTTTTTTTAATCAATCAACTCAGCCTATTGTCCACAGCTGGACATAAGCTATTCCAGGCTGGGCTACAACACCCTATTCTCCGCCTTCGGCATCCAGTCTGTCCCAGCTACCTTCTTAAGGCCATCCGTTCATATAGTTGTGCACCTACTTGCTTCTGGTAGTGTGTGAATATTGTAAGAGTATTATATTCTATTTATCATTCGTTTTCTAGACCTCTCTTTTTCTCTAGAGGTTCGATTTTTTATTTGATTACAGGTTTTGGGCGGGTTGCAAGTATGCGGGTGAATTAATTGCTGCTGCAGCATTTTGCGAATCACACCTCTTTTTATAGTTAAAAGGGAAAACGACAGTAACATATTTAGTTCACATTTATTTATTTATTTATTGGATCTCCAACAGAAACTACACAATTACATGCAAGTATACATGGAACAGGGACAAATACAGGTGTGTGCTTCCAATTATAGGAGACCACATCATTCACTTATAATCTAGGTAGGTACAACAGTAAATTTGATAAGAATAATAAAAATCTAAACAGATCAGAATAGGTACATTACAAAGAAATTATACAAAGACACAGAAACGAGGTGAATACATAAAAGATAAACTACGGTAACAACGGAAATGAACAATGAGGAAAGAAATATTAAAAAAGTACAATAATCATACAAGAATAACGAAATATCACGACTTGGGTACGTTGGAGTTAAATTGCGTGTGACATCATATACCTAGACAAAGCAACATTTTTATTAATGACAACGAAATTAGATAAATCCGAAATGCATGGAATTGGCATAAGCATTCGAAATGTCACGAGATCAATCGTTTTCGATCGCTAAGTGCTAGATGATAACAAATTGTGTAACGAAACTCGATCAATATTCCCATACAAATGCGTTGACAAGTGGCGTCCTTGACAATCCGAATTGCTGAGATAACGAATTGTTCGATCAATAATTTTCGAAATCGAATCGACACGGAGCGATTGATACTTGTCTAGGCCCCCTGGTCGGTTGGAAGCAAAGTGTTATAGTGTTTGCCAGATTGATTGTCGTCTAATACATGGGACTGAAACAAAACTGGCGAAATATGGGTCTACTATAGGATTCCACCTTACCCTTTGTAGAGATCTGCATTACACAGGCGGCGGCGTTACGTACTGCTAAACCGTAGCATCGACTTTATGCAGCCATTTCAAATACCAAGTCCGCCTTTGCAATTTCGCAATGAAATTTCAAAGACCGACTGTGTAATGCAGACGAGCTTATAATGTATGCATTTACAGACTTATCTAGTTCAGAGGCCAGAACATAAAGTTACCACAAATTGTCAAATTTTCTTATTCGAATTTGAACTTAACAAACAACGTTTTAAGATTTAAAATCATGCCTACCTACCATGTATACCTACTATGTATTATCGCTAAGGGCAATGTATTCGAGATGACCTTTAGCCGACCTAAAAGATTGGAAAGACGTTTCTTACATAGCCACTTGCCAGTCAAGTTCAGTGATCCGTGCACAAAATAAACCGATTTAAAAACGGTAAAATCACAACAAAGAGATCGAGATCTAAAGCCGCTATTACACAGCAGTTAGATGAAAAAAGTCTGTAAAGAATATCAAAGTCAGTCAAAGAGAACATTGAGCTAAAAACCTTGGCAACAATCTAGACTAATTACCTATTACCACAGAAAAAAAACTGGGAGTTCTTTCACCCTACTAATATTTTCATACAATTTGTTTACTACCTAACAACAAGTCGACGAATCGTTAAAAGTTTTGGCAGACGATGCGTTTGTTTGAAGAGCAGTTCTCGGGTTTTTGTGGTGTGGTTGATCGTAAATTTATTATTGGTGGTGGATGATAAATGGCTGTAGAACAAATTGCTTGCGAATTGGCGAAGTTGTTCTATTGTTTCGAAATAACATCGCGTCTCTATTACTGGTAATCTAGAAGTGTAAATACGACGATTACACCAGCCAGCAGAATAACACTACTCTAAAGTAAGTTCCATGTAAAATACTGGTATTCAGCTGCATCCGGTTAGACTGGAAGCCGACCCCAACATAGTTGGAAAAAGGCAAGGCAGATGATGTAACAGCAGGCCAGCCTGATGCCCTTAACCGTGCAAAAATCTTAACACCCAGGATCCGACGCTCAGGAGTCGCTCTCGCGCCATCTATAGTGCATTTTTCTTAAGTTGTATCATTTGGTAAACAAATGTCGCGACTAATATTAAGATTTCTAGGTAATGTATGTGTCTCTGAAGTATTGTTTTTCTATAATTTATGCCTTTTGTGTATTACACAAAGATCAAGACGATTATGTTTAACTTAAACTGTATGATTTATACGAAACATCATAATTTTCGTCCCATGTTTGTTTACCGAATTGGACACTTTAAAAGAAATACACTATAGATCAACGAGGGATTTATTTTATTTCGCGAGTATTTCGGAAATTATTCCACGGGAACGTACCACCAGGACAAAAATATCGGTATCCTATGTGCTATTCCAGACTCTATCTCTGTGCAAAATTTCATCTAGATCTGTTCAGTAGTTTTGGCGTGAAACAGTAAAATACATCCTTACATCGTCACAAACTTTTACGTTTCTAATATTAGTAGCATTTCGTTCGACGTTTATACACTATTTTATACATACTCGTGTCTAAAGCGGCTGTAAGTAACTAAGGTACAGCCGTTGATTAGAGAGATTAAGCTTCGCTAGCTGCTGTACCAAATCGGTAGATCACGTCATTAATCCAATCCTGGTTATCATGGGAATATCTTTGGCAGTCAGTTTCTGGCTTGTGGTTTTCCTAAAAGATAGCAGGAAAAAAGACGAAGTAAGCAGGCTGGTCGATTTTAGCCAGACATAACCCTCCGTTCTCCGTTCTTCTAAGGTTCAGTTAAAACCCAGCCTCTGAAAGTAGTTATCCTCTATTTTGCTGAAAGGCCCAGTTCGCCTTTTAGCGCAGTCGTGAGGTACACAATATTTTTTTATTTTGTTACTTTTTTAGGGTTCTGTACCTCAAAAGGAACATGTTAAATAAACAAATTATCTTTCTTTCTCCCATGCATAGGAATTTATTTTTCCACAAGGAAAAGTTCTATATTAAAATATTTTTCATTGAGAGTGTCTTTATCAGCATATTATTATGATCTAATGAATCATATACATAGCATGTACAAGATAAATTTCAAAGACTTTGTAAATAATGAGTCACTATCAGTTGCTATAAATAGTATTGTTTCAATGCTGTCACATTGGAAACCACATAATGGAATTCATTGTATTATTTGGCTGAATTTAGAGTACCTGTAGATTACAGGTAATTGTAAGGCTTACTAAAGTTCTGAAGAGGAGAAAGAATATTTATTGAAATAGGTACAAAAAAAAGCTGAAATGACTGAACTTTGACATAAATGGACTTTATCCTGAAGACATCTAGAATAAGGATTCTTCGTAAAAACTATCTAGGTATTCAAGGACATCGGAATTAATCGATATTTATAAATAGGATGTGTAGATAAGTAAGAGGCCCATGGGCAGCATATAAAATCTGACATCAGGTTCGTCACTAACCACACGAAAAAGAAGAACATGACATTTTCTAGATTTTGTCAATAAGTATGATTCATAAGAAGTACATTGGGGAAGTACCTAGACAAAAGGTATTTTGTCTGACATTGAGAAATTGTGAATGCTAAGACTTTATTTACTTCTAATAAGATTAGCAGCAATTCTATACTGTGTCAGCACCAAATTAGTTCAGTCCCAAAATAAGGCTTCAATTTAAGTGCTTAGGAAAAAAAAAATTATATGTTTTCACCAGACCTTTAATTAGTACAGTCATGAGTAAAACATGTATACAATCAGCAAATTTCAAAAGCATATTTCTCCTTAATTATTGAATGAATTTGTTTGTTCATGCACACATTGCATTTCCAAATCCTTAGGTTTACCTACTGAACCTGTGGTATTTCAACAAGAAAATGGCTTAAGGCAGTAAGTTGTAATTACACTCCCAGAGTCGAGAGAGGAACCCGACCCCAACACAGTTGGGAAAAGGCTAGGAAGATTGAGGGTCAGTTGATTGCTACTTACAAGGCAATAATTCGCTCTGTTCTGTTGTACTTGCACTGAGAAATTTCTGATCAATAATTTTGAATATAATTTTCGATCTGGGAACTAAAACCTGGAATTTGCAGAAGCACCTGACTAACGGGGAAGTCAGTAGATAAAACAACCAATGATCATACTTCAGTATGTATGATCATTGGTTGTTTAGTCTACTGAAATCTGCAATCTTGCAAATATGTGTATTTTTGCAAGGTAATTCATATAAATTATACCTCATTTGACTAAGATATGTATAAATCTAAAGTCAACTTTTCTAATAAGAGAAAGGTGAGAAAAGTGGTATTTTGGTTAAACAAGGCTGTTGTTAAGCCAAAATATTCCAAGTTTAGAAATGCTTCCAAAGGATGTGTCGAGGATGGGTGACCATCATATAACATACTGAGACCCCTCCGTACCTCAGAAAGCAAGTTAAGCTGTTCATTCCGGCTGTCATTTTTAAATCTTTGACAGTCACTATGGGCAGTCAGAAGCCCAAAAGTCTGACCAATCTTGCCAAGGTGTATCATGTTACCCAGAAACTTGGTAATGGAGGTCAGATAAGCAGTTGATACATGTAAAGCACAGTTACGGTTAGACTGGGAGCTGCTTCAACATAGTTGCGAAAAAGCTATGCACTTTGATGTGTAGGAGAAAGTTATAAATTATAAAAATTAACAACTGCAAAGACATATTATGTGAAAGTGTATAAAATTATTTTATATGTATAAATTCATTCATACATACTATTTTACAAGTGTCACTGAACCTCTAAACGGGTTTTTGGAAGATTTCTGATCTATATAGCATGTTTTAACTAATAACAGAGTTGAGTAAATAAACAAATTGAATATTGAGGAAAATTGTTCCAACTATGTACATGAATGCTTGAAATACTATGGTGAGTATCACAAAATATAATGAGTCATGACTAATGAGTATTTACGTAATTTATACACGGCTTAATAGGATGAGGACGAGAATTCCTTTTCCTTTGCCCATTTAAATAAAAAAATAAGGCAATTCAAGCAACAAGTTTCACATTTGAAATACAAAATCGTTGATCAAGGAATGAATAACCTTACCTCCTGAAGAAATGTAGAATCCACTCGGAGAGTATTTTGCTACATTCACTTGGCATGAATGCTCCGTGTATGTATCGGCGATCGCGGGGTTCTCAATATCTCGTATGATAACGGAATTGCCATTAGTGTACAGGAAGTTTCTGCCCTTCGGATCACCGCCTAAAACTAACGGTGTACCTCTCTGGGTCCTCGGTAAAGCCGCCCAAGTATATTCTGCGGACACAAAACACACTGTAAAACCACTGATCACTAGTATTTTCATACACAGACAGGTTTTTTATCATCATGTTTCACCCGCTAGTTGCAACAACCATGCTGCCCCGTAATAGAATCAAATCAGAACTTACTATGAGAATAAGACATTTTATAAACACTCTTTGCTAACTAATCACTAAATTGATAATGTTAAAACTATTGGTCACTCGGTACTTTTAATTATTTTTAGAGGAACACAGTCAGCCGCTATGTCCCATAGCCTACCAAAAAAATGACGTACAATCTACAATAATATTTTTTGGTAAAGTTGGCACGCTTGTCGCTCATTGATATTACCTTATAAGGGCAGAGGAATACCGTATTTTTTTTTGTTAAATCTAATCACGATTTACTTTGACCTATACTCATTAATAAGACAATTACAACGACTATAATTTCAGTGATTCACAAAATCATCGACTTTTAGTATACCAGTTTTTAGTAATGTTATAGTCGTTCTTAGTCGATTTTTTGGCTGGAAAAATGTAAACTGCGTTGTTTATGACTGCGGAGCGCGCCACTAATTTGAAACTCGTTTACGAACGAAAAAGTCGTAGCTCACGCAGCATTTCAATTTGTCAAAAATGCTTCAAAAGAGCTCGATATGCCATGTGACGGAATTAAATTAAAATACAGTTTTTTGTGACATTTATTGGGTGTTTTAGTGTTTTACTTGAATTGGAAGAGTGATGCTTGCGTGTGGAACAATTTATTTTTTCAAGAGAATTTCTTTTGTTGCATTTTTCGGCTTCATTATTTGACACTTGTTTCCACGTGGTTCACGTCATAATCGGTCGACGTGTTAATTTTCTACAGAGAATTTAAAGTTCTTGGCTGTAATTATAAAGAAAAATGGAGTCATTGAACATCTCGAAACTGAACTTGTATAGCGGAAGGAGTCGGGGCTCCCAGGACAACGGCGTGAAGTTTGAAAGAACGGAAGAAAAGTTCGAAACCAATGTAAGGACATACCATGTGTTGTAAAATCTTTTTAATACTAAAATTATTAAATAAAACAGTATCAAAAGTTATACTGCGCTGTATTTAGACTTTTGTATCTTGGTTTCATAACTAGGCAAGCATGTCATACTTGCATGAGATTTAATATCCCAAAATCAGATCATTTTTCATGACCAAATAAAGATGTTCATATATTTGATAGTTAGAAAAAATGCAACACAGTTCTTTTTATCAATCTCATGGTGAAATTGCTTAGTTAAATGTGAAAACATGTATGTTTTGCTAATGTGATGCAAACTCACTGCAATGACTACCCATATGATGACATAAACAGCTGTTTTACAAAATATTTGTGATCTGTAAATTATTTGTCTCAATTTCAATGTCCCAGTTTTTTTAAATAAATTAATTTAAAAAAATACTGTTATCCTCAAGAGTATTACATTTTTGGAGATAATAAATCAAACTAAGTTTAAATTATTATCTTGTTATTTTATAAAATTTGGGTTATTCTATTTTAGTATTCTATAAAAAGTTTAAAATCAGTCTCATTCATGATCAGTTTTTTTAAATTAATTACAATGATAATAATTTTTGCTGTCCTAAATAAGAGCCACTAGACTAATAAGGATAACATTACAATTATTATTTTGACACTACCATACCTTAACCACAAAGAAACGCAAGGCTCTGTGGTTTTCATAATATTACATCATTTTTGTTGGGCTGCTTGTTACACCATTTATAATCAATTCATATTGGGAATCAATTATCCGTCTGACAACCTGACTTACCTAGGGGTATCATATTACACAGTAACTGGGTTGTGGAGGTCAGATAGGCTGCTGCTCCATGTAAAACTGGTATTCAGCTGCATCTCAGTAGACAGGAAGCCTACCTCAACGTAGTTGGAAAAATGGTAAACGGGTACCATAATGGCTGCCCACTGTGGTGAGGTTGCTTGTGAGGAAAAATGCTAAACAGATGTGTGGGAATAAAATACTTACTTAATTTTATCTATTTACCAAGTTAACCCTTTGCCTTGTTTCATAAAAAATGTGTAGAAAATGTATATTAAAAGTAACCTTGAGATAGTCCCTTTATAATTTACTAGCTCTTCATTCACATGGACTAACAGATACTTTTGTCATTATAACTATGTGTATGCCAAATTTTTGTCCAATGCATTCAGAGGTTTCAGCTGTGTCGATAGATTATTTAGTCAGTCAGATTATTTTAAATCCCCATGATTATCATCATAATTCTAATTCCCCACTGCTGTTGGTTTTCAACATGTGGATAAACTCATCCCCAGGTTTAAAGCTGGGTGGAAACCCAGCTATAAAACCTACTGCTACCATATTAATCTTCACACTTACTTGAAATAATTCCTTGAGACAAGAAAGTATGACTCATACTGTATAGATGTTTTTTGATAGCCTGGCAGGATGCCATTACCCATGACTTTACAATCTGTACACCCAATACATTGTGTAACACGTTTAATCATGCTAAGGGCTGATTTTTCAGTATTCAGACAACTTTATCTAAGGACTTAATATGGTGGTTTGGCAGCTTTTCTATAGAAAGTATGTCGAACTGCCATATTTATTTTTCAGATAAAAGTTGTGTGACTCTTGAAAAATAAACCTGGGTTGGTAATAATGTGAGACTTATTGTCTGAACGGGCTTGCTCCAAACAGCCAACCTTTTTTGTGCGGGCCCAGTTTATGGTGCTATCTATAGGACCGTATCCAGTAATATTGATAACTAAATCTTAATAATTATATTGAGGTTATCTTACTAGCTTATATTTTAGGCTAAAAATATTAAAACAAATATTAACTTATTAAAATAAAAATCCAGGATTCATTGGCAATCCTTTGCACCAACTTTAATTCAGACTTCACAATTATTAATTACTTATTCAATCATTTTGTACAGAACATAATATTTTTATGACTCTTTGTGATAAATAATCCTTTTTTAGAAAAATACAGCTACAGCTATATTATTTCTTTGCAGTCTCTCACTGACCAAGATGAAGAGTATCACTGTGAGTACAAGGAAGAAATTTGGAAGAACCTACTGGAACAAGAAGCCGACAAACCCACCATCCACCTGCAATCACCACAGGTGAGACCATTCAATTAATTAAAGTTAACCAACAGCTTCTGAATGCAACATATCTTGATTTCTAAATACATTTAGGACGAATTTCACTATAAACACTGAATATGATCAGCGCATCTGATCCCCATTTGAGAGCTGTCAGTGTCATTGTGTACATTGTTGGGGAATATTGCCACTGACATGAACGCAGGTTTGACGTGCTGGTCGCGTTCAGATTCATCGGTGAAAAAGGGTACCTAGCATTCGCATTTCCTGGGATTTTTTGTCAAAAGTGGTATCACTCTTAATGAATTGGACTATACACATGAGTTAGACTATACTTATTCTTAATGAGGACCTCGTGGCTAAGTTATAACAGCCCCCTGATGGATTGATCCATCAGGTTAAGCTACGCTTGCCGGGGTTGGCCGTTGGATGGGTCACCATCTTTACATATCGAGACTCCTCCGTGTCTCGGAAAGTACGTTAAGCCGTTGGTCCCGGCTGTCATTCGTGGGTCGGCTTCCAGTCTAACCAGATGCAGCTGAATACCAGTGTTTTACATGGAGCGACAGCCTGTTTGACCTCTAGAACTCAGTCAGTAACTGGGTAATACGATACCCCTTGGTAAAAGTGGCTGTCACACTTTCGGGCTTCTGACTACCCGTAACGACTGCCAAAGATCTACGAATGACATGTAGCTTAACCTGATGGAACTAATTCTTTAGTACTTATATTTGAATTGTTGAAAATGCGAAAGTAACCCTCTGTGTCAGTCAGTCTGTTACTATTTCATGCCCTGATGGATGTACGAATTTAGATTAAATTTGGTACACGTATTACCTGGATGCCCCTGGGAGAGAGTTGGGAAATGGCTAGGCAAATTAACTATACTTATTCTTAATATTATTTATACTGATGCATTGATAACAATTTGTTTGCAATAACATTTAAGTGCACATGCCTATCTATTTAAGTTCTTGATATTTAATCAAAGCATTAACAGTACTTATAATCGGCATACTGATTATATCAAGTGCTCATCGAAAAGTTTCTATTATGCAAACAATAATAATAATGTAACATAATGGCTCAATGCAATTAAAATTATCTAAGGGACATCTGTAAGTTAACTTCGTCCTCCCCTACCTAAAGGGGAACCACTTTGTCTTAAGATATACATACAACATCACTACATAGTATAAAACAAAGTCGCATCTAAAATCGCGAAAAATAAATCAGCTGTTTCATACATTATGCTCGCATAATTCGTCAAAATGTAGGGTAGCGCGCTGATTTTTTTTTAGCGATTTCAGATTTCTTCCCATAGTTAAAGTTGTTCATAATGATGAGTACAATTACCCCCTAAAACATAAACAGCTCGGCAATCATATATTATATTTGTATGATTCGTCTATTATAATATACTAGCTTCCGCCCGCGGCTTCGCCCGCAAAATGTGTCGACAAATTATACACATAAACCTTCCTCTTGAATCACTCTACCTATTACAAAAAACCGCATCAAAATCCGTTGCGTAATTTTAAAGATTTAAGCATACAGACAAACAAACAGACAAAAATAGCGACTTTGTTTTATACTATGTAGTGATTACGGCAGCAAATATATGATGATTTGTGGATGGCATGTGCAAGCATAAATATATTAATCAATCACAACGCGGTATCACATTCGTCTTAACTTAACTGAGTAGATAGATGTAACGTCGACACATATTTTTGAAGCCGATACAGTATCTCAGTAGTGGCCTAGTGGCCCAATGGTATCGGCCTGACTTAAGAGTTGTAGGTCGTGAGTTCGAACCCGGGCAGGCGCTTTACTTTGTGTATTTCACGACCATTGTTCTTAAAAACGGTGAAGTAAAACATCGTGACAAAATTGGCATGTTCTAGAACCAAAAATTTGAATATTTGTGACTTTTGTTAACCTGCACTGTGACTGGGCCCGTGTGGTGAATTATGGCCCACTCCCTCTCACAGAGAATGGAGGCCTCTGTCCTTGAAGTGGGAACATTCTAGGCTGATTATGTAATTTTATGTACTGCATCTTTTATTTGGCGTCACCAACTCGCCAGATAGTTTCGATCTCACGTATGTACCATTTGTATGTGCCTTCCATATCCTCATATATTTGCGCCTTCCATATTCTCATATATTTGCCGTCATATATCAATGGGTGGATCGTGCAATCATATACTAATGCTGAGCTGTTCATATTTATGCTCGTGACTGTACGGTTTAACAATTTACTAAAGGGATCCACGAGTTTGTCCTAAAAATGCATGCATTTTGTTTGTCTTTTCTATTTCCTTGTAAGTCTTGTAACTAGCTACATAAGTGTCAATTGCGTCATTCGTAATTTTATTCTTTACTAGCTGTGCCCGCGACTTCGTCCGCGTGGAATAGTGACTATGTTCGCCGTGATTCTTTAAATTGACATAACTTTTTTATTTATGAACCGATTGACATGAAATAAACACTAAATGTTAAGTGAAGCTTACTTCAATATATTAGTGAACCGCATCTAAATCGAATAAGCCGTTTCTGATATTAGCGTGAACAAACACACAGACAAACCGACAGACAAAAAAAAATTGATTACAATTCTGGGTTCAGCATCGATATAATAACAACTCCTGCTACTTTTTTTTATATATTTCCATTGTACAGACACCACTTTTCTACAATTTTATTATATGTATGTATAGATTTATATCTAAACTAGCTTTTGCCCACGACTTCGTCCGCGTGGAGTTCGGTTATATCGCAATATTCATCTCCTATATCCCCCCTTTAGGAATATTTTTAAGACAAAAAGTAGCCTATTATTCTTATCTCTCTGCCGAATTTTATCGAAATCCTTTAAGTGGTTTAGACGTGAAAATGTAACACACACAGTTACTTACTTTCGAATTTATAATACTAGTATGGATAATGTCACAACAAAACAAATGACGAAATAACATTAACATTGATGAAACTGTATTAAATAAAGATACTTTAATACCGTTGACGGGTTACTAAACTTATTGAATGTAATTACGTACATGATTCATATCGTAAGTATTTTGCTCAATCGACGATTTCATCATGCAAAATACACCCTGCTAGGCACATTCACTTTTACGCCATATGTAGTAGAGATTAAAATCGCTTGCATCGATTGCGATTGCATGGATTTTAAAAGTATTGCAACATATAAACACAGACAGTTGTCTCCCCTTAGGTGCAAACATTGTTCGTATTTCAATGACACCCTAAGCAAAAAAAAAGTCTTTGGCTCGACAAGAAATTTGAACGGTGTTTGTATCGTATCTGCGAATTCTGCAAGACAATGCAATGCGACCCAGCTGCTACTTACTCTACGACAAAGAAATATGTAATCAATTCTGGGGTACCAAAAAGTTAGGGGATACGTATAATACAAGTTTTACCCATCTTGTTAATGCCAAACTGGTTTCAGGTACCTACTTACCTTCTTAAAGAATATGTAAGTGACAGATGGGATCGTTTTTTTTTTTAAAATAATTTTGGGATGTGTAGTGCGACACCCGGTTGGAATGAAATTTCTTACGCCTTTAATTTATTTTATTTATTTAAACTTTTTGCACACAATAAAGGTACAAAGGTGGACTTAATGCCTCAGGTATTCTCTAACAGTCAACCAAGGGTGGTGAAGAGATTAGATGGCAAGTGCTATAGAGCATACGTAACATTAAGATTTATGAATGAAATAGACACATAATACCTTATAATATCTGTGTATATGTTACAGTCAAAACTCATAACCAGTCAAAAGTACTTTTGAGTGGTTAAGAGTTTTGACTGTAACAATGTAATGGCTTCCCTCCCGGCTAACAGGTGCGACGCGATTATAGTAGAACAATTTTCTATGGAAACTTTATGGAAAATGTTCTACCAGTAACGCGTCGCGCCTCGCCTTTGATTTATTTAAGAAAATGACCCTGAAACCGCTATAATAGACCTCAAGATAGGCCGTATAAGCTGAAGCTGACCATAATTTAGCTGTTTTTTTTTTGTAAAAAAGTTTTTAGTGGAAACGTATCGTTAATATATCAATCTGCCTAGCCTTTTCCCAACTATGTTGGGGTCGGCTTCCAGTCTAACCGGATGCAGCAGAATACCAGTATTTTACATGAAGCGACTGCCTATCTGACCTCCACAACCCAGTAACTGGGCAATACGATACCCCTTGGTAAGACTGGCTATCGGATTTTCGGGCTTCTGACGACCCGTAACGACTGTCAAAGATGCACAAATGACAGCCGGGACCAACGGCCTAACGTGCTTTCCGAGGCACGGAGAAGTCTCGTTATGAAAAAGATGGTCACCCATCCACGGCCAACCCCAGTAAGCTTAGCTTAACGTGATGGATTGACCTGTGCGGCTGTTGTCACTTAGCCACAAGCTCCTCAACGTATCGTTACCAAACAATTAAAGCGAATTTCCAAGATAAAATCAAAAGAAAAACACCCGCGCCCCAATTATAAGGCTATAATTACTTAGGAGGATTAACCTAACGAAATAGCCTACTCCCATTACGTCTGAAGTGTCACGAAAGTAAACCTTGGTTTAGTTACCTGAACCAGTAACACAATGTGCTAAATGACGTCATTGACAGCCTTTATTAACGAGTTTACTTACTCTCATATTTATAATCTGAGTTCGTTGACAGATTAATTAGGAAAATGGTTTATTATGATATTTGCTAACATACGTGTCTGATTTTGTGAGAGTAGTGGTGGCTTAGTAGCAATGGCCCCGTTTATACAAACATTCATCTCCTATTCCATTAAGATATGTATGGAAATGGATGGTCTGGACCACACACCTTGAAAATTTGGTGGTGATGGGACATAGAACCTAATCGCTGGTCAGACCAAGTAACCGCTCTAGACTCTGTTACGACCGCCCTGAGAAAAGCTGGTAACCAAACGAAGTGGGAGAACAGCATACGTAAAGCCACGAAGGCCTTTCAGGGGCACGTCCTTCAGTAATGAAGTACCTACGCGAATAAGAAGAAGGGATCCCGTGCCGGACGGCGCGTACGTGTTCCACGCGTGCCTCAAAAAGATGTCAGCATGTGAAGAGGGCCCGTTAGGGCCAAAGTCAGCCGGGGGGTAAGCGGGATTGTCCGAAAGGGTTACCGCTTCCCCGGCACATAAAAGGCTAAGGAGGGAATATGGATGGGGTCAGTAAGAGTCTGACACTCGTTTCCGCTCCACCCAGAGCGGAAGGAGGCATTTGATGATTTCACACCCTCAAAAAAAAAAAGAGTGATGTTCAAAAATCCTTCCGAAGTACTCGCTTTTATTATTAAACGATCTCGTACAAAATTTCGTACCTGTATATCAAACTAGGGCGTGGTCTGTTAATAAAATAATGATTTGGAGATTTTTACTTAGTAGAAAATATTTTAAAGCTTTCTTATTCTAATTTACAGTTGGAATTCCGTGGGGCGTTAGTGCAGCAGCTCCGTGACGTCACCAAGAAGTTGGGACTATGCATCGCAACCTTACACTCGGCTGTCGCTCAATTAGACTTGTTTATGGATGCGCATAGACTGAGGGCGGACCGACTGACACACGTCGCTCTGGCTTGCTTGAGTTTAGCAGGTATGTTACACCTAAATACCTACTAGAATGCTTATTTATCTAAGGATGTAGAAATAAACCATTTTGACGTCACACAAAACTGTCCCCCATGTTATTAGTAAAAAATATATTTTAAAAACAGTATTTCATGTCATATTTGTAATAAATAATTTGAGTGCAAAAATTCAAAAACCGTTCAGCCGTTTTTGCTCCAATATGAAACAAACTAACAAACATTCTTTTCTATTATAATTTTAATAAAAATGAAAAAAAAAATCTGTGATGATTACTAACAAAGGTCAGCTTTTGTCTAGTAGTGTAGTTGCAAAGTTCCTTGTGAAAAACTACTTACTACTCTACAGATTATTTAAGAAGTATTTATGTGTAACCTTTTGATATAATAATAGTAATAACCAAATACTTAACACTTATTCAAATTGTCCACAGCAAAAAGCGAAGAAAAGTTCAGTCGGGCGCCCACTCTAAAGATTTTATCTAAAATTAGTGGGGTCCAATTATGTGGTAAGACATTCAGGCAGTTAGAATGGATGGTGGGCCAACATGTGCGTTGGAGGTTGTTGGCGCCAACCCCCGTGACGTACGCGGCTCTGTTGGCCCAATATGTGGTGACGGATAGTGACTTGACGACGCGGCATCCGAAATTCGTGAGACGATTCAAGAGGGATGGGGCTAAACTACTGGAGGCTTATTTGGACTTGACTTTGTCTGGTAGGTTTCGATATATTTGTTTTCAATTCGTTTTTTATTTTAATTTTTTTTTGGGTGTACTCTGCCCTTTCAGCGAATACAGGCATGATGTTATGTTCATCATCAGCTATGTTGGGATCGGCTTCCAGTCTAACTGGATGCAGCAGAATACCAGTATTTTACATGAAGCGACTGCATATCTGACCTCCACAACCCAGTAACTGGGCAATACGACACCCCTTGGTAAGACTGGCTGTCAGATTTTCGGGCTTCTGACGACCCGTAACGACTGTCAAAGATGCACAAATGACAGCCGGGACCAACGGCTAAACGTGCTTTCCGAGCCATAGAGGAGTCTAGTTATGTAAAGATGGTCACCCATCCATGGCCAACCCCGGCAAGCGTAGCTTAACCTGAGGGATCGACCTGTGCGGCTGTTAGTACTTAGCCACGAGCTCCTCTGTTGATGTTGTGTTTGAGTAATAATGCGTTGGTGTTTCACAGACGTGCGCCTGAAGGTTGTGGAGTGCGTGGATGTGGGCTGCGCGTGTGTGGCGTGCGCGCGTGCTGAGTTGGGCCTGGCGGCGTGGCCCGCCTGGCTGGCCGCCCGCGCCGCGCGCCAGCCCGCCGCCGTGGCGCCTATCGCTCGCCTGCTGCAGAGGTGAGTGTGTGAACGTGGGCTGCGCGAGCGCCGAGCTGGGGCTGGCTTCGTAAACTATTTTTTCGTCTCCTAATAACAGGCACATAGTTTTCCATCTGAGGAAGCAAGATATCTACCTCTTAATATTTTAAATTACCACAGGCGAGGATGACTTACCCTCAGGCCCGTCGGCTTGTTTGCATATACGATAAAACTCTAATGATGATCAAAGGCCGAAAAGACGCTCGCAAGAGCTGCAAGGTCGATATCCCTTTCGGTTGATGTCCCTCCATGGTTATAACACCGAAGCGAATACCTGAACACTACCACATTCACCCCACCTTAAATTGAATACCACAAAAAAAAAAATTACATAACAAAAAATATTTACAGGATGATGCAAATTCTCAAGTCTCGCGAGACTTCGGTGGAGTCAGATTTGGATCAAGGCTACAGCAGCGCTCGTACATCCCCGAACCAGACACCCTGCACATCGCCCAGTTTCCACGTGTCGCCGGCCTCCAGCACCTGCAGCACTTCGTCCCGGAGCCACCTGAACGTGGACACATCCTACCGCCAACGTCCCGTCGAGCGGCGACCAGATGCCAGCTACTCAGTCTTAGACCTTGAAGATTCTAACGTGCCTCAAAACAATGTTCAAGATTACTACACATTACCAACAGCGGTTGACATGACCTTGCAGCGGGTCAACACAGCGGCTGATTACAGGTATTGCAGGTCCCGTAGACTAGTTGAAGCTAGTTTAGAGGTACAACCGTCAACCAGTATGGCTGTGAAACGTGGTCTAGATGCCAACGTTGAGCTTGAGAGGAAGAGGTACCGTCTTGCCTCCCAGATGTCTCAGGTGGTTCTATGATCATGTCTAGTCTTTATTTAAGTCTGTATTCATGAGTTGTAGCGGTCTGTTGTGTTGCATTCTTCTGACTGTTTGGTACGTTGATTTTATTGTTATTTTCAGTAGATATAGCAACTCTTTTTTATATATTCACGCCTAAATACCAAAGGGTTAGGCAGGCACGCAAGGAGGGATAGCTATTAACAGGGAACAAGAACAATCCCTGAGTTTCTTTCTAATCATTCTATTACAAAAAATAACACTTCCCTGTCTGGAATCGAACACAGGACACTCCGCAGTATAATTAGTATTCCCTAAAATGTCATCTTTCTATGTTCCAAAATACGATATGACAAAAAAAACCTATACCACTCATAGTTACACATTATCATGAATACAGACAATTGACTATGAATACTTATAATTTTAGCTTTTAAATTTTAATGATGTACGTTTCTATACTTAATAGCTCTTATTTATTATTAAAGTTGCAAGTATTTGTAGTCAATAAATAGGTTAGTATGCATATTCCAGGATATGTTGTTTGAAAGTGTAGCTGATTATTACGAGTACGCTTAAATATTATGCAAGTGGACATATTAATTAGTGAAATTGTTGATTCTTTATAAATTTGCTCTCATTTTCCACGTTCAGAAAGCAATTAACTGTTATCCAGTGGCGTAACTGTAGGGTGGCAGGACTGGCAAAATACCACGGGCCCCCGGCCTGACGGGGCCCCCGGCCAGAGAGGCTGCGAGCTCAAAAGTGACCTAACATTTTTAATAAAATTTAGTAAAAAAAAAAAATTTGGGGCCCCATGCAATGGATTTGCCAAGGGCCTCAGATGGTTTAGTTATGCCACTGTTGTTATCTTGATCTTATTGGATTGTAATGAAAATTTTATGCAAAACCCAAATGCACTTTCCAGCATGAGAGGATCTATCACAGTCACTTGTGTCACTAGCAACCTGATATTTGATGATATTTTAATTATATGCTGTACCTACTTCAAGTTCACTTTAGTTTATGCTTTACTCAAGTCTATGACTACAGTATACGAAGGTTGAACTTAATAATACATACAATATGACGTCCACTTGCAATAAATTATATTATATCACATAGCAATAAATGATTGAGAAGTTTAGTAATGTTGCTTGATTTGTACTGATATATAGTATTGTTAAAATTGGAATGTTGAACATTCAAAGAGAATAGAATACATAGACAAAATAATCTGATTTGCAATTCATTTTCTGAAAGGCGATCAACAAAATGATTGACTGGTTGTTGAATTCGCTATTTTTATTTCAATCAACATGAGTTCCAACAAAAGAGTATAATGTTTTAAAGTTGCCAGTTTTCAGATTATTGTTGTTTATTTTTTTTGCTCAAAAAGTTGTTCAACATCATAAAAATTCCTAAATACAAGTTAAAAAAAAAACTTCTCAATTAAGCATTTCCTAATTAGCAATAGTTAGTGAGAAATTGTTTGTCGATCACCCAATCTCGAATTAGCTACTTAACGCAAAGTATGTGCTGGTTAGCATTTAATGGTGATTTTGACGTGTCTTACGAAGTGTATGGTTGACATAACGTGAGGAATGAGCGATTAATTTGTTGTTTTTTTTTAATTCTTTTTTGCTTCATAATATCTGAGACTAACGCCTGGTTATTGGACCAGCAAGTTACTAAACAACATTTAAAAAGCACAGAACCCCGTCGTAATCTTATAAGCTTCGCCATTTTTTTTTTGGTGCGTCAATCGATTTTACTGGCATAAATGAGAAGAGACTAAAACAAACAAGGAATATGACGTCCTAAAACGTCGCGTTGCCGACATTTAAGAGGTAAAGATGTTATATAGCTGTGCAACCGAAAACATCGATAGCGTGTCACTTTAGACCGCCGTGGACCTTCTCACTAAGAATTAATTATTACCAATTTAAATTTGCTAGTAAAACAGTAAATATCTCGATCTAGTCCTCATTCATTGTGAATAGTTTCATCGCTTCCATTTGAAAACCTTTGACAGTCATTGCGGGTAGTCTTACCAAGGGGTATGGTATTTGTGTATCCGCGTTTAGGAAGTCTGATAGGTAGTTTTTCCATGTAAAATTCCGCTGTATCCGGTTAGACTGGAAGCCGACCCCAACATAGTTGGGAAAAAACAAGGCAGGCAGATATTGTGACCTAGAAAAACGTATCAACCACTAGTCCACCACGTTATCAAGCAATATGCCTAGCCTTTTCCTATGTTGGGGTCGACTTCCAGTCTAACCGGATGCAACTGAATACCAGTATTTTACATGGAGCGACCGCCTATCTGACCTCCACAACCCTGTCAATAACTGGGTTGTGGTAACGATACCCCTTGGTAAAACTAGCTGTCAGAATTCAGGCTTCTGACTACCCGGAACGACTATCAAAGATCCACGAATGACAGCCGGGACCAACGGCTTAACGTTCTTAACGAGGCACGGAGGAGTCTCGATATGTAAAGATGGTCACCTACCCATGGACCAACCCCGGCATGCGTAGCTTAACCTGATAGAACCGTGCGGCTGTTATTATTTAGCCACTAGCTCCATCAATCCACCACGTTATGTCAATCCGGTATTGTATGATGGATGACTGCCTTAATGTTACTGTAACGTATCACTTATGTGGTCGTCTAAGTAAACTTTGACGAACATCGTTTCCTTTATTTATGATAGTTAGAACTTTTGTATGGAGCATACGTTGTTAAAGGTGAAATTATATGGACGAGTGGTTCGTTTGGAGCCTTCTCTTGTTTCGGCAACTAGTTCCTAAAAGCATGATCAAGACTACCATGTGATTCTATTTTGTTTTCAAATCTCATCCGTTCTGATTGGTTGACCAACAACAGAAAATCAATTCTCTTGGAGTAATAGCGGTTACGCACTACACCCAATCCGAATTCAAGATCTGCGTTCAATACGAATTAGGAATGTTCTAAATTAGAACGGACAGAGTTTGGATCTAGTGCAGAATCATAGAGTTGACGACAGATTAAATCGATTATGCGTTCAGAAACCGGTGATAAATCGGCACCCATATGGCGTAACACATTTAATCAGACGAGGGTTTTAAAGGAATTTGCTAATCCATTGTTTCTTAAGTTGAAAAAATTGGTCTGGTAGACAACGTTAATAACGCAATGAATGTTGTTGAACTGCCAAAATGAAAGGCATCGCCACTGAACTATTCTCAACTTCTCGAATCGTGAAAACTTTATCTCCATAAGGAAGCATTCGTCTGTATAAAACTCAATTTCACCTTGATGTACCAATCTAGTATAATTTTAATACTGTATCCGAAATAGCAATTTTTAAAGTAAATTATGCCAATTTCTTTTTTAATTCGAGTCATGTTATGAAGTAAATTATTTGATTGAATCGGTTTTGCTGTTTTGGGTGTAGAGCGGTTGTGATTACGTACATTTTAAATTATTGTTATATTGTAATTTCTTTCTGCTTGTAAATGTTGCTGTAGGACATGGCACCTATGTTTATTTTACAAATGGCTACAGTCTGACACGCTATATAGCGTGATCCTTAAGCCATGTTATTAAAAATGCAAAATTCAAACGTCCCCATTGCGCAAGTTTTAAAAATCTTGTTAAAATTACTGCAATGAAAGCGGTTTGGAACCGAGTAGCCATATTGCTCCCTCCTTTTAATATGTTTCGAATTTAGAACCTTACGTAGGCATAGATAACTTTTATAAGCAGAAAGAAGGTTCGGATATGGAATAGAATCTTGTTTTAAATGTTTTTTATTGCTCATTTATCGTGCACTGTTTAAGTTACTTTTTAAGTTTTTATTGATGAAATGTAAGATTCCGTTCCATGTTCACATTCTTTTTTTTTTCGTAAATAGTTTTATGTCAAAATATGTGATTTGGGTTGATTGATACAAAAGCTCATCACATATTTGGTCATATCACTCCACATTATTTTATTTCAATACCTTATTTTAAGGATTTTACAATCTTGCAATAGGGACAAGGGGATACGGGAACTTGCTATAGATAGCTAGTTTCTTTATTGTAATTTAGAGTCTTTCAGTCAATACTGCTATACCAGATCGAATTAAAGAACGCACAAAAAGTATTGCATCACTAAGTATGTATGTACTGAGAGCCAACCACCAGGTCTTATAGTAGTATTATTTTACTATTGCTTCACATTGAGAAAGAGATAAAGCCTACTTTCTGTATAGCTTCATCTCTTCTTCACACTGAAGTAATATTAAAATAATCCTGCTATAATTGGTTCCCCGAACCCGGCTATAAATATGGTAAATGGAAGTTTTGTAGCGCAGCATCTCTGTCATACATGTGTAACCGTCTCAATCTTAAGTTTAAATCCTCGGTACTGTAATTGGTAGATATAGCATAGATTAAAAATGAGAAATTCACCAATGACACTCATCGCGGTCAGCACATAAACCTCGTTCAAGGGGTCAGTGTCCATCATTTTCTGTGGAATATTGACACCGATAAGTCTTGAACGCGGTTTATATGTGCTGATCGCGTTCAGTTTCATTGGTCAAATTGGGATTAAGAATGCGCACTAAATAATCTCCTTTAATATCCCACCCCTGGCAGGTACTAGCTAGCTTATCGTTATCTTGTTGACTCAAAAGATCAAGAAAAATATCCCCTTAACCCTTAAACAGTAATTTTTATGCGGGTTTATAAGCGGTCTCGTAATTACCACAATTTTAGTTAACAACTGTTATGTCGTCGATTGATTGAATGTTTCAATGATTTTTTTATAAGTTAATTTCGACGAAATTTTGGTGTTATGTGACTAATAATACAACTTTAAACATACTCACTGCATTGTTTGTCGAACCTAAGACCTAATGATTCGAAATAAAGTTACCAAAACTATTTTTGAGTATTTTATATGTTGCATACCTAACAATATTCATTTATTGTATTTAAATTATCGTCATTTCCTACATAAACTTGTATTTGTTATTCCTATATCTAATTTTAAAATCTAACATGTAGTTGGTATTAGTAAACAGAGCTTCCTAACTAAATCTGCCTTAAGATGTCATTATTTGTCGATAAATGAAAACCGGCATTAGCGCCATTTCTTTTTATTTATGTAATAATAACTTAATACATTTATATACCTATGTTCCTATGATATCTTAATAATGTTATCGATAAATAAATGATTCTACCCATGTTATAAAAAATGCTTAAAATAGAAAATTTTCATTGCATTTCCACCCGTAAATTTCCAAGATTCGCAATGTAAATTATCTATGGTATGTGAAATAAATAGCTTCAAAATATTATAAAAATATAAGTACATGTTTATCGATGTAGAAAATGAATGATTGTTCGAAGACTGAAGGATTATGTAGTATACATGGCATTGGACTGAACTGAATACGAAAATTATTTTGTACCTCTAAGAACATAAGATAAAGACACATTATAAACCTTGAAATAAATATTTTACTTCTTTATTTATTGGTTTACTTTCGCGAAAAGACCCTTCAACACAAATCATCAAAATGACTCCTCCCGCTCTGGGTGGAGCGGAAAGGAGTGTCAGACTCTTACTGACTAAAACCCATCCATGTTCCTTCCTCAGCCCTTTATGTTCCGGGGTAGCGGTAACCTTTTCGGACAATCCCGCTTACCCGGCAGGACCCTTCAACACCGCCATTACCTTACTTCCATGAAAGTAAAATGCCACCCGAAAGCGGGAACTAAAGGATCGTTATGCAATAGTATCCATCACACTAATATTATTAAGGCGAAAGTTTGTGAGTGTACGTTTGTATGTTTGTAACTTTGTCACGGTCAAACGGCTAGTCGGATCCGGATGAAATTTGGCACTGGATGGCACACATTTTTATCCCGGCAGTGCCGTGCTGACAGAACCTAGTAGAACAGTAAATTAGTGATGACAAGGTAGTTTGTATGCTTTATGTCCCGCACATTAAAGCGGGCAGGTACTTGTTTGTAGGCCCACTCGTCCAGTGCTCAACTGTGTGTAAAATAACAAGAAAAGGTAACACACAAGTTTGTTTTTAATTTTTATTGGCATCTTGTTTACAATAAATATTTAAAATTTTCATTGAGTTGCCATTCAAACACCCTCAAAAAATGGTTGGAACAGCAGGCAACTGCTGGAATGCATTATTTACACATATAATTTTTATTATTTACATTCTCACTATCGAAAATATAATTTGTGCTCGCGTTTTACACTAAGCTAATCGGTAGACTGATGTGTCATCGGGAGAGAGCGTCGGCAAACGTGGGGGGCGGCGTGGCGGGCGGCGGCGGCGGCGGGGCTTGCACTCGCAGTGCAGCGCACACAGGCCTATCCCAGCGCAACCGGACAGGAACAGAGGTACAGCCAAGGTCCTGGTCACCGTGGCCACTTGTTCTCCGCGAGACCAACGCGGTATAACGACCGTTGTATCAGCTCGTGACCAGAAACAGGGATACTTTGCACCAACATACCCGTAGCTTGTCGTAAAATTCTCACAGTCAACCATAGGTGGATAGCCACATCCTTTTATATTGACAAACAGCACAGCCGGGCGCCATTCTTCAGAGTGCGCTTTGTACTTCACATGTAGCTGTGTACATTTATACGCGTCGCTGGTACACCCCTCTCTACACGAGGCCCAGGTGCAGTTGTCCAAGCCGAGTCTGTCATCACGTCGCTCAGTGACGCACTCCGCCGGCACTGGGTCGAAATCAGCTGCTAGAGCACTTAACGCTGGATCAGCATACAGTGGGACGAGGAAGAGCAGAGCGGAGCCACCACCTCCTAACAAAGTGGCTAGTATTACGGTGATATATCGCGTTAGTTTGGCACGCGTTTCTCCTCTACGGCGAGATGGCCGTACGACCAAACGTTCCGAACTTCCACCCCTCATTTTATGAGCACTGCGTCAACCCATGCTGAATTGAAAGCCTTGCCCCATATACATTAGCGAGGTACGCATGCGCTAAGCCAGGGCGAAACATGCGCTGTGTGCTAGTCGTTTACAGTCAAGATTCTTAGCATATTTGCCATATAATAAGATGTATGTGTATGTTTGCAGTACTTTGGTATGTAGGCAGTTTGTGATGCGATAAAATAGCTCTATTCTTAGGTAGGTATAATAATATGCCTAACCTCTTAGGGAATATATTATTCCATTCCATATATAAAAAAAAAATATAGTAACCAAGTCAGAACTGTATACATTGATGATTAGAAAAACTCTGGACCTTGATTTCGAAAAATAGTTTTTAGACTTTTCTACAGTTGCCGTTTACCTCTTAGAGCATAATTACAAATGCTCTAAGTTTTACCTGGATCCGGATTGTCGCAAAATCTACTAAGTACTAAACTACGAATAAAAAAGTTGCTCAAATGTTCCGAGTTTAATGGAGCTAAACAGTAAACATGTGAAAAAACTGCTATTTTAGTCAATTATTAGAGCAATTACTACTGAAGGCTGTAGGTAGGCTGTAACCGCAGGACGAGCTGCTTACATGTACACCATACGTCTCTTGCTCCCGCGCAGTTCTGAATCTCTGTTTAATTTGGCTACGTAGACCAAAACTACAAACTTAGTACAAAGACACGTTTTATAAAAAAAATGGTGGTTATCTATATCTATAAAAGAAAGACGGGTTTGTTCCCTTAGTTATAACTCGAGATCTGCTGGACCAATTTTCATGATTTTTGTTTCGTTGGATTTGTCGCCGCCCTGAATAGCAGAATATTTCATTTTTTTTTTTTTTCGATCAGCTGCTGATTTTCATCCTATAGGGTAGGTAGGTAGGGTAGGTAGGTAGGTAGGTAGGTAGGTAGGTAGGTAGGTAGGGTAGGGTAGGTAGGGTAGGTAGGTAGGTAGGTAGGTAGGTAGGTAGGCGACCTCCACGCGATCGAAGTCGCGGGCTAAAGCTAATCATTTATACAGTTAGAGAGTACCTACGAGCTTTAGAATATGAGTTCCCTGGTAGAAGATAAAAACCTTGCCTATTGTCCAAGCTTTATTTGTGTCCGATCCAGCCTGTTCTTTCCTGTCCTCCCCCAGCGGCACTCTAGGCCGAGGTCGTCACCAAAAACCAAGCTAAAAGCTTTCGGAATAAACCGGAATTACCAGAACCGATACAAATATCAATTTACGGTTTTTTTTCTAAACCGCTAAAGCCAAGTACTCCAACTTGTATTGTCACATCTGATCACTCCTAGTGTATAGTCTATGGTGACTTCTACTTAGTCTGTGGTTACACCATTGTAGAAAAATCCGCAAAATGGCTGACAGTGCTATTGAATCGACCTCAGACTAAGGGAATACTTAGTCTGAGGAATCGACGGTCTGAGAGGCAAAGAGTAATATAATAAGACTGATCGTCTGAGGTCTCAAACGTTGAATAAATTTTACAAAAGTTTTTTCAAGTGTTACGTTGTGCTAACAAAACAATTTTCGTTTGTAGGTATGTCCGCCACGTTATACAGATTATTCGTTAATACTTTGAGACAGAATCTCCCGAGACATCCCATTAGACCAGGTAAAAAAATGCACACATGGGAAATGGCGGTATTTACTATAAATGTTGCAGAATACTTATATTGTTTTGTGTTTGTGTTTTGAATTGCTATGTCTTGTTTCGTTAGTTAGATTTATAAGGGTTTAGGTTATCTTAAAATAAAAGTTTCGCACGGGTGATTTGGGAGCCTTAAAATAACTTCGATTCCTTAGAAAAAAATGGGTAAAACCAAAAAGTAATGTATTTAGTGTGGCCCATTTTAATTTGTAATAATATGCACACTGCAATCTGTGATTCTGTGGTCAGAGGTAATAAAATTGTTCATACAGTTACACAGGATCTTTCACAATATTGTAACCTATAAACAACAGCGACCACTGTTTGCATGATTTAGGAGCATAATTATTTGGTTTTGTCTTTTCACCATAAAATTTAGATTTTCTTTCCAAAATTGCTTGTAGATCACAATACTTATTTTCAATCATAATTCCAAATATATCGAAACTTAAGAATGAAAACGATCCAAAAAAAAAAAAAAACTAGTTATCGTCCTAAAATGACTCAAAACGAAAATAGTGAAACGACTTTTTTATATAATTTGCAGCACAAACATAGTCACTGACGTAAATGATCACGAAATAAAAGACGAAATAATACGGAGGTGATAAGAATTTCAAAACTTGTTTTGCCATTTCCCTAAAAGTCACTTTTTTGAGTTACGTAGTTTTAATTCGAAAGGTGCGATATGTTAACCTTTCCTTACCTTTTCTCGCTATAGTATTGCAAGTGCGGTCTATAACAGCCATGGAAGTAGCAACTGTAGAGAACAAAGTTCCCGAGGATAGTCCTACAGTATCAAAAGAAATAGTTCCTAACAAGAATTTGACGAGATTCAAGAAGCGTTTCATGAAACGTCAGTGGCAAGAAACAGAAAATAAAAATGAGAATGGAGAAACGGAGCAAAAGAAAATTTGTGAGAGACCCATAGAACGGATCAAGAGGAAAAAAATGGCACTTCTGTTAGGCTACTGCGGGGTTGATTATTATGGCATGCAACGGTGAGTAGACTTCTACACTAATAATAATAATAATATCCTTGGACATTTCACACAACGCCATATAGTCCCAAGTTAACACTTTCACTGCCCAGTTAAAACTATTCTCAAATAGCTTATTTCTGGCAATCCTAGTAGCACGTTTTCATTTGCACCCGGTAGGCAGGTGCTGGGTATGGTCACAAGCCACATATATCTATTTATATGTAGGACGCGGGAGCCGCTTTGTGGGCACGGGAACAATTTATCGTTCAACCCGGTAGCTGAGTGCTGGGTACTAAAAGTGTTAAGCAACCTAATACTTGTGTTATGGTAGCGAGATGGCTGATAAACTACTTATATACATTTTTACATTTTACTTATACACATTTTTTGTAAATACATACATAATATTATAGATAGAAAACACCCAGACCAATCAATTCATCACTAAACGCATTGAAATGTTTAATAGAAGGTAGTTTTAGTGATTCACTAAATGTAATAAGTGATTGATCTTGTAACCGCAACTTCCATCTAAATTTTTTGGTATCTTATTGTATTAATGACTTGTCTTTAGCCCCTAACGCTAAACGAGAGGGGCGTTATAAGTTTAATGTGTCTGTCTGTGTATCTGTCTGTGGTATCGTTGCTACCAAATGGATGAACTGATTTACATTTTTACTTATTTTAGTAATCCCGGTGTAAGAACTATAGAGGAGGATTTACTGAGGGCCTTAATGGAGGCTAAATATTTGACAGAAGACGATTTTAACAATCAACAGAATGCACAATTTCAAAGGAGTTCTCGGACGGACAAGGGTGTGTCTGCTGCCAGACAGGTTGTGTCACTTAAGCTGCGTTAGTATTCTTCACATTAATAACTCGTGTTACATTAATATGTAACTTAAACTATAAATTTTCAAAATTTAATATGTCTAATTTATGTTAATCATCTATTTGTGGAAAACTTATTTTCCTGATTTGTTTTAAGTGGGGCCAAATAGATTGATACTTTTTTCATATGCATTAATTCGTAGAACTGCGGTTTCATTACTTACAACCAGACCCAAACTAGCTCTCTCTAGGATACAAATAATAAACTAAATATTTAATTTTTTGTTCACAGCTCTGGAAGTAGATATAGGAGAAATAAACAAAAGACTGCCTGATTGTATAAAAGTTTTTAGTATAAAAAGAGTAACAAACAAATTCAACTCAAAATCAAAGTGCAATGCGCGAACATATAGCTATACTCTTCCCACACATGTGTTGGAGCCTAGCCTTGTCACAGATGAAGAGAGAAGGCAGTATAGGATCACAGAAGAAAAAAAAGACCAAATGAACAATGTTCTTAAAGTTTATAAAGGGACAAAGAGTTATCATAACTTTACTGAAAAGAAGTAAGTTTCTTTATAATTACACCTTAATTATAAGTATGAGAAATTCTTGTGAGTATCAAGATCATAGTAACAAAGTATAAACCAAAGTTACTTTTCATGTATGACTGTGTGACCCCTTGGTCTTTTAAATTACACATAGAATTGTGATTTGGTGTTCACAATTATTTAAATTATTAACTCTGAAATGTTAAAGCTTTTGCCTATAGGGAGTATCTTTATAAAGTAGCAGTAACCTGTGTTATTCTGGTACAAGCTACACAATTGATGTTCTTTAATTCACTATTAACATTTTAGGAGATGAAAGTACTCATGATTATAAACAACTTTCACTATGAGACCAAGTATTAACCTAAAACAAAAAAAAAATATTAATCTGTGTCATACATTTTCATAAAAGGTTTAAAAGTAAATTAAAAATCACCACTCATAAAGTTTAATCAATATCTGTTCCGTAGTTTTTGAGTGAATAAAAGAAAACAACAAGGGTGGCTGGTGGTTGGGAAGAGAGTAGGTATTAAGATTTTAACCAAAGTACATATTTGTTTCAGACATTTCCACGATCCTTCATCTCTACGGTTCATGATGGGCTTCACGCTAGACAGAGTTTTCATTGACTCAGATATGGAATTTGCAGTGCTATTAGTAAAGGTACTACTATTAATATCATTCATAAAATTTATTCAAACAAACAAACAAAAGTCATTTATTCAAATTAGGCTGAAGATCAGCACTTTTTGAAGGTCAAAGTTACATAAGACAGTCCCCCAAAAAACGCCCACCCTTTACCACTTCCTAGTGCTTTTGCTGGGAAGAAGAAGTGGCGCAACAAACTCCCCAGCAGCACAGCTGTCTGTTTAGTTGGAAGAACTTGACTCTACACATTGTATCATATGAGAAGTAATTAACATTACGAAACTCATCACATTAACACTTTCACTGCCAAGCACCCGGCTCCCGGGTCGAACGATAATTCGTTCACGTGCCCACAACCCGGCTCCCGGGTCCTACATATAAATAAAGTCCCCGCCACGAGAAGCTATAAATTTTGTAAACAAGTGTTCAGGAGTTCACAACATTTGAACCAACAAAAAAAAATGAATTTGTTTAAGATTTAATAAATTATTAAGTAACAAAATATATTAATTAACATATATTATTTAAGAATAATTATTCGTCAGATTCAGATGTTTCCATTTCTGTGTGAAACAAACTCGTACGCATTCGAAACTCGAATGACGCGTTTATTTCAAAATTGCGTCCCGATAGTTTACAATCCCTGCGACGGACGCGTTCCGGTACCAAGAAACACAAACGATAGCGCTTAACGTCGTTAAAATATGATCCGACTAAATTAAATAGGTTGTTTCTTTCATATAACCCGTCTATATTTCATGTCGATTGAATATGGTCAATTTATTATTATCTCGCAGTATAAAACGTTTACTTAGTAAAAGATGTTTGTTTACATAATTTATAGCTTCTCGTGGTTTAGACTTTAGTTATATGTGGCTTGTGACCATGCCCGGCCAGCACCCGCCTACCGAGTGCAAATCAAAACGTGCTACTAGGGTTGCCAAAAATAAGCTAGGTGAGAATAGTATGTACTTTTGAGTAAGTCTTTCATCAATTATTTATTTACTTTAAATGTTGTACTAATTGATATTATGCCGACAAATTTCTAAGAAACATACTAAATAGTAGGTACTTAAAGTGGATTTATTATTAATTGCCTTTTCATCATAGGTATACAAGCCTATGGCGCCACGCAATTTTAATGAGATTTCTTATTATTAGGTAACTATTTTTCTTTATCTGCGCGTGTTTTATTGAGGTAAAAACCGCCGCTGAAGGTTTAAAAAATGAAAACAAAGGCATTAATTTTGAAAAATTAAAAACGAAAAGTAAAAACAAACAAATTAAATACTAAATAATAACAATTAAAACAACAATGATAATAATTATGAACAACAATGAAAGCCTAGACACACAAAAACTTTGGATCGCTGGAGTATTGAGAATTCCCAATAATTCGCGTATTTTAAGTAAAGTTAAGGTAGGCTGAAACTTTACCGTAACGAGAGCCACTTACGAGAAGATATGTGAAGAAAAAAAAATACGATTTTTCGCGGGTTTTTTTACATCTTCTCAAAGATTAGTACTAGACCAGCAAATTCTTTCCCGAAAAGTTTTTTATCCGAGCTACCATTTTGGAAATATAGACAGTTTTGAAAAAATTTTCTAAGTGTTTTGCACCGAGCTCTACTCAACGTGATAGTAAGGCGAAATTTTCCAAGAAAGGCGAAGTCCAAAAAATTTTTTTGAACCAAAAAAAATTTTTTTTGGTTTTCTTTGCTTCTCATAGTGCCTCGAAGCGTATACTCCAACTCCTAAAAATCCGCCCCTAAGGCTACCCACTGACCCATCGGTTTGGTTTTAATGAGATAAGAAACAAAAGAAGGGAAATGTTAAAACTTTTCCTTATCTGTATGTGTTTGTTCTATTGAAGCAAAAACCCTCGTTAAAAAATGAAAACAAAGGTATCGGTTCGGTTGTATTGAGCTCAAAAACAAAAGAAGGCAAATGTTTTATGTTTTCCTCATCTGCACGTGTTTTATTGAGGCAAAAACCGTCGCTGAAGGTTTAAAAAATGCAAACAAAGGCATCGGTTTGGTTTTATTGAGCTTAAAGGTTTTTAATCCCTTGCTGGCGATTTAGACGACAACTGTTAATACAACTTTAGCTACCTTACTTTAATTCACTTAGCTTAGATAATTCTGTTGTTATGCGTGTGAATCATCAGGCATCAGAGGGTTAAAAATCTGCATCATTGGCTGTATGAAGATATATTTTGACATTTAAAAGTTTTTGACAAACAACAAGTTGAGATTGAGAAGGAGGAGCAAGAACATCAGTACAATGTTTTTTGTTATTTTGTGGAGTGTTTTACATATAATTTCACAGTAAGTATTCTTTGTTCTGTATTGGATACATCTCCGATAAACATTTTGGATAAAAAGTGTAGTATCGTATTCAATAGGAAATACATTTCATAGGTTATCATGAAACTTAAAAAGAAAACCACTTAAAAAGAAAAACACTACAACTGCGGATTAGGCAAATCATGTAATCATGTCTCTTGGCGTAAGTGTTATGATTTTTAAATCCTTAGAAAAACAAATAAAAATATAAAAAAGAACCGTGTAGTTTATTTCTTTCAATAAAAATTAGACGTTCGACAACCCTAACCCGCTGGCTGGTCGTGGGCGTGGCTTAGTGAACTCGGATTCGGGTGCTGTGGCATAGGGGTCCCGTTACGTAACCGTTGCGCCGATGGACTCAACAGATGGGTTGTTATAGATATGCGAGACACATTTTATGGCATGCCAATTGTTATGCAATAAATGTACTTGGCAGTGAAAGTGTAATCAATCATTTGCCACATGTCAGCTAGAGCGGTTGTGTAGAGGATATTTCTCTATCAACTGAATCAAGGAGTATATGCCTTTTGTAAATGGTTCTTATTATTTTGACTGCAGTAGGTTCCGAAACATCATGAACAGAGCTGATTTATGATATGGAAATAGAAAATATGTGAATCTTACATAATAACATAATCAGCTTATAATGTTCCCACTGCTGGGACACAGGCCTCTCTAAGAGAGGGAGTGTAGTGGATTACACCACAGGGGCCTTTTTTTTTAAGGCTGGGAAATCATCCAATGACTGCTCCCGCTCTGGGTGGAGCGGAAGGGAGTGTCAGACTCTTACTGGCTAAAACCCATCCATGTTCCTTCCGTAGCCCTTTATGTTCCGGGGTAGCGGTAACCCTTTCGGACAATCCCGCTTACCCGTCAGGCTTGGCCCTGAGGGGCCCCTTCATATGCTGACATCTCTTTGGGGCGCGCGTGGAACATATACGCGCCGTCCGGCACGGGTCTGGTGCTGATCGGACGGTGAGTCACCCATTACTCACCGTCCGCAGGCCCGCGCCTACGGTGGCCGGGAGTCGGTTGGCGGATATCACATGTCTACTAATTTTGGGTTCAAGGACATGCCGGTTTCCTCACGATGTTTTCCTTCACCGTTTTGAGAGCAGTGGTGGTAAAATTAATTACACAAAGTAAAGCGCCTGCTTGGGTTCGAACTCACGACCTATAATTCCTAACTCGAGGCCGATTACCACTGGGCCACCACTGGTCTTACGATGGGTGTACTATGCCAAATCGAATGCCAAATAATCGAATATCAATTGATCGACGCCTATAAATCGAACGTCTGAATACTCTAACGTCTAATACTCGAACGTTTATAATATCGAAAGGTTATTAAATCGACCATTCAATACAACGCACACTTAATACATCAAGTGTTCAAAATATCAGATGTTTCTTTGATCGCATATTCATTATACTATATCGAAAAACCCAATATAATTTTTAAGAATGCAAGAAAAACACAACATCACTTTTTAATCTTTAATAAATACAGTTTAGAATTTCGTGTGAATTTCAATTTTGAGTTTTTCTTGTATTTTTTGTAGAAAGTTGTGGTGGCGATGATGATGATGACGATGACTCGAATGATGACGGTGATGGTGATAAAAATGAAAATAAATATTCGATTGTTGATATTCGATTATTTGGCATTCGATTTGGCATAGTACACCCCTTACGATAGCAATTGCATACAAGTTGATCTTTTTATCTAAACCCAGGGTCAAAGCTTCATGCTGCATCAAATACGCAAGATGGTTGGATTGGCGATAGCGGTTGTGCGTGGTCACACTGATAGTACCATACTTGAGAGGGTGTTTTCCAAGGAAAAAGTCATGATACCCACTGCGCCTGGCCTCGGACTTGTCCTTGATACGGTATGTAAGCGTAAAGTTTTTAAAGCGACATGCGGGGTAACCGCGTTAATCTTTTGAGCGCCGGAGTATAAACGTAAGCGCGATCCCTTTTGCGCCACAAAACTTTATACAACAAAGAAAGAATTGGCAAAGAAGTCAATTCTTTCTTTGTTGTATATTGATATAGACTTCGAACCACTCATGCCCCGTGATGTAGCAATATATAAAACATCCTTTATCTATACTAATATTATTAAGAAAAAGATTTGTATGTAAGTATGTTTGTAACTGAATCTGGATGAAACTTGGCACTAATATAAATTAGCTTTTTATCCCGGAATAATTTATGGTTCCCGTGGGATAATTTCCTATATACACGCGGGCGAAGCCACTGGCAAAAGCTGGTAGCTTATACATATTAGAGTTTTATACGTTACATGTAGTCTTAGTCGGCGCATATTCCACCGGCGATTCGAAAGCAACATAGAAAGAAGTGAAAGAACCATCCTACTGGGCTCTATTCTTGACAAGTGTTATTAATTCTTTGCTCATTTCAGGTCCACTACGACAGATACGATGCTAAATTTAAAGACAGCCACGACAGTTTGACTTGGTCAGACGTAGAAGACGAAATTCACAAGTTTATACATAAGCACATATACCCCGTGATAGTAAAGGGTGAAGCAGAGGGCAAGTCTATGGAAACATGGCTTGAGAAACTTCAAAATCATTCATATGAGCCTTCAGAAGAGACACCAGAGAAAGTTGATGAAAAAGAGCTGGGTGGTGGCGATGATGATGATGACGATGACGCGAATGATGACGGTGATGGTGATAAAAATGAAAATAAAGATGGAGGCAACATAGACGCTAGAAAACGTCTTAGTGACAACAAAACACCTATTATAGAAGTCAGTTACGTTGAATCTAGTGAAGTTAAAAGTGACAAAGTTGAAGAAAGTAATGGTGAAGAATCTAAAATTGAAGAAAGTGCAATAAGTGAAAGTGTTAAAATTGATGATAGTGCTAATAATAAAAGCAATCAGTAGTTGTATGTAACCAATAATTATGACATAAGCATATTCAAAATACTTAGAGCTTTTGGTGCTGTGTGAAATGTACAACAATAGTGTTGTATTTCTAACCTTGTTAGTTGTAAGTAACTGTAAAAATTAGCAATATAATATTTTGGATGTGCTTATGTTGTAACAACGCTAGAAATCCATTTTTAATAATTATATAAAAATGTATTAATAAGTTGCTTGTTAATAACGACTGTAATACCAGCCATTATTGAAATATTAAGTAGGACTTAGAAATGATTATATATCCTTTTTCTTTGACAATTTTTAATAGCAATATGTGTTGTAAATCAATATGTCAAGGTTGGCATTTAAAATGAATGGCTGAGCCATACTATAACACCAGAAAATATATTTAAAAATTAAATATACTTTAGAAAAATATTTTATTTCTTCCATTTGATCTTAATTGGTAAAAAGTTTTCAACTGGTATAAGTAGACTAAGAAGTTACTCAAAATGGTTGTAGCAACATGATTTTGAACCTAGAAACAGTTTTTCTACCAGACATGTTGCTGAAACATTATTGTGCAACTTTTCTGTACCCTTCATGTCTCCTAATCTGTAACTTACAAACCATTGTCAATCATCTATTATTTTTCATTCAATAATGCTTATTTCAATTTGTTACTTGTTTTGTGAGATATCTGGTCGCCGTAGTCACTGTAGTTGTGTTGTTTTTGAGTTCTAGAACTATACCTTGAGTAGGGAGTATCATAGACATCGTTGTTGCCATGTGAAAAAGGATTGGTGCTATAATTCCTGTATAGGGCCTGCTCTTTCGCTCACGGCTTGGATGCGAATCTATAAGCAAATATGTTTTGTTTTATACCAAAATTCAGTCGTTTGGAAATTGCTTGTTTCGGTTGTTCAAGTTTCCAGACTATTGCATTGCATCTATGGTCTGGTCAGAAAAAATTGTAATCTTTGTTCTTGTCTGAATATTTGTCTAGATATATTGGTCAAAAAAATAGTGTTGTGAGAGGCTTAAAACTTCTATTCTCTTGTCTGAAAGAAATTCAAGCTAGGTTGGTCAAAAAATTTGTAATGCCTTTTATTACGGTTCCACCAAGGAAATTTGGTAAAAAAGAAATAAGGCAAAATATTATGCTTGTGAATGTTAAGCATGCTCTTGTCTAAAAGAAATTCTAGCTTGGTTGGTCAAAAAATTGTGTCGGAAGATCATTATGCTGCCTTCTTGGTGGCAAAAAAAAAATCTTGGGAAAGCTAAGCTTCTATGCCCTGAAAGAAACGTCGTTCTAGGTTGGTCAAAAATTTGTGTTGGAAAGTTATTATGCTTTCACCAAAGAATTGGTAAAAAAAATAGTAAAAAAAAAACTAAAACACACTTTTTATACAAAACCGAACTAAAAGATTGAATTATTAGTTTGAAAAAAAAAGTTAAAAAACTTATTTTGCAAATTAAAAAATCGAATAACTTTATCAAATTAATGTATTGTCATCGGTCCTCGATAAATCTACGAAGTTTGAACGAAATCTGTCCGATTAAAGTGGGTCAAAATCGCGCTCAAAGGAGTCTGTTACAAACATACAGGTGAAGCTAATATAAAGCGTGTAAAAATGGATCATTCAATATAGGCTTGTTAAAGCTAGTTAGTACATTCAGAAATTCAGCTAGGTTGGTCAATAAATTGTGTAGGAAAGATAACTAGGCTTCCATGAAGCAAAATTGGTCAGAAAATAAGCTTGTGAATGATAAGCTTCTATGCTTTCGCCTGAATGAAATTCTAGATGGGTTGCTTAAAAAATTGTGATGCTCTTGTCTGGCTCTTGTCTTGTCTTGCTGTTGTCTGAAAGAACCGTCAAGCAGAGTTGGTCAAAATATTGTGTCGGGAAGACATTATTTCATTGAAAAAAAAAAAAACATCCATTATGACATTATCCTGGAAATTAAGAGAATTTGATGGGTGTTTCTTGTATCCAGATGTTAGGGAACCTAGAGAGTTGAGGATCAGATCTCTGAATCAAGTAATGGTTTAGAAGGGAGAAATGGTAGTGATTATAGATGGGCAATAATATCCTGGGTTCAAACCCAGGTGGGTTTAAATCGGGTGTTTTGGGATAAACACCCGATTTCCACCCAAATTTCGGGTGTAAATAATTTTATTCTGGTACTAATAAAAAACAAATGACCTACTTAACAATCAATCACTATCCGATTCCATTATCATTGCTACAGACGACACAGTTTTAGTCGTCCAATATTATCGGGTCTATAGAACTCTCTATTCCGGTTTTATTTTCATCATAGCTCTCATTATGTTGGTCTACACACACAGCAGTGATAGCCTAGTGGTGTGACCGTCGGACTGCCAAATCATGTCTCAAGTTCGAATTTATTTATTTGTTGACACACCAACGACCAAGGAACCAACATTCAAGGTACCTCTGATTTTACGGATTCATGTGCACTGAAAATAAAAATTGTTTGCTTTTAATAAACATCTTGTTTAATGTGATCACGCATCATGACTCCATACGAGCCTAACAAGATCTTGCCTTCTGGAGCTATGAGAACTTTGTTAAATTATCATAGTTCCGTCTAACGAATTGGTTTAATTACGGATAGTTATTAATTTAGCTCAAATCTTTCCTGGTATTCTTTGTTCTTTTTGACCTTCCCTTCGCCTTTTTGTTTTCCTTGTCTATAAGACCTATCTTTCAATGGTGTTGAGGTTAGTATGGTAGAATGTTGTTTTTTTTCGAATTTGTCTTGAGTTGGTGTTTTGGTAGGAAAATTGAATACATTAACATTAATGGTTTTTTCTTTTCAACATTAATGGTTTTTCCTCTTTTACCATATTGAATTATAACATTACCGCTTTTATACATGTCAAATTTTAAGCGGAGAGCGCCTTTAATAGGTATAAAGTTTGAATCTTTATTCTTCTCATATTTATTATACTTTATAACATTATTAATTCGACTATGAATGTCAAGTAGATATCTTTTCTCTTCTTGAAGATACATCTCTTGTGGCGCTAACTCATGAGGATCGCTGTGTCGATTATTATCTTGTAGACCGGCAGGTGGTTTACCTGTTTCCAAATCTGTAAGACCGGCAGATTTGCTGATTTCCAAATCTTTATTTTGAACGTCAATGATAAAATCATGATTTAACCCATTTTGCTGGATGTCATTAAGACCGGCAGGAATATCCAGATCCAAATCTTCTTTAATAAGCATATTATTAGCTTCTTCTCGATCAAGAGTGGTTGAAACAACCGCTTCTTCATGTACATAAGTAGTCAAAACTTCTTCTTCAGACATAATGCTGGCATTTTCAAGTGAATGTACAATTTCTTCAATCTTTGCTTTAGCTATATCAGGTGAAAGAGCACGATCACCGCAATCACAAATGGAATGCCTTATTTCATTTGGTGTAAAAACGTATTGTGGATAAGCTTCCTGAATTTTGTTGCGAAGGGCGATATGTTCGGGTGTGGTTCGAATATGACATTGAAATTCACCAATCTGATACTTCAACACTTCTAAAGTGTCTTCAACTCGACGCAGAAAGTCAGATGGATCAGCGGAGTTAAGATCAGCAAAAGCGAGCTCTATTTTAAGCTTACACTCATGGAATGATCGAGGATGCATACTGGAAGGATTCGATGTTAGAATCGGTAAAGCTTTTAACCCTTTATAAGGCAGAGGAAACTGCTAAGGATTTGGAAATAAAAAATAGATAAATACGAAAACTAGGACGTCTTTATTAAGAATTTATATATACACTCGAGAGCAATGAATCCGGGTCACTTAAAGAATGTTAAAAATCTCGGAAACTAAAAATGATAGGTTAATGCAATAAATTGTATTTAATAGACAATGTAATACTCCTTAAATGAAAGTAAAAAAAATATGAGTCACCATACATTTTATTAACACAAAATTACATAAAGAAAAAAACTGCTGATCTCTCCTTAAAACAAAAATAGGAAACATGAAATTTTTGAACTTTATTACGATTTTCTTGAATTTTAATACTTCGTATTGCCTCCTCGTGCTTCCATTACTGCGTTTACGCGGTTTGGCATGCTGTACACCAAGTTCCTTATACGATTTTGGGGAATATTCTCCCATTCCTCTGTGAGAGCAATTTTGAGCTCACGAAGCGTGATTGGGGGAGGGTTTCGTTGTTTTACGCATCTGCCTAGCTCGTCCCAAGCATGCTCGATCGGGTTGATATCCGGGCTGCGCGCTGGCCACTCCATACGAGTAATGTTCATCTCTTGAAGGTAGTCATTCACAATCCTACCTGTATGAGGTCGGGCATTGTCATGCATAAATATAGCATCCTCACCTAAATTGACCATAAATGGACCAACGTGATCATTGAGGATTTCTTCCACATATCTTACGCTAGTTAAAGAGCCGTTTTCTATGATCACCAGCTCTGTGCGACTTTCAGAAGAAATTCCGGCCCACACAAGTACAGACCCACCACCGTAGGCTACTTTTTCTTCGATGCATGCTTGCTTGAATCTTTCCCCTGGTCTTCGATACACTCTGTGTCTTCCATCGTGCTTGTAGAGCATAAATTTTGATTCGTCGGAGAACATAACTTTTGACCAATCTTCAATACTCCAATTTACGTGGCCCTGGGCATATCGTAGTCTTGAAATACGATGCCCACGCACCAGTTTAGGGCCGTTTGCAGGTCTAAGGGGTTTTAAGTTAGATTCAGCAAGCCGACGTCTTACTGTCCATGCACTTGTGTTACTTCCTCCGAGGTGTCGAAACTGATTTGTGAGTTCAGTTCCTGTGAGAAAGCGATTTCGAAGCATGGTGTTCACCAAGTATCGGTCTTCTCGTGCTGTGGTACACCTGGTTCTGCCCGTTCCTGGTCTGCGTAGGTTAGAACCAGTTTCTTCGTAACGTCGGAGAACTCTTTGTACTGTTGACAGCGACACACCGACAGTCCTGGCTGTATCGCGCTGACTCCGGCCGGTTTCCAGCATTGTAAGTATTCTGGTGCATTCTTCAGGCGTAAGCGACATAATTTCAGCTTGAATAATGAATATAGAGCACTATCAACATGGTTTATGTACCCACATAAATGACAGATTACAAACAAAAGCAAAACCAAATGCTGTAATTTCGTAGTTCCATCTTCGAAAGTGGCCCTTTTTCAAATTTGATTTTTTTATGATATAACTTTACAATAACTAAGAAGTTTTAATACCTTCATTTAAGGAGTATTACATTGTCTATTAAATACAATTTATTGCATTAACCTAGCATTTTTAGTTTCCGAGATTTTTAGGATTCTTTAAGTGACCCGGATTCATTGCTCTCGAGTGTAATATATGAATTTTTTTTTACTTGTTTACATGGTGTCCATTATTTGGACAGAGCCTTATTAGGGTTTATGGAATTCGGCAAAACATGGGACAACACACAAGGCAACTTCACAGCGTATGCATTGAATCTTTGATTTTTGCTATTTTCTTTGCTGCTGCAAGCTCTGCATCTTCTGTAACTTTCCAGTGGACCAGGGAGATGAGATCCTACATCTGTAAGCCGCAGATCGTCTGGGAGGCCATACTTAGTGTGAAATTACAGTGGCAGCGGGCGGGGCGGATGAGCGGGTGACGCGTCGAGCGGAAAACGCTCATTTCAATAGATGAACACAGTAGCAACGGAGCGTTTGAGCGGTTTGGACGTTTCTCTTATATTTCGTGTGCAATTAATATTTGCTTAAATTAAAATGTCCGATTATTTGGAAGCTAGCGCCTATATAAAGTGGGACCTTTTTTTTTCTAAAAGCAATCGTCACGATATTAATAGTGATCGGTATAGACATGGTGAATTTCATACTTTATACGAAAGGCTACGAAACCATGAAGATAAATTTTATGAATACACTCGAATGACCGTAACAACTTTTGACTACATATTAAATGCTGTACAAACACAGTTATCGAAACCCGAAACTAACTTCATTGCCTTAACAATATCTCCTGCGCAGAAACTTTTGTTGACTCTGAGGTAAGAAATCAAAACTATAATAATCATCAATGAGTTTTTATTATTAATCAACAATGCCAGACATAAAAAGTAATCAATAATTATCTATATTATCCGGAGGTGCACTGTGATAACCATATTGTGTCATAATATATGGATCTGAACTACTTCCTGCTTGCATCTCGGCCATTATAATTAAATTTATTTTGTTTCGCACTCGCATCTTGTGGATTCCTTTGAACTGTTCCATTTGTGGGAGTAAACTCATCAAATAATGATAATCATCTGATTTTGGAGGTTCTTGTGCAGGCGTCTTTTCTTTGTTCTGAAGTAGCAAAAGTCGTTTTTTTTTCTATTTCCAAGAATTCAGAGCGTTAGCTGATTTCCTCTTTTTTCCTCGACTGGATGTTGATGGAGCCGATGTTGATGGTGTTGGTGAAGATACTGATATGCTCGATAAAGGCGATGCCACATTTATATCACTTATAATGGAGTCTTGCGTGTCGTCATTTTCGTCACTGTCACTAGTTAGATGAGTAGTGATATTAGATTCACTTTAGGCTGTATTTGATCTTTCATAAAAGACATTTGGCGGAAATGTTTCCAAGTAGATACACAATCAGTAGCTGCATCCCCAGATCGAGTTGGTGGAATTTTTTTAGTTCCTTTCTGTAGTGGTCCTTAATGTTCTTCCATTTACTCTTCAACACATTAACTGTAAAAAAAATGGTAAAATGAATATGATTTAGTCTGTAACTAACTGTACGTTTTATATGCAGGTACTTGTCTACAGGGATGTCATTCAAATCACTAGCTTCTTCCTTCCGACTAGGAGCTACTACTGTTGGAAATATTATATACAGGGTGTTTGGAAGGGAGCTGTACATACGCCTAGGGTAGAAACTAGGGATAGTCTGCTACCTACCCCCGCCCATTATATTGACCTTGGCCTCAAGGTTTTTTTTTATTTATTTTTATTTTTTATTTGACTTTTTTGTGATTTTTTGACTAAAACTACCTGTAGCTCAAAATCTATCCATGGGACCGGTCGGCTAATGGTCTTGTTTTAATCGTTAGAGTCTTAGGGCCCTGCAAAAAGTTATTTTACACCAGAAAATTGTGGAGAAGAAAAGTTATGGGGCCTGAAGTACCGTAGTAAGGTAAAGAAATAATTTTAAGGGCAACTTTCTATGGGGTTTAAAAAAAAACTAACAGGGTTGGAGTTCTTCTGATTTTTTTAAAACATCCTCAGTCCATGCCCTTTCTAACGATATGCTAAAAGTGTAATTATCACTTTTAGTTTTAAAGTTATTAATTAATTTCCGCAACTAGGGCACTTCAAGCAAAAATTTCAACTAATGAAAATTAAATGTGTTCGATCGTAAAAGGATGGCAAATGAAACAAAAAATTTGGTAATGACTAATGTCATTAAATTACAAATTTTAATTAATTACTAATTTTAATTAATTACAAATTTTGTTCAAATTGATGACCATTGACCTGTAAACATGCTCGGCACCTCTTCCTCATCTCCACGGTCACCGTTCTAAGCAGCAGTTCCTCGCGCATTGTATCGAATGCGGCGTGGATCCTGTTAATTAGAACCTCCCTTGTTGGTACTTCTTCTGCGTACACCAACTCTTTCGCCCTTCCCCAGACGTAGAAGTCGAGTGGGGTAAGGTCAGGCGACCTTGGGGGCCAGGGAATTTGCCCACCCCGACCAATCCAAGAATTAGGAAAGCAGTTGTCCAGAAGCTCCCTCACTGCTAGGCTCCAATGAGCAGGACAGCCGTCGTGCTGGAAGACTATGGGCCGATTTTCGTCAAACACTTCTTCCGCTAAATCAGGCAAATCGTTTTCGAGGAAATCTAAGTAGTTTTGCCCGTTTAGGTTGTCTGGCAAAAAGTGCGGCCCTATCAACCGATTACCGATGACGCCTGCCCATACGTTCACGGAGAACCTTCGTTGAAAACCTCTGTGCCTCTTGACTCTCGGGTTTTGATCTCTGGGTGCCCAGTGATGGAGATTGTGGTAATTTACAATTCCTTCCTTGTCAAACTTGGACTCGTCAGTCCAGAGAATACTCCGTAAAAAATTAATATCTTCCACGTCCGTATGGAGCAAGTGGCGGCAAAACTCCACCCTTCTTGCATAGTCGTTATCCTCTAAGCCTAAAACAATAAAAATATCAACGTTAGCGGTTTCCTTATGAATTAGTAGCTATGTAACATTGATTGCTATCTCTGTCTTTCCATTTCTCTCTCTCTCACACACATGCTCATGTTAATTTAAAAATTGCCTATGAAATTCACATGCTAGTTCATTACATAAGAGCTAAAAACAAAAACTTTATGTAAAAAATTACCTTGAACAGGGGTGTAGTGGAAAGGATGACGTCCATTTTCGCGAAGAACCGACCAGACTTTCCACACGCTTAAACCAAGCGTCCGGGCTACGGTTCTTACGCTTCTGGTCGGATCTTCCTCAAATTCAGCCAATATGCGTTCTTCCGCAGCCAAATTTGGTTGAAATCTGTTCACGGCTGGTTCCCGGAAATTTAAATTTCCGGTTTCTCGCAGACGCCGATAAGTTGAGCCAAACGTTTGGTGGTTAGGCACTCGCCGGTTAGGATACCGTTCTTGATAAATCCTCCGTGCCTCGCGCCCATTGCAATCAGCCATTCCATACACCACCAGCATGTCGGTGTACTCTTCACTGGTAAATCCAGCCATTTTGCCAACAACAAGGTAACAAATAACAAAACTTAACAAAAACGAAGTAATAACAAACTCAACAAAATTAACGAAAACAGTGGAGCGTCGTAACGGCAAGTACGTAAGTTAGCTAAGATGGGTAAATCTCGACTGACTAACAAAGACCCCAACGAGTTACCTGCCCGGCCCCGTCGACCCAAGAGCGAAAGAGACATGACATGACATGTTTTGTCTCTTACATGTTACTCTCGTGTAAGAGTGAGACAACAAATTTGCCAACTGTAGGCCAAACTGGTTTAAATTCTGGAAATTACATTTGTCTTACAAATGTCGACTCGTGGTGGTAAAAGTGCCCTAGTTGCGGAAATTAATTAATAACTTTAAAACTAAAAGTGATAAATACACTTTTAGCATATCGTTAGAAAGGGCATGGACTGAGGATGTTTTAAAAAAATCAGAAGAACTCCAACCCTGTTAGTTTTTTTTAAACCCCATAGAAAGTTGCCCTTAAAATTATTTCTTTACCTTACTATGGTACTTCAGGCCCCATAACTTTTCTTCTCCACAATTTTCTGGTGTAAAATAATTTTTTGCAGGACCCTAAGACTCTAACGATTAAAACAAGACCATTAGCCGACCGGTCCCATGGATAGATTTTGAGCTACAGGTAGTTTTAGTCAAAAAATCACAAAAAAGTCAAATAAAAAATAAAAATAAATAAAAAAAAACCTTGAGGCCAAGGTCAATATAATGGGCGGGGGTAGGTAGCAGACTATCCCTAGTTTCTACCCTAGGCGTATGTACAGCTCCCTTCCAAACACCCTGTATACTACATGTGAAGCAATCTGGGATCAGTTAGTACATATACACATGCCTCAACCTACAATGGAACATTTGAAGAAAATTGCAAATGACTATTATGAAAAATGGCAATTTCCTAACTGCATTGGGTCAATTGACGGGAAGCACTGTCGTATAAAGAAACCTAAACATTCAGGATCTGAATACTTTAACTACCGAAAGTTTTTTTCTTTAGTGCTTCAAGCAGTTGCTGATGCTGATAAAAAATTCATCATTATTGAAGTTGGTGGTCGAGGCAAACAAAGTGATGGTGGCACGTTTCACTACTCGAGATTAAATAGACAACTAGAAAACAAAACGTTCAATATGCCACCTCCTCAAGTGCTTCCAAGCACCGACAAGCAGCTACCCATGGTCTTAATTGGCGATGAAGCTTACCCATTAAAAGAATATCTCATGCGCCCATATCCCCAACGAAATATTGACCAGAACAAAGACACATTTAACAAGAGGCTGTCAAGGGCCAGAAAGTGAAATTGTCATTGGCTGTTGCGGCCCATCCTCCTGGAGACTGTCCGGCTTGAGTACAGTAGCAGGGTCCTATCGCTGCCTGTGCTCCACGGATTATTCTCCTTCTGTGCATGGTCTCAAGATTCGCCTGATTTGCAGTGGCTGAACCTTGGGCTGAATTGCTGTAGATGTTGACTGTTCTATCATAATATATAGGGGTGACCAATGGATTAGCTGGTCCCTCTGATTCTACAAATGCTAAATTCGAGCTAACCACTTTTGGCGCTATCTTCTCTAAATAATTGAGACCATTCTTATTCTCCTCTCTTCGAAACTCCAACATTTTGAAGCGGTCTTTTAGTTCTGATAGAATGATGTACACTCTTGAGCATGCCGTGTGACTTACTTTATACCGGCCTTCAATGGTGTCATCGTTCGGGAAGACAATCCCTTGCAGGCGTTGTTGCATTCCTGGGTTCTGGGCGTCTATCGGGCCATATCCTAACAGGTTCCTCGTCGGCAACAAGTTCGCCGGAATCAGGGCTGCGGGCAATGGCGGGTAGTTGGCGTTGTTCTGCTGGCTAGCTAGTACTCTGTTCGCCGTAACGAGTGGGCACACGTACGTTTCGTAGACATTATGTGTCTGTGCATTAATAGGTCCGAACGAACCAGAGTCTATATAAGGTGTATCTGTTCCAACACGAAATATTTTAAGAGCAACATCTTACGGTGGTAAAGATTCCATAGAAGCGAAAAAAAATAATTTATCTAAGTATTTTTTATCTTACGTAATTATTTTAATTTTAAAACTGCTTGACCCTTTTGGTATGAAACCTTCAGCGGCCGCACGCGCGCTCGGTGCGTCTCGTGACCCTGACCGGTAACGGCTATCTATTCTGTGTCGAGCAGCGTGTCAGGGCGGTAGCGTTCGCATGCATGTCTCCGGCCTGCGCGCGACCGCGCGAGTTTGGTAATCATTTCGCGTCCTACTGACGGTTACCGTGCTCCACATACTGTGTGCTGCCGGACGCAAATGCCCTCACCTCGTATTACATGGGATCTAACAATATCACTGGTGACCTGTGTCGGTCGTACAAAAATACAGCACTGCCTATCTCTTCGCGGAATGCAGGCGTGATGATGTTAAAAATAAACCAATTGTAGACTTCGTAGCTGGTCTTGTTTAAATAGCTTATCGCTTCCAATAATAATAAATGTCAAACTAAAATACAAAACCTAAATTAATAAATTCCTTCCTTAAACTTATACGAAAAAGAGCCTAGATGCGATTAAAACAATACCTACACACATGTGGAAACTAGGTAAATTAAATACTAATAAACAGCTGACGGGTGAGTGCATCTTGAGTTCACAACGGTTAATGACCTGTTTGTGTAGATCGGATTTATTTGATCGATAGGCAGACGTGAACGTTTTAAGGTTCTCTCGAGAGATAAATAGCTTGCCATGTTATTGTAGAATAACATACGGCATTTAAACCTATTGAATGATTAAATAACTACATTACGTTATGATTATAAGTTTTGTCGAGTAGTCTTTTTACAGGCAAACAACATTTTTATTAGATCCGTGGTTAAATGGTAGGTATGCTATTTAACCCGTTAGGATAATAGTGTTCTGTGTAGGTATTGAACTCAAGACTTTTAATGATTGGTAGAGTTTAACTTAATTTATTAATACCGAACCTAAGTAGTATCTACTAGGCGTAATCCGACGGACTATCTGCAGTCTAGTTCTGTGGTCTAGGTACAAATCTACACTACTTAGGTACCTACCTATTGATCCTTATTCCCCATCACACTTAACACACACATACACACACACACCACACATGAACACTGAACCGTGTCTGGAAGTGATCCGGCCGGTATACCCATCATTGTTACGTTCGTTGCCCGAAGCCCGACGCGTGTTAACTAATGCGCGTGCGTTGCAATACAAGAGTCGCTTGGCACTGAACTCGGTGAGTCAGGTGCGCGCGCGGCTCGCCTGCCGTCGCCGCGGCGCCAACGCATTCTATTGTTCCGCGCGCCGTCTAGTCTCGCCGCCCGCTTCAATGACGGTAGGTAAATACAACGTATGGTTTAGCGTCATGGATATAAAAAATGAGAAGGAGCCAGTATTTTTATGTAAGTCAAATAATTTGAAATTATTAAATTTTTAAAATAATATATCCTTAGATATTTTTTTTTTCCTTTCTATGGAATCTTTACCACCGTTAGATGTTGCTCTAAAAATATTTAGTGTTGGAACAGATACACCTTATATACAGGGTTACTGGTAACTCGACGTATTCCTTGCAGGACGTCATAGTAGGGTTAAAATGCAACAAATTAAGCCACCAAATGTTCTACCGAAATTCAGTAGTTTTTGAGTTAGTTCGATTTTTAGAGTTTTTATGAATAATCCCAGATTAAATCATTTGAAACCAATTTAAAAATTATTTACGGCGCGACAGTACAGAAATTTTAAGTTATTATCGTAGTTGATGCCGTAGCAGATCTTTGTTAATAATTAAAAGTTCAAAAATGCCTTAAACCTTGGCAAATATCACTTATCAAACATTTTTTTTTTGTAATTTTTGTTATTACTCCATACAAATTGTTGTCTAGTGCAAAAATAAAATACTACGCCTGATGTACAAATTACTAGGAAAATATCCTTATCTTATCAGCTATCCAAAAAGGTATGAATGTTAATACAAAGTCATGGACTACATTATGAAAATCGTTTTTGATTTAGTACAGGAAGACGTGCGTCTCACAAAAAGGTGATTATTCGGAAAATCAAATAAAACAATTTCGTGAATGTTATTATTATTTTTAATAAATTTCAATTTAATAACTTTTATGACATACATTTCACACGTCTTGTTCGATGTGCTGCCCTCGGTTTCGAATACATGTTCTTATTCGCTTCCTCATTTCAGTTTTTGTGATTCTTGATGTGATTGTTGCCCTCATCTGGTCCGCCGCATCTGTTATTCTCTCCCTTAGTTCTTCAATTGAATTTACTGGGGTCACATAAACTAGGTCTTTCATATGACCCCAGACGTAAAAGTCTAGGGGCGTCAGATCAGGGCTTCGCGCAGGCCACGGAATCGGCCCACCGCGCCCTATCCATCGGTTTGGATAGTTTTCATCCAGCAATTGTCGAATTGTGATTCGGAAGTGGGCTGGACATCCGTCATGTTGATAAATCATGTTTGCTCTTCTTTCTTCCGGTACATCCGCGAGCAGTGGTGTTAAATGATTTCTAAGGAAATCTTCATAAAGTTCCCCATTTAGTGTTCGGGGTAAAAAATGTGGGCCGATTAATTTGTCGTCGATAATACCCATCCAAACATTAAGCGAGAACCTACGCTGGGATGCGGTTGGTTTCAGTTTTTTAGGGTTTGCTTCTGCTTTCGGTGCCCAGTAATGTAAGTTGTGGTAGTTTGTGATACCATCACGGTCAAAACATGACTCATCGGTCCACAGAATGTTTTTTAAAAAGTTTTCGCCTTCGGCGTCGGCACTCAGCATGAAACGACAAAATTCAAGCCGTCTCGGCGGATCTCCCTCTTCTAATGACTGGACTGGTTGGTAGTGATATGGATGTCGGCCTGACAAGTGAACTACAGACCAGACTTTCCACTGTGACATACCAAGCTCACGCGCTACGATGTTTGTCGATATGTTGGGGTCGTCAATAAAAGGTTGAAGAATCAGCTCTTCGTCGTCAGCCGTGTATCTCCGGGAACGACCAGTGTCAATTTGCCTGGTTCTTTGGACGCTGCCAGTTTCAGATATTCGCCGATAAGTCGATCCGAAGACACTAACGTGTGGGAGTCGGCGGTTGGGAAAGCGAAGTCCATATTCTCTCCGCGCTTCAGCAGCGTTACCGTCACAAAGTCCGTAACAGTAAATTATGTCAGCGTATTCTGGATTAGAATATGCAGCCATAGTCAGCACTTATGAAGGCACAGCACAGCACGAGAGCAAGATACGCGATAGGGATAGCCAGATAACAAAACACGAGCTTACGCGACGTAGAGTTGAGACTGACTAACGCTGACGACCAGAAAATCGCACCCCGAGTCATGCCGAGAGAACAATAGTAACCAATCACAAAGCTTACCGTGTGTTTGGAGTTCAAGCTCAGGTAAAACTACGAATACTACGAATAACAAACAAAATGTTGATTGTCTTAGAATTTTACCTGCTCCCCATAAAACTCTTCTCTACCCTGTCATACATGCAAAAGTATTGACAATCATACCTTTCTGAATAGCTGATAAGACAAGGATATTTTCCTAGTAATTTGTACATCAGGCGTAGTATTTTATTTTTGCACTAGACAACAATTTGTATGGAGTAATAACAAAAATTACAAAAAAAAAAATGTTTGATTAGTGATATTTGCCAAGGTTTAAGGCATTTTTGAACTTTTAATTATTAACAAAGATCTGCTACGGCATCAACTACGATAATAACTTAAAATTTCTGTACTGTCGCGCCGTAAATAATTTTTAAATTGGTTTCAAATGATTTAATCTGGGATTATTCATAAAAACTCTAAAAATCGAACTAACTCAAAAACTACTGAATTTCGGTAGAACATTTGGTGGCTTAATTTGTTGCATTTTAACCCTACTATGACGTCCTGCAAGGAATACGTCGAGTTACCAGTAACCCTGTATAATAATAATAATAATTCTTTATTGACATATCGCACACCTAGATAAAGAGTAGCACAACTCAAAATACCTCTTTTTTCAGGAACAGCAAAAAACGTTTTACTCGTTTTCTATTTGACCGATTTAAATGATTGTTGGATGAGGTTGTATATTATTTTACTAAGATATTAATTTGATCAATTACTTACCTTCAAATACACGTATACATTTTTAATTATTTTTTTTCGTGTTATATTAGTAATCGTGACTAAATCATTGTTCAATATTTTTATCAACTCAAATTGATTTCATATTAGTGATTTTTTTTAAATTAATCCTGTCTTAATGTGAATATATTTTTTTAAAATCTTTACATAAAGAGTAGTGTATCTAAATTATTATTTGTATAATTATTATAATAATGAAGTAAAACATTATATTTAATTAAGACACATCTTTATTTTGTATTAAGGTAACAAACAAATAAAGATAATCAAAAACACATCACTTGTTCGGAAAATAGAATGAACACCTTACATTATTCTAATTTGAGATCCATTAAACTTTGAACAGGTTAGTAAAACGTTTAACAAAGTAGACATTTTTCTTATAATTTAGGTATTAACACGTTCATCGCCATGGTGGGTCAAAATGACCGGCACTTGATCTAGCCATTTGGGCCATGGGGGGTCAAAATGACCGGCACGCCAGACCTACCTTTGCGAAGCCCGTTCGCGCCGCAGAATGCAAAAGCTGTGTATTCAACCATACAATGTGACCGGCGCGGCCCCAATGAACACCTGTAACTACTTGGTTTTTTGATGGCATACCTGTTTTTAGGACTTAGAGAAAAAAGTTAATGAAAAAACATAGGATTTCGAATCATATATTTTTATTTCTGTTATAAGTTGCATTTATGCATAAAAATGAAAAGACAACAGAATATTATTAATTTTAGGCATGTTTTTATCAAAATTTAAGAAAAAAAGAAAGACAATAGAACAAAAAATATTAGGAACGTTTTTTATCAAACCACAATTACAAATCGTCATACGAACAACAATCAAACTAAAGATTAATTCAACTCTAAATGGATATTCAAACATTTTAGTGGCATTTGTCAAAACATTGACGACATAAATGGGGATTGCCGGGACAAATAGTGCAAAACCAAGAAACCTTCTTTGTTTTGTTCTTGGCCACATTTCTTCCATGCAACTCAACATTTGATTTGTAACAATCACGACAAAATTTTCTTGTTGATACTGCTGCACCTTCTTTTTTCTTAAGCTCGTGTTTTTGTCTTCTGGGTCGTGGTGTGGTCAATCCCGTATTTTCTTGACTACCCTCAATCAACTGCTTTGCCAACAGTCGCCTAAAATCGACGACAGATATCTTCTTCTTCGTTGTACTTTCATATAGTACTCTTGCATTTACTACAGCAGTATTGAGTAATAATTCGATACCGAGCTTCTTATACCACTTTAACGTCTTTCGCAATGGACTCGAATAAGCACTCATTTGGTCAGACAAGTCAACGGCTGCTTTGGCTTTATTATAATCAATCACAATTTTCGGTTTAATTGTTTCAACCCCTCTTTTGTTCTTTTTTTTTGTAAAACCAATTGAATGTTTGGTTGACAACAAACACACGTCCCTCTTATCCTTCCACTTCATAACCGTGACTCCGTTTTTGTTTTCTTTTGCCATAAACTCACCCGGTTTCAGATTTCCAGTCATGACGTCCTTTGGTAAGTTCTTCCTGTTTTTTCGTAGGGTCCCTACTAAATGAGTATCGTGTTGAACTAACTTCTCAGCTAGATCTAAGCTTGTATACCAATTATCTACGAACATGGTATGACCTTTTCCAAAGTAGTTACGTGCTAAATTCAAGACAACGTTGGTTGGAGTATTATCCTGTGAATCTAATGTCTTTCCTCCATATACCTCCACCTTTGTCGTATAGCCAGGAGTAGTACACAATTTAAATAGCTTGATGCCATATTTATGTCTTTTCGACTTATTATATTGACGGAAAATGATACGCCCACGAAATGGTATCATACTTTCATCGACGCATAAACATTCATCGGGAGTATAATGAATTGAAAATGTTTGGTTCAATATTTCAACCAATCTTCGTATTTTACCCAGCCGGTCATTTTTTGGAACTTCTTCGTTGTTGGAAAAGTGGAGCATTCTAAGCAAAACTTCGAAGCGGTTGCGACTCATAGTCTTTTTTGCAAAAGATTGACCCAACATTTCATCATTAGACCAATAGTCTACGATTTTTGGTAACTTCACTATACCCATCCAAATAATCACGCCTAAAAATCGTTTTATTTCTTCTTTGTCGGTTGGCGTCCAGAGCCGTAGTCTCGACTTATCTTTAATGCCACCTTTATCGATACTTTGTTGAGCAAATATATTCGTCTGATGTGCTATATTTTCAAATAACTGGTCAGTGACTAAGAGGGAATAGAAATCAACAGGTGTAGCATTGGCTAGTTGATTTCGAAGTGAGTAAGGTTTCAGTCCCGGTATTTCGGTAAAAGGAATTAAACGAGGCTGCTTACCACGTGGCTGGTACCACTCACATTCAGGTGTATGGCCGGATAAAGCTGGAGATAAGTCACGGTCATCTTCTTCACTGTCCGACAAAATAACTCGACGTTTTCTGGTACGTGGAATATTTATCACTTCATCACCCTCACTTATGACATGGTCAGTACTGCAATGTGACCTCTCTAAACTGTCAATTACATGTAATTGTTCTTGTGTAAACTCAAAGTCAAAAAAAGTGTCCATTTTAACAATAAAACTATTTTTTCTGCTAAACAAAATCTTAGCGTGCATTTGATGACCAAAACAAATGCGAACTAACGAAAACAATCCGTGATTGGCTTGAGTCATAGGGAGAGGTGAAAGGGGTGAAGGGAGGCGGGAACAACAACCGCACGCACGGTGTACTCCCGCGCTAGCATCCATTAGGCGCGCGGTACCCGTGCGTAGTAGACGTGTCTATAACGTTTGTAAGTACGCTGACCGGCATTGTGACCGGCAAGGCCTGAATGTAATAATTATTCCGTTTAGGCCGCGCCGGGTCGTAATGACCGGCACTTAAAAAAACCCTAAAATAAAGCCAAAATAAACAAATATCACTGTAAAACTTTTATACAACATGTCCCAAAATTCAACGATAAGCCGGCACCAGAGGATGGACCTACTAATGACTACTCGAGAAAAAAAAAGAAAAAAAAAATACCTCTACTTTTTTTTAAATTACTTAAAAAAAATGGAAATTCTTCGAAAATGTATACCCCTTATGACACTTTTAACTACCATGACCACAATTTTTCAAATTTTTCAGTTTTTTTGTTTGTATCGGCAACCTAAGTAGTACTACTATTCACCATAATCTTTGAAAATTACAGAATTTTCGTAGTTTTATACAAAAAAACAACCAAAAAAAATTATTTCCCTAAAATTTTGAAAGATTTTAACGTTCAGTACACTTTAAGTCATCGTAGTGTAAAAAAAAATATGGGCACTACTATGGCAAGTTTTTTTAAAAATTAGCGCAACTAACCTAGATTTTAAAATGGTATAATACTTTAGGAAAACTAGCCACAAAAAAAAAAATGACACTTTTTTTAATCAAGAACCAAATTTCATAAGTTGTTGTTAATAGTAATCACTTCTACTATGTGCCCAAAATAGATTTTTGTTGTTGGAAAATGTTGAATGAATGAAACAAATGGTGTCAATAAATGTAAATTTATTGCATTATTAATAATATTATAATAAATGTTCGAACTGTTTACCACCGGCATTAATACAAGCATGACATCGCCTTAAAAAAGATCGTTTTATTCGTCGTGCATATCTTCTACTATTGATATGATCCGCAGCCTGAGTGATTTTTTGGCGAAGGTCGTTCAGTGTTGCAATGGGTTTCGAGTAGACTCTGTCTTTGAGACAACCCCAATAGAAGAAGTCCAGGGGGTTTAGATCGGGTGAACGGGGTGGCCATAAAATAGGACCAAGTCGCCCTATCCAACGCCCTGGATACTCTTGGTTTAAGTATTCTCGCACAGGACGGGCATAGTGAGCTGGGCAGCCATCATTTTGGAACCATATGTTTTGTGGATCACTAATGGGCATGTCTTCTAATAATACTGGCAAGTCATTTTGTAAAAAGTTCAAGTAACTATTGCCATCCAAGTTTCCTTGTAATTCAAAAGGCCCAATCACTTTTCCGTTTAATATGCCCGTCCATAGGTTAACCTTGAATTGATATTGGGATTTGTCTTGTCTCATCAGGTGCGGATTTTCATTGCTCCAGCTATGTAGGTTGTGAAGATTTAAATAGCCATCTCTCTTGCAGGTTGATTCATCCGACCATAGAATATTATCCAAGAATTGGGGATCTTCTCTGTGCTTTTGCAGCATCACACGGCAAAATGCGACTCGTAGTGGATAGTCCCGCGGTAATAACGTCTGCACACGCCTGTAGTGATATGGGTGAAGTCTGTGACGTTTTAGGATTCGATGTGCAGTACTTTTTGGGATTCCCGTAGCTATTTCTATGGCACGTACCGAGGTAGTTGAATCATTTTCAATTTCATTGAGAACGTCTTCGTCGCGTTCCGATCTAGGTCTTCCAGCATTTCTCCTGTCAGATGGTAAACGGCCCTCCGAAAACGCTTGATGCACGTTAATAAATACTCGATAATTCGGGTATCTTTGAGCATTTGGGTACCTTTCTCGATATAATCTGCTAGCAGCACTACCATTGCATCGGCACTCTCCATAAATGAGGTGCATATTAGCGTATTCCAACGGTGTGTATGGTAGCGGCATGATAAACGCTAAACAGTCCAAAATACGCCAAAAGTCCAATTCACAAAACACAGTCCAGTTCAAAATAATGCCAGGTTAGTACAGTTTGCAGATCACTTAATCCAGTCCAAAAAGCCAAGCCAAAAGTCGTTAGTACGAGAGTCACATCAATTGAATACGAAACGGTGCACAGTAAACAAAGAAGCAGAGCGTACTGACTTTGTACTTTGTAGAGAACAGCAACATTCCTACCTGCCCTATTGTTATTTAACAACAAACATCTATCTATCTCTCTCTAACGTATAATCGCTCTCTATCTATCTCTCTCTAACGTATACTATCTATCTCTTTCTGACTTCTGAACTTCACTGACTACGCACATGTCCCTTCCAAATTCTAAGAATTTGCGAAAGAAATCTATTTTGGGCACATAGTAGAAGTAATTACTATTAACAACAACTTATAAAATTTGGTTCTTGATTAGAAAAAGTATCATTATTTATTTTTTGTGGCTAGTTTTAATAAAGTATTATACCATTTTAAAATCTAGGTTAGTTGCGCTAATTTTTTAAAAAACTTGCCATAGTGGTGTCCATATTTTTTTTTACACTACGATGACTTAAAGTGTACTGAACGTTAAAATCTTTCAAAATTATAGGGAAATAATTTTTTTTGGTTGTTTTTTTTGTATAAAACTAAGAAAATTCTGTAATTTTCAAAGATTATGGTGAATAGTAGTACTACTTAGGTTGCCGATACAAACAAAAAAACTGAAATATTTGAAAAATTGTGGTCATGGTAGTTAAAAGTGTCATAAGGGGTATACATTTTCGAAGAATTTCCATTTTTTTTAAGTAATTTAAAAAAAAGTAGAGGTATTTTTTTTTTCTTTTTTTTTCTCGAGTAGTCATTAGTAGGTCCATCCTCTGGTGCCGGCTTATCGTTGAATTTTGGGACATGTTGTATATGAACAAATAAACCTATAAATAATCATAAAAACCAATGACATTTTTTTATGATTTTGTAAAATAATAGTCGGCGATGAACGTGTTAAGTTCTCTTTAATCAGTACTAGACCATTAAGTCTATAAACTACAGGAAAAGTAGTATATTTTTTTATAAATAGCACAGTCTTTGGAAGATATTTTAAGAATGACTTAGTTACAAAAACACGTACTTATTACTCAACATAACAGGCATGAGAAATGTGGGTACTAGGTACCAACAATTATCTGTTTTCACTTAACTTAAATAACCAAAAAAAACTACAACAAAAAGGTAACATTAATAAAGGCATCTAAAACACTTCAACTATTCTATTATTATCAGTCTCATCGAGAGGATTAAACTTATTAGTTAAATCAGACTTTTATTTTCAACCTTTACCTAATATCTATTATAGGCATCTAAAACTATAATAGTATTGTTACAGGCTCACCGACAGAATTGTAAACTGTTTTACTTAATTAAATCAGACTTTTTAGTATTATCTATAGTTATCAAAAAACATAAAAACATAAGTATTCAGATTTTCTTCCAAACAATACCGACATACACCTATGTATGTAGGTATTGTTTGGAAGAAATTTCTTCGCGTAATTTTTATTCTATAAATCTAGTGCATTTTTGTAATAAGAATTGACGTAACTCTGTGGAATAATATTCTTATCAATTAGTTCCGTAATGTCCCGCTTTTTATTGGCACCCAATGGTATTTTTTGCAAATACGCTTGTGTCAAAGTTGGAGAAAATTGGTGATCTTGTGTGCGTCTTTGATTTCTTACAAACGCTTTTTTAAAAACTGTCTCTTCATAAGAAGTTTTATAAAAAAATGACATTGGTTGTTGCTTTTCAACGCGAAGTTGTTTGATATCGTGCCATTTTATTTGTTCTCTGTCAACATTAACAGTGAAATTGTTTCCCCATTCTTCTTGAAGGGCTTTCAGATCATAGAACTTGTCATGTGTAAGTTCTTCCACATGATAAGGTTTCCCAGTCTTTTTAGCTGTTCTTATTAAAGTCGCGTATTGTTGTGGACAGTATATCGGGCCTGATTTAGTGTATCGTTTAACTTGTTTTTCGATAACGCTATGCACATTATCGCCTTCATTTTGCGAATGACCACGAATCAAAAATTTATGAGTAATTGAGTTTACTCTCATGGTTGCAACAGCAAATGCGTAGGCAGACAGCAGATATTTATTTTTTTGCTGACCACAGCAGTTGTCACTATAAAATATAAGGTCCAGTTCGGTACCCGATGTACTTTTCTCAACAACCATTTGTATATATTGCAGTACACAGGATCCAATTTCCACAGCACCACGTTTGCCTTCGATTTCGTCCCAAAAGAAGCATATTACATCTTTTGCATACAAGTCACTAATCGTGAAATTTAGGCAATTAATTCTAGATTTATAAAAAAACAAGGATACTTGCCCTTTTGGCAATTGCATCACGGCTTGGAGATCGTAAACTGCAACAACTACATCTGTCCTTTTCTTGTCAGCTTCCTTTTCTGATCTGGACAACACTTTCTCTTTCAAATGTTGGTCATAAGCCTCACGCAGTTTTTGTTGTTCTTCTCCGATAGCATTTTTGAATGTTTCACAAAGATCACACGCATCTTTTTTGGGGATGTGAAACGAAATATTAAACTGTGTATTAAAAATACGATTAAAAGTTGATGACGAAGCAAATGGTAAACATTCATTTTTGCGTAGATCTTTATAATCTCGGTATAGATCCGCAAGTGATCTTTCGCTTGGAATGAATTCTCTCGTTGTTTGTGCTCGAAGGTAATGAGATTCTATTCTGGGGATAGACTTAATGAAAGTGACGACACTTTCTTTTATTTCATTATCTATGGTGGAATGCTGTCCGTGCTTACCCCTCCGGTCATCTTCTATGAAACCGCCCTCCTGTCGTTTTGAAAGAGCTGTCCTAATGCATTGGTCGCTTATGTTTAGTGTAGCTTTAAAAAAAGTCTTGCAGACTCTAATACGAGTGTCTTCAACTTCAAAAATAAATGCAGAATTTAGTGCCCTAAAATTTTGGGTACTGCTGTATCTATATTTAGGCTTAATCTCTTGTGTGTGAGTAGGATATTATTGGGCATTCTACCCCACCTGCCGTTCCTACGGCTCACTCCGTTCGCCTTCGTCACTCTCGGTGTGTTAGAATGCCCAATAACATCCTACTAGTTAGAGATAGCGCATTACCACAAAGGTTCAACGCACACTCAGTTTATGCGACCAGATTGTTCCATCGGCTCACTCCGTTCGCCTCCGTCTCTCTCGGTGTGGTATTATACCCAATAATATAAATGAAATCCATGTAGGATACATAGGAGTGCAGTAAAATACTAGTTCAGCCGATGGAACTAGTTATATATGTCAATGTAATACATTAATCGACTCATTATTAATATAGCCGTTTCAAGCAGTCGTCATGAAATTTGTAAAACAACCACAATCGTTACATGTAAACAAACTTTGTGTTAATTCTCAGGAGACTGGTTTTCGTCATGGAGAATTATTACCTAAATCGGTACGATGCATTATTTGCGGACCGTCAAATTGTGGAAAAACTAATTTATTAATTGGTCTTCTTATACACGAGAATGGTTTAAGATTTCAAAATGTTTATGTTTATTCGAAAACCTTGCAACAACCCAAGTACGTTTTTTTAGAAAAAGTCTTGCAACGAGTACCAAGCGTTTCATTTCAGAAATATCATGAAAATGAGCAAGTACTGAGTGTTCAAACTGCAAAACCGAATTCTGTAATTGTATTTGATGATGTTGCTTGTGAAAATCAAAGTAGTATACGTGATTATTTTGCTATGGGGAGACACAAGTCCATCGATTGTTTTTATCTAAATCAGACGTATAGTAAAATCCCTAAGCAGTTAGTAAGAGACAACGCAAACCTAATCGTACTTTTTAAACAAGATGAAAGAAATATGAGACATGTTTATGAAGAACACGTCAACACTGACATGACATGGAATGAATTTCGTGAAATGTGTTCAAAAATATGGAGTGTACCGTTCAATTATGTTGTAATTAATAAAGATTGTTCCAAAAACAAAGGATGTTATAGAAATAAATTTGACACGTTTGTAGTCTTTGACTAAGAACACGAATGCATATAAAAGGCTTATTACCTGCCAAACATTATTATTCACCTTACGACGCTAAATCAATTACGACCTATTTTACCAATATGGAAAAATCATTGAAACGACAAATTGTTGATGCGGCAGAAGCTGTAAAGATAAAAGTACGAAAAATGAGAGATACTGAGATTAACAATAAACAAGCACTGGAATCTGTTTTCAAACCTGTTACAGATCCTCTCAACCTAATTGCTAATGCTAGTAAACAAACTGCTCTCCTGGGTGCTAGTGATGATTTTGTTGATGTTCCGTTTACTAACGAAACTATGCCGAAAGAAGGAACTGGTAGCGCAAAAAGTAATGATAATAATAGCGATGAAAACAAATATGAATCCGATATCAACAGTGACTCTTCTTATGGATCAGTAGTTGAAGGGAATCAAGATTATGATACATCATCCTGGTCAGTATCTTCAGAAGCGTTGGTAGATATTCCATTTGGGGTTAGAGCAGACCGCGGGAAACTGATGTTAGGTTCTGTTTGCATAACGATCAACGATCAATACATTACCGTGGCTGAACGTAAATATCGAAATACACCTGGTTTAAAACAGTTGTTGCTTAAGAAAGATGTAGACTTAAACTTGGTTACAGATAATGATATGCAAAATTATAAGTCGATGTTACTTGATACAAATGCACATCGTCGAGACTACGATCCAAGTAAACCAATAAAAAGTAATAAAGGGCAAAAATATATGCAAATTATTAAACCTCTTTTTAAACTGAAGAATACAGTTCAGGGAAAGGGTCTACCATTAATAAAAAAGTGGAGAAAAAACGTAGATTTAGTGTACTGGGATAATCCTAATGAATTAGTAGAAAGATTGAAATTATTAATTGCATCTAGAGATGCTGGCAACACTGGATTAGATAATGAAATTATATCTATCATTGAAGAATTGCGTGAAAGTAAAATTATAAATAAATAAATATTTAAAAATGTGTTTATTTTACTATCAGCCTCTCGATACAATACACCTTAAACATGAACGTAGACAAATTCGGACACTACATACACAAAAGAATGCGTTTATCAGAGTTATTTGAGTTTAATGAGAATGCATTGTTAAAATCAGAAAACGGAGATTACGATATCAAAACATCAAGACTGAGAGGAATTAGATCTCCAGTAGAAGCTGATGATGCTGTGAACAAGGATTACGTAGATCAATTGAATGCTAACACGATAAAAGAATTAAAGAATCTGGGTGTGAACAAGGATTATGTAGATGGATTGAATGCTAATATGTTTAAAGAAGTTAATAATCTGATTGCTACCTTGCGTTCTCAAGTCATAAAAGATGCAAAGGGTACAGTTCAAGCTACTTTAAAAGCAAGGTTACCAGAGGTTTCAACTCATTTGCAAGATAAGTTTTATACTAAAGCAGAGGTAGATAAATTACTTCAAAAAACTCCGTAATGGTAAAACAGCAGATTGTAAATGAAATACACAAAGCGGCACGAAGAAATTACCTTCGACGTTCTGTTATTCTGAAAGGAATCCACGACTTATGGCAAGCAGATTTGATGGACATGCAAAACCTGAAAAAGTATAACAAAGGTTACAATTTCATCTTAGTGGTGATTGACTGCTTCTCAAAGTATGCCTGGGCTGAACCGTTAAAATCAAAAAATAAATTTGATGTTACTCGTGCATTCGAACATATATTGCTTAGTAGTCGTAATAATCCTGTGAACTTACAAACTGATATGGGAACTGAATTTTATAACATCACTTTTCAAACGCTTATGAAAAAGCACAACATTAACCATTACTCATCGTTTTCTACTAAAAAAGCATCAATTGTAGAGAGACTGATTAGAACTGTAAAAAATAAATTATATAAATATTTTAGTCTCAATGGAAACTATAAGTGGTTAGGTCTGCCATTGGAAGATACATTGAAGAGATATAACAACACAAAACATCGTACTATTCAATTTAAACCGGTTGACGTGAATAAAAATAATGAACAAGTAATCAAAGAAAATATTAAAAAAAATAACAAACTTGATTTAGTTCAGTGGAAGCCTAAATTCAAAGTTGGTGATTGTGTTCGTATAAGTAAATACAAACATAATTTTGAGAAAGGTTACACTCCTAATTGGTCAACTGAATTATTTATTATAAAAAATATAAATAAAACCTTACCAGTTACTTATCACATAGAAGATCAACGGAAGCAAAACATATTAGGAGCTTTTTACGAACAAGAACTACAAAAATCGAATTATCCTGATGTTTATTTGATAGAAAAGGTTTTGAGAAAGAAAGGAAATAAATTGTATGTTAAATGGTTAGGTCTAAACAGCGCAGAAAATAGTTGGATTGAAAAAGCTGCAATAATGAAATAATATTATTATATAACCATTTTTCATCTGAAATCCTATCATTATTATTTGAGTAATGCAAGGAGGTGGACTAGTTAACAGCATAATAAATAATCTACCATTCGAAGTTCATTTACCAGGATACAATTATTGCGGACCAGGAACCAAACTTCAGAAACGCTTAGCGCGAGGTGACCGAGGTGTAAATAAGCTAGACGAAGCTTGCATGCAACACGATATTGCGTATACAAACTATACAGACTTATCAAATCGTCACAAAGCCGATTTACAACTACTTAACATGGCTAAACAAAGACTTAAATCAAAAGATGCAGGGAAAGGTGAAAAACTAAGCTCTTGGATAGTGAACAAAGTTATGAAAGCGAAACTAAAGTCTGGATCTGGTATTAAAACATTTAAAAGCTTAGTTTCAAAAATCAAATCAAAAATTAAGAAACTTAAACACAAAGATAATAAGACTTTAATTAAAGCAGCTTACTTAACCGCAAAAAAGTTATTTCCAAACATTCATCATCGAATTCGAGTACCCCGAGTAATACCTATACCAAAGACTGGAGGAGTTTTACCTTTAATTCCAATTTTCGCTGGGTTATCAGCTTTAGGAACTTTAGCTGGTGGTGCAGCTGGCATTGCAAAAACCGTTAATGATTACAAAGCAAGCAAACAAAATTTGCAAGAAACAGAACGACATAATAAAGCTATGGAGGCTTTAGTGTTGGGCAAGGGTTTATACATTAAGCCATATAAAAGTGGTAAAGGATTGTTTGTAACATCTTCAAAAAACTGAAAAATATGCTACCCAATCGTCCTCTAACAAATGTAGACATCCGAAAGTTTTCAAGTGACATCCCATATTTTCGTGGGGTCTACATGAAGGATCGACTTCCTCGGAAGTCGAAATGTATTGAATGTGGTATCGTTAACTTAGACGATTCTAAGAACGAAGGAACGCATTGGGTAGCTTATGCTAAAGTACACAATTACTGTGAATACTTTGATAGCTATGGAAATTTAAAACCTCCAATGGAAGTGATGCAATATTTTAAAAATTGTAATGTGTTTTATAACTACACAAGATATCAAAAATTTAACGCAGTCAATTGTGGTCATTTATGTTTAAATTATTTGTGGACTTTTTGGAATAAAAATGTATTATAAAATAAATGCTTTTCTTTCATTTCAATCATTTGCAAGATGTCACTCACTTTGTCGATAACTGGAGACTCGTCAGTGTTAACTACATACTATCCTAATACATTGCAACTAGATGGAGAGTATGAGTGTGCGTTATTGCACTTTTCAACATTTAATTCTATTCCAAACATTGATAAAAGTAATAATAAGTTCTATTATGGTTTTAATGAAGTTATTGAAATACCGGAAGGCACTTATGAATTGCAAGATATCTGCGATTATTTAAAATCCGAAATAAAACATGCAGCGATCAAACTACGGTGTAATAATAATACTTTAAAAACTACAATATTCTGTACAAAAGACATTAATTTTATCAATGAAGACTCTTTTAGTAGACTGTTAGGATTTAACAAACAAATCTTGAAAGCAAATAAATGGCATGTGTCACAGTCTCCAGTCAACATTCTACCTACGACCGTAGTCAGGATTGAATGTGATATTGTAAGCGGTTCATATGTAAACGGTGAACCAAGTCATATTATTCACGAATTTGCACTTAATGTGCCACCTGGATACAGGATCATAGAAATCCCGAAAAACGCAATATACTTTCCAATCAATCAAAACAACATAAGCTGCATACATATCAGACTGTTAGATATAAACAAACGATTAATCAATTTACGTGGTGAAGAAGTGCAGGTATATCTGCATCTTAGAAGAAAAAAATGATTGACTACAATAAAAATGTGTCTCAACAAGTAAAGAATATCAGTTCTGCTCGAGCTAGCTCTCAAATAAGACCTCTCTTTAAGAAGAAAATAAAATTAACTAAGGACAATAAAGCATTCCTTAGAGCGATCGGATTATTGAAATGAATATCTTAGATGTTTTATCCGCTCCAACATACGATAATACTATAGAAGGAATCGAATTTCATTCCTACAAGCCCTATGTAACGAGTTTCAACAGGAACGATGAAATCCGCATACCTATCAACCAACAGGACTTGTACATATTACCGTCAGCTAGCACCCTATATTTGGAAGGAACTGTTATCGTTAGCAAAAAAGATACGAAGGACAAAGCTACTAGTATCAATTTCACGAACAATGCTCTACTCTACTTGTTCCAAGACATTAGGTATGAGCTAAATGGAGTGGAGATTGATAAAATAAAAAAATGCAGGTATAACAACAACCATGAAATCACTCATTTCAATGAACGAAAGTGAATCAAAAATGTCAAATGCCTGGGGCTGGAATATTGATGGCATAAAAAATATACATGGAGGGAGATTTTCTGCTTCTATACCACTTCGTAACCTCCTCGGTTTTGCTGAAGATTTAAAAAAAGTCGTGATAAATAGTAGACATGAACTGATTTTGTTACGTAGTAATACTAATTTGAACGCTGTAAAACTTAATACTGGCGAAGTTGTGGATGATGTTCAGATTAACAAAATCATATGGCGCGTACCGCATGTTAAAGTATCAGACAAAGAAAAAATTGGTTTGTTAAAAGTATTAGAAAAAGATCGCCCTCTTCAAATGATATACAGAAATTGGGATCTGTACGAATATCCAGCTTTGCCTAAAACTACAAAACATACCTGGTCCATCAAAACTTCATCTCAAATAGAAAAACCAAGATACATTATTATTGGGCTACAGACAAATAGAAAAAACAATGCAAGTTCCGACATGTCTCAATTCGATCACTGTCATATTCGAGACGTTAGAGTGTATCTTAATTCAACGTATTTTCCATACGAAAGCTTAAATGTGAGTTTTGCTAATAACAGAATCGCTTTATTATACGAGCAATACACCAGATTTCAACAGTCGTATTACGGACGTCGCTCGGAGCCCATACTAAGTGAGAAACAATTTAGAGATTTAGCACCGCTGTTTGTAGTCGATTGCTCTAGACAAGCGGATAATCTAAAGACAGGGCCGGTTGTGGATGTGAGAGTGGAAATTGAGAGTGATACAGAGATACCAGATCAAACATCAGCATATTGTCTCATTCTCAACGATTGCATTGTTGAATACAAACCATTAAGCAATATTGTAAAGAAGCTATCATGAAGCCGGATACCGTCATAGTGGAAATCCAAGGATTTAAAGATTCGACCAATTATTTTATTGTGAAAGAAGTGGCCATCGTAAGTCAGGAGCATACACAAACGTTCTTGGTAAAACCACCATATTCATTCCATTACCTAACCCAAGAAGAAAAAAAGCAGGTGAGGTGGTTAGAAAGAAATAGAGGAATTTACTGGAGTGAGGGCTACGTAGACTATAAAGAATTTCGTCGCGTGATTATACCCTATTTAGAAAATAAAAAAATTATGACGAAGGGATTAGAAAAAATTCAGTGGATCAAAGACTTATGTGATAACTGTGAAGTGATAGATATAGGTGAAAAAGGATGTCCTAATTTTTCAAGATTGACAAAGAAATATTGTAAAAATATTAATGAATTTAATTGTGTAAATCATAGACTGAATTGTGCTTTGAATAATGCTATATGTATTAAGAAATGGTATTTTGACAATAACATGTCTGTATTTAATTTATTTTGGTAATAAAAAATATTTTAACCTACTTGTGTTTATTTTATTTAAACATCACTCTACTAATAACTAACTATGATTCACCCATATGAAGCTCTAAATTAGATGTAGCAAAATAAGTCATGTAAATAAATTTAATTTCAAGTACCTAATAATTTAATACAATATTCTTATAACAATTAATGAGAACTGGGAACGAATAGTAAGCTAAACATTATTTTACTACAGTTAATTTGAAGTTCAAGCAATGTAATGTATAATAAAACATACGTAATTTAAATTAGAAATATATTTTTATTTATTCTTTATATTATTTACAAATATGTAATGATTTCTTAATACATTTTCTTAATTCTATTTACCTAGTTGCTACATGAATTACAACAAAAACTTATTTACCTACCTATTTGATAATTCTTTTATTAATACATTCATCATTTACCTACTTATTTACAAAATTGATATTAATACGTAAAACATTTATTTATCTATTTACAAATTTGTGATGCATAATTATTTTATTTATACATTTATCATTTATTTACCAATTATAAATTATAATATTTAATTATTTCATATTTTTAACCTAAACATAATTTATGTATTATTTATTTCAACATTAATTACAATAAAATTTAAAACTTATTCTACACAATAACTTATGAACTATTTTTAAATACAGAAAAATAAGAAAAATAACTTGCCCTAATAGCAATTACTTACTTAAAAAACATACGTAATTTAAATTAGAAATATATTTTTTATTTATTCTTTATATTATTTACAAATATGTAATGATTTCTTAATACATTTTCTTAATTCTATTTACCTAGTTGCTACATGAATTACAACAAAAACTTATAATACCTATTTGATAATTCTTTTATTAATAGATTCATTATTTACCTACTTATTTACAAAATTGATATTAATACGTAAAACATTTATTTATCTATTTACAAATTTGTGATGCATAATTATTATTCTACAATAAGAAAGAAAATTATTTTATTTATACATTTATCATTTATTTACCAATTATAAATTATAATATTTAATTATTTCATCTTTCTAACCTAAACATACTTTATGTATTATTTATTTCAACATTACTTACAATAAAATTTAAAACTTATTCTACACAATAACTTATAAACTATTTTTAAATACAGAAAAATAAGAAAAATAACTTGCCATAACTAATACCAATTACTTACTTAATAATATCACTAATAATAGTCATCGCAGAGTTTCTTGGATATTTTGTTAATTAACGACATTGTCTCGTCCATAACATTGTCGACTGGTTCACTGACTACATACTGCGCACTTATCACTATCACCTCCTCATTGTCACTTGCAGGTTCTTGATTTTCACTGATGTCCAAAACTTTCACTTGTATAAGTCGTAAACCTTTTTTCTTTTCATTGTTTACGACGTACGATTGACACGCAGACTGCTCAGGTGATTTTCGTTTTTGGCACTCCCGTCTTGCTCTAGGCTTCTTATTGGCAGACCCGTGTGCTTCTGGGATATGCCAACTTAAACTCGGAGTCGGGAAACCTTGGCCGTATTGGGAGAAGACCATATCAGGCGAATCTGACATTATTGAAGATCTGAAACAAACAAAATAGCCATTAATATTATTTAATTGTATAACAAAAAAGGAAATAAAAGATACACAGAACAGAATATACTTACGAGCTATTTGCTTTGAACCGATGTGACCACTCCAACAAGTGACTGCGTAATGTAATGACATTGTTTATGATGGATGAATGTTCTAGTGTAACCAGAGCCTGTACAATATATTGCGAATCAATTTCATGTTGAATTCGACAAGTTTGAACCTGTATCCTTGTGGACAGCGCTTACCTCCTCACGAGCGCGAACACCTGATAAGTGTCGTATTTCTCAATGCCGCGCGCCGGCGCCGGGCGCACGCTTATTCATCAGGAATTGTATACATTTTTATAATAATACATAAGTATATTATTTTACTTAGTACTTGCTTTATTACTGCTAACCAATTTCAAGTTTCAACAAGTTGAAACATGCTTGTAATTGCACAGCACATTGAATGCAAGCAGAATGTCTGATCGGGTTGTCAATGGGTATAGAAATTAAACACATATTTGAATGGAATAGTACCTAAATTTTATTTGTATATACAAAGAAAACTTAATCCTAATTATGGATACAATTATCTTAAAATTAAGGATCAATAATAATTTGATTGGTAGTACATATCTAATATTTCTTAACATATATTTAGACAGTTACATTTTTACAATCAATAAAATACATGATATAGTGAAAGTGATTTAGTTAAATTATAATAGTGGATTACATTAACATAGTTGTATTACCCCAGGCCAAAGTAGAGACCTTATCAGCGCATAGCAACCGTTTATCGTCATTACTTGAAAGTGCTACTTTATTTACATCCTGGGTAAATATTTCATGTTTTATAGACCTAAATAGTACATTTTTTTTGCGAATGACATCGCAATTGTACAAAACATTTTTATAATCTAACATGTTTAAATTTGCTGTGACATTTTTTCTTGTGCCTTTTGCTTTTTTTATTGTTTTATTTAAAGTTTTAATACAATACAATTTTGAGCGCAGTCCTACGAACTCTTGGATAATTTTACCACCCATTTCATCCTTAAACAGACCTGGAATCTTCTTATTAATAATTGGCAGGTTAAATTCGTTGTTTAAATCGTAATTGCTTGTGTCAAAATATTTTAGAAAACGGACCTTGAAATCTTTATACACGTCATTACTCTGCACATCATAAACAAGACTATCTGTGTCAGTATAGCACAATTCAATTCGGTTACCATAAAAAGGTTTTATAATAGAATAGTGGAAATCATACATGTGAGTCTTAGATAATTCTAATACTGTAAACCCTATGTATATCGGTTTATTAAGAATAATACGCGAAGGTTTCATTTGAATTGCTACTAGATCATCAGAAAATATAGAGGCGGTATGAAAATATGGGCTGGCTATTAATTTTTCAGCACAAGTAGTCTTTTTTGTTTTATTGCTTAAGTCACACCACTTGTTTACTTACTTCACATCTATTCGATTTTCATTATTTTCTAACGTCTTTCCAAAAATACTATTGTTTAATAATTTGAAAAAATCTTGTTCAAACGTTGACTTTGCTGTTTGTCGTAACTGAGTATTAATATCAATATATTGCTTTAAAAAACAACTTTGCTTAAATGTAATAGCACGGTGAATTTTTCTCAATACTAAACCATGCTGCAAGCATTTTTTTAAATGTACATAGTGAATAACATAGTGATATTTATCATACAAATTGGGTATTAGTTTTCTGTTCTTACCACCCGGTGGTAAACATTTTTCTGGACAAAATGGAAAGTCATTGTGTTCAATGTGCAAATTCTTTGGATATATTAGATCTACTTCAAGAATGTAACCATTTTCCGCAGTATCACTGATGTCAGTTAAGTTTAATTTTAAAAGTTCTATTTCTTGTTTATTCATTAATCTAAAGTCAGAATAGGGTAGCGATTGACACATACTATAGCCGTATAAATTGTTACAGTCTAAATAAATGATAAACGAATCTGGATGGGATGGATCGTAGGTGTCTAAATATTTATTATTGGCTTTAATGTGCCTTTTGGAACACATACAAACACCACCACGAATACCTTTTTGTATCATTCTAAAAATTTCAACATCACTTATCAATTCTAATTGAACTCCGGTTTTTAAAAGCATTGCATCAAAAGATAAACTTGGTGCTGTTAGATAAAATGCGGGATCCAGATTATAGTGTCGATTACAAGTTTTACGAAAATTTTCAAATACATCTGTTAGCAAAAGAACGTCGGTTTTAAGATATAAATCTGTATACATACCCATATTTTGGATATTAAATACAGACCAAACGGAGCAAGCATGTGCATAATCTTCGTCGGAAATGGGTTTATTACTCAAAGAGTTATAAAAGCATTTTTTAGAAGGCAAACACGTATCTTCATAACGTTCCCATTGACACATATAGTCGTATGGATATATGCCTTTACGGGTAAGTAGGTCAAATTCGTTTTGGTCAGGAAAATAAGATTTTAATTGTTGAAACTCTTGTTTTTTCATTGTACTGACCAACTTTTCTAAGCTGGTTCCTAAAAACTTAAAAGAATCTACAAACCGGACCTGTATGCTTTCCTCGGAGGAAATCGGAATAAACTTTGTAAATGAAATATAGTTTTCTTTTGTTTTAGGTATTACTTTAATAGATCCAGGAGCTTCACCTAATTCTTTTATGAAAAGGTGACAATCATAACCAGATAAATTATGAAAAAACACAGGCAAAAATTTAGGTAATTTAAATTGTAAGTTACAATAGCTGTGAGCTGCACCGCGATATTTACCTGTTAAATGACAATGATCACGAACTCTATCACCGAATAAGAAGTGCTCGCAAATGTGACATGTTATCGCGTTTTCAAAGTCGCGAGCATTATCGTAGGTGTAAATCATAGGAACATATTTTTTTTAAATATTATGAATTTTTTGCGCATCTTTATAGATAGACTTTACAAAATTTGGTACACAATCCGAACCGCGATATGAAACGTAACGATTGTAGCGTTCATCTATCGCACACGTAATATGATAACCGTAAGCTACGGGCACGTGTCGCTGACGTGTAACAGTGCTCGCTTTAGTTGGATCAGGGTCACAAGATTCGTACCGTTCAAGCATTGTTTCAAAATCCGCGTATATAACAAATGGTACAATTTGCTTTCTATTATAATTTTTAAACTGTATAAAGGAACCCTTTGGAGGTAGTTCAGTGGCAATACCCCCACAACTATGCGAACTAAGATCATCATTTGAATTAAAAAACATTAAACAATTATCACAAAAGTAAAGTTTACCGTGGTGTTTTGATATTTGACTCTTAACAAGTCGTGGCAAGTCCTTAATTAAACAGTAATGTGACAAATCGCCCTTTTCTAAGTAGAGTAAATGAATTACCATTCCTTTCAAAGCTTTTGGTTTGTACAGCGGTCCCGTGACGATATTATTTTTTAAACCATAGATGTAAATACAAAAATTAGGGTTATTTAATTCGAACCGCGCAACATCTGACAAACTTAATGGAAATGATATGTCCTTTACATTTAACACGTTTCTAAGATGATACTCTTTCAGGATGACTTTTAGCTGGATATAAAGCGGCAACTACTGACCATAAAAAACAATATTCATCGTTATTGCGTATATTAACGCATGCTTTTTTCGATTTTATAGCAGCAGGCAATTCGATAAAGCCTGAACCGCGCAAAGGTTGATATTTGTTGACATTGACTTCCAAATGAGAACTGTACAAGAACGTCCATCCACTATCACGGTCTTGAAATTCTTCTATCTTTTTTGCTAAAGTGTTTTTAACTTGAGACAATAATGGTGTAAATTCATAATTCTGATGCAATGTAAAATTTTTTGTGGAAAATGATTTCATCTCTTGACAATCATTTTTAACCATCAAAAACATAGCAAAATATTCGAAATTAACTTTTATACTAGTGTGATCTTTAAGGGACATATCAATTAAAGTTTTAATTTTGTCTTCAACAATATTTAAAAATGATTTTGGACAGTAATTCTCAGACGGATCGGCAATTCTATACGAAGCTATACGATTACGAAAAGCAGCATGTATTATTTCAACGCCTTCGCAAAAATACGAAATATTTTGGTTTTTATGATTAGTACTGCGTAGGTGACCTGTCCACTGACTGCGCTCAACGGATGTATTGCAAACAGTACAGAAAGGCATTTTTTGTGTATTATTAGGTCTAAGGTCCACGTAAAATAGAGCAAGTTTTAGATTAACAACACAAACAAAAGACACAAATTATAATTGTAACAAAGCTATGGTATCCCAAAGTCCCAAATATTTTTTACAGTTAACCTAAACCTATCCTAGCCTTAGAATAAACGGATAACAAAAATAATATATTATTTTATATTTATGTTGTCACTGTAGAACACGGGCTCCGAGTCTTGAAAAACTACATGAACCCGTCTCATAAATGTCTGCAGCGCGTCCCACTGCGGAGTTTCTTGGTTTAATTGAACTTTAAGTGCCACTAAGGCTTTTTTCCACCGTTCAAGTGGAGTCGTGGACGCTGCATCAGACTTATTATAAACTTTTACCTCCACGTAAAAGTCACCTTGTAGGTTCACCGCCCGCCGCAACTTCCCGTTAGCGACTCGGCTCACGAGAGAGGACGTGAGGTCCTCGCTGCCGGTTGCTGGTGCGCGATGCTCGCTATCCTCTAGGCCGAAGAGGTCCGAGCTATCATGTTGTTGATTTTTACTGTAAAAAAATAAAATAATAAAGTACCTTATCAAAAAAGAACCAATGGAATAAGATTATGAATCATTGGATTGTGTTCCTGGTTTTAAGTATAGAAATAAATCCACTACTAACGTATAACACTCTTATTGGAATAAAATACACAAATACCTAAAGACAAGAAATAATAGAAATTACCTTGATTTAGATTTAGATTCCGATTGCGAGGTGGAGGTACTCTCAGAAGCTTTACGCTTGTGAGATTTCTTTTTTGGCTGCACCTTTGCAACCTCAGGTGCGCGACGTGTATATTCAGATTCGGAGTCAGACCTGTAATCGAGTAGACAACAATTAATTTCAAATGAAAAAAGTCTGTAAATAAGATTAGAACAATTGAACGCTCGACTTATGAAACACAAGGACACTGAAATAACATAATTATTTTTTAAAATACTTACGTACATTTTATGGAAGTATGCGGTATTCGTAATTGACAATAAACTTAAGTGGAGCTTTTCACTAGAAGACGTTCGAGCGAATGTGAATTTTCATATAAATTAATCGAATTTAAGTAAAGAAAAATACAATCTCAGCAAATTTAACCTCATTACAAAATTAAACCTTAAATCAAAGCATTACAATTGTATTGCTAACTTATGTCAGTTACGTCCATTTACATCATAATATTGATTCCGTCAAAATGCAATTTTATCGTGAGAAATGAAATATAAAGCCAGCATTTGTCCGACACCGACAAAGGTGCCGTTAGTTACCTGGCTTAGGTATAGGATTACTACATTTACTACTATTTATTTAATTTCTGTATGTTTGTTTATTTAAAAAATAATAACAAGACATCATTAGGTATGCACAGTTGTAAAATAATAGATTTTTGAGACTAATGTGAAAAAAAAATCTGGAGCAAATATTTGGTGATTACTTTATTAGGTATATTTATATAATTAAAATACTTAGGGTAATAACGAATGCTGAACGAATTTATTAATTTAATTATTAACTTATAGGAAAAGGGATTGCGATAGGGATTCGAAGCTGAAACCTAGAAATATACATAAGCCTATTTGCTACCAGGGCTATTCGCAATCCTATTTGCAGAGTCGAACTTAACCTGTACTTTGATCATATAGGGATGACGCCAGCGTCATCAATCAATAACTTGCATTCGAAATAATTTATGTGCAGAAAAGTTTTGAACGGATACGCGTACCAAAACTAGTTTATTACGTATGTTGCAGTCAAACTGCAAATATTAATCCATCAACTATAATAGAAATATAAGTATAAGTAGTATATTAATAAAGTCATAAAGTAGAAGTTATATTGAAATCTTACAGTTTTGATAATATAAATAGTATTTTTAAACAATCCCTAGACAATAAAAATACTCATTAAAAATATTTTTATATTTATTTATTGTAACTACAAAGTCATAAAGGTCATAATTATTACAATAAAGTAATTTCCAAGATGAGTGTGCCGTACCGAAAATGAAGTAAGTACCTATTTTATATGAACATAGAAAGTCCTGTATAAGACAAATTTAAACAATGTTTGCAACAAGCGCAGTGCTTATCTTGCATATTATACAAAGGTTCCCATGGAAATTACACACACACACATACCTTACATACAACAAAATATACGCAGCAAATTATTGCTACTTGCAATTTTGCAGTTTCACAGACTGTAAAGGCTCATTTACACCCACTCGTAATAGTTGTCTGATACGGTCGATTCCGACACCGGCGCGCGGCGTCAGGTATTTCATGAAAGAATACAATGTGGCGAAACTGACCGGACTTACACACACCGGACGGTAAATATTAGTGTAAATGCGCCTTAACTTTTTAGCCTTAGCTTTTAATTAGCGCGACGTGCGGTTGGTTAGCAATCAGACATCAGTAGAAGACGTAACGTGTTCATTAACGTGTAAATAGTGTCGTCTGGGTGAATATATTAAATTAAAATTTCGGATGTCCTCGGTACCAATCTGGTTGCATAATCTGAGTGCGCGTTGAACCTTTGTGGTAAGGCGCTATCTCTAACTTTGTGGAGGCATAGTGACAATCTGTCCCAAATTTTAGTTTAATGCATACGGTAGCCTAAAATTCAGATGTCCTCGGTACCAATCTGGTCGCATAACCTGAGTGCGCGTTGAACCTCTGTGGTAAGGCGCTATCTCTAACTTTGTGGAGAGACTAGTGACAATCTGTCCTGAAGTTTAGGTCATCGGTTCAGACAGCCGACGCATTTACTTGTTTAATAAACGTGTAAATTTTCATCTATATGAAACGAAATTAAATTAAAATTTCGGATGTCCTCGGTACCAATCTGGTTGCATAATCTGAGTGCGCGTTGAACCTTTGTGGTAAGGCGCTATCTCTAACTTTGTAGAGGCATAGTGACAATCTGTCCCAAGTTTTAGTTTAATATATACGATATTCTAAATTTCAGATGCCCTCGGTACCAATCTGGTCGCATAAACTGAGTGTGCGTTGAACCTTTGTGGTAATGCGCTATCTCTAACTTTGCGGAGAGGCATGAGACAATCTGTCCTGAAGTTTAGCTTACCACGTTTCATGTAGATTAAAATTAGGAATAAATTCAGTAGTGGTGAAATGTGTAGTGAAACTATGAAAGAATGACAGTAAAGTAGTGTAGTGAAACAAAGTTTAAACCGTAGATCTGCTTTTGTTAATCGAGGTAAGTGGTTGATATGAAGAGCTAGTTATAGTAGGATGTTATTGGGCATTCTAACACACCGAGAGTGACGAAGGCGAACGGAGTGAGCCGTAGGAACGGCAGGTGGGGTAGAATGCCCAATAACATCCTACTTGTGTGCCTTACAATGAACTCTCTTTGCCGTTGAAGTTCGCCTAGTCCCCAAAATTTGTCGAACAAAGATTTGCGTAATACTTCACTTATTTTAGATTTGCATTTCAATTTGCAATTATCGTGGCATGGAGGCTTAACCGCTCTTTCAGGGACTCTCTTATTAGTTGAACTTACATAAGCCTTTCCGGTATTTCGACGAGATTTCTTAAGATTTGTGAGCCAACCAGCTGGTTTTCTTGTTCTTTTCCTACCCCTTTGAAGGCTGTCAGGATCAACAGACTGGTCTATGATCGGTTGAGAAGTAGAAGCTTCAACAGGTGGATTTTCGTTTAAAAGATTGGGAGAATCCGGCATGGCAGACGGCACAGAGTTACTACCTATTTCTGTATTACTGCTGCTTGAAGAGCTGCTGGAACTACTAGAGGATGAGCTAGAACTAGAGGAGGAGCTGGAGGAACGAGATCTTTTTCTTGTCTTTTTTTTACCTCTTTGTAGGCTTTCAGGATCAGCAGACTGGTCTATGATCGGTTGAGAGGTGGATGGTTCAGTAACCGGATTGTCGTTTAAAAGATTGGCAGAATCCGGCATGGTAGATGGCACGGAGTTGCAGAGTTGAGTTGGTGGTGTAGTCTTGTTGGGACTATTAGAACTGGAAGACGAGGTAGTACTGGAGGATCGATACCTCTTTCTTGGAACGACGAGTGATGGACGGTAGCTCTCTTTGGGAGGTGGGTTGAAGGGCGGATCCGCATCTGAATCGTCTAAATCGCTACATTCGCTGTTAACCGGAGAAATATAGTACGATGGTTTCACCTGGGTGCTGGCTGATGGTGGTGCTAACGTTGCTGGATTCTTTTGTGACTCCATGGTGCCATTTTCAGAGATTTCTTCCATCACCATGGTGGTATTTGAAGGTGTTGTGGAATTCTCTTGGAGTTGTTTCTCCACATGACTGCGTTCAGGCTCATTTGAACTGGTCTCCATCACCTTCTGTAGAAGTAAAAGGCCACGGCCCCTCATCATCTGTAGCAAAAAAATACGAAGTTAATAAAATTCACGAATACCAAATTAACTCAAAAAAGTTTATAAATTGCAGTATTTTATTAAAGAATTAAAATTTATTAAATCAGTTTCAAAAATACAAAGGCAACTCTAAATATTCCTATAACAAAATAAACAATAGCATTTATTGTTTTAGAATAAGAGCGAATTTAAATTTAACCAGCAATAACAGACCAACTCAAATAGTTCCAAATAATTTCACCAACACTAAACTATTATTAGTTAGTAAAACAAAAATTACTTACATTCGTCAACAATACTGGTATAAGTGGAAATAGTTTGAAGAACACCCAAGAAACAAGACCGATTCAATCACGAATACAAAATCAACTCAAAATAATTCACGCTTTATTACTGCGGTTTGCCACGAATACAAAACTAAGTCGAAATAATTTAGTCTTTGTGCGAGTTGACAGCATATTCCCCTGCGGCTGACATGTCGTAACTGGTGATGCGTTACTGTTGTTGGTGGGGGGTGACCGTGGAGCTACTCAGAAAGACTGACTTACAGCGCCATCTAGTTTTTTAGGAATGAAGTTTGTACACAGGTGTCTTTGGAGTTTATGTAGTTTTCGGCGCTGATTCCGATAATTGCAATAACTCAATTTTGGATTATTTTGAGTTGTGCTACCCTTCATCTAGGTGTGCGATATCCCCATCTGCTCCAAGGGGCACAGCAATATTGGGGAGGTTGAGTTTAAGCTCGATACCAGTCTGGGTTATTGTGTTGCTCAAATGCGCGATATAGTCAGTGATGACCTTCGGCAAACACTGGTAATCAGGGAGGACCTCTCTAAAGTCGGTTCTCGCACCCAGAATATTTTGTCCGTTCTGGCGGGCTACCTCAGCAAGTTGTAGGTTAAGGTGGTTACAAGCCACATGCTGGAATAATGATAAAGGTAGGCGCTCGGACAATCGGGGATCTATGCCCCGGAGCTTCTCATACGTCTCCTCGACGAGGGGAATGAAACCTCCCAGGTCAAAATTTTGGACGTGAACGTCCTCAAGCGGGACCAGAGTAGAATGTGGTCCAACGTCGTAGAGCGGCTCGTCCTTTGGCGGCGTCTCGACGGTTGCAGGACGGAGGGCCGATGTTTTGCTCCTCTCTTGCAGCTTGTCCTGCTTTTTCTGCTCTATCTGGGCTCGGAAGCCTTGAGATCGGTTGTTTGGTCCAGAATTCCTTTTTATTCTATTTTGATCGAAAGGTTCTGGCTCGTAAGACCAGTCTTGAAGCTGGCTTCTACTGTTAAAGTGTTCGTAGCCACGTTGGGCATCTCTCAACCCACGGCGGTTACCACCGGATTGGTTTTGAGTTTTGAACTGGCGTCTGCCATCCATATTGGAAATTTTTCTTCGCTGTCGCGGTATTACATAAAAACGACGGCCTGCGGACGGTGAGTAATGGGTGACTCACCGTCCGATCAGCACCAGACCCGTGCCGTACGGCGCGTATATGTTCCACGCGCGCCTCAAAGAGATGTCAGCATACGAAGGGGCCCCTCAGGGCCAAGCCTGCCGGGTAAGCGGGATTGTCCGAAAGGGTTACCGCTACCCCGGAACATAAAGGGCTACGGAAGGAACATGGATGGGTTTTAGTCAGTAAGAGTCTGACACTCCCTTCCGCTCCACCCAGAGCGGGAGCAGTCATTGGATGATTTCCCAGCCTTAAAAAAAAAAAAATGGGCCAGAAAGTGCATTGAATGTGCATTCGGAATTTTATGTGCTAAATGGCGAATACTTAATAAATCTATAGAAACAAATGTCAAACATGCATGTTTAATAATAAAAACTGCTTGTTTACTTCATAACATTACTATGGCCAAAGATGTTTACGCCGAACGCCATTTGCATTTAATCAATCAAATAGCTTCACAAAACTTAGAATCAAGTACAAGACAAAACAATAGTTCCACGGTGAGAGCTAGAGCAATACGAAATGACTTTAAAGATTACTTTAATAATTACCATCAAGATAACCAATAAATTTTATTTACCATCAGAATCTCCGCTTATTACTAAGAAGTACGTAAAACTATGGGAAGAAAGAAGACTTTCTTCCCATAGTTTTTTAATTATTTAACGATTCGAATGATTTGAATCGCTACTATTCCACAAAGGTGGCCGAGCCAATACGGCACTTATTAAATCTTCTGTCGACAACGGCATGACGTCTGAACAAACCGAGCGGAAAACGCAAACTGACTTGCGTCCACCCGCCCCGCCCGCGACACACGCTTCTCCCGCCGCGATACCCGCTCGCCCGCCCCGCCCGTACTTGGTGCACCTTGGTACACAAGTATGTGCTTGTCTTACACGCCAGCGGATTCCGCTACCCGCGCCGCTCCCACTGTAATTTCACACTTAGCCTTCTGTCGGCTATCAAGTTTTGGTTGTTTACATATAAATGATGGCAAGTCAGATACTCGCTTCTTCCTACTGCTGAAAGAACCAATCAGATTTCTTCCCAGCATTGTACGGAACTGCAAACTATTCATAGGGTATCGCATTCTTTGAGAATATATCGCTTGCCCGCAAGAATACTGTATTAACTCTAAAAACGTACTTTTTCAGGAGAAGCGATTTAAGTTTTTAACAAAAATTTTGTGGTATATCCTTATGATAAACAGATTATTTTTTATTATTAATATGTATTAGTATGTACTCTATAATTATCTTTAAAGACATTACTCTATTTACCATTATTTATTAAATTATTTACACTTTTTACCAGTTGTGACTGTATTCTTTTGAATTTTACTTTTGTTCAAGATGTTTAGTTTAAAAAGAAAACAGTATTTATATATTTTTAAATGCGATTAAAGTGATGAAAAAATAAAAATAAAAAAATCAATTCTCACTTATTTATTACAAAAAGACCTTAGTATCAATCTTGACTTATAAAAATCTAATGAATAACAATCTTAAGGTATTATTCTAGTCTATATCTAAATTCTAGTCTTTGTATCAAACAAAAATCACAAGGTGCTTATTGAACTAGTCAGTATCATTATTTAACAAAGTAAAAACAAAAATAAAAATCTCAAAAAGTTATTATGTTAAAAGGGCATTGTTGCTTGTAAATCATAGACAGCAACTACCACACTGCTCCCTTTCAATTTGTCTTGTTCCTTCTCGGCTCTCGATAGATCTCTTTCAACTAAATGTGTATCATACTCAACTTTAAGACGTTGTTTTTCTTCCCCGGTAGCATTCATGAAAGCCTCACAAGTATCACACCTATCTTTTTTAGGTGAATAAAAGGCAATATTAAACTCATTATTAAATATTTGACTATACAAAACATAGTTACCATATGGCTTATATTCAGTCTGACATAACTTAACGTAATCTCTGTGGAGATCAATCAATGTTTTACTGCCATCAATATAAAGCTTATTAGTATTACTGCGACAGTAATGGCTGTCCATAGTCGGAATAGATTGTATGTGCTGATTGTATTGTGTGTGCTCCCTTATTTCGGATTTAATAATATTCGGTATTTTGGCATGATTTCCATGCTTTCCTCTACCATCTACAGCTACAACGTTATTCATTGTAGGTACCTATACGCTTTTCAAAGGCAGTCCTTATTACGCGATCATTTAACCGATTCGTTGCGATGCCTAATTTCACTAACTTCTAGCCGTGGCGTCGAACAAAAATAACGTGACACTGATCAGTGCCCAACGCCATACGATTAAATGACACTCATCTGTGTCTTCAGCCATGCGGAAAAGAAAAAAGTGTTTTGACATTTTTTTACGTATTCAAAGCTCGAATACTTTTAGTTTACACTAGCTTCTGCCCGCGGCTTCGCTCGCGTGGAGGTCGGAAATTATCCCACAGGAATGTTCTACCGGGATAAAAAATATCCTATGTGTTAATCCAGGATATAAACCATCTCTGTGTCAAATTTCATCCAAATCTATACAGTAGTTTTTACGTGAAAGAGTAACAAACATCCATACATCCATACTTACAAACTTTCGCCTTTATAATAGTAGTAGGATGTGAAATCTAACGTGAACGGTCAGGCACGTTGTTTTAAGCGATAAAAAGTGGTGAAACAAGTGTATTTGTGGAAATGGAAGGTAAGTGACTTATTTAATACAGATGTGCTCAACCTTTTCAACTTATTTTGCATTTCCTAGTAATTTGATTGATTATGAGGTATTTAATTGGGTCTAAAAATTTTTGCATAACAAATTTCAATTGTTTATAATTAAACTACGCAAATAAAAACTGCTAAGTTAGATTAAATAGTAATAATAATGATAGTAGTACTAATATATAATTATTTTATATGATTATTTGATACTAGCCGATGCCCGCGGTTCCACCCGCGTAGAATTTGTTTCCCGTTGTCCCACAGGAACCTATAATCGGAATAAAAGGTAGCCTATGTGCTATTCCAGACCAAGACTTATCACCTGTGCTAAATTTCATTGAAATCCATTCAGTAGTTTTTGTGTGAAAAAACAAAAACATCCAAACATTCTCACGGATACACAACAAATGTGAAAATTATTATTGTCAGAAAAAAATAATATTTGGCAAGATACTGATAATGTTTATTTATTGTTTAAGAATTACAGCGAAAAAGAAAGTACATTCCCGATACAGAAAATGAAACTCAATGCGACGATGACGAAGAGATAGTACAGAATTCACAACGCTGGGAAGACTCAGAAAACTGGGAACAGGAATTTATACCAAACCAAAAAACATGTAAGGATACTTCAACGTACACAAAAAAAGAAATGGTGGACAGTGCAACATGCACAGAAAGAGATGATGGCCCGACTATATTGGACGTCCATGGATGTAAATATTTTGGCCAGTTGGTTTCAAATGAATTATTGCGCTTTAAACCATATGAAAGAAATACAGGGTGGGCCAATAATTTTTGCACTTTTAAAACATGAATAGAAATAAAACTACAACTGTTATTTTGTTGATTATATATTTAACGTTTTGAAAATTTAATGAAATTTATTTTTTAAAAATGACATCGTCGAGATGTGCACCGTCTCGTCGTTGGCACTCTAGCAATCGACTACGCAAACTTTGGAAAACTCGCTGACACATGCTGCGGGGGATCGCGGCTATCTCGTCGTGGATGTTTTGTTTTAATTGGGATATATTCGTCGGTTTATTAAGGTAGACTCGACTTTTCAGGTATCCCCATAAGAAAAAATCGCATGGTGTAAGATCCGGGCTTCTCGGAGGCCATGGAATATCACCTCTGCGAGAAATCAATTTATTCGGAAACATTTCTTTGACTACCGGTAAAGTCACATTTGACGTGTGGCATGTTGCTCCATCTTGTTGCATCCAGGTCCTGCTGTTGTATCCTTGAAATTCATGCAACTGCGGCGTCAAAAACTCTCGCAACATCTTGACATATTCCGCTGAATTCACAGTTACATTATCTCCTTGATTATTTTCAAAGAAATACGGACCAATTATGCCCTTTGCTGATATGGCAGCCCATACTGTCGTTTTAGGTGAATGAAGTGGCTTTTGGTGTTTAAGGCGAGGGTTTTCCCTGCTCCAATATCGACAATTGTGCTTATTCACGTGCCCGTTGATGTGAAAGTGGGCCTCGTCCGTAAAGAATACATTCTCCAGGCTAGAGAATTGCTCCAGCATTGTGTCAGCCAATAACTTACGTTGAATGTAATCATTTGGTTTCATCTCCTGCACAATTTGAAGCTTATACGGGTGCAGTTTGAGGTCTAGATGCAAAATCCGCCGTAGACTGGTTCTCGGTAATGCCAGAACCGCCGAACGCTTACGCCTAGATAATTCTGGATCGTTCCGAACGGAAATTTCAACCTCTCGAATGTTCTCATCGCTTCTTCTTGAACGTGGCCGGCCTGTTTGTTTAATATTCGTTGTCGATCCCGTTTGCTCGAACTTCACGACCCAAGCTTTGATTAAATTCACACTTGGACACTCGCTTACACGGCGTAATCCATATTCAATTCGAAACAGGCGTCGTACAGTAACGTAGGAATCGTTGTTTTTGTAAAATTGTTTAACACAAAAAGCACGCTGTTGTCCCGTGAAGCGCTCCATCGTGACTAAAATTGCATGTAGCGACGCATAGTTTCCCGCCACCCGCGCACCCCTCCTTCCAACGGTATTCGAGAAATTTAGTGTTGCTATTTGCAAAAATTATTGGCCCACCCTGTATAAAGATGCAGAAAATATTAGATATAATAAAAAAGTAATTTTAATATCAAATAAAGACCGGACAAAAGTTAAATAAAACCAAATTTTAATTCAATTACAATTTTAATTTTAACCAAATTTTGACTTAGATGATAATATTTATTAAAAATCATTACATCAGATCCGATTAACTAACATAGAATTTCAATATTTGTGAAATTCTCTGAAACAATCATTAAGGCACAGGCCTGGGAATCCAGGGCAATCGGGACAGCCAGTTATAACAGATACCCTTTTTTTAGTTTTTGTGTAACAAACTCTGCATCTTTTTCTTAGGGTATTATTACTTCTCTTTGGTAAATTGGCGGGTAAATGTATTTTTGACTGTGATAGAGGACGAGAAAGTTCTGATACATTGGGCATTGGTAACAATTCTTGCATTACACTCTTTATAAATTTATATAATGAAGTTTTATTTGTAGTGTTTTTTGCGTTGAAAAGTAAATAACCATTCACCAAACATATTTGGATTATGTGTATTATGACTTTTTTGTACCAGCGCAGGGTCTTGTGCTCACAGCAATAATAGCTTAGCATCTGATCATGTCGATCTATTGCCCGCATATATTTATTATACTTTATTTGTACGGCCGGCTTATATTTTATTGTGCGTACACGGCGACTAGTAGTCCCTTTATAATTACTTTTGTGTTCAGTACTTATAAATAATACTTCCCGTTTATCTTGCCATTTGGTGACGACAATTTTTTTATTGTTTTGTAATATACACGATTCACCAGGCTTTAATTTGCAAATTTTTAATTCTCTTGGATTTCCTATACGGTTTGGTCTTAGGGCGTGGACACATGTCTGCGGTGCGGCGCCGGCCACCGTGTAACGGCACGGCACCGCTACCGCGAGGCGGCACGGCGTCGTGTCGCGACACGGCGCCTTGTGCGGTGCAACGCGGGCACAAACAGTAACCATTGTTCAGTTTTTATCTTGATATGGACCGCGAAAGACGTATCATTTTGCTCCTGTTACTAAGACGACGAATGAAGAAGAAACAGAATCAAAGAAAATATTGGGTGAATCCATATCTTTCTATAATGAACCATGATGGAGGTCATTTTGAGAGGAAATATGAAGCGCTGAAAAAATGTGGTGATGAGAAATTTTACGAATATTTTAGAATGTCTATATCAAGTTTTGAAGAACTGCTGACCAAAATTGCACCTCGTATACAAAAGCAGTACGTGTTCAGAAAACCTGTGGAGCCTAAGGAAATGATAGGTTTAACTATACGGTAAGAAATAAAAGAATTTTACATTGATATATTTTTTTATTCAAATCAAAAGAGTAATAATTCGAATGATTGAGTATATTATTATTTAAGAAAAGTCGTATTCTGATTCTTGTGTATCCGTGGTATTGGATAGAATTTCTTCCAAAGGCGAGATTGGTGATGTTTGGTGACGATTTATGCTTTGAATGGATGAATTATAAGCTGTTTGTTAAGTGTCATAAGACGTTGTAGCTTGTGGTGATCGTGTAGCTTGGTGATAATTAGTGTCGTAAGAAGTTGCTGTCTGGTATCCACTCTGACACGGTGGTCGATGGAAATCCGTTAAAATCTTTAAAACTCCACTTTGAAACATCAAAGTCTGGTGGTCATCTAACTTGTTTAAAGATGGCAAAATAGCTTTAAAAAATGACAGATGTCGATTTTCTGAAGTACCTAAAGTTTCAATAATTTGCCTCTCAAATTCATCACTACTTGGTTTTCGCTGTCGCGTAGTTGTACTGTATGGCTGATATCGTGATCTCGTTTTTGGATTTTGAAATCCTTCTTCTATGCTGTCGTCGGTTACATTTGGAGCATTTTTTTGCAAAAACATGAGCTGTTTGTACAAATGGTATTCTTTTATATGTTTTGCACCAGCTCCAGATTTTTTTGAAAGTTCTATCTTCTTCATATATTTCATAAAATTATCTTTAATGTTGGTCCACTTTCTAATTACGTCATTACCTGTAACAATCATAAAAAAAATGTTTAGAAATATGTAATTAAATAGTTGTTTTTTAATATCTCTGTAAAAGTTAATTAAATATCCTATTTACAGGTTTTTGGCGACAGGAAATTCATTCAGAGATATGGAATTCACAGATTATCGTGGAAAAAGCACAATCGGGAAAATTATACGAGAAGTTTGTCGGGCTATATGGGACATCCTTTTAAGAGAAAGCATTCCGAAAATAACTAAAGAGCTAATAGAACAAATAGCTGAAGATTTTGACATAAAAACTAATTTCCCAAATTGCATGGGGGCATTGGACGGGAAGCACATCAGAATTTGCAGTCCTGCCCACAGTGGATCTCTTTTTTTCAACTATAAAAGCTATAATTCTATAGTTTTGCTGGCATTGGTAGACTCTAGATATAGATTTGTATATGTCGATATAGGATCGTATGGGAAGGAATGCGATTCCACGATTTTTCATAATACAAAATTATACGAATTATTATTACAGAATCGACTTCCAATACCAGCGCCAAAACCTTTACCGGGGCTTCAAAATTCAATTCCCTATGTTTTTATCGCAGATGAAGGTCTACCGTTAATGAACAATCTAATGCGTCCATACCCAGGGAAGCATCTAAGTGTAGAACAAAGGGTTTATAACTATCGTTTAAGTCGAGCAAGAAGATATGTCGAGTGTGCTTTTGGTATCTTCGCAAATAAATGGAGAGTATTTCACCGGCCTTTAAATGTTCAATATAATTTTGCGACAGACATTATTAAAGCATGCTGTGTCTTACACAATTTTGTTGTTACTCGAGATGGAGTTAGAAAGTCTGAAGAGCTATGTATTGATAACACTCTTTTAAACATTCAACAAACAACAGATGCAGATTCTTTATCAAATCCAGTCGATATAAGAGGCGAATTTTGTAAATACTTTAATAGTGATGTCGGTGCGCTTAGTTGGCAATTAAGCAAAATATAACTAAAGCTCGGTCCCGGAACAAACAATTTTCTACCTGCTTTTTGAGCCGACTAACAAAGCCAAAGTGTTGAGTATGTGTAAAGGATGGCAATATATAATATTGTGCAAGTTAGACAGAGTGATACAATGGTTATCACTGTACGAAATTCGCTTTGTTCTGCGTTTGCGACTGAGTTTTAGTTAAAAAAAAAACTCGACAAGTTGGCATATTGAACATTAACGCATTTTATTCACATTTAAATGTTTATTGTATTTTAAACTTTTTACATTTAAATTTTCACCTATTATTATGTCAAAAAGATAAATGAATAAAATATGTACTCACCGAGACTTGTTTTTTCTTTATTGTCCTTCTCGTCGAAAGATGGAAAAATATTTCGGCATACATCTTTCCACCCTTCAGTTTTCAAATTTTTATCCTTATAATTCTCCTTTGTCTTGTCCCAGAGAACGGGACGTGCTTCCACGAGTGAAATTAAAAAGTCGACATCTAAATCGGCAGCCATTATTATGCATTAAATAACACGTGCAGACTAAACACCAACAAAACATTAACTAGCGAGCGGTGCGCTCCCCACCGTACAAGGCGCCGTGTCGCGACACGACGCCGTGCCGCCTCGCGGTAGCGGTGCCGTGCCGTTACACGGTGGCCGGCGCCGCACCGCAGACATGTGTCCACGCCCTTAGGGTACCAGTCACATACGTGTTTTTGCCTATTAACTCATCAGCCAACCCTACGCTGGTATAAAAATTGTCCAAATACAAAGCATGCCCTTTGTCAAAATATTTTTGCATGAGCAGATGCACCACTTTTTTAACGTGGTTTCTACCTCCTACTTGTACGTCTTGGGATCCTGCATACATGTGAATTTTTAAAATTATACCGTTGGCGTCGGCTAAAATGTACAGCTTAATGCCGTATCTATGGGCTTTGCCTTTGATATATTGACGAAAATATAGTCTCCCTTTCCACAAAATAAGAGATTCGTCAATTGTCAACTCTCTCAATGGGTAATATACGGCGTCAACTGTCTCATTGAACAAATCGATCAAAGATTTTATTTTAAATATACTCTCCGTCCTTTCGATATCTTGTACGTTCAAAGCTCTTAAAATTAAAAAAAACCTATCCCTAGACATAAATAGGCGTGGACTAAGACGGAAAAAATAATGAGTGGACCAATAGTCCACCATTCTGTTCAGCTTTATGGTGCCCATTAGTAATATTATGCCAATAAAAGTTTTTAATTCGGCGACACTTAGATCGGTCCACTTGCTAAAGCGAGAACGTGCAGTTGTCGCTTCTACTTTCAATTTGTTACCGTACTTGTTTGTACATTTTAATATTAAATTTAAAAAGCGGGCATTCATAAATAAAAAAAAATAATCCAAAGGACTTTGGACCTCTGCGTCATGTGGCTGCAATATACTACTTGTCCCCGTAAATGGTATCTGTAACATCTGACTGGGATTACCCGGAAACCAGCCAGTTGTTTCTTCTAAAGACTCTTCCTCTGGATCTTCGTTCTGTTCATTGGCGTGAGAATCGACAATGTTTGCATCCTCGTTCGCACTTGCATCGCTTAACTCATTTAAGAGTTCTTCGTTATTCCCGGTTAGAATTCCATACAGTTCTTCGTCTTCATATAACTGTAAGCCTGGAATGTCATATAACTGCTCACTTTCTTGAGGAGACATCATTCGTTCCAATTCCACGCTTACGGGATCTATGGCCGATGATGTACCCGGAATTGGCGAACTTGGAATATCCATATATGGATTCTGATGGTACATGCCAGATGATGGTCCAGGAACTGGCGCACTTAGAAAAGGATCTACGCTAAATAATGGTTCAGGTTCCGGAGAACTCGAAGAATGGTATTCCATTTTCTTCAAACTGCAAAAGAATGAAAACTCTATTGGAAACGAAAATAAAAGAGACACGTATTTTTGGTCGTGTTTTTCATTGTGTTGTCTATTTTAATTTGTAAAAAGTACACCAAAAGAGGTTTATGGAGGTTTTAACAGTTATTTTAATATTACAGACAGACACTCCAATGTTATTTATTTGTATAGAGTAATAGACGTATAGATTATATTTAGTAATAATACTTATTTAGTTAGAATAGAATAGAATAGAATAGAATATCATTTATTTGCAAATATGGGTTATACATAAGTAGGTAGTAGGTTTTTATAACAGTTCTGCCATATTTCACCATTCGGCATGCAAACATTTTCATTAAATAACATTGTTAAAATTTAAATTCTTATTTGGAACACTAGATTAGTTACTTATGTCACTGTCATTAAATAAAATTATTAAAAATTTAAATATTCATTAAAAATGTCAACTTGATAATAATTAGTTAGTCTTTTCTAGCATGAAACTTGAAACTTAACTGATTCAGTGAGATTAATTACTTATCATTGCTAACAAGGAACTTTAATAATAGTTAAACGTAACATAGGCTAGTTTCAACAATAAGACAGTATCGTCGCTTATATTCTCCCCCACGGTGCGAGGCACTTATCCCTCCGGAGGCGACGATGTAGCAGGAACCAGCACGACGATCCGTCGAGTTGCGCGGCGGAGTATGCCTCCCGATGTCCGCACGTCTAGTACTCTGGTTCTCCCGTCTGGTCCAGGGTACGTCTTGATGACTTCTCCACGAGGCCATGAATTTCGTGGTAGTGATGCATCTACTATTAGTACGATATCTCCTTCTCTTGGATCTTGGGTCTTTTTTCCTTCGAGTTTTCTTGGCATTAGCAGAGGTAGGTACTCTTTTATCCATCTTCTCCAGAAATGGTCAGCAAGTCTTTGGGTTGTTCTCCAGTTAGCCTTCCCGATTAGTTCTCTGTCGTCGAATTCTCCCGGTGCCATTGCTCCGCACGATCTCCCCAGCAGGAAGTGGTTTGGCGTTAAACTCTCTTCATCTCCCGGCTCCATACTAACTGGGGTGAGAGGTCTGGAGTTCACTATGTGTTCAACTTCGGTCATAAGTGTATGAAGTACCTCTTCAGGTGGGTTTCTTTCATTGAGAACCACTGCCAATGCTGTTTTGACTGTTCGTACCAGTCTCTCCCAGGCGCCTCCCATGTTTGGAGTTCCTGGCGGAATGAACTTCCACTTGATGCCTTTTTCCAGGGCGGCCTCTTCTAGCTCCTTTCTGGCTCCAATAAAGTTGGTTCCATTATCACTAAAAATGGTTTTTGGTGTTCCCCTTCTTGCCGCCATTCGTCGGAGCGCCATTATCATTGAGCTAGTACTGAGTGAGGGTGCCAGCTCTAGATGTATGGCTCTTGTAGTGAGGCAGGTGAAGAGTGCCCCCCAGCGCTTCTCGATTCTTCTTCCAACTGTGACCTGCATTGGACCGAAGTAGTCCACTGCTGTGCAGGTAAATGGGAACTGATGGTGTTGGAGTCTTTCGCTCGGTAAGTCTCCTGGTGGGGGTACCTCTGGCAAGCTCTTCTTGGATTTGCACCATTGGCAGTCGTGTGCAACTGCTTTCACGGCTGTTCTCAAGCCCAGGATCCAATATTTTTGGCGAATCTCATTTATTATTGTTGCGGTGTTCCCGTGTAGAAACTTCTTATGGTAATATTTTACCATGAGACGCGCAATCTTTTGTTTCCCATCTAAGGTGATAGGGTTCATCTTTCTTTCACCTTCGTCGCGGAATTTCATCGTTCTGCTTCTTAACTTGATAAGCCCGTCGTCTCCTATGTAGACATCGATCTTCTTAAGCCGACTTGCGGTTTCTAAGGGTTTTTCTGCTTTCAAGTTCTTTATCTCTGTCGGGAAACTTTCGTTCTGACTTATGTTAATTAATATCTCTTCGGCCTTCTTCAAGTGATCATCTTCAAGAGGAAGGTACAGTCGCTTCTTTTCCTTTTTGTCAGTAGATTGATTTGAGATTCTTGCCTTCGCCTTTGGTGGTCTTCTTTGGGCCTTCCAAGGCTCGTCTTTCTGGTGCGTGGCGGCGATGATGGCTGATTTACGTGTCTTCTTTAATAAGATGCGAGTGAAGACAACCACCGTGGCCGTGGTTCGCAATAAACGCTCCCAGCTTGAGAACCTCTCTAGATCGAAAAGGGGTTCTGCGGTTTTCGTGATCAACACCCTTGAATTGTTCTTTTCTTCCAACATAGTACTTTCTGGTTTGAAGTCTTGAAACGGCCACTCCTCTTCAGGTTGACGGAGAAACGTCGGACCTTTGAACCACCTGGCGTTGTGGTCAAATTCAATTGGGGTTCCCCTTGTTGCGTCATCTGCTGGGTTTTCCTTGGTAGGTACCCATCTCCATTCTTCTGGCTTGGACTTCTCTTCAATTTCTGCCAGTCTATTGGCCACAAAGGTTTTGAATTTTCTTGGTTCTGCCTTTATCCACTGAAGAACTGTGCTGGAATCCGTCCAGTAGGTCTTCTTTAATATTTCAAGCTCGGTCTCTTCTTCAATTGTAGCGGCTAGCCTGCTGCCGAGTAAGGCTGCTTGCAACTCTAACCTTGGAATTGACACTGGTTTTGTCGGTGTAACTCTTGCTAGCATCATCACACAAGGTCTTGATAGAGTTTATAAATGGACTACCATATCTACATATTGCTCTATCATTATGGTCTGCAACACATTTTATCTCATTTGAAGCAAAGTGGTGACTATTATTGCCAGTCAATTGCAAGTCCCCAAGCATCCCCATCTCAGGTTTAGCAGAGAACAAATCTTTATGACATAAGTAATTCTTCCCATTTGAACCAGACAATAACAAATGACTATCTAAAATCCCTGAAGATTTATCAGTGACACTGTCAACAATGCAGCCTGTTGGAGGAGTGATGCCACCACCATGGCTTCCACCAATTCCTATTGAATATACTGTGTACATTTCATTTTCATCAATGACCACTTCATAAGCTAGCAGTTTACATCCATTACCAAACATGCAATAGCCCTGTAGCTTTTGACAGGTATAATAAGAATGGTCCTGTTTTTTGAAGTTGAATATACTTTGTGCTAGGGACCCTACTTTCACAAAAGGAAGCATTCCCATTCCACATGCGCTAACAGCTTCACACTTATACCACTGACAAAAATATTCTTCTTTTGTGTCTAAGGACCACTTAGCTGTTGTGAACATCTTTGTAAGGGGGCTTGTATGAACCACAGGTTCCCTCTGAATTTTATCTGATCCAAATTTAACTACTTCCGAATCACCCAAGGTCATCTTGTAATTATATTTGAGTATGGTAGAATCATATGTTTCTAACATCTCAAAACCAACTACTTTTATCGGTCTGCAGATCAGGAAGGTCAACAATAAAATGACCCAGTGTTTTCGGATTTTCTTTGACTGCATATTAACATTGGATGTTTCTCCTTCTAATGAATAAGCCTTCGCACCATCACCATCTATATATTCATTATAGCATAGCTCATAATAGCAGCCATTTCTTACCATAGTGGTCTTCCTACCATTCAGGTTAACTCCTCTTTTAATTCCTATAAACCACAAAATTATAATCAAAAGAGCAATAGTTGATAGTCCAAAAAGAATAGAAATGATTAATAAAAGGACATTATATTTAGAATCATTACAATTAGGATCCTTGATGCTTAAAGCTTGTTTTTTTTCACAACCCATATCAAACACAAAGGACTGTTGACAGCTAACTGTTTTGATAGTGACAGGACCATAAAACACTCTCTTCTCTATCTCGTTGCAAGTCATCTTCATAGAACCAGCTATAGTTATTACCACTAATTCACCAGGACAAGTAGGTAAGTAAATTTTAGGACCTTCTTGGACTGCATTGCATGATAGAATCTTTTCTCCCAATATCTTCTTAGCCTTAGTCAAAGATGATAGATCAGAGAGACTATGTTTTATTGTTTTTTTATTAAGATAAGTCTCATCTCCAGTATCAGCTAGAGTCAAATCTAGGGAAGGGGATTTCTGGTAAATGATATTCTTAGAGGTCTCCTCATCTGGACTCATAAATTCTGATCTAATTAATTTCCCCTTCTCCTTATCTATAACTGGGCGGTATAGACCAATTGACGGGATCTGATGCCAAGATGTTGCAGCCATCTCCTCTTTTGGATTGCTAAAACATAGTGCTAATTCTATCATCCATAAAAGTTTAGCACCTAACAATAGCAGTTGGAAGAAATACATTGTTATCCTAAAAGATGTAGGTTATTACATTATACCTAAAAAGAAAAAAATTTAAAAAATTTAAATTGTCAGTAACAGTAACAAGAAATACAAAATCGCAGTCCAAAGATAAATTAATAAACAAACGAACATTAAAATTTCAGGTCATAGACAATACACATAATACCTACAAATAAACAAAAAAAAAATTTACTTAATTAAAAATTACGAGGTAGTTTGACAAAACTTGTCCGTTAAAAACTCAGTTACACTGTAATATGCTTTATCAATTAATAATTTACGGAGTGTACTTTTGAATTGCCCCGTTTTCAAGGCTTTCCAAGCACTTGGCAATTTATTATAAACAACGGAGGCCATGCAATAAATACTTTTGCGCATCATAGTGGTTTGACACTGTACATTATTTAATTTTGAATTGTCACGTCTGTTTCTTGGGTATACGTCGGCCAAACGTTCAAAACGATTTGGATTGTTCTTCACAAACATCGCTACTTCAAGAATATAAATACAAGGAAGTGTCAATATGTTGTACTGTTTGAAATATGGCTTGCAGCTGTCGGTGGTTTTTAGCTTAAACATTGACCGGAGACATCTTTTTTGAGCCTTAAATGCTGTCTCTTTGTCGGTGGAGTTCGCCCAAAAAATGACACCGTAGCGTAAGTGCGATTCAGCTATACCGTAGTAAGCCGCAAGAAGTGTTTTCGTATCTACTATGGAGGATAATCTATGTAAAGCAAATGCAGACGAACTCAATTTTTTACATAATATGTCGATATGTGCTTTCCAGTTTAAACTGCAGTCAATTTGTAAACCTAAAAATTTTGTATCAGTTACTTCATCAATGTCGTCATTTTTGTAGTGTATGTGAAAGTTCGGTACACGAGGCATACGTTGTCTAAAGTGAATTATCTTAGTCTTACTTAAATTTATATTCAAATTATTTTTATCTAGCCATTTAATCAAATTGTCAAGAGAATTATTTATGTCCGTTTCATATGTATTTACGTTCTTACACGGGATGGTAATGGTACTATCATCAGCAAACATAGTTAAGGGATGTTCAATGGAAGTGGGCATATCATTAACATATAATATAAATCCAAACGGGCCCACAACGCTTCCTTGTGGAACACCGAATGTAATTTTGCGTTCTCGTGACCGTGATATCTCTTCATGTTTATTAATTGCATTGATGCGACTAATTTCGGTTATCTGTGTTCTGTTTTCTAAGTACGATTTCATTAGTTCGAGTACGTTGCCTCTTATGCCGTAGGCTTCTAACTTGTTTAACAATGTATTGTAATGGACATAATCGAACGCCTGCGTCATATCACAAAATATGGCACATATGGGTAATCGTTTATCCACATTTCTAATAACTGGAAACAAAAAGTCATAAATTGCCATATCGATGGTTCTATGCTGCCTAAATCCTTTTTGTTCTTCACATAATATGTTATTCTTTTCAATGAAATTAGCTAACTGTTTGTAAATGTACTTTTCGAATACCTTTGAGATGACTGGTATGAGTGAGATGGGTCTATAATGTTCCATCAATTCTTTATCTACTTTCTTAAATAGAGGTTTAATTATGGATATTTTTAATGCTTCTGGATATACACCCGCACATATACTGAGGTTGATTAAGTGGCTCAGATGACTGCATATCTCGACTGATACTGACTTTAATATTTTAGTGGCGATCCCATCAAAACCTACACTACCAGTGTTTTTTAATGACATTATTATTTTATGTATGTCGTGCGGTGTGCTGGGTGCCATAAACATTGATTTAGCACTTCTTGATGTAATGGATGCTTTTGGTTTATATTCAGCATCTAATTTTGGATGAATTTTGTCAACAAAATAGTCATTAAATGCATTAGCGATATCCAAAGGTTTGTCAATAGTTCGATTACCAATTCTTAGTTTTTCAATTTGCTGTTTAGGGATGTTGTTATTTGTCCGATTAATTATTTGCCATGTAGTCTTTGATTTATTTTTTGAATGTTGTATTTTGTAATTATTCTGTGCTTTTTGTGTTAGATTAATAATTTTAGTATACAATTTAGAATAAGTAGCAAATTTCTTTTTATTTTCGTGGTTAGGATGTAATCTAAATTGCCATAAGAGTTTTGTTTTTCGCCTACTGCACAATTTAATACCATTTGATAGCCATTTGGGCTTATTAAAAGTGTTGATTTTGATTTCCTTGAACGGGAAGCATAAATCGTAGAACAGTTTAAACGTGTTAATAAACTCATTATAAGCCACATTAGGATCTTCAGTTAGATATATCTTAGATATATCTCTTCAGTTACATAATATTTATCAGTAGATCTACAATAAAATGATTTGATTTGAAAAAACTCATCATTTTATGACTAGTACGATAAGCTTATGTTATGGGATCTAGACAACTGATAAATATACATATTTACTATTTTCTTTTATAAATATACAGCCTTGGCCAAAAGTATTGAGCACCTTACAAATTTCGCTCGTTCACGGAAAGTATGGGAGTAAATCAAATCTATTGTTGAAGAATTCTTTTGTCGGCCATCTACAAAGGTTTAAACAATGACCCACGCCGCACAGCTAGCAATAAAACACCTGGGTGCAATAAAATGTGTTTTTTACAATTTTTGTATTTATTTATCAGTTCGCTACCATCGCTCGTTGTGAACACATCCAGTGATCTAGTGCGCCTTTTGTATTTTATTTCAGAAGTTTTAAGTGTTATTGTTGCAATATGCCAAAACAAAACGAACTTTCTTTAGAAAAACGTGTGCAGATACAGCTTCTGTATGAGCAAGGGAAATCACAAGTAGAGATTTCTAAAACTGTGAAATGTTCGCGCCGATCCGTGCAATATGCTATTCAGCGATTCTCTACTACCGGATCACATGAAAATAGACCGAGAACCGGGCGCAAACGCATCACCACAGACCGTCAAGATCGTCAGTTACTGAGAGAGTCGTTAAGAAATAGGAAAAAAAACATCTTGTTGTCGGAACAAATTAAGAAGCCAAAAAGAATTTCTGCCGTAATTAAGGCAAAGGGTGGACCCACAAAATATTAATTTTCTATTAATAAATAGTAAAATAAACCCATATAAAACGTTTTGTTTTATTTCTATTTGATACTCCGCATAAAACTGAAAGATATCATGGGTGCTCAATACTTTTGGCCAAGGCTGTATATATATTATAGATAATGACAGCCAGACACAGAATAAACAATTGTGCTCATCATACAAAGTTTGACCTGCATGGGAATCGAACCCACCTCACTAACTACTAGACCAACAGGCCCGTCAATTAGCAACAATAACTTATGTATAAAAAAGAATCTTACTTGAAGTTCACGGCAAGTAGAGATGTGTGCACAGGCTGAAGTCGCACGGAGTCCAGTTCAAAGCCACAATTGTCACAACGCAAAATCAGAGTCCACTTTACACAGCCAAAATCGTCACAAATGCAAAACCAAAATCGATAAAAACACGAGAGTCCAGTAAACAAGCGAAAGTCATCGGTAAGGTAAATAACAAGAAAAGTAAGCACGTCTGATAACTAAGGATAGTAAACCAGAAGTAATTCAAAAAACAAGATGCGCGAAAGAAAAAAATTTATACCACGTGTTGTTACAATAAACAATGGACGGTCCCGGCCGCTCCTAGACCGACCGTCCATTGTCTGTTTCCATTTTTTTGTAAGTCTATACAATTTTATCCAAAATAAACCTTTAATTTAGAGTGAATACAGTCCTTTTTCGAAGCGCTTTTGGCAAATGCAATTTTGTGTCGTAGCATCATGCATGAGCATGACATGACTCATATTAGCCACAACCATATTGATACGCGTAGTTTAAAATAGCGTGGTACGACGCACGGTGATATTTTTTATGTAAGTAGGTACCTACCATATTTCGAGACATAAAATTTACCCACTATCGATACCCAAATGTGATTACGACGTATATGCATATTTCTTTATAGATAAGGATTAGAGAGTTGTAATTAAAAGAGGAGAAGAAACATCTCTATATAAATACTTTTATTGTTTAAATTTTATCTTTATTTAGAGCGGGTGTAAAATTTTATAGAAGACAAGCTAAAGACAACCGCAGCAAAGTGATTTAGCTGCTTTACTGTAATACATTTATAATTTATTATCATATGATGATTTAATATCAAATACTTCAACTTCCAAAAAGGTTGGTGCCCCCTATTTTTTTAAAAATATTACAGTATCCAGAAACGAAGGCTACGAGCTTAATATACGTGAAAAATGAAGATAGTTTGGTTTCAGGTAAAACTTCCATAAAACTTAATTGAAGGAGTTATCATCGATTTCAAAATGACACATATCCGTGCCTGACGCCACACTTAAAAACAAGTGATGGCACTGAAACGTGCCATCCGCAACGAATCGGTTAAGGCAAGTGTGGATTTAAAGAACGTTTTACAAACACGTACTTTATTATTTTGAACCGAAAAATAAAATGCATTGTTGCTCTGCCTAGGATTTGCCGCATTTGTGTATTTATATTTCGGATTAATTATAGTAGTGCTGTTTATAATGAATTGTCTCTGCATCGTTATGTTGCCCAAATTATAATATTCATGAAAGATGTTCTGTCTTTCTTCTTCTGACACATTTGCAGAACATTTTAGACGACACTTCTCACCACATGGTGGCCCTACTTTTCTGGCTGGAATGACTTTTTTTAGTTTTTTTGATGAGTAGCTTTGACCTGTGTTTCTTAAACGTTTCGCGACTTCTGATTTCCAGTCGTTAATATTTCGTTGTCGTTTACGTGTGAGTTTTTTGTTCAAATCTAAGTTTTCAACCTGAGAGTCTGCAAGTGGAATTTCGACGCAAGAGACGTGTAATGCAGGTGGAATGTTGTCGCGGTGGGCGGAATGTGAGCGTGTACTAGAAGCTGATGATGATGAACTGGAATTGTAGGAGCTGGAGCTGGAAGATGAACTTGAATCCGTTGATGATATTGACGCTGATCTATGTCTAAAGTTCGGATCTTTAACGCTGTCATCTGAATCGAAATCGGGTCCGTCACTTTTATCGGCTTCACTTAGATCTTCAGTGTTAGATATGCCTAAAATATAAATAAAAATTTAAATGATAAATATACCTAAATATAAATAAATGAAGGAATAGTAACCTCCCTTCAGATTAAAAAATCATTCAAATATATTCTCACCGTTAATATCAGTAATATCTGCATCGTTTTTCAAAAAATTTTCAATAGAACTGGATGCTGGAATACTATGATCTGGAGCATTTATATTTTCAATCAAATTGGTTTGTACATTTTCTGTAATAAGGAAAATAAATAAAAAAATGAACTTTATAAATGCGGCATAGCGGAACAACTAGAAAAACGTGTCATTGCAATACTTAAATTACTAATATTTTGGGTTCCTCATGTTACTCGCACTTTAATCAAAAGAAAAATAATGATTATTTTAGTAATATTATAAATGTGAAAGTTAGGATGTTTAGGTATTACTCAATAACGTCAGAATGGCTGAATAGATCCGGATAAAATACAACGCCTTCTTGTGTTCGATATTGAGCAAAACGGTAAAACCACTAGTAAAAGTTATTAATACCTATTATAAAAAATTACTATTCTTACCATTTGGATCAGATTCGCATGCGAAATCAACATTTTCTAAACATTCGATGTAGCCAGGGCCTTGTTCATCTAAGCTAGTATCAAGATTTTTGGATGAGTTCAAATTATATTGACGGTTATTCGATGTCTCGGCCTGTGCTACTATAAAATTTCGAAGATAATCTAGTCTTTTCTGTGGTATTTTGGGTGTTTGTGATCACGGCGAAGTACGGTGGATGTTGGTGGATCCAAATGAAACCGCTTCTCACTTTGTAGTCAGTTTAATAATTACACACTTTCCAATGTTAATTCTCTTAGGTGGCACAATCGTTAGTACAGCCTGTACTTACTTATAAGAATCCTGTACTGTACAGGATTCTTATAAGTAAGTAAGGGAGAAACTTGTAAATATCGTTACTTGTGTCTGGCTTGCAGAACCTGTATCAACCAGTTAGCCGTCACTTCGTTAGTCTCGGCACAACTGGTAGCTCCGACTTAATGTACTCGAGCTTAGCTTCGAATAGTCCTAAGAAAACTCTGTACATCATATAGATGTTTGGGATCCGGATAGTCTCCTGATAAGATATTGAAATAAATGTTAAATGGCATAGTCCTAATCCTATCCCACGTGTTGTCACTGATAGAGTGATGGCTTTCAGAGTTTGTTGCTCGCACTTCGTTAGTGGCGGGAAAAACTAGTGTTGCCACTACGGCAAGATTATTGGTGCGTTCCAATATCGAACGCCACAGTATCATTCTGAAAGAAAGAGTATGAAACTGAAGATCATAGACAGAATTAGACAAACTGCTATCTAAATTAAATAGTTGTAAACAGAACATCGTAGTTTTTACCTTTGATACATTAACATCAACTAAAATTCAAATGAACAATTCAATGAAATTGAATAAGATACAACTTATGGTGAATAAAGTAGCAAACAAAAAAATACACAAAACTTTGAATAGATCATAGGCACAACTCAAAATAATACTTTGTTCATTTAAATGCGGGGTAAACTAAGCGTTACGTTATAGTAAAGAATACAGGTTAATTTTCGTGTTATAACTCTGTTCTAAATAGGATTTAGAAAATATAATACTTACTTAAAGAAAAATACAGCAAGAAATCACAATAATACACTTTTCTTCTTATGGTAAAACCAAATCTATGTATCATTAATAGATAATACTCTGTTTCAAATAACAACACGGGTCAAACTAGTTCAAGGACAGGAGCAACACTGAACGTATCGTTCTTCCTTTTTCTAGCGAAACAGAAAGAGCGAGAAGGATATAGATGCAACTTTCGTAATTGGTTCATTCAAGGTGAAAGCGATTTTCGACCTAATTTCAAAGGTAGAACGTACTTTTTTTAGTCGAACTGTATTATTAAGTCGTTTAGTGCCAAATTTTGACATGATACTGTATTCTTCCGGACAAGCGACATGTTTTTTTTTTCTAATCATAAATGTAGGTATTAACTGAATATTTATATGTTTTTGAAGTTAACGCCATATCTTTTTAATTAAAATTAATGCGCTAGACCCGATTAAAGGCTCCATTGAGTTACGAAAAATTAATAGATTTTTTATAAATTAAATAGGCCAGTAATTATAAAATAATATTTATTTAGAACATAATCAGTCAATACAAAATAAATAAATGTTTAATCTTTAATTGATAATTGTAATCAATTAAAGATTAAACATTTAAACACAACTTGAGCAATGAAAATCTCTAAAAGCTCTCCTTTGCGTAACAGTTTGGTCATAAACCTACACTTTCTTTTTGCTAGTCACATATTTTAAGACAAATTAGACGATAAAATCTAACACAATGTAAAATAAAGGAAATTATTATTTATTTGGTAACAAAATGGCATGTTAATTAAGGAATTTAACGAAATATCTCTAATTTCTTAACACTAGATTTGGTAGACATCACTCAATGGAATAACTAAATGGAAAAAGTAAAGCTTTGCTCATAAGAAACACTTTTTACTTAATAATATTCTGTTTAAAATGAAGCTACTCAGCTCTAACTACGAGCCTATAATGCTCAAATTTCCTAGCATATTACTTGAGAAAAAAAAAACGTTAATATCTATTTGGATTTCTTATTTTGGGTTTTTCTAATCATTATCCAAAACATAGATAAGAAAAAACTAGTTGTCTAAACATTCGTCACAAATGTAGTCATTGTAACCGTGATTTGCTTCCATCCCAGCACATTGCCTGCAGTACCAGGCTGAACAGCACATACATTTTCTAGAAAATTGAAACAGATTTCGTTCTGTACATTTACGGCATGTTATAGAACGTGAGACTACTGTTGTAATGGACTGAAATTTGAATTTTTTTGTTAGCCTGCTGTTGCCGGCATTCATTTCCATTAAATTTAATGATCGTTTTTTAAGAACATCATTTTCAATGTTTTCCCTTTCAACCTGAAATGAAATTGATACATTATTAATGTAGGTAAAACTAAATTATGTACGTATAATATGTTAACGTTTAATTAATTAAAAAGGTTTTTTTTTAATATACTTTGAGTATGGGAAAAATTATCATCTACTAACTTTTGGTTGAGTGTTGTCGTCGCTTAATTCAATTGTTTCAATTTCAACATTTGGCTGGTTTACTTTATTCTCAACAGATATAGGCATCGGCTCGATATTTAAATCTGTATTATCTAGGATGTTTACATCAATTTCCATTAATGGTCGCTTTTCTAGGCGGTCCTTTTCAATGTCCTTATCAATCTGGAAAATATTAAATAAAGGCAAAGCAGAATAGTTTTTGTGTAATAACACAGAGTTTATTGTATGTGATTGTGTGTAAGATGAATAATATATTTAAAGTAAAAAATAATACCTGTTCTTCATGGAAACATGGTTTTGAATCTTGAATATCTGGTAAATTATAAGTCACTTTTTGTTGTTGAGGTTCATCTTGAATGTTTTGTAGATCAGTCAGTAGTTTAAATTCGTCTTCGATTAATGGAATCACAATTGCAGATTCATATTCGTTCGTTACATTCAAATCAACTTCGTCTGTCCTGTTTTCCTTAATTTTTTTCCCAACATTTTCTTTAAAAATGTGGGTTTTCAAGGAGTAACAATTGCAGAGGCCTCTTTTGACTCCACAAAAGCAAGACAAATGCCTGTATTGAATTTGCCCTGCAGAACTGGAAATTATTTGGTGTACTTGCATAGTACCAGCTAAGGGAGTCAGATTGTCAGGAACAATTTTAGTTAAATTTTCAATATCGGAATTTGATACCAGCCAGCATTTCACAGATACCATACACTTATTCAGTATATCATAAGCGTCTGAGGCGTTTGTTACGTCCTTACCAAAAGCCACTTGACGATCTAATGCTCTTTTTGTAGATCCACCAATTCCGTCTGCCACCCCTTTTCCGTGGCCCACTTCAGTGAAAGACCAGGTAGAATATTCAAATCCCATCCGTTTAGTAAGTAAATTTAAAAGAAAAAAGTTCTTTTTTTGTCTATACTGAGACGTGGGTCCATCGGAATATGCATGAAATACATTTGTCTCAGACATCATTTCTTTTACATATCTCAGCACCGGTATTAAATGAGCCCAAATTGCTGGAGGCTCATGAGAGTTATTATCGGCAATAGTACAAAAAGACTTTGCTTCTTTGTTCCCCATGTAAACCATTCCAGTGTGAAGGGTTATTTGATTCTTCGACGCTCCGAAATGTGTTGCCTGGATTTCTTCAGAGAGCTTACAAAGATAATTTTCCGAAAAATCGCAAACAATTAATATTTCGTTCGGTTTTAAGTTCTGTACGCAGATTTGATATTGCCTAAGTTGATGTAGCCAAATGAAAAAATGTTTCTTAAAAACAGGAATATTTTTCTCGAATATATCTATAAGTTCAGCTACGATCCCACTCTTTCTCAATTTTATAGTCTTTTTGGTTACAACAGTTTTTTTAATACCTTTTTCAGTTTTCTGGTATTCGTGGTTCACTCTCTCCCATTGATACCACTCAGTTTGTGACTCTGCTTTACCTCGCTCTAAACTGTAGTTCAATTTACATCCGCTACACTTTGGACAGTTACCCATCATACATTCTTCTGATTTTATATCACAGCACAATTCTTTCAAGATGTCGCTCATACTTGGATGAAAAAGCACTTTGTTTTTCTTTAATGCATACAACATCATTTCAGTGTTGTTGTGCTTTATGCATAAACAGGTTTCTCTGTTTTGAATGTTTGGGGTCAAAATATAAAAGGGTTTATATTTGTAAAATGTAGAAAAACTCCGTTTTCCTCCTTCTTCTCTGTATATTTTATATAAATTCAATAAAGTATCAGTTAGATAGCGTATTTGTTTTGTAGTTTTGTCAAGCGTCCGACATTCCCTTTCCCCGCTGTTATTCGAGTTACATCATCTCTGACAAAAAATCTCTCAATTTCTTTCTTAATACTGTCATCTCTCTGCCTCCTCTGAGTTAATCTTATTTTCCCCTGTAGTCCCAATATATTAGCAACGTAAGTTTTCTTTCTAGCAGCTTGTACTTCATCATTTATTACCATCTCTTTGAAAACTTTCTTGTTTTCTGTGTATTGGGGCATGTAATTAGCCAAGTGTGATGCAGTTAAACGCAAGGCAGACGCTGATCTAGACGTCGTCGGTATAGAATACTCTAATTCTTGTGCTTTATATTTTGCGATTAATTGTCTAATAACGGCCAACTGAAAATCGGCGATGGAATTATTATTAGTATGCAGTATTTTATATAATGCATGAGCATTTAACATGCATAAATCAATTAAATGCAAGCCTAGTTTTTTGTCCCATTGTCTATTTTTCCGTATGCACTGAACCGAATGTAATACCATAAGTTATAGTCAACCATAACTTCGGGCTTCATTTTAGGCAGTCCAGTTTCTCTATCATACTTAGTGGTAGGCCCGAATTCAGCTGTGTGAAAGGTAGACAACATGTGTATATCTCTTTTATCTTTATATTTTAATGCCATAAGTGGTTTTTTGTATCTTACATCAATTTCACCCTTTTTCAAAGATTTAAAATTTGTGACACCGGCTTTCTTTAAACGATCAATTCTAGCCGTACCGCATGCATATGTCTGTTGTTGGTACAAGTATTCGAACAATTTTGGACTCGAGTACCAGTTATCTGTGTACAAGCGTCTATGCGCATGCATTAGGTCTTACAGGGTTGTTACCACAGCGCCTATACTTAGGTATAAAAGTTAGCTGAATCCTCTATCTCGGTTCTAGATCCACAATAAATAATATAATCCATAATAAGTCCTGTTTTCACGTCGCACAAAATGAATAGTTTGATACCAAACCTGTTCCTTTTGTTAGGTATGTATTGCTTGATGGCAACATACTCTTTAAATGGCATTATACTCTCATCTATACAAAGGTCCTGGTGAGGTACATATGAATTTCTAAAAGTTGTAACAGCCACAGCCTATTTATGAGGGCACTCCGGGCATTTCGCCCTATCCTAAGCGGATTGTATTCTGATGGCTCTTCTGGGGGTATTTTGTCGCTGTCGGTATTGTGGGTATCAGATGGCCCAGTTAACACTGGGGCCGGCAATCCAGCACGATTGCAAATGTTGTGAAGCACGCAACTTGCTATCACAATCTTTGCAACCGTGACTGGATTGTAGTGTAGCACCCTATGCACCAACAAGCATCTGAATCGACCCTTAAGCAATTCTATTGCGCGCTCTACGTTGTTGCGGGCCGTACCGTGTAGCTTATTATAATGATCTTCAGGTGTTCGCTCTTCAGCATCTGATACAGGCGTCATCATAAAGAAACGCTGAGCGTATCCAGAATCACCTGTAATTCAGATAATTGTGTAAATAATTCTGCTGGCACTAAGTGGTAATTAAATAATTAGTTTATAGTTATCAAGCATACCTAGTAAGAATGTACTTTCATTTGACAACCCCTCTAGATGTTCCCTCAAATCCGAGTGTTGGAAAATGAAATTGTCATGAGATGCCCCACCACTTTATATTTTTCTATTAACTGCCTAATAACTCATAATTGAAAATCGGCCAAGCTTTTATTTGCATGAATTATTTTGAAGAAGGCATGAGCATTAAGCATACATAGATCAATAATATGCAGACCGAGCTTTTTATACCATATTTTAGATTTCCTTATACATTGAACTGAATGTAACAACTTGTCTGTATTATCAACTGTCCCCTTTTTTTATTGTAATCTATGATTATTTCCGGTTTCATTATAGGCAGCCCGCACAGTGTGACGGTTCGAGGAACTAGCTTGACAAAAGTCTTTTTATCGTTTTATCTTTCGTAAAACAGTTTGTAAAACATATTTTCATAACCTAAACTAGTTGTGCCCCGCGGTTTCACTCGCGTAATTCCCGATTTCCCGATCCCAAGGGAATTTCCGGATGAAAGGGATCTTATATGTTAATCCAGGTCTCCAGCTATCTGCATACCAATTTTCATCCAAAAAGGTCCAAGCCGTACAAGGATTTTCTTTAGAAATCGGTTATCTTTTTAATAAATAAAACACAATATGAAATAAAAAGACATATCTGTATTTATTATAATTAAAGATGAGTACACAAAAATTAATACTAAAACAAAAGTTTGAATTGTGTACTTTGGTAAATAGTATTCGGAAAAATGTGATGGAAAATACTAACGACGAAAATACAACCGTAATAAATTGGAAATAAAAAGAATGATCACAAAGATAACCCATTAAATGAACCTGATAATGTAGAAAATAGAAGTATACGAATCAGAAAAGTTTAATTAAACACTTGCATGTGATTTTGTTGTGCTGGGAAGTCTTTATAATTCCGTATTATCTGGGGTAGACAGTGATGAAATTAATCAGCATCAGAATCACTATAAATTCCATCACTCTCTTCACACTGTCTACATCAGATTCATGAGAATGTCCAAGACTTTCTAATGAAGCACCATTTTCGGTATCTGAAATTCTCATTTCCAAAATTTCACATACTTCAGGAGGAATTTCTTTACGTTTTGTATTTGGTGCAGCTCGTAAACTAGCTAAATAAGGATCTGATGTTATCAAAAGTCGATGCATCAAATCTTTGTTTGTATCTATTCTCGAAATTTTCCTCGTGAACAGCTCTCTGAATTTTTTGTTGTGTTTATTTCTGGCCTCTTGGGCCTCTTCAGAGAGCTGACCTACAGGAAGTAAACAATTTGAAATTATATCTTTGCCATGATATAATACACACACCGGCAAAATTAGAGGAACACAAAAAAAATACATTGTTTTTTGAGATTGAATGTCTATTATTTAATGATTTTGCTTCATTTGATTGTGTTCGTTTATTTTAAGCAATGAAAAAAACAAGGGTTTATTAAATTTAAAAAAAAAAAAAAAATTGCGCGTGTTGCCTCCACGCGCCCTTATAAGTGCTTGGATACGTCTAGCCATGCTTCTGATGACACCTTCAATCATTTCCTGAGGCAAAGTGTCCCATTCTTCAACCAGCGCCAATTTAAGGTCTTCAACATTCCTAGGGGCGGAATTTCTTGCACGAACCCTTCGTCCAATGATGTCCCAGACATGTTCTATCGGATTCATGTCCGGCGATCGTGCTGGCCAGTCCATCTGGGTTACACCAGTCTCATTTAACACGTTGACTGCCAGCCCGGTCACCGGTGACCGGACCCCGTCTTGTATCCACGCGCCGTGTTGGTCACCGGTGACCTCAACACAGACCTGTTTTTGGGCAGAATTATTACGCCGGTGGCCACGTTTATCGTACATTTAGTGTATGCAAGTGACCGGAGCGGCGCTGTAGACTGTTACTACAGCGTGGTTTCGGCGTGTTTATGAAATTGTGTGAAATGTGGGACAAATATGAAGAAAGTGAGTGAAAAAACATAACCGTCATAAAAATCAAGGATTTATTTTTCTCAATGTTTGAAATATAAGTAAAACACAAGTAATTAGGCATTCTAAAATACAAATTAAACGAAGCGATGGAACTTATTGAAACAAGTTAAACAAAAATATGGTTCATTTGGACATTCTTTACAAAACGTTGCTACTTTCTTTGTTTTATTTTTGGCTGATTTTGAACCGTACATTGCCTTGCCACACAGTTTTTGTAACATTCTGAACAAAATCGTCTAGTGTTTCTTACGTTACCCTCCTTTTTCAATAATTGATGTTTCAGTCTTTTTGGTCTATCTATTCTTTCAGGTTCTGCGTCCTTTCCTGCATCAACTAAATACTCCACTAACTCTCTTCTAAACTGTACTATACTTTCACTTTTTTTTTTATTTTCGTTATACATAATCCATGCATTAACAATAGCTGTATTCAATATAAGTTCTATTCCTAATTTTTTATACCATTTAACCGTTTTACGTAGTGGCGAGGAATATGCGGCCATTTGATCGCTCATATCAACTGCGCTTTTTGTTTTGTTGTAGGCTAAAACCATTCTTGGTTTGCGAATTACTTTACCCTTTTTAGTTATTTTAGAAAATCCTTTAGAATGTTTCGTGGATAACATCAGCACATCTCTTTTGTCCTTCCACTTTAATACGCATATTCCTCGTTCATTCTCCCTAGCTATTACTTCGCCAGGTTTTAATTTGGAGTCTACTACCGCTTTTGGCAAACCTCTTCTATTTTTCCTCAGAGTACCCACCAAATGGGTGTCCTTATCAAGTAGTTCATTGGCCAGCTCCAAGCTTGTATACCAATTGTCTGTTGCAAGTGTGTGACCACAGCCCAGTATGTGCTCACAAAGAGACATTACCACTCTTGTGGGTGTGGTATTCACTACTTCATTATTTTTGCCAGCGTATAGTTCCAATTTGCATGTATATCCTGGTAATGTACAGAGTTTGAATAACTTCATACCATATTTGTGCCTCTTGCTTTTGTTATATTGTCTAAAAATTATGCGACCTCTGAAAGGCACTTGGCTTTCATCAATACAGATATCTTCCTTAGGTGCATATACACCGTGAAATTTAAATGGTTGTTTTCCCGCAGCGAAATGGTTTTGTCTATGTAATACAATCGTTTCGTAGTTATATAAAATATTAGAAACAAAAACTGGCTTATTTAACATTGTGAAAAACTAAACTCGAAAGCGATCACGAACCAATTGTAACACCTCCCGATACCTACGGCCGAACGACAGAGTCACCGTCGAAAGGATTAGGTTAGAAGGCGGCTCCGTTTCATAATGTTACGCGCGGGCTAGATTATGCCTTATAACTACACGCGAGAGCTTATTTTACTTTAAACATTTAATAAATCTGTCTTTGCTTTGTCGGCTTAACGGATGGATTCATGTATTTTTGCGTGCAAACTATTATGCCGTATCAACACGTGCGAGAGCTTATTTTGGTTTGACCATTTATGCATCGCTTTCCTTTGACGGCGCGTGCGACGCCAGTAGTACCTACAATTCATGTTACGTCTAGTGTTACTAGGTATTAAAGGCCGCGGGGCCGTTGACCAACGTGCTTTTCAATCAGCTGTTATCCAACATGTTATTCAAATTTTCCCTTCAAACTTTTATGGGCTTAGGACCGTCATAAATTCTTTTTTATCTGCAATTGATTGCACACAAAATTAAATTAAAAACACTAAGAAAAATTAACCAAGAAAACGAATTTTCTGAATTAGATACCTAAAAAAGTATTTGAGGCTATTTACAAAATTTGAATCAACTTATTTACAATAATTTTAATCAGCTAAACTACTACTATTTACAAAAGTACGAGTAGGTACTTACACTTCCCGATAACGGAGTAATTGTTCGAAGTGTAAGCCATTCCGTTGTACACACAATCGCGCACGTTTTATTTGGTTTTCTTTTAATTTAAATAAGGTGTCTCTGTCACGACGTACGATATCAAAAGCGTCCACTATCGCAGTTACTAACGCGCCGCGACTTTCGTGTTCCTCACGATCATGAAGCTATTTGCTTCATGCTCACGATACACTAGGCGCCACGAGTAAAAGTCTAACGGAGTTAGGTCCGGGCTTCTTGGTGGCCAAGGCACTGGCCCGCCGCGTCCGATCCAGCGCTGGGGAAACACCAAGTTCAAGTGCAAAATAACGGCCGGTCGTCCTCTGCCCTGTGCATGGAACTGTCCATGATCTAGTAGCCGCTGTGTCGCCGCTACGGTCGTCTGTGGCGACGGGACTTGGGGGTTCAGAACCCCGAGAAGACGGAGCGACTCCAAGTGTTGCCGCTCTGCGTAAAGTCGCCGGGCAGCATGGGAGTCATAATCAGCCCTAGCATACAGCTGCACCATAGCGACGTACTCCACATTGTTGTAATTGTAATGTCGATCCATTGCAGTTTACAGTGATGACGCGTGCTGCGCGTACGACATTCGCGGGAAAACTAAGTAGGTCAGGGACACAGCCGCGCGTGCCGCACGGGTAAAATAGGCGCTGGCGGCTTCGTTTGATAATGTTGCGCGCAGGCTAATTTATGTCGTATCACTACTAGCGAGAGCTAATTTTACTTTGAACATTTCTAAATCGGTCTTTTCTTTGTCGGTTTCGCGGTGATTTTTTGTATTGTTCCGTGCAAACTATTTTATGCCGTATCACTACGTGCGAGAGTTTATTTTGGCTTGAACATTATTTTGTGCATCAGTTTTCTTTGTAGGTGGTGACGCGAGTAGCACCTAACTACCTAGTACCTACAAGTTACGTCTAGTGTTACTATTGTTACTCACTTTTTCGAGTTGATGAATATTTTTTTAATTATTTTAAAACAGAAACATCGTTATTTATTTACTTTAACTCTATGCTTCGAAAGTACTCCTTAAGGCAAGTCGTTCTGCCGCGGGAAAACAACCAATTAAATTTCACCGTGTATATTTTTAAAAGTTTTGTTTAAACTATCTAAAAGAGGTCGTATTTTGTAAATTCTGTCAGACACATCAGCCGTATCATTATTCGTAAAGTGCAGTTTCTGCAATAGTAATTCAAATCTGTTTCGGCTCATAACAGATGCAGCAAAGGTTTGCCCAAAAACCCTGTCGGTGCTCCAATAAAGGTTTATTTTAGGTAGTTTAACTAGTCCCATATATAAGATTAATCCGAAGAACCGTTTTATCTCAACTTTTGTGGTTGGTTTCCAGTTATTTGAGCGAGACGAAGGCTTTGCACTAGGTCCTTGTTGCTCTGCAAACAAATTGGTTTGAATAGCAATTTCTTCGAAAATTTCATCCGGTACCATCAAGCTAAAATATTCTCCTGGAGCAGCATTTCGAAGTTGCGAAGCAAATGGTTGTCTCATACCTGAAAATGAAACAAAGATACACCTTATCATACGATTTAACATACAAATATTAATATAGAAACTTTACCGACCGACCGAACAACCCGACCGATTTATATGTATAAAATATACAAATACAAAAAATAACCTAGGAATCAAACCCGGTAGCGCTCATAGATCTGTATAGCGTCTATTACTATTTTAAAATCGTAAAAGGCAAAACTTTGTTACTAACATCTTGAAAATGGTAGAACGGATTTTGATGTTTGACACAGCAATATGTTACCTATAGTCTAAAGTAGAACAAACAAAAAACAAAACAAAACAAACAATAAAATAATATAATATTATACCAGTTAGTTCTGTAAACGCTATAACAGATGGTTGATGTCCTTTTGGTTGAAGCCATTTTTGTGACGTACTCGCTGATAATCTATCAATATTTTCATTAACAAATTTTTCCACGTCATCAATTTCACTCTCAGATTCACTAGGAATAACCATACGTTTGCGTTTTCGGTTTTTTGGAGGATAGATATTATAATCTTCAATCTCTGATTCTTCATTTTCACTCAACACATTTTTTCTAGCAATTTCATCAAAAATACTAGCTTCCAGTAAGTCAATGTCGCGCAAATCATCTAATGAAATATCTATAAAATTCACATCGAAATCTTTACTATTCTCCATGTTGTAATCACCCAATTTTACAAATTAAAAAGCACGAGCGTCCGTCACGGGTGAACCGTCCAAGCGCTAACAGACGACTGCGGGTGACCGGAGAAGTGCCCGCCCCGGCGCCCCGTAACGGAAATTCACATTTTTACTATCAAGGCGCCACGTAGGTCACCGGTGGCCTCATGCGGTTTTTTCGAAATAATTATGAAACGCAGCTTCTGATCGAATCCAAAATTAGATATATTTTAAAATATTGATATTGCCCACCTATTTTCATCAAAAAGTTTTTTACTGATTTTTCTCATTTACACTACGGCAGTCAACGTGTTAACATGTGAGCTCTTATACGATATAAAGATCTTCCACAGTACACACATACATTTTCATGACCAACACGAGGTGATCCACTTGTTCCAGGCACTTCATTTAGTAACAACCAACACTCATGGCAAACCACACTGTCGCTTGGTATCTGTGGGTATAATGTAAGGATTAGTATTAATATTTCTCGTGATCTAAGTTAATGTGTAAGTACAGCATTTTACTCGTACATGATCGAAATACTTACGTCTGGCAGAGAATTTCGCCGCTGGATTTCATCTCGGCTGTTTACAGACAAATACTCTGTCGAGTGTCTTCTAATTCGAGTGACATTCAGGCCACAATTGATACATCGCAGCATGGTTCCAAATCCGTGAGAATAAGCCGGGTCAACAAGAATAACAGGTTCAGGTCCAAGTTAAAAGCAGAGTCAACGAGTAAAACAGATTCGGGTCCAAGTTCAAAGCCGGGTCAGCAATTAAGCAGTTTCAGATTCAAGTTCGAAGCCGGGTCAATAGGTAAATGAAATAAAAACGAAAAACAACGAAGCGAACGAAATAAACCGCAATTGAATAATGACAATGACAATTAAACAAGTGTTGCCACTATTGAATGTAATATTGTTTCCATTCGATTAATATCGATGGTTAAAAAATAATCGATATTTTTTTTTTGTATATGTAGGTACTATTGTATCTTACAATAATAAACAAAATCACCATCGGTCACAAAAAACAAACAACACTTTTTACCGTTCAAACTTCAAGTACCCACTTGACCTTGAAACGCGCTCTCGAAACACTTATTATTTGTCGACAAATGTCTTGCAAATTATGTTTTATGCCTTTATCGTTCTATATTCTTACGCTCTGTTCAAGTATAAAAAGGATAAATATAGTTTTGATCGACATTTGTTTACATTTAAAACGCCCAAACGTCCATCGACTCGAGAAGTCGATTGACGTTTGAGCGGCCAATTGATTATTCATTTTATCCTTTATTTTATCTTTTTGCTGGCAATTTTTTTTTTAAATGGCGTATTTTTGATGCAATAATCGTTGATCGACTTTACAAAAATTAATCGTAACGGTGTGCTTTTTTTAGTCTTATTAATAATTGATAATTTAAAATATAAATAACTATTATAATGAATTGATTGGCGGTGACAAGCCGTATTTTGGCATTCTCCTTTAAGAGAAGAGACTGAAACTATTCGGAAATTTGAAACAATTTGTGGGTTTCCCCATATTACCGGTGCAATAGATTGCACGCATATTAAAATAAGAAAAGTTGGAGGAGATGCTGGTCAGTACTATGTAAACCGTAAAGGACACTATTCTATTAATACTCAAATGGTGTGTAATGCAGATTTGAAGATCTGTGATATAGTTTGCCATTGGAGGGGTATTACTCATGATGCAAGAATATGGCGTGAGAGTTCCATTAAAAGGAGATTTGAAGAACAAGAATTTAAAGGAAAACTTATAGGCGATGGTGGATACCCTTGTACCCCATATTTACTGACTCCAGTACTGAGACCCCGCAACGAAGCAGAACGGCGGTACAACTATAGCCACATTCGCACCAGGAATGTACAGCTTGGCAAAAAAGAGTGTGGAATAAATGAGGGCGCTACTACTTTTCATATAGCCACCCCATATACAGGGTGACTGGAAAATAGTGGCGGAGCCGTTAAGGGGTGGTAGTCTAGGGTTATTCTGACAGATATCTTTAGAAGACCTACCGTCCTTACTTAATCCTTTCCAAGATATTCCTACTTAAAGAGTGTAACCCAAAAATTCGTACAAAAAATTTTCAAATAGTAATAAATTCTAAAAAAAAAGTGATATTGGCCTACTTTTTTTTGTTTTGCAACAAAGATATTCTAAATAAGTAATATATATTGTTAAATTTCCGCGACTGTCATTATTTTATGCAAAAACTGCTAAACAAAAACGGAAAATGTAAAGAAAATACTTTCATGGCTGATAAAACATTAATTTTCTTTAAAAAGTCACCCTTTATTATTACGTACAAAATAATTAAAAAACTTCTACGTTTCGTTCCCTTTCAAATGAGATATTAAAATCCAAAATCGGTTAAGGAACCATCAAGATAAAACTAATAATAAAAATGAAAGAAAAAACCAAACTACTGAAGAATAAAAATTTATTGAATAAAAAACTGTCTACAGTTCATTTTCGAAGTGCCCACCATTATTTCTAATACAAGCTCGTGCTCTTCTTACGACACCCGTTTTTACGACCCTTGAGTCTGTAAGCTCCCTTTGTATTTCCTGCGCTGCGTTGATTATTCTGTTGCGCAAGTCTTCAACGTTTGGTACAGGGACGTCAGTGGCATAAACCAAAGTTTTCATTCGACCCCACACGAAGAAGTCCATGGGTGTGAGGTCGGGGCTACGTGCCTGCCATGGTATTGGACCACCTCTACCTATCCATCGGTCGGGGAAGTGTTGGTCTAGCCAACTTCTCACAGCTAGCCTAAAATGCGCCGGACAGCCATCATGCATGAATATCATGTTTTGCCTCGTTTGTAGCGGCACATCTCCCATTAATTCAAAAAATACATTCCTCAGAAAATTTTCATATTCAACCCCATCGAGGTTTTGCGGTAGGAAATGTGGTCCAATCAAGCTGTTATTAATTATACCCATCCACACATTTAAATTAAACCTTCTCTGTGAACCTTTTTGTCTTTTCAGGTGTGGATTACCCATGGCTCGTTCACTCCAGCAATGAGCATTATGGTAATTCGTAATACCGTCCTTATCAAACTTGGACTCGTCAGTCCATAAAATTCTTCTGAGATAATTTCTATCTTCAACGTCCGCATTTATTAAAAATCTGCAAAACTGCATTCTTCTTAAAGGGTCCCCTTCTTCTATGGCCTGAACAGGTGTGTAATGGTAAGGATGGAGGTCATTTTCGTGAAGAGTGTACCACACCTTCCATTGAGAGCGTCCCATACGGCGAGCTATCATTCGGGTAGACAGCGTTGGGTCTCTTTGGAAATAATTTAAAATTTCCTCTTCGTCATCCCCGACATCCAGTCGAGGTCTACCTGCGTCACCTAAAAACAAAAAAGTTTTTTTAATTAAGTGTTACTACCATGGCTATTGTTTAGGTTGGTGTGGCTCCGTGCAAAGACCCACGTCGGTTGGACCATAACATAAATCACTTCTGTAATTTTAAATAAAATGTAGGAATGCGTCCGTCGACATAGTGCAATGAGCGTCAACAATGACCGCACAATAAAAATTCTTACGATAAGAAGCTTTACCAAAATCCATCGACTTCGACAAAAATAGTAAACAATAATAGCGCGCTGCACTGCAACTTGGTGACGTCACCCATAAGACGCGTAAGTGCGAGAGAGGAAGTGATATCCGTTATCTTGTATGATTTATGGCACCCATCTCTGCGAGTCTTGGCACGGACTAATTTGGACAGTGACATTTGTTTTGCAATCTTACAATTTAAAGGGCACGATAATAAGAGTGATAGGAAAGGTTGATTTTTATAGCTGGACAATTATCGAAAGCGCTAGAACAAAACATTTTTATAGCGCATGTATGGAAACTAGCGGCAGCGCAGTAATGTAGAGCGGCCTGTACAGGAAGGAACTACATTTTGTATGGCGAAATCTCTGGTTTGAACATGCTTTAATAATAATAACTTTCTCTTACCTTGGTATCTTACGACGGTTCCGCGCTCTCGCACCCGCCGGAAGGTTCGGGAGAATACGCGGGCATCAGGCAGTCGACGATTAGGGAATACTTCGCCATATTCACGACGAGCTTGTTCAGCGTTTCCTCTGGCAGCTCCGTAATAAAAAAGAATATCTGCGTATTCTTCGTTACTAAACGATGTTCTTCCTGCCATTATTGGTCCGATAAACCACACAGCCAAATCGAAAGGAGTCACAGAAAACAGGGCACAGTCCAAGTTGTCGGGAAGAGAATCAAATACAAAAGTCCAGGAAAATGCCAAGTCGTTAGAAAAATCAAAACTGAGAGAAAGTAAGCACATCCGAACACAGTAAACCGTAAGAGCGGACTGAGCAAGAAGGAGGGGCAAGCTCGACTCGTGCGCGTCGACCGAGTCCTTTGTTCTCGGAACAAAGGGCTCTACGGGTTTTTTTCCATTGACCATATCTTCATAGTTCCTAAACCGATTTTGGACTTTAATATCTCATTCGAAAGGGAACGAAATGTAGAAGTTTTTTAATTATTTTGTACGTAATAATAAAGGGTGACTTTTTAAAGAAAATTGATGTTTTATCAGCCATCAAAGTATTTTTTTTACATTTTCCGTTTTTGTTTAGCAGTTTTTGCATAAAATAATGACAGTCGCGGAAATTTAACAATTAATATTACTTATTTAGAATATCTTTGTTGCAAAACAAAAAAAAGTAGGCCAAAATCACTTTTTTTTAGAATTTATTACTATTTGAAAAAATTTTGTACGAATTTTTGGGTTACACTCTTTAAGTAGGAATATCTTGGAAAGGATTAAGTAAGGACGGTAGGTCTCCTAAAGATATCTGTCGGAATAACCCTAGACTACCACCCCTTAACGGCTCCGCCACTATTTTCCAGTCACCCTGTATATGACTCAACTGATCTTGATACGTTGATTTTTTTTAGATTTGTTAAAATTACTAGATTTGTTAAAGTTAGCCTTCCTTGATAAATGGACTATCCAACACTAGAATTTTTCAATTCGGACCAGTAGTTTCAGAGATTAGCGGGTTCAAACAAACAAACTCTTCAGCTTTATATTATTGTATATATATAATATATACAGGGTGACTTGTAATTAGAGCACAACCTTGTAAGGGGATATAGTACAGGTCATTTGCAACAACTTTTGTAGGAACACTCATATGCAAAAGTGCACCAACATTGAGTTATAATTTTTTTCGTGTTATTTTGAAAAACTCTTATGGGGTAACCTTAAAAAATTAATAAATAAAAAACTTGACATAATTTTGTTAAATTTCTTTTTATTATTTAGTCTATAACGTTCCAGTTACATGTCAGCATCATCAAATGTACATTATTGACATTATTCTAGACACAGTGCTCCAAAATCCAAAAACCTTCAACAAATTTTACTGGCATTATTACACAAAACAGCCTGTTAAAAAAAACTCACTATGGCACTTGCTCTGCGTATTATTAAAAAAACATCTACATTTCATAAGCTTTCAAATGAGGTGTAAAAGTCTAACATAGCTAGTTTAACATTAAAGATATTAGCCAAAGAATAGAACAGGCTGGAATATCGAAAGTTTCGCAAATTAATGGCCATAATGTTTAAAACACAATAAATACAAATTTAAGTAGAATGTGATCCACGCACTTAGTGGTGACAATTTTACAACACATTTTAACTTGATTTTAATTTTAAAATTTTTAGGGTAGCTGGTCCTTACTTCAAACTTCTCTTATTAAAAGAGACAAAAAGATCTAAAATTAGGAAATTTTAAAAGTGTGTTGTAGAATTGACGTTCTCTAGTCATCCTCAGTCATTCACTTAAATCTCATTTTCGAAATGACTCCCACCGTTACGCACGCAAATTCGCATCCTTTTCCTCAATTCGCTTTTCACCACCGCAGTGCTGAGATTTGCTCGAATTTGGTCAGCTCCCAAAATGATTCGCCGTCTTAACTCGTCAATATCTGGGACAGGCTGATTATCGACATAAACCAACGTTTTCATATGTCCCCAGATGTAATAGTCCATTGGCGTCAGATCTGGGCTTCTTGCTGGCCAAGGTATGGGCCCTCCTCTACCGATCCAATTATTGGTATAATTTTCGTCTAGCCAGTCTCTGATTTGTCATCTGTAGTGAGCTGGACACCCGTCGTGTTGAAACCTGATAGCACGCAAGGTGGCTAAAGGTATGTCCTCCAGTAATTCAGGTAAAACATTTCTTAAAAAGTGTTCATAATATTCACCGTTTAAGTTGTCTGGCAGAAAAAAGGGCCCAATCAAATTATTGTTAATAATTCCCATCCACACATTTAGTGAAAATCTTCGTTGCGATCCTTTCGGTCGTTTTTTTTTTGGATTTCCCACCGCCTTTTCTTCCCAGAAATGAGTGTTATGGTAATTTGTGATTCCATCTTTGTCAAATTTTGATTCGTCGGTCCACAAAATTTGTTTTAAATAATTTGGGTCCTCTATGTCGCAGTTTAGCAGATATCTGCAAAATTGGACCCTTGCAACAGGATCACGGTCTTCCAGGACTTGCACTGGAGTGTAGTGATATGGATGACGCCCAGATTCATGGACCACTTTCCACACTTTATACTGTGATATTCCAAGTAAATTGGCCACTTGTCTTGTAGAGATGTTAGGTTCCCGTTGAAAATGACGTAGGATTTCTTCTTCATCATCAGCACGGTATATTCGAGGTCTGCCCGCATCGCCTGATAAAAAAAACTAATTTAAATAATCAATTGCGGTAAACAATAGGGGTAATAAACCAAAGCCCATTCAGTTTTAAAGGAGCCATTTCGGCCAAGAAGCCATTTTGACTGAAATACAATGATAAAATTTATTTATTTAATTGTTCTAAAATAATAAATAAAAATACGTGGTTTTATAATTATTTTGTAAAAATTAATAATTATTAAAAATGAAGGAAGATAACATAGGGAAAGTATCTGTACGTACCGCACCTGCTTTGCAAGTGTTTACAAAGAATTCACCCGCCACAATTTAATACTATTGTTATTGGTAATGAAATGACGGTCTAAGTGGAAACACGCAGCTAATACTGAATGCACTTACAATTTTTTAAAAATGATAACCCAAGTCAGGCCTTTGTTTGCTTACGAAGTTAAATTGCAATAACAAAAACATTTCGGAGAAAACTATCTTTTTTTTTTCCGGTACTACGTAAGTAGGTACAGCCAGAAGCAAATCACGATTGACAGTTGAACTGTGTTTAACTCTCTAAGAAGGTACAAAATCTAAAGTGCTTAAGCAGCTGTTGGCTGTAAACTTGCAATTTAATCGCAATTATTTATTAAATTACATTTTTTATTACATACCTTGACGTCTTTGAAAGCGTCCAGTCTCCCGGGCTCGTCGATAAACTCGGGAAAACACGCCTACATCAGGTAAACGGCGATTGGGGTATCTCTGTTGATATTCGCGCTGGGCAGCTAAAGCATTGCCTCTAGCTACGCCGTAAGTGTACAGAATATCGGCATATTCTTCATTCGTAAAATTTGCCCGTTGTCTTTGAGCCATAGTCCTTGATACGCGCCAAAACCACAGATGAGCATAACACACGGAAACCAGTTGAAAAGCCAAGTCATCAGGAGAGCAATCAATCACAAAAACAGTCACAAGCCGGGTCGTCAGAGATAAAACAAAACTGCAGAGCACACACAAAAGCATCCGATCGCAACGAATCACAAGGACGGACTAACCTAAACAACACAAAAGAGATTAAACAATGACCGGCTGTTTTTACCTGCTTAGTAGAAACAGACCTTTTTTTGGCCGTGCGCCTTTGTTATGCGAATATCTTCCCTATTGGACTAGCTATGTTAGGGTTTTATATCTCATTTGAAAGCTTATGAAATGTAGATGTTTTTTTAATAATACGCAGAGTAAGTGTCATAGTGATTTTTTTTTAAACAGGCTGTTTTGTGTAATAATGCCAGTAAAATTTGTTTAAGTTTTTTGGATTTTGGAGCACTGTGTCTAAAATAATGTCAATAATGTACATTTGATGATGCTGACATGTAACTGGAACGTTATAGACTAAATAATAAAAAGAAAATTAACAAAATTATGTCAAGTTTTTTATTTATTAATTTTTTAAGGTTACCCCATAAGAGTTTTTCAAAATAACACGAAAAAAATTATAACTCAATGTTGGTGCACTTTTGCATATGAGTGTTCCTACAAAAGTTGTTGCAAATGACCTGTACTATATCCCCTTACAAGGTTGTGCTCTAATTACAAGTCACCCTGTATAAGTATAGATATAGATTTCTTATGTGTGAACAACAGATCATAGGGTCAGTGGGTATCCTTAAGGGCGGAAGATAATAAACTGCCTGTATATCTATTAAGTATTACTCAACTGAAAAACGAGTGCAAGTTTAATTAAAATATGTTAAGTAGTTTTAAAGATAGGGAGTGAGAAAGGAGTTGCGTTTAAAGAAAACTAATAAATAGTAGGAATCATTTTATATTGAAATCCACCAATGTAAAATTCAGTCATTCAATCAGAGTCAAATTCTTCGTCCAAATATTCGACTCCCGAAAAATCTGCCTGTTGGCCTGAGGTTCCTGCAAACTTCATTATCATCATAATCAGACTCTGATGTGTCATCGCTGCTATCATCTCTGAGATTTATAACCAATTTTTCGATATCCGTATACAATGTTCTACCTCTCTCATAGTATGCCTTTTCGATTTTCATTACATGTCTGCATGAATTTTTCCAATTTTCCACTGTTATGCTTTCGAATGCTTGCTCAGCCGCTGCCTGCAAAATATACCAATTACAAATATTAAGATTCATATAAGTGGCATATAATTAAAATAACAAGAGAACTTAAATCCGAGTATGACCAGCGTACCTTTATATTAGTGGAACAAACATTATTTGAGGCGATTTTGTGCTTAGCAATTCCCCAAATTAGTTCAATGGGGTTAAGGTCACAGTGGTATGGTGGTAGCCGCACCACTGTGTGACCATTCTCTCCCAAAATCTCATCAATTTCATAAATCGGTTCTGGTTTATTTTGTTTCACTAGTGTCAATAGTTCTGGCTTGCGCATTGAGTCTTCAAAATTGATATTTTTTTCAATCAGCCACAGTTTTATATCGGCAACCTTTGTTGCACTTGTTGGCGCTTTGTTTAAAACTACCGAATGATAGGGCGCATTATCCATAACTATAATAGATGCTTCCGTTATATTAGGAATTAATTTTTCCTTAACCCATTTTGTGAAGTTACTTTTGTTCATTTCAGAATGGTAATCCTCATTTTGGTTACTTCCGCAAAAAATAAGCAAGGCATTCGGTACGAATCCTTTTTCACTGCCAGCATGTACGATTATGTACCTTTTGCCTTTAGACACATTTGTTTTTACTCCGCTTATGTCAACTGATTGCCAACACTTTTTCAGTTTGTACGAAGAATGTACATAGCTTTCATCTAAATAAATAATATTTTTCTGTAGTTCCACAGGTAAATTTCTGTTATCCATAATAACTTTCAGGTATTTTTCCCGTTTCACTGCAATATTTGTTTTCTCCATTAATGCAGATCTATCAGACTGGCATTTCTTGTATGAAAATCCAAGGGCCAGTAGTAATTTCCGCAAATGTTCTCGACTTCCGTTAAAGCCTAGGTCTTCTCTTATCACAGGAAGCAGATTTCGAAGAGTGGGCACCTAAAAACAATAAATTATTATAATTTATGAATAGCTTTTTTCAGCAACTTAACTCGCATGTGAAACAAAATTATTTATTAAATCGCATATTATAGTTATATGTAGTTGACTAATGAACTACTATTTTGTAGGCACACTAGCTTTAAATGATAGAGAAATGAACAAAGTGTAGATACTCGCCTGTTTTCTAACGGTGTAGAAGAAATGGACAGTTTGTCTTATGGCACACAAATCAAAATTGTCCAAATCTTTCCTTGGACGACCCTTTCGGTGTTTTCCTGGTGTAGAAAATAATCCATCATTTTTTTTACCTTCCTTTTCAATATTCCTTACTGTGTTGATACTAACACCTAAAATAAATAACAAAATTCACATATTAAACATTTAATATACCAAGAAAAAATATAAAAGATCAATCATAATTAATCCTTGTATACGCGTCGTGCAAATTCTGTAAACATAACCTCAAAAATGTACCTTAGAATAATCAATTTATACTCATTATAATTGGCGATTCTGATCCATTTTCATTAAAGGACAATAAGAACACATATTTTTACACTTAAAAACGAATTTCATACGGATAAATACCTGTCAATTCAGCAGTTCGCCGATAAACATCACCGAGTTCTGACAAAATTTGTCCAGCCTCATTTTCAGCCAGACAACACAAGAAAACTTTATAAATTACTGCTCTAGCACTACTTTGAATAGTCTTGTTCATTTTTAAAATAGTTAATTAAGTAAATAATGGAATAAACTTAAATAACGTAGCGAAAACAATAAATCCGAGTACCAGATGACATATAAGCTACTAGAACTTGACAGCTTTGCGGTGTTGCTATTACAGAAGATATTTTAGTACCACCTGTCACCACTACAAACTCTTTTTTGCCAAGCTGTAATTGAGAGATGTTTTGGTGTACTTAAGGCAAGGTTTCGGATACTTCTGGAAATAATAAGAGGGTCTTTCAATACGATTAAAACGACAATTGTTGCATGTGCAGTATTGCACAATTTAGCAATCGAATTTGATAACACTTTAAGTTATGAAACCCCTCACACAGACAGTGATGAAGACACTGAGGCCATTGAACAGGACTCTAATAATTTGACACACATAACCAGAAACATTTTTATTCAAAATTTCTTTTAAAATACAAATACACAGTTTTATTTAAACATTTGTTAACTTTTTTTCCCAATATTTCTGTTCCAGATCCAAACTTGCCATTCTTTTCTTATGCAATTCATCCTCCCGTTGTTCTTTATTTTCTTTGCACTTTTTTGTGAGTAAAAATAATTGTTCCTCATAATTATCAGCAATCTGAAAAAGAAACAATAAGATGTATATACATAAACACAAGAAATATGAAAAAATTCATGCAACCATCAGGCATAACCATAAGTACTGTGATTAAGATGTTACCTTGTTATTTTGTTTAGGTTTGTGTTTAGGCTTATATAATTCCCTTTTTATTGTGTGTTTCTTTACTTTTGTTGCTGCTAGTGGTGTTAACAAAATTGGATTTTCTTCCACATCAGGAGGATTTGATAACTGAAAAAGGAGAGCATATTAATGAATATTTTATTATAATGATTTCATTCAGTTGATAGTTGGATTACAGTACCTGAGTTGATTCCTCAGAATCTACAATAATTGCTATTTCTGTGGTGGCTAACCCAGATTCTGACTTCATCTTTTCAGTTGCTGTTGACTGCGACTGCAATAGACAATTATTATAATGTATAAATAAATAAATCATACTATGCGACAATATGAAATCAAACTATACATGCATACCTATTTTATGATTTATTATACATAATAATTGATCACACTATATGAAATCAAACTATACATGCATACCTGTTTTATTGTTTCTATAAATATGCTATCACTATCAAAAACATTACTGTCAATCACAAACTCATTGGGCAATGACTGAATTAGTTCGAGATCTTCTTGTGGCGGACTTGGTAGTGGAGGTCCTCCACCCGTCATCTGCCTGGCCCGCCTATACTCAGACTCTCTACTTTTAACTTGGCCTTTTGTATTGCGCCACTGGGTGACAATTTGTGTCATATCCCTTGGTTTTTGATTAAGGCTATTAAAACTGAAAAAGGTTAACATTTATAAACATGAGTGCTTTCCACTTTGGTAGTATAGATAATGAAAGAAATGAAAGAATTAAAATAAAACAATGCTACCTAGACAATATCTCTTGCCAAGCAGCTTTTTTTTCTGTGCATTCGTATTTGTAGTACAGTCTTTTTTCTCTACAATATCTATTTTATCCATGATAAGTTGTCTTAAGAGTCTCTGCAAGAAATTAACAAAGTTCAGAGTTAGTACAATTTGGACAGGTATTTTGGTGCAACAAGATAGATACAGCACAAGTAACAATAAATTTAATATGATAATAACCTTTTCTTCTTCATCCCAGTTTGAAGATCGGGCCCTTTTCTTGGCGGATTTCACTTCCATTATATTACTAATATAAATCGAACACAACAAAAACACCACACCACTGTGTTTATACAACAACAAAAAAATACCACTCTTTTGACAATATTTGACACAATTTAGAATTTTGACGTTTTGATTTTTTAATTTCTCTTTGGATAACAGGTATTTTACCATCACAATGCAGCTTTACGTTTGGTATTGGCAGCGTAAAAAATAAAAACGTTAATTAACCATTGCTTAGTTAAGTGACGTGTAAACAGTGTTTATAAGTAAGAAATAGTTAATTGATAATTAAGGAGTTAATGAGTTATTAGTTAATTAGTTGCTTAGCTGTTGATTAGTGGATTTTTATAAGTAAGGCCGTTAAATATAAACTATTTTAAAGTACAATTACACTCTAGGCTTGGGTCCAATACACTTCCCCGCTATGTGGCAGCCATTTTGTTTTTTTTGTTGAAATATGCTCTATGCGAGTACAAAAAACATCGTAAATCTCAAAGTTTTAGTCATACTGAGATAAAAATAGGCTTATTCGAAAGGCAATAATATTGTCTACCGTCTGCATTACAAAGCAATGTGTTCACAATTCCATAACTTTTGAAAAAAAATGTGAAAGTCGAAAAAAAAAACAAAAAATTATGCAATTCAACCAATAATTGGTAATTACTACAAAAACAACCCCGAGAACTTTTTTATTTTTTTTACTAGATCGACAGTTTTTGAGCTAAGCTACAATGCAACATAAAATTCACAACTGTATGTTTAATACTTTAAGAGTTATTGTTGTTTGAACATAGCGTATGCGCAAGCACAAAAGGCCTTTGTCGGAACCCTAAACAGGAAATCATTAAAAAAACATAACATTCATATTGAATTTTATTTAATGTTTTTTCTAATATTAAATGACGATTAAAATATTTAAAGCAGTTGCTCAAAGTGGCCACCTCCAGCTTGTAGACACACTACGCCTCTCTGTGCCACCTGGGTTGATGAACGCCTAATTAAATCCAAATCGGATCTAATTTCTTCGGCGGCTGCCATAATTTTTGCGACGAGTTCTTCCCTGGTATTTGGAACTGTAGCGTATACTTTTTGTTTCATATGACCCCACAAAAAATAATCCAAGGGTGTCAAATCGGGTGAGCGAGGCGGCCACTCTACTACACCACCACGACCGATCCACGGCAATAGATTATTATTTAAATATTCTCTCACTGCTCGAGAAAAATGCGCGGGTGCACCATCGAGCTGAAACCACATACGCCGACGGTATGATAGAGGTAGGTCCATGAGGCTGTCCGCAAACTGTGTCTCTAAGAATTCTAAAAACCTAGCGCCGTTTAATGTAGGTGGCAATTCCAATGGCCCTATCAGTCTATCGTTGATTATTAATTCATGTTGAAATGAGCTTGGGCGCACCGCCCTTGGATTTGCGGAGCACCAGAGATGGTCGTTTCTGTGGTTTGTAATCCCAGCTCTTGTAAATTTGGCTTCATCAGTCCACAGTATTCTTTAAAAAAAATTACGGTTCTGTCTCAAATTTCTATTTATCCACGAACAAAACACAGATCTCGCAGCAAGATCTGGTTCGATCACGTCTTGAACCCGTCGAAAATGATAAGGGTGTAACCCTTCTCTTTTCAAAATTCTCCATACATGCCACTTAGACATTTGAAGTTGCACTGAAATCCGTCTAACGCTTAGTCTAGGATCATTGGTTATTAGTCTAAGCACTTCTTCTTCATCTTCGGGCGATACCAAGCGATCGCGTTCATTAACAGCTCTTTGAATACCTCTTTCCGCTAATCTTGAATGCACGTCGATAAAAGTTTGGCGACTCGGTGTAGGCCTGTTAGGGTACCTTCGTCGGTATTCTTGTACAGCCAAATTTGCACTTCCATTGCAAAAGCCATACACAAAGTGTATGTCAGCAATATGTTGCGATGAATATTGACGCTGTGCCATAATTTATCACGCTTTTAAATACAAAAAACTAACGCAGCACGTAAACAGCACGGACGGTAAGTAAAAGTAGCGATAGCGATCACAACGCAGGGCGAAGGACAACTAAACTAACCCAACTAATAATTTGTCCTTAAAACTGATTTTGTTCCAGGTAGTGGACTAATATGTTCTATCTCTCTCACTCACGGTAGTAACGAACAGTATTTCTCGCATGCTCTCAGATGGAATGCAGTGAATGCCATAAATGACACTGGCGGTTAACAAAGACGTTTTGTGCTTGCGCATACGCTATGTTCAAACAACAATAACTCTTAAAGTATTAAACATACAGTTGTGAATTTTATGTTGCATTGTAGCTTAGCTCAAAAACTGTCGATCTAGTATAAAAAATAAAAAAGTTCTTGGGGTTGTTTTTGTAGTAATTAACAATTATTGGTTGAATTGCATAATTTTTTGTTTTTTTTTTCGACTTTCACATTTTTTTTCAAAAGTTATGGAATTGTGAACACATTGCTGTGTAATGCAGACGGTAGACAATATTATTGCCTTTCGAATAAGCCTATTTTTATCTCAGTATGACTAAAACTTTAAGATTTATGATGTTTTTTGTACTCGCATAGAGCATATTTCAACAAAAAAAACAAAATGGCTGCCACATAGCGGGGAAGTGTATTGGACCCAAGCCTAGAGTGTAATTGTACTTTAAAATAGTTTATATTTAAGTATTTAGAATCGCTAGTCCATGTCCGGACACACTGTATAGTGATTTTTACTAGGGAGTAGGTGCTGCAATAATAGGTAATGTATGTTCATGTTATTTCTCATTCATAAAATACAAAATATCATGGCCAACACTGACTATTACTCCTTTATGCAAATAGTTTTGGACTGATGAAAATCATCCACAAAAAAAAAGCAGCACAACGTGCCGCTGCCCGGAGAAGAACTGGTGGGGGCATTGAATCAATTCCCGAACTGTCGGAGACAGAGGAGCGCGTCCTTCATATTTTAGGCGGCGAAGGATTTGCTGTCGGGGCTACTTCCCATTTGGTAAACTTCCCATTTCGTAAACCTCAAACTGTACCTACTAAAAAGTTGCGTTTGGTAAACATTATACATTTCATACATTTAGTCCCATTTCGAAAACATTTCAATATTTTTTTGTGTTATATCCCATTTGGTAAACTTTCAGATGAAATGGGTACAGTCAAGTAAAAAAAGAAAAACGAAACTAATGATAACATTGTCATTTATTTTGTTAAATATTTTTAATCACAGGTACAATAGTCGGATTATGTGTACGTATGCCATTTACACATATTGATATTTAAAAACAGAAATAAAAAGTGGGGTGTACAAATAACTTTCAAAAAATTTAAGAAAAATCACAGTTCGATTTGACTATTTCGATGACAAGTTTTATTTTTTTAATAACATAAGTCAATCTAGATGCGAAATCAACTTATATAAAAAAACAATAATCACAGATTTGGTACTATCTTTTTATGTTAATGTACATTAACATAAAAAAATACATACGAAATCAACTACTTATAAAATATAAAAATAAACAGTCACTGATTTGGTACGTTAACGTAAAAAAATACATACTAAATCAACTATAAAATATAAAAACAATAATAATCACAGATTTGGTACAATAACATAAAAAATACATGCAAAATCAACTTTTAAATATAAAAACAAATAATAATCACAGATTTGGTACATTAACATTAAAAATTACACACAAAATCAACTATAAAATATAATCACAGATTTGGAATATTAACATAAAAAATTTACTACCTACACTACAAAGTTAAAAATCAATAAATAAATTATAAAGTGATACAAGCAATTCTTGATAATTCGTTCAAACAATTTTCCAATGATATTTTTCCACTTTTGTAATCGCCGAGAATATTGTTAATTCGTATATCATTTTGGATAGATTTTTTTCTTCGTTTTGATATACTTTCTCCATTATTATAAAAGCTGTAAAAAATTGTTATGATTAATTAAAGTAATAATGTATAATTTTTATCATATGTGTCGCCTAAAAATACAGGTCATTGAAACAAAAATATGTACCTTTTCAGAAGATTTTCATAATGTTTAATATTGCCTGATATCGTTTCGAAAAATAAAAGAATTGATGGCCTTTTTCCAATTTCACTATTGAAACTCCAATTCCAAGATTCCATGAGGTTTGTAGTGCGGTGTCTTTGTGCGTAGCAGCACCAAATATTCATCATATCTTCATTTTCCAACCACTGATCCACAAAGTAATCATTGAATTCAGTTATAGCTTTTTCTTCAAAACTGTAACAGAATTAATTCGTTGAAGATTATGATACGAAAAACCATATATTACCTAGTTTCTAACGCATAAAAATGGCTGTAGAAAATGGCGGTAGAAGAAATATCCAGAACTAAACGCGTTCATTTCAATACTGCAAAATTAATTTACCTTTGACTCATAACGTATAGCCATCCATCGTTTATGTCTTCTTTTGGTAAATGTGCCAGAGCCATACATAGTTTGACGTGTTAGTGAGATTCTTCATGTTGTAATAAGCCAAGAGATTTTGCCTTTCTTAATAGCGCTCTGCCAAAGTGAACAAAACACCCCTTAACAATTATGTTTGGAAATGTCTTTTTAATTGCATTTATTGGAGCTTTTTCGAAATCCAAGGTAATAATATCGGCTGTCCACTCTGGTAAATGAAATTTTAGTTTGTAAAACAGTCTTTCATATGTAGTTTCTTCTTTGTTTGTCAACACTGCATAAAAAAATGGTACAATATTTGTCCCAGTTTCTGTACTTCCTATGTCTCCGTGTACAACGTATAGTTGAAGAAACGGCTTTGCACAACATTTGAACGTTCCGTCCGCAAAGTAGTGACGGACGTCATTTAAATGTGCAATTGCACTCTTTGAACCAAACACAATCATTCTATTTTCACCGTCAATCTCATCAAACAATAAATTGTCTTTAAAACGGTCAGGAATCACGATTTCTGTAGAGTTAGAGTGCTGAGATTTTGTGATTCCTAGTTGTCTATTTCTGTGTCTATACAAACTGCTTTTAACTTTGTCAAAATTTGGTAATTCTTTAATAATTTCATAACCATTATCTTTCAGCTTTTTAGTACATTTCCTGTATGTAGCTGGAATCGGCTTCAGATCTTCACATATAGTTTGTTTACATTTTTCGATGGCTACTTTCACTTCATTTTTTTCAAAATTCGGAATACAAGAACTGCAGTGAGCATTTTCTCTTAATACATGGCTTCGATTTGAATTCAAAGTTACACTTGCTGAACATCCATCTTTTCTATTAACACAGCGCCACCAACTTGAGTCCTTATTATTTTTCTGTTTATAATATTGATGCCCAGCGCGTAATAAAATTTCACCGCTTTTAAATTCACTGCACCACTAGAAGATCCCTCACCCGACATTGCAACGACCTTGCACTATGCATAAAACGAGTGAACTGATAAGTTAAACCCGGTAATAGATATAATTTACGTATACTTACTTATGTCTATCTCATTCACACCTTTTGTTTAAAACGATGGTAAGGACAATAAATCCCTACCTGAGAACCCGCTCGGTGCTTCTTTTGCGGGAAAAGCACGTGGTATTTTTAGTAGCATCGTGGTATTTTTACAGACTTTAATACGTTTTTTTTACTTCTTCTTGATCAGCCATTCTTTTTGATGGTCGAGATACTATCTCAAGACTGAAGCATTTAAAAATATATACATCTCTAATTTAATACTAATTTGACACTGACTGTACCGTACAAAAATAACAATACTAACAAAGTTTACCAAATGGGATTAAATGTATGAAGTAACGAAATGTTTACCAAACGCAACTTTTTAGTAGGTACAGTTTGAGGTTTACGAAATGGGAAGTTTACCAAATGGGAAGTAGCCGCTGTCGGTGACAGTCGCCTAAGTTAAGACTTGATTTAAGTAAGTGTTGTAATGCATTTTTGAGGTATTAAATATATAGTTACTAAGTATACAATATCACCTACCTTCGTTGTTTTAATTTTTTTAAGTAAAAGATAGTTCGAAGATACTTTTATTTTTACAGCACTCCTCTGAGCTCACAGAAACAGTCGCGTCCCTGACGAGTCGATCCTGCCACGTAATAATAGTAATGTAGGTTCGGTTTCTATTTTTTCATTTCATTCATACAATCCTTTTGTTTTCACTTCACAAAAACTTGAATTAAAATGTTTTAATAATGTAATTTCAGAATAATCAAGAAACCGTAGCAGAAAACTCTCCCATGCCATCCACATCTGCATATTACGGTTTTGTATGTAGTTATTCATAATTTAGCAAACTAGCTATTCTAATATTTTAACGATATCGATACTTACCTTAATCAACAGATCTTTTAAATATTTTATTTTATTATGTTTAATGATGAATTCAAGAATACTTTTATTTTATTACTAGCTTCTGCCCGCGGCTTCGCTCGCGTGGAGGTCGGAAATTATCCCACAGGAATGTTCTACCGGGATAAAAAATATCCTATGTGTTAATCCAGGATATAAACCATCTCTGTGTCAAATTTCATCCAAATCTATACAGTAGTTTTTACGTGAAAGAGTAACAAACATCCATACATCCATACTTACAAACTTTCGCCTTTATAATAGTAGTAGGATAGTAGGATTTTAAGGAACCTGTAAGTCCCGTCCATACTCCTCTCCCAGTCCCAGACGAAACAACAGGCAATACGGGAATACCTACAATTTTAGTAAGTTTCGTATTAATGCCTATATCACACCTCCGCTGCGAAACAACAACTGCGAAACCGCTGCGTGAGTTTCGCTGTGCAACAGTACTTCACTTACGCGAAACTATAATAGCGAAACAGAGCTAAACCTAAAACTAAAACAGTTGAGAAATAAGAATCGAAAGAAAATGTCGTCGCTTTCGGAGTCAGAGGAGGAACTAATCTTACTGTGGTCAACTACTTTAAAAAGGCGTCGTACCTGGGTGCATGATATCAATAAAAAAAGAAAGAAGTTGGGAGAGAATATATTATGTAAAGAGTTACAGTCACATGAAGACCGTTTTTATTCTTACTTCAGAATGACACCAGACAGTTTTGAAGAGTTACATAACCTTATAAAGCCTTGTATTACTAAATAAGATACAAGGTTTAGAGATGCTATTTCTAGCAAAGAAAGACTGGGATTAACTTTGAGGTAAGTACCTACATTAAAATTAATGTTACAAAATTAAAATTTAAAACAATCATAATGATGAAAATTGAGAAAAATATGTAGATGTACTCAAATGAGTAGGTTCGACGGTATTACTGTCATTATTTATCAAGGAGTGGTTTCCCGGAGTAACAAGAGCATGTATGTTTGTTGTATTACTGTCGTAAGAATCTTGATGTGCTGCCTCACTGTCATTTTGAGGAATAGGAGCATGCATGCTTGAGTATGTTGTTGTATTTGAGTAGTTTGAAGTACGTGAAGATGTGTTTCTTTCAGCAGTCTCAAGATCATAAAGCTCAGCTTCCATCAATATTTTTGCGATATCGAATTTAACGTTTACTTGAGTGCGTTTGCTTAGTTTTTTAAACGAGTCTGCATAGCCCAAAAATAACAAATCAATACCGTCACATTTAACCGTGACTTTCTCATCATTAGAGTTTTGTTTCCTTCTATTTTCTAAGTACTCAACCATTCTGTCTGTAGGATTCATGTTTATTCTTCGCTGTCGCCTGTATATTTGATGTGATGAACCGGATTGTTATGTATTTTCTGGTACGGTTGTCGCGTCGCAAGAAGTGGAGAGTGTAGGTTGATTGGCTGACTCTTCATTTGTTTCTTCGTGTTGAGAAGACTCATTATCCAGAATAATGCCGCTCTCCGTTTGATTGGGGGTAGTAGATGATTCAAGAAATGACATTTGTTCAGCCCAGGCCCAATTCTGTAGGGCACGCCACGATAGTGGCGGTAAGGCCCCTCTTTGAGGAGTGGCTAGAGAGGCGTCACGGCGCCCTCACCTTCCGCCTGACGCAGGTCCTCACCGGACATGGATGTTTCGGGAGGTTCCTGCACATCATCAGGCGGGAGGAAACGCCCGGGTGTCACCACTGCGAGGATCGCCCAGAGGACACGGTAGAGCACACGGTGCAAACCTGCCCCGCATGGGCAGAGCACCGCCGTGTCCTCGTAGAGGCGATCGGCGGCGGCGACCTCTCGCACCCGGCCCTGGTGCAAGCCATGGTCCGGGGCGAGAGGGAGTGGGAGGCAGTCACCTCCTTCTGCGAAAAAGTTATGCTCGCGAAGGAGGTGGCGGGATGGGAGAGAGAAAGGTCCTCCCGTCCCAGCCGCCGCGGGAGACGCTCCGGGCGTCGGGAGCCACGTGACGACTCCCGGCCACCGTAGGCGCGGGCCTGCGGGCGGTGAGTAATGGGTGACTCACCGTCCGATCAGCACCAGACCCGTGCCGTACGGCGCGTATATGTTCCACGCGCGCCTCAAAGAGATGTCAGCATATGAAGGGGCCCCTTAGGGCCAAGCCTGCCGGGTAAGCGGGATTGTCCGAAAGGGTTACCGCTACCCCGGAACATAAAGGGCTACGGAAGGAACATGGATGGGTTTTAGTCAGTAAGAGTCTGACACTCCCTTCCGCTCCACCCAGAGCGGGAGCAGTCATTGGATGATTTCCCAGCCTTAAAAAAAAAAAAAAAAGGCCCAATTCTGTAGTTTTTTTGTTGCTTGACCACTAGAGCTGTGTTTTGATTGCTTGAATTTTCTGAAAGTATCTTTTAAATTTTTCCATTTTGCTTTTAAAGCTGGAACTGAAACAAAGAAGACAATTAATTCATTTAGGCGTTACTTTGCGGAAATCAAAGTCATATACACTTTGATGTAGATTACTTTGTATACTTCCGCCACCACTGGTGGAGGAAGCATACAAACCACTGGTGCTTGTTTGCCACCTATGTGGTATAAAAAATAGGTATATTATATCCAGCAACAGTTTTCTTCCAACAATTTTTTTTTGTTACAGGTTTCTGGCAACTGGAGACACATACAAGACACTATCTTTTTCTTATCGTATGGGTAATTCAACAGTTTCGAAAATAGTGACTGAAGTTTGTGAAGAATTGTGGAATGTGTTAAGACCACTTGTCCTTCCAATACCCACAGAGGAAAATTGGCTGAATATGGCAGAAGATTTTTTCCAAAAATGGGGATTTCCTCATTGCCTTGGTAGCATAGACGGAAAACACATAACCATAAAGTGCCCTCCGGGTAGCGGGTCAATGTTTTATTGTTATAAAAGTAAATATTCAATTGTTTTAATGGCTGTGGTAGATGCCAATTATAAATTTATTTTTGTAGATGTTGGATCATATGGGAAAGATGCCGATAGTACTATATTTGAAGCAACATCTTTTGCTCGATTATTAAGGAGCGGCCAACTTAATATACCAAATCCACAACCATTACAAGGAGAAACAGATTCTTTGCCTTATATTTTTTTAGGCGATGGTGGATTTAAACTTGAAACTTTTTTGATGAGACCTTTTGTAAGAGATGCAGCTTTGCAAGATAGAGATAAAAAGATATTTAATCAGTCGCTTACTACAGCACGGGTAGTTGTGGAAAATGCATTTGGAATAATGGCACAAAAATTTAGGATATTCTTAAGACCTTTTGAAACAGATTTGAGAAATATTATAAAAATTGTGAAAGCAGCTTGTTGTTTACACAACTTTATACAGACAAAAGAGTCAACCGAACGTGTAAGCTCTGGTTTGGAAACAGAACAGCTTGGAAACTTTCTTCCACAAAACAGACTCAATGGAAACCGCGCACGATCATCTTTTGCGGCATGTGAGATCAGAGACAAATTTGTTCGATACTTTACACAACGCAGAACAGATAGTTGATACGTATACCTTGTAAATAATAAATAATTATACTTACCTTCTTCGTTTAATTCTCTCTGGATATCCCTCCATGCTTGTAGTTTTTTTGTGTTATTTTTGTAGTCAGGGTCATTTAGTAAGTACAAAACAGGCATATTTCTCACTGCTTGTATAAATTTTCAGTAAATTCCAAATCCATTGTTCCTATTTCGCTCATAAAAATTGTCGATTGCTACAGACGCGTCCGAGATACACGTGGAACCGCTCCAAAATGGCGGACAACGGGCGGAGATGTAGACGGCGCCTAAGCAAATGAGCGAAATCATGTTAGAAAGAGACAACATCATAGTCAGTTTTGTACGTTAGAGCAGGGAATTTCGCTATTGTTTCGCCGCCCAACAACTCACAACTCACAGCGAAACTATGGCGGTCGCCCTTTGAGTTTCGCAGCGGAGGTGTGCTACAGGCATAAAATAACAATCTACGGTCCATATTTATAGTGAAATGTACGTAATAACATAACGTTCTGTTTTTTACAACTCGTCTCCCCACCAACCTGGACCGGAATTGGCTCCGTCTCCCGCACGGCTAACTCCTCCCCATGTCTCTTCCAGTAAGTATCTACATTATTTCCTTTCTTATTATTATCGTTCTAGCAATGTGGTGTTAATTATATTAGAGGTAATTTTAATAGTGTATTTTGATATACTTAGGTAATTTTATTTATTTTCAGATTTAATAAACGTAGGTCCTAGTCGTCAGCCGCCATCTCAAAGGAGGTCGCAAATGACCCTCCTCTCGGAGCGGTTTTTGCAAATCGAGGAGAGGCGGTTGGCGCTAGAGGAAAAGCAAACCCAAATAAGCCTAATCGCTGCTCAGGCACAAAGAGACATGGCGGCCGCTATTAACCTTTTAACCGCCAAGATTTTGATACCTTTGACTTACCTCCAGCGCCAAGTCACTTTAGGCATAAGTTGGAATAGTGTTGGGAATACTTAATATCGATGCATTAATTCTTTATTTATTAACAATATTAACCTTTCGATTATCGTAATTAGAGACACAATAGAAAGACAATAGGTTTGCGGACACTGGTGTTCTCTTGAGGTTTCATGAATAAAAAGCTAGAAATAAAATCAATGTTTTATTTACCTGCTTAATTAATAATCTAACACTATTCAGTCTTCAGTCATTAACTACGTTAACACAAATCAGTACTCGGGAGACGGGCACGTTCGTTCTTCTATTGGTGACGATTCTCCACGAGCTTGCCGTGTTAAATTTAATATTTTAATGTAGACTTCTGAACGTTTTTCAGGCCGTACAGCTTCCAGCTCAAAAGCTATTAATGACGCGAAGTATTCATTGCGTGGATAACTTGGTCTTTGATCAAAAAAGTTTGCGTCTGGCAAGTTTATAAAAGCAGTCACATCACCATCGTTTAACTGGGCGTAATGGACAAAATTTGGTTTAGTCTGCGTCGATTTATTTGAAGTATTATTTGAAATAATTTTACGTGGACACAAAATCGAAGGCGACGTAGAACGCGATTCTTCATTACTCGACATGACGCACGTCCTCTCCTTCAGAAGCGAAACAACAACTGAACGTGGACAATTGAACTACTCAAATTTGGTGCTAGGGATGCGTGGCATAATAATAATTATATCGATATTTTTCAAAATGTTTCACGTGTATGATAAATTTGAAAACATGGAGTTACACATAATGTTACCTGACATACTTCGCACATAAAGCGAGATTCCTTGTGGCATTTTTTCTTTAATGTCGTATGTTGACACACAAAACATGATCTTGACTTTTTGTTTTCTGTGTATTGGGGCATGTGATTAGCCAAGTGTGATGCAGTTAAACGCAAGGCAGACGCTGATCTAGACGTCGTCGGTATAGAATACTCTAATTCTTCTGCTTTATATTTTGCGATTAATTGTCTAATAACGGCCAACTGAAAATCGGCGATGGAATTATTATTAGTATGCAGTATTTTATATAATGCATGAGCATTTAACATGCATAAATCAATTAAATGCAAGCCTAGTTTTTTGTCCCATTGTCTATTTTTCCGTATGCACTGAACCGAATGTAATACCATAAGTTATAGTCAACTATAACTTCGGGCTTCATTTTAGGCAGTCCAGTTTCTCTATCATACTTAGTGGTAGGCCCGAATTCAGCTGTGTGAAAGGTAGACAACATGTGTATATCTCTTTTATCTTTATATTTTAATGCCATAAGTGGTTTTTTGTATCTTACATCAATTTCACCCTTTTTCAAAGATTTAAAATTTGTGACACCGGCTTTCTTTAAACGATCAATTCTAGCCGTACCGCATGCATATGTCTGTTGTTGGTACAAGTATTCGAACAATTTTGGACTCGAGTACCAGTTATCTGTGTACAAGCGTCTATGCGCATGCATTAGGTCTTACAGGGTTGTTACCACAGCGCCTGTTATACCTAAGTTAGCTGAATCCTCTATCTCGGTTCTAGATCCACAATAAATAATATAATCCATAATAAGTCCTGTTTTCACGTCGCACAAAATGAATAGTTTGATACCAAACCTGTTCCTTTTGTAAGGTATGTATTGCTTGATGGCAACATACTCTTTAAATGGCATTATACTCTCATCTATACAAAGGTCTTGGTGAGGTACATATGAATTTCTAAAAGTTGTAACAGCCACAGCCTATTTATGAGGGCACTCCGGGCATTTCGCCCTATCCTAAGCGGATAGTATTCTGATGGCTCTTCTGGGGGTATTCTGTCGCTGTCGGTATTGTGGGTATCAGATGGCCCACTTAACACTGGGGCCGTCAATCCAGCACGATTGCAAATGTTGCGAAGCACGCAACTTGCTATCACAATCTTTGCAACCGTGACTGGATTGTAGTGTAGCACCCTATGCACCAACAAGCATCTGAATCGACCCTTAAGCAATCCTATTGCGCGCTCTACGTTGTTGCGGGCCGTACCGTGTAGCTTATTATAATGATCTTCAGGTGTTCGCTCTTCAGCATCTGATACAGGCGTCATCATAAAGAAACGCTGAGCGTATCCAGAATCACCTGTAATTCAGATAATTGTGTAAATAATTCTGCTGGCACTAAGTGGTAATTAAATAATTAGTTTATAGTTATCAAGCATACCTAGTAAGAATGTACTTTCATTTGACAACCTCTCTAGATGTTCCCTCAAATTCGAGTGTTGGAAAATGAAATTATCATGAGATGCCCCACCACTTTATATTTTTCTATTAACTGCCTAATAACTCATAATTGAAAATCGGTCAAGCTTTTATTTGCATGAATTATTTTGAAGAAGGCATGAGCATTAAGCATACATAGATCAATAAGATGCAGACCGAGCTTTTTATACCATATTTTAGATTTCCTTATACATTGAACTGAATGTAACAACTTGTCTGTATTATCAACTGTCCCCTTTTTTTATTGTAATCTATGATTATTTCCGGTTTCATTATAGGCAGCCCGCACAGTGTGACGGTTCGAGAAACTAGCTTGACAAAAGTCTTTTTATCGTTTTATCTTTCGTAAAACAGTTTGTAAAACATATTTTCATAACCTAAACTAGTTGTGCCCTGCGGTTTCACTCGCGTAATTCCCGATTTCCCGATCCCATGGGAATTTCCGGATGAAAGGGATCTTATATGTTAATCCAGGTCTCCAGCTATCTGCATACCAATTTTCATCCAAAAAGGTCCAAGCCGTACAAGGATTTTCTTTAGAAATCGGTTATCTTTTTAATAAATAAAACACAATATGAAATAAAAAGACATATCTGTATTTATTATAATTAAAGATGAGTACACAAAAATTAATACTAAAACAAAAGTTTGAATTGTGTACTTTGATAAATAGTATTCGAAAAAATGTGATAGAAAATACTAACGACGAAAATACAACCGTAATAAATTGGAAATAAAAAGAATGATCACAAAGATAACCCATTAAATGAACCTGATAATGTAGAAAACAGAAGTATACGAATCAGAAAAGTTTAATTAAACACTTGCATGTGATTTTGTTGTGCTGGAAAGTCTTTAAAATTCCGTATTATCTGGGGTAGACAGTGATGAAATTAATCAGCATCAGAATCACTATAAATTCCATCACTCTCTTCACTGTCTACATCAGATTCATGAGAATGTCCAAGACTTTCTAATGAAGCACCATTTTCGGTATCTGAAATTCTCATTTCCAAAATTTCACATACTTCAGGAGGAATTTCTTTACGTTTTGTATTTGGTGCAGCTCGTAAACTAGCTAAATAAGGATCTGATGTTATCAATAGTCGATGCATCAAATCTTTGTTTGTATCAATTCTCGAAATTTTCCTCGTGAACAGCTCTCTGAATTTTTTGTTGTGTTTATTTCTGGCCTCTTGGGCCTCTTCAGAGAGCTGACCTACAGGAAGTAAACAATTTGAAATTATATCTTTGCCATGATATAATACACACACCGGCAAAATTAGAGGAACACAAAAAAAATACATTGTTTTTTGAGATTGAATGTCTATTATTTAATGATTTTGCTTCATTTGATTGTGTTCGTTTATTTTAAGCAATGAAAAAAACAAGGGTTTATTAAATAAAAAAAAAAAAAAAAAAAATTGCGCGTGTTGCCTCCACGCGCCCTTATAAGTGCTTGGATACGTCTAGCCATGCTTCTGATGACACCTTCAATCATTTCCTGAGGCAAAGTGTCCCATTCTTCAACCAGCGCCAATTTAAGGTCTTCAACATTCCTAGGGGCGGAATTTCTTGCACGAACCCTTCGTCCAATGATGTCCCAGACATGTTCTATCGTATTCATGTCCGGCGATCGTGCTGGCCAGTCCATCTGGGTTACACCAGTCTCATTTAAGTAATCACGCACTATGCGCGCAGTGTGGGGCCGTGCGTTATCGTGCATAAACACGAAATTTGAGCCAATGAATGGGGCAAAAGGCATAACATGGGGTTCCAGGATCTCAGTTATGTACCTGTGTGCAGTCAAAGAAGCACCATCAATAATGAGAGCGGTGCGTGCCGTCAAACTTATACCTCCCCACACCATAACAGACACTCCACCGTAAGCCGTTGTTTCGGAAAAATTTGCTTGATGGTAACGTTCTCCTCGATATTTCCACATCCTCTCCCTTCCGTCGATGAAATTAACACAAAAACGCCTTTCATCGGAAAACAAAACTTGATTCCACTCATCGGACCAATTTTGATGCTGACGAGCGAACGCTAATCTTGCTACTCGATGGCTCACCTCAAGTTTTGGCGCTTTTGCTGGCACGTATGAGTTCAAACCAACTTAATTTAACCTTCTCCTCACTGTTTGTTCACTAACATGTACGTTACGCACTTCTTCTAAGACATTTCGAGTCTGAACAGCCGTTTGACGACGATTTCTTAAAGTTTGCACCCTTGTAAAACGGTCGTCTACGGCACTGGTTGCACGATTTCTGCCTTGCCCTCGCCTGCGCACGTAAGATCCTGTCTGTCTGTACCGTTGTACATTACGCTGGATCACGGATACTGATACACCCAACGTATGACTGATTGAACGGTAGGTGTCCCCTTCACAATCATTGTGACAGCCCTGGCGACTTCAGTTGCAGGCAAATCACTCATTCTGTATGCAATACAATGTTAACTCTCCAAACAAAACAAACGAAATGAACTAGGGTCACCATTGACTGCTAACTAACTAAACTAACTTTCTTATCAAAAACACTTAGAAGCTTAAGAGTTCACAATTTCTGTTAGAGGGTTGAAAAATGACAAAAAAGCCCATAATATTGTTTGAAAAAAGCGTAATTATTCAAATAACGAAACCACTTGTCGAAATACCCATAAGTTTTTAAAAAAAGCCACTTTTTTTTGTGTTCCTCTAATTTTGCCGGTGTGTGTATTTTGTGTAGACTAACAGGCATTGGATACCGTGATTATTCTCTTATGTATAAATCTCTAGTTAGTTTGACGTACTCTTTAAACTTATCTACATTAATAGGAAACCCGCTATTAATGCACTGTAAAATCACATGCAAACGTTTAATTAAATTACAATTAACGCCTGTTATTTCTGACGACTTTTCAGCATTCCGAAAAAAAATACGGGCTGTATTTCCGTCGTTCGTGTTTCCTGCTTGTTGTTTAGGCATGTCTACCAAAATACCTAATTCACGCCTAAACTTCTCTTGCACATCTTTCTTTTTTAAACTTAATTTATTTTTATTTTCTGTTCCCCGAACTTGCCACGTTTTCATGTCTAACCGATAAGAAATATGCAACATACATTCGAATAGTCTGATCCAAGAGTGTAGTGGTGATAAACCAAGTGTAAAAAACTCATTTTTTTTAGATTTTTGTAAAATGATGGTTTCATTGTTCATTTCTTTTGGTTTAGCACCACATATGTAACAGGTTTGAGTAGACGCACATGAAGCTACAGCATTACAAATTTTTCCATCTATCATGCAAAATATCAAAGTTGATTTTACCAATACTTCCATATTATTTATAAGAATTTTAGTTGGCAAAAGTGTTTCCGCTTGCTCTTTAACTTTGTCAACCTCGGTAACAATAAGGGCAGAGGTTTCTTTGGCAAAAAGAAATTTAATGGGACGACAATATTTTGTTGATGAAGTTGCCGGGTTTTGTCACAGAATTTGTTTCATTTCATTATTCAACGAATACAATTGTATAGGCACCATTGAAATACTAAATAAACTTTCATCACTACTATTTACATCACTGAATTTTTGTTTATATCGGACTTGTTCTGCTCCATCACAACCCCATTTTACAACAATATTGAGGATTTTTAATTCACTAATTGTTTGTAATACTTCTTCTTGCGCTTTACATAACCTCTTAATCGTGTGGTCCATTAACGATTGTAGTTTTATTTCAGCAAGCGTTTCTGTGAAACTCATTTCTTCAGGGTAGCACAACTGTTTGGCTTGTTTAATCTTGTAATATGATGGGTACATATTTTTATTAATGTGCAGTGTTTGTTGTCTTATCAAACGATATTGGTGTGTTGATAGATTAGCATCAATGATTAATGCCAGAGCTTGGTCAACTGAAAATCCATCTGTCCCTTGGGTTGCCACGATTTTCCGTGCTTTTTTGATGTTCGTACCTCTTCTGGGTGAAAAGAGACAAAGTTCTTTAACACTCTCCCTGCCGACAATATATAAAGCTTTTGAAGTTCAGGAGGCCATGGAGGTCGCCGGCGGGTCCCAAATTTGTTGATTGTGAACGCCGTGAGTCAAAAGTTAAAATTATTACAAGAGGCCGTGGGAGCCGCCGGCGGGTCAAAAAAAAAATCTTTTAAGACGCCGTGGGATCCGCCCTGACCTCCCGAATTCAAATAATTTTTACAACTATTGGCGTGCTGTTATGGAAAATGTGAAACTTCTCGTGCGTGTACACGAAACTTAGCTAAAAAATAAAAAAAGAAGCAAGTCAATAGGACCAATAATTGAGTTGCTATGAGACTTGAAAGTGAGGTAAAAAAAATAATCATAATATGAATATTTACGTATTTATTTAAAGTTTTTATGACAAAAAGTAATTATAATGTCGTAAAAATTACTTTTTTATATGAATAGTCGCAAAACACGAGGCACAAACGCTGGGATTCGATGGGCAAGTAAGGCAGACGGTGTTAGTTTGTTAGTTTGTTTCTTGGCGTCAACACTTGTTTTACCTTGCAATCTTAGTTGTTCGTAACAGTGTATGCACTTACGACGCACAATCCGATTACGATGGTCAGCTAAAGGATTTTTCCCGAACTTATGCTCACCGGGTTCTCTTATCTCTGCCCCACTGGAGCGTTCCTGACATAAACCTAGTAACTGGGTGCATAACTGTTCCCTGAATTTTGTAATGGTATAGCGTTTGGAATTAATTTTTTTATGTGTCTTATAGACAAGGTAAGCATTTATGACATTGGTGTTCAGTAACAATTCTATTGCAAGTTTTTGAAACCAACGAATGTTACGACGTGATGGGTTAGAGTAACTACCCAGTTGATCGGAAAGATCAATTGAACATTTGTGCCTATTATAGTCCGCAATTGCTGTAGGTTTCAAAGCTGATTTATTTTTGTTTCGTTTGCTTGTTACAGTGACGAATCCCACTTTATGTTTGGTAGAGAATCCAAGGACGTCTCGTTTATCTTTCCATTTAAAGACCAAAACCCCGTTGTTATTTTCCATAGCAACCATCTCCCCCTTCTTCAACTTTTCTCCTATGACATTTATGGGCAAACCTTTCCGGTTTTTTCGGACTGTGCCAATCAAGTGCGTAGAACGTTGTAATAGAGTCTCGGCTAAGTCAACGCTAGTATAATAGTTGTCGGTGACTATGGTTCTTCCTACGTCTAAGTATTCCTTGCTCAGTTCTAATACCACATTTTTTGACAAATTTTGTTCACGTGTTTCATTTTTCTTTCCCTCGTAAACTATCAAATCATACGTATAGCCATTATCACCACATATTTTGAAGAGCTTGATCCCATATTTATGCCTTTTGCCGGGGATATATTGCATAAAAGCTATACGACCGCGGAAGGCAACCATGGTTTCATCGACTGTCAGGTATTCGCCAGGAGACATATAGTTTTGAAATTTGGTAGTGATCAATTGAACAAAACGTCGTATCTTGACCAGTTTATCTGTCCGTGATGTACCTGGAAAAAGTGTATCCTCAAAGTGCCAACAACGAAGTAATAACTCGAAGCGGTTTCGGCTCATAGTCGATCCAGCCAATTTACTTTTATAAAGTGGGTTTCGTGACCAGTAATCGGAGATTTTAAGCAATTTTTTTAGTCCCATCCACATAAATAAGCCAATAAACTTCTTCATATCCTGTTCATCACAATCTTTCCATTCTTTTAGTCTACAGGAACGTCGCATAGTTGTCATTAGTGTAGTTTTATTTGCATAACAGTTGGTCATATTTACCATTAGGTTCATAATTTCTTCGTCAATAAACATTAAATAATAATCCAACTCACTGTGGCACGATTCGGGAATATTTTTCAAACCAGCAGTGGCAGTAAACGGGTATTGCTTCTGATGGGTGCCGGTAGGTAGGTACCAATTGTTCGCGCCTCTTGACTGCGCAGGACGGTTTGGTCGCTGACGCGAGCGCGGTGGCGGTAAAACATCGGTGTCAGAGCTTGAATCACTACCAGCCGACGATTCGTTGCTATCAGTACTCAGGTGACTACCGTCTGACTCGGGTATGAAGTTAGGATCTAAGTCAGAGTCGTCCGACATATTGAAAAAGCGATTTAGATTTGTTATCGATGAAAAAGCGCGGGAAAAATGACAATCGCCTGGCCGTGGGGGTCGCCGGCGTCTAACTGCTTATTATTATGATTGGCGTGGAGAATAAAACTATAGGTACATAGATGCAGCGTACCGAACAAAAAAAAAGTGGGGGCTGCCGGCGGACCCTATGGCCTGCAAATAAAAGTATTAAAAAATGTGCTTTGGCCTGCTGGACAAAATTTTTTGGGGGTCGCCGGCGGTTCCCATGGCAGGGAGAGTGTGATTGCTGCTGAATCTCTTTTTCCTGACTGGCGAAGATGTGTTTCAGTTGCCATCGATATCTCTTCTTTGCTAGTTGTATCCAGAAGATGCTGAACTCGCCGTATTTTAGTTCTTTCGCTAGTACTTGCGAAGTCTTTCCGAGGTCTTCCAGTTTGCCTACTTTGCCTACTAGTTCCAGGCAGTGACATGTCAAGTGTAGACTCACTCAATATATCAGTACCTCTACCATGAGTTGTAATCGACAACTTGCTCGCTAGCGCTAAACTCGCTAGCGTACAAACGTGGATCGAATAGATTTCGATAATGCTTGTACCATGAGATTTACGGTCATTTACGGAGGCGCTAACGTTAGCTCGATAGATCATGTCGTCTAGCTAACTTCACTCTTCTCGTAGAATACTTTCGTCTATGGGTCACTACTTATGTTCTGTTTCTTTCTTTTCCGCTAATAAGAAGAGAGAACGGCTCTTAAGCTCAAAATGTAGTGTTATCGCTATGCTAAAAATGTTAAGACAGTGAATAATCACAAATAAACCAACAAAATATAAAAGTTTACGAATAGTGGACTACGTAATGGACTTTGTGGCTTTTGAATTTCGAGTGGTTCTTGTAACGTCACTGTCGGTGTCGGTCGGTTCAAATTGTATTTTTGTTTGTTTATGTTGTGCAGTTGTGTCACAGAGGTGCTTTGAGTGGTTTAAAAGGTTACAACAGTAGATTATTTGAATTATTTAATACAATGAGGACCAGTGTCTCACAGTTTCAATTGATGGTGGAGTTCATGAGTTGCACAACTATCGATAGTTTCCCTATCGATAGATGACCTCGAAAATTAGTAACAATATCGATGGTATCGATACTATCGATATCACAAATTAACTAATACTATTGATTGGAAACAATAGTATCGATAGGATCGATACTATTGCATTTTAATACTATCAATAGTATCGAGAGTATCGATTTTTTTAAAGTAATACTACCGATACTATCGATACTATCGTTGCATTAAATAATTAAAACTATCAATACTATTGATAGTTTGTAAAACTATCGATAGTATTACACCTTCGATAGTTTAATAACCGCCGATAGTATCGTTTCCCAATTATAGCTTATGTAGCAAGTAGTGTTAAACTATTCTTACTCACTGTGCCTTATGTTGTGTCACCGTTACTAGCAAAACTAGTGGTAGCTGATTGTAACGATGGGTAAGTTAAACATATTTTAAATTAATATCCGTATGATTTTGTCAATTTTTTTTTATACCTAATACAAACTTGGCAAAAAAGAGTAGAAAATAATGGGGTCGCCACTGTGCTGTTCGTATGGCAGCCCGCTGCAACCGAATAGCGTACCAATATGATCTTGATACTTGATTGACTTGATTTTGTTATTTAGTCTTTGGTAACTTAATTTCTGGTATATTTCTAATGAAAATACTACAACAAATACATTATTACCTTGCAATCACAGTTAAAGTTACGTAGAAATCGAATTTATATTTACTTAAAGCAGAATACAAGTCACTCAAGTTTCAAGTATCAATTAATCTAGGCGCGCTATACCAGAGTAATGCAGACAAAATGTAAACATAACCTATGTGCTTGATGTTGATTATTCCAAAATTCCACTTATTTTGTATGCAAGCAATTCAAAACAGCTTTGGGTTCATCAATTAACACTAGATTCAACTAAAAACAACAAACAAACTCTTAAATACCTGTCATATCAGCGGTTTTTTGGTAAAAATTGTCAAGATCGGAAAGAATAGTTAGGGCCTCATGTTCCGACAGAAATCGCCTGTACACCTTATAAAAAATCTCCCTGCCAGCACTTCGAATAGTTTTATTCATTATTTTTCACTTTTTACGTACCTACTTTAATCAGCGTTTCATGGTCGAAATAAAAATTCTACGAAGTCGTGAACTTTGTTTACTAAAAACGACATTAGTTTGAGAATGTTGCGTGCAGCCAAAAAAGTTAGTTCCGTTTCTACACTTTTTTGCCAAGCTGTTTGTAAATGCATTATCAATATCATTAGCAATGACCATTTTTAATTTTATTTGATTTAGTTATCTTTATTTAGTAAGACTATCACTTGAAAATTTTGCAATTGGTATAAATTGAGGGCAATCTTTGACCACTTTCATTATTTTTCTAGCTAAGAAGAGATCTCTGGTCATAATTGATACTGAATGTGAAACACAATCCCAATTATCTGATGATATGGGACCACACGGCCAACGCTGGGATTGTGATCAAAAAGATTACTTTGAAGACGAAGATACTAAGAAATCTAAAGATGTTGCACTTAAAAAACGAAATGTCGAGGATTCTAGCACCCAAACGCCAGAATATAACAAAGTTATAGATGCTAATATAATAAAATCTAATGAGAGTTTTGGTATGTTTGTAGCACAAGAGCTGTTAAACGTTCCATTAATCAAAAGGAGACAAATCATGTCTGAAATTATACGCTTGTTCGAACACCGAAGTCAATAATCAGAATTAGGAGTACTAAAAATATCAGTGAAATTATTAAATCTGTGATTTATTATTAACATAAAAATAACATTGTTTATCTGTGTAAATATAATTAAAATAGGATCAAAATATGTGCATCAGTTGTTGTATTGATAAAACCAATGTTAAGAAATTACAAATTCAAATAACATAACAATCAAATAAAGAAAAATAATCTTATAATCAAACTCTTGTTTCTTTGTTCATGATAATTAAAAAAATACAGTTTCAGTATATAGGTACAGGTAAAATTTTTTTTTTATTGTTAATCTTAGTGGACGAACATCAATAATGATTAAAGAAACTGGTACCTACTCAATTATGTTATACGTTTTATATCGATACAAAATAACAGTACCTAATATTAATAATGTCTTACTACAGCATTTATTTATTATTAACCTTGTGTACTTAATAATACTTGTATTTAAATGTGTACTCTAGTTTGATTAAACAAAATCGTACATTATTCAAATAAAGGTGTGTTTTGATTTAATAACAAACTTTGAAGTATTGAATAACAAACTTTGAAGTAGACTTATCAGCTAAGTTCAAGTGTCTAAGAGTATTAAAGATGTGAGGAATGCAAGAAATAAACAAAAAATAGTTAAATGTTGGCCAACTTTATTTTGAAGGCATAGCTTGCTAGTACTTAAAATATAAATATTGTAATATATGGTCTAGATAAAATGTCTAAGACATATCTTAACGTAAGTAAAAAAATGCATATTTTTCAGGAATGGTGATGTAAGCAAACCTACCGAAGGTCCACAAGGAAGGATGAAGAATATACAATTATGGGCTCAATTAACTGAAATGTTAAATGCCGATTCAACTGGTGATACAAAAACAGCTGAAAAATGGAGAAAGGTGTGGTTGTCATAATTTTATTTTGGTTTTGTTTTGTTAAGATTTAATGTTTGTTTTGTTCATGCATTTCAATTAGCATTTATGTAACTTTGGTGATGGTCTATGCTTTGTGTGCAGGTATGGAGTGATTTGAAAAATAACACTAAAAAGAAATATGCTCGCATACATAGAGACGCTACTGGAACTGGTGGTGGTCCTGCTAGTAGAATTAGATTAACTGATTTGGAAGAAAGAGTTTTGAATATTGTAGGCTCCCAAGCAGCTACTGGAATACCTGATATTGGAGAAATTGGCTTGTCTCAGGTGACATATTTTCTTACATTACATTTTTATATTAACTAATTGATCAGCATATTATACTAATTGTGACATATACCTACTGGGTGGCGCAAAAGTAAAGACCCTATTTGGTTCAGCTATAACATTTTTTCTAAATTAGAAAACTAGATTTAGATTTTTTTAAATGTATATTTGTGCCATTAAATTTCGTACCATTAGGATTTAAAGATGATGTCTTTTAAATGGTGACCTCCAGAGTTGATACACATTTGAGCCCTATTTATGACATTTTGCATAACTTGCCGTAACACTTCCTGCGATATGTTCGTTATTTCTTGACGAATGTTTTCTTTTAGAGCTGCGATTGTTCACATACACCCGAGATTTCAAAAAACCCCAAAGAAAGAAGTCTGGACTGGTCAGATCGGGTGATCTTGCAGGCCAAGGCAAATCGCCAAAACGAGAGATAACTCGGCCTGGAAAAGCGTCCCTCACTAAGTCCATAGTGTCGCGCGCTGTGTGTGCCGTAGCGCCGTCTTGTTGAAACCAGATGTGCTCCAGCCCCAATTCGTCCAAACTGGGTATCAAAAACTCACGTAACATGGTTCTGTAGCGTTCTCCAGTGACAGTAATCGCATTGCCTCCAGCGTCTTCGAAAAAATAGGGTCCGATCACTCTGTCAACACAGATGCCACACCATACAGTAACTTTTAGTGGGTGTAGAGGTGTTTCTTGAATAATGCGCGGATTATCAGTGCCCCAGAACCGAGTATTCTGCTTATTGACATGCCCTGAGAGATGGAAATGCGCTTCGTCACTCATAACCAATTTTGAAGGAAAATCATCCTCTTCAAGGTTGAGGTTTATGACGCGCTGGCAGTAATCTAGACGAGCTCGGTGGTCAGCAGGCAGCAGCTGATGAGTCATTTGAGTTTTATACGGGAACATCTTTAAGTCTGCGGGTACGAAACTTGCGACGGCCGGAGCGACGGCGGGGCGGGGCGGTGCGGCGCGGGGCGAAGAGATAGCGGTGTCTTGCGTGTGTACGAAACAAACTTCCGCGCAGTCGCGCTCACGTAGTGTTGTGATAAACATGAATTCACGTCGAAGAGAACTATTGGAGCCCAGTCTCCTAATGAGAGAATTTTTATTACCTAGAGATGGTGTTCATCCAATAAATCAACGACGACGCAGTTTGGGAGAATTTTCTACACTTTATTACGAGCTACGTTGTTATTCAAGAAAGTTCTACAATTACACAAGAATGAGTATAGAGACATTCGATTATGTTTTACAGAAAATTAGAAGTAATCTGGAATCTAACATTTTCGGAAATCGTATAATCTCACCTGAACAAAAACTATTTTTAACACTAAGGTAAGTAGGAAAATAAAAGTAGATAGATTGTTAATATATTTTTGTTTATTAATTGAATAATCAAGATAGGTACAAAAATTCACTATTCGGGTGTTTGAGTTCTATACCCATGAGACCAGCTAGAACTAGAATTCCCTCTATATGGATCCCCAAACATTGAATTATGTATTTCTTCCATCATTACTTGATTAATTCTATTCCTAACATTAAATTTTTGTAATGGAGTAAATGACTCCATCTGTGGTAACAAACTCATCAAGTAATAATAATCTTCTGATTTACTTTCGCCAGATTGATTTGCGTTTGAATTTTGTTGCAAATCTTTCTCTAATAACAATAACCGTTTTTCTCTAATTCCAACATTTCCATCCGAATATCATTTGCAGTCTTTCTTTTTGGGGCTCTAGAACTAGAACTAGCGGTATTAATTGACAATGAAGTATTTGTAGTACATACTTCATCGTCGCCTACCGACGTCTGTTCCTGGGCATTCACCGAATCTGTAGGCGAACATAGGTTAATATCTGATTCTGTAATTACGGACTCCGATGAATTTGTTTCTATGCACGGTGAAGACATTGAAGTATTCGGTAATTGACTATCAACCGTTGTTAAATTTGTGTCTGAATTATCAGGCAGAATTTCAAATCGCAAAAAATTCATTTGTTGGAAAAACTGCCACGTAGACTGAATATTATCTCCTGGATCTCCTGATCTGGGTGTAGGCAGCTTTTTTAATTCTTTTCGATACTGATCCTTTAAATTCTTCCATCGCTTCTTCAAAAACGCAACTGTAAAAAATAAAACATATTTATTACCTACCAATTAATGAACTCTATTTTATCTATACTAATATTATAAAGCTGAAGAGTTTGTTTGTTTACCACAGAGTAGGTACCTACTTTTCGAAAATAATATACCTATGTTTTATTTTCCTACTGAGACGCGTGCGAAGCTGCGAGCAACAGCTAGTTATTATTATAAAGAGGAAAGATTTGTACGTAGAATAAGAAACAGCTAGTAGTATATAAACTTAATATAAATTATTTTATTTACAGATTTCTATCAACGGGAGTATCTTTTCGAGGTTTAGCGTTTTCCTTTCGTCTTGGAAATAAAACTGTTCAAAAAATAGTGTATGCAACTTGCAGTGCGATTTGGGAAAATCTTCAACAAACACACCTGCCAGTACCTACTACAGATATTTTAAATAACGTTGCTGATAAATATTTTGATAAATGGCAATTTCCTAATTGTGTAGGAGCCATTGATGGCAAACATTGTAGAATAAAAAATCCCCCACATGCGGGTTCATCCTACTATAACTACAAGCATTTTTTTTCAATGCATCTTCAAGCGTTGGTTGATGCTGACAAAAGATTTTTGGTCGTAGAAGTTGGAGGGCGAGGAAGACAGAGTGATGGTGGCACATTTCATTATTCAAATCTTAACAAAGCATTAGAAAATAATAGAATGAATATGCCTCTCCCAAGGACATTGCCAGGAACAGAAATAGTTTTACCTATGGTAATAATAGGCGACGAAGCGTATCCTCTAAAACAATATTTGATGCGACCATATCCACAAAGCGTACTGAATCCTCAGAATGAAATATTTAATAAAAGATTATCAAGAGCGAGAAAATGCGTTGAATGTGCATTCGGTATACTATGTGCCAAGTGGAGAATTTTAAATAAAGCCATAGAAACTGATTGCAAACACGCTCGCCTAATAATTAAAACAACGTGCTTATTGCATAATATTATAATTGATCAAGATGGCTCCAACGATTATCATTACTCAAACATAACCTCAAATAACATAACCACAAATGTGAATGAAACTCGCCGACATCGCAGAAACAACCACGCGGGAAATCTAGCAATAAATGTAAGGGAAAAATTTAAAGAGTATTTTGTAAATAACAATTTGTAACATGAAAATTACACTTACCTTCAACATTCCCGAAATGGCGTTTTATTTCTTCCCAACACTTTATTATAACTTTTTTGTTTTTATGGTGTACGTTTTTACTGTCCCATATAGCCGGTTTTGATAAAATAAAAGATATTAACTCTTCATTGTCAATTTCCATAATTTCTATATTATTACTGTGATAAAAATGCAACACTATGTACCCGCGCGAGCGGCGAAACCAAACTAGTTTGTTCTCGTCGCTCCGCGCCGCCACCGCTCTGCCGCCGCCCGTGCATCGCTCGATCGCGCCGCTCCGCCGACGCCCGTTTCGTACACAGCGCTTAATGTTTTTAATGCATTTGATAAAATCGCCGTCGCGCCGCCCCGCCGTCGCTCCGGCCGTCGCAAGTTTCGTACCCGCAGACTAAGTCTTTCACCAAAATACGCTGCAGGGTCCGTCTGGAAATGCCCAATTGCGTGGCACGTCGCCTCGTTGATGTTTCTGGACACTCTTCCACATCTTCGCGCACAGCATCGATATTTTCAGCTGAACGGCCTGTTCTTGGTCTCCCAGACTTAGGTCTATCCAATGTTGAGCCAGTTGCTTCAAGGCGTGTGGCAAAGCGTCGAATTGTGCGACCAATCGGTGCCGGACGGTGGGGAAATCGTCGACGAAATTCACGTTGTGTTCTTATCACTGATGAATTATTCCGTAAGAACATTGACACAATTATTCCACGTTCTTGGGGAGTAAAACGGTCCATGTTTATTTTCAGTGTATTTTACATTTGTTCACTACACAATTTTCAACAACAGAATGACAGAAAATGTCATATAAAAAAAAAAAAGTATTTTCTTTAGTGCCAGTACTTTTGCGCCACCCAGTATTATAAATGCCAAAATTAGTTTGGTACATGAGAAGACCATGACTTGGAGAAGGATATGGGATACCTTATTCCAATATTCCCACGGGATCGAAACAAACGCAGGTGGATCCGCTGAGCGCAGCTAGTAGTTTTAACCACTATTTTGTTTTAATACTAGTATTGTTAAAACCGGAACAATATAATATCTTTGTATATTTTCATCTTCATCATCATTTTGTAGGTCCAGCATAAAAACATAACTAATAAATTAACAATTTTGTTATTTTAAACCTCTAACTTTAATAATAAAAATTTCAGGAGGAAATTCACCCACTTTCGGTAATTATACAGGAGCACTCAGAAGTCTCAGAAGCTACAGAAAATAGTAAGTTTCCAGAATAACTTACACCATACCTATAGCACTTAAAAATAAACATATTAACAAAACAGCCATATTTGCATGAAGAGCTAGTCAAGGGTGATGCACCCACATGAAATATCATGAAGTTTTCACCACCTAAGGTTTTCCTTAGGTGGTGAAAACTTCAAAAAATGAGTTGCAAATCGAAGTTTATAAAATTCTCAACAACACTACCTTGGGAATTGAAGCTGAGATCTCATGATTGTCAATCGAATTCGCGACCACCAACGATATTGTCAGTTTTTTTTAAATTGTAAACCAAGTAGTAATAGTATTCTGTTTAATTGCAGCTTTTGATCGGTCGCCCGACACTTAAGCGAGTGGACGTGTGCCGGTTGTCCGTGGTTTTTTGGAATTCGAAATTCTGTGATTGGCTAATTGTCGCGATTTGCAATTCCTTGTCACACACGTTCAGTTCTTACCTGTTGTTACCTCCTACTGGGCGGTCCTAGAAAGGGATATAAACATTCATAGTGTTTCCGATATTTTGGCGTAACTGTGATTCGCCGGGATTTGAACTCGCGACGCGGCGGTGAGGTGCGTGGACGACGCGGGCGTTCTCCCACTCCGCCACCAAGCAAGTAGCTGAGGCGCGCGAAATTGTGCTCTGCTACCAACGCAACGTGTGCTACGTGTGCTACGCGCAACGACGACGTCACCGGCCGGTGCTACGACGTGCTACGAGCCCTCTACGAAACTTGTATCGGCTACGCCGGCTCCACACAACCGTGGAACTGCGAAGCGCGTCGTTGATATAATTGTCAATAGAACAACTACTAGTAAAGCGGCGGGCTAATTAACAGATAAGTTGAGGCAATTTTCTTTTATTTATAATTTATCATGATGGCTGGTCTCCAGCGCACTCCTCCGCAAACTACAAATATTACTCTGGCTCAGACTCAGTCTGAACCTGACATCAGCTCGGCGATTGAGATAAACGATTATGTTACCAATAGGAACAAACGACCTAGACACGAACACTCGCCACGAGGTCAGCAGGATGTGGAGGACTTGCTTGCGGATTGGAAAAGAGATCAAGATACACGTATCACCAAAATACTGGAAGACCAAACCACTCTCATGTCAAAATTAGTAACGGACATAAGTGAGATTAAGGCCCAAAATACAAAAATTCAGGCGTCCAACGCCGAAATCTGCAAGACCAATGCGGAGATTGAGCGATCAATGTCCTTCATGAATCAACAATTTGAAGATTTAAAGAAAGAGGTTGAGGAGCTTAAGAAAGAGCGGCAGGAACAGCGTGGCTACATAGAAGGTCTTGAAAGGAAGATTATGGATCTCCAGTATAGGTCCAGGTCGTCGGGAATAGAAATTAGAAATGTTCCACAAACTGACGGCGAGACTACGGCCGGCCTAATAAAAACGGTCTGTACCATAGGCCAACTAGCTGGAATGTCTATATCTGAAACCGAGGTTCGTGATATATATCGCCTCCCGGGGAAAAACACTAAGGGTGTGGCGGCCCCCACCACACGCCCAATCATTGCAGAGTTTACAACAGTGCAAACAAAACTCAACGTGCTGTCTGCCATCCGAACTTACAACAATAAGCAGCCTAAAGAGAACAAATTGAACACTGAGCTGATTGGTATACCGGGAAAACGGCAGGCGGTATATGTTGCTGAACAGCTGTCTTCTTCCTCTAAAAAGCTTTTTCACTTAGCGCGGGAGTTTGCGAAGAATAATACCTATTCTTTCTGTTGGGTAAGCAATGGAAACATCTTCCTTCGGAAGCAAACGGGCGATAAACAGCTGTTGATAAACTCAGAAAAATGTCTTCAAGATCTCACCAGCAAGTGACTAGTTGAACCTCCGCCTAGTCATTACTTGGAAACCTTGGAGTATTTATTATATCTGTTTCGATTATTAATTACCTTGCTAACTTCAACTGTAAACTTCACACTTTGTAACAATTTATCCACTAAAAAAAACATCACACTCAGATTAAACCCTACTTACACACTAACTATGAATAAAAACACACATACATACTTTCCCCCGTCACTACATTATTTTCAGCAGAAAAGCGATGTTATTGTTAAATACCTAGAACATTACTCTCAGCGTCTCTTTTTGCTAGTTACTATCAAACATAAATGGCTAATATAAATACTATAAATCAGGACCTAGATAACCTTAATCTTGAAAACTCTTTCTCCTGTGACCCGCATGAGTGCATTAAATATGTAAATAAGGCTGACAGTAGCATAAAATTATTGCACGTAAATATCCGTAGCGTTAATAAAAATTTCGATAGCCTCCTGGCATTAATGTGTATAATTAATATTGATTTTGATCTAGTTGTTTTGACTGAGTGTTGGCTGAGTAAAGTGGTTAACCTCCCAGTTCTGAACGGATACCAATCGCACTCAACAAAAAACATAACAAACCAAAACGATGGGGTTATAATCTACACCAAAATTGGGCTAAACGTCAAGGTATGGGAACCAAATATAAATTACGCTAATAGTCTCGTATGTCAAATTGATAACAAGCTCTCGGTAGTCGCAATATATCGCTCTCCATCGAATAATACCAAAGATCACTTCGACAGCTTCTTGACTAGTTTAAATAATATCTATGATGAAATATCGTACTCACCTAGTATCTCAACTGTGGGAGATCTGAATATTGACATAAAATTGGACAGTAGGAATGACCGTGCACTAGAATACCTAATCCTAAATGCGTCCCATGGACTACTACCAACCCATCTCCTACCAACTAGAATGGAAAACTGCCTAGACCACGTTTTATTAAAAACGAAGGCAACGGCCACCACGTTGGTATTGGAGTCGCATATTACTGATCACAAACCGATTATTCTTTCGATTTCAAATACAAATCCGACACGGAACAAAAGTTTCACGATATCCCGATTAAATTACGAAGCAATTAAGACAGAGTTAGAAAACACAGACTTCTCAGATATCTACAAAACAAAAGACGCAAATACTGCTATGACTACACTGATTACAAAGATATCAACTGCAATAACTAAACATACAAAACATATCAACATACCGAGAAAACAAAGAACCCTAAAACCGTGGATAACTCCAGGGCTTCTAAAATGTATCAAGCACAGAGACAAAATGCACGTAAAATCTAGGAAGTCACCTGACAACTTAATACTACATGTAACCTATACGCGTTATCGAAACTTCTGCAATATGCTACTGCGAAAATTAAAGAGGACTTATGAGAAGAGCGAGCTTGAGAAATCTAGGAATAATCCTAAAGCATTGTGGAAAACCATAAAAGAAATAACCAATACTGGTAAAATATGCTCCAGTCCTGATGAACTGCTCAAAATATGCGAGAGTCCTGCATCTTCCCTCAACAATGTCTGTTCTTTCTTCAGCAATATAGGTAAAAACATGGCTGCAAAAATAATTAACGACCCACATAAAGCCCCTTCAGCCTGCGATGCCATTCATGCTGGTAATGTCAAGACACTGAGGCAGCCTGTCAATTCACTCGTAATACAAAAAGTTGACGAATGTGACATAGACAGTATTATACTCCAAATGCGCCATGACTGTGCCGTAGGCTGGGATGGTATATCTTCCTCGCTCCTTAAGACATGTCGTCATATTCTGGTATCGCCGATAACATATATCTGCAATCTTTGCATTGAGACTGGAGTCTTTCCAGATTCTCTGAAGAGGGCCATTGTCCACCCAATATTTAAGGGCGGGGACAAAGGCTGTGTCGATAATTATAGGCCTATATCAGTACTTTCATCGCTCTCTAAAATCCTCGAGAAGATTCTTAACCAAAATCTTAGAAGCTTTCTCGATAAATATAAAATTATCGCAGATAACCAGTACGGCTTCCGGTCTGGTGTCTCCACTGAAGACGCAGTATTGGATCTAACGCAATCTATTGCTAAGTCCCTGGACAGTAGAACAAAGTGCCTTGGTATCTTCTTGGACCTCTCAAAAGCCTTCGACACAGTTTCTGTCCCCAAACTTATCTCCAAACTAGAGTATTTGGGTGTACGTGGCATAGCTCTGGAAATATTCAAAGACTACCTTAGGAATCGCACCCAGCTGGTAAAGATTGGCTCCAGCTACAGTGATGAAGAGGTTGTGCTGTACGGTGTTCCCCAAGGAAGCATTTTAGGCCCCACACTTTTTCAAATATACATAGATGACCTCTGTAGAATGTCATTACCAGCCTGTAAGATCTATGCATATGCTGATGACACAGCGATTCTGGTTGATGGAACCTCGTGGGAGGATGTGAAACGTAAGGCGGAATTTGCACTGTCTTCAATGATGAACTGGCTTGACTTAAATTTGCTTACTTTAAATCTTAAAAAAACCTATTACTTACCCTTTGCAATCCGGTGCAACACCAAACCTACAAGTAGTTTTACGATAACGGCTCACTCGTGCCAGAATCCGTTATTACCGTGCTCATGCCCCTGCATTGCTAGAGCTGTTAGTGTTAAATACTTGGGTGTGCATATAGACGATGGACTAAAATGGGACAAACAACTCGATACACTTACTACTCGAACACTTCGTCTTATTCATATTTTCAAATCTCTCCGAGAATCCGCCAGTATTGACATTCTTAAAATGGTGTATTTTACACTATGCCAATCGATTATTGGCTACTGTATAACTGTATGGGGTGGAGCAGCGAAGACTTATCTTCTGCGAGCGGAAAGGTCTCAAAGGGCTGTACTTAAGGTTATGTTAAGGAAACCCTACAGATACCCTACAACGCAACTTTACGCCGACTGCAAAGTACTGACGGTGCGACAGCTCTTTGTGCTCCAATCTGTCCTGAGGATACACGCCCGTTTACCTCCGTCTGATCCATGCAAGCGTACATATGTTCCCCCAGGTATACAGCACAAAACTTCATTTGCAAGACGCCAGTTCTATGTTTTAAGCCATCAAGTCTTTAAAAAAATTCAGAAAGAACTAGACATAATAGACCTAAATAAATTTAATGTCAAATCAAAAACATCTGACTGGCTCTTACTGCAGGACTATATGAAAACGGAATCATTGCTATCATGCATCGCTTAATACATAATACATAAAAATAAAAAAAAATAAACACACACAGAAACGCCACAACACTCAAATACACACACACACATACATCGGTACACACTTACACTCCCTTCCCACACACACACACTCTTTTTACACAAACCACACCTCAACACACACATATTTGATTAATTCTAACATGAATATATGTTTAAAATAGTAAATCGACACACTTTCACTCTTGTAAAATTTTTAGTTCCATTAAATTTCCATTTTGGCCGATCACTGTCTCTTATGATACAGGTTTCCTAGTTTAAGAGACAGGGTTCATTATTATTTTGTATGCATAGACTTATTTTTGTAGACTTAAATCTTCTGTGCCCATAAACCAAACTATATGCTTATTGTATTTTTGTCACCTTGTTTTGAACTGTGTCTGTGTGTATTATTCGGATAAATAAACAATTTTATTATTATTATTATTATTATTTTTGCTATTTGGAGTCAAGCAGCAATTAGTGCCAGTGACCAACCGGCCCAGCTGCCTGAGGATGAAATAGAGCCGCCACCACCTATGCCCAATGTCCAAGATACGTCGCCCATCCCTGAAGCGCCTCAAATACCGACTCCTCTGCCTGCAACTCCACGGCGAAGGCGCCGTTTGCTTCAAACCGTGCCCTCGCCCACTCGTAGGAGAACTCGCACTCAGACTCAGTCAGAATTGGCAAGACAGGCGTTTGTAAATTCTGACAGTCAGTGGCGGGATTTTCAACAGAAATGTGAGGAGGAACGGTTGAGATTAAGGGAGAAAGAAATACACCAACAAGAGCGGTGGTTGGATCTATTTGCTCAATTGATCGTTTTAGGAAATAGAATAGTAGACATTTTTGACAAATAATAAGACCTCATTTTTTTTTAACTGTAAGTTAGTTTAGTTAGCTAGTATTTATTTTTACTGTCCATAATGGTTGTGTTCCTTATTTTAGTTATTAAATTTAAAATGCTGACTGATTAGTTATTAGAACTTAGTTTTAATTGTTAAAAATTTCAATTCTACCTGTAAGTTTTCTGTAATGTATTAAAATGTTTGAATATATATTTTTAAGAAATATTAAAAACGTATTTTATTTGACAAAACGTATGGTAAAGGTATTAACGAAATAAACAAAGTTGGTAAATAAAACATCTTTAATTAGAATTTAAGTTAATATTTATCAAAAGCCTCCTAGCTAACTGATCACGTAATGCTCTGCCCATTAGCAAATCGCTAGATGTTTCATTTTCCTGCAATACTTCCATATTATGCTGGTAAGCTGGTAAACAACATACTATGTAGAAACCCCCCCCCCCCCCTAATTATCAAAACTATCCGATATTTGAGGCAGTAATGGAAGATGTTTTGGCAAAACTTGCTATTGGTAGTAAATCAGTAGTTATCTGTGGTGACTTTAACATTAATATTTTAGAAAATAATTAAAATACGAGTAGATTATTAAATTTGTTTAAATCATTTAATTTGTCAAATGTGTTTGTAGAACCAACCCGAGTAACTACGTCTACTGCTACATGCATTGATAATGTTTTTTGTTGTTGCGACTATTTAAATAAATCCATCATTAATTATCTCCCTTCTGATCACAGTGGTCAAACTGTAACTTTTCAGTCCAACACACCAATACAAAAAATCGAAATACAATCCAGACCAATAACATCTGTTAATTTAAATAAATTTAATATCACATTAAATTGTAAGCTAAGCGATCAGGAATTTTCTTTGAAAAATATTAATATTTTGTATAAAGAATTCTTTACGGTAGTGCAAACTGAATTTAATAATTGTTTCAAGAAGACCACTAAAAGTATCAACCCTAAATTTATATTTAGTGACTGGGCCACTAAAGGACTCAGGAAAAGTAGGGAAAGACTTTTCGAGCTTTATGGCCTTAAGCCTTTTATTAACACAGAATCTTTTAATAAGTATGTTTCTACCTACTCAAGAATTTTTAAAAACACTTGTAAAGCAGCTAAAGCCAAATACATTAGTAACAAGGTTAAATCAGCTGAAAATAAAATAAAGACGGTTTGGAAAATTATCAATAACGAAACGAACAGGAGCAAAAGACATAGTTCTGATTACGTACTGGAGACGTCATGTGGTTCCATTTGTGATAGCAAACAAGTAGCTCAAGAATTTGTAAATTTCTTTACTAGTATTCCCCTAAAAACTACTGAATCTCTAAATTCCTCGCCTTCCCTCTCTTTTGATTTAGTAAAGGCAAACGTTTCAGCCTGCCTAATTGAATTCAACTTTAAGCATGTTAACCCCATAATAGTACTTAAAACTTTTAAACAAATTAAAATCAAATTGACCGAAGATCTTTGGGGAATGTCCAGTAAAGTCTGTACCTCGATCATTGAGACGATAGCACCTTATTTAGCCTTCATATTTAATTTATGTGTGGATCAAGGCATCTTCCCGGATTTAATGAAATACAGCAAGGTAATACCACTTTTCAAATCCGGGGACAGTAAAGACACCAATAATTATAGACCCGTATCCGTGTTGCCGGTTTTCAGCAAGATCTTTGAAAGATAATGCTTAATCAAATGCTTAATCATTTTAACACGAATAAAATACTTAACGATCAGCAGTATGGTTTCACCAAAGGACGTTGTACAACTGACGCTGGTGTGACCTTATTAAAACACATTTTCAATGCGTGGGAAGAGGCTCACGACGCCATCGGAATCTTTTGTGACCTCTCCAAGGCATTTGATTGCGTTGATCACGTAACCTTGCTGTTGAAGCTAGAGCATTACGGACTTGGAAAACTTGCGCTTAGTTTGGTATTTAAACGATAGACAGCAGCATTCAAATAAAAGGTGTCAATTCACTCGGTTTAACAGTAAAAATGGGTGTGCCACAAGGTTCTATATTGGGTCCTTTCCTCTTTTTAGTATACATAAATGATCTTCTCCATTTACTAAAAAATCAACCACAAATGGTGTTATTTGCTGATGACACTTCTTAATTTTTTAAGATAGATAGACGTGCAAAAAATTTTGACGACGTAAATAACGCCCTACTGCAGGTCCAAAATTGGTTCACTGCAAATAATTTAGTATTATTGTATTAGCATTAGATTTTCTTTACCAAATGTAAAAAGTAGTGATTGTGAGATAGTATTGAATCAAGAGAAACTAGAATTTGTCGATAAAACTGTTTTCCTGGGGATCACGCTCGACTCAAGGCTACAATGGGGTCCTCATTTGAGTAGTCCACTTGCAAACCACGTTATGTTAATGAAACACTTATTTGAGAAAACTAATAAAAATGATTATCCTTATAATTAAGTTATATAGATGCATTAATTTGCGTATTACTAGAGTATAGGATCATATCAAACTCATTTATGTTAAGAAATGAAATCACTGTTCATCAATAATCATTTAATTAACATTTTAAAATTAAACATAGACAGTTTTGCAGAAGTACTCTAAACATAGACAGTTTTGCAGTTGTATTCAATCAACATAGGTAGTTTTGAAACAGTTTCTTAAATACACTTCTATCTACTTTCTCTTACGAACTTACAATTTTTATTTTTTTATTACACTCTTATGTCTATTTCTTCACCCATTAAAGTTTCTTCACTATCAGTTTCTTCTACAGTAGTTTGATTTTGTTCTTCTTGAAGAAAACTGTAAAAGCTCAGATGGTCGTAAGAAGCCCAATCTTCACCGAAATGTTTTATGAGAAGATTTCGTACATCATTTAACTTTGCTGTTTTTACAGGAACTCCAACATTCATTAAAACGGGTTCAATATTTTGGAATGACTTGCCTCTTTTACAAATGTTCCCATAATTTATTAGGTCGGATACATAATTAGGTTCCCCTTTAATTGCAATTCTATTATTTTGATCTTTTCTTAAAAAGAATCTTTTAGAGGCATTAAATTGAAAGTGCCAAGATCCTGGTAACTTTAATACGGTTTTAACGCTCGATTTCCAATCATAAAAATGAAAGTCGCTTCCAAGTCTAAAAACCGTTCCATACTTTTTAAATATATCTAAATACGTCTGGGGCTCCACAATGACTTCCAAAGGTCGTATCTCTCTTTCGATATTGCCGAATACGCGATCAGGGGGCAAAAATGAGTGCCCTACTACTGGGAATATTACTGTAATTTTCTTGATGTGACGTGGAGCTTTTGTTTTTAGCCAATATGCCAACATTCCCAAAACGATTGAGTTTTTATTTTGCCCCCCGCAACCGTCGCAGAATAATTTTATATGACTAACAGTTTCTTCAATATTGGTATTCATTAAACGATGAAATACTGCCGAAGCAATTTGATTAGACCCTTTCATGGCCTCGGTTTCCAGCCACGCGTAAATAAATGTGTTTGAACTGCCTTGAGGCCCACGAGATGGTCCTTGGCATATTGTTAAGTTGTACAAATAAAGTTGTCGGCTAAAGTAGGCACTCTGATCCGGCACTTTCGGCAAAACCAAATTTTTTTGACAATCGAAAGAGAGAATTATTTCGTCATCCAGTTGTGTTTTGAGGCTAGTGTAAAACCATTTGGCCTTTAGCTTGTGGATACGAAGCTGCGCTATTTGCAGCTGTTTTTTGGCTGAGTCACGTTCACTTTTGATAGATTCTCTTAATTGAATGCATTTCGAACAAGCATCGGTAGCGGGAGATTTAAAACTCAAATTGAAGTATTTATTAAATATACGTCGGAAAAATTCATATCTCACCGGCGCATTATGAGCATCATCATTGTAAACCTTGTGTAATTTTCTTATACTTAGATCTCTGCTGAGATATTGCACAGCAGATCTCCCTCTCACATAATGTGATTCCAAAGATTTAAGTCCTTTTATGTACGATTTTACGGATTCTGTGCGATCAAAATACAGATTGGACTTTCTATCACCTCCTCTTCGTTCTTTCGGCATTGCCATTGTGGTTAGATGCTGTTTACAAATTCTTTGTATTCTATCCCTAGAGATTCCCAGAATAGTGGTCATTGCTTTTTGACACACTTTAATTAATTTTACGTGGCGTCTTCCATTTAAAGTATCGTGCTTTGGGATAAAATAACATATAGTCTGGGTTTTTTTCTTACCTTCTTTTTTCGGCGTTTGTGATGTACAATATTTCAATAAAAACGTATCTTGGGTGATTTTATCTGAAGTTGAATAAAAATTGCGGTGAAATTTACTGTAGTCTTGAATCGTTAAGTCGTTACATTTGTATCCCTGTTTGAGATTCCTATGTACACATTGTGGTATAACTGGCATTCCCTTAGGCATATGTCTAAAACAAAACATATAGGTACTTAAACAAATTGATCAGCAAGAATGGAGCGAAAAATCAGTACCAGGTAAGTGAAGTATTTAAAAAAACATGATCATAATAATACAATAATCTTACCGTTTCGACTTTTCAAGTTGTCTCTTCCATGTAGATTTATTAAGTTCTTTTTTACGTCCTCTTCTGTTTGGGGCATAAACAACTTCTTTTTCTTGGCACTCCATAATAATTTTATCACAAATCACCTTGTTTTTAATAGCCTGCAGTACATAAAAAAAAAAAGCACTTCGACTGTATCATGCGTACTGGCCCAAGATGGCGGCTTTTGCACGAATCACAACGCAACATAGCGTTGTTTGCAAGTTGCCAGTAACTTAGAGACTTTTGAAAATGGACTGCGGATCGACATAGCGACTTTTGCAAGAGTATTGAGTTTTGTATTCCATTTTATTCCTAACATAACGAGTTTTGGCAGCTTATTATAAACACGGACGTTAGTATTTTAAATTATCAACCGATTGCTGTCATTGGACAAAAAAATTGTTTTTTTTAACATAACGTGGTTTGCAAGTGGACTACTCATTAACATCTCTTGCAGGACGGCTAAGTTCTGCAGCATATGCTGTCAGAAAGATCCGTCAGTATACTGATGTAGATACCGCGAGGCTAGTCTATTTTAGTTATTTTCATAGTATTATGTCTTACGGTATTTTACTTTGGGGACGAGCTGCAGACATCGAGTCTATTTTTATTCTGCAGAAAAGAGCTATCAGAGCCATTTATAATCTTCGTAGGCGCGATTCTCTAAGGGAACGGTTTAAGCTTATTAACATCATGACTGTACCTTGTCAATATATCTATGAAAACATCATGTACGCAAGGAAAAATCTGCATCTTTTTAGTAAAAGAGGTGAAAGACACAACTATTTCACTAGAAATAGGGACCAATTAGTTCAACCAGGTTTGAGCCTGGCTAAAGTAGATTCATCTTTCATGGGGTACTGTTTAAAATGTTACAATAAAATACCTCCCCACATTCTTGAACTTAATGAAACAAAATTTAAAACTTGTATAAAACGCACACTATGCAGCCAAGCGTATTATAAATTGGGAGATTACATTGCTGATAAAAATGCTTGGGTCAATGCTAGTCCAGCTCCACAAGGGCGCATCAACTAATTTATTAGACTACTGAAAACTGTTGGAGCTGCGGAAGATCAACAACAAAAAAAAAAACATCTTTGCATTGTATAAATTCAATCTCTTAATATTGTATACTTAACTGCTTAGCACATAATTATGTGAGTACTATGTACCTACTATAAAGCGACCAGTTTCTGGGTGCGTCTTTCATTGACTTGAATATGCCCTGGCGGCTGAGAGTATGCCATGCTCACTTTAATGTCTCGCTGATGGTGGCGTGTGTGTTGGATCATTTAGCTCCCTTCAAAATGGTTGAGCTGAATGGTGCTTATATATGCGTCATGTTCGTGAACGGGCGCTGTCAGTAGGGACTGGTCATCTCTTAGCGGCTAAGGCTTGTTTTAATTTAACTATTGAATAGTTTTTACATATTTTATATCTGATGCTTTTAACGTTCTGCATCGTTCTCACATGTATAATATTAATATGAACTATGTAACCAATATTTTGTAACCATATTTTGTTTAAAAGAGTGTCCATGGAGTTTCTTGCCCGTTCTTCTCCATAAGTACCTACTCCTTTGGAATGGGCAACTAGCTTCATTTCTCGGACTGACCGACACCTTGACAATTCAAAAGTGCCTGTAATTGGTTTATTTGAAATAAATACTTTGAGTTTGAAAAATAAAATAAATAATATATTTTAAAATTAAGAAGAAATTACCTCCAGTTTGTAGGGAAACCCCATCTGGGTCAGGAACATTATATTTTATAGCAATGTTATGTAAGACACAACATGCTGTAATAATTTGTGCGCATATATCTGGCCTATAATGCAAGGTCCTGTCTTTACTTAAACAACGCCAACGATTTTTTAGCCTGCCAAAAGTGTTCTCAATAACGACTCGGGCTGATCCATGAGCCTTATTAAAGTTATCTTCTACAGAATTAGGCACTGGATCTGAGTATGGTGTCATCAACCATGGCCTCTGAGGGTAACCGGAATCACCTTAAAAAAAGGAAAAATCAAATTATCTCCCGCCTTGATATAAATGTTCTATTACATAAGTAGGTATTATGTTAACTTACCCAAAAGCCACACAATCTCATTATTTCTATGTAAATTCTGCATGAAGTTATTAACATTACTGTTTTGCCAAATAAATGCATCATGTGCTGCTCCTCCAAATTTTGCATTTAAGGACAAAATTCTACAGTCAGAGTCGCATATCTACAATAAAAAAAAATGAACCTAGGAATACTTATGAACAATTTTATCAAAACAAATAGTCATTTTAATATATAGTTACCATTTGAACATTCAATGAGTGGTATTGTTTTCTGCAGAAATATAGGTGTTCTTCCTCTTTGATTGGAGTAAATATTTTAAAGTGGCTGCCATCTACACATCCTATTATACCAGGGATTTTGTATTTACAGTAAAAACTGAAAAAAGGAACAAATTACTTAAGTTGTTGTATTACTTTTAATAATTTATTAATCAGTAATATTTTTAACAGTACCTTTGCTTTATAATATTCCTTTCTTGTCTTGTTGTTGGAAACTTTATATATTTGTTCAAAACTGTAGGATGATTTAGTGCTGCAGTCACTTCTTGTATGTATACACTAATTGCTTCTTGAGATAAATGATTTGCTTCTCCAACAACACTTTGATAGTCCCCATTCGCAAAAAATAACAAAGCACATAAAACCTGTAAGTAAGAATTTCACACAAATGAAAATTATTGTACCTCTTTTGTTTTGAGATAGCTGCATACTTATCATTTGTACTAACTGACTTTTAGTTCTAAAGAAACTCGTTGTGTTGACTTCAAATCCGTAACATTATTTAATAATATGCACAAATCTTCAAACGCGTCTTTTGAGAGTCTGTAAAGTTTAATAAACTTTCTTTCACTAATATTTTTCAATTGGTAGCCAACATGAATTCTCATGTTGGCTTGTACGTTGTTCACGTCTTTGATCTTCAAATTCAGCGGCCACTAACATATTCCATGCCAAATATGCTCTTGCAGACATTATTAAGACTTTATTATATTCAAAACGTATTAAATGTTAATGTAAACACTTGTTTCACACGCCAAAATGCTAGTGAGTAACGTAACTACAACCGTAAGCGTATCGTTCGCTAGCGCCTATCGAATTAGTGACTCATGGTACCGTTTTGTATGGTGACAGCTAAAAAACGTCAGTGACTATCGTATAGATTACGTTAGGTTTTTAACCTATCGTAATCTATTGTGCTCATGGTACGAATTTTAATTCTTTCTGTGACCGCTAGGGGCGCTGTACAATATTTCATACAAATAATTTACGGAGACGCTAGCGAGTATTGGCTGTGTAAACTCATGGTAGAGGTACAGCAAACGAAATGCTTTCTTCCAACCACGAACAATTTGCGTTCAAGAAACGTTCCCGATGTCTTCCCGATTTCGTCCATTTTTGTTGAATTTTCTGGTTAATATAACATATTCGTTTTTTCGTCTTCAGAAATAGGCGGGTCATCGTGTTGTTGCAAAATATAATGCAATAATGCATCGCTTCTTGATGTTTTGGCGTTGGAAAACCATATATCGAAAAACGTTCGGTACGTCGACATTTTGAAAATGAACAAAAAAATTATGAGTGTCGCAAACTTTCGCAAACAAATGAACATTATAATTGTAGCTTAGAAACCAAACTTTAAGAATAATACGGCCAAAGGACTCGGAAACGGGCTGCAGTAAAGTAAAAGTTTAATATAAACTGACTTTTTTTTTCTTACAACATAAATCTCTCTGACTTGCCATGAGTGTTATAAGTCAGTTTAAAAATATATCTTTATAAAAGAGGTTTGTAAACTTACCTAAATACTTCAATAACACAACACCGAAACACAATCACAAATAGCACACAGCACAAGAGCGTATTCATCGAGCGAACTCAGACGAATGAAACGGTCTCTAAGAACGCTTGCTCGTGCATGCGCAGGTAGTCGACACTTCGACCTTTTTCTACCTGCTATTGTTGGGCGTACCCTCCGCGTATATGAATCCTATTATAATGTAACTTGTTTACTTGCTATTTGAACCAAAATATTGCTTATTGTAACAAGTAGTAAAATAGGGTTTTGTCAAGCTAGATTCTCGAACCGTCACACCGTGGCCCGGTTTGTCTATTGTATTTATTTGTAGGTCCAAACTCAGCCGTGTGAGAGCATATAAATGTCTCTTTTATCTTTATACTTCAGAGCCATCAGAGGTTTATTGTATAGCGCGTGAATTTCTCCTTTTTTTAATGGTTTATATTTTTCTGCGCCAGCTTTCTTAAGTCGATTAAGCCGCACCGTGCCACATGCATATGTTTTCCGATTGTATAAGTATTGATACAGTTTAGGACTACTGTACCAGTTGTCTGCATAAATCCGTCGGTTTGCATCAGTTAAACCTTCCAATAGGGTCGTAACCACGGCGCCAGTGATTCCTAAATTACTGGGATCCTCTATTTCAGTTTGTGATCCACAGTAAATTATAAAATCAATTATTAATTTAGTCTTAACATCACATATTAGATCCACAGTAAATTATAAAATCAATTATTAATTTAGTCTTAACATCACATATTATAAATAACTTAATACCAAAATGGTTTCTTTTATTTGGTATAATTATATTGCTTTATTGTAACGTAACCTTTAAAAGGCATTATGCTTTCGTCTATACATAGGTCTCGATATGGCGTAAGAGAACTCCTGAAACTATTTTTGATGTGTTGCAGCAGAGGCAGTATGTCATTTAGAACGTGGGCAGAGTCCGTGTCTGGTAAAGCAAAACTAAGTAAACCTAGTATAGTAGTATATCTGTTCCTAGACATTGTCTTGGAAAAAATTGGAGATTGTAACAAGGGGTCAGTAGCCCAGTGTTCCTCTATAGTCAGGTGCTTGTTTCGTGTAAATAAAAATGTAACAGCCAGGAATACATACATTTCTGCAACAGAAATTTCTCGCCAATTCTGAAGCCTTGAAAAAACTCTTAAATCACAGCGACGTATAAATTTTTGATGTTGAGCATTAGTGAATTCTACTATTTTTAATATAATTTCTTCGCCTAGAAAATGTAAGAAACAGTCCAATTCTTTAAATTGAGAATTATTATCATTTGATTGAATTCCTGCAATGTAGTCATTAAATTCATACAGTTCATGTGTAAACGCAGTCTCACTCCAAGAAGTAGAAGATTCTTCCTGTTTCTGTAGCAATTTAAAATGAGATTAGTACACTTCTCATCAAAAAAATCGAAACACCTTGCAAGTTTATGTTTTGTAAAGATTATCAGTTTTTTATTATTATTTATGAATAAATATCAAATGTCGCTTAATTGTGAGTTTTATGAGGTTTTCAAATTCTAATGTTATTGTTCTGAATTTAAATTAAATTTTCATAGGTTTCGTGTTTTCTTTAATGAGTCATTTTTATTTTGTATGGAGAACGAAGGCAATGAATGAAACAACACACGTAGGTGAAAAAAAACTGAAGACTTTGATTAAATAACGTTTAATATCTAGTGTTCCCTCCTCGAGCTCTTATCACCGCTTCCATCCGGTTTTTCATCGATCGGATGAGAGTTACGATGACATGCTGTGGGATGTTGTCCCATTCTTACTGAATGGCACTTTTCAGCTGATCAAGTGAGTCTGGGACAGGATCTCTCGCTCGGATTTGCCTCTTTAGTTGATCCCAGAGATGTTCAATTGGATTCATGTCCGGTCTCCTTGCTGGCCATTCCATTATGGAGATACCGACTTCGGTAAGGTAATCACGTACGACGCTCGCGGTGTGGACTCTGGCGTTGTCGTGCATAAATGTGAACCCTTTGCCGATAAAGTGTGCATAGGGCATCACGTGAGGCTCTAGGCACTGTTCCACGTACCGATGACAGTTCAAAGCAGGTAGACGTGGCCCAGACACGAAGGCAAGCTCTGTCTTACCGTCGGCGCTGATTTCTCCCAAAACCGTCCACGAACCACCACCATAACTGACCCTTTCTTCAATGCAGCATTGTGCAAAGCGTTCTCCATCTCTTCTGTAGACCTTGTTCCTTCCGTCGTTACCATAGAGCATGATTTTACATTCATCAGAGAAGAGAACTTTGCTCCATTGGAGGTATGACCAATTTAGGTGCTCGCGTGCAAAGTCAAGGCGCGCTCTTCGATGGTCTGCAGTTAATTTCGGTCCATTTGCTGGCTTGTGTGGTACCAGTCCACGTTCCTTCAGCCTTCTTCTAATTGTAGAGTCACTTACAGCGACCCTTCGTACAACTTGAAGCTGCTGCTGCAGTTGAAATGCATTAAGGCGCCGGTTTCGCAAAGAAGTTGTTACAATAAATCGATCATCTCTCTCAGAAGTGACCCGATTCCTGCCAGATCCAGAACGGCGCGTAAACATACCAGTCTGTCGATAGCGGTTGTAGACTCTATGAACAGATGACAGGCTTAGATGCAATGTTCGAGCCGCAACACGCTGACTAAGTCCAGAATCCAGTAATGCCACCACTTGGGCGGCTTCTGTGGGCGAAGTATCCATATGTTTTAGAAAATAAAACTTTTTTCAGACGTCTTAAAGACACAGTAAACAAATTAAAAACAAAAACGTTAAAGATAAACGCAAATTTTTAGTTTTTGAACGTGAAAATATGTTCTCCAACTGTAGACGCACATTTGTCTCAAAATACTCAAAATAGTGATTCATTTCATTTAGAGGATAAACAAATGAAATTCTAATTTCGAATTTTAAATTTTCGCTTACCATTGTAATTGCCAGATTGCCAGCTATACAATAACGTTTTTTTTTCATGGAATGAAAACTCTTTTGTATTAAATTAGGTGTTTTAATTTTTTAACAAATTAAAACGAAGGTGTTTCGATTTTTTTGATGAGAAGTGTATTATACGAAATAAAGATAACAAATAAAAAAGATTCAAAAACATTAAACTAATTTAGTCTGTTTTCTACTATCCTGCGGACAAAAAAACAGTAAGGGTGACAAATCAACATCGAGCTATGCTGCGCTGTACTGCGCTGTGCTGTGCTGTGTTTCTTAAGCTACGTTTTTTTAACAATTAAACGATGCTGCGCTGTACTGCGCTGTGCTGTGCTGTGTTTCTTAAGCTACGTTTTTTAACAATCTAGCTCAGTATAAAGTAATCAGCAGCTCGTGTAGTCGTTTATCTCGTCAAATATGACCCAATTTTCAAAAAAACGTAAACATTACGACATAGTTGAATCCGATGAAGATGAAAGTGAAGAAGCGGATATGGATATTTTATGTGTTATTTTGTCGTTAAAAGAGTCCAGTCACGGTAGCTTGTTACCATACACCATACGTGAAAAATACGGAGAATTTAATTTTCTAAAGAGTATTGCCACTGAAGACGATTTTTTTAAATATTTGCGAATGACTAAAAACCATTTTAATTATTTACATTCGTTAATAAGTTCATATATAAAAAGCAAAATTGACTGTAAGAAAGCCATAAGCACCGAAGAGAAATTAGCAATCTGTTTGAGGTAAGTAAATTATTTGAATGCACAAGATAAGGCAATTTTCTATTTGCATTTTCCCTCGTGTATGTATTAGTAATTAATTTTGTAAGTAGAATAATAATTCATAAAAACATTACATGGTAAGATAGTGAACCTATATTGACATATCTTTTCAAAACTTTTTATGCAACTTTCTATTTTGCATGTATGGAACAAGGAATTCCATAACTTTCTGGTATTTCCAAAGACGCGTGTTGTTGGCAGCTTGACCACTTTTTCCATCCTTCTGTCTTTTTAAGGCTTCCCTATTGTTGTCTCGCAATTTTTTCCAAGTATTTTTCGCTACTTTGGCTGTAACAAATAATAAATATATATACATCACTACATAATTTATAAAATAATATTATTAATTTATCACAAAAAATATGAGATAAGTTTGTTATAAAAAATAACAAACCGACTTCAATTCTTCCCCACTAACAAGTAACTAAAACGTAATTAAATAATTAATTATCTAAGTGTGTCAAGAGCTAGAACTTTTAATTTAATTCATAGTTTTTTAAATATACTCAAAACTAAATAGGGCCCACCATGTTTTTTCGCTGCAACTTAAAATTTAACGTAAATAATCAGTTTTTATGAATATACAAGTTTTAAGAGTGCATTCAGGAACAGTGTAAACATAAAAAATAGAAACATTTGTTTATTTTGTTTAATAAAAACACAAAATAACAGTTTTTAGGAAAAATTACACAAAATGAAGGAAAAACAAAATCTGGTGCTTGTTATTTTTTAATAACGAGTGGGTCCTCCTCTACTCCCAATGCACTCTCTGACCCTATCTGGGACACTTTCAATCAAGTGCGTCACGTTTATATCCGGTATTTGTTCCCATTAGACTTTTAGGGCGTTAATGAGCTCCTGCTGGCTGTTGACTTCACTGTATTGTTCATTCAGGCGTCTTTTAGGCTGATCCCATAAATGTTCGATGGGGTTGAGGTCGGGACTCATGGCTGGCCATGACAAAACTGTGATATTGGCTTCAGAGAGTGCTCTTTGTGTAGTGCGACTCATGGCTGGCCATGACAAAACTGTGATATTGGCTTCAGAGAGTGCTCTTTGTGTAGTGCGGGCTGTGTGTGCGCGAGCATTGTCATGCATAAAGACAAAGTTATTGCCCACTCTTTGTGAAAATGGGATGACATATGGCCGGGTTACTCGCTCGATGTAACTGCTGGTGGTTACGGTACCTTCATTCAGAATTACCAGCTCGGTTTTGCCGAGTAAGCTAATTCCGCCCCATACCATAACACTGGGACCCCCAAATCGGTCTGTTCCATGGACGCATGGTTCAGAAAAACGTTCTCCTTCTCTTCTCCACACGCGTATCTGTCTGTCGTCACTGAAAAACTTCACTTTCCACTCGTCCGTAAAAAGCACATTCCTCCAGTTATCCATGGTCCATTCCAAATGTTCCCGGGCGTACCTTAAGCGTGCTGCACGATGAGCCCTCATCAGTTTCAGTCGAATAGCACGTACTCTGGAGCGTTGTCCATCTTCGTGAAGCCGATTCCGAATGGTTTGATCGCTAACTCCCGTCCCTGTGGATTGGCGTAGTCGAGTTTGTAAGGTCCGAGCGGTTACAGTACGCTCCCGACGTGCGGTTAACCTTAGGTATCGGTCTTCCTGGGCAATTGTAGCCCTAACTCTTCTTGTGCCAGGTCTGCTAGCTACACTTCCGGTCTCCTGATACCGTAATTAAACGTTTCGGATGGCTCGTCGCGATACACCGAGGTGTATAGCCACAGATCTCTGAGACTGTCCCCCTTGAAGCAAAGATACTGCTCTTGCAGCGGTCTTCATGTCCATATGTCGGTGAGAGCCAGGCATAGTGATCACAACTAACACAGGAACCAAACAAAATGTTTAAAAACGTGAGTGTTCCACAACAGCGTTTACTGTAGACTGAAAACTTAATTGACTGAAAAATTGTGCATTCGATGTTTTTTTCGAGTACTTTACTTTTTTAGCTACCCTTTTGAAACCAATATGAATGTTGTCGGAATAAACATTGATAAGGGCTCCTAAACATGTCAGCTTGACGGTTCAATGCATAACTTTGTCAACAACTACTAAGATAACTTTATTTAGACAAAAAGGGGGCCTGATTCGTGGTGGGCCCTATTTTGTTTTGAGTAGTTTAGAATCAAAGTACTAGTTCTTGACATACTTCGATAATTAATTATTTCATTACTTTTTAGTGAATATTTAGTGGGAAAGAATTGAAGTTGCTTACTATAATATTATTTATTAATTCGCAGGTACATGGCTACAGGTAGTTCATATACTACAATTGGTTACAATTTTAAAATAGCGGGCCCTACAGTTTCAAAAATTGTATCCAAAGTTTCCGATGCAATATGGAAGTGTTTACAGCCAATATTTATGAAAGAAATGACTACAGAATTGTGGCTGGAAAATGAGCTCTATTTCAGGCAGAAAGGCAATTTTCAAAATTGTGTAGGCGCTGTTGATGGGAAGCATGTTTATATCAAATCACCTCCTAACTCAGGATCAGACTATTTTAACTATAAGAAATCGTTTTCGTTAGTATTACTGGCTGTTGTCAATGCAAGATATAAATTCATTGCAATAGACGTCGGATCAAAGGGACGTTTCAGTGATGCAGGAATATTTAGCAACTCAGAAACTAAAAGATAATTCATTATTTCTACCAGAATCCAAATCTTTAGAAGGAGGTGGTATGGAAATGCCTTACATATTTGTTGGTGACGAAGCATTTCCACTGCTTCCAAATTTAATGAGACCATACCCTCAATCGCAACTAAATAATCAGAAAAGAATATATAACTATCGTCTAAGCAGAGCACGGCGAGTTGTTGAACAAGCGTTTGGAATACTAGCAGCACGATGGCGAGTATTTCATACTGCATTTGGTTGTAATATCGACACAGTTGACAAAGTTATTAAAGCGGCCTGTGTTCTGCATAACTATTTAAGTGAGGATAACGAAATTCAGACTGAAAACAGTATGAACAGTGTGTTGCGTCCTTTGCGTCGAGGATGCAATAGCCCTTCCATTACAGCCTATCAGATAAGAGAAGAATTTTCCAATTATTTTAACGGCAGTGGTAGCGTACCTTGGCAAAATACAAGTGCCCATATAAATGAAAATTAAATAAAGACAAATTTAATAAGCACGTAAAAATGTTCTTTTATTTCGTTTATAAAAAAAATGAGAATGTATCTACTTATTTACAATGTTGTATCTACATACATAGACTCACGACTATAATCCCATTAGAGGGTAGTCAGAAATCACACTACAACTGTTTCAAATTTAACGTATTAAAACGGGCCACGGACAGATCGAAACCCATTTCCAACACTGCCATATTGTCGAAAATCCATTTTACGGATGGGTTATTTTACCGATGAACCATTTCACCGAAAAGCCAAATTAACGAAATTCCATATCACCGAAAGTTAAAGCAACCTCGATCACGACGTTGAGCTGAGTCTCTGGTTAGTAGCTAACATGTCCGGGATTATAACTGTGAGTATATACATACAAAATTGTACTAATACACCAACGATAAGCACACATAAATACACACGCACACACACTTATTAAGTAAGTACTTACTGTTTTCCATGTTTGTTGTTTGTATAATGGCGCGCCAAGAGGCTTCTCTTTTTTCGGAATCTTTATAATATGGGGATGTTGGATTCCACAAACATTCGTGTTTCCGAACTTCTTCTATAAAAATCTCCATTTTTTTATCTGACCACTGCCCTCGATGAACAAATTTCGACACAACACGTGTTACCTGACTTGTTTGAATGGGCGAATGAAACTTGTTCGTTCTTGTTTCTTTGTGCGCGCATACGCAAGTGCGAGCGAGATGGGAGTACGAGAGTGAGAGAGACGTCTGAAGGCGATGGAGGGGCACGCAGCGTGCTCCAAACCTAGCATAGCTCGACACAGCGCAGCATGGCAGAGCTCCATAAAAAACATAGCACAGTTCGGCACAGCGCGGCTCAGCACGGCGGGTACCGCGCCTCGCTCGAGACTGCTGCGTTTTTAAACAGAGCGTAGCCTCACACAGCGCAGCACAGCGTCGTTTGTTTGTATCCTCATTAAAATATTAGACGAGCGAGTTGACCAAACATAGCACAGCGCAGCATAGCTCGATGTTGATTTGTCACCCTAAGACATTTATGTGAAAAATTGAAACGCGTTTAAAATATTGGGATACAAATAATAATAAATAACAAAAAATAAAATAACTAAATTTACTATATGTTTTCTTTAAAACACATTAAATAGGTAAATAAATACACATATTATATTATTATCTAGCTGTCTTTTTGACTTAGGATAAATAAACAGACTTGAAAACAAAAGAGTTATTTACCGATTCATTATCACTATCCGTTGAACTGCTACAACTACTGCAAACATCATTGTTGCCTTGCTGCAATATATTTAATAATTCTTCGTCGTCGTATATCATCGACTACTTCTCGACACTATAGTATAGGATCCCGTAAAGAACGACCTTCACCGAGCTGGTTAATGGACCAAACATATTTTTTATGTAATTTAATATATCTAAAAATATATTGCATATGGGTTGCCTATCGAATTTCAGTCCAGGATATTTTTAATTAATAAAATAAAAATCACCGGTTTGGTTAATGGATAAATTCTACACCAATCGAAAGTATGCAGCCCATAGTAAATGCAAAAGTTAGGTTGCCTATATTTTTCCTGTCGCAATCCTTGGGTTGCCAGGTATAATCAGGTAAATCGACACTAGTAATTTGCACCGGTCTGGTTAATAAATGAAACTTATATAAAAATAAAGTTTATTTCATTTATTTATTATATTATATTTTACAGCTGTGAAATTATATAGATTTATTTGCCGACTAAATTAGGCTGCTTGATCCGGCAGTTTTGGCAAGGCGTTGTTCTTTTGGCAATCAAATGATGCGATCAAGACATGATCCTCTTCATTTCTTAATAAGTCGTAAAACGCCTTGGCTTTTAAGGAATGTAGTCTTTTCTCTGTAATAAACTTTTGTTTCTCCTGATCACTAGTAGCATTTTTAATTCTCATCGTTAATTCTGAGCATCGAGAACATGTGTCTTTTATAGGTGATCCAAAACCAGCATTATATTTAGTGTTAAACACTTTTCTAAAAAAAGATTCTTTTACCTTTAATTCTGGGGTTTCATTTAGTCCATTATTATACATCTTCCACAGTTTTTTGATGTTTAATTCGGAGGGTAAGTACACTCTAACAGATGACTTGCTCCGGCAATAATGAGGCTCAACTGCTTGCAGAGACTCAATGAAATCCTGTACTTTATTATGTCTTTCCGGAAATCGCAATTTTTTGCGATCGCCTCCTCTATTCTCTTTCACCAGACCACCTAATTTAAAAGAGCGTTGTAAGACGCCAGTAACTCTGTCTTTGCCAATTTTCAGTATTTCAGTAAATGCTTTTTTTGCATACTCTAACGAGCTTCTGTGGATTTTTACGTTACGATAGGGGTACCTGCCTGTTCAAGGAATTAATTTTATGTGCTTTAAGATGGATAAGTAAGCCATTTATTTCAACCAATATTTGCTTTTACTGCCACACTCGGAGACGTTTAACCTACTCATTGCCACCATCATTTTCATGCATACTTTAGCCAGGCCCCGAACATTGGTCGATGACTGTCATGGGCTTACATCAAGGATGACGTACCTAGAGCGTCATTGGCACCCTGTGATGTTTTATGCTTCGATTCGTATTCGTTGGTTTTCAAAGGAAATATGGCCTCACAAGGTAGGATTTATTTATTTTAGTAAAATGTTACGGGGGTCGACAACATTTTTGTAGATTTACTTGTATTAGGTCAATTGTTTGTGATAATAAACTTATTATTTGTAGATAATCAGCAAGGAGACGAAATTATTCCTGGATGTAGTCAGGCATTTTTCACTAATAAGCATGAACACTACCAACAAGACAACAATAAAGAAAATGATGTTTTTCCTGAATGTAGTCAATCGATTTTGCATATTTCAAAGAAGCGTAAATTCATGGGACCATGTATGTACCATGACCAATAGTCAATATACAAATTATAATTCAGACACTAGCAATGAAGAAATTATGGATTCTGAAGAAGAGGAATGTGAGAAAAACAAATCTTCCACTCTTCTTTTAGACACATAGCATTGTCTACATCTTTTTCTGATGGTTCTGCCATTTCTTTTAGGCAAATGTGCCGGCAGATGGATCCTACCTGGTACAGTAGGCCTAACTTCGGGTTTCTTAGGCAAGAAGTATTCAATTATTTTTAATCTAAAATCATACAAGCTTGATTTCCTCTCTCTATTTATATTATACATTAAAAAAGCATTAATCACATTTATTTCGATTATATGAATGATCAATTTTTTGTACCATCTGAGCGTTTTATGTTCAGCACAAAAATAACTCAACATTTGGTCATGTTTATCTACTGCTCTCATAAATTTATTATATTTTACTTGGACTGCCGGTTTAAATGATATATTTCCATACTTATTTCTTGTTTGTACATATTGGCTATCATGTTCTGAACTAATGAAAGCAATTTCCCTCTTATCTCTCCATTTCGTTACTGTAATATTTTTATTATTGTGCATAATGCATGCCTCAGTTGGTTGCAATCGAGCATTCATTACTTCTTTTGGATTTCCTTATCTATTAAATTGTAATGTACCCGTTAAATGCATATTTTTATTTAATAATTCCTCGGCTATGTCCAAACTGGAATAATAATTGTCCACATATAATGAATGGCCATTATTTAAATAATTTGACACTAATAGTCGAATAACTTTTTTCACGTGATCTCTACCCCCAACTGTTAGATCTTGAGACCCTGCATATAAATGAATTTTCATGCAGATACCGTGATGGTCTGCTAGCATATATAATTTTATGCCATATTTGTGCGCTTTGTTTTTTATATATTGACGGAAACGTAAGCGACCTTTCCATAAAATCAATGATTCGTCAATTGCCATTTCTTTGGTGAGACAATACAAGTTTTACATTGTTTTATTAAATGTTTCGATTAATGTATACACTTTATTTAAACTTTGGTTCCCTGGTTGTGTCTGCACGTTCAGTGCTGTTAATATTAGAAAAAACCTATTTCTTGACATGTAATTAGAAAAATTTACATCAAGCAAATAGTGTTTGCTCCAGTAATCTGATACTCTATTTAATTTAATAATTCCCATAAGTAGTATTAAACCTATAAATACCTTTAATTCTTCTACTGTTGTATTTTTCCACCTTTTAAATGTAGCGTGAAGATGATTAGCATTTCTTTTAATTTTTTCACCATTTGCATTTGTGCATGTTAATAAAAGAGTAAAAAAATCTGTATTAAATAGAAGATTTAAATAATCAATTGGCTCTGTTTCTAGCATAGGTTGTTTAATACCAGGGGTGCCTATAAATGGGAATGTATTCCTAACTGTTGGATTGCCAGCCATCCAGACAGTTTCCATATTTATCTGCTGGGTATCTTCATCATCCGTTGTGACAACAACTTCTTCTTGGATAAAGTCTTCCCACTCATTGTTCGCCTCCAGATCTTCAGTTAAAATTCCGTAGAGATCTTGGTCTGTCAATGTAAAATCCTCTGGAATGGTTTGTTCTCTGGGAGAAGCCATTGCTTCCAAAATTTCTTCTATTGACTGTCTGGATGTGGATGGTAAACCATTATTCTGAAAAATCAAACATCTCTTTATAATACTAGCCTCATGGAAAAAAATAAATTATAGCTGCTTACACTTTATGTACTTTTGCAAGGTCCCATCGTTTAAACCAACATTATAATATAAATATTATTATTTATAACAATATAATATTATTTGATACTAAGTAGTTAGGCACTTACAGCAATTGATCTGGTGAAGTTCAAAACAAAGTTCAGAATAGTAGACAGTTCAACACGGTCCACAAATCGTAGCCGGGTCACAGGTAACACCACTCGACAGTTCCACAAGGTCCATAAATCGTAGCCGGGTCACAGTAATAACACCACTCTTAAGTAAGTTCGATTTGACGCGCCAGGTGCGTCAATGGCCTCCCGTGATCATCAATCATCATTGGCCATGGTCATTGGCCATGAATCATACTTAAGTTGCTCCTTAGTAAAGATTTAAAAAGTTCACTCTCAGAGACAGTTAATGGTCCGTTACCGACCCTTAATGACAATTAAAGTTAAGTACGGCAAAACCATCATTTAACTTTCTAATGATTGATTTTGACATTTACGTATGAGGTTATGTTTTTGAAATTAGTTTGCCACAACATTAACAAAAATGACTGATCTGCTAGACTTTATTGATTTTGTAGACTATACCAGGAGGTATAGAGTAGTGGGTCCGAGACGGTATTTACGTGATTATTCTGATCCTTTTTCAAAATACTCGGTTCAAGAATTTCATGCACGATATAGATTTACGCCAGAAACCGTTAAAATAATACCTGTAATATTGCATTTGCTGGCACCCAACCTGCCCAGGAGGAGTAACATCAGAAGTTTATAGGAATAGAAAAGGGTATTTTTCTATCAATGTTCAGGCAGTCACCGGGCCAAACTTGGAATTTTATGATTTGGTAGCTCGGTGGCCTGGCAGTACCCATGATAGTTTTATTTATAACAGCAGTGCTATTAAGCAAAGACTGAATACTGGTGTATTAAAAGGGATAATTTTAGGGGACAGCGGGTATGCAGTTAGCAATGTGCTACTGACACCATTTTTATCACCAAATTCAACAGCCCAAGAAAACTACAACAGAAGTCAAATTAAAACCAGGAATACTGTGGAAAGATGCTTTGGTATTTGGAAGCAAAGATTTCCTTGTCTCCAACTGGGCATGGGTATTAAGATGGATACAGTTGTGGCTGTTATATGTGCATGTGTGACCTGCATAATATTTCATTATTGGTTGACGATTTGATTCCAATGAACTGGGATTCTCATTATATTGAAAATGATGATGTTGCACTAATTAGTGAAAGCACCAACAGCAATGGAATTATGGTGCGACAATCTTTAGTTGATAGGTTTTTCTCATAATACACTACTTTGCAAAAAAAAACGGGCGGTTTTGATTTTTCTACATTATTGGTAATTATTTAGATCTGAACAGATTTTAATAGCCAACGTTGTTATATTGCTAGCACTAAATAAAGAGTCTGGGTATGAAAAAAAGTTGATTCCAAATTTGAATCATTTGTTTTTAAAAATAATAATCCCTTTTTCAGTTTGTGAATTTTTACTTACTTAACGCGGGTTTGCGGTTAAAGGCAACTAAAACTAACTTCATGTTATTTTTAATAGAATAATTTATGTTTGTCGCATAATACTGTCTTATTGTGACTTAAAACAGATATCTTTGTGTCGATTGTAATGGCAGAAAAAGCAATAAGAGCTAGTAAAATTATAGCGCTGCTGAAAGAAGGGTGTAGTCAATGTTACGTTTCACAGCGGTTAAATGTGAGTCGTTCTGCCGGCCAAAGAAAGACTCGATACCAAGAGACCGGTTCCGTTCAGAGAAGGCAAAGTTCTGGTAGAAAACGTTGCACACAAGCACGAGACGACCGCTCTTTACTGACTCAGACGCCGAGGAACCGCAAATGCAGTTATATAGACCTCAAAAGAAACCTTGAGAGGTACGAAGGGCACAAATTAGCCTAGGGACAATGACTAGGAGGCTTTTAGCGGTTGATAAACGCACTCCACGACCAGCGCGGGCCCCCAAGTTACTCCGTGAGCACCGAATTGCTCGATTGAGATTCGCTAGAAATTGTCTATCTTGGATACTAGGTAACTGGAGTAGTTTACTCTTCTCCAATGAGGCTCGAATTAGTCTGAATGGTCAGAACCGACGTCAGCGAGTGTTATGAAGACCAAGGGAACGCTACGCCGACGTGTGTTTCGACTAAATTACGCCTTATGTTGGAGGGTCGGTTATTTTTTGTGCGGGCGTTACTTCCAGCTATCGTACCGAGATAGTATTAATTAAAAATGGCTCCCTAAATGCGCAGAGGTACATAACAGAAATCTTTTGTCAAGATGCACAACCCGCACTGACTGTAATTGGTGAAGATGCCATTTACATGGACAATAATGCTCGGGCCCACCGTTCTGGTGCCGTAGATGCTTATATGCAAAAGGTCGGTATTCGTCGTTAGGTTTGGCTAGCGCGGAGCCCCGACCCTAACTGCACTGAGCACGTCTGGGACCTCCTAAAAAGGCTTGAACGATCGGTCCAGCCACTCCCACAAAACATCAGGGAGCTACTAAACTTGTGATCTCGGTTAAGAGGGAACACATTCCAAAGGACACCATCAAAAGCCTGTTGGAAAGCATGCCAAGACGATTACTTGCCGTAATCACTGTAGGAGGGATCATACACGTTATAATTTTTTATTTTGTAATGCCGTTTTTAATTGAAATACCATAAAAATACTCCTAGTCTTAATTTCAATATACCCACAAAAAAATCCATTTTAACACGACCCTCTGTTTACATTGACTAAAACACCGATTCCAGGATTTAAGTGTTAAAAACTATGTTCCCGTTGATAGTAAGAAATTTCTAGTCATTTATGCTAATAACATACTAACAGTCTTATTCATAATAAGTTAAAATAGGTTTATTAGCTTGTTATAATGAGAATCCCGAAAAGCATTATTCATAAAGGTTTGATAACGCTAAAACGCTTTTTAAGTATTCAATAGCGGCTTCGTAACTTAAAACAGGTCCGACCCTACTATAAACCTATTTTAAACAGAAATATGGCTGACAATTGTGCAACAGCTGTTTTTTTTTTCGCGTCGGAACCGTTTGGTTAGTGTTGGTTGAAGCTAGCTGGGAAGTAGATACAATTTTATAAAAAACATTGTAAATCGTGTTTTGTGTTAGTTATGCAAGCTCTGCAAGCATTACATGCTATTGAACGAGCAGAACTTGTTCCACGTCGTCGAAAGGTTTACCAACAGAGATGTGATCCGTTTTCGTTGCCCGATGTAGTGTTCAAAGGCCGATACCGTTTGAACAAAGATACTATGGCCTTTATAATTGATCTCGTCAGGCAAGACCTGCAACTGGACTCAAGAGGTTGTGGAACGTCACCAGAGTTACAGGTGCTTACCGCTATAAGATGTTGGGGTCGTCGTGAAGTAAGCACATTTACAAGTATTTATATATCCCGCATTTTAATATACCTACCTAAGTATTATTTGTTAACGTTCTTAAATCTCTGTAACATTTTAGGTTCAAGATGATGGAGGAGATATCCATGGGTTGTCTCAACCAACTGTAAGTAGCATTTGCGCCAGAGTAGCCCGCGCGATTGCTCGCCACTCTGATACCTACATAAAAATGCCAGAGTCCCTGGCAGAACAACAAAGAATTATGAGGGAATTTTTAGGAATAAGAGATTTTCCTTCCGTCTTGGGTTGTATAGATTGCACCCATATAAAAATTAAGAAATATGGTGGTGACGCAGCTCAATACTATATAAATAGAAAAGGATTTTATTCATTGAATGTACAGGCAAGTTCAAACTAATTAAGTACTTGTACTTACTTACAAATATAAATCAGTTATAATAATAATAATAAAAAAAATATTTCTCTCCACAAATGTTAAGAACAACATAAGTTGTTTACCTTAAAAATTTACCTCTGCCATGTCATGCATATTTCCAAACATATTTCAGGTAACTTGTGATGCTAAACTAAAAATAAGAGACATAGTTGCAAGGTGGCGAGGCAGCACACATTTTTAATGAGTCCACTCTTAAAGAACGCTTTCAGCGAGGCGAGTTCAGAGGAAGACTTTTGGGAGATTCTGGGTATCGACTAGAGCCATATCTTTTTACACCCATACTAAGGCCTCAAAATGAACATGAGGAAAGATACAATCGAGCCCAGATTGTCACTCGCAACTGTGTTGAACGTTGCTTTGGTGTGTGGAAGCAGCGGTTTCAATGTTTATTAAATGGGTTAACAGTGCACATGCACAATGTCAAACCAACAATTGTGGCACTTGCAGTGTTGCACAATATTGCAATAGGACATGCCGACTTGATACCAGGTAACTTGCACAAATCATAGGGTTTGCCTACTTTTGGATCTTGTGACTTTCTTTGTGTGAAATGTCCACAATATTTATTATTATTTAAAACAATTTATAATAAGGAAAACAGTAACTTATTTATGTAGTAAATTATGTCATCTTTCTGCCAATGCTAAACCTAATTTAAAAATCCAGATCAAGATAATGAAATGATTGAGGTGCAGGACGCTGTTGCTGAACCACAAGTTAACGAGGACAGAGGAAGAGGCCCAAACAATGCTGTCTTACGAGCATTTATTGATAGGCATTTTAGATAAATAAGTAGGTATCTCGTTACAAGTATTTATTTATTTCTTATCATTTTCTAGTACATGCATTCTTTTTCTAAAAAAATCAATTTTTACTTTTAGTAAGGTCTCTTCTAAGTCCAAGTTTCGGGCTCTCCTTTCTTCATTTGCCATTTGGACTTCATGAAGTTCTTTCCTACATGCAGTTTCCACACTTGCTATGCTTTCTGCTGCAGAGGACGCCTGAAAAGAAATAGTTAGGAATATAGATTTTCGTAATTAATTTTAATATTACTATAAAAACTCAATTTCACAAATAAACACATTTTCTTTTTTTTAGGTTTCTTCGAGGAAGATAGTTTTTTATACAGCGATGAACCAGTGGAAATTAAACATGTTATAATTATATTTTATAACTAGGTACTTATACAGGGTGACTTGTAATTAGAGCACAACCTTGTAAGGGGATATAGTACAGGTCATTTGCAACAACTTTTGTAGGAACACTCATATGCAAAAGTGCACCAACATTGAGTTATAATTTTTTTCGTGTTATTTTGAAAAACTCTTATGGGGTAACCTTAAAAAATTAATAAATAAAAAACTTGACATAATTTTGTTAAATTTCTTTTTATTATTTAGTCTATAACGTTCCAGTTACATGTCAGCATCATCAAATGTACATTATTGACATTATTCTAGACACAGTGCTCCAAAATCCAAAAACCTTCAACAAATTTTACTGGCATTATTACACAAAACAGCCTGTTTAAAAAAAACTCACTATGGCACTTGCTCTGCGTATTATTAAAAAAACATCTACATTTCATAAGCTTTCAAATGAGGTGTAAAAGTCTAACATAGCTAGTTTAACATTAAAGATATTAGCCAAAGAATAGAACAGGCTGGAATATCGAAAGTTTCGCAAATTAATGGCCATAATGTTTAAAACACAATAAATACAAATTTAAGTAGAATGTGATCCACGCACTTAGTGGTGACAATTTTACAACACATTTTAACTTGATTTTAATTTTAAAATTTTTAGGGTAGCTGGTCCTTACTTCAAACTTCTCTTATTAAAAGAGACAAAAAGATCTAAAATTAGGAAATTTTAAAAGTGTGTTGTAGAATTGACGTTCTCTAGTCATCCTCAGTCATTCACTTAAATCTCATTTTCGAAATGACTCCCACCGTTACGCACGCAAATTCGCATCCTTTTCCTCAATTCGCTTTTCACCACCGCAGTGCTGAGATTTGCTCGAATTTGGTCAGCTCCCAAAATGATTCGCCGTCTTAACTCGTCAATATCTGGGACAGGCTGATTATCGACATAAACCAACGTTTTCATATGTCCCCAGATGTAATAGTCCATTGGCGTCAGATCTGGGCTTCTTGCTGGCCAAGGTATGGGCCCTCCTCTACCGATCCAATTATTGGTATAATTTTCGTCTAGCCAGTCTCTGATTTGTCGTCTGTAGTGAGCTGGACACCCGTCGTGTTGAAACCTGATAGCACGCAAGGTGGCTAAAGGTATGTCCTCCAGTAATTCAGGTAAAACATTTCTTAAAAAGTGTTCATAATATTCACCGTTTAAGTTGTCTGGCAGAAAAAAGGGCCCAATCAAATTATTGTTAATAATTCCCATCCACACATTTAGTGAAAATCTTCGTTGCGATCCTTTCGGTCGTTTTTTTTTTGGATTTCCCACCGCCTTTTCTTCCCAGAAATGAGTGTTATGGTAATTTGTGATTCCATCTTTGTCAAATTTTGATTCGTCGGTCCACAAAATTTGTTTTAAATAATTTGGGTCCTCTATGTCGCAGTTTAGCAGATATCTGCAAAATTGGACCCTTGCAACAGGATCACGGTCTTCCAGGACTTGCACTGGAGTGTAGTGATATGGATGACGCCCAGATTCATGGACCACTTTCCACACTTTATACTGTGATATTCCAAGTAAATTGGCCACTTGTCTTGTAGAGATGTTAGGTTCCCGTTGAAAATGACGTAGGATTTCTTCTTCATCATCAGCACGGTATATTCGAGGTCTGCCCGCATCGCCTGATAAAAAAAACTAATTTAAATAATCAATTGCGGTAAACAATAGGGGTAATAAACCAAAGCCCATTCAGTTTTAAAGGAGCCATTTCGGCCAAGAAGCCATTTTGACTGAAATACAATGATAAAATTTATTTATTTAATTGTTCTAAAATAATAAATAAAAATACGTGGTTTTATAATTATTTTGTAAAAATTAATAATTATTAAAAATGAAGGAAGATAACATAGGGAAAGTATCTGTACGTACCGCACCTGCTTTGCAAGTGTTTACAAAGAATTCACCCGCCACAATTTAATACTATTGTTATTGGTAATGAAATGACGGTCTAAGTGGAAACACGCAGCTAATACTGAATGCACTTACAATTTTTTAAAAATGATAACCCAAGTCAGGCCTTTGTTTGCTTACGAAGTTAAATTGCAATAACAAAAACATTTCGGAGAAAACTATCTTTTTTTTTTCCGGTACTACGTAAGTAGGTACAGCCAGAAGCAAATCACGATTGACAGTTGAACTGTGTTTAACTCTCTAAGAAGGTACAAAATCTAAAGTGCTTAAGCAGCTGTTGGCTGTAAACTTGCAATTTAATCGCAATTATTTATTAAATTACATTTTTTATTACATACCTTGACGTCTTTGAAAGCGTCCAGTCTCCCGGGCTCGTCGATAAACTCGGGAAAACACGCCTACATCAGGTAAACGGCGATTGGGGTATCTCTGTTGATATTCGCGCTGGGCAGCTAAAGCATTGCCTCTAGCTACGCCGTAAGTGTACAGAATATCGGCATATTCTTCATTCGTAAAATTTGCCCGTTGTCTTTGAGCCATAGTCCTTGATACGCGCCAAAACCACAGATGAGCATAACACACGGAAACCAGTTGAAAAGCCAAGTCATCAGGAGAGCAATCAATCACAAAAACAGTCACAAGCCGGGTCGTCAGAGATAAAACAAAACTGCAGAGCACACACAAAAGCATCCGATCGCAACGAATCACAAGGACGGACTAACCTAAACAACACAAAAGAGATTAAACAATGACCGGCTGTTTTTACCTGCTTAGTAGAAACAGACCTTTTTTTGGCCGTGCGCCTTTGTTATGCGAATATCTTCCCTATTGGACTAGCTATGTTAGGGTTTTATATCTCATTTGAAAGCTTATGAAATGTAGATGTTTTTTTAATAATACGCAGAGTAAGTGTCATAGTGATTTTTTTTTAAACAGGCTGTTTTGTGTAATAATGCCAGTAAAATTTGTTTAAGTTTTTTGGATTTTGGAGCACTGTGTCTAAAATAATGTCAATAATGTACATTTGATGATGCTGACATGTAACTGGAACGTTATAGACTAAATAATAAAAAGAAAATTAACAAAATTATGTCAAGTTTTTTATTTATTAATTTTTTAAGGTTACCCCATAAGAGTTTTTCAAAATAACACGAAAAAAATTATAACTCAATGTTGGTGCACTTTTGCATATGAGTGTTCCTACAAAAGTTGTTGCAAATGACCTGTACTATATCCCCTTACAAGGCTGTGCTCTAATTACAAGTCACCCTGTATATGAATAAAAAACAATTTTAGATTGACTGAGTTATTTTAGCAATTTTTATCGAATACTTCAACACTACCTGTTTCCTTTACCTTTTGTGTATTTTCTATGTCCTGAAGTGGTTCTTGTCTGTCATTCATCACTTGACACGTTGTGCCCTACAACAATTTACGATTTATGAAAAAGATAATTAAATAGGTATTCTTAGACATTGTACACATTACATTACTAATACTTACAATGTTTGGAGTTTCATCCGGTATGGTGAGTGAGCCATGTAACCCAATTATGTCCTGAAAATTTATAAACACTGTTATTTAACCACTGATAGAGAGTGTAGAAAATGTAATAAATATAATATGAATAATTTATTGAAACTTGACTCTATATCTCACCTTTTTATTTATCTCATCCACCTTAATATTTGTTTTTTCCAAAGGCTTTCCAACATTGATCTGCAAGTATACAGTCTACATAAAGATTGACGAGCGTTCATGTAGGTACAGACGGCAGCACATCAACCTAAACCCTATACATATCTATAAATACGACGCAGCATGAAGCGTTAGAAAGAAAGTGTCCTTGGCACGATTGGTGGATTTTAAAGCGTTTCTAAAATTACCCAATGGTCGCACATTCTAAAAATTTGTAGCCAATAACATCTTGTCGCACTTGGAATAGGCCACGCCTCCGCGCCACTCTGCGCGTCCGCCGCTGTCAGTCACTTAAAATTCGTGCAAGTGTTAGGTTGCGTGCAAAGTGCGTGAAAAATTATTTGGTTTTTTTTTAAATGGCGCCTCAGCTGACGCAAATTGAGAGGCAGCGCATAATAGCGCTGAGATTGAGTGGATTATTGATATTTGTCGGCAGACGGGCATAACGGTGAGTAATATTTTTTTGTAATTATCTTTTTAAATCCTAAGATGACCAATTCACCGAAACTTATTACATTTAGGCTAATATTGAAAAAAAGTGGTAGTTAACTTCCTCTTGTTCTTTCCTAATGAGTTCCCGCTACTGTGTTTCGTTGTTTTGTTGATAAAGGTATCAATGCTAGGCTCAACACCGAGTGTGTTTTTAAAATCCAGTGCGCAATAAAACCCCGCTGTGATATTTTTACGTCCGATTGAACGTGGACTAAGTCGCAATTAGGTATACCTACTCCAGACATACTCAAAATAAAACTCGATGAACTTTTTTTCATTCCAATTAGTTATTATAAGACCTTTTAAACCTAATTCAATACAGTAGTAGGATTTTAAGTTACCTACCTGCATAATTTTGCACTAACTTTTTGTTTGTTGAAATATTGCAAGGTCAAGGCCTTCTCTCGGGATGAGTATAATCCTGTCATGACAGTGATGTTTGTGTGGAATACTTAATAATAACTTAACGAGGCCTTCTCTCGGGATGGGTATAATCCTGTCATGACAGTGATGTTTGTGTGGAATACTTAATAATAACCTAACGATTATTGTAGGGAACTAGTTTAGTATTATTACATCTTTGCCTATAGTAATTGTGTAATAATGTGCAATAAATACTCATTTAGTTAGGTTAGCCCGTTACAATTTGTCAGTAATGATATTATGTAAGTATTGAAATTGACAACATTTTCTTGTTTTAGATTTCGATGGATACTGTAAGAAGGCGCCTGAAGGCCGGCGGAAAAAAATGCTGCCGTCCTGTCAAGAAAATTCTAATGAATCAGGCACATAAGGAGGCAAGAGTAAGTTTTTGCCTAGAATATTATAATTTTGACTGGGCAAACAATACACGGTGAAATTTAATTGGTTGTTTTCCCGCGGCAGAACGACTTGCCTTAAGGAGTACTTTCGAAGCATAGAGTTAAAAAAAAAAATAACGAAGTTTCTGTTTTAAAATAATTAAAAAAATATTCATCAACTCGAAAAAGTGAGTAACAATAGTAACACTAGACGTAACTTGTAGGTACTAGGTAGTTAGGTACTACTCGCGTCACCACCTATAAAGAAAACCGATGCACAAAATAATGTTCAAACCAAAATAAACTCTCGCACGTAGTGATACGGCATAAAATAGTTTGCACGGAACAATACAAAAAATCACCGCGAAACCGACAAAGAAAAGACCGATTTAGAAATGTTAAAAGTAAAATTAGCTCTCGCGTGTAGCGCCTATTTTACCCGTGCGGCACGCGCGACTGTGACCCTGACCTACTTAGTTTTTCCGCGAATGTCGTACGCGCAGCACGCGTCATCTCTGTAAACTGCAATGGATCGACATTACAAGTACAGCAATGTGGAGTACGTCGCTATGGTGCAGCTGTATGCTAGGGCTGACTATGACTCCCATGCTGCCCGGCGACTTTACGCAGAGCGGCAACACTTGGAGTCGCTCCGTCTTCGCGGGGTTCTGAACCCCCAAGTCCCATCGCCACGGACGATCGTAGCGGCAACACAGCGGCTACTGGATCATGGACAGTTCCATGCACCGGCACATGCACAGGGCAGAGGTCAACCGGCCGTTATTTCGCCAACGCTCGACGAAGAGATCATCGAGTACTTCGAACGGGATCCTCGTCGAAGTACGCGCCAGGCCGAAGCTACGTTTGGCGTAAGCCAGTACCACGTCTGGAAACTATTAAATTCTGAAGGACAGCATCCTTATCATTTTCGCGGGGTTCACGCTCTCCACGAAAATGACCCCCAGAACAGAATTGCGTTTTGTCAGTGGTTGATCGCCAACCAAGATAAGAACATTTTGTGGACGGATGAAGCAACTTTTACGCGAGTTGGAATTTTCAACCAGCGTAACGAACATTTTTGGGCTTTAGATAACCCACACGTTATTCGCGAGTGTTCGCATCAAGTGCGTTTTAGTGTTAATGTGTGGGCCGGCATAATTAATGGCCACCTCATAGGGCCGCATTTCTTGACAGGACACTTAACAGGTGGAACCTACCTGGAAATGATAAGGAATGTTATCCCGGACTTATTGGACGACCTTCCGCTAGCGGTGCCCGTGAACAACCTTTATTTTCAGCAAGACGGGTGCCCGGCTCATTATCACCGCGCCGTGCGAAAGCACTTGAACTTGGTGTTTCCCCAGCGCTGGATCGGACGCGGCGGGCCAGTGCCTTGGCCACCAAGAAGCCCGGACCTAACTCCGTTAGACTTTTACTTGTGGTCTGAGCTCAAGCGCCTAGTGTATCGTGAGGAACACGAAAGTCGGGACGCGTTAGTACTGCGATAGTGGACGCTTTTGATATCGTACGTCGTGACAGAGACACCTTAGTTAAATTAAAAGAAAACCAGGTAAAACGTGCGCGATTGTGTATACAACGGAATGGCTTACACTTCGAACAATTACTCCGTTACCGGGAAGTGTAAGTACCTACTCGTACTTTTGTAAATAGGTAGTAGTAGTTTAGCTGATTAAAATTATTGTAAATAAGTTGATTCAAATTTTGTAAATACGCCTCAAATACTTTTTTAAGTATCTAATTGAGATATTCGTTTTCTTGGTTAATTTTTCTTAGTTTTCTTTTTTAATTTAATTTTGTGTTCAATAAATTGCAGATAAAAAAGTATTTATGACGGTCCTAAGCCCGTAAAAGTACGAAGGGAAAATTTGAATAACATTTTGGATAACAGCTGATTAAAAAGCACGTGGGTCAACGGCCCTGCGGACTTTAATAGTAACACTAGACGTAACATGTGTATTGTAGGTACTACTGGCGTCGCACGCGCCAAAAAAAGCTCTCGCAAGTGGTGATACGGCATAATAGTTTGCACGCAAAAATACAAGAATCCACCGTTAAGCCGACAAAGCAAAGACCGATTTATTAAATGTTTAAAGTAAAATAAGCTCTCGCGTGTAGTTATACGTCATAATCTAGCCCGCGCGTAATATTATCAAACGTAGCCGCCTTCGAACCTAATCCACAATTGCCTAATCCTTTCGACGGTGACCCTGTCGTTCGGCCGTAGGTATCGGGAGGTGTTACAATTGGTTCGTGATCGCTTTCGAGTTTAGTTTTTCACAATGCTAAATATGCCAGTTTTTGTTTCTAATATTTTATATAACTACGAAACGATTGTATTACATAGACAAAACCATTTCGCTGCGGGAAAACAACCATTTAAATTTCACGGTGTATAGTAATTTTTGTAGACGAAAAAAGCTTCCGGTCGGATATGGATGGAAGAAAAATACTATGGCGCAACAGCAATGAGCGCTATGTGGAGATAAATACTTTGCCAAATCGGGCAAGTGGAAGAATTTCTTTAAATTTTTGGGGATGGATGAGTTCCATGGGACCGGGTGAACTAGTGGAGGTTAGCAGGCGCATGACTGGGGATCAGTACGTCGAAATTTTACGCGACGTGATGATCCCCACCGTGCGCCTGCACTACCCAGAGGGCATTATTTACTTGTGCCAAGATAACTGCCGCGTACACACCTGCAGAGTGGCGCAAGAGTGGTTCGGCACAGGATGACGTCATCTGCCTGCCATGGCCTGAAAAGAGCCCTGACTTAAACCCAATCGAGAATTTATGGGGTCTCATGGTTCTCTATTAGGATGCCTCAGAAATACGCAACAACGAAAACTTGCGGCGAGAAGCCCATACTACATGGGAGCATTTCAGAGGCACGGACACCTGCTGGAACATGGTGGCCGGCATGAAGGACAGGCTGGATGCCGTATTAGATGCGCAAGGTGGTCCGACCAAATATTAAATAATATACTTATTTATTTCAAACATACCTACGTATACATCTAGATATATATTGATAAGCATATATTTTTATTACATATTAATAATATTTTAAGTATCTAGGTTTTTTTTAGTAGAAGTCGTTAATATACCTACTTAAAGATTATTACCGAATTTTGCTTCTATTACAGTTTAATATTTTAGATTTTAATTTATTTTAGGAGGATGCGATAAGGTAGCCCGCGAAGTTCAATTTTTTTTACGTATTTTTTGCAATTTGCAGGTCAGTGTCAGGTCGTATGCTGATTAAAATATGATTCGCGGCCGTAACTAATATGGCTTTACAGAATTATAATCATTAGACTACAACAATACAACTCCATAAAGTTAGAACTGACCTCAAACTTCATGAAATCGCTAGATTTGAGGTCAATTCTAACTTATGGCGTTGTATTGATGATTGTAATGATTATAATTCTGTAAAGCCATTATAGTTACGGCCGCGAATGATATTTTAATCAAAATACTACTCCCTGCAAATTGCAATAAACGTAAGTAAGAAAATTTGAATTTCGCGGGCTACCTTAGCGCAGTCCCCTTAAGTTACTTTTTATTTGTCATATAATAATATTATGTGTATTGTTTTGGCAAAGCATTAGGCTCCCGTGTAGTTATTTTTCTTATCAACAGGAAGGCCGATCTTGTTGCTTATTTCTGAGGTCAAGTTTAGGCTCTTTTAGGTCATGGCATAGGTATTGTTTATCACTAATTAGACCCGAGCTTAGTCGAGCGAACTTAGTCTTAAAACGGATGCGCTAAGGTAACCCGCGAATTCAAATTTTCTCACATTTTTTGCAATTAGTATGTCAGTGTCAGGTTGTTTTGATCAAAATATGATTCGCGACCGTAACAAATAATTCTTTACAGAATCTTCAAAATCATTAACACATCCCGCTAAGTTCATTTTAATCCCTTTGATTGACTTTTCATGAAATAGTTAAGTATTCAAAGTGATTAAAATGAACTTAGCGAGTTGTGTCGATGATTTTAATTCTGTAAAGAATTATTACTTACGACCGCGAATCATATTTTGTTTAAGATGGATGCGCTGTGGTAGCCGCGAAATTCAAATAAAACAGATTTCCAGCAAATTGATTAGATTTTTTTCGTTCGAAGAATCTGCAGGAACTAAATTAACTTTTAGAGATGTGTTGATGATTTTATGGTTAAAATTATGTAATTACATTGTTTTATTTCCGCGGATCATATTTTGATCAAGATACAACCTGACACGGATCTGCAAATTACAAAAACCCAAAAAATAATAATTTCGCGGGATACCACTGCGCATCCTCCTTAACACACAACCTGATACTGACCTGCAAATTGCAACGTAAGAAAATATGAATTTCGCGGGCTACCCTTGCGCTTCTACAACACTATAATAGGCCGTACACTCAATGTCTGACACCGTTTAAACACTCGGTGTCGCAAGATGTAGGTATCCGTAGAGTTTATGAGTGTTCCTACAAACAGACACTCTGGTTCAGACACTGAGTGCAAGGTGTATAATGTCGTAGCCTAAAGTTAGCTTTAGATGAGGAACTCCGATTCTACGTCACTAAATAATGCCCTTCACTCAAGCAAACACCCATCCATCCATTTTCACAAACTTAAACTTTGAAATAGTAGCACAGTTTTACAATACGTATCTAAGTGTATTATAATAAGTATTGTTATGATTTTATTTATCAAAATAAAGGTATCTGTTGAGGTATTTCCAACCACTGTTTCTCAAACGCTTATTCTTCCATTGTTGGATTTGGGAAAGACGTCAGACACGTCGTTCGTTGATGTTGTGTCATAATAAACTGGCATCCTCCCATGTCCTTCTCCAAGCTTTAAACGGCGGCCAAACTGTGATGAAAATTATGCAGGTATAATTTTCATCACAGTTTGGCCGCGAAGGCGTAACAGACAGACAGTTACTTTCGCATCATATTAGCATGGATAATTCTTCAAGTAACGTGATTTATAATATTATAAATAATATTGTAAATTGAAATATACTTCTTTTCTCACCAACCGTGCCAACACTAAACGTCTAAACTGAAAGCCTAGACAAATTATACTAATCTAGGTAAAAGCTTACTCTCGTTTGGCGGTAGCATTTAATTTAGTATTACGCGGCCTTGTATTAAATAAAAGCTTGTAAAAAATTAAATTTCGAATTTCTATTGTCTAATTTTAATTTAGAGTAAGAAGGTATTTAATGTTAAGTTAGTAGGTATTTAGTTAAGTATTTAGGTAAGCAGGCATATTCATGTTTTAAAATAAAAATAATATGATTGTTATTCCGTATTTTATTTTGATACCTAATTATCCCATGCGTTCCCGTAGGAACCTATCCTATGTCCTTTTCTGGATCCAAATATCAGTTGTGTAGATTCACATGGAAATGGCAACAGCCGGCAGCGACGTGGTGAGCAGTTTACTTATACGAGTAGTGACAAGGCATTATAATAAACTTTATGTGTAAGCAAGCCGCCCGTGGCAGCGAGCCGGCTCGCTCCCGTCGCGGGTCGCGCGTCTATCTATCTTTTCCTTACTATAGCCCTAAAGCAGTCAGTGCTAGCCTCAGCAAACATACCTGATGCACTGCAAAAGCGAGGTAACCCCAACAGCATCCTAAAACCATTATTGTACAAGACCCGCAGGGCATTGAAAGATCTACGCGTATAGCGGACCCACAGGCTGCAGGTATAAAATGTCTGGCAGTAAGCTTTAAAAAGCGCAATTTTAACATCTTTTGTGCACCGTGCAAACCTGCGCGCCAGCATATTGCATCTCACTGCCAACGCCCTACGTTCCCGCTCAATATCTAAATCATCTGAGAGGTCCTCGGTGACCCAGTGCCCCAGGTACTTAAATTTGGTGACCCTACTTAACGGCATTCCTCCAAGCCTGACCGGTGGAACGGTTTTCGGACTTTTACTACCCGCCTTGAAAATAAGTAGTTCACTCTTCTTACAGTTATACCTGAGGCCATGTGACCCCGCGTACCTCTCACAGATCCCTATGAGGTAGTTAAGGGCTGTGACAGATGGGCTCAGCAGCACCATGTCGTCGGCATAACTAATGTTGTTCATACATACACCATCCACTGAACAGCCGACACCGGCCCCGCTGAGCTCATCTATCAGTCCATTGACGTACAGGTTGAAGAGTCTTGGTGAAGTCAGGCCTCCCTGTCTCACTCCACACTCCAACCTGTACTCCGATGAACATGATCCCGCCCACCTAACATTATTGATCTGGTTGCCGTACCAATATCTCAATATATTGATTACCTCTCTGGGTGTGCTGGTTTCCCCCTGGAGCTTATCCCACAGCACGTCATAAGACACCAGGTCAAATGCCTTCGACAAGTCCAAAAAACAACCGTAAACAGGCGTCTTCCTCGTCACATAGTACTGGACAGTATGCTTGAGTCGCAGTACCGCAGTTTCAGTCGATTGCCCAGCCCTGAAACCAAACTGAGCTTCGTGGAGATCTATATGCTCACTTATCCGACTATCAAGCAAACCATCCAGTACCTTGGCTATCACTGTAGCCAATGAGATAGGTCTGTAGTTGTCCTTGTCGGAGGCATCACCCGTCTTGTTTTTAAGTATAGGTATAATAGTGGTCTTCATAAGCTCCCTGGGTAAATATGAATGGCCTATACAAACATTGAAAAACATGACCAACACCCTAGGTAAATGCACACCAGCGAACTGCAAGTGCTCGATGCTAAGGTCGTCATGTCCTGGAGATTTACCTCTAGTCATATTTTGGATAATATGGGCGACTTCTTTCGCCTTAAATCTAAACCACTCACTACCTGCAACCTCAGCATCGAGCACCTGCTGCTGGACACACCCTAGGGGAGACACTACCCTAAAATGATCCTTAAATAATTCCACTATTTGACAGGGCTCGCTCCTACCCTCAACACTCACAGGGACACACGAACCAGCTTCCAGTTTCTTGGTCTGCTTCCAAAAGTTTTTGAAATCTCTGTCTTTGTGGTGTGTCGCTAAGATATCCATTTTAATTTTATCCTTATTATCTTGACACCATTTTAACTTAGATTTAAAACGCTTACGGGTTTCACGCATAGTATTATACAGGGTTACTGGTAACTCGACGTATTCCTTGCAGGACGTCATAGTAGGGTTAAAATGCAACAAATTAAGCCACCAAATGTTCTACCGAAATTCAGTAGTTTTTGAGTTAGTTCGATTTTTAGAGTTTTTATGAATAATCCCAGATTAAATCATTTGAAACCAATTTAAAAATTATTTACGGCGCGACAGTACAGAAATTTTAAGTTATTATCGTAGTTGATGCCGTAGCAGATCTTTGTTAATAATTAAAAGTTCAAAAATGCCTTAAACCTTGGCAAATATCACTAATCAAACATTTTTTTTTTGTAATTTTTGTTATTACTCCATACAAATTGTTGTCTAGTGCAAAAATAAAATACTACGCCTGATGTACAAATTACTAGGAAAATATCCTTGTCTTATCAGCTATTCAGAAAGGTATGATTGTCAATACTTTTGCATGTATGACAGGGTAGAGAAGAGTTTTATGGGGAGCAGGTAAAATTGTAAGACAATCAACATTTTGTTTGTTATTCGTAGTATTCGTAGTTTTACCTGAGCTTGAACTCCAAACACACGGTAAGCTTTGTGATTGGTTACTATTGTTCTCTCGGCATGACTCGGGGTGCGATTTTCTGGTCGTCAGCGTTAGTCAGTCTCAACTCTACGTCGCGTAAGCTCGTGTTTTGTTATCTGGCTATCCCTATCGCGTATCTTGCTCTCGTGCTGTGCTGTGCCTTCATAAGTGCTGACTATGGCTGCATATTCTAATCCAGAATACGCTGACATAATTTACTGTTACGGACTTTGTGACGGTAACGCTGCTGAAGCGCGGAGAGAATATGGACTTCGCTTTCCCAACCGCCGACTCCCACACGTTAGTGTCTTCGGATCGACTTATCGGCGAATATCTGAAACTGGCAGCGTCCAAAGAACCAGGCAAATTGACACTGGTCGTTCCCGGAGATACACGGCTGACGACGAAGAGCTGATTCTTCAACGTTTTATTGACGACCCCAACATATCGACAAACATCGTAGCGCGTGAGCTTGGTATGTCACAGTGGAAAGTCTGGTCTGTAGTTCACTTGTCAGGCCGACATCCATATCACTACCAACCAGTCCAGTCATTAGAAGAGGGAGATCCGCCGAGACGGCTTGAATTTTGTCGTTTCATGCTGAGTGCCGACGCCGAAGGCGAAAACTTTTTAAAAAACATTCTGTGGACCGATGAGTCATGTTTTGACCGTGATGGTATCACAAACTACCACAACTTACATTACTGGGCACCGAAAGCAGAAGCAAACCCTAAAAAACTGAAACCAACCGCATCCCAGCGTAGGTTCTCGCTTAATGTTTGGATGGGTATTATCGACGACAAATTAATCGGCCCACATTTTTTACCCCGAACACTAAATGGGGAACTTTATGAAGATTTCCTTAGAAATCATTTAACACCACTGCTCGCGGATGTACCGGAAGAAAGAAGAGCAAACATGATTTATCAACATGACGGATGTCCAGCCCACTTACGAATCACAATTCGACAATTGCTGGATGAAAACTATCCAAACCGATGGATAGGGCGCGGTGGGCCGATTCCGTGGCCTGCGCGAAGCCCTGATCTGACGCCCCTAGACTTTTACGTCTGGGGTCATATGAAAGACCTAGTTTATGTGACCCCAGTAAATTCAATTGAAGAACTAAGGGAGAGAATAACAGATGCGGCGGACCAGATGAGGGCAACAATCACATCAAGAATCACAAAAACTGAAATGAGGAAGCGAATAAGAACATGTATTCGAAACCGAGGGCAGCACATCGAACAAGACGTGTGAAATGTATGTCATAAAAGTTATTAAATTGAAATTTATTAAAAATAATAATAACATTCACGAAATTGTTTTATTTGATTTTCCGAATAATCACCTTTTTGTGAGACGCACGTCTTCCTGTACTAAATCAAAAACGATTTTCATAATGTAGTCCATGACTTTGTATTAACATTCATACCTTTTTGGATAGCTGATAAGATAAGGATATTTTCCTAGTAATTTGTACATCAGGCGTATTATTTTATTTTTGCACTAGACAACAATTTGTATGGAGTAATAACAAAAATTACAAAAAAAAAAATGTTTGATTAGTGATATTTGCCAAGGTTTAAGGCATTTTTGAACTTTTAATTATTAACAAAGATCTGCTACGGCATCAACTACGATAATAACTTAAAATTTCTGTACTGTCGCGCCGTAAATAATTTTTAAATTGGTTTCAAATGATTTAATCTGGGATTATTCATAAAAACTCTAAAAATCGAACTAACTCAAAAACTACTGAATTTCGGTAGAACATTTGGTGGCTTAATTTGTTGCATTTTAACCCTACTATGACGTCCTGCAAGGAATACGTCGAGTTACCAGTAACCCTGTATATATCACCAGACTCTGGGTTGCCATGAAGCAACCAGGCCTGAAAGCTGCTTCGTGCGTCTACGTGAAACTGTCGTACATGCTTGTTCCACCCAATAATATATTTTTGCGTTGTCCTTTTCCTTACATTATGGCTCCTTCGCGAAGCTTCCGTCAAACAACTAACAATACTATTATACAACTTATCAATAATTACATGATGAGAATTATCAGAACAAACATTATCAGCACACAGACCAAGTTCCACCGGGAAATCAATGTCTCTTAATGTAGCTGTACACAGCTCCCCATATAGTCTTATCTGTTCAGCGTCCCTCTCACCCCACTTCACTTCACTGTAAATATTCCCTGTATATTGCACTTTGCATGGTAATATTCCCAAGTTGCAATACACTTCCAGTGGAAAATGGTCTGACCAGAAAACATCATAACATACCTTAATATCAGTCACACATTGCCAAGCTGCCTCCGTTGTCAGACAGTGATCAAGCCATCGCTTACAGTTATCATGACTATCACTTATAAAAGTGTGTGTGTCTGACAAAACGTCCAACTTCATCACGTCCGCACAGAGCCAGCTTCGCTCCTCACAAAAGTTGGCTAATTCCTTAAAGAATAACTCCCTTGGATGGGCATTAAAGTCCCCGAGAATAATAGCGGATTCAATATCACAACTTTCAATTACCGCATGTTGCTCGCGCAAGTTTTTATTTATAAGTTTTTTCCGCTTACAACACAGAATTGAGCTAATCATTCCTTTCTCCTTACCCATACATTCCTTATCGTTCGGAACGAGATTGGAAGCTCATTTGCGCGCGACCAAGAAACGTCAGTGCGTTTTTCGCATTCAAACCGCTCACCGCTCATAACCTCTAATTATAGTGAGCTAGTCTCGTCTAGCTTACTTAAAAAGTGTAATTTTTGCATTCGCACGCGCCGCTTTATAAACAGTCTAGGTCCAGACTCCAGTGTGAATACTGACCCGCAAACCGCTCTTCGCTAATACCGCTTACTCAACCCGCATCCGCATCAAAAACTGTATAACTAATAAATAAGTGTTGGCCGACACAAGTGGGACATTTAAACAAGTGAATAGTGCATCAAGGAGAAGCAGGAAGAAATCAGGGAACACGTGAGACGTCTGCAAAGGGCTGTCCTTGCCACGTGTTTCGTCCAGAAAGTCTCAAGTAAGTCCATCCATCCATATTCCTGAAAACCATCATATCCCGAAAGCTCAATTCTGTGTCGTCCAACAGTTCACCACGCTAAAATCTACACCCCAATAAAATTAATTCACCGCATACCAAGGTCCTTCGAAGTCGTTTTTTAAAACTTAACCACCATAAGTTATTTGGTCCAATCGAGTCGGATTCAAAGAATCAACGATCCTAATATAGGTCATACCTAGGATTTAGGTTAAAATACCTAAAATACAACGTTCGTAAAATCGCCATATTGAACGAACCTACTTGCGTTCGTACATTCCCCGCTAGGTACATTATACATTGAGAATTACTGTATCAACTTAATATTTCGCCTGCTGCATTGAAATAGCATAGGTAAATATTCAATCCGCTAATTATCGTGAGTTAGTCTTGTCTAACTTACTTACAACGTATATTCATCCGCATTCCTTTTGTATACCCGCTTAGAATAAAATAATTATTCTAAGTCTACCCGCTATACCTATTATCGTGAGTTGGTCTCGTATAACTAACTTATTCAACTTTATTTCTTTGTATACCCGCTTAGAATAAAACAATTATTCTAAGTCTACCCGCTATACCTATTATTTTGTACGCTATATTTTCTAGAACTACTCCAACATGGAAGATCTTAAAATGAAAGTTAAATTACTTCAAGCGAAAAATAATACAATCTTCGAACATTTAACATCGCTATACGAAACTTCTAAGAAAATAAACACAACTAATATTGAGCTTCGTTCGGTGGAAACATTCATGGCAGACACAGAGATTCTCTCAGTCACTCGTCAAGAATTTAGTACCAATTTAGATAAAATAAATACATATTCCTTGCAATTAAATTCCAATCATAATATTGATTATAGCAGTCAAAAATCTTACGACGAAGTTTATTCTCGTATAGAGAGAGTGCGTTCGTTAATCACCGCGAACCGTACAAGGTCATTAGATCATTCATGCGCTTCTAATGATAACGCTAAACAATATAAAGGCACGGTCAAACTGCCACCGATTCAAATTCCTTTCTTTGATGGTAGGATTGACAACTGGCCTGTTTTCTATGAATCATTTAAATCAAATATCCATTGTAACTTAAACCTTACAGATTCTCAACGTGTGCAGTATTTGATAGGTAATTTAAAGGGAAACGCATTACAAATTACCGCCGGAATCATTCCCTCAGGTGAAAACTATACCACTATCTGGGACAGTTTAGTTCAAAAGTATCAAGATAAACGAGCACTAGGCTCACATTACATGTCTAACATATTAAATATTAAACCCGCAATTAATAATTCCGCATCTTTAAATGTTTTTATTGAAAGTTTTCACGCGTCCGTTTCTGCTTTAGAACAATTACAAATAAAAGATTTAAAGGATTTCATTTTGCTTAATTTAGCTTTGAAAAAATTAGACCCCGCAATCGTAAATTTATTCGAAGCGCATATGAGAGATGAGGAAATTCCTACTTATACGGATTTCGTAAAATTTATAAAATCGCAAGTTAAAATATTGGATCGCACTATTTCATCTCGAACCGCGTTAGTGAGTAACAACCCTAATAAAAATAATCCTTCTCGTAATCAGTCACGTAATAGTACAGTGCATACTTTTGTTGCTTGCGATAATAATCAAAGTTGTTTGTATTGCAGTAAAGTTGATCATTATAAACTTTACACTTGTCCAGCCTTTCAATCCCTCTCAGCCAATTCGCGTTTGGATTTTATTAAAAACAAACGTGGATGTGTAAACTGTCTTAGTATAACGCACACTGCTTCACAGTGTAAATCTATACATAACTGTAGGACGTGTAACAAAAGACATCATTCGCTTTTACATTTAGAACATAGCTCGTCGCAACCGGTTTCAACTGACGTTGCCGCAAATTCGCAACAGGTGGCGCTGTGTGCGTCCGCTCGTATCAATAATGTAAACAAACCACTTACATCGATACTGCTTTCTACTGCCCAAGTTTATGTTGATAACAAATATAGCAAACACGTTTCTGTGAGATGTTTAATAGATAACGCTTCGCAAAATAATATAATTACTTCCGCTTGTTGTAAAAAACTTCAATTAAACATTATACCACTTTCAAACTCCGTTATAAAAGGGGTCGGATCATCTTCGCGGCCTGTTATAGGTTACGTTGAGATAAAAGTTACTGCTAAAATTAAAAATAATTCTTTTAACATTACCGCACTAGTTATCGATAGCATTACAGATAACTTACCATCTCACTTTGTTGACACTACTGCAGTGCAACATTTGTTTGATTTACCGCTCGCTGACCCACTGTGGCACGTACCTGGTGAGGTTGAATTGCTTCTAGGGGCAAAACTGTTCCCGTATTTATTACTCAACAATAAAATTATCTCACCTACCGCTCCATCCGCTATTGAAACCGTGTTCGGTTACATTCTTATGGGTGAGGTACCCGCTAGTTTATCTAATAACAATTATAGCCCCGCTGAATTAAATACCGTTTCATATTTTTCTACCTCGCTAAATATAGATAATTTTCATTGTTTTCTGTCGTTAGACGAATCCTTACATAAATTTTGGAACATTGAAGAAATACCTTCAAAACATTTTATGAGCCCTGCTGAACTGGAGTGTGAACAGCTGTACGCTTCTACTGTGTCACGTGACTCCAGTGGTAGGTATTGTACCGCGTTACCATTCTGTAAAAATCCAGATTCACTTGGAAATTCTTATGCTGTCGCTTATCGACGTTTAATTAACTTAGAAAAAACTAAGCTTCGCGACCCTGTTTTGCGCGCTAGTTATAATGAAATAATCCAAGAGTATATCGATCAAAATTATTTAACTGAAACCACACCTAGTTCTGTTAATCAGACTGTAGGTTATTACATACCGCATCACCCTGTTGTTAGGAATGATAAACAAACCACTAAGGTTCGCATCGTTCTTGATGCAAGCGCTAAGTCTCATAATGGCGTGTCATTGAATGACTTGTTACACACAGGGCCGAATTTACAGGCTGACATATTTTTATTACTTTTAAAATTCCGCTTGTTCCCTATTGCAGTTACAGCTGACATAAAACAGATGTATCTTCGAATTGCTGTTATTGATGAGCATCGAAAATACCAAACAATATTGTTTCGTTTTAATACCGCTGAACCTATTCGCGAATTTCAATTTAATCGAGTTGAATTTGGTCTTAAACCTAGTCCCTTTCTAGCCATGCGCTTTGTGCGCCAGCTATCAGAGGATGAAATTCCTCCCGATTCTATTATACTGCTCTTTCAAAAATTTAAAGAGCAATTACCTGTACTCTCGTCTTTAAAATTACCTCGTCATGTAGCCGTTACTATGGGTTGCGTGACAAATATAGTAGGTTTTGCTGATGCCAGCTTGAATGCATATAGCTGCGTCATATACTTACATGTCACTGATGCAAATGGTGACACACACGTAAATTTGGTGTGTGCTAAATCCAAAGTTGCACCTGTTAAGGTCATATCTCTGGCTCGTTTGGAGCTCTGTGCTGCTATTCTTTTGTCTAAATTAATTAAATTAGTTTATGACACTTACCGCTCTCGTACCGCTATTAATAATATAATATTTAATTTTGCCTTTTCCGACAACGGAACAAATTTCGTTAGAGCCAAGACTCAACAACAAGAACTACTTGTTAACCGCTACCGCATAGAGTGGAAAATGATTCCACCCCGCGCACCCCATTTTGGAGGGTTGTGGGAATCTCATATTAAGTCTATTAAAACGCATTTATACCGTGTTATCGGTTCTCAGCTTCTTACCTACGAGGAGCTTTCGACTGTTCTCACTGAAATTGAGGCAGTTCTAATTTCCAGACCGCTCTGTGTCCTGAATGAGGATCCGTACCCAGAACCGCTTACTCCCGCTCATTTTATAATGGCTTCTCCGTTAACTTCGTTGCCTGTCGTGAATGTTCCCGAAACGACGAAGTCTCTGACTTGCCGCAAGAAATTGCTTGACCAAATGGTTTGTAGTTTCTGGAAGAGGTGGCGTATAGAATATTTACATAATCTTCAAGTTAGACAAAAATGGTTGAATGCCGCAGACGATATTAAGATTGGTACAGTGGTTCTCATACATCAGGATGATGTCCCTCCTTTACGTTGGCCATTGGGTATAATCACCCAAGTTTTTCCCGGCAAGGATGGGACAACCCGCGTTGCTATGGTGAAGACATGCAGTGGCTCTTTCAAGAGACCCGTTGTCAAACTATGTCCTTTACCTTCTCAATAACATCACCGCGTTATTAAAACCATAATTTATCTTTAGTTAATATGCTTAGAATATCGTTTATTATAAGTCCGCTTTAATATAACTTCTTTCCTTTTGAGAATATTACATATCCTCAAAGCCGGGCAGGATGCTCGCGCAAGTTTTTATTTATAAGTTTTTTCCGCTTACAACACAGAATTGAGCTAATCATTCCTTTCTCCTTACCCATACATTCCTTATCGTTCGGAACGAGATTGGAAGCTCATTTGCGCGCGACCAAGAAACGTCAGTGCGTTTTTCGCATTCAAACCGCTCACCGCTCATAACCTCTAATTATAGTGAGCTAGTCTCGTCTAGCTTACTTAAAAAGTGTAATTTTTGCATTCGCACGCGCCGCTTTATAAACAGTCTAGGTCCAGACTCCAGTGTGAATACTGACCCGCAAACCGCTCTTCGCTAATACCGCTTACTCAACCCGCATCCGCATCAAAAACTGTATAACTAATAAAATAAGTGTTGGCCGACACAAGTGCGACATTTAAACAAGTGAATAGTGCATCAAGGAGAAGCAGGAAGAAATCAGGGAACACGTGAGACGTCTGCAAAGGGCTGTCCTTGCCACGTGTTTCGTCCAGAAAGTCTCAAGTAAGTCCATCCATCCATATTCCTGAAAACCATCATATCCCGAAAGCTCAATTCTGTGTCGTCCAACAGTTCACCACGCTAAAATCTACACCCCAATAAAATTAATTCACCGCATACCAAGGTCCTTCGAAGTCGTTTTTTAAAACTTAACCACCACATGTATTTCACACCTATTGCGATTTCAGTTGTGAAAGGGAGCGCGTGCCACCTTTGCACATACAATTGAAACTTGAATTAAGGCAAAATAAAAGTTAACACAGATTTTTAACATTTCTATATTCAACATGGGCCTCCCAAAAGCTGCAAATCTGAAGGATGCTATGCACATAAATGTATCTGCATATTTTGATTTGTATCTGTTTATTGAACGACAAAGCCCACTAGCGAAGATGATAAGTAATGATAGTATTACATACCTGGTTAACATATCTGCCCATGCTGCCAATTTTTTGGAGTTTGTATTGGTATCCGTGTTTTTATTTTCGATGATGCATACACGCTCCCTCACCAAATCCATCAATAAATTCTACGGAAATAAATATAGGTCATCAGTTAAACAACGAAAATAAATGTAAATAAACACTTGTGTACCTTTTTTTTTCTTAAGGCTGGGAAATCATCCAATGACTGCTCCCGCACTGGGTGGAGCGGAAGGGAGTGTCAGACTCTTAGTGACTAAAACCCATCCATGTTCCTTCCGTAGCCCTTTATGTTCCGGGGTAGCGGTAACCCTTTCGGACAATCCCGCTTACCCGGCAGGCTTGGCCCTGAGGGGCCCCTTCATATGCTGACATCTCTTTGAGGCGCGCGTGGAACATATGTTGTGTGCCGGACGGCGCGTATACACGCGGCACGGGCCTGGTGCTGATCGGACGGTGAGTCACCCATTACTCACCGTCCGCAGGCCCGCGCCTACGGTGGCCGGGAGTCGTCACGTGGCTCCCGAAGCCCGGGGCGTCTCCCGCGGCAGCTGGGACGGGAGGACCTTTCTCTCTCCCATACCGCCACCTCCTTCGCGCGCATGACTTTTTTGCAGAAGGAGGTGACTGCCTCCCACTCCCTCTCGCCCTGGACCATGGCTTGCACCAGGGCCGGGCGCGAGCGGTCGCCGCCGATCGCCTCTACAAGGACACGGCGGTGCTCCGCCCAAGCGGGGCAGGTTTGCACCGTGTGCTCTACCGTGTCCTCTGGGCGATCCTCGCAGTGGTTACACCCGGGCGTTTCCTCCCGCCTGATGATGTGCAGGAACCTCCCGAAACATCCATGTCCGGTGAGGACCTGCGTCAGGCGGTAGGTGAGGGCGCCGTGACGCCTCTCCAGCCACTCCTCAAAGAGGGGCCTTTACCGCCACTATCGTGGCGTGCCCTGCGCTAGGTTGCGACAGTCGCTGATTCCAGGCCGCCATGAGATCGCGCCGGACGTCCGTCCGCTCCGCCGCAATTTGCTGCGGAAACGGAGTTTCCCCCCGGCTTAGTACCTCCGCGCGCCACTCGTACAGGCGCGCGAGGACTATTACCTCCAGATCCCACGGCGGCAGTCCGGCAAGGAGGCTTGCCGCCTTGCCCGAGATCGTGCGGTACCCCCGGATAAGCCGAATGGCTACCACCTTTGTGAACGCGCCCACACCGGGGCCCCGTAAAGGGCCATGGTCCGCACGACTCCCGCGTAAAGCCTCCGGCAGGAGGCGTTTGGCCCTCTCAAATTGGGCAAGAGCCGCTTGAAGGCGGCCCCAGTCCCTTCCAGCTTGGGGGCCAGACGTCGGAAGTGCTCCACGAAATTCCATCGGTGGTCTCGACGCTTGTGTACAGAGGCCAGAACATCAAGTTACCACAATCTGTCAAATTTCTTTGATAGTATTTCAACTTTATTGCAAAGACATAAGGTTCATTTTTAATTGAGAAAATTTGACGGTTAGGGATAGCTTGATGTGCTGGCGTCTGTACCTTAGTGAAAATTGTTGAACTAACCTTATCTTCCTCCAGCCAATTTTCGCTCCTTTGCCTTTTCTTTATATTTTTTTGGTTTTCCATTTTTATTTCCATTCTTGTAGTCACTACTCACAAAAATTTTCTTCAAACAATAAACACGAACGAAAAACGAATCAAGAAGCTATGGAGGGTAAGAAGCCAAGAGCATCTCCAAATGTCACAAGTGACGTTGTCTAACTTTTTTTTTGCGTTTTCTGGCCGTGGACACTAGTTGCTTTGGCATTTAATCTATGGATTCATCAGAACGACAACATAATCACGTTAAAACGACAACTTAGCTATGACGGGTTTATTGAACGTTTATGAATAGAGAATTTTATAATAGGTTTATTAGTTCTAATGAGCATTTTAACTAGTGAGTGTTTAAAACCTATTTTAGGGGATTTTTATGAATAAGACTGTAAAAATATTAATATTATCCATAGAAAAGCCAAATATTGTAAGGTGCCCGTTTTTTTTGCAAAGGAGTGTATTATTTTGTTAATAAATAAACACTTTTATGTAATACAATACTTTTATTTCAACCCTTAAAAAGAGTAATCACATAGTGCTTATTTGGCAATACATTTTTTCTTCATTTCCTCTAATTCCATTTTGGCTTTCTCTTCCTCTAACAATGCTGTTCTTTTTTTGATTTGTTCAACTTCCAACTGAAAAGCAAAAATAAGTTAATCTTGCCATAAATTAAAATACTGTTATAAACATTGATTTTAAAAGTCATTGTTAAGTACCTTTGTTTTTAATATTTGCATTTCCATCTTTTTCTTATTTTCTAAATGTCGTATTCTTAATACAGCCTCCCGACGAATATAGTCTGTAGGTCTACGTACTTTTTTTTTTTTTTTTTAAGGCTGGGAAATCATCCAATGACTGCTCCCGCTCTGGGTGGAGCGGAAGGGAGTGTCAGACTCTTACTGACTAAAACCCATCCATGTTCCTTCCGTAGCCCTTTATGTTCCGGGGTAGCGGTAACCCTTTCGGACAATCCCGCTTACCCGGCAGGCTTGGTCCTAGTCGGCTTGGATGATGCTTTAAATTGCAGTGTTACATACCTGGTTAACATATCTGCCCATGCTGCCAATTTTTTGGAGTTTGTATTGGTATCCGTGTTTTTATTTTCGATGATGGATACACGCTCCCTCACCAAATCCATCAATAAATTCTACGGAAATAAATATAGGTCATCAGTTAAACAACGAAAATAAATGTAAATAAACACTTGTGTACCTTTTTTTTTCTTAAGGCTGGGAAATCATCCAATGACTGCTCCCGCACTGGGTGGAGCGGAAGGGAGTGTCAGACTCTTAGTGACTAAAACCCATCCATGTTCCTTCCGTAGCCCTTTATGTTCCGGGGTAGCGGTAACCCTTTCGGACAATCCCGCTTACCCGGCAGGCTTGGCCCTGAGGGGCCCCTTCATATGCTGACATCTCTTTGAGGCGCGCGTGGAACATATGTTGTGTGCCGGACGGCGCGTGTATACGCGCCGTACGGCACGGGTCTGTTGCTGATCGGACGGTGAGTCACCCATTACTCACCGTCCGCAGGCCCGCGCCTACGGTGGCCGGGAGTCGTCACGTGGCTCCCGACGCCCGGGGCGTCTCCTGCGGCGGCTGGGACGGGAGGACCTTTCTCTCTCCCATCCCGCCACCTCCTTCGCGAGCATGACTTTTTCGCAGAAGGAGGTGACTGCCTCCCACTCCCTCTCGCCCTGGACCATGGCTTGCACCAGGGCCGGGCGCGAGAGGTCGCCGCCGCCGATCGCCTCTACGAGGACACGGCGGTGCTCTGCCCATGCGGGGCAGGTTTGCACCGTGTGCTCTACCGTGTCCTCTGGGCGATCCTCGCAGTGGTGACACCCGGGCGTTTCCTCCCGCCTGATGATGTGCAGGAACCTCCCGAAACATCCATGTCCGGTGAGGACCTGCGTCAGGCGGTAGGTGAGGGCGCCGTGACGCCTCTCTAGCCACTCCTCAAAGAGGGGCCTTACCGCCACTATCGTGGCGTGCCCTGCGCTGGGTTGCGACAGTCGCTGCTTCCAGGCCGCCATGAGATCGCGCCGGAGGTCCGTCCGCTCCGCCGCAATTTGCTGCGGAAACGGAGTTTCCCCCCGGCTTAGTACCTCCGCGCGCCACTCGAACAGGCGCGCGAGGACTATCGCCTCCAGATCCCACGGCGGCAGTCCGGCAAGGAGGCTTGCCGCCTCGCCCGAGATCGTGCGGTACCCCCGGATTAGCCGAATGGCTACCACCTTTTGGGGCGCGTTCAGATAGTGGGCGGCTCGCCGCCGTAATGAACGCGCCCACACCGGGGCCCCGTAAAGGGCCATGGACCGCACGACTCCCGCGTAAAGCCTCCGGCAGGAGGTGTTTGGCCCCCTCAGATTGGGCAAGAGCCGCTTGAAGGCGGCCCCAGTCCGTTCCAGCTTGGGGGCCAAACGTCGGAAATGCTCCACGAAATTCCATCGGCTGTCGAGGACCAGACCCAGGTATTTCATCGTGGTCTCGACGCCGATGTGAACCCCTCCTACCGTAAGTTGGGATCCCGATGGTGGCCTATTCCGAGGCCCATGAAAGGACATGGCCTCGGACTTGATCCATGGTTTTGATAATGGTTAAATTTTTCTTATCACTGTAATCTAAAGCGCGTGATCGACGGGCGAGTAAGACCGTAGTTTTAAATACCGACGAACCTGGCTCGCGGCTCGTTGGTGCTGATCGATTAGCAAGCAAAACAGTCGCAAACATGTCTTGTTCCAAGTCTAAAGCCTTGTGTTATCTCGCCATAGGATATTACGCAGTTATGAAAAAAAAAAGAAAACGCCCTAAAGTTTGGGTTAAAAGTTGGATTGAAAAAAGGCAAGCTTTGTCACATACCCATTTAATTCAAGAATTGGCAGCAGAGCCACTTGATTACCAAAATTATCTGAGAATGTCTGAAGAATCGTACAAAGAGTTGTTATCTTGAGTGACACCTTTAATACAAAAACAAGACACTGTAATGCGAGAAACTATTTCTCCACATGAACGTCTGACTGCTACAATCAGATACCTGGCAGAAGGGAAAAATCAAACGTTTGCAGTATCCTACTTTAATATCTAGGCAAACTTTGGGAAGAATTATTCCAGAGTCATGCAGAGCTATTTACGGTGCATTGAAAAACGAATACATGAAGGTAAGTAAAATATTTATTTGAACTTAAAATTTTTCACAGTAGCTACTTCAGAACAATACAACAATATTTGAAAAAAAAAAAAACTTATGGTAAAAAATTTGAAACAAAATATGACAGCTCGTTTGAGTTTCCTGAGTCAAATTAATGATTATCTGTAGCTGTCTGAACTTGAAACTGTGGTAGAGTTGAGATTGTGGACGTAAAATTAGATGATGAGGTATTTACTGAAGCTGGAGCACGTAATAGTAGTTGATCATCTGTGGGTGTCAGAACTTGATATTGTGGTAGAGTACGCACTGGACGTACAGACGGAAGACCTAGTATTTACTGGAGCAGTTGCAGTCAAATAATTTACATTTCCATGTCCCACGTTAACTTCTCAATTTACAGAGAGCCGTTGCATTTGCCCATAAAAAATTACATCGTTGATTAGTTTCTCTGATAACATTTTCTGTTCTTTCGTCACTGTCCTTAATTTTATAGCAACGTTTTTCCCAAAAATATCAAACTCATCATCTTTCTGACTGAGCCGTTGACTAATCAAACTAAACATATGATTTACATTGTCGTCTTTTCGTTTCCTTGTAAATGATGGAGGTTCAGGCGTTGTAGCTGGAGATGGAGTTTGAGATGACTGTCCAGGCAATGAATTAAGCGATGGCGGTGGACTGATTATCTGCAATAAAACAAATAATTAAAGTACCTCTTGTCTTGTTTCAGTTTCCTGGTAATATAGAAGAAATGAAAATGATAGCTAAACAATTTCAAAACAAGTGGCAGTTCCCCAATTGCCTTGGATCAGTAGATGGTAAACACGTCAAAATAGTTCCACCTCCTGGCGCTGGATCCCATTTCTTTAATTATAAAGGCTTTCATAGTATTGTTCTCATGGCAATTGTCGACGCAGATTACCAATTTATATATGTTGATGTCGGCATTAACGGCCGCGTTTCTGATGGAGGAGTGTTAAAAAAGACAGAATTTTATAAGCGTTTGAATGAAGGTGCTTTAAATATACCACCACCGGAAAAACCAACACAGGACTCAGATCCTTTACCATTTGTGTACATTGGTGATGAAGCTTTCGCCTTAAGACCAGATTTCTTGAAGCCATATCCACAACGAGAATTGAGTGATTATGACAAGAGAATCTATAACTATCGAGTGTGCAGAGCTCGGAGGATAGTAGAAAATGCGTTCGGTATTTTAGCCGCAAGATTTCAAATATTTCACAGTGCTATCAACTTCCAATCAGTCGAAGATATTATTTTTGTGGTATTGGCTTGTTGCACTCTGCATATTTATTTATGCAAATCCAGAAGGGATTATATCACTCCAGGTGACAGTGACACAGAAAATCATATTACTGGTACAATTCAAGAAGGTCTAAGCCCGGGTGGTATTTTAGAGCCCATACAGGTGACCAATACTGGAAATTCAAGCAATAATGCAAAAATGTTAGGGAAGATTTTGTGAAATACTTCAATACTTCTGGGGTTGTACCATGGCAAGAAAGAATGATAAATTCGTAATTATAATAGGTACTCACATCGTTCAGAGAATCTTGAGTTGATACTTGACTACGAGTCTCATCGTCGTCACTTCGAAGAGTTGACATTGATGCTGTAGCTGTAAAATAATTGTCTGTATTACATATTTGTTTCATTAGTTGATGTTATTTGTTTATATATCCAGGGTGTAACGGTTAGATGTAGTCATATTTTAAGGGCTTGTTCTACCCATCAATTTATTTGTTAATAAAGATCAAAATTTATGTGTTAATAAAGAATTACATACTTACATACCACAATTGTTACCTACTTGTCAATAACCAATTTTTTTATTTTTTTATTTATAGAAAAATTGATAGGTACGCACCTATATTACCTATATACTTACTTTCGATCGGATCGTTGAGAAATTCTAGGACTTTATAATACCACAACTTTGGCTGATACAAAACTTCAACTCCGGAGCCGGTTCTCATGCTTGCTTTAACCTTGTTTCGTTCTTTCCTGTGGAAAGCTCGTAGTGACTGATTTTTTTTTTAATATCGGTTATATCCGAGTTTGGTTCATATATTTTTGCAATATCCACGAGTTTATTATATGCTGCAAGCCTATTTGCTTTGTTTTTATACTCGCTTGATTTAGTTTGCCATAAACAGGGACAGTCTCGAAAGGCATTTATAAATTGTATTATAAAATCGTGGCTGCAAGTACGTAGATCCATTATTGTGACACGGACTGAGCACGCACGTTAGGAAGTTTGTAGTAGGTAGGTACACAGCTCTTCTGGCGCACATCCGTCCTCTAGCGCTGTCGCCGAAAAGTGACGGCTCGGCTCGCCGGCCGTGATCGACACGCGGTTTTGCATGGCGAGCCGAGTAAAAAATATAGCACGATGACGAGCCGCGAGCCAGGCTCGGCGGTATTTAAAACCGTGGTTTTGCAATGATACACCGGCGAGCTTTACCGACGAGCCAGAAAACCGCGGTCTTACTCGTCCGTCGATCAGGCCCTTAAAAGATAATTTTAAGATATTCTTTGTATAAAGTGAATAAAACAATATTGTTTTATAAGATAAATTATATAATACCTGTGCTATTTTGTTGATCTCATTCACTTCATTTATTTCATCATTTTCAAAAATGGTTGTCAACCCCTGTTCTGTAGATTTTATTTTGTAATCAACATCTAAAATACCTTAAAACAACAATATGATTTTTAAACATGATATTAATAAACCAACCTCTTCAACCATGCTTATGATGGCCCCTTGTTGTGGTGATAGAGGAGGTGCATGTGGTCCACCTCCAGTCCTGATTAAATTTCCTCTCTCTGTAGCACGTGCTTTACGTGTGACAGCTTTCATGTTGTCCCACGCCCTTTTTAATGTTATAGTTTCACGCTGGAATTAACAGTAAACAAAAATTATCATTAACAATCAATTTTTTTTCAATAATAGTGGCATCCTTCCTACCTTGTGTACATTGGCGTTACAATTAAACTCCTGTGTTATAATATCCCATGCTACTTGTTTTTAGACGACCGACTTGCCATCTGTGATTTTGGATTCCACAATTGGTCTCTTTTTAATCAATTGTGCCAATAAAGCTTTTTCATCGGCGGTGAAATTAGCTACACGTTTGCGTGGGGTTTTTACTCCTGTAGACTCCTAAAATGAAACAAACGTGTTTAGTAACAATGTTTAGCTACTGAAATAAGATTCATTGAATGTTCGTGGAACAAATCTTACCATGATATATGTTAAGATAAAGCTTTATTTAAACTTCATAACACGAAATAATCTTTCCTGGCGGTTTAAACGCAACAACACAAACTATAAACATAACCATAACACTTACAATTACGACATTGACAGTTAGTGATACCAGAAAAAAAGAGTCCGTGTGCTTTATTTTATTTAAATGAAAATAGCCGTTCCGCATTGTTTTTTAGTAAAAAAGATTAAGAAATGAAGAAATTTTCATTTATATTGTTAATACTACTCTGTCAAGAAAGTACCGGGAAAAGATCAATAATACACAAAATGTCTGTTATTCATCCAAATTTATTTTATCACCTTCAAAGTATGCTCCTTTAGAAACGATACACTTGCGCCAACGAATAATCCATTCATCAAAACATTTTTTAAACGCTGCTTCCGGAATTGAGTTCAGTTCTCGCCGCGAATTCTCCTTTATGTCTTCTATCGATTGAAAACGGGTGCCACGAAGTGGTAATTTGAGTTTAGGAAAAAGAAAAAAGTCAGCAGGAGCCATATCTGGTGAATATGGTGGTTGCTGGATGGTATTTGTTGAGTGTTTGGTCAAAAATTCGTTCACAATGATAGCCTTGTGCGAAGGCGCATTGTCGTGGTGCAAAATCCAAGAATTTTCTTTCCACAAATCTGGCCTTTTTCGTCGAATTTGCTCTCTTAAACGCCGCATAACGCTCAAATAATATTCTTTATTTACCGTTAGACCTTCCGGTAAGAATTCAGAGTGCACAACACCGCGATAGTCAAAGAAAACAGTCAACATGACTTTGACTTTTGATCGACTTTGGCGTGGTTTTTTCGGTTTCGGTTCAGTTGGAAGGCGCCACTCCGAAGCTTGTTGACTAGTTTGCATGTCAAACTCGTAAACCCACGTCTCGTCACCACTCGTTCTACGTGACTCGTTCTAGCATGTCCTCAGCGACTTTCATGCGATTGAGTTTTTGGAGAAAATTCAGATCTTTTAGGACTAGCCGAGCAGCAACATGTTTCATACCCAAATGATTAGTTAAAATGGTACGGATCGACTCGTGAGATACAGAAAGTTCGGCGGCTATCTCTCTCAGAGTTGAATGGGGATTTTCAGTCACTATTTTCTTCACTTTTGCGATGTTAACTTCAGTTGCAGACGTTGACGGCCTACCAGAGCGAGGCAAATCTTCCATAACATCTCGACCGCTTTTGAATGCTTTGAACCACTCATAAGCACGAGTTTTTGATAAAGTCGATTCACCGTAAGCCTTCTAAGCCGTAACATTTTCAGTGACTCCGAACACGAAATTCCATTGGCGATGCAAAATTTAAGACAAACTATTTGTTCGATATTTTTGTCCATTATGAAATTCGCAATACACACTATATATGATATTACTAAAACCAGCAGTGTATTTAATATAAATAACAGATGCAACTCAAACTCCGCGCCAAAATGGAAAACAGTTGTGCCAATCTAACAACTACAAAAAAACAAAAATTTGAATTTGGAACCATAAACAAATCATCCATTCCCGATACTTTTTTGACTGAATGTATAAAAGGTTTCAATGTATTTAAATAAAGTTGTGGCGGACGGACTACCGCAAGCACAACACTACCGCAAGCTACAGACATCCCTACGCTTAACCGGTCCAGGCGCAGCGGTGGATCCGCGGCGCGCGGGGTAGCGGCGAGGATCCTGCTCAAAGAGTAATATAATAAGACGGAAGATCCTGCTCCCAGTCGCCGAGCGCTCACGCCAGTGCACAGCCAAACCTCTTAAAGCACACCCGCGTCGCTTCGCTCTTCGCTCGCGCCCGCGCATTCTTATGTTTCATATTGTATAAAATCATACTTTCCAGCTTACCATCTTGTCCAACCTATTGCATCACATCCTTGCTGCATCTACCTTCCGCTTGAGCTTGACTTCGCGCTTACATCGCAAATAAACGAATTAGTGGAGCTACTGCGTTCATATTAAATCATTCACCCGTAGCGTAGTACCCATAAAGTTATTGCTACTTTATCACTTTTGCTTGTGTGGCTACACCAATCGTTTATCGATATGCAATCTCAAAGACAATTTGACGTTACTCCGCCCTACGGATACTTAAAGTTGTCATTAACTAATGAACCCTTAAATATTGTCTCTGGGATGTATCGTTCATTAACAGTTTTAATGATAATTAGTTAAATACTCATTAGGACTAATTTTATGAATCTTTCTTTCTTTTGTCCTTGACTGGACAAAAATTCAATTTTCTTTAAAATCTTGGTTAGATATGTATTGTTTTTTTTATACAGCAATATTTGTAGGTACAGCTAGCAAAATAGCCCCACAAGGTGTAAAATTTTTAGTTTAAAAAAAATGCCATTAAGTTTTTTAAATACCCAGAGGGGATTTATTTTTTTACTAGCTTCTGCCCGCGGCTTCGCTCGCGTGGAGGTCGGAAATTATCCCACAGGAATGTTCTACCGGGATAAAAAATATCCTATGTGTTAATCCAGGATATAAACCATCTCTGTGTCAAATTTCATCCAAATCTATACAGTAGTTTTTACGTGAAAGAGTAACAAACATCCATACATCCATACTTACAAACTTTCGCCTTTATAATAGTAGTAGGATTTTTCTGGTGACCCTTGTGACCACCCCTATCATCCACCTTCCCAGCTACCTAACCTTTTGGGACACCCTGTATATGCATTCATTAAAAAGTGTTGCCTTTTGCAGGTTTTTGGCAACAGGGGACTCCTACAAAACAATTGGATACAATTATAGAGTGGGTGACAGATTAGTTTCTAGGATTGTAGAAAACGTCTGCCAAGCAGTTTGGAAGCATTTACAACCAATTTACATGTGTTTGCCGACTGAAAGAGAATGGAAAGAAATTGCTGAAAATTTTATGCTGAAATGGCAATTCCCCAACTGTATTGGAGCAGTCGACGGCAATCATACATCCATAAAATGCCCACCTCATTCAGGTTCTCAGTATTTTAATTATAAACATTTCCATTCTGTAGTATTACTCGCAGTTGTTGATGCAAACAAGAAGTTAATAGATATTGGTTCCATGGGCAGATTTAGTGATGGTGGTATTTTTTTCTGACAGTGCATGTGGACGAAGGTTACAAAACAACGCATTAAATTTGCCTAGTGATCAGCCTTTACTAGTAGGTGGTACTGCAATACCTTACGTATTTAAAGGTGACCAGGCAATTCCTTTACAAAAACATTTTATGGGACCATACCCACAAAGCGCATGTCGTAACAGTAGAGAAAAAAGGAACTTTAATTATCGTCTCGACAGAGCGCGAAATGTGGTAAAAAATGCCCTTGGTATTTTGTCAATGCGATTTCGGATATTTCGTCGGCCATTGGAGTGTAAAGTAGAATCAGTGGATTTAATAACAAAAGCTGCTTGCGTGCTACACAATTATCTTTCAACTAATCAAACAATAACAGCTTTTGATGGAGCAAGTGCTGAAGACGGATCAGTTTTACGATCAGTGGGACAACTACATGAGAATGTACGAGCAACAAGAGAAGCATTTCATGTAAGAGAATCCTATTGTAATTATTTTAACAATAACAATATAAATTAAACTTACTGTCTGATATGTTCGTTTTTCATTTCATCCACTATCCTCTTCCATAAACCGTCTTTTTTTTGTCACGGTAGTCTTTATCCTCTCGATTATACAAAACAGGATACTGCTTGACATATTCAATTAAGACCTCCATGCTGCTAAATACGTGTTAATACGTCAACCGCGCACGAACGCTCACTGTACAAACACGTTTGAACAACACTATCGACAGGCGTAGAGGGGTAAGGCAAGGGGGTGAGAGGCGCTTAGTTTAGCTCAGTTAGTTACGGCAGCAAAAAGCAGTGATAGCCTAGTGGAGTGGCCGCCGGACTGCCAAGTCATAGGTCTCGAGTTCGAACCCAAGTCACGCACCTCTGATTTTTTGATTCATGTGCGTATTGTATAATTATCATTTGCTTAGAATCGGTGAAGGAAAACATCGTGAGGAAACCGGCATGCCAGAGAGATATTTCTCAACAGCATGTGATGCTAAGTCAGAGGCCCATGGGCAGCATTAAAACTCAGACACCAGGTTAGTTACTAACCACACGAACACACGCCCCTTGCATGCATGTATGCAAAGCAGCATAGTATGACTCCTACCTACCATGCTACTACTTAACCCTAGAACCCTACACTATCTGGCGCATTCAGTGTTCCTATAGTGGGGTAATGGAACACCCCAAAATGAAAGTGTGTACAAATTATTTAAATAAAATCAATCTTTGAAAAATATGTTTTTATTCTGTTAATTAATGCTATGAGATCATAAATCAGCCTTATAGTTTAAAATTAAACATTAATTGCAGCACCTTTGGCATACTTTTATTTGGTGTTCCAAACAAATTGGGATTTTACACTTAGTGCACCTGGTCTTGCTTTTCCGGTCCTTATTTCTTGGTCAGAATCCACAACGTCCCTGTGGGTGAATTACAAACATAGAGGGATCGGATGGCGCAGGTTTTTTGAGAATGGCAGAAATACTTTCTCTTATGTCCCTCGTCAAAGTTGGCTTTTGTAGACGTTCTTCCAAATGTTCGTGTATGAGATTCAGTCCCAATTCTTTTAAAAATGTTCGACGTGCCTTGATGGCAGGCTTATTATTTGCTCTGGAACATGTATAAAGCACCCAGGAGTTAATTCCAACCGCATTCAGTAGTCCATAAAAAATACACATTGGCCAACGTTTCGTTTTTCTTTGGACAGAATATTTTTTAGCCATCGCATCAAAAACATCCACGCCTCCCTTTGTCTTATTGTAAAAATGGATGATTTCTGGAAGTTCAACCTCCTTGTCGTTGTCTGGAGAATCATGGAGAGTTGACAACATGATGACGACTTTTTTCTTGTCCCTTTGTCTTATTGTAAAAATGGATGATTTCTGGAAGTTCAACCTCCTTGTCGTTGTCTGGAGAATCATGGAGAGTTGACAACATGATGACGACTTTTTTCTTGGTTGATTTTGGTGGACAGTAGGACAAAAGAGTGAGTGGTCCATCATACGCAAAAATAGCTGTATTTTTTCCTGTTTGTTAACTCCAAAAATGATTGTGGTATTTCACCTTTGTTCTTCCGCATTGTTCCCACCATAGTTAAATCTTTTTCGCCTAAGTTTTTTGCTAATGGGATGCTGGTGAACCAGTTATCCATAGTTATATTGCGATGAGATCCAAACAATGACTTGGAGAGTTCTATAACATAGTGCTCAGGCACTGACATATTTGGAGGCGGAGATGTCTGACCTACATAAACAATTGCCCTCAACATGTAAGCAGTCTTCGAATCACACATCATCAATATTTTAATCCCGTATTTGACAGGCTTAGATGGAATATACATTTTAAAGGCACAGCGTCCTCGAAATGCCAACAGTTGTTCGTCAACAGTGCAGCAATCAGTCGGTGAGTAATATTCTTCGCACATACTTACGATGTGGTCAAAAAATTCACGAATCGGAGCTAAGCGATCAGTGGCACGACGTTCTTCCCTAGTGTCTTTATCGTCAAATCTTAGACAATTTACCAAAAATTCAAAACGACAGCGAGACATTGTAGCTCTGAAAAGCCCCACCCCAATAAACTTGTCAAACATCTCCTTGGTGTTCATGTCATTCATTTTAAAAGCTCCTGCTAAGTAAAAAAGTCCAATCAAAGCCTTTAACTCCGTTAATAAAACGGGCTTGACAAATGATGGCAAACTTGACGAAGACACAATGCTCTCTTCACTACCTTCATCCTCGCGATAACCTTTATATTTCTTACACTGTTTTCCAATGTCCACATTTGTATGACGAACAATTTTATTGAGTATTTCGTCATTTAGGAAAAGAGACCAGGCTTCTCAAAGCCTTTAACTCCGTTAATAAAACGGGCTTGACAAATGATGGCAAACTTGACGAAGACACAATGCTCTCTTCACTACCTTCATCCTCGCGATAACCTTTATATTTCTTACACTGTTTTCCAATGTCCACATTTGTATGACGAACAATTTTATTGAGTATTTCGTCATTTAGGAAAAGAGACCAGGCTTCTTTTGGTCTTATTATATCTAGCTGCACCTTTGTTACCAGCTACATTCAAAATAATATTACGTTGCGCAATTCGGCGTCTAACTGGTTTTATTCCACTCAATTTATGCCTATTATTTTTTCCTTTCCCATAAAGAACTGCAGGTGCATTCATCACTTTTATTTTATGTTGTCTTCTTATATTCTGAGCTACTTCATTCAAAGTCATACCATCATCACTGGAGCTCTCGGCATCGACATCCTCTGCTTGACAATAAGATTTATATCCTCTTCGCTTAGCCCTTTACTTGCCGCCATCTATAATAATAAACAAAACAATAAAATAGTTAGAAGATTATGGATAACAAAGTGATTTTGAGGTACTGTAAATGTGAAGTCTATTGAATAACCAAAAAATAACTACCTGTATTCGCGTTTACAGTTTGAATCTCGTTACACATTATGACCTCAATAATAAACTATTTAAATAATGCATATTACATTACAATAATACAAAAATTATCGTGAAAAATTAAACAAATAACAATTGTATTATAAATAAAAATACTTACGTTATTCCTATACTGGGGTGCTACAGCACCCTACAACACCTGTGTACACCCCAAGTAGCAAAATTTTCCTATAGTAACCGACTTATAAAAATAAACGTCATTTAGGAATCTAATAGACGTTTTGACTAAGGCAGTGATCTTACAACAGCATTTAAAAGAGGATTTGTGCTACAAGTACATACGATCCCATAATTAATTTTATAAACGTTTACAGGATTACTTTATAAGATTCTTACTAGTAGTTGCAGTCTTATAAGCACATGTTATAAAACTAATTAGGAAAGTGTCGCTTTTCGTCCTATAAACGCATTTAATATGATTGTTTGCTCTTGTTAACGTCTTGTTTCATTCTTCTATAAGACATGCACTTCTATAGACGTTTTAGATATAGCTGCTATAGGTCAAGGATATTATAGGATCAATTTGTCTTAGTCGTGACTTATAATGGATTGTTAGCACCAAACTAGCATGCCCTCCGATATTTATAGGTATGATTCTACTTAAATGTGTCCTACATTTGCTATTACTAGAGTAATCATCCATTTTGCTTTCATTTTGTGATTTGTTAGAGAAAATAGAAATGGATTTAAACAAATGGAAAAGATTTAAGCGTAGTGGCAGTTATCGAAGACGAGTTTCGAAAAAGTACCTTGAAATGAAATCGGGGTCAGATTACCAGTCGATACTTTTATTGAATAAACGTGAGTTTCGTGAAGTTTGTGATGGTTCCGTACAAAGTAAAATCGATATAGACCTAGAAGACTGGGAAGATAACTCTTCTGATATTTGTTATAATCAAGAAGATAATGAAAATAAAAGCGGAAGCAGTGATAGTGAATTTAATGATGACAACAATACAGTAAAACATTACATTACATTTATATTTAAATTGCCTTGTACTTGGACTCTGAAACTGAGCCCAACTTACGCTTATGTCGGGCTCAGTTTCAGTGTCCGAGTTTTGACACATTGCATCAATTAAAGACTCTGCCTTTTGAAGACTTATAATATTATTTCGTTTTAAAATACAGTTTTTCTTTGACCAGTTTTCTTCTGGTTCACAATGTTCATGCCTTTGTAATTTGTCGGGGTTTTTTCTGGGCCAATATAAGATCCCATTTTGTGCCCATCTGTGGGACAGCTACCAGCAGAGATTTGCCTCGCTCTATAGTTTGTACTACTTTGTATGGCATAATTTCCTGGTTACAGCGAATCTAAAAAACAAGGTAAGCAATTTAGTAGGTGCACACCTTCATTCAAAATAATGCTAAACTGTCCTACAGGAAAATATAGTTCAGATTTCATTAAGTGAATATTCTGATTTATTACGAATTGTTGAATATCTACTCTGTACCTACGAAGGAACAGTTGATTATTTCGGGATTTCGTAGTTGGTACTATAAATAAGAGTTCTCATTGAGAGAATATCACCTCTCAACGGCATCAATATTATTTTTAATACTATTATGCATTATTTTACGTTAATTAAGATAAAATGAATGAAAGGTACCTAAAAATATATTAACAGTAGAATTTACACTCGTCGGTAGGGTAATGGTCATAAACCGCATATTGTTTGCAGTTTTTACACCAAAGAAAACATTGTTTAATAATTTTATTATATCCCCTTGAGCCACAGTGAAATGTAATGGCTTATTGGTTGTGCTTGTGTCATTTGAAACATTATAACCGCAACCGTAACATTTTTCCGCTAACATAAAGTGTGTAATATTCCATGACCATTTCGAATACTTGAGCTTACGGAAGTCCTTTTTGGTCAAAAAATCATCGACTTGCATTATTACAACCATTTCCAGTCCAGGCTTAAATGTGACACGCTGAAATATTTTTTTTAGGTAAGTGCCTATATAGGGTGACTGGTAATTAGTGACCAATACCTACCTAAACACATGATTGTGCTCATGATAACAAACAACTTTTACTATGGGACCAAACCTGAATTCTGACACTATTCTGAAAATATTCGTTCTGTTTAAAACATTACCATATATATACTGGCATGTGGGGGGGTTCTTTCTTTTGTATTTTCTAAAAGAACCCTAAAACTTAAATATGGTGGCCAAGTAGGTATATCCTGTAGTAGTCTTTACTCTGACTAAGTTGGTTTATAACAGTTTTGATAATGCAATATTATGACACGGGATCCAGATCCTATGGCGGCTTATAATTTAATGATTATTTGTTAATTATTATCGAAAGGCATTCTAAACACAACAGTCAAAAGACAAAAGTTCTTACCTATTGTAAATAAATATTAGAATGTGGAATTAAGTATTCCACATTGAAAATATTATATTTTTTCTTAAGACACCTGCAGCACGTCACCGTTACAAAAAGTGATCAAATGTATGCTCTAGTAATGGCATCGCGCTGCCAACTGTTGGATCAATTACACCAGTAGCAGCACTCGTCATATCGTTAGAGGACTAATAGCGCTTATTCAATGCGTTTACCGGATCTTTATATAACAATAATATCTTGTAAAAACACCTAATAAGATAATTATAAAATCGAATTGCACTTTACCGGACCGTAAAAAAATGATTATAGGGCATAATGGTCCTATAAACTGCGCCCAAATGCGGTTTTGTAAACGTTTGTAGGATTCCAATAGGACAAAAAAATACATACTCCTAAGATATTTACATGACCAAATTTTGCTACTTGGGACGTCTACGCTGTACGGCTTGCGCCGCGTCACTGACCAAAGTGTAGTGCGGGGCCTCACAGAAAAATACACGGGCGGTCAAATCTATGAGATTTACACTCGCGAAATAAATTCAAAATCAAAACCTTGTGGGTTACTCCAGCACCCCATGTAGGGTTCTAGGGTTAAACATGTTTCAATTTTTTTTTCCTAAGTGCTATTGTGGCGGATTCTTGAGAAAGAGAACTATTTTTTTTTGTACAAAATCTTTTAATTGTAATGTAAAAGACACTTTTAATTATATAATTTATGTCAGAATTTTTTTAAATGTTTAATAACAGATGCATTAATGCTTTTTTATGTGCATTCGTTAACAAATAATCATTTATATGTATAGGTGACACAAAAATTCCACACAGAGAACAAAGTGCTTACTAGCATAATTTAAAGATTCTTTAAAATCATTATATTCTTTAAATTGTATAAAAGAATGCATAACCGTTCGGTCCGATGTTGTAAATATTGATTTACATTTCTCGCAGTCATTTTTATAAACACATAAGCACATGCTTGTGTTTCACCAGTCTCCTCAAATACTTCTTAGTGAATGTTGTCGTCATTAAATCTCCATACCGAAGATGAGGTTGAAGTTTCTTCGGTATGCATTTCAGGCCGATTATTATTTCTAAACAATAATTTAAAATTGTCAATAATGACCTCATTGTTGTCGAGCTCACAGTTTCCACCACCAATGTGAGCAAGGTTAGTTAAAATAGATGTTTTTAAGCCTGCAACAAACTGGCCAGTGGTAGGACTGCAGTTTGACAATATTCTAGAATGCACCCAAATAAATTTTCTAAGGGATCTTGTTGTAGCCTTCGAGTCGCTAGACTTTTTATAGACCTATTTATTTTGTTTTTGGCGCAAATTTTCCCACAACATTTCGATGGTTGCATTTAGAGCCTATGAATTTGAGTGATTCTAAAAATAATTTCATCTCCCTTATAAATTTATGATGTAGCGATGAAATTTTTAAATTGGTCGCGAAAGGTTTTCCTCTCCGCAGATCCACCATGTCGCTGTTTAAAGTGTCGAACAGCTTGTTCATTTTGGATGTAATATCCGCCGTCACAGCCGCGTCAGCAGTTAATTCACCTGTAATACAACATATTTCATTTTTATTATGATGATTGAAAATTGAATTTATCAATTTATTTACTACCAGCTTCCGCCTGTGGCTCCTCCCACGTTGTCAGGATTAATACTACCCTATGTCATTCCCCAGGGTTTAGTATGTAGAAAACGTAACAAACCATCAGACCGGTAGGGAAACTGAGCTACTTTCACATTTGTAATATTACTTGTAGTATGGATTTTTAGAACAAGAGGGGCCCGTGGCTAAATAATAACAGCCGCACGGGTCGATCTATTAAGGTTCGGAGGTTCGGTTAAGCTACGCTTGCCGCGGTTGCTCAGTGGATGGGTTGCCAAGCCGTTGGTCCCGGCTGTCATTCGTGGATCTTTGACAGTCGTTACGGGTAGCCCGAAAGTCTGACAACCAGTTTTACCAAGGGGTATCGTATTACCCAGTAACTGGGTTGTGGAGGTCAGATAGGCAGTCGCTCCATATAAAATACTAGTATTCAGCTGCATCCGGTTAGACTGGAAGCTGACCCCAACACAGTTGGGAAAAGACTAGGCAGATAATGATGATGATTTTTAGAACAAAAAGATCCTCATCCAAAAAATCCTCCTAAAAATCCTTTATAATTACCTTTATATAAAGTAACTAAATTTGTATGTAAATTAATATTAGCTCCATATTTCATTAGAAAATCTAAACCTAAAATCCCATCAGCCGTTAGGGGTAATGATTCAAAAACTGTAAAGTTATGATTAAAATGTATGTTGTCTTGGGTTTTTAAAGTTAAATTAACCAACCCCTTAGATCGGGTCTGGCCTCCAATGCCATTTATTAATGTATTGTCTCTTTGCACTGGTGTGTTAAAGGGAATTGCTTCAGTTTTTATAACTGATAATGAAGCGCCAGTATCAACAAGCCAATAATATTTTATGTTGTTAATGTTTAATGCCACGTATTTAGTGTCTCCATTACATGATAAGATGGTATTCTTAAGATCGAAAAAACTGAATCTGACTATTATTTGATTGTTCATTACTTTGAGGATCCTCTACATTGTGTTCTGCCGTATATAAGTTACGGTTTTGAGTGTTAAGTCTACCCCTGCTTTTCTGATAACTATTAGAGGGTCTATGATGTAGTAGATAATATATCTATCCAACCTAAGTATAGCGTGTATGTAGTATGTAGTCTTTACCATAAGTGTATAACCAATATATATAGAGATCCTATGCTATTTAGTTCAGTAATAAATCATGCTCTAATCGATACGGGTGTTTCGTTTATACCTCCGAACCTTACATGGCGACCTTGCCAGGATTTCTTTCCATTCCCTTCTTCCCATAATGGGTGCACCTTCATCTTCCTCATCAAACTGGATGGGAATCTGTCCTCTCTTCTTATTGAAGTGAACTCTATCAATCGTCATAACTTGGACGTCAATAGTAGTACAACAATCTTTGCTTCCTCGCAACATAGAAACTTTAGCAGATTGACTAGCTAAAGGGAGTCCTTCGGAAACTTCGAGTTTATATGTATCTTCGGTGATATTATACACTGGATCCGATTTGTCTGTGTCATTTAAAATTGGTTGGAGGAAAGGTTCTCTGTATGTGTATTCAAAGACTGTTTTAAAACGTTCCATTAATGGAAGTCCTCTTTTTAGTTCTAAATCGTGTATTATTCTAAACATTAAAATTTGATTTTCGGGAGAGAAATCACGATATACTAAAGGGAGAAAGTCAACTTCCTCAACCATATCTAATTCAGTAAAATCTACATCAAAATACATTGTTAGCGCGGGGTCGTCGTCGGTAAGATTAACAAAAGTAAACTGACAGGAGTCAGAATGCGATCATTGGTGGGTCTGATATCAGTATCCCTAAAATCGCAATACGATGCCAAACAAAATTTGATTAGTAATAAGCATTTAAGAAAATTAAAATACGACAGTTATACAAACCCAGTTACGTATAATTCTGGTGATATGATATTACTCAGAAATGAACAATCAGGAAACAAATTTGATCCACTATATATTGGACCTTATAAAGTTATTGAAGATTGTGAACCAAATCTAAAAATTGATTATAAAGGCAAAGAAACATTAATTCACAAAAACAGAACTAGACCTTATTTAAGTTAGATTGAGAATTAAATGTTACTTAAAGACGCAATACATAAGAAAAAAAAAAAATTTCAAAGGTGAATCCTGAAATATTTGCATTAAAAAAAAAAAAAACAAAATACAATGACTGTAATTGTAAAAATGTAATAATAATTAAAAATTGAAAGTACTGTAAAAGTTTAATTACGTAGCTACTGTGAAAATTTTGTGCCCATAAAAACTAAAAACAATATTATGTAATTACCATATTATTAAAATTGTAAAAAAAAAAAAAAGTAAGAAAATATTTAATTCTTAGTTTCTTCTTTTTTTTTTCACTTCCGGTGGGCATGTAGTAGATAATATATCTATCCAACCTAAGTATAGCGTGTATGTAGTATGTAGTCTTTACCATAAGTGTATAACCAATATATATAGAGATCCTATGCTATTTAGTTCAGTAATAAATCATGCTCTAATCGATACGGGTGTTTCGTTTATACCTCCGAACCTTACAATGATTACTATGCTTTCCTCTAAAGTTATTATTAAAATTGTTTCCTCTGTAGTTATTATAATTTCCGCGTCGTGTTCCACGCTGATATCCATTACTATTACTTTTTCCTAGCTGCCTACGAAAATAATTTGAGTTTTGTCCATAATTGTGGCTACCACCGCGAACGCGACTGTCACTAAAGCGTCTATTGTTATAGAAAGTACGTCCTTGCTTTGATACATGCATGACGTTACCTTGTTGCTGTGCGGCAGGCCTGTCCTCGTCTTTTGCAGCCTGTATTGCTTCCTTCAAGCTGTCGTAATTGCGCGACGTGATGATTGTGGATAGTCTCGAGCTGCGTAGTCCGTCTGAAAATGTTTTTATCGCAGATTTTTCATTTATGGGTTTAAGTACCGAATAAGCACTGCAATCACCGTCTGCTTGAGAAATTGTCATGTCCGTAAATAACTGCTCTATTTCCTTACCATATTCCTCAACAGTCTTTTGACCTTGCCTCATAGTCTGCATCCTGGATTGAATGGCTGTGTACGACTTTTTTGTTGTTAAATTATTCCTTAAATCTTTAATTAATTTAGAAACTGTCTCATATTTGTCAGAAATACGCAATTTTGCGTTTTCCGAAAGTCTACTTTTTAAAATGAAAATTATCAATAAGGCATTACCTTTATCGTCAAGCATATTCGCGTACATTTCGATAGAGTCAATCATTCTCTTAGTGGTGCTTTCAGTGTCATCCATAACTGGAATTAGATTACATGCCACCTTTAAGTCGAATTCCATTTTGTTAGTTTGTATTGACTTAGGATAAATACATAAATTATTTATTTCGTCATACAATTCCTGGCACTTTTCAAAAATACATTTTCCTAATTTAATTACGTTCGTGTCGCTACTTTTACCTAAAACTAACAGTAATGTTTTACACTTCTCAAAAACATCATTAGCTTCTTTCAATTTGATTTCAATAGTCTGGCCTTTATACCTACTTTGACCTCTTTTTACCAAAGATTTTCGTATTTCAAATAACAACTCTTGACATTCTTTTAAACTTTCTAACATAATGAATCTAATAGTTTTATAATATTGCTATAATTATTCATAATGTGGTAAAACTTAACACTATTTCGTAACATACTGTTTAAAGTATTCAACACGTAAGCACTATTCGCCGCGAGGTATCATGTTCGATGAGTATCCGTGCGCCGTTTTATGATTTATAGTTATTAGCGTAATGAAATTTGATCGCTGGCTTTACACTTTAGGCCTCTTTTCCATTACACGGTTGTTCAAACGTACGGTGTGTAAGCCGTACGGTTGAAAAAACGTGCTAGCTTGTACATGATACGGCAAAATCACCGCGCGAGACATTGGTAAGTACTGGCTAGTAGCGCTTTTTACTCGGGCTGTGTAGGACGTGCTGCGTCATGAATTTTCTTACGAAAAAAAAGATTATAGTTGCTTATTACATATATAGGAAAAAGAAAATAGAAAAAAAAAGGGAAGTAAGGTTTTGGATACATCCGATTTTAGAAAAAAGGGAGGAATATGGCGCGTTTCATACACTTGTCAAGAATCAATTGAGAGAAGATGAAGACAAGTTTTACAATTATTTTAGAATGCAGAAAACTACATTCGACAACTTGCTCCAAAAATTATCCCAGGAACTAAAACATCAAGATACTTTTATGCGAGAGAGTATATCGCCCGCAGAAAGATTGGCTGTAACTCTGAGGTAAGTAGGTACAAAATTAAATGACATATTTTAGTTTAAAATTGTTTATTGCACACAAACAAAATTATTACATGTAATTGAATTTTAATAATTATTAATTTAAGAACAAGTAAATCAAAAAATACACTACGCTGAAAATGCTACTCAAGTGCGGTACTAAAATCGAATTCGTCTTCAATAGAAACTTGAGAATCTGCCGAGATACTTTCCGCATTTACACTATGTACAGATAATTGTGATTCGGGTCGGTAGTGGATTGGCTCTAAACCAGAACCGTGTCCAAAATCATGAGAAGACGTCTGTGGACGACTTATTCCATAGCCCGATCTAGCAGCTGTAGAATATCCATATGTTGACGATTGCGCATTTGAGGATGCTGTACCACTTAAATATCCTTGATGGCCTTGATCCCATTGGTTTCTTGATGTAGGTATATACTGAGTACACTGTCTTTGTTGAATATTTTTAATTATTGAAATTACTTGAAACTGAAAGTCTATCATATTTTCATCACTGAACTTGTCAACTGTATCAGCGATTCCCATAAAAAAGTTCATACTACGGCTTTTCTTTTTCTCATCTCGTTCTGCTGAATCCATAAACTTCATAAACCTAATGTCAACTTCACTTAGTTCATTTTTTCTTTTTTTTTTAGCCCTTTGCGTCTCACTCCGTTCAGTGTATCCCGAGCTTGATTGATTCGGGACTGCAAAATTTTCATTACTGAGGCTAGAATCATGAACATGTTCAGTCATGTTAGAATCGGTCTTGCGATGCTCAACATTTTTTTTTAGGAACATCATTTCATCATAGAACATATATTTTCTTATTTTTTTTGCTGAAGAACCAGACTTACATTCATTAATTTTTTTGTCATATTTTATCCAGCTATCTTTCATATTGGTCCACTTGTTCATCACCATTTGCCCTGAAAATAAATAAATAATAATTATTAAATTCAAAATTTATAAAAACCCCCGACCTAAACTGAATCGACCCCGACCTAAAATGGGGTTTTAGTATTTGAACCTGAACCGTTTTGTTTTATATTTCAGGTATCTAGCAACAGGAGATACCTTTACTGACCTATACTACAGCTATAGAATTGGAATAAAAACCATAAGTTGCATCGTACGTGAAGTATGCCACTACATTTGGTTAGAACTGTATAAAGAATATATGAAAATGCCATCTAAAGAAGACTGGCTACACATTGCAAGCAAATTTCAAGAATCTTCCAACTTCCCGCTGTGCTTAGGAGCGGTCGATGGAAAACACATCAGACTTATTAAGCCAATTGATAGTGGCTCGATGTTTTTAAATTACAAACATTTTTTTTCTATAGTTTTGATGGCAGTAGTAGATAGCGATTACAACTTTATATTTGTTGACGTTGGCGCCTACGGAAAGGAGTGTGATTCCAGTGTGTTTAAAGAGACCCCATTTTGGAAAAATTTAACAAACAACGGATTAAATCTACCCGATGCAACACGTTTGCCTGGAATTGACTACGATTTGCCATATGTGTTCGTTGCGGACGAAGCCTTTGCTTTGCATTATCACTTGCTTCGTCCATTTGGTGGTCATCAGCTTGATCAATTAAAACGTACATTTAACTACAGACTCACCAGAGCGCGAAGATTTGTTGAATGTGCGTTTGGCATTTTATCCAATAAATGGCGAATTTTTCACCGGCCAATGAATGTGTCCATCGATTTGGCAGTTGATATTGTGAAAACATGTTGTGTTTTGCAAAATTTTATACATAAGCAGGAAAACTTTCAGTTTCACAATGCGAGTGAAAATGAGTCCACCCTTGATTCAGAATCGGAACTAATCCAGTTACCTATCACGAATGCAGTTCGCGGAAGTTTGGCGGCTAATGAAGTTCGCAACAGATTTGCACAATATTTTGTATCTAACGAAGGTCGCCTCTCCTATCAAAACAACTATGCATAAGTAAAAAGTTAAAATATCTGTAACTTACCAAACTTGTTTTTCTCATCACCACTTAAATCTTCAAATGTGGGCTGGAAATGAATAAATATTTCTTTCCAGGAATCATATTTAAGCCGCTTATTTTTATAATCGTCGATGGTCTTATCCCATATTACAGGCCTTTCTTGAATCAACGTAATTAATAATTCTTGATTTATGTTCATTTTATAATAAAATCGCGAAACAGCGTATATAAGCGGTCACGAATCCGTGCGTACGTCCGGCACCGTCGACACACCCCGATAGACTGCCATACAACACTGGTGAAAATCACGCCGTGCGTAGACGCGGCGCGCCGAGGGGCAGTCACGGCGCACGCGGCCGCGGCGCCGTGCCTTGGCGCCACCGTGCATGTCGACAAGCTCATATAGTGATCCATACCACACTGACGACCGTGCCTACACGCGGCGAATTAACCGTAGATTTTCACGGCGAGAAACCGTGTAATGGAAAAGAGGCCTTACACTCTATATTGTCTTCCGAAACCCAATTTTACTGTTTGAATGTATTCTAAATTCTTTAAATAACACTCATATTTCATTGGAAACACTTTTTTTTTGTATATAATAAAAGTATGTATAGGTTTTAAACACTCACGAAAAGTTTGTTTCGCTTACGCAGTAGTCTCCTCAACGCTGCGCCTGGCTCGTAGAGACGACCTGATGCGGGATATTGCTTGCATACCCATTTCTTCTTGAATTAGGCGTCGATGGCAGGCCCTATATAACTTGCAAGCAAAAAATAGTACAAGTACCAAAACCAGGGCGAGCAAAATATATGTCACCGTGCTTATACTTTGTATGTGGTTTCCGAAATCTTTCAACTGAGCTGAATTATCGCCTGCAGCATTTTGGGTTAGGAACACGTCTTCTTTTTCCACTTTTGACTGGCACATCTTGAGAATGAATTTAAAACCAACTTAAAAATTGTACTTGTGTAACCTAAAAGCTAAAACAAAAGGAAAAAGTTCCTTGGCAGAGCCCTGGCAGGGTCGCCATGTGATGTTGGAACCTTGGCTTGTAATAATGGAAACAACTGTTTACAGTTGTTTCTTTTATTAGACTAATGCATAATTACAATCAAAATGAATATGAAGAAAAGTTGCTTACATAGCTAAGTGCGCGCACACATAGGTATCGTACTACGTAATAATATACTCACACTTCAACATGCATACATTTCAATACCTTGTGATATTTTGGCAAACATGCCAGCAGTAACTGTGTGGCTCAGCACTTGAACAGCTAGTTTTACCCTCATCTTTTGCTTGGTATTGGGATTCAGATGCTCTTGTTCGAGACAGGGTGCAAACACAAAGTTTGGATTTGAGTTGTCCAGTACATATAATTTGACAATGTGACTCCATTTGGCTACTCCTGAAACAATATATGTAATATCATGAACAGTTTAAATATGTTGTCACATTGAATTGGTTTCTTTTTGAATCAAGAACTGCCAGTTATCCGTCAGTGGGTCATCTTAGGGGTGGAGTTGTAGGAGTTGGAATTTCGCTTAGGGGGCACTATGAGCAGCAAAGAAAACAAAAAAAGAAAAAGTTTTTATTACTATCTTTATTGCAGTTTCGGGTTAACCTTGACTATAGAAACCATTTACGTTCCAAGAAGCTTGGCCCTTCGACACACTTGGGCTACACTCCGACCGAGTTATCTATTTCCATCAGGATGTTATATTTGTTGACCATTGTATGTTATACTTTAAAAATAAATTTCTGAAGCACTTTATTAAATGAGGTGCATCAAAAAGTGCAACAACTTTTTTATTATGCACTTTAAAATAGGGACAGGTAGTAGTTGCCCCTAAAATGCTTAAAGCCCTTCTGTTGACTCCATCTATGTTACACACACTGGCCGCTATATTAATGCCATGTTCATGACCATGACATTCCTGAAAAATAAACATAATTTGATTTTCATATCATTGCTTGCCATATGGTAAAGTTTATGCAACTGCACCATAGATACAGTAAATTATGAACATTATACATTCATACAGTGAGTATAAACTAATTAAGCTTACAGAGCGCGTCAAATAACTAGACCCAAGATGGCGTCGACTGCGCATGTACAGTCGCGTTCATAATTTTTCGCATAAAATTATATTTTTGTTAATTTTTTAAAGCTTTACATTTTAATTTTCCTTTTTTGGTGGAGTAAGTTTGGCTTAGAAAAAACAGGAGTTTTAAATGAAAATTTAAATTAAATTTTAATATAAATTTATTCACCAGAGTGAATCAGTCACTGTCACTTAATGGCGTTACACCTTCTATAAAATTATCAAATGAATTCCTGCTCGTGCTTGCAGTGCATGGATCTAGAAACTCCTCATCATCCTCTTCTCCATCTTCATGATCGTAATCCGAATTATCACTGCTATCCGAATCGTCTCCCACTCGAATTATTAGTTCATCCGTCATGCAGTCAATGACGCGGTCACTTTTGGCGTATTCTTTTTCTATTGCCTTCACTTTGTCACACAACTTTTGCCATTCACTAGCTCCCATTAAGTTTACTTTTTCCTTCACCAAATCCATTACGCGTTTCGTATTACACCCCACATTTTTACTACTCACGTAGCCTTTAATTGCAGCCCACGCCAACTCTATAGGGTTGAGGTCTGGGTGATAAGGTGGTAACCGGAGTACTTCATGATTATATTCTGCCAAAATTTTATCAATACTGAATCAAAACGATCCTTATTTATTTTAATTAGTTGATACAACTGTGGCTTGTACATATCGGTGGTAAATGATATGCCTTTTTCTGTCAACCAAGCCTGCATATCTGATTTTTTTGTATTGGATGTAGGTGCTGGGTCATGTTGCTTATGGTGGTATGATGCATAATCGACTACCACGACGGACTTTGATGGTAAATTTGGTATAAGTTGTGTCCTAAGCCACTTTTCATAATTTTCGAAATTCATGTCGTCGGGCACTAAGTCTGGTGACTACCAGTCACCAGACTTAGTGCCCGACTTAAAAACCAACAAAGCGTTGGGCACGAAACCAGCTTCCGATCCAGCATGTACTATAACAATACGTTGGCCCTTTGAAATGGGGTTTTTAACACCTTCAAGTGACCCATCAGTCCAGGATTTTGAATTAGTGTGGGTAGCATGTACGTAAGATTCATCTGTATATATTATAGGTCTATTTTCCTGCCTATACCGTTTAATTTTATACAAATCAAGTCTTTGCAGTCTTATATTTGATTGTGGTTGTGGTCCATTTAAAACCCAAACTTTTAATTATCCGTCGGAGACTGGCTTCAGAACCATTCAAATGTATGTCGGTCTTTAATTTGTTTAAAAGCTTCTTAATGGTGGGTATTTCTTTATTGGTTAAGTGATAGTTGTGAACGCATCTCTTAATTACTCCTTAATCAAAATTATCAATACACGTTATGAGTTTTGTTCGGAATCGTTTCTTTCCGGGTGTTCGAAAAACTGAAATTAAATCGGATTGGTTGCTTTCCTTGATAATCCTCTTAACTGTGGAAATCGATGTTTTTGTCATTTCAGCAGTTTTATTTTTTATTTGAGTTTCGTTAAGACCACTATTACCACTATTCTCTTTTTTTATGTAGCAATAGACATTGTAGATAAGTTGTCTTGCTTGTCTCTTCAAAACTGTATTACTCTTACTTCTACGCTAAGGCGGCATTTTGTTTATAGAGACTTCAAAGTTAAAAAATCACTACGCACTTCAAAAACTTTAAAAATTTCGATCTCGACTGTACTTGGAGCGACAACGGAATGTGCGCGGGCGACGGGTTTCCGCGGGGCACTGCGGGGGTTCATGCGTCGCCCCGTTACTATGACAACGCAGGACGCTATCACCCGCACCTCATACCGCACTTCCAAGCACACCTAAAAAACTATCACTGCGCAGGTTCAAGTTATTTGACGCGCACTGTACCTCTTTTATTAGGACTGCTAATCTATCAGCAGTGACTGAAGATCCTGATAAATAGGTCGCTTTATTTTTTTTCTAATTCCAGCTATCATGAATACTAGTGCGTAAGTTACTAGTTGTGCTGTTCTACCCTGAACACCATGGTCTTGAAAGCCTTCAATTCTATCTTCTTACACATTATATTGTAAATGTTTTTTTAAAGCTATTCCGTCAAACATAATACAAATTCATTAGTAGCAGCTTCATGGGCTGAACAAAACTTTCCAAAAATTTCATAAAGCTGTTTGTTGATGCCAACATTGAGTTTGCATTATTGCAAGAGCACTTTTAATGTTGTTGGAGCTGGAAGGCAAAACATTCGCCTTAGTAGTCTGTAGCAAGTGGGAGGCCGTTTTTATAGCCTTAATGCAGTAATTTTATCTTCAGCAGTCCATCTACGTCCCTTAGCACACTTCTTAAAATTTCTGATTTCTGCTGTGGTATGGTATGTTGTATGACCATACCAACGCTACACGGGAATTTTACCCGTATAGTAAGGCTATTAAGCACTATATAGCAAGCAAGGTGAAGCGGGAAAAATGAAGGCGATAGGCGAGAAATGAAGGATATTATTTAAATAAAGATGAAATAATTATATTGAGGACATTACATTTAAAAGCACTAGATTTACAAAAGCAGTTGATCGTTTGAGTTTAGCGATACAATGTTAGGAGCGCGGCGCGACCGGTAAGCTAGCTAGTTGGAAGACCACTGCCGTCCGTAGCACGGCGCGCGCGCAGGCAGAGTCGTCATCACGCCGTCATCCCAGCGCTCGAGGTCATAGCCGGCCGCCGCGGTACAATAATCACGCACCCGTCGTATGCTTGCTACACGTGTAAGCGGTAGTGCATGCGCACTCGATGACAAACAAGTCATCACCTGATTTTAGACCGCGGTGTAAGATCATAGGTGGTAGCGGTTTTCTTTCCGCTTGTCAAGTGGTGGTCTATTCATGTTCCGCCACATATTCCCCCCGGCCAGACCGTAACTACGGTCGATAATAATCGGGGAACTTTACTCGTCGCCCGCTTCTCGTCCTCCTCTCTTCCGTTGAGGTGGTTGTTGGAACGGCCATTGGTGTTGACGCAGCCGTTGGTGTTGGCGCGGCCGTTGGTGTTGGCCTGACTTCTGGTTGCTTTTCCTCTTCTCGCATTATGTAGGCTGGTTTGAGTCGATCGATTGAAACGTTGATTGGCTTGCCTTGTATCTCGATCGTGTAGTATTTTGAGTGCCTCTGTAGAACCTTGTAGGGTCCTGCATACGGTGGTTCTAATGAGCGCCGTACATAGTCTCTCCGGAGGAAGACGTGGGAGGAAGAGTGAAGTTCTCGTGGCACGTAGAATGGCGATGTAGTATGCCACGCAGTTGACTTTGGAGTGAGGTTGGCCATGTGACGTCGTAGCCGGTTTGCGTACTCGGTGACGTCTGCTGTTGTATACTCTGCCTTTGAAGCACTTCAGGTTGAAGGTTCAACGGTATCAATAACAGAGTTGGTTGATACCAATCCAATTTCTTCACTTTGCACAAATCTGTCTTTAATGAAGTTGGGCCATTTGATCTCTTTTTCTAGCCAAGTCTCATACTTCTTGACGAATGTATGTATCGTTCGATTACACGATTTCCAATTTCTATGCAAAACACACAAATACACTTGACAAAACTGTTTTAATTTTTTTTGTTCTTCTTCAGACAAAGGTCATTGGGCACCTTAGTATGGAAACCATACCCATGGCGGACACAAATGAAATTAGTAGAGTGTAATGATATAAGGCTCTGATTTACTATGGCATTAGTCACATTAATGTGAGCCACGGGAATCTTGAAAAATTCAATTTGATCCAAATCAAGCATAAGATCATTTAAGAAGGCAGCAGGTGCGTCTGTTGCTTCCTGATGTCTGGCCCAAGACAGATAATAAACTATGCTAGCGATATGGGCGCAGCTCCCGACAGTTCGGCGGCCGTGTATACATGAGCAGTAGTACTCTTCTATACTTTGTCGTCCGTGTTGTGTTGGGTTTAACAAAATATATGTATAGTCGGTGCAGTCGTTCCACGATGCCGTTCGCTGCAGGGTGGTAGGCAGTGGTGCGGAAGTGGTCTGCCCCCAACAAGGCAGTGAGAGCCTTGAACAGGTGGCTCTCGAACTGGCGACCCCGGTCAGTGGTAACCCGGGACAGCCGGACCTGGCTATCCAGCCAGACACCAAGGCAGCAGCACAGGCCTCAGCGGTGATCTCCTTAAGCGGGTACGCCTCAGGCCACCGAGTAAATCGGTCGATGACAGTGAGGCAGTATCTGTAATCATAAGAAGGGGTTAGGGGCCCTATGATGTCGAGGTGAATGTGGGAGAAACGAGAGGATGGGGTCTGGTATGTGGAAAGTGGGGATTTAGTGTGACGTGTTATTTTACACATCTGGCATTGTACACATTGCCTTGCCCACTCTCTACAGTCTCTGCGTATCCCTGGCCACACAAAATGTTGTGAGACTAGTCGCGCTGTAGCGGAACATCCTGGATGATGTATGTTGTGCATCAATTTAAGGCTTGCTTTCTTATGTGGAAAGTGGGGATTTAGTGTGACGTGTTATTTTACACATCTGGCATTGTACACATTGCCTTGCCCACTCTCTACAGTCTCTGCGTATCCCTGGCCACACAAAATGTTGTGAGACTAGTCGCGCTGTAGCGGAACATCCTGGATGATGTATGTTGTGCATCAATTTAAGGCTTGCTTTCTCAGTTGTGGTGTCACATATGGGCGGGGCGTCGGCGTTGAAGTGTCACATAAAATGTTTGCGTTTCCCGTCAGTGTGGGGACCTTTTCCAGCTTGAGTGAAGAGCCGTTTCGAATCAGGTCTTGCAGTTCTGGATCTGTTTCCTGAAATTTTGCAAGATCCTCAAAGTTTATTGCCGCTGACACCTCTTCGACCCGTGACAGTGCATCTGCGACGACGCTTTGTCTGCCAGGTATGTACCGTATGTCAGTAGTGAATTGCCCTATGAAATCTAGGTACCTGAATTGCCTTGGCGAATGGCTGTCTCTGTTAGATTTGAAGGCGAACACCAGCGGTTTAAGGTCGGTAAAGATGGCAAAGTTCCTCGCCTCAACCATATGTCGAAAGTATTTTACTGCTTCATACGCCGCTAACAATTCGCGGTCGTACGGGCTGTATTTCTTTTGAGCACCACTAAGTTTGTGAGAGTAAAATGCTAGTGGCTCCCAGTCGTCTCCTTTTCGCTGTTGAAGCACAGCGCCGATGGCGGTATCAGACGCATCAGTGACTATAGTCAAATCAGCTGATGTATCTGGATGAGCGAGGAGAGTTGCGTTGCACAATGAAGTCTTGGTGTCTTCGAAAGCCTTTAGGAGTTCAGGAGTCATGTCGACTGGATGTGATCCTTTGACTTGGGGGCCAGCAAGGACAGCATTCAATGGGGCTTGGAGTTTAGCTGCGTTTGGGACAAATCTGCGATAAAAAATTATCATACCCAAGAATCGTCGCAGTTCCTTGACTGTTTTAGGGACTGGATACTCCTGGATAGCCTGTATCTTGGTTCCGAGAGGCTTCGTACCTGCGGCTGACACACTGTATCCCAGGAAAGTTACCTCAGAGTGTCCTACGAGTATATTACACTTTGATGTGTTTACTACTATTCCGTAGCTTTTGAAGCGGTCGAACAGTTGCCGTAAATGCTGTTTGTGCTGGTTTGGAGTTTGTGAGAATACGAGAACGTCGTCGATATAACCGTAGCAGAAGTCCAAACCAAGCAGAACTTCGTCGATGAACCTTTGGAAAGTTTGGGCAGCGTTTCTCAAACCAAAGGTCATGCATGTCAAGGGAACTCGTATAGACCAAATGGTGTAGTGATGGCAGTCTTAGGAATGTCGTCTGGGTTGATGGCTATTTGATTGTATGCTTTGACCAGATCTATGGTGGAAAATACTTCACACCCAGATAGCTGGTAGGAGAAGTCATGTATATGGCGGATGGGGGGGTACCTGTCTGGTATCGTTCTTGCGTTTAGTGCTCTGTAGTCGCCGCATGGTCTCCATCCGTCGTCCTTCTTCCTAACCAGGTGTAGTGGAGCAGACCAGGCACTCTCTGATCGTCTGGCCACGCCACTTGCTAACATGTCCTCAAACTCTTTCTTTGCAGCTAAAGTTCGAGCAGGATCAAGGCGTCGTGGTTTGCTTGCTACTGGTGGCTTGCTACTTGTCAGGTGGTGGTCTATTCATGTTCCGCCACACTGCTTGCAATAATAAAGCAAAGTGGCTTATTTTATCAGTAAGCTTCATCACGGCATCACTGGTGCTTAATTTTTGTAGATATTCCTTGGTTTTCATACCCTTCAATTGCTTTTTCAACAGGCAAACTTCGCAAATATTTCTTGCATTTCATAAAAGTTTTATTTTCAACAGGAATTTTATTACTAATTCATGAGGATCCCGGGAGATTAAGTGATGATGAGCAACATCTGTTGGATATATCCACAAGAGGCTGTGATGGACCAGCTACAGGTTCTACTTGTAGAAATGGCATGGTTATTTTTTTTTTTTACTTAAACATATGAAGCAACACATATCAATGAGAGGAATATTCACCGTCTCAAAGCTAGTAGAACAATTAGAGCACTGTTTATGTAAACAAGGTAACTAGATATCATTGAAAATAAAGAAGAAGGCTTGAGATAGTCCAAAAGGCTGGTAGAGTGAGACTCCATTTTTAGAAGAGCTCCGTCTGTCTATTTTTGACTCTATTCTCCTTATTTTATCATCCATCAACTCCCTGTTTATCCTCTCACTACTAGTAGTGCCTAGATCCTTTATGTCATATAGGGTGGTGTTCTTTGCACTATCTAGTTTCATATCCAGACTGTATTGCCCTCTTACCAAGCCCTCCCGGTGACACTTGTATTTTAATGTTGAATGGTAGGACCCACCTGCGTAATGGCTTCCATTCTTACATCCTAATGGTTCCAACCATGACTTCCTATTGACCTTGCAGACCCTTACAATCTCTGGGGATATCCATTTCATTATCTTGTCATCACCAGTTATAACAGAAAAAGCCTTATCATCCTTCTTTGTGTTGTACTCCACAAGCCCTATTATCATGTTCGCAATCTTTAGGAAGTTCATGTTAACCTTCTCAAAATTGTCGTCTATCTCTGCTTGGGTGTAATGTGTGGCTAGTATCACTCTCTTTAAATCGTGAACGGAGGCCGCTCTTATCACATCCTCTCTCTGCTTCTCTACAGTACTCATGTTCCTTGTGTGTTTCTTCCCTTTAACTGCAGTAGTCCTTCGTATTGACCATTCTTCTCCAGTCATTTCAACTATTTCCTTGACATCTGTTACACTATTGTGGGCAATACACTCTGAGTACTTAGGGGGTGTCTATACACTTCATTTCCTTTTCTTCAATCTTTACCCGGAACTTTGGTATATAGATGACCATTTGATTTCGTTGACTCACAAAATAGGTCTCATAGACACCATTACTATAAACTGCATACCACTCATCCATGATGTTTACCTCAACTCTTATACCATTATCATTTATCAATACCGGGGTTACTGTGCTCCTCTTTATCTTACAATTCCAGTTCTTCGCACAAGTGTGATGAGGGAACTTCATCCACCAGGTTTCATAACCTCCATTGCTTTCAGCTACCCAGTGTGTCAATTCATTGGTAAGGCATTTTCTTGCTCCATCTCCCATACAATCATCATGATGCTTGATGATGGATGATTCATAATGCAAGAATTCCCAATCTTGCATTTTCTCTGTTCATACCATGTTTTAGCTTCTGCCTTGTCTGGTAATAACAAAGTAGTGCCTTTTGGATCACAACCTGTGTTTGGATCAATCGCACTCCCATGATAACAATATGCGTTCCAAACATCACGAGTCATTATAGCCACTTCAATTTCATTTTGAACCGAAAAAACAGTGCCGTTATCATTCTTCACTTTAGTCCTTATATTTTCCACCATCTCTCTTTTTATCCCTCGGAAATCTGAGCATCTTGCTTTTCCTTCTTTTATGTCTCTTTTCTTCCCCTCTGTTTTGTAGAACACCATTAGCATTATTAAGAGAAAAATTACCGTTTTTGTTGATTCCATTTTTCAATAGAGTTTTCAGAAACAAGATTTATTTACTAAGGATCTGTTTATACTTGAACAATGTGTGATATATGCTGCAAAGAAATTATGGCATTAGTTATATACGAAATTGTAATGTATTAGTAGAGATTTTTATAGTTTTCATCATCCTTCAGCTCTTATTCTAATCTATTTGGGGTTGGCATATCATGGCTATCAGATTTAATTTAGATGAAATTATTTATTTATATTACACAAAGTAAAGCGCCTGTCTGGGTTCGAACCCAAAACCTACAACTTGTAAGTCAGGGCCGTTACCACTATGCCATCACTATATATCACCCCTTTTTTTTTAAGGCTGGGTAATCATCCAATGACTTCTTCCGCTCTGGGTGGAGCGGAAGGGAGTGCCAGACTCTTACTGACTAAAACCCATCCATGTTCCTTCCTTAGCCCTTTATGTTCCGGGGTAGCTGCTTACCCGGCAGGCTTGGCCCTGAGAGGCCCCTTCATATGCTGACATCTCTTTGAGGCGCGCGTGGAACATATACGCGCCGTCCGGCACAGGCCTAGTGCTGATCGGACGGTGAGTCACCCATTACTCACCGTCCGCAGGCCCGCGCCTACGGTGGCCGGGATTCGTCACGTGGCTCCCGACGCCCCACAGTGGTTCGAAATCGACGCTCCGTGGACATTAAAATCAAAATTTCGCATGGCGGAAAAAAAAATCGAAATGGCTTTATTTCAGTATTATTTATAATAATTGAAAATATGACAGCTATAAATAGCACCACTTCCGATAAAAAAAAAAACTTTTTGTATGAAGAAAAACACAAAAGTCGTTTTTTCTCACAACTTAATAAAACAAAGCTTGTGGCTCACATGGGGTGTTGTCCCACATCTGGCGATTCCGAATGCTATAACACGCACACCCATGCGCGCCGCTTCACTCACAGTGATGAACTTCGAAAACTTGAGTTAGATATTTTACGTAAATTTAGGTGTGATCTTGAAAAATATAATAGTTATAGACTTTGGTGTGCTAATTTTATTAAATACAATGAAAAATAACGGAATATACATTATACAAATATTAAAAAACACTCAAGTAAAGACTCATTTACAATATAAATAATTAAATATTTCTTATGATAATTCAATTCGTTGTTAGTAGATACAAAAATTTATAACTAATACAGAAAAATACTAAGAATAGGCAATTGTATAATTAAGAAATATAATAAATTTACACAAAAAAACATCAAACATTAAAATCTAGTCTACTGAGTCTTGTCATCACAACTCCCAAATACAGAATAAAAACACAGTATAGACAATTGTATAATTAATTAAGAATTATGTATGTATATCAAATTTATGTACACAAAAACATCAAACATTAAAATCTAGTCTTCGATCTTTAATCTAGTTTCGTCATCACTATCAAAAAATTCAAAATCAGAATCCATCATACTTAGCACCTCAACAAATTCAATGTTTTCCTTATCCATGGTATCCGAGTCAATTAAAAGAAGAGTCTTCATTTCTTCAGTTAACTCATTTCTACTCTTAATTGTCAGTGTAGGTCGAATGCTTAACAAATATGGGTCTGAGGATACGATGAAACCATTGAAGATGTCTTGGTTTGTCGCTCTGCGACAAAATTTCCGCGTATGGTGTTCCCTGAGTTTTCTAAAATCTTTGTTGCGGGCCTCGGATGCCTCTTCTGATAGCTTTCCAATAGGCAAAATGTTGAAATGCTTTATTATTTCGTCTCCATGCAGCAGAAGTTTGTGGATACTGGAAGGCATGAAATACCAGCCATACAGTTCCACATACAGCTGCGCAGTTTCGTCGAGATAATTGGTAAACATATCAATATTGATAGACTGCCCTGATGATACAACACGGAGAATAGTTGCGAATTTTCTGATGAGCTCCTGGTTCAATCCAGTGATATTTGCAGTCTTCTCAGGACACTGGAAAAATCTTCTAGCCGTGTTGCCATCATTCGTGGTTCCAGCACTTTAACATAAAAACATTCATATGAGAACATTATTAGACATGTTTTATAATATTATATTAACTAAAAAATCCTTTCATACGAGGGCGGGTCAATAAGTCCGTGACTTTTGGAATAAAACACAGATTTTTTGATAAATAAATCATTTTATTTTTCAACGTAGTCTCCCTTGAGCTCTATACACTTTGTCCAACGCTTCTCCAATTTTTTTATCCCTTCCAAAAAATATGATTTGTCGAGGTCCTCAAAATAGGCCTTTGTTTGCGAGATGACTTCATCATTGGAGTCAAATCTTTTTCTACCAAGCCATTTCTTCAGGTTTGGGAACAAGAAGTAGTCACTCGGAGCCAAATCTGGAGAATAGGGCGGATGAGGAAAGAAAGAAAGAAAGAAAGAAAGAAAAAATATTTATTCAGCACAAACAGGACGCACAATTACAAAAATAAACAAAAAAAAAGTCACATACTACACACATCAAAAGTGTCTAGGGATCAACATATATTTTTGCAATAACTTTTCTCTTGATTGATATTAATTTAAATTTTCTTTAAGGATTCATCAAATAAAGTGTTTTCGTTTGTCACAGTAACGATAAACCAAGTCACCTTTGCATTAATAAAGAAATTTGCCATTTTCCTAATAAAGGGATTTTTGACATTTGAACCACTAACATTAAAGTTCGAAAAAAAGACTGAAATAACAGTTTTCTTTAAAATTTTATTGGGTAACTTAAACAATTAATAATCCGTGTTTCTACCGCGAACACTAACAACACAAGAACATCGGTTTGGCATACTCAAAATGAGTTCATCCAAATCACGCTGTGGAATGGCCGCCCATGTTCGTTGCAACAACAAAAAAAGGTCTTCTTGCAACTGGATACCCTCCATATTCGGCAGAGCTCTTCTCTGTAGCATATCCCATGCATGCTCAATCGGGTTCAAGTCTGGCGACTGAGCAGGCCAGGGCAGGACATTGATGTTAGCTGCGGCGAGAGTCTGTCTTACAACTCTTGCGGTGTGCGGTCGTGCATTATCATGCATTAACTGAAATAAGGGACCGATTTGCACTTGTAGAGGAACGATGACGTCAGATACAATCGTCTCAGCATAAATTTGAGCGTTGAGGTTGCCTCTGATCCAAATCAACTCAGTTCTTCCGCCGATCCAAATACCCGCCCATACCATGATGGTTCCACCACTATAAGGATGGACTACAGGATTTTAATCGCTGTTGGCGTCCAGGGGTTCTCCAGTGTCGTATACGTCTTGTATCCGGTCTCATACCAAAACGAGACTCATCAGAAAAGCACACGAAACGCCATTGTTCTTCTGCCCAATTTCTGTGTTCAAGAGCCCATTGATATCGAATCCTACGATTGTGCATTGCTATAGGTGGTACCCGTAGCGGTCTTCGGGAATGAAGGTTCACTTGTATCTGACGTCATCGTTCCTCTACAAGTGCAAATCGGTCCCTTATTTCAGTTAATGCATGATAATGCACGACCGCACACCGCAAGAGTTGTAAGACAGACTCTCGCCGCAGCTAACATCAATGTCCTGCCCTGGCCTGCTCAGTCGCCAGACTTGAACCCGATTGAGCATGCATGGGATATGCTACAGAGAAGAGCTCTGCCGAATATGGAGGGTATCCAGTTGCAAGAAGACCTTTTTTTGTTGTTGCAACGAACATGGGCGGCCATTCCACAGCGTGATTTGGATGAACTCATTTTGAGTATGCCAAACCGATGTTCTTGTGTTGTTAGTGTTCGCGGTAGAAACACGGATTATTAATTGTTTAAGTTACCCAATAAAATTTTAAAGAAAACTGTTATTTCAGTCTTTTTTTCGAACTTTAATGTTAGTGGTTCAAATGTCAAAAATCCCTTTATTAGGAAAATGGCAAATTTCTTTATTAATGCAAAGGTGACTTGGTTTATCGTTACTGTGACAAACGAAAACACTTTATTTGATGAATCCTTAAAGAAAATTTAAATTAATATCAATCAAGAGAAAAGTTATTGCAAAAATATATGTTGATCCCTAGACACTTTTGATGTGTGTATATCCGTGCAAATCAGCTAAAAAACCTCGTATTCAGAAACAACAAAATCATTGACAGTTGGTATCGCGGCCATGGACAATGTATGGACCACAGACAAAAACTGACTATTGCATAACATGACAACATAACACTACAACAATAACAAATCTACTTAATTAATTCTGTTCTAAATACTACAATGTGCGAGAAACAGAAATGCCGATTGCAGGGTGATAACTCAACCACTGTTTATTTCTACGACTAACACGTTGAAGCCGTGCGTCGCATCTGTGCATGAATTGGTCGTTGCTCAGCAAAAATGCTGTGACTTCAGGCGAACCTATAGTCAACAGCGCTGATTTTCAGCAACTACCCCTGGAATGACGTAATGACGTCCCCCTGTGTGACTAAATAACTCGGGTAAGTGACGTTTTATAATTTTCTACAGAAACAAGTGAGCAAAGACTACAATATGTAAGTGAGTGTCCAAGCGTGTGCAAATAGTAGGTATCTTACATAAAATAATAAACTTACTTATAATAATAATTATGATAAATGTTGTGTAAAAATAATAAATTTAATAAAATAATAATTATAAAGTGCATTTAATTACCAGTTTTGTAAATAATATTAATATGTCCACAAATCAATCATGACTAGCTAACCATAGTATAATAGGTACCTAATGTCATGCACCATGGGAATTGCGATGGCGGCCATTTGCATACGCCATGCTCTGAACCAAGGCGCTGGAAAACGAATAGCATTATTCTCGGTGAAACCCGTAAATTTAGCTACTTGGTACCTACTTAACTATTGTGTTTACTAATGGTATTATTATTTTAGTGGGCCGAATGGATACTGGCTCTTTGGATGTACGAAGGAGTAAAAATCTACGAGACACGCCCCAGTATCAACTGAATCCTACAAATCCTCTTGTAAGAATGACCGGACTCAACCGGGAATGAGTCAGAGACGGGACACACACTGTCGGACGCCTTATCCATCGCCCGTAGGCCGTGACCCACGAGGTAAGTAAACAAAAAAGGGCAAGTTATTAATATGTTTAGCTTTACAGACATGAGGTTTGTTGTATCTGCATAAAGTGTTTCTTTAATTTTTTTAAGAAATTCCTTTTTGTTCTCAGGCCTCTTAGTGGTGGAGGAATGTTATTCCAACAGTGTGTGGCAGCATATCTGAAGCAACGTGTCCCTTCGTCCAGCATACTCACCATGGAATCCTGATATTTCATGAATGTCAAAAAACTGTTCTGAAATAGTGCTAAATAGTGCCCAAAGGAAAAAAATTGTGCTCTTGTACTTGCGAAGTTATAGCCATAGTTCGATGAGTATGCTGGACGAAGGTTTCGCCCAGCATACTCACCTCCGTCCGGAGAATCTGTATACGCTTCAAACATAATTCATACTTCAAAAAATAGTTCCCAAATAGTGCCAAACGGTGCCCAAAAAGAAAAAACAGTGCTCGAATAACTTCGGAGTTATAGGCTTCGTTCAGTGAGTATGCTGGGCGTAGGTTCTACGCCCAGCATACTCACCTCAGTGCGCGAATATCGAACGAGCTATAGGTACAATTTACGTCTCAAAAAATTGTGCTTGAAATAGTGCCCAATATCAGTCCAATTTTTGCTTGACTTTTGACTTAGAAAACCATTAAATTTTAATGTAAACTTCTACATACTAACGTAAAATGGGGTACAGTCGTCGACACATGTTTTTGGACAAAAATATTAAACTTTCTAATTGTAGACTTCATGTTATTGGAAATAATTATGGTATTTTCTCACATGTCAAAAACTTTCGATTAAATGCATTATTATATATTTTATAAATAATAATAAATGAATGAAACTTTAAGCGTAAATGAAGTCTATTACTTCATTGCATTGTGTGTTTGTCTGAATAAAAACAGTCATTTGCAGCCAATAAAATTAATATCTTGAAAAATTGTAAAAAGGAAATTATACAGTTTCTTTTTGTATATATGTTGCAGGCAAAACTTATAACCAGTCAAAACTAGTACTGTGACATAGTTATACAAATTTTTAAAACTCTTTCCAATAGTTTCATCAATGAAAGGTTTAGCAATAAAAAACATTTTTAATTACTTACGTTATTTATTACTATTTAAAGGGCCAAAGTAATCAGAATTCTAGTTAACTAGTTCACAGCTTTTGTTAACATTCATAATATAATCAATGTAAATAGAAAAAATTGTAGTTTTAATATTGTATATAATATACATATAAAAAAATGTTTAGCCAAATATTGGTAAAACTTTCTAAAATATAACACGTAGGTACTTGTACTTTGTTTTACTGCTACAACGTTTTAATCACAATAAAATTATCTTACAAATAAGTATAAATTGAGCAATCACAGTTTATAATCACGTTTTTTTTATTAATATTAAATACCCTATAGTAATTACAAATTAACAATCACAGTTTATAATCACATTTCTGTAAGTTATTAATAAAATAACTTTTACAAGAACAAAAAAAAAACAAACAAACAATAACAAAATAGGAACTAACAAGTTAGGACCGATCTTCATCTTACATTCGCGTATAAATAATGCAGTGTGGTACAGTATATTGGGAATTACTACAAACTTTTTTACTAAGGTCATCATAGCAGTTCCAAGTTCTCTTTAGCAATCGATAGCACTTTGACTTGTAATGCCCCATGCGTCCTGATTCACCATTTGTAAAATCTATTACCGACAGAATTTTAAAGGTGTCACCGTTTATTATGATCTCTTTAGGAATTTCATCAATTTCTATTTCAATTGAAGTATTAATTTCAATAAATACGAAGTCTAGTACTTCATATTTGTATGCGTTTTTACCGTTACATAATTGGTATTTACATTTCCTTTCAGTATCATTTACTAATAGAGCTTCATTAAGGGCTCCAATACCTTGAGTCGTCAATATGTTTACATTTATTGGAATCCAACTACATTTTGTGCCAGAACCTTTATTGATTTCACAGTTCTGGTTTGTACAATTTAAGTATCTATTAGCACTATAAAAACCATAACTTTGTATGTTATCTATTATAAAAGTTACATTACACTCACAATTTTTGCAACTACTAAAATCGGATTCCACAGTATCATATATTTTAGCCAATACCTTAGAACGAGTAGTGTAAATATCTTTTGGTTTTCTAGCCTTCTTAGTGATTTTCTTTAGATTGTCATACGTGATCAAACTTCTGGTCAGTTGTGAAAGATCGTTTTTTTTATCATTGATATATTTTCTAATATTAGGTCTATCTAAATATGCAATTGAAAAACTTTGGACCACGGAATCAAAAGCACACGTATTAATAAACGTGAATCTGTATGTTCCTGAAGTAGAAACACTGCCGTTTTGTAAAATATGTAATTTTGTACGACGATTGATTCGTTTTTTATTTTTCTTCTGTTTAGACACCAGTCCCCGCCAGTCTTCAATATAATTTGGTTCGCTCCTAAAAATTGAGTTTTCATAAAATGATTCATCATTGACGAGAGTATTTATTTGTGGTGTGTTATGGTCACTTATTTCATTTTTTTCATCGACAATATTTTCAGTTCCTTCTTGAACATCAATCAAGTCACTTTTGGCTAAGCGTATGGAACCGGTTATCAAAGGCTCGTGTTTAATAATAAACTCATCTACGCGGTACTTATTTGAATTTGTTTTAAAAAATAACTTTTTTACGTCTTTCATATAACTTTCTACATTTGAACTGGTTGGAGTACAATAATTACTGTTAAAATAAGTCATCATTATATTTCCCCATAGTGGAAGTTTTTTAAGAATCCTAATCAAAGTGTCCTTTATTTCCGGCAAGTAATAAATATTTTCGATTTCAGTTTCTTGATCACACAATTGTTTAATTAAATCTTCTTTCTCCTCAAGATCTTTATACATTTTCAGAAGCGGGTTTTCTTCTTTATCTAATCCCTCCCATAAAGAATGTTTAATTGGAACGTGATTTTCCGAATCTACATTTTGTATTTCACATTCCTGCAAATTAGTTTTGATCCGGTTTTTTAATTCTAAAATCGCCGTTTCACACCGTGTTAAATTTCCATTTCTACTGCCGCGGTGTTTATTATTTGCTATAATATAAACATTTTCTATAATTTTCTTTACCTCTCCGTATGAAACACATTTTTTAATCAGAATCATACAATCAACAAAAAATTTTGTTACTCTAGTGTCTATATTTTTTAAAATACTTTGATTGTACAATGTTTTTATGAAATGCGAAGTATCAAGGCGAACATAACAGGTTGGAATTTTTTTGGTTCTATTTTCTAAAATATTAAAACATGTATTTAAGTAGTCAGAGGTGGATTTATAACCACAAAATACTTTTACCACCGCACCTACTAAAGCTGCGGAATCATCAGTTACTACTTCATTTGGAGGTTTTCCATTAGCCAACCAAGATTGTAACCAGCTAGCAATAGTATCTAAAGAGTGACTTTCTGATATACACTGTGAAATTGGCACGCTACTTTTAACGGTTGTATCTGTCATCATAACATACAAAAATATAGGACTTTGCGACTCTTGAGATAGTTGTGTGTGTTCATTGACGACAGGCCGAAGATTTTTATTAAATATAGAACCTGTTGCGTCTATAGAAACTCTAATATAATTAAACTCTTTTTGGCATTTTTTATAATAATTCTTTTGATCGTCCGTCCAGTAAAATGTATAAAATGGAAAAGCAGAAACATATCTAACACATTTATCAAAAGGTGGTGAAACACACATACAAGTAAGTGACAATATTGGGTTGGGATGGAAAACATCAACTTTTTTATTTTCATGTTTAATTCGATGTAGTGTTTGTAATTTTGGCAATACTGGAGGTTCCTTGTCATTTTTCTTCATTAAAGTTGAGGCTAATTTATATCTTATAGAAGCTGCTGCTTCGTGTTGTAATTTTTCACCTAATTCCCTTATTTGGTAATACCGTAATCGGTTTTTTTTACTGGTGTTATGAGAGTACTTTTTATTTTCATTAATTATGCAACATTCTAGTTTAATTAAATTTTCCGTTTCTAAGTTAGTTGTTATAATTATTTTTGCGTGACATTGATTACAATATCCTGTGCATTTGATTTCGTAATTGTCTTTCACAATATTATTTTTAAAACACCAAGTGCATAAAGATCTTATTTCTTTCCATAGATGCATTTGAATTACATTAGTCCATTGGTTTGGTTTTAATTTACGTCTGACATTATACAGACTACCAGGGGCGATTTTGCTATTTCGGTGATAAAAATACCTTTGAGGCTTAATACTATCCCAAGTTATTGTATCCATATAAAATGTATGCGTACTGGTGTTCTCCGAAACACTATTAATGCTTTCGTTTGATGACGATGTAGACTTTTGATTTATCAAATTAGAATCATTATTACGAATTATTTCTTTTTTATCAACACCAAAAAAGTATTCGTAATTTCGTTTTATGCTTAATATGATTGATTTAATACTCATTTTGTAATTTAACCGTGTTTGAATTTGTTTATAAATTGAGTCATTTGCGGAAGGAATATTTTTAAAAAAGTCATCTTTGAATTCTGAAATTACTAATTTTTGCGGTTCTAATGAAACCTTTGGTTTAGGCCCTCGTTTTCCTTGCTGATCCATGTCGTTAGATTCACAAGAATTATCACAAATTATTATGCCATTTGTTTTCAATATTAACATAATATGAAATAACAACTAACTAACTAACATATAAATCAACATCAATAACATTATGAACACTTGTGTACTTATACTACCTATATTACCTGAAAATACCAACTATAGATGTAAAAAACATAACGGGCCCCACCGCTCACGCAGTACGAGTCAGAAAAAGTTGTCTTCTAACGTGGTAAACATTGTGTCTTCAAGATAATCTGAAAATAACACGTATTTAAATAATTTAATATAGGTATGACAGGCTCCAGCCTTCCTCTAAAGGTACTTAAGCACTTACGTGTTTTCCATTATTTTAGCGTGATTTCTATTATAAATAGCGAAGGGGCAAAACACGAGGCTGAAGACGATTTCCCGAAGTCACAACTCCCATAGAAAATGTGATGAATAGGTTGACGACACTTAAAAGTTTAAGTGCATTCGCCGGATGACAATCGGTAATAGTCTTCACTTCACGTCATATTATCTAAAAAATACATCTGTGTTAATTCTATAGTTACGTTTATACTTACTACCGACGCTCGCGCTGACTGATTCTACCTATTTCGATATTGAAATGTAACTAACGTGAACTTAAGACGAGAACAGATCCTGACGGGTAACGAGGACAAGCTTGTAATAAAAAAATTGAAGAAAAGTAAATTATATCCTAGCAAATAAGACAGTGTTTCATTTCCAGTAGAATTGGAGGATAAAACCAGGCCTCCGCAGAAGTAGGTATATAAATAGGTATTTGAGATCCAATTAGATAAACAAACAAGTTACATTACGTTATTATGTGTGTACCTACCTACATCAAACCTTTAAAAAAGTAACTAAGTAGGTACCCATTTTTAAAACTTCTTAAGCATGTCCTTAATTTTAAGTGTACAGTGTCATATTCAACGAAAAAATGAACGTGTTTTTGTAAAAAACAACTCGCTTGCTACCTAGTTTTACAGTGCAATTAATGAATGAGTGTAAAATCAATTTAGTTAAATGCCACTATTATAAATTGAAATATACTTACTGATTTGGGTGCAGCTCCTATATTGATTACGTACTAGATACACAATTTTATATAGGTAAATAATGACATCACCAACACATTGTTTGGTTTTGCAACCCACTATGTAGTCAAACTCAAAAGCCGGCGTTATTATAATGATGTGCGACGAAGTAAACAAACAAAGAAACTGAGAAGCGCTTGTTCGTTTCGATTGCTTTGTGACACAAAATGGACCCTTATCACCTTCAAAATACAGATCAGTCTTGTCTAATAATCGTAAGATGTTAGGGCAGCGCCATCTAGTATTTAAACATAAACATATTCATTTGCGTCGCGGGCGCCGCGCGTCGCTTTGTGACACAAAATGGACCCTTATCACCTTCAAAATACAGATCAGTCTTGTCTAATAATCGTAAGATGTTAGGGCAGCGCCATCTAGTATTTAAACATAAACATATTCATTTGCGTCGCGGGCGCCGCGCGTCGTAAGCCCCATACCTATTGACCGTACGTGCATCCATTACTGCCACACTATATTGAACTTTATCACATGAGGAATACAGGTCAATTCCGTAAACGTTGTGGTACCGTCCTTGATCCGGAAAATGATTATTTTGAATAATTTTGTCAGTTGTAATGTAAGCATTAATAACAGCAACTTTATTTTTCATGCATGATTTACTTCATTTGATATCTTAATCCTTCAAGCGCCGTGATCTAGACAAAATATATAAAATCATTGTTCCTAGCTACCGGGGTCCCATGCGACGCGCGAAGGCTTAATCATATTATTATAAAGTATTATTAAAATAATGTGTAATTAATAATATTGCGATTCTAAAGTAAATACTCCCTTACATAGACAATTAATAATTTACACAAGACAAAAATTGTTAGAAAGAAAGTTAATAATATTGTATTCGACTGTACTCAATGTAATGTATGTAGAAGTTTACAATCAAATTTAATGGTTTTCTAGGTCAAAAGTCAAGCAAAAATTGGACTGATATTGGGCACTATTTCAAGCACAATTTTTTGAGACGTAAATTGTACCTATAGCTCGTTCGATATTCGCGCACTGAGGTGAGTATGCTGGGCGTAGAACCTACGCCCAGCATACTCACTGAACGAAGCCTATAACTCCGAAGTTATTCGAGCACTGTTTTTTCTTTTTGGGCACCGTTTGGCACTATTTGGGAACTATTTTTTGAAGTATGAATTATGTTTGAAGCGTATACAGATTCTCCGGACGGAGGTGAGTATGCTGGGCGAAACCTTCGTCCAGCATACTCATCGAACTATGGCTATAACTTCGCAAGTACAAGAGCACTATTTTTTTCCTTTGGGCACTATTTAGCACTATTTCAGAACAGTTTTGGACATTCATGAAATATCAGGATTCCATGGTGAGTATGCTGGACGAAGGGACACGAAGCAACCCCTGAATGCTGCGGTCCTATGCTGTGATGAACATAGAGGATTAGTAAAAAAGCGTGGTTCGTATTTGCTTTGCCTCCAACTCAACTTTTCGAACAAATAGTGTGGCTGTTGTGTATTTATTACTCCAAAAAGTAAACCAGCCAAATGTAGTTTTCTCCTAGCGTCCATTTTCAAAATATTGTTTTCATTTATGTAAGGAGTAACATGACTTCTACGTGGTATATTTACACAGAACCGAGTACATGCATTTTGGATACGTTGTATCAGCTTCCCTGTTCTTGTTAACAGGCAAGGTCCATACACTGTATCACAGTAGGTCAGCCTTGATAAAATTAAACTATCCACTAATTGCTTACGTAGATCAACACTCAGGTATTCTCTTATTGAATATAGGAGTTTTAATCTATAAAAACAATTTTTCATACAGTTACTGATGTGCTTCTCAAATCGTAGTTCGGGATCCATTGTCAAGCCAAGATTGCAAGCTATTTCTACCCTATCTACCTGTTCCCCCTGATGACAATCTCTGGTTTGGCCGACAATATTGCGCTGATCATTTTCCTACTTCCTAGGACCATAAATTTAGATTTTACTGGGTTTAAAACTAGTGAGTTATTTTCTGACCATGCCACCACCCTTTCAAGGTCATCATTGATTTGCTCTACTGCCTCCAAAGTATCAGCTGGTTTGAAAGTTATGTATAATTGGATGTCATCCGCATACATATGATATCTACAGTGCTGGAATGACTTAATAATGTCCGCGCTGTAAAGTATATATAAAAGGGGCCCCAAAATAGATCCCTGTGGCACACCACGTGTTACATGACGGGGTGGGGATGAGATCATTGACCCATCCTCCTTCTGTATTTCAACGAGCTGTGTCCTATTTTCCAAGTAGCTAGCAAACCACTGAATTGTTTCAGCGGTAAATCCATAATAGGCCAACTTGGAAAGTAACAAAGTTGTGTTTATTGAATCGAAGGCCCGTGAAAAGTCAAGAAGTGCAAGGATTGTTCCCTCCCCCCTATCCCGTGCCTCTAGGATATTCCCCACCACGTCAGAAAGGGCTGTGGCTGTGCCCCGTCCCTTCCTAAAGCCAGATTGAAGGTCTGGGAGCATATTATTTGCTTCTAAATATTTCAACATTTGGTTATAAACCACCTTCTCCAGGACTTTTGACAATAAAGGCAAAATGCTTACAGGACGTAGGTCTTTATAACTACTTGGGTTACTAATTTTAGGTAGAGGACGCACAACAGCACACTTCCATAGATCAGGGAAAGTGTGGGTATCTACTGATTTGTTTATTATTGTGGTGATCACGTGAAGGGTGGCTGGCAACGTTAGAATTAGCATATCCAGACTCACTCCATCTATCCCTTTAGCATTTGACCCCAAAGTCTTAATAATTTTGGAAATATCCTCTTCGCTTACATTTTGTAGCTTAAATTGAGTTTCACCAAACCTATTCTCATTAAAATAAGACAACTGCGACGTGGGCAGTGTACACTGTCCTGGAACATTCAGAAATGCTTTATTAATTTCATCTGGGTCATTAAACTGTCCAGGAAGCATAGCGCTACTATGTTCTGAGAACACATCGGCCTTGAGATTTTGCCAAAGCTTTTTGGGGTTTTTTATCTGATTATTAATATGTTTGTCAAAGTACACCTTCCTTTCCTGCATTAGTGCTGTGAAAGTTTGTTTTTTTAGGTCCAAATAATAATTTTTAGATGTATCTAGCCTGTCCATATGATACTTATTTTTTGCCTCATCTCGCAGCTTAGTCATTAATTTAATGTTATCTGTTATCCATGGAGTGGGACGGTCTCTAAATATCTTACTCCTAATGGGGGCATGCAAGTCATATAATTGGGTGATATAGACATTAAAATATTCAACCATGCTATTAACATTTGGCATTAAGCTAATTTCCAGCCATGGCATTAATTCCAGATCCACTGCAAAGTATTCCGTCAATATATCTTTTAGAGGACGATATACAACTAGCCTAGGTTTGCTCTTTACCTTCTTTATGACGGTATCGCATACAATAAACGAGTGATGACCTAGTTCACTTGTATGACTGACTAGCACATTACGAACCCCTACATCGGTAAAGATCACGTCTATGAGAGTACTGCTGTCCCCCACAAAATGTGTTGGTGATTGTACTACCTGATTTAGATTGGTATAATTCAGGAATTCCATCATATCTTTAAATTTCGCATTGTTTGTGTCCAATAGGTTAACATTGAAATCCCCCAATAACACCAAATGATCGTAAGGTGCCAATGCGCTAATACTGTCGGTCATCCCATCCAGAAATTTTGACAAATCGAACCAAGGAGGTCTGTATGCTGTGCCAATCAACACTTTCCTTCCGTTAATACTAAGGTTCAACCACATCTGTTCCACATCAGACTGTTCTGAGTGTGACCGTACCCGCGCCCTAACTCCCGCTTTAATATAGAACGCTACTCCTCCGCCGCGACCCCCGCGTATAGTTTCAGGACGGGGCACATGCTTCAACCTATATCCCGGAACCTTTGGCGCTCTTCCCTCCTCTCCCGGTCTTAACCACGTTTCATTGATGGCCATAATATCCACTGAGTGTTGTGACATGGCAATTAAAAACTCGTCCTGGTTAGTTGCCAGAGAGCCCGCATTAAATAAACCTAACTTTAATAGTTTTGACTTAGTCATGTTATATGAAGATTATTGACTGTATAAGTGTATTTAACTAATAATGATTGTACTTTATTCACACGATTTTTAAAGTAATTTTGTTTATTTCCCTTGTGTAAATAAAATGCAATACTCACCTTGATACTCCCACCTCCCCAGATCACGACAGATACGACCCACAGGCTCCTTGTTTACACAATGATTGAAAATAAAAAAACTTACAATTAGTACAAAAAAAAGTTCAGCGTTAAACATAGGGTTATTTAATAATCTGGTGAATTTCCTCTTCAGATGCAATCCTGTGTGTGGATTCCCCCGGCTTTTGTCGGACCAAGATGCGACCACGCTTCGTCCATACGAACCGCCATCCATGAATCCCCGCAGCGGCCCTTGTCTGATGAAATAACTGCTGGTTCAGTTTGGTCAATCTCTCGTTGACAAAGAATCGTACGGGTTTCCCTGAGAGTCCAAGATTCTCTGTAGTAGCGCCACGCCGCACGCGGGCGCCGTTCAAGACAGCGTCCCGCTGATCACGTCGCGCCAGGCGCACCATAATAGCACGAGGGCGGGGCTCAGTTGAAGCTATAGGGCTTGTCGCCTTAATATGTCTGCCACCGACTCGCTCCGCGCTAATAATGTCGCGATCCTCCAGAGCGACTCCGAGCTTTGTAGCAACTAGTTGGAACAGGTGTGTTGGGTTTTCTGCTGGTGACTCAGGTACGTTCGCTATCACCAGATCGTTTGCCATCAACTCCTGATCCCTGTCATTGAGGTCACTCTTGAGCTGTTGACCACACACTCCACCGCACTTAAATTTGCTGACAGATCGCAACCGTCATTGTGACGCGTTTCTAGCAGCTCCAGTCTGGACTCAATCCCATCTATGCGTGTGTGGCACGAGTCGCCAGATGCCTTCAACTCCGCCACATCCTTCCTGAGCTCCATGACCTCAAATCGCAACGTACGTAGCTCCTCCACTACCATTTTTAAAGCAGAGCTTACGTCCTGCGTGAACTCGGGAATCATCCCTGAAGCGGTGCCGTCCGTGTCCACCACCGCCGTCCCGATTACAGTAGGCGTCCCCAACCGCTCGAGCGGCTCCACCACCGCAGACGATGGCGTAGCGATAGATTGAGGCGACGACGGTGCGGCAGTGGACTCATGTGACGGCGATGCGGCAGATGATAGAGGCGTCGTCGGGCAAACTAATATAGTTGACGACTCGGGCGTCGCTGACTCAAGCATTGTGCCAGCTAGTGGCGTCGGCACCGACGTTAAAGCCGGCTTTTCGCCCTGAACTTCTACCATACAACCACGTACCGGCGTTTCAGCCTTGTTGTCCCTGCGGACATTTTTCCTGCATTCTGGACAGTGCCAGGAAGAGACTACGGGACCTTTGGCAGGGAGGCCGACGCACACGCGATGATAAGCGGCGCTACACTTTGCGCACCTCGCTGTATCAACCGCCGACAAAAATTTACCGCATCCACCACACTTCACCGGCATTCTTGTGAGAGCCTCCTTATTTCGTACACAAAGTCTGTTTACTACCTTGTTTGACGTTGTCAATATAGACGTCAATACTATTGACAATTACAACACGTCAAACATTGACAGCAACTGATTATCCTAAATGTGGGTATTTACCGAAATGACTTGAAGATTTGTTATAAGTTTTTGCAATAATTAAGCAGTATAAGATAACACAAGCGCTCTCACTACACTGTATATAATGTATTGCTTTGTTATACACTTGATTAAAAACTTTTTAATAGTATATCAACGTTGTTTAATTTTATTTCTGCGAAAAATCCCGACAACGATCACACCAGTACAAACGTCAAAACGTCACTCCCATGAGGGAGCAATTCATAGCCCAATTCATGGATTTTTGCCATGGCAACTGCACATGTGTGCACCCTTGCATTGTCTTGGTGGAAAAGAACTTTTTTCTTGGCCAAATGAGGTCGGTTTTTTTTCAAATCGTCATTGAATCGGTCCAATAAGTTGGCATAATATTCCCCATTGATTGTTCTTCCCTTTTGAAGGTAGTCAATGTGGATTATCCCGCGTGCATCCCAAAAAACAGTCGCCATAACTTTATTGGCTGACAAACCCACCTTGGCCTTCTTTGGCGCCGATTCACCCTTAGAAACCCACTGTTTTGACTGTTGTTTGGTCTCTGGTGTGTTGTGATGGATCCATGTTTCGTCCACGGTTACAAAACGGCGCAAAAACTCCTCCATATTGCGATTAAACAACGCCAAACCTTCCTGTGAAGTTGTTACACGATTGCGTTTGTGGTCGACTGTGAGCAAACGCGGCACCCATCTTGCGGAAAGCTTTCTCATGCCCAAGTGATCATTCAAAATTGAAACCACTGAGCCATGCGAGATCCCTACGGTTTCCACAATCTCATGCACTTTCAATCTTCGGTCGGCCAACACCATATCGTGAATTTTTTCGATTGTTTCGGGTGAAGAGACCTCAACTGGGCGTCCAGGACGTTCGGCATCTTCAGTGCTTGTACGGCCACAACGAAATTCAGTAAACCACTTTTTTACCATTGAAATCGATGGTGCAGAGTCCCCATAGTATTTATCAAGCTTAGCTTTGGTCTCGGTAATGGTTTTTTTTCGCAAAAAATAATGCTTAATAAGCACACGAAATTCACTTTTTTCCATTTTTTCCTCAAATTACTGGGTAGTCTGATAAAGATAGCTGTCAAACACATACTAACTGACGCAGCAAGTTCAAATTTTGACAGGAGTCAACTGACAGATGCCTGTTGACAGGAGTAGTGTTGCTTTTTCAGTAAAGAGGTCAGAACTTCAAAAAGTCACGGACTTATTGACCCGCCCTCGTATTATACTAATTAAATAAATCGACAAACCTTGTTTTACGATGTCCACTAAGAGTAAATTCTTCTCGAAATTTTCGCTGTATCGTCTGTTTACGACTTTTCAAAGCTGCTTTACTAGCTTCATCTCTGGCTTGCCATTTTTTAAAATCTAATCGGTAAGCGATATGCAGCAGGCATTCCATGGATCTGATCCATGCATGCAAAGTCGACAAACCGTACTTGTAAATATCAGGCGATACTGATTTCCTAAAATATGAATGAAAAGGTTAAACAAACGTGTTTTTAAATTAAATAAAAAGTTTTTTATACATACATTTTAACATAGATTTCCAATATTCAACTTACATGTGAATCTTCTCCAAATCATTCATTTCACTTTAAGGCTCGACCGAGATGGGTTTTTCGTTCTCGGCCGAGACCGAGACCGAGACCGAGAATAAAATAATATCTCGGCCGAGACCGAGAGCCGAGAACGAGAATAGAAAAAGCGTGAAATTTTTTTTTATACTGTTTGCTTTTTAATACACTACTAATTGTTTAACAAAATTAATTGTTTTAATAATCAAAGTTAAATAACATTATATTATAACATAAAAAAAGCAATTTTTCGGCATTTTCGCCCTTCAAAGAATGTCGTCTCTCGTCATACAATTGCCAGCTTTGCTAAAAAGTTGTTCACTTGCTACGCTAGTAGGCGGCGCAGATAAAAACTTATTTGCTGCGGGCTTAAGCACCTTATAAGGCGACGAAAACCAATACTCAAAAATATTAGCATTTCTTTGCAGTCTTGGCTCTCTAAGAAAGCTTTCTAGCGCTATTTCGATCACAGAGCTTGAACTGTATTCGTCATTGGTCATTGGCTCGTCTTCCAACTCTATCGAATCATGAGCTGCCCATAAGTTGGATTGACTTGTTGCAGCCATGTTTGACGAGTTAGTTGAAGATGCCCATGTCGTCTCACGAGAATCTGATCCTACATTTTCATTGAGAGTGAGAGTCTCGATAACATGAAGTTTGGCTGAGTTAACTTCGCTTTCAGTTAGATATTTAGTTTTAAACCGTGGATCGATCAGTGTTGCAGTAACTAGTGGCAAACAACTTTTAACAAATGAAAACCGCTGATTAAGTGCATCCAGTAGCTTGCTCTTCATCGTCTCGGTCATGACCGAGAATCTCGGCTATAATTAGCCGAGAACCGAGACAAGTTTCTCGGTTGGATTTGTAGCCGAGAATGCCGAGACCGAGACCGAGACCGAGATCTCGGTCGAGCCTTATTTCACTTGGTACAGCTTTACAGATGTCACACGTTTGCATAGAGGTTTGTGATAGGTGAGACGTTATTTTGACATCTATCATAGTCATTAACATTGAATGTTTAACTTGTATATTATTTTCAATGATGCTTCAATTTCAGCATCGATCAGACCCATTTCCTCCTTCATGTTCAACTTATTTTCACTGACAAACTTGAAATAAATTGGTCTGCAAAGCATTGTAGACGAAAGTTTTGGGGATTTCCTAGACCAAATCATCACCACACATCAATTGCAAGGACACATAATGAGCACATAAAAACACTAGAGTCATCTTCACCTACATTCATACATTACTTGTAGTTGCTTTGATTTGATGCACCATCAAAGCCCCATTTGCATATTAAGATGAGTTCTTTATCTTGCAAATGATCCAAGTTTAATGTTTTGGCAAGTCGAGTGACAGTGATGTCCAAAATAGCTTGAAGTTTAACTTTAACTCCTTGTTCGGTCACTTTAATATCGCTCTCAGGAGGATAACATGCCTTCTTGGCATTTAAAATTGCATAATATGATGGGTACAAATCGACTCCACTTTCTTTAGCAGTTTCCCTTAAAGTTATATACTGCCACTTCGACAATTTTAAAGAAATCAATATACCCAACGCTTTCTCTGCTGAATACTTGTTAATAATTGCCTTGCCTTTCAAAAAATTCTTGATGTCTGCTGCTTTTTCGGGATGCTCGGTAATATATTTTATTAAATCTTTCACGTCCTCGTTCTTCTCACCACAGCTCGCTGCAGCAGCATATGCAAGTTCCTGAGAGTCGTGCGTTAAAAGTTCTTCTTCTGTTTTTGGCATAATTCCGAGAAAGGTTTTCTTGGGCTCCTTTGTAGTGTTGTCGTAGTGCTAACAGTACATGTAGTCACTTTGGACGTGGATGCACCTTCATTTATACCACTAGCACTTCAGGTTGAAGGTTCAACGGTATCAGTAACAGAGTCGGTTGATACCAATCCAATTTCTTCACTTTGCACAAATGTGTCTTTAATGAAGTTGGGCCATTTGATCTCTTTTTCTAGCCAATTCTCATACTTCTTGACGAATGTATGTATCGTTCGATTACACGATTTCCAATTTCTATGCAAAACACACAAATACACTTGACAAAACTGTTTTAATTTTTTTTGTTCTTCTTCAGACTAAGGCTCTGATTTACTATGGCATTAGTCACATTAATGTGAGCCACGGGAATCTTGAAAAATTCAATTTGATCCAAATCAAGCATAAGATCATTTAAGAAGGCAGCAGGTGCGTCTGTTGCTTCCTGATGTCTGGCCCAAGACAAATAATAAACTATGCTAGCGATATGGGCGCAGCTCCCGACAGTTCGGCGGCCGTGTATACATGAGCAGTAGTACTCTTCTATACTTTGTCGTCCGTGTTGTGTTGGGTTTAACAAAATATATGTATAGTACTGTTTCGATCGGATATGACGTGACTGTATTCGCCCTCTGATCAAAATCTTATTATCAATTAAATGTTGATGTCGATACATTTTTATTAATTAATCCCCGTTTGGTCTTATGTGCTCGTGACAATAAGACCTTGCGATTCTCAATTTTTTATTTTATTTTTTTGTAATAATAATCATTTATTTATAAAAAGGGACATATTTACAATAATAATATCTTAACAATTAGAGTAGAGCACAGTTGCTTATTTGCCTGAACTAGGTTGAACCTGTGTTTCAGACTAAACAGTACAATAATTTTTTTTCTAGTAATAAATAAATTAACATTGTAAAGTACTAAAATTAAAACTTACATAATATGAAAGTACAAACCGCGTGTTAGCGGATTATTTGCCGACCAACAGTAAATTCTCAGTCTGTGCATATGCAATGTTACGCAAGAACGCAGTAACAGTTTTTTTACAAACAAAATAATTCAACTTATAGATACTTATATTTCTATTTAACCTATTGTACAAAAATGGACCTAAAAATGAAAAGAATCTTTCCGCAAATACATGTCTCGTGGGCGCGTTAGAACTGCACACTATATCATTCCGTCTCTTATTAGTATTGGCAGCATTGTATGAGAGCATAGTATGTTGCTTTAATACTACTTGTAAAATGAAAAGCTGGCGGACAGTTAGTACGTTACAGGATTTATATAGCTGATCTGTGGGAAAGAAAAAGGGATGGAAGTTTGCGACCTTTAAAATAGCTCTCTAAGCTCTTTCAAGAGGAAGCAAGATAGTTTTTGAAGCGCCGCCCCATGATGTTATACAGTATATTATTATAGATTGACATAGGGCCAGATAAACTTGTGTGATTAGTTTTGAATCAGCAAAAGTACGTAATTTTTTAAAGACATATATTAGCTTGCGCACTCTTTTTACCAGACTTTCAATATGATGTCTAAAAGTGAGTGTGTCATCAATTATTACCCCGAGGTATTTAATGTTACGTGTATTGCGGATGAGAGGACAATCACACATGAGGATTGATATTTTATTACATTGATGAGCGTACAGATCAAATGTAGCAGGGGTAGGTTGAGGCGTTCGCATAGAAAAGTGTACATATTTAGTTTTATCAGCATTTAATGTTAGTAAATTGCTTTGAAGCCAATTAGTCACAGTATTAAAACCTAGTTGAGCATTTTTCTGCAGTTTGCCAATGGTTTTAGCCGTAAAGATTAACGCTGTGTCGTCAGCATAAGATACGATGTTGCCATGTCCAATATTTAGATTGCACAGGTCGTTAATATACACTAGGAAAAGCGTAGGGCCCAAAATACTGCCCTGGGGAACACCAAAACCAGTGTTTTTCTGTTCCTCCCTCGTAAAATTATCAATCCTAACACATTGGTATCGGCTGTCTTAAGTAATCAGCAAGTAACGACAGCGTCGCACCTCGTATTCCTATGGCCTCTAATTTGTTAAGAAGCACTGAGACGGAGACTGTGTCAAAGGCTTTCGCTAAATCCAGGAAGATTCTCAGGACCTGGTTTCCTTTGTCTAGTTCCTTTGAAACATATTCAGTTAGGCTATGCACTGCATCGGCGGTGGATAATTTGGCTCTGAAGCCAAATTGCGCAGATGACAGCAAGTTATTTTTCTCTAAATAGCTTACTAGTCTGTTGTTTATTATTTTCTCAAGTATCTTTGACATTGAGGGGAGTAACGATATTGGCCTATAGTTATTAACCAAATCTCGGCTTCCAGATTTATAGACAGGGATGACAACTGCCTTTTTCAGACAACCAGGGAAAACTCCTTTTTTTTTTTTTTTTAGAATATATTTATTTGCTCAGAATGTAGGTATACAGTTTTAGATGACAAATATGTAGTAAGAAGCCATGTACATTCTGCCGTTAAGGCATACAAAAATACAAGTAATTTAAAACTTAAAAGACCAAATATTCTATGTAAGTACTGCTTAATATAAACATTTCAAATTTAAACACATAATCCAAATACCACATAATATAAAACTATTGAATCTAAGCACATTATCAAAATACTTAAGCTAAAAACTTATCGGCTAGAAAATCTGTTACGGAGTAATAACATTTTTCAATAAGTAAATGTTTTAAATGTTTTGTAAATAATCTTAGCGGCTGAATTCTAATGTCGTTGGGAATATGATTATAGACAGTAGGTGCCATACAAATAAAACTTTTTCTCAACAAGGATGTCCTATATGCACCTGTATGTAGCTTATTTTGGTACTGAGACCTTAAACTTGTCGTTCTTTTTCTTGCCTCATCTAGAGAAAGAAACAAACACTGATTCGCCTTAACAAATGTGGCCAATTCCAGTATGTAAAGACAGGGAAGCGATAGAAGTTTATGAGATTTAAAAGCAGGGACGCAACTATCCGCAACTTTTAGTCCAAACATGGCTCTAATGCAGCGCTTTTGGGCTTTAAAAATGGTTTCCCTTTCGCTACAATTGCCCCAAAAAATTATGCCAAATCTTAGAGCTGATTCAACCAAACCATGATAGGCAATAAGTCTAGTTTGTGGATTAACTTTTTTTGATAGTATGTGTAACGCATAAGGCGATGAGCTTAACCTTTTACAAATGTCCTCTGCTTGTGCCTTCCAATTTAATTGGCTATCTATTGTTAGTCCTAGAAATTTGGCAATGTTTACTGTGTCTACAGCTTGTCCATTGTATTCAATGTTCATATCTTCAGCACAGAGTCGTTGGTAGAAGTGCATTACTTTAGTTTTTTGCAAATTTATACTTAAATTATTAAGATTGAGCCAATTTATTACAATGCCAAGAGTTTTGTTAATGTCACTTTCATATGTTTCTTTGTTGTGACATTCTATAAGTAATGTGCTGTCGTCGGCAAACAGTATCATAGGTTGGGGGATTTGCCGTGGGAGGTCATTTATATAGAGCAAAAAAAGCAAGGGCCCGAGAACGCTACCCTGCGGGACGCCAAATTTTATTTCTCTGTAAGATGATGCGTATTTTACTTCGATTTTAGTTTTATGACAGATTTTGGAGATCTCCGTATATTGTTTACGACCTTCAAGATAAGATTTTATCAGATTGAGGGCATTTCCTCGAATGCCATACGAATGAAGTTTGTAAAGAAGAGTTTCATAATCCACACAGTCAAAGGCTTTTGTCATATCCGTGTAGATCGCACATACAGGTCTTTTAGCGCCTACGTTTGGCATAACATGGTTTAAAAAGTCAAATATGGCCATGTTTATATTTTTATTTTTCCTGAAGCCCTTTTGTTCGTCACATAATATATCGAACTTTGTCAAAAAATTATATATATTTTCATAAATTATCTTTTCTAATATTTTAGAGAATATGGGGATTAATGCAATAGGTCTATAGTTTTTCATGTCTTCTTTACAGTTCTTTTTATACACGGGTTTTACTATACTTGTTTTAAGACTTTCGGGAAATATTCCATTATATATGCTTAAGTTAAAAATATGGCTTAACGGGTCAGTTATACAGTTGGAGACAAATTTAACTACTTTAGTTGAGATGCCATCATATCCAAAGCTTTTCTTGTTTTTTAAGGATGTAATTATACGCATAATATCTTCAGGAATAACTGGTGACATAAATATCGAGTGAGGGTTGTGTTTTATATCTACAATGTCTATTGATTTGTGCTTTGGTAAATCTGTAATCTGATCTATAAAAAAATTATTGAAAGATTCTGCTATTTTAGTAGGGTTTGTTAATATTAAATCATCTTTTTTGATCCGAGAAATGGGTTCACGGTTGATTTTTGCATTATTAATGATTTGCCAAGATGTTTTTGATTTATTCTGTGAGTTTTTTATTAAGTAGTCATTCTGAGACTTCTGTGTCAGTTTAACAATTTTCTTAAATCTCTTTGAGTAGGCAGCAAATGTTTTCTTATTTCCCTCCGTTGGTTTAAGTCTATGTGTCCAAAGTAATTGTCTCTGCCGTTTACTACAGATTCGAATGCCTCGTGATATCCATTTGATTTTCTTTTCGGATCTTATTGTAACTAGCTTGTAAGGAAAACATAAATTATATAAGAGTTTAAATATTTCTAAGAAATTTCCATATGCTGTATTAGGATCCTCTGTGTTGTATACGTCAGAAAATGACAAGCCTTGGAGATAGTTTTTAAATTTGATGAGATTTTCTGAAGAAGTATCTCGTATCTTTACTTTCCAAGATTTTATTGGACAGAACTTACTCACTTTTATTTTTATTATTTGAGCTGTGTGGTCTGACAGTCCAGAGTCTATAACTTCACTTTGACATTTTTGTTTACAGTTATGGGCAAAGTTATCAAGGCATGTATTACTACTAAGCCTAGTTGGTTCATTGATTTGTAGTTTGAGATTATAACTCAAGAGAAAGCATTTAAAATCCAAAGCAATTCTATTAGCTATTAGTATATCTACGTTAAAATCTCCGCATAAAATTATTTTAGTGTGGTGCTTAGTATATATTCCCCGTAGGATACTATCCAATACCTCATAGAATTTATTTAGGTTAGTTAGCTTAGGCGGTCGATATACACTTAGGACAATTAACTTTTGTAAAGTGAGCTCAATAGCGCAGCACTCTATGATTCCTGGTATTGAATATTTCACAATGTCTGATAATTCTTTAAATTCATAACCGTTTTTGATTAAAATACAAGCACCGCCGCGTTGTACATTACTTCTTGCGTAGCATGCCGCAAGTTTATAATTCGGTATAAGTAACAAGTGTTCCTGACCAGACATTATGAAGTGTTCAGTAACACATAAGACATCAATGACTATTTGTTTACATAATAATTCTTGAATATACAGGGTGGAATTTTGTAATGCCCCCTGGAGGGAAAGTACCCTTAATACTGTAGATAGCAAATTTTACTCAAAGAAAACATTCCTTTATTTTTGAATAGAAAGAAAACTGCATTCAAAGATTTCCAAAAAGTCACTTGCCACACCCGGGAATCGAACCAACTAAAATCTGTAAAAAGTACACCCTGTACTTTTATTGCATCGATCGTTAGGATCACTTATAAGGATGAAATCTCTCGAACAAACTTGGTAAATTAAATGATAGGAAAACCATGAAATCTCAAATTATTTACAAAAAATTGTAAACTAACTAATTAGTTGCTCGAAATGGGCTCCATTTTCTTGGATACACAAATGTATTCTTGTAACAAATTCATTTCTAGTAACCTTTAATATCGTGTTGTGGTGAATATTATAAATCGTATTCTGAACTTCAACTCTCAACTCGTTTATTTTCGCATAAAATTTAATGAAAATTTGATTTTTCTACGATGTGCCTAGCCTTTTCCGAACTATGTCGGGGTAGGCTTCTTGATTTTTCACATATTCCCACAAAAAAAATCTCAACAGGTGAGATCTGGTGATCTCGTAGGCCATCTCATTGTACCGTTTGTACCAATCTTCAATCGTCTTATCTAAATAGTAACTCGTCATTTTCATGGATAAATGACGTCAATGATAAAATTATTTATTACTAACATAAGTAAACAGATGGAACTTTAACTTAAAGAGCTTTAACTTGATTCATTAAATTTATAAGTCCAGATTTCATGGTTTTCCTTTCATTTAATTTATCAAGTTTCTTAAAAAGATTTTATCCTTATAATTGATCCTAACGATAAATGCAATAAAAGTACAGGTTGTCATTTTTACCGATTTTAGTCGGTTCGATTCCCGGGCGTGGCAAGCGAATTTTTGAAAATCTTTGAATGCAGTTTTCTTTCTGTTCGAAAATAAAGGAATGTTTTCTTTGAGTAAAATTTGCTATCTACAGTATTAAGGGTACTTTCCCTCCAGGGGGCATTACAAAATTCCACCCTGTATATACTAAGTAGGTCCGACTTGTTTATAAGTCCGGCAATATTTTGGTGCATAATATTTAGTTGGTCAACGAAAAAAATCTGCACGTGGAATCGAAGGGTGTGGATTATCATCATTCACTATTAATTCAGGTTGTGATTGCGTTATCACATTTGTGGATACTAGCACCATTAAATTATGAAATATATTTCTCATTCCTTGGTTATTCAGTTTTCTGCTGTAGTTTGAAAACATAGTAAAATCATAAGATAGGTCTAAATAAGAGTCCAGCACTGTTACATAGTCGTAGGTTTGAAGATCTAAATGAAGTAAGTTATTGAACGTTTCAATGCGCCAATTGAACATTGTTGAGAAATTACTAAGTTTGAATGTTGGTAAACACAATATAACATTTGTATTTAGTATGCTTTGTAATGCCATTCTTAATTCTATAATTATTTCTACATAATTTCCTGTTTTTTGAAAATCTTCCTCTCCAATTAAAATTACGCAATAATCTTTCATTGAATAATCGTGAACTTTTTCATGTAGATTACTAACAAGCTGTATTATTCCACAGTTCGGGGACACATAATGACATATTTGATAATTTTGGAATTTTTCTTCGGCTATTGATAGAATGTTGTTAGTTTTGTTCGCACTAACAATACACAGTTTATTCCCAATGGCTTCCGGCTTGGTGATTTCCTTTTCTCTCGATTGAGTTGTTTGGTTTGGAGTTATGGTAATACACTCGAGAGCAATGAATCCGGGTCACTTAAAGAATGTTAAAAATCTCGGAAACTAAAAATGATAGGTTAATGCAATAAATTGTATTTAATAGACAATGTAATACTCCTTAAATGAAAGTAAAAAAAATATGAGTCACCATACATTTTATTAACACAAAATTACATAAAGAAAAAAACTGCTGATCTCTCCTTAAAACAAAAATAGGAAACATGAAATTTTTGAACTTTATTACGATTTTCTTGAATTTTAATACTTCGTATTGCCTCCTCGTGCTTCCATTACTGCGTTTACGCGGTTTGGCATGCTGTACACCAAGTTCCTTATACGATTTTGGGGAATATTCTCCCATTCCTCTGTGAGAGCAATTTTGAGCTCACGAAGCGTGATTGGGGGAGGGTTTCGTTGTTTTACGCATCTGCCTAGCTCGTCCCAAGCATGCTCGATCGGGTTGATATCCGGGCTGCGCGCTGGCCACTCCATACGAGTAATGTTCATCTCTTGAAGGTAGTCATTCACAATCCTACCTGTATGAGGTCGGGCATTGTCATGCATAAATATAGCATCCTCACCTAAATTGACCATAAATGGACCAACGTGATCATTGAGGATTTCTTCCACATATCTTACGCTAGTTAAAGAGCCGTTTTCTATGATCACCAGCTCTGTGCGACTTTCAGAAGAAATTCCGGCCCACACAAGTACAGACCCACCACCGTAGGCTACTTTTTCTTCGATGCATGCTTGCTTGAATCTTTCCCCTGGTCTTCGATACACTCTGTGTCTTCCATCGTGCTTGTAGAGCATAAATTTTGATTCGTCGGAGAACATAACTTTTGACCAATCTTCAATACTCCAATTTACGTGGCCCTGGGCATATCGTAGTCTTGAAATACGATGCCCACGCACCAGTTCTGCCCGTTCCTGGTCTGCGTAGGTTAGAACCAGTTTCTTCGTAACGTCGGAGAACTCTTTGTACTGTTGACAGCGACACACCGACAGTCCTGGCTGTATCGCGCTGACTCCGGCCGGTTTCCAGCATTGTAAGTATTCTGGTGCATTCTTCAGGCGTAAGCGACATAATTTCAGCTTGAATAATGAATATAGAGCACTATCAACATGGTTTATGTACCCACATAAATGACAGATTACAAACAAAAGCAAAACCAAATGCTGTAATTTCGTAGTTCCATCTTCGAAAGTGGCCCTTTTTCAAATTTGATTTTTTTATGATATAACTTTACAAAAACTAAGAAGTTTTAATACCTTCATTTAAGGAGTATTACATTGTCTATTAAATACAATTTATTGCATTAACCTAGCATTTTTAGTTTCCGAGATTTTTAGGATTCTTTAAGTGACCCGGATTCATTGCTCTCGAGTGTAGAAGATGTATTTGATTTTAGTTGGACTGGCGTGAATAGTCCGCTATTCTGCCTCTTCTGTTTTTGGGAATTACTGCGTGGCGTTGACGTCGGCATGATTTTTCTGGGAGACCCCATTCCAATTGAAAGTTTACTGGTAGCTTTCTTAAGAACATCATATTTAGATGTTAATTCATTCACGGTTTTTTTGAGTTCCGTGTTTTCCAAAGATAAATTATTGACCTCTTGGTGAGCCGAGTCTAATTTTGAAGTGAGGTCGTCTATTCGTTGTTTTAGTTCCTGTACTAAAGATGTGTTTTCGCAAGCTGATATGTTGGGAAAGCTACTAGTGCTGTCATCTATCTTTGAACTATTTGCACTGTTCTCTTCGAGCGATACTTCTGTCATAGAACGAGTACGTGTTTTTCTAAACGTAATGTTCTCGAAGAAGTTCATATTTAAGTATTAATAATGTGTATTCAAATTTATGGAAAAGAAAAAGTAAAGTCTTGAAAGCTTGGGTTTGAACTCGCGGCCTTTCGTGTAGTAGTGAGAACTCAAACGTAGTCCGGATTCTTAACCACTGTGCCACGCGTACATTAATTTAAGTTGCGAATTTATGGTATACTTGCTACAGATTAATGTTTATTTTTAGTAACGACACGATGACAATTCAAAAATTGCTTTGCGACGGTTTAATTTTGAATCACAGTATGAGTCACTTTTCACTCAGGTTTTAATCTTTATTGTTAATTCACTTGCAAGTGTTAATATATTTGGATGAAATGTTGTTGTAAGGGTTGGTTTATTGTTGTTTATTGAAGATTAAGCCACTAATGTTATTGTTTTACGACACTTTATGAGTTTGGAGTTTCTTGTATTAATTCCACTGTTCTTGCACTAAACTCCTAGATAACACTGTCACTTAGTTATTACTTAATAGTTTATAAGTTCACGTAGTTTTTATTTAGTTTGACGCACTAATAGTATTTTTAAAAATATTTTATAACAGAGCGTTTGCTTTTACGTTAAGCTAGATACAGCGCCACCTGTCGGTTCGCTTTGGAAAGGCAGATTCGGAATATATGCGTTAAGGGAGGTACAAATATATGCTTAAAGCGTTTAAGAATCTTATTGCTTATGTTATCCCAACCAACTGCACAGTCATCTTTTAGGCTAGAGATGATACGTGTTACTTCGTTTTCATCTGTCAAATGGTATGAGCCCAACGTGAATAAGATCAAATCTTCATAGGTCAGCTGTGGAAAATCTTCAAAGTCTGGACTGTTTCCATCTAGAGGCACGAATGCTACTCTTTTCAAGTTATTTGTTGATACGTATTCTGCTAACTCATTTTCTGTATTTATATTTTGATTTATAATATCGACAAACTGATCGGCGTATATACATTCAGTCAAAAAAGTATCGGGAATGGATGATTTGTTTATGGTTCCAAATTCAAATTTTTGTTTTTTTGTAGTTGTTAGATTGGCACAACTGTTTTCCATTTTGGCGCGGAGTTTGAGTTGCATCTGTTATTTATATTAAATACAGTGCTGATTTTAGTAATATCATATACAGGGTGGAATTTTGTAATGCCCCCTGGAGGGAAAGTACTCTTAATACTGTAGATAGAAAATTTTACTCAAAGGAAACATTCCTTTATTTTTGAATAGAAAGAAAACTGCATTCAAAGATTTCCAAAAAATCGCTTGCCACACCCGGGAATCGAACTGACTAAAATCTGCAAAAAGTACACACTGTACTTTTATTGCCGCAATCGTTAGTATCAATTATAAGGATGAAATCTCTCGAACAAACTTAATAAATTAAATGATAGGAAAACCATAAAATCTTCAATTATTTACAAAAAATTGTAAACTAATTAATTAGTTGCTCGAAATGTGCTCCATTTTCTTGGATACACAAATGTATTCTTCTAACAAATTCATTTCTTGTAACCTTTAATAACGTGTTGTGGTGAATATTATAAATCGTATTCTGAACTTCAACTCTCAACTCGTTTACATTCGCATAAGATTTAATGTAAATTTGGTTTTTAACATATCCCCATAAAAAAAAATCGAAAGGGGTGAGAACTGGTGATCTCGCAGGCCATCTGATTGTGCCGTTTGTACCAATCCAGGTATTAAAGGTATTTATTTAGAAAAACACATTTGTGTATCCAAGAAAATGGAGCCCATTTCGAGCAACTAATTAATTAGTTTACAATTTTTTGTAAATAATTAAAGATTTCATAGTTTTCCTATCATTTAATTTATCAAGTTTGTTCGAGAGATTTCATTGTTATAATTGATACTAACGATCGCGGCAATAAAAGTACAGTGTGTACTTTTTGCAGATTTTAGTCAGTTCGATTCCCGGGTGTGGCAAGCGATTTTTTGGAAATCTTTGAATGCAGTTTTCTTTCTATTCAAAAATAAAGGAATGTTTCCTTTGAGTAAAATTTTCTATCTACAGTATTAAGAGTACTTTCCCTCCAGGGGGCATTACAAAATTCCACCCTGTATAGTGTGTATTGCGAATTTCATAATGGACAAAAATATCGAACAAAGAGTTTGTCTTAAATTTTGCATCGCCAATGGAATTTCGTGTTCGGAGTCACTGAAAATGTTACAGAAGGCTTACGGTGAATCGACTTTATCAAAAACTCGTGCTTATGAGTGGTTCAAAGCGTTCAAAAGCGGTCGAGATATGATGGAAGATTTTCCTCGCTCTGGTAGGCCGTCAACGTCTGCAACTGAAGTTAACATCGCAAAAGTGAAGAAAATAGTGACTGAAAATCCCCATTCAACTCTGAGAGAGATAGCCGCCGAACTTTCTGTATCTCACGAGTCGATCCGTACCATTTTAACTAATCATTTGGGTATGAAACATGTTGCTGCTCGGCTAGTCCCAAAAGATCTGAATTTTCTCCAAAAACTCAATCGCATGAAAGTCGCTGAGGACATGCTAGAACGAGTCAGTTCGGACCCAACATTCATGAAACGCATTGTTACTGGTGACGAGACGTGGGTTTACGAGTTTGACATGCAAACTAGTCAACAAACTTCGGAGTGGCGCCTTCCAACTGAACCGAAACCGAAAAAACCACGCCAAAGTCGATCAAAAGTCAAAGTCATGTTGACTGTTTTCTTTGACTATCGCGGTGTTGTGCACTCTGAATTCTTACCGGAAGGTCTAACGGTAAATAAAGAATATTATTTGAGCGTTATGCGGCGTTTAAGAGAGCAAATTCGACGAAAAAGTCCAGATTTGTGGAAAGAAAATTCTTGGATTTTGCACCACGACAATGCACCTTCGCACAAGGCTATCATTGTGAACGAATTTTTGACCAAACACTCAACAAATACCATCCAGCAACCACCATATTCACCAGATATGGCTCCTGCTGACTTTTTTCTTTTTCCTAAACTCAAATTACCACTTCGTGGCACCCGTTTTCAATCGATAGAAGACATAAAGGAGAATTCGCGGCGAGAACTGAACTCAATTCCGGAAGCAGCGTTTAAAAAATGTTTTGATGAATGGATTATTCGTTGGCGCAAGTGTATCGTTTCTAAAGGAGCATACTTTGAAGGTGATAAAATAAATTTGGATGAATAACAGACATTTTGTGTATTATTGATCTTTTCCCGGTACTTTCTTGACAGAGTAGTATTATCTTTATATGGCCGTCGAGAAGCGTTGATAACTGCCGTGGTTATTTTGAAATCGGTCATCATATTTCGCATCGCAACATTAAAATGTGTATGTCGAAATATTTTAAATTCTTTCTTAAATCGTCCATTAATTGTTTCGATTACCCAACGGCACATTGTAATTAATCGAGATTTGTTAGCGTCAATTTTTGATAACTTTTCTCCTCTTCCTCTAGTTGGCGGCATGTGGGGATTATATCCACATTCTTCAATTGCAGGGATCGAATCCCGAAAGCCACGGTCCAATAGAAACACGTCGTTAGGTCTAAGATACCAATGCCAAGCTGAATCTTCTTGCATCAGGCTGCGCATAATAGTTGCATCCGAAGTAGTCGCTGAATATGGTCCTACGACTTCTATTATATAACCGTCTGTACATACGATCAGAAAAGGCTTTACCAGGTTGCGGAATTTGTGTAGGCTGTAGGTTTTTCTTTGGAAAAGGAAATTCGCACTCTTCTGAAGGTAAATATATGTTCCGTCGAACACAAGAATAGCTGCCGGTTCAGTTTGGCTACCACCAAAAATATGAGTTGGGATACGAAGATTTCGTGCCACCACTTCTTCAGTTAAGCCTTCTCTCGCTGTTTTTAACTTCCTCTCTAATGTTCTTCTAGATATTTGGAATTTCGTAGCTAAGCGCTCATCAGATTGACCAGTTCTTATTTTAGTCAAATACATTCCTAAAGTGGTAGCAGGACGATCAGACCTGTTACGAAGAGACGGTGTTTGGTCTAAAATAGTCATGAACTGATTTTTAGTTAAAGCCGTCCAAAAATGGAAGTGGTTGTCATCAATTGTATCAATATTTTCAAAATCCATTTCAGACCTGCTTTCTAATCCCCATTTATACAAATTGATTATGTCAAGTACATGAGCATTATTAAAGCTTTCATGTATTGTCGGGGCATTCACAAGTTCTTCCCAATCATTTTGAACTAAATGCGGATGGCAAACTCGTGCAAGTTCCGGTATGTATAAATTGTGATTGTGCAACAGATAAAACTTGGCGTAGGTTGGCACGCGATGTGTAGTCATACCTCTGCAGTTTAGAAAAATACAGCGACTCGCTGTATTTGATACACGTCTATATCCAGTAACAGTAATAAAACCAGGACCTTGTTGATCCCCGACTTCTATTTGTTGGACCGCCTCTCCAACTTCTCCTTGATTTGCGCCTTCTTGTATTGGCTCGGGTGGCACATTATCTAATTGCTGGTTTTGCAATGCTCGATCATATCTCTGCCAGCAAGGGTGGCATATAGATCTTGTACCGTCAAACGAAATCTGAAACAAGATAAAACATTCTGTACATATATATAAAAACTAAACACCTAACAACGAGATTATTAGAAAGTAGTTTCGAAAAGTCATTTTTATTGCACTGAATTCCTTAATTGCTGTTCTTAATGCATAGACTATAAGTTCTCGGACTTTTGTAAGGTTAACTGGTATAGGTAAAATAATTAGCATTACGTTTGCTTCTGTACTGACCCCAAAAAGAGCTGCAACAGGCCCAGCATTAACGGTAGCACACCGTCGAGCACGACTTGAATTTGCTCGAGAGCATAGGGATTGGACATTAGAGCAGTGGAGTAATGTACTCTTCACTGATGAGACCAGGGTGAGTCTACATGGAAGTGATCGACGTCAGAGAGTATATCGTCGCCCTGGAGAACGTTATTCTCTATGTTGCATCGAGGAAACTGTTGCTTATGGAGGAGGATCTGTAATGGTCTGGGCGGCATCTCGTTAACAGCACATACAGCGTTAGTTTTCATCGAACCGACGGGCCGTACACGTGGACTGACTTCTCATCGCTACATTACTGAAATCCTCGCAGACCATGTGGATATACGCAGGATATATCGGACAGGATACGCAATTGATGCATGATAATGCACGGCCTCATGTTGCTCATGTGGTGACCCAGTATCTACGTGACGTCAGCATTCGTACGATGGACTGGCCAGCTCGAAGCCCGGACTTGAATCCGATAGAACACTTATGGGATGAGCTGAAACGTCGGGTTCGAGCCCGGGTACCTGCTCCAACAAGGCTTCCAGAGCTGCGAATCGCAATTGAAGAGGAGTGGAATACAATTCCTCAAGATTTTATCGTCAGGCTCGTAAGGTCGATGAATACGCTGGCAGTTATCCGAGCAAGGGAAGGGAATACGGAATATTGATCAAAAACTTTTTTTTGATTTTATCTTTGTTTTTGGCTTTAATTTTTTTTTTCACTTTGTCATTACTAACGATTGTCAGTAGTATACTATTGGGCATTCTGTCCCACCTGTCGCGCAGCCGAACTAGTTCGTCTACGCTCCGTTGTGACAGAATGCCCAATAGTATAAATCGACTCGACTCTCTACTCGATCGATGATCGTTCGAGTTCTTCTCACTTCGGATAAACGAACGCTAAATAGACAGTAGATAGTAGGTGCTGTTAAAGTTTATAAATATTGTTGAAATAAATACTTTCACTTATTGTTTATCAGTTTGTTAACAACAGTAATCATGAAATTTGTTAAACAACCACCATCGCTGCATGTAGATACAATTTGTGATGATTTTTGTAAAACTAGTTCGCGTCATGGAGAATTGTTACCTAATTCAGTAAGATGTATCATTTGTGGACCCTCGAATTGTGGAAAAACAAATTTACTTATTGGCCTTCTTATACATGGTTTACGGTTTCAAAATGTTTATGTCTATTCAAAAACCTTACACCAAGCTAAGTACGTTTTTTTAGAAAACGTTTTACAACAGGTACCAATTATCTCATTCCATAAATATCAAGGGAATGAGGAAGTTATAAGCGTTCAGGACGCAAAACCAAACTCTGTGATTATATTTGATGACGTTGCTTGCGAGAATCAAACTAACATGCGTGATTATTTCGCGATGGGAAGGCACAAAAATATTGACTGTTTTTATCTAAATCAAACATATAGCAAAATCCCTAAACAGTTAGTAAGAGATAATGCTAACTTAATTATATTATTCAAACAAGATGACATTAACTTGAGACATATTTATGAAGAACATGTTAACACTGATATGACATGGCTTGAATTTCGTGAAATGTGTTCTAAAATTTGGAGTGAACCCTTTAATTATGTTGTAATTAATAAAGATTGCAACAAAAATAACGGATGTTATAGAAATAAATTTGACACTTTTGTATTCTTTGATTAGAAATACAAATATTTAAGAGTGTGATACTTACATGTTATCATTATTACTTGACCGACTCTTACTCGATAACTATCATAGCCTACTGTAATGGAAAAATCATTGAAAAGACAAATTGTTGATGCTGCAGAAGCTGTAAAGAAGAAAGTACGAAAGATGCGAGATTTTGAGACTGAAAATAAGCAAGCATTGGAATCAGTTTTTAGGCCTGTAACAGAGTCTCTCAATTTATTAGCTAACACCAATAAGCAAACTAACCTATTAGGAACAAAAAAAGATGAAGAAACAAAAGTTCAGTCTAAAAACGATACTTTGCAGAAAATACGTTCTAGTGACGAAGGAAACAGTGACGCGGAAGAAAATGACTGTGATACCGACAGTGACGACTCATACCAATCATTAGGAGAGAACAATCAAGAGCGTAATACATCATCCTGGTCAATATCTGCAGAAGCACTGACAGATATTCCATTTGGTGTTCGAGTAGAGCGAGGGCAATTGATGTTAGGTTCTGCTGTCATAAGCATCAGCGACGATTACATCACCGTAACTGGACGGAAATACCGAAGCACTCCTGGACTGAAACAATTGCTATTGAAAAAGGATGTAGATTTAAGCACGGTTACAGAGTCGGATTTGCAAAATTATAAAATGATGTTGGTTGCCACAAACGCACATCGTCGAGACTTTGACTCAAGCAAACCAATAAAAAGTAATAAAGGACAAAAATATATGCAAGTTATAAAACCTCTTTTTAAACTGCTAAGTACTAATCAAAACAAACAACCAAAGGGGAAAGGGCTACCCCTGACAAAAATGTGGAAAAAAAATATAGATTTTGTATATTGGGACGATCCTAATGAACTTGTGGATAGGTTAAAATTATTAATAGCCTCTCGAGACGCTGGTAACACTGGATTAGACAACGAAATTATATCTATTATTGAAGAACTGCGTGAAAGTAAATTTATTAAGTAATAAATAAATGGTACAAAACTTTCACTGTTCATTTTATTATCAACCTTTAAATATAATACACCTTAAAGATGAATGTTGATAAATTCGGACACCATATTCATAAGAGAATGCGTTTCTCTGAATTATTAGAATTCAATGAAAATGCATTGCTTAAATACGAAAGTGGCGATTTTGATTTGAAAAGATCTAGATTGAGAGGAGTAAGATCTCCTGTAGACACAGACGATGCTGTGAACAAGGATTACGTCGATCTATTATACGATCAGACAATAAAGGATCAGAATAGAATGATTGGATTGTTGCGTGCTCAAATCATAAAAGATGCACAAATAGCAGTCAAATCCACTTTAAAAGCGAAGATACCTGAAGTTTTAGTTCAGTTGGAAGATAAGTTTTACAACAAAGCAGAAACAACAAAGTACAAAAATTACTTGAAAAAGCTCCGTGATGGCAAAACAACAAATTGTTAATGAACTACACAAAGCGGCACGAAGAAACTTTGTAAGACGATCGGTTATTTTAAAAGGCATAGATGACTTATGGCAAGCTGATCTAATAGATATGCAAAATTTGAAAAAAATTAATAAGGGTTATAATTACATTTTAGTGGTGATTGATTGTTTCTCAAAGTATACGTGGGCAGAACCAATAAAATCCAAAAGTAAACTTGATGTTACTCATGCATTTGAGCGAATACTACTCGTAACTAGCATCGAAACCTGATCATTTACAAACTGATTCTGGAACTGAATTCTATAACGTAACATTCCAAAAGCTTATGAAGACCTACAATATTAACCACTACTCTTCGTTTTCTACCAAGAAAGCTTCGATTGTAGAACGGGTAATTAAAACAATTAAAAATAAAATGTATAAATACTTTGGGAACTACAAATGGGTAGGTTCACCATTAAACGTTATTCTACAAACCTATAATAATACAAAACATCATACCACCAAATTTAAACCAATCGAGGTAAACAAGTTGAACGAGTCAAAGATAAGAGAAAATATTCAAACAAGTCAAAAACTTACATCACGCCGATGTCAACCTAAATTCAAAGTGGGTGAAAATGTTTTTTTTTTTTTTTTCCTTTATTGGCCAACCAACAACTGTTTACACTGTAAATATTTTGATTAATTGTCTACCATTATGTAAGGTTAGTGTAACAATTTCTTACAGGTTAGCACCGCATGCCCCTTAAACATAATATATGTGCTACAAGCACTGTACCATGAAATTGGTTTAAAATTACAGTAAATTAACATTATGTGAAGGAATATAAAACTAAAATTAAAATTAAAATTCGATATAACAAAACAGACAAACACAATAAGATGAAAAAAATAACAAAATTCAAATCGGAATAAAATTTAAAACGGAATATAATTACAGATTAAATCATAATCAATTCAAATTAAATTTAAAATCATGATCAAAACAACAATTAAAATCAAAAATTAAATCACACACCACAAAAAAAAAAATTGAAATCATAATCAAGATCAAAAAATAAAAAAGATCAGAATAAAAATGAAATTAAAATTACAATTAGAACAAAACTAAGATCAAAATAACATTTATAATTTACAATTAGTTAAAGCAAATTAAAAGCAATTCAAAATTAAAATCTATGTCGAAATCGAAATTAAAAGCAATATTAAAATTAAACAATGAACATGAAAATTAAAAATTAAGTTTTACTAACAGTTCTATGAAACTTGGCATACGAGTCAAAATGCACGTCAACAATATCGCTGCAGCTGTTTAATAATTTGCAAAGACGAGAGAGAACCGAGTTTGCACCAAGTATTGTTCTGCGGAGTGGAGGGTGTAAAGGAGTAATAGGAGCACGAGGGAGTCTAGCAGGAGCTCGAAAGTGTAACTTGGATAATAGTTGGGGACAATCTATTTTGCATCGGACTAGCTTGTATACGAAGATGGAATCAATGGTTATTCTACGTTTCTCCAGTGAGACCATCTTAAAATAAGTTAGTCGGGCTTCGTATGATCGTATTCTTTTTACAATACCGCTGGCATAAGCTAGATGCCAGAGGAATCTTTTTTGTATTCGCTCCAGTCTAAGGATGTGTGTGGAGTAATGGGGTCTCCAAATCGTACTGCAATATTCCATAATACTACGAACAATACAGTTGTACAGCAAGATCTTAGTCCGATTGCGCTTAAAACCCGAAACATTCCTTATAACAAACCCCAGCATTCTCGAAGCCTTTTTGACGACGCCCTCAACATGAGGTACAAATGTTAAGGCCTTGTCAAAAACAACTCCTAGGTCCCTAATTTGGTCCACCTCCTGAATAACGTTAGGGCGCACGTGATATACGTTAGCCGTCAATTTCTTTTTTCGGGTGTATTTCACGTGGTAGCACTTTTCTACGTTTAAGCTCATTTCATTCTCGTTACACCATTTAACTAATGAGTCTACGTCCCTCTGGAGTAACATTTGATCGTTTTCAGACTCAATTATCCTAGAGAATTTAAGGTCATCTGCGTACATATAGCATTCTGAGAATTTTAGGCAGTATGGGATGTCATTAACGAAAACGTTAAATAGAACCGGCCCAACATGTGAGCCCTGGGGAACCCCTGAGGACGTCTTGTAGGTTCCAGATTGGAAGCCATTGACCGCGACAAAGAAGAAACGATTTTCAAGATAAGACTTTAGCCAATTGTATAGTGTACCGGTGATCCCATAGGCAGATAACTTTGACAGAAGTATATGGTGTGGCACGCGGTCAAAAGCTTTGCTAAAGTCTGTGTAAATCACGTCAATTTGCTTGCCGCGGTCGATGGCACCCGATAGCATTTCTGTAAAGGTCGCCAGGTTAGTGCAAGTAGACCTACAGCCCACAAAACCATGCTGAGAAAAGCTCAAATACAATTTGAAGTGTGCTTGAATGTATGGACAAACCAAGGATTCAAAAACTTTAGCAAAAGTTGACAAGATCGAGATAGGTCTGTAGTTTTTGACGTTGTCCTTTGCGTCACTCTTGTAAATTGGTATAACTTTTGCTTTTTTCCATAAGTCAGGGAAAATTCCTGAGCTAAGGGATTTGTTGAAGATTAGTTTTAATGGGGAAACCAAAGCGGGAGCACACTTATAAATAAATATTGGCGGAATACCATCAGGACCAGCGCCCTTACGAAGATCCAAAGATCTAAGCTTGTTCAGCAGGCCCTCGCAGTCAATAAAAGGAGCAGTTAGCGGTAGACTGTTATTCTTCATATTATTAAGAAAATCGGACTCCGGTTCACCTTTGGTCGATTTCGCATCGCTAAAAGCGGAGCAAAAATTAGACGCGAACATTTCACATATTTGTGGACCGTCGGATGTTGATACGGTACCGTTAGTCATTGTGGCCGGAAAAGAGCTAGAGCCACCTTTTTTAACCTTGATATACGCCCAGAAGCGGTTCGGATTTTTGGAGATTTCATTTTCTATGTCTTTTGGGTAATCATTATAACAGTCAGAAGCTAATTTGGAACACCGTTTGCCTAATAGTTTGAGTTCGAGATCATCCCTAGGGTTTTTATAGATTTTGTAACGACATCTTATTTTTTCCTTTTCTTTTAATGCTCTTATTAAACTTTTATTGAACCAAGGCGGATATTTTTTATATTTAAAAGTAGGCTTGGAAGGCTCGTGCATATGAATAATATTTAGAAGCCTGTCATAAAACATACTAAGCATTGCATTAACATCAGCCATATTCTCAAATACTTCGTTCCAGTCGACATCATTTAGATTCTCGCAGATTTTTTTATAGTCAAGTTTATAATAATTCGTTCTTGAAATGTGAGGGTTATATGGGAGTCGGCATTCTTCACTCTTTTTGAGCAGGATTTCGATTGGGGGGTGGTGGACATCAATGGTGCTAAGGGGGTTCGGAGCAGCAGTAACGCTAACGGAAGGTAAGTTAGTTAGCACAAGGTCCAATATTCGTTCAGACACATTATTAATACCATTATATTGTGTGAAATTATGCATGTGCGTAAAGTCAATTAGTGCATTACTAATGCCAGGAGGAGTATAATTATGCACTGAGTCATAAACCAAGTTCCATTTTATGTTTCCTAAATTAAAATCCCCGACAATACATGCGTGCATGTCTGTCTGTTCAAGTACAACATTACAACAGTCTAAAAAATAGTCCAAGGTACTACGTAACACAGGGGGTGGTAAATAGGCTGCGCACAGAGCTACTCGACGAATAGACTTTGAAAGCGGTACCTCAACGGTTATCCAGAGGTCCTCACATTGGCTTTCCCAGTGGATCATGCGTTGAGAATTAATTTTCTTTAATACAGCTATTAATACTCCACCTCCATCCTTTTTCCTACCATCTCTGTCTCTTCTGTATACTATGTATCTATCGTCGAAAAGCTCCGCGCTCAGAACACTATCATTCAGCCATGTTTCAGTTAATACAACAATGTCATAGTTTTCTAATGATAATTGACGACAAAAATTAAGAGTCTTTGTGCGTAGACCTCTTGTGTTTTGGTAATAGATACTAATATTTAGAGAAGAGAATCCTAACTATGATATAATACCAATGCTGCGATAACAATTAATAATAAATTAATGCGATAACTTATTTAGAGTGTCCATATTTCTAATCATGATGTGTTCCGATTCTTGTACTTTACGCATAAAGATTCTACCACCACGAATCCACACAAATTTATAACCAAGTTCTTTGGCCTTGATCCTCGCAGCAGCGTGCAGAGCTCTATATGTTGGGGACAAGTGTTCAGTAACGAAGATTGCCGTTTTTGGCCCAGAGTAGCCGAGATGCGCGCTGTTCAGTTTATTGTCCTTATGGTTCTTGTTAAAATTAATAATAGACGCCAGGAATTGATCACGAAGTCGAGGGGAAGCCAGCCGTACGACTATTGAACGTGGTCTGCTATTATTAGGGTTGAGTTTGGCAACTCTGGTGCAATGCAAAATGTCTCTGTTTTCCACGACACAACCAGAGACTTTGGAGATTTCTGACACTATATCGAACAGATTTTCATGTTTTTTTTCAGGTACGCATTGAATTTCAATGTTGTTAGACCGAGTTTGCTGCTCCAGCTGATCTACACGCACATTTAGCAAGTTGATACTATTGCTCATTTCAAGATTCTCCTTCCGCAGGTCTATAATGGTCTCCTTAGATGAAGCATGCTCCTTTAGTAGGTCCTCGTACTGATTATTCATGAATTTCATAGAGTCTTCCATGGCAGCAATTTTCGCGTTGATGGGCGACAACTCTCTATTTAGTATTGCATTCATTGTTTCGTTGAGTTTAGACAACATTATCGATAATTCAGACTTCATAACTTCCTGGATAATTTCGCGAACATCATCTCTCGATAATGAATTGTCAGTAGTCGCCTGAGGTGGAGATCCAAGAGCTTGCCTTTTGTTACCTCTGGTGGTCGATACATTACGCAGAGAAGCTATTTCGTGCTTATTTGTGGGAGACGTGTCATCAGCCATGTTAAATAATGCTCAAAATTCAAAAATACGCGTGTTATGGCAAAAGCAAAAAGCAAATCAGTAGTTTCTAAAGAAAGAAACACGTAAACAATAAGGCAAGCAAAAAATTAAAAGCAAAAAGAATATCCGGTGGTCAGGTTCGAACCCGCGCTTCTTCAATGGGAGTCGCTCCAATCTCAAGTTAGCTATTTCGACACATGGAAATACTGCGAAATTAGCAATCAGTAGTTTGTACCTGAGTCTAGATGAGCGGGGCAAATTGTGAATTTGTGACCATATATGGTAAAGCACAGAGCCGCTTCGTGTGTTCTGACTCACCACCAACCGGCCAATAGGAGCAGCTCGCGCGTATGTGACTCACTGATATTTGGTGTTGTTTTGCTTCTAAGGAATTTTAAACTGCTTATTTCTTCGCGTTTGATTAAAAACTCGTAGATATAATTTCACCAAGGCGTGTAGTAACTTATGCACTGTTTAGTTGGTGTAGAATTGTATTAATAGGATATTAAAATAAACAGAAAATATTTAATTTTAACGGAGTGTCTTGCGATACGTCTTACTGCTAGCGCGAGGCGAGAGGAATGAATGTTCGGATCAGCAAATACAAAAATATTTTTGATAAAGGTTATACTCCTAATTGGTCAACTGAAATATTTACAGTAAAAAGGATTAATAATACCATACCAGTTACATACCATATAGAAGATCATCGAAAGCAACCCATTAGAAGATCTTTCTAAGAACAAGAACTTCAAAAAACTAGTTATCCAGGTGTTTATTTGATAGAAAAGATACTTAAAAGGAAAGGAAATAAACTTTACGTGAAATGGCTGGGCTTAAGCAACGAAGAAAATAGTTGGATTGATAAAGATGCAATTGTGGGTTAAGATTATGAATATATAACCATATTTGTATGGAATTTTTCATTCATTACACTTTTCGCTATGCAAGGAAGTGGACTAGTCAATAGTGTGATTAATAATCTACCATTTGAACTTCATTTACCTGGGTATAACTATTATGGACCGGGAACAAAACTTGAGAAGCGGTTGCTATGAGGCGATCGAGGTGTGAATAAACTAGACGAAGCCTGTATGCATCACGACATTGCATATGCAAATCACACAGACTTATCTAATCGTCACAAAGCGGATTTACAACTTCTAAATATGGCTAAACAGAGAATGAGATCAACAGATGCTGGGAAAGGCGAAAAACTTAGTTCGTGGTTAGTAAGCAAAGTTATGAAAGCCAAATTGAAATCTGGTTCCGGAATTAAAACATTTAAAATTTTTGTGTCGAAATTAAATCAAAAATCAAGAAACTGAAACCAAGGGATAACAAAACTTTAATCAATGTTGCTTACTCAGCGGCTAAAAAAATATTTCCAAACGTTTCGAAAATTCGAGTACCGCGAGTGATACCTTTACCTAAGACCGGAGGAATTCTGCCTTTAATCCCAATTTTTGCGGGGTTATCGGCTTTAGGAACTTTAGCTGGTGGTGCGGCTGGTATTGCAAAAACTGTTAATGATTACAAAGCAAGCCAGCAAAATTTACGAGAAACAGAACGTCATAATAAGACAATGGAGTCATTAAAGTTAGGCAAAGGTTTATATATTAAACCGCATAAAAATGGTAAAGGTTTGTTTATAAAATCTTCAAAAAACTGAATAAAAGGCTACCTAATCGACCTTTAACTGATATCGATATCAGTGAACATGCACGCGACATCCCATACTTTCGAGGAGTCTATATGAAGGATCGGTTACCAAGAACACCAAAACGCTTTGAATGTGCTATCGTCAACTTAGATGATTCACGAAATGAAGGAACGCATTGGGTAGCTTATGCTAAAATAAACAATTATTGTGAATACTTTGATAGCTTTGGTGATTTGAAACCTCCAATGGAATTAATGCAGTACTTTAAAAATTGTGATGTTTTTTTTATAACTATACAAGATTTCAACAATTTAATACAATAAACTGTGGACACTTATGTTTAGAATATCTAGGAGAGTTTTGGAATAAATACTTATAAATATTAATGTATTTCTTTTATTTCAATCATTTTCATCATGTCTTTTCACCTTGTCGATAACTGGAAACTCGTCCGATTTATGTACATATTATCCTAACACATTACAACTCTATGAACATTATGAGTGTGCCTTATTGCATTTCTCAACATTTAATTCAATTCCAAACATTGACAAAACGAATAATAAGTTATATTATGGCTCTAACGAAGTCCTTGAAATACCTGAAGGCAGTTATCTGTATATACTACCTTCAGCAAGCACTTTGTATTTGGAAGGAACTATAATCGTTACCAAAAAAGATTCAAAAGATAAAGCGAGTAGTATCTCTTTAACAAATAATTTTCTTCTCTACTTGTTTCAAGATATAAGATACGAATTAAATGGAGTGGAAATTGATAAAATAAAAAACGCTGGTGTGACTACTACGATGAAATCATTAGTGTCAATGAATGAGAGTGAGTCAAAGATATCTTATGCATGGGGTTGGAATATCGACGGCATAAAAAACATTAATGGAGGTAATTTTTCTGCTTCCATACCACTTTGTAACATTCTCGGATTTGCAGAAGATTTTAAGAAAGTAGTGCTAAATAGTAGACATGAATTGATATTGTTACGAAGCAATACTAACCTGAACGCAGTAAAACTGAATACCGGCGAAGTTGTAGATGATGTTCAAATAAATAAAATTGTTTGGCGCGTACCGCATGTTAAAGTGTCAGACAAAGAGAAAATAAGTTTGTTAAAACTGCTAGAAAAAGACCGACCGCTCCAGATGATTTTTAGAAATTGGGACCTATACGAATATCCAACTTTACCTAAAACAACGAAGCATACTTGGTCTATTAAAACTTCATCGCAAATAGAAAAACCGAGATATGTTATTATAGGTTTACAGACAAATAGAAAAAACAATGCAAGCTCTGATATGTCTCTGTTCGACCGTGGCAGTGGTCGAACGTGATGTTAGAGTATACCTCAACTCAAACTACTTTCCATATGAAAATCTAAATGTGAATTTTGCTGATAATAGAATTGCCTTATTATACGAGCAATACACTAGATTTCAACAGTCATATTACGGACACCGCGCGGAACCTTTATTAAGCGAAAAACAATTTAAAGACTTGGCACCGCTCTTTGTTATTGACTGCTCCAGGCAAGCAGATAACTTGAAGGCAGGTCCGGTTGTGGATGTAAGAGTGGAAATTGAAACTGATTTGGTTATACCTGATCAAACTTCAGCATACTGCCTCATATTAAACGACTGTATAGTTGAATATAAACCGTTGAGCAATACCGTGAGGAAAATATCATGAATCCTGAAACTATATTATTGGACGTTCAAGGATTTAAGGACCTCTACAACAATTTTATAGTAAAAGAATTAGCTCTGGCTACTCGTGATTACACCCAAACCTTCTTAGTTAAACCTCCATACTTGTTCAGATACTTAACAAGTGATGAACAGAAGCAAGTTAAATGGTTAGAAAGAAACAGAGGCATTTATTGGAATGAAGGATATATTGACTACAAGGAATTTCATCGTTTGATCGTTCCATACTTACAAAATAAAGAAATTATTGTCAAAGGCTTGGAGAAGGTGCAGTGGATAAAAGATCTATGTGTAAATTGTAAGGTATCGGAACTTGGTGAGAAACATTGTCCTAATTTAGCTATTTTGCATAAAAAATACTGTAATCTAGATCCAAATTTAAATTGTAATCATCATTTAAAGATTGCTTTAAAAATGTGATATGTATAAAAAGGTATTTGGAATGGTAATATATGTATTAGCATACTTATGTAAAATAATAAAAACTTTTATCTTTAAAATAATCTATTAATTCGTAATCCCAAACCTAACGAAATAACCTAATACATACCTAATAAGAAAACAAAATAAAACAACACAGTAAAATACTACAGGCTATTTATTTATTTTACAAACTAATCATACAAAAAATCATTTCAAAAATCACTGTCTATCAAAGATTTTGATATTTTCTTAACTAATGACTCAGTTTCGTCCATAACACTGTCGATAGCATCTTTAACAATATATTAAGCATTTATAATAACGTTCTCACTGTCACTATCAGTATCACTGGCTTGAGGATTGTTATTGCACAAATCGACGACTGAAATTTTTATTAACTTAATACCTCGCCGCTGTAGACGACTCATAACGAAAGATTTTGTTGGTTTGTGCTTCTTCTGCTTATCCCTGCAGCGTTGTTTTGATCTCTTATCTTTCGTCACTTGTTTGCTATGCTCGGGTTCGCAGCGAAGCATCTCTGAGAATCCTTCATAAGGATCCTGAGCATACTGGCTGAACACCTCTGATTCAGATATCTGAAACAAAAATATACACACAATTTACACACTGTTCTTTTGGCACAGCGATCGATACCGCGACGCGTAAACATGGTGTTTGGGTTCGACTCCCAGAGGTAAAGTGCTAGGTACCATTTCTCAGTAACAACCAGGAGTCCTGATTTAGTGTCTAATTAATAACAAAAACCTTACTAATAACTGATGAAATGTAAATGAATACATCTCTGCCAACGCTTCCACAACAACAAGCGAAGTTTTATGGAGACAAACATTGCTGTGAATTATTTATTAAATATTTTACTTACCGATGACATGATTATGATGCACTCGAATTTCACAAGTTCTCTGGGTGAGTAATATTTCGTAAATGAAAAACATGCACAAAATGTGCGTTAGAAAAAATCATTCTAACATACTACTCTGTCAAGAAAGTACCGGGAAAAGATCAATAATACACAAAATGTCTGTTATTCATCCAAATTTATTTTATCACCTTCAAAGTATGCTCCTTTAGAAACGATACACTTGCGCCAACGAATAATCCATTCATCAAAACATTTTTTAAACGCTGCTTCCGGAATTGAATTCAGTTCTCGCCGCGAATTCTCCTTTATGTCTTCTATCGATTGAAAACGGGTGCCACGAAGTGGTAATTTGAGTTTAGGAAAAAGAAAAAGTCAGCAGGAGCCATATCTGGTGAATATGGTGGTTGCTGGATGGTATTTGTTGAATGTTTGGTCAAAAATTCGTTCACAATGATAGCCTTGTGCGAAGGCGCATTGTCGTGGTGCAAAATCCAAGAATTTTCTTTCCACAAATCTGGACTTTTTCGTCGAATTTGCTCTCTTAAACGCCGCATAACGCTCAAATAATATTCTTTATTTACCGTTAGACCTTCCGGTAAGAATTCAGAGTGCACAACACCGCGATAGTCAAAGAAAACAGTCAACATGACTTTGACTTTTGATCGACTTTGGCGTGGTTTTTTCAGTTTCGGTTCAGTTGGAAGGCGCCACTCCGAAGCTTGTTGACTAGTTTGCATCATGTCAAACTCGTAAACCCACGTCTCGTCACCAGTAACAATGCGTTTCATGAATGTTGGGTCCGAACTGACTCGTTCTAGCATGTCCTCAGCGACTTTCATGCGATTGAGTTTTTGGAGAAAATTCAGATCTGCCGAGCAGCAACATGTTTCATACCCAAATGATTAGTTAAAATGGTACGGATCGACTCGTGAGATACAGAAAGTTCGGCGGCTATCTCTCTCAGAGTTGAATGGGGATTTTCAGTCACTATTTTCTTCACTTTTGCGATGTTAACTTCAGTTGCAGACGTTGACGGCCTACCAGAGCGAGGCAAATCTTCCATCACATCTCGACCGCTTTTGAACGCTTTGAACCACTCATAAGCACGAGTTTTTGCCTTCTGTAACATTTTCAGTGACTCCGAACACGAAATTCCATTAGCGATGCAAAATTTAAGACAAACTCTTTGTTCGATATTTTTGTCCATTATGAAATTCGCAATACACACTATATATGATATTACTAAAACCAGCACTGTATTTAATATAAATAACAGATGCAACTCAAACTCCGCGCCAAAATGGAAAACAGTTGTGCCAATCCAACAACTACAAAAAAACAAAAATTTGAATTTGGAACCATAAACAAATCATCCATTCCCGATACTTTTTTGGCTGAATGTATATTATAATGTGTAAGTGTGTTTGTTTGTCACACGTCAGATCCACGTGATTTTTTCGACCTGCGATGTTACCTGCGAATTATTGATATGAACCTAATTCGCTTATGATTTTAATGGTTAGCAATAATTAAATATTATGTTTAGAAAAAAAGAAAAAAAACAATCATAATTAATATTTTACTTTATTTAATAAACATTAATTAGGTACACTTATGTACTTATAATCTACAGATACATAATAACTATATATAGTAATTAGTATATTAGTAACTATACATAATAAACTATACTAAAACATCATTAAGAAATACATAGTTGAGTGCCAGAATGTTATTTTTGCTATTTTAATTCATATTATTCTACTTATTAAGCCATAAATTCACGTACAATATAATTAAGCCAAACAGTTACATAAACAATACATAATTAAATTACTTATCTATTTTAAAAATGAGCAATGACCCCATGCTTGGGTTGCGATCTTACAACTAGATATCGCGCGTTTATCATCGTTGCTAGATAATGCAATTTTGTTTACACTTTGAGTAAATATTTCATGTTTAAGGGATTTAAACACAATATTTTTTCTACGAATGACTTCACTATTAAATAAAACGTTTTCGTAATCTGTGATACTTAGATCACGAACTACAGAAGATTTCACTCCTTTTGCTTTTTTTAATATTTTGTCCTCTGTTTTTATTGAATAAAGTTTAGATCTTAAACCAATGAAATCTGTTATAATTTTTCCTCCCATTTCATCTTTGAAAAGACCAGGAACTTTCTTATTCATCTGAGGTAACATAAATTCATTTTCTATATCATAATTACTGGTGTCAAAGTATTGCAAAAAACTAAGTTTAATATCGCAATAAAAATCATTCGTATTTATTTTGTAAATAAAATAATCCATGTCTGTATAACATAATTTCACTCTTTCCTTATAAAAAGGTTTGATTATATTATAGTGAAACCAGTACATATGTGATTTAGACAGTTCTAAAACGGTAAAACCAATGTAAATAGGCTTGTCTAAAATTATCTGATCTGGTTTCATTTGTATCGCTACTAAGTTCTCGGATAGAACTGATGCGCTATGAAAATAAGGGTTGTTCACGAGTCTCTCAGCGTAGATGGACTTTTTGGTTTTGTTATTAACATGATTCCACTGATTAACCAAATGAACAGACACTCTGTTTTCAGTGTTTTCCAAAGTTTTACCAAAAACGCTATTATTTAACAACTTGAAGAAATCTTGTTCAAATGTACTGGTTGCCTTTTGACGTAGTTGTGTATTTAATTCAATATATTGCTTTAAATAAGGACTTTGTCTAAACGTGATAACTCTATGAATTTTACGCAGTAACAAACCGTGTTCCAAACATTTTTTAAATGCACGTAATGAATGACATAGTTATACTTATTATATAAATTTGAAAGCAGTTTTTTAGTTTTACCTCTAGGCGGTATGCACTTTTCAGGACAAAAAGGTAAGTCATTATGATCGCTGTGTAAAGATTCAGGGTAAAATAGATCGACTTCTAGTATGAAACCCCATGTTGCATTATCATCAATACATTCAACATGTAATTGTTTTATTTCATTTTGATTTAAAAATCTAAAATCTGAATAGGGTAAATATTGACACATACTGTAACCGTAAAGGTTATTGCAATCCAAATAAACTATAAAACATTGTGGTTTTGATGCATCGCATTTTGATAAATACTTATTATTAGCTTTTGCATAGCGATGAGAGCACATACATAAACCACCTCTAATTCCGTTTTGAATCATTCGTACAATGGCTAAGTCAGAAACGAGTTCAAGTTGAACACCTGTTTTTAGTAGCATTGCATCAAATGATAAACTAGGTGTGGTTATGTAAAATGCAGGGTCTAGTTTATAATGCTGTTTACAAGTTTTTCGAAAATTCTGGAATATGTCAGTTAGTAAAAGAACATCTGTTTTCAAATATAAATCAGTATATTCACCTAAATCTTTTATATTGAATTCATTCCAAACCAAAAAAGCATGTTTATAATCTTCATCTGAAATAGCTTGGTTAGTTAGAACGCTGAAAAAGTATTGCTTCGATGGTAACCTTGTTTGTTTATAACATTTCCAGTTAGTCATGTAATCATAAGGATGAACTCCCTTCCTTTTAAACAAATTAAATTGGTTCTTGTTGGGAAAATGAGAACGTAGAGCGATAAAATCATCATTATGCATAGTTTTCGCAAGTTTGTCTAAGCTAGCTCCTAAAAAATTAAATGAATCTAAAAATCGTACTTGAACGTATTCATTATCAGCAACCTGTATGAATTTGGAAAATGAAATATATTTTTCTTTTGTCTTTGGAATAATTCTCATTTCGCATTTCACCTAATTTTTTTATGAATAAATGGCAATCGTATCCTGATAAGTTGTGGAAAAATATTGGTATGAATTTAGGTAGTTTATACTGTAGATTACAATGCCTATGAGCAGCGCCACGGTAACGCCTTGTTATATGACAATGATCTCTAACTTTACTAGTCCAAAGTAGGTTTCCATATATGTGACATTTATAGGCTTGTTGAAAATCTCGTGCATTGTCTTTTGTAAATGTCATGACCTGGGTTTCGGTTAATATTTTGTAAATTTTTTTAACATCATCCGAAAGAAAGTCTATAAATTTCGAAACATAGTCAACACCGCGATAACTTTTAAACGCCTCATCATCAAAAGTATAATTTAACGAAGAAACAATATTATAGGCGAATGCTACAGGCACGTGTCGTTGTAAAAATGATGTGTTAGCAGTGTCGGGTTCACTAACGAATGTTGGTTCCAGCAATGTTTCGAAATCAGCGTATATGGCGAATGGAATGTTTTGTTTTCTATCAAAATTTTTAAACTGTAATACTGACCCCTTTTCTGGTAAAATAGTTACGGTTCCCTCACACAGATGATCTTCGATTTGTCTAGGAGTAGGAAAAAACAATAAACAACTTTCGCAAAAATATAATTTACTATGATGTTTTGTAATTTGGGTTTTAACAAGACGAGGCAAATCTTTAATAAGGCAATTCAAACTCAAACTCAAACTCAACTCAAACTCAAAGTATTTATTTCAAATAAACCAAATACAGGCACTTTTGAATTGTCAAGGTGTCGGTCAGTCAGAGAGATGAAGCTAGTTGCCCATTCCAAAGCAGTAGGTACCTATGGAGAAGAACGGGCAAGAAACTCCATGGACACTCTTTTAAACAATATATGGTTAAAAAAAATTGGTTACATAGTTCATATTAATATTATACATGTGAGAACGATGCAGAACGTTAAAAGCATCCGATATAAAATATGTAAAAACTATCCAAAAAATAAATTAAAACAAGCCTTAGCCGCTAAGAGATGACCAGTCCCTACTGACAGCGCCCGTTCACGAACATGACGCATATATTAGCACCATTCAGCTCAACCATTTTGAAGGGAGCTAAATGATCCAACACACACGCCACCATCAGCGAGACATTAAAGTGAGCATGGCATACTCTCAGCCGCCAGGGCACATTCAAGTCAATGTATACGTACCCAACAAATGGTCGCTTTATAGTAGGTACTATACTGTGTGAGTGTGAGTACTATACTCACATATGTGCTAAACAATTATACAATATTAAGAGATTGAATTTATACAATGCAAAGATAGTTTTTTTTGTTGTTGATCTTCCGCAGCTCCAACAGTTTTTAGTAATCTAATCAATTAGTTTATGCGCCCTTGTGGAGCTAGACTAGCATTGACCCAAGCATTTTTATCAGCTATGTAAACTCCCAATTTATAATACGCTTGGCTGCATAGTGTGCGTTTTATACAAGTTTTAAATTTTGTTTCATTAAGTTCAAGAATGTGGGGAGGTATTTTATTGTAACATTTTAAACAGTACCCCATGAAAGATGAATCTACTTTAGCCAGCCTGAAACCTGGTTGAACTAATTGGTCCCTATTTCTAGTGAAATAATTGTGTCTTTCACCTCTTTTACTAAAAAGATGCAGATTTTTCCTTGCGTACATGATGTTTTCATAGATATATTGACAAGGTGTTAATAACCTTAAACCGTTCTCTTAGAGAATCGCGCCTACGAGGATTATACAGGGTGTAAGGGGAACGCTTCCGAAGCCAGAACGTAGATTATATACAACCTAAATGCAAACAGATACCAATAACCTTTCGCTTAAAATTGGTTATTTTCAAGACTTCATGTTTCGTAAACGCGCAATGGAAACCGTACAAAACGTGAGGTCACTGACACGCTCGCGCCACGCGTGTCCCCGCGTCTCTCGGACGCAAAATACCTACTAGTACGGGCGAGTCACAGGCTCACAGGATTTATACGGAACTGACAAACACCAGTTTCGAAATGCCTTGCCCTACAATACTTCACAAAATTATGAATTTGAATCGTATTCGTAGCCCACTGTTGAACACGAAAGCTCACAGAGGCATTTTACGTACCTACCTGGCTAAATACTTTGTGACCTTATGAGATTTGGCTCGAACTGCGCTCCATCCATTTCGAATATTTCGATACGCTGTGTCGATCCGTGAACACGAGGCATTAGTGTAGGATCCTCCACACATTCTGCACGTAGTCTGTCAAAAACACTCACTATTCTGCCTCGCATTTCATTAGCACTGTCACATTCCCGATCAAATTCTCAACGCAAGAGAAGCATTACCACGGGCTTCTCCTAAACACATCAACATGTTGCCGTAGGTATTCACGAGCACTGTACACGTATGCCTCAGGCATTGTTCAATACTACAAAAATTAAATAACTAAAAAACAATAAAACAACACTAAAAACGTAACAATAACAACTAAACACTTAAAACGTAACAAAAACAACAAATTAACAAAACAGTATTAAATACGTTCCAATGGCTATCGATCGATTAAAGGTAGCTAGCGCACGTTCGCTCACGAACCGAGTTGGAAAGGAACTAACTAAAGTTAGGTAGGTTACTAAGAAGATCAAAGGTGCCGGCCGACAAACGACGATGCCGCCGATCGCCGCGCGCGTACCTACGCCGCCGAGTCGGCGGCGACGCGGTGTCCTTTGATGTACAGACGCCAGCAAATCAAGCTAATATCCCTGTCTAATTTTCTCAATTAAAAATGAACCTTATATCTTTGCAATAAAGTTGAAATACTATTGATGTGCTGGCCTCTGTACAGAGGCCAGCTCATCAAGTTACCACTATCTGTCCAATTTCTTTGATAGTATTTCAACTTTATTGCATAGACATAAGGTTCATTTTTAATTGAGAAAATTTGACAGTTAGGGATAGCTTGATGTGCTGGCGTCTGTACAAAGATCAACAAATTACAGAAGAGAAAATGTTAGAAAAATAATTATTAAATCAGAACCCATAAAAAAAAACTAATTAGGAAATTGTACTTACTTTCAAGTTTTAAATAACATTTAACGGGTTTCTTAGATTCAATTAATTAAATTATCCACTTTCAATTGTTTGGTTTATTTACTAAATTAAGGATACAGTTATTGCAATAAACGAGCACGAGTCGTGTGACTCCGATTACATTGACATAAAAAAATAAATAAATAAATAAAGTTTAAATTGATGATTTATTTTTGTTAATCACAGCACAGCTAAAGTCATCGATTTTTTACTTTAATTTCATTCAGTATCGATTATCGACTTACATACAAACCTGTTATTAAATGCACTACACGGTGTATCAATTTAAAACCTTTGACGCCTCTGTAATGTTTTTACTTAGGTATTTATTTTGGCGGCGTGTTATAAAGGAGCCGCGGTCGCGCCGCGCCGGGCATAGCCGTGGACGCCTCTCTCTCAAGTGAGCTGACCCGGGTTCAAACCTCGGCCTGTACCTACCAATGAGTTTTGCGATCCTTGATTATCAGTATCGAAGATCGACCGAAGGTTATTAGTACTTCACTAGCACGTCGTGCAGAGTGCAGACAGCTACAACACGGTCACAATTTATCACGGTACCTCGCTGGAATGCGATGCTCATTTCGCTTGCCCCTTCACCTCCCCATGTTAGCCGCGTCGCGTCGCGTCAGTACCTCAGTACGGTGAGCCTTTTCGTTGCTTATACGCGTCTCATTCTTTTAGTAATTTTTTATCATTGTTTTGTTTCTGGATAGATCCTAGGTTCAATTCCCAGGTCGGGCAGTGTTATTGGGTTTTTCTATCTGGAATTTCTCGGTAGCACCCCGGAGTCTGGATTCGTGCCCGGTTGATGGCAAGAGGCTTGCCCCCTATTACATGGGACTTAAACATAACTGGCGAAATGTGGGTGTACTATTGGTACACCTCTGCCTAACCTCTCGGGGAAACAAGGCGTGATGTTATGTGTGTTTGTTTTTGGATATTTATTGTTATGTTTGCCGATATGAAGTCATTGACGCCAGGTCTAGAAATAATGTAACCGTGATGTAGGTAGGTAAGACATTTCAATTTTGTTCCTGTGCAAATTTTAATGAACGATTTAACAAAATTGCTTGTAAAATTATGTTCAAGGGGAAAATCATTACCTCCGATCCATCGATCTCGTTTTACGATCCTTGCATGAATGTGTTAAGCCTATAACCCAAACATCCACGGACCACACATTCCACCGGAAACGACCTAAATTCCTACAGTAACTACACAGTGATTGCAACAATCTTGCATCAGCCTGGCGACACAAAGTCTAGCGCCGAGTCAGCGCAACGTGACGTACGTCGGCGGCGGACGGCGGCGCCGCGCTCCGTGGTGGGTTCACTTTCGTCTCACACATCGAACGATCGTCACCAAACCCTATTTTTAGATCAAAATTGTAAAATCTCCAATAAACCTGTTTCAGTACGCACGAGTTTCCTTGCAACCTCTGCTCGACCGACATAATTGGTGCAGTCGGTAGGATCCTCGAGAATCAACGTCAAGAACCTGGACGCTGGCGTGGCGGTCATCAAGGCCGTTCGAGGATCCGAATCTACACGTCGTGTCTTGAATTTGTAACAAAAGCAAGCCCGCCTAGCAGACTTTCGGAAATTGCTCTTATTAACGGTATATTAAATAAGATAACTGGTCCCGCGGCCCGATTGATCAATTCGAACGGCATCCCATCAGATTGGACGGGTATACGCAAATCTCTCGTAAATAATTTCTCAGATCAGCGCGATGAGACGGCATTATATAATGACTTAGCGTTACTGTCACAAGGGCCTGACAGCCCTCAGGAGTTTTATGAAAAGTGTCAAAACCTGTTCAGCACGTTAATGACTTATGTCTCTTTACACGAGGATGTCGTGACTACTATCAATGCGAAAAGAGACCTATATAAAAAATTGACCTTGCAGGCATTTGTGCGTGGGCTCAAGGACCCACTAGGTTCACGGATTAGGTGTATGCGCCCCGAAAGCATCGAAAAGGCCTTAGAGTTTGTTCATGAGGAACAAAACGTGGTGTACTTACAGCAGCGTTATAGTAGCCAAGTTTCAGATAAGAAACCGACACCTCAAGCCGTGCCACATAGACCGCCATTACCATCGGGTTTTAATATGGCGCAGCCTAGACCGTTCCACTTTAATATGCCTGGACCCACGAGGAGCCCATTCGGTCACCCAGTGACACCACAAGCTCCCGTACTATGGCGACCGAATTTAAATAATCAAAACCAGCCCGGACCATCACGCACGCAGCAGATGTTTCGCGCTCTTCCTCCTAATTACAACCAAAATAATGCATTTAAGTTTGTGCCGCGTAGTAACGTACCGCAGGGTACCTTCCAACAGCCTAGACCTATGAGTGGCGTCAGCCATTTTGTGCCTAGACCTTTACCGCCCAGTAGCGCAATGAAAGGACATGACTGGGCTAAACCGGGTAATCCCTCGGCTAATCACAATTTCGGAAGTAGGGAGATGAATTTCAATGATTGTTCCGCTTATTACGGTTACGAAGATTATGATATCGAAAGCTATATGTTTTACGAACCTAACGAGTATTACGAAGGATACTATTACCCCGATTATGATCACAGCTCACACACACAGCTCGAGATAAGTAACGATACAGTAAAAGATGAGCCAGCTAAAACGGCTAGTCAAAAGGAGGATTTTCAGAGCCCTCAAAAATTAGACAAACCAAAATAGAGGTTAACCTTCAAACACAGCGCCAGCTTCCCTACTTGCAAATTCAAGACCCCCCTCTAAAACTTCTAATAGATACTGGCGCCAACCAATCTTTTATTAGTCCTAACGCAGTCGAAGCTTATTTTAATAACGTACAGTTGAACTATGATCCCTTCGAAGTTTGTAATGTACACGCTGTGACACGTAGCGATTATTCAATAACACTACCTTGCTTCTCTGAATTGAATGATAAGGATTGCGTCACACTCTTTGTATATAACTTTCATGAATTTTTCGATGGATTGATAGGGTCAGATTTATTAGACAAATGGGAGGCCGTCATTGATTTTAAGACGAGGTCGTTAGTAACAAAAAATGCGGTAAATCCCATACAGGTTTATGATTCACGGAACGCTAACCTATACGAAGACATCATACCCGCAGGTTCTTCAAAATTAGTGAAATTACCAATCAATATCCGAAACGGGGAAGTAATTATCCCAGAACAAATTATATCTAATTGTCACATTAACGAGTGTTTAACTACTGTAAAAAACCAAAGGGGCATATTGGAAATTCATAATCCAAATCGTAGTGACGTTATTTTTTCTATGGACCGCCCAGTGTGTGCGCAACTTTATAATACTGAGTACACGCGCACCGAACAAGCGCCTCAACGCGTGAAGGAAGTGCTATCGCGCTTACGTACGGATCATTTGAATGACGAGGAACGCGTTAACTTGGAGTTGCTATGCGCGCGTTATGCCGACGTATTTTATATAGAAGGGGAGAAATTGACTTTCACTAATAAAATAAAACATTCAATTAGAACTAGTGATGAAATCCCTATATATACCAAAAGCTACAGGTATCCTTTTGTGCATAGGCAGGAGGTACAAGACCAGATAAGGAAAATGTTAGACCAGCAAATTATTCAACCGTCAGAATCTGCTTGGAGTTCCCCTATATGGGTAGTCCCTAAAAAAGCGGACGCTTCAGGAAAAACCAAATGGCGATTAGTAGTGGATTTTCGGAAGTTAAACGAGAAAACTTTAGACGACAAATACCCCATTCCAAATATTGCTGACATTTTGGATAAGTTAGGTAATTGTAACTATTTTACTACTTTAGATTTAGCAAGCGGCTTCTACCAGGTAGAGATGAACCCTGCAGACATTCCCAAGACAGCATTCACAGTAGAACATGGCCATTTCGAGTTTTTGAGAATGCCCATGGGTTTGAAGAACAGCCCATCCACTTTTCAACGCGTAATGGACAACGTTCTCAGAGACCTACAAAATACTATATGTTTAGTCTATTTGGATGACGTCATCGTCTTCTCTACGTCACTACAGGAACACATGGTCAATTTGGAAAAAGTATTCAATAGGTTACGTGAGTCAAATTTCAAAATTCAGATGGACAAGTCAGAGTTCCTCAAACTTGAGACAGCCTACCTGGGCCATGTCATTAGCAAAGATGGCATTAAACCAAACCCTGATAAAATATCCGTAATAAAGAATTATCCACTTCCGAAAACTCCCACTGAGATTAAAAGATTTTTGGGCCTCCTTGGTTACTATAGGAAAGGACCATGCAAAAGATTGTATGGGCGCTGTCCCAACCCACCAACAGACATGGCACTTGTTTCAATATTATTATGAAGTCTCATAAAAACACAAATAACAATTTTTAGTCCGTAAATATATGGGGTAATTAAAAAAAAAAAAGTTTTTACTTTAAAAAAAGGATGTATTTTTTTTTAAATAACCTTGTTTTAGACATTTTACCATAGACAATTGTTTAACTAAACACTTTAGGTTTGAATAACATGTATCTATCTATACATATAATAAAATTGTAGAAAAGTGTTGTCTGTACAATGGAAATATATAAAAAAAGAGTAGCAGGGGTTGTTATTATATCGATGCCGAACCCGAAATTGTAATTTTTCTTTTTTACTTGTTACTGTTATTTGTTTTGTTGAGTTTTATTTCATAATATTATTATCACTGTTTTTCGTTGGTAATTTTTGTTGTTTTGTTAACATGAGTAAACTCCGAAGAAGATATTGTATTGTATTTTTTACAATTAACTGTACCAAAAAGTGTGTACAAAAATTATTTTTTTGCGCGATACCCCCATGACTTACGGCGATGTCGTCATAATAAAAAATGATCATGATGCCAAGATGAGTTATTTGAAATAAGTTTGAAATCTGTTGGTGGTATGGGACGACTTTTTGCATGGTCCTTTAATGAAACCATATCCCGGTCAACATGACAAAAGATCAAAAGAGAGAATATTTAATTATCGGTTGAGCAGAGCGAGACGTATTGTGGAAAACGTATTCGGCATTATGTCCGGTGTATTTCGCGTACTCAGGAAACCTATTCTGTTAGCTCCAGAAAAGACACAATTGATAACACTGACATGTTGTTACTTGCATAATTTTTTGATAACACAAAAATCGTCTTCACAACTTTATACTTCTGCTGGCTGTTTTGATACTGAGAACCAAATTACTCATTGCACTATCGATGGAAGTTGGCGGCGTGATGCAGGCATGGCAAACTTACTGCCTTTAAGACATGTTGGAAGAAGACCCCCTGGCGATGCGAAAAACATAAGAAAAGAATTTGCACATTATTTCCAAACTGAAATCGGAATGGTGCCATGGCAAGAAACACTGGCGTAAATAGTATAGGTATCTAAGTAATAATATTAGAGGTAAGAAAATAAACATTTAAGACGTACCTACCTGTTCATTTATTTCGTCGTGTGAGTTCAAGCTGACGTTCGGCTCATCCCTTCCATGAAAGAAATTCAAATATGCATAAGCAAACCATTTCGGCTTGTATATATCTAAAATCCCAGAACCTGAAGATTTTGAGTCCGCGATTTTCTTCTTTTCTCTTCGGTATTGAGCCAAAATAATCTTCCATTTTCTCATTACCTCAGTCGAGTCACAATTGAAACTTTGCGCCAACTCTTGAGTGGCGTCGTGTTTTTTGTTTTTATTTTTATAATCACTGTGACTAGAATCCCATAATACAGGATAAGTTTCAATAGCTTGAATAAAATTAATAATTTTATCATTCGTCCAATCCATATTTAGCTTGGTTAATTAACAATGTACGCGCACAAATCAATGTTTTCACTCCGGTAGCGGAAGCAAGACTGAGTTCGCGCACAACAGGTTTGTACACGTCGACGCGAGTCCACTGCCTGCATGTGTGCGCGCACAAAAGTATACAGATGTGCGCGAACATTTCTAGAATGTTCGCGCACAATTTGTCATTGTTTGCTTTAGTGAGTCGACCAGAATAAACATTTGTGTCGCACAATGTGCATTGCAGTGCCGCACAGTTCTGCACACTGGTGGAATCGCATCTTTAGACCAGCAACTCATCATTTGTCTACATTTATTTTCTATGTTTTTATCAATTACATACTCATTTTTTTCTTTTAAAATGTTAGTGTTAACATTCAGATCCATTGGTACATATTTCTTTACAATTTTGCATATCAAATTTTTGTAATACATTTTCCAAATATTCTTTTTGATTTAATTCAGTAATACCTGTATCTAAATCTTGTTTTACATGAATACCTAAGAAGTTTGAAACAAAGCCCAAATCCTTCATTTTAAATTCATTATATTCAGTAATGACTTAAGGTCACATATTTGCTTTTTATTATTACCAAATATTAGTAAATCATCGACATACAATAAAACATATGTACTAGCACTGACTTCACATTTTGTGTACAGACAAGGATTACTTTTTCTATTTTACAAAACCTTGTTTTATAATTACTGAATTAAACTTGTCATTCCAGTACTTTGGTGATTTTTTTAACCCGTACAAAGATTTATTTAACTTAACTATCTTTTTACCACTACAATATGCACCTTCTGGCAATCTATACATATAATAAAACAGTAAAAAAACTGTGTCTGTACATTGAATATATTAAAAAAAAAATAATTGAGGGGGGTTTAGAAACAGTAGAGCACGAATCCAAAAAAAAAATGTTGTCTGTTTGTCTGTTTGTCTGTATGTCTGTTTGTCTGTTTGTCTGTTTGTCTGTTTGTTTGTACACGCTAATCTTCGGAACTACTGGATGGATTGGAATGTTTTTTTTTTGTTGTATAGGTATTAAGTCTGGGCAACATATAGGCTATAATTTATCTCGGAAACTTGAACACCTGATGCAGAACCGGAACAGACCAGCTAAACTATAAGAGATACAAAAATGATACCTTAGCAAAATTTGTTGCACGTGATTAGCATTTTCTGCTGAGAGAATAAATTTGAAGATCTGGAACACCTGATGTGGAACTCCAAGAGCCCAGCTACACTGTAACATATATAGGAATGACGTCTTAGCAAAAGTTGTTTGGTCTGATGGGCATTTCCTGTTGACTTATAAAAATCGAAGATCTGGAACACCTGTTGTGGAACTCCAAGAGCCTAGCTACACCATAACATATATAAGAAAGACGTCTTAGCAAAAGTTGTTCAGCTTGATGAGCACTCTCTGTTGACGTATAAAAATTGAAGATCTGGAACACCTGTTGTGGAACTCTAAGAGCCTAGCTACACCATAACACATATAGGAATAACGTCTTAGCATAAGTTGTTCAATCTGATGAGTACTCTCTGTTGATTTATAAAAATCGAAGATCTGGAACACCTGTTGTGAAACTCCGAGCCTAGCTACACTATAACATATATAGGAATGACGTCTTAGCAAAAGTTGTTCGGTCTGATGGGCATTTCCGGTTGACTTATAACAATCGAAGATCTGGAACACCTGTTGTGGAACTCCAAGAGCCTAGCTACACCATAACACATATAAGAATGACGTCTTAGCGAAAGTTGTTCAGCCTGATGAGCACTCTCTGTTGACGTATAAAAATTGAAGATCTGGAACACTGTTGTGGAACTCCAAGAGCCTAGCTACACCATAACACATATAGGAATAACGTCTTAGCACAAGTTGTTCAATCTGATGAGCACTCTCTGTTGACTTATAAAAATCGAAGATCTGGAACACCTGTTGTGGAACTCCAAGAGCCTAGCTACAACATAACACATATAGGAATGACGTCTTAGACGTCTTTGCTGTTCAATATGATGGGCATTTCCTGTTGACTTATAAAAATCGAAGATCAGAAACATCTGATGTGGAAATCAAAGCTATCACTAATTTTACCGTGTAATTATAAAATAACAAAAACTGGGAGTACCTGCACGCGGTGAAGGCGGTAACAGTTTAGGACTGATTTTCGATGACGATGGTATATCATTGAATATTTGACTACTGGCCAAAACTCCTATTTATTTTTTTATTTTATCGTATGAATATGCCTTCGGGCTTATGTTGTTTGAGTGTTTAATTTCCTTTTCATTTATCTTCGTGACACGGTAGCCTACCCGGTAACGCAGGGGAGCAGTCATTTCAATTTAGATTTTTATTGATCAGATATCTTCACAATAAAACTATGACCATGCCTAGAAAGAGGTCAAATCTTTCCCAATGTTCCAAGAGAGCTAAAAGATTGAGGATCATAAGATCCCAAGAATCTACCGAAGAGCGTCAGGAGAGACTTGATGCTGTTCGAGAACATTAGGCTGCAACTCGCTCCGTGAAAACCTCTTCGGGTCGCGAAACACGCCTGCGTTCTCAGCGTATTCATTAGGTCTCTAGAGACCAGTGAAGAATATGATGCGCGACTGACCGCTGATCGTGAACGTCATGTATTGTCTCGCGAGTCAGAGACGTTCACGGAAAGAGAATTACGCTTGAGTTCCAAGCGTATGTAAGCATCGAATTCTAGGTCTCTAGAGACAAGTGGGGCACGTGATGTGCGACTGACCGCTGATCGTGAACGTTATGTATTGTCTCGCGAGTCGGAGACGTTCACGGATAGAGAATTGTGCTTGAGTTCCAACCGTATCTACGCATTAACTTCTAGGTCTCTAGAGACAAGTGGGGAATATAATAATGCGGTTACCAAAATGAAAACGATGACAAATGGACTGTATGTTTTTGTGGTTGTTGGAATGAAATAAAACTAAAGCTCAGTGTAATAAAAGATTTAAATGGGAAAAATGATAAAAAATAACATAAATGGCGACCCCGTTGTCGCTGGCATAAGCAACAGGGTCCGCGTACGAAGTCGCGGGCAGAAGCTATTTTAAATATACATTTTCATCAATATCTCCATATAGGAAGGCCCCTGTAACATCCATTTGACTAATTGGCAAAGGAGAATGACCAAATTAGTATGGGCACTGGACCAAAAAAAAAATTGCTGCCCCCAGTGTTGACACTTTGTTGGTGGGTTAATACTGTTGGACTAACTATGTGTGCAAATGCGAATCAAATTCCAACCCACAGTTACAGAGTAATTCGACGTTATATAATACTGCAAGAAAACACTTTCATTTGCAACAATTTTTTTTTGTATATTATTTCTGCTTGTTAAAAATGTTGTTATAAGGATTCACTAAATAAATAGATGAATGATGAATTAAAAAAACGACATAGTTATTTAATAATTGTTTATTTTCGAACAATTTATTTTAAATGTTATTCATGACTCACTATTCTGCACAGATGGTAATATAGAATGCGTATTATAAATCATTTTCATCTATTACAATACTGTCTAAAAACTGTGCTGGATGTTCAATATTTTCGTACCGCGCATATGCCAAAAACCATACTATAGACATTACATGAGCACATGTGCCCAAAGTATGTCTGCCACTCTTACACGAACAATAATAATGATTTAAAGCCTCCAACCCAAGGTGGTCTGAGTTTACGGCTTCGGGTATGCCTAGATTGGACTTTACCTCTTAATAGCCAGAAGTTATTACCAGTTATATTATAATTATTTAAAAGATTATTCAAATCATCATTTTCTCTGTACACTTCTATTGTATATACGCCATTACGAGCGTGTTCACTATAATAACTCCTGGCTAGTTTTATTTGGTACGTTCCTAACGCAAACATAACAAGTTCTTTCTCAGACAACCTTGGAAATTCTCTTACATCAGGTAACTCAGCAGACATACTTTGAAACGGAATCCGCCGGCTATTAAGATTATAGTCAATGACATACTGTGCGAGACAGTTTTCAATATTGACTCTATTATTAATTCTCTCCATAAAACCAGAAGCATTAACATTATCAATGATTGGGTCGTGGAAAGCATTTGTGATGGCCGCGGCATTCCTAAAATCGTCCTGCATGTGAGGCAGAGCTCTGTTAAAATAATCTTGCCTGAAAATCTTAAAATCTCTCTTGAAGCGGCCATTTACTACTTCCACGACCCATCGACAAATCGTCACTAATCGAGACTTATTGGCGTCAGCCGTTGTTAATTGAGTTTCGCCCCTTGAAACAGATTTAGGCATATGGGCATCATAGCCACAAGACTACATTTGGTACGGCATCTCGGAAACCTCTATCCAAAATGAGAACATCTCCTTCTTGGAAAAACCAATTAAAAACACTGTTCGTTTCTACAAACATTCTGTTGAACTGTTCGAAACTTCGACCAGTCAGAAAGTAAACTTCATTTGGATCCATGGTTTCTATATTTTCAAAATCCAACCTTCCCTCTTGCGGCATAGTTTTCAAAATCTGCATCATGTCCATGATGTGAGCTTCGTTAAAGTCATGACTTACATTTCTGGCTGACAATAAAATCTCAAAATCATTTAAAAGCAAATGTTCTTCACAAACACGTGCAATAGGTGGTGCGTAGTAGTTAAAATCATTCAACAAACGGATTTTCATGTGCTTTGGTATTCGATGCCTTGTCTCGCCTGTACATCCGAATAAAATGCAAGAGTTTGAAGTATTCGGTGCCCGACTAATATGTGGTAACTGTATAATAGAATGTTGAATATCTTGTTCTTCAACTACTGCTCCACGTTGATCACCAGCATGCGGTACCACAGCTTGATCTGGTTGTACCTCGGCTTGATCTGGTTCTATCACAGGTTGATCTGCTGGCTGTTCAGAAGGGCGTACTGGTGGTTCTTGTTCTTGTTCACTGGACGCACTACGTCTTGGTGGGTACGCCTCGCGTCGCCAGCAAGGCTGACAGATAAACTCGGCGTTGTTAAATTGTATCTGAAACAAATAGTTTCAGATACAATTACACATCACACATACACATCTTTTTAACAAATGTTATTCAGTACATGAATAAACCAATGAATGAATAGCGCCGCTACTGAAGTCCCTTTGACGCGGCGCTCGTGTCTATGTCATTACATTACATTGCATAAAAAAATGTAGTACCACAATTTTCCGCGGGCTTTCTTTCGTGACATGCACTCTATGCATTGTAACATGGTTAAATAAGTCATTATTGCAATCATTTAAGTATTTTATTTAGTTACTCACATGATAAGGAAGAACTCGTTCAGTTATATTGTTTGCAGCGATTGGATATTCTTCAAAAAGCTGCGTAGTTAGTGTTCTTCTTCTGATCGACCGCACTGATCTACCACACACTAGACACACTTGTCCAGCAGATGCACGAAACATCTTTAAAACAGTGTATCCAAATCACAGGGCTTAAAATCGGGTCCAGGTAACGTAATGCAAGGGTCAAATACGTAATCACAGGATATCCACAGAAAATATTCGCACAGTACACAACTATAAGCGAAGAGTGTTACAGAAGGACTGCACAGTTGCAATGCAAAGCGCATACATGTGTGAGCGAGAAGGTGGCTCTATCGCCTTCTCGCTCACACAACTATTGAACAACGTACAAAGAGAAGCAAACTCGCGTGTAAGCTAATTATCTGCGATAAGAAAAGGTCGCCTACCTGTGTAAGAAAGTAAAATATGCAACTTTTTCATAAAATCACATTTTAGGTTATATTTATGTTTCTGTGGGACAGATTTTTTCGGTTCCATAGAATAAAATGTTGCATTTGAACTCTTCTTTCAAATGAGCTATGTGGCAAATCTGGGGGCAGACTTTGACTTTTTTTACCATTTTTTGGTCCAATTTGGTCATTCTCCTTTAACTTTGTTGCTATACAAACAAATAACCTAAAGGTTGATAATTTTGTACTGGTGCATATATATCACATAACTTCATTGTATCACACTGCTCAAAACCTCTCGCCACTAATCTCGCTTTATACTGTACATTATTATTATTAGAGTTTTTGATTTTAAATACCCACTTACTACTTATTATCTTTCCCGTTACAGGCTCTTCACAAATCGTCCAAGTATTGTTTTCGTTTAGGGTTTTCAATTCTCTCTGAACTGCTTCTTGCCATTTATTCGCGTCGTTCCGTTGCATAGCATCTTGGTAAGTCTTTGGTTCATTTCCCTCGACATAGACATGATGACAGTTGTAGAACGAAGTTTGTTTCCTAGTTCGCGTACTCTTTGCACGTGTCGGTACCACTTCATTTTCATCATAGCTTTTTTTTTTTTAAAGCTGGGAAATCATCCAATGACTGCTCCCGCTCTGGGTGGAGCGGAAGGGAGTGTCAGACTCTTACTGACGGAATCTTCATCACTGGAGCATGGTATGTAGACACTATCACATTCGCTAGACACATTTAGGGTTTCTCCTTCCTCTTCAGGCTGTACTTCCTTCTCTTTCTCCATCCTTTTTCCTTTATCTTCAGTCATCTCCTCTCTGTCTCTAGGATGCTCTTGACTAGTGTCATCATTTTTGTTTATAGTATTATCCAGTATGACTAACTGCTCATTCTGTTCTTCACCTTTTTTTAGAAATACAATGTCTCTTTTCACTTCAACACTGTTCTTTTCTGAGAAGAATATCCTGTAGCCCTTGACATCTTCACCGTAGCCGACCATTACACCCTTCTCTCGTTTCGGATCCCATTTTCTCCTCTTCTCTTTTGGAACATGGACATAAACAGGATTTCCAAATATTTTAAGACCCGTTATGTCAAATTGTTTGCCTGTCCACGTTTCATATGGGGTTTTTTCAGTTTCATTGCTCTTACTTGTTCTATTTAGTACATATGCTGCAGTATGAACAGCTTCTGCCCACAGCTTCTTCGGTAGACCTGCTGCACACAGCATTGTACGTGCTGATTCGATTAGAGTTCGATTCTCTCTCTCTGCTTTGCCATTTGTACACAGCACTTTAATACATTTCTTCACTTCACCTTTGTCTTTAACAAAATACACTGACCTGTAGTTTGAGTAGTCATCCTTCATCAGAAATGACGCCCCGCCTGTGCCTCTCTGGAGGAGGGCCCCGCCTCCTGTGTCTCCATCTCCAAAGCGAATTAAGCGTCCAATTTTTATTTTGTGCTGCACTGTTATCAAGCCACAAAATTACGTGCTTTAGGTCTCGGTTTTCTATAAAAAAAGCCCTGAAGCAACTTACAATGTCCTCTTTTTTTCTGCCAGACGTTCCTTCGTGCCATAAAACGGCAAAAGTGTGACCAACTTCGTGTATTTTTTTGTCTCCTAACGGCACAAAACTCTGGTTGAAAACAATAAGCCGCTGGCAGAACATCATGGTTTTGTTATTGTGCGAGAGCCAGTATCAGATACAGCTTTGCAGAAATCCTCAAAGTCGTAATACACGTTCTTTTGTTTTAAGAGATCGTTCCACTCTGTGGTGGAATTCATTAGCAGCCATGAATGTATGACCAACTTCTAAATACCGCAAAATAATACTTTCAAAAATAACTTCGGCAGAGTTTATTTATTTATTTAAACTTTTCGCACACAATAAAGGTACAAAGGCGGACTTAATGCCTTAGGCATTCTCTACCAGTCAACCAAGGGTGGTGAAGAGATTAGATGGCAGGTGCTTTAAATAGTAGGAACATACAATAAAATGTGTACATAAATAGGTTAAAACCTTATAATAACAGTTTATACTATAATACATAACATACATAATTATTTACTATAATAGATAACTATAATATATATATATATCATATATACATACATACATATATATAGATACAAGGAAGACAGGTGGTGAGATAACTCTACGCTATTTGTTATGAAAATAACTCTGCAATTTCCGCTTAAATGCATAACGACTGGTAGCCGTCCTGATATCGAGAGGAAGCGCATTCCAAAGAAGAATAGACTGAATATGAAAGGAGGAATGAACAAAGTCAGAAGTATGAGAAGGACAGAGTAGGAGAAGGTTGTTAGAAGAACGCAGATTCTTAGCATGGGAAGAACAAAGATATTGGAAGTGAGAAATCAAATAAGAAGGAGGAGAGGGAGAGGTTAAGAGGGAGAAAAGAGGCGTCAATGCCCGTAAACTTCTTCTTTGGCGTATGGACATCCATTTGAGCTCAGATCTAAAACTAGACACATGGTCATACTTACGGAGGTTGAATATGAACCGGATGCAATTGTTAAGCAATCTGTCGAGCTTGTCCAGGAAAACCGCATTCAAGTCAAAGTAGCACACGTCACCATAGTCGATGATAGGGAAAATCAAGGTCTGCACAAGCATAGTGTTGGTCTTAGCGGGCAAAAAGTTTCTCAGACGATACAACGATCGCAAAGTACCACTGACCCTTTGACTAACACTAGCGACCTGGCGTTGCCAGCTAAGTGTCGATTCGGTGCAAACCGAGATCTTTCACAGTAGGGGTGAAGGGTATGACGGTACCATTAAAAATAAGAGGTGGAAGAGAGCTAAGCGTCACCCTACCCATCATGCGCGAGCTACCAATTATCGTTCATTCCCATTAGTTCGATTCATTAGTTCGATCGTCGAACTAGTGAGAATTTTTTTTCTCATTTGTTCGACCGTCGAATTAATTAGATTTAAAAATAGTTCTACTACATTTAAATGTTTTACTAATTTCGTAATAAAATAAAAAACGCTCATTTGATTTTTGATTATTTATTATACATATGTATAATAAACTAATGTTTGTTCTTTCTGGTTAAGCTTGTTGAGATAAGCAAGACAGAAAAATATTAGATTACGTTTAATATTTCATTATTACATTATTTTTGATAGGTGAGGAAGCCAGCTTATAATTTATAAGTTTTTCAACTGTTTATTTGATCAAAGATATGCTATAGATGTACAAATAGTACACGAATATATATTTTTTTACGAACCAAGCGTTTTTTATTTTATTACGAAATTAGTAAAACATTTAAATGTAGTAGAACTATCTTTAAATCTAATTAATTCGACGGTCGAACAAATGAGAAAAAAAGTTCTCACTAGTTCGACGGTCGAACAGATGAGAAAAAAAATTCTAACTAGTTCGACGATCGAACTAAGAGCCCGTTCCCACTTGTCGGGTGTCAAAGCCGATTATTTATCGGGTGTCGGCGTCTTTGTTCACATACACGATTAATAATCGGTTGTCGGCCACGGTCGAAGCTAGTGCCAATTTTAATCAGTCTACGCGAAGCGATTTGCACGATGGACGTCGACGAAGCTCTTGTTGTGATGTATTATTATTTAAGAAGAAAACGAGAAAAGACAGCAAAGAAAAGAAAATATTGGGTGCACCCAATCCTGAAAGAAAGATTTAGTTTGGGAACATTTCAGAATTTAATAACAGAATTGAGGAGTGACGAAATTAAGTTTTTCAATTATTTTAGAATGTCGATAACTACATTCAACCATATATTGGCTCAAATATCAGTGAGCATAAACTACCAAAATACAAGATTTAGAGACTGCATTTGTACTGAAGAAAGGTTGGCGATATTTCTAAGGTAATATAATTATACATACCTACCTACCTATTCATTTGTATAAAGGAAGAGATAAAACAGTCACTTTTAGTTCACATAAGTATATTTATTGAAAGAAATAACTTTAATTTTTTAAATAATTTCGTAAACAAATTAGTGTAGTTAGGTAGTTAAATATTACTAAAATCTAATTCCGAATCTTGAGTAATACTTGAATGTTGTGACATAGTAGGTGATGTTGGTTCAACGAGTTGGCGTGTCGAATATCCATATTCACTTGAAGGGAAGATATTCTGGTTTTGTGACGAATATACAGATTGTTGCACGTGATTTCTCGACTGTGAATGCCAACCATAGTTTGATGAGTATAAACGACTTTCACGCTGCTTTTTAATGTTTTGAATCAGTGACAGCACGCCTGATTGAAACTCTAAAGTTTCATTATCGTCAAAAGACGCGATGTTTGGCAAGACACCTTTAAAAAAAGAGAGCATTGGATGTTCGTTACTTCGGTCTGACTGTAGCCTGCTATCTAAAAACTGGCTCATTTTGTCATCGAGGGTTTTGGGCTTTTTGGAAGTGCTTGGTAATAGCAGCTCTGAATTTATATCTGTTGAATTGGCCGCTGATGCTTCTTGCGATGTATCTGTTGGACGCTTCTTGACAGAATCATGAGTGCGATTAGGCTCAGCCACTTTTTGCAAAAAACTCATCTGTTCTTTATATATGGCTTTGAAAGCTTAGCCCCTGCTCCGGATTTTTTGACTTCATTTTTATTTGATCGAGTCCAGGCATCTCGTAGATTCGACCACTTTGTAGATACTAGTTTACCTGCAATTACAATAGGTATAGGTACATATAGAAATGTTAATTATCTTACCAAAGAAGAACGGTAATTTGTGACCCAGACCCGACACGAAAAAGACATATCTCAATTTTTAGTTTATTTTATATGTAGCTAAAATATATACTTTATATATTCGAAATCAATGGCTAACATCTAAATATTGCCATGAGTTCTTCTTCAGGCGATCAACATTTTTTTAGCTACATAATTCGTTATTGTATGTGTCCAATAATAATTTATGGAATTATGCAGGTGATCTGGATAAACTCCTAGTATAACAATCGAGTTTTAGAGATTAAGGTATCATTAAGAAGCTGGCTAGATAGTGAAATATTTTGGTAGCTAGGTACTAAACACACAGAGTTTGAACTTATCAATATTAACTCTATTGCAGTGCCATTTGTGAAACAAAAATAAAACCAATACATATTTGTAAATCAAGTTTTTATTCAATTTCAGTGTTTCTTAAAACATAATCCATACCCAGTGCGGGATGGTCAAAGTGATCCCGATGTCTAGCCCACCCCAAGTAATACACAACACTAATGACGTGTGCGCAACTTCCCAGCGTCCTTTTACCGTGGTAGCACGTGCAGTAATATTCTGTTATTGCATTTATTCCATTTATATTCTCATCAAACATGATGTAAGTATAATACGTTTTTGTCCCAACGTGTCGCGAGTGAATTCTGCACCTGATTAAAACATTGTCGTTTCTGCCTTCTGGCGCCGGGTGTCTATATATTTCCATGTTATAAACACCCGTTGTTTTTAAATGCTCACTGCAGTAAGAACGTGCTAGCCTCGCGTGGTAGGTGCCAATTGAGAATTTTATTATTTCTTCAATTGTTAGCAGAGGAAAATGTTCAGCTTGCGGATCATTTGCAGTCATTCGACGAAACGTCACTCTTTGTCTATTAAGATTATTTGCCTCCACATACTCTGCCAATTGATTGGGACGCCGTATATTTCGATTAATTATTTCAATGAAATCTTCTGTGTACGGACTGTCTAAGTACGGATCTTGAAAATAATTAATTAACGATGCCGCAATTTTAAAATCTTCAAATACGTGTGGCACATTTTTGTTGAATACTCTGTTTCTGAACAGCCTGAAGTCGCGCTTGAATCTACCGTTTATAGTTTCAACGACCCATCGGACCATTGTAATAAGTCTAGATTTATTAGCTTGATCTGTGCTTAATTGCGTGTCTTGTCTTCGTTTGCTTGGTGGCATACAAGCATCATAGCCATATGTTTCAATTAAAGGAATTGAGTCCCGAAATCCCCTGTCCAAAATAAAAACGTCTCCTTGATGAAAAAAATAATGGAACGGTCCATCTTCAATGGGCTCATCATGGTTTTCCAGTACCATTTTCATTATGTCAGCGTCCGTTGTACGTGCGGAGTATGGACCTGTTACATCCAAAATATAACCATCTGCACACACGATCATAAATGGTTTTATTAGATTTTTGTATTTATGCAGGCTGTACGTGCAGCGTTGAAATAAGAAATTGGAACTTTTTTCGATGAAGATATAAGTTCCATCGCATATCGTTATAGCTTTTGGTGACACTTCGTTACCAAAAAAAACATTGGGTACCACACGGTTGTGTGCTATCACTTCGTCTCTAGTAATATGGTCTAAGCCAAGGTGCAACGGACCAAAGTCAGTAGTGAGACACTGTCTTACTTTGCGTATTTTTCTTCCAACAGTTCGCTCGGATATATTGAAAAGCGAAGTAATTCTATTATTTGGCTCGCCAGTTCGAATTTTGCACAAATAAATAGCTAAGTCTTTTCGTGGAGTATCTGATTGATATAGACTTGGAATTTGATTCAGCAATTCGTTGAATGTGGCTCTGTTTCTTCCAGTCCAAAAGCTTAACTCCTCATCAGCAACGTCATCCACATTGAACGTTGACCTTTGTTCTAAAGCTTGTGTATACATATTGATGATGTCGCCAATGTGCTCCGCATTCAAGTCAGTCAGTTGACTTGTTACATTTTGAGGAATCTCTTCTAACGCCATGTGTAGTAAATGCCGTTGGCAAATACGGGCAAGATTTGCTAAATAAAACTGGTAATAGCTAAGAAGTTGTACCTTCAACGAATTAGGCACTTGGCGAAGAGTAGAGTTGTTACAGTTGTCGATTAAGCATCGGCGGGCCGTATTTGCAGCGCGTCTAACTCCTTGCACATTTACAACAGCAGCAGGTGCGGCAGGAGCAGGTGACGCTTGTCGGTCTTCATTAATTGCAGAATCGATTCTATGCCGACATGCGTGGCAAATCGACCGAGATCCATCAAAAGCTATCTGCAACAAATACGTAAATACAAAACATTAAAACGTACTCAAAAAAATACTTAAATTATGCTGCTACTCGTATGATAAATCAGATTGTGAAATCAGACGAAGTCTTATTTTGTAGGACTAAGCCTTTATTTATGTATTTTTTTAACTTAAAGAATGAAAAATCAGGCGGCAGCGGACAATCACAATACAAAAGGCCTAGTCACCGAATATCGTTCGGGTTAAAATAAAAGGCATAGAGACGTAGAGTTCTGGGCAACACGTGCCGTTTTCTGTTTATGTTAACCAATATGTCAATATTTTATCAATTCGAGACGTTTTTGTATTGCAAACGAGGCTTAACTACAAAGATCAAAAATAAAATACTTACTTCACCAACCACGGTGCGTAATACAAATAGTTGTTCTACGAAATCTCTTCGAGTTTCAAGTAACCGTTCACTGAGAACATATCGACGACGACGACGTAGTGTACGTTCACACACAGCACAATTATCGTCAGCCATATCAACGAACCACTCACAAAGCAAATAATCAAGTCCGGTAAAATAAGAGCCAAATATCGTCGTAAAACAGATTCTTAAAAATAAAAACGCACAGATCTCAACACAGAAAGCCAAGGACTGCGCACGTGCTTTGTTTGTTCGCTACTTAGTTACCGGTGAACCCTCCCCTCTCCGCCCCGCGCCATTTTTGTTCTAATGAAAGAGTGAGATAGCATGTTTGGTTACTGTTACCGGGTTACCTGAGACGCAGCAGGTATTGAAAGGAGATTATAATAATAATACAACTTAAAATAAAGGCACTAAATAAAACTCCCGTATAAAGTGTTCCACTAGGAATATTTTAGCTCTAATGGAGCTAAAAGGCTGATGTATCCATTTTTTGTGTTTTTATCTAAATTGTAAATTCATTCGTCATTATAAATATAGTATAGGTAATTACTATTTGTTAAAAAAATAAAATATTTTGTCTGAACAGAATCAATTATTGGCAACATATTATAGATGTTAGCCACTGATATTCAGAATAGTGATCATTTATTTCTGTTATATTTAAGATAACAAAATAAATGAGATACGTTTCTTTTGTGTCGGGCTTGGGTAAATTTTCTATGGGCCGTGACCGTTCTTCTTTATTATTTTACAGATATTGCGCATCGGGTTGTTCCTTCAGAGAATTGCACTACAGTTACAGAGTTGGTGTGTCAACTATTAGTAAAATCTGCAAAGAAATTAGTTCCACTATCTGGGATGTATTAAGAGACGAGTTCATGAAAATTCCTGATAATGAGAGTAAATGGTTGGAAATTGCAAAAAGTTTTGATATGAAAGCCAACTTTCCGCACTGTCTTGAAGCAGTTGATGGTAAGCACATAAGAGTGGTGAAACCAAATAATAGTGGCTCGACGTATTTTAATTACAAAGATTATTTTTCATTTGTTTTACTAGCCGTTGTTGATTCAGAATATCGTATTATTTTTATAAGTGTTGGCTCGTATGGAAAAGAATGCGATTCTTCAATATTCAAGGAGTCGACCATGTGGAAGAAACTGAATGATGGCAGTTTAAATGTATACCAAAACCAAGGCCTCTACATGCAACACTTCAAAATGATATGCCTTATGTTCTCGTGGGCGATGAGGCTTTCCCTCTGTCAACAAATTTGTTAAGACCTTTTGGAGGCACTCATTTGGACTACAAGAAAAAAATATTTAACTATCGTTTAAGTCGGGCAAGAAGGTACGTTGAATGCGCATTCGGCATTTTAGCCAATAAATGGAGAATATTACATCGACCACTAGATGTCCACCCAGACACGGCTATCGAAATTGTAAAAGCGTGTACAGTATTACACAATTTTGTAAGAGAAAAGGACGGTCTGAACTTTGAAGATATTCACTATGCGGCAGAAAATCCGATGCAAGAACATGTACAACTGCAAAACTGTAATCCACGTGGTGGTCCTATTGCCAATGATATACGGTCTGAATTTGCAAACTACTTCGTTTCAACAATAGGCTCAGTGCCTTGGCAACCAGAAGCGCATGTTTAGTATTTATATTTAGAATTTTACGTATATAGTACCTACCTATATTATTAAATAAATAATTTCAAACACTTACCACATGATTGTCTTTCTTTTTCGTCCAAATTGTCAAACTCAGGTATGAGTACGCAGCAAACTTCCCGCCAAGCAGCTATTTTCAGATGCTTATCTCTATAATCATTTAGAGTTTTGTCCCAAAGGACACCTCTTTCCTGAACTAGCGTGATCAATTGTTCGGGGTCGATATTTCTTTCCATTACTACCTACGAATCACCAAACGTGCGTACAATAAAAACACAACAACTCTGCTTGCGCGCCGCGAAGTGTTTGTGTGCGCGATCGCAGCGACGACGTACGCACGAACGGAATGAGGGGAAGCGGGGAGAGGGTTATCGGCCCCGACATCCGACAAATTAGGCCACGAAGAGTGTGAGCAATGTGAAAAATTTACAATTCATAACCCTGATATTTTAACATACCTTTTTTTGGCTGGGAAATCATCCAATGACTGCTCCCGCTCTGGGTGGAGCGGAAGGGAGTGTCAGACTCTTACTGACTAAAACCCATCCATGTTCCTTCCGTAGCCCTTTATGTTCCGGGGTAGCGGTAACCCTTTCGGACAATCCCGCTTAAATTACCCTAACTCAGAAATTAGGCACAGGGGTTGTCAAGCATGTAAAAGTTATGAAGAACATCACGAAAAGTATATTTTGCTTGCCGCCTCGCCCGAGATCGTGCGGTACCCCCGGATTAGCCGAATGGCTACCACCTTTTGGGGCGCGTTCAATTAGTGTGCGGCTCGTCGCCGCAATGAACGCGCCCACACCGGGGCCCCGTATAGGGGCATGGACCGCACGAATTATCTATTTTCCTTGGATTTGTCAACTGTCGAGGTCTCTAGCTAACCACATATTGCAATACAACTCATTAAAAACGTTGTAATGAGTAGATTATGTCAATAATAAATGAATAAAAAAAACAACCAAAAAGAATAGAATACATAACAAAAATTATTTTATGAAGCTAATTCTGGAGAAAGAATGTTGGATACCACTATTTTGCAAAGTATTTTTAAACAAATTAAGTTTCAAACAATGTTAACTACGATTTTCAATAATCTCTGTTAGTTTTTTGCAACCCTCTGGAATATTTTCTGCGGGTAAAAGTGGTAAAATATGTAGCTTTTTTTCTTATAATCTGTCTTGTTTCTTTTCTTTTAGTCTTTAATTCTTTCGCCTTCTTCCAGATAGCTTTTTGATAGTGAAAATAACACCCGGTTATTTGCGCATCAGGGTACACGGTTTTTACCGCGTTCATTATACCCAATTCATAGTCACATTTAAAGTTGGTAATATTTATTTTCAATACACTTTTCATTATGTTGAAAAGCCTTATATAGGCTATATCTCTTGATTTTTATTTGGAAGTAATGCATACACTACACGTACAAATGTGCTTTTTGAATCAGAACATAAATCCACATGAAAGGTAAAAAGCTGGTAGAACGGCTTGGGTACAGATTTAAAAGTGTCATCTGCAAAATATCAATTTTTTTTTGGAAATATTTGATGCGCTTAAACCAATATTTTGTCGCTTTTTCCATCATCTGCCACTAGAAAATCATCGCTTAAAGCTTCAGGTATGGACACTTGAGCCAAATCTTGAAAAATAAGATGATCTGCATGTAAAAAAATTTTTCTCGCTAGGTACAACAATCTTTTTTTTGTTAAATTTTAAATTTGTACATACAAATTCCTTGAGCGTACACATTTCTAAATATACAGCATTTTTATCCTGACAAGCATGTTGGGACTGCCTCATGATTGGGTTTTCAGTTTTATTCAAAGTAACAGATGCATTCCCTTTTGGTTGTACAACGCCACAAAAAACTTTTATCTTGGTTAACTTTTTTAGTTTTATTGTATCATGTGTACATATATCTATTGTGCAACAGAGCGTCGTTACCTCTTTGATTTTTTACAAACACAAGTTCTTCCATCTTTTTGAATAATTAACAACAATAATTGAGACAATTTATTTAAGGTTCAAGATTGGCTTCAGGATCAGGACTACGATCGAACAGAAGAACTACTCCATCTCCGGTAGTAGTTGTACAATTTGATACATAAATAATTACACAAGAACATTTAAACATATACAAACTCATTTTTACACACACTCTTGCGCACTATCACACCGACTCACAGACACGCTCACTCTCACATACACACCTTCACGCCCACACACACAACTACACACACACTCATACAACCGTCTGTTTAATAAATTCTTTACTTTTATTTTAATTTTAATTTAATTTTAGTAAAACCCGTGTTTTTTTTTTGCCAAAATTTTGAATGTGATGTAACACACTTTTAGTAAAGGTTTTTTTGTATCATAGCGACAGCAGAACACTGACTCCCAAGTCACAGGATCTCCTAGTTTGGGAGTCAGGGTTTACTCTTTTTGTGTAACCTTTTTTCACTGTAATTCTTTCGACCTACTTTTAAGCATTGCTGAAGGTTTTTTGGTATAAATAAAGATTTATTATTATTATTATTATTAATTCACCGTTTTACGATCGATCAAAAAATGAAATTATATTATATTATTATTACCTACATTTTCGATAACATAAATTACTTAGTACCCACCACAGTACCCACATTTTAATCCTAGTCAAGAATGTAATTTTTATTTTTTAATAATGCATTAATAATGACAATTATTACTCTCGTGTATCTAAAACTAATAATTATTAAATACAATGATTTCCTGGTGCATATACTTTATTATCTATAACTTATTTTTATTGTGGACGTATAAGATGGATGGCAGGGCAGTATTGTGCCTTTACTAGAAAATCGGGTAGGAAATAACAGATGGCGCTACGTGTACTACGCGCCTTCATATTGATATGTGTATGTTATAAATAAATAAATGTTAATTTCAAACCAGACTAAAGTAATTACAAGAAGTAATACTTATAGTATTGTATACTTACCAACATTGGTTCAATTAATGTTGATTTATTCTTAAAATAATGTAATTGATCTCTTATGAATGAATAAACATGTTTATATGTATAAAGACAGTACTTATATCAATAAACATTCCCAAATTTTGAGAAGTAGCCTTAATGAGTAATAACCCTAATGTGAAGTAGCCAAAGTGCGAAGTAGCTCAAGTGAGAAGTAGCCCTAAACAGAAGTAGCCCAAAATGAGACGTGGCCATAATAAAAAGTAGTCCATTAGTAAGTCGCTTGCCAAAATGAGAATTAGGCCTAATGCGCCTAAAGCGCCCTGACAAGCTTCTCGACACACAATAGATAGCCGTCACGAGACGCACCGAGCGCGCTGGCGGCCAGGCCCCGACGCGGCGTCGGCGGCGGCGCATAGCGCCAACATTAACAGGACTTTGGTCACATACCGTGTTAAAGACGATAAGGCTGATTTTAGTCTCACGCTCACCGTCAGCGCTCATAGCTCAGCGCGTAGTTTGTCAGCGCTGAGGCTCAGCGTGGCTCGTTTTAGTATCGTACTGACCGCCATACTGTACAGACGACGACCAAAATGCGGAGTGTGTTAATTATTGCTGCTTTGTACTATCCCAAAAAAATAAAAACCGGCGACGACGAAGACTCCATGTTCATCCATTGATTGAGCAGAGAGCCGTTGCAGGAGAATTTGTCTTGTTATATGGCACTTTGAGGGCTGACGAAAGTAAATTCTTTAATTACTTTCGAATGTCAACTAGAACTTTTGACGAATTACTGGCAAAGATACAGGATAAACTGGTCCATTGCAGCTTACGAATCGTGCCTATACCACTGATTGAACGACTAATGGTGACTTTAAGGTAAGAAAAAAATATATTTACTCATTTTATCATTATATTTATTCATGGTAAATTGTAGGTAACAAAACAACATATTTATTATTATAATGTTTCATATTATAGGAAAGACAAAAAAAAAACAAATTACATATTATTAGTAATTAAACATAATATAATTATTCATCAGTACGTCTAGCTGTTTGATAACCAGAGTTACCTGGATTTGCATCATTGGTTTCGTACCCTGAGTAACCTGGAGTCTGATAATTGTATGATGATGCATACGTGTCGAATGTAGATCTTGCGTCATTAGAGTAAGAGCTATTTGAGCTATTTGGTCTGTTCCAATTTCGAATATTCGTGGCTTCGCGCAGCACTCTCGATCTAAACTCCAGCTTTTGTCCTACATCAAAACTTTTTAAGATTGGACCTTAAGAAGCGAAAAAAGCCAGGTCGTCTGCGGCAAGATCTGGTGTTTGATTACTTAATAAAGTTAATAATTCTTTTTCAAAAGGAGAACTTCTTTTTCTCTTTTCCAGCCAAGGTTTTTGTGATGATGGTGAATCAACACCACGGTCATTCTGCTCACCCTGCTGAGTGTTTGAAAAAACTTGCTGCGTGAATATATCTTGAGAGTGTTCTGAAGATACCATACTATCCAATGTGTTATCTATATTTGCTAAGGGTGAGGGAAGGGAAGGGGAGGGTATGGTTTCATTGAGTGATTCATCAACTTCATTCTCAACTGTTGGAGCTTAATTCGTCATAATAAATGTACTTTTTGTATTTTGGTGCAGCACTTCCAGAAGGCGTTTTTTTCATTGCGTTCTTTGTTCTAAAAAACGCATCACGGGCTGTTTTCCATCTTTGTTGGACTAGTTTGCCTGAAGTAATAAAACCTTTTTATTTTCAGATTTCTTGCTACGGGTCGAACATATACGGATTTGCAGTATTCATTTAGGATGGGAATCGCAACAATCAGTAAGATCGTGGACGAAGTGTGTAAAGTAACATGGAACACGCTACACAATGAATGCATACCATCAAATACACCTGATATGTGGCTAAATATTGCTAACGGTTTTCTACAAAAGACCAACTTTCCAAATTGTATTGGAGCTATTGATGGCAAGCACATCCGAATCGTAAATCCAACCGGTGGTGGATCAATATTCTACAACTATAAAAATTTTTACTCCATTGTTCTGCTGGCTATGTGCGATGCAGATTATTGTTTTACATATGTAAACATTGGAACATATGGGAAAAGCTCGGACTCGACTATATTTCAAAACAGTACACTCTACAGGAGCCTTGAACAAAACACTTTAAATATTCCTAGACCGAAGCCATTGCCTGGAACAAATACTCCAGTTGAACATGTAATTGTGGATGATGGTGCTTTTGGCATATCCAATAAAATTCTAAAGCCATATGCACGATCCAATATGACCCACAAGAAAAAAATATTTAATTATAGACTGAGCCGTAGTAGACGATACATAGAATCTACATTTGGTATAATGTCAAACAAGTTCAGAGTGTTTCATACACCTATTAATGTGAGTTTTGATGTTACAAAGAATATAGTTAAAGCATGCTGCGTATTGCATAACTTTATAAGACTTCGCGATGGTTATCGTATAGAAGACACACTTACAATTGAGGGTATGGTAGACCTGCCAGCTGTACCTACAAACAGGTCTGGACACGCTCTGCGAGAACATTTTGCTGAGTACTTTGTTAGCCCTATTGGAAGCGTGCCCTGGCAAGATTCGTGTATATTTTAACTTGAAAAGGCTTTATCCTGTAGTAGTGTAGGTATTTAGATAATAAAATAAGAAAGTAAACAAACCAAGTTGTTGTTTTTCTTCTCCTGAAATATTTTCGAACAATGTGTCCGCAATATCCTCCCAGGCTTTGTTTCTTGCATCTTTATTTTTGTAGAGTGGATCGGATGCATTCCACAATTTCTTCCTCAGGCGTACCTCATCGATAACTCGACTTGTATCCACTTCGCGATTCGCCATGACTGTACGCGCTGACGACGTCCGCTCCGCTCCAAAGACTACAATATGTATAGGGACATAGACAGGCAACTTGGCGTATTTATTAATGCTTCACGATAAGCGCCATCTAGTTCATAGTTAGTTAGATAAAGCTATTACACCTATACACACAGACATATCTGCATATCTGCGTGTGTAGGTGTATTAGTTCTACCTATAAATGTACCTATGCAGCTATTGCCTGTATAGCTATCGTAAAACAGGGTGTATCGGGACGAAACTTTAAAATGGATTTTAACATTGAAATAATATAATTTATTGGCAAAAAGGTCTCTAATGTGTAAACCAGTGCACATGCAAAATAACCAAAACTTTAAAATTGCAAAAATGCGCAGGAGCAAGTACACAACCAGCTAACCGACATTTGCATTTAAAGTGTTGCTATAATGCAAAGAGAATCTGCATGTTTATAAAATTCATTTACGTAGTAATATTTTTCAACACTGCGGTTTCATATCTCTAAATGCTGGAAAACATACATTATACCTACTTTGTAATATTCATTAGAATATCAACCATTTACAATTTCATAATCACACTTTGTGGGGACTTTTTTTCCACCATTGTGTTTTATGTATTCAATATAGCAACACCGACCTTTATTTTACTCTAACTATGAACTAGATGGCGCTGTTTTAAAGAAAAAACATGAATATTTCTATAGTTCGCAGTTGCCATAGCATGCTCCGCTCGATGCTAGAACGCTCACTGAAAGCAGAGGCGCTCGGGCGATCGTCAGCGCCGACAGCTACGCGGGGCCGACGCGCGACGCGTACGGCCGCGTAGCTATCAGCGCTGACCACTGTGCGCGCTGATAGGTACGCATCATTTAAAAACGCTTCCTAGAAGTCCATATATCTCGGCCATCAGCGCTGACGGTGCGCGTGCCGTCGGCGTAAAACTAAAACCAGCCTAAGGCTATGTTCAAATGCGTGTTGAACCACGGATTTTATTAAAACTTCCAATTCATTTTTTTTAAATCCGTTTGTGAAATAGTATGTAATTGGTTGTTTAAAATTATTTTTCACACCCTTCACCATAAAAACAAGTGCGTGGTCAGCAAATGAGGTCTTTTGATTTGATGCAAACCCTTCCAGTTCATCCTTATATGCATTATAAAAAAATTGTGGCGTAATTGACATTTCGTCGAACATGAGGCAGAGTCGATCTGGCACATCCATTTCTGCTACAACTTTTTTTATCTTTTCAGGATGATGGAATTTATACCCGGTACTTTTATTTAAACATATAATCTAACACTAAAATAATCATATTTACATTTAAAAGCTAAATATTAATAATAATATGTACAGAAATAATCTGTATATACTCAAAGAGCATCAAAAAATTCGTCTACATCGCTATCAACAGGACAAGTTCCCAAAAGGCTGGCAGCATTGCCGCGTTGTATGGCAATGCTGATTCTTACCCGGTACTAGTTTAATTTGGCTGAGCAATCGCTTCATGGCTTTTGCTGATGGCAACGCAAAATATTTGCATAACAGCCTGTAGCACTTGGGACTCTTTTTGAATAGCGACAAGGACATCACTTTTTCTTCAATCGAAAACCTCCCTTTGGATTTCTTTTTAGACTAGTTCATGTGAACAAACAGTTTTGCTGGTTTTGCCATATTCTTTGTGACTTGTTGAAATGCAAATTTGACATGTTCTCAAACTGAATAGAATGACGTCTTCTTCTGTCAATTGTGGAAATGGTATTGATGTACTCGTCATTGTAGGTGTTTGCAGATAGGTGGTCAGCCGTTGTGATGAGGATGTTAGTTTGGATGGAAAGACTTGATGACGATGAACTGAGATTTAATGTTGATAAATTAGGTACAATGGTTTTCGTAAAATGGTAGTAGTAGTAGTCCGGTCGCGGGTACACGGGTTTATATAGTCGAAAAGGTGAGGGAGGAGGGCCCGGTGCCCCCCGCCGCGCGTGGTTCCACGTCGCTGTTGCTCGTAGCGTCGTCGTGGTTGCCCGTGGTGTCCGATGGGTGGCGCCTCATATTCGTAAACATGCCCCCGGCCTTGGAAGCACCCGGTTCCAACGAAGCAGATTTCGCGATGCTGTCTTCATCAGGGAGCGGGAGTGGGCATATCTTCGAGTACGAACGCTTGATTGTGCCCGTCGCTGTTCTTATGCTTGCAACGCGAGCTATGCCATCTTTGCCCGGGAATGTCTGAAGAACTCGTCCAAGGCGCCATTTGAGAGGAGGTAGGTTGTCTTCCTTCACGAGCACGAGTGTGTCGGGGGTGAGAGTGTCCTGGTTGGTCTGCCATTTGTTTCTTTTCTGGAGTTCAGAAACATATTCCTTAGACCATCTGCTCCAGAAGTTCTGACGCATCTGCTCCACACGATCATGTCGACGAAGGCGCTGCGTAGCCGCTGTGGTCAAGTCTTGGCTGTCGGGTGCAGTGAGCGGTCGGCCAATCAGGAAATGAGCGGGAGTCAGGGGAAGAAAGTCACAGGGATCAGAGGACAAAGGGAACATGGGACGGGAGTTGAGGACAGCCTCGATTTGTGCCAACACAGTACTTAATTCCTCGTAAGTCAGATGTGCATTTCCTACTACGCGAGTTAAGTGGAATTTACAAGACTTGACACCTGCCTCCCACAGACCACCAAAATGAGGCGAATATGGCGGAATGAAAGTGAATTTAATTAAGTTATTCGCAGCATAAACCTGGATATCACTATCTTTATCTACTAGAAATTTAGCGAATTCCTTTAGGGCGCCTACAAATGTTGTACCGTTATCAGAATAGATCTGCCGAGGTTTACCTCGTCTGGAAATAAAGCGCTTTAGTGCCAATAAGTATGCTTCAGTCGTGAGATTTGTGACCAACTCTAAGTGTACCGCACGCGTTGTAAAACACACGAACAAACATATGTAGCATTTAGTTAACTTTGCCCCCCTTCCGGAACGATTCAACATGAACAATGGTCCCGCATAGTCGACCCCGCAGTTCATGAATGGATACCCAGGTATCAATCTTTCGTTTGGTAAATTACCCATCAGAATATTAAAAGGTTTGGCTTTCATACGAATACATTTCAAACAGGTATGCACTATTTGTTTTGCTAAGTTCCGCCCTCTGAGTGGCCACCAAGCTTCTCGTATCGTAGCGAGTAATAATTGGGCCCGGCATGTAATAATTCTCTGTGTTTATATTCGAATAAAAGACGCGTGAATCTATGTCGACTGCATAACAACATAGGATGCTTTTTGTCAAATGAGAATGATTCGGAATTTTCTAGTCTACCTCCTACTCTGATTATATTGTGCTCGTCTAAAAATATGTTTAAGTTAGAAATATTACGAGGACAGTTTAAAGTTTGTTTACTAATTAAGCTATCGCAAATAGTTGGAAAAGACTCTTGCTGTGCAATACGCGTTAATGTTCTTGTTGCCGTGTTTAATTCATCAACCGACAAGTGGTCGATAAGGCGCTGTGATTTTATTTTATGTTGACAATTATTCACAAATCGAATTATGTAGGCCATCGCACGTAGCATACGATTAAAATTGGAAAACCTTTCGAGAGGGAACCAACTCGGCGTCGTTTGATTTACTAATGAGATTTTTGTGGGTTTTAATTCTGGTAATTCATCGTAATTAATATTTGGATTGCTACTATGATTACCTTCCATTCCACGAACGTATAAAAATGAAGGTCCGCGCCACCACAGATCGGAAGTATTTAACACATCCAATTGCACTCCGCGCGATAATAAGTCAGCTGGGTTTTGTTTACCACTAACGTGAAGCCACGCCTTATCACCCGTTAGTTCGTTCACTTCCACAACACGGTTTTGCACGAATGGTTTTAATTGACTTGGTGGCATTCTAAGCCATCCTAGTACCACGGTAGAATCTGACCAGAAATATATATTATTAAAATTTAATCGTAACGAACTAATTATCTTTTTGTAAAGTCTCGCGCCTACTAACGCGCCGCACAATTCTAAGCGCGGAATGGAAACCGGTTTTACCGGTGCCACTTTGCTCTTCGCACATAGCAAACGCACGGTTATCATGTTATCTGTATAGCTACGTATGTACGCACACGCCCCGAATGCGTCCTTCGAAGAATCACAAAAGATGTGTAATTCGACTGTGTGTGCGTTATCTCCTATTACATAACGAGGTATGCGTAAATGTTGTAAATATTGAAGTTTGTCAACAAAATTTTGCCAATCCGCTAAAATTGGCTTAGGAAGGGGGTCATCCCAACTTATCTTGGCTAACCATAGTTTTTGAAGTATCATCTTGGCAATAACTATCATCGGGGTGAGTAGACCTAAGGGGTCGTATATTTGCGCGATGGTCGAAAGAATGCTACGCTTACTATTTAAAGTATGCTCATGTTGAGTGTTAAAGTGCAGTTCGTCCGAAGAATTTAACCACCCCAACCCCAACGTTTTGGTGTGACACGAGTCTCCTAACGATAATTCTTTGAACGTAGATTCAAGTTGGGTTTGCAAAGGTTTTGCATTAAAGATCCACTTTCTCAAAGGAAAACAAGCCGATTCTAGAACTTTAGAAACACCATTACATGTCTCTAGTAATTTTTGATAATCCTGATTTCCCGTTATCAGATCGTCTACGTAAAAGTCGTCACTAATTACTTGTGCAATGACGTCATCATCGCATTCCAACGCGAGTTGTTTAAGGCACCGAATACTTAAGTAAGGTGCGGATGCCGTTCCATAGGTGACCGTGTTTAGTTGATATATACCAAGGGGTTCAGACGGCTTCTCCCTCCAAAGAATCAATTGTAATGGTCTTTGATCTGGCTGAACTAATATCTGACGATACATTTTTTCGATGTCGGCACATGCGACATATTTAAATTGCCGGAACCGTAATAGAATAGCGAATATGTCATTTTGTAAAGTCGGTCCAATGAATTGTATGTCATTTAAAGACTTGCCTGACGTAGACTTGGCACTCGCGTCGAATACTACTCTAAGCTTTGTGGTTGTGCTATGTTCCCTGAAGACACCGTGATGAGGCAAGAAATAGTAAGGCGGCGAATATTCAGTTATACGGCTCATATGTCCTAAACTTAAATATTCTTTCATAAAGTTGCAATACATTTGCCTATAACTCGGTGCGCTTCGGATTAGTTTGCGCTCGAGTGCCAAGAACCGGTTCTCTGCCATTGAAAACGTATCGCGTAGCTCATCAGCTGATTCCCTTAGCGGAATACGCACCGAAAAACGACCTTTATCGTCACGCAAAGTGGTGTCTTTAAATAAATTTTCGCATGCGATTTCTTCTTTCGTCAAATTTGGTTTATTACAGGTGACTTCTTCGAGTTCCCAAAAACGTTTAAGTTCTGCTTCCAATGCTTGTGTGAAATTACATTGTGTACGAGTATTATTTAAACTATGTTTTATTTGTTTTTGAACTGATCCTGATATAACCCAGCCGAGCTTTGTGTTTTGCAAATAAGGACCTTTAGGCAAGCGTATTAGACCTTCATTTAACAGATCCCAAAACTTGTCGGCACCAATTAATAAATTAATTTCATTACTTAAATGAAAGTCAGGGTCCGCAAGTTGTATGTTTTTAGGAATTTCGATGTTATGATCGATGCCTAGTGATGGCCATTGTGCTGTTATTTGAGACAAAACTAAGCAATTAATGTGTGTATTGTATGAGCTTGCTTTGGATCGTATTTTTATTTCACATAATTGTGTGGATTGCGTCACGGAGTTGCCTACTCCAATGACTTGTATAGTGGACTGTATCGTTGGAATGTTGAGGGTTTTACAAAGCTTTTCGGATATAAAACAATGCTGGCTCCCGTTATCAAGAAGAGCGCGAGTTGTGTGATATTTATTTTCTGCATCCGCAATCTCCACTAATGCTGTCGATAATAATACTTGATCATAAAAATAGCGCGTATCAAGAGTACCGACTTTATAAGGCGTGTGAGTCGTGTGAGATGCGGTGGTCGTAGGATTTGTGTGTGTGATTTCCGTTGTGGACTCTGGCGGAGCCACTATCTGTGCTGTGTGTGAAACAGTGGACGATTCGTTAGCGTCAACGAATTCACTGTGTATTATAGTATTGTGCTTTTTGTTACAATGCTTGCACGGCCCGAACCAACACTCAGCTATTGCGTGTCCGGTACGTAAACAGTTACGGCAAAGATTTTTTTCGTCGATGAACCTTAATTTATCTTTGGATGATAAAAGAAGGAATGCATCGCACGAATAAATAGGATGATTTGAACTGCACAAATTGCACTTGTAACGTGGCGACTTTGTGTGATTAGCAGATTTCTTTCCGTCTTTCTGAGTAGAAACATGACTATGTGTTTTTACAGACGGTGTATTTTTAGTGTGATTGTTTTGACTACTATCTATTGATTTACTATGAGAGGGCTTAACCGTTTCTAGAAAATCCGCGCGATCCTTAAGAAAGGTCATTAGGTCAGACAACGAAGTTTTTTTATTGGATGACGAGTTTATGAGGGTACTTCTGTAAAGTTCCCATTCGCGCTCGGTTGACGAATCTAGCTTTGTGACGAGAATATAGATTATTAACGTATCCCATTTGTCGGTAGGTTCGTCTAAAGTTTTTAATGCACGAAGATTACGTGAAATAGCATCCATTAGTTTGCGTATTTGAGAAGCTGATTCTTTATTTATTGCCTGGGCAGTGAATAACGCCTTAACATGATTATGAATTAGCAAACGGTTGTTATTGTATCTATTCTCCAACAAATCCCAAGCAACAATATAATTTTGTGCGGAAAATTCCAGCGCTTTAATGACTTGTAGTGCATTACCTGATAGAACTGAACGCAAATAGTGAAACTTCTGAATATTGTCTAGGGTATTACTATTGTGAACGATTGATAAAAACGTATCTCTGAACTCAAGCCATTGATCGTAAGAACCATCGAAGTTCGGCAAAGTAATTGTGGGTAATTTGATACCGTGTGTGTGTGATTTACAATTGTTATCATCGCTTTGAACTACCGAGTTTTCTTTTAAAATACACTTAGACTTGGCCACAATAGCATAATATTGATTTTCGAAAGATTCTCTTTCTTGCAATTCTTTATCTATCTGACTACCCGCGACGTACAAATCTATTTCATCTTGAGTGCTACAAAACTGATCAAACAACTCTTCTATCTTTTTCAAGCGCTCCTGTAATTCCGTTTTTTGAATTTCTGTTGGATTAGAAGCTTCTAGTGTTTGAACAAATTTTGAAAACAACGTTAATTTGCCTTTCAAGAAACCGCGTTTTTTTACTAAATCCCGAATAATATCATCAATACTTTCTGTGTCTACGATGGAATGCCTCTTTTTCGTCATCTTGGTGATTGCGAGGGACAAAATCAAGTAGCTATCTAAAATTTAACTCACTCGTCACAAGACAAAGAAATCGAGGAACAAGACAATGTTAGCACAAACTCAGCATAAAATGGAAATAGGAAGGAAAAGATTGATTGACCTGACCGTTAACTGCAGATGGTGATCTTCTCGAATCTTCTTCGGTACTCGTGCGTGATTCGTAGAACTCGCAGACTCGCAGATCCAGCTCGACGGACCAGAGTGTTTGCAGATAGGTGGTCAGCCGTTGTGATGAGGATGTTAGTTTGGATGGAAAGACTTGATGACGATGAACTGAGATTTAATGTTGATAAATTAGGTACAATGGTTTTCGTAAAATGGTAGTAGTAGTAGTCCGGTCGCGGGTACACGGGTTTATATAGTCGAAAAGGTGAGGGAGGAGGGCCCGGTGCCCCCCGCCGCGCGTGGTTCCACGTCGCTGTTGCTCGTAGCGTCGTCGTGGTTGCCCGTGGTGTCCGATGGGTGGCGCCTCATATTCGTAAACAGTAGGGTAATATTAAAATAAATTGTACAGTCACCAAAAGGAAACGAAATTGAATTTCGTTACAAAAATGAAAAGTGTTACAAAAAGGAAACATAAAGGAACTAATAGGGCAATTTCACACTATGAACAAAACAAAACCGGTTTCTGTTAGTTTTATTAATTATGATCAATCACATAATAACTGAAATACTTAGATACAACTTGGATAGGTACATCTGAACTTTTAATACTTAATACCAAATCAACTCTTGATAAAAAAAACTAAAAAATAAAATAATACAAACGATAAAAAAAATTTTATCCTTTGTATTATTTTATATTTTTTTCACTTTTAAATCACAAAACAGGTATAATGTCCCATTTTTGATGGTTTCATATTTTTCTTAACCTAATTAACATTCGTGATCAAATTACAGTCTCATAATAATGTGATTGGCCCATGATAACATGCCTAATTGTTTTCAGAATAGATTATTTCTTAAGGTAGGGCCTCGCTAATCCGGACGGGCAAAAAATCGGCCCTTGCCGGTTTATCAAGGTGTCCGGATTATAGTCTGCAAAATTAGGTTGAGGTTTATCATATTATAAATACATACAAACATGTACATAAAGACATTAAATAAAATACGAATTTATGTGACATAAGACTTTTATTATACATAGAAAGATACACACATGCGTTTAGTAAAAAAAGAGCTTATGTTGATGTGAAAAAATCTGTAATACTCTTCTGCTTGAGATTTTCGTTCTTCATTTCGAAAGCGCGGTCTCTCAGTCGACGAAGTAACATAATTTCGTGTCTTTCTAAATTATTATCTTCAGCCCATTTCAAAGCAGTGTTTAAAGCTCCCATAGCTTCTGCAGGATTTACATGTTTGGAAGTGGAGACGCATTCGTCGCCATCTTGCTCGTCATCTTCACACATAGCCGACTGCACGATCTCCTCGTCAGTTAACACCTCACATCTTTGCAATTCTTCATCGGCGCCACCAGAAGCCCACGCTTGGGCTTCTGCCTCAGTTATTTGCGGATAAGTGCTTCCTCTTAATCTGTTAATCAGCTCGGCCAGGGGAATATCATCCTCTAGATATGGGGTCTTCAATTTGATTTGATAGATGTACTGAGCTAGAACCAGTATTAACAGTGCAGTTATCGATAACTATCACCACATCAGCAGAACCCGTCACAATAGCATCCGCAGTCAAAATTGAACATTCTCTGGTATCATAATCATTTGGAGCATCGGTTGTTTGGACTTGACTTGTAGAATTTTCGCTTGTCACTAATATGTTGACAAATTTCATTTGTCAACATATTCCCGTCGTCACTATACAACACCGCTAAAGTAGAATCATCGTCATTACCCTTCGTCATCAGCAGACTAAGTGTGCAGTCATCAGATCCAAGAACATCTATATTTGCTACAGTTGTGTGTGTAATGGTTGACATCAGAAGTCAAGACTATTGGTAGGTTATTAATAAATTCAAAATTAACATTTTCAATCAAATTTTCTTCATTTAAAAGAGACGGTGATTCAGGGATGACTTTGTTGTAAGTGTCATCATTATTTTTCACTAACTCCAAGAATTTTTTTGCTACGCCAAAGTTGATTTGACGACATCTAAAACAAAAACAATAAACACACCCATATTAGTTTTGTACCTGATAATATGTATGTATTAATATAATTTTAATTACTCATACTCTGAAAGTAGGTCATTACATGCCTGATCAGCGGGTTGAAAGTTATGTATTGCAGACCTAGGGAGAATCGCTTTCAACAGACAACTTCCAATAAAAAAACTAGTTCTATTTTGACATTTCTATTGAACCATGTTCTAACTTTTTAAACAGCCACTAAATTACAGTGCGATTTAAAATTAAAATAACAAAGTTAAGTATTAAGAATTGTATATTATAACTTTAATATAATTTAATTTCAACTATTTCTCTAACATAACATAGATTTCGGCAAAATCTTTGCCATTTTTTTTAAAATGATTAACGTGAATAATACTGGCTGTATAGCTGGATGACCACAGGACAAAAAAAAACAAAATAAGCGGGAAAGCGACAATCCGATCACTCCATAGATAACATATGTAGATACTATTGTTTTGTAGTTAAATAATTTGGAAAGCAGAGGTCATAAAAAAGTTTAAATAGTTTATGGAATTCCTCAAAAGCAGCATTTGGGTCAGTTTGTCCATAGCAATCACTAAAAGTAAGGGCTTTTAAACATCTAATAAATTTTTCAATATTTTCGTTACTATAGTCTCTTCTAAATTTGTACCTGTGAGTTATTGAGTACGTTTTCCTGACCGGGCATGACAGTATTTGAGCTGTATGATCAGACAGTGCTAGTTCTAAGACACTTTGTTTACAGCCTCTTATATTATGAGCAATATTATCGATGCACGTCTTGCTTTGCAAACGAGTTGGTACATTTATTGCAAGTTTTAAGTTAAAGCTTCGTAATAAGTCTTCAAACTCCCTTGTAACAGGTGTATTTTTTAGTCGATCAATATTATATTCACCACAAATTATAATTTTCTTGTATTTGGTACATAATTTTGCAAACCCTTAAATGGTTAAAAAATATTGCCATACAGTCCTTTTTTGCCGACGAGCACAGTACTAGTCCATCGAAACATTTTAAAAAACGAAGATTAGACGAGTAGTTAATGGAAAATTTAAAAATTGCAATTTTCAAACAGAATTAATAGCAGAATCAACTGCATAACACGTAAACACGCTTTATCTACAAAAAGTCACTGACCTGTCGCGCGGCGTGGTGCAGGGCGCGGGGCGTAGGTGGACGTAGGTAGGTACTTTAGTCGGAGATCAACAATCCAGCAGCATAAACTCACTAAGTTGCGCGTTATTGATTAATAAAAGATCACTGATTGAATAATTAATCACATAATATCACATCACAATCAGAATTTAAATCACCAATAGTCAAATTTTAACATTTTCAAAGTGTCCCCCGTTGTTCACTATGCACAAGCGACATCGTCTTATTAAATTTTCACGGAATCGTCTTAACAAGTTATAAGCATAATTAAACTAAATAACTTACAAACCTAACTGAATCTCAAAACTAGCTACCTATTAAATGCCTAATCAACTAACTAATATTACACTAACACTTAACAATGAGTCACACTGACCTATCATAAATCCTAATCCAACTATCATAAATCGTCTATAAACATAATAACAACTAAAACTTTTCATAAATTAATCACGACAATGCGCGCGCGGCTCTTCTTGTGATAAAAAACTAGAAGGCGCGTGTCCTCAAAAGGGCGCCGCTATTTACTGACTGACATAGTAACCGAGTCAAGGACTTTATGCCGAAAAAATTCCGCTCACACACACACTCGCAATTTTATGCACCACTAATGCATTATTTGCGGAAGTAATATTTCTTTTTCTTTCTAATTGTAGTATTTTGTGGGAGTGAACGGGGCGCGTCAGAGTGGAATAGTATGACACCTTTCTCTGTCTTTCAAGGATATTGAGACGTAGAGAATTGAATCGTACGTGCTTGCACAGGTTCTTGACCTTACAATGTTTATTTATTATTACGGACTCAGATCTACATCATGTTGTAAAGTATGAAAATGAAAATTAATTTCCTGTGGCTAAAGTATTCATTGGATTTGGTTGATTTTTTGTATACGGGTTAATGACATGACACTCGCTCGCTCACTTTTAACGTGGTTTAAAAAAATGTCGAACGACCTGCTCCACTTTGTATAGCTGGCCCCTATTAAGAAAGTCAGTAAATGGTCAAACCAAAATGAGCTCTCGCACGTGGTGGTACGGCATAATAGTTTGCACGCAAAAATACAAGAATCCACCGTTAAGCCGACAAAGCAAAGACCGATTTATTAAATGTTTAAAGTAAAATAAGCTCTCGCGTGTAGTTATACGGCATAATCTAGCCCGCGCAGCCCTAGCCGTAACATTATCTAACGGAGCCGCCCCTGACCTACTTAGCACCCGGGTCAACGCCCCGCTGTCGTTCGGCCGTAGATATCGGGAGGTATTACTATTGGTTCGTGATCGTTTTCGAGTTTAGTTTTTCACAATGTTAAATATGCCAGTTTTTGTTTCTAATATTTTATATAACTACGAAAAGATTGTATTACATAGACAAAACCATTTCGCTGCGGGAAAACAACTATTTAAATTTCACGGTGTATTTAGGTCTTCCTAACTTTGATTCATCAATTTTACCTAGTTCATAAATGGCGATTGTCTCCCTGCTATAGCAGTACCAATCTGCTACTATTCTCGTTGAAATTACTGGACCATCACTTGTTGTCAGTTCCTTTCTTGTTTGATGGTATGTTAATCTCTCATTAAACGCATACATAATTTGAAATATTAAAGTGAGGGACAACCGTGCGTCTTGAAACCCTGTCCCAATAGAACGGGAGACTGGTTTTGTCCGGCACTGAATTTACCGGCATCTAAACCTGCCAAAATGCCCAGAATCGTTGGTCAATGACATTTGCGAACGGTGATATGAGCACCACTTTGTTTAGGGATGAGTCCATTCTCCTCCGCAAACTGAAGGCACTGGCCATGCGTTCCCAATTGACTAAAGTTCTTTTTCCAGTTCCACATAGATCTGAAACAAATGAAAGAGAGTTTAAGTATGTATCAACAAAACATAGCTGTTATCCAACATGTTATTCAAATTTTCCCTTCATACTTTTACGGGTTTAGGACCGTCATAAATACTTTTTTATCTGCAATTTATTGAACACAAAATTAAATTAAAAAAGAAAACTAACGCTTAGAGGCTAACGATAATTCACGCAATCTTACTATTTCTGCCAATGCTCTTTCATCATGTGGCCTATTTAATAATTTATTAGCCTCTAAGTCGCACAATGCAATACCTTCTAAGGTTTTAACACGACTAAGAGCTACATATACTTGCCCTTTGGCAAAGTTTTCTTTCCTAAGTCAATCACAGCTCTATCCAGAGTTGTGCCCTGCAGTTTGTGTACTGTCCAGCTTAAGATTAAAGGCAACATCCTTCGCTCTACATTGCCATAACCTCTGGTTGCCTGAAACGTAGCTGTAACTGGGGTTATTGCAATACCGCCATCCAAATCTTTTAACCTATTGCCAACAGTGTCGTCATCAAATTTTATAATGACAGCTTCAGGTAATTCGCCATCTTCTATCTGCTCTCTTCGTAAAGCTGGCCATTTAAATTTTAGCACAATGCCCATAACCCCATTTACGAGCCCTTCGGTAACAGAAATGTTTCGCCTTAGCTTGACTCGTGACCCTATACCTAATTGTACTGTTGATAAAAGACCTCCACAGTTATTTACATCTTTAGGAATAACATTACTGGGAGGCAAATTTCAATAAGCAACAATTTCGCGGGATTCATCGACTGCATTCATCGTGTAAACACGCTGTGTTCGAAATCTCGTCTATTACAAGCCAATTAATGTTACGCCACTTGCGTCTATCTTGTTCCAGTTTTTGTCCCGTCAAACGCTTATAAGTCATGGTATGTGAAAATATGTCTTGCCAAAAATTTGGCGAGCAGCCACTCCTGTTAAAGAAGCGACCTCAACAAAACAGGGTTTCAGGAGGACGTCGACTGTTGGTGCATAGCAACGTTTAATATGTTGGACTAGTAATTTTAAGAGGTATGATTTACCACTCCCAGCACCTCCAGTGATAAAAAGCAGTAACTGATTTCCCGCACCGCTTAGATCACTTTCTATTGCCTTGGAAATCTTTTGGAAGAGCTCACTCTGCTGTATGTTAAGGCCACGTATATTTGCTAAGAACACATCATCAGGTAATGCGGCTCTATCATCTGAGACGTCTTCGCAAAAATTATCGAGATCTTCTATAATTTGCTCATCAGCACAAATAATTGGGGCATTGCTGTCACATGAATATTACAAGCAGCATTCAATGCTGTTGCTTGAGCGAGAGCTTGTTGAATAATCTGTTCAGCATGAGCAAACTGTTCTGCACAAACATTGGATTGCAATGGCCTTAATTCATTTTGTCGTCGTAAAAAGCACGCCTCTGCCGTTTCTTGATCTAGTAAAAGCTCGGCTTCATCCCTAAATGAACATGGCACACTATGAAATTGTAATAGTATCCTTCCTTATCACTATTCAGTGTGTAGTAACGAGTGCGTAACACAGCCGCTTTATTTCTAATGCGCATTCTGGTATTGTCTCGCAATTTAATATACCGTGTTGGCTCGCTGTCTAAATGTCTCAATTCTGCATCGCCGTCATCCTCACTCTACAACGTATTTGACACTGTTTCGAAACGCACAGCAAATTCGGCTAAGCTTAAATTTTCTAATTCGTTAGGTCGTTGTTAAAGATGTTGTTATATATGGACATTTCGTTACCTTCAAATCGCAAAAGCCGGAATCTTTCATTTGGCCTGCAGCTATTAATGAAAACGGTTTTTCGAGAGCTCATTTTGAGAGGCAGATGACAAAGCCTGTACGCACATTCAGGAGCACTCACCAAGCGTTGAGACAAAATGGCCATTGCTACCGAGAATAACTGGTTCCATACGGTACCACCTTGTCTCTAGCTTTAGTTATAGACGCTCGTATAACATCCCCTGTGTCATGAGGTTCACATTTGCTTACGTATTTTGCAACATAATATGAGACAGCCGTGACGTTGCCACAAGGTTGTATGTCTATGTTTCCCTCCCATAGAAATAAAAGTTCTGAATTATAATTATTAATCATAGTTTCATCTGATGTCCTTTTTAACATGCAAAATCGACCATGGTTTGCCAAGGTCTCTACAACTTGTTTAGGCCCTGATGAAGGGCCTAAACAAGTTGTAGAGACATTAGGTGCCCTTGGAAAACCAAACCGACAAGTTTGACTATCTCGGTTCTTGTAGCAAGTGCTAGTATGCTTATGAATTTGCACATTCTCTACTAGGTCTTTTAGTTTAGGATTTTCCGGGTTTGCACTGAGCATGATACTACTCTATCAATAACACTGATACCTTCTGGGGTTGCAAAATCGGGAACATTACTACACCAAACCAACAGATGAAGATGAGGGCTTCCTCTGTTTTGGAATTCGATTCTGTACCAATAATCTATAACTGGACCTGCTAAGCAATCATTATTTAGTGTTAAGTATCGAATTGGAGCTTAGCACTTTGCTACATTTGGTCCCTACCAAGCAACGAATTCTTGAATTACTTAAATTACGGGAGCCCGGAGTTGGTGACCTGCTTGCGTGAGGACCTAGAAGAAGTAGATAAAATATATAAGATTAGGGTTTCTTCTCCAAGCAATAAACAACAATGTGATTCGTCTAAAAGAAAAGAGTTTTATTAATTAAATACAATTACTTGTACTACTAACAAAATATGAACTCATGAATTACATACTAACCTAAAAGAAAAGAGAATCAACAATTAAATGTTCATGCTTTCCTTGTGCGTACTTTGCACTGTTCTTTTACATGTATCATTTATACAACATAACTTTAACAATACTTCACTTATTTAAATTATTGAAATAAATTATTAGACAAAATTACTAGTTTATAGTCTATCTTATGACACGAGAAAAAATATCTGAAAAACGTTTTTCATTAGAATGTCATTGTCAAATGTCAGTGTCAATGTCAAAGCTTTCAAATATAAGTAGATAAGTAGATGAGTAGGTAAGTAAGTACGGTGGCGCACTTTTCTACTTTGTTTATCACGAACGAAAAGACGCGAAAAGTCACCAAACATTAGGTATAAAGGTACCTAGGTACTCACCATTATTTGTTGAGCTGCAGTTTTCAAATTTGGAACTTTTCACCGTAATCGGTGTCGTCCGTGTCTGTTCTGTCTAACAGTTTTGTTAATTCATCCTCTGCTTCTTCGTATGTTCGGTGGTTTATTATTTTCACTACACAATTATAGGTCAACCAATCTGTCTGGGGCTGGGTTCTATCATTTTTGGCGAGTATATCACCTACGTCTTAGGCCAACGCAATATTCCTTTGACTTCCCATGTTTCCGGAACAGTACATAGTTCTACCTTGGCTCTTCGACGAGTTGACACAATTTTAAACGGCATATTTTTACATTTCGTGCAAACTATAATTCCACTTGCTGGGTCGTAAAACATCTCAGGGTAATTTCTTATCCATGACTGGGCTATGTCTTCTCTTTGATTTGAATCCGCCATATCTGTGAAGTGAAAAAGATCATTCGTTGGTTATATTTTGATTTAAAAAAAAGCCGTAGTTTGTATATTTAATCAATTTCCACGGCAGTAGATGGCCTAGTAGGTGCATAAATGAGAAGCTTAAATAAATAGTTGCGTCGTTGCGTCTCAATTAAACAGGTAAAATTGCACCCTAGCCGAATGTAGAGGTAGCTTATATTATATAGCTAAATAACTATCTACAGTTAAACTCCTTAGGAAGCTGCCTTAATTAACTGGAGGCGGGAGACGCGAGAGACTCGCTTCTTTGCACTAGACGCGCGATAAATAGGATCAGGATCTATTCGACTTAACTTAATCAATTTACAATTTAAAAGCGAGTTAAGTAAATTCGCTTTTGCCGTTAAAATGGCAAAAAGCGAACGCCGATGACGCAAGTTAACTCGCTACATACTGAAGTGTAAATCGGACTTTATAGTGACACAATAAGCGAATGAAAGTCACGGTACAATGACATTAATTAATTATTTTGCAATAATAATTAATAATCCTTACCTGGTAAGTAAAAGAGATACAAGGTCCAAGTCGTAGGGCAGAGTATATAAGGGTCCAAGATTTGCAGCACAGTCGTTGTTCCAAGTAAATCCAAAATCCGTATCACAATGCACATTAAAAACCGTTGTAGAATAGCCAAGTCGTCCAAAGTGGAGAGAAACACAAAAAGACATCCGAACTGGGGTGGCCACATTTTTTGCAATTTTTCAGCAGTGTTTTTAGATTGAAACACTTTTGCTTTTGCGTTGCTTAATTTTGAAACAGTATCATTTACCATAATTATTTCTGAATACAGATCATTGACATTAATATTTAATGTATTAACTTAATTTAAAGAATCCAATAAGTTCTCGAGTTGTTTAAATTCAATTGTCATGTTTAAATTTAGAATTTGATACTGATTAAGTTAATGAAATTAAATTAATTGAATTAGTTGAGTTAAAACGATGACGACGACTAATAGTGAAGTATGGAAGAAGAAGACATGTTGCGTCGACCGCAAATAAATTGGGATAAGTGCAGGAGAATGATGAGTTGAGTTAAAATCAAACCATTTATTTAAATATATTAAACTTTTCTCAATAAATAACAATAGGTTACTGTGAATCATACTTGAAAGCTCGGGAGATTTTTCTTCGATTTTATTTATTTTGTCTATTTGTGTCATATCCAAAGAAGTGATCTGCTTCACGCTGCTCCAATTCTTTTATTAAATAATTCATAATAGTGTAGACATCTAAGATAGTTATATTATTTCCTTCTAAAAGCTTCACAGTTTTGTTAAATACATGCAAAATGTGACTGACAAAATGAAAATAAATTTCAATGATAATTTTCCCTTCTCTTTGATCTCGAAGATTGACGGACAATTATCTTCAAAATTAAAAAATTGTCTCTGATAGGTAACCAATTTAGCAATATATTATCAACACAAGGTAATAGAGATAGCCATCTTGTACCTACAATGATATGCCTTTTTAATTCATGCCATTCCCCATTCACATTTGCTAAAATTTTCTTTTAATTCCTCCCGCCTTACCGCTGAAGATGAAAAATGACTATACATTTTTAGAATGATATTTTCAGGTTAAAAGCGTTATGACTACTTCTCGATATGACTAAATAGCAGATACGACTAGTTCGCTATAGAACTTAATCTCGATATGACAAGATCTTGTTAGGACTATATCGTGTTTGGATTAGATCGCAATAAGGGCAGATAGCGTAACGACTATATTTTCGTTTGTTTTTTGAAGTACAGTTATTGAGTTATAGCATTAAGTTTTTTTCCTTGTTACCTATACTAAAATACTTAAAATGAAAGCATTTGATTGTATCATAATTGTTTATTTATTTAAACTTAAGCTTTAAATCGCTAACGTTTTTAAAAAAAAGATAGGAGCGTAATCTCCGTCGTCTCAAGTTTATTTAATTCTCTTTGATACTTGCGATTGAATAATATGGTGTTTCTTCTTTTGTTGTTCGGTTCAAACAGAGAATTTTGATTTTTTTTATCGTGAAAATGTGCCTCTTAGTTCGCAAGGAAAGAAAATCTGTATTTTTGTGTTGTTTTTTAGTTTATATGTATGTAAATAGTGTATTTATGTACAAAAAAATAAATAAATAAATCTAGTTTGTATAACTTTTGGAAACACATACGTTATGAATACTCAACGTTGCGATGTATTGAGAAAATTAGGTGGTAAAATGAACGCTCAACGTTCATTTCACCACCTAATTTTCAACGTTGCGATATAATGTAGGTTTTTGAGACATTTAAAAAATAAACAATTATTCACAATTATCATGCATTTATTATAAAAAATACAATTGAAAAAGACATAGAAAGGACAATTAGTTATGAATATTATAAAAATGAACGATAAATCACCTAAAAGGTACCTACTGTAAAACATGATAGTTATAAAAACAGTTCCTTTTAGATACAAAACATAGCCTTAAGTTACATTTTGTACAATTCACATTTGTATAACCCGTTTTACAGAATTTGCAACGCCCATAGGATAAAAATGTAGGCCAGTGTCCCGTGTTGTCATACCTGACCGAATCAGGAGCTCTAGGAGTTTGTATGTGCTGCTTGGCGTTGTCCACGTTTTCGTTGGTTTGTCTAATTCGGTTTTTGTGTAACAGTTCATTTACAATTTGAATTCTAAACTTTTTCAAGCAAAGACATTTTTTTGCATCTGGGCTATCCCGTCTGTGTAATAACCAGGCATTGTTTACGCATATGTCAAGCGTTTGGTAGAAAATCGCCATGTACCATCTTTTGGTTTTGAAAGCAGATCTGTACAATGCAATCAACATATTATCTGCCAAGTCTACACCGCCCATGTGAGCGTTACATTCCTTTACTATTCGAGGACAGTTCACTTCAATCTTAGCTTTACTTTCTTTGCAGTATCTTTGAATTTTACCCAACGGATAAGAGTCAACAAACTTGCTAGCGTGACCACCTTGTTATCCAACCATTTTACAGCAGCTATTTTATTGTTATTGCAGACGACCTGTTTACTTGCACCTCTACCTTTCTTGGACAATTGCTTGTCAGTCAACATTTTATTTTGACATCCTCGCAAGCAATTGGCTTTTATCGTTCCAAGGCTGAAAATACCGTACTCTTCCCGTAAATGGTGAATTAACTCTAAAGAGGTAAAAAAGTTGTCAAAGTATACTGTTGCCGGCTTCGCTTCTATTGTCTTACAGAGCGCCAAAACAACTTTCGCCGCAAGGCCTAAACTATTTTCATAGTCCGTGAAAGTGTTATTCCGAAAGGTGTCCTCCCCAGCGTAAGGAATAAAATCGTATACTAGCCCAGATACGTCGGCTCTCACAAATATTTTAAACCTCCATTTTTTGGGTTTTTTCGGTAAGTATTGACGTCTACTGCCTGCCCTAGTACCTTTATAGGGTGTTCAAGCCAACTCGCTATGCGCACGCACACACCTATAAACTACCGCCGGCGACGCACACACACTACCGAGTCGCCGCGCGCCGCGCGACAGCGCCAGTCTGCGTGTGGCCACACGCAGAGCCACCTCACTCACTATTCTACAAAGTACAAAGCGTCTTTAGACCTGTAAAGCTGGTACTTAACTTACTGTATTCAATTCATGTACCTGCAAAATTAAACACGTTACATAGCATAAAGAAAGTTTTATTGAGTTCAACACTATCTGAAACAATTTGGCGACCGTGACAGGACATTCTGTGTGGGAAGCACGGATACCTACTCGACGAACAACGAGTACATTCGAATTCGAAGAATCTGGAAGCACGCGGCGAGGGCGTGAGTTTCGAAGAATCAAAAAAGAACCAGGAAGCACGCGGCGCGTCCGGCGAGGGCGTGCGTGGCTGGTTGAAGTACATAAGAAGAATCTAGAAGCACGTGCGCGTGGCATGGGTGATTGGCGCTTGGTGTCTGGAATCCAGTGGCTTGGCAGCACGTCGACTTCTAACAAGGGAAGTTTGCCCGTTCCTTATATCGCCCAATCCTAACCCTACTTTTTGTCCTACAATCCTTTGTGTTTCAACTGTGTGAATTTTGTTGCAAGTTATGCTAAACTATCTGTACGTTAATTTAACTGCAAATATCTAAACTACCTGTCTGTAATCTAATTTCATTGCAAAAGTATCAGAACTGGCTAAGAAAATAATAATTGACTTGTTGAATACCTAGGTGTGACACGTGTGAGTTTCTCGAAGATTGCCATCAGCAGCGTTTGCAATCCGCTATAAGCACATGCTTACCTAACGTTTTCTCTCTTGCACGCTTGTTCTGCTTGGGGATTGAGGCACAATTTCTGCAATTTCAGCTCGAAATATACCTACAACCATCAACCAAGCAAGGGCCTGCTAAAAACGTGGTGGCCGCGTGTTGGGAGTGCCAGCGGATAGTGTAGCTGTTTTCATAGAGGTTTGCGTGGAGTGCAGGTATTTATAAATTTCATTATTAATCTGTTTGAAGTTTCCTCTGCATTATGTCTGAGACGGAGGTAAAGAATTTGATTAGGAAACGAGCTTCAGTAAGAGGTAGACTCACTAATTTTAATAATTATTTAACAGAGTTTCGTAAAATTGATGATGTGTCGAAGCAACAAGTCAATGAGTTAAAAGTCCGTTTAAGCAAAATAGAATTATTGTTTAGTGAGTATGATACAATTCAATGTCAGATTGAGCTTTTACAAGATGAAGTTTCAAGTGAATTGTCTCAAGGAAACTCTGATGAACCTGGAAAAAGTTCAGAGAGGATTGTAACTGAAAACTTATTCTATTTTGCAATTAGTTCTGCCCAAGAATTAATTGAAAATCAGGAAAGTAAAGATTCATATGAGAGTGTTAAATCACATGATGGTCACTCATCAACTCACTGTTGCTGGGAATAACTTCAAGAGTGTTAAGTTGCCTACTGTAAAACTACCTATCTTTGATGGCAATTACAACAAGTGGTTAGAATTCCATGATACATTCAATTCGCTTATTCATAACAATGTGGGTTTAAATGAAATAAATAAGTTTCAGTAATTAAAATTGTCATTGACGGGGCAGGCAGCTTCTGTAATAGAATCACTCGAAATTTCCTCAAATAATTATGCGGTTGCCTGGAAATTGATATGTGATCGTTATAACAACAAACGGCAATTAGTTCATAATCATTTAAAATCATTATTTGATATACCCACTGTTAAGGAGTCTGAAAAATCTCTAAGATTTATAATTGATCACATTTCAAAACACATTCGGGCATTAAATAGTTTAGAGGAGAAAACTGATAATTGGGATACATTGATTATTTTTATGTTCAGTCAAAAGTTGGATCATGTAACAAATACTAAATGGTAAGAACATAGGAATGGCATAAGGGATAATCCCACATTAGTAGATATTTTTGAATTTTTGAGAAGTAGGGCTGATGTGTTGGAAATCTTGAGTGCGGGTGTCAATGACAAGCCTCATAAAGAAAGGGAAAAGTCAGATAAATCTGTTGACAAACAACATAAAATGTTCGTTGCTGCTGCCTGTGACAGTAAACAAGTTAAATCAAAGTCTCATGCATGCCTCATTTGTGAAGGAGATCATTTAATTTATTATTGTGAAAAATTTAATAGCATGTCACTGGATGACAGGAACGCTGTAGTTGCTAAATTAAGAATTTGCATAAATTGTTTACGGAGTGGTCATTTTGCTCATCAGTGTAAGTATGGTCCATGTAGATTTTGCAAGCGCAAACATAACACCTTGCTTCACAAAGCAAAGGTGTCCACACCAGTTACTGTAGAACATAGGGTACCATCATTTCGTCAATACTGTACCTACCTTCTTCCTTAAGTTTTAGGCAATTACGTCTTACCATTTCTAAAAGTGGTCGAACTTTAAAATAGCGATCGTCATTCATGCCCAAGTTGTCCACAAAATGAAGATATTTTCTGATTTTTTCATACATTTTGACCGGCATAATATCTGCGATGGGTGGATATCTTAATTCGCGACTCCAATAATCCTTGTATGATGGCATTTGCACCACGCCCATCATAAGAGTAATGGCTAAAAAGTCCCGTATATTATCATTAGAGACATTTGCGCATTTGGCAGCATCATTTTGTACTGAATATAAGTTTGTATGATCTGTAATCAAATTAATAACATCTTCTGATTTTTTTTTGTATAATTGGTCTAAAGGGGATGTCGTACTTGGATCAATCGGAACATCAAGTATGGTTGGTTCGATATGTGCTGTGTATCTAAATTAAGGCATTGACTGCCACGCAGCAGACACAATAGAAAAACTATTGTTTGTCGGACACACGGTGACCGCGTTGGCGTTCAACGTGTTAAGCAGTTTTCCATTTGAATAACAACGGTTTTCTCACATACATTTTTATTTTTTTACCAACAATTTTAGGTGTTGTATTAGGTCGCCTCTTGGAACGTGTCGCTGGGGATATATTTGAAGAAACTTGTGGGGATAAGACAGATGAAACTTGAGGTGATAAAATAGACGAAGTTGACTGGAGAACTGGAAGTTGATGTGATGTTTTGTCTGGAGGGAACATGTTATTCATGACGGGTGTCAATGGAACAGTTTCTTCATCGGATAATAAAGGGGTGGGAAACTCATTTCCAGAACTATCAAGGTCCAAGTCGTTCAGTGAAGAAGGGTATGACCTGGGTTCGGAGCTAGAATAAGAGTTTTCACGTTCTTTCGTCCTGTCTTCAATTATAACTTCATCGTCAGTACTAGTAATGCTACTATCTGATGGAGCATTCTCTGGAGGAACTAGTGCCGTACTTTTGCGCGTTCTTTGCCATATTGGCTTAGTATGAAGCAAGCAAAAAAAAAAACATGCAAACCATAGCATGACAAAACACCAATTTATAAAAAAAATATTAATATAAATACATGCTAAATAAATCGTTAGCAAAGTCGCAATGTTGAACATGCTCAACATACATATTACGAAGTACTTTACTGATTGAGTCGCAACGTTGAGAATGTTCAACGTATCACTTCATGAACTCTGTGCTCGTAGGTTAGTCAATACAATGAAGTTATTTGTAATCAATAATACTAAAATGACTTTCTAAAAATAAAATACCGGGGTCCACTATCAGGAAAAACTTTAAAAAATATTTATAATAGAATAAAATTACCTGCAATCCACGGAGTCGCTGCGACCGTGACGCCGTTTTGCACAATACTGACGTAAAATGCGTTCGGAAATTTCAAACTCTTTCTTTTTTTTTACAATTGCGTTTAGTTATTTGTGGTAGGTATTAAATAAAAACTTATAAAAAGTAACTAATATTTTATCTTTTTTTTTTAAAGTGAACGCTGAGCTGGCTTGTCGTTGCGAGCTAAATAAAATAAAAATTGTAACAATGTTGGTTTGTGCTGCATGCGCACATTAAGGCGGCGATGCCATGCCTCTAATCTATTATTGGTTCTGTGCTTTTGTTTTGCACAGGAAATAAGCAAATTATTCTTTAGCCATTGCCTGCAAAAGTAGCTTGCGAATGCATTCATTTCAGGTGATTGCGTTGAACATTCCACAATAGCAGACCATCCGTCTTGTATATAAGATGAAGGTAAGAGCGGCAAATTAGCAGTAATTCTAGTGATGTATCGTCCTTCTTGAGATTTCGTGAAACCAATATCGTTTGCCTTTTTCCACACCGATTTATTGTAATGGTAAAAACATCCTGTAACTTTAGCATTCGGATACACAGTCCTAAATGCATTGATGAGTCCCAATTCGTAATCACATTTAAAATGTTTAATATGTACTTTAAGCACATCACGTATTATTGTAAATAAAGCGAAATAAGTTGTTTCGCGTTTATTTGGTAAGAGAGCATACAAGACGGGAAAAATTTTTGTCGTCTCGTCCGTGCTATCAACGTCTACGTGAATGGAGAACAATTGATAGAAAGGCCTTTTTTTTTAAGGCTGGGAAATCATCCAATGACTGCTCCCGCTCTGGGTGGAGCGGAAGGGAGTGTCAGACTCTTACTGACTAAAACCCATCCATGTTCCTTCCGTAGCCCTTTATGTTCCGGGGTAGCGGTAACCCTTTCGGACAATCCCGCTTACCCGGCAGGCTTGGCCCTGAGGGGCCCCTTCATATGCTGACATCTCTTTGAGGCGCGTGGAACATATACGCGCCGTACGGCACGGGTCTGGTGCTGATCGGACGGTGAGTCACCCATTACTCACCGTACGCAGGCCCGCGCCTACGGTTGCCGGGAGTCGTCACGTGGCTCCCGACGCCCGGAGCGTCTCCCGCGGCGGCTGGGACGGGAGGACCTTTCTCTCTCCCATCCCGCCACCTCCTTCGCGAGCATGACTTTTTCGCAGAAGGAGGTGACTGCCTCCCACTCCCTCTCGCCTCGGACCATGGCTTGCACCAAGGCTGGGCGCGAGGGGTCGCCGCCACCGATCGCCTCTACGAGGACACGGCGGTGCTCCGCCCATGCGGGGCAGGTTTGCACCGTGTGCTCTACCGTGTCCTCTGGGATAGAAAGGCCTGGGTGCACTTTTAAAGGTTCCATCACCAAAAAAAAACTTTTCTTGATCTGCATAAATTTCCATATTCCTTTTTCTGTTTTTATTTATTTATTTATTTAAAAAGTCTTTCTTAATCATATTTGGTACTGTCACTTCACTGGATTTAGAAAACTCTGTTTTTTGCACTTGAAGGAACCTTTTACGATGTCTGTACAGGACATCCTTCACTGAATTATAAGGTCTACCATTAAAGGTTGAAGAAGAGGGGAGTTTTTGGAGGACTTCTTCGTAAACCTTTTTTACTGAAGACATATCTTTGCATACATTGTTTTGCCGTATCCAGTAAAAGGTCTTCTTGCATTTTGTCATGGTCTTGCTCACACTTGTGCAGACTCTTTCTGATTATAATAGTATTTTTTTGATTTGGTGTGAGAGAAGCACTACACTCTTGTCTCTTGTAGCAACGCCAGAACGATGTTCCGCTTGAATTGTTGGACACAAAATTGTATCGGTAGCCATCATGAACAAGTGCTTCCTTATTCTTTTTATCTACACTAATATTATAAAGAGGAAAACTTTGTTTGTTTGTTTGTTTGTTTGGTTGTAATGAATAGGCTCCAAAACTACTGGACCGATTTAAAAAATTCTTTCACCGTTGTAAAGCTTAGTTTTCTAGGAGTAACATAGGCTACTTTTTATCCCGGGAAAAATAACGGGTCCCACGGGAACGATCACGGGAGCGAAGCCGCGGGCAGTGCTAGTTTTTAATAAAATGAAATTTTTCATTATGCTGCATTTTAAATAACAATAAAATATGCCATGCAAGATAAAAATTCGAAGTGACAATGACAACTATATGTATTTGTTTAAATTTATTTTTAATAATGGAATCATAGATAAAGTGGAACTTCATAGTGTAAGTATTCACACTTTAGTAAAGCTAAGTAGGTACTCCATGAAGTTCCTATACTAATGCCACTTTTAGATACGATTGTACGTCATATCGAAAAGGAGTCATTTTGATAACAGGACCTATGCATATGTAGTCAAACAGCTAAATAGTTTTACAGCGATCTAGTCATATCGAGATTAAGTTCTATAGCGAACTAGTCATATCTGCTATTTAGTCATATCGAGTCATAGTCTTATGACCCAACTTGCTTCTAACCCATATTTTCTACATCTTGTGTTAAACTATTCATTGTAAATTTCAATGTGTTATGCACAATGTGTGCATGCATGGCAGTTACCTTTAATAATATCAGGAACAACTGTTTTCATATTAGTAAATAAGGAATGGTGGATTCCAAAATTAGCATTACAATTATCTGCACTTAATGCTGATATATTTTCCAAAGCAATTTTTTGTTTAGTTAAGGAATTTCTAATTGACGACATTTCAAAACTGGCACTACGTTAAAACAGAATTACAATCTTTATTTTCTTAATCTGAGTTCAAATATATATTTTTTATATTTTTTTATTTCTTCATTTCTGAGAAAAAAAAATGAAATCCAGAAAACATGTAATGACGTCACATATATGGCAGAATGAGGTAGTTGCCTTTGCTTTCAAGGCATCCAAAATTTTAGATGAAAGCTTACTGTCAAACTTCTAGACATGTTAAATGTCAATGTCACTTGGCAACTCGTACCTACTCAACATTAATAAAGCACACCCTATGTATTACAGTCAGTCTTCGCGCGTACGCACTTCCGAGCGGTCGCGGCGAATTAAAGTTATCACAATGTCCGAGAACAGTGTGAATACGCTTAAGTGTGTAAACTGTAACGTAGTAATATGTGAAGTGTTAGCGTTTATTCGAAATAAACTCGACGTTATGGACAATGAAAGCTTAATAAGAATTTGTGTATCGGCGTTCTCCGAAGAGGATATTGTCAGTGCAAAAAAGTTACTGTTTTCGTCTGTGAAAACGAAGCTTAAACTTGTATCAAGACGTAAACAGAAAAAAGAAAAAGACATCGAAGATATGTTGGCAGTATTAAAAACAGCTGAACCTGATCAAATACCGATTTTTGTGGCCTACAACTTAGAAAAACTACCACCCGTTTGTTTTGATCATATCGATGTAACGAAGTTATTGAAAGATTTATTGTTGTTGCGGGAAGAAATAAATCAGATAAAAGCAAATTATGTGACGAAAGAAGAATTTGAAAATAAACGAAAGAGGGATAGAAGTTCCATAAATAGCCCTACACCTTATATGAGTTCGAACATTAATATTCGTAGAGGAGGGTATTTGTTAGACAGCGGACCGTTGGGGCTGACGCATGTTTCTGAGTCATCACCGCCTTCGCCTGCTTCGCGTGAAAGAGATAACGAGCCTCGGCCGCCGGTAACACAATCATGCCCCACCACCTCTGCTATGGAAACAGATGCCAGCACAGATATCAGCCTACCGGGTATAAACAGTTCGTTGCAATATCGTTCTCTCTGTCACTCGAACGTAGCTGCGGATGGTTCTGTCGCTCTGGCTCCCGTAAACTCAACTTTGTTAGGTAACATTCCTGATGTTACAGTTTTTAACGATGTTTCGAGTAAACAGTTGACTATGGCTGAAGTAGTAGGCAAAGGTGAATGGAAACAAGCGGAACGCGATCAATGGACAGTTGTTCAGACTAAAAAGTTTAAGAACAGATTCGCAGGCAAGACAGGCAAGGCTCAGTCTGTTCCAGGGAACTTTAAAGCAGCGGAATCGTTTGTCCCGCTTTTCGTGTCGAATGTTGATAAACACACAACTGAAACCGACATTTGTGAATATATTAAAACCAAGACTCAGATAACCGTAAAGCTAGAAAAAATTAATATGAAGACAGAAAGGACATACAATGCGTTTAAGGTATTCGTCTCTAAAAATATGTTGGAAACCTTTTTAGACGATAGTCTTTGGCCTGCAGGAATACGCTTTAGACGATTTATGTTTTTTAAAATGAATAAGGATTCCTTTAAGACTCAGCTTCCATCTACAAATAAGACACCTACAAATAATGGCTCGGAATGACAAAAGTAAAATAACTTTTTCTACTTTTAATTGTAAAGGTGTGAACAGGTCCGTGGATTGTGTGAGAAACTTATGTAAGAGTGCCGACATCATTGCACTCCAAGAGACTTGGATTTGGCCACACGATATAGGTTTCCTAGGAAACATAGATGACGACTTCGCGTATACCGGCAAGTCAGCCATTGACACGTCCGTTAAAGTGATCACGGGAAGACCATATGGCGGAGTGGCACTACTATGGAAAAAATCAGTGTTTTCATCCGTATCAATAGTGAAATGTTTAAGTGATCGATTAGTTGCGATAAAAGTTGAATATGAGAACCGTCAAATGTTGATATTTTCAGTGTATATGCCCTACGATAACGGTAAGAGTGACAATTTGATCTTATTTACACAAACACTTAGTGAGATAACAGCTATAATTGACAGTACTAGTATTGAGTGCGTAATTGTACTAGGGGACTTTAACGCCAACCCTGGATCGCGGTTTTTTAGTGAGCTTATCTCTGTTTGTAATGAGCAGACATGGTTTTGCGCCGATTATGAACTTCTGCCGAAGGATACGCATACGTTTGTTTGTCAGGCAAGTGGCTCGCGTCGTTGGCTAGATCATTGCTTGGTAACAAGCGCAGCCAAAACTTTGGTTACTAAAGCTACAGTCTCATATGGGGTTTACCAATCTGATCACTATCCTGTTTTGTTTGAATGTAATTTAACTAAAATTAAGCAAAGAATATCAGCCCCGCCTTCTGTAAGCAATAAAGTGCGTTGGGGTGAAAGAAATGGGGAACAAATAAATAATTATTATGAGTATTGCAATGATAAATTAAAATTAATAGATTTTCCCGAACAATGTATTACGTGTGCTCACAGAATGTGTAATAATGAAGATCATTTATTTTTAATAGACAACTTGTATTTTGAAATAGTATCAACTCTCCAAGAGGGTGCCCAGTGTACGTATGTAGGTAGTGACCGCACTAAGCGACAAAAATATGTCACAGGCTGGAACAAATATGTCAGCGCCGCTCATAGGGAGGCTCGTACTTTTTATCAAACATGGCTATCACATGGTGCACCCACTCAGGGTACTTTGTATGAGAAAATGCGTGAAACACGAAGGACATTTAAGACTAAATTAAAATGTGTTCAAAATAATCAAGAACAAATTAAATTAGATATTTTGGCAAATAGTCACTCGAAAAAAGAGTTTGGTAAATTTTGGAAGTCCACTAACAAGCTAAATGCCAAGCCGAGTCTCCCTGTGAGTGTGGCGGGTTTGAGTGAGCCGAAAGATATCGCCAACCTTTTTCAAAGACACTTTGCAGTTAAGTCTCCTTTGCAAACAGGGCGGCGGGTGCTCGATGGAGAGAAACTATCGGGTTCTGGTGAGACTGCCGTAATATTCTTAGCTAAACAGGTTGCTACGGTTATTAAGAAAATGACAAGAGGTAAGTCGCCAGGCCACGACGGCCTCAGCGTCGAGCACCTGAAGCACGCAGGGCCACATCTGTATAGGGTTCTTGCTTTACTTTTTAATTTATGTCTCAGTCACCGGTACTTACCGGAAGACCTTATGCGCACTGTGGTGGTGCCGATTATTAAGGACAAGACGGGAGACGCCTCTGGGGTGTCCAATTACAGGCCTATTTCGTTGGCCACGATAGTCGCCAAGGTCCTGGACAGTTTGCTTGATCAACAGTTGGCTAAACACATTGAACTCCATGACGCGCAATTTGGCTTCAAACCCGGTGTATCCACGGAGAGTGCCATCCTGTGCCTCAAGCAAACTGTTCAGTATTATACATCTAGAAAAACACCTGTTTTTGCTTGTTTTCTGGACCTCTCAAAGGCGTTCGACCTTGTGTCCTACGAGGTACTATGGGACAAATTGCAGAGTGAGACAACACTACCAAACGAAATTATATCCCTGTTTCGCTACTGGTACTACAACCAGAGGAATAGTGTTAGATGGGCTGAAGCCCAATCGGATGTGTATGAGCTGGAGTGTGGGATGAGACAAGGCGGCTTAAGTTCACCCCGACTTTTCAACTTATACATAAACCAGCTGATCGGTGAACTCAGCAGCACCAGGGTTGGATGTTATATTGACGGCGTTTGTATGAATAATATTAGTTATGCCGATGATATGGTGCTGCTGAGTCCATCGATCGGTGCTTTGAGGACGCTTGTGGCGATTTGTGAGTCCTATGCAGTGGCTCATGGGCTCAAGTACAATGTCACAAAGAGCGAACTTATGATGTTTAAAGCGCGGGACATAAACTATTCAGATGTTCCCAGTGTCTTGCTCTGTGGCGCTCATTTGACATGGGTGTCTAAGTTTAAGTACTTGGGTCACTGGGTCACTGAGGATCTTAGGGACAATATAGATATAGAGAGGGAGCGCAGGTCGCTGGCCGTTCGATGTAACATGCTGGTTCGAAGATTTGCACGTTGTACAAATCAAGTAAAGGTAACTCTTTTTAAAGCTTTCTGCCAGTCTTTTTACACGTGCAGTCTTTGGACCAGTTTTACGCAGAGGACGTACAGCGATCTGCGTGTCCAATACAATAACGCGTTCAGGATACTGTTGGGGCTGTCGTGGCGTTGTAGTGCGTCCGGTATGTTTGCGGAGGCGCACACGGACGATTTTTACGCCATAATAAGAAAAAGGACCGCATCCATGGCCGTCCGGCTGCGCACTGCCACTAATAGTCTCCCGAGTGTGTTCCGAGATCGGTGGGACTCCCCTTTGCGGCGCCACTGGGTAAGGATCCACACCAGTTGAGGATATACCTTTTTTTTTCTTTTGTACCTTTCTTTTTCTTTTATAACTAACACTAATCTTTAAGTAATTTATTTTGTTATACTAACACTATGGACTCGTGTCTGAAATAAAGAATTTGAATTTGAATTAATACTAACCTAAGTATATAATTACTGTTACTATTGTATCTCCAGCATTTGATAGTCTATTATAATAACTACGTGTTATTAGTAAAATTGTGGTGTAAAGTTGAATAATATCAACGTTTAATTGTCATTTCGCCAATAAAATGGATCCCAATCAAACCTACACGCCAATGAAGGAACCAAAATATTGTTTTGTACCAGCTTGCAAAAACAATTCTAGAGACACTCAAAAACATTTTTTGTGGTGCCTAGCTCAGCAAAACAAGAGTGGTGCAATGCTGTGGGTATATCATGTCCTAGACGAGTTATATGTATATATCTGCGAAGATCATCTCAATGTAAGTACCCGAATGACAATGATTTTTATAAACCCTTTAAACCTCAACACTTTTTCAAATAACCTGATAACTTTAACTGAAGACTTGTAATTGGTTATCAGTGTTCTTTTCTAATTCTTACTCTCTGTTTTGTTTATTTGTAAGTTTTCCCCATTGCTATCACTTAGCAGCAAAATTTACTAAATACTATTTTGTAAAGTAGATAGGAACTTATGATACCATCTATGGTTTTTGGTGTGGTAGGTATTTTTTAGTTGGAGGAAGATATGGAGAACTACCGGTATTGGAAAACAATGAACGTGCGACCAAAGTTGAAGTCTCGGCTTCACATTCTCTTGTGTATTCATTCTTTGATAGGTCAACTGATCATCAAGAAATTAATGAACCTAGACCCAGCACATCTTCAATAAGTTCTTCATCATTAATGCAATTTAATATCGATAAGGGCACACTTTGTTAAAATCCTTTTACTACAAAAGCCAGCAAAGGAGTACAAGTGAAGCCAAGAACATCCGATCGAACTACTTATTGCTCTATTTACAAGAAGAAGAAATATCTCTATTTACAAATAAACCTTTTTTTAAAGAAGATGATGAGATAGAAGTGATGTTACCTTCAACACAAGGAAGTTCTGCCTCTGCTGAAATGTCTGAAGTCTCATCAGACATCGACATTAAAACTGTGATGCAGGGCAGAAGCTTTATGCTTGACGTTATTAAAAAGAAATCACAAAACTATATAGGCTTACCAAAGAATTATTATTGGTTGATTAACTATTTAGAAAGTAAACTGAATGTAAAATCCTTTAATATAATAGTAACTTTGTACAAAATTAAAAATAATACCCCCTTTTACCAAATCTCAGATACGTTTGAGGTGTCATTAACCACATTATGGAGAATATTTTTCAGAACTTTATGTATTCTATCAAGTTCTTCAAACAATTAATTTTTACTCCATGTGTATATGATGTCAAAAGAAACTTGCCAGCCTCCTTCAAAGCCAATAAAGAATATTCAAATGTTTTTTGCATTATTGACTGTTTCGAGATAGAAATTGAAAAGCCGTCAAATCCAATTAACCAGTCTCTAACGTGGTCACAGTATAAAAATGCAAATACTTTAAAATACTTGATAGCTACAACACCTGATGGATTTGTCAACTTTGTATCTGTTGGTTTTGGGGGTCGTATATCTGATGCCAATATAGTAGAAAACAGTGGTTTCCTGGATGTGTTGCCACCAAAGTGTACTGTATTGGCAGACAGAGGATTTAAACATGTTGATGTCTTACTAAGTAGAAATCAGAATAAACTACTTCGACCACCTAGTGTTTCAAAAGACCAAAAATTAACTAAGCAGGATGCTATCAAAAGCAAGGTTATTGCCAGTCTACATATCCATGTTGAGAGAGTAATAAGAAGAGTAAGACTATTTAAATTTTTAAAACCACACTCTGTAATTAATAATAAACTAATTCAACATGCAGATGATGCAGTTATTGTGGCATGTGGGTTGATAAATCTACATTGTTCTATTATTAAGAATGAATAAAAGACATACACCCTATATTGGTTTTTATTTTGCACTTTGTAAAACAGTCTTAAAAATAAAATGTTTCCAAAATTCTTCAGCGGAATCTAATAAACCTTTCACATATGTTTCATCATACTCCACCCAGTACTTGTGTAGGAGTTTAGTTTGTTCAAAACTAGGATCAGCAATACAAAATAGTCCTTTTATTTTTTTTGCAGCATGCATTTGTGCTCATTATCTGAGCTTTATATTTTTCATAGAGTACACCATCTTTCACATAACTTTTCATTGTTTTATCACTTATAGGGCATTTTATTTCAACCACAAAGTCCATACAAATCCCGTCAAGTGAAACTCCAATGATAGGGGATATTAAAATCAACCCTGTGTGTTGGATTGCTCCAAATTCTTTTTCTAACTCCTTGAACACTTCTTTTTCTAACGCCTTGCCCCTTTTGATAGCATTTGTTTCTGGTACCTTGTAACCTCCAAGAATGCTTTGTACTAAAGCACCATTCTCAGTTTTACAGTGAATAGCTTCATAGATCCTGGACCCTGTGACTCTTCCTTGACGCATAGAATGCCACAGTTTTGAGTCCGCTTGTGCTTTTGTAGCTTCAGCAATAGTTTTAACTACATCCATGGTAATAGTTGTTGCAGAAAACAATTTAAATTGGTCATAGCAGTGGTCATCTTCTTGGTGTACAAACTGCAAGACTAAATTAAACACACTAAAGTCATTTAAATTAGGCTGTTGATTCCCACAGTAATTTAAAATCTTTGGAAATATTGACACTCATGTCCAAATTATCTGGGGTTCTTTTCATTTTGCCAATGTATTTTGCCAATATGAACTTCTGGTTACCTACAGCTCCAGCAAGTTTTGGTTTACTCCAATAACACTTCGTTGACGTAGTTGAAGGTTCGTCTGACCTTTTTATGAGCCAAATTGCAAAGCAAATAGCGTGTTTGCATCCTCCTGCGGAAGCTGCACAGTCGTTGCATTCTATTGTGATAATCTTTTCGTCAGATTCATCTATTACAGCTGTAACCTGATATAATTTAGATTTAACTTTATGTTCGGGTGTTACCCTGCAGTTAACAGTGCATGAGGTCCCTTCTCGCTTGACTTCTACATACCCTACAGCTGTATCAACATAAGCTTCCCGTGATGCTAATAATGCCTTAAACACTTCCGCTCCACCCAGAGCGGGAGCAGTCATTGGATGATTTCCCAGCCTTAAAAAAAAAAAAAAAAAAGCACTACGTGTTTCCGCAACATTGTAGCATTCATTTTCGTGCATATATTGTAATAGCATTAAATAGTCTACTTTCGGCAAGTTTCTGCTATCAGCTACTAGAAATCCTTCCGAAACTTTCATGGTAACTTTATAAAAACAAAGTATGAATAATAACACTTGAAAATAAGAAAATTTATGAATTTAATTGAAAACAAACAAGCTTTAATAATAATTATGCTCCAGCTCCATCGAGTTTGACATCTAACATTTGTTTTACGGGTCACGCAATAAAGCAAAGGTATTATCGTCAATCTGCCGTATGTGTGACGTCATTAGGCGCTTACGTCTTTTTAGAATACACCGAATTTCAAAGTTGAAATTATGAATGAAAAGTACATAATTTTGCAAAACGGAAAAATATGGGTGCCCTAATTTTGGATTTACTTTTATATAACGTAATAATAAATGCATGTTAAAAATATGAAATGTTGTCAATTGCTTTAAACATGCCAGCTGATTCATCAGGATTTTCATAAAAGTCTACTAGTTTATTCTGAATACCATACCATCAATAGTAAAATACTAAATAACTAATGGGAAAAGTTTGTCATTTTTTCTGTTTGAGGCATCACTTTGTATACAGTAAAAAACATATTTCTTTAAAACATCTAAAACAATCTGTATGGCTTGTGGACCCAACACTTCCATTACAAGAGCTTTCATTTTAGTACGTGCTAAGCGAATATTAAGAGCAGTTTTAGAGTCTATAATTATATAGGTATAAGGTGACTGGTAATTAGTGACCGATATTTAAACACGTGATTGTACTCATGATTACAATCAACTTTCCCAAAGAAACTTTTTTTGGTATACTCTTCGTTCAGTTTCCTGAATCAGAAGGCCAATGGTTAGCGGAAAATTATTGGAATTTCCCACACTGTATAGGCAGCATAGATGGAAAGGATGTCCGGATTGTAGCGCGTGGTAACAGTGGTTCATTGTTGTATACTTACAAGGTTTATCACAGCATTGTGCTTATGGCTGCAGTTAACGCAAAGTACGAATTAATTATGGTAGACGTCGGTTGCAGTGGACGAATATCAGATGGTGGAGTGATTGCGACCACAAAATGCTATCAGTTGTTAACAAAGAAAAATTGCAATTACCACCTCCAGCATAAGTTAGGAATGCAAACACAGAGTTACTATGTTTTTTATATATTATTATATATTTTATATGTATTGTATATTATGTTTATTATCGGTGATGAAGCGTTTGTTTTGAGATCTGATTTTCTAAAACCATACAGCGCACTATCACTTGACCATTTGAGAAGGATCTATAATTATCGGCTTAACAGAGCTAGGAAAGTAGTAGAGAACGTATTTGAAATCCTTTCTAATACATTTCGTATTTTCCATAGGTTTGCAATACTGCAAATAAAAACAGCATTGTATTGGCTACTCGTGTTTTACATAATTATTTACTGCGAAGAGCTTCTCATACGGTCCGACAAAACGAGTATGACAGTGAAGTGATTGCGACATGTGAAATAATTAGCGGCGCCAGACCCAATGGAAACATGATAAAGAACAATGTCGGATGACCATAGTAACTTAGGCTCAATTAAAAATTTCATGGACAGTGAAAATTCTCACGTTTTTTTGTGTAGTTTAATATCAGAAGCTGAGTTTTCCACTTTTACATTGAATTTCTCAAAAAGAAATTATTCAGACAATGTAAATTGGAGGTTGATTATTTTTACCGAGTAAGTAAAACAAAAAATACAGTAATTAATTAGTTTTATTAGTTTTCAACATTATCATTCATAAATATAATCATCAATTACGTTATATTCAATTAACAAATCATCAAGAAATTGTGCAGGGGGCTCAAAATTGTTTTGGTGCTGAGCCCAGCCCAAATACCATAAAATGGTCATAGTGTGGGAACAGCATCTTACAATATTCGTTCGTTCGCAATAAGTCAATATTATTGTATTGCCTTTCCTCCATTTAAGCTGTTATCAATTAAAACATACGTAAAATAAGGTTTACTAGTGATATGTCGACTTTGAATTTTGGCTCTTAAAGGCTAGCGCTTTGAGAGAAGACAATTGTTCTCTTAAATTGTTAATTTGATGCCTCCCTGCATACTTCAATCATATATCAGTCATTAAAGCGGATATGCTCACCGTAATATGATCGGACCTGACGGAGTTGATAAGTACCACAAGCTATTAAAATCAAATCGTGATACTCAAGCTGAGGAAACTCAGTGACATTTCTGTTATCAACATTTATGTTTGAGAACTGTGCCCTTCTTCTATTATAATAATTATTTTGTATAATAAAATCACTTTATGTATTAGCTTGAAATATTTTCTCATGTATAATTTCTAATAACTGGGCAGCATCAAACCTGTGTGTCAGAAGTGGTCGAGATCTATTGATTAGGGCAGCAGCTATGGAAAAGTCAATCATGAGATGTGGCGGGCGAAGCTCTGTAATTGAACTCATTTCGGAATATTTTAAAACGCTGCTTAGAAATCCCATCCCATCATAACTTCAACCACCCATCTGCAAATAGTAACAGCCCGAGTTTTGTTTGCCTCTAATGTTGATAACTGATTTTCATCATCCTGTAATGATGATGGCATATGCACATAGTAATTACAGCTTTGCAACAATGGGACTGCATCTCGGAAACCTCTGTCTAGGATAAACACATCGCCCTCTTGAAAATATTCACGCAATGAACTCTCTGGGTTGCCAAACTCATTATTTATAATATCATTGTCAGATGTTACGGCTGGATAAGGGCCCAAATCTCGATTATATACCCATCACAACATACAAACAGGAAGGGCTTTACCAAATTCCTATATTTATGCAAAGAGTTAAGTTTTCTTTTGATAGGCATAGTTGGCACTTTTATTACAATATATATAGGTTCGATCAACTATTATAAATGGTCTCCTCTCACCCTCATTTTCAGTGCTACCAAAAAGGCGTTTTGGTATTAAAAGATTATTGTTGCTATCTCTTCTCTTGTTATGTGACGTATATCTAGATGCCTTAGAACAAAATCTTGGTGTAAAAGTTCTCTTGCTCTTGCCATTAAGCTCTTTAATGTAGTTCTAGGAACTTGAAATAAGGAACTTATTCGATCTTTCTTTAGTTACCATTTTTTAATTTCATTAAAAATGCAGCAAGGGCAGTTGAACTTCTGTGCATATTAGCTAGCCGTGGAGTTTCTAGTAATATAATTATTTCTGAAGTCTCTCTTACTCATACCAAACCAATAATGCACCAGGTAGTCATCCATATTTTGGACAACACCAAAGTCAATACTGCCCGCCATGACATAATATAACAGTAAGTCAAAAAATGTAAATGGTAGGAAATCGCACTTTTGTTTCGAGATGTTTAATTGGTGTATCTTGATGATTATAGCAGATAGCTTAAATATTTAAACGGATAATAAAAGATACATTTGTGTAGATAAATCCTGAATATAATTTATTTGTTACATATTGACGGTTTTTATTTTATCTAATGAATTGTATCTATAATTACCACTTCTATCAGCCCAACTAACACTTTCTTAAACATATTTACATTAAGTCGGTAAGATACTGTAATTATATTTAACGAAATATTCTGTCGATGTAAGTTACATAACCTCTTTATCTAGTCCACAAATCCAGCGACTTTTCTCGTAAACTTCCCGTATTTTGGAAATAAGAGGGCGTGTCTGCTATATGATTCCGTACATCGATACATCCAGTTTTGTAAATAGTGTTAGGCAATTAATTTAAATGTTTTTTGAATAAAAAACAATTTTTATAATAGAAAAAAATATTTATTGAGCCGTGAAAGTTTTACTGAAAGTAAGTATTAATTATTATCAGTTACAGTCTTGTATCTCCTCCATTTATCAATAGTATAATTAACAAAAACTAAAACAGGTTTATAATCATTATGACTTCTAACAATCCCTTTTATCTATCATTAAAAGTCTAGTCTCACTAAGTTGTACCTGAATTTCCTCCATAATACCTAATTATAACAAATAATGTCTAAAGTCTTACAAATAATGTTTGGAAGCGTGTACTGGAGCGAGTAAATAAGAGGCACGGCAAAGATTGAGTGAAAGTATATTTAGACAAAGATTGACAGTGAGTAAACGATAGACGGAAGTTGTAGAAGAAATGGAAACGAATTTAAGGAAGACAAGTTATAAGGCAAAGTTCGTTAGGATAACGATAGCAGGAAATTAATTACGCGAGCAAATATAAATAAGCGGTAGCGAGCCAAAGCGACGAGGGTTCGCGTTGAGAGCGTCTGGCTGACTGTTCGGCGGTCGCTGTCGTCTGCCTCTTGAGCGGGCTGCTGAGGCGGCGCGGTGCGCGGCGTCCGGGGTGGGGTTGGCCGACCGGTTTCCGTGGCAGGCCGCGCTCGCGACGATCGGCGACTCGCGGCTTGCGCGCACCTTAACGCCAGCTAGTAGTATAAGGGGTAGGTAGGCTAGGCACACTGTAAACAATAATTAATATTAGTGTGGGTCAGACTGTGACACCACAGGACCCCCTTACGAATAAAAGGGCCACCCTATTTGTACCGTTCAGGGAACTTTACTATGCGTCCTGAACGAGTAGTACGTATTGGTCGCACGTCTTGTGTTTCATGGCTGTCTGTCTCAACGCCGTCACTACATATAGAATACGCTGGTTTAAGCCTGTCAACAGACACTTTGACAGTTTTGTTGTTGAGCAGTATGTCAAATGTCTTTGGACTTCTTGCTATGACTTTATGAGGGCCACTGTACGGAGGTTCTAGTGATCCACGAAGCAGATCCTGACGCAAGAACACATGCGTTGCGGTATGTAAATCATTGTGCACAAACACCTTATGGTGTGAATGGTCTGATGCTGGACATGGGCGCAGCTCGGACATTCTCTGCCGTAAAATACTGACAAAATCTGGGTAATCTACCTTGTCATTCGCTGCGGTGAAAAACTCACCGGGGACTCGTAACTGTTCTCCAAACACCAATTCTGCTGGTGAACATTGCAAATCCTCTTTGCAGGCTGTTCGTAATCCTAAAAGTACTATTGGAAGTGAACTAACCCAATCCTTCGTGCCGTGCGTCATTAAAGCGGCCTTGAGCGTGCGATGTAAACGCTCAACCATTCCGTTGCAGGACGGGTGGTACGCTGTTGTCCTCGCCAACTTAATCCCATACGACTTTGCTAGATTTTGGAATAAGTGTCATTGAAACTGTCTACCTTGGTCCGTTATTACCTTTTTCGGGCAACCATACCGAGCAATCCACTCCGACACAAACGCCTTCGTCACAGTCTCTGCTGCCATGTCGGGTAGTGGAATGACCTCAGGCCATCTGGTATACCTGTCAATAATAGTAAGACAGTATTTAAAGTTGGAAGCTATTGGTAGTGGTCCAATTAGGTCCATATTAACCTCTGCAAAACGAACATCTGGTAATTCAAATTTACCAAGTGGAGATGTGGTATGTCGTGTTACCTTAGCCTTCTGACACGGAATGCACTCTCTAACCCAAGCGCGAACGTCTTTCCTGAGAGATGGCCATACAAAGCGTTCGCTCACCATTTTTATAGATGCCTTCGATCCAGGGTGACTTAGGCTGTGCATTGACTCGAACACACGGCGTCTGTGGGTAGCTGTTACGTAAGGTCTGTGTCTTTTTAACGTCACATCACAATAAATATCAACGTTTGAATTTGGTACTTGCGCTAGCTCCAGTGTCAGCGAGTGGTTACCCTTCAGTAGCTGTTGTAGCTCTGGATCATCACGCTGCGCAAGGGCAAGCTCCATGAAGTCCAATGGCGCAGTGACTGCCTCAATCCGAGACAATGCATCGGCCACCTGGTTGTCCTGCCCCGAAATGTGCTGGACGTCAGTTGTGAACTGAGAAATAAAATACAGTTGATTAATTTGGCGTGGCGAACCTTGTTGGTCCTTCTTTTTAAATGCACTTATCAGCGGTTTATGATCAGTGTAAACGGTGAAAAGTCGTGCTTCTACCATATGGCGAAAATGTTTGATGGCCTCGTAAATTGCGAGGAGTTCACGATCATAGGCACTGTATTTTTGTTGCGTGGGGCTCATCTTCTTCGAGAAGAACGCTAAGGGCTGCCAAATGTTGTCTACTTTCTGTTGCAACACTGCTCCTAAGGATACATTGGATGCATCTACTACCAATGCCAGCTGCGCATCAGGTACTGGGTGAACCAACAACGCTGCATCTGAAAGGCTAAGCTTACAACGCTCAAAAACTTCTAACAACTGTGCAGTCCACTGCACTGGTTTCGATCCTTTCATGCCTGGGCCTGCCAATAAATCATTAAGCGGGGCCTGTAACTCTGCTGCATTCTTCAAAAAACGCCTATAAAAATTGAGCATTCCTAAAAATCTTCTCAAGCATTTTATAGTTTGAGGCGGTGGATAATCTTGAATAGCCTTCACCTTCTCTTCTAACGGGCGCACTCCCTTAGCTGATACAGAATAACCAAGAAAAGTTACCTGAGGCTGACCAAATTTGCACTTAGCTACGTTGATGACCACTCCGTACTCTTCGAGGCGTGCGAACAGTTTCCGTAGATGTTCTTCATGCTCCTGCGTACTTCTAGAAACAATTAAAAGGTCATCAATGTAAGGGAACAGAAGTCTAAATCACGTACCAATCCGTCTATAAAACGTTGAAACGTCTGTGCCGCGTTCCTTAAACCAAACGACATGAATGGAAATTCGAACAACCCAAACGGTGTCGTGATGGCTGTCTTCTCAATGTCCGCTGGATTAACCGGAATTTGTTGGTATGCTTTCACTAGATCTACGACTGAAAAAATTGTGCTTCCATTTAGATTCTGTGAAAAATCTTCAATGTGTCGTACCGGGTACCTGTCTGGCACCGTCCTCGCATTCAGTGCACGGTAATCTCCGCAGGGTCTCCAAGTGTCGTCGTGCTTGGGCACTAGGTGTAGGGCAGACGCCCAAGGTCCGCTGGAGCAACGAGCTGTCCCCTCCTTAACCATAGCTTGGAACTCTAGTTTAGCTATCTTCAACCAATCTGGTGCCAAACGGCGCGGCCTGCAGAAAACGGGTGGTCCGGGCGTTGTATTAATAAAATGTACGGTAGAATGACGTACCTTCCTTGGTGCTCCGGACGGCCGAGAGATGGCTGGAAATTCCCGCAGCAACTCATGGTACCGAGAAGTACCAGTAACAGCCTTGACGCTGGAAATCGTCATCTTCGCAACAGCTCCGCTAACAAAAAGTTTAGTTAGGCCATCAATCAACCTATTGTTGTGGCAATCTACTAACAGATTGTAATGGGAAAGAAAATCATACCCAATAATTGGTTTGGTCACGTCTGCGACGACAAACTTCCAGCTAAACTCCCTGCGTAGTCCTAGATCCAGCTGCAAATTAATATATCCGTACGTGGATATAACTGAATTATTAGCTGCGCTCAGGTCGTAATTTACACGTACCCGTTTCTCATTTAAATAATTGCGAGGGTAGACGCACAAATCGGAACCCGTATCGACCAGAAAAGGTTTCCTAGATTGAAGATCTATGACGAATAAACGGCTGGAAATACTGCAACAATCGCTCGCCGTCATTAGCGACTGGCTCTGAAGTTTTCCGAAGCATGATCACATGGCTGTATGCAGTGTTGGGCCTTGTCTGCGAACTTGTGGTGGTACCAACATAAACGACGGTTGTCCGCCATCTTAAATGGACGACCTCTTGAACGAGTTCTCGAACGGGTGAAACGCCGGTTACGACTCCTAGCTGACCTACCGCCGGTACGGGATTGCCGATCCACAGTAGTGGTTAATTCATCCAGCTTCCGCGTGAGACTAGCTATCTCTGTACGCATTACCTCAAGTAAACTCCCAGCAGATGATGATGTACTCGCCACGTGGGCCACCGGGTTCACCGGAGCGATCTCTAATACTCGGTCCGCCAGCTCCGCAACAACTTCCAGGGACATACTTGTCTGAGACGCCACAATCGCCTGCAGGCCGGTTGGCAGACGGCTGGTCCAGATGGTGCGCAGGAAATCGTCGGGTACACCGCGGCCAGCCAGGCTCTGAAGGTGGCGGAGGAATGTCGACGGCTTGCGGTCCCCTAGTTCCTCGTGAATAAGGAGTTGGCGTACTTTCTTTTCCTGGGAAACTGACAAACGCTTAATTAGCTCGGTCTTTAGTTTTTCATACTTATTACTAGCGGGTGGATTTTCAACAATATCTTCCAGTTGAGCCATAATGGATGGTTCTAAATTACCGACCACAGTAAAATATTTCGTCGCATCGGAACTAATATTTGATAAAGCAAATTGGGCTTCAACTTGAGCAAACCATACCGCGGGTTTTTCTGGCCAGAAAGGAGGAACTCGTACTCTAACCTTAGCGATCTCTGCTGATCCCAATGCTGCAACCAACGCCTCCGTTAATTTTTCGTCCGCCATGTCTGCAGTGACTTGCAGAATAAAATTCGCACGACGTCAGCGTCTCCTTCGCGAACGTTCCGGACAATTCTCTGACGTCACGCGGTCGCGACTCAGTATCTTCACGCCGAGCCTAACGATCGGGGTCACCACTTTTGGAAGCGTGTACTGGAGCGAGTAAATAAGAGGCACGGCAAAGATTGAGTGAAAGTATATTTAGACAAAGATTGACAGTGAGTAAACGATAGACGGAAGTTGTAGAAGAAATGGAAACGAATTTAAGGAAGACAAGTTATAAGGCAAAGTTCGTTAGGATAACGATAGCAGGAAATTAATTACGCGAGCAAATATAAATAAGCGGTAGCGAGCCAAAGCGACGAGGGTTCGCGTTGAGAGCGTCTGGCTGACTGTTCGGCGGTCGCTGTCGTCTGCCTCTTGAGCGGGTTGCTGAGGCGGCGCGGTGCGCGGCGTCCGGGGTGGGGTTGGCCGACCGGTTTCCGTGGCAGGCCGCGCTCGCGACGATCGGCGACTCGCGGCTTGCGCGCACCTTAACGCCAGCTAGTAGTATAAGGGGTAGGTAGGCTAGGCACACTGTAAACAATAATTAATATTAGTGTGGGTCAGACTGTGACACCACAAATGTTATATTATAAATGAGAAAAAACCGAATAAAAATAAAATTGAAACAATCTTTTTTTAATCTTCAAGATCAGAAGCATTAGAAGTTGGTATATTCAACCAAAATGCTCGTCTATTTTCTGGCATCAATGGGACCAGCGTTTCCAGTATCTCTTTCTTCTTTTCCTCTGTTATACCTCGTGGAGCAGCTTTTGGCCTAAGTTCAGGAAATGTTTTATTTTTTAAGACTTTGTTTTGTAAAAAGTCCAAAGTTTGAAAGTCTTCGTCATCTTGATCTATTTTAAATTTTAGGGTGAAATAGCCTCTTTCTGCTTTAACGTATGTGATGTCTTTTAGGTAAATACGTGGTGAGGAGTTTCGAATTTTGTGTTGTGAATTGCGATACACATTCATCATACTTATAAAAATCAGTAAAGTTCATTTCTTTAACGATAGTTTTCATAGAATCACACTTTTCATGTGTGCAACATAATCATCAAGATCATATACTTTGGTGTTACGCAATTTTGTCTCGACTTGGTGATGGAACTGGTCCGCAGACATAAGGTCTTCGCACATTATAACAACTCCACGCCAACGCGGCAGCAACTCTACTCACACTCTCGATGAGTAGTCAACTAGTTGATCCACCCAATGGTCACTAGTGGACAACGCGGTGTCAAGGAGTGGCCAACGCGGTGCCAACGAGTGGGTTATTCAACAGACAACTCGTCTAACCTCAGTTTTCGGTTAAATTTTGTCCAAAGAAGTCGTGTTGCTTATGAAATGTCGAACTTTACATTCAGTGAACTGGCGATTATAGCTATTATATTTGATAATGAAAATGAACGAAACAGCAGGAAAAGAAGATATTGGGTACATGATATGTTGCGACAAAGGAAATCAGAAGGGGAATATTGGAATATCCGGAAACGTCTGCTAGATGACGAAGAAAAATTCTATACTTATTTCCGTATGCCGAGATACTTGTTTTATTATATACTTAATATTATTGAGGACGACATCTACAAAAGAAACACGCGATTTAGAGAAGCTGTATCACCGGAAGAAAAGCTGGCAGTGACATTAAGGTAAGCAATAAGAAACTTTTTTATAATTTATATGTATTTATTTATATATCAAGTTAAAGGATAAATCAAAGCAAAGCAATTTTACTTTAATTGTGTTAAGAAGAACCATCAACCCTCGATTCTTCCATAGGCGTTGTATTTTGCTGTTGGGTGCTAGCGGTGCTACTACCGGTAGTACCTGCATTTAGGTTTTGAGTTGTGTAGCTACTACCGATAGTACCTGCATTTAGGTTTTGAGTTGTGTAGCCAGAAGTTCCTGGTGCAAAAAAATCATCATAGTAACAGTTTCGATTATTTTGCAGTTCTTGTATTTCAGCTTCCGAAACTAAATTAAAAATTCTTGACTTTAAAAGTGCTTGATTATAGGTAGATAATTTTTTTACTGTGCTAGAAATACTTAAAAAAAATTTATCCATTTCGTCATTCTGCTTTCCATCTTCATCGTTTTTTTTTTTTAATAAATATTCCATTAAAACCGCCGATGCACTTGTTTCTTGCAATTTCTTTCGTTTTGTCGTTTTTGGAATGTCAGGAAACACTGATCTAGATGAATCGTACATAGACACCGAAGATTCAGGACGCTCCGAGATAATTGACGAGTCTTGAGATTCTTCATTATTAGTCACATTGGCAAGAATTTCCGCAGCAGATAAGCTATTTTCATCATCACCATCATCTGTGTTGTCCACTGACGTCACTGTAGACCGTTCTTTATAATGTGGTAATAAAAAAGACATTTCAGTTTCATATTGCCATTTTTTATTAGTATTAGCACTCTGACCACTTTTAGTTGCTTTCTTTTTAATGGCTCTTCTATGATATTCCCTTAAGTTTTGCCATATCTTCTTACATTCTGACGCTGTAACAAAATAATATAAATATAAAGAAAAATTGGTTGTTTCAGGTACTTGATTAGTGGCTGTTCATTTAGGACTATGAGTTCAAGCTTTCGGTTAGGCGAAAGTACCATCCGGTCGATATTAAAAGATGTGTGCAATGCGATTATAAATACAATGAAGGGGAAGTTCATGCCCACACCTACTACCGAAGACTGGAAAAGAATCGCAGATGGTTTCAATAAAAAATGGAATTTTCCAAACTGTATAGGTGCCATCGACGGCAAACATGTAAACATAATTGCCCCTCCTAGCAGCGGCTCGCTATTTTTTAATTATAAAAAACACTTCTCTATCGTCCTCATGGCTGTCGTCGATGATAAATACAGATTTATAGCTGTCGATATAGGGGCCTATGGCAAGAATAGTGATGGCGGAATTTTGGCATCGTCAAGATTAGGAAGAGCGATTGAAATGAATACATTTAATATTCCAACTGACACACCATTACCTGGTACTGAAATAATAATGCCACATGTTTTTGTAGCCGACGAAGCGTTTCCTTTAAAAAGGAATTTATTGCGACCATATCCACGTTCAAGTGGCATTTCAGAAAAGGAAAGAATATACAATAATCGCTTATCGCGAGCTCGCAGAGTAGTTGAAAACGCGTTCGGCATCTTATATCAAAAATTTGGAATTTATAATAAGAATTTGCATTTACACCCAAAATATGTTGATATTGTGGTCTTTGCGACGTGTATTTTACACAATGTCATGCGGTGTTATAATATACCATCCGATGATGAAGTCAACACAAGGCAGAGTTCGGCCAATAATGATGATGAACAGAGATTACTAAGTAATCTAAGTACAATTCCAGAAGATATAAGTGAATCTTCGGCATCTGCTTTTGAAACTCGTGATATGTTTGCAACTTATTTTCAATCTCCCGAAGGACGAGTTCCGTGGCAGCATTTAATATAGATCATGGATAATTAATATGTAATAATCGTAAGAAGTTGGTTATAATATTATTGGCTTATTAAGAATATTAAACAAGTTTCTATACTAAGCTGGGATTTTATTACTGATTACCTATATTAAATAAACGTAAGGCACTTTATTATAACATACAGAAACCCAAACTAAAAATAAAATATATATGACGTAGATTTAATATTTTATATTAGTAAATTCTGGGATTTTATATTACTGTATGTGAAAAAACTAATTTTTACGATAAACCAAGATTTTTCGAGTGTCCAAGTAGAAAATCGTAGGTACTGTTAACTGTACAATAACATACCTACTTTTTGGATGTAACAGGTTGAATTAAATTTTCTCAACAATGTACTTTAATGAAATGACTTATAAGTTTTAACATTATTTTTAATATCTATTAGAATCACACATATTTATTTGTTCGATAGCTGAATTTCTGTAGATTATGGCAAAATCAATAACTCAATACCAACACTGAAAACGTCACAAATAGAAATTAATTATGTTAATAGTATTTTATGCAATAGTTGTATAAGAGGGTTCAAAAATGGTGAGTGGCGTGGTGAGTGTTAATGCAACGTCGCATACAAAACTTTTTCTACGACTAGGGATTAAATATAACAAACACAGCAATACCGCATAATTAAGAGCGGGAAGTTGTATAGTCACATATGACAGTTAGTTTTTGCAAAATTCAATTGCAAAAAAGACTAGATAGACTTTTTTGCAATTGAATAAGACTAGCTTTTATATAGGTGTTCGGGACTATATAATTAACAGATAAATGTACCGGAGTAGAAAAAAATTCTTACCTGGTTGCGACAATACAATAGCGATTTCATTCCATGCCTTTTCCTTCTTATGTACGTCACTATATTTCGGATCACGAAGGTCGTATAGTAGCGGATATTTTCGCACTTCTTCTATCAACTTTTCTTTCTGCATGATTTTCGAAAAATATCACCGTGTACCGCCAACGTGCACTCCGTCCTTCGATTCTATAGTGAATGATGGCGGGCGGGGGGAAGGCACGGGGCGGACGGGTGGGCTGGCAAATGGTTGCCCGTCACGCGTCAGTCGCAAACGCATAGTCGTTACGTGGACAACGTGTGGTCGTTGCGTGGACGACGTATGGTCATTGCGTGACAAACGTGTCGGGGTTGACCTCTAGTGTACGATGCGTAGGCCACTCGTTGTACACTACTTTATAATCATTTTTTGAAATTGAACCTTGAACATATGATACAGGGCTTAAATTTCAATGTCTAGCATAGAGTCGAGTCGCCGGTGAGTTGTTATAATGTGCGAAGACCTATAAAAGTGTGACCAGGCTAAAAAAAATTTTTTAATCTCGATTTTGTTAGTGGCAATTAGGTCGCTGTTTATAATATTAAGTAAAAAAGACAATAAAGCCCAGTTCTTATTTTGTGAGGAGCAGTTATCCGCCCACAACACAATTTTTTCAGTATCTCGATTTTGCAAAAAGAATGTTCTGTATGCCGAAAGAATATCATGCGAGCTTCTACCTGATACCGTTTCATTCCACAAGACTGCAACCGGAAAGTTTTTGGAAGACTTACCAAGTGGAACAAAACTCTCATTAAAAGCAATAATTCTACTGCAAAAAATCGCTGCTTTATATTCTTTTTATATTATATACATAAATTCCGATATTTACACAATCAACTTAGTATTTACTATAATTCTCGAACCGGTTTTCATTTAAATTAACATTAAAAATGCCTTATTTAAGAAAACTCTAAAGAGCCTTTTAGTCAATAAATGTTACTATAATTTGAACGACTACTTAAACGATAATTTTCCCAAACTTAAGACATCACAGTGACATAGAGTAATAACAATTCTGATGCATGTATCTTTAAATCTATTAGGGGGGTAACATCCAGAACTAATGATCCAATTAAAAAAAAAAAATACTGATAGAAAGCTACGTTATTCCTGAGTGCTATTGATAAGAATTGATATTTTCGAAAAACTACTTTTTTAAAACATAAAACGAAACATAAAAGTATAAAAAGATAGGAACATGGTGTCACGGACGTTTTTGTAGAAATAATTAAGGCGAACCGTAGCGAATTGTATTATAATGTTGTAGACTTTCTAAATGAAAAGGACTTTTCTATTCCGACTTCGACTAAATGTATATACACACATCAAAAGTGTCTAGGGATCAACATATATTTTTGCAATAACTTTTCTCTTGATTGATATTAATTTAAATTTTCTTTAAGGATTCATCAAATAAAGTGTTTTCGTTTGTCACAGTAACGATAAACCAAGTCACCTTTGCATTAATAAAGAAATTTGCCATTTTCCTAATAAAGGGTTTTTTGACATTTGAACCACTAACATTAAAGTTCGAAAAAAAGACTGAAATAACAGTTTTCTTTAAAATTTTATTGGGTAACTCAAACAATTAATAATCCGTGTTTCTACCGCGAACACTAACAACACAAGAACATCGGTTTGGCATACTCAAAATGAGTTCATCCAAATCACGCTGTGGAATGGCCGCCCATGTTCGTTGCAACAACAAAAAAAGGTGTTATCAGTCGACTTTGGACACGTTACCGAAGCACTGGTACCGTGGCTGAGCGCCATGAAGGACGGTATCGCTGCACCACACGGAGACAAGACCGATACATTCAAATCTTAACTCGAAGAGCTCCAACAATAACCGCCATGATGTTAGCCGTGAGGCTTCATCACTCTTCAGGGAACTTAATTAGCGACCAAACAGTCAGAAACCGCTTGCATGAAGTGAACCTTCATTCCCGAAGACCGCTACGGGTACCACCTATAGCAATGCACAATCGTAGGATTCGATATCAATGGGCTCTTGAACACAGAAATTGGGCAGAAGAACAATGGCGTTTCGTGTGCTTTTCTGATGAGTCTCGTTTTGGTATGAGACCGGATACAAGACGTATACGACACTGGAGAACCCCTGGACGCCAACAGCGATTAAAATCCTGCCAGGAAGTCCATCCTTATAGTGGTGGAACCATCATGGTATGGGCGGGTATTTGGATCGGCGGAAGAACTGAGTTGATTTGGATCAGAGGCAACCTCAACGCTCAAATTTATGCTGAGACGATTGTATCTGACGTCATCGTTCCTCTACAAGTGCAAATCGGTCCCTTATTTCAGTTAATGCATGATAATGCACGACCGCACACCGCAAGAGTTGTAAGACAGACTCTCGCCGCAGCTAACATCAATGTCCTGCCCTGGCCTGCTCAGTCGCCAGACTTGAACCCGATTGAGCATGCATGGGATATGCTACAGAGAAGAGCTCTGCCGAATATGGAGGGTATCCAGTTGCAAGAAGACCTTTTTTTGTTGTTGCAACGAACATGGGCGGCCATTCCACAGCGTGATTTGGATGAACTCATTTTGAGTATGCCAAACCGATGTTCTTGTGTTGTTAGTGTTCGCGGTAGAAACACGGATTATTAATTGTTTAAGTTACCCAATAAAATTTTAAAGAAAACTGTTATTTCAGTCTTTTTTTCGAACTTTAATGTTAGTGGTTCAAATGTCAAAAATCCCTTTATTAGGAAAATGGCAAATTTCTTTATTAATGCAAAGGTGACTTGGTTTATCGTTACTGTGACAAACGAAAACACTTTATTTGATGAATCCTTAAAGAAAATTTAAATTAATATCAATCAAGAGAAAAGTTATTGCAAAAATATATGTTGATCCCTAGACACTTTTGATGTGTGTAGTTAAGAATAATAATTGAATAATGTAATTTTTTGGTTTTTGTTTTATATAAATTGACTCTTTATTAATTCTATATAACTGCGTAATAATGAATATTCTGGACACAATTTATTTTATTTTGAATTTAATATAGGACTTATACTTTATTATCTTGACATCAATTATTATCTATTTGTTTTGTATTTTGTAATTAAATTTAGAATGACCTTAATAATGTAAAATTCAATTAAATGTAATCTTTTTTATACATACTTACAAAATTTGTACGCCATTATTGGCAATACATGGACGCTCACAACATTTTTTTAATTCAATACCTTGCATGTCTGATAGATCAGTTTATGTATATGCATGTTTGACAAATAAATTATTCTTATTCTTATCAAATTAAATTATTTTATATGATCACAAGGACATCACAGAAATAAGATTTGCCCTCCACATTATTAGCTGCAGACGGCTTCTGCCCGCGACTTCGTCTGCGGCTTCGTCTGCGGGGCACGTTTCCAGTCTGGGCGCACGTTTTCCAGTCTTCGGCTGAGAGCAGTGGTATATCTTTGTCTACAAGTGCTAATGTCGACCGCACTGGTTCTTGCAACTCGACGATTCTTTCAAACATAAAAAACACGGAGTTCCATCTAGTATCGACATGTTGGACGAGGCGCTTGGGTTGCAGATTTTGATGCAATTGATATTTTGCGAGCCTCTCCGATGATACTGTGCTTCTCTTGAAATGTCCGACGATTCTTTTTATTTTTTTCTATCAGATGCTGCTGTAACTTAAGTGCGTCTTCAACAATTAAATTTAAGGTGTGCGCGAAGCACGCGGAATGTTTAATTTCTAAATGTTCCTTTATAGCCTTAACAACATTTGCGGCATTATCGTTTACCGCAAAATTAACTTTTTCTCACAAACCCCATTTGTTTAAAATTACATCTAATTCAGCAGCAATATTTAAAGCTGGGTGACTCCCAGGAAAACTACAACAGCCCAATAATACAGTTTTAAACTCTAGTTGCTGAGTTATGTAATGGCCTGTTACGGCAATGTAACTCTCCGTTACTCTGGATGTCCACAAGTCTGTTGTGATGCAAATTGTCTCCACTTCATTTCCTAATTGTGTTCTCACCTTTTCTTCTAATTTTTTATAACATTCTTCTAACAAGGAACCGGACAAAGTTTTTCTGTTCGGCAATTTATACCCAGGTATCCTACCTACAAAACTTTCTAAAAGATCTTTCTTCTACGTTTGAAAAGGGGTGGAAGGCGTCTATACATAAATCCATTAAATCTGATACATAAATCCATTAAATCGCTATCAATTAGTTTTTTATTGACATATGTATCCATAATTTTTTGCCGTTTAGCTTGTGGTGGCGCCGGCAGCGGTGCCGCGAGCCGCGGTGCCAAGGGAGCTGAAGACGTACTTGGAATAGGTTCTGCCTGCAAAGCATTGGACTCAGTCGTCAGTTCAGCATATGTATATTGACCGGTTTGCTCACCGGTACTGAACACTTCCAAATAAACTGCCGGATGCTTTCTTCTTAAATGGCTTTTTAAATTTGCGGACGATGATTTAAAACTTAAAATATCTTTACATATATTACACGTAGTTTTAGAAAGTGGTACTGTCTTTTTCAAAATGATGCCATAGAACACTGGTGTTTTTACGGGCCGACATAATTAATTATTTGTACAGTTCACTTATTTACATTCAGTACATTTATTTACACTCTATTCACTTATTAATAATTCACCATATTAAAACACAACTATATTTACAAGAAAGTTTAATTAATGTCTAGTTACCTACAAATTATTTACACTCACGACCCAAAATCGTTCATAAAATACAAAATTTGTTCAAAATTAATTGCAATATTGCAGTTAGTCACATTTAACTTACACACATTACGTAACGTATTTCAATCAAGACTAAAAAAATAACGAAAATAATTTTAAACATACACATTTCAATATACTTTATTAAATATATACAAAAATGTACCTACGTCCAAGCAAATAGTCTATTTTATTAACGTTTCATCCTTTACTCAGTCGTTTGCAATAAACAACCTCGGTAATATTCGACCGTGTCGTGTTTCACTCGCACACCTGATCGTTTCATCTTGACGCGATGTGCTGACAACGCGGCGAGTCGACGAGACGACGGATCGTCGCCGTCGATTCGAACGTTAGCACGACGCGGTAGATTGGTAGATGTCGTTCATTCATAAACTAGTTTACCAGACAACCGTATACTAGTTTATCCGTTCACGTCCTATAAACAGTCTAAAAAAACTGTTCGTTCATTCAACGCTCACTCCTAGTGTAATCTTCCCAGAGGGACCGTGAATGAAGCAAAGTTGAGCTTTCCAACTCGACTCTTTCCCGTGACCCAATTCCAGGTTCGTGTCTTTATTATCTTCACAAGAATGCTTCTCAAATCGACCATCTTTTTGTTTGGCAAAGAGGTCCTGTTTTCTTTTGTATCCCACATTATTCCCAAGTATTCCATCCCAGGTCCTCTAGGAAACCTACAGCTCATGCTGTGTCTTCTATTAAGCAGTTCTCCTGCTGATTGGCTATGAAGAAATCGTCGAGGTATACAATGACTCTCATTCCCATCTGTCTTAGCTGCGCTGCTATCCAGTTTGTCACTCTTGCGAACGTCAGTGGAGCGGTCGATAGGCCAAACGGAAGGCAAGTAAATTGAAGCTTCCCTAAGAATTTTCTGTGGCCTGGTTTTACAGGTATGTGGAAATATGCCTGAGAAATGTCTATTTTTGTTTGAAAATCTGACTCTTGAAGGAAATCTGCACTTTGAGATGATTCAGGAGGGGAAATTTCTTTGGGCATAGATAATTGTTTAGTCCGCGTAGATTTGTAATAGAGCGAAGACTCCCGTCGGACTTTGGAACTGGGAACATCTTCGATAGGTAACCGACCGGGGAATGACAATCCTCGAAAATTCCCTGAGATATCAGCGTCTCTATTTCTGAGTCCATTCCTATAGTTCGAAATGTGGACAGGCGGTTGCTCGTTAAAGGAACAAGAGGGGGTTTGATTGCAAATGGAAAGGAATATCCTTCTATGATCTTTAATATTCCAGGAGGAGCCCCGTAAAACCGCCATATGTTTTGCATAACTGCCTAGCCTCCCTCCTCCTCTGAAGTCCTGTAAGTCAGGATCTCTTAGGCTTTTTGGCATCGGTTTCTCTGTGGAACTTGTCCCTGGAGCTGGGGATCTGGCTACGCTTTGTCGCCTTTCTAGGGTAGGACTTTCCCGACTCGCATTCTTCGCTTTGAAGGATCTTGGTTGATAAGAAGATTTGGACTTTTAGGGATCTTCCTTCATTGTTCAAAGCTTGTATAAGTCCTTGGCTCAACCAAGGCTCGGCTTGTAGGAATTTGAAGAGTATCCCCGAAAAAATCCTTGTAGTGAAGGCTGCTTCATCAATTCTGAGACCTGCTGCTCATCAAAAAGATGTGTCGAAGAAGGAGGGATGGCATTAAGCAGTGTTGCATAGTACTCATCTTTCGGTAGGATCGCATTCCTTCGATGTTCTATTGTTTCCACTTTACGACCACACACGTATTGCAAGATGTCATCAGAAATCGTCTTGAAAGCAGAGTTTGGTCCAGACAGCACTTTCTTAATATCCGATTTTAGAGAAGGATGTTTGGATGAAAGCACCTTAATAGCACTGGTAACCCATGTAAGATCGACCCAAAAGAGGATTCCTATTTGGCTAGAGAATCAGATGAAGCATTTGCCGGATTAAGTTTTATTAGAAAAGGATTAACTTTTGAGGCGTGAAAAACTGGAAACGCCGCGCCTGCAGCTTTTTTTGGACCTCAGCATACCGGATCTGTTTGTATGCCAACTCATGCATTTAATACACTGCTCCTCGATATGAGCCTTTGGTGTTGGAATTGGAGGTTCCTGTTCTTTAGTTTAGGGGGAGAAACCAAAATCTTCCTCGTCATCATCTTCTGGTGTTAGAGGCTGAGGCCTTCCAGTCTGAGGATTCTATTGTTCAGCATCTTAATCTTCATGTCCTTGTAGGTTTTCTCAGAGAGAGAGGTACATTTTGGACTGATGGCTCTAGTAAGTTCGACAGTCGGAAGAGCAAAGCGGATTTTATTCAGCACAAGAGGGTCCAGGTGCGAACCCAAAAGATTCTCTCTGGTATGAGGTATAACCTTTCATTGACGCCATCCATCAGGTGGATAGGTCGAAGCCAACTTCTTTATTCGCTCCAAAATTAGACTGTCATCTGGGTCGTCTGTTTCCCACGCTAAGAGGGCCTCTAGTGACAACGGCTCTTTCGGCACTGCCATCTGAGACAAAAGATTGACAAAATTAGTGCGGCTCCTCAAATCGCGCCGAGCGGCTCCTAAAATCGGGCCGTGCGGCTCCTCGAATTGGGCCGCGTCTCGTCAAATCGGGCCGTTTGGCTTCTCAGATTGAACTGTGTGGGCCGGAGCGCGCAGCACAGTGTCTCATAAACCACTACACAATTGTATAGAACGAATCGAGTGGCAAAAGATAATAATTCGAGACTACGTGCCGCTGAGTGAATTTACGGGCACTAACAAAATGACTGGAATGGGTTCCGAGTCATCAGCTGTAGATATCTCAATTACCTAAATCACCAATTATATACCCTCTCCCTCCGCAACAAAATATCAACTCAGTGGTAATAAACATAACATAAGTATTGTGCTCGTTTCACAACTCAGTCTGCATATGAATCTATTAAAATAAGTAGTTATATTCTGTTTGTATCGGAAGGAGCATGGGTAATAAGTACCTATAAAGAAAATACAAAGACGTACCTTTAACGATAGCAATCCACAGTACCTACTAATCCACTTAGACACTAAATTTTAAGTATGTAAATACTTTAAACTAATAATGAGCGTGTCGGCGTCGCATTATAAACAACACGTGCTCGGGCTGCGCGGTAGCGCCGTAGCACCGTAGCACGCTGCGTCATTCTCCCGCCTCCTTGCTACGGGGCAGAGCTAGTATGCGCTACGTCGTAGCGCGCTACGTCGTTACCCCACCTCCGATGCTACCGTATAAAAGGGCCCGCACGGCGGCAAAATGAGAGCCTAATCCGATCACCATGTACGGCAAGCCGATCCCTTGGGCGAAGCATGCCAAGTACCTGGGTGTCACTCTCGACCAGCACCTCAGTTTCGCAGAGCACATAAAGCAGGTCCGTTCGCGGGCCGCTTTCGCTCTCGGTAGGCTCCAATTCATGCTTACAGAACGCAGCAAATTGTCACTCCGGTGCAAACTGCGTCTCTATAAGGCTGTAATCCGCCCCATCATGACTTACGCTTGCGTCGTCTTCGCGCACGCCAAACCCAAGTATCTGCATCGAATGCAGACACTTCAAAACCGGTTCCTCCGTAAGGTCTCAGGAGCTCCCTTTTACGTCCGTAACATGGACCTTCATGTAGATTTTAAACTCCCCACAGTTCAGCAGTTCATGAAACGCCTCTCGAAGCGTTTCTTTGACACTGCCATAAAACACCGCAATCCCCTGATTGCGGCCGCCTCCCGATACACCCCGTCCCGCATCAGTAAGGTTCGCCGTCCACGGCATACCCTCGTTGCCCCTGACGATGCCACCACTCTCCTCCAGGAGAGCAGCCCGGCTACTAGCACTATTAGAGTAACATACAGATACAAATTTCCGTCGTTCCGTCCTCGCCGTCGAGGCCCGTCGCGACGACCCTGTCCACTCTCACCCTCCCGACCCTTGCTCGAGCCAGCCCGCGTTGCCGCTGAGCCAGTAGTTTTAAAAACCCCCGATCCAGCTGTCCCTTGCTGTCCCCCCCCAGCGACGCCCTAAGCCGAGGTCCGAACCCCGCAGGGGGTGCCCTTAGCGTGTAGTCGCTTAGTTTTGTAAGTCAGCTTTAGTTTTTATTAAGCCCTGGCTGGAGGCTACAATTCTTTTGTGGCAGCCACAGGCAAGCCCGGTTAAGCAGTAGACAACCCTTTGGTTGAACTGCGAGATGCCATTAACAAAAAAAAAAAAAAGCAAAATGAGAGCATCGAATGCAGACGCTTCAAAACCGGTTCCTCCGTAGGGTCTCAGGAGCTCCCTTTTACGTCCGTAACATGGACCTTCATGTAGATTTTAAACTCCCCACAGTTCAGCAGTTCATGAAACGCCTCTCGAAGCGTTTCTTTGACACTGCCATAAAACACCGCAATCCCCTGATTGCGGCCGCCTCCCGATATACCCCGTCCCGCATCAGTAAGGTTCGCCGTCCACGGCATACCCTCGTTGCCCCCGACGATGCCACCACTCTCCTCCAGGAGAGCAGCCCGGTTACTAGCACTGTTAGAGTAACATACAGATACAAATTTCCGTCGTTCCGTCCTCGCCGTCGAGGCCCGTCGCGACGACCCTGTCCACTCTCATCCTCCCGACCCTTGCTCGAGCCAGCCCGCGTTGCCGCTGAGCCAGTAGTTTTAAAAACCCCCGATCCAGCTGTCCCTTGCTGTCCCCCCCCAGCGACGCCCTAAGCCGAGGTCCGAACCCCGCAGGGGGTGCCCTTAGCGTGTAGTCGCTTAGTTTTGTAAGTTAGGTTTAGTTTTTATTAAGCCCTGGCTGGAGGCTACAATTCTTTTGTGGCAGCCACAGGCAAGCCCGGTTAAGCAGTAGACAACCCTTTGGTTGAACTGCGAGATGCCATTAACAAAAAAAAAAAAAAAATGCAAAATGAGAGTCTGACTACAGACGTTGCCCGGTGCACAGGTTGTATTGCTCTTAATTATTGTTACTCTGCCTCTCTGTACATTCTTGCTATTTTGTGTGAACTAAGCTGTTACTGTATTACTGGGGTGTCGTGGCTATTATTATAAGGTGTTGAATTAATTATTCCCTGAAAACTGATTAAGTGTGATTAGCTGTAAAATTCATTGATCAAATAATTCTATTTCTTACTGTTAACCTAACGTAACCTAATATTTTACAATATGTCTGATCCTGTGCCGTCATCAGAAGTGGGATCAGACCCACTCCCACCTATATCTGAGACTGCCGGCAATTTAATGCAGGAACAAATGTCGTTTTTTCGGCTAGTATGGAATCTATTAAAAAAAAAAAATAGCAGATAGTATGACACCTCGTCACATGACACCCAGTATGCAATTTCCTTTCATATTTGATTCTGGATCCGAGTGTAGCCTTATGAAAGAAAGTAACTGTGATCTTATTACTGGTGAAAAATTTCATGAACAAGTGCTTTTAAAGGGAGTTGGTTCTAATAACGTTAATTGCTCCCTCCAAATAAAATGTCCAACCATGGTACAAAACTGTCTTCTCGATGTTACACATCATGTATTGCCTGATGAATGTCCCAATGAAAACATTATTAGGTCGCGATATTTTGAGGCAAGGAATATCCGTTGTGGTTAGTAACGATGCCTTAACTTTTTCCTAAAACAAAATGTCATGTCCTAGCACTAAATAGAAATGCCTCTTGACGTTAATTCGATTGACATAGATCTTACCGGTAAAGAAAAGGAACGTTTGATTGAAATACTGACTTACTACTTACTACTACGCGTATTAACCTTAATGTTTTAAAAATAAACCAAATTAACAAAACCAAAAAAATCTTACTTAGAAGCAGAGGATTCCAAATCAACAGGTTCTAGTGTAAAATAAGATGCGTGAATCTTATCAGACTTATCATTACACGATTTTTTGAAAAAAAAAACACAACCACTTCATTATAATGCTAAATAGACTAAATATAAGATATTATTGCAGCACTAAGTGCATTGGGTGAACCATACCAGATAGTCGAAAGCCAGCCACCATACGTCGAGTGGCATATCAAATGAAAGAGCTTACTGTGAGGGTTTCAAAAACTATGTACATGCATTTAGATTACAAGAAAACCTACAAGAAGTCTGTGGTCTTAAAACAATACGGTAAATCTCTCAAAATTGTGCTTGCAAATTTATCAATATCAGTTGGAATGTATAGAAGTACATGTTTTTCAACTACGATGATAGGTACGTTTTTGTGATAAATTCATCCCAACTACGGAACCATTCATTGTGTGTGGTCTAACATGCACTTGGCCGATTTTTTTTATTATTCGAGTGGTTTTCAGTGGTTAGACCGTTAGACCGTTTTGGAGACAGTAATAAGTACCTAATGAAATATAAGTAGGTGCAAGTATAAAATAGTTTCAATTTTATTGGCAGGCAGTCGGCGATTGACTAATTTTTATACCTAACTACACACATCAAAAGTGTCTAGGGATCAACATATATTTTTGCAATAACTTTTCTCTTGATTGATATTAATTTAAATTTTCTTTAAGGATTCATCAAATAAAGTGTTTTCGTTTGTCACAGTAACGATAAACCAAGTCACCTTTGCATTAATAAAGAAATTTGCCATTTTCCTAATAAAGGGATTTTTGACATTTGAACCACTAACATTAAAGTTCGAAAAAAAGACTGAAATAACAGTTTTCTTTAAAATTTTATTGGGTAACTTAAACAATTAATAATCCGTGTTTCTACCGCGAACACTAACAACACAAGAACATCGGTTTGGCATACTCAAAATGAGTTCATCCAAATCACGCTGTGGAATGGCCGCCCATGTTCGTTGCAACAACAAAAAAAGGTCTTCTTGCAACTGGATACCCTCCATATTCGGCAGAGCTCTTCTCTGTAGCATATCCCATGCATGCTCAATCGGGTTCAAGTCTGGCGACTGAGCAGGCCAGGGCAGGACATTGATGTTAGCTGCGGCGAGAGTCTGTCTTACAACTCTTGCGGTGTGCGGTCGTGCATTATCATGCATTAACTGTAATAAGGGACCGATTTGCACTTGTAGAGGAACGAATGAAGTGAACCTTCATTCCCGAAGACCGCTACGGGTACCACCTATAGCAATGCACAATCGTAGGATTCGATATCAATGGGCTCTTGAACACAGAAATTGGGCAGAAGAACAATGGCGTTTCGTGTGCTTTTCTGATGAGTCTCGTTTTGGTATGAGACCGGATACAAGACGTATACGACACTGGAGAACCCCTGGACGCCAACAGCGATTAAAATCCTGCCAGGAAGTCCATCCTTATAGTGGTGGAACCATCATGGTATGGGCGGGTATTTGGATCGGCGGAAGAACTGAGTTGATTTGGATCAGAGGCAACCTCAACGCTCAAATTTATGCTGAGACGATTGTATCTGACGTCATCGTTCCTCTACAAGTGCAAATCGGTCCCTTATTTCAGTTAATGCATGATAATGCACGACCGCACACCGCAAGAGTTGTAAGACAGACTCTCGCCGCAGCTAACATCAATGTCCTGCCCTGGCCTGCTCATTCGCCAGACTTGAACCCGATTGAGCATGCATGGGATATGCTACAGAGAAGAGCTCTGCCGAATATGGAGGGTATCCAGTTGCAAGAAGACCTTTTTTTGTTGTTGCAACGAACATGGGCGGCCATTCCACAGCGTGATTTGGATGAACTCATTTTGAGTATGCCAAACCGATGTTCTTGTGTTGTTAGTGTTCGCGGTAGAAACACGGATTATTAATTGTTTAAGTTACCCAATAAAATTTTAAAGAAAACTGTTATTTCAGTCTTTTTTTCGAACTTTAATGTTAGTGGTTCAAATGTCAAAAATCCCTTTATTAGGAAAATGGCAAATTTCTTTATTAATGCAAAGGTGACTTGGTTTATCGTTACTGTGACAAACGAAAACACTTTATTTGATGAATCCTTAAAGAAAATTTAAATTAATATCAATCAAGAGAAAAGTTATTGCAAAAATATATGTTGATCCCTAGACACTTTTGATGTGTGTATTAATAAGTATGAAATGTTTATTCCAACCAACATAATGCTAATAACAAGCACAAAAGTGACAAAGTAATTAAAAAAAATTAAAAAACATAACCCTTCTTGCAGTTGGCTAAAAAGATCACATAATCTGTTGTTCGAAGTGGTATTTCTGTACGCCAGTATACAGGGAAATTTTTCATTCACCATCCAAATTTTCAGAATAGATATAGAATCGATAACCTTATCAATTAATAAAATAAAAAAGATTTTTTTTTTTACATTATTTTCACCTTTGTCCGCTACTAAAATCATAACGTGTGGAATAAAATGCAGTTCAACAACCTAGACCGCACACGCGCTTACCTCATAATTTCGTAAAGCACACAAACAAACACCACTCACCCCTCTCACACTTCGCACCCCGCACCGCCCCCGGCCGGCCATGCGCCGGCGCCTATTGTTTAGTTGGCCGTGACCTAGATACGTGCGGACGTGTGCCATTTTTTTGTCGCTCTCGCTAAATTTTCGCTCCCGAATTCCGCAATTCGCGCGACATGGCGACTTTCTATTCTAATGCAGAGTTTTACGAGATGGTTAGGTGCTATCTTTTAAGTGGTGAAAGTTTAAATCGTGCGCAAATAATGTACCGTACTGAAAGTTTACCGCGTTTACAAAGGCGACGAATTAATTCACAAGTGCCTAATAGACAAACAATTTTAGCAGCAAATCAAAGGTTGTTAGATTATGGACAGTTTACCACACCAAACCATGCAACAGGTCGTGGCGGTTCTACCGCGATAACACCAGCAGTTGAAAATTCAGTACTCGAATTTTTCAAGCGCGACCCCTGCGCAAGCACTTATGATGCTGCACGGCGCTTCGGTGTCAGTCAGTACTACGTGTGGAAGCTGATGAACTCTTCTGGGTATCACCCTTATCATTACCAACCAGTGCAGACTCTACACGATAACGATGGACCTGCTAGAACTCAATTTTGTGAATGGCTCTTAAGAAACATCGATCGCAACATTTTGTGGACAGATGAAGCCCTATTTACGAGAATCGGAATTTATAACAGCCTAAACGAACACTATTGGGCGTTAAGTAACCCACACGTTATTAAAAGTAATTACCACCAAGTGCGATTTAGTTTAAATGTTTGGGCTGGTATTATTGGAAACGTAATCGTGGGACCCATTTTTATTGAAGGACGCTTGACGGGTGCAAATTATTTAAACATGCTACGTGGTGTCATCGAAGATTTATTAGACGAGGTGCCACTGTCATACTTAAACAACCATTACTATCAGCATGACGGTGCACCACCACATTACACAAGTGCAGTGCGTGAGTTTTTAAATAATCAGTACGGCGATACATGGATTGGACGCGGAGGGCCTGTACCATGGCCTCCCAGGTCACCAGACTTGACTCCGCTCGATTTTTATTTATGGGGTGAAGTGAAAAGACGTGTTTACGTTGAAGAGGCACAAAGTGTTGAGGACCTCCGTAGTAAAATAATAATATTAAAATGTAGTTTGAGAAAACGTGCACGTTTATGTATCGAGAGAAACGGACTTCATTTTGAACAATTACTAAAATACACGTGATTTGTGATTTGTGCTAATCGAGTTGATTGGGTAAGTTTAATTATTGTAAATAGCTAGCTGATTCCAATTTTTTAAATACGCCATAATAAAAACCATTAATTTCACATAATTGTATTATGTCGGTCCTAAGCCCGTAAAGTATGAAGGGAAAATTGGAATCAACCCTACTAAAGTACTAAGTAAGATCGCGTAGATACCTACAGTACAGCAGTTATCGCAGCGAGTGAGGTCAATACCCTTGCCGCGTGTTTCTACGTTATGATTTTTTTCGGATATTTTCTATTGAGTGTTTTCTTTTAATTTTGTTATTATTTGATTTTAATGTTTCACATATAACGATTATTTAATTAAGACCCCTCAATTTTAAAATTTGGATGGTGAATGAAAATTTTCCCTGTATATAGTGTGCGCGAGAAATAACTCTGCGCGCGTGTTTGAACTTCAAGACTCGTTGGACGCCATCTCAACTTTTATAATATCGAGTGTCAAGAAAGTGTGATGTATTCTGGGTCCAAAGTAAATATTCGTCATCATGATGCCGAATGATTACAAGTGCTGGCAGGACCTTGTGCGCTTTCTAGTAAGGACTTTCTACTATGTATAAATTCATTCATTCTATTTTTGTCCAGGCAATTACTGTCCATTCCAGGTTGCCTGGAAGAGATCGCGGAATGCGATAAGGCCGCTCATTTATGTATATATTTGTTTTAGTTCGTAGTTTCCTTTTGTATGTGTAATAGTGTACATTAAAGTGTATAATAAATAAATAAATTCATGGTGAAGATTGCGATTATCAAACAAAAAAACAAAGAAAGTACTGCTACTTACTGTTCTTCACTGCTGTTTTTTCCCACAAATAAGCCATTTTTATTTCGATTCAATTTTGAACTGAAACAATAAAATAAGATATTTCACATAGACCCCGTGAGCGCTGTATACGACACGATATCTCAAAAGTCAAATCGATTGAAATCAATGCGACCGCGAGTACCATCCGCTTGAGATAATTATGCGTCTGAGAACTTTTTTTTGTGCAATAATGGAGCAATAAATAAAAGTTATTGTAACTTATCAGGATAAATGATTAAAAATTATAACTTACCATATTTCTTTTGCGATTTTTTTTGCCTTCAAGCGTTATTTAGTCCTAATTTTATTTCTTTTATTTGCCATTTTCGCCAAATCACAATAAATAAATTGTCATAAAAGTTAATTACAAATTATTTACACGATGAGAAATAAACACAAACAAAATCTAAACTATAGTCTTTATAAGTACAATATTATTTTATTTCGAGTCAATATTATTTACGGAGCAGAAGCGAAGCGCGCGCGCAAAAATTTGGCAAAGGTCTCTCCTCGGTAACGTCCCGCGGGACACTGGCAAGCGACGCGTGGCCCGAAAATAACATGAATAATCGATAAAAAAATGTAAAATGTAATAAAACAAAATCGAACGGGTAGAATCTATTCCAAAATGAATTAGCTGTATATTGATATTATTAATAAAAAAGGAGTAGGGGAGGGCGGGGCTGGTACTAATTTTGTATTATAGTTAATATTTTCTTTGATAATGAACTTTTTAGTTTAATTTTTTATTGAAAACATGCTTTGGTTATTCAGCTATGATATTAGTAACAAAATACATCCGGTATGTAAGTGCTTTCAGAAAGAGAGCCGTGAATACCAAAAAAGTCATTTGTTAATACATGCCCCGCATTTGGGGCAAATATTAACGGAGCTGGGGTATGTATTAACGTAAGGGGCAATTATTAACAGAGACAAAAAATTTATGAAATACTTAAATAAAACATCATTTACACGAATACAAATGTTTTATTATATAGATATATAGTTATACATATATATATTTTAAGCCTAAACAAGTTAACACATAATTTAAACTTAACGTTTTAAAGTTACTAAACTTTTCATAATCAACAATCTTTAAAGTGTTCATAAATCAATACTAATTAACCACCATATCTACTGAGTATAAGAGCTTTTAAGCCTTCAAACATTTGTTAAAATAGTTTAAACTTAACAATTAAGTATTACGTAATCAGTCACATAAAGTTTTTGGTATCAACAGTTTTAAAGAATCTTAATGAGTTACCTTAAACAATAAAGTATTTAAATCTACATTTATCAACAATTCTTACAGCGTTAATTAATACTTTTTAGCATCAGACTTCAAGTTATACAGTCTTTAAGTTATATTAGTTTAATGATCTTTATCTAATTTGTACTTAAAAGTAGACAGGAAATATGTACCTGTCTAGATTGTTTTTGTCAAAAATTAATCAGAATACTCATCATCTGAGAAACAGTTGAGGCATATGTATTTTCTGATATCACCCTTGATACAGGTGATGTGAGCCCATCCTTTGCATACAATATATTGTATCCAGTCAAGTCCAGATGTGTCGTCATTATAAGACTCGGCGCAAACTAAACAGCAGCAGGTATCTTCTTCACTGTCATCCTGAAGAATATGCTTCTTCACCTTTTCTACTTCTACTCTCCGGGTTGATTTACCTTTACCTTTCCCTTTACCCTTATTTTTAGTTTCAGTCTGACTGGTTTTTATCTTTTTAGATGATTTTAATTTTGCTTCTTCCTCTAAGGCCAATTTTTCGGGAGTATCAGTGAGAATAGTGGATTTCCTTGAACGCTTTCGTATAGATTCGACACGTGGAGGAGCTTTTGGAAGCGGTCTTACTGTTTCTATATTACATTTTTCTATAGGCTTCGTATTTGACGGTCCTGGTTCATTTGGCGGTGCTGATTCATTTGACGGCCCTGGTTTCGGATTTGATGGCCCCGGCTCATTCGACGGAACATGCGATAGCTGATCAATAACCTCTGAAATACTTATGTGAATGTCAGGCATGTTATCAAAAATTTCATTTTGAATTGAAGATTCTAGATTAAGTGATACTTCTTCTGGATTGACAGAACTATCTCCTGGCTGAAGTGATCCCTGGTTTTACATCGAAGCAGTATTTGGATCGGGACGATCAGTTACAAATGATGGCGCAAAGTCACAGTCTTGAAATACATCTTCATTGCACGGCCAAATGCCAGCTTTTTTAAATGAATTGATGATATTGTTTTGAGTGAATGCCAGAGGAAATGCTTCTTTCACAATTCCAGGGAGATCGTAGATCGTCATTGTCTTCCCAGGATGATTAACCATCCAGTTCGTTTGCTGTCGGCTAATATAATTCTTAAACGGTCACAACAATGTGGAGGGAAAGACAAAAGAATGATATGGTTGTTCTTTGCCTTCGTGACGACCTCCACATTGACATGAGAATGATGGTTATCCAACAACAATAAAACTGGTTCCTGCTCTGATTGATTGTATTGTATTATTTATTTATATTAAAGTTTACAAAAAGTCTTAATCTAAACTATGCCCCACAAAACCGTTTTCACGGTTTGTCTGTGGGAACGGAACATAAAATCACTTTATAACATAAGTATAACTAAGTAACAAACAACAACAACAACATATCTAAGTAACACACAATTTAAAACTGTGTAAATATTTCATATTTGTTCTACCTCAACAATTTGCATACCACTATCCAAAGAATCAGGTTTACAAACTCTTGAGGTAGAACTGCTTAAGTAATTTGGCGAATATAGGTTTTGTTTTCTGAGTTCTAAGGTCAGCAGGCAATCGATTGAGCAGATACGGTACTCTTTTATTAAACGTACGGTCGCCAAAATAATTACTTATTTTGGGTACATCAAATTTTCCTGCTGATAATATTCTGGTTGCGTGGTTATGGGTAACTAGCGAGTGACGCTCCCAGCTGCCATGACTGTTAACCAGAAGTAGATATTTATGTTTCAAGCTGACAGGAAGAATTTTGCAAATTTTATATAAATTATTATAATCATCTTTATATTTGTTTTTAGTTTTCTTACTGACTAATAGTTTCAAAAATCGAATTTGTTGTGCTTCTAGTTTTTCTAAATTACTTTTGAATGTGAGTCCGTAGCAGTCGAGGGCGTAACTTAATATGGGGTCAACTAATTGCAAATAAAGGCACTTAAGAGTATTATTTGGTACTTTAAAGCTTAGGTGGTAGAATTTACCGAGAAGTATTCTTAGTTTATTGCATAAGTACTCAATATGGTTTGACCATGAAAAGTTCTCGTCAACTTTTACTCCGAGATATGTTACACATTTATCACGTACAATAGGTTTGCAAGTACAGCTAACATCGGGGGTGGGTCGCCAGGTGGTATTAAATATGGTGAGCGTATTATAACTAGCTTCGTTTTATCCGCGTTCAGGATTATCCCGTTGTCGTGCGCCCATTCAACGACTCGGTCGATGTCGTGCTGCACTAGTCGACAAGTTTCGGCGAGGTCGGTGCCGGCGCGCAGCGCGCACAGGTCATCCGCATACATGTACGTCGAGCAGTTACGTAAAACGCCGCACAAGCTGTTGACATGCATTAGGTAGCATACAGGCCCGCATCCCGAGCCCTGCGGCACCCCGCACCTCACCTCCCTCGCGTCGCTGTACGACTCTTCCACCTTTACGCGGTAAAATCTCTTCGTGAGATAGTCGCGGAACCAATTATTGAGTGGTTTCCCGACCCCACACTCCTCCATTGCATTTAATAAAGTATTTGTTTCTAAGGTGTCAAATGCTTTTTTAAAGTCAAAAAATACTGCTACAACAAATTGTTTTTTATTTAAATTATTATTAATTTCGTCACAAAACTTAGATAACAAGGTAGTCGTGCTTTTACTCTTTTGAAAACCATGTTGACATTCACTGATAATGCAATTTTTTTGAAGATAATTACCTAGTTGATTAACAATACATTTTTCTAAAATTTTGTCTACACTTGATAATATAGCAATAGGCCTGTAATTGGAATATACTTTACGATCACCTTTTTTGAAAATAGGACGCACTATTGCCTCCTTCAACTTGCTTGGACATGTATTGGTGTTTACACATAAGTTTATTAGATGTGCGAGCACGGGACTCACTTTATTGGCCAAATATTTTAGATCAGACATGCGTATTAGATCGCTTCCGGGTGATTTATTTGTATCCATACCTGTTATAACTTTCTTTACATCCTTACTATTCACCGGTCGCCATCGCATACACACACTCTTCTCCTTAACATATGTGCTTCTGTCTAACCATTTCGCATCACAATTGTGTTTTATATTTTCAATTTCGTTTGTAAATGTTGCCGAGAACCTATTACAGATATCTTGTACACTGCCTTCCGTCTTAATGTTATCTAATATTACGCTATCTAAGGATTGTTTATTCTTCCCCATCATTACATGTATTCTATCCCATAACTTTTTTATATTATTGTTACAATCTAATATACTTTGCTTATCATATTCATTTTTACCTTTAGTTAATATTTTATGGCATTTGTTCCTATATTTAGTGTACTCTAAACGTTTAACCATATTCTTTGGTTCGCTACTCCATATTGCAAAAAGTCTGTCCCTTTCTAACAACAGTTTCTTATGATCTTTCGTTATCCAGCTTTTATTATTTCTAACTCCTTTGTTAATACTTTTATTCTAATAGCAAGATTCATAAATATCAGCAAATATTTGTCTGAAAGATTCATATAATTTAACAGGACATTCAAGCAACAAGAGTTTATCAAAATCTATACTCGATAATTTCTCCCGCACCGCGCGATTATCAAGGGCACGCCGTGTCGTATGCTCAGTATGCGCGCGCGAGTATGACGCTTGTATAGTGGTCTTCTGGCTATCCATTGGGGCGCGATCCCATTCTACTGCTACCGATACTGGGAAATGATCGGATATTTTGGTTCGTATTATAGCTGATTGTACATGTGCAAGAGGCGCTCGAATAAAAATGTGATCTAAACATGATTCCACCAAACTACCCATGATAATTTCGCTACGTGTGACTCGATCTATATATACATTTTGTAAACCCATGTTCAGCTAATAGGTCTTCATACAATATTACATGTCTATCTTGTTTTTTAAGCAAGTTAATATTTATGTCGCCGCATAAAATCACTTTAGAGTTATGTGGTATATTATTAAGCAAATTACGAAATTCGTCAATAAATTGTACTATTTTATCTTTATTGTTTATTTTAGGCGGCCTATAAATGGAAATTAAATAAATTGGTTCGTTGACGTATTTAAATGTGACGGAAACACATTCCGCGGAGCGCATCTCAGTATGTATCGGCGACTCGATCACCTGAGCCGCCAGGCCCTCCCGCGCATACACTAACACCCCTCCTCCGGCTCGCCCGGTGCGGGTGAAACTGTTTACTGTGTACCCATCAATCTTGTAGAAGCCAAGACATTCAAAATTTATATTTGGTTCCGTAACAACTATTACATCAATGTACTGTAGATTATTATTTAAACTAACTAATAACTCGTTAAAATGTTTCTTTAGAGATCTTATGTTAACATGAATTAAGCAAAAGTCATTACTTCCACCTAATGTTGATGTCCAGCTGTATATGTCATCAACACACACAGGTGAAATTTGACCGTCTGTTATTGTTTCAATATTGTCGAGGAACGAGAATGTTGTGAATAATGATATCGTTTACTACACATCACTTAGGTACCTACTTGTATAGGTAGTTCACACACCACTTTCACTTTTTGAGCAGATCACCAATATCACCTTCCGACCTAACCCACACAGATTTATCACCTTCTTCCTTTTTCACCAGTATTCTTCCGTTTACAACCCAGATGTACTTGTAAATGTTCTTGAGTTTATTCTTGGTATTTCATAACAATTCTCGAGTGGTTTTAGTGAGATCTTCATTCACGTATATCTTATTTTTCTGTGAACCTGAAGTTATAATATTGCTGTTTACTTTAACGAGCTTACGTCGATTTGCCAACCAAGAATTCCGATTTTCGGTACCTGTACTCTTGAATCCTATTACTATCGTGGCTGGTCTGTCGCTTGTTTTCCGTTGTTGACGACGGCTCGCCCATTCAATATCATCGCAGTTCACCTCCAATGTATCTCCGAGTTTTTTAACTATTTCCATTATATTTTCATCCGGCGTTTGCTCGATACCCACAATTTCGATGTTATGTTTACGTGTGGATTGTTCAAATTCATGCACTTTTTGTTCAAGTGCGATATTACATTTCTCTAGGTACACACATTTGTTATTGACACATTCGATGGATTTCTCGAGCTTACAAATCTTCTTTTTCGATTCTTCTTGTTCAGCCAATATGGTGTCATATTTCTCCGAGAGGACCGACATGCTAGTTATGATGGAATTTAGCTGTTTTTGAAATCCAGGAAGCGAATTGACTTTGTTCTGTATGTCCTTTAGGATTTTCTCAAACCCTTGTCCCTCTACAAGATGTTTTAACATGTTTCAGAAAGTGGTCAATAAATTTCGAAAATTCTTTTTCAGACATCCAGCCGGAACTATTTCCTAGACACACCCGGGCGGCCCATTTTGGATGAATAAATCACTATATCTGATCCGTGGAAAAATGAACATACATGGTATGAAATTACCAATAGCATTTCCCGCTGCCGCAAATGTGACGAGAGTACCCCGTTCTGCAGATGTGACAGCTCCTACCTGCTTGGAACCTCGTTGAGCTACCACTTTCTTGGGTTTCTGCACCGTCGTCACTCCCGTTTCATCTACATTCCAGATTCTACTCGGAGATATATTGTATCGTTGAAGAACTTCTCGATATTTTTCAAAAAACGAATGAACATTTGTACGGTTAAATGATGTTGCTCTGCTTAAGCTTGTCGCCTCAGGACTCCGTATAGACAAGGATGCGTTGCGTTCCATAAAACCAGCGAACCAATCTTTGCCAGCCTTTCCGTCTCTTTTCCAAGATTCTGGAATATTATCTATTTTGTATGCAATGGCAAGCTCATAATCTAATTTTTTGACATCATCTGGTAGCAATCCAAAATAGATATTAGAACATTTCACTAAATAATCTGCTATCATTTTTTCTTGCTCCGGATTGAAAACGAGACGATTTTTTTTATTCAAACTCAAACTCAAACTCAAACTCAAAGCATTTATTTCAAATAAACCAATTACAGGCACTTTTGAATTGTCAAGGGGTCGGTCAGTCAGAAAGATGAAGCTAGTTGCCCATTCCAAAGCAGTAGGTACCTATGGAGAAGAACGGGCAAGAAACTCCATTCAACAGGAATCCCCTCCTTTTTTTCTTTACATATTTAAACAGTGTTACATGACAGATATTATATTCAGTAGCAACATCTCTAAATTTTCTATTTTTTGACAGAATTTCTTCGTCTGCCAGCTCAAATACTTCTTGAGACGTCGAACCTCGTGTGCTCTTCCTTTTGTAATTTCTCATCCTATAACAAAAGACACTTATTGCGCAAAACAATCGTTTAATATCAAACACCTACATATGTATCCCCGCTCAATCTGTTAATTTTAGCCCCAAGGTCACTTTTTATACTTCATCAATTACAGAAAATAATCTAGTAAAATTAATTACAAACAATTATAATAGTTTTAAAGTCAATAGAATAAAGATTAATTTAGGATAAACTTTGATTCAATTTAGCGAATAAATATATCTTAAATCAATTCATTACGAAGTACGAAAAGTTCGTTTACCTGTAAATCCGAGGGTCCTGTGCACAACTATTACTAGCGACGGCCGGTCGACCACTGACCGGTCAGGACACGTTCGGCTGTGTATAAAGGGTATTCTAAACCGAGTCTCATACTTTTGACACTTCGCGTTTGGTGGGAATAAGCTTGTTAATACCTACCTCCGTTAAAACCAGCCCCGCGCTCCCCTATTATAATACTTATTTAAAATGAAATTTGGCTAGTAAAAAAACTGCAAATCGGAGTTACTTTAGTATTTTTTTAACCGACTTCAAAAAAAGGAGGAGGTTCTCAATTCGGTTCTATTTTTTTTTTATGTTTGTTACCTCAGAACTCCGTTGTTTATGGATGGATTTGCAAATTTTTTTTTAAACTTTAAAGGATATGCTTCCAGATTGGTCCCATTTTTTTCAAAATCCAGTTCTGATGATGGGATCCATGAGGAATCGAACGAACTCCTCAAATATTATAGGCAACTACACTCGGCGTCACAAAAATCGCACCTCTTTAAGAATTCCCTTCAAAGTCATTTTAACCCTATTAAAATCAATGGTAGACATATGACTATAAGGCATCATTGGAAAGGCAATTTATTTGAATTTCAGAATAAATCAATGGATTTGGTTTTTTGCTTACCAGGGAATAAAAAAAAGCAAGCTAATGCAAATGATTAAAAAGTTAAATTTTATTTTATCAGCAAAAATTACAACAAAGTCCTTAAAAACAACTTAAAACCTAGTGGTACCCCCCCTAGCCCTGATGACTGCTTCAATGCGTTCTCTCATGGACCTAATTAATGTGACAACAGTCTCTTGACGAATGTTGTCCCATTCTGCAACGACGGCATCTTGGAGGTCTTGGAGAGTGGTAGGGGCAGGATCACGTGCCCGTACTCGCCGTTTCAGTTCATCCCAAAGGTGCTCAATAGGGTTCAGGTCTGGACTTCGCGCCGGCCAGCGCATAACAGGGATTCCAACTTCTTGCAGGTAGTCTCTTACAATTAAAGCGGTGTGACAGCGGGCGTTATCGTGCATTAACGTGAACCCACTGCCAACAAAACCCGCATAAGGGACAACCTGCTCCTCTAAGATCTCTGTTATGTACCGAGCAGCAGTCAGCGACCCTTGCCCGCGAGCACTGCCAGTCCGAGAAACACACACAAGGTTCGTTTTACCGTCGATTGACATGCCACCCCAGAACATGCACGAGCCACCCCCGTATTCCACTGTCTCTTGAATATAGGCTTGTGCGAATCGTTCCCCTTGCCTCCTATACACTTTTCGACGCCTGACGTTGCAGAAAAGACACACCCTCGTCTCATCCGAGAAGAGCACAGCCCTCCATTGGTATATTGTCCAATCCACATGGTCACGGGCAAATTGCAACCGGTCTCTCCTATGCTGTGCAGTCAATTTTGGCCCTGTAGCAGCCCTATGAGCTGCAATTTTCTTCTCCCGCATTCTTTTTCTAATCGTGGAGATGCTTACAGAAGTTCTGCGAGCTGATCGCAGTTGTTGTTGCAGCTCCACAGCATTGGAGAACCGATTACGTAAAGACGTCGAAACAATGAAGCGATCGTCTCTTTCGGATGTGCACCGTTGTCTTCCAGATCCACGTCTTTGGATATAGCCACCAGTCTCTTGGAAGCGTTGGAACACTCGTCGAACGGCAAAACGACTCAAGTTCAGTTGCCGAGCAACATCACATTGCCGCATCCCTGATTGCAGTAGTGCAATGACTTCAGCAGCTTCATCTGCAGTGGTATCCATCTTCTGGGGTATTTTTCTTGCTGTAGCTGTTCACGTGTGTTCACTTCAAAGGTTGAATAGCGAATGACTCACATTTAACCCGGGTCGCCCGTTTTCGAGGTGCAAATAGTGGCCGTTGCAATGCGTATTTTGACAACATTTTTTTTTAACGTTACGTGCTAATGAGATCTGTTGTGTTTAGGAATTTTAACTGTTGTTAATTTAAAAGTCGTTAAACATACTTTCAATTGATACCAATATTAATTGGGTTTAATGTATTCGTTACTGGCGGGACATATTTTAAACTTATTTTCGAAGTGGTGCGATTTTTGTGACGCCGAGTTTATATAGTAATTTTAATATTTTCATCGAGAAATCAAGCGTTTACAGTCAAAAAGTAACATTTGATGAAGTGGAACTGGTGAAGAAGATCAGATATGGCTAACGGAACTTGACACTCGCATAGATATCACAATCAAGATAGTTAAGCAACTATGACAATAAAAATAAACATACAATCCTGAATAGTTATGTTGAAAATTTTATCATTGAACTTATCTGGTGATGATGATGGAGCCGGAAGACAGGCACCGGAACTCCGTAATTAATCAATGTATTCTAGCCGTGTTTGGGCTTATTAGAATTGTCATGAAATGCACTTTGGCTATAAGGTACTATCGAACTGATCTGATGATGGACCGGAAGGTGCAAGGTTGGCATGAGAACTTCAAAATAAAACAATGTATCCTAGCAGTATTTGGGTTTATTAGAACTGTCATAAGATACATTCTGAATGCAAGGTGCCATTGAAAATTTAGTTCTGATGTTATCATCAATGTGTCCACAAAACAACTTCTGAAATATTAAAGGCATTTTGCTTACACTATAAAAAAAAGTCGCTTCTATTTATTTACTAAAATAAAATTGTATTCTTCGTAGTATGCACACGTTTCCTCGCCACCTATGAGGTAGTGTGCTGGGCGCGTTTTTTTTAATGTGGTTGCCCCGGTAGGCCTATTCCACAATCTATTTGATTGAAATTTAAGGATAGGTTAAGTCGACTTATAATTCAAATGATTCGTGTATTTGACGATTTATCTTTTACAACTAACTGAGATAGGGCTAGAGAGCTCCAAATAATTTTAATGGCACGTTATGTGTTGTCTTGATTATCAGATGGCAGATTCCGCAAACTTGTTATCTCTGTCATCGCTCGACCATCGTGTGGTCGATTCAATAATTTATTCGCGTCTAAATCTGATAACACTATGCCTTCCAAACTTCTGACACGACTTAGCGCCCAAATATCTGTCAGGCGGCAACACCAGTCAATGACCCAACCTCCACAAAGTTGGGTTTCAGCATTGTATCTACTGTTGGTGCATAACAACGCTTAATATGCGCCACAATTAATTTTAAGAGGAATGATTTGCCACTACCTGCACCACCCGTGATAAAAAGTAACAGTTGACTTTCTTGACCATGTAAATTGTTTTCGACTGCCAATGAAACTTTCTGAAATAAATTCCTCTGCTGGATATTTATTCCTCGTATGCTTCCCAGGAACAGCTCATCTGACATGAGAGCTCGTTCTCCCATGTCTTCACAGAAGGTTTCATCGCGATTTACAATCTGCTCACCACCACATAATACTGGAGCATTTTCTACATGGGTTTCACGTGCAGCATTAAGCGCGGTAACTTGGGCGAGTGCTTGTTGAATAATTTGCTCAACATGAGCAAATTGTTCTGCGCTTACGTTACCTTGCAACGGGCGAAGGTCTCTTAGGCGTCTCATAAAACCGTCTTCGGCGGATTCATTTTCGAGTAGTAACTCGTTTTCGTTGCGGAATGGTATATGACATACTATTAGGCTATAATAATACGCTTCTTTATCACTATTAATTGTATAATAGCGGGTACGTAATACTGCCGGCCTATTTCTTACACGCATTCTCGTGTCCTGCAACTTAATATATCTTACTGCAGTAATATTATCTTCCTCTGACCATATTGTGTTTGAAACCGTTTCATAACGGACGGCAAACTCAGCAAGGCTTAAATCCTCCAGCTCGTTTGGACGTAACATATAACGGTCAAAAATGTTGTTGTAAATGCTGGTTTCATCACTGTCAAACCTCAGTAGTCTAAAACGTTCCTCTCGTCTGCAATTATTTACAAAAACAGTCTTTCGCGATGACATTTTCAATGGCAAATGGCATAATCTGTATGCACATTCTACCGCGCTTACCAAGCGTTGATTTAAAATAGCCATTGAAACTGAAAACAACTGTTTCCAAACGTCACCACCTTGCCTCTTTGCTTTAGAAATAGCTTCCCTTATAACGTCACCTATATCATGCGGTTCACACTTACTTGCATATTTCGCGACGTAGTAAGCTACAGCAGTGACACTACCACAGGGTTGCACATCAATGTTTCCTTTCCATATACCTAAAAGGACTGCATTGTAATTATTGACCATGCTTTCTTCTGAGGTTCTTTTCAATAGACAGAATCGTCCGTTATTGGCAAGTGCTTCATCCGGGCCTAGACAGACGGTATTCTGGCTTTCTGGCTTTGGGAAACCAAAACGACAGCCATCGTCCTGGCGATTCTTTTTACACGTCGCAGTGTGTTTATGTATCTGTAAATCCTCGACTAACTTGCGCAACACAAGATCGTCAGGATTTAAAGAGCATGAAACCACACTTTCGATTACGGCTATTCCTTGTGGAGTAGAGAATTCCGGAACATTAGAACACCACACTAACATATGCAAATGTGGGCTACCACGGTTTTGGAATTCCACTCGGTACCAGAAGTCTTCAATAGGACCACCCAAGCAAACTTGATTGCGCTTTAAAAATCGCATGAGAGCGTTAACTCGCAATGTGAACTGTCGAGCAACTACTACCGGATGTCTTTGCACTAGATCTAAGCGCTCCGGAAATGTAAGGTGCTCAGCATCCGCGACGTCACATCCATCAGCGATTAGTAAGGCTTTAATCATGTCTGTCCAGTTTAAATCATTGCAGGAAAATGTTAAGAACCATGTTGGAGGCCCTAAACTTCTAACCATTGCTATTAATTCAGAGCAACATTTTTGCCAGTATGATACTGATCCTCTAATATTTCGCATAGTGAGATGCATATTATCTACAAGACCCTGAGGTGTGTGTTCTCCGTGGCCTTGACGCATCCTACATGAAACGGAAACACTTGATTTTGCGCGAAAATATTCTACAATGGATAGGGCATAGAATTATTACTCGTTTCTGTTAAATCTCCTTTCATTACTCATTATACGGTTTTGAAAATAATCCAAAGGGGATTATTTTCTCTTTCTTCACCAAAACCATTCTTACCATCTGGATAAAGGAAATACCAGCACAATTCTTCCATACGGCGTTCACGCTCTAAATTTAATGGCGGTGCCGTTTTCCTCGTAATAGCGGCCAATCTCATTGTATCATCTGCTGAAGAAGTATTCACTTCAACAACATTTTCTAAATTAGGCACATTATCGTCTATGTTTTGGAGCATACTGGTCGATTCGATATAAATTGTGTCCAAGGAATTATGAGCACCTATTGGTAACTGTATTTGTGGTCCTTGAATTAATGCTGGTTGGAGCGTTTTCTGACCAGACTCGATAGCATGTATTGGTGATTGGGGGAGATTGCTGCTTGGTGTAAATGTGGAAATTGGACTCTCCATAATTTCCATTGCCAATTGTTCCGATTCAGGTCTAAATCATTGCATTTGGTTGTCTACAGCTACAACTAGTGGTGTTAACGAGGGAGGGAATTTACGGGACAATCTTAATGTGTACTACATTAAGATTGTCCCGTAAATTCAATTATGCTTTATTGGGCGATACAAATAAATTACGTCGTAAGACGGTATGTAAAACGCATGCAACAAGCGGCACCATTCATAGGAGCTGAAGCACCCTTGGCACCTCGTGCATGGGAATCAAATAGGTAATAATTTGATGTTCTGTAATGTACTGCTACCGAGATTGCGTTTACTGTAAGTATTCCACTAGAATATTCTGTGAAAAAACTTCTTAAAGCATTACTCAGATTAGGAAAACCATCGGTACTGTTGTCGTTATCTAAGTGACCATTAAAATTGGTTTCTTCAAGTACTGTAATCGCTATATTTCGTCTATTATAATAATAATAATAATATCGCAGGATTATTTCTAGAAGCGATGCAGTCATTATAATACTTATCGCCAATAATCACTATGTAATCGATATCACTCTTGGACCACTTGTTTGGATCTAATACATTGAATGCTGCACATGCAACAGCTGCTATTCCGGTGCATTGTTTACCCCGTGAAGAATTAAACCGTAAGTCTCCTTGGTGAAATGATCCGCGTAATATCGCCTTGTTGTCATTTATAATGACGTAATGGTTCGAAGAAGTTTCCACAGTACCCTCTTCTTGAATAGTATTTTCCGCTATTTGAACTAACGGAGTAATATTTGCCGTAGTTTCAAGATGTGCTCGGACATCTCTATAAAGATGGTTGTTGGAAATTAACCAAGTTAAAGCTTCATTTAATCGTTTCGTATCCACAACGAATTCTTTAGAACTTGAAAGGTTCTCGAGACTTTCCACAACCAAAATTAAACCAGCCTGATGTGCTGTCAGTGGTAACTGCTCGGCTATTTCAACAACATCTTTTGCAAATAAAATAACCTGCCCCTTGCACCAATTTTGGCTGAAACGGTTGTTTAGTTTCACAATCTTTAAAAACGGTACAATTCGACATAAAAACCGTTCTTCAAAGCTCGTCAAATTGTCTAAATGGTATAGGGAAAGAATGTATCCTAAAATATATATTTATTTCGGATTTCAAATGTTATAATTTGCCTATCAAAAATGAATTCTAAAACAAGCATAATCGAGAACACCTAGTGTGCGTCCACACTGCGAGCCTGGCGCGGTTGCGACGACGGGCGCGAAGTATCAAAAATCGCGCCTTTGCGTCCATATTGTAGTGACTAAGGTAGAAGCCTAGTGCGACGGGACTGAGCGACACAGCGCGCGTAGTTTTCAAACGCTCCTGTCCGCGCGTTCTGGCCGCACTACGGGCCTAGTCAGCGAGCGACCCAATGCGCGGGTGGCGGGAGTAACAAACCAGTTCGGTCTTGTAGCTCGGCGTATGCGCGTCTGTGCTTGGAAAATTATGGAGGTTATTCTACTGGCAACTACCCTAATTATTAATTTGATTATTACAACTTTTTACTTATCTACTTTTTTGATTACTACTAAACTAGGTACATATAAATACAAAACTTAGTAAAATCTTGTTTTATTCTTACCTCAGAGTTATGAACAATTTCTCCTCAGGTCTAATACTTTTGCGAAAGTTAGTATCTTCTTTGGTGATTTTAGGGGCTATTTTACTTAGTATGTAGTCAAACGTTGACATGGGCATTCGCGTATACCCAAAGAATTATGTAGGGTATAATCTCAGTTCTTCATATAAGTTAAAAAATTCACCAGATATTCCTCTGTTTTTATTAATTTCGTGCACACCATCTCTAGTGTTCAACACCTGCCATCTCAGGATCGGACTGTAGTAAAAAAAGCAGGTCCTCGTCCATGTTTGCAACACCAGATATACGTCGAACCGCTACAAGAGCTCGCGCTTAAGTGTGGCCACCGCACGCCCCCGCTCGCCGCGCCCGCCTAGGCTCCAGTCACCGCGCATTCAGTGTGGACGCACACTTAGCCTTTTTAGTTTTACAGTCATGCTTTGCTAGTATTCATTAAATTAATTAAATAAAACATTTAATTAAGCTGACATGACTAATCACTACATAGTATAAAACAAAGTCGCTATTTTTGTCTGTTTGTTTGTCTGTATGCTTAAATCTTTAAAATTACGCAACGGATTTTGATGCGGTTTTTTGTAATAGGTAGAGTGATTCAAGAGGAAGGTTTATGTGTATAATTTGTCGACATATTTTGCGGGCGAAGCCGCGGGCGGAAGCTAGTACATAATAAATTACATAGGAGTAATAAACATAAACTAACTTACTTATTTCTAATGGCATGACGTCTGCAACTGTAGTAAAACAATCCGGTACATTAAAAAATTACAATAAACTACAACAACTCAAAAACTTACACTGAGATTGAGGTAAGGTGAGAACCTCTGAAATAACTACGCCAGTCTCCATCTCTTGTTGTAATGACTGTAAATAGTAGTAAATGTGCTTTTAGTTTTATAATCATTTCAAGATTAAATAGGGATATTATTATTAATTTGTTTATGAGTATGACACCCTTCTCAACACAGTAATCACCAACTTACATCTTCCTCTGGCATAGCGTCCGGGCAGTTGGTGCCGAATGTGTAATCTACACCAACTATGGACGTTACATGTCTCTCCACCTCAGTCAAAGGAGCTGTGTTGACCCCTCGGTTGCCAGTTTTAATTGTTTCTTTTTTTAATTTTGCTGCTTTAGTGCAGCTGCGACTTTTTAAGTCTCTCCAAACCTATAAGTAGGATAATTTATTCAAGTAAATATAAATAAAACTGACGAGGCATAAACTTACTGTTAAAAACCAATTAAATCTTTGATTGAGACTAAGCGTCATCCACTGCTCTGGCGACTTGACTGATCCGTCGGGGAGTTTGTTGAGCTCCTCAGCAACCTCCTTCCAGCCCATTTCAAAATTTTCCCGTCCCTGGAGGCCGGTAAATTTTCGTGTGTGCAGGTATGGGCGGGCTTTTAAGAACGCCAAAAGCGCACACTTACACGCCTGAAACATACGCAATTTTCCCTAAATGGGTCATACTCAGAAAAAGTGTACATTTTAAATTTGTAACGAAACTGATAGGTAACGATACTGAGAATCTCCGTCACGAAACTGATAAAATAAGGTATAGTACACATGAATACATTATATACACATACGATACTTCTTAGTTAAAGAATTACCAACAATTTTTTTTTAAATAACTGTTTTTTCTTTATGTGAAGACTCTTTGTATAGGTACTAAGCTGAGAGACTGATAGAATTTCAAATTCAGTAGGTGTCGATGGCTGCTCTCTTTCAATTGTTTGTCGTCTTGACTGGTTTTTGTTAATAAACCTTTTTTGCTTTAGCCGGTAGATATGCTTTCTCATGGCTTCTTGTTTTTTTAACGACTTGTTCAATGCATCTTGGCAACGTTTTAATTCTTTTCGAAGTTTGACTGTCTTAAATTTCCACCTCTTTATAATAATATGCTCGTTTGGAATTGTTACTGTATTTGCTGCATTTTAGTTTCTATAAATTAAAGTGTTTTCTTGACATCATTATTTTATTTTTTAAATAAAGGTAGAAACTACAGGAATCTTAGTTAGGTATTTGTGATCACCACATCGTCATACGTAGGAATATGTAGATAGATATAGTTACCGGAAAGACTTTGGTAGTGAGAAGTTCGCGCACGCACAATTTCATCATACATTTTAACATGCGCGTAGGTACTTCCTCCACTACGAAAATCTTTGGCCAACTTACGTCCCGGTAACTATAGCTACGTACTTGTTGTTCGTGTGAACTAAGCTTAACAATTTCTCAGTTTCGTAGGGTAACGCAATATAACGAAAATGAGAATAAGACATGAGAAATTATAAGCCCTAAAAATATTTTTACGTAAACCACGTGTTTACCACGCAAGCACTGAGCATATTCGTTAAGATGTTACAAAAAATAAGAAAAGAACATAGTAAGTAAACAAAAATTATAGTAAACTTAATGCAATAATAGTCGTTTATCACCCTGAGGTATTTTTTTTGTAAATATTCACTTCATACACGTCTTAACTCCACAAATACGGTGAAAACGTAATGGTTGCCGCGACAGAGATTTTGAAGGAAGGAAGTTTTATACCACTTCAAATAATGGCGTTTCAAATTTTATTGCGTGTTACTAACCCTGAGTAACGAAACTTCAGAATTTTAGGACAACATTCGTTTATTTAAAATAAATTATTCTGTAAATGATTTACGAATAAAAATGGTCCTATTTAGTTACTTGATTCATCAAGAATAATATAGCCACAGTCAGTGTTAAGTAAAGCGATGCACATTCGTAACAATTCATCTCTGAAAATGAGTAATAGTCATTGGGACACTAAAAAAATGTATGATGATATTTAAAACAATGTTTTGACACTCAAAAAATATACTCTTTTAATGAAAATTAAAGTTGAAATACCAGAAAAACCTTCATATTAATAGACTAATAAAGCAACAAGGGGGGGAAAAAGACAACATATCATAATATTAGATATTTACTTTAATATAAAGTAGCGGAACAAGAAAAGATACCAAATGTACAATTTTTCTGAGTATGACCCAAATACGAAGAATTTTTTTTTACTGCCAATTTTTTACCTTAAAATCACCACCCTATGAATACGGTTTTCGTTAGCGTATCAACGTCGCAAAGTCAAGTTACTGACCGATTTTGCCCGCTATCTCGGTTGTTGAGACGTTATCGTTATCGTCGTTACGGCAAGCGAATTTTTTCGTTAATATTTAACGATCGGTAGTTTGCGATTGCATCGCTATCTATGTCGAGACTGCAGGCCCAGATCGGAGAAAACTATAGTGAATAACACCATGCTGAGACCACCAAACTGTTACCATTACCTTTTTATTGGTAAGGTTTGCTTTAGCAAATACTTTAATATGGCGAAATAACTTAGAAATTTATTACACATACATTTCATTTCGACGATCCCTTCTTCGAAAAGACCACCTGGAGACGCTCTCAAAAAAAATATTTTTGGTCAATGAAGAGTCTACATTTTTGCACGACGATTCCCTCCTGCTGCTCCAGTTGCTTGATAGCCGTTTTCTCGTTAGTTTTTCCATATTCGATGGCTGTTACGCTGTTCAAAGAATAGGAATAGATGAGAGACTTCACGAGTGGCGCAGAGCTAATATTACATCGCCTTTTGCAAACCTAAAAAGAGTAATTAGTGTGAATAACATCAACATAAATCCTCCAGGACGATTTTCGTGCTTCGTATTAGAAACATACCTTGCTAAAAGATAAGGCTGTTAATAGGCATCTTCAGAGCTGCAGCCATAATGCGCTTTCAGCTTGTAAAACTGTGTCTCGTTCTACCTCATGTCGTTTTTCTACCAGGCCTTTCAAGTTTTGCAAAAACATTTTTTTGCAGTTTCATACTGGTCTGGCGTTAAATCCGGCTTTTGACAACTCTCGCCATAGTCGCTCCTTTCATTTTGGCACACAATCTTTTTTTTAAAACCTGGTTAAGTTTACGATTGCGGTTATTCTTACAACGTCTCGAATCCAGTAGCTTAATTGATATCCTCGGGCTTTTTTCTAAGTTTGCTTTGTACAAACTGTACTTTGGCTGGCGTGGCTTTACCAGTATTGAAAGCTACAACTGCAGCATGACACCAAGATGTATACGAATCCTTCAATGAAAAATTTATACGTTTGCCACCTACGTGCTTTGCACCAATGCTGTTAAATTGTTCGGCTCTATTGTTATTTACATTATAAAGCAAGCTTTTTGAGTTAAGTGCAATTTGTATTGTGTGAACCATTAGTTTACTAAACAGTGTTTTCGCCAAAGAAACCAGATTTTTTCTCTTCTTTCTTTTCATCTGTATAATAATAATCTTCACATGTACTAGGATCACCAAGAATATGCTATGGGCGGTTAATTATATCGTCCTTTCATTTTATTACCTATTTTATCGGAACTGCTGTTGTTTTGAGCATTGCGAAAGCGAGCTGCGGCTCTTACGGCTGTACGAAGTCGAGTGATTCGTTCATTTATTCTGGTTGCATCGTCTTCACATATAATGAATTCATGTATACAAAACATTGTAAAACATTTTAAAAGATGCTCGCGCAAGTTTTTATTTATAAGTTTTTTCCGCTTACAACACAGAATTGAGCTAATCATTCCTTTCTCCTTACCCATACATTCCTTATCGTTCGGAACGAGATTGGAAGCTCATTTGCGCGCGACCAAAAAGTGTCAGTGCGTTTTTCGCATTCAAACCGCTCACCGCTCATAACCTCTAATTATAGTGAGCTAGTCTCGTCTAGCTTACTTAAAAAGTGTAATTTTTGCATTCGCACGCGCCGCTTTATAAACAACAACTTTATTTCTTTGTATACCCGCTTAGAATAAAACAATTATTCTAAGTCTACCCGCTATACCTATTATTTTGTACGCTATATTTTCTAGAACTACTCCAACATGGAAGATCTTAAAATGAAAGTTAAATTACTTCAAGCGAAAAATAATTCAATCCTCAAATATTTAACATCGCTATACGAGGCTTCTAAGAAAATAAATACGACTAGTATTGAGCTTCGTTCGGTGGAATCATTTATGGCAGACTCTGAGGCTCTCTCAGTAACTCGTCAAGAATTTAGTAACAATTTAGATAAAATAAATACATACTCCTTGCAATTAAATCCTAATCATAATATTGATTATAGCAGTCAGGAATCTTACTACGAAGTTTATTCTCGTATAGAGAGAGTGCGTTCGTTAATCACCGCGAACCGTACAAGGTCATTAGAACATTCATGCGATTCTAATGATAACGCTAAACAATATAAAGGCACGGTCAAACTGCCACCGATTCAAATTCCTTTCTTTGATGGTAGGATTGACAACTGGCCTGTTTTCTATGAATCATTTAAATCAAATATCCATAGTAACTTAAACCTTACAGATTCTCAACGTGTGCAGTATTTGATTGGTAATTTAAAGGGAAACGCATTGCAAATTCCCGCCGGAATTATTCCCTCAGGAGATAACTATGCCGCTATTTGGAACAGTTTAGTTCAAAAGTATCAAGATAAACGAGCACTAGGCTCACATTACATGTCTAACATATTAAATATTAAACCCGCAATTAATAATTCCGCATCTTTAAATGTTTTTATTGAAAGTTTTCACGCGTCCGTTTCTGCTTTAGAACAATTACAAATAAAAGATTTAAAGGATTTCATTTTGCTTAATTTAGCTTTGAAAAAATTAGACCCGCAATCGTAAATTTATTCGAAGCGCATATGAGAGATGAGGAAATTCCTACTTATACGGATTTCGTAAAATTTATAAAATCGTAAGTTAAAATATTGGATCGCACTATTTCATCTCGAACCGCGTTAGTGAGTAACAACCATAATAAAAATAATCCTTCTCGTAATCAGTCACGTAATAGTACAGTGCATACTTTTGTTGCTTGCGATAATAATCAAAGTTGTTTGTATTGCAATAAAGTTGATCATTATAAACTTTACACTTGTCCAGCCTTTCAATCCCTCTCAGCCAATTCGCGTTTGGATTTTATTAAAAACAAACGTGGATGTGTAAACTGTCTTAGTATAACGCACACTGCTTCACAGTGTAAATCTATACATAACTGTAGGGCGTGTAATAAAAGACATCATTCGCTTTTACATTTAGAACATAGCTCGTCGCAACCGGTTTCGACTGACGCTGACGTCACTAGCTCCGCTGTCACTAATTCGCAGCAGGTGGCGCTGTGTGCGTCCGCTCGTATCAATAATGTAAACAAACCGCTTAATACGATACTTCTTTCTACTGCCCGAGTCTATGTTGATAACAAATACAGCAAACACGTTTCTGTGAGATGTTTAATAGATAACGCTTCGCAAAATAATATAATTACTTCCGCTTGTTGTAAAAAACTTCAATTAAACATTATACCGCTTTCAAACTCCGTTATAAAAGGGGTCGGATCATCTTTGCGGCCTGTTATAGGTTACGTTGAGATAAAAGTTACTGCTAAAATTAAAAATAATTCTTTTAACATTACCGCTCTAGTTATAGATAGTATAACGGATAACTTACCATCTCACTTTGTTGACACTACTGCAGTGCAACATTTGTTTGATTTACCGCTCGCTGACCCACTGTGGCACGTACCTGGTGAGGTTGAATTGCTTCTAGGGGCAAAACTGTTCCCGTATTTATTACTCAACAATAAAATTATCTCACCTACCGCTCCATCCGCTATTGAAACCGTGTTCGGTTACATTCTTATGGGTGAGGTACCCGCTAGTTTATCTAATAACAATTATAGCCCCGCTGAATTAAATACCGCTTCATATTTTTCTACCGCGCTAAATATAGATAATTTTCATTGTTTTCTGTCTTTAGACGAATCCTTACATAACTTTTGGAACATTGAAGAAATACCTTCAAAACATTTTATGAGCCCTGCTGAACTGGAGTGTGAACAGCTGTACGCTTCTACTGTGTCACGTGACTCCAGTGGTAGGTATTGTACCGCGTTACCATTCTATAAAAATCCAGATTCACTTGGAAAATCTTATGCTGTCGCTTATCGACGTTTAATTAACTTAGAAAAAACTAAGCTTCGCGACCCTGTTTTGCGCGCTAGTTATAATGAAATAATCCAAGAGTATATCGATCAAAATTATTTAACTGAAACTAACCCTAGTTCTGTTAATCAGACTGTAGGTTATTACATACCGCATCACCCTGTTGTTAGGAATGATAAACAAACCACTAAGGTTCGCATCGTTCTTGATGCAAGCGCTAAGTCTCATAATGGCGTGTCATTGAATGACTTGTTACACACAGGGCCGAATTTACAGGCTGACATATTTTTATTACTTTTAAAATTCCGCTTGTTCCCTATTGCAGTTACAGCTGACATGGAACAGATGTATCTTCGAATTGCTGTTATTGATGAGCACCGAAAATACCAAAAAATATTGTTTCGTTTTAATACCGCTGAACCTATTCGCGAATTTCAATTTAATCGAGTTGAATTTGGTCTTAAACCTAGTCCCTTCCTAGCCATGCGCACTGTGCGCCAGCTATCAGAGGATGAAACTCCACCCGATTCTATTATACTGCTCTTTCAAAAATTTAAAGAGCAACTACCTTTACTCTCGTCTTTAAAATCACCTCGTCATGTAGCCGTTACTATGGGTTGCGTGACAAATATAGTAGGTTTTGCTGATGCCAGCTTGAATGCATATGGCTGCGTCATATACTTACATGTCATTGATACAAATGGTAACACACACGTAAATTTGGTGTGTGCTAAATCCAAAGTTGCACCTGTTAAGGTCATATCTCTAGCTCGTTTACAGCTCTGTGCTGCTATTCTTTTGTCTAAATTAATTAAATTAGTTTATGACACTTACTGCTCTCGTACCGCTATTAAAAATATAATATTTAATTTTGCCTTTTCCGACAACGGAACAAATTTCGTTGGAGCCAAGGCTCAACAACAAGAACTACTTGTTAACCGCTACCGCATAGAGTGGAAAATGATTCCACCCCGCGCACCCCATTTTGGAGGGTTGTGGGAATCTCATATTAAATCTACTAAAACGCATTTATACCGTGTTATCGGTTCTCAGCTTCTTACCTACGAGGAGCTTTCGACTGTTCTCACTGAAATTGAGGCAGTTCTAAATTCCAGACCGCTCTGTGTCCTGAATGAGGATCCGTACCCAGAACCGCTTACTCCCGCTCATTTTGTAATGGTTTCTCCGTTAACTTCGTTGCCTGTCGTGAATGTTCCCGAAACGACGAAGTCTCTGACTTGCCGCAAGAAATTGCTAGACCAGATGGTTTGTAGTTTCTGGAAGAGATGGCGTATAGAATATTTGCATAATCTTCAAGTTAGACAAAAATGGTTGAGTGCCGCAGACAGTATTAAGATTGGTACAGTGGTTCTCATACATCAGGATGATGTCCCTCCTTTACGTTGGCCATTAGGTATAATCACCGAAGGTTTTCCCGGCAAGGATGGGACAACCCGCGTTGCTATGGTGAGGACATGCAGTGGCTCTTGTAAGAGACCCGTTGTCAAACTATGTCCTTTACCTTCTCAATAACATCACCGCGTTATTAAACCATAATTTATCTTTAGTTAATATGCTAAGAATATCTTTTTTTTATAAGTCCGCTTTACTATAACTTCTTTCCTTTTGAGAATATTACATATCCTCAAAGCCGGGCAGGATGCTCGCGCAAGTTTTTATTTATAAGTTTTTTCCGCTTACAACACAGAATTGAGCTAATCATTCCTTTCTCCTTACCCATACATTCCTTATCGTTCGGAACGAGATTGGAAGCTCATTTGCGCGCGACCAAAAAGTGTCAGTGCGTTTTTCGCATTCAAACCGCTCACCGCTCATAACCTCTAATTATAGTGAGCTAGTCTCGTCTAGCTTACTTAAAAAGTGTAATTTTTGCATTCGCACGCGCCGCTTTATAAACAGTCTAGGTCCAGACTCCAGTGTGAATACTGACCCGCAAACCGCTCTTCGCTAATACCGCTTACTCAACCCGCATCCGCATCAAAAACTGTATAACTATTGTAATAAGTGTTGGCCGACACAAGTGTGACATTTAAACAAGTGAAAAAGTGCATCAGGAAGAAACCAGGGGACACGTGAGACGTCTGCAAAGGGCTGTCCTTGCCACGTGTTTCGTCCAGAAAGTCTCAAGTAAGTCCATCCATCCATATTCCTGAAAGCCTCATATCCCGTTTGCTCAATTCTTTGTCGTCCAACAGTTCACCAGGCTAAAATCTACATCCCAACATAAAATTAATTCACCGCATACCAAGGTCCTTCGAAGTCGTTTTAAAACTTAACCACCAAAAGAGTAACGGTGGATTTTCTTGGCCATTCTTCTGCACACGAAACTACCTTTTGGAAGGGGCGACTAGAATCAATTCTATTTCTTGTTCATTATGACGTTCAAAAGTGCCTTACTTGTGCCTATTTGAAATAAATGATTTGACTTTGACATTTCTTAGGAGTTTTCTTTCGGAAAGTGGAATAGATGTATCCTTTTGTAGACGCATATGTTTACTACTGTAGTTTCTTAGCAGGTGGTTTGAACATTAAGACACATTTTTTGCACTTGTACATTAGGATATGGCCTGCTTTCCAATATTTTTTTATAAGTGCTTGCGTATATTAAGTTATGAGTGATGACTGAAGCTTTAAAGCCCTCGACTATACTAGTTTGTTCCATACTTGTAGAAGATCCTACATGATTTCTAGTGCACTGATGGATGGGTGACGACTGATTTTTTTATACAGATTGGATGGGTGACGAATGATTTTTTATACAGATTGGATGGGTGACGACTGATTTTTTTATACAGATTGGGCGCATACTATACAGTATTTTTTTTTACTTTCATGAATAAGTCTTTCCCTGTTTTAAATCCAATAATTGCAGCTGCTCCCGATGCTGCAGCATAATTATTTCCATGGGATCATTTAGACCAGCACGCATCAGCTACAACTACGATCGCAGGAATTCCGTCAATAATTTCCCCACTTTCAACTGCTGGTGCATACTCGTTTCTGCAGCAACTGCCCACTGATTAGATACGTCACTATGACATTTATTGTAGGTTTTTTTATTTAATTTTGGTAAGTCCATAGCTGTTAATATCTCATTAAAGTTGGTTTGTCCACAGCCAATTAGCATTGCGCCAGTCAACGCGGCATGATTTATAGCCATACCATCATTGGACTCATGGGGTAAAGTTACACAAGAATTTATTTGAAAATTTTGGTTGCACATGTTACATTGGAAGTAGATTACCGACTCCAAACCAATAAGCTTCGCTCTTATAATTTGCATGATGCTTATTGAACAACCTTAACCCGGATTATTATCAGATAATGTTTCAACTTGGTTAAACAAATGATTAAAGTCAACAATTCTTCGTTCTTCAGTTCGGAATAGTGAATTGGTTGAAACAATGATTCCCACAACCTAAAACAAATATAAATAAAAAAATAAAAATAGTTTATTTCAGACAAAAAAGTCCATATGCAAGGCAAGGTTGTTAGTAACAAGAATTTTGCTCACAGACACACCGTCTACCCCTGCTCAGTAGGCTCATCGGTCCCGCAACACATGGAGTTCAGTGAACCTACTGAGCAGAACAGTATTAGTTCTCTCGCCAATCATCCTGAGGACGCTATTTGGGCTCCCCTGTATTCGGCGCACCACCGACGCAACTTTTTTACGCAAAATTGCGTAGTAGTCATCTACGCTGGCGTCAGCAAACATGCACTACAATATCGAGGGAGCCGAAACAGAGCCCTGAACACATTATTGTACTGGACGCGCAAGGCATTGTAGGCTCTCTGAGTTTGCCCACAGGCCGCTCGTGAAGAATGTCTGGCAGAATGCATTGAACATTTTTATTTTAACAGGAGCAGTACACCGAGCGAACCTGTGTGCCAACATATTACCACGCACCTACAATGCCCTGCGCTCCCTCTCAATATCCAGTTCGTCACTCAAATTCTCAGTTACAATGTGACCAAGATATTTAAATGGTACAACTCGACTTAGAGGTACACCGTTAAGTAATATAGGTGGTATAAAGATATTATTTTTATTTTTACATTTAAATAACATGAACTCCCTTTTACTTTCATTGTACCTCAAGCCATGTTCCACAGCGTAAACCTCACACACCTTTAACAGCTGTCTAAGACCACCAATTGAGGGGCTCAGCAGCACCATATCATCAGCATAACTCAAATTATTGACACATACTACTCTGTCAAGAAAGTACCGGGAAAAGATCAATAATACACAAAATGTCTGTTATTCATCCAAATTTATTTTATCACCTTCAAAGTATGCTCCTTTAGAAACGATACACTTGCGCCAACGAATAATCCATTCATCAAAACATTTTTTAAACGCTGCTTCCGGAATTGAGTTCAGTTTTCGCCGCGAATTCACCTTTATGTCTTCTATCGATTGAAAACGGGTGCCACGAAGTGGTAATTTGAGTTTAGGAAAAAGAAAAAAGTCAGCAGGAGCCATATCTGGTGAATATGGTGGTTGCTGGATGGTATTTGTTGAGTGTTTGGTCAAAAATTCGTTCACAATGATAGCCTTTTGCGAAGGCGCATTGTCGTGGTGCAAAATCCAAGAATTTTCTTTCCACAAATCTGGCCTTTTTCGTCGAATTTGCTCTCTTAAACGCCGCATAACGCTCAAATAATATTCTTTATTTACCGTTAGACCTTCCGGTAAGAATTCAGAGTGCACAACACCGCGATAGTCAAAGAAAACAGTCAACATGACTTTGACTTTTGATCGACTTTGGCGTGGTTTTTTCGCTTTCGGTTCAGTTGGAAGGCGCCACTCCGAAGCTTGTTGACTAGTTTGCATGTCAAACTCGTAAACCCACGTCTCGTCACCAGTAACAATGCGTTTCATGAATGTTGGGTCCGAACTGACTCGTTCTAGCATGTCCTCAGCGACTTTCATGCGATTGAGTTTTTGGAGAAAATTCAGATCTTTTGGGACTAGCCGAGCAGCAACATGTTTCATACCCAAATGATTAGTTAAAATGGTACGGATCGACTCGTGAGATACAGAAAGTTCGGCGGCTATCTCTCTCAGAGTTGAATGGGGATTTTCAGTCACTATTTTCTTCACTTTTGCGATGTTAACTTCAGTTGCAGACGTTGACGGCCTACCAGAGCGAGGCAAATCTTCCATCACATCTCGACCGCTTTTGAACGCTTTGAACCACTCATAAGCACGAGTTTTTGATAAAGTCGATTCACCGTAAGCCTTCTGTTACATTTTCAGTGACTCCGAACACGAAATACCATTGGCGATGCAAAATTTAATACAAACTCTTTGTTCGATATTTTTGTCCATTATGAGATTCGCAATACACACTATATATGATATTACTAAAACCAGCACTGTATTTAATATAAATAACAGATGCAACTCAAACTCCGCGCCAAAATGGAAAACAGTTGTGCCAATCTAACAACTACAAAAAAACAAAAATTTGAATTTGGAACCATAAAAAAATCATCCATTCCCGATACTTTTTTGACTGAATGTATGTCATCAATATGGCATCCAACATGCATGCTGCTGAGCTCCTTAATCAGATGGTTAACATAAATAGTAAAGAGTCGTGGGGAAGTCAGCCCGCCTTGCCTGACGCCACACTCCAAAACTCAAACTCAAAGTATTCTTAATTTTGTCCAAAGCTTATCATATGACACCAAATCAAAAGCTTTGGACAAATCCAAGAAGCATGCATATACTGGTGTTTGCCTTTTTACATAGTAATCAACAGTGTGTTTCAGAGACAAAATTGCACTTTCAGTTAGCAACCCCTCTCTGAAACCGAACTGTGTATCCTGCAATTTAACAAAACGATACAATTTTCCATCCAATAACCCATGAAACACTTTTGCTATTATAGTAGCTAAAGAAATCGGCCTATAGTTACTTCTGTCGGTGCATATCAGCAGTGACATTTTTCACTATTGGCAGAACCACTGTTCTCATAAGATTAAATGGTAGATATTTATTTATTTATTTAGGGGCAACCAACAAAAGCATACACCAAAATACATGATGGGTTCTTAACATATTTAACATTGTATAGTGTAGCCTTAATTAAAGGCTGCCACGACATGCATAAAACAAAAAACAGGGTATTACAACATCAATTTCACTTACTCAAAAAAAAAGAAATCTTAATAATAATTGTTAATTTTGTTACAAGTGAAAAAAACTATGGAGTTTGATTCTGTGAGAATGTCTTACGCAAGATAGTTTTCACTTTATGAAGAGAATAGGACATGTCAATATCTACATTTGGTGAGCATGACACGCGACTAAATTGTTCCTGCATTCTGTTTATTGTGGAAAAATGACCCAGATTAGGTAACTGCGGACAGTCGATGTAACTGTTTATTAGTTTGTACAGGAACAGGTGATCTAGGATTTTACGGCGATTATCTAGACTCATTAGTTTGAAATATTTCAAGCGAGAGCTGTAGCTAGTTAATTTACTGGCCATGTGACATTGGTATGTCAATTGCCAAAGAAATCTTTTCTGTATTGATTCTAAACGACGTTTATGAATATCGTACAATGGCGTCCAAACTATGCTGCAATATTCTAAGCCTGTAACTATTGAGTTGAAAATAGCGATTTTAGTTGCGGCCCTGGCCCTTTTATAACGGTCCAGTCTTTTCAAGGCGTTAATGACTGAATCCTTCGATAATACCAAGTGGGTCAAAACATCGAAATTACATGGCTGTTAGCATCGCAAGAGCTATCATAAACCGATGAAAAGCATCGGCTCCATTACTACCTTTGACATTGCCGTAATGTATTGATGAAGGGTATGTACTGTTACCGTTACGTTTCTGCTTTAAAAATGACCAAAAGAGCTTAGGGTTTGAAGTGATCGAAGATTCAATTGACTGAATGTATTTTTTAAATTGCTGTATTGCTATTTATAATGTACCTTTATATGGATCTTTGTTATCTGAATTAAAATATTTTATTTATTTATTATTATTTGAGCAATCGATATGAAATGTTGTCTAGGGGGTTTTTAAATTTTGAATAAAGTTTATGGTACTTGTTTTTTTCTCGTAACAAGCGAATAAAATCTCTGCCAAACCAAACTGGATATTTACAAGTTGTGGGTTTAGTCTTAGGCACGTATTTTTCAATAACATCATAAATAACATTATAAAATGAATCTACCATTGCTTCAACATCGCAACATTGTGAAAACAAGTCTTGCCATGATATGTCACTTAATTCTTGAATAATTTTACCATTATCAGTTTTATAGAATTTAAATTACACATTAAATCGAATTCAAGGGGGGGGATGATACGAGTCTATAGTACTTAGAGGATTTCCGGACATGCCTAAACATTTAATAGTATTATCGGTCAAGACAAGATCGAGTATCTTATTTTTATGGTTATAAACACAATTGTATTGATCTAAATTATTTAAAGAAATAAAGTCTAAGAGTCCCCGCAGACTACAAACTTTCTATCGGCCGAGAGTTTAGTCGAGTTGGCCTGTTCGTGCGCACACTGTGCCAACAAAACAGTTGGGTTGGTCGCGAGTGCGCAGACTAGCCAACAAATGGTTTGGCCGATTGTTTAATTTACTAGAGTTGGTGCTTGAGATCAGTCGCGTGGACATGTTGCCCAAAAATATTATTATTGCTTTATACTTGATACAAAGGAGAAAAAGAATGAAGAAGAGGAATCGAGAGTATTGGGTACATCCCATCAATAGTAACAGATTATTGCAAGGGAAGTTTTACACAATTCATTCTAAATTACTAGACTACCCGGAATTTTTTTTCTCCTTTTATCGAATGAGCATAACCAGTTTCAATGAACTCGTTAAATTAATTGGACCTTCAATATCAAAGATGGATACACATTTAAGACTTTCTATACCTGCAGAGGAGAGATTGAGCGTTACAATACGGTAAGTAAAACCATTTATTGCTTTTAAGTAATTAACTTTAATTATGTATAACTAAAATCACAATTATTTAAGCATTAGAAGACATTATTTATAAATCGTACATTTGCGAATCATCTGAAAATTTGAAATATAAGATTGCACTGTCTCATTTGAATTGCATGGCGATTGAACGTACTGAATGGGAGATGGCGTCGAACTGGCTACATTGGTCTGCAATGGTTGCCGTCGTTGATATACAGGAAAAGAGGATAAAGGTTGCTGTAATAAGTTGTAACTACTGGTTGATTGAGAAGTAGCCTGACTCCTGGCTTGTCTTATCTGTTTAAAAATGTTAAGGATAGCAATCTTACATGTCATCATATTTTATTTCTCCAGCGGGCGCAATTTCCTGTCAGTATAATAAAGTGATTTAAAAAATGTAGTTATTAAAATAAAAATGATCGATCTACCTTGTTTTGTTTTATCCTCGGCACTAAGCTCATTCCAATTAGGAACAACTGCTTCACAGACGTCCTCCCATAGTTTTTTCTTTTGATTAACATCAGAGTACTCTTTTAAGTTTTTTTTATAGCGTGCGGGCCTTTTTTCAATTTCTTGAATCAAGTTTTCTATATACGATTCGACAAGCAGAGACGAGGCGGAATCCATCATGAACGTACAGACTGCGCACGACCTTCCCCGCGTCCGACGCGGAGTGAACTGAAGCCATCGGTCGAGTCGGCCGATCAAACAATCGGCAAGTGTGCGGGCGGGGCTTGAGCGCCATACTGATCAAGCAGTCGGCCGATACTTCGCCGATGGTTTAGTTTGAAGGCAGTCGTGAAGCATATCAAACTGTTTTACCGGCCGATACTGAATCACTGTAATGTGCGCATCTGCGTACATCTTCATACTGATTAAGAAGCCGACCAAACTATCGGCCGATAGAAAGTTTGTAGTCTGCGGTTACTCTTCTTTGTGTTTGCCCGTATATTCCGTTCTTATTTAATGAAGCTACAAGCGATGTGCCTGGTGAACCTTTCCATTCGATGCTACTCAGGTTCAAACCACCTAATATTAACGTGGAATTAAAGTTATCCAAGGCATTATTAGCATTGTTGATAAAATGTTTTATTATGTGTTTTTGCACGGGTGGCGGAATGTACACGGCACAAATCAAAAGTTGGGCTGGTCGTTTGTGCAGGCAAATACACACATCAAAAGTGTCTAGGGATCAACATATATTTTTGCAATAACTTTTCTCTTGATTGATATTAATTTAAATTTTCTTTAAGGATTCATCAAATAAAGTGTTTTCGTTTGTCACAGTAACGATAAACCAAGTCACCTTTGCATTAATAAAGAAATTTGCCATTTTCCTAATAAAGGGATTTTTGACATTTGAACCACTAACATTAAAGTTCGAAAAAAAGACTGAAATAACAGTTTTCTTTAAAATTTTATTGGGTAACTTAAACAATTAATAATCCGTGTTTCTACCGCGAACACTAACAACACAAGAACATCGGTTTGGCATACTCAAAATGAGTTCATCCAAATCACGCTGTGGAATGGCCGCCCATGTTCGTTGCAACAACAAAAAAAGGTCTTCTTGCAACTGGATACCCTCCATATTCGGCAGAGCTCTTCTCTGTAGCATATCCCATGCATGCTCAATCGGGTTCAAGTCTGGCGACTGAGCAGGCCAGGGCAGGACATTGATGTTAGCTGCGGCGAGAGTCTGTCTTACAACTCTTGCGGTGTGCGGTCGTGCATTATCATGCATTAACTGAAATAAGGGACCGATTTGCACTTGTAGAGGAACGAATGAAGTGAACCTTCATTCCCGAAGACCGCTACGGGTACCACCTATAGCAATGCACAATCGTAGGATTCGATATCAATGGGCTCTTGAACACAGAAATTGGGCAGAAGAACAATGGCGTTTCGTGTGCTTTTCTGATGAGTCTCGTTTTGGTATGAGACCGGATACAAGACGTATACGACACTGGAGAACCCCTGGACGCCAACAGCGATTAAAATCCTGCCAGGAAGTCCATCCTTATAGTGGTGGAACCATCATGGTATGGGCGGGTATTTGGATCGGCGGAAGAACTGAGTTGATTTGGATCAGAGGCAACCTCAACGCTCAAATTTATGCTGAGACGATTGTATCTGACGTCATCGTTCCTCTACAAGTGCAAATCGGTCCCTTATTTCAGTTAATGCATGATAATGCACGACCGCACACCGCAAGAGTTGTAAGACAGACTCTCGCCGCAGCTAACATCAATGTCCTGCCCTGGCCTGCTCAGTCGCCAGACTTGAACCCGATTGAGCATGCATGGGATATGCTACAGAGAAGAGCTCTGCCGAATATGGAGGGTATCCAGTTGCAAGAAGACCTTTTTTTGTTGTTGCAACGAACATGGGCGGCCATTCCACAGCGTGATTTGGATGAACTCATTTTGAGTATGCCAAACCGATGTTTTTGTGTTGTTAGTGTTCGCGGTAGAAACACGGATTATTAATTGTTTAAGTTACCCAATAAAATTTTAAAGAAAACTGTTATTTCAGTCTTTTTTTCGAACTTTAATGTTAGTGGTTCAAATGTCAAAAATCCCTTTATTAGGAAAATGGCAAATTTCTTTATTAATGCAAAGGTGACTTGGTTTATCGTTACTGTGACAAACGAAAACACTTTATTTGATGAATCCTTAAAGAAAATTTAAATTAATATCAATCAAGAGAAAAGTTATTGCAAAAATATATGTTGATCCCTAGACACTTTTGATGTGTGTATCTACGCACACCCATAAATCTTCACATTTACTCTCCCAATTAGTCACTCGACATGATCTCAGCCTTTTAGATACCGCCACTAACACACCGCCACCAGATTTGTTGTTGTGAAACCCACTAGACTCCTACGAAACTCCTGAAACCTCCTAGATATGAGTGCCTTAAAGAATGGGTGTGTTATCTGTATCAAAATCTCGCAGTGTTGTTCCCGACAAATTTAGGGTTGCCGTATTCGAATTCTAAAATTGCCGGATTTTTAGGGAAAACTAAGAAAAATGCCGTATTGTACAAAATGTTTATTTAAGAGGTTTAAATAAAAAAAAAAACAAATGATTTATGTACTATGCGTGTACTACTTTTAAACGTAATTATTTTATTCGTATACCGTATTTATGATGCCTAAGATGCTTGAGTGCCGTATATTACGGCAATTGCCGTATCAAGAACAACGCTGAAATCTCGTCACTAGTTACTAGTAACGCCATCTAGCAAACGAAATGTAAAACGTAAGTTTGCATAAAAAGTAGTCTGTTGAGAACAGTTAACGTGTTTCAATAGTATTCAGGTAACGTGCCACTGTTGTCCTCCTGACGTTTAAGTGGCATGCTATTCTGACATCTGGTTCAGGTGACCTTATCTTCATAAGATAGCATGCCAGCACAGTTTTTGGCTATCTTGTCTGCTGGTTTAAGGATGGTGTGTCATTCAAAACCATAGAACTGCTCGTGGTTCAGCCCTGTTCGAAAATATAGTTCTTCAGGAGATATGCTGTCTATATTTTCAAAATCCAAGGCTTTTTTGTTATTATACGTATTTCTTAAAACGTCCATCATAACTGGTCTGGTGAAAATATCGTATCTGCAGAATCATTAGGTTCAATTCATTTGTCCGCATATGATTTGTACAAACCCTTGCACAGTTAGGGACATATATGTATAAGCTGTGCTCGATCAGTGAATGTATTTTTAAGAATAATGGTTTTCTATGCAGATCTTGATTTGCACATCCATGAAACGCACAGTAACGAACCGTATTTGCTAACCTTTTGTAGGTTGGAACTGTAATTAATTGCTCGGCAACTGCTTGTTCATCGGCTTGCGCATCAGGTTGTTCCTCGTTTTAGTGAGCATCAAAATGAAGGGACCAAACCTCCATTGTCTGTCATACATATCTAAAAAAATAATACCTTTAATCTACTATTTCCTACCATTGCTAAAATTTTAGCTACCTCATCATATACATATCATGATATCAAGATGAAGGGACCAAACTGATAGACTACTCCCTGGAATGTTCTAACTACTTTAGGGATCATACAACACGTGTGAGTGTCCACAGTAATCCCTGTCTGAGTACTGCTCCTTCTGGATCGGGGTTCAGGGACAATGAAAATCGGGTTGTATTGACCGAATATATTTCGCGTGTTCCCTGAGAGAGAACCGTTCGCCCGGACCAGTGCGCAGTAACTGGCCGTTCCAATTCATACATCACGCGCGTATACAATTTGCTTACCTTGCACTCTGCCTTACATACATACATGTGTCCCTACACTACTTCCCCCCAAAATTTTACAAAAATTTTCTTACATCGCTAGGTACACTTATCATAACATTATTCCTAGTTACGTTCAAAGTGTGAACGTTATGTTGCAAATGGTTACATATTGCGATAAGCACTGGTCACTGGATAATAACAATACACGGTGGCCGTATCTTATTACGCGTAGCTGGCTTGTGGCGGTTGCTGTGGTACGCTGCGTGTTTCTACGCGGCCAGGCAACACAGTCACAACACCGGATGCATCTTTGATTTCTTTGTGTACCATTTTCTTGACGCGATGTCGAAAATGCCGACACAACACTAGCACTGCGATTAGCGCGACCGCGGTTGCCATGACTGCGAAACCGATCTCGTACTTCGTCACTTTTGACTCTATCGCGTTATTTTGGGCGATGACAACTTCTTCTTTGCTGTACGTCTTGCCCATGGTTAACAATTTTTACGTAAGTCTCGCTACTCGGAATGATAATGAATGCTATATAACTCAGTGCTTCTTGCAGTACGTATTAATAATTAATAAGTATAGCTACATATGTAAGCAAAATCAAAGTTCATTTGCTTCAAGGCCGATGGTTGTTGTATTACATTTGCACACACTGATATTTAATATAATGTTCAATCTTGTTTACATAAAATTGCCATAGCATAGTCGGCATTATTTCTATACTAGTTATGTTACAGGGTGCGGTCATCCATTTTTCGGGAGCCGACTTAATGGTATTCCATTTGGCAATACAAAAACTTATATCTAGATTTTAAGGGTAGTTGCCGTAACTTCCACTCTGCAATAACATAATGACACCATAACGGCCGGCAGCTTCCGTTACGACAACGCCGAACAAAATAATAATAAATAATTAGCTACAAGGTCAACAAAGACACAAAATAATGTTAACATGTTGGAACATTAATAGTCGCAGTACTCATTGAATCTTACGGGTGGTCTAATAGTGCGACCACTGCGACTTGTCTTTGGCTGAGGCTTATTACCGATTGGAATCGGTGACAATGGTACTGGGTTCGATTCCGAGTCTGCGTTTTTATGCGAATTATCTACAGAAGTGCCTGTTTGATTGTCATTTCGTTCTTCGTTTAATAAGTATGCTGGTTTCAGCCTATCAATGGACACACTAGCTTTCCTGTTTGGTAGCTGAATTACAAATACTTTGCCTTTTCTTTCTATAACTTGGTAGGGGCCTTCGTAAGTAGGTGTTAATGGTTTTCGTACCGCATCGTTGCGAATAAATACATGTTCGCATTTATATAGATCACTATGAATAAACAATGTACGTGAGTCTCGCGATTGCTGTGATACCGGTTTTAGATTTTTTATCGTATCTTTTAAGTGCCTTATGAACTCGTGATCGTCTCCGCTTCGTTTATTGGAGGCGCTGTAGAAGTCTCCAGGTAAACGAAGCGTTTGGCCGTACACGTACTCTGCGGGACTAACGCCATTGTCACTCCTACCTACTGTACGTAACCCTAATAATACCGTTGGCAGTTCATCGAGCCAGGACGAGTTGTCAATGAGGCGAGCTGTTAGCGCTGACTTCATGGAGCGATGCCAGCGTTCCACAAGACCATTGCTTTGAGGATGGTATGGTGTGGTACGCGTTTTCGTTATACCCATGTACTTCATTAATTGCGTGAATAACGAGCTCTCGAATTGCCGCCCTTGGTCGCTCGTCAGTTTATTGGGGCAACCGAATCTACTAACCCATGACTCGTAAAATACTTTTGCTACGACTTCTGCCGTGATTTCTTTTACTGGAATGGCCTCCGGCCAACGCGTACATCGGTCGATCATGGTGATTAGGTACTTGTGCCCTTCTCGCGAGGTAGGAAGGGGGCCTACTATGTCGATATGAACTTGTTCAAAGCGGTCACATGCTGGGAACTGTTGCAGGTCCGATACCGTGTGTCTATTAACTTTTGATTTTTGACACTGTAAGCATGTTTTTGCCCATCTTCCGACATCGCGATTTATTCCTGGCCAAAAAAAACGTTGTGCGACCAATTTACGCGTTGCCCTTATGCCCGGATGGCTGACGTCATGTACCGTGTTGAATGCAAGTTTTCTAAAATTTTCTGTTAAATAAGGCCTACAAGCGTTGGTCGAGATTTCGCAATAAATTTGTGCATCACTGTTTGGAATATGATATTTCTTTAAACAAAAGTTGTTATTTCCTGCGCTCAATAATTGTGCGAGTTCAGCGTCGCCGTCTTGCGCTATCGCTAATTCTGTGAAGTCGAGTACAGTTGGGCAGTGTATGGTTTCAACGCGCGATAATGCGTCGGCTACGGCGTTATTTTCGCCTTGTATGTACCTAATGTCCGTTGTAAATTCGCTGATGAATAACAACTGCCTCGTGCGTTTTGGCGTTTCACAATTGCTGTGTAGTTTTGTGAATGCATAGATTAAGGGTTTATGATCTGTAAAGATCGTTAACTGATTGCCCTCAAAGAGATATCGAAAATGCTTAATTGCCATGTAAATGGCTAACAATTCTCTGTCGTACGTAGAATACTTTTGTTGAGCTTTTGTAAACTTCTTCGAAAAGTATCCTAATGGCTGCCACGCTCTACCTATTTTTTGCTGCAGCACGGCTCCCGCGCAAGTGTCTGAGGCGTCAGTCATCAGTGCTAAGGGTACGTTTGCTTTAGGGTGTGACAACATTACTGCATTCTTTAAACCTTGTTTACACTTCTCGAAAGCTTCCATTGAATTGCTATCCCATTGTATAACCGTTTTATCTTTCTTTTTGGCGCCTTTCATGAATTCATTGAGGCTTGCCTGATGGCTGGCGGCGTTTGGAATGCCTGCTCTATAGAAGTTGATCATACCTAAAAACCTTCTCAATTGTTCTACGGTTTGAGGACGCGGGAAATCTAAGATCGCCTTAATTTTATGGTCTAGTGGTTTAATACCGTTCGTCGAGACCTCATATCCTAAAAATTCGATGTTAGATTTTCCAAACTCGCACTTCGATAGATTAATGGTGATGCCAAACTGCCTAAATCTTTCCAAAACCTGTTTCAGATGCATTTTGTTCTCTTCTATTGAGTCGCTAGCTATAATGACGTCATCGACAAAACTAAATAAAAAGTCTAACCCTTGCAGTACTGTGTGGTTCATAAAACGTTGGAATGTCTGACTCGCGTTACGTAAACCGAAAGTCGTGCGCGGGTATTCGAATAGCCCGAAGGGGGTTATGATTGCCGTTTTCTCGATGTCTTCCTTCGCAACTTTCACGCAATGGTACGATTTGTTAATATCCAGTTTTGTGAAAATTTTCTTACCTGACAGTACGTAGGTGAAGTCGTGCAGCCGTGGTACTGGGTATCGGTCTGGTTTCGTGATGGCGTTCAGGCGCCTATAGTCGCCACACGGCCGAATATCCCCGTTTTTCTTCGCCACCACATGTAGCGGGCTGGCCCACGCGCTGTTGGAGGGTCTGCAGATTCCCATTTCCTGCATTAACCTGAATTCTTCCTTCACCTTTTGATACCTGTTTGGAGGAAGCGGTCTTGCACGCGCATGTACGGGTGGTCCCGTCGTTTCGATGTGATGCGATACTTTGTTATTATCGCTGACGGTGTCGTCGTCCCTATAAGGCGTGGGTTTAGTGATATCTGAGAACTCTGATAATAGCTCGTGAAATGGATGGCCAATGTTTACGATACTGATTGAGGGTTCCGAACATTTCACCATGCTACCACTGGTTAAGGATTTGTAATTCTTTTCTACCAATTTTTGCGCGTTTAGATCTACTAATAATTTATAATGACGTAAAAAATCCGCTCCTAAAATTGGCTGTTTAACATTTGCTACAATGAAGGTCCATTGGTAAGGTTGATTGAGATTAAGATTTAATTTTAAATTTCTTGTACCATACGTCTGTATTTCTGAGCCATTGGCTGCATATAATTTAAAATTAGTACTATTGCTTATGTTGTATGGTTTTTTGGTTACTGGTAAGACTGAAACATTAGCACCTGTATCAATTAAAAAACGCATACCCGTAATTGTATCCTTAACACAAAGCCGGTGGTTTGACAAGTCGATGCAGTGATCCACCGTTGACTGCATCGTGGCTAGTTTCCCGCCTCCTGTTTTCCTGACTGTACCGCACCTTTCTTCCAGCTGCACGGTTGTTCGCACTTGCTAGCTTTCTTCCCGAACCGGAAATGGTAGAAACACACCCAGTCCGCCGATCGCCTTCTGTCCCGCCGTTGCGACGCGTTGTTCCAACGCCTCCCTGGTGACGGTGATCGCGATCGTGGTTTGTATGGTTTTCTTTCCCTCTGACTGCTTCTGTGCATTTCCTGGATACTCTTGCTTAGTTTCGATACCTCCTCGATCAATAAATCTGTGCTTGACGGGGAAGAGTTGGCAGCGACTTCGGTAATTGTGTCTCTCAGCTCTGCTGTTTCCATGATCTTGTCTGCCTGTTCTGCCAGCTTGTTCAAGTCTGTTATATCGCTAACTGCTAACACAGTTCGTGCCGTCACTGGTAGGTGTCCCAACCATAGCATGCGCAGGGTGTCCTCTGGAAATTTGCCCCTGTTCAGATCTTTCATGTTTCGCAGTAATTGCGATGGCTTCTGTTCTCCTAGATCTATTTCTTTCAGCAATTTCCGCGCTCTCTGTGTATCTGATTCTTCGTACACACTCAGCAGCCGTTCTTTCAGCACTGTGTACGGTTTGTCTGCAGGTGGTTCCATCACCAGATCTGACACTTGGCGTACATTTTCTTTGTTTAGCCTTGCGATCACCTGGTTGAATTTTGCTTTTTCGCCTTTTTTCTGATCTGCGACTATGACCTCGAACTGCCCGAACCATAGCCGTGGCTCGTCTGCCCAAAACTCCGGAATCTGTGTCTTGCTGGTGATTAGCGATACTTCATCATCCTCCGATTTCACTGGCACGGTCGGCTGCGTTGATGCCAACGCTTGCGGTGGTAACAATGGTTGCATCATTTTTTTTTTTTTTATTAGTTCGTAATCGCGTAGTACTGAAGTACTATAAACGTGCACTATATTTCACTATAATATTCTATGACGTGTATAGTTTTTTCGGGGTCACCACTTTAGGGATCATACAACACGTGTGAGTGTCCACAGTAATCCCTGTCTGAGTACTGCTCCTTCTGGATCGGGGTTCAGGGACAATGAAAATCGGGTTGTATTGACCGAATATATTTCGCGTGTTCCCTGAGAGAGAACCGTTCGCCCGGACCAGTGCGCAATAACTGGCCGTTCCAATTCATACATCACGCGCGTATACAATTTGCTTACCTTGCACTCTGCCTTACATACATACATGTGTCCCTACACTACTTTGTGTTATAATACCTTAATTCTACCTAAATATTATTGATTTTGGCTGCCCGAAACATATATCGTTTTAAAGATATCGATTATACAAGTTGGTCACCCCCAAATTGACGATTCAATTGTTTATAGTGCAACAGCTAAATGGGCGGTTTATTTTCGATCTTCGAAGGACATATATTTAATACCTATTTACTACCTTTTAATCGGGCAAAATTTCTTACGTTAAAGTTTATTTTAACTAGCCAAAAAAAATTGAAGACATAAGTAGATAAAACGTATAAATTTTAATCGTAGTAGCATTAATGAAAACGTTTTTTTTTTTAAATAATAGTAGCACAAAAATATCTAGCGAATATAAAATGTATCTTTAGTTTTTAATTATTACTATTTATTGGTTCATTTTCTTTAATTCTCGTAATACTCAATGTGGGTAAGCAGAAAGAAAAAAAAGGTACTATTTACTACCTTCGAATCGTGCAAAATTTCTCACAGTAATATAAATGAGACCCTTTGAATGGCCGTAATAAAATACATTTGTATTATTATTCCAGTTATATTTATTGCAATTAACAAAATTACACATACTTAATCTACCTACATTATAATTAAGTGACGTCTACTAAGATGATTTTATTTCAGATGATCAGACATTTCCCAAGAACTCTTGGACAATTTGCCCTGTAGTGGCCAACATCTCCACATATTGGCGGGATAAAATCAATGACTGAAAGAATTATGTAATATTTATCTCCTAACTTTAACTGATTAGGAATTTCGTATAGGTTAATTTCATCAGAAGACAGCTCAAAAAATATTGAGTTGGTAAGAGTAAATCTTTGTTTTTATACCATTGCAAACGGTTATTCTATAGAGAGACAAATGATCACTCAAAATAGTTTCAGCAGAAGCATTTAACGCTCCAATGCCTTGTTTCTGAATGATGTTTAAATCTAAAGGAATAATTCCACATTTCCTTCTAATATGATTACTAGGACAATCACAGTTCGTGCAAGACCTGACAGTCTTTGCACTGTAAAATACGTCATTGACAATATTTTCTATTATATAAGCAATATTGTATTCTCACTGTATTTGTTCATGGTTTCCCACACCATTAAAATAAAAATTGGATAAAAATATAAATTATCTGTATCATTGGTTTCATCAATCAAATCTTGAATTAGCCTCTCTTTATCAATGTACTCTGTGAGCCATTTCATTCTTTCTTCGCCAGCATTTGTACGTATTCCTTCTTTTTTATTTTTTTCTTCTCTCCGATCTGCATTTCCACCAATATCACGTGTTCATTTGGCTCTAACAAGACAACGAAGATTCTGTAACAATAAGTTCTTCTTCGTGATATGTTCTGCCGATATTTAATTTGTATTTATTGTGTGGTTCACAAACTGTTACATTAAATGGTCCTATGTATCTTGCATTTGTTTTATGTCTTTTTGCTTTACTATTTTTTAAATATACTTTATCTCCAACTTGGAACGGTTTTGAGGGTTAAATTCTTTTATTAATTCGATCGTTACGTTTTTTTTTCTTTTCGTAATAAATCATGAACATTCTGATTTAACTGATTAGCAAAATTGCTTTTGTTCTATCGTATAATTTTGAATTGCTACTTTATGATTATCAAAGTTTTGTAATTTTGGTTTTCTTCCAAAATGTACTTCGAAAGGAGTCATATTTATGGCACTATGTCTAGTATTATTATAAGCATGTGTTATAAAATAAATCTTTTGATTTTTATCCAAACCAATCGGCAACCAATTGTTGCAATCTGTATAACTCTTGAAGAGTACTATGTAATCTTTCTACATCTGAGTTTGACTTATGATGTTGTGGAGAAGTAGTGTGATTAATAATATTATAAGTTTTAAATAATTCAGTTATTACCTCGCTACAAAATGATTGTTCACCGTCATGTATTATTTTCTTAGGTTCCCCTATAAGTGTCAAAATTTTTAGTTTAGGGTTCTCCGTTTTAAAATATGGCAGATACGACTTTACATGATTGAATTCTATGATGTTTTGTTAAATTCTGTTTCCTCGGGAAAATTCTGATTTTCCGCGGGAATATAATAACAATTCTCGCCAAGAACATAATATTCTTCCACGGGAACGAAGTAATTTACTTCAGGAATTTGTTCGGCAGTAGTTTGAGTATTATTATTTTGAGTGGGTTTTGGTTCTTCCGCATTGTCGGTATGATGAAATAACTCTTTTGCTACAAAGTATCAATATTAATGCACTCAGAATTAACAAGCATTACCAGCGTTGAAAATAAAAAAACAATTTTTATTTTTTCCACTACAATTGTCACACCACAGTTTAATTTGTTCACATCTCTTTCCGAAATGAGAAAAGCCATCAATGCATCTAGTATATAAATAGCATCTCGACCCATCATTGCTTCATGCCACACAACACACTTGCTGTTCATCTTTGCATCTTTACATAGTGGTGCAAATGTTAAATTGAAAGCCACTAGGCGGCTCAAAAAAACATGATTCCGTAATTTTTGGCATATCTGGCAACAATGTCACTTTCTGAAGATCCATAGAATTATAGTGTTCCATAGTATCGTTGCCTTTCTTCGCATCTTCTTTGTAATTTTTTATAGCTTTTTCAGCTTTAATCTTGTGTTGAGCGAAATCATTTTGTAAACCTTCCACAGCTTAAGCCTCACTTCTATTTTTAATCTTTTCCACGAATACTCCGCAATCAACACATTGGTCTCCTTTGGGATATTTTAAAGAAACTTTCATTGATTTCATAGTATTAACAGCGATACCAGACAATAATTATAAAAATAGTTCTAATATCGACGCAGGTAACACGGCACAAGGAATAAAGGACAATGCCAGGAACTCTGAGCGTTGACCCGTCAAATAAAGTTGGTTTACAAACAAGCCATATGTAGCATTCTATTTGTGCTTTATTAGTGATAACTAAAAAAATGTTTAAATGCTTTTAGAACTTGCGGTTTTTGTTGAAATCTAAGAAAAATTATTACATTTAATTTAATTTATGTATGATACCTACTTAAGTTTAGGTTATTGCAGTTATAATTTAAGCGGGATTGTCCGAAAAGGTTACCGCTACCCCGAAATATAAAGGGCTAAGGAAGGAACACGGATGGGTTTAAGCCAGTAACTGTCTGACTCCCTTCCGCTCCACTTTATTTTCTTGATTATCGTGATTTTGATGAGAAGAATCATCAACAGTCCTTATGGAGATAGTTTGATTTTCTCTCAATAGTATGCCTCGAGCTCGGCGTGAATCCACTATTTCAGGCAATAGCCAGTTCAAATAAAAAGTTACCAATTTTTGTTTCATCTTTGTCTCCCAGAAAACCTTATCTTGGTTTATTATTTCTGTTCTCAGGGGATTATTTTCACCACTCCACTCAGCAAATAAGCATTTTTTTACGTGCTACATGAAGTTGCCCCTGGACCTGGTAGTACAGTTACTGTTTTTGTTGATACTATGTCGCGGGTTCGATTCCCGCACGGAACAAATATTTGTACGACCTGCAAGTATTTGTTACGAGTCTGGGTGTTTTTCTATCTATAATATGTATGTATTTACAAAAAAAAATGTATAAAGTAGTTTATGAGCCATCTCGTTACCATAACACAAGCATTAGGTTGCTTAGCTTGGGACGATATGGCGTTGTGTGAAATGTTATTATATTATTATTATATTATTATACTGATCGAACCAGTTTTTTTGGCATATCTCCATATTTGAGTTTTGTTCGCTTTCAGAGCATTATCAGACTTCGACTTTTTTGTCTTGGCCTATCAAACCATCCGGTGTGGTGCCAGTATAAGGATATTCGGGGTCCACGAATAAACCGCAGGGCTCAATAACAACTTTTTCTTGAATAGCGAGTAGCTGCAAAGCGAGTTGTTCATTTTCTACGCAATTGCCGTTACATTGCTGAGGTTGAATTTGACAGATCTAGGCAGTCGCTGCTATCTCTCTGATTTATTATAGAGTTTTGGATCTTATGTGCATCAGTTGTTAATAATTTAAATGTTTAAGAAACATTTCTTTGGCTGTACTTAATTAATATTTATATTTTTTTATTTTTTTTGTCATATCGGGAGAAGTACTCTGAGAACCGTAATAATGCAAATCTGTTTTGTCTTTGTTTAGTGCTCTGTTTTTTCTGTGAAGGTTTTCTTTGTTGAATGTTATTTTCTTTAGTCGTCGTTCTTCAATTTTTTTAACATGTTTTTGGGACTGGCCCAAAATTTTCTTCTGAAGAGTATGACGGTTATTGAATGACAAGACTGCAGCAGAACATCGTGCACGATAACCTCGACGCAGTGAGAAATTTATTCTCTTCCCCCTACTGTCTTTGCCACCACACTATTAAAATACTCTATCAAATTGGTATCTACATCCTCAAGCAAGCTTCTTGACTTTGACAGCATTGATTGGATTATTGTTTTTATTCTAAACGAGACCGTGCCGTGGTATTCTCAATTTCATTAATTTTCTGTGTAAATTTGTCTTTCAAATAGAAATATTCTTTGCATTTTTCGTGGTTCCTAAAAGCATGATGAATGGAGTTTTGTACATCGTTCCTAAGATCTGTAAATGTGTCTGGTTTGTCTTTCTCTGTTTTCTATTTGTGTATAGAAACAACCACAACTTTACGAATCGTCATAATCTTGACTTCCATTAAAGTTTGTCTGTATGCTAAGGGATATTTAGTATCTTTAGTTTATTTGTTGCACAAATTACGTAACAAGTGGATCATACACCATATTTTTCGACTGTATTGAAATCCCTACATTACGCGCTAGAATGTTTGCCTAAGTAGCAGAATCGCCATCTGCAATTGACTAGCCATAGATTATGTTATACATTGCTATATTTTTTTTTTACCGTACTTAATTATACGACGTCATACACTAAATATCTGCATAATTAAAATCTTTAAATTCAAAAACATTCCGCTGCGCGAACGCACACGACGGTGAGTCACCCATTACTCACCGTCCGCAGGCCCGCGCCTACGGTGGCCGGGAGTCGTCACGTGGCTCCGGACGCCCGGGGCGTTTCCTGCGGCGGCTGAGACGGGAGGACCTTTCTCTCTCCCATCCCGCCACCTCCTTCGCGAGCATGACTTTTTCGCAGAAGGAGGTGACTGCCTCCCTCCCACTCCCTCTGGGAGGATTGCACCTGGGCCGGGCGCGAGAGGTCGCCGCCGATCGCCTCTACGAGGACACGGCGGTGCTCCGCTCATGCGGGGCAGGTTTGCACCGTGTGCTCTACCGTGTCCTCTGGGCGATCCTCGGAGTGGTGACACCCGGGCGTTTCCTCCCGCCTGATGATGTGCAGGAACCTCCCGAAACATCCATGTCCGGTGAGGACCTGCGTCAGGCGGTAGGTGAGGGCGCCGTGACGCCTCTCTAGCCACTCCTCAAAAAGGGGCCTTACCGCCACTATCGTGGCGTGCCCTAGCCGATGCCACCCCTGCGGTGGCATCTGCATTTTTGTACATCTGTCTTAGAACCATCTCTACCTTTCCTGGATAGGGATGTTTCATTGTCCTTCGGATGGAAAGCATTGGTCATAATTATAACTTCTTTTGTATCTTGTCAGATTACAAAGGCCACGATCTCCTTCCCTCTCAATTTTTACTGCCCTTTTCTTAGTTTTCTTTTACTTTTTACAAGTTTCGGTAAGTCTGCTCTTTGCCTGCGTACAGTACCGCTCGCACAAATACCATTTACATGTAAATAATTCATGACATCATAATTGCAAAAAAAAAAAAACAAACGTAACATACACTGCCGCCATTCCTTTCAAATTTTCTGTTAACTTCGTGACCACTTTTCCTCCTAAATTGTCTTCTACTCTGTCACCATCTCTTCCGGTATATATCTCAAACTCGTACAGATAACCAGTTGTACTGTCACAGCGGCACCACACATAGAAACCCCTTTTTATCGGCTTCATAGGCATGTACTGCTTCAATGAAGACCTTCCATTGAAAAGAATCATTCATTCATCTATTGACTGGGATGACGAGTTGTGCGCATTTTCTTGAAAAGCGGTGTTGATAAGCGTCAATAATGGTTGAATTTTAAATAACTTAATGTGGCAGGTTGGTTAGAATTAACATTTAGATGCAAACAACGTAAAATTTGCTTGAATCTTTGGAATGTCATGGTGGAAGGAAGCTATTTCGTCAACTCTAGATTCGGGATCCGATGACCGATACAATTCGCAAGTAGGTAAAATATTGTGTCCCATAATAATCAAGATACCTAGGAAAGCCTTCAATTCTTTTATGTCTAGTATGGTCCAGCCTATTACGTTGTTTAGACTCGCATATCGGTTAGTTTCTGTAATAAACAGTTCAAAATATCAGATAGGCCCAGCGGTAAAACGCGTGTCGGAGTCATTGGAACACTATCAAAGGACTCAAGCTGTGGCCTAATATCAGCCCACGAGGTTTTTTTTCCACGCTTCTTCATCTCTGTCAAAATCACTTGTTTCTGACTCTGCTTCTGATTCTGGTGGTGCATTATCTTCGGATGTATCGCCGTCTTCATGTCCAGCCCCACTTCCTAGCCTCGTCCTAGCTCCACGTCCCGTTCCAGTTCCTCGTCCTGTTCTAGGTCTACGTCCCGTTCCAAATCCACGTTCCGTTCTAGCTCCTCGTCCTCTACCTTTTACAGGTAACTCATGTGAAATAGGAGGCTCAGCATGCAGTAGTACAGCTGGTTGCGGCACATTAGTATGGCACTGTAGATGAAGACGCAACAGGTTCTGTCACAGTATGTAGAGGTATTACAAGTAAAGGCTCACCGCATGGGACCTAAGACATACTGCGAGGATCGGCCAGAGGACACGGTAGAGATCTACCCCGCTTGAGCGGAGCACCGTCGCACATACAGGTATTTTAATTATCTAGGCGGCCAAAAGTCAAAATAACAAAGTTTAAGGAATGCTTATTATATTGACTACCTGAGGCAGGAGACATTCCAACGAACAATAGACTGTTACCCCCACCCTTCTTCCGTGGCGCGTTATCAGGTAAGTCAGTCGGAAGTTGATCATTGAACCTTGCGTACGTGTCTCTTTTCGGCGATTTACAAAAGCATTAACTTTGTGTGTTAAACTGAAGTAACAAATAAGTTAGTCGAAATATCAAAAGTTAATATAACCTCAAAAACTTACCATCATCATCTTCACAGTTGTTATTATCTGGTACGCCTAAAGCGTTAAATATTTTGTTTTTACACAACGTCGGAAAGTATTATTTGTAACTGCTACAGAATTGACACACTCATCATTCTGTTTTTCTTGACCTTCTTTAGTGTGAATCATAGCTGAATTTGTAACTTTCTGGATATGACTAGTCATAGATGAATGGGGTTCAGAGCTTGATTGAAAACTTGGTGATAATATTATACTATCTACAGGGGAAATAGATTCCAATATTGTTTGGAACCCTGGTATCTGATTAGTTAGTGTCAAACCCTTACTATCCGAATGTTTTTAATCCGACGAAACCAAATTGTTATCCTCAAGTTCTTGATCGAGGGGTTGAGCTAATGCCTCTAATGAGAAATCATGGCTATTGCTTTGAGTAAAAAGCAATTTTGCGCGGCTAAATGTTTTACTTACTTTTTTTTCTGATGATACAGTTTGAAAACTAGAAAACAAAACAATTCTTTATCCAAAAACCTTTTAAAGGAGATTTTCCAAATTTGAATGGGAGTCGGGCCACTATAGCGTCTCTATGAATATATCGCTTAAACATAGTTATTATTTTCAGAATAATTAAAAAAAACATTATGAAATTCGGAGAAAAATTTGCGAAATCGAACTTATAAATGTAATTGGTCTGCAAGTTAAACACCAGGTCAGCATGTTTGTTCGCGGCTTCAGCAACAACGACCTCAAATATAATTTGGCACAGAAGACTTGGACATATAAATAGCAAAGACATGAATGACATGAGAGAGGGTGCTGTTGATGGCTTAGAATTTGACAAGAAAGCTGAGATCAGCAAGTTCAATTGCACAGTGTGCTGCGAAGCCAAACAAACCAGATTGCCATTTCCACATAGCAGTAATAGAAGTACGCATGTCCTCGATTTGATTCATGCAGATGTGTGTGGGCCGATGGAAACCAAATCACTCGGCTCATCCAGATATTTCTTGCAATTGTGGATGACTATAGTAGAATGTCATTTGTCTATTTTTTGCAGAATAAAAGTGAAGTCTACTCGTATTTTAAAGAATTCAAAATTATGGTTGAAAAACAGATGAATTGCAGTATAAAAGTTCTAAGGACAGACAATGGCACATAATTTTGCTCAAATGAAATGGAGAACTATTTAAAACAACATGGCATAATACATCAGCGCACCAACCCATATACCCCAGAACAAAATGGGATGTGTGAAAGATTTAACCGCACTATTGTGGAGAGAGCCAGATGCTTACTTTATGATGCAAAGTTTGAGAAGAAGTTTTGGGCAGAAGCAGTTCACACAGCTGTGTACTTAAAAAATAGCACAGTTGCTTCTGGGTTGAACCAAAAAACTCCCTATGAACTTTGGACTGGCTGCAAGCCAAATGTCAGTCATCTAAGGTTGTTTGGAAGCACAGTTATGGCTCACATCCCTAAACAAAAATGGCTGAAATGGGATAAAAAGGCAGAAAAGCATTACTTAGTTGGGTATGCTGATAATATAAAGGGGTACAGGCTGTACAATCCCAGTAGGTACCAAAAAAGTGATAACATGCAGGGATGTCACTGTCATGGAGCAGGATAATTCATGAAAACAATGTGTCCTCATCAGACAGTCTTGGTCAGAATAAAGATTCTGATGGCTCGGACTCTGAAGTGTCAACTGGTACAGTGAAAAGTAACAATAATGACAGTACTTACATAGAAGAATCTAACTCACACAGTAGTTCAGATGATTTTTTTTAAAGTATACCAGCAAAGGAGTTGAAAGACTTAATTGAGTGTGAAAAACCAGATAAAGCTGTTAGAGAAAGGAAAAAACCTGACAGATATGGTCATAGTAATATGTATGTTGAAACAGACTTAAATTTATGTGCAGACCAGCTGATAACATATGAAGAGGCTGTAAATGGACCAGAATCAGAGGAGTGGTGTAAAGCCATGCAGGAGGAACTAAAATCATTCGAAGAAAATGAAGCTTGGGATGTGGTGAACAGGCCAGAGCAAGCTACAGTGGTTGAGTGTAAGTGGGTGTTTAAGAAAAAAGTGGACTGTGATAATAATGTGAGATATCGTGCTCGTCTAGTCGCCAAAGGATTCTCCCAAAAGGCAGGAATACACTATACAGAAACATTCTCCCCAGTTGTCCGTCATTCAACATTAAGATTGTTGTTTGCATTAAGTGTCAAATATAACTTAGATATTACTCACTTAGATGTAACCACAGCATTTTTAAATGGATATTTAAATGAAAATGTGTACATGAGCTTACCTCAGAACTTTGAATGTAGTAATAAAGAAAACAAAGTGTTAAAGTTGAAACGTGCTATCTATGGGCTAAAACAGTCTGCTAGGGCATGGTATAAACGCGTAGAAGATTGTCTAGTCTACATGATAGATTATAAAAAATCAGAATATGAACCCTGTTCATTCATGAAACTTAATAATAATGCTAGAATATATGTGGCTTTGTTTGTAGATGATTTTTTTGTTTTTTTTGACAGTCAAAAGGAAACTGAATTTCTTAAAAATCATTTAAAAAGTAAATTTAAGTTGAAAGACTTGGGAAAGATTAGACAATGTTTAGGTATGAGGGTTAGAAGGGAAAATAATGAGATTTTTGTAGACCAGGAACAATTTGTTGATCATTAAAATTTGTTGAATAAGTTTAATATGAAAAATTGTAATCCAGTCAGTACACCCATGGAAGTAAACTTGAAGCTTGGAAAGGGTGATAATAATTGTTCTAAACAATACCCCTACCAGCATTTAATAGGAAGTTTGCTCTATTTGTCAATGTTAACCCGACCTGATATATTTTTTTCTGTTTGCTACCTTAGCCAGTTTAATAACAATCATAGTGAAACTCATTGGAAGCATGTAAAGCGTATTTTAAAGTATTTGCAAAAAACTAAACATTTTGGTTTGAAATATGTAAAAGATGATTTAGATCTGATAGGTTATGCCGATGCAGATTGGGCATCAGATTGTGTTGACCGCAAATCTTATACAGGTTCATGTTTAAAATGTCTGGTAGTGTAGTTTCATTTGAATGCAAAAAGCAGTCAACAATAGCTCTGTCAAGCACAGAAGCTGAGTATATGGCCATATGTGAAGCAAGTAAGGAAGCCATATACTTAAAGAACTTGTTATTTGAGTTGAAATGTAGAAATGATTTGCCTGTATTGTTATATAATGACAACCAGAGTGCACAATTGTTAACTAAACATTCTGTATTCCATAAACGAAGCAAACATATAGATATTAGATTTCATTTTGTCAGAACAGCAGTTGAAAATAATTGTATTAAAATAGAGTACTTAAATACTAATTTTATGCCTGCAGATATATTTACAAAAAGTTTGAGTTGCCAAAAGCATAATAATTTTGTTGGACAGTTAGGTGTAACTTCCATGTAAATTTGTTTCATTTATGTACATTTTTTGTATTTTTTCAATATCCGTGTGCCAATTATTTTGATATGGGAGCGTGTTAAATTTGTATCAAAATAATATTACTTGTATACTATAGTGACACCTATTGTCTATTTGAGTGCAACTACATTAGTACTGAGATGAAACGTTAAAATAGTAATGTTACTGTAAATTGAAGCAGCAATAAATATATTTTTAGTCTGTGCCGAGCACTCTGTAGTTTCATTAAGTTTCATGAAATAAAACAACACATAGGAACTCGTTGGCTATCTCTTCTACCAGCAATTGATACAATTTTATTTAATTGGACACCAATTTGTAACGACTTTGTTAGTTTGGATGTTGATTGTCCAATGGTTATACAAAATTTATTAATGTTGGATAATAATGTAGAAAATAATGTAGTTTATAGTTACCTTCTTTATGCTAGTCATATACAATGTGGATCCGGAATTACGACATTAAATTAAAACGAGCACAGTACTAATCCATCGAAACATTTTAAATCACGAAGATTAGTAGTTAATGGAAAATTTAAAAATTGCAATTTTCAAACAAAATAAATAGCAAAATCAACTGCATAAAACGTAAACACGCTTCATCAACGAAAAGTCACTGACCTGTTGCACGGCGTGGTGCAGGGTGCGGGGCGTAAGTAGATTGACGTAGGGTACTTTAGTCGGAAAACAACAAACCAGCGGCATAAACTCACTAAGTTGCGCGTTTTTGATTAATAAAAGATCACTGATCAAATAAATAATCACTTAATATCACATCAGAATCAGAATTTAAATCACCAATAGTATTTTTTTTAATTTTCAATGTGTCCCCCGATGTTCATTATGCACAAGCGACTTCGTCTTATTAAATGACTCTTCTTAACAAGTTAATAGCATAATTAACCCTCTACTGCATATGAACCCATTTATGGTTCACCAGATTCAATTTTTTTTTCACTTTATATTGCACAAGCAAAAACTAAACGCATAGTAAACATTTTGATTATTATGTTGGCAATACGAAAATATATTTTGCTGTCTGTGGTCTAACGTCATTTTGGTTATAATGTCATTTTACTTGGCGCTTGTGTGAAGTTCAACTCGGTGTCTGTAAACACATTTTTCAAAAAACATTTTCTACGTGATAAAGGTAACTTTTGTTTCATAAAGAAACGAAATATGGTGCTGTTAATGTTCTATTTTATATAATTGTGATTTAATGTTTACTTTTTTGCATATTTCACTCATATTGGGGGGCTTTTGTGATGAAACCATATATGGTTTCGTATGCATTCTAATCAAACTCAACCATTTATCCGCGGTACCATATATGGTTTCGTATGCGCTATTAATTTTTTGCATGAATGGCATGACATTTTTTTTCGTTGCTTGCAGAATGGATCCTGCTCGTTTTTATGGCACTCAGAAGCATGTTAATACTATTCCTGGTGATGGCTCGCTTAGTGATGATGAATTAGCTTCCGATTCTGACAGTGAATATGTTCCCCCTAGGCAATTTCTACGTCACAAACGATCTCTTGTTATACCCGAAACCGATAGTGATTCCTCCGATGATGAAACTAGCCCTCCACCAGCCACACAGAAAAAAGGAAAAGCAAAAAAAGATAAACCCACTAAAATAATATGGGAATCCAAAAAATTTGAGGCTTATGATGAAAATAAGTTTAACTGGAGTCACACAGTTACCAGAGTTTATTGAAAAACTTGAAACACCGGCAGATTTTTTCTTGTTTTTATTTTCTGAGGATCTGATACAAACTATAACAAAGATAAGATAAGATAAGTCTTTATTTGCTTTAAACATGGTATAATGGTGTTACAGTTTTAAACAATGTCCACATGTTTAGCTATACAGAATATCAATTGCATGCAAAATAATAATCATGTCAAAACAACAGTAAATATCAATTAAATCATTCAAATTATTAGATGAATATAATGTTATAAAATGTCAAAGAAATCTTTAATGTCATAGAAATTATGTCCAATCAGCCACTTATACAGTTTATTTTTAAATGAATTATAATTATTTATACTTTTGAGTTCTTTCGGAATTTTGTTGAAAATGCGTACACACATCACAAGGCAACTTTTAGCATACTTGGCTGATTTAGGATTCTCCTTCGTTACAAGTCTGTGTGGATCTTTTGTTGGACGAGAGATTATTTCATAAGCTTTTCTGAACAATCCCTTATTACTGTAGACAAAGTTACAGATTGCGTATATATAAAGTGCAGGAAGTGGTAACAGACCAAGTTTTTTAAAAAATGGCTTACAAGATTCATCAGAACGAAGTCCGCAAACGGCCCTGATGCACCTTTTTTGTGCAATGAATGCTCTGTCTTTATCGGTACTGTTCCCCCATAAGATAAGCCCGTAACTTAAAATAGATTCGATATATGCATGGTATGTGGTAATTGCCGTTTTAACGGTTGTTACGTTCTTTACCTGTCTGAGGGCGTAAGTAAATTTATTAATCCTATTGCATAAATCATCTAAATGTCCTTACCAATTTAAGTCTTGGTCTATGAGCACACCTAGGAATTTGGTTTGCGTTACTTCTTTTAGTCTGACAATATTAAGTTTAAAATTGTATTTGGCATGTTTCGACTTATTAAATTGAATAAAATTCGATTTCTCTAAGTTAATTTTTAATTTATTAGTCTGTAGCCATTGTAAAATTTTGTCAATAGTATTATTAATGTCTATTTCATGATCAGAAGGTGATTTTTTGTCAGATGATACGATAATTGAAATGTCATCTGCGAATAATATAATTTTATGATGAGTCACCAGTGGTATGTCATTTATGTATAGCAAGAATAATATGGGACCTAATACACTTCCTTGAGGGACGCCACATTTATTTACCCTAGATACAGAACAGTAGGAAGTGAGTACGTTTTCATTTACTTTGTCTATAACAACGTATTGTTTTCGATCACTTAAATAAGACGAAATCCACTGCAGTGCAACTCCTCTTATTCCCAGTATTTCCAACTTTTTCAATAATACGTCATGTGCTACGAAGTCAAAAGCTTGTGACAAGTCGAAAAAAAGACCTGTTGTTAATTTATTATTGTTTAAGTTACTCAGGATATTGCCCACCAGAGTAAATATTGCTTGTGTTGTTGACTTTTGCTTTTGGAATCCAAGCTGTTCCTTTGCTATAATATTAAATTTGCTACAGAAGTCTACAAGTCTCTTAAGCATACATTTCTCGAAAACCTTTGACAAAATAGGAATCAGAGTAATCGGGCGATAGTTTTTGACGTCCTTTTTATCGTGCTTTTTGTACAGTGGCTTCACGACAGCTAATTTTAGGGCATTAGGAAATGTACCTGTCGAAAATGAGAGGTTAATTAAATATGTCAAGATGGGTATTAATTCCGTGCTGCACGCTTTAACAATTTTTGTGATGATTCCATCATAACCTTCAGAGTTAGTATTATTTAACGCCATTATTTCTTTTTTAACTTCATCTTCAGTCATAGCGCTAAGGAAAATGGAGTTAGGAATTGACTTAATATTATTGTCATTATAATAATGTCGATTATTGGATGTCAAGGTATTAGTCGAGTCAATAAAATAATTATTAAAAGCATTCGCTATGTCAGGGGGATTTGTCAGAACTTTCTTACCCAATTGTATTTCAGAAATATTATTAGCATATGATCTCGCATTCCCAAATTCATGATTTATAACTGACCACGTTGCTCTGCATTTGTTCTTGCTATTTTTTATAAAATTTATGTTAGAATTCATTTTCGATTTAACAATACACTTTTTCAATATATTTGAGTATTGTTTATATCTTATTTTGTGTGATAATGTTTTATTCTTGTAATAGTGATATCGCAAGAATCGTTTGGTTTTGCAACTGTTTCTAAGACCCTTACTTATCCATTTCTGCTTAAATGCATTAGAGTTTTTAATCTTTATTTTTATTTTTGGAAAGCACAAATTATATAACAAACACAAAAAATCATGGAATGTATTGAAAGCTTTATTTGTGTCAGAGTCTAAGTAGACATCGAACCAAGAAATACTTGTGAGACATGCTTTAAATTTTTTTATATTTTCGTTGCAGTAATCTTTCTTATAAATAAAGTATGATTTAAACTTTGAACTTTTCTCTTTTACCGGAAACTCTAACAGTTGTGCTGTATCATGGTCAGATAAGTGAAGAGGCAAAACTTTAGAAGATGTAGTCTTGATGTTACTTACTATATGGTCTATACAAGAGTCCTTACGGGTTGGGACATTAATGTGAAGTTGCAGCTTGTACGTATTACATAGATCTGTTACATAGGTAGTAACTTTTCCTGGTTTCAGAGTATTTATATTAAAGTCACCAGCTATAACTACTTTTACACTTGGCCCATATTTTTTGAGTACTTCACCCAAAAATAGGTCCAACTTATTCAGGAATACGTTAGGGTCAGATGTCGGTGTTCTATAAACGCACACTATTAATAATTTATGCAATGGGATTTTAATACCACAAGCCTCGAAAGACTTGAGCGTTGAATATTTTTTAACGCAAGTAAGCTCAGTACAAGTAATGCCCCTTTTTGCAAGTATACAAGTGCCCCCTCTCTGCTGGTCTCTACTAAACGCAGTTGCCAAGGTATAGTTGTTTATTTTGAGAAACTTTTCGTTTCCGGCACGCATAAAAGTTTCAGAGAAACATAAAATATCAGGCTCGTTATTTGCGTCTCGTAATTCCAGCAACGTTAGTTCTAAAATTTCTTGTTTAGATAGAACGCTAGCGATGTTTTGGTGAAATATTTTAAAGGTCTGTGACTCACCACTATTTTTCACGAAAAAGCCTTTTCCTGCTCACAGTTCCAAAATAGAAAGGTATAGTACCCATTTTCCTAGCAGTTGGGTTTCCAATACCGGGTTCGTTCGTGGTATCGAGTTCAGACTGTTTTCCTGCAAAGTAATATGGGATTGTTCCTTTTCGATAGACTTCACATTTATTGGCAGATTTTTTGTGACTTGGTTGGGTACGCAATACTAATTTCTTTAGTGCTTTAACATTTAAATATGTTTTCTTATAATCGTCGTAGTCAATAACATAATTAATCAATTTACATGTGTCAAACAAATTATAATTAGAGTCAACAAAGTTTGAATTTTTGAAATCATTGCAAATATTACGTATAGTTTGGTTGAGGTCAATTACATTTATATAAATATTTTTCAATAGACTCAGAACTATAACATCATTATCACGGAATTCATTGAGGAATTGACGAAGTTGAGTAGACAAAATCTTTATGTCGTAGTCATTTTCGCCCACACAAACTATGAGCTTGTCATTCAACGATAATTTAATATTTTGACAGTTTTTAAAGACATTACTGGTAAGCGCGTGTGGTTTTGTTTCAGACGTGACGGTATAATTTACATAAGGTGTGTCTACTCTTGATCGTATCAATGCAGATGAAAGTCCAACAATTTGTTGTGTGCCATAAATATATATTTTGTGCGCGTGATCTTCCTTCTGAGCATCCAATGTTATTTGTTTTTTTTTTGGATTTTCTAACCCTTCTTTTGCCTTCACTATCTTCTCAAGATGTTGAATTTGATCCTTAAGCTTAATTATTTCATTACTGGCTTGTTTTAGCTGGTCCTCCAGATCTGCGATATCCTTTTGCAGGTTCGAGATATTGCAATAAAGTTGTGTTTTCGTGTTAGTTTTACTGGTAGCCGCATATCTAGGTGGAGTGGAGAAGGCTAGCATATCTGAGTGCAAGAATGAGTATGCATGCACATTTCTTGTAGTTGCTGAATCCACATTGCTATTTTCTCTCTGCGGGGGTAGGATTAGGAATCCTTTTAAAGTTGCATTATCCTTGAGTAATTTGTCATTTTGTGTACGAAGTTCGTTGTTTTCGAGTATGACATTTTCAAGTTAACTTTGAGAACTACTGAGTTGCGTCTGGAGTAGTTCAATCGTATCCTTAAATTCTTGAGCATTGATATAGTCAATTTCTGTGTAGTCCATACTTCTTGATAATGTTTTATCGGTGAACGCACCCTCATCTGATGTGTGATCTATTGTAAGGATATGAGAGTCGCATATTTCAGAGGTAGTGCTTTTTGGAGTAGCCCAGGGTGTAGTCTCTTCAGGGGCGTTAGAAATAGTAGCTATGGATGACCTAGGAGACGAGCGCTTTTTCCTCGTTGTGACATTGGATACAAAGCTGGGTGTGTTCTGCTGTTTTACCTTCTTAGTGCATGTTTTGCATTCCCATCTGAATTTTTTCCTCTCTTCAGAATTTTTTAGGCGGTACACTTTTTCAGGATAACCGGCACAATCAAATTCGTAGTGGTTTTTACATATGGTGCATAACAAGGTACTTCTATGTTCAACTTGATTGTTGCATCTGTGATAAGTAACCAGTAATAGCTCCTTAAGGCCACCATTATTATTAGTTTTAATTTTCGAAGACATTTTTCACTTTTTGAGATGGTTTCGAAGTTCAGTAAAATTACTACCAACTACTAATTATTTTTTGAGTATGGTCATACTTTAGTTAGGACAAAGGCCAAAAGGCTGGTATCCAAGTCTCAACACCAAAACGACCATCATATCATTCGTTCTTTAGTAATTTTATTTTTGTCGCATCACTAAATTGATTTGAGTTTTTGTCTTTGGAATGAATTAAGTTTTTGTCTTTGGTTTGAAAACAGTTTAAAATTTGAGTTTACAACTGATTTATTTTGTTGTTTTTGTAATGATATCAATCATTATGCACTGATTTTAAGTTATTATTGCAGTTATGCTAGTCCACAACATGGTTTTGTTCCTATAAACAGTAAAGATCACTCTCACTAACACTGATATTGTTTTAAAGACGATATTGTCATTGACAAGTTTTTAGGTTTTATTACACTTGGGTCCACTGTAGCACTCTGCGAACAATTATTAGTGTTTATGTTCACCACACACACAACATAATTACTTTACTAGTTACAATTTTAATACATTTCTATTTTTTAGATATTATAATACGCGGACCTTGTTTACATCAGCACTGACAGCTGTCAGCAACAGCACATCAATCTAATTTAAAATCCGTACAAGACAATATAAACAAACCCGCTAACATAACCAAACAAGAAGCCTCATAAATGGGGATATAAAAATCAAGTTCTTAGTGGAGTTTCAGGATTTAGTTATGATTTTGATATTTTTGCTGGTGATCAAAGTAATACACGACCTGAAGGTGCACCAGACTTGGGTGTTAGTGGCAATGTTGTAACTCGTCTTACTAAAACAGTAACAAGACATGTTAATCATAAGAAATTTTTTGATAATTGGTTCAATAGCCTTAAGCTCCAAGTACATCTTACAAAGATCGGACTCTTGTCTTTAGGTACAGAGTTCCTAATATAGACATGCCGCCAGAAAAGGAGTTGAAAAAAAAGGAACATGGACTTTTCATTGAAAAGGTTCCATTGATGAAGTTAGTGTCACTGCCATTACTTGGTTTGATAATAAAGCGGTTAATATGCTTTCGACTTATGTAGGTAGTGAACCAACGACTACAAAACGAAGGTATTTTAGAAAGGAAAAGGTATACAAAAACATTACATGCCCTCAAGCAGTTGAAGTGTATAACCGGCACATGGGGGGCGTTGACTTACTGAACTCTATGCTTGGATTGTATAGAATTCATTTGAGATCCAAGAAATGGTACAAACGCATATTTTTTCATATGGTAGACATGTGTGTTGTAAATGCTTGGATACTTTGGCGCAGAAACAATCCAGAAGTTTACATGTCTCTCTTTGATTTCAAGCAAGCTGTTTCAGAACACTTACGCAAATCTGGTAAAACCGTAATGGCAAGAAAAAGAGGGCGTTCTGCAAATCACGTAAGAGATGGAACGCCTGATTCTAGGCACGGAAGTCCTGCTTTATCCAATCCAGGCACACCAACTATACCAAAGAAAATAAGGAAAGTACCTACCAGACATCAAGATGTACCTCTAAACTCCGTGAGAACTGACAAAGTAGACCATATGCCTGAATGGATGAAAAACCGTCAAAAATGTCAATTTTGTGGCCAAAAAACTTACACAAAAGAATAAAGGAACAAATATAAAGGTCATTGGGCATTTTGTTCGGACATTTGACCCACGGCGTACACAAAAGAAATAGGGCAAGGTATTTAGATAAATGTATATGCACCCCAGTGGTACGGATCGCATTCTTGTGGGCCTTGGGAGAATTGAGAAAAAATATATTTAGTTTTTTATTATTAAGGTATTTTTAAAGCATTTTTGTAACGAATTAACTCAAAACTTTTGGACTGATTTCAAAAATACTTTTACCAGTCGAAAGCTAGTCATCCTTAAGTGGCATTGGATAATTTCCCATGGGAATAGATATATAATAAGAAAGTAGGATGTGCTAGTTTTATCAAAAGCTATTTAAGGGACGTAAAAATAAAATCCAGTTCTACTTGAATAATATTTTTATTCTGCTTGATCAAAATCTATTGTTATTTCATCTAAAAAGGCTGCAGGTGCATCTATTACATCTTGATGCCTGGCCCATGATAAAAAGTAAACTAGGCTTACAACATGCGCACAGCTTCCAACAGTGCGGCGGCCGTGTATACACGAGCAGTAATACTGATCAATGCCATTTCTTCCAATTCCATTGGGATCTACTAAAATATACGTGTAATATTGTTTACTACGGACGTGTCGCGACTGAATTCGGCCTCTTATTAGTATCTTGTTTTCGATAATTTCTTGGTGTCGGTATATTTCGATGTGGTATAGTCCATTCAAACGCATGTGCTCGTGGCAGTATGACCTCGCGATTCTCAAGTGGTACGATCCCAACGTAAATAACATTAATTCTTCATATGTAAGGCGTGGAAAGTCTTCAAAATCCCGATCGTTTCCGTCGAGTCGCACGAACGCTACTCTCTGCCTGTTCAAATTATGCCTTATCACATAATCTGCCAGCTCATTGCGTTGATTCATCCGCTCATTTATTATGGATATGAACTGTTCCGCATACATATGGTCTTCATATGGATTTCGAGTAGCATTAATTATTGCCGCAGTTATTCTGAAGTCGTCCATCATATGTCTCATAGCAACATTAAAATATACATGGCGGAAGATTTTAAAATCTTTTTTAAATCTGCTGTTAATAGTTTCTACTACCCAACGGATCATAGTTAATAACCTAGATTTATTAGCATCTAATGTCGTCAGTTGTTCTCCTCTTGCTCTCGTTGGCGGCATGTGAGGATTATATCCGCATTCTTCAATAGTATTGATTGAATCTCGAAATCCACGATCCAATATAAAAATGTCATCAGTTCTCAAGAACCCATGAATCGGAGAATCTTGTCGCATCAGGTCGAGCATAATTCTTGCGTCCGAAGTATTTGCTGTATATGGTCCCATAGCATCTAGTATGTAGCCATCGGTACATACTAATAAAAAGGGTTTGACTAAGTTCCGAAACTTATGGAGACTGTAAGTTTTCCGCTGAAAAAGGAAATTCGCACTCTTCTGCAGATATATATGTTCCGTCACATACGACAATGGCTGCGGGATCATTTTGGTTGCCACCGAAAAAATGGTTTGGGATTGAAAGGTTTCTGGCTACCACATCTTCTCTTGTAATATGATTTAATCCCAAATGCTGTGGCACAAAATCATTAATTAAGCATTCTCTTGCTATCACCAATTTCCTTTCTAATGTTCTCCTCGACATACTGAATTTAGTAGCTAAGCGCTCATCTGGTTCACCGGTTCTTATTTTAGTTAGGTAAATTCCAAGAACCGTGGCAGGACGCTCTGATCTATCACGCAGAGAAGGCGTTTGGTTTAAAATCACATTAAATTGATATTTTGAAAGACCCGTCCAAAAATGGAATTCGTTGTCATCTATTTGTTCGATATTTTCATAAGCAAATTGATTTCTCCGTTCGAAACCCCATTTGTACAGATTCATCATGCCTACAACATGAGCACCATTAAAGTTTTCGAGTGAAGGGGTATTAATTAAGTCTTCCCAATCATTACTTATAAAATGAGGATTGCAAACCCGAGCTAATTCCGGTATGTAAAAATTATGATTATGCAAAAGTTTAAACTTAGCATACGGTGGAACAATGTGGGCCACCACATTTCTGCAGTTTGGAAAAACACAATGTCTGGCTGTATTTGATGCTCGCAAATATCCACTAGGCGCAACAAAACCGGGACCCAATTGTGGACCCGCAACATCTCTCTGGTCTGCCTCTCCTTCAACTTGATGGGGTACATGATCTTGAACTGCTTGATCTTCTACTGGTTGATCTTGCACGGGTTGGTCATCCACTGGTTGATGTGGTATATGTTGATTTAGTACAGGCTGGTTTTCTATGGGTTGGTTGTGCAATTGACGATCAAATCTCACCCAGCAAGCATGGCATATGGCCCTTGAGCCATCAAAACGAATCTGAAACAATTGATAAAAAATTGCATATACTGAGAAATATTAACATCATCATCTTCACATCAACCGGAGAACTTCCACTGTCAGCATACAAAAATCTCCGCCAACCGCCAATGACACTCACACACATCGCTTTAAAAGTAAGGTAGTAACTTACAAAAGTAATTATTTTAATTATAATTACAAAAGTAAGGTAGTAACTTGCATGCCATTAAGCTGTATGACTTCTGATTGGGGAATGATACAATGGGATGCCAGCTACTTGCATACTTTTATGCAAGTGGCATTTGTATTGCAGGCTTTACGATGACGCGTGCGGCGTTGCCGTCCAGTGCATTAGCGCTTCATGGCAACGTGCCGCACCCGGATCTTTCCATCGTTTATGACCAAGCAGTCTAAATTATATTAATTAGCAATAAAAAATAGTTTTATTTTAGTAAAAAAGGATTGTAATTCCTCACAAACAAAGAAAACGTTTGCGATAACTGCGACTATAATCACGGTAAAGGCTACGGTACCAAATAAGCGTACCTATAATGACAAAAGCATGGTTAAAAGTATAATTATCTTTCTATCGCTCTCATAGTCGAGGTTTGGTGAGCCGGTAAGTAGGCATAATAACTGTGTAGGTTACTTACCTCGTGTGGAATAATTTCTTGCAACAATAATACTGCATGATCTCGGTATCTTTCTAGAAAGAGCGTTGTCAAAATGTGTTTTCGTCGACGTAACACAGATCGATTACACGACACACAACTATTTTGTCTTTCCATTTCAAACCAATCGTCAAGCAAAGTCAATAGTCCATAAAACGCGCACAAGTAGTCGATAAAATGAATAAATAACAGAAACACAGGTGTAAACGCACAGATCGAAACGACTGATGACGTACGACTGCGACGCGGTCCATCCAAGCGGCGCTGGCGCATGCACACTTCGGTACCTACCTGTTTTTATCTACCTGCCAAATGTGCGAGCGAGAGAGAGATATTTCGTAGAGTTATACAAACATTTATAGTGACTTAACGACGCGTTTCCATAATGCTAAAAGTAAAAACTTCTGTTTTATTAACAAAAGTTTATTAACTTTTAAATGTTAAATAACTTTATTTTCCCAACGGATACTTAAAATAAAAATACATATTTTGAAAAGTGGGATTAAATTCTTCAATTTAAAACTAATTTGGTCTGTGTACGCGAAATTTCATAAAGTGGGTCAGAAACGCCCAAAAATATATATATATATGTAAAGAAATAACATTGCTGCATTTCTTTATTTGAATTTACCGCGCATAGCGCTACTCGTTTGATATGTACATAGTCTGTGGTTTTGTTTTAGTAGCTGTGGAATGATGACGGTCATAAATGAAGTTTTGTTTTTGAGGTTAAGTAAAATAGAAAAGTAGTGATAAATAGTGAAAAAACCTATTAATAGAAATAAGGAATTGTGAAGGAGGGTATTATAAACTTTAAATGTCGTTTCTTTGATTTCAGGTATGTGTTTGGGTAATTGAGATAGGATAGTGTACATTAGTTCATATCTTTAGGTTGTAGTGTTTAACAATAAAATCTTTGATTTCAGAGCAACACAAGTTTATTTCATTTAAGTACCTACTTCACAGTTCAAGATCAAACCTTATAAAACGACATTTTTGTTTATAAGAAGCCTATCAAAGCATTGAAGATGGAAAAACTTAGATTCGTATTCTCTATACTTCCGGGGAGTGACGGAAAATCAAACATGTATGGTGTAACCTCTATATCTACAAGTGAGGATAAAATGTACGCTATACCAGAAGAGCGTCAAGGTATTTCTCATCACAAAGAATTAATGAAAACAGCAGCTTTCAATAAGGTAAAAAACAGCCTAAAGAAAAGATATCAGACACGAAAAGTTTGGATAACAATGACAGAAGAACTTAGGCCAATATACTTAGATGAAGATGATAATCTACAATTTGAAGATCAGTACTTAGAGGAAATAGAACAAGAACAAACTGCGACTGCACAAAACAGAGAAACAGGAGTATTAGAAAAAATATTTGAAAAACTAATGCAAAATACACAAGATTCTAAACAGCAAAACTTGAAACACATTGCAGAAAAGATTGTAATTGAAAAATTTACCAGCAAAAATATGAATGCAAACTAGGCTTGGTCGTTATATTATATAGCAGGATAAAACAGCCGTTTAAAAATTATAGCATAAGCAACCTGTTATTTGTTTTTACTTCTTTATGCTTTAAGCGTTTTAGCGATTAACGCCAGCTATTAGATTTTGTAGACACTATATGGGATTTTTCACCAAATCAATTTAAATGTCACTAGCCGTCACCAACGGGCGACGCGGTAAAAATGATTTTCTCAAAAAAACGTAAGATGTCGTCGTTGTCGCAGTAATATTTACTATCAACTTACGATCATATTCATTCGAATATATTCATTCTGATGTTCAACGTTCATTCGTTATTAGCTTTAGCTTAGTTAGCTAGTTAGCTTAGTAGCGTTTTGCCGTTGCGAGCGTTTGCGTCGAATATAATTATATTCAGATCAGTATTCGTTCAGCTGTTCGACAGTTTTCGAGTGACCGTCGCCATTAAATTTTTTGGTAAATGTTTTTACTGGCTGGATGCATGTTTGCATTACTGTATTTTTATTTATTATAATACAATGTAATGCTTTTTTTTTTTTAAGGCTGGGAAATCATCCAATGACTGCTCCCGCTCTGGGTGGAGCGGAAGGGAGTGTCAGACTCTTACTGACTAAAACCCATCCATGTTCCTTCCGTAGCCCTTTATGTTCCGGGGTAGCGGTAACCCTTTCGGACAATCCCGCTTACCCGGCAGGCTTGGCCCTGAGGGGCCCCTTCATATGCTGACATCTCTTTGAGGCGCGCGTGGAACATATACGCGCCGTACGGCACGGGTCTGGTGCTGATCGGACGGTGAGTCACCCATTACTCACCGCCCGCAGGCCCGCGCCTACGGTGGCCGGGAGTCGTCACGTGGCTCCCGACGCCCGGAGCGTCTCCCGCGGCGGCTGGGACGGGAGGACCTTTCTCTCTCCCATCCCGCCACCTCCTTCGCGAGCATAACTTTTTCGCAGAAGGAGGTGACTGCCTCCCACTCCCTCTCGCCCCAGACCATGGCTTGCACCAGGGCCGGGCGCGAGAGGTCGCCGCCGCCGATCGCCTCTACGAGGACACGGCGGTGCTCCGCCCAAGCGGGGCAGGTTTGCACCGTGTGCTCTACCGTGTCCTCTGGGCGATCCTCGCAGTGGCGACACCCGGGCGTTTCCTCCCGCCTGATGATGTGCAGGAACCTCCCGAAACATCCATGTCCGGTGAGGACCTGCGTCAGGCGGAAGGTGAGGGCGCCGTGACGCCTCTCTAGCCACTCCTCAAAGAGGGGCCTTACCGCCACTATCGTGGCGTGCCCACAATGTAATGCTTGTTTCAAGCTTGACGCGTTATTGAATACAACAGTATAACACTATAACGCAAACGCACGCAGCGCAGCGCATCACGTTGAACGTTAGGTGGTACTAAACTAATATATTAGCGCAGGATAAATATCATGCTATTTTAACTAAGCTGAACGTTGAAACGCGTTGTTGAATTAGAGCCGTTGTGCCCACGACTAATGCAAACCAATGGATTGACACTTTTGAAAAAGAATGCCTACGTTTTGATGTGATAGATGAGGAAAAAAAAATTGAAATACTCAGACTATTCATGGATAAGAGTTGTATAGACTGGTACAATTCCATGATGATAAAATTGAACATGGACTCGGAATGGAAAATATGGAAAAAAAAATTCAGTGAATCATTTGCAAACAAAGGATGGAATCAAATTACCTACGCTTTATCATTCAAATACAAAGAAGGAATGTTGGTGGATTACGCCATAAGGAAAGAAAAGATGCTATTGGATATGAGAAACTCAATTGATTCAGGTACCCTAATGTGTGGAATGATGACGGTCATAAATGAAGTTTTGTTTTTGAGGTTAAGTAAAATAGAAAAGTAGTGATAAATAGTGAAAAAACGTATTAATAGAAATAAGGAATTGTGAAGGAGGGAATTATAAACTTTAAATGTCGTTTCTTTGATTTCAGGTATGTGTTTGGGTAATTGAGATAGGATAGTGTACATTAGTTCATATCTTTAGGTTGTAGTGTTTAACAATAAAATCTTTGATTTCAGAGCAACACAAGTTTATTTCATTTAAGTACCTACTTCACAGTTCAAGATCAAACCTTATATATATATATGTATATATAGTATATGTAACATATGGTATCGTATAACATTAGCAAGTATATAATTTACCTAATAAAACTTATCAAAGTCTTAGTATTTTAATATTTATTAGCATTACAAAGTATAAATAATATTCAAACAATAACGAATCCAATCCGTTCGTTATTCTAATAATCACAAATATTCACAATAATAAACAACATATTTATAATTAGGTACATAATAATTCCAACAAAACAATAAAGGTACTTAACTTTGTACAGATGTGTTCCCGTCGGCAGCCAAACAAGAAGTGGCCGGACAGTTTTTTTTTTTTTTTTTTGGTAATTGCATCTCGCAGTTCAACCAAAGGGTTGTCTACTGCTTAACCGGGCTTGCCTGTGGCTGCCACAAAAGAATTGTAGCCTCCAGCCAGGGCAGTGGCCGGACAGTCACTGTGCTTGGCTTTTATACCTTACCAGCTAACCGACATTTGTAAATTGATCAACTAATAACAAACTATAAATTGTAAACTAAAAATGTTAGTAGAAAATCAAACAGTATTTTTATAGGCTGGATTTACACTTTAAACAGTATTTTAATTGATTTTAACGATAATTTTAATAACGGAAGTCATCTATGGCTTCCGTTGACAGTTGGCAACATTTAAATACTTATACCCTATTCTATCAAGTGCATACGAACCCATATATGACCTCCTTATTTTTTTCAGTTTATGTAATTAGATTTTTTTAATATTCATTTTTGTCATATTTTTTATCCCCAAATAAAGCCTAAACAACCATCAAATTTTTTTTTTTCATGTTTTTCATAATTCATGCAGTAGAGGGTACTAAAAAACGTACAAACCTAACCTAAATCACAAAACTAGCTACCTATTAAATGCCTAATTAACTAACTAATATTGCACTAACACTTAACAATAAGTCACACTAACCTATGAACTAATCTAACTATCATAAATCGTCTTTAATCTCAATAACAACTAATACTTTTCATAAATTAATCACGACAATGCGCGCGCGTCTTGTGATAAAAAAAAAGTAGGCGTGTGTCCTTCAAAGGGCACCGCTATGCACTGACTGACATAGTAACCGAGTCAAGGCCTTTTTGCCGAAAAAAATCCGTTGGCACACACACTCGCAATTTTATGCACCATGAATGCATTATTTGCGGAAGTAATATTTCTTTTTCTTTCTAATTGTAGTATTTTGTGGGAGTGGACGGGGCGCGTCAGAGTGGAATAGTATGACACCTTTCTCTGTCTTTCAAGGATATTGAGACGTAGAGAATTGAATCGTACGTGTTTGCACAGGTTCTTGACCTTACAATGTTTATTTATTATTACGGACTCAGATCAACATCATGTTGTAAAGTATGAAAATGAAAATTAATTTCCTGTTGCTAAAGTATTCATTGGATTTGGTTGATTTTTTGTATACGGGTTAAGGACATGACACTCTTAACGTGGTTTAAAAAAATGTCGAACGACCTGCTCCACTTTGTATTAAATGTTTTCAATAAAACGATCAAAAAATTAGAAGGAAATAATGTAACTATTTTAGATGTTTATAACATCATGACTGGTTTAAAGACAGAGCTAATTCAAAGAAAAAATGACAAGTATTTTGGCCATGAAACAAAATAGTATTAAATACTATTAGAGAGTATTCTCAAGAAGTTTTTAATAGAACTATTAGTAACTTCATACCTTTTATTTATAAGGCTAATTTGTATTTAGAGATATGGTTCGATTTCAATCAGACTAACTGGCTTTCTTTAATTAGCTGTTTGCCATTGAAGTCTGGTCACATTTGATCATTTTGAGAAAATTAGAGATAATCTAAATTTGTATAGACTCAATATTAGTATGGATGATATATATTCAGAGTTAACAAATTTCAAAGTAATTTATGAAAAAATATCAGAAGACAAAGATTTTCTTGAAATGAGTACTGGCCAAAAGTGGAGCCATTTATTATAATAGTAAACACTTCAGAAGAATTTAAAAACATAACTAATATTGTCTCATATCTACTTTCTGTTCCTGCCACCTCAGCATTTACTGAAAGGGTTTTTTCAGTAATGAATGCTAAGTGGCGGGAGGATAGAAATAGAGCATCTATTTTTATTAATTTAATAAAAAATGAGCTCCTTATTTATTTTAATTTCAGTTATAATTGTGATAAAGCGTATGAAGTTTTTAAAAATGATTGTAAATTAGTAAGTTGTGCGAGAAGCTCTAAAAAATATGTATTTAAAACAATAAATAAATAAAATACTAATCATTTTTCTAAAATACTGTTTAATATTCTTCATAGACCTGAATATACTTTATTTCTTGTGAAAAAAGTCGGCAACCCTAAACACAGTGTACATTATTTAATATTAGTGGACCTACCTTATTGAAATTGTTTGCGTCATGTCGAAGAAGAAATCACGCATTTGGACTTTCTTTGACGAGTTGGATCCTGCTCCTTCTCCCTCCAACTCGTCAAAGAAAGTCAAAAGTAGTAAAGTGAAGTGCAATCAGTGCCAAGCAGTTATTTCTCGTGGTGGTCAGGAAAAAAGGCAAATAATAATTACAAACACCCACAACTGATGCCCCAACTAGGTTCTACGATTAAAAGTACTTCATCAAAACAACACCATCATCCACTACCACCACCTACATCCACCTCCAACTCCAATGTTGTCTACACCAGGTTCATCAGAAGCCAGTTTATCTCAAGAATATTAAAGAAATTTTTGTTCTACAGTGATCTTTTGAAGATTCTAGGTCAAAAGATATTAGTATTGTCATTGGTGAGATGATTGCTCTGGACAACCAGCCGTTGTCTATTGTTGAAAATACTGGCTTCAAAAACTTGATAAGAATAGTAAAACCAAAATATAACTTACCAAGCAGAAAGTATTTTACAGATAAAATAATTCCACGTCTTTACGAAGCTTAATTTCTTCGTAAAGGAGTGCTAAGTGCTTTAAGTAGCTGGGCTGCCGGAGATGCTCCCAAATGGCATAGAGAAGGTGATGGATACCGTGGCCGTCAAATTGAATGGAGCTGATGGGGAAATTCATTCAACTCGACGACTACCAGGAAGCAAGGATAAACCGGGACCCATCCTCGTGGAGCTAAAGTCGAAGACGGTCCAGCAACAATGGATAGGCGCTAGCAAGGAAAATTGTATTACCGTGGGTCAACTGGTGCCAGACGTCCCGAAGGAAAAAGCTGACGATCGCGTCTACATAAGGGAGGCCCTCACCAAGTACCAAAAAACACTACTATATAATGCAAAAACCCAATTGTTAAATAAATCCTGTCAGTATGTATGGTGTAAGAATGGCAAAGTGCAGGCTAGGAAGATCAAGGATAGTAAAATTTATTATATCCGTACATTGCAGGATATAAAACAAGTTGAAAAGCTATGTTCAACTCAACCCGGGAAACGAACAGAAGGATCAACTCCAGTATAAATTCTTTATATCTTTCTCTGACCCTCGATTAGCACTTTTGTTTTATTTATTTCTATTTACAAGACCAAGTTAGTGTGACATAAAAGTACAAGAAATCTTCCATTGCAATTCAACTAATCACTTTTTCAAACAAATACCTGCAAAAACCAGTATAAAATTATCATGTATACATTTTAATATCAGATCGCTCATTAAAAACTTTACGAAATTGCAACAAACCATTCATGCATGTAATTATCCACTAGACCTTATAATTTTAACAGAAGTGGGTATCTCAGATAATATAGTTAACTTGTATAACTTGCCTGGCTATAGATTGTACTCACAATTGCGTCCGAGCCGAAAAGGCGGCGGTATTATCATGTATGTACGGAATCATATAAAGTTTACATTAATTGAACAAAAATCTAAGACCTTTGAAAACTTAACAGGCTACCTAAAAATAGACTTACATAATAACGCAATTGTCTCCGCAATCTATAGGCCACCGTCTACAAATAAAGGTCTGTTTGTTGCAGAGCTTGCTAACCACATTTCTAAGTTTGATTTAAAACAAAACTTACTCCTTATGGGTGATACGAACATTAATCTGAAAGAAAGCTCAGCATACAAAGATTCATATCTAAGAACACTTAGCGAACATGGATTATTGTGTGGAATAACAGATTACACCCGAATTGAAACTAAAAAAGATTTAATCACTAAATCGTGTATTGACCACATATTTGCACGTTTTCCCACACTACATCCGTTCGCGGCAGTGCTCGATGTCGTACTAGCTGACCATCGTGGCATTATCTTTACCTGCGGTGACGAGTCGTTTGTAAGTCCCAGGTGTATACAGGTTGTTCCAAAAAAATCTATTAACTACGATAATTTTTACAAAGAACTTCAAAATGTTGACTGGACAAAAACAACAAGTATGAATTCCCCTAACGACATTTTAAGTTTTATTTATGAATCATTTGACAAAGCAGACAAGTCTGCAATTAGTAATAAAGCCAGTAAATCGATTGGCATGTACTCGAAACGCTTTACTATACCTTGGATTGTTGGCAATATTGCTCGGCTTTGTGATAAAAGAGACAAATTACATAGTGATTGGAAAAATAATTTAAAAAATTCAAAAATAAAATTAGAGTATAATAAAATTAGAAATAAAATTCATAAAATATTAGAAAACAGAAGAAACAAATATTATTTGCAATATATTAGTGATAATTTTAAAAACGTTAAAAAAATGTACAATATTTTAAACCAAATGTTAGGGAGAACGACCTTGTCACTTGACACGGCTATTCTTAGGGCTTTTGATGCGCAAGGAATCACTACCAAAACCATTGCTGACAACTTTGCAAATTGTTTTGACAGAGCGGTTAAAGACATAGTTCCTAAATGTAACATAAAATTAACGGACCCAGAAGCAACACGTATACCCCTGGATTCTAGTATGCTGTTTAAAAAAGCCTCGGCTAGCAGCGTACATAAAATCATTAAACAACTAAACTCAAGAAAAGCCCCAGGTCCAGACAATATTAAAGTTTCCGATATTAAAATGATAGGTGACTGCATATCCAACCCTATTGCTGACTTAATTAATCGAAGTATTGAAAGTGGTCTATACCCAGATGATCTAAAGGTGGGTTGCATAAGGCCAGTCCATAAACGGGGTAAAAAAAACGATTATTCAAACTATCGTCCAATAACATTGCTCTCATCTATTGATAAAATAGGAGAAAAATATGTTTGTGAACAAATTCACGCATTTTATAGGCAGCATGACGTAATTGACCGGTACCAATTTGGCTTTCAGGCCGGCAAAAGCACCACGAACCTCTTGTCAAACTTCACCGATGAAGTCAATAAGCACCTAAATGATAAAAAATATGTTCTTGCTCTCTTTATTGACTTCTCACGTGCCTTTGACACATTAATTCATAATCAGCTAGTTGATAAATTAGACGACTGTGGAGTACGTGGTCCATTACTGAACTGATGTAAAAATTATCTTAAAAATCGTACCTTTACTGTTAAAATTGATAGCATCTGTAGTGATCGTATGGCTATAACTCAGGGAACAGCCCAGGGCTCAGTATTAGGCCCCCTGCATTTTTTGTCATATGTAAATGATATGAGTAACTGCATCACGAACAGTAAATGCTATCAGTTTGCGGATGACACTTGCCTTGTTATTGCTAATAGAAATCCCCAAATAGCATGCGAACGCTTACAACTCGACCTGGATGCTCTAACAAGGTGGTGTCACGATGCTGGCTTAGTACTTAATGCAAGCAAAACTAAACTACTGGTTATTAAATCTCCATACATTAGAAAACTGCCCTTTCGGAACTTAATAGACCACGACCATAACTGCTTGCATACGGTCAACGCGATTAATTGTAATTGTCCACAAATAGATGTTGTCAGTAAACAAACATATCTTGGAGTAATTATAGACAGTAAGTTCAACTGGAGTTGTCACATAGAACGTGTTTGCGACAAACTTCGGCAATTTCTCGCTATTATGACCATATTAAAAAACCGCCTGCCTTTCAAAGTGAAGATAATGTATATTACGCAATGGCTGAATCTTACATCCAGTATGGCCTTAGTAGTTATGGTCGTACTTATAAAACCTACCTTGATAGTATTTTTAAACTTCAACTTCGAATTTTAAAAACCTTAGTATCTCCTAAAATTAGAAACCAATTTCACGACGATATAAATGTTCTCTTTAAACACTGTAATGTCCTACCAGTTCATATACAAAAACAATTTTTGTTACTAAAAGAACAATTTTTCAATGAATCCCTAAGAAACAAAATCGAACATCCTGTATGCACTCGGGCAGTTTCTGAGAATAGGCTTCGTACACAGTGCGCCAACAATACGTATGGCGAGCGAACTACCGGTTACATTATACCGAGACTTATTAACGGTCTACCCTCAGAACTAAACAAATGTATTACACATAAAAATGTCAAATGTAAACTAAAACAATATTTTTTAAGTATTTTATAGGGATGACTGTAACTGGAGAACGGAACTGAATATTATATTAATTGTATCGGCAATAACGCGTACTAAAATGCATCATTGTATGTATATTAAGATAGAAAAAATGTAAATGTATTGTAATGTAATGAGTTCATGATAGCACAAGTTTAAACCTTAGTGGTTTTTGGTTGCTATTTAATTTGAATCCTATGATAATTTGTATAAATGATAAATAAAAAAAATAAAAAAAAGTGCAGTCGTAATTTCAGTCACAACGGACTTGTGGACAAATATAAATAATTATGGAAAGTTTTTAAGTTTCACAGCACACTGGTTTGAGGATAGTTTCAAGTTTCACCATGCTGTACTGCGAATGACACATTTCCCAGACACACAGCCGTGAATATAATTTTTTTTGTTGCCACGAGGCTGGTGCAAGCCATTGTCCGAAACGAGAGGGAGTGGGAGGCAGTCCCCTCCTTCTGCGAAACAGTCATGTTCGCGAAGGAGGTGGCGGGATGGGAGAGAGAAAGGTCCTCCCGTCCGGAGACGCCCCGGGCGTCGGGAGCCACGTGACGACTCCCGGCCACCGTAGGCGCGGGCCGGCGGACGGTGAGTAATGGGTGTCTCACCGTCCGTTCAGCACCAGACCCGTGCCGGACGGCGCGTTATGTTCCACGCGCGCTGTTAAGAAGCGATTATTAGCGCCATCTGTGCAGCGCGATGAGCAACTCCCGTTACATACTCGGAACCTCGCGCGCTCCGCTCCGCGTCATGTACGTGTGCGCGCACTTCACGTTGCCTGCGTCTTGCCTGCGAAGATCCGCTTCCGAACAACGCACTTCTCACCGGGGAGCCTCTGGATGGTCGTGGGGTCGTGCGATCGTTCTTATACGATACATATTTTTCTTGTATTCTTAAAAGGCAATATCAAATTTCTACCATCGGCATCGTGTTAATAAATATTTAATTTGAAATTCCCGCTGCGTCCCGCACACAATAAGTACCTATCAAGACACACACAACAGTAATAACATTGGACCTTCGAGCCGAACTCCAAAAGAACCACGCGGGACGCAGCCATCTTGGCGTCAAAAGAAGAACATCGTGGGAAAAGTAGCGAGTCACGGTCCGAAATGGTATGAAAGCCGTCGCATCTTCTCCTCTTTCCAGCAATTAGTGTTCATAAGTGGAATTTCTCGTGTTTCAGTCGTGGGTTATCCAGTTACCTTGCTGTGCAACGCCGCGGTGCCTGAAAATGGGAACAAAATGGTATCCTGTATTGACCAAGAAGAAAAGTGGATGATTTATTAAAGAATCCTTTTTCATGTCCAGAAGCAACAGCCTTTTTCATGTCAAAAGAAGCGGAATTAGTTCACTGGAAAGTGCTGAAATACAGGTCACTCAAATGTCAAGCATAAGCGACACAGAAGAGGAACAAAATGAAGATTTAAATCGACGCGGAGGTACTTCAATTGATAATATTTGCCGTTCAAGAGTGTTTCAATAACCTGGCAAGTGTAATGTTGTAAGTACCTGGCAAGTGTAATGTTGTAAGTAAAATATAATTTTAATGTATGTTATGAGACTAAATGTATCTCCTGTTCAAAAAATCACACAAAAGTATCCCGCGAAGGGCGTTGCTTGAAAAATAGACCGCACCGTGTTACTCGGGTCGGGTTATTCACCAACTCAACACGAGAGACTGGACACACGTGTGTTTAGTTAGTGGTCTCTCGTGTCGAGTTGGTGAATAACCTCTCTCGAGTCTACAGTTCTACACGGTCTATGTTAATTTTCAAATTTATTATGGCTGCCTTATTCCTACTTGCTATCTATGAGGACATTATCGTGATTTTTTTTTCAGAATAATGCTCCTTATCTACAACCATCCACGTCCAATCCTACAAATATTGACGAAGTTGTTGTTTTAACTTCCAATCAAGATATAGACCAAAACCAACATAGTGTTATTCTCTACACAGCTGAACTAGATCATCAAGATATTTCTCAAAAAGTTGATAATTTGTTATAAATAACAGGAATAATTAAAGAAAACCAGAAAGTTTTATTTGAATATGTGCAAAGTGTGGAGAGTAAATTGTTAATGAAAATGACACATTTAAGTACTCAGCTTGATGAATATTTAAAACGCAACACAGAGATTAAACTTCAAGAAGCAAACGATTTTAAACCAATCTCTGACAAAGAAGAACTTGACGCCTTTGAAGATCAGCTCAAAGATCCAACCATGCTATCAACATTCAAAAATAAACTGTCAGTAGTTTGTGGAAACGGAAAAGGACGAGGGAGCAACAACGCGTACGCATTAGTGGACATAATGTTCACCAGAAAATTTATGACAACATCTCTTGGGCTCTAAAAAGTTAACGTCAAAATTTTGTTTCAAAACTTACACTCGGACGTTCAATTAATTTTTTGAACTTGTACATGAAGCAGACAAAACATATACTAAGATAGAATGCGAAAATTTCTTTAAAAACATTATGCGCCATGCCGAAACTAGAAATAAAATAAAGTTGTTGCGTGCTTCATCTAGCAAATCTAGACCCAGACGTAGTATGCCTTTTTTTTTTAGGTCTGGGAAATCATCCAATGACTGCTCCCGCTCTGGGTGGAGCGGAAGGGAGTGTCAGACTCTTACTGACTAAAACCCATCCATGTTCCTTCCGTAGCCCTTTATGTTCCGGGGTAGCGGTAACCCTTTCGGACAATCCCGCTTACCCGGCAGGCTTGGCCCTGAGGGGCCCCTTCATATGCTGACATCTCTTTGAGGCGCGCGTGGAACATATACGCGCCGTACGGCACGGGTCTGGTTCTGATCGGACGGTGAGTCACCCATTACTCACCGTCCGCAGGCCCGCGCCTACGGTGGCCGGGAGTCGTCACGTGGCTCCCGACGCCCGGAGCGTCTCCCGCGGCGGCTGGGACGGGAGGACCTTTCTCTCTCCCATCCCGCCACCTCCTTCGCGAGCATAACTTTTTCGCAGAAGGAGGTGACTGCCTCCCACTCCCTCTCGCCCCGGACCATGGCTTGCACCAGGGCCGGGCGCGAGAGGTCGCCGCCGCCGATCGCCTCTACGAGGACACGGCGGTGCTCCGCCCAATCGGGGCAGGTTTGCACCGTGTCCTCTGGGCGATCCTCGCAGTGGTGACACCCGGGCGTTTCCTCCCGCCTGATGATGTGCAGGAACCTCCCGAAACATCCATGTCCGGTGAGGACCTGCGTCAGGCGGAAGGTGAGGGCGCCGTGACGCCTCTCTAGCCACTCCTCAAAGAGGGGCCTTACCGCCACTATCGTGGCGTGCCCTGCGCTGGGTTGCGACAGTCGCTGATTCCAGGCCGCCATGAGATCGCGCCGGAGGTCCGTCCGCTCCGCCGCAATTTGCTGCGGAAACGGAGTTTCCCCCCGGCTTAGTACCTCCGCGCGCCACTCGTACAGGCGCGCGAGGACTATCGCCTCCAGATCCCACGGCGGCAGTCCGGCAAGGAGGCTTGCCGCCTCGCCCGAGATCGTGCGGTACCCCCGGATTAGCCGAATGGCTACCACCTTTTGGGGCGCGTTCAGGTAGTGGGCGGCTCGCCGCCGCAATGAACGCGCCCACACCGGGGCCCCGTAAAGGGCCATGGACCGCACGACTCCCGCGTAAAGCCTCCAGCAGGAGGCGTTTGGCCCCCTCAAATTGGGCAAGAGCCGCTTGAAGGCGGCCCCAGTCCGTTCCAGCTTGGGGGCCAAACGTCGGAAATGCTCCACGAAATTCCATCGGCTATCGAGGACCAGACCTAGGTATTTCATCGTGGTCTCGACGCCGATGTGAACCCCTCCTACCGTAAGTTGGGATCCCGATGGTGGCCTATTCCGAGGCCCATGAAAGGACATGGCCTCGGATTTGTGCAATGCCACCTCGAGACCCAACTGCCGGATCCTCTCAACGACTATCGCAACCCCGCGTGTCATCGCGTCGGCCGCCGCCTGATGCGACCTTCCCTGCGCCAAGACCAGCGTGTCGTCAGCGTAACAAATTACGCTAACGCCGTCGGGGAGGTCGGCCCGCAGCACCCAGTCGTAGCCGATGTCCCACAGGTGCGGCCCCAGAACCGATCCCTGTGGGACACCGCACGACATCTCTCGCCGGTTCCATTCCCCATCGCGACCGGGGTAGATGACGGCTCTGTCCGTCAGGTACGCCCCGACTATTCGACGGAGGTAGGTCGGCACCCGGTGATACCGGAGTGCTTCCCCAATGCAACTCCAGGGCAGGGTGTTGAAAGCGTTGGCGATGTCGAGTGACACCGCCACGACGACCCTACCCTGGGACACCGCGTCAAAGTCAAAGTCAAATCATTTATTTCAAATAGGCACAAGTAAGGCACTTTTGAACGTCAAAATGAACAAGAAATAGAATTGATTCTAGTCGCCCCTTCCAAAAGGTAGTTTCGTGTGGAGAAGAATGGGCAAGAAACTCCACCGTTACTCTTTTAAAATGTTTTACAATGTTTTGTATACATGAATTATAACATTATATGTGAAGACGATGCACCCAGAATAAAAACACTACACCACAAAAGGTGAAAAGAAAAACACATATAGTAATGGTAGGTAACTTAAGTATGTCAAAAGTACATGGTGCTCACATATTTACAAACATTCTAAAAGTTAATATATAATAAATCAATCAATGTGTGAGAAGTTATTTCAACATGTTAAAATAGTATTTTATAAATAATAAATTATTACCTAATTTACTTAGCAACCAGTTTGATTTTGTCTAGACACTAGATTGCCCTGTGGAGCAGGACCAGCATGTTTCCAAGCATCCTTATCCTTTATATAATCCTCTAATTTGTAATATGCTTGTTTACAAAGTGTATTTTTAATGTGAGTTTTAAATTTTCTTTCATTTAATTGCAGAATGTCACAAGGTATTTTGTTGTAACATTTAACACAGAACCCCATAAAAGATGTATGTACTTTTGATAATCTAAAAAAGGGTTGATCTATTTTATCTTTATTTCTAGTATTAAAGTTATGCCTATCACTTATTTTGTTAAAAAGATGTCGATTTTTTCTTACATACATAATGTTTTCATAAATGAATTGGCATGGTACCGTCATAATATTAATACTTTTAAATAGTTCCCTAAGCGATTCGCGGCGACGTAGATTGTAAATAGCTCTGATAGCTCGCTTTTGCAGAATAAAAATGGATTCAATGTCAGCAGCCCGACCCCACAGTAAAATGCCATACGACATAATGCTGTGGAAGTAACTAAAGTAGACCAAGCGCGCGGTTTCTACGTCTGTCAACTGCCTTATCTTTCTAACAGCATAAGCGGCCGAGCTTAGCCGTCCCGCAAGAGTTGTTATGTGGGGACCCCATTGTAACTTGTCGTCTAGCGTGATTCCCAGGAAAACCGTCTGCTTAGTAAATTCTAGCTTTTCTCCGTTCAATATGATGTCACAATCGCTACTTTTAACATTAGGTAATTTAAATCTAATGCATTTGGTTTTTTTTCCATTTAGTACCAAATTATTTACCGTAAACCAATCTTGGACCTGAAGAATAGAGTTATTCACGTCGTCAAGATTTTGTGAGCGTCGATCAATTTTAAAAATTAATGACGTGTCATCTGCAAATAACACCATCTTCGGTTGATTTTAAAGTAATTGGGGTAAATCGTTAATGTAAACTAAAAATAGGAATGAACCCAATATCGAACCTTGAGGAACGCCCATTGTCATTTCCGACCCCAGCGAGTTCACACCATTTACTTGAACTTTAACCTTTCTATCTTTCAGGTATGATCTAAGTAAATCAAGGGCTGTATTTCTAATTCCATAGTGCTCTAGTTTCAGCAGAAGCGTCTCATGTTCTACGCAATCGAACGCCTTAGAGAGATCGCAAAAGATTCCAATGGCATCTTGTGCTTCTTCCCAGGCGTTAAAAATGTTCTTTATTAGGGTGACACCAGCGTCAGTAGTACAACGCCCTTTGGTGAAACCAAACTGTTGTTCATGCAAGATGGAATTTTTATTAAAGTGACGTAACATTTGATTGAGCATCAACTTTTCAAACACTTTACTGAGAACTGGCAGAATTGACACAGGCCTATAATTGTTGGGTTCTTTACTATCACCGGATTTGAACAATGGCACTACTTTACTGTGTTTCATAAGATCCGGAAAGACTCCTTGGTCCACACTAGTATTAAATATGAAAGCTAAATAGGGCGCAATGGTTTCGATGATAGAACTACAGACTTTAACAGACATTCCCCAGAGATCCTCTGTTGATTTAATTTTAAGATCTTTAAAAGCTTTTATGACAGCCTGGGGGTTTGTATGCTGAAATGTAAATTCCATAGGACATGCCTTTACATTTTTTCTAAGTAAAGCAGCAGAAAGCGCTGCTGAGGAATTTAAAGATGCAGTAGTTTTAAGAGGAATATTAGCAAAAAAGTTTTCAAATTCCTGAGCTATTTCTATATCTGAGTTGATGCAGCCATGAGCAGTCTCTAAATTAAACTCAGTATTACGCTGCTTTTTCCTACCTGTTTCATTATTTATTATTTGCCAGGTAGTTTTTATTCTATCATCAGCTGATTTTATTTTGTTGCTTATATAAAGAGCTTTAGCTAATTTGCACACACTTTTAAAAGTTTTAGAATATTTTGCAACATACTGATGAAAGTTTGTATGATTCATATGTTGCTTGAGGCCATAAAGATCAAAAAGTTTTGCCCTGCTTTTGCGAATACCTGGAGTAGCCCAATCGCTAAATAAAAACTTTGTGAAAATACTTTTAGTTCGTAGTGGAAAAGAGTCATTAAATTGCTTATTTAATAGTAAAAAGAACTCGGTGTAGAACTCACTTGGGTCAGATATGTTATTAAAATTGTGAACACATAAATTACTGGCCAAAGAGTTATTGAATTTGTTTAAATTTGTACATGTAATTGGCCTAAATCTTATTTGAATTTTTTGTAAAGGTATATAGGAACAAAATGTTATTGTTTGTCCACTGTGGTCAGATGGCAACTTATTTAAGATGTCTTTGTGTAAGTATTCACAGTTACAAAAAATATTATCTATACAAGTGGCAGAAGAAGCAGTGACTCGGGTTGGTTCCATAAAAACATTGGATAAATCAAATGACCTAAAAAGACTTAATAATCTGACAGTATTCGAGTTATTTTCTAGTAAATTAATATTAAAATCTCCACATATGATTATTGACTTGCTACTAGTACTAAGTTTCTTTAACACATCTTCCAATACAGAATCAAACACAGATAGATTCTGGTAATTTGGAGGTCTGTACACACATACTATAACATGCTTATCTAGCTCAACACAGGACAATTCAATGGTGTGTTCAACAGAAAGTGTGATGATATCTTTTCGTTCTTTGGATTTTATTGAATTTTTAACTAATATTAATGACCCACCATGTATCATTAGTTTTCGGCTGAAATGGCTAACTACACAATAATTTTCATAATTAATTGATACTACTTGATGATATTTTAACCAATGTTCTGTTAAACAAATGACATCAAACTTGGTATTTTCTAAAAACAATTCTATTTCCAGTAACTTGGAAGAGCAACCTTGAATATTTTGATTTAATAATTTTAATGTGTGTTGCACTCCATTCAGTTTATTATTTTTAAGAGTTATATTGCCAGAAGATACCTTTTTATTATTTTGTAGTAATAATAACTGGTTATTAGAGGTGGTAACTTCTGTTGTCCTACGGACTAGTTTAAAGAACTATCCGGAGTATCCTCCACAACTACAACCGAAGAGTCTAGAATGTCCATATGAGTTCTAGCAGGAAGACAATACTCAACCTGAGTGTTCATGGCCTCTAAGGTTGTTGGTACTATAGGTAGATCCTCCTTCGTACAACATGATGAAACATAATTAATCCCTATGTTGTTAGTATAACTAAACAACACAGATTCGTCCCTAATACTAGAATTTGTTTGTTGCGTCCCCCGTCGTGAGGGCTCTAACGCGCATGATGGCGTCCACCGTCGAAACGTAGTATGCCTAAGAATAACATTACCGAAAGACAGGTACTTCAGCAAAATGTGCAGTCCCTTGATCAAAATTCTCATACAGTCATCAATAATGATCTCGATTGTCTCGAATAGTCGAATTACGTTCTTAGAAATTATGTTGAAATATTTTTTGTGTTTTTAAGAATTTTTATTAATTAATAAGTTGTATGTGCCAAAAGTTCATATTTATGCAACCAGGGTATTTAGAAAATAATTAGATGTTTAGATTTAGGTCGATCTAACGATAACATTCTAAAAAGATTGTGGCCATATTTATTATGTTGATTTGTTAATTCTAAACTACAGTGTGTCTCAAAAACACCGTTCGGCAGTTTCGGTTCGACTGCTGTTATTGAAACTGAAAAATACTATGTTGATTTTGTTTTCGTTTAGCAGTCGTTAATAAGGATGCAATAATTACATACATAATATATCTTAAGTACATACATAGTATCAGTAATACTGTTATAGCAACTACTCAAAAGAAAGTAATATACACAAATGAATAAACAAATGAATATTTTTTCTGAATTGCATTTGCATTTTTTGTGACTTGAATTAATGAATCTTTTTTGATGATTTTTCTGAACGCTACTCTGTAATTGTATCCTAATAAAAATGATAATGATTTTCAAATGTTGTATAACTTTTTTAAAGTACTTTTCTCTAATCAATTACTTACTCTTAATTAGAGAAGAGTACCTACGATAGTCTTTGTAGAAAATACTATGTTTATTTTATCTATTCATTTTTTAAAGTATTTTTTTAGATTCTGTAATAACTTTCAAGTTAAATTAAAATGATTAACAACTTTATAATTACTTAAGATAAGTAAATAAATAAAATTCTGAATGATGCCAATTAAAAAATGAATTAGGTTAGAGGCCATTGGAAAAGAAAATTTAAGAACAGATTTAAAAAACATTTACATAATTATGTTCTTTGCATTTTGATCAAAACTCATTTAACAGAACATTGGATGTTATAAGATTAAAAGAAGATGCAGTACCATCGCTTTTTATACAGGTGAGAATAAAATTACCTGACTATTCTTTTGTTTAACGTTTATATAGGCGGAACATATATAATTCTATTGATATTTCAGTGTTTATTAATTATTGGTCTCTTTCTTTTCAGCAACCTTCAACTCTACAACAATCGGCTCTTACAGCCAGAGATGATAATGTGAATGCGGCCGGCCAACGGAATCTTGAATTTGTGAGTAAACCCGGTTATTCATTAATAATTTAATTTTGCGGGAGGTTACTTTTAATTATACATTTTTACTTCTGTACTTGAATGCCCTATTAGAGTAGTCAGTAGTAACAATACCTTTTATGCTAGAGATTGTGCCTAGTTTGCGCAGCATTTATTTTTTTAATGTTAATAATTATAAAGTTCTATTCAGATTTTATTATACCAACTCGGCAAACACTGTTTCAATAATGATTATTGATGTACAATATGTCTGTTTCCAGCAACCTTCTACGGTACACCGATTGGCTCCTACAGCCACAGATGCGGACAGCCAACAAAACCTTGAATTAGTGAGTAATTGTGGTGCATATTCACTTCTTAGTTCTAGTTAGTGCTTAGTTCTAGTTAGCCGTTATTTAATGTACTCAGGGCTTTTACAATAAAAATTAAACCTGATTTTTTTTTTAGGATCAAGTGCTTAATAAATAAAAAAGTTATAAAAACTTATAATTTTAGAAGCACTAAAATTATGAATCATCATTTACATTGCATGTGTGATATTATATCATACTATGAGTACCTAATAATGAAGATCACTTAAATTTCAGCGTGATTTTAATAAAAATCTCACTTTAAGTCTGAATAAGTGTAAATTTATCACATGTACAAAAAAGAAAAAAATAATAGTAGGTTAATGTCAAAAAATTTACAAGAAAGTCCGGAAATGTCAGGAATTTTCTCCGGATTTTTGATATTTTGATCTGGTACCCTAGGCGGGAGTCAAATCCTGCAAGTACTACCTGCGGCGTATACTGGGTGACGCCCGGCTGACACGCGAGGAGTTTGAAACTGTGTTAACACAAAATGAATCAGTCCTCCACTCCCGTCCTTTATCCCCTCTCCTCCGCTCCGACCGATTATCTCCCTCTGACTCCAGCTCACTTCTTGATCGGCCGACCGCTGACTGCGACTGCCTGCCTAGCGCGACCTGACTACAACCACGCCTACGCGACTGGGGCGCTACGATCGAGTGGAGCTGCTGAGGCAACACTTTAGGCAACACTGGTCCAAGGAGTACGTATCCGAACTGCAGCAACGACGAAAATGGAAGGTCGATAGTGAAGACATCGCTCAAGACAGCTTCGTTGTTATTAAAGAGGAAAGACTTCCGTCTTTCAAATGGAAACTGGGACGAGTCACGCAAATATTCCCAGGGAAGGATGGAATTGCACGTGTCACTGACATCCGTACAGCCTCTGGCATCACCCGACAGGCGTTTTCAAAAATCTGCTTGCTACTTACACAATGATCGTGTTTTCCGTGTTGGAATGGTTCTTCCAAGGCGGCCGGCATGTAAGAAGCGATTGCTAGCGCCATCTGTGCAGCGCGACGAGCAACTCCCGTTCCATACTCGGAACCTCCCGCGCTCCGCTCCGCGTCATCTACGTGCGCGCACTTCACGTTGCCTGCGACTTGCCTGCGAAGATCCGCTTCCGAACAACGCACTTCTCACCGGGGAGCCTCAGTACCTCTACCATGAGTTGTTATCGACAATCGCTAGCGTACACACGTGGATCGGATAGATTTCGATAATGCTTATACCATGAGATTTAAGGAACTTTACGGAGGCGCTAACGTAAGCTCGATAGATCATGTCGTCTAGCTGACTTCACTTCACTCGTAGAATACTTTCGTCTATGGGTCACTTATGTTCTGTTTCTTTCTTTCCCGCTAATAAGAAGAGAGAACGGCTCTTAAGCTCAAAATGTAGTAATAACGCTATGCTAAAAATGTTAAGACAGTCAATATCTAATATAATGGCAATTAATTTCTGTGTCCATGTCAGTCGTATACATGGTTGCGAAATGTTTTGCGAAAAGGTCGCAGATTTCAGAACCGTTAGATGTAACAACCTGTCCATCAGTCATTGCCAAAGGGTAGCCACTAGTGCCACTGCGTTTCGCTTTTATGTAATTCCAGGGAAGTTTGGGATTTCAAAAAGTCAAAAGTCAAAATAATTTATTGTTTGTCACAGGTTTAAAGCAGTTCTTATCATCGTAATATGTAGATCGCTGTAACATACCCATAGGGCGTACAATATGCATATTTATATGTTTTCATTAATTAATATCCAATCCAAACCAAATCTATTTTATCATGCAAAAGTACATTATAAATTAATGATCTCTCATGTCAAAATACATTAAAATTCGTCAATATGATACGCATGTCAAAATATTATTATTAAATAATTACATTATACATAGTCAAAATTAATTCAAATATATAATAACAGTCAATCCAAAACTAATTAAAACAATAAAATGAATAAAACTATCACATATTAAATGATCAAAATTTGTCATTTAAAAATTCTGTAATATTATAGTACCCCTTACTAATTAGCAATTTTTTTAGTTCTCTCTTGAATGAATTAATGTTCATTACCTTTAGATAATTAGGTAGTTTGTTGTATATTAATGGGGCCATGCATATTACACTTTTTCTCAAAAATGCTGTTTTTGCAGAGAGAGATTGCACCCAAAGTCTGTACTTCTCACGTCTATTTCTATTATCAATCAAAGGGGAAAACAAATGAGGATTGGTTTTTACAAAAAGCGATATCTCCATTATGTATAGTGACGGAAGTGTTAGAATTTTGTGCTGTATAAACATTGGTTTGCAACTGTCAGTAGTTAGTAACCCAAACATAGCACGTATACAACGCTTTTGTGCTTTGAAAGCAATGTCCTTCTCAGTTGAATTGCCCCAAAAAATTATTCCGTATCTTAAAACTGATTCAGCTAGCCCGTAATATGCTGTAAGTAAAGTACCTATGTTGACAGTCGGTGCCAATTTATAAAGAGCATATGATGAAGTACTAATTTTTTTGCAAAGTTCAACTATGTGTGTATTCCAATTTAATTGCTTGTCAATGATTAATCCCAAAAATCGGGTTGTTTCAACTTCTTGTATTACATTATCTTTATATACTAAATTAAATTTTGATGTGTTGCGAAAGTTTTCTCGTTGTCTAAAATGCATTATGTTAGTTTTGCTAAGGTTAATTTTTAAATTCTTATCATTTAGCCAGGTAATTATAGAATTCAATGAATCACTAGAGTCAGTATGGTAGTTGAGTATATTTTTAGGTGCTATGGTTACAGTACTGTCGTCAGCGAAAAGTGACATGGGTTCTTTAGTTGCTTTTGGCAAATCATTAATGTATAGCAGGAACAAAGGAGAACCTAATACACTTCCCTGGGGAACACCATATGAGATGCAACGCTTGTCAGAGGAGAAAACCTGTTCCCTTTTAGTTTTAACATTAAATTTTGATATTTGTGTTATTTGTTGGCGGTCTGACAAATATGATTTTATCAATTCTAGGACATTACCTCTTATACCATAAGCCTCAAGTTTAGCAAGCAGGATATTATGGTCTACATAATCGAATGCTTGAGACATATCACAATAAATCGAACAAACAGGTAAAGATTTGTCAACTTGTGAAGAAACAACGTGTAAAAAGTCGTAAACCGCCATATTTATGTTTTTATTTTTCCTAAAGCCTTTTTGCTCATCACATAGGATTTCATTTTGGTCTAAATAGTTATTGATTTCTTGGTAAATATATTTTTCAAAGATTTTTGAGAAAACAGATATTAGTGCTATAGGTCTGTAGTTCTCCATTAGGTATTTATTATCTTTTTTAAATATAGGTTTAGTAATTGACAACTTGAGGTCCATTGGAAATGTCCCACTTTGTATACAAAGATTCAGAATATGGTTTAGGTGATGAGAAATATCTTCATTTACTGCTTTGATTACTATAGTAGAAATACCGTCATACCCTACACTGCTAGTGTTTTTAAGATTTCTTATAATTTTCTGCATATGAAAAGGCAAACAGGGTGACAAAAACATTGAGTTCGTTTGGGGATTAATTAAGGTTGTGGACTTTTTTCCAGCACCTGGAATAGGAGCCACTTTTTCGATGCAATAATTATTAAACGTGTTGGTAATTTCTGTAGGATTTGTTGTTAATTTATCGTTAATTATTAAATTCGGTTATCGATTCTTTTGGAGTATTTAATTTATTATTATTTATAATTTTCCATGCCGTTTTACTTTTATTAGTCGATGTTTTTATTTTATAATTGTTTTGGGCCCGTTTAGTAAGGTTTATAATTCGTTTTAGAAGTTTAGAATAAGATGAATATTTTTGTTTGTTAGCTAATGTTGGTTTCCGTCTGAAATTCCAGAGTAATTCTCTTTTATTTTTACTACAGGTCTTAATTCCTCGTGATATCCATCTTAGTTTGGTATTCACTTGCACAGTAATTTTAGTTAAAGGAAAACACAAATCATAAAATAATTTAAATGTTTCTATAAAATAATGATAGGCTACTGTTGGATTACTTGTGTTATAAATTTCACAAAAAGAAATGTTTTTTATGCAGTTTTTAAATTTTTGAATATTTTCTAAGCTGAGGTCACGCTTCATTTTATGCCAACACTTAAATAAAAATATTTTTTTAACTGGAAGCTTAATTAATTGGGCAGTGTGGTCTGATAAGCCAAATTTTTAGCCAGATTATCTTTTATGTCTTTTTCAATTCTATCTATGTGGTCATTATATAAATTCATGGCTTGTTTTTCACACCGCTTGGAAACTACACACATCAAAAGTGTCTAAGGATCAACATATATTTTTGCAATAACTTTTCTCTTGATTGATATTAATTTAAATTTTCTTTAAGGATTCATCAAATAAAGTGTTTTCGTTTGTCACAGTAACGATAAACCAAGTCACCTGTGCATTAATAAAGAAATTTGCCATTTTCCTAATAAAGGGATTTTTGACATTTGAACCACTAACATTAAAGTTCGAAAAAAAGACTGAAATAACAGTTTTCTTTAAAATTTTATTGGGTAACTTAAACAATTAATAATCCGTGTTTCTACCGCGAACACTAACAACACAAGAACATCGGTTTGGCATACTCAAAATGAGTTCATCCAAATCACGCTGTGGAATGGCCGCCCATGTTCGTTGCAACAACAAAAAAAGGTCTTCTTGCAACTGGATACCCTCCATATTCGGCAGAGCTCTTCTCTGTAGCATATCCCATGCATGCTCAATCGGGTTCAAGTCTGGCGACTGAGCAGGCCAGGGCAGGACATTGATGTTAGCTGCGGCGAGAGTCTGTCTTACAACTCTTGCGGTGTGCGGTCGTGCATTATCATGCATTAACTGAAATAAGGGACCGATTTGCACTTGTAGAGGAACGATGACGTCAGATACAATCGTCTCAGCATAAATTTGAGCGTTGAGGTTGCCTCTGATCCAAATCAACTCAGTTCTTCCGCCGATCCAAATACCCGCCCATACCATGATGGTTCCACCACTATAAGGATGGACTTCCTGGCAGGATTTTAATCGCTGTTGGCGTCCAGGGGTTCTCCAGTGTCGTATACGTCTTGTATCCGGTCTCATACCTGCCAGGAAGTCCATCCTTATAGTGGTGGAACCATCATGGTATGGGCGGGTATTTGGATCGGCGGAAGAACTGAGTTGATTTGGATCAGAGGCAACCTCAACGCTCAAATTTATGCTGAGACGATTGTATCTGACGTCATCGTTCCTCTACAAGTGCAAATCGGTCCCTTATTTCAGTTAATGCATGATAATGCACGACCGCACACCGCAAGAGTTGTAAGACAGACTCTCGCCGCAGCTAACATCAATGTCCTGCCCTGGCCTGCTCAGTCGCCAGACTTGAACCCGATTGAGCATGCATGGGATATGCTACAGAGAAGAGCTCTGCCGAATATGGAGGGTATCCAGTTGCAAGAAGACCTTTTTTTGTTGTTGCAACGAACATGGGCGGCCATTCCACAGCGTGATTTGGATGAACTCATTTTGAGTATGCCAAACCGATGTTCTTGTGTTGTTAGTGTTCGCGGTAGAAACACGGATTATTAATTGTTTAAGTTACCCAATAAAATTTTAAAGAAAACTGTTATTTCAGTCTTTTTTTCGAACTTTAATGTTAGTGGTTCAAATGTCAAAAATCCCTTTATTAGGAAAATGGCAAATTTCTTTATTAATGCACAGGTGACTTGGTTTATCGTTACTGTGACAAACGAAAACACTTTATTTGATGAATCCTTAAAGAAAATTTAAATTAATATCAATCAAGAGAAAAGTTATTGCAAAAATATATGTTGATCCCTAGACACTTTTGATGTGTGTAGTTTCAGTTCAATTTTATCTAAAGGATTTTTGTATTTCTTGTATCGTAACCTCAGCTTATTTTTTTCCTTTAATGATTTGATCAATGTTAAATCAAACCACGGCGGATAGCGACAATTGTTAGGTTTCCGATCAGGCACAAATTTTCCAATAGTCTCACGCAGACATTTATAAAATACTAGCTGACCCGACAGACGTTGTCCTGTCTTAACTATGATACCTACCTTACCTACCCACCCTACCTACCTACTCTACCTACCAACTTACCTACATACCTTACCTACCCTACATACCCTACCTACCCTACCTACCCTACCCTACCTACCTACCTATTATTTTTGTATGTAAGAACCTTCTCCTGACAATAACAAACACAACAAAAAAGAATTGGCCAAATTGGTCCAGGCGTTGTTGAGTTATACGCTTAGTACACATTTTGCGATTCATTTTTATACAAAGTGGAGCAGGTCGTTCGACATTTTTTTAAACCACGTTAAGAGTGTCATGTTCTTAACCCGTATACAAAAAATCAACCAAATCCAATGAATACTTTAGCCACAGGAAATTATTTTTCATTTTCATACTTTACAACATGATGTAGATCTGAGTCCGTAATAATAAATAAACATTGTAAGGTCAAGAACTGAATCGTACGTTTTTGCACAGACACGTACGTGGGTGTGTAAAGGTGTCATACTATTCCACTCTGACGCGCCCCGTCCACTCCCACAAAATACTACAATTAGAAAGAAAAAGAAATATTACTTCCGCAAATAATGCATTCATGGTGCATAAAATTGCGAGTGTGTGTGCGAACGGATTTTTTTCGGCAAAAAGTCCTTGACTCGGTTACTATGTCAGTCAGTGCATAGCGGTGCCCTTTGAAGGACACACGCCTACTTTTTTTTTATCACAAGACGCGCGCGCATTGTCGTGATTAATTTATGAAAAGTATTAGTTGTTATTGATATCAAAGACGATTTATGATATTTAGAATAGTTCATAGGTTAGTGTGTGTAATATTAGTTAGTTAATTAGGCATTTAATAGGTAGCTAGTTTTGTGAGTTAGGTTAGGTTTGTACGTTTTTTAGTTTAATTATGCTTATAACTTGTTAAGAAGAGTCCGTGAAAATTTAATAAGACGAAGTCGCTTGTGCATAATGAACATCGGGAGACACATTGAAAATTTAAAAAAAAATACTATTGGTGATTTAAATTCTGATTCTGATGTGATATTAAGTGATTATTTATTTAATCAGTGATCTTTTATTAATCAAAAACGCGCAACTTAGTGAGTTTATGCCGCTGGTTTGTTGTTTTCCGACTAAAGTACCCTACGTCAATCTACTTACGCCCCGCACCCTGCACCACGCCGCGCAACAGGTCAGTGACTTATCGTTGATAAAGCGTGTTTACGTTTTATGCAGTTGATTCTGCTATTTATTTTGTTTGAAAATTGCAATTTTTAAATTTTCCATTAACTACTAATCTTCGTGATTTAAAATGTTTCGATGGACTAGTACTGTGCTCGTTTTAATTTAATGTCGTAATTCCGGATCCACATTGTATATAAGATTGCCACCATGTCATTCACATTACAAGTATTTAAAAAAAGTTCATTCCAGTTCAGCTTATTGAGGTAATTGTTAATTCCAGGGTAATTAGCCTTATAAAAGTTAGGTCTTGTGTCCATACTATACGGTAAGTTACAATCCTTTAGCAAAGACACAGTTAGTTCAAGAGGGGGATGCAGTTTATCGATAGCTATTAGAGAATTGCTGGACTCGTTTACTGAACAAGTTGGCTCTGTTGATAATACCAGATCCAGTATTGGGCCAGAACAGTTTTTTACGTAATTAAGTTGAGATAGTTCATTTACATTCATAAAATACAAGAGGTTTTGACATGTTTTAGGTAGAGAATCATTTACGGCGGTTTTGTCCCAATTCAATTTACTTAAGTTAAAATCACCAATTATGAAACAGGGGATGTCCATTGAGTCGAGGACTCTGTTGCAGCCATCCACAAAATGATCCAAAGTTGCGAGACATACTGGTGGTGGAAGATAGACGGCACAGAGAGCAACTTGGCGTGACTTGTGAGATGTCGATATGTCAATTGTGACCCAGAGGTCTTCACAATTACTTTGCCAGCGTTCGATACGTGTGGAGTTAATTTTTTTATTTACTGCTATCAAGACTCCTCCCCCGTCTTTGTTGTGCTGGAACCCAGTTGTTTCTCTGTCCCGTCTGTAAATTTCATATCGATCATCAAGCAATTCACTACTCAATACATTACTGTTTAGCCAGGTTTCTGTTAATATTATAACATCATAATTCATATTACACAGATTACAGTAAAAAATATTCGTTTTAGTTCGTAAGCCTCTACAATTTTGGTAATACATTAAAATATCCTTAAACTTTGTGGAGTTCAAACCTAATGCATGCATTAAATTACAACAGTAAAAACAATAACAACAAGTACATACTCATCACACAACCTTAATAAGACTGCTCTTGTTCCTAATTTGTATATATTCTGCGCCGTCAGTTTTCCTCACAAATACTCTACCGTTCCCGATCCATACTTATTTATAATTCTTCTCTTTGGCTTTTAACCTCGCAGCTGCATGAAGTGCTCTGTTTGCCGGGGATAGATGTTCAGCATCAAAGACTGGAGATTTTGGTCCAGCGTAACCAAGGTGCGAACAGTTCAGCATTTCTTGAGGGTTAGCTTGGTTGTACTTAATTATTGCTGCCAGAAGATGATCACGCATTCTTGGTGAGGCTAACTGGACAATTATAGAGCGAGGGCGGTTACTTGATGGGTTGACCTTAGCAATACGAGTGCAATGTAATACATCTCTTTCACTGATTTCGCAGTTAACCACACGCGCAAGTTGAGTTACAATGTTGTAAACATTTTCATTTTTATTTTCAGGTACACATTGCAATTCTAAGTTGTTTGATCTCGTTTGTTGCTCCAGGTTAGCAAGTCTGTCGTTGAGGTCTTCTACGGTGGTCTTAAGATCTGTGTTTTCTAATTCTAATTTTGTGATAATCTCCTTAGATAACTCGTGTGCCTTCATTATGTTTTCAAATTTAGTATTCATGAAAGACATCGACCCAACAATATCCGCTATTTCCTTCTTAATTGGTGCTAGTTCTTGGCTAATCGTGGTAATAATAGTGCTGTTAATCTTAGCCGCCATCTCTCTTAATTCATGTTTTATTACTTCTCTTATAACGGAACGCAGTTCGTCTTTATCATTGGACGTGGAAGGAGGCGAGGGGGAGGCGAGAGCTGTGTGTGTTCAGTGGCTTGTCTTTTCGGGCCTCTGGTCGTAGATACGTTACGAACTGGAGTAGAATCGTCCCTGCCCAACTTTGGCTTTTTGCTCAAACATGACGGACACTTCCAGGAAGCCTTCTTATTAGGGGATTCAGTAAGGGATATACAAGCATAGTGATAACACTTTACACAAGTTTGGCACTTTATGGATTTTGCCTCTAAACCTGTATCAATTTAATTTGTGTACAAACAATAACCCCATTGTAAATTTTTGTCAGCCATAATAATTATATTTTATTATTATTGTTAGTAAGACAGCAATAACAATAAACACAAAAGAAAAAAAAATGTGTGTGTGTCGTCCTCTCAGATGCAATCAATAATAGGCATCAAGTGCTGTCCCGTCTGTGTTAGCTTATCTTTGACGCGGGCCGTCGCTTGAGTCATCGGTCGCCGCTGCGAGCAATATTGACGGTTCTGCGCACTGCCGAACCTTCCGTATTCCGTGCACTGCGCGTCAAGTGTCCTGTCATTCACTCACCGGCTGATTCGTTAACTTTTAAAACTTTTAACTGTTATCACTTAATAATGTTCAAATTATAAACTTTACTTTAGTTTTTTTAAGTTAATCACACATTGGCAGTGTCGTCGAGTCACTGTGTCACTTTTACTAACTAATTGTCCGCAATTTGTATTGTATAACTGATATTAAACACAGAGTGAAAAAGTACGTATGTTGACCGTTTGAATGCCGGGGCAAAGATGACACTGAATTAAACATTGTTCCAATTCGGACTACAGTCTATGGTAGTATAAAAATAATTTGTTACACTAGCGCCACCTGCCATTGTATGTGTCAAACTAAGTTTGAAATAATAAACGTACAGTCTCTGCAAAACCGCTACACGAGTTTCATTAGGTTATGGGCCCAGTCCCGCGTAAAATAAAAAATTAGTTAGTGATCTTTGTACAGTACAGTGATAATGGCAGGAAATTATTCTATGAATGTCCCAAAGCTCAAGGGAAGGGACAATTACGATGATTGGGCGTTCGCAGTGGAAAATTTCCTCATCCTCGAAGGCATTGACATCAGCAACAGCGAAGGATTAAGCGCGCAAGATAACAAGAAGGCTAAAGCTAAGATGGTGATGACCATTGATCCATCACTATATGTACACATCAAAAGTGAAACTACGGTGCATAGCTTATGGAAAAAGTTGAAGTCGTTATTCGACGATACTGGCTTCACCCGCCGCATCAGCCTACTCAGAAGCTTGATCTCCATTCGTCTTGAACGTACGTGACACAGTTAGTGGATACGGCACAAAAGCTAAAGGGCACAGGCTTTGAAATCAACGATGAGTGGATAGAGTCCCTCCTGTTGGCCGGATTGCCAGAAAAGTACGCGCCTATGATTATGGCCATTGAACACTCGGGGATGAACATTAGTGCAGACGCTATAAAGACGAAACTATTGGATATGAGTGCAAATTCTGAAATTACAAAGTCCGAGGGTGCTTTTATTGCCAAAAGTGCATATCGTCAAAACGCGCGCCGTAAAAGCAAAGAAAAAGCAAATGGCGGCGGTCAAGGTTACGTCAGGGAAACTAACAAGCCGAAAAAAAATGTTAAGTGTTATATGTGCAAAAGAACTGGACACCATAAAAATCAGTGCCGATCTTATAATATGAATGCGAGTACACATAACGAAAAACAAATGAACGCATTCAGTGCAATGTTTTTGACTGGTGAATTTAGTGACAAAGACTGGACTCGGGCGCGAGCACTCATTTGATATCCGAATCAAATAAAAGTTTGTTGACAAACATTTCGTACAATACAGAAACTCGAGACATTATAGTGGCAAATAAAGAAAGAGTGTCGGTTTCATGTTCTGGAGATCTGCAGATAACAACATGTGTTGGAGATTCTGAGTTTAACATAAAAGTAAACAATGTTTTGTGCATACATAACCTTACTACAAACCTGCTATCCGTGAGCAAGATCATAGCCAGTGGAAACAGAGTCATTTTCAACAAAAATGTGTGTCACATTTACAATCAGCAAAATGATTGTATTGGAGAAGCAAACCAAGTGAATGGAATGGTGAGTACAAGTTAAACATTGTAAAGTCGGAAGAGCTTCTAGCAGCAATGGCAGTAACTTCCAGCAAGACTTGGCATCGGCGTCTTGGCCACATTAACAAAAGTGACCTGCACACCATGAGAAATGGTGCTGTGGAGGGCTTAAATTTCCAAGATAAGGCAGAATTTGAAAAAAGTAATTGCACAGTTTGCTGCGAGGGAAAGCAAACTAGACTCCCCTTTCCCACCAGCTTGTCGAGAAGCAAGGAGGATTTGAATCTGGTACATGCAGACCTGTGTGGGCCTATGGAAACTAAGTCGCTCGGTATGGCCAAATACTTTCTATTATTCGTGGATGATTACAGTCGAATGGCACACGTGTACTTTCTCAAATCTAAAGATGAGACATTCACCTACTTCAAGCAGTACAAAAACTTAGTGGAAAATCAGAAATCAACAAAAATAAAGATTTTAAGAACTGATAACGGAGGTGAATTTTGTTCAGCAGTTATGGAGAATCATATGAATCAGTGTGGCATAGTACATCAGAAAACAAACCCATATACCCCTCAACAAAATGGGCTTTGTGAAAGATACAATAGATCTGTAGTAGAAAAAGCCATCTGGCTTGGCAGGCATCTGCCTGCTATCAGATGCCCAATTTGAAAAAAGGTTATGAGCAGAGGCAGTTCATACTGCAGTATACTTAAAAAACAGATCTCCTGCAGCAGGAATTCATCAGGAAACTCCATTTGAATTATGGATGGGATATAAGCCAGATGTGAGCCATATCCGAGTCTTCGGCAGCATAGCCATGACACACATCCCGAAGGAAAGACGTCTTAAATGGGATAAGAAGGCAAAGAAACTTTTTCTTGTTGGTTATGCTGACAACACTAAAGGCTATAGGCTATATGATCCCATATTAAAAACAGTGACAGATGCAAGGGACGTCATAATAATGGAAAAAGAGTATGACAGTATGACATCTCAGATTACTATACAAGACAAGAGTGACATACAGGATTCAGTGGGGGAAAACCAGTCAGAAAATGTTCAGGATTTATCAGGTCAAGAAGCTGAAAGTGATGAGCAGATTGACGAACATGACGAAACCTATGTTCCAGTAGAAGTTGAGTTCCAGAAGAATTGAGTGACTCGGAGGACAGCTACCATGAGTCAATGACATTGACGTCAGAAGACAGAGAGGTTAGTTCTCAGCAACAAAACACTGAAATGTCACAGAAACGTACTCGAAAGAAACCAGATTATTATGGCTATGCAAACTTGTGTGTTATGGAGGACTTCTCTGAAGAAGAAATAACCCTGAATGACGCCGTGAATGGACCAGAAAAGGAGCAGTGGCAGAAAGCAATCAGAGAAGAATTGCAATCAATCAGTGACCGAGATGCGTGGGAGCTAGTGGACAGACCAGTGAATAAGACAGTTATGAAGTGCAAGTGGGTATTTAAAAGAAAGCTCAATAGTGAAAGTGAAGTGCGGTACAGAGCGAGGCTAGTTGCGAAGGGATTCAGTCAGAAGAAAGGTACAGACTTTAAGGAAACCTTCTCACCAGTTCTCAGATATTCCACTTTGAGGTTATTATTTGCAGTGTCGACCAAAACTTAGATATTGTTCACCTTGATGTCCCTACTGCATTTCTGAATGGTCTGTTAAATGAGACTATTTTCATGGAAATACCAGCTTGTTCAAACTTTGCTAATTGTGAAAATAAAGTTTTGAAACTCAAAAGGGCAATATATGGACTAAAACAGTCTGCCAGAGCTTGGTACCAAAGAGTTGAGGAATTATTGCTAGAATTAGGGTATACCAAGTCTCAGTATGAACCGTGTTTATTTATGAAATGTGATGGAAATATCAAATTTATATTGCTCTGTTTGTTATAACAGTAAGGAAACTTGTGAGAACTTAAAAAGTGAATTAAAAGCAAAATTTAACATAAAAGATCCGATTATTCCCGATGTCCACCAATTCTCTGGCCACCACTGGGGGACAGCGAGACAACTTTAAAAAATGATTCTTGTTGTCCACCACTGGGGGACAGTGTCACAACTTTGTAAATAATGTCCATACGCCACCACTGGTGGACAGCGACACGAATGTTTTAACATTCCCTATGGCCGCCATTGGGGGACAATGACACAACTCTTTTGATCCAATTCCCACTGGCCATCAATTCAAATTATTTTATCTAGAGACAGGTAAAGGATAGCTAAATTACGGATTTGTTTTTTAGCAGGGCTAAGGGTGAGACTAATTTAAATATTTCTAAATTATATGGTAGGTAATTAATAAAGTAATACTCTTGAATCAAGTTTTATTAAATCTTTCACTAAATTATTAAAAAATAATGCTACTACTTAGTATAGCTTTGATTGCTTATTTTTTATTAAAGTGGGTAATTAACCGACATAATTTCCACAGCTGGTTATAATGGGTTACAATTTTTAAAATCGACTAGAACATTACAATCATCATCACAGTTTTATTATTCTATTCCTCGCCGGAGGAATATAAAAATTATTAAAATATAATTTACCTATAAGAATAAATATTATGTATGAACTATTCATCAACAGTTTTAAAAATCACATATTTAGTTAAACAAAAAACAAGAATAATTTCTCACAATACCTAGAAATTGGCCTAACAGATATTTGACCGTTTACAAGTTCCATTTGTGTTTCTTGAATTAAACATATTGCACTACTCATAAGTCTTAAACACCACATAGTTAAACATAAAACAATAAGTACTTATTAGTTTTTCATAATTTCTAGAAAATGGCCCACAGATATTTGGCCGTTTACAAGTTCCATTTGGGTTTCATGAATAAACTGATCGCTGTATTAAACGTACTTTTTTTTTCGTTTGTTGGACGGTTCTTTTTTTTGACTTATTTGCATTTTTTTCACAAAGTAAAACATGCATCTTCTCGAAGAACGTTTAAAGCGTGCATTATGTTTGGGTTTTTCTTGCTCATCGCTGAATTTAGTTTGTGGTACCACCCTTCAACAGCGTTAGTCGTTCGATGCGTTTTCCCAAAAACGCACCAAACTGGTATAAAATCATCTTTTAGCCATTGTCCTTCAACGTATTTCCTGAATTTTAAAAAAGCAGGATCTGTAGTATCCCTGTGCGTTATATAGAGCCACACGTTTCTTATTTCTGTCTCGGGCAGTAATGGAAGTACGGTAGTCAATGCTACCTCTCGAAATTTGAATATGTCAGCAGATGTTGTAAGTTTCAAATCACGGCCCTTTTTCCATATGGCTTTTTTAAAGTGTGTGTGACATCCTTTAAGTGTAGCTGACGGAAATGTCGCTTTTATGGCCTTCATAGGAGCTTTCTCAAAATCAATTGAAAACTTTGAAGGTTGCTATCCAGGAACTTGACTTTTGATTAAATTGAAAAGAATTTTATAAGCCCTGCTAAAAAACAAATCCGTAATTTAGCTATCCTTTACCTGTCTCTAGATAAAATAATTTGAATTGATGGCCAGTGGGAATTGGATCAAAAGAGTTGTGTCATTGTCCCCCAATGGCGGCCATAGGGAATGTTAAAACATTCGTGTCGCTGTCCACCAGTGGTGGCGTATGGACATTATTTACAAAGTTGTGACACTGTCCCCCAGTGGTGGACAACAAGAATCATTTTTTAAAGTTGTCTCGCTGTCCCCCAGTGGTGGCCAGAGAATTGGTGGACATCGGGAATAATCGTAAAAGATCTAGGTCAAATAAAAAAATGTCTTGGTATGAATGTAACAGTAAATAATGACTCTATTTCTATTGATCAGAAGGACTTTGTTGATACAATTTTGAAAAGATTTAATATGTATAACAGTAAGAGTTCAGACACTCCGATGGAAAATAATTTAAAGTTAGAAAAGGCTACAACTATTTCTCAGCAATATCCTTACCAACAATTGTTAGGTGTTTTAATGTACTTATGTGTACTCACAAGACCAGATATTGCTTTTGCAGTTAGTTTTCTAAGTCAATATAATAATTGTTACAGTGAGATTCATTGGAAACATCTAAAACGGGTCTTGAAATATTTAAATAAAACTAAATATTATGGATTAAAATATGTCAAAAGTAATTGTAATTTAATAGGGTATGTTGATGCTGATTGGGCATCATGCTCAATTGACAGAAGGTCATATACGGGTTTTGTTTTTAAGATGTCTGGATGTGCAATATCATACGAGTGTAGGAAACAAAAAACAGTTGCCTTGTCCAGCACCGAGGCTGAGTACATGGCCCTGTCAGAAGCATGTAAGGAAGCAATTTACTTAAAAAACTTGTTTGTGAAATAATGAAAACTAAAATTGAAAATGTACCAGTTATTAAGTGATAACCAAAGTTCACAAAAGTTAGCATCTAATCCTTTATACCATAGAAGAACAAAACACATTGATGTTCGGCATCATTTCATTAGAGAATGTGTCACTAATAATTTAGTACAAATATCTTATTTGCCTACTCATGATATGCCAGCTGATGTGTTAACCAAAAGTCTTTGTCATGTAAAACATTATAAATTCATAAATGGTATAGGGTTGACACAAATAAAATAAGTATAAATATAATATGTTTATGAAAATAGTAAAATATAATTTTATGTATTGTTCTAAAACTGTGTAACTTTAATGTAGATATTATTTTTATAAGTGGGGGTGTTATTTTGAATTAAACATTGTTCCAATTCGGACTACAGTCTATGGTAGTATAAAATAATTTGTTACACTAGCGCCACCTGCCATTGTATGTGTCAACCTAAGTTTGAAATAATAAACGTACAGTCTCTGCAAAACCGCTACACGAGTTTCATTAACTTTCGTAAAAACATAAGTTAAAAACTGTGTATTTTCTTGAATAAAAGAGTGTCATGCCCTTTTCATATGGGGTATTCAATACCTTTTGAAGGTCAAACGAGGTACAAATAATGGAACTATTCTTTTTGGAAGTTCTCTATGACATTTAACCTTTTCTTTGAGGCATCTTTCTCTTCCAAATGCTCCTTCATTTCTTCATTCTCAGTTATATCTTTGCCTTCATAACGTAAACATTTAAGACATTTATCCTTTTTCGGAACATGGAATCCGATATTGAACTCATCAGTAAAAATTTCACGGAAAAACCTCTCACTTACGTAATCAACCCCTTTGCTGGCTTGATTTTCTTTATATATGCGGTAGAGTTTTTTATGTTTTTAAATTCTACTGGCAGGTATAATCTCGTACTATCCTTCCTACAGTAATGTGTAGAATTGTTTTATAAAATTGACAGCTGAGGCCTTGACTGTGTCAGATGTCTTATTTTTTGGAATAACTCTTCCTCTTGATTCAGTTTTTGCTGATCCCATAGATGCATTTGAGAGAGTGTAAATAGCCCTTGCAGTTCGGACATGCTGAAACCAGGACTGTATAAATTAATTTCTATACATAAATAAAATTTATTAATGATAAAATTTTAAAAGAACACAATCACACAATATTACGGCTTCCACCTTACCATCCCGACCCCCATATTAATGGACATCCATAAAAGGTTACGCGGCAAAAAAACTAATATTATTAAACTTGTGGAAGAAAAAGTAAATAGCATGGGTGAACAGGAGTGGACTACACTATGCGACAAAGTTATGAATATTGGGGAAGAATACAAGTAAAAGTGATAGTGATAGATGACCTAATTGAAAAAATAATAATTCACGTGAGCGATAATGAGTCAGATGAAGAAGATTCGGATATTTTTTTGTGAAGAGAGTGATTCGGATGCGGAACCACCCACTAGTAAGGTAGATGTATTTTTATTTATACAGGGTGTCTGGCGGCAGGTTTATATATTCAAAATTAAATTTAAAAAAATCTATTTAATAGATTGTTTTATTTGAAATATTAAACGACAGACTAATAATGCGGATTTTATTTTTTGAACACTATGTCATCCAAATGTCTTCCGTCAAGTTGCACGCATTGTTCAAAACGGAGCCTCGTGTTACGCGCCACACGCTGCAGTAAACTTGATTCAATTGCGCTGATTTCTCGACGAATGTTTTCTTTTAAGTTCACTAGAGTTCGGGGATTGTTGCTGTAAGCTCTCTCTTTGAGGTAGCCCCATAAAAAAATCCATTGGGGTTAGTCGGGGGACCTCAGTGGCCACGGGATGGCCCCAAAGCGACTGATAAGTTTTTGAGGGCAAGCTTCCCGAAGCAAATTCATCAAATCTCTAGCCGTGTGTGCGGTCGCACCATCCTGTTGGAACCACGTGTGCGATGAAAACGATGGATGAGCTCGCAGGTTTGGCAAAATGAAGTCCGTTATCATTAGGGCTTGCAATCCGGATATCCGGATATTCGTATTATCCGGATATCCGCGATTTTCAAATCCGGATTTTACTTGCATCACCATCCGGATTTTTCGGATGTTACGGATAGTCTTACTTCTCTTTTAAATATTAAATAAAAAGCTGTCATCTTGAAAGTACATAACTGTTATTACATAATTTATTATTTCAATATAGTTAATCACTCTTGCAATTATTTATTCACTTCACAAATCACAATAAGTCAATTTAGTGACAGAGATCATAACAACATTGACCACTTGTTAACTTTAACTCACATCCATACTACACGCATTTTCAAAATTGTATTGTATTGTATCGCGCGCACGGTCGCTTCTCACTTAAAACCAGTTTTTGTTCTAAACTTTTCACCCACGCTGAGGCCCTTATTGTTATTGTCAACCGGCGGCGGCGGTCCGCCGGTCCTTCGCGCACTCATAAACAAGTTGTATTCCATTAGAGAGGTGTTGTGTTAAGTTTGTGTAAAAAGCCAATGCAGTCAAATGTAATGTAAGTAACTTAAATTCTTCACTTTCACTATGGCTGTTGATAGTAATGTACGTAGTGTCGTCGTATTAAGTCTCGTATTAACTCGTATAGTGTCAATGTTGTTTAATAATAATAAGTCTAGAATTTTCAAAATTAATTAGGGCTTTTCTTTGTTTCCAGATTTTTGTGATGAAAATATTCAGATTTGCTACAAATGGCATCCAAAACCCAATTTTTTGAATACAAAAAATGTTCGCAAATGAAGAACTCAGTCTGGCAACATTTTAAACGCAGTGTTGATGGTGCTTAGGCACTTTTTTGAAGATCCCACAGCCGAATTGTGGCTTTATTTTTTACACGCTCATTCAGCAAGTTTTCATCAAGCTGTATTGAAACTTGAAGGTCAGACTGTCTCGGCAATTGAAGCTGCAAAAGAAGTCAATCAACTAAAAGACAATTTGACTCAGAAACAGACCAATCAATTTATTCCATTTAATGGTGATATTGAAAAAAAATTTTTACTGATATAGATGAAGAGTTTGTGTAAAGGACAGCTACAGAATTTTATAAAACAAGCTGTGAATATCTGGAGCAGTGGACTTGCTTTCTTACCAAAGAAGTGGAGATATTTTATTGGGCAGATTAAAAATGGGTCCCTGCATGGGAAGACGTTCCGCCGCGGGAGACGCCCCGGGCGTCGGGAGCCACGTGACGACTCCCGGCCACCGTAGGCGCGGGCCTGCGGATGGTGAGTAATGGGTGACTCACCGTCCGATCAGCACCAGGCCCGTGCCGGACGGCGCGTTTATGTTCCACGCGCGCCTCAAAGAGATGTCAGCATATGAAGGGGCCCCTCAGGGCCAAGCCTGCCGGGTAAGCGGGATTGTCCGAAAGGGTTACCTCTACCCCGGAACATAAAGGGCTACGGAAAGAACATTGATGGGTTTTAGTCAGTAATAGTCTGACACATTCCTTCCGCTCCACCCAGAGCGGGAGCAGTCATTGGATAATATCACAGCCTTAAAAAAAAAAATGGGAAGACGTTCAAAAATATCTCGATATAATCATTGATTTGCTCATTGCGCACTCGTAGCGTACAGACGTACACATTAGCAATATTTAATAACATTAGTCATTGTATATTGACCTCCTTTTATGCATTACTGACGTAATGTATCTTAACTTTGTGTAATTTTTGCAAATAAATACATGGAAATAGTGACATTTTATGATGGATAACAGCCCCTTTCATTCAAGGGGGGCAGTCCCTTCTGCTTCGCCAGTGAAGACGACGTCGGTCAAAGCCCAAGAATCTCTGGAAGTGGTCTCCACTCCCGAGATTCAGAAATGGATGACCAATATTGAACTGCACCTCAATGAGGTGTGCTCTATTGCTGCGGACGGGAAACTTAACACGGAGCAGAAATTAAAAATTTCAAACCTGTGCCGTAAAATAGGATCAGGCACCTCTCAGATGGCAGTCCTATACCAGTCGTTAAAGCAGAAAGCCGTCCACGCGTACAATACGATCGATGCCATGCAAGAAAAGCGCGACCTGTCTGAACACCTCTCGGAGCTTAAGAAGACGATACAGGAATCAAGTAATACAGGAAATGTTTCTTTTGCCGAAATGGTGAAGAACGGGCCAAACAGTTATGTGCGCCCAAACAACGTGAGTTCTGTTGTCATTTATCCCGAAGACAAGTCCAAATCCAGTAACGAAACAAAGATTCTTGTACAGAAAATTATTCGCCCCGATGATATTAAGCTACAAGTACGAGGTCTCCGTAGAACAAAAGATGGAGGCGTTATAATCAGCACGGAGACAAAACAGGACGCCGAGAAGCTTAAACGTGCAGTACAGGCTTCGACATCTGGACTTACTGCTGACGAGCCCAACAAGCGCAAGCCCCGCATCGTGGTCATTGGAGTGCCAACAAACCTTACCGAAAATGAGGTTTTTAGGTATATATTTCAACAGAACATAGCAGATAAAGTTCCAACAGTGACTATGGAAACTTTTTTGACGTTAATAGAATTGAGCCACAAATCTGGAAAGAAAGATGCTTCGACCTGCAACTACGTGATTGAGGTTCCTGCACATATCCGCAAGGCCCTAATTTCCCAAACGAGGCTCTTTGTAAATTGGTCGTCTTGTCCCGTCAGAGACTTCACATTGGTGACGCGATGTTACAATTGCCACCAATATGGTCATGCAGCGAAGTCATGTAGAGATGCCCAGCCAATATGTGGTCACTGTGGTGAGGCAGGTCACACGATGTCAAACTGCGCCGAGAAATCAGACGCAACAAAATGTGCCACTTGTTTACGTTTTAAGAAGCCCAGCAATCATAAAACCGGAGACACTGAGTGCCCTGCTAGAAAATTAGCGGAAAATCGTTACATTAATTCGATTGATTATGAGGGCACCTAGTGCCTGAGTCACTTCAAGCTCAAGGTTGGACTTCCGTGTTATGCTGCACTGTCCTACTAACACTCGGACTATCGCTGTCGAAGCAAAAATTACAGTCGTCTGCTTTTATAAACAACGCGCGTGTATATTTTGTGCAACATACACTCTAACCTAGTTTAAGTTTGTGTAGATCATTTTAATTTAGATAATTAATTTTTCAATTTTTGTCACTATTTATTTTACTTGTTATACTTATTAAATATTGCTAAGAATCCAATTTTCCTTCGAGGAATAATATTACAATAAGCATTTTTTTACCGCCTGCGACACAGATATATCCTAGTGCAGGCATATTTTTAACATTATGTTACCAATTGTTTTTCCTAAGTTTTTATTTTTGTATTCTGCCACTTTACTTTTTTTGAATAAATTATTATTATTATATTATTATTATTGAAATATTGACTGTACTAAGGATACCGAGGTTAGGTGCGAAACGAGGCCTAAATCACCCCGCATGCAACTTCCTTGTGGTGCGGCAAGGAAAAACGTGAACATCTCTGTCGTGCGAAGGGCATAGCTTTAGTTTGGTCCAGTATAGAAAAGAGATAAATGTATATTTGAGACGTGCTAATGGTCCCGGACTCGGTGGTATACCTACCTTGGTACCGGATGTTTTAGGCCTCGTACCGCACTGAATTAATATAATTTTAATGCAGTGCGGGACGAGGCTAAAACGTCCCATATCCACCCGGACCTCGTACCGCACCCAACGCGAGCTTCCCGCGACTAGTGTTGTGCATCACGTCGATAGGAGAGCACGTCCTTTTACATCGCCGAACATGTCTAAACGATGTCGGAAGAAGTTAATTTTAAAAAACCCAGAAACAGAACCAAAACAGGTAAGTTTTAAAAAAGTTTATGAGTGCTACTGATTACTATATTGTTACTGATTTTTTTATGTTAATTCTAGTTCTAATATTGTTATTGTATGTTAATTTTTAAAGCCCGAGGCAGAATACATATGATAGTTTCTTTTCTACTTCTGGTTTTCTTTTTTTTCTATTCTGTGAACCGCATTAAGATTTTCACCGCGGAAACTCGTTGGGTGAAGTATTCAAACACTTTCACGCTAACAATCTTCAGCATGAAAACTTTTCTATATTAACACTCTCACCGCCATACGGTCCACTGGCGAGGCGTATCTTTTCGAGTAAGGTACCCCACCTACATGTTGCACTGAGCGAGATCAGCAGGCCGTACGGGCCGCCGCCGCGCCGTATCTGGCGGGCCAAAATCGAACAAAATTTCCGTTATTACTTAAAATCATAACCGAGTCTCCCACGCCACATATAATAGTCAATCAGTAGCCCGCCGGCCGCTCGCACGGCTTGCAACAGTCGCATTTTCGCGCGCTTTTTGAAGAATTTCATTGCTTTCTTGTGCATTTCGTTACTAGTGCGACGTTTATATCACTATGTCGGACTCAGAGGATGACCCAGACTACCAGCCGTCTACAGACGAAGAATCGGAGAGCGTGAGCAGGTATTCTCATGAAAGTTCGTCTGAAGAAAGCGTAGAATCTTCAAACAGACGCCAGCATGAACATTCGTTAGAAGCCGCAAAACCTCAGAGTATGCCGAATTCTAGCTGGAATATACCCTTATTTTCTGTTCACTGTTGAACCAGGAATGAAAAACATTAATTCAGATTGTCAAACCGAATTAGACTTTTTATGTTTATTTTTGGATGACGAGATTATTAATTTGATGGTTCTTATGACTAATGCGTACGCAACAAAAACACGCATATAATTAAACGTGTATCACGAAACAGTCGATTGTCTAAGTGGAACGATTATGATGCTACCGAAATGAAGAAATTTCTCGGTTTATTGATTTGAAAATTGCCAAAAATTAGTGATTATTGGAGTACGGACGCATTGTATGAAAACAATGTTGCAAAAAAAGTGATGAGTAGAAACCGATTTTAAATATTACTTCGATGTTGGCATTTCGAAGATGCTTATTATGTAGGTATGGCAGGAGCAGAGATCCTTTCAAAAAATTCGATCAGTACAAAAACCCCGAAATTCCATAAAAACCCGAAAGTCTCGCCATCTCAAAGAAAGTCGCAAATGACCCTTGAAGTGTTGTACTAAGTGTGTATGCTCCTTAGGTAGACATTACCCATTGTGTGCACTACTTTATAGTGATATTCAATATTATGCTTACTACGTAATTTACTATAATGCGCATTATTTTATGTTATATTAAAGCACTTAATAAATGGAGTCCAATCAAGGTGGTTGTCTACTTCTTTAAGATCCTTAGGACCCCCAACATCACATGGCGACCCTGCCTAAAAGGTCTGCCAAGGGGCTATAAGAAGAGCAATATATTTTTTTATTTGATCGCGACATAAGTACACAAGCAGAAGTATGTGTCGCTCAACTGTGGAGAAGGAAGAGGTTTTCCTGAGCCAGAACGCGGCCGGCGGAAGCAATGATGCTGCTATAAAGGAAATAGGAGGACACGTGGAGCGCATCAACATCATGACTTTCATCATCCTCGCTGTAATCGCCGCCCTCGCCATTTACTTCGTGTTGAAAGTGTACAAGAGCTGTCACCGCCGCTGGATGCAGGAAGAGATGGGCCTCAACGCCATGCAGCGTTTGAGAGCTTCGTTACGTGGTCGAGTTGCAGGTTCACCGGACAATTAGATTATCCAGCATCAGTTATGTGAATGAGTCAGTGAGTGTTTTTAAAGTCAGACAATTTTGAAAAGGCAATAATTAAAATAACATCGAATAGTGAGTGTCATATTTCATAACGCAAAAACTTAAACGCCCAAGAATCGTGCACGAACACTCAGCGAATTTGATACTGCGCGGGTAAAAATGCAACGTCGGACATTACTTCTATTGTTTCGCAATAATTTTATGTGATCAGGTTTATGTTTATTCTATTTTAACATAGAGTAATGAATTGATGGATGTGTCGTAGATTTATATAATGAAAAACTTAGAGTATGATTGATAGTATGATAAAAAATTATGAGGTTTTAGAAGAAATTCGTAAGTATTTGATAAAAAAGGGACAAAGTAGATATAAAGGCAAAGTTATAGAAACAAAATTAGGAGAAGCAAAATGTATTTTTGATAATTGTAGTGAAATATTTTTATTGTTAGAAAAGGGCAAGGATGTAAAGCTGTCATCGGCATTAACAATATTGCGAAATATTAAGGCTCTATACGAGGAAATAAATAACTTGTGTATTTATCCCATTAAGCCACATTTAGGAAAGATGGAGTTTGACTTGAAAGTGGCGTGCAATTTGATACCAGTTATGGACGGTGCTGACAACACGACCAAGCGTCTGATAGACTCCACTGAGATGTACGCGAACATGATTGAGGATAAAGGTAAAGATTTATTAATTACATTTGTGTTGAAAAGTAGACTCTCGGAAAATGCGAAATTGCGTATTTCGGGTTCTTATAAAACTGTTGAAGAATTGATTAAAGATTTGAGATGTCATCTTTTACCAAAGAAATCTTTTGTGGCTATACACTCAAAGTTACAAAGTATTCAACAGGGATCAAACTCTATTGATACTTATGGCACCGAAGTAGAGAAGTTATTTACCGAATTGACAATTTCCCAAGCTGAAAGTGATTCTGCCACGTATAAAGTTTTGAAGCCATTGAATGAAAAGCTCGCTATTAAACGATTTTCAGACGGTCTACGCAGCTCGAAATTAGGCACGATTATCTCCGCCCGGAACTACAGCAGCCTGAAGGATGCCATCCAGGCAGCTAAAGATGAAGAATCGGCATCCCATCAGCCATCATCAGGTAACATAATGCATTTGTCTAACACGGGCCGAGGTTCACACTACTTAAGACGACCGCAGCGTTATCAATATCAAAGAAGGGGTTTTCACAATAATCGTGGACAGTATTATAACAATTATAATCGTAGTCAGCAGTATTATGGAACAGTTTACCATCGTGGACAAGCACGACGTGGCAATTTTAGAGGGAACGACACTGTTAGGGGTAATTTCCGAACAACGTCGAATGGTAGTGGAGGCTCAAGATACTTTAGGAAGCGTGGGCAATGCCAAAATATGCTTTCCGTTGAAAAAGTAGACGACAGACAACATAGTGATTGCCAGAAAAATAATGATGTAGGCACTTCTTATCAGTTTTTTCGAGGTTAAACATTTTATATTATCTTGCCAAGGGAATACCAAGTACATTGCTTTCTACATTAACAATATTAAATACTATTGGCTCATTGATACTGGCGCTACATTATCAATAATTAAAAAGGAAACCTTGCCAAAAGGTTTTGATGTGCGCAAGGATGATACCTTAATAAATGGGATAGGTGGAAAGTTACGTTCACAAGGTTCTATTGATTTGATATTAAGACATGATAAAGAACAATTATTACATCATAACTTTCTTATTTTTGATTCAATACCACTTAAAGCAGATGGAATCATAGGTTTAGATTTCTTAAATAAATTTCAGGCTAACATTGACTTAAATGCAAATACTTTAACGTTGACTAACAATGGACAGAAATATCACTTAAATTTAGTTGAAGACTTAGAAAAGAATAGAAATGTGTTGATTATTCCAGCACGGTCAGAGACAATACACTATATTTGTGTAAATGATACGGTGACTGAAGATGTAGTTGTTAGTGGAAAAGAATTAACAAAGGATGTATTTTTAGCGAATTCAATAGTACGTGTACTAAATAATAGGATTCCAGTTAAAATTCTCAACGTAAGCGATAAGGACATAACCTTACCAGTAGCACTACCAGAATTAAAACCATTGAGTGATTATGATATTTGCCAGTTCAGTAGAAACAAGATCGACTTTCCAAGAGTTCAAACGTTACTATCCGAATTAAATTTAAATTACCTAAACACAGAAGAAAAACAGGCAATATGTACAAAGTATTCCGACGTTTTTTATGTAAAAGGCGATAAATTGACGACCACAAACATTTGTGAACAATCAATAGTAGTAAAACCAAATATTACACCTGTTTATGTTAAACCATATAGGTTACCACAAGCATTAAAACCGGAAATAGCTAAGCAGATAGATCAAATGATAAGAGATGATATCATAGAAGAATCCAAGAGTGAATGGTCAAGTCCAATTTTATTAGTACCGAAGAGAAGTAGCGAAGGAATTGAGAAAAAATGGCGATTAGTAGTAGATTATAGGAAATTAAATGAAATGATTTGCGATGATAAATTTCCTTTACCGAATATAAATGAAATTTTGGATTCTCTATCAGGTGCTATTTACTTTACTCACCTTGACCTTCACCAAGGTTATTATCAAGTCAGTTTAGAACCGAGCAGTCGTAAATTAACAGCATTCACTACCAATACTGGCCAATATCAGATGAAACGCTTACCAATGGGACTAAAAACAAGTCCCAGTGCATTTAGTCGTATGATGTCTATTGCAATGTCAGGTCTTACCTATGAGAAATGTCTCGTATATCAAGATGATCTTATAATTTTTGGAAGAAATCTTACTGCTCATAACCAAAATTTAACTGATGTCATGGAGAGGTTAAGAAAAGTTAATTTAAAATTAAATCCTCAAAAGTGTATATTTTTAAAGAAAGAAATACTTTATTTAGGCCATGTTGTATCAGAAAAAGGAGTGTTACCCGATCCAGAAAAAACTAATATATTAAAAAAGTACCCAACACCAAGAAATGCAGATGAAGTTAAACGCTTTGTTGCTTTCTGTAATTATTACCGAAAATTTATCAAATCATTTTCAGAAATAGCAATGCCATTAAATAAATTAAGCAGAAAGAATGAACCATTTCAATGGACTACTGAATGTGAGAGTGCTTTTGAGTTTTTAAAACATGCATTAATTTCTTCACCCGTTCTACAATACCCAGATTTTTCAGAAAAAAACGAATTTATATTACAAACAGATGCTTCAGGTACTGCCATTGGAGCCGTATTGTGCAATAAAGATTTAAGACCAGTAGCTAATGCAAGTAGGCCCTTAAATAAGGCAGAAAAAAACTACCCTACCATTCAAAAAGAGCTTTTAGCAATAGTTTGGTCTGTAAAATATTTTAGACCATACTTGTATGGAAGAAGATTTACAATAATGACGGATCATAAACCTCTGATATACCTTTTTGGAATGAGGGATCCTTCAAGCAGACTCCTTAAATTTCGTCTAACACTGGAGGAATATAACTTTAAGATTATTTATGTCAAAGGAAAGGAGAATGTAGTTGCAGATGCTTTGTCAAGGATTTGTTTAACATCAGAAGAATTGAAAGGTATGCATGAGCAAGTTGTTGCTGTAATGACTAGGGCACAAAAGAAAAGAATAGATGAATTAACTAGAAACAAAGATGAGCATGAAAAGATGAATCATAGAAAAGTTTGCGACGAACGGTCTGATCAGCCGAGAGTTGTAGATATATTAAGAAAACCATTAGAATCTGTAGAATTATGTTTTATTGAAGGGGACGATTTAAAGGGATTAAGAGATAGTCACATGATTACGAACGAATTTGAATGTTTTTCATTTAGACCGAATACAAAGACGATATATGTATATTAATTTTAATTTCAAGGCACACTTCTCGCGAGCCGAATTTGTGCAGAAATTAAGTAATTATTGTAAAGAGATACGTATCGATGAAGTATATGTAATTAAAAATAAAGATAATGAAGATTTTATAAAAAATGTATGCGATGAGATTTCGTCACTTAAAAATTGGTCCGGACCACGAATTTGTATACTAAGAGGAATAACGAGAATAACAGAAGATAATGATAAAACTATTATTATGAATGACTTCCATTTACTGCCATCTAGTGGTCATGCTGGAGTGCGCAGGATGGTTAATACTATAAAAACGCGGTACTTTTGGCCAGGTATCGAAAAAGACGTTCAAGAATTTGTCAAGACATGTACAAAATGTCAAAAGTCGAAATATTTTCGATATATAAAAGAGCCGATGGAAATAACTACAACAGCTTCTTCGGCGTTTGATAAAATTTACTTAGATGTAGTGGGTCCTTTAGATAGAGACATCGATGGTAATTGTTATATACTAACCATACAATGTGAATTAACAAAATTTGTGCAAGCCATTCCCCTTAAAAATAAAGAAACCGTATCCATAGCAGATGCATTTGTTAGACAGTTTATTTTAAGATTCGGTATCCCAGGTACAATTGCTACAGATCGCGGCACGGAATTCATTTCAGCTACTATGGCACAGGTATGTAAAATTCTTAATATTGAAAAACTTTCCTCAACAGCATATCATCATCAGTCAATTGGTGCACTTGAAAATGCGCATAAAACACTCGGTGCATTTTTAAGAGTCCAATGCGAAAATTACACAGACACTTGGTGTTATTGGTTACCTTTCTGGTGTTTCAGTTTTAATAATACAGTCCATTCTGAAACTAATTATACGCCATACGAACTTGTCTTTGGTAAACTCTGTCGAATACCTACTAGAATTTGTGATACTGTAGAACCATTATACAATATCGATAACTATCCATTACAATTAAAATACCGATTACAGCTAGCCCATGCTGATGCCAAGAATAATTTATTATTTAACAAGCATAAACGAAAAGAACTGTATGATAAATCAGTAAATTCGTATAAGTATCAGAAAGATGATTTGTTGCTATTAAAGAACGAAACTGGTCGAAAATTAGATGCCTTATTTGATGGTCCCTATAAAGTAATTGAAGATTTAGGTTGTAATGTTCAGATAAGTAAAAATAATAAAATAGAATTAGTACATAAGAATAGAACTAGGCCTTACTACCAATAAGTTTAGAATACGATAGAATCTTAAGTAAATATGCAATGTTTAGCAATAAGTAAATAGTGTTACTTCAATTTCATAAACAAAATTGTAGTTTTATAGTGGTTTAGATTAGATATTTAAAAAAAAAAAAAAAATGTTTTCATATTTTTATTTTTTCTTTCGCCCCGGGAGGTGAAGTGTTGTACTAAGTGTGTATGCTCCTTAGGTAGACATTACCCATTGTGTGCACTACTTTATAGTGATATTCAATATTATGCTTACTACGTAATTTACTATAATGCGCATTATTTTATGTTATATTAAAGCACTTAATAAATGGAGTCCAATCAAGGTGGTTGTCTACTTCTTTAAGATCCTTAGGACCCCCAACATCACACCCTCATCTCGGAGAGGTCTTTGCAAATCGAGGAGAGGCAGTTGGCGCTAGAGGAAAAACAAACCGAAATAAGCCTAATCGCTGCTCAGGCATAAAGAGACATGGCGGCCGCCATTAAGTGTTTGGGGGACGGCAACCGCGCTGTAGCAGACTCCGTCCGGGATGGGATAAAAACTATCCGGGACATGCAGAAAAATATTTCGGTTAACCCTCTTCTCGGAGAGGTTTTTGCAAATCGAGGAGAGGCAGTTGGCGCTAGAGGAAAAACAAACCGAAATAAGCCTAATCGCTGCTCAGGCATAAAGAGACATGGCGGCCGCCATTAAGTGTTAGGGGGACGGCAACCGCGCTGTAGCAGACTCCGTCAGGGATGGGATAAAAACGATCCGGGACATGCAGAAAAATATTTCGGTTAACCCTCTTCTCGGAGAGGTTTTTGCAAATCGAGGAGAGGCAGTTGGCGCTAGAGGAAAAACAAACCGAAATAAGCCTAATCGCTGCTCAGGCATAAAGAGACATGGCGGCCGCCATTAAGTGTTTGGGGGACGGCAACCGCGCTGTAGCAGACTCCGTCCGGGATGGGATAAAAACTATCCGGGACATGCAGAAAAATATTTCGGTTAACCCTCTTCTCGGAGAGGTTTTTGCAAATCGAGGAGAGGCAGTTGGCGCTAGAGGAAAAACAAACCGAAATAAGCCTAATCGCTGCTCAGGCATAAAGAGACATGGCGGCCGCCATTAAGTGTTAGGGGGACGGCAACCGCGCTGTAGCAGACTCCGTCAGGGATGGGATAAAAACGATCCGGGACATGCAGAAAAATATTTCGGTTAACCCTCTTCTCGGAGAGGTTTTTGCAAATCGAGGAGAGGCAGTTGGCGCTAGAGGAAAAACAAACCGAAATAAGCCTAATCGCTGCTCAGGCATAAAGAGACCTGGCGGCCGCCATTAAGTGTTTGGGGGACGGCAACCGCGCTGTAGCAGACTCCGTCCGGGATGGGATAAAAACTATCCGGGACATCGCAGAAAAATATTTCGTTTAATTTAATTTTTTCCTACTCTACCCACATTTTTTTATTGTATAAATTTTATTTCCTTTATGCCTGTCGGTTTTTAAACATTCCATAAAAACCCGAAAGTCTCCCCGATAAAGTCTCGTAAGAATAAAATGTAGAAAAGAAAAAAAAATTGTATAAGCCACAGCCTATTTATGAGGGCACTCCGGGCATTTCGCTCTATCCTGTTCAACGGAGAAATGCTGGAATTTATTAAGCAGTCGGTTTTCCTGGGAATCACGCTAGACGACAAGTTACAATGGGGTTCCCCACATAACAACTCTTGCGGGACGGCTAAGCTGGGCCGCTTATGCTGTTAGAAAGATAAGGCAGTTGACAGACGTAGAAACTGCGGGTTTGGTCTACTTCAGTTACTTCCACAGCATTATGTCGTATGGCATTTTGCTGTGGGGTCGGGCTGCTGACATTGAATGCATTTTTATTTTTCGCGAGCTATCAGAGCTATTTACAATCTACGTCGTTGTTTTAATTTAATTATTGAATAGTTTTTACATATTTTATATCTGATGCTTTTAACGTTCTGCATCGTTCTCACATGTATAATATTAATATGAACTATGTAACCAATATTTTGTAACAATATTTTGTTTAAAAGAGTGTCCATGGAGTTTCTTGCCCGTTCTTCTCCATAGGTACCTACTGCTTTGGAATGGGCAACTAGCTTCATTTCTCTGACTGACCGACACCTTGACAATTCAAAAGTGCCTGTAATTGGTTTATTTGAAATAAATACTTTGAGTTTGAGTGATAAAATAGGTCAACGATTTTTCAGATTATCAAAAGTACATACATCTTTTATGGGGTTCTGTGTTAAATATTACAACAAAATACCTTGTGACATACTTGTGAAAATTTAAAACTCATATTAAAAGTACACTTTGTGAACAAGCTTATTAAAAATTAGAGGATTATATAAACGATAAGGATGCTTGGAAACATGCTGATCCTACTCCAAGTCCACAGGACAATCTAGTGTCTAAACAAAATCAAACTGGTTGCTAAGTAAATTAGGTAATCATTTGTAACATACTATTTTAACATATTTCAATATGTGGAGTTTCTTGCCCATTCTTCTCCACACGAAAATACCTTTTGGAAGGGGCGACTAGAATCAATTCTATTTCTTGTTTATTTTGACGTTCAAAAGTACCTTACATATGCCTATTTGAATTAAATGATTTGACTTTGACTTTGTGAAGCACGTACCTTGCTATCACAATCTTTGCAACCGTAACTGGCTTGTAGTGTAGCATGCAACAACAAGCATCTGAATCGACCCTTAAGCGCGCTCTACGCTGTTGCGGTCCGTACCGTGTAGCTTATTATGAGCTTCAGGTGTTCGCTCTTGAGCATCTGCTATAGGCGTCATCATAAAGAAACGCTGAGCGTCACCAGAATCACCTGTACTTCAGATAATTGCGTAAATAACTCTGCTGGCAATAAGTGGAAATTAAATAATAAGTTTTTATATATATTATATTTGCTTTAGGTATATTATACCAAGGCACAATTTTTTTTTTAATAGTTTGATGAATTTATACCTAAAGTGAATTTTAGTAAGTTAGGTATACCTAGTTATTTCGCATGCACGCAATCCCGAAGTCGCAATCACCAGCTAATTTTAATAAAAACGATTTAGTAGCCAATTCCCTAGGTTTAGTTTTGGAAATTAAAAGGTATTAGGTACTTTATAGCAGATATGACTGGCCTTTTGGTCTAGTGGTTAGTGACACTAACTGCTAAGCCGGTGCTCGTGGGTTCGATTCCTACTCAGGACAAATATTTGTGTGATGAGCAGGAGTATTCGTTCTGTGTCTGGGTGTATAGTATCTCTATATAAGTATGTATTTAAGACATACATTGTATGTAGTAGGTATATGTATATCAGTTGTTTGATAACCATAGTACAAGCTTTGCTTAGTTTAGGACCAGATGACCGTGTGGGAAAAATGTCCCGTGTACAGTATGTAGGTAGGTAGTATCTCCCTTGCACAAATACTTCTAACTATAAATGTGTCAAATTTCCTACGAGTAAATAAATAACAAAAAAAATATAAATTGACCTATTCACAACAAAGGAGATCGCCAGTATTGGGCTAAAGTATGTACAGAAACGATATGTATCTAAAAAAATACTAGATTTTTTACTGATTAAAAATAACATGTAACAATAACAACTTTCTACCGGAATGAGCTAAAAATTATAATTTGAAGTATGGTTTTAAATTGAATGTAGTTCTAAAACTAGCTCCGTAAACAAGCTGTCAGGTCATTACGAGTTCGTTCTAAAACTAGTAGTTATAAAGAAGTTACTAAAACAACGATATCTATTTTGTTTTAGCATTGGTCATGAACATTATAATCATTTATAAAAGAAAAAAGGACATTGATGAAATTATTGTTGTTTTAGTAATAGTTATTTATTTATTTAACAATAACATTGTTTAAAATCGTGTATCGGTTGACTGTTTCAAAACGAAAAAATATCGATATTTGTCAAAATGTCAATGTCACGTCACTCCCGTCAAGCAAGACCCGTCATTCGTTTTCGTACTCGTGCGCTTACGGATGTGCTTATTTAATTTCTGCTATTTTTCTGACGACTTTGGATTGATTTTACGGACTTGGACACCGATTTTGCTTATCGACTGGACAATGGTGTATTGCGTGAGTTGTGGTATCGCTACTGATCGTAGCAACGCTACTGGAAGTGTGCCTTTACATGATGAAGCAGTTCTTTCCATAATAAGGACAAAAACTGGTCGTCAAACAGTGAGTATCTATACCTGTACTATTATTTTTCAATTGGTACTGATTTGGGGCGTTACACGCTCATATAAATGACAGCTCTAATCGGTTTCGATCAATCAATCGATCGCATAATTTGATCAGAGATAGTTTTTAACGGTTTGTTTGTTCTTTACCTATTGAATCACAGCTAGCACGAGTCACAGACCGAAAATATGTCTGGTATTCTAACATTGTATACTTTTTCATTTGCAGATTAACAATGCAGATCATGTATGTTCTTCTTGCTGGAATCTTGCAAATGATACATTGAGATCTGAGCAACAAGAAACAAGTTCAAGCTCGACTACTATGGTTGGACATCGAAGTGTCTGTGTACTCTGTGGCCACTCTATTCTTCGTACACGCTTTCACTCTTTGAGCAGTAGTACTGAACGTGAAGCTCGGATCTATAATGTTATTTGCGAATGGATAATGCCACGAACGGTAACTAACATTTAACAAAAGCTTCATGTGTTTACCATTTTATAGACTTGTATAATTCATGTATGGTTATTTCTACAGGTGGAAATGACCAGCCGCTTGTGTCATCCCTGCTGGATGAGAGCTGATAGGGCCAGTCGCCATTTTATCTCTGGACCATCTACCTCGAGTATGGCACCTACTGCCGAAGAATCACCTCAAATTCTGGTTGAAGATCCTCCAATGCATGTGAGAAATGTTGTGTCTGGCGCAAGTACTTACGCAGACCAAATTGTTCTACCTGACTATGTTAGAGCTATTGAAACGAGAGTCGCGATGCTTTATCGAAGGATGTCAGGGCCGAGAAAGGAATAGAATCTCTTTATCAATTAGAAAAGTAATGCTGGAAAAACATAACTATTATATTCCACAAAACAATCGTCTCTGTGATTTTCACAAACATGTAGATTCAGTGCAATTTATTAGTGGAGCCCTTGACAATTATTTAAATGTCTTCAATGCGGCGCACATTCAAGATATGTTATCACTAAAATCTTCAAACCATATGTTTATAGATTTTGACGATCTTGATGATTTGGATGATGCCATTGTTCATTTTTGGACGGGACTAAATAAAGATCAATTTAATAATCTATTTAACGAGGTTACACCATTTAGTAATGTTAAAAAGGGTCGTACTGCACTGGGTGTTTATTTGATGAAATTAAGGACTGGTGATTCCAATGATCGAATTGCAACAATGTTGAAAATACCAAGGAGTTCACTGGAAGTATTAATGGGACAGGCACGTGATATCTTAACAGAGATTTTTGTGCCACACCATTTGGGTTTCCACCATTTGAATAGGCAACAAGTATTAAATAAATCACTTTTAATCCCAAAGGGTTTGTTTGGGAACTTTGAGGGACAGGAAAGACCATTGGCCATTTTTGATGGAACATACACATATGTTCAGAAGAGTTACAATTACTCATATCAAAAAAAAACTTATAGTCTACATAAATACACCAATCTGGTGAAACCATTTATGATAGTATGTACAGATGGCCATATCATCGATGTTTTAGGTCCCTATCCAGCAACAACATCAGATGCTGATATAATTAAATGTGAGATTCAAAAACCAAATTCGGAATTGAAAGAATTCTTTAGACCTGGTGATGGATTTATTCTAGATAGAGAATTTAGAGACGCCTTGCCCATATTAAATAACTGTGGTTACAGAACGTTCGTGCCTGGTACATTACAGGCGGGTGAAACACAAATGTCCACACTTGCTGCTAATAAATCAAGAGCCGTGACCATTTGTCGATGGGTTGTAGAAGTGGTCAATGACCGCTTCAAAAGAGATTATAAACTACTTCGGCAAGACTATTTTAATGTATCAAGTAAACATTTAATGAAAGATTTTGAAGTGGCCGCGGCTCTAATGAATAGATTTCACCCTCCTATTAGAGATCGTCCTGATGCTGTGGAAATACTTAACATAATCAATGAGAAAATGTATGTAAATAATGCATTGTGCAGCAAAGTAATTTGAATAGACGTAGAGCTAATTTCACACGCATCGATGCCCAAAGTAATATAACGGATTTTCCACAGCTCAGCTTTTCTGAACTTATATTAATATCTCTAGGGACATATCAGATAAAACAGGCACGGTCGTATTATGGAGAGCATGTAAGGGCAAATGGCAGATTTGAAATAGAAGTATGTAGGGAGGTGGACAGCGACCTACTAAGAGAGTTGTCATCTACAAATAATTTATACTTAGTCAGAGGCCGCATTCAGTCAAGACATGTAAGTGGAAAAATATATTTTATTTATATTTTAGTTGACAGCTCTCTTACAAGTAAAGAAGCCATTATACAATATTACTGTAACTGCATTGTCGGCAGGCGAACAGTGGGTTGCTGTGCACATGTAATGGTGGTAATCTGGTAGGTACCTTAGTTGGGCAAGGTACCAAAATACCATCACACCTCCTGCACCATTCCTCGATGATATATTAATTGAGTATGAAAATGAAGATGAATAAAATATTAAAAAATAAATTGTTTTTATTTTATCTACCTAATTCCTTTTTTGTGCTATACAATAATATGCTAATATTAACATAAAAATATGTTTTACAACAATTAAATCAATGTGTTTATTTTATTATGGTATTTACAATACATTTTGGCGTTATATAGGTACAATTCTTACCATCTGCCGCATTTTTTTTTTTTTTTTTAAGGCTGGGAAATCATCCAATGACTGCTCCCGCTCTGGGTGGAGCGGAAGGGAGTGTCAGACTCTTACTGACTAAAACCCATCCATGTTCCTTCCGTAGCCCTTTATGTTCCGGGGTAGCAGTAACCCTTTCGGACAATCCCGCTTACCCGGCAGGCTTGGCCCTGAGGGGCCCCTTCATATGCTGACATCTCTTTGAGGCGCGCGTGGAACATATACGCGCCGTACGGCACGGGTCTGGTGCTGATCGGACGGTGAGTCACCCATTACTCACCGCCCGCAGGCCCGCGCCTACGGTGGCCGGGAGTCGTCACGTGGCTCCCGACGCCCGGAGCGTCTCCCGCGGCGGCTGGGACGGGAGGACCTTTCTCTCTCCCATCCCGCCACCTCCTTCGCGAGCATAACTTTTTCGCAGAAGGAGGTGACTGCCTCCCACTCCCTCTCGCCCCGGACCATGGCTTGCACCAGGGCCGGGCGCGAGAGGTCGCCGCCGCCGATCGCCTCTACGAGGACACGGCGGTGCTCTGCCCATGCGGGGCAGGTTTGCACCGTGTGCTCTACCGTGTCCTCTGGGCGATCCTCGCAGTGGTGACACCCGGGCGTTTCCTCCCGCCTGATGATGTGCAGGAACCTCCCGAAACATCCATGTCCGGTGAGGACCTGCGTCAGGCGGAAGGTGAGGGCGCCGTGACGCCTCTCTAGCCACTCCTCAAAAAGGGGCCTTACCGCCACTATCGTGGCGTGCCCTACCATCTGCCGCATAACCTAACCTAGTGACCCAAAAACTTATTTTCTTCCTAATTCCCATAGAGTTTAAAAAAAAATCTTTCTGATATGAATATGTATGTGTTTTATCTGTTAAATAATACAGAAATGATTACTGTTCACATTTGGCCCAACGATGTATGGATTTCTGGCGATCTCCTTTGGTAACGATATCTAAGGCCCGTATTACAGAAGGATACTCAAGCACTGATCTCTGTTTAAAACTAGTTTTGAGTCAAGTTTTTATTTTAGAACGTTCCTCAAGCATAGATTCATTGATCATAGTTCAGCCGAGTTTGGCTTTATATTAGAACGTTACTCAGTTCGTGAATCGAACCCAAGCATCACCCAAGTGTGGTCGGGACCGCGCTTGAGCAGAGATTGTTACATGTCATGTCAGTCTATTTGCGTCAAATTTTTAAAGCAATTATAGTGGAATTGAAATAGGATCATTGTTAAAAGAAACATTTGGAGAAGTTGAATATTACATGTTATTACTCCGTATCGGATTTTCTAGCTGATATATTTTGGTTGTGCATCCATGATTGTGTTTGATGATGAACTGTTTCTGTGTGATCAATGGATCAATGTTTGCATGCCAAAATGGTAGCATCTCCAAGGATTATTTGATATTATGTAACAACCCTAATGTATTGAGCAAATAAATAAAGACAACAATAACACATTCTACAATATTTTTTTCAATAAGAATTCAAATAGAATGTTGAACTATGGCGTTCCTCTCTCATACAATTGTCAATACTCCAAAATGAGGTAGGTACAGGTATCAACCACACAACCGTAGGCATCCCATAGCCCCAGAATTGCAAATTATGTTTACGTTTTTATGCGATGGCCTCATCAACATCCCGACATCAATAGTCGGGCAGACACAACACCCGTCTCGTCAGAGGATCCTCCCTTTTCTATTCAGGATGAGTAAACTTGTCACCCTGTTCCTCATACCTCTGTAAGAACACAATGTAAGCCCTAAAGGCAAAATGCTAAATATCCAAAAATGTACGGGAGTGAGACGAATGACTGGACAACCAGTTACAGCGCACTGGTCCGAACAGAAGGATGTCGTCAAGGGTTCCAATAAACGTGGACATTCTCAACCTGCAAAAAGAGTATCATCTGATGACGCCGCAACCTTTCGCTACCAGAGGAGGCAGTACGCATTTAAGGGTTTACGTGCTTATAAAACATACCTACAAAAAGAACATCAATACATGGTGTGTCGACTCCTAAATTCCTATACCTGGTTACAATATTATTCATTTTTTATAAATAAAACAAAAATATATAAAATATTTTTTTTTTATTAACAATAATCAATCTTGAGTAATATCTATCTTCTATCTTTAAATTAAAATGTATTAGTAGTAGTAGTGAATTCATCTGCGTCTGAATAGGTATGTTGGCTGGCATCAATTATAGTTTGGATGTGGTTTAGATCGACGGTATTAAATTGTTAGGGCGGCATTATTATTTCGTGCTCTGTATCATCTGGATCTGCTTTAACTGGAGTCACCATATCTGAAACTAAACATAATAACATTTGCATAACATGCTCAGAGAGGAATCCCCACTCTTGACACCCCAGGATAACAAAATAACGTTAACTTATTAGCTCCAACTGTACTGGTAGTAGAAAGCAAATTTTGGGAAAGAAAAGTATTCAGAAACATCTTGAACAACGACGACATCATGACGTCACGAACTTCTACAAAGAGAGCTAAACACCTGATGGTGGTGGTGGTGGTGGTGGCTGTCAAGGCAGGTTAAGGTTCGTGTCGTAATAAAATAGGATTGTATTTTATTAATAATTTCAACAGTAGGAAACTGATAAGTTAACTTATATTAAAAAATAGATTGGTACTTACTGACTCGCATCATAAGGGAACTATTACATTTCTCCGCAGAACGGACACATTCAGCCATTTTGCTCGTGTGCATGTGTGAAATCTTTCAAAATTTCTATTAGCGGTTTTTCCCAAGAACAATTTTCTTGTGTCTTGCCATTTATGAATTGGTATACATTTATATTCAGCAAAAGAAACACAAAAAACGTTGTAAACAAACAGATATGTTCTTATAGGTATTTGACAGTACTGATGTTTTAATTATCATAGATATATAAGGGCATAGATACCTACAAGTTTGCTTTTAAAATTACTATACTTTACTTCAAAAACCTTTATTTCAATAAATGCGGGATTTTAGTATTCAGGACAAAGTAAAAACCCAGATTTCCTAAATAGTTAAGCGTTTTATGGTATATTTTAATATTTCTAATGCATTGGAGATCAGAACAAAATTGGTAAATAAAATAAATCGTAAATGAAAACTGACTGTTGTATAGACAATAGACATCTCTGCTTGAGGCTAGATTTGAGTGTCGATTCAACTGAGTATAGTTTGATTACCTTCCTGGAATAAGAATGATGCTCAAGCACTGAATCTAAATTTAAACTGAGATCGACTGATTGGCGATCAAACTAGACTTGAGGAACGTTCTGTAATACGGACCTTAGTCACCTGATATGAGTTTACAAGATACAGAATAACTCTCTAATGATAAATATGTTGGTCTGCCTGCGCCAGAGTGGTTGCGTTAAGACGATTGTGAAGCTGCAGCTTTCCATACAAAAAGCGGATAACGTTTTTCACCCAGTAAACATAGTCCAATTTTTATGAATTTTGAAAACGTTGTATATATAGTGAATTAGTAGTGAAAACCCCGGCATAAAATTAATTGCTTTTATTTCAAAAATTAATTGCATTCGTTATGGGATGACGTAAAATGACATAATATTTTCTTTCAGGAATATGAAAAAACGCTGGAGCTACAATCTAGAAACGACACTGATTCTTTCGTTTTGCTTACATATATACCAAGCACGTCGCAAACTCATTGTAGCTACGATGAAAACAATGATGTTAATAGTATGATCAACTCCGAGTCTCAATGCACAAACGTAAACGAGTCGACAATTTATGTAGTAAATACACCAAACCAACTGGAGGTTGATTCTACTTACAACCACGCAGAACAAAATGCCAAAATTGACAATTTGATTGCCATATCTCAAACGCTATCACAAAACCAATTTAACATATTAGAATATGTGAAAAATATTGAAAACAAAGTGTTACAGAAGTTGTCAGTGCCCAAATTGATACTTTTGCTACTGTTAACTCAAGAAATCAGGGCAGAGAAGAAAACGTTGTCTGCCAAAGTATATCTAATAAAGAAGAATTGCAAACCTTTGAAGAAAATTTAGCATTACCCGAGTTTAGACAGCTCCATCGTGGAAACGCAGACGTCAAAAGCTAGTTTATGTCTCACAATTTGCTCCTGACAAAGAGTTTGATAGCGATGGTGCCAATGAAAATGTCAATCAGCCGACTCTCCGTTTAACGACAAGCAATAATACATGCTATGGCAACTGCGAACTATAGAAATATTCACTTTTTTTTCTTTAAAACAGCGCCATATAGTTCATGGTTAGATTAAAATAAAGGTCGATGTTGCTATATTGAATATATAAAACACAATGGTGGTCCCCACAAAGTGTGATTATGAAATTGTAACTGGTTGATATTCTAATAAATATTACAAAGTAGGTATAATGTACTCAAATAAATATTTAAGTGGGCTCCCATATAAAATAGTGATTTTTATAAATAATGGTACGGAATCCTTCGTGCGCGAGTCCGACTCGCACTTGGCCGGTTTTTGTTTGATTAACAAAAGAAAAATGGATGTCCATTATTTTTAAATAATCTAACGGACGGACTAAATATAATTATTATTTTTTTACTTTTTTATTTAACAATTTAACGTCTATAATATAGATTATATTACCTTATTATACCTAACTAGCTTCCGCCCGCGGCTTCGCCCGCAAAATATGTCGACAAATTATACATATAAACCTTCCTCTTGAATCACTCTATCTATTAAAAAAAACCGCATCAAAATCCGTTGCGTAGTTTTAAAGATTTAAGCATACAGACAAACAAACAGACAAAAATAGCGACTTTGTTTTATACTATATAGTGATAACTGAATTATCATCATTCACACACTTTTATTGACATACTATTTACAGGGCATCAAGATGTTTCGACAGTGTTAAAGAAAAGAGGAGGACTTGGTACCAAACATCGTCAGCAGCAAAACAAGAAAAACATAATATCAAAAGGTAGGTAATTAATAATACACATCATAATGTAGGCTCAGTATTGAGCATCACCTTAAAAATAAATAGAAATGTGAAACTTAATGATTTCTGTATAAAAAAATCTTTTTTTAGTATAACTAAGGTTATTAATGTTAAGGGTAATCAAACCTTCAACTTATAATTAAAGAAATTTATCAACTTTTTTCAGGTCCTCATGTCTCAATAACAGAACACAAACAATTTAAATCTCTATTAAAGCAGTTAAAGAAATGCGAAAATTATAAACTGAATCTTAAACGGAAATATATTATTGCCAGAAATATGACAAAAACAAATGCATTTAAAATTGTTTCCAAACACATGTCGCCTACTGCAACTATGTTTTGTGCAATGCAAGCCTCTCAGAGTGGGAAGAAAAAGCAAGGAAGGCGGTTCACATTAGATGAAAAGATTTTGGCGTTATCTCTGTACAAACCATCTCCCAAAGCATATCGCCTACTGAGCAATTTGTGTGTTTTGCCAAGCAGAAGAACACTGCAAAATTTGCTCCATGAAATTAATTAAAAACTGGCGTTAATGATATGCTTTTTGATCATTTGAAGCAAAGAGTGACAAAACTTCCTGACAGGTACAAATACTGTACCTTATTATTTGATGAGATGGCAATTGGACCAGGTATAGAATAAGACAAAAGAAATGATAAAATAATAGGCTTGGTGGATATTGGCGAAGAAACAGGAAAAGAATACTGTGCTCATGCCCTAGTCTTTATGATTAGAGGCGTTGTTAAAAAGTACAAACAGCCCCTGGCCTATTACTTCTGCAGTGGAAGCACCAAGTCGGCTGAACTCAAGGTACAAATAAAAAAAAATATTGTAAAACTTCAAGAAACAGGACTGGAAGTCGTAGCAACTCTATGCGACCAAGGTAGCTCCAATATAGCTGCTATTAATATGTTATTAAAAGAAACAAGGGAAAGGTATATAAAAAAGACAAACACTACACAGAAGGATTTTTTGAAATTAATGAAGAGAGCATTTTCCCTATTTTTGATCCACCTCACCTAATGAAAGGAATTAGAAATAATTTGATAACGAAAAATTTTAAATACGGAATGAAGGGTAAGGAATGCGTTGCCAAATGGAGCCACATTGTAGCCTTATATAATAGATGCCCAGGGTACAGAGGCGTAAAACTAGTACCTAAGCTTACAGCTCATCACGTGATACCAGCACTAATACCGAAGATGAGAGTGAAACATTGCACTCAAGTTTTCAGCAAGTCTGTAGGAGTAGCGCTTGGATGCATGGCAGGTATGCATATTTTCACTAAACATTTACTAAAATTACGCTGTACCACAAACCTTTCAAGCTATGCAGTTTGCATTAGTGGAAATGTCGAAATATAACTCCTTAGAGTTCCAGCTAAATTATAATTAGCAGAGTATCAATATCTTAGCTAATAACAAATTCCTTAAATCACCACCCACATCACAGACAAAAGAGCTAAAGAGGGTTTACTGAACTTATGTTACACCAAATATATTAAGTATATTTTTTCATTACAGAATTCGGGACTGTGGAAAAAGAAAGCACCGACACAGCAGATTTGTAAATTTTTTTTGACGAATTGTTCGATAGCGTTAATGAACTTTTCCATTTTTTATTTCGCTATAGCTACATAGCGAAATAAAAATGGAAAAGTTTATAGGGCTGCAGTGACCCCAACCTCACCTCACCATAAATTATGGAACAATAGCATTCCAGTGCTCAAAACTATGAAATATTTGAATGCCAGAGGTAGAGGTCAAGGAGTAGTGCCATCTATAAAAAGTTGGATCAAGACCATTGAAGTTTTTTTTTTAATATTATAAAATACGTTTTATAAATATCATCATTGTTGTCGACTTTTTTTTAGGTTTTTCATAATGCCCAGCACACGAGGAAGCAGATACGAAGACAGTATACCAAGCATGTAACATCAACTATCCAGCAGAAATAGTAATAAGAAGTACTAATACCGATATTGCGGCCATAATACTTGGTAACATGCATCAGCTTAAAAGTGATTCGGTAATTCGAATGTAATTCAGTACATAAACTGCTTATCCACAGCAGTGACATCATAGGTCAGCTACCTCTGCCTGTGGGTCAGCTATCCGAGGACGTATTGGAAGCCTCTCAAAAAGAATATAAAAGCTTACGACTGATGCACTCACGAAAACTTTCAAGAATTAACTAACACGGACATTTTACACTGGCTATGTATTAACTCTGATCCCCTGAAAAGTCAACTTCAGTGAAAAAAATTAACAAATGAAAGGATTTAATGATATCATTATGAATATGCTCACGATGCCAAAATATTTAGGTAAGAATCAGAATGAGGAAGACAATGATGAAGAAGATGATTTATAATGTTTTTTTTTAATAATACAAAGTTTACAATTTATTTTGAGTTTTTGTTTTGTTTTTTTTGGCCTGGTGCTGATCGGACGGTGAGTCACCCATTACTCACCGTCTGCAGGCCCGCGCCTACGGTGGCCGGGAGTCGTCACGTGGCTCCCGACGCCCGGGGCGTCTCCCGCGGCGGCTGGGACGGGAGGACCTTTCTCTCTCCCATCCCGCCACCTCCTTCGCGAGCATGACTTTTTCGCAGAAGGAAGTGACTGCCTCCCACTCCCTCTGGGAGGTTTGCACCGGGGCCGGGCGCGAGAGGTCACCGCCGATCGCCTCTACGAGGACACGGCGGTGCTCCGCCCATGCGGGGCAGGTTGCAACGTGTGCTCTACCGTGTCCTCTGGGCGATCCTCGCAGTGGTGACACCCGGGCGTTTCCCCGCGCCTGATGATGTGCAGGAACCTCCCGAAACATCCATGTCCGGAGAGGACCTGCGTCAGGCGGTAGGTGACGTTCGGTGACGTGACGGCCGTGACGCCTCTCTAGCCAGTCCTTAAAGAGGGGCCTTACCGCCACTATCGTGGCGTGCTCGGCGCTGGGACAGAAGGGCCAGCTTGTGGATGACTTCATGGCGAGTAGACCTTGCAATCTGAAGCTCATTTCAAAGATAATGACACTCTCTAATATAGGGAAGCAAGAGGCTCTGGTCAGTAAATTCTCAAGTACAAGATCAATTCAGGCAGTGGCATGTAGGGAGTGGAGCTCCGAGATAGAGGTATTGAAAGACATAAAGGCAATGGAGGATACCATGATGGACCACATACTGTATCGATATTCTGATCCAAATCTTGCCACCCTCACTATTGCACCTTGTCTCACACAGTTTGCTCAAGAGTTACGGGAAAGGGGATGGGAAATGCCTCTAGAGGGTGTCACTATGCCGGCGCAGCAGGAGCAGGTGCAGGTCTGTGAATGGGGTAAAGTCCCAGTGGTACATTATGACAAGGCTATATTAGCGGTTGAGGGTGATCCTATCACAAACTGGCACTTGTCTAGAGGAGGTGAATTCCCATATATAGGTGATTCTACCAGGGTTCGAGCTAAAAGACAACCTCTTCAAGAAATGGAATCCTATAGCTTCACCCACCCAAACCTTGTCTCAGGCACTACAGTTGAGGTCTTGGGTGAAAGGAGATGAGGGATTGACAAGACTTTTGGACACTATAATACGAGAGAAGACCGACGCATCTAGGGTACTGCTGACTTTACATTTGTATTTACGGCTCTCAAGAACAGTGCTTCTTCTTTATACAAAAAAAGACTTGACTCCAGAAGATCTCTGATGCAGCAAAAAGCATACAAAATGCATTCTTAAAAGTTTTTGGACCTAATGCCAAAATAATATGTGTGGGGCATATGCAAAAAAAAATATCCAAAAACATGTTGAAAAGTCAGTGGACAAATCACTGCGCGAGCAAATATTATCTGATATAGATGTTTTGCAGTGTTCATCGTCTTCCGAATTCTTCGACCGTGCTTTTGTGTGTGGAAAGATCAACAAGAATTTATAAAATAGAAAATAGAAGAATGGCTGAATTTGAATCGCAATTGGTATTTAAGAGTCCTTCCAGGTACTCCAGTAACTAACAATGCACTGGAAGAATTTAATCGAACTATAAAAGACAAAAGTCGCAAAAGTCCGTTTCTCAACAACCCACCATTACTCTTAAACAATGGACTGAAGCGTATCAATGGGCTTAACTGCCTAAAAGACTACCCGTCAAACAGACAACTGACTCAGCGAAATTCTACCGCATACCAGCCGGTGATAACATGGAATGCAAAACTTTCAATGAACACTGGGAAAGCTTCGATAATTTTAAAGATCAGTTTTTCAGTGGATGGGAAGTAATGTTACCCATCAACAGCGAAGATTGGTTAACCAGTAGGTGTAACTTCTTAAAACAGTATACCTGTAAACATCTGTTGGGTTTAGCAATCAGGCTGAAGTACGTGGATCGTGTCGTATCCCTATTGGCGGGAAGAGAAAAAGAGAGCGGTCAGCTAAATCCACAAAAGCTTTGTTGATCCAATGATTATGATTTTTCTTATTTCAAATTATAAGAACAAATTAATGTTATACCCGCGACTCTAATAAAACATATTTTTATTTGACTTAGTTGGTTTTTTTTAAATAATATTTAATTAACTTCATACAACAAAATAAGGGTGGGCATATGCTGAAAGGCAGGCCGCGCAGTGCAGACCGCATCAGAGCAGGGCAGTTACTGTACACATCTGAGCCGCACGTGCCTGCGCTGCAGCATACGTAGCTCAATGAAGTTCCATGCTTTACCAAATCTGTTCTGCTCTGCGCTGCGCGGCATGCGTCGCCTGCCTCTCAGCATACGCCTAGCCTAAACAAGTGACGTTTGTTTGGGAACCCCAGTATATTTAGTGAATTTCATATAACAATAAATAAGCGACGTACATACGTTTGGGAACCCCAGTATATTAATTGGTATTTGGGAAATATTCGAGCGATCGTTAGCTTTTTTAGCCTAGCGAAAATTATCTAATTAGAACTCATGGTATTACATAATTGGTAACATCTAAGTAGTGACAATATATAAATTTTAGGAAACGTTATTTGGTGATTATTTATCCATTTTGGTAACCGTTTATCATTTATTTGGTAGGAAAATAGGTACTTTTTGGGCGGTGTTTAAACACAAGCCCTTTAGAACCAGAAATTAATGATTTGATGCAGCCATCATAATTATATTTATAAAGAAACTACGGATTGGGAAGGAAACGAGTTCAATGATCAGTATATCTATAATGATATTTTGACGAATATGGTACGTTATGGTACCTGTACAAATAAAACAAATATTTTAGAACTGGCAAATCCGGTGCGGGGGCGCTGCGCCCACGCCGCCGCCGCGGAAAATCCCTGGGCTTAACTTTGAGAGAACTAAAAACATAATATAGGAATTACGATGATAATGTCAGCATTACAGTATCCTTAAATTGACATGTACTAGTCCCAAAAATGAAAAGTTCGCACAATTGCGATGTCTATGACAAGAAAAAGATTTTTTTTTATTAGATGTCATCCATCTGAAGTGTGTATGATGCTGAAATAACGGCGGAAGAAAAAATACAAAAAGTATGGAAAATACAACCACTCTTTGATAGAGTTTTGAACGGTTGTCATGACCAAAACCAGCCAAAGGAAATGAGCATTGATGAAATGATCATTCTTTCAATGCTCATTTCCTTTCTTTCACTGGAAAATGCCCAATGCGCCAATACTGTCCTAATAAGCCGAATCCCGTTGGTCTGAAGGTAATTGTCTTTGCTACACCAAAAGGCATAGTTTGTAATATGGTGATTTATCAGGGAGATACTTCTTTCCCCGAAGTAATTAGCCAGGGGTTTGGTCTACGTGAAGCTGCAGCTGCATTTTACTCGATCGTTGGTTCCCCCCGGGAATTTGTTGTTCTTCGATCGTTTCTTTACCTCCACAAAATTATGTGATTAACAATTGAGAAGAGGTTTCCATGGTACGGGCACAATAATGAAAAATAGAGTTCCCAGAAATTGTGTTCTGACAGAAGAAAAAGTTTTCCGAAAAAAGCAAGAGGAAGTAGTAAAATTAAGGTGAGAGAGGACTGTGATGTCCTCACCGGACATGGATGTTTCGGGAGGTTCCTGCACATCATCAGGCGGGAGGAAACGCCCGGGTGTCACCACTGCGAGGATCGCCCAGAGGACACGGTGCAAACCTGCCCCGCTTGGGCAGAGCACCGCCGTGCCCTGGTAGAGCCGATCGGCGCGGCGGCGGCAGCAACCTCTCGCGCCCGGCCCTGGTGCAAGTCATGGTCCGGGGCGAGAGGGAGTGCGAGGCAGTCACCTCCTTCTGCGGAAAAGTCATGCTCGCGAAGGAGGTGGCGGGATGGGAGAGAGAAAGGTCCTCCCGTCCCAGCCGCCGCGGGAGACGCCCCGGGCGTCGGGAGCCACGTGACGACTCCCAGCCACCGTAGGCGCGGTCCTGCGGACGGTGAGTAATGGGTGACCCGTGTGGGTGACTCACCGTCCGATCAGCACCAGGCCCGTGCCGGACGGCGCATATACTTTCCACGCGCGCCTCAAAGAGATGTCAGCATATGAAGGGGCCCCTCAGGGCCAAGCCTGCCGGGTAAGCGGGATTGTCCGACAATCTTCAGGAATTTGTGAGTGAGATATAAGCCACGCCTTCAGTTCACCCAGGCTAATAGTAGACGGCCCGTACGGCAGCCAGGTGACGAAGGTACACAATATGAATCATCAGATAGTGTGGAGAAGCTGCTGATGAAACTATCGTTTCATCCTTCTCGTCTGAACGGCTAGACTCACTATTATGACGGTCATTAGCTCTAGCTCTTTGGTTAGTTTTTGGAGGGATAAACTCTGGATCGCAATTTTACGCTAATCCTGGCATAACCCCTATCGATTATTTCTACTACTTCTTTAGTGAAAATTTTCTGGCAATGATTTGTGAAGAAACTAATAAACAAGCAGTCAAATTATCAGCTGGAGTGTCACAAAGATCTAGAATATCGTCATGGAAGGAACTGTTCCCGAACTGAGAGTTTTTTTTGGGCTACTATTTCATATGGGCACTATACAGCTCAGTCGCCTTCGCCAGATTATTGGACAAAGGCAGGTTATTTTCCATGCCTATTTTGGCTAAACAAATGGGTCGGAATAGATTTCTACTGTTTATGAGATGTCTACATTTTACATCTGAAGCAGATAATGGCGACGCAGTGCTAAAAGTTCGCAGTGTCATCGACTATTTCAAAACGAAAATGAATGAATGTTACTACCCCGCAAAAGAATTATCTTTAGATGAGAGCATGATATTCATGCCATGGTACTTGTACTTTTGTGAACTATGTGTATGTTTTTAATAAATAAATAAATAATAAATAAATATAAAAAATAAACGCCATAAATATGGGATCAAATTTGCTCACTGGACCAGGCAGGCGCTCAAGACCACGAGGTTAGTAGAAAAGGTCACGCCGAGAAAGTAAATAAATTAATTACGTATTATATAAATAAAAATAATAAGAAATTAGTAAAACAATAATATAAATAATGAATAATTTAAAAAATAAACGTTATTACAATGTTTATATATTAAAAATATTTTATAAAATAAAACGTAATACACCGGTGTACGCGTGCTTCCTCGACCTGTCCAAGGCCTTTGACCTGGTGTCATATGACGTGTTGTGGCAAAAGCTTGAGGGCATAAACATGCCGCTTGAACTTGTTAACATCTTCAAGTTTTGGTACGAACACCAGGTTAACAATGTCAGATGGGCGGGTGCATTATCGGAGCCGTACAGGCTTGAATGTGGGGTGAGACAAGGTGGGTTTACCTCTCCCACACTTTTCAATCTCTACATTGATGCACTCATCGGCGCGCTCAGTAGCCGGCATGTGGGCTGCCATGTTGATGATGTATGTGTAAACAATCTGAGTTATGCAGATGACATGGTGGTGCTGAGCGCGTCGGTTTGTGGATTACGCAAGTTGTTGAAAATCTGTGAGGAGTACGCGGGCAGTCATGGCCTTATGTATAATGTCGCAAAAAGCCAATTCATGGTATTTCAGGGAGGCGCCAAATGCCCACAGCATGTACCCCCTATTCGCTTGAATGGTGTACCGTTGGAAAGGGTGGACCAATTTAAATACTTGGGGCACTGGGTAACAGCTAACCTGAAAGACCATGCCGACATGGAACGGGAGCGGAGGGCACTGTCTAAGAGAGCAAATATGATAGCCCGTAGGTTTGCACGTTGTTCAAATCAAGTTAAAATCACACTTTTTAACCCTAGATAGATAACCATATTTCACTGTACACTAAAGATAACCATACGTCGATTCGACGTGCGAATGTTTGAGTGAGCATTTTTTGGATTATGTGTATATTAGGTTTATGAATGTGATATTATATCTTAGTGTATGTAATTTTGTTGTGAGTAAATGAAAAACATTAGACTTTATTTATATTTTTATTAGAAAAAAAAATTCAAGAACAAAACAAGGAACTTCTTACTTTACAAAACTTAAACATTTAGGAAACTCTCCATCAGTCTTATAATTTACTATGTAAAATTTTAAAAATCAACTTTTTATAATCTATATAATATAAAAAAGCTAAGTAAATAACACTTTTTATTAATTTTGGCCTCAAAGGCACTTAGGACAGGCGCTGGACTTGTGCTCTCCACAAATGGGATTTTTGCAGCTGTCGCACATTGTCTTTGTCATCCTTCTAATTTTTGATGGACAAAAGGCACAATATTTTCTTTTCTTAGGTTCAGGTACACCTTCACGTTGTGTGGGAGGTTCGGCTTGTGTTTTTGGCAATATACTACTAATTTTTTCTTTTATATTTGTCGGCAAAGTAGTCATTTGCTGCCTTGTCTCCATCCATGGGATCATCAAGCTATTGCTGAGTTTCTTCATGAAATCTCTACGTCCCAGCGGCTTTTCTTTCTTGGATAGGACATTATCACAGTAAATAATGTATGCGTTTATAAATGCCATATTCAAGATCCCATAAAACATAGCCATGGGCCACCTGTTTGTTTTGCGGCTGCACGACATCGACGAGCACATTTGGTCGAAAGTGTCGACTCCCCCTTTTGTTTCATTATAAAAATGAATCATATTTGGCTTGCCGGTCGTAGGATGAACAGTGCCCTCTTCATCACACGATGATAGAACCAACACCATTTTGCTCGGTTTTGGTTTGTACGACACTAACGTCAATGGCCCATCATAACAGAACATCGATGTTCCTACTCGCCTGGATTGCATCTTTTTCAGCTCGTCAGGTATTTCCCTTTTATTTGACCTAATAGTGCCGACCAAGGTCAAGTTGTATGGCTGCCTTAGCAAATTTTTTGCTAATGGAACTGATGTGAACCAGTTATCACATGTGACATTTCTATTACTGCCATGAACTGCTTTTGTAAGTTCTTTTACATAAAATTCACCGAGTGGCAAGCCATTGGTTTGAGTGCATTTGCCTAGATATGGCATAGCATCAATCATGTATCGTGTAGCACTGTCACATGTCATTACAATTTTTATTCCGTATTTATTAGGTTTGTTGGGAATATACATCCGAAAAGGGCACCGACCCCGGAAACCCAAAAGCTGTTCGTCAATGGTTAAATAAGGTCCAGGGATGTAATTGGATCGGCAGTGGTTTATGAAGATCTCCCATATTTTCCTAATTGGTACAAATGCATCAGTAGATCTTAGTTCTGGCCGCAAAGATTTGTCGTCCATTCTCAAACACCTTATCAGAAAATCGAATCTATCTCTACTCATGGCAGCAACATATCTGTTTCCTGAATACGAACAATCAAACAGCTCATCCGTGGTCAAATGATTGTCCTTCATAGCAGCTGTTAGTGTCAGTATGCCGAAAAGAGCCCGAATTTCTTCACAAGTTGTAGTTTTAAAGGTGGCTTTTAGATCAGGCCTTTGAATTTTCAGCTGGATTTCAGCATTGGTCCATTTTGTTATCTCCTCCACAATGTCATCAGTAATAAATATACTGAAACATTCTAAAGGCTCATAAAGGCATTTATTCATCCGAGTGGGACCCCTAGATGTCCGTATAATATTAGCAGATGATACTCTGCCACTTGTTCTACCTTTAGTGGCCGTCCAACGATGATCGTTTTTGCCTCTAAGAATTTGACGCTGTGGCATGACAATACAACTAGGCATACTTGGCGAAGCTCTTTCAGGAGTTTCAGGGTCATTTTCAGACACATCTTCAGTATCCAATAGGTTTACCACTGGTGGATCACTCACCTCATAGTCTTCGGCATCACTCTGTACTTCATCTTCTAATAAATTGTCTTCAGTTTCACTGTCTGACCCCTGAATCTCTTCATCGCTCGTTTCATGCAACAACCGACTGATTTCTCCATCGTCTGCACGTTTTCGTGACGTCATTATGTTATTTTTATTGTGGCCTATAACAAGTAAAAAAACGAATAAAAACATGTACATTTAATATCAAAAAAGGAAATAACACATTTTCCCAAAAGTCTAAAAACTAACACTAAAGATAACCATACGTCAGTTCGACGTACGGTAGGTAAATATTGACGAAAGTATTGCACTTACCGGAGCGATACGGGTGTGTCCTGCAAGCTCCGATGGCCGACTGAGTTGGCGGGAACGGGCAGTTTAGTGACGCGAAAAACAAACGAGTTATATCGATTTTTCAAAATCGATTACGTCGTTTCGACGTAGGTTATCTATCTAGGGTTAAAGCTTTCTGCACCTCCTTATACACGTGCAGCCTATGGGCATCTTACTCACAAGCTGCTTACAGTGCCCTTCGTGTCCAATACAACAACGCGTTCAGGGCAGTGTTGGGGCTGCCCCGCTTCTGCAGCGCCTCGGCCATGTTTGCGGAAGCGCGCACCGACTGTTTCCACGCCACCATGCGCAAGCGGTGCGCGTCCTTGGTGCGCAGGGTGCGGGCTAGCTCCAACACTGTCCTGGCGATGGTTGCGCAGCGACTGGATTGCCCTTACGTTGGGCATTGTTGTAGTAGGCATATTGTTGGTGCTTGATTGACGCCTGTAAAATTAGTGTATATTATATGTATTAGATAGTTATAAATTGTATGTTTTCTAATAAGGCTTAATTTAATTGAATTGATTCTTTGTATTAATTTTAAATTTTTATAAACTTGAACTATTATTTATTTTGACATTTTATTAATTTATTTTAAATCTATTTTGCTTGCTATAATTATTATTAATTTTAAGTGCAATTCTGGTGTCGTTTATATAACTATCTGTTGTTGTTTTATATGGGTCTCGGGCCTGAAATAAATGAAATTTATTTATTTATTTATTATTTATTAATAAATAAAAGAGTATCTGTATAGGTTTATCAGTACTAACTGCAATAAACAGCCAGTAGTCTTCCTCCTCTCTCCTACCTTATCTTTGCTGTGCCCGACAGGGTCCATAATTGTGACTAAATTTACTTTCCTTCCACCTTTATACATTATGGTATGCAATAAAGAATTGAGAATTGAGAAAGTAGTGATGCAGCTAATGGATGAAAAGCTTGGTAATGAGCTTGCACTTTATATGGACAATTTCTATAACAGTTTTGGTTTAACGAAAAAACTTCTTGATAATATCTGCACTGGTACATAAATTAAACAAAAATTAAATGAGAAATAAATTGTAAATACTTTCTTTTTAGATTGTGGACACCGATTATGTGTGCCACACCCGTTGAGAACTTGCAAACCACCAGGTTCTATCTGAAATTCCAGAAAAAAAACATATTTGGTGAACTGTACACATCTGAAAACACACTAGACCATTTTAATTGTTTCCAATTAAATATTTTGTTTTCATGCTATCAGAACCTGTAAGTGTTTTTAATTTTGAAGACATACAAGAGGATTTCGTGAAATGCACAGAGGTTTTGCATTAACTGCATTGTTAAGAAAATTAGGGACGGGAGACTCGGGAGAACATCTAAAAAGCTTGTTCTGAGTTACAAGTGAAAGAAGGAATAATTTTTTCATCGGACTGAAGGTTAAGATGGAAATACACCGCTCTGATGCCGAGTGAAAACGAACAAAAGCCTCCTTCGTTCTTCTATCGTTTTTTTTTTCACCGAATCTAATAAAAGATATATTAGATCAATCGAATTTATACTCTGTTCAAGTAAAAGGAAGATCCATACCTCTTATTTATGAAGAGTTTCTCACTTTTCTTGCCATACAAATTTTAATGTGAGCTGTACATATAGCTTCATTGATATTGAAACCTGGTTTAGATTCACAAATATTGCCGATCTCATGCCACTTAAGCGTTAATAAACAATTAGACGTTACATACATTTTATCAATAATAATTTAGACGGTGATAAATACTTCAAAGTTCGGCCCGTAGTGGAAAAAATTAGGCAAAACTGCCTGAAGATGTACGAGGAACAAAATTTTAGTATACCTAGATTAGATGATGATTCCCTATAACGGGACCAAGGCGGGAAACAGAACACAATAAACACAAAATAAACCAAATAACTTTCAAAAACTTTGTTCGCGCGGGAGCTTCAGGCTTAATCTATGATTTTATTTTATATGGAAAGGAGGACCTTTCGAAATTATACTTTCACACAGGATGAGATTTGCTCGTACACATGTTGCGTGAAAACTACGGAATATTTTCAACTGGTTACTATAAGAGGAAACCTTCCGATAAAGACCTCAAAAAGCTAATATCCCCTAACAAAATTCCCTTAAAAACGCGAAGATGATATCATTCTATTTTTGCCCAGTTGATTGATAGCATCAATAATGCCTACCATCCAGCACTATTAATTAATATAGATTTTGTTGCAGCTCCTCTATTAGAGTGCGCGCCACGAACGCAATACCTGTTCGATAAGGGTGACTATGAATCTATCAACAAAGACATTTCCATGACTGACTGGGAGTTTGAGTTTGCGGCACGATCAATGGATGAGTCGGTAAAATTCTTCAATGAAACTATTCACGATTTACATACAAAACACAGTCCACAAAAATTACATCGTAGCAAAACATATCCAACTTGGTACAATTCGGCATTAATAAAAACCATTAAGGAAAAACACAAATATTTTAATAAATTCAAAACATACGGCAATATTTCTGATGAGACAACATTTAAGCTTCTCCGTACAAGAGTAAAGGTATTAGAATCGCAATGTTACGAAAACTACTTGAATTTAACCGAAAAATCTATTAAAGAAAACCCGAAATACTTTTGGACCTTCGTTAAAAAACGACATAACTCAAATGCAGTTCCAAGCACCTTGAACTATAAGGACGAAGCCTTGCGTACCGGAGAAAGAATATGCGAAGTGTTTTCTACGTACTTTTATTCTACATTTCTAGATACTAACCCTAGTCATGGAATTCCTACACCCCCTATTTTTACCGAATCTTCCAGCCTATCTGATATATGTAGCATTGTAGTGAACGCTGATGAAGTTTCTAGCTTGCTTAGCAAGTTGAATACTTCTAAAGCGGCTGGCCCGGATAATATTTCAGCCAAATTTCTTGTTCGGTGCTCGACTTCGATTGCCCAACCTATCTCGATTCTCTTTCGGAAATCTTTGGTCACTGGTGTTGTACCTGGTCTTTGGAAATCGGCTTTCATTACACCTATTCATAAAAAAGGGGTCAAAACCGAAATTGAAAACTATAGGCCGATATCCAAGCTCTGTATTGTGGCAAAGATTTTCGAAAGGATCGTCTATAATCAGGTGTATAGTGCTCTAAAAAATTCATTTAGTACCTTTCAACATGGTTTTTTGAAAGGAAGGTCTACCGTCACCAATTTAATTCTGTTAAATGACTTTATAACTGAAGCCATGGATAACGGTAAACAGGTTGATGTCGTTTATACGGATTACAGTAAGGCCTTCGATCGGATTGACCATGAGATCTTGCTGTCGAAGTTATATGGTATGGGAATACGAGGTGACTTACTCAGGTGGTTTTCTTCTTATCTGGAGAACAGGTCCCAAGCAGTAGTGTTAAGCAATTATATGTCTGGTTGGGTGCCTGTCCCCAGTGGAGTCCCCCAGGGTTCATTGCTCGGCCCATTACTTTTCATTATCTATATAAACGACATCAACTCTTGCCTGATTTCATCCAAACTGCTGTGTTTTGCTGATGATATGAAAATCTATGCAACAATATCATCACAGGCGGACGTGGTCGCACTTCAGGATGATCTATGTCGTCTGGAGGCCTACTGTCGTAGGAGTAAGCTGGATCTAAACCCTGCTAAATGTTCGGTTCTAACTTATTCTCGAAAGCGTTCAGTTATTAATTCAACTTATATTTTGGGTGATCAAGTACTTCCAAGAACGAATTGCATCCGAGATCTGGGGGTCTATCACGATTCTAAGCTTACGTTTGAATCACATGTCGATGCCATAGTCGCTAAAGCATCTAAAGCACTAGGTTTCATAATGCGGCTCTCCAAGTGCTTCAGTAAAGCTAAAACTTTAAAAATCCTCTATTGCACTTTTGTTAGAAGTCACTTGGAGTACGCATCTGAAATCTGGAATCCGTGCTACCGCAAGTACATTGATCGTATAGAGAGCATCCAAAAAAGATTCATCAAGTATTTGTGTTATCATCAGAAGGTGCCGTACCGGTCTGAAGATTACCTTCATCTCTGTAAGAAGTATCATATATTACCCCTTATTAATCGGCGAGCAATCTCTGACTGCATTTCATTATTAAAAATTTTCAATCATTCTACTAACAATTCCGATATTCTATCCAAATTTTATTTCAACGTTCCTGGAAGGTCGAAGCGATGGAACTCAACGCTGCGTGTTCCATTTACCGCTACGAATTATAGGCAAAATTCATTCATAGTGCGTGCGAGTAATAATTTTAATATCATGTGCAGACAGCATGATTTTGACCCTTTCATTACAAGTGTGTCTTCGGCAAGAAAGTGCATGAGTCTTAGCTTTTTTAAGTAGGTTTTGTAAAGTCAGGTTTTTTATTCTTGTGTTGTGTTTAAAATGTAAATTAAGTTTAGCTTGATTATTATCCTGTTTCTTCTTGGTAGCTGTATTGTATTGTGTTGTTCACACTCACTTTTTCAAACAGATTTTTAGAAGTGAAGACTTTTAATTGGCTGTCGGTCTCACATACTGTTTTTATTCTGTTTACATTAGCTGTAAGTCTTCCATGATTAATAAATAAATAAATAAATAAATAATGCATGGCTTTTTCTATCGAAAAAATAAATAAATATAAGGAAAAGTCATTGAAAGAGTTCAGGTTAGATATATTTGAAAGTCTTGTAAAAAAAGAAAAAACAGTCAAAGAACGGAATGATATTACTAAATATAAAAGAAGATAGAAAAAATTAAGAAACCTGTGGTAGCAAGACCGATTGAAGATAAATGGAAGAAATATTGTACAGCGCCTCTAGCGGTCACAGAAAGAATTAAAATTCGTACCATGAGCACAATAGATTACGATAGGTTAAAAACCTAACGTAATCTATACGATAGTCACTAACGTTTTTTAGCTGTCACCATACAAAACGGTACCATGAGTCACTAATTCGATAGGCGTTAGCGAACGATACGCTTACGGTTGTAGTTACGTTACTCACTGGCATTTGGCGTGTGAAACAAGTGTTTACATTAACATTTAATACGTTTTGAGTATAATAAAGTCATAATGATGTCTGCAAGAGCATATTTGGCATGGAATATGTTAGTGGCCGCTGAATTTGAAGATCTGAAGAAGAACGACGTGAACAACGTAAATTTCAAGCCAACATGAGAATTCATGTTGGCAATTGAAAAATATTAGTGAAAGAAGTTTATTAAACTTTACAGACTCCCAAAAGCCGCGTTTTAAGATTTGTGCATATTATTGAATAATGTTACGGATTTGAAGTCAACACAACGAGTTTCATTAGAGCTAAAAGTAAGTTAGTATAAATATTGGATTATGGGATTTATCCACAAAAACAATCGTTACTTTTATCAAATTATATTAGAAGAGAAAACGTATCGACAAGAATACAGAGTTACAATTTTTCTTACATGACACCAGTTGTCAGTTGTGAAGTGAATACCTATATTAGTACAAAAGTGACAGTGGCGCCAAGTTTAAATTGTCTAGTTTCTTATAATAACTATAATAAGTCTAATACTCCCACTAAAATTTAACTTTATACACAATCTTTCAAAATTCTCAAAGAAAAATATAAAAATATAAACTTAACCAAATATCTGATCTCTCAGATAAACAAATATTTGGGTTGATAGGGCTTTTGTCAAAATATCTGCTAATTGCTCTTTACTTGAGACATAATTAATTTTAATTAAACCCAATTCAACCTTTTCCCTTATAAAGTTATATTTAACATCTATGTGTTTTGTACGCTTGTGGTAGACAGGGTTATTAATAAGTCTAATGGCACTTTGATTGTCTACATACAATGTGACACATTCAAAATTTTCACCCAAGTCTGCCATTATTTGCTGCAACCATAAAATTTCTTTTGCAGATTCAGAGGCTGCTACAAATTCTGCCTCAGTTGTGGAGAGAGCAATGGTCTTTTGTTTTTGACTAGACCATGTTATTGGTCCACCATTCATTTTAAAAATATAACCCGTTGTAGATTTGCGAGTATCTACATCACTAGCAAAATCAGAGTCTGAATATCCAATCAGATCGCTGCTTCCTCCATATTTTATACATAAATCAATGGTGTTAATAAGGTATCTTATTATACGTTTAACAGCATTTACATGTTGTTGACTAGGATTGTTTACATATCGGCTTAATACATTTACTGAAAAAGAAATATCAGGTCTAGAAACAGAGCTCAAAAATAGCAGGCAACCTATAGCCTCCCGATAAGGAAAGTTAACAACATTCTCATCTAGATTCTTTGTGATAATAACATTTACATCTGCTGGCGTACCGGCAGCATTTGCAGTACTCATACAAAATTTATCAATAATTTCCTTAATATAATTCCTCTGATTAATATAAACACAGTTATTTTTTCGTTCAATTTCCATTCCCACAAAATATTTTAAATTTAATTCTTTAATTTCAAAAGCTTTATTTAAGTACTCTATTTGTTCATGGCTCAGGTAACTGGACCAGACACTATCCAACCAAATTTGGTGTCACATAGCTTAGGCATGCGCTTACCTAAATCCATAGTAGCAGTGCCTATTACACTCCAAAATATTTCTGCGCCTACTAGAATGTCAATGACAGAAGGAATATTAAATGTAGGGTCAGCCAAACATAGACTTGACGGTATAGGAATATTCTTGATATCGACGTAAGTAGATGGCAAAAGCTTTGTGATCTCAGGTAAAATAAGGCAGTCCAAATTAATCCTATAGTCACCAATAGAAGACTCAATATTTAGATTACAAGACTGTGTACTGTAGGAAGACTGTTGGTTGATACCTGTAACAGTGGAGGTAGTTTTACGTCGTAACAAATCCAGTTTTGTGCAGAGGCTCTCCGTGATGAAGTTTGCCGTGCTGCCGTTGTCCAGCAGGATTCGGGCGCTGACTCGTACGCCATTGTTGCTCACCACCTTCACGACAGCTGTGGACAGCAATACATTGGGTGTACTAGTATGCTGTATAGTATCAGCAGATAAGACGACGCTATTCGAAGTGTCGGTTGGCAAGGCGACACTATTTGACGTTGGAGGCATGGGGTCTTGATAAGACTGCTCAGTCGGTTCCACATGCAAGAGAGTGTTATGCCTTGATTTGCAATATTTGCAACCGGCCAATCGACACTTCTTGGTTATATGACTAGAGCGCAGACAATTAAGACAGACCTTTAATTCTTTAGCCTTCTGTATACGTGATTCAGTAGGTAAGCCCCTAAACAAATCACATGTATATAAGAGATGGTCATTAGAACATAAAGGACATTTTAATTTATTTTGTCCGTTGGTAGGTAGTTGTTTTTTATTTTGCAAATTATTTTTCTCGAAGTTACTATTTGTGTTTTCCTTGTGGGTATTTTGTTTTTCTTTTGTATTAGACACAATGAAACTTTCTTGTTTATGATTGTTAGTGTTTGGTTTATTTTCGTTTGCCTCTAATGTTTCTAACAGATCGGCCCTGCCACTAACAAATGAAATTAATGTCGATAAAGTAAGAGATTCAGATAGTGCATTGCGGTACTCTTCCCATTTCTGGTTTGTGTTTGAATCTAACTTTCTAGACATCATGAATATCATAAGTGAATCCCAATGTTCCGTTGGTTCCTTTAAAGTTTTAAGTGCCCGTATATTTTTATTTATGACATCGATAAAACGTCGCAAAGAAGATGATGATTCCTTTAGAACAGGTTCTGCATCAAACAGCGCCTGCATATGATTATGTATTAAAAGGCGATTGTTGTTGTAGCGATCACATAATAAGTCCCAAGCCATCTCATAATTGTCACCCTTAAAATCAATGTTCTTAATTATCTCCGACGCGCGACCCTTGAGGGATGCACGAAGATAATGAAACTTATTAATGTCATCGATCCCATCGCTGTTATGTATTAATGATACAAAGGTGTCCCTAAACTCTAGCCAGCACTGGTAACCACCGTCGAATTGCGGTAAATCTATTTTTGGTAAGCGAACAAAGTTATTTCTAAACGATGCACCTGATTTGGAATCCATTGTAGTGCCCGCCTCCGAACCCTTACGCTCAGTACAGCCATTCTGGAGCTGACTGCGCGCCTTTGCGACTAACGTGTGGTATCGCTCCTCAATATGACCTCGTTCCACGTACTCGTCTTCGGGGACCTCGGACGCTAACTCGATCTCCATCTGCAATGCATCGAAAACGTCGTATAAAGCTTCTAATTTGCCTAAGCGGCCTTCTAAATCGATCCGTTGAAGCTCAGATAAGAATTTAGAAGAAGAAAGAATAGTTAGGAACTTTTCAAAGTTGGTAAGCTTTGCTTTGACGCCACTGCGTTGTTTTACTAATTTATCAAGATCCATATTGCACTTTAATTGAGAAATGGAAAGGCTTCAAATGTAATTAATCAGAAAAAAAAGAAATTAAAACTGTATATTTAAAGCAAACAACGTTCAACTAAGTAGCAAAACTCGAACAAATCTATTCAAAAGAATAGTCAGCTGACTAACAACCGTTAAGTTATTTAAAACCGGTTCGGTCGTTAACGAGCGCACAGCTGATTCGAGAACAATGAGATGCGTCACTTCACAAAAAAACTGGTCTGGCCGGCCGGCAGGTAAACGCATTGACCGATAACGGTACTAGCAAATAGTAATTTATCTAATAAAGCGCGCCAAAGCAATTGCGACTTATTTCAAGACTGCTCGAAATAGGTCGAATGAATGCACTAGAATGCTCTAGCACTAAATTTACTGTTACAATTAAATAGAGGCGAAGTAGGCCGTAGTAGGAGCAGGCAGTGATTTTGAACACACTTTTTCGTAAACTGGATAATGGTGAAAGGAAAATAATTGGAACGAACTCACAGAGGTCCTTAACCGATCCACAAGGTCGACTTCTTCGTACTGCAACGGTAATTTTGTTGATCGATGACGGTTGACATTCAAAACCAATTCAACGGTTCACTTGAAGACTGCTTATTCTTCTTACTCCTGGATGTTTCTCGGTAGAAGGACCATGTTCATGGCTCAGGGAGTTAAAATAAGAGGTGGACTGTAGACTTGAAGAATAATATAATAGGTACTAGGAATAAGCAACAGTACAGTGAGATGAGTTGATTGACGCGAGTGCCTTGGAAGCCGTCGGATCGTGTTGTGCTGGTGCGTCTCCCCGTGCTCCTCGCCTGCCCGCGGCCGCCGCTTCCCCCGCGCGTCGCCTCAGCCGTCGGCGTCGTCGTATGCTCACGCACTCGATGCGTGAACACTATTATTTCTTTAATAAGTTGTTTACTTGAGGATATTACAAGGGCATCATCAACATATATTATTAAGAATACTTTTATCTTATCAAAAGTACCAACATAAACACAAGTGTCAGCCTGAGACTGTACAAAGCCATAATTCTTTAGAAAATCAGTAAATCTTTTGTTCCAGCATCTAGATGCTTGTTTAAGACCATATAAAGACTTATTCAATTTCAATACAAAATCATTCTTAACAGATACACCTTTAGGAAATTCAATAAAAATATCTTCCTCAAGAAACCCATTGAGGAATGCAGTTTTAACATCAAACTGTTGAATTGCTAAATTATATTTAGCTGCAATAGAAAGAATAATTCTTATTGAATCATATCTAGTTGTTGGTGAAAATATTTCTTGATAATCAAGATCTTTTATCTGATTATAACCACGTGCACACAAACGAGCTTTATAACGAATAATTTCATTAATTTCATTCTTCTTGACAGTAAAGACCCATTTGGTAGTAAGGGTTCGTTGACCACATCTCTTCACCATAGTCCAAGTATTATTAACTTGCAATGCAGATAGTTCTTCTTTGATAGCTTCTGACCATTTATCTTTCTGAGGACTTCTTATTGCTTCTTCATATGATTGAGGTAGTGACAATTCTATAATATTGGCTTCAAAACGCCTATTATGTCTTGGTCTCAAGTTGATACTTCGTGATTCTATGTCACTCAATTCTTGAGATGGTTCATATGCTGGATCGTCACTATTGCAACTCAACAAGCTATCTTCATTCTCAGATGATGGAATTTCAGTTATGGTATCATCTACATTTTCTGGCTCAGGAACTTCTGTATCCTGGCTTACAGGTATATCATTATCAATTATACATATTTTTGCAATGTTCTTTCTAGTTTCTGGCACTTGCTGTTCATCAAAGATGACATTTCTTGATATTTTTATCTTCTTGTTACTTAAGTTGTACATTCTATAATTGGTATTATCATACCCAACTAAAATCATCTTCTCACTCTTCTTATCTAATTTCTTCCTCAACTGATCTGGAATGTGAACATAACCAAAACTTCCAAACACCTTCAAATGACCTATCTGAGGTTTTATACCATTCCATAATTCAAAAGGTGTCTTATTAGGGCACTGGCTTGAAGACGTCCTGTTTAATATATAAACTGCACAATTAACAGCTTCAGCCCATAAATCAAGGGATACATCTTTGGCATACAACATTGAACGTGCACTTTCTACTATAGTTCTTTGTTCCCTCTCAGCACGGCCGTTCTGTTCTGGGGTGTAGGGTGCTGTACGCTCATGCACTATCCCCTCTTTATCCAGATACTCCTGAAATATCTTGTTGACGTACTCTTTCCCATTGTCAGTATGTAACACTCTAACATTATGCATGTATTGATTTTTTATAATAGCATTGTATTTCTTGAAAACTTCCATGACTTCATTTTTATTCTTAATGAAATATACATGCCTGTAACTTGTGGCTGCATCTTTAAATAATACAAAATATTTCATACCTTGTATTGATACATGACTCATTGGTCCACATACATCACTATATACTAGATCTCCTGGCTGCAATTTTCCTCGTACAGATTTATGAAATGGCAGTCTACACTGTTTGCCGTATGCACATGCTTCACAAATAAAGTCACTTTGTTCATTGTCTTTGATTTTCAAGCCTTCAACAACACTATTAGAACACATATTTTTAATTTGCTTTAGATTAATATGTCCAAGTCTTTCATGCCACATTTTAAGGTCACTTTGGGTATTTTGAACCAGGTTACAAGTATTTGGAATCACTGTTTTTATATTTAACTCATACAAATTGTTTTCTGTAATTTTAGCAATCATGACTACTTCACTGTTTTTGTAAATTAAAGCACTTGTGTCCTTTTTAATGATAGTATAATTTTTTCTTATTATTGCCCCTTCTGAAAACAAGTTTCTTCGCAGGCTGGGAACATAGAGCACATCACACAATTCACTGTCCTCCCACTGTCCATTGACATGTCTCTGAATTAGAATTTTACCAATACCAGACACTTCTACTGATTGTTTATTTCCCAATGTCAATGTTTTCTGACTGCTCTCAAAAATTTCTATAAAGAATTCCTTTCTATAGGTCATATGTGCCGAGGCACCACTATCCAATATCCAAATATCTTCTGGGTTACTTGTGTAATTACTTTCTATATTAAATGCTAACATATCTGCGCCGTCTTGCTGAGGCTTTCTGTATTTGGATTTTCTTGGTGCACGACATTCCTTTGAAAAATGACCACGTTTCCCACAATTATAGCACTCAAACCTATGTTTGCTATTAGTTTTGTTTTGATTTGGACCACAACTACTGGGTTTGTTTTGATTTGAATGTTTTTTCCATCCTTTATTGGCAACAAGAAGAGCTGTCTCTTGTTGTTGTTCATCTTCACATGCCAAACTTGCTTCTTCATCTAACAATCGAGCAGTTAAGTTAATGATTGTTTGTTGTTCTGGATCCATTGACATCCAAGCTTGCCGCAGTGGTCGATACTTGGAAGGCAAAGTACCAAGTATTTTTGTAATGATGGCCATTTCACTGACTTTTTCACCATTTTCATTTAGCTGTTTTGCCAGAGATTCTACTTTTCATATGTGTTGAGCTACACTATCATTTGGAGACATTTTATATTGGTAAAATTTTTCATGGATTAACATCTTACATAGTTCACTCTTTTGTTCATATATTGATTCAAGTTTCAACATGATTTCTTTAGCAGTTTCACAATTTTCAATTAATGTGATTTGACTTAAATCCATTGAAGAAGTTATGATAAACATCGCCATGCCATCGTTTTTCAACCACTCCGTACTATTTCCTTCTGGTTTCGGTATAGAAATATCAATTCCTTTTGCTTTCAGAGCACACTTAACTTGAAATTTCCACTGTCGAAAATTATTTCCATCAAATTTCTCCAAATGCATTGACCGCGTGGGATCCATTTTGAGGTTATTATATCGCTCACAATGTAACTTTTTCTTTGTCTATATTTTTTCTTCACTTTTATTTCCAGAGTTCGCTGGGCCCATAACCTATTGGATTATGGGATTTATCCACAAAAACAATCGTTACTTTTATCAAATTATATTAGAAGAGAAAACGTATCGACAAGAATACAGAGTTACAATTTTTCTTACATGACACCAGTTGTCAGTTGTGAAGTGAATACCTATATTAGTACAAAAGTGACAGTGGCGCCAAGTTTAAATTTTCTAGTTTCTTATAATAACTATAATAAGTCTAATAATAAATGATAATTATGCAGCAATCTCAAAACAAAATACAATAATTTTCATTTGTGTGAAATTCTTACTTACAGGTTTTATGTGCTTTGTTATTTTTTGCGAATTGTGACTATCAAAGTGTTGTTGGAGAAGCAAATCATGTATCTCTCTTAAGAAGCAATTAGTGTATACATACAAGAAGTGACTGCAGCACTAAATCATCCATTTATATACAGTTTTGAACGAATATAATATATAGTTTCCAACAACAAGACAAGAAAGGAATATTATAAAGCAAAGGTAATGTTAAAAATATTACTGGTTATTAAAAAAAAATATTAAAAGTCATACAACAACTTATGTACTTTCTTACTTTTTTTCAGTTTTTACTGTAAATACGAAATCCCTGGGATAATAGGATGTGTAGATGGCAGCCACTTTAAAATATTTACTCCAATCAAAGAGGAAGAACACATGGTGTGCGCTAAGAGTAAATCATAATATTACTAATATATTTAATAGCATATTTTGTACCTAAATGTAATCTTTTAACGATGTCTTTGAAGAGGAGAATATTAGGCTATACCAGCCAAAGAAAGATGCTTGTGATTTCTGTTCCTCCTTTAAGGCAGGTAATATAGAAGAAAAACCCTACCAACAGCATATCGAAGCAAAAAAAGTAGCGCGTGAAGAAAAGAAAAGAGATAAAGAGAAGGCAAAACCACGCTATTACTGCTGACTTGCAGGCGGTGAAGCTATGCCCATCTTTGAATGCTAGTGCCAGGGGGGTAGAGACTTTAAGCGGGATTGTCCGAAAGGGTTACCGCTACCCCGGAACATAAAGGGCTACGGAAGGAACATGGATGGGTTTTAGTCAGTAAGAGTCTGACACTCCCTTCCGCTCCACCCAGAGCGGGAGCAGTCATTGGATGATTTCCCAGCCTTAAAAAAAAAAAAAGGGGGGTAGACTTAGTCCAAAGGCAAAGTTGCGAAGAACGATACGCCATCTCCCAACGTTGGATTAAAACTTTTATGACATTGTCGGCAAAGCAGTATATTGATTTCTAATTTAACAAACTAGATGGCAGTTGAAACTAGCTATTATTTTATACGTTCCATTCTAAGCATCACAAAATTTTGAATTTGCTTGTATTTTATTGCATAAAGTTATTTCTGGGTTCGAAACATCTTATTTCGATATATTTTTGTACATAGATATTCTTGACCAAATTCCTGATTTTATTTCGGCTAAAAAAGAAGAATGAAAAAATAAGAAAATCAGTTTGACACTGCGCAGTCTTGCAGCGGTTATTTTCTTATTCGTATGCTTTCGAGTTCTCGGACACTTTTCGTTGTAAAATTTGCATTTCCCCGGTTTTGTTATTGTTATCTATTAATTCAGCGCTATTAAGTTTTCTGTTATTTTCGTTCTTTTTGTTTTTTTGTTGCTTATTACTGTTTCCATTTTCACATCGAGATGTCTTCGGACACGAAAAATGTACGTAAAAAGTCCTGCATTTTCGGATGTGATAGACTTGGTAAGTGTTTCTAAAACCTTTCTAAACCTTGGCATTGCTTCATTTAGTTGCTAGCATAGACATGTCTCAAACAAAAACCTTCTTTTTTAGATGTCCATGTACATCGTTTCCCTCATCCAATAAATAACTACAAGTGGTATGCGAGTTGGGTTGCGTTTTGAGTGATAAATTGCAAGATATCGATCTCATGACGGTTTATAACAACACTTATCATAAACACTTATCATGACTTAATTTTGTAAATTACCTAACTGTGTACCTATTACCTTTTACCTTTTTACCTAATTACCATTTTATGTGTTTGAACCATGTACTGTTACCTTAATTGGTTTCCTGACCACCGGCGCGCCTTTGCAAAGGCAAAATTCGGATCGAATCCTTTCGTTTCGGATGTGCTTTTGCAATTATAGATTGATTACGAACCTTCTTATCAAATGATTAACCCCAAGCAAGTCTCACCTCTACAACTGCACGTTAGTGATGAAGGAGTTGAAGTTTCACTGGAACACCTTTTCCTGAAGTACGCAGCGACGCAGTACAGAGTAGGCTTTGAAAATGGATTCTGCTACCTGAAATGGTTTGCAGAAATTGGAATGCCTTCATGGAAAGCAGACATATTCTTGGACGGTTTACGTTGATCCAAGATGTTGTAGCGGTGTTACTAAGAGAGACGAGAGATCTACGTGTTATGGTCTCAATTTACAGACCGACGAACAGATATGGAATTGTCCACATATCTATGAAATTGTAAAGAAACCGTTATACCTAATGATTGAGGTTAGTAGAACCTTTATGAAGAAGAGGTATCTTATTGGAGGAGACGAAAGTGAGAAGACTCCTGAGTATCCTAATACCAATAAGATTATTAGTAATTCGAGGGCTAATGTACAACTATCAAGAAACATCTTGGCTTCGTGTGGTCTTAATCACGAGGAAATTACCAGACAGTTAGTAAAGAAGAAGTTTGAAGATCCGAAGTCTGAAGAAGCCATCAGTATGATGCGCGCCCTAGCAGAGGTTACGTCAGAGAACCTACTCAAATCCAAACCAGTAGTGTATGTTAGATTTAACTTGAACACGAACGAGCAGTCTCGCTTAATAGAACTCTATCCGGAAGTCGTAGTCGAATTCTCGAAGACAAGTGTCCATCACAACCATGCGATGGCGGCCAGTATGAGGCATATCAAATTAGAAATTATGTATCGCAACGTCCAATACTCAAATCAGCATAGTGTGCCGAAGACATACGATGTTTCTGTTAAAGAAGTGGGAGGTAGTCTTAGAACGGCTGTAGCGAGAGGATGGTATAACACACACCAATGTGTCCCGGTGTTGGATATAAGAGACAATAGCAGGAGATCATCTGAGTGGGAGACAATAAAGAAAAGAGCGGAAACTAATGATTTGGTTTTGAGAGGAATACTTTCGGATTCCGTCGCAAAAGGATTTTTTTTCTGTCGTTACTGAATGAATGAATGAAACCACCGTTGCGTTTGGATGCTAGTTTATTACTGGTTCGCGACGTATCGTTATGGTGCAGGCACGCACACACACATGCATATTTATAGATACACAGAGACAGACACATCACTCCTCCAGCGCTATTTTCAAAATTACGATATAATATAATTACTTATATGGCTACAAACAACAAATCATCTTGCTTGGCTGGTCGCACACCACACCTCTCACCATCATTTGGTATTTTCCAAAATAGTCAATATTTACCTACGTGTTTATTCACATAAAAATCAAGACAAATTCAGATGCGTGGTGAGCGATACCAGATACGTGCCATTGCAAGGCAGGTGAGAATGTGCAATGTGGAAAAAAAATCAATAATAATCTAGTCCATGACCTCCACTGCACATTCATCTGCCTGGCACATAGTCGCCACTAGTGATCGGCGTTGAATCAACCGCTGATCTCCTGTCAACGTATTAATATTACAATTAATATTATATTGACTGTTTATGAATCAACTAGTTGAATTCGTCAACGACGTATAGTTCGTTTAATAATCAGATAAACTTGGTACCAACCAAGCTGCGACGTTCAACGAGTCTCTACATCTACACAGTGTGTAGTTTCAACGTCGCAGTGTTAAATAAAAACCGTTCAATGAATGAATGGTTTACGTTGCAAGTTAATGGTCAAAGATGTCATGTACAGCATACAGGTCTTATTGTTCTCTGTACGGTGTGTGACCAAAGCACAATTAACGTGAGTACTATCAATAGTTTAATTGAAGATACCAAAGCTGATTACCTGCAAAAAGGAAAAGAATAGCGAAATAAAAATTTTGAAATTAATAAAAAACGATTATACCAATATACGATGTCCCTCATCTATTAAAAGGTATTCGTAATAATTTGCTCAATAAAGATTTAAAATACGTTGACATAAATGGAGATAAGAAGGAAAAAACATTAAAATGGAATTATTTTCGAATGCTATATGAAGCAGATAAAAGTTACGGAGAATTACGATATCTTCAAAAAATCACAGAAGAGCATATAAACCCGGAAAAATTGAAAAAAATGAGAGTAAAACTGCAGTTCAGAATTTTAGCCCCAGTGTTGCAGTAGCAGCGGAACGTATCACAGCCAGGAGTGATCTACCTGAAGAGTGCCGTCAAATCGTCCCGTTTGTTTTGATGATTGACAACTTATTAGACAGCTTGAATTCCAGCTCATTCCATGTGCCCAATGGCAAAGTTTATAAGAAAAAATTAACCCCGTCATAAGTTGTGGTATGATGCCAAAAAGTTTTTAGAGAGTATTAGATATATTATTGTATCTAAAGAAAAAGACAGAAACAAAGTAAGGATTATTGAACGATGTGTGCCATCTGTTAAACATTTCATAAAAACAACAGAGGGAATGTTACAACTTTGTAAAATATTACATGAAAAGTAATTGTTTGACAGCATTCTGACAAGAAATTTACATCAGGACCCTGTTGAAAACTTTTTTGGTAATATTAGAAGTTTAGGCGCTTGAAATGTATCACCTAATTCAATTTCATTTGAGAGTTCCTATAAAGCCCTTTTACTCAACAATTTCAACTCACCACATGCCTATAATTCAAATTGTGAAGATGTTAATGAACGCACGAACGTGTAATAAAATCCCAACAAGTTCGTATTGATTTCGGACGTCGGACTTGCATGTACGAATACGTACGACTAACTCGCGCGCAACTAACTCGTGCGTGTTCGTACGTTTCTGCACGAATGGAATTCGTACGAAAACGTATCCAAAGTGAGCGCGGCCTTAGTGTATATGACATTGAAAATCGCTTAAATATATTGCGTTCATCTTAAGCTAGTGAAACAAAATATACCTTTTTGTGAAGCACGGGTTCCGTCAGAAGACATGTGCTCTAGAGTACGCTTCGTCGAAAACGGAGTGCAAAGGCTCTCACATAATTAGGTTCGTGAACTTACATTTATCTAATATAGACCGAGGCAATGGATGTCAATGTGTAGGAACCTAGAATAAATTGAGTCATATAATATCAAAGCCGGCAATCTCCAGTTTTGGTAAAAAAAAGTTATGAATGTAAATATTTTCCTCCTGTGGCAACACTACAGCTAACAGCTGATTTGAATTCGTCTTTAAAATTTAAATTTAAATTATTAGATTTCATTCTTATTAAGGCCTCTTTCCAATTAATTTACTAATATAAAGTGAAATATAAGTGTTTTCAGTGTCAAATTACTGTATTGTTTTGTAATTTTTGTAAAAAGGTTCATTGTGATTAGTTGACAGTTACCGGTTCAAGCGACTAAGTATTACATTTTCATCCCGTTATCAGGTACCTTTTTAAACTTGGTAGCAGATTGTTTACATTCTAATATTATTGTGTTTTTTGCCTACAATTCATTATATTACTTTTTTTACGGCAATAAGTTAATGTCAATGACCTTACAAAAAAGTAAACATAACCTTAATTCGATTGTGACAGAACTTCTTATTTCTTCTAAATTTCATTTTCCGTTTTACTAATCAGCTGTTACTCAATCCACTACTCTTCTACAATCACTTCTCTTTTCTCTTTAATCATGATTATGACCCGAAGCGCGCGGGCTCGCCTGGAAGAGTCCAAACTCAATCAGGCTTTGAGCGAGTTAAAGGCGTCTAAGGAGCTCTGTGACCAACTGATTAAGGAAAAAGATGACAATGAAATTGTATTCCTTGGTGTCCTTGAACGAAATAGCCAGTTAAAAGCAGAAATGGCTCAGTTATACATTTGTAGTGACCTACCAACAGTGCTATCATTCACAAGCATACGAGAGCATCATACGTCCGGCCGCCGCCACAGCGCGCAGCGCACTAAGCGACCACCAGGGCGCGCGCGCACACCGCGCGCCACATCTCCGGACGAATGCGACACCTCTGCGGCCCGCGCCTGCACTGGCGACCATATCGACCGGCGACGACATCCCAGCGTCGAAGACCATCGGGCACTGAGTGTTGGAAGCCGTGCCAGGGGTAGGACAATTCCATACATTGACAGATTTGGGGTAATGTTTTAAAAATGCGACATCTGCTATCTCCATCCTAAAACAATTAGTTACTTTATGTCACCGCAGATGGCGCCACCACCGATACAAATGTAATATGTGACAAAAAATAAATTAATTAAAAATAAATTTCACTACCTAATCATTTTATTTAACACGTATTATAATTATTTGCAAATATTTGTGGAGATTACAAGCCGCGTAATAATTACGATAGCAACACAGAGAATTATTGAGTTGTTATTGATTGTCAAATTATTAGATCACAAATTCACAACATTTTTTTATGTTTTAAGTCGTGGACGTTGTTGTGTGTGTCATGTTTGTGCTTTTCTGCATAAAAATTAATCCGCCGGTCCTCGAATCCTCCTCCGTAGTGAACCTGAACCTGACAACCAGCCCATGGGATACGCTCACGCATTGGACCCCGAGACGCATCGAGAATGGGAAGAAGCTGCTTACGATGATAATGACGACGAGTTACCTAAATGGGATGCCCTGCACAAGTTCCTACTGTCCAAGTTCCGCACGATCGAGCTTATCACGCCTGCAAATAGAGAGAAGCCTACTCCTAAGGGAAAAGAATACGCAGTTCACGTGTCCACACCGAATACTACCTCTTCAAAACCAAGAAGCTGCGCTATGTGCGAAAAGGACCACACATTATGTCATTGTGAGGAATTCATAAAACTTAATCCAGCTGAGAGGTGCGAGTACCAGAAAAAACACAACCTATGCTATAATTGTCTGGCCCCAGGACATTCCGCTTATAGATGTCGCCTGAAGATGTGCTGCCGAAAATGTCACAAACGTTATCACACGCTCACGCATCAATCCACACCATATCAACCAGACAATAAGAAACAACAAAACAATGAAGTTGAAACTAATCAAGATTCTGCAAAATCAGCGGAAACCAATGTTACACTTTCATCGCATCTCGCTGCAAATTTGTCCACTGCATTACTGGCCACAGCTCTTGTACCAGTAAGAAATCATGACTCGGTACAAGAGACAGTGCTATGGCTTTGATTGACCACGGCTCTCAAGCAACGTTCATGAGTGAAAGAGCGGCCCAGATGTAACGATTGAACATCAGCCACACCTTTTGTATATTAACACACAAATTAATTTGAATTAAAATTTACAAATAAAGCAAGTAATTTTGTAAAAGAAAAGGATGTTTCCTTTATGTATCCGCTGTGTAACTTTTGAAATTACAATAGTGCCTATACTTAAGCTTCCTTACTAATTTGCTTCTTTTTAATTTGATAAAGTTTTACTATGATAACAAAATCATAGTAAAACTTTATCAATAAACAAGCAAATTAGTAAGGAAGCTTAAGTATAGGCACTATAGCATAGGTAGTACCTATAGCTAGCTAGCTATAGCTACCTGTAGCTAGCTATAGCTACCTGTAGCTAGCTATAGCTATACATGACAAGTTTGTGGATGGTGATAATAGATGGCGCCGATCAATTGACATTAGCATTAGCTGCAAGAGGGCTCTCTATACCCGATATATTACTTTCCTCTATGAGCCGTGCCATCAGTATTTACCCGCCGCGCCGCGCCGCGCGCGCGTTTCATACGTCATCCTCAGTAAACTCCAAACCTGATCGCTGATTGGGCTTTCCACCTCCTGGTTATCTACAGTTCCACCACCACATTGTATGTCAGTTTTAGATAATATAAGGCGATGTCTTGCAGAAATAAATTCATTCTATTCTGATTCGTACCTGACACATTAGTCTTTTATTCATTTACCAACGACCTCTAAACATTCAACACACTGATGCCATTGCAGACCGGGACAGGCTCCAAGTTGTTGTGGACGGGTTCAGCCAGTGTAGCAATAATAATAATAATATCCTTGGACATTTCACACAGCGCCATATAGTCCCAAGCTAAGCAACCTAATGCTTGTGTTATGGTAACGAGATGGCTGATAAACTACTTATATACAGTTTTTTTTGTAAATACATACATATTATAGATAGAAAAACACCCAGACCCGTAACAAATACTTGCAGGTCGTACAAATATTTGTTCCGTGCGGGAATCGAACCCGCGACATGCTGCGCAGCAGTCAATCGCCCAACCACTGCGCCAACCGTGTCGTCAACAAGTAAAGTATGAACAAGCTCTTAGTCATAAACATTTACTACAACAGCAGCTACATGAGGCTCAAAGTCAGATTGAACAACTAGAGACTACTAACCTTAACATCACTGCCTCGTTGAATCAAAGTCTATTCAATGAATTGGTGCCAATAGCCCCGTCAATGGTTTCTGCAATTAACCCCTCTTATACAATAGATTTAACAGGACATAATGCATCAAAATTAAGTAATTCAAATAGGGTAGTTACTAGTAAAAATAAACTTAAGAAATACATAAAAATTAACAAATACATAGTTAAGACCAAGAAAATGGTCAAAAAACAAAAGTTTTTCATCAAAAATGTTAAACTTAATAGAGAAAGGTTCAATTTATTGAAACAATTAGACATATATTCACTAAAATTAGAAAACAGTACTAGGAAATATCAAATTGACACAGAAGACTTGCAGTGTGAACTTGACCAACTACAGGCGAAACTTACCTCTGTGACCATCAAATATACTGCGTCAGAAAATCAAATGAGGGAGTATGTATTGGCGATGAATGAGCTTGTGAGCTCACAAAACAACAAATGTGAACTTTGTCAACCTCCATCTGTTGAACCCACACAGGATCATTCATTGACAATATGTGATACCACAATACTGCAGTCTAGTGACAGTTTGCTATTGTTGATTACTGAATGTGTCCCTAAAAAGACTGTTAATACGGAAATTGTACTATTTTGTGATGAAATAGGAAAGGATTTAGGCCACTTGTTGACAAACACATATCCGGATCACTCAGTAATGAACTATTGTATGCCTGGTTGTTCTTTATTTAACATAATGAAAAAAGTGATAAATTACAATTTTAACCAGGATACTATATTGTTAATATTTGTTGGTAACAGGGGTAATGTGAACAAAACCGAATTGCTTCATTATTATAGAACACTGTCTAACCTTAGTTTAAGAAAAATTGTCATGTTCACATACCCTTACAGCCAAAGTTTGCCACAGGAAGAAAACAACTTTAGATTTAAAATTAATATGACTTTACATAATTTGACATGTAATAATGATTCATTTCATTTAATTGACACTAACAATTATGTTAGTAATCATTTTTATTTGACAAAAGATAGATTTTTAATGGATAAATACTATCTTTCTATGTATTGTAAAAGACAGATAGCTGTGTCGCTATCATATTACTTTTCTATTACAGCCAAGAATTTGGCTAAACAAATTGCTTCTATTGAGCAATGCAATGACATATTAAATAATTCAGCCAATAATTTGGCATCAAATGTTGACATTTACAGTCATTTAAATTAGAAATTGAGACAATAGAGGCAACCTCTTGCAATATTGTACTGAATTGTGAATCTAAATTAAAAGAAAGTTCTTCAACACTAAATAGTATCAACCTGGTGCATCAAAATATTCAAGGATTTATGAACAAAGATTTAGAAGTAGACTTATTTTTGAATTTTAACAGTATTGATATTCTTTGTATAACAGAACATTGGCTAAAAAGCCACCAGTTCTTATTCAATTTTAATAATCACCAGGTTGGTAGTTCGTTCAGCAGAGTGAATGCTATACATGGTGGCTCATTAATCTTAGTAAGTAACCAGCTTGAATTTAAAGACCGTAAGGATATTGTGAGCCTATCTGTTGAGCGGACAGTTGAAATAGCCTGTATAGAATTGGAGCAATTTATTATATTAAGCGTTTACAGACCCCCCCCTTCAGGATTGTATGACTGCTTTGAAAAGATAATAGATGAAGTGTTACACAAGATTTGTAATTCAAACAAATCCATTGTTGCTTGCGGTGATTTTAATGTTAATTTATTACAAAATTCAGGTCCTTGCAGTAAAATAATAAGTCTGTTTCAGTCCTACAATCTTGTAAACCTATTTTTGGAGCCCACCAGAATAACACCTACTAGTGCCACATGCCTTGATAATATTTACACTGATGTTATACCGAGCCACAAAGAAATTATAAATTTACTAGATTCTGATCATTGCGAGCAAAAAATTACTATCGGGAACATTAACAGCAAAGTGGCTAAGAAGTATATCACGGTTAACCCCAAAACTGCAAGTCGTTTGGAAGCTTTTAAAGTTAAACTCAATAGTAAATTACCGGTGGAGTCTAGTCATGCTGAGCGTACTCATCAATATGATGACTTTTTTAATATGTACTGTAAAGAATTTAATTCCACCTTTATTCCCAAGACTATCTCGGTGAATAGTAGCGCATCTTTTAGTGACTGGGCTACCACTGGTATTCATAGAAGTAGAACACGCCTTTATGAGTTATACAATGAAAGGACTTTTGTAAATACTGCTGAATTTAATTTATATGTTAGAAATTACTCAAAATTATTTAAAAAAGTTTGTTGCGTAGCCAAGTCGCGTTATCTTAGTGCGAAGATTAAAAACAGTAGTAATGTAATTAAAACGACTTGGAACATTATTAATAGTGAAACGGGAAAGTCTAGTAACCGAAATTCTGACTACAGCTTGTCTGTTAATGGCAACATAATTAAATCAGACTTACAAGTCGCCGCGGCCTTTGAAAAGTTCTTTTCGGATATTCCCGTTTCAACTACTAAATCCTTAAACTCATCACCTTCTGTTGCCGAGTCCATACTTAAGGAACATGTTAATATTTGCGATACGGAATTTCATTTTGAGCATATTACTTGTAGAGACATAATTAAAACCTTTCACACTTTAAATGTAAAAAAGACTGCAGATTTGTGGGGTAATTCTGTAGAAGTTGCTAAATCTGTTATTGACATTGTAGCACCTAATTTAGCTCTCATCTTTAATAATTGTATCGACTGTGGGGAGTTTCCTGACCTATTGAAAATAGTAAAGTAATACCTTTGTTTAAATCAGGTAGTACAGTCAACAGCAAAAGTAGATGATCAAAATCAGAAACTCAATACCTAGTGAACGGAGTTCGCGTCAGAACTGTGTGGCGTCGGAGTGATTCAAAAGTACAGGGTGGCGCAATAGAACGTGCATATTGCATCATCTTTTTTTGCGGGGTAGAAGGGGCGTGGGCGGGGGGAGACCGATATCGTTGGGTAGCGCAGTTCATGAAGTTTTAGTCACTATGAGTCACTTCGACGGGAAGCGTCGCGCTTTTTGCGTGCGCGCATTTTACGAAAACTCTCGTTCGTACGTAGTTGTCAGGCGACTATTTTGTTCTGAGTATGGTGTACGGCAAATTAGGGAGGCTCCGAGTGCTAATTTAATTAAAATCTGGATAAAGCGTTTTGAAGAGACTGGATCGACGTTTAAACCACACGCAAAAGGTCGTCCACGCACATCTAGGACCGAAGACAATATTGAGAGTGTTAAGCAGTCGGTACGAGAAGATCCACAAATGTCTACTCGCAAGAGATCGTCTGTCCTAAACATATCGCGACGAAGTTTGCAACGAATTTTAAACTTGGATCTTAAACTGCATCCATACAAGCTGCAATTAACTCAAGAATTGAAAGACTCTGACTTCATAGCACGGCTCACATTTGCTAATGAAATGCTCAATCGGTTTTCAAATTTTGAAAACATCCTTTTCTCTGATGAGGCACATTTTCATATGAATGGGTTCGTAAACCGCCAAAATTGTCGTTATTGGAATAGTGAAAATCCCAGACTCAAACATCAAAAACCGTTACATAGCCCTAAAGTGACAGTTTGGGCCGCAATCTCTGCCAAAGGAATAATTGGTCCTTATTTTTTTGAAAACGCACGGGGGCAAAACATCACTGTTAATACCGAACGCTATGTTGCGATGTTGGAAGGTTTTTTGGCCCTAGAACTTCAAAATTCAAGAATAATGAACTCTAGGACTTGGTTCCAACAAGACGGAGCTACCAGTCACACATCAAATGACTCCATGGCGGTTGTGAAGCAGATGTTCCCTGGCAAACTGATTTCGAAAAGAGGTGATATCCCATGGCCTCCGCGCAGTCCAGATTTGACGCCTCCTGACTTTTTTTTGTGGGGATACCTCAAAAACAAAGTCTACACCAATACTCCGAGAAACATCAGTCAGCTCAAGGAGAATATTCGTGGTGAAATGGCAGCAATCACACCAGCACTACTTAAGAAAGTTTTCGGTAATTTCCGTTTGCGGTTAGAGGAGTGCCAACGTAGAGAGGGTCATCATTTAGATGATGTTATTTTTAAAAAATAAACTTCAGTTATCACTTAGTAATTGCTTAGTTTTATTTTAACTATACCTTTTGTATTTATTTTTTAATAATTATTTTTAAAATGCACGTTCTATTGCGCCACCCTGTATATGATTGTAAATTATACCAAACATTTAGTACTGGTACAGCTGTCATATATTCGTGATCAGTTATAACTCCAAAAGTTATAAACACAATTCGCATCAGAACTAAGACGTAAAAAAAAAATTTCAAAACTAGTGAACAGTCCACGATTGTTACTTGGAAAGCAATAAAGATATTGAGTATTGAGTACAGTTGAAATCAAAATTAAATGATGAAACTGAGGCCACGTAATCATGAAGCAAATAATTCTTATTTTTAATTATCCCAGTAATTTTGTTTGTTACGTTTTACGGAAAAGCTGAATTTCATAAAGATTTGCATATTAAATAATATACGCCAAATTTCATCCAATTGAACCCCGAAAAAAGCATATGTTTATTAAAAATCATATAATTTAAAAACTTTACTATATTAATTGTTTTTTTTTGTAACTTCTGTCAAATGTTCATAAGTAGCTGATGTGATACAAAACGATAATTCAATAAATATTATTATCTTTGTATGTTCGCGAATTTATGTCAATGTTCAAAAGTAGCTATACAGTAGCGGCTACAGTATATTAAAAACGGAAGGTAGATTGATATTTTTATCTCTAGTCTAGTCTATTGACACTGCTTGCAATGTTCTAAAGTAGCTGATGCGATACAAAATCATGAACTGAACTTTTAGGACATATTTGCAATGCATGGGAAGATAAATGCGACGCCTTGGGGATTGTTTGTGATTTGTCTAAGGCCTTCGATTGCGTTCTTCATGAAACATTAATCAGGAAACTCCGCCATTACGGGATCCGAAGCACCGCTCTGGATCTTCTTACTTCGTACTTGAGTAATAGAATTCAGAGCGTTGACGTTAATGGAAAAAGATCTCCCGGATCTATAGTAACAATGGGAGTCCCACAGGGCTCGATTCTTGGCCCTTTTTTGTTTCTTATTTATATTAACGATTTGCCTTACCTCATAAAAAATAGTCATGATATAGTGTTATTTGCAGATGACACTTCACTTTTGTTTAAACTTAAACGTCAGCAGCCGGCTACTGACGATGTAAATAGTGCGATCGCAACGGTAGTTCATTGGTTTAATGTTAATAACTTACTTCTTAATGAAAAAAAAACCAAATGTATTAAGTTTACGCTACCCCACGTTAGACAGGTGGAAACCAAAGTGTTGGTAAAGGGCGAAGAATTGAATCCTGAAGATACCACAGTATTCTTGGGCTTAACTTTGGATGCTAAGCTTCAGTGGGGGCCACGTATAGATAAATTGTCAAAAAAACTAAGCTCCGCAGCATACGCTGTTAGAAAAATTCGTACTTTAACTGACACAGAGACAGCCCGCTTAGTGTACTTTAGCTATTTTCATAGTGTAATGTCGTACGGTATTCTGTTGTGGGGAAATGCCGCCGATATTCAGACTATCTTTGTTTTGCAGAAAAGAGCTGTTCGAGCAATTTATAAATTAAGTCCGAGACACTCTGAGAGAAAAATTTAAAGAAATAAATGTAATGACTGTACCTTCACAGTTTATTTTTGAAAATCTTTTGTATGCCCATAAAAATATAAAATTGTTTAAAAAATATAGTGATATTCATGATAAGATTTATTCGTTTCCTATGTTTTCGGTTACGTATTCCATACCATTCTGATAATTATATAAACCTTTGTAGGAAATTTCATTTACAGCCACTCATTAATCGTCGTCGACTAGCAGATTGCGTGTTTCTTATGAAAATTTTATCTAACGAAATCGATTGTCCTGATCTCCTGCATAAACTTTATTTGAATGTACCTCAGAGATCAGTTAGATTTAATCCGCCTTTGTCCATTCCCTTTTCTCATTCCAATTATAGGCAAAACTCATATATGGTGAGAGCGAGCAAGGACTTTAATACTATTTGTAAAGAGTTTTCATTCGACCCATTTATTACCAAATCCTACTCTGTACGCAGTCAGTTGAATGCGAGCTTTTTCAAAGGGCCATAATCTTTTATTTACCGAAGTTAAACTTATTTTTATATTTCACGTGCTTGTTAGATCCTAAGTTCTCTACTACTTATCCTATTTTTATCCGTGGGAACCTGTTATTGGCTCTCTGTTGCATGTTACTTCTGTTATCCAGTTGTTATAGCTGTTGGTTCTCCTATAGTAAATAAATAAATAAATAAGAATACTAGGAACAAACACAAATTTGTTGTACCCACTACAAGGCTCAAAAAAATAGGAGGCTCGTTCAGATGTCAATGTATACGCTTTTATAATAAACTTCCAAGCCACGTTCAAGATCTAAGCCTTAATAAATTCAAATCGTTCGTTAAACGCAAGTTGTGCCAGAATGCTTATTATACTGTCAAAGACTTTATTGAAGACAAAAGGGCTTGGGATTGAGCTGCTCCAATTGTTTACATTATTGAATATTCTTTTTTTTTTATATCCTGAACTAATTGATTAGCATCTGAGATTACTCCTGGAGCTGCTGAAGATTCACAAAAACTTTTTGCATTATATAACTTCAATCTCTTAGCATTGTATAATTGCATAGCACGTTTGTGAGTACTATGTACCTACTATAAAGCTACCATTTACTGAGTACGTCTTACATTGACTTGAATGTGCCCTGGCGGCTGAGAACATGTCATGCTCCGGTCATGTGGCGGTATTTTGGACCATTTAGCTCCCATCAAAATGGTTGAGCTGAATGGTGCTAATCCATGCGTCATGTTCATGAACGGGCACCGTCAGTAGGGGCTGGTCACCTCTTAGCTGCCACGGCTGTTTTAATATCTAAATTAATTTTGAATTGTTTTTTAAAATCTTGTAAGTATGGACGCTTTTATTAGGTTCTGCATCGTTCTCACGTGTATATTTCAAACATGAGTGATGTAACCCAGTTTTTGTAAACATATTTTGATTTAAAAGAGTGTCCATGGAGTTTCTTGCCCGTTCTTCTTCATAGGTACCTACTGCTTTGGAATGGGCAACTAGCTTCATCTTTCTGACTGACCGACCCCTTGACAATTCAAAAGTGCCTGTAATTGGTTTATTTGAAATAAATGCTTTGAGTTTTTTTATGTTTTGACTGAATTTATAATAAAAATCAATAATATTTTGAAATTAAAATGTAGGTACGTTAAGTTCAAAAAATGAAAATTGGATTACAATAAAATTTAAATATTGCTAATAATGTTATTAAGAGAGTTGTCGTTGTTTGTTGAGTTGAGTTGTTGTTGATGATTGCGTTAAGGTAGCCCGCGAAATTCAAATTTTCTTGCGTTTTTTGGAATTTGTATGTCAGTGTCAGGTTGTATGTTGGTCAAAATATGATTCGCGACAATAAGACATATGTATTTACGTAATTATAACCGAATCATCAATACATCTCTCTAAATTAGATTTGCCCCGGATTAGTTTGATTTCAAAAATCAGACAAATTCGGGGCAAACTTGCCCATAACCAGCTTGCACTCAATCTAAGCACTTAATGAAAATAGTTAAAATGTAAGCGTTGATATAGTTATGTAAATTTGTTTTTCTTTTCTTTTTGCAGATTATTCATCCAAGCAACTTCCTGAGCGGCCAACATGTGGACATAATACAAAAGCTTTCAAATATGGAACTATATCTATTGCCGACATAAAACATTTCCATGACGCTTTTTTCAAAAACAAAGAAAAACCTAAACAAGTTTCATTTATTTTAAAATATTGCAAACCCAAAAATATTTAAAGACGACGAGGAGATAAGGCCCCGAAAACAAAACCTTCTGCATACTAAATACAAAATGTACTTTATAAGTCAAAGATCTGTCGTTCCGATTTGCCAACAAGCATTTTTTAAAAATTTGCATCTAACAAAACATAGGGTCCAAACAATCATGAAACATTTTTTCAAAACTGTCACTTTGTTAACTGAAAATCGCGGTGGTAACCATAAACAGCATAAATTTGCAGAAAAACTGAATGCCGTAAAAACATTCATCATTTCTTTTAACTGCGATGAAGCACATTATTGTCGAGGAAAGACAAAACGATTTTACTTGCCGGCAGAATTGAGCATTAACAAAATGTCGTCGGCTGTAATGTAACTTGGCGTAAGGGACATTTTGCTCAAAATGAGTTTTGAATGCAGTCCGATACAGATTTTTGCGCTCTTTCGAATGGTATATATAACATCGCTGTAGCTTGAAAAAAAAATGACAAAAGTAAAAATGCGATTGACGTATGTATTGGTAATAACTTATCACATTGGCGTAAAATACACACTTTGTATTAACTGTCCCTTACGTCAAAAAATATATATTTCTATAATATAAATCTAAATATATTTAATGTTTGTTAAACACATGGAAGAAAAAACAGCTTGTAAAGCTAGATTTCATTTTCATCAACAATTGCATATACCGGGTAACAAGGTTTTAATACCCAGTTTTGATTTACAAAAAGTTCTTAACACCCCATATGGGGAAAGTATGCTTTTGTATTATAGTCGTAAGTACGCAGTGTATTGTTTTACGGTTTACGAAAGTTGGACTCAAAAGGGATATTGCTTCGTATGGGGTGAAAGTGATGGCAAACGTGGGGGTAATGAGATAGGCACTTGTCTCTATAAATATTTACAGGAGGTCGATAAAAGAGGGTATTGCAAGTTACGAGTATTATTATACTGTGATTCCTGCACTGGCCAAAACAAAACAAAACCATTCTTGCAATGTTTCGCAATTTTAAAAACATCCGTAAATTTGGAAACCATAGAAATTAATTACCTTTTACCTGGTCATACATATATGCCAGTAGACTCAAAGCATGCCACTATTGAGAAAGCTGTGCAGAAGATAATTGTATGGGCCCCTTCACAATGGCCATCTTTCATAGTGAGTTCCAGGAAAAGGCCTGGCCTGGCGTGACCTTATAATGTACATGTAATGGATCACAGTGAATTCCTAAATTTTGAAGCAGTCACAGCTGAGACTTTTACCAAACCTACTCTTAAAGATAAAAACTTAAGACTAAGAGATTTAAGAATTGTCACTTTTAAAAAGAAGAACATTGAGAAAATGGATGTCAAATATAGTATGATTGAAACTGCTAATGCGACTGAGATTTTATTTGATTCAAAAAATACATTAATTGTTAAGGGAAAAGGGAAAGGAATAAAAAGAGTGTAGGTAAAGAAAATGTAAGTAATATAGAAAGCAAGCCTAGTGGAATCAATATTGTTTCAATTAATCAACTTTATCAACACAGACTTCCAGTATCTTTGAAAAAGTATAATGATCTGAAAAAGATGTGTGTTGATGGAACTATTCCAAAATGTAATCAGCATGAATATTTAAAACTTCCATATTCTAAAGCAACTGAAGACAAGTTATTACAAAGTGACAATGATGAAAGCACTCATGATGAAGAAGAATAGATTCTAATTATTTCGTTTAGTTTATTTGAGTAATGTCAATAGTTATTGAAAAATTATGGTTAAGCTGAGACAACATTTTTTTTAAAGCAAATAAAAAGTAAATTTAAATAATTAATAATAAAAACAGGTTAAATAATCATAATAATTTTGTTAAAAATAAAATTATGGAAGTGTTTATGTTTGTATTGATTCAAAGAGTTAATTTTGAGTTTAAAAATATTATAATATTAATAAAAACACTTTGGTATTTTTATATTTTACTTCATTACACTTTGTTTCTCTATATATTATTTACTAAATTACCTGATAAAACACTTACAGTGTTAATAGTCTTACGTCATTTAAAACTCGTGTGCAAATTTTTTTATTTTATTTTATGCCCTTTTTTTTCTTTTTTTGGACATTGTATCTTTGTAACTAATGCCTTGATAGGCAAGTAGATTATATCAAGTTTTAGAGGCCAAAAAGTTAGGCAGAACTACATAAACCACTTCAATATACTTACCCTAAAAAATTAAAAAGTTATGATCACATTTAAAAAAAAAAAGTTTTTTGGCTCTCCTGAAAAGTAGCAATTTGTCCCTTACGCCAAGTTAGATTACGGTCGACGATGTATAAAATATATAATGCCCAAGCAGATGAGAACTTAAAAGTAAAAAGGGGATATTTCAGAAAAGTTTTTAACAATTTTTATAATTTGGGATTTGGCTCACCTAGAACCGACGTGTGCTCAACATGCCTTCAGTATGATGAACTAATAAAGACTTCCGAAAAAAACGAAGATCTTCAAAAGAAATCTGATACTATGATACAGAAAAGAGTGCATAAATTGCGCGCGAAAGCTTTCTTTGAGTTAGTTCAGGAAGAGATAGAAGGCATGATAACATTTAGTTTTGATTGCCAAAAAAACAGTCCTATGCCTAAATTACCGGATCAGTGCACCTATTACTCGAGACAGTTATATTTATATAACTTTACTGTAGTCCAAGGTAGTTCGAAAGCCAAACTCTCTCCAGAAAATACATTTGCATATTGTTGGACCGAGGTTAGATTCGCAAAAAGCTCAAATGAAATAGCATCAGCTGTATATCGCGGGTCTCAAACCATAGGTGCGTATATGCAAAAATGCGATTTTTCGTTTTTAATGCAATTGGATTCAAGCAATACTCATAACCAACATTTTTCTTATAATTAAATACTAATTACTTTTGTATGAATTGCAAAATATTATTTGCCGTAAGCTAGACAGTCTACAATTATTTTTAGGCCATATAGCCGTATAATAGACGTAAGAGCAATATTATTGCTTATTGAGGCAGTTTTGACGTGCCTTACAGACGTATGCACTTACGACTTTTAATTTTATTACGATCCTAGAAAATCCAGTCGGGCCATATAGACGTATGCACATACGACTGTTTGTTTTATTTTAACCTGAAATCATTGTGTCGAGTCATATAGACGTATGCGCATACGACCATCAATGTCAACATGATCCTGGGGATATTTAGTCATCACTGCGGACGTATGCACACACGTCTACATATTTTAGTATTGCTGTCTCAAGATTTCGTCATTACGCGGACGTATCGTCGCACATACGGGTATTTTAATTATCTACGCGGCCAAAAGTCAGAATAACAAAGTTAAAGAAATGCTACTGCATTCGATTACCTGAGGCAGGGGACACTCCACCGAACAATAGGCCGCCGTCCCCAACCCTCTCCCGTTGCGCGTTACCAAGCAAAGTCAGTCGATACTTGATCATTGAACTTTGTGTACGTGTCAGTTATCGGCGATTTTTAGAAAGCGTTAAGATTGTGAGCAAGCTGCAGTTTTCTGTGTTAACCTGGTGCAAGGAAGCAATGGATTCGGAAACTACAGGTATTTGGCAATTTAAATATAATATATTTAATAAAATTTGATTCCGTTTAATATATTTTTAGGGATCGAGTAGTAACGTCTAAAATGAGAAGATTTATTAAAGAAATTTTATGTTTAAACGTGTATTTGTTATAGTATCGGGGTAGATCCGGCTTTTTTTGTCATTCATGTTTAAAATATAGGTTCTTAAGTAACGAATGCTATATAAATTAGTCGCAGAATAGCGCGGATACACTTAGCAGCATATTTTGATCTTTTAGAGTCGAAATTAGTGAAATATTAATTTATGTTTAAATTTTGTTTTAGGTTCAGAGGGTCCCTCTGGAGTGAGAGTAGTGACTCGTAAATCACTCTTTGATAAGATGAAGAATGAAAATTTACGTAATTTAGAAGAAAAGCTAGGTATGTTTTTGTTTGTTTAACTGACTGTCAGTAAGACAACCTTACTGACAGTCAGTTAAACAAACTGAAGCACAATTTTGCACATTTCAAATCAGAAATGAAGCAAAGGTGGATTAAATCGCACAAAAAAGAAGAGGTTTTCTTAAAAAACAACCATCTTTGGCTGGAAGGTACTTTCGAAATATGAAAAATATGCAGAAGAAACTGCTTGCTTATATGTGAAACTTTACCCGTGGCACCCAATGACACCCACACTGCACAAAGTACTTGTGCACGGATCAGACATAATAAAAAATGCATTGTTACCCATAGGGCAACTATCTGAAGAAGCAGCAGAAGCACGCAACAAGCATTTTAGGTCATACAGACAGGATTACTCAAGAAAATTCTCTAGAGAGTCCTGTAACAGAGACATTTTGAATAGGCTACTTTTAAGCTCAGATCCCTTATTTAGTGCCTCAAGGGTAATAAAGAAAAATAAGAAGTCTTCTTTTCTACCTGAAACATTGAATATGCTTGTATCTGCAACACCAAACCCAGCGGACGCAATTCAATCAGATAGCGAGGATGAGATAAACTAATTATTGATTGATTTAATACATAGTAGCATATCAATATATGTGTCATAATCATTATTATATAATATTAGTGTAGAAATAATGACCAAATCAATTTTTTTTTCATTTTTTTTATTTTTTTTTCCCTTTTTTATGGAAATTATAAAAAATAAACATTATTTATTACTGTTTATATTGCGCTTGTCTTATTTCTGTCATTACCAACTCAAAAACCCAAACAAATGTTTTTGGCCAGCTAGATTAACGAAATACCCCTATGTGCGTCGTGTCAACACGGAAACACACACAGTCATTCTGCAGTGAGCTACCATAGCGAGTAGGTATTATTTTAATGCGTGGAATAACTTGTGAATTTACTGTGAATAATGAAGCGTAGTGACAATATCTTGCGTTTAGCACTAAACAGTGATAATGTGTTTATCAATAATGGTAAGTAATTTTGATTATACCTTACAATCTTATTGAAATGTCTTGTTTTAAAGTATAGGTACCGTCGGGACCCCTAACTTCGCCTGTGAATACTAACTTCGCCTACTTAAAAGAAAATTAAAATTTACCTATAATTTATATGACTACCTATGCGTAAAACTACCAAGTTCAAACCAATTTTTATTCCTAGCCACATTTAACGATCAAAACGTAGCTAACTTCACTTCACTGATGACATATTGCTTGTTTTCGATGAATAGAACACAACATAAAGTGGAACACGGAAGAAACTTTGATTTGTGTGGATTACAGACAGCAGGTAAGGCTGAACTTTTTAGTGCATCATGATCAATTTTTATCCCTCTTTCAGACAAAATATTTGTTTTTATGATAAGTTATGTACCTAGAGAGTAATCGAAAGAAATCGCCTACCCCTTTTTTTTGGTAGGCAAAAATTGATCATGATGCACTAAAAAGTTCAGCCTTACCTGCTGTCTGTAATCCACACAAATCAAAGTTTCTTCCGTGTTCCACTTTATGAGGGTTTTCACTTTGTTCGAACGCTAGTTATGTGCCTATTGTTTGTTTTATAAGTTGTGTAATGTAAATCAGTAATTGCAACATTTTTATTTTGGTTTTTTAATGTTCATAGGTAAAATCGAAAAATAATGTAGGCACCTATGCCATTATTTTATTCCGTACCTATTGATATTTTACAGGTCATCATAATGGCGAAACCGAAAAGCGTGCAAATTAAAAATAAAAAAGAAATTATACATTGAAGCACAGTCAAGCAATAATAGATGTTACTGTAGGATTATTACAAGACAAATGTCTTCTTATGAAGCGGAAAAAACATTTGGCATTCCACGACGAACGCTTTTAGATAAACTGCACGATAAACATCGACGAGCTCCAGGTTGTCCAACACGACTTACAATTGACGAAGAAAAAAATATATTAAAAGTGCTTATTGCTGCTGGCGATTTCGGCAGTCCTCTCACCCTCCTGGATTTAAGACTTGTCGTGCAGAGGTATTTAGAAGGTAATGGAAGAACAGCTGTTTTTGATAATAAACTACCAGGAAAAAAATGGGCGTAATTATTTGTAAAACGACATAAAAGTGAACTTACTCACCGGGCTACACAAAACATTAAAAGGAGCAGAGCTGAGAAAAACTCTAGAGAGATGTCTAACTATTTCGATAATCTGCAACAATCTTTAGAATACCCAAAGAAAATATCTTGAATTATGACGAAACCAACTTGACCGACAATCCCGGTGCACAAAAATGCTTGTTCTGCAGAGGCGTTAAATACCCTGAAAGGGTTTTAAATTGTACAAAAGGTGTGATTTCTATCATGTTTGCGATTACGGCGGGGGGTGAATGACTACCGCCGTATGTGGTATACAAGGCTGAACATCTATACCAGCAATGGAGAATAAATGGGCCGAAAGGAGCTAGATATAATCGCTCAAGATCAGGTTGGTTCGACAGCACAACCTTTGAAGATTGGTTCGAGATGATTGTTTTACCTTGGGCTAAAGACAAAATCGGAACAAAAATATTGATAGGAGATAATTTAGCGTCGCATGTCAACCACCGGATTGTTACAATGTGTGAGGCAAATGACATAAGGTTTGTATTTTTACCGCCCAACTCGTCGCACCTGACACAGCCTCTTGATGTTTGCTATTTTGGCCCCCTGAAGAAACTATGGAGAGCAAACCTCCTGGACTATAAAATAAAAAACTCTCGAGAAACAACGATAAACAAATCTCATTTTTCCGAATTGCTTAAACGGTCAATGAACTTAATGAAAAAAACATCTAATAATCTCAGCGCGCGTTAAAGTACTGGTATTTATCCTTTTAACCCTGACAAAGTTATCAACAAACTGCCTGACTCCAGGCCACAAACAGAATACAGCATCGACAATGCCCTTTTACAATTCCTGAAAGAAAATCGTGCCCCAGATCCCATGAAGAAAGTTCAAAACAAGAAACTTAGTGTTCCTCCCGGCAAGTCTGTAACAAGTATTGACTTCGAAGATGCACTGATAGAAAATGTTCAACAATAGAAACCTTTAAAAGCAAGAGCCTCCGTTAATCAAGCTGGACCCTCAGGTGTCTTGAAAGTTAAAACTAAGACAAAAAAAGCAAAGAAAAATCGCTGTGTCCGCAAAAACTCTTCATTTTCGACAGAATGCAGTGACGATAAAATGAGCCTCGCTTCTTCAACTGAAGACCTGATTCTAGCATCTCAACAAGTTGAAATTTCTGAAAATGAAACTTCAGAAGATAACTTACCATTGGCAATCCTTAAGTCCGATCGCCAAAGCTGCTCCAATGGAAAGCAACCTGTCGATGACCAGTTATCAGCCAAGCTGCCCGACCCCATTTGTCAGAGTTACGAAGATGGAGACAAACCTGGTTACCCGTTAAAATTGGCACAGCCTCCAGAGTCCAGTTTCTTGAACAGTGATGATAATAAGAAGGCGCTGTCCAAAATAAATTACTCTATCGGGGATCACGTTATTGTGAGGTGGGGTTCCTCTAATTATCCAGGCCAGATCACCTCACAACATGCTGAAGGAGTAATGGTAAACTGTATGAAACAAGGAAAGAGTTTTTGGAGATGGCCAGTCATCAAAGACGAGCAACTATATTCCTGGGAGAACGTATTACAAAAGATTGATATTCCTAAATTTGTAAAAAAAAAGGTTACTTCACCATTCCTGAGCTGGATAAGTAAGGGTCGCAGCCGTCGCAGATAGTTTGTAAGATCCTATCCAAAGTTAGAGCCAAATAATGGTTTTAAAATGAGAGTCAAATAATCTATACTAATATTATAAAGAGGTAAAATTTGTAAGTTTGTAAGTTTGTATAGGGGTAATCTTCGGAACTCATAATCTAATTTCAAAAAATTTGTCACTGATAGAAAGCTACATTATTCCTGAGTGCTATAGGCTATAAATTATATTTATATCATACATATTAGCCGAGCTATCGCAATTATCGTCTAGCAAGTCGGAAAGAAATACCTCCGAAAACAGAATTATTTGCATGCGCTGCCTAAACAGTTACAGTATATCGCAATTTTCCGCGGACGTAGTCGCGGGCAGAAGCTAGTAGTTAATATGAGAGCCAAATAAAAGATTTGACTAGATAAGAAAGAATGTTTCGTAATAAATACATTTTTATTTTCATTTTTTTTGAGTTGGGATAAACTGACAACCCTAGGCAAATCCCACGAAATGTATGGAAACAACTTCAAACTGGTGCCAAACTTCGCCTGCATCGTTTTTTTGTTTAAAAATTGCCTGTATCACCGTGACTATTAAGTTCAATTTCGTTTAAGATGTTCAATATTTTTGACCATTACACATAGAAACAACTAGATACCTTTATCATTGAGAAACTCAACGCAGGCGAAGATAGGAAACAATGCCTTAACTTCGCCTACTACATTTGCATCGTTTTTTCATTCGTTTATATTAATTACTAGCTGACCCGACAGACGTTGTCCTGTCTTAACTATGATGCCTACCTTACCTACCCTACCTACCTACTCTACCTACCAACTTACCTACCCTGCCTACCCTACCTACCCTACCTACCCTACCTACCCTACCTACCCTACCTACCTACCCTACCTACCTACCTATGCAAAAATGTGCAATAAAAATATTTTTCTCATACAAACTTTGCCACCCCTTGTAACCCTTTTAGGGGTTGAATTTCCAAAAAATAATATGCCTATGTCCTTCTCATGAATGCAAACTATCTACATACCAAATTTCAGCAAAATCGGTTGGGTGGTTTAGGCGTGAAAAGGTAACAGACAGACAGACAGAGTTACTTTCGCATTTATAATCTATACATATAATAAAACAGTAAAAAAACTGTGTCTGTACATTGAATATATTAAAAAAAAAATAATTGAGGGGGGTTTAGAAACAGTAATAGAGCATGAATCCAAAAAAAAAAAATTGTCTGTTTGTCTGTATGTCTGTTTGTCTGTTTGTCTGTTTGTCTGTTTGTCTGTTTGTCTGTTTGTCTGTTTGTTTGTACACGCTAATCTTCGGAACTACTGGACGGATTGGAATGATTTTTTTTTGTTGTATAGGTATTAAGTCTGGGCAACATATAGGCTATATTTTATCTTGGAAACTTGAACACCTGATGCAGAACCGCAACAGACCAGCTAAACTATAAGAGATACAAAAATGATACCTTAGCAAAAATTGTTCCACGTGATTAGCATTTTCTGCTGAGAGAATAAATTTGAAGATCTGGAACACCTGATGTGGAACTCCAAGAGCCCAGCTACACTGTAACATATATAGGAATGACGTCTTAGCAAAAGTTGTTCGGTCTGATGGGCATTTCCTGTTGACTTATAAAAATCGAAGATCTGGAACACCTGTTGTGGAACTCCAAGAGCCTAGCTACACTATAACATTATATAGGAATGACGTCTTAGCAAAAGTTGTTCGGTCTGATGGGCATTTCCTGTTGACTTATAAAAATCGAAGATCTGGAACACCTGTTGTGGAACTCCAAGAGCCTAGCTACACCATAACACATAAGAATGACGTCTTTGACGTCTTTGTTGTTCAATATGATGTTGACTTATAAAAATCGAAGATCAGAAACATCTGATGTGGTAATCAAAGCTGTCACTAATTTTACTGTGTAATTATAAAATAACATAAACTGGGAGTACCTGCACGCGGTGAAGGCGGTAACAGTTTAGGACTGATTTTCGATGACGATGGGATATCATTGAAAATTTGACTCTACTGGCCAAAACTCCTATTTATTTTTTTATTTTATCGTATGAATATGCCTTCGGGCTTATGTTGTTTGAGTGTTTAATTTCCTTTTCCATTTATCTTCGTGACACTGTAGCCTACCCGGTAACGCAGGGGAGCAGTCATTTTAATTTAGATTTTTATTGATCAGGTATATTCACAATAAAACTATGACCATGCCTAGAAAGAGGTCAAATCTTTCCCAATGTTCCAAGAGAGCTAAAAGATTGAGGATCATAAGATCCCAAGAATCTACCGAAGAGCGTCAGGAGAGACTTGATGTTGTTCGAGAACATTAGGCTGCAACTCGCTCCGTGGAAACCTCTTCGGGTCGCGAAACACGCCTGCGTTCTCAGCGTATTCATTAGGTCTCTAGAGACCAGTGAAGAATATGATGCGCGACTGACCGCTGATCGTGAACGTCATGTATTGTCTCGCGAGTCAGAGACGTTCACGGAAAGAGAATTACGCTTGAGTTCCAAGCGTATCTACGCATCGACTTCTAGGTCTCTAGAGGAGGAATATAATAATGCGGTTACCAAAATGAAAACGATGACAAATGGACTGTATGTTTTGGTGGTTGTTGGAATGAAATAAAACTAAAGCTCAGTGTGATAAAAGATTTAAATGGGAAAAATGATAAAAAATAACATAAATGGCGACCCCGTTGTCGCTGGCATAAGCAACAGGGTCCGCGTACGAAGTCGCGGGCAGAAGCTAGTATTATAATATATATATATATTATAGTGTGGATATTAGTGTGGATTATTAAAGGTCCGGTTGCCCGAAGCTCGGTTAGGGTTAAGTTATAGTTAAAGTAAAATTAACCGGCGCGGCGGTCAAATCTAAAAAGCGTTGTTGAAGCAGCGGTTACTTTAACGTGCAGTCAAATTACAGATTTGACGTCAGTCAAAATAACCGACAGGGTGGGGCTGGTTTAAATTTTGACGTTGGTAGAATTGTAGTTAAGCTTACCGTTTTTAGGCTATTTAAAAAATATTTCTTCGCGAATACAATTTAAAATGGGATCAGAGCGTTTTGTTTTGGATTTAATTAATGAAGACAGTTCTTCCGATGACTATTTCAAATTTCAACAAGTAGACAAAGACAGAGAAGTTTTCGTCAACGAACAGATTTTTTTTATGGGAGGGAATAGATTTCAGAGCACGCATGTAAATTTATTAGATTCGCGTCTCAGACGTTTGAACAAGAGGTAAACCAATCTTTATCCATAATAATATGGTTTCAAAGAAAATTTACCTCAATATAACAACTACTGATTGACGTTCGTTCACTTCTTTTAGAAACAATGCAATTACATCTGTAGATCAAGTCTTGTTAACTCTACAGTTTTACGCACCTGGATCATTTCTCAGATGTGTTGGGGATTCGAAAGGAGTGCACAAATCGACAGTATACAGTGTAGAGCTATTCACACTGTAAGCAAGGAGTTAGCTAAACTTAGATCATATTTTATATATAAGTATGCCAAGAAATTAAGATGAAAGGAAAGCCACAGTAAACAGCTTTTACAACATGAGCCGCTTTTCAAAAGTTATAGGCGCTCATTAAGGGGCCCTTTAGGGCCAAGCCTGCCAGGTAAGCGGGATTGTCCAAAAGGGTTACCGCTACCCCGGAACATAAAGGGCTACGGAAGGAACATGGATGGGTTTTAGTCAGTAAGAGTCTGTCACTCCCTTCCGCTCGTCATGGGATGACTTCCCAGCCTTAAAAAAAATTTGGCGCTATAGATTGCACACAATCATACTTTGAATACAATCACCTGGTGGCAATAATGCATAGTATTATCGCAATAGAAAGGACTCATTTTCTTTAAATGCTGTTGTTAATTATTGCTAAAGCTAATTTCTACATCACAAAAACATATTTATATCGACTATTTCCTTCCAACAACACAACAATGACAACTTGACAGCAAAAACAATGTTAGCAGTCGAAAAAATTATTACCCATCGAAAAATAAGGGAAGGTATACGAAATTCTACTGGAAACACTTTAAACCCTTGTCTGATTTAACCGCCGTGTAAAAAATTTTTGGGCAACTGAATGTTAAGATAACCGACGTCATTTTTACCGAGGTCAAAATTAACAACGGTTAAATTTTAACTTTAACTTTACTGTAATGTACGAGCAACCGGGCCTTAGTGTCGATGGTCTTTAGCTGTAGCCTTAGATATGTAGAAACGGTTTTTACTGAGTTTAATCAAATAACCTCCACTATATGAGAGCATGTTAGTAAAATGTGTTAGGTGTCACGACGGTACTGTTCACTTGACCAGGATGTTGTTTCTTGTTTATAATGATGAATTATTGTTGTTATTACCATACCACATACACACATATTACAGCTAAATACCATACCTTCCAACTCGCGCTAAGGATAGGTACACACGGCAGCACGTGAACGTAAACCCTAAACATATCTATAAATACGACGCTGCATGAAGTGTTAGAAAGAAAGTGTCATTGGCATGATTGGCCGAGTTTAAATCGTTTCTAAAATTACGCAATGGTTGCAGATTCTAAAAATTTGTAGCCAATAAAATCTTGTCCCACTTGGAATAGGCCACGCCTTCGCGCCACTGCGCGTCCGCCGCTGCTCCCGAGTTCTCCAGATCGTTAACGAAATAAAACGAACGCTCACACATCACTTCTTTATTTTATCTTACGTCAGTCACTTAAAATTCGTGGAAGTGTTAGGTTGCTCAAAGTGCGTGAAATAATATTTGTTTTTTTTTTAAATGGCGCCTCAGCTGACGCAATGAGAGCGAACGCTGAGAGGCAGCGCATAATAGCGCTGAGATTGAGTGGATGCCGGATCATTGATATTAGTCGGCAGACGGGCATTACGGTGAGTAATATTTTTTTGTAATTATCTTTTTAAATCCTAAGATGACCAATTCACCGGAACTTATTACATTTAGGCTAATATTGAAAAAATGTGGTAGTTAACTTCCTCTTGTTCTTTCCTAATGAGTTCAATGAGTAAAAACTTGTTATTAGACCTAATTCTAACAAATAAGTAAACTTACATTGTATAAAATTGTTTGAATATGTAATCTGATTAATAAATTGTTTCTAGTCACCAATGCAACGTTCATCACAAACATATTCCGTGTTAAGTGTAAGTTTCGTCATGCACGCGCACGAAGTCGCGGGCACAGCTAGTATTATACATATAAGCGTTGTTTGTTGCTTGCACGTTATTGTTTTGACAACCCTAAGTCGTTTTGCTGCATTGACATTAGATTCAACTTGAGTAATCCCTATTTACCATTTTTTGAACGGATATAATACGTCCAAGAGGTAAAGTTGTTTCATGCTACATAACACGATCGGTTTTAGTACTTTTTAATATAATGGATTGATGTTCGTTTCCGTCTTATAAGCTACATGTTTTCGGAGTACTCGATACAAACTTATTGAAGTCTGTAAGTGAGGAAGTTATCTTCAAGAAGTGCTCTACGCTCAGTCATAATTGTGTACCACGAGTTGTTGTCAACATCAGTGCTGATAGGCATCCGCTGCCACCGCCACCTGCTGCTGCCAGCCTTAACAAACTCATCAAACCGGTTGGGCATAATTGGAAAAATGTAAGTCAAAACTTTTCAACCGTTTCATAGTTTAGGGCTCTGGTCCTGTTCGCTGTATTTTAATATGTTTAACAAAATATTTCATGTTTGTTTTAGGTCTGACTCTGAGTGCGAATACTTTCAACAAGCTCCGATCACTGAAAAGAAAACTTCTTCCAGCCGCAAACCGTCTGCAGACATCAATGGAAAACGCAAGTCGCGCTCACTATCAGCGAACTTAATTCGTACGATGTAAACAAAATCTTGAATTATTTATTTGTGCTTTGAGTAACAAAGTGTTCTCGGAGTAATTATTTCGGTATTAACAATTATTTCTATTTCTTATAATTTAATGGTCCACTGTTTGAGACTGCTCACTGATAGCTATGTCTTAGATATTACCGATATCTCTTTCTTTGTCTAGATCTATGATGTTTTATAATTTCAAGTTTATACTTGAGGTATTTACATACATATTGCTGTATTAGCAGAATAATAACAGAAGACTTTGTTGTTGTTTCAGTAAGAAAATCAATACTGGTAACGATATATTCGGTATCAGTAAACACCGCGGATCTGACACCAAGCTCAAAGATGATTGATCGGGCTCATGTCTATCGTCCTTCTTCGTGAACCGAGTGGCCAACGGCAGCGAGCGGCGATCAGCGAGAATCGATGGAGAGTACTACGTCGACTGCAAGGGGTACAAGGCTGACGACGCGCGTCTTACCGACAATCTGGAGCTGTGGAAGAAGGCGCTCATCCGACTCAAGTTCCAGACCGACACAGATTCTCCTCAATGGCGAAAACTACAAGAGTTCGTGACTTCGGTAGATGTATTGTTTCCAGTGAAACCAATGTTTTATGATAAATAAACCAAATAACTTGAAAGATTTTTTATTTAAGCAGTTAATATTATTGTAGTCTACACTACTCAGTTGAATTGATTGTTATTCAGCATTATGTAAAGTACACTACTGTCCTAAAACTAGCCTGATATTTAGTAGAGTACAGTCACATACCAGTCAGTCGAATTGATTGTTATTGAGCATTATGTAGGTCACACTACTGTCCTGAACTAGCCTGATCGTACTCGCACGATCGACGGTCGAGTAAAGAGTCGAGTCGATTATCGATTATTGGGCATTCTATACCACTGTCCGGAGTGAGGCGCTCTCGCCTCGCAACTTGCCGACAGTGGTATAGAATGCCCAATAATATACTACTACAGGCAGGTTAATAACTCTAATGCAGTTCAGGGAGAACAAGAAGAAAGAGAAAGGGCGAAGATTTTCAGAAAAAGAAAAAATTGTCTCAATGTCCTTATTTAAACAAAGCCCAAAGGCATACAGATTTCTGAGGAAAATATTTATACTGCCTTCTCCACAAACTTTAGGGACCCTTTTGCACCAAGCAAATATTGATGCAGGTATAAATAAGAATGTGTTTGCCCAATTAAAGGCAAGAACAGAAAAAATGAGAATTGAAGACAGACTATGCATATTACTCTTTGATGAAATGTCCTTAAAACCCAGTCTCACTTTTAACACGAGAAAACATATGGTAACAGGCTTTGTAACAGATGGAGAAGAAACGCGCCCAGTCTTTGCAGATCATGCTCAAGTTTACATGGTACGTGAACTTATTAGAAGCCAGTTGCTTATACATTTTCTGCAGGAGCAACTAAGGGTCCAGAACTGGCAAAACAAATTAAAATTGTAAAAAAGGAGTTACAAGATGCTGGATTTATAGTTTTGGCTACTGTTTGTGATCAGGGGGCTAACAACAGAAGTGCCATAAAAATTTTAACAGGCGAAGGAAAACGAAAATGTTTGCAAAGAGGAGAAATCCCTAAGGATAATTGGAATATAATTGAAATAAATGAACAAGAAATAATTCCACTATACGATCCACCACATTTGTTTAAGGGTTGATAAGTAATAACTTGCTAACAAAAAGTTTAAAATTTGAAATAAATGGCAAGACCAAAACCGCAAAGTGGCATCACTTAAAACTCCTAATGAAAGAGAATCCAGCCTATAAAGGTATCCGACTGGTTCCAAAATTAACCGAAAATCATATTGATGGGAAAAAAATTGCCAAAATGAAAGTCAAATATGCAGCTCAGGTATTTAGTCAAACAGTGGCGTCGAATATGGGATACTTAGCAGGTTTGTATATACATTCAGTCAAAAAAGTATCGGGAATGGATGATTTGTTTATGGTTCCAAATTCAAATTTTTGTTTTTTTGTAGTTGTTAGATTGGCACAACTGTTTTCCATTTTGGCGCGGAGTTTGAGTTGCATCTGTTATTTATATTAAATACAGTGCTGGTTTTAGTAATATCATATTACATATAGTGTGTATTGCGAATTTCATAATGGACAAAAATATCGAACAAAGAGTTTGTCTTAAATTTTGCATCGCCAATGGAATTTCGTGTTCGGAGTCACTGAAAATGTTACAGAAGGCTTACGGTGAATCGACTTTATCAAAAACTCGTGCTTATGAGTGGGTCAAAGCGTTCAAAAGCGGTCGAGATGTGACGGAAGATTTGCCTCGCTCTGGTAGGCCGTCAACGTCTGCAACTGAAGTTAACATCGCAAAAGTGAAGAAAATAGTGACTGAAAATCCCCATTCAACTCTGAGAGAGATAGCCGCCGAACTTTCTGTATCTCACGAGTCGATCCGTACCATTTAAACTAATCATTTGGGTATGAAACATGTTGCTGCTCGGCTAGTCCCAAAAGATCTGAATTTTCTCCAAAAACTCAATCGCATGAAAGTCGCTGAGGACATGCTAGAACGAGTCAGTTCGGACCCAAACATTCATGAAACGCATTGTTACTGGTGACGAGACGTGGGTTTACGAGTTTGACATGCAAACTAGTCAACAAGCTTCGGAGTGGCGCCTTCCAACTGAACCGAAACCGAAAAAACCACGCCAAAGTCGATCAAAAGTCAAAGTCATGTTGACTGTTTTCTTTGACTATCGCGGTGTTGTGCACTCTGAATTCTTACCGGAAGGTCTAAGGCTACCTACGCACTATGCGGTTAGCCGGAATGCGGCCAACCGTGCGGCTGACCGCAATAGGAAATTTGTACGAGAAAGGAGTTTTTATTCACACTGCGATGCGGCTGCCGGCTAACCGCTCCGGTCGTTCTGAGCGCTGCGGCCCGACTGACGGCCAGCCGGGCGGTTGCTATACACACTAAGCGGATAGTGGTAGTTTGCGGTTGCCCGCCATTGACAGTGAACGTGTTCACCGACGCTAGCACATTTTCTTCAATTAAATATGGATTTCAGACTCATTCTAGTATATCCAAAAAACTTGTCTTCATACTTTTTGAGCTCTTCGAAAAACAATTCGAAATGCTTGCTCTCGTCTCGAGTTTGCAAATAAGGATGCACCCAGTACCTTTTTTTCTGTTTCTTTTTCTTTATATACCGCGAGTAAATATAATAACTTCCATCTTGGAAATGAGTCGATCCAAACGCAAAAACCACGACGGTTTCTAACCGCACGTTCCGGTTGCGTAGGAGCCCTAAGGGCTCCTACGCACTATGCGGTTAGCCGGAATGCGGCCAACCGTCCGGCTAACCGCAGGACGCGGTTGCGCTTGCGGTTAGCCGGCACCCGGCTAACCGCAAGCGCAACCGGAACGTGCGGTTAGAAACCGTCGTGGTTTTGCGGTTGGATCGACTCATTTCCAAGATGGACGTCGAAGAAGTCGCAGCTATTTATTATATTTACTCGCGGTATATAAAGAAAAAGAAACAGAAATAAAGGTACTGGGTGCATCCTTATTGCAAACTCGAGACGAGAGCAAGCATTTCGAATTGTTTTTCGAAGAGCTCAAAAAGTATGAAGACAAGTTTTTTGGATATACTAGAATGAGTCTGAAATCGTTTGAAGAACTTTTGAGCATATTAAATACCAATATAACAAAGCAAGATACACATTTTCGCAATTGCATTAAGATGTTTTAAGTTTTATTATATAATTTTTATGTTAATTTACACTAACTAGAAATTAAACTGCCTACTGATTTGTGATTCTGAATTTTTACTGAGACAACTTCGAACAGGTACTAACCAAGTTCTTTTTTTTTATCCTGTGATAAATCAACTCCATAAATATCAACCAACTCTTCCCAAGCTTTGGAACGTAAGTTTTTATCAGAATACTCTGCGGATTTTGTATTCCAGATTGCTGGCCTATTTTGAACCTCAATTATAAATTTTTCTGTATCGAAATCCATATTTAATTGAAGAAAATGCGCTAGCGTCGGTGAACACGTTCACTGACAATGGCGGGCAGCCGCTTAGGCCTCGTCCCCATCATACACGGCGCGGCACCGTCACCGGGCAACGTTACGACGCCGCCGCCGTGACACGGCACGGCACCGCGCCGCAGCACGGTGCCGCGAGTGGTGCGCCGCATGCCTCTATTCAGTTGATATTTCGCTGTTGGCGATAGCGCATGTGTGTAAAACAAAATGGTGGAAAATATCGATCTTGACTTCTTTATTTCGTTAGTGGAGGCACGACCAGTGCTTTGGGATAAAACAATTGAAAATTATAAAGACAAACATCTAAAAACAGAAGCGTGGAAAGATGTTTGCCGTAACATTTTCGAATCATTTGATGACAAGCAAAATAAAGAAAAAACAAAACTGGGTGAGTACTAATATTTATTTATCTTTAATGTTTTCATGGAAATGTTTTAATGTAATATCAGTATAACGCTAAGAGGTTTAAGAAAATCAATGGTCAATATTATTACAATTATTAGGATCAAGCGTTAGGTAGACGCGGAACAAAGAGAACCATGTCCTGTAATGCCCGTGCTTACTTGTCTCTGTCGCACACATTGATATTTTTATATTGCCGTCATCTCTTCAATACAGGAATACAATCTTGATAATAGAAGCCAGGTAGCCAATATTTTTTGTTCCGTGATTGGTCTCGAGCTATATTTTGCTTAATTGCCAACTGAGCGCGCCGACATCGCTATTAAAATATTTAGAAAATTCGTTTCTTATATTGACTGGATTTGCTATAGAAACGTCATCTATAGTTTGTTGCAAGTGCAAGTCCAAAAGGGAGTCATCAATATACAGTTCGTCGGACATTTTACTTCCATCCCGAGATACAACAAAATTGTGCAATACACAGCATGCTTTGATAATGTCTATTGCAAAATCATATTTTACGTTTAAAGGCCTGTGAAATATACGCCATTTATTGGCAAGTATGCCAAAAGCACACTCGACATTTCGTCTGGCCCGACTCAAACGATAATTAAAAACTCTTTGATCTATATTCAAATGTTTCCCTGAGTATGGACGCATTAGATTGCTCATTAATGGTAGGCCTTCATCTGCAATAAAGACATAAGGCACTGGTTTGTGAAGGCCTGGCAAAGGTTTTGGAGCTGGTATGGGGAGTCGATGTTGCAATAATAATTCGTATAGTTTTGTGTTCTGGAAAATTGTCGAATCGCATTCTTTACCATATGCTCCTATATCGACATATACAAATCTGTATTTAGAATCAACTAGTGCCAGCAACACGATAGAATTATAGCCTTTATAGTTGTAAAATAGAGATCCACTGTGGGCGGGACTACAAATGCGAATGTGCTTCCCGTCTAAGGCCCCCATGCAATTTGGGAAATTGGTTTTTTTGTCAAAGTCTTCCGCTATTTGTTCTATTAGGTCTTCAGTTATTAACGGCATACATTCAGATAAAAGAATGACCCATATAGCACGACATACTTCTCGCACTATTCTGCTGATTGTACTTTTTCCTCGATAATCTGTAAATTCCATATCTCTAAATGAATTCCCAGTTGCTAGAAACCTGAAAGGAAAAAATATAAGCGTGGTAAAAAATATACCTATTTCTTAGAACAGGCATACCATAAACTGTTAAGGCGCTGGTAGACGCGAAACTAGCGCCACCAATAGATTAAAATCGATAACTCGGTAAAAACGCAAAAAAGGGCCGTTTTTTCTTTTTTGTAAACAGTAACTGGAAGGTAGCATCTGCTTTTGAATTATCTATTTCAAAATAATCTTTGAGACTAATTCGAGTTTACTATCTTTCGATAAAATTTCGATAAAATGCGAATTTACCGAGTTATCGATTTTAATCAATTGCTGGCGCTAGTTTCGCGTCTACCAGCACCTTAAGGTAGTATTTTGAGGGTGCAATACAGATAATTTATGAACAAATATGTGCGCAACAGTTTTTACACCGGTACTTATTGTCACGAAATGCTAGCAGGCAAAGTACGTTTTCTCAAGAACTTATTGAAGGATATTTGATTATATATTCACAGTAGTGAGTTAGTTTAGCTACACGGAACTGAATGATGGCTGTGAATATATATATGAATACACTTCAATAAGTTCTTGAGAAAACGTGCTAAAAATAATATTTATTAACGCCCTAGTTTTTTTTTTCAATTGGTGGCCGCTAGTTCAGCGATGCCTGGCCTTAAGACAGCTTTTCTTAAGTTGAGCTACTTTGACAGCTAGTGGAACGGGGTCTGTCAGTAGAAATATTATTGAAATCTTAAACTTATGTTATTGGGCCCTACCTACCTACTACCTATGATAAATATATGTAGTCATAAAAAATTACTCGAATATTTTTATGTTCCAGGAAATGATGTAGTTAAAAAATGGACTAACATAAAAGACAACTACCTAAAATACTTGAAAAAGAAAGAGCTCGCAAACAAATCTGGAGCTGGTGCAAAAAAATTGAAAGAATACCATTTATTCAAACAGCTTATGTTTTTGAAAAGAAACGCACCTAATCTAACTGACAGTAGTATAATAGAAGAAGAGTCTGAAGATCCAGAGGCAAGTGAAAATATAAGGTCTCGTTACAAAGCTCATACTACAACTTTGCGTAAAAGAAAATACTATGAAGATGATTTTGAGAATGAAATTCTCCAAAGTTTGAAAAATGCAGAAAACAGACACGTTTCATTTTTTAAATCAATTTTACCATTTCTTGAAAAACTAGACGAGCACCAAACATTGACGTATCAAAGTCGCGTAATGCAAATATTGTCAGACTTCAATCAACCCTCATATCAATACAATCAACCATCATACAGCGGCTACCAAACAGCATTTCAAAGTAGCTACGAAAGACCACAACAAACTACAGCGACTTATCAAACAACTCGCAATCCATCTGCAAGCATCCATGGCCAGACTTCGCCAAATTCAACCATAGAAGACATATCACATAATTTAAGCGATGTCTTATCAAACACACAGGAGTCCGAATACGATTTTTCTTAAATCATCTAACATTTGTGCATTTTAATTTAGTAAAGTTTGTCGGAATTTATATACCGAAATAAAAAAAATATAAAGCTTTTGTAACAAAATCTAATAATTTAAACAATATTATATAAATAAAAAAACAGTTTGATTTATGATAAGTATGTTTTATTTCTTACCTGATGGTTAAACCAAGCATTTCCATAGGATCAACAGGTTTTCTGAACACAAATCGTTTTTGTAAACGAGGTGCTATGTTGGTAAGCAGTTCTTCAAAAGTTGGTATGGTCATTCTAAAATAGTCAAAAAATTTCTCGTTCCCACTTAATTTTAGCGCTGCATATTTCCTTTTGAAATGACCACCGTCTGGGTTCATTGTAGAAATATACGGATTTACCCAAAATTTCCTCTGTTTCTGTTTCTTTTTCATTCGTCGTCTTAGCAACAACAAGAGAATAATTCTTTCGTGATCCATATCCAAACAAGGACGTTCGAGCGCATCAACAGCAAAATATCGACTGAATAGGGGCGCACCGAAAACGGGATGGCGCACCGTTCGCGGCACCGTGCTGCGGCGCGGTGCCGTGCCGTGTCACGGCGGCGGCGTCGTGACGTTGCACGGTGACGGTACCGCGCCGTGTATGATGGGGACGAGGCCTTAGTGTGTATAGCAACCGCCCGGCTGGCCGTCAGTCGGGCCGCAGCGCTCAGAACGACCGGAGCGGTTAGCCGGCAGCCGCATCGCAGTGTGAATAAAAACTCCTTTCTCGTACAAATTTCCTATTGCGGTCAGCCGCACGGTTGGCCGCATTCCGGCTAACCGCATAGTGCGTAGGTAGCCTTACGGTAAATAAAGAATATTATTTGAGCGTTATGCGGCGTTTAAGAGAGCAAATTCGACGAAAAATGCCAGATTTGTGGAAAGAAAATTCTTGGATTTTGCACCACGACAATGCGCCTTCGCACAAGGCTATCATTGTGAACGAATTTTTGACCAAACACTCAACAAATACCATCCAGCAACCACCATATTCACCAGATATGGCTCCTGCTGACTTTTTTCTTTTTCCTAAACTCAAATTACCACTTCGTGGCACCCGTTTTCAATCGATAGAAGACATAAAGGAGAATTCGCGGCGAGAACTGAACTCAATTCCGGAAGCAGCGTTTAAAAAATGTTTTGATGAATGGATTATTCGTTGGCGCAAGTGTATCGTTTCTAAAGGAGCATACTTTGAAGGTGATAAAATAAATTTGGATGAATAACAGACATTTTGTGTATTATTGATCTTTTCCCGGTACTTTCTTGACAGAGTAGTATGTTTTTATACTTCTCTGAATATATGCTGCTTTTTTTCGACGAGTTGTTTGACTCAGTCAACGGCAGTTATGCAAATAAAAAGAAATTTTCGAAGCCACTACTTCAACCAGTGAAACAAAATTCAATACACCATAAAAATGGATGGAATTTAAAAACATTTTGAAAACTATGAAATTTTATAAGCGCGATTCTTCGGAAAATGTACCGACTTTAAATAATTGGATGTGGACGCTGAAAGGTATACAAATACTTGTAAAAAAATTAGAGAAAAAATACAATGTTACATCAGTTTGGATGCGGCACCTGAATCAAGATCCACTTGAAAAGTTTTTTGGCGCAATCAGAAGCCACGGGTGCCGCAACGTCAATCCAACTCCGGATGCATTTCAATCTGCCTATGCGGCGTTGTTAGTAAATAACCTCTCCAGCGTTCATGCCCCGGGTGCTAATTGCCAAAAAGATTATTGTGAGGCCTTAGTTACTCTGGTTACAAATAAGGACTGCGAAGCCAACAAGATTACACATAATATTGATTTCAATAAAATATTGAATACTAGCTTCTGCCCGCGACTTCGTCCGCGGAAAATTTCTTGTTTTAACATTAGAAGTAAGTCGAAAAAATACTTTTTTAAAACATAAAACGAAATATAAAAGTTAAAACACAAAAGATAGGAATATGGTGTCGCGGACTTTTTTGTAGAAATAATTAAGGCAAACCGGGTTGCCATACATTGCTTTCAATTTTAAACAACTGTTAAGGCAGCGCATGCAAATAATTCTGTTTTCACAGGTATTTCTTTCCGACTTGCTAGACTAAAATTGCGATAGCTCGGCTAATATGTATGATATAAATATAATTTATATCATACATATTAGCCGAGTGTACTGTAGTAGCTGTACGCCTATAGCCTCAGGAATAATGTAGCTTTCTATTGGTGAAAAAATTTTTGAAATCGGATCATTGGTTCCGGAGATTACCCCCTACATACAAACTTACAAACTTACAAATTTTACCTCTTTATAATATTAGTATAGATAAACGTGCTACGATTGGCGGAAAAATCCGATCCTAAAATAATGGCTCCATTACAATATGTAAGTGGATATATAATAAAAAAATCAAAAAAAATATATAAACATTGCTCCAAATGCAATGAAGATTTGATAGATAAAAACGAATTAGAATACATAACATACGCTACAGAGAATACTCAAAGAAACGTTGGCTTTGCAGTCCTACTAAGTCGGTGATTGCTCTTGTTTCTGCTTTCCAGGACATCATTACTGATGAGATAAAAGAAAATTTAGAAGTAAATAATATTGGAGAATATATAAAAACTTTATTATATATTTCAGCAGATATTAAATGTTTAAAATGTGATAAACATAAAAAAAATGCAAGAGTATATGACTTTATCTATAAGATTTTTTGTATTTAATTATTCCAAAACAATAAATAAAATTCTCACTGGAAAGCAAGATAATATCAGCAACACCGATAAATAAGAAGTAATGGCTAGAAATTACTGTAAAAACACTGTAAAAGGCCTCATAGTTGACTAAATAAATGTATGCAATCACATAATTATTGAGTTTGTTTTTTTTTATTAATGTATGGATTTTAATACATTTTATTTAATCCATACATTAATTAAAGACACAAAAAAGAAAGAGCAACCTTAACATTTAACAACCCGAGCAATATAGTGGGCGCTATAGAATTTAAAGCGCCTATCTATAGTATAGATTCTATATAGGTTATATATATCAAGAAAAAGTTTTCATCTGAGAAAAATAGATGTCGCTGGTGTCTATTGCATGAAAAATCCGTGAAGTCGGATCTCTATGCCCATATAGTAAAAGTACTCTGTGGCGTGGACACGTTATGCTGTAATAATTACGCCAGCTGAACGTATTTGACTCGGTGAATTTTGTATGACTACTTATTAGATAATTTTTCAGTTCTTTACAACCTACCTCAACAAAGGTGAAAATTCTCAACTCGACTGATTGTTTATTTGTGTGTGGTACTCATTTAGTTAAGTTAGCCCGTTACAATTTGTCAGTAATTATATTATGTAAGTATTGAAATTGACAACATTTTCTTGTTTTAGATATCGATGGATACTGTAAGAAGGCGCCAGAAGGCCGGCGGAAATAAATGCTGCCGTCCTGTTTTTGCCTAGAATATTTTAATTTTAACTGGGCAAACAATATAGTAATTTTGGAAGACGAAAAAAGCTTCCGGTCGGATATGGACGGAAGAAAAATATTATGGCGCAACAGCAATGAGCGCTATGTGGAGATAAATACTTTGCCAAATCGGGCAAGTGGAAGAATTTCTTTAAATTTTTGGGGATGGATGAGTTCGATGGGACCGGGTGAACTAGTGGAGGTTAGCGGGTGCATGACTGGGGATCAGTACGTCGTAATTTTACGCGACGTGATGATCCCCACCGTGCGCCTGCACTACCCAGAGGGCATTATTTACTTGTGCCAAGATAACTGCCGCGTACACACCTGCAGAGTGGCGCAGGAGTGGTTCGGCACAGGATGACGTCATCTGCCTGCCATGGCCTGCAAAGAGCCCTGACTTAAACCCAATCGAGAATTTATGGGGTCTCATGGTTCTCGATTAGGATGCCTCAGAAATACGCAACAACGAAAACTGGCGGCGAGAAGCCCATACTACATGGGAGCATTTCAGAGGCACGGACACCTGCTGGAACATGGTGCCATTAGATGCGCAAGGTAGTCCGACCAAATATTAAATAATATACAGGGTGTCTGGTGGCAGATTTATGTTTTTAAATACGATTATTTCAAAAAGTAATAAACGGTGCGGGGGGAAGTGGTTTCATTGGAATCAGTGATCGTGCGGATTTCTCAGTCACGATGTCACACTGGTCGAGTGAGCATCGCGCGTTCGCCATCGAGGCATTTTTCAAGAGTAACGATTCGTACGTAACTGCGCGTTGACAGTTTTGTTCACACTTCGGTATACGACGAATAAGTGATGGGCCGAGTGTGAATTTAATTCGTTCCTGGGTGCAGAGGTTCCGCGCAACTGTTTCGGCTATGAACACTCCACGGCCAAGGCCCAGTCGATCTTCAAGGACTCCCGAAAACATTAAAGTGGTTGAAGAGAGTTTACGTGAAAATCCACAACTTTCGATACGGAAAAGGGCAGCCTCACTGGGACTTTATTCATGAAATTTTAAAAAAGGATTTAAAGTTCCATCCATTCAAAATTCAAATCGTTCAAGAACTCGAAGAAAGTGATTTTGTTTCACGCAAAAAAAATTGTAAGACGATGTTGGTGCGTTTTCGTACTGTGAATCCCATTTTTTGGAGTGACGAGGCTCATTTTCATTTAAACAGGCACGTTACAATCCCCGGCACGTAAATTAGCAAGAGTCATCAGATGCGCAGAAGTCATAGTTAAGGTCTCTTTGGTGGTCAAGCGGGACGCGGGGTATGAGGTAGCGCCGATCCGGGCGCGCGATTGGTGCGTCAGTAGACCTCTGCCTCCCGCACCGCGTCTTCATTCCGTTCGCTCCCGATTACACTTGCGTGCACGAAAGTTGTACCCTTTGTTTTTGTTGACTTTTTTTTACGAGTTATGTTTTTGTTTTAAATTCAGTTTTTATTAAGAGTTGTTGTTATTGTTTTAAATTCAGTTTTCATTAAGAGTTATTGTTATTGTTTAAAATTTAGTTTTTGTTACGTTAATTACAATGCCGGGACCAAATACCGTTTTACGCAGACATGGCAGAAAAATGGTATACGATGTGTACTGTTTTATGGAGAAAGAAGCTCAAACTGAAAAAGAGACGGTAAAACGAACTGCAGAAGCTACTAAAACGTCAGAGAGAACAGTTAGACGTATAGTCAAGGAAGCTAGAAATTCCGAATTCCTCACTGTCTTTAGGACACCGGGAAAAAGAGGAATAAATCAAAGCCGATTACAGAGATTGACACTTTTAACCAGTCGGTGGTAAGAACCTGTATCCACAACTATCACATCACAAATAAAGAGCTGCCCACAGTAGAAACGCTAAGGAAAAAACTAAAAGATGACATAAATTTTAATGGGTCGGAGCGCAGTCTGCGCAGAATTTTTAATAACTTAGGCATCCGGTGGAGAAAGGCCGAAAATAATAGAAAACTTTTGATTGAAAGATCTAACATTAGATTACTAAGAATAGAGTTCCTTAGAACTATTAGTAAATATAGGGAAGAAGGATATATTATTTACACAGATGAGTCGTATGTTGATTCATCTCATTCAGGTATGTAACAATTATCATACTTTGTTCTTGCATATTTGTGTCCTGTGAAATTATCTGGACGTTACGAGAGATATACTTATGAAAATTAATCATTATATCTCTTATTACAGGTTCTAAAGCGTGGTCAGATGGATCATTAAAGAGGTTTAAAAAACCTTATTTCGAAAGGGCAACGGGTTGTGATAGAGCATGCTGGATCCGAAGCTGGATTTGTTCTCAATGCACTGCTTTTATTTAAAGCTGGAACAAAGTCGGGGGACTTTCATGACGATATGAATTATAATAATTATACCAAGTGGCTTCGCAGCCAACTAACGGCCCATTCACGACTTCGGTCTTAGCGGCGAGCGGCGCGGCAGGCGGGGCGGCAGCGGCAAGCGGTGCGTTTTACACGCCACGTACCCTAAGCGGCGGCGGCGGCAGCAGCCGAGGTGGACGTATTTAGGTAGTCAGACTGTGCTCAAAATTATGGCGTTATCAAAATTATCCCTTCTGTGTTTAGAAAGCAGTATATTTTTAAAACAAGACATTCTTAATATGAGAGAAGGAGTCCACGATCTGAATAAAAATAGATATTTAAATGGCGAATTTTGTGACCTATACCTAGATTACAGAAATAATCCGGTTAAGTTTTATGAGTAGGTACACAAGAATGAGTGTGGAAACATTTGATTATATTCTGCAGCACATAGACGTATATTTAAAACAGCACATCAGATCCAAAAGGTATCCATTACCGCCACAAAATCGTCTAAAATTTTTTGTTTATAAGTTCGCCGCCGAGTCCGTCACACCTACACCGCTGCCCGCGCCGCTCTGTTTCGTGGCGTCGCACTCATTCGCTTGTACTTTTGATCTCGCCGCTCCCCGCACCGCGCGCCGCTGCAACGATTCGCTCCGACAAAACCGCGCGCGTTTTCGCTATGAGCGGCGACTCGTGGCGTGCTTCAAACATTTTCATACTTTTGTTCTTACCGCTCGCCGCCCCGCGCTTAGCCGCCGCTCACCGCGGCAAAGTCGTGCATGGGCCGTAATACCGAACCTACCGCCAAATGCGGTGCTAGTAATTGACAACGCATCGTACCACAACAAGCAGTACGATCCTGCACCTACCTCGAATGCCAAGAAAGCGGACATGCAGAAGTGGTTGGCGGAGAAGGGCATGCATACGAGGAAAGTATGCTCAAACCGCAACTATACAAATTGGTTAAAATATACAAACCACAATACAAAAAATACAGTATTGACCAAATACTTGCCGAACACAACCATAGTATCCTGCGATTGCCACCCTACCATCCGGACTTAAATCCTATAGAAATGGCATGGGCGGCAATCAAAGGTTATGTAGCCAGCAAAAATATTACATGGAATGTGACCAGTGCAATGGAGTTAGTGAAGGAGAAAGTATCACTAATGGGCGCCGATGAATGGTCGAAGTTATGTGGTCCAGCGACGAGAGTGAAGACAGTTTTGTCGAGGATGAGGAACCAACTCCTTCCACCAGCTCAGGTGGTACTTCCAATTTGATGTCAGGGGTAGCAGTGTTATTAACTGATAGTGACGACGAGAACACGTAATTTTAAAAATTCATTAAATAATATTTTGTTTAAATATTTTTTTTTTACTTTGAAATGCATTTATTTTATTTATAACACCTAATAAGTATCACGTTTTCCTCTCCTTTGTTTAACTTAATGACTAAAAATAAATTATGGCAATAACCATAGAACAATGACAAGAAATAAAAGTAACCACTTTTTTGTTCCACTAAGGGCCGATTTTACAATCCTCAGAGAAACAGTTAGATAGTACTTATTCGACAAATAACAAAATATTGCATTTTTCAATCGTCAGATAGGCTCTATCTAGTGAATAACGGCCTTATCTGAGGAATAAATCTATCCGCCCCTTAGACGACCAGATAAACGTCTATTCAATTGATAGAACCTACGTTTGACGTTTAGTTTGAGGTTAGTTCTTCTTTTTTTCAAAGTAATTTATAAACTATGGAAGTTTTCGATACTGTTGATGATGTGGCAATTGAAGAAGACGCTATAATGTGTGAATATTTAAATAATAATAATAATATCCTTGAACATTTCACACAACGCCATATCGTCCCAAGCTAAGCAACCTAATGCTTGTGTTATGGTAACGAGATGGCTGATAAACTACTTATATACATTTTTTTTGTAAATACATACATATTATAGATAGAAAAACACCCAGACTCGTAACAAATACTTGCAGGTCGTACAAATATTTGTTCCGTGCGGGAACGAACCCGCGACATAGTGCGCAATACTGAAAGGAAAAAAAGAGTATTCAGACCAAGGCCCGACCAGTTTGCTATGTGGCATTCAAAAGAATTTCATCGCCGTTTCAGACTTCTAAAAGAAATTCAATCCGAAAATGATAACGTTGAGTATTGTACTGACGAGGATGAACTCGCCTAAGAAACTGAGTGGATTAGGGCCAAAAGCAGGAAAAAAAGGAAGCTTAACATCTCTCTTTCTCCTCAACAACAACCTGGAACAAGCGCCCAGCAACAAAAACATGCGAAAGAGCCGCCAGTCAAAAAAGTGCCTCCACCGCCGCCTATCATTATAGAGGGAGTCAAGAACTATCAAACGTTCTACGACTTGCTTACTGAAACTCAACCAGCTGAATCATTCACCGCCAAAATGATGAATGGGGATTGCGTGAAAGTCAACGCAAAAACAGAAAACTCTTATAGAGCAATTGCCAAGATTTTGTCTGAAAAAAGCTACCACTGGCACTCATCTATATCTTCTATATCTATACATATAATAAAACAGTAAAAAAACTGTCTGTACATTGAATATATTAAAAAAATAATAATTGAGGGGGGTTTAGAAACAGTAATAGAGCATGAATCCAAAAAAAAAATTTTGTCTGTTTGTCTGTTTGTTTGTACACGCTAATCTTCGGAACTACTGGACGGATTGTCATGATTTTTTTTTTGTTGTATAGGTATTAAGTCTGGGCAACATATAGGCTATAATTTATCTTGGAAACTTGAACACCTGATGCAGAACCGCAACAGACCAGCTAAACTATAAGAGATACAAATATGATACCTTGGCAAAAATTGTTCCACGTGATTAAAATTTTCTGCTGAGAGAATAAATTTGAAGATCTGGAACACCTGATGTGGAACTCCAAGAGCCCAGCTACACTGTAACATATATAGGAATGACGTCTTCGCAAAAGTTGTTCGGTCTGATGGGCATTTCCTGTTGACTTATAAAAATCGAAGATCTGGAACACCTGTTGTGGAACTCCAAGAGCCTAGCTACACCATAACACATATAAGAATGACGTCTTAGCGAAAGTTGTTCAGCCTGATGAGCACTCTCTGTTGATGTATAAAAATTGAAGATCTGGAACACCTGTTGTGGAACTCCAAGAGCCTAGCTACACCATAACACATATAGGAATAACGTCTTAGCACAAGTTGTTCAATCTGATGAGCACTCTCTGTTGACTTATAAAAATCTTAGATCTGGAACACCTGTTCTGGAACTCCAAGAGCCTAGCTACAACATAACACATATAGGAATGACGTCTTTGACGTCTTTGTTGTTCAATATGATGGGCATTTCCTGTTGACTTATAAAAATCGAAGATCAGAAACATCTGATGTGGAAATCAAAGCTATCACTAATTTTACTGTGTAATTATAAAATAACATAAACTGGGAGTACCTGCACGCGGTGAAGGCGGTAACAGTTTAGGACTGAATTTCGATGACGATGGTATATCATTGAAAATTTGACTCTACTGGCCAAAACTCCTATTTATTTTTTTATTTTATCGTATGAATATGCCTTCGGGCTTATGTTGTTTGAGTGTTTAATTTCCTTTTCCATTTATCTTCGTGACACTGTAGCCTACCCGGTAACGCAGGGGAGCAGTCATTTTAATTTAGATTTTTATTGATCAGGTATCTTCACAATAAAACTATGACCATGCCTAGAAAGAGGTCAAATCTTTCCCAATGTTCCAAGAGAGCTAAAAGATTGAGGATCATAAGATCCCAAGAATCTACCGAAGAGCGTCAGGAGAGACTTGATGTTGTTCGAGAACATTAGGCTGCAACTCGCTCCGTGGAAACCTCTTCGGGTCGCGAAACACGCCTGCGTTCTCAGCGTATTCATTAGGTATCTAGAGACCAGTGAAGAATATGATGCGCGACTGACCGCTGATCGTGAACGTCATGTATTGTCTCGCGAGTCAGAGACGTTCACGGAAAGAGAATTACGCTTGAGTTCCAAGCGTATCTACGCATCGACTTCCAGGTCTCTAGAGGAGGAATATAATAATGCGGTTACCAAAATGAAAACGATGACAAATGGACTGTATGTTTTGGTGGTTGTTGGAATGAAAGAAAACTAAAGCTCAGTGTGATAAAAGATTTAAATGGGAAAAATGATAAAAAATAACATAAATGGCGGCCCGTTGTCGCTGGCATAAGCAACAGGGTCCGCGTACGAAGTCGCGGGCAGAAGCTAGTATGAGAATAAACAGGCTAGACCAATAAGAGTTGTGGTGAAAAAATTACATTCTTCTTGTCAGCCAGATCGCATTAAAGATGATCTTACAACGCAAGGGCTAAAAATAGAAAAGGTTGACAACAAATTGAGCTGGAAGAGTAAAGAACCACTCAATATGTTCGTTTTATCCTTCCATAACGACGAAGATGTCAACAAAATCTATGGCATTAAATACATATTAGGGTGCAAAATTGAAATACACCCACTAAAAAATCCAAAACTTATTCCTCAATGTAAGAGGTGCCAGGCATATGGGCATACCCATAAATACTGTAAAAGGGAGCCAAGGTGTGTGAAATGTACTGGGAAGCACCTCACAGCCGACTGTACCAAATCCCCGCAAGATAAGCCAAAATGCGTCCACTGTGGTCTACCCCACCCTGCAAACTACAGAGGGTGTGAAGTAGCTAAAGAGATGCAACTCATAAAAAACAAAAACATTAAGAAGAAACCTGATGTGACAACCTCGCAACAGTTTCCTACGATTACACATGAGAAACAAGCACAGAAAGCAAAGATACAAGCAACTCCAAAACCCACACAAGGAACTAATATTTGTTCTTATGCGCAAGCAGCAAAGCGAGGATCTTCGAACCTGGAGGATAAAATCAACCAGATACTAAAGTGCATCACTACATTTGATAAGAGATTAGAAAAGCTAGAATCCAGCACCAAAACAGCTGTTTCAAATAATCAAAAATGAATAACACTCTTAAAATAATGGCGTGGAACTCCAATGGGCTCCTCAAACATCAGAATGAGTTACAGGCGGTCCTAGATACAGAAAATATAGACGTGTGTTTGATATCCGAAACGCACTTCACTAAACAATCTTTTATCAAATTTAGAGGATATATGGTGTATAACTCGCTCCACCCTGACAACTCCGCTAGAGGAGGTAGCGCTATCATAATCAAAGAAAATATTAGTCATTACGAGCAGTGCAAGTATGAAGAGCCAGATATCCAAGCTTTGGTAATATCTGTGAAAACCAAATTTTGTCATGTGTCTATAGCTGCTGTATACTGTCCTCCAAAGCACATGATAAGAAAAGAGCGGTATTTACATTTCTTTGAAATGTTAGGTCAAAGATTCATCCTAGGCGGTGATTTTAATGCCAAGCACACGCAATGGGGATCGAGACTTACAACAACAAAAGGAAGGCAGCTCTTAAGTGCAGTTAAAGAAACACATTGTGAAGTTATGAGCACAGGGAAACCAACATACTGGCCCTCTGACCTCCAGAAAATACCAGATCTTATAGACTTTTTCATATGCAAAAACATATCCGTTAATTACGTTGCTGTGGAGGAAGGTTTTCATATGAACTCTGACCACTCCTCGATAGTACTAAGACTTAGTCAAAAAAATTTACTAAAAGAAAGCCAGATATCCCTGGTTAATAAGTCAACAGACTGGGAAAGTTTTAAACTTGATCTAGATAATATTATCGACCTAAGAACTCCGATAAATACGCAAGATCAGCTTGACTCAGAAGTAAACAAATATGTTATTGATATCCAACAATGTGCGTGGAACAATACACCACCAATAAAACGCAAATATAAGGGTTATATCTATCCTAAGGAAATTGTGGATTTACTATCTGAGAAAAGAAAACAAAGAAAGCAGTGGCAGCAAACAAGGTGTCCACGGGAAAAAACATTATTAAATAATCTGACTAAGCGATTAAAGAGAAAAATAAGACAATTCGAGGATGAATCCCTAAACACCAACCTTCTGCAGTTAACCAATGACAAATCAACGGATTACTCTCTTTGGAAAGTGACAAGGAACCTAAAAAGGCCAACTAAACAAATACCGCCTATTAGAAATACTGACGGAAAATGGGCTATAAGTAATGACCAAAAAACGTTAAGGTTTGCTCAACACTTACAAAATACTTTTCAACCCAATGATAACTGTACAGATATACTTGAGTGTGAAAAGTTAGTGCAAAATCAAGAAATTAAGCTTGTGACTCCTAAAGAAGCTATGAGAGAAATTCAAAATAATATTAGTTCAAAAAAATGACCTCATAACAGGTGAAATTCTTAAACACCTCCCGCGCAAAGCCAAAGTAAAGCTGACCAAAATTATCAATGCTGCGTTTACTCTGAAATATGTACCTGAGCTGTGGAAGGTAGCTGAAGTAATTATGATTGCGAAGCCTGGGAAACCGCCCCATGAAGCGTCATCATATAGACCTATTTCCTTGTTGCCAGTGTTATCAAAACTATTTGAAAAACTATTGCTAAAACGATTAAAACCAATAATAGAAGAAAAAGATCTTATCCCAAATCATCAATTTGGTTTCAGAGAAAAACACTCTACAGTAGACCAGGTACACAGAATAACAAACGTCATTGAAAAAACGCTCGAAAACAAGGAAGTCTGCGCCACCGTATTCTTAGATGTCGCGCAAGCTTTTGACAAAGTTTGGCATGATGGCCTAATATTCAAACTTAGATGTATGTTGCCTCCAGAATTTGCAGATATTCTGGAGTCGTATTTTTAACTAATAGAATGTTTAGAATAAGACAAGAAGATGCATATTCCGAGCTAAAAGCGATAAAAGCTGGGGTACCTCAAGGAAGTGTGCTAGGCCCAATCTTATACTTGTTGTACACATGTGACATCCCAGAGCTAGATAACAACACCATTGCGACCTTTGCTGATGAGTGATGATACTGCTATTATGGCTACTGGATCGAATCACAAAGAAGCAGTAGAAAAAGTTCAACTTGCTGTGAACAAAGTTTATGACTGGACACAAAAATGGAAGATCAAACTGAATGAGTCAAAATCAATTCACGTTGACTTCACAAACAAACAGTGCGACTACCACCCAATCTACATAAACGGTACGCAAGTGCCTTATTCTAATACAGCCAAATATCTCAAACTCAAACTCAAAGCATTTATTTCAAATAAACCAATTACAGGCACTTTTGAATTGTCAAGGGGTCGGTCAGTGAGAAAGATGAAGCTAGTTGCCCATTCCAAAGCAGTAGGTACCTATGGAGAAGAACGGGCAAGAAACTCCATGGACACTCTTTTAAATCAAAACATGTTTACAAAAACTGTGTTACATCATTCATGTTGAAATTACACGTGAGAACGATGCAGAACTTAATAAAAGCGTCCATAATTACAAGTTTTAAAAAAACAATTCAAAATTATTTTTATTTTAAAACAGCCGTGGCAGCTAAGAGGTGACCAGTCCCTACTGACGGCGCTCGTTCATGAACATGACACATGGATTAGCACCATTCAGCTCAACCATTTTGATGGGAGCTAAATGATCCAACATACGCATCACCATCAGTGAGACATTACAGGGAGCATGACATGCTCTCAGCCGCCAGGGCACATTCAGGTCAATGTAAGACGTACTCAGTAAATGGTAGCTTTATAGTAGGTACATAGTACTCACAAGCGTGCATAACCCTCGACGCTAAGTTGCGATGGAAAGCTCATGTCAAAAAGAAAAGACAGGAACTCGACATACGCTATAAAAGTATGTATTGGTTACTCGGAAGGAAATCCTGTTTATCAATACATAATAAGATTATACTCTATAAGCATATTCTGATGCCAATTTGGACGTATGGTATCCAACTCTGGGGCTGTACTAAACAGAGCAACCTCAAAAAAATACAACAATTCCAGAATAAAGTACTCAGAGATGCTGTAAAAGCACCTTGGTACATCAGAAATGACGACCTCCACCGTGACCTTAAAATAGAACTAGTCACCACCATCATTCAAAAATTTGCTGAAGCCCACGAACACAGACTTCACCGACATGTGAATGTTGAGGCAATTCAGCTGTTAGACAACACGGACCTAGTGCGTAGACTAAAGAGAACTAAACCTTTTGAGTTAGTGTAGTGTTTAAAGTTAGTGTATAATAGTTATCATTGCTGTGCTATGCATATAACACATGAACAAAGTGTTTTTATCAATACCAGACTCTAAGAAAGTGCTATGGACTTGTATAAAAGTGCTAAAGGACGCTATTCTTAGTTTTAACAAAACCTTTACCGTATAATAATAAGTTAGAGTTAAATTGCTTATTAGTCTTTTAGGCTGGATTGTAATCATTTATTAAGAAATCTTTTCTTAATAATAAGGAAAAAAAAAATTTGCTGCCCCTGATAAATGATAAAATTAAGCACGAAACACAAAGGTAAGTTCCAGGTAGTTTCTATTTACAATAAATACAAAATAGTTTGTACCTTCTTACAAAATAGTTTGTAAATTGTTATGTCCCTAACTGTAAAACACTTACCTACCAACACTTTATTATTGTTTTAGGAACCAGTGTATCTCACCCATATTGCAACTACTTATTTCTCTACGATTCTTTGCCACTGGGAGTTTTTCTCAATCTCAATCTCAATCTCAATATCTTTATTGCTTTACCATAATGTGTACTTAGGTGGTATACATATAATTTAGATCATTATGGACCCTGTAGGGCACAGCAAAAGGATAGAAGAGAGGAAGCCCTGTTTTAGGAGATACTAAGTTGCTTTTGTGGGAGCAAGTTTTAGTTAAATAAATATAATCAAAGTTAGGAGATTGTGAATTGAATACTAACATTTCGTCTATCTATGGTTTATGTATTGTTTTTTTTTATTGCTAAATATACCTAAATATTTTTATTATATTATCTTATAATTTTGTTTATTTATTTATATACATTGTTATTCTTTGGGTAATTCTTATAGTCAAAATATTAAATTTAGTATTATTGTTTTTTTATTTAATTATTATTTTTTTTAAATTATATTATTCATCCATTATTTCCGTGTCATTAATATATTTTAAATATTCCTATAAATTGCGTGGTTAATTATAATACTTTTATTGTTCCTATTATTTATGTTTATCGTTTAAATATTCATCTAAAGAGTAGTAGCATTTGTTAATAAGTAATTTTTTAAGTTTTCCTATAAATATATTAAATGTTTCTTCTTTCTTTACTTTCTTTACTTTACATCACTGTTGGAGATTTTGGTGGTATTCATAGCTCCACTATGTGCCGTATTATAAAAAAAGTTGCTGAAGCCATAGCATCTTTGAGGCCAACATTAATTCAGTTGCCAAGAGGCAGTGAAGAAATAAGAAAAACTCAGGAAGAATTCTATAAAATAGCCAGATTTCCTAGAGTGATTTCAGCCATAGACTGCACCCACATTAGAATTCAGTCGCCCGGTGGAAACACAGCAGAGGAATTTCGAAACAGAAAAGGTTTTTTTCCTTTAATGTTGAAGCAATGTGTTCCGCTGATTTGCTATTTCAAGATATAGTAGCACGTTGGCCCGGCTCTAGCCATGACAGCATGATTTTTGCAAATTCATCAGTTAAATTTCATTTTGGAAATAGTGAATTTGGCAATGGAATTATACTTGGTGATAGTGGTTATGAACAAAGCAATTACTTATTGACTCCTTTTCAAGAACCAAATACGCCAACTCAGAGTTTGTATAATGAGTCACAAATACGAACACGAAATGCAATAGAAGAGATGCTTTGGTGTGTGGAAACGACGCTTCCCAGTTTTAAGCATTGGCTTAAGATGTAAGCTACCACTAGCCCAAGATGTAATTGTAGCCTGTGCAGTTTTACACAACTTGGCAAGAATGAAAAATGAAGAGGAACCGCCGCAGGATCCTGAAGTAACTGTTCCATCACAACCAGTGTTTGCCCTCACCATAGCCAATCCCACTGGTGAAGAAAGGCACATTGTGCTAGAATATTTCAGTTCATTAATAATATCTGAATTATAGAATTAAGCTTATTACTTCAAAATTAAACAAATTTTACTTTCAAAATGTCTTTATTTTCTTCTACAGCTATGTATTGCCATTAAAACCAGGTGTGTTTTTTAATTTTTGTATAGTCAGTTCATGGATTTCTTGCCGTCTTGCCTCTTCATTAGCAAGATGTATCATTTTTAATTTGTGCTCCTCTTCTATGAACTGGTGTTGCTTTAGGGTAGTCTCCTTTTGCAACTGTACCAGTTCCAATCGGGCTGCACTTAATTTATCCAGTCTGCTAGTAACACTTGCTTTTGTAACAGTGTTTGGTTTTAATATATTTGACACCCTTGTTTTCAGTGCCTTTGGATGCCACTTCATTTATTTTCTGAAAGCACAAGTTCAAATATTAATATATTATAACACACCTATTATTTTACTTTCCATAGAATCTACAAAGTTATTCTACAATTTTGCTACTCACTACTTTTTCTAATATTAATATTGCAAAAATAGATAGAGATAAGTAATACCTTTTTGAGATTCATTATCCTCTACATTTATTTCCAGGATTAGTGACTCGTTCATGTCTAAAATAATAAAATTAATTAAATATGAACTTTGAAATTAAAATGTAACATTTATAAGTGTGCTGTTGAAACCTGCAGTAAATTGGCTGACGTTGGTCTACAATGTGTATGGAAAAATGTGTCAAATTTCGCGGAGAATACTTCGAAAAGCAATAAATACATTTTTCAACAGTAATGTTGTGTCACTTCCTTGATTCCCGAAATTTTTAGTGCCGCCCTCGTATAATACAATGTAATGCTTGTTTCAAGCTTGACGCGTTATTGAATACAACAGTATAACACTATAACGCTAACGCACGCAGCGCAGCGCATCACGTTGAACGTTAGGTGGTACTAAACGAATATATTAGCGCAGGATAAATATCATGTTATTTTTACTAAGCTGAACGTTGAAACGCGTTGTTGAATTACAGCCGTTGTGTCCACGACTATTTATTACAGATACAAAATGAAGATGATACATCGCAGGACTTACAACCTGATGTTTCATATCCTAACTCGTCGACGCCGCAGTCGGTGACTCTGTCATCACCCTCTATGAGTGCAACAATAGATAATAGACCACAATCACGTTCATCCAATAGCTCATCAACACGAAGCCGAAAAAGAAGAGTACAGGAAGAACCGATAAGCTATGCACTCGACCGTTTGGAAAATATTAGTGCTACTATTAAAGCAAATAACAATGAGTATGGTCAATTTCATCATTTTGCTCACGCAATTGCGAGCCCTACCATTGTACGAGGCATTAGACGTACAAAATGAGATCCAAAAAATTCTAACTGCAGCAAGACGTCGACACCACTACCCAAATATACAAGCAATAACTTAATTACCTCCCACTAGAAATACACAAACAATGACTTTCACACCTCCTACTAGAAACACACTATCAATGATTTACACACCTACTACTACAAATACACAAACAATGACTTTCACACCTCCTACTACAAACACACAAACAATGATTTACACACCTACTACAAACACACAAACAATGATTTACACATCTACTACAAATACACTAACAATGACTTTCACACCTCCTACTACAAACACACAAACAATGACTTACACACCTACTACAACCAACACACAATTAATGACTTACATACCATATACTGAAAACGCAAATACTATCAGTACCCTTCCTGACGCATCATTGGAACAAGATTCTACCGTCCACCAACAAGACATGTTATACTAAATTTTCTACAATAAATACTTGTTTTTTTTTTTAATAATGATTATTTTATTTTACTTGCCCGCATATAATCCTTCAGAGCGTTGTATATTGCATTACACACTTCAGGTAGAAATAATGCTTTACGAGTAGTAGATCTTGCAACTCTGTGAAGTGCTTCTAATGTGTATAACGAATCTCCAGTTGCTAGATACCTCAAAGTTATTTCCAATTTCACTTTTGGTGGAATAACATTTCGCATGTGTGTATCTTGTTTCTTTATGGGTCGTTTTCAAAATTTGTGTACATTTTGATGTAATTAAATTGTCCATGAAACTTATTGGTATATGAAATTCGAAACGTAAGTCCACAACAAACCACAATCAACATTCATACTAATTGGTGATAAAATAGTAAACATAGAAATATTTTTATGCGGACATAGGTATTATTGTTTTAAAAAAAAAAAATTAGTTTCTGTCGTAATTTGTTTCCCATACAAAAATGCTATGTCCAATGGTCGCGCGTATTAAAAAAATGCAACAAATAATAAATAATACAAGTAACCTGATTCAACAATGTTTTGTCAGGTGAACTTGTAAAACATATGATATTACTATAAAATAATTTAAATAATATTTATCTTTTATTTATTTGCTCATAAAGATGTCTCATGTTCTATTCGTTTATGTTATTCGTTTTTGTAACGTTGACATTTTATAATAATAGTAGTTTTAATATTTAGAATGGCAACTCCATGCGTCAAAATAGTAGTCAAAATAGTAGAGGGCGCTAGTTTCCTTCGGCTGCGCCATTTTGTTTTGTGACTGATAGTTAAACTCTGTGCGCGTCGTAAATAAGACATTAAGGGCCGGTCTTTTGATCCGTAGTCAAACACCGTATAACAATTGGTTAGATAACCCTAGTCAACTGGACAGCTAATGGTTAAAGGGCTATTACGTGTTTCGATGTCTAATTTAACTATAGTCAAACTTGACCATTGGTTATTATATTGCCAGTGTAATGAGAAATATTTTCCTAAAAATAGCTATGGTTTTTTGGGGGTAACATTATTCTATGTGACAACACTAGTCTTAATGTGTGATTGAAACCAAAAGAAACGTCTTTTTTGACGTTTACGTGTCAAAACTCAGATTGCGATAAAAATCAAACAGTTTATTACTGCTCGCGCAAGTTTTTATTTATAAGTTTTTTCCGCTTACAATTTCAAAACGCAGAATTGAGCTAATCATTCCTTCTTCCTACCCATACATTCCTTATCAAACGGAACGAGATTGGATAATCATCGCGCACGACCAATCAGAGGCGCGCTTTTTCCGCCGCTGCGAACCAATCGCAGCCCACACGTCAACTATGATTTAAAAATGCTCTAGACAACAGTTGAAGTTCAAAGTGCAGTGTGAATACTGAACCGCGACGCTCCATAATTATACCGCTTACTCAACCCGCAACCGCATCAAAAACTGTATAACTATTAATAAATAAGTGTTGGCCGACACAAGTGTGACATTTAAAGAAGTGAAAGTGCACCACATTGAAAAAGGAAGAAAACCAGATAGCACGTGTGACGTCTGTTAAGCTAGCTGTCCTTGAATCCACGTATTTTGTCCAGAAGGTTCTCAAGTAAGTCCATCAAGTTCCTATTTCTCATAACCTCATATCCCTCAAGCTCAATTCTGTGTGTCGTCCAACAATTCACCACGCTAAAATCTACATCCACGCAAAAATTATTTACACGCATTATGGTCCTTCAAAAGCCGCATAGACTTATTCACCAATTACCTCGAGAAACAACCGCACAACAAGCTATATTTTTCACTCCGTGTTATTTATTGAATTTGTGCCGTGACTGCCAAGCATCTTCTGTCTTCATAAATATGTCAGGATACAGCCAACAATCAAACAAGTAAGTATTTTCGTATGTTTATATTGAGCTAAAGCTCTGAAATCATCAAGTCACCTAGCTCGTGTTTTATTTACTTGTACGTAACTTTTTTTTTTATTCTAGGGACCGCAGCTCTAATTTCAGTAAAGAAGAAACAAAAAAACTAATGTTGCTTCTACAGGATTACCCAGTAATAACCATTAAAAAAACTGATCACTCTAGCAACCAGCAAAAAGAAGCTGCTTGGAAATTGCTCACAGAGAAATTTAATTCCGATGCGACGAAATACCGCAGCACAAAGCAGTTGCAACAGAAATATAATAATATGAAAAAACTGCAAGAAAGGTACCTGGCTATAGTATCTTTTTTTCAATGATTTTACAGTTTGATGCTGTAATACAGAATATTTCACAATTGATTATTTAAATTTAGGAAATGGCAGTAGAGAAGTATGGAAGGCGGCAAACTGGTGGACGACCAGTTCCTCCGCCACCATCAGAAACCACTGAATGGTTAAATTCCATTATGGGAGAGTCCATATCTGGTCTTCCGGCAGTATATGATAGTGATGCTTTGGGTAAGGTTCCACCTACGTAGTAAAGAAATTAGTGTCTTGCAAATATTGTTATTTTCTTTGAACTGCTTAAAATGGTGTCATTTTTACAGATAATGTGCTCACGGATGTGGTGCCAGACGATCATGACACCACAGCAAATGTTAATTTGAATTTTTAATGAAGATTGTAAGTATTAAAGTGTCACACAGCTATCACCTCTGCGTTGGATAAAATATGATTTTCCATTTAGTTTTATACGAAGAAATATGTATGGTTCAAATTTATGCCAAGATGATTGATGGGACCCTAGTCAACTATCTTGGTGCAATGATATTATGAAAAAATAAAATTTTATTATATTAACTACAGGTATGCCTAAAACAAGTTTGGCTGAGGCTGATAAAGAAATTGTCTCCTGCGAGTCCGAGGACCCTCTGAAGGATAATGTACCCAACAATATTGGTAAGTATTATTATTTAAATTTGGATGATGCATAATATTCTTTAGGTTTAAGAAAATAGTTTAACAACTTTAAATTTGTTCCAGGACTATCAAAATTAAATGAATTTGATTCATCAACACCAAAGTCTATGCTGCGAAAACCAGTATCAAAAGAGTTGTGTAAGTTAAATGTGCTTAATGCATAAACATCATTATAAAATACTTTATACAACAATAAAGTTTGTACTTTATTAAATTATTCTATGTGAAAATTTTTTTCAGCTTTCAAAGAAAACAAAAGAAAGACTACCTTTACTCCATTAGAAACGCGGAAGCGCATCATTTTGCATACAGAACGAAAAATGGATTTTTTGAGTTGCAAGCAACAGCGAGAAAGTGAATTGTCCCAGTATGCCAAGGAAGAACATGAGCAAAACGTGAGACATAAACAAGAACTTCATGAACAAGAGCTGCACTTTAAGAAAAAATGCATGATTTAATATTAGAGAAATGTAAATATGAGGCTGAAAAAGCAAAACTGGATTTTAATAAAGCCAGTAGTTCTTGAAAAACTCAAATATGTTTTATTTAATTCAGTGTTGATCAATATAAAAATGAAGTGCAATATTAGTAGTAAAATTTATTATATTTATAGTTATTAAGCTCCTTCAGAGTTTAGTAATGAGGAAAAGTATGTTGTTATGAGATCTCTTCTGTATTGCTGATCATTTTCTGTCACTGGGAAGACAAAATTTTTTTGCTAATTTTCAATTATAGCACTTATACCACCATTGGGCAAATCTTCTCTATTTCTAACTTCGATCAATAATACACTAGATTCCCGATTAGCGCTTCAAAAACGGCCCGAAAAATAAGAGCACAAATAATTTTGTGCTCTTATTTCAAATTAGTTTGGTCCAACCATAGCCAACGTTAAGAAGTCAAGATGCCGCAGTGTGTTTACATTTATTGGTTCACTGCGCCATCTATTGTATCATTTGTGAATTTTTGTGAAATAAGTTGAGTACTGTGTCGATAGATGGCGTTGTTAGTTGAGCGGCGATTCTGAATCACGCTATCAAGAGTCTCCGTCGTTTGACTAGGTCAAAATTATTATAAATTTTTCTTTGTGAGCAGCAAGCACTGTGATTATAGTATTATACGCGCTTAGTACAAGTCCAGTGTTTAATTTAGCCACCCTCTCCTAGTCGACCTTTGTTCATGGTCCTTCGAGAGCCGGGTGTGGTACGGGAGTGTTTTGGTGGTTCCGGTGGTGGTAGTATACCATCCTTCGCGTCATTACTGGGCAGTGGATCGCTGTCCAGATCATCCCCTTGATTGGGGTACCAGGTGAGAGGTTCTTGGACCTGTACCTGGACCTGGAGGTGGAACCGGAAGGAGCCGGGAGTAGTTGGTGGTTCAACGGCGGCGAAGCATCACTGGTGGGCGGTCGGCTTCAACTGGACGGGCGGCGCAAGGAAGGAAGAGGGACTACAGTTCGTGGTCAAGCCATCAGAGGGCGCCACTTGTGTGGTGCAGTACATCGCAACGTGTGGTCGTCAGTGTCAGTGTCAGTGAGTGTATCTGGTAAAAATCGTGAGTACTTTCAACCTTTTTAAATCTGAAGTGGTGTCATACGGGGAACCTATGCCCGTTTTGATACAAAAATTGAACTTTTAAAAGACTTGTAAAAATTTTGGCTGAAAATTGAACTTTGAGTTCAGAACAGTTTACTGCAAGATTGTGTTATTTCTCTGTAGTTGTTTATTGTGCTGTAGTTAGAAATTTTATTGTCTGTGTTATTTTTTTTTGTGTATTTTTATTGTGTTTGTGTATAAATCGTGTTTCCAAAATGGATTCATTGATCGGTATCCAAGAAGATGTAAAAATTAAAATAGAAAAGTCTTGGATTAACTTTAAAAAATGCCCAAAAGATAGGCTAACAGTTTCGTATATTGAAACGCGTTTAGAAAGTTTAGAACAACAATGGCAACTTTTCTATAATACGCATGTTAAAATAATTAGTGATATTAAAAAATCCGAATTACATAGTTCGAGTTATCATAAAGATTGTTTTTATGACGAGGTTGAAGAATTATATATTCACATAAAAAGTTCTTTAAAAGAGTTACTCAGAAAAGATAAACGTGTACCTAGTGGCGATAGTAACTGTAGCCAGGGAATTAGTGACCACAAAGAATTCCATAACTTTCGGTTACCAGAAGTAAAAATACCAATGTTTTCTGGTAAATATCACGAGTGGGTTACTTTTAGAGATTTATTCTTGGGGTTAATACACAAAAATAGTAGCCTAGATGGTGCACAAAAATTGTATTATCTGAAAGGGTATTTAACCGGGGAAGCGGAACTGTTGTTAAGAAATGTAAAGGTGACATCTGAAAATTATAGTTCAAGTTGGGAAAAATTAGAGTCCATGTATAATAATAAAAGATTTTTAGCGAATGGTATTGTAAAATGTTTATTTAATCAAAGAACATTAACAGGAGAATCCGCACCTGAAATTAAAAAACTTTTAAGTACAACTACCGATTGTTTAGAGTCAATAAAAAATTTAGATATCGATCTTGCATCATTTTTAATTGTCCATATTGTAACGGAAAAACTGGACAAGGCTACTAGAAGGGATTGGGAATTAAAGGTAGCATCAGATCCAAGCGATGATCTTCCTACCTTTGATCAACTTAAAGAATTTTTGATTAATCGATTTAGGGGGCTAGAGAATTTAGATACTAAGGTAGATAGGGTCCAAAGGACTACACAGGCACTACACGTAGTGAAAGATAAAAGGGGATCCTGTGCATTTTGTGCAGGTGAGCATAAAATAAATATCTGTAAAAAATTCATCAATGAAAGTATAGAAAATCGGCGAGACTTTGTTCTCAAGAAAAAATTATGTTTTGTTTGCTTGCTTGACAACCACCATGTTAGGATTTGTAAAAACACTCTCAAGTGCCAGGTGTGCAAACGACGCCACCATTCATTATTACACCAACCGGGTGGTGTAGGGTCGGAAATTGGTGAGGGTAGTAGTGCTGCTCGCGCAGAATCCTCAACGGATGGAAATAATACAGCCGCTAATCAAGCGGATAGGTCTAATACGGCGCCGGTAGTCTCATGTCTTGCGAAAGGGAATAGTAAAACGGTCTTATTAACGACGGCGTTAGTAAAGGCCGAGTCGAAGAATGGAACTTACCACGTGGTTAGGGCATTACTGGATCAGGGATCACAAGGGTCCTTTGTTACGGAATCAATGGTTCAGTATTTGGGTCTAAAGAAAATACCGTCCGAAAATACGGTGCTCGGGGTGGGAGACAAAGGTACAACTTCGACGGCTAAAGTAGTAATTAATCTTCGGTCAAGAGTAAATTCTTCTATTAAAATAAAGGTGAATGCTTACGTTTTAAAATCGGTAACGTCTCTTCTTCCGTCCTCTAAAGTGGCTAGAGTAGAATGGGTAGAATTGAACGAAAATGATTTGGCTGATCCGGGTTACTTCAGACCTAATAAAATCGATATTTTATTGGGCGCTGAAATATACAGTCAGGTTATTCAGCATGGGGTTAAGAAGAATTCAAACGGGACTCTATTAGCACAAGAAACTACTTTAGGATGGGTATTGTCGGGTGCGTTTGAAGTTGACCAAGGTATAAGTGCTCCCGCAAAAATAACTGTTATGCATGCCAGCGTAAAAGATGATGAATTATTAAGAAAATTCTGGGAACTAGAAGAAACATCTGGAACAAAAAGGATGCTTACCGATGAGGAAACAAAATGTGAAGAATTGTTTAAAAATACAACGGAAAGAAATAAAGACGGCAGATATGTGGTAAGATTGCCGTTACGGGATACAAACCTGGTTGAAAGTGGCGGCGAATCCAAGGGAATAGCTGAAAAAAGATTAAAAGGGTTAGAAACACGATTAGCAAAAAATGATAAATTAAAGGCGGACTACGCTAAAGTCATACAGGAATATTTAACTCTTAATCACATGGTAGAAGTAGAAGAAAGGGATAACAATAATAAAAGGGGTGTCTACTTACCGCATCACGCTGTCGTCCGGGAGGATAAGGACACAACCAAGGTGCGTGTTGTGTTCGATGCGTCCTGCAAGAGTAGCAACGGGAGGTCACTTAACGATGACCTAATGGTGGGTCCGTCTTTGCAAGACGAACTTCGTCATATTATTATGCGCTGGAGGGTGCACAAGATTTGTATAGTGGCGGATATTATAAAAATGTACCGGCAAGTTCTAGTAAATAGGCAAGATACTCCCATGCAAAGAATCCTTTGGCGGGATAGTCCTGAAAAGGAAATAAAGGAGTACGAATTAATAACCGTTACATTCGGAACAGCCTCGGCCCCATACTTAGCGGTAAGGGCTCTTCAACAGCTGGCAGTTGACGAATGCGGGGAAAATGCAGATATCGCTAAAATAATCGTAAGTGATTTTTATATGGACGATTTAATGACAGGAGCTGAAAACAAAGAAGATGCTTTAAAAATTTATACGGAGTTAACAAAGGTGCTAGCTAAAGGCGGATTTCAATTACAAAAATGGAAAAGCAACAGCGAAAAATTATTAAATAGTATTAGGGATGGGAATAATGAAGCATTAATATTAAAAATAGACGATATAACAAAAATATTAGGGCTTACCTGGAATTCGCGCGACGATTGCTTCCAATATTCTCTGGTACTTAAGCCGGTAACTGGTCCTGTAACTAAAAGAAAAATTATATCTGATATTGCAAGGTTATTCGATCCATTAGGGTGGCTAGCACCAAGCATAATCATAGCAAAAGGGTTAATACAAAAGCTGTGGTTAGCCGGGTTGCAATGGGACGAAGAAGTTCCAAATCATTTAGTAAAAGAATGGGTAACTTACCGTGAAAACTTAGCGTCTTTAGTTGATTTAAAAATACCGCGCTGGTTAAATACGAGTAAGAAAACAAAACAAGAGTTATACGGGTTTTCGGACGCCTCGAAGGTCGCATATGCAGCAGTTGTGTACCATAGAGCAGTAGACGAGATGGGGAATATTCACATTTCCGTAGTGGCTGCTAAAACGAAGGTAGCGCCTATAAAGCAAGTCTCCATTCCAAGGCTTGAACTTTGCGGGGCAGTTCTTTTGACCAAGCTTATTTTGGAAGTAGCCGAAGTTATGAACATACAACGGGAGAATATTCATGCTTTCACAGATAGCGAAGTGGTATTAGCGTGGTTGAATAGTCATCCGAGTCGTTGGAAGACGTTTGTTGGGAATAGAGTTTCCGACATTTTGAGCAGTTTAGATACTCATCATTGGGCGCATGTGGCATCGAAACAAAATCCTGCTGATTGTGCTTCACGCGGGATATCTCCGGCGGAACTTACAAGTGTTTCCCTCTGGTGGGAAGGTCCAAGCTTTTTAAAAGAACAGGTAGTAGAATATAAAAGACCCAAACATCTTGCCACACATTTAGAAGAAATCAAGGCGCATACGGGTACGGTAGATGTTTCATTTTGGAACAGATTTTCTTCGTTGACAAGATTGATTCGAGTAATTGCATATTGTCGTAGATTTTTAAACTCGAGGAATAGGGTAGCATCGGGTAATGGTACAAGGTCGTTACAGTTATCAACACTGGAAATAGAATGCGCAACAGAAATATGTGTCAAAAAATGTCAGGAAGAAAGATTCGAAACTGAATTGGAAAATTTAAAAACCGGAAATTTAGTACAGAAAAAAGCAAATTTGAATTCATTAAACATATTCTTAGATCCGAAAGGAATAATTAGAGTAGGAGGTAGGCTTGAGATGTCGCAGTTGGGTTATGAAAGAGCGCATCCCATCCTAATACCAAAGGAATCGTTTTTAACCAGGTTATTAATTGCCGACGCACATGATAAAACTATGCACGGGGGTCCGCAATTAATGATAACATATCGCTCATTAAATTCAAAAGGGCCACATTCCAAAAACTTCATTTTTTACAGGAGAGCGTTTTGAAGTTTTGGCCGTCGTTTTTTCGTATTATTTTGTAAACCCTGTTTTATATATACATGTGGCATATATCATTCGATGCGTATTTTAAACCGTTATTTACCTATAGTATAATTTTTACTGTAACTTTCACCCAGAAACGTACAAAGTCAAATAAGTCCCTTTTGTATATAAAAATGGTCAAAATGTCATATGAATTTATTAAATGAAAGGCCACAAATCACACAAAAAATAAGTTTATTTTCAAATGTTACGTCGCAGTTTTGTTAAATGTTTTAAAAAACATGACATAAAGAATCACACACTTGTGTTACAACAAAAAAACATACAAACATGCAAAATCAATCACAAAAAATGGTTTAATTGAAAAAAAAAACGTGAAAAAATCTAAAAAGTAATCGTTTTCATAGTGAAAATGCTATTTCTGACACTCAGTAACTCTAGTTTGTGATGTTATTAACGTTTTAACGAAATTAATCAATAAAAGTGACTATGTATTATTAAAATGGTGTATTTTGAAAAGCTAATGAACGAAGAGAATGAATGTAATGGTGTGCTCAATGAGGTACAAGCAAATATGGGTTTGGTAAGGGAAATTAGCATGGATGAAGTAAGAAAGGCAGTTCAAAGTATGAAAAATGGAAAGGCAATGGGCCCAGATGATATACCAGTAGAAGTATGGAACCGTTTAGAAGAAGATGGATGTATGTGGTTGACTTTATTCTTCAATAAGTTGTTGCGAGAAATAGTGATCCCACAAGAATGGTGCAATAGTTCGCTAGTGCCCATCTTCAAAAATAAAGGTGATGTACAGGACTAAAACAACTATCGAGGGATAAAGCTGATGTCCCATAGTATGAAGGTATGGGAGAAAAGAATGCGAGAGGAGAGCGAGATTGCCCCAAACCAGTTTGGGTTTATGCCAGGTCGAGGGAACAATGGACGCTACTTTTGCACTCCGCCAATTGTGTGAGAAGTACAGACGTGCACACAAAAACTTGCACATGGTGTTCATTGATCTAGAGAAAGCGTATGATAGGGTACCTCGGGATGTCGTGTGGTGGGCCTTGAAAGAGAAAGGTTTGCCCGGGAAGTATGTAGGGTTAATTCGTGCTATGTACAGCCAATCTCGTACATACGTTCGGTCGGATGCTGGCAACACCGACAAGTTCAATGTGGCGGTAGGCTTGCACCAGAGGTCGGCTTTAAGCCCTTACCTCTTCCTTTTGGTTATGGATGCTCTTACGGCGGACATACAGGAAGAGACACCATGGTGCATGCTATTTGCCGATGACATCGTTCTTGTCGGTGAAGATGGACCTGAGATCCAGAGCAGACTGGAGAAATGGCAACGGAAACTTGGTGATTGTTGGCCTGAAAATCAGTAGAACTAAAACTGAGTACATGTTCTGGGATTTCGGCGGTCTCTCCAGTTCTGGGGCCATAGCGCTTGATGGCGTGCTTCTCCCAGTTTGCTCCGACTTTCGGTATCTCGGTTCACTAGTGCAAAGCGATGGCGAAATAGAAACACTGGGTGGATGAAATGACGGCAGGTCACGGAAACAATTAGTGACTCCCGCATTCCCCTAAAACTCAAGGGGAAGATTTATAAAAGCATGGTTAGACCTGCCGTCTTGTATGGATCAGAGTGTTGGGCCACAAAAGGAATGAATGAAAGACAATTGCATGCAACATGCAGCTGAGATGAGAATGCTAAGAGGAATGTGTGGTGTTACGCGAATGCATAGAATACGGAATGAGTATATAAGAGGAAGTTTGAAAGTGACACCGGTGACTGAAAAGTTGTGTGGAAATCGGTTGTCATGGTACGGGCATGTTATGCGGAGGAATGAGGATAATGTTGTCAGGAAAGTTGTGAGCATGAATGTGGATGGCTACACAAGTAGAGGGAGACCAAAGAAACGATGGATGGATTGTGTGAAAGATAATATGGCTAGGAAGGTAGTGACTACGGAGATGACGACTAATAGAGAAGAATGGAAGAAAAAGACATGTTGCGCCGACCCCAAATAAATTGGGATAAGGGCAGGAGAATGATGAGGTATCATTAAAATAACTAATAAAAAGACTGCAAAACAGGCAACATGTTAAAATTCTTACACAAAGAAAATTCTTTAAAAAATATATAACAGAACACACCATGTTAACAAACTATCAATGAGATCAATGTTGTAACTACGAGTAAACGCAGCAATAAACAACAACTATCACCTCTTTATTCAAGCAATGTCACTTACAAAATAAAATGCTTCATAAAATAAAATAAAGTCTTGACTTAGGTACTAGTAATAACGATGAGATCTACGATATTTTTCTTCCGAGTCGTTACAATAAACTCTATAACTAATACGTATTTAAAATTAAACATCTTCTTAAATCAGTCTCAACTTACATACAATACAATGTTTTAATTAACATAACAGTTGTTAATAAAAGTGAAACATCAGTCTTATTTAAAACATCTTCTAAATTTGTAGAACCACAAGTCTGAACATACTTACCTACATAACATAACAGTTATGTTAGTTAAAAACTTGCTTAATCATCAGTATCAGTCTTAGGAGACTAATAAAACATCTTATAGATTTTTATAAAAAGATTCGTAGTATTTCGGGATCACATCCTTTTCAATTAATTTTAGAATACCCTGTTTTTTTGTCTCAGCACCTTGTAGCTGAGACAAACTTTGAGCCATTGTGTGTTGAAGTTTGAAGATCTTCATTTTTTGTTCTGACCATGTTCAAAATCCGATGTGCGCGACTATTCATTCTATGAACAAAGAAAAAGTCATACGATGATGTAGGTAGGTAGCTGGTAGGTAGGAAAAATTAAAAATCTTGCTCAGCTAATTGAAATTTGACCAGTACCACTTTTGTCGGGTCATCAAGCAATAAAGAAACTGTTTAATAAAAATACTGCACTTTGTTATAAACATATTATTTTTTAGACATGACACACGAACATCAAAACAGCCACTAAACAAAAAGTACCTAATTGTTCAAACAATTCTTACCAAAATTAAGGTAATTTTACATGCAAAACAGACATATTCCAAATACTGCACTTTTGTTTCAATAAATGATTATCAAAATTGTAGTATTTAAAATCAAAAGAAACGCATTCCAAAATATGGCACGTTTCCTTATTAAATAATATTGTACTCACGTGTTTTCTTTATTAAAGACGGTCACATTTCAAAATATGGCACTTTTCACTATAATTTATCACTTCTACACCAGTTGCTTTCCGGAATGTGGCCTTTTTAAATAAAGATGACGTGCGGTCACGCAGACTGCCGGGTCGCAACTAAAAATATGGCCGTTTTGCTCTGAAGTCAGTCGTCAATGTGTCAAAATGGCCAACGGGCATTGTGTGATTGGACCATTTTAAACGCTAAAGCTATGGGTGTCTTTTTCGAAAATAAAAATTTGAAGAATTTTGATACGTTTTATGCAATAAAAACGATTTTGATTTTTTTCGGAATGTGGCCCTTTTTAATTTAATGAGCGATATTTACGGTCAAAGTATTGGATCGTGGGAATCAAGACTTTGGCTAAAGGATATGCAAGGAGCTGTGTTAAGTGTATTCGGTATACAGCTAAAGTGAAGCCACAACTTATGGGTCAGCTACCATCCTCTAGGGTAATCCCTGGCAAACCTTTTCTACGGAGCGGGGTAGATTACGCGGGACCAATAAGTATTAGAACGTCAAAGGGTCGCGGTAATAAGTCCTACAAGGGCTACATAGCCTTGTTTATATGTATGGCCACAAGGGCGGTGCATTTGGAAGCAGTTAGTGAGTTAAGCACAAGGGGTTTTTTGGCGGCTTTTAAGCGGTTTGTAGCCAGACGTGGTCGATGTGCGGAACTGCACAGCGATAATGGGACGAATTTTGTAGGGGCAGCGCGAGAGTTACTTCATTTATTCAATGTAGAAAGGTCAGAAACTAATTCTGAATTAGCAAATGAGTTAGGGAACAATGGCACGGAATGGCACTTTATTCCTCCTCATTCCCCCAATTTTGGAGGTCTTTGGGAAGCAGGGATAAAATCCACAAAGCATCATCTAAAGAGGGTTATTGGCAATTCAACGCTGACGTTTGAGGAAATGGCCACGGTATTGGCGCAAATTGAGGCGTGCCTTAATTCGAGACCATTGTCATATTTTATGTTGAGGATCAGGATAAATTAACAATTTTGACTCCAGGTCATTTTCTGGTGGGAGAACCACTTGTTTTGCCACCTGATTTAAATTATGAAGGGGCAAATGTTGGTAACTTAAGGCGATGGCAACTGCAACAACGCATGATGCAGGACTTTTGGCGACGTTGGTCACACGACTATCTTCACCAATTTTTACAACGGCATAAATGGCAGCATAAAATTCCGGAGCCATGTGTTGGTGACGTAGTATTAGTCAAGGAGGACAATTTGCCCCCTGGCAGGTGGTTGTTAGGCAAGGTAGAACAGAAACATCCCGGATCTGATGGAATTACACGGGTGGTGACATTACGATCGTCATCGTCTTCTATAAAAAGACCTACGTCTAAATTATGTGTATTGCCTGTAACAAATTAATATAAGGTTTTGTTTATTTTAAACTGGGGCTATTAGTTAAGTTTCATTTTTTTATGTGTTTTACATGGGCACTTAGTATTTATATTACTAGAAATTGCAAGTGCTAGTTATAAGTCCATTGTTTTTAAAGGTTGTTAGTTATAAGTTCATTGTCTTTAAATTGTTTGGTTTATATTCATGTTTTTAAACTGTTAGTAATAGGTTAATTGCATCAAGGCTGTACTAAATCTAAAATTGTATAAATTATTTACAGTCAGTCAGTCTTGAAGGACATTCGCCATAATGTCCTTGGTGGGCGGAATGTTTACATTTATTGGTTCACTGCGCCATCTATTGTATCATTTGTGAATTTTTGTGAAATAAGTTGAGTACTGTGTCGATAGATGGCGTTGTTAGTTGAGCGGCGATTCTGAATCACGCTATCAAGAGTCTCCGTCGTTTGACTAGGTCAAAATTATTATAAATTTTTCTTTGTGAGCAGCAAGCACTGTGATTATAGTATTATACGCGCTTAGTACAAGTCCAGTGTTTAATTTAGCCACCCTCTCCTAGTCGACCTTTGTTCACAGTGTCTGTTCAAAAATTGTGTAAATAACCACCGTAACACCAAGATTTTGGAGGAATATCTTTTTTCGATAAATGTATATGATTATGTATGTGTTTTGCATAAAATAAAAACATTTAAATAGTAAATATGACATCGTTTAGCAAATATTATGATTGTATGTCCAATGTTTGCGACCACGCGCCAACTATTGCAACTATTGTAACAAACATTGACTGTTCTGGAACAGGGAATGCATGGAGTAGTATTATTATTTTATCTGTCTTTGTTCGTAGATTTCCTACCAACCCATTCCGCAATGCAGAATGGGTATCTATGTATTGTCGCGAAACTTAACCAAAAAAATCAGACGAATAAAATAATAAGTAAACAAATAATCAACGGGTTGCACGCCGGGAGTGGCGGCAGAAGTTCTAACTTGAATATTATCGTTATGCATTTTTGATTTAACATTTTTTACGCATCACAAAAAAGTGCGCAACGCCGCTAAAGAAGTTTTCATTTGAAAAAATAATTTGATTTAATACAAATAATATTTTTTTCATAACTTCTAAATCGCGCACATAAGAAGACACATCCATTTTTTTGCGGGTTGGTAACAATGAGCCAACCAGCAGACAATTAAAACCGTCCAAATAAAATAACTATTGTACTAATTTAGTCCTACTACTTTTTTACTACGGTCAAAAATATTTGCTAACAATCTACCATAGAAAACGAACATTCGTCTAAAAAAATATATTATTATTTTGAAACTCTACGTCTTTCAATACTTACTGTGTTCTGAGCATTGAAATGTGATACCAAAAATGTCGTCTAGTTTCAAAATAGAGTAAGCACGAAATTGTCAACAAAATATTTTTAACCTTATTGCTTAAGATTCAAGTTTCATCTTACAATAAATATTTTTGTACTTATTATAAAAATGACTATTTATTTTCAAGCGACATTTTGAATTTATTGCTTTTATTTTCTCCGATGATAGAAGGACTTTACTAAAAATATTTTGCAATCGTAATCAAACTTAATGCTTGAGTATTAAGGTTTATAGTCAACTGAAGTTGTTAATATTATAAAACTTTTTTCATTATTCCGTAGTAACAAATGTAAATGTTTATGTGTGTGTAAACGTGGCCACTTCAGCGACTCATTTTTGTTCCTGATCCTGTATCTAGTGTATTATTGATCGAAGATTTCTAATGCATAGATTATGCAGTATTGCAGTGCTGACAATAATAGCCTGCACATTATCTAATTTAACTCTTAAGCCCCGTATTCATGGTAAACATTTGTTTAGCAACAAAGTTGAATCAACGTGTTGCGGAGTTGCTGTCAAGATGTTGCTGGCAACACTGCGTGTTGCAGAGTTGATAGCTTCATGTTGACAAGCTCTCGCCCGACAAGCGTAAACATCAGTTTAGCGAAAATTGTTGACGTGTGTGAACGTGTTTGCAACAGTTTATAAACATGGCAGTAGTGTGGAGTAATGATAAAATAATGCAACTAATAGAATTATTTCAATCAAAACGATTATTATGGGATTCTTCTATAAAAGAATACAAAGATAGAAACAAAAAGAACGATGCATTCGAAGAAATTTCTCAAGCCCTAAATATACCCAAAAAAGATGTGGAAACTAAAATACATGTACTGCGTACTCAATTTACTAGAGAGAAAAAAAAATTGTCGGCAAAAAAAACTACAGGCAGCGGCGCAATAGAAAAATGTAAATGGATTTATTACGAGCCATTGGAATTTTTGTTATTTGGTGCAACTACTTCTGGTGAAACGGATACTATGAATAAAACAGTAAGTTGTTTTTGTATATAATTTTTATTGTACTAGTCTGTAAAATTATTACAATTACGCTACATTATTTTGCCATGGAACACTTCCCTCTGGAGTTATAAAGTAATCGGCAAACTGTTCTCTAATACAAAAAGCTGATTGTGATGCAGGCCTGCCCCGTCTTTGCAAATCAATCATAGGAAACGAACCTAGTTCCCTTCGCCATGAACCTTCTAATAGGTTACCTTCAGAGTCTTCAAAATCAAAAGTTTGTGGAGGTGTATATGTATATGGATCTGGAAACTGTGTTACGTCTTAAGAAGTTATGTAAATATACACAAGCAATTACTACGAGTTCACAATTGGCTGGTTTTAACGGAATAGGTTTAGTGAATACACGGAACACCACACATAAAATTCCAAAAACATTTTCTATAATCCTCCTAGCTCTTGATAGTCTGTAATTGAATATACGCTTTTTGTTCCCACGTTCATGAATGCCAGGATATGGTTTCATGATGTTCTCCGTTAGCGCGAAAGCACTGTCACCTACAATAACATATGGAATTTCTGGTCCACCTTGTGTTATTGGTTCAGGACGTGGCAGTTTAAGTGAGTTTTCTAACAATGCATTATAAAACGGTGTTTCCTGAAATATTCCACTGTCGGACGACCGTCCCTTAGCTCCATAATTTGCGTATATAAAGTTATAATTGCCATCTGCAATTGCCAGAAGTACCATGCTGAACTGATTTTTGTAATTGTAGTATTCACTTCCAGAATTATTTGGCGCCACAATCAAAACGTGTTTCCCATCAATGGCTCCAATGCAATGTGGAAAATTCCATCGTATTTCGAATTCACGACTTATTTGTGTCCATTCCTGCTCCGAACTTGGAACCTACAAATATAAAAAATAATAATAAGATGATAATTTACAGGTAGATGAAAACAATGCACTTGAAAGTGGTATGGAGTTAGAGCCATCTCAATCACCAAGTCTTACATCGAATGCTACAACATCTACATCTTTAAGGAAAATAATTAGGCAGATGAATCAAGTGAAATATTAGAGGTTTTGAAAAGTGCGAAAAAGAAGATGGATGAAAAGGAGAAGAAGGATCCATTTGATATTTATGGTGAATATATTGCTGCTGAATTAAGAAGTGTTAAAGATGACCAAGCCGTGACACAGGCAAAGTACCATATTAATAATATACTGTATGAATTAAAAATGGGACGATATAATACATATGGATATCAAACGGCATCTTCTCATCCATCATCAACACCAAATAATGTTCAGGAAACAGAAATAGGGGAAATTGAGAGACAGGAAACAAACAGACTAGATGCAATAGAAGACGAAACAGAAGATTCGGCTATACTAAACTTAGTTAACTATCTCAGTGATGAATCAACACAATAGCATATACTGTTTTTTTGTGTTTTTTTATTATTATTAAAATACTTGATTACACAAATAGTGTTCTTGTACCTGCCTTGACATATCCTGATAGTGAGTTAATAAGTTCTTGACATACATCTGGTATGATTTTGCTAATCAATTGTTTTGATACTCTGAATGTGTATGAAAGAGAACTGTATGAATCTCCAGTTGCAAGATACCGTAATGTAATAGCCAGCCTCGTTTGAGGTGAAACTGGCTGACGAATATTTGTTTCCCTTTTGGCTATTGATGGACCAATCATTTCCAGAAGATGTTCGAAATCACTTTTCGACATTCTCGTAAAGTTACCAAATGATCCATCTCCCATTCTGAGGTCACTCATCAAATTTCCTCTTTGCAAAAGATAGTTTCGAATCCACCATCTTTTTCTCTTTTTTTTATTAGAAATCCTATACATCAGATACAGAGAACACAACAACACTACCTCCTCGGGCAACATTTTAACGCAGACTGGCGTGTGGACAACCTGTATTGATTTAAACATAGCTGCTAGCAACATTCTCGCCGCTCACCAACAATGTTGATCAACTGTTCCTAAACAAATGTTTACCATGAATACGGGGCTTTAATTTAGAGCCTATGCATGGAAATCTCCTCTTCCAAACACCAAATGTTCTTTCCACTACATTTCTAGTTCTGATTTGGCTCTCATTATAGAGTTTTTCAGCAGCGCTTTGAGGATCTGCCATTGGTGTTAATAAATATTTTTTTAATGCATAGCCCCGATCTCCCAAAAGACAGCACCTGCCTAATTGTTGTGAGTTCATTAGATATTTAACTCGGCTGTTGTTGAAGATAGTGCTGTCATGTACAGAGCCTGGCCATCGTCCAACTATATCTCTTATTTTTAGATCAGCATCTGCTACTACCTGGGTGTTTATAGAAAACACGTCCTTCCTATTTCTATAAAGCTCCGCATTATCACCGCCAGAAATAAAATCAAGATTAATAAAATAACAGATGCATGCACTTTACATTCTTTTAAATGACTATGTAAGTAGGTACCGACATACCTGGGCTTAAAATACGTATATGAGTGCAGCCTATCGCTCCGATTACACTTGGAAATTTAGCGATTGAGTAGAACTTTGCCACTACTTCTCTTACTTCTTCTGTAGTGTGCGGCATTTCAATAAAGTAATTTAATTTATTGCAAATAGTTTTCGAGACCGCGTGGATAACTTTACATGCAGATGATTTCGATATCCCAAAGAAATCTCCAGAGCATCGTTGCATGATGCCTGTAGCGTAGAATCGTAATGTAAGCAATGTTTGCTCAAGAGGTGTTATGGCTTGATTCCTACAAGGCAAGCAATAATTATTTGAGGTTAGGTTGTTGTGAAGATGAGTTTGCGAATTAAATGCAAATCCATGAAACTTTAAATAGGTACATTACCTAATTTACCTACCTTGTGGTTCCAATTTCACCGACTAACCACATAACTGTTTCCTTTGATAACCGATACCGTTGGCAAAAGTCTACACTATCCCAGGTGTCCAAGGGTGGGTTACGTGGTCTAAAAATTTTCGGCCTTCTCACTAACACGTACTCCACGTAAATGTTATCGTCAGATGAACTTTCCGACATAATATCTATGTTTAAATTCATGATTTATAAGAATGAGAAATACGCCGTTGACAACTACAACCTCGGTAGGTACGTACAAAACAGCTGTTGTGTTTGAATTAACCATCCGCCATATCGCTTAACTCTCCAACTTTGGGTGGTTATTTATTTAAACTAATAGTTAATTATTTGACCATTGGTTAAACTAACAATTGATCAAAAAACACATTTTGATAAAATTTAACCATTTGTTACTATTTTTAACCATTAGTTTAGTTAACTACGGATCAAAAATGCGGCCCGAATCTGTTTTTAACCGACTTCTAAAAAAGGAGGAGGTTCTCAATTCGACTGTATATATATATTTTTTTTTATGTTTGTTCGCGCATAACTCCTTTGCTTGCCAACCGATTTGAAAAATTCTTTTTTGTTGGAAAGGGTATACTTCCCAAATGGTCCCATAATTTTTTTATCGAAATCGGATAAGCGGTTTTTGAAACATCAACAAAAATCTTAAAAATTTCCTACTTAATATATGTGGACGATGTTCTAATAAGTTCCTGTCACTGTAATTTACATACCAGGTAGAGGTATTAAAATTTTGGGGGAGTTAAAATTGGGTAGGTAATTTGGCGTATTTAAAAAGTTCATCACAATTTTATATAGGTACAGTAAAAATCAACGATTAAATTTGACACTGATTAAATGTCTACACTTACCTACATTAATTTCAACCACTGTTCATTTGTGGTCACATAAATATGCCTTCCGCACGTTTGCCCGCGCGCATTAGGGTGAAATAATCTTGCAAATAAAAACTGCGTTTTTACATTGATTTTACGTTCTATTAATGAAACCAAACCACTGGTTTCAAGAATAACGGTGTTTACCCTTACAGCCTGTAGTAATTCCTTTTTTGTTATAGGAAAGATGCCGTTAACGCTTGCTGAACGCCAAAAACATTACCGAGAGCGTTTGAAATCAAATAATCCACAAAAATGGAAAGAAGTACACGAAAAAAATTTGATAAGAACTAAAAATAAGTACATACTAATACGTCAACTATCTGAATCTGAAAAAAAAATTAGGCGAAAGAAATGGCGAATGTCTAAGCAACAAATAACTGAAGAAAAATCGAATGAAACTAAATGCTGTCGAAAAGTGTATAAACAAAGATATAACAAAATATCACAGGACAATGAAAAATTAAGAGAAAAAGTAAACTCATTAATCAAAAAAAAATAAAGCACTGAAGAAAACAATATATAGATATAAAATTAGACAAGCAGCGCATTCTAATGCAAATAAACAGGATAAAGAGAATATTTTAAATGTAAGAGATCTAACGCCACACACTCCAAAACTGAATCCTTTGTTAGTTCTTTGAATATTTCGCTTTCGGAAAAGGAAAAAGTTAAAAAGGAACTATTTCATAAAAATATTTTGTGCGAGTCAATAAAGAAACAGTATGAATTGGCGTCCAGTAATGAGCAAAAAAACACAATAAAAATATAGTTAATAATAGGTTAGTTGAAAAGTATAGAACGAAAACTAAGCTTGAAGCAATAATTGGGCTACAAGGTAGAATTCGTGTTCCGACGAAAAAAATCCCAGTGAACCACGAAGCACTCGCACAAAAAATTCGAAACTTTTTCTTACAAGATGACGTTAGCCGCGCTACAGCTGGCAAGAAGGAAACGAAGACGGTTAAAAAAAGTAAGATGCAAAGACGATACCTCCTACAGTCAATGAAAAAATTACGCTATAAATTTATTCAAGAAACAAACATTCCGGTGTGTTATACAACTTTTACTAGATGCAAGCCTTTTTTTGTATTAAGTCCAAATCTCTCTAACCGTGACACATGTGCTTGTAGAAAACATGGCAATATTGAATTTAAATATACAGCACTTAACAATCTTTCGATAGTGAAGTCTAGAGATTTAGACGAATTTATGAAAAGTATTGTCTGTGATACTCAACAGACGGAATGTATGTACTCAGAATGCAAATGCTGTTTAAAGGAAAATACAAGTCTTTATAATTTATCGGAGTGCAATTTAGATGATCAAGTATCTTGGCTGGAATGGACAGTTAAAACTATTGAATACCAAAAGGAGAACAAAAACAAAACAGCAAAACGAATGGTAAAAATAATAAAATCAGGAACGATAAAGGATTTAAAGGTGGATCCACACAGCCCGGCGGCCATTTTGCCGGCGAGGCCGCCGCGCGGCCTGCAGCGGGGGAACAGTTTGATCACGGCTTTCGATGAGAGTGGTGTCATTAATTTCATATGCGTTGTGTAGGTAATAGTGTATAAAATGACTGATTTCCATTGGGACGACAGTGCAGTATTATTATTAATAGAAAATTTCACGAAAATGAAATATTGTGGAACCCGAGAAATAAAGATTTTAAAAATCGTATGAAGAGAAATGATGCGTTGAAAAATATTGCGTCTTTATTCAGTATTAAATCTTCAGAAATTGAAAGAAAATTAAAAAATATAAGTAGCCATTTCTTTCGGGAACACCGGAAATATGAAGAATAAAAAAAAAGTAGATCAGGAAGGGATGATATTCAACCTCCAAAGTGGTTTGCTTACAGAGCATTGTCATTCCTCAAAGACAAGAATAAACCTGTGTCCACTGTAAATAGTGAAGATACTTCGGTAAGTACCTAAAGAAACATTAGTGTTTATTGAATTGGCCACAAGTGGTCAACCTATCGCCCAAGAGCTTCAAATACATTTATACAAATAAATATAAAAAACGAACATGTTTAAACAGCTATATTAATAATTCCGGGAAGGGTTACGGTAGATATACTTAGGGTCGATTTATACTAGCGCAGAGTCGAAGCGCATCGAAGTGTCTATCCAAAACTGAACATAACAAATTCAACCTTAACTCCACAGCGTAACGCACACATTACTTCGGAGATTTTAAAAAGACGCGCGCATTCGTCGGAATTCGCGTTTGGCCGATTGGCCTGCATCGGTGTTAATCACAATGGACTCGGACGAAAAATTAATTTACCTGGTGCAAAAATATGAATGCCTATTTAATCCAAAAGCTAAAAATTACAGTGACACACATTCCAAAAATAATGCTTGGGAAAAAGTTAGCGGTGAAATGAAATTAACTGGTAAGTAAAGCAAGTATTTATTACTACGCTATATTTTCGCTGTCGTGCGATGTTGCCGTTGTGGTGCGGCGCGGGGTGGCGCCAAAAAAACCTTTTTGACAATTATTTCTTGCTTAACATCGTGTTATCATTTCATTTTGCCATGGTACTGCCCCATGTTCAGAAATGAAATAAGTTTTGAAGTTCTCTCTGATATTCATCGCGTCCACATGCACCAACATCTACTACAATGAATTTATATTTAGCGTCAGTAATAGCTAACAAGACAGTGCTGAAAAACTTTTTATAATTGTAGTAGAGACTTCCGCTGTTGCAGGGTGCCCTTACATTGACATGTTTGCCGTCAATCGCTCCTATACAATTAGGGTAATTCCATAATCTTCTAAAATCTTCCTCGATTTTAACCCATGACTCTGTCGTTGGTTTTGGCATAACAATGGGTCGTAAATATTTCCAAATTGCGGCACAAATTTCGTGTACAATCTTCCAAACTGTAGCATAGCCCATTCGAAAAGTATGAGCCAGTGCTTTGAAACTGATAGCAGTAGTTAGAAATCTGTAACAAATTAATGAAGCTGTTTTTTTTCTAGTGGCCGAATGTCAGAAACAATGGAAGAAACTTCGTGACTGTTACAAAAAGGCGATTGAGACAATATAAAAGCGGTTCTGCGCGAAAAACTGAAAAACCAATTAAATTTGAGAAGGAGTTAGAATTTTTAAAGCCACACTTTCAGGACAGATCATAGACATCAAACCTTGATTTTTCTGATAATAGTTTAGACGTGGACACTGAAGACATCTCAATTATAGAGTCACAAACATCTGACGTCGGGGAAAGTTCACGCTCTGATTCGGCATTATCAAATCATACTACCAGAAATAAAACACTACCTCTATCGCAGAAATTATTCAGACAATATGTCGAGGCCAAAGGAAAGGAAGAAGATCCATTAGATGCGTTTTTTCTATCTATGAGTAAATCAGTAAAAAAGATGCCTATACGAATTCAAGCTGAATTAAAACGGGCAATACTTGGCCTGGTTACTGACGCAGAAGTAAAACTTGCCTCCGAGGAAAGTAGCGATACTCCATCATCTATGACTAAATGCTATGGAACACAACAACAGCAAATTTATTCCTCACCATCAACTTCAACTTACATCCCATCCACTACTTATTGTCCACCACCTACTTCAACCACGCCACCCAACCATACAAATTACGGCACTATATCCAACACAACATCATCTGCTCCACCATCGCCTTACATACCACAATCTATTTCGAGAACACAGCAACAGCGGCAATCGAAGTTTTACGATTTCGAAGAATTTACTTATAATGACTGATAATAATGATTAATGACCTTAATAACTGTGATTTCACATGGTGAATAATTATTTCAAATTTTTAAATAAAGAGTCTTGAAATACAAGCTTGTTTAATTATGCTATTCTATCTAAGGCATGAAAATATTGATATTTATGTTGAACAACCAAGAAGTGTTTAACACCTTTCGTGTAAGTTAATAAAGTGCTACCATCGTCGTAAGAAAGCATAAAACTCAGCATAAGCAGACTGATATTCGCTCTTCAACGGAAATGGGTATCGTTAAATTTGTTTCTTGTTTCTCAATGTATGGTCTCAAAATATTGACTAAGTTTGTAAATTAATCGTAGTCCATTTTATAATAGTCGTAAAAAAAACTCGGGTATCGATATAAATCAACGCAAAAAGTAGTAAATTCACCACAAATACGTCTTTTCTTCCACAAGTTGTGAACACTATAATTCCGCTTTCTTTTTCTTCGTTTTCTTCTTCTTCAACTTCAGATATAAGTAATATCATAGCAAAATCAATGTCAACCATTTTACACACGTTTCAGCTACGAGAGTCAACTGGCAAGTGATTCAATAGCTCTGCTGTTGATGCCCATTACTACACGTGAGAGTGCGCGCGTATTCTGGCGAATACGCGCGCATTCGTGCGGCTTCGCTTTAGTTGTAAAAAATTTGACGCTTCGATGCGCTTCGAATCTGCGCTAGTATAAATCGACCCCTTTTTTTTTTTTTTTAAGGGTTGGAAATTAACTAATGACTGCCCCCGCTCTGGGTGGAGCGGAAGGGAGTGTCAGACTTTTACTGACTAAAACCCATCCATGTTCCTTCCGTAGCCCTTTATGTTCCGGGGTAGCGGTAACCCTTTCGGACAATCCCGCTTACCCGGCAGGCTTGGGCCTGAGGGGATAAATCGACCCTTACGGTATAGTTTTGTTTGGTGCTAGTGATGGGTACGTATTCGAACACCTATAATTAAAAGACCTAACGTCAAATAACGTAAGTTCAAAATACCTAAAATCTAAATACGTAATGATTTCAAATCACGTCACGGTATAATAAAATTGGCTTCAAAAATACGTAAGTATTTGTTTTGTTATTATACTTTTCTACTTACACTTACTGTCTGTATTAGTGTTGATTTACGCTGGTCCCTTAGTGCCTTATTAAATAATGTGGTACATTCCAAATTTTATTTATTTCGTTTTTCCTAAATACTTTGCCCATGGGTAATAAGGCCTATAAAAATTCGCAGTAGGCCTTTATACTTCCAGTTTTACATCTATCTTTATTCTTATTTTATGCAAATTCTAACAGCTTTTTCGTATCTTACCGATTTATTACAGTATATTCTAGTTTTATAATCATTGTTTACAGTGTCTACGATCACGATGCCTCCTAAACGGGCATTGTGGTCACAAGATTACCTGGTCTCAGCTTTTCGCGCAGTTCAGAGAGGAATTTTGAGTACATATGCGGCTGCGGAAAGATACAGGATTCCAAGAAGAACCATCAGAAACCATGTCGAGAGTGGTGTTTTGGTGAAAAGCTTGGGTCGTAAGCCCGTATTGAATCCCGAACAGGAAGCTGATCTTGTAAAGAGGATAATCAGGTATGCGGAAATAAGTTTACCTGTCACACCAAGAATACTGCGTCAGTTGGTGTACAAATATTGCGAGCTTAACAACATAAAGCATAATTTTGATGAGACTGCTAAACGCGCAGGTAAAGACTGGCTTAAGGCGTTTATGAAAAGACATCCCGAATTGTCTAAACGAAAAGCACAGTTCATGAACCCTGCTAGAGCCCAAAAGCTAAATAAATTTATTGTAGATGACCACTTTGAAAGACTGAATGAAGTTTATGATAAACTGGAGCTGAAAGATCATCCAGAAAGAATTTATAACATGGATGAGAAGGGATGCCGTCTGACAATCCATCACCAGCAAAGTGTTTTGGCCAAAAAAGGAGCAAAAAGGGTTCATTTGCAGTCTTCTGAACATGCAGAATGTGTGACTATCGCAGGATGTGTGAACGCACTCGGTACTGCTATACCGCCAATGGTGATATTCAAGGGACAACGTTTGAAGCCAGAATTGTACGACAATTTGCCACCGGGTTCTTTGGTTGAAAAGTCTGCAAAGGGGTACATGACAAACGAGCTTTTCAAAGAATTTTTGAAACATCTGGCCAGATACAAAAGCGCAGGACCTTGCCTCTTGATATTTGATGGAGCAGCATGTCATTTAGACCTTTCCATTGTCGATGTATCAGAATCACTTGATATATCATTATATTGCTTACCGTCGAACACCACTCATGAACTTCAGCCTCTGGACATAGCCGTCTTTAGATCATTTGAGCACCATTAGGATGCTGAAGTTCTTGCATTCTTAGACCAAAATAGGGACAAAAAACTGACTAAAGCACGCTTCAATGTCATACTTTCAAGCGTATGGTCCAAATGTATGACTCACAGTAACATCACGAGTGGTTTTAAAGCAACTGGTTTGTACCCTTTCAACCCACAGGCGATACCAGAAACAGCCTTCGATCCTTCAATTTTGACAGAAGCCCCAGCGCCAGCGCCTGCTGATGGTGAACAAGGAAACATGCAACCTCTTGATAATTCTGGGATTGAAACTCCAGAACGAGAATCACCATCAATTTTGACAGAGGCGTTAACGCCTGATCTCATAGAAGAGAATGTGTTACCTGTGGATTATGCTAGGCAAAAGACTCCAAAAGCTGATAGTAGGTCGCTCTCAAATTTCCCAAAGATCTTAGCACCTGATGTCGGAAAAGAGAATGTGCCACTTACTCATTATTCTCGGCCAAAGACTCCTGAACCTTCTACAAGCTTTAGATCGCCAGCCAAATTTTTATCAGAAGTATTACCAAATCAGCAGATCAAGTCAACCAAACGCGAAACGCAGCTATTATCGCCAAATTTATGGAACTTCTTCAAGCGATTCTGAAGACGATGTGCCTCTTACCCAAATAAAATCTGGGTTTCATGATCTCATGCCCACACCTGCTAAAGTTCAAGAAAAAACACCCACTGTCCGACGCAAGGCTATTAATTACTGAGGTACTCCAGTGACCAAAGATCTTTTTGACAAATTCAATGAAGGCAAGAAAAACAATGCAGGGAAGAAAAGTACAATACAGAAAAAGAAAAATGAGGGAAAGAAAAGGGACCCAGGAAATTCAAAAACTAAGCTAACTTCAAAATCAATTAAAACAAAATCATCTCACGGATTTACTAGAACCAAGGGCACTGCAGGCAATCAAGCTAGTTGGTACTGTCATGCCTGTGAAGAAGACCGAATGGATGACATGAGGCAATGCTCTCAATGTTCCAAGTGGTATCATGAGGAGTGTGTTGGTTTGTCAGTGGATGATTATGATGACTTCATATTATGTCCTGATGGATGTTAGATAAGGCCATTTATTTCATTACAAAGTATTATTGTGCCATTGTCTAAAAGATAATTGATCTCAAGTACCAAATTATGATGTTTAAGTTGATTATTAACATAGTTCAAGCAGTAGGCCTTTTTACCCTACCTAATTATAATAAGGCCTATTGACAGTGTTTTAAAAAAAGTTACATTTTATTTAAGTTTTATGCAGAAGTTGCTATTTTTTGTTTTAATTTTGTAGTACTATAACTAAACGACTGATTACCAAATTAAATATTGTTGATTAAATTGTTCGTATAATATTTTACAACAAATTTCCCTTAGCTAGGCCTTAATACCCTCATGTACCTTATTCGAATACGTACCCGCTAGTGATGTAACCGAGTGATTTTAAAATGTCACAAGTAGTGCATGCATCAAATAACTTGATATCGTTTTTTTCCTTTCAGATTGTTCTTGATGACAGCGCGAACTCACGGCAAAATGGAAACAAAACTATCCGAAAGAGGAATGCTGAACCAGATCCAGAAATAACAGAAGCTTTACAATTGTTGCGAGATATTTCATCTAAGAAACGCAATGACGTTGATGTGTTTGCTGAGTTCATAGCTTGCAAATTGAGGAAAATGGATGACTATACCAAGTACTCAGTTCAAAATCAAATCCAAAACCTAATTTTTGAAGCTGAAATGAATATGTTTTCGGATACTCGTCGTGAATTTAATACAGTTTCTTCAAATATTCGTTCAGGTTATTTTACTCAGCAACCAGTAACATCCACGCCGTCAACGTCGCAATCTTATTCAACCCAAGTACACGAGTACAGACGGCAGCACATCAACCTAAACCCTATAGATATCTATAAATACGACGTAGCATGAAGTGTTAAAAAGAAAGTGTCCTTAACATGATTGGTCGATTTTAAATCATGTCTACAATTACCCAATGGTCGCACATTCTAAAAATTTGTAGCCAATAAAATCTTGTCTCACTTGGAATAGGCCACGCCTTCGCGCGACTGCGCGTCCGCCGCTGTCAGTCACTTAAAATTCGTGCAAGTGTTAGGTTGCTAAGTGCGTGAAAAATTATCTGTTTTTTTTTTAAATGGCGCCTCAGCTGACGCAAATTGAGAGGCAGCGCATAATAGCGCTGAGATTGAGTGGATGCCGGATTATTGATATTTGTCGGCAGACGGGCATAACGGTGAGTAATAATTTTTTGTAATTATCTTTTTAAATCCTAAGATGACCAATTCACCGGAACTTATTACATTTAGGCTAATATTGAAAAAATGTATTGTAAAATGTAATGTATATAGTTAACTTCCTCTTGTTCTTTCCTAATGAGTTCCCGCTACTGTGATTCGCTGTTTTGTTGATAAAGGTATCAATGCTAGGCTCAACACCGAGTGTGTTGTTAAAATCCAGTGCGCAATAAAACCCCGCTGTGATATTTTTACGTCCGACTGAACGTGGACTAGTCACAATTAGGTATACCTACTCCAGACTTACTCAAAATAAAATTCGATGAACTTTTTTTTCATTCCAATTAGTTATTATAAGACCTTTTAAACCTAATTCAATACAGTAGTAGGATTTTAAAGTTACCTACCTGCATAATTTTGCACTTACTTTTTGTTTGTTGAAATATTGCAAGGTCAAGGCCTTCTCTCGGAAATACTCGGAATGGGTGTAATCCTGTCATGGCAGTGATGTTTGTGTGGAATACTTAGTAATAACTTAACGATTATTGTAGGGAACTACACTGGTCAGCAAATAAACCGAGCCATCCGCTACCTAGGAACTCTTGATTCGATTTTCTCAAAAAGTATAAAACTTACAACTATCAAAGTTATACCTACAATAAAAATAGTTTAAAAAAACTAAAAAACACGCTTTTTATAGAAAACCGAACTAAAAATAGAAAATAAATTTTACTTTTTTAAAAGCGTGGGGTGCTTTTTATATTATATTCACCACCACCATGCACCCCACGCTTTTTAAAAAGTAAAATTTATTTTCTATTTTTAGTTCGGTTTTCTATAAAAAGCGTGTTTTTTTAGTTTTTTTTTAACTATTTTTTATTTCCTACTTTTTAGTTCAAATTAATGTATTGTCATCGGTCCTCGATAAATCTACAAAGTTTGAACGAAATCTGGCCGTTTAAAGTGGGTCAAAATCGCTTCCAAATGAGTCGGTTACAAACATACATACAGGTGAAGCTAATATAAAGCGTGTAAAAATAAGGATAATGGGAAACTATTATCAAATTATTGCATTGTCATCGGTCCTTGAGACGTGTGCAAAGTTTCAAGTTGATCAGACTTTTAGAAACCGGTGAAAATTAAGCTCAAAGATTCCGTTACATACATACATAGATACAACCCGAGCTAATAAAAGCGTGTTAAAAAGTACGTTTCATGGTGATTAAAATGACTACAAATTAATTTGAAAGTACCCTCAACTCACATTGTAATCAAGCAACAAACACAATGCTAACGATTTGCTCTGTTTTCACCAGAGTTTGAAATTAGCGTTCTTTTTCTCTACAATGAGGGTAGTCGGATATTTCTTATCATTTCTTTAGTTTTTGTCCATCGTTTGCTCAGACGCGTGAGTTTTTGCTACTTTTTTCGATTAATAATGGATACAACACCTCAGAAAGCAGCACAAGCTGTAGCATTACTTCAAGCAGGCATTGCGCAACGTGAAGTCGCTCGAAGGCTTCGAATCAGCAGATCTTCGGTGCAACGAGTTTACAGACGATACCTAGAGACTGGATCATTTGATCGCAGTCCAGGTACGGGCAGACCTAGGGCTACATCAGCAGCAGATGATCGTTATATCCACCTTACTATTCTGCGAAATCGCCACCTCAACGCAGTTCAAGTCCAACAAAGTCTGCGTGACGAACGCCAAGTGGTCATAAGTTCAGATACCGTCAGAAGGAGACTTGCTGAACGGAACCTGACCCCAAAGAGAGCTGCAACAGGCCCAGCATTATCGGTAGCACACCGTCGAGCACGACTTGAATTTGCTCGAGAGCATAGGGTTTGGACATTAGAGCAGTGGAGTAATGTACGCTTCACTGATGAGACCAGGGTGAGTCTACATGGAAGTGATCGACGTCAGAGAGTATATCGTCGCCCTGGAGAACGTTATTCTCAGTGTTGCATCGAGGAAATTGTTGCTTATGGAGGAGGATCTGTAATGGTCTGGGGCGGCATCTCGTTAACAGCACATACAGCGTTAGTTTTCATCGAACCGACGGGCCGTACACGTGGACTGACTTCTCATCGCTACATTACTGAAATCCTCGCAGACCATGTGGTACCTTACGCAGGATATATCGGACAGGATATGCAATTGATGAATGATAATGCACGGCCTCATGTTGCTCATGTGGTGACCCAGTATCTACGCGACGTCAGCATTCGTACGATGGACTGGCCAGCTCGAAGCCCGGACTTGAATCCGATAGAACACTTATGGGATGAGCTGAAACGTCGGCGAATCGCAATTGAAGAGGAGTGGAATACAATTCCTCAAGATTTTATCGTCAGGCTCGTAAGATCGATGAATACAAGGATGCTGGCAGTTATCCGAGCAAGGGGAGGGAATACGGAATATTGATCAATAACTTTTTTTTGATTTTATCTTTGTTTTTGGCTTTAATTTTTTTTTCACTTTATCATTACTAACGATTGTCACGACTGGAAAACGACTCTTCTTTGTAAAATCCTTAATAAACACTGAAATATTGATTAAACCCAATGAGTTTCCTTTCATTTTAATCACCATGAAACGCACTTTCTGTAGGTACAACTTTGATAATTGTAGGTTTTTTCGTTTTTGAGAAAATCGAATTAGAGGGCCTAGGTAGCGGGTGGCTCGGTTTATTTGCTGTCCAGTGTAGTTTAGCATTATTACATCTTTGCCTATATTAATTGTGTAATAATGTGCAATAAATACTCATTTGTTTAGGTTAGCCCGTTACAATTTGTCAGTAATGATATTATGTAAGTATTGAAATTGACAACATTTTCTTGTTTTAGATTTCGATGGATACTGTAAGAAGGCGCCTGAAGGCCGGCGGAAAAAAATGCTGCCGTCCTGCCAAGAAAATCCTAATGAATCAGGCACATAAGGAGGCAAGAGTATGTTTTTGCCTAGAATATTATAATTTTGACTGGGCAAACAATATAGTAATTTTTGTAAACGAAAAAAGCTTCCGGTCGGATATGGACGGAAGAAAAATATTATGGCGCAACAGCAATGAGCGCTATGTACAGATAAATACTTTGCCAAATTGGGCAAGTGGAAGAATTACTTTAAATTTTTGGGGATGGATGAGTTCCATGGGACCGGGTGAACTAGTGGAGGTTAGCGGGCGCATGACTGGGGACCAGTACGTCGAAATTTTACGCGACGTGATGATCCCCACCGTGCGCCTGCACTACCCAGAGGGCATTATTTACTTGTGCCAAGATAACTGCCGCGTACACACCTGCAGAGTGGCGCAGGAGTGGTTCGGCACAGGATGACGTCATCTGCCTGCCATGGCCTGCAAAGAGCCCTGACTTAAACCCAATCGAGAATTTATGGGGTCTCATGGTTCTCGATTAGGATGCCTCAGAAATACGCAACAACGAAAACTGGCGGCGAGAAGCCCATACTACATGGGAGCATTACAGAGGCACGGACACCTGCTGGAACATGGTGGCCGGCATGAAGGACAGGCTGGATGCCGTATTAGATGCGCAAGGTCCGACCAAATATTAAATAATATACTTATTTATTTCAAACATACCTACATCTAGATATATATTGATAAGCATATATTTTTTTTATTACATATTAATAATATTTTAAGTATCTAGGTTTTTTTTTAGAAGAAGTAGTTAATATACCTACTTAAAGATTATTACCTAATTTTGCTTCTATTACAGTTTAAATATTTTAGATTTTAATTTATTTTAGGAGAATGCGCTAAGGTAGCCCGCGAAGTTCAATTTTTTTTGAATTTACGTTTTTTTGCAATTTGCAGGTCAGTGTCAGGTCGTATGCTGATTAAAATATGATTCGCGGCCGTAACTAATATGGCTTTACAGAATTATAATCATTAGAATACAACAATACAACCTCAAAAACCGAAAACCTCAAACGGCGCAAGTATAACAACCTTATTGGAAGTTATATATTCGAGCCGTTTGGGGTTGGAACACTAGGGCCATGGGGTCCGAGTACCCACTATGTTTATCGAGACATCGCCAAGCGATTGGTCGACTCTTCACGTGACCAGAGGGCTGGCCTATTTTTCGGTCAAAGAATCAGCATTGCCATACAACGTGGCAATGCTGCCCACACACGCGCAGGGCCGCGGTAGACTACCATACTCGGCGGAATTAGAGGAAGACATACTGGAGTACTTCTAGCGCGACCCACGTCGTAGTACCACAATGGCGGCCAGGCGATTCAATGTTAGCCAATATTACGTATGGAAATTATTGAATACGAATGGTTTACATCCATACCATTTTCGTCGAGCGCATGCTATTTACGAAGGCGACGGGTCAAGGAGAAACGCATTATGCCAATGGTTGATAGAAAATGTCACTGCCAACATACTGTGGACGGATGAATCGTTATTTACACGAGTGGGTCTGTATAACGTTCATAACGAACATTATTGGTCATTTTTAAACCCGCACCTTATTCGCGTAGATAACCATCAGGTTAGATTCAGTGTGAATGTTTGGGCAGGCATTATAAATGACCAAGTAATAGGACCAATTTTTATTGAAGGTCATCTGACTGGCGGTTCCTATTTAGGTATGCTGCAAACTATCATACCGGAGTTACTAGAGGATGTGCCTCTGGCATATTTACGCGGTATGTTTTATCAACATGATGGATGCCCTGCTCATTATGCTACCTCAGTGCGTGCGTATCTAAACAGTGAGTTTGGTGTGCAGTGGATAGGTCGTGGTGGCCCTGTGGCTTGGCCCGCAAGGAGCCCTGACTTAACACCACTGGATTTTTATTTGTGGTCCGAAATTAAAAGACTTGTTTATTTCGAGGAGCATACTACTCGAGATGAATTTAATATTGTGAAAAGTGACAGAGACACATTATCTAAATTAAAAGACAATGTGATCAAACGTGCCCGGTTATGTATCGAGCGAAGTGGACTCCATATTGAGCAGTTGCTTCGATACAGGGAAGTGTAAATAATTATTCTAATAAGTCCTTAGCCTTAGTTAGTTAGGGCACGCCACGATAGTGGCGGTAAGGCCCCTCTTGGAGGAGTGGCTAGAGAGGCGTCACGGCGCCCTCACCTACCGCCTGACGCAGGTCCTCACCGGACAAGGATGTTTCGGGAGGTTCCTGCACATCATCAGGCGGGAGGAAACGCCCGGGTGTCACCACTGCGAGGATCGCCCAGAGGACACGGTAGAGCACACGGTGCAAACCTGCCCCGCATGGGCGGATCACCGCCGTGTCCTCGTAGAGGCGATCGGCGGCGGCGACCTCTCGCGCCCGGCCCTGGTGCAAGCCATGGTCCGGGGCGAGAGGGAGTGGGAGGCAGTCACCTCCTGCGAAAAAGTTACACTCGCGAAGGAGGTGGCGGGATGGGAGAGAGAAAGGTCCTCCCGTCCCAGCCGCCGCAGGAGACACCCCGGGCGTCGGGAGCCACGTGACGACTCCCGGCCACCGTAGGCGCGGGCCTGCGGGCGGTGAGTAATGGGTGACTCACCGTCCGATCAGCACCAGACCCGTGCCGTACGGCGCGTATATGTTCCACGCGCGCCTCAAAGAGATGTCAGCATATGAAGGGGCCCCTCAGGGCCAAGCCTGCCGGGTAAGCGGGATTGTCCGAAAGGGTTACCGCTACCCCGGAACATAAAGGGCTACGGAAGGAACATGGATGGGTTTTAGTCAGTAAGAGTCTGACACTCCCTTCCGCTCCACCCAGAGCGGGAGCAGTCATTGGATGATTTCCCAGCCTTAAAAAAAAAAAAAAAGCCTTAGTTATAAGTTGATTATGTTTGTGATTACCTGTGTGTTAGATAGCTCCAATTTTTAAATACGCCTGTGACTGCAATACCTTATCTTGAGAATAAAAGAGTACAATTAAGTAAGTACTTAGAAGGTACGTAAAATGTATTACTGACGCGACGGTCCTAAGCCCGTAGAAAGTATGAAGGAAAAATTGGAATTATTAACTGATAAGTACGTAAACACAATTTAAATCAAATAAGGGTTATGATTGTTATGAATACAGAATCAAACTATTTATTATTGTCGCGGGTAGGTAGGTATCTACAGCAACAGCCAACAACGTGGTACTGACGACCGCAACCTAGAGACTTGAACCTTCAATACAACGCATAATAAAGAAGTATTAAGGCTTAAACAACGAATTAAATTACACTCGTATAGGTAGGTAGGTATGTAAGTATCTAATTAATCAGTTCATCCGACACCACACTCACAGTCACGAAAACAAACAATGCCGCGACGGCGACGCCGCGCGCCGCCGCCCTGCGTTCAAGATACGCAAACATAAATAAAAATACATACGCGATTTTACGCGAAAGATAAATAGGTTAGGTACACAACTACACAAATAAAAACACGAAAAGCGAATTCAGACTTATTAACAGTAAACGGTGAAAATTAGAAATACCAAACTAGGTACCTAAATACGCAGTTTACTAAAATTATTCTGAGAAACCTATTGTCTCGTGTCGGACCCGATTTTACAAAGATGCACAACTGAATTACGCGGTTAACTTAATAAATATAAGGTCTTAATTCGGTCCAATATTTTCATAGAGAAAAGCTCGTCCAAATAATAATGAACTCTATTCGACCGACGAAACGATTCATTTTTCTGTTCGAATTGCTTGCCTTTGTAGAAGCCGCCAGCATTACCGCAAAAAATGTTTTAGTCAGTATTATTTTATGATTCCTACGGTAGGTAGGTATCTAGGTATGCTTAATACTAGCTCGATTGGTCAACCGACACTCGATTCAAGGCCTAACGTACCTACTCGTCGTGTCGGCGTCTAGTTGAATAGGTACGAGTACTAATAATTTCGTGATGCGAGTGGTGAATTAAACTCCAATTAATTTCTCTCGTTAACGAAGAGATGTGATAGTGGTAAACACCGTGCCGTGCTTCTGATATGAACGAGAGTTGATGAAGGTAAATGAACTTACACCAACCTAAATCGTACCTGACATGAAATACCTAACAGCAGCCTGTTATTAAATTCCATTAAAGTCCATTGATCCCCAACTGACTCGCACTCGCACAGCTGATCCGCGCTACGTCATCACCGAGCGGATCGCGTACAATATTGCGTTTATGAATGAAATAGTGGAATCGCTACTAAGATTTAACTCGAATTACAAAATAAAAGTGATAAATTTCTAACTTCTTTATTTGATGTCTTAAAAAAACAATGACAATGCCAATAGTAACTATTTCTCGACTGGAGTTTTCGGCTCCAGAACGATGTAAAAATAACCGTGTATACTTGTACATAGTTATTAATAATGTTTCAGGTTTATAATATTGGTTAAAAGTTAGGATTCATAGTGAGTAATAAAATTTAAGATAAAGCAAAGGATTAAATAACATATTATATTAACAATACAACTCCATAAAGTTAGAACTGACCTAAAACTTCCTGAAATCGCTATATTTGAGGTCAATTCTAACTTATGGCGTTGTATTGATGATTTTAATGATTATAATTCTATAAAGCCATTATAGTTACGGCTGCGAATGATATTTTAATCAACATACCTACTCCCTGATACTGACCTGCAAATTGCAAAAAATGTAAGTAAGAAAATTTGAATTTCGCGGGCTACCTTAGCGCAGCCTCCGTAAGTTACTTTTTATTTATCATATAATAATATTATGTGTATTGTTTTGGCAACGCATTAGGCTCCCGTGTAGTCATTTTTCTTATCAACAGGAAGGCCGATCTTGTAATGAAGAATGTTACTAGGTATGCCAAATCGCTTGAAATTTTGTCTCAGTAAAGCCTGTACGTATACAAATACATTAGTTTTTGTTGTAGTCAAAAATACTAAGTAGTTTTGATTTTATAGGCTTTCAAAGTTTCGAAAAATACCGAGTCCCGCTAACAGCCACGTGACCGCTTGTGACGTCATGTCACAACGCGCCGCCCGCCGCCGCGCTCCGCTTAGTATCAAATCGCCAGCGGTTATAGTAGGTGTAGTAGCTTGCGCAGTAGTTTGTTGTGTTTTCGTACGCGTATTACATTACTAGTCTAATAATACAGGGTGTAAGGGGAACGCTTCCGAAGCCAGAACGTAGATCAACCTAAATGCAAACAGATACCAATAACCTTTCGCTTAAAATTGGTTATTTTCAAGACTTCATGTTTCGTAAACGCGCAATGGAAACCGTACAAAACGTGAGGTCACTGACACGCTCGCGCCACGCGTGTCCGCGCGTCTCTCTCGGGCGCGAAATACCTACTAGTACGGGCGAGTCACAGGCTCACAGGATTTATACGGAACTGACAAACACCAGTTTCGAAATGCCTTGCCCTACAATACTTCACAAAATTATGAATTTGAATCGTATTCGTAGCCCACTGTTGAACACGAAAGCTCACAGAGGCATTTTACGTACCTACCTGGCTAAATACTTTGTGACCTTATGAGATTTGGCTCGAACTGCGCTCCATCCATTTCGAATATTTCGATACGCTGTGTCGATCCGTGAACACGAGGCATTAGTGTAGGATCCTCCACACATTCTGCACGTAGTCTGTCAAAAACACTCACTATTCTGCCTCGCATTTCATTAGCACTGTCACATTCCCGATCAAATTCTCAACGCAAGAGAAGCATTACCACGGGCTTCTCCTAAACACATCAACATGTTGCCGTAGGTATTCACGAGCACTGTACACGTATGCCTCAGGCATTGTTCAATACTACAAAAATTAAATAACTAAAAAACAATAAAACAACACTAAAAACGTAACAATAACAACTAAACACTTAAAACGTAACAAAAACAACAAATTAACAAAACAGTATTAAATACGTTCCAATGGCTATCGATCGATTAAGGCTAGGTTCAGATGAACGCGCGGCACCGCGCGGAAAGACTCACCGCGCGGTACAAGATCGAAGTAAACAACTAGTATCGTCTACATCACCGCGCGTAACCGCGCGCCACGCTCCGACCCGCGCGCTTGTTCTTGAAGCGCGAGAAACCGTGCGGCACCGCGCGGTTCAAGTTCTACAAACTTGTACCGACCTGTTCAGTTGATCCGCGCGAGTTGAGACGGATAGACGCATAGATATAGGAAAAAATGACTACCGAAGACGACATTGTATCTGTCGATTTGCTTATTGACGAGATTGAAAAAAGAGATGCTATCTGGAATATTAACTCCAAGGAATATTCTAATAAAATAATAAAAAGAAGATCTTGGGAAGAATTAGTTTTAATTTTCTGCAGTAGTACTGATTCTGAAGAAAAAAAGAAAAACTTGGGTAAGTTACAATCGTATGTATAATATTATATGTTTAGGAGTTATATATATTTTTCTTGCCAATCTAATTTACCTTCACTTACAAAATAATTCGTTAATCCAGTTCGAATATTATTTGCTTCATAGATTGGTCGTCCAATGTTAGTGGGATTTATATCAGATAATGGCGCCGGACAATTCATGTCCTCGGATTTTATACCATCTCTTCTCCTAACCACGTTATGTAAAACACAGATGGCTTTTACAATATCATTGGCGAAATCTATCTTGACGTCTATTGGCCGGTGCAAAATTCGCCATTTGTTGCACATTATTCCAAATGTGCATTCAACATACCTTCGTGCTAAAGAAAGGCGGTAGTTAAAATTTTTTTTTTCTTTTGACAACATTTTACCTCCATATGGTCTCATCAGATTTTTAGTCATACCGAAAGCTTCGTCAGCTACAATTACATATGGTAATTTAAATGCATTGTTCTCATTATCGGTGATAGATCTTGGCTCAGGAATGTTTAACAAATTTTCTGATAGTTTTTTGTAAAACGATGTTTCCTTGAAAACACCTGAGTCACTGTCTTTTCCGTAAGCTCCAACATCTATCCATATAAAGCAATAGTTAGAATCGCACAAAGCCATTAACACTAACGAGAAAAAGTGTTTGTAATTGTAATACATTGATCCCGAGTGTGGTGGCTCAATTAAACGAACATGTTTGCCATCCAAAGCACCAATACAATTTGGAAAATAGGCTTTATTGGCAAATTGATTAGATATTTCTAACCACATATCCGTAGTTGGTGGGCTCATGACCATAGCTCTTAAGTTTCTCCATAAAACTTTGCACACTTTCTGAATTATAGCTGATAACGTAGATTTGCCAATTTTATAACCATACTGCAGCTCTGCTAATGAAGAACCACTGGCTAAGTACCTGCAACATAAATTAATAAATATTTTTTTGTTTTTAGGTTCATTTCTGCAGAAAAAATGGAAAAATTTACGAGATGCCTATGTTAAAGAACTTAAAAAAACAAAATATTTGAAATCCGGTTCTTCAGCTTCAACAACAACTTCATTTGGATATTTCCAAAGACTATCATTTCTTAAACAAGTTGTCCAAAAAAAAGTTACTGATAATAGCCTTGACGTAGTGGAAATTTCAGAAAATGTTGAGCCGAACAATATCAACAGTAACGTTAAATCTTCTACTGAACATTTACCCCGAAAAAAATACAAACTGAACCCAGCCGATGAGCATTTTGCAAATATTTTAGAAAGAAGTATAGATGCTCGTAATAAAAATGTAACAGAAAAGAAAGAAGATGATGAAGATAAGTTATTTTGTCTTTCATTGGTTAAGGAAATAAAAAAAGTTCCCGAAAACCGGCGCTTGAAGCTGAAAATTGAAATGTATAATTTATTGGAGCGCTACCAATCCGCAGAAGCACAGTCATTTGAAGACATTAACTACCCGTCTACTTCTTTTAATACACAGCAGCAGCCAAGAAACTATCCAACTTCATTCAGAAGTCCTCAATATAGAGACACCATGCGGTATTCTGATAGAGAGTCTTCAACACAATATGGTTATACAACTAGTTCCTACACTTCACCTCCCACAAATTTGTCACAAGTAACATCACCTGGGTCATACGAAGATTCTCAAGAACTGGATTTATTCAATAATAATAACTAAAATTTGCTCGACAGTCTCATTTCTTAAATATTTGATTTCTCATTTTAAAGATTTTTGTTTCATTTAATAAACAATTAACTTACCGTAATGTTACTATGAGTTTTTCCTTTGGTGATATGCAATATCTAATAGCATCTTCACTGGGTTTTAAATCGTTCTCAACACAATCAAATAAAAAATCAAAAGATGCAACCGACATCCTGAAGTAGTTAAAAAATTTTTCTTCATGTCGTCTCAGGTCGGGATATAAAGTGATGAACAGGCTTGTAGAAAGTCTTTCACTTAAAATGGGATGCACCCAGTATCGTCTTTGTCTTCGACGACGTCTCAGCCTTCGGTATAAAATCCATAAGCAAATTGCCTCCTCCACGTCCATTCTTAAGCAACGTTGATGCCAGACTGCCGCGCGTACATATGCAGTCATGTGAATGCTTCTACCGCGCGACGACGCGCGTCCCCGCGCGTTCATCTGAACTTAGCCTAAAGGTAGCTAGCGCACGTTCGCTCACGAACCGAGTTTGAAAGGAACTAACTAAAGTTAGGTAGGTTACTAAGAAGATCAAAGGTCGACAAACGACGATGCCGCCGATCGCCGCGCGCGTACCTACGCCGCCGAGTCGGCGGCGACGCGGTGTCCTTTGATGTACAGACGCCAGCAAATCAAGCTAATATCCCTGTCTAATTTTCTCAATTAAAAATGAACCTTATGTCTTTGCAATAAAGTTGAAATACTATTGATGTGCTGGCCTCTGTACAGAGGCCAGCTCATCAAGTTACCACTATCTGTCCAATTTCTTTGATAGTATTTCAACTTTATTGCAAAGACATAAGGTTCATTTTTAATTGAGAAAATTTGACAGTTAGGGATAGCTTGATGTGCTGGCGTCTGTACAAAGATCAACAAATTACAGAAGAGAAAATGTTAGAAAAATAATTATTAAATCAGAACCCATCAAAAAAATCTAATTAGGAAATTGTACTTACTTTCAAGTTTTAAATAACGTTTAACGGGTTTCTTAGATTAAATTAATTAAATTATCCACTTTCAATTGTTTGGTTTATTTACTAAATTAAGGATACAGTTATTGCAATAAACGAGCACGAGTCGTGTGACTCCGATTACATTGACATAAAGTTTAAATTGAATTGATGCAAACTGTACACGCGATGATTTATTTTTGTTAATCACAGCACAGCTAAAGTCATCGATTTTTTACTTTAATTTCATTCAGTATCGATTATCGACTTACATACAAACCTGTTATTAAATGCACTACACGGTGCATCAATTTAAAACCTTTGACGCCTCTGTAATGTTTTTACTTAGGTATTTATTTTGGCGGCGTGTTATAAAGGAGCCGCGGTCGCGCCGCGCCGGGCATAGCCGTGGACGCCTCTCTCTCAAGTGAGCTGACCCGGGTTCAAACCTCGGCCTGTACCTACCAATGAGTTTTGCGATCCTTGATTATCAGTATCGAAGATCGACCGAAGGTTATTAGTACTTCACTAGCACGTCGTGCAGAGTGCAGACAGCTACAACACGGTCACAATTTATCTCGGTACCTCGCTGGAATGCGATGCTCATTTCGCTTGCCCCTTCACCTCCCCATGTTAGCCGCGTCGCGTCGCGTCAGTACCTCAGTGCGGTGAGCCTTTTCGTTGCTTATACGCGTCTCATTCTTTTGGTAATTTTTTATCATTGTTTTGTTTCTGGATAGATCCTAGGTTCAATTCCCAGGTCGGGCAGTGTTATTGGGTTTTTCTATCTGGAATTTCTCGGTAGCACCCCGGAGTCTGGATTTGTGCCCGGTTGATGGCAAGAGGCTTGCCCCCTATTACATGGGACTTAAACATAACTGGCGAAATGTGGGTGTACTATTGGTACACCTCTGCCTAACCTCTCGGGGAAACAAGGCGTGATGTTATGTGTGTTTGTTTTTGGATATTTATTGTTATGTTTGCCGATATGAAGTCATTGACGCCAGGTCTAGAAATAATGTAACCGTGATGTAGGTAGGTAAGACATTTCAATTTTGTTCCTGTGCAAATTTTAATGAACGATTTAACAAAATTGCTTGTAAAATTATGTTCAAGGGGAAAATCATTACCTCCGATCCATCGATCTCGTTTTACGATCCTTGCATGAATGGAATCTGAAAGCAGGTATTCTTCAAGTAGGTAGTAGTGATTGAGGTCGTCGGCCGCGGGCAGTCGGCGGGTGCGCGCGCGTTTGAACTCTACGAGTTCAAACGCTTGCGCGCCGTCAGCTGATATGATTTACGAATACATTGCTTTTTTTAGTTGTAAATAAAAAAAGTGTGTTTAATAACAATTAATGGTTACATTTAAGTGTTATATCAGCATAGTGTAGGAAAAATGCTAAAATAGTAGGTAAAATTGTAACTTTTTTTTTTCCCGATTTTTTTATGGTATCGTATCGAGAATCACTAACCCTATCACCTGTCTTCGTTTTCGGAAGCGTTTCCCTTACACCCTGTATAGTAAATATTATTCGATTCATAAAATGGATGACGGATTTGAAAAAGGGCAATCGGATAATCTACCTATAATAGATGGATTAATGGTTGCGCATTATTTATCAACAAATAGTGATTTCGTTGCTGCCGAAAAGCGAGGAATAAAAATGCAAAAGTAAGTAACCTTTACTTGCTTACTAGTTATGCATAGTTTATCTGTTCTAAATTGTTTTATCAAAACAAAATACCCAACTAATGTCGTAATGGAAGAATGCAACTCAAATAGTAGAAGTTCCTACCTACCATTATTTTTTTACGTTAAAGACAACAAACATGTATTATAGTTTTGTAGCTATAGGTAGGTACGTATGTATATATAGGTACCGCTCTTCATTAAAATAAATACATACCTACATTGATTTATTGCAAACTCTTATTTTATTTCAAACTATGTCAGATCGGCAAGAGACAGCTATGGCGATGATGCCATTGGTTATGTTCAAGTAAAAAGAGTAGGTGATGTACATTCAGCCAAAAAGTATCGGGAATGGATGATTTGTTTATGGTTCCAAATTCAAATTTTTGTTTTTTTGTAGTTGTTAGATTGGCACAACTGTTTTCCATTTTGGCGCGGAGTTTGAGTTGCATCTGTTATTTATACACTCGAGAGCAATAATAATAATATAAATGAAAGTAAAAAAAATATGAGTCACCATACATTTTATTAACACAAAATTACATAAAGAAAAAAACTGCTGATCTCTCCTTAAAACAAAAATAGGAAACATGAAATTTTTGAACTTTATTACGATTTTCTTGAATTTTAATACTTCGTATTGCCTCCTCGTGCTTCCATTACTGCGTTTACGCGGTTTGGCATGCTGTACACCAAGTTCCTTATACGATTTTGGGGAATATTCTCCCATTCCTCTGTGAGAGCAATTTTGAGCTCACGAAGCGTGATTGGGGGAGGGTTTCGTTGTTTTACGCATTTGCCTAGCTCGTCCCAAAAATGCTCGATCGGGTTGATATCCGGGCTGCGCGCTGGCCACTCCATACGAGTAATGTTCATCTCTTGAAGGTAGTCATTCACAATCCTACCTGTATGAGGTCGGGCATTGTCATGCATAAATATAGCATCCTCACCTAAATTGACCATAAATGGACCAACGTGATCATTGAGGATTTCTTCCACATATCTTACGCTAGTTAAAGAGCCGTTTTCTATGATCACCAGCTCTGTGCGACTTTCAGAAGAAATTCCGGCCCACACAAGTACAGACCCACCACCGTAGGCTACTTTTTCTTCGATGCATACTTGCTTGAATCTTTCCCCTGGTCTTCGATACACTCTGTGTCTTCCATCGTGCTTGTAGAGCATAAATTTTGATTCGTCGGAGAACATAACTTTTGATCAATCTTCAATACTCCAATTTACGTGGCCCTGGGCATATCTTAGTCTTGAAATACGATGCCCACGCTCCAGTTTAGGGCCGTTTGCAGGTCTAAGGGGTTTTAAGTTAGATTCAGCAAGCCGACGTCTTACTGTCCATGCACTTGGGTTACTTCCTCCGAGGCGTCGGAACTGATTTGTGAGTTCAGTTCCTGTGAGAAAGCGATTTCGAAGCATGGTGTTCACCAAGTATCGGTCTTCTCGTGCTGTGGTACACCTGGTTCTGCCCGTTCCTGGTCTGCGTAGGTTAGAACCAGTTTCTTCGTAACGTCGGAGAACTCTTTGTACTGTTGACAGCGACACACCGACAGTCCTGGCTGTATCGCGCTGACTCCGGCCGGTTTCCAGCATTGTAAGTATTCTGGTGCATTCTTCAGGCGTAAGCGACATAATTTCAGCTTGAATAATGAATATAGAGCACTATCAACATGGTTTATGTACCCACATAAATGACAGATTACAAACAAAAGCAAAACCAAATGCTGTAATTTCGTAGTTCCATCTTCGAAAGTGGCCCTTTTTCAAATTTGATTTTTTTATGATATAACTTTACAATAACTAAGAAGTTTTAATACCTTCATTTAAGGAGTATTACATTGTCTATTAAATACAATTTATTGCATTAACCTAGCATTTTTAGTTTCCGAGATTTTTAGGATTCTTTAAGTGACCCGGATTCATTGCTCTCGAGTGTATTAAACTAGCTGACCCGACAGACGTTGTCCTGTCTTAACTGTGATACCTACCCTACCTACCTACCTACCTACCTGCCTACCTACCCTATCTACCTAGCTACCTACCCTACCTACCCTAGCTACCCTACCTACCCACCCTACCTACCTACCCTACCTACCTACCTACCTACCCTACCTACCTACCCTACTTACCTACCCTACCTACCCACCCTACCTACCCTACCTACCTACCTACCCTACCCTACCTACCTACCCAACCTACCTACCTACCTACCTACCTACCTACCCTACCCTACCCTACCTACCTACCTACCTACCCTACCTAAAAATAAATAAAAAAAAAAAAAAAAATGTATTCTGCTATTCAGGGCGGAGACAAATCCAACGAAACAAAAACCATGAAAATTGGTCCAGCAGATCTCGAGTTATAACGAAGGGAACAAACCCGTCTTTCTTTTATATACAACATGTCCCAAAATTCAACGATAAGCCGGCACCAGAGGATGGACCTACTAATGACTACTCGAGAAAAAAAAAGAAAAAAAAAATACCTCTACTTTTTTTTAAATTACTTAAAAAAAATGGAAATTCTTCGAAAATGTATACCCCTTATGACACTTTTAACTACCATGACCACAATTTTTCAAATTTTTCAGTTTTTTTGTTTGTATCGGCAACCTAAGTAGTACTACTATTCACCATAATCTTTGAAAATTACAGAATTTTCGTAGTTTTATACAAAAAAACAACCAAAAAAAATTATTTCCCTAAAATTTTGAAAGATTTTAACGTTCAGTACACTTTAAGTCATCGTAGTGTAAAAAAAAAATATGGGCACTACTATGGCAAGTTTTTTTAAAAATTAGCGCAACTAACCTAGATTTTAAAATGGTATAATACTTTAGGAAAACTAGCCACAAAAAAAAAATAATGACACTTTTTCTAATCAAGAACCAAATTTCATAAGTTGTTGTTAATAGTAATCACTTCTACTATGTGCCCAAAATAGATTTCTTTCGCAAATTCTTAGAATTTGGAAGGGACATGTGCGTAGTCAGTGAAGTTCAGAAGTCAGAAAGAGATAGATAGTATACGTTAGAGAGAGATAGATAGAGAGCGATTATACGTTAGAGAGAGATAGATAGATGTTTGTTGTTAAATAACAATAGGGCAGGTAGGAATGTTGCTGTTCTCTACAAAGTACAAAGTCAGTACGCTCTGCTTCTTTGTTTACTGTGCACCGTTTCGTATTCAATTGATGTGACTCTCGTACTAACGACTTTTGGCTTGGCTTTTTGGACTGGATTAAGTGATCTGCAAACTGTACTAACCTGGCATTATTTTGAACTGGACTGTGTTTTGTGAATTGGACTTTTGGCGTATTTTGGACTGTTTAGCGTTTATCATGCCGCTACCATACACACCGTTGGAATACGCTAATATGCACCTCATTTATGGAGAGTGCCGATGCAATGGTAGTGCTGCTAGCAGATTATATCGAGAAAGGTACCCAAATGCTCAAAGATACCCGAATTATCGAGTATTTATTAACGTGCATCAAGCGTTTTCGGAGGGCCGTTTACCATCTGACAGGAGAAATGCTGGAAGACCTAGATCGGAACGCGACGAAGACGTTCTCAATGAAATTGAAAATGATTCAACTACCTCGGTACGTGCCATAGAAATAGCTACGGGAATCCCAAAAAGTACTGCACATCGAATCCTAAAACGTCACAGACTTCACCCATATCACTACAGGCGTGTGCAGACGTTATTACCGCGGGACTATCCACTACGAGTCGCATTTTGCCGTGTGATGCTGCAAAAGCACAGAGAAGATCCCCAATTCTTGGATAATATTCTATGGTCGGATGAATCAACCTGCAAGAGAGATGGCTATTTAAATCTTCACAACCTACATAGCTGGAGCAATGAAAATCCGCACCTGATGAGACAAGACAAATCCCAATATCAATTCAAGGTTAACCTATGGACGGGCATATTAAACGGAAAAGTGATTGGGCCTTTTGAATTACAAGGAAACTTGGATGGCAATAGTTACTTGAACTTTTTACAAAATGACTTGCCAGTATTATTAGAAGACATGCCCATTAGTGATCCACAAAACATATGGTTCCAAAATGATGGCTGCCCAGCTCACTATGCCCGTCCTGTGCGAGAATACTTAAACCAAGAGTATCCAGGGCGTTGGATAGGGCGACTTGGTCCTATTTTATGGCCACCCCGTTCACCCGATCTAAACCCCCTGGACTTCTTCTATTGGGGTTGTCTCAAAGACAGAGTCTACTCGAAACCCATTGCAACACTGAACGACCTTCGCCAAAAAATCACTCAGGCTGCGGATCATATCAATAGTAGAAGATATGCACGACGAATAAAACGATCTTTTTTAAGGCGATGTCATGCTTGTATTAATGCCGGTGGTAAACAGTTCGAACATTTATTATAATATTATTAATAATGCAATAAATTTACATTTATTGACACCATTTGTTTCATTCATTCAACATTTTCCAACAACAAAAATCTATTTTGGGCACATAGTAGAAGTGATTACTATTAACAACAACTTATGAAATTTGGTTCTTGATTAGAAAAAGTGTCATTATTTTTTTTTTGTGGCTAGTTTTCCTAAAGTATTATACCATTTTAAAATCTAGGTTAGTTGCGCTAATTTTTAAAAAAACTTGCCATAGTAGTGCCCATATTTTTTTTTTACACTACGATGACTTAAAGTGTACTGAACGTTAAAATCTTTCAAAATTTTAGGGAAATAATTTTTTTTGGTTGTTTTTTTGTATAAAACTACGAAAATTCTGTAATTTTCAAAGATTATGGTGAATAGTAGTACTACTTAGGTTGCCGATACAAACAAAAAAACTGAAAAATTTGAAAAATTGTGGTCATGGTAGTTAAAAGTGTCATAAGGGGTATACATTTTCGAAGAATTTCCATTTTTTTTAAGTAATTTAAAAAAAAGTAGAGGTATTTTTTTTTTCTTTTTTTTTCTCGAGTAGTCATTAGTAGGTCCATCCTCTGGTGCCGGCTTATCGTTGAATTTTGGGACATGTTGTATAGATACAGTGCTGGTTTTAGTAATATCATATTACATATAGTGTGTATTGCGAATTTCATAATGGACAAAAATATCGAACAAAGAGTTTGTCTTAAATTTTGCATCGCCAATGGAATTTCGTGTTCGGAGTCACTGAAAATGTTACAGAAGGCTTACGGTGAATCGACTTTATCAAAAACTCGTGCTTATGAGTGGTTCAAAGCATTCAAAAGCGGTCGAGATGTGATGGAAGATTTGCCTCGCTCTGGTAGGCCGTCAACGTCTGCAACTGAAGTTAACATCGCAAAAGTGAAGAAAATAGTGACTGAAAATACCCATTCAACCCTGAGAGAGATAGCCGCCGAACTTTCTGTATCTCACGAGTCGATCCGTACCATTTTAACTAATCATTTGGGTATGAAACATGTTGCTGCTCGGCTAGTCCCAAAAGATCTGAATTTTCTCCAAAAACTCAATCGCATGAAAGTCGCTGAGGACATGCTAGAACGAGTCAGTTCGGACCCAACATTCATAAAACGCATTGTTACTGGTGACGAGACGTGGGTTTACGAGTTTGACATGCAAACTAGTCAAAAAGCTTCGGAGTGGCGCCTTCCAACTGAACCGAAACGGAAAAAACCACGCCAAAGTCGATCAAAAGTCAAAGTCATGTTGACAGGTGTCGGTTAGAAACAAAACTGGTCAAATCCAAAAATAAAGGTTTTGGAACACAGTACGCCATTTTTTTTAGTGAAAAATCTTGTTTTTGCTACCGGTTTCAAAAAGAGTCAAATCCAAACCAATTCATAGAAAAATCGATTCGAAATGACTGCTCAGTATCAAAAAGAGTCAAATCCTTTAAAGCTTAGAAACGAAATCGGTCTAATCCGCGTAGCCAATCAGAAGCCAGAACCATGTATGAAAATGACAGCCGACCTGTGGCCATTTTGCGGAGTGGCGAGCGCATGGATCGTGGTTTTGTGTATTCGTCGCCGTTTTTTATTTAAAGTTAGTGTTAAATAACAATAAAATGGATAATTTAATAAAGGAAACTACTCCCCAGTTGTCACGGAAAAGGACACAACAAAAAGCGGATTGGAAATGCAACAAATTGAAGAAGGAAAGGTATGTTTGTACTGCTTTGATTACTCACGCTGCCTTTCGTGGTCAGTGGTGCTAAACATGTGGTGGTTTTATTTTGGATCATGTACTGAATAATTTACTATTTTCTTGCAATGTGTTTGTTTTTTACTTAGATGGCATGAAGTATTTTTTATCTGACTACGGTGAAGCCCACAAGGAGGGTTTTGTGTTGTCAGTATAATAATTTTATGTGTGTTCATTCCTATCTTCCCTCGTAACTATTAAACGGTTGAACCATTTTCGGTAAATTATGCGTCGTTACATTTGTCTTGATAACGCAAGTGTCCATATCTAAACCTAAACTTAAAATACTATAGACAAAGCATGTGGGACCCATTGAAAGTGCTTTATATACTTATATATTTTTTTTTGTAATATTTATATATTTTATGATTGTTTTTATTTTAGGTACACTCCAAAAGAGCCACCAAATTTAAGACTTCCATGTGACCACTACACTAAAGCATACAGGTGCACTTCATTGAGTCATGCTGATATAATAGCATTTAATAAAGCTTTCTACAAAAAACCGGACAAAATTTATCAGGACAATTTTATAATTAATCATACGAAAGTTACTACTACTCAGCGACATAGGCCAGTAAATCAACGTGGGAATAAAAAAGAAATGGCTGTAACGTACTTTGCACGACGACGACACAATGTCCTGATTCCAATTTACAAACGCACCTTTCTCTCCATTTTAGCTTTAAAGAAAGGAAGAGTGACAGGCGTAATTAATAGACATTTCAAAGCCATGGGTGAATCTGCACAAGAGAATAGAGGAGGCCGGCGTAAAACTCAAAAATATGCACCTAAGAGGGAAGCTGTCAAAGACTTTATCAAAAAGCTCGAGCCCTTAGAAATACATTACTGTAGAAGTAAAATTAAAAGTAGACAGTATTTGTCATCGGAGCTTAGCATTAGTAAACTTTATAAAATGTTTATCGCAGAAACCGCGGATGAACATAAAGATATTAAGGCATCTTACTTCAGAGAAATTTTCAAAACCGAATTTAACATAGGTTTTGGATCCCCTCGCACAGACATGTGCTCCACTTGCATAGTTTTACAAGAACGATTAAAACATGAAAAAAACAATGAGGTAAAAAATCAATTAATGATTGAGAGCAGAATTCACAAATTGAGAGCCAAAGCGTTTTATCGTTTATTAAAAGACAGCACCGAAAATATTTTAATTCTAAGTTTTGACTGCCAAAAGAACCAACCGTGTCCAAAAGTTCCCGATCAAAGTGCATATTACTCGAGGCAGTTATATGTGTACAATTTTACGGTGGTAGTCGGAAATTCAAAATCTCCATTAACTATTAACAACACGTTCATCTACACCTGGACAGAAGATATTTTGCCGAAAGCATCGAATGAAATTGCTAGCGCTGTTTTTCATTGCTTGAACACCATTTTTCTGAGTCCCGGATTAGACCATATCACACAGGTTCGTTTAGTAGCAGATGGGTGCAGCGGCCAAAATAAAAACCAATCTCTTCTTGGTATGACAGCTAAATGGTTACAAGACTATGCACCTGTACACATTATGGGCCTAGAAATTCTATTTCCAGTTGTTGGCCATTCATTTTTGCCACCAGATAGAGTTTTCGCAAAAATTGAAAAAGAGATTAAAAGTCGAGAGGTAATGACTAGCCCTGATGATTATTACGAAATTTTCACCCGTCATGGAACCGTGTATTACTTGGGAATTGATGTAAAAGTTTACGACTGGAAACGATCAACATCTGAAGTCTTAAAAACTACAACCAATATGCACTTTTCAATAAAAAAATCGAAAAGATTTTTTCTTAAAAGGACTCGTGACAAGCAAAATGTGTATATTCGAGCGGAAGAGTCTTACCAAAATCCTTTAAATAAGTATCAAAATATCTGCAAAGGAAAAAAGAAGGTTTCTGCTATAAACCCAGATGTGATTAAATTATACGTTGATGTTAAACAAGAAAAATTAAATGATGTGAAGAAATTATTAATCACACATTTTGGAGAGAAGTGGGATGAAATCTTAGATTTAAATTATTATAAACAAGTCCTGTCAAGACCTAAATCATCTACTACTCATGAACAGATTGCTGAAGATTGTGATTTCTCTGAAGAATTACCAGCTATAGTTGTATAAAAATATAATAGCTTTGATTATAATATACGTATAGTGATGATGAATGAAGGTTTTTCAAATAAAGCAAGATTGTAAAGTACTAAATTGTTTATATTTATTGTTACTAGCCGACCAACCCAAAATATTGAGAACCCCTGACATGATATTGTTTTAGCATCAAAATCAGTCATATCCATGGTACTAAGAATCAAAGATGGTCAAATCCAACTACATCAATAACAAAACTAGTCAAATCCATAGCTTGGTTTCGAAATTGGTCAAATCCAAAAGATTATCCCAATTATTTTGATTTTTTTGTTTTATGGTTATGAATGTTTTCTTTTTAATCAGAAATACTAGCCTAAGTGAAGCCATATGGATTCAAACTTTATACACAGCTTGTGCAGGGAGATCAGAACGAAAAGTCATTGATTCCCATAAATACACCCGAATAGATTTGACCACTTTTGTTTCTAAACGACACACACCGCTATAGTCAAAGAAAACTGTTTTCTTTGACTATAGCGGTGTTGTGCACTCTGAATTCTTACCGGAAGGTCTAACGGTAAATAAAGAATATTATTTGAGCGTTATGCGGCGTTTAAGAGAGCAAATTCGACGAAAAAGGCCAGATTTGTGGAAAGAAAATTCTTGGATTTTGCACCACGACAATGCGCCTTCGCACAAGGCTATCATTGTGAACGAATTTTTGACCAAACACTCAACAAATACCATCCAGCAACCACCATATTCACCAGATATGGCTCCTGCTGACTTTTTTCTTTTTCCTAAACTCAAATTACCACTTCGTGGCACCCGTTTTCAATCGATAGAAGACATAAAGGAGAATTCGTGGCGAGAACTGAACTTAATTCCGGAGGCAGCGTTTAAAAATGTTTTGATGAATGGATTATTCGTTGGCGCAAGTGTATCGTTTCTGAGGGGTACAGAGCGGCGAAGACCGCCCTCCAAGAAGCTGTCCAGCGGGCCAAGGACTTGGCCCGCGAGGAGATGGTGGGGACTCTGGACAGAGATCCATGGGGGCGCCCATATAAAATGGTGCGGAACAAGCTCCGCACCTGGGCCCCCCCACTGACGCAGAGTCTCCGCCCTCAGCTGGTGGAGGAGGTGGTGAGCGCTCTGTTCCCTTCACGCGGGGAGCACACTCCCCCGCCTATGGCTCCACCCGAAGCGGACCACGAGGACGACGACGACATCCCCGAAGTGACCGAGGTAGATCTGAGAGCGGCGGTAGGAAGGCTCAAGGCCAAGAATACCGCCCCAGGACCCGACGGCTTGCCAGGTAAAGCCTGGGTCCTGGCCTCAGGGGCTCTCGGGCCCCGACTGGAGGCGCTCTTAAGCGCATGCATGGAGAGAGGCCAGTTTCCGCTCCGTTGGAAGACGGGGAAGCTGGTCCTCATACAGAAGCCAGGGCGCCCTGTGGACTCTCCGTCCGCATTCCGCTGGACAGCTTCTTGGAGGGCGGTCTTCGCCGCTCTGTACCCCTCAGAAACGATACACTTGCGCCAACGAATAATCCATTCATAGTGCTGCTCGACGAGGTCGGCAAACTCTTCGAGAGAATTATTGCGGGCCGCCTCGTCGGGCACCTTGGAAGGATGGGGCCGGACCTTGCGGACTGCCAGTTTGGCTTCCGCAAGGGGCGCTCGACGGTGGACGCCATCATGCGCGTTAGAGCCCTCACGACGGGGGACGCAGTGTCCCAGGGTAGGGTCGTCGTGGCGGTGTCACTCGACATCGCCAACGCTTTCAACACCATGCCCTGGAGTTGCATTGGGGAAGCACTCCGGTATCACCGGGTGCCGACCTACCTCCGTCGAATAGTCGGGGCGTACTTGACGGACAGAGCCGTCATCTACCCCGGTCGCGATGGGGAATGGAACCGGCGAGAGATGTCGTGCGGTGTCCCGCAGGGATCGGTTCTGGGGCCGTTCCTGTGGGACATCGGTTACGACTGGGTGCTGCGGGCCGACCTCCCTGACGGCGTCAGCGTGGTTTGCTACGCTGACGACACGCTGGTCCTGGCGCAGGGGAGGTCGCATCAGGCGGCGGCCGACGCGATGACACGCGGGGTTGCGACAGTCGTTGAGAGGATCCGGCAGTTGGGTCTCGAGGTGGCTTTGCACAAATCCGAGGCCATGTCCTTTCATGGGCCTCGGAATAGGCCACCATCGGGATCCCAACTTACGGTAGGAGGGGTTCACATCGGCGTCGAGACCACGATGAAATACCTGGGTCTGGTCCTCGACAGCCGATGGAATTTCGTGGAGCATTTCCGACGTTTGGCCCCCAAGCTGGAACGGACTGGGGCCGCCCTCAAGCGGCTCTTGCCCAATTTGAGGGGGCCAAACGCCTCCTGCCGGAGGCTTTACGCGGGAGTCGTGCGGTCCATGGCCCTTTACGGGGCCCCGGTGTGGGCGCGTTCACTGCGGCGGCGAGCCGCCCATTATCTGAACGCGCCCCAAAAGGTGGTAGCCATACGGCTTATCCGGGAGTCCGCACGATCTCGGGCGAGGCGGCAAGCCTCCTTGCTGGACTGCCGCCGTGGGATCTGGAGGCGATAGTCCTCGCGCGCCTGTTCGAGTGGCGCGCGGAGGTACTAAGCCGGGGGGAAACTCCGTTTCCGCAGCAAATTGCGGCGGAGCGGACGGACCTCCGGCGCGATCTCATGGTGGCCTGGAATCAGCGACTGTCGCAACCCAGCGCAGGGCACGCCACGATAGTGGCGGTAAGGCCCCTCTTTGAGGAGTGGCTAGAGAGGCGTCACGGCGCCCTCACCTACCGCCTGACGCAGGTCCTCACCGGACATGGATGTTTAGGGAGGTTCCTGCACATCATCAGGCGGGAGGAAACACCCGGGTGTCACCACTGCGAGGATCGCCCAGAGGACACGGTAGAGCACACGGTGCAAACCTGCCCCGCATGGGCGGAGCACCGCCGTGTCCTCGTAGAGGCGATCGGCGGCGGCGACCTCTCGCGCCCGGCCCTGGTGCAAGCTATGGTCCGGGGCGAGAGGGAGTGGGAGGCAGTCACCTCCTTCTGCGAAAAAGTCATGCTCGCGAAGGAGGTGGCGGGATGGGAGAGAGAAAGGTCCTCCCGTCCCAGCCGCCGCAGGAGACGCCCCGGGCGTCGGGAGCCACGTGACGACTCCCGGCCACCGTAGGCGCGGGCCTGCGGGCGGTGAGTAATGGGTGACTCACCGTCCGATCAGCACCAGACCCGTGCCGTACGGCGCGTATATGTTCCACGCGCGCCTCAAAGAGATGTCAGCATATGAAGGGGCCCCCCAGGGCCAAGCCTGCCGGGTAAGCGGGATTCTCGAAAGGGTTACCGCTACCCCGGAACATAAAGGGCTACGGAAGGAACATGGATGGGTTTTAGTCAGTAAGAGTCTGACACTCCCTTCCGCTCCACCCAGAGCGGGAGCAGTCATTGGATGATTTCCCAGCCTAAAAAAAAAAAAGTGTATCGTTTCTAAAGGAGCATACTTTGAAGGTGATAAAATAAATTTGGATGAATAACAAAACATTGTGTATTATTGATCTTTTCCCGGTACTTTCTTGACAGAGTAGTATGTATGGTTAAATGTAGAATCACGCCAGAACACCGCGTACGTACCACACCTTATCATTGCAGTTTAGAATGCAATGAAAAGGATCAAGAAGTTTTAAATGTAATCTGCGAAGATTGTGCCGCCAGCAGAGGTGGCTGTAAACATACTATAGCATTTTTAATGTGGCTACATCGTCGAAGCGAGGAGCCTTCAACGACTGCTACCAAGTGTTATTGGAAAAAATCTAAGCTCTCCGGTATTGGTACCACACTGAAAATGATTCAAGCTAAAGATTTTGGTATAAGTGGTATAACACTTCATGAAGCCGGGCAGAATGGAAATATTTTTTTTCCATTTTTTTCGAATTTTAACGTCCTTTGGAACAATAAAATGCAACTTTTCCGCGGCGAATTGGTAGTAGTGATGGGTAACTCATCAATTTTAAATGAGAATGAGGGAGGCCCTCATTTTACCTCGCGAGGTACTCGTGAGGTACCCCTCATTTGAGGTGAGGATTCGTTCGGCAGAGCGGACACATGAAATGAAACACCTCACGAGGTGTGGGTCTAGGTGTGCCGCCGATCGAACTCGGCCAATGCGCCGACTGTTTGATTTGAATGAGCGAGCCGAACGGGCGCGATTGTCTACGAGTACCTACGAATACGATCGAGTGCATAGCGACTGCGAAAATTGACACCTCTTCCCCCGGATCGCCACAAGGTGTAGACGTGCACTAGATCTGTAATAATCTATTTAATAAATAAAATCACAAATTTAAAGTAAATTTAAATTCAGTGAAATAATAAGACAACATAGAAAAGCAGGAGGTGTGCGGTTAAGTTCGACGCGCGTGAGTACCGTTCACGATACTACTCAACAGATCTGTCGCCCTGGTACACAAGACTGTGACAACTAATCAGCGTACGCGCAGGAGGATCGCTAATCTGGCTCACTAATTAGCGCCCACTAATTAACGCCCACTCAAGGACATCACCCACTCAAGGCTAAGCGCCGCCTACCTCAAGGATAAGCCCTGCCCCGCTAAAGTGTCATTAGTCGCTTGACCTGCGCTCGCGCTAATTACCAGCTGTGCCTATACGTACACATTTGCATAATCCATTAACTGGGCCCGACAGCTAATTAGCTCCTTGTACTCATCACAGCCTAGTACTTTCAACGGGTAAAATGGACAAATCTTTCTCTGATCCAAATATCAGCGGACTGATGGATGTAACTCCCCCTAATTATATTTCTACGCGTAATAAGAGAGCAAGGGAAGAAGATTTACCAGAGGAGTTTACTAATTTCAAGACTGAAATAAAAGAGATGTTAGCTTCCTTTATTTCAACTCAAGGAAAGGAATTAAAATCGATTGCTTCGAATCTCAAGGATATTCAGACAACAAACAATAACATAGAAGCTGCCATACTAAATAAATCAACTTATCTAGTCAAAATGAAGAATTCCGTAAGAAGATCGAAATGCTTGAGGTACAAGGTAAAAAGGACCGTGAATACATTGTCTTTCTAGAGACAACGTATTACAGATAACCAGACATAAATGATAACGATATTTTATTAAGGTGCCGGATACATTCAAGGCACACCACTTCAAAAACCTACTATACATATATTTTGTTCAACGCTATGTCGGAAGCAAGAGACGCTATTACAGGATATTACTGTTCTTGCATACAAGGCAGAAGAACATTAGGTAGTTGCGCCCATGTCATAAGCATTATATACTATTTGGGGTGGGCCAGACACCACGAGGAGTTTGACCACCCTGCATTAGGTATGGATGATGTTCTCATTATTGAAGAATAATATTGTCAATTATTTATGTAATAAAAATAAATACCTAGTACATTTTTTTATTTTACGTTATTGTTATATTTTATACATTATTTTTGATAGTCAAGTGTATATTTCATAATTATCTATAAAAAAAAAACTTTTTCTAAAGATATGTTAAAATGAAAAAAGTCGCCTAAACAAAATCTGTAAGCAATTTTTCAAAGTGTTTGCCTCTGATTTCGGAGTTGAGGACTATTTAGAATTACTTTACCTGATTTAACAAAAAATCTGAGATAACTTTCTTTAGCGCCGGATCTGGGGTAATTTTCTATGGGTCATGACCAGTCTCGACCGAAACTTCGTTTTTCGTTGAATAAGAGTAGACCTCCAGTGCTGTCAAGAAAATACGGAATCGACCACACCACGACTCAGAAGTCAAAAACATGAGCTGAAGAAGAAGGAAGGTGCAGCAGTATCATATAACAAAAAAAAAATGTCGCGATTGTTAAGGAGTCTACACACCAAACCCGCCGACCCGCCGACACAGCCCGGCGCCGGCGGCTTGGTGTCGGCGACTTTGCTTCAAGAATCATGTCGGCGACTCGTACCCGCGCGTGCAAGTCGGCGGCATGGCCGGCGACTTGCGTACGCGCACGCTCAGTTGCCCGCCGACACTCCAGCGATAGTGACGTGCTTGGGTTTTTTTTGCGATTTTCTGCAATAATGGAATGGGACGAAGAAACCACTCTTAAGTTAATAAATTTGTATCATATAAAGGAATTATTATGGAATCCAAAACACTTGGATCACAAATGTAGACCTAAACGTTTTGATGCACTAAATGAGATGGCAAACGAATTAAATACAAATGTCACAGAAATAGAACGGAAGATAAAAAATTTGACGAGCCAATATTATAGAGAAAGAAAAAAGACGATTGAATCAAAAAAGTCTGGAACCAGCGCAGATTCTGTTCATGAGAGCAAGTGGTTTGCCTTTAAATCTTTGAATTTCTTGCTCAATAAAAATAAACCTACTGGAACAATCGATACGGTATGTAACATTTCAGTGATGTTGTATTATTTTATTTCTAACCTAATTATTAGAGCACACAAGAATAATATGTAAGCTTGGCCCGAGTGAAGAGAGGCGCGCGGTAAATAAAGACATAGGTACTTATTTTATCTGCCTTTGTTGTTGCGCTGCCGCTATTGTTATTGCACCGAAATATTTCCTAAACAAATTATTTCTTGGAATGGCATGTGCACAGATATAATAGTCATTGCAAATCGCTCACCTAGCAGTATAATGGCACATTTACCAAAAAAGGGAAATTGAGTTTTTACGGCCTAAGTGTTTAAAAGTGTATAATTTATAAAGCGGTAAAACGGCACGGTGTTAGTTTTCCTATTTGTCGAGAGAGGGCGTTCAGTGTCATTGTAGTACTTGGTACTTTCCCCCCGCTTCCGCGCATAACAACGGCTTATTTGTCAGTTGTGCGGGGCGCTCCGCGAGGTACAAACGCTTCTAAATCTGTGTTGGCGTAAGTGGCAAATGTGACATTTTATTTACTTAGTAAGTTAGAAGAAAAACGGCACATTTGACAAATGTGACATCGCTATTTTACTTAATATAATTCATATGGTAAAACAACGACTTATTTGACAGATGTGCCGTTTCAATTAGATTACGAAAATGTTATTGGTACTTATGTCGTGAGTTTGATTAGTGTTTTTATGTATGGGTTAGAAGGCAGGTTGGCCTACTCTAAGACTCGGTCTATTATAAATGTTAAAAAGGCGTTAGAAGCCCTAAGAAGCAGTTTTAGAGTGGGCCGACCTGCTCCCTAATCTTTGTGCTTATCAAAATCATAAGTATAAATTTCACTTTAAATTTTAGAAAAACAAATAAGGCGTTTGATATACCTACTTATTGTAATAATGGCGAACCGAATGGAGCGATTGGTACAATTAGGAAAAAAAGGTTTGACTGCAGCACCTTTTTCTAAAACCAATCCTGACTTAAATAAAAGCGGTAATTTTTTTATTATCATTTCATTTTGAATATTAAAATTTAACAAAGGTTGTATTTATTTATTACATCTTGTTATAATTGATACATCGTGCTATCTATACATCGCTTATTATCAAATATTTTTTATAGGGGAAACGGCATCATCAATGACAGTCGATATAATTGAACCTATTGCTTCGACCAGTAAAGATTTTGCGGAAGTTTCTATATCTCCTTTGAACAGCAATACTTCTGATAATATAAATGTTCAGGAAATAGATGCTATTTGCAAAGGTACTGTGAATAAGTTTTATAAATTGTATTTAAGTATTTAGTCTAATAATAATTCCTACGTATGTAGAAGTTAGCAGATAATTGTTTTGAATTAAAATAAATATACTTAAGGTACCAGAGAAGATGATCAATCAGTAGTGCCACAAAAGCGGAAACGTTCTATATCCTCATCGAGCAGTGACTCATCATCGAGTAGTAGTTCTAGTGGAAGCTCAACGTCTTCATCGAGTAATTCATCCAGTAGTTCTTCAACGTCTAGTAAATCCCGGAAAGGAGGTACGTATATTAATTAAATACCATAATTATTTTCGGTTCAAAAGATTTTATAGCAATGTTTTTACAATTTCTTAATTATATTAACACCTTAAAATTGAAAGACTCGCGCAAGTGTTGAATGTACGATTTCTAGCTGCGGTTCAATTTGAGGAATTTTACTTTGCAGATTCTTTGCCGGATGATACCCATATAGAACAGTTAAGAAGAGCAAATAATTTTGATTACGAAGCACTTGGTATGACTGTACCTGAAAAATTGATTCATGTTCCTGATACTACCAACATGACTGATAAACAAACTACTGATGAAAATATAGTGCAGTTTGAAGAAATAATTGATGAAGGTAATTAATTTATAATTTATATTGATTATTCAAATTCTTGGATTGTTAGATACAATAAAATTATGTTAAACAGGTAATGCTGAACGTACAATACTATCTCCCACGATACTTCAAACAAATCGACACCAGCAATTTATACTACGCTAACTCGAAATTTAGGAAAAAACGTTTTTTTATGCCAAGTTGCTTAAAATGTGCTTTTACATATGTCATAAAAAAATCGTGAAGAAATATACAAAAATAAGAAAGTTACAAATCTTATAAAACGCTAAGTAAAGGTACTTTTTGAAATCACTCGATTTATTTTACGCCAACTATTATTAGCGGAGTGTCCGCGGGGAGGGGACGCACCGCTTGTTTGTTTACATTAGTCTAACGACACTTGTCGCTGTGTTAGATGTGATTGCGCGGTTTTAAAACTTTAGCAGTTAATCATAATAGATAGTGTTATTGTAACCAGTTATTTAAACTATTGTTAGTGTTATTTTATTATTACAAAAATGTCTCGACAACGAGCTAAACATTTAGTGGAATTAACAAAAAAGGAAGAATATTCATTGATGAGTGTTGATAAAAATAGTGAGATATCGCTTCATACTGTCGAAAGAGGTTAGTTTAATGTGTTATTAAGGACTATTAACGTATGTTAAAGTATATAAATATGTTTTATAGTAATACGCTAGGTTTTTTTGAAAATTGGAGCCACTTTGGTCCAAGTCCGTGCAACACTACGCTAACTCATAGTTAGCGTAGTTTAGTGCGTTCGTGTGCACACTTGTTCGTTTGTAAAATGAACTACTTAGCGACTTTTACGTAGTAAATACTTATGTTTAACGTATTAATTAGTTTATTAATGGTACGTTGACTATTCTTTTTTGTAAGTAATGTTTTTTATAAAAATATTGAAATATGATTTCAATACATTAAGTATACCTATTGTTTTAGAATCGTCGCCATTACCTGCTGAAGTTGATAATCCTGAATTCGTGTCTTTATATGAGCACGTCATGTTTGATGAGCCTATTCAAGAGCATGATTATTCTATGTCCAGTTCTGCAAGCCGAGATATAGTTAGTTACAAATATGATGCCGTATTACAAGATATAAATTTAAACGACTTGGGGGCTCCTAATACTCCACTTAATATTTATTCACCAAACGTTATAACTTCTATCCAAAAACCTTCTCCATTGGCATTAACTCCAGCAAGTATTGAACCTTTGTTTTCGGTCGTCACTAATGACCCTTCTGACAGCATAGATAATACCCCCGTACCTTCACCCTATTGTGATTTTTCGGAATCTTCACATAGTTTAAATGATACTTTGTTGCCGATCCCTTGCTACAAGGAGACTGAAGATAGAACATTGACACCTGAAATCGGTACATCCGCCCAGGAAAGTCTTCTTGATTTGCATATGGATAACGGCCTCACCAATAATACAGATTCAGTAGCGGCAATATCTACTCCGTGTAATTCAATTTCCTCGCCTGCAACGTTCAATGATAGTGACTATTCTGCAGTATCGACCCCAAAAAATACTAAACGTAGATCAAAAAAAAGGACTGATGTGGGTCTCAAACGTCTTAAACATGAAAATGAATGGATAGCCAGAAAGAGAAAACGTTTGTGTAACACAGGACTGGAGTATACCACGTCAAAAGGAAAAACTAAAGCAGCAAGAAGTATTAAAGTCAGTTGTGTCAATTGTCGTCTGCAATGCTATAGTAAAATAAGCCACGAGGTTCGTGTTGATCTGTTTGATAAGTTCTGGGGTACTGGTGATCACGCGAAACAATGGGAAGTCATAGCCAAATATGTGATACAAAAAAGTAAAAAGACTGCCACTAATGTTGAATGTGAAGCCAGTCGTCGATCACACACTTTGCATTATCATCTTCCCATAAATTCTGACAATGGCACCACATTACAAAAAGTTTGCAAAACAATGTTCTTGAACACATTCGATATTAGTAAAGATTTTGTTTATACTGCAATACGAAAAATCCAAGAAATCAATGATTTTACTGATGTTACTGATAACAGAGGTCGGCATAAAAACCGTAAATATATAATTTCAAATGAAATGAAGCAGAGTGTCATAGATCACGTTAATTCTTTCACCCCTGTCGAGTCTCACTACGTTAGAAAACGTACGAGTAAAAAATACTTAGATCCTTCTTTATCTTTTTCGAAAATGTTTAAGTTGTATGTTGAGTGGTGTGCTGATAATAATTATAATTTTAGAGTACAAACAGTAAGACAGTATAGGGATATAGTTAATGCTAATTTGAAGATAGGCTTTCATTTACCAAAAAAAGACCAATGCGACCTCTGTCATCAGTACAAAAATACACCTAGCCCTACAGATGAATTGAAAGAAAACTTCACTAAACATCAGACAGAAAAAGAAATTTCTCGTAAGTTAAAATTAGAAAATAAACTGCTAGCTACCTCTAGTAACAATGTGGCTTGTATTGTATTTGATTTTCAAAAAGTTTTAAGCTCACCACATGGTAATATAAGTGTTTATTACTATAAGCGTAAGCTCAATGTATACAATTTTACAGTTTACGATATGGGATCAAAAGAAGCATTTTGTTATATGTGGGACGAGCGAACGGCTAAGAGGGGGGCCAATGAAGTTGCCAGTTGTTTATATGATTTTTTTAATAAATTAGCTTCTAAGGGAGTTAACGAAGTCAACCTATGGTCAGACAACTGTGGGGGACAAAATCGTAATCGTATCGTATACTATATGTATTTATTAGCTGCACAAATGTTTAAAATGAAGATTAGCCACCATTTTATGGAAAAGGGCCATACACAGAATGAGGGCGACTCAGTTCATGCTTTGATAGAAAAGACTGCAAGAGGTAGAGAGGTATATTCGCCAGATGAATGGTATTCACTAGTGCGATGGGCAAAAGTCAATGGGAATCCTTATATTGTTATCGAGGTCAATCAAAACATGATATTTGATTTTAAAAGTAATATAAGCAAAAAAAATTGGACTAAAAATATAAATAACGATAAAATTATGTGGAATAAAATCAAAAAAATTGAAGTTTCTCCTGATGATTACGGTTTGTTGGAATATAAATATAGTTTAGGTGATAGTGAAAGCAATCAAATACAATGTTTTAAAAAGATAACTAGATTATCCCAGTTGGAGCCTTTTCCCGACAAAGCATACAAAGCTTTGTTAAAAATTAATGTGGCAAAATATAAAGATTTAAAATATTATTGTGATAAGAATATTATACCCGAAAAGTATCATATATTTTATAGAAATTTATTAACAACTGAACATGATGAAGACAATGCAAGTGATGAGGATTAAGAGGTTAAATAATTATTGTTTAAATTTTATGATTAATATTCGCCAATTGGAAGTTTTTGTTTTCTCAGAATAACAATATTGAGTGCAATCTTGATTTAAATATAATTTAATGATTAAGAGCTCAAATCATAATTATATTTAAATCAAGATTGCACTTATTGTTTAAATTATGTGATTTATATTTACCAAATGGGAGTTTTTGTTTTCTCTTAAAATTATCAATATTGAGCAATCTTGATTAAAATATAATTATGTTTGAGTTCATAATAATTACAACTTATAATATTGTTTAAATTATGTGATTTATATTTACCAATTGGAAGTTTTTGTTTTCTCCGAGTGCAATCTTGTTTTAAAATTATAATTATTCGAAGTCAAATTGTGATCGACCAGCAGGCTTAGCCAAGTTACATTCGTTTCGTATCAAAACTATTTCTACAATCGTTAACGCTTCGGCGTTAGCGATTTTAGAAAACGAAAAGTTGGTAGCCAAATTGACGCGACAGAGTCGATCGCTCGTTCTATAATTTTGATAGAAAAAATGTATACTTTAGTCTATGGTGAGCGTTCTTACAAACGTCAAACTACCGAACGTCGAAGTCACAATTGTCAGTTGTGTCAACCTTTGTGCGCGGGCTGAACTTTTCTTTCAAATTGTTATTGGAAGTTATTTGGTTTTAAGTGTTATAAAAGTAAGTGAAATAAGGTAAACTTCTTCTTTTAATGGGTTTATTATAATATCACAGTGCGGCATGTAATTTTAAACATTCGAAATATTACGATATCATATTTGAATAAAAGATACCTTAAAATTAAGTGATCACTTTTATAGGATGGAATCTAGATCTCGAGCAAGCCCAGAACAGTTTGCAGCTTTATTGGAATTCATGGAAAGGTTCGTAAATTATTAATTATTTCGTTAATAGCTTCCTTTGTTATTTGGAAATCTATCATACTCGGGCACTTGAAAGTTTGAAACATAAACAATGACGTGATAAGCGACATGAACTAATATTGGTACTTACGATACAAACAAAACAATTGTGTTTGACCTTTTACTTAGTCAATAGACCCTTTGTTTCTCTGAAATAGTTTTAACTTATATGTTCTAGCCATGGTGATATTATGAGGCCCCAGCAAGGGCCTCAAGGCCGAATAAAAGCTGACCGACTGTGGCAGGAACTGGGAGAGTTACTTAACTCCATTGGTGGAGGAGTAATGAAACCGTTGGAAAAATGGAAAAAGGTAAGATTCTTACAAAGCCACTAAAAATATTATTTCATAGATTCCTATTATTAACGTTTAGTCTTCTACAAGATGAAGTACATACAACAATCAGCTTACTTCATAGACTAGAAAATGATTGATGAAAACATGCATGGCCAAAATTAACGAACAAATATGTTAAGGTGTGGGCAGACTGGAAAACGAAAACGAAAAAGAAAGCCTTGGCAATACGTCAGGAGGCTTCTGGTACTGGTGGTGGTCCAAGCAGCAGACAGACTCTCACTGCTTCAGAAGAGAGGGTGTTGGGCATAATGGGTTTGACTGCTGTCACTGGTCAAGCTGGAATTGAAGAGAGAGGCTTTGATGTTAGTTTTTTTCCTTTGCTTGTTATCTTATGCTTATTACTATATTTTCTTTTAGAAAAAAGTGGCATTTTTCTTATTTAAACTCTTCTTATTTTTCAGACTCCACCATCAGAGAGAAACACTTTACCACCAGCGGCTATTGTGCATGCCACAGATGAAATTATGTTGGATTTTATTCCTCCTGATTCTATACAAGGTACCTTTTAATTTTTGTTTGAAAATATAATGTTTTGGCTAAATAATTCATTTGGGCACAATATGACTGTAATTATTTATTCTCAGCCTCAACATCTTCTGCCCTACCTTCACTGCCACAACCCTCTGGAGACCTTCCACGCTATCCTCCACCACCAGTGCTAACGCCGCCGCCTGGCACTGCGTCCGCGCCTATACCGGTAGCTACGTCGCCTACCACGTCCATGCCACGGGCGGTTCCACAGCGGCGGAGGCATGGGGCAAGCCTGTCGCCAGCGGCGTCGCCCACCGCATCCACGCCGCGGCGCCGCGGGCTGCTTCGAGCGCGTACACGCCGAGTACAAACGCCCTTCGAACGAGCCACGAGTGAGTTCGTGGCTGTCGAGCATCGCCGGCTACAACTAGAGGCAGACCGGGAAAAACAATTTCACGAGAGGGAGATGGAAAGGCTGCGATTGGAATCGAGAAGAATTGAAATGGAAGAAAACCAAAATCTAATTTTAAATCGTTTGGCTGGTGCTATAGACAATTTGATAGAAGTTTTACCACAATTGAGACCATTATCATTACCTTCGACAGATATTATCCCTTAAAATGTCTAACGTAATGAAAGTGGTCTTAGCTGTGGGCTATGAACATTTCCAATTGCCTACAGTATTAGGGGAGGCCTATGTCCAGCAGTGGACGTCATATGGCTGATGGATGGATGGATGGATGGATGGACAGTATCAGAGTAACAATTTTTTATTTCCATTGTTTACTATTCCTGTCCAGTTTACTTTATTATTATGAATGTCAGTGTTTTAATAAAAACAATTGTAAACTTGTTTTAAGTAATAAAGCTGTTTTATTAATAATTTAATATCTAAGTACATTACATTCAAAATTAAATTAACTAGACATTTTCAAAATAATATCATTAACTTTTTAATTATAATAAATAAAATAAAGAGTACATAATATGTACTCTTTATTAGATAGAGAAAATAAAGAGTACATAATATGTACTCTTTATTTTATTATATATATTATATTGTTTAATTTACCTATAGTTAGGAATGGAAAATCATATTTAAATTAAAAATAATCTTACTATAACCTATTCACTAACCTATCTATCTACATACATTAAAAGGCTTATGATAATCTATTCAATAAACAACGCAGCATGGCTCTTCCTTGGATTAATTCACTTTGGCTACCCACAGTCGCAGTGGTCATGGGATCTTGCATAGTCATATCATCCCCATCGTCATGTGCAGCAAGAACTGGTTGTGGTGGTGGTAAGTCAGCTTTCAAGGCTATGTTGTGTAACACACAACATGCCATTGTGATTTTGCTAGCTACACGAGGATGATAGTGAAGAACCCTGTCTCTTAGCAAACATCTCCACCGTGCTTTGAGTAACCCAAAACATCGCTCAATGCAGTTACGGGCTTGCACATGCCTTTGAGTGTATGTTTCTTCAAGAGAACCTTGAACTGCATTGAGGACAGGTATCATAAGCCAAGGGCGTTGTGGATATCCAGAGTCACCTGAAAAATAAGTTTCTTTAGACAAAACAAGAAAACTCCTAAGCTATAGATTAAACCTTTTTATTATATATACTCACCTAATAGCCATACTTGTTCATTATTTTGATGGAGTTCACGCATATATGAATCAACTCTACTCGAAGACCATATATGTGAATCATGTGTAGCTCCACCAAACTTGGCATTAACATTTAAAATTCGTAGATTACTATCACAAATCTAAAAATAAAACTATTAATAAGAAGTGATTTAATTAGCTTTAAAATGCCATTCAGTAAATAAATATTATATCTACCATTTGAACATTTAATGAATGATACCCTTTTCTATTATAAAAAAGATGCTCTTCATCATTGGGCTTTACTAAAGCTACATGGGTACAATCTATGCACCCAATCACACCAGGCAGGCCAAATCTTCGTTGGAACCTGCAACAATAATTGTTTATTTAAATAACAGCATGCACTTAATAATTTAAATACTATTAAATTGTTTGTTATAAACTTACTCTTGTTTTATAGATGCTCTGTGTTGTCGTGTTTTCGGAAACACAATCCATTTTGCCATGATAGCGGGGTGATTCAAAGCATCAACAACTTGTCTGATGCATCGACTAGCTGTGCGTTGGGCAAGGTGCTGAGTGACACCAACAATTCGCTGATAGGATCCTGTGGCTAGGAAGCTAAGAGCGCACAACACCTACAACAACATTGAGGAAATGAAATGATATCCAAATAATAAAAAAAAATTGCTCATACTATACTAGCAGTCAGATTAATAAGCACTTATGTACCTTAACTTTTAGGTGAATCTCGTTGGTTCCTTTCAACGAAGTTTTTTGTCGGAGTTCTTGACAAAGGGCTTGGAAAGTCGTTTTGTCTAGCCGAAATTGCTGCACAAATAAAGTTGCCGGCATTTCAAGTATTGTCTCCATGCACTGACGATTTATGTGTCTTCTTTGCCGCCTAAGCCACACTTCTTCATTGTGAGCGCACCACAACATATTTAAAGTATGCATATTAAATGCTAAATGATAAATATAGTCCAAAATTATGGTAAATAAACACTACACTTCTCGGCCTCAACACAGCTGTATCATGTAGACGCCATTTTTTTATCGATAACTCTTGGGTCTCGGCGTTCGTTTAAGAAGCGTTCAAAATCTTCGACATCGTTTCGTTAGCGTATGTCAAAACTGTAACATGGCTACCATTTCTATGGGATGTAGCGATCAACATTGTAGAAACGCTTAATTTTCATTCTATCATTTTGAACGATACGATAAGTTGTAAACTTGGCTACGAATTTTCTATTCGTTTGGTTTGACCACGTGACTTATCGTTCAGACGATGACATTTCCATACATTTGATTAGTTTTCTATTAACGTTAACGATTGTATATTGTCAACTTGGCTAAGCCTTCTGATCTCTTATCGTTAATTAATAAGTAAGTACTTACCTATAATAAACTGTTGATTACCTACTACACTAATTTTGTTTTAATTATGTATCTAGTAGGTACCTACAAATATTACTATCTACATAATTTTACCTGGAATTTATAAAATTCAACGTGTATTGTAACTTGTGGCACAGGGCGATGTATAGTACGCTAGAAGTATATAATTTGACGGCTTTTAATACGAAATCTGCCAGAGACGCATGTACTGGTTAAACAAAGCTAACTTAAATAACTTGTTATTCAGCATGATAAATTACAATAATATATCTTGTGGGTGTATATAATACCCTAAAATTATGATTAATACACAAAATACTGTAATTTTTTTATTGCAACGTAATAAAAATAACATTTCTTTAGTACTACGACCTCCCGTACTACACTACGCTAACATTAGTTAGACGTGTATAACATGTAACATTTTATTGATGAATTACGTTTATATACGGCTAACTCGTGCTAAATCAATAAATATAAATAATTAAGGAAAAATAAATATGACATATTACAATGAATAAATTAACTATTAAGCATACCAAATTTCAAATAAGTATCTTAATTAATGTAAAAGTTATCACGTTTTTCCCTTTAAACGCCTCTACTGTAAAGTACGCTTTTTTGAGTTAGCGTAGTATAAATTGCTGGTGTCGAAATAACGGTGAAAATGATCTTAATCAGCAAATGGATATGCAAATCTCTTCATATTTCCAAGAAGGTTCTGATGTGACAGGTAGAAAAACCAAAGACCATGATTCTGCTGAGTTTCGTAAGCATAATTTTCAAATTTTTCTTTAGTTTGAATCAATTGTAACCAACAGCAATTATCATTTAATCTTAATTCTAGGTAAAGAAAATCATAAGCCAAGTTCTCCTTTTGTTTTCTTGAACGAAGATTCAGACTTTTCTGCAGATAGTGGCAGTGAATATCATCCACCGACATCACATCAAAGGCGTGACAGATCGTCATCTACGAGTTCATCTATAGTTTCTTTAACCAGTGCAACTTCTAAGAATAAAAAAGGAAAGAAAAGAGTGAGAAGCCAAAAGGAGTGGAAAGAAAATGTCAGGAAAACGTTAAAAAATTCAGGAAAAGATTATGTATCTAAGAAAGGCAACAAAATAGAAGCCAAAAAAATGAGACCTCCGTGCCATAATTGTAAGTTTTTATGTTGCGATAAATTTACAGGAGATGAACGTCAACAAATATTTAATACCTATTGGTCCTTAGGATCTTTGCAACGTCAAAGAGACTTTCTTAGCTCTTGTATTAACATTCAAAACATAGTGTGCAGTCGTGTAAAAAATGTAGCACAACCAAGAACGCCCAATAGTTGGTTTTCTTTTGTGAAAAATGGACAGACCCGAAGAATATGTAAGACATTTTTACTAAATACCCTTGGCATAGCACAACGGACGCTCCGTACAGTTATTGAAGCAAAATCTTCTGATTGTGGAATCGCTCCGACCGATCAAAGGGGTAAACACGGCAAACAACCGAAATCGGATCCAGAAGTACTAGAATCAGTTCGTCAGCATATCAATTCAGTCCCACGAGTTGAAAGCCATTATTTACGTGCTAATACCAGTCGCGAGTTTATTGATGGTGGACTTACCTTGGCTGCCTTACATCGCGACTATGAATGCCAACGCAGAAGTGCCGGTAAAGAAGCAGCTACATTGTTCATTTACAGTCAGATTTTTAACAGGGAATTCAATATATCGTTCTTTATACCTAAAAAAGACCAATGCAATTTTTGTGAATCTTACAAAAATGCAGAAGGTGATAAGAAAACAGAACTAGAACACCAGTATATAAACCACCAAAGAGAAAAGGTTTTAAGTCGCACAGAAAAAGCAGCAGATATTGCACTTTCTCGAGAACCACAAAACAAAGTCATAGTGGCCATTTATGACTTACAAGCACAGTTACCTGTGCCAATCGGCAACTCATCAGCGTTTTACTACAAATCGAAATTGAATTGCTACAATTTTACTGTAAGACTACTATTAGTAACGTATTTAACTCTTGAATGTTTAATATTGCCTACTATATATAATATTAACTTTATTTCAGATAACAAATATTAAAACGGATTCAACTACTTGTTACTTTTGGCATGAGGGCTTGGGTTCTAAAGGTTCTACAGAAATAGGAACTTGCGTCTACAAGTTTCTAGAGAAAGTTGCGGAAGAGCATCCAAACTCTGATGTTATTTTCTACAGTGATAATTGTTGTGGCCAACAAAAAAATCGGTACGAATCAAATTTTTGACGGTGAATATTTCGATATAATTATTAACTTTATAATCATTTCTAATGAATACGTTTTTCTTTTTAGATATGTGTTCAGCATGTATTATTATGCTGTCGAAAATTTAGCCATAAATTCTGTGTGCCATAAGTTTTTAATCAGCGGCCATAGTCAAAATGAAGGTGATAATGCCCATTCTCTGATTGAAAAATCAATAAAAAGGGCTAAAAAGTCTGGACCCATCTACGTACCAGATCAATATATTAATTTGATACGAGATGCTAAAAAACGAGGAAACCGTTTCATTGTTCATGAGATGCATTTCAGTAACTTTTATGACTTGAAAGCACTGACTGAAGAGCAAGCCATCAATTACCAGAAAGACACTAATGGGGTTATAATAAAAGTGACTGAGTTAACAATGATTAAATTTACTAAAAATAGTGACTTCTATGAATTTAAAACATCTTTTGAAGGAGAGTGGGTCCAGGCTAAGCTTAAATTGGTACGACGAAAAAGAAAGCAACCATCACAAATTAATTTAAAAGCAGCTTATGATTCAAAAATGAATATTTCTGATTCAAAGACGAACGATTTGTTACAATTACTTCGTTCTAACATAGTGCCCGGCTATTATGAAGAATTTTATAATAATCTTTAAATAAGTATAAGAAATACCTACCTTTTCTTTTTAATTATATTCTTATTAAGTAGATAATGAAAGAACATACCTGGTTTAAATCTTCGTAACTAAGTATACCTACGTAACTATTCGCCAAGTATCTTTGTCTCTCTGTAGTTGGCTGTGAGTTTGATTTGCGCATGGAATACTCGCGTTTAAAAGCTTTACGTAGGTATTTAAACAGAGACAAAAAGGCGAAGTTATGCATCACAACTTCATAAGCGTTACAAGCGTGAGTTTTTCATGCACAAATTCATCCAGCTGTTAACTTCACAAAGAAAAAGTTCCGTGTCGAATAGTAAAAGTCAAAATCATGAACCTACTGTGCAAGTTCCTAATATTGCCTAATATGCTTATAGTTTTGTTTACTGCTTAGTCAATTAATAAAGATACTTAAAGGTAAAGTAAACTTCCTTAAATTTCGGAGTGATAAGGTAAAACTTGATTTGAATCTGGATTTTATTATCGTACCTTTATCTAAACTTAAACTGCCAAGCTTTTACGTGCTTTTGTTTTTAGAACGGAGAGTAACTATCTCACCATAATTTTAAAAATATTTGATGAATACCTACCTTTACAATTAAGAGAAGATACGTGATTATACTTTATTTTATTTGTTATAGTTTGATGATAACTATTTCTTAATGATTCACGAGCCAAATATAGGTTATTATAATATTTTACTTAAACTTTTTAATGTATGTTGATTTCAAATAAAAACTTTTGTTTTCTATTTACCAATTGTCTTGATTTCTTGGTTTTCACATCCTGTATAATTATGGCTTTGGGGGCATATATGACATTTTTGGAAGTTGTTAAAAGTATAACGGCACAATTGCATGGCTCTTCTTTTTCTTTGACTGTTATGAAGTAACTCCTGGAAACCTGAAGTGGATTTTTTTGTCCCTAAGTATCTATTAAGGTCTATACTAGTTGCTAAAACCATAAAATCCATGATAAAATGTAAAATGAACTCATAACTTCGTTTCAAACATTTGTAAAATCTTTGACCCTCATTTCTGTAAAATAAGAAAAAAGTAGATGTGTCATTATACTGCTAGGTGAGCGAAATGTATTTTTTAAAAACTAACAACTCTTTTCTCAACAATCTTTTAATTTCGCCGAATTTCTATTATAAACCGAGAGATTCCGACCATTTTCTTTTTTTTTCTTTTTAGGTTGTTTTAGAAATATTATTATTAATTATTATTTACATTGATAATAATTATCAATGTAAATAATAATTAATAATAATATTTATCAATAATAATAATTATCAATGTAAATAATAATTAATAATAATATTTCTAAAACAATTAGTATTAGGTATGATTTATGACCATTGTCTTTTTTTTCATATATTCCGTGCGGTGTACCTACTCGCGGGTAAAAGCTAGTGTATAATACATTTCATAAGTAAACTGTTGGTGATTCAAATAAAATATTATTTCAGGAGATAACAGCAACTGACAATAATGCCCAACATGCGGACAATGATGCTCAACATGGGGAAAACGATTCACCTCAAACGTCAAACATCATTCCCCAAGCGAATAAACGTTATAAACCTAATCCAAGTAATGAGATGGTGTCGGAAGCATTAAATTTAATGAGAACAGTCAGTCAACGGACAAATCAAAAAATAAAAGATGAGGACGATTTGTTTGGCGAATATATTGCGACACAACTTAGAAGATTTGATAAAACAACAAAGGCAATAATAAAACATCGGATTAACAATATCTTTTTTGAAACCGAAACTGGATATCGTTCAGACATGTTCGAAGCTTCGCCAAGACCTTCTACTTCCCATAGTCATCCAGGATATTATACAATGGATCAATGTGATGTTAATTCCTACTACTCATCATCCAACTCTGCCGTAACAAACCCTGTTTCACCGCCAGTCAGATAAATAGGTTTATTCCACAAATCCCCACCGTACTCTGAGAATAACCCTATCACCTGATGCGAGATAACGTTATGTAGGCACAAGTATTTCGTCTTAATGTTGTTGTCATAGAATCGTCATAGTATACTCAAAATGCATAAAAACATCAGTGGGGATTTCGCGGTGGGGATTTATAGAATAACTCGGTAAATAAAACCACTTATAAATGAACAAAAACAAGTGATTTACGAAGTTTTTAATACAAATTATAATAAAAATACAAGTACTAATACAAGTATGAGTTTCATTAAAACTTACGAGTTAGTCATTGATCATTCTGCCATGGTAATCTCCCGACATCGGAAAGAAAATATTGAACCAATTCTGTCCTTATAACCTCAGGAGATTGTGTCCTTGTAACCTCAAGGGAATGTGTATTGTCTTGTCTAGGCAAGTCAGCAAACAAATTATTTTCACGTGGTTCCCTGCGCCAATCTCCTGGATTGATTTCTCCCCTACTATTTTCAGTATCATATTCATTTTGTTGTATTATACCATGTCGTTTTACATAATTGAACAAATGAATACATGCCAATGTTACAATAGTAACTTTTTGTGGATTTAGCTGGATGGGTTTGTTAAATATCTTAAATTGTTTTGTTAACTGTCCAAATACGTTTTCAACTACTCTTCGACCTCGACACATGCGATAGTTGTACACTCTCTTGGGAGACCCTTTCGCATGATTACCATCATAAGGTTTTAAAATATTGGTTTGTAAAGGAAACGCATCGTCGCCCAAAAAAAAATAGGGTACTGGCATAATTCTTCCAGGTAGAGGTTTTTTATCTGGCAAATTTAAATCATTATTATATAACATTCTGCATAATGAAGAGTTAGCAAATACACCACCATCGGAAATGCGACCCTGGCACCCCACATTAGCGTATAAAAACTTATAATCTGCATCCACTAATGCAAACAGTACAATACTGAAATACATTTTATAATTAAAATAATCGCTTCCACTTTGTGCTGGACATTCAATTCTAATGTGCTTTCCATCCAACTTTTGTCCATTCGTTTGATGTTCGTGGAATCTGAAATCGGAAATGTGCTCGGTGATAGGATAGCCATTTGCCTACTTATACAGGGTTACTGGTAACTCGACGTATTCCTTGCAGGACGTCATAGTAGGGTTAAAATGCAACAAATTAAGCCACCAAATGTTCTACCGAAATTCAGTAGTTTTTGAGTTAGTTCGATTTTTAGAGTTTTTATGAATAATCCCAGATTAAATCATTTGAAACCAATTTAAAAATTATTTACGGCGCGACAGTACAGAAATTTTAAGTTATTATCGTAGTTGATGCCGTAGCAGATCTTTGTTAATAATTAAAAGTTCAAAAATGCCTTAAACCTTGGCAAATATCACTAATCAAACATTTTTTTTTTTGTAATTTTTGTTATTACTCCATACAAATTGTTGTCTAGTGCAAAAATAAAATACTACGCCTGATGTACAAATTACTAGGAAAATATCCTTATCTTATCAGCTATCCAAAAAGGTATGAATGTTAATACAAAGTCATGGACTACATTATGAAAATCGTTTTTGATTTAGTACAGGAAGACGTGCGTCTCACAAAAAGGTGATTATTCGGAAAATCAAATAAAACAATTTCGTGAATGTTATTATTATTTTTAATAAATTTCAATTTAATAACTTTTATGACATACATTTCACACGTCTTGTTCGATGTGCTGCCCTCGGTTTCGAATACATGTTCTTATTCGCTTCCTCATTTCAGTTTTTGTGATTCTTGATGTGATTGTTGCCCTCATCTGGTCCGCCGCATCTGTTATTCTCTCCCTTAGTTCTTCAATTGAATTTACTGGGGTCACATAAACTAGGTCTTTCATATGACCCCAGACGTAAAAGTCTAGGGGCGTCAGATCAGGGCTTCGCGCAGGCCACGGAATCGGCCCACCGCGCCCTATCCATCGGTTTGGATAGTTTTCATCCAGCAATTGTCGAATTGTGATTCGGAAGTGGGCTGGACATCCGTCATGTTGATAAATCATGTTTGCTCTTCTTTCTTCCGGTACATCCGCGAGCAGTGGTGTTAAATGATTTCTAAGGAAATCTTCATAAAGTTCCCCATTTAGTGTTCGGGGTAAAAAATGTGGGCCGATTAATTTGTCGTCGATAATACCCATCCAAACATTAAGCGAGAACCTACGCTGGGATGCGGTTGGTTTCAGTTTTTTAGGGTTTGCTTCTGCTTTCGGTGCCCAGTAATGTAAGTTGTGGTAGTTTGTGATACCATCACGGTCAAAACATGACTCATCGGTCCACAGAATGTTTTTTAAAAAGTTTTCGCCTTCGGCGTCGGCACTCAGCATGAAACGACAAAATTCAAGCCGTCTCGGCGGATCTCCCTCTTCTAATGACTGGACTGGTTGGTAGTGATATGGATGTCGGCCTGACAAGTGAACTACAGACCAGACTTTCCACTGTGACATACCAAGCTCACGCGCTACGATGTTTGTCGATATGTTGGGGTCGTCAATAAAACGTTGAAGAATCAGCTCTTCGTCGTCAGCCGTGTATCTCCGGGAACGACCAGTGTCAATTTGCCTGGTTCTTTGGACGCTGCCAGTTTCAGATATTCGCCGATAAGTCGATCCGAAGACACTAACGTGTGGGAGTCGGCGGTTGGGAAAGCGAAGTCCATATTCTCTCCGCGCTTCAGCAGCGTTACCGTCACAAAGTCCGTAACAGTAAATTATGTCAGCGTATTCTGGATTAGAATATGCAGCCATAGTCAGCACTTATGAAGGCACAGCACAGCACGAGAGCAAGATACGCGATAGGGATAGCCAGATAACAAAACACGAGCTTACGCGACGTAGAGTTGAGACTGACTAACGCTGACGACCAGAAAATCGCACCCCGAGTCATGCCGAGAGAACAATAGTAACCAATCACAAAGCTTACCGTGTGTTTGGAGTTCAAGCTCAGGTAAAACTACGAATACTACGAATAACAAACAAAATGTTGATTGTCTTACAATTTTACCTGCTCCCCATAAAACTCTTCTCTACCCTGTCATACATGCAAAAGTATTGACAATCATACCTTTCTGAATAGCTGATAAGACAAGGATATTTTCCTAGTAATTTGTACATCAGGCGTAGTATTTTATTTTTGCACTAGACAACAATTTGTATGGAGTAATAACAAAAATTACAAAAAAAAAAATGTTTGATTAGTGATATTTGCCAAGGTTTAAGGCATTTTTGAACTTTTAATTATTAACAAAGATCTGCTACGGCATCAACTACGATAATAACTTAAAATTTCTGTACTGTCGCGCCGTAAATAATTTTTAAATTGGTTTCAAATGATTTAATCTGGGATTATTCATAAAAACTCTAAAAATCGAACTAACTCAAAAAGTACTGAATTTCGGTAGAACATTTGGTGGCTTAATTTGTTGCATTTTAACCCTACTATGACGTCCTGCAAGGAATACGTCGAGTTACCAGTAACCCTGTATAGTAATTTTTCGGAACATAGTTTTTCTGGAAGATTAAAGAAAGTTAAACGCCCATATATGTACATACCTTCACATAATCCGAAAGTCCATCTACGATAGCTTGGCACACTTCTGGAATAATGTAGGAAATAAGTTGAGGAGATACTTTAAAGGTGTCACAAAGACTGTTGAATGAATCTCCCGTAGTCAGGTATTTTAATGTTAATGATAATCTGTCCGTTGGTGAAATTGCACTTCTGTAATTTGTATTTTTTTTAACTATTGTGGGTCCAACAATGCTTAGTAAATATTCAAAGTCGGTAAACGTTAACGACATAAATGTCTTAAAATGTAAGGGTCTTTTTACAATCAAATCGTCTGTTCTTAAATCTTTTATTCTATCACTGTTACTGTAACGACTGCGACTCATTAAGCTTGGTCTAACCCAACACTGTCGTTTTCTCTTCAGGGACCCAGCTAAAATTATTCCACATGCTGCTATTATTAGATCAGCATCAGTATCCATGTTTATTGTAGGCTGCAATATTCGAGAAAAACAACACGTCACGTTCGTACACACTGCAATCACTAACTAAAAAAGTTGTACTGATTTCTTGCCGCCGACTAACTCACCGACACAGCCCCATGACACATGTTGGCGGGTTTGGGTCGCCGACACCAAGCCGCCGGGCTGTGTCGGCGGGTCGGCGGGTTTGGTGTGTAGACTCCTTAATAAAACAAATGTTCAGTTGTATGGAAGAAATGGGGCCAAAAACCAAACAAAAAAGTTTTCTTGGTATTGCACTATTTGTCCCGGAAATCCCCATTTAAGTCACCAATGTTTTGACAAATGCCACTAAAATGTTTCGATAGGTACCTACTTTTATAAAAAAAAATAAAAAAAAGTTATTTATTACTTTTACATTGTACATAAAACACTTAAATTTTAACAACTATGCTTTACAACAGCGTAAGTGTTTACGATGAACTCTGGCACCCATTGTAAGATTTAACTTGTGTTAAGGGTGCCAGCGTCCTCGCCTACCAATTAGACATAACGTAGCAGTAGTTGTTACACAATCAATCATCATTATGTACTAAAACCAACTATTTATTTCGTAAAGCAACTATTGGGCTGTATGTTTATATACTACTTTGTAAGTACTGTGTGTAAATATGCGTGTGTGTGGTATTTACGTTTTTTACGTTAGGTAACGTTTTTTTCACACCTGATCCATAAAACAGTTTATTAGGTATACTTAAGTTTAATCGGCTAATATTAAGTTTATGTTCACAGCCACCTTTAGCCGTAACATTTAATTTTTTTAGTTTTAGGTTATATAATGTATTTCAGATTTTTACCATTTTTTTTTTAATATGAATGACGTCGTGTAAATGTTAGTATAAACCTGCTTGCAGAAATAAAATTATTTATCAAGATAATGTGGAGAAAGATGGCTTAAATGGCAAGAATAGGAGGTAGTTACATATTAAAATTTAATAGTCTTGTCTGACAGCAAGCTAGTTTGTAAAAGTAAGAATATCAGCAATCCTTTAATCATTTTATTCCAAATATACCTTTTCAACAAAACTTCCGACGACGAAACGGATAATGTCCTTTTATTCAACAAACTTTTCACCAAATCAAACTGACTGAAAAAACCATTCAATTCAATATAGGTACACAAGAAGAACAAGACATGCTTTTTACATGAATACTTTTTACTCCATTTTCACAAATAATATGCGACATTTTGTTTAATCAACAAACTACGATAACTCCACAACATTTAACATCTTCCTAATCCTTTTTTTTTTAAATCGATAAACTCCTTGTGACGATGACGATAAAAAGTTTTTTTCAAATATTTTTATGACCATAACCAACGCAACATCCAAATCAAAGAGCAAACGAATAATGAAACAATTTTTTTTTCTTCTTAACAGAGAAATTTACAAGCCCAACGATTTATAAGAATCAGGGTATTTTAGAAGGCAATTAAAAGGTACGACAAAACAACAGCCAGGCAACAATAGTAACGGTGGAGTTTCTCTTGTTTACACATTTTTCCCATTCCCACTCTTCTCCATACGAAACTAGATGAAGAGAAGTTATTGACAGTCCCTGCCGTAAATTGTCGGCTATGGTTGACACTGGAATGTCCACGTATACCCAGTCTTAAGTGCACGCCCATGTATGATCGGTGCTGGTCAGACATAATGTATGAGTCAGGTCTAACATTATCTTGAATGATTCTATCTAATGTGGACCTATTTTTATTTGGTATAAGCACCACGTGAATTTTTTTAGTGAGTCGACTTATGCAACCGACGGACCACGTTTGTCGCTGCAATAATCGGCCCCTGTGGTACTTATTAGTAAAGAGGTGAGTTTCGTCGACCTCTACAATGTCGTTGTCCCTGCCGATCATGTCGCGGTCATGAGCTTCGGCCACCTCGCACACCTGGCGTAGGTAATGATATATTTGTATCGCTGTTTTCCGGGTTACCCCTACGTCTCTAGCAGCCTGTGATACTTTATCTTGCCGGAAAAAGTGCAGCAAAAGTCTCAATGTGTTCAGTATGGACACATTGCTGCGTTCAAAAAAGGTCCCCTTTAATGGAGATCTAATGACATTGCAGCCTGCCCTTCTGCAACGCCATCTGAACCCCAATTTGTAATCCCTGTTGCGTTCCGCATTCATCGGCCGCCTGCATGATGGGCAGCGCGGCGTTTGCGATGGTATAAGTAGCCACCGTTTCGCCGCTTCAATGGCTCTTTCTTCAGTAGAAATAGCCGCTGCATAATTCCAGAGACTAAAATTTCTGTCCAAAATAACGTTAAAAGGATCCATAGTTTTTGGTCCAACAAATAACTAACTAACTATAAACTAACTAATAACTAACTATTAAAAAACAACTTAAAACTAATAAGAAATTAAAAAAATCTAGACTAAAAAAATAAAACAAAGAAATGGTACAAATAACGAAAACAAAAACAAATGAAAAACTACTTAAAAAAAGATATTGAGTAAGAAATTTTTATTTCCTTATTGATTGGCACAACTGCACAACACTAGTACTTAGGCTCTGTAACTATTTTTTACTCTATGGTAGCATCTCTCAATAAAACCACGTTCATTAATTACAAGTGCTCTTTATTTCTATATTTCACATTAAACTCAACAGGTTATGGGCCCAGACCCACGCTATTTCACTAAATTAAAGATATTAAGTAAAAATCAGTCAAAAGTAAACGTAAAATCAGTGAACTGAAATATAACCTAAAAAGAAAAACGTGGCCGACGTGGGATTAAAATTGCTTTTGTCTATATATAAAAGCATCTTCATCAGCAAAATGTCTTCAAATAGTGCAATGACATTAGTAGAAAAGCTGACCGGAAGAGACAATTATCCCACCTGGAAATTTACGGTCAAAACATATCTCGAGCACGAAGAGTTATGGCAATGTGTCGAACCGGCAACAGGTGAAGCAATTGATATAAAAAAGGATATAAAAGCTAAGTCAAAAATAATCCTATTAGTAGATCCTATCAACTATATACACATACAAGAAGCCACAACAGCAAAAGAAGTGTGGGATAATTTAGCTAAGGCATTCGATGACAAAGGACTAACCCGCAGAGTAGGGCTTTTGAGAGATCTGATTACTACCACGTTAGACGGGTGCCAGAATATTGAAGATTACGTGAATAAAATAATGTCTACCGCTCATAAATTGAGAAATATAGGCTTTATAGTAAATGATGAATGGCTGGGAACCCTACTCTTGGCTGGCCTTCCAGATGTATATCAACCAATGATTATGGCGTTGGAGAACTCAGGCTTGGTGATAACGGCTGACTCCGTTAAGACAAAACTTCTACAAGATGTCAGAAAGTCAGATACTGCTGCGCTGTATGTTAAAGGAAAAGTTAACTCGCAGAATGCCAAACAATGTTCAGAGAAGATATACAAACCTAATAAAGGTCCGAGGTGTTTTACATGTAATCAATATGGACACATAAGTAAGAAGTGTAAAAGTAAGAAGAAAGAAAAGACAAATGAAAGTTCAGGCTATGTAGCTGTATTTTCAGCATCATTAAGCAATGACGATGGCTGGTTTATTGACTCAGGGGCTTCAATGCATCTTACAATGCACCGTGAATGGCTTTTTGATGAAATACCGCCTCCGGTCAACACTATCAAAGTGGCAGATAATAAGAAACTTTCTGTTAAAGCATGTGGAAAAGTGAATCTACAAGTGATTAATGATGGCAAGCCTGAAACAATATGTGTTCAAAATGTTCTTTATGTAACAGAGTTAGCCACCAACCTTCTTTCTGTTAGTCAAATCATACAAAATGGCTGTCAAGTGAAATTTGACAAAGATGGTTGCAAAATATTTAACAAAAATAATGTACAAGTGGCTAATGCAAATTTAACGAATAATATGTACCGGCTAAATACACAAAGTATTCCAGCATACATATCTGCAAGTGAAGAAAACGATGCATACCTATGGCATCAGAGAATGGCACATCTGAACTTTGAAAATTTAAACAGACTGTTGGAGTGTACAGGAGTAAAAATTAGAAGCAAGGATAAAGTTGTATGTACAAAAGAACAATACGCTGATATGTTTACTAAAGCTTTACCTAAAGATACTTTTCAGTACCTATGCAGTAAAATAGGACTGATTAAAACCTAATTGGTATTTTTTTCTTTTTTGTTAATCTTTCTTGTCAATCAGATACTAAATTATTGTTGGCAAGGATTTCTTTTTTTGTGTAAGAGTTTGTAAATTGAATGTTGTAATGAGTAGGTACATTTATTACAGAATGTTGTGATTTCATATTATTAAGTATCTTAAATTATTAAACATGACTAAGCTGAGGCTGAGTGTGCCATGTATTGATTAAGTTTGTATACTTTCAAATTTGTTTAGTTCAAGGAAAGATAAAATTTTGTAAGAGTATTGAGTAAGAAATTTTTCCTTCCTTATTGATTGGCACAACTGCACAACACTAGTACTTAGGCTCTGTAACTATTTTTTACTCTATGGTAGCATCTCTCAATAAAACCACGTTCATTAATTACAAGTGCTCTTTATTTCTATATTTCACATTAAACTCAACAAAAGATACGAAAAATTAAAAACGAAAACTAAAAACAAACAAATTAAATACTAAATAATAACAATTCAAACAACAATGATAATAATTATGAACAACAATGAAAACCTAGACACACAAAAACTTTGGATCGCTGGAGTATTGAGAATTCCCAATAATTCGCGTATTTTAAGTAAAGTGAAGGTAGGCTCGAAACTACCGTAACGAGAGCCACTTCTTACGAGAAGATATGAAAAAAAAAAATACGATTTTTCGCGGGTTTTTTTACATCTTCTCAAAGATTAGTACTAGAGCAGCAAATTCTTACCCGAAAAGTTTTTTATCCGAGCTACCATTTTGGAAATATAGACAGTTTTGAAAAAAACTAGACAAATTAAAAAGCTTCTATATCGGCGATGGTGCGTCGTAGGGCCATGCTTCTAAGAATGTAAATAGTCTCTATGATTAAGGTAAACAATAAAATTGTCTAAACTTCGGAAAAGAATTTTTTTTTTTTGTGAAAGTCCTCAGCTGTAACTCTAGGTATGAAAAATTTTACAAGTCCCACCAAAAAATTTTTTTTTTTGGTTATCTGCACGGCTCATAGTGCCTCTAAGCGCATGGTGCCAAATCCCAAAAAAAAATTTTTGAAATTTTTTTTAACCCTTTAAGTATTTTTGTATCTAAATATGCACAAAACATTTAAACGAACATTACACAAAATCCAAAAGTCGCGCGAATGTGCTCCTCTAGCCGTAAGTCTGCGGGTACGAAACTTGCGACGGCCGGAGCGACGGCGGGGCGGCGCGACGGCGATTTTATCAAATGCATTAAAAACATTAAGCGCTGTGTACGAAACGGGCGTCGGCGGAGCGGCGCGATCGAGCGATGCACGGGCGGCGGCAGAGCGGTGGCGGCGCGGAGCGACGAGAACAAACTAGTTTGGTTTCGCCGCTCGCGCGGGTACATAGTGTTGCATTTTTATCACAGTAATAATATAGAAATTATGGAAATTGACAATGAAGAGTTAATATCTTTTATTTTATCAAAACCGGCTATATGGGACAGTAAAAACGTACACCATAAAAACAAAAAAGTTATAATAAAGTGTTGGGAAGAAATAAAACGCCATTTCGGGAATGTTGAAGGTAAGTGTAATTTTCATGTTACAAATTGTTATTTACAAAATACTCTTTAAATTTTTCCCTTACATTTATTGCTAGATTTCCCGCGTGGTTGTTTCTGCGATGTCGGCGAGTTTCATTCACATTTGTGGTTATGTTATTTGAGGTTATGTTTGAGTAATGATAATCGTTGGAGCCATCTTGATCAATTATAATATTATGCAATAAGCACGTTGTTTTAATTATTAGGCGAGCGTGTTTGCAATCAGTTTCTATGGCTTTATTTAAAATTCTCCACTTGGCACATAGTATACCGAATGCACATTCAACGCATTTTCTCGCTCTTGATAATCTTTTATTAAATATTTCATTCTGAGGATTCAGTACGCTTTGTGGATATGGTCGCATCAAATATTGTTTTAGAGGATACGCTTCGTCGCCTATTATTACCATAGGTAAAACTATTTCTGTTCCTGGCAATGTCCTTGGGAGAGGCATATTCATTCTATTATTTTCTAATGCTTTGTTAAGATTTGAATAATGAAATGTGCCACCATCACTCTGTCTTCCTCGCCCTCCAACTTCTACGACCAAAAATCTTTTGTCAGCATCAACCAACGCTTGAAGATGCATTGAAAAAAAATGCTTGTAGTTATAGTAGGATGAACCCGCATGTGGGGGATTTTTTATTCTACAATGTTTGCCATCAATGGCTCCTACACAATTAGGAAATTGCCATTTATCAAAATATTTATCAGCAACGTTATTTAAAATATCTGTAGTAGGTACTGGCAGGTGTGTTTGTTGAAGATTTTCCCAAATCGCACTGCAAGTTGCATACACTATTTTTTGAACAGTTTTATTTCCAAGACGAAAGGAAAACGCTAAACCTCGAAAAGATACTCCCGTTGATAGAAATCTGTAAATAAAATAATTTATATTAAGTTTATATACTACTAGCTGTTTCTTATTCTACGTACAAATCTTTCCTCTTTATAATAATAACTAGCTGTTGCTCGCAGCTTCGCACGCGTCTCAGTAGGAAAATAAAACATAGGTATATTATTTTCGAAAAGTAGGTACCTACTCTGTGGTAAACAAACAAACTCTTCAGCTTTATAATATTAGTATAGATAAAATAGAGTTCATTAATTGGTAGGTAATAAATATGTTTTATTTTTTACAGTTGCGTTTTTGAAGAAGCGATGGAAGAATTTAAAGGATCAGTATCGAAAAGAATTAAAAAAGCTGCCTACACCCAGATCAGGAGATCCAGGAGATAATATTCAGTCTACGTGGCAGTTTTTCCAACAAATGAATTTTTTGCGATTTGAAATTCTGCCTGATAATTCAGACACAAATTTAACAACGGTTGATAGTCAATTACCGAATACTTCAATGTCTTCACCGTGCATAGAAACAAATTCATCGGAGTCCGTAATTACAGAATCAGATATTAACCTATGTTCGCCTACAGATTCGGTGAATGCCCAGGAACAGACGTCGGTAGGCGACGATGAAGTATGTACTACAAATACTTCATTGTCAATTAATACCGCTAGTTCTAGTTCTAGAGCCCCAAAAAGAAAGACTGCAAATGATATTCGGATGGAAATGTTGGAATTAGAGAAAAAACGGTTATTGTTATTAGAGAAAGATTTGCAACAAAATTCAAACGCAAATCAATCTGGCGAAAGTAAATCAGAAGATTATTATTACTTGATGAGTTTGTTACCACAGATGGAGTCATTTACTCCATTACAAAAATTTAATGTTAGGAATAGAATTAATCAAGTAATGATGGAAGAAATACATAATTCAATGTTTGGGGATCCATATAGAGGGAATTCTAGTTCTAGCTGGTCTCATGGGTATAGAACTCAAACACCCGAATAGTGAATTTTTGTACCTATCTTGATTATTCAATTAATAAACAAAAATATATTAACAATCTATCTACTTTTATTTTCCTACTTACCTTAGTGTTAAAAATAGTTTTTGTTCAGGTGAGATTATACGATTTCCGAAAATGTTAGATTCCAGATTACTTCTAATTTTCTGTAAAACATAATCGAATGTCTCTATACTCATTCTTGTGTAATTGTAGAACTTTCTTGAATAACAACGTAGCTCGTAATAAAGTGTAGAAAATTCTCCCAAACTGCGTCGTCGTTGATTTATTGGATGAACACCATCTCTAGGTAATAAAAATTCTCTCATTAGGAGACTGGGCTCCAATAGTTCTCTTCGACGTGAATTCATGTTTATCACAACACTACGTGAGCGCGACTGCGCGGAAGTTTGTTTCGTACACACGCAAGACACCGCTATCTCTTCGCCCCGCGCCGCACCGCCCCGCCCCGCCGTCGCTCCGGCCGTCGCAAGTTTCGTACCCGCAGACTAAGAGTTATCAACCTACGATAGAACGAGAACGCAATACTTCAAGCCACGGGTACTATCTCTTTCCCTCCAGTCACAGCAAAAAGTTAGACGGTTCGCGGCGAAACTAAGTAATGGTGGACGTTTAATAAAATTTTGCTAAAAGTCTTAGTAAAAGTGAATATATTGTAAATCTTTTGGTGTCATATTATTGTACAGGCATCTAATTATAACGAGTAAGTATTATTTTATTATAAAATTATGTTATTTTACGTATATTGAATGATAAAAGTATTTGTATCTAAATAGATACATTGCGACTTACCTCTATAAATCGAGTTGACTACCCATGTATCTAAATAGATACTGGGCGTCTTTCTCAGTGATTGGCAAATGAATTTATTTGTGCCCAAAAAGATACAAGAATACTTTACGTTTTTTACAGAAAATGAAGCGAAGTTCAAGGAGTTCAAGAATTTTAGCCCTATTGCCGCCAGCTGACTCAGGGTCTGATGATTCTGACATAGATTTAGACCTGTCTTCAGACGCTCCTGATATTCCCAACGACATGATGGATATTTTTGAACAATTGGATAGCGAAGATGGCTCTTTCCCATCACAAATACAGCCTCCACCGGAATACCCATGGTTACCTGATGCACCAGCCGCGAGTGTTACGATTCCATCTTCACCTTCTCTTGCAAATCCTTCACCAGGCACATCACAATCCGTTCAGTCGCCAAGTACGCCAAATACCATTTATTCCAATACTTGTAGTCCTTTGATACCAATTGCATCCAGACTCTTACGCTCACACAGATCAGAAACTCAAAACCAAAGCAATAGAATAGAACCATCATCAAGCTTTAGAGAAGACCTATATCAACCCCAGACTTCTGGTTTTGAAGTTCAGCGTTCAAGAAAAAGAAAAAAGGAACACATGGAATTCAAATTTAAATCTACAAAGTTTATGTGGCCTGTGGACAGGGAAACAAGTGTAGACAGTTCATTTCAGGAACAAGTCACTGGTATTGATACTCCATATCAATACTTCAAAAAATTGTTCGACGATGAATTGATGGGATTTATTTGTTATCAATCAAACCTTTACTCCACTCAAAGCACAGGAAGATCAGTTGATATGACAATAGAAGAATATGAAAACTTTTTAGGTATTGATATGCTCATGAGTATTGTCGGTATGCCTTCTTACAAAGATTATTGGTCACATCAGTTAAGGTATGACAAAATAGCATCGGTAATGCCTCTGAAAAGATATCAGCTATTACGTAAGTACTTGCATTTTTCCGATAACAGCAATGTGAACCCTAATGATCGATATAACAAAGTGAGACCTGTCATGGAACACGTAAGAAGAAATTGTTTACGAATAGAGCCCGAAAAAAGTTTTTCCATTGACGAGATGATGATCCCGTACAAAGGGACAAGAGCTGGATCAAGAAGGCAGTACATTAAAAATAAGCCCCATCCTTGGGGATTTAAGTTTTTAGTCAGAGCTGGAGTATCTGGCATAGTTTATGACTTCTTCCCTTATGCTGGTGAAACCACTTTTGATGACATTAGTTTTACAGACACTGAAAATAAATATTTCGGGCTCACTGAAAAATGTGTACTGCGGGTGTCAAAAACTATTGAAAATCCAGCTTTGACAACCTTGTTTTTTGACAACTGGTTCTCTTCTCTTGAGCTTATTTCATATTTAAGAAGTGAGTTTGGCATCCTGTCATTGGGGGTTATCCGTAAAGATCGTTTGAGAGGATGTAATATGATTTCGGACAAAGACTTGTTAAAGAAAGGAAGAGGAAGCTATAAGGTTATGGTTGATAACAAAAAGAAGATTGCTGTTACTAAATGGGCAGATAATAAATGTGTTACTTTAGCTAGTTCATATGCTGCAGATAACAAGGAAACTTTTGTAAAAAGATATTGTAAGGCTTCTAAGTGTAAAGTAGATGTTAAATGTCCAATGGTTATATCAGAATATAACCAGCACATGGGTGGTGTGGACTTAGCGGGAATGTTTGTTTCTCTGTATCGAACAGGCAGTAAGAGTAGGAAGTGGTATAAGAGAATTTATTACCATTTAGTAGATATTTGCGTCAACAATTGCTGGTTAGTATATAGGCGGCATTGCAAAATGTTGAATGAAAAGAAAGTAATGTCTCTTAAAGATTTTAAATTAAGCATTTCTTACACCCTTTTACAAAAAGGTAAAACGGTTAGTAGAATGGCCACAAATTCGGTGAAAATAAAACAACCCGTTGTGCCAAGGCCCGAAAAAGATATCCGCACTGATGGCTTACACCATATACCAAGTATAGTAAAGAAGGGTCGGTGCAGGAACTGCACAGCAGGACAGACAGTTATAAGTTGTTTGAAATGTGATACGAGGCTGTGTCTTACGGAAAAACGTAACTGCTTTCGTGAATTTCATACCAAATAGTCTACTACGGCTCAATAATTTAGATTTATTTACTTTGAACCATTGATCTCTGTTACATAATTATTTAATTTAACATTTTTTATTGTTTAAAGTTGATTATTGTTTATGGTTTACAAGTTTGAGAGTAATTTTGTGTAGTTTTAGATACGAAGTTCTCAATAACCTATTTTATATATTTGTGTTTTTGTATCTAAAAAGCTACAACCTGAAAACTCAGTATTAGGTTCCTGAAAAAATATTTTTGTTTTAAATTTTCTTTTAAGTATTAAAGAAAACTGATTTGGTCTAGTATTTTTTTTATTTACCCATCCCAATACTCTTTTGCTCCTTAAAGGGTTAAGTGTTTTGCCCCGAGCTCTACTCAAGCTGATAGTAAGACGAAATTTTTCTTTTCTTTGAAAAATTTTTCAAGTCCAAAAAATTTTTTTGAACCAAAAAATTTTTTTTTCGTTTTCTTTGCTTCTCATAGTGCCCCGAAGCGTATACTCCAACTCCTAAAAATCCGCCCCTAAGGCTACCTACTATTGAGTTGAAATTAAAATCGTATACTCCGGGTCTACAGTCCCTTGAAGCTGTGACAAAATCAAAACTTCTAAGTTAATGAATTTGGCTTGTGCTGCGCAGAGTTGTGACTGGCATTGTCCCTTACGATCCTGACGTTTTTACTGAAGTAGATTATTTAACAAGTTCAGTGACGGACAGAGATCCTGATGATGTTAGTGCCACAGATACAACACAGGGAGCTTCCACAGCATCGACTGAATCTGAGTCAGCATCACAACTGCCTCTGAGCGCCTCAGTCAACAAAGACCCTTCACATGATGAGCAACAACTTGCAGAAGATGTCACAGTGGCTTCAGTTGAAAATAATTTTACAGCACCCGAGCCATCAGCGCAGAATTTATCCAGCGCATCAGACAATCCTACTCCGGGAACTTCTTCTGACGATTCTACAGGGTGGGCCAGAAAGGCGTGCGATTTTAAAATCACTCTTGCGTTTGATCCTTATGAGCGGGGGCTGCGCGGGTGGTGGGGTCGAGAAGCTCGGTTCTCGGAAATTTAGTCGCGATGGATCACTTCACCGGAGCACAGCGTGCATTTTGCGTTAAACATTATTACAAAAATGGCGATTCGTGCGCTATTGTTAGGCGTTTATTTCGGCGTGAGTTTCGATTACATGACTTAAATCAGTGTCCGAAGGAAAATGTGATTCGATCGTGGGTCACAAAGTTCGAAGCTACTGGTTCGACTCTCAAACAGAAGCCTGCGGGACGCCCAAGGTCAACAAGAACGGAAGACACAATTGAACAAGTTAGAGCTTCAGTTCAACGTAATCCTGGTCTATCGACTCGCAAGCGATCAGCCGAACTTGCGGTATCCAGGACATCTTTGCGTCGCATTTTGCTGAAAGATCTGAAATTGCACCCGTATAAAATTCAACTTGTGCAGGAATTACAGCCAAATGACCCAATTTTACGACGAGCTTTTGTTGAAACAATGTTGGAACGCTTTCGGAGTTTCAACAATATTCTGTTCACCGACGAAGCCCATTTTCACTTAAATGGGCATGTCAATAAACAGAATTGCCGTTACTGGGCTGCAGAGAACCCACGGGCAAAACATCAAAAGCCTCTGCATTCGCCGAAAGTAACCGTTTGGGCGGCCATATCAGCACACGGAATTATCGGTCCCTATTTCTTTGAAAATCAACAAGGGCAATCCGTCACTGTAAATTCCGACCGATACGTAACCATGTTAAGGGATTTTTTCTTTCCGCAACTGCAACAATTTGAAGGTTATAATCGTGCAACATGGTTTCAACAAGATGGCGCGACATGCCATACATCTAATGTCTCATTGGCGGCCGTAAACGAGATTTTTGCTGGGAAAGTGATATCGCGCCGAGGCGGTGACATTGCATGGCCGCCTAGAAGTCCAGATCTAACTCCACCGGACTTTTTCATGTGGGGATACCTAAAAAGTAGAGTCTACTCAAATAACCCAGCCACAATTAACCAGTTGAGGAGCGTCTGTTCAAAAGGTCGTATTTCACTTTTCAACTTTTATTTTTTTTATATTTTTTTTGAACTCATAGCAGAAAACTCCATCGAATGAGCGTAAAAACTTGTTCAAAAGGAGCGTATTTCCCATATAATAAAATCCAAAAAACTTGGATTCCAATCAAAACGGATGTATTTCTGCATTAAAATGTTCCCTTGGATTGTTTTAAACAAAACAGGCATATTTCTTCTACAAATAGCATCTTTTATTTATTTTTCTGTTCTAAAGGTCATATTTTTTTCCATACATAACAACTTTAATAAAAATCGTTTCGTTCGAGTAAATAACGGTATCGAGTCAAAAGATGACGGCTGTACGTTGAATATCATTATCAATAGCAACCATATAAAAAAAAAAAAAAAAATATGACTGCATATCTCTCTAACGACGTCGACAGATGACACTGACAGAATCAGATGTTATTCTTGACGTTCTGTCTTTCGATGCGAGTAGATGAAATTTGTGAAATTTTGAACTTTGGAAGTTATTATAAAGTAAAAATCATATTGAAAATGGATGAGCAAGGTTTAGTCGAGACCTTGAATGCTGGTTCAAGGAAAAAAAAGCGTAAAGATCGTTCGGAATATCGTAAAACGTAAGTGACATTTTAATGTAGGTACTTAGTTCAATATCCTATTCTCTTAGTTAGATTTTATCTAATTAATTTACTTTTTCTATGTATCTTTTCAGGACTTACACAGATAAAGATCCCTTGTGCATAAATTATAGATGTCCATGTGATCACAAGTCGCTAAAAACTTTCAAATGTAAAAAATTTACATTACAAGATATCCTAGAAAACAGAAAGTTGTTTTTTAAACGGCGTGGGAAGGTAGATCAAGATATTTATCTTTCTTCTATCTCTTAGCACCGTATGAACCACTAAATCGAGGAAAGTCAAGTCCAAGAGCGACAACGAAAAATCGAAAGGTTAGTTGCACCTACCATCTATATATAAATAAAAAACTGACAACAGTGTGTAAACAAGTGTTTCAAAAAACATTTTCAATTGGAGAAAAAAGGCTAAGAAACTTAAATGTTAGGCTTAGTCAAGGGGAAACACCTACAGAGAAGCGAGGTGGGGACAGGAAAGCAGCCAAGTCAAGAGAGAAAAAAGAAAAGTTAAGGGAATTCTTGAAAAAGTTACCTGCTCAGGAAAGTCACTATAACAGACAGAAAAGCAAAAGAATATATTTGTCATCTGAACTAAATGCTGCTAGATTACTCAGAATGTATAACCTGTCAGTGCCTAGAAATTTATGGGTTTCCCGCACCATGTTCCACAATATATTTTGCAATGAATTCAACATTGGGTTCAAATCCCCAGCTACTGACGCATGCAGTGTTTGCATATTGTGGTCGAATAAAATAAAAAATGAAACCAACAGTCAAAGAAAGCAAACATTGATGGTTGAAAAGAGGGTTCACAAACTAAGATCCAATGTTTTCTACGAACTATTGAGAACACCAGTTGCCAACAGCATAAGGCTGTGTTTTGATTTGCAGAAGGTATTACCATTACCAAGAACACCTATACAAGATGCATTTTACAGTAGGCAAATCAGTTTTTACAATTTTTGTATCACTGACGTAGACAAAAACCAACCTGACTTTTTTGTATGGGATGAGACAAAGGCTTCTCGTGGGTCTCTAGAAATTGGATCAGCATTGCTGACATACTTAACCAATTTAACTATTCCTGAAAATGTCACATCACTGAAGTTGTTCTGTGACGGATGTGGGGGACAAAATAAAAATAGCCACATCCTACATTTACTAATTTACTGGTTAGCTAATAACAATAACACAATTGAAGAAATCACAATAACTTTCCCAGTGCGTGGGCATAGTTTTTTGCCGGCAGACCGCATATTCGGTAGAATAGAAAAAGATATTAGGAAAACACCTATTATTACACACAGGACAGGATACATAGAAATCATAGAAAAACATGGAAAAATTCATGACCTTGGTTTTGATTGGACACTCAAAGATATAAAAAAGTTAGAGCTAAATTACAAAAAGCTTACAAAAATTCAAACTGCTAAGAGAATTAAAATTAGAAAAGTTAAAGGTCCAGGAGGTCGATTCAAAGATGTCAAAATTTGTGCATTTGAAAACTATCGTTTTGAATCTGGTCAAGAAGAATTTGAATCATTATTGAAACGTGGTAAACGACATCCTAAACAACTGCAAGAACAACCAATAGGCAAAGGTCTTACAGGAAATAAAAAAAAGATGTCACATTATTATTAGTGAAACAATTTGGTGAAGATTGGGCCTCGATTGAAGATTTACAATGGTATAAAAACATTCTTCTGAATGAGCATAACACAATCAATGAGAATGAGGATGAGGATCATGATCATAACCATAACGAGGACAGCGAATGCATTTGCATGGAACCTGACATTGGGGACATTAGAGTTTAAGGGATTGAATAATATTTTGTAATGATTAATGATAAAAAAATAAATGATGTGAAAAATAATTTTGTGTTTCAACTCAAAGTAGAGGTAGATAATAAACATAAAAGTATTGCTTATAGGATTTTTTCTTCTGACAGAATGCCAAAAAACTTCACTAGCATTTCTCATTATTTTGTATTTCCAAAAAGTCCATTCATAAAGCCATATTTCTGAAAGTGTCAAATCAAAAGGGCATATTTCTAGAAGTGACAAATCAAAAGGTCGTGTTTCTGATTTTTCCGATCAATAAGTCTTATTTCTGAACTAAAATTAAATAAAAAAAAAGTTATGGTGTATTTTTTTTATTTTTTTAAATGCATGTAATATTGTAGTCTTAATCTTCACAATGATCTAAATTTAATTTAATTTTAGAATTTTTATAATAGGAATTAGATGTTTTTTTCTGTTTTTGTAAAGTTTGTTTATCATAGAAATACGACCTTTTGAACAGATGCTCCTCAGTTGAAGACCAATATCCGAGAAGAAATGGCAGCCATTCCCCGCGCAATGTGCCAGCGAGTGTTTACCAATTTAAGGTTCAGATTCGAGGAATGTTTGCAGCGCAATGGTGCACACCTTGATGATGTTATTTTTAAGAAATAATTTCCCAGATGTCTATTATAATAAAATAAAAATTTGTATGAGTATTGTATTCAGTTTTTTTACTATAATTTTTTCAAATTCGCAAATCTTTCTGGCCCACCCTGTATTTTTAAAACAGTAAAAGGTATATGCCCTGTTCCCAAAGCTCAGGCTAGAAAAAATTCGAACAGAAAACATAAAAAATCTGACATAATTAGCAGTTCACCATATAAAATTGAAGTAGAAATGCAAATTAACATGAAAAAGAAGCCAACATTTAAAATTGACCCGGAAGACCCCCAAAAATCGAATCCCTGCAAACGTCAAAACGCACGAAAAATAGGTCAAGAACCTAAAAAACCAAAGAATTTTCAAAAAAAGAAGAACTGGCGCTGTGGCGGCTGCCAGGAAATATACAAAGAGCCTATAATATAAGATTGGATTGAGTGTTCAGACTGCAAAGAATGGTGGCATGAGAATTGTACCGCCTATCTTGGCGAAGGTCTCTTTAAGTGTGACTTATGAGCACATAATTAAAATGCGCACTCTTATACACTTTGGCGCGCACTCTTATACGACCGGTTGTATAAGAGTGCGCATTCCCCCTTTTTTTTTAATGTGATACTTACGACTTCAAATTATAGCAATAACTTGTTTAAATTCATGTTGATTTTTTCTAAGATAAATAGAGATTTAAAATAAATAAAGTTGATTTCTTTGACTATAATACTCTTTTTAATACAAAGCCTCATTTAAAAAGTGCGCACTCTTGCGCCACCTTACCCTACATGTTGATGGGTATTGTGAAATTTCCGACGTTTGAATCATATTGGAAACTAAACGCGATTTACTACCATCCAATATTTCACAACGTAAACATGTCGTATAATCGCTTCTCATCAATATTACGTTGCTGACACTTTACTGATAATGAAGCTCCGAGGGATCGAAACGAACGTCTGTACAAAATAAAACCACTTTTGGACCTTGTTATCAACAACTGGAAGAGCTTACTAACACCTGATGAATGTATCGTCATTGACGAGTCGATGATGCCGTTTAGAGGGAGGATATCTTTCCGTCAATACAACCCATCAAAAGCTCACAAATACGGCTTGAAAATCTATAAACTCTGCACAGAAGAGGGTTTTGTCTGGAACTATGATATTTACGTAGGTCGCGACCCCGAGATTGCTGATTTGGATAAGCCAGGGAGTGTCGTAGTTCAGTTATGTGATGGTCTTCTAGAAGCTGGACGGATAATTGTGTGGGACAACTATTACAATACCGTAGGATTAGCAAAATATTTACAGCAGCGTAAGACAGACTTATGCGGCACTCTACGGGTAAATAGAAAAGAACTTCCATGGGCAATAAGATCGAAAAAAATGGGCCCTAAAAAAGGTGAAGTAGTTGCTCGTCAGAAGGACAATATAACAGTGATGAAATGGAGAGACAAACGCGACGTTGCAATGATTTCAACATGCCATGACGCTAGTATGCAAATGTCTTCGGGATATCAACCATAATTGAAGCCGAAAGCCGTGCTCTATTACAACGAGCGAAAGAAGGGCATAGATGCTTTCAAGTTATTATGACCCTAAAAGAAAGTCTCTGGCATGGTACAAAAAGATCGCTTTAGATGTTTTTATTTGTGCATCAGTAACAAACGCTACGCTTTTGTATCAGAAACTTTCAACTTCTAACAGAAAATTACGTAAAACCGTACTACAGACGCAGCAAGAAATTATTAGAGAGTTCTTGCAATTGAACAATGCATCCGATGCGAGTACAAATACATTGACTAATAGTCCAAGACCGTCTACTAGCTCGATCGCAAGTCAGCACTTTCTAACTAAAATTCCGCGGAAAGAGGACAATAAAATTTTCCGAAAACGATGCCATGGATGCTACGAAGACTTGCGAAAAGAAGCTACAAACTGGCAAATTGCTGCAAAAAGAGTAAAACGAGTGGATACTGAGTATTTGCAATGCAAAAAATCGTTTTGTTTATGCTGTTTCCAAAACAAACATAATAAGACATAGTTCAGAAATAATTTGTAATTTCTTAGAAAAATAAAAATATTTTTTCGTACGTCCCGGCGTTTTTCTTTACTTTATGATTGTACCAGTACGTCCAATGCAGAAACAGTAAAGTTCCAGCACGTCCAGTGGAATTATTCGCTTTAGAAGTTGTATATGTCTCCTGACGCAAATATGGCTCAGGAACGTATTAGTGCTTTTCAAGTGCACGTTTCCTGAACCATATGTGGCTCAGTGGACAGTGAACGTGTTAATAATGGATGCTCACAAACGGAAAACTGAAAGATAGAGAAATATATTTCAAATTAAAAAAAATTGACTTTGCCAATTTAATTTATAATTAACTAGCTTCTGCCCGTGGCTTCACCCGCGTATACATATAAACCTGCCTCTTGAATCACTCTATCTATTAAAAAAAACTGCATCAAAATCCGTTGTGTAGTTTTAAAGATCTAAGCATACATACATACAAACATTAGGACAACGGAAGCGACTTTGCTTTATACTACGTAGTGATAATGAAATTGTGTGTTGTATTGTATTATTTTTATTTGTTTTTCCAATAATTTTGTTTAATGTACCAATACTATTATATGATCCAACTGTTGATTGAAATATTGAATTGAATCGAAAATCATTAGGTTCCTATATAGGTATACTCATGTCAATTAATAGAACTAATTGTTATTTGATTCTGTCAGCAAAAGAAAATGGGTGAAAGTGGCCCAAGAGTTTCCAATGATGAGACATGGTAGAAAAGAAAGTGGTTATTTGTCTTACGATTTTGACAACAGTCTATTAATATTCTTTCTGGCAAAGAATATTAATAGACTGTTTTTTTGTAATGGTTATGTTCGTCTTGACCATGAATAATATGATTTTAATGTGGTGTTTAATTTGACATAGTTATTTAATCTCAGTGTCTCTCTCAGCTTAGTGGTGTGACCGTCGGACTGCCAAGTCATAGGTCTCGAGTTTAAACCCAAGGCTCCTCTGATTTTACGAATTCGTGTGCGTATTGTATAATTATCACTTGCTTTAAAATCGGTGAAGGAAAACATCGTGAGGAAACCAACATGTCTGAGAGATATTTCTCAACAGCATGCAATAGCATGTGAAGCTAAATCAGAGGCCCATGGGCAGCTTAAGAACTCTGACACCAGGTTAGTCACTAACCACACGAAAAGAAGAAGCGTCTCTCTGGAATGCGATGCTTCCGCAGCCGCTACTCCTTAGACTTCCTGCACTTGCCGTGTTGGGCACCGTTCCAGGTACTATAGCCTGGTCGCTTCCCGTAAAATCATATTATTTATAGTCAGGACTAACATGACCATAACAATAGAATAAGATTCTGTCTTGGTGTTACAAGACAGAATCTAATAGATTTGTGCCAGAATAATTAGACATTATTATAACCACTTACATTGCCCGCAAATCTCATTGGTAACAAGCTCAGCGATTGGTACCTCTTGGACCAAGTTCCGAACATTTTTGGCCATTGTCCTTTACTGAATTAAGTTACATAACTATTCCCCAGCTTCTAAACTAACTACAGCCATTTTTAAAGCACCTTCTCTCGTAGTGTTGCCACCGATGAATCCAGTACTGTGACAGAATATGCAGTTCTCTATCCCTGCTACTTCACTCAGGACTTCGTCTCTAACTCCCCACCAATTTTTGTGTAAAGGTTTTCTGAAAGGGATGATATAGTTAATAAAACAGTATAATAACTTCAAGTTCTTTCATGACACACAATAGATATCTGAGATCATTTAGGTAAGACTAGATTCATTTCTCCAGATCCGAAGACAAATCTTTCACTTTGCAAGTTATATGAACAGTTATGGAATGACATAATTATGTCAGTTATGTGTGCTCAGTCTTTGTTAACTTTGTTAAATTATGATAAAAAAACACTTCTTAAGGTGAATGTGTAGAACTGGCCCGCAAAATGCTCACGAAATGCGTTATTGTATGTCAGTGTCAGGTTCTAACTTGATCAAAATATGATTCGCGGTATTAACAATATACAACGTGGCGCTATGGTCACATTAATTTACCACACAGGTCCCATTAATCATGTAACTTAATGTTGATAGGTTAAAATAAATAACAAATTGAATTTCATCTTAATAGTACCTATTATTGCTTATTCATTTAATTTCATTGATGCAATTGTTATGATTCATGATCCATTTGGCGGGGGGAAAATGACCGCTGCGCGACAGTTCTTTAAGTACAGGTTGATCCAAGATGCTATTTTTTAACATTTTAAATAAATCCATAAAATTTAAAAATTAAGTTTAATGGAAATATAGGTAATGTGTTCATGAAATATAAATGGGAAAATGTATATCTGCGTTAAATTAAGGTCACCATTGTAGTGCCACATTGTATATGATTAATGGGCACTAGCCCTACCTGTGTGTTAAATTAATGTCACCATTGTAGCGCCACATTGTATATTTATGTATTTATATCCATAAGAATCATCAATACATGTCTCTAACTTAAGTAATTGTTTTATAAAGAACAAATTGTAATGGTAACTCACCTAGTTACAAAGCTGGTAGGATTTACCGGAACAGCTTGCACTCTCCATGAGTTGGGTTTATCATTAAAGAGTACAAATTTAATTTCATGGCCAATGTTCAGTTCTTCTTCTAAATCAAACAAGTGTTCTTTCCAAGGAAACCGCTCAGTAAATTCAACAATCTGTCCAGATTTGTGAATTTCAAATCTGTTATCTAATGCAGACCGAACATAATCTCTTGCAGGAAGCCACACAGATATAAAATAGTTGACAGTATACATGAATTCATCACTCACAAGTGCCATAGCTCTCTTGAATACTTCATCTAAATTTATATTTTGTTTTGAGTTCCATTCTGGGTTCAATCGTCCAACTCTATTGCTCAGATTTGTGCGTATTTTGTAACGCGGTTCTTCTGCAGCTATTGGAACACCATTATCAATAGCATCAATTTCTTCAATGAAGTTTTGATAAATTTTCTTAAAAATTACAACCTGATCACTTGCATTAAGGGAAACATGTTCTGGGACAAGTTGTTGTATGACTTCTTCACCATAGTATGTGTAGATTAGACCCGCAGAACTTAATCTAAGGAAAGAAAGTTATTATAATGATTACAAGTTATCTAAGGTAAAAAAAACAATTCATTAATAAGCAAACTTTCACTAGAATACCCAGAATATTTTAACAATGTTGTAGTCATCTTCCTGTTTAACTGGGTGCACACACCATGTTAAATTGATTATCTTATCCAATAAAAAAAGGCTTACTTAATTTTAAATTTGTCTCCAAGTTCTGGCCTCAATGAGCTTAGGGTTTCATTAAACTCCCTCTGATGATGATCATATCGCTTCTTTTGATGGTCAAAGACCGCTCCCACGTCAACTACTATGTCACATTCATTGAGCTTGGCCGTATCCCGAGTTCTGACAATGTCAGCATCTTTGTATAGAGGTAACAGCTTGAGCATGTAGCATGCAAGGACTTCGTCACAGTGGAAGACACCATCATGAGTTCCGATCTAAAATAAAAAGGTAATAATCAGGTTCAAAGACATCTTGTTCCTCAGTTGGACTGATACTTGGACCTTAGGTAGTTAGAAGCACATTAGCATATAGAGCCTAGCGTAGAGCCCACTGCTGGGACACAGGCTTTCTCTTTGTGACAGGGAGTGGGCTGTGAGTAGATGACACATGTCGCTGTAATTTCGGTATGTAGGTAAATCGCAACCGTTACAAACTTTTAGATTGAAACACATCGTTTTTACGGCTGAGGTTGGTTTATTACTAGGTACCTTTTTAGAACAAAGAATCTAACTAATCAGTTTCTATTAAATAATTAATGATTTGCTTGCTGCAGCGTGCGCTCATGCGTTTTTCACTTAAAAAACGCATGAGCGCACGTTTTCGCACCTTCTTCATCCGGCCAATCAATCCAAAATGACATAATATATTAACATGAAAACATAAAATTAAAAGACCTTTTCGTTGGTGACAGACCCATGAGTCCCATGGTTCGCGCGGGTGAGCGAGAGCGACTACGCCCCCGCCAGGCGATCCTTCCGTCCGCACACTACGAAAAAGTCACCCTGGTCAGTGGGTAGCCTTCCTGTTATATATGCGACATGTGACTAATTTCGTTAATTGGAACGAAGTTCCTTATTTATTTTATTTTGGCTTCAATATTACGTGCCCGACAAGTTGAACTGTGATTAAGTAACGACGCAATCGCACAAACTCGACACAATTTTGAGTAAAGACGATGCAAAAATAGCGACTATTATTACCACGTCATAATGGTAGCTTCTGTAACAAGAATCGTAAATTCTATTGAACCTTAGGCGTGAAACACACAGAAACGGCGGGTGAAGGCGCGGCACAGGCACACACATTTTGTATGAAAACGAATAGAAGCAGCATCATGCCTGTGTACAAAATGTACCGTGCCTTTGCCGCGCCTTCACCTTACGCCGTTTCTGTGTGTTTCACGCCTTTTTAGGCTCAACAACAGACAAAGAAAAACTAAGCTGAACGTTACCAAAATTTGGTCAGGGGGTCGTCTTAAGGAATTTAGTACTTTAATGTACAAAAAATATTAAATTAACGAACTAGGTACTAACTTTCAGAAAAAAGCTGTAAGTAAAAGAGGTTATATTAATCACAAGCTGAAAAAATAAAAATCCCACCTTCATGTTCCTTGACTGATAGAAAAAACGCCGAGTTAGGTTGCTGTGCGACGAATTAATATAAACTATACTATTAGTAACATTAAATACAACTTTTCTAAACATTTACTCGTAAAACTCTAATAGCGGCGTGTACTTACAGAAATAATTTAGCGTCTTCTTTTCAACAAGCAACTTTTTCTTTCCACCACAGACTAATAAAATAAACCAAACCAAAGAAAAGAACCCAGCCCGGCCATAGACAACAAAGTCCATAGACATTCTTGTTGGCAGTGGGCTGTTGAATACTTGTTGAATAGTATGAGCGAGTCACTTACCTTATTATTGTACTCTTTGGTCACTTTACGGTTTTCATAATCGACTTTGAAATTATTCAATCGGATGCATGATAATGCTCTAAGGATGCATGGGGTTGAAAATTGTCAATTTGTCATAGATGGCAGCACTGTTGTTAACACAGAATCCACCATTGTAATGTTTACTATTGTGTTAATCACTAACAAAAACTAGATATAAATGCATGCAACTTGGAGTGTAGCACAATAAAAGGACCAGCTAAAGAAAATGGAAGCGTTTAACACTAATATAATAGCAGCTTTAGTGGAAAAGTAACCTGATAATTGACGACACGGTTGGCGCAGTGGTTGAGCGATTGACTGGTGCGCACTATGTCGCGGGTTCGATTCCCGCACGGAACAAATATTTGTACGACCTGCAAGTATTTGTTACGAGTCTGGGTGTTTTTCTATCTCTAATATGCATGTATTTACAAAAAAAATGTATATAAGTAGTATATCAGCCATCTCGTTACCATAACACAAGCATTAGGTTGCTTAGCTTGGGACGATATGGCGCTGTGTGAAATGTCCAAGGATATTATTATTATTATTTATTATTAATTGCATGCACTAACTAGAGCCGGTTAACTAAGTAACTGCGCTACACCTGCGCGGATCGTCTTCAACAGAGCCGGTAAATCGATGCTTGACAATGCTTGCCAATCCGATGAAACTTTATTGCCGTCATAAAAATATTTAAAACATCTTACCAATTGATTGTTTTTTTTTAAAGTGCTTCAGTGAAACAGGACTTCAATAGGACGGTTTTAAGTAGCATGAGTTATACACTTATAGAATATAGATGGCGATACAGACCGACCGTCTGTATCGCCATCTCTATTCTAAAAGTGTGAGTTCAGAAATAATACGTTAGTTATTATTTGTAACTAATAGGTGTCGTTAGTAGTAAGAACTTAATGTTCTTTCTAATTTAAATATTTATGCTGCTATTGTTACAATAAAACTCTGAATTATATTGAGAAATCATTTAGTTATTCTATTAGTTTAATTATAAAATAAATGTTCCAGTGGTGAATTAAAGTGCATTGTTCTCAATTTGTTAATGAATAAGAATAGAAGACCTTAAAATATATATTTTTCTAACTTAACTAATCATCATTGCGGCAGGCTCCTCAAAATATACCGGTGGCACGACCGAGGTGTTAACAAATCATCACATTAATATGATGCTTTGATTTATTGGGCCGTGTACAGTTGCCTGCAAGTCATTGGTATCAAAACCAGTTTAAGCTGGTCTCTTATTCCGTATATTCCCTGGGACAGCTCAAGGTCTAATAGTAACAACCACGTGCGGTCGACTGTACTGTACCTATTTGTTGGCGTCTGTTAGCCTCGATGGTTGAGGTATAGCAAGGCGGTCTAAAGTAAGTAGCACTTTACAACGTGCCTGTTTCTTCACGATGTTTTGCTTCACCATTTTTAGAGCGGTGGCGGTGATATAAATAACACGAAGTAAAGCGCCTGGCTCGTAAGCCGGGACCTAATGAAAACCAACGGACCGTAAATCGCCCAAAAATGTGCTTCATCTTAAAAAAAACGAGATGGCGCTAGTAGTAGGCATCTCAGAAATTAGCAGGTTGGGTCCGTTGGGTATCCTAATCTACTTAATACTCAGTATTTACGTTAAATATTTATTTTTTATTATCTTCATCTACATAGATTATTTTCGTGAATCAGAGAACGTGATCGGCCTCGCAGACTAGGTTCGTTGTCATTATCATTTTCGGTTTTACTATGGACGGTATGGTAGGACTAGTGGACAGACCTGCACCGTCCTCCGAAAAGTAATTATTTACACAGTTATACGTAAATATTATTTTGATAGTCGTTACACATACCCGACAGCCTGACAAAGTCTTCAAATTCAAATCCAAATTGAAAATGTACAGGTGGTAAAATTAGAGAGTATAGAAGAGAGGATGAGCGCCTTTATCAATTTTCCATATTATTTAAAGAATTAAAAGCTAGGTAGATTATTATTTTATTGTAATTAGATTTTTGTTTTGAATAGAAATTAATTGCATATTATTTACTTTATTTTATTATTGCATTTATTAGTTCAATCTATTTATAATTTGTATTAATTATTTATTATGATATTTTATCGACACGCTAAAAAGATCATTTATGTGCATATTAGTTATCTTGAAATACATTTTCATCTATTCTTCAATCATCAAATTATGTCTTATATAATATTTATTAAGTATAGTTTTATTGATTTTTATTTATTATTGTTTTTTGTCTTACAAAGGTGTAAGTACCATATTACCCAGTGACTAGGCTGTGGAGGTCCGAAAGGCTCCATGTAAAATACAGATCCAAAATACAAATATAAATCCAGCTACATCCGGTTAGAAGCAGACCCCAACATAATTGAGTATTTGAATCGCTCAAAAATAAAATATGAAATCACATGGAAAAAAGCCCGCTCGTCATAAAAACTTCCATCACCGTGTAGAAATTAAATATAATGCGACGATATAATTGTTAAATTGCATTTAATGCTTATAAGTATTCCATTTGGGTCTAAAAATCTGTGACGTCAAAATGTTATAAGTATTTCGTACAAATCACGTACAAATGCCGCGTTTTGACAGTTCATAAAAAGTAACGTTATTGACTACCCTTTCAAATACCCAATTGGGAACAGGCTAGGGTCGTTGATTGATTTGGAAATATTCTAAAAGCCTGCCCAACCTTACAGGGAAATAAGGCGTAGTGTTACGTTTTACGTTATATAAAAGCCAATTATTTTTCTAGAGACCCTTGCTCAAGCAAGCCCGCGTTGCCGCTGAGCCAGTAGCTTTAAATAAATACCCCCGATCCAGCTGTCCCTTGCTGTCATCCCCCAGCGACGCTCTAAGCCGAGGTCCGTACCCCACAGGGGGTGCCCTTAGCGTGTAGTCGCTTAGTTTGTAAGTTAGTTTTTAGTTTTATTAAGCCCTGCTGGCTGGAGGCTACAATTCTTTGTGGCAGCCACAGGCAAGCCCGGTTAAGTAGTAGACAACCCTATGGCTGAACTGCGAGATGCCAGAAACAAAAAAAATAAAAAATTGAGTAGCCCTAAAGGAGTTTCTTGTCGGCTCTTCTGTGTAGGATATGACCAATTGGAGCTGCTCTAGCTTCTGACGTTTTATAAGTCCCATATGTCCCCATGAAGGTTACCATTTTACCAACTATGTTGCTGTTGGCTTCTAGTATAACCCAGTGGCGGATTTACAGATTTGCCGCCCGTAGGCTATTCAATTTTGCGGCCTTAAAATTTTGTTATCTTAGTCCAAAGTAATCAATTATCAATTTTCTATCAATAAAATTCCAACTTTATGATTTGTGCTCTATTATCCTCATTACATCAACTTTTCCCGTATAGTTAGTACCATTGATAACTACGGTAGGGACCGAGTTAGATCCTCTCTAGCTCAAAGAGGGGTCTTATCACCACTATCGTGGCGTGCCTTAAATAAATATATCTTTTCTTAATTATTTGTTAGTATAATAATTTAATTAAAATTATAGAATCATTAGTTACAATACTTTTTTGTGTATATGTATGTTTTTTATTTGTAAATCGAAATAAAAAAAATATTAACTAAATTGGCCGCCCTAGGCTCCAGCCTTCTCAGCCTGCTGGTAAATCCGCCACTGGCCTAACCAGATGCAGCTGAGTACCAGTATTTTACTTGCCTCTCTGACTTCCATAACCCAGTTACTGAGTAATACCTACGATACCCCTTGGTAAAACTGTTTGTCGCACTTACGGGCCTCAGACGACTCGTAACAACCGACAAAGATCCATTAATCACAGCCAGGACCAACGGCTTAACGTGCTTTCCGAGCCACAGAGGGGTCTAGGTATGTAAAGATAATCACCCATCCACGGACCAATCGTGACAAGCCTAGCTTAACCTGAACAATCAACCTTTGCGGCTGTTGTTACTTGAAATAGACATGGAAAACAGTTTAGGGAAATTGACCGTTTTCAATTGATTATCGAATTGAGACGCCACGTCAATTCGCCCTGTCATACAACTGACAAGGAATTACTGTTATTATTTGAATAAAATGAGGGGTACTATTTAAGTTTGTTGTCAATTTGATAATAATCAATTTCCCTAACTTTTGAAAAAAGGAAAGGAAAATAAGTTTATTACACATAGGCATAGGTACATATAGGTGCATCTATATATATAACAAGCCAAAAATCAAATGCTGTTCGTTGGTAAGCTGCGCATCATCGCAGAACCTCTGGATCGATTCCGCAATTTGTGTTTTAAAATGTGAAAACTTACCGGGAAAATAGTAAAATTCTACAAAATAGAAATTCTTGGGAGCTTTGTAATTTGTATTTCTTTGATAGTATTTTAACTTTATTGCAAAGACATCATCATTCTCCTGCCCTTATCCCAATCTATTTGGGGTCGGCGCAACATGTCTTCTTCTTCCACACTTCTCTATTAGTCGTCATCTCGATAGTCACTACCTTTCTAGCCATATCATCTTTCACACAATCCATCCATCGTTTCTTTGGTCTCCCTCTAATAGTATAGCCATCCACATTCATACTCACAACTTTCCTGACAACATTTTCCTCATTCCTCCGCATAACATGCCCATACCATGACAACCGATTTCCACACAACTTTTCAGTCACCGGTGTCACTTTCAGACTTCCTCTTATATACTCATTACGTATTCTATCCATTCGCGTAACACCACACATCCCTCTTAGCATTCTCATCTCAGCTGCATGCAATTGTCTTTCATTCATTCCTTTTGTGGCCCAACACTCTGATCCATACAAGACGGCAGGTCTAATCATGCTTTTATAAATCTTACCCTTAAGTTTAAGGGGAATGCGGGAGTCACAAATTGTTCCCGTGACCTGCCGCCATTTCATCCACCCAGTGTTAATTCTATGCTTAACAGTCCGATCTATTTCGCCATCGCTTTGCACAAGTGAACCGAGATACCGAAAGTCGGAGCAAACTGGGAGAAGCGCGCCATCAAGAGCTATGGCCCCAGAACTGGAGAGACCGCCGAAATCGCAGAACATGTACTCAGTTTTGGTTCTGCTGATTTTCAGGCCAACAATCTCCAGTTTCCGTTGCCATTTCTCCAGTCTGCTCTGGATCTCAGGTCCATCTTCACCGACAAGAACAATGTCGTCGGCAAATAGCATGCACCATGGTGCCTCCTCCTGTATGTCAAGGTTCATTTTTAATTGACAGTTAGGGATAGCTTGATGTGCTGGCGTCTGTACAAATGCACCCTCACGCGGTAATTTGTACCTAACCCCTTGCTAGACATCCTCAAAATAAAAAGGTTAGTTCGTATAAAACCTTCCGGTCAAAGTAATTTCGTCCTTTCCCTCGTAAACATATGGTGTTTTATCGCAGAGGTAGTAAGATAATTTTTAGTTGACTAATAAATATGATAATGATGAGTCTATGAGGGTGGTGTATCTTTAGATTTAGGCTCGGCGCAGCAACTGACCACGTTCACCGCTAGCCTAGCGACAATCAGTTCACATGCTTTTTCTTACGTTTGTATGGATTCGTCCGGATCATTCGTGGATCTTTGATTGTCGGTACGGTTAGTCAGAAGCCCGAAAGTCTGACAGCCAGTCTTACCAAGGGGTATCGTATTACCCAGTTACTGACTGGGTTATGGAGGTCAGATAGGCAGTCGCTCCATGTAAAATACTGGTATTCAACTGCATCCGGTAAGACTGAAAGCCGACCTCAAGATAGTTGGGAAAAGGCTAGGCTGACTGACTGTATGGGTTTCCGCTACAACAGTACCTGCTCGCAGCCAGAACCAACAGCTACTAATAAATGGTTAGATGACTCGATTGCGCCGAGCCTAAAACCTATTTAATAAATTTAAAAAAATATAAAAAAGTGCGCTAAAAGTCGAACACCAATTTTAAAAATTTAAAATTGAATCCAGTTCAAAGTCTTTACCACCGACAATTTTAGCGGTAAAAGATACGGTTTTCGGTAATGCTTACCTACGCAATTAACTCTCAATATTATTATCTTTGTATAAATAAAAAACTTGAGAGGTGCCACGGGACACCCGGATGGAACGAAGTTCATTTCGATTGAGTATTTAGTGAAGGAATTGTAATAACATTTTATTTCTTTAAAGTTAATGATCAAATAAAATCTGATCTAAAATGAACCAATCAATAGTTATTTGTTATGCAAGGCTGGAAAGTTGATTTTTGGCGCGAGTACTTCTATTGAAACCTGAGTAAGCGAAGGATTCTAGGGTTGAACCATGAGCGAAGCGAGTGGTTCAAATATAGAATCCTGAGCGTAACGAAGGTTTCAAAGGTACGAGACGCAGAAAAGCTTTGCTGCCGAGCGCAACACACAATTTTTCACCTCACTACAGCGAGGGAACTGCTAGGTGCAAGAAAACAGGTGTTGTTGAGTTTTATTTTGTTTGAGCGTCTCAGATACATTGACTCATGTGAAGAAAATAACAGATACTTGGCAATGTATCTTATGAGTTACATAGAATATCTCCAAAATTAAATACCCTGTATTTTGTTCTATATCCTACTTGTCCTCTAAGGAGAATGAAAGAAAAAAACTAATTTAATACAAATAACTAACTAATTTAATTTAATACATATTTATTTTTGCCAAGCAAAGGATTAAATAACATATTATATTAGTATTTATTTTATTTAAAAAAATTAAACTTATATTACTACACAATTGGGTATTTGACAGGGTAGTATTTTGGCATATTCAAATGTTACGTCACAGATTTTTTTAATCAAATGGAATACTTATTAACATTAATTCCAATTTCACAATTATATCCTCGTAAAATATTTAATTTCTGTACTGTGATGGAAGTTTTTAAGGTGAGCGGTATTATTTAATATTTTATTTTTGACCAGGTCATGCATTTTCAGTGGACTGGCAGTATAGAAAATTATTAAATAGAAAGGTTCGAATTTCAAAAACTCTTTCCACGCTAGAGAGCAAAAATTGATTTTCGGCTCAGATTTCGAATGACAAACAGACTATTTCCGAGCCTGTGAGGTGAAAAAAATATTACCTAGCCCTTATTCGCAACGCGCGATAAGGAACTTCGTTCCAAAAATGTCAGCCTTTGGTAACGAAATTTCATTCACCACGTGGGCAAGTTTTGTTGTTAAAAATCGTGTTCGCGGGTTAGCCTGCTCTATTGTATATTTTATTACGTTAATGAAGCATATTGTAAATGGAATATTAATTTAATACAGATTATATTAATGTTATTATATTAAAACGTCAATACTTTGTTAGTAGACACGATAATACAGTGCGAAGGTGTGAATGACGACTTGAAAAGATAAGGTAAGGTAACAACAACGCGCTTTTATTATTTCATTCACACATTATTATTTATCTTTTATGTAGAGCTACGTAGGGAATGATTTATTTTATAGGCTCACAGTTCTTAATTGAAAATTTTAATCATTGTCATTCTTTCAAGGGTTAAAAAACAAGCGGGATTGTCCGAAAGGGTTACCGCTACCCCGGAACATAAAGGGCTACGGAAGGAACATGGATGGGTTTTAGTCAGTAAGAGTCTGACACTTCCTTCCGCTCCACCCAGAGCGGGCGCAGTCATTGGATGATTTCCCAGCCTTTCAAAAAAAAAGGGTTAAACAACGAAGGTAGTTTCCTACCTACCTACTTTCGTTTTTTAACCTACCTATGTAGGTAGGAACATTTTAAAAATATTATTTAATCAAAATGTAGGTATGAATATAGGTATACTTACTTTCGTTGGTTTCAAGTTGATCCGATATAAAAAATGTTGATTGGTATTTAATAATTTATCTTAAAATATGTGTTATCTTCTAATAATAGTCTTTTTTACTGAATAGTCGTGTATTACATTTTAAATATATTTTTTTACTAAGTTATTCGATAAAATTGGTTACTGTAACTAAGCTACGAAAACATACACATCACAAAAAGAAGAATGAGTAATTGAGTATATAGATGTATTTTATTTTTTTTTAAATATGCGGTATCAGTAATAAAAATAGTTTGTTCGTATCAAATATGTGTTTACGTAAGTATTATTATAATCATGAAAAGAAGTACCTACGGACGCCAGCACATCAAGCTATCCCTGTCAAATTTTCTCAATTAAAAATTAACCTTATGTCTTTGCAATAAAGTTGAAATACTATCAAAGAAATTTGACAGATTGTGGTAACTTGATGTGCTGGCCTCTGCACCTAATTTTTTTAACACAAATTGGCCGAATATAATCCAACTAATAAAATACGAAAGTGAGTTGTTCGTTTTACGCTTTGGCGCTAAAACGGCGGAACGGATTGGGATGTAATTTGGGATATGGGTAGACCATGTTTTTTTTTTGAGGGTTTGAAATCGTCCGAAATCAGTTAGGTGACTCCTCCCGCTCTGGGTGTAGCGAAAGGGAGTGTAAAGACTCTTACTGACTAAACCCATCCATGTTCCTTCCTTAGCCCTTTATGTTCCAGGGTAGCGAGAACCCTTTCGGACAATCCCACTTACCCGCGAAATTAGCATAAACATTTTATTATACTCATTTTGTTTATCAGACTAAGTAACATTGAGTGTACAAGCAATTTCCTTCAAAATCTCTTAAATTGTGATGGAAACTGTATTAGTGTCGGTTTTTACGCCCATAAATAAATCATGATATTTTGTTAACAAAGCGTTTTAATCTAAAGGCCATTTTATGTTACTAGGGGAAGTTACTAACCGTTAGGAATTGCAGAACTTCCCATGGGATCGTGTGCGGAAGGTATTGCTGAAATTTTAACCCCTTATTAACTTTGTTACATGATTTTGCTCTAGAACCACCGATTGATAAGAACAAGCTCCGAAATATGAAGAAAAAGATCTACTGCTCCCATACCCCGTGCCAGATGTCAGCATTTGAAGGGGCCGAAGCCTGTAAGTGAGATTGTCCCAAAGGGTTACCGCTACCCCGGAACATAAAGGGCTAAGGAAGGTACATGGATGGGTTTTAGTCAGTAAGAGTCTGACACTCCCTTCCGCTCCACCCAGAGCGGGAGCAGTCATTTGATGACATCACACCCTCCAAAAAAAAAAGTACCCATACACTTTAATCTTTTAACCATGTCACATTCAGGGAACAGTATTTTTTTTTTAGTAGATTCTACACTCCATTAAAGTATGTTCCTTCGTTTACCTGCTACAGGTACTGTAGATCTACCTATACTTGTTTCTTTTGATATCTAGATTCATGTACAAAATGGTTGAGCTAAATATATGCGTCATGTTCGTGAACGGGCGCTGTCAGTAGGGACTGGTCATCTCTTAGCAGCTAAGGCTTGTTTTAATTTAATTTTTGAATAGTTTTTACATATTTTATATCCGATGCTTTTAACGTTCTGCATCGTTCTCACATGTATAATATTAATATGAACTATATAACCAATATTTTGTTTAAAAGTGTCCATGGAGTTTCTTGCCCGTTCTTCTCCATAGGTACCTACTGCTTTGGAATGTGCAACTAGTTTCATGTCTCTGACTGACCGACACCTTGGCAATTCAAAAGTGCCTGTAATTGGTTTATATGAAATAAATACTTTGAGTTTGAGTACCGAATTCGTGATTAAAGTTTTTGTTAAGATGCAGCCGAAATGAGCAGATGCAGCATCCTTTATTTTGGAGTCGCTTGTCTCGTCAGATAGCTAGATAGTTTTGGTGTTTCTTTGATGCCACATAATACGGGGTGGAAGGGTCATCGACGCGAAGCCGCTTACCACGGTTTCAGTACGTGATACTGGACCTCCATAGGCTAAACTTTTTCGTCGGCTATAAAAAAAGTCTGTGGTTTCATAGAAAAGTGCAATACCCATACAGTGTAAATTTATGGAACAGCAAATTTTTTTTTTGAAATTTCTTGCAGTGAAAATGTATGGAACAGCTAATTTTAATAACCGACGACTTAGTTTAAACGAATTTATAGTAGCCGATTTCGCGTAGATGGGTAACCACTGTCCCGGAACACAGGGCTAAGGAAGGAACATGGATGGGTTTTAGTCAGTAAAGTCTGGCACGGTTTCGGTCCACCTACAGCGGGATTTGATGATTTCCCATACTCATAAAAAAAGGCCTGTTGGAAATGCAAAACCGGCCAAGTCCGAGTGGAACTCGTGCACGAAGGGTTCCGTACCATTATCTATATAAACGGCAAAAACATCACGTTTGTTGTATTGTATGGGAGCCCCTTTAATATTTATTTTATTCTGTTATTTAGTATTTGTTGTTATATATAACAGGAATACACCATCTATGAAAATTTCAACTGTCTAGCTATCACAGTTCACGAGATACAGCCTGGTGACAGACGGACGGACGGACAGCGGAGCCTAGTAATAGAGTCCCGTTTTCCGTCCGATTTTCAGCTTGACGAATCGGCAGGGGGAAACTTTGAAAATCACAATTCCCTTGTCATTTCTAACAAAAGGGCTAGGGTTGTTTAATTAAACGTGTTTTTGTTTTTTTTTTGGGACGTCTGTCTGGATTTTTTTTTTCTGTTAGGGTGGAAGGTGCTGCGTAGTCGGAGGAGATGGTACCTACCTACAATTCTATATATTATCTAACAAATGCTTTCCTGGGCAGTTCCACTCAAACATGTGTGCTTCTTTCCTCAAAATACCATTTCAGACACGGATCTACGCGATCCTCGTGTGATCTTACCACGACTATATCTGGACTTTGAAAGAAACTGTGACCTCTGAGTTTTTTTTGGCCTTTCTTCTTAGAGTGGTCAGATAGGAAACGCCGACACCATCAAAATTATTTTTAAAAAAAATGTGACATTCCGATAATTCCGCCATCCTGTTTACAGAATAGACATTAGAATTTTATTTTCACCTCACAGGCTCGGAAAGGGTCTGTTTGTCATTCGAAATCTGAGCCGAAAATCGGTTTTTGCTCTCTAGCGTGGAAAGAGTTTTTAAAATTCGAACCTTTCTATTTAACAATTTTCTATACTGCCAGTCCACTGAAAATGCATGACACGGTCTAAAAAAATATATTAAATAATACCGCTCACCTTAAAAACTTCCATCACAGTACAGAAATTAAATATTTTGCGAGGATATAATTGTGAAATTGGAATTAATGTTAATAAGTATTCCATTTGATTAAAAAAATCTGTGACGTCACATTTGAAAATGCCATAAAAATACTACCCTGTCAAATACCCAATTGTGTAGTAATTTAAGTTTAATTTTTTTAAATAAATACTAATATAATATGTTATTTAATCCTTTGCTTGGCATAAATAAATATGTTTAAAATTAAATTAGTCAGTTATTTGTATTAAATTAGTTTTTTCTTTCATTCTCCTTAAAGGACAAGTAGGATATAGAACAAAATACAGGGTATTTAATTTTGGAGATATTCTATGTAACTCATAAGATACATTGCCAAGTATCTGTTATTTTCTTCACATGAGTCAATGTATCTGAGACCATCGAACAAAATAAAACTCAACAACACCTGTTTTCTTGCACCTAGCAGTTTCCTCGCTGTAGTGAGGTGAAAAATTGTGTGTTGCGCTCGGCAGCAAAGCTTTTCTGCGTCTCGTATCTTTGAAACCTTCGTTACGCTCAGGATTCTATAGAAGTACCTACTCGCGCCAAAAATCAACTTTCCAGCCTTGCATAACAAATAACTATTAATGTCTAATGATTATAATTCTGTAAATACATACTTGCTACGACCGCGAACGATTATTTTTGATCAACATACAATCCGACACTAACATGCAAATGGAAAAAAGTTAGAAAATTTTAATTTCGCAAACTACCTTTTTTACCCTAGTTTCACCCGTGTATCCGTTCGTCTCCTCGACTTCGTCCCCCTCGTGGGACGAACGAGAATTTACAAAAATAATAATAATTTTGTTCCCGATGTCCCATCGGGATTTTAGAGGGACAAATGGGAATATGTTTTTAGATTAGTGCCATTCGTCTCACTAAATAAGATGTGTATTTTGAAACCTACGTACAAAAAGTTGATTCTGTGATTTAAACTGTGATTTTTATTCCTTAAGAAATTACTTACTTTTTATTTTTAATTTTTTTTTACCATTAACACAACCAGTCTGAAATTCATTGGTGGGACCAATAGGACTACAAAATAATTAATAAATTATTTCCGTTCATTCCATCAACGAATTTAGTGGGAGGATCGGGAAAAAAAACTAAAATTCTAATTCCCGTTCGTCCCACTAGGGGGACAAAGTCGAGGGGACGAACGGGAATACACACAAAATTGGCTAGGTACTAATACAATTAATCAATATCAATATTGACACCAACCAATTTTCGGAGTTCGAACGGAGCAGTAAGTAGTGGCCCAGTAGTAACAACCGTGCGTAACGTAGGTACTGGGTTATAGGTCCCGGGTTCGAACCCTGACAGGCGCTTTACTTTGTGTAAATTGTTTCATCACCACTGCTCTCTAAACGGAGAAGGAAATCATTGTGAGGGAACCGGCTTGCCCGAAATTTTTAGTTTTGGAAAATTTAAAAACTATTTTTAGAACAACCCGCGCTGGGCGTGCGTTGTGGATTACGGCCCACTCCTGGCCTATGTCCCAGCAATGGGAACATTATAGGCTGATTATGCAAGCGGATTTGAGTATGTCTCCACGGTCATTTTTATTCTTGTAAAATGGGGGATATCCTGTTTTGAAATATCTTCATAATTTATTTATCTCTAGGTCAAGATGTCAGTCATTTTTGCACTAACACAATATTATGTGGTCATTATTCTCGTGATCAATAAACTTAACACGCTAATTGATAAAAATTGTAGGTATAAAAATATCGTTTTATTCATTGACCCACGCACAAACTAGGCAAAGTCATAAAATAATAATTTTATGTAAATAAATATATTTTCTTGTGGTTTGATGACTATTATTAAGAGCATACTAAGATACGTTTACTTAATTAATCTTTGTAGTTATCTCTTAATTAATATGTTGAATTCAGGAAAAAAATCTCTTTACAACTTTGTCATTGATGATGCATCGGTTCCCCGAACTATACGTGTCGTCATGTTCCATTATACTACATGGCCAAAACACGAGGTCCACGTTTTTTTATGACCGTACATTCGTATACCAGTTTTCGTGGCTGACGGTACCGCTAGCACGTTAGGTCGAGCTTTTTTGAAGACGTAAAGTGTATCGGGCCGCGGAGTCCAGATAGCAGTTGAGCGCAACGCCTCAGTATCGCGCGAGTTACCGCCCGCGCCGGTCACGTTATGCCGCACGACGAAGTCGGCCGAGCGCTCCCGAACACGCTCACGAAAAATCGCAGCCGGTAATTGACCAACATGTGATCGGCAAACACAAAATACCATAGAGTAATAACCTCAAAGTATCACCAAAAACTTTCCGCCGCTTTCACTATTTGAGGTTAGGATTTTTCCGGTTATCGTTTTTCCGAACAACTTCGCGCGTTCGAAAACCTTAGTTTCGCGATTTGGCAGCCGGTCCGGCGTTTTGCAATTGCATAACAATGCAGCGAAGGCCGGACCGCGTGGAAAAGTTGATTTTATCATTTCGCACAGGTGAAAATTAGTGTTTAGTGCCTAGGTGGTCTGTTTCCACGCGGCGTGCGTACGTGATCGCTGATTTGGGACGATTTCAGTGTAACGACTTGTGCGCTGGCTCGCCTGTTACGAAACGCTCGGGGCGAACTGTTTCTTACCGAAAAAAAAACTTTTTTTCGTTTCATCTGACGACAGTTATCTGCTAATTGCTTGACAAAATCTCTTTTGGCACGGAGGCGCACTGTAAGTTTGCGCCTCAACATACATTGTACGCGGCGTCAGCGCACCAATTATTTGAGTAAACATTTGCAGACTTATACGTTTTATCGCGTCCTTTATCGATTCTTTTAATTTTCTTATTGACCGTATGGGGTTATTTTTAATTTGTTTATTTTTCTCCCGGGTGACGCTACTGGCGTTTTATTACTCTATGATATTTTAGTGCCGAAATTACAAAAGTGTATTTTTAAGTGGTTCATGTGTTAGCTAATATTGTGCGTGATTTTCAGTTCGCAGAGAAACGTCGGTGGGAAATATTACTAGTATCAATTACCTTCCCTGTGTGATGTCTATTTGCACCAATAATACGAGTGTTGAGTTATTCGAGTTAGAGTTACAATAACCACAAGTGAACACGATCTGTTCGGAAACTGTACGAAAGTGACACGCCGTTGGGAAACTCACGCGGTTTTGAAAAACAGCCATTTGTGTGAACTTGCGTATTTCGAAAGTGTGACTTAGGTTTCAGGAGAAAAAAATCAATGTGTAACAGTTTATTAGTTCGAAAATTTTGAATGTGCTACATCTGTCCTCGGCAGTGTATAGACATTGAACAGGTGAGTTCCGTCTTATTACCAATTTCATAATTAATTGCGTGTGTAGTGAAATTTTTATTTTACGACGTATACTGCTTTCAATTTCGGAGCTCGCTCGAATAGAGAGCAATAAAAATAATTTCGTATTAAAGTTTTTAGCGGTTCGTAAATGATGAAAAGTGTTGTAGGCTCCGGCAAACTGACGTACGTCGTAAAATGGTTATTTTGAGAAAAAAAGCTTGAGTTGAGAGTTGGAGAAAGTGAGTTTGTGAGTGCATCTGTCGTCGCACTTAGTAATATTAATCTGTACATAGTTTATGTTGTATCACCAAGTGGCACTAAAAGGTAGGTGTTACTTTAAAAATAGTATTCTACTGCCACTACTAGACAGACATTTCCGTGCAAACCCAATGTCACGTGTTCATCCGAATACACATCCTTTCATATGTTCACGGCAGAGCTCTACGCTATAGGTAGAGAACGAAGAGAATGAAAGTACCTATAGAGAATTTACTCTATGTGAAATAAAATAGATAGGTAATCAATTTATTTTTTCGCAAATAAACTTGAAGTACAAAATAAATAAAGAGGATAAATTATGCTGAAATAGGTAGACAGCAGTTATTATTTCAGATTCCGTATTAAAAAAAAAAAAACACAAAAAAAAGTTAAAAAAGTCATTTAATTAAATTAAATTATTAATTATTATTAATTAATTAAATTATAAGTACAAGAAACTTATTAAAAAATAATTAGTGTCAAATATTGTACGGTAGTAGGGAACCGTGTGCGAGTCCGATTCGCACTTGACCGGTTTTTCTAAAACCACTATTATATCAGAACTCCACCGGTATGACTGAGCGTTATACGGCTTTTGCGCTAAGGGTCGCGGGTTGTAATCCCGCAAAGGCAGAATAATTTCATAAATATTTTTCTAGCATATTCGTTCTTCTAACGCTAGGTAACTATGTAAAGTCACGAGCACCAATATGTATTACACTGGGCAACTTTAAAAAGTAATTCTCTCCTTCTGCATTTGTTGTAATTATATGTTGTTACAGACATAGTATTAAAGAACCCATACTAATATGAAAAAGGTTCTATTATCTCAAAGTTATCGTTATTCCACGAGAAAATCGCTTTTGAATGTTTCTAAGTGTATACATATTGGTGCTCGTGACTGTACCTACCCTTGATAGTAAATCCAAATACTATATAATATATATTATAACCATAAATATATGTATTTGTATAATAATTATTCGCCAAATATTTTTATAAAGCTAAATATATTTCATCATATTATCCTATCGAATGACTGTTATATCGTGACTATATCATGAAACCATATGATGATTTTTATGATTATAATTCTTTAAATACATACCTGTTATGACTGCGAATCATATTTTGATCAATATACAACTTGACACTGACCTGCAAATTACAAAAAAATTTGAACCCTAGGAAAAATTAAATTTTACGGACTGTCCTAGCGCGGGAAGCGCTAGGACAGTCCTTAAGTACCTAATATGATTTTGAAATTGCGAAAAAAACAGAACTACTTATCTCAGTTTATCACACAGCTATAAACATAACTAAGTATACTTACGTATAACAACGAGCAAACACCTTTTTCTGTTACCGGAGAAGTAATTTCACTTTCGTTTTAAACTGATTGCAATGGAAACCTTAATTTTATTAAGGTTTCCATTGCATTAAGGTTTACTATATTTTGGGATTGCGGTAAGTAATTTTTATATAAGGCCTACCGGATATTAGTTAGGTATACCTGACAATAATATAATTATGTAATGTCTTTTTCACTAACACTAGGTGACACTTAAATGAAAACGAACGTTACGAGGTGTAATGTAACATTCGCATCCAGCGTGTTACGCATCGAGCATGTTTACGCTGAGTTCTAAAATCGGCGTAACATGCTCGTCAAAACTCTGTTCTCCGTTTTCGTAACCGCGTAACTGTCAAAGGATTCGCCAAAAAACCGACAGCCGGGTGGAGCACTCAAAGCGAGCAACGAGCGGCTCGTTGCTCGCTGTGTAACACGTTACATTACGCCCCGTAACGCCGGTCAGTACCCAGCTTAATGCGAAAACTAGATGATGACTAAAGTTTCGACATCGACTTGGCGACGCCAATAAATAGGCAGCTGTTAGGAGTTGCACAGCAACCGATTTCTAACAATTTTGACAGACATCAAAATTGCAGATTTTAAAGCTAAAAGTAGGCAACGTACTACTGAGAAACGAATGTTAAAACGGGATTGTCCGAAAGTGTTACCGCTACACCGGAACATAAAAGGCTAAGGAATGAACATGGATGGGTTTTAGTCAGTACCTAAGTCTGACACTCCCTTCCGCTCCACCCAGAGCGGGAGAAGTTATTTGATGGGGTCATGAGATGATTTCACTCCCTCAAAAACAAAATACGTTTGCTTAGAAAGCGTCTTACGTGAGGTTACCTAACTAGAAGTTCCTGAACATGACGATAGTGAAAACGAGCATAACTGCATCTTTATCACTAGTAGTAGTATAACTCCTAGAACTATCTCGTAGGTCTAGTGGTTGTAAGCGCTCCTGCTCAGACATCAACAGGGAAACCAAATCCTAGGAACTTGATAATGATACCAGCCTACTATTGTCCCACTGCTGGGCAACGGCCTAAGCGGGATTGTCCGAAAGGTTACTGCTACCCCAGACCATAAAGGGCTAAGGAAGGAACATGAATGAGTTTTAGTCAGTAAGAGTCTGACACTCCCTTCCGCTCCACCCAGAGCATGAGGAGTCATTTGATGATTTCCCACCCTCACAAAAAAAGGGCAACGTTCACTTCTCATATAGAGAAGGCACGAACATTGATGACCACGCTTACCTAAGACAGATATACATATATACATATTTCAGACTTATATACAAAATAATTCCAGATTTCCTCACTATGTTTTCCTTTACCGATGTCGGTAATGTGAAAGTTAAACTGAGAAAGTACATATGCATCGCTTTACAATCATGTGCATGAGAGGCAAGGACAAAAGGACTTGCACACAAAAATTCACGCCGTCCTTCCATGAGGATTGCCAGAAACTATGGTAGGCCTGCTGCGGTCCTCTTGCTTCGATTACCTTGGTTCACTCGGGAACTTAGCTATACAGGGTGTCTGAGAAAGGTGTAGCGAAAATTCACATCGTATTGACAAAAAAAAAAAGTCGTCCTATACAAAACTTCAATAGGTACTTGACAAAATGTACGGGAAGATTTTTTTTTTGCAATTACGCTGTCGGTCCCCGGGAAAAAGTTGTTCCGTTCGATGTTCTGTACCACACGCTTACTTTTCGCTAGACCTTTCTCAGACACATTGTGTATGTATACCTACTAGCTCCTGCTCGCATCACGCCGCGGGGATATCGGAACGGGACCTTACTACCAGGATTCTTCTTCTTCGTGTGGTTAGTGACTAACCTGTTGTCAGAGCTTTCATGCTGCCCATGGGCCTCTGACTTAGCATCACATGCTGTTGAAAAATATCTCTCAGACATGCCGGTTTCCCCACGATGATTTCCTTCACCGATTTTAATGCAAGTGATAATTGTACAATACGCACATGAATCCGAAAAATCAGAGGTGCGTGCCTTGGATTCGAACTCGAGACTTATGACTTGGCAGTCCGACGGTCACACCACTAGGCTATCACTGCTCTCACTACCGGGATAAAAAGTAGGTATGCTATGTGTACAGGGGGTCTACTCCCTAAGCACGAAGTCCGTAGTTTCGGCCTTCGTAACGGGCGTTTCCTACTCCCTAGCACCGTCGGACGGATGATTCGTCCGTGGCCCGAACGAAGAATGAACTACAACACGAATTGACATTTGTACCTACTCCCGACGTGTTTTTTCCGTCCTAAAAATTGAACTTGACACTTGTTTCGACGGAGCGTTATGTCAGTTCATACGACATCAAAATAGTTCTCGTGCTGTTGACGAAAATTAAAATTTAAAGTGTAATTTCGAACTATGGCTGCTTTTTTGTTGCTAGAATGATCATTACGGGAAGAGCGGAGGTGTCGCCGACGATATTTACGCTAGAACTTTATTTTGGCGAGTATTCCCGACGTCGAGTTCATAGGGAACTATCGGCTCACTCGTGAATTATTCGAGGACCTGTGTAAGGACTATATACCTCTTTTGCCTCAACATATACGACGAAGTGTTGATTCAATAATGAAGGTAAGGATATATCAAAGATTCTGCTACTTATTGACACCAATATTACCAATCCGTCCCACCCATTTACCTACTGTTTTCTTTGTTTACAACAGACAGTGTCACGTTCTCTGCGGCATGTCACAAATGCATTCAACATCCCCTCAATTTTGCAAAAATATGTAAGGTTTCCACAAAATGTTGCTGAGAGGAACCTTATAAAAAAACAGTGTCGGCGAAGAGACCCTATCTGAGTAACGTGGCCCAAGTAATGGGTGGACCGCTACTAAAAGTGAAGTGCAGTGAGTCTAACATGTGAAAAGTGAACATTTCTGGTTAGATTCTAATTAAGCCTTGTTAAGTGCTAATTAGTTTATATTTGTTGAATTCATCTTAGATTATGATTAATATATAGGGTTTAAGTCAATAAGACTGATATTATAAGAATTTAAGAGAATTTTTGAATGTATAGGGCAAATTACGTAACTTGAAAACATGGTTTTTTATTTATGGGAATATTTTTGTAACTTAGGGTTTATGGGGTATTTCTAAGCCTAAAACGAATAAATCCTGTGGAATTATCAAAATAAACTAAAGGGTTCGGAAGTTATAAGCGAAAATGTATAGTAAACATTGTAACTTCACAAAATCTTGATATTTTGTTTTAAGGTTATTTTAATATATGTAAATACGATAAATATTGGTGTTGAATACTGACTACGACCTATGCTTTGAAGAGTGTTTACTTATACTCAAAGTGCACTAAAATAGATCGTATCATTTTTAACTTTAGTAAGTTGTATGTTTACAGATTTTATAACAAATATGCTAAACGTAGTTGACCGCATTGTAGGCAGTCGCTCCATATAACATACTGGTATTCAGCTGTATCCGGTTAGACTGGAAGCCGATCCCAACATAGTTGGGAAAAAGCTAGGCAGATGATGATGATCGTATGTATAAACTATAAAAATATAAACTTTGATTTGACTATGACAAAATGTATTTTATTTTATTTAGCACCAAGCAAATCCGAATAAATTCAACACACAACAATATACTATTACAATCAAAACATAGATTTCCTTTTATTCTAGTCGTTTTATTTTAAAATGTGCGCTCTTGCATAGGTGTACATCTTCATTCTGATTAAGAAACCGACGATACTATCGGCCGATAAAAAGTCTGTAGTCTGAGGGGGCTCTTAGCCTGAGTCATCCCACTGCTGGGCAAAGGCTCCATGAATGATTCTTCCTAGAATGTGTTGGAACTAATTATTGTAGTAGAAAATTTATATAATTTTTTTGTGTAAAATGTCAAAAAATGGACATTTGACATTTCTCATTTGTCATCGCGACGTAAGGAAGCAACCAGACGACTCGGTACTCGATACTCACAATTAATCGATTCAAGTTTGTATGAGTATTTGATCGATTTCATTATATATTCTAAAGTGCATTGGATTAAAGTTCTGAGTAACAAAAAAATAACTTAAACTTTAATTTTGTAGGTATTTTGAAATGAAACAGTGGTACAAAAGGTCAATTTGTCTATAATTTAATATTTTTAGTTACAATTATATCCACTCATTCACAAAAAAATCAAGAGAAAGCGAAAGTGACTGAATCATCATTCAATCATTTTCTTCGGATGATGAGCCAAAATCGTCAGTTGAGCTATCGTCACCTATGAAAACCACCAAATGAAAATGAAATAATTATATTTACTTTTTAATTTTCATTTCTTTTATCAATATGGACGTCTCTCGAATAGCGTTTGCGTCAAATGTGTCAATACCTGTTACAGGCTTGCTTTTCTTTCCCATTTTAGGCGTACGTAATACATTTTTTTCAGTACCGGAAGGCCCATACTTTTCCTTCAAGATGGTTCGAATAGTTTTTTTGCTGAATTCAAGTGCTTCTGCGACACGATCTTGCACTTGCGTTACGAGCAATAAAGGTTTCGGTTAACTTCACAACAAATTCGCGTGACTGGCTGTTGATTGTACGTCCTCTTTTCGACATGTTGAAACAGTTGGTATGATTTACAACAAACACCAAAATCGAGTTCAAATCACTGTTTAAATCAATGTCCAAAATAGAAGAGCCAGGATCAACGTGATAGTAAACAGAAATAGTCCAAAAGCAAAGCCGAGTCGAGATTAAAATCGAATGAAGCTGGTGATATTAAGTAATTAATTGGCTACAACATTAGTATTAAGAAAATAAGGACTGAGCACGTAACTGTTTTGAGACGTTTCGTATTCATTAGAAATTGTATGCTACTATAAAGTTAGCGCAAAAAGCAATATCAGCAATATCTTCCATCATATTATTAAACGCGCCAAAAATATTTATGTATTTTTTAAAACACTATATGTAATTAATGATTAGTTTATTGCTTTTTTCTGTTTCGTTCCAAGTTACATTCTAGGGTCATTCTCAAATGTCAAAACTGACCTTTTACTTTTTGACAACTCTAAGAACTTTGACATGTCGTTTGATAATTGGCGTTAAAAGAAAAACGCAAAGGTATCGACAGGATAATGCCTTATTGCCGAACCAAAAAAGGCAAAATAATTTAATTCTGTATTTAAAGACATAATAAAAAGTGTATTTTTAATAATGTGGTAATTTTCTTACAACAAAAATAAAAAAAATTGTTTAGTATGTTTCGAAACTACAGAATATGTAAACCGGTAAGCGACCGATAAAATGGCGCAACTCTATTGCCATTCGTCGTTCGTTCACGAATATTGTCCGTAAGTAGTCTATGATTCCGTCCCGTTCTGATGAATCCGAAATCGTTAGGGAGTAGGGTTCGCTACGACGTAACGGACTACTGTCGGACGGGCCCGTTGCTTCGTTGACGGAGTTAGGGAGTAGACCCCCAGACGCCAGCACATCAAGCTATCCCTAACTGTCAAATTTTCTCAATTAAAAATGAACCTTATGTCTTTGCTATAAAGTTGAAATACTATCAAATAAATCTGACAGATTGTGGTAACTTGATGTGCTGGCCTCTGTACATCCAGGTGATAAATGTTAAAATCTATCTCCGTGCCAAATTATATCCAGATCCGTTTAGTATATTTAACAAGAAGTAACAAACATACGAGTACAAACACACACTCACAAACTTTCGCCCTTTATAACATTATTCTGATTCCATAACGTACTTAGTTTTCCTCCATAAAAGTTTTGCTGCCCCCTTCTCAGTCAGGTAAAAAAACTTTATTACGGACCAAAGATAGAATCGTTGACAGTTTTTTTTTAAATCTAAAACCAGCCACAATGACTCCGGTTTATTTTATTAGCTACAGGAAAAACATAATCTTATTTTAATAGGTTATTTGCAACCACTTAACATGCATAATCCTTTTGCCTAAACAGTCGTTTTATGGTTGCATAAGTGCTAATATTTGTGTTTTGGCTAAATACACGCTGTTGGTAAATAATGTCGCGGATCAAGATTATTAAGGACTAACGATGTGCGAACTAACGTGGGTGGATATTGATAAGATATCTACGAAGTGCTGGTGTTTATCGTATCTTCCTGGTTCCGGGTAGAAAGGAAGAAAAAAGTGATAATGGCAAGCGTTATCGGAGAATTTATCGAGTAGTTTCCAACTAAGATTTTGTGAACTACAAAAAAACCTATCACACCTTGCGCGCCCAATGGATTTGACAGACATAGTCATAGTCATTTATTCATAAACAATTATTTGTATCCGAAATTACACGCTGCATAAAAAAAAATTTATAAATTCAATAAACAAGATAAATAAATTGCGTCAATTATTCAGATAAAAAAAAATGAGACTGAAAACATGTTAATAATTTGATTGCCATAAAGATGTCATTTATAAAAATTAATTTGAAAATAATTGCACTGAACACGTCATAGAATTTAAAATAATTAGAACAAAATTAATAACGAATAAAAAGTCAATAAATAAAGAGGACCAGATTAGTATCTATAGCCCTTTCCCCTTTCACCAGATATGTTTTTAGGTCCTATGTAAAGGCGGCGAACCTTTTGCCATTAACCAGTCACAAATCCAGACTCCGGGCAATAATAATAATATCCTTGGACATTTCACACAACGCCATATCGTCCCAAGCTAAGCAACCTAAGCTTGTGTTATGGTAACGAGATGGCTGATAAACTACTTATATACTTTTTTTTTGTAAATACATACATATTATAGATAGAAAAACACCCAGACTCGTAACAAATACTTGCAGGTCGTACAAATATTTGTTCCGTGCGGGAATCGAACCCGCGACATAGTGCGCAGCAGTCAATCGCTCAACCACTGCGCCAACCGTGTCGTCGAAATGCGAAAAGATTTTTATAAATCGGTTAGTTCATTCATTAAATAGTGTTAAAACAAGAGTAGGTACTTATTATAATAATAGGTATGTAATAGGAGAATTCGCTATTAGTGTCGCTACAACTAAACACTAACTAATCCAGACATAAAGCCAACAATTTCAACATTCTACTTAAAATCTGCATAATGAGATAACGCGTATGCATTGTGCAGACGCCAGAACATCAAGCTATCCCTAACTGTCAAATTTTCTCAATTAAAAATGAACCTTATGACTTTGCAATAAAGTTGAAATACTATTAAAGAAATTTGACAGATTGTGGTAACTTGATGTGCTGGCCTCTTAATGTACAGGCGAATATTAAACTTACAAAACGTTGAAAGACTAATACAATATCCGAGTTTACACATAGTGTTACGAGGCAATTTATACAATTCTTCACTACATAGTATAAAGCAAAGTCGCTTCCCGAGTCCTAATGTCTGTCTGTATGTATGCTTAGATCTTTAAAATTACACAACGGATTTCGATGCAGTTTTTTTTAAATAGATAGCGAGATTCAAGAGGAAGGTTTATATATATAAGGTGTTAAAAAATTAACTCTAAGAATTTCGTGGGAGCATTGTACTCATCGTAACGAACAACTTTTACTATGGGATGAACCCTGAAATCGCGAAAAAAATATGAGCTGTTCCATACATTTTATTGAGTTACGTGTGCATAAACGTATGGAACAGCTCATATTTTTTTCGCGATTTCAGGGTTCATCCCATAGTAAAAGTTGTTCGTTACGATGAGTACAATGCTCCCACGAAATTCTTAGAGTTAATTTTTTAACACCTTATATAATAACATGCTTAATATAATATTAGAGAACCACTGATAATTTCAAGATTTCTAATGCGAAGTCGTAAAATGTAGTAAATGAATTTAGATATTCCAAAGATAGCAGGAAATCTTCACAATATAGGGAAAGGGGATTGTTTTAATACTAATTTAACGCGTGCGAAGCCGCGGGCAAAAGCTAGTCAGTAATAAAATGATAAATTATGTAAACCACATATGCATTATACTAATTTGTGTGCGAGACAAAACAGCGTCTGCGACTGTCCGTAAAACAATGACCTCGTCATGAAAATTTTCTTCAGAACTAAATATAATCGGCCATGATGAGTTTGTTACAAAGTTTAGAATCGCACGGAGTTTTTCGTTTCGCTATCTCGATTCACGCCTACCGGTATCTGGCACTGATTTGATTACGGCGATAAGCGGAAGAAAGTATACAATGTACGATAGTAGCTGCGATATAAATTACTTATCTGTTGCCCTGTTTCGTGTAATCTATACCGAAAATGTGGCGGCAGTCGTTGGGTTTGATTGATTACTTTTAAAACGTCTCGCCGAAATTCCGGGATGAAAAAATTAAAAGATGGTTTTGTTTTTCGTCATTCTTTGTAGAGTGCTCACTGGGAGACTTGTTGAATCTCTGGCGGTTGTGGAACTCTATCGTGACTCGACCTTGACCACTTTCTCGTGTGATGTTAGCACAAATTGTATAGTCATTTTAATTATATAAAGCTTCAGGTCAGGGTTAACAGACAAACGACACGCATGCTCGCAAATATTCTGTCTCGAGTTGCGTAAAGAACTTGGCTCTAAACTATGCAGTCCTGGTAGGTAGAAATGACGTAGAAACACGTTCCCCGAATATTTCAATAAACCTCGACAATCCGATGTTAATTGTTTTAATGACAATAATACCAAGGAGTTGAAACAGTAAAGTCTAAAAAACTATAGAATGACAATCCTTTTCTGCAAATTATACATAGTTTAGAGCATCAATACATTTTCAACTCGCTCGTAGAGCTGCAAGTAACAATGGAGCCTGCAAGATTTTACCATATTTTTTATTTATAATAAAATACATTTCTAATTTGTTAGTACGTTTTTTAGTAGTAAAACATAAGTTTCTATATTTGTGGAGGGGTTTGAAAAGCTGTGGGGGGAGGAGACTTTAGCCCAGATGTGGGACAATACAGATTAATAAGACATTTTAAGTTTTAACTAAAACGCTTTAAAATTATCTACTTATGCTTAAAAGGGGCGGGATGGGACAGAGAAAGGTCCTCCCGTCCCAGCCACCGAGGGAGACGCCCGGGGCGTCGGGAGCCACGTGACGACTCCCGGCCACCGTAGGCGTGGGCCTGCGGACGGTGAGTAATGGGTGACTCACCGCCCGATCAGGACCAGGCCCGTGCCAGACGGCGCGTATATGTTCCACGCGCGCCTCAAAGAGTTGTCAGCATATGAAGGGGCCCCTTAGGGCTAAGCCTGCCGGGTACGCCGGATTGTCCGAAAGGGTTACCGTTACCGCTATCCCGGAACATAAAGGGCTAAGGAAGGAACATGGATGGGTTTTAGTCAGTAAGAGTCTGACACTCCCTTCCTCTCCACCCAGAGCGGGAGAAGTCATTGGATAATTTCCCAGCCTTAAAAAAAAAATGAGGAGGATGGGGGGAGGGTAACCTATTCTTAGCAGGACATAGAAACGCTAGACTACAATATATTACTTTACAAAGCAGATAATAATGAATGGAAAACTATCTATCAGCTACATATCAGTCAGAAGTAAGTCAATGGAAGAAATATGGGTCAATGATATTGTCCTAGGATATTTATCTTGTTCATAGTATATATGCTGTTGGTGTACCTATTTTCAATAAATAAAAATAAAAAATAAAATAGTACAGTCAACAGCAAAAGTAGATGATCAAAATCAGAAACTCAATACTAGTGAACGGAGTTCGCGTCAGAACTGTGTGGCGTCGGAGTGATTTAAAAGTATATGATTGTAAATTATACCAAACATTTAGTACTAGTACAGCTGTCATATATTCGTGATCAGTTATAACTCCAAAAGTTATAAACACAATTCGCATCAGAACTAAGAAGTAAAAAAAAAATTTCAAAACTAGTGAACAGTCCACGATTGTTACTTGGAAAGCAATAAAGATATTGAGTATTGAGTACAGTTGAAATCAAAAATTAAATGATGAAACTGAGGCCACGTAATCATGAAGCAAATAATTCTTATTTTTAATTATCCCAGTAATTTTGTTTGTTATGTTTTACGGAAAAGCTGATTAGCTGAATTTGATAAAGATTTGCATATTTAATAATATATGCCAAATTTCACTCAATTGAACCCCGAAAAAAGCATATGTTCATTAAAAATCATATAATTTAAAAACTTTACTATATTAATTGTTTTTTTTTGTAACTTCTGTCAAATGTTCAAAAGTAGCTGATGTGATACAAAACGATAATTCAATAAATATTATTATCTTTGTATGTTCGCGAATTTATGTCAATGTTCAAAAGTAGCTAACGGAAGGTAGATTGATATTTTTATCTCTAGTCTAGTCTATTGACACTGCTTGCAATGTTCTAAAGTAGCTGATGCGATACAAAATCATAACTGTAGCCGACTGGGCAAAAGCAATTATTGAGTTATGATTTTGTATCGCATCAGCTACTTTAGAACATTGCAAGCAGTGTCAATAGACTCGACTAGAGATAAAAATATCAATGTACCTTCCGTTTTTAATATACTGTAGCCGCTACTGTATAGCTACTTTTGAACATTGACATAAATTCGCGAACATACAAAGATAATAATATTTATTGAATTATCGTTTTGTATCACATCAGCTACTTTTGAACATTTGACAGAAGTTACAAAAAAAAACAATTAATAATAGTAAAGTTTTTAAATTATATGATTTTTAATAAACATATGCTTTTTTCGGGGTTCAATTGGATGAAATTTGGCATATATTATTAAATATGCAAATCTTTATCAAATTCAGCTAATCAGCTTTTCCGTAAAACATAACAAACAAAATTACTGGGATAATTAAAAATAAGAATTATTTGCTTCATGATTACGTGGCCTCAGTTTCATCATTTAATTTTTGATTTCAACTGTACTCAATACTCAATATCTTTATTGCTTTCCAAGTAACAATCGTGGACTGTTCACTAGTTTTGAAATTTTTTTTTACTTTTTAGTTCTGATGCGAATTGTGTTTATAACTTTTGGAGTTATAACTGATCACGAATATATGACAGCTGTACTAGTACTAAATGTTTGGTATAATTTACAATCATATACTTTTGAATCACTCCGACGCCACACAGTTCTGACGCGAACTCCGTTCACTAGTATTGAGTTTCTGTTTTTGATCATCTACTTTTGCTGTTGACTGTACATTAGGCTTTCTCTCTCGTAAAGATTTGTTTACTTGCAAGACGTCTATATTTTGATGAGTCGAATTTTAGGAAGCACAAGTTATCTAGACCTTCTGAAACTTCTTTAGATTTAAAAATAACTACCAAAAAACAAACTTCTTCTAAAAAAAAATTATAAAGTGAAAATAACTTATTTGGAAGTGGTCTCTTTGGGTTTGTAATTTCGTTTTTTCTCACCAACTTCCGAAATTAAAGTCTGTTTTCAGAGTGTAGTGTTTTTTTGGAAGTCGGTTGGTTTTCTTCGTAAAAAGTATATTTCAAGCTATAACGTCAGTAAGTACTAGAAAAAACTCTAAATTGCGTTGTTTGAAGTAACCATTGCTACTTGCTGTAACTAATACTGGCATCTAAAGAATCTGCTCTAAATTCATAAAATACACATAAATACAATAAAAAACAAACAGCTCCTAAAACAAATAACATATATTTCTTTTTCATGTCAAAAATGTACATTTGCATACGCTTAACGTCTTTGCGGTATTTTAGTGGCCCAAAGAACCGCGGTGCCATAGTAGTCGAAAATTAGATTCAGTCGTTAAATAGTGATTGATACACACGACACTGTATCTAGTCAAGTTGTATAGTTAATGTGTGAGAACCATCGCCCAATCGCTATTAATACGCTATTCGGCTATTTTAACAAACAAATAGACAGTTCTTAAATCAATAGCGTTATACGAAAAGTCAATTAACCTTAATTTTGGGAAGGCAGCTAAAATGGCGCTGAACGTTAGTGATGTGCAGCTGAGGAAAGCTTTTGAGTAAAAAAAACTGTTTTTTTTTTAAATCCATGTCGTTTATTTTCTCTTAACATACATTGACACCTTATTATATCAGCAGGGGCCATCAGTAGGTACTCGGCGTTGATAAAAATGAAGACACTTCATTGTCCATATTTTGGGAGAACTGGTTACCGTTGCGAAAGTGTCAAATGGCTCAAAGCGTCACTAAAAATAGTAAATGGCTTCCGAGTTCATGGATGTCATTAGCACTAGCACGTCACTAAAAGTACTTATTTGCGTAACTATTTTTTTTCAGAACTTATGTTTTTATAAACTTTGTAGAGTTTTTAAGGGCTCTGCTTCTGTACGTCATTAGTTCGCCTTCTAATGGTTCAGAACTCCAAGGCCCGAGATATTATGTCAAATACTAATAATAATTGGTATGATTATAATTTTTATGAGGGATTCTTCTCACACAGAGGAGGCATGTGTCCTAGCAGTAAGAATATTATAGGTTGACGAAGAAATGAGAAATTCGAACTTCTTCAATGAGTTTAATCCCGGTGATAGTCTAAACGATTCAATCCTTTTTTTTTTGAGTGTGGGAAGGAAATCATCAATGAATCCTCCCGCTCTGGGTGGAGCGGAAGGGAGTGTCAGACTCTTACTGACTAAAACCCATCCATATTTCTTCCTTAGCCCTTTATGTTTTGGAGTAGCGGTAAACCTTTTGGACAATGCCGCTTACCCGGCAAAACGATTCAACCCTGAAATGTATTTAAATGAAAAATAAATAGGTTGCATAAAGGAGTTACTTTTGCTTCAAACTCAGTAAAATGTGGACGATAGTTACAATAATAGATAAAATGTAACATGGTAGAAACACTTCTTGTCTTTATCTTTATACTCACAACACCAGTAAACATTTCCCTAAGTTTAAAATGGCTTGCGTGGGATTAGCAAGTAATCCTTGTATGTTTTTCTTGTACCAAGCGTTAAGAAAAATATAAGATTATCGTAAAAGTGTTTACGGCTTTATTCACGTACCTATATAGATAGGTATTTTATTTTTATTGACATAGAGTAGGACATTTTATATAAAGTATGTTTTCTCACACATTAATTCCCTTTTAAGGGAGATTGAAATATTTATGAGTATCGGTTAACGCTGCTGGTACATTTTTGTGGACAGTTTCGTATAACATGATTGCTTGGTAAAAATGAAGCAATTACTTGCACAAAAACACATAAAAAACACTTACAATTTAGACGGTTCAAATATCGAGGATTTAATTCATAATTCACTTAATTTTAAGTAAATTATATTATATTGCAAATAAATCATAATGATTATAACAATTTTATTATTTTCTAGATTTAATGCGTGTTATGTATACGCATTAAATGTATTAAATTTTATTTTTAAATTAAATTAAAAAAGAAATACTTGATCGTTTTAAAAAAAGTCGTCATCATCATATGCTTAGCCTTTTCCCAACTATGTTGCGGTTGGCATTCAGTCTAACCGCAACTGAATACTAGTATTAAAACAAGTCATCCTTCCAAATTATTATAAAACACTCATTATAATTATATTCATTAGCACATGTGCGGTAACAACTCATTATGAAATGTCTCAAGGTTAATAATTTTCCTCAATATTTGTCAAGTCCATTGTTAGCTCCATTTTATTGACTGAGCCGCAGTTATTTTAGTGTAAACAAGGTTTTACATAACATTTTATTAAAAGGCGTATAAATGCTTACATACTTTATTAAACAGGCATTCATATAAGGTGTCAAAAAATTAACTCTAAGAATTTCGTTGGAACATTGTACTTTTTTAACACCTTACCTATATTATTAACTAAGTGACATAAGTTCTTTACAAAATGATTAAAGGTTTTATGTATATACTGAATGATTTTAAAATTTCTAAATAAAAACTTTTTTTCTACTAATTTCGATTCGCGCAGCAACATTTTAGTTGTCAAAAAGCTGTAGAATGCGCTCGTGCATCCGAAACTCCGAAAGTCGAGATAAAAACGTAGGAAAGTTACACACACGACTGTTACTCGTATAAACTAAATAACCGGACCCAATGAAGGGCTCTGAATACACTGTATAATTTAATGATTTTTCGGAATTTTTCCGAAGTGCCACGTGCTTCACGGTACTAAGTGGAACAAATCAATTTATTATGCATTCAAATAGATTTATTCTATTTGTGTTTGTTTTTTAAATAATTCTGTTATCGAACGTCTATGGTACAGTCGTAAAAGTATTTAATGACGATGTTATTTAAGAATACATTTCTTTGTTGTGTCGTGTTTGCAATAGTAACTTGCAATCGTATACATTGATAACGCTTTTTTTATTAATTTCTTTCAGTGACATGATTAATAATCGGTAGGTACCTATTTCCATAAAAGATTCGTTCTACTTAGCAATAGAATTACAGTACGCACTGTTTTTTTGTGGTTATTTAAATAAAAATGGTTTTTTTAACACAAATTTTTAAAAAGTAACACGTTCCTAGAACAAATAATGAACATGACAAAACCTTTTTGTTGAATTTAGTATGTTTCGTAGCCTAGTTTTAAATATTATTTTTCTTTTTATCATGAAGTCAGTAAGCCTTCTCTTTACTGTATGATTTATTTGTATATTTTATAATAATTATAAAGTGCGTGTTTTTATGTTTTTTATAAGAATACATTATTTAAACCGACATACAAATGATTTAATAAGTACAATGCATAGAATTTCGTTTGATGTATTTAAAAATAACAAGTTTATCGTATGAAAAGCTAATTAATGAATGCACAGTCGCGACTTCAAGTTATGGGAAATAACTGGTTTTCATTTCAGTTTCCCCGTAAATATGTAGTTCAACGAAGAAATTCTTGAATAATTTTAGTACAGTTGTAATTTATTTTGTAGTAAGATTGAATACTTATCGTTATCATTAAAGATTTAAGGTAATAACTGATACTGCTGATTAGGAACTTGATATTTAAATTATCTACCAGGAATGTTTTTATTTCTGACAGTTTAAGAACTTTCTTTAATATAAGTAAGTCACAATTGACTATTTGAAACTAACAAAAATAAAATATGAAATCACATAGAAAAAAGACCACTTGTCTTAAAAACTCCCAGCACTGTGCAGGAATTAAATATTATGCGAAGATATAATTGTAAAATTGCATTTAATAAGTATTCGATTTAATTCTCAAAAGTAAGTAAGTACTACCCTTTCAAATACCCAATTATCCATACAAGAAAGATGTACAGAGGCCATCAAGTTACCCAATCTGTCAAATATCTTTGTACTTCAACTTACTTACTTACTTAGTACTTCAACTTTATTGCAAAGACATAAGGTTGATTTTCAATTGGGAAAATTTGACAGTTGTGGATAGCTTTATGTGCTAGCGTCTGTACATCATCGTCATAGCATCAAGCCTGTATCCCCCGAAGGGTAAGGCAGAGCTGTATCTGAACACCCATATTTCGCTAGTTATGTTTAAGTCCCATGTAATAGAGAGCTAGCCTATTACCGTTGACTGGCCACAAAACCATATTTAAGACTGCTGCTGAAAAATTCCTTACCAAATCCAAAGCACTTTGCCCGAACTGGGAATCGAACCCAGTACCGCAATCAGCAGTAGCGCAAGCGTCACTTATGCCAACGAGGCAGTCAGGTAGACTATACAGGGTGTAACCGAAAGGGTATATATGTACATACAAAAGCATATGCTACAGACCAACAAAATGAACAACTTTTACTATGGGACCAACTCAAAATCGCAAAAAAAAGTCAGCTGTTGCCTACATTTCGACGAGACACGTGACCAAAAATGTATAGACCAGCTGGTTTTTTTTTCACGATTTCGGAGTTGGTCCCATAGTAAAAGTTGTTCAGTTTGGTGGTCTGTAGCATGTCCTTTTGTATGTATATACTCTTTCGGTTACACCCAGTAAATACTGTGAGTAAGAATGTTATTTTGTGATCTTCAATTACAGCTTCTTGCTAAACAACGCTGACTAGTAGGAAGTACAGCAAGATCTCGAAGTAAGAAAAAAAGAATAAACGAAAGTGATAGATTTAAAAAAATGGTCCTTTAAACACAACGGGACAGTAAACCAATAAACATATGTCTGAAAATAACTTTTTAAGTGCTTGCGTTAATAAACTATTAAAAAATATATAAATGCGTGAAAGTGTAATAAAAAGCCAATAAATATTTGACTTATTACATGTGTACATTCAAAATAAGTTCAGAATAAAATGACGATACTAAAATAATGTGTCCATTGAATTAATGTAAAAGTGTATAAAGTTTCGCAATATCAAGTGCGGTGTGCTCACGATATATTTTGCCGATAAGCCGAAACGTTTCGTGAATTCGGCTTCGGTTTTCGTATATTTTACCTTCAGGCGAAATTATTTTAAATTTTATTGTTTCACAATTTAATGGAAGGATATTCAGCTTCCTTTGCAGAAAGTTTAAATATTTTAGTCCTCTTTTTTCAATTCCGGAAATTTGATCTTGTTAAAATAAACCGGATTGTGGCCATAGAATAAATAATAGTACTAATGTTATGGCGTAAGCATTATGTTTACAGAGTACGGAGGACTATACCCAAGCAATCTTTGGCTAAATAATTGAACAATCAGCCGCTAGACTCACTATCTCATTGGTATTCTGAAAATTGCTCGTAAGAAACTCTAATCTTTACAAATATTCGCCTAAAATTAGATACCTTTGCTTGTTATTGGGACGTTGCAACAAATCTCCTTTGCACACTAAAGACATGCGTAAGTCATTAAATTAATAAAAAAAAGTCGCAGTCCAAATATTTTAAAAAGTCGAGCACCAACCTGCCGGACCGGCTCCTGCACATGTTCCGGTTTGTATTTCGCGTAATTCTCGTCACAAGTTGACCCCTAAAATGAGATCTCGTTACCGAAGGCTGACATTTTGTGTTTTCAATATTGCGTAAGTGTCGTCGGAAACGGTATTTTGTCCGGCAAAATGATCTGTGGTTAAGACTTCGAACTGGATTCCATTTTTAAATTGGTGTTCGATATTATCAGTCTGTAAAAAGTTTTCGAAAAAAAAAACCCGATTCGAAAATGGAACGTTATGGATAAATTCCAATCTCTATTTTTAGACAAATAAAAATGTGTCGATTTTTTCTGTGTTTAATTTGCAAGCAGTCATTTTGGTACCCAAGGTTACTTGCAACATCGCTCTCAATCGGCCATCGTGTTTAACTAGTGACAACAGATCACAGTGGCGTGTATTTATAACTGGCTGTAAATAGTGCGTCTGATTGCTCCACTAATCACTATCTCTTTCAATATATCATAGTAGAGATGTACCTATAGCGTCGTCGTTTATCTTGTCTATGTGTTTGTCGTGTTGGGTCCACCCCTTTCACTTCACCGGTTTTTGTTGTGGTCTTATGTCATAAGAATTAACAACAGTTTCGGTTTATTAATCTATTACATATTTGTTAAAACCATTCGAGAAGATATACTTTTTTTTTGTTTTTTTTTGGGTCAGTTTAAAATCTAGACGTGATCAGTGCTGGCCTTGTGGTAACAGCCGCAACTTAAGAGTTATATAATTATCTAGATCGTAGGTTCGAACTCAAACAGGAGCTATACTTTGTGTTAATTGTTCTAAACCACTGTTCTAAAAATCGGTGAAGGAAAATTTCGTGAGGAAACGGGCGTGTCCTAGAACCAAAAATTCGAAGACATGTGACATACCAGCTCGCACTGGGCCCTAGGCATGGAGGAGTCTCGGTATGTAAAGATGGTCACCCATCCACGGCCAACCCCGGCACGCGTAGCTTAAGCCGAAGGATCGAACTGTGCGGCTGTTAGGACTTAGCCACGAGCTCCATGCAAAACAAATATAGTACTGGATTTTAAAATGTCAGTTACCACACATTCATATGAAATCTCCTTCAAACGCACCGCAGTTAATGAGAATCTATTTCAAAGACACTAAATCGTAATTAGCTTATTTACAACCAAGCTTACTACTTAAATTATCAAAAACTTTGGTTAATTTAACGATTAAATTTTAACTAGGAAACCGTATTTTATAACAACTTTAGTAGTATTACATGTAGATTACACCGCGTTAAGCTGTTGACGTCATAATTCGGTTGTAACGGTAGTTTGTGTATTAAGAACTCATTTTAAAGGCATCTCGCAGTTCTACGTAGTCGTTTGTCTACTGCATAACCGGGCTGGTCTGTAGATGCCTCAATAAATTAAGACCTTCAGCCAGGGCTTAAAAACTTACAAGCTAAGCAACTACACTCTAAGGATACTCCTGTGGGATACAGACCCCGGTTTAGGGCATCGCTGGGCAGCAAGGGATATGCTGTATGAGATTGAATTTAAGAACTCCTGGCCTCGTTCCTCGTTTATGTTAACCGTTGCACCTCCTTCTAAATATTAAATACTCTTTATCAAAAGCCGAAAAAATTATTACAATCTTGGGAACACCAGATTGAACGTTTTTTTTTAAATTGTTAAACAGAAGAAATATTTTACTTATTACCGATTATTATTGATTTAAATTGGGAATAACCGGGAATAAAAACAAAAAACAACTACGTACGTTAAGATAAAATAATTTAGATAAGAGCCTTTAAAACCCACATACGTAATAAGACTTAACGTAAAGCAAATATGTTTTCTTATGACCGGTATGCAAACTGTACAGTGCGTTAACATGGAAATTGAAATATCTGCTATCAAAATCAAATGATCTCGTCTCATGATAAAATTATTCAATGAAATACTGTCAACTAATAAATATAATTTCATCTCAATTCGTTAAATGTACCTACCACTAATATCTTAACAGATTGAACTGACAGGAAGATTGCTGACCATTCAACAAAATCAAAAAATCTGAAAAAGAGTGATGGCCCAGAGTGGTATCGGCCTCGACTAACGAGTTGTAGGTCGTGAGTTGGAACCTAACCGGGCACTTGACTTTGTGTGTTTTGTCACCACTGCTCTCAAAAGGGTGAAGGAAAACACCGTGAGTAAACCGGACCACAGAGATGATCCTAGAACCAAAAATTCGAAGACGTGTGACATCCGCCAAACCGCACTGGGCCTGCTGCGAGGTGGTTTATGGCCCGCTCTCTCCCTTAGAGTAAAGCCCTTTTATATTCGAGGGTAGGAAATCATCAAATGCCCCTCCCGCTCTTGGTGGAGCAGAAGGTAATGTCAGACTCTTACTGACAAATACCCATCCATGAAATATTGTAACCCTTCTTCTTGTGCTGTAACCCTTTCGGACAATCCCGCTGACAGAGAAGAGGCCTGGGTCCCATCAGTGCGAATATTATAGGCTGATTCTGTTATGTAAAAAATCTTGAGTGTTAAGCTTAACTTGTTAAATTCCCGAATAGCTGCCGGCTGCTTTCACTGAGCTTTAAGGCTACGATGAAGAAGTTTCACATCATTAAACTTCAATAAGCCATTTAAAAACTACTACCTATTTTAACAATAATAAGGCCACCCACCACACAGCTAAATCTCCCACTAGATTTCTCTCATACATCAAACTGAAACATTCGCAACAAGACAAACTGTTATCGAAAGTTCCTAACTCAATCTTACATCGACAAACACCTCATTCTCTTACAAACTCTCGAACATTATTTATTGACTATAATGCTAAACGCGACAAGTGAAGTTGTCTCCAAGACTGGACATGTTTCCCATGATCTTTAGTCCACGATTTGTCCGACAATATCCACGTAACGGCACCACTAAACACATGCATCTGTCCTATGGTACATTGAATTGAATGGACTTTCTATGGTACAAGCCATAGGTTATGGGAACAAGTGTAGCCGGGCGGGGACAGCTTTGTGGACACGGGTATTGAATGGGAAATTTATGGGTTTGCATGTCTTGACCCTGCACGGTAGGAGCTTATTGCGGGAAGCGCCATGCTGACGCTTGCGGGTTTCGAGCTAAGTGGAAAGACGTTGTATCAAGACAGTTGGGCTATTGCATGTCATTTTAAACTTAATTGTAACTTTTAATAAGAGTGAAAAACCAGCTCTTAACTTTCTTGATTTCGCATTACGCCTAGACGTGTCAATCGCACTGTGTCGATTCGACTTCGAAATTTGTTGATCGAACAATTCGTTATCTCAGCGATTCGGATTATCAAGAACGGCACTTGTATTTGTATGGGAATATTGATCGAGTATCTGACATTGTCTAGCACTTAGCGATCGAAGACGATTGATCACGTGACATTTCGAAAGTTTATGCCAATTCCATACATTACGGATTTATCTAATTTCGTTATCGTTAATGAAAATGGCACTTTGTCTTGTTTTGTTGTTAACAAAACGTTTGCCGATAGAATATTATTTCCATTCTTTCTTCTGCAATACTGAAGACAGTAAACTCTCGGAACAAATCTATCTCAGCAGGATGGTACTTAGCACTCTTGCAAAGATGATATTCATCAGCTGTGGTGTTTGATATTGGATGATGTCTTAAGAACCTTTCTGACCATTGATCGAATGTATTGCTTGCAGATAAAGAGGGGCATCCCGAAAACTTGGTGTTAAGTCAATGTAAAATAGCTTTCCTAAGACATTTTGATAATTATGAGCTTCCGAATAGGAGCTCGTGGCTAAGTACTAACAGCCGCACAGGTCGATCCATTAGGTTAAGCCGCGCTTGCCGGGGTTGGCCGTGAATGGGTGACCATCTTTACATACCGAGACTCCTCCGTGCCTCGGAAAGCACGATAAGCCGATCCGGGCTGTCATTTTTGCATTTTTGACAGTCGCTACGGGTCGTCAGAAACCCGAAAATCTGACAGCCAGTCTTACCAATGGGTATCGTATTGCCCAATTACTGGGTTGTGGAGGTCAGATAGGCAGTCGCTCCATATAAAATACTGGTATTCAGATGCATCCGGTTAGACTGGAAGCCGACCCCAACATAGTTGGGAAAAGGCTAGGCAGATGATGATGAGCTTCCGAATATCAAACGGTCGTAGGAGGTGTTGCTATACCCACCACGGTTGGCAATGTATCATATACAGAAGCATTAAATCTTGTTGTGTACGAAGATTAATGCATTAAAAGACCTAGTTGGCATGGCCAATACATTGGATAACATTAGGATGTTGCTAATTTCCGGTCTCTTTCACAGAATATTTATTTATTTCATACTTTATTAACCCATTCGATGGTCGCCTATTAGAAGCAGTTTGCTGATAAGAGCTAGCTCTACGATTTATACGGTAATATTTATACGACGTTTGCGGGGTTTAGCACAGAAATGTATCGAGGCGGACCATAGTAAAACACAAAAAAAAAACCTTAAGAGATCTCGACTTCTAACTAATATTATAATTGCAAAAGTAAATTTCGCGCCACTGCATCGATCATCCTGAAATTTTGCTTAAGTATACGCTGTCAGGTGTACAGAAACGTAAAAAGGGTGACTTCTATCCCGAAAAAAAAATACTGTCCTCGAGGAAAATAACAATAATGGTAAACAACAATAGATGGCGCCACGTGTCTTTCGAATCATGATTGAATTATACTTTTGCAAGCAGAGTACAACCCGAATTGACTGTCAAAATCTAAAATAATGTGAGCAAAGTCGCAAGTTTTAATATTTGTTGGACATCAGTGTCCCAATAACAGTACGTGGGACAGTTTTGTCATAATCACCAAGCTTGAAGAAGCATTGGTGATCGTGCTTTGTTGACGATATATCGGCTCTGATGGCCTTAGTGTCATGTTTGGCTACATTTCTTATCCCTTGAGTGTTAATTTTGACTTGTGAGATAGTCTCTTATTTTTGAGAAAAGCCTTTTTATCGCCTCACAATTAAACCTGAAGAGTCACTATAACAGCACTTATAAATAATGACTCAAACAAGAGTCCTTTCCCATGTAAACGTCCAATGAAGTCCAGTTCACATGTTCCGGGATTTCAAATATAACTATTATCTAACAAAATGCTTCCCGTAGTAAAGTAATTTTACTCTGTTTACTAGACATAATAAGTAAATACATAAACTTGTATCACAGTGCAGCTGTGTGTAGTTTGTGTTAGCGGCCGGACGGTATGCGTGTGCGCCATTATTCAATTGTTATGTAAGGCGACGACCTAAAATCGAATCGGACTGCAAGTGCCGTGGGGCCGGCGCTGGCGCAGTGCGAGCGGAAAGCGATGAGCGAGGGAAAGAAAGGGTTTAATAAAATAATTTATTTCTGAAGTAGCTGTTACCTGCGTCTTCGCCCGCGTGGATGTCGCAATATGTCTCACGGGAAAGTACTACCAGAATTCCTAATTTCATTAAAATCCGTTCAGCTGTTTTTGCATCATTCCGCAACATACATAGACAAACAAAAAAATTTAAATTTAAAAAACTATATTTTCGGCAGAAGAGTAATTCTCACACCTCGTAGCTTTTTAACTATAGCAGTGATAGCCTAGTGGTGTGACACACTGCCAAGTCTTAGATCTCGAGCTCAAATCCAAGACACGCACTTCTGACTTTTCAGATTCATGTGCGTATTGTATGTAGGTACATTTATAATTGTCCCTTGATTATTAAACGGTGAAGGTAAAGATCGCGAGGAAACCAGCAAGCTTGAGAGATATTTCTCAACAGCATTTTCTGCCAGTTTCCTCTTCCACAAGTCACGTTAAAAACTTCGTTCCAAAATAAGACAAAAATCGCTTACAGTCACGACTTACTGCTAGATCCGCTAACTTACTACTCATAGATAAACCTTAGTCTTAGATCTAAAACGATATGTACTTATTTTCAAGGGCGAACTATATTGTGCAGTATGTTTATCCCATCAGCTGCTACGATTACAATATAATTGTAGGTGAAAATGAACCTGCTTCTGAGTTCGCCGCAGGCCAGGTACTAACATAAAGGGCTAAGGAAGGAACATGGATGGGTGTTAGTCAGTAAAAGTCTGACACTCCCTTCCGCTCCACCCAGAGCGGGTGAAGTCATGGGATGATTTCCCAGCCTTAAAAAAAAAGGCCTGGTACAAATTACTCCCGTCAAGTTAGGTTAGGTTGGGTAAGCGGGATTGTCCGAAAGGGTTACCGCTACCCCGGAACATAAAGGGCTACGGAAGGAACATGCATGGGTTTTAGTCAGTAAGAGTCTGACACTCCCTTCCGCTCCACCCAGAGCGGGAGCAGTCATTGGATGATTTCCCAGCCTTAAAAAAAAAAAAAAAAGTTAGGTTAGGTTAGGTTACAGGACAATATGACGGCAGACTAAGACGAAGATTGAGGGACGAACTTCACTCCTAGTGAAAGGACTGAAAAAGAAAAGAAAGTCTTTGTCCAGCAGTGGGACATGAAAGTATAGATCAAAGCACTTCCCAGATTTTCAAATCGCAGGTTCTTCTCTGTTTTTTTCTGTGATTACCTGGTGTCAGAGATTTTATGCTGCCCGTGGGCCTCTGACTGAGCTTCACATGCAAAAAAATATCTCTCATACATTTTTTCATGCAAGTGGTAATCATACAATCCGAAAAGATAGACGTGAGTCGCTTGGGATCGATGTTGAGACCTAAGATTTGGCAGTCCGATAGTCACACCACTAGGCATGAAAAATGGCAAGTCTGTAAAGAATGAAAACTATTCAGTTTTATAAGCTAAAGCCGTACATGATAAAATTGACGGAGTATTATTTACTTAAGCATATGTTTTGAGATAAAAAGGTGCATTGGCCGCAGGTGAAGGCGAATATCGTAAAGCATTTAGTACCTAGTTGTTACCTAGTATTAGCTCGTTACTTTATTAAACAAACATTGAGTGGGCCACGATCTCTCATTGACCGAGGCAATAAAAGGTTAGAGGATACATTATAGCGCCATTATTGAATCACGTCGCATGATGGATTGGTGATCTTGTGTTGTGTTTAGCAGAGAGAAGGATGCTAGCCATTTTCTTGAAGCAATCTTCCTCGGATTTCAACGTCTCTTGGTCTCTCAGAAATCATCTTGGTGAGAAATCATCAAATGACTCCTCCCGCTCTGGGCGGAGTGGAAGGTAGCGTCAGGCTCTTATTGACTAAAACCCATCCATGGTCCTTCCGTAGACTTGTGTTCCGGGGCACCGGTAATCGTCTCGAACAATCCCCGGCACTCGTATGGCTATAGTACAGCATCTTAGGTTAAATACGGGACTCACAGGGAATGGCTTTTATTAAGGATGGCCCCACCTCTGAAATATACGCGGGTTCAAAAATTCGACCAGCACCTTGTTGGAATTTTTGAATTTTTCCTTACGAATATCTCATCCATAATCAGCCCGTAATGGTCCCATAACTAGGACACAGGGTTTCTCTCTTGGCGGAGTGGGCTGTACCCTACCATGCGGGCCCAGTGCGGGTATGTAGATGTCACATATCTTGGAATTATTCTTCCTTCCTTATTCTTCCCATTTTGAGAGCAGTGATGATGGAATTATTTACACAAAGTAAAGCGATTGCCTGGATCCGAACAACGACGTAAGTCAAGGCCGTTAGGTCTGGGTCACCACTGCTCTCGTATATCTTTGCTGAATATCCCATCCAATGGACATTAATAGAAGTATCTATCTTTTGTCACGTAAGGACATTGTGTATCGGTTCCAAATCGCGGCACATTTGTGAACCTAAACGTTTGACCTAAAAACCTTTCGCTTATCTTTGCAAAGTGTGTTACGTCACGGTATCTAGATATTTCGTTGTTAGTATACTAGACCATATTCACATGTGGCTAGCAAACGGTAGGACATTCTAAACTTGTCAGTAGGGCTGTCAATTTGATTTGAAAAGGGTTATGGCTGGTGCGAAAATATTTAAAAGACTTTTTTTTATTCGATTCGAAAGAGGTGGCGTAAGAGTTCTTGGAAGGACGTAGGGAGGCCTTTACCCAGTAGTGGGTCAGTTCAGGCTAAGTAAAAAAAACAATCGAATCTAGGTTACTGATTTTAATGTTTAGTAACTAGTGCAAATGGTTAATAAATATAAATAGGTAGTAAAAAAATTATAAACTTATTTTTTTTTCGGTTTATTAAAAACTTGTGCCTACAACTTTCATAAAAAACAAAAATATTTTTAATAAAAAACGGAGACTACATTTTTTATTAAAAACTAGCTTCTGCCCGCGACTTCGTACGCGGACCCTGTTGCTTATGCCAGCGACAACGGGGTCGCCATTTATGTTATTTTTTATCATTTTTCACATTTAAATCTTTTATCACACTGAGCTTTAGTTTTATATCATTCCAACAACCACCAAAACATACAGTCCATTTGTCATCGTTTTCATTTTGGTAACCGCATTATTATATTCCCCACTTGTCTCTAGAGACCTAGAAGTCAATGCGTAGATACGGTTGGAATTCAAGCACAATTCTCTATCCGTGAACGTCTCCGACTCGCGAGACAATACATGACGTTCACGATCAGCGGTCAGTCGCACATCACGTGCCCCACTTGTCTCTAGAGACCTAGAAGTCGATGCGTAGATACGCTTGGAACTCAAGCGTAATTCTCTTTCCGTGAACGTCTCTGACTCGCGAGACAATTCATGACGTTCACGATCAGTCAGTCGCGCATCATATTCTTCACTGGTCTCTTGAGACCTAATGAATACGCTGAGAACGCAGGCGTGCTTCGCGACCCGAAGAGGTTTCCACGGAGCGAGTTGCATCCTAATGTTCTCAAACAGCATCAAGTCTCTCCTGACGCTCTTTGGTAATTCTTGGGATCTTATGATCCTCAATCTTTTAGCTCTTTTGGAACATTGAGAAAGATTTGACCTCTTTTTAGGCATGGTCATAGTTTTATTGTGAAGATACCTGATCAATAAAAATCTAAATTAAAATGACTGCTCCCCTGCGTTACCGGGTCTTCGTGACACGGTGGCTACCGTGTCACGAAGACCCGGTAGAAGATAAATGGAAAAGGAAATTAAACACTCAAACAACAAAAGCCCGAAGGCATATTCATACGATATAATAAAAAAATAAATAGGACTTTTGGCCAGTAGAGTCAAATTTTCAATGATATACCATCGTCATCGAAAATCGTTCCTAAACTGTTACCGCCTTCACCGCGTGCAGGTACTCCCAGTTTATGTTATTTTTTAATTACACAGTAAAATTAGTGATAGCTTTGATTTCCACAACAGGTGTTCCAGATCTTTGATTTTTATAAGTCAAAAGGAAATGCCCATCAGACCGAACAACTTTTGGTAAGACGTCATTCCTATATGTGTTATGGTGTAGCTAGGCTCTTGGAGTTCCACAACAGGTGTTCCAGATCTTCGATTTTTATAAGTAAACAGGAAATGCCCATCAGACCGAGCAACTTTTGCTAAGACGTCATTCCTATATGTGTTATGGTGTAGCTAGGCTCTTGGAGTTCCACAACAGTTGTTCCAGATCTTCGATTTTTATAAGTCAACAGGAAATGCCCATCAGACCGAACAACTTTTGCAAAGACGTCATTCCTATATGTGTTATGGTGTAGCTAGGCTCTTGGACTTCCACAACAGGTGTTCCAGATCTTCGATTATTATAAGTCAACAGGAAAAGCCCATCAGACCGAACAACTTTTGCTAAGACGTCATTCCTATATGTGTTATGGTGTAGCTAGGCTCTTGGAGTTCCACAACAGGTGTTCCAGATCTTCGATTTTTATAAGTCAACAGGAAATGCCCATCAGACCGAACAACTTTTGCAAAGACGTCATTCCTATATGTGTTATGGTGTAGCTAGGCTCTTGGAGTTCCACAACAGGTGTTCCAGATCTTCGATTTTTATAAGTCAACAGGAAAAGCCCATTAGACCGAACAACTTTTGCTAAGACGTCATTCCTATATGTGTCATGGTGTAGCTAGGCTCTTGGAGTTCCACAACAGGTGTTCCAGATCTTCGATTTTTATAAGTCAACAGGAAATGCCCATCAGACCGAACAACTTTTGCAAAGACGTCATTCCTATATGTGTTATGGTGTAGCTAGGCTCTTGGAGTTCCACAACAGGTGTTCCAGATCTTCGATTTTTATAAGTCAACAGGAAATACCCATGAGACCGCACAACTTTTGCTCAGACGTCATTCCTATATGTGTTATGGTGTAGCTAGGCTCTTGGAGTTCCACAACAGGTGTTCCAGATCTTCGATTTTTATAAGTCAACAGGAAATACCCATCAGACGGCACAACTTTCTCTAAGACGTCATTCCTATATATGTTATGGTGTAGCTAGGCTCTTGGAGTTCCACAACAGGTGTTCCAGATCTTCGATTTTTATAAGTCAACAGGAAATGCCTATCAGACCGAACAACTTTTGCAAAGACGTCATTCCTATATGTGTTATGGTGTAGCTAGGCTCTTGGAGTTCCACAACAGGTGTTCCAGATCTTCAAATTTATTCTCTCAGCAAAAAATGCTCATCACGTGGAACAATTTTTGCTATGGTATCATTTTTGTATCTCTTATAGTTTAGCTGCTCTGTTGCGGTTCTGCATCAGGTGTTCAAGTTTCCAAGATAAATTATAGCCTATATGTTGCCCAGCCTTAATACCTATACAACAAAAAAAAAATCATTCCAATCCGTCCATTAGTTCCGAAGATTAGCGTGTACAAACAAACAGACAAACAGACAAACAGACAAACAGACAAACAGACAAACAGACATACAGACAAACAGACAAACAGACAATTTTTTTTTTTTGGATTCGTGCTCTATTACTGTTTCTAAACCCCCCTCAATTATTATTTTTTTAATAAATTCAATGTACAGACACAGTTTTTTTACTGTTTTATTATATGTATAGATATACATTTTTTTTTTTTAAAGTTCCATTTACTTACTGGCTCTTACAAATACACTTAAAGGTACATAATTATTTATCAAATGTACATTTTGTTCAGTTTTATTCGCGTTGCTAAGATAATAATTTTAACAACCGCGATATTCTAACGAGCAAAGAAACGGAATTTTTCGGATCAACGTTTTTTCTCAAATAACCGTTTAACGTGAACAGGTGTTTTTTGGTGGCTGATCAGACACAATAATTGACCTAAATACTTAACATTTCTGTAAAAAAGCTCACTGTTCAAGTGATTTTTTGGACACCAAGCAACGAACGCTCACTGTCTAAGTGATTTTTTTTAAACACGAAATAACAACTTTTACAAAAAACGTTAAAAAATTTCAAAACCATTTCTTTTGAACACCAAAAATCTACTTAGCTTACAGTAGTACTAAATTTACATTTGACATCTTCTTCGAAATACTGACATTATCTATACTAATATTATAAAGAGGAAAACTTTGTTTGTTTGTTTGTTTGTTTGGTTGTAATGAATAGGCTCAAAAACTACTGGACCGATTTTAAAAATTCTTTCACCGTTAGAAAGCTTAGTTTTCTAGGAGTAACATAGGCTAACATAGGCTTTTTATCCCGGGAAAAATAACGGGTCCCACGGGAAAGACCACGGGAGCGAAGCCGCGGGCAAAGTGCTAGTACTGAATAAAAAAACTGACAGAATTTCCAAAAAAAGAAAAGACTGGATTACTCTTAATATTTGTTAGACTTCGTGTGTTCCTCCGTCTTTCGCGCTCAAACGGTTGAACGGATCTGGATGGAACTTGGCATAGTTGTAGTTTATGACCTGGATTAACACATAGTACTTGTTGTCCCGGTTGTACGTTACCTTGGGATAATTTCCGACATCCACGCAGGCGAAACCATTGGCAGCACCTAGTATACAATAAATTCATACATAAAACATATTACTCGCATAATATATAATAATTTGTCTCCAGTACAAAAATAATGTTTAAAATAAATATGAAAATAATATCTATACTATATATATTATAAAGAGGAAAACTTTGTTTGTTTGTTTGTAATGAATAGGCTCAAAAACTACTGGACCGATTTTAAAAATTCTTTCACCGTTGGAAAGCTTAGTTTTCTAGGAGTAACATAGGCTACTTTTTATCCCGGGAAAAATAACGGGTCCCACGGGAAAGACCACGGGAGCAAAGCCGCGGGCAAAGTGCTAGTACACTCGAGAGCAATGAATCCGGGTCACTTAAAGAATGTTAAAAATCTCGGAAACTAAAAATGATAGGTTAATGCAATAAATTGTATTTAATAGACAATGTAATACTCCTTAAATGAAAGTAAAAAAAATATGAGTCACCATACATTTTATTAACACAAAATTACATAAAGAAAAAAACTGCTGATCTCTCCTTTAAACAAAAATAGGAAACATGAAATTTTTGAACTTTATTACGATTTTCTTGAATTTTAATACTTCGTATTGCCTCCTCGTGCTTCCATTACTGCGTTTACGCGGTTTGGCATGCTGTACACCAAGTTCCTTATACGATTTTGGGGAATATTCTCCCATTCCTCTGTGAGAGCAATTTTGAGCTCACGAAGCGTGATTGGGGGAGGGTTTCGTTGTTTTACGCATCTGCCTAGCTCGTCCCAAGCATGCTCGATCGGGTTGATATCCGGGCTGCGCGCTGGCCACTCCATACGAGTAATGTTCATCTCTTGAAGGTAGTCATTCACAATCCTACCTGTATGAGGTCGGGCATTGTCATGCATAAATATAGCATCCTCACCTAAATTGACCATAAATGGACCAACGTGATCATTGAGGATTTCTTCCACATATCTTACGCTAGTTAAAGAGCCGTTTTCTATGATCACCAGCTCTGTGCGACTTTCAGAAGAAATTCCGGCCCACACAAGTACAGACCCACCACCGTAGGCTACTTTTTCTTCGATGCATGCTTGCTTGAATCTTTCCCCTGGTCTTCGATACACTCTGTGTCTTCCATCGTGCTTGTAGAGCATAAATTTTGATTCGTCGGAGAACATAACTTTTGACCAATCTTCAATACTCCAATTTACGTGGCCCTGGGCATATCTTAGTCTTGAAATACGATGCCCACGCTCCAGTTTAGGGCCGTTTGCAGGTCTAAGGGGTTTTAAGTTAGATTCAGCAAGCCGACGTCTTACTGTCCATGCATTTGGGTTACTTCCTCCGAGGCGTCGAAACTGATTTGTGAGTTCAGTTCCTGTGAGAAAGCGATTTCGAAGCATGGTGTTCACCAAGTATCGGTCTTCTCGTGCTGTGGTACACCTGGTTCTGCCCGTTCCTGGTCTGCGTAGGTTAGAACCAGTTTCTTCGTAACGTCGGAGAACTCTTTGTACTGTTGACAGCGACACACCGACAGTCCTGGCTGTATCGCGCTGACTCCGGCCGGTTTCCAGCATTGTAAGTATTCTGGTGCATTCTTCAGGCGTAAGCGACATAATTTCAGCTTGAATAATGAATATAGAGCACTATCAACATGGTTTATGTACCCACATAAATGACAGATTACAAACAAAAGCAAAACCAAATGCTGTAATTTCGTAGTTCCATCTTCGAAAGTGGCCCTTTTTCAAATTTGATTTTTTTATGATATAACTTTACAAAAACTAAGAAGTTTTAATACCTTCATTTAAGGAGTATTACATTGTCTATTAAATACAATTTATTGCATTAACCTAGCATTTTTAGTTTCCGAGATTTTTAGGATTCTTTAAGTGACCCGGATTCATTGCTCTCGAGTGTATAATAATATAATGTTAAAGGATACGTTAATAGGATTTTAGAAAAGTACTAAGATGATAAAATAATTACTGGTATTCAGCTGCATTCGGTTAGAATGGAAGCTGACTCCATCATATTTGGGAAAAGGCTAGGCAGATTGACTAAGATGATAAAATACTGTTATGAATACCAACCCTAACCACTTCGCGCCTGTCGGCGACAGTCACCGGCCTGTTTGGCATACAGCAGCCAAACTTAAGCTCCCGCCGCGTCGCCCAGTCAAAAAACGCATAACATATAACTGTATGTTACATTATGTTAGATAATAGACTAACGGACAAAGTTTGACGCACTATTTATTATGAAGAGGTGCCTCGAGACGTTTATCTCTTTGTTTTACTATTGTTTTTATGTGTTGTTTAGATTTGAATCGGTAGCGGATTATGAAATAGTTTTTGTTAACGCGTTGGATATTGTTTCGTTTGTTTGTCACAAGCTTCTTTAGCGGTTTCGCGCTTTTTTGAAATAATTACTGAAATAACAGCAGGCGGCAGCCTAGCTTCTGCCTATACCCAAAGGAAAAAGGCTTGAAATATTTTTGTTACAATTTTGTGTACAGACGCCAGCACATCAAGCTATCCCTAACTGTCAATTTTTCTTAATTAAAAATGAACCTTATGTCTTTGCAATAAAGTTGAAATACTGTCAAAGAAATTTGACAGATTGTGGTAACTTGATGTGCTGGCCTCTGTACAAATAAAACCCTTTCTTTTATTCTTTTTCAAGTCCGAAAAAAAATATTCCCGTGCCGTCAGATTATGTAATTTTTTGGCTACCAATCGAAAACAATAGCTGGACCCGCGGCAGGCACGCGCATAAAACACCGCCGTATGTTTCCAAAAGATTCAACCGTCTAGATTAGAAGAATTGAACATTGAAAATTCAAGGCAATGTCAGGCGTGAACCATAATAATACAATGTAAATCACAATTCAGATACATCCAAATGTTTTCATAAATTATTCATCGAAAATTTTCAGTTTTGAATACGAATACATATTCCGTCTGGACTCTTGTTATAAAAAAGACAAGCGACAATAAACAGTATATATTTCAAAGTTTATTAAAGGTATGCTACAGTATAACCCGCAAAGTTCAAATTTTCTTACGTTTTTTGCAATTTGTAGGTCAATATCAGATTGTATGTTCATCAAAATATGATTCGCGGTCGTAGCAAGTATTTACAGCATTCTAATTATATACTTATCAATAAAACTTTCTCTGTCTTAAAGAAAAAAATAGCTTTAAATTTCTTTTTCCAATTTTTATACTTTATGTACAGACGCCAGCACATTAAGCTATCCCTAACTGTCAAATTTTCTCAATTAAAAATGAACCTTATATCTTTGCAATAAAGTTGAAATACTATCAAAGAAATTTGACAGATTGTGGTAACTTGATGTCCTGGCCTCTGTACTTAATACTAAAACCCTGCTGGGCCAGCGGAATTGTCCGAAACCGCTGACCGTTACCGCTACCCCGGAACATAAAGGGTTATGGAAGGAACATGGATGGGTTTTAGTCAGTAAGAGTGTGACACCCAGGGCGGGAAATCATCCAATGACTTCTCCCGCTCTGGGTGGAGCGGAAGGGAGTGTCAGACTCTTACTGACTAAAACCCATCCATGGTCCTTCCTTAGCCCTTTATGTTCCGGGATAGCGGTAATCCTTTCGGACAATCCCGCTTACCCGGCATTGGGTCCACCCTAAGGGGCCGAATCAGCGCTTTACACTGAAGACGTGAAAATCAACTTTGAACTGAAAATGTGTAGCTTATATAACATAACATAACGCTTTGTCTCCCAAAGGGTAAGGCAGAGATGTAGTAATAGCGCACCCATATTTGGTTATATTTAAATCCCATATAATAGGGGGCGAGCTTAATGTCATCATCGGCACAAATACTGCTGCTATTGAGTAATTTTAGATAGCAAAACCCAATAACACTTTGCCCGACCTCAAATCGAACCCAAGACCTCATCCTCAGCAAGTAGCGCCTGCGAGCACTATACCAACGACTCAGTAGCATTTATACGTAGCTAAATACTTACTAAATCGTCAAGACAGACAGACAATCACGTGGTTCCGCGTCATTTCGCTACGTACAAATATAATTCCAGCTACACTACTCACTAGTAGCCAGCACAATTTATTTTTGTCCCACATATTTATATTCTAGCTCGGAAACTATTTAGTGATATATCTTAACAAAGAGGTAACGAGACAGGCGTTGGACCGGTCTTGTTTGATCTAACATCAATTATCGTTTAATCGGTTAAGCGCAAGTTAGAAATAAGCGAGTGTGTCAGGCGAGTGCAATTAGTCAGTTTTAAGGCAAGTGGGTCTGAGATAGTACTGGAAATAAATACAAGCGTTAATTATTCTTCTTCTTCGTGTGGTTAATGACTAACCTGGTGTCAGAGTTTTTTTGACTTGACTCACTTTAATGTCTCGCTGATGGTGGCGTGTGTGTTGGATCATTTAGCTCCCTTCAAAATGGTTGAGCTGAATGGTGCTAATATAAGCGTCATGTTCGTGAACGGGCGCTGTCAGTAGGGACTGGTCATCTCTTAGCGGCTAAGGCTTGTTTTAATTTAATTTTTGATTAGTTTTCACATATTTCATATCGGATGCTTTTAACGTTCTGCATCGTTCTCACATGTATAATATTAATTATGAACTATGTAACCAATATTTTGTAACCATATTTTGTTTAAAAGAGTGTCCATGGAGTTTCTTGCCCGTTCTTCTCCATAGGTACCTACTGGTTTGGAATGGGCAACTAGCTTCATCTCTCTGACTGACCGACACCTTGACAATTCAAAAGTGCCTGTAATTGGTTTATTTGAAATAAATACTTGAGTTTGAGTTTGCTGCCCATGGGCCTCTGACTTAGCCTCACATGCTGTTGAGAAATATCTCTCAGGCATGTCGGTTTCCACACGATGTTTTCTTTCTCTTCTCTTCGATTTTTGAGCAAGTGATAATTATACAATACGCACATGAATCCGAAAAATCAGAGGTGCGCCTTGGGCTCGAACTCAAGACCTATGACTTGGCAGTCTGACGGTCACACCACTATCACTGCTAGCGTTAATAAGAGACGATAATTGAGACAACAATTGTTAGTCTGAATTTGACAAGACTAAACTACGATTGACGAAACAGCTCAAAATAGCTCTTATTTCTTCATATTTTAAACAGGACATTGACAGTGAAACGTAGTTAGATTCTAAATGCGTTGAACCTGATTTCTAAATTGCAATTTAGAGAGTCCCCTTTGCAATTTGCAAATTGTGTCAATTTAAGATACGTCCTGCGTTTTTGGCACCCCGTTTTAATGCATTCGGTTCCTGCTCAATTTTGTTGGTAATTTGCTTCTTCATTACAGCTATGTATAGTCAGTCAGCTGGATTTTCCGAAAGGGTTACCGCTCCTCCGGAACACAAAGGGCTAAGGAACGAATATAGTTTTTTAAATAACATAATTTGTTAATTAAGTTTATTTACAATAAATGGGCATTGAAAAATAAATGACTATCTAAATAACTATACAAATAAATTTAAAAACAAAAGAACACCGTAAGAGTCGAAGTACTCGTACGCAAGTCATTCGAAAACGTTTTACTATGCAGTTTGCAATTTGTAATATAATATTTGCATATAATACCTATGCAGAGTGAAATTGAATTCGCGAAAAAAAATCAGCTATTCAATACATTATGCTCGCATAACTCGTCAAAATGTTGGGAACATCAGATTTTTTCGTGATTTCAGATTTGTTTCCATAGTGAAAGTTGTTCATAATGACGTACAAACCTCTAAAATAATGCCCATCAATTCAATTTTACCCTGTATAAGCTAACGGACTGTAACTCCACAATATCCCAGCCAAAGCGTTGATACAGTAAATAATCAGACACGAGTGAATATCAAAAAGACACACAACACTTTCAACTATATCAGCAGGATACTGCTACCAGTTTCGATCACATATCGATAAGTTAGCGGGTACATTGGACCACACCCAGACAATATCAAGACTGTAACAACTATCTAATGGTCTTAGAGACCGACTCAACACATGTCGACACGGATTTCATTTCTATTTTATAGTCAACGCACTTAGGGGTCGATTCGGCCATGTTTTTGGGAACCTTTGAACTTTGTGGCACTTGTTGGAGTCTTGTTTCCGATTCGAGGTAAGCAGACGTATCGTTCTTGAGGTTTTTACCAAGAAGAGGTCAGCTTCTACTGTAGCTGGATGCGGTGATAGTATTGAGAATCAAAGGACAGATTGAAGCTTTTATTAAAAAAAAAACTTGAGAGGTATCAAGGGACACCCGGATGGAACGTTCCTTTCGATTAATTAGTGAAGTATTGTAATGCATTTTAGAAAGACGAAACGAAAATAACTGGCTTGCTTTCTATGAGAGAGAGAGAGAGACAGACAGAGAAACACGCACACGCCGCACGTCTTACAACTATAGCAAAAAGTGTCGGTACAACTTTTGGTCTTAATATTTTCCGTCTAGCCCCCTTTCGCAACGCGCGATTATTGAACTTCGTTCCAAAAATTGGTCGGTTAAAATTGGTCTTTATGCGTTAAAGATGTACACATATCGTTATGGAAAAAATCCTCCAATGCTTACCTTACCTGCAGTTCACGAAACTTAAGAGAGATCGCTATTAGGGGCTAGAAAAACAAATCAATGCTGTGTACAGAGGCCAGCACATCAAGTTACCACAATCTGTCAAATTTCTTTGATAGTATTTCAACTTTATTGCAAAGACATAAGGTTCATTTTTATTTGAGAAAATTTGACAGTTAGGGATAGCTTGATGTGCTGACGTCTGTACATTTATAATCAGCCTACGACGTTTCCATTGCTGGAACACAGGCTTCTTCTCTGTGATGGTTGGTGTCACAAATAACTTCTCCCGCTCTGGGTGGAGCGGAAGGGAGTGTCAGACTCTTACTGACTAAAATCCATCCATGTTCCTTCCTTAGCCCTTTATGTTCCGGGGTAGCGGTAACCGGTTTAATACAGTTCGCCGAAGCAGCCTTTAGGTCCCCACGTTTTTTAATTAATTTATTTCAGTTAATTTCTTTGATAAAGATTCCTTGAGAGAAATCTTAAACATTTGAATAGATTTAAATATAGTAAGTAATATTGATATTACTCTTACAAAAACATATTCATATTTCATTCTTACAAGACTGTCCGACTGTCGACGCTCGAGTAAAGATAAATGACAGAAATGTAGAATGCAAGAAAAGTAACTTCTCGTGTTTATGTAACAGTGTAAAAGAAAATATTATTTTATGAAAAAAAAAACCTTACCTTTTATCACAATTTGTCAGCCAATGCCAAATATTCTACATTAAAAAATGACCCTCATTTCCTGACTAGACAATAGCCAATAACAACCCCGGACAGACGTACCTTATGCCAAATTCAAAAAAAGAATCTTCTGGCTGTTTGAAGACAAGGCTGAATGCACATTGCATTCGTTAAACAAACAGTACAAAAATTAATTTGAAATTCAAATTCCGAACGTTTAGCTGATTTAATGTTATAATTTAATATACCTAAATATACTTAAACTTCGCTGTCAGAGAAAAAGTTCCCAAAATGCTGGCAGCATTGCCACGTTGTATGGCAATGCTGATTCTTTGACCGAAAAATAGGCCAGCCCTCTGGTCACGTGAAGAGTCGACCAATCGCTTGGCGATGTCTCGATAAACGTAGTAGACACTCGGACTCCATGGCCCTAGTGTTTCTACCCCAAACGGCTCGAACATATAAGTCTCAATCAGATTGGAATATTTGCGCCGTTTGAGATTTGCACCCGCAGCAGCTGCCCCAGCACAAACCGCCGTGCAAGGAAGATGGGATGGCGCAAGGGTATCGACACACGTTGCATCCCACACCAACGGCCTACCCACCTTCTAAGGCATTAGTGTCATTCCATCTGGTCTCTTCCCATCGTTGCGTGCCAAGCCTTTGGGTTCTAAAACAGCTGGCACCCTGGCGGTGACAAGAGCATGACAGAGGTTCAGCTTCGTTATTAATCTCAGGATATCTTCGTAGCAGCCGCAGAGACAGGATTTGTGCTTGGTTGATGCCGACAGGCTCGTTCGTCGTATTACAAATGAAACCCTATAGAAATTTAGGTGCACTATAGGTATACCTCTCCCTATCCTTTGGGGAAAACTGGTGTGATGGTATGTGTAATATTAGCGTCTTTCGGCCTCTAACGGAAAATGTTAGTTAATCTTTAATTAAAGGTGACAAAAAAAACTTCACTATTGATTCCGCAAACATTATCTTAAAAGTTATTTCATGGCAAGTTAACACACTGTTTCTAACTGACTAATTAAAATGTAAATATGGCTGTTAAATAAAGCTGTTTTTTAACGCATTAAAACTTAAGCTTCCGACAGCCATAACTAATAAAAATTATCAAAGTCATAGAGAATGTAGAGGCCAGTTGCAAATCTTTCGTCGAGTTTCTTTATTCAAGATACTATTATATTTAATCTGTCGCTGCGCCCGCGACTGAATGCTATCTCATTAAATTATCTATGTATAATAAATGCTGACATAAAAATTTACTACTCAATCTGTTGCGTCTTTTTTAGTGTCGCATTGTTCTAATTAGTATTACTTACAACTATTATCAAGGCGCTTCCTCACTGAGAGCCTTTGCCTGTAATGTAGGTACTCTATTACATTTACCTGCTGCTGGTGACATTAATTTAACACACGTTGCACGTTATTATACATTTTCATATTTTCATGAAGACATTATATTACCCCTAAACGTAGTTATTTACGGATTTATTTCATTTTTTAGAAAATAGCATCATAGAACAACCTGTTTTTAAAGAACTATCGCGCAGCGTTCATTTGCCGGGGTCACGGATCATAACATTCGCATCAATGAAAATAAAACAAATAAGCAATACTATTAGGATGAAACAACTGCAAAAAGTAGGCGAATTGAGTTTATTATTTAGTTTGTTTGCAAAAAATCTTTTTTTCAATTTGCGATTTATTTTAATCTATCAAAATTGATATGATTGATGGGCACTAGCCCTACCCGTGTGTTAAATTAATGTCACTATTGTCGCGCCACGTTGTATAATATCAATAAGACAAAGTGATTTGGTCTGTAGTCAGGCCTTTTTGCTGTTTCTATAGGCAGAGATACATTAGGTGGATCATACTTGACCGATATATTCTCAGTTGCCATCAGAATAATACATTATGCAAAAATCGATGCATAGACAATTGTTAAATCAAATAATGGCAATACTGACATTGACACAAGGCATGGTTAAAATGGACGAATAAAGAAATAAATTGCAAAAAGGAAAAAAAAATGCCCAATGCTTTCAGTTCAATTCAATTCAATACATTTGTGGTTAACAAACTGTTCAAGGACAATGATAAGTGGCGGAAGTTGGAAAAAGGTGCAAATTGACTTAGTCAATAAAACAAAGTTCAAAGTAGGCAAAAATCGAAAATCACATCGCAGCAGCTAAGCTATGCCTAAACTGACCACGCCGGTGATTTTCCAAACAGGTTTACAGTACACGTCAAGTTTTTTTGCGGTACACAAAATGTCGTCTCCATTTAAAACAGCAATGTATATGACATATGTAAATTTTTACGTACCGTAGACATACGGCAGACGAGATGAGAGTAACGGTTGAAGACTACGATTTACTGTCGCAACCGGTTTCTTATTTTAGCATAGCTAAGTTTATTTAGAAAAATTTGTTGCTATTGTGTGGAATTATCACTTAACAAGGCAAAAGTTTAAATCTATTAACAGTTTTAAGAGTGACGATGTCATAATTTCTACCTAAATATGAACCGCAGCGGAATTCGGGAACACTAGCTGTTAAACACTGTTTATGTAGAAATTTATATACTTGATTCGGTAAATATTCAAATCCATGATTATAAGGGGTCCCAAAACACCCATAGCGTAGAAAAAAATAACATTCATCGGGGATCAAAAGACAACCATTTCAAAGAAAAGTGAAAAAATGCTGTCAAAAAGTATGTAACAGCATATTTCCACATCCTCTCACCAAGAGGAGCCCTGTATCCCAGAGAGGAGGGAACAATATAGGCTCATGTTGTCTTGACATTACATTACATAGGATTTTAGTTTTGTTTTCATTGTGACCTTGTCTGCTTGTAAGCTTAATCTTCTAGGTCACGTGATATTATAATACTAAATCCAAATAGTTAGGTTTATTGAAAGCGTAAGAACGTTAGAACTGGTTAACGAATAGAGTGCTTTAAGAGTGCTTCTTTGAGTTTCTTGTTATCACAAAACATTTCTTACTGACAAAATTATTTAGGATATTAAACTTTTTTCGTGTCAGATATTATGTTTATGAGTACATGTCTTCGAATATTGAAGAGGGTATGAACCTCTTCAATGTTTCCCGTTTTGAAAATAGAACATAATTTATTCTTTAACATTCTTTATATCATTTAAAAGGAGAAAGATATTGTATGGAACAGAACAAAAAGATCTCTGAATCTTAGCAAATTATGTAACGGCAAATTGATTATAATTACTTCAGGAAGACTTTTACTGCTCGACGTTCTTCACACAAAGCGTGTCATGAAAGAGTTTTAAATTATCATTTATTAAGGAAACTATGATTTGTAATAGGTTGTTCATTTGGCTTTCTCTAGGCTGTATGATATAAAATTTTATGTTCGTCTTCATCCATGTTTCGTTAAAATCATTCTTGATCATAAATCTATTCAATTTCAAATCAATATTCCATGGAATGTCTGGAATGTTGAAGAGTGCAATTATAACAGCATTTTCAAGGTGTTTCTAGTACGTTATCAGTACTGCCAAGAATCAGTTGTTCAAAACTAAACTAACTTCAACAAAAGCTCGTTAATATCTTGACCTATTTACCTGGTTCCTTGTCGTTTCTCTAGTTAACACTTATTTATTAGAAAGCGTTGGTATACCAATTACAAATGTTCTTATTATTTAATTACTTATCTATATTTGGACCGGAAAACATTCTTCGCTAACTCAACAAACGGTTAGGGGTCTTAAATATTTTTTCTGCGTTTTAAATTTTAATTATATGGCTGTTCTATTGCTTATGGCCATACCATGAGTGGCAAGAAACCACTGTAGAGTATCATCATAGATTTTGACTTAGCTTTTTTTTAATTATTGAAAAGCACAATGATTTTATTTCTACTTATTCGCTTTAGGTGTTCTGATTAATTTAATTATGGCCTTACTTTTAATAGCATAGAATCGATTTTTTCGTCTAGTTATTCACCAATCTGATACTTTCTTTTTCATCATGTGCTGCTTTTGTAAGTTGTAGATTAGCTGTAGTTAGAAAGGGGGTGACTACCGAGATGACGACTAATAGAGAAGTATGGAAGAAAAAGAAATTATGCGCCGATCCCTAAGAAATTAGGATAAGGGCGGGAGAATGATCATCATGATATACTCGTAGAGATGCTATAGAAAAATGTTTTTATTAGAAATTGTTGTATGCCCATTTAACTTTTTCCTATTTCGTCAGCTAAAACAACAGACAGGTTAATAATTTTAGTTTCAACGACCATAATTTTCAAAGATGTCTACAACTACTGATCATAATCGATGTATGTCTCACAGATTTCTAAGATAAGGCAAGTTCGGGATAAGCATTATGCAATTATCCGAGGCCCCCTGTCGCTAATTGATATGTTTGTTTACTTAATTACTCTTTAATGAATTCCTTTATAGACTTGATTGGAGATAAAATAATTAATAAAATGGTAGTATATTGTGTAAAACCTTGTCGTAAATAAATAAATTGCAGTGGATTCTGCAGTGCAGATATCTTTATACTCGTTTTGACATTCATGACAAACACGGTGGTTACGGCATTAATATTGTTATAGAATATAGATGGAAGAGGGAATTGGGCATTTCTCCATAGCATTCTGCTGTTTTCTTCGTGGATAATGCCGCTTGAGCAATATTTTTTTTCCAAAACATAATCACTAAAAGAATTAGGACAATCCAAAATCCCGGAAAATTGCCAAAAATGTTGTAAAAGGCGACTTTCAGAAAAAATTGTTACGTTTTTAACAAAAAAGGAAATAAAAAAGTTTTTTTTTTAATCAGTCCAGTTTTAAATAAGAAAACAGCGGAATACAAAACGTCTTTTGGTCAAAGTTTTCGTAGGTAGCATCAGCCTGAGCTACAGTTGTTCCTCTCACACTTTACGGGAGGAGTTACCTACGTCGCAGCCCGAAGGAAATAGTTTCTTCAAATACCAATTTTTCAAATTTCTCGAGACTAGAGTCTTCTTGGTTATCATCTATTATGTTCTTAGTGTGCCCTGTACTATTCCAAAGAACAAACTTTATGCTTTTGAAGTTCTAACTATTAGAAGTTTTACTTACATCACGTTTTCATCCAGCATAATGTTTTTTCGATTTTTTTTAATTGTATTCCTCGATTCCAGCTGTACCACATATCACACATATCTGTTTACTTTTAAATCTGTTGACACTGTTACAGAAATCGGTCGTTAAGATATTGCTTCGAGATATGTAATTAAATCTCAGTTGTTTTAACAATAATATAATATGGAGTTCTAAAACTCGTTTCTATACACCTTGTATATTATATTGATAACATCTTAGCACAATAAATCTACTGGATGTCAATTAAAGCCGAATGCTAAATGATTATTTTATTTAAATAAATATCCGAACTGCAACTTTATTCGTTTGCAATTGTGTGTAAATTAGTAATTATATGTTTGGGCTTTTATTTATTAGGATGTAAATGAGGATGTTATGGGATTTTAAACGGGACTATAAATTAAATTTTTCTATCTAATTCCTTTTGTTTTAACTTCTGGATACATGCCCTAACTACTTCTAAGAGACGTTTCTCATATTTTTCTTGACATTTGAGGAATCTATTTCATACAGTTAGACTGGAAGCTGACCCCATCATAGTAAATGACTGATCTCCATTTCCTACAGAGCTAAAAAATAAAAAAAATATTTAAGAACCGCCATTTTTCAATGCCGTTACTGGCGCTCGATGTATTAATTAGTATGTTTGTAATGTTCACAATTAATATTCAAGAGTACAATAATACTAGCCCTTTCTCACATGTCAAGAGCGTTATCATCAATATAACATGTCTGACAGCTAATTGGAATGCCTGACGTGTCTTAGACCCTAACATAATTGTTTTATTACTGCATACGACTATCAGCTAATTTTGTTATTGATTGATGTACTTGACACCTAGTGTGGTGTGCTACTGTGCATACAAAGCATCTTGAAGGGTACATAATTTACATGATATTTATAGCATTTTATTTGTTTTGTTCAAGGATGTCCCTTTGGTGGAAATTCTTTGGTTTTTACACGCTTTAGCTTCATTTATATGTTTGTTTGATTGTAGGTATGTTTGTAACCGAATCCTTTGGGCGCGATTTTGACCCACTCTAAACGGCCAGATTTCATTCAAACTTTGTAGATTTATCAAGGACCGATGACAACACATTAATTTGATAAAATTATTCCATTTTTCAATTTTCAAAATAAGTTTTTTTTATTTTTATATATTTTTCATTTATAATCGACAATGCAGGAATTGGTAATCCTAAAAAGTTTATTTCCTACTTTTTAGGATTACAAATTCAAAATAATAGTTAAAAAAAAATAAAAAACACGCTTTTTATAGAAAACCGAACTAAAACATAAAAAAAAATTGTAAATAAGAAATTTTTTTTTTTAAAAGCGTCGGATGCATACTGGTGAATATTCTCAAAAAACCACCACACGCTTTTAAAAAAAAATAGAACCTATTTTTTTTCTTATTCACAATTTTTTTTTGTATCAATATTTGATTCATCAATCAGCCTATAATATATCCATTGCTGGGACACAGACCTCTGTGTGGGAGGGAGTTGGCTATATCCACCATGCGGCCCAGTTTGGGTTGGTGGATGTCACATCACACATGGTCGATTTTTTGGTTCTAGGTCATACCGGTTTGCCTTTGCCATTTTAAGAGGGGTGATGAATTAATTTACACTAAGTAAATTGCCTGCTTGGTTTTGAATCTACGACCTACAAGTTACAACTCGTTAGTGGCTGCCGTTACCGCAGCCACCATTGCTTTGTTTGATTTTTGTATCAACTTTTCATTATAGAGCTATTTTTCATTTGTTTTTTATAAAACCCAGTTTTTTTACAACGCGGATTGGAGTGAACTTTATACGTCTCTCAGAGTAGCTTTACAATATCCTATTGGTTGTTTACAAGACAACTCCCTCCACTTTGTAAGCTTAACCCAACTTAATGTACCTTCCGATCTACAGCCGTTAAAACTAGTTCACAACCAATTATAACTAAAATATGTACCTTCACGTAGGATAAGTTCAGACATACATACGTGCCGGCATTTTGTTTTACAACATCCAGTGTAGTTATTTTATTACGCACAATTACTAAATATTATGACATTTCTAACTGTAGAGTAATAAAACGGAATCTTTAACCAATCTGATGTGTTGCGTCTTTATTACGAAACGAAACATGCATAAAAAAGATTCATCTACTGTTACTATCATTTTTATAATCGCTATGGGAGCCGCAGAGATAACTCTAGGTTATGTTTTATTAGTTCAACATTATTCACTTTTTTTCACCATGATTAACTTTTACTTCAGGGGCTAAGTACTAACAGCCGCACAGGTCGATCCATCAGGTTAAGCTACGCTTGCCGGGGTTGGCCGCGGATGGGTGACCATCTTTACATACCAAGACTCCTCCGTGCCTCGGAAAGTAGGTACGTGTTGGTCCCGGATGTCATTTGTGCATCTTTGACAGTCGTTACGGGTCGTCAGAAGCTCGAAAATCTGACAGCCAGTCTTACCAAGGGGTATCGTATTGCCCAGTTACTGATTTGTGGAGATCAGATAAGCAGTCGCTCTATGTAAAATACTGGTATTCAGCTGCATCCGGTTAGACTGGAAGCCGATGCCAACATAGTTGGGAAGAGGCTAGGCAGATGATGATGATGATTAACTTTTACTTCACTATGGTTAAACTCTTCATCAAACATCGGTTCTTTTGTTCTTTTGATGGTCTTTTTGGCTTTAAGTTTTAAAGTCCCCCGTACTATACTAAATACTGACAGCTTACGTCGTAGTTCAGTAATTCATTTGTTAACTTAACCTTTTTCTTTAAATAAATGATTTCTTAATGACTGTGGGTTCATTTTTGTGTACCTCAAGGTAAAGCAATTCGCCAGATTTTGAAGAATTAATACTCAATCTTAATGACTATTCTGTCAACTATCATAAGCTCTTACCAAAAAAAAAAACTTTATATTAACTAAGATAGCGACTAGCAGCAAATAACTATTTGAAGTTCACTTGAAGACACGTTTGGCGCAGCGTTTGAGCTATTGACTGCTGCGCAGCATGTCGCGGGTTCGATTCCCGCATGGAACAAATATTTGTACGACCTGCAAGTGTTTGTTACGGGTCTGGGTGTTTTTCTATCTATAATATGTAAGTACATATTTACAAAAAAAAATGTATATAAGTAGTTTATCAGCCATCTCGTTACCATAACACAAGCATTGGGTTGCTTAGCTAGGGACTATATGGCGTTGTGTGAAATGTCCAAGGATATTATTTATTTATTTACTTGATAGTCTCTTGAACTAATTAGTCCACTTTTATGTGAATTACACTACACTAAAATAAATATCTCTTAAAAATTTCAATGCAACTATCATTACAATAAATGCTGCTTAGTATAAATAATACAAATTAATTCAAAGGGCGTTTGTCACCGTTTTTATTGTGTTCAGTGTCTCACACAGTAAACTATTCGTTTATAGTTACGATGTCACTCGTTACTCGTAAAACTGAATCTGATGTTAATGGTTACGCTTAGCTAAGTGAAGATGCGTTTCGTCGCTTAGCTAGGGCTGGTACGGCAATAAAAATTAAGAATTTTATTAGCAGTTTAATGTGGGAAGTAGTGAAAGGTAACGGGAGTTGATTTATTGTGAAACAATTGATTAATGAATAAATTGTGAGGAGAAATGGTGATTAGAATGTGATTAAAAACAAGATAGACACCTTAACTGAATACGTTGATTCAATAGAAGGTTTCAACAATCTTATGTCATTTGTTTCCCTTAACCATTTTTTATTGGCCTTTTTTTTAAGGCTGGGAAATCATCCAACGACTTCTCCCACTCTGGGTGGAGCGGATGGAGTGTCAGACTTTTACTGACTAAAACCCATCCATTATCCTTCCTTAGCCCTTTATGTTCCGGGGTAGCGGTAACCCTTTCGGACAATCCCGCTTGTAACTAAAAAAATAACTTCAAAGAAGGTTAAAATTGTTGCTCAATGTTGATCTTCAACTGAATGAGTTTATCTATGAAACACTATTCAAATTGTGAGTTACAACCTCTATTACACTTGACAATGAACTACATTTCACGAAGACTTAATAGAGACTGAAAGGTGACACCAAAGTATCTAGAGGATGCTAATTCCCGTGGGATTCAGATGGTTCGAGTTTCATTGGAGCAACAAGTATTTACAACCAACAAGACATAAACGTAAGTGCCAATCGCAAAAAGTTTTTACTAAAGCATTTGAAGCACTTGACCACGCATCAAATTGACGAAAATGAGAACAATTAATTATCATTTTGGTCTAGTGCAAAGTCGCTTATAAACTACAATTAAATTTATTTAAAAAGTGACAAGTTCTATAGAAGCTTATTGATACAATTTGTTCAGTAATGAAGATGATACTACTGATTTTCCCAGTATTGAAACCGCGTGCTCCAATTTAGTATTGTGCGTTGCTCCGCTTTGCAATGACAGACAGTAAGCAGACATCTATGTAGATAGGTACTATACGATTAGAATTTCTAACGTAGTTATTTTTAGGCATTTTTGTAATAATGCAAATGTTCAAAACAAATACTCATAAGAAGAACTAAGGTAAGTAATGTGTGTTGTTTTATTTTGAGATATTGTTTTTCAATGTAGTTGGAAAAAAGGCAAGACATTTTTTTTTAAATCATTAGATGACTCCTCGCTCGTAAGTGAAGCGGAAGGGAGTGTCAGACTCTTACTGACTAAAACCCATACATTTTCCTTCTTTAGCTCTTAGCCAGCTTCCTTAGCTAGACAGATGACTCTAAATTCGAATTTTCGGCAAATAATTCGGGTGCACAAGGATATGTTGTCTTAAAAATTGTTATATGTTTTTTATATTAATATTGACTTGTCTAGAGAATGGCCTTTTATTAAACTTATACATCCAATATTACACTATTCTCTTCAGGTTATTATTATTTGAAGTAGATTGCGTTTCAAACCGTCTGTAAAATATATTTTGAAATTGTAAGTCTATTTTTACTGCCGATAGTGTTTGTTTGGCGTTCCCGTACGGTTTGTTTTAGTTTACACCTGCTTGGATCATGGCCGTCCAAGTACGAAATTCTTCGATGGTTATCTTTACTTCTCGCTATAAATAATATAATCATCATTTCTGCTCAGCCTTTTACCAATTATGTCGGGGTCGGCTTACAGTCTAATCCAATGCAGCTGATTAACATTTTACATGGAGTGACTGCCTATCTGTCCTCCACAACTGAGTGGGTAATACGATGTTGATCTTGTGGAGACTGGCTGTCAGACGTTCGGGTTTCTGACGACCCGGAACAACTGTCAAAGATCACATATGGTAACGGGCTTAACGTGCTTCCCAGAGGTACGTGGGCACCATCTTTACAAAAACCACGTTTATGAAGATGGTCACCCATTGACGGTCCACTCGCGGCAACCATAGCTGTAACTGATCAATTCACCTCTGCAGCTGTTATTACTTAGCCACAATACCCCCCATTCCACTATAAATCACTACATAGTATAAAACAAAGTCGCTTTCTCTGTCCCTATATCCCTAGGTATGCTTAAATCTTTAAAACTTCGCAACGGATTTTGATGCGGTTTTTTTTAATAGATAGAGTGATTCAAGAGGAAGGTTTATGTGTATACTTTGTCGACATATTTTGCGGGTGAAGCCGCGGGCGGAAGCTAGTAATACTATATAATAAATGTTTCCACTAGTCTTGGTCTTTATTCAAAAGACCAAGACTAGTGGAAACATTTATTTACTTACTTACTTAGGATTAATTATAATTCATATTTTTTATTCATAATATGACTAGTGTCAAGTGAGTGATGAAGGACTAAAGAAACGATGGATGGATTGTGTGAAAGATGATATAGCTAGAAAGGGTGACTACCCAGATGACGACTAAGACGGAAGTATGGGAGAAAAAGATCTAATTGGGATGAGGGCTGGATAGGAGAGGGCTGATGATGAACATGAGAAGTGCCAAACATACTGCAATTAATTTATTATTATAGTCTGATTGTAGGAAAATCTTTTCTAACCCGTAGAGCACTGCAGTATGTACATATATGGATAGATAAAAATTACTTTTTCTGCCATAACTTGTTCTAAATTGAAATCTTTTCGATTCCGAAGAGCACTGCATTATGTATGTATATGGGTTGTAAAAACTACTATTTTCGTCACAAATTGTTTTAGATTAAAATCTTTTCTAATCCGAAAAGCACTGCAGTATGTATATGGATAGTAAAACTACTTTTTTCGTCACAATTTGTTTTAGATTCAATCATACGTTTGACGCAAAGCACATTTTTCCTGCTAGCAACGTTAAAACCGGATTTACTATTCAAAAGCACAACTGCATTACTCATCTATTCCAACAGTAATTTGGTTCGTAGTATTTACTATCTACTATATCTTCAATGATCCAGCAAAATAAACTGAGTAGGTATTTCAACAGGGTCTACAACCTCGTATAAATCTAGACAAAAAATCTAGGTTCGTTCTAGCGAGCTAGCCTGATTGTATTATTAGTATTATTTTATTTGACAATAAACAGATACAATATGTGTTGGTATTATTTAGCATTCTATATGAGTATTAAATATCATTCAACCTTCTTTTACTTTTAACGAAATATTATTAAGAGACTAACTTATTATCGTTCTTTTTTTTAATTTTCCAGGAGTGAGCAACGACACAATTTTTGACCAACTCTTTATTAAAAGTGCTTTCAACCAAAATTTTACGAAACATAATCACAAAGAATAAAATGCTGCCGGATTGAACACTTATTGCTATGTAAGATTAAATGGTATTCATATTTTATTACTTATAAAAAATTAAATAACTAGGGAATCAAATTCAAATTCACAATAACTAACTTTAATTATCATGGCACAGTAACACCATAATAGGTGTAAAAATTTAAAGAGAAATAGGTGTAAATATTTTGATTGCATGTATAAATTATGTTCTTATCTCGTAGAGTGTGGGAAACCGGTAATCTGATGAGGATGATAGATGCACCTGTCAGGGTTGTTTGCAGTTGCAATCTGCATCAAATGTGGTACAGATGGCTTAGGTGTGATAACACACCTTAAATCTATGCCTTATAGTTCTATTACTATAAAGGGAAATATGATGGTAGTGACGACATTCGTATATGGAATATGGAATTTATATATTAAATAAGAAATTAAAGAACTTTTGTTTCATGATTTCATAATTAAGATTTATCTAGCCAGTTAAGCAACTTAGACTACACAAAACAACAGTGCATATTATTTATGTCGTAATACTAAAATCGTACAAGCAGCCTTATCTAACCAACCATCCAATAATGAGAAATAGAGAGGGAGATACGTTACTCCTCCAAGAAATTTTTAGAGAAGGTATTTTCATAAAATATTTAAAACAGATCTTTTAATAATGTAATGCTAATAATGTTAAACCTAGATGAATTAGCATAATTACAGAATGTTTGTTTTACTTTTGGCACAGTTGAATTTATAAAGACTGGATCACCGCCCATGAAGACACCGTAGCATTATTTTTGTTACTAGCATTATAAGCTTTCAACTGGCATAGAGAATTATGAGAGCAATAAATTCGTTACTTACATGATACCACCCAGAAGTAATAATGAGCTAAGATTTGTGAATAATTACAATGTATGTCAAATTATGAAGAAAAGCGTTTTCATTATAGATGAAGTCGGAAATATTAACAGAGATACTAAAAACCAAATGATCTCGTTAAACAACAATTAAATGTAAGCATTAAAACAATTCCCACCATCGTCCTTGAAAACTAGAATAAGAAAATACCAAACCGAATGCATTGCAAATAAAAAAATGTAATAGCGGACTAAAAGTAAATGAACAAACAGCTAGCTAATTTAAAAATATTAGTCAAAAAATTTGAATCCATCATCAAAACGTTAAAACATAATCTAAAAGTCGGTACTAAACATTCCACAAGTGTTTCTGTTCAGTACTATACAGGCGCTAAAACTTACGTAACAAAATGTTTTACTCAATGAACCGAACCGGGAGAGGGTGAACTCATGATCTACTCTAGAATAGTTCCGATCACAGAATAAGAAATAACAGTAGCCCTATCTGTCTAACAACACACGTCTATGCACGAAAAACTGCGAAAGGTGCGTAGAATCGCATGATTTGAGCCGTGCGTGCTCTGAATTGCCTGTACTATGTCATCTGTGTGTTTTCGACTTTGTTTTTCTATGTTTGATAGAGTGGGTTTTCTGTTCTTCGTGTGTTTGTGGTTCCGATGCTGCGCGCTCGCAAAATATCGATGCTAATTCTGTACACAGACCGAAGTTATGCATTGTCCGTTGTCGCTACCACTTCTGGTTTTCGCTCTAACGTTCGCCGGCTATTTTGATTCGTAACCTGTTTTTGAGCATCTTTGAGTGTTATTATTGTATTTTAATTTTATTGGTAGGATTTGGAATTGGGTCTTGTGACTTGGATACGGGTCAAGTATGCTATTGGAGCTATTTTTTTTGCTTTTTCTTGTTTGATCATTGGAGTTCTTTCAAATACCAAGACCCAGTGTATTTTGGCACTCTTTATTGTTAACGAAGCTCAGGTTTACTACTAAACGGATCAGATCGTGTATGTGCAGTATGAAAATAACTGCTTTTAAACCGAGGAATTATACCGATATCTTTACTAGGTCATGTCAGTGCCATGGTCAAGTATGGGCGCAGTTTTAGACTCTTCTCTACATTTATTTAATCATGCATTGAGTTCTAATGCACTTATATATTCTCATGATTTCTGTCTGTATGTTAATCATTTTTACTGGGAGGTTTTTCTTAAGTTCTATATCAAAACGAATATTCAAAACGTTGAATAGTAGTCGGAAGCAAGGATTGCTTCCGACTACTATTCAACGTTTTGGTTAGTACCGATGCGGTCAACGATGAAGCATGTTTGCCCAAAGATACCATTTTCTCAGAGTCACAACTTTAAGACTAAGATTGTAGCTTTCCAAGAAACATGAAACCTTTCACCAATACTTAAGATAACACAAGTTCACTGACCCCATGACGTCTTAGCCAGAAATAGACGAAGGGAAGCTAAACTGCGGTAATTAGAAGTGTGTACTATTTGTGTCCCTCATTTTTTAGCAAAAGTTTTGGCAGCTGCGCAGTGCCCGTTATAGATGGTCGAATAGCTTTGATCTATTGACATGGCCCGACATTTCTGTTGTTCCGCGACGCTGTTTCGATTTGAGGAAATGTTATGTTTAGTCATGTTAGGACATCTGAGATTTCAGATGTACCTCCTGCCCTTATTTACACCTTCAGTCTAGATTTCAGTTTCAGTCGTGTGGTTAGTGGCTAACCTGGTGTCAGAGTTTTTATGCTGCCCATGGGTCTCTGACTTAGCTCACATGCTGTCGAGAAATATCTCTCAGATTTGCTAGTTTCCTCACGATGTTTTCAGATGATTATGTTTTGTTTGATTTTTCTAGTATCATTCCAGCAGATTACATTCTTAAGTCCAAAATATATCAAACTAGCTTCGCCCGCGTAGATGTCTGAAATTATCCCAAAGGAACGTACTTCCGGGATTAAAAGTAACCTATGTGTTAATCCAGGTCATAAACTACCTCTGTGCCAAATTCCATCCAGATCCGTTCAGCCGTTTGAGCGTGAATGACGGACAAACATACAAACTCACACACACACTCACAAACTTTCGCCTTCATAATATTAGTGTGATATCTTTCACAACTTTCAAGTGTCGACAAACCAACAGTCGAATACATTTACACCGTCACCGAAGCGTTAGGCAGTAAAGCCATACGCGTGCCTCTTAAACGTCGCCAACCCACAAATGGCCACAAATCGGTATTCGCGATAAATTTTACGATCTGCGTTCACGTTACGGTTGAATAATTTTATTTTGTGACTTACATACTACTTGTGTTGCTCAAAATAGTTTGCTCTCCTGATTTTGGTAAGGCTGGTTCAGTCTTTTGTTTGTTTCTTCCAAGGAGTTTCTTATCCAGTTTTCATTCCGTTTTTGATCTATGCGCCTACCAATACCTGTTTTCACTTTACGTACCTATACAGTCATACCCGTTCATCATTTTTTTTTTTCGTTGTCCTCTTTATTAGAAACTATGTTTCGAAATAGAGGATTTACTTTTATTGATTGGCTTTCATTCTTCATCTTCTTCGTGTCGCTAGCAAGACTGTATTTCAGATTTTGTTTGCCCAAAACTTCATCACTTCTACACTCATTGGCTCTCGGTATTGTCATGCTTAAATGGTTGGGAAGTATGACGGTCTTCATTCAGTCGTAACTCCTCAGCCAATACGGTTCTGTCAATTTAATGGCTTAATAGCAAATAGACTAACCGTAAAAGACATCAGGGCTACCTGCCAGTCATACCAAGCGAGACGCATGATTCAACTGGAGGCAAATTAGTTTATTAATATAATCTGTCTGCGCCTGCACACATTATGGGTTCTTTAAGAGATTCTGGACCAAAGTGATGAAAATAGTTCCAGATTTCTGAGAGATTTTCATTGATTTTGCAATTGGGTTTTGAGTTAAGAATAGATGCAGTTATTTAATTTGTTACTTCTGAATGCATATATGTATTCCACCTAGATATTATCTGTTTGTATCCGGGTCATGAGGAATACTTTAAGGATCAAAGAACCTCATGATAATAGTCCCGTAGTTAAATTGGTTTTTCTTCTTCTTCTTCGTGTGGTTAGTGACTAACCAGGTGTCAGAGTTTTTATGCTGCCCTTCGGTCTCTGACTTAGCTTCACATGCTGAGAAATATCTCCCAGGCATGCCGGTTTCCTCACGATGTTTTCTTTCACCGTTTTTTAAACATGTTATAAATTTTACAATACGCACATGTATACGAAAAATCAGAGGTGCGTGTCTTGGGTTCGAACTCGAGATCTAAGAATTGGCTGTCCATCGGTCACACCACTAGGCTATCACTGCTTAGTTAAAATGGTTCATAGTCATGAGCAAGACACTCCCTTAAAGTTTCTCCCTTGTTTAATCTAACATTTAGAACGTGTAGGTAGAATGATAGTAGCTGATGATGTGGTAGATTTTTCTCCAGGCAACCATATTTGACAGTAAAATATTCTAATATGGTATATTATGCACCTTTTGTGCCGTGAAACTCCAATGACCCAGTTTAACCGGCGCGTGAGCAGTACAGTAACACACATGTTAACAAGAAAGTAATACTGGCTCGACTCATTGTTGACTTTTCAACAAATAACATTAGTGTTTTATGTATTTGAGATGATCTGCATCGTCTTGTAGGTACAGATACGGTAGCCGAACGATATTATCACCTATTCCGGTTCGTGAAGGAGGCCTTTTCGGGTTTTCATTCGTGCTTTTTTCGTGAGTCCCGACTAATTCCGAACACATCCTTGACCTATCTTAGTCTGTCTATTTTGTATAAATGTCTATGTGAAAACTTAAGAGAAATGAACTGTCAGTTGTGTCAATTAAATGACGCCTTACTTCGCCAAAGTTTTCACTATGAGATTTTTACAGAATAGATCGGCAGTAATCCGGTTCACAACTACGTCATCTAACTAGCTCGTTGTTTAACCCAAAAGTCAAAGTAAAAAAAAAAATGAAATCGAAAACCGAAAAAAAAACTAAATGTTTGCCGGTTAAACGTAATATGAAACAATATGCGATGCCCTTTACAACGTTCGCAAAATATGATTACACCTTACGGAATACAGGGTGTGTTTTTTATAATAACTTTTTGTAGGACTGGGATTCTTCGTGATTTTAAAATAGCTAGTATTTGTTCATTATTCCCCCAAGACCATAGGTATTTATCTTAGTAGCTTCATTTATTTATTGACTACTTTAAAAAAATCAAAACATCGTCCTATTTTCCCTAAAGGGATAGGCAAAGGTATACTAATAGTACCTACACACACATTTCGCCAGTTATGTTTAAGTCCCATGTAATAGGTGACAAGCCTATTGCCATCAATCGGGCATAAATTTAGGATTCGATCTGCTACTGAGAAATCCCTAGAAAAACTCAACACTGCCCGACTTCGGAATCGAACCCTGGATATCTTCCTCAGCAGTTATACGGTTTGAAAACATTAGACCAATATTCAACTACCTTTCTAAGTATTTTTTGCATATTAGCATACAATTATAATCAAATAAAACTTCTGACACACTGCCCATTCGATAAGATCTCATTAACTGAAAGGCCTAAAGCCAATAACAATATATTCAAGCAGTAATCCTCTACATAATTGTAATAAAATTAAACGATTATGTCCACGTTGGGATTAACACCTTCTTTTCCTGTTTGTCTGAGATTTTGGAGTAAATGTTTCCTTGTATACCAAATATATAATATATGTGTTAAGTTTCAATTTAAATTGCAATTAAACTTGTTAACATGGCGTATAATGGTAGTCGTTTGAATTTCCAAATCACTTTTCTGGTTGAGACAATGTTACATTGCTAGATATTTTTTTATCAATTATTCTAAAAAGTTTTCTTACCAATCACAATCCAATGAAACAGCTGTCCCATACATATGTGTTTATATCAACTAAATTTATGGAACACCTGTATTGTTTTCCTCGATTTCAGGATTGGTCCCATAGTGAAAGTTGTTCATAATGATGCGTAGGTACAGACGCCAGCACTTCAAGCTACCCCAAACTGTCAAATATTCTCAATTGAACATGAAACTTGTCCTTTTGTAATAAAGTTGGAAAAACTTCACAGAAATTTGACAGGTTGAGGTAGCTTGATGTGCTGACCTCCGTACAGTAACACTTTTTCGGTTTTTGCATAAGAATAACTTTGTACCTACAATAATATGGTTTCTTTGTCAATTCAAGTAGCAGTTCCATCATCATCCTCACGTCGTTTTTCTAATTTGCTTGTCTTTTTTTCTCCAACCGTTTCTAATGGCTCTCATCTCATTTACCTCTCTAGCCAGACTTCACCCACGACTGCATTTGCATCAAGTGAGAGTTATTTTGAAATCTCCCTGTATACACAGTCAAGAAGGGCGCGTGGCAATTATTCAATAATGCAATAGTTTATCTGTCGCCTGTCACTGTCAACTGACACCTCTTCGGAGATAAAACCTCGCTTATTGAATTCATTCATAATTGTTTATCGTTTAAGTCTGTGCTGTATTGTTATTTTTTCTTTCATTCATTCTCCCCTTTTTATCAATGTCAACGAAGCGTGTTATAAACATCTTATTAAGTTCGCGTGTTGTGAATACCATCTGCTAAAGGTGCATCCTTTTTTTCTATTGTTATATCTGATTGATTACAAAATAACTAAGATCATCATCTGCCCAGCTTTTTCCCAACTATGTTGGGGTATGCTTCCAGTCTAACGGGATGCAGCTGAATACCAGTATTTTACATGGACCGACTGCCTGTCTGACCTCCACAACCCAGTAACTGGGTAGTACAATACCCCTTGGTAAGACTGGCTGTCAGATTTTCGCGCTTCTGACGACCCGTAACGACTGTCAAAGATGCACAAATCACAGTCGTGACCAACGGCTTAACATGCTTTTCGAGGCACGTAGGAATCTCGTAATGTAAAGATGGTCACCTATCCACGGCCAACCCCGGCAAGCGTAGCTTAATCTTATGGATCGACCTGTGCGGCTGTTAGTACTTAGTCACGAGTAAAACTAAGGTGTGATGCTAAATATTCTGTTAACAGAGAACCGTCAAAATGCAGGCAAAATGACTATTCAAATTTTCAAATCTTTAAAGTGACTGAACCTCACTCAAGACCCTTTACTTGAAATTAGTTTTAACCAATGAAATGTCTTTAATCGAGACTCAAGCAATTCTTGAGTATTGAGTGAGGTTCTGTAACACGGCCATTAGACTGTTTTAATATCTTTCCTCAAAACGTTATAAGTTTTGATGTCTGTTTATCTAATCATTGCCATTGAGTAACTGTGTTCAAAAATGCATTCGCACCTAACTGCGACCACCCAAATTTACCAGCAAATTGATTTTGACACTTCCCAGATTTTTATCGATAAAGAAACATCAAATCATTCAGCATTATCTCGATTTAATTTTTGATTATGAATCGTTATGACCTTAAATTTTTCATTTGTATGCATGTCAAGGTCATTCAAATAATATTAAATCAGCTATATGGAACCAGTCGGGGCTTTTGACATTATTAATCGTATGCTAATGCTGTTTCTTAGATTATTCGAACGAGAATTCGATTGAAATGTAAGATTAATTCATCGAATAAGAAATTATGTTGCAAGTTCATTGAACTTTGAGTTGTGAAAAAGACTTGGAGTCGTCTAACTTTTAGCCTTCATGATTATCTTTAGTCTAGTATTTCTATACGATCTGAGTAACTGTATAGGAATAAATCTAATATCATGGGTCCGCGAAAATATACTTAAAAATTACCTACTATGAGCTTTACTATTTAAATTATTGTTGTTCCGAAGGTTAGAAGTCAGTTGTTTCATGTAGAATTCTGATATATTATAACCGCATCTGTTTAAATTGGAAGCTGACCCCAACATTGAAAATAATCAAAAACGATTGGTAGATGTAGAGTAGTAGATGATGAGAAATAGCCACATTTAAAACTAGTTGATCTAACAATTGAGATTTTTCAAGCAAGTAGAATTTTGCGGGGTGACGTTTCACACCAAGCCATCACAAACCTTATAAATGAAGCTATCATTTTTGTCTAATGACCGATATGTGTCCAAGCAGTGCAGACTCTGGCAATGCGCCAGCGAAGACGAGAACGATGCATAAGCAGATACGAATTTAATTCACCACATTATAAAATTGAAATAAAGATTTCAAAAGAAATTCCATATTCTCTTTACATAATTTTTTAATTTGCAAATTAAGACTACAGCGGAAAGTCGTAAAGAAAAGTGTTGTAATATTGACTCCGGAGTTAAAACCAAACAATTATAATGCTGATCAATAGATTACATAGCAATAACGATAGATTGCTCAGTTCGACCGCACTCTATCTCAAGATAAGAACGGGAATACGGGTGAAGGTGTGTAGAAAAGCTTTAATGGTTCCGTACATCGATTTATGCCGATGGAATTTACCGGTGCAAGTAGTTAGGTCGCGGAGGTCAGACGGGAGTCGATACGTGTAAAATACTGGTATTCTGCTACATCTTACGAGATTGGAACCCCGCCCCGACATAATTTGGAAAAGCTAACTACTTCATCTTGACCTTGGGGTGTAATAGGTCACTGAGAGGCTGTCAGTTGGCTACAGCATTTCTAAGATATCATTATTTAGCCATCACAGTTTTTTCTTCAAAGAGATATACTTCGGCCATGAAAGAGTGATGAGCCGCTTTCAGTTTCAACATTATCCTCTTTTGTATCCTTTTGTTTGTTTCCAGTAGTTTGGAAGATGTGAGCTGAACATAAAAGTCTAGGGAACTCTAAAAATCTACATTCAGATGCATAGAAAGCTTATTGTAATCAAATGTATCGCATGAATCTTTTCTAATCTTAACGCGTTTGTTGACGCAATAGCGGCTTGAATAAGTTGAGATAATAGGAAAGTGATGTCTTGAAACGAATACCTATTAAGCGAAGTCAAACGTGTCAATAAAGTTAAGATTGTGTTTGTAGTTAAAAATACTTGGACTTTGCTTACTCCAACTTAATTACTGCCACATAAAAAAAGTAAAAGTCATCAGTCGAACGTTATCAAGGTTCATTTCAAAACTAGTGCCGAGAGGTTTGCGTAAAATTTAAGCTAATGATTACAAGTAATTGATTTGTGGTAAAAGCACTAGCTAGCGAAAAGTCACGTTTATTTTCACAGCTCTGGTTAGTAATTCAGAAAGATCTACTGTTGAAAACCGTGATGCAGAAATAATGAATTTCATTATAGTTCGACCTGTAACTGTAAAGATTATCTAGCTTTTCCTATTCTTGGTATAGAACAGGAAAGTCCCAAAAGAATAAGTTTTAATAATCGCCGAAACATTGACGTAACAAACTGAAACTGTAAAAAGTCAATTTGATGCAATTTTTTAACAATTATAAATAACCAAAGATAGGAAACAAAAATGCTTCAAATAATATCAATATATCAGGTTCACGTACCCGTGACATTACATCACAACTGAAGCATGATACGATGATAAAACATGATTGACAGCAACAGAAGTAGAAAATAATCATCATAATCTGATATTCATAGATAATACAGCAATATATGACAAAAACTATTATGATTAATAACTCAAACCAACTGATCTTATATTGATACGGTGGAAGTGAGTTTCAAAAGACATGAAAGTCTTTGCAATGGTTTGAAGATACGATCTTGAATCTTTTGTTGGAATACGTTTTTGTTTGATATTTCGGTAATGCGTGTTGTGTGCCTTGAACATAATGATCTTAACAATCTTCATACGTTCTACTATTCACAAATAGCGGTGAGTGGTGATAATATGATAAGTTTTCACGTTGTTAAAAACTTTACCGTTCCTTTAAGCAAGTTTCTATCGTTGGAAAGTACACAAATCTAGAACAGCATTACAATTATCAGAACATAATCTTAAATTGTTTAGTTAAGAGTTCTCTGCAACCAATTAGAGTAAGTTGATAAAATAAGGAATAGAATTTGCACCATTTACAATCTCAATCCATTGTCGGCGAGTTTCTAGCTCCATTCAATTACATGGAACAGGTTGACAAATTGAGACCAGATTGTGTTACCGGATTGCCTGATACTATTACCAAAGGAGAAAGCTATTATAGTTAAGAAGACTTTATTTAAGTATTTAAAGATAGCTTTGGAGCTATGTCAGGAATCTTAGGTAGATTAGAACACTTTTCAATACAGAATACAGGCTACAATTTTGGAATCATTTTCATTTGATATAGTGAGAGAAGAACTGTCATTCATTTGATTTTTCTTTTTTATTTCTGATTTTCTTTTTGACTTTAAGACTTAGGGTTATCAGCTACTAAAATTAAGATACTTACATATTATATTCTAAATCTACCATTGATGTACTACATACATGCATATAGATATGTTTAAATGTTATCAATGCTGAAATGTAGAAGACAAATCGATGACCCGGTCTATTTAGAGACATTGGAATCATGGACATTAACAATCAGATTCAATCATTACTCTACGATTCGATCACGTCAAAAATTTAAGTGGTATGAATCAATAAAATCATCAAATAATTGTGTATGTGGAACAGAAACATCATAAAGTTTAAAGTGACAACATCGTAACGGACGCCATAGTTTAAAATCAACATTTAATAGCAAGGCCAGAATGATAATTGATTTTAAATGCAGGTGCGAATGTACATGTAAACCCAAATTTGGTTACTGAAACAGCTGTTCATATAAAAGCCGTTAATGTACTTTAAAGTCAACCCGTCCTGACAAGAGCATCGCTTTCGATAGCTCTGAAAAAGCCGAGCTCCTAGCCGACAGTCTCGAGTCCCAATGCTCCCCCAGTTCCCTTCCGGTCGACCCAAAGCACCTCGCCAAAGTCGACGCCGAAGTCGAACGTAGAGCCTCTCTCCCACCCGTCGAAGATCCAGATGATCCTCTGCCCCCCGTCACCCCTGACGAGGTGCAAGACATCATCAAGGGTCTTCAGGCTCGTAAAGCCCCCGGCTCAGATGGAATTACCAATAGGGTATTCAAACTCTTCCCCGCCCAACTGATCATGCTCATGACCGCCATCTTCAATGGCGCCATGAGTAATAACATGTTCCCACAAGCCTGGAAAGAGGCCTCTGTTATAGGTATCCCCAAACCCGGCAAACCCAAATCAGACCCCACCAGCTATCGCCCCATCAGTCTGCTCAACGTGCTCGGCAAAATCTACGAGAGGCTTATTTATAAGCGTCTCAAGGACTATGCCGAGGCGAAGAGCCTGATTCCGGACGAGCAGTTCGGGTTCCGTACCCAACACTCGTGCGTCCAGCAAGCGCACCGCATAGTCGAGCACATCAGTGCCGGCTTCCAGCGTGGCGCTATGACTGGCGCCCTGTTCTTCGACATAGCGAAGGCTTTCGACAAAGTCTGGCACAATGGCTTAATATATAAGCTATACCAACTCGGCGTGCCCGACCGTCTCGTGCTCATCTTACGGGACTTTTTGTCGAACCGCACCTTCCGCTACCGCATCGAGGGCGCTCTCTCCGCCCCCCACCCGATTCGCGCCGGAGTCCCCCAGGGCTCCGTTCTCTCCCCCCTAATCTTTACCCTGTTCACTAGCGACATCCCCAAGAGTAAAAAGGCCCAATTGGCGTTATTCGCCGATGACACGGCCATTTACTACACAGGGACCAGTCCGCCAGCTATAGCTCAGACTCTCCAGACCGCGGCCAACGTCCTCGGCGCTTGGTTCCGGAAATGGAGAATCGAGGTCAACCCCGATAAAAGCCAGGCTGTTCTCTTTAGGAGAATTCGTAGGGCCCTCCCCAACCCCCCTAATCCGATCACCATGTACGGCAAGCCGATCCCTTGGGCGAAGCATGCCAAGTACCTGGGTGTCACTCTCGACCAGCACCTCAGTTTCGCAGAGCACATAAAGCAGGTCCGTTCGCGGGCCGCTTTCGCTCTCGGTAGGCTCCAATTCATGCTTACAGAACGCAGCAAATTGTCACTCCGGTGCAAACTGCGTCTCTATAAGGCTGTAATCCGCCCCATCATGACTTACGCTTGCGTCGTCTTCGCGCACGCCAAACCCAAGTATCTGCATCGAATGCAGACACTTCAAAACCGGTTCCTCCGTAAGGTCTCAGGAGCTCCCTTTTACGTCCGTAACATGGACCTTCATGTAGATTTTAAACTCCCCACAGTTCAGCAGTTCATGAAACGCCTCTCGAAGCGTTTCCTTGACACTGCCATAAAACACCGCAATCCCCTGATTGCGGCCGCCTCCCGATACACCCCGTCCCGCATCAGTAAGGTTCGCCGTCCACGGCATACCCTCGTTGCCCCTGACGATGCCACCACTCTCCTCCAGGAGAGCAGCCCGGCTACTAGCACTATTAGAGTAACATACAGATACAAATTTCCGTCGTTCCGTCCTCGCCGTCGAGGCCCGTCGCGACGACCCTGTCCACTCTCACCCTCCCGACCCTTGCTCGAGCCAGCCCGCGTTGCCGCTGAGCCAGTAGTTTTAAAAACCCCCGATCCAGCTGTCCCTTGCTGTCCCCCCCCAGCGACGCCCTAAGCCGAGGTCCGAACCCCGCAGGGGGTGCCCTTAGCGTGTAGTCGCTTAGTTTTGTAAGTTAGCTTTAGTTTTTATTAAGCCCTGGCTGGAGGCTACAATTCTTTTGTGGCAGCCACAGGCAAGCCCGGTTAAGCAGTAGACAACCCTTTGGTTGAACTGCGAGATGCCATTTCAAAAAAAAAAAAAAAAAAAATTAAAGTCAACAAGATAACAGTTAAACCGAATCTGAAGGGTTATCAGCCAGTGAGAGCTGTGATTGGTTGCTTTCTTTGAAAATGTGCGACGAATCGTATGAAGAATTTTCGAAAACATTTAGAGAAACTCTTCTGATTAATAAGACAAGTATCGTGATTAAATCTTAAAAGCGAGATATAATAAAAGAAAATCAGCTGTACCGTACAGATGTTTTCTTCCCAACCGAAGTAGGTAATAGCAAATGTTCGAAAGTGACCAAGTCCAATACTGAAACTAATATAGCTTCGTTAGGAGTTAGAACCAGAGTTGGTCTACAAATAAAGACAGTTACTGGCTTCTTATCTATGAGTGGTCGACTGCCTCAACGGCGATGCGATCTTATGTAAATGTTGAAAGTCGGGCAGATTGTCGACCTGCAATGTTACCGATCGGTAGCTATACCTACGTTATCGACTTTCCTTGGCAACCATCACCGAATAAATTGTATTCAAAAGTATTTTTTTTTATTTTGGTCCAACCTCAAACTGTTTGTTTTAAAATGTTGTCACCAGCCTGTTATAAATATCTAATAATCTACGTTCATTATTGCAGTGTTTTTTGTTCAAATGTTGTAGTGTCGCATTAATACGCAAGATTATTTCTTAAATGATAAGTACTGTTTTACCCCGACTGAGATTTCTAATAAAAGAAATACCACTGAGCACATCAGTTTCAACTGGATCAGTCAAATGTTTATTAGGTATTGGACGCTTATTAATTAGTAAGATTATATTCTCGATGTTGGCCTTCAAATGGACTCTTCCTGTCATCACGATCATCAAAGTGATTTGTCCTTAACTAACTAATTAATATTTACAATAACAACTGATTCATTGTTTCTCTCGTATTAGTCTCTTGTTTGAACTCATTGTATTTATACAATAGCTGTTTGAATTTCGCACATCGTTTCGTCCGCTGTATCGCGAACAGACATAATGAAGTCGTCATTTACGATCAACATGTCTCAACAATGCGTAAATTCTGCTTTTATTACTAAAATACATGTCGCAGGTGAAGAGCGATGAATTTTCGCGACAAAGTTTCAATACCGAAATAATTTATTAAATTCATAACCGCGAAACGTCTAGACATTGTTAACTCAAGTCTATTTGCTGTACCTGTATTAAACAATTGTTCACGTGACGACGTGGTGTATCAGTTACCAATTTGTCCACCACACTCTATTATTAAACACAAATTATTTTGTTTCAGATCGTGTGAACAACCCGGCTTGTGGCGCTGGTAAACCGAGAAGCTGTCAATAATATGGTGCAATAAAAGTAATATGAGGGTGTTGGGTATGATGCGTGTGAGAGTCAACCGAACTGAGTTATAAATAAAGAAGGAAAATCATTCAAACTGGGTGTTGGAAGTAGTGGAGGGTTGAGCGAGGTATGAGAAGCGGTGTTGTGCAGTGACGGCGTCCGGGCGGCTGCCATGGGCGCGGCGCGCCATGCGCTCGCGCACGCGCCCGCTGCGGCTGCTCCTGGCGGCGCTCGCGCTCGCGTCCTGCGCCGCGGCCCCCGCGCCCGAGCCGCGCGCGCAGCGCTCCGCCAACCTGAGCCACATAACTGGCACCTCCCGCACCATACAGATGTTCCTCAAGAATCGCTATCTGCAGCTGCTGCCGGATGGCACAGTCAACGGCACCACAGATTACAACAGCGTTTACAGTGAGTACTTCTTCTTGCCTTTGTACTATTTTCGGCCAGCATGAACTAAAGTACCGTTTTATGAAGCAGCTATATGTGTGGCTGCACCTATCATCATCATTATTGCTCTTTTGTTTTCTCAATTGTCTTGTCTTTTGGACTGGCCAGCCAGAATTTCTCACCAGAAGTTTTAAATAGAAACACCAAACAATGACGTTGTGATTGTCTGTATTCTCATCTGTAATAAAGTGAATATAAGACTGAAAATAGATTTGAACCACATAGTCTAAAGCCAGAGAGCGAAGTCTACTTTTAGGGAACATTTTTGCACTTGACTCCTACAGTTTGGTTTCCTACAGTTACTATATCGCCGGTAGCTATTAAGAATGTTGGAAGTGCAAAATGGTTATTTTACAGGATGAGCAATCAAAGACATTTTTGATCATAAAATCGTTTATTTTTCACATAGAGAAATTAACTTTGGCAAAAGTGAATATTAATAAAATATGAAACAAATAGTAATGAAATAATCAAATAATATTTAAAAATGTAGGAAAAAAGTCACATGCAACATTGTTAATCGAAAACATAAAAGAGAAATTGTAGGAAGTGCTACTACCGACTATATTAATTGGGGAGAATTTTAGCTTTTCAGTTGGATGTGGCACTCACTACGTTTTTCATTGGACTTGACTTAGTCGTCTTACGTAGCTTATTATCTCACCTCGAGTAAAATGAATAAAAAATAACATAAAATGCAGATTTACTGCTTCAAAATTACTGCTCTCCTTATAATAATATTATAGAAATGCAAGTACCTATAGTTAGATAGTTATGCATCATATTGCGTAATTAAAGACTTATTCCATAGGAACATTGGTAAAGATAATATTATTGTTTAACAATTAGATAACTACCTAATTATAAATAGGAAAAGTTGCATCACATGCGTTTTCTTAAATCAACAATTTTTAAAATGGTAACTCTAATGGTAAGTAAATTGTACTTTTCTTACCTTATTTTTAAGTCTTAAGACCTCTCATTGCAATATTAATAAACAATCAAAAACTTAAATAAAGAACTTTAAAGCTCACATAAAGGAATTACTTATACACTAATACATCGCTACAACTTACTCACTATCAGTCTGCGTCTCAGTCTCATTGACTTGAATTTGGTTTGCTTGAGATCTTTGGACGTGCGGTAAATTTGAGTAGAAAGCGTGATATTTTTGAGGAATGATACCACTATTGCACATATCATTTAAATCTTTATATTTATCGAAAGGAATTAGAAGAGGTCCATCGTAGGCTTTCTTTATATCAAATTCTCTTTGTAATCTTTGAGCATTTCGCCTGCCACTTCGCAAAACAATAATAGTTCTCTCTTTCTCTTCCAAATCATATTTATATTCAATTCTATCGCTCTGTTTATGATTTACTCTCACCTCTCTTACCTGATTCCAACGCACTTTTTCATTACTCACATCTTTCGTCCAATTTTTGCCGGATAGTACTGCCTTAAAATCAAATATATCATCAGTTGTCATTTCCTTTACAATGTACGGATTTCCTTCAGACTTGGCCCAACGCACTAAACAATACCACTCCTCAGGAACGTAAATTAATTTTCTTTGACTTGCCCTTTCTATAGTTGAGTGCACACTATCGCCCTCATTCTGCGTATGACCCTTTTCCATGAATCTGTGAGTTATGTTTACATTGAAATGTTTTGCAGCCACTAAATAAAATGCAAAAACAATTCGGTTGCGATTCTGACCCCCACAACTGTCCGACCAAAACCTAAAATCTTTTACTCCATTGGAAGCATGTTCTCTTATAAAATTATATAGACAGCTAGAAACCTCGTTTGATCCTCTTTTAGCGATTCCTTCGTGCCACATGTAGCACATGCCAACCTTGTCAGCTAATTTATATACGGTAAAGTTAAGGGTTGGTAACTTCCTTTTATAGTAAAAAATGCTCACTTCACCGTGAGGAGTAGTAAGCACTTTTTGAAAGTCAAAGGTGGCTGCTACAACATCACTATTCTTCTGAGCCTCTTCCTTGTCTAACTTTTTTAGTTTCCTAGCAACCTTCTTGTTCATTAAGTGTTTTTCATATGTTTTTCTTTCTTCATCTGTAGTATTAGTCTTATTATTAAATGCGTGACAAACATCACAAGTATCCTTTTTCGGCTTATATATTGCTATGTTAAAATTGGCATTAACAATTTCTCTATATTGTCTTTTAGTTTGAGCTTTTGTCGTGTACTTATCACCATCAAACCAATCTTGATACAAGCCGAACATTTTGGAAACACTGTCAATGCCTTCCAGATACAGTTTCTTAGAATCCTGCCTGCAGTAATGTGACTCGACTAAGGGAATACACTTGACGTGATCACATACGCTTCTAATCATCTCATCATTCATCACATTTTTCTTATGTTCATAGCAGCCACGTTTATCTTTTTCAATCTTAACTCCATCAAATTTTTTCCAAGCAGTAGTAACTAATCTTTCACTAGTGGCAATAGTATTGAGAAACATGGTCTTACAAACTTTTTTTATGTCTTTATTTTTATCTGGTAAATAATAAACGAATGTATTTTGGCGATTATGTTTCGTTACTTCCGTAGTTTGACGGCGTTTGGGAATCTTTTTTGTATATTTTAGTACGAAATCCCACTGACGACTGCGATCTCCAAGAGCCCAAAATTTTTCAAAAATATTTCTTCGTTCTTCTTCAGAAATTAGTTCTCTACATTTAAGGCGGCACTTAGAACTGCATGCGTCTTTTATATTCTTAGCCTCTAAAACTTTTCCTGACTTATTGACAAACCTTTGACCTGTATTTTTTAAAGTCTTTCTGCGAACTACTACCCAATTTTCTCTGTGGACTAGACGCTTTTTACCTTTATCAGTCTTAAATGTTTTCTTACGCTGACTAGGAGTACTCGGAGTAAAGGGGCTTAAAATGGATGCAGTTGACGGTGTTGGAACATCGGTGTCAAAGTCGTCATTATTAGGGCTACATTGAGAGCAAAATTCATTATGGCACCTACCGTGCTCATTAATTGGAGACGGTATTGGTGTTTGATCCGAACAATGGTCAGCATTTTGACTAGTTGAAATACCAACGTTACTAGTACCTTGCTGAGGACTTTTTGACGTAGATTCATTAATGCCTTCCGACACAAAAGTAACCCCTACTTCAAAAGGCGACAGCAAACTAGAAGGAATCTCGAAAGTGTCCGTTAGAACAAGACTATCACCAATCAATTCTTCGAGTTGAACTAATTCATTGTTTTCAAAATCTTCTGGTAAAGGCGAAGAACCTGAAAAAAAAAAAAATTTAATGAATTAGTATTCAATACATCCAACCTACCTAATCAATTGTCACACCTAAAAAAAAACATCATGGAAAAATTGGCTGTTTTAAAGTTAATTTATCAATCACATTCACATTTCCCGACACAAGGCAACACACACACTGTTAGTAATTATAAAGCATTTCCATTTTTTGAGCAAATAATGCATAAGCGGCAAATCAAAACACAAAAAAAAATATGATTAACATTTAACAATGTTGAATATGACACTTACTACATGCCTGTATAAAGTTAAAATCAATTAAGAATGACGAATGTGAAAGATACTACAGTTGAAAAAAACTTTACGCCAGTAAGAATGTTGTAAGTGACACTTGCTACACCCGGGGTGTGGAAAAGTCCAAACAATATTGTCGGATGTAGTAGTTACTACAGAAGCAATGTATCGATGTCCCGTTAACAGTGTAGTAAGTGTCACTACCGACTTTGTTAATCGGCATCTACGGATAAAAACTTAACTAACAGTTTAAATTACACAAATCACTTGAAAATAATGATAAATATTGTATTAATAAAATCACAACACGTATTTGTTAACTCCTAAACATAATAAACTTAAATTTGAACTTACCATTGTTGTTAATAACAACTTCAGTGTTTGTTTCAACTCCTTTATTTATTTCCGTAGATGGTGATAATTCCGGTTCGGGATTAAAAACTTTATTTAATATCTTTTTTGCTCTACTACTTGCCATTTTAATAATGTTTTGTAATTAAATCGAATAATTTTGAAGCGACGCGCGAACGCACGTCTCGCCCTGTAACAACGTCGCTACTGGCAGATCCGCGCGGTAGATTCGCACGGTGCATCCCCTCCCGCTAACATTGTCGCTATGCATGTTATTACATTTTTAATCGGACTCTCTTGTAGTTCCTGCGTTATTAACTTAAAAATCTCCGTAAATAAAAAAGAAAAATTTTTTTTTTAAATGTGGTTATAAAGATCTTGAGAAATTAAATTAATTTATGCCAATAACTCAAAATACCCAAAATTACACATCCAACGTTGTTAATAGCTACCAGCGATATATTATAGGCTATTTCACAACATTAAAATCTTGTGCCTCAAGGTTTTTTGTACCACAACCGATTGGCACGTACTATCGAGATCACAGCGGTACATTGACAGTACTCCCAATTATATCAATTGAGTTTTTATTCTTTTTGATTCACTGAAGACTTTTATATCTATTTGCTCTGTGAATTTGCACGTAGGTACCGACAACATTATCGCCTGGTGGTATTTCCGCAAGAAATCAATTGTTGCGTAGTAATTAGCAATATTCTCTTTTTGTACGCCGAAGAATAGTAAGTGCGTTGGTTGAGGTAATGGTAAAATACTTTTGCTATTGGACGAACGGTATCTCTTGATTCGATATCCAATGTTTGCAATTCGCGTGTCATTACTCCGTTTATTCACTACTCTACGATGTTCTCAGAGGTGGTCACCTACAACTTTGATGGTTTGTCTTTTAAATACATTTCTTATTTTCTGATCTTGTATAATATTTTGTACGTACGGTTAGAACTAGCCATTTGGAGCAATTGGTAATATGACACAAAAGTTGTAGGATACTCTAAGTCAAGTTATACAAGTGCAGAAAACATAAAATGTATGAAAATGACAAACCATCGAAGTTGTATAACTTGCCTGCAATCCTACAACTTTTCGTGCCATATTAACTATTGCTCCAAATGACTAGTGTTAACCACACTCACCATTCGTTTTCGTTGAAACGATCTCCTTAAAAATTACTTATTTAAAAATTCATTTGTACAAATAACCCACGCCTTTTATGTAAAATATTTCGTATATTTTCACACTAGACAAAAAAAGTTTTGTTTAACGCCCGTAGTCAATATTTGAACACGGATGACAAAACTGCGAGGGGCACTGTACTCCAAGTTACGCGATCGTAACCTTGACATAAAGTCTTTGTATTTTAACTATTACTATTATTATTATACTATTTTATTTATTTTAATCACGTCTAGCTGTGTTCAGTAGCCTTTTAAAGAACTTTAAATGTTAGAACAAATACTCGTTCTTGTAGTTTGTACGGAACTCATAGTTGCGATCTGTAAATCGATGCACAACTGTTCGATTCGCTATCGAATTCAATTGTTAAGGTTCGTTTATGGAGAAACCAATAAAAGTCGGCTTCTTTGCTGCAGCGTCTGCGGAGTGCTAAGAATAGCATTCTGAAAGTCATTGCTGCTCGCTTTGACTGTCCCATTCAAAAACACTGGGTGAGGATAGTGAAGGGTTTTTTATAGTAGCCACATAAAGATAAGTACTAACAATACTAACATAATTTGTAAGCTAATATTGTTGCTAATATATACTAACAAAATATGGATTATAATTATCTGAAATAAATAAATAAATTAAAATTAAATTAAAATTAAAAATACAGTTGCTTTTTTGCAGCGTTTCCCCTAAACGCACCTAACACTAATCCGATAGCAAATCAATCAGTTGCAACTGTTCAGATTTTGCAAATTCATAATTCGAATTTGAGGCAGCCATCATCATAATTCGAATTTGGAAGTCAACTGTTGGACATAGATTAAAAACAAAATCGCAATAAAATTCACATAAACATCACGCTTGTATTTCCCGAAGGGTTAGGCACAAGCAGCAAAATTAAATTTACATAAAATGTGTGTAAAACGGAACTTCTTCGACAAATTAAATAGCATCTTTTAAAGTTATTTCTGGTTATTTTAATGCTTATCCCTGTACGGCTTTTCCATATACGTTAAAGAGCATGAAAATAAATACCAACAACACGCGACATAGAAGTGTGTCGTAAGACATGACAATATGTAGTTAAAATAAACGGAAAATAAATTATAAAGTTCCGATTGTAGTAACTGAAGGAGTTACGTTAAGTAATCCATAAATATCTAATCGATCACCTTATTTTACTGGTAGGTTAAACTTTTGAAGGGTTAAATGATTCAGTAAAAATTCAAAAATGTTAATATTTTTCATTTTTAACAGCAATTAGACTTACAATCAATCTTTAAAGTGAGCGCCTCACAAATCCGCCATGAAAGGTCATTCTTTCATACTAAGTAAATCGAAGCAGATTGAATTTATTTCCATTAGAGGCGATTACTGCTATGTTAAATTGTAAAATTATTGCACAATTACTCAGTACTATCAAATCGAATCTTCATACCATCGTCACCCCTGACTTTTCCTATATGGGTCTAAGAATTACGAATATTATAATGTTTATTGAATGACTCAAAGTAGCCGTAGAATGATTGAAATTGAATGGTAAGATTACAACTAAGTATTTTAAACTGTAGGTAAGTAGCTAGCTTACTTCGAGTACTGTACCATATCTAAGGCCCCGGACGCACTGGTATAGCAAACGCACCTTCTTTCCGGCTGGTAAAAGTCATGACAGTAGCTGAAATGTAAATATGAAGTAACTCCTACTTGACCAATGTGGTTGTGTTCTAAGCTACGGCTTTGAGCGTTAACCTTTTGAACGCCAGAGCATGAAGGCACGCGCGTGCCCTCCACGCCAAGCTACAAATTTATTTCTTCTTGTGATCATGAATTTCCCAATATCCATGATGTCTTTTAATTTGTTTCATGTCATTAAATACGTACGAGAGCATACATTTTTAAAATATCCTTATAAACACTTACAAAAGTACCTAATGATTTAATTGTTAATTTCGTGTTATAGTGTTGTTGCCATTATCACATATTTGTGTCGTTGGCGTACAGGGCATGCGCTTGCTTGTCACGTATATGTGACAATGGCGTTCAAAAGTATAATATAGGCTCAATTTACGGAGAATGACATGCAAGAAATGAGCTAAGTTTTTTCATGGATACTAAATTAGACTCAGTGGAAGTTTTTGCCTGTTTTTTTTGTTCCCCCGATCTTACTCACTATATTTATGCAAACCAGACGACTCCTAGACGTAGGTTATATAACTCGACCTAGTTTGAAAAAAATTACATAAATCATGCCTGCCCTATTTTTTACAACAGAAAATAATAGAGACAGTTTAATTACATGTCCTCAAAGACATTGAAACAGTTCCGTAATAGCACCATGGATGTTAATATCAGACTTAATCTAGATCGTAATTACATATTTGGTATTCACAATCAGTTAAATGGAATTGTGATAATGGCTCAATAGTAAGATTTGAAATGCCCCAAGCATTAGCTGCGGTGGTCCAACTGTAAGATTGAGATCGTAAAAGTCTAATTACAACTTTATAGACTCCAAATAGAGATTTCGTACTTCGATAGCGGACAGTTTCTATCGAGTGGTTTGGTATGCGATGCTTTTTTGTTTGTTTTTATCGATAAGTGTGTCGATTTCGTAATATAATGCGTGGGTAAGTGAGCCGAAATTAATGACCTGTGAAATTAATGTAAAGATTGGATGTTGACGTGTTCGCCAGGCTTTGAGATTAAGGCCGCTACTTCTGTGGCGGCTGATTGTAAAATATTACATGCGTTTCAATCTGTTTATTGCATGAATACATTTGATTAACCAAAAAGCATTTATTTTTATGGTAATCTAACGGAGATGACCTTAGTTTTCAAGCAAGATTAACACAAAATATTTCGAAAACCAATTTTGAATAAATTAAAATGCATCACACAAAACGATAATAACACGACCATTTAGCTTTGACAAAATCGAAACTAAATAAAAATCCTGCCGAGCTTGAAACATCAAAGGTGCCCATCGCATAATTTCCATCGCGACACGTAATACCGACCATGCGCGGACGCAATCAAATTTTTTTTCGTGCAAAAACTGATCTTCGTAAAATACTACAGTAACAATGTCTTAAGATTTGCTACATACAAATTTCGTTAATTCTTGGTTACGTTCTGCTCCATACATATTTTTGTGAGTCATTAATTAATATGACAGGTATCAAACTTAAATTAGCAGTTTTAATGAATGAGTATACTCGGCGCTAACAAACAAGAACATTTCTAAATATTTTCTTTAAAAACACTATGTTAAAATAGACAATCAGGCTCTCATCTTTACCGCCGTTATTCGACTAATTAATACAAGAATTTTCACGCCGACTTATTAAAAAAAATTAAAACACGGCATTCTGTTATAAATTCGAAACCGTAGCAAATGGTTAGTTATTCAATAGCTTAATTGTTCATGGGCCACAAGGCCAATAAACCTGGCGATTGTTATAGAAAACTGATTAATTTGAATATACATAAATGTACAGTCAGTAACAAAATTAAGTGACTTTTGTACAATAAACTTATTTTAAGGACGGAACTTTGACTTAATTTTTTCTTTTTTATTTAAAAACACAATTAAGTTTATAATTAAGTAGGTGTAAGAGCATTTAAATTAACGTTCCTACATATTTCAAAATTCGGAAATACCTCTTAAATATAATTTATTGTAGCAGTCGAGTTTGTCAGGCTCAAATCTTAATAATTACTTTATGAATAGCCCCTTCCGTTCTGTTCATCCGGGAGCGTGTGTGATGAATGCCTTATATTCGCTCTTAAGAAATGATGTATGCCTGAGTATGCCACGCTTTATATTGTGTGAGGAAGAATTATTGATGTACCATTTATGGACTTAACTGTTACCGGTGGCATATTTTTGGGAATAACTTTTTCTGCATTTAGTTTTATGTCCAAGAGATCGAGATCGAGAGCGACAAAGATCGAATTAAGTTCTATTTTTAACTTCAAATTCTTTAACTTATTTTAGTTTTTCGCACACAGAGAATTAAAATAATAAATTCGCAATAAAATCTTCAAAATAAAGTGCAAACAGATTGTAAAATAAAATTTATAGAGATCAAAACAGTATTCAAATGTTTTTATAATAATATTGCCACAAAAAAAATGTAACATACCTTTCTCGACTTCCCGGTAGCAATTTCCCCAGATTGCAACATTTAAGTCCACACCCGCTATACATGGCCTTAAAACCAATTTACATTTACTGCTACCAAACTTCCAATCAATCTAAAATGAACTCTATTTCCTCCACTGATGTAGAACATGAACAGAATTTGTGAAAAGTTGTGTGAAATTGTAAATTGGTGGTGGTCAGGCCTTGTCGTGTAATCTACTGCTCTGATTATATCAATTACTTCTTTATTGAAGGTGATTTGGCAGCGATTGTACCAGAGATTGCGATTGCATTGTATCGAAGATCTTAATTCTATTATTTTGTAGATACAGAACAAATAGAAAGAATACTCCAACTTCTAAAGCACCGATTGGCTGCAAGGTTGCATCATCCGAAAATGAGGTTTTGTTCAAAGAGATTGTAATAAATAGTAAAAGATTATTCTTTTAATTATGTTTTCGGGCTTGCTTAACCTTTCGGGTTTGAAATAGATTGAAGCTTAATCTTTCTTAGGTTATTATTAAAAAGGTTTTATGTTATTGTTGAGTCTTTTAGTATTTTGAGCTGCAGTGGCCCTGCTACATTGACGTATTTCTGAGTGAAGACCGCGAACCGGATAAAATCTTCAGTATAGCGAAGGTATTCGCAGTATAGAAGTTGCCGAGAATCAAGCTAATAGCGTGCAATCGGAGAGGTCTGTATCCAGCAGTGGACTGTTATAAGCTGATTATGATTCCTCCATTGATTCTATAGGCTAAAATAATATGAATACCATCAATTTTAACTAGCGATAATTATGGAATATGTCCTTTAGTAGTCATCGTAAAATAACTGTATCCGATTTATGCAGTATAAATATTCGATAGTATCAAAGGTACAGTCACGAGCATAAATATAATAAGACCATGCAAAAGAAGTTCCTATATCTTAAAGAGATAAAAATACAGTAATTCACAAAGTCCAAAAAGTTTTATCTTAGGTAATATGAGGAATAATGAATTTTGTTATCATTCATCCAGAACAATGAACTCAAAATTCAAACATGTGCATTGCAATACATAGAAAAGACAACATATTTTTACAATAATGTTCAAAAAAGTATCGGATGAACGGGTATGTTTATGGTATCTATTGGTAATAATACCAACATTATAATACTAGCTGGCTTCCATGTGTTGTCGATTATTTTTTATTCCTTGTCTATGTTTCTTTGACTTGGTGAGGTGATGACAGCTACATTACATTTTACAAAGGATTTCAAGGTTTAATTCACACACAAAATGTGATCGATATCGTGGCTAAGTAATAACAGCCTCACGGATCGATCAATCAGGGTAAGCTACGCTTGCCGGGTTTGATCTGTGGATGGGTGACCATCTTCAGATATCGAGACTCCTCCGTGCCTCAGAATGCACGTTAAGCCGTTAGTTCCCGCTGTCATTTGTGCATCTTTGACAGTCGTTACGAGTCGTTAGAAGCCTGAAAATCTTACAGCCAGTCTTACCAAGGGGTATCGTATTGCCCCGTTACTGGGTTGTGGAGGTCAGATAGGCATTCGCTCCTTGTAAAATACTGGTATTCAGCTGCATCCGGTTAGACTGAAAGCCGACCCCAACATAGGTAGGAAAAACGCTAGGCAGATGATGAAAAGACAATATTATAGAAGCACAGAGAAAATTTCTCCTTAAACTAGTCTCTAAAAATATCGACTCACATTGTTTCTTTAAAACGCAAAAACTAAACATGCAACTCTAAACTGGGCTATCTGACAGAAGCAAGTTCTATATCAAAATTCGAATCGTCGGGCGCCATCTTTAACGTATAAATCAGTCATCAGATGCGTATGCGATTGGTATATGAGTATAATCGGCCATCTTCGGTGTGGGCAGAACAATACATTGACAATGGTGTCAGTTTCTCGGTTTCGCTGTTTAGCTTGTTTTCTTTTGTTTTAGGGAGCTAAGAATGTTTTACGAGCTGGATGCAAGAATTTTTGATGTCATGTGTGATTTTAGAAAGCGTGTGCGTAAGCAATGAATAGAATTTCTTGGTTATCCTGAAGTCATCTTATACCCGTGACAACCTTTGGTCTCGCCAAGTAAGTACAGCAAAAAATAAAATACGACGAGTTTTTTTAGAACTTATATAGGATATATATTCTATAAATAAAAATAAGACAAAAAGTCCTAGAATATGCGGTCTAAAAAAGTATAGTTTCGAAGATATCATGAATTTGAATGTGTGTACGTCTCGAAGTTTAATTGATAAATTTTCATTTAAATTTAAAACTCTGAAAAAGCGACGTAGACATAATTATTTCACGTTATTACATTCATTTTAATTTTTTTTTCCACTTGGTGTTTTACATTTTATTTTACAGACTGTCGAATTATTATGGAAGAAAAATGAAAAACTGAAAAAAAGATAACTAAAAAATAATTCATACGCCAGTTGTATGTCTCGTTCATACCTTAGAGTTGTGGGATATAAAAACAGCTTGTATAGATGTAATGTTGGAACAAATATAAAAATCTTGATTGAGACTTTTGACCTTGACCTAAGCGAACCTGTAGGTTAAATTTCCAGCTTAGTAGTTCATATAACACGAGCTCAAGTGGCTTCTGTTCAAGTTCAACTCATGAACAAAGCATCTCAAATGGATGAGTGCTCTACATCACTTTTTCAATCAAGACTTATACGATATATGTAGCTTCGGTAGATGTATAACTGGGGTATTCTAGATCAGATAAAGTTGTATAAGAATGGGAAAGGTGTGACAAGAAAAGTCGTTCATTTGACATAATTCAAGAAGCGCAAAGTTTGCGTATGATGATTTAAACGTTTAGGTAAAAGCAGAGTGCGGCGCACTCAAAGCCAAAGTCAAAGTCAAATCATTTATTTCAAATAGGCACAAGTAAGGCACTTTTGAACGTCAAAATGAACAAGAAATAGAATTGATTCTAGTCGGCCCTTCCAAAAGGTAGTTTCGTGTGGAGAAGAATGGGCAAGAAACTCCACCGTTACTCTTTTAAAATGTTTTACAATGTTTTGTATACATGAATTGAATTATAACAGCTCCTTCATTCTCTACACTTCACACTGTCTAGCTCCTGCATTTTTAGTATTAGGATAATGTAATTTTTGTAGCAAAAATATTAAAATAAATAATATTTGGCTCCCAGGAGGATTCTTGATCGGACGCTTTATGGTCTCCCCACATTTATCGACGTAGAGTCGGCTTAAGCCGAGTGCGTATCACCACACTACTCGACTTATCGCCGATCAGCTGTTGCGACGGATGTTGACAACGGCTCGTTTCGCCGTCGGCCGTCGTCGCGACGCGTCGTCCGAGCCGAGCCGATGCGAATGGTATTAGTAACACCCTTATTAAGTAGACATAAAAACTTTTTTGACCGGTGTTAGCCGATTCCGCGTCGATAGATAAATGTGGGAAGACCCTTACTCCACTTTTGCTCCCAGCAGTTCCGAGCAACTGAAAAACTCCTAACAAACTTTCTAAACCGGACTTGGGTTATCCTCCTCCGCATCAAACTTGGATCGAATCAGCTCAACAGCCTTGACTACATCTCTTGCACAAGTTCAAGCAAGCGAACCATTATTCATGATAATATTTTTATTAATTAACGGCTTACGTCATGTTAGGTTAGCTAAACCGTTAATTTAAAGTTATTTAAACCCGTTTTGGTTCCCACACGGGTCGAGAAAAGTTAATAATGTGGTCAACAAGAAAAATCTATTAATAGTCTTATGTTTTGGTGATAGGTCGGGTTAGGTTAGCACATTAAGCGGTGATTCAGGGCGGTGATTCGTATAATGTGTTTGATTTAAATGCGGTAATTTCTTGGAGTAACGCTGCACAAAATATGAACAGAATTATTAGTCGTTTCAACGTTGCAAAGTACTCAACACACATCAATGTAAACCTAAGAAGCTTTGCATTTTCGTTCTCTGATGTAACTAATTGCCCGTTCTTCTCCATTGGTAGGTTACCTATGGAGAAGAACGGGCAATTAGCTTCATCTTTCTTACCTATCCCTTGACATTTCAAAAGTGACTGTGGTTGGTTTATTTTATGATAAATCTTTTGAGTTTGAGTTCATTCTTGTATTGCTTCATGTAGCTATATCATAGTGTCAGTATTCACGGGCAATTTTTTTTTAATAAGTCTTCTATAGTCTTACGTTGCAAAATTCACGCGGAATCTCATTCGAGGGTCTGGAAACGATGGTTAGAATTTCAAGGGTTCATATTTACAGAATAGGACTTCTATGCTTCGTTATTATGTGACAATATCAGGTAACTAGCAGATATTAAATGGTAGGTAATAACATATCGTTACCATGTTTCTCTTATGAGGAGAAGGTGTGTGGATATCGTTTAAAACCGTGTATAATAACAAGTTGCATTTAGAATTACAGCAAATCATAGTTGTTTATGGTATCGTTTACCTTAAGGTTGTAACTTGTTTCATTGGCGTGGGTTTTAGAGTGTGCAGAAAGTCTATATTGGTTTTGCTATTTTAGTTAGACATCTTTAGAATCATAGTCTACTGATAGTTATTTCGCGTATCACTTATCAATTTTTAATAAATGGCCGTTGCCTAATTGGTTCTATGGCTAAAGTTTACCGTTCTTTGGGGTAGTGTAAAATCCAGAAATAATATTACTTGATTCCAATACAGCAGAGGAAGAGAAGTTCTCAACGGAGAATAAATAAAAATAAATAATTAATTTCGACACAAACAATTTCTCACGATTTTTTAGAAGAAATATTCATTAACCACCAAGTTTATTTTAAGGTTACACACCAAAATCATCGTAAACTTTATTTCTTATTCTACAGTTTAGCTCGGTATGCTAATCCCTAATTTAAGCAAACTACACACTGTCGCCTCTTCTCTCTAAAATCCCTTTCGCACCAAAGACATGCGACTCGAAAAAAGGTCCGAAAATTTCCATACAAGACTTGTACAAGCTGACAGCGGTATCATTACGCTACTAACAAACAGGGGTTGTCCGAAAACGCGATTCTCGTTATAAATGTTGAAACTTGTCGCGTTAGTGACAGACGGTACGAAGATACAAACTGGATGGTTCGTACGGAGGTTCGTTCCACTTGCGGCTTTTTATAAAGAAAAAAATGGCCATGTATTTAAAATTCGAATGTTCTGGGGCTCGAAATTGCGTGAAACGGAGAACATTACCTATACCTTTTTCGGTAGGTACGTATTTTTCTGTTCATCCTTCTAGTCTGTTTATATGTTCATAAATGGTTAAATAAATACATATTATGTTGTTCAGAAACCGACAGAAGGGAATTTAAGTGTACTTATTCCTATAAAAATACTGAAGGAATTAACTTAACTAAATCTACCAAGACACCAGTTACATGTTAGGCCGGATAAGCCTTTAGGTATGTTTTTAAATTAAAAATTAAACATTAATTTACGTTCTTTGCAACCGTATATATTGTGTCGAAGTAATAAATGAGGCAATTTATTACCACATCAACACCCGGAATAATCAATATATGATTAAATACATCATCACACTAACAATGCAATTAACAAAAAATAAAATAAAAACGTTGACAGTGAAATATTGCCCACTATTCTATGACCACTTAGTCATATCTATTTAAAACCTTACGGGGGTAAAAAAACTACTTGGAATACTAATAATATATAATGCCTGCTTCTGGCTATTAATGTCTTTATATATTATTCAAATAGCTCTTTGTTATATGGAAACGTCAAGAATAAGGATATAGCTCTGTATGATATAAAAAAAAAACGAATTATTTAAACCAATTCGAAAAAAAATAAAAGAAATCAGTGAAAAAAAACGTGTCAGAAAATATTAAAGTACCATACCCAGGACGAAAGCGGCAAAAACGCGCGGCTAAACGACGCAAGCGACATGCGCCCGCGTCGGTGAAGACAGAAAGATTGATCGCGCTCTTTTAATATAGCAATTTACACCTGTTATGCTCTTACAGCTTCCTTATACAACATCTTCATCATCCAAACGATTATCGTTGGTGTGAGAAAAAATCCAATTTGTGATTTGAATTTTAAATTCAAGTAAATTATTTGCTTGGTTACATTATACTTCCATGTATGTACAAGATCGTTGTAAATCTTTCAGATAAACCATATTTGCTTGAAATACCAACAGTTTCTTTGATGTTGTTTGATTTATCTTTAGTTTGAACCTGTATTCATATTCTAATTTATTTCAAAATTGCTTGTAGATTTTATGTGGCTATACGTAAAGGTGATAATGGTCGGCCATTATTCTGTGTCTTTATAATTGTGTGTTAAGGGGAAAGCCCCCGGTTAGCCAGTGGACATTTCATTTTAATTTTTTGCAATTTGCAGGTCAGTGTCAAGTTAAAATAATGATTAATTAATACAACTCTCTAAGATAGAATTGGTCTCAAAAGTCAGTCCATATGGTAATATGACCATAGAGGATTGTATTAATGATTTAAATTATTACAATTTTGTAGATACGCTTGCTACAGCCGCAAATCATACATCATGATAGTGACTTGCAATTTGCAGAAATGTAAGAATACTAGAATTTAGCTGGCTAGCCTGTAGCTGTCACTATAACTTACTATCTTTCAACTTGCACCTAGGTGAACGTATTTTCTAAAAAATGTTTACCTAGTGTTACAAGTATTATTCCATAGTATTGTCATTCTGCTTCTCATGCAAAGTTAATTTATCACAGAAAGCTTCTTATGAAAATCTGGCCAGCGGCTTCGCGAGGATGTTGGATATTATCTCTCGAGAACGTACCTACTACCAGGATAAAAGCTCTCTGTGTACTAAATTTCATTCAGATCCGTTTAGCCGTTCTGGAATAATTAACAACAACTAAACAGCAGCCAACCAAATTTTCGCATTTACCTATAACAGTAAGTAAGATAAGCTACAATTTCAAAGTCAAGTAACGAACAAATCTAACTAGCTAACAGCATTCCACAAATTTTTACCCAAAATCGAAATATAATCGAATAATCGTTGCATTTCAATTTGATTGGTTAATGGGCAACCGCCTTCGACCATTGGACATCTTTATTTCGGTTCAGTACCGAGTTCAATCGATATTGTAATCGATTCTGACGTTTAAATGGTTGGCGTTACTTTAAGTGACGAAATTGAGTTTAATAGTAATGAGTTGATGGGTAAAGAAGATTTACTAGAGAGTGAACAGATTTGGATTGAGATTGGAATTGCTTGTTAAGAGATCTGATAAGGGAATTGGGTGCTGTGGTGGTGTTAGGCAATAAATGGACGATAGTCGTTAAAACATTTACCTCTTAGGAATTTCTTTAGTAGGTATTACAGATCTTGATCAAAATCAAAAGTTATTTATTCAAACTTGCTAATAGTTAACACATTTTGAACGCCAAAATTACAGAAGACCGTCCCCCTAAACGCCTTTCACCACTGCCTAGTGCTTTAGGCGCGAAGAAGAAATGGCGCTACAAACTCCCCAGCAGCACAGCTGTCTGATCAGGTGGAAGAACTTGATTCTATACAGTGAATGGTATGAAAAGTAATTTACATTATGAAACATAATATGTCAGGTAGCAGATACCAATATACGAATAAAAATCTTGAAACTGTACCTATGAAGTTGACACCTTTTAGATACTAGAAGGTCTCAGGGTAGACACTAAAGCTTTTTGTGCTAAATAATAGTCACAACGATGCCAATGTTTCACTTGCAGAGCCAGAAAAACTACTCTGGGCTGATTTGCCAGAAGCCGCTTACAATTCCAAAGCAGCTAGTTATCGTTATTCTAAAAGCCTCATAACTATCTTACATTACAGTATAGCCATAACCCAAATAGTTAAGCGACGCGTGCTTCCCCACAAAATCAAATGGTTTAATATCATTGGTTACCGTTATTTTTTACACTGATATCACGTTTCACGAAAACGTAATCGTTTTCGATCTCATTAGGTGCTTATGAAGGCCATGTAACTATTTATTTTAATTAGTTATTAGCCGCCATGACATTGAGAATGTCATGTATCGTATTGCAACGAATTTTTTCATAGAGTAGCGTAGGTGGGACGGATGATTTGGTGTCAAGTAGTTATTGATTTGATGGTGTAGAAATCGAAGTATATTGAAAAGTTGTCTTAAGTATTGTTCATACTACGAATAAAATAATTAACAAATACTCCAACCTTACTGGGCCTTATAAGTTCGAGCCGTTTGGGGTTGAAACACTAGTGCCATGGGATTCGAATGCCCACTTTATATTTCGAGACATCGCCAAGCGGTTGATCAACTCTTCACGTGACCAGAGCGCTGGCCTATTTTTTGGTCAAAGAATCAGCATTGCCGTACAACGCTGCAATGCTGCCAGCCTTTTGGGAACTTTGCCTGTTGACAGCGATGTGGTCGTATTTTTTTATGCTCTTTGATTTATTATTTTTGTACATATTATTATGCTTTTAGCTTTTAAATGTAAATATGATTATATTAAGGTTGTAGTTAAACTACGAATTACTTTATAAAAGTTCTTAAATACAGTGACTGATAGTGTTATCAGTGTAATTAACACTTGCTTAAAAATCAGTGAAGGAAAACATCGTTAGGAAACATGCCTGAGAGATATTTCTCAACAGCATGTGAAGCTAAGTCAGAGGCCCATGGGCAGCATAAAAACTCTGAAACCAGGTTAGTTACTAACCACACGAAGTAAAGAAGAATAGATATATAAAAAAGTAAAACTATTTTATCCTAAAATCTTTAAACTAATAGAAGCTACCGATGCTGTATACGTTGAAACAACAGGGAAACATGAAACTGTGATAACAAAGTTCAGTAAACTGAGCGCCACACAGAATTTCACAACCGACACGGCTCAGGAGACGGCAAATATTAATATGCACCATTGTAGCCCCAACTTAAGACATATTAAACTGGAGGAACTGAATAGGGAAGCCAGATTGCTGGGCTGGGCTAGTATTGTACCAGGCAAGCCAACAATATACCACGCGTGAGATTATTACAATGACTTTCTAAAGCAAACACGATTTGGACTCGTATAATAGATGTGGGCAACTTGAACAAATTTTAAACGGAATTGTGTCTACAGGTTTGAGTAATTGGTGCTGTGTTTACAGCTAATTGTGGGCCACCCTTGTTTCTGTTGTATAAGGTGCGTTGGGTAATAAGCCAATTAATGAACAACAGTTACTTGCGTTTTGTTGACAAGGTTAGTAGAAGGAGAACTCTAAGAACTTCGTGGGAGCATTGTACTCATCGTTACGAACAACTTATACTATGGGATTAGCCCTGAAATCGTAAAAAAATATGAGCTGTGTCATACATTTTATTGAGTTACGTGTGCATAAATGTATTGAACAGTGACGATAGCAATCTAAATGGACTCGGCCCAGAATTCGGCTACTTGTTTGTCGCCATCACTTGCGTCCATCATTTCTTGTAATGTGCGGATGACAGGACTCGCAGCTATACAAAACATACATAAATATTAGAAATTAATTTGTAATGATCAAAGCCTATCACATGACGATGGAGTTACAAAGCGTAAACCTTCTGCTGTTAACATCACTTGCTGTATTACTCGAATAATAATTTATAGTACAGACGCCAGCACATCAAGTTACTCCAATCTGTCAAATTTCTTTGATGGATTTTCAACTTTATTACAAAAGTTTATGGTTCATTTTCAATTGCGATAATTTGACAGTTTGGGGTAGCTTGATGTGCAAGCGTCTGTACATCACGCCTTGTTTCCCCAAAGGGTTTGTAGAAGGGCACCCATAATTGGGAAACACACATTTCGCCAGTTATGTTTAAATCTGAAGTTATAGGGGGTGAGCCTATTGCCATCAACCGAGATATCATATAATATATGATATCATATAATATATATAATACTCCTGGCAGCTGAACAGAGGAGCTCGTGGCTAAGAACTAACAGCCGCACAGGTCGATCCGTCAGGTTAAGCTACGCTTGCCGGGGTTGCTTCGTGGATGGGTGACCATCTTTACATATCGAGACTCGTCCGTGCCTCGGAAAGCACGTTAAGCCGTTGGTCCCGGCTGTCATTTGTGCATCTTTGACAGTCGTTACGGGTGGTCAGAAGCCCGAAAATCTGACAGCCGCAGTTACTGGGTTGTGGAGGTCAGATAGGCACTCGCTCCATGTAAAATACTGGTATTCAGCTGCATCCGGTTAGACTGGAAGCCGACCCCAACATAGTTGGGAAAAGGCTAGGCAGATGATTCCTGACAGCTGATTTACATTAGGAAACTTGTCTAATCTTAGCAATTTCTACAACTGTGACTACGTCATTGGCTCTAAACATTGTAGATGGTGCTATTATCTATGTAGGACTATTTTTGTCAGCTTCCTACAGATTTTAGTCACGATGTAATTATTTGTCTAAGTGCACTATCGAATGTTTAATAGCTATGCCACATTTATCTTGTCCTCTAAATGTACCGGAATTAGAACAGTGTTCTGCGTTAATTTTAAACAAAATTGGTGTCGGTCACTTGTATGCAATTTGTAACAAGATGTTGGGATTCATTGATTTTGCTGAAAAAGTTAATTTTGTCTCTTGAAGCTGTTCAAAATTAAGATATTTGTTTAATAATTGATTCGATTTCAGAAATCTAAGAAGTATTAGAAGCAATTCGACTTATTTCATGTGTTCTTGAATCAAGAGTTAAATTAACAGATGACCAATGGAACCTAAAGCTATTTCCAATAAGAGTTTGGCATTCATTGATTTTGCCAATAAAGTAAATTTTGTCTATTGAAGCTGTTCAAAATTATGATGTTTGTTTAATAATTGATTCGATTACTGAAATCTATCGACTTATTTCATGTATTCTTGAAGCAAGAGTTGAATTAACAGATGACCAATGTAGTCTAGTATGAACTGAAAGAAACACAGTTCCGAAAGACTTCAGATACGCGTCGAAAGACGCAGCTGGCAGTGATTTCGTACCAACTATATAATTGATATTTTGCTAGCCCGTTTCTAAATGGTATTCACAGAAAGTCGACTAAGACACCGTTCAAAATGCATGTCTAAATGCGTAACATTACTGCCTACTGTGTTGTTACTGTCAGTCATAATTTAGATTACATATCGAATTCCGAACACACATTAAGATTATGAAATGTCGTAAGTTAATTTTTTTCAAACGCCTCTCGCAAAATGGCTTCATGATAAAATGATTTTTTTATTGTTTTATAAATGATTTATTTGGCATGCTTCTTGAATTCCATTCCTTTAGATGTAAAGTTAAAATCAACCAAATCATCTTCAGTTTGGATTGAAAATCAGACAGTTAATACAGACAGTCGTAACAAGATTTACTGCCTTAGAAATTTACATTACTAATTATATAGACCTAATTCTACTAACTTTAGATGACCTAATTGCTAATTGTCAAAATAAGCGTTCATTAATCCATTCAAGGACACTGAACGACTCAATAGAAGTTGTATTGTTATAGTATATGTTTCCAAGATTCACTTCCAAGGCTTATATCTAAGCAGAAAACGAGGAAAATTTTCGAGCGCAGACTAATCGATCTGATTAAGTGATCGTGGTGCGTTTTGACCGCCGAAATTCGGATCACAAAAATTGAAAATTTCGATTTTAGATTTTTTACCGTTTGGCTGTTTGTTGGATGTATATATGTGCCGGAATGGCGTTAAAACAACTGAACGAATTCGGATGAAATTTGGTACACAGGTACAGTATCTGGCGATAAATATTCCATATCGACCTTTGGAGAGAGACAATCGGCTAATTTCGGCTTCGTAGAGCGTTACCTCTGTCGCACGAAATACAAACAGTCCGGTATCTATTAGGAGCTGTTAAAACAATTATGATTTGCTTATTTTGAAAATTATTTTTATTCTTTGTATAAAATACACTAATTTCCAAAGGTCGATGTGCAATATTTATCGCCGGGTACTGTAGTTCATAACCTGGTTTAGCATATAGGGTACTTTTAATTCCGGTAGTAGGTCCCGTGAAATATTTTCCGGCATCCGTGCGAAGCCACAGACAAAAGCTACTATATCATAAACTAAACACGTATCAGGAAAGTGAGAGTATTCTAACTTTATCGCAAATAAATTTCCAGATACACAAATAAATTAGTGTCAAATGTGATATGATTTGCTTGTAATTGAATATTACGCGTATTTTTGCGGTAGGTTATCGCTTTATCTATAGTAATATGTTGTGTATGAGTTGAACGAATGTGTTGAAATGGCGTAACTATATTGTTGCCAACGACTGCACGCGTGTTGATCATTTCTGAATTATCTCCATCATTGAGGTCTATTTTAGTATTCATATTGATTATGTGTTTTAAGAGTTTTGTTATAGTGACATTTTAAAAGATCTCGTGGCTAAGTAATAACAGACGAACGGGTCGACTCATTAGGTTAAGTTACGCTTGTCGAGGTTGTTCCGTGGATGGGTGACCATCTTTACATACCGAGACTACTCTGTGTCTCGAAAATTATGCCGTTGATCCTGGCTGTCATTTGTGCATCTTTGACAGTCGTTACAGGTCGTGAGAAGCCCGAAAATCTGACAGCCAGTCTTACCAAGGGGTATCGCATTACCCAGTGACCAACCGAACCTAATGATACCGTTATATTATTCTATATCGCGCGAATATTACTGTTTATATTACAATTGTAAAAAAATAAAAACGGTAGATTATAAGCGCCAATGTGGTTTAGAAAAAAATTGTTAGTCCAAATTAGTGTTTTACTTTAAAAATAGTGTACAATAAAAGATTTTCTTAAAACGGTCCTGGGAACTTTAATACTCCTAGTTATCTACTACTTAATGAATAATATATTCTCGATCACGACATAACATATGCTAGACTTGAAATTCCAAACGTTTAACACGAACCTAAGTACAATCTCTTGCTTATTAACACAGGTGCAACTGCGGCCAGTCTTATTACGTAGTTTACCAGTTACCATGTAGGTATACTTACTAGTTGGGCCACACAGATGCAGGCTCTGTAAAGTTTGGGGCCCACGGCCACTTCTACTTTTTTTTGTATTCTGTTATTTGTGATTTCTTTTTTTTTTCTTTCCTGTTAATCTTATTTTTGTGTGTATTTTTTTTGTTGAACCATCGTCATTCTCCTGCTCTTATACCAATTTATTTAGGGTTGTCGCAACATGTTTTTTCTTCCAAACTTCTCTATTAGTCGCCATCTCGGTAGTCACTCTCTTTCTAGCCATATCATCTTTCACACAATCCATCGATTTGTTGACACCGGTTTTGATTATTTAATAAATTAAAACTAGCACTATTATCGCATATTTTGACATAAAGGGACTACTTTCCCGAATGGATATCAGAATAGTATGATTTTGGTATAGGACCTTTTGTAGGGTTCCACACTGAAAAGGCTCTATTACTAAGGCTCTATTACTGTAATACCGTACTGGTAGACACTCGAAAACGTCACCACTTTATCAATTAATAATAAAAAAGGAAAAACATTATAAAGGTAAAAATTAAAGAGCCACACATGACATGCAAGAATAATGTTTTTTTTACTAGAGTATTTAGAAACAGATATGTAGATTATGTAGTTAAATATCGTAAGGTGGTACGGACCCCTTCTTATGCGAGTCCGACTTGCGCTTGGCCGCTTTTTTTAACACTTTCTTGTATGAAATACGATGTTCGGGGGTTCCCGCTCTAATCTTGGCTCTAGATGAAGGGCAATTATTTAATTAAAACTATAGAAAGGGAGCGACTACCGAGATGACGACTAATGGAGAAGTATGGAACAAAGAGACATGTTCCGACGACCCCAAATAAACTGGGATAAGGGCAGGAGAATGATGACTATGAAAGATATATAAAAAATAGAAACCATTAACATAAAATAGTAACATTAACCTTTCCATGCTCTTAAATAATCCTGATAACACTACATTGACTGCGCAATTTCATTATTAGCTACATGTGCATATTTATATTATAAGGAAGTCGATCCTGCTCATAAATAGGCAGAAAGTGAAAGCTGTCGGGTCTAGACTTAATAATCTATGGAACTTACCATAGGTGTATAGTTCCGAAGTGTATAAGTACAGTATTTTATCAAAATCATGTGCTCTGATACGGAATAGACAAGAATGTGGGTTTCTATGAAGCTGATAAGAAAGGATCAAACATTTAAAGTGGGATTCATGCATTTCTGAAATACCTTCTATTTCGAGAGTTACAGTGTGAATGCAAAAGCGAATATCCTGTAATGTTCTTCGCTGTGCTCAGAGGTGGTAAAACATAGTACTAAATTTTAATGATTTGGCGCGTGCCGTTTAGAATCTTAAGACGTCTAGATACCTAGATGACGACACGGACGACACGTCTGAAGTTGATTTATATGTAAACATTCTAGTACAGCTAATTCAAGAAACATTAAATGAAAGTGAGAAGCATTTAAATTCAAATCAGAATTGAAATAAGGTCACTTTTGAAAATGAAGGTCACATATTAAACGTCGTTAATAATTAACTAACATAGTGACCTTCAGGAAACAATGTCGCATCTGCGTCATCATTTAATTTAAATAATCTTTGCAAATTATTGGTACAGGTGCATGGACTCGCTGGTCCCGTTAACAAAAATTATGTAAAGCCAAATTATGCAGTGCAAAACATTGTGGTCAGCCACTACTTTGGGTTTTTGAAACCTTTTGAGAGTATTGTTATTTTGTTTGCTCTGATTGTTAATATTTGAAAATACAGGCTGATGTGGCTACGTACATTCTTCCCCATTAAAGAGAGCGAACGAATATACCTACATTATACTAATAATAAAAACAGGTGATCTCTCTGGTAAGGCTTATTATCAGTCTTACCAAGGGGTATCGCCGTATCGTATTGCCCAGTTACTGGGTTGTGGAGGTCAGATAGGCAGTCACTCCATGTAAAATACTGGTATTTAGCTGAATCCCTGACCCCAACATAGTTGGGAAAAGGCTAGGCAGGTGATGAATCTCTCATTTTTTGTTGGTTGGACCAGGGGCCTGATTCGGAAGGTAGTACTCCCCGCTACAGCTCGCAGTGCAGTGATAACCTAGTAGAGTGACCGTCGGACTGCCAAGTTATAGGTTTCGATTTCAAACCCAAGTCACGCACCTCTGATTCATGATGAAGGAAAACATCGTGAAGAAACCGGAATGCTTGAGAGATATTTCTCAACAGCATGTGAAGCTAGGTCAGAGGCCCATGGGCAGTATAAAAACTCTGACACCAGGTTTGTCACTAACCACACGAAAAAGAAAGAAGAACATAGTACAATCAGTGATGTCGTTTCAGAAGAGAAGTGGCATTGTTACATGCAGGGTTTTGAACGTGATACAAAAAAACCTGCATACACTGATGCAAATGTCTGTCGCAGACTTCGTAGTTGGTAAGGATTCTCGGTCATAATTAAAGAAAGACAAATGAGTTCTAGTTAATAAAACATATGATCTAACCAAGAGACCAATTACAATCATTGCTAAGGTTATTACCGCATCATATGTAAAAGTCACTGGCGATTTCTTAACTAGCTATGCTAATTAAAATGGATGCTTTAATAAATTATGTCGTTACGACAAATCATAGACACTGAGCTGATACCAGGATCTTGCTTTTAAGGTTGTTCAAGTTTAGCGGAATTATCCGAAAGGGTTACCGCTACTCCGGAACATAAAGGGCTAAGGAAGGAACATGATGGGTTTTAGTCAGTAAGAGTTTGACACTCCCGTCCGCTCCACCCAGAGCAGGATGGGCAATTTGATGATTCCCACCCTCAAAAAAAAAAAGTTGTCCATATATCCTCGTGAAAGATTCTGACAGAATTTGGTCATTTCTAGCGCTCAAGACATTGGGTGGTTCTCTGGCACCAAATGTGAGCGCGAGAAAATGTCCAAAGTTTTTATAACAGATAGTTCAGGGCTTCCTTACTCACACCATTCGTTCCACCTGCTGAAGATATCCCACCTGAACACGAGTTGCCTTGGCCAATCTCGAAGTCTTTATACAAAACTCCGGACCCAGGCAATGAAAACCTGCTCAGGTTGGGGAGGTATTCATACACTACTCCGCCTTGGAGTGTCAAATGTAGTACTGACACACACGATGGGACACTTAATACCATGTCCTGCGTGTTCTGTCGTCTGCACGACACAGGAACTGATGGACGCTAATGATGACGCCAAACACGTAGCCGAATTCTGGGCTGAGTCCATTAAGATTGCCATCAACACGCTAAGAAGACGATACGAGATACATTTTTAGCCACAGCAACCCTCATTTCATCATTCTCCTGCCCTTATCCCAATTTATTTGGGGTCGGCGCAACATGTCTCTTTCTTCCATACTTCTCTATTAGTCGTCATCTCGGTAGTTACTCCCTTCCTAGCCATATCATCTTTCACACAATCCATCCATCGTTTCTTTGGTCTCCCTCTACTTGTATAGCCATCCACATTCATGCTCACAACTTTCCTGACAACATTTTCCTCATTCCTCCGCATAACATGCCCATACCATGACAACCGATTTCCACACAACTTTTCAGTCACCGGTGTCACTTTCAGACTTCCTCTTATATACTCATTCCGTATTCTATCCATTCGGGTAACACCACACATCCCTCTTAGCATTCTCATCTCAGCTGCATGCAATTGTCTTTCATTCATTCCTTTTGTGGCCCAACACTCTGATCCATACAAGACGGCTGGTCTAACCATGCTTTTATAAATCTTCCCCTTGAGTTTAAGGGGAATGCGGGAGTCACAAATTGTTCCCGTGACCTGCCGCCATTTCATCCACCCAGTGTTAATTCTATGCTTAACAGTCCGATCTATTTCGCCATCGCTTTGCACAAGTGAACCGAGATACCGAAAGTCGGAGCAAACTGGGAGAAGCGCGCCATCAAGCGCTATGACCCCAGAACTGGAGAGACCGCCGAAATCGCAGAACATGTACTCCGTTTTGGTTCTACTGATTTTCAGGCCAACAATCTCCAGTTTCCGTTGCCATTTCTCCAGTCTGCTCTGGATCTCAGGTCCATCTTCACCGACAAGAACGTTGTCGTCGGCAAATAGCATGCACCATGGTGCCTCTTCCTGTATGTCCGCCGTTAGAGCATCCATAATCAAAAGGAAGAGGTAAGGGCTTAAAGCCGACCCCTGGTGCAAGCCTACCGCCACATTGAACTTGTCGGTGTTGCCAGCAGCCGACCGAACGTATGTACGAGATTGGCTGTACATAGCACGAATTAACTCTACATACTTCCCGGGCACACCTTTCTCTTTCAAGGCCCACCACACGACATCCCGAGGTACCCTATCATACGCTTTCTCTAGATCAATGAACACCATGTGCAAGTTTTTGTGTGCACGTCTATACTTCTCGCTCAATTGGCGGAGTGCAAAGGTGGCGTCCATTGTTCCTCGCCCTGGCATAAACCCAAACTGGTTTGGGGTAATCTCACTCTCCTCTCGCAGTCTTTTCTCTATTATTTTCTCCCATACCTTCATACTATGGGACATGAGCTTTATCCCTCGATAGTTGTTGCAGTCCTGTACATCACCTTTATTTTTGAAGATGGGCACTAGCGAACTATTGCACCATTCTTTTGGGATCACTCCTTCTTGCAACAACTTATTGAAGAATAAAGTCAGCCACATACATCCATCTTCTTTTAAACACTTCCATACTTCTACTGGTATATCATCTGGGCCCATGGTCTTTCCATTCTTCATACTTTGAACTGCCTTTCTTACTTCATCCATGCTAATTTCCCTTACCAAACCCATATTTGCTTGTACCTCATTGAGCACACCATTCCATTCATTCTCTTCGTTCATTAGCTTTTCAAAATACACCTTCCATCGTTCTTTTATTTCGCCATCTTTGGACAGAATCTGACCGGCGTCGTCTTTCATACACTTAATCTGCACAATATCTCTCGTTCTTCTTTCTCTTGCTTTTTTAATCCGGTATAGCTCCTTCTGGCCTCTTGGGCTGTCCAGTGAGTTATACAACTCCTCCTGCGCCTTAGCCCTGGAAACTGCTACCGCCTTTCTTGCCTTTCTCTTCCATTCTTTATAGATTTGCTTCTTATCTTCTTTCAAATCATTATTCCCGATTTCTACACCCTGCCATTCTTTAAAAGCAGCTTTCTTTTCTTTTAGCATCATTTGCACGTCTTCATTCCACCACCATGTATCTTTTTCTATCACACCTTTCCCTTTCGACTCTCCAAACACATCTTTTGCTACTCTTATTATACAATCCGCTATCTCCTCCCAACATTCGTTCACAGTTTTCCCTTCCATATCCTTCATTTCAATCATTTTATCTACCACTTGACTCTTAAACATACTTGCACATTCCTCTTGTTCTATCATACGCCATCTGGTTTTGGGTGGGGGCCGTTCTTTGTTCCTACTGGACGAGACACTGACTTTTACCTCCATTATTAAAAGTCTGTGTTGTGAGACTAAGTCTTCGCCTGGCAGCACTTTACAGTTTTTGACACATTTAAGGCTGTTCCGTCTAACCAGCAAGTAGTCAATTTGTGTCGCGTGGCGGCCACTTTTATAGGTTATAAGGTGTTCATTTTCCTTTTGAAACCACGTATTTGTTATTGCCAGGTCGAAGGCAGAAGCAGCTTGAAGCAGTGTCTCGCCATCATTGTTACGGTCGCCGTATCCCCACCCGCCATGCACTCTCTCATACTCATCCTTCTGTCTTCCTACATGCCCGTTAAAATCACCCCCCACATACACTTCTTCACTCTCTGGTACATCCATCATCACTCGGTCGAAGTCCTCCCAAAATTTCTCTTTTACACTATCCTCACATCCTGACTGGGGTGCATACACACTAACTATATTTAACACAAAACTCTTCACAATAACATTAACAGCTATCACTCTATCACTCACTCTTTTAACATCTACCACACATTCTTTCAACTCACTATCCAAAACTATACCCACACCATTTCGCTTGCCATCAGATCCACAGTAATAAAACTTATATCCTTCCCCTATCTCTCTAGCCTTTGCACCCTTCCATTTTGTCTCTTGCAGACACACAATATTCAGTCGTCGCCTTTTTAAAACATCTGCTAATTCTCTTCCTCTTCCAGTCATCGTACCTACATTCCAGCTCGCGCACCTTAATCTTACTTCTCTCACACTTTTCCGAGCTTGCGTCTTACGTCGTACCCGCCCGTTCTGGTGCGACAACCCTTGTCCATTTCCCACAGGAGCCGGGTGCTGCCCCTGCGCGTCGCCTGCGGGGTACGCCCTAGCCCTATCGCGCATTCCAATCATACTATCCATGTTGCAATAGGTTTTGGCATAGTTTTACAGTCGGCCGCCTGCCTGACACCAACCCTCCTTGGGAATGCTTTCGTGGGTGGTTTACCCGCCACCGCGCGGGTGACCCAAGGTGCTAAGTTGTATGCACTAGGTCTCAAACTCCCTTAGTCGCCTTTTACGACACCCACGGGAAAAAATGGGATGGTGCTATTCTTTATCCGGCACCACACGGCAAGCAACCCTAACAAAATTAATAATGTTGCGTAACTGATCATCAAGGTACATCAATTAGGAATAAAGATAGCCATCACTCCCTGATTACAAGGAGGATTCGCGATGTTTATCTTAGTTGAAAAATTATAAGCTACATCAGAAATTAACTTGTAAAACATGGATCTATTAGGAAGATATATTATTACTTGAGTTGCTATAATGACTTCCTTATCCATGTTATGGTAAATTTATGGCTTTGTGCGTGCTGCTGTTTGACCTTCAGAATAGTGAAGGAAAATAATGCTATTTCAAAGCTTTGGAATGCCGTTGTTCATCTCTTTAAGAACCAATCAATCTTTCTGTTGTAATTGTTTGCTTGAACCGAAATACTGAACTAGGAACAGTTAGAGAAGAAAGAAATAAAATAAAGAAATAAAAAAAAGAAGTACTAGGTAGTGGTGGTTCGGGTTGGCTTCCTGTCTAACCGGATACAGCTGAATACCAGTATTAAACATGGAGCGACTGCCTATCTGACCTCCACAACCCAATTATTAGGTAATTCGATACCTCTTGGTAAGACTGGTTGTCAGTCTTTCGGGTTTCTGACGACGAAAAGCAACCATAGGTACTTAATAGTCGTGATGTGATTGCCTTACCTTATTATTATGCTCTTATCTCCAATAAATTACTAATATATAATATAGTAGGTTCCAAAATTTATTACATGATTTGTTTTTGTCTTCACGTAACTCAAATTCAAAGCATGTATTTCAAACAAACCAATTACAGGCACTTTTGAGTTGTCAAGGGTTCGGTCAGACAAAAAGATGAAGCTAGTTGCCCATTCCATAGCAGTAGGTACCCATGGAAAGAACGAGCAAGAAACTCCAGGGACACTCTCTTAAATCAAAATATGGTTACAAAATAAACACCCCGACCTTGAGAATCGAATTACTCGAATCTCGTGCAGAGATCGATAAATTATTCATGAGATCAAAGTATCGTTTTACAATGTTGTACGTGCATAATTAGCGATTTAATAATGAGTGGTCTTGATTTCGAAATTATAATTCCATCAGATTATAAACCAATTTAATGCACGAGTAACATTATGTTGGCATATGTTTTATAATTATGTAATTGTTTCATTACTAGCTATGTTCTTATCTCTGCTATGCATTCTTCAAAACTCAAGGATTAAAAATACCCGGACCCGGTCTTGCAGGGGCCAACCCTGAGTGGGGAAGTGGCATTGCCTGCATGTATAGCTCTGTCTCATTCTCATAGTAATCTTATATATATAACTCTTCTGTGCGTGTGTATGTCACTGAACTCCTCCTAAACGGCTGGACCGATTTTAATGAAATTTGTTGTGTGTGTTACAGTGGCTTTGAGGATGGTTTAGATTAAAAAAAAAAAAAAAAAAAAAATTACAAGGCGGAACGAAGTTCGCAGGGACAGCTAGTATTAAAATAAAACTGTTGTAAGGGGTGGTTGTAGGCCCCGTGTAGATAGGTACATAATAAGGCTATCAGTCCCAAAAATTCAACGAATTCACTTTCGCAGTTCAGCTAAAAAAACGTACCAAACAGACAAACATCTTTGCTTGTTTCATTTTTAGATAACTCTTCTGTGCGTGTGTATGTCACTGAACTCCTCCTAAACGGCTGGACCGATTTTAATGAAATTTGTTGTGTGTGTTACAGTGGCTTTGAGGATGGTTTAGATTGAATAAAAAAAAAAAAATTACAAGGCGGAACGAAGTTCGCAGGGACAGCTAGTATTAAAATAAAACTGTTGTAAGGGGTGGTTGTAGGCCCCGTGTAGATAGGTACATAATAAGGCTATCAGTCCCAAAAATTCAACGAATTCACTTTCGCAGTTCAGCTAAAAAAACGTACCAAACAGACAAACATCTTTGCTTGTTTCATTTTCTTTCATCATAAAATTAGTCTTCATTTTCGTCACACAAATAAATAAGCAGGCTTTAAATCTTTCACTTATCCATTCTTGCTTGAACCAAAATTTACCAACCCCTGAAATCCATAAACTCAATTGTTATTTACTATCCAACCTGCTACCTCTGCTTACACCGTTATCAGAACATTTGCACTAACAACTTGTTATATTATGGCAGTTATGTAAAGTACATAAAGTACAGCGGGTCCCGGTAGCAAGCTAACGAACGTCAGGGATCGGGATGTCTCGGAGACACTCGGAAACACTCGGGTGTGGTTCTACTGTGGGTGGTGTAAAGGCAGAGATAGACTAGCGATAAGATCGTCTTTGATTGTTGTTGTCACGCCATTCAGTGTTATGGATTTTGAACGGGAAAGCGTTGGTTGTAGAAGAACTATTTATTGTTAATATAGCTCGTGGCTAAGTAATAACAGCCGCGCCCGCACGGATTGATCCTTTAGGTTAAACACGCTTGCCGGAGTGGGTCTGTGGATGGGTGACCATCTTTATATATCGAGACTCCTCCGTGTCTCGGAAAGAATGTTAAACCGATGGTCTGGGCTGTCATTCGTGGATCTTTCACAGTCGTTAAGGGGCGCCAGAAGCCCGAAAGTCTGACAGCCAGTCTTACCAAGGGATATCGTATTACCCAGTTAATGGGTTGTGGAGAGCAGATAGGCAGTCGCTCCATATAAAATACTGGTATTCAGCTGCATCCGGCTGGACTGGAAGCCGACCCCAACATAGTTGGGAAAAGGCTAGGCAGATTGATTTCTAATTTAATGGAAGGAAAATGACTACCAACAAATTTCTTTAATTGCAAAAAGTATCAATTGCCAGATATTTTGAAAACCCTTTACCGTTTTCCGGAAATATCATAATTTAAACGTATTTTCTTTCCACCATAATACTTCAGTTCCATTGTTTAGTTCTTGCACAGTATGACCTTTTTCTGTGTCATTATTTAAATACAATGTTAATTAATAATTCATTTACACAATTCCCAATGTCGTGAATTGCCGAAAGTAAATATTTGTATTTCTAATTTTTACGAATACAATATTGTAAGAAGGTAGTTTTAGAATTTAGAGCGAAATGAAATTCGTGATTCGCGTTATTTCGAATAGTTATCGATAAATTGAACTCCTTCGATAGGATAATCGATGTAGATCGATCAATAGATTGCTCGAATGCTACCGCAAAAAATATTTGTATGCTAATAAAACATTGCTCTCTTTTATGAAATCTAAATTCATTCACCATCATAATTATGTTAATTCATATGTAGGTACGTATTTATAAACAATTCAATGAGTTATTTTATTAAGTATAATTTTTAGTACTGCCCACATATTTTTGTAAACACATCTTGAAGGTAATTAAGACCCAACCACCACACAGACCAACCTCATGGAATATTTCATAATCATCATCAGCCTACAGCAGTCCACTGCTACCGACCACTCAGCGAAGATCGTCACTCCACCTAGCCTGAAGGCGTCATACTTTACATTCGCTTATTCGAGGTCTCCACGCAAGAACATCTTATGGAATATCATCATTCTCGTGCCCTTATCCCAATTTATTTGGGGTCGGCGCAACATGTCTTTTTCTTCCATACTTCTCTATTAGTCGTCATCTCGATAGTCACTCCCTTTCTAGTTTTTTATTTATTTATTTAATACTTTAAGCCATAGGCATATCATCTTTCACACAATCCATCCATCGTTTCTTTACTATTACTTGAAACTAATTTAATTGCACTACGTCCCGCTTCAGAAACCAAAGTTGTCACAGTAACAGACACACCTCACACTTCATTTTCCTTCTTATTTTCAATCAATCAGGCTTGAGATCAGTTTTCTTTTTCAACCCATTTCATCAAAACAACACAATCGCTCTATCCTAGTTCTACATGACAAAAACGGATAAAATCGCAAAACTGAAGCACGGCCGTAAATCAGATCGCGCGCCAATCGGTGATGTTTCGCTGTTCAGCACCCAGCCTTATCTAACCCTATAAGTTAAACCAGTCTATCTAGCCACATCTCTTTGTCGGCCTGTCAGTGTGTCCATAAAGTATAGTTTAAGTGTATTAGGAATATATTTAGCCGATTTGCACGCTCCGGGGTATAATGTGTTTGACATAACGAGTTGGACGTACAATGATGATTTATGTTTTATCCGTAATTGTGGTCTTGTTTTCTGTGCCTGAAGTGTAATATTGGTTTGGATTTATGTCTTGGGAGTCGTGCTTGGGTTTTGATACCTTTTTTTTTTTTTTTTAAGGCTGGGAAATCATCCAATGACTGCTCCCGCTCTGGGTGGAGCGGAAGGGAGTGTCAGACTCTTACTGACTAAAACCCATCCATGTTCCTTCCGTAGCCCTTTATGTTCCGGGGTAGCGGTAACCCTTTCGGACAATCCCGCTTACCCGGCAGGCTTGGCCCTGAGGGGCCCCTTCATATGCTGACATCTCTTTGAGGCGCGCGTGGAACATATACGCGCCGTACGGCACGGGTCTGGCGCTGATCGGACGGTGAGTCACCCATTACTCACCGCCCGCAGGCCCGCGCCTACGCCGGAGCGTCTCCCGCGGCGGCTGGGACGGGAGGACCTTTCTCTCTCCCATCCCGCCACCTCCTTCGCGAGCATAACTTTTTCGCAGAAGGAGGTGACTGCCTCCCACTCCCTCTCGCCCCGGACCATGGCTTGCACCAGGGCCGGGCGCGAGAGGTCGCCGCCGCCGATCGCCTCTACGAGGACACGGCGGTGCTCCGCCCAAGCGGGGCAGGTTTGCACCGTGTGCTCCACCGTGTCCTCTGGGCGATCCTCGCAGTGGTGACACCCGGGCGTTTCCTCCCGCCTGATGATGTGCAGGAACCTCCCGAAACATCCATGTCCGGTGAGGACCTGCGTCAGGCGGAAGGTGAGGGCGCCGTGACGCCTCTCTAGCCACTCCTCAAAGAGGGGCCTTACCGCCACTATCGTGGCGTGCCCTGCGCTGGGTTGCGACACTCGCTGATTCCAGGCCGCCATGAGATCGCGCCGGAGGTCCGTCCGCTCCGCCGCAATTTGCTGCGGAAGCGGAGTTTCCCCCCGGCTTAGTACCTCCGCGCGCCACTCGTACAGGCGCGCGAGGACTATCGCCTCCAGATCGGGTTTTGATACCTACACTTACGTTTAGGCCGTGTGCACACTGTCGTACGGCCGTGGTGGCAAGCAATGGTGGGGCTCACCTAAGATTTATTTTTGCATATTTTTCATAGTTTGCATAGTATTGCATAGTTTTCTAAAACTATTCGCAAACTATTAAATAACTAAATTTATATCATAGCTATGTGATATAATTTTACTACTTTTATTTATGAATTTGGTATTAATTGTTATTTTTGGACATATTTATTTATTTTTTATTTATTTAACCATTTATGTACACACATAAAACAGACAAGAAGAAAGGAACTGAAAATACGTACAAAGGATATGCTTATTTCTAAAGGAATCTCTTCCAGCATACCTGCTATAGAAACGTAGATAAAAGAGATGCAGACATTGTGTATAAGATTAAAAGAGAAAACATAATACATAAATTAAAAAAAAACAATCAATTCATTTAAACTTAATTGTGAATGAAAAATAATAATTAGTATAAACAAAATGAACATGAAAACACATGTTTTTATCACGTTAAATAATAAATATTAACTCATAATAACCATGATGCTAGCATTAATTTATAGTGATCGTTATAAGAATAATTTAATGAAATTACTCATTACAGATAAGATCTTGGTGATCAATCTTCATAGCGTTGTCCTTAATTTGTCATAGAGGATGTTAATACTAATTAGTCGAACTAAGGTCTTTTGTGAGCTTGTACTTCAGTATAAAATTTAATTAATGGGTCTTAAAATAATGAACTGTCAACTTTAATAAAAATAGAAAAATATTTTTTATACAGTGATGAACAACATTTTTGATAGTTCTTTAGGAAGCTGAATTCAAATCAAGTTATTTCTCACTAACAAAAAAGACCTTTGATACCATTTGAATATCCGAAAACACTTTTATTTATTCACAAAAGCTACCGAATGACTCTTCACAAGTAAGTCGACAAATCGTAAAACAATCAAATCCTTATTCTAATAATACACATCACTACCTAGTATAAAACAAAGTCGCTTTCTCTGTCCCTATATCCCTATGTATGCTTAAATCTTTAAAACTACGCAACGGATTTTGATGCGGTTTTTTTTAATAGATAGAGTGATTCAAGAGGAACGTTTATGTGTATAATTTGTCGACATATTTTGCGGGCAAAACCGCATCAAAATCCGTTGCGTAGCTTTAAAGATTTGCGTACATAGGGATATAGGGACAGAGAAAGCGACTTTGTTTTATACTATGTAGTGATACATTCATATTAATTTATCATTTAGTAAAGAAATGTCGATGATTTGTCAAGCCGTCAAAAAGGTGCGAAGTAACGGTGGGTCGCCAATTCAATTATAAATAACTTAAATAGTAAATACGAGTTTTTTACAGTGGCAGCACATGTCAGTCACTTATAACCAGTCAAGACATGTCATTCTAATCAACTACATATTACAGGCAAGACGTATAATTACGCTACTGACAGGCTAACTAGTTAGAAGATAATTAAGTTACGTTATCTAAAGGATAATTAAAACGGACGACATTTCTTGATAATTTAATTGGGTTTCGATTTTATTGATTTATCGTGTATATAGAATTGTGGAGCCTGTTTCGTATCGGATAGAACGGTAGTTTTTTATAGCAGAATAGGGGCGCAATTTCCTGCTATCAAAAGTAAAAGTTAAAGGAATATCGCCATAGTCACCATGGTTGCAAGAGGAGCTGGTGACGATATTTCGGTGCTTTTTGAACATAGCTTACAAAATATATATACAATATATATATATATTCTGCAAAACATAATTTCTCTCGAAAAAATCTTTTAAATATCACAAATATAATTTTGTGACTTATATTTCTGTTTTAAATGGTTATTATTTAATAATTATTTCATTAAAATTGGCGCGTATCGAATTTTCTAGAAACTCGTGGACTGTATTGACGGATTTACCCGGTCCACCCACAATGCCTCTCATCTTGAAATCCGTCATTGAACGACACCGACTTTAAAATATTTCAAAAAATGTAAATTTATGTATGTTTCTGCTCGTGGCTAATAATAACAGCCGCACGAGTTGATTCATTAGGTTAAGCTACGCTCGCCGGGTTGGTTGGTGGATGGGTGAACATCTTTGTATACCGAAACTCCTCCGTGCCTCGAAAAGCACTTTAAGCCGTTGTTCCGGCTGACATCGTGGATCTTTGACAGTCGTTATAGTCGTCAGAAGCCTGAAAGCCTGACATTCAGTCTTCGAGTGGTGATTGTGGGCTGATTCTCATATTTTGTACAGATCCATGAGCCAGTCTCTTCCAAAGACAAGATGAACTACATCATATTACTTAACTTCGAGGGCTTTGTAGGTTCTTCGGATACGAATAAATCATGCTATTGGTAACGCATCGATGCACTTATCAAAATTCTATTGTCATTTAACAAATGAACTATCTATACAATAGCAAGCATTATAGATGAGAACAAAAATATTCAAAGAATGTCTTTTATCATTAGATAAATATAAATTGTATAATCTGAGACTTGATTATAGCTCTGGGTTCCGTACAATAAAGTTGTTTTGCAATAACTAGAGACTGTGTAGTGATGTTATCATTTTTATAACCCATCTTGAAGCTCATTTGCCTTAAAAGGGCAGAAAATCTGCAAGCGGCATCAAGTCAAATGCATTATGCATAGAAATGACTGCGACTGATCAAATCACCCGAATAGATTATATGCATTCACCTTGTTGCAGTTATTTTGTCGTGCATCTTATACAACCTACCAATGAGTTTCAACATGTTTTAAGTCACACCTATTTCCTGCCGTTATAATGAAACTATGCCTAAAAATTTAGCGGGATTGTCCGAAAGGGTTACCACTACCCCGGAACATAAAGGGCTAAGGAAGGAACATGGATGGGTTTTAGTCAGTAAGAGTCTGACACTCCCTTCCGCTCCACCCAGAGCGGGAGAATTCATTGGATGATTTCCCAGCCTTAAAAAAAAGGCCTTATAATAATCTCTGTACAGACGCCAGCACATGAAGCTGTCCCTAACTGTCAAATTTTCCCAATTGAAAATAAACCTTAAGTTTTTGTAATAAAGTCGAAAAACTATCAAAGATATTTAACGAATTCGGGTAACTTGAGGTGCTGGCCTCTGCACAAGTGAACCACAGTACCAGGACTCTTATTGCCATACTTTATTCTTGAGATTCAGCCGGTCAATTCTATGAAAAACCCACCGTGAAGACTTGAATGAAGTGAGCATGATGTGAACTGTCACCATTTCCTTCTGCTAGGGATTGACACTATTAACAGCTAAAACATGACATTTCACTTTTCATCGTCTAAAATTGTATCGTCTAAATTTGGTACGATGAACACACCAATTGCAAACTCACCCAAATTCGCAATTCACCCATCCTGCGAATGATTTTAATGAAGTCGAAGATTTAGACACACGGAACCCTAAAAAATTAAACAATGTTCATCGATTCAAATCTATATCGTTTTCTGTTATCATATTAATGAATTATTCAAGTGCAGTGTGCCACCGCTCAAATCGAACCCAATGAGGCACTTTCTCCTGAACAATGGATCGGCAGGTACAATGAATGTATGTAATGCAATGCAATGCAATGCATTACCGATTCATGCATGCATTATCTTACACGTGTCGAAGTTGCCTATATGGGTTTAATTTTAGGGTTGTGCGTTGTCAGCGGGATTGTCCGAAAGGGCTACCGCTACCCCGGAATATAAAGGGCTGAGGAAGGAACATGGATGGGTTTTAGTCAGTAAGAGTCTGACACTCCCTTTCGCTCCATACGGAGTGGGAGGAGTCATTTGATGAAAAAAAGGGTTTTGCGTTGATAAAAAATATGATTGTCATTATGCTAATGGCCAGCTATTAAGCATTTAATTTAAGTGCTGTTTTTTAAGCGTTGTTTTATATTCTTAGTTGCATTTTTTTCTGGATTATGTTTTTTTTTAATTTACTAAAGAGGAAAAATAGATGGTAAAAATGCGAGGTACACCGAAATATTTTTTTAAAAAATCCAACAATTTAAAAAATATTGTAGATAACAAGCGACAACCCTATGAAATAATTCACTTCCTTAAAGAAATGTGACAATATTTGAAATTTACATAGTACTGTCTTAATTTATGTAAATGCCGGATAGCAATGAACAATTATTTGTTTAGACGCAAAACAATACGATGTTGGTAATGGGCTCCCCGTGTTAGTTTTGATGATACCTCTAAAATTAATTCAACTGGCCAATGTTTTGAATTTCCATCTTGTGTAACATTTTATTCATTGTTACACCATACTTTTTATGTACAAATTATATACATAACGTGTGTGAAAATGAGACTGAGCTTTACATGACTAGCTCCATGTCTTTCCCAATGTGAAGCAATGTTAAAATAATAGTAAATAAGAGGTGGTGGTCTCCTAGTAAGAAAGAAAAGAAAGAAAGAAAAATACTTTGGACACTCGCACAGAAAAAAATCAAAAAATTAGGGCAAAAGGTTCGCGTAGAATAAAAGATGGCTACTTTATTATAACTATATGTATGCCAAGATTCAGCCTAATGCGTGCAGTATTTTGAGCTATGTTGATATATCAGTCACTCAGTCACAGTTTCCTTATTACCCGACTATGGCGAAGCATAAAGGAGTGTTTTGATTTTAACTAGTGTGTACCTATGTATGTTCATCTGGTCCCACATAACTAAACACCACTAAACTACTTATCATAATTTTATTTATACAGGTTATTTGCTGATGTATTAAGGTTATACGCTATCTTTAAATTGCAAAAGTTCTAGCAATTTTAAAGCTATGTCCGCCAATAGAAAAATGCCCGATGGTGATGTATTTTGTAGATGACATTGACAGGTATACCAATCCGGCTTGCCAGATCATGTGTGACCACCTTATATGATATTTAATTAAAAAATTCAGATTCCTAACATAATTGGAACACGAAATACAATAAAATAACCTACAAACATAATCTTTTTATCTTTTTTACCATTCCATCTTTGATGGCGATCGTAATAAAGATGGTAGTCCAATTTGAGTCCAATTTAATAGTCTAGTTTACGCACCCAATAAATATTTATGTAATAAGGTTTATACATTTATTGTACCTGTTATTCGAACACAATAATATGTAACATAATTAACGATTTTTACTCTTTGATATAATTTCTTTGGAGAATTGTTTGTGTCGTATTTTTTTGTTATGCCATATTAGGCAGAAGGTTGTGTATGTTTATAATATCAAGAACAAAGAAAACTGCTTGTGTAAACCTCATTTTAGTCATTCAAATATTCACTGTTGAATGTGACGAGGTGTTAAATATTTTAAACATTTTGTTTGGTCACAGCAAATTCCTATAATGTAAATTGGCTTATTGACAATAGAAGGTAGGTACAGACGCCAGCACATCAAGTTACCACAATCTGTCAAATTTCTTTGATAGTATTTCAACTTTATTGCAAAGACATAAGGTTCATTTTTAATTGAGAAAATTTGAGAGTTAGGGATAGCTTGATGTGCTGTTGTCTGTACATAATAATAATAATATCATTGGACATTTCACACAACGCCATATCGTCCCAAGCTAAGCAACCTAATGCTTGTGTTGTGGTAACGAGATGGCTGATAAACTACTTATATACATTTTTTTTTTTGTAAATACATACATACATAGAAGATGTAAGAAGGCTCTGTTGCGCTAATCTATAGTGTAGCGTCGAAATCTTACTGTGAAAGCTTAGCTGAAGTGAGCCGTCAATAGTGTCATCTCTAGTATCAGTTGGTCGATGCTGCAAAAATGTCATCGTGAGAACTTAGGTGACGTGAGAGTGAAGTGAGCTTTCGTTCCACCAAATGCTTAGACTTAGACTGTCACTGTTGACAGCTCACTTTATACTCATTTCACCTTCAATTTCGCGGTGAGATTTTTACAAAATAGCAGGACAAGTGAAGTGACAGTTCACTTCACCTAGATTGAGATTTTTACAGAATAGCCCTACATATATAAAAGCCTGTATATCACTAGCTTCTGCCCGCGGCATTGCCCGCGCGAGTGACGGAAATTGTATGTTATTATACATATAAAACTTCCTCTTGAATCACTCTATCTATTAAAAAAAAACTGCATCAAAATCCGTTGTGTAGTTCAAAAGATCTAAGCTTACATACAGACATTAGGACAGACGCGGGAAGCGACTTTGCTTTATACTATGTAGTGATTCAGGTATCAATGACACAAACAAATTCAAAATCCGTCTCCTATATCAGTTCCATATAGGAAGTCAAAACCGGGTTACAAAATTATTTATTAATATTTATACATGAGCCTGTAGGTGATCAGGTTTAAAATCAATATGGTACAGTCGCCAGCACATCAAGTTACCACAAACTGTTAAATATTCCCAATTGAACATGAACCTTATTCCTTTGACATATTGCATGTTTTAAGAAATTTTATCTTTAATTTTTATCCTTGTATTCTATTCTATATTTTTTACCTATGACAATAAGCCGATGTCGACCATTCTACTAGTAAATTGGAAAAGTTCTATCTTCGTAATAAAGTTGAAAGTCTATCAAAGAAATTGGACGGATTTTGATAATTTCATGTGCTGGCGATTGAACGTATTATACAGGGTGAAATGGAATTCATTGGCATTATTTGTAGGGGTCATTGTACTCATCATTATGAACAACTTTCACTATGGGAACGAATCTGAAATCGCGAAAAAAAAATTACGTAATTATTAATTTTGACGAGTTATGCGACCATAATGTATGGAACAGCTGAGTTGTTCATAATTATGAGTACATTGACCCCTTAAAATAATGCCCATGAATTCAATTTCACCCTGAATATAATGATTGCCTCAATCACCAGTCGACTATTTCACTTCCAACCACTCTCTAATGAAGACATTACATCTCATTTATATTAATTACTTCAACAAAACATCGAAAACACCATTAAACACGACGTTAACCGTGAATTATTACTGAAATCGTATTAATTGACGTTTGATATCCGACTAAGTTATTAGTCGATTATGATGGTGATAAAAATGTTTTTATTCAATTAATCTTTTTAATAAGCATCGAAAAGATACTAAATGAGATTTTTACAGCAAAAGAATTTTGTTTTTTGAAAAGTATCGACTTTTTTTGCCCTAAATCGGTATACTCGACTATGAATCGAATAAATTCGACTATAAATACGTCTATAGTGATGTGACATGTAACGTTACCAATTAGTTAGATTTTGTTTGATTTATCGCAATTCTAGAGGAATTAATGGTATTTTAATGAATGTACACTTTCCTTGTTAACAAGCTTTTAATTATGTTGTTAGTGTTTTAATGCTTTTTTATTTATTGCGGATATGATTGACAGTTATTTTGAGTTGATTATTTTTAGGCGATTAGTAGTCAAATTAATTACAATCATGACGTGTTGAAGATCATTCAGTTTATTTAGAATCTACACACAAAAAACAGTCGGGTACTAAGGAAGACCAAACTTGCAGGTTTCCGTAGGTATGACTAACTGCTCTGTTGGTTTCGTGGTAGCTAGCGCGATGGGTTGGGGTCTTGGCTTCAATTCCCAGGTCAGGCAAAGTAACATTGGGCGGAGCACCGCCGTGTCCTCGTAGAGGCGATCGGCGGCGGCGACCTCTCGCGCCCGGCTCTGGTGCAAGCCATGGTCCGGGGCGAGAGGGAGTGGGAGGCAGTCATCTCCTTCTGCGAAAAAGTTATGCTCGCGAAGGAGGTGGCGGTATGGGAGAGAGAAAGGTCCTTCCGTCCCAGCCGCCGCAGGAGGCGCCCCGGGCGTCGGGAGCCACGTGACGACTCCCGGCCACCGTAGGCGCGGGCCTGCGGACGGTGAGTAATGGGTGACTCACCGTCCGATCAGCACCAGACCCGTGCCGTGCGGCGCGTATATGTTTCACGCGCGCCTCAAAGAGATGTCAGCATATGAAGGGGCCCCTCAGGGCCAAGCCTGCCGGGTAAGCGGGATTGTCCGAAAGGGTTACCGCTACCCCGGAACATAAAGGGCTACGGAAGGAACATGGATGGGTTTTAGTCAGTAAGAGTCTGACACTCCCTTCCGCTCCACCCAGAGCGGGAGCAGTCATTGGATGATTTCCCAGGCTTAAAAAAAAAAAAAAAAGGCAAAGTAACAGCCCGGAGTTCGGAAGTTCTCGTAGTCCTGTGACTGGTCCTGTTGGTCCCGTTGGTCCTGCGCCTGGTCTTCTCCGGTCGTGGCGAATTATTGTTCCATCGGAGAGAATCAAGAAAGAGAGTGTCATGTCACACACTTACGTATTATAATATCTCCCTTGTCAATGGCTAATTCCCGCAAAATTCCCCAAAATTCGCTCCTGGACGACTATCTAAGGCCGAATTTTACAGAAAAAAAAAGTGATTATATATTTGCTCCCTGTTATAATTAAAATACCATAAGACCCACATTAGTTAGTTCACCATTGATTTAATCAATCTTAATCGTAGCCGTCGGACAGGTGACCCAAATTAACCATGTTAAAATAAGTAGGTAATGTGTTTAACATGTTCCCTTGACATCAGCCGCTTAGTGCGCACATTATCTATAAGTTAATCTGCATAAACTCTTCATAGATATTATGTACGGCTATAAATAGAATGGCGGACAATGGTTAGCCTTCAGTGATTGGATAAGCACTAAAAACTTTAAAACGGGATGTAGGTTTAGTATACAGTGTTGATAGTGTTACCAAAACTTAATACTAAACCTACTTCCCTTTTAACGCAAGTGAGAGGAGCTCGCGGCTAAGTACTAACAGCCACACAGGTCGATCCATCAGGTTAAGCTACGCTTGCCGGGATTGGATCTTTGACAATCGTTACGGGTCATCAGAAGCCCGAAAAATCTGACAGCCAGTCTTACCAAGGGGTATCGTATTACTCAGTCACTTAGTTGTGGAGGTCAGATAGGTAGTCGCTCCATGTGAAATACTGGCATTCAGCTGCATCCGGTTAGACTGGAAGCCGACTCGAACATAGTTGAGAAAAGGCTAGGCAGACTGCAGATTGAATAGGTTGCTTCCAGTCTTCAAAGAAACATGACTTTAAACAAAAAAAAAAACAAAAAAGGACGACAACATCTAGAAATTACTTGCTTACACAAACTGATGGTTTAATAATACAGTACTTACCTGCTTTATCAATCTAGTTCTGCCCACCCTTCAGATGATAGACCTTGATGATGATGACGTTATAATTAAACGGATACTTCAGACCACCACGCATATCTATTTGCTTTTAAATTACTTATATGCCTGAAGCTAAACAGGCTGATTTTTCTTAATTACAAATATCCAAGAAGCAAGGCGATCCTTTCGAGGAATGATGTTATAGTATGATACTAGCTGCTATCTGCTGCTTCGTCCTCGTGAACCGTAAAATACAAGCACTTTCTTGTAATGATCAACTATCTGTCAATGAAAGACCCGCCGTGGAGAAAAGCTAGAACAAACAGACAAAAATAAAAGTTTTTTTGCTATAAATTCCGTATACAGTTCCTATATTATGTAACGAAAGGCGTTCCCGCTAATCCGCAATTTATAGTAAAGCGTTTATAAATGGTAAAAAAAATATTGCCATAAAAAAAAATTCGGTAACAAAAATCAGCAGCTCCCATTTTTTTGTCTCAATTTTTTTAATGGCAATATTTATTTGGCATGAACGTAAAAAGCTTTTTATTTGGCATTACAATGAGAAAATTTAAAATTATGAATTTATATGTATGTGTAGATACCTATCGCTTATACTACATAGCACTTATACAATAACTTGATTATCATCCCACCAACCAATTAATTAAAGAAATCCGAACAGTAGGCAGACTAATAATCTTTTGATTTAGCCTAATCGCTTTTGCAACGTATAATTTATGTATAATCAATACGTGAGAAGGTTTTAATAGAAAAGATTATGGAGGGTAACGACCTTTATAGAAAACCATAGAGTATTATTTAAGACAGGTATAGTTTAAGGTTTTATTATTAGTTAAATTATATAAGAAAGAAGAAAAACGATTTTTGGACAGACAATTGTTATTATTATGACTTTTACATCACATAATTTCAGGTTTTTTTTTCTATATTTATTTATAATTCATTATGATCTTTTTAGAGCACCTCTCAGCTTATCTTTTCACCATCCTTGGATGACCTGCGAGAAGTTCAATTAAATAATGAATTAAAAAAAAATATGGAATCATTGCATAAACACAATGGTACAATGATTCCAAAATATTGTGTGCATTTTAATTTTTACACAACAAACGTCAAAATTTCCCGCCATCTGGCACCGCCATATTTGGTTGCGTTCAAAGCAAAGCTGAGTCTGTTTATGGTGCGTTCGAATTTAGCAGATGGACGGACGATAATCATTTGATTATTTTCACTAGTACGGCAGTTTTACGGAACTGGTTCGTTTTTCATTATCAGCCTTTAATGTTCCCACTGCTGGGACACGGGCCTCATCTTTTTTTGAGAAGTGGGCGCCCAAGCGGTCCCAATGCGGGTTGTCACATGACTTCGAATTTAAGGTTCTTAGACATGCCGGTTTCCTCACGTTGTTTTTCGTTTGCTGTTTGAGAGCAGTGGTGATAAAATAAATAAGGAAATAAAAGTGCTTGCTTGAGTTCGTACCCACGACCTACTCGTACGTTGCTGACGTTACCACTGAGCTACCACTGCTCTGTTTTATTCAAATATGTGGGCCATAATTTTCGGAGATATAAAAGATACCTACAAAAAATTAAAGGTAATTAAGGCAATAAAGGTATAAGCAGTTTAAGCCACTAGTCTAATTAACATAATTAAAACGAAGAGATAGCCTAATAAATCGTTATAATATCTTAATTCTTTGAACACTATCAATATTTCGCCTAATAAAGCGATTGCTCACGATTATGAACCGTATTTATCATTATTTATTATGTATTAGAAGGCAATCAAAATACAATACTTAGGTTTTTCCTCCTTTTTTACAAAGGGTGGAAGGGACATCGACACAACGACAGTTTGAGCGATATCTGGCCGTTTAAAGTGGGTCAAAATCGCGCCCAAAGGAGTCAGTTACAAACATATAAACACCCAAACAAACATACAGGTGAAGCTAATATAAAGCGTGTAAATACATAACATCACGCGTGTAATTCCCGAAAGGTTAAGCAGAGGTATACCTACCTATAGTAAACCCACAATTTTAGCTATTACGTTTGTCCCATGTACGAGTAATAGGGGGCAAGCCTATTACCATCAACCGAGCACATATCCAGGCTCGGGGCTAAATAAAGATTAATAAGTAAACCTAAGGCATACGTCTACTGCCGGGTAAGCGGGATTGTCCGAAAGGGTTACCGCTACCCCGGAACATAAAGGGCTACGGAAGGAACATGGATGGGTTTAAGTCAGTAAGAGTCTGACACTCCCTTCCGCTCCACCCAGAGCGGGAGCAGTCATTGGACGATTTCCCAGCCTTAAAAAAAAAAAAAAAAAAAAAAAAAAAAAAAAAAAAAAAAAAAAAAAGGCATACGTCTAAAATACTATATCAATATTGTGAACACAGTCATCATCTGCCTAGCCTTTTCCCAACTATGTTGGGGTCGGCTTCCAGTCTAACCGGATGCAGCTGAATACCAGTATTTTACATGGAGCGACTGCCTATCTGACCTCCATAACCCAGTAACTGGGCAATACGATACCCCTTAGTAAGACTGGCTGTCAGATTTTCGGGCTTCTGACGACCCGTAACGACTGTTAAAGTTGCACAAATGACATCCGGGACCAACGGCTTAACGTGCTTTCCGAGGCACGGAGGAGTCTCGGTATGTAAAGATGGTCACCCATCCACGGTCAACCCCGGCAAGCACAGCTTAACCTGATGCATCGACGTCTGCGGCTGTTAGTACTTAGCCATGAGCTCCTCCATATTGTGAACACACTAACATGTTTATGTAGCATTTACTACATTAAAAATATTAATTACCGTGCGATATTCACGCGCGAAATGCGATTTCGATACGGAAACTGCAACACAGATTAAACTTTACATGTTAGTGTTAAAGTTTAAAATTGAGTGCTAAGTCTGACCACACAGGCGATGTTCAGACTGTCGCAACGTACCTTATTGATAACACGGTCGACTTATTGATAAGGCGTATCTTGCTAACACAATTTCGGTCTGATTTTGTATAGACCACGTGGTCGGCTAGTGTCAAGTGAATCAAGACAAGGTTTGAGATCAATGGTACCATTATTGATATTATTTACTAGCTTCTGCCCGCGGCTTCGCTCGCGTGGAGGTCGGAAATTATCCCACAGGAATGTTCTACCGGGATAAAAAATATCCTATGTGTTAATCCAGGATATAAACCATCTCTGTGTCAAATTTCATCCAAATCTATACAGTAGTTTTTACGTGAAAGAGTAACAAACATCCATACATCCATACTTACAAACTTTCGCCTTTATAATAGTAGTAGGATCATGGAAAAAAATATCAGGGTTTATGTCAACAGTGCAATCTTAAGCGGGATTGTCCGAAAGGGTTACCGCTATCCCGGAACATAAAGGGCTAAGGAAGGAACATGGATGGGTTTTAGTCAGTAAGACTCTGACACTCCTTCCGCTCCACCTAGAGCGGGAGGGGTCTTTTGATGATTTCCCACCCTCATATTAAAAAAAAAGTACCACCTCAATAATACATACTTAGGTATTATTGAGGTAGGTACAGAGGCCTGCACTAGCTACCCCAATCTGTCAATTTTTTTTGATCGATTTTCCACCTTATTACAAAACGATAAGGTTCACGTTCAATTGGGAATATTTGACAGTTTCGCATAGCTTGATGTGCTGGCGTCTATATACCTATTGAGGTTCACACCTAATTCAAAGATTATTTAAGCTAAGATGTACATAATATTGATATGCGGATGTCAGAACTTAAAGTGTTAAAAATACAATCACGATTAAAAGTGGAACATACCGCCAACTTTCACAAGAGTTTGCTAAAAATTCAATTTGTATTTGCCATTACCAGGGGCCCATTTCTGTAAAATGTCCAACTTGTCAATAGTGTGTCGGTGTGTCTTCATACGAAGTGTCTCAATAGACTAATCATTGACATTTGGTATTCTACAAATTATTTCTGGTCGTTGACTTACCACTGTAGTGCCATTGAAACGTTGAGGCGTTTGTAAGACTATTGTAATAATTGCTAGTCTGCTCCACTATAATGTGTCTATGTCACCGTGATGGCCAAAGTTTAGATAGTCTGTGCATATTATAACACTGAAAACTATTGTACTGCCACACTATCGACATACTATCGACACACTACTGAGCCACCACAGCAAGGACATTGAAGTTTTTGCGGAATACCAAATTTGCAATAGTCGGAACATAATGTCTGTAGTGTGTCGATAGTGTCAATGTCGTGTTGCTTAATTCAAAGTTACAGAATTGGGGCCCTGTAGTCTTATTCACTTAGCTACTGAGATTGTTCATTAGCTGTTGCAGAAATTACGTGAATTAGCCTATACAAGGTGTTTTTTTTTTAATATCTTCTTCTTCTCCTTTTCGTGTGGATAGTGACTAACCTGGTGTCAGAGTTTTGTCATGTCATAACTCTCTAGAGAATGAATGAGACCACACCAATCAACTGGCATATGAATTATTCACTTTTCATATAAATTAATTCGACAAACTCACGATTATTGTAAAACAACCTTACGTGAAACATGAATGATTGGTTTGAATGAAAATGAATTACTCGAATTATCAATGAAACGTAGGTACCTACACACATCGAGATAAATTAATTATGATTGATGATATCTTCGGAACTATGCATTTTTGGACCACATGTTCTAGGATTTTTGTATTATTTTTACTTCATCACTATCACTACATAGTATAAAACAAAGTCGCTTTCTCTGTCCCTATATTTCTATGAATGCTTAAATCTTTAAAACGACGCAACGGATTTTAATGCGGTTTTTTTTAATAGATAGAGTGATTGAAGAGGAAGGTTTGTGTATAATTTGTCGACATATTATGCGGGCGAAGCCGCGGGCGGAAGCTAGTATAGAATATAACCCTAGAGTTATGGGATATCAAAACACGTTGTTTAGTTATGCTTTTTTTTTTGATGTAGGGAAATCATCAAATGACTCCTCCCACTCTGGATGGAGCGGGAGGGAGTGTCAGACTCTTACTGACTAAAACCCATCCATGTTCCTTCCTTTAATTTTTTATGTTCCGGGGTTGCGGTAACCCTTTCGGGCAATCCCGCGGACCCGGTAGTTGTATAGTCATCGTAACCGATTCGAGGTCATAGTAGCCAATCTCAGCGGAGAATAGTCATCTATCTACGCGGGTGATATTATTAGTATACACAAGTGCGTGCACAGACAGTCTCAAGCCTGACTCTCACAGTCCAAATGGTACGGCAATCCTATACGACTGGAGGGAGATCAGGCGCAGAACCAACGGCTTAACGAGCATGCCGAGTCACGGAAGTATCACACAGCCAAACTTCGGGCTGTTACCGAAAAAACCCAATAACGACCCGGGAATCGAACCCAGGACACCCAGCAGTCGCGCCTGTTGACTGGGCAATTACGTTAATGAGCCTACTTTATACTAAGGCCTACTTATTAGATAAGTCACTTCCTATTGGATAAAACACAAAGATTATACAAAAGCAGGACAGTTCATCTCTTCCACTTGAACAACGATCGTATAGCGCGAAACACCTGTAAACCTGAACTTCCTTGTCCACTGATAACATTATCCTGTGTATATCTTTTAGGGTTGCCACTACGTAAATATTTCTCTGTCTGTTATTGACTTGCATTTATTTCCGTGTGAATTGAATAACAACTTAAGGCAAAATTTTGCAAGATTATGAGAACTTTTAGAATTAATAAAAATACCGAATTATTGTAGCTATACGTACTCTTTTATTTTACGTTACTTTAAGGAAATAAACGAACAAAATTATTGACCTAGCGCTACATACAGCATCTTCAAATCAAAATAGGTCAACCTTCATTCAAAGCGCTATATCATCTCGCTATGACTGACTTCAAGAGGTAAGCAGATGTAACGGGCTGCAGCAGCAAGTAGGTGAAGTATTCACGTCAACATCAGACGACTAAATAGGGCTGTCACGAAGACAAGCTATAAAGATCTGCACAAAAACTACACACATCAAAAGTGTCTAGGGATCAACATATATTTTTGCAATAACTTTTCTCTTGATTGATATTAATTTAAATTTTCTTTAAGGATTCATCAAATAAAGTGTTTTCGTTTGTCACAGTAACGATAAACCAAGTCACCTTTGCATTAATAAAGAAATTTGCCATTTTCCTAATAAAGGGATTTTTGACATTTGAACCACTAACATTAAAGTTCGAAAAAAAGACTGAAATAACAGTTTTCTTTAAAATTTTATTGGGTAACTTAAACAATTAATAATCCGTGTTTCTACCGCGAACACTAACAACACAAGAACATCGGTTTGGCATACTCAAAATGAGTTCATCCAAATCACGCTGTGGAATGGCCGCCCATGTTCGTTGCAACAACAAAAAAAGGTCTTCTTGCAACTGGATACCCTCCATATTCGGCAGAGCTCTTCTCTGTAGCATATCCCATGCATGCTCAATCGGGTTCAAGTCTGGCGACTGAGCAGGCCAGGGCAGGACATTGATGTTAGCTGCGGCGAGAGTCTGTCTTACAACTCTTGCGGTGTGCGGTCGTGCATTATCATGCATTAACTGAAATAAGGGACCGATTTGCACTTGTAGAGGAACGATGACGTCAGATACAATCGTCTCAGCATAAATTTGAGCGTTGAGGTTGCCTCTGATCCAAATCAACTCAGTTCTTCCGCCGATCCAAATACCCGCCCATACCATGATGGTTCCACCACTATAAGGATGGACTTCCTGGCAGGATTTTAATCGCTGTTGGCGTCCAGGGGTTCTCCAGTGTCGTATACGTCTTGTATCCGGTCTCATACCAAAACGAGACTCATCAGAAAAGCACACGAAACGCCATTGTTCTTCTGCCCAATTTCTGTGTTCAAGAGCCCATTGATATCGAATCCTACGATTGTGCATTGCTATAGGTGGTACCCGTAGCGGTCTTCGGGAATGAAGGTTCACTTCATGCAAGCGGTTTCTGACTGTTTGGTCGCTAATTAAGTTCCCTGAAGAGTGATGAAGCCTCACGGCTAACATCATGGCGGTTATTGTTGGAGCTCTTCGAGTTAAGATTTGAATGTATCGGTCTTGTCTCCGTGTGGTGCAGCGATACCGTCCTTCATGGCGCTCAGCCACGGTACCAGTGCTTCGGTAACGTGTCCAAAGTCGACTGATAACACTCTGACTTGTATTCAGAGCTAAAGCCACAGTACGTGATTTGGATGAACTCATTTTGAGTATGCCAAACCGATGTTCTTGTGTTGTTAGTGTTCGCGGTAGAAACACGGATTATTAATTGTTTAAGTTACCCAATAAAATTTTAAAGAAAACTGTTATTTCAGTCTTTTTTTCGAACTTTAATGTTAGTGGTTCAAATGTCAAAAATCCCTTTATTAGGAAAATGGCAAATTTCTTTATTAATGCAAAGGTGACTTGGTTTATCGTTACTGTGACAAACGAAAACACTTTATTTGATGAATCCTTAAAGAAAATTTAAATTAATATCAATCAAGAGAAAAGTTATTGCAAAAATATATGTTGATCCCTAGACACTTTTGATGTGTGTATTACAATATTTGACAAAGAAAAAATTAAAATAAGTAAAAAAATAGAATAAAGTAATAATTAATTATCAGCATTATGTCCAAACGAAACAAAATGGCGCTTCTAAAAAATGATTGACAGGATTTCTACGTGGATATTTAAGTAATGAACACGTTTTGCTGGTTCTTCTTATTTCCGTGTGGTTAGTGACTAACCTGGTGTCAGAGTTTTTATGCTGCTCATGGGCCTCTGACTTAGCTTCACATCCTGTTGAGAAATATCTCTCAGACCTGCTGGTTTCCTCACGATGTTTTCCTTCACCAATTTTTTAAGCAAGTGATAATAATACAATACGCACATGAATCCGTAAAATCAGAGGTGCGTGTCTTGGGACCTATGACTTGGCAGTCCGAAGGTCACACCACTAGGCTATCCCGGTTTTGCTGGTGAAAGCGGGTGATTTTGCAAAAATAATGACCATATTAATCCCGACGACATTAAATCTTATATGCAGTGTAAGCCTGTCCCACATTTATTACAAGTATCTTTGCACCTTTCATTTCTTGTCACCACATAAGCAAGGCTTTCAATTACACGGAGCGACTGCGAGACAAATCGTGACACAAGTGTCCCAGACATCGCAATTTATGTTCCAACCTAAACATAGTCGGGAACTTTCTACAAATATGATTTCCGAAACTGTTAGGACAACTGAACATTTCGAATTTACACCGGAATTGGTCTTGTACTTTCCTGGTCCTAAATATAATCGCAGAACGCGTTACAAAATATATTTATGAGTTACATTTATCGAGACACTTGTGTCGACGGCGAAAGCTGACAGGTAGCAACCCTGAGATGGTTGTAAATCGCGACCGCGCCGAGGGATTATCTTTCGCCAAACAGAAGATAAGGTGATGGATGTATTACATTGTAGGCCGAGTGGGGAAAGACATTGTGGCTTTGAGAACCTAGGAAGTGTGGGCTCGTGAATATTTTTGAAATCGTTGGCATTTATTTAGTGTGAATGTTTGTTAGGTATTTTTTGTACCAGCTTTTTTATGAGCCGGTGATGTTTTTTTTTTGAAACTTAAAAAAAAGAAAATAATCTAAAAATAATATGCATTAAATAATTTTCCGAATTATTATAAACGTAACAGTCACTAACATCACTACAGCGTAGTATGAATTTTTCAGAAATTATTTATTTTCTCACAAAAAAGGTTATTATTATCACCTACATCGTTTTCTTAATTTTATTGCTACATAAATCGCCTACATGATTCGTTAATTTACAGTTGACAAGCTATGCGAGACCGGTGATATGTGATTATCGGCTTTCGAACAAATTGATTAGTCCGAATCTATCGAAATCATCATATACATACCTAATGTATGAGCAATGTAATAAAAGCTTACAACATTTTACAGATGAATCTTATGTATTTCGTAAAATGACGATAAAAATATAAGTTTTACTCGACAAAAGTCCCGCAGAGTTCATAAGTACTTATACCTACAATATTTTTTTTTATAAAATTACTTGCACGATTAAAATTTTTATAAAACTAATAATTAATTATACACTAGCTGACCCGACAGACGTTGTCCTGTCTTAACTGTGATACCTACCCTACCTACCTACCAACCTGCCTACCTACCCTACCTACCTAGCTACCTACCCTACCTACCCTAGCTACCCTACCTAACCTACCTACCCACCCTACCTACCTACCTACCTACCCTACCTACCCTACCTACCTACCCTACCTACCCTACCTACCTACCTACCTACCCTACCTACCCACCCTACCTACCCTACCTACCCACCCTACCTACCCTACCTACCTACCTACACTACCTACCTACCCACCCTACCTACCCTACCTACCCTACCTACCTACCCTACCTACCTACCTACCTACCTACCTACCTACCCTACCTACCTACCCTACCTACCCTACCTACCTACCTACCCTACGCTACCTACCTACCTACCCTACCTAAAAAATAAATAAAAAAAAAAATGTATTCTGCTATTCAGGGCGGAGACAAATCCAACGAAACAAAAACCATGAAAATTGGTCCAGCAGATCTCGAGTTATAATGAAGGGAACAAACCCGACTTTCTTTTATATATATAGATTCTGATTTTTAATAATAAAACCTTTATGGTTGAACATTGATAGTCTGAATTCTTTATAACAAAGAGATCAAGTTTTTATTGTGTTTGATGTTTTAATATTTATATTTTAAAATAGGAATCGCGATGAGAAATGGTTTTTGTTCAAAAGTGAGATAAATTTTTATATTAGTCTGAAAAGGTCGAATAAAATTTAATAAATTAATTCAATTTGAGTTTTCTGCCTTTTATTGAGTACTTTTGGTAGTGACAGCCATTTTAGTCCCACGCACTGATTGTTATTTATGAGGGAGCATTCTTCTGCGTCGACCTAGGTCGACGTTCGCAAATTTATGTTTCAACGACAATTTTTTTTTATTTTTATTCATTTTTGTAAGTAATTTTTTGAATTGATTGTCATAAAATTATATTCCGTTTGAGTGTTGTGAGCTAGCGTGGTAGTAGAACGATGTCTTCTTTGTACGAGAAGAGGCATTTGCCTCTGACAAAAGCAACATACATTATGTAACCTAAGTATTTACTCCTTCCCTCAAAATTTAAGTACAGTGACAGAACATATGGCACTAGATAGAAAGCTTAATGATCTGATCTTTAAATAAATTTTCATTTTTTTTTTAATTTAGCCTACGCTGTCCCACTGCTGAGCAAAGGCCTCCCCCAAATCCTTCCAGACATCTTTCTCTTGAGCCACCTCGATCCGCCCCTTGCGGTTCGCGTCTAGGTCAGGTCGTCTTGCCACCTCTTCCTGGGCCGGCCTCCATTTATTGTGAAGTTTGTTTTGTTTTTTTTTTCGCCGACAGTCAAGTGGGTTTCAACCTTTACCTAAAACCCTTATTAACCCATTACTACTGTAACATCTTCTTTACAAAATATTTTATTGTGCTCGGTGGGCCCAATAAAATTGTCCCTTAAATTATAATAATAATAATATCCTTGGACATTTCACACAACGCCAAATCGTCCCAAGCTAAGCAACCTAATGCTTGTGTTATGTGTGTTATGTCTTGTGTTTTTACATACATATTATAAAAACACCCAGACTCGTAACAAATACATGCAGGTCATACAAATATTTGTTCGAGAATCGAATCGGGATCGAACCCGCGACATGCTGCGTCACGTCACGTAATTGTCACGTTAGACAAATTCGGAACACATATAAACTTTTTGTTACTGGTTGTTATAATAAAATACACCTGTTTTACTGTTTCTGTGATATATGCAAACTGTTGGAAGGTTGGTGATCAACACCTACGACATTGATAGAACTAAAGTAATTTATGGGCTTCTGGTTAAATATTAAATGGGAGCACAATGGTAATTTTTCTTCCACGTTTTAGTTACGTACAATTTTCAATGTTAAATTAAAATTAAAAATTGAATTTAAAACTATTTATTTCTACATGCATGTATAAAAAAACTTAATAAACCTAACGCATTGAGCGTTTTTAGTTATGCTCCTGTCATAATATCATCCAACTAAGTCCTTACTAAAATAATCTTAATTCTAAGATAATGTTTGCAGTATGAAACTATGAAGGTTCGATTGAAAAATAGAAAATTATTGAAAAACCTTACACGTGACGTCATCCCACATTTGAACTCAATGTACTTACCGACGTTATTTTTTAATTTCGTAAAAAAAGAAAAAATACTTTTCCAATATTTTTTAATAATCTAGCTGATGCTAAAGTCATCATCCCTATTAGTCTGATATTACCAGAACTCAACATTTATCTCAATTTCATCTTTGACCTGACAGTAGTGCGAAAATGTGTCCCAAATTTAGGACAAACACTTGATATATATCGTCAGGTAGAAGAAACAAATGGCATAATTAATCTCCGTTCAGATTAGGCGTGAAATTGAGATCTTTTGGACTACCAAAAGGTCTGCAATTACGCGATGTTGTGTATGTAATTAATTATAATTAAATTAACTTGTACTTAATATTTGTTCCTTTTTTGTTACAGGTAAGTATGGAATTCGAGGTGTTTTGGAGTTTTGTAAGTAGGTAGATAAGGTATTTATATCAATATCGTAATTTTTATCTTAAGAGATTTTCTTTTTCGTAAATAAGAATCCCACCAAAAACATTTTCATGTTAAATGTTGCCAAGACGAGACCATATCACTCGCACTGTCAAAAAGTTAACAGATCTCATGTAGAGCCAAGCTTCTACACGCCGTAACTCTACAAGGCCTATCTTCACAAACTCTACACCTTAGTAAAAAATATGTGGCTTTAATGTCCAGAAATAGGTCACTTATAATGTCCAGAGATAATCTTGGTCAATTCATATGAAGATCATGTAGGTTAGTATCTATCATTTATCACTTATATATTTCATAATGAGCAGTAAAAAACAAAACAAAAAAAAAGAACCCGCGAATTTATGGCATCATTTTCGCAAGAGCCTAACAAAATCGCGCCGTACACATTCGTATTCAAACATTGACAAGACTCAAATCGTAAAGATCGAATCTCGCAACCCGATCCGGCCAGTCTGCCGTCTGTCTGTAGCCGTGACAGTTGAGCCAACAATGTGACATTAGCGACTCACCGTTATACGCCATGACACCTCCGATTGAAAGTTGAGCTGCTGATCGCGATATTGTATGGAATTCTGCGTAAGTTTGTTTGAAGTTCCGCATTTCAGCGAGTAAAGTGCAATGTTATTTGTGTTTGGAATTAAATTATTTCTCTGATTTAAACACATATTATTTACAAAACTAAAAAGACTTAAAATATTAATAATAGATAACTATGTACAAGTTTATAAAACGGGCAGGAAAGTCAAATATTTAATGAAAGCAGGACCCATTATGCGCTTTTCTAATTAGTTTCTAGCGTGACGATGTTATGGTGGACTTCCAAGGTCACAAAATGTGTGGAAATACGTGCACGTTATATTTCATACATTGGGTTTTGAATAAAGTAAGGTAATATACATTATTATTATAATAATAATATTTCTTCTCTGTGTTAAAATTGGCTATAGACCCTCTGTGAAACAATCACAGGCTGCTATTAAAATTGTAGCCTTTCATAACCTTCTATAGTGCATTTTTCTTTAGTTGTCTCATTTGGTAAACAAACGTCGCGACTAATATTAAGATTTCTAGGTAATGTATGTGTCTGTGAAGCATTTTTTTACATAATTCATGCCTTATGTGTATTATTCAAAGTTCAAGACGTTTATGCTTAACTAAAAGTGTTTGATTGATACGAAAAATCAGAATTTTCGTCCCGTGTTTGTTTACCAAATTGGACACTGTAAAAGAAATACACTATAGATATAATAAAAGGTAAGCGTGACTGATTGACCATCTGATCTATCAACACATAGCTGCAACCACTGAACGAATTGGGCTGTAATTTGGCACAAAATCAGCCTATAATGTTCCCACTGATGGGACACGGGCTTCCTCTCTTCGGGAGGGGCCGCAATCCACCACATGAGCCCAGTGCCGTTTGGATGATGTCACATGTCTTCGAATTTTTGGTTCTAGGACACGTCGGTTTCCTCACAATGCTTTCCTTCACCATTTTGAGAGCAGTGGTGATGAAATTATTGCTTGGGTTTGAACCACAGAACAGATAAAGAGGTTAGAATGGAAGTAGTTCCTGATTTGTATTAGAACGCGTGTCGCCGCATGTCTCCCACTCTTGTCTCTCCACTACAAGCAAGAGATAATACGTACGCGCATTACGCACACAAATAAACCACACGCACTTACATCGCGTGTTTACTATTGGTTGTCACACTAACGCAAATACTGCTCTGGACGTACACTCACACACGTGTAAAAGCAATTTAATTCTCATATATGTTACGGCCACCAAAAGGTCGATTAATCATATCGATAAAATTACTGTAGTTTAGTTAGTTAAAGTTTTGCATTTTTTCAAGTTGCGGATACGGTATGAATAACTTCCTAATTACATATAAATAAACTTAAATCAAAGACAAATAAGGGGGAACATCCGATACTGCCGGGAAATTTAAATTTTCTTTAGTTTTATGCTAGTTGCAGCTCTGTTTTACGGCATAATAATAGAAAGAAAGAAAAATAGCATTTTTAATAACATAAAACGTAAAACAATGCTACAATATGCAAAAAAACTATAAAGAAATTTTCAAATTTCACGTCCATATCGAATGCTAAGTCGAATTAACATAATATAATTTAATTAATTTATTGTGAACTACTCCGTGAAAAAGTATTTATTAATTTTATCATGTTAATTTATGAATAATATCTGTGCCCGCCGGTTTCACCCGCGTTACATAATCATTTTCTGCAAAATGTTGCGATCATAAATTGTGCTACATTTAGTACCTATCCATTCAATTCTACCAGTTGCTTCAAACCACAGTTTTCTTGTAACAGGATCTTATGGACAATTAAAAAAAAAGTGTTTGCATCGTAAATTAGATTTTAGACGAAAAACCAACTAAGAAACTAAATTAATAATCCACATAATACAATAATTGGTGTTAATATAAACAAAGTTATTTTCATTGTTATATTACTGACAATAATCATTCGTATACACATCTTAATATCGACATTGTTTACAATTTGGTACAACACTATCGACGCGCATAGATTTCCCAGAATTGAAGCTTTGGATCGACGCACGCGACGTTCGCAGGGAACGCAATACATTGCGCGACCGCCCACGTCCTGCAAGATCGTACCAATGTAATGCAAGCAATGTATAATTTTGCATCTGAATGCGATTTTATCGTTTTTGTCTACAAACTACATAATACTTTTGTAATAATTACAAATATCACTCGTATTTTAAGGTTTTTGGAGTTACCGGTGAAAAGAAATCCCTCCTCGGGCCACATTACACTCCTGACTTCTATTCCGACACGTTTTAATTGGGCAAGACGGCATAATTCTTTTTTTCCGCGGAGAATTGAACGCTTTCACAATAAGAGCGTGACTGTTGACCGGTGATTCTAATTTCGGTTGGGTTTGGAGCGCCCGCGCAAATGTGTGGCGCGCCTGTCCCGCCCACAAGGCCCTTCTAACCTCTTTAACTGTTCTGTGGTTTGAACCCATGACTTACAACTCGAAAGTCGGGCCAGTTACCACTGGGCCACCATTGCTCTAAATTTGGTACACAGAAGACGTAGACAACAGATTTTTGAAAATTCAACCCCTAAAGGGGTGTAACGTGATTTCAGTTTGTACGGAGAAATCACCTTACGAATTCCACGCGAACAAACTCACAGGCTAGTAATAAATCATTCTAATCCGCTTATAATATAACTTCATCTACCAATAAGTCTTTAAATCAATCGACATTCGCAAAAGGAAGTCCAGATCGCTAGCACCAAGAGTTTGTTCAACTTGTTCCATCTAATAAGCTGACGACACACCTATTTCCGCTGCAAAATTCAGCGGTGTTCATCTATGCCGACGATAGGATGCGTGTTACCCTGAATGGGAAGTGAACTGTAGATAAATCTTGGAGCTAATTTAGTAATCTGTTCACGTATCTCCCTTACATATATCAATGTTGGCGGACGTTGATTCAATTATAGAGATGTAGTGCAAAACGTAGGAGACGCGCGGGGGCATAGAAATCAGTAAAAAAATATTCAGATTTTTGTTTTTCAATTGCGTTAAATGGAGGATTTGACTAATGAAGATATCAAACTATTTTTAAACCTCAAACAAAAGACGGTTCAGATATAATTATGTTAGTAAGTGAATTAGCCTTGTAATTACACAAGGATAATGAATTTACTGAACATGGATGTGAACCTTTATTCTTGGATGTTTAACCATTAAAACATTTAAATTATATAATTCCTGTAAAGGCCCCACTTGCAAACTCTTCACAGCAAAATCTTGTTACCATTCCTATACAAAATTCTGAAAGCCCTCAAAACATATTATATTAGAAGCCAAAAAACTAGACAAATCGAATTAAAATTTCAAATCCGCTGTTCTCTTCCACCATGGCGCCTGTCCTCGTATGCTGCGTGGGCGCAGCTTCCTGCGCACTGACAGTTGACAGCGCTCTGAGGCACCCGCCACCGGTGCAGCCGCTGCTAATACAGTGGTCCCTGCTGCTATAATAGGGATGTTCGAAGCAGATGAACTGGAGTTATTTTGCGTATGATATAAAGAGACAGAATAATTGATGATATGAAAGGGATAGATAGTAATGTTGAAGTTGGCGATAGAGATGAGAATACAGATGAAATGGTTGGAATTCTTAAAACAGATACGGAAGAGCGATCGAAAGCAGATTCAAAGTATATGCTCTGGCATGATACTATAGTATGTAGTGTAGAGTATAATATCAACGATCAACTGTCACAACTGATTTTCATTTTGGAATAAAATTTCTAAGGTCCATTGAGAAATTCATCTAAAATAAAAATAACAATTTAAAGAAGTCAATTGTTTTTTTTTTATTATTATGACAGAAGCTTTAAGGATGCCTTATCAATATAAGTCATTATTAGGCATTCTTAGTTTTTTTGCAAAGGCGCTTATCGGCTACGAAAAGAAATAAGGATATCTTAAAAGTATAGACGGTAACCGACAATCTATTTCGCCTTTTACGATTTGCTTTAAATATTTATTTAACTAAGAAATATGGAAAAAAGCAATTTTACTTTAGATATGAAAATCAATAGCTTTTACATTTTTGGGCAGACAGAACTCTGTAGGCGGTACACAATATTACGTATCTTTAAGAATTCAGCCTACAGGTTGTTGCCAATCGCCTTTTTAGGCGAAGTAGATAAGCCTAGCTATTTATAGATGTGTCCGCTTATGTGACGGATATGGCAGACAGTTCAGTCGCGGCAACTTTTTTTTTAGGCTGAGAAATCATCTAATGCCACCGCCTGCTCTGAGTGGAGCTGAAGGGAGTGTCAGACTTTTACTGACTAAAACCCATCCATGTTCCTTCCTTAGCCCCTTATGTTCAGGGGTAGCGCGGTAACCCTTTCGCACAATCCCGCTTACCCGACAGGCTTCGGCCCTGACGGGTCCCTTCATATGCTGACATCTCTTTGAGGATCGCGTGGAAAACGTACGCGCCATCTGCACGGGCCTGGGGGTCTAGGGGTCTACTCCCTAAGCACGAAGTCCGTAGTTTCGGCCTTCGTAACGGGCGTTTCCTACTCCCTAGCACCGTCGGACGGATGATTCGTCCGTGGCCCGAACGAAGAATGAACTACAACACGAATTGACATTTGTACCTACTCCCGACGTGTTTTTTCCGTCCTAAAAATTGAACTTGACACTTGTTTCGACGGAGCGTTATGTCAGTTCATACGACATCAAAATAGTTCTCGTGCTGTTGACGAAAATTATAATTTAAAGTGTAATTTCGAACTATGGCTGCTTTTTTGTTGCTAGAATGATCATTACGGGAAGAGCGGAGGTGTCGCCGACGATATTTACGCTAGAACTTTATTTTGGCGAGTATTCCCGACGTCGAGTTCATAGGGAACTATCGGCTCACTCGTGAATTATTCGAGGACCTGTGTAAGGACTATATACCTCTTTTGCCTCAACATATACGACGAAGTGTTGATTCAATAATGAAGGTAAGGATATATCAAAGATTCTGCAACTTATTGACACCAATATTACCAATCCGTCCCACCCATTTACCTACTGTTTTCTTTGTTTACTTTTAGATCCTCGCTGCTCTTAATTTTTATGCCCGGGGGAGCTACCAAGGTGCAGTGAGCCTAAGCAGTCATGAGCCAGTGGCACAACAGACAGTGTCACGTTCTCTGCGGCATTTCACAAATGCATTCAACATCCCCTCAATTTTGCAAAAATATGTAAGGATTCCACAAAATGTTGCTGAGAGGAACCTTATAAAAAAACAGTGTCGGCGAAGAGACCCTATCTGAGTAACGTGGCCCAAGTAATGGGTGGACCGCTACTAAAAGTGAAGTGCAGTGAGTCTAACATGTGAAAGTGAACATTTCTGGTTAGATTCTAATTAAGCCTTGTTAAGTGCTAATTAGTTTATATTTGTTGAATTCATCTTAGATTATGATTAATATATAGGGTTTAAGTCAATAAGACTGATATTATAAGAATTTAAGAGAATTTTTTAATGTATAGGGCAAATTACGTAACTTGAAAACATGGTTTTTTATTTATGGGAATATTTTTGTAACTTAGGGTTTATGGGGTATTTCTAAGCCTAAAACGAATAAATCCTGTGGAATTATCAAAATAAACTAGAGGGTTCGGAAGTTATAAGCGAAAATGTATAGTAAACATTGTAACTTCACAAAATCTTGATATTTTGTTTTAAGGTTATTTTATATTATGTAAATACGATAAATATTGGTGTTGAATACTGACTACGACCTATGCTTTGAAGAGTGTTTACTTATACTCAAAGTGCACTAAAATAGATAGTATCATTTTTAACTTTAGTAAGTTGTATGTTTACAGATTGTATAACAAATATGCTAGACGTAGTTGACCGCATTGTAGGCAGTCGCTCCATATAACATACTGGTATTCAGCTGTATCCGGTTAGACTGGAAGCCGATCCCAACATAGTTGGGAAAAAGCTAGGCAGATGATGATGATCGTATGTATAAACTATAAAAATATAAACTTTGATTTGACTATGACAAAATGTATTTTATTTTATTTAGCACCAAGTAAATCCGAATAAATTCAACACACAACAATATACTATTACAATCAAAACATAGAATTCCTTTTATTCTAGTCGTTTTATTTTAAAATGTGCGCTCTTGCATAGGTGTTCATCTTCATTCTGATTAAGAAACCGACGATACTATCGGCCGATAAAAAGTCTGTAGTCTGAGGGGGCTCTTAGCCTGAGTCATCCCACTGCTGGGCAAAGGCTCCATGAATGATTCTTCCTAGAATGTGTTGGAAATAATTATTATTGTAGTAGAAAATTTATATAATTTTTTTGTGTAAAATGTCAAAAAATGGACATTTGACATTTCTCATTTGTCATCGCGACATAGGGAAGCAACCAGACGACTCGGTACTCGATACTCACAATTAATCGATTCAAGTTTGTATGAGTATTTGATCGATTTCATTATATACCTATTCTAAAGTGCATTGGATTAAAGTTCTGAGTAACAAAAAAATAACTTAAACTTTAATTTTGTAGGTATTTTGAAATAAAACAGTGGTACAAAAGGTCAATTTGTCTATAATTTAATATTTTTAGTTACAATTATATCCACTCATTCACAAAAAAATCAAGAGAAAGCGAAAGTGACTGAATCATCATTCAATCATTTTCTTCGGATGATGAGCCAAAATCGTCAGTTGAGCTATCGTCACCTATGAAAACCACCAAATGAAAATGAAATAATTATATTTACTTTTTAATTTTTCATTTTCATTTCTTTTATCAATATGGACGTCTCTCGAATAGCGTTTGCGTCAAATGTGTCAATACCTGTTACGGGCTTGCTTTTCTTTCCCATTTTAGGCGTACGTAATACATTTTTTTCAGTACCGGAAGGCCCATACTTTTCCTTCAAGATGGTTCGAATAGCTTTTTTGCTGAATTCAAGTGCTTCTGCGACACGATCTTGCACTTGCGTTACGAGCAATAAAGGTTTCGGTTAACTTCACAACTAATTCGCGTGACTGGCTGTTGATTGTACGTCCTCTTTTCGACATGTTGAAACAGTTGGTATGATTTACAACAAACACCAAAATCGAGTTCAAATCACTGTTTAAATCAATGTCCAAAATAGAAGAGCCAGGATCAACGTGATAGTAAACAGAAATAGTCCAAAAGCAAAGCCGAGTCGAGAATAAAATCGAATGAAGCTGGTGATATTAAGTAATTAATTGGCTACAACATTAGTATTAAGAAAATAAGGACTGAGCACGTAACTGTTTTGAGACGTTTCGTATTCATTAGAAATTGCATGCTACTATAAAGTTAGCGCAAAAAGCAATATCAGCAATATCTTCCATCATATTATTAAACGCGCCAAAAATATTTATGTATTTTTAAAAACACTTTATGTAATTAATGATTAGTTTATTGCTTTTTTCTGTTTCGTTCCAAGTTACATTCTAGGGTCATTCTCAAATGTCAAAACTGACCTTTTACTTTTTGACAACTCTAAGAACTTTGACATGTCGTTTGATAAATGGCGTTAAAAGAAAAAACGCAAAGGTATCGACAGGATAATGCCTTATTGCCGAACCAAAAAAGGCAAAATAATTTAATTATATATTTAAAGACATAATAAAAAGTGTATTTTTAATAATGTAGTCATTTTCTTACAACAAAAATAAAAAAAATTGTTTAGTATGTTTCGAAACTACAGAATATGTAAACCGGTAAGCGACCGATAAAATGGCGCAACTCTATTGCCATTCGTCGTTCGTTCACGAATATTGTCCGTAAGTAGTCTATGATTCCGTCCCGTTCTGATGAATCCGAAATCGTTAGGGAGTAGGGTTCGCTACGACGTAACGGACTACTGTCGGACGGGCCCGTTGCTTCGTTGACGGAGTTAGGGAGTAGACCCCCTACTCCCTAAGCACGAAGTCCGTAGTTTCGGCCTTCGTAACGGGCGTTTCCTACTCCCTAGCACCGTCGGACGGATGATTCGTCCGTGGCCCGAACGAAGAATGAACTACAACACGAATTGACATTTGTACCTACTCCCGACGTGTTTTTTCCGTCCTAAAAATTGAACTTGACACTTGTTTCGACGGAGCGTTATGTCAGTTCATACGACATCAAAATAGTTCTCGTGCTGTTGACGAAAATTATAATTTAAAGTGTAATTTCGAACTATGGCTGCTTTTTTGTTGCTAGAATGATCATTACGGGAAGAGCGGAGGTGTCGCCGACGATATTTACGCTAGAACTTTATTTTGGCGAGTATTCCCGACGTCGAGTTCATAGGGAACTATCGGCACACTCGTGAATTATTCGAGGACCTGTGTAAGGACTATATACCTCATTTGCCTCAACATATACGACGAAGTGTTGATTCAATAATGAAGGTAAGGATATATCAAAGATTCTGCAACTTATTGACACCAATATTACCAATCCGTCCCACCCATTTACCTACTGTTTTCTTTGTTTACTTTTAGATCCTCGCTGCTCTTAATTTTTATGCCCGGGGGAGCTACCAAGGTGCAGTGATCCTAAGCAGTGATGAGCCAATGGCACAACAGACAGTGTCACGTTCTCTGCGGCATGTCACAAATGCATTCAACATCCCCTCAATTTTGCAAAAATATGTAAGGTTTCCACAAAATGTTGCTGAGAGGAACCTTATAAAAAAACAGTGTCGGCGAAGAGACCCTATCTGAGTAACGTGGCCCAAGTAATGGGTGGACCGCTACTAAAAGTGAAGTGCAGTGAGTCTAACATGTTAAAAGTGAACATTTCTGGTTAGATTCTAATTAAGCCTTGTTAAGTGCTAATTAGTTTATATTTGTTGAATTCATCTTAGATTATGATTAATATATAGGGTTTAAGTCAATAAGACTGATATTATAAGAATTTAAGAGAATTTTTTAATGTATAGGGCAAATTACGTAACTTGAAAACATGGTTTTTTATTTATGGGAATATTTTTGTAACTTAGGGTTTATGGGGTATTTCTAAGCCTAAAACGAATAAATCCTGTGGAATTATCAAAATAAACTAAAGGGTTCGGAAGTTATAAGCGAAAATGTATAGTAAACATTGTAACTTCACAAAATCTTGATATTTTGTTTTAAGGATATTTTATATTATGTAAATACGATAAATATTGGTGTTGAATACTGACTACGACCTATGCTTTGAAGAGTGTTTACTTATACTCAAAGTGCACTAAAATAGATAGTATCATTTTTAACTTTAGTAAGTTGTATGTTTACAGATTTTATAACAAATATGCTAGACGTAGTTGACCGCATTGTAGGCAGTCGCTCATACTGGTATTCAGCTGTATCCGGTTAGACTGGAAGCCGATCCCAACATAGTTGGGAAAAAGCTAGGCAGATGATGATGATCGTATGTATAAACTATAAAAATATAAACTTTGATTTGACTATGACAAAATGTATTTTATTTTATTTAGCACCAAGCAAATCCGAATAAATTCAACACACAACAATATACTATTACAATCAAAACATAGATTTCCTTTTATTCTAGTCATTTTATTTTAAAATGTGCGCTCTTGCATAGGTGTACATCTTCATTCTGATTAAGAAACCGACGATACTATCGGCCGATAAAAAGTCTGTAGTCTGAGGGGGCTCTTAGCCTGAGTCATCCCACTGCTGGGCAAAGGCTCCATGAATGATTCTTCCTAGAATGTGTTGGAAATAATTATTGTAGTAGAAAATTTATATAATTTTTTTGTGTAAAATGTCAAAAAATGGACATTTGACATTTCTCATTTGTCATCGCGACGTAAGGAAGCAACCAGACGACTCGGTACTCGATACTCACAATTAATCGATTCAAGTTTGTATGAGTATTTGATCGATTTCATTATATATTCTAAAGTGCATTGGATTAAAGTTCTGAGTAACAAAAAAATAACTTAAACTTTAATTTTGTAGGTATTTTGAAATGAAACAGTGGTACAAAAGGTCAACTTGTCTATAATTTAATATTTTTAGTTACAATTATATCCACTCATTCACAAAAAAATCAAGAGAAAGCGAAAGTGACTGAATCATCATTCAATCATTTTCTTCGGATGATGAGCCAAAATCGTCAGTTGAGCTATGAAAACCACCAAATGAAAATGAAATAATAATATTTACTTTTTAATTTTTCATTTTCATTTCTTTTATCAATATGGACGTCTCTCGAATAGCGTTTGCGTCAAATGTGTCAATACCTGTTACAGGCTTGCTTTTCTTTCCCATTTTAGGCGTACGTAATACATTTTTTTCAGTACTGGAAGGCCCATACTTTTCCTTCAAGATGGTTCGAATAGTTTTTTTGCTGAATTCAAGTGCTTCTGCGACACGATCTTGCACTTGCGTTACGAGCAATAAAGATTTCGGTTAACTTCACAACTAATTCGCGTGACTAGCTGTTGATTGTACGTCCTCTTTTCGACATGTTGAAACAGTAGGTATGATTTACAACAAACACCAAAATCGAGTTCAAATCACTGTTTAAATCAATGTCCAAAATAGAAGAGCCAGGATCAACGTGATAGTAAACAGAAATAGTCCAAAAGCAAAGCCGAGTCGAGATTAAAATCGAATGAAGCTGGTGATAAGTAATTAATTGGCTACAACATTAGTATTAAGAAAATAAGGACTGAGCACGTAACTGTTTTGAGACGTTTCGTATTCATTAGAAATTGCATGCTACTATAAAGTTAGCGCAAAAAGCAATATCAGCAATCTCTTCCATCATATTATTAAACGCGCCAAAAATATTTATGTATTTTTTAAAACACTTTATGTAATTAATGATTAGTTTATTGCTTTTTTCTGTTTCGTTCCAAGTTACATTCTAGGGTCATTCTCAAATGTCAAAACTGACCTTTTACTTTTTGACAACTCTAAGAACTTTGACATGTCGTTTGATAATTGGCGTTAAAAGAAAAAACGCAAAGGTATCGACTGGATAATGCCTTATTGCCGAACCAAAAAAGGCAAAATAATTTAATTCTGTATTTAAAGATATAATAAAAAGTGTATTTTTAATAATGTGGTCATTTTCTTACAACAAAAATAAAAAAAATTGTTTAGTATGTTTCGAAACTACAGAATATGTAAACCGGTAAGCGACCGATAAAATGGCGCAACTCTATTGCCATTCGTCGTTCGTTCACGAATATTGTCCGTAAGTAGTCTATGATTCCGTCCCGTTCTGATGAATCCGAAATCGTTAGGGAGTAGGGTTCGCTACGACGTAACGGACTACTGTCGGACGGGCCCGTTGCTTCGTTGACGGAGTTAGGGAGTAGACCCCCTGGTCCTGATTGGACGGTGAGCTACCCATTACTCACCGTCCGCAGGCCCGAGTCGCGACACCTAAGATACCCGACGTAACTTTTAACATCTTAATGAATGACTGTCTGTAAGTAAATAATAGATAATACATAATTAAGTTCTATATAAATATATTATACAGCGCTGAGAGCTGATAGGGGCGCGAAAATGACTCCAAATATAACTCCACGTACATACAGAGTGCTTTTTATTTTTATACCGTACTGAATTAATACTAAACACGTATAGTACGTAGTGTAATTTAATGCCCCTCTGTCATATCAACTCTGTATGTATGCCCGAATTTCAATAGTTTTCGAGATATTTAAAATTTTAAGGGTTTCGTTAGTTACCCAATATTTGACATTTAATTCCAATTAAAAAAAGTACATATTAATTACATAGATAAGACAATTAACAGATACAAACAAACACTAAAATAACTTGCAAATGGGTGTACAGAGGCCAGCACATCAAGTTACCACAATCTGTCAAATTTCTTTGATAGTATTTCAACTTTATTGCAAAGACATAAGGTTCATTTTTAATTGAGAAAATTTGACAGTTAGGGATAGCTTGAAGTGCTGGCGTCTGTACTATAGGTGCCTACAGCTGTGCCTAACCCTTACGGGGATTATATGCATGGTGTTAAGCTATATACTTCGCGTTCATATCATAGCAAGACCAATAATCCATTTGGCAAGCGTGTTCGTGACGATTACCTTCATTTACCAAATCAATGACCATCTATCAAACACTATTTATATCAGTTTAAGAGCAGAGCTATCTCAAAATAGCCCCCAGACATGTCTGATTGAGTCATAGATAGCGTCTCTTTGTGTGGGCGATTTTTGCACCAGCCCAGTCTATCCTGTACCTAATTGTTCCAGTCTCGTTATGAAGATATTACGGAACGGTAAGGGCTGCCCACGTTTGAATACCTGTTCCATTTGGTACTTGATTGTAATTGTAACAAGACAAAGATTAATATTGTTTATGTTTGTAAAGTCTTGCTTAATTTGTAACGGGATTTTTATTACAACAACGAATAGCTAAATTTTCTTTGGAAGGTTATAAATGGGCAACGCGATCACAATAGGGTCTTTATATCTTTACGGTGGCCAATTCATTTCTTATTAGTGCTTTCATTTGCTTACCCTGACTTTTAAATTGACTTAAGTATTCGTATAAACTATACTGGATTTATCAACTGAGCCTTCGCAGTTCACGGCTGGACATAGGCCTCTACCAGACTGCGCCACAACAGCCTTTCCTTCGCCTTTTGCATCCAGTCTGTCTCAGCCACCGGCCACAAGTTCATCGGCCATTCTTCTAGTGGAGGGACCACCGTCCTCTACTTGCCCATACGCGGTCTCGTCTCCAGGACTCCAGGACTCGTCTACTTCGCCGGCCATCGGTCTTTCGACAAACATGGCCAGCCCACTGCCATGTCGGTAATTCTGGTTCTTAACATACTCCTTTACAACTTCAAGAAGCAACCCATGGATGTAGATAGGACTCGGTAAGACGTGCGAATTGTACATGACATTACCTTGCCCAAATTCATGCCAAGGCCAACCCGTTGAAAGCTACCGTTTAGGCCGTGCAGGATCTGGTGCAACTGTGACGATCGCATCCGCAAAGCGAAGGATTGAGATTAAGTCAGTCAAGTCCAGTCCAGCGTTTTGTAGAGTTCCTATAACGCACTCACTGGATTGATAGACAGCGGTATCGTTCGAAAGGGTTACGAGTACCGCTGCCCCGGAACACATAGTGCTTAAAAAGAAACATGGCTTGGGTTTAGTCAGTAAGAGTCTGACACTTTCTTCCGCTCCACCCTGACCTGGAGGTGTCATTTGATGATTTCTCATCGTGTTCATCTATTATATTCATATAACTTCTCATACTTGTTTTTCTAAGGTTTTCTGTATTTTGTCTGCATTCTCCACTATCTTTAATTTAAGATCGCGTGCCACTGAAGATAAACGAATACTTGAGAACCAACCAAATCACAGTTTACCGCCAGTTTGTAATGATTTACAACTGTACACTAGTGCAGCCGACCCACATATTTTGCAATATTTGCTCAGAAACTACGGAGTATCTATTGTAATAATAAGTATTGTACTACTGGTTTATTTGTAAGAATGACTTCATTGAAATCATCCGTGATTTTTGACCAGATTTTCGCATTTTTTTGCGGAAAAACAGGGATGATGATGAGTGATTTTATTATGTCAGCTAGATAAAAAAATGTTATACACGTATTTTTTATATTTTTACGTAATCCAAAGATTACGTCGATACATCGTGCATCGTGTCAAAAATATGTCTCGTCGACAATCTTACGTAGATTTTATACTTAGTTGTGATGTAGCGCGCCCCCAATCCTCAACTTTAATGCGTGATAACTAAGATAAATCAAAAACACGTGACAAACATTTTTTTAAACCCGACCGTCTTTATGGTCACCCATCCACGGAGTAACCTCGGCAAGCGTAGTTTCCTGACCTGACCGATCAACCCGTTCGGCTGTTACTACTTACACTTAGCCACAAGGTCCTCTCACAACTTCTACTTGCCAATAACTATTATGTTAATAACTGTCTTTTATGACGCGAATCGGTTCAGTTCATACGACCGATTTTCTGTAGGTTGGTGTCGCGGTCATTGTTTAATATATCCTTTAACTACTATATAAAAGTCTCCATCATGACATCCAAAGTACCTATAAAGAAATCATTAGCAATTTTTTTTACCAAATCAAACATTTCGTCAGTTTTGCACTTTACCTGTTCGCCTTGGTGACATTAACAAACACACTTTTGTGTATTGTGTGTACAACTGTGTGCGTGTACACAGTATATACAGTGTGTATTGTGATGCGCGTACGCACGACTAAGATTGTTTGTCCAAACGTTTCCTGTTCATAGATGTGGGTTTGGTAATATTTTGCTATTAGATATTCGTGTTAACCGGTTTTCTTTGCGGTATTCCGTAGATAAAGATAGCATATTTTAAAGATAACGAAAAGATAAACAATGAATAGATGTCGAAGCTATTGGGTAAATAACCAGATTTTGATGTAATATTAAGAAGAATAGTCAAAAACCAAATTTTTACTTTTTCGAAATCACTGCTGCTTTTATATCACTCAAACTCAAAGCATTTATTTCCATATTGTAATAAGGTCGGTCCATTCCAAAGCAGTAGTTACCTATGAAGAAGAAAGGGCAAGAAATTCCGTGGACACTCTTTTAAAGAAGATATGTTTACAAAAAATTGGTTACATCACTCATATTATTACTATACTACTATATTACAAGTAGATAATACTAGACACCCACAATCTTTCTTAATACCATCTAGGTACCCCACTTGAAGCTGTAAGATGACTTTAAATTCTACTCATGTTTCCATCAGACATATCTTCCCACATCTAGATTCAGTCTGCCTATAAGAACCAGGAACACATCTCATACAAACGTTTGACAGCATCAGTTATCTCATGTATGACATTTATAACGGTGTCCAAGGCCACAGTTATAGCCTTGACACACAGTCAAGGGAGAATTTGTTGAGGCAGTGCTTGGTATGATGTCGATAAAATGAAGCATTAAGATACGCGAGTTGCGTTTCAAAGAGGATTAATGTTGTAGCATTTGAAGATGTTAATATTGATGTTGATGGTAATAAATCGATAGACGTGAAAGAAAATCAAGCTGAACGGCGTGCTGAGAAGCGTAAGTCCAGCAGTGGACTGCTATAGGCTGATGACGATGATAATGTAGATAGAAAATCGCACGAATAGAGTAAATAGTTAATTGTCAGAAACTGTGATTAACCTACTAGAGCGACTTGACGAAAAGCTGTCTTCACAAAAAAAAAGTGAGGTGGAAATGTTCTATTAAAAAACAAAAGCATCTGGAGTTTTGATTGAACCTTTTGCCATGTAATATTGATACTAGTGATACCAAAGATGATTGTGACCAATTTAAATTTCAAACGTATCAAGACATAAGATATAAAACAAAAATGAGAAATGCGTTCAACTCATCTCCCAAAATCGCTGTCCTCAAAGCCATACAACTTAACAAAGTAATAAAGAGTCGTATAACTTAAGATTCCTTGAAATCTTCACTGACAAACGTTATGTCAACGAACAAATGTGACATGTGTTTAATTATCTATGGTAACGGGTGACTTTGATATGGTAATGTTGGTACCGTTGATGGTAATGTTGGTATCGCTGGTGATAATGTTGGTAACTTGATAACTTGATGTTTTAATAACGTTACCGTAAGATTGGTGGCTACTACGAGTCGGATTTGGTGTCTAGATATCGCGTTAGATGTAGTTTGAGTATGTTATTATTCTTTCGGAGCGCGGTCCCGTTTCTATGGCACGGTTACGGAATTCGAATTTGGAATCAAAATCTACGCCGGTCAAATGCTCTTCTTGGTTGTCTTGAAGTATGAGTTTAATTAAAAGATTTACAAAGTAGATGTCATTACCAAAAGTGCCAGTTTATTCGGCTGCTTTTGTTTTCAATATTTAACCTTCTTCAATTTCTTTAAACTTGGTTTAGCCGATTAAAATAATAAGGTTTCATTAATAAATCTCTACATTTACAATGACACAGATTTAAAAAGACACGACTTTACTATTTGTTGATTTTATTTGCTTTTTTCACTTGTCTGCATTGTAATGTCCTAATGAAGGGAGTTTTATGTTCAGTAACAAATATTTGTATGCGACTGTTTACATTGTCTCATACGTCACGGCTTAGCTGAGTAAATACTAGTCATTGTTGGGTACAGCCTTGAATGACATTCTTGTGAGTCATCGCGAAACAATTTCGGGTTCTGAGATGAATAAAAGGGTTATGAGGTCAGCTTTTTGGGATTTGTAAATATTTAATTAGTCACAACGAGAAATTGTCAGTGGAAGTCTCGCTTTTGATGTTCTACGAAAAAGTGACATAGATTGTTAGGAAGAAATAAATTGTTGCTACTTATGTCAATAACTGCCAGCGGTAAACGATGAAAAAATAAAAGAAAAAAAACGACTTGCGTTCAAAACGATGCCAAAACTAGTCACCTCCGAGTAACACCAAACAATCCTTTCACTTACTTCCAATCAACACATTGTTTCTGTAAAATTTTTCATCATTTCTGTTGCCAATTTCGCGCCACGACACGCGATAACTGAAGACAATGGACACGAGATCTTTCGCAAAGTTTGTAATGGTGGTGGTTGTCAGCTCACTGCTGTCTTAAGTAAGTCCTCTGCTTAATATACTGTTTGTGTTACTTGTTGCCACTGCGCAAGGAACGGAAGAATAGCGAGGAATGATATACAATATGGAGATGACAATATGGATGAAAACATTGACTGTACTTACGCATAGAAGTATTTCGGAGGTAAATCGTGAAAAGTAAATTAAAAAAACCGGCCAAGTGCGAGTCGGACTCGCACACCGAGGGTTCCGTACAAACCTGTAGGTATATAAGTAAAAGTTCACCCATCACGAGGATCGAGTCATAGTTATGGTATTTTTATATTTTGAAAAAAAAAACATTTTTTTTTTATTATATGATGTAACTAAAAAAATACGGTTTTCGCAATTTTTCCTTTATCTGCACTGTAAGACGTTACTTTGTACCAAATTTCAAGATTCTTAGTTCACGGGAAGTACCCTGTAGGTTTTGATTCCCGTGCGAGTTTCGAAAATTTGCGGCATAAACAGCTGTATCTTTTGATTGCTTTGGCTTAGAAGTTTGATTTTTTCACAGCTCCAAGGGACAGTAGACCTGAGTATTAGATATAAATTTCAGTTTGATACCTCCACGCGTGCCTGAGAAAAACGGTATTGACAGACGGGACGGACGGACAACAAAGTGATCCTATAAGGGTTCCGTTTTTTCCTTTTGAGGTACGGAACCCTAAAAGTGATTATTTTCGACTTCGGACTTATATGTTCGAGCGGTTCGTGGTTGAATCACTAGACCATGGAGTCCGAGTTTCCACTATGTTTTTCGAGACATCGCCAAGCGGTTTGTCGACTCTTCACGTGAACAGAAGTTTGGCCTATTTTTGGGCAAAGAATCAGTCATAATGTCAGCCTTTTGGGAACTTTTCCTGATGTAGACTAATTTTTTGATGCTCTTTGATTTTTTCCTTCTTGTTTTATATACTTGTACATTGTTATAATTCATATTTTAATTCTTTTTTGTTATTATAATTATAATGTTATATAAAGTTTGATTTTCATTCTAATAAATTATAGGCTGACAGCACTACACATAGTCAAATTTCATCTCACAGTTCAAATCTAAGGTGCAGTGCTCAAATCGCCAATATAACTTAGAACGTTTCAAATATGCCAACCTTGTTAATAGTAAAAAAGCCATTCTCTCATCACTTGCGCCAGACATCGAGTCGTCTATTTTGTATGTATTGTCCAATAGTTACTGGAGACCTGCGTCAGGCTTTCGTAAAATCTTGCTTACGTACATCTTTATTAACATGCATCCTTGATAAAAACTGTATCCTTTTAATTGACTCTGCTATTATTACACTGTAGGTTACGGTCTCAATATTTTATTTATTTATTTGCTTGACTTTCAACATGTCATATTATAGACTTTTTTGGTAGATATTGCTCTTTTGGTACTTACCAGTGCCAGTTCTTGGCACCCATTTTTTTTTTCTTGAGGCGCTCGTCCCTCTCTGGATGGAGCGGAAGGGAGTGTCAGACTCTTAATGACTAAAACCCATCCATGTTCCTTCCTTAGCCGTTTATGTTCCGAGGCAGCAGTAACCCTTTCGGACAATCCCGTTAACCCTGGGGTTCAAACCCTGGTAGGGGCTTTACTTTTTATAAACTACTTCATCACCGAGAAAACTAGCATGTCCTAGAGCCAAAATTCCAAAAAAATCTAACATCTTCCAACCCGAGAGCTGAATTACGGCCCACTCCAGAGAGGAAGCCTGTGTGCCAGCAGTAGGACCATTATAGGCTGATTATGTTAAAACTAATAATAGGTACTCAGAACTCCTGCACTGCCACATAGCTTCTTAAAGCTATAATTCTTAAAAACTATAAAAGTTAGTCACTAAATACCAATACCACCAACAAAGCCATCAATTAAAATACCGTTTAACCGTAACTTAAGCATTAGCAAGTTACATAACATAACAATTAAAATTACAATTAAATTGAACCCACACGTATAATTACTGGTAACCCCAACCAATTACAATTCACTAATTACTATTGTAATATATAGTAACGGTGTATCGTCAATTATAACCATAGCGATATTTTGATCTGCGCCTGAGCATTTTTTGTTGTCAAAGTTCAAGATGATTATATGGTGTAATGGTATGTTAATTGTGGTTATTAGACGGTAAATTGTGCATTGTAGAAGCGAAATAGATGCTTAGGTGAGATTTAGACAGGAAGATGTAGTAATTGTTGGTAATAATGTTACCAATCTGCGCACGATTGTCGGAGGAGGCGTATTAAGCTGTTAAATATATACGTAAAAAGTGTTGCAGTGATTTAACTGAGCGACTTGTCGTTACAATACTGTAAAATATATATCATCATCATCATGTTTACTGGTAACCTTGTTCCATCCACTGCTAGCCTAGTGGTGTGACCGTCGGACTGCCAAGGCATAGGACTCGAGTTCGAACCCAAGGTCGCACCTATGATTTTACGTAATCCATGTGCGTATTGTATAATTATCACTTTCTAAAAAAATCTGTGTAGGAAAACATCGTGAGGAAACCAGCTTGTATGAGAGAAGTTTCTCAACAGCATGTGAAGCTTAGTCAGAGGCCCATTGGCAGCATAAAAACTCTTGACACCAGGTTAGTAACCACACGAAAAGACCTACTGTTGAGTGTCGGCTTCCTCTGTTTTGTGCCATGCTCCTGTGCGAGTCACATCAAAATACACCAAAAATTTTGATTTATAATATCAAAATGGCTGCCATAGTCATTTAATTAAATCCAAGCAAAGAGATTCCTGGCAAAGCAATCAAACCAAGGATGAAACAGCATTTCAACCTAAATCAGGAGTCAATAAAAAATGATTAAAGACTGTAGTTTAAGAGCCAGTGAACTTATCCCTAACGATATCACCCCATTAGTTGAAAAAACGCAGCCGGGGCGGGGCTCTCAGACTAATGAATGATGATAAATGGTATAAATAAGATGTCAGGTCTTATCGCAGACGCGATCTTCAGATATCTACTGAACTCATCTCGTGTGTTCCTCGTTCGTTAATATTCTATTGGGTCCAAACTAATTAATAATTTTTCTCGTAGATTGAGTGGTATTGATAGTATGTTGTTGTATGTCATTTGATGATTTCCCACGCTCAAAAAAAAAAGCGAGTCACAGAAAAAGCTTTTAAAATGCTTTAGTTAAACGTATCTACAAATGCTTAAAGTCTACTTCGAAGTAGAGCAGTGATGAGCTTTACTTATAAGTTGTATGTGGTGAGTTTGAACCCTATTTTGTTTAAAAGAGTGTCCATGGAGTTTCTTGCCCATTCTCCTCCATAGGTACCTACTGATTTGGAATGGGCAACTAGCTATATCTTTCTGACTGACCGACTCCTTGACAATTCAAATGAGCCTGTAATTGGTTTATTTGAAATAAATACTTTGAGTTTTGCGTTTTGAACCCAGGCAGATACTTTACATCTGTATAAACTAACAACTATTAACAAAGGGTGGAAAAGTCCAAATCCTCTGAAAAATTAACTTAGTTCAAATATGGTTGTTTTTTTTGGCCTCATCTGAGTCGGGCATACAAATTTTGTCTTATATGGGAACAGACCTCATTCGCGCCGAGATTGCGGTGCACCTCACACGAGGGAGGAACAAAAGGATATATTTTATTAAGATTACAAGACATCCTCTGATGCTATCGTTAATCGTATGTTATTAGCAGACAAATATTATTCGATTATCTGGCTCATATATAAAAATCGATTTTATATTCCTAAGGATGTTAAGAGACGAAATCGAGAAGTTTTGTGCGTTCGTTTATTATTATTATTATCATAATAAGGTTTCTTTTTTTCGTGTAATTATTTTGCAATTGTTATTATCTGATAATTGTTTTAACAGCACTACCTCAAATTTTTACAGTATAAATCAATTTTAAAATCAAGCTGTCCTTAGTCCTAATGATAAAGTGCCAATTTCACCAAAGAAACTGAACGTGACCAGTACTCTAAGCCAAGTTCAACAGCTGTCAGTGTTATTAACGTATGATAATGACATTGACAGCTCTGAAACTCGGTTTAAAAGTGCTGATCGCGTTTAGTTCTACACTTTATTTTTTCAAAAAAAATATGAGCAGCCTATTTTGTCCCACAGCAAAGGCATTGTTTACGTTTTTGATGGGGGGGGGTAATTATCAAATGGCTCCTCGGAGCGTCAGACAATTACTGATCCCATCCTTGTTCCTTCCTTAGCCCTTTATATTCCGGGGTAGCGGTAACTCTTTCGGACAAGCCCGCTGACCCTGCTGGATGGTTCCTTCCTTAACGCCTGGGTGTTCCACGATGCCGTTTTGCATGTAAATATTTATAAATACTAACATTCTAATCAAAGAAGAAAACAACTCACCTTAAACTGGACCAAAAAAACAGTAATACAAAAATAACTCATTCCAGTTCACGATTTAATAAGCCGATCAATAAAACTGACTAAAAATACTTTACGGCCGCAAAGCAAACTGCAGGTAAGTATGAAAAGCAAATATTTGAGAATTAGCGACGTTCTACATACTAACAAACGTTGGGTTCAATGTGCTCGTTGCATAAGCAATGTGCGTCAAAAGTCGATCAAGGTGATACGTCATGCCGTTGCCATATGCACGAGATGATTTGGATACAACTCTTGAAATCTGGAAATCTAAAGAAACTGGCTGAAGATAAGAGATTGGGATAAATCATTGTTGTTTATCATGACGGCTTTGAATAGGACATCGCTGATATTATTTATGAAGACTATGCAAAGCAATTCAAGAAATTAGAAAAAAAAATGGTGGAATAGCGGCCCTTTCGCCAATTCTGCGTTGTTAGAAAAGTGAAACTTGAAAAATCTTAAGTGACTGTATATTTTAAACGGCTGTATCCAGCAGTAATAACCTTACCTTATACCTTTTAATTAAATATTATAGTTTAATGTGTATTACACGGTAATCTTGTGTAATACGGCGCGCTCAAATATCAAAGTAAATATTGCTTTTGCACTTGCCCTTGACTTCCTTTTATGCAACTACACTTGCAATGAATGTAAAAATATACTATAAATATATAAAATACTTTTTAAAACTGAAATACAACTGACTAATCGCGTGCCCCACATACGTAAACTAAACTGACATAACTCAAAATATTTTTTTAATGCACTTACATGATAAAAACTTCAATTATTCTAATACCCATCCGTTTCAGCTCATTAGATATCTAAAAACCGTAAAAAATGGAACATCGCCCCTTTTCCAAGGGATTAAACAAATATATTACACTAATGCATCGGAAAGAACCTACCTACGTATTAATCAAAATTCCTATTGATTTATCGGTTTTCCGTTTAATGACCTTTTATCACGCGATGGGGTTAACAATATTGAATGAATTTCGATAAATTGGTGGGTTTTGTTGATCTTTTTACGGTTTTTATTAATTTTTTGAGCCTTCTGTTCCGCTTTGTGTTTTTAATAAAGCCTTATGACGTTTCCATTTAAAATTTATTCCGTCCCTGCAAACTCAGTGGGGTGTATAAAAATTAAGTTAGTGCTTTGATATTATTGTGTTCAAATATCAGCGTGTCTTAATTTAGGACAAAAATATGGTTAACGTGTGTGAATAAAATATCTTTGGTCAGAAAAAAATAAATGTCTTTCAAAATTTTCTTTAAAAATAAATGATCAAAGAGAAATATCATCAAATACATTAAGGTGATGACATGACACGCGAAAAAAAACTACATAATGATTAATCCAAAAATAAAGTATTGAATATAATAATCTTAACTTAATATTAATAACAAATTACGAAACAAAAAAAATGAATGACTCTCATCAATGTCTATTCGTATTTGTACCAAATTAGCACTTTCTGAAGTTACTGTGCAAAAACTATTCATAACTTTTTGCTACTGGCTATTAAACGTTTTTTATTCAAATTACGCACATCGATGATTCACTCAACATATTTTTTCTTTTATTTCATTAACTTCACTTGTTCAGGCCTTCACTTCATTGAGAAACGATTGTACTAACCGTCTTTACTTCAAATATAAAATCATTAATAGAGGTTTTACTGCGAGCAAAGAAGATACATATATTCGAGTCAAGGCCTCCTTGCTTTAGAGAATATTACAAACTAGCTGCTCTCGCGCGGTTTCGGCCCGCTGCTGGGCTCCTATTGGTTGTAGCGTGATGTTACATAGTCTATAGCCTTCCTCGATAAATAGACTATCCAACACAAAAATATTTTTTCAAATCGGACCAGTAGTTCCAGAGATTAGCGCGTTCAAACAAACAAACTTTTCAGCTTTATAATATTAGCATAGATAAAGTAAACATCTTCCCTAAAATAACTCAACTTGCTGCGTATATCAACTCCTTATGACCCTTACATTCAATAACCCTGATTAGTTCATTTCGTTCACGTATTTCATGATAATAAGGACATATGGAATGGGGTATACTATTCCCCGAAACGTTATTACTTTTATGATGATTACGTATAAAACATAGCATATAAAGTTTCAATAAATGAGAGCGATGACAAGAAATGGGCGACATTTATAATTCGATGGGCGATTTATCGACAAAACGTGGCGCATCACTACAGAAATTGTGACTTTAAGTGTCAATATTTCTGTGTTTATCGATTTTTTTTAATTGATTTCTATATCAGTCTGTGGTTGAATGAACATGAAGAAGTTAATGAGAACAATCAACGGGTAGAGGCGAGTTAGAGTGATCTTTGTGAAATGAAGATGTCTTGTTTATTGTTAGTTATTGAAAGTAAAATTCAAGAGAGAACTTTAAAACAATATCGAGATACGAATCTATACTAATATTATAAAGCTGAAGAGTTTGTTTGTTTGACCGCGCTAATCACTGGGGCTACTGGTCCGAATTGAAAAAAATCATTTTGTGTTGGGTGTTCCATTTATCGAGGAAGGCTATAGGCAATATATGTAACATCACGCTATGACCAATAGGAGCCTAGCAGCGGGTGAAACCGCGCGGGAGCTAGTAGACAATAATTATGTAATTTATTTTCAAAAAAGGTTATAATGCCGAAATATTCTAATTTGTACTTATGTAATTTTACTTGTAGCGCTTTCGCAAGAGATTTTGCCATTAAACTTTCAGATCAAAATAGACACAAAAAATTACAGACTCACTATACAATCATAAACTATAACTTTAGTTAAACCCTAGTAGACCACAAACAATTCATTAAATCTTCCACGACAAGTTCCGCATGCAGTCCTCATATATTAATAATGCCGTTTTGTTTTGCGCGCACGCATGAAGATTGATGAATGCGCCCACGACGAAAACCGACGCCTTTTATGTGTATACTCGCTGCTTTCCTGGATGCAACTGTATTCCTTATTGGTAGTGACAGTATTTTTAGTCATAGACTATATTTCAGAAGAATAGACAAGAGTTGAAAGGACTTTAGAACTCTTTGGTAACGTGTAGTCCAAAAAAAAAGACGATCGGAAAAATATTGATGTTTAATTTTAATTTGAAAACACGGTTAATATAAACATATCCTTTAAGTGTTTTTTACTTTGATGTTAAACAAACATATCGTAAACACTGTACATTAGTGGCTCTAAACTTTATAAAGCTTTTCAAGAAAAGTTTTATACACTGGTTTATTTTGTCTTTAGACTTAAAGTTAGTTTGTTTGCTAAACTATGACGCTAATTCAAAATCTTTTTCTCACATTCATAGAAATTATGTGGGGTGCAAGATTGTGGTAACTTGATGTGCTGGCCTCTGTACTACCGGGACAAAAAAGTATCCGATGTGTTAATCCAGGTCATAAACTACATCCATGCCAAATTTCATTCAGATCCGTTCAGCCGTTTGAGCGTGAAGATGTGACAAACATACAAACACACACACACAATCACAAACTTTCGCCATAGTAATATTAGTGAGATGTAATAATTTTTGAATATTTGTATGTCTATGTAAACGGAAGCCGATACACGTAACCAATATCCATTCACACAAACCTGCTATATCCTGTAACTTCAAACAGAAATGAAACGAAAACAAACAGTTCCAGAATTCCTTGCGCAAACGCAACGTAACGCAACCATACATGTCAGCGCTACAATATTTGCATTTTATTTTCGATATTTATTTTATATGCATCATCTACCACCTGTTTTGCCGAATGATTAACCACTTGGTTTCCTAGAGAAATTGTATGTTTATAGTATGTCAACAGGCTGTAAATCGTCTACACAGCGTTCCGTTTATTTTTGCTATACTCTGATTGATTGGAGTCAACGACCCTTTATTTTGAGTTAAACCAATTTAGATGTTGGTAATACTTACGTGATTTGCGGTAAGAGTTAAGTAATGGTTTTAGATTTAGTGCAGCAATTTAATTCGTTTCAATTGGTGATATTGTTTTTTCGCTGTCTATTGAGTTCTGTTTGGATTGGTTTTATAGCTCCTTCTTCTTTTCGTGTATTTTATTACATTTAAATTATGAATTGCATTTTTAGGTCCGGTTTTGGTAATCGAGCTTCTTCTTCTTCGTGTGGTTAGTGACTAACCTGGTGTTAGAGTTTTTTATGCTGCCCATGGGCCTCTGACTTAGCTTCACATGCTTTTGACAAATATCTCTCAGACATGCTGGTTTCCTCACGATGTTTTTCTTCACCGATTTTTAAGCAAGTGATAATGTTTTGATTTTTATACAATACGCACATGAATCCGTAATATCAGAGGTGCGTCTTAGGTTTGAACTCGAGACCTATGTATTGGCAGTCCGACGGTCGCACCACTAGGCTATCACTGTTTATAGTTGTCAATCAATCTGCCTAGCCTCATCCCAACTATGTTAGGGTCGGCTTCCAGTCTAACCGGATGCAGGACCAGTATTTTACATGGAGCGACTGCCTATCTGACCTCCACAACCCAGTAACATACCGTAGTGGGCAATACGATACCCCTTGGTAAGACTGGCTGTTAGATTTTCGGGCTATTTTTGTTTATAGCTATATCAAGGTTTTAGTGTTTACACGATTCTGAATACCTTTAAAATGTTATACGATTGTTAATTTCGGTCTTGTTAACGTCAAGCAGTAAAAATCATCTGGAGTGCCTGTTCTCTATTGTCTTATTTTATGCCTCATTAAAAAGAATTATAGTTTTAAAGGAACGTTCCGTTGTCTTGTTATCAAGCCGCAAAAATAGATCAATGGGGCCTTTTATCAAATTTTTCCGCCCATCACACGGTTTATAGTCACTTATCACATTTCTCATAGCAATAAAATAGAGATGGGCAACAACTCGATAAACATAACATTAAAATTGTGGACCAACATCCTTTATTTCGGCCCTCGTAAACATTTTTAATACCCTTTAAAGCTCGCTATCCAAGACGCGGTTAATAAACGCGCGTTTAAGTGCACTCTTGATATTTATAAAATTTTAATTATGAATGTTAAGATTGATATCTTAATGAGTTTTTTTTTTATTTTACCCTTTCGTATGATGACACAATTAACAAGCCAATGTGTCTCGCGTAGATCAGCGTTCCAGCAGTCAATGGGTTACTGATAGTCTTTCGAGCCCGTTCTGCGTAATAGTAAAATACTAGGCTTTTGGCTACTATCTTCATCTTTCTGACTGGACCGAATTCTTGAAAATTCAAAAGTGCATGTAATTTGAAATACACTTTTTTAATTTGAATTTGACATAACGTTACCCCCTATGGCGCCGTTAAATAAATCTTTCTTAAAGGAAATCAAAAGAGAGCTTTGAATAAGTTTTAGCTTATTTCGTAACCAAAAGCTATAAATTAAATGAAAAGCAAATTAATACTACTTTCCCTTTTCCTGACCCCATGAATGAAAAAAATATTTTTTTTTTCGTTCATTGCGGTTTCCCCACACTTGTACGTGTAAAAATATAAACCTTATACAATTACAGACACCTGTCCATCAAAATCTTTTTGAAATGAGAACGTTAAGATTTTTTTTTCTGTACAAAAAAAAATCGCTTAGCGTTCTCATATGCTTCCTTAAAGCATAAAAGATTTTTTTTACACTTTGCCAATAAATTTAGGTATTGTAAGCTGCTCAAGAGCTTGTTGTATAGCTTGTAATTGTGTTTTTATTACGACCTCTTAGCTACTTTTGATTATGCATTATACCTTTGCGGTTCATGACTGGCGTATCGTAAAACGAGTCGAATCAATTATTTTTTGTAGATATTAGCTAATTTTACGACTAGGATAACTGATTTTCTATTTTATTATAATGTATATCTTATTATAATCATTTTTTCTTTTTGATTAGATTTTTGATTTTAAACCCATGAACGGGGTGGAAAAAAAAATGGGCCGTGAAGGGAAACCGCTTTATATTCTTAAGATAGATTATTTTACTAAAATGCAACAGTCCTTTATTTTAAAAAAGAAACAAAACTGCATTCATGTTTCGACAACTGTTGTAAATAGTTTAACCATACATTTTTGACGTGTCTAAACTGTAAGTTGGTTTTAGTCAGTTAGAGTCTGACACTGCCTTTCACTCCACCCAGAACGGGAGGAAACATTTGATGATTTCCCACCCTAAAAAGAAGCGTTTATAAATAAACGTCTAAAATATCAGACTACCACTTAGACATCATCAACCGGACGATGCATAGCCAGCTTTATACCATCCCGTGATCAAAGCGAATCCAGGCGAAAATTTAGATTAGGTTTGTAGTAAAAATTTTATGTACCTACAGCATCTTCGTTTGATTGCCCAAACCCGCCGAAGGATGAGATAAATAAAGTAATAAAATCTTATCATTCTGTCTGTCGGTATTTTTAATATCCTGTATTTGTTGATATTGTTTTAATAGTACATTAATTGGTTTTTTATGTTCTGTAATGTAGTGTTTAATATGGTCGCAAAAAGGATGTTGAGTGATACTGGCTTGGGGCAGTAGATACCGATATGTATATTTTTTTTAGAAACTTTTGTCAGGCTTTAGAGTCTAAGGCCTTTCGTCCACGTCCCGATTAGTTTTACTATAGGATACATTTTGAAATCGCGAAAAAATATGAGGTGTTCCATACATTTTATTGAGGTGTACATAAATTTATGGAACAGCTCATATTTTTTCTCGATTTCGGGGTTGATCCCATAGTTAAAGCTGCCTTAGCCTTACCCTGTTCTTAGCTGAACCGCTGGTTTGAGATAATTATACTTGCATATAATTATGATTAATGTAAAACATTATAAAAGAGTAACGGTGGAGTGCCCATTCTTCTCAATATGAAGCTACCTTATGGAATGGGCAACTAGAATCAATTCCTTTTTTTTTTCGTTTTGACGTTCAAAAGTGGCTTTCATACTTGAAGACCATAGCTGGTCAAAAAACAGCGCAGTTCCATGCAGGATTTCTAAGTTAATTGGTGGTCTTCTCAAGATATCATCTTTAAGCTTTCAGTCTCTGGGTGTTAGCCATGGGTATATCAAAGATCTGGTCCCCTGCAAATAAATAAACAGGAGTAAATTTTAAAATTTTTAATGACATTTCTCCGACATGAGCTTTCTCCTCACATTACTGATCACTGATAGGTATGATGTAAAAAGTTTTTAATACAAAAACGTCTTAGCACTATTATCGTCACGACTACTTAACTTTAAAGACTAGGCAACAATCCAAGTAGCATTAATTTCTTTGGCACCATACAGACACTTGAACCATAAAACTGTTGATGATCATAACACTAAGTACCTACCCACTTAATCATGAGTAATAAATACGTAAGTTTACAATAAAGTGGGCAAAAGGAGAATGCCTATGTTTACAAGAGGTATTAAAGTTTTTATGACTTGTCATTGTGGTCTATTTTCATCCCAGCAATGTATTTTATGCTAGTTAGCCATCTGCTACTACATTATTACATTGCTTTTGAAGTAAACGGCTGTATGGACATAGTACAGCATTGCACATGTAAGCGGGCACGCACTTTTACCTGGAGGATCTTTTTTTTTTTTAATTTACGCTTGAGTACAGTCAGTTTTAATTGGTATATTGACGTGTGCTAGCTGACATGTGGCAAATTATTGATTTTAATGTGATGTGTTTCGTAATGTTAATTACTTCTCATACGATAAATGTGTAGAGTCAAGTTCTGCCAACTAAACAGACAGCTGTGCTGCTGGGGAGTTTGTTGCGCCACTTCTTCTTCCCAGCTAAAGCACTAGGAAGTGGTGAAGGGTGGGCGTTTTTGGGGGACTGTCTTATGTAACTTTGACCTTCAAAAAGTGCTGATCTTCAGCCTAATTTGAATAAATGACTTTTGATTTTGATTTTTGAAACATTTATCAGTGCATTAAAAGTGCATTAACTAGTGGAACAGTGGTATCGGCCTCGACTGACGAGTTTTAAGTCCTGAGTTCAAACCCGGGCAGGCACTTTACTTTGTGTATTAAATTTCCTCACCACTCTCAAAACGGTGATGGAAAATCTTTGTAAGGAAACCGGCATGTCTTGAAACTAAAAATTCGAAGATATGTGATGTGCACCGGCAATGGGCCCGCGTGGTGGGTTGTGGCTCACTCCCTCTCATAGAGGAGGCCGATACCACTGTATCCCAACTGTGGGAATCAACAAGGTTAATAGCTAATGCTTGTAAAGTGTCACTGATAATCAGCTAATATGACTGGAACTTAACATGCACTAGCTCTGCTACTTACCTTGTAGACTGGATTATCTTTTTTGAATGAGATTCCCTTGCATTTTTCGTGCTAAAACAAGTGAAAAATCAAAATTAAACATTAATTTCAATCAAAATCAAAAGTCATTTATTGAAACTAGGCTGAAAATCAGCACTTTTTGAAGGTCAAAGTTATATAAGACAGTCCCTCAAAAACGCCCGCCCTTCACCACTTCCTAGTGCTTTTATCTAATTATAAGGTCACTCAGTCAGAAAGATTAAAGTATTTGTAGGTTATAATGAAGTGGACTCAAACTTATACATGGTGATTTTTAATTCACTATTAACTTTTCAGGGCGTGTAAGTACCCATGATTATGAGCAACTTTCACTATGAGACCAACTCTGAAATATCGAAAAAAAGGTTTTTTTAATACAAAAATGCAATATTTAATTGATGAAAATGTATGAAACAGTTTTTTTATTTTCACCGTGTAGATCAGATGCTGAGCGAACATGAGCCTTAATTCTTACATATCGAGGGTCACTATTGCATGACAATGATCTTACCAAGCATATCAATTTTCTTAACGCTTTATTACACTCTTCAATATAACAGCAAATCCTGGCTAACCGAAGTGGAAAAAATTTTCCCATATAAAATTATAATAATATCCTTGGACATTTTACACAACGCCATATAGTCCCAAGCTCAGCAACCTATTGCTTGTGTTATGGTAACGAGATGGCTGATAAACAACTTATATACATTTTTTTTTGTTACATACATATTATAGATAGAAAATCACCTAGACCCGAAACAAATACTTGCAGGTCGTACAAATATTTGTTCCGTGCGGGAATCTAACCCGCGACATGCCGCGCAGCAGTCAATCGCTCAACCACTGCGTCAACCGTAGCGTCAAACGGTTAAAACGTCAAAAGGTTAACGCTAAAACGCTAAAACTGACGATATCTACGCAAATTATCATAAAATGCAAAGCTAATCCAAACAAAATCGTTTGTAATAAAAATCGAATTAAACAAGCAATTTAAATTAAAGTTTTTAAAAATACTATACCCGTTTCTCACTTATCAAAGTTCGTTCGTGATTAAGAACCCATCTCACGAAAGTGAGGCCCAAAATATTTAATTACACGAAGCGGCTTACGTGGCTTTGGAAAACGAGCGACAAAACTTTAGGTTTCGCGTGACACTTTTCATTAGGGTTGCCGCTACGACTATTATGGCTAAATAAATATTTTCTACGGAAAAATTTTGAAGGATTTTGAGGCCTACTGTCTTCAAGAACGGAGATACCATAAGTACTAACTAGAATGTCAAAAAGCAATATTTTTTGAATTGAGCAAAAAAATAAGGATGATTTATTATGATTGTGATAATTTAAACAAGTCATCAATCTGCCTAGCCTTTTCCCAACTATATTGGGGTCGGCTTCCAGTCTAACCGGATGCAGTTGAATACTAGTGTTTACTCAAGTGATATACATTAAATAAGTGGAAAGGTAAATAATCATTTCCTCAGATCAGTTGCTACGCACTGTACAATTTTTTGGTAAAGTAAAAAATGAGTGCTTGAATTAACATGAGAATGTCTGATATGATGATGTTGAATTCGTGCAAGTCATTATGACTTTGGTGTGAATTTTATACCACTTCAAACAAGAGTTGTAAATAGTATAAATATGACATGTATCTACTTACTTATTTCTACTAACTTTAATACGGAACACATTTATTGAAATGACTTCTAAGAATTTTATTTTACTATAAATTAACCGCTTTACTATGATTCAAAACAATAGAAAAAGCAATTCTGTCTCATTATTCCGTTGAGCTAATAATTTATATTTCTAACTAGTAAATTCGGTATCTATGTTTTTAAAAAAACTTTGTGAAATAGGCCTGCTTATAACCTTCATCTCGCCTGATGGAAAGCGATGGAAGACTATGGAGCGACTGTGCCTACAATAAGCCTAATGCCTATGTTTTCATTACAAAAATATACACCATAATGCCATTTATCAAAAAAGTGTCGTTACCTTTTTTTGATTAGGTAGGTGCATACGCATCCAGACTACCATAAAAATATCAAAATTCCACAAAAGGCGGCATCGCCTACTTGATACAAAAAAAAGTTCTCAAAAGTGACACCCCTGTGAATTAAACAAGGCCGGCTGCAGACGGAGGTCCGTTGTTATCAGGTGTACAACTTTAGGCTGTAAACCACTCACACTCCACTTGGCAAACAAATTTCGTAATAATATGTTTATGTTGGTATGCTGTGGATGAGACTGGGGGATCCACTCGTGCGCATAGAAAGTAGAGGATGGAAATAAAAAAACAAAAGCAAGTACAGATTTGGCAATTAGGGATCTAGGTAAAGTTTTCACACAGTGACGTAATTAATTGGTATAGTTGTTATTTTTGTTAGTATTTAATTAAAAAAAACAATGTTCGATGCACTATGCTATTTAATACTTTGAAGCAACTTCGCGTAATGTTGAAAACTGTCACACAATTTTATTACTGCGAAGTTAATCATATTTAATTTCCACTTTTTTAAAGTTGGCGTTATAAAGCTGAAGAGTTTGTTTGTTTGAACGCACTAAACTCTGTAACTACTGGTCCGAATTGAAAAATTCTTTTTGTGCTGGGTAGTCCATTTATCGACAAAGTCAAAGTCAAAGTCAAAGTCAAAACATTTATTTCAAATAGGCACAAGGATGGCACTTTTGAACGTCAAAATGAACAAGAAATAGAACTGATTCTAGTCGCCCCTTCCAAAAAGTAGTTTCGTGTGGAGAAGAATGGGCAAGAAACTCCACCGTTACTCTTTTAAAATGTTTCACAATGTTTTGTATACATGTATTATAACATTATATGTGAAGACGATGTACCCAGAATAAAAACAATACATCACAAAAGGTGAAAAGAAAAACACATGTAGCAGTGGCAAGTAAACTTAATTATGTCATAAGTGCATGGTGCTCACATATTTACAAACATTCTAAAAGTTAATAATAATAAATTAATCAATGTGTGAGAAGTTATTCCAATATAATAAAATAATATGGTACAAATTACCTAATTTACTTAGCAACCAGTTTGATTTTGTCTAGAACTAACAAACTAACATCACGCTACGACGAATAGGAGCCGAGCAGCGCGGGGGCAGCTACTGTATAAATACAGAGAATCTTATACCCACAAAGGAAATCACAGATATTAAAGAAAATAACGTATCAATATACAGGAAATAAAAAGCAATGATTTCGAACATAAAAACACTTCAACGGATGTTTTATTGGGTACGTATACATTGACTTGAATGTGCCCTGGCGGCTGAGAGTATGCCATGCTCACTTTAATGTCTCGCTGATGGTGGCGTGTGTGTTGGATCATTTAGCTCCCTTCAAAATGGTTGAGCTGAATGGTGCTAATATGTGCGTCATGTTCGTGAACGGGCGCTGTCAGTAGGGACTGGTCATCTCTTAGCGGCTAAGGCTTGTTTTAATTTATTTTTTGGATAGTTTTTACATATTTTATATCGGATGCTTTTAACGTTCTGCATCGTTCTCACATGTATAATATTAATATGAACTATGTAACCAATTTTTTGTAACCATATAGGTATTGTTTAAAAGAGTGTCCATGGAGTTTCTTGCCCGTTCTTCTCCATAGGTACCTACTGCTTTGGAATGGGCAACTAGCTTCATCTCTCTGACTGACCGACACCTTGACAATTCAAAAGTGCCTGTAATTGGTTTATTTGAAATAAATACTTTGAGTTTGAGTTTGAGTTTAAAAGAAATTAAATACATAAGCTACCAACACTTAAGCGTACTTAATATGCACAACTGTACTTAAGTAGGTACTTATTTACAAACTTACTATTGGAATAACCTATTAATATGAACCACCAATTTTTTTCCACTCAAATTATCTAGGTAAACTTAAGTTTTTATAGGGATACAATTTTAAAGAAAAATATAAGCACTTATTAACTATTTTTTTAACTTTAATTACAACGTTTACAAACCAATTACAATAATTGAAGGCACGTAGAAACGAAACACTAGCAAATACACTACATAATTGTAAAAATACCACATACATTTAAATAACATAGAAGAGGAAGATCAAAGAAACGATGGATGGATTGTGTGAAAGATAATATGGCTAGAAAGGGAGTGACTGCCGAGATGACGACTAATAGCGAAGTATGGAAGAAAAAGACACGCCGACCCCGTATAAAATGGGATAAATAACTTAGTTTCGGCCAATATGACTTGGGTTCGGCCCAATTGCTTTTTAACCGACTACAAAAGAAGCGGAGGTTGTCAATTCGATCCATTAATTGTCAAAATTGCATAGTTTTACCAGCTTCTACACATAGGTGCCTAAATTCATAAGTGTATGTATGTATGTTCTCTTCCATTCATCCCTGTCAGCCGTCACGTTCTCTTTCATTCCCTTTTCCTGTATTTCATCATCACACAATGCATTTATCTTTTCATTGGTCTCTCTCTCAATCCATCAATATTTATAGGTGTAAATCATAATTGCGAAGTTCATTGCCGCGATGTACGTTACTGCGAAAGTTTACGATCGCGACGTTCGTTGTTGCGAAAGTTTGCGATCGCGACGTTCGTTGTTGCGAAAGTGTGCGATCGCGACGTTCGTTGTTACGAAAGTTTGCGATCGCGACGTTCGTTGTTGCGAAAGTTCTTTACAGCGATGTTTGCATCTGCGATACCACAGTATTGCGACGTAGGTCATGTCGGAGGGTTGTTGATACTGGTGATAGTGGAAATATGTATTAATATATTGTTGGACATAAATGAACAAAATTGTTAGCAACTATCTAAATACCTATATCGCACACACACACATTATTATAAACATGAGCATGAACAGAGCAATCATTTACATTTATGTGATTGCTATCAATTTAACAGTAACCGGCAGAGAGAAAACTATTACGTTTTTATGTGTTATTTCTGTAGATTAAGTTACCTAGTGTGCGATATAGGTATTTAGATAGTTGCTAACAATTTTTGTTCATTTATATATTGATACATATTTCCACTATCACCAGTATCAACAACCCTCCAACATGACCTACGTCGCAATAGTGTGTTATCGCAGATGCAAACATCGCGCTGTAAAGAATATATTCATCATTCTCATTTTCATTCATAGGCGTTCTATCCCACTTCAGCACATAAAACTCCATATTGAAATTAATAATATTACTCTAGATTTGTTCTTTGGTATGTCCATTTGTTTCTACGGGATCTCCATTAACAAATCTGTTATCTTCCCCCCTCCCTCGAGCCTCTTTCTTCCCATAGGCTGCGCAAACGCACCGCGTTCATTAGGTACACATGTAACAGGTAGAAACACTGAATTATAAATCTTTGTTATTGATAACAATCGGTTTTGGTGTTTTATGGTCTTTGTCTAATTTTGGAAGGTATCTTTAGCTGCACAGTTTGCGTAGCAGTAGGAAATTCTTAGCTTTTCGCAGCTGCCTAAATTGACGAAAGACTTTTTGGAAACTTAGTGCCAATTTCACCAATGTACTGAACTCGATCACTACATAAACCCCGTTTAAAGGATGTAAGTGTCATTCGGAGTAACATTGACAATGACAGGTCTTGAACGCGGTTCACATGACGCAGTGATCGCGTTCAGTTTCATTGGCGAAATTCGCCCTTAGCATCAGTAACATGAATGACATTAATGGAGCATGGAAAGGTAATTTTAAGTTAATTACTCATCAGTCTTTAACAACATAATATAACATACACGCTATGCAACGCCACACAAGTTAGCAAAAGTGTAGGTATCTATTTTAGCACATTTCGCCAGTTACGTTTGAGTGCCAAGCCTATTGCCGTCAACCGGGTACAAATCCATGCTGCTACTAAGAAATTCCAGATGGAAAACCCAATAACACTTTTCCCAACCCGGGCATCAAACCCAGGACCTCTTGCTCAGCAGTAGCGCTTGTAACCACAAGACCAACGAAACTGTTAGACTTGAACAAACATGGCAATATTTCCTACATGGATTATGTATGCATACTTGAGCCATGCTCTGTAATTTGTAGCATGTTTGTTTAGCAACACAAACGGTCCGTTGTCGGATTTGACTTAAAACTTTTATTTATTGAATCCGGTCTAAATTATTAGTTGTAAATCCCAAACCATGTTATAACTCTTGTTCTGTCTTATTTTAGCTTTGAAATACAAACATGTTCAATTTAAAACCAACATTTTTAGTTTTAAAATGACCTACTGGCTTCTGCCCGTGACTTCGTTCGCGTGGATTTTGTTTATGTAGCCTATGACACTCACAAATAACTTGGCTTCTGTTGGTAAAAGAATTTTCTAAATCGGCATATCCAGAGATTACCCCCTACAACCATATAAACGTTACCTCTTTATAATACTAATATGGATGACAGTCAAGGATAATAGCTTTTCATTTATTAAAAGATTTTTGGATTTGGAGCAGTGGGTTCCGAAGATTACCCTGTTTTTTTTTGAGGGTGGAAAATCATCAAACGACCCCCCTCAGCAAGCAGTATCAGAGTCTTACTGACTTAAATCCAACCATGTTCTGTCCTTAGCCCTCTGTGTTCCGGGAAGCAGCAATTCTTTCGGACAATCCCGCTTCCAAGCCAAGGATGATGACCAAATTTGTAAGAGACAGCCCCCTAACAGATGTTTTGTATAGGTTCATAAGGATCTATAAAAAGACTAGCAACTAGTATTTACTGCCAAATCCATGGGGTTTAAAAATATAAATTAGTATAGATATGTACTGTCCAAATAACAAAAATCCTTCCATTTCCTTCATCGACAAGCACATAGCTTCAAAGGCATCACAAAGATACAATTCAGGAAATACCTTCAACAATTAAAATGTTCTTGCATCCTTCACCCACGGCTTCTGAACGTATCTTCCTTATGCCTACCATTCTTCCTTACGTCAAAAGGACAGCATTCACGTAGTTACGTACCGGGTGGCCCTGCTAAACAGTAATACGACATTAACCCGAGTTTACGATGGAGCCATAACTCACCCCAGATTGTGATGCCACTAATAAATACAAATATTTTCTTGTTATGTGATTTAATAGGGTGACTTCTGAACGAAAGAATGTTGTGGATACGGCGTGGGCCAGATATGGGCAAGGTCCTTTTTATTTGGATTATAATTTTGTTTTAGTTTGTAAATTAATGGCGAATAAAATTTAGGTTTCTTTTTGGAATTAACATAATATTAATGACACTTAAATGACTATCTTTAAAAGTAAAGGGTTAAATTGCTTGATGATACAGTTTTGATAAGAAACGGTGTCAAAAACGTACAAAAATCGGGGTATTTATCGTAAGATAATTTTATTTTTAACTGCTGGGCGGGATATTTATGAGTGGTGATTTTTTTTATTAGACATCGGAATTCACACAAACATTTTTATTACGAGTCGCATATCAAATTATGCAAATATATTAATTTTTTCACATTAAAATTACGACTAATTAAAGGCTTTTTGCCAAATGGATACACATTTTATTTATTGTGTTTAAAAAAATATTTTTTAAAAGATATTATAATGCTATCAAAATGTGTCGTTAAACTCATTTAAGCGCCGTAAAATAAGTTGTTAAAAAAGTATGCATATTACTAACCTTTTTTAATAATTTTAACGACATTCTTATCGTTCTAGCAGTCGCTGTTTCGGTTACATCAAATGCGCAAATAATTACAAATAGATAGGCCTAAGTCATAAAAAGTCTCAAATATGCTATCGAAAACGTGATTTCTTAACGTATATTGTTAATTAAATCATTAGTCTGATGGCTAGCTATTCGCATCATTGAGATGAGTATCTCTTTAAGATCACGCACACATTTTTAATGGACTATATGTATAAATTTTTCTTTAAACATCAAACCAAATACTAGCACCATATTGTAAAAAAAAAACGAATACTTTATAATTATTTTACATACCCAATTTACTTAAAACACGAAAGTCTGTCAGCCTGTCTTTCCAAGGGCTATTGTATTACCCAGTAACTGACTTGACAGGGTTCTGGAGGTCAGATAGGCAGTCGCTCCATGTAAAATACTGGTATTCAGCTGCATCCGGTTAGACTGGAAGCCGAACCCAACATTGGGAAAAGGCTAGGCAGATTGATTGATACCCAATTTACTTGTCATCAAAAGATTTTTAATACAGCAAACCGTAAACTTAAAGTAAAAATAGGTGTTCTATTATTACTATAACTTACATATCGTTAATCAAATAAAGGCCACATTAACATGCACTTAAATGTACTCACGTAAATGAATTCTCTATACACGGAAGCACATCCCTATTATTCCAACCTACAGCTGGTATAAGTAGAAAATTAAAATCAGTTTAAGTTTGTTTATTACGAGCCGCAGCACCGTTAGGGCGGGTGCACACAAATAACTACTAATCGATATTAGAATCAATACGTGGCACGCCTGCATGTGATGCTTAGGGTGTTCCGAGATCCTAGTATGTATAGCTTGCTTTCACATGCTGGTTTGCTCGAGAAATGTCCCATTTTAGATGTATTGATTTGATTTGATATTTATGTTTTTTTTTTTAATTAGATTAATGTGCTGAATTTTGTATGCCTAAACGGCGGGACATAGCAGATTTACCTGTAACCAACTTAACATCCTATGAACCTATGATCCACAATAAATTATTTGAATTTGAATTTGTATGTAATTTGAAAGTTTCCTACCCAATATTAGTCTCAAAATATAATCTATACTAATATTATAAAGCTGAAGAGTTTGTTTGTTTGTTTGTTTGAACGCGCTAATCTCAGGAACTACTGGTTCGAATTGCAAGATTCTTTTTGTGTTGAATAGTCCATTTATCGAGGAAGGCTATATAACATCACGCTACGGTACCAATAAGAGCCGCGCAGCGGGGGTGAAACCGCGAGTAACAGCTAGTATGAGACTAATGTGCAACATAGGTATAGGAAATAATAATAACATATTTGTTTAGCGGTAAAGATTTGAAAGTGAAACCAACTCTTACTTGCGCTAGCGCATTATGATAATGATTTGCATAGTTTTTGCATGAAGTTTAAACTGCAGTTGATGCTACTTTCGTGGTAATTTTGCATAGCGCTAAACTTGTTTAAAAAAAAAAATCTCTTTCTTTTTAACCAAAAAAGAAAGACCACGTGACCAGAGGACTGGTAAATTTTTAGGCCTGTATTGCCATCCAACGTGGCAATACTGCCAGCCATTTCCCACTAACAGCGATGTGGATAAATTTTTTGACGCCATATGAGTTCTCCCCTTTTTTACCAATTCTACATAATAGATATATTTTTTAATTTTCGGTTGCATATATTGTATATTCAGCTATATCCGGTTACACTAATAGCCGACCCCAACATAATTGGGAAAAGGCTAGGCAGATACATATAGGTTGTATAATATATTGTATTTAGATTTGTCTTATAGTTAGATATGTATAAATGAATATAGAAGACCAAAAAGTAAAGTGCTTTAATATAATGACACCACTTCGATTACCAAAACCGGACCTAAAAAATGCAATTCATAATTTAAATGTAAAAAAAAACAAATACATTTTTAAATCATACTGTATGTAATCCAAACGTCTTTTATGTGATCAGGAAAACAAACAGCCTGTAACTAAAACAAATAGTTAACGTACGTAAAGTTTATTGTTATTGGAACTCTGGGCCCAGGTTCGAGCCTGCACAGGTGAAATAATTCAAATGTTTGATATGCAAGTAACTGAGGTGGAATTAACTTTGTTTTTATTTAACATCAAAGAATTTACCTTTGAAGTGTTGGGACTTCCGATTTTTTGTAGTGGAAAAATCCGGAAGTGGAAAAATCCATGGCGGCAAATTGAACGTCTTTTGTTCACTTGAGTGGAAAAGGTCATTTGATGAAGATAATGATGACTAAGTCCTATAAGTAACTAGATGTTGTAGAATAATCTGTCCATAATGTTCCCAACAATGTAATCTACCTCGCGAGCTAGTGCGGGGTGGAGATATCACATTTCTTAGAGTTTTTGGGTGACTAGGACATGCAGGTTTCCTCACGATGAGCTTTACCGTTTTAGAACAGACGTTTTAGTTTGTCTTGTCTAATAAGTATAATTTTTTTACTTGGCGTCAAGTAAAAGGGATTTCGATGGCCTATTTACGGAATGAACAATTTTATTTCACTTCATATTTAAGAGAACGAAACATTTTATCGTGTAGAAAGTTTACGACCCAAATAGGACCTTCTGAGTGGCAAACGATATCGCGGCAGATCCTGACAGGCTGCAGGAGCTGGACTCAAGAACTGGATGTTTTAAGGATGGGAAATCATCAAATAGCCTCTCCCGCTGTGAGTGGAGCGAAAGGGAGTATCAGACACTTACTGACTAAAATCCTACTGTTCCTTACCTTACCTTTATGATCCGATGTAGCGGTAACTCTTTCGGACAATCCCGCTGACCCGGCAGGCAAGAACTGGTCCTTAGCAACTGTAAACAGAGAGAAATGGAAAGAGAGAAGGATAGAAGCGGGCAGTGAGACATCTCGAGCTTATAATCGAATAACAATTGCAGTAGCTTTTAGTAGTAGCAATTGTTAGAGAAATCGTTTCGAACTGAAATAAAGAGACATAGATTAATAGAGGTTTCGATAATTACAAAACTAAATCAATCTGTGAGTCTGTGACCCACAAACGTAAATCTTACAAACGAAGATTCTGTACTTTATCTAACTACAAAGTCATAATATTTACAAGCCAATATTGTGAGTATTCATTACAGAACCTTGGGCAATTATTATTATAAATTATATACGCCGGCGCCGTTTAGAACATAGATCAAGGCACACAGGCAATAAACCGACTTCATACATATTCAAACGAAAATTTATATGAGAATGTGTATGGAGAATCTATTGTTGTGTGTCTAAATAAGGTTTTATTAACTTCGCATATCTCTATATGCAAATATAATATCTGCAACGAGTAGATGTGTTGATATCAGTGAACTAACAAAAAAATTTACGTGAAAAATAATAAGGAAACTAAACCCAATAATCAAAGATGACGTCACACATAACGAGCGACTAATAAATCTCTTATAACATGATAATAATTCCGTACATAATGCTCTTAAACACACGAACATGCAACCAACATGTCCGACAGATGACTTAATAAGGCCTAATAAAATTATACCGACACACGAAAAGCAAACACTGACGAGAGCGAGAGTCGAAAACCCACCAATTTTCTGTTTCAAAATTTGATAACTTCATCTCACATAATAATAGTGCAGAGGAAATTACGACCACCAATCACGTGCGTCAGTTTAAACCACCCGCGATTGAATTTCGAACGCTACGCTCAAACGAAGACTGACCTCCGACGTAGGCAGACGTGTGTTTAGTCAGTAATTTGATGATAATTTGCAAAATGAGAACGTGTGTGGTGAAAAAATCACCGCTGAATTTTCTTATTAAAATGTCGCTGAACCCTGGGGTGAAAGTACTTGAACGGGTAATTGAATATTTTATCAGGCAGGGTAAGGTAGGCTTGTTGAGAGTTCATGAATATAAAAGCGGTGTTCCCGGGGTATCCGGCTTACTTAGCCCTGATTTTAATTGTGACTCAAACTGCCAACTGGTCGTTCAACTTTCGCTTTTACAGCGTTCTTTTATTAAGGTTCCGAACACAAAGGGTTAAACGGAACCCTATTACTAAGATTCCGCTGTCCGTCCGTCTGTTCGTCTGTCACCAGGCTGCATCTCATAAACCGTGATAGCTAGACAGTTGAAATTTTCACAGACGATGTACTTCTGTTGCCGCTATAACAACAAATACTAATAACAGAATAAAATTAATATTTAAGGGGGCTCCGACATGTGATTTTTTTGCCGTTTTTATAAATAATGAATGGTACGAAACCCTTCGTACGCGGGTCCGACTCGCACTTGACCGGTTTTTTATAGCTTCTGTAGGCTGAGCGAACTTTAATATTATATTTAGATATTTGACTCCCATTAAAATGTTATCATCTTTGATCTTATAACTTTTAACGTGTCACCTAACCGGAAAGTTGGATTTATTTTTTTAAATTAATTACAGTCACAAATTTTTGGTTGACACTCTTTTGTAGTAAATTCTTTCGCTGTTTTACGGTACACTAATTAGTTGGGCATAATTTATAGGGATATTAATTATATTAAAGTCAGCAAGAGCAGTTTATGCGAATTTTATAGACGTTCAGAGGTTTTATTGCGTAAGCTAATTGAAATGATAACGATATATAGTGTAGAGGCACTAAATTGAATAAGGAAGCTTTTTGCATTTCAATATACTTCTTCTTCTTTTCGTGTTGTTAGTGACTAACCTGGTGTCAGAGTTTTTATGCTGCCCATGGGCCCTGACTTAGCTTCACATGTTATTGAGAAATATCTCTTAGACATGCTGGTTTCCTCAAGATGTTTTCCTTCGCCGATTTTTAAGCAAGTGATAATTATACAATACGCACATAAATCCGTAAAATCAGAGGAGAGCTTTGGGTTCGAACTCGAGACCTATGACTTGGCAGTCCGACGGGCACACTACTAGGCTATCACTTGCTTTTAATATATCTATTAAAAACATCATTAAATATTTTTATAAAAAATAGTAGTAGCTCACCGGTTTCGGGACCAAGTCACAAAGGCATAGCTTAGTAATAGTCGAGATTCGTGCTTTGCTGTTGCCACAAACTGCGCTTGCGCAAGTTCTCCAGCACCCTGGTCAAAGTTAAAGAACCTTGTGGTTTTAGGGCAAAGGTCATTGGGCACCTTAGTATGGAAACCATACCCATGGCGGACACAAACGAAATATGGTAGATTGTATTCATTTAATGCTCTTATTTACAATGTCATTAGTCACATTAATGTGAACCACGGGAATCTCGAAAAATTTTGATAATATAGACTGATATAGGGAAGATGAATGAAATACTATATCATCAAAATATGTTTTATTCAATTTGATCCAAATCAAGCATAAGATCATTTAAAAAGGCATTGGGTCTTTTGCTTCCTAATATCTGGCCCAAGACAGATAATAAACTATGCTAGCGATATGGGCGCAGCTCCCGACAGTGCGGCGGCCGTGTATACATGAGCAGTAGTACTCTTCTATACTTTGTCTTCCATGTTGTGTTGGCTTTAACAAAATATGTATATGTATAGTATTGTTTCATTCTGAAATGACGTGAGGGCGGTGAGTGAGTGCGCGAGTGCAAGGCAACTATTGATCTATCTGTGTTTTTTTTTTGGGTGTGTGCGAAAGATACAGCGTATACATGCCTCTGAACATTGGCTCATCCGCGCACCATGCTGTAAGGTATCGAAATTCTTTTCATGCCTTTTCATGGTGAAATAAAATCATCTAAAACCGTTATTTTTTATTTTTTTAAACGATCCTGTACGTTTTTCTCCGTCGATTTTTAATTAAATTATCATATGCAATGAAAGGTCATATTATTGCTCTTAGTTTAAAACTATTTTGGTTAATGTTGACTCTTTACAAAGCGGGTCAGATATGCCCAATGACCTTTCACCATTGAGGCTGAACGCGATCAGCGCATCAACATTTAAGTGCGTTCAGTTTTAATTTCACACTGACAGCACTTAAACGCGTTCAGTTCCGAGAGAGTTCCTCACACCACATTGATTGATCCATGAGGATTTCCACACGCAAAAGAGGTCTCCATTCTTATACATACATCATACATAATTGGTGATTTCTGGTTGTAGTGCATACTTACTTATGAGGCTTTTTTGAGCATGGACAATCATCATCCCGCTCTAGGTAGAGCGGAAGGGAGTGTCAGACTCTTACTGAGTAAAACCCATCCATGTTCCTTCCTTAGCTCTTTATGTTCCGGGGTAGCGGTAACCCTTTCGGACCATCCCGCTGATACTTTTCGGGCTACAGCCATGATACTGTGATGCAACGAAACGAAGAAACTTTTACACAAACATATATTTTTTAATTTTACACGAGTTTAAAAACGTAAGAAAGGTATTACATCAAGCAATAAATTCACATGCATTCGCTGGTTGATTTACGTGCTTTGCTGGCCAAGTCTGAAGGTTGAATGACATTATTACAACACATTGCTTGCCACCAACGGCATTTAGTAAGGTAATGGATTGCAATGAAAACGAACGCATTATCTTTACACATATAATAGCTTCTGTCCGCGACTTCGTTCGTGTGGATTTTTTGATACCCCCGATCCACCATGTCGCATCGCATCGCCTGTCCGGGGTTTTGCTTCATTTTGACTTAGCGTTCTTTCCGGCTTTTTTCTTTATGCTCAGCTCCTAGGGACTCAGTGTGATTTAAATTGTTTAAGTTAAACAAAAAATATTTTTTAATTTGACTGGTCCGTCTAAAGATTAGCGCGTTCAAACAAACAAAACAAATCTTCAGCTTTATTATTAGTACTTATCAGGTACCAACACATAGGGTTCATTTTTAATTGGGATAATTTGACAGTTTGGGATAGCTTGATCATAATTATACCTTTATATTTTCACACTTTATATATTTTGCAGTAGTCTTACAAGAAAACTAAAACGTTCCTTCGTTGGAAAAATCTCTCAGTACAAAATATTTAGACTTCATAATAATTTACTCTAAGTGCCAAAACACACGTACACATATTGGTACTAAAAAGCTAAAAAGCAGTGCTAATTGTATAATAATCTCATCTTAATTAAATAGGTTACTTTAATGTTCATGTCATCAACAAAATCTGGCTTCCAACGGAACGTATTCCATATCAAACGATACCAAAAAAACCGATAGCATTGCATTTAATGATGTACAATGCACTTCGGTGGTTCATACCCGACCTATCTTATCGTACCGAACTGGCAATGTAATACTTAGTAGAAGATCTATCATTATATCAAGTGCAGAGTGGTAAGGTTAGGTTAATTGATGTCAGAGGGCAAGTAATAATTCTGAGAGCAATAAACAGCGATGATGACCGGCGTTTTGATTTTATACGCACCTCTGTTTCATGTGGGTGAACTTAGCAGAGCAGTTCCCAGCAGAGCGCAAAAAAACAAGAGTTCTATTCGCATGCGGAAGAGTTCTAGAGTTCCTGATACTTAGAAAAAATAGTTCTGGCGTTTTTGCCTGAAAAAAAGTCGAATGAAATTATGCTCTGCTAACTTCCGTTAGCAGATCATTTTTTCCAAAATTAAAATTAAAAAACTGTTTTATACGCACAATGGTGAGTTCTATAGTTCCTTATACTTTTCCGAAAGAGTTCTGCCGAGCTAACCCAATAAAAAAATAAAACATAAATATTTACCTGTTTCTAGAAAAAGTCAATCATTTTGATAAAACAGGCATAAATAAGGTAATTTGCGTATTTTCGTAGATTTTTCGGGCCATAATTAGTATACAAGAACCCAGTAACATAAAAAAATTAAAAATAAAGCAAACGTCTCATAGAAGTATGATCAGAGCATGGTTGAAAAGCAAGATTTGTAGAAATCGAGATGTTATTGAGTGTTTTAGTAAAAAATATCAAAAAAAAATATTGAATGGCACTGAGGATCTAGAACTCCTCGTTTCCTGTTGCACCTGTACCAGGACTATCTGAAAACATGTAATTGGATCCCAGAACTCCCACTCAGATATCAGCAGAGCATGGTTGAAAAGCAAGGTTAGTAAAAATCTAGCCTAAAATTATGTGTTTCAGTAGAAACAGCAAAGAAAATAACAAATGGCACTGAGGATCGGGAACTCTTCGTTTCCTGATGCACCTGTAATAGGACTATCTGCAAACATGCAAGAGAATCCCAGAACTCTCACTCAGATGTCAGCAGAGCATGGTTGAAAGCAAGGTTTGTAGAAATCGAGATAATATTGAGTGTTTTAGTAAAAAATATAAAAAAAAATATTGAATGGCCCAGAGGATCGAGAACTCCTCGTTTTCTGATGCACCTATACTAGGACTATCTGAAAACATGCAATTCGATCCCAGAACTCTCACTCAGATACCCACAGAGCATGGTTGAAAAGCAAGGTTTGTAGAAATTAAGAGATTATTGAGTGCTTTACTAAAAAAAAAAAAAAAATACTAAATGCAACTGAGGATCGGGAACTCCTCGTTTCCTGATGCAGCTGTAACAGGACTATCTGAAAACATGAAATTGGATCCCAGAACTCCCACTCAGATATCAGCAGAGCATGGTTGAAAAGCAAGGTTAGTAGAAATCTAGCCTAAAACTATGTGTTTCAGTAGAAACATCAAAGAAAATAACTAATGGCACTGAGGATTCGGAACTCCTCGTTTCCTGATGCACCTGTACCAGGAATATCCAAAAACATGCAGAAGAATCCCAGAACTCCCACTCAGATATCAGCAGAGCATGGTTGAAAAGAAAGGTTTGTAGAAATCGAGATATTATTGAGTGTTTTAGTAAAAAATAAAATATTAAATGGCACTGAGGATCTGGAACTTCTCGTTTCCTGATGCACCTGTGCCAGGACTATCCAAAAACATACAGAAGAATCCCAGAGCTCCTACCCAGATATCAGCAGAGCATGGTTGAAAAGAAAGGTTTGTGGAAATCGAGATATTATTGAGTGTTTTAGTAAAAAATATAAAAAAAAATATTGAATGGCACTGAGGATCTGGAACTTCTCGTTTCCTGATGCACCTGTACCAGGACTATCCAAAAACATGCAGGAGAATCCCAGAACTCCCACTCAGATATCAGCAGAGCATGGTTGAAAACCAAGGTTTGTAGAAATTAAGAGATTATTGAGTGCTTTACTAAAAAAAATAAAACTAAATGCAACTGAGGATCGGGAACTCCTCGTTTCCTGATGCAGCTGTAACAGAACTATCTGAAAACATGCAATTGGATCCCAGAACTCCCACTCAGATATCAGCAGAGCATGGTTGAAAAGAAAGGTTTGTAGAAATCGAGATATTATTGAGTGTTTTAGTAAAAAATAAAATATTAAATGGCACTGAGGATCTGGAACTTCTCGTTTCCTGATGCACCTGTACCAGGACTATCCAAAAACATGCAGGAGAATCCCAGAACTCCCACTCAGATATCAGCAGAGCATGGTTGAAAACCAAGGTTTGTAGAAATTAAGAGATTATTGAGTGCTTTACTAAAAAAAATAAAAAAAAATACTAAATGCAACTGAGGATCTGGAACTTCTCGTTTCCTGATGCACCTGTACCAGGACTATCCAAAAACATGCAGGAGAATCCCAGAACTCCCACTCAAATATCAGCAGAGCATGGTTGAAAACCAAGGTTTGAAGAAATTAAGCGATTATTTAGTGCTTTACTAAAAAAAATAAAAAAAAATACTGAATGCAACTGAAGATCGGGAACTCCTCGTTTCCTGATGCACCTGTACCAGGAATATCCAAAAACATACAGTAGAATCCCAGAGCTCCTACCCAGATATCAGCAGAGCATGGTTGAAAAGAAAGGTTTGAAGAAATTAAGCGATTATTTAGTGCTTTACTAAAAAAAATAAAAAAAAATACTGAATGCAACTGAAGATCGGGAACTCCTCGTTTCCTGATGCAGCTGTAATAGGACTATCTGAAAACATGCAATTAGATCCCAGACCTCCCACTCAGATATCAGCAGAGCATGGTTGAAAAGCAAGGTTAGTAGAAATCTAGCCTAAAATTATGTGTTTCAGTAGAAACATCAAAGAAGATATCCAATGGCACTGAGGATCGGGAACTCCTCGTTTCCTGATGCACCTGTACCAGGAATATCCAAAAACATACAATAGAATCCCAGAGCTCCTACCCAGATATCAGCAGAGCATGGTTGAAAAGAAAGGTTTGTGGAAATCGAGATATTATTGAGTGTTTTAGTAAAAAATAAAATATTAAATGGCACTGAGGATCTGGAACTTCTCGTTTCCTGATGCACCTGTGCCAGGACTATCCAAAAACATACAGTAGAATCCCAGAGCACCTACCCAGATATCAGCAGAGCATGGTTGAAAAGAAAGGTTTGTGGAAATCGAGATATTATTGAGTGTTTTAGTAAAAAAACTCCTCGTTTCCTCATGCAGCTGTAAGAGGTCTATCTGAAAATATGCAGGAGAATCTCAGAACTCCCACTCAGGTATCAGCAGAGCATGGTTGAAAAGAAAGGTTTGTAGAAATCTAGCCTAAAATTCAGTGTTTCAGTAGAAACATCAAAGAAAATATCCAATGGCTTTGAGGAACGAGAACTCCTCGTTTCCTCATGCAGCTGTAAGAGGTCTATCTGAAAATATGCAGGAGAATCCCTGAACTCTCACTCAGATATCAGCAGAGCATGGTTGAAAAGAAAGGTTTGTAGAAATCTAGCCCAAAATTCAGTGTTTCAGTAGAAACATCAAAGAAAATATCCAATGGCACTGAGGATCGAGAACTCTTCGTTTTCTCATGCAGCTGTAAAAGGACTATCTGAAAACATGCAATTGGATCCCAGAACTCCCACTCAGATATCAGCACAGCATGGTTGAAAAGCAAGGTTTGTAGAAATCGAGCCTAAAATTCAGTGTTTCAGTAGAAACATCAAAGAAAATATCCAATGGCACTGAGGATCGAGAACTCCTAGTTTCCTCATGCAACTGTAAGAGGACTATCTGAAAACATGCAGGGAAATCCCAGAACTCTCACTCAGATATCAGCAGAGCATGGTTGAAAAAAAAGGTTTGTAGAAATCGAGATATTATTGAGTGTTTTAGTTAAAAATATACAAAAAAAAATTAATGGCACTGAGGATCTGGAACTTCTCGTTTCCTGATGCACCTGTACCAGGACTATCCAAAAACATGCAGTAGAATCCCAAAGCTCCTACTCAGATATCAGCAGAGCATGGTTGAAAAGAAAGGTTTGTAGAAATCGAGATATTTTTGAGTGTTTTAGTAAAAAAAAAAAAAAAATATTGAATGGCACTGAGGATCTGGAACTTCTCGTTTCCTGATGCACCTGTGCCAGGACTATCCAAAAACATGCAGAATAATCCCAGAGCTCCTACTCAGATATCAGCAGAGCATGGTTGAAAAGAAAGGTTTGTAGAAATCGAGATATTATTGAGTGTTTTAGTTAAAAATATACAAAAAAAAATTAATGGCACTGAGGATCTGGAACTTCTCGTTTCCTGATGCACCTGTGCCAGGACTATCCAAAAACATGCAGAATAATCCCAGAGCTCCTACTCAGATATCAGCAGAGCATGGTTGAAAAGAAAGGTTTGTAGAAATCGAGATATTATTGAGTGTTTTAGTAAAAAATAAAAAATAAAATATTGAATGGCACTGAGGATCTGGAACTTCTCGTTTCCTGATGCACCTGTACCAGGACTATCCAAAAACATGCAGGAGAATCCCAGAACTCCCACTCAAATATCAGCAGAGCATGGTTGAAAACCAAGGTTTGAAGAAATTAAGCGATTATTTAGTGCTTTACTAAAAAAAATAAAAAAAAATACTGAATGCAACTGAAGATCGGGAACTCCTCGTTTCCTGAAGCAGCTGTAACAGGACTATCTGAAAACATGCAATTAGATCCCAGACCTCCTACTCAGATATCAGCAGAGCATGGTTGAAAAGAAAGGTTTGTAGAAATCGAGATACTTTTGAGTGTTTTAGTAAAAAAAAAAAAAAAATATTGAATGGCACTGAGGATCTAGAACTTCTCGTTTCCTGATGCACCTGTGCCAGGACTATCCAAAAACATGCAGAATAATCCCAGAGCTCCTACTCAGATATCAGCAGAGCATGGTTGAAAAGAAAGGTTTGTAGAAATCGAGATATTTTTGAGTGTTTTAGTAAAAAAAAAAAAAAAATATCCAATGGCACTGAGGATCGGGAACTCCTCGTTTCCTGATGCACCTGTACCAGGAATATCCAAAAACATGCAGAAGAATCCCAGAACTCCCACTCAGATATCAGCAGAGCATGGTTGAAAAGAAAGGTTTGTAGAAATCGAGATATTTTTGAGTGTTTTAGTAAAAAATATAAAAAAAAATATTAAATGGCACTGAGGATCTGGAACTTCTCGTTTCCTGATGCACCTGTACTAGGACTATCCAAAAACATGCAGTAGAATCCCAGAGCTCCTACTCAGATATCAGCAGAGCATGGTTGAAAAGAAAGGTTTGTAGAAATCGAGATATTATTGAGTGTTTTAGTAAAAACTATAAAAAAAAATATTGGATGCCACTGAGGATCTGGAACTTCTCGTTTCCTGATGCACCTGTACCAGGACTATCCAATAACATGCAGGAGAGTCCCAGAACTCTCACTCCGATATCAGCAGAGCATGGTTGAAAACCAAGGTTTGTAGAAATTAAGAGATTATTGAGTGCTTTACTAAAAAAAATAAAAAAAATATTGAATGGCCCAGAGGATCGAGAACTCCTCGTTTCCTGATGCACCTATACCAGGACTATCTGTAAACATGCAATTCGATCCCAGAACTCCCACTCAGATATCAACAGAGCATGGTTGAAAAGCAAGGTTTGTAGAAATTAAGAGATTATTGAATGCTTTACTAAAAAAAATAAAACTAAATGCAACTGAGGATCGGGAACTCCTCGTTTCCTGATGCAGCTGTAACAGAACTATCCAAAAACATGCAGGAGAATCTCAGAACTCCCACTCAGGTATCAGCAGAGCATGGTTGAAAAGAAAGGTTTGTAGAAATCTAGCCTAAAATTCAGTGTTTCAGTAGAAACATCAAAGAAAATATCCAATGGCACTGAGGAACGAGAACTCCTCGTTTCCTCATGCAGCTGTAAGAGGTCTATCTGAAAATATGCAGGAGAATCCCTGAACTCTCACTCAGATATCAGCAGAGCATGGTTGAAAAGCAAGGTTTGTAGAAATCGAGCCTAAAATTCAGTGTTCAGTAGAAACATCAAAGAAAATATCCAATGGCACTGAGGATCAAGACCTCCTCGTTTCCTCATGCAGCTGTAAGAGGATTATCTGAAAACATGCAAAAGAATCCCAGAACTAACACTCAGATATCAGCAGAGCATGGTTGAAAACCAAGGTTTGTAGAAATTAAGAGATTATTGAGTGCTTTTCTAAAAAAAATAAAAAAAAATACTGAATGCAACTGAGGATCGGGAACTCCTCGTTTCCTGATGCAGCTGTAACAGGACTATCTGAAAACATGCAATTAGATCCCAGACCTCCCACTCAGATATCAGCAGAGCATGGTTGAAAAGAAAGGTTTGTAGAAATCTAGCCCAAAATTCAGTGTTTCAGTAGAAACATCAAAGAAAATATCCAATGGCACTGAAGATCGAGAACTCTTCGTTTCCTCATGCAGCTGTAAGAGGACTATCTGAAAATATGCAGGAGAATCCCAGAACTCTCACTCAGATATCAGCAGAGCATGGTTAAAAAGCAAGGTTTGTAGAAATCGAGCCTAAAATTCAGTGTTTCAGTAGAAACATCAAAGAAAATATCCAATGGCACTGTGGATCGAGAACTCCTCGTTTCCTCATGCAACTGTAAGAGGACTATCTGAAAACATGAAATTGGATCCCAGAACTCCCACTCAGATATCAGCAGAGCATGGTTGAAAAGCAAGGTTTGTAGAAATTAAGAGATTATTGAGTGTTTTAGTAAAAAATATTAAAAAAAAATATTGAATGGCACTGAGGATCTGGAGCTCCTCGTTTCCTGTTGCACCTGTACCAGGGCTATCTGAAAACATTTACTTGGATCACAGAACTCCCACTCAGATATCAGCAGAGCATGGTTGAAAAGAACGATTTGTGTTTTCAGATAGTCCTGGTACAGGAGCAATAGGAAACGAGAAGTTCCAGATCCTCAGTGCCATTCAAAATTTTTTTTTTAATTTTTTTTAGTAAAGCACTCAATAGTCTCTTAATTTCTACAAACTTTGGTTTTCAACCATGCTCTGCTGATACCTGAGTGGGAGTTCTGGGATTCTCCAGCATGTTTTTGGATAGTCCTGTAACAGCTGCATCAGGAAACGAGGAGTTCCCGATCCTCAGTTGCATTCAGTATTTTTTTTTATTTTTTTTAGTAAAGCACTCAATAATCGCTTAATTTCTTCAAACCTTGGTTTTCAACCATGCTCTGCTGATATTTGAGTGGGAGTTCTGGAATTCTCCTGCATGTTTTTGGATAGTCCTGGTACAGGTGCATCAGGAAACGAGAAGTTCCAGATCCTCAGTGCCATTCAATATTTTATTTTTTACTAAAACACTCAATAATATCTCGATTTCTACAAACCTTGGTTTTCAACCATGCTCTGCTGATATCTGAGTGAGAGTTCTAGGATTCTTTTGCATGTTTGCAGATAGTCCTATTACAGGTGCATCAGGAAACGAGGAGTTCCCGATCCTCAGTGCCATTGGATATTTTCTTTGATGTTTCTACTGAAACACTGAATTTTGGGCTAGATTTCTACAAATCTTTCTTTTCATCCATGCTCTGCTGATATCTGAGTGGGAGTTCTGGGATTCTCCTGCATGTTTTTGGATATTCCTGGTACAGGTGCATCAGGAAACGAAGAGTTCTCGATCATCAGTGCCATAAGTTATTTTCTTTGATGTTTCTACTGAAACACATAATTTTAGGCTAGATTTCTACTAACCTTGCTTTTCAACCATGCTCTGCTGATATCTGAGTGGGAGTTCTGGGATCCAATTGCATGTTTTCAGATAGTTCTGTTACAGCTGCATCAGGAAACGAGGAGTTCCCGATCCTCAGTTGCATTTAGTTTTATTTTTTTTAGTAAAGCACTCAATAATCTCTTAATTTCTACAAACCTTGCTTTTCAACCATGCTCTGTTGATATCTGAGTGGGAGTTCTGGGATCGAATTGCATGTTTTCAGATAGTCCTGGTATAGGTGCATCAGGAAACGAGGAGTTCTCGATCCTCTGGGCCATTCAATATTTTTTTTATTTTTTTTAGTAAAGCACTCAATAATCTCTTAATTTCTACAAACCTTGGTTTTCAACCATGCTCTGCTGATATCTGAGTGAGAGTTCTGGGATTCTCCTGCATGTTATTGGATAGTCCTGGTACAGGTGCATCAGGAAACGAGAAGTTCCAGATCCTCAGTGCCATTCAATATTTTTTTTTATAGTTTTTACTAAAACACTCAATAATATCTCAATTTCTACAAACCTTTCTTTTCAACCATGCTCTGCTGATATCTGAGTAGGAGCTCTGGGATTCTACTGCATGTTTTTGGATAGTCCTAGTACAGGTGCATCAGGAAACGAGAAGTTCCAGATCCTCAGTGCCATTCAATATTTTTTTTTTTTTTGTACTAAAACACTCAAAAATATCTCGATTTCTACAAACCTTTCTTTTCAACCATGCTCTGCTGATATCTGAGTGGGAGTTCTGGGATTCTTCTGCATGTTTTTGGATATTCCTGGTACAGGTGCATCAGGAAACGAGGAGTTCCCGATCCTCAGTGCCATTGGATATTTTCTTTGATGTTTCTACTGAAACACATAATTTTAGGCTAGATTTCTACTAACCTTGCTTTTCAACCATGCTCTGCTGATATCTGAGTGGGAGGTCTGGGATCTTATTGCATGTTTTCAGATAGTCCTGTTACAGCTGCATCAGGAAACGAGGAGTTCCCGATCTTCAGTTGCATTCAGTATTTTTTTTATTTTTTTTAGTAAAGCACTAAATAATCGCTTAATTTCTTCAAACCTTGGTTTTCAACCATGCTCTGCTGATATTTGAGTGGGAGTTCTGGGATTCTCCTGCATGTTTTTGGATAGTCCTGGTACAGGTGCATCAGGAAACGAGAAGTTCCAGATCCTCAGTGCCATTCAATATTTTATTTTTTATTTTTTACTAAAACACTCAATAATATCTCGATTTCTACAAACCTTTCTTTTCAACCATGCTCTGCTGATATCTGAGTAGGAGCTCTGGGATTATTCTGCATGTTTTTGGATAGTCCTGGCACAGGTGCATCAGGAAACGAGAAGTTCCAGATCCTCAGTGCCATTCAATATTTTTTTTTTTTTTTTACTAAAACACTCAAAAATATCTCGATTTCTACAAACCTTTCTTTTCAACCATGCTCTGCTGATATCTGAGTAGGAGCTTTGGGATTCTACTGCATGTTTTTGGATAATCCTGGTACAGGTGCATCAGGAAACGAGAAGTTCCAGATCCTCAGTGCCATTAATTTTTTTTTGTATATTTTTAACTAAAACACTCAATAATATCTCGATTTCTACAAACCTTTTTTTTCAACCATGCTCTGCTGATATCTGAGTGAGAGTTCTGGGATTCCCCTGCATGTTTTCAGATAGTCCTCTTACAGTTGCATGAGGAAACTAGGAGTTCTCGATCCTCAGTGCCATTGGATATTTTCTTTGATGTTTCTACTGAAACACTGAATTTTAGGCTCGATTTCTACAAACCTTGCTTTTCAACCATGCTCTGCTGATATCTGAGTGAGAGTTCTGGGATTCTCCTGCATATTTTCAGATAGTCCTTTTACAGCTGCATGAGGAAACGAAGAGTTCTCGATCCTCAGTGCTATTGGATATTTTCTTTGATGTTTCTACTGAAACACTGAATTTTGGGCTAGATTTCTACAAACCTTTCTTTTCAACCATGCTCTGCTGATATCTGAGTGGGAGTTCTGGAATTCTCCTGCATGTTTTTGGATATTCCTGGTACAGGTGCATCAGGAAACGAAGAGTTCTCGATCATCAGTGCCATAAGTTATTTTCTTTGATGTTTCTACTGAAACACATAATTTTAGGCTAGATTTCTACTAACCTTGCTTTTCAACCATGCTGTGCTGATATCTGAGTGGGAGTTCTGGGATCCAATTGCATGTTTTCAGATAGTCCTGTTACAGCTGCATCAGGAAACGAGGAGTTCCCGATCCTCAGTTGCATTTAGTTTTTTTTTTTTATTTTTTTTAGTAAAGCACTCAATAATCTCTTAGTTTCTACAAACCTTGGTTTTCAACCATGCTCTGCTGATACCTGAGTTCAGATAGTCCTGTTACAGCTGCATCAGGAAACGAGGAGTTCCCGATCGTCAGTTGCATTTATTTTTTTTTTTATTTTTTTTAGTAAAGCACTCAATAATCTCTTAGTTTCTACAAACCTTGGTTTTCAACCATGCTCTGCTGATACCTAAGTGGGAGTTCTGAGATTCACCTCCATGTTTTTGGATAGTTCTGTTACAGCTGCATCAGGAAACGAGGAGTTCCCGATCCTCAGTTGCATTTAGTATTTTTTTTTATTTTTTTTAGTAAAGCACTCAATAATCTCTTAATTTCTACAAACCTTGGTTTTCAACCATGCTCTGCTGATATCTGAGTGGGAGTTCTTGGATTCTACTGCATGTTTTTGGATAGTCCTGGTACAGGTGCATCAGGAAACGAGAAGTTCCAGATCCTCAGTGCCATTCAATATTTTTTTTTTTATTTTTTACTAAAACAGTCAATAATATCTCGATTTCCACAAACCTTTCTTTTCAACCATGCTCTGCTGATATCTGGGTAGGAGCTCTGGGTTTCTACTGTATGTTTTTGGATACTCCTTGTACAGGTGCATCAGGAAACGAGGAGTTCCCGATCCTCAGTGCCATTGGATATTTTCTTTGATGTTTCTACTGAAACACATAATTTTAGGCTAGATTTCTACTAACCTTGCTTTTCAACCATGCTCTGCTGATATCTGAGTGGGAGGTCTGGGATCTAATTGCATGTTTTCAGATAGTCCTATTACAGCTGCATCAGGAAACGAAGAGTTCCCGATCTTCAGTTGCATTCAGTATTTTTTTTTATTTTTTTTAGTAAAGCACTAAATAATCACTTAATTTCTTCAAACCTTGGTTTTCAACCATGCTCTGCTGATATTTGAGTGGGAGTTCTGGGATTCTCCTGCATGTTTTTGGATAGTCCTGGTACAGGTGCATCAGGAAACGAGAAGTTCCAGATCCTCAGTTGCATTTAGTATTTTTTTTTATTTTTTTTAGTAAAGCACTCAATAATCTCTTAATTTCTACAAACCTTGGTTTTCAACCATGCTCTGCTGATATCTGAGTGGGAGTTCTGGGATTCTCCTGCATGTTTTTGGATAGTCCTGGTACAGGTGCATCAGGAAACGAGAAGTTCCAGATCCTCAGTGCCATTCAATATTTTTTTTTTTTTTTTTTACTAAAACAGTCAATAATATCTCGATTTCCACAAACCTTTCTTTTCAACCATGCTCTGCTGATATCTGGGTAGGAGCTCTGGGTTTCTACTGTATGTTTTTGGATATTCCTTGTACAGGTGCATCAGGAAACGAGGAGTTCCCGATCCTCAGTGCCATTGGATATTTTCTTTGATGTTTCTACTGAAACACATAATTTTAGGCTAGATTTCTACTAACCTTGCTTTTCAACCATGCTCTGCTGATATCTGAGTGGGAGGTCTGGGATCTAATTGCATGTTTTCAGATAGTCCTATTACAGCTGCATCAGGAAACGAGGAGTTCCCGATCTTCAGTTGCATTCAGTATTTTTTTTTATTTTTTTTAGTAAAGCACTAAATAATCACTTAATTTCTTCAAACCTTGGTTTTCAACCATGCTCTGCTGATATTTGAGTGGGAGTTCTGGGATTCTCCTGCATGTTTTTGGATAGTCCTGGTACAGGTGCATCAGGAAACGAGAAGTTCCAGATCCTCAGTTGCATTTAGTATTTTTTTTTATTTTTTTTAGTAAAGCACTCAATAATCTCTTAATTTCTACAAACCTTGGTTTTCAACCATGCTCTGCTGATATCTGAGTGGGAGTTCTGGGATTCTCCTGCATGTTTTTGGATAGTCCTGGTACAGGTGCATCAGGAAACGAGAAGTTCCAGATCCTCAGTGCCATTCAATATTTTTTTTTATATTTTTTACTAAAACACTCAATAATATCTCGATTTCCACAAACCTTTCTTTTCAACCATGCTCTGCTGATATCTGGGTAGGAGCTCTGGGATTCTACTGTATGTTTTTGGATATTCCTGGTACAGGTGCATCAGGAAACGAGGAGTTCCCGATCCTCAGTGCCATTGGATATTTTCTTTGATGTTTCTACTGAAACACATAATTTTAGGCTAGATTTCTACTAACCTTGCTTTTCAACCATGCTCTGCTGATATCTGAGTGGGAGGTCTGGGATCTAATTGCATGTTTTCAGATAGTCCTATTACAGCTGCATCAGGAAACGAGGAGTTCCCGATCTTCAGTTGCATTCAGTATTTTTTTTTATTTTTTTAGTAAAGCACAAAATAATCGCTTAATTTCTTCAAACCTTGGTTTTCAACCATGCTCTGCTGATATTTGAGTGGGAGTTCTGGGATTCTCCTGCATGTTTTTGGATAGTCCTGGTACAGGTGCATCAGGAAACGAGAAGTTCCAGATCCTCAGTGCCATTCAATATTTTTTTTTTATTTTTACTAAAACACTCAATAATATCTCGATTTCTACAAACCTTTCTTTTCAACCATGCTCTGCTGATATCTGAGTAGGAGCTTTGGGATTCTACTGCATGTTTTTGGATAGTCCTGGTACAGGTGCATCAGGAAACGAGAAGTTCCAGATCCTCAGTGCCATTAATTTTTTTTTGTATATTTTTTACTAAAACACTCAATAATATCTCGATTTCTACAAACCTTTTTTTTCAACCATGCTCTGCTGATATCTGAGTGAGAGTTCTGGGATTCCCCTGCATGTTTTCAGATAGTCCTCTTACAGTTGCATGAGGAAACGAGGAGTTCTCGATCCTCAGTGCCATTGGATATTTTCTTTGATGTTTCTACTGAAACACTGAATTTTAGGCTCGATTTCTACAAACCTTGCTTTTCCACCATGCTCTGCTGATATCTGAGTGAGAGTTCTGGGATTCTCCTGCATATTTTCAGATAGTCCTCTTACAGCTGCATGAGGAAACGAAGAGTTCTCGATCCTCAGTGGCATTGGATATTTTCTTTGATGTTTCTACTGAAACACTGAATTTTGGGCTAGATTTCTACAAACCTTTCTTTTCAACCATGCTCTGCTGATATCTGAGTGGGAGTTCTGGGATCCTCCTGCATGTTTTTGGATATTCCTGGTACAGGTGCATCAGGAAACGAGGAGTTCCCGATCCTCAGTGCCATTAGTTATTTTCTTTGATGTTTCTACTGAAACACATAATTTTAGGCTAGATTTCTACTAACCTTGCTTTTCAACCATGCTGTGCATCAGCCACTCAGATATCAATCTGAGTGGGAGTTCTGGGATCCAATTGCATGTTTTCAGATAGTCCTGTTACAGCTGCATCAGGAAACGAGGAGTTCCCGATCCTCAGTTGCATTTAATTTTTTATTTTTATTTTTTTTAGTAAAGCACTCAATAATCTCTTAATTTCTACAAACCTTGGTTTTCAACCATGCTCTGCTGATACCTGAGTGGGAGTTCTGAGATTCTCCTCCATGTTTTTGGATAGTTCTGTTACAGTTGCATCAGGAAACGAGGAGTTCCCGATCCTCAGTTGCATTTAGTATTTTTTTTTATTTTTTTTAGTAAAGCACTCAATAATCTCTTAATTTCTACAAACCTTGGTTTTCAACCGTGCTCTGCTGATATCTGAGTGGGAGTTCTGGGATTCTCCTGCATGTTTTTGGATAGTCCTGGTACAGGTGCATCAGGAAACGAGAAGTTCCAGATCCTCAGTGCCATTCAATATTTTTTTTTATATTTTTTACTAAAACACTCAATAATATCTCGATTTCCACAAACCTTTCTTTTCAACCATGCTCTGCTGATATCTGGGTAGGAGCTCTGGGATTCTACTGTTTGTTTTTGGATAGTCCTGGCACAGGTGCATCAGGAAACGAGAAGTTCCAGATCCTCAGTGCCATTTAATATTTTATTTTTTACTAAAACACTCAATAATATCTCGATTTCTACAAACCTTTCTTTTCAACCATGCTCTGCTGATATCTGAGTGGGAGTTCTGGGATTCTTCTGCATGTTTTTGGATATTCCTGGTACAGGTGCATCAGGAAACGAGGAGTTCCGAATCCTCAGTGCCATTAGTTATTTTCTTTGATGTTTCTACTGAAACACATAGTTTTAGGCTAGATTTCTACTAACCTTGCTTTTCAACCATGCTCTGCTGATATCTGAGTGGGAGTTCTGGGATCCAATTTCATGTTTTCAGATAGTCCTGTTACAGCTGCATCAGGAAACGAGGAGTTCCCGATCCTCAGTTGCATTTAGTATTTTTTTTTTTTTTTAGTAAAGCACTCAATAATCTCTTAATTTCTACAAACCTTGCTTTTCAACCATGCTCTGTGGGTATCTGAGTGAGAGTTCTGGGATCGAATTGCATGTTTTCAGATAGTCCTAGTATAGGTGCATCAGAAAACGAGGAGTTCTCGATCCTCTGGGCCATTCAATATTTTTTTTTATATTTTTTACTAAAACACTCAATATTATCTCGATTTCTACAAACCTTGTTTTCAACCATGCTCTGCTGACATCTGAGTGAGAGTTCTGGGATTCTCTTGCATGTTTGCAGATAGTCCTATTACAGGTGCATCAGGAAACGAAGAGTTCCCGATCCTCAGTGCCATTTGTTATTTTCTTTGCTGTTTCTACTGAAACACATAATTTTAGGCTAGATTTTTACTAACCTTGCTTTTCAACCATGCTCTGCTGATATCTGAGTGGGAGTTCTGGGATCCAATTACATGTTTTCAGATAGTCCTGGTACAGGTGCAACAGGAAACGAGGAGTTCTAGATCCTCAGTGCCATTCAATATTTTTTTTTGATATTTTTTACTAAAACACTCAATAACATCTCGATTTCTACAAATCTTGCTTTTCAACCATGCTCTGATCATACTTCTATGAGACGTTTGCTTTATTTTTAATTTTTTTATGTTACTGGGTTCTTGTATACTAATTATGGCCCGAAAAATCTACGAAAATACGCAAATTACCTTATTTATGCCTGTTTTATCAAAATGATTGACTTTTTCTAGAAACAGGTAAATATTTATGTTTTATTTTTTTATTGGGTTAGCTCGGCAGAACTCTTTCGGAAAAGTATAAGGAACTATAGAACTCACCATTGTGCGTCTAAAACAGTTTTTTAATTTTAATTTTGGAAAAAATGATCTGCTAACGGAAGTTAGCAGAGCATAATTTCATTCGACTTTTTTTCAGGCAAAAACGCCAGAACTATTTTTTCTAAGTATCAGGAACTCTAGAACTCTTCCGCATGCGAATAGAACTCTTGTTTTTTTGCGCTCTGCTGGGAACTGCTCTGCTAAGTTCACCCACATCTCTGTTTCTTGGTGTTTACTTGAACGTGGCGCCGTCCATTAAGTCACTCTTCCTTCGGCCGACAAAGTCTACTTCAAGAATTTCTTTTATTTGCTACTAGCTTCTGCCCGCGGCTTCGCCCGCATAATATGTCGACAAGTTATACACATAAACCTTCCTCTTGAATCTCTTAAATAAAACCGCATCAAAATCCGTTGCGTAGTTTTAAAGATTTAAGCATACATAGGGATATAGGGACAGAGAAGGCGACTTTGTTTTATACTATGTAGTGATATTAAGGCTGCATGCCATTTGTGTCCAATTATTATTGAAAAAATAACTATATCAAGAATGTAGACGTTATTTCATAAAAAAATGCGCACACTGGGTAAAACAGGATGGGTGGTTTAAAAAATGCTTCTTAGTAGCTTCATCTAGTGTTAGGTTACATTCTATAGTGTAGTCTAGCCAGCACCATAGTCATTTAACACAGGAATAAAGCGGTAGCGATTTAAGATCCCTTTCTACTTTTCGTTCAAATTTTTACAGATTAGGTACTGCTCATAGAGGTAAATCAGGAAACGGGGTTTCCAAGATTATTGTGTCCTTAATAAAATAATCATTTGAAAAAATACAAATAAGTACAAAATATAATTATAGTTCATTTTATTTTTCTTCAACAAGCTTTCAACCTGCATGTCTTAGAGATATTTCTCAACAGCATGTAAAGCTAAGTCAGAGGCCCATGGTCAGCTTAAAAACTCTGACACCAGGTTAGTCACTAACCACACGAAAAGAAGAAGACAAGCTTTCTACTACAAAGCTAGCGATAGAGGTGTCGTGTTTATCAAATTAATCCCTGTAGACACACCTGATGATGATGTCTCTTACATTGCAGAATTTCACGGGCCATTATCAGATGGGTTTCCTGGTTGTTTGTCACCGAAAACAAAGATGGCGTAAGGACATCGACGCGTAGTCTAACCTTGCATTCAGTAGATGATTCTGGATACCCCAACATACAAATTTTTCGTCGGTTCACAAAAAAACTTCCTGTTTCACAGAAAAGTGTAATAGCTACGCGGTCAAATGTACGCGGTGTAAAGAACGAGTGACGTTTCAGCGTAGGGGGGGGGGCGTAAGATACATAGAACTAGGGAAGGTACATGGATGAGTTTTAGTCAGTAAGAGTGTGACACTCCCTTCCGCTTCGCCCAGAGCGGGAAGGTCTTATGATGATTTCCCACCCCCGAAAAAAACGGGGTTCAGAATCCATGGCTGCACGTCGATGCCGCTGTCACCCTGCTCTCGTTTTGTAGCTAACTAATGCCCGCATTGAATCACCAACTCACCTTAGAGTACAATCATAACTGGAGATAACCTCTCACTCAGTAACCCTGTAACTATTTACGTTCCGTTACGAGTATAAATTGAATTGTAACTACTTTATGTTACACTTGTCAGTTGCTATCTAGCTTGCTATACAGGGTGTAACCGAAAGGGTATAAACATACAAAAGCATATGCTACAGACCACCAAAAGCAGTTCTACACATTTTTGGACACGTGTCTCGTCGAAATGTAGGGAACAGGTGTTTTTTTTTTCACGATTTTGGAGTTGGTCCCTCAGTAAAAGTTGTTCAGTTTGGTGGTCTGTAGCATATGCTTATGTATATCCCTTTCGGTTACAGCCTGTATATTCCACACACACTTTATTGAAAACTGTTCTTAAGTTATTTGAATCCCAAACTCATCATTTATTGGGTGGCGCCGATATCTTTTTGGCAATATCGTTGCTAAATCACTTCCGAAACAGTCAAGATACTGATAAGTCTTCCGATAAAGTATGCAGAGATAAGACATTGCATATACTCTTGAGAATTCCACGTTAATCTTTGAAAATGGACTCAACACTCACACTCAAAGCATTTTTCGTTAGAACGGGACACTTAAAAAAAAACGGAAAACTTTGTCACTTAAAAAAAAAATTAAGAAACAACATACCATCAGCATAGAAAAGAGAGCCAAAGAGAGAGAGAGAGGCCCATGAGCAGCATAAAAACTCTGACACCAGGTTAGTCACTAACCACACAATAAAGAAGAAGAAGTATAGAAAATAATAATTTGCAAATTTATTCCGCTTATCTTATTACTAAGCCTCATCCTAGACACATCATTGTAAAATAATACTCTCATGTGCGTAGTCGCACGCAATCTTTGACACGATACACGTGCAGACTCGGACTTTACAACAACGTGGGACTCGCAAACATGAGCTTTAGAACTAAAATGAACCAAAATATTTTGTAAAAGTCAACTTTAATTTTAGACAAGTTTTAATAGTTCCTTGTTATTTAGTGGTTAACCCATTCAAGGACCCTACATCAAGACACAATATAAAATTTATTGTTAAAACGCCTAAGGCCGTTTAGTGTGCCTCAAAATGTTACTTCGATTTTGTAGTCAAAAGTAATTTATTCAAACTAGGCTGAAAATCAGCAGGTCAAAGTTACATAAGGCAGTCCCCCAAAAACGCCCACCCTTCACCACTTTCTAGTGCTTTAGCTGGAGAGGCTTGACAATGGAAATCGTCTTATTCTCTTAGACGTGAACTGTTTAGCTGGATTATCCGAAAGGGTTACCGCTACCCTGGAACATAAAGGGCTAAGGAAGGAACATGGATGGGTTTTAGTCAGTAAGAGTATGACACTTCCTTCCGCTACACCCAGAGCGGGACTTCCCTCAAAAAAAAATACGAACTGTACATAGCTCGCGATGTGGCAAACATATTTGGCAGTCTGCTTAGCGTTCGAGGAAGAAAAATGTCATGACTCTTGGACGATGATGTTCAAAAGTCAGTAATGAGACTTGATTATATAATGGAGTGTATAGCTTATCTTTTATATGTTATGTATGAGCCTGACGTCATTTAAATAGCGAAGTGGCCTACATTTGCAATCAATGTTACTGCTTAGATTCTGCCAATATAAAATTGATTTATTAAGACTTTATGCACAAGTAAAAAAGTACAATATAACCTTATGATGCAGGCAGAAATCATGGCAGATGCAACCCAAGGGTTAGGAAACACAAAAATAGTGATAAAATACAAAAATATATAATATACAAACATACATAGTATAAACAGCATGAACTTTGTCAGTATAAATAAGGATCGGTAAAGCATAAATAACGATAAGTAGAGCAGGAAACATATCCAGGAAATCAGCGCTGGTATGTTTAACATTGCAATTGTTTGGTTTTATATTAACAGTGGATGCAAACACTATTTTCAAATTAAGATCACTTATGATCTGGACAGCAGTATTAGACTAGTGGTGTGACCGTCGGACTGCCAAGTCACTGGTCTCGAGACACGTACCTCTGATTTTACGGACTCATGTGCGTATTGTATTAAAAATCGGTGAAGGAAAACATCGTAAGGATACCAGCATGTCTGAGAGATATTTCCCAACAGCATGTGAAGCTAAGTCTGAGGCCCGGCCCATGGGCAGCATAAAAACTCCGAAACCAGATTAGTCACTACCCACACGAAAAGAAGAAGATCTAATCTTATTCTGTTATACCAAAAACAGCTCCGAGCCTTAATTATTTTGTGTGCAACGTCAATATTGATAACCTAATCACCCAGTTATCCAAGAGACACAAACAAACAAAATTTTGCTACAAATTTCGCACTAGATTCGAGAATTTCCAGCTATTCTCACCAACATAGGCCGGCTGGCCTTGAGAGACACGAACGCAAAGCGAAATCAAATAACATTATCGCTATGTACGTAGCAAATAGACATCTCGGAATCGTGATTACGTATTATCGGACCAGATTCGCGGAGTCAATGACCTGTTATCAAAATGAAGATATGCGTCGTGTGTTCTGACAAAAATACAGTAAGTGTTTGTGAAGACATCTCTTCTGCTCACCGGATGTGAGATAGTACTAGAATTGTTTATTGTGGGATTAAAATTCAACACTTTGATGTATTCTTTTAAAGATGGTGACTCGTTTGGCCCTTTCTTAAGTTAATTTAGTTCTCCTATTTAAGTTCAGTGGCACTTAAATAGGAGGTTTGTTGTAAGAAAGATGATGAGCTGTTTCTTAAGTTTCGAATGGTGATTATCCATTTTTCTTCATTTCGTGTGGTTAGTGACTAACCTGGTGTCAGAGTTTTACGCTGCCCATAGGCCTGTGACTTAGCTTCACATGCTGTTGGGAAATATATCTCAGACATGCTGGTTTGATGATTAAAGTTTTTGATACAGCAATGAATTCTTTGGTGATATGAAAGTGAGTTAGACCTTGAATTAGATTTTGCGTTCCTGATCGAGCAGTCTGATATAGAAGCACTAGTTAGAATTGCACGTCCTTGAAGGACATATAGTGACCTTATTGGTCATGTTGTTAAGAAAGGTCAGGTGTGTGTATGACCACTGTATGAGTGTAAATGAGGCAAATGGAGTTTGTAAGTATTGTAGCAGGTGATGTCTTGTAGTTTCTGTATACCCGCATGGTAATAAGACAACACGAATTTCAAGTAGTTTGTGGTGCGAGCTCCGACTCATGATATAGAAACCTTCCTCTAGGAAGAGTTTTGGCCGAAAGGTGTCATGTATTATATATAAATGATTTTGCAAGTACTATTGATTTGAAAATCAAATGAGTATTAAATATAATATGCATATAAACTATCAAATCGATAACTATATAATTTGTTCAACCTCGTCGTAATTTTAAACAAGACTAATATTTTAAAACCGTTCGCCTATATTACCTATGTTCCTAATGGTATTCTGGCTCCCTGCCAGGATCTACTTCGGTAAAAGTAACCAGGCATACGTTCATTGACAAGTGCATGGACAGTTCCATCCACACCACGCCCACTTGCGACCTAATCTTGTGTAACTGGAATGTTTTACACCAATACTGGAATGTTTAACACCAAATGATTGTAGCGTTATTCATTTTGCCAAATAGAAGTCTACTGCTGGACGGTAGCCAATCACACCACGCTATTAATTAGACCCTCGGCTATCAGCTTCTATCAGCCACTCACGATTCTTCACGATTTAGCGTACATGCTGCTCTCCACTGCTATTTTTACTATGACGTACATACTCCTGACTCATTCAAAAGTCACTCGTGGCTAAGTAATAACTGTTGCACACGTCGATCCACCAGGTTAAGCTACGCTTGCCGGGGTTGGCCGTGGATGGGTGACCATCTTTACATATTATATACGGAGATTCCTTCATGCCACGGAAAGCACGTAAGATACCGCTGCAATTTGTGCAACTATGACAATCGTTACGGGTCGTCAGAAGCCCGAAAATCTGACAGCCAGTCTTACCAAGGGGTATCGTATTAGCCAGTTACTGAGTTGTGGAGGTCAGATAGGCAGTCGCTCGTAAGTAAAATACTGGTATTCACCTGCATCCGGTTAGACTGGAAGCCGACCCCAACATAGTTGGGAAAAGGCTAGATAGATTTTTCCTACTCCTGACACATTCAAGAATGTCCCTGAAAAGTTCTTAAATAATTGCACAAACGAGACACAAGTCAATTTAAACGCGCACTACCCCACATCTGTAGTTAAAAATGCGTTAACAGATTGGTATGATGCCAATGTTTTTTTTTTAATGGTTTCGGTCAACCACCTCGTGCGTAGACATAGAGTCTGCGACATATGCATGGAATTTTTGCTACACTCTATTCATATCTACGAACAGAGCTCGGAAATCGGAGCATCTATAAAAACAATAATGGCTGTACGTAAAAATTTCTTTTTCCTCTTTGAATTGTTGCGACGTCGATTTCATTTTTACCAGTGTACGATTGAATTGCTCAGTACTGTAACAGTTTTGTTTCAACATTATTTTCTGTAGAAGTTTTTCAGTGGTATCTATTGTTTTTCAAACTGCTGATATTTTAATAGTTTTCAAGTCAAGGCTTCGGGATGATAGCAGAACGGCCTAGCTTGAATGGAGCTTTAAATTTTTCAATAGAGCTGTCGGAAATTTTATTATTCTGTTCAGCTTCTTCAAATTTACTTCTTCACCTAACATTGTACTTATGTAACACATTCTCAACAAGAATATCATGCCAGTTTGTTTCAAAAGCAACATCCTACACTACATCTGCTAATAGTTCATGCGTGGGTACTTATTTTTGTATATGACCGCCACCGCGTCATATGCAGACATACACATTTGTACGAGTCTAGTATTAGTACTAGTTGATTTTCCAACATTATCTGGAACTAGTAATGGATAACAATGGTTCCGATGAGTTACTTACTCCAGTCTTTTTACAAATCAGAATTATAGATCATTTTTTCTCAAATACGGTTGGACAAGAAAAAACATTTTGCGCGTAGCACAAAATCTATGGAGTGTGAGGATAAAGGTGGAAGGTGTTACGATAAAATATTTGGAATAAACGGGAATATAGCCGGATTTGACCCGTTAAGCACGTTAAGCCGTTGGTCCCGGCTGTCATTCGTGGATCTTTGACAGTCGTTACGGGTAGTCAGAAGCCCGAAAGTCTGACAGCCAGTCTTACCAAGAAGTATCGTATTACCCAGTTAATAACTGGGTTGTGGAGGTCAGATTGACAGTCGCTCCATGTAAAATATTAGTATTCAGCTGCATCCGGTTAGACTGGAAGCCGACCTTAACATAGTTGGGAAAAGGCTAGGTAGTTTGATTGATATCTGGACTTGACCCAGGATTTGGAGTCTGTGGTAAAAATAGTACAGTGTCAGCTAACAATAATACTTAAAATAACTGAATGAAATATAGCCAAAACGTAGTCAAATTACAACTTGACAAATAACCTTCAGTAAATGAAGACATCGATACAGAGAATGCTACAAAGCATACAATATTACCGTTTGCAAAACGAAAACCTTCAAAATCCACGCCTGATGAAACCACTTACGCATCACTAATTATGTACTGACAGACGTTTTCTTAATTTGCTGATCGGCAGCCATATGGAAGTTTAAGGAGGTTAATCATCCCACTTGAATCTGCTGCCAAACATAATATGGATGATTGATGAAACGATTGACAGCTCCGAAAAGTGATCGTAAAACCTTGTGTTGGTTCCATAAAAAAAAACTTCCATGAAAAATACTTTGTTATACGTTGTGCTTTCGGGCCACAGATAAAAGAGATTTTGATATATGATATATATGAAAATATGGTTGTAATATATTTTTTTAATTTAATAATTATTATTAATTTATTTTCAATTCAAAACGCACGCATCTATGTAGCCCTGGCACTTGTACTAGGAGTTCTTGCATCATAAGAGCCAAAAGGTTCTATTATAATCTGTCTATTGTTATGTAGACTACCCCTTTTTTTAGGGTGGTAAATCGTCAAATGACTCTTCCCGCTCAGGGTGGAGCGGAAAAGAGTGTCAGACTCTTACTGACTAAAATCCATCCATGTTCCTTCCTTAGCCCTTTATGTACCGGTAACCCTTTCGGAGAATTTCCCTTATATCATAGAAAGCAATGTTGTCAAGAAAAAGCCATCATTTTGTTTTTATGTCATAGTGTTTAAAAATAAACGTGATGTTGCCTGAAATAAAACAAACTGTAACAATGCAAGCTATTATGATTTTGAGTGTGTTTTCAAATTTATGATCCAGGTTGATGATCGTAGACTCTTCGGAATTCATAACATGTTCATGGTTACGGAAATTCTGACTCATCAATGTCAAAATGTTTATGATCTGGATCTTGATTCTTTGCCTAGGCGTGTTCTTAACCTCTATCAATTTTTATATCTCTCGTTATTGTTAGAATTATTTTTATACTAAAAATCATAGTTGGCGGGCTATTCACCTTTTTGGCAAGGCCGTCTGTCGAGAGAGACGGCGTTATTGGAGCTTTTTTGTGTTGGAGCGAGACGGATATATTGCTGAAAGATATTGCTGGCATGATTTAGTCTCAATAGCATCTCTTCAACAGGTGCGTAACCCGTTGCGTTATGTTATTTCGATTGCATGCCAAATTGTGTATTTATAGGAATTGTGTGTCGCGAAAATATATCATTATCACTGAACCCTTTTATCTCTTTCTTTGAAGTCGCGAATGTATGTTATAGTAATGGCGGCTCATGCGGTATCTTTTATCTTTGCTAACTCGTAACTGTACATTGATTGTCTTAGTTCATTCAGAAGTAATTTCTTATCTGTTTCGTAGTATTGGGCTCCTAATACATGTTTAGACATGTTTACAAATTCATTATTGCTTCAAAGAACTTACTGTTTTCATCGTTTATGTCTCTTAAATAAGTCACATGTCCGCTTTTATTTAAGTCTCTCAAAGTCAAGTACAAGCCACTGTCAATTCATATAAAATTTTGCAATCATCACGCTTCGATTGTCAGATTTGTGATTGCAGTTTTTTTTAATGGCGCTGCTTACTATAAATCTACCTATCTTCTTCGGTTTTTAGCTTATTCGGTTGCAGCTGAATACCAGTATTCTACTTAGAGCCACTACCTGACTTTAACAACCCAGTAACTGGGTAACACCATGAGTGCTTTTACAGATTGTCTTCTTACGTCAATTCCTTTTTGATATTGTATTAAATCAAGGTCAACTTGTTTGCTAACTTATAAAAATTACGAATCTCTTATAATTTTTGTATTTTTATTTTTTCAGGTAAGTTCGTTAGCAGTTCAAATCTCTAAGAGAAACTCTTCAGTAAGTGGATTATTCTGAAATAAAAATAATCACATGCGATAAATGCTTGTTTTAACATTTGATGGCCTGTCTCATATATTTTACTTTTATTACGAAAAAAATATTTCAAACGCGCGTAGTTACAGAATAAAATGTTCCTTTATAATTTATATTTTGGGATAGGTAGTATATTAATTCAAATAATGAAATCGGCTTTGAGGTTGGGCAGTTTTTATTACTTATATATATATACTTATATATATAATATACTTATTCTTATAGCTCGTTTTTAGTTCTGCTAAAACTAGACGAGGGTTAGTTATAATTGAAACTCTGGTCATCTCTTAGCTGCCATGGATTTTTAATATTTTTTAAATCTTTTAATTATGGACGCTTTTTACTTTCTGCATCATTCTCACATGTATATTTCAACTTGAATGATGTAACTCAGTTTTTGTAACCGTATTTTGATTTAAATGAGTATCCAGGAAGTTTCTTGCCCGTTCTTCTCCATAGGTACCTTCTGCTTTGGAATGGGCAACTAGCTTCATCTTTCTGACTGAGTGACCCTTTGACAATTCAAAAGTTTAGTCAATTGGTTTATTTGAAACTAGCTTCTGCCCGCGACTTCGTCCGCGGAAAATTGCGATATACTGTAACTGTTTAGGCAGCGCATGCAAATAATTCTGTTTTCGGAGGTATTTCTTTCCGAGTTGCTAGACGAAAATTGCGATAGCTCGGCTTATATGTATGATGTAAATATAATTTATAGCCTATAGCACTTAGGAATAATGTAGCTTTCTATCAGTGAAAAAATTCATGAAATTGAATCATTAGTTCCGGAGATTACCCCCTACATACAAACTTACAAATTTTACCTCTTTATAATATTAGTATAGATAAATGCTTTGAGTTTGAGTTAGGTATGTTCACCGGTATAATACTACTTGAGCTTCAGAACTCAGAAATTATTCGTACGTTTTTTGCTTTAGCAACTATTTTATGTTTGTTTTTTCTGTTAAGTTGTAGTTCCTGGGTTCGATTCCCGGATCGGGTAGAGTGCTATTAGGTTTTCCCATTAGGATGTTTTTCGTAACATCCCGGAGCTAGCGGAAGTTGGAAGTTGGGTTGGAAGTTGGCGCTGTGATTGATACCTCTGTACCTCGGAAACCTCGTTAATCCGTTGATCTCTCCCCAGTCGTGTCGGATTCCGACCCACCGGAGTATGATAGTGAGGGAAGGGAGAGAGTACGCATAGACTTGTGCTCTATACCTCCCACATCATATTTCCCACGCTGAAGCACATATATTGTGGCTGAAGGCTGGTCTCTGCTGATACTGGTTGTCATGGTCGAAATTCAGTCTGGAGGTATATTAATATATAGGTACGAAGCTTTTCGTTGTTGATATTTCAATCAGTAGTAGTGTATATTTTTAAAGAATTTATTTACGTTATTCGTAACGTAGGTATTTAGATTGAGTTTCATTTACCTTGGAAACATAAAGTAGGTAATCACTTTTAAAACACATAAAGAACCGGAGTGTATAGGTATTGTGGTATGCAAATAAAATTGTAGGTGGTATTGCAGGTCCGAAAGGGTTACCGCTACCCTGGAATATAAAGGGCTACCCATGGCCTCCGTACATTTCTGTGCTTAAAGTATTAAATAAATAAAGGGCTAATGAAGGAACATGGATTAGTTTTAGTCAGTAAGAGTTTGACACTCCCTTCCGCTCCACCCAGAGCGGGCAGGGTCATTTGATGATTTCCCACCCTCAAAAAAAAGGTGGTATTACCGGGAAAATAAGTTTTGGGTACATAGGTTGCACCGTATTTAGAAACGATAAAGATGTAACTTGATCTGGTTCAAGCTTGAGGTTTGCCAGCAAGCAATGGAGCACAGCATTCCTGGAGTGAGCCGACCGATCTTCTTAGGAACACAGTGCTGCGCTCCAAAACGCAAATCGCCGACGTCACCCATAAAGCAGCCGAGTTAAATGGAACTGGGTCAATGTCGAAGGAGTCGTGTGACAAATCTACCACCATTAGGGTCCCAAATAACGCCGTCAACATTGAGGCAGGCTGCCGAAAAGATGGCGGGACGAGCTTAACCCCTCCAATAAGGATTCATTCACACTATCTCAAGACAGAGAAGTTTGGAAAGGAGAAAGGGAGACCTTTGCCCTGCAGTGGGCAAAAACAGTAACTGAATACCCACTCCCCACAATAATGCTTCCAATGCCAACAAAAAAAATCACATCTTTTATTAACATAAATCTTAGTCTTAGTCATTTGACTAATAGACATTTATTTCAAATAGGCAAGAAAAAGGCACTTTTGAATCATTTTGAACGTCAAAATGATTCTCGTCGCCCCTCCCAAAAGGTAGTTTCATATGGAGAAAAATGGACAAGAAAGTCCACCGTTAGGTACCCTTTTAAAATGTTTACAATCTGTTGTATATCGCACTGCTAACACAAGACTGTATAAACTCAAAAAAAGAAAAATTCGAGATAACTCATTTTTCATATGTAACATTTAATTCTCTACGCGTCAATAAAACCCTTTAATTTTATCACTAATTTTAAAACCGCGTTCACTTTTTTACAATCGTTAACAGGAAACGAGTAATCAGTTTTACATCATTTCTGACAAAAACTTTCATTTTGAGATGATGCAGTCTTGTGTTAGCAGTGCGATATATAAATTATAACACTCTATGTGAAAACGATGCATTAGCTAACCGAAAAATAAACTAAAACGAAGTTAATAAGAAGAGCAAACTACGCATTTAGTTGACACCTACCATTTAAAACAAAGTGAGAAATACAGGTAACGATCAGTAGTTTAAAATATTATATGTATGTATTTAGCGTCAATTTACGATGTCACGTGCCTAAATTGTGCCTAAATTCTTCATTACCTAGACCACACACTAAGTTGCTTAAGGTATAGACGATAAGTATACTATATTTAGATATCACGATTTTGTTGGCAACTTTTTTTGTTGACATTTTTTGCTTTGAACCGGATGTAGATAAAAATGTGATAATTGTATGCGAATTTAAACTACGATAAGCATGTGAATTTAGCTTTTCAGTGGAAGTTGCGTGACTTGCATTTATTTTCCCAGTTTTTTTTTAGTCACACTTGTGTCAAACTATTTGAAGACTAACATGGTTATTTAACAATGGCATAGTTGGCTTTGGCGCTTTGGCTGTCATTTTTGCATCTTTGACAGTCGTCAGAAGCCCGAAAAACTGACAGCCAGTCTTACCCAGGGGTATCGTATTGCCTAGTTACTGGGTTGTGGAGGTCAGATAGGCAATCGCTCTATGTAAAATACTGGTATTCAGCTGCATCCGGTTAGACTGGAAGTTGACCCCAACATAGTTGGGAAAAGGGTAGGCAGATGAGATGGCATAGTCGGCTTTGGACGTAATAACGAAAACTGAAATACAAAAAGGATATTTTTGTTCGCACCACAAAGATACCTATGTTTAGAAACTCTGTTAGATCTCCAACTCAGCTGGTCAATTCCCAAGCAAAAACCGACAAAGAAACAAGTTTCTTGATGTTATACAAACATTAATATTTGATACTTCGCCTTAACTGACTGTCGAGATTTTTGGCATTTTCCCAACACACAATAAAAAATTGAAATGTAAAAAAAAAATCGGATATCGTTGACTATTCAGACCATTAGGAAGAAACATGACGACTGACGCGAAATTAAAGACTTGTTCTTCTCTCGTTTCGGCAATTCGGCATCAACTATATCTTCTTCTTCGTGTGTCTTCCACATGGCACCAGTTATATTTAATAAATTGCCAAAAGAGCTTAAAAAGCTTAATATTAATTTATTCAAACAAAAACTGAGAAGTATGCTGTGTCAAAAGTGTTATTATACTGTATCAGATTTTTTATCGGATAAATTTTGACATTGTGTAATTGCAATTTTTGGAATATTATGTAACTAATTTGCTTTTCTTTTTTGACAATATTGTAGTTGCAGATCATACTTAATTATTGAAATCTGAACTATTCTGACATTAACAAATTGCTTTGACTTGATTGTTGTAACGTTGTATAATTTGCTTCTTTGACAATGTTATAATTACAAATCATAATTAATTATTTTAATTCGAACTATTTTGACATTTACTCAACAAATAGTTTTTTTGACTTAATTTACTTCTTTGACACTATAATTAAAAATCCTAATTAATTGTTTAAATGTGAATTATTTTGACATTAACTTAATTTGGCATCTTGACTTAAATATACTTATAGTAATGGAAGAATGTAATCATTTAGGTAATCAATTTGTAGTTAAGTACGAGTAAGTTGTTTTGTATTTTTTGTTTTGTATTTTTTATTTTTTCATTATTTGTTGAGTGTAAAAATTGTAATTCATTCTTTTTGTATGCCTATAGTGGGCAGATCATAGCGCACTCTAATCCTAAATATGACCAACCACTGTACCTATGTATCACAAATAAAATAATTCTGATTCTGATTCTGATTCTGATTCTGTGGTTAGTGACTAACCTGGTGTCAGAGTTTTAATGCTGCCCATGGGCCTCTGACTTAGCACCACATGCTGTTGAGAAATATCTCTCAGACATACCGATTATTATTATTATTATTCTCAACTATACGAGAATAGTTCATGCCATGATGCCATATTAGCTAATCAAAAGCAGGCTGATAGCCCAAGGTGCACCTGACGTAGGTAGGTATATTTTAAACGTAATTTTTATTTAATCACAGTGTGGTATATTTCTAAATTAATCAAACAAGACTTGAAAAGCGAGCCTTACGTTTAGTGTGAAATATTGCAAAATAATTATAATATACAAAATCGAGTTGTCAAATCAAACGTCCATTACTGACATAATTGTGCAAAACATAGGCAAGCTCTCAATAAAGATAATGATTGTAGGAATGTATAAATTGGCAATAATTACCGAACAATTTATACAATTATAATTAAGTCACGTCACAATACAGCTGCAGAAGACCTATTTTCTACAAAAGTGAACAGAAGACGTTAGAAATTACGAACTAAGTTAACAATTGACTATTTGAAACGGTCAAAAATAAAATATGAAATCACATAGATAAAAGACCGCTCGTCTCCGCTCGTGTTCGTAAGAACTTCCATCACCGTACAGAAATTAAATCAATGGGAGAACGAGACGGAGCCAGAAGACGTATAGCTCCATCTCTTTCCCGCTGTGAAGTAATATTAAAATTATACTGCTTTAAGAATTTCGGCCTCCAGATATTTAGCTGCTTTACAAAACTTTCCTCCTCAAAAATATCGGGGGTCATAAGGTCCTCCTACAAGATCCAGGCCTTTTTTTTTAGGGTGGGAAATCATCCAATGACTTCCCCCGCTCTGGGTGGAGCGGAAGGGAGTGTCAGACTTTTACTGACTAAAACCCACCCATGTTCCTTCCTTAGCACTTTATGTGCCGGGGTAGCGATAACCCTTTCGGACAATCCCGCTTACCCGGACAATCCCGCTTACCCGGACAATCCCGCTTATTCGGACAATACCGCTTACCCGGACAATCCCGCTTACCCGGACAATCCCGCTTACCCGGACAATCCCGCTTACCCGGACAATCCCGCTTAACTGGACAATCCAGTTCTAGTATCACTGAACAAAAATTTCAGAAAGTTCCAGGCCTTCTGAAATTCTTGTTCAGTGATACTAGCGGTTGATAAGTCGCGGGCCCGGCGCCTGTGCACCGCAGTGCAATTGTGTCACCTAATTGTCCGCTTGTCTCTTGCTCTGAAAGGCATGGAGTCGCCTATGCGTCCAATAATTTTAATCGCAGGTTAGAAAGTCTAGGCATTCTAGAGAATTGCGTGTAGAGAGTAAAGAAACTAATTCTTCCATGCAATGAACAAATTGTCATTTAACGTTTCTACGTCAGAACTGGGTTTAGTTCTGACGTAGGAACGTTAAATGAAATCTTCTTAAATTACTTGACCTTCCCCTGAAAGAATAGTTCTTTAACGCATACGCAAATAATAAACTTAAGAATTTATTTAGAATCTAAATAGATTCTTAAGTTTATTTAGCACTGAATTTAGAATGGCTTATTGGCGAGTTTAGCGAGTCTCTGTCAACGAAATACGTCACGTTTTTTATTATTTATCAAAAAACAAATTACTATAATGCGTCTCCATCCCTCACTCGAATACTTAGTACGATCGGTGTACGATTCGAGTCGACCGCATGTTTGCGGCTGATCGCTCTAGTAACGATATCCGAGACACTGCTAACAGGTTTTGGTAGTCCATTTCTTAGTTTTTGAGATAAACGTAAAATCCTAAAATGCCTACAAACTTTAAATCCTAACTAATATTATAAATGCGAAAATGAGTTAGTTTGGTACCTTTACGACTAAACCACTGAACCGATCATTCTGAGCATAAAGCATAATACGTTGTCAGAAACGAAGCTAGGGTATCTTTCATTCCGAAAAAAAGTACTGTTCCCAAGGTAAAAAACAATAACGTTTTTATGGCAGCACGTGTCTTTATGGATTATGATTAAACAATAATATTACAAGCAGAGTACGACCCTAGTGGATTGACAAATTCTAGTAAAATATAATTTCTTGTAGTTCAAGCACAGAATCGTCACGAATTACAATACCACCCCCAAAAAGCTATCTCTTTTTAAGCACACCTCCAATTTTCTTATTTATTTGACCTAATCGTCACGCGTCAGTCCAACCCCAAGTGCGAAAAGCTCACCCTTCTCCAAATTCCAAATTGATATTGTAAAGTCAAATTCAAAACATTTCAAATAGGGACAAGAATGGCACTTTTGAACGTCAAAATTAACAAGAAATAGAATTGATTCTAGTCGCTCCTTCCAAACGGTAGTTTCGTGTGGAGAAGAATGGGCAAGAAACTCCACCGTTACTCTTTTAAAATGTTTCACAATGTTTTGTATACACGTATTATAACATTATATTGGAAGACGATGCACCCAGAATAAAAACAATGCACCACAAAAGGTGAAAAGAAAAACACATGTAGCAGTGGCAAGTAAAAAGTGTAACTTGACAATCAAACTATTCAATCAATCTGCCTAGCCTTGTCCCAAATATGTTAGCGTCAGCTTACAGTCTAAACGGATGTAGTTGAGTACCATTATTTTACATAGAGCGACTGCCTATCTCTATTCCAAATCCTTGTTACTGGATAACGCGGTACTCCTTGAAGATTTTCTGGGCTTCTGACTTCTTCTGACCCGTAACGACTCTCAAAGATAAGTATTTCAGCCAGGAGCAACAGCTTGACATGCTTTCCGAGGCACGGAGGAGCCTCGAAATCTTATGTATGGTCACCCATCCACAAACCGGCCGTGGTTTATTTATCCACGCTATAGTGAAGAGAGGGCGTTTTTGGGGGACTGTCTTATGTAACTTTGATCTTTAAAAAGTGCTGATTTTCAGCCTAGTTTGAATAAATGACTTTTGGTATGATAAAATTAGTAATGTCAAGCATTTGGCTGAGAGCATGTCATGCTCCCTGTAATGTCTCACCGATGGTGGCGCGTATGTTGGATCATTTAGCTCCCATCAAAATGGTTTAGCTGAATGGTGCTAATCCACGCGTCATGTTCATGAACGGGCGCCGTCAGTAGAGACTGGTCAACTCTTAGCTGCCACGGCTGTTTTAAAATTTTACTTAATTTTAAATTGTTTTTTAAATCTTGTAATTATGGACGCTTTTATTAAGTTCTGCATCGTTCTCACGTGTATATTTCAACATGAATGATGAAACCCAGTTTTTGTAAACATATTTTGATTTAAAAGAGTGTCCATGGAGTTTCTTGCCCGTTCTTCTCCATAGGTACCTACTGCTTTGGAATGGGCAACTAGCTTCATCCTTCTGACTGACCGACCCCTTGACAATTTAAAAGTGCCTGTAATTGGTTTATTTTAAATAAATGCTTTGAGTTGAATTGAATTTAAGAAAATTGAATAACTGATTCTATTAGATATTGTGTGAAATGTATACCCTCAATTAAAGTACACTGAATACCAAACAAATTGCATCCAAGGTTGGTGCGACGTCAATTCTAATTAATAAACACAATTATTACAATCAGTGCAATGTGTCACGAAATCTAGACCATAACCGTTAATCATTTTAAAATAATGGCGGTTTAAATTATACTTTATCACTTTTTAAATGAGATTACGTAATTCTAATAATTGCTTTATCATTAGATATGCATGATGATAGATATGCATTAAGGAAGATGAAGATGGCACTGCTGCACCTATGTATTTGTTTATATAATTAAATTACATAAACATAACATCACGCTTATTCCTTTAAGTTAGGCAGAGATGTTGGAATAGCAAACCTACATCTCACTAGTTATGTTGAAGTCTCAAGTAATAGGGGGCCAGCCTTTTGCCATCTACCGGATACAAACAAGACTCCGAGTCAGCGGGATTGTCCGAAAGGGTTACCGCTGCCCCGAAACATAAAAGGCTAAGGAAGGAACATGGATGGGTTTTAGTCATTAAAAGTCTGACACTCCCTTCTGCTCCACCCACACCTTCAAAAATAAAAAAAAACGAAACTCCGACCTGCTACTCACGAATACCAAATAATAACGTTATAGATACAAACGACAGATGTAACAATTATCAAATAAAATAAACAATGATTCGTGTCATTAAGATGGCATACGAGTGTTATCAGATTTTATAAAAGGAGTAACTAAGGCTACTTTTATTTTAGATAGCACTTTGCCCGCGGCTTCGCTCCCGTGGTCTTTCCCGTGGGACCCGTTATTTTTCCCGGGATAAAAAGTAGCCTATGTTACTCCTAGAAAACTAAGCTTTCCAACGGTGAAAGAATTTTTAAAATCGGTCCAGTAGTTTTTGAGCCTATTCATTACAACCAAACAAACAAACAAAGTTTTCCTCTTTATAATATTAGTATAGATAAAGAATTAGGATCTATGCGGGCAAAGCCGCGGGCAGCAGCAAGTTACTCTTACGCAACGCACGCAACAGAAGCTCCCAAAAAGGAATAACTTTTCCCGTTATTGTAACATTTTTCATTTATGCCCCGCCCCTATTGGTCGTAGCGTGATGTCATATAGCCTTAAACCTTCCTTGATAAGTGGACTATCCAACACAACATTTTTCAATTCCAACCAGTATCTCCTGAGATTAGCGCGTTCAAACAAACAAACTCTTCAGCTTTAGGTATAATTTTACTAGATGCTCCCGCGTGGTTTCACGAGCAGCGTGCTTAGCTCCTATTAGTCGTAGCGTGATGTCTTTAACCTTCCTTGATTAATGGACTATCCAACACAAAAATAATTTTTCAATTCGGACCAGAGATTAGTGTGTTCAAACAAACAAACACTTCAGCTTTATACTATTAAGTTTAGTATAGATCATTTGTTCTACGAGTACCTATGCAAAAGTGCATACCAATCGTATCACGGAGAAAATTATAATTAAACCTGCAAATTGAAATCAATACCTAAACTGATTTTCATATTTCCTTGACATGTCGTCAGTTAACTATAAAGATATCGCCCGTCTAAGTAATGTCTTACCCTGCCATGTTGAGTACTTAATTAATGACTAAGGAACCATTTTGACGCCACGAAGTAATTTGTACCGATTTGTAAGCAAATTGACAACAAATTGACCTGTTTTGCTTAAAGTTGGATAATAACCGCTTGTTGTAACCTTATATAGTTTGGGTACTTAGTTAATTTCACGCCTTTTTTGCCCGTTTGAGGTGAGACGTGGGTTGAATGTTAAGTAGCTCGTATTATGGGGACCACACTGCTTGATGCTAAGTTGGAGAAAATCTACTATATGGCCATTTCCGTGCCTCGGAAAGCACGTCGTTACGGGTCGTCAGAAGCCCGAAAATCTGACAGCCAGTCTTACCAAGGGGTATTGCCCAGTTACTGGGTTGTGGAGGTCAGATAGGCAGTCGCTCCATGTAAAATACTGGTATTCAGCTGCATCCGGTTAGACTAGAAGCCGACCCTAACATAGTTGGGAAAAGGCTAGGCAGATGATGATGATGATGATGGCCATTTCCAAGTCGTCTGATAGCTTAGTTACCGTTCCAGAAGGGTTACGCTAAGGTGTAGCTGCCATAAGCACATTTCGCCAATTGTGTTTGACTCCGAGCTGGTACTGAGAAATTTTAGATGGAAAAACCCAATAACACTCTGTCCGACCCGAGAATTGAACCCATGACCTCATGATCAGCAGTGGCACTTGCATAGTGACTAGACCACCGAAACAGCTGATAAATCTTTTATCCTATTTAGGGACACTGAACGAGACACATAATTTTTTAATTGTTGTAACGCCTATTGGTTTTAGCCCCGCAAACTGTTAGGCCTTGTTCTATACACGGCACAACTCCTAAACCTCCTAAAACTCCTCAACGTTAAACAGAAATAGGTAAAGAGATCAATTAATTAATGAACATTTTGTATCTGTCATAGATCTTAAAATATGCAACTTGATGCCAGTGGTTTTTAGTTCGACCAGAAGCAGGTCAATGCGGTTGTTTAGTGTAGTACAAGGTGTAAGCTCTAGTACCAAATCTTATGAAAATTGTATTTATAACAAAAAAAAAGCAAAATAAGCAGTAGTATACATTTTGGGTACCTGAGGATGGATGGCGCCTTCGAGGCCGGCCTAGAAAGAGGTGGTGAGACGACCTAGACGCGTACCGCAAATTTATTTTATTTATTTATTTATTTAAATTCAGACATAGTCCATAATATTGACAACAATTCATTCAATAATAAAAATTAAAAATAAAAATTTTAAAAATATCAAAGTTACAATTACAAAATTAATTAATCAATAATTTACATACATACATCACACAAAGGAAAATCTGCAAAGGATGGATCGCAGTGGCTCTAGAAAAAGATGTCTGGAAGGATAGGGTGGGACAGTGTAGGATAATAAAAAAAAAAAAGACAACTTTCTCAAATTATCATAGGCTGTATCTCTATATCGGAAAGTAATAACAGCGGCACGGATCGATCCATCAGGTTAAGCTACGCTTGCCGGGGTTGGTTTGTGAATGGGTGGTGGAATGGAACTATCTTTACATATCGAGACTCCTCCGTGCAAAAGCTCGTTAAGCCGTTGCTCCCGGCTGTCATTCGTGGATCTTTGACAGTCGTTACGGGAAGTCAGAAGACCGAAAGTTTGACAGCCAGTCTTACCAAGGGGTATCGTATAACCCAGTTACTGACTGGGTTGTGGAGGTTCGATAGGCAGTTGCTCTATGTAAAATACTGGTATTCAGCTGAAAGCCGGCTCTAACATTGTTGGGAGAAGGCTACGCAGATTTATCTATATTACCGTGGGACAATTTTTCTCGTTCTGAGCCGATTGTAGAGAAAATGACAGCTCACTTGCAATGCCTCTGGAGTTAAAGATGGCAAGAAACGGTTGAGGCAATTTACTATCAGATATCATCATTATGCTGACCTTACCCCAATTTATTTGGGGTCGGCAAAACATGTCTTTTTCTTCCATACTTCTCAATAGTCGTCATCTCGGTAGTCACTTCCTTTCAAGCCTCTTTCACACAATCTATCCATCGTTTCTTCAGTCTTCTTCTACTTGTATAGCCATCCACATTCATACTCAAAACTTCCCTGACGACAATTTCCTCATTCCTCCGCATAACATACCATATGCCCGTACCACCGATTTCCAAATAATTACTTAAAATAATAGTTGAAGAATTGTAAACACGCTCGAACTCCTAACTTGAGACTAGAACTTACAACCATTCTAAACATTAAAAGTATGCGGTTGTGTATAATTTAAATTTAAATGTACGATATATTTGAGGAATAATATCAATTTACACGCCACAGTAATGACAAATGTGTTTTACGATCTGTTTGCATACTGACTGAATAATTAATTGTGGTCCTCCTTGCGTGTGATAGATAATTGTACAATAATATGCAAAGATTATTGAGGAGCGGTTGTTATGTTCAACGTGGTATCTTTGCCTTCGTCATATTGCTTGCTTTTGTCTCAATGTGTTTGGGATCGGTATCTCATGACTTCTTCCAAACATCTCCAGTATCCGTTATCTCAGCTTTCACTTCTATGTATTTGCGATTTGCTATGACTGCGGGAGCTGTGATGACCCAGTGGTAATGGTCTCGACTTAAGATTTGTAAGTCGTAAGTTTGAACCCAGGAAGGCAATTTACTTTGTGCATTTGAATTCATTACCACTGCTCTCAAAACGGTGAAAGAAAGTATTGTGAGTAAACCGGCACGTCCTGGACCCAAAAATTCGAAGACTTCTGACATGCACCACTGCATGCACCGCACTGGGCCGACGTGGTGAATTATGGCCTGCGCCCTCTCACAGAGAGAAGTGTTAAGAGTCCCAGCAGTGCATTATAGGCTGATTATGCTGAACTTAAATAAAAATTATTATTTTATTATTAAAAAGCACGTTAAGCCTTGGTCCCGGCTGTCATTTGTGCACCTTTAACAGTCGTTACGGGTCGTCAGAAGCCCGGAAATCTGACAGCCAGTCTTACCAAGGGATACTGTCCAGTTACTGGGTTGTGGAGGTCAGATAGGCAGTCGCGCCTTGTAAAATACTGGTATTCAGCTGCATCCGCTTAGACTGGAAGCCGACCCCAACATAGTTGGGAAAAGGCTAGGCAGATGATGATACTAGATGCGTCCTCCAACTCTCCAAAGCTCGGCATTTTAGGTGTGAGACTTGTGTCTTTAAAGTCATCGGCAGCTAAAATAAGACTGACCTAACGTGCTGGGCAAATTACTTGGTATTGCATCCCGGGAATTGCCAAGTGTCACATCTATCTTTTAATACGATCTATGTTATGAATGGGTACAGTACAGCATACCTACACACCCGAGGTGTTAATAAAACAATAATAATTGTTATATTATTATAATAATATGCGGACACAATAGGATATTGTTTGTACAGAGGTATTAATTAATAAATTTAGTTATGGCTATTAATTTATATAGTTTAGATGTGTGAAGATTATTATTATTTGTTTATCGTATTGGAGACTTACAATATGAAGTTCCGGTATGAATCAAGTGAGTGATAATGACCGAAAAATTATGAACATTTTCTTTTGATAAATTACTATTATCTATCGACGATATCCGTCAGGTTAAGCTACGCTTGCCGGGGTTGGTCGTGGATGGGTGACCATCTTTACATAACGAGACTCCTCCGCGCCTTGGAAAGCACGTTAAGCCGTTGATCCCGGCTGTAATTTGTGCATCTTTGACAGTCGTTACGGGTCGTCAGAAGTCCGAAAATCTGACAGCCAGTCTTACTGAGGGGTATTGTATTGCCCAGTTACTGGTTGTGGAGGTCAGATAATAGGCAGTCGCTCCAAGTGAAATACTGGTATTCAGCTGCATCCGGTTAGACTGGAAGCCGACCCCAGCATCGTTGGGAAAAGGCTTGGCAGACGATGATATCGACGCTATCCTATAATAATTTTTCTTTGAGTCTGAGTAAGCTTTGGCAAATGTGATAATGGATAAATTTGAATTGATAATAATTTCTACAAAACGCAGCGGCATTTTTATATTGGCGACATAGTAATAAGACGCTGCTTTATCGCCCACTTTCGCTATTTAAAAACGTTTGCTAGAAATTATTATAATTGCCCAATTAACAAACCTAGCTAATGCCGTGATAAAAAATTGCTTATCAACAAGGTATTAAGGTTCCCGTAGACAGGTGCGACGCGATGGTGCAACGCGATGGAGGTAGAAAAATAATATTGAAGTTTTCATAAAAATTGTTCTGCTAGACGCGTCGCGCTTATCTGCAGGAGCCTTTACCCGTGGAACGATTTGAATGCCTATAATGAGCAATGATGGCAAGGAAATGCCTATAACAAATAAAGTTTTCCGAAAGTAATACGCGTGATTAAGTCTTTCGCATTTTTTTCTAGAGAAGCAGTGGTTGTTCTCCATGAAACATACTTTTCGCATAAAAAAAATCTGCATGAATAGTTCATCTTTCGTCTTCATAAAAATAAAACAATAAACAAAGATAGCATGCTGAAGTTAATGCGTGACGTTGACGAGGGCGGCGACGCGAATCGCTTAATACATTGCATTGTGGGATGACGTATACACATACTGGAATACTTGTAGTTTCACTTTACATTTTGACTATGTGATTGGGTTTTGAGAGTTATACTTCTATTTGATCCTTTTTCTCTCGTGGCCTCACGAATTAATAAATGAGAAAACTTGTCCCGTGATTAGAATTTTACCAGTCAGTAACAATGGAAATTACTGTCCAGTTATGTCGGGCGTACGGTCGCCAGCGCATCAAATTATACCAAACTGTCAAATGATTTTATAACTTAACGCGTTGAATATTAAGTTCAAAATCGATTACAGTTTGTGGTAATGATGTGCATTTCCCATTGGGGTAGACAGAAAAAACAGAACGCGCCCTTTGCTTCTTTACCTATGCACATACATCGGTCATGCGCACATTACTTCAGTTATACCTAAACAAAATCACCCGCAAAAATTCTCACTTCTACTGCATCTTGCATTCATTTACCCCAGAAGAATAACCATTCACATGAGTGTACTATGCCAAATCGAATGCCAAATAATCGAATATCAATTGAATTAATACCACTATACAGCGGGGGTATACTCAACTGTCCTAGATTCTTACGTATAGAAGAATTCAACAGTCGAGTATATCCGTCACAGCTGATTATAGCCACCTCCGTCTTCCTAACTCGATATTTATTTATAGTCAACCCACAACAGCATAATGACGTCTCTATTTATTTTGCTATCTCTTCGCCCACAACAATTTATTGTCAACGTAACTGACTGGAGTTAATGCGAATTGACAGTGAGTTAAAGATGGTGAATTGAGGTAGCAGGGCTCATTTGTGTAAGGTAGGTTTAGGGATTGGTTTATTTTGGACTGCCATAAAAAAAAAATATCAGGTTAAGCCACGCTTGCCGGGGATTGTCTATGGATGGGTGACCATCTTTAAATACCGAGACTCCTCTGTGGTTTGTCACGTTAAACCGTTGATCCCGGCTGTCATTGGTGGATCTTGGACAATTTCGATCGATATCTAGGTATACTAATATTATAAAGAGGAAAGATTTGTATGTAAGTATGTTTGTAACGAATAAACTCAAAACTACTTAACAGATCTAAATTAAACTTGGCACAACGATAGATTATAGTTTGGAATAGCATATAAGCTATTTTTTTATCCCGGAAAAATGTACGGTTCCCGTGGGATAATTTCCCACATACACGTGGGCGAAGCCGCTGGCAAAAGCTAGTCACAAATAATTTGATTCATTACCGTAAGTATACGTACAGAGGCCAGCACATCAGGTTACCACAATCTGTCAAATTTCTTTGATAGTATTTCAACTTTATTGCAAAGTCATAAGGTTCATTTTTAATTGAGAAAATTTGACAGTTAGGGATAGCTTGATGTGCTGGCGTCTGTACATTAAGATTTTTGATAAATTTTCTGGAACCGTTCAGTAGCACTTTTCAATTCCAATCTTTGAAAAACAAATCTTAATTAAATCCTACTTTGACCATAAATACTATGGTCGAATAATAAAATACTTAAAAAAAAATGAATAGGTGTGCAGATACATATATTTGACTGCAAATGAATCCGCCGTAAAAGGAGATCGAATTGAAATTATTAAATGGATTCCACTTACAAGGCTTAAACATTTATAAATTTTGTATTAAGATCTCTATATTGTAATAAACTTGTCTGCTTACTCCCTATTTGTAATATATCGTGATGTTCTGGGAGGTTGTTCAATACTATATTCAGTAAGAAAGCTTGGAAAGTTCATATAAAGATGTTTCATCAAAAATTACTTTACCATTTTGGATAAAATCGAATTCAATTTTGTAAATTCAACTTCTCACCATGTTAGAGATTATTATTAAGAATTAGTGTATTAACCGACCAATTATGGGTGTACTATAGAGGCATGATGACCCCTAATTAAATTTTTCAACATTGGCATTCATACTAAAAGACATTTATTCAAACCAGGCCGTAAACCAGCACTTTTTGATCGTTTAAAATTACATAAGACCCCAAAAACGCCCGTCTTCCACAACCTCCCTATGCTTTAGCTGGGAAGAAGAAGTGGCGCAACAAACTCCCTAGCCCACCACCTGTCTGTTTAGTAAGAAGAAGTTGTAATATCATTATCAAATGCAGCAATTTACATTATAAAGTACAGAGGCCAGCACATCAAGTGACCGCACAATCTGTCAAATTTCTATGATAGTATTTCAACTTTATTGCAAAGACATAAGGTTCATTTTTTATTGAGAAAATTTGACAGTTAGGGATAGCTTGATGTGCTGGCGTCTGTACAAAAAACCATGCCATCAAAATCAGAAGCTGTAATGCGGTAAGCACAAAAATAAAAATCTCTGCCTCTGCCTGAGCCTTTTCCCAATTATGTTGGGGTCGGCTTCCAGTCTAACCGGATTCAGCTGAATACCAGTATTTTACATGGAGCGACTGCCTGATCTGACCTTTACAACCCTGTTAGAACCTGTGAAGACGATACCCCTTGGTAAGACTGGCTGCCAAACTTTCAGGCTTCAGACCACCCGTAACGACTGTCAACGATACACTAATGACAGCCAGGACCAACGGCTTAACGTGCTTTCCGAGGCACGAAGTAGTCTCGATATGTAAAGACGGTCACCCATCCACGGCCAACCCCGGCAAGCGTAGCTTAACTTGATGAATCGACTTGTGCGACTGTTATTACTAAGCCACGAGCGCTTCAAAGAAAATCACAAAAATATAAATATGTAACTTTATTCCCACGACGAAACAAACAAATCAAAACTAGAACACAACCAAATACAGACAGAAATTAGGCCGAGACAAACGACAGACAAGCAATCCATCTTAGGCTAATCACCGTAAAAAAACTAAATTAAAATATAGTTTCTTAGTAATACAGTTGGCGTGTGTTTCCAAACGTAATCCGAGGTAATCCGGGCTGCAATATCTGTTTGTGGAGGAGATGAAGAATCGGAAAAAAACATTTTGACAGTATGTCGATATGGGTAGAAGGTTTAGTGGGATACGTCTTTGAAATATGGGGGCCGGTATCAAAAATAATAATAATATCCTTGGACATTTCACACAGCGCCATATCGTCCCAAGCTAAGCAACCTAATGCTTGTGTTATGGTAACGAGATGGCTGATATACTACTTATAAACATTTTTTTTTTGTAAATACATACATATTATAGATGGAAAAACACCCAGACTCGTAACAAATACTTGCAGGTCGTACAAATATTTGTTCCGTGCGGGAATCGAACCCGCGACATAGTGCGCAGCAGTCAATCGCTCAACCACTGCGCCAACCGTGTCGTCAAAATCAGTCTGCCTAGCCTTTTTCCCGACTATGTTTTGTTTTAAAGGGTGAGAAATCGTCACAAGACCCCTCCCGCTGTGGGTGGAGAGGAAGGGAGTGTCAGAGTTTCATCGTCTAAAACCCATTTATGTTCCTTTTTTAGCCCTGTGTGTTTCGGGTCAGTGGTTATCATTTCGGACAGCTGTGTCCAACTACATTGGGGTCGGCTTCTAGTCTGATCTGATGCAGCTGAATACCAGTATGTTACATGGTGCTACTGCCTATCTAACTCTCACAACCCTGTTAGTACCTGGGTAATACGATACCCATTGGTAAGACTGGCTGTCAGACTCACGAACCGTAATGGATGTCAAATATCCATGAATGACAGCCGGGGCCAATGGCTTAACGTGCTTCTGAAGCACGGAGGAGTCTCGATTTGTAAAGACGGTCACCCATCCACGGACCAACCCCGACAAGCCTAGCTTAACCTGATGGATCGATATGCGGCTGTTATTACCAAAGTTTTTATTCATCAGCTGGTTTGTTTCAAAGCCTAGCTCGCGGATCTGATTCAGATTCAAATATTTCCATGTTATGCTTAATTACAAACACGAAAATCAATTAAAATGTCAACACCATACGCGCACTTAGCGAGAAATCACAGTAGTTCTAACTGGCACTTGAGTGACACATCAACAACTGATTATGTAGCGATATTGTGACCATACTCCAACACTAATCTCTAAACGATAAATATTTAAATCCTCAGTTAAACTACTGCGGTTAACTGTCACATGTCGTTAATCTCAGATTGAAACGTTAGCGGTAATGCTTTGATTGTTGCGCCCGCGCCGCGAGTTCTCTCTCAGATGTTATGATTGGTAGCGGTTTTTTGCTCGCCCTTGCAATGGTGGACAAGTCATGAGAGGTTACGGTCGCATTTACAAAACTTAACTGCAGCTAGTTTATAACAGAACAAAAACATAATATTTCTGATGATGTTTTATAGCCTATCCTATAGCCTTCCTCGGTAAATGGACTATCCAACGCAAAAAGATTTTTTCAATTCCAACCAGTAGTTCCTGACATAAGCGCGTTCAAACAAAAAAACAAACAAACTCTTGAGCTTTATAATATTTGTATAGATTATGTACACAACAATATATTATAATCTAACACCAAAATTAAAGAGAATATATTATGTACAAGTATATAAAACTAATAACTAACTAAAATTCAAAAATTCCTCCGAATTGCTGTCGACTAGCAATGTACCGCATTGCCACGTTGTATGGCTATGCTGACCCTCTGGCCAAGATAAAAGCTAGCCCTTGGGTCACACACAGGTAATGTCAACTAGCTGTTTAGATATTTCCGTTAACAAACTGAGAGCACTCTGACTCCACTGCTAGAGGGTTTCAACCCCAAACGGCACAAAAATAAAATTGCCAGTAAGGTTATTTAAAAAATAATCATTCTTTTTTTCCGAGTGTATGAAATCATCAATGACTCCCCCCGCTCTGGGTGGAGAGGAAGGCAGTCTCAGACTCTTACTGAGTAAAACCCATCCATATTCCTGCATTAGCCCTTTATGTTCCGGTGTAGCGGCAACCCATTCAGACAACCCCGTTTACCCGGCAGTCTTCGGCCCCAACGGGCTCCGCTCTTATTCCTGACATCTCTTTGAGGCGCGCATGGAACACGGACTAATTAAAAAAGTTAATCTTCATCCCTATTATCCACAAGACGTCCCCCCCGCTATCAACTTCTAACTTAACTCCCCGACAATTCGAGCCGCATTTTAATATCCCAACTGGTTATTGGTTATACGCTAATATGGTTAGCCATTTCAAGGCGCTAATTACCAACCGTAAGTAAAAAACATTACTATATATTATTAGTTTTAGTAAAAGCAGTGGAACAGGAACTTAAAGCTTGTTGTATGTGCGTAAGACCGATTTGTAACTAGTTACTTAGTTGATGATTTTGTGATGTCAATGCTTAGGATTTAATTTAATCTTACTGGTGTAATTTGTTTAATAATTGGAGCGTATTATTATATATTGGAGCTCGTTGCTAAGTAATAACAGTCGCACGGATCGATCCATCAGGTTAAGCTACGCTTGCCGGGGTTGGTCCGTGGATGGGTGACAATCTTTGCATATAAGACTCCTCCGTGCCTCGGTAGGCACGTTAAGCCGTTGGTCCCGACTGTCATTCGTAGATTTTTGACAATCGTTACGGGTAGTCAGAAGCCCGAAAGTCTGACAGCCAGTCTTATCGAGGGGTATCGTTTTAGTAGTAGATCCAGAGTTTACCCCCTACAACCTCACTAACTCAGAAAATTTACCTCTTTATAATACTAGTACAATAAAGATGACATTGCCGATATAACTAATAAAAACCAATAAAAATAAGTAAGCAACTATGTTTTCTATACGAGGTTTTCACTGCACTTCGACGTTAAAAGGTAACTAAAGGAAAAGTGTTTCTTATTACCTAAGTAGGTACTTTGTAACATACACAAACAAGTTGCAAATTAGCTTGCAGTAATCCTTTTTAAGAGCCTCCCCGAGTGGCGAACTGGCGATACTTAAGAACGTAGCACGCTTGGCTACAATGGCTACCAACATGCTATCTGACCAATCATTTCACGACATGAGCCAATCTCTAAAAGCTTGAGCTTGACCACCGATTCGATAGAAGAAAACACCGGATAAGAGGGTCGGACTTGCGCACCAAGGGTTCCGTTTAGTCAGATCCTGATCGGACGGTGAGCTACCCATTACCTACTCACCGCCCGCAGGTCCGCGCCTACGGAAGCCGGGAGTCGTCACGCCGCGGCTGGGACGTGAGGTTCTGTCCAATGGTGGCACCTTCTTTTAGATTCACCCTGTAACTGATAAACAACTTAGCAAAAAAGATAAATACTAGTATCCACTCCTTTGAAGCCGACGCCATTGGGAAAAGACTAAGTAGATGATGACTTGCGCTTTGGGTACGGAACCCTTAAATCTACCATAGACCAGTAGTATCTAAACATTGCCGTAATCACCATAACAACCTCATTCCTTATTTGGGCAGACTCATAAGCGCGCGCGCCGATAATAAGCGCTCCAATTATCGCGTCATTAACACGTCACACTGATTGACGGCGATATATTCATAGCAAACGAGCCTTGTTGGATATAACTGATGGATATTTAGTTATTTGCTAGATATTATAATAGTTAGATAAATTGTGCTGATTGTGCGTTCGCAAAATACACGCTTGGACGTGGAGTTGTGGACACCAGCCTGTATTAGGGCCTGGGTTCGATACTCGGGTCTGAAAAAGTGTTAATAGGGTTTTTCTATCTGGGATTTCAAAGTCAAAGTCAAGTCATATATTTCTTACAAATAGGACAAGAAAGGCACTTTTGAAAGTCAAAATGAACAAGAAATATAATTGATTCTAGTCGTCCCTTCAAAAAGGTGAAGAAACTCCACCGTTACTCTTTTGAAATGTTTTAGAATTATAAAATGATAATATGTGAAGACGATGCACTCAGAATAAAAATACTACACGATAAAAGGTGAACAGAAAAACAAATATAATTATGTCATGAATACATGGTGCTCATATATTTACAAACATTCTAAAAATTCACATAAATAATCAATCAATTTCTCGATAGCAGCCCGAAGCCTCGATTTGTGCCCGGTTGATGGTAATAGCCTCACCCCCTATTACTATTTATCCTTCTCTGCCTACCTCTTAGAAGAACATTAGCCTGATGTTATGCCATTATGTTAAATAGGTCTATCAATATGACAGCAACCCAGCTACGGTCAATGAGTTAAATGAGTGTCCATGGAGTTTCTTGCCCGTTCTTCTCCATAGGTACCTACTGCTTCAGAATGGGCAACAAGCTTCATTTTTCTGACTGGCCGACCCCTTGACAATTCAAAAGTGGCTGTAATTGGTTTATCACTACATAGTATAAAACAAAGTCGCTTTCTCTGTCCCTATATCCCTATGTATGCTTAAATCTTTAAAACTACGCAACGGATTTTGATGCGGTTTTTTTTAATAGATGGAGTGATTCAAGAGGAAGTTTTATGTGTATAATTTGTCGACATATTATGCGGGCGAAGCCGCGGGCGGAAGCTAGTTTAAAATAAATGCTTTGAGTTTGAGTAAGCTTTTAGCAATTTAGTTTTCTGGCAGCTTCCAAAATGCCACTAAGTCGTATCGAAACGTATAATATGTGTTTTCAACATTATATACCCTCAAATTCTTCTCCAATCCCCGAAATTCGCCACAAACTCTTCGCCGCTGATACGTGACACTATATCGATGATTGCACAACGGAACTGAAATAGCCGCGAGCGCAATAGCACGGCCCACTTAATGGCAGTTTGTTTAAATTCTAATGCTTATTCATACATGTTATTCGTTGATTTGTTATACAGTGTTCAATTACAGGCTATTTATTATTATTGGGGTCTCTGTTTCCTTGTTTTGTTTTGGCGCGATAGTTTAATTAAAAGCGCTATTTTGGAAGATTTGGTGGGTTCGGTTCTAAAAATCGGTTCTACCAGAACCGATTTTTCAATCTAAAGATATTTTTTATCTGTGGAATAAATATGCTGGTTTGACAACTTTTAGTAGTGTAGTGTAGGAAATACCTACGTTACATTGGATTTCTATTTTCAGATAAAAATTATATCTGACTATTGAAAAATCTGCCCTTAATTAAATCAAGTAAGGGCCGATTTTTCAATCTCCTGATAAATTTTATCTGAAGAATAAATATAACAGTTTGTCATATTTTCTATACTAAAGCTATCGAACTGCAATATTTAGTCTTCAGATTAAAGTTATCTGACTATTGGATGGCTATACGAGTAGAGGAAGACCAACGAAACGACAGATGGAGTATGTGAAAGATGATATGTGTAGAAAGGGACGTGACTACCGAAATGACGACTTATAGAGAAGTAAGGAAGAAAAATACCTAGATTTTGCGCCGACCCCAAAGAAATCGTGATAAGGGCAGGAGAATGCTGGATAATAATAATGCATGCTATAATGTTCACTGGAATGCAGTCTAACTTAGTGGGGGGGGGGGGCAGGCCCAGTGCGGGTTGGTAGATATCACATGTCTTCGAATTGAAGGAGAACGGTGAAGATAATAAAATCCACTAAACCACAGTTACATCTCTTGCAATTACTAATGTAATTACTTATTCCCTCGCAACTAACTTCAGCACAAACTGCTTGTCTATAATGACTGAAGATGTGTCGTAATTAATGTCCCACAAAAAGGTAGGAATATTCCGCTTTATCAAGATGGTTCAGTGCCAATCAATCGGTGCAATTAAGAGAGTTGTCCCGTTCGATTTCCGACTCATTTCCTTATGCGAATACAGGAGTACACGCAATGGAGGACTTTTTTTTTGTTTTATTTTTAAAGATGCTCCTCAATACATGTTTTATGCTCGTTAGCTGTTGGTTTTTTAATGTGGTTCTTGCTTTTTTTGGATTCTTAAGATTCATTCGAGGGTTTCGTGATTGGTGTGTTGTAGTGATGTCCGAAATTCATGTAGTTGTGTCTTGAAAATGTAACTTTTTGTTTAAGGTTTGGGAAACAGACTTTCGGTCTGTTGAAAATAGAATAAAACCCATATAACATAATATTACGCCTGTAATCCCCGAAGGGTTTGGTAGAGGTGTACCTATAGTACACTCACATTTCGACAGTGATGTTTATGTAATAGGGGGCGAGCCTATTGCCGGACACAAATCTCCAAGCTGATGATAAAAAATTCCAGATGAAAAACCCAACCAACCTATATAGAATAAAAAATGTTTATTTGCATAGAATATTGGTAAACAGATAAGTGGCTATAACAATGTTTTGAAGACGTTATCTATTTTGCTACGCTGTTTTCAAAGCTTAAAATAGGGTAGCAATTTGAATTTGTGAATTTTAATCCGACCTTTGAAAACTTTAAGTCTCAATCTGCCTAGCCTTTTCCCAACTATTTTGGGGTCGGGTTCCAGTCTAACCGGGTTCATCTGAATACCAATATTACCAAATTACATGGAGCGACTGCCTATCTGACATCCACAACCCAGTAACTGAGCAATACGATACCCCTTGGTAAGACTGGCTGTCAGTTTTTCGGGCTTCTGACGACCTGTCATTTTTACATCTGACGACTGTCAAAGATGCATAAATGACAGCCAGGACCAACAGCTTAACGTGCTTTCCGAGGCACGGAGGAGTCTCATTATGTAATGATGGTCACCCATCCACGGCCAACCCTGGCAAGCGTACCTTAACCTGATGGATCGACCTGTACGGCTGTTAGTACCTAGCCACGAGCTCTTCATGCTGATCTGATCATGCTTATGCTGTGTGCAATTTGCTTTCGAATAACTGAACTTACAGTAAACAACCGTTCCATTTGCAAACGGTCTGCACCTTCAATATACGAGGCGCCTTAGACCAATTATGTAAATCTTCGATATAAATAATATCCACGATGATATTCATCATATTATTTGCCTAATGAATCAACAAGGCGTATATCCTACACGTGCGATACGCTTTACATAGTCGGCGCCAACCAACAGCCATTTAAAGTTATTATTACGTTATAGGCAAATTACTAGGCTACTTGTTAATTGCCCCCATCGATCATATTGACTGGTGTCAGTGACTATAATTGTTGTGGTATACAAGCTTCCGTATGTAAAGTGATTTTGTTAATTTGTTGGAGACACTGAGGTGGGCGGTAATGATCTTGAATGGCATAAATGAGATGCATAAATTGCTGCTGTTAAAATACAAACATGTTTTCTGCGCTTTAAGAAGTTTTGAAACTATAATAAGAATTATGCAATAAGAAACTTATCACACTGACGATTTGCAAGCATTTTTCCAACGTGGCGATTTGTGAACGTGCTCTTTGCGGGTGCGAAGCGAGCTAGCCGAGACTACGCGACGTGATCTCCGCGTTTTCACTAAATTATAGTCTCGCTTCTCTTTTGCACTCACGTTAATATCTCGTTACACCAACGCGGCGAACACGTTGCGGATACGTGGCGGGTTAGCTTTGCATACGCAGCGAGCGCGTTGAGTAAACGACTCGGTGAAAACACGCTCTCAAATCGCTAAGTTTGAACTTGTCGAAGACTTGAAAAACTACTTGACAATTCAAAATGTGCCCGTACCTAAGTTATTTTATTGGAACGAATGTTTCAAGTTTTATGCTAATATTTTATGACCTAGCCGCCGGCAGATATTGTTTGCACTAGCTACTTATCATCTCTTAATACTTATCTATCATCAACAGGCGGCCAACGATGATGTGTGTCAGTCAGTGCCCCAGAACGCCCGGGTCAGCGGAATTGTCCGAAAGGGTTACCGCTACCCCGGAACATAAAGGGCTAAGGAAGGAACATGGATGGCTTTTAGTCAGTAAGAGTCTGACACTCCCTTCCGCTCCACCCAGAGCGGGATCGTTTGATGATTTTCCCACACTCAAAAAAAACAAGTTTCAGGTTGTATCTTGATCAAAGTACGACTTGCGACTGGAACACATATGTTTTTACGTCATTATAACAATAAGAATCATCAATACATCTTTCTTACTTAGATTTGTTCTCTCTTAGTTAAATTGCAAAGAATTAAAAATGAAATGTACAATAACATTTTATACCTAATTAAAAATGCAAAAATATAATAACCCAACCTTATTTATAAAACGAATAACAAACTAAAATATGGCGCCGAAAAGTTCCTCCGCATCAATGTCGACTGGTAATGTACAGAGGCGATCACTTCAAGTTCAAATCTGTCAAATATCTTTAGCAGTTTTTCAACTTTATTATAAAAGAGTAAGGTTCATTTTCAATTGGTAAAATTTGCCAGTTTGGGATAGCTTGATTTGCTGGTGTCTGAACCAAAGAGACTGGCCGCAAACAATTAGTTATTTACCTTTGTTGCCTTCAATGCCTCGTGGAACCCAGCCCTTGTCGCATATTTCATACAAACATCAATAAATCGATGGCATAGCATTTAAATTGTCATAAAGAACTAGAAATTATTTGAATATGCATTGCAAATGAATCGATATCCGATAGCTTTGTAAATAAGCCAACATTGTTTATACTAAGAACAATCGATTTATTTTATCGATAAGATTAATCGATGTTTTGAAAGATTGTGAATATTCAACGATTTGTTACATGAGATTGAAATAATGAAGTTATTAATTTTATATGGAAGCAAGAACTATTTTTATTCTTATTTTATTGCATGTATGGTGTAATGTGGTATATTTTGCTCTATGTGCGGTGACTATTCAGTATCTTAGGTTAAACGAGGGACATACTTATATTAAATGAATAATATTAAATGAAGGAAACCAAATATAAATATATAAACAATAATATAATTGACTAATAATGAAACATAGTTCTAATAATTGCATAAAAATTATCTAGATTATTATAATACAATACATAATTAAAATTATTAAGATATTTATTTATTAAACCGAATACACAGACCTAAGAATTTAAAAATATATACACATAATTATACACATCAAACACATCCAATAACATATAATAATATTATTGAATTGCTACTTAGCCCTCTTCCTCTCTCCTAATGTTGCTGTGCCCGACAGGGTCCATATTGGTTTTTTTTATTATTTTGATTACACCATCTATGTAATACATATGGAATGCAATAAAGATTTGAGTATTGAGTATTACTTTCAAATTGTATAGTACTCATGAAAATCAACAACTTTGTCGATGGGACCAACTCTGAAATATGAAAAAAAAATATCAGTTGTTATGGAACAACTGATATTTTTTTTTTGACATTTTGACGAATTATGCGAACATGAATGTACTGAACAGCTGATTTTTTCTGATTTCATATTTTTGTTCCATAGTCAAAGTTGTTCAATTTCATGTATATGAAAGTATGTCCCTCGTTTAACCTAACACACTGTATAAAATGGCTGTCATGAAAATCTATGAATATACATAAGTAAAAACTCGTATATCAATCATAGCCAAATCTTAAAATCAATTTGAAAACAACACTATTATCTATGTACGTCTTTATCTATGTATATCAATAAGTAGAGCGCCTATCGACCTGTCTGTCTATCCGTCAGTAAACTAGATGTGTCGTGAATGATCTATAGCCTCACATATATTACTATTTATGGGATCCTGGTATAGAAAAACAAGTGGCCGACCTGGATTTTTATATCTATTCGTCTAGCTGAAGATAATAGAAAGACAGACAGACAGAAATCTAGTTTCTTTTTAAAAACAAGGGTGATGGGAACAAAATAATCTGAGAGATCATCTCAGATTATTTTGTTAATATGAGTAGGTAGGTTTGTGTTTGGTCTTTGCAATTTTTTTTTTACCCCGTGTTTAGTGGCTAACCTGGCGTCAGAGTATTATACTGCCCATGAGTCTCTGACTTAGCTTCATAAGCTGTTATATATATCTCAGGCAAAGCATGCCGGTTTCCTCGCGATGTTTTCCTTCACCGGTTTTTAAGCAAGTGATAATTAATACGCACATGAATCCGAAAAATCAGAGGTATGTGCCTCGATTGAACTCGAGACCTAAGACTTGGCAGTCTGACGGTCACACCACTAGGCTATCACTGCTATAATATATTTCATAATTTAAACACGTAAATAATCTCACACTTTCTTCCCAATGGGTTAGACAGAAACTATAATACGCCACCTACTACGCTCCTTATATACTTTTGATTCATTTACCTAATTTATAAATTTTTCGAAGACCACCAAGGCGAAGGTAGTGTAACGGTTTGGTAACGTTTGCAGGGCCATCGTGGCCAGAGATCGCACAACAGTCAGGTAAGCTGGGCTTAAAAGGAAATAGGGAATGATTCTGCCCCGCCATGTGATACAATATAGACTAACATAAAAAAATACATAGCTCATTCAGCATACCTTTTATTTTCTGAGGGTGGAAAATGATCAAATGATTCCTCAACTCCCGCTCTGGGTGGAGCGGAAGGGAGTGTCAGACTCTTAGTGAATAAAACCCGTCCATGTTTCTTCCTAAGCCCTTTATATTTCAGGGTACAGCATACCAGCCGTGTATTTCATGTGTTCAGCTGTGTAGCTTTGTTGTTTGTGTATCCATAATATTAGTGGGAATTTTGTCTCATAGGTTTAAATTATGATAAATCATAATTATTTTTATTTGTTCATTGTTTTGTTACAGGTAAGTATGGAGTCTTGAGGCTGCATGTTTAGAGCTTCGTAAGTACTATATTTCTCGGCAGGTCATGTATGACAACATCAGAATGACAAATACTAGCTGTAGCTGTTACATTGCGCGGTAAGTTCGTGTTTACGTCCGATTTTCTTCTTGAAAACGATCAAACTATACTAATTAGCGGGTTGGCCACTTTTCACTCTTAGCCAGCGTTCACACTCAGCGTATAATTTAAAACTATTATTTATTCTGTGTTATTGTCAGCCGTACACTACAAAAAGTTATCAAAAACAAAAGAAAGTCGGTCGGATCGAATAGTCGGTGGCCGAATTTACACTTTGAAGTCAACGCGGCTCTATGCCTATAGTAATATTATTGGAAAAGCTAGATAGTCGTCAGCACATCAAGTTTCAAACTGTCAAATTTCCTCAATCAATTTTGAACTTAACCGTCTACGTTTTAAGGTTTAAAATCTTTTGGAGAAATTTGAAAGTTTGGTATAACTTCATGCGCTGTCCGCTGACCACCTTACCTTGGTCACGACTTAGGTGTACCTATAGGAACCTCAAGCGTGTGGTACGAACTAAGATAACCTTAAAAAACCAAAACAAACATTTGCATAAGTCATACCAACCTTACCAAAATATTGTAATAAAAATCCAAGACACACATTAAAAAACCCAATATTACAAAACCCGTTAAAACCTTAACATTCACATGATCAGTGCCTATAGTTAACAACTTCATCATCGTCTGTCGTCACATTAAACCGTTTGTCTTAACTTTATGCCCAAACAAGTGTATTTAATGCTTCGCTCAGTAAAGCCGGGTCCAGACGAGCAACTTCACTACATAGTATAAAACAAAGTCGCTATTTTTGTCTGTTTGTTTGTCTGTATGCTTAAATCTTTAAAATTACGCAACGGATTTTGATGCGGTTTTTTGTAATAGGTAGAGTGATTCAAGAGGAAGGTTTATGTGTATAATTTGTCGACATATTTTGCGGGCGAAGCCGCGGGCGGAAGCTAGTATAGTAAGATAAAGTTGCTTCCCGCCGTCTGCCCTGTACGCTTAGGATCTTTTAAAATACGCAACGGATTTTAATGCGGTTTTCATTAATAGATAGAGTGATTGAAGAGGTATGTTTATAAGTACAGTTTAACTAGCTTTCTAGATAGTAGTAATGTAGATAACATTGCACCCGTGCATCGTTTTGACGTTCAAAAGTGCCTTTCATGTGCCTATTTGAAATAAATGATTTGACTTTGACTTTGACTTTGAAGCCGGGGGATTGCTAGTAATAAGTGATGTAACGTATCGTGTAATGTAACGCGAACTCTGCATGTGGACGGCACTACGAACATTAAAAGTTACGCGCGTGGTAGTGGACGTTCTTATCCATCGCCTTTCGGGTTCCTCGATTCGCATTGAGCATATATATCGTCCACACTATTCACATTAAATTAGATAGACAAAATATAGACAGATAGGTAAAACACTTATTCAATGCACAAAAAATACAGAAGAAAACACAATTAAATGATAACAAATTACGTGAATGTACGTTTACAAAAACAAGGTGCCATTAGGTATACCAAAAAGAAAACACTTTCATAATAAAATAGAGTGACACTATGACATAGTTTAAATCAAATAACGAATTCATTAGGGTGAACATAGTATCTCAAGGTTGCTCCAAATGGAATTCAAATAAAACGGACGCTTTTTTTTGAAGTTGGGAAATCATCAAATGACCCCGTCCGCTCTGGGTGGAACGGAAGGGAGTGTCAGACTCTTACTTGACTAAAACCCATCCATGTTCCTTCTTTAGCCTTTTATGTTCCGGGGTAGCGGTAACCCTTTCGGACCATCCTTCTTACAAGTGACGCTGATATTCTTTTGAATGTCGGAAATGGAAATCGGTTGACATAGTATATTATGCGGAGGAATATATGAGGAAAATGTTGTCAGAAAAGTTGTGAGTATGAATGTGGATGGCTATACAAGTAGAGTGAGACCAAAGAAAGATGGATGGCTAGAAAGGGAGTGACTACCGAGACGACGACTAATAGAGAAGTATGGAAGAAAAAGACACGTTGCGCGGACCCCAAACAAATTGGGATAAGGACAGGAGAATGATGATGACATGTAGGACATACGGACGTCTATAACGTTACACATTATACAAGTCTGAACCCAGCTTTAACCAGCGTTCGATACAAAGGCACCGCGTAAATTTTAACCCTTTACGACTACGATATGGTATCATGCTCAATCAAGCGGTGAGTGTGTGGCGCCGAAATAAGCGGGTCATTAAAAATGTTGAACGAGCTTTTGTTGTTATAAAACTTTTAACATATTGGTAGAAAACTTATATGTTGATATGTTATGATGAGGTGGAACTATTGGATATATTTGATCGAAATAAACGGACCTAAATAAAACACCGTTCTTTAACGATAATGCAATGTTATCTATTAACTTTTTAAGTAATTGTAAAGTGCAGTAATTTCAACACTATGAAAAATATAGCAATTGGAGTATAGGTATATATTATATTTTTCACAACAGTGACGGCGTAACAATACATCTCGCAGTGCATTTTCACTGTTTTGCAACAATCTTTTGAGCTATCATTAATACGTATTTTTAGAACATACAATTACGCTAGACATAAAAGTTTGTGATCAAAGTATAAACGGAACAGAAATAAATCATCTGTAAAAATTTCAACAGTCTAACTATGACGGTTCATGAGATACAGCCTGGTGACAGACGGACAACGGAGTCTTAGTAATCGGATCCCATTTTACCCTTAAGGTACGGCAACCTAAAAACCGACACATTGCTTATCTCGTAACACAAATCTGCCTTTATACATATTCTCTAATTTGACAAACAACAGATTATCATTTCAAAGATCTTTATCACTATCTAGCACAACTTCTCCCTTCTACATTAAAACCATTTTCTCTTTAGAAGTGACAAACAGCCGTGTTGCCACTTGGCGGGTTAAATGGCGCCCTACATCATGATATCATTAGTCATTTTTTGGACGCCATCCAAATTGAAAACTCTCAAAGGATATTCGCTAAATTAAAGTAACGTTTTATCATGCATTTTTCACAAATTAATTGCAAACAAATTGGGCTTGTGACTTTTGACAAAATTTTCTTGAAACAACGGGAATATGTTAACAAGTCGTTATTTTATGTTTTATAAGAAATTTGCTTGTTTTAATTATGTTTTATTTGACTTATAAAATTTATCATTGCCAGCATATCAAATCACTAAAGTTATTTAAATTTTTTGCTTGGAATTAAAATGCATTGAAAGTGTCCGTTCAGCTATCAGCTTGAAAAAAAATTGTTAATAGCTTGAATATTTACTGGCTATATTTCCGTGCATTTAACGAAAAAAAAAACAATAAGCATTATTCATGGCAAAATGATTCTAACATAAATACAACGCCTTTAACTTTACCTAACTATATCTCCAACATAGAAGCCACAAATCCTGCTTTCCCAAGAGAAACCACAGCCATGATAAGACAAAGCTGTGCCAAATCGCAATTAAATTAATTTAGCATTACTTCGTGGAAATAATTTAATTAATTCGCGGACGTAATGGCCGATCGGGCTGCATCAACGGTTAATGGGCGCTTCGCATGCATTCGCGGAAGCTTATCGCATTGCCGGCCAGTCAAGTGTAAACGTGCCTTAAAGACGGTACTTATTATCACTTTTGGAAGAGTAATGGCTGATGAAGTTATTACGGTTATGGATGCCAGAAGTTTGAGTTGTGGTAGTATGAATGTCATATTAAAAAAAAAGAAAAAACAAGTCCAATTATGGCGGCAACGTTAAATGTAACTGGTGATGTATTTATTGCACCAATTTAAAAATCGAACTAGGCCAGAGTGCGAAATTGAGTTACAACATTATGCACAGCTGAATAAATTCGCCGAAGAAGGTTGCCAAGAAATAACAGGACAGGTAACACTTAGCAATGGATGGATATCAGATGTAAGGACGATTTAGACAGAGTCCCTGTTAATGATCGTGAATTTAACATAGATAAAATTAGCAGAGATCAACGTGTGATGATGAAAACTTTTTGTACCCAAAGCTTATGTTACTATTATTATTAAAAGCCTGTGATGTCCCACAGGAAGGCATAGGCCTTCCTAGTCTCTTTCCACTTCTTTCTGTTTATAGCTAATAAGGACCAGGTCTTGTTGAAGGACTCCAGCTCCGCCACCTCCATCTGGGCTTGCTGCAATTTCGCTTGCCAAACCCGTTGTGTCGTATGTTTGCCTCATCTGACATGCGGCAGATATGTCTACTATATCCAATGACCACTTCCACTCAAAGTTTGGTTGGCGGTATTGTCCAAAAGAGTTACCGCTACCCCGGAACATACAGGGCTAACGAAGGAACATGGATGGGTTTGTCAGTAAGAGTCTGACACTCCCTTCAGCTCCACCCAGAGCAGGAAGGGTCATTTGATGATTTCTTACCATAAAAAAAGCCCCATAAAAACAGTTATGTGAGTATAAGAATGGAGGCCTTTTTTGCGCGTGAAAATCTTCATGGATCAATAAATCTGGTGTGGGATCTGACTTGAACTGAATGCGATCAATCTAAAACGCGTTCAAGAGATGTCTGATACCCATCCTTAAAAAAAAAAGTTCTTGCCATAATTTTAACAAGAGGTCTTCAACAAATTAAATCCCAATACCTTGGCGGAATCCCCAGCCTATGAGCATAACTTTGAAAGTACAGTTTAATTCAATGGCACTTTAATAAACATGGCAGCTTGCTATCGAAGTATCGGCGCGGCTTAATTTACAATCCTTTGCACCGACGCCCCGAGAAAGCGACAAGTAACCGAGTATTAGATTTCATCCGAATAATTTATTGTATTGAGTGTTGGTTTTCGTTTGATTGTTTGTTTGTTCGTGTTTTTTAACCGTGAGAAGTTAAAAAAAAGGTCAAAATCATTGAAATTGTCATTGTGGCGATAAAGCTGTCAATTTAATGGGTAATTTGTATACCTACCTCAATATTCGTAAATACAGCTTTCTCAGATATCAAAATAGAGTACATTAAATTATCCTTTACATTCACCCCATCCCCCAAGATGTAACTATTTCATACATAGTGCTCATAGCTTAATTCTTAGAATAAACGAATCTGATTGAATCAGTCATTACTATGTAGAAGGGCGTGTTTCCATGAGCTAAAAAGCTCTAATATAAAACTCAGACAAAATGCACTTCAATAAAAACAAAAGAAGGTCAACAGTCATATAATTAAAGATTTAAAGATTAAAAACAAAAGAAGATCTGGAGAACAGCAGTCATATTCTAGAAACGATAAGAAAGATTTATCTTACAAAATTTTGTATGAAGAAGCTTCCAAGCACACCTTTAACACCCAAAACATAATTAACCTTAAACCCAGCCATATATTAACTGGATTAACGGTCTCTTATATTTAAACTGAGAGTTTGCACTTAGAGTTGCAAGTTCAGATATATTGGGTTCAGATCCGATGCGATAGGATCGCGTTCCCAGCACTAACCGTTAATGACTGGGAACGGTTCCGTGGGCTACAGGTCTTAGGATACGGTACCTTCACACTGTGAAGTCTATTTGAATTGTAATGAGTTCATATGGAAGCCTTTTCTTAAACTTAATATTTATTTGTACTGTCATGCTCAAAATGGTTGCTAAGACTATTTTTCGAAAGATTTTTGACAAAGAATGTTTTATTAAAAAGTTTATGCCTGGAAGTATTTACTTGTAAGCGGGATTTTCCGAAAGGGTTACAGCAACCCCGGCACATAAGGGCTAAGGAAAGAACATGAATGGATTTTAGTCAGTAAGAGTCTGACACTCCCTTCCGCTCTACCCAGAGCCGGAGGGGTCATTTGTTGACTTCCTACCCTCAAAAAAAAAAGGGAAGTATTATTTGTGTATATATTCTGGGATCATAAAGGGGTTAGTCTCGTAATTATGACAATAATGTCTCACAACAAGTCATTAAAGATGACTTTGATGGTGATTGAATGAGTGATGGAGGAAATTCATGCATAGCAGTGAGTGTTTGTAACAATGGGGGGTTATGAGATGATGGAGTGACACGTATATATCATGATGTGGTGATATATCTGGCAATCTAGATACAAGCGATGACAAACTAGCTAACCATAATACTACAATCCTTGAAAGTGATTATGAGTGGATCATATAAAAGGACAAACTACTAGACGAATTTGATATACAAGTTTTCTGAACATACTCTAGTAATTTTTATACAAACGTAACAATTGTAGGAACGTTAAAAACTCGTTATATTTAAAAGTACCTAAGTTAGCTGCTGATAGTGCAAAACAATGCGTTTATCGAATGTTTTAATGTATTTGGTTCACAGTTCCTCATTACCAGTGCTGTTTCCTTTACTTTCATGATTTTCCTAGAACATAACACTAGAGCTGTTAAAACCTGGGCCCCTTAAATTTAAGGTAAAGATAGATGATCAGGTTAAGCAATTTCTTTCTATCATCTTTGTAGGGTTATGCATATCAGCGGGATGGCCCGAAAGAGTTACCCGGAACATGAAGGGCTAAGGAAGGAACATGGATGGGTTGTAGTTAGTAAGAGACTGACACTCCCTTTCGCTCCAACCACAGCGGTAGATAATTTTTCATCCTTAGAAAAAAAAACACGGCCTTTGCGTATAATATAATCATATCTATGGTGCATTTTATAGTGGAACTTTGCGTCATTAGGAAAATCAATGTTTTATCCCTAGCGTCATCAACATCTATTTCACTTTGATGCGTATTGACAGCTTTCTTCTTATTTAATCGGGATTATCCGTCTGTATTTTAACCTGACGAAATTGCGAATTTGACTTTTAACGCCTTTAAAAATGTTACCGCCTGTACAACCGATTACCGTTTTGTCTCCAAGGACCAATTCTCTCTCTAGCTTTTACTTCTTATGCAAATCCTTTAGTTCATCATATCTTAGATCTGCACTGGCCTGAACAGCCTTAGCTCTAACTCGATCATTACGAACTACCCACAAGATGCGAAGATTGCATAATTTAACTACTCAATTGAACGAGCTTTATCTGGTAGGTGTTGTATTGGGGACAACAGATAGTCTGGAGCTTTGTCGGATTTGCTCCGATGTTGGACAGTATCGGGTGTTTACAGATAAGACAAGTTCTGACCTACAGTATGAATTGTGGGTTGTGGGGAGCAAAAGGCCTGTGAGTTCTATTATTAGGATCAGTGACTTGGTCCCCTAAAAGTTTCTTTGAGCAAACCTGGGGGCCTAGAAAAAGTCACATTTTCATTAAACATTACGAAATTAGATAAATTTGAAATGTATAAAATAGGCATTAGTTTTCCAAATGTCACGTGATCAATCGTTTTCGATCGCAAAGTGATAAACTATGTCAAATTTTGTAACGAAACTCAAACAATATTTCCATACAAATGTGTTGACAAGTGGCGTTCTTGACAATCCGAATCGCTGAGATAACGAATTGTTCGGTCAACAATTTTTGAAATCGAATCGACACGGAACGATTGACACTTGTCTAGGCCCCCGGCTTTATACTATACTTATCTTTATCTAAACCTTTTCTTTTATGGGAAATCATCAAATGACACGGCTGTGGGTAGAGCGAAGGGAGTATCAGACTTTTACTGACTAAAACCCATCCACGTTCCTTCCTTAGCCCTATGTGTTCCGGTACAGTTACCCTTTCGGACAGTCCCACTGATCTTTATTCTAATCCTTGGGTATTGCTAGCTTTTTAACCGTTACTGTGAAAATTATTTAGCAGTGGATCCATGACCTGATGATTTTAAAAGATACAGGCTAGATCTACTTATGTCAATTAGATATTCTATCAACTTTATATCATAACCAGCTGGTGCTCGCGGTTCCATCTTGTTCCACCCCCTATTTCACCCATTTACGGGCAGAGCTTCCTAAAAACCTTCCTAAACTTACATCTGCTACTCATAATCTACCTCTGTGCCAAATTTCATCGTCGTAGATCCAGTAGTTTTTGAGGTTTCGTGATTAATCAGTGCGTGAATGACCTTTTGCTTTTATACGGTGTGTTACGTTAAACGAGGGACTTACTTTCAGTGTATAATACCCATAAAAATGAACAACTTTGACTATGGAATAACTCTGAAATCACGAAAAAAAAATCAACTGTTCAGCACATTTTATGTTTGCATAATTCATCAAAATGTTTGAAACAGCTGATATTTTTTTCATATTTCAGAGTTGGTCTTTTTTTTTCATAAAATTGAATTTCTTAAAAGCATGGTTTGGATGCAGTTTATTTTTAAAGCTAACTACTATTCTTATTTGACGAACCAGTCTGCAATCCCCAAGTGTATTCTAGTTAGCTAAAACAGATTGACTCTCTAATAATCACCAGTACTACCCATACAAAAACAGTAACATATTTATCACGATCACTGTCCACATTTACATTGCGCCAATTGGTTTTACTTAGGCTGATAAATAGCCCATAGCTGTCTTCGGAGCGAGTTTACAATTTATTACTAAACGCACGAGTTTCCTTGCGCTTGCGCTCCTTCCTACGACTAACTTGTTACTCGGTTCCACTCCTATACGGTAAGTAAATCATTTGGACTTTCCTAAATATTTACATACAAGCCTAGAAGGCTTTATTGTCTGCTGAATAGCAGGTAAAACGAAATAAACAAACTTGGCAGTTGTCTATTCAGGGCCTGTAGTGCTTTTCTATAGAAATCTCACCGTGAGGACAAAATGACTGCGTCAGAATTTTTGGGTCAAACAAACTAAAAAAATAATTGGTGCGTGTACTCAAACTCAAACTCAAAGTATTTATTTCAAATAAACCAATTACAGGCACTTTTGAATTGTCAAGGTGTCGGTCAGTCAGAGAGATGAAGCTAGTTGCCCATTCCAAAGCAGTAGGTACCTATGGAGAAGAACGGGCAAGAAACTCCATGGACACTCTTTTATTATCAAAGGCGTCGAGCGTGGCCACATGTGCGACTAATAGAGGTTCTATTTTTACCTTGTTTGGTAGCGTGTTTCTGCATCTTAAAATTTCACTCTAATCATTTTTTCATAGCGCACAGTATAACTTCCGGTATTATTTTTGGCATTGCCAAACTAAGAAGAAGACCGTGAAAACGTAGGTGAAGTTAGTTTAAAGTGAGATGTCAATAGTGGCAATCCCTAGCTAGGTAGAACGATTACGCTCTCTTCACTTAATTTCTCATCGTGAGATTATTACAAAATTTTGAAATGACTGTTAGTCTTGTTGGTCGTTCATAAAAGAGATTTGCTGGTGTTTAAATTAAAATCAAATGTCTACGCTCAGTGAACTCTAATTTAAATCACTTGGAATAACAGTTAACTGTGCTTAGACAGTTAATGAATGCACACAAATGTATCCCTAGCCTTAGCTAGCTTAAAAAACGGCACTTTCAGAACTGCGAACTTCGCAGTACTGAAACTCAATGTCTAGGCGGAAAAATTCGTGATCAAAACAGTCAGAGAATAAAAATTTCACCACTTTATTCTGCTCAGAATTTCCCTTAATTTAACATAGTCAGAATAATACAATCTTCATCTTAATATGGGGAGAATGTTGTGGTTATTACATTGATTTTGTTTTATCTTAATAATAGGCAGTGATAGCCTAGTGGTGTGACCATGGACTACCAAGTCATAGGTCTCGAGTTCGAACTCAAAGTACGCACCTCTGATTTTTTTGATTCATGTGCGTATTGTTTATTTATCACTTGCTTTAAAATCGGTGAAGGAAAACATCGCGGGGAAACCGGCATGTCTTAGAGATATTTCTCAACAGTATGTGAAGCTAAGTCAGAAGCCCAAGGGCAGCATAAAAACTCTGACACAAGGTTAGTCATTAACCACACGAAAAAAAAATCGTCATATGTAATGTAATATCGTTTTATTTTTCTAATAAAATAAAACAAAATGAAATAAAACCTTCAGTCTAAGCATGACCTACATCGATACAGTTATCTTAATGCCAATTTAATTCAAGAACCCCAACGCAGCTAATTCGAAAAGCTAATCCCTCCAAAATTTATTACCGACCCACAAACTTAACACCGCAGTCACGAACTCTTCTTACATGAGCCCCAAGAGCCTGTTCATCACAATTAGCTCCCAAGATGTTCTCCATTAACGCATCCAATTCCTGACCTAGGCCGCAGTAACTTACCCTGGTTTAAACAGCGCTTTCCACAAGTTTACAAGGTTATTTACCATGAAACTAATTGCTGTTAATTGGCTGCGACTAATGAGAACATCGTTTGGTTAATCCATATTGGTTAGAACAGGATTCGTAGCTGTTAATATAGTTAGGAGCTATCCATTCTGTTTTAATTAGTCGATTTGTGAATTAAATACAGCTTGCTTGACTACGAATTTTCATTCGGCAGTGGTGTGTTCTTTTATGCATCCGATTGGTCTACTGATCGTAACCGCTACTGCTGCATGAGGTTCTAGGTTCGAGTCCCGGTTCGGGCAGTGTTATTGGGTTTTTCTATCAGGTTTGCGCATCGTTTATGGCAATACGCTCGCCCCCTATTACATGGGACCTAAACATACCTGGCGAAATGTGGGTGGCTTGGGTACACCTCTTTTTTTTTTGAGGGTGGTAAATTATCAAATGACTCCTCCCGTTCTGGGTGGAGCGGAAGGCAGTGTCAGACTCTTACTGACTAAAACCCATCCATGTTCCTTCCTTAGCTCTTTATGTTCCGGGGCAGCGTAACCCTTTCGGACAATCCCGCTTACCCGACCGGCTTCGGCCCTAGAGGCCCGTTCCCTAATACTGAAATCTCTTTGACAAAATATCTCAAAAATTCAAAAACGGGTACACCTGTACCTAACCCTTTGAGAAATACAGGCATGATGTTATGATATATCAAGAACAATTTTCACTAAAAAATTACATTCCGTCTCACTTACTCCTCTAATCCATTACGTCAAGGGTCATAATCCTCCCTCACATGTCTAGAGAAGGCGTGAAGCCGACACTAATAGACCCCCGGCGATCAGCACTTAATTACTCACTTGTGCCACTAACAGCATCCTGAAACTATTAAGTGCAAGTCAAGAGGAATTCATGCGCAGTTCTTCCTTATTTATGAGCCCCTACTACTTACATATTTAAGTAAGTAAGTACTATGAATATGTGAGTGGTGAAGCGATGAAATCGCGTTTGAGGTTAATTACAGGAGGTTTGGGAACTTTTTTTTAATAAGGATATTTTTTGTAGCTATAATAGAGTCTATATTTGTTCGGTTCGGGCATGCAATAGGCTCACCTTTCATAACACAGGAAGTGACTACTATAAAACAGCTGAGCTGTGTAGCCTTAATGTATAACATAGCCTTATGGTATAACACATAATTTGAGGCGCACAAAAAGTAGCATAATTTATTTACAAAAATTTTAAGGACAAGAAAAAAAAAATCCTACAAAGGCGGATTTAAAAGCGGAATTGTCCGAAAGGGTTACCGCTACCCCGGAACATGGATGGGTTTTAGTCAGTAAGAGTCTGACACTCCCTTCCGCTCCACCCAGAGCGGGAGCAGTCATTGGATGATTTCCCAGCCTTTAAGAAAAAAAAAAAATATAAGAAACTTTTTGTCGTCACACATTATATTTGTTTGTTTTTAATGTTACTTTTTTTCCACTGTTTATATTTCCTGTGCTTGTTACAAATAAAATCTTTTTCCCTCTTTTCAACATAATTAAAGAACTTTCTCAGCATAATGACTGCCTCGTTGGTCTAGTAGCAGCATGCGCAGTGCTGAGCATAAGGATCCGATTCCCTAAGCGGGATTGCCCGACAGGGTTACCGCTACCCCGGAACATAAAGGGCTACGGAAGGAACATGGATTGGTTTTAGTCAGTAAGAGTCTGACACTCCCTTCCGCTCCACCTAGAGCGGGAGCAGTCATTGGATGATTTCCCAGCCTTAAAAAAAAAGGGTCCGATTTCCGGGTCGAGCAAAATTTGGGGTCTGGAAATTTTAAGTGGAAGCTTGGCGTCTGGATTTGTCCACGGTTGATCGCAATAGGCTTGCCCTCTATTACATGGGACTCAAACGTATCTGGCGAAATGTGGGTGTATTACAGTTACCCCTCTGCCTAACCCTTCGGAGATTACAAGCGTGAGGTTATGTTTTATGTAAGAAAATAACTACACTATTCCCAATTCGAACCTTACGCTAAGCACCGTCTGATGTAATCACCAATTGGAAGGATCAGCTTTTCATATATCTTATTTCAAATACATAGTATAAAGCAAAGTCGCTTTCAGCGTCTGTCCTAATGTCTGTATGTATACTTAGATCTTTAAAACTACACAACGGATTCTGATGCAGTTCTTTTTCATAGATAGAGGAAGGTTTATAGGCATAATAACATGCAATTTCCGTCATACACGCGGGCGAAACCACGGGCAGAAGCTAGTTACAAATAGAACCTTAAATGGAATATAAGCGGTAAAATTAACTATAACAGTTATCGTTTAAAAGGTGAAACCTAATTATCACTTTCCATTGAAACAAATGTACGACTTCCATTTATATTAATACACCTTTTCATTATGCTTCATTCAGTTAATATCTAAATGATAAAACAAATTACGATCATTAGATCCTATGATCCAATTACCGTATAATAGCTTTATCTTAGACTGTAGTACCTTATAATTAATGATAGTATACTATCATTGCTTTATTATAGGCTTAAGATTTATTTTATAACTTATTGGCGGAAACCACAGAGCGATGAGAGAAGATAGACGAGACTAACTCCGAAATCGTGTAAATAAAATCAGCTGTTCCCTACATTTCAACGAGTCACGTGACCAAAAATCTATAGAACAGCTGTTTTTTTTTTTTTTTTTGAATTGGTCCTATAGAAAAAGTTTGTAATTCTCTTTCCAAAAAAAAGAAAATCTTTTTCCACACTTGATGTCGGAAACAGATAATCTGATAAGTAGAACAGTAATTGGTTGTTAACTTTGAAATGTTTTCGTAATTTTTAATGGCGTTAAATTTATTAATTGCGCAGGAGTGATTTTTCTCTAACAATCAGTAATAGTAAGGTTCGATTGGAAACATTTTTTCTCACAATTATTAGTTAGAAATTGTTTCTAAGTAGTATTTCAATTGATATGTCCAAGTGATAAATCTATCAAATTCTATTAAATCAATTAGCTTTTCTTGCGCTTGATCAATCTGAGAGTTCAGTACAACAATGCCTTTAGGATGTTGATGGGACTGCTTCGCTATTGCAGTGCGTCAGCAATGTTTGCAGAAGTGCAAGTGGACGGTTACTATGCCAAAATTAGGAAAAGAGCAGCATCGCTGATGCGAAGAGTGAGGGACAGTCCCAACAGCTACCTGAGGGTGGTTGCAGAACACATAGAGAGTCCTATATGAAGGCATTGGATCCGCCTACTTACAGGATAATTTTAATGTTATTTTAGTTAGTTTGTTATATAATTTTGTGTTTTACTAACCTAGTTCTTAAGTGCCTGTGTAATACTAACACTCTATGGACTATCTTGCTCTGAAATAAACTATTATAATTATATCAATCTACCTAGCTTTTTCCTAACAATGTTGGGGTTGGCTTTCAGTCTAACCAGATGAAGCTGACTGCCAGTACTTTACATGGAGCACCAGCCTGAGCTCCTTAACCCAGTTTCTGGGTAACACGATATCCTTTAGTAAGACTGGTTATCAGACTTTGGGCTTAGATGTTTTTCTTTGATGATGTTCCCCCAAATCAGCAATTAAGATCAAAAGATAAAATCAGTAGTTAACTTTGAAATTTAACTTTGAAGGTTAACAGATACTTAGTTTATTGCAAAAACAAAAACTAAGAAAATGTAATAATTGCTCTCCCTATTCAGATTTATACCGTCCATAACTTAAAAAAAAACGTTCATACAATTACAATAGACTCAGATATTTTTTGGTGTAACAATATTAAAAATCAAGTAAACATACAATATTTATTGCGACTGAAAACTTACGTAACGACTGAAAATCAACCCCATAGGAAAATATATTTTTTTTGCTCTACTATAAAAAGTAATTTTCTACTCAAACAACTAGTAGGGGCCGCAGAATGCGATATTAATGTGTTAAGAGCGGTGGATCGCGACTCGGGCGCATCAAAGATCGCGCCTTGAGATAACCGCATTCATTACCGCTTGCTGCTTGTTATTGTATCGGCGTTGTGTATCTAGGGCGCAGTGGATGTCGAACTCAGGAAGTGTCGGGATATGGGGAGATTACGACTTAATTGTTTAAGTAGGTACAGACTACCCAAGCAAAGTTTGCGCTTCGGGGATCATCGTCTCTCTTCGGAAATACGAACGCGAAGATGAGATCTAATAAAGAGCTGTTACAATCATGAAAGTTCTTTCCTTTTTTGTATTACCAATCAAATCAATCAGCTTAGCCTTGTTCCAACTATCTTGGGGTCGGCTTCCAGTCTAACCGGATACAGCTGTATTTTACCAGTATTTTACATGGAGCGACTGCTTATCTGATCTCCACAACCCAGTAACTGGGTAATACGATACCCCTTGGTAAAACTGGCTGTCAGCCTTTCGGGCTTCTGACTATCCGTAACGACTGTCAAAGATCCATGAATGACAGCCGGCACCAACGGCTTAACTTGCTTTCCGAGACACGGAGGAGTCTCGATATGTAAAGATGGTCACCCATCCACGGGTCAACCCCGGCAAGCGTAGCTTAACGTGGTGGATCGATTCGTGTGGCTGTTATTACTTAGCCACGAGCTCCTCAACCTACATACATGTAGCAACGACTATGTATTGTAGAAAATAGCCAATAGCAATTTTTCAACCTTTATACTTTGTTAGTAGATCCTGCCAACGGTTTATATAATGACGGGATAGCGGTCATTAAATTAATATTTAAGTATCAGACCCAATCGATAACTTAAACTTAATTTGCCTCCATTTGCAAACACACGTTCACGAGAAAGATGTTACTTGTCATGCATGTATGTTTATGTGAGCTAAACTATGAAACTGTTACAACTTCCGCTAGCGCCCCGCCGCTAAGTTACAACTTAAACATAACTTATTTATAGTTATAAGCCGATTTACACGTTTTTGAACTAACTTAATGTTTGAGTTAAGTAAGAAGGTAATATGGCGCCCTGTGGCGATGCTCGCTGATTTAATTATAAATGGGAAGGGACCGTAATTATAGGCATTAGTTTAATATTGAACCGTATTTTTCGTGTGATTTGAGCAAATCTTCTCACGAATGTAGAATATTATGCATATAGTTAGTATAATTGTGAAATATTAAATTTACTGACTGAAGTTATGACACTATAAATTCACGGAAATACTAAATCGAATCAATCGAATTTACTTTCAATTTAGAATGTAAAATGAGACTTATTTAATTTACATTAACAAAAACGAAATTAATACCTTCGTATGTATTGTAGTTGAGAAATAAACAGTAAAACATAACCTATAAAATTTTCAATTACCTTTTTCAGTGGAGCATAAAATCGTTTTGACAGCCCGCCATTTTGACAAGCCGCCATTGTAAGATGGCGTCTGATTGAAAAGATAACACGAACTAGGGATTAATATTAGTCTGAAAGTATTTACGTCTAGAACTCACTGCTTGTTAAAATGTAAGCTTAAAAGATTAAATATTGTTGAGAGGGTTATTAAGTGAAGAGTAAGTTTGAAAATATTTACTTTGTCAGTACTTGTTTCATCTGTCTAGCTTATTTTCAATTAAGTTGAATATTCTTCCAAATTGACTGCCTGTTCGCGGTTTGATGTGTGCAAACCAACTATTTATACTTGCTATTCTAAGGACTGCCAAGTGCTCTGACATCCTTAATTCAATCTATATACCTGCATAAAAGCGAAAGGGCTCTCATTCAAACATTCACTCACTGATTAATCACGAAATCTCAAAAACTACTGGACCTACAAAGATAAAATTTAGCGCATAGGTAGATTATAAGTAGAAGACGTCAGCTAAGGCAAATGTTTTGGAAATTCCCGCCTTAAAAGGGTGAAATAGGGGGTGGAAGATATGGGAGACAGTCACTTCCTTCTGCGAAGCAGTCATGCTAGCAAAGGAGGTCTCCGGGCGTCGGGAGCCGCGTGACAACTCCCAGCCAGCATAGGCCTACAGACGGTGAGTAATCGGTAGCTCACCGTTCGATTAGGACCAGGCCCGTGCCGGACGGCGCGTACGTGTTGCACGCGCGCCTCAAAGAAATGTCACCAGATGGGTCTAAGCGAGAGGCTAAAGGGACTTTTGTCTTGTGAACGGTTTGAAAGCGGTTTTGTAATTTCTACGGCGACATTCAACGGGGTTTTCATAAGCTTTCGGTAGCTTATTCATATTCTGACTCTTCAATCATCGTTATCGCAGATAGAATGAGACTTATACAGCCTCCTAACACAGTTATAATCAGCCTAACCTTAACAGATGATTTAGTGATCATAGTGCTCTTACATAAAGCAAAAAAGACAACCCTCTTACATACCTAATGCCCTCATGCCTAAGTATTATCGACCACGCACAACCGCCAAATAAATCACTATAATTTTCTAAACAAGACATATTGAGTACCTTTATTCTGAAGGCGGTAATTCACAAGGACATTAATGCGATATTGCACATGAAAAATCCGTGCTAATACAGACATAGCCCCGAGGCGAGTCATATATTGTATTACTAATACTCTAAGAGCCGACTTACCGCTTGAGTTATGAGAATCATCTGTTATGTAGACTCTTAGCCTAAGGGATGGATGGTATTGTGCCTAGCTGCGGAAGGACTAAGGGAAGGACATCGATCATGATTGGTGTTAGATTTGTGGTGTAAAGTAGCTTTAAGTCAAAGTCAAAGTTAAATTAACACTGAAAGGGCTTTTGTATGACAGAATAAAAAAAATAGAATCGATTCTAGTTACCCGAAAGTATTTACGTAGAGAGAAGAAAATTAAAAAAATGTTTTATATTACATTAATCATTAAAATTTGCGAAGACGATGCACCTAGAATAATATTACATTTATAAAAAATACAAATATAGCAATGACAGGTAAACTAATTATGTGATAAGCTCACATAATTAGAAAAACGAAAAAGTAGATGATTTTACTGAAGTAGAAATCGATGATTCAATAGACCCGTGCGGCTGTAATTACACATTAAGCCACGAACCCCTTTTTGTTTTACTATAGATAAAAATATAATTAGGTACTTACTTACGTAGGTAATAGTGTTTCTTTTCTGTGAACACTAAATATATTTAACACATTTTTTCCCCTTTTAAAATGTATTACGGTCAGTGATACTTTATTCCGATTACAATCTAGTATTTGCTGATAAGTAATTTAAATATAACTTCTACATCGTCTAACGTCTTTCTTATACACTTTATGTTAAGGGAAACACGGAATACACGGGTTCTTAAGTCAGTTAGTTTAAATCATAATGCCGTAATACATAACTTAATCAGCCTATACTGTTTCCACTACTGGGACACCGGCCACCACTCTTCGAGAGGGGCCGTTCAGAGGGACCTTCATGTAGTGCGCTAAATTCCACATAATACAGAAACGTATTACGTACGCCATAAACAAATTCCTCTCAAAATACTGAAAGAAAACCCGTCTCTTTGGTGTAGTAAAGCTCTAAGCTAACTTGTAACCTACTTAGCTAAGTATTTCTATATCGGTCCCAACAGCCATAGTACCGTATTTAGAATACCATGCATTCCGATCTATACATGATCTGCTTGCCTCGTTGTATGGTTAAAGGGATTATGTTACGTGCGGAAAGTATGCCGCATAAGCATAGGCCTTTAATGTTCCCACTGCTGGGACTTTAGCCCAATCATAGTGAGAGGGAGTGGGCCGTAAGCCACTTGTCTTTGAAATTTTGGTTCTAGGGCATGCCGGTTTCCACACGATGTTTCTTCGATCTTCACCGTTTTGAGAGCAGTGGTGATGAAATTAAATGCACAGAGTAAAGTGCCTGCCTGGGTTCGAATTGACGAACTAACTCGTAATTCAGATGCGATACCAGTGGGGGTTACCACTGCCCTTGCAGCTATGCAGAATTCATCAATTATGCCATATGCCACTAACTGGATTCTCGGTAACTCTTATTCACGAGTTTTCTATACATACTACTTGCTTTGTCATATTAATAAAATATGACAGATAAAACACATTAAAGTTAGGAAGTAGGGGCGCGCTACGACACAACTCACTATAAAATCTACATAGGACTACATGCCACATTTCAACACAATGTTTTGACGTAATCTTTTGTTTACGTAAAAAGAGAAAAAATACTTGTCCAATTTTTTTTAATGATAGTAAATATTTTTTTTTAGTCATCATCCCTATTAGACACTAATTACGGTACTTATGGAGTACTTTCATCGATTTCCTCTCAAAGTTCGGCAGATTAATATGTAACTATTAGCGCCACACAGTACCTAGCTGTTAAGTTAAAATTATCTTCGAGTGTTTCACCCACTCGGACCACTCAACACCCCATTGAAAAGATTGACTAACAATTTTGATACTTTTATGATTTTTTATTTTGTATTTTAAATCAAGCCAGGTTATTTATTATATTTTAAGCCATTATTTTTAAAACTAGCCTTTGCACGATGCTTCGCTCGCGTTAATTTAGAATTTTACTATGAATTTGGGTCTATAAAAATGTAATTCAATCATGATCCTAAAGACAGGTGGCACCATCTATTACCATAAGAACGTTATTGTTGTTTTCTTAGGGAACAGTACATTTTTCGGGAAGAAAGGTATCCTTTGTCCTTTTCTGTACACCTGACAACGTTTATGCAAAATTTCAGGATGATCTGTTCAGTGGTTTAGGCGTGAAAAGGTAACAAACAAACTTACTTTCGCATTAATAACATTAACTAGCTTCTGCCCGCGGCTTCGCCCGCGTGGATGATGGAAATTGCATGCATGAATAATACACATAAACTTTCTTCTTGAATCACTCTATCTATTAAAAAAAACTGCATCAAAATCCGTTGTGTAGTTTTAAAGATCTAAGTATACATACAGACATTAGGACGCGGGAAGCGACTTTGCTTTATACTATGTAGCGATTAGGATGAACTATTATAATACAAGACTATTACTGTCCCACTGCGAGCAAAGGGGTCTTCTCATAAAGAGTAGGCCCGAGCAGTGATTACCACTCACCAATGTTAGTAATAAACAAGATAAACTCAGAAAGTGTAGGTTACATTAGTACCCACTTGCCCAGATTTGAACCCACAACCTCATGCATGAAAGGCGAGGCCTTCACTACTGGGACATCATAACCAAAATGGCCTATAAACCAAAAAATATATGAGCTAGTAACATTTATTGTTGTAGTTTGTTTTAATTTCAGACATTTTTCTTTTGAAACCCAGATAACTGTATTTGATGTACTAATGCAATTTTGTAACACCGATAAAGCTAATCTTAACATCATGATTACTTTTCTATCTTGTCAGATAACAGTCTGAAGTGTTTAACAGATAAAATTTACAACACGGAAGTACTGAAAATAATTGTCAATGTTACTGATATGCAGTTCATTGCACTTTTAAAAGAAGATACCAAAGATAAGTTTATCTTAAATAAATAGGAATTTAGTCATGGAATTCTGTTTTCAAATTTTCGTTTTATTTTCAAAAAGTATCAACTACATTCAGCCGTAGTAGCCGGGCCTGTGCCCGCGCACCCAAGCACGTGCCTCTAATATAAACTACGGAACCGACCAAATTAAATAATTCATATATTAATTATAGAGTTTTACGTGTATTACAAATATTATTACAAGTTACACCTTTTAATGAATACAGTGATGATAGATGTTCTACTGGACTACACAGAATGGAGAAAAAAGTTAGTCTAATTTAATATTGTACTATCCAAATCGTTACTACGTTGAATTGTTCTGATTATTATAAAACTCTAAATATGAAAATCAACTTATTAAAGCTCCCGCAGACATGCGTGACGCGACGCTACTAAAACAAAGTCTACGAAAACTTCATGGACATTGTTCTACCAGAATCTGGCCAAATTGTTCATCCTTAGCCAATAAAATAGAAAGAAAAAATATCAATATGGTGTATGTGTGTGTGCGCATGCGTGTGTATGTGGAAGTGCTTACATGCTTGTGTGTCAATAACTAGGACCAATATTGATCTCGTCGATCAATCGATCCCACACTCCAAGTTACGAACCTGACGCATCATCAATTGCTCTCAATCCTTCAGATCACCGATCAGTATCAACTTTCCAACACCTCGTTATATAAAACCGTTACAGTTAACCTAATAACGATAATTGTTGGATAAATATCGTTAAAATATAACTATATCGAAGCAGGCGCCGATATTTACAATTGTGGAAACAATAATAATCAATTCCTAGTAGTGTAGCACCGCGTCGCTATAATAAAATAAGTTGCCTGTAACTGTAGTGTTGTACCTCTTGACCCATATCGATATCGTTTTGTTTTGTCGCGTAATTTTCGTCTAGTGGCGGTAATTCTATTGTGTTATCGTGGAAATGTCAAGTGTACACTATAATGTACCAGGACATACCTACTGTTCACATTTACAACCTTGCTCGATCTGTTATTCAATAGAATTATTTAAATAATCAAGAAACAATGTCTTCCTACTAAAATTTTCCCTTTTACTTGCCAAATTCTTCGATTAACATCGGCTGCTACCTATATTGTTTACGTTGCTATACTACCATTAGATTAGCACCAGCCAATAGCACGATAAAGTTATCAAAATGTTATGCGCTTGCACATAAACACATCGTGAGTACACATACTTCAAGAAATATTGAACTATAAGCGATTCACACTTGCACTCAGTCGAAATGGAAAGTACTCATAAATAACACAAACAGTTTAAAAGTTCAGTTTGAAATGCATAAAAAGTGTAGGTATCGATTCTTTTTCAAACTCGAAGTAAAATGCTCATCTGAAAGCGATGACACGACTGCTTAAAGATAAATTAATTTTATACTCATATTAAGGTCAGCCCGCAGCTTTGCTTCTGCGATTAGTGTTTAGTTTTACAGACTTATATTAAACTTAGAAGCATGATGCGTATTCGTTCAAATTAACATTATACATTTTTACGTAAAAAGCAAAACTATTATTTTCCGTTGTATCTAAGACAACAGAGCCTAAACGTAGTAACAGAAAAAACCTTTATGATTATTAAGGAGTGATTTGATTCAAATCTATTTGGCCAATTTTCCATTACTGAAACAAAACAAAGAGCCAAACACTGGCATTTTTTCATTAGTTAAAAGATTAAAGTCATAAATTACGCGAACTGTATCTGCAGTGATTATCGTGTGATGTTCGACATCGACAGATTTATCGATATTTATTTGCACAGCACTGTTTGTTTTCTTTCACCGTTTCGATATTTGCAATGTACTTTGGAAATGTATTCCGTTTTTATTTTTAAACCGATTCTTAATGCAAACGTTAACAAACGTGTTTATTTTAACGATTAAAATATTGGTGGAATATCCCTCAGTTATTACTGGTAATTCCAAGAAAATCTGCCGTTGTAAATGTATGGCTTCTTATTTTCGTGTGGTTAGTGACAAACCTGATATTTATTATTAATTATGGCATTTTGGAATCAAAAGTTATTATTGTCCATGGCAAAATGATGGACGAAAAGAAAATCTATCTGACGACTGAAGACTGTCCATTAAATGTGGACATGAAAAAAAAAGTCATCCCAATTGTCCTTAAGTGTAAATTCACATTTAAGATTGGCTTAAATCGAACTTCTTCTTCCTTCTTTTCGTGTGGTTAGTCACTAACCTGGTGTTAGTTTCACATGCTGTTGAGAAATATCACTCAGACATGCTGGTTTCCTCACGATGTTTTCTTTTACCGATTTTAAAGCAAGTGATAATTATACAATACACACGTCATGAGTCCATAAAGTCTGAGGTACCTTGGGTTCGAACTCGAGACCTAAGACTTGGCAGTCTGACAGTCACATCACTAGGCTTTCACTGTTATAATCAATGCTAATGCTGCTAATATAATTCGAACATTTTAGACCAATAAACTTTAAGTACGATAATCCAAGGCTTACTCACGATTTTATCAATGACCAGTTATTACGATAACAGTCACAAACTGTCATCTTAGGTTTGCGCGTTGGCGTACGAATTACCTCGACCGTTTCGTTCGTGAATGAAACATTGAATGAAACGCTACACCTTCATTCAAGGTAGATCGCTATTTCAACACCTACGAAAATTGTGTCTCTTACTTCCTTTGGTTGACTTGTAAGTTAAACGGAACTGGTAGTACGAATTGACTATTTGAAACGGTCTAAAATAAAATATGAAATATAATAGAAAAAAGACCGCTCGTCTTAAAAACTTCCATCAGAGCGTACAGAAATTAAACATTATGCGAAGATGTAATTGTAAAATTACAATTAACTAGCTTCTGCCCGCGGCTTCGCCCGCGTGGATGACGGAAATTGCATGTTATTATACATATAAACCTTCTTCTTGAATCACTCTATCTATAAAAAAAAACTGCATCAAAATCCGTTGTGTAGTTTTAAAGATCTACGCATACATACAGACATTAGGACAGACGCGGGAAGCGACTTTGCTTATACTATGTAGTGATACTAAGAAGTGTTCCATTCGATCGTAAAAAATTCTGACGTCACATCATTGTTAAATATCATACAAATCACAGACAGTTCATATGAAGTAACTTTATTGATTACCCTTTCAAATAATCCAATTGCGATGTAGAATGAAGGGTCAAAATTGTCGTCATAATTATTAAGGGGGAAGCGCCAGTAGTTCGCGAAAATCGATTGTTCTTACATTTTTTGCAATTTCAGTGTCAGGTCGTATGTTGTTCAAAATATCGTTCACGGCCGTAGCAAGTATGTATTTAATGTGTGCGTGTTTTTTTGTATGTGTTTGTTTGTAATTATCCATACAACAATCTTAGATAGAAGTACCCTCCAAAGTATAGTTAGTCAATCTGCCTAGCCTTTTCCCAACTATGTTGTGGTCGGCTTCCAGTCTAACCGGATGCAGCTGAATACCAGTATTTTACATGGAGCTACTGGCCTAACTAACTAAGCTCTACAATCCAGTAACAGGGTAATACGATACCCTTTGGTAAGACTGGGTGTCAGATTTATTTTTATTTGCGTTTTAATTGTTTTTTTTTTTCAAAGTATATACCGTAATATGAAATTCGACGAGTGTATTGATGATTTTAATAATTACAGTTCTATAAATACGTACTTCTTACAGCTGTGAATCATATTTTGGTCAACATAAAACTGAATACTGACCTGAAAATTGCAAAAAACGTAAGAAAATTTTAATTATCCGGGCTATTTTAGCGTAATCACCTTTAGAAGGAAGCGCCAGGAAAGCCCGGTATTTTCAAGATTGTAATCATTAGAATGCTTGGCAATGCAGACCCTTTGGAAATGGTAAAAGCCAGCCTTTTGGTCACGGGAAGTGAGAACCAGCCGTTGGGACTCATTGAACAGACCATGAGTCTTACATAACATATAATCAGCCTGTAATGTTCCCTCTGCTGGAACACAGGCCTCCTCTCTAAGAGAGGGAGTGGGCCATAATCCACCACGTGAGCCCAGTGCAGGTTGGCGGATGTCATATGACTCAGAATTTTTGTTTCTAGGATATCCTGGTTTCCTCACGATGTTTTCCTTTACCGTTTTAAGAGCAGTGGTGATAAAATTAAATACCCAAAGTAAAGTGTCTGCTTGGGTTCGAACTTCTTCTTCTTATCGTGTGGTTAGTGACTAACCTGGTGTCAGAGTTTTAATGCTGCCCATGGGCCTCTGACTTAGCTTCACATGCTGTTGAGAAATATCTCTCAGGCATGCTGGTTTCCTCACGATGTTTTCCTTGACGTATTTTGAAGCAAGTGATAATTTATACAATACGAACATGAATCCGTAAATTCAGAGGTGCGTGCCTTGGGTTCGAACTCGAGACCTATGACTCGGCAGTTCGAACTCAGGACCTACAACTCGTTAGTCGATACTGCTGGGCCACCATTGTTCTAACCAAGAGTGTGACCACTACATTAATTTAATAAAATAGTAGTAATGCTGAAGGCGAGGAGCGGTTAATTTCAATGACACTAGAGGTCGCCCTACAAATATTCAGAGCTCCAGAATAAATAATATTTAACGTATTCACAGGATCATTGACGCAGGATTAGTTTACTTAATATGTTACAGGGGTGTCACGTAACACTAATTTGAAAATATAATTTAAAAAAAATAGTTTTCATTCATAATATTAGATCGTGGATAACTAATGACAGCCGTTCCGGTTGATCAAAGAAAAAGCTACGCTTGTCGAGGTCAGTCTATGGATGGGTGGCCATCCATTACATACCGAGACTCCTGCCTATGAATGCACGTTTAGCTGTTGGTCCGGTTGTCATTCATAGAGCTTTGACAATGGTTACACGCGTTTCAATGGATATCGTGTTACCCAATAACTGTGTTGAGTATATAAGATAGACGGTCATTCCATATGAAATACAGGTGCCTGTATATGTATGTACATTTTATCCGATCCAGCGTGCCCCTTGATGCCTCCCCCAGCGACGCCCTACGCCTAGGTCCGTACCCCAGGGGGTGCCCTGAGCGTGTAGTCGCTTAGTTTGTAAGATTTTTAAGCTCTGCCTGGAGGCCTTAATTTGGCATCCACTGGCAAATACGGTTAAAAAGTAGACAACCTCTTAGGTTGAACTGTGAGTTGCTTTTGAAAAAACACTGTATGGTACCTATGTATGTAATTTTCCATTATTGCTTAATAAACATTTAGGTATGTAATTCATAAAAGCAGCTAAAACTGTTTGTAATTGTAATAAGAAAAGGAAAGTTTAGTAAGCGCTGGTGCGCTGTAATTTGCGTGTGATCTTTATGACTGTGTTTGTCAATTTATTTTCCAGTTATTTCATAACCATTTTGTGACAAACTGCCGTTATACAGCTCTAGAATAGAAACTTAATTGCTTAAGAATGTTGCATTAAGAATGGCTCTGAGTTATATTTATGTCGCAGGTATATTGTCAAAGCCGACAAATAGTAAAGATTGTATACAGTGTGTAAGTTAAACGAGGGACATTCTTTCAGGTTGTATAGTACTCATGGAAATCAACAACTTTGTCCATGGGACAAACTCTGAAGTATGAAAAAAATATATCAGCTGTTTCATACATTTTGACGTATTATGCGAACATAAATGTACTGAACAGCTGATTTTTTTCATGATTTCAGGTATAGTTCCATAGTCAAAGTTGTTGTTTTTCATTTTGTATATTATGCAACTGTAGTGTTAGAAAATTAAAATTACAAGTCAAAGTCAAAGTCAAATCATTTATTCCAAATAAGAAAGGCACTAATTTTGAACGTCATAATAAACAAGAAATAGAATTGATCCAATCGTCCCTCAAAAGGGCATGTGTTATATGTTGTGTGTGTGTTATGTTCAATGTGTTATAATACATCTTAATTCTGAATAAACAGATACCTCTTATTCCAAAATATTAATATAATGTACCTACCGACATTTTTGTGATAGTGGCAACCCTAAAGGACATAACAAGGGGTGACAAGTTCACAGATTAAAATTATATCCTTAAAACATCTGATAAGTTCGGTGCGCCTCAAAGAGAGGCACGGACTTACATAAATAACACAAAATATTATACAAGCATTTGTAGTGAAAGATCTTTATTTATTAAGATGTTAACTGTGATACAGGCAATTTATGAAGTCGGGACCTCTGCCCATTACAAAGATAATGATATGAGATAGAATGTTTTTTTTTATTTTTTTAATATGATGGTGTTACAACCCTATTTTAGGCAGGGTTACCAAGTATTTTGATTGGTGATTGTTGTTGGTTTTTTCGTGTGAAAATTGTGTTTTCGTCGATTTTTTAGGGTTCCGTATGTCCGAATGAATAAACGAAACCCTTATAGGATCGCTCGTGTGTTTGTCTTCAATCACAGCCATTTTCCTGCAGATCTAATGGACTTATTAATTTGACACATTATGGGGGTCACTTTTGGGCAACAATAATTTATTATATATTTTTTATTTTTTAAATTACATCGGTTGACATATTAATTCAATATACGTACTGTGAGAGTACTGAAATATTTGTTTTTATTATTTTAAAATAAATTTTATGAAGCTATTTAAGAAAATGGATCCTGGAACTGGAATCCTGCACAGTTAGGCAGGCTTTTAAGCCGATGCAAGGCACAACCATTTATTCTGGAGAACATTTGTGTTCACTTCAGTGCTTGTTAAAAGTTTTCGTGTTGGCGAACTTACGCAATTGAAATTCCAAGTGGTTTTTCCGTTGATTTTATAACTAAACTACCGTACGTAAGCAGTTTGTCTTCAGACATACCAAGGAAGAGATAAGGGAAAATAATACATTTGAATTAATCAGCCAAGAAGAGGAGCTCGTGGCTACATACTAACAGCCGCACAGGTCGACCCATCAGGTTAAGCTACGCTTGCCGGGGTTGGCCGTGGATGGGTGACCATCTTTACATAACGAGACTCCTCCGTGTCTCGGAAAGCACGTTAAGCCGTTGGTCCCGGCTATCATTTGTGCATCTTTGACAGTCGTTACGTTCGCCACAAGCCCGAAATCTGACAGCCAGTCTTACCAAGGGCTATCGTATTGCCCAGTGACTGGGTTGTGGAGATCAGATAGGCAGTCGCTCCATGTAAAATAATAGTATTCAGCTGCATCCGGTTAGACTGGAAGCCGATCCTAACATAGCTGGGAAAAGGCTAGGCAGATGATGATGATAATCAACCAATAATTTTCCACTGCTGGGACACAGGCTTCCTCTCTGTCACAGGAACTGGGCTCTAACCCAGCAGGCTCAGCACCATTTAACCGCATACAATTTATTATTATATACAGCATATAATGTTTTATTTTTCTAACCGAATCTAAGTATTCTTCAATACAAGTTTAACTGATATTAATGTCTTGTTTTCGATAAAAGTATACTAAAACATCGACAAACACCCACTTTATCAAGTAACCGACACAGTTTAACTGCCCATTTAAAAGACTTTACAAAAAAAAATGTACCGGAAACTTTTACCGGAGCATTTCTCTGTTCTGTATTTTCGACACTGGAATGTGTCGCAACTAATATTATAATTCCCAAAGGAACAAGTGGAAGCTATCAGGGTTTTATCTAAAAAGCGTTAGTCTCGTGCGAGCAGCCGTATCTCTCACTAACGAGTAACTAAACGGCGATTTATTGTAGGAAAGTCACTTGTACCAGTGACCAATTTGTTTTACCAACATATTTTGTGGGCAAAACTTCGCGAATTATTGCAAGGAAACTTTAAAATAACAGTTGAGTCCCTATTTTTGTTAATTATTATTTTTCCATCATATCTATACTAATATTATAAAGAGGAAAGATTTGTATTTTTGTGAGTATGTTTGTTATGAATAAACTCAAAAACTCCTGTGCCGATTTCAAAAATTCTTTCACCATTAGAAAGCTTAGTTTTAATCCCGGGAAAAATAACGGGTCCCACGGGAAAGACCACGGGAGCGAAGCCGCGGGCAAAGTGCTAGTAATATTATAAAGAGGAAAGATTTGTATGAATTTTTGTAACGAATAAACTCAAAAACTCCTTAATGGATCTGAAACTGAAACTTGGCACAAATATAGATTATAGTCTGGAATAGCATATAAGCCACTTTATCCCGATAAAAACCGTACATTTTATCGGGATAAAGTGGCTTAGTCCCGTAGTATAATTTCCTACATACACGCGGGCGAAGCCGCTGACAAAAGCTAGTTTTTTATAAAGTAGCCGAACGGCAGTCAGAACAAAAAATCCAATGTGCAACCTGTCGATCATCGTTAAATAAAACATCAATTTTATCCGAAATCGATAAAAAAAGATATGACAATGCGAAAAATAAAACTGATACTATCGGACAATCACGATATAGTGATGTTTTTAACAACAACGTAATAACTATTTGACAGATTCTGTTTGAGAAAAAATAATAACAAAACATAATCACGAATCCAAGCAAAAAAATCTAGAACTTTATTGCAAATAATACTAAAAACCAAAAAAAAATTTACATAAATATTCTGTTCGAAAAACTCGTACTTTAAAGTCCATATAAAATCGAATGCTTATAAAAGAAGATGAATGATGATCGATGCAAGCAAACCCGCCGCGCGGTCGCTAGTTCAATGCAAACATGTCATTTTAAATTACACGATCGATTCTTTGTAGACATTTTTATTGGGTTGCAATAATTTAATGTATCACTTAACGAGAATAATAATTATTTATAGTCGGCATCGTGGTGTGAGATTATGCTTTTGTTGAGATAAATATTATATCGACATTTTGGTGTGCTTTTTTCCGTTTTATTTTTATGCTATTTAGAATGTTTGCGTCAATTGGACAGGATTTACATTCCTACATAAATCATACACAAATAAATAACACGTCGTAAAGATGTCATTAGTTATGTTAATAAAACCAGAAATTTATTTAAACAATTTAATTATTCTGCCTTTTTAATTTATCATCCACTCCATTAGGTAGGTATCTCTGTGTCAATTAATATAATGGTAAACTTAGCCATAGGTACCTAACTAAAGTAAATTTCTATATTTTTTTAGAGACTAGATGAACTATCAATTACAAAACCAAAACACAAAAAACGTTCACATTGCCGTACATACTAATTCCATGCGTATTGGAAAAAAAAACAAAAAAGAAACGTCAAAACGAACTCCCCTTCAAATATAAACAATTGAAGTTGAACCGACCGTGAAAAGGGACACTTGCCCTGCGTGTGGGGCCGTATTAATTCGGATTTGACAGCCCTGATGGGGACTGTCAACTTGTTTCATAATAATTGGACGTGAGTGACAGCCCTAAGTTGATTGATACTACTGACTTCTCTGTCCCTTTATTTGTTGGCTTTTGAATTGATTAAATTCTAGTGTTCCGGGCTTGATTTCTTTTTTATAAAAGGATATTACTTTTGCTGCGAAAAAGTTCACCTATCGTTTACAACTAGCTTCTGCCCGTGGCTTTCCCCGCGTTGACGGGAAGTACTACCGGGATACACTGTGCCCTAAGGTCGAACCCAGGTCATGGGCTATCCATGTGCTAAATGTCATCCAAATCCGTTCAGCCGTATTGGCGTGAGAGCGTAACAAACAAACTCACTTTAGGATTTATAATACTAGTTTATGTTTAATACTTTAATGGTATGGTTTTTGTAATGGTAGTGAAATATCCTTGCTGAAGAACTATTTCGGCTCTACCATAGGTATAATTTGCTTCCAGTTTGCAACTTTTTTATAATCTCAAAACGGAACATTATTCAAGAGTTCTTCATCATGCGCTTTTTCTTTATTTTTCGCGTGGTTAGTGACTAACCTGGTGTCAGAGTTTTTATGCTGCCCATGGGGCCCTGACTTGGCTTCAAATGCTGTTGAAAAATATCACGCGCTGTGGACGCATTTTTTATTGAAGCATCTATGTAATTACAAAATAACTTAAGAATATTCTTGTCATACTGTAAGCTCGCTAAGGAATAATATAATAAAAGGAATCACCAAGGCTCACATAGGACAACGGTACGATTTAATCCACTGACTGGTACTTAGTATAATCCTATATTATAGAAATGACGGCCATCCGTTCTATTACGTTATCAGTCGTTAACGGTCTATGGGCGATATGTTAGTGTTCGTCGGTAAACGCTACCGTTTCTGACGGACATCGTTTTGAAATGCTACGGCTACATTGTCGCGATTTTAAGTGTGACTGAGTTTTCTTGTGTATCGAAAAATTTTATGCTTGATGCATGACACACAATACAATGTTTATTTTTTTCAAAGGATCCAATTGAAGATCGGGATCATTTTTTTATATTCTTTATTGTAATATACACAAATCTTAAATACAATAAACAACCTATAACTAAAATATACATATTATTATATAATATGAACTGTTCCATACATTTATGCTCACGTAACCCAATAAAATGTATGGAACAGCTCATATTTTTTTCGCGATTTCAGGGTTCATCCCATAGTAAAAGTTGTTCGTAACGATGAGTGCAATGCTCCCACGTCATTCTTAGAGTTAATTTTTTAACACCTTATATAAAGGGAAGGTTCATATGGCATCAATAAAAGTGAAGTATCTTTCTGCAACGGTCAAAAGTCAACAGTATTAGATCCCGAAGTCATGTTACATTACGGGAGCAACTAGGAAATGTATTACAAACCGCAAAATAATAAATGTTTATAACAAACTAGTTTCACTTCAAGTATGTAGATAGCCAAGTTCCCTATAAAGCTCGGACACACTGAATAGAGCACGCAACGCACTACGTGTGTGCTGCACTTTTTTTTTTTTTTTTATTCTGGGTAATCATCTAATGACTTCTCCCGCTCTGGGTGAAGCGGAAGGGAGTGTCAGACTCTTACTGACTAAAACCCATCCATGTTCCTTCCCCTAGCCCTTTATGTTCCGGGGTAGCGGTAACCCTTTCGGACAATCCCGCTTACCCGGCAGGGCTCCTTCATATGCTGACATCTCTTTGAGGCGCGCGTAAATCATTTACGCACCGTCTGGCACGAGTCTGATACTGATCGGGCGGTGAGCCACCCATTACTCACCGCTCACAGGCCCACGCCTACGGTGGCCGGGAGTCGTCACGTGGCTCCCGACGCCCGGGGCGTCTCCCGCGGCGGCTGGGACGGGAGGATCTTCCTCTCTCCCATCCCGCCACCTCCTTCGTGAGCGTGACTGCTTCGCAGAAGGAGGTGACTGCCTCCCACTCCCTCTCGCTTCGGACCATGGCTTGCATGGCCGGGCGCGAGAGGTCGCCGCAAATGTGTGTGCTGCACTGCATTGTGAATAGACTCATGACTAGTATAGAATGCCTTTTGCCATTAAGCCCGCCTGTGTACCAATCTTTCTAGTATTTCACATTGAGCGACTGCATATCCGACCCCCACAACCCAGTAACTGGGCCATACGATACCCCTTGGTAAGACTGGCTGTCAGATTTTCGGGCTTCTGACGACCCGTAACTGTCAAAGATGAACAAATGACATCTTTGGTTGGACGCACTGAACGCTGTGTTAAAAGTTGTCCGTCTATTTTAATGGGACCTTATATTTGCCTACTTTACTAACGTACCAATGAGTGTAGCCCAGTCTTAATAACAACATTTTTGTCAGATTAATATTAAACGAGAAACTTACCATAAAGTTTCTAGTAAAATTGAATTTGCAAGTCATCCGTTATTGGCTTGTATTGGCAACTGGCAACACTCAATAAGTGTCTCATAAATAATGTTTTATATTCTTGTTAATTTATAGGATTTACTGGTTCTGGGAACAGTTATATGTATCTTGATGTAAGGTATAAGTAGGGGATGTGGTTATTAAGTTCTACTGTAGATATAATGCAAACGTGAGGGAGTCGTTAAACTTTAACGATTCCTTACCGAACGAGTGATTATGTGAGAAACTGTTATATTATCAGCGATTTCCGTGATAACGTCTAAAAGAAAGTTTGACAACTAGTCTTACCGAGGGTATCGTGTTACCAAGTAACTGGCTTGCGGAGGACAGATAGGCAGCGCTCCATGCTATCCTGTGCTGTTGCAGCATCTAACTCTTCCTACCGTGTCCCAAATAACTGGCGTAATGCCTTGGCCTTCAAAATTATCTAACACTTACATGGAACTCCCATCACGCTATACCAAAAACAAAGAATGAATAGAATAAAAACTCGGTACTATTGACATGATGACCCAAAATTTCTGCTAAACTTATCGTTCAACTGACCCTGATATTAATCTTAATTAATTAATTAAACACACAGTTCATTGTATTATTAAGGAAATGTTGATAAGTTTTATAATGTTTTAATATTCCCTCCGCCTTGACCCTTGGGTCAATATTTATGAATGTGTTTATGTAATATGGGGCTTCGTAAAAACAGCCGCACGTGTCGATCGATCAGGTTAAGCTACGCTTGCCGCGGTTGATCCGTGGATGGGTAAATACCAAAATCACTGCGTGTCTGGGTGAGCATGTTAAGCTGTCAGTCCTTACTTAGTACTTTGGATTGGATTTGACAAATGTGCACCATATTTTGATTTCAGAGAGTGTCCATGGAGTTTTTGGGCGTTTTTCTCCACAGATACCTACTGCTTTGGAATGGGCAACTAGCTTCATCTAATCATCTTTCTGAATGACCGACCCCTTGACAATTTCAAATCACCTGTAATTGGTTTATTTGAAATAAATGCTTTGAGTTTGAGTTCATTTTCTAGGTTTAGCTTGTCCGATGTAATAAGGCGGAAAAATCTAGACATTAAAAAACCATTCATCATCAATCATCATTCATCCATTCATTAATTTGGTATTAGGTATTTATTGTATTGCCAAATATTTAAGAACAATAAAACAACCTATTCAAATATTCTAAATTGTTTTAATAATCGATACGTTTATCTAGGCACTAGAAAATCCACTTAGTTTTTTAATTCCATTAAGATCAATTTAGCTTGAAACATTTTTTGCGTTAGATAGTGCAATTCGTTACGGCTAAAGATACAATGAACCTGTTTTTTTATCTAAACAGTTACCAGGAACTTAGTAAGATAGAATACCTATAGTTTAGCTAGTTGCCTTTTTTTTTAAGGCTGGGAAATCATCCAATGACTGCTCCCGCTCTGGGTGGAGCGGAAGGGAGTGTCAGACTCTTACTGACTAAAACCCATCCATGTTCCTTCCGTAGCCCTTTATGTTCCGGGGTAGCGGTAACCCTTTCGAACAATCCCGCTTATTAGCTAGTTGCCTAAGGGGCCTTTTTTTGAGAGTGGGAAATCATCAAATGACTCCTCCCGCTCTGGGTGGTGAGTAAGATATCACGTGTATTTATTTTTTCGTCAAACGTGCGATTTCTAAAGCGGCGTGTGGCTTGGCAGTTGCTAGATAACGAACGAAGTCCCCGCGCGCATTATGTATTTTTGTAAAAAATACGCGTGATTTTGGATGGGAGGGTAGTCTTAAACCTCGCCACGTATCACCAAAAGGGAGGGGGTTAAAAATGCTAAAAAAACATCACGTAATTAATGGACGACTATATAGACTAAGCTTACATAATGATGTTATTAATTCGTATGACATTGACGTTACACCCCTTTAGTGTCAATTCCCACTGGATGTGGAAATATGTATAGTCGGGTACGTGTAGCCGTTCACGCATTTGGGACTATAAAGGACAAATGTCATGCGAAAATACCGTTTCGAGAAAGTATCTTTATCTTCGTGAAAGCTGCTTAAAACCAGATAACCCGATAGACTCTGAAATTACGATAGACTCTTGCAAAAGAACATACATCAATCCATCTACACAATACAGTACAATGGCTACCCCATACAAATCTTCATACATAACTCATCTATTTACACTAGATCTACCAATAAATATTCGCGTCTAACGAACTCCGGCGCAACTCGTGATTTTCCCAGGAAATTGCGATTAGTGCCGAGTGTCACGGTTCTCGGGATCGATACAGTGTTGATACAGTATTCGATTTGCTCCAAATTTGACAGGTCAAGCCGGCCGCGGGAAATTGAATGGAACGAGTGAATTCGTAGGTTGGTATGAGATGGCTATTTTGGTTATACACCCTCTACAAAGTCAAAGTCAAATTTATTTCAAATAGGTACAAGAAAGGCACTTTTAAACGCCAAAATGAACAAGAATTAGAATTGATTGTGATTTTGTATAAAGTTAAATAACTATGAAGTCCTCATAAAGCCTGCCGGGTAAGCGGGATAGTCCGAAAGGGTTACCGCTACCCCGGAACATAAAAGGCTAAGGAAGGAACATGGATAGGTTTTAGTCATTAAAAATCTCACACTCCCTTCTGCTTCACCCAGAGCGGAAGGGTTCATTTAATGATATCCCACCATAAAAAAGCCCTTGAACGCGGTTTTAAATATGCTGAACGCGTTCAACCCTTTTTTGTGCCTAATTTCATCAAGATCCGTTTGATTTTACGTGAACGAGTAACAAACATCCATACAATACATCCATACAATACATCAATACATCCTCACAAACTTTCACGTTTATAATATTAGTTGGATATAGCATCAGACTTGGTCATTACTTTATTTAACTTATGTTCTATTCTCAGTCCTAACATACTAGTGCCCGCGGGTATGTCTGTACAGAACTCAGTTTACGATGACACTAAAGATAATAAGGGAGAGAACACACTGGGCAGATTAACTGCGACGGTTTCTAAACTGTTCTACTTCTTCTCGTGTGGTTACAGCATCACGGACCTTCACCACGCCGTCATCGTCACTGCCATATTAGCTAAATGTCTCAAAGTTGTGGATTCTCCTGGCCTTATAAACGGTATGCATCTTATAATTACATGCTCACTTCTTCTTCTTTTCGTGTGGTTAGTCACTAACCTGGTGTCAGAGTTTTTATGCTGCCCATGGGCCTCTGACTTAGCTTCACATGCTGTTAAGAAATATCTCTTAGACATGCTGGTTTCGACACGATATGTTTTCTTCACCGATTTTTAGGCAAGAAATAATTATACAATACGCACATAGATCCTTTAAATCAGAGGTGCGTGTCTTGGGTTCGAACTCGAGACCTATGAATTGGCAGGCCGACGGTTACACCACTAGGCCATCACTGCAACCAAACTGTTTATTAGGTAAAAAGAACAAATAAATGTATCAAAGATGTTATTCCAAAAACGAATAGACCAAGCACATTAAAATAGAAGACCACGAAATAAGAAATAATTGTTTCAAATAGTAAGATTGATTACGTTTTAATAACTTCAAGCCGTTGCTAGACTTCACACTAGTAGGTAAGTTGTTTCTTTCTACCCGGGCTGATTTAATTAACATAATAAGATAGTGGATACCAAATCTAATATTATAGAAATTGTAAACGAATGAAGAACAATTTTATTGCAAGTAAATACCTTCCATCCTAACTTGTAACAAATCGGAGAAAACCATTTACTTATGATGATACTGAGGAGCTCTTACTACACATAATTACACCCACCCATTTCTCTACACACACACAATACACACATACCCCCCATCCCCATCCCCAAACTCAATCACGTGAATAATGTTATGAATACTGTTCTATTGCAAAATTATCTAGCTATGAAAGAGCAGAATCTCCTAATCATCAACTTGTTGTTCTGATTTCATTAAGAAATAAACAGTTTTTTTTTATCTTCGGAACTGTAGACGCCGCAGTTATCTCGCCTAGTGCGTTAACACCTCACACTTTCACATTATGAGATATGTTCCGCCCTGAACAAAGTTACAAATAAACAGAACTTATTTGCCTTCGAATTACCTTTAAAGGGGCTGAGACCCACTTGTGAAATGGAGTTGTACATACAAGTACAACATGGTCCTTTACTGTTTAGCTTGTAACAGGAGATTTACTTCCACGGCTAAATATAGGGTGCTTTCTTTAGTGTACGTCAACACTTTGACAATAGTTTTACAATCACTATAACCATATGTGGTTCTTGGGACAAGAAAACGGTTAAATTGACGACGAATGTAGAAAGTCAAATTTAGAATTTTGAAATGGCACAGGGCTAAAATAAATATAAAATTAAGAAATTACTTATTTAATAAAAATTCCGAGCCGTCCCGTCTGGCTGGACGTAAACCTCAAGGTCTGGTTCCAAGCGGCGTGGGAGAAGAGTTGCTGGAAGGACTTGCCTTTTTTTAGTTAATAATTGGAAATCATCAAATGACCCCTCTCGCTGTGAGTGGCGTGAATGTGAGTGTCAGACTTTTACTGACTAAAACTCATCCATGTTCCTTCCTTAGCCCTATGTGTCCCGGGGCAGCGGTTACTAGTCCCTCTGACCCGGCAACCAATGCGGCATTAATTAAACGTAACCCATCGACTGCCTTAACTTAATTCTTATATCGTACCTACGCGAGACACAATGGCTTTTTAATTGTGTCTGTAGTACGAAAGGTTAAATAAAAAATAAGTTGTTACTTGTAAATAGCATTTTATTTATTGCCGATTAGACAAGCAATTTCAAAAACTAAAGGGGTACACGAAACAGTAAAGACAGAAAAAAAATATTAATATGTAGATTTTACGACTATCCTAGGAATTTAGGTACCACAAACAGAAGTTTTTAAGAGCTATTTTATTAATATCTACATGCTGATCATACTACTGATAAGAAGATGATATCAATCTTATACGCGATGCGAGTTCGGATTACATAGTTGATACTTGCAAAAATGCTATAAATAGTTATGTCAACGATCAAGAATACTCATTAAATTATATATTTATATGGTTTTGTGTCTTCAGAAGCAAGGTATTACATAAATTAACTAAAAAGCGGATCAGCATAGCCATACAACGTGGCAACGCTGCCAGCCTTTTGGGCACTTTTCCCACTGGCAGCGATGCGGACGATTTTTTTGATGCCCAATGAGCTCGCCCCGATTTTTTCGTTGTATACTTGTACAAAGGCACATCAAACTACCCCAATCTGACAAATTTCTTTGATAGATTTTCAACTTTATTACAAAAGCATAAGGTTCATTGAAAATGAACTTTTCAATTGGGAAAATTTGAAAGTTTGGGATAGGTTGATGTTCTGACGTCTGTACATAGAATAATAATAATAATATCCTTGGACATTTCACACAACGCCATATAGTCCCAAGCAAAGCAATCTAATGCTTGTGTTATGGTACCGAGATGCCTGATAAACTACTTATATAATTATTTTTTTGTAAATACATACACATTATAGATATAAAATCACCCAGACCCGGCACAAATATTTTATCCGTGCGGAAATTGAACCCGCGACATGCTTTTTTTTTGTTTTTTTAAGGCTGGGAAATCTTCCAATGACTGCTCCCGCTCTGGGTGGAGCGGAAGGGAGTGTCACACTCTTACTGACTAAAACCCATCCATGTTCCTTCCGTAGCCCTTTATGTTCCGGGGTAGCGGTAACCCTTTCGGACAATCCCGCTTACCCGGCAGGCTTGGCCCTGAGGGGCCCTTCATGTGCTGACATCTCTTTGAGGCGCGCGTGGCTTGAACCCGCGACATGCTGCGCAGCAGTCAATCGCTCAACCACTGCGCCAACCGTGTCGTCAAATATACAGCCTCGACTGCTTCGTTGGTCTAGTGGCCGCAAGCGCTACTGCTGAGCATGATGTTCTGGGTTAGATTCCCAAGTCGGGCATTGTTAATGGGTTTTCCTATATACAATTTTTCAAAAGCAGCCCGGAATTTGAATTTGTGCCAGGTAACTGGCAATAGGTTTGCCCACTAATTAATACATTCTACTTAAACACAAAAAAAATATTAAAAATCCACCGAAATTCGGTGTTATTAACAATTTTTTAATGGCGCAGACAATAAATTTCGGTCTGATAGCTAACGCTTTTCGGTTGAATCTATTAACATTTAGAAAACTAAGGTGACAGACACAATAAGTGTTTACAGCGTCGTAAATATCTGTTTCCATAAGTCCTTGTATTGACTGTCACGGGCCTCGTGCATTTGAAATAAAAGGCCGTAAAAATGTCATTTGTCTTTGTTGTTTCAAGTAGCTAAAGTCAAAGTCAAATCATTTATTTCAAATAGGCACAAGAAAGACTTTTGAAAGTCAAATAGAATTGATTCCAGTCGCCCCTTCCAAATGGTAGTTTCGTATGGAAAAGAATGGGCAAGAAACTCTTATAAAATGTTTTGTATACATGAATTACAAAATTATATGTGAAGACGATGCACTGTTTTTGTGAGCAGGCAAATAAAATGGCTACTACATAAATAGTATTTCAACCTTACTAATATATTTCTAGAAGCAGACAAATGAACAGATAATGTGAATTAAGAAGCATACAGGGTGTAACAAACTTTTATCCGACCCGACAGTGGGTTGTTCAGTGTCGTTATAGGAACATAATATTGGCACTTGGCAGGTTAAGCTTGTAAATTCGGATGAAATGGTTTTCATCGCCCATAATACTTTTTCTGTTAGGACAACTTTTTATTCGTATTACTCAGTTACTGACTGGGTTGTGGAGGTCAGTTAGGCAGTCGCTCCATGTAAAATACTGGTATTCAGATGCATCCGGTTTGACTGGAAGCCGACCCCAATATAGGTGGGAAAAGGCTAGGCAGATTGATTGACTACATTTTGTATGAGAGATTAAAACTTTTAAGTATAATCTAATTAATATGTTCGTATTAGTTAGGTTAAACTTTTTCGGAGCTAATTTTATTACAGCCTGTATGATAAGTGCAGCAGACAAACAAAAAATATAAAAATGTTTAATTCAAATCTATTAACGAATTCTTATGAATTAGTCCCAACTGATTAAGAACTACTTAATTCACATTAATTGCCTAACAATGATCAAAAGAATTACAATCCAGGTGTTTAAAGAAACAAAATGGAGAATGGACATAATTTAACATTAATTAAATGGTAATAAATCTATTTAAGTGTCACAGCTACTAAGCGTTTAACAAAACGAAATTTATTATAATAAAATGTTATTTGCATGTTTTGGTGGATAATTAAATCTATGTATTTATTGTACATCTTGTTTTAGATTTGTAGGACTGGTCACTGAGCATAAATGGTTGATTAGGTAGGAGGAGCTCGTGGCCAAGTACTAACAGCCGCACAGGTCGATCCGTCAGGTTAAGCTACGCTTGCCGGGGTTGGCCGTGGATGGGTGACCATCTTAACATACCGCGACTCCTCCGTGTCTTGGAAAGCACGTTAAGCCGTTGGTTCCGGCTGTCGTTTGTGTATAGTAATAATAATAATTATGTATATATGTATCATCTATCCGTAACGACTGTTCGTTACGGGTATTCAGAAGCCCGAAATCTGACAGCCAGTCTTGCCAAGGGGTATCCGTTGGATGGATGGATGGCCGTTTTGCGCGGATGTGACGTATATATTTCCACAACATGTTTTTTTTTATTTGTTTTATTTTTACTGCATCATGTTTGACGCAAATAAACGTAATTCCTTGCTTTTCTTTTACTAGAGTGATTCCACTGACCTTCAAAATACTCGTAATATTGAAACACTTTGCATACAGCTATGTAAATAACTACGTAACGTATTTCTATACATAGGAACTAATATAATTGTCTCAAAGCATAGCACGCGTTAAAATGATGCGGAACGTTTGTTTAGTGTTGTTATTCAGTTTTATCGATATATTACTTGGCATTTTACTTTCATGCCGTTGGTTCCGGCTGTCATTTATGGATCTGTGACAGTTAGTCAGAAGCCCGAAAGTTTGACAACCAGGCTTACCAATGGGTATCGTGTTACCCATTAACTGGGTTGTAGAGGTCAGATAGGCAGTCTCTCCATGTAAAATAGTAATATTCAGCTGCATTCGATTAGGCTGGAAACCGACCCCCAATATAGTTGGGAAAAGGCTAGGCACATGATGATGATGATGACTTGCCTTTGAACACTCAAATATTCTGAGTATATTTTCCTGAATAGTACGGCAACCATCCCGCAATTGTGACAATATAATCAAATCACAATAAAGCGACGGCATTCCAGTAACAGTTTCATAGAAAAGCTAAGAATAAAGAAATGAAAATGAAAAAACAAATGCCGTCTTCATCAACATTTATGAGTTCAAAAATATTTCTCTTATCGGACAATCTGTCTACATCAGAAAATAATATAATCAGGTACGCTATCAGCCTGGTCTACCGAGTCTGGGTCAAGATACACTTAAAGAATTCAAATCACGCCAATTAAACTTGTACGGCGTTTTAATTTTAGCGCAATCGGCTTCTCATTTACATAATTAAATCATTTGCACTGCAAAAAATATTCAGTAATGAATAAATTACCCATTCATAAAAATATTAACAAATGACTTTTGATAATATTTAGTCAAAAATATCATATCGCAACAACTTTAGTGATGGGACAACAAAGAACAGATAAATTACGAATATCGATAAAATTCGTCCTACGCGTGCCCGCGAAATATTATATGACGCGTAAATACGAGAAATTGTGAGTCATCTGGCGTTCACGATTACAAACGACATTTTGTCTCGGCCTCGTGTTAAAATAGATCTAACGGCGCTATTCTTATCAAACCGACGCCGTATAGCTGTCCTGGACATCTACTAATTGCACTGTCATGTAATAAACCCTTGGTTTAGTGGTGCGAATAATTTCACGAGGACAATATTGCTAAGATTAATTAATCAACTTGATCAATTTTCCAAAAGAAAAAAAATATATTATAATAATACCGCACCTTTATGGTTTACAGAAGCCTATCTAGTCCATATCACATCATGCGTAGATGGGTCACAATTGACTAACTTCCTAGTCTGCCGTTAAAATCAATAAACAAATCACATACCATACAAGTATGGACCACGACAATTGACACCCATCTCATCACTTACAACAATCACGAGAAAACCAATTGTTTTACAGTTACGCATACTTATGACGAAACCTTGTGCAAACATTAACCGTTCCGCTTTTATCGATATTTACGGTTGTGTACGTCACTAGAGGGGTGCTATACGTGCGCGGGAGCACGTCGTCGTGCTGCGAGTGACGTCACGACTGAAGTCGCGCGAAAATCTCCCAACAAGGCCGAACGTCGACCTCGGAACCTACAAACTGACAGAACCGTGAGAGAGTCACGTGCAGTTCCTTGTGATGGCATTTTGTGGGCGTATGATGTGATTCATAGAGTATGAGTAGTCGATAATGCATTTCTAAGAGTACTGGGAATATTATTAAATGCATTGGGTTAACCTTTCGGCTGAAGATAAGCGGAAATACGCTTGATACCAATATAATTGATTTGTTACATTACAACAAGTGTTCTGCAGTTACTACCTACACTTAATTCAATCTGAATCAAAACATCATTGATGCAAATATAATAATAAATATTTCTATTAATCTTTAATCGTATCTATTCATACATGCAGTTATTTTTCAAATTACATATTCACAACAAACCTATGATAAGATCTCATTTAATTATAACCATAAACAATATTGGCATTCCAATTACGTTCGTGAGATAACACATATTCTACTATAATATAAAGATTTATGCGAGACTCACGAAATAAAAATTTCTAGTGTCAAATATTTTTATTACTGGCAGCTTGTGCAGAATTGTATGATTTATTTGAGCAATTGAAGCGGTGCTATAAGAAATTGATAGTTGGTCCATCTCTCATAGTCAATGAACATAAATCAATTAATAGCGAGCATTAGCGGTTTGATGCGGACAATCTCGTAAACTATGTCGCGACAATGTCAAAAGAATATTGGGCTTTTACGACTAGATTTTTTGTGTTTAGCGAGTGATTCATGTGTCTAGATATTTTTATGGGGATATACTAATAATGTTATGAGCGAACGTAAAAATATCATTAACCTTTTGAAAGCTAGAGCATAACCGCACGCGCGTGCCCTCCACGCCAAGCTACAAATTTATTTCTTCTTGTTATCATGAATTTCCCAACATCCATGGTGTCTTTTGTTTCATGTCATTATATACGTACGAGAGCTTCAATTTTTAGGATAGCTGTATAAACACTCACAAGAGTAATGATTTAATTGTTCAGTCTGTGGTGTTGTTGCAATTGTCACATATTCGTGTCGTATATACAGTGGCGTAACTATACCCTTGGCAAATCCATTGCATGGGGCCCCAAATTTATATGTTTTACTTAATTTCGTTAATGATGTTAGGTCACTTTTGAGCTCGCAGCCTTTCGGGCCACGGGTTCCTTCAGGCCGGGGGCCCGTGGCATTTTCAGTCTTGCCACCCTATAGTTACGCCACTGCGTATATATGACAATGGCGTTCAAAAGGTTAAAGTCATAACTCTGATGGAACTGGTTAATGCTAACAACGACTATCTAATCATAGTTATGTTGTTCAACATATTTTCATGATCACCGGTTTTAATCAAGAGAAGTTATCGTCACGCCTTTAAAGTCCAAAGGGTAATACAGAAGTGATAATTACGAAAGAATCTATTAAACAGTGGAACCTTACCAGCTTTCTACTCAAGCCTGATATTAAACCAACCGCTTCCCACTTTCTTACAACTAATTAAGGACCATAAACCTGCTACAGTACATATTTTTTTCATTCCCAGAAGCACATCATTTACTATCTCAAATGTCCCAACAACTATAGATGGGGATTCATAATCTCTGATCCCAATGACAAGGTACTTAATAAAACATCTGACCAAATATTTTCAGTCATAATCTAATCGCCGCTACGGTGGGCCCAAACCGGCCTTAGTGCGCCTCAATGCTACCAACTTTCTCCGTAATTATTATTTATACCAGCTTTGGTTTTATCTTACACTTTATAATTTCATTACTTGACGTGTCTTGATACATTATTATGTATCTTTGTTAACCTGACGTAAAGTTTCTTAATGTTTTTCTTGTATCGAATAATTAAATTTTTGACGTAAATTCTGACGTACATACTTGGTTCTACTATGACTCAGATTTGCGGGAGCATTGCTGTTGGCTTTGGAATAGTTTCAATTATTTTTTAGTTGAGCTGTTGTGTTTTCTAGTGAAGCGTTATATAAACGTTGACGTCAGAAATCTTTGTTAAATCAACTGCATTGTCAAACTAAATCTTTCTAGCGACTATTACAAAATCTCAGTTCAGTTCCATAAAACTTTTTCAAGTCAGCGTTCTACCATTGTCATCAGCCTATCTATTCTATTAAAATCTAAGGTGTAGTGCTCTTGAAGTGAGCTATCATTTTACCTGATGCTAGGGAATGACACTATAGACTCACTTTAAACTCCTTTCCCCTAAGTTTTCACGGCGAAATTTTTCCAGAATATATCGGCATAATTATCAAAGACCAATTAAATATATTTTCTTCTTTCATCTCACAAGGTCAAGGCGATTAAAGGAGATGACCCTCCTAATTAAATTCTTACGTCAATAATCACCTACTTAACATTCTACACAACTAATTCCGAAGACCGACGGATATCTTAAGATAAATGCGGTAAAAATGAGACAGCTATCTTACGTCACAGTAACTGATAAACCAAGGTGAAGAGGTGACTAGCTGATATAAACTTACCGTTATATTTACACTGGCTACTTAAGATGCCGCAGCAGATTAACAGGGGGAAATGAGATCTCGAATCGGGTTTGGCCGTTTGAATCTATTAATCTTGGTATAATTATGAGATTTAATGGGTACTTGATATTTCCAAAGTGTTGGGTAAGCTGATTGAAATATTGTTTTTAAACAACCGATTCGTGTTTGGAATTTTTGGAATTGTACGTTTCAAAACTATTTTTTTTAAGAGTGGGAAATTATCATCCTCCCTCTCTGGGTTCAGCGGAAGGGAGTGTGACTGAAACCAATCCAGGTTCTTTCTTTAGCCTTTTATGTTCCGGGGCAGCAGTAACCCTTTCGGACAATCCCGCTGAGCCTCAAAACTCCATGGTAGTTAAGACGGACAAAACGTAAGAAACATGAGGTCCTCTTCATCTTTCTTACGTTTAACTCGTCTTTCGTTTGACTCGTATTGCGGTCGCCTCTTTTCTGTGCGATTACATTAACATATCCCCAACTTGACTTCCGGCCCAACCAGATGCAGATAATATCGGCATTCTACAAAGAGTGATGATGTCTCAACTTCCTCATCCATGTCACTGGCAGATAGTACTTGATCAGAAACTCTTGTTTCTTCTTTTATTTCATTGTGAAAAATTGTATAATACCAGCACCAAATAATACGTAATAACTGTTATGATGTGTGATTAGTGTTAAAGTGGTAATGAGGCAAGCATCTAAAAGTAAGCTATTGGAGTCCTAGCAAGATCTCTGACTACATATAATAAAAATGAATTCCAACACAATCTCGCTCACACGCGTCATTCATTACCTACCTAAACCCTACAATAATGAAAAACACTCGTGCCCGCTTCATCCGAGCGTTAATTAGATAAATAACAGTGATTGCTACGCTCTTGACACGTCCGCACTCGTGTGTGGTCGTTGCGTGACTGACCGCTATTACGCGCTTGCGCAACTAGCGCCATCTAGAGGATGTGATCTATGATTATGTTTTACAATTATTAGCTGTGAAATTGTCTTTTATAGTAAGTTTCACGGTGAATCAATGAAGTGTGTTAGAACTTTCTCTTCGTTTATTATTTAGAACAGGTTGTAAAAATATTACTATTAATATTTTATTTATTTCGAAGAGTCTTGATCTTTTTCGAACAATGATTATAAAAATATCTATTAAGTCTTTGAACTTTAATACACTTTGAAGAGGCACCATATTTTTTATAAAGCGAAGCCATTTCAGTAAGCTCTAAGAATCTGACCCTAATATTAAATCAACTCCGAACTACATTTTATTTTCACTTACCATCGACTAAAGTCTGTTATTTAGTCGACTGACGTCGTTTACCGTCGATCGTATGTATTTAAGGGTGATTTTGTATCAATTTAGCGATTTACACCTCGGGGGCAAATTGAATGTGAAGCTAAAGCAGTGCAGGTATCGATAAATTGAAATGATCATTACTTTTACGTGATTACATATATTGTAAAACCATTTGGTTTTAAATTTTCCTCCATTGGCTCCTCATCGCCCATCAATGAAGTTTCTATCAAATTAAAATTAATAGTAAATCTAAATTTCTCCATTCTTGATACCAAAACTGCTTCTACAATGTCATCAGTTAATCTAAACTACATCTGTGTCCGCTTAACCTAGTTTTCAACGTCATTAAATCAAGTTAAAGATTAATTAATCGATAATCTTTGTAATAATCGACTGCATCCCCTCACTAGCGGTCAATCGCTCTCATTACTATCCTGGCAGCCACTCACTGCCGCTCAGTGTCGGCAAATTGCACAATACACCCCATTCACGGCTACTTAACGTAAATTAGCTCTAGTTATCGATAGCCTGTGTTTATCGAGTAGGTTACATGACTATTTTTGTTTTAAAAAACATAAATATGTTCGGAAATGTGTGGAAGTCTCCTTTTTAGGGTTTCCGTACCCAAAGGATAAAACGCGACCCTACCACTAAGACTCCGCGGTCCGCCCGTCTGTCTGTCCATCTTTCACCAGGCTTTATCTCATGAACCGTGATAGTTACACAGTTGAAATTTTCACAGATGATGTATTTCTGTTGCCGCTGTAATTTAGTTTATTCATTTTCTTGTACCTATTTTAATTAAAGATATCGCCGTCCCCGGGGAATAAAATGGTAATCGTAAAAACTAAATTTTACAGGAAAATTAAAAAACTGTTTTTTGTGAATATCTCAAAAACTAATAGACATAGCGGGATTGTTGAAATACCAAAAGAAAGGTGATTTTTTACAAAATAATTTTAAACTTTATTACATAATTTATATTTCTTAGAAATGCAGTAAATAATTAAACTAAATTTACCATGAATTAAAGGCACATACTTTAACTGTAAAGCAACATTACGATATTATTCGCGTAAAATCTCATGTAATACGTTACCGTAATGATGCATTGCTATGTTATTGGTCGATAAACTGTGAAAGGATCGCATATCGTAATGTACTGTTACTATTTTATTCGCTGACAAGCAATCAATTACAGATGACAGTAATAGCAACTTACGTGTATATTCTATGGAAAAATTATTATACTAACTGGAGGCAAGTATCAAATACTGAATAAAATGTTTTGTACGTGTGCAAGGTAAAACAAACAACTTACTATGTATTAATTTTTTATTTTTCACAATTATTAAGAACTGTTTATAAAAATCAACAAATTAGGAACTGTCTATGTCAAAGTCAAAGTACTAATTATAATGTTTTAAGAAGTAGATTCTCTGGGTAGCTGCTCTACTCCGTGTCGTCTACATGTGAAGCTAAGTCAGAGGCCCATGGGCAGCATAAAAACTCTGACACCAGGTTAGTGACTAACCACACGAAAAGAAGAGAAGACCTCATTCGGGAGCATGACTGCTTCGCAGAAGGAGGTGACTGACTCCTACTCCCTCTCGCTCCGGACCATGGCTTGAAGCAGGGCCGGGCGTGAGGTCGCAGCCGCCGCCAATCGCCTCTACGAGGACACGACGGTGCTCCGCCCAAGCTGGGCAGATCTCCACCGTGTGCTCCACCGTGTCTTCTGGGTGATCCTCATAGTGGTAACAGGAACCTCCCGAAACATCCATGTCCGGAGAGAACCTGCGTCAGGCAGGTGCAGACGCCGTGACACCTCTCTAGCCACTCCTTAAAGAGGGGTTTTACCGCCTGCGCTGGGTTGCGACAGTCGTTGTTTCCAGGCCGCCATGAGATCGCGCCGTAGATCCGTCCGCTCCGCCGCAATTTGCCGCCGAAACGGATTTTCGCCCCGGCTTAGTACCTCCGCGCGGCACCCGTACAGGCGCGCGAGGACTATCGCCTCCAGATCCCACGGCAGCGGCAGTCCGACAAGGAGGCTTGCCACCTCACCCGAGATCATGCGGTACCCCCAAATAAGCCTTTCGGCTACCACCTTGTGGGCGCGTTCAAATAGTGGGCGGCTCGCCACCGCAGCGTACCCGCTCACACCGGAGCCCTATAAAGGGCCATGGACCGCACGACTTCAACCCGCCTTCAGTTAATGTTCCATCAATCTGCCTAGCCTTTTCAAAACTATATTGGGATCGGTTTCCAGTCCAACCGGATGCAGCTAAATACCAGTATTTTACATGGAGCGAATGCTTATCTGACCTCCACAACCCAGTCACTAACTGGGTAATACGATAACCCTTTGTAAGACTTCTTCTTAGCGTGTCGATGGCAATCTATATCTCCTCGGCCCAGAATTCAGCTACGTGTTTAGCGCAATCACTAGCGTCCATCAGTTCCTGTAACGTGCATACGGCAGGACACACAGGACACGAAATTAAGTGTCCCATCGTTTGTAGAACAGCACCACATTTACACTCCAAGGCGGAGCTGTCTATGAATCCCCATCTGAGCAGGTTTTCCTTGCTTCGGCCAACCTGGGTCCGGAGTCTGTTTAAAGCCTTCCAAGTTGACCAAGGCAAGTCGCTCGCAGGAGGGAGACGTTCAGCAAGTGGAACGAATGGAGTGGGTAAGGAAGCACCGTCTCGCCACAGCTTCAGTCTTTCTTTATTTGGTTCTACAGTGAGTGGAACGACACACTTTTAAAAGCTGTTTCGGCTTTTTAGCCTTGGTGGCACAAGGATGTGGTCGTGCATGGGGTGTCGTCTTTTGTAAGACTGGCTGTCAGACTTTCGTGCTTCTGACTACCCGTAATGACTGTCAAAGATCCACGAATGTTAGCCAGGTCCAACGGCTTAACGCGCTTCCCAAGGCACGGAGGAGTCCTCGATATCTGAAAATGGTCACCCATCCTCAGACCAACCACGAAGAGAGATTTATCTTGTTTTTTTTCTGATTCTTCTAATAAACCAATCATTAAAGTACATTGTATGTTTAATTTCTCTAGAGTTAAAACCCAATAAGTAGGTGCCCTTTGTAACTTATTTTTTTTATGATGAAATGGATCACCTTAGAAACTAAAAAATACTGTTACACTTCTTCAATGTATACACTTTTACCGCAAATACTCATTATAACGATATTATTTGAATAACGTAGGTATTTTAGTCCTTAAAACTTAAATATTGAATATCTCGAAAGTAAGAATTTCGTACTTATTGGGTTTGAGCACTATACCCTCGAATTGTCTGTTACCGGAATAAAATTGTATTGAGTATTACGCAAATTGGGTTGTCTATTTTTCCCGGGAATATAATGGTAAGAGCATCTTACTGGAAAAGTAACGTATCGAAAGAATTGTAATAGTCTCTTACAATTTTATTCGTTGCAAAAAGTCTACTAAGCATACAAATAAATAATATTGTTAAATTCATTACAATACTCATAAAAAGTTCGTAATTTCTACAATAACAGTTGGAAAAATCTAAAAAAAATTGACCAAGTGTAATCGGACCTCTAAATATCGAATATGCAATAAACTTAAAACTATCGTAATAGCACATTACCATTTTATTCCCCGGGGACGGCGATATATTATAATTAACAGATTCACAATCAAACAGATTAAAAATACAAAAAAAAACCTTACCAGGATTATATAGACTAACTAAGATTTTAATGAGAAACTTAAAATAATATGTAGTGTGCCAAATACACTGAGCAACATTTACTATCATTCATTCGCCCTTAGGTCAACACTCAATATCAATTTAAAAAATCTTCAAACAGTATCTTTTTTCAATAACCCAAATTAATTTAATTTATAAAATATCATAAATTATGTGTACGTTTAAAAAAACCTATAATCTTAAAAGTAACATGTCCGATCAATTGTATGATATCGCTTCGTCACCGTATTGATAAACGGTACGATAAAAAATAATGGCAGTATTATAGGGATCTTTTTTTAATATGGCAACTTTATTTATTTCTTTTTTTTAATATGGTTATGTGACGTAATTCTGTGTAAGTAATATCCTTTACAGACATAAAATTACCGAATATGACTTCCGAAGTTAAAAGTCCTAAATGTAATTTTCTCGCCATCTTGTACCCGTTCATACGAAACTACCTTTTGGAAGGGGCGACTAGAATCAATTCATGTCTTGTTCATTTTGACGTTCAAAAGTGCCTTTCATGTGCCTATTTTAAATTTGTGACCTGACTTTGACATGGAGCTATTGATAGGTATTAGGTAAAACTTAATTTAAATTGTTAAGTAACAAAAATTTAAAGTATCACCTAATTACATTCTACTATGAAAACTCAAAAAATTTTTTATGTAACCAATCGTCATATATATTAAGTACCTCTAAAGTTCTCGCAGAAATAGGTACCTCAGAACTTAGCTTTTCTGACTATTAAAAATATAATTAAAATCTTTTTTAGGTATATTTTCACCGAATGACGCACTTTCCTATTAAAAACAGTACAAAATGCTCCTACTGCCTCACTCATACATTGTCATCGGTGCCAGCACATCTGAGGAACGCCGCGGGCGCCGATACGCTGACGATACATATGAACCGGAATCGTACAAGTACTTTAATATATGCCGATTACAGCAGTACCTACTGTTCTGTAACGTTTTCTGTCTTAATACGGAGGTTATAAACATTCTCACCTGTACGCATTTGTGAAATCAATACTAATATTATAAAGCTGAACAGTTTGTTTGAACCTCTGGTTGGGACTGAAAAAATCTTTTAGTGTGGGATAGTCCATTTATCGAGGAAGGTTATAGGCTATAATAATATAACATCACGCTACGACCAATAGGAATATATATATATATATATATATTATCAATATTTTTATGTCATACCTAAGTCTTGTCAATTACATGAAAACTCAAGTTTACGATCGGTAATTTGTGGTATTACTGAGCATTTGATACTTGATACAACTTGAACGTTGCCTCCGAACTGTGCCCTTGCGCAAATCGAAGTTCAAAGTTGAGTCTTAACTTTCGACTCGAAATATGAATATTTATATGCTCACGTCATTAAATATTCGCGCGAGTGTCTTAAATGGCGTTTGTGGGGTCATTTTATTTGAATCTACATTGTGATCGTTAGTGTGTGGTCTTAGCTATATGAATATTTATGATGACCATTGTTAATTTACGAATGGCTTACTCTTTTTCCCAGGCTTTGTCTTCACACTGCAAGGCATAGGGCGAGATACACACCATTAATTTTGTGATGTCAAAAATAACTGTCTTACCGAAAACAGTGCATAATTTTGTGCTTTTTTTTTTGTAGCATCATCGTCCAATTCCTTCCAAAAGGTTTTTCGTATGGCCTGCGTGAGTGTTGCCATCACATTACCAATAACTATGTTAATCATCTAGCACAAAACACAACACCAATTAAAACATTAAGTGCCTGGCTATTATTGTAATAGGCTTGTCATAATCATCATCTGCCTAGCCTTTTCCCAACTATATTGGGTCGGCTTCCAGTCTAACAGGATGCCAGTATTTTACATGGAGCGACTGCCTATCTGACCTCCACAACCCAGTAACTGGGCAATCCGATACCCCTTGGTAAGACTGGCTGTCATATTTTCGGGCTTCTGACGACCCGTAACGACTGTCAAAGATGCAATGGCTTAACGTGCTTTTCGAGACACGGAGGAGTCTCGGTATGTAAAGATGGTCACCCATCGACGGACAACCCCGGCAAACGTAGCTTAACCTGTTATATCGACCTGTGCGGCTGTTAGTACTTAGCCACGAGCTCCTCGTTATAATAGGCCTGTCATTATTAAGATAGTTCGTTAACATAAGTTAACTGTATGAATATTCAACAAATACTAGGTGTCTTAAGAAACCTGACACGGCTGACCCTGGTTTATTACAGTGATAGGTTACTTCAGGCCATAAGCTGGTACCAATAGGTTTTTGTAGTTTGATCAAATCTTTGATTCCATGTTAGTTTTTGGGATTGAAAGAATGATCGTTTACCTACATTCTGCCATTGAATTAGATGTGAAATTAAAAACTGTTGTGATTTTTTTTATCAAAAAGAGCAACAAAGTTAAAGTCAAAGTCCAATCATTTATTTATTATTTATTTATCATTTTTTTATCTATTTCAAATAGGCACAACAAAGGCACTTTTGAACGTCAAAATGAACAAGAAATAGAATTGATTCTAGTCGCCCCTTCCAAAGGGTAGTTTCGTGTGGAGAAGAATTGGCAAGAAACTCCACCGTTACTCTTTTATAATGTTTTACAATGTTTTGTATACATGAATTATAACATTATACGTTTAAAGACAAAACGAAGCCCAGATCGATCAATTTAACAAGAATTATTCTTAAACCCATAGTTTTTACGCACAAATAAAGAAAATAAATATAAAAATATTAATTCTTCACACGCACAAGAAATACACAGATATAAAAACAAATGGAGTATAAAAAGAAAAATGACTAATAAAAATACGAATACGAATACAAATATGTATTAATACCGGAACGTGATCATCATTAAACAAACACTAATAGTTACAAATCGTCCTATATCCCTCTAACAAAGATATTATCAGAAAATACAATTCACTTCCTCTGAAACATACATTATCGACTAGATTCTGATCCCGATAGCACTTACGACTTCGCTCACTTACATCAGCATGTTAGTAACAATTAAATTAAACATCCCTGTTGCTATCTCTTGATCTTTTACTATGTAAATATTTTAAAAGTTTCACTTTATACAATGGTTGATTTCTAGCTCGCGGTTTATACAAATACACCCATCGATATGAAAGAAGTTCGCTCCGAAATTCAATGTATATGACCAAAAAAGCATCACACATCATTCTATTCAGCCTTTAATGTTCCCACGGAACGGACGGGACACAGGTCTCCTCACTTCGAGAGCGAACAGGCCGTAATCCACCACGTGCGCCCAGTACGGGTTGACCAGGGAAGCGTGATACCAAAGAAAGTTAGCTTCAGGAAAACGGCTGTCAATTATGGTGGTGATGCTGCCTCTTTTTTATCAGTAGGAACCAATGCCTGCAGTGGGACCTGAACTGAGTGTTACCATCATCATAAATCACTTCATCGATATACATACAATAGATATCAGTCGTCCGCATCAACCTCTTCCATTTCACGCCACCAAGTTCTGTCTACTTTCACTCTCATATATATCAATACTCACTTTGCATAAAAAAAATCCGACACTTCGTTTACTGGTCCATTTATGATTAGGTTTGCTCCAACTGTCATGGATTCTACAGCTATTATGGACGGTCTATTGTCTTTAAAGTGTTTTCCTACTATAGTGTCAGTAACTTAAATTACCAATTGAATATCATTATCATCATCATCATTATTATACTGCCCTATTCCAATTTATTTGGGGTCAACGCAACATGTCTTTTTCTTCCAAACTTTTCTATTAGTACCATCAGCAAAAAATGGTTCTAAGGCACCTCCATCCATTCCATCCATGTCAGACAGTTTTACAAGGAGCAGTTGTATTATACTATTGTTGTTCTACATCCTTCACTTAACAGAGGATTTCAGACACAGTCAAGTTTGGTTTGTTATGCTAGCAAAGCCCAGCATGTTTTTGTTTCGTTCGGCGCCAGGCGCCAAAGCACTAAAAGCCCTATTTCCTTACATGTGTGAGTGAAACTTCTGTAAATATTGTTTGGTTTGACTGTGCTGAGATTGCCAAGTAGAGATAGTCGGTGCATCTTTATTACAAAATGAAGTCTTGTTTATTTTCCTTTGCGTTAATTACTACAGTTCCTGTTTGTGGCTTTGTTCTATTTTCAGACGTCTAGACCGAATGTGGTGGACTAAGTTATGGAAGATTTGTTTCACTCGAAGTCGATCGTTCTTCGCAGATGTTGGAACGCTAATAGCGAGCGTCTATTAGTAGCATTTAGTTATGTAGTTTGGACATAGTTAAACCTAACGATGCGAGATTTTACGAGTCTACAAATAAATTATACTTAGTTTCCTTCACTTTCTCTACCTTTCTAATAACTTCTATATCTACATTCGTGCCCTTAACAAAAAAAGCTGGTTTTATAACAAATATTACAAATAATAACCTATGTTCTACGCATACTTTCATGTTAAGATTTCTAGCATCAAGTCGCTTTACGAAACCCATCTAATGTACCTCAGATTGTACTACAAATATTTTTCCTTTTACATCTCCTTTATGTATTCTAATACAGTAAACAATGTTACAATGGCGCGGTAGCCGGGGGACGGTCGTTTAGAGTAACGTCTTCACATGCTGGTGTGCTAATAACGCATTGTCGGGAAGCCATCTTGGGTTTCTAGCTATAAAACTGTTGCATTCAAACTTTGGAGCGCAATGTATGGGATAAGGAGATGATTTCATCTTTTATATTAATGTTAACCTTGTTAAATTGAGTTTTTCTACCAGGGATTAAAATTAGCAGTCCACAGTTTAGACTTTGTTCGATTTATGGAAATAAGCTCGCCTCTTATACCATGGAGGTCCTTCTTCATCTCAATGGCAATCGAAATAGACTCGACCTAGAATTCAGCTACGTATTAAGCGCCATCACTAGCGTCCATCAGTTTTTATGTGTACCTGTTTGTGTCCCATCTTTTGTGGAACATTATCACGTGTACACTACTAGATATAGTCGTCTATGATTCTCCACCCAGGTTTCTTGCTTCGGCCAGCCTGGGTGTGGACTCTGTTTTAAAACTGCTGCTGTTTTGGAACTACTATGGATCCATGGAGCTTTGACATAGATGTATAGATCTTCTTTGTGGTGCAAGTGTCCATACATAAACCTAGAGCATAATTATGTTTAATTAATTAATATTTTAAAATTGTATTTGTGTGTAATATTTGAAAATTGTATTTAGTTATAAGTTGATTTTAAATCTTTTGCATTTCTACGTGGTAAAATAGGGCTGTACGTTATTTTGTCATCGTTATGTGTTAACCATATTAGCAAAATAAAATTATCTTTAACTTTATCTTTCCACACAAGTAACCTCTTTCCATTGACAGGATTTAACCATAGTTTGTTTTTACTTTTGTAAACAAAAAGACGCTGAGCTGTCCAGACCAAGACCAATGTGATAATGATATAAATATTTATACTAATTAACAGTCATCCTAACTTTCATTTTCACACATCTCGGTTACAACAGTTTACAACGCGGTGCACCGAAACCGGTCCAGTAGTTTCGGGGATTAACATTGAAATACAAACAAACACTAACGACTCCCAAGATGATTGACAAATATTACTCACAGTTATATTCGAAAGCAAATGTTTGCCTCGAAACGTAACTGCAGGTGTTATCTTCGATACTCACTGTGGGCTATAATATTAAACCTTGAAGAAGTAAAAAACTGCAATTAGGTTTTTAGAATGCAAAACAGATAAAGCCAAGGGGTATGAGGAGCTCGTGGCTAAGTAGTAACAGAAGCGCAGGTCGATCCATCAGGCTAAGCTACGCTTGCCGGGGTTGACCGTGGATGGGTGACCATCTTTACATATCGAGTCCCGGCTGTCATTTGTGCATCCTTGACAGTCGTTACGGGTCGTCAGAAGCCAAAACATCTGACAGCCAGTCTTACCAAGAGCTATCGTATTGCCTAGATACTGGGTTGTAGAGGTCAGATAGGCAGTCGCTTCATGTAAAATACTGGTATTTACTGCATCCGGTTAAACTGGAAGCCGACCCCAACATAGTTGGGAAAAGGCTAGGCAGATGATATAGCCCTGGGCTATATCACCTTGACCTTGGCTATGACGTTGAAGCCCGCAGGATGGATGCGATAATAACAGAACAGGCAGGCCAGCAGTGGGTGTCTTTCGGTTGAAATTATGATGAATGATGAGAGCAAAGCCGCAAAGGCAGAGCTCGTCATTCAATAGACGTCGAAGACAGTGCCACATACCACATTGCATTATACAACATCCCATAAGAACCACTTATTCGGCCATTGGCACATGACATAAATTACATATTGTTATGTAAAATATACCCCATGCAAGTCTTGACCTTAACATATTTTTCATTTTCCCTATTTAAACCAACCATATTTACGGAGAGCATTTGAAGCGCGTTGAATTTGTTACTGGCAACATTAGTCGCATGAATAGTGTTGTCATGCAAATAGCAAACTATTAAGATCGCCATTTTAGTGTGGAACGCGCTTTATTTATACTTAAGATTATCTCGCATTTAGAGTTGTGCAAGATGCTCCGATTTGTTTTTACTCGATTGTGTGAAATGACAGTTATGGTTTTTCATAATGAGCTCTTTCAAGTTGAAATGTCTTGGTGTTCACTTCCTTGTAGTAAATGTGCTTTTAATATTTATTATAAGGAAACGTTTTGAACCTTAGATCGTGTCGGATGGCCGCGGAGTTTCTTGTTGACCACTAAAACGGGATGCGCTCGGGTCTTTAACAATCAGCGATCTTTAAACGACTGTGAATAAATGTATTTGAACGTAGTATTAGCGTAACTCCAGATGGTTGAGATGATATCACGCGTTTACTGTTTTCTATCAGTTTCAATTTGCTCCTGCCCGCGCTGCGCTTAATCGAATGCGTTGAAGTGCGTGTTTATGATATATTTTATTGCTACCTGTGATTGCTACTCATTGTCTTTGTACAACAGGTCATCTTTTGAACCGCCTATATAACACACTAGCACTTTGCCCGCGGCTTCGCTCCCGTGGTCTTTCCCGTGGGACCCGTTATTTTTCCCGGGATAAAAAGTAGCCTATGTTACTCCTAGAAAACTAAGCTTTCCAACGGTGAAAGAATTTTTAAAATCGGTCCAGTAGTTTTTGAGCCTATTCATTACAACCAAACAAACAAACAAAGTTTTCCTCTTTATAATATTATAAGTATAGATAGTGATATATTGATTTCTTCATCCTTGCACTGGAACGCTATACAGCTATTTTACCAACCAAGTAGAGTAGTGACATACTTCAACAATTATTGATACTTATAATCGATTTAATGTGCGTTCATCGAGAAACGTGATTGTGATCGATACGCAATTACTCAATATAAATATTTCCTGTACTTTAGTAGATGAATATGATTAAGTAGTACATTTTTTGTGTGATTTTTAGGGTACTATAACACATGATTCCTAATGTTAACTTTATTGGTCCTTTACACTTACTTCGGGTCCTTAAAACTTACGTCTCCAGCTTTGTTTACCACCAGTGAGTACATATCTGATAGATTTTTCCTTCGTCCACAGCGATACTTCAGCGTGCGACGTACAAGGTCGGCCTCCTGACGATCCAGGGGGTGTCCACCTGCCTCTACCTCTGTATGGATGCTTGCGGGTTCCAGTACGCTCATGTGAGTATACGTTACCATTTATACCCTAAACACTGAACCATTTTTTTCTTCGAAAAAATAAAAACGTGACACCTAAATGAATATTCTGCAATGGCAACACAAAGTCCGGCCTCCGAAGGAATGCGTTCATGACACCTGTCAGTTGGGAATGATTAACAACTAATAAGGTTTAAATTCGTAAACCGTATTCTTTTGTACTCAACTGATAGTTGTCAGGGTCGCATTCTCTCATTACATAGTAGTCTATCACTCTCTCATCGGCCAGAGAGTAGCGAGTTTTATACTGTGATGATTGGAGCCACATTTCATCGATTTTACGGTCAAATCAATACAAGGATTTGGTTGACAACAACTTATTTATGACTATCCAGTAACCGACCCACATCTGTATTACCATTGCTTTCCTGTCAATCCAGAGACAAGCAATGGTCCTGTCAATGTAGTATTTTCTTCGATAGTAATGTAAGAAGTCTTAACTCAGGATAATATTATGTCGCTCTAAAAAAAAAACAGCGGAACTGTACATGTGAAAACATTTCAATGCCTCTTTGAAATCTTCGATACCGCTCCTTACAACAAATTTCGTAGCTTATTTTAATAACTTTGGCGACGACAGACTAAAAGCCGTAAAAATTAATAAAACAATAACATTACGTAACGAACAAATTCAACCTTTTCGAGTCCAACCAGACGCCGAATCAAAATATCCAGGATTTTGTTGATAGATCATCAAAACAAACTATGTTTCTTTCAACGCGGCATGGTCCCCGCTTGTCGTCGCTTACGCAACACGCGTCTGTTAGTGTTGCCAGCTGCTAGCAAATTGCGGCTAAGAGGGGGATTTTGGACATGTGGAATTGAAAAATGGTTAGGTTTTATAATATTTTGATTACTGCAAATTAGTAATATCTATATGTAGCAGGTGCCATTTTGTGCTAAATACAAACCAATCAAGCCATGTGAATAACAAGATCTAAATGTATAATAATAATAAAAATATCATGAAACTCTGAGACAATAAAAAAAATTATCTAGGTTGACCTTACCTACTGCAAAAATGGGGTAGGCTGATGACAATTCCGAGATGATATCTCTTTGTCTAAAAACGCTGCTCAAAGCTAATTGTAACGAAGCAGCAATTCATGGCCGAATAAAATTCTTGAACACTTTTAACTCAACCAACGCGCAACGGTTGTATAATCAGGCACGTTCTGAGCAAATTATTTGCCAAGACTAACTGTCACAATTATGTTCTACCCTATTTATAGTCACACAATTTTAGTCAAAATACAATCAAGTAATTATTGACAGTTGATTATTAAATTAACTATTTAAACGTAAATGTGAATTCTAATTTGATACGTCATATCCGGTGGATGGCTACTTGGTGTTGCCAGCATTCGTTAACATAAGACATCTGGCAACACCACATCATCACCACTCAATAATCAGATCAGCGCCATCTACCGTTCAAGTAGCACTAATTACGTTTATATGGTACAGGAAATTAGACAAAATGGTTCGGATCATCGCGAGCGATTTGTAACCAATCAAGTTACTAAGATTGGGGTAATAAGATTAATTATAATTGTAAATCTGGGGTAATTATGGGGAAACGGAAGATTAATTAGTAATTAAGCTATCTTGTAGGAGTAATTCGATTAATTGTGTAAAGATTTGTATGCATTGTGGGTATAAATGTATTTATAGGTTTGGTATGTTAATGTTCTATGTAAAGTGCCTTCATTACTCTTATTATATCTATTGAGGTCGTAATTTATTACTAAACGAACTCAGAAATAGATATCTTCTATCACTAACAAAATTCTATATTTTTATTGGGCGGAATAATTTAAACCATGTTTTATTTACAATTGAGTGTGATGTGCAATTTATAAGTCAGTGTCAGGTTGCATGTTGATCAAAATACAATTCGCGAACGTAATAAATAAGACTCATTCAAAGAACCAATTAATCTGCCTAGCCTTTTCCCAACTATGTTGGGGTCGGCTTCCAGTCTAACCGGATGCAGCTGAATACCAGTATTTTACATGGAGCGACTGCCTATTTGACCTCCACAACCCAGTAACTGGGTAATATGATACCCTTAGCGAAGACTGTCTGTCAGATTTTCTGGCTTCTGTCGACCCGTAACGACTGTCAAAGATGTAGAAATGACGGCTGGGACCAACGGCTTAACGTGCTTTCCGAGGCAAGTAGGAGTCTCGGTATGTAAAGATGGTCACCCATCCACGGCCAACCCATGCGCAGCTTAACCTAATGGATCGACCTGTGCGGCTGTTAGTATTTAGCCACGAGCTCCTCTGAGAGTTGTAAGTATTGATGATTTTTAATGGTTAAATTTCTGTAAATACATATCTGTTACGGTCGCGAATTATATTCTGATCAATATACACCCTGATGCTTTTTTTTTTAAGGCTGGGAAATCATCCAATTACTTCTCCCGCTCTGGGTGGAGCGGAAGGGAGTGTCAGACTCTTACTGACTAAAACCCATCCATGTAACCCTTTCGGACAATCCCGCTTAGCACCCTGATGCTGACATACAAATTGCAAAGATACACAATACAATACAAATAATAACAAGCACGATAAAAATTGAAACAGCTAGGTATAGTTGCCTAATTAGGTAGGTAGTATAAATAAGAATTTTTTAATCAGTCCAGTGTTGAAGAAGAAAACAGCGGAATACAAAACGTCTTTTGGTCAAGATTTTTGTTCGTAAATTCAGCCTTTGAAAAAAAAAAAAAAGGCTGAATGAAAAATCTTGATCCTTTAGTTAAAGCAGCCAAGATTATAATTAGAATAGGCTATTTGACCTGAGCAAGTACAGAGTAGTTTTTCAAGTTTATTACAAAAGCTTTTTATTTTTTTTGAGGTTGGGAAATCATCAAATGTTCCTTCTTTAGCCCTTTATCTTCTTTTTTTTAAGACGAATACTTACTCATACATCAAGACAGAACAAGCCAGACATCAAGTTACCCCATCTGTCCATCTATCTGTGATAGTTTTGCAGCTTTATTACAAAAGCTTAAGGTTAATTTTCAATTGGGAAACTTTGACAGACAGGGATAGCTTGAAGTGCTGGCGCCTGTACTTCGTCTAACAAACCGTGTCACCCTTAATGTAGGTTATAGAAATGCCTACAAATATTAAGAAAAAAGAAAGCTCATTAATTTGTTTACCTAATTGTAATTAGAGTCGGCCCCGAATGAAACACGCGAAAGTGTGTTTTATTTAACTAATTATTTAGAAACGAACTTTTTAACTGGTATCAATTACTGCAGTTTTCACAACTAGTTTTAAGGTCAAAAGGAATAGAAAATAGAAAGGAATAAATTTAAATAAAACAACATGGCGTTTCTGTTAATTTATTTCTGTTTAAATACTTTTCCGATTAAAATCTAAATGTTGGCAAGGGGATATATTAATATGACCGTTTTTATGACTTAACAAAACATCTAGATTTATATTTATTATTATAATTATATTATATAAGTACAACTATTAAAACCTTCTAGAATACATTCTCTAAATTGTCGTAAAATCCGCAAAAACGCCGTTGCCTTCAAACATGAAAAGTAACTTTAATTTATAGTATCTAAAGATGTTATATTTATGAGAGTTCATTAAAATTAAAATATACAACGTGACGCTACAATGGTGACATTAATTACACATATAAGTTTTCATATTTTCGTTTAATGAAGACATTATATTAACATTAAACGTCATTTTTTACGGATTTATTTTAAATGTTATAAAATAGCTTCTTAGAACAACCTGTACTTAAAGAACTGTCGCGCAGCGGTCATTTGCCGGGGTCACGGATCATAACATTCGCATCAATGAAATGCAAACAATAAGCAATAATTATACCTACTACAATTAGGATGAAACAACTACAAAAAGTAGGTGAAATGATTTTATTATTAAGTTCATTTGAAAAAAAAATCGATTTGCGACTTATTTTAACTTATCAACATTTTTATGATTATTGGGTACTAGCCCTATCCGTGTGCTAAATTAATGTCATCATTGTAGCGCCACGTTGAAAATATTTAGGTAATGGCTGAGGGCCAAATAGACGACATTAATAAAATTGAATTATCATATACTAGCTTCCACCCGCGGCTTCGCCCGCATAATATATATCGACAAAGTATAGACATAAACCTTCCTCTTCGTTCACTCTATTAAAAAAAACCGCATCAAAATCCGTTGCGTAGTTTTAAAGATTTAAGCATACATAGGGATATAGGGACAGAGAAAGCGACTTTGTTTTATACTATGTAGTGATCATTTATTCTCCTTATTTCCACGAAGGCCGAAAGGTGTACTTAAGGTACAAGCCAGCCAGCTATGTATACGTATACGTACGAAAAATTCTATACAGAAAAACCCAAAAACACTTTGCCCGCCCCGGGAATTGAACCCAGGCCTCATGCCCAGTAGTAGCGCTTTCGACCACTAGACCAACGAAGCAATCAATAGAATTTTAATTTTAAAACCAACAGCTACTAAGTAGTAGTAAGATATACTTTAATTAGCTAGCCATGAAAAATAAGCAATTCTTTGACCTACTACAAACTAAAACAACAAATAAAGTAAACGTTTTAATTACTTGAATCATGAATGTAATTACAAATAATAATCACATGCCCAAAGGTCCAGACATGGAACAAGCATAAGTGGGTTAAAGCAAATTTTTATTAGAGTCTGACCGAAAATGGTTTTTGTTTTTCGGCTAAAAGCGCATTAGAAAAAGCGACACACGAAAACGAAATTCGTCCAGACTGATGTTTATTCAAATTATAGATACATACAGTTATCTAGGTTATATTGTACGCAGGAGAAGAGAATCAGTCTCCAACACAGTCAGTCTGTTACATTGTACTCAGGAGTGTACAATTTAACCTAGATTAGACGCGAGACGATAACATTAAAAATAAATGATCGTAGACTTATTCTAACACTTATTTCTTCTGAACTGTAGAGCTATTCTGTAAATCTTTACAGACGCTTAAAGACACATGTATAGATAGATAGTTTCGTCGATACGTCAATAGTGTCAATGGAATTAGGATAGGTCACTTCACGGTTACTTCATTCAAGTTCTTGCGTTGAGATTACGACCTTTTTGGATAGGTTGAGCAGAATTTTTAACCGTATTGACCATTTGCTTGACATACTAGAACTAATGACACGACTTTACAAGTCAATTAAAACGGCCATAGGAATAAATATAAATGGAAAAAAGCAAACAACCCTGTTTTAACAATAAACTAATAAATTAAACTATGTTATAACATGTTTACGTGGAATTTGAATATAAAGTATAATCCTAGTCATCTGTTATGTCACCTTAGTATAACTAAGCTATGTACATGTCTACGTGACTTATACATACTCATAGTGTTATTGCATGACCCAATGAATATTCAGAATATTAAGTTTCAGCGTTATGAATAGATTATTCAGGAAGTGTTTTATTGCGTCAGATAACCTTAGCTTTACTGATGAATGATCATAAACTAGTGATCTACAAAAGCAGACTTTCACGGCCCTTAGTCCATGAAGGTTTTAATGTGAGTTTAAGATAAGCCATCTTTTGTTACAGTATTTTTATCTCACGAAGCGACGCGCGTTTTGTTTGTGGTTACTCAGTGTACAAACACCCTGTAAATTTGTGTGTAAGCGCAGGAACTCACGGCACCGTCCGCAACAACGGCGAAGTTAGAAGAGACTGTGTATATAATTAGTATATTAGCCAGTTCTCAATTTTGTCATAGTAGTCCTTTGTCACAATACCGTAAATAAATTGAACTCTTGTAGATTCGTTGTGTTGTGGACAAAGCGATCTCTTATTTTTTTCATTTAAAAGCCTATAATTAAATTCGTTCAGATTGTTTTAAATATCCGCTAAAAAAATATCAGCAGCTCTGTTTGTAGTATGTAGGTCAATCGACACTCATTAATAAAGTCGCACCTGTAATCTCGATTCAAAATTAATATCGACTCAAGATTTCAATCTACACATACAGGCGGCTAAACAACAAAGATCCATGACTATAGTTACTTTCACCTGCTCCAGGATAGCGATCAATCACACATTGATCGATAGATCGATAAAAATCCCTTTCATAAACATATTTTTATTGACTTCACACAAAACTTTTGCTTCATAATATTACGGATAATGAATGACGCCTACATGTAGTTCTTACAAAATTATTTTTGAAACGTCAAAAAAATTGACGTTTGTATTTCGATGGTGTACAGTTCAAAATTGTATGGGAATGGTTTTTATAAGACTTTGTATGAGTTTTTGTATCAATACTTAGGGGCTATTGTTAATTGAAACGTTTCGACGTTTGATCTACTTAGTCGGGAGTTGGTTTTTGTCTGTGGGTGGCATTTTGGATGTACTGTAGGTGTTATTGTATTGTTGTGGTGACACTATTGGTTTGTACGTCATTTTTAGTTTGTTGCAGCCATAAACGACATTATTTTCGACCTTTTTATGTATAAAAGAGCATGTTAGGCTCCTAATATGGAGCGGACATTAAATTTAATGGTTCTTTCAAGCGTATGAAAATCTTGGAAATCTTATAAAGTATGGAATCTTAAATACATATTTAATTTTTTGTGTAAAATTATGTAAAGACGACAAGAAATAATTGAAAAATATTAATAAGTTAAAAAAAATCTTATTTATAATCTTGTTTTGTGACGCTGAGTTCTATTTACCGTAAAATATATGTAAATTGCCAAAATAATGTCTAAGATTACCTCGAAAATGTATTTTTCTTTTTTAAAGACCTCATTTTGTCTTATTACTGCCCATTTTAACAAAACAATATGATAATTCCCTAAGCAAATCTTCATAAAATCCAAAAAGTTGTTGGTTGCTCAGAAAAGGTCATAAATTTTTGTAAACGACCACTCGTACCCGTGTTTTTCTAAAGTGTTGCCTCCAAATTGGATTTATGTCTCAATATTTAAGTTTTTACTTTAGTGGCAACCCCAATGTGTCAAGGGAGATAGATGTAAGTCGGTGATCTATGAGTTTGCATATATTAATAACCACCTGTGTTTAGCAGGATTAGTTGAGTTAAATATGAGTAGGTATGTAATAACTGTCATTCTTATTTGCTTTACAGTCTTTAAGTGTCTACCTACTGTTAGTTAGTTAAGTAGTAAGTTAACAAGAAATTATGTTGAAGATTATGAGACACTCAAAATACATGTTTGAAGTATGTGGTAGCCCAAAAATATTTGAAAAGCTCTATTTAAGTAATGGCGTTGAAGTAACTACAATTTATTTACCCAATGTCAAATTTTAACAATTCACATCTCCCAAAACATGACAATGACATGACATTTCATTCAATTTCACTCAATACAAATGACACATACCATCGAAAGTCAAACAGACAAACACTCAGATATATGTTGTCGCATGTATCGCTAAACGTCATCTATCACGATTTGCAATTTTTTCACTCGCGCCCCTATCCATCGGGAGCGACGACAACTCAATATGTACGACTAATGACAAATGATTTGTTTTTCGACAGCTTGTTGTTAGTAACGTGATAGATTTATTGTTGAATGAATGTGTTGCTGATTTTGGGAGGGTGCTAAATGTAGCCATAAAAAAAATAAAAAGCGTATTGATAGATATCCAATTCATTTTAAAATCGTTTGAAATTGGTAAACTAAGGTCAAACGCCTTGGTGCGTTATCAAACACGATGATAATACCCCACTGTAGGGCACAAAGGCTTTTTCTCTTACAGAGAAAGCAAAAACATTGATCACCACTTTTGCTGAAAGGGGTAGGCGATTTCAGACTTGTATGAAGTATAAGTCCAAGTTACCTTTACGTAAGATAGTAATATCCAAGATAAACAAAAAAAAACACATATGAATTGAAAAAGTCACATTGGGTGCGGATTTGAAACTTCTTGCATTACAGGCGAGGCCTTACTTTTTATTTAACAGTTGTCATTCTAAAATGTCTCATGCATTGTCTGTCAAACAGTCTTCCCGAGCTATTTTAATATAAAAAGCAAAAAAAAACAAAAGCATTGAAAGAATTTATTACAGTTAGTTTTCGAATACTCAAACGTTCCGTCAACGCATCTCGAACGTAATCACTCAAAAGGAATCGCTTTAAAAATGGAACGCGATTCAAAAATCGAGCGCGACACCCACTAATCGTGGAGGCGAGGACATTTTAGGATACAACATTGACATAAGCGTAGCGGAATTTGTAAAGCAAATCAAAAATTGCCGAGACGTTAATTTAATTCTTACTGAGGATTAGCTTTTAAAACCTATTCTCGTACCACATAATATTCACAGAAGCTGTTTTTTTTTGTCAGGTTTTAAAATAATGTTAAGTAGGACACGTTTGACATTGCTGAATGCCATGAAAGCGATTGTCGAATATTCCAAGTGATCAAAATATTATACAAACCCGCTCATCCGCTTATTCTTATACCACTCTTAACCTAGCACCCAATTTAATTTGAACAATAAAGGATACGAATAGCTAATCGATAGGTCATTTTTCTACTCGACTAACGCCCTGGTGATCCCATTAAGGAGGCGCAACACTAACATAGGGCGCGATAAGGATGTAGTGACACCATTAATCAGCAAGTCCTCGATTCATTAACGCGCGCGGCGAGCATCGATTTGTCATAGGGATGTGCGTTAGATACGGGGCAAATTGTTTTGGTGCGATAGCTCTGATTCTCTATGATGGAGTGGGGATGGGAAGATTGTTTGTTGCACTTAGGGATGCAAGGAATATCCGAAGAAAAATATTGCTTGAGATTTGTTTAGTTTAGTAGAAGCTCGTGATGGATTGTTTGTTTACGGAACTAAAACTAATATGAATTTACCATCACGAAAATCTAGTATGAAGTGACAGTGAAAGCTTAGCCATCAAGGACACTATATTTGCTCGTTGTGAGAATTTAAATTCTTTGTTAAATCTATTATAGTTTAAGTTCGCAAACATGGTGATCGATAGGACAAGGAGTTAGCCCATAATTCCCTCACTGTGACAAAAACAATTCGATTAAAATGAAATTCTTCTCCAACTTTTTGAGTCTCTCAGAAAATTTACTTTTCCTTAAGCAATTTTTAATTTACACCTCAGCTATTTTATTATCCTTAACCTCTAAAAGCGTGTCCCCCTTTGAACCCTCGACTATGTACGGAACGAAAGACATTCCTATAGTAAACGCGCACGAATTTAAAGTGCCCGTCTTTACGACTGAAGACAGACAAAGATAATTTTAAAATTGGATAAGAAACCTCTTAAATGTGTTTAATTAGATGTTGAGTGTTATTAGGTGCTGGTAATTAGACGTTTCCGTCAATAAATGTGTCCCTGATGTTTTGGTTAGTAAAAATATGGGATGCTTTTTCCGCTTTTGTCGGAATTCTGGAGCTTTAAGTTCAACATGGTAGTTCGACAAATAATCCAGTAAACTTTTAAAACTATTTAACCGTAAATACACACTTAGTACGCTCCTACATCCGTAGAATTTCGGATTACACGCAGAATTTAAAACATGACAAAACTATTATGATAGAAAAACGCAAAAACTCTATGGAAAAATCGTCTTGTCGATGGGTGTTTCAAAAATCAAATATCAGTTCTAAAGTTCTATCCGGCATATAAGTTAATCGTCTACGCAAAGTCTACAGATGGAATATAGGGACATAGTTGAAATAGCTGAAATACCGTCAGGCCTTGTGCGACTATTTCAATGGTAATTTACTTTCACTGAAGCATAGGAAAAGGGTACGAGCTCTATTGAATTCCTAATTTACTTAAGTTTTTAAATACCTTAAATAGTTAGGACTTTTCCAAAAAAAATGTAGGTCTAACGGTCAATTACACTAAATGCATATCAAATAAGTGTGTTCGTGGCATAACAGCAGACCCTAGAAATTCAGAATACCAGCACTGCGGTATTTCTTTTTTTTAATACTACAGCGTTATGCTGAGATAGGAGGTCTTTTTTGTAATTTATTTTAATATTAATTATGTAAGTCTTAATGGTTCTTTTATTTGTTATTTTTACTATTTCTATTTCCGGTGCGTGTCGCAAATAAAAAAAAAAAACTTTCTTGAGAAAGAAATATTTTTAGCATTTAAGTGCTAATATAAATATGGTATGACTCAAACAACAATTATTGTATTAAAATCATCATAAGACACATAATCTTTGGAATTTGAATCTATATAATTCCATTTCAAACGGACGGAAACAGACCTCTATCCAACATACCATCTAACTGTTCATTACAAAATCGGAAGACAAGGCATCCGATAATATATCAACTGCATGTCCAACTTTCACGCTACCGAATCCAAAATTAATTGGAGATCAATAGAATATTTTGATAGCTATTAAAACATACGATATGAACGAAGCGAGGAGCATCCATCATTCATATCTAGCGACTTCCAATAAGGTAACTTTCCCACTGTCTTAAGGACTGAAGCGGGAACTCCGTGTCTTGTAATCAGGTGGATTTTATTAATAAAAGGAATGTACGTATCTTAAGGGATTAATAACCACGCTATGAGCTGACGACAATCGTTCCTATAATCTATACTTACTAATATTATAAAGAGGAAATATTTATATGTAAGTATGTTTATAACGAATAAACTCTAAAACTTCTTAACGGATCTGGATGAAACTTGGCACAAAGATGGATTATAGCCTGGAATACTCGTAGCATATAAACAACATTTATCCCTGAAAAATGTACGGTTCCCGTAGGATAATTTCCTACATACACGCGGGCAAAGCCGCTGGCAAAAGCTAGTCTTCCATAAAAGAGCTTCTTCTTAGACAGAATCTGACGAAATTAATATTGAGTAACAAAAACTTACTGCTTCGTTGATCTACTTGTTGCAAGTGGTACTGCTGAACATGAGGTCCTGGGTTCAATACCCCTGTCGGGCAAAGTTTTGTCTAGAATTGGTCGGTAGTAGCCCGGAGTCGGGATTTTTGCTAGGTTGACGGCAATAGCCTCCCCCCCCCCCTCTATTACATGGGACTTAAATATAACTGGCAAAAATGTGGGTGTACTAAGTTTAGGTATACCTCTGCCTCACCCTTCGAGGAATGCAGGCGTGATGTTAAGTTATGTAAAACCTTAGCCGTTAATATCAACCATGGTATTTACGTAAGTGTACTTACAGGATCACAAAAACAAGTAAAAGATGTGCAACGTGTTATTTCAAAAGTAGCCACTCACTGCTAATGACATCTTCTTCTTTTCGTGTGGTTAGTGACTAACTTGGTGTCACAGTTATTAAGCTGCCCATGGGCCCTGACTTAGCTTCACATGCTGTTGAGAAATATCTCTCAGACAAGCTGGTTTCCTCACGATGTTTTCCTTCACCGATGTTTAAGCGAGTGATAATTATACAATACGCACATGAATCCGTAAAATCAGAAGTGCGTGTCTTGGTTTCGAACTCGAAACCTATGACTTGGCATTTCGACGGTCACAACACTAGGCTATCACTGCAATGACAACTATAAAGATTATTATAACTTGCCGTTACTGCTAACTCAACAGTGATTTATCACTAAATGAATAATAATATTAATAAAGCAAAATCATACTAAAATCAGATCAGCTGCCACCAACTTAGGTTATGTTCAGCTTACCATCTAATCCAATTACGGATACTGACCGTGAGAATTATCAACCAGCCAGGATTATAGCCGCATATCAAACCTGTCGTAACTATTTCCTTCTTGGTTTTCAATAGATTATGACATGATAGATATTACAACTGCCATAATGACAGTTTGAAATGCTATTGCGTAATAAACGGTTATGGCGTTTGATGAATTTAGTATATCTTTTTAAGTCGATTTGCCTGAAAGAAATGCAGATGTCGGTAATTTATTGGTAAAGAAATTGGTAATAGAATATATGAGACAACGTGCGAGTGTAACTAAAAAAAAAGAACTTTAAGCATTTTGGCAGAATGTTTCGGGATTCCCAAGGGCCGATAGTAGGTCCCATTCTCTTGCATTCAATTTTTTTCGTTATAATGACACTATGTCACAATCTCCAAAACAGAGTTCTGTTTTTAAATAGGTGATTAAAAAACTAGTATGTCCTCGTATTTCATGTTAGGCTTGCTAGTCTGCGTTGTCATTTTGTCGCCATGAAAGTATTTTGAGATTGGCCGATGGCATCATCGGCATCCAGTCTAACCAGATGCCCCTTAAAACAACATTCTTATAAATATTCCGACACGACATTAATATAATTACCTAATAATTTTATTATAAGTGCAGTGCTTTGCAACCGACTCCCGCCATCTTACAACCGGAAACGAGTCATAATAAGCACATCACTGGGTGTCCGTTTTGTAACTTTTTAATGTATTACCTGTCATAATGAAATGCAACTCGTTCCATACAGCCTTGTACGATCACTGTATTAATTATTAAAATATTCTTCTAATTATACAAAATGTTTAAGTACAGAGCATATGTTAATATAATTGTAAGCCAAATATTCCATTTCAGCTCACGTTTAATCATTCTTATTTGTAATTTTGCTGCTGATGTGTGTTTTATAGAAAATATCGTACCTAATTATTCGCAGATTAGATCTTAAATAAATATTTCAAAATAACCTTTGACGAAATTAGCAACATTAGATTATAAAGATAGGATATCTGATACGTAATCTGATGTAAAGTTCCTACCAATTAATTCATGCCTCGACGTGTTTGGAGACTTTAATGTCGCTTAAACTGTTTAAAAGGCAAATTGCGACCGACACCCAGGACAGTAAGCCAAGAATTTATGGCTCCATTACAGGACACAAAACGAATCGACTAAAACGGACAATAGGCACCGCTTAACAAAATAAAGCGTTCTCAGATAATGACTAGAAGAGTATTAATAACCTGCTTAGAAGATAGCAACACCGAAATGCCCTTTATAAAAAGACATTTGGAAAAATAAAACTAGTTCCATTTTTAAATTCGGACTAAAGGGTTTCGCCGCGCCACAGGCGCCGCTCGTGTTGCCATCACAAAAAATCCAAGGACAACAGAAAAAAGTGTTATACGGACCACAAAATAGACATAATTTATACTTGAATTAACGACGCCATTGTGTGTTTTCGTTGTAATTATTATTTACGATTGTTTACCCTATTTTATGTTTTAATATGACGCCATATTTATGGCTGTTTGATTTCGTCGTTTGGAATTTGATTTTTTACAAGGGGATGTTTTAATTTATAGGGTAGTTTGTATCGACATTTTGATGCGACCGGGTTGTTTTAAAACTCTTTTAAGCGCTGAAGATTCATTCTGATAACTAGTTTTTTTTTCGGCAGTTTATCAAACTGTATTTATTTCTACTGCGTAATAAATACCTCTATTGTTGGTGTATAATTTTTATTGATAATAATTAAATGTTAACATGCTTGTATGGCATATGCGGACATAAAATTATATGAATCGTAAAGTATTTTTATTACAATAGAACTATTATTAACATCGTGCGCTTAAAATAAATGCGTCAAAAAAAAACGTCTCGAATTCTGTTTCTAAAAGCTACAAAAATGTTTACTTCGGCGTTCGGAAACACATTCAAAACATTTCACACGCCGTTCGTGTATGTAGTTCCTTATTTAAATAAAACTTTAAATAGTTCAGAAACATGGCGGTGCCTAAACTAGATCACACGGTGTCTCGCTAAGCTCGTAAATAATTAAGAAATAGCTTGTTTTAAATAAAACCACTAAAAACCTGTGTATACATATCGACAATCACATATTTTACTGCTTTTTTAGTATCGATGGAATTTCCGAAAGGATGACTAGGGGCGGTTTACGAGTTAGAATAGATTGGGAGATTATAATTCGATATAAATTTAATCATGATTAATAATGATATCGACTTTTGGAGTATCGAATTAGATTTCGATTTTGAGTTCCATAGAGCTGCTTGATTACAAATTATTTGAAATGGTTAGGTTATTGTTAATCTGTGGTGAAACAGAAAAATCTGGAGAAGACTTGAGACTAGAAAAACATGGAAACATTTTATTGTCCGATGTCTACAATGACCCAATGATCATTTCTGTAGTATACTCCTCTCGAAGTATGTTTTCACATTACCATGATACGCAATTCTCAGTAGGTGCGATATTATTGTTTACTGTAAAATATCGCACATGGCTCTAAGTAACGACAAAGACTCTGCAAAGTCATAAAAGATGAAGGATTTTGAAAGTGGTTAAGTAAATAATTACTGTCGCAAATCCCAGTTAGGTTTCAGCGACATTAAGTTCCAATAAATGTGGTTTCAAGAACTCGGTACCTCCTCTATGACACTAAATTATTTTTATTAGTACTAAAATAGTTCTGTGTACCAAATTCTCTCATAAAAATGGCTCGATCCTCGCCCCTACAATATAAATTAGTGCACTACGTTTAACATCATACTTTATGTAACCAAATTTAATATGATGACCCTATAACAGCTCCTCTTATCCCTGTTCCCTAGTATAGCAACCTAATATGGGAGTTCTTAAATCCCCATAAACCGAAGACGTTAGTGACGACAATGAGGTAACGGATCGTAAAGTTTTTATCTCTTCATTCCCCTTTATTTCTTTTTTTTATACCCTTTGTTTTAACGTGAACACAATCAATATAAACCGTTTGGCTAAGTGTTCCATTCATTCGTAATGGCTTTCAAGTGAAGGCGTTCGAAATTTAAACAGTCAAATCGATTTTGAATTAGTCGATTCTTTCATTTGTTGCGAAGGGATAGTTGGATTAGGCTGTTTGTGTTTTGTTTTGTGACAATATTCTTGTCATCATATTTTTTATCCTAATTTGCTTTATTTAAACAAAATTATCGTTAGCAAATCGTCACAATTGACGCTTAGAAATATTATTTACACGCGTGACTACTAATCTAGTTACGTAACCTAATTAGTATTACCAGCCTATATTATTGTCCCACTGCAGAACAAACGCCTCTTCTTATACAAGAGAAGGCACGAGCGTTGGTAACCCACGCTTGCTCAAGATCGGTTGGTGATTCCAGACATATACATATTTGACTATAAGTCGAGTTCAGCGATGTTTTCTTTCACCACTGTCAGTAATGACAAGATTAGAAAATTCTCCCTTTATTAATAGAAATATAATACACGCGATAAAATTTTCAAAGTGTTCATTAGTTCTTTACTAAGAGACTATAAATTCAAAACGTCGTATTATTGGATGTTCAACGTATTGATAAATTAGGTTAACTATCCGTGAGTGATGGCCGATTTTATTTTTATGAGCTTTTTAACGATCTTTAATATTGGTAGTTTAAGTTTTCTTGTCTGTTTATATTGTTTCAGAGATATTCCAAGCGATTATATCTTGAAAATATTTTTATGGCTGCGTGATACAGGTAAAGGCTTGGGAATTAAACCAGCTATGTATATTATATTTTTGTAAAGGTAATTTTAAGATGAGTTACTAAGTCCCTTCTACGATTTTAGCCCACAAATGCCTCTTGCTAAAAACTGTTTGATAACCTATGGTAGGACCAATAATTTGAACTCTTTGGTACGTTAATAATTTAACGACCCTAGTAATTCTGCTTATTAGTATGATCTTATTGTTTTTTACTCTATTTCAAAATTGTTTTTCACAATATATGTAGCTAGCTTTAAAAATAACAATAAAAAAATTTGAATACAGAAAACATAAAAGTCAACAAAAATAAGACTTGGTCCACACAATCCGGTCTTTACAAATCTCACACATAAATAAAGATTAAAATTAGATTAAATTGAAACGACATTTCGCCATCCCAATGAATAATTCAAAGGTCAGTCGAGACTTGGAGCAAAAACATTTGTTTCAAACCAAACCTATCATTAAATATTAAACTAGCCATAATAATTATGTTAACAAAACGTCATTAACGTTTTTAATTTGTTTAAAAAACCATAAGGAAATATGCAAATGTCAGTGAAACTAATTATTAAAAAAAAAGTATCTCACGATCTATGGTAGACTTCGTAGGTGCTCGTCTAGGTTTTATTCTTGACATTTCATTAAGTTTTTAATTATAGAACACATTAGGTATCTACATATCTAATCTAAGATGGCTCGTACTAGTCGTGGGAATAAATTGTTACACATATAACACCTCTTGTAATTTTTTGTTATTATTTGTTAAAACGCATTTGCTTCTGTTTAAAATAAAAGCGATCGTGAGTCAAACTAGTTGTAAAACAGAATTAACGCGTATTGTAAACCCACTTTTTTTTTTTTTAAGGCTGGGAAATCATCCAATGACTGCTCCCGCTCTGGGTGGAGCGGAAGGGAGTGTCAGACTCTTACTGACTAAAACCCATCCATGTTCCTTCCGTAGCCCTTTATGTTCCGGGGTAGCGGTAACCCTTTCGGACAATTGTAAACCCACTAAGGAACACATTTCCAAATAATAAAACATTAGAAAAATAACAGTTTATTTTTTTCGATGTAAACGTATAAAATAATCTCCGTTATTTCACGATAAATACAAATCAATGTGATCTTACTGAATATTATATTGAACATTAACTTAAAACAATAACTTTAAAGTGCAATAATTTTAGCAATACCACACAATAACTGGGGTTATTTTTCTAAAGGTAATGTAATTAATCCAATAAAGGATCTACTCACTACGCGACGGTGTTAGTCGGTAACGGAATGATCTAGTGTAGTCTTATAAGTTTCAATAAAAGATTTTTTTGTCTGGCACGTTCCTAGCACGGCCATACGGTGTAGTGGGCAGACTCCTTTAGAAGTGTATAAAACTCGAGCTCGTTTTGTCATAAATCAAGCCAATTAAAGAAACAATCGAAATCAGTCTAAAAACTAATTCGAAATTCGAAGACGCGCAGATTTTCATCAGTTCCATTTTATGCTAGCCAATTCCAAAGATAAGGAATAGGTTATAAAACAGAAAGAATGAAGCAATTCATTCTACTGAACTCGAGCCGGTGGTCTACGATTGCCTATTCCAAAAATTATGAATGAAGTCTTAAAAACTTCAAGACGCTCTGTTCAGAAACACGTCATTAAATTTTATTAGAGGCGCCGCCATCGCATAAATTAACACTAGATTCACAGACGACAGGTAAGATTGGCCACAAATAATCTGGTGACGATGAAAAAGCCCTAGTTCTCGGGTTGACGGAATCCCATCAAAATACCTGGAAGTGATGTATCCTGACCGCATCCATCTTGTTATTGATCGCGATCATCGATTTCGTGGAATCGACTAACGATTGCTGGCAACCCTACGATGTGTCACGTTCGTGTTTTTTCGGGGCCGACCATCGCCAATTAGGAATTGTTTTTTTCGCTCTCGTAAAGTTGGCTATTAGTTCAACCTCCTTCGATTTTTTGTGGAAAAAAAATTAAATCTATTATAGTTTTCCTGTTTACTTGTCCTATAATATCCTTGTTGATTTTAACCGTTCATCCTGTTACGAAAAGCCTTTATATTTGTTAACAATGGATCCTAAACATGTCTCTTCCCGTACAAATATCGGTAAATTCAGCGATTGCATTCATGAGACTATCTACATACCGCGAATGCATCGAGAGGCGCGCATTCACTTGACTGACATTCGATTATTGAATTTGCATTCGAAATATAAATTGTTGATGTTTAATCTTAAATACAAATGTGGGAATATTAGGTTTATGTGTAGTCAACCTCTTCGGCCTTTTAGATAGTTTATTGAAAAGTAATATGAAAGCAGGTCGGTTAGGAGTAAATACTGTGCTTTTGCCCGGTGGTCTTGGCGACGATAAGACCACCCCATCACTGTTCTTTATGTTGGTATTATTTCAGCCCAGGGGCTTCTATCTGTTCATCTGATAAAGGTATTACAAACCGTTTCGTTGCGATGTAATATTTATTGATGTATTTCTATGGCTACGGTTTGACAGATTTTATGGAGCTCATAACTTGCAAATTATGAGTTCCATAAAATATCTATATCATAAATTCCTAACTAGCGAAATATTACAAAATAAGGTTAGACACACAAGATAGTGTTAAATTGCTCTTTCAGCATGCTGAAAGAGCAATTTAACACTATCTTGTGTGAGCTAATACATATTTTATAGCAGCATGCTACGATTCAGACCTAAGCCATTATCCATGCTCACAACCCATTACTGTAGGAAGGTGGTCGATCTTCAACTGATCTGATGAAATGACGGTCATGAATTCACGCTTATTGAACCTTTCACTAAGAAACTTCAATGGCGCATCGATAGGCTATAACTCAACAAATCTAGGTCATCGACCATATTTATTTACTATGTAACTGTCGCACATAAGTTGTGAATAATTGAGGGTACTATTAATTGTTAAAACAAATGTCTGATGACGTCGTTAACTATGGCAGGTCGCCAGTGTGTTTGGTTATTCAAATTTCGAAGTCCATTGAGCTAACATGAAATTTAATTTTGAACGCATTCTTTTTCTTTCTATGTAACATTGTTTAGTACCGTGCAAAGTTCAAATAGAATGAGTATTTAATGCAACAAACAGGGTGACTTTTTCAGCCAGTTCTTTTCGAATTAGCTATAACATTTGTTTTTAAAAGAGTAAATATAACTTTTAGTGTTGAGTATCTGACTCTTAGGCCATAGTATCTCTCTGTGTTTGAGTATTAAATTGCTATAAGAGCAATTGTTACCTACTCGCTATTTCCTAGTAAATCGAGCTATAACACACGTAGACATAAGCTTTAATTATTTTAGCGACACAATAATACATCTAGTATTAATTGGTGTACTACACCATTATTAGTTTTACGACCATTGTCTTAAATTAACTAAGATTCGTTGAGAAGACACGGGTTAAAGATAATACGATGTTCTAGCAATGATTACTTTAGGACATAGCTTAGTAAAAAGGTTTTTGTTTATTTACTTAAGTTAAAGTTGTCGGTTTTAAATCTAGGTTCAAAAAAACTAACTTATTATTACTCTATTAATATCTGTCGTTAATACTCTTTGGTGCAATTATGAGGTTTTAATCCTCCTTTTCCTATACGGTGAGCCTGTTTGGCCCATATATCTGGCATGCAACAAACATGGCCGACCCAGTTCCACTTTGGTTTGGCAGCCGTGTTTGTTTTCACTTATTTTGTAACATAAGGGCTGCCAGTGCGACATTCCACATTATGAACATATAGGGAACTTACTCTGCTACTATTAGCTTTTAGCTTTGTCAACATGCCCATACACTCACTTTTTAGCAACTTCCAAAAAGTCATCCAAATACGTATTTCACATACCAGTCCTACAAGAAATATCTGAACTAGAGATCCCAGAAATATGTCTAGCCCAGAGGCCGAATCTAGACATAAAAACAGTGCATTTAAATAGTCTGAATCAAACGATTTTTTTTAATAAAAAACGTTTGTCGAGTGCAATTCCTATTCTTAACCAGCTATAAAAAAAAACAAAGATTATTCTTCAAAGCTCCACAAAGATGACTAACAACTCTTTGCTTAACCTCTAACTCCTAAATCCCTTTTAACTCGACCGTCACTAAAAACTCCTAACGCAAAAGTCTTCATTTTAAAACACGAGTGACATCCCTATATAAATCTGCCCCGACTAGACTACTGTAATTGACATATTTATTGCAGAATAAATAACTCTAGAGACGCGTAAATTAGGATTCAGAGCTTTCTAATTTAGCAGTTACATTGCCATCTACTGCTATCCGATTTCAGAAGAGGTTTTCCTACGGTGTTGATTTTCATTCTTTTTTTGAACTTACTTAGTGAGTTTGTGGGTGGCTTTTGCTACAGTAAAATTGAAACAAGCACGTATGTGTAAGTTTAGATAGTGTCGATTATTTTATAAGATAGCGTTCCTCAACATGAGATTGTACGTAAACTTGGAAGTTAGGAGAATTTCAATTTATTTGAAAATAAAAGAAGGACTAAGGATCTCTGAAGATCATAAAAGGAACTATAGTGGGTAGACGTCCTTTTGAAAAGCACCGTCTCAAATAAAAGGAGTATCTTTACAATGTTGGCAACACCCTAATAACCCACATAGTGGGTGTTAAGGGACACTGTTAGGTACAATAAAAAAAGTAAAAACCATAGATTTTATTTTATTACTTTGTAAGTGACATAAGAAGGAACATGTCAATAAGGACACTAAAATTTAATTTCGTCATATGTTTCCTTTACAAGGAACTCAAATCGACGTTTCTTCTTTGGCGATTGTTTCTGGTCCATAAAGATCGTACGCGATAACCCTATCTATGCTAGTGTCGTGTCGCCTATTCACTATCGATAGTCGATCATCGGTATCGATAAATTCACGATCGTAAAATGTTTGACCCTCGAGGTTGGCACGATTTATCGATTAGAAAATGTATGTAAATAATATGAGTATCGATATTTACATGTTGCAGGGAATCATTGAATTAGAATAATCTTGTTAGTCTTGTTTGAAAGCGCGTAACTTAAGTTTGAAATATTAAATTGCATGCGTGCATGCATGTATTATGCATGCTTTCACATAAACTTGCGGGTAGGAACTTACCTTTATTCAGTCACATTAAATAACTTACGAATCTTTTCATAAACGGACAGCAAGTAAAGTTATCAAACGTATGACTGGTTATTTTATGACCAAATTGTGTACAGTAAGTGCGGTATATTTACTACTAATATAAGTGTATTTTTATGTCTCTTTCATACGGTCCGCAACGCAATAAACTTAACTGCATTAGCGGATGTGACTTTATGTTATCGTAACTCCCAACTGTCATTGAATAAAAACTTATAGCCATGGCATACTGACCACAGTAATTTTCTCTTAGAAATCTTTCTATTTTAATTGATCTTATCTCTAAAATTAACTTTATCGATAACCGAATTGCTACCGATCAATCTCTAGAGCATCCTTATCTATGCCTACTTCTCACACCATTTGCCCTATGATCCAATTCTCTAAACGAATCCTGTTACTATTATTGGGAATGGGTCCCACTAGCGATAAGATAGCACATATTATGACGGTTGCCACGTAGGTGCGATTTAATTGATAACAACGTGTGCCACCTGCCTTAATTGAACTATTAGTAACAGTTAATATTTATCTGTGGCTGATAGTGATGTGATTGGGGGACAAAAACCGTTTTTAGTTAAAGGACTCCAGTGTAACGGATTTCTTAATTAAATGCAGTGTAACACCCATTTGTTTTAGAGTTAAAGACAATTTCATGTAGAGTTTATAATTTTCACTTACGTATATCAACGTATTTGAAGATAATATAGTAACCAAAGTATACCGTATGGGTAGGCTGAATACAAATGCCTCACAGTGCCATAACCCTGATCAGTCTTATTATGTAGGAGAGACAAGCAATTTGGATTTAAAAAAATAACTCAAAAAAGTTTTGGCCAACTTGGGAACCAAATTCAGACCTTCACACTGGACGCCCTTAAGCAGTCCCAATATATTACTTTCCTCTATGAGCAGTCCCCATTACGATATTAAAACAATATCTCTCAACAAGTCAAATTCCGAAACGCTCTAATACAAATTATGTACATTCTCTGTAATGGCTACCGATAATTTTCAAAGCTCATAATTAAAAGCCGTAGGCCGTTTTACACGCAATTATATGTCTTTTACGATTAACAGTTAAACAGTAACCGCATACGGTACATAGAGACGATATTAACACCATCCAGTAAAGCTTCGGGGTAAATGGCGACCTCTAGTGGTCCATTATGAGGTTACAATGTGCAATGCTGCCAACTTTATGGTTTGCGCGCCAAAACGGCGCTGTGAATTGGCGGGAACATTTTGGCACGGGTTTTGAACGGCCATGTTTGTGGAAAAATTTAATTTGAATATTTTTTTTAGACAAAATACCTATATTCAATACTCAATCTTTATTTGCATTCCACAATGTGTACTTAAGGTATGGACCCTGTCGGACACAGCAAAAATTAGTAGGAGAGAGAAAGCTTTAAACCACATTAGGGATTCTTAATAAATACATAGGATTCTTTATATTTTATCATTGAAATATTCATCTATACTATAATAACATTTTTTTATTAAGAATTATTATTTTCAAAGATTGATTTTAGTTCTGAGTAACTGAATACTAATTTTTTTATTTTAATATTTTACTTTTACACTAATAAACCATAGCACAGTATTACCACATTTTATCTTAATACGTAATTAATTATTACAAACTTAGCAGCACACCTCCAGGAACTTCAGACTCCATGGGTGGTATACAGTGCACACCCAACGCATTATTTAATAGCGACTCCTTCAAACTGATTGCATTCCATTGCGTATTTAGTACGCGAACACCGACGTATCAGTTATGCAGCTCTCGCTTCCTATATCAAACAGGTTGCTTGGTTGTAATTGTCGAGTGCGCCAGTTAAATTTAATGTGGACCATTTGTTTAGTTAACCACGCTGAGATTTAAATGTGTTGTGTTGTATGAGCAGTTACTAAACGTAAATGTCTTTGATGAAGTATTTAGAGCGTGGTTACAGGAGATTTCGTTTAGTTACATGTGTAGCCTAGTTCGTGTGACAATAGGGCAGAAACTGCCGGTGCAACAGAGACTAGGAAGTGTCAAATTGAGCCTTGTTTGGTAAATTTTGACAAGCACTGTTGCCTGTATGACTTTCCGATCTGTCGTTATTAAGTATTTACAGGAATTCCGCATTCGATTTTGACATTGGAAAGCATTACTTTTAGTTGAAAGCTTCTATAACTATCAGATGGTTTATGGTTATCATTCATATTTTAAAATGTTAAACACGGTCACTTTTTAATTAGGATGTTATTCATCGCATATTTATGCGTCTGCATAAACAGCCTGCGGTCTCCTCTTAAGGAGAGGGAGTGGGCCTCCAAGCAGGCCCAGTATGTGGGAGATGTCACATTTTTGAATTTTTAGTTCTAGAACATGCCAGATTCTCACGATATTTTCCGTCACCGTTTTGAGAGCAGTAGTGATGAAATTAGGAACACAAAATAAATAGTCTGTCTAGGTTTGCGACCTATAACTTGTAAGTCAGATCCGATTCCAATCCAATGAGCCACCACTGCACTTAAACGCCTTACTAAGCTTATGTGCTTCAAGCACTTATGAAGGAAAATGGAAGGATCCACGCCAATGCAGACCAATCAATTAACAAGAGATTTAATAGCTCATCAACACAATTCAGTCTATCAATCGACACTGGTCAACAAAATTCTTAAGAGCTTTCGAGTAAGCCCGACCGCCTATCTGAGACCATTCCTGGTGGAATGGTCCATACTGGTACGGGAGGAGTATTGTTGCCCGACGCAAGGGCACACCGATTCATCATCTTACGACTAGTGTCACCCCCCCCCCCCCCCCCACCCCTGCACACCGCGCAGCTACCTCAGGGACGGTCTCCAGCTACGGTTCTGATTGACTGCAGAGAGATTTAATGTTCATTTATAGCCTTGTAGGTACAGATCACAAAGATTTTTCTCCTTGCATAAATATATGCGCAACCGCAACTTTTATGCATTTAAACAAGTACCGCTGTAACGCACAGGAAACCAGCAGTTTCTATTACATGTCCAATGAAAGGAAAGTTCGTAAAAAAATGATTTATATCTGCGCGCGAACACCGTGGATAATTGAATACGCATATTCATAAACTATTAGTAGCTGTCTTGGCATTTCAACCAGTTACATATTAGAAAAGTGGCTGAATGCGCAATATGGGCTACCACCACGGAATACCATGACGTACAAAAATATATTTGCCTGTTAAAGATCACAAGTACTGAAATTAGACATTGACAGCTACTCCGTAAAGTACAAGTCAACGCGGGCCATATCTATGGAAACGGCACTTACTAAAGAACTTCCGATAGGACAAATTGCTAACACCATAAATCTATGGGGCAATAATTTTCACCCACCGGCCGCAGTAACCCGCAAACCATCGCAGATTGAATTTAATGTCCTCGATATTATGTGTCTTGGGACAATTTAAGAGGCATTAGTACACCCTACAGCGATTCACTTGTACATATTTATGCATAAAACAACCAATTTGTATTGCTTCGTGCACCCGGTTGCTGCAGCCATAACGGCACTACCACCAGGGGGGTAATACGGTTATCCTAAAAGGATAGTCCCAATTTGTTGAAATTGTCAAACCAATTCCTTGTACGCCGCTTTGTGCTCCGCTCCGCACTTAAAAGGGAGTTTATAGCGGATTTATAGAGTGATAAATTGTGTTCTGATAGTATAATTGTAGAGTACGGCCACTGATTCTTAAATCAATTCACAATCCAAATGAATGTGGCTCCATTCCAAGCAGTGGTCACGGTAACAATGCTGACCCCGATTGCGACAGCGTTGCTCTGGGACAAACACCAACAATACCTATAATTACGCCTCCTTTGACAACTAATCGCATCTTTTTCATTGTTTCAGAAGGATCTCTCGGACGACTGCGTTTTCGAGGAACATATAGAGGAGAACAACTACAACACATACTCGCGGTTACGCAACGGGAAGAAAACCTTCTTGGCGCTAGACAACAGGGGGAGAGCGAGACGAACGCAGATCCCCGTGAGTCGGCCGCTCGGCAACCTATCGCCCTACGCGCTGACGCTGACGAGGCGATGGGACGGGCCCAAGCAGACACACTGTCCGCCGCGGCGGCATCGCGGCAAGCTGAAGCGGCCTCCGCCGCGACACAGAAACTGCCACATACGCCTCCAGAAAGCGAATTTGAGGCATAAGAGGAAGCACAAGAAGGCTAACAATCCCAAGAAAAAGCAGCGGCATCCGAAGACGAGGAGAAAACACGAGAACGGGACGACGACCACTACCGAAGTGACGTGGGACGAGTCGACGATGTCGACCATGTCTACGACGGACGCCGAGTTTTTTCGGTCGGCGACCGCGCAGGAGGCGGTCGCACGCGCGTGAGTCGGGCGCTGGTCGCGGTCGGGGCAGCCGTCGCGCTCGCACACTAGCACCGTTCCACACTTACACGTGCAAGAATCTCTGTATCATTCCTATTTAGTGCCGTTCCGATTGATATACGGAACGGCTCGTGAAATATTACGACAAAGTAGCATTGCTCTCTTACGAATGGCGCTCCAATTTAACTGTCGAGAAAGTTGAACCCGTGACGCGTTCATATGTTTGTCGAAACTTGAACTTTGTTTTCCTTAGTAGTACGTACGAAACATAATACTCAATGTTGAGTTAGGCGGTATTGCCGTTAAAGTCGATATTAACAATAAACGAATGATATTATTCTACCAAAGCTACTGAAATTATCTATCTCAATTTATATTCCTAGTTCGCTTTAAAACGTAGGTTTATCGGCAAGATTCCAGTTGTTAGTTAATGTTACTTATCAAGAAATTAACGTAGATGATAAATTAACTTTATTCGATAATGACTAAAACATTGATTGTTTTTATCGTCGAGATTATCGTTTGGTAAGGTGGAACTGTGTTAGGAGAAGGCAAAAGATTCCTGTCAATTAAAATTTAGCCTAAATACTTATCGTTTCGGAATCACTCTCTCGAACGAGCATCGCTTCATTCACATTCATAATCAATGTTCATTTCTAATATTTCTTTAATTGGTGTATCTTTAAAAACGCATTAAGTAGCATTCGTGTAATATGTTTCCTTAATTAAGCTTAAGTTATTCGTTAATGGATTTGATCGGAGCTCGTTCGGCTACGTTTCGAACACAGCATTTATAGTGTCCAGATATCTTAAATGCTCGTAATTTTCTACATTTACAAGTGCTCTAAAAGCTTAAGTATTCAAATTAAGAAATAAACGCTCTATTCCTTTTTAACATCTATCGTAAACGCGACTTTTACTTATTTATATCATCGAAATTAAAACATCGTCGGCTGCCATCACTATTTGCATCCAAATGCTCCAATTACAGGCAACAGAGAAGAAATTCCGAAACGTTTTTGTACTTAGATACGTGTGTTGAGGTGTAATTTCATAAGAAATTGACTGAAAATTGGACTGAGTAATGTAGTTTATGTTGGTTTCGGCCTAGGCTATGATAGGATAACATAGTGCGGCGGACGGCATGCTTCTGTATTCTATCCTAAGTTATATTCGAGCGTCTGAGGCGAGCGGCCCTGTAGTTAATGTCTTCGAAATTATAATCGACATGGATCGTGTTCCCACGCGTGCCGGTGGCTTGGTGACACCGTGCCTGACACACCCCGCGGTGACTAAACCAGTTCGAACTGGTAAATACGAAAAAAGCTATAAACATTATAATTGCGCAATGCGCATCACTAGTGCAGGCCCGCTCGCTTCGAATCGTCTAAAAATGTAGTGATAAACATTAACGACGACGAAGTGACTATTAGTAAGTAGTTCTAAAACGTGTATCTAATTTGTAAATTTATTTATTTTCCATAGAGAAAGTCGTATTTTGTTAACGTTTTAGTTGATGTTTTTTATTCTCTCGTCCCCTTTAGTTCCAACCGATTGTAGATGTGTAGGATGTCATACGCTTGTACTTTTAGTGAGCCAATATTATTTGTATTATATTTTTAAGTCCGTTCGGTAACAATATGTGCTCTGTATGTAGTTTTGTATAGTGTGTGATAGATGCATTTGCAAATATTGTGATTGAATGGATTTACACGATTACATTCTCTTTAGTCCCTCGCAATCTGAATATATGCGCAGAATTTGTAGCAGGTGTATAATCTTGTACTTTGTCGGCGAACATTTTTTAAACGTGCAAACACTATTTCCGTGTCATGGTTACCCACGGCAAAGGATAAGTAAAGGTTAATTTTGTTCATGAATTATGCAAAACGGGTGTTCCACTTTCAGTTTTAGTTCATAATAATTAGCGTCTATCTATTTCGAATTTCTCATGAATTCCGAACGTGACTTAGATCTATTGAACAGGTTAGTAATACCGGTACAACTCTACCATAGAGTAACCATGGAAATTAAATATATCGAGTACTAAATGTTCGCTGATCAAGATTTTCAGAAGTTTTTTTTGTGAATATTTGCAGCAAGCTTTATGAATGTACCTACGTATGTTATACGAATGATATTTTGAATTTATTTATATGTATTGTATAATATTTTTAGGTATCTCATGAAAGCGACATGGAATACGTACATAACGAAGCATTTACTCATCTTATAAACATTTTTATATAAAATAATCACGATCGTACCGATTCCTTGTCGTTTTCGTATAAGTCAATAAATTATTCGATTCTCGGCTTCGTTATACTTGACTCGTTATTGTAAATGAATACCAATCGATCTTTATGTTAGTGTAGAAGCAGTATTTCGGTATTGTAAAAAATGGTTCTCCGTTACAGTATCTAGTTTTTGTAGTTTTTATATTGAATAGAGATTGTAAGAAACTTCAGCAGATGTCAACAATTTTATTGGTTTTATTTTGTTCTCCTATACGTAATGTTACTGGCAAGCATACAGGTGCCGTGTTTACAAACTCTATCTCGCTGTACAAAAAATAAAAAAAATAAACCATAGACACACACAGTTCTTTTTTTAATAATACCAGATAAGAGTCATATTCAGCCTATTAAGTAGTAAAATATAAATAAATAAATATAATTTATCAGTCTGCTATAATAAATTATGCGGGAATCCGTGAGTTTGCATAACAATGTGCCGATGATGGTGTAAAAATATGAGTGTTATGTTAATTTAATGCCCATGTGCCATAAATATATACTGCCCTTTGGGTTAGCCTACCGATTCAATAAACATGTTAATTTTCACGCAGTTGCTTATACTCGAGTACATAATGTCAATATTGTTAAGAAATAAGGGGGAGTATCCACTTGACGGCCAAGAAAGGACAATATATATAATTGTAGATAAAATATAATAAATATCTTTTTCCCCACGTGGTGTAAATACCCCTTGTTTCTCGAAAATTATAATTATATAAGAATGTAAAGAGAAGTCAACAGTATTACTTACTTAATTAATTTCGATACCTTTTTAAAATAATTAAATACTTTTTAAAATGTTCGTGTTTGCTTAGTGCATTTATAAATGTACGATTAAAAATTAATTCTGAATAATTTAAACGTTTTTGAATGTAAAAAGAAATAAAATATCTTTAGATGTTTTTTCTGAAGTAGAATTTGAAAAATTTACCTATTTACCAACTTAGTTCTACCAAAAGAAAGATTGATGGAAACTTTTAGACAATAACTTTTACAGCCTCTTATACCGACAAATTAATAAAAATGATTCTATAGTCTTTGTGTTTTCTTTACGAATACCCAACAAACAAACATCCTTATGAAACACCTGCCCATAATTGTCCCAATCATAGATATAAAAGTTATATGAAAAAGTTCTTGTATCTATGGTCTCAATGTATGACGAAAGTTTCTTCCCATACAGACAAGACTCGAGCAGTGATGGGTTGGCAATTTCAGACATAAATCGAAAGAGATTTTAAGTTAATTTACATTGACCTTATGTCCAGATTTGTATGATGCATAAATTCCTTCACCGATGACAGTAATGTCAATAATGATGAACTCAGAATGCATAAATTGAAAAAGTCACATTAGTACTTGCTTGGGTTTAAACCCACAAACTCATGCATGAGAGACGAGGTCTCCACTGGGCCATCATGACTAGTTCAATATCCATACAGGGTGGAACCGAAAATGCAAAAGCATAATTATGCTGCAGACCACCATACTGAAAAACTTTTACTATGGGACCGCAAAAAAAAATTTGCTATTCTATACATTTTTGGTCACGTGACTCGTCGAAATGTAGGGAACAGCTGATTTTTTTTTCACGATTTCGGAGTTGGTCCCATTAATAAAAGTTGTTCAGTTTGGTGGTCTGTAGCATATCCTTTTCTATGTTACATATACCCTTTCGGTTACACCCAGTATAGGCATAGACAAAATGGCGCATTTGTATACCTCCTTGATCCCAAAAAGATTATGGACTTCAGTAAGGGACTGAAACGACTGAAACGCCGCGGCGCGCGGCACGAACGGCGGACGGCGGGCGGCAACGCAACATCACGAAAATTGTTCTACCAGAATCGCATCGCACCTTCGAAGTGTTGTGCCTGTCAGCGGGTGCCTTGAATTTTTAGTTGGCTATATTTCAATATAGATTGATGGGTCGGCTTCCAGTCTAACCGAATGCAGCTGAATACCAGTATTTTAAATGGAGCGACTGCCTATCTGACCTCCACAACCCAGTAACTGGGTAACACGATACCCCTTGGTAAGACTGGCTGTCAGACTTTCGGGCTATGATATACAATACCCAAATAAAGATTACCAAACAGTAAACCTCAAAACACGCACTTAAACTCTCAGTCAGTCAAAGTCAAAGTCAAATCATTTATTTCAAATAGGCACAAGTAAGGCACTTTTGAACGTCAAAATGAACAAGAAATAGAATTGATTCTAGTCGCCCCTTCCAAAAGGTAGTTTCGTGTGGAGAAGAATGGGCAAGAAACTCCACCGTTACTCTTTTAAAATGTTTTACAATGTTTTGTATACATGAATTATAACATTATATGTGAACAGTACAGAGGCCAGCACGTCAAGCTTCCCCAATCTGTCAATTTTCTATGATAGATTTTCAACTTTATTACCAGAGAATTAGGTTTATGTTAAATTGCGAATATTTGACAGTTTGGGATAGCTTGATGTGCTAGCCCTGACCTTCACTGAGGGGTTTGGTATACTATAAATACAAACGCACAGAGCACGAATCATTAATTGTATATTACTTTTATTACACCGAATACATCTGCCAAGCCCCACGACGGCTTAAGACAGAGTCCCGTCACTTGTACAAAAACCTATCAACCTATTCTAATCATAATTTAAAGGTTCGAATGCTGTCAGATTATCTTCTTCTTTTCGTGTGGTTAGTGACTAACCTGGTGTCAGAGTTTTAATGCTGTCCATGGGCCTCTGACTTAGCATCACATGCTGTTGAGAAAAATCTCTCAAGCATGCCGGTTTCCTCACAATGTTTTCCTTCACCGATTTTTAAGCAAGTGATAATTATACAATACGCACATGAATATGAAAAGTCAGAGGTGCGTGCCTTGGGTTCGAACTCGAGACCTATGACTTGGCAGTCCGACGGTCATCCCACTAGGCTATCACTGCTGTCAGATTATTACCAGCCATGTTCAACTTAAGGTTTCACTCAGGCTCTACAGTACCTACCTACAGAAAAGTGGGATCGAGAAAACAGCAAAAACATCTTTATTCTATCGAAGAATCGATTGATTGTTCAGCCGAAAAGCGATTTGATTGTCCATTCAGCTGGAAAATGTAAACGATCTGCGATTCATTCGATTGTTTGCACATTTCAATATAGATCAACCGAGTTTATGGATGAGACGGAATAATGGAAACCTTATTAAATAATGGAAACCGAATAAAAAAAAACTATCTTATATGATTTTATTCTGCCTAACTGGGCAAGTGGTTCCAGGCGCTGCTGTTGATTACGAGATCCTGAGTTCGATTCCCAGGTCGGGCAGTTTTATTGGGATATCCTATAAAGAATGATTCAGTAGATCCCAGAGTCTTTTTTTTTTGAGGGTGGGATATCATCACATAAATAGTCATTTCTCCTCACCGCTCTGCGTGGAGCGGAAGGGAGTGTCAGACTCTTACTGACTAAAACCCATCCATGTTCCTTCCTTAGCCCTTAATGTTCCAGAAAGCGGTAACCCTTTCGGACAATCCCGCTTAAGCCCGGAGTCTGGATTTGTGCCGGGTTAATGATCGCCCCCTATTACATGGGACTTGAACATAGCTGGCGAAATGTGGATGTACTATAGGTACAGGACCTACACCTCTGCTGAACCCTTCGGAGATTACAGGCGTGATGTTATGTTGTGTTACTTACACAACTTATTAGGTTCAGTAAAGGCAAAGCAATTAATTTGAAAAAAAATGCAAAGAAATTAATAACGAAAGAAGTAAAAACTAAAAGGTAGAGATAAACTGTGGGACGACACGGTTGGCGCAGTGGTTGAGCGATTGATTGCTGCGCAGCATGTCGCGGGTTCGATTCCCGCGCGGTACAAATATTTGTACCGAGCGGGAATCCTATTCCTAACTATAATGCGGTTGGCTTCCAGTCTTACCCTAATCAGCTGCATACCAGTATTTAACATGGAGCTACTGCCTATCTGACCTCCACAATTACCGAGTTGTGGAGGTCAGAAAGGCAGTAGAAGATATATTAGTAAGTAAGAGTATTGCAGTAGCGGTTACCCAGTAACCGTACTGGGTAAATCATTACTCTTTTGTCAGATAGAAGTAAATACAACAAACATATTCAAATTGCTCGCATTTTACTACTATAACTCAATCAAATTAACTTGCTATAGAATCCCTCGCTACCCCGCACTCCACTACGCCATGTCGCGAACAAAATGTCAAAGTGACATCATCAACTTCAGGTGCTTTTAGTTAGACTAAGCTAAAGAACAGACAAACGCCAGCCATCAAGCTATTTCAAACTGTCAAATATTTCCAATCGAAAATGAACCTTACACCTTTGTCATAAAGCTGAAAATCTATCAAAGAAAGACAGATCGTGTCGGCTTGATATGCTGGCCTCTTTTTTTTTTTTTTTTTTAAGGCTGGGAAATCATCCAATGACTGCTCCCGCTCTGGGTGGAGCGGAAGGGAGTGTCAGACTCTTACTGACTAAAACCTATCCATGTTCCTTCCGTAGCCCTTTATGTTCCGGGGTAGCGGTAACCCTTTCGGACAATCCCGCTTACCCGGCAGGCTTGGCCCTGAGGGGCCCCTTCATATGCTGACATCTCTTTGAGGCGCGCGTGGAACATATACGCGCCGTACGGCACGGGTCTGGTGCTGATCGGACGGTGAGTCACCCATTACTCACCGTCCGCAGGCCCGCGCCTACGGTGGCCGGGAGTCGTCACGTGGCTCCCGACGCCCAGGGCGTCTCCTGCGGCGGCTGGGACGGGAAGACCTTTCTCTCTCCCATTCCGCCACCTCCTTCGCGAGCATAACTTTTTCGCAGAAGGAGGTGACTGCCTCCCACTCCCTCTCGCCCCGGACCATGGCTTGCACCAGGGCCAGGCGCGAGAGGTCGCCGCCGCCGCTTACCGCCACTATCGTGGCGTGCCCATATGCTGGCCTCTGTAGTTTGCTTAATGGGAACAAAAAACAAGCCAACGGTACGATAATTACAATTATAATAAACCTCATAATATTGGACTAAAATGTTCAATCAGATTTCTGCCAGTACCTACGAGGGAAAAATAGTAATGGTTATCTTTAGTCGCCAATACATGCACGTTAATTTCGTCGCAATCTATAAGTCTTCGGTAGTATAGTGGTAAGTATCCCCGCCTGTCACGCGGGAGACCGGGGTTCGATTCCCCGCCGGAGAGAATTTTTTTGTATTTATTTTTGCATTTTTAATTTCATTATTAAACTTTTTTTTGTCAATTTATACTTATATATCATACTAGCGTGGAAGTGCGCTTTTAGGATATGTTTAAATAATTTAATTATTGTTGTGGAGTTAGGAGGGTTCTGCAAGCCCTTACAAATGAAAAATAAGTAACAAATTATCAATTTATGTATGTTGAGTAGGTACTTGTAGGTTAAAATATGCTCTAAGCTCGAACGGTACAAATTATTAAAATTGAATATCTTCCATGCATAAACCCTCTTTGATGAAGGAAATGAAAGGGTATTTTGAAACGTTGATCAAACCAAGTTCATCAAGACAGGATAAGCAAACCTGTAATTTTACTTGTAGTAAAACTACTGTCAGCCTTTTACAGTCCCTAGTTATTAAACAATAATCTTGAAAGACAATACATAAAATAGCCCTCGAACGAAATGAATGAAATACCTACGCACCTCCTTCAATGGAACGCGCCCGGCGCGAGGCGCCAGCCATTGATCGCTCTCGCTCCTATTTTTACAAAGTTGGCAGCGCCTCGTTCTATCTGACGTACTGGTAACCAATGGAAATAAGTGTGACAGAGACAGGTTTACTACCCTTATCAATAGGAGTGAAAGAGACCAGAAGTCAACGAAGATCACATGGACGAACTACTAAATTATTTGTAGCTATCCATTGTCTTCTATCTGTATAAACATAAGGTTTAAAATTGAGTGTCGTAGATGTTTAACACATTGCTAAGTTTCAAATCGCGTTCGGTCTGAAGTGGTGGCGTCACTGCATATCGAATGAAGGTCGCTCGCTCGCTTCGTCGCTCGATGCTTCATTCGATCGCCATTTTGTATAGGCGTTTCGACTCGTAATACTTTTGATTCGATTCAGGCCTATAATCGTTTTCGTCGATTCAATAACCATCTGATTTTCGGCGGTAAATTGACTATCAATCTAGTATCGATACAAAATGAAGAAATGTTCCTCAGTTGTGTGGAGGTTTTTTGAACGTCTTGAAGAAAACAAGAGATGTGTTGCAGTGTTGTGTAAATTATGTGAAACTCAATATAAATACTTCGGAAATACGACGAATCTTAGGGCTCACCTGATAAATAAACATCCTATTCAGTGGGAGCTATCGCAGAATGGGACGTTGGACGAAACCCATTTCAGAATTGTTGAAGATGATGATACAAACCAAACAACTACGCCTAAACGAAGAAAATATACGCCGAGGGCTCGCAAAGATAAAAACGTACGTTATTCAGTATCAGTTAATAAGGAAGAATCAACCGGATCGGGTGCTATGCCTAAAATCGAAATACAACGGGTACCTATGTTGTTATAATTAGGTTATAGTTTCCTTATCAGTTATCAGACCGAGTCCATTATCGATTAGCGATCATTGGTTGAGAGTACTTCGTTGTTGTTAAAAATTCAAGTAATCGATTCGAGAAGTTCGATCGATAATCATAATGACGTAACTGATAATCGAATTTTGTTTGTTGTGTTGATGTAAACGATGTGGTTGTGCATGAGCTTCCAAAATATTTTAGTTTTTGCGTAAAGAAAGATCAGTAGATTAAAGTGTATAGGTACAGGTAGTTAAAAGTATCTCTGTAAGATTAAAAACGGTTTAGTTGTACCTATGTCTAAAGGAGTTTAACGCGTTTGAAAATTTTCAAGGTTATGACGCTAATTTCATGTTTACAAATTATTACTGTGTGTGGCAACCAATGAGCTGAACAGTTTTTCTTCAGTTTCAGCCAATTAGGAAATACCACGGCACGAATAAGCCTAGTTTTCATTGGTTGTTACTGGTTAAAACAATTGATGATTGGCATATTTTCACTTTGGCATTGTTAGTATTTTAGGTTAAGTCCCGCCAAAAAAAAGTAAAGAGATTTTTATGGGTCTATTAGTAGATAAATTTTGTTTACAAGCAACAAATACAATAATTATGTACTAAAAACTAGATTTCTTATATTTTCTTTTATTTTTATTTGCTGCTACAGTTTCAATGTTTTAGACTTAAGGCAAAAGAATGATAAACACAAACTAAACCCACTTATTTTCATAAACATGAAATTATTTTATATTCATGAAAATAAGTCCAGGTGTAGAACAAAAGTAGTATTCCATTAGTTTCATAATTACTTTATTTGCAGGTTGACGTGTTAGAAAATACAGATTCTGACATAGAAAGAGAGGACGGGAATGAAACTATAAATTTAGTGCGACAAATGCATGCAGGAGGAAACACTGACGAGGAGTGGCTGGAGGACGACCCATACCAAATCACACATATAGAGACATATGAGCCTAAACGGAAGAAAATGAAATACAGGACGATTAAACGTGAAGTCGCCTCACCAACCGGCCTACCTGGCTTCTACGTTGCACCCAAAGCAGAGAAGACAGTCATCTACGAAGACTCACCAAAAAAAGATGAATACTCCGTGTTCGGAGAATACGTTGCCAACAAACTGAGGAAGTTCAAAACTCCAAGAACTCGGGGGAACTTACAGCAATTGATCACAACTATTTTATGGCAGGCAGAGTATGGCCTCTATGATAATGCGGAGGCTGTGAAAAGAGTACTGATGTATTCCATTCAGTCTCCTGAACCGGAACAGTCTGAAGCCGTAGACTTTGAAGCACAAATACAAACGGTTCAGGCTGAAGAAATTATAGAGCAAAGAGAAGATCCTATCCAAAGTAATGAGGGTGATTTAGGTGTAATTAATTAAATGCATAATATATTCATAAGGTTAAATTCATGGTTACATATTATTATTACTACAATAAAACTAGTTCAAAGTCTTTGTCTTGCATTCATTTGCGCTGGTCATTATCACATTAGTACTCAGATACATCAGGATACGGAATGAGCATATAAGAGGAAGTCTGAAAGTGATACCAGTGTCTGGAAAGTTGTGTGGAAATCGGTTGTCATGGTATGGGCATGTTATGCCGAGGAATGAGGAAAATGTTGTCAGGAAAGTTGTGAGTATGAATGTGGATGGCTTTACAAGTAGAGGAAGACCAAAAAAACGATGGATGGATTGTGTGAAAGATTATAAATGGCTAAATAGGATGTGACTACTGAGATGACGACTAATAGAGAGGTATGGAAGAAAAAGATGTTGCGCTGAGCCCAAATAGATTGGGATTAGGGCAGGTGAATGAGGACTCTGATACATCAAAATTATAGAAAAAAAAAAATCCCCTTCGTTATAGTGCCATAAAGACATTGTTGGCAATAACTAATGCAATAAAAAGGTATGTTACCTTTTCAATCAAAAATAAAATCTGTTTTCTGAAAGGTTGATTAATGTAATTATTTATCAGTTGTCTTGAGTCAAGTTGCATTATAATTTGTTAGCCATAGAGTAAGGGCATCATCAGATACTCCATTATGATTTTGCTTAGCTAACTTAGCTTTTCATACGAATATGAACATAAATTAGTAATGAAATAAGGTTCACATTCGCATTAAATGCTTACATAGCAAAGTAAAGAACGAATCTCACCCAAGGACTGGACGCTACACAGGGTTTTGCGATGATGTGGAATAATATTCTTTATTTCTAGTGACACAAAGTGCAAAAAAAGAAATGACCTTATTCATACAAAAATGCAATATTTAAACGATGGATATGTTTGAAACAGACGTATATTTTTTTGTTATTTCGTATTTAGTCCCATATCATAGTGAAAGTTGTTATCATTCATGAGTCTCACTCTCATCTCCTGAAAAGCTAACATTGAATTAAAAATTACTGTGTATTACGACATTTACGGCCGTAGAAAGTAAGTATAATAACGTAATCATAACAATTAGATTTAACAATACAACTCTCTCTATACATCTAAGTTAAACTTGTTTGTTTTTTTCATTGGAAAAATTTGACAGCTAGGACTCCTTCTATTTTTTCGTGTGATGGTTATTTTTTAATGTTATTAAATTGAATGCACCCAGTAGGTTACCACATTGATCACGGCATCAGTGGCAGTCTTTAGGTCATCCGAGGTGCAGGTGGAAGGGCACTTAGGACAATCCAGCAGTTGGGGCACAGTCTGGTACAGTTAGGACTGGCGTCTATACTTTAGCAAATGATTAATACTAATTTATGTCCAGCTCTAATAAAATCTATGGTTGAAGAACACAGTGGTGATATTACTCATGAGATCTGTTTTCTTTTCATAAAAATCAAGACAAAAAAATAAAAATAAAACTTTATAATCAAAATAAAACAAGTTTCTCGAAACACTTCTCCCAGACACTTCGTCAACGAGCTAAAAAAACTACTACACTTCAATCCAACGCGCAAAGTGCTCCAAACTCGAACATATTTTGACGAAATACATTTAATAAGATTTTTTGGCAGAGCGTCCTTCAGGCACTTGTCGAATTCTAAACGAAACAAAATGACTGTTAACAGTGTGCTTTAGCTGTCGGGGCCGTGTCGGGGAGTGCAAGCTCGTTTGCACTTTAAGTCCCTTTGTATAAGGTTAATTATTCTGTGTCATAAATGAATACTAGTGGCTGATTACAGATCTTCAATCTGCTGCACCAGACTATGAATGGATCCACATCCATTCTTAGTCCAGTGCAGCACATTGCACACTTAGTAAGGAATCCCTTGTTATCTCTGATTTAGGTACGATTCCGTGAGTTTATTTATACACGGTTAAATTCAAGTCGTTTTAATCCCCTTAAGGGGTTATTGTACTCATTATAACGAGCAACTTTTACTATGGGACCGAACCTGAAATCGCGAAAAAAAAATCAGCTGTTCAGTACATTTTGACGAGTTAGGCGAACATAAATGTACTGAACAGCTGATTTTTTTTTCGCGATTTCAGGTTCGGTCCCATAGTAAAAGTTGCTCGTTATAATGAGTACAATAACCCCTTAAGGGGATTAAAACGACTTAAATTTAACCGTGTATGTGCAAGTAAACCCATCTGCTTGGCTATTAAATCGCCTTTTGCTCTCACCACGACAATATGAGTATCTCCATCCATTGTTGGGTATACAGGAGAGGATCATCAACATCATCATCTGCCTAGCCTTTTCCCAACTAGGGGTCGGCTTCCAGTCTAACCGGATGCAGCTGACTACCAGTATTTTACATGGACCGACTGCCTTTCTGACCTCCACAACCCAGTAACTGGGCAATACGCTACCCCTTGGTAAGAGTGGCTGTCAGATTCCGGGCTTCTGACCACCCTTAACAACTGGAGAGGATATCACACTAATATGAGTGTGTGTGTTTGTATGTTTGTCACTTGTTCACCCTCAAACGGCTGAACGGATCTGGATGAAACTTCGCACAGAGGTAGTTTATGACCTGGATTAACACATAGGATGTTTTATCCCGGTAATACGTTCCCTTTGGATAATTTCCGATATCCACGCGTGTGAAGAGCGGGACGAGTCATTTGATGATTTCCTATCTTTAAAAAAAAAAGTAGGTATACATAAAGTACCTAGGTATAACTAATTATAATAGACCCAGATAATTACGTAAATAAAAAGTTTCATCGACTGAATACGTGCTACGTGACCAAACCTACGCATTTCTAAATCACGTGAAAATTCGTAGAGAAACATAGTTCCAAGCTATTTTTATGTTCACGCAAACGGAGTCATCGCTCTGATAATGTTTTTGTTGCAGACTGAGACAATATTGATTGTTGGTAGGATGTCGTTTTATAGTTGTCAATCAAGATTGATTGCCTAGCCTTTTTCTCAACTATGTTGGGGTCGTCTTCCAGTCCAACCGGATACAGCTGAATACCTACATAGGTACCTACCAGTATTTTACATGTAGCAACTGCCTATCTGAGCTCCACAACCAGTCAGTAACTGGGTAATACGAGACCCTTTGGTAAGAGTGGGAGTGGTCTTTCGGGCTTCTGACTACCCATAACGACTGTCAGAGATCCACGAATGACAGCCGAAACCAACGGCGTAACGTGCTTTCCGAAGCACGGAGGAGTCTCGATATGTAAAGATGGTCACCAATCCACGTATTAACCCCGGTAAGCGTTGCTTATCCTGATGGATTGATCCGTGCGGCTGTTATTACTTAGCCACGAGCTCCACCAGTTCCACACACAATATAGTTGTCAATATCGAGGCATTATTTAAGACCTTCCCTCAGATAGAGTTTCGGAAGTCCATCATATCAACTTCTATATCTACGCGGCATTATTGTCTCGGTTCAGTGTGACACTTCAACTTTGTCTCTAAGGCTTGCAATGCATCCATAACAATTGAAATCAATTGTTCCGTCAGTGTTGCAACTAGTTAGTACCTTTTTTTTCTATCTGGAATGGATGATCCTGATGGATGACCTCCTGGGGAGGGCGAAGGGGTCTGTCAGACTTACCTACTGACTAAAAACCACCCGGGTGTTCCCTTTCACACCTGGCTGCGCCGGGGGTCGCGGGAACATACGATACTTCCGCATGTTGCATGTGCCTCCTTTAAGGTCGTCGCACAAATTTCGCATCAGCTCGCCCATTTTATATTGACTAATATTGACTATCTCAATCTTTGGCTCATATAGCAGCTCAGTTGCTTTGTACATTATAATGTAAATTGCACAATGTCACTAAAGAGGAAAAGGACTAGGTGTCGTCTATAAACTGATGAAAACTAGGCAAAGAGTATAGGATGGACCTACCTAATTATTTGGTCAATCAACTAAGCTTATCGCTGTACACTACTGGTTATAGGCCTCTCCCAGGCTGTGCTAGGACACCCTGTCCTTCGCCTTCAGTATCCAGTCTGTTTCAGTAATCTTGTAAGGTCGTCGGTCCGGATGGGAGTGTCCAACACTACACTTGCCGATATGCGGTCTCCACTCCAAGACTTGGCTGCTCCACTGGCCTCCGCCCATGATTCCTCAATCAAAAAAACGTTGCGAGCCCACTGCCAATTCAGCTTGTTTACTCTGCAAGCTATTTCCGTAACTCTGGTTCTTTTCTGGATAACTTCAGTCCTAATTTTTATCCTGCAAAGAGACTTCGAGCATAGCCTCCATACGCGCTGTGCGATCTTGAATTTGTGGACCAGCCCCACTGCCTTTTTTATTCTTTTTTCTTTTGAGGGTGGGAAATCATCCAATGACTTCTCCCGCTCTGGGTGAAGCGGAAGCCCTACTGCCTGTGTCCACGTTTCGGCACCGTTCGGCTACTAGCAAACGGTGCAAATGATTGCGACGAAGATATGATTGTACAGAGGTGGCCTCTGTACAATCATATCACAGTGCACATCAAGTTACCACAATCTGTCAAATTTCTTTGATAGTATTTCAACTTTATTGCTAAAACATAAGGTTCATTTTTAAATTGAGAAAAATTATTTATTTATTTATTAGGTTCACCAACAATTGTATACACTGGTACAATCAAATTAGACAGAAGCAAACAATAAGAATAAAGTGTAACAATCACTTATAGGTAAACTCTGCATGCACAGAAAACGTTGTCGTAACTTACGAAAAAATAAAGTAAAAGACTATATTATAAAGTTACACTGAGTAGGTAGAGCTTAATAAGTTCATTAGACTTAAAACTTATTTTGACATTAGAATTAAAACAAAATTAAGATAAACACATTCAAGCAAAAACCAACTAAACCGAATGAAACCAGTTAGATGGTACTGTAGCTGCAATACATCAAAACATAAACATCCGTCCGCTGTGGCGACGACCGCTGCACTGGCGCGGGGCGCCTCGCGCCGCGCCGCCGCGCGCGCGCTCCTGCGTATATACTATATAAGTATGCGCGCGTACATAGCGAGTCGAGGAGCGATTGACGACGCTCGACGCGCCACCTCACGGAGTATTTGTGAACTATATTTTTGTATATAATGCTAACTAGATTCCTATTGGTGGTTTATATATTTGTACCTTGCCACTAGCCTATAAGTTCTGTACATATTTTTGTAAATATGCATTCCATCAAGATTCCTCAATACACGTTGTTGTTGTTAAAAAGTTCGTCTGGAGTTTTACTTGGCTACACCGCCTAAGCGCTACATTGGTGACCCCGACGTGATTAACTTAAAAACCTCCAGATCATACTGCATAGTGCATCATGGCCAACAGCAAGAACGGTGATCATGAACTCTCCGGTGTGTCGACGTCATTGCGCATCCCACCCATCTGGCGTGATAAAATACGGTTATGGTTCGCGCAGTCTGAAGCCGTAATGTCTTCACACAAGAAAGGCGACCAGGCAATGTACGAGCTAATCATCGGACAACTGGAGCGGCAAGACCTCGATGAAATCTCCGACATCATTCTCCGCCCACCCGAGAATCACCGGTACGAAGCCCTGAAGAACCGCCTGTTCCAAGTGTACGAGGAATCCGAGCAACGGCAAGTACAGAGGTTACTCTCTGAGATGGAACTCGGCGACCTGAAGCCTTCGCAGCTACTACGCCGAATGAAGAGTCTCGCAGCTGAAAACATCTCCGACTCCGCGCTACGTATTATGTGGACAAATCACCTACCACAGTCCGTTCGAGCTGTCCTAGCCGTTAGTGACAACATCGCCAAGCAGTCCGATATCTATGAGCTAGCTGTGATGGCGGACAAGATCTTAGAGCAGACGCAACCACATGGCGCAATCGCTGCAGTTTCCTTCGCTCCCACCACCGCCCAGGTACCTACATCAATCGAGGAGAAGATCGACGCGCTCACCAAAGAAATCGCCGAGCTAAAAGCATCACGCTCGAATTATCATCATCGTCGCAAACCATTCAACCGGCAGCGATCAAGATCACGTTCGTCGAGCAGGCCTAATCAGCGACGCGCTTTAACCGACCAATCAGCGACCTGCTATTATCATCGCAAGTTCGGCAATTTGGCGCGAAAATGCACGCGTCCCTGTAGTTTCGAAGAAAGTGGTGCCCTCTCGGGAAACTAAAACCTGCGTTGGCTGAGGCGGGAACCGGCGCAAGCATAACTTCTTACCGCCTATTTATAACGGACAGAAACACACGTCTGTCATTTTTAATTGATACTGGCGCCAACATCTCCGTTATTCCACGGAAAAAAGGCGCGAAATCGACACCTACAGATTTTTGTTTGTATGCAGCGAACAACACAGTTATCCCTACGTATGGAGAGAAAACTCTGCAATTAGATCTCAACCTCCGAAGACCGTACACGTGGAAGTTTATCATCGCTGCAGTCAGCAAACCCATCATCGGTGCCGACTTCTTAAAACATCACCAGCTACTTGTCGACATAGCCGGCCGATGTCTCGTCGACAAAGTTACAAACCTCACCGTCAAGGCACCAGTCAGTTATTCCGCCGACCCAACCATAAGAAGTATCGACGTTGATCAGCCATACCATCAGCTACTCAGCAAGTTTCCTGACATCCTACGACCGTCATGCATGAAGGATACTCCGAAGCACCGTGTAGAACATCACATCGAAACCACCGGTCCACCAGTATACAGTAAGTCCAGACCAATACCACCACACCGATACATGCCTGTGACGAAAGAGTTCGAGTCGATGATGCAACAAGGAATATGCCGTCCAAGCAAAAGCCCTTGGTCCAGCCCACTGCACGTCGTACCAAAGAAAAACGGGGACATTCGTGTGTGCGGTGACTATCGCCGACTTAATGACGTCACGAAACCAGACCGCTATCCAGTCCCACGTCTCAAAGATTTTACCTACCTACTTCACGGAAAGAAAATCTACACTACACTCGACCTAAATCGTGCTTACCAACAATTGCCAGTTTATGAACCGGACATCGAAAAAACAGCCATCACAACACCTTTCGGACTATTCGAGTTTCCACGAATGTGTCCAGGTCTCAAGAATGCCGGACAAACATTCCAACGTTTTATCCATCAAGTGCTCATCGGGTTAGACTACGCATTCCCATTCATTGATGACGTCATAATCGCATCTGAGAATGAAGCACATCATATCGAAGATCTACAAGAAGTGTTACGCAGACTAGACGAGTATGGTATTACGATAAATCCATCAAAATGTGTATTCGGCAAAGAAAACGTCAAGTTTCTGGGTTACGAAGTGTCAAGCAACGGAATTAAACCACCTCAAGGAAAAGTCACTGCGATCACTGCTTACCCCAAACCCGAGACGATTCAAGACCTACGTAGATTTATTGGCATGATAAATTTCTACAGAGATAGTGTACCTAACGCAGCACACATTCAAGCACCTCTCAACGCGTTCCTGCATAATTCCAAGAAGCGTGATAAAACAAAGATCGATTGGAACACAGAAGCGTCACAAGCATTCGAGTTATGTAAAGTTAGCATACAAAACGCAGCTTTACTCGCTCACCCATCTCCATCACCTACCGACGCCATTTCCCTTATGTGCGACGCATCGAATACCTGCGCGGGAGCTGTCCTACAACAACACATAAACAAGAAATGGATACCACTCGGCTACTTTTCTAAGAAATTCTCCGAAACACAACAGCGATACAGTACATTCGACAGAGAATTATTATCAATCTACATGGCAATCGAACACTTCCGAAAAATGTTCGAAGGAAGAGAACTTATTATTTACACCGACCACAAACCGCTGACCTACGCTATTCGCAAGCCACCGTCCGACAACGATACGCAACGACGCACTCGTCAGCTGTTATTTATCAGTGAGTTCACAACCGATATACGACATGTTAGCGGTGTAAATAACGTTGTCGCAGACGCATTATCCCGCATCGAAACCATCGATTTGCCATCACTGATTAATTACGAAGAATTATCACACGCCCAAGAAAGAGACAGCAATATACCCATCTTATCACAGCAAACAAATATCCATCTAAAGAAAATCGTCATACCCGGTACCAACAAATCAATATTCTGCGAAACGTCTACATCACATGTTCGACCATACCTACCAGCTGATTTCCGTCGCATCGCATTCAACGCCGTGCACAATCCAAGTCACCCTGGAATACGAACAACACGTAAGCTAATCCAAGAACGCTACTTCTGGCCAGCCATGAACACCGACATTGGCGAATGGGCGAAATCATGTACTTCGTGTCAACTGTCAAAAGTTCAACGACACAACCACAGCGATATCGCATCATTCCCTCCGAGTGAACGATTCCAACACATTCACGTTGATATCGTTGGACCACTGCCTACATCTTCGTGCGGACACCGATATCTGCTAACCATGATCGACCGCAGTAGGTACCCGTTGGCCCGAGGCTGTACCTTTGCAAGAGATAACAGCTGATAACGTTGCAAGAAAGTTGTACGAAACATGGATATCTCGTTTCGGTTGCCCTACAAGAATAACCACAGATCAAGGACGACAGTTCGAGAGCAAACTATTCCACGACCTTGCACACCTACTTGGAGTGGAAAAAACCCGTACTACTGCCTATCACCCGCAGAGTAACGGCATCGTTGAGCGCTGGCACCGAACACTAAAAGCCGCACTCATGTCTCGACTGGAAAACAGCAACAAATGGTTAACCGAACTACCAACTGTATTGATGGGATTACGAGCCGCTACGCGCACCGACACCAACACTAGCGCCGCACAGCTCACCTACGGCCAGTCACTACGCCTACCCAGTGGTTTCTTATCACCAACACCCGTCGCAGCGAAGATGGATCACGATTACGTCGATCACCTACACGACGTAATAACGAAGCTCACACCTACATACAAACCGCATTCAAATAAGCGATGTATGTTCGTACACAACGATCTACAAACATGCAGTCACGTGTTCGTACGCGATGACACCGTCCGCAAACCGCTGCAACGTCCATACCATGGCCCATACCCCATCACAGAACGGAACGAGAAGTACTACACCATACAACTACCAGGAAGATCCACCAATATATCGATCGATCGACTTAAACCGGCGTATATTATCAACACTCAAGACAACGAACACAGTAGTGTGACACAAGCACGTTTATCACCAGCAGCTACCGAAGACTCCAGCTTACTTCCTACGAGCACCGGCGACACTGCACACCGCTCAAGATCAGGCAGGATCGTCAAGATGCCTGTACGCTTCGCTAAGGGGGGAGTACTGTAGCTGCAATACATCAAAACATAAACATCCGTCCGCTGTGGCGACGACCGCTGCACTGGCGCGGGGCGCCTCGCGCCGCGCCGCCGCGCGCGCGCTCCTGCGTATATACTATATAAGTATGCGCGCGTACATAGCGAGTCGAGGAGCGATTGACGACGCTCGACGCGCCACCTCACGGAGTATTTGTGAACTATATTTTTGTATATAATGCTAACTAGATTCCTATTGGTCGATTTATATATTTGTACCTTGCCACTAGCCTATAAGTTCTGTACATATTTTTGTAAATATGCATTCCATCAAGATTCCTCAATACACGTTGTTGTTGTTAAAAAGTTCGTCTGGAGTTTTACTTGGCTACACCGCCTAAGCGCTACAGTACAATAATTATGTAATATGTAGCCTAAATTCACTCACCCAGCGAGATAATGCAGGGCCAAGAGACTCAAAGTTCGGGAAGATACTTATAAAAACTGGCTTTCAATTTGCCTAAACTGTCGAAGTGGAGGTCGATCCGATCACTGCAATCATTCACAACCCTGCAGAACCTCGCATAGGGAGAATTTGCACCTAAAACCGTTCTTCTCTGGGGAGGGCAGAGTGGCGTTATAGGATTGCGAGGAATTCTGGAGGGGGCACGGAATCTAAAATTGGTTAATATTTGCGGACAGTCAATTTTATGGGCCATAACTTTGCACACAAACATCGCGTCATTCAGTCGTCGACGTTTGTCTAGTGAAACCATATTAAAATATTTGAGCCTATCACTATATGACCGTATTTTCCTGGACAAACCGCTAACATAGGCCAGGTGCCCCAGAAAGCGTTTTTGTACACGCTCTAGACGCAGTGAGTGAGTAGCATAGTGCGGCCGCCAGACCACGCTACAATACTCTAACAAGCTTCGACTCAAGCAATTATAAAGGATAATTTTGGTTCTGCAGTTTTTAAATTGCTTCGTGTTTCTGATAACAAAACCCAGCATTTTGGAGGACTTTTTCACTATATTATCTATGTGAGGGACAAAAGTTAATTTTTGATCGAATGTAACACCAAGGTCTTTTATTGTTGAAGGGGCCCCTCAGGGCCGCCTGCCGGGTAAGCGGGATTGTCCGAAAGGGTTACCGCTACCCCGGAACATAAAGGGCTACGGAAGGAACATGGATGGGTTTTAGTCAGTAAGAGTCTGACACTCCCTTCCGCTCCACCCAGAGCGGGAGCAGTCATTGGATGATTTCCCAGCCTTAAAAAAAAAAAAGGTCTTTTATTGTATCTAATTCCTTTATTTTTTCTCCATCAATATAATAATCCTGGTCGATGAGATGATGTTTCCTAGTAAATTTTATATGGTAACACTTGCTAGGATTAAGGAGCATCTGGTTTATTTGGCACCAAATCACCAATTCATCCAAATCGCTTTGTAATTCAGAGGCGTCTTGCTTATATTTAACTATTTTGACGAATTTTAAGTCATCAGCAAACATAAAAATTTTACAATAGCGAAAGCAGTTTGGATTATCAGTAATAAAAAAGTTAAATAAGACCGGCCCCAAATGAGATCCCTGTGGCACGCCGGAGGATATATGTCTGATGGTGGATTGAAAGCCATTGACTACTAAAAATTTGACAGTTAGGTATAGCTTGATGTGCTGGCGTCTGTATGTTAGTTGTTAAGTACCCACTTACAAGCATATTTTAGAGTGTAGTTCTCAGTTATACCTATGATTATAAATCACATTAAATCTCAGACGGCTAACTACAAAATGATTTCAAAAGATGCACTATCGTTTGATACAATTAAATACACCAACAGCCTCAACATTACGACGCGTAACACACATTTACGAGCAAGCAGAGTCGCAGGTCAAATGCGGCTTGGTACTTTAAATAACGTTAAGGATCACATAAATTGGTCCCTCATAGTTCATGGTCTTAATGACTAGGCTGTGTGTGAATTGCACAGGCCATAGAGTCATAGAGCAGAGTGCGAATGACGTTACCACAGACAAATAGATGGTGTGAAGTATTTGGGTCGGGTGTTCAACCCAAACCAGGATGCAACTTAATTGTGCAGCTAAATAGATGGAATGGACGCGGTAAAATGGTAAGGTAATTTAGATAGGAATGTTTTACAGCTGTTAAACAATACTAATTGTGGACGGTTGTGTGATCTGGGCTGGGCTTAGCTCTCGCTAAAGTGATGTGGGTATATAGATAGCGTATCATCAAAGGTTTCATCATAGTTTTTTTATGCTGGCCAAACCATAGCCCATAGGTATGTTGGAGTGTCCAAAGAGTCCATACTCTTGAATTTCTGATGCCATTACCATTCTCATACCAGACTCAAAAGAATATAACAGTGTAATTTGTCCTACACATTCAATCAGTGGGCTATAGCAGTTTTGAACTTTCCACTCCCATTCTATCACTGGGGCAACTCGGTCGAGTAGAAGGGAATAATAAAAAAAAATACTTCATTACAACGCAAGTTGCAGGTTCAGACGCGCTAGCACATCAAGTTATCCCAAACCGTCAAATTTTCCCAATTGAAAATGAACCGTACGCTTTTATAATAATGTTGAAAACTGTCAAAGAAATTTCACAGATTAGGGTAACTTGATGTGCTGGCCTCTGTACTTTGTTGACGCTTTTAAGCATCTCGTCTCTAATGCTAGGCTAACTTTGCAAGCACGGATACCGGGTGTGAAGTCTAGGGTTCGATTCCCATGGTAATATTGATACTTATGTAAAATTATAGTACCTTTATTGAAAAAAAGATTTGAGAAGATTTTTTTTACAGAGGATGTGCCAACTATTTTCTTCACAAACTTCAAAAATTTACGAAGAATGCGATTATTTTCAAATGAACGCTTATTTCGTATGCTCTAAGGCTTATTTTAGATTGTGCTCTATGGATCAACTTGGACAGCACACGCGCATGCGTTACTTGACTTTTCGTGCTTCTTCACTCACATTATATCTTTATCTCGCTCGCACACGTCAATCCACCGTTCTGCCAACATGGCCACGCTAAGCCGTACTACGACTAAATTATTAAAGAAAATACAGTTTTCACCTGTTATTACGCGTAATTTTAGTAATGTGAAAAGTGATAATTCATTAAAAAAGGTTTTAACGACCTGTGTGTGCGTTGTGGGCGGTGGTGTGGCGTTTTATACCGCAAATAAATATGGCAGGAAGAATACAGTCTACGCTCTCAAGGCGAAGGTTAGTCATATTTTGATCTATTATTCATAGATTTCTGCACTTATCGATCCACTATAACGTCTATGCATACCTTGTCATTGATAACAAATGGGCTAAGCCTTTAAAAAGGTTAGTTTATGTCATTATTTTTAATATCCAAGCAAAATCAGGAGGTTGTTTATAAATAGCACCAACGAAATTTGACGTTTCTGTGAACGTTCCGAAATACGTATTAGAATGAACTGGTTTTACCAAACATGTTCTTTTGGCCGAAATATTTAAATCAATGTTTTTATTTTATATTATAGTAACTAGTAAGTATATTTTAGTTAGATATTAGTTTTATGTCCTGTTACATAATATATTATTTTTAGTTATAGATTGTTTATTGTATGTAGGTATATAAATGTAAAATTAATTAAATTTTAATCATACTGGAAAAAAAGTAAGTAAGTAATAAAACAATGCATTTTTTTTTCATTAGTATAATACTATTTGCCATCGATTTTATACATACAACTCGAGTGATGTCCGGTCGAGGCCGAGAGTACCTATACTGAGCGGACTATACTATAGCGGCTATATTATAGCGCGCCCAATATTATCTCGCTATCTGTATCTGTATATGAAACTATCGGCTATAGTAAAGACAATAATATGTACAGAGGCCAGCACATTATGCTATAACCAATTCACTTTAGCGTGACACTAGCGGTCATTTACCCACTTACATTTTCTAGCATTCTTTATTACAAAAAGTGAAATAAAGTCCGTTGATATTCTGAATCAATATCTATTGTGATATCCAACATGTTCCAATAACTAAAAACCATGCATAGTTTTATAATTGGGTTCCTTCGGAGAGATATTAGGCAAAGGACAATGACCGCTATTGCCACGCTAAAGTGAATTGGGTATACCCTGGTATGTCAAATTTCTTTGATTGATTTTCAACTTTATTACAAAAGGATAAGGTTCAAGTTTAATTGGGAGTAATTGTCAGTTAGGTATAGCTTGATGTGCTGGCGTCTGTACTATTAATTATGTATAACTGCTAACCACTGAAAACAAAAACACACTAGACTTCAATTAAATAACGCTATAATAGTATGTGTCGATTTAAATCTCTGCATGTATGTAGTGACATATTTGTCACACAGTTCACACCCTTGGAACTAAATTGTCGATGATAAATAATTCGAAATTCCTAAGTTTCGATACTAATGGAATCGATTAATATCGACGGCGTGCGAGCATGAGAACTCGGTAGGCGAGTTTGAAGTTATTTTTTTTACTTTAAACACGTGTTAAAAGGCGTTAATGAGTTCCTGGGGTGGTTGGTGTTAATAAGACACGAGAATAATTGCCGTCATCGTTTATGGATTGCCAGGACAAAGGGTTTTTACTTTTTTTTAAGAATGTAGTGTTGATTTTAATGCTACGTCGTGACTTTAGAATTGTTTAGAGGGCTTTATATAGACTAGCCGTAAAAGCGCCTAATTTTTCGCGATTGCGGGGAAGCAAAAAATAGGTTTATAATTTTGACCGGTATGTGTGTATGTATGCATGTATGTATATTCATCTGTTGTTTCATAACTTCTAAACTACATAAGGGTGAATATACGGTATTTGATTTTTTTATGTCCCTGAAGGAAATGTAACCTGTTCCATTCAATATTGATAATTTCTCTATTTAACACTATTTTTAAATTTGTAATGATGAGGGCCAGAAGATTTTTCCATTTTTTTGAGTTTTATAAGCACCAGAGAAAAATGTTACCAGAGGAGTGACACTATTGGCAGAGTAGTGACAGACCATTGATTATTAGCTAAGAAAGGGGACTAATATTAAATAAAACATATCTAAATTATAGTATTTGGATATTTTTTAATATATAAGATACATTCAGTCTTTACAGTTTCTAAATGCAACCTTATTTTTAATATTAATGGTTTGTTTTTTCTAACCTCTCCTCCCTTGTTTGCTTCTTTTTAACATTCGCCATGATGTCTGATCATGCTCGAGTATCTAGAACAAATGAAATGAAGCCATAACACATTAAATATTTAACGAAACAAAATTTCGTCACTTCTCTGGCGATCATGTATTCACTTGGGCATGAAGTATGCCAGAGAAGTGACAAAATCGCACATAACCTACAAAAACAACATCACTCTCTTTTCTCACCACAGTTTACCGTAATACATGACATCTACGCACAATAAACATTGCATTGTGCAAATATACAATTTCGTAACGATAAAATACAAAAACATATGCTTACCAAAGGAAATACTCCTACGACTGGCACAAACACGCTTTCCTACAATGAATCGCAAACTGATGCAAAAATATTGGAGTTTTACTCAACGTCGTTAGCTTGCTTCTAACTTCACACTGTTGCACGCGCGTAGTTCAACGTCAAAAACATACCTTTGTGGTTTCAAGTCAAATTTTACTTCTTTGAGTTTCGCCAGATGAAATGACATTATTGTAACATGACATGAAAATTTTTTTTATATTAATAAATATTTTTACAGTGTATTTTGATAAAATATGTTTCGATGTTTAGAAAAGCATATGATCATATTAAAAAAAAACATAATGAAATACGAATTTAAAGTATCTGGCCATAAAATCATTATAATCTATTAATGGGGAGGCCAGAGGAGTATACATTTATAACTATTTTAAACTATTAATGCCTTAAATTAAACAATTATCGTGAATAGACTATGTGGGCCAAATAAAAGGCTATATTCTTTATTGTTTAAGCATAGAGAAACAATAATGTAATAAGTTTAACATAAAATTTGTCTATGAACCATTGGAATTCAAATAGCGTATATTCACCCATAAGTATCCGAATTTCACAAATGAGGTATGCGTCGCTATCAACCGTGACGTCACAAATTGAATATGGCGGAATCTAGAGGAAAAGTCATAAACTAAGTAACGTTAGAAGAAATTATAAAACCGCACAGTAAATGCGCACAAAAAACATATTATTTAAATCCAATTTTTTCTAATAAGCTGCTTTTTCTTATCCGCTCAACTGTTGAAATATCAAATAATGATAGAAAATAATTGAAAAAACAATTGTGACTAATAAGTCACAGTTGAGCTCATATAAAAAGACATAGGTACATTCATATACAAAATATCCTGCTCTTGAACTGACGACAACGACCAATCGCAATACCGTACATTTTCTTAGAGACAGCATCGTCCACACAGTTAAATTGATATCTTTCAGCCGCATAAGGATGCCTTTCCACCAGAGGTATGCTATGCTATGTTGCTATGGATGCGCATGATATCCACCAATCATATTCATTGGTCCATATACATAGCATAGTGGAAACGAGTTCTGCTAAGCTATGTTTTTTATATGGATGCGTGCTATGGATAGTCGAGAGTGGTGTAGCTATGTGTAGAGCGCCGATCCCCGTGTCTTCCCTACTGTCGATACATTGCATAGATCGAGCTGCGCATCTTCCTCGCACAGCTACCTCGCGACGACGAATCTTACAAGCCCGCTACATAGCCTAGCATCAGTGGAAACGGTCACATAGTTCGCAGCTTTTTTTTTTGAGGCTGGTAAATCTTCCAATTACTTCTCCCGCTCTGGGCGGAGCGGAAGGGTCATGTCTTACTCTTACTGATTAAAACCCATCCATGTTCCTTCCGTAGCCCTTTATGTTCCGGGGTAGCGGTAACCCTTTCGGACAATCCCGTTTACCCGGCCCCTTCATATGTTGACATCTCTTTGAGGCGCGCGTGGAACATATACGTGCCGTCCGGCACGGGCCTGGTCCTGATCGGACGGTGAGCCACCCATTACTCACCGCCCGCAGGCCCGCGCCTACGCTACTATAGTTTCGCTGCTTAGCTTTTTCATCCTGGCAGCATAGCTGCATAGCACATATCGGCTGGAAAGGCACCCTAAGGCTTTAAAGATATGTTTGATGGGACAGCAGGCTTACAACGGGTTTGTATTTCCTTCACAAATTGCTTGTAAACGTTGCTATATGTGGTGAATATTGGAATACCCGCTCTATATTCATATTAAATCGAATTATTTATTGTATTATGGATTGTTGCGATGTGTTTACGATAATCTTATGTTTCGTTCAGAAAGGAGGTTAGTGTTTTAAGATTGAGGTGGGTAGTTTGATATTCTGTTTGACACTTCTTGTCACCCTAATCTGGTTGAATGGCTCTGTTCAGCTATTCTGTTCGGTATAAGACGTGTTCTCGCAAACCTTATATCAAGATAAGAAGTAGCAAACAATTAATTATTGCGATCATAAATATTGGTCGTTGACATCGAGGTAGGCCCAGGACAAGATGGCGAGACGTGCTTGACGCTTATGCCACAGGAAATAAACTGGCACTGTGTAAATGAAGCTTAATTTAACTGACAAAACAGTCTAACCGGATGCAGTTTTATACTATTTCTTTATTTTATTTCTATCTATACTATATAATATTATAAAGAGGAAAACTTTGTTTGTTTGTTTGGTTGTAATGAATAGGCTCAAAAACTACTAGACCGATTTTAAAAATTCTTTCACCGTTGGAAAGCTTAGTTTTCTAGGAGTAACATAGGCTACTTTTTATCCCGGGAAAAATAACGGGTCCCACGAGAAAGACCACGGGAGCGAAGCCGCGGGCAAAGTGCTAGTATTTTATATAGAGTGACCTCTACAGCCCAGTAACTGGGTAATACCATACACCTTGGTAAGACAGGCTGTAAGACTTTCGGGCTTCTGACGAATCTCAACGACTGTCAAAGATATACCAATGGCAGCCGGGACCAACGGCTTAACGTGCTTTCCGAGGCACGGAGAGGTCTCGGTATGTAAAGATGGTCACCCATTCACGGATCAACCCCGGGAAGCGTAACTTAACGTGCGGCTGTTCTAACTTAGCCGCGAGCTCCTCCAAATAAAATACGTCAGTAAGTACATAATGTTAAGTGGGATTGTCCGAAAGGTTTACCGCTACCCCGGAACATAACGGGCTAAGTAAGAAATATGGATGGGTTTTAGTCAGTAAGAGTCAGACTTCCGCTCCAATCAGAGCGGGAGGGGTCACCGTGATTTCCCCCCTCAAAAAAAAAGTGTATTGCTCTTCATTAAAACAAAAGTAACAACGACCTAATGGGTTCATAAGAGACAATTCAGCACATAAAACGTTAATCATGTAGTGATAACAATAAAGACCTAAGCTTTTACACATACAATGTAGCGAACATAGATAGCGATAATTCAGGCTTTGAAACATCCCGTCCTAGGTCCACTTAGCCTGCATATGAGCACGCAAACGCTTTATAAACATTAGGGAAGATAATACCATAATTTACACGTTACAACGTTGCTAAGCCGATTAGGGATCGGGTGATGTATGCGTATATCCGAATCGCTTTAGCTTTGCAATAAAGGTCATTGACCCACCTACATTCTTTATTTAAAAAAATGTAGATGAAGTCCGTTAACGCACTGAATCGTGATCTTCAATGTGTTCCAATATCGAAAAACCATACATAGATTATTGTTTGGGTTCCTACAAAGAGATGCTATGGAAAGGGCAATGACCGTTATTTCCGCGTTAAAGTGAGTGTGTTACGGTAAACGAGGGACATACTTTCAAAACTTACAGTACTAAATCCACTGTCAGATTTTCAAATTAATCAAAGATCCTCTAGTCTAATCATCGGTAGCACACACCTATTTAAAACCACTTGTTTCTTCACGTTCTATTATGTATCCAGTATTACATGTCCATTTTTCACTCATGCCTTCACATATTATGATGTTTCTTCTTCTTTTCGTGTGGTTAGTGACTAACCTGTTGTCAGAGTTTTTATGCTGCCCATGGGCCTCTGACTTAGCTTCACATGCTGTTGAGAAATATCTCTCAGGCATTCTGGTTTCTTTACGATTTTTTCCTTCACCGATTTTTAAGCAAGTTATAATTTATACAATACGCTGTACGCACATGAATCCTAAAATTCAGAGGTGCGTGCCTTGGGTTCGAACTCGAGACCTATGACTTCGGAGTCCGACGGTCACACCACTAGGTTATCACTGCTGATGTTTGATCATACACAATTGAACCAGGACAGGAAAAAGAACACCTCTTATTGATCTCCGATGTAGTTTAAATAAAAAAACTCATAAAAAATCAAGTTTAATTCGCAACATTCGATACCCCATTTAATAATGAATGACACAGTTTAAATAAAGGCCATATTAATCGGATCAATCGGTCGCGCTTCGCCGTTCCACTCAGGCGCAAGAGACGATCTATATCGCAATGATCGACTGGATTGGGATGTCTTTTTACATTATTGTTCTCCAGTGCAGCGTTGGTAATTGGACAATTAATTGTTGGAGGACGCTTCTCAATATTATCTATTGCGTTGTGGTTGTTGTCCTCAATCAATAGAATAAAACAACTCTTTGTATCTAAATAGAGAAATAGAAAAACAAGCCTATCGAGTTAAATCATCAAGCCTAAATATCTTACAAAGAAAACAGCTTGTATTTTCCAAAAAAGCTAGCAGATTTGTCATAGTCTAGCTATATCATCATGTGCCGTCCCCAACTATGTTGTGGTCAGCTTCCAGTCTAACCGGATGCAGTTGAATACCAGTATTAGGAGACTGTCACTCTTCAAGCTATATAATATGTCATTTTAACTACAAAATTTGAAATTTCATACTTAATTAGTTTTCTACCACAGACACTGACAATTTTGCTATTCTAAGCTCAAATACAAATACGGTCAGTGGCATGTGTATTGTATGCAGTGTATTGTATGGGCGAGTTCGTACCTGTCAAAGACTCCCAATTGAACATGAACCTGGCTATTCCAGACTATAATCTATCTTTGTGAATACCATCTATGTAATACAATAAATAATAGAGTTGAGAGAGTGGTTTACCTGGAAAATAAATTTAAAAAAACGAATATGTGATAAAGAAAATCTAGTAATCTCTCGTAGGTATTTGTAGCGGTCGGCGCCAGCTTTATTCGCAAATCCTATCATTATCCCTGCGCAAACGCCGATATTGCTGCGATGCAAAGTATAATTAACGTCGATAAACGCTTTATCATGTCGATTAAGAGAAAGTGTGTCAATTTGAGGGTTTTTAAATAAATCTTGTAAAGATTAATGCTTTTGTTGTCTGCTGGAGACCACACAATGGGCCACTCGACACAGTTTGAACTCACTGGGCACTATCCGCTGGAATACTTGTATCAATTTATTAATTTGTCTGTCTTCAAGTACCTTAGATTCTGTCTTAAGCTTACCTAATCACCTAACACTTTCTATTATAAAAGAAAAATAAATTATTATACTTTGTTTTTTTATGATCCTGTTATGTCCCATTGCACGACAAAGGCCGCCTTTCCGTCTTTCCATGTCTTCCTGTATCCTGCTACTTCTAGCCAATCCTTTAAATAGGCGTCTAAGATTTTCCAAATTAAAAGAGATGTTACTTTGAAAAATCATTACATGAATGAGTACCTTATACTTTAAAAAGTATTCTTCATTAAAGGGTCATGAGGGTGGTCTTCGGTAAAGGAAAATATCGTGAGGAAACCAGCATGTCTGAGAGATATTTCTCAACAGCATGTGACGCTTAGTCAGAGGCCTATGGGCAGCATAAAAATTCTTATACCAGGTTAGTCACTAACCACACTAAAGAAGAAGAAGAGGGTGGTATTGCTCGAGAAGACTTAAAGCAATATTTCGCTGTACGGGATCCTGCTGACGTCAAAACCGGTGGCATCTGCCCCAAATCTAATTAACTAAAACATTAGCACCTACCGAAAAACCGAAACGACTTCTAAAGCCGATAAATTCTGTCCCAACACTTAAAAACGAGTAATAAGAGCCTTGTGGTTTAAACAAATCCCTTGCATCGTCGCCGCTCTTCAAGATCCACTCATACGCAACCCGTAATGTGACAGGCGTGGCTTAAATACAACGTTTATTTCATCTTATTGGTACTTAACGACCGACCGCCAGTAAGATCGTCTTCTGAATGTAATTTTGGAAGGTTTGGCGGTGAAGTTTATTGCATGTTATGACATCATTGACATATTTATCTGAATCATCGAAATGTCCTTGACAGGTATCCAAATCTTTTTTTTTATACTTAGACTTCACTGTTGCTCTGCTGAGCAAAGGCCTCCCCCAAATCCTTCCAGACATCTTTCTCTTGAGCCACCTCGATCCATCCTTTGCGGTATGCGTCTAGGTCGTCTCGCCACCTCTTCCTGGTGATATAATTACAACATTAAATCACGTCTGCATTCCCCGAAGACCGAGGAGGTGGGTAGAGGACTCACATTTCGCTATAGGTTCTAAGACCCATGCAGTTGATGACGTGTATGTTACTGCAATAAGGAAAACCTCATCGTCTTTTACAATGTAGGTAATACTTAGCCGAAGACACGTTTCTAATACTCCTTTCTCGGAAAAAACCACCTCAAGCATATTTTTCCCTTGGTGACAACCCTGATACGCTTAACAATAGATTTCCTGATGACTTTTACTAACATAAGGTTCAAAGTAACTACAAAGTGTGAACAGGAAAGTCTACAAATAATATGATTTGTCATTCTAATAAAGTATTCAGTTCGAATGCTCCTGCGGTGACCTAACCCAGATCAAACTGATCGGCGTACAAATTGATTGAACGAACTAACACAATACTATGACACAACTAGCACGAGAATAGTATATACAGAAGTTCGGCTCGGATACAACGACCGAACACGAATGTACACATAGACTTGCTTCACGTGCAGCAAATCTTTTTCGTGTAGTTAGCTACTAACCTGGTGTCAGAGTTTTTAAGCCGCCATGGACCTCTGACTTAGCTTCACATGCTGTAGAGAAATATCTTTAAAGGATGCCTTCCTCACATTTTTTATCTTTACCGTTTGCCAATTATACAATACGCACAAGAATCTGAAAAGTCACGGATGCGGGTCTTGGGTTCGAACTCGAGACCTAAGACTTGGCAGTCCGACGGTCACACCACTAGGCTATCACTGCTATATGCTGCTACAGCAAATGCAAGCGCACTCGCGACTGTCATTTGTTTGAGATAGGTATACGTGCGCGTCTATGCGTGTGCGCCTGTTTTCGGCCGTTGTTCGAAGCCTGACTTCTGTTCTATTCTGTGATAGATAAGCCGCCGCGGCGCCGGCGCCGCTTCATGATTCATGGTCGACTGTACGTACAAAGTTCTGCAGGATTTCCTATTAAAACAAAAAGTGAAGAAAATGGTAATTTTTGGCATTGTTCTATTGTTTCTTGGTGATTTGTGGGCAATAGTAATGAGGTTATTTTCGATTTTGGCGTTTTGATTGAAAATCTTTATGCTTAGATTTGGATTTGCATGTCTGTTTCGATATTTCAGTAAAATAAAACTAATAAAAAAACAAGCTTTTGTTCAAACTTGAATAGCATGAAACAGCTCCAAAAATAAAAGTAACCTTATAAAGAAGAAACCTTATACAACTATAAATTCACTAAATATTAATCCAGATCATGACAGTCCAGGCCCGTGCCGGACGGCGCGATCGTACTCTACGCGCGCCTCAAACAGATGTCAACAGTAGAGAAGTGGCCGAAGCCTGCCGGGCCAGCGGGATTATCCGAAAGGGTTACCGCTACCTCGGGACATAAAGGGCTAAGGAAGGGAAATGGATGGGTTTTAGCCAGTAAGAATCTGACACTCCCTTTCTCCACCCAGAGCGAGAGGAGTCATAAGGGTATTTTCCAACACTAAAAAACAGAAACAGATCATCATAGTAATCAGGTCTCAGACGTATATCGTTGACTCAATCTTCTATACTAATATTATAAAGAGGAAAACTTTGTTTGTTTGTTTGTTTGTTTGGTTGTAATGGCTCAAAAACTACTGGGCCGATTTTAAAAATTCTTTCACCGTTGGAAAGCTTATTTTTCTAGGAGTAACATAGGCTACTTTTTATCCCGGGAAAATAACGGGTCCCACGGGAAAGACCACGGGAGCGAAGCCGCGGGCAAAGTACTTGTATTAAATAAAAAAAAAGGATCAATTTGTAACAATTGAGCCATATCAAGACTGAAGATCCTCTTTAATGTATCGAACGATTCAATGATCTCTATGACACACTGAATCTGATAGTTGTCACGTACACCATACTAATTCATACCTATCACGGAATAAATATCGTCACTAGACCATCGTATTGACGCTCTGTGGTCTAATTTCAATCCTTTTTGTATAATCAACACTTAGTATTGCCTCTATGCCTGACCACAGGCAAGAAAAGGCAATGGGATTGTCCCATGGCCTTTAACATGTATCCTATATGCGTCGCCTGTCATAATCTGTAGCATTTTCGTCACGTAGTTTCGGCTTCCAACTTCGGCTTGAATTAATGTTATAGGCCTATTATTAAATTATGAAGTGTATTCATTCATTTATGAGTCAGCCATGGGGAAATGGGTTGAACCGTGGGCGATGGTTTATTAATTTATCACTAAGCAATATTACAAAGTTTCCTAATAGATTACCAACCTACGTATAGTCTTACTTCAATGTCTCCGTTTGCACGCTAATCATTACCCTTAGGCATGACAATATTGGATTGGTAAATATAAGTAACGTCTGATATAATGGGAATGACAATTAAAAATCGAGTGATAAATAACTTTAATCAAACTAAAGCAATAAGAATGTTAACGAAAGACGTTAATTATTATTTCTCATTTAGGTCTTCTTTTTCGTGTGGTTAGTAGTCCATTGAAATGTTACATGAGCTTTGCATTTTTTAGAGGATGCATTTTTATTTTTGGGACATGTTTGGGGGTCAATAGAAGCTTAACCTCAAGTTTGCGGGGTTGCCATCCTTGCGTCCTCTAAAAATTGAAATATTCGGTCCTTAAATTGTAACATTTAAATGGACTATAGTGACTAACCTGGTGTCAGAGTTTCTAAGCTGCCCATGGGCCTCTGACTAGCTTCACATGCTGTTAAGAAATATCTCTCAGTCACGATGTTTTCCTTCACCGTTTTATAAGCAAGTGATAATTATACAATACTCATATGAACCCGAAAAATCAGAGGTGCGTGTCTTGGGTTCGAACTCGAGGCCGACTTGGCAGTCTGACTGACGGTCACACCACTGGGCTATCACTGCTTTTTTTTTTCAGGGTGGGAAATCATCCAATGACTTCTCCCGCTCTGGGTGGAGCGGAAGTGAGTGTCAGACTCTTACTGACTAAAACCCATCCATGTTCCCTCCTAAGCCCTTTGTGTTCCGGGGTAGCGGTAACCCTTTCTGACAATCCCGCTTAAAGGGGTATCACTGCTGCACTCATTTAGGTAACAGTCAGGCAGCTGAGCTGACTGTACAGTGTACACCAAGACGTCTTTAAATTCTAAGTGTAACGTAATTTTTGTATCGCTCCAGATCACATCGATAATAATGAAGAAGATCTTGCGAATTTATACAAAAAAAGAATCTTGTCTGTGACATACTTATGGAATTTGTAACAAAAATACCACAAAGGCTAGTCCAATACTAGTCAGTGATCCCCAAGAAACCTTATAGTGTTACTTTCGCATAGAACATAAAAGAAAAAAGCCAACGAAACAGCAGTGTCCGAAGCTACAAACACCGCACCTACAAAACGATCTAGCGAAATTGTATACATGAAGTTTTTTTACTTCTATGAGAAAGTTGTACATCAAACGTTTTGTTTTGTAGCAGACGAGACCCATGTTTCTTAGTCGACTACTTTTTTCTTGTCGAAGTAACACAATCCACTGTGTCGCACTAAACTGTCCGGGGCCCTTACTATTTGTTCGTGAGATACTAAAACATCGTGCGGAAACTGGCATGTTCTAGAACCAAAAAAGTCGAAGGCATGTGACGTCTACCAAGTCGCACTGGGCACGCGTGGTGGATAACAGGCCATTCCTCGAGGAGATGAGGCCTGTGACCCAGCAGTGGGAACATTATACGCTGATTATGAATACTCATATATTTTCTCATTTGCATTGTTTAGGATGACTTTTATATCTTACTACGTCTAAAGATTTATGATAATGTGCATACGCCAGCACACCAAGCTTCCCCATTGTGTCAAATTTCTTTGATAGATTTTCAACTTTATTACAAAAAAATAAGGTTCATGTTGTATTGGGAATATTTGACAGTTTTGTCAATTTTGTCCTTATGTGCTGGCGTTTGTACAATTATGATAAAAAAGCAGTCTTCAAATACTTATATACTTCGTTACTTTAATCACGTCACGTTGTCAATGCAATTTCCGCAATACTGTAAGAAATCAATGTTTCTGGATGTACCTATAATAATCCGGGATACATCTTTCCACGAATGCTTTTAAAATTATATTTCTTCCTGCATCCATCATAGTCCAAGTTTATTATCAACAAAGCCAATTGTAACAAATCTCGAAAACTTATCACGCATCATCTCACGACTGCCATCGATTATACAGAGGGCAAACGAGAACAAATGGTAGGGCACACCCGCCCGCTCGTAACAAAACACTTGAATGGCGCGCGATAGTATCAAACTCACGATTAAAAGTAAATCAGTCGATGCTATTCAACGGTTTAACCCTAAATTGTAGCAACCCCCTATAAACGGGACCATATTAATGTCCGATGCCCATTAAGTAAAGGGTGTTTCTGGGAAGAGACCACCTGCATCGCCATTGATCCAGTTCCAAATATCTCCAAATATTGGTCAGTGTATCACGATTCACGTGTATTTTTTTGTCAACCTTTATGATATTCGTTGTCTAGTGATATAATGAGATAATTTGTTATCGAATCCTTTTGTAACATTGTTAGCTGCGTGTAAAGAGTGGAACGTAGATTTTGAATATTTATGGAAGACTTAAATATTCCTGACGTTATGGGAGCCAAAAAGGATGTGTTAAATAAAAAAGGAGTTGGCGCCTTTTTATCCTCATTATTTATTTGTATATCAGAAATAATAGAACGTATGAATGGAAAACTCCTAGTTCCAAATGAGTTATTACAAAAAAATATCCTCGGCTTAAAGCAATAGCTATTCAAACTAGTTGAGGTACCTAGTTGATTTTATTAGGTAACACCCATACTCCATATAAGTGCATCATATAACCGGCCTAGCTGAAGAGAATTGTATTCAAGTAGCAAAAACTATCAAAGATACTTGTGAACAATTACTACTTCAAATCGATATGTGACAGCTAAGCTATTGAAGTCATAAATACAAAAGAACCGTAAGAAGGGCCTTTATATAAAACTTGATTAAGTTATGATTTGTAATAAACGGCTTCATTATAACTAATTAAAATAGCTGTGGGACCAATCAATATCATATTGCATAATTTAAACGAAATCATAATATGCCGCCCATCTACTCTTAGAGAAAGGCTTCTTACAATAATGTGGAACTATCCTAAGCTGATATACACGTATGTATAGATAAACGACGATAACATGGCGCGCCCCTCCAAAGTACTGTTTCAATGTTTGTAGTCACATCCTTACGAAAGAGTATTCGTCTTCAGTAGCAGGCCGGCAGCAACATAAGTTGTGAGTCTTGGTGGTTGTAATTACTTTCACAAATACTTTCAAACGTTTTGAATTCTAGAGGAGGGGGGGGGGGGGCGCCATGTTATCGAAGTATATCTCTACCTACAGTTAGCGCAGTGTCTGAAAGGGTTCCACCTTCCAGCACAGAACAATGATACTTTACTAAATTATTAGGAAAACATAAGAAGTAAGTAAGTATTCATAAGTATTTACGGTGACCTTTATTTCACTGTCAACCTTTCAGGAGATGAGCATACTCAAAATAAGTATAAAGATTATAAACAACTTTTGTAATAAAGCTGAAAATCTTATTACAAAAGACAGATCGTGGTGGCCATGTTATTATCGTGAATTATCTATACAAGCATCATCGTCTTGCTCGTATCTCAATTTATATATAGTTGCTTCAGCATATATTATGTTTCCATAAGTAAGTAAGTAGTATTTTCATGATGTTTCCAAGTTGGAAAAAGAAGCATTCACGACTAAAAATTATATTCGTCACAATTTCGTTGAAAGTGCTGCACCTTGGCAAGTCGTTTACAAATGTTAAGGCATTATTCCGTTTTAACGAGATCTGGGAAGGTAAGAAGCTGATCTTATGGTCAGACGGGAAAATACGCGATTGTATGTTGATGCTGATCGTGCTAACACACTCATTTCTTACCTCGTAAATTCACTGAGACATCTGTTGACTCTTATTAAGACGTGTTGTTGTGAAACTACGCTAGTTTAGAGAGTAACTTGTTGGGAGAAAGATCTCAATAGTAAAATATAGAAATGTTTAGATCAAACAAAAAGTTATCTTTAAAAGAACTCCTTTTATGCTAAACTTTGTACGTGGGATTATTGATATTTAAAGGGATGTAAGCGACAGCTGCAGCTATTCCGGAATTTCACCAGGGACTGTAGTGTAAGGTATATGAGCGATGCACGCGATAATGAGCGTTATTATGAGAGACGGAAAGGTGATTTGATTGTACACTAATTACTTTAATAGGAACAAAACCAACTATATTAATAAACCGAAACTAATGAAACTATTATCTACTTTCAACACTAATAATCTAAATGCAAATTACAAAATCGTCTATTGACGAAATAAGTTTATTCGTGCCCTATATTAGAAAACGTGTGGAGTCCTCAACAACTGTCGAACTATCAACAACAGCGTTTTCCCTTTCATTATCACCTCAGTTACCGTCTATATCAACAATGCCTCGAGAAACCTCTCCCTAATCTTCTCATTAATCTATCCTCAGTCTAATAAACAAACGTTCTCCCCTAGTTATTCGGTTCCCCATCAGTGACAGTGTCTCCGCTAATTTAGCCTTCCTTTCGCAGACGATTAGAGGTACGGGTCGTGTGTAATTGATTGTTTCTCTGCACGTCTGCTTCTGAGAGGGTCCCCTAAGCTGTCTGTTTGTCGTTAACTATTACCTATCTGTTGAGCTTTATGTTCTGGAATATTCTTTAGCTATGATTGGATTCGAAATAACGTTGCGTTTCAGATGTTCTAGAATTAGGGGCTCGAATCTACATAATTATGTATGAAGTAATTTAAAATGGTTTAGTTATGTAATATTATCAGCCTACAAATAATATTAAGGAGTAGCTTAGCGGAAATGTAAATACTATATATAATGTTAAAAACTCGATTAAAAAATGTTATGTTGCGTTTAAACTGATATTTGATCATTCTAAAAACATCTTTTTGTTTTTCTACTCAAAAGAAAAAGCGATGTTTTCTATACGCGTCGCCCGTTGGAAGTATGTGCAATTAGAATAACGTTCGGCAATTTTAGCAAAGCTGATCCAAGAATGCATTTTGGCATCGACACAGAACGAACGCGGTCACGTCTTCGAAAAAAGTCTGTAAATAGTTTCGGTAAAATTCCCATTACCGGAAATAGCGCACGACATAAATCGCAAAGGGCCACGATCCCCTAGAAATGTCACTGACAAAACAAAACGTTCAAGTTAATCCCCTCCTTTTGGAATTTTTCAATCAACCACAAACATGTGACTTCATAATTCGTTTCACAGTGGGACCGTTTGAGAACCCTGGTGATAAAGATCTTGCTAGATAACATTGAACCTTATCTGTTAAAGCTTTGGGTTCAATGTCTGGTGATATGGTAGAGGAAGGTGGAAAAAAAGTGAAATGGCGCGTACAATAGGTTAAGGCGGTCATTGAAACAAATCTGTTAGGGGCGTTGTTGAGGGTAAACACATCCTTAACTAGTTTGAAGAGTTAAGAAGGAAGTTAAGATGGATAAGGAGCATTCTAGTTTAAACTTAGTTATTTTGAAATAGAGTGAACATTATTCTACTGCAAGATGCCACTTCACCTGTAACTGAACTAACTGCAATTAATATGGCCCCAATATATTCTGATTAGTAAAGTTGTAAATACCATCGTAACGTCATATTATAGAAACAGTTATGCTCTAATGAAATACTAATTTATTTTATGATACTTTCCGTTAGAACCGGTGACTTCCGGAAGCTTTGTGATTGTGGTATCTATGTTTGTATCTGTTGCTATAGATGGGCCAAAGAAAATTGATATTACGAAATATTCTAATTGGGATCTCTTTTATCTTTGATATATGAATTGCCTCTTATCGTGAGTTCTTCTTTATCTAGTAAATTATAATCTAAATCACCACTTCCTTTCAATTTTATTCGTAAATCTATATTTACATAAACTGTTCGTGTTTTCTATCCAATTCTTAAAATGGTAGATTTGTTTGTTCCAAATTCTTCCAATGGAGCTAAATAAAGTTGTTTATTTTATTAGGAAGGGATTCGCTCTTCCGTGTTCATTTGCTTCCGACGTGGAGCACGTTTTTGTTTTTAATGAAATGATAATAGATTTTAGATTTGAACAAAGCTTTTGACATTATAAACAAGCTGTCATTCATAATAAAAATATAAAACTTAACCAGTAATTAGGTAAACTTATTTATGAAAATATAGCATTCAAGTGAAAGCCTTAATTAATTTAAACAAATCTGGGTCAAGAATATTACCGTGTGACAGTTCTCACACATTCATATGCATTGTCAAATCAGTTCATACATCGATATTTCAAATTTAGAACACGTTGACCTGCGCCCGCGCAGCCACACGCATTGTTCACAGATAAACATCTTGTTCGTCAATCACTACCACGACCTACCCTCATAAAAGTACTAAAATTACACACACGAATATCAACTCTACATTTAGTTCAGTAAAGATGCAATTTATGTGAACAGGAAATCTAATTTATGGCTAATAATGGGAAAATAGACCAATGGTCTATTTTCCACAATTCACTAACCCTTACAAACTATGTTAAACCCTTAAATACTTCGCCACTTAATTAAGTGGCGAAGTATTTAAGGGTTTAACATAGTTTTTGAATTGTAGGGCGTTGTCTACGGGTGTAGCAGATAGCAATTCGTATTTACATTACTTATTTTAATAAAGTAAATAAAACTACTTGAAACTGACTCTACTTATCATAGACAATCACTTTGTTCTAATGTACATTAACTACATTATTCTGTGATGTTCCCCAATATTCCAATTCGACTTTCCATCAAATTGCGAATGAACATGAATAAAATATTATCAAGCATTAATGGAGTGCCGTGTTGGATTATTCCACCATACTGTTGCTACCAAGATTATTACTACCAGGATTGAATCTAGACTAGAAGTATTAATAAAAATCGAAAAGGAATACATTCATGTCTGAAGCTATCAATAAACTCAATTGAATGATGACCAAGCAATCGTCAATTGCCATGCCAAACGTAAGACCTTGAAAGAACATTATTGTCCTTTGAAATTAGAACACAGTTAAACGACCACACAAATTAGGTAAGGACAAGAAGCGCTAACGACTGCTCAAAACAAATCATCCAAAGATTCGTTTCCTAAACCGGAAAGATCGACTCCATTACCGGTAAACAAACTAACAATAACACTTGGCAAAATTGAAATAACGTTCAAAGATGAGATCCCAACGGAAGGATAGGAAAGAATTTTGACTATGATTAAACGCAAAATAAAGTTTGTAAAGGAATAAAAGCTGATTTATATAGACCAAGCCGACGAAGACTGAGACGATGTGACTAATAAATCTCAATCAAGATCAGAGATACGATATGATTGGTCGGTCGACTGTCGGCGGGAGATGCCGATGATAGGTTACATAACTAGATTTGCGGTGGTAATGAACCTGTCCTTTTATTTTAGAATTAGCCCTTTGGAGAAGATTTGAAAGTGTTTTGTAATGGCTCGTCCATACCGGTGATTAGTAGCTGAACTTTCAGATATAATGTTATAGTAGGAATAGATAAGCGGGATTGTCCGAAAGGGTTACCGCTACCCCGGAACATAAAGGGCTAAGGAAGGAACATAGATGGGTTTTAGTCAGTAAGAGTCTGACACTCCCTTCCGCTCCACCTAGAGCGGGAGAAGTCATTGGATGTTTTCCCAGCCTGCAAAAAAAAATAAACAGTTGGAATAGATGCATCTAGTATGCAAGTTAGTAGTAAAGAAAAAAGTTATTTATTGGAACCGGAAAAATCTGTATTAGTCTTGACACGAACCTTTAGTGCTACTCTGTAAAAATCTCACCGTGATGTTTTAGGTGAGGTGAGCGTGAAGTGACCTGTCGCTCCACAATAGGTGGATTGGCAATTTTGACAGCTCACTTTAAACTCTCGTCACCTACATTTTCACTTCCCCATTGTTTTCACGTTGAAGTGTACCACTGTAGACACTGTGTACCACTGTAGTGCTATTCTGTTAAATCTCAGCATAAAAATATACGTGAAGTGAACATGAAGTGAGCTGTCGGTGGCTTCAATCTGGATTAGGTGGAAGACATGTCACTGCTAGCTCACTTCACTTAAGTTATCACGGTGAGATTTTTACAGAATAGACAGACTGTATAAACATGACTCCACTGTAAACCTACTGTAAGCATTAATTTAATTTATATATGATTCCCGCAACGTATTTTCAGTGACAGTGCTAATTGCGGCATCACATCACGAATCCTTGATTGTTTTTTTGCGGTGTTCTATGAATTAATGAAATAAATAGACTATCAGAAGCTTGACTATCAGACTTGTCAACTGAGACAAATTGGACATTGACGAGAGCTCGTAAGTGACGAGCGGGCAATCAGTCATAATTAATCCTACTTACTTGCGAACTAGCTTCAATATGTCACTGGCGTTCCGATGTTCATGTGACAGCGCTTAGTAACTATCAGATTTGACAGATGGATTCTTTATCGTAGCGTCAGTGTTGCTACCCGTCTTTCGAGCTTTGATAGTCACTTTTATTCTAGGCGACAGCGAAGTAATAATGTGTCATGTTATATTAATAAGAACAATGGGAATACTTATGAAAGTTTGTTTTTAATAAGAACCCTTACGGCTCGATAAAAATAGAAATGCACAGGAAAGTCAAATTTCTTTCGTTCTGTTTTCTTCCCCTAAATTTTGAGATATGTATGAAATTAATATCTCATATTCAGCCTATATTGTTCCCACTGCTGGGATACAGGCCTCCTGTCGGTGAGAAACAATGGGCCTTATTCCACCACGTCAGACAAGTGCGGGTTGGTAGATATCACAAGTTCCCGATTTTTTGGTTCTAGGGTATGTCGGTTTCCTCACAATGTTTTCCTTTACCGCTTTGAGAGCAGTGACGATCAAATGACGCCCAAAAAAAAGCGCCTGTCAGGATTTGAACCAATTAAGTACTTAACGATTTTCAGCCAGTGATGAATGAGATATAAATTCTACTCGCTTTTGTAGACGAGCCTTTATTATTAGAATATCCATATATTCTATCAATAGCATAGCATATCCTATCATACGGTTACTATCTCGGGAGTCTAGTCGGCTACTTCGATCTAGATCTTTTTTGCAGTGATCCCTTTCTTTGTTCTTATCGGTAGAGACTAGAGATTCGTTCCCGTCGTTTATTCTTTTTGGAATATACTGCATATCTGCGTATTTATTGTTCTAGGGCTTAGGTTATTCCTAGCTTGTGTTTACTATAAATGATGATAAATCACCTTTGCAATCAATGCCATCGTCTGTTGTTTTCTTGAGATAGTCTTCTTTTTAAGTCCTAAATATATATAGAAGGTTTTTCATGTTCTAATTGGTCGACACTTTCACACTGCTTGGCAAATGCTTCTCCCAAATTCTTCAAGGTATTTTTGTTCTGGTCTACTAACTAAACTTGCTTCTTCATTTTGTAAAATGTACTTTAGGTCAATTTTTTTGTGTGCTTATTGTGAGCCCTTCACCTGTGCCAAATAAATTTATTTTTCTTTCTTTCTTTGCCTTGCTACACTCTTTCTTTCATGCCAGCTCACCGTCAAACAAATCTGTTGATAAAACCAGAAGACTATCACCTCACACATGGAAACCTACATAATAATATACACAGACACCTAATTACTATAATTCCTTTAGTCGAGACCTCTTGGGAGTTTAATCCGTGAAACACCGCCCGTCATTGTCCGTTGTAAGTGCTTCACGCTAAACTATCTGATATAATCGTGATTCAATTTGCATACAGTTAGTTCTGTCTTGGAGATAATGTGAGCGAGACAGTTAAACACATGCTTAAACGCTGCTCTTATAGATAACTAGGTTTTGCTCGCAGCATCGCTCGTGAGGAATACGCTTAATACGATTGCATTAAAAGTAGCAAGGTTTGTTGATGCATTTTTATTGTTTGATTCTTCGAGAGGTGCTGCCTGACACTACCACTACATCATCTACATTGTTAATGTAGTCAGTGTCCGTCTTATATTTTCTCGTATCGTATTATGTAAAATTGATTTTTAATTAGAATTCCTGAGTCTCTTTGGAAATTCATTTTGCTGGTTTATCAATATTACATGTTCTTGATTAATTGTGCTTTTACTGATTGATCAATTTATTGTTTAATAAATATGTGTTGTTCTCATCATTTTTGTAATCAGAATCACAACTTCGGCTTTTTTTATGTTTTTATTCAGAAGTTACTATGTTGCCTTATTTGACGATATTCAATCAAATCCATGATTAAAATATCGGCCATATAAGTTTAACGAATTGAATTTTATATGGATTTCATTATATCGTTTCAGTACTCTTAATGAAGTTAATTCGTTTTTTATTCTGTTACAGGTAAGCTGAATTTTGAATAGAACTAACAAACATACGTAACTTCAGTATTAAATATGGATAACGGTAAGTGCAACATTATTTTATAATCAGAAAATATGAGCATCATAATCATACATATAACGATGAACGAAAAAAGAAGGTGGATCTAACAGTTATGGTTCAGCACACATCTTGATGGACAATGATCTGACAGAAGACAAAGATATTGCAAATAATCAGGACTACTTAAAATGGCAGTAGTAAACCAAAAGAGAATGCTTTGATATTTGGTATCTGAACTACTATTATAATGAGATCAAATTATTTGTTTGTTAGAGAGATTATCAAAATTCTCTAACTGGAAACTCGAAATAACACTTTTACCGAATACCAAAGTCAAAGTCAAAGTCAAAGTCAAAAACATTTATTTCAAATAGGCCCAAGAAAGGCACTTTTGAACGTCAAAAATTAACAAGAAATAGACGACGGACTGCCAATTCTTAGGTCTTCGAATTAAAGGCACGCAGCTCTCACTTTTCGGATTAATGTGCGTATTGTTTAATTATCACTTGCTTACAAACATCGTGAGGATACATGTCGGACAGATATATATCTCAATATGTGAAGCTAAGTCAGAGGCCCATGGGCAGCATTAAAACTCTGACACCAGGTTAGCCTTACCACACGAAGATAATAAGAAAGTCGGATTTCGCGCGTTATTGGTTTATATCTTTAGAGAGGTTTTAACAAAAAAACGAAACCAAATACAGGGACAACATTTCAACAGCAATTTGTTAAACTTATCCTCCTCCATACATCTCCTCAGATATAATCGACTATTACGAACCAACATCTCCACACGTTCTCATGCCAGATATCGTACAAAAGGACCAAAAACTAGAGCTTGACAATACGGCCGTACAAATGATGTATTGGTCGATAGGATCGATATATGTGGCATAAATCACTAGGCTCCTATAGTAATGCAGGGTTCCTATCAGTGTTATCATGCTTTGGCTGCTTATAATTTATTTTAAGGCGTCAATACGACAAAGGACCAACAAATTTTAGGTGATGTGTTGCTGGAAGAAAAACTTGTATCAGTTTAGTGGATTTAAGATTCATCAAATGCAGTTTCAAGCTAACGTGTTTATGTTTGACATAAACACGTTAGCTTGAAACTACATACCTGCAACCTGCTATAAATGCTGCAATACCTGCAACTGCAAATGTTATATGTAATCAGCTTCGTCAAAAATGTGTGCCTATCATGTTCTCATTCTTCATTAAATTTCTATATAATCACCTAATATAATAAAGGCGTAAGTTTTTGAGTGAATGTGTGCGTGAGTTTGTATGTTTGTCCGTCGTTCGCGTTTGAGCGCGAACGGCTGAACAGATCTGGATGAAACTTGGCACAGAGGTAGTTTATGACCTGGATTAACACATCGGATACTTTTTATTCCGGTAGTACGTTGCCTTAGGATAATTTCCGATATCCACGCAGACGAAGCCACTAGCAGTAGCTAGTAGGATATAATTCCAAAAAATTCTACCTATCTAATTTTAAAGATACGGTCAGCGATACGGTCTGTATTTTCGATACAGTACATTGTATTTAGCATACGGACAAACTGAAACATATTACTAAACCTCCGCTGTCTGTCCGTCCCTCTGACTGTCATATGAATCATAATAGGTATACAATTGAATTATTTACAAACAATATTTCTAGCCGCTATAACAACAAATAAAATAAAGGGTTACCGCTGCCCCTGAACACAAATAACTAGTATTACATAAATCATGGTGTATCTTCCTATTCACTGAAGAAACACCGATTTTCTCCAGTCAATCCACATAACTGTTATATAACAAGGACCTAAGCGTTTACACGGTGCTCCCAACAAGCCGACAAGCAGACCTATCAACGTGTCGCTTTTATATCAATTATTTAGCTCCATTTTCACGGTGGATTCTGCTAACGGGATGAATAGGAACAAACGGTATCGGGTCTTATTACGGAGTTTTAACACAGATAGATAGAAAAAAAACTGCAATTACAAATACTATAAACAATATAATTGTAAATTTTGTTGAAAAACCTGCTTGGAAATTACACTCAATCCGGAGATAAAATGTTTGAAATAGAAAATAGCTCCTGTAAAATGTCATAATTTATGTCACATTCTCTTAAAATGTTTAGTATCCGTGTCTTGTTCTATTTCTTCGAGACTCAAACGAGTCCGTAAAGGTGTGGCTGATATGGCATTCAAAATCAAAAAATGGTTTAGTGGATTACAGTTACCTGTAAAGAGATATTTAGAGTTTTTGTCGCGCGGCTGGAATTGGAAGTAGCGCGGTCATCTTGTTTTTTCAATTTATTTCTCAAAACAATTGCACTAAATGTTTGCCATAGGCATTCGAAGACCGCAAGACCTTTAAAGCAGCGTAAGTAAAATGCTTCGGAATCCCATAAAACTGCGATTTCAAACATAAAATTGCTTCTTCAAAAAAGAAAAAAAAACTGATATGAAAAAAGTTACGACCTTACCGAAGCTACTTAAAACATTACCTAGACTGACAAACTTATCATACTTAACATCAATACATATTATAAACTAAAGACGCTCTGCTTGTCTGTCTATGTACCCACGTTCTTTTAAACTACGCAACAGATTTTAATGCAGTTTTCACCATCATTTAGAACACTCGAATGGTAAAGGAAAACTTCATGAGAAAGCCGGCATGTATTAGAAACAAAATTTCTAAAACTTGCGTCATCCACCAACCCGCTCTGTCTGGGTCCGCGTGATGAATTACAGCCCACTCCCTCTCACAGAAACAGGACTGTGTCCCAGCAGGAACATTATAGGCTGATTGAGTGAACGTTTTCCGGAAGAGTGTCTATAATGCATTAATATTTTTGTATAAAATGTAATACAACAACGACGTAACGTTTTGACGACACGGTTGGCGCAGCGGTTGAGCCGTTGACTGCTGCGCAGCATGTCGCGGGATCGATTCCCGCACGGAACAAATATTTGTACGACCTGCAAGTATTTGTTACGGGTCTGGGTGTTTTTCTATCTATAATATGTATGTATTTACAAAAAAAAAATGTATGTAAGTAGTTTATCAGCCATCTCGTTACCATAACGCAAGCATTAGGTTGCTTACCTTGGGACGATAAGGCGTTGTGTGAAATGTCCAAGGATATTATTATTAAAAAAAATCTCAATTATTTGTCACTTCGTAAAAACCGAGCGAAGTAAGGGCAGGTCGCTAGTTCTTACTAATATTATAAATTCGAAAGTAACTCTGTCTTTCTATCTGTATGTTACCTTTTCAGCCTAAACCACAGATTGGATTCCGATAAAATTTCGTATAGAGATAAGTAGATTGCATCCCGGGGATAGTCATATTATGCTACTTTTTGCCACAAAAATATCTCCCGATATTATATACACGGACGAAATCGCAGACTAAAGCTATTTAAATATAAAAAATTCCACCACACACAGCAAGACACAATACAGTCTCATCCGAAGCTTGAACTTGACCAAGTGATCGAATTAAATCATCCCAGGAACCGGTCTACCTCTGAATGCCCTGATTTTGCCGACTTATGTGCACGCTACGCCAGATTTATTGGCCGGAGACGAGAATTTAGACCCTGGACTGTTACAAGACAAGTAATTTTAATAGAAGACTGTTAGTTAATGCCTCAGCTAAGTGTTTAGACGTGATGGTGGCTGTTTAAAATATCTAACGTGTATCCTTACTAATGTTATAAATGCGAAAGTTTGGATGGATGTTACTCAATCACGCCAGAACGACTGAACGAATTTGGATCTGGATCTGGAAATTTAACACATAGATATGTACTTGGTTTAATACATAGGATACTTTTTATCCTGGTAGTAGGTTCCCGTAGGATCATTTCCGACACCCACGCGAGCAACCCCGCTGGCAGAAGCTAGTTTTAAATAATTTGATGATGTTAACTCTAAAATGTGAATATTTCACAGTTTGGGATAGCTTGATGTGTTGGCGTCTGAACGTAATCATCGCTTCTGAATTCTGATAGCTAGCTCATATTCATCACTTTTAAAAGTCTTCTGATCATCCATCAATCATAATAGACGTGTATTAGCAAAGGGGTCCTCTGTTCTGACTCGAACTAATGTCACCAAGTTTTCTTGTTACTTATTATATTGTTGCAGAATTGCTGAAAACAGATCAGTGCTGTTCATTATATTTATGACGTAAACAAATCGACTTGAATTAAATCATGTATCTTTAAAAGGGGAAGCATCCTTTGGAGGTAACTATAAAAACGATTTAAGTTACGCACGCTCGAGGAACGAAATCGAAATAAACGCAATGCAAAAAAATCTTAAACAAGCTTTCGGTTAAAAAATATTCCTGTACAATTAATACATTAAAGGGCCGATCATAATTATAAGAAGACAGGTTACGATGCTCAAGCAATCGAAAGTGATATTTTTGCCTACATAACTATCAGCGCACCCATATACATTTGTGTCGTATTAAATCCTCGCGCATGCGCAGTGCCCGTCGAGAGTGAAACAATAGCGGCGCGGGCGCACCGCGACGGACGGTCACGCGCCCATCTGTCATGTCTTCCCGAACAGGACCCCCGTGTGAGACCATTTTAATAAAGTTTGTATCTATTTTAATTTTAAAATCGGGATTCACCTGTTACTGTGAGCTGAAAAAAAGGAATTTTCAGTTTAGCAAAAAAGTTTGCAGATGAAAGGACCAATTAATAGAATTGTCTGGATAGTGAAATTTAAATCATGGGCTTTGTTCGATTAAGCGGGATTGTCCGAAAGGGTTACAGCTACCCCGAAACATAAACGGCTAAGGAAGGAACATGGATGGGTTTTAGTCAGTAAGAGTCTGACACCCCTTCTGCTCCACCCAGAGCGGGAAAAGACATTGGATTTCCCACTCTCAAAAAAAAGGCTTTGTTCAAATATAAAGTTAATCTGTCTTTAGTTTATTATAATGAGATTTTCTTTATAATCACAATCCTATTTTGGTTTTGATCTTTACAAAAGTTGCTTGTAATTTTAATACATGACCTCTCTACGGTAGACGGTTTCCAGACCATGCTAATTATATAATGATTTAGGGAATATTAGAAATTTTCTTTCCGTCCTTTTTCAAATCACAGGTTATGTTAACCCCAACATCCATCAACATACACGACAACAACAAACAGACAGCCACAATAGACATGAATAAGACAACAACTGTCAGTTGCAACACCCAAAAACTCATCGAGAAATATCAAGTGACGTCCAAAGGTGACATTTACTGCGTCTCGAAGCGAGCACAATAAAAACCATACCTTTTTAATAACAAGGAGGACCATTGTACTCTTGTCGCCACAAATCATGTCCGAAACGACGTTAAGTTCATTTGGGAATTGGCATTGGAGCTGTGTGAACTAATAAACGAAGTCAAAATTGTTTTTTTTTTGGGCCTGTTTCGTTTTTAATTGAAAGGAAGACAGTTACAAGAAATTGCAATAAAACCAAAAAAAAAAAATGCCATAAGCAAAAACAGCTGTACATCGAACAATTATCCCGTCCGCAACAATTACCCTAAGCCCCAAGGAACTCATATCAAGACTCCTCAATTTTTTGGTAAGAAACCAAGAAGTTAAATGACAAAATTGGATAAAAATTCAGTTTAAAAAATTAAGGAAAGCTTAGTTCTCTTAATTGTTGTGGGAAAAAGTCAAGCAGACAACAAACGGAATGCACTGGCGGTGGAACACGAATTTTGACAGGTTGCATCGCGCCAAATTCGGCAGATGCGCTCGCGCATGGGAACGCACTGTCGCCCTCAATCATTGGCCCGTGACAGACGGGTGTTTTTGATCGATCGCCATGTCTTTGACAGCGAGACAATACCCATGTTTTGCCATGTAGGAACATGAACTGTTCTTGCGGCTCTAAGGACCCAGATGAACTTGTTGCTGCTGTTGGCTTTGTATTAGCCCTTTTGATGAGGGGTTCTCTGTTCATGACGTTTTGTGGAAGAACAATGACGTTTGGTGTGTGGCCAGATCCGATCAATCATATGGAAAATTATATTCTGACTCGATTCCTGATTCGGGATGTGACATCCCGAATCAGGAATCGAGTCAGAATATAAACTTCTGATCAAAAAATATTATTAAGTTTTGGAAATGTGTTTGTGGAATAGTTGCTGTTGAATAAAACAGATTTATTCATATCGATTCCATGAATACAAATGTTAAAAATTCAAACAAATGAAGTGTCTTAATATTTAAACAAATAAAAGAAAACGATACTCGTACACCAGTCAATTTAGGTTGTGTGGGCGCTGGATGAAAATAATTCAATATCAAATAGTTTTTACTGGCAGAGTGGGATTATGCAAATGGACCGGTTAAGGTATCTATTAAGAAACTAAGTACACGTCCGTATTGATGTTGACTTCAAAGAAATCCATTTTATACTTGTCTAAAACTCTGTTACAGTTATATCGATAAAGAGTTACCTAACAATCGAAGTATTTACAATTCTTCGAGTTATATCAAAATATATAGACCTTGGTCTCGGCTCCCTAGATCAGATAATCGTTCTATATTCTCTAAACACAATAGGGTATCGTTGGAATGTCACAACATGTCGAACGAAGATCTTTTTGTGTCCGTTCAAAACACGGACGCTCCCAAATTAGACAGAATTTATATATCAGAACCTATAAAGCTATAAAACAATTTTACAATGCGGTGTACTACAAAAGACGACAAATCCCACGTATGTTGGTCGCACAATCATGCTATTATGACCTCCCTTGAACTGTGTTTGGGGATTGAATGCTCATCGTTGTTGCAATTTGGAGTGGAACATTACAATGATTTAGGGACCCTTGACTTGAAAGCCAATTTGAAAGTTGAGACGAAAAACAAATCTTAGTTCGTAATGTTTGAAGATAAACAAAACAGACTCTATTCACTGGATCAGCAAAAAATATTGCATGTTTTTCAACAATTAATAAATCAGTGTTTTAATGTAAACGATTTTGAAACAGAAACTAAAAAGGTCACTTTGAATATAGATGAGCATTACGCTAGCCAAGCACGAAAATCTTCTAAATGTAAAACAATATTAAAAATGTAGTTCGAAAGCAGAAGACTATTTAATAGCTGATAATAAAATAAATTTCAATATAAACAAATCCTTCACAGTATCAAATAAACGCTTTCTTGCTATTTAGGCTACTGGGTGTCGGTAGTGTTAAAATTGGCTCAGAAACCAGGCTCGGGACAAACAATAAAAAATATCTTAGCTTCGGTCCACTGCGCCAGTACTTAAATATAGGTACAGAAAACGAGATACCGTTAGATGTGGGAGCCTTTACAGCTAACGATACATTTACTAAGACTTTATAATCAGTCGTACAGGAAAAACACTTGCTTGACTAAATCATCATCATTTGAATTTATTGGATGCATATTCAAATCTGCAGTTTTATTTAAGTACATAATGTATATTTATCTATGAAGTGCAAAAAGTCTATCAGCAGACTTTCATGATAATATGTATTAAGCAAAACTAACCCGACATCTCGGCTTCCTCACGACGATCAATCTGCTCCTTTTCCCAACTATGTTGGGGTCGGCTTCCAGTCTAATCGGATGCAGCTGAATACTAGTATTTTACATGGAGCGACTGCCTATCTGACCTCCACAACCCAGTATCTGGGTAATACGATACCTTTGGTAAGACTGGCTTTCTCACGACTCAGTCACATCGAAATCGTATCGCAAACACTAAAGGGCCGAGTTGCCGAAATGAATTAGTAAATCGACGTCGACATTCCCGATGCGTCCCGTCTCACGACTAAAAAGAGCGGCGACAATGTCTAATTTATTTATGAGATTCGGTAGCCACTCACAATGGAACTTAGAAAAGATCTTCAAATGGGCAAACAAAGATAGCGTCAATCCTTTGATGGGAAAGTGGCTTTAATTAACAAAGGGTGCGTAGACAATAAGGTGTTGAACGCCCTGAAAATTGGCTGGATGAATTATTGATAGCAGAGGAGGAAAACTTTATTGTTATTGAATGTTTGATAGTCCTTAGAGCCCTCTGATCTAGTTTTGTGATAAATCAATGTTTGTATATCTTAAGGGAAAGTCAGCTTCTGGTAGATACTAGAGTTAATTATAAGACAGTGAATATAATTAGTTTTGTCTCGTTTGATAGTTTACGAGGTAGAGGTAATGAAACTATCTAAGTCGTAACATTTAATGACACGATGGAAAGGTGTCCACCTTTTTTGATTATGATCTCTGTGTTTTCTCATTAACCATGCGAAGTGCCTGCCTAGAGAAAGACATCAACTATAATAAGTGTCGATGTTTATAGTGCACCAGGTTTTACACCATTTTTATTAACTTTTGATTGTTTGGTATAGGATTTCCTTATTTTAATGTGTTAACTTTCTTATATATCAAATGTAAAATCTTTGTACGGATATAAAGATGCACATCTTTGTATTCGAGTAATTATTAACATGTCCCAACACGTGTCACTCCTTGTTGTTTTGGCCTGTTGCAACTTAATCTCAGCTTATTAAAAAGTCAATGAGACGGCACCGTCGACGGCTCGTTACATCATCTCCCCTGATTTCCTGTCAAAATTATTAATCTATACGATTTCTCTCATCGTAAACTTTTGTCTAGTGTCATATTTATTTCCCACAATGACGCAACTAGACCGCATACTTGAATAAACACAGCATGTTAACACATTCTCGATATCACAGCGTCGGGTATACGTGATAATTCATTAACCGATACACACGTCATTCTTATGATTACTAATACCATCGTTACTCTACCAACATTTGTACTACCCTCATCATTGGTAACTAACAATTAATTTCCAAACTTACGTCCTAGACTTAAAGCTGCTATAACATTTTAATTGGCTGCAAACGTTTCTATGTACGTAGCAGATAAAATAATTAGTTCGTCAGAAAATTCTTGTCCGTTACTACAGGTTTGCATCCTGTCTTATTGGACGTCAACGCATCGTTCTCTAACTAATGTATTTTTGCAAGTGATCCTCCCACTCATTTGGTTATGTTAATTGATTTAATTGGAGCCCATTATTTAGCTTTTGAAATGGATTAGAATAATCGGTCATTAAAATTGCATGAGCATGATATTTACAACATCTGTCTTCTTATAAGTGGATGGAGATTTAAGTAGATCTGTTGAATCGCTTAGGGGCTCGTTCGCATTGCATTGAATGTTTCCTATACCGCTTTCGGTCACAGTAATTGGATTTATGGACTTAAGTATTTAAATTTTCTCGCGTACATGAACAGAATTGGAGCACTTCCCTTGTTATATTCCGAATGCTAACAACTTAGAAGTTTCTCTAATAGTGCGTTTAACCCTAAATACTTGTCTACCTACTTGTACATCGATATAAATTCAAGATTGTGGTTTTTTGATGTCTTTTTAACAAAATCATTGTTATTAAGCATGTTAATTGGATTCCTAACAACATCGAGACCAAACTCCACAAATATTAGCATTCGTCGGCTAAACACAGCCTTTGCTAATATTTGGGATTCAGCAAAAAATTACGACACGGCGAAATTAAATCGCGTGGATGAATTTAATGGTAGAACAGAGATATTATGTTAATTCTGCCATTAAGTCAATGGGCTTCTACAGAAATTACCGGTGGTCCTACTATATCATTATCATGTTTTTTGTGAGCCACTTCATTATCCGTTGTTTGTTCAGTGCGGCTTTTTAACATAATCGCTGTGGCGACGATGTTCAAACTTGTATTTTAGTTCGTTTGATGACTTTATCAGTGAAAATTGATAGTTACAGTCTCGCTTTGAGGTTTTTTGCTGAGCCTCGTAAAGCCATCTTATTGTTTAAATGGCCATCATTTTCGTCAATCGACATGATTGCCACTGCCACCCAGTCTTCTATTATTATACTGTTCTGTCAGCTATTAGCTACCGTTTAAGAATCACAAAAAAAGTTTATTTCATCATTACGTCTGTAGACATTTTATGAGGATTATAAATAGACATGACAAATAAATTTGAAGTCATTATTCGTCGAGCCTTTGAAAGCTTCTTAGAAATCTATGCCTAATAAAAGGCTATTGTTGTTATCGCAAATGGCTATCAGTTCTCATATGTGTAATAAAAGTTTTTGCGCACATGTCAATGTCTATTGAACCATATCGAAGACATGAGATGTTGGAGATAACAAAAAAAAAGCTGTATAATGAGCAAATTCGTTTGATGTGTTTCGCTCGGGGCAGTACAGCGTTTGTTAATGAGAGCTGAGGAAATAACTTACAAACTGACAATACGTGTATGATTTCGAAGGTCGTATATTTATAATCAATTTGTTCCGATAAATTCTTTTTGGGTGGCATTTGGAGCAGTTTGATTTGTGTAGCCATTTGTTTAAAATTACCATCACCAAAGCTGTTACAGCTATCAATATTTTTAATACCTTTACCTTTTACTTTGCTTATTTTGATTTTAATTTTATGGATGTTAAAAATGATGCTGATATGGTTTTATTTATTGTTGATATTGCTTATTATGATATTGGTATATTATTACAATTTATGAGCTATACAAGGTTTTCTTTCAAATGCATGAGCATCTATTTTATTGATTGTTATTGCAGGGTTATAAGGTCAACCAGCTTTAGCATGCAAATAATTCTTATGTTATCTTCGTCTATTACTTCATACCATAAAATTTTCATCACTTATTACGATCGTATGACGCCATCATTACAATAGACATCAAATAAATATAATTGACGAGTTCATTGCTCTCTTGCTTCTAATTTGCATTGACACTGTTAAATAACAACCAAGTAATGTATGAATTGATTGAAATTTACAGCATGCCAAATTTTTATTGAACTCCTTTGAAGGCCGATTCAATGTTTGTAAAGTATATCGTAAAAGGTTACTGGGTATTACACTTGACCCGATTTGAATTGAAAATAGGTTTGTTATGTTATCGTTATCGTTTGAAGAAGGATATGATCACTTTGATGACTACCCGTGCAATGAATGGCTGTAGTATTGGGTCTTAGCCATGCTTGTCAAGGTTATTTGTGATTGCATCATGAATCATCATGACGTTTTCAGCATACATTGATGTTGCGACATAAGTTAGGATGTTACACGTAACACACAACACTTTTATTCCTCGAGTGGTAAGGCAGTGTTGTAGCTATAGTACACCCATATTTTGCTAGTTATGGTTAAGTCTTATGTAACAGAGGGTTGACCCTACTGCCAAAATCAAGCTGGCACGAATCCAGACTCCGGGTTGCTACTGAGAAATTCCTAATGGAAAAACTCAATAACTCTTTTCACAACCTGGGAATTCATGGACCAGGACTTCGTGTTCAGATGTAGAGCTTGCGACCACTAGACCATTGATTCAGATTAAGTAAATTCTTAAATTATGACGTTAGCTTCGGTAACACTTGCTTCCAAAGTCTCGCCCATCTCGGACATGACAAAAAAAATAAAAAACTTTTTTAGTGTCTTCTTGTTCACTATCATTAAGAAGCTGTAGAGCAACTTGCTTTTTCTGGTTTCTTGAGAAGATCAACAGAACTTTTATTAAGTTTTCTCATATTTGTATTAGACACTTTTCTGTGTCTATCATGTTTTTTCTTACCCAGTCTATAAAAAAGTTAGTAATCTTTATTGAAAGTTGAAGTGTGACGGACAACTTTATTAGAAGTAGGAATACCCATTTCTAACTTTCCTTTGTGTATTTTATTACTTGTGCGAATTGATATAGGGTCTACGTTATTATTCCTTGAATTTAATAGATGAGCATTGAGTTTACGAGTTGGTGTAATAAACTTAATATATTCAGTATTGACATTCGTTTCAAGCAAGTCTACTGTATCAAATTTTGTTTCTAATTTTAGGCTCAGATTGTCCTTCTATACTTCGCAACATCGACACTATTGTTTATTTTATTTATTCGGGAAAATAAACAGTTATACATTAAAATCTTACAATAAGTTATAAATATACAAGGTTTATAAATGTATAACCATCATCAGAATCTTCATTGTATAGCTCGGAGCTTACGGCCCGATTCTTTGAAATGATCAGAGAAAAAACATTGGAACACCGTGAAATTAAAATCAGGTGTGCGTAAGAGAAGGTAGACTACATCCTATTGCTATCTCTTTCGCAATTAAGGAAATAAAAACAGTAGTGCGTAAAAGAGAACATAATATAAACTTATGATTTGCAATCAGGGATGATTGCAGTGTTAAACATGATTGTAAAACAAAATAATTGAGGCTGAATGCTTTATTTTGGCGGCCTCATTATTCTTTCGCCAGACGATAAAACTTTTATGAAGACAATGATATCTTGACTGAACACCGGCTGATGTCTAATCATTATGTTTTTCTCCGATGCTTTTCTGGAACGAACCAATAGTAAAGACATAAAATGAATTAGTGACGTTTGGAAAATCACGTGAAATTCATGGACTGATGTGTCTGATTGAATGTATAGTTCAGTGACATTATGTCCTAGTCCTCCAACAATTTCATATAATGTATTTTTTTTTTTCCTTTAATTTTTTCTTTCTTTTTGTTTGGTTAGTGACTAACCTGGTGTCAGAGTTTTTATGCTGCCCATGGGCCTCTGACTTACCTCCACATGCTGTTGAGAAATATGTCTCAGACATGCCGGTTTCCTCACGATGTTTTCCTTCACCGATTTTTATGCAAGTGATAATTTTTCAATACGCACATGTATCCGAAAGATCAGAGGTGCTTGCCTTGAGTTTGAACTCGAGACCTATGACTTGGCAGTCCGACGGTCACACCACTAGGCTATCACTGCTTTTATTAATTAAATAATTATTATTTCATTAATTAAACTTCTGACATTCAACACCGTATCATTTAAATCGTATCTGTCAACTACTAGCTCATTTCATGTACGCCGGCAGCAATATTTAATCCAGTAAAACGGAACAATGTGGTAATTCTAGTTCACGTCATCCGCTTCCTTTTAACAAAATTTATTCCTTTAGAAATTGTAGAGAAACCTTGCTCCGTCTTTGTTGTATCCAATCAATTCGTTTGCTAATTAGTTGGCCACGCGAACTGATAATCAAGGCTCTCGCGGTACCCTCTAAATCATCAACATCTGACGGCTGGATTGTGGGCGGGGGACCACACAGCTCTTGGAAATGTTCGCTGAATGGACCAATCCTACGGTGCTAGACTATCTTAATTACTTAATTAGTATTATCTATGAGGGTAACGTGTTTAGTCTGTAATTTGTGGTCGAGGAAAAAAAAATGTTATTAAGATATCTTTTATTTTGGTGTGATATAGGTGCGTGTGTTGTAAGAATAATTTAATAACTAGAGCAAAGAACTTCTGGCCTTGTACGGTGTGAGAAACTTAAATATCTTTCTTACTAGTTTGCTTATAATATATTTTTGTGCAAAACTAAGGCCAAAAATTCGTAACAATAATTGTGGCTAAGTTATAACAGCCGCACGGATCGATCCATCAGGTTAAGCTACGCTTGCCGGGGTTGGTCCGTGGATGGGTGATCATCTTTTCATATCGAGACTCCACCGTGCCTCGGAAAGCACGTTTTAAGCCGTTGGTCCCGGCTGTCATTCGTGTATCTTTGGCAGTCGTTACGAGTAGTCAGAAGCCCGAAAGTCTGACAGCCAGTCTTAACCAGTATTAACCAGTTACTGGGTTGTGGAGGTCAGATAGGCAGTCGCTCCATGTAAAATACTGGTATTCAGCTGCATCCGGTTAGACTGGAAGCCGACCCCAACATAGTTGGGAAGAGGCTAGGCAGTTTGAATTGTCTTTTCCCAAATATCTCGCGGTCGAATTCCAATCTAAAGGTAAATGATAATTAGTTGACATAACCATTACCTATGCAAAGTTCAACCAGTCGCCCGTAGTTTACGAAGTTACTAGCTTTTGCCAGCGGCTTCGCCCGCGTGTATGTAGGAAATTATCCCACGGGAACCGTACATTTTTCCGGAATAAAAAGCTTATATTGTATTCCAGACTATAATCTATCTTTGTGCCAAGTTTCATCCGGCAGCAGTTTTTGAGTTTATTCGTTACATACATACATACAAATCTTTCCTCTTAATAAGATTAGTATAGATTACAATTGCATCATAGGCGGTCGCTTAGCCACCTGTCACTGCGCACTATTTCAACCTTTGATCACCCTGCTAAACGCCTTCACAATATTAATATCGCCCTGGGCTCTGTTTACCCCATAAGGGATAAACGTGAGCGATATATCAAAGGCAGTTCATTGGCGAGACATAAATCTTAGGCTAGATACGTACCGCCAAGTTCAGAGTCGGGTTTGTATAGAAGATTTTGAATGAGAATTGAAGAAAGAATGCAGTCTTGTACCGGTATCTCGGAATGCAAAATAGGGAAGTAGATATATGTTTTTGTTTTGTTTTTGAGATGCACATTTTTGAACAGCTTAAATGTTCTCTGCTTGGTTATTATTTGTTCTGCTCATTATTATAATATACATTGTAAAGTGATTGACGTTCCACTAGGTGTTAAGTTTAAGTTGGTGGGATGTCTACCTATGTAATTATCTATATACGTGATTCTATAAAAATAATAATTCGGTATGATAGACAAACATATTTGATATCATAATCAGTCGCTCCATGTGAAATACTGGTATTCAGCTGCATCGGGTTAGAATGGAAGCCGACCCCAACATAGTTGGGAAAAGGCTAGGCAGATTGTTTTTAAGACAAACTTATTTGATAGAATTCTAGAAACATACTATAAAGGTTCACTTTCTTAATATAGGTTATGATAAGATTCGCAGATCTAGGGAAGAAACTTCCTAAGTAATAAGCAGTATCTTTGTAATCAAATTATAATGATGTCGTATATTTATCTAGTTTCCTGCGTGTACATACATAAAATATAATATAATAAAAATTTATTCAAGTGTAAAAATAAAGCAAAATTATTACTTACAATGTACAGAGGCCAGCACATCAAGTTACCACAATCTGTCAAATTTCTTTGATAGTATTTCAACTTTATTGCAAAGACATAAGGTTCATTTTTAATTGAGAAAATTTGACAGTTAGGGATAGCTTGATGTGCTGGCGTCTTTTTTTTTTAAGGCTGGGAAATCATCCAATGACGGCTCTGGGTGGAGCGGAAGGGAGTGTCAGACTCTTACTGACTAAAACCCATCCATGTTCCTTCCGTAGCCCTTTATGTTACGGGGTAGCGGTAACCCTTTCGGACAATCCCGCTTAACGGACAATCCCGCTTAACGTCGGCGTCTGTACTACATAAATTGCAATCGAGGAAAGTTAAATTTTAACGGTAATGTAGATCTGATCAAGGTTTAAGAAAAACCCTGTGTTTCAGGCTATCAATTTACAAAAATATTTTCTATAAAAATAAAATAAATAAGATACTTCAATCTCCGCACTTCTTTTTTTTTATTTTAATGAAAAATTGCAATCGCCAAATTACAAGTTGATGATAAGTAAAAAAATACTGTATTCAATCTTCGAACGTGACTAGTTTCAATTAGTTCTTATTTGATCAATACGCGTCACAGATCATAGACAAACGCAATAGCTATAAATCGATGGTTATGGCTCGCCCCCATGCTCCATAGACAAGACTATCATAACAAACTACTCAATTGTTCCACTTTGAATGTCCCATACCAAATCACCATGGAATAATTCAAATAGTATCTATAATTCAAATTCATTGTGTAGAATCTGATGACATGAATGTTTTTCTTTCTCTATGGTTTGTAGTAGCTCAGCAGGGGCTAAATTGGATATACAATTTGTTGCTAATATACTGAAAATGTAATTATAGTAAATAAAAGTAAATTACGTTTGTTTGTTTTTTATTAAAGAACTTTATTAATCAAATTAAATTGTATGTTGTGTTTACCGAATACAACTATGTAAAATTGCCCTTATTTTAAACTAGCTTGCACCCGCGGCATCGCCCGCCTAATATGTCGACAAATTATACACATAAACCTTACTCTTTAATCACTCTATCTATTAAAAAAAAACCGCATCAAAATCCGTTGCGTAGTTTTAAAGATTTAAGCATACATAGGGATATAGGGACAGAGAAAGCGACTTTGTTTTATACTATGTAGTGATGAACACTCGCACCAGAGCAGTAGTGCCCCAGTGGTAACTGTCACGCCTTACGAGTTGTAGGTCGTGGGTTCGAAACCAGCCAGGCGTTTTACTGTGTGTAAATAATTTCATCAAAACTGCTCTCAAAACGGTGAAGGCAAACATTGTGAGGAAACATGTTCTAGAACCAAAAATTCGAAGACATGTGATATCCACAAACTTGCACTGGGCTAGCGTGATGGATCACGGCCAGTCCCTCTCTAAGAGACGAGGCCTGTGTTCCAGTAATGGGAACATTACAGCCTGATTATGAAAACTCGCAAAAGTACCTAAGTCGTTCTTTTGTACTTGGTAGCCAGACAGGTGCAGCTTTGCTAGTCCAAGTCCAAGATCTAAGATAATTTATCAATATTCTCATTTCATACAATTCCCTTCAGCAACTACAGCAACTGCCTCGATGGTCTAGTGGTCGTAAGTGCTACTGCTGAGCTGGTCCTTGGTTCGATTTCCCACTTTGCCCGACCTGGGAATCGAACCCAGGACCTCATGCTCAGTACAAGCGCTTACGACCACTAGACCAACGAATCCTAGCAGTTATTTAAAAATGGAAAGCTCATTCACAACTCTCGACCTCATTCCCGACTACCCACAAAACTACGTTCACATACAATTTGTTCGTGTTATATTCAAATAGAGCGTCCATAACTCTCTTACGCCCGGGGCGAGCCGTCACACAAACATCACTTGTCAACCATTTACATTTTAATAAAATAATAAAGCTATCATATAAAAACGCTTTATGTTCCGTTATGGCTGTCTGTACACCCCCTAACTACTGTCACAATGGAGGTAGGCTCAGAAGTTCCGGCTAATTTTCACTAAAGAATAGGGGACATTTTTCCAACAACTAATATGGCCTTTTTGACATCTCTGCCTTTTTTTTCTAAGGGTGAGAAGTCATCAAATGACTTTTAGGAGCGGAAGTGAGTGTCAGACTCTTATTGACTAATACTGACTAAAACCAATCCACGATCCTTTCTTAGCTCTTTATGTTCCCGGGAAGCGGTAACTCTTTCGGACAATCCCGCTGACCCGGCAGGCTTCGGTCCTAACGGGCCCCTTTCTTAATGCTGACATCTCTTTGGGGCGCGCGTGGAACACGAACGCGCCATCAGATCTCTCTACCTAGCTTCAGTGATAATATCCTCATTTCTCTATTTTTTTCACCTAAGGATAGAGTAAGAGAGTTTCTCCAACAACCAATAGCTGGCTTTTTGACATCTCTTCGCCTAGCTTCCATGATAATAACCTTTTTTTTTGAACCTAGGATTTTTTGTATTATTTTTACTTTATGTAGTTATGACATAAATGATCAGCGGGATAGTCCGAAAGGGTTACCGGTGCTTCAAAACACAAGGGGCTAAGGAAGAAACAAGGATGGGTTTTAGTCAGTATGAGTCTGACACTCCCTTCCGCCCACCCAGAGTAGCAGGTCATGAGATGATTTCCGACCCTCAAGAAAAAAATAGTTATGGCAGATAAAAAAACACGTTGTAAAGGTACCCTTTTCGTGGGCTGTGGTGAGTGGGCTTTCCAATTTTTCTGTATGATGTGCCCATAGCGTGATGGTTCTTCCTTTTTTTGTTCTAACAGATTGAGACATTTGAATTTAGATTTGATTTTATTCAAATCTTGGATATGGCTGGATTATTTAGATTTGATGTGCTTACCTAATATTGGAAGGCTAGGTTATTGTTGAGTTAGCGTTTGATAAATTGTTATTTTAGGCGAAAGTATTTATTAAGATGGTCAGTTATCTTCTTCAATAGGCGTTTAAAAAACTTCAAACTTCGATAGACCGTTTTTGAATTAAATAAAATTGCGTCGCTCGAATTGGAATCGTGCTTTATTACGAAACTGCTATATCAGATGCTTATAATATGTGTATTACAATGAGAATCTTTAGTTCATATAAGTTTCAACGAAAAAGGTCTTTCAGCAATCCTGCCCGATCACAACTATAAATCACAACATTTCTTGTATATATTAAAACAAAATTGTTAAAAAAGAATGCACAAAACCGCTACTGGAAAATTTTTATTAAACGATAAAAGAGTTTTTAAATGACTTAACTGATATATCAATGTTGCTACATATTATCCGGATAAAAAAACCACAACTTAAAACAACCGTATGCAATAAGGAAACGGTTGCATATCTAAAGTTATCTTAATCGTGTCGGTCGCAACTCGTCGCTTAACTGACAAAGTACCGACAATGTCTCACTAAAGATTTTATGAGCGATATCAAAGTGATAAATGTATTCAGCAATGACTTCATTGGCAACGCGAGACGAACACATGCATTCGTGGTCATAGCTATAGCATGAAAATATCTGGTGATAGCCTAGCAGCTGTAGCAGTGATAGCCTAGTGGTGTGACCGTCACTGCCTAGTCATAGGTCTCGAGTTCGAACCCAAGCCACGCACCTCTGATTTCACGGATTCATGTGCGTATTGTATAATTATCACTTGCTTGGTGAAGAATATTTTGATTGTGAAGAAACCAGCATGTCTGAGAGATATTTGTCAACAGCATGTGAAGCTAAGTCAGAGGCCCATGGGCAGCATAAAAACTGTGACACCAGGTTAGTCAGTAACCACACGAAAAGAAGAAGAACATATCTGGTCATAGCAGGACGCTGGACGGGCTCGTGGCCAATTAACCATCCACAAAAAACCAGACCCCTACGTGCCTTGGAAATTACGTTAAGCCTTTTATCTAACCCCCATTGAGAGGGGGACCTGTGTCCCAGCAATGGGAACATATAGGCTTTGATCTAAGCTTTAATTCGTATTGAGATTTTTGGCGTTACAAATAGTCAGAAGGCCAGTACCCTTATCAAGAGGCCATAACATAAGGTATCGTGAAACCCAGTAACTGGGTTGTGGCAGTTAATACTGGTAGATAGGTATTCAGTTGCTTCCGATTAGACTAAAAGCTGGCCAGGTCATAGTTGGGTAAAGGCTTTTTTTTAAAGACGGTAATCATCAAATCCCGCTGTGGGTGGAGCGGAAGGGAATGTCAGACTCTTACTGACTAAAACCCATCCATGTTCCTTCCTTAGCCCTGTGTTCCGGGGCAGCGGTAATCCTTACACTGCATTGAGCACGTATATGTGTTGAAGGCACTGAGCTTAGAATAGCACAAAAATAGCGGCAGTGTTTGTTGCAACCCTTTCGAACAGTCCAGCTGAAAGTAAAGGGTAAAAGCAGATGATAATGAGCTAGACTGGTAGCAAAACTTCATTAAAAAATCCCTGGCCTTACAATATTATTATCATCTGCCTTACCACAACTATGTTTGGGTCAGCTACCAGTATTACTAGATGTGGTTAAAATCAATACCTAGCATTATTTTATATGCAGTGACTCATCTGACCTCCGTTTACTAACTGTGCCGAATACCTGACCGCTACTTAGACTATTTGTCAAACGTTTAAGCTTCTGACTACCCTTAACGGCTGTCAGAGATGGTCGGTATATCTCTTGACTAGCTGCTCGCGCGCGATTTCATTTTTCAGTTCCTACTGGTCGTAGCGTGGTGTTACATTGCCTATAGCCTTCCTCGATAAATGGACTATCCAACACAAAAATAATTTTTCAATTCGGACCAGCAGTTCCAGAGATTAACGCGTTCAAACAAACAAACTCTTCAGTTTTATAAAATTAGAATAGATTTAAGTAACTTAAGGTGAAAGCGCTTGGGTAACCCGCGCAATTCATATTTTCTTACGTTTTTTGCAATTTGCAAGTCATTATAAGGTTGAATGTTGATCAAAATATGATTCGCGGCCGTAGAAAGTACGTGTTTACAGAACTGTTATTATCAAAGTCATCAATAGAGTTGTATTGACGATCCCAATTATTATAATGTAGGAAATACGTACTTACTACGGCGCAAATCGTATTTTGATGAACCCAGACCAGCTAATTGTAATAAAACGTATGAATATTTGAATTTCGCGGGCTTCCCTGACGCATCCCTTAACAATCGAGCGCATTATTTTCACTGAAAGAGTGACGAAACAGCCAAAAGTATTATCCTTTATCCTTTTATTCAGATTTAACGTCATCAAAGTCCTATTTCTTGACTAATTTCATATCTAATGGCTGTAGTACATCGCAGTCTTAAAATAATGATAGGTAATTAAGCTAACCCGGACACCTGATAGTCTGCTGAGCCCAGTCACAACATACCCGTCTCCAAGCCTGTGGTCGCCTCTCATTCATCATACGAGCAGCAGATAATAAAGCGACAGGCCGTGTCTCCTCGCCTAATCGAATCGTTTTCCACGCTGCCGCGCTGTGGGATCCTACTCGAGCAGGGATCCGTGTAGAGTCGCCTTGGTCTTCAACAATTTTGATTATTTCGACAGTTTCATTCTAGAACATTTTTTTTCCGGCTGAAACGTGGTGGAAAACAACGAAGGAACGGACGTGAAGGAAGGAAAACGGAGAAAATCTAAATATAAACTTAGATGAGCGGGGCTTTGGTGAGCGGGATTGTCCGAAAGGGTTACCACCGCTACCCCAGAAGATAAAGGGCTAAGGAAGGAACATGGATGGTTTTTAGTCAGTAAGAGTATGACACTCCCTTCCACTCCACCCTTAGCGAGCTCGTGACTAAGTAATAACAGCCGCACGTACCCATTCATCAGGTTAAGCGACGCTTGCCGGGGTTGGCCGTGAATGGGTGACCATCTTTACATACCGGGCCTCAGAAAGCACGTTAAGCCGTTGGTCCCGGCTGTCCATCTTTGACAGACATTACTGGTCGTCAGAAGCCCGAAAATCTGACAGCCAGTATAACCAACGGGTATCGTGTATTACTCAGTAACTGGGTTGTGGAGGTCAGATAGGCTCTCGCTCCATGTAAAATACTGGTATTCAGCTGCATCCGGTTAGACTGGAAGCCGACCCCAACATAGTTCGGAAAAAGCTACGCAGATTGATTTTCTACTGCGCGGTAGTCGGCTAACGATTGACATAATAACAAAAGTTCTAATGATCATAAGACCTAATTTCATTTAATATAATTTTTTTTTAATATAACGATCAAATGATATAATGAATTATTGATATAATTTCATTTTACCTAATTTCATATGGTATAATGAACAGTTTATATAATGCACATTTGAAATAATATTCAATTAATATAATATTTAGTTGCTATAATATTCAAAATCCATAAGTAACTTTTAATATAATTTAGAAAATCTACTAAAGATCCTTCCACCTGCCACCCTCAACTAATGTTACCGGGAGAAACTAGATACAATCTGGAATTTAGGGCACACCGACTCGGACAGGTTAGGTTAGAAGGAGATCGTTTCTATTCGCATCTCTATTTATGCACTTATTATATTACTTTCACTATCATAATTGTTCCTATTTCATTACAATCACTGTACTTGTCATCTTTATGACTGAATTTATCTCTTCTTATATTTAACTAAGCCGTCTCTATTCGTTTCCCTGTCCATTCTGTATATTACTTTCACTATTATTATTTCTATTACGTTAATATCGTCAAGTGCCATTATTGTCACGTTCATGTGCGTCCGAGGCACCGGATCATTATCTCGTGATCTTACGTTATGTCTTGATGCCACCTTGCTCAAGTCTATCACTTTTACTAGTATTATAAGTAAATTGCGTTATTGTGAACTTGCTTAGATATTAGCTTATTAAATTGTAAGTATTTTTGTCTTGAATTATTGAAGTAATATCTTACTGACTATAACTGTTTTGCCATAAATACTGAAACTAATCTTACTAACCTGTACTAGTGAACCTTTTTAAGGTTCCGTACCCAAACGGTAAACGGGATCCTATTACTAAGACTCTGCTTTCCGTCCGTCTGTCCGTCTGTCACCAAGCTGTATCACATGAATCGTGATAGTTAGACAGTTGAAATTTCCATAGATGACGTATTTTTGTTGCCGGTATAACAGCAAATACAAAAAAATCAGAATAAAATAAATATTTAAGGGGGTTCCCATATAACAAACCTGATTGTTTGCCGTTTTTATAGATAATGGTACGGAACCCTTCGTGCGTGAGTCCGATTCGCAATTGGCTGGGTTTTTTTATTTTTTTTATTTCGGGGTGGAAAATCTGAGTTCCGTCTCACACCTACACCGGGAGAATGTACGAACGTACTAAGCAACCTTCTTCAGGGTACTTTCTCCGCAGCATTGATGCTAAATTAACCACACATCACATGCTAGTATTAATTTCCAGTTTCACATGCAGGGTCAAGTAAAGACACATGATCTTAAATCCTCTGAAGGATTTATGCGCTCCAATTGCCATCCGCCCTGGTGTTAAAAGAGTTTTTATTTAACCCATTAGATGTTCGCCTATTAGAAGCCGTTTTCTTATAAGAACTCAACGATTTATACGGATATATTTACTGTCGTTACGAGGGAATTTTTCTATAAATACTGAAACTAATCTAACTAAGCCAACCCTGATCCAGCCTGTCCCTTGCTGTTTCTCCCAGAGACGCTCTAAGCCGAGGTATGTCCTATGGGGTTCATACGACATTTGAGGGGTTAAGCCAGCATTTCACTGTCTCCTACTTCTGTATATTGGCCTTTACCTAATTACATCACACACAGCAGTCGATTCTCCACCTTCTTTAAATCTAAAATTAATTACAAGATAAGTGAAAACTTTCAACACCTAATTATTTATTGAAGCGCCTCCCAATAAATGTGAGTAACATTTAAATTTACGTTCAAACAATTTTTAATTATGGTAATACTGAACATTGATAGCCGAGCTTTAGATATAAATTGTTTTATCGACTATCTGTCGATGCGTGGGCGCAACATCGAACTTATTACGAAGTTACGTAACAGATATTTAGTTGGCGACGTTTCTAATGTATTGGGTTTGAGTTAATAGTGGTACTAGATGCTAACCGCGGCTTCGCCCGCATGCATGAACCCTATTCTTTTTCTAAAATAAAAATAGCTTAAGTTACTTTTTCTAGCAACGGCTATCTCCCACTGAAAGTCCCGTCAATATCGGTCCAGCGGTTTCGAAGACAAGCTGGAATAAACAGTCAGACACAATTTAAAAAAATATATATAAGTCCTGCACTATACTTTTTTTTATAATAACATAATAATAGGTTTTATTACATACATATCTAAATATTTATAGTGTCTGTTGTATGGATTCAATTGAAAATAATCAAGAATATTATCTGAACCCTAACATAGCTGGGAAAGGCTAGGCAGATGATGAGGATGATGATTATAAATATGATATCAAACCAAAATTCTTGAATCAACTGCACATAAAATCAATTACACTAATTATGAGTTGTTATTTATTCGCAGAAAGAGTATAAGAGCAGACGCTATAAATGAGACAGTCATAAAAATTTCAAATAAATAAGAGATGCCAATTAGGATACACGTGTCGCCAATATACACTACTAACTAGGAACGTGCGCAAATGCGCATACGCTTGAACGTTAAATTGCTTTAGAAAGAACAATATTTTATTCTGGACACGCACAGGAAATACACAAAAAAAATATAAACAAAACAGAAGATAAAAAAAATAAACAACTATAAAATAAGGCAAAACAAAAAGATTAAAAAAAAACAAAGACGTTTGCGCGTACTTCTTGAACTTTTCTCATTGAGAAAATTGGCGAATTTTGCTAGAAACAGTTTGCCTTGATTACGTCAGAATCAGAACCCTAACAAAAGTAAAAGCAACACAATAGTTTCCAGATCCAGAACTAAACAAAGCATTTAAAAACATTTCCATTCATCCAAACAAAACAACAATAATTGGGTCGAATGCTCAAATCGATTAGGAACTCGAAAAACTTAATCGATATATCTAAAAAGTCTGGTGAGTCGGTAAAGGCTCGGTCGGCAAACCCTCAAAGGTGATTAATTACAGACAAAACGTTAATTATGAACGGCCTAATTTTTATAGGCTGCTAATTTGTGTGAACGTACCGCGGATTCGTTACAGGGATTCACACGTTAGTTTTTTACTATTGGCTTCTGCAGCATGATTAAAGTGCTCCAAGGAAATCGAATTATAAAATAGTTGAACATAGAAAAAACAACAAAGGGCATCTATCCAGATAGAGTTACTAAGATGAACTGAAGTTAAAGTCAAAGTCAAATCATTTATTTCAAATAGGCACAGGAAAGGCACTTTTGAACTTCAAAATGGACAAGAAATAGAATTCTTTCTAGTCGCCCCTTCCAAGAGGTAGTTTCGTGTGGAGAAGAATGGGCAAGAAACCTCCACCGTTAGTCTTTTAAAATGTTTTACAATGTTTTGTATACATGAATTATAACATATGACCCAGAAGACGATGTACGTATTCGTATGAAGACGATACACCCAGGATAACAATACTACACAACAAAAGGTGAAAAGAAACACACACAACATTCTAAAAGTTAATAATAATAAAGAAATAAATGTGTGAGAAGTTATTCCAATATGTTAAAATAGTATAGTACAAATTATAAATTATTACCTAATTTACTTAGCAACCAGTTTGATTTTGTCTAGAACTTAGCAACCAGTTAAGTAGATGGAAGTGATATTTCGATGTAATCTGTACGTAAATGATTATGTAAAGAGAGACTTCAGCCCTCCTAAAGGCTCTATCAGTACTAGATTGTATTCATGATTTTAATGATCGCAATTATTTATACAGGGTGGGCAATATTTTAAGGGATCAAAGCCGACTCCAACATAGTTGAGAAAAGGCTAGGCAGATTGATTTTGTTCTCATCATTATGGTCAACTTTTACTATCGGAACACACCTGAAATCGCGAAAACAAATCAGCTGTTTCCTACATTTTGACGAGTTATGCGAGCATAATGTGGGGAACTCTCTATATACGTACTTGCTTTGGGCGCGAATCATATTTGAATCAACATACAACCTGCAAATCGCAAAAAAAGTAAGAAAATGTGAATTTCGTGGGCTATCCTGTAGTTTTCACCTTAAGCCTTATTACCACAACACTTTGTGTCCCAGCTAATAAGATGAAGAAGAAGCCAGGTAAGCGGGATTGTCCGAAAGGGTTACCGCTACCCTGGAACATAAAGGGCTACGGAAGGAACATGGATGGTTTTTAGTCAGTAAGAGTCTGACACTCTCTTTCGCTCCACCCAGAGCGGGAGAAGTCATTTGATGAATTCCCACCCTCAAAAAAAAAAAGCTAACAAGATCTTTTATTTTATTTTAATAGCAAAACTTATCACATCTTCTGTCTATTAAAATACCATTGCGCCATAATAAAAATAATAACTAGACTAAATCAAAGAGAAGACCGCTAGCAAAAAAAACTTCCTACATAGGACTAACTTATTATCGGTACGACAAGGCACATGTAATCACAGGAAAACGAAACGAAAAACTGAATGTACGGCCATACATCAAAGTGGTGCAAGCGTGTTATTTGCACCACCGTGCCATATATGGGACATATAGGGTTGCCAGTCGAAATTAAATACCTAGAGAGCTTTCATATAAGCGTAATATGTTTAGGACTATAGGAGCTCTATGTTCTATAGTTTTGGTTACAATTTCATACAAATCTTGTCATGATTGTATAACAAACATCCACCCATCCAAACTTTGGAATTTATAATAGCAGCTGATCGATATTTAACTTTAGAAGGCAAGTTTAGTATGATCTGATTTTTTAATATGTGACCCTTTTACGCTTGGGTGAAACCAGCTGTAATTTTTTTTTTTACGAAATTCGCATTTGAAAAATTTTCCGTCGGTTTGACTTGCACTACAGTGTCTACACCAACAAAAAAAATGGTAGATCATTAGAGTTCCCTCTGTATTGTGCTATCTAGATTTGCTATTAACTATTTTCATCTTTAAAAGATCAACCGGCGGTATCCAAGGTTCCATCTTCCTATTTTTCGTGGCAACCCTAAACAATCCCACCACCGTGCCATATAAGTCCCACTACCGTACAGTGGTCGATAATTGAGACGTTTTCACGATAAATGCCGTCTAATTGACCGTGCTATAGAGTTGAGCTTAATCGCCGCCCCAAGCGTGTAATTCCATACACGATTATGTATTTTTTTGTTGTTGTTGCTCTAGTTTTCGTATGATTAATTGTGTTCCTTGAATGTCGGTGGTGTCTTCGTTCTTTGTATGGCTCTGTGTCCGTCTGCTTGTGTTTCTTAGGATTTGAGGTTTTGCGAGTTAGATTTGTTTGTTTTGCTAGTTGTCAATGGTAATTTTCAGCTGATGTTTTGTATGGTGCATCCCATAGATATGTGAATCCACTCACTTGAATAATTTACCTTCGCAAATGATGATATTTTTCTAGAAAAAGTATTTGGCTGGACGCAAACTGAACACTGTCACACAATTAATTTTTCCTGCCATTGTTATATTTATTTCTTTGTGGTTTAGTATTTTATTCTCGGTGCATCGTCTTCACATATAATTTTATAATTCATGTATACAAAACATTATAAATAACACTTTAAAAGAATAACGGTGGAGTTTCATGCCCATTCTTCTCCACACCTTTTGGAAGGGGCGACTAGAATCAATTCTATTTCTTGTTCATTTTGACGTTCCAAAGTACCTTTCTTGTGCCTTTTGACTTTGACTCTGACTCTGAGTAAATAAATAGATGGAATATTCTTACTCTAGCTTTCTTCTTCTCTTTTCTTTGTCTTTATTCCCAATGTTTGTCCCACTGCTGGGCAAAAGCCTAGCCCACAGCTTTCCACTCTTCCCTATGTGGTGTTTTTGGAGAATGCGATTATTACGCCTCTCAGTTTGAAAATAAAATTGACCGGGTAGGCCTCGGAGATGTCGAACCTGCACTCTTAATGTAAATAGGAACCGTTGCAGTCCACTTTCAGAAATTCCCTTATCAGTACCATATTATCTTGAGAAAATATTAACAACTAACTCGATAACGAACACAAAAGCTCGAAATAACAATGAGTTACGATACCAATGCAAATATTGTGCTGGCGCCAATCTTATTTCTCTCAAGAACATAGGTGCCTTTTGCAAAAATCCATTCATAAGAAGAAAAGCTTGTATATAATACACTAGTCACAAAAATTAAGAGATATAAAATAAATTGCAAATTTTTGTCTGATTTTAGACGAGCTGTAACTCCGCAGATAATGATCGTATAGCCAAAATAAAAAAGCCAATTGTAGCTCCAAAGTGTCTAGTTGTTTGTCAGCATATGAAGGGGCCTTAAGGGCCAAGCCTGCCGGGTAAGCGGGATTGTCCGAAAGGGTTACCGCTATCCCGGAACATAAAGGGCTAAGGAAGGAACATGGATGGGTTTTAGTCAGTAAGTGTCTGACACTCCCTTCCGCTCCACCCAGAGCGGGAGCAGTCATTGGATGATTTCCCAGCCTTAAAAAAAAAAAAAGGGTCATAGGGTAAAAAAAAAAAAAGGGTCATAGGGTCCTAGTTTCTGGAGACATCGCCAAGTGGTTGGTCGACTTTTCACGAGACGATAGACTAGGCTATTTTTGGCCAAAGAATCAGCATTGCCATGCCATTCAAGGTGGCAATTACAATTAAAATTGTGACAGTTGTTTGGTACACTGCTTTTAAAAAAAAACATCTGGATATTTTCGTCTGTGGACGTATTTTGACTGACACGATGATAAAATGTAAAAGAACTAAATAATAATAAAAATATATATATTTTGTAGATTAAATAAAAAACTATTGTTGGCTTTTTTTATTATCAGCTTTTCCATGTCATTCAAGGTGGCAGCTCTGGCAATTACAATTAAAATTGTGACAGTTGTTTGGCATACTGCTTTTTTAAAAAAAATATCTGCACATTTTCGTCAGTGGACGTATTTTGACTGAAACGATGATTAAACATAAAAGAACTAAATAAAAAAATAAAAATGTTTTTTTTTATTTAGTAGCTTAAATAAAAAAATATGAATAAAATATAAACAGTCAAATTGCTCTGTGACAACCATAGAGCTAGTTAGAACTTTTACATAACGAGGAGTGAGAGGGTTAGTCTGAAAGTGAAACAATACATAATGGACGTGAAGGGGAAACGTGTCTAGCAATGTCAGCAAAATGGTAGAAAATAAAATAGCGGCACACATTAATGTATTAAAAGAAAAGTTACTTTTGTTTGCGTTTTTATTGCAAACAAAGCGATTATTTGTTTTTGTATACGTAGGGTTTACGGAAAACAACATGAAAAAGGGTTTGAATACATTAGAATATTCTTTTATATGTAACCCAAACAAACTACAGATATAAATGTAGAAATAAGATCATGTTAATGTTGAAGGAGCTCGTGGCTAAGTAATAACAGCCACACAAGTCGATCCATCAGGTTAAGCTACGTTTGCCGGGATTGGCCATGGATGGGTGACCATCTCTACATACCGAGATTCCTCCTTGCCTCGAAAAGCACGTTCAGCCGTTAGTCCCGGCTGTCACTAGTGCATCTTTGACAGTTGTTACGGGTCGTCAAAAGCCCGAAAGTCTGACAGCCAGTCTTACCAAGGGGTATAGTATTACCCAGTTACTGGGTTGTGGAGGTCAGATATATTATTGAATATGGAAATGTATTTATTTATTGTGCACATATTATAACCTTAAGTATACCGTTGACATTACAATATATAAGGCCGCCAGTAGCAGTCACAATACCCCCTGTACTAGTTGATACTGTATTACATAAATATCTAATCTAATAATCACCAATAATCTCCTAAAGTTTGGGCTTTACTTCATCCTTGTTCCTCAAATCATCAGCTTTAGCTTGTATCCTAGTTTTACTCTCTATTGCCAATATTTCGTTATGCGTCTACGCAGCTTTAGAGTCGGAACAGGTAGGTACTAGCATCATTTATGGCTTCCGTTGGACCGATAACGATATATAACAAAGTATGGATGCAATTAACTACCTCATAATTATTCTCGTAAAGTTAAGATCTCCCTGCTTAGAAATACTAGGGAAAATTGTTTAAGAGAAATAAATACAATGGCCTACTCATTGGCCTGGTATTGCAAGTTATAGGAGGCAATCTGCTTATTCTTTTCCTAACTATGTTGGAGTCGGCTTCCAGTCTAACCGGATGCAGCTGAATACCAATATTTTGCCTATCTGACCTTTGCCTACCTGACCTTTGCCTATCTGACCTTCACAACCCAGTCAGTAACTGGGTAATACCCTTGGTAAGACTGGTTGTCCGACTTTGGGTTTCTGATTACCCGTAACGACTGTCAAAGATCTACGAATGGCAGCCGGGACCGACGGCTTAACCACAATATAAATATGAACAGTATGGAAACTAGGCCTATTTGTTGAAATAATTACCTACGCTCCACTGCAGCATTAGGGTTGTCACTCTTAATGTTTTTGAAACTGAACTGTATTTATTAAAATATTTTGTGTTCTCAAACAATCAAGTTGGAATTAGTTATTTCAACTCGATTGTTTTTTCGATTGTTTACTAATAACATTTAAATAGGTAATCTCATGGCTTCGGTATTAACCAGTAAAAGAAGATTGTTTATAACACGGAACAGTTTAAAATCAATACACAACAACTTGTGAGCTTTATCAATATGGCGTAACCTTTTACAAGTTTTGGAGTGAGCCGCGGAAAGACGAAAACGTTTCGTACGATCCTTGTCGGAAGGGCGCGCGGAGGACACCAGCCGCAAACGGCGCGCGGCATGGCGCATATTTGGCGCCGATGCCTGATTAACCCGGCGACCGCCCACCGTACTGTGCATTTCAACTAAGGATAGGATGACCTTGGCACCATATTGTGACAACAATTAAGTTTAACAAAAAATACTTTATGCAAATTACTTATCTTGTTCATGTAATTTTCATAATTATTATGATCATTGTTTATCTAATATAGGGCCAAGGTCATCCTATTCTTAGTTAAAACGCAATCGCATAGTAGGTACCACGTGTTAACCCGAAAATGCGTGTGCATTAACCATTCGTCTTGACGCGGCACTCGCGACTGACAGCACCGCGACAACCGCTTAGGGGTCTCGTCGATTCGCGTGTTTGTGTGATGGTGCCGTTTCGAACGTTAGTTCGTAGTTTCCGTACTGTTCATATTTATATTGTGGCTTAACGTTCGTCCTTGAACTGACCGCGGCAAGCGTAGCTTAACTTTCGATCGACAACATGAAAGTAACTGAGCATTGAATAAAATTGCTTGTCATTAGACAGGCATATGTCCAACAGTGGACTCATATAGGCTGAAGAGGACAATAGTAACCCAAATAACATGGAAATGACACCAATCCATTCATACCACATAATCCATTTCGTTGCGTCAAACACCTGCTGAACAATGCCTTATCGCACACAATGGTACAACTCGTCAATGGATCGAATCGCAATCGTTAGGCTCGTGTATCGAATGAACTCATCACTTGCACTATCATGACCGTTGTTAAAACGTGTAGTAACGAGCCGTAGTGTTGGTACACGGTTTACCGATTACTTTTGTATCGAGAGCTGAATCGATTTGAGGCCGTCTTGAAATGTATGATTTTCATCGAATGAGTTTTAGAAATGCAATTAAAATGTGGTCGCTCTTCTTCTTTTCGTGTAGTTATTGACTAACCCAGTGTCAGAGTTTTTATGCTGCCCATGGGCCTCTGACTTAGCACCTCTAAGTTTACGGATTCATGTGCGTATTGTATAAATTTTTTCACTTGCTTAAATGTGGTCGCTTACTTTGCAGAATTAGGACCTGTCCCGTTCTCCTGATATGAATATAAATATAACATTACGCCTTGTTAACACGAAGGGTCGGACAGAAGTGTAACAATAGTTTCACATTTGGCAAGTTATGTTTGAGTCCTACCAAGTTACAGAAGGCGAGCCTATTGCCAGCAACCGGGCACTAATGCGGACTGCTGGAGAGTTTGTTGCGCCACTTCTTCCCAGCTAAAGCACTAGGAAGTGGTGAAGGGTGTGCGTTTTTGGGGGACTGTCTTATGTAATTTTGACCTTCAAAAAGTGCTAATTTTCAGCCTAGTTTGAATAAATGACTGATTGATGAATTTGATTTTGATTTTTGATTTTGACTCCGGGCTGTTACAGAGAAATTCCAGATGGGAAAACTCAATATCACCTTGTCCGACCTGGAATCCGAACCCTCATGCTCAGCAGTAGCGCTTGCGACTAATAGACCAACGAGGCAGTAAATTATGTAATTATTATTTATCTATAAAAGATTAACACAAACACATTATTGTGGTCAAACGTGATCAAAGCCAAACATAGTCTTTGATCAAGACTTACGGCTGCATATATTAAATATAAATGAATATTCAAAGCGCCGCCTAGCATTAGTTTGAAGTATTTTAGGTTAAAGCATTTGAATATTAATCGAGCATATCGAAAATTTTGCTTGTCTGTGAATACTAAAGAAGACACTTAATTTCAGTGTCAAGATCTATATTCTACAGGGTCAAATGGAATAAGCTAGCGCAGCTTCTGACATGATATGGGTATGAATACATGGTAAAAAAAGGATAAAATAAAAATACTTTATTTCAAACCTTGATCCATAATATAATGTTAGTAATACACACAGCAGTGATAGCCTAGTGGTGTGATGGTCGGACTGCCAAGTCATAGGTCACGAGTTCGAACCTAAGACACGCACCTCTGACTTTTCGGATTCATGTGCGTATTGTGTAATTATCACTTGTTTAAAAAACGGTGAAGGAAGACATCGTGAGGAAACCGGCATGGCAGAGATATATTTCTCAACAGCATGTGAAATTAAGTCAGAGACCTATGAGCAGCATAAAAACTCTGACACCAGGTTAGTCACTAACCACATGAAGAAGAAGAATATACACTATGTTAGTAACAAACGAAATAGAAGATTTCAATTCATATATCTTCTACACTCACATGACGCACCAGGCATGTATACATGAATACGCCATAATGGTGCAACACGGCTTTGAACTAATGACCTTCAGAATGTCATTATAATAATATCCTTGGACATTTCACACAACGCCATATAGTCCCAAGCTAAGCAACCTAATGCTTGTGTTATGGTAACGAGAAGGCTGATAAACTACATATATAAGTACATTGTTTTTGTGAATACATATGACAGACACCCAGACCCGCAACAAATACTTTGTAGAAGGTTATAAGATGGCTAATAAAGTCAAATTAAATATATTGTTCGGACCACAGGTTTGGTAATACAAAGGAGCGAGGGAGCACACCCGCTAATCCAGTACTGAATGTTCAATTAGAATTAAGTTGTGAAATGAGGTGAAATTGCACGGATAAGCAATAGTGCATTCAAGTGAATGGTTTCACCGTACATACTTACTTGTAGGTCGTACAAATATTTGTACCGTGCTGGAATCGACCCCCGACATGCTGCGCAGCAGTCAATCGCTCATTGCGCCAACCGTGTCGTCGTGTGTGTCATTGCCGTTACCAAACACTCTGCGCATCATCAAAGCAACCTTTTCCCGCACGATGGTACTGAAACAGCCAGTACGTGCTTCTGCAAGCATTCCCGATGCGCCACAGTAGCGTGGGAGTCCCAACGACATCCTGAAAGTATTGTTGCATTGAATTCTGAGGGCGTTGTATGCCCTCTGCGTATATTGAACCCACAGAGTGCACAACGATTGACAAAAAGCCTTAAAAATACTTATTTTTACTTCTGGTTTTTTCTTTTTCGTGTGGTTAGGTTAGGTGGAGACAGGTGACTAGCCTGGTGTCAGAGTTTTTAAGTTGCCCATTGGCCTCTGACTTGGCTTCACATCAAGAGAAGTTGAGAAATATCGATATAGATAAAGTTTTTAAGTTTCGGTTGCTAATTTAATTTGATCCTTTTTGGTTTTTTGAGGTTGGAAAATCATCATATGTCCCCTCCTGCTCTGGGTTGAGCGGAAAGGAGTGTCAGACTCTTACTGAGTAAAACCCATCCATGTTCCTTGCTTAGACCTTTATGATCCGGGGTAGCGGTAAACCTTTCGGACAATCCTGCTGACCTGACTGACGAGAAGGGGTTAATACAGGGTCCAATGAAGCCTGCCGTTCAATTGACCCTGTATTAACCCCTTCTCGGCACAAACTTCAACAATTCTGAACAACCTGATTTCGCAATCGCAGCTGCTAAGCGTTAAGACCCCGAGTTCGCACCTCGTGTTACAAGGGCCATAATACCCTCATTAAAATACAAATGCAGGTCACTCAAACTCAATGTTACCACTAACGTACAGTCTACGTACTTTAGTGGTAACATTGACTGACCTAGTCTAGCGTAGCGTACAACAGAATAAGGCCCGGACTCCACCAAAGCGGAGATGTGCGGAGAAGTCCAACGCGAGACGAGAAGAGATTTTTTTCAGGTCGAATAACGAAATTCTATTGGTTGTTTAAAAAACATCTCCTCTTTGCTCGTGTCGTCTCCGCTTTGGTGGAGTCCGAGCCTAAAAGGGCAGCCTATATTGTTTTTTTATTACCACTGAGGTCGGGGTGAGGAAAAAATAGGCAGGTGATGTTATTATTCTTTCTCTTTCGTGTGGTTAGTGACTAACCTGGTGTCAGAGTTGTTATGCTACCCATGGGCCTCAACCAAGTGATAATTATACAATACGGACATGAATCCGAAAAGTCAGAGTCGTGCCTTAGGTTCGAACTCGAGACGTAAGACTTGCTAGTCCGACTGTCACACCACTAAGCTCTCACTGATTGAGGGGTTGCATATCGTACAGCATTAGCCCTTGGCCTTTTTAGTTAAAACAGACTATAGAAATGTTGAACCATTATCATATTTCAATAACTGTTATAAATATTTTAATAATAACTGCTATTTTTTTTTTGTTATTGGCATCTTGCAGTTCAACTAAAGGGTTGTCTACTGCTTAACCGGGTTTGCCTGTGGCTGCCACAAAGGAATTGTAGCCTCCAGCCAGGGCTTAATAAAAACTAAAACTAACTTACAAAACTAAGCGACTACACGCTAAGGGCACCCCCTGCGGGGTTCGGACCTCGGCTTAGGGCGTCGCTGGGGGGGGACAGCAAGGGACAGCTGGATCGGGGGTATTTAAAGTTACTGGCTCAGCGGCAACGCGGGCTGGCTCGAGCAAGGGTCGGGGGGATGGGAATGGACAGGGTCGTCGCGACGGGCCTCGACGGCGAGGACGGAACGACGGAAATTTGTATCTGTGTGCTAATCTGCTGCGGACTAACCATGGATACTTTAACTAGTTACTCTTGAACATTTTTTTTGAGGGTGGGAAATCATTCAATGACTTCTCCCGCTCTGGGTGAAGCGGAAGGGAGTGTCAGACTCTTACTGACTAAAACCCATCCATGTTCCTTCCTTAGCTCCTTATGTTCCGAGGTAGCGGTAACCTTATCGGACAATCCCGCTTACCCGGCAGGGCTCTTGAACACCTAACTATACGGTTGAAAATGAACAACTTTGATTATCGCACCAACTCTGAAATATGAAAAATAAAAATCAGCTGTTCCGTACATTTTGACGAATTATACGAACATACATGTACTGAACAGCAGATTTTTTTTTAATATTTCGGAGTTGGTGCCATAGTCAAAGTTGTTCATTTTCATGAGTACTTATACCCCTGAAAGTATGTCCCTCGTTTAACCTAACACACTGTATAGAAGTATATTATACTCGGAAAGTCAAAAATCCGCTACTCGCTTTCAACACAACCTAGCACCACAAAGGAGCTATCTCCTGACTTAAGGCACCGTTGCAATGCCGCCATACCTAAAGGGGCCACGTGATAACCCTGGCCATGATACGCATACTCATAAATGTAAATTACGCCAGGCTAGTCGCGCGACCCTTAATGTAGATTACCGTTGAAGCTGGAGCTAGTATTTCAAAGGTAATGAGGTGTTTTAAGGTCGGTCATGACTCTGACCCGAGTTAACACCTTGTTGGAAGATAAAGGATGGTCGCACGCGATCGAATGTGGCTGAGATTGTTCGTGTACACGCACTTATGTAGGTTCAGTGTTCATATATATATTCTTGGGAAGGCTAGTTTGGTTTCGATATGGTGAATTTTCGCGGTAACTACAAGATAAACTCAGATCAGCTGAGAACTGAGGAGCTCGTGGCTAAGTAATAACAGCCGCACAGTTCGATCCATCAGGTTAAGCTACGCTTGCCGAGGTTAGTCCGTGGATGGGTGACCATTTCTACATATCGAGACTCCTCCGTGCATCGGAAAGCACGTCTAGCCGTTGGTCCCGGCTGTCATTCGTGGATCTTTGACAGTCGCTACGAGTAGTCAGAAGCCCGAAAAACTAACAGCCAGTCTTGCCAAAGGGTATCTTATTACCCAGTTACTGACTGGGTTGTGGAGGTCAGATAGGCAGCTCCATGTAAAATACTGGTATACAGCTGCATCCGGTTAGACTGGAATCTGACCCCAACATAGTTGAGAAAAGGCTAGGCAGATTGACAAGATAAACTAATGAAAACTTTGAGTAACAAAATAAACATTTTATATCCGTTTATGAGACCACCATGATGAAAAAAATAAAGGATGAAACTTTAAAATTATGGTGTAGGGTCTCGCATGAGCTAAGAAATAAATGAATGAGTTTAGTTGCTAGCGCGCTGTACCAATATCTTAAACTAGCCATGTTTTAAATGGCAATCCTTTTTTTCACAATTTGTAGTTAAGCAAAGTATTTTCATCGTCTCATCCTCACATTTGCATGGTAAACTAACAATTGCAATTATCCCAATCATTGTATAGTGCGACAATAATTGTTTTCGATTCATATCTCAAGATAAAGCTGCCACGCGACAAAATATTCGCAATTATGCGCCCACTCTTAATGTCCATTTAGTTTCTCTTATTGAAATGATCAGCGAAGCGAAATGCAATATGTTAATGCCCAGATCACGGAATAATAATGGTTAAAATATGCAATTTGCAGAATAATTTCAATATACTATTATTCTTTGTAAAATAAAAAGATGAAAGAAATAATTCATAGTGTACAAAGTATGCAGTTGACAGGAGAAACTTACAGTAATTGGAAGTAAGCATTACCTCATTTTCATAAATTTTAAAACAAGAGATAAGATAAACAATATCCTCTCCAAAGGCACAGATATTGTCCTCCAACACGGAAATAGGTTAGCATTGTCGTTCGTATATCAAAGACTACATCAATGGCTAGAGACCACGAAACCTCGAAATTTCCTTATCTTAATACCAAAATTTATAGGTGCTACATGGCATACATGGTGTCATAAGTCCCCGATTCCGTGCTCATGTTTCTGTCAGGTCTGTGAGCAAGTTTGCGGCTCAATCGAAGTGCACTTTCCACCCTGGTACCGCCCACGCACCAACTTGATGGTATCTAGCGAGTTACGAGCTCAAAGAAGATGTTGCCCTTGTTAACGATCGTATGTGTGTGTATGTGGATTTCTTGGGAGTTGGATGCGGCATTTTGAGGTGCTGTGACTACTTAGAATGATTAAACCCTCAAATCTATACTAATACTAGCTGACCCGACAAACGTCCTGTCTAATTTATGATACCTACCCTACCTAACTACCCTACCTACCTACCCTAACTACCCTACCTACCTACCCTACCTACCTACCCTACCTACCCTATCTACTCTACCTACCCTATGTCCGTCTCCTAGTTCTTTTATATAAGGTGTTAAAAAATTAACTCTAAGAATTTCGTGGGAGCATTGTACTCGTCGTTATGAACAACTTTTACTATGGGATGATTCCTGAAATCGCGAAAAAAATATGAGCTGTTCCATACATTTAGGCACACGTAACTCAATAAAATGTATGGAACAGCTCATAGTTTTTTCGCGATTTCAGGGTTCATCCCATAGTAAAAGTTGTTCATAACGACGGGTACAATGCTCCCACGAAATTCTTAGAGTTAATTTTTTAACACCTTATATATATAGATTATAAAGCTGAAGAGTTTGTTTGTTTGAACGCGCTAATCTCTGGAACATCACGCTACGACCAATAGGAGCCGAGCAACGGGTGAAAGCGGAGCAGCTAGTGCCTTATAAACTTCATAGGTTCATAAGAAACATTCTCTGGAAACGACAATAAATATAAACGTATAAATCGTTGAGCTCTTGTAAGCAAACGGCTTCTAATAGGCGAACATCTAATGGGTTACTGACGAATTTCACCAATGACTCTGAACGCCATCAGCTTATAAACGCCGTTTCTGGCCTGCCAGTGACATGATTTTCTGTGGAACATTACCACAGGTCTTGAACATGGATCTGCGATACGATGACCGCGCTCATTGCGGGTTGGTAGAAGTCACATGTTTTCGAATTTCTGCTTCTAAGACATGCCGGTTTCCTCACGAAGTTTTCTTGACCGTTTTGAGACCAGTGGTGATGAAACAGTTTATGCAAAGTCAATCGCCTATCTGGGCTAGTTTCCAGCCCGACGTAGAACGGGGGTGGTCGTGAAGCAAATTAATACGATATACCTACCAGCCTTTCCCAAATTGGGCGATAAAGCCCCCTTGCAGGCGCTTAAAGACCTAAACGGGGGCAGTAAGAGATCCAGAAAAAAAATAGGAGCGTTGTTTAGAGGCTTATGGGGCAAATATTTGTAATTTCATCTAGATAGTGGTTTTTAAGTAGGTGAAAAAATGGGGGCGCTAAAAAATAATTTATTCTTAGGGTGGGCAGTAGACATAATAAGTTTGGGAACCCCTACTTTATACGATATATTATTTTCTGCAGTGGTCTTAAGCACAAAAAGCTCTTGTCCCACATCTATACTAATATTATAAAGAGGTAAAATTTGTAAGTTTGTATGTAGGGGGTAATCTCCGGAACTAATGATCCAATTTCAAAAAATTTTTCACTGACAGAAAGCTACATTATTCCTGAGTGCTGAGGCTATAAATTATATTTATATCATACATATTAGCCGAGCTATCGCAATTTTCGTCTAGCAAGTCGGAAAAAAATACCTCCGAAAACAGAATTATTTGCATGCGCTGCCTAAACAGTTACAGTATATTGCAATTTTCCGCGGACGAAGTCGCGGGCAGAAGCTAGTAGGAGATAAGACCTTTATTTCAGCATCAAATCGTATTGACACATCATCTCGTTCCTACCTCTAGGTAACTACAAGTCTAATGGTGCGGGAATACTTCTAATATCGACGATATCTCGAGTGTATTTTGTTAAACGGACGTATCTGAGAAAATCCCTCGCAGTGCCAGTGTTTAGGTGAAATTCATGCGTATGTTGCTTGGGGACTAGAATATTTTGTACTGATTTTTTCTTCTGTTAGATAGAATTTAAAGTTAGCTGTGTGGTCGCCATTTCGTTCGTAGCGTTGCCTTTATTTTTGCCTTTTCTATCACAAATGTTTTGAATAGGAGAATGTAAATTCATCCTAAATTCTGTCATAAAATCTAAAAATCTGTTTTAATATCTCATAATTTCCATAGTTATATTAACATACTATCACATCTAGTTTTTACATAGTATTTCATATGATATAATAGTTAAATGCATCTACTATGATAGACCATCGTTTTCTAGGTATGCTTGGTCCTTGTTCATACTATTTTCACTGTTAGATACATTTTTCGATAACGATGCTAGTTGCGTGGTTACTTAAAGTTACGTGGTTGTGTTTTGTAAAAATCCGTTCCTAGGTATTAAGCATTATTGCGCAATTGTTTGTTATCCTGAAAAAACAGAATAAAATTGCTGCCTTTTGGGAACTTTTCCTGTTGACAGCGATGTGGACGAAGTTTTTGATGCTCTTTGATTTCTTTTCCCTCCCGTTTTATATACTTGATAGTTATTATTAATATTTTAAGTCTTTTTAGGTATGTAAATATTATGTAACAAATAAAATCATCATTATCCGTCTGTAAACATTTACTGCTAAACTTGGATCTTGATGAAAATCACAACGCGCGCATCCCTTCATAGTACGCGTTCCTTTTTCCGACACGAAGCACGTCAATGTGGAGACGTTTAGACTGCTGAAGAGTACAAAAATTAAAATTGCCAGCCCTAAAACTTTAAATTATTATTTTATCTGTTAACACAAAACTATTTCTTGTTGATTATCGCTTTATACGTAACAAGTGCCCTCACGTGTGTGTCTATCTGATAGATGCTCTTGTTAATCACCCCCTGCTGTGCCGACGCTCCTTCGCCGTTAGTTCGGGATACAGAGCGTGGAACCGCCACAACGCGCAACGGCAGACGACAAGAAATGCCATAACTAAAAATATTAGTGTCCCCGTAAATGATGCTAAGCTCTAGTTTCATCTGCCACAGGCCTAGAATAGAATAGGGATGATGCCTAGGTAAAACGAAATTATATTCAGTCTGTCAATCATATAATAAAAAAATTGTAGACACGTACCAATTTTTGGCTCTATCATATTAGACGCCTTAAAGTTGGGGAGTGGGGGCTCGCTACGTCACAAGTATAAAAACTAAAAACTGTGACGTCATGCCACATTTTAACTCAATACGCCCGTTCCAGCCTGTCCCTTGCTGTCCTCCACCAGTGACACAGAGGGTGCCCTTTTTTTATGGCTGGGAAATTATCCAATGACTTCTCCCGCTCTGGGTGGAGCGGAAGGGAGTGTCAGACTCTTACTGACTAAAACCCATCCATGTTCCTTCTTTAGCCCTTTTTATGTTCCGGGGTAGCGGTAACCCTTTCGGACAATCCCGCTTACCCGGCAGGCATGGCCCTGAGCCCCTTCATAGGGGGTGCCCTTAACGTGTAGTCGCTTAGTTTGTAAGTTTTATAAGCTCTGGCTGAAGGCTGCAATTTTATTGTGGCATCTACAGGCAAGTCTGGTTTAGCAGTAGACAACCCTATGGTTGAACTGCGAGATGCCAAACAAAAAAAAATAATTTTAACTCAATGAGAGAAAGAAAAAATACCTATCCACTATTTTCCAATAATCTAGACTACGGACAATTTTTTTTATTATCATCCATATTATCGCAATGACGCCCACTGACTAGCTTGGTTTGTATGGAAAGTGCTGCCAACACTATCTCCAGCAGCAGCCGCAGACCCGTCTCCGTAGTCTATGGTTCAGGATATATACATCGCGTTCCACCTCTTTACTGTTACTGTTCTAACGGATTTCAATCCAACCAAGTCATAATAATGAAGGTTATAGTAATTGTGTTCTGTTGGTTTATTTGTTATTGCACTATTGTGGAGTCACGGATTGCCGATATTGTTCATGTTATAAAGGGTAACCATGTCTTTGTTTTGGTGTAATTCTATCTGAAGGTAAGTATCTTGTTTGATCTGTTTAGTGACCTTAGAATGGAATTAGAGCTGAATAAGTAGCAGAAGAAATTTTGCATTATCTGTTGCAAGATGGCTGTACGTGTTGATATGTTCATCCTAACTCAACTGCCTAGCCTTTTCCCAACTATGTTGGAGTCGGTCCAGTCTAATCGGATGCAGCTGAAACCAGTATTTTACATAGAGCGACTGCCTATCGGACATCCACAACCCAGTAACTGGGCAATATAGTATACCCCATGGTAAGACTGGCTGTCAGATTTTCGGGCTTCTGATGACCCGTAACGACTGTCTTGGATGCACAAATGTCAGCCGGGACCAACGGCTTAACGTGCTTTTCGAGCCACGGAGGAGTCTTGATATTAAATCTGAATAAGTAGCAGAAAGAATTTTGCATTATATGTTGCAGTTATTACAATGGCAATATGGCTCTTTATGATGATGTCTTCATCTTAACTAATATTATAAATATGTTTGTTTGTTACCTTTTCACACCTAAACCACTGACTGAACCGATCATCTTAAAATTTTGCATATACGTTGTCAGGAGTACAGACAAGGATATAGGGTACCTTTCATCTCGAAAAAAGCACTTTTCCTGAGGAAAAAAACATAGACGTGTCTTTCGAATCATGATTGAATTGTATTATTGCAAGTAAAGTACAACCCGAATTGATTGTCAATTTTAAATTAACCCGAGCAAAGCTGCTGGTAGAAGCTAGTTTGTTAATAATTATATCTAATCTAATTATCTTTATCAGCCATTAGCCCCTAAACCCTAATTTATTGACCCTAAGTATTCGACCGTTGACAAAAATACATTATTTTATAGGCGGCCCTCGTGCAGCAAATTAAAACTTTACCATAGACAAAATAGCTATTCCTTTATCAAGTTTTATGGTTATGCCATTTAATTTTGGTATTTACGATTCACATGAAAATCTTAGCAAACAAGGCTTCGAAGGCACGTACTCATGTGAACTCGCACCTGTACTGTGTTTAAAATAGTTTGATTTTGTTCTGTGTTTTGTTATTCAAGTCCGAAGTCTGCCAGGTAAGCGGGATTGTCCGAAAGGGTTACCGCTACCCCGGAACATAAAGGGCTAAGGAAGGATGGACATGGATGGGTTTTAGTCAGTAAGAGTCCTTCCGCTCCACCCAGAACGGGAGGGGTCATTTGATGATTTCCCACCCTCAAAAAAAAGGGGAGCCTAGTCAGTCAAATTTTCATTAACGATAGCGAAATTACATGAAATATAATACATTTCGGTATGGAATTGGCATAAGCTTTCGAAATGTCACGTGATCAATCGTTTTCAATCGCTAAGTGCAAGACAATGTCAAATTGTGTAACGAAACGCGATCAATATTCCCATACAAGTGGCGTTCTTGACAATCCGAATCGCTGAGTTAACGAATTTTTCGATCAACAATTTTAGAAATCGAATCGAGATGGAGCGGTGGACGCTTGTCTAGGCCTACTGTGAAGCTATTTTGCAGAAATCTCACCAAAACTTAGATGCAGTGAGCATGAAGTGAGCTCAGCATCATTCCACCTGATGCAAGGGATTCACATTATTTACAGCTCATTTTAAACCCAATTCACCTAAGTGTTAACGCTGAGATTTTTACACAATAGCACTACAGTACTTAAACTTGGAACAAGAATGTGTTTTTTGCCATGACGGTTACTGAAGCCAAACTCCATTTATCCTACACTCAATACTACAATTTTTGAAGTCGTGTAATTTCTTGGCCGGGGAGGGCAAAGCGAGTAAGCGGGATTCTCCGAAACATAAAGGGCTAAGGAAGGAACATGGGTGGGTTTTAGTCAGTAAGTCTGGCACTCCCTTCCGCTCCACCCAGAGCGGGAAGAGTCATTTGATGACTTCCCAACCTCAAAAAAAAGGCAAGGCAATCTTTTCCTCCTCCATGCTTTTTGAATAGTCTATGGCTTACAGATTATATCAATATTCCGTTGCTCTCATTTATAAGAAGTTCCAAGACCAACACCAGAGTTTTACGATGTAATTTAACTTACAGTTCATACATAATACAGCCTACAAAAGCCATCAAACGAATCCTTAAAGCCGTGAACCGGCTTTTAATTCGGTCAAGTGCGAGCCTCATGCTAGCCTCGACATCTAATCTCGATCAGCTATCTGCGGCGCCATCGCAATCATGAGCGGCGCCTGAGTGGTAATGTGTTTTAGTATAATGAGAACTAATTGACAAGTGGTTTGTTACTTATTGAGATATTAAATTGGCTATCGTTAATTGCTTTATAGTACCCGGAGTTTTAAATGGCACATAGAGTAAAGTTTGGCTTTGTGGGATTTCGTCATGAGGTATTCCATGAAGCACACCCAAACGAAGCACAGCCAGTCGTACCGTGTATATTGTGTACAATGCTAATATTCATTCTTGCAGTGTACATAGGTCAGCAAATCAATAACCCTAATCTGTCAAATTTCTTTATTACTTTTTCGACTTTATTACAAAAGATTACGGTTCATTTTCAATTGCAAAAATATGACTGTTTGGGATAGCTTGATGTGCTGTCGTCTATACATTAAACTATGTATTTTTCTTTTCAAATGCTGAGTAAATAAAATCAGTTCTTTTTTTGTTCTGAAGTAAACCTAAATCAATATTTTCATTGTATAAAAACTTTCACCATCAAATATTTTTTCCCTACAAGCCTCACACAATACGGTCAAGTGCGAGCGGGGCGTGTTGCAGCCTCGGCTTGTAATCTAGATCTGTATTATACAGGGCGCCGGCGTCTCCACTCGCCGGCTCACGACGTAATCGCGATCACCCTGTATCTTTCTATCTTTACTTTCTGTGTAAATGAAAGATACAGCCTTTGATATAATTTATGGTTTGGTTTAATTTCCGTGGATGTTATGATTTTGTATTGATTGAATTCTAAATCGTTATTTCGACGTCTAGGTATTTGAAGGGCACTATTTTTCTAATAGTCAATTCTACTCATATATTTCGACTCTCATGGCTCCAGCACCCTAATTGAAAGACTATCAATAACAATCTGAATGATTTTACCACATAAAGTGCCAGTCGGGATTCGAAGTTACGACTTCCACAAGTCGCGGGCGTTACCACTGGGCCGCCTTCTCGTCTCTCTCTGCATTCACAAAATTATTAAGATCAAAATAGTAAACATACAATCACCTTTCCCTCACACCCGACCCATTAATTGCACGTCGCGTCGCAAGCGCAGCTAATCTCCGATCGACACCCAATCGTTTACAGTCAACAAGATACCTAAACTGCGGTTGTGTAAACGAAACGAATTAATTTAAGTTTAATCTCGAGAATAATCGTGCGGCGCGTAGTTTGTCAACGACATCTCGCTTACGCTTAATAAAGAAAATCGTTTCATTACCGATTCTTAGATAACTGGTGCACGTAGTTCAGGGCTTGCAGTAGACCCATTTAATTTGTTTTATCTATAAACTTACGCCTGTTCTAAAATACAAGTAAGTAATCTATAAAGTGTTAAAAAATTAACTCCAAGAATTACCTACCATTGTTTTTATCATTACGAACAACTTTACTATGGGACCAACCCTGAAATCGCGAAAAAAATATGAGATTTTAAGGTAAATTTTTAACACCTTGTATAAAGGTCACTCATACATACATCAATCACTGATAAATCACGAAATATTAAAAACTACTGGACCTACGAAGATGAAATTTGGCACAGACGTAGATGATGAGTAGGAGACGTCAGCTGAGGATTTTAGGAAACACCCCCCGTAAAGGGGTGGAAGTTTGTATGAAAAATTTTAACATTGACACGGGCGGAGTCGCGGGCAGTGGCCAACACACTATAATACTCAATGTCATAGGAATAACAACATCAAATTGAATAAAAAAAGTGAATAATGCTGTTCAAAAATTGTTTTAATTAATAATGTCTTGCCTCTTTCAAATATGCAGAATGTTCGAGTGACGAAATCAGTATTCTCCTTCAGTTTTTGTTACATTTCGATTGTCCTTAAATAATGTTTTTGATCTGAGCTTTTATTTTGTAAAGGAAAAATAGAAAAAAACACAGGCGCTAACTCGACTACACGCAGCAATTTACCACGACAATTCACACTCGTCCTTTAAACTGAGTTTATTGTTCTACATGATTTTCCACCTTGGGTGAAAAAATGAGAAAAAAAGTATTTTGATTTGAAGAATCCTTCCAAATATATGTTGGCTAGGCATCTGTTTACCACAAATACTATGTAACATTGAAATAAAGTATGATTTGGAGCGAATATCATAATCAGCCTATAATATTTCCTCTGCTAGGACACAGGCTTCCTATCTGTGAGAGGGAGTGGGCCATTAAACACTACGTGGGCCCAGTGCTTTATGGTACATGTCACATGTCTTCGAATTTTGGTTCTAAGACATGGCGGTTTTTGTGCGTAAACTGTTTCACTGTCCACTATTCTCAAATAGTGGTGATGAAACAGTTTACGCACACAATTTAGAGCGACTGAACACCCATTATTGTCGGTTTTTGCGTTCACCCTCGCAAAATTGACAGTTAAAAAAAATCTGAAGAAAGTTTTTACTGTTTCTCATACAATTGTTTTACAGCACAAAATTGAGGCTTCCACATATGTTATCAAGATCACGGTATGTTATCAAGATACTTGTGATGGGGTTACCTCGCAACTTCCCAAGGGTATACTATTAACAATGTTGCGACATACTTAAAAACAGAAATAAAAATTAAGTTTAAATTCCGTAATTATACAAAAAATGTTGTAGTATGTTCAGGTGTGTATAGTGTTTGTGTGTGTGTGTACTTCCACATTGAACTTACACCGTATCGTAGACAACCTTAAAATAGCTTAGTGTGATTGCGACTGTTATAAGTAGTGAGTAAAGCTTGAGCAGCTTAATTGAAACGATGGGCCACTTAATATCGTGTCCTGCGTGTCCTGTCGTCTGCACGTTACAGGAACTGATAGACGCTATTGATGGCGCTAAACAGATAGCCGAATTTTGGGCCGAGTCCAGTTAGATTGCCATCAACACGCTAAGAAGCTTAATTGACTATAGTGATTTTATTTTATTTTATTCAAACAGCTTCATTTATTAATTATCTTGCTTTGATCATAAGTAAACAGAGAAGACCTCGTGGCTAAGTTCTAACAGCCGCACAGGTCGATTCATCCGGTTACGCTGCGCTTGCCGGGGTTGGCCGTGGATGGGTTTACCATCTTTACATACTGAGACTCCTCCGTGCCTCGGAAAGCACGTTAAACCGTTGGTCCCGGCTGTCATTTGTGCATCTTTGATAGTCGTTACTGGTCGTCAGAAGCCCGAAAATCCGACAGCCAGTCTTACCAAGGGGTATCGTATTGCCCAGTTACTGGGTTGTGGAGGTCAGATAGGCAGTCGCTCCTTTTAAAATACTGGTATTCAGCTGCATCCGGTTAGACTGGAAGCCGACCCGAACATAGTTGGGAAAAGGCTATGCAGATGAGGATGTAAACACTAAAAAAACTTTTCAATAAACAATGAAAACTTTGAAAGACTACACAGATTTGTATCTCTGCAAGCATCAAACTGTGGCCGGATAAATTTCACGGGTGATGTCCGATACTGCACCGCAGCCGGTTCCTTACAGCCATCACTGTCACTGTCAGACTTTCACTCGAACAGGTGCCGGCCGATAGTCCTGCCAAATGAATGGGTAATGTGAAAGTTAGGGTTGCTGGCTCTCGGACTATATTGTACTGGGACAGTTTTTTTTTTGGTTTAAAAGGTTAATCAACAATTTGCTGTCTCTTTATGCCAGGCATTTGTACGCAAGTACCTATCATTGAATCATTTGAGTTAATAATTCCTTCTTGAACGAATGAAAGAGTCCAACCTTTATGTTATACTAGCTGGTCACGCGCGGTTTCACCCGCTACTCGGCTCCTATTGGTCGTAGCGTGATGTTACATAGCCTATAGCCTTCCTCGATAAATGGACTATCCAACACAAAAAGAATTTTTCAATTCGCACCAGTAGTTCCTGAGATTAGCGCGTTCAAACAAACAAACTCTTCAGCTTTATAATATTAAGTATAGATTTCATTTCATTTATTCAAGAACAATTCACATTGTGTCGAGTACATACACGTGCGATTTACAAACAAATACAGAACCATGAATTATTAATTAATATTACATGACATAACATAAAGGTTGGACAGAGCTGTACCTATAGTACACCCGAATTTCGAGTTATGTTTAAGCCCCATGTAATAATGCCTTCAACGAAGCACAAATTCAGACTCCGGTTTGCTACTGAGAAATTTCAGATAGAAAATCTTAATAACACTGCCCGACCTGCATCGAACCTAGGGCTGAAAGGAAATTAATTTTAATCTTTATTTTTTGTTTAGGTACATGTTTCTTTGATTACCATAATTCTTAATCGTCCGTAATTACATCGGGTGAGCGAAACTTCGTCTTGTTCGTTCTTGACGATCATTGCCTCATTGCACATCATGAAGAAATGTGTTATTATAAGATTAAACAATATCTCTTTAGATTAACTACGCTTCCCTACTTCAAACAAAATAGATTTACTTTTATATCCAGTAATCAACGACACAGTAGCGAGGAAGTGATTAGAATACAGAGCAAACTACCATCAGTGGGCGTAGACAGTAGGAATTTTGATTGAGTTAGCCGCGCCGGTGGCTCTGACGGCTGCCCAGGCGCATTCGACACCATCCACGATTTATCGACGATCGAGTGACGTAACGACTAATAGATCGTCGATCGGCGTCGATCTGTGAGTCGTGTTGGAATCTCGTTGTTTGTAATTTAATAAAAACGTGGGTAGATTAAATATTTTTATGTGGTAAAAGATTTATTATGGTTATTCTTTGTCATCATAACAAAATATATAGATTGGGTGAGTTATGGGGTCGTAAACTAGATGTGTTTTGTAACAATTGGAATTGATGGTAACATAGGAATTAATCCTATGTTTTCAATACAAAACACCGCAGAACTTTTGTAATGTAACATTACAGCATCTGTTATCTCTATGCTTGCTACGGTTGCTCCACGGATGGGTGATCTTTACATGCCGAAACCACTCCGTGTCTCGGAAAGCCGTTGAGAATCTTGTCGTTGAAATCTTTGACAGTCGTTCCGGCAGTCAGAAATCTAAAAGTCTGACAGCCAGTCTTACCAAGGGGTATCGTATTACCCAGTTACTGGGTGTAGGTCAGATAGACAGTCGCTTTATGTTAAGTACTGTATTCGGCTGCATCTGGCTAGACTGGAAGCCGACCCCAACGTAGTTGGGAAAAAGCTAGGCAAATTGATTAATTTTAATCTACGTACAAATAATACTCCTATCTGAGACACAAGACCATTTTTTTCATCCTTTTCCATATTATAAATACCACAAAAATAATAAACTCTGACTAAACCCTAAAAAATGCGTTAAGAATATTATAACATAAGCAATGTGAGAAACTGTCGCGAGCTCCCTGTCTCGTAAGCGCGGGCGCAGACGACGCGACTTTGAGTGATTTAGAGCGAACGCACAAACATTAATACAAGTCTAGTAATGAATATATATGAAGCTGAATGAAGAATGTGATTGTTTGTGTGTAAAACTAAATAAGTTATATTCGTAATTGGTCTTAGGGTGAAGTTCGTTCGCTTGACGTGGAAGGGAAAGCAGATTTCCGTGTATTGTTTTTCAGGATCAGGCTTACTTTGGCATAGGGATGTTGGTATTTTTTACTGGGGTGTGAAGGTCAGATAGACAGTCGCTCTATTTAAAATACTGGTAATCAGCTCCATCCAGTTAGACTGGAAGCCGACCCTAACATAGTTGGGAAAAGGCTAGGCAGATGATGATGATGTTGGTATTTTTTAGATTTACAATTATTATAAAGTAAATGTATGTTACATATAGTATAATTATTTTAATAATGTACAGACGCCAGCACATCAACCTACCACAATCTGTCAAATATTTCCAATTGAATATGAACCTTATTCTTTTATGATAAAGTTGAAAATCTATCAAAGAAATTTGACAGATTGGGGTATCAAGGTTATTCATATTTTTTTAATTTAAAATAATATCGCAACATGTTAAATAACTTATAAACTAAGAGGTAGGTTTGACTGTGGGGTCTAGCGAGTCTTTATACACTACTTAAACTTCATACTTAACACGTGGGTTTTTTTTTTTGTTCATGGTACTCGTATCTCGCAGTTCAACCATAAGGTTGTCCGCTGCTTAACCGGACTTGCCTGTGGATGCCACAACAGAATTGTAGCCTCCAGCCAGGGCTTAATAAAAACTTACAAAACAAGCGACTACATGCTAAGGGCACCCCCTGTGGGGTACGGAACTCGGCTTAGGGCGTCTCTGGGTAAGCGGGATTGTCCGAAAGGGTTACCGCTACCCCGGAACATAAAGGGAAGGAACATGGATGGGTTTTAGTCAGTTGACACTCCCTTCCGCTCCACCCAGAGCGGGAGAAGTCATTGGATGATTTCCCAGCCTTAAAAAAAAAAAAAAGGCGTCTCTGGGGAAGGACAGCAAGGGACAAGCTGGATCGGACGTATAAGACTTAGGTTACTACACAACAACACGCTTCTAAATAATATCTTTTTAATTAGGTATGCAATATAATGTTAATTAATGTAACCTCGGTTAAATTTTTAGATACCTTCTGCCTATCCCTCCGGGGATTACGGGCGTAAAGTTATGTTTTTTAACCTAGATTTTAAGTTTGGTGTAGTAATACTTGCTGCGCCCTAACAGGGTGATGTACTCCTAAGTCTTAGTCTAGTACCTACATTGTGCAAATAAATAATTACGTAATCAACATTAAGCAATTTGCATAAGTTTCGTAAGAGGTAACATAGGAATTATATCAGACACTTAGATTAACAGCATCATTTTCGCAAGACTACCTGCTGATATCCAGACTCAAAATGTTTTTCGTTATCATAATGACATAATCGTAATGAGAATCAAAGTACTTAATTACAGGATATTTAGTTCAAAGGGATCAAAGCTTTCGTAATAGCAAATTGTACGCTCGCCAGCGCCGTCAAATTTCTCCAAATTATTATAAACCTTAAAACCTTAAATGTTCAGTTCAAAATCGATAGAACAAAATTTTAGTTTGTGGTGACTTGATGTGCTGGCTATGATCTGATCTGTAACAAATTAGCTAACTGCTTAATTTATACCAAAGTCTCTGTAGAGATAAACTACGATAACATGGCGCGCTCCTCCGAAATTCAAAACGTTTGAAAGTATTTGTGGAAGTAATTACAGCACCACCAAGACCCACAACGCATGTTGCTGCCGGCCTGCTACTGAAGACGAACACTTACAACTACATACAAACTTTTACACTATTATTGACATAATAACTGATTTACTTGACCGACATGACTTTAATTATTTAGTGCCATAGTAGCGTTTTTGGCAGGGAGAAAAATGACGGAAGCGCACGAAACAAGGTCCCATAAGCAGTAACGGTACTTTACGTTTATTTGGCACGAAACAAACTAATCAAACTTTCTGCTTTAAAAACGTATGACAAGATACGTTATCTGAGCGATTACATTGAAGGCATATTCGGTGCCCTATTCGCTCCGTAAATCGAGTTACGATAGTTGTGCTCGTAACTTTTTTGACAAAATCAAGATTATTGTAAGTAGAAACACTTCATTGTGGCAATAAAAAAATATCTTTTTTTTATACGTTATTGTTGTATTAAGCAATCTACACACTACATCGCTCCAGTTTTTCGGCACATAAAAATATGGAGATTAAAAAAGAGAATGGTGAAAAAAAATTGTTTTGGATTTTTGCCCTTTCGCTACTCTAGTTCTTAATCCACGAATCGTTGAATTAGTAATTTGGAGGGGCGCGCCATGTTATCGTAGTTTATCTCTACTAAAGCCATAATTAACAATTACTAGGGCCAACCACCAACTCTCATAGCAGTATTTTGGGAGGGATTGGTCCATATTGGCTCAGGATCGATTGAGTGGAAAAAGTTGAGGGAGGCCTTGCAGTGGAACTATACAGGCTAATATTATATTTTACAGTAAATGAGATGGGAAAGCATTAGTGCCTAGTGGTCGTAGGTTCGAAACCAGACAGGTGTAAATTGTTTCATGAACACTGCTCTCTAAACGATGAAGGAAAACATCGTGAGGAAGCCGGCATATCCTTTTTTTTTTTTTTTAAGGCTGGGAATCATCCAATGACTGCTCCCGCTCTGGGTGGAGCGGAAGGGAGTGTCAGACTCTTACTGACTAAAACCCATCCATGTTCCTTCCGTAGCCCTTTATGTTCCGGGGTAGCGGTAACCCTTTCGGACAATCCCGCTTACCCGGCAGGCTTGGCAAACCGGCATGTCCTAGAACCAAAAGTTTAAGACATGTGATATCTAGCAACCCGCAATGGAGTCGCGTTGTAGATTACAGCCCACTCCGTTTCACCGAGAGGAGGCGTATATCCCAACAGTGGTAATATTATAGTTTTATTATATTATGCTACATTTATTTTTTAGGGTTCCGTACCTCAAAAGGAAAAAACGGAACCCTTATAGGATCACTTTGTGTCCGTCCGTCCGTCTGTCAAGACCGTTTTTCTCAGGCACGCGTGGAGGTATCAAACTGAAATTTATATCTAATACTCAGGTCTACTGTCCCTTTTTTTTTTTTTTTTTAAGGCTGGGAAATCATCCAATGACTGCTCCCGCTCTGGGTGGAGCGGAAGGGAGTGTCAGACTCTTACTGACTAAAACCCATCCATGTTCCTTCCGTAGCCCTTTATGTTCCGGGGTAGCGGTAACCCTTTCGGACAATCCCGCTTACCCGGCAGGCTTGGCCCTGAGGGGCCCCTTCATATGCTGACATCTCTTTGAGGCGCGCGTGGAACATATACGCGCCGTACGGCACGGGTCTGGTGCTGATCGGACGGTGAGTCACCCATTACTCACCGTCCGCAGGCCCGCGCCTACGGTGGCCGGGAGTCGTCACGTGGCTCCCGACGCCCGGAGCGTCTCCCGCGGCGGCTGGGACGGGAGGACCTTTCTCTCTCCCATCCCGCCACCTCCTTCGCGAGCATAACTTTTTCGCAGAAGGAGGTGACTGCCTCCCACTCCCTCTCGCCCCGGACCATGGCTTGCACCAGGGCCGGGCGCGAGAGGTCGCCGCCGCCGATCGCCTCTACGAGGACACGGCGGTGCTCCGCCCAAGCGGGGCAGGTTTGCACCGTGTGCTCTACCGTGTCCTCTGGGCGATCCTCGCAGTGGTGACACCCGGGCGTTTCCTCCCGCCTGATGATGTGCAGGAACCTCCCGAAACATCCATGTCCGGTGAGGACCTGCGTCAGGCGGAAGGTGAGGGCGCCGTGACGCCTCTCTAGCCACTCCTCAAAGAGGGGCCTTACCGCCACTATCGTGGCGTGCCCTGCGCTGGGTTGCGACAGTCGCTGATTCCAGGCCGCCATGAGATCGCGCCGGAGGTCCGTCCGCTCCGCCGCAATTTGCTGCGGAAACGGAGTTTCCCCCCGGCTTAGTACCTCCGCGCGCCACTCGTACAGGCGCGCGAGGACTATCGCCTCCAGATCCCACGGCGGCAGTCCGGCAAGGAGGCTCGCCGCCTCGCCCGAGATCGTGCGGTACCCCCGGATTAGCCGAATGGCTACCACCTTTTGGGGCGCGTTCAGGTAGTGGGCGGCTCGCCGCCGCAATGAACGCGCCCACACCGGGGCCCCGTAAAGGGCCATGGACCGCACGACTCCCGCGTAAAGCCTCCGGCAGGAGGCGTTTGGCCCCCTCAAATTGGGCAAGAGCCGCTTTAAGGCGGCCCCAGTCCGTTCCAGCTTGGGGGCCAAACGTCGGAAATGCTCCACGAAATTCCATCGGCTGTCGAGGACCAGACCCAGGTATTTCATCGTGGTCTCGACGCCGATGTGAACCCCTCCTACCGTAAGTTGGGATCCCGATGGTGGCCTATTCCGAGGCCCATGAAAGGACATGGCCTCGGATTTGTGCAATGCCACCTCGAGACCCAACTGCCGGATCCTCTCAACGACTATCGCAACACCGCGTGTCATCGCGTCGGCCGCCGCCTGATGCGACCTTCCCTGCGCCAAGACCAGCGTGTCGTCAGCGTAACAAATTACGCTGACGCCGTCAGGGAGGTCGGCCCGCAGCACCCAGTCGTAGCCGATGTCCCACAGGTGCGGCCCCAGAACCGATCCCTGTGGGACACCGCACGACATCTCTCGCCGGTTCCATTCCCCATCGCGACCGGGGTAGATGACGGCTCTGTCCGTCAGGTACGCCCCGACTATTCGACGGAGGTAGGTCGGCACCCGGTGATACCGGAGTGCTTCCCCAATGCAACTCCAGGGCAGGGTGTTGAAAGCGTTGGCGATGTCGAGTGACACCGCCACGACGACCCTACCCTGGGACACCGCGTCCCCCGTCGTGAGGGCTCTAACGCGCATGATGGCGTCCACCGTCGAGCGCCCCTTGCGGAAGCCAAACTGGCAGTCCGCAAGGTCCGGCCCCGTCCTTCCAAGGTGCCCGACGAGGCGGCCCGCAATAATTCTCTCGAAGAGTTTGCCGACCTCGTCGAGCAGCACTATGGGCCGGAATGCGGACGGAGAGTCCGCAGGGCGCCCTGGCTTCTGTATAAGGACCAGCTTCCCCGTCTTCCAACGGAGCGGAAACTGGCCTCTTTCCATGCATGCGCTAAAGAGCGCCTCCAGTCGGGGCCCGAGAGCCCCTGAGGCCAGGACCCAGGCTTTACCAGGCAAGCCGTCGGGTCCTGGGGCGGTATTCTTGGCCTTGAGCCTTCCAACCGCCGCTCTCAGATCTACCTCGGTCACTTCGGGGATGTCGTCGTCGTCCTCGTGGTCCGCTTCGGGCGGAGCCATAGGCGGGGGAGTATGCTCCCCCCGTGAGGGGAACAGAGCGCTCACCACCTCCTCCACCAGCTGGGGGCGGAGACTCTGCGTCAGAGGGGGGGCCCAGGTGCGGAGCTTGTTCCGCACCATTTTATATGGGCGCCCCCATGGATCTCTATCCAGAGTCCCCACCATCTCCTCGCGGGCCGAGTCCTTGGCCCGCTGGACAGCTTCTTGGAGGGCGGTCTTCGCCGCTCTGTACCCCTCGTACAGCTCCGCCTCCGTGGCTGCCGCATCCGGAGGGCGGATGCGGAGCCTGCGGTGCCTGGTGTACAGGTGGCGCACCTCGACGCACTCCTTGCGAAGTTCTTCCACCTCTTGCGACCACCAGTACACCTGACGTCGGGCGCATCCTGGCCGGACTCGGGGCATTGCCACGTCGCAAATCTCGGACATGGCCTCCCGGAACCACTCTGCCTCGTCGTTGATGTCGGCAGGCCTGACCGGTGATGACACCCAGGCCTGCACGATCGAGGCTTCCAGGAGGAGCTCCCGGTCCAGCTGCTTCAGCGCCCACCGCGGACCACTCGGGGCCTGTCGGACCGGCGCGCTTGAGGTCTGGGTGGAGACGTCGAACCGGATATACCGGTGATCGGAGTAGGTCTCCACCTCCTCTACTACGCGCCAGTCGAGGACGCACTGTGACAGAGCGGGGCTCGCGAACGAGATGTCCACAACGGACTCACCCCGCATCCGCACGCACGTGGGAACAGAACCCCGATTGAGGACGGCTAGGCCTGCTTCCAGAGCCCAGTCCTCCACCATCCTACCCCGCACATCCGTGTAGCGGGAACCCCAGGCCAGGCTTTTGGCGTTGAAGTCCCCGAGCACTAGCACGGGGAAGGGATGGCTTCTGGAGACGACGACACTCAACTCTGTGAGAGAGTTGTGGAACTCGGCGAGAGTTCGGTTCGGAGAGTAGTACACTCCCACTACCACAATCTCTCCGAACCGTGCTGCGACGCACCCCTGTCCCTTCGAGACGCCCTCGAGGGACGGGGTGCCGGCGGCGGCCGACGAAGTTATGGCCACTGAGCCGCTCAGGTCCTCCACCCAGTTATCCCTGGGCGGGACAAAGTACGGCTCAGCGACCACGGCGATATTAATCGACCACTGCGCCATGCTCTGGAGCAAGAGGTCCTGTGCACAGGCGCAGTGGTTGATGTTCGCCTGGAGGAAGCGGAGTGGGGCCATCACTCCTCCATGTTGACTCCCCCCTGGGTCCCCTGCGAGGGTCCCTCGGCAGTGGCATCGGCGGCGGCGGCGGCGGCGACAGTGGCGGCAGCGGCGGCGGCGACGGTGGGGGTGGTGGCGAAGGGCCTACCTCTCCTCCTGGTCCCGGCAGGCGGGGCGCAGGACTTGCTCCCCGCCCGGTGATCGGCCGGCTTGCCAGCAGCCGCACATGCGACGCAGTGCGGCGCGGCGTTGCAGGAGCCGGCCGTGTGACCGGGCTGACCGCAGCGGAAGCACAGAGTGCTGCGGTCCACCTCCGAGGTGCATTGGACACCGACGTGGTGCCCGACGAGGCAACGGTAGCACCTCAGAGGTCTGGGCTCCAGCAGTTTGACCTGCGCGCTCACCCAGCCCACCAGGAGTCTTCGGCCCTCCACAATTTTGCTGGCCGCCGTCACGGGGCAGCTTACCGTTACGGTTCGCATGCCCGTGAAGTCAGGGCGTATGGTGCCTGCCTTAATTTGGTCGGCGAGACACCCGCCCGTCCTGACGACGGCGGCCACCACCTCTTCCTCCGTGACGGAGTCATCCAGGCCCATGATGCGCAAATCTGCGCATTTCACGGGCCTGGAGACCCGAGCCTCCTCCGCGTTGAGGGACGCCCTTAGCTTCTCAGCTAGGGCGTCAGCGGTGGGGCCACTCGACGCACCGGGGATCTCCAGCATGCGAGCGCCGGTTGCCGTCACTCTATGCCGGAGGCCCCCGGTGATTCCCAGCTCCTGGAGGTCCACCGTCGCCCTCGCTTTTGTGAGCACGTCGCGGTACGTGACGCCCCTCTTGACCGCGACCGGCTGCAGTGTAATGACTACAGCCGCGGTCTTTGGGGCGCGGAGTCTCGCCGCGACGGCTCTCTCCTTGCGGCGCCGCTTCTTCTCTTTGCGCCGCGCTGCCTTGGCCGCCTTCTTTTTCTCCCCCACCACCTGCCACTCGGCATCGGTCGCGGGAGGCTCCGGGCGCCGGGGAGAGGGCTCTGGGACCCTGTCCACCTGCGCCGGTGGAGACTTCTTGCCCTTAGTAGCTTTCCGGGCCGGCGCAGAAGCTTTGCCGGACGATGCCGGTTTTGCCGGCGCCGGAGCTTTACCGGACGGTGCCGGTTTTGCCGGCGCCGGGGCTTTGCCCGACGGCCCGGGTTTTGGGGCGGCAGCCGCCGCAGCGGCCGCATACGAGGCCGGCTTCAGGCCCGATGCCACCCTTCCTGACGCCAAGGGGGGACGCAGGACGATTCCCTCCACTATGGAGAACCGCTCCTGGAACCGCGCCTGGAAGGCGGCGAGTTCCTGGCGTACCAGGTCCAGGACCCGGTTCTCCTCCGGCTCGGGCCGGCCTGGCCCCTGCTGCCGCTGTTGTTGTTGCTGCAGCGGCGGTGGTGGCGGGCGGCTCACCTCCCGGGGGGCTTTGTGGCTGTCGACGGCCTTCAGGCTGGCCAGGTCTGCACGGAGCCTCCCGTTCTCCTCCTGGAGGGATTTCATGGCGGCCGAAAGGCGTGCCACCTCCGCCCGCAGATCGGCAACCTCGCTGGCCGGAGGCCCGGCGCACCCGGCCTCCTTGGCCGCCGCCATGATGGAGGCCGTAGCCGAGATGATGGCCTTGCTCCTAGAGGCCCGTACCCTCTTCAGGGACACATCCCGGATAGCGGCCTCCACGACCGCCGCAAACTCGTCCTTGCGGTCCGCGTTGGGACCGCTAGCCGCGCCCGCCTCATCGCTGGACGGCCTCGCATCGACCCCTCCAGCAGTCTCCACCTCCTTTCGTGGCCCTTCTGCTAGCTCGGTAGCCTCTCGGGCAGTGAGCCCCCTCCCCACGCCTCGCTCTCTGACCCCCCCCCGTTTGCTGGTGGGGATCTTTCGAGCTGAGGCCAGCTCTCCCTCAGAGGACGACCCCTGGCCGTCCTCTGACCTTGGCCGCTTGGCAAAGAACCTACGGTTCTTCGCTGCAGCGGCCAGCTCCTTGGCGCGACGGGAGCTCCCTGAGCCTCCCGTGCTCGCGCCACCAGATGCAGGATCGGACTCCGATCCAGCACCACTCCTCTCCTCTTCGTCGTTGGGTTTTTTGTTTGTAGATTTTTCCATAGTAAGTCCCACGAGTATTAAACTTTGTTTACTGGCTCAAATAAAGAGGTCCGCACTAGCGACTGAACCAAGCTACCCATCAGTCAAGCTTACAACCCCTCTCACGGTGCGCCGCCGCTTAGGGATTTGGGGAATTTTTTATAGAGGTTATCTTCCTCGCGGTCCGGGCGGTTAAGCCAAGACCCTCGACCCCCTTCAACAGTCAGAGACATGACCGTAACTGTCTCCGGGGCTACGAGATTATAGCGGTGACAGGAGGGTTACCCCTCCTGCCTGCCCGGCGGCAGGGTAAGTGCACACCGGGCCCGCTCTGACTCCACCACAGTTGCCGCTCTGCTACTCAGAGCGGAAGGTGTGGAGCGATCCTCCTGGCAGAACATTAGCATGCGGACAGCGAGAACCCACTGGGGAATAGCCCCAATGGGAAGTCGCTGCCCGCACCCCAGGATGCACCGGCCCGAAGACTGGCCTTCCCCCCGGACGTGTCCAGAAAGGAACTCCAGTCCCCGGGCACACGTGGAGGTTTTCTGCCGGGCATCCCAGGTCTACTGTCCCTTGGAGCTGTGAAAATCAAACTTCTAAGCCAAAGCAATCAAAAGATACAGCTGTTTATGCCGCAATTTTTTGAAACTCGCACGGGAATCAAAACCTACAGGGTACTTCCCGTGTACATAGAATCTTGAAATTTGGTACAAAGTAACGTCTTACAGTGCAGATAAAGGAAAAATTGCGAAAACCGTAAATTTTTAGTTACATCATATAATTTAAAAAAATCTTTTTTTTTTTTAAATATAAACATACCATAACTATGACTCGATTCTCGTGATGGGTGAACTTTTACTTATATACCTACAGGTTTGTACGGAACCCTCGGTGTGCGAGTCCGACTCGCACTTGGCCGGTTTTTTAGTCCGTTAGTTAGATTATTAAAAAATATTGGACACGTATTTTTTCTTTCTTCACTTAATTAAAAAAATCAAAATAATGAGTTAAATGAACATTTCCTAACAAACGCATGAAACCAGTAGCACTAATACATATGTAGTTGTTTACACTTTGTCGCGAGTATGTTGAATATGTTGACGCGTTTGTCACCGCAATGTCGCGTTATTTATACCGAGCTCCTCGCGACACACTTGGTTTTAACATTAGAACGCTGTAGCAAGATTTAGCGGGTAGTTTCTGAAACTGCGGTATTTGTATAACGTAGGTACGTTATTTGATAAATATCTAAGTACTGCACTAATCTAAGGTAACTACACATTTTAAATGTTATTATTACTCTGTGAAAGACTTGCTAAATGATTAATTTGTTCAGATTATGATTGTTATAATTAATTGAAAAGGCACTAAGGATTTTTACCTGACGATAGTATTATTAATTGACTTCACTATAACTGTTTTGTTGACATTGTTCTATTTGTATGTATTGATATTTTATTTTATGTAACAATTTGCACGCCGTATGGTAGACTGTAGTCGATCTCATTAATTTATGTACAACATCTTATCTGTACCTACATCCATAGCAAATAAAATTCTGATTTTGAAATCAGAAAGGGACCTCACTCTACGTATTTGAGGTCCGTTAACTTCTGACCTTACCCTCTGTGATGATAAGATCATGAATTTCAGATATATCTGATGAATAACCTAATCTCCACCCCCCTCCCCGTCCATTCCACCTCCTGTCATTTTACATGACGGTCGTAGACCAGTTAACGCCATTTTTACACGCTTTTATGTGACTTGTGTGTAACTATGTATGTATAATACTTTTTTTTTTTTAAGGCTGGAAAATCATCCAATGACTGCTCCCGCTCTGGGTGGTGCGGAAGGGAGTGTCAGACTCTTACTGACTAAAACCCATCCATGTTCCTTCCGTAGCCCTTTATGTTCCGGGGTAGCGGTAACCCTTTCGGACAATCCCGCTTATGTATACAGGGTTACTGGTAATTCGACGTATTCCTTGCAGGACGTCATAGTAGGGTTAAAATGCGGCAAATTAAGCCACCAAATGTTCTACCGAAATTCAGTAGTTTTTGAGTTAGTTCGATTTTTTGGTTTTTTACAATAGATCTCACATTAGATCATTCGGAGCCAATTTAAAAATGATTTACGGCGCGACTATACTGAATTTTAAGTTAATATCATAGTTGTTGCCGTAGCAGATCTTTTTAAATAATTAAAGGTTCAAAAATGCCTAAAACCTTGGCAAATATCACTAATCAAACATTTAATTTTTTGTAATTTTTGCTATTACTCCATAAAAAATGTTGTCTAGTGCAAAAAAAAAATACTACGGCCGATGTACAAATTACTAGGAAAATATCCTTGTCTTAACAGCTATTCAGAAAGGTATGGTTGTCAATACTTATGCATGTGTGACAGGGAAGGGAAGAGTTTTATGGGGAGCAGGTAAAATTGCGAGACGGTCAACCAATTGTTTCGTATTCGTATTATTCGTAGTTTTTACCTGCGCTTGAACTCCTAACACACGGCAAGCTTTGTGATTGGTCACTATTGTTCTCTCGGCATGACACGGGGTGTGACTTTACAAAATCTGGTCGTCAGCGTTAGTTAGTTTCAACTCTACGTCGCGCAAGCTCGTGTTTTGTTATCTAGCTACCGAACCTACGCTGGGATGCGGTTGGTTTCAGTTTCTTAGGATTTGCTTCTGCCTTCGGTGCCCGGTAATGTAAGTTGTGGTAATTTGTGATACCATCACGGTCAAAACGTGACTCATCGGTCCACAGAATGTTTCTTAAAAAGTTTTCGCCTTCGGCGTCGGCAGTTAGCATAAAACGACAAAATTCAAGCCGTCTCGGCGGATCTCCCTCTTCTAATGACTGGACAGGTTGATAGTGGGATGGATGTTGGCCTGACAAGTGAACTACAGACCAGACTTTCCACTGTGACATACCAAGCTCTCGCGCTACGATGTTTGTCGATGTGTTGGGGTCGTCAATAAAACGTTGAAGTATCAGCTCCTCTTCATCAGCCGTGTATCTCCGAGAACGACCAGTGTCAATTTGCCTGCTTCTTTGGACGCTGCCAGTTTCAGATAATCGCCGATAAGTCGATCCAAAAACACTAACGTGTGGGAGTCGGCGGTTGGGAAAACGAAGTTGATATTCTCTCCGCGCCTGAGCAGCGTTACCGTCACTAAGTCCGTAACAGTAAAGTATGTCAGCGTATTCAGGGTTAGAATATGCAGCCATAGTCAGCACTTATGAAGGCAGAGCACAGCACAGCACAAGAGCAAGATACGCGGCAGCAGTTAGCGAAATAGCCAGATAACAATACACGAGCTTGCGCGACGTAGAGTTGAAACTAACTAACGCTGACGACCAGATTTTGTAAAGTCACACCCCGTGTCATGCCGAGAGAACAATAGTGACCAATCACAAAGCTTGCCGTGTGTTAGGAGTTCAAGCGCAGGTAAAAACTACGAATAATACGAATACGAAACAATTGGTTGACCGTCTCGCAATTTTACCTGCTCCCCATAAAACTCTTCCCTTCCCTGTCACACATGCATAAGTATTGACAACCATACCTTTCTGAATAGCTGTTAAGACAAGGATATTTTCCTAGTAATTTGTACATCGGCCGTAGTATTTTTTTTTTGCACTAGACAACATTTTTTATGGAGTAATAGCAAAAATTACAAAAAATTAAATGTTTGATTAGTGATATTTGCCAAGGTTTTAGGCATTTTTGAACCTTTAATTATTTAAAAAGATCTGCTACGGCAACAACTATGATATTAACTTAAAATTCAGTATAGTCGCGCCGTAAATCATTTTTAAATTGGCTCCAAATGATCTAATGTGAGATTTTTCATAAAAAGCCAAAAAATCGAACTAACTCAAAAACTACTGAATTTCGGTAGAACATTTGGTGGCTTAATTTGCCGCATTTTAACCCTACTATGACGTCCTGCAAGGAATACGTCGAATTACCAGTAACCCTGTATATAATACTTAATACCAATATTTTATGCGTGAAAGTTTGTGGATGTTCGAAGTTTGTGGTTTGTGGATGTATGTATGTATACATGTTTGTTACTCTTTTTCGTAGGGTAAGCGTGATTGTCCGACAGGGTTACCGCTACCCCGGAACATAAAGGGCTACGGAAAGAACATGAGGAACATGGTGGGGTTTAGTCAGTAAGAGTCTGACACTCCCTTCCGCTCCACCCAGAGCGTGAGACGTCATTGGATGATTTCCCAGCCTCAAAAAAAAACTCTTTCCCGTAAAAACGACTGAACAGATCTAGATAAAATTTGGCACAGTAATCGATTGCAGCCGTTTAAGCGTAAAAGTGTAACAAACAAAAGTTTTAAGGATTTCTAAAACAGTTAAAATCGCTATCATGGAGCACTCCAAACGTCAAAATCAATAACCATTTACCTGTACAAAAACCTACTCACGATGAAGTTAAGAACACTATATCGGAACCCAGCTTCCTCCATTAAAGGCGAATAGTTGAAATTAGCTGATCCATAAATAAGCGGGGTTGTCCGAAAGGGTTACCGCTACCCCGGAACATAAAGCGCTAAGGAAGGAACATGGATGGGTTTTAGTCAGCATGAGTCTGACACTCTCTTCCGCTCCACCCAGAGTGGGAGAAGTCGTTGGATGATTACGCAGCATTAAAAAAAAAAGCTGATCCATAAAACGAGAATTCCTATGTATATTTAAACATCAGTACAATGTTTGCTTATCCAGTAGCCTCGTTCCACTTCGCTACAATATCTCATTGTTTGGCACCACTGCTAAAGAACATAACATACGAAGGGTTCCGTAGTAAAAAAAAAAAATCCGAAAAGAAAACTTTAATGACAACTGAAAGTTAATTTTAATGACAACTAAGTTATCTAAGCATTAATGACAGCAATAGGTATGATGACTAAAATTTATTTTTTAGTTTGCAGCTAGATTATTAAAAAATATTGGACTCGTTTTTTTTCTTTTTTCACGTAATTAAAGGGTTCAAAATTATAGGTTTTCTTTAAACTACTAATGTTGTTTTTTTTATTATTGAGCTATAAATTAGATGCATTTTTATGATAGCAGCGTATCAGTGATAGCCTAGTGGTGTGACCGTCGGCCTGCCAAGTCTTACTAGTCTTAGGTCTCGAGTTCGAACCCAAATCCTCCTATGACTTTTTGGATTCATGTGCGAATTGTATAATTATCACTTGCTTAAAAAGCGCTAAAGACAAACGTCTGAGAAAAATACAAATCGTCATGTCTCACAGATATTTCTCAACAGCATGTGCAGCCAAGTCAGTGGCCCATGGGCAGCATAAAAACTGACACCAGGTTAGTCAGTAACCACACGAAAACGAAGGAATTGTTATGACAGCAAGATACCATAGTTTAAGAGTTCATAGCATGTCTACGGAATTCTAAAAATCCTGTTTGTCTACCCATCCCGCTGGTCAAACGCTAATTGAACTTAAAAGGATAATTGTTCGTTTGTGGGGCTTTGTTTAAGCAAATTGCTTGAGTCTTTAATTCCGACGCATTTTCAACATTCTTTATGTCACGAATCGTAATTTGTTTGCAGGAATTCGTTTTGTGTAAATGAATGTTTCTTGCTTCGAGTGATATTTATGAGAATTTTGGGAATTGTAACGTTTGGGTGACTGATGGCGAGGGATCGTTGTATTTGGGGAATGTTTATTGGAAATATGAGCAGCGGCGGCACTTGTGTAATGGAATTTTTAAGATTGATCACAAAAATATATTCTTGAAGTGGTTAAGTGAGAGACCAATTGCTGTCTCTACATACATAAAAGTTGCCCATAGTAAAATATTCAGTAGACTTGGATATAGCATCACCCAGTGGGTATCGTAATGCCCAGTAATACTGGATCAGATAGGCAGTCGCTCCATGTAAAATATTGGTATTCAGCTGCATCCAGTTAGACTGGAACCCTTTCCCGGCATAGATGGACAAAGGCTAAGCAGATGCTGACTTTGATATCACAAAAGTTGCTCGAGTAACAATAATCAAAGTGCTTTGTAACTTCCCTAAAATTGGACACGTCATAAAAGGCATTAAAGGATTAGGAATATCATAATCATAATTATGGAACGTAATATACAATTCAAATCCCTCAAGACAAACATATCATCGAACCCTCAAGTGCTCTTCACATCAAGTATCCTCCTACTGAGCGCTAACCCCTCAAAGACGGATCTAATTACAGAAATAATCCCACAAGTCGAACTCTAACGAAAGGGTGAATCGTCAAGATTAACGAACGTGACAATTACGGTAAAAGCCCTTAAAGTCAGCTGTCAGACGTCATTTATTTATATATTGGTGGTTTCGCTCCCCACTGGGACTCCCAAGGGACTTGCCTAATTGCGCGCTGTCAGATGTCACAGACGTTGGCCCAATAAAGTTGGCTTGTAAGTGCTACCAACTTGGACCCAATGGGGTGGAATGTGGTTACCGAATGTCAGATTACTTTTTGTTTTGCGAGTGTCATTTGTTTTGGAATCCGTATCGCGTTTTGTTGGGATTGACGATGCTCATTTTTTTTTTATCATACGTTTGACTTACCTACCGCAAAGTTATCCTTTTGGAGAGAAGAAGGAAGCCTTTAATCTTGTTCTTGGACATTTATTTGACACAAATCAGAGCGAAGTACCGTATTCACCTTTGATTCTAAATCGGAACAACAGCACAGCTCAAAGGATTCCCCATTTTGTAACCTCACAACTTGCAGACCTTGCAATAAAGACGGAATAATCAAAACATTCCGAACTTTCAAGTTCCCTCGCGAAAGTCTAACGCTGTGCAACTGTTTAGATAACGCAAAGTGTTCTGTAATATCAGCATTACCGAGTGTTACTTGTAACTTCAAAGGTAAGGAAATAAACACGATATAAATAAGGGTTTTATAAACACTTTCTACTGTTATCTTATTATTTAATATGTAAACGGAGACCACCTTACGTGAGAACCGTTAACCTGTTTTGGTAACTCCAGAACTTACGAAAGCATAATCTGCTGGGATAATTTTATCTTTCGTGTGAACTTTAAGAGCTGGTCTTATTATACTGCCTCCTCATATCATTCCTCTTTTGCTTTTTCCTATACTTTTAAGACGACTTTTATACAGGGTGCAATTGAATTCATGGGCATTATTTTAAGGGGTCATTGTACTTAGCATTATGAACTTCTTTCACTATGGGAACAAATCTGAAAAAAAAACAGCTGTTCCTTACATTCGACGAGTTATGCGAGCATCATGTCAATTTTACGCTGTATATTCTAAACTAGCTGCTTCCTCGCGGTTTCACTCGCTGCTCGGCTCCTATTGGTCGTAGCGTGTTACATAGCCTTCCTCGATAAATGGACTCTCCAACACAAAAATATTTTTTCAATTCAGACCAGTAGTTCCAGAGATTAGCGCGTTCAAACAAACAAACTCTTCAGCTTCATAATATTAGTATATATTACCTATTAAAAAATATCAGTTCATAACTAAAGCTATAAACTTGACCAAGCATCACATGACAGCGATTCCAAGACTAATGTCTTGGGTCACAGGTAAAATGAAATTCAATTTGTCACTTTGACATTTGCCAATGCACAGCATTTCCTTGAGAAATGCGAATTCGACGAAACGCACGCACAGAGACGCTGATACACCTGAGATTGTGCACGTCTCGTTTCCTGCAGGTGTTACACACAAAGAACGCACGTGTTCAAACGCAGCCGTGACGCATTCACTTGGAACCAATAACCGCTGCGATGAAGAACACCAATGAAGTAGTGAGGTTGCTACCGTGAGTCGAGATAGGTAGAAGGTATGGTGGAAAGTGGATAGATTGTGTGAGTGAGAAATGATATGAATGAAAAGGACGTGGTTGACAACGTGATAGCAGGCGGGAGAATGGAAGAACATTTTGTTCTTTATAAGGTGTTAAAAAATTAACTCTTAGAATTTCGAGGGAGCATTATACTCATCATTACGAACAACTTTTACTATGTGATGAACCCTGAAATCGCAATTTCAATCGCTGATTTGATTTGATGATTTCAGTAAATTTTTAACACCTTATATAATGTGAGAAAAGGGGAGGGAGAAGAAGACAGTACAAATATTGATTTAGAACTTACAAGCGAAGAACGTACGTAAAAAGAGATGTCATACAACAATTACGCTGAGAAGTACGTAGAAGAATCACGTAAATCTGATCATACAGATCAGATTTACGTGATTCTTCTAGATTAGATAGATTACGGGCTAGTAAACTGTTGGGCTGGTGACCGACATATCTTAATGACAACGGCTATCTAAATGATGATTGGCTAGACCTGTCTCGTTTGCATCGACACCGTCTTACTACGGAAACTCGGAGGATTAGGTGGGTATTATAATTTTGGAATCCATCAAATGATAATTTTGTATTGGTTAGCGTAATTAATCTGACTAGTACTGTTCACTATTCGCTCTGATTTCAGTAGTTTTGGCTCAGGATAGCCTTTTTTTTAAGGGTGGGATATCATCAAATAACCCGCTCTGGGTGAAACTGAAGGGAGTGTCAGACTCTTACTCACTAAAACCCATCCATGTTCCTTCCTTAGCCCTTTATGTTCCAGTGTAGCGGTAACCTTTTTGGACAATCCCGCTTAAGCCCGGAGTCTGGATTTGTGCCCGGTCGCTCCCTATTACATGAGACTTAAACCTTTGTATTCTGGGGCACCGGTAACCCTTTCAGACAATCCCGCTGACCGGACAATTCCGCTGACCAAACAATCCCGCTGACTAGCTCCGAAAAGCCTGTACTAGAAATACTGAAATCAGCAGGTCATACTAAGAGTAGGTGGCTAGAGCAGTTTTCTCACCGGTCATCCAAAGATTTCCCATATCTCTAATAAATGTGTGAAACAAAACGAAGAAAAAGCTATAATACCTGATTGGGTTGCCAACCTTCATTAATTAAAGACAATATTTTCTAATACAACGAAAGTAATCTATAATCCAGACTTACCTGATAGCCATCCTAACTAATTACAAACAAGTTCTCGCGAGTTAATTCTAAGCGAGAAGCGAGCGAACATAAATGGTACAAGTAAAGATAATGGTGGTTCGCACCAAACGTGGCTCAGTTGAAACAGAGACAGATTGTAATGGTCGGTTACTGCATGATTGAAGATCAACGCACTTGACATCAATGAGGCTGGATTGGAGGCTGGACGGCGATTACTAGTGATAAACGGTTTAGATTAGACAAATTTTACGTGGCATAACTTGAATAACAGCCTCATTCACATTAAAATTAACAGAGAGTCAAATATCATGTATTGCGACACAGCCTATATTGAAATGAGTCGTTTTTTTTTCTTTAACAGCATAATGTTAAGTGAGGCTAGGTGCTCCTTAAGCGGGATTGTCCGAAAGGGTTACCGCTACCCCGGAACATAAAGGGCTAATGAAGGAACATGGATGGGTTTAAGTCAGTAAGAGTCTTTTTTTTTTTTTTTTTTAAGGCTGGGAAATCATCCAATGACTGCTCCCGCTCTGGGTGGAGCGGAAGGGAGTGTCAGACTCTTACTGACTAAAACCCATCCATGTTCCTTCCGTAGCCCTTTATGTTCCGGGGTAGCGGTAACCCTTTCGGACAATCCCGCTTACCCGGCAGGCTTGGCCCTGAGGGGCCCCTTCATATGCTGACATCTCTTTGAGGCGCGCGTGGAACATATACGCGCCGTACGGCACGGGTCTGGTTCTGATCGGACGGTGAGTCACCCATTACTCACCGCCCGCAGGCCCGCGCCTACGGTGGCCGGGAGTCGTCACGTGGCTCCCGACGCCCGGGGCGTCTCCTGCGGCGGCTGAGACGGGAGGACCTTTCTCTCTCCCATCCCGCCACCTCCTTCGCGAGCATGACTTTTTCGCAGAAGGAGGTGACTGCCTCCCACTCCCTCTCGCCCCGGACCATGGCTTGCACCAGGGCCGGGCGCGAGAGGTCGCCGCCGCCGATCGCCTCTACGAGGACACGGCGGTGCTCTGCCCATGCGGGGCAGGTTTGCACCGTGTGCTCTACCGTGTCCTCTGGGCGATCCTCGCAGTGGTGACACCCGGGCGTTTCCTCCCGCCTGATGATGTGCAGGAACCTCCCGAAACATCCATGTCCGGTGAGGACCTGCGTCAGGCGGTAGGTGAGGGCGCCGTGACGCCTCTCTAGCCACTCCTCAAAGAGGGGCCTTACCGCCACTATCGTGGCGTGCCCTGCGCTGGGTTGCGACAGTCGCTGCTTCCAGGCCGCCATGAGATCGCGCCGGAGGTCCGTCCGCTCCGCCGCAATTTGCTGCGGAAACGGAGTTTCCCCCCGGCTTAGTACCTCCGCGCGCCACTCGAACAGGCGCGCGAGGACCATCGCCTCCAGATCCCACGGCGGCAGTCCGGCAAGGAGGCTTGCCGCCTCGCCCGAGATCGTGCGGTACCCCCGGATTAGCCGAATGGCTACCACCTTTTGGGGCGCGTTCAGATAGTGGGCGGCTCGCCGCCGTAATGAACGCGCCCACACCGGGGCCCCGTAAAGGGCCATGGACCGCACGACTAAGTCAGTCAGTAAGAGTCTGACACTCCCTTCCGCTTCACCCAGAGCGGGAGGAGTCATTTGATGTTTTCCCACCGCCAAAAAAATAAGGCTAGGTGCTCCACATCCAGTTGAAGAATGGGTAGGATCATACGTTCCTGCGACTACCGGAGTAGGTGCGGGATGGAACACCGGGGTGGTTTTTAATCACTAAGTGTCTGACAGAGCTCTCCGCCCCAAAAAAGATGGTATCCACCATAAAGTCATCCACGAAAATTTAAACAAGGAAAACTTAGCTTAAGACTTCACTTTTCCCACAAAACAGAAGCTTGTCATAGAATATAAGATTTAACTATAAACTTGAAACATACAAATTTACATTTAAACAGACAAATTGTTCCTTTGCAAAGGACAATTCATGAGAAAACGTGGCCAAAATAGACCTAGAGCAAGTAAAACTGAATATACTAGTACAGCAACTAACATTGTAGTATCCAGAGATGAAATAACCGCCTGTCATAAATTGCATCGTATTTCGCAATCTTAATATTCTATAATTATGTTAATTTTATTGCTGTTATGTTTTAAAATGTAATTATTTTGTAAAATTCGAACACAATGTAAATTGTTTGATGAATAAATAAATGAAATGAAATGATTTGCGACACATTTTGTAATGGTAGCGCTTCTTCCATCAATTTATTAGCAAAGGAAACCGAGAAATATATATTTTATACGTAATAAGCTGATCTACATATTGACTACGTACAGTCACTGCAGTATCCAAATGGCTTTACTGCGCATTTCATCGGCAAACATGTTTATCCAAGTTTCATATCTTTTTACCTTAAAGTTGTATGCTTGCCTAGTATAATCAGCCTGAATTGTTCCCACTGCTGGGACACGAGAGAAGGCCTGTAGGCCTTTAGGCCTTTTCTCTTCGAAAGGGACTGGACTGTAATTTACCACGCGAATTAGAGTAAAGTACCCAGTGCGGGTTATTTGTAGATGTCACATGTCTTCGAATTTTTTTCACGATGTTTTTCTTCACTGTTTTGAGAACAGTGTTGATGAAATTATACAGAGTTGATATGACAGAGGCATTAAATTACACTACGTATACTATACGTGTTTAGTATTAATTCGGTACGGTATAAAAATAAAAAGCACCAAAAATGAGGTTTGTATTTTTCAAACAAACTAAATAGCTTACAAATCAGAGTAAAACGCAACCATCCTTTGTAAATAAAAACTGACCTTGTAACAAAGCGGCACCGACGCGCGCGCGCCTGAGCGCTGTTAGAAAAGATACATCGTGTTCAAAGTGGGCAAAAACTTAAAAAATCATTTGCGACTAAACTACTGCTTCTTTTTAATTGATTTTTGGTACAGAGCTTGAAAATTGTCCCTAGTATTAGCTGTTTAAAGGAAAGCCCCTCTGTCGTATCAACTCTGTATACACAAAATAGGGCCCGTGTAATAGATTACGGCCCACTCTCTCTCACAGAGAGGTCTGTGTCCCAGCAGTGCGAATATTACAGGCTGATTATATGACTACCTCAAGTAACTTCTTCTTACCCTAGCAACAATCTAACAAAAAATACATCTGCTTTCGTTGCTATGGTAACGTTCTTCATCGTCGCCTTCAAAAAACTTAATCCAATTTGTTTTGCAGACGGCTTTTGCCGTTCTAAGTTTTTTTGTATTTGTAATTGATTCATCAACACTTAATTGAAACTGTTTAGTGAACTGTGCTTTGGATTGGATAAAAAGTTTTTGTCTTTAGTAGAAATAGGATTATTGTTCTAGTTTGGTAATGTTTTAATTAAATCTATTTGTGTTGGTGGTGAAATATGACTTGCACTTGTAGAGATAAACTACGATAACATGGTGGGCCCTTCCAAATTACTGTTTCAATGTTTCTAGTCACATCCTTACGAAAGAGGTTGTATGTAGTTGTAAGTATTCGTCTTCAGTAGCAGGCCGGTAGCAACATGCGTTGTGAGTCTTGGTGGTGCTTTGTTATTACTTTTACAAATACTTTCAAACGTTTTGATATTTGAGGGGCGGCCATGTTATCGTAGTTTATGTTGACAAGGTTATGCGCGACAGCAAAGACAGGGCTTTGTCTTTGTAACCTCTTTCCTACTTTTATGGTATTTGAAAAGATACAAAATATTTGAATAAGCATTCTCTTCTAATACAAAAATCACAGCCCTCACGTCTTCCTAATTTTTTTTTTTGTGAAAGCTTCTTCTTTTATAAAAGTCGATTTAAATATATATTTTTTACTCGGAAAAATACTTACGCTCACGAAATGTGTAAGATTGGGTATCTACTGACTGGATGGATTTAGGGGATGTCTTTGCTCAGCAATGGAACAGTCAGTAAATAAAAAGTAAACAATCTAGTGAGAGTATTTAATGATGCTTAGTTAGCAATACAAAAGCTCTTTTTTCTCTTCATACAATATCCATCAGTTGGTCAAAAGCAGCTTGAAACATTACTTACTCCTCAACGCCGACGCAGACGCCATCTATTCCTAAACCCATTCATATTGCACTTCAAGTATTCGTACAAAGTTCCGTTGCCTATGCACTGTCGGCCGAGATTAATCGACCGCTTTATCCAGTTTCATGTATTTTTTTTACAAGAATTTGTTTGTATTAATCGTATTGTTTGATTTTGAATTACATTGACTACTATATTCCTTAAATATCAGTAATAATAATACTTATTTTTCATACAACCAATGTGGATGATGTCATAATAACTTCCTGTTGTTTACATAGCAGGTAAATTAACGGTATTCAAATTCATATAGTGTAAGTACTTACCACAGCTAAAAAGTGATTTTTTTATAATTAAAATCTTTTTCCAAAACAATAACAACCCACTTTTAATTTCGAAAATCGGGACCTTTGTTTTCATATTTTGGTTTTTTTTTAAATTAAGCTCGTTTTTTTGGAAGTCAGCTGTTTTGGTTGAAGCCACCACCATCCACTCACCAGAACTTGACTAAGATATGGGATAAATCTGAAAGTATTTTTTATATGATATATAGTATATGATAACTGACTGAGTTCTGAGGTAACAATATAAAAAATAAACACTACCGAATCGGTACTTTACCGACTTAATCGACTTCAAAAAGATCGGGTATTAAATCGTCAATTAAATTATTAAACTACGCGTGTTTTCTACTAGTGAAGACTGACAGTTATCTAAAGTAATGGGTACCTACTAATAAAAAGTGTCTACAAAATGCATCTACACTACGACACAGCATCACAGAAGCTCAACGAAGTTATAATCCACAATTTCCTCATCTATTTACAACCAATATGTATCTAAACTACCCATATTTGCTCTTGAGCCCGTTGATTCTAATGACTCCTGTATACTGTCGAGTAAGATAAATCACCCACTTCATAACTATAGCACAGTGTCACGTACTAATACGTCCATTTGACTTGCTTGTAGTGCTAATGATAGGTTCCAGCACTTGTTACCTATTTGTCATATTAACAAGCTATAGTTAGTTCGCCTATGTAGGGTAATGGAGAGATAACTGATCGTTTAAGATGGATTTGCATTATCTGAAGGTGGGATGGTATTTTTGCAACGACATTCTCATGGCTTGATTGGAGCAAATATCTCCTTGGACTATTGAATAGAATAGAAGTATCTTTAATTAAGTATTCATGACTTAAAATATGATTAGAAGAACTTACACTATGTATGAAACGCAGATAATCACAAGCTACAAGATAGACTTGAGAGGTGTCAAGGTACACCCGGATCGAACGAAGTTCCTTTCGATTAATTAGTGAAGCAATTGTAATAAAATTTTATTTCTTTTAAGTTATAATAATCAAAAAAAACTGATCTAAAATTAACAAATCAAAAAATATTGATTAAAAAGACATCATATTTTACTCCAAAAAATATACCTTAGAAAGATAAAAAATTGTAATAAAATTTTATTTCTTTTGAGTAATAATAATAAAAAAAAAACTGATCTAAAATTAACAAACCAAAAAATATTGATTAAAAAGAAATCATATTTTACTCCAAAAAAGTGTCGTTACAACTTTTGGTCTTAATTTCCGTCTAGCCCGCTTTCGCAACGCGCGATAAAGAACTTCGTTCCAAAAATACAACCAGTAACAGTGGATCACCGTTGCGACAACCCATGTGAGATAGCACTGTGTCTAGGCGACTAGAAATCATGCTTAGGATACTGTTGGAGCAGAATTTACTGTTGTACATCAAGTTACCCTAATCTGTCAAATTCCTTTGATAGTTTTCAACTTTATTACAAAAGTATAAGGTTCGTTTTCAATTGGGAAAATTTTACAGTTTGGGATAGCTTGATGCGTATATACTATAAACGCATGTCTAAATTACATTATGGGACCGGTCGTATCATTTTGTACTAACAGAGTGCATAATCGGTGGCTATGGACCGATCCCAGTTCACGAGGGAACTAAACATAAATCCAACGAAAATAAAGATCTCCCACAAACGCAAATGCCATACATTCCTCGTTATTCTACAATCACTTTGAGGGGTGGCACATGGGTATCTACCCCGTCTTACCGAGCATAGGTCGTAAGTTCGAACCCAGACAGGGTAGAGTTACCGCTACCCCGGAACATAAAGGGGTAAGGAAGGAACATGGATGGGTTTTAGTCAGTAAAAGTATGACACTCCCTTCCGCTCCACCCAGAGGGGGAGAAGATGGATTTCTCACCTTCAAAAAAAAAAACTTTAATTTATGTATTTAATTTCATCACCACTGCTCTCAAAATGGTGAACAAAAACATCGTGAGCAAACCTATGTGGCCGGCATGCATTGATATATCAAAGACATATTACATCTACCACGTGGTGGATTACGGGCTGTGTCTCAGCAGTGAGAACAGTATAAACTGATCATATAAAATCACCTTGCAACATCATTCCACGAGAATTTTCAAAGAAATTCAGCACTTCCACTTTCATTGTCGATATTTATAGCAAAATGTAAGGTGCGCCGGGCGCCGATAATCTGCCATTAGCGCCGGCATCCTTGCCTGTAATCGCGATGTGAATTTATCATATATCAACCAGTTTATACCGAAGGATATGATGAAGATGCTGTTAGAGTAATATCTAGATAAGTAAGCTATCGAGAGGTGTTGTTATTACCTTAACAGATAGGAGGTAGAAGAAAGTTTTATGCTACTAAAGTTGAGACGGATTTTGTTGAAGATAAAGTGATTTAAACGTATTAGGCACTCTATATTTGACGAAAACAGGGCTAACAATCTCCTTCTTAGCGTGTCAAAGGCAATCTAAGTGCACTCGGCCCAGAATTCGGCTACGTGTTTGGCGCCATCACTAGCGTCCATCAGTTCCTGTAACGTAATGGCAGGAAACGTAGGACACAATATTAAGTGTCCCATCGTTAATGACATGAAGTCTGTCGTAAAATAGGAAGTTAAGAAAACACGCATTGAAGCTTAATTATTTGGTATAGGAGCAGAAGAATGATGAACCTTATAACATTTGGAATTGGAATTCTTTTCGCAGTACTAGAAACTATGCACTTTTATAGAGAAACTCTGCGAGTAGCTAAACAAATGCTGTGCTATCCAGTAGCCATAGGCATAGCCAGTCGTGTTAACAGACTGTTAGTGACATTTTTTAAATTTAAATTTGAAAAATATGAATGCATGATCAGTTAATTATATCTGACACCAGGTTAATCACTAACCACACGAAAAATAAAGAAAGAAGAAGTTTATTATAATTTACTTAACTAATCTGTTCTTGCTAAAGGGGGCGTCCATAAATTACGTGAGATATTTTAGGGGGGGGGGGAGTGGGTCGAGCAATAACAATCCAACGCGTTTACGTAAGAAACCAACATTTTGAAAAATCTCACGTGAGATTGGGGGCCGGGGGAGGCGGTTGAATAAAATCTCACGACATCTCACCAGGGGGGGGAGGGAGGGACAGAACATTAAAAAAAACACCTCACGTAATTTATAAACGCCCCCAAATGTACCTCTTTTCTTCGTTGTGTAATACTGGAGATAATAAACATTATTCTATTCTATCCATAACGTACAAATGAAATATCGTTTCTATACCTAGACGTTTCTAATGAAACAATAATAAGTACCCTAAGACAGTTAGGACCGTATCTCTACGTCAGGTATATTTACGAAGTTCCAGTTACTGGGACACGTCAATCCAAACAAAACAGTGTATCTTCGACCTTTAGCCCACTTTACTGAGAACCAAACAAAGCGCTGTCTTCAAACATTCTCTCGTAAACAAATGTCCAAATGTCCGACACAAATGTGCAGAGCCTGTCGCCTGGGAATGTAGAACGCGTTGCATTCAACTTGATGTCACAACCTTGAATGCGGAAATATGTCGAATTAAACTATGTATGCGAAGGGCGCCGGCGCAGAGTTGAGAAGAGAAGGGATATTCCGATGGAGTCATATGATGTATTAATATGCCAAAATGTTCATGAAATCCAGGTTCTTAAACTTATATCGTTTGTATGCTGTGCATCGGTCAGGAATCCAGGTTTAAGGCTTGAAGATGGCAGAATACGTAGCCAAGTTTTTGTCAAAATTGGTCTAGCTGGGCCATTTTGGTAGCTATGGATTTTTTTCTTAGGGTGGGAAATCGTCAAATAACTCGTGCCGCTCTCGGTGGAGCGGAAAGGAGGGTCAGACAGTCAGACTCTTACTGACTAAAGCCTTTCGGACAATCCCGTTGACTGTAGCTATGGGTTTCCGGTGCCTTTTGAAAAAGTCTTAGAGGACAACCAAGATTCAATCTACAATTCCTTCTGGTCATATTGTCTATGATTTATGGTTTGCTGTAAAAATAGATGTGTCAAAAGATATTTTAACGGTTGTAGCAAATGAAATCAAACGTTTATTTGCTTAAATTTAACTTAATCTATCTATCAGCCTCAATGTCTTCTGAAGAACAGTAGACAAAATATGTTTAGGAACCCCCTTTTTTTTTAAGGCTGAGAAATCATCCAATGACTGCTCCCGCTCTGGGTGGAGTGGAAGGGAGTGTCAGACTCTTACTGACTAAAACCCATCCATGTTCCTTCCTTAGCCCTTTATGTTCCGGGGTAGCGGTAACCCTTTCGGACAATCCCGCTTACCCGGCAGGAAGTTTGAACCCCTGAATAAATAAATAAATCTTAGAAAAAGATTCCATCTTAATTTTCAGAGCTACCACATCAAATTTACTTCTTAGATCTTTAGTATGCGAGTCCTCATACTATTTTAAGGGAATGTCCCCCACTGGCTGCCTGATAGGATCATAAATTGAGTCCAGTTTCGCTATAGCAGTGCTGACGAAAATATAACGTCTAACTACTCCAGTCTAACTGTTTAACTTTGTATTGAACATTTATGGGCGATAAAGTGCCGGTGGCAATTGTTATCGGTATTGGACAATATTCTGTGGTTTGTAATGGTTAAGTGAAGTAACAGTACTTAAAGTAATGATCTCATGCAAATCTGTTGTTTACAGGCTTTATTGTAGTCTGTTTGTGCTGCGATATAGATTTAGTTTGACGTTTTGCGACTGACATTATGAATATTCCCATTATATTTCCATCGTGGGAATATTTTTCACAATTAATGGGCCTATATTTTTTTTTACAAAAAAACAACTGACTTCCAAAGAAACACTTTTTCCTCCGACATCCGAATTTAATGTTATTTTACGGCTGTTTTTTTTGTAAAATTTTAAAGGGGTCTATTTTATTTTTTATTTTTTTGTTTATATAGTTATGGTACCGACCCTACAGAACCCCCACACTAATTCGTATACAACTGTTTGCTACGTTAGTTAACAGAGAAAAAAAGTATTAAAACATCATCAAGATACACAAAACATCGAATCCAATTCATAACTATCGGTATAATCACAAAACAAACACACAGTCGACTTGAGAACTTCCTTTTTTTTTATCTCGGTTAAAAAGTGGGCAAGTTTCTTCGATAAGAAAAGTAATTTCAAAACTAAATCTTTCTTTAACTACCCTCCATGTTCTCTATGGATTGCATGTCTCCCTTTTGACTATGCTTTATAATCTCCCAATTCTTCACAATCAACATGAAGTCTATACAATCATGTTCTTATAAATTACAATGTAAGTGGCGCCAAGTATCCTATTCTGTGTCTACGTGTGAGTAAGTGATGTTTCGATGCAGACAATCTCACTTACACATATGTGGATATGCCTATTCTAATCTGGAAGTAATAGGTATTGCTATCTCCGTCTCTATTTAGCAAGTATTCAGATAATCTGACGCCTTGCTGTGAAGCCGCAAACAAACAGATACGCTTCAAAAGCATCCGGAAACATTGGAGATTCTGAATAAGACTAACAGACGCACACTAGTTACTGATGCTGTTATTGATGTTGGATACTTGTAATATAGGGGATTATGATACATACATACATATCTGTTAAATTGAGCTTTTCCTTTTGGGAAGAATGGAAATCAAACACATTTTTTTTTAATTAAGCCCCTGTTTCATCTTTCAATAATGTGACAGACGAAATATTTGATATACTAGTTGACATTTTTGAAGCTTATCTGGAGGGAAAGTACTGTAAAAACTGGAGATAGCCAATTTTAATCAAAGGAAGCATTCCTTTATTAACCCTCGGGAATCAACCCGGCTAAATTCGGAAAAAATATCACCCTGTCCTTTATGTCATCATTCGATAAGGTCTATCATAGGAGCAAATCTTTCTAACAAATATGATACATTAAATGTAAGGAAAACCATTAAATCTAAATAATACGCAACTGCTGAAGAGCGTAGTAAATTACACTGTCAAAAAAATAGAAAAATTTCAAAAAAACATTCTCTCGCGGGTAACATTGGAGAAGCTGCGCCAGCGCAAGCGACTTGAACCCGGCAAGCGTCTAAGTATATGCAAAGTTACGTATAAAAAATATAATAAATAGTTAAAGTAATAAAGTCATACTGGTCGCATTCCAAACATAACTAGTCTAAATGAAATATTGGAATACCAACCTTATTGGATCAGACATTGTGAAATGAAATTATTGAATAAAATTAAATACAAGCATGCTTTGTAGAATTTGTATGAAAACGTAACTAATGCGACCACTTTACGTTGACCCGTAAGCGTGGCGCTGGTGGTCGAAGCAGTGAGTTTTAGTGTGGAAAATTCGGTTAATTTTTGGAACGCAGTTCCTTATAGCGCGTTGCGAAAGGGGGCTAGACGGAAATTAAGACCAAAAGTTGTAACGACACTTTATTTTTTCGAGTAAAATATGATATCTTTTTAATCACTATTTTTTAATTTTCGATCAGATTTTTTTTTGATTATTATAACTTAAAAGAAATAAAGTTTTGTTACAATTCCTTCACTAATTAATCGAAAGGAACTTCGATCCATCCGGGTGTCGCTTAACACCTCTCAAGTTTTTTTTAAATTCTATTTTTTGCCGCGGGTCTTATTAATTTGGTTCTTATGCTCCTGTATTATGACTTTGTGAGTCGTTATCAGTAATCGATTAGGTTTTATAGCCAACTTTATTGCCAGAGTGGAAAGTGTGATTGATGTGAGTATTGAAGTGTTAGGAAATATTTTTTGCGGTACAATTTTGCGTTAATTGCTCTAAGTGATGGTGACAGCTCCGCTTTTCTGCTATTACTCGTTCTCTTATTAAATATCGATATCGAATACGAGATTAAATCGATACAACACCATGCAATATGAGGAAGGTGTCTCTCTAAGATCGTTTTTATTTCCCCTTCCGTGGATTCTTACTAAGAATTTGACGTCATTTTACTAAATAGATTTGACCACTAACATACTAAATAAAACCTACATTATGAATTCTTGTTTTAAACAAATAACGATTTCAACGTAACCATTTGAATGAAGTCTATACTAATATTATAAAGAGGAATGATTTGTATGTATGTTTGTAACGAATAAAATCAAAAACTACTTAACGGATCTGGATGGTACTTGGCACAAAGATAGATTATAGTCTGGAATAGCATATAAGCTTTTTATCCCGGAAAAATGCACGGTTCCCGTTGGATAATTTCCTATATACACGCGGGCGAAGCCGCTGACAAAAGCTAGTGTATTATATTCCAAAAGTTTTCCTCTACAAACCAATTGCTTACAAAAGCTGTAATTTGGTTCCGCATAAGTACAGGCGCCAGCACATCAAGCTATCCCAAACTGTCAAATTTCCCCAATTTAAAATGAACCTTATGACTTTGTAATAAAGTTGAAAAACTATCAAAGACATTTGACAGATTGGGGTAACTTGATGTGCTTTCCTCTGTACAAATCGTAAAGTTAGGTGATAAAATTATTCCCAGCTATTTAGTGATAGACAAGGACCATTATTCTGGTACGTGTTGAGTATGTGATAGTACTATTAAGCATTACTGTCTAATAGAAGAGCTTAAATAAACGTAATTTACGTATCTGAATAATATATTTAGTAGCGTTAACAGAAAATATAATCACACTAATATTATAAAGGTGAAAGTTTGAATGTGTGTTTATTACTTCTACTATAATCTATGTTAGAAGGTTTGTCCGCAAGGATTAACGCTACCCCGGAACATAAAGGGCTAAGGAAGGAACATGGATGGGTTTTTGTCAGTAAAAGTCTGACACTCCCTTCCGCTCCACCTATAGCGGGAGCAGTCATTAGATGATTTCCCACCCTCAAAAAAAAGGTGGTTTGTGGTTTCCGCACTCAGTCCTTTGAGCAAACCATTGTGCGTGAGCCATGGCACTTGGCAGCCATCCGTGATTATTCCAACCAGCCCACCTCCCTATGTTAGTTCTTTACGCAAAAACTACGGAACGGATCTGCATGAAATTTGACGCAGAGACAGATTATAATTGATTAATATTCTATGTTCTTTGTTATTTACTTTAGGTTAAGATTTTGTTATAATTTAGTTTAAGTAGATTTTTATGTAGTGTTAGTATAATTATTATTTTTTGTACCTGTGATAGGTTAGTCGCCCACCCACTATTGTATTAGGGTGACATGTAAAGATAGTGGGTGAAAGTTTAAATAAATAACATAGATTAACACATAGGAGGAAGACTTTTATCCTTTAATACGTTCCTGTGGGATAATTTCAGATATCTACGCGGGCGAAACCACGGACAGAACCTAGTAATGTAAGAAATAGTCATATGTCGCTTTCATTTTGTTGATTAGCGATATAAGTATTAGATTGAATCTTCTAGAGTGTTGTAGTACGCCTCATATTTATCACTATATTTAATACTTATTGATGCAGGATATTGCTACAATGCTTCTCATACAATTGTTATTCTTCTTTCTTTATCGCTATTTATTTCTTGCTAGCCCAATATTTCTCTTGCTTGCTACTTCATCATCATAGCGTTTTGTTCCACCTTTCCTAGCTAGTGTGACTAAACTCCCATAGTGCAAAAGCAAAGCAAAGTAAAGCATTCTTCTGCCCTCATTCCAATTTATTTGGGTTCGACGCCACGTGTCTTTTTCTTCCGTCTTTCCGTTCTTTCTAGCCATCTCTCAACATCTTTTACACAGTCCATCCATCATTTCTATGGTCTCTCTCTACTCCAAGGTGTAAAATTATGAAATTTTATAATTCTATCAATCACCATTGTTCCAACATAGCATCATTCACACAATCATGAATCACCTTTTTATAAGTTTGCTCATAAAAGTCGTTGCCTCCAAGACCACACACCTTGAATTTTCACCAACAAATGCCCGAGAAAGCTAATATACAATTTCCAATAAAATCATATCATAACATTTACTTAACAAAAAACGATTGAATTCAACGATTGCACAACATACACACGGTCGCTTAACCCCTCGCACAATGCATGTCAGAGGTAGGTGACACACGGGCGGTAAATCACGCGAGCCGAGCCATTAAGTTCGGACATGTTCGGCTAATACGATACAAATGTTTGTACAATAGAGTGTTTAAAACTGTCGCTTCACGATTTATGGGGGACGTCCAGGAACGGAGACAGGGGTGGACTTGAACTATGTAATGATAAATAAAAATTTACTGTAGAATCAAATGATTGAAGGTCAGAGTATATTTTTTAATGTGTGAAAAGTGTAATAACTAAAAAACTAAAGCAGATTTTTATTATAAAGTACATATAGCCGGAAATATAGTCTCTTCATTAGACCTAAAAGAAATGCAGTGTTTTATTCTATATTTTTCCCATCCCATTTCTACATATTCTTGTTCAGCCATAAGGAATGCCTGAACATCAAAATAAACTTGTAAATCAGTCCCTGTAGTTCGGCCGGTTCTCACAAATCCATCTCGTTGTAGCGCGTCAGTGCCGGCGCCTGCGCACCTACGACGCGACGCGCTGTTTATGTTAATGTATACAATTTCATATTATTTCCTCGGCTGGTTTACGTCGGGAACAACGTAGGAATTCATTTTGATATCAGCCTATATTCAAATCTAACATTTGATTTTATCAGTTCAAGATACAAGACGAATTCTGGTTTATTTCAGAAAATACCGCTGGATGTTAAATGATAGCCAGAATAATAAAATTTCTTAAATTCACAATCTGGCTATAGAGTAGGACAAGGCCAAAGAATTTATATCCATACGGACGGGTATGAAAGTAAATAAAAATGGAGTGACTACCGAGATGACGACAAATAGAGAAGTAAATAAGAAATAATTATGCATGTGAGATTGATGAATTTTGCTGAAAAGATATCATAAATCATAATTAATTTATCTCGATGTGTAGGTATCTAAGTTTCATTGATAAATACGAGTAATTAATTTATTTTCATTCATACCAGTCATTCAAAATTAAAGCTAATAAAAAGAGTGGTCACATTTCACGAAAAGGTGTTTTACATTAATACTCGTGACATAGTCGAATTATTTTTTATGAATAAAAAAAACAAAAACAAATGTAACTGAAAAATAATTCATATGCCAGTTGATTCTTTGATATGGTCGCATTCATACCCTAGAGAAACGACGAATAAAAAAACACCTTGTATACTAGGCCCTTTCAATAAACAATTTTCTTCTTTGAATATTCCTTGTCACCAATCTAGATGAGTCAACCAGGAAAAGTCGAATTCCACGTGTTAAATGTGCTGCGAGGAAGATTAACTTTCATTGAATTATCGCCAGAATGATTTATTTGTGTTTTATTGTCTGTCTGTCTGTCTCAACGGTTTATCTCGAGATTGGCAATTCATTCCGAGTTTAATAGCGTTAAGATGACGAGGTGTGTTTTGTTGTAGAAACCGTTAAATAACAGATTATCTTTAAAATATTGTATTAAAAGTTATTGAAAGATTATTTTACAATGTGTCTAACAATCTTTCATGACATGAACAAAAATAAAAATAAATTCCCATACATTTTGTCAAGTAGGTATTGAAGATTTTTATGGGACGACTTATTTTTTTTTTTAGTTACGATGTCGCTCCCTGGGAAAAAATTGTTCCGTTTGATAGTCTGTACCGCACGCTTAATTTTCGCTACACCTTTGTCAGACACCCTGTATATGGTCGGAGTGCTTTTTTTTAATTGTCTGATCTTTATAAAGCTCATCTCTCTTAGTTCACCGCCACAATTTTTTGTGCTATTCTAAGCTCAGTGCCTTCAACACACATACGTGTCCATGGCAGTGTATGGGCTAGGGATGTTACGGAGATGGTTTTATCGGAACCGAATTCTGAATCGGGAGTTTTTATCTGGTTTTTCAGAACCGTAATCAAAACCGGAACCAGGATCGGAGGCGGAGGCAAAAGAGAAATGCCTCAAGGCCAGATGTAATAATATGAAATAACAAATTTACAAGACAGAAAGCATGGGAGCAGCATTTGTCGCGGCCGCCAAAGTCGCTGTACTTCAACCTCCGGTTATAACTTCTCGAAATCAGAATCGAAGGTGCAAAATCAATCGGAAGTCCCGACTCTTCGGAATCGGAATCAAAGCTCTGTAACATCACTGGTTCATACATAGGAGCCAATACAAAAATAACTTTGGTCCCTAAGTCATTCGAAAAATATTTCATAACGCTTATTACTAAGAGAGATTCTCCGAAAGGGTTACCGCTACCCCGGAACATAAAAGGCTAAGGAAGGAACATGGATGGGTTTTCGCCAGTAAGAGTCTGACACTCCCTTCCGCTCCACCCTTAGCGGGAGGGGTCATTTCATGATTTCCCCCCTCAAAAAAAAACGCTTATTATAATCCAAAGTAATATTCTTCTATAAATTACCTCCTCCTTCCACGTACAAAAGGTTCCTTCCTTATAGCGCCAAACTATCTCAAGTACGGACGGAAACGTCGTTGAATGTCAACTAAACCCAGATTTAAGATTGTGCAACATCAAATGGACTACCTATAACTTTACGAATCCCCGCAGCAATATCTACAGTGTCCAATATAAGTTGACACTCGGAGAAATGTGGCATTAAAGCAAGATGTTCTCATTTTGATAGAAATTTAACTGTCGTCTTTACAATCAGCGCTGTTCTGACGTTCCAAGTAATACTGGCCGCTCTGTTAATACGACCAATTTTATATTGCACTAGTTGCACTGACATTTACTAGAATAAATGTGTGGTTCAGAAGTTATATGTTGTTGATTTTTTTGTAGAATATGTCCGGTTTTAGAATGTGATCTACTTCGGCCGATTCCGTGTTGTAATTCGTCAAGTCAATAATGTTTGATATATGGAATTAGCGGTAGATAAGCTTGAAAGAGATAATTGTATGATTGGAGTTGAGAAATGTGATCTTAGCGGAACTTAAATTATCTTATTACAGAGTTATGTGTGAGTAAGGATAGAAAAAAAATATTGAAGATAAAACGTAATGTAAAGAAACTACAAATCTAATGACTCCCGCTCCGGGTGGAGCAGAAGGGAGTGTCAAACTCTTACTGACTAAAACCCATCCATGTTCCGGTAACCCTGTCGGACAATCCCGCTGACAAAACTACGAATGCTTGAAAACCATATTTTATGCATAAACAAGACTGCCGTCCTTGGTGTGTCGTAGAACATCGATCGCTTCATGCCCTTGTGATATCGAATCACAAGGGCATGAAGCAATCGATGTTATTAAAATCGGTAAACGCATTATGTTATTGGTTTAACATTGTTTATAACACAGAGGCTTAATAATAAATAATAATATATCATTTATTTCAGGAAACAAAGACCTATAACATATATACCTTACAGACTAACATATTTATAAAAAACCACAAAAATATAAACTACTAGCTTCTGCCCGCGACTTCGTCCGCGGAAAATTGCGATATAATGTAACTATTTAGGCAGCGCATGCAAATAATTCTGTTTTCGGAGGTATTTCTCTCCGACTTGCTAGACGAAAATTGCGATAGCTCGGCTAATATGTATGATATTAATATAATTTATAGCCTATAGCACTCAGGAATAACGTAGCTTTCTATCAGTGATCATTTTTTTGAAATTGAATCATTAGTTCCGGAGATTGCCCCCTACATACAAACTTACAAATTTTACCTCTTTATAATATTAGTATAGATTATACACGAAGTGACGACGGCGCGTCGTGTTGCCTTCCGCGGAATCGCCAATACACGACACCCTTCGGCAAAGACTCTTCATTGAGGATGATCTCTATATAGTGAGTCGGAGCTCACAAACGAATCGGAACTCTCACAAGCTTAGCATATATCAGGACATACTACGGGACACTGAAGCATAGGCAGTTGTTGCAAGTCTTCAGAAGTCGACAACCAGTCTTAAGAAGGGCCGAGAACCAGTGTTACACAGTAACTGGGTTGTTGAGGTCAGAAAGGCAGTCGCTCCATGTAAAATACTAGTATTCAGCTGCATCTGTTTGACCTTGTTCTGGTTGAGCTGACCCCAACATAGTTAGGAAAAGGCTAGGCAGATGATGATTATAACGTGAAATTAGCCATTAGAATGCAGAAGCTTGTCTATGTAATATTACGTGGTGTGCGTGCCAGAAAGACGTATAAGGCAGATTCAGGAAATTGTTCATTGACCACCATATCAGCCTCATTCTGTTTGCATTACAAAATGTTTCTCCATACCCTATTCTTAGTTAACCATTAACACTTGTTAGTCCTATTACAAAACAACAACTACCCACATTTAAAGCAGATATGTCGCAACACTACTGCACTACAAATTCAATCGTTCATACTTTCATTCACACAGATGAAGTGATAGAAACAATATTTACCGAGTCGGGTAAAATTGAAAGCTGAGCCGGTAGTTCTCTAGGGCTGTTAAATGGAAAACAAGAAAAGAACTACCCGAAGAAGAATACATTACAATAAACAAAAGAAGAAACAAAGTACAGACGCCAGCACATCAAGCTATCCCTAACTGTCACATTCTCTCAATTAAAAATGAACCTTATGTCTTTGCAATAATGTTGAAATACTATCAAAGAAATTTGACAGATTGTGGTAACTTGATGTGCTGGCCTCTGTACAACATAGCTTGATAAGGAAAGATCGCAATGGTGTTGATGTTATTCATCTAAGCTACATGAAAATAAAGACCATAGGCGATGAACGACATTAAATTCAGCTGTAAACTGGTATGAACTACTTTGAAAAAACAAAACACTAAGAATAGGTTCTTAGTGTTTTGTTTTTTCAAAGTATTTCATACCAGTTTTTTAGTCATAATTGATGAAGTACTCATTCATAAACAACTAAAACAAGAAATGATAATAACAAATCACAAAACTGCGAAATATGGAAATATCAGAATCCTGCAGTAACTAGACCTGTTTATTAATGAATGGATGGTGATACCATCGGAATTCTCGAAGTATTGCGAGAAGAAATGTTCAATATAGTAACTGACGAATGTCGTTCTCATTTGAATAAATAATATATAAATCAATAACCTAGTCAAATACCGGACGACCAGCCCTACAGAAGACAGGTAAATGAAATGCTACAGTCCACAGATATCAGGCCGTTAAGGCGTAGGTACCGGCTTACAAAGCAAGTATTGATAGATAACGATGTCACTTTTAATTGGACCGTAGCTGGAACATTCACGCTTTTTCTTCATTGAGGAGTTGATGGCATGAACCTGTGGTACAACTTTTATGAATGAACTGCAGTTTTAATAATATAAACATTGAGAATTGTGTATTTGCGCATGTTATGCGGAGGAATGAGGAAAATGTTGTCAGGAAACTTGTGGGTATGAATGTAGATGGCTATACAAGTAAAGGAAGACCAAAGAAACGATGGATGGATTGTGTGAAAGATGATATGGCTAGAAAGGGAGTGACTGTCGAGATGACGACTAATAGAGAAGTATGGAAGAAAAGATATGTTGTGCCGACCCCAAATAAATTGGGATAAGGGCAGGAGAATGATTATTTAGAATTGTGTAGTTACCTGAAAATAGACCTAGAGCATCTGAAATGTAACATGACACTTCTCCAATGAGGCTTATTAACTGGACAAGTACACAATAGGCGTTTTCGGCTGTCCGGACTTCAACATGCATTTTGTAGACATAAAAGAAGACTAAGTGATAATGATATCAACGTGCAAACAAGCATATTCATGATCAGTGAGCACCTTTTAGATCATATTACGTAAAATATAGCCTTTAACAGCCTTCTTTACCATAAACAAACATACCATGCACCTCCCACCATTAATTAAAACGCTCTTAATAACAAACTATGTACGTAAAACTCAAAATTATGCTAGCTAACGGTGAAACCAACATTAACCCGTCCTTAGTAAAATATGTACGGCGTAATGACGATTTCTATCGTCGAAGCGAGCCGATAAATCAGTGCTGTTGCTTGTAACATTAGTACATTGGATACTAGACCTCATAGCTGGTGCTTAACCAATGAGCGTGAGAATTGCGTGCATATATTAGTCTCGATTCAGCTAATTGATTGGGTGAAGGACATTCCAAGAGGAATTTGTTGAATATTCTTATGTTGGAGACGATGTTCTGTATCAGGCTGAGTGACCAACATAAAGGGAAAAATGTACCGTTTCGTTCATCATATATGAATCGGCCTAGCCTTTTTTCCATCTATGTTGGGGTTTATTTCCAGTCTAACCGGATGCAACTGAATACCTGTATTACCTCCAACCCAGTTACTGGGTAATACGATACCCATAATGTGGTTAAGACTGGTTGTAGAACTTTCAGGCTTCTGACGACCAGTAACGACAGTCAAAGTTTCAAAGATGATAGCCGGGACCAACGGCTTAAGGTGCTTTCCGAAGCACGGTGGGGCTCGGTATCTTAAGTTGGCCACCCATCCACAGAATGACCGCAGCAAGTGTAGCTTAACCTGATCGATCGACCCGTGCTGCTGTTATTACTTTGCCAGGAACCTCTCTTCGTTCATAATATATATCTTTATAATACTACTGTTTTAGTATGTGATTCTCATATCAACAAAAACTTATGAAAGATATCCCGTTTTTGTTAATGTAATTATTATTTAATTAGTAAGAGATCAACTACCAGCAGTAGACATAGTCACAAATGGCCACATGACACTTGAAAAGGTTGTAAAGATATCTTCAATTTGTTATTGCTGTATTAATTGCAGCATTCCAATGAAATACCGGAGGGACACTTGAGCAATTTGCGGAATCCGACATTGTATATGAAAACATTTTCAACGGTTCCACAATTCTGAATCTTATTAACCTTGAAAGATAGTTCTAAATATAACATCAAAGGACGTTTAAACACCATCAGTATTACATACCTTAGTTAATTATTTTAGAACTTATAAAGATTTTTAAATTTGTCATATTCCTGTTTATTTTGATTTATTTATTCAGACTAACGATACTAATTAAGAACAAATCTTACATACAAAATATACAACCTAAGACTAAAAAATATATCTATTATTTACAAGTGGTAAAAAAGGGGAAGAGCCCATAGGGCGTCCAAAAATTCATCCCCATCGCAGTCAGTGGGAAATGTGCCCAAAAGGCTGGCAGCGTTGCCACGTGGACGGCAATGATGATTCTTTGGCCTAAAGATTGGCCAGTCCTCTGGTCACTCGTAACGCTGACATATTTCTGTTCATGTAACTACTTTATTATGTATTGATTTGTTACTTGAGCATCTTAAAAATGTTCGCTACCAATTAGTACTTTACCTGTATCTAAATTTCAATGTTCATTCAAAGACAAATCACATATGCGTCCCACCTTTACACGAGAGAGGCTGAGACATCAACAAAGCGTCGTCAGATTACAAGATAGGATATTACCGGCCAGTAGGTCACGAGCACACACATCTAAACCTTGGGAGAAATCTGTACAAAGATTCCCTTAATCATATACACCGGATACCCTCACGCGGTGATCCGTATCATTGGAAAATTCACATCATGAATCTTTGATGTTTTCTACAACACATGCTTGCAGTAGAACAATTAGAGGTTGCAGGACTTGCAGGGCTATCGCGATGCCCTCCCCTCATAAACATCTCATTAGCTTAGGTTACCACAATTATCGTCTTTCAACCTGTTGCTACAAGCTCCTATGTATGTATGTGACCTTATGTCAAATTAACTACATACTCAATAGGATGTAACTTGGTGTTTTCAGTTTGTTTGTCATTTTGTATTTATGGACTGGTTCGGTGGAAATGTGTTGCCAGGGAATTATGAGATGGAAATTCTATTACAAGACGTGTGGTACTGCGTCTTCTTTTGATTAATTAGATACAAATAAAATATGTCTAGCCTTTTCTCAACTATATTGGGGTCGGCTTCCAGTGTAACCGAATGCAGCTGAATACTAGTATTTTACATGGAGGGGCTGCCTATCTGACCTCCACAACCCAGTGATTGGGTAATACGATACCCCTTGGTAAGACTCGTAACGTCAATCAAAGATCCACGAATGACAGCCGGGTCCAACGGCTAAGCGTGCTTTCAGAGGCACGGAGGAGTCTCGGTTAATTAGATACAAAACCAAATTAAAATATAAACTTGAAAACATGCTTAGCGTACATAATCTTTTCAATAACTATACAGTCGAATTCCTTGCGGTATCAAAATCCCATTTCTCACTAAACCATTGGAGAAAAAATCAAGACATGTGTACAGTCAAACGGGGTGAATCGGGACGAAACTTCAAGAGGGATTTTAACATAGAAATAATATAGTTTATGGCCAAAAAGGACATGTAATGTGTTTACTGTATTATTATTAACAATTAAGGGTCCTTGTTTGCGTCAAACTATATTATTTCAATGTTAAATCCCTTTTAAAGTTTCGTCCCGATTCACACCTACGTCCCTATTCACCCCATTTGACGGTATTTAAAGTTGTCACAATAAAGACAAGAGCGCCATATTTAATTGTGTTCAGCAAAGATTTTCATAACAACACTAGCCTGTGCGGATTTCACCGATGACACAACGCGATCTGCACATCTAAACAACGTTCAAACACCTATCAGTGTCATACCAAAGAAAATAATGACACTCTTCTTCTTTTCGTGTGGTTAGTAACTAACCTGGTGTCAGAGTTTTAATGCTGCCCATGGGCCTCTGACTTAGCATCGCATGCTGTTGAGAAATATCTCTCGGGCATGCCGGTTTCCTCACGATGTTTTCCTTCACCGATATAAGCAAGTGATAATTATACAATACGCACATGAATCCGAAAAATCAGAGGTGCGTGCCTTGGGATGGAACTCGAGACCTATGACTTGGCAGTCAGTGGTCACACCACTAGGCTATCACTGCTTTTTAATAATGACACTGACAGCCTTTAAACGGGGTTTATATGTCGCATTCAGTTTCATTGATAAAATTCGCCCTTAGTCTTCAACCAACATTTCCATCGCATGCAAACTTCCAAACGGTACAAGTACTCACAACTATGCCATCTTACTACCCACTAGCTTCGATATTAACTATATTAAGTGGACCATCGACATTAAATTCATACTCCTTCACATTACATCACTAGGCGAACAAACTACACGACAGGAGCCGGGGCGCGCAGCTAGTACAAACCAAAGAGTATTTATTAATGTCCGCGACGGATAATACGCCTTTAAATTGTTCCTAATGGCTACCAGTTTAAATAGAATTAATATTGTGTACTATCTGATACATGGTGCCTGTGATTTAATATCACCATCGGAGGAAACATTTAACATTAATATAGAAAGTTGTTTGCGCGTAGTTTGGTATTGTGTTGGTCTCGCCTTTTTTGTGTTAAAGGGAAAAGTTCCGGCGACATAGTCCAAAGTTGGGGAAATATGGCAAACACTTATAAGTGTAACAATAACTTCATACATTAAGTTGTTTTTGGTCTTCTAAGTGGTGCTTTGTAGGTCAAATCTGGGTCCATATACAGGGTGGAATTTTGTAATGCCACCTGGAGGGAAAGTACTCTTAATACTGTACATAGAAAATTTTACTCCAAGAAAACATTCCTTTATTTTTGAATAGAAAGAAAACTGCATTCATAGATTTCCGAAAATTCGCTTGCCACACCCGGGAATCGAACCAACTAAAATCTGTAAAAAGTACAGCCTGTACTTTTATTCCATCGATCGTTAGGATCAATTATAAGGATGAAATCTCTCGAACAAACTTGATAAATTAAATGAAAGGAAAACCAAGCAAGCGAATTTTTGAAAATCTTTGAATGCAGTTTTCTTTCTATTCAAAAATAAAGGAATGTTTTCTTTGAGTAAAATTTTCTATCTACAGTATTAAGAGTACTTTCCCTCCAGGTGGCATTACAAAATTCCACCCTGTATAGCAGAGTTTCTAAACTTATTTTATCTATCGCCCACTTTGAAAATCAATTATGTTGCAGCGCCTCCCAATATTACTTTAATTCATAATCTATACTTCTATAGTACTATTATAAAGAGGAAAGATTTGTATGTATGTTTGTAACGAATAAACCCAAAAACTACTAAACGGATCTGGACGTAAATTAGCACAAAGATAGAATATAGTCTGGAATAGCATATAAGCTAGTTTTTATCCCGGAAAAATGTACGGTTCCCATGGGATAATTTCCTACATACACACGGGCGAAGCCGCTGGCAAAAGCTAGTTTAATTATAAAATGCTATATTAGTCTGGTCTGGAGTCTATCTACGAAGGATGTGTTAAATATTTTAAATTTTTGTACGATTAAACGGCAGACATAGTAATAGGAAGTATTGGGGAAGGGTATTGAGAAGCAGGTTGGGAGAGTCTTATATCCAGCAGTGGACTGTTGAATTTGATTAGAGGAAGTAGAAGTACTGTTCAGCAGTAAGTTATGATAAACAAACTTTGGAATATTACATAAAATTCTTATTCGTAATTTTTCCTGCATCAATTATGTTCTGTATTAAGAACTACCCTTTCAAAGGGTAACAACACTTGTCCTACATTTCATGAAACTCTGAAGACGGTAATAACTCACACGTTTACCGTATTTAGTTCTTTCATTAGGTCACTTGTTCAACGTCGCAAATGGCGCCTGATTCCATGAATTCTCCGATTGTCCCTAATACCGACAAACGTGAAAAAAAAATACCCCTTTGAAAACATAAATTGTTTAAACACACATTCACCTCATTCGTTGGGATTTATAACTCCTTTCAAGGGTAGTTTTGTAAAATTTATTGCTATATTTGTGACAAAACGACTATTAAGTACGGTTTGGGTTTATAACAACTCTGATTTATTGAGGCGATAAGAGAATTGTTTGTTTAAAGATTTAGTGTCCTGGGTGTTTTGATTCTAAGGGTGGACTCTTGTCTTTGAACATCTGAAAAGGTCAGTTGGATTAACCTTATGTGTTTCTTAATGTGCTGAGCACAGAATGAGTAAAAACGTACTTCCTACGGCCGAGGAGTCGTCATTTCATAGTATAAAGCAAAGTCGCTTCCCGCGTCTGTCCTAATGTCTGGTATGTATGCTTAGATCTTTAAAATTACACAACGGATTTTGATGCAATTTTTTTTAATAGATATAATAACATGCTTAACACGTTGAGCGCCAACGCGGTCACCGGTGAGCCGCGAACAATAGTTTTTCTATTGTGTCTGCTGCGTGGCAGTCAACGACTTAATATATTAGAGAACCACTGATAATTTCAAGAAGTTTGTTTGTTTCAACGCGCTAATCTCTGGAACTACTGGTCCGAATTGAAAAATTATTTTTGTGTTGGATAGTCCATTTATCGAGGAAGGGACGCTACGACAACAACAATAGAAGCCCAGCAACGAGTGAAACCGCGTGGGAGCAGTTACTTTAATATAAAACCTAATGCTGACCTGAAAATTTCAAAAAACGTAAGAAAGTTTCGCGTTCAACTCTGGTGCTTTCACCTTAAATTTGGCATATCAATTGAAAGTAAACAACACAACCAAACGTGGAAATTACATAGATTCCACTATTTTATTGATTTCTGGTCTTATCGGACCTTTTCCTTCCGATATATGCAAATATATCCCGGAATAAGATACACTCAATATTTATACCTGGCAACTTTATCAGTGGTCGCGAGTTTTCGAAACTGTACTAAAATGTGAAATCTGTTTATCAGTTGTGTCGTGTACGCTTCTATATTACGTGCTAAATATTGTATCTAAGTTTATCTGTTAGACATCGCTATCAGCGATAAGGCTGCTATTGTAAATTTGCCTTTAAATTAACTGTTTTAGGGACTATATTACAATAATGTCTATTTTACATTCAATATATTCATCATCTGCCTAGCCTTTTCCCAACTATGTTGGGGTCGGCTTCCAGTCTAACCGGATGCAGCTGAATACCAGTATTTTACATGGAGGGGCTGCCTATCTGACCTCCACAACCCAGTAACTGGGCAATAAGATACCCCTTGGTAAGACTTTCAATATATTAAAGAAAGAAAATTGCGCGATCGATGGCTACTGAAAGGAATTTACTTTCAACAAATAAATGTTAACATAATGATATAATTTGTCGACTGTCTTGTTGGTCTAGTGGTCGCAAGCGAGCACGAGTCCTGGTTTTGATTCCCGAATCGGGCAAAATGTTATTGACTTTATCCATCAGGAATTTCTCAGTAGTTAGCAGTCCCGAGTCAGGATTTATGCATGGTTGATGGCAATAGGCTCGCCCGCTATTCCATTCCTCGGAGTTTAACATAACAAGCGAGATGTGAATGTGCTAACCCGTCGGGCAATAAAGGCGTGATGGTATGTCAAAATAATTGGTGCTAAAGCTACAAAGTTTAATTCATCTTAAGCTAAAAAAGAAATAAGCACATAATATATTAAATATATTATTTAATATAAAAAATGAAGAGTGACATAATCACTACATAGTATAAAACAAAGTCGCTTTCTCTGTCCCTATATCCCTATGTATGCTTAAATCTTTAAAACTACGCAACAGATTTTAAATAGATAGAGTGATTCAAGAGGAAAGTTTATGTGTACAATTAGTCGACATATTTTGCGGGCGAAGCCGCGGGCGGAAGCTAGTATACTATAACTAATACTGTTATTAAAAGAGAAATAGCATACAGTAACCTGATGTGTAACTACAGATTTGAGCCGTTTGGCGTCGAAACTCTAGGGTCATGGGGCCCGAGTGCGCAACTCCTTTTTAAGGAAATTTCTCGCCGATTGGTCGACACTTCGCGTGACCAGAGGGCTGGATTGTTCTTTGGCCAAAGAATTAGCATTGCCATTCAACGTGGCAATGCTGCCAGTCTTCTGGGCACGTTTCCTGATGACAGCGATGCGGATGAGTACTTCGACGCCTAAGTGTCCTTTTTGTCTTTTTTTGGATTTATTTGTATATATAGTTAGTTAGATAGTCTTAATTTAAGTATGTATAAGTTTTTATTGTATTAGATTGTAGAAATTTAAATAAAAATATTTCACTAGGATATAATTTAAATATTATGTAATAAGCAAAAAAATTTAAGCGCTCCTTCTCTCTTCTACTACTTAAAAACTTTGCTGTGGTCGACAGGGTCCATAATTGTTACTAATTATTAATATTTTGTACGTAACGGATGTAATAAAGGTTCATTTGATTTTAAGAATGCCAAGTTGCTCTTATCCACACTATATCCACACTATATATAATATATATAATTTAATATTATAAATGCGAAAGTAACTCTGTCTGTCTGTCTGTTACCTTTTCACGCCTAAACCACCCAACCGATTTTGCTGAAATTTGGTATGTAGATAGTTTGCATTCATGAGAAGGACATAGGCGTATTATTTTTTGGAAATTCAACCCTTAAAAGGGTTACAAGGGGTGGCAAAGTTTGTATGAGAAAAATATTTTTATTGCACATTTTTGCATAGGTAGGGTAGGTAGGGTAGGTAGGGTAGGTGGGGTAGGTAGGGTAGGTAGGGTAGGTAGGGTAGGTAGGGTAGGTAGGGTAGGTAGGGTAGGTAGGGTAGGTAGGGTACGTAGGGTAGGTAGGGTACGTAGGGTAGGTAGGGTAGATAAGGTAGGTAGGGTAGGTAAGTTGGTAGGTAGAGTAGGTAGGTAGGGTAGGTAAGGTAGGTAGGGTAGGTAAGTTGGTAGGTAGAGTAGGTAGGTAGGGTAGGTAAGGTAGGTATCATAGTTAAGACAGGACAACGTCTGTCGGGTCAGCTAGTAATATTATAAATGCGAAAGTAACTCTGTCTTTCTGTCTGTCTGTTACCTTTTCACGCCTAAACCACCCAACCGATTTTGCTGAAATCTGGTATGTAGATAGTTTGCATTCATGAGAAGGACATAGGCATATTATTTTTTGGAAATTCAACCCCTGAAAGGGTTACAAGGGGTGGCAAAGTTTGTATGAGAAAAGTACGCTAGGTAGGTAGGGTAGTTAGGGTAGGTAGGGTAGGTAGGGTAGGTAGGGTAGGTAGGGTACGTAGGGTACGTAGGGTAGGTAGGGTAGGTAAGTTGGTAGGTAGAGTAGGTAGGTAGGGTAGGTAAGGTAGGTATCATAGTTAAGACAGGACAACGTCTGTCGGGTCAGCTAGTTCCCAATATTTACATTCCAGTGACATTGTCAAAACAAACACCATTCACCAGCATTCAACACCCAACCCAGGAAAACACTGCATTAAGATAGATAATACGTTCTCATTCTCACGTAATCCAAAGACATTTTCACTATTTTAGGCCGAAAATTGTGACCAGTTTATTATTATACGCGTCTACAGAAGGAAGTTTTATTGATGGTGTCATTCTACACCACCGGTTAAGATTCCTCCTTCTCTCTTTTTTAATTTTTTTATATTATGTTCCATATTTAAATTTTTCATGTATTGCCTATCCAGGACTAATTAAACTATAAGAAATGGCTATTGATTTTGTGCCGAGTCACGACACCCCGCACGAGCGTCTAAGGAACTAAAATTGACACATTGTTGCAAATAACCAATAACCAATTTAAATTAATCAATTCATATTAAAAGTACGATTATTAATTCCAGTCAGTAAAATGACATTTCCAATGTTGCAGGTTTTTAGTCCCAAATAAATAGTGATGTGGTAAAATCGAGTTTTTTACAATTAAAAGTTAAATTGATGATTTTGACTTTTCGGCGATACGTCGTAAAGTTCATCAATTCTTTTATGCGAAGGACCCTCCAACTATTGCCAAGGTACAGTTACCCGGCGATAAATATTGCACATCCACCTTTGGAAAGAGACAGTCGGCTAATTTCGGCTTCGTAGAGCGTTATCTCTTTCCCACGAAATACAAACAGTCCGGTATCTATTAGGAGTTGTTAAAACAATTATGATTTGCTTCTTTTGATAATTCTTTTTATTCTTTGTATAAAAAACATCAACTTTTCTATCATTTCATATAATATCAATTTCTGAAAATTTCTATATAGGCTCAAGCAAAGGGGTACGTCGCCAGGAACAATAAAAATTTTAAATTAAAAGACGTAAAAAAAATATTTGAAGAAGGCCTGAAAGAAGTGTCGCCTAAAAATTGGAGACAGTGCATCAACCATACCATAAACGTCGAAGACAAAATGTGTCAACTCGACCACATCATAGATGAATATGTGGATTCATTCATTATAAATGTAACTGATTCCGATTCTGAATATACCGATTCAGAATCGGAGTCGGAATCAATAGCAACCGTAATTAATAAAAACGTATAAAATTACTTGTATTTTCCCGACTTTCTAGTGTTAATTTCCTCTGAATCTCTAAACAATTTTTTCCCAGCTTTTGTAATAATGTTGTAGTGAGAAATTTTAATATGCTGGAAAGGTCCATATTTCTAAAATCGTATTATTTAATACGGTATGTACCTAGTAAAATAAAGCATGACTAAATGTCTAAGTTTATCGATTGCCGAACATCACTATTGTAGCGGGTCATCCTTTTTTGTATCAGTGACGGTTGCACTTGTCATTTTACTGACTGGAATGAATAATTAGTTCCATGGACGCTCACGTTGTTATCAGTGCCAAAATTTCAAAATTCGAATGTGTTTATTTTGGCATAGTTATTAACCCTCAAATGTCGTATGAACCCCAGAGATTCATAAGAAAAATTATCTCGAAACGACAATAAATATAACTGTATAAATCGTTGAGCTCTTATAGGCAAACGGCTTCTAATAGAAGAACGGGTTAAGAACTAATAAGTTATGAAGTCCAGCATTGTATTGTTCAGTGCTATCCCGGCCGTAGCTTAGGCCCGTAGATAATCTAGATACCGAATTTGACACTTATGCTACCAGTAGCGTCAGCTCCGCCATGACAGTTCAAAATACATTGGTCACATTTCGGGTAGACCAAAAATAGTGACGCCGAATTTAGCGAAAGTCCTCTTCGCATTAGTTTTCGCCTTACAGCGCGTTACCGAAAATATTATTTTAAGCCAAACTGAGGGAGAGAAAATACTTTTGTTCCGCGTATCCTGTTACTAGTTCCACTTCATTTATTTTTGGATTGCCTCACTTTGGCTTTGATTGTGTTGTTACTCGGATTGTGTAGACGTGCGACTTTTTGTCGATGGTTTTGTCGTTTTAATAATTATACGGATTTGTTTCTGTGTTACGATTTATAAAAGTTGAACATTATATTTGTTACTAGCTTTACCAGTGGCTTCGCCCGCGTGTATGTAGGAAATTATCCCACGGGAACCGTAGATTTTTCCGGGATAAAAAGATAGCTTATATGCTATTCCAGACTATAATCTATCTTTGTGCCTGGTTTCATCCAGATCCGTTTAGTAGTTTTTGAGTTTATTCGTTACAAACATACATACAAATCTTTCCTCTTTATAATATTAGTAAGAATAGATTTCTAGTTTGAATTTCATTAGTCTCTGGGTTTTTTCTCTTTTCTCGGGGAATTATGTTCACATAAAAAAAAACATTTCTTTTTCTAAATGTTATACAGGCTGGAAGGGAAATCGGCGTGAATCCGGTTACCATGCCATGATACCATAAAAATCAGCTGTTTCATAGAAAAGTCCCCAACCTCATCATTCTCCTGCCCTTATCCCAATTCATTTGGGGTCGGCGCAACATGTCTCTTTCTTCCATACTTCTCTATTAGTCGTCATCTCGGTAGTTACTCCCTTCCTAGCCATATCATCTTTAACACAATCCATCCATCGTTTCTTTGGTCTCCCTCTACTTGTATAGCCATCCAAATTCATGCTCACAACTTTCCTGACAACATTTTCCTCATTCCTCCGCATAACATGCCCATACCATGACAGCCGATTTCCACACAACTTTTCAGTCACCGGTGTCACTTTCAGACTTCCTCTTATATACTCATTCTTTATTCTATCCATTCGCGTAACACCACACATCCCTCTTAGCATTCTCATCTCAGCTGCATGCAATTGTCTTTCATTCATTCCTTTTAGAAAAGTCCCCAACCTACGCAGTGAAAATTTGTAAAACAGCTTTTTTTTAAATAACCGACGAATAATTTCAACCGAGGGTCAGAATCATGTACCGAATCCATAATAAGCGGCTTCTGTCGATGTCCCTTTCACCCTGTATAGCAGGATGGGCTTCTTTAGACAATCTAAAATAGAAAGTGCTATTTAAACTCTTGCGCAATTTAACTAATTGACTATTTTCACGTCCACCCGTTTATAAGTCATAAAACAAGGCAGTTAATCAGCTCAGATCTATATCCTAACATTTCTAACCCCATGATTGGCTAGTTTGAAACTTACGCAACTGTTCCACCAATCAAAGCTGGTTTTATCATCCAGAAATCTTACATAAAACGGATTCCTATCCATAAACACTGGCAGGGATTTATCTCTATGGTGACACAACAAGTTATAGTTTGATGTGTTATGTACCTAATTGCCAGATCCGGAGTTTGTTGTTGAATAATCTAACAGCGCCACGAAATAGATCGTTTACGTAAAGACTTCGTGGTATATCCAAACACAAAATGCTTTTCAGCTGCTATTAGCGACATCATAGATCTGTTTTAATATTTCTATTGGCGACATACTATAACTTTTACCTGTTCTCATTTAACAAAAGAAACTTTCTTTCTTTGCGCCATGTTGTATTGCTATAGATATTATAATCAGCCAATAATGTTCCCACTGCTGGGATTTAGCCACACAGGCTTCTCTTCGAGAGGGAGAGGGCCGCAATCAACAACGCGGGTGCAGTGCGGCTTGGTAGATGTCACCTGTCTTCGATTTTTTTGTTCTAAGACATTTCACGATTCCCGATTTCTCAAGATTTCTCAAGATATTTTCCTTCTTCATTTTGAGAGCGATAGTGATGAAATGAAGGCCCGGCCTACAACTCGTAAGTCGGGCCACATATCACTGGGCTACCACTGCTATAGATATCAACCGGCGCTAATCCAGCCCTTATTTCTTCACCATTTACCTGATAAATGGTCGATACCAAGTAAATTTTAGTTACATTATAGGTTTGTAAAGTGTGTAATTATGCACATTTTAACCTTGGCAGTATCGTGTTCCCATGAAGGTACAGAGACCAGCATATTAACTTACCCCAAACTGTCAAATATTCCCAATTGAACATGAACTTTATTCTTTTGTAATAAAGTTGAAAATCTATCATATAAATTTGACAGATTAGGGTAGCTTGATGCGCTGGCGTCAGTACATCAACTTCTTCTTCTTTTCGTGTGGTTAGTGACTAACCTGGTGTCAAAAATTTTTATGCGGCCCATGGGCCTCTGACTTAGCTTCACATGCTGTTGGGAAATATCTCTCAGACATGCTGGTTTCCTCACGATGTTTTCCTTCACCGGTACATCAACTAAAACCAGACGACATAAATCTGAAAAACTACGACTTTTAGTCGCAAGTCTACACTTGAAGTTCATAGATGAAAATAATGTAACGATTGATATCAACAGTGGGTGCGTCGACCCGCGCGATGATATAGACCGAGCACATAAGTCACTCATCGGCCGCGCCAAAACACAGAACAGATAAATTCCATAGTGTTTTCGTATTCGTACTAGTTAGTACTAAGGTTTAGTCGTAGGGAGCCTTTTATGGGTAACGCTTTGGGTGGTCCCGATTTACTGTAGGCACTACTTCCAGGGTCCTAGTTAATATAATAATATAATAAAACGTTTATTTCAGATAACATGGATCCAGTGTGTTAGTAGTACAAAAACTTATACCTAATGTTAGTAAAGAACCTTAATCTACTCGCCCCCTGCCAGACCCACGAATCGACGTATCAATACTCAGTGAGCATTAATACATCGACTCATGTACAGACAGTCAAGTCTACCAGCTTGCCCGCACTCAGCATTGACGCGCACCGCTTGCGCAGAGTAGCGTAGAAGCAATCGATGCGCGCCTCCGCAAACATACGTGACGCACTACAGTGGCGGGGCAGCCGCAACATCATGTTAATGTCAGCGGGATTATCCGAAAAGGTTACCGCTACCTTGGATATAAAAGGCTAAGCAAGGAACATGGATGGGTTTTGTTCAGTAAGAGTCTGACACTGCCTACCGCTCGTCCCAAAGCGGGAGGGGTCAGTTGATGATTGATTGACCCTCAAAAAAAATATGGTCCTAGTTAATTATACCTACGACATTGCAACATTTATCCAAAAATGCACAAATTGAATTGTCACGACAGTTGAGAGTGATTTTTTTATTTTTATTTTTTATCTGCTGATTATGAACCATAATATCCACTACTGCAATTTTATACCCTGTCTAACAAAACATTTCTTTTTCCCTCCAGCCTGACGAGCTTGCCAAATCGGTGAAGCTGACATCCCGTGAGCGCCGGTTCATAAAGTTTGCGAGCGTCGAGTATGGTGGGCAGCTGTACATGACGCCGCAGGACTTCCTCGAGTCTGTGGTGGAACAAGAGCCTAGACGTAAGTATCCTCAACACCTTTTGAACTAGACCAACTGCATAACATCACGCCTCGTTTCCCCGAAGAGTTGGCAGAAGTGTACCTATAGTAGGTACACCCACGTTTCGCCAGTTATGTTTAAGTCCCATGTAAAAGGGAGCGAGCCTATTGAATGTGTCGTTTGAATCGTGATTGAATTATATTATTATAGAAACTTTTGTCCAATTCTAAATTAACGCGAGCGTAGCTGCGTGCAAAAAGCTTGTCTACTGTCCCTCTGCTGAACAAAGGCCCAAATCCTTGCAGACATCCTTTCTTAGCGCCACCTCGGTCCATCCCTTGCGGTACGCGTTTAGTTCGTCTCGCCACCTCTTCTTGGAACGCCCTCGACGGCGCCGTCCATCCTCAGGCACCTACCTGAAATACTTTACTATTTTCCTCCGTAGCTCGTTTGAAGCGCCGCTTGCTGACCACGAAGGAGATCGAGCACCTGCGCGACCACACGCCACAACTCAAGAAGGGATCCTCCCAGATGTTTCGCAACATGAGAGATAAAGGTATACTAGAAAAAAAGAAAGAAAAATATTTTATTCAGGATACGCACAGGAAATACACAGAATATCGAAATTAAACAACAAAATAAGGGCAAAGTGATCAGAAACAAAGACCTGTGCGAGGCTGAAAAGGCTCCTATCTCAACAGAAACCTATCTCTCCTATAGTGGATAGATTTATCTTGCAGAAACTAAAGTAATCAGGGTACATGCTCTCGTAACAAGTGTAATTAAAGTAGTAAAAGTATTTTTTATTGAGGGTGGTAAATCATCAAATGACTCCCCTCGCTCTGGGAGGAGCGTAAGGGAATTTCATATTTTTATTGACTAAAACCCATCCATGTTCCTCCCTTAGCCCTTTATGTTCCGGGGTAGCGGTAACCCTTCCGGACAATCCCGCTTACAAGTAGTAAAAGCCTGCGATACAATTTAAACCCCAGATTTAAAAAAAAAACCATGCACTTAGTAGCTATCAATAAAATTATCGTCAACTAACTTATTCCTTCTTGTTTTTCAGGCATCATCTCTTACACGGAGTACCTGTTCCTGCTATCAATTTTAACGAGTAAGTAACCTATCTTCATTGTAATAAAGTCTATAATCCGTAAGCAATTATTTCTTTTGGTTTCAATCGCCCGTTCTACATTTCTTAAAAAAGTGTTCACTTACGCGTAATTGTGAAGGAAAATCTACATTGCCATATTAAAAAAAACACTCGTATTTTGTTTACAAAACCCCCATTTATTCCTAACACTGAAAGCACATCTGCTGGGTATCTGTAGCACATAATTTCGTATTTCAGAGCCGGCTTCAGGCTTCCGGATCGCGTTCAACATGTTTGATACGGACGGGAACCAGCGCGTCGATAAGAACGAATTTCTAGTCGTGAGTACAGCGCATACATGGCTTAGGTGGGAGTTATGAGTGGGGAGCGATTTGGAGAATTAGCTTGCTAGAAGCATACTTTGAATAATACTTTTCTCTCTTCAAATGTCGTGTTCGTGACAAATAAACGGATTTTTCTTTCAAATCTGACAGCGAAAGAAAATCTAATTTAAGATAATGCTAGCCTTGGTCTAAATCGCCAACATTCTGTCTGATTAATGGTCTTTCCTTCCTTGTGTGACAACAGGCCTTTGCCCATTAGAGAAATTGAAACACATTGCATTGATTTAGCTGTCAGAAGTCTAGATCAGATAATCCATCAATTATTCTTCCCTTATTGCTTTTATCTTCAAAGGCAAAGAAGGCACTCATTATCTTAACCTTCCGACCGCCAGAGCATAAATGCAGGCGCAACCCCGCCCACGTCAAGCCACAAAAAAATACGTTTTTTGTCGACTTTAGCTGACGGGTGTCTGTTGGGCAAGTTTTCATTTGTCGGCTATATCCAACTTTGGCGCTCAAAAGGCCAAAGGTCAAAAATAGTTTGCCAGCTTGTGTTTTTGCTGTATATCGCTCTCCGCTCCCTCTTTCACCATACGATAGGACTGTGTAAAAATTTGCACAAGCTAAATTAGACGCTAATGCAAATCGCGTTAGATTACAACAATGTAGAGGAAAAAGATTTGCTGAGGCGAAATTATTATGTTAGATATTGTTAAAACTTATGTTTGTAGTAACTAACTAGTTTCCGGTGGTTGGTTAATGCTGTAACATGAAATAACTAGGATTTTAAATATAGAATATGGGTGGAGGAATAAATGTCATAAAAAATATAGGTATGTATTTTTTTTTTGTACAAAAAGCTTGTACTTACGTGAAACAACCAGGAACATTAGATTAAAAAAATTATAACTATTGAGACAAAATTATGGTTCGATAAAATATAAGTTATCTAATATTTCGCTGAAGCAAATCTTGAAAACAATTCACAATATTGCGCCGAATACCTATTAATCAATACTTTATAGAAATCGATATGCTCGATCGATCTTCTGATTTTACTGGACTGAGTACCTAACGATCTAATCATTATCTTATTGGAATCAGTACAACTCGGCACAATAATGTGAGTCTCGCTGTTCGGCGATCAGTGCACAAACAATCACAGATTTTGGTAGAAAAAGTAAACAGCACGCCAAAAACTCTTTATGGGACAAGATAAGCGACAAGAAACCAAGACTATTACATATATTTATTATATTTTCTTCTTTTGTTTTCTGAATGTTTTTTTCTGCGATGTGTATTTAGATCCAACGTCTGCTGGGTGGTACGTTTAAGGAGCGTAAAGATTTGGACCCCAAGAGCCAGGAGGCAGTGAGTTTAAAATTGACCGCTTGCGGATGGGAATCTGCCTCGCTATTCAAAAGACGGCTTCGAATTTTGATTCGATTTGACAGTGACATTTTTTTTTTTGTTTTGTTTTTTTTTACCTGTTTTATGCAAATAATGATGTCATTATTTTTGAAAATCGAATCAAAACTTTGACCGTAACCAAACAGAAGTTAATGCCGCTCCATGTGTGAATATCCGTAATATTAACTTTTTTTTGTCTTTGGGATACTCAATTAACTGAGGAAAAGGTCCAATTACATTTTATACGTCCCAACTACTTTATTTTAATAAACTACTCTTTATTTCAAAAGTCCCCCATAATAAAAAAATAAAATGTCACTAAACTTGTGTGATATATGAAAAAAATAAAAAATGCTTTTATAATTTTGTTTTACAGTGTAGTCCATTTTTACCAGAGCGCCATAAGGTGTTATTTCGCTTGTATTTTTTTCGTTTATATATAAACAATATAATATGTATGTATATGTAAATAATAATGTAATATTTATGTGTGTATTATGTGCTCTCCGCGGCTTAGCTGCTTACGTTAGTGTCGACAAGTGCCATGAGGAACAGGGCGAGTCATGTGCAAGTCCAGAGTCCGTCCAGAGTAAGTCCAAAGTGGACATCGCCTCAGTCCGTCCGTTTTTCGTGTCGTCCGTCATGTTTTTTTCTTCATCTAGGTGTTTTTTTTTCCCTTTTCTATCATCTATCTTTCTTTTTTATAGGTTTTACGGATTTCTTCTTGTGGTTGTCCTGTACCTATTTATATTATTTAAGTATTAGTAAATATTTTTAACTGATAGTGGGCCAGGATTATGCCCAACAGTGGACTATGATAGTTAAAATAAGCACGTAACTGTAAGATAATCCGTAAAAATCGCCTTTTCTCTTTATGTTTTTTCAAATAATTGATTGAATTGTTCGCTATTGCATAACTTTTTTTATTGTGCTTTGTTTTATTAAATAATTCAAATAATAGTGTGATCAATAAATTATTGTCATATTTTGAAGTTTTCTGTATCTAACTAATTGGATTAAACAATTATTTATAAATGTAATTAAAGATTTGCACGGAATTATTGTAAGTTTTATCCATAACATGATATTTTATTTGTATTGTCGTTCATTTAAGTGTCGACTGGATGTTTGTATGTATAATCCGTAAAAATCGCCTTTTCTCTTTATGTTTTTTTTAAATAATTGATTGAATTGTACGCTATTGCATAACTTTTTTTTATTGTGCTTCGTTTAATTAAATAATTCAAATAATAGTGTGATCAATAAATTATTATCATATTTTTAAGTTTTCTGTATCTAACTAATTGGATCAAACAATTATTAATGTAATTTAAGATTTGCACGGAATTATTGTAAGTTTTATCCATAACATGATGTTTTATTTGTATTGTCATTCATTTGAGTGTCGACTGGATGTTTGTATGTAGGTATGTTACATTACACATCAACGCAATTAACACACCTTTGCTCAAAACACACGCTTTTTTTCAAGTTCAGTCCGATAGCGTATTTAACACTTTTTAGGGTTCTGTACCAGAACAGAATAATACTAAGCCGTTCGTCACTCGATTTGTCCATCTGTCTGTCAGCGGTCGGTATCTCATGAACCGTAATAAGTAGACAGTTGAAATTTACACATATTGTATACAATTTCTATTGCCGCTTTTACAACAAATAATAAATCTGCGTTCCGGCAGCCAATGGGTTATTTTTATTTTAATGTTTATCTTTGTTTTATTTTTAATATTTCTTCATCACCCCATACAAGAATCGTGTTTTTTTTAAAGCATGTAATCTTACATTTTCTATAATGGTACGGAACCTTTCGTGTGCCGATTTACCATTACAATATAATGATTTAGCGTTAACGGTTTTACCTACTTTACATTTGATTATTCTGCTCATACACATATTTTTACTCTTTGAAAACATTCTGAAACTATTTCACCCACAAACAATTTGACGTATCTGTAAATTTACACATTTTTACTCTTTGCATATTCCATTTGGTAAAGGCACATTACAAACGCAGTCGGACAAAAGTTTAGTATTGTATTTTCACCTTTACCTCATATTTCAGATGGAGAAAATCTTCAGCTTCGCATGGCGAGGCAAGCGGGGGATGACGGAGGAAGAGAATAAGGCGGATGGAACAGGGGATGCGACGACGGATGGCAAGGCGCATGAGAACTATGTGAATGATGACCAAGGCTTGCAGCGGAGACATAATGTTGACACTTTCTTGCAGGTAATTAGTGTTCTAATTTTAGTTACTACTGGGCGTGAAGTCCTAGGTCAGGATGAAGCAGCGGGCAGCAGCGAGTAATCCCATAAAACGCCAAATATTTTTTCTCATACAGCGGAAACAAGCACGGAATTTAACTACCTAAAAATCTTATAAACATTAAACTTTTTTTTTTTAACTTATCCGACCATGTCCCACTGCGGAGCAACGGCCTCCCTCAAATCCTTCCAGACATCTTTTTTTTGAGCCACCTCGGTCCATCCTCTGCGATATGCGTGTAGGTCGTCTCGCCACCGGCATAGCAGTGATAGCCTAGTGGTGTGACCGCCAGACTGCCAAGTCATAGGTCTCGAGTTCGAAACCAAGGCACGCACCTCTGATTTTACGGATTCATGTGCGTATGGTATAATTATCACTTGCTTAAAAATCGGTGAAAGAAAACACCGTGAGGACCCAGTATGTCTGAGAGATATTTCTCAGCAGCATGTGAAGCTAAGTCAGGCCCATGGGCAGCATAAAAACTTTGACACCAGGTTAGTCACTAACCACACGAAAAGAAGAAGAAGTCCATCTCTTCCTGGGCCGGCCTCGACGGCGCCATCCATCCTCAGGCACCCACCTTGTAGCGACTATTGCCCAGCGGTCACTATATGCGTGCGGCTAACGTGACCCGCCCAATCCCATTAAAAAAAATAATAATAAAGTCTAAGTCTATTGTTTCTCGACATCATTCACATGATTGCTTTATTCTTCTAGGTCCATTTCTTCGGCAAGAAAGGCACGAACGACCTGAAGTTCGAGGGCTTCAGGCAGTTCATGGAGAACTTGCAGACCGAGGTGCTGGAGCTCGAGTTTCATGAGTTTGCTAAAGGTAGGTCATCATCATCATCATTTCCGCCGGAAGTCGTCTATTGCTGGACAAAGACCTCCCCTAAGCGTCGCCACACCCAGCGGTAAGTAGCTGTACCTATAGCGCTCCAAGGTAATTTTGGTACGTGGCCAAAATCGGAACTAACGCGGTTCTTGTTTTCATTTCACAAAACAATTTCAGATGGCGCCACAATCGTTGGTACCCCTGACGTTTTGAGGTTATTTGTGTTGTTGGTGAACTTATTATTGTTTTGATTAAGGCGGTTATTCATTTTCGAAGTCAAGAAATTATAGCAAAAGTCGTATATTTATATATATCCAATTAAAAAGTTCCCTGGGGGAGGCGGAGGGGTCTGTTAGACTCGTACTTACTAAAAATCACCCTGGTGTGCCATCCCACACCGGGGTCGGGGGTCGCGGGAACATACGATCCTTCCGCAACACTTTCTTTACCACCTTTTTTTTTGAAGGTGGGAAATCATCAAATGACTCCTCCCACTCTGGGTGGAACGGAAGGGAGTGTCAGACTCTTACTGACTAAAACCCATCCAAGTTCCTTCCTTAGCCCTTTACGTTCCGGGGTAGCGGTAACCCTTTCGGACAATCCCGGTTAAGGTCGTAGCACACATAACAGCTCGGACTGGGATCTTCACCGTATCAACTCGAGCCGAGCAGTATTCTGTGTATGAAACACCTACTGCAACGCACTCTAATCGGAATCGTAACGTAATCGTCTCGCCTCGGGACAAGCTCACGAACAAGGCGATACGGTGACGATCCCTTTCCGAATTGATATGTGTGCTATGACCCTTACCCGGCACAATCCCGCTTACCACCTTGACCTAACCATTCCAGGTCACGAGACAATATCCGAGGTGGATTTCGCAAAGATCCTCCTTCGCTACACGTACCTGGACACGGACGAGTACGACATGTACCTGGACAGACTGCTGGACCGCGTCAAGTACGAGCATGGCATCACCTTCGAGGAGTTCAAGACGTTCTGCCAGTTCCTCAACAACCTGGAGGACTTTACCATCGCTATGCGGATGTATACCCTTGCTGACCATCCTATTTCTAAAGGTAAATGGGTTATTTATATGGTTATTGCCCAAATGGTTGGCAGCGTTGCCACGTTGGATGGTAATGCCTATTCTTTGGCCTAAAAATTGACTAGCTCTCTGGTCACGCGTAGAGTCGACCAACCGCTGGGCGATATCCCGAAATACCGTAAAACGGGGTAAATCGGGACGAAACTTTAAAAGCGATTAAAGCATTAAATAATGCAGTTTGTGGCTTAAAAGGACTCGTAATGTGTTTACTGTATGATAATTATTGACCAATTGTTCTGGTTGCAACAAACTATATTATTTCAATGTTAAAATCCATTTATTAGTTTCGTTCGATAGTCCGATTCACCCCGTTTTACATACTCGATGAGCACTCGGACCCCACGGCCCTAGTGTTTCAAGTTTCAACCCTAAACGGCTCAAACATATAACTTCCAATGAGGTTGTTATACTAGCGCCGTTTGAGGTTTTTCGCTCCTGAAGCAACCGCCCCAGCACAGCCCGCCGTGGTAGGAAGATAGGATGGCGGAAGGGTGTCGACACAGGTTGCATCACAGAACAGATAAAGAGGTTAGAATGGAAGTAGTTCCTGATTTGTATTAGAACGCGTGTCGCCGCATGTCTCCCACTCTTGTCTCTCCACTACAAGCAAGAGATAATACGTACGCGCATTACGCACACAAATAAACCACACGCACTTACATCGCGTGTTTACTATTGGTTGTCACACTAACGCAAATACTGCTCTGGACGTACACTCACACACGTGTAAAAGCAATTTATTTCTCATATATGTTACGGCCACCAAAAGGTCGATTAATCATATCGATAAAATTACTGTACTTTAGTTAATTAAAGTTTTGCATTTTTTCAAGTTGCGGATACGGTACGAATAACTTCCTAATTACATATAAATAAACTTAAATCAAAGACAAATTAAGGGGGAACATCCGATACTGCCGGGAAATTTAAATTTTCTTTAGTTTTATGCTAGTTGCAGCTCTGTTTTACGGCATAATAATAGAAAGAAAGAAAAATAGCATTTTTAATAACATAAAACGTAAAACAATGCTACAATATGCAAAAAAACTATAAAGAAATTTTCAAATTTCACGTCCATATCGAATGCTAAGTCGAATTAACATAATATAATCTAATTAATTTATTGTGAACTACTCCGTGAAAAAGTATTTATTAATTGTATCATGTTAATTTATGAATAATATCTGTGCCCGCCGGTTTCACCCGCGTTACATAATCATTTTCTGCAAAATGTTGCGATCATAAATTGTGCTACATTTAGTACCTATCCATTCAATTCTACCAGTTGCTTCAAACCACAGTTTTCTTGTAACAGGATCTTATGGACAATTAAAAAAAAAGTGTTTGCATCGTAAATTAGATTTTAGACGAAAACCAACTAAGAAACTAAATTAATAATCCACATTATACAATAATTGGTGTTAATATAAACAAAGTTATTTTCATTGTTATATTACAGACAATAATCATTCGTATACACATTTTAATATCGACATTGTTTACAATTTGGTACAACACTATCGACGCGCATTGATTTCCCAGAATTGAAGCTCTGGATCGACGCACGCGACGTTCGCAGTGAACGCAATACATTGCGCAACCGCTCACGTCGTGCAAGATCGTACCAATGTAATGCAAGCAATGTATAATTTTGCATCTGAATGCGATTTTATCGTTTTTGTCTACAAACTACATAATACTTTTGTAATAATTACAAATATCACTCGTATTTTAAGGTTTTTGGAGTTACCGGTGAAAATAAATCCCTCCTCGGGCCACATTACACTCCTGACTTCTTTTCCGACACGTTATAATTGGGCAAGACGGCGTAATTCTTTTTTTCCGCGGAGAATTGAACGCTTTCACAATAAGAGCGTGACTGTTGACCGGTGATTCTAATTTCTGTTGGGTTTGGAGCGCCCGCGCAAATGTGTGGCGCGCCTGTCCCGCCCACAAGGCCCTTCTAACCTCTTTAACTGTTCTGTGGGTTGCATCCCACACCAAAGGCCTACCCAACTTCCAAGGCATTATAGCACAGATTTGTATTTTTACTGATGTATCATCATCTGCCTAGTCTTTTCCCAACTATGCTGGGGCAGCTTCCAGTCTAACCGGGTGCAGCTCAATACCAGTATTTTACATGGATCGACTGCCTATCTGCCTTACTGAAGTATACTGTATGTAATTGTCTCCAAAAAAAAAAGTACCAATTACTAAATGAAGCATTTCTTTTCTACAGATGAGTTCCACCGTGCAGTCAAGATCTGCACCGGCATAGCGCAGTCGGAACACCTGGTGTCCACCGTGTTCGCCATCTTCGACGCCGACGGTGACGGGCTGCTCAGCTACAAGGAGTTCATAGCCATCATGAAGGATCGACTTCATAGAGGATTCAAGGTTAGTTAGTTACGCAGCCGATAACTGACGCTTCAATCAATACGACACGGTTGGCGAAGTGGTTGAGCGATTGAATGCTGCGCAGCATGTCGCGGGTTCGATTCCCGCACGAAACAAATATTTGTACGACCTGCAAGTATTTGTTCCGGTCTGGGTGTTTTCTATCTATAATATGTATGTATTTACAAAAAAAAATGTATATAATGTAGTTTATCAGCCATCTCGTTACCATAGCACAAGCATTAGGTTGCTTAGCTTGGGACTATACGGCGTTGTGTGAAATGTCCAAGGATATTATTATATTTATTTAATACGCTACGTGAATGGTTTACTTGTGTGAAGTGCATTTTACGTTCAAACAATAAAAAAAAAACAAAATCAAAAGTCATTTATTCAAACTAGGCTGAAAATCAGCACTTTTTGAAGTTCAAAGTTACATAAGACAGTCCCCCAAAAACGCCCACCCTTCACTGAACTCGTCACCCTTTCGAACGAAACCAACAAAATTATACATGGTGATTTTAAATACACTGTTAACCTTTCAAGGCTTGAAAGTTTCATGAAACCAACTTTAGAATGACGAAAAAAATTGGCTTTTTCATACAAAAATGCAATATTTAGTTAGTGAAAATGTAATAATAATAATTTATTTCAAATAAAACTTTTACAAAAAGTGTACATGTAGCCAACAGTAATAAGTTTTCCATACAATTAAAGTGCCTAAAACTAAGATTTTATTATAGGTGCAAGTAATGGTTGTTCGGAATTGCAATTTTATGTAGCGACCAGTCCGATCTAGGTTAATTTAAACCTGTGTTTCAGGTTTCAATATATGAAACAGATGTTTAGTTTGTTATTTCGTTGTTGCTCCCATAGTGAAAGTTGTGTTCAAGCATGAGTATTTTCATATCTTAAAAGGTTAACAGATAATTAAAAATCACAGTGTATAGGAATCAATTTCATGTTTCAATCTTCTTGTCCAAATGAAAGATGCCGCATACCGAAATTCAACCCAAACTGGAATCAATGCACTAATGAACTCATTTTTCACTTGTTTCATTTCGAGTGAAAGATAAAATGAAATGAATGACGATTAAAAAATATTTTATGTAGTAGGTAGGGTTTTAGCAATTTTTTAATTTGATTGAAAGGGAACTTGAAAAATCTATGCAAAGCCTCTATGTTAAAATCCCGCTTCCAGACGAGTTAAGCTAAATTTAAGATAAAATCAAGTATAGTGTGCAAAAATTCAAGAATTAAACGAAATATCCGTTATATAGCGTGGTAAAACTCCGGATATTGCTCAAAAAAGTTGTAGAAACAAAAAGAGTTCGCGACCCTGCCAGGATTCGAACCTGGAATCTTCTGATCCGTAGTCAGACGCGTTATCCATTGCGCCACAGGGCCAGTTGATAGTAGTTGCGAAATAGATAACTAAGTTAAAGGATTGTTGTCTCTTCTCACAATATTTGGACAATTTCCCGATATCTGGCAGATATTTTAATAATAGGCATTTGCCATTTAGAATTCATTGAGATGGTAAATATCCGGAAACTGCTATGTACTTCTTTTTTCATGCTTTCTTTTCTGGAACTTAAATAAATTTAATACAAGAAAGTTTAGTTTTAAATACTTGTATATAATAAGTACCTATATTCTTTTTATTTTTGTGTTAGACTATAATTATTTATTATATTGTATAAACCATTTACAATTCATTAATTATTAACTAAATTAAGGATTAAAAAAACAAAATTCAAATAAAAAAAAACAAGAAAAATATAATAAATAATTTCGACTGTTATTATTTTTCTTTCCTTTTCAGTCGTATGCCAAGAATGAAGGATGGGAGGCGTTCAAATCATGCGTCAAGCAAGAAATGAAGAGTGCCGTGTAATACCAGCGCCACAATAATTATGCCATAATTATCAACGATTTCAGATCTCCACGTTATACACACTTCTTATTTATCTTACAATACTAGGAATAGTAGGAAAATATTAACTTATAACTGCATTTATCTCTGTTTATAGAGTTAGACGACAAATTCTTAGTTTATTACAAAATCTCTATCATTTTTCTTTCTTCAATACAGTGTTACCAAGTATATATTTCCTTACCCGAGTCGCTTTAGCGTGACAATGTGGTGCTGTTCCACAAACGATGGGACACTTAATATCGTGTCCTGCGTGTCCTGCCGTATGCACGTTACAAAATCTGATGGACGCTAGTGATGGCGCCAAACACGTAGCCGAATTCTGGGCCGAGTACATTTAGATTGCCATCGACACGCTAAGAAGAAAAAGCGTGACAATAGACCCACCTATATTTTCTAGCATTCTTTATTTAAAAAACTGAAATAAAGTCCGTTAACGTCTTGAATCAATGTCTATCGTGATTTTCAAGTTGTTCCAATAACAAAAAACCATGCATAGTATATTATTTGGGTTCCTATGGAGGGATATTAGGGTTAGGGCAATGAACTCTTTTGTCGTGCTAAAGCGACTCGGGTATAGTTCAAAATGACGCTGTTTGTTGAATAATTAAATGTATAACATTCGTCTAATTTCCTATTTTGTTGTGTGCGAAAGATATAATGGGCACATTATGCACAAACGTTGAGTTGTTATTCAACTAAAGAGATTAAGATTTATTATAGTGGCATAAGGCTCATATTAACATAACTCATGCTTCAACTTTAAGTGCTATAAACAAAGATAATTGCCGACAAAGTAAAAGTGAGAAATATTTATTTATCATTATTAATTCGGCCTAGTATTCTTGCCTACTATTTTGGCTTAAATTCTATCAAAATATTTATATAAATAAATATAATGGGAAACGTTTAACAATCACGAGCCCTGTTCCTGCAAAGTTTTTTAACGGGTAACTTATTGAACGCCATTGTCACATATCCGTGACAAGCAAGTGCATGCCCTGTACGCCAAATGCGACAATGGCAACAACGCAATAACACGAAATAAACAATTAAATCATTACTTTTAAGAGTGTTTTGATAGATATCTTAAAACTTGAAGTTCTCGTGCGTATTTAATGACATAAAACAAATTTAAAGACACCATGGATATTGAGAAATTCATGATAACTTGAAGAAATAAATTTGTTGCTTGGCGTGGAGGGCACGCGCGTGCGATTATGCTCTGGCGTTTAAAAGGTTAACACTCAATTATTACACAGAGGGCAGCACATAAAGTTACCCCAATCTGTCGAATTATTTGATAATTTTTCAACTTTATTACAAAAGTATAAGGTTCATTTTCAATTGGGAAAATTTGACAGTTTGGCATAGCTTGATGTACTGGCGTCTGTACTATAGTACTCGCGTTAAGAACTGACTCGTCGGGCCATATAAGTATGTCAGTAGCAATAAGAACGTGCAACGTCTAGCGTCTTATCGATAGTTTACTTTTTTTAAATTTGTAAAACCTATTTAACATCTTGCCCTGACAATTATCGATATCGACCCCCTACTATTACGTGCGAGCGAAGAATGATCGATGACTTAGTTGTTAACGCGGCGACTATAATATTATAATAGATCATGTTTTACACATTATTTAACAGCAATAACTACAATTAATTATGCACATAACATGTTACATTATTTTCGCACATTTTCCTAATAATATAATATTAAATTATACAGTGTGTTAGGTTTAACGAGATATCCACTTTCAGGGGGTGATATACTCATGAAAATGAACAACTTTGACTATGGAACTATACCTGAAATCATGAAAAAAAAAATCAGCTGGAATCTATGGAACAGCTGATATTTTTTTTTATATTTTAGAGTTGGTCCCATGGACAAAGTTGATTTCCATGAGTACTATACAACCTGAAAGTATGTCTCTCGTTTAACCTAACACACTGTATTTACTAACTTTAAGCATTTCAGTGGTTTTCAACAGTGAGAATTGTTTTATTATTTGTAACAGTTAATTATTTTTACATAATTTATTTAATTAGTAGTCATACATTATGTCTGTTACTACCTATATTAATATTAGGGACTTGAACTTGTCTCAGCCCTACTTTGACCTCGACTATTATGATTAATATATCGCTTCTTTATGGAATGTTGTGCCTACCATAGAGAAAATAAGCTGAGATGAATCACAAATAAGTTTACACTATTGGCGCGAGCGAATTTCGTTCGGGATTCGGCTTATTTGGGCCAGAGCTGTAATATGATATAAAAGTTAAAAAATATGTAACATGCAGCTTACATTTACTAAATAAATTTCCGGACGTAAATAATATTAAGCTACTGCTTTTGTTTATAAAATAATGTTTCTTCATTCAATTAATTAGTGTGATATTTTTAAGCTCGTACTTTTTTCATAATTATATCTTCATTTATTTGTTTTTGCTATAAAAAAAAATCTGTTTGGTTAGTGAGAGCTGTAGGTATGAAGTTCAAAACTCGTAACAAACAGTATATCTAAGCGTTACTTAAATAAATAAATAAGTTGCTAGTCATTGCACTAAGAGACAAACATAGTTTGTTCCAACAAGTTACCATTAGTAATTTTATTACAATTATTTGTATAACTAATAATATAATATCATTAAATTGTGTTATTTAAGCTTTCATGTATTCGGCCTTTTGATCTGATATTAAAAATGTTAAAATATACCTGTTTTTACAATTCTGGGCTGGGAAATCGTCCAATGACTGCTCCCGCTCTGGGTGGAGCGGAAGGGAGTGTCAGACTCTTACTGACTAAAACCCATCCATGTTCCTTCCGTAGCCCTTTATGTTCCGGGGTAGCGGTAACCCTTTCGGACAATCCCGCTTATCTGTCTACATCCTAATTATAATTCCGCCGGTAATTCATATTTTGATCATAATCAAAAAACTCAAACTCAAAGTATTTATTTCAAATAAACCAATTACAGGCACTTTTGAATTGTCAAGGTGTCGGTCAGTCAGAGAGATGAAGCTAGTTGCCCATTCCAAAGCAGTTTTTTTTTTTTTTTTAATGCTGGAAATCATCCAATTACTGCTCCCGCTCTGGGTGGAGCGGAAGGGAGTGTCAGACTCTTACTGACTAAAACCCATCCATGTTCCTTCCGTAGCCCTTTATGTTCCGGGGTAGCGGTAACCCTTTCGGACAATCCCGCTTACCCGGCAGGCTTGGCCCTGAGGGGCCCCTTCATATGCTGACATCTCTTTGAGGCGCGCGTGGAACATATACGCGCCGTACGGCACGGGTCTGGTGCTGATCGGACGGTGAGTCACCCATTACTCACCGTCCGCAGGCCCGCGCCTACGGTGGCCGGGAGTCGTCACGTGGCTCCCGACGCCCGGGGCGTCTCCTGCGGCGGCCGATCGCCTCTACGAGGACACGGCGGTGCTCCGCCCAAGCGGGGCAGGTTTGCACCGTGTGCTCTACCGTGTCCTCTGGGCGATCCTCGCAGTGGTGACACCCGGGCGTTTCCTCCCGCCTGATGATGTGCAGGAACCTCCCGAAACATCCATGTCCGGTGAGGACCTGCGTCAGGCGGTAGGTGAGGGCGCCGTGACGCCTCTCTAGCCACTCCTCAAAGAGGGGCCTTACCGCCACTATCGTGGCGTGCCCTAGCAGTAGGTACCTATGGAGAAGAACGGGCAAGAAACTCCATGGACACTCTTTTAAACAAAATATGGTTACAAAATATTGGTTACATAGATCATATTATTATTATTATACATGTGAGAACGATGCAGAACGGTGAAAGCATCCGATATAAAATAATGTAAAAAAAAGTTCAAAACAAGCCATGGCCGCTAAGAGATGACCAGTCTCTACCGACAGCGCCCGTTCACGAACATGACGCATGGATTAGCACCATTCAGCTCAACCATTTTGAAGGGAGCTAAATGATCCAACACACACGCCACCATCAGCGAGACATTAAAGTGAGCATGACATACTCTCAGCCGCCAAAGCACATTCAAGTCAATGAAAGACGTACCCAGTAAATGGTCACTTTATATTAGGTACATAGTACAGTACTCCCAAATTAATAATGCACATGCAGATCTTCGCTAATTGTCGTATTCCCGGAAACACCCGAATCATTGAATCGTTCGAGTCCCTTGCATTTTGCACCTTGTTCGAAAGAACTAGGAGTCAATATCATGTGTACACAATCGAAAACAATTCGGGCGGTCGGCGGCGGTCGGCGGTCAGTCAAAGGTCCGTCAGTCGTTTTGTCATATTGGTGGTGACTGCACGTGTTCTCTTTGTCTGGAATTATATAGAGCTACTATTACACACCTTTCTTGGTTTTGTTTTAAAGGTGAATTTAATTTCAACTTTAATTATCTTATTCAAATTCAAATAGTTAATTTTGTAAAATATATAAATATACTAACATTTTTCACGTTTTTTCAATACTAAAAAATTAAAAATACCAACGTAAAATACATATTAAGTACTAGAAAAAGCATATTAAAAATCAGATTTAGGCTTATATGAATTATAGCTCGCTATTTACTTACATGGAAATATTGAATCAAATTTCGTTACTGATAAATCAATATTTATCTCTTTTAGGACAAAACACTAAATTATGCATGAAGAAAATGCACTTAAATACATATCGTCTTCCGACGCTCGGGAAATACGACCGTTGCCGAACAGTGGCGAAGATTTCTATGCGCATTATCACTTTTGGAGACCTCATATAAAGTGTGTACTCACAATACTCACTCACAATATCAAGTACTCACATAAAAAAATATTTTATTACCTTAAGTTGTACAAGAAAACACTTATCTAAACACTATGCAGCATTACAACTAGGAGGAAAAAGGAGTGTTTTCGGATTAACTATGGCACCCAATGTAAGATTTAACTTGTGTTTAGAGTGCAAGCAACCTTATACTGACCTGCAAATTGCAAAAACATTAATTTCGCGGGCTTCACCTTAAATGTAATCAAGGCAAAAAAAATCTGTTGCTAGAACTTACAATAGAGCACCAGTGAAACTCCACGGTCTTGGTGGGCTATGTACAATGTACCATGATCAATCACTGATCACCATGATCTTGGCAATAGGGGCAACATGAAGGCATACAACCGAATTCCCACTGTCCTCTCCCCAATGAGATCGCAGCTGCAAGAATATACGGTATCACTACAGTATCAAAGTGATGACTCCCGGCCACCGTAGGCGCGGGCCTGCGGACGGTGAGTAATGGGTGACTCACCGTCCGATCAGCACCAGACCCGTGCCGGACGGCGCGTATATGTTCCACGCGCGCCTCAAAGAGATGTCAGCAATTGACTATTTGAATGGGTCAAAAGTAAAATATGAAATCACATGGAAAAAAGCCCGCTCGTCATAAAAACTTCCATCACCGTGCAGAAATTAAATATTATGAGACGATATAATTGTTAAATTGCATTTAATGCTAATAAGTATTCCATTGAGTCTAAAACTCTGTGACGTCAAAATGTTATATTTCATACAAATCACGTACAAATGCCGCGTTTTGACAGTTCATAAAAAGTAACGTTATTGACTACCCTTTCAAATACCCCATTGGGAACGGGCCTGTTGGGGTTGAAGTCTGCCGGGTCAGCGTTACCGCTACCCCGGAACATAAAGGGCTAAGGAAAGGAACATGGATAGGTTTTAGTCAGTAAGAGTCTGACACTCCCTTCCACTTACCTAGAGCGGGCGGTTCATTAAAATTCGATGATTTTATTAAGATTATCAAATTAAACACAAAGTTGAATTAAATATACCTTTATTTCATTTCATTTAGCATCTGTACAATCTATACAAATCGAATCTGTAAAGCCACGGTCAGATTAGATCGCAAAAAAAAACAGCCGGATGAAAGCGTTAAAATGATTCCCGATCAAAAATGACCGTGTAACAGATACTAAGCTAAACAACAAAATAAATATTTCGAGCACAACGACACAAAATGATTACTAAGGCACTAAAGGTGAAATTGATGGTGAGTAGGCGAATAATGTTATTAATACTATTTAAATTACGTATTCAGTAATTTTACGCAACATTCGACTACTTTGATACCTTTAGTACAAACATAAGCTAATTATTCTGATTTTGAGATCGAAGTTACAAGTGAAAACAAATGAATAAATGGACTTTTTCAACTTTTAAATCGTTACGTTTTAAAAGGACATATTGTCGCCATCAAACTTGGCAGACTTGCATCATTTTACATTAAATTGGAGAATAATGATTAAAAAGAACACTAAGGGCCGATTTTCCCATCGTCAGATAAGTTTTATTGGAGGAATAAATATGACGGCTTTTGCATAAAAAATATGTTAAACCGCCAATTTTATTTCTGAGATAAAAGCTATCAGGCGATTAAAAAATTGGCCGTAAATACTGACTTATAATGTACAACTTAACAAAAATGGTCCTGACAAATTGAGTTTTATTAGGCACAAGCACCAAAACTTGACAAGTACTTATTTAATGAAAAAAAAATAACCACAACTCGATGCATTATCAATCAAAATTACTGGTTTTTGCCCTTAGTCTTAGAGTTGGGAACATTTTATGATAGCGTAGCGATGTAAAAATTTAAAAAGTAGGAGCATTTTCTTAAAAATACTTAATTTCACAAAATAAAATAGTAAGATTTAAAACTAAATTAAAACAAAGACTCACTGTGAGCAAAGCTTAAGACTATTATTACTTAAGATTTTTTTTTAACTTGTTTCGAAAAATATTTTCATGAATATTGATAAAATTCTGTTGAGACACATTTACATTGGTTGAGTAATAAATGGCGAACATAAATTATTTATCGATTCCACAATCTAGTTCTAAAAACAGAATGCGTTTACACTCAATCTCAATCTACCTAGCCTTTTACCAACTATGTTGGGGTTGGCTTCCAGTCTAACCGGATGCAGCTGAATACCAGTATTTTACATGGAGCGACTGCCTATCTGACCTCCACAACCCAGTAACTGGGTAATACGATACCCCTTGGTAAGACTGGTTGTCAGATTTTCGGGTATTTTTTTTCGGGATATTCGTTTACACTATTTAGTATTATTATATGCATAAACGCCACCAGCCTACATACTCCTTTTACTTCGTCCATGTGCTCAAAAACGTAGTGGTTTATTTTTTATTAATTAATCTACCAATGTAAATACGCCTTTATGATACCTCCACTTTGACCGGCCTAAGCTGAAGTGGTATCTTTTAACTTATTGACTATTCGGTTATGTCAATTGCGGTGCCCCCAGCGCCCAGATCAAAAATCGACAAATAAATATCTTCAACAAATAGGGTCTTGCAATGACGTAAAAACGCAAAAAAGAACAAATTATCAGTCGTATAAATACGACTCGGATAGCACGTGCTCGAAAACATTTGTCGTATTAATCTGACTGGGGCGGTTAAAAGGTATATAAAGGTATATATTCATAACATCCCACCTATAATCCTGGAAGGATTAGGCAGTGATACCTATAGTAACACCCATATTTCGACAGCTGTTTAAATCCCAAGTAATAGGAGGTGAATCTGTTGCCATCATCCGGGCACAAATCTAGATTCTGAGCTACAGAGATATTCCTAAAGGAAAACCCAATAACTTCGCCCGAAGTGGGAATCGAATCCAGGAACTCGTGTGCAGCAGTTACAGATTCTAGACCAATGCAGTCCATAATATTATGTCCATAGCAGTGATTATTTTATGAAAAAAACTCATACAAGTATGCAGCTCTGACCGGTCAAAGACAGAGAAATAAGATAAAATTGATATTCTTAGCATCATTCTTGGAAGTTGACACGAAACAAAACTGTAAGTACTTTCAATATGTTCAGACTTATACAAAATATTGTTGTCTCCTTTGTAGATTATTTTAAAGAGAATTCCATTGAAATCATTACAACCATCAAAAAAACGATCATGCCTATATATTATCGAAGAAGTAGGCAGACATGTTTTAAACAAACGGGGGCGCCCCTATCGTCATAATAGTAGAGACGCCAGCACATTAAGCTATCCCAAACTGTCAAATATTACCAATTGAAATTAACCTTACGCTTTTGTAATAAAGTTGAAAATCTATCAAAGAAACGTGACAGATTGGGGTAGCTTGATATGCTGGCCTCTGTACAACTATTAAGCCAAAAAATATTAACTTTTTTTTTTACTTTCACAAAATTCAATCATTTTAAGTCCGTACGAGCAACTGCAGGCCAATTTATACACAACCATACTATTCTAAACTATAAAAGCACAATTATAACAACCTTCATACAGCGTTGTTCTAAACTTTTTCGCCATCAAATTATAGACACAACCCAAATACGTGATTACAATAAAATTCTCATTAAAAAAAATATTAAGTTTGGTCAGTTGTCATTTTAGAGTGAGCTTTAAATTGCCCAGTATAACTTGACTTACCGCGAAAATAGTTCAAAAATTATAATGAATAAAATTGTCTGAAAGGCTTACCCAATCTCTTATCAGCAAATTTGCCCGAATCTCATATTTTTCTTTATGATGATGACGGCTATCTAAAAATCTACTATACTTTTAGACTATTTTTTTTTTCGTTTGAATATTTTGTAAAAGTTAATCACTGCCCACTGGCAATATTAAGCCTATTACCAATTTTCAAGCTGAAACCCATCTACGTATCTGACTGAAAGACTTGTATCTATGGTCAACAATAAAAAAAAAAAACAATTTTCAGTCACTACTGTTATAAAGCTTCGCGATTCCCAAGTGGGTCAATTCCCATTTATGGTTACCGTGGGACTCTCAATGCGGGTGAAACCACGCGGCACAGCTAGTATCTTAAGTGTAATACAGAAATATTTCAGAAACCAATAGACAGCTCGACAAATTCTTTTGAATGTAGTTCTTTTGTTTTGTTTCTTTAGATGTTCTCTTCTTTTTTCTTTTTAATTCTTTCTTTCTTTACTTCCGATATAAAGTCAAGTTATACTGAGCATTTACGTAGTTCGCACAGTTCAGCAGCCTGGCATGCTGCCGTGTACTAGCTGCATCTGTTCGCCGTTCTCAGTCGCGGCTGTGAGGCGATGCCGGAGCGCGAACGAGGCTACGACTCGTGCGACCTGCAGAGTGAAAATGAAGAGAGATTTTTTGTTATTCTTCACAAACAAAACGCAAAAAAATAATACTTATTATAACCGATTAAAAACACTTTGTTAAAAGACAAAACTTCTATCACCCGATGTTAGGGTCGGCCAGGGACCAAAGACGAAGATACACATTGCAGAATAATTCATTAACACTTTCGCTGCCAAGCACCCGGCTCCCGGGTCGAACGAAAATTCGTTCAGGTGCCCACAACCCGACTCCCGGGTCCTACATATAAATAGTTATACGTGGCTTGTGGCCATGCCCAGCACCCGCCTACCGGGTGCAAATCGAAACGTGCTACTAGGGTTGCCAGAAATAAGCTAGGTGAGAATAGTATGTACTTTTAAGTAAGTCTTTCATCAATTATTTATTTACTTTAAATGTTGTACGATTTAATATTATGCTGACAAATCTCTAAGAAACATACTAAAGTGGATTTATTATTAATTGCCTTTTCATCATAGGTACCTGTACAAGCCTATGGCGCCACGCAATTTTAATGAGATTTCTTGTTATTAGGTAACTATTTTTCTTTATCTGTGCGTGTTTTATTGAGGTAAAAACCGCCGCTGAAGGTTTAAAAAATGAAAACAAAGGCATCGGTTTGGTTTTATTAAGATTAGAAACAAAAGAGGTAATGTTAAAACTTTTCCTTATCTGTATGTGTTCGTTCTATTGAAGCAAAAACACTCGTTAAAACATGAAAACAAAGGTATCAGTTCGGTTGTATTGAGCTCAAAAACAAAAGAAGACAAATGTTTAATCTTTTCTTCATCTGCACGTGTTTTATTGAGGTAAAAACCGTCGCTGAAGGTTTAAAAAATGAAAACAAAGGCATCGGTTTGGTTTTATTGAGCTTAAAGGTTTTTAATCCCTTGCTGGCGATTTAGACGACAACTGTTTATACAACTTTAGCTACCTTACTTTAATTCACTTAGCTTAGATAATTCTGTTGTTATGCGTGTGAATCATCTGGCATCAGATGGTTAAAAATCTGCATTATTGGCTGTATGAAGATTTGATATTTTGACATTTAAAAGTTTTTGACTAACAACAAGTTGAGATTGAGAAGGAGGAGCAAGAACATTAGTATGTACAATGTTTTTCGTTATTTTGTGGAGTGTGTTACATATAATTTCACAGAAAGTATTCTTTGTTCTGTATTGGTTACATCTCCGATAAACATTCTTGGATAAAAAGTGTGGTATCGTATTCAATAGGAAATACATTTCATAGGTTATCATGAAACTTAAAAAGGAAACCAATTAAAAAGAAAAACACTACAACTGCGAATTAGGCAAATCATGTAAGGTTCTCTTGGCGTAAGTGTTATGATTTTTAAATACCTAGAAAAACAAATAAAAATATAAAAAAGAACCGTGTAGTTTATTTCTTTCAATAAAAAATTAGACGTTCGACAACCCTACTATCGCTGGCTGGTCGTGGGCGTGGCTTAGTGAACTCGGATTCGGGTGCTGCGGCATAGTGGTACCGTTACGTAACCGTTGCGCCGATGGACTCAACAGATGGGTTGTTATAGATATGCGAGACACATTTTGTGGCATGCCAATAGACATGCAATAAATGTGCTTGGCAGCGAAAGTGTTAAACAAACAAAACATCTTATCAAACAAAAAATGTCGTGACTACAGGCAAATAAATAATACTTTTTATCTATAATTATTTAAGCTCACCTCGCCCGGCGTATCTTCATGTACTGCATGTCCACATCGCGTTAGAACTTGCATTTGGAATTTACCTATAATCACAAAATATTTTCATTAGTAAAAGCTAAAATATGCATAATAATATGTACACAAATAATATGTATATAATCAAAGAGCATCAAAAAATTCGTACACATCGCTCGCGCGACTTAAGGCCAAATGTTTACAGCTGATAACCTTTTGAAGAATAAAAATGGCTGTTTGGCATTTTTCTACGCAAAAGCTGTCAAACTTCTATGTTTATTCCTTCAATAAAACTTATCTGACGATGGAAAAATCAGCGCTTACTTGTATTACAACAGGGTATGTGGAATTAAATAAAAATAATATATATTATGGTAGCTAGAAATGTACAGAGCACGAAGCGTAGGTATGGGGTTTGTTTCTATGCGAATTTTAGCTCTCATGAAGTTCGTAGCCGACAGAATCCATTGTTTTTTTTTTTTAATATAGTTGCTAAGCCAGCGCCACGCACCCTGCATTTGGCCCACGGTGAGCTCTCGGTCCAGCCCGTCGATGGAGGCCAGCAGCAGCAGGCGCGGCGCGCGCACGGACAGGAAGGCGGCCGACAGCCCGCGGAACCAGCCCGACCAGTGGCGCTCGGTCTTGGACAGGTCGATGCGCCATTTGTATCTGGAAATAACGTGGGGAATGATTTTCAGTAATATGAATGTGATTACTGGTGTGTTAACCCTTTAACCGCCCGACTAAGTATCAGTTGGCGTGCCCCCAGCGCCCAACTCATAAAAAAAAAACTTTTATTTCAGACGAATATGGTCTTGCAATTACATAAACAACGAAATCTGAACATAGATTCTCAGTCGTATAAACACGACTCAGACGGCACGGGCACGACAACATTTGTCGTATTAATCCGACTGGGGCGGTTAAAGGGTTAAAATTGCCCACCCTGTAACTTATCACTTGCATTTAGTAGTAAGGCTTTGAAAGAAGAAGAATTAATAATATTATGTTCAATAAGCAGTAATACACATTCAGGCTGTAACCAAAAGGCATATACCTACAAACTACAAAGACATATGCTACAGACCACCAACTGAACAACTTTTACTATGGGACCAACTCCGAAATCGCAAAATCGCATCATCATCATAATCGTCATCATCGTCGTCATCATCATCGTCGTCGTCATCATCATCATCGTCGTCGTCATCATCATCATCATCATCATCATCGTCGTCATCATCATCACCGTTGTCGTTATCATCGTCGTCGTCATCATCGTCGTCATCATCATCATCATCGTCGTCATCATCATCATCGTTGTCGTTATCATCGTCGTCGTCGTCATCGTCGTCGTCATCATCGTCGTCGTCATCATCATTATCGTCGTCATCATCATCGTCATCATCATCGTCGTCGTCATCATCGTCGTCGTCGTCATCATCGTCGTCATCGTCATCATCATCGTCGTCATCGTCATCATCATCATCGTCGTCATCATCATCATCATGGTCGTCGTCATCAATATCGTCGTCGTTATCATCATCATCATCATCATCGTCGTCATCATCGTCGTCGTCATCATCATCACCGTCGTCGTTATCATCGTCGTCGTCATCATCATCGTCGTCATCATCATCGTCGTCGTCATCATCATCATGGTCGTCGTCATCGTCATCATCATCATCATCGTCATTATCGTCGTCATCATCATCATCATCGTTGTCGTCATCATCATCATCGTCGTCATCATCATCGTCGTCGTCATCATCATCATCATCGTCATCATCATCGTCGTCATCATCATCGTCGTCATCATCATCGTCGTCGTCATCATCGTCGTCGTCGTCATCATCGTCGTCGTCGTCATCATCGTCGTCGTCATCATCGTCATCATCATCGTCGTCGTCGTCATCATCGTCGTCATCATCATGGTCGTCGTCATCAACATTGTCATCGGTTCGGTTAACCGAACCAGATTTTTTGACAGTTCAGTTCATTTTTGTTAGGCTCAGCCTTTTGCCGTCAGCTGTTCAGACCGTGAGATTCAGACAAGAGATAATCATCTGCCTAGCCTTTTCCTTTCTTTTATATTTATTTAAAAAATCTATATTAAAAGATTAATTTTTATGTTTTTACTTTAGACGAAAAATTTATCGCTTAGTGTAATTAATAAAACAATGATCATACTACTATCACTTACTTCATACTAGCATTCCCGTCGCCAAGAGCAGTGGGCTTCGAACACAGTTCCGGTTCGGCCTCGGCATCGGCTTCTTCGTCTTCGTCGCCCTCTTCGGCGATCCGGTCGGCGAGAGGTTCGTGTCTCGTCGCCGTCGGGACAGGCTCGTCTGATACGCATGTGTATGTTTCGACCTCGTTTGTAGCTAGGAGGCCAGTTTCGCAACTGGAAAAAAAACATTGGTTTTAGTTGGTTATTCTTTTGTTTGAGTATGTTGATGATGATTGATGATATGAGAATGGAATACCAAAAAAAGAATGGACGGACTATGTTGATATGGCTAAAAAGTGGGTGACAGACTACCAAGACAATAACTAATCTCTATTCAACATTATGGAAGAAAAAACATGGGTCAGTGGGTAGCCTTCCCAGAGGACACGGTAGAGCACACGGTGCAAACCTGCCCCGCTTGGGCGGAGCACCGCCGTGTCCTCGTAGAGGCGATCGGCGGCGGCGACCTCTCGCGCCCGGCCCTGGTGCAAGCCATGGTCCGGGGCGAGAGGGAGTGGGAGGTAGTCACCTCCTTCTGCGAAAAAGTTATGCTCGCAAAGGAGGTGGCGGGATGGGAGAGAGAAAGGTCCTCCCGTCCCAGCCGCCGCGGGAGACGCTCCGGGCGTCGGGAGCCACGTGACGACTCCCGGCCACCGTAGGCGCGGGCCTGCGGACGGTGAGTAATGGGTGACTCACCGTCCGATCAGCACCAGACCCGTGCCGTACGGCGCGTATATGTTCCACGCGCGCCTCAAAGAGATGTCAGCATATGAAGGGGCCCCTCAGGGCTAAGCCTGCCGGGTAAGCGGGATTGTCCGAAAGGGTTACCGCTACCCCGGTACATAAAGGGCTACGGAAGGAACATGGATGGGTTTTAGTCAGTAAGAGTCTGACACTCCCTTCCGCTCCACCCAGAGCGGGAGCAGTCATTGGATGATTTCCCAGCCTTAAAAAAAAAAAAAAAAAAAGTGGGTAGCCTTAGGGGCGACCCCAAATAAACTGGAATACGGGCAAGAGAATTGAGTATTTGAATCGGTCAAAAATAAAATATGAAATCACATGGAAAAAAGCCCGCTCGTCATAAAAACTTCCATCACCGTGCAGAAATTAAATATAAATAGACGATATAATTGTTAAATCGCATTTTATGTTAATACTAGCTTCCGCCCGCGGCTTCGCCCGCAAAATATGTCGACAAATTATACATATAAACCTTCCTCTTGAATCACTCTATCTATTAAAAAACCGCATCAAAATCCGTTGCGTAGTTTTAAAGATTTAAGCATACAGACAAACAAACAGACAAAAATAGCGACTTTGTTTTATACTATGTAGTGAAGTATTCCATTTGAGTCTAAAAATCTGTGACGTCAAAATGTTATATTTCATACAAATCACGTACAAATGCCGCGTTTTGACAGTTCATAAAAAGTAAAGTTATTGACTACCCTTTCAAATACCCCATTATATCCTTTTCTTGATGCGAGTCGTCAGAAGCCCGAAAGTCTAACAACCATTTACCAAGGGCCCAACTATGTTGTGGTCAGCTTCCAGTCTAACCGGATGCAGCATTGTATAGATTGTGAAGGTAAGATGGTCCATGTAAAATACTGGTATTCAGCTGCATCTGTTTAAACTGAACCCCAACATAGTTAGGAAAAGGCTGTATGGTGCATTATTTAGGTATGTCGTTAAATACAAAAAACATTGAAGTTTACTCACTTAACAATTTGACTTGGCATTGATACTTTAGCTGATTCCACATTTCGTACTTGACCACTTCGAACACTGAAAATTACAGAAGACCAGAATTAAAGAATAAAATAACATCACGCCTTGTTTCCCCAAAGGGTTTGACAGAAGTGCAATCCAGTTATACAACATATTTTACTGATAGAAAGCTACACTATTGCAGAGTGTCGTAGGATATTTCTAAACATAAACAAGGACACCCGGATGGAACGTTTCTTTCGATTAATTAGTGAAGGAATTGTAATAAAATTTTATTTCTTTTAAGTTACAATCATCAAAAAAATCTGATCTAAAATTAACCAATCAAAAAGTATTGAGACATCATATTTTACTCCAAAAAAAGTGTTGTTACAACTTTTGGTCTTAATTCCGTCTAGCCCCCTTTCGCAACGCGCGATAAGGAACTTCGTTCCAAAAGTACACAAGTACAGTTGAAGTCGAAGACAGAAGCTAACAAATTGTGAACACAAAATGATGTAAACTTACCACCACTCTATGGCATGTTCAATACTCTTGAAGTGTGTGGGTCTACTCCTCAAGAAGCTCTGCATACTGGCCAGCGCATCCAAAGCTGTGCCTGAAAAATTATTGAAATAAAACTTTAACATCATGACAATAGAGACCAATTCTATTTTTAAATTTAAAACAGATGTGCTCTTTTTTATAATGTAATTTTGACACTCACATGCCCAAACTACAAAAAACACAATCATGGGCCAAACAACTAGCAGGGTACAACCCGAATTGATTGTCAAATTTTAAATTAACGCGAGCGTAGCCACGGGGTAGCGGGATTGTCCGAAAGGGTTACCGCTACCCCGGAACATAAAGGGCTAAGGAAGGAACATGGATGGGTTTTAGTCAGTAAGAGTCTGACACTCCCTTCCGCTCCCCCAGAGCGAGAGGAGTAATTTGGTTATTTCCCACCCTCAAAAAAAAAAACCATGTGGTAAAAGCTAGTTATATATTAATATAGATGTACGTACCTTCTACCACATCAATGACAGCGATGCCATGTATGGCGTGCTCCAGCGAGGGCTGCAGAGCGACGCGCACGGCCACCGCGCCGCCCATCGAGTGGCCCACCAGCACCAGCGGCGGGATACCGTCCGTGAACAGCTTGTGTAGGACTTGCTCCACGTCACTGGAATATACAACGTGAGATCAGTGGCGTAGTGAGGGCAGGGGGGGCGGCCCGCCTCGGGCGGCACTTTTTAGGAGGCGGCAAAATTTCACAGTAAATAATAAAATATATTTTGTAAATATTTGAACCATTTCATATTTATAACGCAACTATAAATTCGGACCGATGGAAAAGAGCACGAAATTTTTAATTTGTAGCAAATGGCAACACCATAACTGTTCTTGCCAAAAAGTTCTCTGGAAATAATGTATACTATACATTAAATTGAAATACCTAATTAAGAGGGCGGTAAAATTGTCTTCCGCCCCGGGCAACCGATACCTACGCTACGCCACTGGGTGAGATTGATTGATTTTACTTCGACGGTCCTGGTTTATCATTTATAACTTCGAGTTACAGCTGTATGGACATAGTACAGTATTACACATGTAAGCGGACACTCCCTTTATCCCTATTTTTTTTTTGAGGCTGGGAATTCATCCAACCAGTTTTCCCGCTCTGGGTGGAGCGGAAGGAAGTGTCAGACTTTTACTGACTAAAACCCATCCATGTTCCTTCCGTAGCCCTTTATGTTCCGGGGTGGCGGTAACCCTTAGGGACAATCCCGCTTAAATGCCCTTTATACTTGGAGGCTCTTTTTATTTTTTATTTATGCTTGAGTAGTCAGTCTTCAATGCTTTAATTGGCATATTGGCGTGTGCTAGCTGATATGTGGCAAATTGATTGATGTGTTTCGTAATGTTATTTTTCATACGATAAATATGTAGAATCAAGTTCTTCCAAATGAACAGACAGCTGTGCTGCTGGGGAGTTTGTTGCGCCACTTCTTCGTCCCAACTAAAGCACTAGGAAGTGGTGGAGGGTGGGTGTTTTTGGGGAACTTTCTTAGGAAACATTGACCTTCAAAAAGTGCTGATTTTTAGCCCAGTTTGAATAAATTAATTGATTTAGAGATGCTATCACTAACGCATGCACTTCCTATAGTTATTCTTACACCACTTTAGACAAAATAAAAAGAAAAAAGTTGGTAGGTTTTGTGGGGCACCTGGTTGAAACGAATCCTTTGAATCCTTTGTCTATATACCTATATGTATTAATACAAAGCCATCTGGTATGGTCTCAAGTTTCAAGTGTTAAAAGTTTTTGTTTTAGTATTAAAAAACATGGGAGTTAACAGAGCATAACGCCTGTTTCGTTACGTCAAGTATTTTGCCACCACAAACCGCATTGAAAAAAATTGTTCCAATAATTAGGGAGCCTCAGAAAATAGGGCTTTATTTTGAGAGTTACACGATAATACCAAGGATTGCTATGGTAGTGGCCCTTAACCATTACCTTGACTAATGACACAATTTATTAAGTTAATTTCAATCTTATTTATGAATGTTTCTCTAGCATGAAATTTAATCATATTCATAATTATGAGAAAGCACATGGCCTATTTGAGAGTTCAGGTCCCAAAGGGTAAAACGGGACCCTATTACTAAGACTCGGGACCTATTAAGTATTGAACACTTTTACTTAAACTAACATGTAACAGGTATGAAGAGAAAACAGTTGTACCAACCTAAACATATTTATCTAATCAAGAAAAAGTATAATGCAATAGTTCATAGCAACTGTGTAAAAAACTCATTAGTCACAGGTATAATAATAATCAACACTGCAAAGTTACATTTGTAAAAACCTATGCTCACAATTGAAACATAATATTTGATATGAACAAAAGTATATATTAATTCTTTTGTTGTATAGAGCAAACATCATTATTCGCACCAGTAGTAAAAATGTCTAAGTTTTAGTTTATTTTTAGGCACTATAAAAGTATGAGAAATCTTACTACTGTTGTCTAAACATACAGTTTTTGTAAACTGATTTAATTTAATAAATTATACTAATTAGCATTATATTATTACTAGCTGACCCGACAGACGTTGTCCTGTCTTAACTATGATACCTACCTTACCTACCCTACCTACCCTATCTACCCTACCTACCCTACCTACCTATGCAAAAATGTGCAATAAAAATATTTTTCTCATTCAAACTTTGCCACCCCTTGTAACCCTTTTAGGGGTTGAATTTCCAAAAAATAATATGCCTATGTCCTTCTCAGGAATGCAAACTACATATCTACATACCAAATTTCAGCAAAATCGGTTGGGTGGTTTAGGCGTGAAAAGGTAACAGACAGACAGAGTTACTTTCGCATTTATAATATTAGTGTGGATAGGTAACGGGTGGAAGTGCCTGGGAGCAAAGCAAAGGAAATTGTACAAGCATAGAGAATAAAGGAGGATGCTGGACTGCAGATGATGACAATATAGCTACATCGTTTTTAATAAGCGCTACTAATACATATTCTGTACCAAAGTTATCTATACTAATATTATAAAGGGGATAGATTTGAGTGTTTGTTTGTTTACATTGAATAGGCTACAAAACTACTGAACCAATTTGAAAAATTCTTTCACTGTTGGGAAGCTACACTATCCTCAGGTGACATAGGCTACATTATATTTACAAAAAAATTTGGGATCCTTATTAAAACTCCAATTATGTAACAATTTCTGACACATGGGCGAAGCCGCGGACAGAAGCTATTCTTTAACCTATTGAAGGATAGTGAATGAGACACAATAGAAGTTTTATTGTTATTACGTCTATAGGCGTTCAGTGTCCCTCAAAGTGTTAATAAATCTATGTTACTAATCCTACAGCACTATTTATACTCACTGGACAAGTGTTTCAATGCTGAGGTCATCAGGATTGTCAGCCTTGGTCTCACCATGACCCCTTATGTCAATTGATACCACCTGACAGTGGATCATGTTTGTTATCTCTTCCTGAAATAAATAACAGCAGAATGCAATGCAAGAGATATTTCCCATGTTTGTTCTACAGCAAACGCAGAATGTAAGAATTTAAATACTTTCTTTTAGTGTTTAAGGTTGATGTTCCAGGGTAGCCCGCAAAATTCAAATTTTCTTAAGTTTTTTGCAATTTGCAGGCCAGTGATAGGTTGTATGTTGATGAACATTTGATTCGCGGCTGTAAGACGTATGTAGTTACAGAATTATAATCATCAAAATCATTAATACAACCCTCCGAGCTCATAAAGGTTCCGGAATGACTTTGACCTTGTAAAAAGTCATTTTTACACCTTTCAACATACAACCTATCACTGGCCTGCAAATTGCAAAAAACTTAAGAAAATTTGAATTTCGCGGGATGGTTGGAGGATTCACCTTAAGACACAATTTTATTATTTAATAGGCAATAAGGACAATAAAACAGGTAACATATTTGTATATATGATTGACTATTTGCCAGGTTATATGTAAAGCAGGGTTCGAAAATATCCGATATTTATTATAAATATAAAAATATCGGATATTTATGATATATATCCGATATATATCAAGTTTGATATATATCCATTTTGTATGAACGTCATGTTATTTTATAGTATTATTTATGTATTTTTTGCATATTATGTTTTACATAAGCATAATAAATAGTTAAAAAAAAACTAAAATGTTGTTAATCCTTTCTTTGTATAGGTAAATACTTAAAATCAGACAAATGCATCAAAAACATAAAATCTTCTTCTAGATCAGGCAAAATCAACTAAAATATTTATAAATAATTCTAATTAGTCAATAATCATACCTACACTTAGGTAACAAAACTATAATAATTATTATTTAATGAATATTTATAAAACATTGATATATATCACAAAAAGTCATTGGATATATATCCAATATATATCGGATATATATCATGATATATATCCATTGATATATATCCTTCGAACCCTGATGTAAAGTACATGTCTTCTTCTGGTTATATGTAAACTTTATGGAGGCTCTGAAGTTTGCTACTTGCTGCACATTCCCCACCAGTCACTTCACGGATACATGAATTTGTTATGGCTCAGCGAGTGGCCTGATGTTGCGAGCCACATTATGATGATTCATGTGACTACGGTATGTTACGGAATGGGACAAAATATCTGAATTTTTTATAAAAAGTTTGCATATCTATCCAATTCAAGTACAGACACTGTATTTATAATGTTTTAAACTATGAAAAAGCCACAAGATTAGGGGTTGAATCATCCTTTTGAAGTGTTTGGGTTAACATAATTTAATATTTCCAGTAAAAAACTTACTGTAAACAAAGCCCAACTGAGCCCTGAGTATCCACCTCCATGCAGGGTCACTATCCTGGGCCTGTCTTGATGATCAGGTTCCGGAGACAGGTATACCCTGAAGCTTCCCCCATCTGTCTCAATATCAACAGTCCTGTGGAAATACTCTTTCCATGCAACTGGAGTGTAGTCCTTACGACGACCTGCTCCGAATGGTGCCATTCTGAAAGATATTGAAAAGTTTCGTGTCACTGCTTATCGTTAGAGACACTTGATCTGACAATAATAGTACCACCCAATGACTTCGAAATAAAACTCTATAAGTATTATCTGAGGCTGTCATGGCGGAAGACAGGGTTTGGGACATTGCGGCGCAACCATGTGGAGGCAATGTCCAGCAGTGGACTGCGATAAGTTGTGTTAATTAAGGGCTGTCACAATTTAACTGTTGCTATAGACATACCTACTGTTGACGATGCTATGGTTTTTACTCGTGACTACGCTCCCAAAATTTGTTTTGTTTGATTTCGTGGGAAATAACAGCCGCAATAGTCATGTTTAAATTAACTTTAATGATGTTGATATTGATGATATGTTTGAAAACAATGCACCTAATTTCTAACATTCAAACACCCATTGTCATGGATGTTCGGTGATAGTAAGGTAATGCAATGTAGCGAATATATGTTTTAGATAACGCGATGTGGTACTTTAACAGTTATTTTTCCCTCAAATCTAGGTCCCTTTCTTACTTTGATAGCCCAGAAGTTTTAGGACATCTTGGCGGCAATTTGTTTTTCATTATAGTCTTCTGAAGAGCAGACATTTTAAACTTCACTCAACAAAACACTTAATTCATACGCTTGATGTTATTTTCTTGAAAAAGACCGCTCTTTTTTGTTTTAGAGTGCTAACATTCACGAATTGACCCGGTTCTCCGACATTTTCACGTATTCTTCCACAAACCCATTTTTCCACAGTTAATATACAACAAAACCATGGATTGGAATCACCTTGAAGATAGTGTGGTCCGTAGACTAATCGACTAATCGCGTAGTAAAAGTGTATAAAATGTCAAAAGTTGTGATTTTACTTTGGTCCTCTCTTCGGGTAAACTAAACATTCGTATGCATAGGCATTCATGCATTAATAATGCTGCGATTCAGTTTGTCTGATAAAATTATTTCACCACGTTCAATAAATTAGCATGGTAATTTATTAATTAAACTACACCTAACAGACCTATGAAAACGCAAGGAACGCAGCCCGATTTTCATTGTCAAACATAAAATGTTGCTTGTATCTACGCCGCGTAACCAACTGGCATTCTGCATAAAAAGTACTCTGTGATTCTGCATTAATAAACACAGAGCACTTTATTTGTCCTGTGCCAGCTCTGTAGCCCTAGCTGTGGCCAGCCGCTGCTAGGCGAATATAGGTTATAGAGAAAACCATACATCACGTCACTAGAATTAGAAAAAAAAAAACATTTTAGTCTATACAATTTAAAATCAATCATCAAACAAATTCGACGTTTTGTCAGTACTTGATCTGTGTTATTGTTAGATCGAAAAATAAATAATCAGTTGTACCGGGAGCACAAGGACCTCTCCAATATCGTGAACTTGAGTAATATAACAGTTCACTCACCTCTTAATTATGGGGTCACACAATCTGTGGTCCGAGCAAAGGAAAATTTGCCGTGTTTGTCTCCGTATAGATCCTCGTTCATGCAATATTTTCGACAGTTATTACGTGGACAGGCGTACCTTATACTGCGATATGTTGGTATATTGCACTAAATTTGAGGTAAACCAAACAACACTTTAATATTTACTATTCTGTCTGTTTGGATTTACAGCAGTCTATGATCCATGTTATTCCCTAGCCACTCCCAACACGATTGTGTGGGAAGACTGTTCCTCTGTATCCCTATTAGTGGCTGAATTTAAATTCCAGTTCACAGAAGATTATTACCCTAGGTAGTAGTATATGCCTAGTTTTTAATATTGCAAAAAACTGATAGAATTAAATTCATAATATTTGCCTATTATTCCAATTAATATAAATCTGTTATGATTATTGTGTGATAATATATGCCTAGTAATTAATATTGCAAAAAACTGATAGAATTAAATTTATAATATTTGCCTATTATTCCAATTAATATAAATCTGTTATGATTATTGTATAATAATCGTCACATTTTTTCCAGTTACATGCAAAAGATGGTCTACCTCCGTACATGTGTCGGAACTGCATCAAACATCTTGAGGATATGTACGAGTTCCATTTGGAATGTGAAGAGAGTGAGAAGAACTTTCTGTGGTTGCTGTCGGTTAGATGATACGTGGGTGCAGAGTAAACCATGCATTGGTTCACTCAGGTTCAGTTAATTGAACTGTGATTATGTTGATATTTACCGTATCACATAAAGGATGTAACTATGAATTAGTATTGAATGTGAATGTCATACATTGATGTTGTAGAAAAACCTAAATTGCCAGGTTTTACCTGTCTTGTAAAATTATATTAATAATCATTATTCTGAAATAGTTGATATTCTTATAATCCACTTGCATTTTTCTAATAACTTTTTCATAGATAAATAGTAGCACTTGGCAAATCAGGATGTCACTCTTATTTTTATTAATGTACACTGCTAATACTGATAGGAAGTTGTATTTTATTGTATTGTATAGCAGACTGGTATTTGCAACTATAACACCATATCTGAGCGCATATTTTGCATGGACTAGACTGGAATTGGAAGTTATATGATTGGTAATCTAATTGCAGTCTATTTTTAAAATACTTGGTGATCTTGGTAAATATCGCCTTTGGGAGTCATTACAATTAATGTTTATTTGTTCAATGGCAGCAAGTTAACTTGCTGTTCATTACTAAGTACAAAGTTGTTTAGGAAGTCAACTAGCATGGAGTAAAAATATCTCTTAAAAGTAGGAAAAGTGCATATTTCTCCATTTAATTACAATATTGAAGTTGCAAGACATGGTGATGGACTGACAGTAATTGAAGAACCGTATGAGATGTAAATGTGAGTAAGGCGAAAGCTGTGGAGATTGAGCGGGAATAGGACGCATCAGTGTGTGATGTGAACATCAATGGTAGTGTGGAGCAAGTGAATGAATTTGTATATTATCTGGAGTCTGTTTGCCAGAGAAAACTAGATTGATGAAGATATGGAAAGGCGATTATTTGTGGATAATGAGTGTTACTATACATCAGCCTTTCCAAAACTGGGCGATAACCCCACCCAGTGGGTGTTGCATGCCTAAAGGGAGGCATTAAGGCAGTAAGAGACCCAGAAAGAAATGGGGGCATTGTGTAGAGGCTTAGTGGACGATTTGTAATTCCATCTAGAAAGTGGTTTTTAAAATGGGGGCTCAAAAAAATAATTTATTCTAAGTGGGCAATAGACTAAATAAGTTTGGGAACCCCTGCTATACATTGCATTAATCAGTCAATATCTAAAGAGGCTGTGTAGGTGTAACTATGAATGATAGGCTAAGGAATGATGTGATAAGGCAATGATGCGGCTTTAAAGAGATGTACAAGTATTACAAAGCAGATGTGAGTGGAAATACTAATCCCAAATAATATCCCAGTTTATTTTAGTGCAGAAAAATGATGATGAGTGGAAACGTTTAACGGGGACACCCAAGAAGGATATAATATAGTGGCCTGGTCATGTTCTTCAAAAAGGTTAGGTATGTAGTACTCGCAACCTGCATGCTATGCGAAAGGTGTATGTATTGTATGTAAAGATCATAGCATGTGGCATCCTCTAGTTTCTGCCTGCCCTCTTGGGGATAAGGCAAGGGTTTATGTTTGTATGTAAATGATAGAGCTGGACAAAACTTGGACAAGACTGAAATAAATTCATGTGGAAAGGCCTTTGCCTAAGGTCTATGGTATGATGCAGTCTGACTGAAACCAGCATTGTTAGTATCGTTAAGCACCAATTGTGTTATGCAAATATAAATAGTTTGAGTTTGAATTAACTGTCAGTATTATATCCAAATTTAGAATTAAAAAACTATTGTAATAATTTATGGTGTATTTTAATTAGTAGAGTATGTTTCCACCTGATAATTAGGATTTGTTAGCTTTATACTTGGAAAGGAGTAGTCATGAATTTGAAGTGTTGGACTATATCTCATCTGAGCTATGTCTGTTTTACATTATCGCACTTTTAGGATGAAAAATACGTGACTCAAAAAAGTGACTTGGGAAATAGTAAAACAAGTTTTGAAATTCTGACACCTCTGTATTATTTCGTGATTGTTTACGTCAGTGACTGTTTGTGCTGCAAATTATAAAAAAGTCTTTCCACTATTTTCGTTTTGAGTCATTGTAAGACGATATATCTCAATTTTTGTTTTTTTTAATTGTGTCGTTTTCATCCTAAAGGTGCGTTATATTCTTCTATTTGATTAGATCTCAATATTTATTCACATCACATGTGTGGAGAAAATATACTACATAGTATTAGTATTTAATTAGTTTAGTACTTAGTAATAGTTTAATATGTATACTGTCACAGTGGGCTGCATCAGCAAAATGAGGTTTTTGCTTTTTCAATCAACCAATTATTATTCGTCAGTGGATCGTTTTTTCGATCGGGGCGGAGTGTTAGGAGTTGAAGTATACTTTTAGGGACACTGAGCAGCGAAGAAAACCAACAAAAAAACTAATTTTTTAAGTTTTAAACCTCTTTATTTTAAGTAGGTACACGAAGTATTCTCAATACTTTTATAGTATCAAATCAAATCATTTATTTTTGCAGAAAACTCTGTTACAATGGTGTTATAGAAATTTATCCAAATAGATCTTAGTTGTTGCAATATTAGATCCAAGTTTTTCATTGTTATTTAGTTAGTATATATACTTAATTGTTTTTATTATTTATTTAATAGTTTTATTTGTTCTTTTATTTTTCGTGTCTTTGCTTTTTCATAGATTTTTAGTTCGTAAGATTTAGTTTGTTTTATTTCTTATTATGAAGATTGATGCAACCCGCTGATAAATTTAAATAAGTGTTAAGATTACATCCTAGTCACTATCATTATAATATTGTAAATGTTGCGTTTAAATTATAATAAACGTGCTTAGATAATTGGTGGTTTTCATTACAAGACAACCTCAAGACCGTTATGCTTTTTCGTATAATTTAAATTTAAAACACATGGCCAGTTCGGTTATGGTAGACCAACGATCGCCCATCGCCCATAGTTGACGTCCCGTTGACGATGGCGTTGCGGTGGACACGGCCTAACTGATGTTGTTGAGTTATTACCATTTTTGGCCTTTAAATTATGTGTAACTATCTATATAGCTGGCCCACCTGTCAGTCAGCCCAGAGATGTTCGTGCGCCCCTGATGTGTAATATTCCTTCATGGTCGTAGTAAGTATGTATTTACATTTGTATAATCATCATGTCATGATTTCATGACATACTCATTCCGTAGGGTTATATGAACTTATAGGGTGATTATAATGATTACAGTTCTATAAATACAGAATTTCTACGGCCGCGAATCATATACTGATCAACATAAAACCTGCAAATTGCAAAAAAAAACTTCGTGGGCTACCCAGGTGTAGCTAATTAGTATGGTTGGAGCCAGTCTTACCAAGGGGTATCGTATTACCCAGTTACTGACTGGGTTATGGAGGTCAGATAGGCAGTCGCTCCATGTCAAATACTGGTATTCAGCTGCATCCGGTTAGTCTGGAAGCCGACCCCAACATAGATGGGAAAAGGCTCAGCAGATTGATATTAAGCTGATTGTCTAGTCTGTTCCAGTAGGTACGATTTCATTGAGTGTTTAATCTCTTATTGATTGGTCCAAAGATTTTGTGCAAACTGACCTTTGACAATTTGTTGTGCGTACAGCGCGCTCAACGACGAAAGCTTCTTCGGCGTCTTTTGAATATGCGCGCTATTTCTACTAGTAGGTATCTACTACCCACACTCGGTCACTCCGATCCTAAAAGTTAACAAAGCGTTGCTTGAATAAACTGTGATTTATTTTTCTCTGCTGTAGTGGTCTAAAATTAATACATAATGATAATAGTAATTTTAAAAGCATGAGGCATTCAGTCCACACGTCGCAAAAGCACATACCGTTTCAGTAGGTACCCAGTTTTTCTTTTAGTTTTTATGTCACCCACTTACCACCCTTCTTTATTCTTTTAATTTCGTGGGTCTGATTAGATAGCATAGCTAAAATAGAGTAGCTTTCTATTAACTTTACCCTGTAATAGCATTTCTATATTTTACTCGTTTTATCGGCATGTATTGTCAGGCGTTGCCGCGCAGCCAAAGAGTAATATAATAACAATAAGACTGATCGCAGCGCCCCGAATACTGGCCGCACAGAAAATAATTTTCTGCTGCGGTGACCATAGAGTACGTTTTTAGGGTTCCGTACCTCAAAAGGAAAAAACGGAACCCAAAGGATCACTTTGTTGTCCGTCCGTCCGTCTGTCAAGACCGTTTTTCTCAGGCACGCGTGGAGGTATCAAACTGAAATTTATATCTAATACTCAGGTCTACTGTCCCTTGGAGCTGTGAAAATATCAAACTTCTAAGCCAAAGCAATCAAAAGATACAGCTATTTATGCCGCAAATTTTCGAAACTCGCACGGGAATCAAAACCTACAGGGTACTTCCCGTGAACTTAGAATCTTGAAATTTGGTACAAGTAACAATACAGTGCAGATAAAGGAAAAATTGCGAAAACCGTAAATTTTTAGTTACATCATATAATAATAAAAAAATGTTTTTTTTTTTTCAAAATATAAAAATACCATAACTATGACTCGATTCTCGTGATGGGTGAACTTTTACTTATATACCTACAGGTTTGTACGGAACCCTCGGTGTGCGAGTCCGACTCGCACTTGGCCGGTTTTTTATGTAAGTATTGAGGCTATCCCAAAATCCCGAAGCATTGTCAGGCCTCGTTTTTCTTCTCGTTCACTAATTTACAATGAGATACGAGCTATAGGTGCAACCTTACAATAGTTTTGGCCTTAGGTTTTGGATAACCTTTCCTTCAATGGTTGTTCAGACCAACCAGACCAGCGGACCAGCGGTGACGTACTGTTTTAATGTAAACTATCTGATATGGAGCTATTTAAACTTCTACCAGAGTAACCAGGGTCACCGTCTGGGTTAAACTTTCCTTTACTGGACTGGCATTTATGGGGTGGGAGGGGGAGGGGGATAAAGGGGGGGAGGGGGCACCCCCCTGTACCATCCCCACCCCGCGAAACCCCATGGTTATGGAGATATCCATGGTTAAAGTTTTTGAGGTTAGAAAAACAAAATCCATAAATTTCCATCGATTTATGGTGCGGGGATGTCCGGCCCCCCCCCTTGTACCTGCGGGGGGTGCCCCCTTCCACTCTGGCACCACTCCCATCATAAGGTAACTCACCATTTCCGAGAAAAATGACTTTTCCTAACTTAACCTCAAAACACTCAAAAGTTGCTCAAAAAGCGTAGTCTGAGCCCCGCTTCGCGGGGCTCATTGGTTTAAAAAAAATAACCACGAAGGTTAGAAGTAGAAGAAGGTTAGAAGGTTAGAAGGTTAGAAGGTTAGAAGAAGGTTAGAAGGGGATGGCGGGGTCTTTCAGACCCCGCCATCCCCTTCTAACCTAACCTGTCCGAGTCGGGGTAGGGCAAGGCGGTTTTGGGTATTTTTCGGATATTCACAACACTTGCACTTCACTACACTCTTCAGACACAGAAGCATAGGGCTTCGGAGACGCCATGGTAGTCAAACGTAAGGCTTACAGGAGTACGTAAAACGATCTCAACTGCAAGTGCAACAAACGATGACTGACACTGACAGCAACACAAAAAAACGCGGTAAACAAGAGGCAACTTTGCGTTCCGTTCCAAGTGTAAACAAAAATTCGTTATTTTTTGTGTAAAAAAGTCTATGTAATTGCATAATATTAAGAAAAAAAAATGACATTTGGTCAAATAAAATACACCTTTAATGTAAACGGAACGTGAAATGACAAATTGACGTCTACCATCGTAATTTATCTAACCTAAAAATTGAATTTGTATGGAAACTTTGAATAATTATATCTCGTAAACCGTGAATTTTCGCATCAAAAAAAACTGTGTGCTTGCTTTCTATTTGTGAGTATTATCTACAAACAACATAAGGAACTTTCAAATCCCAGTCCAGTAATGGAAAGTTTAGCCCGGCCGAACAACAACAACCACAATTTGAATTTTCCCGCAAGACAACTCATTATAGTATGAAACCTTTTGAAACTTAATGAACAAACTAAACGTGTTGTCTTGTCATCTTTCTGGTTTCAAGTCATTTTGACATTGACAATTTGACATTATATTTATTTGTTTGTATCAGAAATCAACGAAGAGCGAGTGTTTATTATTTTTCAATAAAAATGCTATTTTAATTATGACACACTGATTAAAATCAAAATTTTCTTGAAATCCCACATAATCTAAATAACATCGCACCCAATAAAACCAAACAATGGCGTTAGATTTTACAAAAATATGTCGAATATGTCTCGAAGCGAATAAAATAACATACGATATTTACACTAGTTATTATGTGAAAAAGAATACTTTATATTGTGATATGTTGATAAACTGCACTAAGTTAAAGGTACTTATAATTATTTCCTACTTACGAGCCCGTTAAAAATCTTTACAGTTGAGAATAATGCATTTGTTATGAATTCTATTTCTAGCCTGAAATAGGAGATGGTCTACCTCGTTTAATTTGTAAGGAATGTAGCCGACAGCTTAAACGTACCTACGCCTTTAATATACAATGCGACGAGAGTGACAAAAAGCTGAAATTTTTGTTAGAAAATCCGTCAAAGGAGGACAGTAAAAGAAATGGGTGTTCTGATGCTTTTGTCAAAGATGAACTGGATTTTGATGATTTAAAATTCGAGAATAGTCATGAAGCGAACGAGAAACTGTTATTGACGAATCTAGATGATAATAATCGAGATGATATCAAGGATATTAAACTTGGTAAGTGGTTTTATTTAATTTTTTTTTTAATTTGAATCAAAAAGGCTTTATTTGTTAGATAATTGGATATACATATCTTTTATTCACCCTTTAGTATGACTTCGGAAATAAACCTATAATCCCCCGAGGATGCTCTATGTCTGACAGTCAACAAAAGAGTTTGGTATACCACAAAAATATGCATCTTTCCACTGCAGAGTGCACTGCCAGTACCAATATATTTTCTTATTATGTGCATTATATGTTTTAATAATTATACACAGCACACCAAAACAAGTAGTTGCAAGTAAAGCCTAAATATACTGATTAAGCTGATTAAATGGAACCTAAAATCACGAAAAGAAACCTTTTGACTGTACAAAGAAACTTTAAAAACACATTGCTGTAGTATTAAAGAATAGACTACCTCTTTGGTCTAGTGATATCTCTATCTAGTCTATGGATGGCAATAGTCTCCCCTCTTACTTGGGACTCAAAAATAATAAGTGAAACGTGGGTGTTAGTAAACCCAACAGGTGGCAAGGTGATGTTATGTTTTGTGGTGTTTAAAGACTATATTTGAATATCTTTATTTTGCATTAAATGTTGATAATACATAAATAAATTAGCCTTTATTTTCAGAAAAAAAACAGGTTGTTTGATTAGGTATCTGTTTCTTTTTGTTTTTAAATAATGTCCCTTGTTTCTGTATGCCTATTGCAATAAAAATTGTTAGTTAAAGGTCTTAAATTTATGTAGTTTCACATTATTTTGCTTATTTATTGTAGCCTCCAAAAATAATTTTATATTATAAACAAAAATACTTAAAAATTTCTTTTCTATATAAACACTTGTCTGGTTGTTTCAGAACCATTACTAAATGATGATGGGAACGACAGTTGCTGGGATGCTGATGATGACAATTTAGTGTTAGGAGAAATCAAAATAAGAAAAACAGGTGGTTGGACACTAGTAGTTTGAGTCTTTTTTTATATGTAACTTTTTAAGTAGAAAGACGAAATAAACATGCTTATTAACTATACAAATAGATTGAAAATTTAACAATTGATGACACAATGGGCGGTCTTATTACTAAAATCTAATATGTAGCCTAATTCCTTTTATAAATTAAAGTACATCATACCATACATCAGCTATCAGCCAGTGAAGTCCCGTTGAAATTGGTCCAGCAGTTTCGTAGATTAGCCGGAACACAGACAATTTTAAAAGTGGTTTTATTTTTAAACAAACACTTTATTTTTATTTAATTGTATCACATTACGTAACCATGACATCATCATCATTCTCCTGCCCTTATCCCAATTTATTTGGGGTCGGCGCAACATGTCTCTTTCTTCCATACTTCTCTATTAGTCGTCATCTCGGTAGTTACTCCCTTCCTAGCCATATCATCTTTCACACAATCCATCCATCGTTTCTTTGGTCTCCCTCTACTTGTATAGCCATCCACATTCATGCTCACAACTTTCCTGACAACATTTTCCTCATTCCTCCGCATAACATACCATGACAACCGATTTCCACACAACTTTTCAGTCACCGGTGTCACTTTCAGACTTCCTCTTATATACTCATTCCGTATTCTATCCATTCGGGTAACACCACACATCCCTCTTAGCATTCTCATCTCAGCTGCATGCAATTGTCTTTCATTCATTCCTTTTGTGGCCCAACACTCTGATCCATACAAGACGACTGGTCTAACCACGCTTTTATAAATCTTCCCCTTGACTTTAAGGGGAATGCGGGAGTCACAAATTGTCCCCGTGACCTGCCGCCATTTCATCCACCCAGTGTTAATTCTATGCTTAACAGTCCGATCTATTTCGCCATCGCTTTGCACAAGTGAACCGAGATACCGAAAGTCGGAGCAAACTGGGAGAAGCGCGCCATCAAGCGCTATGACCCCAGGACTGGAGAGACCGCCGAAATCGCAGAACATGTACTCCGTTTTGGTTCTACTGATTTTCAGGCCAACAATCTCCAGTTGTATGTAATTGAATATTCTTATTCTGTTTATTTGCAGATATTGCAAGTACGGAGGAAAAGCCAAAAAAGAAAAGAGGCAGAAAGAAAAAAGGTTTGTATTTTTTTTGTTAATGTTTTTTTTTTAATAGAAAGTAGAAGATATACTTATACTTTTATATACATATGTACATCTGATTTTCCTATTCAAATCTAAAAAAAAAAAAATTATTACTTCATTTTTGCTGGGTAATACCAGCAAAAATGAAGTAATATTTTTTTTTTTATATATTTACCTTTTTTCGTTGATACAAATATTTACCTTTTTTCGTTGATACAAAATGAACTTTAAAACTATAAGATTAAGTTTCATTTTGTATTATCCAAGTAAAGAAATGTTAAATCAATTGCCATTTTCATTCCAGTGTACCTAGAGGGTGAAGTTCCACAGTTACCGGAGAGCAAGCTTCCGCATCAATGTGACATTTGTGGCAAGTTCCTCAGCACCAAGAGTAATCTCAAGGCGCACAAGCTCTGCCATACTGATCTCAGGCCGTTTCTATGTCCTGAATGCCCTGCAACTTTTAGGTAAGAATGATATAAACCAGCCAGTATTCCAAGAAGTTGGAATAAATAAAAATATCATCTATACTAATAATATAAAGAGGAAAGATTTGTAAGTTTTAACGAATAAACTCAAAAACTACTTAACTGATCTGGATGACACTTGGCACAAAGACAGATTATAGTCTGGAATAGCATAATATATAAGCTACTTTTTATCCCGGAAAAATGTACGGCTCCCGTGGGATAATAATTATTTTTGGCGCTTTCAATTGTCAAGGAGTCAGTCAGTCATAAATCAGCTTGTTGCCTCTTTGTTATAATGTTTGTTAAGTAACCACAAGAAGGCGGGAGGAAACGCCCGGGTGTCCCCGTTGTGAGGATCGCCAAGAGGATACGGTGGAGATTGGGCAGAGCAGCGCCTTGTCCTCGTAGAGGCGATTGGCGGTGGCGGCGACCTCTCGCGCCCGGCCCTGGTGCAAGCCATGTTCCGGAGCGAGAGGGAGTGGGAGGTAGTCACCTCCTTCTGCGAAGCAGTTATGCTCGCGAAGGAGGTGGCGGGATGGATGAGGGACAACTACAAAGAATATCTGAACAAAGAAAAAAAAATTTTTTACAAAAGATTTTTGTTTTTTAATTTCTGTTATGTCGTTAATTCATAAGCTTATAACCATTGATTCTTAGTCTAATGAACAGTATTAAATGTATTTGCAGAGGCCACAGTGCATTATTTCAACATAAGAAAGTTCATACAGGTGAGACCCCGTACCATTGCACGTATTGCCCCAAACAGTTTGGCAGAAGAACTGGACTCGTCAACCATATACGTATGCACAAAGGTAAGTAACACTTTAATCACTTAAAAAATTGACTTGTAATGCTGACCGTACACTTCACAGAACAGATAAAGAGGTTAGAATAGAAGTGGTTACTGATTTGTATTAGAACGCGTGTCGCCGCATGTCTCCCACTCTTCTCTCTCCACTACAAGCAAGAGATAATACGTACGCGCATTACGCACACAAATAAACCACACGCACTTACATCGCGTGTTTACTATTGGTTGTCACACTAACGCAAATACTGCTCTGGACGTACACTCACACACGTGTAAAAGCAATTTATTTCTCATATATGTTACGGCCACCAAAAGGTCGATTAATCACATCGATAAAATTACTGTAGTTTAGTTAATTAAAGTTTTGCATTTTTTCAAGTTGCGGATACGGTACGAATAACTTCCTAATTACATATAAATAAACTTAAATCAAAGACAAATTAAGGGGGAACATCCGATACTGCCGGGAAATTTAAATTTTCTTTAGTTTTATGCTGTTGCAGCTCTGTTTTACGGCATAATAATAGAAAGCATATAGCATTTTTAATAACATAAAAAGTAAAACAACGCTACAATATGCAAAAAAACTAAAAAGAAATTTTCAAATTTCACGTCCATATCGAATGCTAAGTCGAATTAACATAATATAATCTTATTAATTTATTGTGAACTACTCCGTGAAAAAGTATTTATTAATTTTATCATGTTAATTTATGAATAATATCTGTGCCCGCCGGTTTCACCCGCGTTACATAATCATTTTCTGCAAAATGTTGCGATCATAAATTGTGCTACATTTAGTACCTATCCATTCAATTCTACCAGTTGCTTCAAACCACAGTTTTCTTGTAACAGGATCTTATGGACAATTAAAAAAAAGTGTTTGCATCGTAAATTAGATTTTAGACGAAAAACCAACTAAGAAACTAAATTAATAATCCACATTATACAATAATTGGTGTTAATATAAACAAAGTTATTTTCATTGTTATATTACTGACAATAATCATTCGTATACACATCTTAATATCGACATTGTTTACAATTTGGTACAACACTATCGACGCGCATAGATTTCCCAGAATTGAAGCTTTGGGTCGACGCACGCGACGTTCGCAGGGAACGCAATACATTGCGCGACCGCTCACGTCGTGCAAGATCGTACCAATGTAATGCAAGCAATGTATAATTTTGCATCTGAATGCGATTTTATCGTTTTTGTCTACAAACTACATAATACTTTTGTAATAATTACAAATATCACTCGTATTTTAAGGTTTTTGGAGTTACCGGTGAAAAGAAATCCCTCCTCGGGCCACATTACACTCCTGACTTCTTTTCCGACACGTTATAATTGGGCAAGACGGCATAATTCTTTTTTTCCGCGGAGAATTGAACGCTTTCACAATAAGAGCGTGACTGTTGACCGGTGATTCTAATTTCGGTTGGGTTTGGAGCGCCCGCGCAAATGTGTGGCGCGCCTGTCCCGCCCACAAGGCCCTTCTAACCTCTTTAACTGTTCTGTGGTACACTTGGCATATTCGCTTTAATTTGTTAATACAAAATAAACTTTATTGGAATGGGTATAGGGCATATTTTGTAATACACAAGTAACTGGAATTTGCTAGCACATTTTCAACATTTTTCATCATCATTCATCGACTCTGGTCATGCGTAAAAAGTGATTTCTAGTCCTTTTTATTTTTTAATCTATCATATTTTTCTTTTTTTTTTTAAGAATCATGGGTGCCCTGTAGTCAAATTCGTAATATATTTACCAGTCTTTATAACAATTCCAAGTAAACTAAAACATAACTAACGTTTAATATCTATATACAAAGACTGTCGTTTTATGAAGTGCTAAGGCTACTACTAAAAATATCCAGATTGAAAAACCCAATAACACTTTTCTCAACCTAGTAATCGAACCCAAGTCCTAATAAATAAGCGGGATTGTCCGAAAGGGTTACCGCTACCCCGGAACATAAAGGGCTACGGAAGGAACATGGATAGGTTTTAGTCAGTAAGAGTCTGACACTCCCTTCCGCTCCACCCAGAGCGGGAGCAGTCATTAGAGGATATAAATAAAACAAAAAAATCATGTTTCAGGGGAAAAATTGTACAGCTGTGAGATATGTTTCAAAACGTTTGTGCAGAGCGCTCAGCTGTCCATACACATGAAGCGACATAAGGGTGATAAGCCTTATCTATGTCAAGTCTGCGGGAAAGGTAAGCATTTGATTGACTCAATATGTGCCTTAAACCTTTTTGCAGCCTATCCTCACTCGAATATGAACCTTGAGACACGTCACTTTCCTTTATGGCATTGTAAAATTTGCTCCGCTTCACTGCATAACGAAGCGCCGGTCTGTGTAAATGATACCATAGATAATTTCAAAATTATACAGGGTTTACTTAAATGAAGTTTTTCCAGGGGATGAAAGAAATCATGAATTTAGACAGCTTTTCCTATGGTACCAATTCTGCAATTGCAATATAAAAAATTTGCCACGCAGTATTCAAGCGACACAGTTTTTTATAGATTATGTTACTTGACGAAAGGCGTTCTATCGTTAATTAACATATTGTTTCATTACTTTCAATTCTAAAAAATATATTTCCATTAAAAAAATCTAGAAATAAAATCAGCTGCCTTTTGTTAACTAACACACTGTATATATTTTTTTACTATTTTGAACTTAGTCATAAATAATTATTAAATGATGCTTATATTCCAAAAACCTGTCATCCCTTAGAACGATATCAATTGTTTCATATTTCTTGTTCCTCTGCAGGTTTTCCTATCAAAGCAGAGTTAAAGGTGCACCAACGGATCCACAACGGTGAGAAGCCGTACTCTTGTCACCTCTGCGCCAAGACCTTTGCCACCTCTGGAAACTTATCCATACATGTTAGGATACATAATAAGGAAGTTAGGTAAGTTGTGTGGCATATTTAAAATATTCTTAACTTTATATTATCGCTTAACCATTTTTTTTCCTATGACCTTTCACGAGGAGTTCGTGGCTAAGTAATAACAGCCGCACAGGTCAATCCGTCAGGTTAAGCCACGCTTGCCGGGGTTGGCCGTGAATGGGTGACCATCTTTACAAACCGAGATTCCTCCGTGCCTCGGAAAGCACGTTAAGTGATACACTTTGAAAGTCGTTACGGGTCGTCAGAAGCCCGAAAGTCTGACAGCAAGTCTTACCAAAGGGTATCGTATTACCCAGTTACTGGGTTGTGGAGGTCAGATAGGCAGTCGCTCCATCTATACTAATATTATAAAGATTTAAAATTTGTAAGTTTGTATGTAGGGGGTAATCTCCGGAACTAATGATCCAATTTTTTTTTTTTTTTTATAAAATTTGATAGAAAGCTACAGCTTTCTAAAAATTATAGCCTATAGCAATCAGGAATAATGTATTATTCCTGATTGCTATAGGCTATAAATTATATTTATATCATACATATTAGCCGAGCTATCGCAATTTTCGTCTAGCAAGTCGGAAAGAAATACCTCCGAAAACAGAATTATTTGCATGTACTGCGTAAACAGTTGTTTAAAATTTAAAGCAATGTATGGCAACCCGGTTCGCCTTAATTATTTCTACAAAAACGTCCGCGACACCATGTTCTTATCTTTTTTAACTTTTATATTTCGTTTTATGTTTTAAAAAAGTAGTTTTTCGACTAACTTCTGTTTGGATGATTATTTAAACAACAAAATATCAATTCTTATCAAATCAAATTGTTTTATGGTCACAAGGACATTACAGAGATAAGATTTGCCCTCCACAGTATTAGCCGCAGACGAAGTCGCGGGCAGAAGCTAGTGTAAAATATTGGTATTCAGCTGCATCCGGTTAGACTGGAACCCCAACATAGTTGGGAAAAGGCTAGGCAGATTGATTGACAATACAATATTACAGTTACTTTGTCTTGTTTACAGATACAATTGTAAAGAATGCCAGCGCGGTTTTGTGACATGCAGCGCTTACAACGTGCATCTCAAAAGGCACAAAGGACAACGCGACTACCATTGCGAGTGTGGCAAGACCTTCTACACATCATCCGCCTTAAAACAACACAGGGTAGTTCACACGGGAGAAAAGAAATACCAATGCAAAATATGCGATAGAAAATTCACACAAACTAGTCATCTGAGCCGCCATTTTAAACGAGATCACGCTAAACCCAACGCACCTGTGCCTTCGTCGGATCATTATAAAGTGGTGTTACCAGATAATAAAAATGTTTTTAATCTGTTAGATAATACGATACAGAAAATTGGACAGAATATAAGTACAGATGTCAAATGTGAGGGGTCGTAGCGAATGGTGTTTGTGATTTGGTTTTTTTTTTATATGAAATGGAACTACCTCAATTTGTCAGTTATTGGTTTTACGGTTGTCTATGGTTGGGTTGGTCAGTGTTTTGAAAAGATTGCTAAGTGGTGTTTTTTTGCTCATATTTATACAGGATGTAACCGAAAGGGTTTATACATACAAAAGAATATGCTACAGACCACCAAACTGAACAACTTTTACTATGATACCAACTCCGGAATCGTGTATAAAATCAGCTGTTCCTTACATTTCTACGAGTCACGTGACCAAAAATGTATACATAGAACAGCTGATTTTTTTTTTGCGATTTCGGAGTTGGTTCCACAGTAAAAGTTGTTCAGTTTGGTGGTTGTAGCATATCCTTTTGTATGTATATACCCTGTCATGTATGTATGAAAGAAAATAAATATCCTGTCCCTCTGTTATCCTGTCCCATTGTTTAAAACTGTAACACCATTATACCATGTTTAAAGCAAATAAAGACTTATCTTATCTTATCTTATCTGACGAGGAAGCGATTATACAGGATAAAAGGGAGATCCACGCGAAGCAGGTTACATATGCATTGGTTATGTATGCATTCAGTACATGATTTTAAACCTGCTTGAAGTTTTTCGTCGTTTATTAAAAAAAAAACAACTGTTTCATAGAAAAGTAAGTACAACACTCACGTTCACAGTGAAAGTGTATGGAACAGCATTTTTTAAAATACCGAACGAATAATATATTACACCCTGGGGCCTAGACAAAGTCACATTTTCATTAACGATAGCGAAATTAGATAAATCCGAAATGTATGGAATTGGCATAGCTTTCGAAATATTTCGGCATAAGTTTTCGATCGCTAAGTGCTGAACAATGTCAAATTGTGTAACGAAACTTGTTCAATATTCCCATACAAATGGTTGACAAGTGGCGGCCTTGACAATCCAAATCGCTGAAATAACGAATTGTTCGATCAACAATCTTCGAAATCGAATAGACAAGGAGCGATTGACACTTGTCTAGGCCCCTGGTATAGCTATCGACTATTTTTCGCTCAAGAATCATACTTTAGTGTTAACGACGGCAGCGCGTGTGAACAGTCAGCAATCAATTATTATTGAAACTAGCTTCCGCCCGCGGCTTCGCCCGTAAAATATGTCGACGAATTATACACATAAACCTTCTTCTTGAATCACTCTATCTATTTAAAAAAACCGCATCAAATCCGTTGCGTAGTTTTAAAGATTTAAGCATACATTTGGTAGGGATATAGGGACAGAGAAAGCGACTTTGTTTTATACTATGTAGTCTTCTTCTTCTTCTTAGCGTGTCGATGGCAAAAATAGTAAAAATAGTTTAAATAAATATATTTATATTTTAAATTATATTGGCCCAAAATTCAGCAACGCGAATACCGTTCACTGACGCAGCCATTAGGTCCTCACGTGTGCATGTGACGGGGCATGCGGTGCAAGATGGGAGGTGAGCCATTGTCTGTGGGGAGACGCCGCACACACATCGGAGATCTAAGCCATCCATGAACCCCCACTTATGGAGGTTGTCCTTACTGCGACCTACTTGGGTACGGAGTCTGTTTAGGGTTTTCCAAGTAGGCCACGGTAGCTTGTGCCCAGATGAGGCTTTCTGATAGTTCAGCGAAGAAATCAGGCGGCTTAAGCAATTCTTGCCAGAGTATGTAGTGATAATATCTTTTACTGACAAGGGACATACATTTCTTGAAAGTGTAAAACAGTCGATAGCTACTTGTTTTCTCGTCGGCTATTGGACAGTTGCCTAAGCCTAGTGATAACCCAAGTATTTAAAAAAAAGTTTATTTTTTTTGTTAATAACGTATAGTATTGTTTATAGACCTGCAGCTGTTAAGGGGATGATTCTACCAGCCACTTAAGGGATGCAGTAGTCTAAGGCGAGATTCACATGATTCACGAATGTCAACCTTATTTTTCACCAAATAAGGTTCATATTCGTATTAGCGAATTTCAGCAAGTGTGTCATTCGAATAAAAACTGTATTTGCTTAATGATAAGATTTATATTCGTTGGACGTTTACTTGAATCTCGCCTTAAATCAACAGTCTGTATGTCGGAATGTTAAGCCCTGATAGATTGATAACAGAATTTATTAAAGAAAAGTTTAAAATAGTATAAATATAATGGACAATATGATTCTTATTAAAATGAAATCTCATTAGTTAATTATTTTATTGCATAAGCTAAAATAATGACGCTAGAATTGATATTATAATATTATTTTCTTCCCTTCTATGAGTTCCTTACGTAACGGAACGCGTAAAGTTTTGTAAACGTCGTTCGTAAACGTGGACATTTTTTAAATGCTGCTTACTCACATCTGGCGAAGCGCAGTGCAGCGCGGCTGTCAGTGTTGTCGCTGCCAAACAAATATAGACATTAAGTGTGTTGAATAAAGTTGAAAATAAATAATTGTTTATTAGCTCTCGAGACCGCGTTAAAGCAGAAAGAAGCGCATGTCCCAGGTAATGTATTCAGATTCTTATTTTTAGGCCTGCAATGTTGATATTTGTTTGGCAATGTCAACCGCGGCGCACTGCGGCTCGCCAGGCGCCCTTAACTTTTCTTTGAATAAAGTACATGGCATAAAGTACATTATATACGTACATAGAATATTAATGTTTGATATTTTAAAAACCATTATTTATTCTCCTTTATTGCATCTGTGTGTTTATTTATTACATTATTTATGTGTTTGTTTATCGAGCTTAATATTTATTTTATACCTTTGGTAGACGCACGGTGATTAATGAAAGTTGTTCTGTAAAAATAAATTATGAAAATATTAACTATCTACAAGTTCAAGTTAAAGTAGCTAGCTAAACTGCGCAGACGTGGATATCTAAACGTCATAAAACAAATGACTAAATGTATTTTTTGGGACTTCTATTAGTGCAGATTCTTGAAGTTAAAACCTGTTTTTTTTCTGTCTTTTATCACGTTTCCATATCTATACCCATCACGTGTTGGAAGTTTACACAAACAGAAACTTATTTTCATAAGCTGCCAATAAAAACATAATAGGTAGGGGTTTTTAAGGGTAAAAAAAAGAGAAATTATATTTTGTTCGGGCAGTCGGATAATAAAAAAGATTCGAGACACGTTTTTTTTTGCTTTATCATATTAATAAAAAATGATTTAGATAAAAGTTGAGGAGTAGGGGTGCGCTACGTCACAATTCAGTATAAAATTATAAAGAAGTGATGTCATACCTATTTACGTCATTTACATTTTAACACAATGTAAATGACGTAAAATTTTGTTTATGGCAAAAAAGAAAATCAAAGTGTCCAATATATTTTGATTACCTAGCGTAAATGACGGACTAAAAAATTAATTTTAGTCAACATTTATATATTTTTTTTGTTTTATTATGATAAGATATCGATACCCATCACGTCTGTTGAGTTCTCCTAGCTAATTTAACGTAACCTTGTATAATGAGGGTTGGTCAAGGCGCCCAACTGCGCCAAAGGAGGAAACTAAATTTGGATCAAGTTATAAATACAGGCTTGAAGATGCAGCCTGAACATTGATTCAATATATAAGGTGTTAAAAAATCAACTCTAAGAATTTCGTGGGAGCATTGTACTCATCGTTACGAACAACTTTTACTATGGGATGAACCCTGAAATCGCGAAAAAAATATGAGCTGTTCCATACATTTTATTGAGTTACGTGTGCATAAATGTATGGAACAGCTCATATTTTTTTCGCGATTTCAGGGTTCATCCCATAGTAAAAGTTGTTCGTAACGATGAGTACAATGCTCCCACGAAATTCTTAGAGTTGATTTTTTAACACCTTATATAAAGGACCATGGGCAAAAATGTATGAAGCCTGGGCTCACCCTCCAACAGAGATGAGACCACTTTGAATATACTTGTAAAGCACTAAATATAAAGATTTAAACTCATTTTTGCGAAGAATCCATGGGGTTATTTTGCTATAAATATTTTTCTCCGACCATAAATAAACTAAAATTCTGCAAAAAGTAGTGCTGTTATGGCATTGTAGGTTTTGTTATTGAACATCTTTAACTAGTTTTAATTCCAGGTTTAATGTATACATAAAAAATAAAACAGCTGCTAACAGTTAAAATTATTTTTATTAACATTTCAATCAATATCAATAATAATGTCGTCTAAATATCCTGCCGGTGGATTAAATTGTATGTGCCTGCCTAACCCTAGATACTATATTCCCTAGATATATATAGGCGCATCTATTCTTTACCACTATTTTAAGCATTTTAAGAATGAGTATATTGTTTCAATAAGTTTTACGACTCCTAACAATTGTCTTTTTCTACAAAACCTATTAAGGTGCAAGCATATCTTTTTTCTGTAATGGAATTGAAGGTGGTGCCCATAGTAACAATTTTAGTACAAACAAAATCCTTCACAACGGCATATATTATGCTACTATAACTCTGTTGGACACTGAGCCCAATTTGACTCATGGTCCTTTGTAATTTGTTTGATATTTTTTCAACAGTAACCAATAGTTGTTTAAAAAAAATACGTGTGTCAATCAAACTAGAATAAGTTACCATTGTAATTATAATGCGTTGTAAAGAAAAATAAATTAATGTTTTGTGATAATGAAGTGTGTACAATAATATAAATTTGAATACAAAATGGATCATGTTTTTATTGAGTTATCCCCAAATATATCAAGCGGGATTTACCGAAAGGGTTACCGCTCCCTTGAACATAATCGGCTAAGGAAGGAACATGGATGGGTTTTAGTCAGTAAGAAGTAAGAATCTGACACTCCCTTCCGCTCCACCCAAAGCGGGAGAAGTCATAATGGATGATTTCCCACTCACAAAAAAAAACCCCAAATCTGTTCCGCTACGCATGTACGTAACGTAACTACGTAACGCATAAATTTCCAAATAACGCCCTTTTTTATTTTAAGGCTGGGAAATCATCCAATGACTGCTCCCGCTCTGGGTGGAGCGGAAGGGAGTGTCAGACTCTTACTGACTAAAACCCATCCATGTTCCTTCCGTAGCCCTTTATGTTCCGGGGTAGCGGTACCCTTTCGAACAATCCCGCTTAACCGGCAGGCATGGCCCTGAGGGGCCGCTTCATATGCTGACATCTCTTTGAGGCGCGCGTGGAACATATACGCGCCGTACGGCACGGGTCTGGTGCTGATCGGACGGTGAGTCACCCATTACTCACCGTCGTCCGCAGGCCCGCGCCTACGGTGGCCGGGAGTCGTCACGTGGCTCCCGACGCTCGGGGCGTCTCCTGCGGCGGTTGGGACGGGAGGACCTTTCTGTCTCCCTTCCCGCCACCTCCTTCGCGAGCATAACTTTTTCGCGAAAGAAGGTGACTGCATCCCACTCCCTCTCGCCCCGGACCATGGCTTGCACCAGGGCCGGGCGCGAGAGGTCGCCGCCGCCGATCGCTTCTACGAGGACACGGCGGTGCTCCGCCCAAGCGGGGCAGGTTTGCACCGTGTGCTCTACCGTGTCCTCTGGGCGATCCTCGCGAAACATCCATGTCCGGTGAGGACCTGCGTCAGGCGGTAGGTGAGGAAGCCGTGACGCCTCTCTAGCCACTCCTCAAAGAGGGGCCTTACCGCCACTATCGTGGCGTGCCCTGCGCTGGGTTGCGACAGTCGCTGATTCCAGGCCGCCATGAGATCGCGCCGGAGGTCCGTTCGCTCCGCCGCAATTTGCTGCGGAAACGGAGTTTCCCCCCGGCTAAGTACCTCCGCGCGCCACTCGTACAGGCGCGCGAGGACTATCGCCTCCAGATCCCACGGCGGCAGTCCGGCAAGGAGGCTTGCCTCCTCGCCCGAGATCGTGCGGTACCCCCGGATTAGCCGAATGGCTACCACCTTTTGGGGCGCGTTCAGATAGTGTGCGGCTCGCCGCCGCAATGAACGCGCCCACACCGGGGCCCCGTAAAGGGCCATGGACCGCACGACTCCCGCGTATCCAAATAACGCCTGAATATTTTATTTTTATTCTTATCTTAATACATTTAATTTTTAATATCAGGAGTCACTAAAGTATTTATGCAAAAACTTCGGTAAGCAAAAAGCCCGCAGTCTTTGTGAATGTAAAAGCAGACAATAGGTACTTACTTCGTTGATCTACAAATAAGGATTTTTTTTTTATTCAATCTAAGTATTTTTTTTTTTTTTAATTTAATTATTTGATTTAAATAGAGCAATTTTTTTATATGTAATACTGGCTGACCCAGCAGACGTTACCTACCTACCTTTCCTACCTACCCTACCTACCTAACCTACCTACCCTACCTACCCTACCCACCCTACCTACCCTACATAACCTACCTACCCCACCTACCTTACCTACCTACCCTACCTACCTACCCTACCCACCCTACCTACCCTACCTACCCCACCTACCCTACCTGACCTACCCTACCTACCTAGGGGTATGAAAAATAGATAGTAGCCGATTCTCAGACCTACTGAATATGCATATAAAATTTCATAAAAATCGGTCAAGCCGTTTCGGAGGAGTACGGGAACGAACATTGTGACACGAGAATTTTATATACACACATCAAAAGTGTCTAGGGATCAACATATATTTTTGCAATAACTTTTCTCTTGATTGATATTAATTTAAATTTTCTTTAAGGATTCATCAAATAAAGTGTTTTCGTTTGTCACAGTAACGATAAACCAAGTCACCTTTGCATTAATAAAGAAATTTGCCATTTTCCTAATAAAGGGATTTTTGACATTTGAACCACTAACATTAAAGTTCGAAAAAAAGACTGAAATAACAGTTTTCTTTAAAATTTTATTGGGTAACTTAAACAATTAATAATCCGTGTTTCTACCGCGAACACTAACAACACAAGAACATCGGTTTGGCATACTCAAAATGAGTTCATCCAAATCACGCTGTGGAATGGCCGCCCATGTTCGTTGCAACAACAAAAAAAGGTCTTCTTGCAACTGGATACCCTCCATATTCGGCAGAGCTCTTCTCTGTAGCATATCCCATGCATGCTCAATCGGGTTCAAGTCTGGCGACTGAGCAGGCCAGGGCAGGACATTGATGTTAGCTGCGGCGAGAGTCTGTCTTACAACTCTTGCGGTGTGCGGTCGTGCATTATCATGCATTAACTGAAATAAGGGACCGATTTGCACTTGTAGAGGAACGATGACGTCAGATACAATCGTCTCAGCATAAATTTGAGCGTTGAGGTTGCCTCTGATCCAAATCAACTCAGTTCTTCCGCCGATCCAAATACCCGCCCATACCATGATGGTTCCACCACTATAAGGATGGACTTCCTGGCAGGATTTTAATCGCTGTTGGCGTCCAGGGGTTCTCCAGTGTCGTATACGTCTTGTATCCGGTCTCATACCAAAACGAGACTCATCAGAAAAGCACACGAAACGCCATTGTTCTTCTGCCCAATTTCTGTGTTCAAGAGCCCATTGATATCGAATCCTACGATTGTGCATTGCTATAGGTGGTACCCGTAGCGGTCTTCGGGAATGAAGGTTCACTTCATGCAAGCGGTTTCTGACTGTTTGGTCGCTAATTAAGTTCCCTGAAGAGTGATGAAGCCTCACGGCTAACATCATGGCGGTTATTGTTGGAGCTCTTCGAGTTAAGATTTGAATGTATCGGTCTTGTCTCCGTGTCGCCAGACTTGAACCCGATTGAGCATGCATGGGATATGCTACAGAGAAGAGCTCTGCCGAATATGGAGGGTATCCAGTTGCAAGAAGACCTTTTTTTGTTGTTGCAACGAACATGGGCGGCCATTCCACAGCGTGATTTGGATGAACTCATTTTGAGTATGCCAAACCGATGTTCTTGTGTTGTTAGTGTTCGCGGTAGAAACACGGATTATTAATTGTTTAAGTTACCCAATAAAATTTTAAAGAAAACTGTTATTTCAGTCTTTTTTTCGAACTTTAATGTTAGTGGTTCAAATGTCAAAAATCCCTTTATTAGGAAAATGGCAAATTTCTTTATTAATGCAAAGGTGACTTGGTTTATCGTTACTGTGACAAACGAAAACACTTTATTTGATGAATCCTTAAAGAAAATTTAAATTAATATCAATCAAGAGAAAAGTTATTGCAAAAATATATGTTGATCCCTAGACACTTTTGATGTGTGTATAAGATTATGCATTTATGCCTTTGTAGTAGTAGTGGCGTTAGTTTGAACAAATTATTTCATACTGGCTGAAAATAATAACAATGTTCTAAAAGTGATCTCAGCATTAGCTGTGGAGGGAGAGTGCCAAGTTTAAAGTTTGACAGCTTTAAACGGCAGTCCGGCAAGGAGGCTTGCCTCCTCGCCCGAGATCGTGCGGTACCCCCGGATTAGCCGAATGGCTACCACCTTTTGGGGCGCGTTCAGATAGTGTGCGGCTCGCCGCCGCAATGAACGCGCCCACACCGGGGCCCCGTAAAGGGCCATGGACCGCACGACTCCCGCGTATCCAAATAACGCCTGAATATTTTATTTTTATTCTTATCTTAATACATTTAATTTTTAATATCAGGAGTCACTAAAGTATTTATGCAAAAACTTCGGTAAGCAAAAAGCCCGCAGTCTTTGTGAATGTAAAAGCAGACAATAGGTACTTACTTCGTTGATCTACAAATAAGGATTTTTTTTTTATTCAATCTAAGTATTTTTTTTTTTTTTAATTTAATTATTTGATTTAAATAGAGCAATTTTTTTATATGTAATACTGGCTGACCCAGCAGACGTTACCTACCTACCTTTCCTACCTACCCTACCTACCTACCCTACCTACCTAACCTACCTACCCTACCTACCCTACATAACCTACCTACCCCACCTACCTTACCTACCTACCCTACCCACCCTACCTACCCTACCTACCCCACCTACCTTACCTGACCTACCCTACCTACCTAGGGGTATGAAAAATAGATAGTAGCCGATTCTCAGACCTACTGAATATGCATATAAAATTTCATAAAAATCGGTCAAGCCGTTTCGGAGGAGTACGGGAACGAACATTGTGACACGAGAATTTTATATATAAGATTATGCATTTATGCCTTTGTAGTAGTAGTGGCGTTAGTTTGAACAAATTATTTCATACTGGCTGAAAATAATAACAATGTTCTAAAAGTGATCTCAGCATTAGCTGTGGAGGGAGAGTGCCAAGTTTAAAGCTGTCAAAATAAGTCATTTCATAACGTAAGTACTAAAAACCTATGGGGCGACTTGGGATTAATTTCAACCAAAAAAAAAATGCTTCATGGAAGTGATACTTCCCGTAAATATCAATTACGTAAATTAACTGTATACACCATACATGGCAAGATCTAAAGGCTTACGATATTCTAATAAGATTTTGGCTAAATTCGAAACTATGGTAGTAGGGCAACGCGGCCCAGGGAACGAAGATCTCCGAATTATTTCACGACTATTTTATGGGCTGTATACGGTAACACTACTAAAATATACTGGGCGCACTGTACGTGTTAACACAGTCGATAACGTCCATGAGGCGTGAGAGTTTATGGAGACAAATTAACACGGATAGGAGGACGAAGTACAGCTATTTACATAACACCCTATCATAGTCACAGTAGTATTACATAATCTGTGTCATCACAGTTAAATTGCCTCTGACAGCAACGAGTTATAGATCACTATAATGATAAATCAGGGGTAAGCAGTGATAGCCTAGTAGTGTGACCATGGGACTCCCAAGTCATAGGTCCCGAGTTCCAACCCAAGGTAGGCACTTCTGATTTTTCAGATTATCACTTGTATAAAAATCGATGGAGGAAAACATCGTGAGGAAACCGGTATATCTGAGAGATAACTCTCAACAGTATGTGAAGTTAACTGAGAGGCCCATGGGCAGCATAAAAACTCTGACCTGGTGTCAGAGTTAGTCACCCACACGAAAAAGAAATATGTAAAATTACTTTCATAAGATTGTGGTCTTATAAAAGTAATATTACAGGTATTTGGTCATGTTAATATTACCAATTCCCTGGCTGTCCAATTGGCTGTTTTAGGTAGGATCCATGGTCCTAGCCAAGATCCTTGGTCCTACTCTGCCTTGACTACGGGCAAGACCTCAAGGTTTAATTTTAAACTTTAATCAATTCTGAAAAGGGCTAGAATCGAATGGCAAAAATGAGAAATAAGATACAAGCCGCCATTGTGAAGGTCGCATTTATACGTTTTGGTAATGCTCTTCTAAAAAACATTATGTTGAAAAAATGAATTTCTTACCAATGAAAAAATGCTTAAATTAAATGATTTCTGATCTATTAATTTAATATCACTTTCAAAAACTTAATTAGAAGCACGAATCTTATCATAATCGATGTTTTCATACATTTTGAACCAAATGCACAAGTATGCGTTATCTGTCATTCGATGTCGTCTTACGTATGGAAAAACTAAACGCATTTGAAGTGTTGAGTTGTTGACTGTAGACCTCGCATTTATGTTCTAATTTTTTTATTTTCAACCTGTTTTAAGTTAGTTTCACTAATGTTTTTGACTCCACCGTAGTTTTAGGATGACAATGGAAAGGAGGATAAAGTTAAAAGCACTAAACAGTCACATTACTTGCAAAATATGTCGCGGCTATTTCATCGACGCGACCACGGTTACTGAGTGTCTTCATACGTGTAAGTGTTATTGTATTTTCTTGTTAAACAATCAATAAAATATTAATTCTATAAATAATCCTATATCAGCATGTTTTGTTAAACTTTGAACGCTTTTTTCAAAATGTGTTTCATCAAGTGTCATGACGATCAAAATTAGTTACCAATCAATATTTCCCGCTATATTTTTAATCTAATCTTAGTGAAAACAATGACAAACTATTTCTTAGACGCCAACGCGGTCACCGGTGACCACGAACAATAACAAGGACTTAACTGCCTAGCAGTCACAAAAAAAAAACAAAAAGTAATCCAACCTTTTTTTATTTTAGTTTGTAAAAGCTGCTTAGTGAAACATTTGGAGGAGAACAACACATGTCCAACATGCGAAATAGTGATACACCAGTCCCACCCATTACAGTATATCAGCTTCGACCGGACAATGCAGGACATAGTGTATAAGTTAGTGCCAGACCTGCAAGATAGTAAGTATTTTACCTAAGTAGTATCGTTACAAGGAAAATTGTATCATGTTGTCTTGTCTATGGTGTAAGTGGAAGGTCTAGAAAAGTTATTGACAGGGAAAACTGTTTGAAAAAGTGTAATTGTACCAATAGATATTTATAAAACATTTATTAGCTGTTGTCTATTAAGAATTTCTCAATAGTCTCCTGGAGTCTAAATTTGTGCCGGTCGATAGCAAATGGCTTGTGCCCTATTACATAGGTCTTAAACATAAATTGGGAAATGTGCTTGTACCTAGTATTGGTACCAAATGTACTTATGGTACAAGGTACATTTGGTATCAGGGAAACAAAATGATGTTATTTATTAGGGTTAAAAATTAAAAAAAAAACATAAAACACATGTAAGTGCAGTTCACTTTATTGACAAGAGAGGCATCAAATTGTCATCACAACCTATGCCAACAGGTAGAATGGTTAGGTCATAGCTGATCTAATTTAGTCAAGGAACATGAACATTTACAAAAAAGAAGTGTGTTAGTTATCACAGCTCTGAATAAAAAAGTTTTCTTTGAATTAATAGATTTACTGGTTAAGCTTGTTAGAGGGATTTAATCCTCATACAAAAACATTGGATTAAAATAATTGTGAGTATAGGCAATTTGATAGAAGTTAGAACCATTATTACTTTCAACTGAAATGCATAATTATGTTATTACTATACTCATGCAATACAGTATGTCAATTAAATACATCAAGAAAATCATTAGGGAACATATTCCTGTCAGCAAGTAACGAAACTTAAATTCTTTTATGCTATTTTCAGATGAGATAAAACGTGAGCGTGACTTCTATCGGGCACGCAATCTACCATGCCCCAAGGATGCGGCCCTAGCTGCGGACAAGCCTGGAGCTGATGAAACGGAGCAGCCCGACAATACTGACTGTCATAGGAAGGATGAACAGGTTTGTGTTAATAATAATGATGTGTTTATTTCGTACACGATCCTTGTGCCCATAAATCCACGGGCCCGTAGAACAAACACTTATTTAAATATAAATAGATTTTTAGTTTTTTGATCATATGTATACATATTTACTATATAACATTAGCAAGCAAAAACAAGTAAACTAAATAAACAAACACATTTTATTTTTTTTGCAACATATTTGATTCGCGTAACTTTAATGCTTCGCACTGCAACTAGACAATATTAAAGATAGGACTTTGTTCTTGGGACCCGTCGAAATGGATCCGATTTTTATTTATTTAAACAGACATTAGAACAGGAAAATGTGTATTAAGGTGATGGTTATTTGTAAAGAAATCTATTCTATATATACCTAAGATAGGGAAGTAGATAAAGTGTGTAAGATTAGATGGGAAAACAGGATGCATAAAAATAAAAATCGAATCAAATAAAACAAATTATAAATCAAATATAAAAATAATAAAATTATAGTTGATCTTGTGATCTTATGAATTATGTTAGTTGCAAGAAGAACATTTCATATAAATGTGATGGGTTTTTAAACTGGAGTGAATAGGCATCTTCTTGGTGTATTTCTTTAAATGTTAGCCACATACATCATTTCCAGACAAGATAGGTTTTGATAATATTGGAGTCAAACCACCTGAAATATATAATAAATTCGCCTTTACTTTTACACAAACTATAGAGTTGTACATACTTACACGAATGAATAATGACAAACTTATACCATATTTTTCTCAACTTATGGGCTTTTTTTCCTATCATGCGTATTTATCTGCGCGTGCGCACATACTATTCTTGTCATGCATGCTTGTTACGCTGGAAAGGTTGACGTAAAGTTTGCGGGTGAGGCGGCAGTGCACAGTAAAAAGGCTCTTATGACAACTTAAAATCTTTTCAAATAATTAACTCATGCTTTGTTTAATAAGCAATTTTCTCGTTTTCCAGGTGAATGTATGCCTTGAGTGTATATCAACGTCTCTACGGACTCTAAAGCGCAGCTTCATCCGGTGCTCGGCACAGGCCACTATCACTCATCTCAAGAAGTTTATAGCTAAGAAGGTTTTAAGTGGTATGGAGAAATATAGAGAAGTAAGTAACACTGTATTTTATTGTTTCCTTTCTTTTTACAAACAACTGAGAAATACAAAAGCTCAGCATCATTATATCCAATTATTTTGTGGATTTATTGGTTGTTTTAAGGGTGGATATGTCTAGGGTAGTGGAGATTTCAATTGATTTTTTAATCTTCATGTTATTGACAATAGAAACTTTTTACTGTCAAATCATATTTGATCAACATACAACCTATAAGGTTGTATGACCTGCAAGTTGAAGAAAAATTGTAAGAAAATTTGAATTTCGAGGGACACCCTATAGCTTTTATAAAAAAATTGGTGATAATTCATTATGTGCATACTATTTTGATAATTTAACCCATATTTTTATATTACAGATTGATATACTATGCAACGACGAATTACTAGGAAAGGACCATACATTAAAGTTCGTGTATGTAACACGCTGGAGGTTCCGCGACCCCCCACTCCGACTGCAGTATAGACCTAAGATCGACTTGTAAACAAATTAGGTATTTTTTTTAAATATGTGTTGTAAAATACGACACAACACTTCCCACTTACTATAAGTCAGAAATAAGCTAGGCTTCCTTATTTTTTGTAAGTTTCAAAGAAACAGTGATAGCTTGTTAGGAGTTTTTTTGCAGAGGGCGCCACCATAGCTTGTGCTTTTTGGGCCAATCTGTGTTTCAAGCTTTGATGTAAATAATCGTCTTTATAAGTTTATTTAACCGTGGAATGGATGTCTAGCTTATTGACACAAATACCTAGGTATATGATGTAAAAGGAAGTGTGTATCTGTATTCAATATTCCTAGAAGTTAAAATTTCAGTTAGTTAAAATTTACTTTTCTCAAGTCAAGATATTTTAGTTGAATTGTTTATTAGTTCAATTAATTCACATATTTTTAAGTTTCCTCAAATGATTATTTAGTTTTTGTTACTTTCGTTTTAGTTAGTGCTTCAGTTATTATTTGGTAAAACTAAAATAAGAATAATTTAAAGAAATCTCCACGGAAGGGTAAAAGTATTTACGTATTAACGTTTCCTTAGTTCTTCTTAGTTAATGTGGAGTAACTAATTTATGTTTAATGAAACAAATATTTAATAAAGTGAAATATATATAAATTTTGGCGTTTCATGTACCCTGTAGTACCAAACCCAACCAATATCAACGTAGGTAATTATCAAGAGTTTGGATCCCTCCCAGAAAGAACAGAGCATAACTTATAAAAAACAAAAATATGCCACACTGCGTTAACAAACTGGCGAGACGTTCATAAAAATAAAGTCGCGCTCTCATGGGTGGCAACTCGTAAAGTTCGTATCAGGGATGTTACGAATATTCGCATCCGCATCCGTAAATGCGGAATATTCGCATTAATTCAGACATCTGCATTCGCATTGACATCCGCATCAATCAATGCGGAGTTTTAACCGATGATAATGAAACTAAGCTTAAAATTCTGTTGTGTCATAATAAGTAAAACTTAAATTTTGAGTAATTTTGTTCTAAAAATATGATTAAATAAATAACGTTAAAATTAAATTGCTTTTCAGTTATTTATGCATGCGGATTTTGGCATTTTAAAAGGATTTTTTTTAAATAATTATCCTTTTAAAATCATAAAATCCGTATCCGCATCTGCATCGAATCCGCATCCGCGGATGTGATCTTCTAATAATCCGCATATGCATCCGCGGATGTCTAAATTTTTGCATCCGTAACAACCCTGGTTCGTATTAGTCAATTTTGATTTCATAATATTGACTGTAACCCCTGTGGACCTTAGAGCATTTAACCTATGCTCTAAGCTGTGGACCCTTTTTTTTTTTTAAGGCTGGGAAATCTGGAATGTCTTCTCCCGCTCTACGTGGAGCGGAAGGGAGTGTCAGACTCTTACTGACTAAAATCCACCCATGTTCCTTCCTTAGCCCTTTACGTTCCGGGGTAGCGGTAACCCTTTCGGACAATCCCGGTTAACCGGCAGGCTTGGCCCTAAGGGGCCCCTTCATATGCTGACATTTCTTTGAGGCGCGCGTGGAACATATACCCGCCGTCCGGCACGGGCCTGGTCCTGATCGCACGGTGAGTCACCCATTACTCACTGTCCGCAGGCCCAACTTTGGACCCCGAGCTAACGTCACTTGGAGCTTGCTTGCGGTAATTTAATACCGTACTTATCGAATAATACCGGTTTTTATTAATCGACTAAACCATTATTCTGATACAGACCCATCACTAGTTTTGACATTTGAAGTAACAATGTGTGTGTAAACGCCACTGTTTATTTATAGGCCTCCGTGTGTGAGTAAAATGAAAATGGATGGCCGATAGATTCCCGTTTGGCACGTGAATAGATATTTTTATTTAATTATTTGTAATTATCATTTGTCCGTCAAACTGGGTGCCAAAACGGTAGAGCGGTTCCTCAGCCTAGCAGACGACAACTTTGTCGAAGATGTCAACGAAGACCTAAGATGTTTTTTATCCGAAGGAAGAGTTGACAGGTAAACAATTTTATCTTTATTGTTATTCAGAAGCGTTTTCGCGATATGTAAGGGTTTTGGTGCTTTTCTGTTGAGTTGTTGGGGTCGTACAGGCCGGTATAAGGTGTTGTCTAACACAGATATCGCTTAATATTTTCAAGGTTATTGAGTGTCAAGCGCAAACGAACGTAGGTCGCAAATCAAATGATGCGAGGCGAGATGGCACCTTGAACGCTGTTATAATATTCATGGAGCGGTAAAAAAGCGGCAACATGCTGTTTCCGTGTCCGCTAATTATCGGTGTATTGCACGCACGGGAACGCGTGCAATTTGCAATAGTTTCTTAGCTATAAATCAGTGTAGTATCGCAATACAACTCATGCCGGCTGTATTTTTTTTGTGTACCTTTTAAATTTTTAGGTTTAGCTAGACTATGCTGAAATGTAAATAATCTTTTTATTTTCTATTTAAGGTTAATGAAGAATTATTTATTTGGATATATCAATTATTTGCAACCCTTCTCTTAGGTTGGAGCTTGGGTTCTGAAAAGATAAATAAGTCTTTGGAGTAGTTACATATAGTTTTTTATTTTCAGTGAATTCTGAAAGTTTTATACATACATATGTAAATGGTATTTAGTCCATATTGACTATCTACTCAGCTTAAGCGTCCTTTTCTCCATTTATACTCTAGCGGTCTAATCTAATTAAATCCATGCATACTATACCTAAAAAAGATAAGCTAATAATTATAGTATATCTAGTATCGCCTATTATGTTCAGACCCTTGCAACTAAGAATCCACTTAATTAGATAATTAAATAATAACTATAAAATATACAATGTTACACTTAAAGTTATCAATGCCGATAGCTATATACCAATAAAAACTTATCCTCTTTTCAAATAAATATATTTGAGTTTTTTTAAATTTACCCATCTTATTTTTCTACAACACAAGAAATGCCTCATTTTCACAGCCTAAAATAAACATAACATTAACATCAGCATATTTTTTCAGCGTGCTAGTGTTTCCTCCAGTAAGCAACTACCGGCGGTTCCTAATCCACAACTCAGTGGAACAGCTGTGCCGGGGTGACCTCGCCACCTTCTCCATTGGAGTTAGTGACGAGCGCCGCACTGTGGTCTGCTACAAGGAAAGATTGCTGAGGTAATTTAAGGGGCTGTTATTAGAAGCATTTTTCTTTTTAAGTATGAGAAATCATCAAGCGATCTCTCCCGCTCTGGATGAAGCGGAAGGGAGTGTCATACTTACTGACTAAATCCCATCCATGTTACTTCCTTAACCCTTTTGTGTACCGGGGTAGCGGTAACCCTTTCGGACAATCCTGCTGAACTGTTACTAGAAGGCTAACACCCAGTTTGCCAATGGGAAAACAAAAACTAGCTCACTGTCTGTCAAATTCAAGTTAAGTGTGTAATCAAAGTAACAAAAGCCAATCAAAACATGAAATTTGTCAATATATTCAATTAAATGGGCTTTCAGAAACCGGTGGTTAGTCTAATTTATGAAATAGATTTGGGGAGACGGCTGGGCTAACGTTCTCTTTAGTTGCCTATTGCATTATAAAAAGTTCATATAAGGAGTGATGAAATTTTTATAACACTCCCTTTTTTGTGGGAGAGAAATCATCAAATGACCCCTCCCACTCTGGGTGGAGCGGAAGGGAGTGTCAGACTCTTATTGACTGAAACCCATCCATGTTCCTTCCATTAGCTCTTTATGTTCCGGGGTAGCGGTAACCCTTTCGGACAATCCCGCTTACCCGGCAGGCTTTGGTCCTAACGGGCCCCTTAAAATGCTGACATCTCTTTGAGGCGCGCGTGGAACACGTACGCGCCGTGTGGCACGGGTAATAACACACCATATGCAGTTAATTTTGCACTGACGGGTGCATAGGACCAGTGCAAAATTGATCTATTCAAATGCACTGACTATTCACTGAAGTGTGCTATCATAACTTGGGTCTTACTTCACAAAAACGTAACGAACTTTACGGAGCATGTCTTGCACACGTCTTACGTGATCGATACACATTAATCAGCGTGAAATGCCGCATTAACCACAGTTAGAACTTACACCGGTATTTTATCTCATATCTTAGATCTTGATCTATGTCTTGGCTCTTGTTACTAACTGAAAAACTCTGTATGTCTCAGTACACTGCTGGGTAGAAGTTACTCGTTTTATGTCACACTACTTTTCGACGTGTCGATCACTTTTTCTGAGATGTAACCCACGTAATTCAATTTTTAAGTTGCTACAAGTGTTTGTAATCTATACATCTAACAAATAAATAAAATTGAAGTGTCTATTTGTAATAACAACATAACAGCGTTTTTTCTAAATGCATAGGAAAGCTTAAACAGTGGTTTAAAAAAATATATTTTTAAAATATTTGTCTGTTCGTCCGACTAATATCCCAAACAGCTGGACCGATTTTGACGGGACTTTCGCTGCCCGATATCTGATGTTCGGGATTGTCCGAAAGGTTCGTTACCGCTACCCCCGAACATAAAGGGCTAAGGAAGGAACATGGATGGGTTTTAGTTAGTAAAAGTCTGACACTCCTTTCCGCTCCAACCCAGAGCGGGAGGAATCATTTGATGATTTCCCACCCCTCAAAAAAAAGGCCACTTTTTTAGCGACAACGTTGGCGAAGCCGCGGGCAGCAGTTAGTTTAGCTAATAAGTTTTTTTTTTTTCATAATCTTTGCTACATCTATTAATTTTTCGTCTTTAATTTCTGCAGCTAATGCGAACTACGAACGATATGACCATGTCGTACCTAAAAACAAACGCAAATGAACTCAAACTGTCATACGCGACTACTGGCAACATTTTTGTCTTCCCAAAAAAGACGTCGGAATTATTCGCATGTCTGTAAAGAAACTATCATAACTGATTATGCGCATACGCATTACGACCATTCATGAGACGTTAGAGCAACCTTTCCTAAAGTGGTCGATAACGCCACCTTGTGGGCGCTGCAGGCCTAAAGAGGGGTAGTAAGTGACCCAGAAAAAAAAGGATGTGTTGTATAGAGGCTTATTTTTAAGGCTGGGAAATCATCCAATGACTTCTGCCGCTCTGGGTGGAGCGGAAGGGAGTGTCAGACTCTTACTGACTAAAACCCATCCATGCTCCTTCGTTAGCCCTTTATGTTCCGGGGTAGCGGTAATCCTTTCGGACAATCTCGCTTGTTGTTTAGAGGTTTAGGGGGCGATTAGTAATTTCATCTAGATAGTGGTTTTTAAGTAGGTGAAAAATTGGGGGCGTTAAAAAATATTTTATTATCAAAGTGGGTAGTTGACAAAATAAAGTTTGGGAATCCAGACGAAGATGAAGATAATTCTAGGATGAAAGAAGTACTAAATAATAATCTATTTGCAGTGATGAAGCTTGCGCGCGACCAGCCATGGGCCTGACGCAGACTGAACGCGATGATGCTACCATTTCACAAGCAGGTTGGTTGTAGTATTATCTTTCATATTATTAACTATTTGAGTACAGCACACATACACTAACAAAACCTTTCAGTTATCACACATAGGTACATACACTTAATTTTTTTTCCTGTAAGAAATCTTAATGAAAACCCTTATTAGACATTTAAAAAAGCCAAGTGCGAATCGGTCTCACGCACGAAGGTTGTATGGGAGCCCTCTTAAATATTTATTTTTATTCTGTTTTTTAGTTATAGCGGCAACAGAAATACATCATCTGTGAAAATTTCAACTGTCTATCTATCACGGTTCATGAGATACAGCCTGGTGACAGACGGACAGACGAACGGACAGCGGAGTTTACTAATAGGGTCCCGTTTTACTCTTTGGGTACGGAACCCTAAAATTGATAGATGTAAACATGCATAAGTCTACTTGATTAATTTTTCATATTACATTCGATTTTTAATCTATCGATAGTGCCAATATTGGTCATAAAGAAATACAGACCAAATATCTCTGCAGGGTTCCGAAAGGCAGTAAAGCTAAAAATAGTAATGCCCGTAATTAAGCCCTTTTTCCGTAATTAAGATGCGTTTCCGACGCACAGATGGGTCTCGGTATGCAATGGATGGTCACCCATCGACGGACCGACCGCGGCAAGTGTAACTTAACTTTCGATCGAGCCGTGCGGCTATTGAGCAAGTGACGTGTGTGAGGAAAAAGCCCAAATTCTTTGTTCCCAAACAAAGATATTTATTTCAAGCGTCTGCTCCCATTTCGCTCACACTCCTTAAGGAGTGAACGGGACAAAAAATGTACCGTTATGAGGTAAATGCACCAAAAACATTCGTCACGAAAGTGTAGAATTTTATCGTCGTGTTCGAGTTAAACGTTTGACTGCGTTTAATTGTAGAGCATTTCGCGCTAAATTTTACTTAAATTAAAAAAAAAAACTAGACTAGTTCCCTCCGATGATGACTAATTTTTTGACGGCCAGTTAGCTCTTCCCTTTTTTTGTTCTTTATATCCTAATACATGATGTATATATTTTTTAGTTTTAGGTTGTATATTGTATTTCAAACAAATAAATAACTTTTTTTTTGTGAAATAATAATTCGAATAATACATTTTTCTTAAGCTTTCGCCAGCGCATCAAGCTATCATAAACGGTCAATTTTTCCCAACAGAAAATGAACCTTATCCTTTTGTTATAGAGTAAAAAACGATCAAATAAGTTTGACAGATTGGGGTAACTTGAATTTGCTGGCCTACAGAGGCAATGTCGCTGTTAAATGCGTGACATCCCATTACATTATATTGAGTACTAGCTTCCGCCCGCGGCTTCGCCCGCATAGTATGTCGACAAATTATACATATAAACCTTCCTGTTGAATCACTCTATCTATTAAAAAAAACCGCATCAAAATCCGTTGCGTAGTTTTAAAGATTTAAGCATACAGACAAACAAACAGACAAAAATAGCGACTTTGTTTTATACTATGTAGTGATTATTTACTATACATAACATACTCCAAGAGTCCCTGCCGGATGATTCTGTAAAAATCTCACCGTAATCACTTAAATGAAGCTGTGATTCCACGTAATGCTAGTGGTTGATCACTTTAAACTCACTTCACGGTGAGATGTTAACAGAATAGCACTGCAGTACTCTGATACCAGGAAGAACTTACCACAGCACAACTTCCGCTAAGAAAGGTCATTTACTACGAGGCTACGACGTAATAGGTCACCCCTGCCCGTCTAACCGCCTGTGAGTTTACTTAGGAGTTTTAAGCTATTTAACTTTATACAGATGTGAATCTGTTAATGAAATACTTTATTGATTTAAATGCATGTTAGTATATACTTATGTAGAGACGCCAGCACATAAAGCTATCATTTTTTGTCATTTTTCAATTGAAAATTAACCTTATGCTTTTGTGATAAAGTTTAAAAATTATCAAAGAAATTTGACAGATTGGGGTAACTTGATGAGCTTTTTTTTTTGAGGGTGGGAAATCATCAAATGTCTCCTCCGACTCTGGGTGGAGCGGAAGGGAGTTTCAGACTCTTACTGATTAAAACCCATCCATGTTCCTTCCTTAGCCCTTTATGTTCCGGGGTAACGGTAACCCTTTCGGACAATCCCGCTTTCCCGGCAGGCTTCGGCCCTAACGGGCCCCTTCTAATGCTGACATTATCTTTGAGGCGCGCGTGGAACATGTACGCGCCCTCCAGCACGGGCCTGGTCCTGATCGGACGGTGAGCTACCCATTACTCACCGCCCGCAGGCCCTCGCCTACAGTGGCCGGGAGTCGCCACTTTGTAGTTAAAGAAGCACTATGCGTATAAGGTAGGCTAAATATTAACGGAGGGTGCTGAAGATTTCGGTCTCGCTTCGTTGGCTCTTACCCCATACAATGCCATTTGTTTGTTCTCTGTTCCATCTCACAGTGCCCCACACACATACATGCACAAAACATTTTGATCAATTCTAAGCCAGTGCCTTCAACGCAAATGTGTGTTGTCAACTGTCACAACTCACATTGCAATTCTTGTTGAAGGGACACAGAAGGGATTTTCGCGACACGTATGCGTGTTGAAGGCACTGTGCTTAGAATAGTACCTGAGAAGAAATAGTGGCATTGTATGCGTTACACCCTGAATTCTTCTCGTGTAGTTTTCGCATTCCGGGCTCCCGACAGAACTAGTCCGCCACTGATCTTGAGAACAGCATTATGCGTGACGTGTGTTGTTGAGTGCAAGAATTTGCTTTCACAGGTTATAATAAACAACTGACTATCGGAAGTGTGCCCGATTTGCAACTAAGTACCTTTGACATTCTCCTTTTCCTGAATTCTCGAAATTCCTTTCAAGTTTATTTATAAAGGTGTTAAACTATAGGACACTTACACAACCTTGCAATTAAACGCAGTAAGTACAGTTCTTAACTTTCGCAAGTTATGAAACCCTACATAATAATAACATTTGTATCAATCTGCGGTTGTTCCCACCACTTTCCCTGGGTTGCCGAATGCTCGCATGTCTGTTCGTCGTTTGCTGCATGCACGATTTTTAGATGGTGTATGCCTCAATGGATGTTGATGGGTTCGTGTATTCATTGAAACTTTTTTTTCGAGAGTTATACAGGGTGTCTATAAATGTTAGGCCAAAATACTGGCGTTTTGTTCAAGACCCAAAACTCGGGTATATAAACAACCAGAATTATTGAAACCGTAGGATCTTTAACCTTTTAAACGCCAGAGCATTAACGAACGCGCGTGCCCTCCACGCCAAGCTACAAATTTATTTTTCTTGTTATCATGAATTTCCTAATATCCATGGTGTGTTCTAATTTGTTTCATGTCATTAAACACGTACGAGAACTTCAATTTTTAAGATATCTATATAAACACACACAAAAGTAATGATTTAGTTGATTTTTCGGGATATAGTGTACTGCATTGTCACATATTTGTGTCGTTGGCGTACAGGGCATGCGCTTGCTTGTCACGTATATGTGACAATGGTGTTCAAAAGGTAGGATAAGGGATAGGATACGATAAGCGTTTTATTTAGAACAATCATTTGATTTAACAGTACATATAACCTCGATTTCTTTAATCCTTATGAATTTAATCTTGCTTTTGTCATTAAGTACTGTTTTGTTTAAATTACAAGCAAAATTTGTAGTTTAGAACTATTGTATTTATTTTATATGCTGGACCGGTTGAAGTCATCACGTCAATGCCGGCTGTCGCTGAAAACCAGCGCTGGGGCTCTGTCTCGCATAGGGTCACAGCATTGTGCTGAGCCTAACAGTTTTGCGTGGATGTGACGCACATTTTGCCCCAATTTCTTTCCTTCCGAGCGTCAAGTTTGCCGCAAATAAACGTATTATCTTCCTTAATAAGTTTTAACAGAAATGCTCCAACCCATTTTTTTTTTGGTGGAAGATCATCGAATAACTTCTGCCGCTATGGGTGGAGCGGGAGGGAGTGTCCGAATTTTTTTGACTAAAACCCACCCGTGTTCATTCAGGTGCATGTGCCAGAGGCCATGTTAACTCTTTCGAACAAACCCGCTACGTATTATTTTGTTTTTTTTACACAACCTGTATGTATCGTAGACGGTCCGCACAATCGTAAGAAGAAAGTTGATAGTATCGACGGTGCATATCTGCATAAAATCTCTTTAGACTTACCTTTTACAACGCTAGACAGTTTTTGCGTTCCTTTTTTCTTCTCTTCTCGAGATAGGTCTTAAAGGCTTTAGTCCTTGACTCCTAGTAGACTTACAAAATTTGTTTGGTTTCTTCCTGCAATATTGATGAACTATATGTTAGGTTTGCATACTATGAACAAGTTAACCACTTACTATATGACGTAGACAGGGGCTGTACATGATTTCTACCAAGATGTTAGCCCTTGCACTCACAGCTAAACTTAGTTCTAGGGGACAAAATCAAAATCAAAAGTCATTTATTCAAATTAAGCTGAAAATCAGCACTTTTTGAAGGTCAAAGTTACATTAAGACAGTCTCCTAAAAACGCCCACCCTTCAAAACTTCCTAGTGGTTTAGCTGGGAAGAAGAAGTGGCGCAACAAACTCCCCAGGACTCCCCTAGACAATATGGCTGCGTAACCACAAGCGATGTGCGAAGTAGCTTAGCTAGGCGAGTCCGAGGAAAAAATCCACCAATAGGATCACTTCATTTTCATAACTTGAGCTAAGCTAGATGTTATTGGTTAGTTTTCCGCACATTCGCCGCTAAGCATCCTCGCGCATTTTGGTAAAAACGAACCCCGGTTTTATTTTTTTTGAGGTTTGGAACAATCCGATACATCATCAAGAATTTTTATTTACTTTTGCCCCATATTCCCGTGAGGAATGAGTCCTCCCTCGGTGCTGAGTTGGTCTAAGGCGTAAAAGTAAAGGTACAGTCGATTGTTTATAGAGGATATATCATCAAATGACTCCTCCCGCTCTGGGTGGAGCGGAAGGGAGTGTTCAGACTCTTACTGACTAAAACCCGTCCACGTTCCTTCCTTAGCCCTTTATGTTCCGGGGTAGCGGCAACTCTTTCCGACAATCCGCTTAAGAAAATGCACTGTAAATACAGATTCTGACAAATGCTGCTGGGGAGTTTTTTTGTACTAGTTTTTCTTCCCGGCTAAAGTACACGGGAATGGTAAGGGGTAGGCATTTTGGGGGCTACTTTATGTAATTTTGATGTTCAAAAAGTGTTGAATGTCGACCTAGTTTCAATAAAACTACTGACGACTCTGTTATGTACATATGTATTGCGTTGCGTTGAAACCAGGAACTACACAGCACATCTCGGGGGCATAGTTAAAATATTTTCAAACAACACGAGCTTAAAGGTTATGTTCTGTTTTGATTGTCGTTTACAGACAGGTTCAAAACATAACATTACTAATAACTATTGAATAATACAACATTTTTGCAAACATTTTAGGTAACACCGTGCGGTGAACATGCAAATTTTATGCTAAAATCTCCGGAATAAGCATAATAAAGTAAAATAAATAAAAATTAGCATAGACATTGATATTGAAACGACATTTTTTTTGCAGCCAATAGGCATTTTGCCTTTAGTCAAAATTAAAGACCGGTTCGAGCTATTTTATTTAGTTTTTTTTTCTCAAAATTAAGTCAATTTTCTAAACTAATCTGAAAATCAGCAATTTTTGAACGGTAAAATTACTTAAGCTAGTCCCACAAAACGCCCGTTCTTCACCTAGTGCTCTGAAGAAGAAGAAAAGACTTGACTTCTATTTTGATAGTCTGGCTGTCAGAATAACTAAAGTCAAATGACTTTTCGTTTTGAATGGTATAAAAATTAATAACATAATTATCATGCCTATATGTCCGCGAAGGTAGTCAGAGGTGTACCTACAGTACAACCATATTTCTTCAGTTATGTTTACCTTCCATGTCATATGAAGCGAATCAAGAGATTCACAAATAAGACTGCAGAATTTTGCAATCAGCTCAAAATGGTATACCTAATGAAAAATTTAATCACCGTTCTCCTAATGTGGTAGTAATGAATTAGCATAGTTACATAATACGAAATCAAATTACCATAACATTATTACTTTTTGACTATATTATTCAAGGACGATTCTACGGGGGACTCTTAACTCCCTCGCTATCATAAACGTATGACTTTTGCAGTTAAAAGCTATACCGCACTCTACTTTTTTTGACAATCCATTTTCATGAACCAGTCTTCGGGATCCCAAAAAACGCCCCTCTTTTAACTGATCATTCGTCCTTCAAAATGTCGTAGTAAACAAAAATGCTCCAGCATACGAAATTCCAATGACATAAGCGCTGATGCAATCATGCAACGCAGCCGGCTTAGCGGTATGACCGGGCCGCGAATGTGGAACACCGAAAGTGAAAGTAGCACGCCTTGCTGTGGAGCTTTTAAGTGCTATGCAGTTGTGATGCGGCTAGACTGTTGGTATTGTGAAGGAGTGGTACCTGTTGAATGAGCAGGAAGTGTATGTAATAGTTGGGTATCGGGAGGGGGTTCAGATGACATTCTAGTCGAGGGTTCTCGCGAATTTACGAGAATCTTCGACTCTTCGAATCTTCGGGAAGGCTGCCGACTCATGGTAGTGCAAGACACCGTAAAGGGTTTACTGGTAGGACTTCGGTTCTAGATCTCCGTTCTCCCCGGACGAAAGGTATTTAGGAGGACTCCACCAAAGAAAAAACTAAAGTGGCATTGTGCAATGTGGGTTGAATTTTTCCTAAGGCATAACAGCAACGATTTATTTTTTGCTCTCATTGTAGTTTTAGCGTGCTCTAGTGTATTCTGGACTTGACCTCTTAGAGTGAAAATTCAGTTTAATTGTGAGAATGAGACGGAGCTACAGTATGTATAGCTGCCTTATCTATATCTCTTTCCCACTGGAATAAGTGGGGGTGGACCTCCAGAAGGAATCAGTGTCTAGTTTTAACATCAAGCCTGAACGAACGAAATTAGATCTCTGAGACTCATCTTGCTTCACAATAGACAACAAATCTAAGCCAGTTGTTTGTCAGCAGTATTGACCGAAAGGATTACCGTTACCTCGGAACATAAAGGGCTAAGAAAGGAACTTGGATGGGTCAGCAAGGGTCTGACACTCCCTCAGCGCCACCCAGAATGAGATCATTTGATTATTTCCCACCCTCAAATAAAAAACAAAATCAATTTGTCAGATTTTCGCTTTACATTCCCATATTTCAAACATGAACGCTTTGTCTAGCAGTCTGTGCAGACTTAAAACAAATAAGCCATAACTTCTTTAAATAAATACAGTTCTGTTTGGTGTAATGACGCTAAAGCAAGCCACATTGCAGTGTTTACAATGTGTGATGTTGACCTCCAGTGTGTGCTTTGTGAATCATTGGGTATTGTTAGACTGTAGAAGTATTGTTGGTCTAGAAATTGTAACGTAAAGCTGGTAGAGAAACAAAGGCTCATCGACCTTTTATTGCCTTGACGATTTTTGGTTGTCCATGGCAACAAAGGGTGATTACCGAGATAACGACTATTGGAGTAGTTTGGAAAAAAAGACGTTGAATTATGAGCCTTATTGTTTCCACTGCTGGGCACAGGTCCCGTTTCTTATCTTTCTTTCCCTAAATAAATTGGGATAAGGGTTTGTACTTGGTTGTCCAGAATACAGTAAAATAATGTTTGGCATATGAGATCATCATTGAGAGGAGCTCGTGACTTAGTAATAACAGCCGCACAGTTCGATCCATCAGGTTAAGCTACGCTTGCCGGGGTTGGCCGTGGATGGCTGACCATCTCTACATACCAACACTTCGTGTCTAAGAAAGCACGTTAAACCGGCTGTCAGTTTATGCTGTGTGTTGCTGCATGTAAAATACTGGTATTCAGCTGCATCCGGTTCGACTGGAGGCCGACCCCAACATAGTTGGGATAAGGCTAGGCAGATTGATATGAGATCATCATCAATTGCTTTACATTGTCTTGATTTATGTTGAAAGGCGATGATTACTCTGACATAAAGAGGCAAAGGCTTAGACTGATAAGTTAGTAAGGGCTGATTTCACCAATGGTACTGAAAGCGTTCAGCCAGTGCCAGTGAGCTGCCAGTGACAACACTGTTGGCGGAACATTGACACGCTGTTCAGTTACATTGGTGAAAATGGAACTTAGTAATCTATCTTTCATTACTACTTCGTGGAATGTTCATGAATAACCTTTAAAGCATGTGTTACATAGTAGGAAATGCTGACACATAAGTTAACTTGCCGGCAGTAATCGTTTTCTTAATATATGACAGGAAACGCAATGAGCATTGGACTGTCACACAGATACTTAGGTGGCCAATGATACTTCCTGGCTAGCAAAAAACTTATAGCCCCGTGTGGTATGAATAGAAGGTATAGGTAACTGAAATTATTGAAGAGCCGAATAGGGTTCAATAAAGTCTTTATAAAGGAACACTTTTACTATGGGACTATTGTTAGATATTTCGGCAGAAACAAACTAGTTTGAAGAGATTGAGTGACTCCATATAAAAGTTCCGATCTGCCGATCAGGCGGGTGTTGTGTCTAGCGGGCTTCGCCAACACTTATGTGTTGTATATCGCGCGCGGTAAACTCTGCTTGCGCGATACAGGATTTTTCGTGACGTCACTGTGACGCGTAGTTCGCATATGGCTCCGTACATGCCGCTATAATGGTATACTTAGCACTATTTTCGTGCACGCAAAATTCTTCAAGGCATTAATGTTAATTGTCGATGCCCACCTGAACTAACGGGAGACGATGTCTTAAGTATACACGTGCCTCAGTTTAATCCAATTACGGTGGGCCGTCTGGTTAAGGTATTTGAAGTCTAATTTAGTCCTAAAATAATATGCTAAAAAGCGGCCGGTGCGTGGCACAAATTGTGTTCTAAGACATCGTAATTTAAATATTTAAAGGAGTGTTGGGAATTAAAATACGATTAAAGAAGAACCTTGCAATTGATGTATGCATGTTCTGCATCCCAATTACGTAATACTCTTTAAATCACTAACCGAACGGTATCGAAGAAATCGCTAATTCATTGCTTCATTGGTTTGAAAATTCGTCTACTCAGCAACATAACTCACAACTCAAAGCAATATTTTTTTTAGCGTTCGGATTTGTCATGAAGTTGTTACCGCCATAAAATGCATTAAACCAAAACAAAGCATAGGTGACTTATAATTATGGTCATGTTCAATTATCTTGTTTAATAATCAACAAACATTGAATTTCAAAAAATTCTTCTTGTCTCAGCTTGTTGATGACAATATAAATTGATTCGACCCCCAAGTGGCTGGAGTTTGGCGGTAAACTTTGCTTGCGCGATGCAGGATTTTATGTGACGTCAGGGGTTGCTTATTTCGCATGGGGCGATGTCGATACCGCTACAGGCCCCAGTGTATTTGCTTGCACGGTAAGCAAACTGAAGTGGCATTGGGCTGGCCTGTCATGGCTGGATGTTCATCGAAGGACCGATGGCCAGAGTAGCAGACGTGTCCTGGAGTGGAGACGAGCATAGTGTTGGACTCCTCTCAGCTAGATAAACCGATGACCTTACGAAGGTGGCTGGGACAGACTGGTTGCGAAAGGCAGGGTGTGTGCGCCTGGAAGAGGCCTATGTCCAGCTGTAGACTGCGATTGGCTGTGTTGGTTGGGTAGCGCCTACAATTCCCAGGACAATCAGCGGTACTCTTACTGGCATGTTTATTGGCTAATCCTCTCACCACGATGTCAATCCATAGTAAAAGAAATGTATACAGTAAAACGGGGTGAATAGGGATGCAGGGGTAATTGATTTTAGCGTTGAAATATTACAGTTTGTTACCAACAAGGGCACTTAATCGTTCAATATAATACAGTAAACATATAAGAGCCCTTTATGGCTACAAACTGTATTATTTCAGTGTTAAAATCTCTTTTAAAGTTTCATCTCGATTCACCCCTGCATGCCTAATTAGAAGCAGTTTTTTTTTCGAAAAACAAAAGATTTTGTTTACCTAAAAACCACGAAGACAGGAATACACTGTTGGCGCATTGCATGTGTAACACTGACATAATAATATTTAAAATGCACGATATTTTGTTTGTTAGTAGATTCCAAAGGAAATGTAGCCCAGGAAACGAGTTCGCATGATTGAAACATATTCGTGTTTGTAGGCGCAGTATTTGTAATATGCATATCGTTTAGGGCAAGGCGCGACTTGTCTATAAACTATTAGTCTTCCTGTTTGCTGCAAAAACTTGAAAATTCTTGGGTGCTTTCTATGTTTAAATTATTGGCAGAAGGCCTGACTTGCACAATTTTTGTGAAAACTTCATCAACAATGTTATTTTGCTACTCTTTGAGGTATCTCACTCGCACAATGATATTCTACTCGCTCATATTTTGTCACTCATAATAATAATATATTATGTATGCGTTCAACGAAAGCTAAAATGCTAATTTACAAATAAATATTTCTGACACAACTGTATAAAGAAAACCGCGCGTAATTTCAGAAAACGGGGCACTTTTAATTTTTTTCTCGTTTGCGTCTACTTATTTTTTTATAAGCCATTATGTTCCTATTGATGGGCAACTCTCTTTCCATGTCTCCCTGTTCAGAGCTTTCAAGGACCAATCTTTATAAAAGGAGTCCAGGGGGCCTAGCGGGATTGTCCGAAAGGGTTACCGCTACCCCGGAACATAAAGGGCTACGGAAGGAACATGGATGGGTTTTAGTCAGTAAGAGTCTGACACTCCCTCCGCTCCACCCAGAGCGGGAGCAGTCATTAGATGATTTCCCAGCCTTAAAAAAAAAAAAAAAAAAAAAGGGGGCCTAGAACCGGGTAAGCGGGATTGTCCGAAATATTACCGCTACCCCAGAACATAAAGGGCTAAGGAAGGAACACGGATGGGTTTTAGTCAGAAAGAGTCTGACACTCCATTCCGCTCCACCCAAAGCGGGAGGAGTCACTCAATGATATTCCACCCTCCAAAAAAAAATACGGGATGTCTAGACAAAATTCCTTTTCTATAAGCCTTAACGCCAACGGGAAGACCAAATTATATGTAGTTGACATTAGCTTTAGAGATGTCACGTGACTGCTTATGTCAACCCGCCTGACATGTGGTAGATTTGTCCAGGTTAATTGAAAGAAAATACCTTTCTTTGCGGCAAACATGACGCAGTAAATTAACGTTTAATTCTATTTAATCGTGGCAGTATACCTACAAACACGGAGACGTAGGTAACTCAATAAAAATGTATGGAGCAGCTCATATTTTTTTCGCGATTTCAGGGTTCATCCCATAGTATAAGTTGTTCGTAACGATGAGTACAATACTCCCACAAAATTCTTAGAGTTATTTTTTTAACACCACCTATTATATATTTGTAATTTATTAGATTGACAAAATCCATCTTGAAGTGGAAAGGACTACAGTGTCATATTATTGTGTTAAATATTAAAATTTTACTCAGCAAAGAGTTTAATTCCCCAAAGTAAGCCGCTCTATGGGTCTTCTGCACTTCATTTACTTTGGCGTTTGAGCTACTTGTCAAGTCTCGATGTAGGAAGCCTTTCGTCTTATTCGTTACATAGTGGTTATTGCGTTGTAGAATTAGTAGAGCTTCAAAGGTTGTAAACATATTTTTTTCTAGTCATTAAGACACTTCCTTACGCTAATTTAGACTTTATGTATAAGCTAAACTAAAATAGACATAATCGTAACATTGCATTATGTAGGTTGTGGATGTCAGAAAATCAGTCGCTCCATGTAAAATACTGGTATACAGCTGCATCCGGTAGACTCGAAGCCAACAACACAGTTGGAAAAAGGCTAGGCAGATAATGATCGCATATTAAAAATGCACTCTACTGTGCTCTGTTTAAGAGCCTTAAATACAAAACTACGATGCGACGCGATACCCCGAAAATTCGCAACTGAAAAAATGACCTACCGTTTTCCTAGTTTTAAAGCGTCGATAGCTCTCAAAATTTTACGATACGACGTCGCGTCGCAGTCTTATGTTTGCTCTAAATACCTCAAAAAATAAACCAGGATTTGGTATTTTTTTTTAACCGCCCTGGGCCCGTGGTTCATCAGTACGAAATATCATAAATCTTATCCAAATACAAATTTTCCAAATTAGATATACTTCCTCATTCAACATGACCATTTTATTTCAGAATCAAATAGATTTTAAGTCATTGACTGCCACGCAGCAGACACAATAGAAAAACTATTGTTTGTCGGACACACGGTGACCGCGTTGGCGTTCAACGTGTTAAAGGAGATACCTGATACACTATAAGACTGATTGCACACTGTATGCTGCAATCATATGGTAGTAGTTATTGCAACAGCAGTGGTTCAATATACGTATGAAGTAAATGTCGCTTTCAGTATTGCGGTATAAGGATTTCATGTGTGGGAAGCCTAATTGACGGCAGTGTTATGTAAACGAGGTCATAAGCAGGTTAGGTAGTCTACGACATCATTTTGATACAGTCGGCCTGTGGGGTAAGCGGGATTATCCGAAAGGGTTAATGCTACCCTGGAATATAAAGGGCTAAGGAAGGAACAAGGGTTTTAGTCGGTAAGGGTCTGACATTTCCTTCCGCTCCACCCAGAACGGGAGGAGTCATTTGATGATTTTCTACCCCCAAAAAAAAGGGTGAAGGCGCGAATGAACCTTACCTACTTTGCAAACGAACTCTGCATCAAACAGCGTCATCTGTCAGCAGTAGTACAGTCTTGAATACTGGAGTTCTTTGGGCATGTCTCCAGGCGGAATAATTAAACCATAGAGCGTCTCGTATTGCAAGGTAGAGTGGTAGGTTATAGGCTATGCGGGAGGTTACTGGTGAGGTGGACCGATCAAATTAAATCCACGTTTGGAGGTTGTGTCCTGTAAATGAATTGCGCCTGACGCATGTAACAGATCCAGATGGAGAGAGATTGTGAGGCTTGCTTTGACTGCATCTGCGATTGGACACTGCATAGTAACCACGACTGCTCTGTCATAAGGGAAGCCAAGTAGAAGAGGAACCTGCAAAAGATTTTAAAATTAAATATTTTCGTCCCAAGTATTTTGAAGGCAGGTCACAAATTTAACCGAATTTCGGTGTTCTAATTTTTCGCTAAGCGCACTTTATTTCAGTAGCAAAGGATCTTCTCTGTGTAGCGTTAAATTAAGGTGTTTACTGTCAGTTAAAGAGTTCAGTCTCTTTAACTGATAGTAAACACCTTAATTTGGAAAGACAGGACGTAAGAAGCAGCGTATTTTGTCAATTCTTGAGTAGATCAACTTTTTTATTGACCAAATCTTGCTGGCAAATGGGACCAGGGAAGTCCCAATTATTATGTTAGTTAAAGAAAGGAAATTCTTCCGTTAAAGATGTTAATTAAAGTCATTGACAATTACAGAAATCCACGGAAGTATTTTTTATATTTTTTGCATGATATAGACCCGATAAGTATCTGCGTAGGTAACAAGATAATCTTCCCTGAAAAAGCTGAGTGGTGTCGTAAAGCCAATGCAATAGCTAAGCACAAAAACGTGATTGTAAAGCTTGTTGCCAGCATGGGAACCACGTTCACTGCATTGATGTAATAGTAGACGGTCCACGCATGCAATATGTCAGGGACACGCTAATTTTGGTGAAGAGAGTTCGTGTATTAAAATCCTAGTTTTTTATGGTTTCGCCATTTATACTCCTTTTGAATGTTGTTTGAGAGAGTAATTCGTTCTGCTGTTTTTTGGGGACTTAAAAGTCTGCTATCAAGTCGCATACGAATTAATTTATCGTAGACAGATGGATTTTTTTTTCTGGTCATTACGGTTAAACGAAGTTTTTGCTTCGAAAAATCGGTGTTAACAAATTAGTTGTCAGACATTTAGCTTTCGGTACACATGTACTAATTGCTGTTATGTAATTGAAGAATAAAGAATCTAACACGTCGGACAAAATGTAATTAGACAGTGAATGTGGCGAAACACTATTGCGATAGTATTTAGCAATGTTGAATGAACTGTTTGCGAGTGTTCACCTAACAAATCACTCTCATTTAAACACACAACGGTAGTAATATTAGATAGAATTGATTGAAAATAAACACTTTAATTTTGGTATTTCATCAAACTCCCATTAATACGACCATAAATACGTGCAAATAACTATTGCATAATTTATTACACACATAATCGGAACAATAACACTGACACAATCAACACAGCTAATAAATGACATTAAATTTGTAATATTTTATCAATCCTTTGATGTCACGAAATCATGGTAACTTTATGTAACACTCTTTCGCAGCGGCGGTGGGAGGTTTCAAGCCGGCGGCGCAAGCGACGAGGCGCGCGCAGCCTCAGGAAAAGATCAGGTCGGTATCAACAATACTTCCTACATCATTTGTTGTTTGTTACTCGTCACGGACGGACGTGCGCTAAGCCCTTTATCTAATCAGTGTTTTTTATATAAAGTGGACTGTTCAGTGCTGTTTGTGGTAATTAGTGGACTTAAGGTCGTATGTCGACCTTTGGATGTGCTGAAAGTGAATCTGTGTAAGCGAATTTGGATTTGTTATGTAATTTTTGTGTTTGTATTTACTCCACTTTAATGTGACAAAACCAAACCATTTGTGTGATAATCTGACCCAACTTAAATGTAATGAGGTCATCAGTGACATCAATATTTTCGGCATTTTCATACTGTACATTATCTAATAGCCTAAAAAACGACCTTAAAACGCAACCAAAGGTCCATACTAATCTATCAACAACTTTGACAGTGACAAAGAAATTGAAAGTGAAGGAAATAATGCAAAATCCTTGAAGTAATATGAGTTGGCAACGATTAAGGAAAATATGTGCACAGCTGCGCCATAATATGAAACGTATATAACGTAAAACATATATACTTAATGCAGGTCAATGATATTAAATACCTACACACACATATATTTCGTCGAACAATGATGCAAAGTCGTACATAATTACGCATACTCATTGCTTGCAAAGAGGTTCTTTTGGGTTATTTTAATAGAATTAAACGTATACTGTGGTTTTTACCAATAATAATAAGAGAAGATATAAAGACGCAAAATTTAAACCTACATAATTTAAGTTCTTGCAAAACGGTGACGGAAAACACCGCGAGGAAACTGCCACTAAGCCCGCATGGGGGGAATATGGGCTACTCCCTTTTTCTCATAGAGAGAAGGCCTGTATTCCGGCAGTGGGAACAATATAAAATGTGAGTTCTCTTGGCCTTTCTTTTAAACAACATTAATGATGAAATAATCTGAGAGTGTCCATGGAGTTTGTTGTCCGTTCTTCTCCATAGGAACCTCTTTGGACTGGGGCACTAGCTTCATCTTTCTGAATGATCAACAACCTCTGACCATTCAATAGTGCCTGTAAATTGTTAATATAAATGCTTTGAGTTTGAGTAAAATCATGGAAATTTCTATAATAAACGATAAGGAATCATGCTTTATCATGCATGATTGCGAGATTGGAAATACCATTAAAACTAAATAATACGCACAGAGTATGAAATAGTTCAGTAATAAGTGATCGTGTCTAGTAGTGTGAAAGAGAGATGTATATCTGTTTCTTATTCAATATTGTGTAATATAATAACTAAGGCATGTATGTAATGCTGACTTATACCTAATTATACATGCAGAAGTGAGTTTGTTACGTTTCACGCTGAAACGGCAAAAATTGTAAAGCAAGTTCTCAATCGAGATTCAAAAATAAAAAATTGATTGACATAAAAATATTAAAGATAGACCCTTTCAAGGTTAATTATTGACCATTTTTCATGAATATTCAGAAAATTACGGGCGGTCACATGCCCATGGGTGACATTGTATATCTAGTTGGTCTGAGTTTGTATTCTTCCGTTGCTTCTATTCTATCCTATTTTTTATTTATGGCAACCAAAGCCAATGTCAACCATTCTGCCAAATATCTAAAGTGAATTGGAAAAGCAAATGACGAGTATTGTAGAGAAAAAAAAATTCTACGATTCCGTTGAACTAATCCGTTGCTTCTTAGTCTTGACATATTTTTTTTCTTAGCATGATACATAAACATAACCAACAAATTACTCAATTAACACCTCTCATTTCATAACATACCTCTTTCAGCTGAAACTATTTAACACAACCTTTTTATCAGCATGTAAATCTAATAAATGTGTAAGTAATCATTTAATAAATCATAATGTTAACAAGAAACAACAATAGTGTTGTACTTGACCGCTTTTTGTGGCCCACCTCTTACTTTTATCGATGACATTTGCCCCTTCACTAGTCATTGTATTGAAATGAGAGGCATCAAATGGTTGTAGTGATGAAGAAACGCGTGATCGATTAGCTATTGATACATTATTAATTGAGTAATCGTTGTTGTTAATGATTGGTTTATTAATTACAGTATCGTTGTTTGGATTTTTATGCTTTTTATCAATCACGTCATTATTAGATATTGTTTTACAATTTTATTCTTGTTATGATCTTGACCTGTCTTCGAGATCTTTATTTGTTTTTTCTTCTTATATTTCAATGGATTATTTTCTTACTAGCTTTTGCAAGTGACTTCGCCTATGTATAGATCGGAAATATCCAATGGGACCGTATTACCGGAATAAAAAAGTATCCTATGTCCTAACCCAGGTCATGATCTGACTGTGGTAAGGCATAAAAAGATACCAGACAGGCTAACAGACTGACATTGTTGCTTTCGCATATTAGTATGGAAGTATCATTAGTATTGATGATCGCTTGCTTAGGTCTCTACAATTAGTCAACTCCGCTCCCCGTCACAAGCCTCTCCCAAGTGGTCATTCAAGCAATTTTCTCAGGTATCCGTTTTTTTTTTGTTTTTGTGTGGAAAATAGTCATGTATGTCCTCTGCCCTGGGGAGGGCGAAAATGTGTTCCATCTCACACACACGCAAGGGGTCGCAGGCACGCCTTCCACATCTAGTCGAACCCAGCAACCATCTCCTTCATCACAAAGCAATGGTGGAAGGACAGTCTTTAAGATTAAATTCGCTTTCCTAAACACCACATAATACTTATTGCAGTTCTCCCAAGTAGCACAATACAAGATTTCCGTATCCTCATTAGATAAGTTTAAGCCATATCGTAAATAGTAACGCAACACCTATAGCTTCCAGGCAGTATTTCTTAAACTTAGCTGTTACGAAATCACTGTTAGCCATCTTGTGGACTAGAGCTAGAATGGCAGTCTTGCGAGATATCTAAGTGGCGTAGATAAGCCCTTTCTAAAGGAGTACTGTTGTTAGCTTAAGTTGTTACTAACTTATGTCTCCGAGCTGGGAAGTTTGTTGCCCCACTTCTTCCCAGCTAGAACACTTTGAAGAGAGGAATGGAGTACAGAATTTTTGACGATCAAAAAAATTGTCCAAAGAAATGATTTTTGATTTGAAAGAACATGGAAAATGGTTTCTGGCGCTTGTTTGTATAGGGTATAACGTTTAGGATGGTAATGTTGATAATGGTCCATCATAAACGTTTTCATATATGAAAAAGAATTTTCGAAGACCGCATATCAAGCAGTCATATCAAATCGGCGTATATAACTTTATTGAGCAGACATATTTTACGAAACTTTACACGAAACGATTAGGAATTTCCTTAAAAATCCTGCAGGTGAGGTGCAGATAGAGATTTAAATAGTACAAAAAGCTGATCATAGTGATGATGTTTTTACTCAAGAGTGAGTGTTACTGTGACTGTCGGCCTAGATCTTTACACTGCTGAGCAAAAGCCTCTCCTCTGACTACTTCTTTTTTTTGAGGGTAGTAAATCATCAAATAACTCCTCCCGCTCTGGATGGAGCGGAAGGGAGTGTCAGACTCTTACTGACTAAAATCCATCCATGTTCCTTCCTTAGCCTTTTATGTTCCGGGGTAGTGGTAACCCTTTCGGACAATTCCGTTTACTCTGACTCTTAGTCACTTCGGTTTTCAGCAAACGTAGACCATTTCATGTTGGTTTTCTTCCACCTGGTCCCGCTATTAACCTTTCGTACGCCGTAATTATAGACTCAATTAAAAAGCAATTGCGTCTCGCGTAGATGTGCGTTCAGCCAGTCAATGGGTTAAGAGTGCATTTCTCTAAACATCGTGTTTTTCCAAGGATATGTTTTGAGGTTAGCTTCATTGTATCAATATTTTAATCATAATAAAACTGATATTCTTGAGTGCTAATAGCGAAGGTTTTTGAGATCAATAAATATCCTTCGTAGTGTGTGCACAAGTGATGTCTCTAGTTTACAGATAACCACCTGAATCATCTGTCTGTATTCTTTGCAATTCGTCCTTGGACAACTTTTACTAATTTCGCACACTTGTTTACATTATGAATTGCACTTCGCCTGCGACTTCGTCCGCGTGGATTCTTTTTTAAATAATAATATAGCCTATGACACTCAGGGATAACGTAGCTTCCTATTAAAGAATTTTCTGAATCTGATCAGTATTTTTGACGATGATGAGGTTACCCCCCTACATACTAACTTGCAAACATTCTTTCCATCTTGTAATATTAGTATAGCTAAGCTTGGTTACCGTGACTGGTTAACTTGGTTACCGTATGTTAATAACCCGATTTAAGTGCGCAATAAATAGCTTAACACCCTAAAATTATTCATGCAGTTTAAGATGAGCAATTGCTTTGTTGAACTGAAGTTCAGGAAAATGTTTGACTGAGTAGGCTAGGAACTAAGGATGCTGGCGCGGGCGCAGTCTACATACAAAAAGTATTCATTCTATTCTTTTCAACATCCAAATCTAATCCATCAAATACAGCATACATACACAAAACTCAAATAAAAAACAAATCGAAACTAAAAATGATACTGCTCACGATGTTACAAAATACGATTACCAAACTAGGTCCAGACAAAGAGCCAGTGATGTCAACAACATCAACATTCAATTACACAAACCGCCGGCGACTGGCCGAAAACGATCGAAAGTGTGCCACAGAGAGAGGGGCACGGTGTTCGACTGGCGTTCGCTGGCCTTGCCCCACTTGGAGTTACGTGACTGCGGTAATGGCAGCCGTACAATGAACGTGACAAATGTGGCTGCGACTTTGGATGATGATGAGGATCATCATGTAGACTATGAGACGTCTGCTCTCTTTGATGCGGATCGATGTTCAGAAGCTACGATTGCGGAATTTTAGACGTTTAGAAATTACTGTGTAGGTTTACGTAATGATGAAGTTCCGTTGTACAATGTTCGGGTATTACCCATATAATGTCAAGTGTTATCATTCAATGTCTTGTCCCCAGATCTGGTTCAACGAAACCTCGGCGCCCAGATCGAGCTGTGTACGTACCGCGCGCTCTGCGGACCGCGGACAGTACTCCACCTGAGGACGGCAAGGAAACCAACAATCACCGCAGAACTAGTCACAGTGCGGAAGGAGCCAAGTGTCCCAAGTCACCCGCGCCCAAAGACAAATCACAACACTCCACCCCCAGGAAATCCATAGACAAGACCTACTGCAATGTTTACACACCACCCCATCTCAGGAATCAAAGATCTCACACGGCCCCAAGCATAGACGAGCCCACATCGAGCGATACAAAGGAATCCGTGCCTTCAGGCTTCCAAGTGCCAAATAGTGATAGTGCAATATCTTTTAGTGATAATAGTTTTATTAACGACGAAGAAGTAGTAGGAGTAGGCGAGAATTTTTATATAGGAGATTATTTCGCTAACGGACAGTTAGGGTTCTACAGCCCGAACTACTATAGTGAATACACAGAGAACAGTCGCGAGAACGCGACGGATAATAGCGACTGGCGATCCAATGATTCCGACGAAAATATGGCGGTGAACGAATCGAATCAAAGCAATAATATTATCGATAGCGATTATCTCTATGCTAAAGACGAAGACGATGAGAAGAATGAGTTGAAACGAGCGTCCCAAGAAATTAATAGAAGTAGCAAAAGAATTATAAAACAGAGCTTCCATTCTGACGTGCTAGTTATATCAGATGCTGTTGAGAGTGAGACAGAGAAGAGTGAGTCTGGACCGGTGCTGGAGGACCAGGAACCTGAGCTGACGAACACTAAACCTAAGTTAGAAGCAAAAGTGTCTTTAAAACGGGAGGAGAATGATTGGGATGCAGTTTTCGACGATAGTGGAGAATGTCTTGATCCTTCCCTCCTCGAAGAGCTTACGACAACCGTCGGTAAGGTTCATATAACCAAACCTAAGAACTGTTACGACCAATACCAGACAAGGGGTCAGCAGCTCTTCAACGGCCCTTACGACGAAACGTTCGGTCATGTGGTAGAAGTGTATGACTTTCCCAGTGAGTTCAAAACGAACGATTTGTTCTCGTTGTTCAGTGAATATAAAGACACGGGTTTTGAAATTAAGTGGGTGGACGATACGCATGCGTTGATCGTGTTCAGCAGCGCTAAAATTGGTGAGTTGGATTTTGTTTTCTATCTATTTTAGGATAAGGTCTTTAATTCTCTGTTTGGGGTTGATCCTTGCTGATCTTATATGGCAAATTGACCGTTTTTTAGGATAGTCTGTGGTCGGTAATAAGTGTCTTTGCATTATCTAAATACCGTTTATGCTTTGCAAGGCTCACCATTGCCGATCAAACATGGCAATGTTTACACTAAAATCGTTGTTGACTTGAGTAACATAATATAATCGAAACGTGTTCGACCGGCTCGGTATCAATAACATTAGAACATCGGACGCGACCTCAATGACTTAACAAATACGAATGATGAGCACAAATTGTATTTACATCACCTTTGAGATATCTGTTCTGAGAAGTGGTAAGATTTTTTTTGTACCTTTTACGATTAATGTGCACAATCAGCCTAAAATGTTCCCACTGCTGGGACTCAGGTCTCTCGGTGACAGTGGGCCGTTATCCACCATCTTTGAATTTTTGGTTCTAACTGCTAAGATATGCGATGACGACGTATTAATCATCGTAAAGTATTATTTTGTTGTTTTTGTGTTTATTATCTTTTAAATCTTTTATCACCGATTTATTATGTCTTTATATGCCTGAATCGTGGATACTTGAGTTTTTTTTACGCATCTATAAACCATGATATAGAAAATCTTATCCGTTGTCGTTCGGTTCGTTTCGCCTGTTGCTTTTCGGTTATTTCGCAGACGAAATCGTCCCTTCAATCGCCTCTTCTTGTTGTTACTGAATAGGAAGTTTGAATAGTTGAATCTATAAGTAACATACATACAAAAACACACGCCTTCTGTCTACCCTGGCAAAATTCCCTTTTGCTTCGTTTATGGGCAATATTTTAAGGTGTCATTATATCATTATGAACAACATTTACCATGGGAACACAAATCGCGAAAAACAATCAGCTGTTTCCTACATTTTGACGAGTTATGCGAGCATAATGTATGGAACGGAACAGCTGTGTTTTTTTTTCGCGATTTCAGATTTATTCTCGTATTAAAAGTTGTTCAGAATACTGAGTATAACGACCTCTTTTGCCCATGAATTCAATTTCACCTTGTACTAACATAAACGAAGCAAAACGAAAGGTCGTTTTGCTTCGTTCAGCTGCTTACGCTCCTTGTATGTAAGGACATACAAGGAGCGTAAGCAGCTGAATGCTAATATTTTACAAGGAGCGACTGCCTATCTGACCTCCACAACCCGGTAACTGGGTAATACGATACGGTAAGACTGGCTGTCAGATTTTTCGGCGTTTCCACTCATACCTAATAAATAATATTTTAACTTGCAATTTTAGTGTAATTCATGACCAGTTGATAGTATTCATAATCCTGTTTATACTGCGGGTTTATTAACGGTAGTCATTAAAACCAGTTTCACGACAACTTCCTCCAACGACTCGTTTTCCTAGGTCAACATTAACAACTTGAATGTTAAACGTATTTTGATTGTTGTGATAATATTTAGTGCATTTTATCTTGTGTGGCTAGTTAACGATATAGTATAGGGGCACTTAAGAGCCGAAACACATTGCACTGATACGAAAAAAAAAAAATGTGTCAAAGTTTTTACATGTCATCAAGTCGTATCATCAAACTCAAACTCAAATTCTTTATTGCATTCATCTAATTAATAGAACTATCGCCACGATTTTTTCCCCAAATTACCAAAATAATAATTATGTATCTTAAATAAGATATAGATCTTCTATATATAGGGTGTAACCGAAAGGGTATATGTGAATAAGAGTGTGGTTAGTCCCTAAGTCACACTCATTTGCTATCAACCTGAGAAGCAAATATCAGTACAAAATCCGCAGAAATGTGTGAATCTATTTTCAAGTGCAAGATTTATCAGTGCTTCTTGGTTATCGATATTATTGACTTTAGATACCAAGGTGTTTACTCTTTGATAAAAATACTAGATGTTACTCCAGTTGGTTTGCAATGGACATGTGTTATTATTAATCACGAGTTTGGACATCACTAAATACTGCTAGGATCGACGATCGGTTTTGAAATAGGTCTTTATTTATTTCTCGAGTCTTGCACCGATAACGAAAAAAGCGGTTTATCCATTTTTTCGTCAGGAGCGAGTCTTGTGTTTGGTTACTCCTTATGTATACTCAATACTTTTATTCTGGACTAGCTGCTTCCGCGCAGTTCGGCGCGGATCACCCGCTGCTCGGCTCCTATTAGTCGTAGCGTGATGTTACATAGCCTATAGCCTTCCTCGATAAATGGACTATCCAACACAAAAATAATTTTTCAATTCGGACCAGTAGTTCCAGAGATTAGCGCGTTCAAACAAACAAACTCTTCAGCTTTATATTTATAAATTAGAATAGATTATTACCTACATCCACACCACACTTATTCCACCTAAGGGAGGAATATATTCAGTGAATAACACCCTGATCGTTAAAAGTTCAGGCAATATCTGACCGAATCATGTAGAATTCACAACACTGGTTACGTAGTCAAACGTTGACCATTTATGCCCTCAATGCATATAAAATTCACGCGGCCATATCAAATCGAATAATGTCAATAGGGCAGTAAAATCTCAACTTAACACCATGGAAATTTAATCACCATAATCAATGAATGATTCCGAAACTTTAGGAAACCCCATTTTAGCGTAAACTTCCTGTATATTAATTTGTATTAATTAATCTGCCTAGCCTTTGCCCAACTATGTTGGGGTCGGCTTCCAGCCTAATCGGATGCAGCTGAATACCAGTATTTTACATGGAGCGACTGCCTATCTGACCTCCACAACCCAGTAACTTGGTAACACGATATCCCTTGGTAAGACTGGCTGTCAGACTTTCGGGCTTCTGACTACCCGTAACGACTGTCAAAGATCCGCGAATGACAGCCGGAACCAACGGCTTAACGTGCTTTCCGAGGCACGGCGAAGTCTCAAAATTTTAAGATGGGCACCCATCCACAGACCAACCCCGACAAGCGTAGCTTAACCTGAAGGATCAATCCGTGCGGCTGTTATTACTTAGCCACGAGCTAAATAGTAGCCACGTATTCTACCCGTCATTGTGATCATTTTATTCTTCGGGATCACACCTCGTTCTAGTTGATAAAGTTCAAACGTTTTGAAATAAATTAAATTTTGTAGAAAGATATCAAGCTACCCCAATCTGTCAAATTTCTTAGATAGATTTTCAACTTTATAACAAAAGAATAAAGTTCATGTTTAATTGGGAATATTAGAGATTTTAGTACAGTTTGATGTGCTGGCGTTTGTACATGCACCCATAAGCACAATGTTCTGCAAGCGTTACATTGCGCGCTGCCGTCACAAAGATTTTTCTACACCAAAAATCAAAGTCGTTTCTTAATGTTGGTATACAGAATAACGGCTTTTCCTTTACTGCTTTTTAAGCAAGTGACAATTAAACATCGTGAGGAAACCGGCATGCCTGAGAGATATTTCTCAACAGCATGTGAAGCTAAGTCAGAAGCCAATAGGCAGCAAAAAAACACTGACACCAGGTTACTCACTAACCACACGAAGAAGAGAGAAAGAAGATTGCTCTTTTTAAACCTAGTGTTAATGCCTTGTTAGGAGAAGACCAAAGAAACGATGGATGGTCTATGTGAAAGACGATATAGCTGGAGAGGGGTGACTAACAGATAACGACTAAGAAAAGTATGGAAGAAATATACATGTTGCCCCGACCCCAAACAAATTGGGATAAGAGGCATTAGCATGATGATTTATTCCATTGCATGAACAGACATAATATGTACAAGTATGTAAACTCATTATTGCAGTTAATTGACCGAAATGGTAATGGCTACTGCGCCCGCGCAGTGCGTGCGAATTACCCGCCTGATTGGTCCGGTTTCTATTGGCTGTTCGTTATGTCGCTATTATAGCATTAACTTGTTATCTTGCAAACATAGATACACAATAACTATGTAATTCGGGTTCGATTCCCGCACGGAACAAATATTTGTAAGACCTGCAAGTATTTGTTACGAGTCTGGGTGTTTTTCTATCTATAATATGTATGTATTTACAAAAAAAAATGTATATAAGTAGTTTATCAGCCATCTCGTTACCATAACACAAGCATTAGGTTGCTTAGCTTGGGACGATATGGCGTTGTGTGAAATGTCCAAGGATATTATTATATTATATTATTATTATTAATTAATATTTTGAAATTGGAGAACACCATTCATAATACTCGACATCATGCTGTACTGAACAAAATCGCAACTGCTGAGCATTTATTTATTTATTCACTCTCAACATTCAAATCGACGGGTCCGTAGAACAAATACTTATGTACAGTCACGAGCAAACATATATATACATTGTCACATTTTCTAAAATATCTTAACTTCTACTATTCCAATAATATGTGTACGATATTTTTTTCTAAATTACCTAACCAACAAACTGTGTCAAAAATGGGTATACATTGGTTTCACAGTAATGTAGACGAAACAAAATCAGTAAAAAGTTTACACTTCCAATGTCGTGGATACTTAAACATTAAAAAAAAATTAAGTATCCATGACAATTATAAATTGTATACCTGTTATAGGAATTGTCATGGATACATTAAAATGATATTGAAAGTGTATACCTACTTTTTCCTGTTTTTAACAGTTTTTTAAATAAATAGGGGTTGGAATAAAACAAGGGCGTACAAAATCAGTGTTGCAATTCGTTACCAAACGTAATGATTAATTAAATTATTAATAAAGCCTATTAAATGAATTCAGTTATTTTACCCATCATTATGAACAACTTTTACTATGGGACTAAACCTGAAATCGCGAAAAAAAATCAGCTGTTTCATACGTTTTGGTCGAGTAGGTATTGAACTTTTGAATGAAACAGCAGATTTTTTTTTGCGGACGTCATACAAATCATTTTTGTGAAAAGAAGACAACCTTCTTTCTACATTTTCTAATCTGCGTAGTATTGCATCTTTCTCCTCAATCATAAATGCTTTACGACGACGTTCAGATAGCATTTTTTTACATAGGATGTCACTAAAAACAATGTGTGACGTTCAACTGTCTTACTTTTACTGATTGGTACTTACTGAGATTCAAAACAAAAAGGCCATGTGCCGAACGTTGTCGGGAATCAACGAACATTGTCGAAGGTGAAAAGATAAATGGACAAATTTATTAAAAAAAGGGTCATAATAAGCGATATGTCACTGTAAGCCAAGTCATTAAATATCCGACTTATGTTATATGAAAACAAACTTTGGTGTGTAATTATTACGTCATAATACGAACGTAATAGGGCGGTTGGTCATTATAGGCGGAGTCATAATAAACGGATTCTACTGTATTTATCTAGCTTTACTGCACGACAACAAAAAAATAAACGAAATGCGCGCTTATCTCTTCTGTATGATTTGCAATGTTGCCGTAGGAATCTAATAGCACAATAGTTTTAGGACGGTACACAGAAAAAATAGTCGACGGGTGAGTCGATTCCACTCACTGATGGCTAATTTTACCTTACTATGACACAATATGTATTTAACGCAAATTAATGATAAAAATCTAAAAATAAATAATACAATAAGATCCTATAACTATTTATGTACGCTGATTTTGTCAACTAGGTAAAATTACAATTTAGGTTCCTTTTGAACCCAAATTGCGACTTATTTCCGAGCTCAAGTTGCTTGAAACTGCTGCTTTGTAATTGTTTACATAATTTCGAAACTGTGTTGTAGTCATGTTTTTGAAATTTTCTTGGGTACATAAAATTTAATATTATTTTTTGGTAATCTATTGTTAACGAAAATTTGATAAAAGTGTCTAGTTAATTTTGACACAATTTAACGTTTACATATTTTTGGACGCAGTTAAGCATACTTATTTTTGCGATTTTATGTTGCTACATAAATTCGAATTTTAAGGGCGTTTCTATGTTATTGCTCGTGACTGTACATATAAGTCTATTTTTAGTTTTTTGATGAAATGTAAACATATTTACAATATATAACATTAGCAAGCAAAAACAAGTAAACTCAATAAACAAATACCTTTCACATTGATTTACTACATTTTTTTGCAACGTATTTAATTCGCGCTGCAACTAGACAATATTGAAGATACGACTTTGTTCTTGGGAGCCGTCTAAATATTCTCACAGGCCTTACAGGACCCAATGCGATATTGTAGCACGGTCTTGGGTCCGATTCCCAGGTCGGGCAGTGTAATTAAAGTTTTCGTTCTGAATTTTCCCGAGTAGCCTTGAGTCTGGATTTGTGCCCGGTTGCTAGCAATTGGCTTGGCAATAGCAATGGACATCTCCATTAAAATTATAAAGGCGAAAGTTTGTGAGTGAGTGTCTGTGTAAGTTTGTTATTTGTCCGTCCTTCACACTCAAACGACTGAACGGATCTGAATGAAACTTGGCACAGAGGTAGTTTATGACCTGGATTAACACTTTTTATCCCTGTGTACGTTCCCTTGGGATAATTTCCTATATCCAGGCGGGCAAAGCCGCTGGCAGCAGGTAGTCAAATATAAAAATGAAATTGTGGTCAATACTCAATCATTTATTGCATGATGCACAATGTATATGCTTAGGTGGTAAGTTGACATTTGGTGAACCAATCGTCGGACACAGCAAAATATTTTTTTTTTAACCGGTCATCGATAAATCGGGAAAACCTACGTTACAGTCGTTATAGATAATATAATACTTACATACATACTATGTGACAATCGCTTGACCGCAAAAACCACTATAGTATTTTGATATACCAGCAAATGCGATTCGATTTGCGTGTAATGTTACATCAAGTAAAGGTTTCACAATATTTCACAAGTCGTAAAGTTTGTAACCCAATACATTTAACTCTATCGACGTCAAATCTATTGGGTGCAGGCCAAAGAAACCATTATATTTTTCTATTACTCGCTATTTTTTATTAGGATTCTGTAATCTGAATAAGTGAGTCGGTAACTACTGTTCAGATTCTGAAACTTTTTTCACTAAACGGAAGCTACAGTATTGCCGAGTGTCATAGGATTAAGGCTTTCAGTGTCGTTGCATTTATGAGTCCCGGGAAAAAAAAATCGAGACTCGATGCGGTCTCGAAACTCCCGAGAAAAACGAGAATTTTGAGACTATTCATTTCAAAAGTAGGCTTCATAATAGATTCATCGTACTCTGTTCCGGATCCTACATCAATCAGAGCTTTTCAAGCGCATCTTTATTTTTTTTTCTTTCGTTCAAGTATTGCAGCTGAGCTGGACTATCTCGTCTTGCAATCAATTATTTACTGTATAGTTCTCTGTGGAACTCTTCCTCTAAGTTCTCTTCCTTTTAGTACTTATAGTTTGTTCTGTTGGTGTTATTTCTGATCAACTTCGGTTCTTTTCGGACTTTATTAATCATATGTTCATAAATTACTTCTTATTTTTACTGTTAATTATTGAATACTGTTCAAAAGTCTCGTTATTCCCGAAACCGAAACTATCAGTCTCGAGTCTCGAAATTTTTGAGACCGAGATTCCCGGGATGAAAGCCCTACATGGATATATTTTATGTTAATACAATACATTTCATTCGGATGTTGTCGCGGGCAGAAGCTAGTATGTAAACAATGCTGAGATTATTATGTGCTGCTACACGATTAAATACAACAATAGAATCACGGCTTATACATAGCGTCTCAGTTCGTGACTAGGCAATGTTTGTGTAACAATTAATCATTGTTTATTATGTACTCGAGAGGTGTGAATTGAACGCCGTGGAGAAACATACTGATTTGTTTTGCAAACTATTTGCTATTACCTCATGCAGGCTATTCGCTATTTACCTCATGTAGATATAGGTACTTGTTGTAGGTGTCTTCTTTTTTTGTGTGGTTAGTAACTAACCTGGTGTCAGAGTTTTATGCTGCCCATGGGCCACTGACTTAGCTTCACATGCTGTTGAAAAATATCTGTCAGACATGCTGGTTTCCTCAGAATGTTTCCGATTTTTAAGCAAGTGATAATTATACAATACGCACATGAATCCGTAAAATCAGAGATGCGTGCTTTGGGTTCGAACTTGGGTTGTAGGTGAGAGATATAAGGTTTTTTATGTTTTAGTTAGGGTTTCAGGATGCAAATTAATGTACGGTCGTCAGCGCATCAAGTGATAGGTACTAAACTGTCTTTCTCCAGATGATTTTAAACTTTAAAACTTTGATTGGTAAGTTCAAAATCGATTGAGAAAATTTAACAGTGTGTGGTATCTAAAGTTCAGGCGTAATTTATTTTTGTTTTTTTTTGACGGTCGGAAATCATGAACTGACCCCACCCGCCCTGGGTGCAGCAGAACGGAGTGTACTCTTACTGACTATAACCCGTCCACGTTCCTTCCTTAGCCCTTTGTGTACCGGGACAACGGTAACCCTTTCGGACAATCCCGCTGACCAGGTATACAGTCTGTGTAAAAGATTTAACAGGGAGAATATTCCACCGGAGATTCCAAAAGATTCCTTTCCATACTGTGGTCACTGCATTCAATTCACATACACCCCCCTCGTTGTTACCGCAAATCCTTATCCAGAAGGTATTTCTCACAGTTTAGATTTATTTTCATACTTCTGAATGTTGTTTGACAATTAGCATTAATGAGTTCTTAACATAATACTTATTAATGAAATTAATTAGCCGTCCAAGGGAACTATACGTGTTCTGCGATAGCTAGTGTGTGTGTACTTGGCCTGATTTGCTTAATATGGAAAGAATACCTTTGCCATTGCATACAATATGGCATTATGGACTCCCAACCTTGATTAAGAAGCTTCCGCCCGCGGCTTCGCCCGCATAATATGTCGACAAATTATACACATAAACCTTCATCTTCAATCTATTAAAAAAAAACGCATCAAAATCCGTTGCGTAGTTTTAAAGATTTAAGCATACATAGAGATATAGGGACAGAGAAATCGACTTTGTTTTATACTATGTAGTGATAACGCTGCCTGACCCGACTTCGATGCCATTATAGCTATTCACCACTATTTGAAAATCAATTATTTTAAATACTAATTTGCCTTGCTCCCAATCGCAAATACGTGTCGGAAAGATGGCGAATGTATATTGGATTTAAACTGTCAAAATTCTTTTATCGAACGGTTGTGAATAACTATGCAGTTAAAACATTGATTAACTGCCAACGTTCTCATTAAACCACAGTGTAATAAAGCAGGTAATATACACACTGCATGTTTACAAGCTCATTACGCAAACACCACACCTGTGCAGTGAATGCACTCCTTATCAGCCGAACGCTATCACTTGGTGTGACGTAAGAACACGTAACGCGTATTATGAGTAGTGACGTAAGCACTGCAGCGTAGTATGTTGTGTTATTATGATTATGGATGATGTTATTAGTAGTGTGAGTAAAGGAAGCATCTGGTGCTTGTGTGTGCGTTTCATAGTTTATGTCTGATCTTCTTGAAATCTACTCTGATCTACCTTACTCCTGGAGCACAAACGGGGTGTCTTGCGTGAGCCACGAATACGACACGACGCAACGCGATGCGACGCTACACGTGACAAATGTCCTACGTTATTTTGATCATTACTTCTCGAATCATGGAGAAGTACAGTACAATTTTGCTTTACTTCGTGATGTCGCCCTCAAAGCAAGTACGCATTACGTCGTGTCTTGCCGCAGATTGTCATATAGGACGCAAGCAGGGTATGCCGTTGAGTTGATTGTATTCGTCGCATTCGTCGCTCATGCTAGATACTCTGAAAGTAACTTGCATGCTCTCTTTTGGGACAGGTCAACTAGAAACTGTAATGGCTCTTTCTTGAAAAGGCCCTTCCAGACATGGCCCTGCATTGTCTCACATAAAATCTTAAAAATGTATTGTTTCGAGTTTAGAGACACTTAGCTTAGAATAGCACCTGACAAAAAATAGTCGCAGTGGTTACGACAACGCAGCGGATTTTAATGCGATTTTCATCAATAAATAGAGTAGTGCAAGAGGATGGTTTATTTATAGGTATAGCTTAGCTAGTATCTACATTGCACCCGTGCGGAGTCGGGTCGGGTCGCTAGTCTTATATCTGTTCAATGATAGCCACAAATGTAGTCTTATATCTTTACTCGAATATCGAAATAATAAATCTATGTCATGGAGACAAAAAGGAGATTGTTCTAGACCGCCCTATAACCAACAAACATTTGACGTGTACGTTAATTTTAATTATATTTTAATATGCTTTTTAAAAATAATAAATTCAAGCGGACACTGTTTAATTCTTAATAGGTTTTCAAAATTGACCTCATTGATTTTATTACCAACTGAACTCGCCATCTTTCAAGGAATTGTCAATGTGAATGTCACAGAAGATTTGACAGTGTCGCTCTCGCTCATCTTACATAAATATCGATATCGACGACGATGTCCATAATATCTAGTGATAAATAATGGATGTTCGATATTTATCACTTCCAAAACATTGAAAATGTGCAACATAAAAGTTTTTCATGCATATTTTTTTCATTGAATTATTTCCGTGAACATTTTAATGGAACTTATGATGAATATGGCCTAGCACGATTATGATGAAAATATAATGAACAAAACAAACTCACAAAAGTACTTACTAGTCGAATGAGGGATTTTCTCACAAGTGAGAAAATATTAGTTCAAAAGAGGCGTTGGTAAAAAATACGTCACTGTCTCAGGTTTTTGACATCAAATAAGCTTTCTTATTTACGGATCTTATTTTTGTTATCAGTAGCCAGTAAAACAAAGACGTATTTTTTACCCACGCCATCTATTGAACTATGTTTTTTCACTTGTCAGAAAATCTCTCATTTAACGATTGAAATGTCATTTACGACGCAACTCTAGTGAATTGTTCTCATAACCATTTCACGACTTCAATAGCCATATTTTTACTTTTTAAGTACTTAAACTCTATTTTTAAATGTCGCAAACTAAAACGTTACACATTGTTCGTTGGGAAGAAAATATCTTATTTTAGCAATAATTTAATTGAAGTAGAATCATAGCAACAACGTGTTTCTGTTTGAAACGGAACAAATTAATTGACATTTGACATATTGATCTATCATTTTGGCCTACTAAATTAAAACCTCAGATTATATAGGTGGTCATTGATAATCGATATAGAATGATTGATCTTCGGGAGAGCATCTCTATTCTCTACGTCACTACGTCAGTCGGTTCGTCTCACCGAGTCTTGTGTTGCATTGTATTTGGTGATTTCTTTTGGCGTTTTTGATTTGGTTTCTGTTTGTAATACAACTGTATTTACAGTAATATTTTACTGTATTTGAAGTTTAATGCTTTGTAGAAACCTGAAATAGCGATTTTAGAAGGAATTACTTAAGTTTTCTTTTATTAAAAATAACCTCAAAATCGGTTCCTTTTCTTTAAATAAATCTGTTCTCTAAAGTGTCCGTCAAGAAACTTTGTTCTTATGGGCTACTAAGGGCAGTTTACAAATAGAAAATGATTTTTTCTATGCTGTTGGCTCCAGGGCGAACAATGTATGGGCGTAGAACAATCTCCTTTGAATGCCCATAACAAATATGATTGGCTACTGCGGAACAATATCAAAGGAAACGTATGAAATACATCTATTGTTTCGTATTGAGTAAGCGTTTTATTTTGTCTATTGTAATTCTGCATCGGTTTTTGTGTACGTATTTAATTACGATTTAAAGTCTGTAGACTTCCTTAGCTGAATTTAAGAAGGAAAATGATAAATTGGAACTGATCCTGGGACAATGACTTGATCGTGCGTTTACTTTCGGGTTTGGGTAATCGTCAAATGACTCTTGTCTCCTTTTGGACAATCCCGCTGACCATGATATTTTAATGAGTTTCACTTCATTCAGACATTCCATATTTAATGAAACAGTGCAGTCTTTGTTAGTCAAATTAGTTTGGTTTGTAGTATTCTAGATTTAGGTAAACTAGACACACTTTTTGTTTTTTTCCTCTGTCTATAATATTTATATGTCAATGTCATGCATATCCGTTATTTGCATGGTAACTGAAATGCCATTTTAAGATGTTGTTTAATTTGAATACAATGCTGTTGGTTTGCTTATTAGTTATTTATTATAAATAGATAAACAGAACGTAAGATAATATTGACGACACGGTTGGCGCAGTGGCTGAGCGATTGACTGCTGCGCAGCATGTCGTGGGTTCGATTCCCGCACGGAACAAATATTTGTACGACCTATAAGTATTTGTTACGAGTCTGGGCGTTTTTCTATCTATAATATGTATGTATTTACAAAAAAAAAGTATATAAGTAATTTATCAGCCATCTCGTTACCATAACACAAGCATTAGCTTGGGACTATGGCGTTGTGTGAAATGTCCAAGGATATTATTATTATATCACCCGTGTATTCCCCAAAAGGTTAGACAGAGTGCATTATTTTATACATAATTTAGGTGATGATCTACCAGCATGTTTTTTTATTATATTGGCATTATTTGGCAGTGAGTATATTCTGTTCCACAGTACATTTATACCAGACAAGCTCTAGACCTGTAATTGGCTGTCAGATTATCATACTGTGTTCTATACCTAACCATTGTATTTAGCTGTAAGTCTTTTTCAAAGTCTTTCAATAAATAAATATCGTATACCCACATTTCTCCAGGTATGTTTAAGTCTCATGTTATAGCGGGTGAGCCTATTGCCATCAACCGGGCACAAATCCAGACATCCGGGGTGCTACTGGGAAATTTCAGCTAAAAACACCCAATAACATTTAGCCCGACTCGGGAATCGAACCCGGAACCTCATGCTCAACAGTTGCGCTAGATCAACGAGACAGTCAATAAACAAATATTCTCTCCAAAAACCAGTCTCCAGTGTTGCCACATGAAACGATCTCGTATAACCTTTACAGGCCCCTTCCGGCGCTAAATAACTTGGCCACACGTAAACTATTACGACCAATGACATTTAGACCAGCTTTGGTAACGCTCACTTTTGGTATTTTGACGGCACGCTGAAGAAAATTATGGTAATTTATAAAATCTCTTGTGGTATATATGAATGCTGTAGGCGTTAAAGCTAATTGGAAATGTGATATAACACCCGTATCGTCAATTTGTTCGTCTAAATACTATGGTCACTTGTTAGGTCAGCCTTAACACTAATTGCCTAATAAAAACAATAGGGTTATTTGAAACTAAAACCGGAAATCAAATAAAATACTGTGAAACGAGCTTACTCATTCAAGTCGAACTTCAAATATTTTTTCAGCCAGCCTAAACTCTAACCTTTTTTGTTTATTGTTCCAATTTCGAAATGAAACTGTCACAGTCGGTTTGCCAAACTAATCGTCTCTTGAGTAAATACTCTTTAGAGCTTAGTGCAAATGGCCAGAGTTAAGTAAGAGGTTGCATCAAGTCTGCAACTGGCTGCACAACTCACGAATTGCTTTGAGCAAGATTACGTAAATATTTAGTTGGAGATCAAGATCGGATGGCGGAGATGGTTTTGCAACTGCATCTAGCAAATCACGTTGTTTTGGTGCAAGGAATAGGAGAAAGCGATTCTATCTTTGTAACTAAAAAGTTTTTATAACTGGAGTCATTGTGTTCAGAAATGAGGCTGTTATTTAATTTAGGATCGAATATGGCATGACACTTCATAAAAACCGTTGGTTTAACTTTTGAGTATCAACCCAGTTTATCTAGCCTAGCCTTGCCTATTGCCTAGCCTTTTCCCAATTATGTTGGTGTCGGCTAACCAGTATTAATTTTATTAAAATACCAGTATTTTACATGGAGCGACTGCCTATCTGACTCCCACAACCCAGTAACGTGGCGATACCCCTTGATAGAATGGCTGTCATATTGATCTGGTCCAACTACAGAAATACTTACTTAAAATCATGATATGGTTAAAATACAACCGAAATAGTAAAACAGATTTGTTCGTAATCTCTATAACATAATTTTTCGATAGTATCTGCGTCAAAAATGTTTCTTTTGTTTAGCTCTTTGGACCACACACCACTTTCAGTTTCATTAGCATGTCCCACTTTATAATACATCGTTTTTTTATTCAGAACGCGTTCCATTGCCGCCTTGAACTTGAGTTGATTTACACATATGCTTTCTAAATGGCACATGTATTGCAAAATATGAAGAAAACAGATTACGTATCGTCCGAAGTACAAGTAAATGTGTTCAATGGGCAGCTGACCACGCAGCTATTCTAGGTCGATCGTGGAATGTTTTAATGATATTGAATTTGCATCTTAAGTCTTCGCAGATTTTAAGGCTTCCTCTTCCTTATTACTTGGGTTTATGGGGCAGAAGAGTCTTCGTAGTTACTATTATGATTTAATCCCACGCTGCTGCTGCTAAATAAGAATTATGGGTGTCAATCTGTAGTAGTCCGCAAGGATTTTCATGTTTCTTTGCTTTACGTTGTACATTTATTTATTGTAATCCAACCTTTATTTGTTAGGATAGTAATTACATTTAAATTTTCATAATCTATATATATGGGGTTTTGTGGGGCATAGTTAATAAATTAAGACTTTTTGTAAACTTTACTTTAATAATATAAATCTATATATATAAAAGAAAGTCGGGTTTGTTCCCTCCATTATAACTCGAGATCTGCTGGACCAATTTTCATGGTTTTTGTTTCGTTGGATTTGTCTCCGCCCTGAATAGCAGAATACATTTTTTTTTAATTATTTATTTTTAGGTAGGGTAGGTAGGTAGGTAGGTAGGTAGGGTAGGTAGGTAGGTAGGGTAGGTAGGTAGGTAGGTAGGTAGGGTAGGTAGGTAGGTAGGGTAGGTAGGTAGGTAGGGTAGGTAGGTAGGTAGGGTAGGTAGGTAGGTAGGGTAGGTAGGTAGGTAGGGTAGGTAGGTAGGTAGGGTAGGTAGGTAGGTAGGGTAGGTAGGTAGGTAGGGTAGGTAGGTAGGTAGGGTAGGTAGGTAGGTAGGGTAGGTAGGTAGGTAGGGTAGGTAGGTAGGTAGGGTAGGTAGGTAGGTAGGGTAGGTAGGTAGGTAGGGTAGGTAGGTAGGGTAGGTAGGTAGGGTAGGTAGGTAGGGTAGGTAGGTAGGGTAGGTAGGTAGGTAGGTAGGGTAGGTAGGTAGGGTAGGTAGGTAGGTATCACAGTTAAGACAGGACAACGTCTGTCGGGTCAGCTAGTAATATATATATAAGGTGTTAAGTTTACCCTGAAGAAAAGGGAGGATCGTCCGACCCGACGGGTGTTGTTTCTGGTGGGATACTGCCCGGCATTAATATCGAGATGTTGTAAATGCTAGTCGCGGTAAACTCTGCTTGCGCGATGCAGGATTTTGCGTGATGTCAGTGTGACGCCAGTGTGGCGATGTCGATGCCGCCACAGTTGGGCCACAACTTTCATTGGTTTTCTGTCGATAAGAGCAAGACAAAGCAAGATTAACAGCTGTGTATGTTTCAGAGTTCCTAGCTTTTCGTTCAACTGAAAAAGTTTCTACTAAAAATCAATGTTTTCATAGGCCTTGCAAATTTTATCTTATAAATAGTGTATAAGAAAGATCTCCCACATCGACAACCATGTAAGCCAAGTGCTGCGAATTGTGATTCTATGCGGGGGATCCTCTAACGTTTCAATTTTAAAATCAGCTGTAATACCATTTGATTTATAAGTTACTATCTAACTAGGACTTCGCCTGCGTGGATTTTTCTAAACTATGACAATCACTGATAATGTAGTTTCTCATTAGTGAAAGAATATTCGGAATCGGATCAGTAGTTCTAAAGATTACATACTAACTTACAAACTAACTCTTTATAATATTAGTATAGATCAGCCTTTTCCAAAATGGGCGATAACGCCCCTTTGTGGGCGCTGTGCCCCGCTGCAGGCCTAACGGGGGAGCAGTAAGAGACCCAGATAAAAAATGGGGGCGTTGTGTAGAGGCTTAGGGGGCGATTTGTAATTTCATCTAGATAGTGGTTTCTTAAGTAGGTAAAAAATAATTCATTCTCAAAGTAGGCAGTAGACAAAATAAGTTTGAGCACCCCTGGACTATAGAAGATGAAGCAATTAATATTTTTCATATTGCAATTTAGTTATCATAATATGCTAATCAGTTTATAAAAGTAGTTAGTAGACATCAATACCTACTGTTAATATATTATAATCATGAGAAGCCATATGTATACTTCTGATTTATTAAAATTACGCAATGTGCTTTTATTAGCCTTTTTTTCTGAGTTGGGCGCTGGGGGCATTTTTTGAGGGTGGGAAGTCATCAAATGACTCCGCCTCCTCAGGGTGTAGCGGAATAGAGTGTCACTGTAAGACTCTTACTGATTAAAATCCATCCATGTTCCTTTCCTTTATGTACCGGGCTAGCGGTAACCCTTTCGGACATACCGCTTAGCGCGCTGGGGGCATGGTAATTGACATAAAACCAAGCGTCAATAGGTTAATCAATCGTAAACATTAATGAGCAACCGGATTTCAATCAACGAGTTAATCAAAATCTTTTCCTACGCTAATCTAGGAAGATTCCAGCTTCACTTTTCGGTAAGCGGGATTGTCCGAAAGGGTTACCGCTACCCCGTTACATAAAGGAAGGAACATGGATGGGTTTTAGTCAGTAAGAGACTGACAAACCCTTCCGCTCCACCCAGAGCGGGAGGAGTCATTTGATGATTTCCCACCATTGACAAAAAACTTCACTCTTCAGATTGTTCGGTTTTGTGATTCTGCACGTCACGTTATTGTTGACGTTGAAGTTTACGATTTTACCGTTGATGTTAAATCATCGGTGCACGATATAAACGTTATCATGGAAGGTAATCTATCTTGGCTCCTGTTATTAGACGGGTGTTCTGACGGCTGACGTCTCCTACGCATAGTCTACCTCTGTGCCAAATTTCATCTTTGCAGTTTTTGAGATTTTGTGATTAATCAGTGAGTAAGAATGATAGACCTTTCGCTTTTATATATATAGACGTATAGATGAATTTAAAGGCGTTTTCATCTTCATACATTGGTACATTGTCTTCTTCGTTTAGCTTTGTGGTATGTTGTAGTCTAAAAGCGGCAGTAAATACTTCATGGCAACTTAATTCTTCTCTTAGACTTTCTTAATGATTGTTCTTCACTTAAGTTTGAACTCACTTCCTTACACGCAGCTACTCTCTTCCCAGTAGTTTCCAGAAATGCACTAATTGTAACAGTACAATGATTACAGTACCGTGAAAGTACTTACGTGTAAATCTGAACAGGTAATTGTTGGTTGTAAGACGATTATGTTACGTTTTGCTTCATCGCTCGCAGTAAGAAGTAGCTCAGACGAACGACAGAAAATAATCCGACAGAAATTGATGCAATTAAATTCAAGTCGTTTGTTGTACCAGAACGTAAGTTGAACTTGATGAGGTACAGGAGCATAAAGGGCTGTGTCCAGCAGAGGGAAGTCGGGCTGTAGGATGATCATGATAATGTTCTACAAAGAATTGGTCCTTCAAAACTCTGAGCAAGTATGACAGATCTATGCCTTGATTTTTGGCGTTTGTTTGTCATGCTATTATAGTTTATATTTTTCCTGCGTGAAGAAATGGAGAGATCCTTAGAAGAACCAACCAACATAGCTCGGAACATTGCTAAACTTAAGTGACAGTCAGCAGAGCGTCTTACCCGCAGAACAGATGGTCGTTCGGACCGAAAGGCTCTGGAGTGGCGACTGCGTACCGGAAGACGTAGCTTTGGACAACCTCATATGAGGTGGACTTATGACTTTGTAAAGGCCGCAGGACTCTGCGAGAAGTACAGAAACAGATGTGGGGATGCTTGTTGCACTAAACTCGTATGTCTTCGTTGTCGACCGACCGTCTGTGATCGGCCTTACTTGAGTTGCTACTGATGATACAATACAAAACATTGCATTTCCTTCTTCATAATTGTTCTAACAATTGTGTCTAATAGAGATGCTTTTTGTTGTGTACACGACTTTAATGATTGAATATTAGTGGCTGTCGTTAAATGTTTGTTATGTTGAGAAAATCTTCTGTAGTGTTTGTTGATGGGTGCTGTGAGCTAGTGAGTAATGCTCTATTGTTTTGTTATATTGACGATCCCTTCATTTCTTGTGAAGCTGATGTTATAAATGTGACCCACCCAACTTCCAACTACTCCCAGGCAGCGGGGATATTTAAGTGGTTGTGGATCAACATGCGAGCTTATTAAGGCATTGACAGAACACAACCTGCTGCTACCCTTCTTTTTGTGGAAAAAAATACAAGTAAACCAGTTCTATTGAGACATAACCCGCGTTCGTAAGTGTCGTTAAATTCAACAGGTTGTTATCTAAAGGATATGGCAGCTGCATGAAACTGGCTACATGGCATCTGTTGCTTAATAAAGCAATAAAATCATTCATCTAAATGCCAACTCCCGAGTGGAAACTTGATGAAATCCCCGACCAAATACCCATGTTCTGACTCGGTTTTCTGAACGGTTTTTCAACATTAGCTGTTGTCAAATCTCATGACAGCTTTGAGTTTGATGTTGTTTTATTCAATAACACAATAGCTACTCGTAACATGACTTGCGTTACCAATTTGCTTATCTGTCTAAGCATGCTTTCAGTAATCGGAGAAAAGCTGACAAATCTCTTGTTAGCGGTTATGATCGGTAGACCATATACGTTTACCACAACCTTTGTCAACCGATTTCCAAGAGCGTTGGTGTGTATAGAACATAATACTCTGTTATCTCTATTATGTGTAGCGAATTTACATAGGATGGCGCTCAATCCGATCCAGCCGGTCCCTTGCTGCCCTCCTCCAGCGATGCCCTAAGCCAAGGTCCGCACCCCACAGGGGGTGCCATTAGCGTGTAATCGCTTAGTTTGTAAGATTTAAAGCCATGGCTGCATGCCTTAATTTGATGAGGAATTCACAAGCAAGCCCGGTTAAGCAATAGACAACCTCCTAGGTAGGACTGCGAGCTGCCCATTGCAAAAAAATAGGGTGGCATAATGGTCACGGTCTTATTGCTATAAGCAATCTTTTAAAGACTATCTTTGGATGGATTCAAAGGGAGAAAAAGAGATAACACTGCAGATAGTCCCTAATGTACCTGTATGTATGTGTTACATCAATAAACCTCTGAATCGTGTGCCATGATATTGCTTCGGACGTTGTCCTGTGGTACCCGTTTACCGTTTGGCGTTTCAATCAATACAATACATTACCGCTACTCTGAGTAGCATTGCGCTACGTGCTTTTAATATTCGAGCCATCACGATATAAAAAGAGGTTTTAATATAGTCATCACCACTTTTTTTCGTGTGCTTTTGTGCAGTGAGGACTCAAAGAGACGTTTCTCTGTCTCTTTCTTTTCTTTGGTCACTTTTATATTCATACTAGTGGCTCCCGCGTGGTGTCACCCGCTGCTCGGCTCCTATTAGTCGTAGCGTGATGTTACATAGCCTTCCTCGATAAATGGACTATCCAACACAAAAAAAAAATCAATTCGGACCAATAGTTCCAGATATTAGCGCGTTCAAACAAACAAACTCTTCAGCTTTATAATATTAAGTAAAGATATTTACTTTTTTTCGCAAGTGTCATAAAGATGAGCATTGTCGACCTGGCGTTTTTTACAGATCAGGTGGCTGATCAACACCTCTTAAAGCAGTATTATTTTAATATTAATTCATGGTGGGAAGAAATGGAGCTGTACGTCCTGTATAGTTCCGTCTCATTGTCACAGTGAAGTACGATTGAAATGAAACTGCTTTTAGAGGTGGTCGTTAAGGTTTAGGAATTGAAAAGACATAGTCATCCATAATTTTTTGTATAATTTCCTTAGGGATATTGATACTGACACGTCTTGAACGCGGTTTAGTTGCGGTGATCACGTTCAGTTTCATCCGTACAATAGACACTCTTCTTCTCTTCTTTCCGTGTGGTTAGTGACTAACCTGGTGTCAGAGTTTTTATGCTGCCCATGGGCCTCTGACTTAGCTACACATGCTGTTGAGAAATATCTTTCAGACATGCTGGTTTCCTCACGATGTGACACTAAGTTGATCTTTTTGTTTGTCAGTCGTGATGAATTAATGATATCGATTTTTACTTAAAGTAAAAGATGCTGGTTTATGTGATGTTGCTATTGGCTGTTGGTATTCATCATCATTTTTATCCTAGCCTTTTTTCCGTCGGCTATGTACTTATTTGTCATTTATATTACGCAAATGAGTGAATAATTTACGCTACACTTGCAAGGAAGCTATGTTTACGGAAACCTTAGCATGTTTTTAATGTTTTGCCATTAACGTTTCCTTAGTTCTAGCGTAATTTGAAGTATTTGTGTCAAGACTTTTGCAATTGACATTTCATGTCAGTCGTGACCGCAAAGTTGTTTAAAGTTGACTATGGCGTAAACGAAGATATTTAAGTTAGTTTATTTTATCCGTGAGTGACTGATTTCATATCAGAGTACTGAGGCTTGGCTTCTTTTCTTGGACGAGATGGTGATTATTTCAATAACTGTTATTTGTAAAGGTCTTGAAGTAGAAGATTCGGAGGATACTGAGAATCATCTGCCTAGCCTTTTCCTAACTATGTTGGGGTCGGCTTCCAGTCTAACTGGATGCAGCTGAATACCAGTATTTTACATGGAGCAACTACCTATCTGACCTCCACAATACAGTAACTGGGCAACACGATACCCCTTGGTAAGACTGGCTGTCAGATTTTCGGAGGATACTGAGAATATTGTGAACAAATGAAAACGATGTTGTAATCCGAATAAAAAAATCTTAAATAGTAAGACCAAAACTATCACGTTGAAACAGTTTTTAGTAACATCATTGTCTATTATATTATCTCTAGAATAGATCTACTCTAGTTTCCAGTCTGTCTGAACACGCACGTAATGTCATTAGACTTTTTTTTCTTTATTTCTCTTTGAAGTTGTCTTTGGCGACTGACCATAGATGTTAACTTACGCAATACAGACTTCGTGGTTGAACGAACTTCCTACGTACTTTTTTGGCGCGAACTGGGTTGTACGTCTTCAATTTATAAAAATAATTTCTTGCATGTATATTATACGAGTCGTTGAATACTTTAATGAGGCTAGACCGTTTTATGTATGGATAGCAAGCAGATAGGGTTACTAAACTATCCTTATTTCTTTCTTCATTATGCATTTGTCGCTGACAAACATTATGCTATAGATTCTATTTTTTTTTAATATCAAGGATATGGTCCGTCAATGTTCTTCTAATCTGCTCTTCTCTTGTCTCACTAACAAACATAGTCTCACTAACTAACATCAAATGCTAATTCCAAGACAAATGGATTAGTATGAAGAGACAGTGGCGCCATTGACAGAAAAGTTGAACCAGTTTGTCACTGGTGTCACTGCCATTTCGCAGAAAGTCTGATCTGAATCTGATTCGACAAATAGGGAAGATTGGAATGCGAGACAAGACAGTGAACCACCTACCTTTTCTCTATGAATAAATTCGGCTTCCCCGCTGTCTGGTTTTAAACAAAAGCCGTAAACCTAGCCGGCAGCTGTTACTACAGCATTTATTTTTTTAACCTCCAGATTCTTTGATTAATTAATTAATTACTCATTCGAAGTTAGTTTTCCGTGGTAATTAAATATTCGCCTAATTAGTCGAGTTTCTCGTACACGCGGCGTGGTAATGATATCGCATATATGCAGTTGTTTGCATGTACAGACCGCCAGCACATCAAGCTATCCCTAACTGTCAAATTTTCTCAATTAAAAATGTACCTTATGTCTTTGCAATAAAGTTGAAATACTATCAAAGAAATTTGACAGATTGTGGTAACTTGATGTGCTGGCCACTGTACTTTGGTATGTATTGGTAACGACAACTTTCATTTTACTCGTGTGTAAGTAGGGTTTGGGTCCCGGGACGTCTCGTGTCTCGAAGTCCCGGGGTCTTTTTGTACATTTTGTGGTCTCGGATTCTTAAGACTTTCGGCTCTAGACTCGAACGTTAAGTACAGTAAGACCGACATCTTTTGAAAACAAGTCTTGTCCTTGTCAGCTGGCATTGTTACAAAAGTCATAAACAAACGTTTCTTAATTGAATCATCTGGTCCAACATTAACTAGATTCTAATTTTATTCTAAGAAGTCACGGGTCTTTGGTTTTATCCTATATGTAATGCACTAGATTTTATCTTAAGCAGGGCCAACCGGAATTTCTATATGTGGCTTGGCATGTGTTCCTTATTTATTTCCTTAGTTTATTGGCGGCAGTCGCATAACTTTACTTGAAATGGAACGCTCGCTCCCCACCTCCCATGAAATCTCACCTAAAGGGATAAGAAAGCCAAAGTTCAGTGTTCAAAGCTTAATATTAATAGCCATGCTCAATAATTTCTGTATAAAGTTAAAAAGGTTTTTACATGAGTTAGTACAATTGTCTGGTGCTAATTAATAATTGCCGCCGAATAACGTCAACTGGTAGACTTAGGTGTCTTCCAAGGATTGCCACATTGCACAGGACAAGTCCTGTGCTTCGTGCATCTGGCTGATTTCCACGATCCTAACCAGGTCATCGCCCTAATCTTTCGGCCTCATCGCCCAATTATTCTGCGATCATACTTGCCCCGCCTATCACCGTAATTGCGCTAATCAGCACTTGAATCATTTCTCCTGTTACTAAACAGCCCTTAGGAACATGTCTTAGACGGCACTCAGAAGATTCCAAATCCATTTTCTTTCTTAACCGCAAAGAGCTGCTTATTACAGCGCTATGTGGCGCGGGCGTCGTTCCACTTGCTCGGCAAACCGTTGCGTCACGCGGGTCATCGAACCTCCTTGCGAGGTTGCGCGCCAAAATGTAGGTTGTACGTCAGACCTGTCAAACGATTATGGCGCGCAATTTTTATTACAATTATTTAATTGTTGCATTCTAAATATAAAATTATCGCTGTGTTATTGTTTTTTTTTCATATATTTTTTTTTGTTTTTAACAGTGACCTTGGTTTTATTATAAGATAGTTTTTATTTGTTTTTCGAGAATAAAGGCCATGTATTTGTAATTAATTATTATAACATAACACCACGTCCGTATTCTTTGAAAGGATGGTGTACCTTTTAGTGCACCCACATTTCGCCAGTTTATTTAATTTATTTTTGATGTTTTTTATTTGGCCAGTTGTGTTTGATTCGTGTTTAATTAGTATGTGTCTAATAGAATGCATTATTTTTCTATTGTTAACTATTACGTATTGTAGTGATTTAATTTGAATGTATGCCATAACGTCTATTGTTATTTTTGTAATTGTTATAAAACTGCTGTTAACTCCGATAAAATGATAGGTAAACAATAAACCTATATTTAAAATTCCTTGAAACTTTAAAACGCCAGTGATGTACAAATTACGCAGACTTACGCTACCTACCAAATTAAACAGCACATTAGGCAAGATGCTAGCAGAAAATTAACTCCATACAGGCTTCCACAAGCTATTCCTGCAAAACCCAGTAGAATTCATTCACTGATTTCCTTAAAATTCATATTATAGCATTGATATATTCCAAGGAAACATCGATATCGGATGATAAATATTGATATATCGATATCTTACCATCTGATCTCGAATTTAGAACTAGCTTTGGCCATCGGAATAAATATTTTTAACTTTAAACCATTCGATTACCTATAAACGTTAATGTAATCTAAATATTGACGAGTATTACTCACATTAAGGTGAATCCTCCAACCAGCCCGCGAAATTCAAAAGGTTCCGGAATGACTTTGACCTTGTAAAAAGTCATTTTTACACCTTTATGAGCTCGGAGGGTTGTATTAATGATTTTGATGATTATAATTCTGTACCTACATACGTCTTACAGCCGCGAATCAAATGTTCATCAACATACAACCTATCACTGGCCTGCAAATTGCAAAAAACTTAAGAAAATTTGAATTTCGCGGGCTACCCTGGAACATCAACCTTAATACATTTTTAGTTCGCATAAATTTATTACATTTGCGCGGTTATGCTTGGAATGCGGCCAACGGATACTGAGCCGTTTTAAAAATGTAGACCGTTTTACTAAAAAAAAATGTGCATCGAGGAAATATGAAAAATTAAACGAAATATGCGTGGTAATTCTTTGGCTGTTGATTCGCGTTAATCGATAGAAAAAACAAAATATTTTAAGTGTCGATTCGCCCGTTTTGGGCAAGTTCGTGCGCATCGACAAATAAGGCAATTCTTCATAGTTGGTCATAGTTTATTTTATGTCTAAAAACCAGAGACTAATCCAACTAACAATTCAGGTGAATTAATTACAATTGTATAATAATAATCGTACAACATCTAGTTAGGGGGCGTCCATAAATTACGTGAGGTGTTTTTTTTTAATTTTCTGTCCCGCCCTCCCCCCCTGGTGAGATGTCGTGAGATTTTATTCAACCCCCTCCCCCGTCCCCCAATCTCATGTGAGATTTTTCAAAATGTGGGTTTCTTAGGTAAAGGCGTTGGATTGTTATTGTAAAAAGAAAAAAAAATTGTGAATGATCTTAATCGTATTATGATTACGCTTAAGATTAAATCTTAAGCATGTACAATCTGGATTAAATGGACCAAAATAGTTTTTTTTTTTGTTTCAATAAGAAAAAAAATTGCGTGATATTTGCCGAGACCCCCCCTCTCTCCAACGTAAGATTAGATGAGATTTGACTCGACTCCCTCCCCCCCTAAAATATCTCACGTAATTTATGGACACCTACTTATTCAACAATTAAAATCGACAGAGGTTATAAAAACATTAACTTGTTATCCGCACCAAATTAATTAGTAACTGCATTCGCTCAAGGAATCATACGACGATAATCTTCTTCGTGTGGCTAGAGACTAACCTGGTGTCAGAGTTTTTAAGCTGCCCATGGGCTTCTGACTTAGCATCACATGCTGTTGAGAGATATCTCTCAGACAAGCTGGTTTCCTCACGATGTTTTGCTACACCGATTTTAAGCAAGTGATAATTATACAATACGCACATGAATCCGTAAATCAGAGGTGCGTGTCTTGGGTTCGAACTCGAGACCTATGACTTGGCAATCCGACGGTCACACCACTAGGCTATCACTGCTATAAGACGTTAGTCTTTCATGAATATTATTATTTAAATCTTTCAATTAAATGTTGGTTTTATATCCGTAATTAAATTATTTTTATAATTATTACGTTGGCGAGGTCGAATTCTTTTGTTTATTATGTCATTATCATAATTAATGTTTTTTTTAACGTCGTACGAGTATATATTATTTTTGCCCGTACTTAAAATACGCGTTTGGACGAGGCGAGATGGGAGGGAGTGACACCAGCCCGATATACAACGATATTAATATTATGGATCAAGGGTTAACATTTCTTTTTCTTTTTAAAGGATGGGAAATCATCAAATGACCCGTCCAATTTGGGTGGAGCGAATGGGAGTGTCAGACTTTTACTGACTAAAACCCATCCGAAATCCTTTCTTAGCCCTATGTGTTCCGGGACAGCGAATAACCTTTCAGGCAGACCCGCTGACAAGAATAGAGGAGTTAACATTGTCGAATTCATAAAAAACACATCAAATGACATGTAATTTATCGTCGAGCCTTACCTATTGCCTATTTATCTCATAAAATCATCATCTGCCTAGCCTTTTCCCAACTATGTTGGGGTCGGCGGCCAGTCTAACCGGATGCAGCTGAATACCAGTATTTTACACGGAGCGATTGCCTATCTGACCTCCACAACCTAGTAACTGGGCAATACGATACCCTTGGTAAGACTGGCAGATTTTCGGGTTTCTTCGACCCGTAATGACTGTTGAAGATGCACAAATGACAGCCGGGACCAACGGCTTAACGTGCTTTTCGAGGCACGGAGGAGTCTCGTTATGTTAAGATGGTCACCCATCCACGGCCAACCCCAGCAAGCGTAGCTTAACCTGATGGATCGACCTGTGCGGCTGTTAGTACTTAGCCGCTAGCTCATCCTAATATCTCATAAAATGTTCTTCATTCCAGCTGGGGAAGTACTATCGACGCAGCGTGCCCTGGTGCGATGTCGGCCGCTCCACGCCGCCACTCTAGAGTCTAGAAACAAAGCAAAGAAGTGTGCAGAGTTTCTGCAGCCTTATAGGTGAGTATATCGACAATAATCCCTCATTCGCTACTTAATAAAAATCTTAAATTCAATCATTCACTGATAGACAACACACGGCCTAAACTGTCTCCATGAAATGCACACGAGGTCCCTTTATAACCGAAGCCTGACTAAGGATAGCACTAAGGAAAGATTTAAATCAGGAATTAATATTTGGCATTATAATCGATGCACTGCTTGTATTATTATATCATCCATTAACATAAGAAACGCTGTGGTGCTTCCAGTGATGTTGTCCGAGCATTGGTTGGAGGATGCAGCAAGGCCAGGGGCTTAGGGCTAAATAGGGCTTGTGTTTGCAGTAGCATTAGGGAAGTTGGAGAATGCTACAACGTTTTCCGTGTAGACTAGAGAAGAAATGCGAAAGTTTGGATGGCTGTTTATTACTCAATCACGCCAGAACTGCTGCATGGATCTGGAAGACATTTTGCACAGAGATCCCGGAAAATTTACGGTTCTCGTGGGATAATTTCCAACATACACGCGGGCTAAGTCTTTAAAACACAATATTGTTGGTTTATTTAGAACCGTGCCCAGTTATCATCACGTAGCGCTGCGGTTTCGCCAGCATTGGCTGCTCTTAACCTTCAGAAAATATTGCGGTCAAAGTCAAATTTATTTGTACATAATTCCAGACAACGCCCAGAAACATGCACGGCGCTTGCGAGACGACTGGTCTCGGGCGCGCTTGGTGTCAAACTGAGCACAGCGAGACAAGAACGGGCTGAGGAGAGGAGACTCATCACCCTCGCACGAGGTGAGTTCATAGTGTAGCACAGAAACATGCACGGCGCTTGCGAGACGACTGGTCTCGGGCGCACTTGGTGTCAAACTGAGTACAGTGAGACAAGAACGAGCTGAGGGGACTCACGTGGTTTAAATAACCTTACTGTTTATACCTTGACCCTCTCCGAATTAGCCTAAAAACTGTGCCAGTTTCGCAGAACCTTTTTATCCCAATTTTGCCGGCAGTCTGCGTTGTGGCCAGATAGGCAGTCGCTCCATGTAGCACACTGGTATTCAGCTGCATCCAGTTAGACTAGAAGCCGACTACAACATAGTTGGGGAAAGGATGCCAATTATTTAAGTCGGTATACATGCACAATGTACACTATTATGTTATTATCACACTATTTGTATGTTCGTTACGCTGAAACGGCTGAACGGATCCGAAATTGACGGTTCCTGTGGGATAATTTCCGAGGGCGAAGCTGCTGGCAGAAGCTAGTTATTGCTAAAACATCCACTAACACGCTATTCTTTCTTGTAATTCCAGAAAAGAAACGTCAAGCGGCTTTACACAAGGAGGCGGCGTGGGATGGCTCACTCGCTAACCAGTCCGTCGACACGTGAGGTAACAGTGCACGAACATACTACTACGCGGATTATATTTTTTGTGTTTGTTTGCGAAGCATGATGGGTTCGATAAAATACTGAGACTGAAACATAACTGGTGAATTGTGGGTTCTATAGCCTAATTCTGCCTATACACTTCGGTTAATACAGGCGTGATGTTGTGTTATGTATTGTATGCAATCTACCAGTTTTTGATAAATGTTTTTGACCAAACGATGATATTTATAGGGTTTAAATTTCGATAGCAAATCACTTCTGAGGAGAAATAAAATACCTATAAAACAAAACTAAAGTAATTTAATGTACAGATGCGCATCGACCGTATGGATTTGTAGGTTATTTCAATGAACTTTGTCATTTTGTGTTAACTAATAGCGACAAGTTTTTTGAGCCGATAAAAGGGACAGTAGACCTTATTAAATCGGCAGTATGTCGCGATTGCATTTAGATGTAAAACAATGTATTGAGGAGTAAATACACTTCTCATCAAAAAAATCGAAACACCTTGCAAGTTTATGTTTTGTAAGGTTTCAGTTTTTTATTATTATTTATGAATAAATATCAAATGTCGCTTAATAGTGAGTTTTATGAGGTTTTCAAATTCTAATGTTATTGTTCTGAATTCAAATTAAATTTTGATAGGTTTCGTGTTTTCTTTAATGAGTAATTTTTATTTTGTATGGAGAACGAAGGCAATGAATGAAACAACACACGTAGGTGAAAAAATTTTTTTTTTTTTTTTTTTTTTTTTTTTATCACCGCTTCCATCCGGTTTTTCATTGATTGGATGAGAGTTACGATGACATGCTGTGGGATGTTGTCCCATTCTTCCTGAATGGCACTCGTCGTTACCATAGACCATGATTTTACATTCATCAGAGAAGAGAACTTTGCTCCATTGGAGGTATGACCAATTTAGGTGCTCAAGTGCAAAGTCAAGGCGCGCTCTTCGACGGTCTGCAGTTAATTTCGGTCCATTTGCTGGCTTGTGTGGTACCAGTCCACGTTCCTTCAACCTTCTTCTAATTGTAGAGTCACTTACAGCGACCCTTCGTACAACTTGAAGCTGCTGCTGCAGTTGAAATGCATTAAGGCGCCGGTTTCGCAAAGAAGTTGTTACAATAAATCGATCATCTCTCTCAGAAGTGACCCGATTCCTGCCAGATCCAGAACGGCGCGTGAACATACCAGTTTCTAGATAGCGGTTGTAGACTCTATGAACAGATGACAGGCTTAGGTGCAATGTTCGAGCCACAACACGCTGACTAAGTCCAGAATCCAGCAATGCCACCACTTGGGCGGCTTCTGTGGGCGAAGTATCCATATGTTTTAGAAAATAAAACTTTTTTCGGACGTCTTAAAGTCACAGTAAACAAATTAAAAACCAAATCGTTAAAGATAAACGCAAAAATTTTTAGTTTTTGAACGTGAAATGTTCTCCAACTGTAGACGCACATTTGTCTCAAAATAGTGATTCATTTCATTTACAGGATAAACAAACGAAATTCTAATTTCGAATTTTAAATTTTCGCTTACCATTGTAATTGCCAGATTGCCAGCTATGCAATAACGTTTTTTTTTTTCATGGAATGAACACTCTTTTGTATTAAATTAGGTGTTTCAATTTTTTTAACAAATTAAAACGAAGGTGTTTCGATTTTTTTGATGAGAAGTGTATATACAGACGACATGAAACATATCGAAATCATTTGAATGTTCTAAAACAATTAGCAAAGGAACGTTAATTTCGCCATTGCTCTCAAGTCTTCGGTAGTATAGTGGTAAGTATCCCCGCCTGTCACGCGGGAGACCGGGGTTCGATTCCCCGCCGGAGAGAATCTTTTTGTGCTTTTGTTTGCTTTTTTTTATCGAAATTAGCAGGCTGACCTTTTTTTAAATGCATTTTATGTAATTATGATATTTTTTTATTAATTTTCGAGTGTAAAATACTCATTGATTTGAAGAGTTGTGATTCAATTTATTTGTCTTTTTCTATTATGTGCGTATTAAAATGTAGACTTGATATCTATTATACTGATAATATATATTTTATTGAAAATTTTCTGGCAGTTTGCATCTAAATGAAATTTATTAAATGAAGGAAGATACGAATTTGATCATATCGCTAATTTCGCCTGAATTGACAAGTCTTCGGTAGTATAGTGGTGAGTATCCCCGCCTGTCACGCGGGAGACCGGGGTTCGATTCCCCGCCGGAGAGAATCTTTTTGCATAAAAAAAAAAAATAACGCTTTCTATAAAAATTTACCTAGGTACATAAGCACAAAAAAAGAATTATTTGTTATAATATTGTAGGAAGTTTCTGGCTAAGATATGTAGGCAATTTGGCATTGTTTGCGACTAAATTAAGCTTGAGATCGTCTCAGCAATATCATCTAATGACTTTGGTATTATTAATTGAAGTCCTTAAGGATTCAATTATTTTTTATTTATTACATAACTAACTAACTTTTTTACTTTGTTTTCATGAACACTGTCAGTAGGGATGTGGCAAGGTGAAGCTAAATAAATTGATGAGTAATTATTACCCATATCCGAAATTATGTTACTTTCAGATAACCCACGCGGGCCGGATTCCATTCGACAAGAGTACTTCACGATCGAGCTCTCACTGAAAATGTTCGTTTTACTAAAGTTAATGTAGTTAGAGCACTATAGATATTTTTCTATGCGAAATATTAGATTATGCGACGCCTAAGAGGTTTTGGTCCTTTAAGTAAGTATGGTTAATGCTTAGAGCTTTAAATTTATTTTTATGTTCGCTTATTTAAATTTTGTGTTTGACTTGACTGCCTTGTTTCCTAATTAGGATATTTTCATTTTTTTTTGGAATAAAAATGCACCTGTATCGTGTACTTAATATTGTCTTTCTGTATACGATTTGAGTAAAATAGTAACTATGTCATATACTTAAATAATTTTAACTTTAATCTCACGTCACAAATATTTTGAATGTGAAGTTTTTTTTTAATCTGTGACTTTGTCTTTACGTCAGAAATGTGTGACAAATTGGACGTACAACTGATATAATAATGTTTTATAATCAAAATATCAATATTTACATAGTTGACTTGTAAAGTCACAACCTCATCAATCGTCTACTTATTATAGTTATTATTGAAATGCACTGCATAATATTATTTTCTCTAAGTGATATGTATTTTAACATCTGTAGTATTCATAGGAACCAAATATTAGTATTTATTTAGCTGTCTCTTATATTTTTTAAATAGTTTTATTTTATTTATTAATATAGAAGTCTGTCATACGATCTTCGTTGTTTCTGCTTGCGACCAAAGCGTGTCAAAGCATGAGAAATGCATGTTGCTTAAATAAAATTCTGTTTATATTTTAAGTGTGAAAACAGTTGATCTTGTGAATGCCAAATATTGACTTTGCATTTCAGTGTTATTTTTATTCAAGTGTCAAGATTGTTTTTTCCACGTAACTTTCATTTGAAATTAATACGATGTTGACGTTTGAAAATTATTATACGTACCCGTCGGTACACACAATAGATCGAGCTATAGGAGAAGCTCGACTCGAAGCTTGCTCGGCTTTGTAGGGTGTGGTCTCTTTCACTCATACGTATGTGAGTGTGAGTCTCTTTCTAGAGGTCTATGACTGATTTACGCTCAGAACATATAACTTTGAGGTTTTAATAAAGTGATGTTTGGTATTCTTAAGATTGATATTTTGTAATTCGTTGCGAGTTAGTGCCTTTTATTGTCTAGTCTGGTTGTATGTAAACACATGGACTTCAAAACCTCTTTGCGTTGACCTTTATTAGACGAAAAGTAGGTTTAAATAATAGCAAAATAATAGTTTTTAATATTGCGTCTTATGATAAAGTAATAAATCGTTTTAGCGTTCCGTTGGGATCGATGGAAGGTAGTCTAGCATGAACTCCTTATTTTTAGAACGGGGATAGATACGGATAGTGAAAATGGAACGCGAATATTTGAATATAGAAAATGTTTTTAAAAATGGAAATTGATTATATGGCGTCGGGACAAACCCGTCGTCGTTGTTAAATAAAGGTTGAAACATACTTCTATCACGCGATGAAAGCGTGTCTATGGCCACGTGGTGCCCTTCATCGCGTGTAGACGAATACTGAAATATTTTTTGTGGTAATTAACTTTGAAATATGTTATTATTATATTGTAACAGCGCCTCGGGGTAAGTCGGCAGCTAGTGTTTAACGTTTGTGGCGATGAAAGTGAGCAGATGAATTAAATACTTTCTTAATTTCATAATACTCCTTAACGAAATATCTTATATTTTTACATCCATAGCTCACTTTCGCGAACTACTAACATTACTAGAACAAGAAATGTTAATAAATGTTGACTAATTCAAAACCAATAAATCGATAATTTTTATTGATAAGTATAAGAAAACGGTTGTTTCTAGAAATTGACGTTGAAAATAATTTATTTTGTTACCAGTATCATACAGCCAAAGATCTGATTTTTAATTCGGGACTTGAAAAAAAAACTATTTGGGAGTTATTGGAGGACTGGCTCAATTAATACAATTTTAACGTGTGGCATCTATTATGAGGGTGTTATTCAAAAAATGGGATGCAAGAACATGCAAGATATTTAAACAATAATTCTTTATAATGGAGTCAAAATAATATATTTGATGGAACCTGGAACAAGCTAGATTTAGCCTACTAATGTCTCAACCCGACATTGCATCGCAAGCGCATTGCCATTCAGAGACGAAAAAAAAAATGTTGAGTCATGTAATTTTTTTTTTTACATTTTGTTGCTAGGATTCTTGCATGTCTTGCATGTCATACAGGCACCATGACAAGAAAACTGCCTTCCTTGTGGCATTTATTATTGTAAACAGAATAATGCTACTATATTATACAGTGTCTTAGGTTAAACGAGAGACATACTGGGGTAGTAAACTCATGAAAATGAACAACTTTTACTATGGAACTTTACCCCCAAATCACGAAAAATAAAAAATCAACTGTTCAGTAAATTTATGTTCGCATACTTCGTCAAAATATATAGAACAGCTATAGCATATTTTATTCATATTTCAGACTTGGTCCCATGGACAAAGTTGTTGATTTTCATGAGTACTATACAACCTGAAAAGTATGTCCCTCGTTTAACCTAACACACTGTATAGAAATGTTTTGTAACGTTGCAAACATTTAAATTTCAAATTATGATGTCGTATACCTTTACGACGGCGATACTCAAACTTTTAGTGTATGATTGTATGTGACCTGTTTTTTGGTACGGCCAGGTGGTATTTGGTACGGCCTGATGGTATCTGGTGCGGCATCCAAAGCTTGAGTTATCGAAAACTAGTAAATACTGCATGTATTGTTAATAAATTGGAATGTTACCCGTTTTTTTGTTGTTGTATGGAATGAAATGAAAGCAAATAAGGGCTATCCAACCTATGCGGCCTACAAAAAAGTTTGAGTATCGCTGTCTTCACCAGAACTTAGCATGATTATCTCTATGCTTACAGACGATGTACTACTTACCAATAGAATGAGATTTTATACCTACTAGCAGAAATATCAGACACGACAAGACATATCTCACGGAATTGTACGCAGTCGGAAATATCTATGGCACAAAGAATTTTAGAAAAAGGTTGGCTTTGAGGAGCTCGTTGCTAAGTACTAACAGCCGCACAGGTCGATCCATCAGGTTAAGCTACGCTTGCCGGGGTTGGCCGTGGATGGGTGCCCATCTTTACATAACGAAACTCCTCCGTGCCTCGGAAAGCACGTTAAGCCGTTGGTCCCGGCTGTCATTTGTGCATCTTTGACAGTCGTTACGGATCGTTAGAAGCCCGAAAATCAGACAGCCAGTCTTACCAATTTACTGGGTTGTGGAGGTCAGATAGGCAGTCGCTCCATGTAAAATACTGGTATTCAGCTGTATCCGGTTGGACTGGAAGCCGACTCCATCATAGGAAAAAGGCTAGGCAGATGGTGATGTTGGTTGGCTTTGTAGAGCGGCCTCTTTGTCACTCATACCTATAGGTCAGCCTGCTTTTAAAGCTCAATGTGTCAATTACACCCGGGTAACGTTAATATTCTGTGAAGTATGTCTTGCTCGCATATACCAATACTATACTTACGTAAATGTATGTACTTTTGATTTTATATAAAATCATGTGAAAGCGTTCTCTTAATAATGTAATGTTTTTTTTTTTAAATAGAAATAACTGTGCAATAACATGTACATATCTGCGAAGTCAGTTACACATCGAACCGTCCATATACACAATAATGTATCATTACAGTAAATAAATATTCTCATATGTCAATTTGTTAAGTTTATTTTTTCATTTTTACCTCTGTTAATAAGGAAAAAGAACTAGGTGTGCCGGCTAACAATACAATGCAATAAATAAAATATTTAATATTTTAAAATACACCCCGGACTCCTAAATCGATCCATCGTGGAGTCATTATAAGGTATTTAAGGCCAGGCACATCAAATTAAATATGGGTCAAAGAAAAAGTTTGCATGCAGTTTTTAAGCAGAGATACTGGCCGTTATGTCTGTGTCGTCATTGTTCCGAATTTAAATTTACGGCCATTTAAAAAGTTATAGCTATCTATACACGGTGATTTTTAATTCACTATTAACCTTTCAGGGCGTGACAACAGTAGGTTACCCATGATTATGAGCAACTTTCACTATGAGACCAACTCTTAAATATCGAAAAGAAAAACGGTTTTTTTATACAAAAGTGCAATATTTAATTGATGAAAATGTATGAAACAGAAGTATTTTTTTTTGTTATTTCGTAGTTGGTCTCATAGTGAAAATTGTTCATAAGCATCGGTACTGTCACGCCCTGAAAGGTTAATAGTGAATTAAAAATCACCGTGTATACTCAAAAGTGTAAGGTGGCTTTAGGAGTGCGGGAGTGTAATATGCATTATATGTTGTCTGTTTACTTAATTGTTAAGAAAACCGTGCATAAAAATAGGCATTCGTTACATTGGTACACAAGTATACGTAGAGTAATTTAATGCCCCTCTGTAATGGCAACTCAGTATAATAATTTGAAATTCCAAATATTTATCTTTCCATTGTAATACAGCTTAAAATTCTAGTTTCTATACCTGATTACAAAAATTATTAACTGAAAAAAAGTGCATAACTGTTTCAATTCTAAAGATTTTGGGTAGTCTTGGTTTCCAACTAGAAAATCATTATTTTATCGTGGACAGTGCAATACAATGCATTTATATGTGAACATAATAATTATGGAACATACTTAATTACAACTATTGGTTTTTAATCGTAATAATTACAATAGGGATGATGACAAAAATATTTTAATTGTCAAAGTCAAATCATTTATTTCAAATAGACACAAGAAAGGCACTTTTGAACTTCAAAATGAACAAGAAATAGAATTGATTCTAGTCGCCCCTTCCAAAAGAGCTGCGGGCAAAGGGTACGTCAGCTAGAGTATTAAAAAATATTGGAGACGTATTTTTTTTCTTTTTTCACGTAATGATTACGTCGTTACATTGTGTTAAAATGTGGCATGACAGTTTTTTTTTTTGAAATGTCATCTCGCAGTTCAACCAAAGGGTTGTCTACTGCTTAACCGGGCTTGCCTGTGGCTGCCACAAAAGAATTGTAGCCTCCAGCCAGGGCTTAATAAAAACTAAACCTAACTTACAAAACTAAGCGACTACACGCTAAGGGCACCCCCTGCGGGGTTCGGACCTCGGCTTAGGGCGTCGCTGGGGGGGGACAGCAAGGGACAGCTGGATCGGGGGTTTGGCATGACAGTCATTCCTATGTAGATTTAATACTGAGTTGTGACGTTGCACGCCCGCACTCCCCAACTTTAATGCGTAACTTAATATGATAAAGCAAAAAAATACCTGTCTAATATTTTTTTATTATCTGACTGACGTACTAAATATTATTTCTTATTATTTACCTTGACATCATCCCTATTTAAATAGACAACCAGGCTTAAAATTAACAAGATAAGTAAAAAAAATAGCACCCAGGTCGTTTTTGAAGTAATACCATCATGATTCCAGTCCGAAAAAAGGATGGTGCTATCGGCCGTGTATAGCTCTCTCTCTCGCACTGGAATCATGATGGCAATTAAACGTAATAATACGACACCTGATTTCTGAAAAGCTACAGCTTTGTTTTTTTTTTTATTAAGAAAGCGGTGTACAGTCACAATAAAAGCCGTATAAAAATACAGATCGTTTCATGACACCTTAGGGTGAATTTCACCAATGGAACTGAACGCGATCAACACAAGCTAGTGATGGCGGCAAACACGTAGCCGAATTCTGGACCGAGTCCATTTAGATTGGGATCGTCACGCTAAGAAGAACCACATAAGCCCCGTTTAAGGATTGTCAGTGTCATTATTTTCTCTGGAATATTTACACTGACAGGTCTTGAACGCGGTTCAGATGTGCTGATCGCGTTGTTTCTGTAACTCAATTTGGCACTTAATATCAAGGTGAAAATTACAGAATTTTCCTGACGGCCAGTACTAACCTAACTATTACAGTTCAAATATTAAGCAGCTTGGTAAGGTAGCCTGGTTGGCTGTGTACTTTAATAAATACGTTAATTATTTATATCATCATTCGAAAATGGAAGATGGAATTTCAAATTCTGTAAAAAATAAAAAAGTTTTGCGTTAGGCAAGGTATACAACCTTTATGCAGCACATTCACGATACAATTTGAATGTCTTGAAACTAGATCATTGAAAATGTAACTCTCATTGTATTGTTATAAAGTGTTCATTAGAATGATTGCCGTGTGTGGGATAAACTGGCGATCGTTCTAATTTATACCTTACGTTATGTAGATGAGAATTACTTTGCAATGACGATTGTGAAAGTACCTTACGGATTTTTTAACTTTTTGGTGATCGCATTGTATGAATTTCCTAACAAAATTGTACTCCTTACTTTACCTATAACGAACGAAAATAGTTAATGAGGCTTGATCTGTACAAAATAAAAGTGGAGAATATTATTTTTGTAATAATGAAGGTTATTCTAAAATTGATATACAAATAAATAAAATTGATTGACTAATTTGTGGTTTTATTTTATAATCTCACCCTTAATAATATAGAAAACCTTCACACATACACACCACTCGCGTACGGCCCTGGTTGAAGCTATGGTCCGGAGTGAGTGGGAGTGGGAGGCAGTTACCTCCTTTTGCGAAGCAGACATGCTAGCGAAGGAGGTGGCGGGATGGTTGAGGGACAGGGCCTCACGTCCCAGCCGCTGCGGGAGACGCTCCTGGCGTCGGGAGCCGCGTGACGACTCCCGGCCACTGTAGGCGCGAGTAATGGGTCACCGACCGATCAGGACCAGGCCCCTGCCGGACAGCGCGAACGTGTTCCTCACGCGCCTTAAAGAGTTGTCAGCATGAAGGGAAGGGCCGTTAGGGCCAAAGTCTGCCGGGTCTCTACGATAACCCTTTCGGACAATCCCGCTGACCCGGCTGCCGAACATAAAGGGCTAAGGAAGGAACATGGATGGGTTTTAGTCAGTAAGAGTCTGACACTCCCTTCCGCTCCACCCAGAGCGGGAGAAGTCATTGGATGATTTAAAAAAAAATAAAGGGTGAAGCCTCCTCAAACAGAGAAGGCACGAACATCACGCTTGGATCAGACTTATCTATGAGTATACTAGCTGACCCGACAGACGTTGTCCTGTCTTAACTGTGATACCTACCCTACCTACCTACCTGCCTACCCTACCTACCTAGCTACCTACCCTACCTACCCACCCTACCTACCCACCCTACCTACCCACCCTACCTACCCTACCTACCTACCCTATCTACCTACCCGACCTACCCTACCTACCCAACTTACCCTACCTACCCTAGCTACCCTACCTACCCACCCTACCTACCCTACCTACCTACCCTACCTACCCTATCTACCTACCCGACCTACCCTACCTACCCTACCTACCCACCCTACCTACCCTACCTACCTACCTACCCTATCTACCTACCCTACCTACCTACCTTACCTACCTACCCTACCTACCTACCCTACCTACCTACCCTACCTACCTACCCTACCTACCTACCCTACCTACCTACCCACCCTACCTACCCTAGCTACCTACCTACCCTACCTACCTACCTACCTACCCTACCTACCTACCTACCTACCTACCCTACCTACCTACCCTACCTGCCTACCTACCCTACCTGCCTACCTACCCTACCCTACCTACCTACCAACCCTACCTACCTACCAACCCTACCTACCTACCAACCCTACCTACGAAAAAAAAAAAATATAAATGTATTCTGCTATTCAGGGCGGAGACAAATCCAACGAAACAAAAACCATGAAAATTGGTCCAGCAGATCTCGAGTTATAATGGAGGGAACAAACCCGACTTTCTTTTATATATAAGGTCCCATTAAAATAGGTGGACAAACTTCTAGAAATCACTTTGACCACCAAAATAAGGACAATGGTAAAAAAACACATTAGATACTTACAAGAAGTGTGCAAGTACCTGCCCATAATAGATGCGTTTATTTTTTGCTTGGATATCAGTCTTTGGTTAGACGTACTGAACGCGTACATCTATTTTAATGTAATAACAATAATAATAATATCCTTGGACATTTCACACAACGCCATATCGTCCCAAGCTAAGCAACCTAATGCTTGTGTTATAGTAACGAGAAGGCTGATAAACTACTTATATACATTTTTTTTTTGTAAATACATACATATTATAGATAGAAAAACACCCAGACTCGTAACAAATACTTGCAGCAGGTCGTACAAATATTTATTCCGTGCGGGAATCGAACACGCGACATAGTGCGCAGCAGTCAATCGCTAACCACTGCGCCAACCGTGTCGTGTTTAATCGGACTTTATATACACACTAGCACTTTGCCCGCGGCTTCGCTCCCGTGGTCTTTCCCGTGGGACCCGTTATTTTTCCCGGGATAAAAAGTAGCCTATGTTACTCCTAGAAAACTAAGCTTTCCAACGGTGAAAGAATTTTTAAAATCGGTCCAGTAGTTTTTGTGCCTATTCATTACAACCAAACAAACAAACAAAGTTTTCCTCTTTATAATATTAGTATAGATAACATAACATAATCAGCCTATAATGTTCCCACTGCTGGGACACAGGCCTCCTCTCTTAGAGAGGGAGTGGGCCATAATCCACCACGCGAGCCCAATGCGAGTTGGCGGATGTCACATGTCACCAAATGTGTGGTTCTAGAACATGCCGGTTTCCTTACGATGTTTCATACAGGGTTTTACCGAAAGGGTATATACATACAAAAGCATATGCTACAGACCAACAAACTGAACAACTTTTACTATGGGACCAACTCCGAAATCGTGAAAAAAAAAAACAGGCGTTCCCTACATTTCGACGAGTCACGTGACCAAAAATGTATACCTAGAACAGCTGATTTCTTTTTTTAAACCAGGTATACACAGTGTGTTTTAATTTTATTTACTGCTAACCTTTCAGGCGGTGAAAATACTCTTGATTATAAACAACCTTTACTATGGGACCGAGTACGAAAGGATTTTAGGAACTACCCCCGTAAAGGGGTAGCTGGAATTTTGTACCCTGGGGAAGGATATAAGTAGGCTACTCTTATCCACATACCACGCGGGTGAAGCCGCGGGTGAAGCCAGTTAACTATGAGTCCAGACTGGTTTCCCCAATCCCCATAATGTTTTCCTTCACTTATGACAGCAATGTCCTAGATAAACCTTTAAGGTATATGGTATAGGTTTATTTTTTTAACCTACTTAAAAAAAAGAGGAGGTTCTCAATTCGACTGTATTTTTTATTTTTTTATTTGAGAACGTGGTGGTTCTCGAGTCGTCCAGTTATGACAATTTGGTCCAGTTCTGACAATGGCATCCATGAGAAAACCATTATTATAAGTCTAAAGGAGATTGTTCTAGACCGCCCTATAACCAACAAACATTTGACGTGTACGTTAATTTTAATTATATTTTAATATGCTTTTTAAAAATAATAAATTCAAGCGGACACTTTTTAATTCTTAATAGGTTTTTAAAAGTGACCTCATTGATTTTATTACCAACTGAACTCGCCATCTTTCAAGGAATTGTCAATGTGAATGTCACAAAAGATTTGATAGTGTCGCTCTCGCTCATATTACATAAATATCGATATCGACGACGATGTCCATAATATCTAGTGATAAATAATGGATGTTCGATATTTATCACTTCCAAAACATTGAAAATGTGCAACCTAAAAGTTCTTCATGCATATTTTTTTCATGGAATTAGTTCCGTGAACATTTTAATGGAACTTATGATGAATATGGCCTAGCACGATTATGATGAAAATATAATGAACAAAACAAACTCACAAAATGTACCTACTAGTCGAATGAGGGATTTTCTCACAAGTGAGAAAATATTAGTTCAAAAGAGGCGTTGGTAAAAAATACGTCACTGTCTCAGGTTTTTGACATCAAATAAGCTTTCTTATTTACGGATCTTATTTTTGTTATCAGTAGCCAGTAAAACATAGACATATTTTTTACCCACGCCATCTATTGAACTATGTTTTTTCACTTGTCAGCAAATCTCTCATTTAACGATTGAAATATCATTTACGACGCAACTCTAGTGAATTGTTCTCATAACCATTTCACGACTTCAATAGCCAAATTTTACTTTTTAAGTACTTAAACTCTATTTAGTACTCTAACTCTATTTAGTAGTAGCAAACTAAAACGTTACATATTGTTCGTTGGGAACAAAATATTTTATTTTAGCATTAATTTAATTGGAGTAGAATCATAGCAACAACGTGTTTATGTTTGAAACGGAACAAATTAATTTACATGTGACATATTGATCTTTCATTTTGGTCTACTAAATTAAAACCACAGATTAAATAGGTGGTCATTGATAATCGATATAATATATGTACAATGATTGATCTTCAAGAGAGCATCTCTACGTCACTACGTCATAGAGATGTTATATTAGAGTCATTTTTGGGTAATCCTATTATTGAATATATTAGTTATAGCATATTATGATACCATACCTATTACTGGGTATTAGTCAAATATTAGTGAACCGATTCATTATTAGCTACTCAATCTAATATTGATACTTGCGTAATTTTCGCCATGATTAATATGGAATACAAAATTGTGAACATGCACAATATTAGTCACGTATGCCTATTAGAGAAGTGAAATGGTGATTAAATTTTCCTTCACACTTTAACAGGCTTGGGACTGTCAACGTTGATTGATTATGTTGGCGTACGGTATTTAAAAAGTTAATCACCATATGTACAATAATTATTGTTTTTTCTATAGATTTAAATAATATTTTAAACATTTTTCTTCTTTTTATCTTTCTCATATTTTTTTTGTTTTTTTTTCATATGTGCTATATAATTTATACATACCACCAAAAAATAAATGTTTAATCATTAAAATACTAAGAAACTATTGAATAGTTACTAGTTATCCTTATCAATCAATAAATCACTGCGTGCACGTGCTGTTCGAAAACAATAATATTTACAATGAGCCGCTGTGAGCTTTTTGGCTACAAAAAACATAAACAAATATCCATATTAACTAATGCGATAGAAACAAGTGGCTAAATAGTAAAATACTGTTCATTACTTGCTTAATTAGTAACCAACTCAAACAACTTTTATACGAAACCCAACATCTTATAACTTAAGTCTTTAAAATATACACATTACGCGCGCACAACGACAGGCAAGCAAGCAAGCAGCCAGGTTCTATTCATTCATACAATACAATATTTATCTCACTCACTCTACCGCTTCTCGGTTTAGGCGAGTGAGATGACCGTGCTCGGCGAATAATAATAGCATAGCGACAGCGACTCGAGGTGGGTCGCCTCGCTATTACGCGTCACTATTATTTGACTAATACCTGGTAACCTATTACTCTATACTCGCTTATCCTAATATGAATATACATGGCTTGTATCATAATACCTGTACCTATTACGAATATATCAGTTACATCTCTACTACGTCAGTCTGTGCCTGTGGCTGTGTTGTGTTGTTGTGAATACCTACCTATTTGGCGATTTCTTTTGGCGTTTTTGATTTTGTTTCTGTTTAACGGACTACAATTTGGATTGCTTTCAACGTGACCTGGCTTCGAATAACTGATTCGGTGATCTGCTTAAACGACACCTTAGCATTTTGACAACGGATAACGGACTTCGCTTAAAGTAAACTTCAACCAATAAATAATAACTGTACCTAAAAGGCATAATACAACTGTATTTACGGTAATAATTTACTGTATTTGAAGTTTAATGCTTTGTAGAAAGAGAAATAGCGATTTTAGAAGGTATTACTTAAGTTTTCTATTATTAAAAATAACCTCAAAATCTGTTCCTTTTCTTTAAATAAATCTTTTCTCTAAAGTGTCCGTCAAGAAACTTTGTTCTTATGGGCTACTAAGGACAGTTTACAAATAGAAAATGATTTTTTCTATGCTGTTGGCTCCAGGGCGAACAATGTATGGGCGTAGAACAATCTCCTTTTTATCTTGAGGCTACGTATTATTAGTACTTCAGGTCACTGTTGTTTACATAGTAATTTAGCAGTGGATACGAATCGGGAGTGGGGACTGTGGGGCAGGTTGGTAAGTACCAAAACGAAAAAGTTAAAATAAAAAACTTTTTTATAAAAAAACGACGATTTTCGAAAAACTTCTTCTTTTCGTTTGATTAGGGACTAACCTGGTGTCAGTTTTTATTCCACCAATGGACCTCTGACTTAGCTTCACATGCTGTTGAGAAATATCTCTCAGAAATGCTGGTTTCCTCACGATCTATTGTTCCTTCGAAAAACTACAAAGTGTAGAATAAATTTTTTTTCCATACGAGAATGGAACCAGTGACCCATAGCGCAGAAGCCAATAACCGCTACACCTGCCGTGGTTGACACAGAAATCTAGACCGCTACAATGCAGCTACCTAACACCTATTTCCTTCCTTACGTCTCGGAACAAACAATGGAATTGCGAAAGACGCAGGCTACGCGCTCCACGCGACATTGCGACTAATCGCATGCCGCTGCGACCAAGACTAATATCGAAGGTCACACCACCGTTGTTTGTAGTAAACGGAGTGAGACCAATTGCGATAGCTCATTTAGCTGCATTTTTTTTCTACAAATAATTGAATAGATGTGACGAATTTGATAGAGAGTAGGTATTCCATTTTTTGTGTCATTTTCTTAGTGTTTCTCATTAACCTCTGGGGATTTGTTAGAAGTTTTTTCAGGCAAAAATTGAATGGAGTGACTACGCAATACAATGGCTCTTTTTAGAAGCTTTTATTTCAAATAGTTTATAATTACTTGTACGATATCAAGGCTACGTACTTTTTTCCAAAGGGTTTAGACAATTATTCATTTTATTCAAACCAAAAGGATATTAATAAACAAAAAAAAATCAAGCTTGTTGTATAGGAGCCCCCTTAAATATTTATTTTATTCTGGTTTTCAGTATTTGTTGTTATAGCAGCAACAGAAATACATCATCTGTGAAAATTTCAACTGTCTAACTAGCACGGTTCATGAGATACAGCCTACAGACAGACGGACGGACGGACGGACAGCGGTATCTTTCTAATAGGGTCCCATTTTACCCTTTGATTACGGCACCCTAAAAAACTACATCAAAAATTTCCATCAGGGGCTTACTTCTTAATTTACCTATCTATTTTTCATGAAAACTATTTCACAATGCTGCAATGTGTTGTGACCAAACCGAGAATCAAATCTCGAGGTCTAAGCAAATTACCACGAAACCAACAAGGCGGTTCATTAAAAACTGTAATTGAATTTATTATACCTACTATTAATATTTGCATAACCTATGTATCTCAAACGAAAGTAGGTAACGTAAGCGATTGAAATAGCTTGTGCGAAAAGTGTTATTTTTATTACGACATTTTATATTTTTGCACTTTGGCCGCCCACAGATAGAAAGTCAAAGTCAAATCATTTATTTCAAATAGGCACAAGAAAGGCACTTTTGAACGTCTTTAACAAGAAATAGAATTGATTCTAGTCGCCCCTTCCAAAATGTAGTTTCGTGTGGAGACGAATGGGTAAGAAACTCCACCGTTGCTCTTTTGAAATGTTTTACAATGTTTTGTATACATGAATTAGGTATAACATTATATGTAAAGACGATGCACCCAGAATAAAAACACTACACCACAAAAGGTGAAAAGAAAAACACATATAATATATAGCAATGGCAGATAAACTTAATTATGTCATAAGTACATGGTGCTCACATATTTACAAACATTCTAAAAGTTAATGAAAATAAATCAAAATCAATGAAAATAAAGTAATGGTGAAAAAATAAACAATAGCAACACATAAGAATCATACAAGCGTGCATCCAAGTCGCAGCGTCTGCTATACTCCAGTACATCTTCTGGCAAGATCTTCAGACAATTGACGACACGGTTGGCGCAGTGGTTGAGCGATTGACTGCTGCGCACTACGTCGCGGGTTCGATTCCCGCACGGAACAAATATTTGTACGACCTGCAAGTATTTGTTACGAGTCTGGGTGTTTTTCTATCTATAATATGTATGTATTTACAAAAAAAAAATGTATATAAGTAGTTTATCAGCCATCTCGTTACCATAACACAAGCATTAGGTTGCTTAGCTTGGGACGATATGGCGTTGTGTGAAATTTCCAAGGATATATTATATTATTATTATTAATTAAGCACCTCCGATACATCATCAAGAATTTTTATTTACTTTTGCCCCATATTCCCGTGAGGCATCAGTCCTCCCTCGGTGCTGAATTGGTCTAAGGCGTAAAAGTAAAGGTGCAGTCGATTGTTTATAGAGTAACTATGTATGTATGCTTATTTTTTTTTTCAGGCTGGGAAATCATCCAATGACTGCTCCCGCTCTGGGTGGAGCGGAAGGGAGTGTCAGACTTATATTGACTAAAACCCATCCATGTTCCTACCTTAGCCTTAGCTTACCTTAGGGTAGCGGTAACCCTTTCGGACAATCCCGCTTAATGTATGTATGCTTATGATTGTATGTATGTGTTTATGTTATTATACGTTTGTTTATCTCAGTGTCTTTGTAGCATGAATGCAATTTTTTCATGCTAGTCTATCGGCAAATATTGTCTAAACAACATTGTCGACATGTGCCAACATCATGCATAAAAGTAAATTAAAAACTTTAACTATATTTTTTTTTAAATTGTAAAAATACTAAAGTAGGTTGAATGTACACTATAGTAAGCGTAATTCGTCACCCATTTATCATTGTAGACACCGGAAATATTTGTCAATGGCCGTATGACCCGACACCATCTATTGTCACGAGAACAATGTTGTTGACCGCAAAGAAAACAAACAACTCATATAGCCGCGATTAGGTACAATCACTTCCAGTTAATTTTGCAGAGAGCATCTGAAAACACGTAGATGTATCTAATATGAGCCGCCTTGCAATAATATTATGTTTTATACCGCGTGTGACTCTCGGAACTTACACCACCGTACGGCACGAAACGTATTCGGAACACATTTCAAGACAATCAAGATCCAATTTACCCACGCAGCAAGATGGTTATGTTTATAGACAGTTTGATAAACCTGGAGTACGATCTGCGACTGGACAGCCTACTGTGGATCCATATGCAGTGAACAATCATTTCGAATCAAAATCTTTTGGAAACATTAGAAGCGAAACGCCAATACAGTACGATGACCTAATAAGGCCCTATACGACACCTTCAACATTAAGAAGTGAAGTAGATTATGCACTAGCAAAATCTGCAGCTGATGCTAGGTACGAGTCATCAAAGATCACATCAGATACTATGCTAGATAAACTCAAGTCTCTGATGCACTACCACCCGCCGCCAGACATGAATAACGAAAATAATAATATGCCGGGATACGACGGTACCTACTATCATATGGACGATGATGACATAAGGAGCAGCTCTAGAAGTCTGTATGACAATTGGCCCTATTTTTATCACAGCCCTTATGAATATGAACACAAAAAAGATATATTTGATACACAGAAAGCGAAAGATAAACGTTACGTTGCAGACGGATCTCAAAATATAATTCCAGTTCATGAAATAATAGAGAATGATCATCCACAAGAGTATGACAGGAAACCCACACAATTGCGTGACTCTACTGATAACCCTGTGAGAGGAGATGCGCCGTTCTTTTCATTTGTCCTAAACGATTACTTTGAAAGAAGTGACGATGATGACCCAGTACTATTCAAAGGATTAAATTTTGGCAGTGAATTTGACCATGACTCCTACGAATCAGATGAAAACAAAATGAGTCGTCGAATAGGGACCAGTTATTACACAACAATAAGGCCAGCTACTTTAAATTATGATGTTTATACAATACCTGCGGAATCAGAATCCTTAGGAAATAAAAATAGAAGGCGAGAACATGAATTTGATAAAAGTGAAAAAGGCGCACAGAAGAATTCTATGCATGAAACTGCATTTGAAAACCAAGCGAACCAATACAATGGATTCAAAGATTTTCTAGATAATTTCGCAAATAAATTCGGATCACAGGACTTGAAGAAAAATTTAAATTTTATCCGTGCTACGAATCAGGATAGTGGTGAAAATAAAAAAGGTTTCCGCAGAATTTACCATAAAGACGAATATCAGGAAGATAAGGAATTCTTCGATAATAATAATAGTACTGCTAAAGGAATAGAAAAAGCCGGCTACAATGAACATGTTGGTGGCTCTGAAGCATATTTACGTTCCCAGGCAGCAGCAGCTCTAGGAAATCAATTGAATGCAATCAGCAATGCTGGAAAAACAAGTGATGGTAAATTTGAAAACAGTCACAAAGGACATGACAGATTCAATACGATAGAAAACACGTTACACAAATACAGAAACGTAGCGAAGGAAGCAGCTGAGAGTAATAATGCTGACTACGCAGACTACAGAGAATAGTACGACAGATACCTAGAGCAGAAACATCTGGGTTTAAAGGGAAAGAAGACTATTAAGTGTTAAATTGTTGCTACGAACTAAAGTGAATTGTTTATGACAGTGAAATGGTGTACAGTGTTGGGTTACGTGTTCTGGTTTACCAGAATAATTTTGTTATTACCTTCCAAAGTGAGAACAATAGGGGAATGTCCTAATCGTAAAGGATGATGTACCAATTTATTTTTATTTTTTATATTGCTGAAATGTTTGATATTTGTATATGGCTTCTTTTGACGTCGATCACGCCTGGTGGCCAGCGTTGGTTGAGGTCTATGATGAAACGAGCGCGTCTAGATGCTTTTTTTCATAAATCCTTGCTTTTATTAAAGGCCAAAGCCATTTGTCCTTCATTATGAGAGTAAAATGAGGGACAATTGGCTAAAATACATACAGAGTGAAAAAGTTATCGGCTGTTTTATACAAACGTGATATACCACGTTGAAAATATATGAAACAGTAGATTTTTTATTAATTACCGCCTAAAAATTTCACTGTTCTTGGTTCTAGAATCGTGTACTATAGCAACAGTTTGCCTGACGAAATGCCTTACACCAAGTATACTTGTAATCTTACATACCTCAAACAAACTGGCAAAATTGGTTTGTCCTCATTTGTGGTCAACAAATGAGGATAATCCAGTCCAGACAAGGATAGTCAGGCCATCAGTTGATCCTCAACGTACAACGAATGTCTTAAAGCGTTTGTGCACTGCGTCCGTTCCAACTCCCAGAAAAGGGTAGCCATTTATAAGACTGCGCATTCAATCGGAATTCCTGTATTAAAAATGTTTAACATCCTATCGCAATCTCATATCAGCTACCATAAATATTGAAAGTGTTTGGAAATCAGATGAGAGAATGCGATCGTTCTTAAAAAATACGGGAATTGCCAGGACTTCGCCCATTCGAATCTGAACATTTTCAATTCATATAAAATTTGAGTATAGAACTCGGATTAGCATCGGATGCAATGCGCAAACTCTCAAGTTGGTAACATGTTTTTTATAATAAGTTTTTAATTTCAAGGAAAGAATTGAAAGAAAATTGTTTTTCTTTTTTATTATGTTGATTTACAATGCAAACTTGGGTAATAGTATAAGCTAGTTATAAGAAAAACACACAAAATGGTACTTTTATGTTTTGTATTTTTTTCGAGTTTAATAAAATTTACTAAAGCGTTATCATTTTCTTTGATATTGAGTAAAAGACAGTCAGTCTTTTACTCAACTCAACTCAACTGCTACGGGAGTAAATCGTGTTACCGGATTGGGATGTGAGGATCAGATAGGTATTCGATCCATGCAAAATACCGGTATTTCTGCTCTACCCCCGTGTAGACTGGATGCCGAACGAAGCTAGACAGATGATGGTGATAAAAAAAGACATATTAGGCCTTTTAAATGTTTTATTACAGAAATACACCCAATCAAACATTTTCGTAAACTAATTACAAAAATTACCCCGATCAACTATTGAACTAAATAAAACTAGTCAATTCGATCCACACGACTAATGTACTAAGAATTCATTAAAAAAATTAGTAAAATATTGAATTCAAAAACCACTCGAAAATCAAAAAAAACATTGGAAATCAAATGTAATCTTGTCCCATTCAAGACTTGGCCTGCCAAGGGTCCATGGATGGATAGACAATTTCATGATCAGAGCTTTTGTTGGGCACTTGAGGGAACATAGGCAATATACTTAGTACTTTCGACATAAGATAAGAACCTTTCTCTCCAAATTTGTCCACATGTGTCATTTTCCAAGGTGACCTTATCGTTCTTACAGGTGAACCTTTGTTTTCAAACTCTTTACTTTCTTCGTTTTCATCGTTAAATTCATCATCCAACTCACGTGGTTTTTCTTTTTCAGGAGCTTTTTGTGTAGTAGTGGTATCATCATAGTAGTCTTCTTTTTCTCCTACCTTCTTGGGAGCATCTGGTATTGCACGTTCTTTTTTGTTCGAGATGGGCCTATGTGACGCGGTCGGTGCATGTACTTTACTTTGAGTTTTCCTTTCAACATGGGGTGCAAACTTTGTTTCTTGTTTCGGGGCTGGGCGATGGGAGCGTTCTTCATTCATTTTATTTTTCGTTCTCGGTTCTAACGGCTTACCTCTGCCGATGAATTCATCATGGTTAACGTCAAAGTCGTAGTCGTCGAGGTTAAAGTCTTCGTCTTCGTGTTCGCCAGAGTCTACGACTCTCACCGGTGATCGGCTTATCTTCATTTGGAAGTCGTCATCGTAGTCCATTTCGTTGTATTTTGGAATGGGTTTCCTCACGAGAGTGGATTTTTGTTTTGTTGGTGCATGGTGAGATGCGTTGGTGTTCTTCTTGGGTTTATCTACCTTTTCGTTGGATTCTCTTGCCCGCCGGATGAGAGGTGGTGGTTCGTCTTTCCCCGCTTTGGATTTGGTGAAGAGTCTCACTTTCTTATTGTAGGGTCGCACTTGCTCTTCGCTGCCCACGGGGTCTTCTTTGGAGGTTCCTGTGCCCGAATATTCTTCGAACGCGTCCCTCGTGAGGCGAACAGGTGGAGATGAACCGGTCATTTTCATTTCGGTAGTCAATGTTCGATCGGTTATTTTTTCAATCAGCCGAGCGTTAATGGTACTGCAGCTGAAAGCGACCAGGATAAGCAATATGAATTTCATTGTAATGTGCTTAACGTGAGGCTGTCGGAGCGGAGACTAGCGACATGATTGTGAATCAACGCATAATGTAAACCGACAAGATGTTTTAAAATGATGTTGACATAGAATATGAACAATGTGTGATGTGAAAAATAGCTGACTAATAGGGAGATTTTATTTTGATAACAATCGAATGATTGTATTGTTTTATATGGTAGGGTTCCAACGCTTGTAAGTAATTTGATATTTTGTATCAGAATTAATGTTCATTGTAAATTTATCTTAGTGTTTACTGCGAAATATTCAAATTTAAAATTTTAATTTATCCCAGATCCAATATACGATCTGCTCTTTAATTAACTTTGTCGTTTAAATGTAAAGGGCAGTGCACAAAAGTACTGCTCGCTGTGTTTAGCATCATGCGATTGATTCCGCCATCGCATCAACACATTTCAAAATCTTTTTCTTAACCTCAATCCAATCTTTTTCTGTAAGTATCAATATTTACTCATTTCATCTGAACGCAGACCATCAGTGAGAATCAACTGTATAGCGGTTCTCATAACATTTTCACGAGAGGCAGATAACAGATTTTTGTACACATCAATACAATTTAGCCATTGTTCAAGTGAATCAGTAAAGTGCGCATGTCGTTGTTGCCCGTGGTCATTTTGGTATGTACACTTCGTTTCACCTTTAGAACATTATTCATTTCGTTCTCCTCTCCTTAGTTAATGTCTATCTGTCTATCAAAAACCGCCGTTGTACCTTTAATATTGGGTTTGTGGTTTAAATGAGTTTTTTTTAAATAGCAAATTCTATTAGTCTTCTTCTATCTATATTATCACTGTTGTTTACTGCCAACAAAATGCTTCATATAATCAAAAGCTTTTTGTTGCCTTTAAAAAAACTGAAAAGCACGCTTTTGTCATGCAATAAAAATGATAAAACAATTAAATTTAGTTGCGATATAATAAGTTATTAGTTACGATTAGTTACTAAATTGTATTATGGAGTTGAAATGTAACGGTGGAGTTTCTTGCCCATTCCTCTCCACACGAAACTACCTTTTGGAAGGGGCGACTAGAATCAATTCTATTTCTTGTTCATTTTTGACGTTCAAAAGTGCCTTTCTTGTGCCTACTTGAAATAAATGATTTGACTTTGAAATAAATGCAGCTGGTCGCTTCTTTTAAATTAAGTATTTGACACACTACACGACCCGAAATGCTCCACGATTTTTGTAAAATCATTGGATAAAAAAGAAGTAACACGTTGCATAGGTACTTATATCGTTAGTTCTTTACTAATACTAGCACTCAATTTAATTATTTTATCGCATTTAGTGCGTGACAAAAACGTAATTTCTTTAAATTCCCTTTTTTACTTTTTCGTCTAGCATATCCTCCATCTAGTTTATAAGTTTTCAACGAAGTTACGACTTAACTGGTTTACTAGTTACTGAAGGGTTCCATAACCCTGCTATGGCCGTCAGAGTCATTAGGGGATATCGCACGATCTCCTACGAGGCCGCTTGTGCACTGGCCGGATCCCCGCCCTGGGACCTGGAGGCTAAGGTGCTCGCGTCACTATTAGGATGGCGCGAGGAGATGCGGGCGCGGGGCGAACGACCGATGCAGCAACAACTGGCGCTGCGTCGGTCACAGCTCCGCGAGGTCCTGGTGGCGGACTGGCGGGACAGGCTCTCACGCCCTACCGCCGGCCTCAACACCATCGAGGCGATCCGACCAGTGCTCAGCGAGTGGCTCGGAAGAAGGCACGGCTCCCTGACATTTCGGGCGACACAGGTTCTCTCGGGGCATGGTTGCTTCGGGAAGTTCCTGTGTCGCATAACCAGGGAGCCAGACGCTCGGTGTCGCCACTGCGTCGACTGTCGGGAGGACACGGCACGGCATACGCTGGCAGAATGTGCCGCACGGCTGGGGCCGCGCCGTGCCCTCATCTCTGAAGTAGGCAGTGACCTGTCGCTGCCGGCCGTAGTGAACGCCATGGTCGGCAGTGAACAGGCCAGGGACGCGGTGGTATCCTTCTGCGAGGAAGTCATTTCGCAAAAGGAGGCTGCGGAGCGGAAGCGGGAGATCACCTCCCTCAACCCGGCCCGCAGCAGGCGCACCGGGCGTCGGAGGAGGGCAGACAACGCCCTCTTCCAGCCCCCCTAAATCGGTCCAGGGGCGACGGACGCGGGGCTAGTCCGTCGCCCCCCACAACATCTGGACCCGAGGCGGCGGCGCGTAGTGTTCCACGCGCGTCCCTCCAAGACGGTACGAGGGGAGTGTCGTACACCTCACTCCCGCTCGGCCGAGACGAGGCCCGCTGCGGCGGGCCGGCACCACGGGGGTTGCGGAAGTATTTTTGGTTCCCGCGACCCCCGGCGCAGGTGTGAGAGGGAACACCTGGGGTGGTTTTTAGTCAGTAAGAGTCTGACAGACCCCTCCGCCCTCCCCGGGGCGGGGGACATCCATGAGGATTTTCCCCCCGGATCAAAAAAAAAAAAAAAAAAAGGGTTCCATAACCCTGCTCTTGCCTCCATCATCAGACTCTCAACACCTGTGTTATCTCCTCCATCAAAACGAATCACATGACCCTAAACTCAGGGTTTTATAGTAGCCGCCAAATTGTTGCACTAACCACTAGCTGACATGTGGCAAATGATTGATTTTAATGTGATGTTCTCATATGATAAATGTGTGAGTCAAGTTCTTCCAACTAAACAGACAGCTGTGCTGCCGGGGAGTTTGTTGCTCTACTTCTTCTTCCCAGCTAAAGCACTAGGAAGTGGTGAAGGGTGGGCATTTTTGGGGGACTGTCTTATGTAACTTTGACCTTCAAAAAGTGCTGATTTCCAACCTAATTTGAATAAATGACTTTTGATTTTGATTTGACTTCCTGGCTCTAACGACCATGCAAAATATATTATCTTGAATTTTTTAGGGTACCCGGACAAATGGGACCTGAGTCTCGTTGTCTGTTCAGGTGTGTAATCTGTATGTCACTGGAGCCCTGTTTAATTTTGACTGTAGCATGGCCAGAATTAATAGCCGCACAGATTGATCATCAGGTTAAGCTACGTTTGCCGGGGTTTGTCCGTGGATGGGTGATCATCTTTAATTACCGAGACACCCTCGTGCCTCGGAAAGCACGTTAAGCCGTCGGTCCCGGCTGTCATTCGTATATCTTTGGCAGTCGTCAGTCTTCGGGGTATCGTATTACCCAGGTACTGGATTGTGGAGGTCAGATAGGCAGTCAGTCCATGCAAAATCCTGGTATTCAGCAGCATCCGGTTAGACTGGAAGCCATCCCCAACATAGATGGGAAAAGGCAGGCAGATTGAAAACATACCTGTATATAACTAAATCTCTTCTACGGTACCTGAAATAAAGTTTTGGTGGTGAAAACCTTAATACCTTATCATTAACAGCCAACTTTCTCACTGCTAGAACACAGAGACCTGTGTCCACAGAGAAAAATAGGAGACCATTTTTTTAAGAGGCAGTGAGTCGTAATCAATCACAAGGACCCAGTGCGGGAGGTAGATGTGACATGTCTTCAAATTTATGATTCTAGGACATGCAAGTATCTCGCGATGTTTTCTTTCACCGTTTTGAGAGCAGTGGTAGGTATTGAAGTAAACTACACAAATTAAAGGCGTCTGCCTGGCTGTTCGATCCCACGACCCATAAAGTTCTAAGTCGGGACATCTGCTGCTGGGCCACCATTGTTCTAAATATTGCTCTCAATCTTTATTGCAGGAATTTTAAACTGGACCGGTTTAAAAAAAAACATTTAGAGAAAGGAGTGGATTTTCGTCTATGGTGCTTTGGGTGGGGATCGAACTCACCACTCTCAACGACCTCTCGCTCTCTACAACTTATTGCGATGAAACCCACTTCTAGTAATGGTCGATTTGGAAACCAACAGCAATCGCAAGGGAAATAAATAAAACCTAAGAAAGGAAATTGTCAGTGTGGCAGTATTTGAAGGAATAGTTCAGAAGTGCTTAGATGCAACACAGTCAAATCATCTGCAGATTTTGATGTAATTTTTAAACTAGAAACATCGAACAATTGTATAGCTAATGTACGTTGTTTAATAATTATGTATGTATGAAACGTATTGGAAAACATTTTTTAAAATAATATCTCGTTAATAAAAAGAGTAACCGTCGACAAACAAGCAAGTGTTAACCCTACAATTATGTCGTCACCGGATACTATGTGAATCAACAAGTAAGTTGATTTGTTTTCAACTCGTAAACATAAATAAACAACAGAAATATGAGCACAAAAAATTTATAAGAACGATGCATTAATTGTCCGAACGCAGTTACTTTGTGAACGATCAAGATGAAGATACTCTTCAAGATAATTAGCGCATTTCTTTATTTCAACTTTGTGTCCCCTGTTCTAATGTACTACATATACGACGATAATCCAAACATAGGATTCGTGGCTGTCGACAATAGTATTGGAACATACGTGAAAAGCGGATTCAGTGCAAGCAAGGCATCCAAGAAGCAGTTCACAGGAGCATATACTAACCCAAAATACCCGAAGATTAACAGCGAAAATGTGCTTGACTCTCATTTTAAAGTTAGGAAAACTCCGTCGAAGTACACCGTGCCCTCTACGGTCGACACCGGGAGACTCAGAACCCAAGAAGTTGCGAAAAATGTAGTGCAAAAAGCAGTTGAAGAATATAGGAACACTGAAACGCCAAACCAGTGGCAGCAGAAATCCCAACATCATCAAATGGTAAGCTCTAGCCAACAAGACAAGCAAATCACGAAGATTCCAAACATGACTCCTCTAAGAGGTGAGTACGTTGCAAAGAAAACGCAAGAAGCCGCTTCACACACTCAGCCTTTAAACAATCAACAGATTCCACCGATAAGGCCTAAATCCGTCAATGCAGACTACAGCAACTCATTGAAGCAACGCAGTCAGGATGCTGGAAATAGCCAAATGATGCAAGAAGCAGGACGCAGTCAAAGAAATCAGGATGTCGGACGCAACCAAATAATCCAAGAAACAGGACGCAGTCAAAGAAATCAGGATGTCGGACGGAACCCAATAATCCAAGAAACAGGACGCAGTCAAAGAAATCAGGATGTCGGACGCACCCAAAATCAGGATGGTAAACCTACTTATGTAAACGCACAAATTAATGCGAGGAAAGCACAGATGTCGGCCGACCCTCAGAAAAAACTGCTGATAAATAACAACCGTCAAATGTCTTCCTTGACAGTACTCACAGCGCCGGATAAACGACAGAGGATGCCAATGTCGCTGATGATGGACAAAACACTGCACAAGGCAAATGGAATATCACACGATCATAACATGCAGGTAATGTCGCGAATTCTAGATGATATGACGAATAAAATTGCAGATAGAAGACATAAAAAAGGCGAATATGTCAATAGAGATACAGAAAAACAGTTAGATATAATGTACGAAAAAAGCAAACGAAGTGTCGTAGCCGACAACATGAGAAAGTATATAGGAAAAGACAAAGTAGGAAAAGATTTACGTAAACAGCCCAAACACAATACGGCGAGGATTGGTAGTCATGAAGAAAGTTTAGAACTGGACGACACCCCTTACGCGGTGTTCTATAGAATGAACCCTGAGACTATGGACCAGCAAGAAGGGTTTATGATAATGGGGTCCATGGAAGACAAAGGTAGTAGTGAAATTGCCAGTAAGGAGAATCGCCCTCATACTGCTTTTGAGGAAGACACTGAAAATATGACGAATAAACAAAAATCTTTAAAGAATGGGAACACCCTTCAGCGTAAGAAACTGAAGAATTTCTCAAATTTCAGGCATAATTAATGCCGTGTATTGATCTATATGAATATTTATGTAACTTGCATGCTAATAATACAATGCAGTGTGAAATAAGTACCATTTCACAGGCAACCCGCAATTTGTTTATAAGTACTATGTTTTGTTTTTTTTTGGCCTGCTATTCAATTCAATGTAGAAGGTGTTTAAATAAATATGATTATCGTTTTCATAAACTCTTATTGGATGTTTGTTTTAATTTGTATATACAAAGATAGAACCATGTCAGTTTGGGTCATAGTCAGCGCGTGCGGTGGCGACGCGAGCTCGTGCCAATTTAAGGTAGCCTATTTTCCGTCGGGAAAATACGTTCTTTTAATTTTGTAATTTTAATGAAACAATAAGTAGAAATCGTGCCGGTCTTTTCTTAATTTAAAGTGAGACTATTACATTACAATAGTCACGTGTCGTTGGTCCGTCACCACTTCAACAGTGCAGTCGCCGATACAATATCGTTTTTATACTCTGCGTCAGATAGAACGCGCAGCAATGCACCGTATAAATTAATACAGGGTTTTTCATTATCATTGACACAGAAGACCATTGCCCAATCTAGAGAGCGCTCTCGACTCGGCCCATTTATGAATGTCAATGATCTATACAGTATTATGTTCACTATATAAATGCTAGTCTTGACCTTTGTCGTCATTATTATAGTGGACTTGATAGCCGAAAACATGGCGCGAAAGATCGCCACGCTGTTGTTACTTTTTGCTTTTGGATCCTGCATGGAAATGCGGGAGACTGTCGAACGGACGGTCATGGTCCGGACCACTGGCTCTGACCTCCAGCCTGCGGCCACTGGCTACATATACAAAAAAGAGAGCGATGGACCCGCTAGCGTCGTCAAAATGGGAGAAAGTGAAGTGATTGAACATTTTTCTAAAATGTATGGCAAGCCTGAGGCGTATAAAGCGCCTATTCCCGTCGCTGCAGGACCATTTCATGACACTGAGGAAGATGAGGACAAAGCTGCTTCACATGCCTCGGAGGAACACGTGAAACCTGTTGTGGAAAAGGTAAACGAACACGATGACCCTATTGATGGGATAGTGGCCGAAGACTACGACAAGATCTTCGAAGATTACGCGAAAAAATACGGGTCAGGTTACAAAGATGACTTTTCAGATTACTTACATGGAATAGGACATTTCGATCACGGGATTTACCATGAATACGGGAGTGGGAAGGACCATGGGTCCAAAGGATATCATGGTTACGGAGACAAAGGGCAGGAAGGTTACGGGAAAAAACATCATTACGAAAAAGGAGATGCAGGGAATTACCACTCAGAGAAACACGAGGGTTATGCAGTATCTAAAGAGGGAGGTGACAAGAGCCACTATGGCGACGCCGACGCTCATGGGAAGCATTTCGCTCACGGACACGAATACAAAGGCGATGACCACGGACATAAAGCTGACCACAGTAAAGGACAAGCGTTCGATGGATATCACAAAGTCTTTGACAAGAATGAATTCAAGAAAGACCATGACTTTTATGATGCAGAAGGTGTCAAAGGAGACCACCACAAGTACGCAGGCGGACATGCAAGTCACGGATCAGAAGCCGGAGGACACAAGAAAGGAGGTTCTCACGATTCAGGGCATCAAGAGAAAGATTTCGGAAAAGGAGGATTTGTTGCCAAAGATTCTGGAGACGAGCATGACGCAGCACATTCCTCAGAGGAAAATGGAGGATCTTACCACCATCATGACGGAAAATTCGGCACTAAAGGCGAACAACATGCAGGCAAGAGCTTCGTTTACCAAGTCAAGCACTGATTTTACGTTGGAGATACTTGTTATATTTTTGTTGATTTTTTAGTAATATTATATTTTTTTGTAAATATGTGTATTTGTAGATATAAAGTTAAGCCATACCCTTTACTTTTTTGTTTTGTTTGAATTACCTTTTTTAACTGGTAAAATGACTATTTTTGATAAATAATAATTTATCACAATTTAATCGTTCATTTCAAAATATCATTTGCTAACGCTTGACTTCAGTTATATGCTAACAGCTATTCTAAGATTTATTTAGGAAAATATTCTTAATAAGTTAAATTATTTTATATAAGGGCAAATGGAAAAATTATTCACATTTTATTTATAATAAATTAAATTTTATAATTAAATTAGTTTACGGACGGAGAAAACCAAAGTTTTTATTACTACGTATCTAGTTATTTAGGAAGTTTAAATAAAACTGTTCTTAAAATATTATAATTTGTGCCACGACACATTTTGTTTAAATATCTTGTCAGTATATTTAACGCCCTTACCTACATTAAATTTTGGCTTTCAAAAGGTGCACATCAAGTTACTCCAATCTGTCAATGTTCTTTGATAGTTTTCCAACTTTATTACAAACAGGTAAGGTTAATTTTCATTTGGTAGAATTTGACTTTTGACATAGCTTGATGTGCGTCTGTACCTAAACTAATTTTTCCCACCAATATTCAGGGTAGCTTATGGTCGACATTTTGGTCGGGGTAATAAGAGCAGCTACCCGGGTTAACCAGTATAGCTACAGGAAAACGTTCTTAGGAGACCGCTCCTAAGTCTTTTTAAGTCATCATCATCATCATTCTCCTGCCCTTATCCCAATCTATTTGGGGTCGGCGCAACATGTCTTCTTCTTCCATACTTCTCTATTAGTCGTCATCTCGATAGTCACTCCCTTTCTAGCCATATCATCTTTCACACAATCCATCCATCGTTTCTTTGGTCTCCCTCTACTAGTATAAAAGTCTAAGTCTTTTTAAGTAAGATTTTTAAATAATGATAACACGAGCTCTTGACAACTGCGTGCCTGAAATCGCAAAAAAAAACCTATCATAGTGCTTCAAGCTGGGACAAAGAGGCATGACGATCTCCCCATTACCTTTTATTTTTCAGCGAGTATATCATTAAAATTTCAATTTTATTGTCATGCTTTTAACTCATAAGTCTATTTGACGCATAAAAATCCCTTGCCGTACCGTGCCCTTGCAATAGTCGCAGGCCCTTACCTTGCTCTTACAATTGCTATAGGCACTACTCGATTTATTCCTCACTGGCTTTTGCCCGCGACGAGTTCGACTATATCGCAGTATCGAGAGATATAATTTTGAGACAAAAAGTAGCCTATAGATGTCCTTCCCGGGATGCAATCTATCTCTCTGGCAAATTTTATCGAAATCCGTTCAGTGGTTTAGGTGTGAAAAGGTGACAGACGGCCAGACAGAGTTACTTTGGAATTTATAATATTAGTAAGGATAATTTTACCATTATTATTAGGTACAACATTTAGCTACAAACCTTTGTCTTAAAGCCTATAAAAGCAACCTATAAAAGTACCTGGGTCGTTGAAACAGCGACCGGTGACCGTAGTACTACTTAATCAAGTTGAGAATAAGTATTATAGAAAAAATATCATTGTTAAGTTTAAGGCCTTTTGTCGTAATATTGATGGTTATTAATATTTTTGTTTTTCTGCTTTAATACTTCGCTTTATCCTTATAAAACTTGCAATTTCTGGCCACATCTGATCAAGCATTTCACTTGCTGTTCCTCCGAGGGATGCCCTAAGCCGAGGTCCGCAACCCACGGGAGTGCCGTTAGCGTGTAGTCGCTTAGTTCGAAAGTTTTTAAGCCCTGGATGGAGTTCTTAATTTTATTGAGGCATCCTCAGACAAGCACAATTAAGCAGTAGACAACCTCCTAGGTCTTCTTCTTTTCGTGTGGTTAGTGACTAATCTGGTGTTAGGGTTTTTAAGCTACCCATGGGCCTCTGACTTAGCTTTACGTGCTGTTGAGAAATATCTCTCAGACATGCTGGTTTCCTCACGTTGTTTTCCTTCATCGATTTTTAAGCAAGTGATAATTATACAATACGCACATGAATCCGTAAAATCAGAGGTGCGTGCCTTGGGTTCGAACTCAAGACCTATGACTTGGCAGTCCGACGGTCACACCACTAGGCTATCACTGCTCCTAGGTTGAACTGCGAGATGCCCATTCCAAAAAAAAGGCCGCATTTGCCCTCCATACCTATCTAGATGAGTCTAGTGCAGACACACCCATCGTCTAATTTTTGTCAATCTTTGCTCAACTTTCTTTTTTGAGGTTGGTAAATTATCAAATGTCTCCTCCCGCTCTGGGTAGTAGAAGGGAGTGACAGAGTCTTACTGACTAAAATCAATTCATGTTTCTTCCTTAGCCCTTTATGTTCCGGGGTATCGGTAATCCTTTCGGACAATCCCGCTGACCCGGCAGACTTCGGCCCCAACGGGCCCCTTTCTTTGCTCATCTGTGGAGCATGCAAGCTACCTGACCAGCCCACTCATAAACCTGTTTGTGACTGTAACACCACACTATGCGATCTTTCCATTGAACAGTGTATGAGGGTAAAAAAATAAATTATTCATATTCATTTATTGCATTTCATGTTGTTTACAGGTTGTTACATTATAATTGTTCCAAACAATGAACCCTGCTAGGGCACAGCAATGTATAGGCGACAGGTTTTAATTAATTTAACATGCTATCATTATTCATTATTCACATAATATGTTGATATAAATAATTTAATTTTTTTAATTATTATTATACATTATGTCATTCTTATAAACTAAATAAGTAAATTATCATTTTCATATTACAAATTTCTCAGTTAAAAATTATTTTAGGCTATAATATGATTTTAAGTTTAAGTAGTTTTGTAGATCATTTTTGAATTTGTTGTCGTACTCTGTATCCTTAACTGAATTCGGGAGTTTATTATAGATTTTAACGCACATGGCCAGAGGCCCAGAACGAAACATAGCTAAAAGTCTTGAAGTTGGTACCGCTAATTCGTTTAGATATCGATTTCTAAGAAGCACATTTACATACACTTACACATAACACAACAAAACGAATTAATAAAATATACATAACAAAATATATAAAATAATAAAATACAATATTTAATACAACAAATATAAACAAATAAACTACAATAATTAATAGAAGTAAACAAATAATCGAATTACATAATGATATTAATTAAAATAATTACATATTAGTATAACTATAATAATTACAATTATTGTTTAAAGCTAGTGACTGGATGCTTCTTTTATCCAATGTTAATATGTTGCCGTGCCCTAACCGGGTTTCATGTTGGAACTTATTTACCTCTGTAACACCTACATATGTACACATGAATGCAATAAAGAATTTTGAGTTTGAGTTTGAGTTTGACTGCGTTGCTGTGGGCGTTGCTGTTTTGCTAGCGGAAAAAGCGATGGGTATTTTCTCACAAATTTACTAGCTTCTAGGATATAAATACCTGTTAGCGTAAGAATTTTATGTTCTATAAAGTATTGTTTGCAACTTTCCGTACGTTCTATATTTACTAGGATTCGAACGCATTTTTTTTGTAAAATAAATAGTCGCTCTATATCTACACTATTTCCCCACAATATAATTCCATAGTTTAGCCACGAATATACGTATGCGTAGTAGGCTGAAAGAGCTGTTTTGAAGTCGGTTGCTTTTTTTAGTTCTTAAAGGCGTATGTTAAGTAGTAATTATATTTAGTCCTTCAGTCAGATAATATTAGACATACTTTTTGCTTTAACATATTATAAAATATGACAGATAAAATGCTTTAACGTTGGGGAGTGGGGGTGCGCTACGTCACAACGTGGTCACAACTTAGTATAAAAACATAGGAGTGACGTCAAGGCACATTTTAACACAATTTAATGTATTGACGTAATCTTTTGATTACATGAAAGCAGAAAAAAAAATCGTTTCCAATCTTTTTAATAATCTAGCTGATGGAGTAAAAATTAATTTTAGCCATCATCCCTATTGGACCGATCACCACTGGTTCCTTGTCTCTGTTATTTGCGGCGTACCTACACGAGGTGAGGAAACTTGCAGCAAACCTCTATTGCTATTACAATACAACCAGGGGCTTAGGTGTTTTCGTGTTGTGTCTTCATTTTAATAGCAGGCACTCTTCTAATAAAAAACACAGAAGGTAGAGGCCAGCACATCAGGCTACCCCTATCTGTCAAATTTCTTTGATAGGTTTTCAACTTTATTACAAAAGGATAAGGTTCATATTCAAATCATATTCATATTCAGTTCTTGAAATTGTATTATTCTCAATCATATAAGTACACATCAGCTTAGCTTATCTTTCTTCTTCGTGTGGTTAGTGACTAACCTGGTGTCAGAGTTTTTGTGCTGCCCATGGGCCTCTGACTTAGCTTCACATGCTGTTGAGAAATATCTCTCAGACATGCTGGTTTCCTCACGATGTTTTCCTTCACCGATTTTTAAGCAAGTGATAATTATACAATAAATAAATAAATATTAATATAATAAATATCCTTGGACATTTCACACAACGCCATATCGTCCCAAGCTTTGTGTTATGGTAACGAGATGACGGATAAACTACTTATATACATTTTTTTTTGTAAATACATACATATTATAGATAGAAAACACCCAGACTCGTAACAAATACTTGCAGGTCGTACAAATACTTGTTCCGTGCGTGAATCGAACCCGCGACATAGTGCGCAGCAGTCAATCGCTCAACCACTGCGCCAACCGTGTTGTCAATACGCACATGAATCCGTAAAATCAGAGATGCGTGCCTTGTTTAGCCTTAGCCTTACCCTTAAGGAAGCGAAGGCACGTAGAGACTAGCGACCTTTTGAGAAACTTCCCTTCGTTTGAAGCGGAAAAATAATTTTATTGAAACCCTAATATTATTGAATTGCAATTAGGTGGTGCAATTATAGGGGTACCTAATTACGAAATCCAGTTGCCGGCGAATTTCTCACTGACTTATCGACAATTGGCAAAAGAGTTGTTTTTATAATGTAGGCGAACACTAAGAAAGGTTTTTTGTAAATTCGACCCATAAAATTATTGACGTGTTTGTAAAAGTGTCTGCGAAAACCCTTTTACAAAAATAAAATCATTTATCATTTATAAGGGGGGGGGGGGGGTAAAAAGGGGTTTAGTATGAATGAAAAATCTTTAAAAATTGATCAAATTATATGTTAAAACTTTGCACACATGGTCAGTTATCATCATATAGGTAGAACTTATGTAGTGCTAGCGAGTGAACCACATCGCGTCTTTGTAGCAGTAATACCTACCTAATACTAGAAAAACGCAACCCAAAAAATATTGACAAAAAATTGTCCGAGAAGCTTCATTCATTGTCAAAACATAATTGCATTAGTGACATAATATTGTAGGTCAATGTTACCTTTTACCGAGTGGAACTGTTCACACAGAATCTTTTATTAAAAAAAAAGCATTTCACGCTTATTATCAGTGCGGCCGGCTTACTCACAAATTGCACAATAGCCAATTTTTTTCATTAACAGCGTCTTTGTCACCTATAACCTCGTCTGATAAGCAATTTGTTACATGGCTACGGACCTTTGTCTCTAGACTAGATATAAATATTGAGCAACGGGCTCATTAAATTAGAACACTACGAGTCGTAGAACGATACACATCTCAACATGGCAAGCACAGCTTTATACGTTCTGCTGGCTGCGACCGCTGTGGCAGCGGTGCAGGTGGGCTACGCGCCTCCAGCGGCCACCAGCTACATCTACAGGAGTGACAACAACGGGCCAGCCAGCTACATCCAGCTGGGGGCTCCCGCGCCGTACCATGGACAACACAACGCCTTCGCCCCAGCCGTACCACTCACAGAGTCCAAACTCGGAGCCCTAGAGGCCTACGATCTCGCACCCCTCCCTCTACCTTACGTGGCTGCCAAACCCATCATTGTTGAGGACGCCGAGGAAGACGACGATGACGACACCGAAGACTCTGACGAATACATCGTTGGAGGAGCCGTAGGACATGACCTCGGACACGACTACGCTAAGGGCGAAGGTAACGACTACGGCGAGAAACATCACTCCGCTCACGGTGAAAAGGGCAGCAAGGGCTTCCACTCCAAGGGTCACAGCGCTAAGGGTCAAGCTGGACACTATGGCAAGGAGCACGACCAAGGTTACTACAAGGAAGCTGAAGGCGGCGAGAAAGGACATCACGACGAGGCCGCAGTTCACGGCAAGCACCACGAAGCTGGCGAGAGCTATAAAGGAGGTGATCACGGACACAAGAAGCACCACAGCAAGGGAGAAGAAGTCACTGGCTACCACAAAGTGTTCAACAAGGACGAGTTCAAGAAAGACCATGACTTCTACGACGTCGCTGACAACAGCGGGCACTTCAACAAGCATGGATACAAGAAGGAACACCACGGCGCTGAAAAAGGTGGACACAAAAAAGCTGGACATCACGACTCAGCTTTTAACAAGGGTGGTTTTGGAAAGGCAGGCTTCCACGCCAAGGGGCATGTTGATGATGCCGACGCCGCTCATTCTGCTGAACAAGGCCATGATAGCCATTACCATGACGAAGCGGATTACGGTAAAAAGGGCAGCAGTGCCAATAGCAAGGAATTCGCTTACGCTGATGAAGATGATGATGCTGACGATGCTGATGATGATGATATCCATTATGATGAAAAGGAATAAGTCCACCGTGCCCTGCGGTTATTGTAAATATCTGTTGACTATTTAATTTTCTCACTAATTTTGTTATGTTTGATATTTCTCGATGACGACGCTGTAAATATTTTTTTATCACAAGCGAATAAATGACTTAAAAAAAGAGTATTTTATTGTTATTTAGAACGATGAACGATAGTCCTCTCAATTTCCAATCATTTCTAGAGTCAGTTAGTTACTTTAGTATTACCTACTCAATAAGTAAAAAAAGATTATTTTTTTACTAATTGAGTAATACTTAATACTTTTTCTTTACCCAGGCCAGTGGCGTAACTATAGGGTGGTAGGACTGGAAAAATGCCATGGGCCCCCGGCCTGACGGGGGCGACATGCAATGGATTTGCCAAGGGCCTCAGATGGTTAAGTTACGCCAATGCCAGGCATCATCCTTAAGGATGGTCATTGCTAAGATACTCAAATGAAAATAATTAGCAAAGACATTAAAACCCCAATTTATAAAAATCAAATCCAAGCGGGATTGTCCGAAAGGGTTACCGCTACCCCGGAACATAAAGGGCTACGGAAGGAACATGGATGGGTTTTAGTCAGTAAGAGTCTGACACTCCCTTCCGCTCCACCCAGAGCGGGAGCAGTCATTGGATGATTTCCCAGCCTTAAAAAAAAAAAAAAAAAAAAAAACCGCTACCTTGACGGTTGTCAGTTTCCGTAATAGCTATGAAAATCAATTATTATTTAACACTAGGATTAATTAAAAATTAATTTGATTACATCCATTTAATTAATTTAATCAAGGTAATTGGTTAAACGGTGAAGGAAAACTTCGTAAGGATACCTAACGGTATGTCCTAGGACCAAAAACTCGAAGCATGTGACACCCACCAATCCGCACGCTTTTTTTTAAGGTTAGGAAATCATAATATGGCTCTTCCTGCTCTGGGTGGAGCGGAAGGGAGTGTCAGACTCTTACTGACTAAAACCCATCTATGTTTCTTTAGCCCTTTATGTTTCGGGACAGCGGTAACCCTTTCGGACAATCCGGGCCCGTGAAGTGAATTAGGTAGGTACTTGCCTACTCCCTTCCACAAAGAGGAGCCCGTGCCCCAGTAGCAGGATATAAATATTCTGCAGAATTGTAACTTTTACCTCGTTTGTCGCTAGCGCTACTGCTGAGTATATATGGTCCTGGGTTTAATTCCCGGGTGGGCAAAGTGTTATTGGGTTTATCCATCTGGAATATGTCAGTAACAACCTGGAGCGTGGATTGCTGCCCGGTTGATGGCAATAGGCTTGCCCCCTATTACATGGGACTTAAACATAACTGGCGCAATGAGGGTTTACCAACTATAGATGCATCTGTGCCTAACCCTGCAGAGAACCCTAACAAGCGTAAAGTTAGATACCGTGTTATCCTACTAATAAATAAAGTGAAAGTTTGTGACGATGAACGGGTGTACGAATGTTTGTTACACATTCACGCAAAAACTACTGAATGGGTCAAAGTTATTACCTGGATTTAACACATCGGATTTTTTTATCCCTGCGTGGGATAATTTCAAATATCCACGCGAGTGAAGCCACTGGCAGTAGGTAGTAAAGTTATAATGATTAAAGGTTATAGCTTTCTTAATTAAAAGCTACTAACTATGTAGTCGTCGATAAATGATTCCTTGGTCTTACGTCTCATAAGTCAGTTTTATTCAGTCATGCTTATGTATATCTAGGTTTAGGAAGAATGGTGATTTTCACAATGGCAAAAAAAATAATTATATTATTCTTGTGATTTTACCCGTTGATTTATTCATCAATTCTTTTGTTTGCTTGTTATTGCTACGCCAGCGATGTTATTATTTTCAGTAGCTGAACATTACAGCATTTCTTCATAATATAATGAAAGTATAGATGCTAGGTAATATAAATAATCAATTGTTGAAAAAAAATACCCTTGTATTCTTAGAATACAATAGTCTTCTTTCAATATCTTTTGCTCTTGCGATTTTTATCGATTTCGATGTTTTAATCCCGATTTTTTCTCCCAAATCGAAACATGATAAAACTACCTATGTTGTATGTGTGGTCCCATAAATCCAAGGGGTCGAGCCTATTGCCTATCATGTACAGACTAAGATCAAGCTATCCCTAACTGTCAAATTTTCTCAATTAAAAATGAACCTTATGTCTTTGCAATAAAGTTGAAATACTATCAAAGAAATTTGACGGATTGTGGTAACTTGATGTGCTAGCCTCTGTACGACAGGCCTGAGGATGTTATTCTCTTGACTTTTCACATCTCTATGGGAACAAATCTTCTTTGTTGTCCAAAGTACCTACCCACGTTGGGTATGGTCCTATAAATCCAAGGAGTCGCTATGAGTCGAGCCTAGGGGTGGCCTAACTATAACTGAACATTTAATAATGGAATAACCCAATTATTATTAGTCCGACCCGAATAACGAACCACCTTAATGCTTCAATTTTCACGAGAAGCACAGGTCAGCGGCAGTTCTAATTGCAGTCATCGCCGCCACCGCCTACAGCTGACGTTGACTACTTACGGTTGTATACGAGCACCGTCGGTTCGCGTGCGTGACGCACCTTGGCGATCGTAAAGTTCGCAAATTAGCTGCGCAGAAGACAATTTGGTTCCTAAAAGATCGATTGCGCAGCCAAACAGCTAACTTCAGGACCACCAAAAAACGTTAGCCGTACTCTCAAGTACACAAGTGGCACGTTGTCGATGGCTGCCGTAGACGCCTGTTTCCTCCGCTAGACCCTAGAGGCTGACTACAAATGACTATTCAAATCCTTCCATTTTCAGTTCACATTGTAACAACTGCGAGTGACTGGGTTTTGGAGGTCAGATAGGCAGTCGCGCCATGTAAAATACTGGTATTCAGCTGCATCCGGTTAGACTGGAAGCCAACATAGTTGGGAAAAGAACAACTGAGACGATATTGTTGTAAAACTTTTGCATAATTTCAGTGCTAAAACTTTTATAAATGAATGCAAACTAATGCTGCAAAAAATAACGGTCAAGTTACAAAGCTATTTGCTGATGTTATTATTCAAATAATGAGGTTGAAACGCTGATGACAAATTAAAAATTTCCTACCCACATTCTACCACGAAATCGTAGTGTGAAATCTAATGCACCGTTTTTTTATAACTTGAATTGATACATCCATAACATAGGTACAGAGGCCAGCACATCAAGTTACCACAATCTGTCAAATTTCTTTGATAGTATTTCAACTTTATTGCAAAGTCATAAGGTTCATTTTTAATTGAGAAAATTTGACAGTTAGGGATAGCTTGATGTGCTGGCGTCTGTACATTCATTCGATATCCATAAGGTTTTTATTCTTTTTTATATACAATTTGTGGTCATTTAATAAAAAGAAAGAAAAATTACACTAAAAAAATACGGGTCATATTCGAGTCGAACTCGCGCATCGAAGGTAAGTATGTAGGTACCATCAAACTATTCAGTTGACCTTTTTGTACATAGCAAATCTACCTACCTCCTACTACACGGTTGCAGAGAAACAGCCACAGACAGACATCGCGTAAACTTAGAAACAAGGTCTTGTTCGTTAGCACCCTTAGGTGCGAAACAAGGGAGACGGACAGAACCTCACGTCCCTACCGCCGCCGCGGGAGAGGCTCCGGGCGTCGTGAGCCGCGCAACGGCTCCCGGTCACCGTAGGCGCAGGCCTGCGGACGGTAACGGGTAGCTCACCGTCCGATCAGGACCAAGCCTGTGCCGGCCAGCGCGTACGTGGTCCACGCGCGCCTCAAAGAGATGTCAGCATTTGAAGGAGCCGAAGCCTGCCGGGTAAGCGGGATTGTCCGAAAAGGTTACCGCTACCCTGGAACATAAAGGGAAGGAACATAGATGGGTTTCAGTCAGTAAGAGTCTGACACTCCCTTCGGAGTCATTTGATGATTTCCCAGCCAAAAAAAAGGGTGCGGCACAAACTACCAATACGACACCTTACGGATATTAGGTCGGTAAATTGCTAAGTTTATTATGCTTATACCCAGGTATAAAGAGATCTTATCATTGTCCGCGGCTGAACAAAGGATTCTCACCAAACAAGTTTTTTGTATAGCCTACATACGTATATTTAAATAAAACAATGAACACACACGGAAGCTTTTACCAAAGAAGAAGACAAATACACCTTTATATTTGATTACTTTTACTCTAATTAAGAGAGAACGGAAGGGTACAATTCTAAATACCTACCGGAATAAGGGCAGATGTAGAGGTAATAAGTTTACCAATGAGTTCGATTCCAATTTTATTGCTTTTCTTTTCTGTGGATCAATCAATCCCAGGAGCTAAAATGCTGTATTGAACTTTCTATCAATTAAAAGTTCAATAAAGCATTTTGTAGAAATAACATAATTGACAACAGAAATAGTTAGGTATAGGCAGGACCTACTAAAAGTTATTCGTATGTTCTGTTAAATACACAGAAACCTTGACCGATCCAAATCGTTGCACCGATTACGAATCTAATCGAGTGTAGCTAGAAACGGCCGGCGATCACTCATCTCAAAGAAAAAAAACATCCTTGTCTATCAATTGTAAACAAAAGGCTATATAAGCCTAGCCGTCGTCATGTATGTCAGTGTCGCAACCTACTTCGATTGCGCAAGAGTGGAGAAAAAATTAGGTCAAAATGCAAAAGAAAACATTTTTTCTCATTTCGACATTGACCGTCGTGTATTTTGCTGAGTCATCCCCTATCAATGTCGGCACTCTCGAATTCGACAATCTCGACGTTGACTATCCGGACTTAGGATACGAACGCGATGACCAGAGTTGGGGGGCTGTCTTCTCAAAACTATTAGGCGTGACGACCAAGAGACCAAAGGATGCCAAACCGACCAAGGATAGTGAGGAAACGAATGGGAGAACGTCAGGATTAAAAAAGAAGAACCAGTCAACTAAAGGTATGCACGGCACACACAGCATTGGTGATCTTAACACGTTCTTCAAGACAGGAAACATGCAGGATCTTGGTGATTATGAGGATGCTAACGAGTCTGCTCGAACTGACGCCATAGCGGCAAGGGCTGCCGTCACCAAAGGCAAAGAAACTAGAACTTACGCGAGAGGTAAAAAGACTACTGGCTTCCACCGAGTGCAACACAAAGATGAGTACAAGAAAGATCAAGAGTTCTACGAAAATGACGAAACGAAAGGAACTATCAACAGAGCTGGCGCAAAGACGTCAGGAACTACAGTAAGTGCTGGTGCAGGCTTTGATAAAAGTAGCTTCCAACATGATCGCCAGAAAGGCATTCAAGGCAAGCAAGGATATTTAGATAACGGATTCTTGGATAAGCAATTTACTGAATTTGAGGATTCTGAAGACTTAGACGCTGAATTTTCGAATGAACTTGATATGTAACTGTCTAAGTTGAATGGATTTGTGAATTTATTTGTGAGTCTAGGAAAGTTAGATTTTCATAATAAATAACTCAAATCCATACAGGTAGTTTTACTGTCATAACTTTGTTTTCATAAAATTCCTATTTCTCATATGTTTTGCATGTTGATATGAGGTAGAGACGAGTGATGTCTGAGTTTCTTTTTGTCTAATAATTTTGCTATTCATTTCTAAACAGTTAAAGTATTATTCTTTTAACGTGTCCTATTTAATTGGTAATTTAAACGCATACAGATAAACCTTTAATCATTTGAAATTCGCGCGTCGCTCCGAAAACAACTTAACCACAGAGTACATATGAGTAATAGTTTTCTATGTAGAGGAAAATATTGCTACGTAAAAGACACCAATAGCTCGGACTGGAATTTAAATAATTTCTAACTCGCTTAAAACTCATTTATCTTTTAAAAGTTGTCTAATAATGCTTTGTTCAAAATTAAACAATTCGTGTAATTTAAAAAAAACCGGTATTCATCATTTACTAGCAATTATTTTTAGCACAACGCTAATGCGTCTTGTCTATGACTTACAGCTTGTCAATTTCAGCTGTCATCGTTCTAATCTTTAGTCTTTGTACCATCGCTGAATGAAGTTAAGTGTTTGTGTTAAATGGTTGTGAAACAAAGAGATTCATACGAAATAAATGAGGCTCGGTAGAGATTTACTGTTTAACATTACTCATGAGTACGGAAGAGACTCTGTTGAATCTCGATTTCGACAAACCGAACACAACAATTACCCCGCCCGATGACGGTGTGGTATCTTTGTCGAGTAGTTCGGAGGAGATTTGTTTAGTGCCAGAGGTCGGGTTCGAGGGCAACGTGGATTCGCCAGGGGTGAACCGAGAGTCGCAGCCGCTGCTGGGCGGCCGCGGCGACTTCGAAGTTTCTTTCAATCATTTCCCAGGTGAGACGATAATTTGACCCTTGTAACGTCGCACTGACTCATGTTACCTTTTTAATTAACGATATCAGACTTTAGCTCGTGCTAAAACACGGCTAATAGAATATTTAGAGCAGTTAGTTAATAAAAACGCTTGTCAGACTTCTCACGATATGTTGTATGGCTTCATGTACATCGATATTCTATTCGCAAATAACAGATGTTCATTACGTGCGTATTGTTTACTCTGGCGCTGTAATAGCTCACTTATCGCACTTGAATAAAAATTTATATCATGTTTAATGTTGCTACCTACCAAAGTGCATGTTTTTATGAGTATTATTTGAGTACCATGTTATTGATTGAACTAACTTCAGTGTGTAGTAAATTCAAAAACGTATACACACAAATGTATGAATATAGCAACAGACTATTTTCAGTGAAGTGTAACGGCTGTGCTGTAGTTTCAGTGCCAATGTTTTCTTTTGTTTATTAAAAATGGAAGGTCCTTTTGAGTGCAGTGAGTATTTGAAATACAATATTGTACTATGTTATTGGATATTTGGCAGAATTTCATCTGGAAAATGTTTAGTACCACTAGTAACTGATAAGCCATATGGCAGGTAACAGTTAGAGTTGTAACGGTACTGTTTCACTTTAACGTAACATACCTATTTTTCACGAATTTGTACTTATAATTAAGCAAAGAAGTCTGTTGGCTCAAGGCTAAAACCCATTTTTTGTGTATATTGCATTTTTATGCTGAAATATGTTGGATTTGAAACAGCTATTACCACTAAAAAAAGTGACGAAACAATTTTTTGTATTGCACTTTATAACAACAGATAATTAACAAGATTATGTTTTTGATAAACAACCAATTTGAAGATACTATCTTGTGTAGCGTTGCATTGAAATAATTGTATTGGCAACAGAAACATGTTTTGGGTATTTTAATTCAAAACATATGTGGGTTTTTATTAATTGAACATTAAGCAGTAGTTTAATGTTTTATGTAATTCATCATTTTATTTAAGGGGAAAGCGCCTGGATATCCTACGAAAATCAAATTGTTTTACTTTTTATGCAAGTTGCAGGTCAGTCGGTTTGTATTGTAATCAAAATAGGATTCGCGGCCATAGCAAGTATGTATTTACAAAATTATGGACGTGAATCAGATTTTGATCAGCATACAACCTAAAACTGACCTACAAATGAACAAACAAACTACAAAATTTGAACTTTGTGGGCTATCCTGTGGCTTTTACGTCCAGTCACATTTTACTTGCAACATAGCCCAAATTGCTTTCATAAATTCACCCCATATTCTTTAGAGGGTAGGCAGAGATCCAAAGTACATACATACATTTCACAACACTAAACAATTAGGGCATTCTGACTAACAAACTTTATTAATGATACTTACTTTTTTTTACCAATTAACGTAAATTACTTTTTATTATGCAAGAATTAAAAAGAAAAAAACTGGAGTATAAAAAACAGTTTGCTTGGTATGCTAAGGTCATAGATAAGTTGATAACCAAACAGGTTTTTATGTTAATGTGGGCACAGTATTACTGTAAAGTAGGGTCACATTTTTGTCACTCATTATGCTAATATTATCTACTTTTTAATCTAATTCCCTAATGTTTAAAAAACTATTTTTACCTGTTTATCAATAGAACTCTTGAAATAATGAAGAAACAAACTTAAAACATTGCAAATCACTAATGACGATTTGAGTGTCTTTAGGGATTCTATTGCATAAAAAATAAAATTTCCTTGCCTAAAAAACTCACCTAAAAGGACCTCAAATTATTGCTTATTTCATTACAAGTAGTAACTGTAAAAACCCTTTTAAAAATAGTCAGAATTCAGCAAAAACAATGCTGAAGAAAATTTTCAACTTCAACACACAACCTACATTTATGCAAATTGAGCGCCCACATATCTATGTGTCACTTACCCCACTTATTGGCGACATAGTTAGGTAAACAAACATGTTGGTCTGATGCAAATTGATATTGATTGTCTTGTTAGTATCTTTAGTGGTGTCTCTGTTGATTTCTACTTGGAAAATATAGGTTGTTTCAATTTGTTTGAATTGAGAGGATAATATTATGTAGCCGTTCATGATTTCTAATGTCACCATTGTATCATAATGTTAATGTATGGATGTATGTTCACATTAGAACATTATTTTGAACAGTTTAAAAGCATCTTCATATATGGTATTCAGCTGTATTCAGTTGTAAGCCGACCCCAACACAGTTTTGAAAAAGGCTAGGCAGATGTGAAATTCATTATTTCCACACATTTTACTTCCTTATGTTGTCCATGGAAGTCATTGATTGCTTTACCATATTCATGAAAATGGCACTTAAAGGTTCTTCAAAATATTCGTCACACCTTTATGTTGCCAGTTCTATTTGAGTCCCATAGAAAAATAAAGAAATACTTAATCATAAATTTAAATTACAAAAAACACTGATCTACCTAGAAATAGAACCTAAGACTTCATCACCTATTTACAATATCATCAAAATTGTGAGCAACCTTATGATAACAAAGGAATTATTATAAAAGTGGGTAATGGGGTTAAATTTAATATCTTACTACCCTGCATAAGGGAAAGTTACTAGTTGAAACTAATTCCATAGAGTGGCTTCTATCTAAATGAATACTAAAAGCCATAGTGTACAACCTTATGCGGTAGCAGAAGGGTAGTTTCCAGAAATAACGTAATGCACTGACGCCAGCACATCAAGTTACCACAAACTGTCAAATTATCTCATTCGATTTTGAACTTAACTTTCAACTTTTTAAAAGGTTTAATAAAATCATTTGGAGAAATATGACAGTTATACTTGACACATCTTTTTAATCCAAAATATATTCTCACACTTTGAAAACATTGTGTGATGTGCTCAAGCAATAAAACCATTCAAAAACACATAAATCTCACTCTCAGTCACCTTCATACAATAGTATTGATAAAAGTTAATTCATTCACAATGTACCTACGCTTTATTGAATATTGATACTTTATTTAGCTTGCATGCGTCATTGAGAACGATCCACGTCACGATTACGCGGGATTTGAGTTGGGAAATAGCTTTCGAGATTTAACTTGCATGATTTGTGTACAATAAAGACTGCCGCAGTCAGGCGCGACGCCTCTCTAGTTGTACAATTTTTATGAAAACTTTAAAGATATTGTTCTACCAGAATCACATCGCGGCGCCGCGTCACGACTGTCTGCGGGAGCCTCTGTATTTGGAAGTGTGTGTAAATGTATCAAAACAAGGTTGCTTGAAAGAAATCGCTATTCGCGATAAGGTCGCACATTATACCTATGTTTTTATCTCATATTGTTCAATCATTTAAAATTGTAGTTTATAAACAAAAGAAAGGGATAGTTGAAAGCCACGTGACGACTCCCGGCCACCGTAGGCGCGGGCCTGCGGGCGGCGAGTAATGGGTGACTCACCGTCCGATCAGCACCAGATCCGTGCCGTACGGCGCGTATATGTTCCACGCGCGCCTCAAAGAGATGTCAGCATATGAAGGGGCCCCTCAGGGCCAAGCCTGCCGGGTAAGCGGGATTGTCCGAAAGGGTTACCGCTACCCCGGAACATAAAGGGCTACGGAAGGAACATGGATGGGTTTTAGCACAATATATATTGTGGTTTTAAGTCAGTAAGGGTCTGACACTCCCTTCCGCTCCACCCAGAGCGGGAGCAGTCATTGGATGATTTCCCAGCCTTAAAAAAAAAAAAAAAAAAAGGGATAGTTGAAGAGTTTTAACTTTGCAACGAATCGGCGATGCTTCTGGTATTGTAGGCTAGCCATAGGCGTCCACTTATCACGTGGGCCGCCTGCTTGATGCATTCGGCTTTCGCATGTAAAATCTAGTAAATTATAATGTACAGTACCTACGTCACGAGGCTTCAAACGGGTGCCCTGCCATTTTCCACCACGTGGCGTTAGTTCAGCCTGAAACTGAAAGGGCAATCCCGATTGAAATCATGTTAATATCTTGGAGTTTACGTACTGGCAATTACGTAAACCTGACCGGAATCAACTGCATTGGTTATAGACTTAAGTACTTACGATGTTAAATCCAACAATTGTGTTTGTTGGTTTAAGGCAGCCGTTCCCAAAGTTGGCGATAACGCCCCCTTGTGGGCGCTACAGGCCTAAAAGGGGGCAGAAAGAGACCCAGAAAAAAAATGGGGGCGTTGTGTAGAGGTTTAAGGGCGATTTGTAATTTCATCTAGATAGTGGTTTTTAAGTAGGTGAAAAAATGGGGGCGCTAAAAAATAATTTGTTCTCAAAGTGGGCAGTAGACAAAATAAGTTTGGGAACCCCTGGTTTAAGGAAATCCTGTGAAACTGAGGATAAAAGCCATTTGTTGGAGCATATCCTGCTTATCAACCTAATGAAGCCTTACATTTAATCGCCTGGTTAGTTTGAAAATGATTATAATTTAGATCCAACCAAAAAAGGGTAAAGAGCAGTGATTCCTTAATCTTTCAGCCTTTAACGGAACATAAAGTTCATAACAACAACTCAAACTCAAAGCATTTATTTAAAATAAACCAATTACATGCACTTTTGAATTGTCAAGGGGTCGGTCAGTCAGAAAGATCTAGTTGCCCACTCCAAAGCAGTAGGTACCTATGGAGAAGAACGGGCAAGAAACTCCATGGACACTCTTTTAAATCAAAATATGTTTACAAAAACTGGGTTACATTTTCATGTTAAAATATGCACGTGAGAACGATGCAGAACTTATAAAAGCATCCATATGTACAAGATTTAAAAAACAATTCAAAATTAAATTACATTTTAAAAGAGCCGCGGCAGCTAACAGGTGACCAGTCCCTACTGACGGCGCCCGTTCATGAACATGACGCATGGAATAGCACCATTCAGCTCAACCATTTTGATCTTATTCAATAACCAAGCTACTTTAACAAGTCATCAACATATAATATATACTACACATGTTCGTTGCAAGGCTGCAGGTGGTCCGTTTTCAGTAATGTATTATAAATGATACTTTTAATTTTATTCTTTTTACTTTCTTTCTCACATCGCTGCGTAGGCAAGTGGCGCCGTTTGTTAGCGAAAAGTAAGGATTTTTTTTGATATATTAAGCTAGTGACTTGTCTATGTTGTAGTGTAGCATCTGTGTTGTGTTTGTGTGATGATCTACCCGTTTATTATCAGTCAGGGGCAGAGCATTGCCGAGCTCAGTGTATCGTTTCGTCAGAGACGGTAAAAGACTTTGTCCATTCGTTTAAACATATCGACGTTTGAAAGACAATATTTACCAAACGACATATCGGCAACTTTTTATAAAGAGACCATTTAAAAGTATACATTTTTGAAAAAAAAAAACATTAAAAATCACCTATTTGTCATAACTACTGAATTCCAACGAATTGGAATGGTGTTTAAAGGCTTAATAAACTGGCATTTAAAGATTATGAGCTTGAAATAGTGTCGACTCGATATCGACCAACATGTCGCTTGGTAATTTTTGTCTTTCAAGCGTTGATATACACAATGTTCAGGCTTCAGGCCGTTTAGGACAGCGGGATTATCCGAGAGGGTTACCGCTGCCCCGAACACAAAGGGCTATGGAAGGAACATAGATGGGTTTTGATCAGTGAGAGTCTGACATTCCCTTCCGCTCCACCCAGACGGGATCATTTCATCACTCATCATTTTTGATGATGTACCACCCTTAAAAAAGGGCGTCCGTTTTATAGAACATGCTCTTAGTTACACTGAGGTCGGAAAGCCCGGATCTCGGGAAGGCCGTGACTCAGGGACTGTGTGGACAGGCCTTAAAATATTGGTTTGTCTCATATTGTTAAGCCCAGGTTTCCCTGCAAGAAACTGAAGTCAGACATAGTTCGCTATTCTTAAAACGTGCTCTATATCATAAATTGATTATGCGATTATCAATGACCATACGTCATCAGATTCATCAAGTATTCATTGGACATATTTATAATTTTTATTATGACATTGAAATGACGTAACTAGAGCCTTCCTTTGTTTTTCTCTACGATCGTGAATGTGCTGGTCATCATGTGCTACGAATACTCATAATATAATTATGGTTCTAACGTAGCATAAGGTAATCTATCGACAGAAGTAAAACATCGTGAGAAAACCAGCTAGTCTATTCTGCAAGAATCTCACTGTCTCACTGTGAAATACTAAGGCTCAATTTCCATTGCCGCGGAACGGAATAGAAGCTTTTTGGAACGAAGTTCTTTATCGCGCGTTGCGAAAGGGGGTTAGACGGAACTAAGACCAAAAGTTGTAACGAAACCTGTTTGGAGCAAAATATGATGTCTTTTTAATCAATATTTTTTGATTGGTTAATTTTAGATCAGATTTGTTTTGATTATTATAACTTAAAAGAAATAAAATTTTATTACAATTCCTTCACTAATTAATCGAAAGGAACTTCGTTCCATCCGGGTGCCCCTTACACCTCTCAAGTTTTTTTTTTGTGCAAAGCATAATGAACTCTATGTCAATAGTGTAATGTATAGAGCTAAATTACAAGTCGAGCGTTTTCTGGAGAATTCTCGCGCATTCTCGGTAATTTCCGCAGTTTCAAGCACGTTTCTAGTACACCTTACACATATGACATAAAGTTAATTTTGCTGTGCACCAAAAGTCGCTTCCATTCCGCGGCGCTGTAAATTTAGCATCATGGGCACTTCACCTAGTGGACTTACCACACGCACATGCTTCACCACAGTGCTGCCTGCTTCTATTTTCTTCTAGCGCGTAATACAGTTCTATCATCTGCACCCACGGTGTTCCGTGAACAAACCGGCTTGCGCAGCCAGAACTGTGCGTGTGGTAGGCCCACTAGGTAAAATGAGCTGTCATTCCTCGTTATGCCAGGAATTGAAACTATTGACAGCACACTTCACCCCAATCTTCACGTTGAGAGGTGTGTGGGATAGTTATGTATATAATTATAATAATATAATATCCTTGGACATTTCACACAACGCCATATCGTCCCAAGCTAAGCAACCTAATGCTTGTGTTATGGTAACGAGATGGCTGATATACTACTTATATACATTTTTTTTTTTGTAAATACATACATACAAAAAACACCCAGACTCGTAACAAATACTTGCAGGTCGTACAAGTATTTGTTCCGTGCGGGAATCGAACCCGCGACATAGTGCGCAGCAGTCAATCGCTCAACCACTGCGCCAACCGTGTCGTGTCGTATGCTAGTATTGTAGCATTATTGTATTAATTTGTTGCTTAACCAGCATCAGTAGTGCTATTCTGTAAAAATCTCACTGTGAAGATAAAGATGAGTATAAAGTGAGCTGTCAATAGTATCAGTTCTTAAGCATTAGGTGGAACAACATCTCACTTCACTCTCACGTCACCTAAGTTCTCACGATGAGGTTTGAACAGAATCGACGGGAAGTTCCGATTTCGAACAAAAATAAAATTCAACGAATTCAGATCAGATGTAGCGCAAAGACGTTCAAGTTGATACATACGAATTACGAATCTGTACGCTTGATTGAATGTTCTTTCCTCCTTTATCTCGAGTGCACTGACTGCCAAGCAGGTTTAGCCATACCTGAGGCGTGCAGCGCAGACGACAGCCCCTTTGTGTTATCAAGTTTGCGACGCACAAATTGTCCGCGAAGCGTGCATATCTTTTGCATGTTGAGTATTGGCTACCTACTTTATTTTTATGTAGGTAGTATTTGAAAGTCAAGAAAGTGTAGAAATTATTTTTTTTAGTCTTCAAAATGCGATTGAGTGGTTACGAACACATATACAGTGTGTTAAGTTAAACGAGGGACTTACAGGGGGTATAGTACCTACTCATGAAAATGAACAATTTTGACTATGGTACCAACTCTGAAATATGAAAAGAAAAATCAGCTGTTCAGTACATGCATAGTTCGTCAAAATGTATGGAACAGCTGATTATTTTTTCACACTATCTTCTTCTTCGTGTTGTTAGTGACGAACCCGGTGTCAGAGTTTTAATGTTGCCCATGCCTATGGGCCTCTGACTTAGCATCACATGCTGTTGAGAATTATCTCTCAGACATGCTGGTTTCCTCACAATGTTTTCCTTCACTAATTTTTAAGCAAGTGATTTTTATACAATACGCACATGAATCCGAAAAATCAGAGGTGCGAGGCTTGGGTTCGAACTCGAGACCTATGACTTGGCAGTCCGGTCACACCATTTGGCTACCACTGGTTTTTTTTTCACACTGTAGAAAGCTGAAGTCTTAGTGTTGTAAGCGTCTGGGAAATCAGACTATCTTCCTTAATGGTGGCTTACTGCTTAGATTATTACCTTCTTTTCTAGGTATAGAAAACGTTCGAACTTTAATACTGGGTTTCAAATTCACACGGTGCGATTTTAGTTGATTAACTGCTAAGTTGAAAGCGATTTGAACCGTTTGTACGCATTTTGAATCAAACTGAATTTCAAATTCAATATCGGTATTAAGTCCACTTTTGTATCTTTATTTTTGCACAGGCAAAAATTTTCAACTCGAACCGTGCGTACCCGATATTAGTTTTCTACCAATTTTAGCACTAACTAGAATAATTCACACGGTGTCAAAATCAAAATCAAGTCATTTATTCAAACTGGGCTGAGAAACAGCACTTATCGAACGCTAATATTATATATTAGCCAGTTATCATGGAGCTGGTAGATAGGCTGACAGTCCAAGGTGCACCAGACGTACCAATATTTAAGTATCACTTAATAATAATGCAATCAGTGGAAAACTGAAAACACACTATGCCTAGTAATAAACGTACAGAAGCCAGCACATCAAGCTGCCCGAATCTGTCAAATTCTTTGATAGATTTTCAACTTTATTACAAAAGTCTAGGGTTCATGTTCAATTGCGAAAATTTGACAGTTCGAGATAGCTTGATGTGCTGGCGTCTGTACGAAGCCAAACAAACGACTATTGATTTCAAATATGACTCATTATATCCAAAATAGATATTGCATTTTACATCTGATGAGGTACTTAGTGTAATGTATGTGGTAGTATTGCAATAAAGTCTGACTAAGTCGAGTAATAATTAAGTCAAGTAAAACATTGTCACTTAGTTGTTATGTAAAAGGCTTATAATGGATGGCTTCCATCTACAAGGGCTTCTCCACAATGACCGCATGAAATATCGATATTTAGCGTGACAATTACCTTTTTATAATCCGCGTACCTACTACGATTTCTCTTGTAGTTCAACTGCGTTTACAAACAAACGCTATAATTCGAAACAATGATACCATGTGAAAATGGAAGCCGGCTGTTTTGCGTAGCGTAAAACTTCAGCCCAGATTTTGCACCAATCGAGCCATTAAAGGCATCAATCTAAGCAGTAACCTTGGCGCCCGCCAGAAACCTTGCTCGAGCCAGCCCTAGCCACTGAGCCTGTAGCTCTAAATTCGCCCCTAAAAATCCCTCATCCAATCCAGCTTGTCCCTTGCTGTCCTCCCCCAGCGACGTCCTACGCCGAGGTCCGTACCCCATAGGTGGTGCCCTTAGCGTGTAGTTGCATAGTTTGTAATTTTTTAAGCCCTGACTGGAGACCTTATTTTATTGAGGCTTCTCCACAGATAAGCCCGTTTAAGCGGTTGACAACCTCTTAGGTCTTCTTCTTATCGTATGGTTAGTGACTAACCTGGTGTCAGAGTTTTTATGCGGCCCATGCGCCTCTGACTTAGCTTCACATACTGTTGAGAAATATCTCTCAGACATGCTGGTTTCCTCGCGATGTTTCCTCCTAGGTGCGAGATCCCAAAAAAAAAAATATATATCTTTGCCACGTCTAACAGACGTATTGTCATGTAGCTAAATGTCGGTACCCCGTTATTTTCACCCTCAGGGCTCGTTCACTGAATTCGTTAGACGTCAAAGCCTAGGTGACCTATTCACTCAAATGTTGCCTGAAAAATCCCTACCTGTCTTTGGTCTGGTTAGACAATAGTGCCTAAAAGTAATTGTGCGTAAAAGGTCACTGTCGGTAATTGGAACGACATCTTCGTTTAGTTTTATTCGTCAGGCGAAGAAATTGGGTGCCTTGAAAAACATCGGACTAAAATTAAACTTAGACATTTCTATACGCAATGTCATAGGGAAGGTGTATAAGCTAAACGCAAGTAAATTTTCTATAAACCTTTCGTATGCCGTAATTACAGACACAATTAAAAAGCGGTGTCTCGCGTAGATCTGCGTTCCGGCAGTCAATGTGTTATATAAAAATCTTAAATTAATTTATTCCCTGTAAGCAAATACGAACCTAAACCGCTAGGTCCAGATAATGCAACAGAAGTGAGGACTACTGAAGGATTTTTTTTTTACATTAACACACGCACACGATTGGTCAAGTAGAAAAATGAAGTCGACTCAAGCAAAAATCGGAAAAAATAAAAATACAGACAAATATCATTTGAGTCACGGAGTCATGGCTGATTAGCTTATCACAACATGATACGCAGTAATCTTTAAAGTGCGGAAAACATTGCGTACTACCCAATTTTATAATGAACATATTTATATTAGATTAATTCAGTACAAACAGAACTAGACAAAGTAATATTTGGTTTTATCAGTTTTCGCGATAAGCTAGTCTGGAGAATTGTAGTGCATACGACGATTATTATGCTAATATATTTTTTTGTTATTCAATGGAACTGTATTTTGAACAAATTTTTGCCAGCGGCCTCGGTCGCGGGGATGCCGGAAATTATCCCACGGGAACCGTACATTTTTTCGGGATAAAAAGTTCCCATGTGGTAATCTAGGTTATAAACAATACCTATAAGTGCCAAATTTCGTCCAGATTTAGCCATTTCAGCGTGTAGAAGTAACAAACATACAAACACACACTCACAAACTTGAGCCTTTATAATAAGTGTGATTGTGATCCACTTCTAAAATTATTTTTCAAGGCTCTCAGTTCAAATTTTGTTCCGATTACACAGATCTAAAGTAAATAAATAATTATGATATCATCCTCAATGTTTACTCATATTTTAGAGTGCCGAATTCTCGGAATGATAGAATGTATGAAACGCACCGATTTTACCTAGAAACGATAAAAGAAATCTAAGAAGCTATGTAAACTTTTTATTTTAATTATTTAAATTGCACCTTGGTACCTATATCTTTCCGGGTCAGCGGGATTGTCCGAAAGGGTTACCGCTACCCCGGAACATAAAGGGCTAAGGTAGGAACATGGATGGGTTTTAGTCAGTAGGAGTCTAACAGTCCCTTCCGCTCCACCCAGAGCGGGAGGAGTCATTTGAAAAAGGGTATATCCTTCTCAATTTTCGCCTTGCTCTTCATCATCAAAATTCATCATGCACCTGTAAAGTCAAGACATTTTAATAATCAAATAAAAAAATTGGTTGCCTGTAAAGTCGGTATACGGGCGAAAGTTTTACGTGACAACGACTTTGAGTGGTAAAATAATTTTAATGTGAATATTCATTCGTATAGTACATCGATCACTAATAAAGAACTAGATACACAATCAGCGTCAAAAAATGTCCTCACCGAATGACCACCCAATTGAACATTTGGGTGGTCTTTTCATCTAGTAGCATTCGAACGCTCCGACGGTAAACATGTCTCAGTGCTCGTTTAAAAACTGCAAAAATCACACGTCTAGGACGCTAAAAAAGGATGGAGTTTCTTATTTTTGCTAAGTATTAATATTATCATTATATAATTGTTAACATTGTATTGTAAATACTAATATTTTTTCAAGAAATCATCGTAAAAACTTTATTTTAAATTAAGTCGTAACAAATAGCAGGCGATATAATGCAGCTCAATTGTAAAGACTCTTACTAAACGTATTAATCATATTTACGCATGTCCACTTAAATTGTTTGGGTTATCCGCGTTGACTCTGTTCCATTTGTTGGAGACGCTATTATAGTTCTTATTTTTTTTAACGCGAGATTTGATTTTTGTTTTCATTTACCTGACTGCGCGATGCAAGGGAGGGTTATGTGTTTATTAGCCTATGTATGAATAATTGACCTAAAATAACTGCCACTAACTGCATAAGACTACTTGAAAAGTGACTTGTTTGGAACTTGTTAGTTGTTTTTTATCAGTCGGGTTTTTTGATATTCCCAATATTTTTTTGTGGTTGTTTAGTCGGGACTTTGAAAATATTCAATTATTTTTAGCTTTCCTCGTGATCCAGTGAGGTGTGGAGAATGGATATCAGTTACAGCACGTCAAAGATCCGAAGAATTCTTCGATCCGAAGTATTTCTTTTTATCGACATTTGTAATTTATTATGAACAATATGTCAAAAAATTGGGACAATAATATTCTTTGATTTTTGTATATTCTTCCTCACTAATTTATATTTTCTGAATGTAAAGTTCTGATTTATCTAAAAATACCAAAATCGCTAATTGTATGCCTTTAATATTTAAGGCGTTGCCTAAATTCCTAGTAGATTCCATCATCAGAACGAGGATTAGATGTAAACAGGACAAACTTGGGAACAAACCTAATGTAATGAATCATCTCAATCGGTCGATTCGTCTTCGACTTATGGGTGGTGTGCAACATAAAAATAAAAAATAAATTATAAATACGCGACGCATTGAGTAACCTCCTCCTTTTTTTGAAGTATGTTAAAATACCATACATAATAATTTACAGTACAAACAAAAAATATTGTTCTGGTTCGTCTCCACTCGTTCCTTGTGCTAGTGGCGAGCCTCGGTTGTAAAATTTTATTACTTTTTTTTGACACTTAGTAATTGTTACTTTAAAGCATGCGTATAAGGTTGAAATTGTTTTGATGTATGTTGAGCAGCGAGTACCGGTCGTAAAATTTTATTGCTTTTTGCAATAGCTTTGTGAATACGGCTTTAAACCTTGCAGGTAAGGTTGAAATTACATTAATATAGATTTATTTTACCTAAACACAATTGGCGACATTTTTAAGAGAACTTTTGTATGAGATTGTGTATCTAGTTCTTTATTAGTGATCGATGGTATAGTAGGAAGAAGGATCACTTTTTATGTCTGTCTCTCTCGCTCTTAGGCGGGCTAACCATGCCCGAGTGGAAGGGACGCGTGCCTCTCACTCGCTCTCATTGTGAGCGCATAACGTGAGCGGAGCGTAACGCAGTTTCTTGAAGTGACACCCGGCAAACCAATTTATAAGACGTTGTCACGTCAAAACTAAACCTTTCTACAGATCCTTCTTTCTGAAAGTAGACAATAATCTAAAGCCCCATTTACATAGGCACGATTCTTGTCTGTGTTTAGATTGATGCAACAAATGACTTTCATTATTTAAACACTGTTTAGACGGTGCAAATTCAATTTTTGCTTCGACTTATGGCATGCATCAAGAAATGAAATTACACCGTGTAAATCAGACTTTAGAGCCAATGCCTCCTTTACCTATGCCCCGTCTTTAGCAAGAGTAGATAAAGTTTATTTGCAGGAAACTGTTCTCATATTAATCCTTCTATTCTTCATCCAGATGACCCGCAATTCAGCGAGTTGGTATGGCAGGCGGAGGTGGCCATCGACAACGGTATCTTCCCGGAGAGGATATACCAGGGATCCAGCGGGTCCTACTTCGTCAAGAATCCTGGAGGGGTGAGCTTATTACTTTATTTATTTGTACAGGGGCCAACACATCAAGCTACCCCAATCTGTCAAATTTCTTTGATAGATTTTCAATTTTATTACAAAAGAATAAGGTTCATGTTTCATTGGGAATTTTTAACAGTTTGGGATAGCTGGATGTGCTAAATAATCTCTTTATTATGATGTTAATATGCAGTGTTCTTGATTGCGTTGTATGTCAGAAGAGTAGTGTCATAGTCTACCGATTGGCGATTTGTTTTTCAAACATGTAAACAAATGTGTGTTTTTAGAATAAACAACTATAAATCTCACGCATAAAGTTCAGTTTACGCTACAGCTCCAAATGCTCTTTTCTCTATTAGTCATTCTGCGATCAACCCTATTAACACTTGTTTTTGGTTCATATTCGTTTAAGTGGAAATGACATCAACTGGAAACAATAATTTGAAGAGACTTTAGTTTGTCGCCTCATTTCTTTTGTTGACTGTATTTACTCAAAAAACAATTCAGTAACGTGTTTTCATCTTCAATCACGTGAATGTTCGACTCACTTGTGATTTTGGATTTATTAATTCGTCATTGCCGGGGTTTCTTATTCACTTAAGTTAAACCTATGAAACCTGTTCATACTTCCTTACGATTTTAACGCGTGCTTAAATTATGTGCCATCTCAAACTTAAAGGTGTCACTAAATCACAAAAAAAAACAAATTTCTACTGGAAACTGTCCGTTCTTCTGCAAATCGCTTAAAGGTTCTTGCAAGATCTTAAATATAAAGAATATTCTCATCTAGGCTCCGGCTTCGCACGCGTGTAATGTAGATACTATAACGCGGGCGAAAGCTAGTTAAGCTATACGTATAAACTTCCCTCTTGAATCACTCTATCTATTGATGAAAACCGCATTAAAATCCGTTGCGTAGTTTAAAAGCTGAGAGAGTGACAAACGGCGCCGGCGCGGGGAGCGACTTGGTTTTATACTATGTAAAGATGCTTCGTCTCGAAACACTTCAGTCTTATTCAGTCTTCACTAATACTTTGTCTTATTCTTTTCGTGTGGTTAGTGACTAATCTGGTGTCAGAGTTTTATGCTGCCCATGGGCCTCTGACTTAGCTTCAAATGCTGTTGAGAAATATCTCTCAGACATGCAGGTTTCGTCACGACGACGACTTTGTTAATGTGTTGAGTTACTAAGACTTAGAAGGACGAATCATTGTACCATCTCATATGGACTTACGACCTTCTGCAGTTGAGAAGTCTCGCCTCAGGTATGCGTTTATTAGTTTGCCGCAAAATTGCAGTCTTGTCGCCTTGGAACTAGTTTAAATATGAGACGTGAGTGTCACATGCGGTTTCATGCGGTGTTGAATTATAGCTCGTTTTGAGAAAATGTTTATAAATATCTTGTCGATGGTTGACTTCACTTATTTTTAACTAGCTTCTGCCCGCGACTACATCCGCGGAAAATTGCGATATACTGTAACTGTTTAGGCAGCGCATGCAAATAATTCTGTTTTCGGAGGTATTTCTTTCCGACTTGCTAGACGAAAATTGCGATAGCTCGGCTAATATGTATGATATAAATATAATTTATAGCACTCAGGAATAATGTAGCTTTCTATCAGTGAAAAAAATTTTGAAATTGGATCATTAGTTCCGGAGATTACCCTCTACATACAAACTTACAAATTTTACCTCTTTATTAGTATAGATATTAAGTCGCTCGTTAACAAACAACTTACCCGTAAACTTCATATAGTTTTCGGGGATAGACATTGAGCGTACATTAAATACTGTCATTTAACGGGGAAGAGGGGGCTGTAAGCTTAGCTCCCACTTTTGGTATGACAGATACATTATCCTTTTGAACGCCATTGCCACATATACGTGACAGGCAAGCGCATGCCCTGTACGACACAAATAATATGTGAGAATGCGGTACACTATCACACGAAATAAACAATTAAATCATTACTTTGTGTGTGTTCATATAGATATCTTAAAAATTGAAGCTCTCGTACTTATTTAATGATATGAAACAATCAAAAGACACCACGGATACTTATTGCTAAATTTATGATAACAAGAACAAATAAATTTGTAGCTTGGCGTGGAGGGCACGCGCATGCGTTATTAATGCTCTGGCGTTCGAAAGGTTAATAAAATCAAGCCTCGTTTACAAACTCGAAAGCTTAGGCACAGTTGTTCCCATAGTAGGTACATTTGCAGAGGTGTAGTGTTAGTGGAATCATAACTGGCGAATATGGGTACATTTCCCTAGATATTTTTAAGTCCCATGTAATATAGGGCGTGCCGCCATGAGCCCTGCAAAAATCAGACGCCGGACTGCAATTGAGGAATTCTAGTGGAAAAAGCGCTTGCGAATACTATATTACGAGAGAGAGTGTGTGAGTAGAGTGTGACAATCTTCCGCTCCGCCCAAAGCGGGAGACATTTAATGATTTCCCATCCTTAAAAAAAAATGGCTAGTGTATAAAACGAAAGACAATTAAGTTATCTGCATCTTATACGTTTTGTAGGAAAACCCTAAAAAAATAAAAACAACATCGTGCTGGACTGATAGTGGTTTATGAAACACGGCTAAACAGTGCCAGGCTAAAATAAGGTGACTCAGTATTTATTACTTTTACCTACCATAGATATTCAGATTGTAATGCTATTGTTAAAATATTTTCTCTTTATATTACACAAAGGCTGATTGAGGTTGAGTAAGAAAGAGATGTAGGTATTTTTATTGTCCTATTAAATCTCTATGTAAGTCACGCTCACGTAACACTTAGCGGGATTGTCCGAAAGAGTTACCGCTGCCCCATGCAGAACAGAAAGGGCTAAGAAAAGACTTGGATAGGTTTTAGTCAGTTAAGAGTCTGACACTACATTCCGCTCCACCCAGACCGGGAGGAGTCATTTGATATTTTTTTTAATAAACCGTTCCAAATACAATTTAGCCTAGTGGTGTGTCCGTCGGATTGCCTAGTCATAGGTCTCGAGTTTGAACCCAAGAGAAGCACCTCTGATTTTACCGATTTATGTGCGTATTGTATAAAAATCACTTGCTTAAAAATTAGTGAAGGAAAACATTGTGAGGAAACCAGCATGTCTGAAAGATATTTCTCAACAGCATGTGAAGTTTAATCAGAGGCCCATGGGCAGCATAATAAACTCTGACACCAGGTTAGTCACTAACCACGCGAAAAGAAGAAGAGTACAATTTTAGTGTTTATGGCTCCATCGTGTATAGCGAAATCATAACAATAATAATCCGTCAAACAACAAGTTCTGGACCAAAAAAGAAGCAAATCAAGATTTTAATGATTTTTATTTATTTAAAGGGAAAGCGTCAGGACTGCCCGCAAAATTCAATTGTTCATACGTTTTTTGTAATTTATAGATCAGTGTTTCGTGATATTGATCGAATTCCGATTCGCGGCCGTATCAAGGAAGTATCAGAATTATAATCCTTAGAATAATCAATGAAACTCTCTTAGATATAATTTAAGACATTAGTGGATGAAGGTTATATGTCGCAAAATTCTAATTTTGAGAAAATTTAAGATATTTCAAAACACCTTAAATGTATTTATGATTTTTGGGTGGTTTTAAGGTTTAAAATTGTTCGTATGAATATAACACCATCATTCATGCATAGAACAGCGAAAATCTGAAAAAGCGACATATCACCTTCATCCACACATGTCTTCAATTGCCCTCCCAATGTTGTGAAATGACGACATTGGAGGGCAATTAAAGTATTCATTTCATACCGTAACATGAACTCCGAGAATTGTATTGATAATTTCAATGTTTACAGTTCTATAAATACGTACGTGCTACGGCAGCGAATCATATTTTGATCAACATAAAACTTAATGCACCGCTGCCGCTGCACCGGTTTGATGTCATCACGTCAACGCCGGCTGTCGCTGAAATCAGCGCTGAGGCTGTCTCGCATGGGGTCGAAGCATTATGCTGAGCGATGGATGGTTTTGCACGGATGTGACGCATATTTTCCCACAACTTGTTTTTGTTGTTGTTTGTTTGTTTTTTTTACTGCGTTATGTTTGCCGCAAAACGCGTTAAACGCATTTTCTTTCTTTCTAATACTGACCTTCAAATGCCAAAAACATAAGAACATGTGAATTTCGCTGGCTACCCTGACGTATGTAAGTGTACAGAGGCAGCATCAAGCTACCTCAATCTGTCAAATTTCTTTGATAGATTTTCAACTTTATTACAAAAGAATAAGGTTCATGATCGATTGGGAATATTTGACAGTGACAGTTTGGGGTAACTGGATGTTCTGGCCTCTATACATCCACAACATTATAGATTAAAACCCAAGGCGTTGTACAGTGTAATTTACAAACTAGAAACTACATAGGTGCGTTTGGCGGGAAATAAATATACTTATACTTATTATAGATACACAGTTTCGAACAAAGAAAATCACGACTTTTTTATTTGGCAGGTTTTCAACCATGTCCGTTTGTATTTTGGCTAGTCGTTTTTTATTCTAGTCATTTATCCATTTTTCTTGCCAATCACTGGTTAAGAACCTGTACACGTGTCATCTCGCTTACATTCCTCGTAGAGGTAAGCAGTGACGTAGCTATAATGGTTGTAGTAGAAAGTACAAGAACTCCGCAATATAAATTATCTTTTGTCTCTGTCTAGCTCTGGTATCAAGCAATAGACAAGAACACCAAACCTTATTGCTTGAATACGAGGCTTTTGGCTACTTTTGTATGAGTGTATCATAGATACAATATATCTATGGAGTGTATTTTTTTCTTTGTAATTGGCGTTTTGGTTGCTCGGAATAAACAGTTATTCTTTTCTTATTTACATCCACACTACTCCACTTGTCTTTAACTCCCATGTAATAAAGTACAAGCCTATACTTTAAAGGTAATTCCAGGATATTTATGTCATCCATTACTTCAATGATGTCATCACTTAAAGATTTATACATATTTCTAGTGCATACCCACACTACTTCAGTTATAGTAACGTCTCTTGCAATAAAGAACAGGCCTATAACTTTTTTTTTGAGGGTTGGAAGTCATCCAATGACTTCTTCCGCTCTGGGTGGAGCGGAAAGGAGTATCAGACTCTTACTGACTAAAACCCATCCATGTTCCTTCCTTAGCCCTTTATGTTCCGGGGTAGCGGTAACCCTTTCGCACAATCCGGCTTACCCGGCAGGCTTGGCCCTAACGGCCCTTTCATAGGCCTATATAATTACGTAATTTGACGTAATTCGAAGATATTTTTGACAGCCCACAAAGTATTTATTTAGGCAGTTTCAGAACACAATGAAAAGAGGAAGCCTGTTTCCCAGCAGTGGGAACTTTAAGGGCTGATTATGATACTTCTAGTGCATTAATATATTATATAATATGAATAACGCTGCACCGACATTTATCTTTTATTTACCATACTAACATTAGTTTAATGTTGATAAATATTGATTTATTAGATAAGTATTACGTTACAAGATGTTATAACCGCAATATTGTGAGCGTTTTATATCAAAAAGATAAAATGGTCAAACATCAACAAACCTCCCACCCATTTTAGTACCTACTAATCTACGACGAATATTCATACAATTCTTTAGTCGCTGAGTCTTCGCTCGCGTGTTGAATTATAAAAATGTCTCCTCGTTGGTCTAGTGGTCACAAGCGTTGCTCCTGAGCATAAGGTCCTGGGTTCGATTCCCAGGTTAGGATTCTTACGTCTGATTTAGTACCCAGTTGAAGACAATAGACTCTTCTCCTATTACATGGGACTTAAACGTAACTGGCGAAATGTGTCTGTGCTTGCGATGAATATCTCAGCCTAATCCTTTGGGAAAACGAAGCGTGATGTTATGTTATATAATTATGATGAGTGTCTTCGTGGCTAAGTTATAACAGCCGTACACGGATCGATCCATCAGGTTAAGCTTGACGAGGTTGGTCCGTGGATGGGCGACCATCTTTACATATCGAGACTCCTCCGTGTCCCGGAAGGCACGTTAAGCCGTTAGTCCCGGGTGTCATTCGGATATCTTTGAAAGTCGCTACGGGTAGTCAGAAGCCCGAAAGTCTGACAGCCAGTCAACCAAGGGGTATCGTTTTACCCAGTTAGTGACTGGGTTGTGGAGGTCAGATAGGCAGTCGCTCCATGTAAAATACTGGTATTTAGCTGCATCCGGTTAGACTGGAAGTCGATCCCAACATAGTTGGGAAAAAGCTAGGCAGATTGATTGTCCTTCCAGAATTAGATCCTTTTTTTGTCGGTCGCTTCTGTGCGGAAGTGACCACACTTTCCGCCACTTGATTTTACGTAAATAATTATCATCAAGACCGTTGTTGTTTTACATGTAAAGATTGACTTTTGAATCCTTCATTATTATTTATCTTAATTAATCACGATGCAAGGTGCAACGATATGCTCTGACATTGTACTATCACACAGATAAAACCGTTTTACAATGAAAGCGAGGACCAACAAGCTTGTGCCTACAAATAATATATTTTCCGTGCGTTCCTCTGTACAGCTATAGATATGTAGAGCGTCCTATTTCCCTTAGGTACAGGAAACCGATTATCCCGTAATCCTCTTCGGCTTATGGGATTATAGTCCTTAGAGACGGGCAGGAGTATCATCCAGCTTACACCGATGATAAAGCCGTTTGATTGTAGCGCCATTCGGTCGAGAACCCCATAATGTAGATCTTATGAGCTGATGACAATGATTATAATAGAAATGAAACATCCACACAAAAGGCATTTCCACTGTTGCAGACGTTGCAGTATTTAAAAGAAAAGTGAAAGAATCCATCCATCTTTCCACTTTTTCATAGTTGCATATTATTCGTTATCTCTCCTCTGAACTGTGAGAATTATAATATATTATATTTATTTATGTTTATACAGGGTGTAACCGAAAGAGTAAATACATACAAAAGCATATGCTACAGACCACCAAATTGAACAACTTTTACTATGGGTCCAACTCTTAAATCGTAAAAAAAGTCAGCTGTTCTATTCATTTTTGATCACGTGACTCGTCGAAATGTAGGGAATAACTGATTTTTTTTTTCACAATCACCAGATTTGCTTAGGGAAATGATAAAGTCGTGTTGTTATTTTAACGCGAATTCCCTGTTTTTATCATATCCCTGCGACATATATACCATTTCGGTTACATCCATTATATATTTTAGCATTATCTACTATATAAAAATAAGTCGGGTTTTCCTTCCTGACGCTATAACTCCAGAACGCACGAACCGATTTTACTAATTATTTTTTTGTTGTGTTTGTTATTGTCAGGAGAAGGTTTTTACATTTAAAAAAAGTAGGTAGGGAAGGTAGGTACGGTAGGTACGTTAGGTAGGTAGGTAGGTTAGGTAGGGTAGGTAGGTAGGGCAAGTAGAGTAGGTCAGGTAGGTATCATAGTGAAGACAGGATAACGTCTGTCGGGTCAGCTAGTATATTATGTTTATTGATGTTTATACAGGGTGTAACCGAAAGGGTATATACATTATACATACAAAAGCAGACCACCATATGCTACAGACCACCAAATTGAACAACTTTTACTATGGCACCAACTAAAAAGTCAGCTGTTCTATTCATTTTTGGTCACGTGACTCGTCGAAATGTAGGGAATAACTGTTTTTTTTTTCACAATCACCAGATTTGCTTAGGGAAATGATAAAGTCGTGTTGTTATTTTAACATCCTCCGTGATTTGATCAAATCCCTTATGGGTTTGGCGAAATCCCTGTTTTTATCATGCCCCTGCGACATATTATACCATTTCGGTTACATCCATTATATATTTTAGCATTATGTATTTATATAAGTATATGTAATTTTGTATTAGATGTGTAGGTATATTTAATATTTTACCCGCAAATGTATTTTCTTCTCTTCTTGTTCTACGTCTCACACACTATTGTCTATACCTCTTTTTAACTTCTCCTTTTGCAGGTCTGCTGGAAGAAATTTCTTTAGAAATAAGCAGTACCTTTGTAAAAAGACTATCTATGTAGTGTCTTATGTATTTTACAGTGTGTACATATATAATAAAACTAGCTGACCCGGCAGACGTCGTCCTGCCTTAACTATGATACCTACCTACCTACCTAGGGGTATGAAAAATAGATAGTAGCCGATTCTCAGACCTGCTGAATATGCATATAAAATTTCATAAAAATCGGTCAAGCCGTTTCGGAGGAGTACGGTAACTAACATTGTGACATGGAAATTTTATAATGTATAAGATAAATAAATTACATAATTTAAATGTAAGTATTTATTTTTCATTGTGATTTCAGAAAATCATAGGCGTGTTCAAGCCTAAAGACGAGGAGCCGTACGGCCGCCTCAACCCAAAGTGGACAAAATGGATGCACAAGTTATGCTGTCCGTGTTGCTTCGGGCGCTCGTGCCTCATCCCCAACCAGGGGTACCTGAGCGAGGCGGGCGCCAGCCTCGTCGACTCCAAGATAGGCCTTAAGATTGTGCCAAAGACCAGGGTGAGTTGAACTAAATTAGGGGAAGCCGATCCTTACAATAATGTTAAGCGTAATTCGGAAAAACTACATTTTTTACAACCGCCGATATTCCATTGCGACCACAATGTTTAGGACCTTTTTTTATTACAAATGGTCACTAAAGATCAACGTGGAGCTCGTGGCTAAGTACTAACAGCCGCACAGGTCGATCCATCAGGTTAAGCTACGCTTGCCGGGGTTGGCCGTGGATGGGTGGCCATCTTTACATACCGAGACTCCTCCGTGCATTGGAAAGCACGATAAGCCGTTGGTCCCGGCTGTCATTTGTGCATCTTTGACAGTCGTTACGGGTCGTCAGAAGCCCGAAAATCTGACAGCCAGTCTTACCAAGGGGTATCGTATTGCCCAGTTACTGGGTTGTGGAGGTCAGATAGGCAGTCGCTCCATGTAAAATACTGGTATTCAGCTGCATCCGGTTAGACTGGAAGCCGACCCCAACATGTTGGGAAAAGGCTAGGCAGACGGTCACTAAAAATCAACATGAATACAAAACGTTAAGCAGAGAGAATTAGAACGACAATGAATTATTTTAGTTCATAATAATAATTATAATTGGATTTGTCACACATTGTATCGGCGCGGCGTTGCGGCGACCAGTGCCCGTGCGGTATTTACGATCTCTAGATTTTACTATTATTGACAGACTTAATCCGTGCAGACAGACAAAACTGATGTTGGACACATCAGTTTTGAATGAAGTTGTCTAGAAATGATCTATTGTAGAGCGGTCATTAATTATCTGCTTTATCACCGATAGACAAAACAGCTGTGTTTTGACTACGTATGGATAATGCTTATACAATGTGTCTGAGAAAGGTGTAGCAAAAAAAAACCTTCCTACTTATACATTTTGTCAAGTAGGTATTGAAGTTTTGTATGGGACAACATATACAGGGTTATTTGTAAAACACCAGAAACCTCTTAAGAGGTCATTGTACTCATCATTGTGAACAACTTTTACTATAGGACCAAACCTGAAATCGCGAAAAAAAATTCAGCTATTCCCTACATTTCAGCCGATCTACGACTAGATATCTACCTACAAATATATTTACAGTACTCCCAAATTAATAATGCACATGCAAATCTTCGCTAATAGTCGTATTTCCGGAAGCACCCGAATCATTGAATCGTTCGAGTCCTAAACAATGCACTTGCATTTTGCACTTAGAAATAGGAGTCAATATCATGTGTACACAATCGAAAAACAATCGAGCGGTCGGCGGTCAGTCAAAGATCCGTCAGTCGTCTTTATATATTGGTGGTGACTGCACGTGTTCTCTCTGTGTGGAATTATATAGAGCTGCTATTACACACCTTTTCTTGGTTTTGTTTTCAAATGTGAATTTAATTTCAACTTTAATTATTTTAGTCGAATTTAAATAGTTTATTTTGTAAAATAGGTAAATATAATAACATTTTTCACGTTTTTTTTTATATTAAAAAAACATACCTACGTTAAATACATATAATGAACTGAACAAGAGCATAATGAAAGTTCTGATGAATCTACGATGTCAGGAATAGAGATACTCACTGATTCTGATTATTTTTTTGGAAATTGTAATATTATTCTTCTTCTAATGATGAAAAGTACGATAAAATTTTTGAAGTAATACAACAAAGATTGTAGCGTATTCGCAATCGTGTGGTTATCCTCGCTATTTACTTACATGGAATTATTTAATCAAATTTCGTTACTTTATCTCTTTTAGCACAAAACACACCATTCTGCATGAAGAAAATGCACTTAACTACTCTATATACATATCGTCTTCCGACGCTCGGGTAATACGACTGTTGCCGAACAGTGGCGAAGATTTCTATGCGCATTATCACTTTTGGAGACCTGTACTGATCTCTCGAAATTTAAAGAATATTTTTTAAATTAAACACATTCCTTGCATAATTTTTACTTATTTTTAAATCGCTACAAATATTTCGACTGACGTAAACCATAGACATGCGTTATCAATTTGCATTTTAATAGCACTCGCGTGTTTTTTTTTTAAATGCTATATCAATTATGTAAAATTAATACAATTATAAACATTAAACGATGCCATGTAATAAGTTATTTATCTATTTATTAGGTACACCAAAAGCAATACATAGAAAAAAGAAAACACTAAAATAAAAATACTGAAAGTACTAGTATCTACGCTTATTGTAGGTGTACACAGCATTTACCCCAAAACGACATCGTAATTATCTAAAAAAAAATTATAGAAACAAAAGAAAAGAAAAACAATTTCTAAACAAAATTCAAAAAATAAAAACAAAATATACTTAACCAAAAAAAGGTGGATTTTTACAGAATAGAGTGGTATGTTAAGAACTTCCAGTCTATTCTGTAAAAATCGCACTGTGGAATTTAGGTGGAAGTGAGCTGCGTGTGTGGAATGACTCCACCTGATACTAGGGGATCAATCATCGATCAACAATCTCACTTCACGTAAGTTTTCACTTTACTTAGTGCGATAACACAATCAACTTTTTATACAGGGTTATTTGTAAAACACCAGAAACCTCTTAAGAGGTCATTGTACTCATCATTATGAACAACTTTTACCATGGGACCAAACCTAAAATCGCGAAAAAAAAATCAGCTGTTCCTTGCATTTTGACGAGTTATACGAACATAAATGTAGGGAACAGCTGAATTTTTTACAAATAACCCTGTATACAACGGAATATAAATACATACGCGATTTATAGATTCAGGTCTTAATAACCGTCTTAAAATAACAATACGCAAAAAGTAATTATTTCCGTCTGCTTAACTATCGTGTTTTTGACGTTTAAAAGTTCTTAACTTTATGCAGAGTTTATAAACAAATCCTAATGAATCCTTCCATATTTTTTTTGTTTTCATTTTATGATTTTTTATAAAGTGGTCTTATTCACGAATATTTTTATCAACACACATTTTAATTGTATTCAAATATTAGATGCTACACGCCCAAGTAATGACACTGTATCACCGTAGGTAGCTACTGATAAAAACCCGTGCTTACACTACATAAATAAAACAAAGTCGATTTATCCACCTTTTGTAGGATGATAGGAAATATACTAATCATATTTAAAAACAACATCAGACTTACAACAAGCAATATTATTAACGATTTGAACGCCATTGCCACATTTACGTGACAAGCAAGCGCATGCCCTGTAGGTACGCCAACGACACAAATGTGTGACAATGCACTAATAACATGAAATAAACAATTAAATCATTACTTTTGTGTGTGTTTATATGAATATCTTAAAAATTTAAGTTCTCTTACGTATTTAATGATATGGAACAAATTAAAAGACACCATGAATATTGGGAAATTCATGATAACAAGAAGATATAAATTTGTAACTTGGATTAGAGGGCGCGCGCGTGCGTTTATGCTTTGGCGTTCAAACCACAAATCTTTAGTAAGTTTGAGAAATTGGAATTTAGACGTTTAGCATTGATGCTAAACGTCTAAATTCCAAAGTCTAATTTCTCCAATGAGAACGCCATTAGTACATCTAAACCACGTTCAAGACCAGTCAGTGTCAATGTTGCACAGAAAATAATGATACTGACAGCCCTTAAACAGGGTTTACGTGAGGGTCGCGTTCAGTTTCATTGGTCAATTTGGCACTTATACGTTTAGAATTAAAATTTAAAAAAATATTATTCAACTCCCCTTTAAAGAAAAATATGTATATAATTATGAAAAATATGTAAACCACTCATGTTAATTTATACATAACAGTTAATGAATTGTAATAAAAATACACAATTGTAGTAAAAAAGACATTCTATAATATAAAAATGAATCGCTGAATGTGTTGCTAAGCACAAATCTCGAGAGCAGCTGGACCGATTTCTCTAATTCTTTTTTTTGTTGAGATGTTACTGTCAGGAGAAGGTTCTTACATTAAAAAAAGTAGGTAGGAAGGGTAGGTAGGGTGTGTAAGGTAGGTATCATAGGTAAGACAGGACAACGTCTGTCGGGTGCTGACCTACAAAATATTAATATTATCTTGAAACATGTGCTAAGTAATTCAGTACGCACGCACCCAAGTGACCTCGCCGTCGATCGAACTTAACATAATGTTAATTTGATGTAATCTCACGTGATTATGGATTCATTTATACTCTAATGACCTTGATTATGCTTTACCCAATACCTATGTCGGTCATTGATTGGTGTAAGAGGTTGTAACATCTTCGCTCTTAACTTTCTATTTTATTGTTTTAAATGAAAAAGGCATATAATAGAATAGAATACTATTATGCCTTGGAAATATTGTTTTCGTAGGTGGACTACACTTTTAACACTTGTCATTTTGCATCTTTGACAGTCGTTACGGGTTTTCAGAAGCCTGAAAGTCTGACAGCCAGTTTTACAAAGGGGTATCGTATTACCCAGTTAGTGGGTTGTGTCGCTGTCCTTGTAAAATACTGGTATTCAGCATCCGGTTAGACTGGAAGCCGACCCCAACATAGTTGGGAAAAGGCTAGGCAGATTGGTTTGATTGATGGACTACACATTTAACAACAGATTAAAAATCTTAACCTTATGACAGTTCAGTAAAATAAATTATTGTAATGTTAAAGTTTTATGGCAGTTAATCAAAATTACGGTTTCATTCACAACATTATATCTATGTCTATTAAATGCGCCGCAATACTTTTTACCAATGGATGAACTATGAATTTTGAACTGTCGGTATTGAGCCGAGCGTTTAAAATCCAACTGCATGACTACCAGCGCATCAATAATGCGCAAGCGCACAATTAAATTTTCAACTCTACTCTCAATCTATGCGTTACAAAATCGCGCGTGTGTACGAAGGCTTACACAAGCGTATGCACTTCCATAACTTATCCTGCAAGTGAAACTAAATTTCCTATTCTTCAAAATGCAAATACTTTGTTGATTGAAGATTCCTCAAGACCTTCTCTGAAAGGCACAAGAATAAACGGAGCAATCATTGGATGGCATTCGTGCAAGCCCTTTAATTATGAAATCTCACACATATTGCTGAATATCTGCAAGACTGATAGGTTGCAATAAATAAAGAATTTAATAAAAAAAAAAATACTTTGTTCTCCAGGTGGTGAAGCTGGTATCGGAGACGTTCAACTACCTGCGGATAGACCGCGAGCGCTCGCGGCTCAAGCGCGCCATCACTGAGCAGTTCCCCAATCTGCGGTTCAATAGAATGGGACTACCGCCCAAGGTAAGCTTACTCCTATATGTTTCAGGCTGGAGACTAACCAAGGAGGCGGCATATGCAACGCCAAGTGTTGTAAAAGACTAGGGTCTTCTAGCCCCTACACTGCCATGAACACAGCTGTGTGTTTTCTGTTATATCTCACACACATACGTGCTCAATACATTTTGATCCATTTTCAGCCAGTGCCTTCAACACAAATGTGTGTTTATTGTCCATACATTGGAATGAGTGTTGAAGGCAGTCAGTAGGGATTTTGGCGACACGTATGCGTGTTGAAGGAATTACTTAGACACGAGCCCTCCGTATCAAAAATAAAAAAAATAAAATTCATTTATTTCGGATAACTAATTGATCCACAATTACATACATTTACAATTAAAATAAAATAAATAAATAAAATTAAAAATTAATTTGAATTGAATTAAGAGTTAAATAAAAATATTATAAATTGTTATTATTATTATTTATTTATTTTATTTCAGACAATACAATTAAAAATATTATCGATATTTAATCTTATACAAAGCATCGCTGGGTTCTTTGGGTTGGGATCTGTGTCGCCCTTGCACCACAAAAAAGTCAGTTTTTTTTCCCAAAACATTTCCTTAATTAATTTAATGTTTCTTATTGTTTTGCAGGCGGGTTCATTCCAGTTGTTCGTGGAGGGCTACAAGGACGCCGACTACTGGCTGCGACGGTTCGAGCAGGACCCGCCGCCGCCACATGTTATGAGGAAGTGCGTACTTCTATTGTATTCCCTGTACTGACAACACTTTAAGAAGTATTATTTTAACCCATACAATGGCCCATGAACACAGCTGTGTGTTTTCTGTTCTATATCACAGTGCCTTCAACACAAATGTGTGTTTATTATCCATACATTGCAATACGTGTTGAAGGCCAATACTTAAAATTTAGAATAGCACCTGACAAAAAATAATGGCTGTGTTTGCGTTAACATTACTCTCAGTGTGATGGAGATGGAGCCGTGCGTCCTGTATAGCTCTGTCTCATTCCCACACTGGTTCAGGTCCTGCCTTTTGACTGAAATCTTAAATTTGATAACTCAACCTTTGGACTTGGCCTTTTATGTGCAACACAAGCCGTGTTCTCATTGGAGCCTTAAAAATATATTCTTATTATATACAGTTAAAATTTAACTTTAATATCTTTCAAACAAAGCTGAAATAAGCATGCTATACTTTTTGAATGTCAAGTACTTTGAGAGTTGTTTATAATCATGAGTACTACGTAAGAAAATTGAACAATATATTAAATATCACCACGTATACTTATTATTTCGTCTTTCAGATTCCAGCTTCAATTTGAGCGTCTAGTGGTGTTAGACTACATAATTCGCAACACAGACCGCGGTAACGACAACTGGCTGATAAAGTACGACTCGCCGAGCCAACAGCCGCCCCCGCACGCTGATATAGACCTTCGGGACCCCTCCGTGAGTTCATATTGCGTTGTAGTTCATGTAATAGCCTGTAAGGTAACATCGTTTGGATGATAAAGTACAACAGTCGCCCCTGCACGCTGATGTAGACCTTCGGGGCTTCTCCGTCAGGTGAAGGTACCACCGCGAAATCCATCCATATCCGTTCAGACGTTCTGGCGTAATTATGTAAAAAAAAATTATCCGATTTTTTCCGGGTTCCGTACAATTTTCTTTAAAAACGGCAAAAATACATGTTTCTTGGATGGAGCCCCCTTAAATATTTATTTTATTCTATTATTTTTATAGCGGCAACAGAAATATATCTGTAAAAATTTCAACTTTTTTACTATCACGGTTCATGAGATACAGTGTGGTGACAGACGGACAGCGAAGTCTTACTAAAAGGGTTCCGTTTTTACCATTTGGGTTCGGAACTCTAAAAACATACATTCATCCAAACTTTCACATTTATAATATTAGTAAGAAATAAGATAGAGAACGGACTTGGGAATTTATTGTATAAATTGCTATTATATCTCTAATGTTTATGGAGTACACAATAAAGAGTATTCTATCTATCTATGTTTCAGGAGTGGACGGGCGCAGAGGTCCGCATAGCGGCCATAGACAACGGACTAGCGTTCCCGTTCAAGCACCCGGACTCATGGCGAGCCTACCCGTACCACTGGGCGTGGCTACCTCAGGCCAAGCAGCCATTTAGCCACGAGACTAAGTGAGTAACAGTTCAGGCTATTTCGCTCTCAGAAAATATATCTATGGTCATTTGTGCATCTTTGACAGTCGTTACGGGTTGCCAGAAGCCCGAAAATCTGACAGCCAGTCTTACCAAGGGTTATCGTATTGCCTAGTTACTGGGTTGTGGAAGTCAGATAGGCAGTCGCTCCATGTAAAATACTGGTATTCAGGTACATCCGGTTAGCCACGTGACGACTCCCGGCCACCGTAGGCGCGGGCCTGCGGACGGTGAGTAATGGGTGACTCACCGTCCGATCAGCACCAGGCCCGTGCCGGACGGCGCGTATATGTTCCACGCGCGCCTCAAAGAGATGTCAGCATATGAAGGGGCCCCTCAGGGCCAAGCCTGCCGGGTAAGCGGGATTGTCCGAAAGGGTTACCGCTACCCCGGAACATATAGGGCTACGGAAGGAACATGGATGGGTTTTAGTCAGTAAGAGTCTGACACTCCCTTCCGCTCCACCCAGAGCGGGAGCAGTCATTGGATGATTTCCCAGCCTTAAAAAAAAAAAAAAAAAAAAAGGTACATCCGGTTAGACTGGAAGCCGACCCCAAAGGCTTGGCAGATGATGAAAATATATCTATGGAATACACTTATACAGGGTGGAATTTTTGAACCTCATCTGCAGGGAAAGTACTCGAAATACTGGAGATAGCATATTTTACTCAAAGGAATGTTTTCTTTTTTTTTTAAAGAAACAAAACTGCTTTCAATGATTTTTGAAAATTCGCCTGGAACTTTCGGAAATCGAACCAGCTAAAATTAGAAAAAAATAACAACCTGTACTTTTACGGCATCAATCGATAGTTTCAGTCATAACGGGGCGATTCCGCTATAGATGATTTCCGACATGGTTTTTTCAATCACGCTATTAGTTGTTTTCTTTGTTATTAGTGCAAATAAGAAAGTCTTAATATAATAATCAATTTATTTTTATTTGATTTTATACCATATCTTCTTTTTTGGCGCGTTTGAAAATTTTACCATCCGAAGAATTGGTATATACTGTAAAATCATAACTTGAACACTGACGCGAAACAGTTGTTGTTGACAGTCTGAGGTATTGTTTTACCGGCTAAACGTGAAGTGACAATATTCATTTATCTTCGTGTACCAAAAAATGTAAGTATATGTTGTTATTTATTAAGAACAATTGACTGCAAGAATACACTGTTAACTTGTTGCACCCGCGATGCAAAAGATATAAAAGTTTACTTTTTTCACAAAAATAAAGAGCTAACGTTATGTAAATTTGCAAAAGTAAGAAGAAATCAAAACCATACTTAAATTACTTGTTTTTAAGAGTGTAATGAGTGTAAGGTTAAAATAAACGATAACTTAAATTAGTTGCACCCGCGATCTCAACGTGAGATCGCGGGTGCAACTTTTTTTCACGTAACCTTTTTGTGTGATTAATTATACATTTCCTTGTTTTGATATACCTTGACTAATAATATATGCTGAAGACGATATTTAATATGTGCGTCTATATTATATTCTGTATTTTTTACAGAAATATCAGTTAAAATGGCAACAGAGCAAGACTAAGGAGACTGCTTCGCAGAAATATAGGCGGATATTAAAAGAAAATCCTGAGCGTCATGCTGAACACCTCCAACGGGAAAGGGCTCGTGATTCCAAACGGAGAGAAGTAATATTTGCGCTGGTGTGTATGTGCTTGTACAATTGCTCTGCAAAACCGGCAAAAAAAATACTCAATATCGTTATGTGGGATTGTGTCAGAGTGATATGGATGAAGATGGAGAAGTTAGAGTACAATTTATGACGACGGTTGATGGCAAACGATTCACAAAAATCGTTAATGACATAGCAGACGTGCAATTTGATGATATTATCGCGAAGTTGGAAGCGCCAAAGACAAATACTGATGGAAATAATATGTTCATAGAATTTTCGGCAATTATTGACGTATTTCAAAAGAAATAATTAATATAAGCGACAACAAAAGTATAATTGTTAGTAATCAATATGGTTTGATCTCTTATTTTGTTCCTATATAAGTAAAAATGATGTTTATGTTCACTTAAGACTGGTTGCACCCGCGATAATTTGGTGTTGCACCCGCGATTCTTAAAAAAATTAATAATTCATTGTTTATTTTTGTTTTGTTTAGAGTTTTTATTTTATGTTCTTTGTTACTTTAATATATTTCAAAATATTAAGGCATAACATATTAAATGTATTAGAATTAACAGATTTATGTGTTTTTTGTTTGTGATCTGGAAAGGTTGGGCCAAATTTGTTGCACCCGCGATGGTAATATGAACCTTTCTCCTGGCTTTTAAAATATCATATTCAAATTTTGTTAATTAATATTAAAGTAAACATATTAAAATGTAGTCTTTCAGAGACTAATTTAATTTAAAATGTTTTTTATTTAATTAGGTTAAACTAAAACAGGCGTCTAAATGTTGCACCCGCGATAATGGAATGACCCAACGATAAAATCTCAATAACAAACATGCCTTTTTTTTGAGGGCCTTCTCCCGCTCTGGGTGGAGCGGAAGTGAGTGTCAGACTGTTACTTACTAAAACCCATCCATGTTCCTTCCCCTTTCTGTTTCGGGGTAGCCGTAACCCTTTCGGACAATCCTGCTTAAACAAACATTCCTTGTACAGCTATACATTGATATTAGTATTGATGTTAACTTATATATATTTGTTTTCAGGGAATTAGTGCTTCCATTGTTATCTGATATGAATTTCGTTCAAGAGCTGTGTGATGAACTACACGTATTATTCAAAGTAAGTTACTACACCACTGCCCTATCAATGAATATGTAGTTTTAAACGCTATCCTTTTGAACGCCAGAACATAAACGCACGTGCCCTCCACGCCGAGCTAAAATTTATTTCTTCTTGTTATTATGAATTTCCCAATATCCATTGTGTCTTTTCATTTGTTTCATGTCATTAAATACGTACGAGAGCTTCAATTTTTAAGATATCTATAAAAACGCACACAAAAGTAATGATTTAATTGTTTATTTCGTGTTATGGTGTACCCGCATTGTCACATATTCGTGTCGTTTGCGTACATGGCATGCGCTTGCTTGTCACGTGTATGTGACACGTGTGTATGTCACGTGTATGTGCCTTCCGCACGAATATTATTTCATGCAGTCGCCGCGGATCATGTTTCGATCAACATATTATAACCTTTACCGATCTGCAAATTGTAAAAAACGTAGGAATAATATTTATTATATTCATTAATTCATGATTCTATAAAATTCATTCATAATTCCATAATGTATTATAGTGTGTAGTAGTGACATTCACTTACAAAATGTGGAGAAAAAAATACGGTCATAAAATGAAAACTCTGACAATACTAATGAATAAGACTATTTTGGAACTATCAAATTATTCCTAACACCGAAACTTAAAAAGTTATTTTTTCAAACAAACTAAATCTTCTTCTTGTCGTGTGGTTAGTGACTAACCTGGTGTCAGAGTTTTTAATTAAGCTGCCGATGGGCCTCTGACTTAGCTTCACATGCTGTTGAGAAATATCTCTCAGACATGCCGGTTTCCTCACGATGTTTTCCTTCACCGATTTTTAAGCAAGTGATAATTTATACAATACGCACATGAATCCGTATAATCAGAGGTGTGTGCCTTGGGTTCGAACTCGAAAACTAGGACTTGGCAGTCCGACGGTCACACCACTAGGCTAGGTAACAAAGTAAATAATAGAGGTGTATCGACTATGAGTTTTGCCAATCTTTGACTAGGTATAGTGACTCAAATATTGGATATATTTGATTGAATTTTCGTATGCAGGCTGGAGACAGCATTAAATACACGCAGTTTGATTCATGATCGTATTGTAGTCTCCTCGCATAATATTAGTAGATTGCATGACCATATCAATATGTTCACAAAACAAAAATGAACATTGCCACAGCAGGATAAGGGCTTCGACAAGAGCTTGTTCGAGCGACAGATGTCCGTGATGCGAGGACAGGTGCTCAACCTGACGCAGGCGCTCAAGGACAACAAGAGCCCCGTGCAGCTGGTGCAGATGCCCGCAGTCATCGTGGAGAGGTGCGTATGATAGGATATTGGACGACACGGTTCACCCTGCTGTTTTATATTAATTGTATCGGCAATAACGCGTACTTAAAATGCATCATTGTAAATATACAATGATTCATTTTAAGTACGTGTATCTTAATAAAGATAAACAAAATGTAAATGTAATGAGTTCATGATAGCACAAGTTTAAACATTATATATGTGGTTTTTGGTTGCTATTTAACCTTTTGACCGCCACAGTCGTGTATAGACGACAATCCAAAATGTGCCCAGCACGCCACGGTCGCGACTGGGTGACAGAATTTTAAACGTAAGTAAATAATAATAATAATTTCGACCTCACTACTATTTTGTAGGTATTAAAGGATGAATTCGGAGCTTGGCGCTGAGGGCACGCTTTTTCATTTTTGACGTGGCGGTCAAAAGGTTAATTTGAATCCTGTGACAATTTGTATAAAAGATAAAAAAAAAACCTTGTGTAAATTAGAAGTGTTTTGACAGATTTAGGTTACAATGCTAACGTTAAAAAAAGACAACAGGAATTGACCATAGAATTTTCTCTCGCTGTGTTTCTTCATACTTTTAGGTATTGGGTAGTATGGGGTAGTAATAATAATGATGAATTAAAATGCGAAAGTGAAGTGCATCGCGACGACACGGTTGGCGCAGTGGTTGAGCAATTGACTGCTGCGCAGTATGTCGCGGGTTCGATTCCCGCACGGAACACATATTTGTACGTTCTGCAAGTATTTGTTACGGGTCTGGGTGTTTTTCTATCTCTAATATGTATGTATTTACAAAAAAAAATGTATATAAGTAGTTTATCAGCCATCTCGTTACCATTACACAAGCATTAGGTTGCTTAGCTTGAGACTATATGGCGTTGTGCGAAATGTCCATGGATATTATTATTTGTCAAGGTGGGCCCTCTGAATGTTTGGAAACATGTGAGCACCTGTCCCCAAAAAACGCCCGCCCTTCACCACTTCCTAGTGCTTTAGCTGGGAAGACGAAGTGGCGCAGCAAACTCCCCAGCAGCACAGCTGTCTGTTTAGCTGGAAGAACTTGACTCTATACATTTCAAACGACCGTCATCCTTTTTTTTACTAGTCTAAATTGATCTTGTCATAGACATAAAAATTATCGAAGATTTATTGAAAAAACGCCAAATTAATGTTTTTATAATTGTTATACAGACAACAATCAAATATACTCTTGGAGCTAGCCCGCATTCTATTTAATTAACACGAGGTTTTTTTTCTGTATTATTCGTAGGAATAATATAGGTATAGGTAATATGGTCGACATAAAATAACGACATTAAATCAAAAGAAAAAATTTAATCAAAATTGTTTTTGATTTTGAAAGTTAATCAATATAAAAAATACTAATGAAACACTTCATCAGTATTTTTTTTTATTCTAAAAAGTTGTAACGTCGATAGCCCCAAAACTTTAAACTTCGTTACAGCGGCCATTGTTGTTAACATCTTTGGCAAATTTTGAAACTCTGAACAGTAGGTTCTCAGTCGTATAAACACGACTGAGGCCGCAAAAGCACGAAAACATTTGTCGTATTTATCCGACTGGGCGGACAGTAGGTTAAAGGATGTTTGGTTTTGAATCGATTTAATTTATTCATGACACATTCATTTTGATACACAGATCCAAGAGCGGCTCCACATCGTCCCGCTTCTTCGACTCGTTCCAGCAGCGCTTCCAGCATAAGTCGCCTTTCTTCTCTTGGTGGTGAGGTCACGGCCGATCCGCTAGATAGGTAAGCAATTGATTATTGGACACGGTCAAAAATAAAATATGAAAGCACATAGAACAAAGACTGCTCGTCTGAAAAACTTCCATCACCGTACATAAATTAAATATTATGCAAAGATCATCATCATTCTCCTGCCCTTATACCAATTCATTTAGGGTCGGCACAACAAATTTTATGCGAAGATACAATTGTAAAATTGCATTTAATGCTAGAATAAGTATTCCATTTGATTTTGAAATTCTTTGACATCGCATTGTTATATTTCATACAAATCACGTACAAATGCCGCTTTTTGATAATTCTTAAAAAGTAACGTTATTGACTACACTTTCCAATATCCAATTAAAATTTTTTAAAAATGATAGCAAGCAACATTCGTTGTGTGTTGGTGTGTTGGTGGCGTAATTAATTTCACAAAGACTTTCAAACGATTTGAATTTTGGAGGGGCGGGCCATTTATCGTAGTTCATCTCTACTGATTTTTTTAAATTGAAAATCTAATATTAAATTTTATTTCCCCACAGACGTATATCAAAAAATGGTGAGAAGTTCCCCACTGAAGCTGGTAACATATAGATTTAAACACAATTGTATGTATATTTATGTATAATGTAACGTAGATTAGAACTATTGTAAACTAGCGAATTACTGCTCGAGGTAGATCAAATGCGCGGCCACGTGTTATATGTCATAGTAACTGTTATGTTAGTATTATGTTATTTCTTTAAGTTATTTTCTCTTCTTTTTTTTTTTTTTGTATGCAGGTTGTAACCGAAAGGGTATAAACATACAAAAGCATATGCTACAGATCACCAAACTGAAAAACTTTTACTATGGGACCAACTCCGAAATCGCAAAAAAAAATCTGCTGTTCTATACATTTTTGGTCACGTGACTCGTCGAAATGTAGGGAACAGCTGATTATTTTTTTCAAGATTTCGGAGCTAGTCCAATAGTAAAAGTTGTTTAGTTTAGTGGTTTGTAGCATATCCTTTGGTATGCATATACCCTTTCGGTTACACCCTGTATAATTCCACAAACAGCAAGCTGTTACCCGAAGGGATCGGCAGTGGTGTAAAGGACCACATTTTGTCAATATAAATACAGTGTGTGAGGTTAAACGATGGACATACTTTCAGGGGTTAATATACTCATGAAAATGAATAACTTTGACTATGGAACTATACCTGAAATCATGAAAAAACAATCAGCTGTTCAGTACATTTATGTTCGCATAATTCGTCAAAATGTATGGAACAGCTAATATTTTTGGAGTTGGTTCCATGGACAAAGTTGTTGATTATCATGAGTAGTATACAACCTGAAAGTATGTCCCTCGTTTAACCTAACACATTGTATAAGTCATAATATGCGATAATAACATTGCTTTGGTGAATATTATTCCTTTGTATTTTATTATTATTTTGTTTATTGTTAATACACGCTCATTACATTCTTTTATAAATAGTTTCCTTTGTATAACTCTAGTTTTATTTAAAGATTCCATTTCCACCATAACTATGACATATCATACGTAGCTAGCGTTAATTTTATTATAATTTTTATCAACGACTTTGCCTACAATCCTTGGCTAAAATGTTTATTTTTTGTATAATTTTATTTTGTGATTTATGCTTCGATAGGGAAATGAGAGCCCAGCTCTTAGATTTAATTTCTGATTATTTTGTAAAAATGATGTTATAGAATCCCGCGAGATGGCAGTTTAGGCGACTGGGGAAACTCATTTGATATTAATATGTCAGTCATACATAATTACATAAATATCACGCATGTAATCCGCGAAGGGCTAGCCCTTATTAACAGGGGATTATCTATATACCGGTGAAATTGAATTCATGGAAAATATTTTGAGGAGTCATTAAGTACTCATCATTATGAACAACTTTCACTATGGGAAAACACCTGAAATCGCGAAAAAAATATCAGCTGTTCCATACATTTTCAATAGTTATGCGAGCATAATGTATGGAACAGCAGTTTTTTTTTTTTCGCGATTTCTTTTATTTAGACACACACACATTTTGCGAGTTATGTTCGAGCTCAGTGTTATCGGGGGCGAGTCTATTGCCATTAACCGGCCACAAATCCAGACTCCGGGTTGCTACTGAGAAATTTCACATGGAAAAACCCAATAACACTGCCGTGCCGGAAAATCAGTCACCGTTTGTCTTTTCTCCCATATATGTTGGAGTCAGTATGCAGTCTAACCGCTTGCAGCTGAATACCAGTGTTGCCAGTCGCCACAAACGCCATGCTAGCGGTGGTACAATTATGAATAAATAATGTTATATGTATGTAACATTTGATAGGTAATGCTTGCCGCGTCGTGCCACTAGTCGAATACTGAGATACGACCAGATTCTGATAATCATTTCTTATGCACGGACCTCTTTACAGAATATTTTGACAATGCACTTAGCACACACCTAGAAAAAATGAAAATTTTTTGGTCCTGAAATATGTTTTACGAAATTTTCGATACTAAAGGCGGATTTCACCAATGACATTGAACGCGATCAGCGCATTCACCACGTTTAAGAGCTTCTGACCAGACCATGCCCACCTGCTGGAGTGTCCTAAGTGCCCGTTCACCTGCACCTCGAATGACCTAAAGAATGCCACTGATGCCGCGATCAATATGGCTACCGACTGGGTGCCTTCAAATTAATAACATAAAAAAAATACCATCGATACGAAAAGAAGAAGAAGAGTGTTGTTATTCCATGGAATGTAGACACTGACAGCCCTTAAGGTTGATGTTCCAGGGTAGCCCGCGAAATTCAAATTTTCTTAAGTTTTTTGCAATTTGCAGGCCAGTGATAGGTTGTATGTTGATGAACATTTGATCCGCGGCTGTAAGACGTATGTAGTTACAGAATTATAATCATCAAAATCATTAATACAACCCTCCGAGCTCATAAAGGTTCCGGAATGACTTTGACCTTGTAAAAAGTCATTTTTACACCTTTATGAGCTCGGAGGGTTGTATTAATGATTTTGATGATTATAACTCTGTAACTACATACGTCTTACAGCCGCGGATCAAATGTTCATCAACATACAACCTATCACTGGCCTGCAAATTGCAAAAAACTTAAGAAAATTTGAATTTCGCGGGCTGGTTGGAGGATTCACCTTAAATGTATCGCGTTCAGTCTCATTGGTGAAATTCGTATGTGAATAGCATAATCGTGGTTTTTATTCGGAAATGTCGAAGTCCGATACTTTTATTATATTTAGGGTTAAGTTTTTTGCTCAATACGTTCAAAAGATTGTGCAGCTGCTCTTTACTAACAGAAAAGGATGGCATTGTTTGAATTATCTGTAAACGTCAGTACTAATGAAACCCAATGTTGCCATGTTGCAAATTAAAAAAAAGACGGTATTTTTTTTTAATAACAACCATAAGAAAATATATTATGACGCTTGATGTGCAAACGCCAATATTGGGTGACAATAGTACAACTTTGCTATTATAAATATTTCATTACATATTGATTGTCTAATATAACAGAATTGGAGATAGTTTTAAAATAGTTTGGTACTAACAAATTCTGTTTCTTGCATTAATATTGTAAATACATTCAATGGGCGTTTGTTTTAGGCAACTATATGTAATGTCAATGTTATGTAGTTAATATTTACCAATTCATACATTTAATAATACAGTCATATCCAGCTATTTTCAATATATCAAATTTTGACACAAATATAAAATGACTATATTTGAAGATAATTTTTTAATGAATATAACTTAACATGTAGATTTTATGAAATACACAAAAAATTAATTTGAGTAAACATCATTTTGGAATGTAACTTTTATTAAACGTTAAATAATACCTGTTTTGTCGAATATTTTAAAACCTGTAGCTAAATACGGTGACAATTTTGATATTTAGATAGGCAGTCAAAACAAATTGTTTGTGATCTTCTGTTGTTGGTTTAAATTGTTAATGAGTAGAAAACTGAAGAATTTTCATACAATCATAATTTTTTTTTGATACTTACCCTGCATGAAACATAAAAACCACGCATCACGTACGGGTGACTAGCCTACGTTACGCTATGTTGAGCTGCGCTGTTCTTGATTTAGCTAACTCGCTCCTCTAAGATCATGAGGAAGCAAACAAAACGTGCTGCGCTGCGCTTTATTCTACTCATAACGGCGTAGCTTAGCTTAGAACAGCTCAGCTTGAAGTTGAGAAACCACCGCAATGGGCGGAGCTTAGCCGCAATTGGGCGTGGCTCTGAGACGCGCAGCTGTATCCTACAACGTACGATTTCTAAAAACCTGACTTGAGCGTACATAATAGAAATCATTTTCGAACAACGCCAAGTGCCTCTTTTAAACAAAATGAGATCCTTTTTGTATGAATAAGTTACTTTTCCCACTAGCCTTCCAACACATGTGTATTAAGACATAGTACAATCTCTAACTTATTCTGTATTTGTACAAGAAAACATTATAGTTTAAATATTCAAAACCGTACGATCTGTAACGATCAAGTAATCGAAAAACTTAAACATGTATGTATTTATGTAAGTAACTGTGAGAATGTAAGACGTATGAGTGTGTTTATATAATTTTAATTATTTATAGGAAGATATTTCTGACGTATATTTGTATTCATTTGACTATACTTTGGCCCTTTTCTTAAAGGTTTTGTGATATTTGTTAAAACCAATGAAAGACGTTATTGTTAGACAATCTTTAGCAAAGGGTTAAATATAGTGTTAAAAGTTTTTATGGAATTTGCGATGTAAATTATCTTTTCATCAGAACTTAGTTAATTCGTGAATGATTTACAGCCAATTTCACCAATAAAACTGAACGCGGCCAGCACATCTAAAATGCGTTCAAGATCTGTCAATGTCAATGTTCCATAGAAAATAATGACACTGACAACTCTTAAACGTGGTTTATGACCGCGTACAGTTTCATAGGTGAAATCCGCCCTTAATTTTAATTGTTTTTATACTTACTGTAATATTTAATTAGATAACTACTTAATACTTTATTTTTATGTTTTTAGTGATAAAACAAGGAAGTCTTCCTGTAAATGGTTAAATATTACAATTCCATGTTGTACATAATTTTAACAACTTTTGTTTGATAGTTATTACAATGTTTATTACGCATTATTATTTAATATTTGAGAAAAATATAATCACCATTGCATTTTATTATTTGTGTTTTATTTTATCTAACTTTTAATACCTACACTATTCTTATGTAATACATAAAATAAAAATAACTTATATACCATACATACCTATAATTATATACTTACACAAACCTTTTAATAACACATATAAATAAATAAAAATTTATTGAAATAATAATAAGTTCACAAAAAAATAAAAAGTGTATGTATCGATCAGTAGTAGGTATGTATAAATCTAGGTCTATTAAATAGAATTATAGAAATCTGGATATAAACTATGGTATGACAAATATGAGATACAGTCAAAAATAGAGCTACAAAATGTAATGTAGTGCGTTGCCTGATCTAGGTTTATTTAAACCTGTGTTGTATGTACAGAAAGTAACATGTAAGGGGGTTGTATTCCGGGGATGTAGAAATGAACTAGGCACGTCTCAGTACAACGGATTTATGATAACACAATCAGTCCTTAGGAGTACTTAACATTAAATATATTACGACATTAGTAAGTTATGGCGGGCGTCCACGATCGTCATGCGTCATGATATATCGTGGGGAGCCGACAGCCCGCGCGAGCGAGCGCAAGCGATGGAGGGGGACCGAAATATCCTTGCGAGAGCGGGTGGTGTGCGATCTAACTTCGACACGGCGACGCGTACTCAACCCAACGCTACACACATAATTAAACACATCTAATAATATTATTTAATTTAAATTGCTACTTAGCCCTCTTCCTCTCGTAATTGTTGCCGTGCCCGACAGGGTCCATATTGATCTTTAAGTTTTTAAACCAATATGTAATACATATGGAACGCAATAAAGTATTGAGTATTAACCCCTCATATGTCGTAAAAATTCTCTCGAAACGACAATACATACAACCGTATAAGCCGTATAATCGTACCTCTTATAAGCAAACGGATCCTAATAGGAGAACATCTAAAGGGTTAATAATGATACATATATACATAAACTCACGCTTTCACTAGGGATAGAAGCTACCGAACGCCGCCTACTACAGTGCTTACACAGTCCTTTTTTTCGTACCTATACGTAATATTTTTTTTTTTTTAATTGAGGAATGGGCCTGTTCTTCACTTCGATCACGCCTGATGAATAGGTATGGATGAGATCTATTATGGAGCAAGCGTGCCCAGAAGATGCCTGTCCACTCTTAAATCAACCAATAAAAAAATACTACCTAGACAGATAAATAAAAAAAAACATATTTTTTCATATTTTATTTCAACAGCAAATTCAGGCATTTATTACATAACAATTATGTATTTGTGCAAACAAATAAAACGTATGTTACGTAACCAGTGAATTGCTTTGGTTCCATATAAATAATCATATATTTATATGGATCCAAAGCAATTCACTGGTTTCTCTAAGGAATGTTTATAAATAAAATATTGCACTGGTGATTTCTATAATTTTTTTTTGGGCTATAAATCTACGGTTTCATGGAAGAGCAGTGTCCGTCACAATATAATGGCGGTCAAGGAAATTGGTAATTTCTAAATTACCTATTTGACATTTAGGACGAATTTCACCATTGGCATTGAACGCGATCAACATATAAACCCCGTTTAAAAGCTGTCTGTCATAATTCTCTGTGGAATTTTGACACTGACAGGTCTAGAACGCTGGATGTGCGTATTGCGTTCAGTGTCATTGGTGAAATTGACATTAGGTTGTCAAAAATTATTATTATTTTGACAGCTGTCAAAAGGTTTGCTGTGCCCATTAACCGCTTTCTGTGACCAAAGCTTAAGCCTGCTCTCGTTCAATACGCCCGTAGTTGCGAGCTAAAGGCTACTTTGACACATTGAATAAAATCAAAACAATGGCAGTGTTTGTAATACCGAAGTTTCGGTACAACGCCACATGGAGTAGGCCTATGTCCCTTTCAGACTAGAATTAATAAAATGACAAGTCGAACACACTTAGTGGATAATATAGACATTCTAAACATTGTATATTATACATAATTATATAATAAAAAGAGGGCTGGTCAATTTTTAAGTCTAAGAATCGGCATTGCCATCCAGAGTAGCAACGCTGCCAGCCTTTTAGGCACATTTCCCACTGACAGCGATACTGATATATTCTTTGATGCCCAATGAGCTCTTTCCCTTTATCCTATAAATACTTGTACATAAAAGTGAAAAACACGAAAATCTAAATAAATTGGTTCAACATTTTTGAAAACACAATATTTCGGTCTTTTCCCGGCGTGGATAAATATAATATGTAAATAAAATACCTTATAGCAAGTAATTTGTGTAGATACAGCTCAAAGTGAAATCTTGTTTTTTTATGAACGTTCTTCTTTATTAGATAAAATGAGAATAAATATATGAAAATATCAATCTCTGTTTTGCATACAGTGTAACAAACTTCTATGAAATGTGTCTAATTTCATTAGATACTGAATTATTTTTCTTTTTATTTTAATAATTTTGGCAAAAATCAAGTAAAATACTAAATGTTTGCACAGATACGACTTCAAAAAAAAACATAATTCTCTGCTATTTAAACTATAAAGCCTTCACATTGGTTATTAGCAATTGAGTCTATCTTATAAAATATTAAAAAATAAATTAAATTATATAATTTAAAACAGTTCTACTGAAATATAGCTAACTGAGACTTGAAATGCATAAGTCCCGTCCTTTTTGTACTATACCTAAATTTTATATTAGTAACTAATACTTTAGCGACCTGTTACACAGCATATTATTATATGAATTGCAAGCACGAAATACTTGCTGCAATTCGTCTGCAATTTATTTGCGATTGACTACAGCGTAGTCTCAATTGTGAGTGATGAACGGTTTAAATATCAAGTCGTAAACCAATCTTGAAGTTATCATATTTCAGAGTTAAACATGGTTAAATTTAAGTAATTTAAAACGTCTTAAGGGATCATTGTACTTATTTTAACGAGCAACTTTTACTATGGGACCAAATATGAAATCACGAAAAAAAATCAGCTGTTCAGTACATTTATGTTCGCCTTACTCGTCAAAATGTATTGAACAGTTGATTTTTTTTACCGACCTTAATTTAACCATGTATTAATAATTTGATTGAAGTTTTTATTCGGACACTCATTTTAGGACAAAGCTTCTTTTTTGTCGCATTGATGGCACGACAGTGTATTAAATTTTGCTTGTCACATACCACTGCCAGAGCATTATCTGTGGCAGCGTTGAGGACGCTGTAACTGAAGTTTTTGGGGCATATTTGAGTAAATATTCCCGTTATTTGATAACTACAAAATAAAGTTTACATAGAAATTACATTACATTTTGTATCGCCCAAATAAAACAAATATTCAAACAATTCATAATACCAAATGGAAGGTCGTAATTACAGAGACCCGAGAATAAAACATTCACCCCATCACAATCAGAGCTACACAAACATAATTTTCCATATACATATCTCGCGATATTTATTTACAAAGCCTCTTTATCTCTGCATGTGTAACGTGTGTTGGTATTTGACGAACGCTACAGCTGCTAACTCCTTGCAGAATTCTTCCAGCACTATCAGACTTTCTACCAACTGGTTGTGGTCGGCACTGAAAACCATAAACAAAAAAGGTTAGGTTAAAAGCCATAGTTCACCTTTTGTGGTGTAGTATTTTTATTGTGGGTGCATCGTCTTCATATATAATTTTACTAGCTTCCGCCCGCGGCTTCGCCCGCAAAATATGTCGACAAATTATACATATAAACCTTCCTCTTGAATCACTCTATCTATTAAAAAAAACCGCATCAAAATCCGTTGCGTAGTTTTAAAGATTTAAGCATACAGACAAACAAACAGACAAAAATAGCGACTTTGTTTTATACTATGTAGTGATAATTCATTTCATCATCATCATCTGAATAGCCTTTTCCCAACTATGTTGATGTCGGCTTCCAGTCTAACCGGATGCATACAGAACATTTTAAAAGAATATCGGTGAAGTTTCTTTCCCATTCTTCTCCATACGAAACTACTTTTTGGAAGGGGCGATTAGAATCAATTCTATTTCTTGGTCATTTTGACATTCATTTTTCATTAGTGCCTTTCTTGTGCCTATTTGAAATAAATGACTTGACTTCGACTTTTGACTCTAGTGTAGTCCGCGAAATAGATATTTTTCTTACGTTTTCGCAATTTGCAGGTCAGAGTCAGGCTGTATGATCATTAGATTTACAGTTCTATTCAACAGACATACTTAACTAATTGTGGACTTAGGAACAACTGCTAACAAATGGTTTGGAATTTGTAATTCATCAAATTCAGTTCGTTAATAGCTCACACACAAAACTGCGATGCCAATTCACAACTCCAAAATTTCCAACCATTACCCTACACATCAAGCGAGAGCGCAAAATCTTAGCATGCGACGTCGCATTCGCAGTTTTGTGTGTAATTTGGCGAACAAACCGACAGGTCACATCACGCCTTATTGCCCTGAAGTGACAGGGAGAGGTGTGCTCATAGCATTTACACCTGCATTTCGCCGGCTATGTTTAAGTCGGATGTAATATAGGGCGAGTCTTGCCATCAACGGGACACACACAGACTTCGGACTGCCCGAAGAACTTCCTAATGGAGAAACCATTTTTCCCGACTTGGGAATCAAACCCACGACCTCATGCTCAGCAGTAGTACTAGCGACCACTAGAATAACGAAACACTTTCGCATTTATATGAAGTCAAAACTGGCAGCGGAGCAGTGGTGGCACAGTGGTAACTGCCTCGACTTACGAGTTGTCGCGGGTTCAAACCCAGGCAGCTTTACTTTGTTTAAATAATTCCATCACAACTGCTCTCAAAACGGTGAAGGAAAACATCGTGAGGAAACATGTCCTAAAAACCAAATATTTGAAGACATTGAGACATAAACCAACACGCACTGGGCCTGTATGGCGGATTACGGGCCACTCCCTCTCGAAGAAAGAAGGCCAGGCCCAGCAGTGCTGCCGAGTAATCGGGATTGTCCGAAAGGGTTACCGCTACCCCGGAACATAAAGGGCTAAGGAAGGCACATGGATGGGTTTTAGTCAGTAAGAGTCTAATACTCCCTTCCGCTCTACCTAGAGCGGGAGAAGTCATTGGATGACTTCCCACCCTCAAAAAAAAAAAGGCCCAGCAGTGGGAACATTATAGGCTGAGTTTACGGTAAAAACTGTCAAACATGTCGTACTTACTTCTCATCATAAGTAGGATCCTCACTCATGAGCCACAGCCGCGTGTTCTCAATGATCTTCTTAAAATTCCTTAACCTCGGGATCTCCATTGTCAACCTCTTCGCTACCTCCTGCAGGGTTTTGAACAGCGTCGGCGTCTTCTTAGCCGTCGGCAGGGTCGGGTTAAGCAAATACTCGTGCAGATTCGGATGGGGGAGCAGAGCTAACTGAGATATAATGGAAGTCAAGTGCAAGTTGACTTGATAAGGCTGATTGGGCATGTTGGCAAGAAGCTTGAAGAGCATCTTAAAAAACGGCCCCTCATCAAATTCTTCTTCGGAAGTTTGAGAAGTGAGATCTCGACTTCTGAGGACCAATTTTTGTGAGAAGTGTTTTGTCTCGTTCTTTATTAGTGTGTCGGGTTTTAGTGGCTCGAAGGCCTCGTCGAGGTGTATGTCGGCTTCGGGTCTGCTGTCGTAGCTGTGTGTCGAGCTAGCGGTCGTGTCCACCCAGTTGTGGTCAGACGGCCAGTGGAACGTTGATGTGGCGTCTAGCCAGTACTGCAACGATTATTTCATTCTGATGATGGTTCGTTTTTAAAGAAACTATGAAGCAAGCAATACGGAAACATCCTTCTAAGTGCCTAAATCGACGTTCGCACGGACGAAAGAATAATGCGGCGGTATTTTATCGCGCTCTGGATTTTCAACTCTCGGGCTAGAGCCGAGCTTTGAGAATCCCATCCTAACACCTACAGAATGCATCCCAGCGATAAAACACATTGTAGACAACGCACTGCTTGGGGCCGAGAGTTGAAAATTCAGTACGCGAAAAAAAAATGGTAGCGATATTTTTACGTCCGTGCGAGCGTCGGCTTAAATAGCTTTTGCCTGCGGGTACTACCGGGATAAAACCTGTCCACCTGAAAACCATGTCATTGAGATCATGTTATAATCTGTCAAATTTCTTTCACATCCGTCATTTAGACATCAAAAGATAACAGACTGACAGACAATTACTTTCGCAATATTATAATATTAGTACGGCTGTTTACTTGATTGGTCAAGGTTGCCTCTTAACCTTTTGAACGCCATTGTAACGTATACGTGACAAGCAATCTCATGCCCTGTACGCCAACGACACAAATATGTGACAATAGCAACAACACTACAACACGAAATAAACAATTAAATCATTATTTTTATGAGTGTTTATATTATTTAATGACTTGAAACAAATTAGAAGACACCATGGATATTGGGAAATTCATGATAACAAAAAGAAATAAATTTGTAGCTTGGCGTGGAGGGAACGTGCGTGCCAGTGGCGTTACTATAGGGTGGCAGGACTGGCAAAATGCCACGGGCCCCCGGCCTGACAGGGCCCCCGGCCCGAGAGGCTGCAAGCTCAAAAGTGACCTAACATTTTTAACAAAATTTAGTAAAAAATATAAATTTGGGGCCCCATGCAATGGACATGCCAACGGCCTCAGATGGTATAGTTACGCCAGTGGTGCGTGCGTTTATGCTCTGGCGTTCAAAAGATTAAGAAAATACATACTCACAATTTTCTTTTACACCCTTATTTTTCACCTACGATCAAATCCTTCCATCTATTTTTGTTAAAACAAAACTTCCTCTCCTACACTGCTATGTCTCACTTTCTACGTATATTTACCTGGTACCGCCTATGCGCATCGTGTATATAATGCTCGTAGTCGGCGCCCACGGGGTCGGATAGTATCGCCCGCGGCAGTAGCAGCAAGAAACTGCAACGAAGGGGACAATGAAACACACACTCGCTTTCAACGCATTTAATCTCATATATACAGATATGTAGAACATTCAAAAAGCATACAAAATCACAGATGTCATCGTGCTACCAGATTTTTGTATATCATAATATATACAAGGTGTTTTTTTATATCCTATAACTCTAGGGACCATTACAAAGAACCAACTGGCATATGAATTATTTTTCTTTTTTTTTTCTTTTTTCATACAAAATAATTCGACAAGGACACGATTATTAATGTAAAACACCCTTAAGTGAAGTATGACAACGTCGAATTTTCTTAGCTTTCAATATGAATGATTGGTTTGAATGAAAAATAATTTCCTGCATGTATTTATGAATGGTACTTAGATAATTATTTTTTTTACCTAAATTAATTATGCATATGATTGATACCTTCGAAAATATGCATTTTTGGACCACATATTCTAGGACTTATTTTTACTTATAGAATATAACCCTAGAATTGTGGGATATAAAAAAAACACATTGTATACTTAACAAAAATTATATTTTAGACTTTATTACTAAATCACTCTCAGAATAAGCATATAAGTTGAATATTATAAATTTGTGCAAGTTTGTCGAACTTATAATCTGCCTTACCTTTTACCAACTATTTTTTGATCAGCTTCCAGTCTTACTGGATGCTGAAAACCATTTATTTACATGGAGGGACTGCCTATCTGGCCCCCACAACCCAGTTACTAAGTAACACGATACCTCTTGGCAAGACTGGTTGTCAGGCTTTCGGGGTTCTGACTACGCGTAGCAACAAATTTGTCAAAGGAAAATTTGATTAAATGTAATAAGCATCTGAAAAATGTGTATTTACTGTATTTATAAGGTCAGAGTTCTTAAAACAAAATCTTGATAGAGGTATTGCGTAAGAGTAATTTATTAATATAGACTATACTGGGTGTAACCGAAAGGGTATATACATACAAAAGGATATGCTACAGACCACCAAACTGAACAACTTTTAATATGGGACCTACTCCGAAATCGTAAAAAAATCAGCTGTTCCCTACATTTCGACGAGTCACGTGACCAAAAATGTATAGAACACCTGATTTTTTTTTGTGATTTCGGAGTTGGTCCCATAGTAAAAGTTGTTCAGTTTGGTAGTCTGTAGCATATGCTCTTGTATACCATTTCGGTTACACCCTGTAGAATTCAAGATCGTAACCAGAAAGATGACAAACATCACAAGAAAAATAGGAACAAATTCATACCACGTGATCAATCCTACTGTCAAAAAAAGTTTTGTTAAAAAAAGTTCTAAAATCATTTCCCTAGCTACGGCCTTATTTTCATTAACCCGAAGTGCTTATAAAAATTTTGAAAAATAAATCATATAAGTAACTAATATAATATCAAATCAATAAATTCTATAAAAAGATTCAATTTGACCAGATTCTTAAATTCAGTTCCTTTGTAAGGACGATTTGAATTATAATTCAACATTATAATTATACGTATATATTATAATATTATACATTATATGGCATCGTAATAAATAATAAACATAATAACTTTCAAAAAACATTCTTACAAAATGGTTTTGAACTACTTAGGCAGTCGTTCAAATAAAATAATAAATTTTATATTATTTTTTTTAGATTTTATACACATATTTAATATTTACAGTATGAGCAACCATTAAAAAAAACGGAAGATTTCGCGTTCATTATTTCAACACGGATATAATTTACCGGGAATTTGTTAAAAAAAAAATACTAAATAAAATATGTAAGTAATACTCTGATCATTTCTTACTAATGAATTATTATTTTGAAAAAATTAAATGGCGGCTTATATTGTGATTTTATTAGAAGTATCGGATGATTTAAACATAACTGGTGAAATGTGGGTATACTACAGGTACACCTCTGCCCACCCCTCGTGGAAATCAGGCGCGATGTTATGTATCAGTGTCTTAATCAAGCGTAAAGTTTTTCACGCAATAATAAATATCTTTACAAGAATAAACGCGAAATTGTCCGTAAATGCTATGAATTATACACTGTATAATTAAATTACCTGCATCAATATTTTTTAACATTTTAAGCTATTTATTATTTACAACTTAAAGAACTTATAATAAATGAGATTATGGCAAGTGTCTTTGTACGTGAAATGATTATGACAGCGGTAGGAAATATCTTACCTAGTTTTTTAATTAAATTAAGTAACCCCAAACCTGTTTCGTACTAAACTACCCGAAAACTATTGCCATCCTTCACTAACACATACAACGAGAAAGAGACGGAAGGAAAACAGAGCTGTCAAAGAAGTTGCAGGTAAAAATAATTAATGAGTTTAGACGACATTTCAGAACATAGCAAGTATAAACCAATACTGTTCCCACTGCTGGGACATCACACAGGTATTTTAGGTGTGAGGGGGAAATTTAATCAATCAATTTGCCCAGCTTTCCACTTCCAGTCTAACCGAATGCAGCTGAATACCAGTATTTTACATGGAGCGACTGCCTATCTGACCTTCACAATCCAAACATATCTTAAGTAATTTTGGCGTTCATTTAGTGCTGATTTTCAACTTAGTTTGAATAAATGACTTTTGATTTTTTATTAATTGACTATTTGAAACGGTCAAAAATAAAATATGAAATCACATAAAAAAGGGCGCTCGTCTTAAAAACTGCCATCACCGTACAGAAATTAAATATTATGCGAAGGTATAATTATGAAATTGCATTTAATGCTAATAAGTATTCCATTGGATTTTTAAAATGTGTGACGTCACATTGTTATAATTATGTATTTCATACAAATCACGTACAAATTCCTCGTTTTGACAGTTCATAAAAAGTAACGTTATTGACTACCTTTTCAAATACCCAATTCAAATTGAAATTAAACGTCAGAACGACGTTGAAAGACGTACATATTAAAAAGAGTGTGTAGTTAACAATTTAAAAAATATAAATCTTTCCCTTGACCTCTCTAGTCTCCTTGTGCCAATTTCACCAATGAAACTGAACGCGATCTGCACACAAACTACGTTCAAAAACCAATATCTGCCTAGCCTAGTCAGTAACTGGGTAATACGATACCCCTTGGTAAGACTGGCTGTCAGACTTTCGGGCTTCTGACTTCCCGTAACGATTGTCAGACCCACAAATGTCAGCCGGGACCAACGGCTTAACGTGCTTTTCTGAGGCGGAGTCTCGATATGTAAAGATGGTCACCCATCCACGGACCAACCCCGGCAAGCTTAGCTTAACCTCATGGATTGATCCGTGAGGCTGTTATTACTTAGCCACGAACTCAAGAAGAAGAAGCAAGAACTGTCAGTATCATTATTTCCTATGGAATATTGACACGGACAGTGATCCACCATAGATACCTACTGCTTTGGAATGGGCAACTAGCTTCATCTTTCTGACTTACCGACCCCTTGACAATCCAAAAGTGCCTGTAATTGGTTTATTTGAAATAAATGCTTTGAGTTTGAGTTTGATCAGTTTCATTGGTGAAATTCACCCTTCGTCGCCCTACTTCTTCCTAAAAAAGATAACGTAATTAATACTTCAATTAAAATCATCATCTAATACGTATTAGGCTCACCCCTAAAACATGGCACTTAGCAATACTGGGTAAAAGTACGAAAATTATCCAACTCTGCATATGTTAGATATATATAGCTTGCAGCCTAACCTTACGATGTTAAATATCGATAATATTAAATTATTATACAACGTGGCGCTACAATGCTGACATTAATTGAACACATAATTATACGTTTACACATTTTCGTTTCATTAAGACACTAAATTTCCATAAAACGTTATTATTTAAAATGTTATAAAATAGCATCTTAGAGCAAACTGTACGAACTGTCGCAGCGGTCATTTGCCGGGGTCACGGATCATAACATTCCAATCATATTAAATATGAAATTTATATAAGTATATGAAATTAAAATGAATAAGTAATACTATTACGATGAAACCACTGCAAAAAGTAGGCGAATTGATTTAATTTAGGTTGATATATATTTTTTTCAATTTGCAGTTTATTTTAACCTATCAACATTATATGATTAATGAACGACACGGCTGGCGCAGTGGTTCAGCGATGGTTTGCTGCGCAGCATGTCGCGGGTCCGATTCCCGCACGGAACAAATATTTGTACGACCTACAAGTATTTGTTCTGGGTCTGGGTGTTTTTCTATCTATAATACGTATGTATTTACAAAAATAATGTATATAAGTAGTTTATCAGCCATCTCGTTACCATAAAACAATGCATTAGGTTGCTTAGCTTGGGACTGTATGGCGTTGTGTGAAATGTCCAAGGATATTATTATTATGAATGGGCACTACCCACCCGTGTGTTAAATTACTGTCACCATTGTAGCGCCACGTTGTATAAATATAAACTAATATTAAAATAAAATAAATTAATCATTATTGGCAGTATGTTCGGTGGATATGAGTGATTCCTTATTCATAATATCTTCGATGATCATTTTGAGTCGTATTAGCCGGCTAGAAATTTAAGCTCTGGTTAAAATCATTGCCACAAGCTTTTGAAAATTAATATAGTTCTTATTGTGGTAATTATAAAGCTGTTTATTCGTTGTTAAGCAATAACCAGCCACCGATAGCTATTCTGTGATTTGTTTTTTTAATTTTGGGGAAATTATCAAAGCGTATGTTATGCTGTCTGTGTAAATAAGTTTGTAATGAATACAATATTTTTAATGTCATCGTTAAACATAATAAATAAAATAACATACTGTCTCTGGTCTAGTGGTTGCAAGCGCTACTAGCATGAGAGCCTTTTTTTTTGAGGGTGTAAAATCATTAAAATCAAATGACCGCTTCCGCTCTGGGTGGAGCGGAAGGGGGTGTCAGACTCTAGCTGACTAAAACCCATCCATGTTCCTTCCTTAGCCCTATATGTTCCGGGGTAGCGGTAACTCTTTCGGACAGTCCCGCTTAAGATTAAGGTTCTGGGTTTGATTTATGTCAGGCAGTGTTACGGAATTTCCTTTCTATTCAGTAGTTTTTGATTGAAAGTGTACTAAACATCCATCCATTTATCTTTCGTCTTTATTTAAGTATTGAAAAATAAGATGTTCCATACATTTTAACCGTGCAGGTGTTACTGCTTATTTTTTGGTAACCGGAGAAAAATTGTTACTATATGGGTCTAGGATCATGTGGAATTCTATATTGCAGTTTGCGTGTCGATTTCCCCACCCACCCTGTATATATTGCCCAGGAACACAGCGGGCTAAGGAAGGAACATGGATGAGATTTAGTCAGTAAGAGTCTGACATTCCCTTCCGCTCCACCCAGAGCGACAGGGATCATTTGATGGTTTCCCACCCTCAAAAAAAAACCGTGCATATATACAGTTGTTTTTATATTTGATTGAGTTTAGATGTCGATACCCACAACGTCCGTGAAGTTTGGCTAGCTAATTTATATTGACCCTGTAGACATAGACCAGAAGGACCATCATCATCATCTGCCTAGCCTTTTCCCAACTATGTTCGGGTCGGCTTCCAGTCTAACCGGATGAAGCTGAATACCAGTATTTTACATGGAACGACTGCCTATCTGACCTCCACAACCCAGTAACTGGGCAATACGATACCCCTTGGTAAGACTCTGTCAGATTTTCGGGCTTCTGACGACCCGTAACGACTGTCAAAGATGCTCAAATGATAGCCGGGACCAACGACTTAATAGACCACTTTTTGGAAAATACAAAAGTAAGATATACGGAAACAAATTTCAACAGATAGCATAACATACAAGAAGAGTCACAGTGAAGCGTAGTACTGACCTGTTTATGACTCTGTGTATGTTCTCCGAGCCCTCGTCGTGATGTTTCGGGTCGAGCCCTTCGTGTGACAGTATGTCCGTGATCTGTTCGTTCACGTGGTCTTCATGTTGCAGTTGTTTCATCGCCTCTCTGTGGAGTATGAGAAAAAAGTTTAATTAATTTTTCTGGTTACGAATCGTGAAAACTTGTTCGATTTTCAGTTTAGACGTGTCCATTATTAATTGAAATACACCCGGTCATGTACACAACAGATTCTAAATATTGCTCCTGTAAAAAATCATGGACAATTGTTTTTTTTTTTTTTGAGAATTATAAATGATTGATTGCGTATTTGCATTTATTTTAATTCTGAAGATTTATTTTGATACTAGTTCCTGCCCGCGTCTTGGTTCGTGTGGATGTCGTAAAACTATAATATACTATACAAATACAAATAGTTTATTTTCTTTATCATGGTTTTGCTACTTAGCTAGAGATAGAAGTGTCCTTTTAAGCAAATAAATGCCTGTATTAGGAGACCCCGCCCTTCCGCAACATAATTTACGTAATGTACAGAGGCCAGCACATCAAGCTATACCAAACTGTCAATTTTTTTTCAATTAAAAATGAACCTTATACTTTTGTAATAAAGTTCAAAAACTATCAAAGAAATTTGACAGATTGGGTAACTTGATGTGCTGGCCTCTGTACATTCAAATACAAAGTTGAGCTGAAAGACCTTTAAGAGCGCTCCGCCCAGCGCGGAAGAAGTCATTGGATGACTTCCCTCAAAAAAAAGCTGATTGTTTTTTTTTTTATATCTTTGACCAAAACCAAACCAAAACAATCTACCTGGAACGGTTAATAAACTATAGTATACGCCAGTGGTCGTGAGAGCAGCGGTCATAAGAAGCGGAAGCGAGATGGCACGAGATACTTAGCATAGTTAATATCCCCTATCTCACTCGCACTTTTTATGACCCCGACTGCCACGAGCAGTACGTTTTTACTGTTATTCACCTGTTATACTCCCGTTCCCGTCCGAGAGAGAGGTCGTTGAGTCTGTCTCGCTCATCGTCTTCCATCAACGGCTGCGGCGCGTAGTACCCGCGTGACGTCACACGCGCTAGCACCACGCGGTGTATACTGTGCTCTGTGCCTTTTTCTATTATTGTCTGTGGGACATCAAGGATTATTTGAGATTGTAATTTCGGTAAAAGTATGATGGCCAAGGGATTGTGAGTAAGTGCGAGTGTACTGGAAAAGCAGGGAAGAAATGAGAATCTGTATAAGAAATTAATTAGACATGTTATGAGAATCTTTTCAAAAGAAATTATTATCAAAGAAAAGAGGCTTATTACTTTAAGATACTTTTAATTCACTCAAAAATTATACCTATTCACTAATATTCGAAAAATATTTTTATAATACACGGTTCCGCTGAAAGATATTAAACTAAAATTTAAATAGTAATATATAATATGTTAAGATTCAATTAATTTTCATGACATGGTGCTTATTAAAAGTTTATAAGGATTACTTTTAGATGGCTTTAAATTTAGATTATTTGAACATAGAGCTGTCATAGACGACAGTTCTTCTATCATAGTTTGTTGTCAATGCCCTTAAGGCGATGACCCAGAGTAGCCCGTGAAATTCAAATTTTCATAACTTTTTTGCAATTTGCATGTACTGACGTGCAAATTGCAAAAAAGTTAAGTTAAGTTTTATGTTGATATAAATGTTATTCGCGGCCGTAGCAAGCACATATTGAAAGAATCATAAACATGAGAATCTAAGAAACACTTTCTAAGTTAGAATTGCCCTCAAATGTCATAATTTATAGAGTCCTACCGGTGATTTTAACGACTACAGATCTGTAAAAAGTGCTCGATACGGCCGCGAATCATATTTTGATGAATACTTAACCTAATATTGACTAACAAACGTAATAAAATAAATAAATAAACGTAAAAAAAATTACCATTAATATTATAGATATTAAAATTGCAAATATTTATAATAGCCCTCTTCTTAATTCTTATTTTATTATGACCGACAGGGCCCACAATGCTCTAAAACTAATCTATGTATATTCTTATGTACCTACCACTTAAGTTCATCATTCTCCTGCCCTTATCCAAATTTATTTGGGGTCGGTGCAACATGTCTTTTTCTTCCATACTTCTCTATTGGTCGTCATCTCGATAGTCACTCCCTTCCTTACCATAGCATCTTTCACACAATCCATCCAACGTTTCTTTGGTCTACCTCTACTTGTATAGCCATCCACATTCATGCTCACAACTTTCCTGACAATATTTTACTACCACTTAGGTTCACATTGTGGAATGCAATAAAGCTATTGAGTATATCTTACCTCAAAAAACCGCAGTGTTTCAAGGGTCAGCTCATAGTTGTCAGTGAGGCAGTTGTTGATGAGCGTGTGCAGCAACGGCCACTCCGACACCTCGCCGTCGCCAACCAACCAGTTTGAGAACTCTGAAATAGTTTACACAATAACAGGTATACGCGTGTCCTGCCGGAGGGGCGGGATCGTCCGAAAAGGTACCCGCTACCCCGGAACACAAAGGGATAATGAAGGAACATGGATGGGTTTTAGTCAGTAAGAGTCTAACACTCCCTTTCGCTCCACCCAGAGCGGGAGAAGTCATTTGATGATTTCCCACCCTTCTTCTTCATAGCTTGTAGATGGCAATCTAAATGTTCTCGAAATCTCGACCCAGCATTCGGCTACGTGTTTGGCGCCATCACTAGCGTCCATCATCAAAATGAAATCATCATCTAAAAGGGTGGGAAATCATCTAATGAGGGATCATTTGATGATTTCCCACCCTTTACCCTTGTATTCCATGAGAGAGTAGGCAGATATGTTAATATCTGACTAGAAAGGCACTTTTTAAAGTCAACATTTACAACAAAATATAAATAATCTTCACAGTTAAAATTCACAGTAGGTGTCATAGTGAAAGTTGCTCATAGTCATGGGTACTTTCACTCCCTGAAAGGTTAATAGTCAGTTAAACCACTGTGTAGTGAACCATCTTTTTTATTAACCTGGTGTCAGAGTTTCTAAGCTGCCCATGGGCCTCTGACCATGGAGCAAATACAAAGAGGAGATGCCGTAACTGGATTTCCCTTTAACATAATGCGTGACACTTTACGGGGAGCGAGGGACGTTACAAACCACGCCCCTCTCTATTTTCCATCTAGCGGTGAATAGGACAATTAATAGATTAAGCTTTGTCGATTGTTACAATGTCGTTTTAGCTAGATTTCGCTAGATGTCACTAGTGTATAGGTGACATGATGTGATACAAAGTGGCGCCATCTTTTGTCGAGCAGTGACACTATTATTAAGAGACAATGCACAGATTTTTCTAGAACGCTTCTAATAATTTATGAAATAAAATTACTTACACGTGAAATGTTATGCCGTCCAAGGCATCAGAACGTCTATCTGAATAGTTTTTACATGATAGCACACAACACTTCATCTTGTTCTTTAAAATAAGATAGAAAATAATAAAATAGACTGAACACTGGACTGTAAACATGTAGTTAGTACCTACGCAACGTGTGCCGCCAACTGACCGAGGCCACGCCCACCGTGATGACGTCAGGACACATTTATTGTCACAGTGCACATTCACATTATGACATCTCCTCTTTGTATTTGCTCCATGCCTCTGACTTAGCTTCACATACTGTTGAGAAATATCTGTCAGACATACTGGTTTCCTCACGATGTTTTCCTTCATTGTTAAGCAAGTGATAATTATACTATACGCACATGAATCCGAAAAATCAGAGGTGCGTGCCTTGGGTTCGAACTCGAGACCTAAAACTTGGCAGTCTGATGGTCAAACCACTAGGCTATCACTGCTGACTAAGAGTAAGAGTAACGGTCGAGTTTCTTGCCCATTCTTCTCCACACGAAACTTTTGGAAGGGGCGACTAGAATCAATTCTATTTCTTGTTCATTTTGCCGTTCAAAAGTGCCATTCTTGTGCCTATTTGAAATAAATGTTTTGACTTTGACTTTATGTAATACTAGTGAGCAAAGTAATTTTAAGATGCATACCGTTTATAAGGTCGGGAGAATCCACAACTTTGAGACATTTAGCTAGTATGGCGGTGACGATGACGGCGTGGTGGAGGTCCGTGATGCCGTGCTCTGCGACTCCTTCCAAGAAGTTCTGACGAAACGTTCGGGAGAGGTGAGCCGCTATCGTGGGGTGGCATTCCTGAATATGAAAGAAATACAAAATCAATTAGTAAATGGAAAATAAGTTAGACAAACACAAGCTTCAGGTTTTAGTGGGATTGTCCGAAAGGGTTACCGCTACCCTGGCATATCAAGGGCTAGGGAAGGAACGTGGATGGGTTTTAGTCAGTAAGAGTCTGACACTCCCTTCCGCTTCACCCAGAGCGGGAGGAGTCATTTTGATGATTTCCCACTCTTAAAAAAAAACAGGCTACAGTGCGCGTGTGTGTGTGTGTCTGTGAGTATGTGTGTGTCTGTGTGTGTAAGTGTGAGTATGTGTGTGTCTGTGTGTGTGTGTGTGTGTAAGTATGTGTGTGAAATCAATAATTGGAATATAATAATAACAACACATGCTGTCATTATTATAATTAAATCTTTGATTTCGGACATTTACTGGTGTCCACGTTAAAACCTAGGATTTACCGAGTAAAAAGTCCGAAATCAAAGGTTTTTATAAAACAATTCGTACTTTTACCGGTGAGACTTGGGATTTACCGGTAAATCCTTCGGACTTTTACAGCGACATAAACACACTCACCTTCATTAAAGTATCACAGTAGTCTAACCAAGAGAAGAAGCTAGTTAATTCTTTATATCCATGGAATTTGCTATATGATTTATCACCAAAATCGTGTGCAACATATCTGAAATAAAACAAAATATTAATTTTAAAATCTGAAGTATTAAAGCTATCCCTTTTCTTTAGGGCCACAATACCACACACAATGTATTTAAAGAAAGAACATTTTTATTTATTCCGCACAAATAAAACATTATAAAATAAAGTTAAAATACGTAGCCAAGCGCCTTTACTCGACCATAAAATAATAGCGATTTCTTTTTTTAAGTTTTATAATATTGTCTATTGCTTGATGTACGGATAGGTCACAAAATATAATGGTCTCCTTTTCAATGTGTATTGTCTATGGCCTTACCATAGCCAATAACATAACATCACGCCGTGTTTGCCGGAAGGGTTGGGCAGGAGACTACTAGTACACTCACATTTAAGTTATGTTAACAATACACATGGAAAACAGATGTCCATGCTCATCCTACTTTTAAATGTGAAAGTTTGTGAGGATTTATTAGAAGCTAGTAGTCCAATATACTCACGCCCACGTAATATTGAGATGGTCCACGTCGCTCGCGACGACGTTGGCCGGTACACACTTGTACTTAGCGGCGAGCTTGTCGACGATGGTCTCACAAGCGGGGCTGCAGCTGGTCACTAAGTTAGCGATGTCGTCTTCCGGGAGGGAGGACACTATCATTATGCCTTCACAAGCTCGAAGGACCACTTGGTTGTCCTGGAAATTGAGAAGAAATTTTGTTAAAATCATGGAATAAATATTGTTTTTTTACGGACGTATATTGCATAAGTTTGAGTACAGAGGCCAGCACATCAAGTTACCACAATCTTTCAAATTTCTTTGATAGTATTTCAACTTTATTGCAAAGACATAAGGTTCATTTTTAATTGAGAAAATTTGACAGTTAGGGATAGCTTGATGTGCTGGCGTCTGTACATAAACAATAGGAATAATGACAGGGTAATAAAAAGAAAATATATTTAGTTCGTTAGTAAAATAATAAAAAATATAGGACACGTATTTTTTGCATTAACTTAATTAATAACAAATGAATTAGATAAAACGCGTTAGAGTTGAGAAGTAGGGGCGCGCTAAGGAGTGACGTTATGCCACATTTTAAATTTCTAACACAATGTATCGACATAATCTTTTGAATACGTGAAAAAAGAAAACATACCGTGTCCAATAATGTTTTAATAATCTAGATGATGGATACTTATGACGGATTAAAAATACGTTTTGGTCATCATCGTTATACGTGCTGTGATCATACTGACTGAAACTACTTTTAAACACCTTTTAACTGTTGTTCTACTCTCTCTTTAAAGATTCATTATCTACAAGCAAGAAAATGTATCGTGAGTAATAACTTAAAGCTATAATTTTAGCGCTATTAAAAGTAATCCTTTAATAAAATAAAGAAAAAAGCCAAGTGGGCAATAGTTGAATCAACAATTTGAACTGCATACCGTTACGAAGAATTGTTCCCGAAACCGATTGTAGATAGCAGCACTTTCTTTGTCACATATCAATAAACGCCATTACGGACACCTACCGGTGAATAGCTGAATGTCTAAGTCATAAGGGCAGCACTTTACATGGGACATTATAATATAGGTGTTTGACAGGTGACACCTATAAACCTCGAAGAGTGACATCTGTCGATAAATAGCTGATCCTTCAAGAATAAGACTTGACTCGATGATCGGATCCTCTTTGCGATCGATCCCACGTACTACGATTACATTGCATACTTATACCTAAACAGGTGGCGCCACTGGTACCAAAATAAACAGTCGCTGCATTAACAGTCAGAGACACGTATTTAATATTATAATACTTACGATATCGGTAGTAGGATGGCAGACAACTCAAGGCTGAGATTTAATAATCCTATCAATGCAAATGATGAAGTTCACACTAACAATGTTACGATTAGAAATAAATATAAATCGGTTACTTCTAACGATTCATTTGAATTATCAGGAAAAGAGGAAGAATATAGATCGCTTTCTTCGACGGCCTCTTACGAGTTGAACCGTAGCTATCCCGACTTAGATTTAAAATCAAATGACGATGTTAAAGAATTGAAAACCAGAGTATTTCAACTCGAAGAAAAGTTGAAAAGTGCAGAAGCTGAAATTGAGAACTTATTGTTAGAAAATAGTTCTCAAGCTAGAAAAATCAATGATTACAAACTAAGAATTGACCAATTGACTCATATATGTACAAGTACAACCTCAAAAAAATCCGAGGCAAAACTAAAACGTAAAAGCCTTATTAGAACCAAGCTAGACTTCAAAAATACACAACAAAGTCCTATTCAACAAACTGGAATAAGTAATACGCCGTCGAAAGACACAATATTAGGACCTAATGTGACTCAAGACAATATATCACAGCGAGAAACCCTAGAGGGTACCACTAAGTTGGACGCAACGAGTTCGATGACACAATGCAATACAACTATAAAAAACTCTCACCGAAATAAGTTATGTATAATAAGTGATAATAATTTTAATGACATATTACGGTGTATCGAAAATACTTTTCCAAATGACGAAATATGCCACTATTGTATGCCGAATGCGGGTATTATGGAAATGCTTGCAACGTTAGACATAAAACTTATGAATTACATGACTATTGTATAATCTTCCTAGGTGAGATAGACTTTTTAGTCTCCAAAAATTATGCCAAATTGGTAGATCATATAAAATGTACACTCGAAAGGGTTTGGCATACGAATATTATTGTATGTTGTCCTTCTTTTAAATTGAAGTGGAATACTAGTTTGTATAATAACAGAATAGAAGCTTTTAATCGACTTTTGTACCTAAGTAATCAGATTTTCAAATTCGCGTACACTTTTGATACTAACAAAAAACTAGAGTATTCGTATAAAATGTTTTCCAAATATACTGGCAAAATTAATAATACAGCATTAAAAAATATCTTCGAGAACTTAAAAAACTATTTGCAACTTTTTAAAGTTTCAGGTCATGAACAAGCCTGTAGTTTTACAAATCGAGAATTGACGCTATCATTAAAACCTGGTACTATCCCTTATTACTTCAACAAAATGAACACAGTTCCACTGCCCTCTAAAGATGTATCTAATTATAGCACAGTTACTAACGACACTGATCTTTTTCGCTAATAATGGATTAACTACAGTCTGTAAATGTATGTGTATGTGTAAATGTTCCTTGATGCAGGAAACCAGCTGTTTAAGGTTATTTCATCAAAATGTATGTGGAATAAGTAATAAAAAAACTGAGCTCGAATTATACATTGCAACCACGGGCTTTCAGTTGGACTACCTGTGTATAACCGAACACTTCTTAAATCTACAATCTGCTCATGTATTCAATTTTTCCAATTATAATTTAGTTTCATACAACACACGGACGAACAAAAAACGGGGAGGTAGTCTTATTTTGGCACACATAGATAAAGAAAGTGAAAATATTGATTTTGTAACAAAAATGTATAGATCGGATAGTTTTGAAATATGTGGGGTTAAAGATCTTGAAACTGGGTTAAATCTTTGTTGCTGCTACAGAAGCCCTTATGATAAAAATTTTGAAAGTTTTATGTCTAGTTTAGAAAGGTTGTTAGAACATTTTATTGATAAGAAGTGCATTGTGTGTGGTGACTTTAATATAGCCGTACTTGTTGACAGTAAGAAATATGCTGAATTTTTAAGCATTTTGACATGCTATAATTTTCGATACCTTATAAATACTCCTACTTTTATACGGAACAATGCATATTCGTGTTTAGACAACATAATTACAAATCTCGCTACTGATGACATAGATAAGTGTTTTGTTGATCACAATGGCTTGGCAGATGGTCATGGTGGACTTTTCTGCAACGTAGTTCTTGAAAAAATCAATAAGAAATCGAAAAACTCTGATCAAAATGTAATAATAAAAAAAAGAATATTTAATAACAAAAATAGTATTGCTTTTAAGAAAAGTATTAGTAATATAAATTGGACTAATATGGGAATAAACTGTTTTATAAGCTGTCTCGGTAAAGCATTCCAAGATTGTTACCGAAAGAAGTCCATTAGAATAAAGTCATATAAGAACACGTCGATACAGTGGATTACTAAAGGGATTAAAGTTTCAAGTAAGATGAAAAGAGTACTATGCTCAGGTACAGTAAATAATGCTAGCCTTAAAAAGTATAAAACCAACTATGTTCGAATTTATAGGAGAGTAATTCAGCAAATCAGGAAAAAGGCCATAATAAATAATTTAAATTCCGCTACAAATGTAACAAAGCAGACGTGGAAACTTGTTAATGAATGTACAAAGAAAACAACAAATAGGCAATGTAGAAATTTAATCCTAAAAGTGGATGGTGGAGTGATAACTGACCCCCAGCAGGTTGCGAATCATTTAATTGACAGTTTTGTGTTCAAATCGGTACTCGCTAGCAATGAAAAAGAAAGGGCAATGACTTTTCTATTGCAAAGTACAAAAAGAGTTGAAAGTGATTTAACTTTCTATAAAACCACACAGTCTGAAATCGCAAGGATTATCAGTAGAATGGCCAATAAAAAATCTTGTGGTTTTGATGATTTGCCGGTTTCAATTTTGAAGGAAAATATAGACTCTTTGGCGCTCCCTCTGTCAGATTTTTTAAATAAGTGTTTGGAAGAGTCAGTCTTTCCTGACCAGTTGAAATTGGCAAAAGTAGTTCCAATATTCAAAAAAGGTATTAAGACTGATCCTAAAAATTACCGACCTATATCCCTTTTGCCGACCTTATCAAAAATATTTGAAACTATTATTAAAACTAGGCTAATGGTACATTTTAATAAGAATAAAATCATTAATTTAAGACAATTTGGGTATCAGAAAGGCGTCGGCTGCTCTGATGCAATAGACACTCTTATAAATGACATAATTATTAAATTAAATGACAAAATGAAAGTGGCAGGGCTATTCATCGACCTTAGCTCCGCGTTTGATACGGTTGATTATGAATTGCTACTCACTAAACTGGAATATTACGGTATCAGAGGCAATTCCTTAAAACTTTTAAGATCCTACTTACAAAATAGGCGAATGTTTGTAGAAATAAAAAGCATCGATGAACGTAATCATGAAGTCATATACAACTCTAAAATCACAAATGTAAAACGTGGTGTGCCCCAAGGCTCCATTTTGGGGCCAATATTATTTATTATATTTACAAACGACTTGCTTAACTTTATGCATTGCTTTCAGCCTGATGTAAAACTTGTTGTTTATGCAGATGATACCAATATAATAATTGGTGCAAATGACTTGAAAGAATTGACTAAAAATGTAAATAAAAGCCTACAAAATCTCTGCGATTGGTTTACAGCCAATAACCTTTTGATAAATGCGAGTAAGACTAACATAATTTTATTTAAGAACACAACTCGACATAACGACAATTTGGATATACAAGTGAAAGGAAATAATATTGAATTAGTGGACAAAGTCAAATTTTTAGGTATTAACATAGATGCGCATTTAAATTGGAAACAGGAGCTTGCTGCTATTGATTCTTCAATTTCATCAGCATGCTATGCACTCAGGAGCCTTAGAGATATGTTGGATCTAAAGCAACTGAAGAATATATATTACGCGCTGGTAGAGTCTAGACTACGATACAGCATAATGCTTTGGGGTAACAGCTACAGCTATAACTGTCAGAAAGCGTTTATTTTACAGAAACGTGCCATAAGGACTATGGTAAGGATCTCACAACGAGACTCATGTAGAGAGCACTTTAAAGAATTAGAAATTTTAACAGTACCAAGTATTTATATATTAGTCATTCTAAATCACTTTGCTAAGTATATTCATGAGTATGAATCACAAGAGGAACGTAAGGTACGAGAAAGCACAAGAAGGAAGGAATTTAAACACAAAATGGCACCAAATTTTAACATAGCTAAGCATTGTTCCAGATACCAAGCAGTGGAGTTATTTAATAGGTTACCGAATGATTTAAAATTATTAATTTATAGCTCTCACTCTTTTAAAACTAAATTGAAAGCCTTCTTGTTGGAAAAATGTTTGTACTCGGTGTCAGAATTTATGACAAATGATAAAGGTCACTTTCATTAGTCAGAAATAATTAAATTGAAAGATTAAATTATTATTTTGTTAAATTAAATTATGTATATTAATTTTTTTTTTTTTTTTGTTTTAAATCTGTCCTGACTAGGACCTTTGTGAAGTTTGTACTCCTGACACTTTTCTGACATTAAACCTTGCAATTAATTTGACATTATATTATAATTTTTTAGTTGACATATTTTAAACGAAGTGACTTTTGAACTAGACATTTCACATTAACTCAAATTAGGTTTTATATGTATTGTTCGTTTTATATGTATTGTTTCTGCATGTGATAATTTTATGTTCCATTTAAATTAGTATTGTTTCTGTAAATTATGGTTTTACTTAATATTTAATATGTAATGTTCAACACAATGTATATTGTTAATGAATAAAATAAATGAATGAATGAATCCCTATTTTAAGGCAATTCAATTCCGACAGTTGAACTCGCTAATAAAAGTGTATCAGGCCAAGTTGCTTAAAACGACGAAACTACGACAGCTCATCACGACCCACGAGTTTTCACGGCGAGGTTTTTAGATAATCGACCAGCTGAACTACTGAAGTAGCCACCTTTTATAAAAGTATAATTTCAGTATTACTTCGGTATGAGAATGTGATTTTCTCTTTCCCATTGTGAAGTATTATATACTGCTTTCAGATGTGGTGGTCGGCCCCCTGGTCGTTTGTATTATTGCTATGGGCGCGTAGCAGACGTAGCCGCGTCATAGCAGCTACGCCGTAGCACGAATACTACCCATTTTCACAACTACAGTGGAGTTTATTTATAAACGTTGCTTAAAGTTAAGTAATGATGAGAGACTGTTTAACCATATATTTTTAGCGTTTAATTAAACGTTAAAAACCTTTTAACCTTTTGAAGGCCATTGTCACATATATGTGACAAGCAAGCGCATGCCCTACATTCCAACGACACAAGTATGTGATAATTTGGTTACACTATAACACGAAATAAACAATTAAATCATTACTTTTGTGTGTGTCTAATGTGTCTATACAACATTATTTTTAGTATATGCGAAACCTGAATATAGTTTGTTCGGAATAAGGAACTGAATCGATTCCAATAATTTTTACACCATGTTATATTTTTCCCAAAAATATTTAAAAAGGTTACAAGTTGGACACCGAACATTATCAATGAGCGCAACACGATGATGGGCCGCGAACGGCGCGCGCGCCGCACTGCTCTGCGTAGTGGCCATGTTTTTGTACGGATAACCAGATAACATAACAAGCTTATAACTTTTTGGTTATTCTTATACAGTTTTGAAATTTTGTACATAGATTCTTTACATAAAAATACTAGCCACGTGTTTCGTGTTTCGCATATACTTACTAAAACTATTGTTGTATATATATATCTTAAAAATCGAAGCTCTCGTACGTATTTAATGACATGAAACAAATTAAAAGACACCATGGATATTGGGCAATTCATGATAAGAAGAAATAAATTTGTAGCTTGACGTGGAGGGCACGCGCGTGCGGTTATGCTCTGGCGATCAAAAGGTTAAGACCCGTTTGCACCACAAATCTAATCTATAGTAAGTTTAATGCTAAACGTCTAAGTGCCAAATTCTCCAATTAAAGTGACCGCAATCAGTTTATCTTCACCACATTCAAGACCAGTCAGTGTCAATGTTGCACAGAAAATAATGACACTAATTTGTCGCTTGGCGTGCAGGGAGCGCGCGGGCGTTGCTCTGGCTTTCAAAAGGTTAACTTTAGCAGCGTTTATAAATAAAGGGGAATACGAAAAAACATACTCACAGCGCTATTCAAATAGGATAGTAACAGATCAATGAGTAGAAACTTGTCGTTGTCGTCGTACACTGTCTTGTGACTCTTGCATGACGCGTTGTCGTCGGCTGAGCTACTGGATGTAGCGTTACAATTGTCGTCCTTCCCTGTTCTTATTATGGAAACGTTTCGTAAAGGATTCGGCGGTAGTTCTACCTCGAATAGAGGATTTTTCTTTGGTGTTTGGATCTGCAAAGGTATACATGGGTTTCATTTCTCGCTTACTATTATACTAGGAGCTAGTAGCCGCACGGATCGATCCATCAGGTTAAGCTACGCTTGCCGGGGCTGGTTGGTAGATGGTCGGTATACCTACTTTAGACATTCATTTAAATGAGCCTTGATAACTAGTCCTTGTATCCTCCTGATATCCTGAGTTAGGCTAATGACCCCATAGACCATTTCAGACACAGATCTACATGGTCATCACATGATCTGACCAAGACTATGTCTGGAATTTAAGAGACAGTGACCTCTGAGTATGATTCGGCCTTTCTTTTCAGGGTAGTCAGATAGGAAACGCTAACTCCATCTAGCTTATTTAAAAAATATATTTTATAGAATGACGTCATCATCATCTGCCTAGCCTTTTTCCAACTATGCTGGGGTCGGCTTCCAGTCTAACCGGATAAAGCTGAATACCAGTATATTACATGGAGCGACTGCCTATCTGACCTCCACAACCCAGTAACTGGGCAATACGATACCCCTTGGTAAGACTGGCTGTCAGATTTTGGGGCTTCTGACGACCCGTAGCTACAGTCAAAGATGCACAAATGACAGCTGGGACCAACGGCTTAACGTGTTTTCCGAGGGACGGAGGAGTCTCGGCATGTAAAGATGGTCACCCATCCACGGCCAACCCCGGCAAGCGTAGCTTAACCTGATGGATCGACCTGTGCGGCTGTTAGTACTTAGCCACGAGCTCCTCTATAATTTTATAATATGACTTGTCAAAGTGATAAACTATTTACAGAATAAACAATTTCATTTCTAAATATATACAGTCCAAATTCGCTTAAAGATACAAGTTATATCTTACCTTACTCCTAATAGGGATCAATTTCTGTATATCCTCTGGTATACTGAGTAACGTGGACTTGTCTTCAACGAAGGGAGTAGTGAATATGTTCGCAAGACCTGGCTCCTGGCGCACCAAACCACAGAGAGTGAGCAGGAGCTCCACTTCTTCCTTCTCTGTCGGTGACGCAGGACTTTCGTTGCATTGTATAAGCATACGCTGGAATTTAGACGAACTAATAAAAGACGGGCCTCGTCGCTGAGGGAGGCTTACAAAACGCTGGTAAACAACTTATATGCGTATATGTGAGACTGACTAGAGAAGGCACAGCACAGAGTGCAGTGGAAGTTTTTTCTTAAAAGTAAGCACTTAAAATAGTACATGATTTTGGGTCTCCCTTGTTTTACCGAAAAGAAATTGCCAAATTATCACTTCCCAAACAAATTTTCGCATAATTTCATTTGCCAAATTATTACTTACCAAAAAAATCTCTTTACAAATAATTGTTACGAAAACCTATGTTTGGCAAGTGAACGTTTGAACAATAACTTGTTCACCAACTAGTACTTTTACCATTTTTTATCTAGTCAAATATTTCAGTTGGTATAACATATTTTACGCAAAATTAAATAAGCCAAATATTTGGTGTCGTCAATTTTAAACTTACCATTTCTGTTTAGTCGATTGCGTAGCCAATGACAAAAATTTTGCATCTATATGTTAGTTGCACAGATTATACAAATTAAATTACGATGTGTAAATAAGTGGGTAGATGGTAAATCATAAATGTCGCGCGATGTGGGTAAGTCATGCAAAACACTATCACTGTGTTTTGTAGCGGAAGTTTATTGAGATTGTTACGATAATATATATTTTCACAATCGTAGTAATCTCTTTTTTCCATATTTTTTTCTATAATTATAATCTAGTCGTTTCTGGCACTCGCCGGCCGCTACCGCGGCACCGCTCGCTTCGCTCGCTCGGCTCGTGCGTAGGTGGTCACAGTTTTAACCTAACCTAACCTAACCATTTTTTTTAAATTAATAACCTACTGTAACTAGTTCCATAAATAACCTTATGTCTAGTAACCATAAATTTGACTTGTTTCAGACAAATTCAAGCACATAAGCTTACAAAGAAATACGCAAATGACATCAAATTTAACAAACAAGTAAAATGTTCCCAAAAAAAAAATTCAATTCCCAAAAAAATATTATTTTTGCCTTTATATTTTTTGTCATAACAAATCATTTGACTAAACGTTTATTGTCTAAATATTGTTTGCTGTAATAAATCATTTGATTAAAGACCAAAAGCCTTAATGACATTATCCTTGGTAATAATCTGCCAAGTAAACATTTGACCAAATTAAAATGTGCGTACTAAAATTATGCCAAATATTACATTGGTATAAAAAAAGGTTGCTAAAATTTGTTTGGGTAATGAAAATTTGGCAAAATCTTTTCGGCAAAACGGCAGGATCCCCATGATTTTATATGGGTCGAGTTGATTTAACATAGCAGTAACTGAAAGTTTGTGAGAACGTGTGGATGTTTCTTACTCTTTCGAATAGAGAGATAACAGTCTGGAATAGCACATAGATGTTTATTCCGCTAGGTATGAACAGTTCCCGTGGGATATCTTCTTACATGAACGCGGGCGAGTCCGCTCGCAAAACCTAGTTAAAAATAATGCTTTTAAATTGTTTTCACGCTAGTTGTTTTAATCTTTAATAGAACTTTCTTTCATAAACTCGATGGTAAAACAGTGCGTTGTTGTATATTTATCGCGAATCGATCTGAGTACTATTTGAGCTAGAAATGCTACAAAGCGATACAAAAATATCATTAATTAAATCACGATGCGGTTAGTGTAGTGGCTGAGCGATCTTCTGCGATATAACGCGAGTCACGGTTGCGATTCACGCACGAAACTAATATTTATATGGCCCACATATAGATAGTCTGGTTCTTGTTGATCGCGTTTCTAAACACACCTTACTATACACAAAAATACTAAATTGGATCAAACTTAAAAAAACCCGCGCATTTTCCAGTTAATAGCGAAGGTGATTGAAATGATTCCCGGCCAAAGCATGTACGTAAGTATATACAAGTTGAAATAAATCAATCCTTAAATCCTTAAGATAGATTTATTTTAAAAATGAAACAAAACTGCACTTACAAATTTCTCGACAAGCTTATCGAAACCGGGTATCGAACTAGCTAAACATTAAAAAAATACTTGGTTGAAACTAGTTTTAAGCAAGGCTTGAATCAGGTCGCAAGCGCACAGCACTGCTGACACTACACTCCACAACAAGCGGGATTGTCCGAAAGGGTTACCGCTACCCCGGAACATAAAGGGCTAAGGAAGGAGCATAGATGCGTTTTAGTCAATAAGAGTCTGACACTCCCTTCCGCTCCACCCAGAGCGGGTCATATGATTACACACCCGCAAAAAAAAAAAGGAACGATGTTATTTTTATGTGATCACTCCTTTCCCAATTTAACTGACTCAAAGGACCAAGGCCATAAGGACTAAAATAGAAAAAACAATGCATCAATATTACCTGTAAAGGCTTATAAACATGTGCACTATTGACACAAGGCTGTCGTGTCCGCCTGAGCAACGCAGTACCAGTTGTAAGGGCCAGAGCTCTCGCGCCGGGCGGTCGTTCGGCAGCCGCAAGCGCACATAACGCGTCCAACAAACAGATGGAGCGCTGTACTATGGCTTCCATACATGGTCCCACCGTGCCACCTTGTTGCTCTTTCTCTTCATCGACTATTAACTGAAAGAAAAAATCGTGAGGTTTAAGATAAGTTTTTTGCTATCGATTATCTACCTATATAAAATTGGCAAATATTCCCAATTGAACATGAACCTTATACTTTTGTAATAAAGTTGAAAATCAATCAAATTTTGGTCGATTGAGGTATCATTATGTGCTGGCCTCTATACCTGCCTAGTATAAAGTGAACGCCACGAGAAGCTATAAATTATGTAAACAAACATCTTTTACTAAGTAAACATTTTATACTGCGAGATAATAATAAATTGACCATTTTCAATCGACATGAAATATAGACGGGTTATATGAAAGTAACAACCTATTTAATTTAGTCGGATCATATTTTAACGACGCAAAGCGCTATCGTTTGTGTTTCTTGGTACCGGAACGCGTCCGTCGCAGGGATTGTAAACTATCGGGACGCCATTTTGAAATAAACGCGTCATTCGAGTTTCGAATGCGTACAAGTTTGTTTCACACAGAAATGGAAACATCTGAATATGACGAATAATTATTCTTAAATAATACATGTTAATTAATATTTGTTACTTAATAATTTATTAAATCTTAAACAAATTCATTTTTTTTGTTGGTCCAAATGTTGTGAACTCCTGAACACTTGTTTACAAAATTTATAGCTTCTCATGACTCTTACTTTAGATGAATTAATATCATCAAAATTCAGTTGTGAAACGTCCACTGTTGGACATTTTCCTAAATGCGTTGCGAGGGAAAACTAGGGAGAAATTGAGTTTGGGATAGCTTGAGAGCTTGTGCTGGCATCTGGACTATTTACTTCTTTAAAAACTTTTGAGCGTTTAATATTAAAAGTTCTCACTTAATAGGCAATAGAAATCTAAACCTAGACTTGACGAAAAAACTTCATGCGCAATACCACCCACTGTGGCATAAAAACGCTATTAATTAAAACAACATGTAAATGTACAGTCACGAGCACCAATATGTATACACTGAGCAACTTTAAAAAGTGATTTTCTCCTTCTGCATTTGTAGTAATTATATGTTGTTACGGACATAGTATTTGGGAACCCATTTTAAATTAAAAAGGTTTTATTATCAAAAAATTATCGTTATTCCACGAGAAAGTCGCTTTTGAATCTTTATATACTCCGTTTATTATAACATTAGACAAATGACGGCTAAATAACGACAATAATCCTACTACTATTATAAAGGCGAAAGTTTGTAAGTATGGATGTATGGATGTTTGTTACTCTTTCACGTAAAAACTACTGTATAGATTTGGATGAAATTTGACACAGAGATGGTTTATATCCTGGATTAACACATAGGATATTTTTTATCCCGGTAGAACATTCCTGTGGGATAATTTCCGACCTCCACGCGAGCGAAGCCGCGGGCAGAAGCTAGTTGTGTAATATTATTGAAATAACTGCATTTTACAGTTGGTTTTTTAATGTAAATGGTTAATAGATAACATTTCTTCATATGTAACGTGAAATAACGGAGTTTAATATACGTCTATATAGAAATAACGAAACGGTGATAACCGTTATTTGTCTAATGTTATAACAAACGGACTAAAAGTGTATACATATTGGTGCTCGTGACTGTGCACTATGATAGATAATAATATCAAGGTCAATGATACAGTACAAAACTCGCGATACCGTGAAACGCAACTGTGTTGCATTGCATTCATTTTAATACCCACACAGAGAAAGTGATATTACAATTAAATATAGCTTTATTTGTTGGATGAAAGTGTGATAAATATGTTTTTTGTTTTCAAGCAAAGAATAAAATAAAAATAGAACTGTTTGATCCGTTAGTACCGTAATAAGTTACTTAGTGCAGAATTATTTTAATTAATAATTAGCATTTTCCGATAAAGCGATGACGAAATATGTTGCAATCTAAAATGTATCCCCATCCATCTGCAATCAGCCTAGCCTTTTCCCAACTATGTTGGGGTCGGCTTCCAGTCTAACCGCTGAATACCAGTGTTTTACATAAAGCGACTGCTTATCTGACCCCTACAACCCAGTCAGTTACTGTGTGATACGATACCCTTGGTACCCTTGGTAAGACTGGCTGTCAGTTTCGGGCTTCTGACGGCCTGTAACAACTGTCAAAGATCCACGAATGACAACCGGGACCAACAGTTTAACGTGCTTTCCGAGATACGGAGGAGTCTCGACATGTAAAGATGGTCGGACAAACACCAGAAACCGTCACTTAACCTGATGAATCGACCTGTGCGGCTGTTATTACTTAGCCACCAGCTCCTAAAAACTATCCAAATTCAGTAAATAAGTTGTTAAATAAATGGTTGGCTTTCCTTATCACCTCCTAAGTTAATTGTGTTTTTTTTCAGCAGCCATGGCTATCTTTAATTAATTGTTTTTGTATGCTATTTAACAAAAGGAATTAGGTACGTTTTGAATAAACAGAATTTAACAAATAGCTAGAATTAACCAGCGCTGGGGCTCTGTCTTGCGCAACGTCGCAGCATAATGCTGAGCGACAGCGGTTTTGCATGGATGTGACGCATGTTTCCCTCAAACTTTTCTTTTTTATGTGTCTATGATCTTTTTTGGCGTCATGTTTACCGCAAATATATTTGCGTATTCACGTATTTTCTTTCTTTCTTTGAGGCTCAGCATAATGCTGCGCTGGTTTTCAGCGACAGTCAGCGTTGACGTGATGACGTCAACCAGTTAGTTGTTATCATTACGTTGATACCGTCGCAAGGTTGAGGTCAATCAAGGTAATAGAGATTATTATGTAAACACATTCATTTACGTTAATGATTAATCTATTATGAGAAGAGGGACAATAATGGCTAGTATAGTCAGCAAGAAAATTTGCCACGCGCTGTACAATAAATACATCAGAAAAAGCCAGTTTTTTTTTAATGGAGTTTCACAATATAATCCTATGTTCCAAGTGGGTGCACTAGAAATTACCAATGCTTAGCTTATTTCAAACATTTTTGCATCTTTTTGAACCATTGACAGGATCAGGATAATGTTTTTTTTTTGGCACTAAATGCATTTAGGGTGAATGTCACCAATGAGACTGAATGCAAATATTAACACTGGCATCTCTTGAACTCGGTTCAAGTGCTGATCATGTTCAGGTTCGTTGATGAAATCCGCACTTAATGATTTACAGAGAAAATGGGCCTTAGTGCACCATACATTCCCTGTTTTTTTTTCAATCATTATAGGCTGACTTTTCAATTGTCAGATAACTTTTATCTGAAGAATAAATATTGACATATTTTTTGATACATACGATGGGGGGCTGTCTTAATTATTTTGTCTTTCAAAAATTGCTGATTATCAGCCTAATCGAAATAAAATAATGACTTTTGATTTTGATTTGATTGGCGCTGTTTGGTTGTTTCCCTATTACCTAACACAACTTATCACTTGACAAATTGAATTGTGTTGTTACAACTGTTATCTGTTATCAGCACACAGATTAATTAACTTTCAGTTACTTAGTTAGGAAATGGGAATGGCACTTTTTATCAATTATTAGACACACCTTCCTGATTGGTTCGCTTCGATTTATGCCAGCATGTACCATAGATGCCAGCACATCAAGCTACCCAATCTGTCAAATTTCTTTGATAGATTTTCAACTTTATCACAAAAGCATAAGCTTCATGTTCAATTGGGAATATGTGACAGTTTAGGATAGCTTGATGTGCTGGAGTCTGTACATACTCACACATATATAAAGTGCTGCTTTTCCCCATGAGGATCGGCAGAATCTACAGAATGTCACCTGCTGCTTATATTTTACGTAATTAATAGCTGACCCGACAGACATTGTCCTGCCTTAACTATGATACCTACCTACCTTACATACCTACCCTACTTAGTCTACCTACCCTACTTACCCTACCTACTCTATCTACCAACCCTACCTACATAACCTACCTACTTATCCTACCTGTCTATACCTATCTATATGTAGAAGGGTAGATACCCTTCCTATCTAATCACTTACAGGTATGAAAAATAGATAGTAGCCGATTCTCAGACCTACTGAATATGCATATAAAATTTCATAAAAATCGGTTAAGCCGTTTTGAAGGAGGTATGGTTACTAACATTGTGACACAAGAATTTTATGTATAAAATAATTTTCTTGACAATTTTTGTTTATTAATTATTATTTCTATACCACTTATGTAAAAAAAACTGTGAATGTAGAATTTGTGTTTGACACCTACTGAATTTGCAGTGATGTAAATAATTATTTTTATTTACAGTGTTATGGAAATATATTATTTGAATGCCGGGATAAAATATGATGTTGTAAGATGTACCTTTTTAGCAATGGAAAACTTTCAGTTGTAGATAATCATAATAGTATTATAAATTCTAAAGTAACTCTGTCTGTCTGTCTGTATGTCACCTTTTCTAAACCACTGAATGAATTTGGATAAAATTTTTGTCTCGAAAACATCTCTCGATATTGTGGTTATAACTGATCTCCACACGGATGAAGTCGCAGACTAGCTAGTCTATACTAATATTATAAAGAGGTAAAATTTGTAAGTTTGTATGTTTGTAAGTTTGTATGTAGGGGGTAATCTCCGAAACTAATGATCCAATTTCAATAATTTTTTCACTGATAGAAAGCTACATCATTCCTGAGTGCTATAGGCTATAAATTATATTTATATCATACATATTAGCCGAGCTATTGCATTTTTCGTCTAGCAAGTCGGAAAGAAATACCTCCTAAAACAGAATTATTTGCATGCGCTGCCTAAACAGTTGTTTAAAATTGAAAGCAATGTATGGCAACCCGGTTCGCCTTAATTATTTCTACAAAAAAGTCCGTGACACCACATTTCTATCTTTTGTATTTTAACTTTTATATTTCGTTTTATGTTTAAAAAAAGTATTTTTTCGACTTACTTCTGTTTGGATGATTATTTAAACAACAAAATATCAATTCTTATCAAATTAAATTATTTTATGATCACAAGGATATCACAGAGATAAGATTTGCCCTCTACATTATGTCAATTGGTCATATATTTTCCGAGATAATATAAAATTACTAAACGCAAAATGCTAAAACATTCGCCGAGCTCAACTATCATTCCTACTTCCTACGTGCTTTGTACGGACGTTTTATCGTTTCAGAGAAACTTTAAATTAAATAGGTTCCTCACTTAAATTTTATATTTATAACGTTAACATTTTTAAATGATGGTTTGTATTTTGTATATAGGTAGTGTAATATCTTTTGCCAGCGGCTTCGCCCGCATGGTTGTTGGAAATTATCCCACGGGAACGGGTACGTTTTTCCGTGATAAAAATTTGCCTATGTGTTATTCCAGACTATAATCTATCTCTGTGCCAAACATCCAGATCCGTTCAGCCGTTTTGGCGTGATTGAGTAACAAACATCCATCCATCCATCCAAACTTTCACATTTATAATAGTAGTAAGTTAATTTTATTATTATCCGTGTTGGGTTAAAAATACATAATGCATTTGCACCTTTACAATGCGAGGCAGGGTGTCGTAAACCGTCATCTACCCCGGTCGCGATGGGGAATGGAACCGGCGAGAGATGTCGTGCGGTGTCCCACAGGGATCGGTTCTGGGGCCGCTCCTGTGGGACATCGGTTACGACTGGGTGCTGCGGGCCGACCTCCCTGACGGCGTCAGCGTAGTATGCTACGCTGACGACACGCTGGTCCTGGCGCAGGGGAGGTCGCATCAGCATTGCACAAATCCGAGGCCATGTCCTTTCATGGACCTCGGAATAGGCCACCATCGGGATCCCAACTTACGATAGGAGGGGTTCACATCGGCGTCGAGACCACGATGAAATACCTAGGTCTGGTCCTCGACAGCCGATAGAATTTCGTGGAGCATTTCCGACGTTAGGCCCCCAAGCTGGAACGGACTGGGGCCGCTTTCAAGCGGCTCTTGCCCAATTTGAGGGGGCCAAACGCCTCCTGCCGGACGCTTTACGCGGGAGTCGTGTGGTCCATGGCCCTATACGGGACCCCGGTGTGGGCGCGTTCACTGCGGTGGCGAGCCGCCCACTATCTGAACGCGCCCCAAAAGGTGGTAGCCATACGGCTTATCCGGGGGTACCGCACGATCTCGGGCGAGGCGGCAAGCCTCCTTGCCGGACTGCCGCCGTGGGATCTGGAGGCGATAGTCCTCGCGCGCCTGTACGAGTGGCGCGCGGAGGTACTAAGCCGGGGGGAAACTCCGTTGCCGCAGCAAATTGCGGCGGAGCGGACGGACCTCCGGCGCGATCTCATGGCGGCCTGGAATCAGCGACTGTCGCAACCCAGCGCAGGGCACGCCACGATAGTGGCGGTAAGACCCCTCTTTGAGACTTCTCAAAGAGGGGCCACTTGGCTAGAGAGGCGTCACGCGCACCGCCGTGTCCTCATAGAGCCGATCGACGGCGGCGACCTCTCGCGTCCGGCCCTGGTGCAAGCCATGGTCCGGGGCGACAGGGAGTGGGAGGCAGTCACCTCCTTCTGCGAAAAAGTCACGCTCGCGAAGGAGGTGGCGGGATGGGAGAGAGAAAGGTCCTCCCGTCCCAGCCGCCGCGGGAGACGCCCTGGGCGTCGGGAGCCACGTGACGACTCCCGGCCACCGTAGGCGCGGGCCTGCGGACGGTGAGTAATGGGTGACTCACCGTCCCATCAGCACCAGGCCCGTGCCGGACGGCGCGTATATGTTCCACGCGCGCCTCAAAGAGATGTCAGCATATGAAGGGGCTCCCAGGGCCAAGCCTGCCGGGTAAGCGGGATTGTCCGAAAGGGTTACCGCTACCCCGGAACATAAAGGGCTACGGAAGGAACATGGATGGGTTTTAGTCAGTAAGAGTCTGACACTCCCTTCCACTCCACCCAGAGCGGGAGCAGTCATTGGATGATTTCCCAGCCTTAAAAAAAAAAAGGTTGTCGTAAACGGCGACTAAGTTGAGCAGAAAAGATCACCTCGGTAATCTTTGGAAATTCTGATCCGATTCCAAAAATTCTCTCACTAATGGGAACCTACAGTATTGCCGAGTATCATAGGATATATTAAATGTTAAAACTAGAAATTTTCCGCGGACGAAGTCGCGGGCAGAAGCTAGTAGTATTATAAAATTGAACACTATGAAAACAGTTAAATGCAAACGGAACTCACTACATTATCAACTGTTCAAATATGTGATTAATGATTATATTGAATGACTTATACCTACATTGGATTTAACAGCTGAATTTATACTCTATTTCTATGGAGTCAGATCAAAATGATTAGGTAATAAATTACATAATTAATGTTCACAATCAAAGAGGCAGAAAGAACAAAATCTTAGTCCGCTTAATCAGTAAGAAAGTTGAAGAACATCTTTGGTTGTTATTTTTTAAGATATGAGTTCAAATGTAATCAGTGAGTATGTTAGCACTTGGTTGTTTATAAACGTTTTAATTACAATCTGGGCAGTTTCTTAAAATAAAAAAGGTAACATTCAAAAACCAATATTGCTTTCGGTTCATCCAAATATCTGCCGACGCGAAATATTTAGGTAAATGTTGGTAAAAGTTTTTCGATTATAATTACTAATTGGTCACAAACCTGTAACATTTGATGCAGGTGATGCGGTATCCTTGTCTCTTCAACATGTAGTTTGTTACTCTCGTCATAGTTCTGGTAAAAATTGAGTATCATCTTCCAGTGATACTCGAAATCCTCCAACCGTGTAGCTGGAGGTGCCAGCTAAAACAATTAAATCTCATTAATTTGCTCACTACACGCACATTCACCGATAATCTTAATTGTTTTGCTCTTACAACGTCCGCCGCAGTTTGTAGCACGTCCGAAAAACGACTCAACATTTTAACGCAAAATAATTTTAGATGTAATCACACATAACACAAGCCTTGATTATATGATGTGCAGGCGATACAAGATTGTAAATAAAGTATCAAATCATTTTGTCTGGCTCTATAAAATTTAATATTTCTATCACAACACTGTAATAATCCGAATAAATACAGACTCAGAGAAGGAGAAGTGTGATAAATGTCAGTGTCAAAAACTGATTGACGTTTGTAAACAGATGTTAATTACTAGGGGAGCGTTTGAAGTAAGTCGATTGATTTAAAAAATAGTAGATATATTTTTTCTTCTCTTTATTTCCCATAAGATAAAAGTTCGATAAAATTCATAAAACATGAATTTGCAGTTAAGTATGCTATTCACATGGAAATAGAATTACAGTCTATCTCTACAACCCAGTATGAGCAAGAGCATTTAACTTAGAGCAGGCAGGTTAGGCAGGACGGGTTGTGTTTGTGTCGAGTTTCTTTTAAATGCTCTAAGGTTTCTAGTGCTGACTGCTGTCACATTGATCGCCTAACGTCCCCTCAGTAAAAAATGTTCATCTATCTGAGATGGAACGCTGCTCAAAAGGTATGTCTCTTCTCTTGTCAAATGTCAAACTGTACAACGTCAAAAGTATTAAACGTCATTTTCATTCATGACTATTCATGAGTTTATCACTTGGCGAAGCGAAGCAAATTGTGATTTTCCTGTAGAGCTCACGACATGCGTATATCATATTAATTAAAATAAAACACACTGATAAACAGTCAACTTATCAGTGCTAGTGATCGCGTGCGGTATATACAACATGTCTTCGTTCGTGAATCATCGCGAGGACAGCACGGTGACCGTGGAAGAAACTTCAACAAAAGATAATGTTACATATTACAAAATAACTGTTAAAGTGGGGCCCGTGCGTTGGAACGTGTTGCATCGGTACAGTGACTTTGTGGAGCTGCACGAGAAGTTGGTTTCGGATCATGGAGTCGCGAAAGAGCTGCTACCACCCAAAAAGGTTATTCGCAACAAAACACCAAAGTTTGTGGAGCAAAGACGAGAGGGCCTTAGCGAATACCTGAAGAATGTGTTTAACTATTTAAAACTTACGATGCCGTCCGAGTTCGCTCACTTCTTAGACTTCCATTTGTATGATATATTCTTTTTGCTACAAGATTTAGCAAAGACACTGTTCTTGGAAGGTGATAAGCTATTGCAGGATGAAAGGTCACATCATTTCACACCTCTTGAGGTATGTAGCAACAAAACTCACTTAACAAAAGTAATCAGATTTAGAATTCAATGTTTCGATAAAAAAAAATAAAAAAAACTCATTTTTTAAGCAAGCAGATGCTTGTGTTAGGTGATTGGTGATCTGTTTCCCCAAATTCCTAATATCCGATAACAGCTTTCCTTCATAACTTTTGTAGTACATAGTTGTATAAAGAATTAATTGGTTTCATTTAATTATAATTTAAATTATTATAATTTTTCATGGAAAAAAAACTTATTGTTCATAAAATTAATATGCATGCATTTCCCATTACCTCAATACATAAATTACACTGGTTAGTCATTCTAAAGAACTTACCTATTTTGTATTCAACCTACTTTCTTTTCCTCAAATCACCGTTTCTTCAACACCCTTTTTGTTTCAGTTACACGCAATAAGTGAACGGTTAAAAATGGCATGTCCAATGACTGAGAAGCAAGACCAGATGTATGACTTTAGTCACGTTCTGGACTTTTGCTCTCAACTACGATCCCTGAATATTGAAGGGAGTTACGAGAAGCTGGGAATGAGTAAGATTGTACCGAATGATCTGCACTTTGATCTGATACCGTTTAAGTCACTGGTTGAGTTGAAGATACTCGGTGTGCCAATGGCTTGTATACAGAGTGTTGGTGAGTGGTGTTTTTTTATATGCTACGTGTACTTTACTACGTTTTTGCAGTAACTTTATGAGGTTCATTAAAAAAAAAAAATTAACTGATCTTTAATAACATCAAAAAAGAGTGTGTGACTGTAGTACCACAACATTATATATAAGTGTAGTTTTTATGGTTACAGTGGAGCAATTTCTGGTATTAGATAGAACTGCCGGTTGATTCTACAGACATGTCGAAGTGAAGGTTCGAGTGAAGTGATCACGAAGTGAGCTGTCATTCCATCTTGATTACATGGATTGACAGCTCACTCCGTGATCACTTCACCCAAGCCTTCACTTCAATATGTTTACAGAATCGCCCAGCTGATTTCGAGTCACTCAATCAACATAAAAAAATTATGGCAATATTAGCCAGCCTATTATTGGCATACATTTTTTTTTATTATCTAATTGATATTATTATTCTTTACTATGCATGTTGCAAAATGCAATCTAAAAATTGTTTGAAAACAACTTGTTACAAAATGCAAAAATGGGCACACAGATCTGACCCAATCTGAAAAACCTAGTTTTATTATAACACACAAGCAACCTAAAGCAGGTCTTAATACACACTAATATTATAAATGCGAAAGTAACTCTGTCTTTCTGTCTGTCTGTCTGTTACCTTTTCACGCCTAAACCACCCAACCGATTTTGCTGAAATTTGGTATGTAGATAGTTTGCATTCATGAGAAGGACATAGGCATATTATTTTTTGGAAATTCTACCCCTAAAAGGGTTACAAGGGGTGGCAAAGTTTGTATGAGAAAAATATTTTTATTGCACATTTTTGCATAGGTAGGTAAGTAGGGTAGGTAGGGTAGGTAAGTTGGTAGGTAGAGTAGGTAGGTAGGGTAGGTAAGTTGGTAGGTAGAGTAGGTAGGTAAGGTAGGTATCATAGTTAAGACAGGACAACGTCTGTCGGGTCAGCTAGTATAAAATAAATATATCTCGCAACACATCTACAACAACTATCAATATAAACAAATTGAGTAAACACAAATATCCAACACTCAACAATATTTTTGTTGTGCTAGTAGCTCAAGTGATTATCGGAAACCTGTCGTTCTCCGTTATCATATCATTGAACAAAGTGTGTCTCAATAAATAATGTTGTTTACCTGTCTGTCTGCTGGAAGTTTTATAATTCAACCAGAAATGGTAGACTTATTTTGTCTGTTATAGGGATCAAGGTTAAAAGACACCTTTTGTTTATAAAATTTAGATTCAGAATGGGTGATGTTTTGTTATACTTTGATAAGAAAAATAAATTGTTTAGCACCATACAATACTCCCTTTTGTAAGGCGGATGAAGAATTTTCCATCCTGCAGGAGCGGGAGCATACCTCTATATGTCTATACACATACTGTCATATTCACATTTACTTGCATTATAAAAGAATATAGGTTTACGGTTCCCGGCAAGCCAACCAAATGAACTGTTTGAGATGTAGCCCAAATATACTATTTACTAAGTTCTTTCGAGGCATTGTTTATAGTGAGCAAACATTGCTTCCAGTCACAACACTTAACATCTAACTAACTAGCGAGAAACTAACAACTTACCGGTTCCGTTAACCTTGATAAATGGGCCCTTATTACTAAGACTCCTTTGGCCGTCCATCCATCTCTCCGTCTTTCGCCGGGCTGTATCTCATGAACCGTGATAGTTAGACAGTTGAAATTTTCACAGATGATGTATTTATGTTGCCGCTATAACAAAAAATACTAAAGAACAAAATAAAATAATTATCTAAGGGGGCTCCCATTCAACAGACATGTTTTTTTGCCGTTTTATAGGTAACTAGCTGCCCGCGGCTTCGCCCGCGTATATGACGGAAATTGCTCGTTATTATACATATAAACCTTCCTCTTGAATCACTCTATCTATTAAAAAAAAACTGCATCAAAATCCGTTGTGTAGTTTTAAAGATCTAAGCATACATACATACAGACATTAGGACGCGGGAAGCGACTTTGCTTTATACTATGTAGTGATGGTACGGAACCCTTCGTGCGCTAGTGCGACTCACACTTGGCCGGTTTTTTTTTTAATACCTTTTTATGTTAACTGATGCATTAAAAACTGCATCTCACAGCTAGTATTAACACCATTAGTACAAACAAAAAAATATAATAAAATATGCTTCCAATATATTTATTTTTCTCCTTCAGGTGGCCTCCGTGACACGCTAGTGAGCCTATCAGTGTCAACAGCAAGTGTCGTGTCACTAAATGAGTTCCTGCTTGTCGATATCCTGCACAAGGATCCCTCCAGCATCGCTGATACTGTCGTAAGTTGATAACAACCTTATATCTATAGCAATAGAGTTCATTTTAGAATTATTTAAGGTGCTGATTAGCTAATGTGGTGTAGTTATTGCATGGCATTGAAAATTCAATCAGATTTTGAAGGTAATAAAGTCGAAAATTTGTATTACAATGAAGAATTGATTTATTATTGTTGTGTATATAACAATAAAAGGAGTTCTTATGTTTTATTGAGGACTAGCTGCTCCCGCGCGGTTTCCCGCTACTCGGCTCCTATAGGTCGTAGCGTGATGTTACATAGCCTATAGCCTTCCTCGATAAATGGACTATCCAAGACAAAAATAATTTTTCAATTCGGACCAGTAGTTCCAGAGATTAGCGCGTTCAAACAAACAAACTCTTCAGCTTTATAATATTAGTATAGATAAGTATAGATTTCAAAGATGGGTTTTCTATTAAAGAGTCAATATTTAAGCAAAGGATAGATAAAATACAAATCGGCGTTTAATAGATAAGATGCGAGAATTACGTCACTAAAACGTAAAACAAAGACGTAGTCAGTTGTGCGTCATTTATATTGCAAAGGAAAAGAAATTAATACCGAAAGCATCTGATATTCACTTAAATCAAGGTCGGCTTCCAGTCTAACCGGATACAGCTAAATAACTAAGTAGGTACCAGTTTTTTACGTGGAGTAACTCCCTATCTGACCTTCACAACCCAGTTCTGGGTAACACGATAGCCTGGTTCTCAGACTGGCTTCTGACGTGACGGTAGTTAAGAGTCTACCGTCTAGGAATGACTCTCCAGAGGTTATGCGATTATGTCACAAAACTAGCACCTCGCACGCGACTAAGTCCGCGTAGATTTTTTAAAGTAGGTATAGCCTTCTTATCTTTCTTTCGTCGTGTCGTTAGTAACTAACCTGGTGAGAGTTTTTATGCTGCCTATGCATGGGCCTCTTCCTTAGGGGCTATCTCCACGAGCGAGAGAATCGCGACGGATCCGCGCTTCTATCGTCGGGTCGTCTCCACGAACAAGCGATTATTACGCCAGCGTCTCGTCGCGACTGGTAACGGAATCGCCGCGAGCCCGTGACGACTCGTAACGGAATCGCTGTGTTTCCGCGACGAGGCGTTGTGCAATTGTTTTGTTGAAAGAGTTCAGTAGAGTAGTTTTGTAGGTGCCAGGCGAGAGCGAAATATGAATAATAAATAAATGACGCTGTGTTTGACAGCGCGCCCGCCGCGCGCTCGCTGCGAGAGCGCCACGTTCTGCGGCGAGCGCGCGGCGGGCGCGCCACCAGTCGCGACGATACCGCGCCACCAGTCGCGACGATACCGCGCCACCAGTCGCGACGATACCGCGCCACCAGTCGCGACGATACCGCGCCACCAGTCGCGACGATACCGCGCCACCAGTCGCGACGATACCGCGCCACCAGTCGCGACGATACCGCGCCACCAGTCGCGACGATACCGCGCCACCAGTCGCGACGATACCGCGGCGATACGACGATGTTACGCGTTCATAGACAGTGTATAGAAATACGTGGCACGACGATATTATCGCCGCGATTCTCTCGCTCGTGGAGATAGCCCCTTAGCTTCACATGTTGAGAAATATAGGCATGTCGGTTTAGGGCACGCCACGATAGTGACGGTAAGACCCCTCTTTGTGGAGGGGGCTAGAGAGGCGTCACGGCGCCCTCACCTACCGCCTGACGCAGGTCCTCGCCGGACATGGATGTTTCGGGTCGGTTTTTTTAAGCAAGACAGCAAGTAATAATTATACAATACGCACATGAGTCCGTACAGTACATTATTTCCGAAGATTACAATTTACATACAAACTTACTTACCAATTTTAGTATAGATTACTGTTTTATTATATGTATAGATAAACAAAGATCTGTCCTTGAGGGAGGTCGTACTTTACATTGATGAATCACCACATTTTATGCGTAACAAGCGATCCACCACAGCTTTGCATGGTTTTGATAAAAAGATAGATAGTTTATAACCTGGATTAACAGATTACGTTTAACAGAGTACTTTTTATCCCGGAAAAATGTACAGTTCTCGTGGGATAATTTCCTACATATACGCATATATAAATAATACTCTTTGAAGACGTGGTGGTCGGCCCTCTGTCCAACTACATTCGTCAGACCGTCTAATAAACGTCTAAGCTTATTAAATGTAGCTTATTTCATGGCTAGGCCACATTAGGCACATTGTGGGCTTCAATTAGATGAGCCACTATGCAAATCTAACGTCAAAACTGTAGTAGTCCGTCTTCTAGATTATGAAAAATTATTGGACACGTATTTTTCCTTTTTTCACGTAATCAAAAGATACATTGTGTTAAAATGTTACATGACGTCACTGCACCTATGCAGATTTTATAATGAGCTGTGATATAGCGCACGCCCTCTCCCCAACTTTAATACGTATTATCTCAGTATTTTTTTATTAATATGATAAAGCAAAGAGTATGAATGTGGATGGCCAAGTAGAGGGAGACCAAAGAAACGATGGATGGATTGTGTGATAGATGATATGGCTAGAAAGGGAGTGACTGTCGAGATGACGACTAATAGAGAAGTGTGGAAGAAAAAGACATGTTGCGCCGACCCCAAATAAATTGGGATAAGCGCAGGAGAATGATAATGATAAAGCGGAAAATACGTGTCTAATATTTTTTTAAATTCTGACTGACGGACTACATTTGAATTCATCAACGCTGAGCCGAAACTACTGGGATTTAGAATGCAACATTTTCTTTTTATAATTCGCTAGTCTTAAAACTTAACAAACGGTCTCATTGTGTATCTGTGGAGAACTTGGTTGATAATTTCTGTATCCTATCTTTTTCTCATTCTTAATGTGTAATTGTTTGTTTTCCTAAATAACTAAAATAATGATGTGCAGGGGAACACTAAGAAGTAGTTTTTGAAAATTCAACCTTTGGAAAGGGGGGTCTCGTTTGTATGAACAATCTTATTTCTTGAGTCAATAGGCTTAAAACTTGGCTCGAATACTTTAAGTAGGTACTAACTAAACATTGTACAATGTACAACTACAATGGGGATTGAGGGGTGTCTAAGTTTGTATCAATGATTTTCGACGCAAACTCCGATTAAACCTAACTTAAAACTCAGTATTTTATATCCATCATCATCTGCATCTGCCTAGCCTTTTCCCAATTATGTTGGGGTCGGCTTCCAGTCTAACCGGATGCAGCTGAATACCAGTATTTTGCATGGAGCGACTGCCTATCTGACCTCCACAACCCAGTAACTGGGTAATACGATACCCCTTGGTATGACTGGCTGTCAGATTTTCGGGCTTCTGACGACCCGTAACGACTGTCAAAGATACACAAATGACAGCCGGGACCAACGGCTTATCGTGCTTTCCGAGGCACGTTAGAAATTGCATTACATTTTCTGTTTATATTTCAGTATTTTATACTCTGAACTGAAAATAAAGAATAACATGTTGCAAGGTTTTTCGTAAAGTATTTCACACAGACCATCCATCGTTTCTTTAGTCTTAATATTCTCTTATAGCCATCAGCATTGAAATTACTGGTTTAAAATATTTGAACCTGGACTATAAATTCCAGGGTTCGAAAATATCCGATATTTATTATAAATATCAAAATATCGGATATTTATGAATATGATATATATCCGATATAATATATATCAAGTTTGATATATATCCATTTTGTATGAACGTCATGTTATTTTATAGTATTATTTATGTATTTTTTGCATATTATGTTTTACATAAGCATAATAAATAATAATAAAAAAACTAAAATGTTGTTAATCCTTTCTTTGTATAGGTAAATACTTAAAATCAGACAAATGCATCAAAAACATAAAATCTTCTTCTAGATCAGGCAAAATCAACTAAAACTTTTATAAATAATTCTAATTAGTCAATAATCATACCTACACTTAGGTAACAAAACTATAATTATTATTATTTAATTGAATATTTATAAAACATTGATATATATCACAAAAAGTCATTGGATATATATCCGATATATATCGGATATATATCATGATATATATCCATTGATATATATCCTTCGAACCCTGATAAATTCCTTTACAAATGTAACAAATGGCTAACATTATCTCTGTGGGGCGACCTCGCCGCACGTGGACAGTGAGTCAATAGGTTTATCAGTGCGTAATTATTATAATTATCTGCACCAAATAGGTCGCCCGTCACATGTCTATTGCGTACCGATAGCAGCGCGATTCATGTTTAGGATCGAATTGATAAAAACCATCAAACCGTGGCGCTAAAATACTAATACAATTTCATGTCTGTACTAGATTCTGCACGAATTGTGTGACTGAATTGGTTATTTGAAAGGGTAATCAATCACGTTACTTTTTATGAATTGTCAAAACGCGGCATTTGTACGTGATTTGTATGAAATATAACACTTCACAGATTTTTAGAATCAAATACTTCAAATAGAATACCTTATTAGCATTAAATGCAAATGTACAATGAAATCTTCGCATAATATTTAATTTATGTACGGAGATGGAAGTTTTTAAGACGAGCGGTCTTTTGTTTATGTGACTTGATATTACATTTTTTACATATTACCGTTTCAAATAGTCTATTGTGTAATGTTTACTATGAAATTATCCCACAGAAACATAGTACTAGAATAAAAATTTAAAAAAAACTTTCCATATCTTAGTGGTACACCATTGACTACCTGCAGTATTGCCTGCCTGCCGGAACGCAGATCTACGCATCAGACACAATAACTTTTTGTTTGTCTGTAATTACGGCATACGAAAGGTTAATCTTTTTGTCTATAAAAGATCGATTTTAGCGATAAAACCGCCAATTGTCAAATATTCTAAACTAGCTTCTGCCCGCGGCTTCGCTCGCGTGGAGGTCGGAAATTATCCCACAGGAATGTTCTACCGGGATAAAAAATATCCTATGTGTTAATCCAGGATATAAACCATCTCTGTGTCAAATTTCATCCAAATCTATACAGTAGTTTTTACGTGAAAGAGTAACAAACATCCATACATCCATACTTACAAACTTTCGCCTTTATAATAGTAGTAGGATTTATATCTGTAATTTTTATGGTGAACATATTAAAGAGTATTCTATTCTTGTGAACAGAAATGGAAGAAGCTGTCCCTAATAAACTTCGCGAGCAACAACATACAGAACGTGGACTGGGCAATAAGACTGGTCCCGAGACTTCAACATCTTAGCTTATCATCAAACAAATTGAGGGAATTATGTGACATCTCCTGCCTCCACGAACTGAGGGTACTAAATCTGTCTATGAACAGCTTTGCAGCCTGCGAAAACTGGTACGCCAAGATAGGCAACATAGTCAGAATAGATTTATCTCAAAACAGAGTAGAAAGTCTGCAAGGATTCTCGCGTTTATACTCTTTGGAGAGCCTCGATTTGAGCTGTAATGTCATATCCGACGTCGAAGAAGTTCAGCATATATGCAAACTTCCTTGCTTAGAAAATCTATGGTTGACAGCCAATCCTGTAGCCTCGTCCATAGACTATAGAGTAAAAGTTCTAGAACAGTTCAACACTCGAATGACAGAGCTTTGCCTTGACAACGAGAAGGCGTCAGAGAAAGAGTTGGATACAGCAAGAGTGTTGCAAGCCTTAAGAATTGTGAAAGAGGGTAAGACTCCAAGTTTTTTACAAAATAATAATACGAGTCATAGTTTTAATAAGAGTTGACAGGGAATTTAAATTTAGAATTAAGGTGTTAATTTTTTTATGAAATTGGAATGGAAAGTATTCGAAAATGAATCTTTATTTAGAGAAATAAGACGGACTTTTCGAATGTATATCAATGAAAAATTAACTTTATTTTATACATGTGATTATTATTTTGTTATATAGTTTGTTTTTTATTTAGAATCACACTGCTCAGTTGAACTGTCTTTTAAATAAAATTGTGTGCTTATATTCGACAATAGACCCTAAGCTTCACTTGTGATAATTAAAATGGCTTCTATGCTTTATAGACATCTCAAAATGTAATTGTTTACTACTACATTCACACTGCGAGCCAATGACAAAGTACGTTTTGACTTAGACTTTGCAACTGTCAGATTTAGGCTAAAATGTTCCCCCTACTGGTACACATGCCTCCCCTCAATGAAAAGGGGGCGAACTAGGCCGTAATGCACCACACAGGGCCCGTGCGTGTTAGTAGACGTCACTTTCCTTTAAATTTCTGGTTTTAGCATATGTTTGTTTTCCTCATGATGTTTTCTTTCACCGTTTTTGAGAGCAGTGGTGATGAAGTAATTGGCACTAAGTAAAGCGCTTGTCAGGGTTCAATCCCACGACCTAGACTTGTAAGTCACGGCCGTCACCACTAGAACACCACTGTACCTTAACACTTTTAGTGCCCAGCACTCGGCTCCCGGGTTGAACGATAATTTGTTTCCGTGCCCACAACGCAGCTCCCGCGTCCTACGTATAAATAGATGTATGTGGCTTGTGACCATGCCCAGCACCCGCCTACCGGGTGCAAATCAAACTATTCTCAACTTATTTCTGGCAACCCTAGTAGCACTAGGGTTGCCAGAAATAAGTTGAGAATAGTTTTAACTGGGCAATGAAAGTGTTAAAGCCGAACATGCTTAATATTCTGCGAATCATAATATAGTCAGGCGTATACCCAGTAAAGAGATCAAACAGGCTTACAGTGATACAGTACGGCCGACGTGTCTTGGCGGTCTAGAAGTTAGCCGATTATCTGCGCAGTAGACAAATTCGGTCCTAAAAGATCCATTGCGCAGCCGAACAGCTAACTTCAGGACCGCCAAGATATGTCAGCCGTATTATAACAGAAGTATTACCATAATACATTATTATAGGTTAATTTATTTCAAATTCAATTTTTGTCTATGGTTTGCAGTTATAGTGTAGGTAGTCTGTTTGTACATTTAAATCGATGTGTCTGTCTGATATAACATGTTTATTAATATTATCTCGTTTACAAATGTGATATTTGATAATCGTATAGCTTTATATGTATGTGTATGTTATATAAAACTATTGTACTGGAAAATGACCAATAGTAAATTAAGTCTAGATCATAGGTAGTAAAAATTCATGATTTTTATTTTATTAAGTATCTTTTTAACACACCATACCATCACACGTTCAGATGGTTGATTCTGGAAATAAAATTCAACGTGGTTACTTAGGTAAAGTGAGCTATTATTCACCTGTAGTGGTATTCTGTAAAAATCTCACGGTACCGCACGGAACTAATATTTGTACGACCTGCAAGTATTTGTTACGAGTCTGGGTGGTTTTCTACCTATAATATGTATGTATTTGCAAAAAAAAAATGTATATAAGTTGTTTATCAGCCATCTCGTTACCATAACACAAGCATTAGGTTGCTTAGCTTGGGACGATATGGCGTTGTGTGAAATGTTCAATTTTTTTTTTGAATTGGCGGACAACCCTTTGGTTGAACTCGCAGTTCAACCAAAGGGTTGTCTACTGCTTAACCGGGCTTGTCTGTGGCTGCCACAAAGGAATTGTAGCCTCCAGCCAGGGCTTAATAAAACTAAAACTAACTTTCAAAACTAAGCGACTACACGCTAAGGGCACCCCCTGCGGGGTTCGGACCTCGGCTTAGGGCGTCGCTGGGGGGGGACAGCAAGGGACAGCTGGATCGGGGGTGTTTAAAGCTACTGGCTCAGCGGCAATGCGGGCTGGCTCGAGCAAGGGTCGGGGGGATGGGAATGGACAGGGCCGTCGCGACGGGCCTCGACGGCGAGTGAAATGTCCAAGGATATTATTATACTAGTGTAAATTCCTAGCAATAGGTGGAATGATAAAGTTCCCTTCACCTTTGTTTTCACGTTGAGATTTTCACAGAATAGGACTACTCAAACTCAAAGTATTTATTTCAAATAAACCAATTACAGGCACTTTTGAATTGTCAAGGTGTCGGTCAGTCAGAGAGTACTACAGTTCCTTCGCCAAGTCGCGTATTTTAATTATATTATGAAATAAAAATCATGGAATTTGTGTGTAAATTATATTTGTTTCTTTTTTGTTTCGCTTCATTTGTTAAAATTTTTAAAGTAAGTATTATGCATTCCTACGTAGATGCATTGATGTTTTTTTTTTATTAATATTAAAATTTAAGTATATATGATATCTTTATCAAGTTTGGCGAAGTGTCCTTGTAAAATCTACAGGAGTAAAAATATGTAGTGTATTTTAATTTTTATGTCCGTAATCTGAATTAAAACCTCATTTTACTAGAGGAATCAAAGACAATAATTCACCAAGGAAAAGAGTTAATAAAATATTAATAATTCATCAAATACCCCTAATCATGCATTGCTTTATTTTTTAATGTTATTTTTTATCATTTTTCCCATTTAAATCTTTTATCACACTGAGCTTTAGTTTTATTTCATTCCAACAGTACAGTCCAATTGTCATCGTTTTCATTTTGGTAACCGCATTATTATATTCCCCACTTGTCTCTAGAGACCTAGAAGTCAATGCGTAGATACGGTTGGAACTCAAGCACAATTCTCTATCCGTGAACGTCTCCGACTCGCGAGACAATACATGACGTTCACGATCAGCGGTCAGTCGCACATCACGTGCCCCACTTGTCTCTAGAGACCTAGAAGTCGATGCGTAGATACGCTTGGAACTCAAGCGTAATTCTCTTTCCGTGAACGTCTCTGACTCGCGAGACAATACATGACGTTCACGATCAGCGGTCAGTCGCGCATCATATTCTTCACTGGTCTTTAGAGACCTAATGAATACGCTGAGAACGCAGGCGTGCTTCGCGACCCGAAGAGGTTTCCACGGAGCGAGTTGCAGCCTAATGTTCTCGAACAGCATCAAGTCTCTCCTGACGCTCTTCGGTAGATTCTTGGGATCTTATGATCCTCAATCTTTTAGCTCTCTTGGAACATTGGGAAAGATTTGACCTCTTTGTAGGCATGGTCATTTATAGTGAAGATACCTGATCAATAAAAATCTAAATTAAAATGACTGCTCCCCTGCGTTACCGGGTAGGCTACCGTGTCACGAAGATAAATGGAAAAGGAAATTAAACACTCAAACAACATAAGCCCGAAGGCAAATTCATACGATAAAATAAAAAAATAAATAGGAGTTTTGGCCAGTAGAGTCAAATTTTCAATGATATACCATCGTCATCAAAAATCAGTCCTAAACTGTTACCGCCTTCAACGCGTGCAGGTACTCCCAGTTTATGTTATTCTATAATTACACAGTAAAATTAGTGATAGCTTTGATTTCCACATCAGATGTTTCTGATCTTCGATTTTTATAAGTCAACAGGAAATGCCCATCAGATTGAACAACAAAGACGTCAAAGACGTCATTCCTATGTGTTATGTTGTAGCTAGGCTCTTGGAGTTCCACAACAGGTGTTCCAGATCTTCGATTTTTATAAGTCAACAGAGAGTGCTCATCAGGCTGAACAACTTTCGCTAAGACGTCATTCTTATATGTGTTATGGTGTAGCTAGGCTCTTGGAGTTCCACAAAAGGTGTACCAGATCTTCGATTTTTATAAGTCAACAGGAAATGCCCATCAGACCGAACAACTTTTGCTTAGACGTCATTCCTATATATGTTATAGTGTAGCTAGGCTCTTGGAGTTCCACAACAGGTGTTCCAGATCTTCGATTTTTATAAGTCAACAGAGAGTTCTTATCAGATTGAACAACTTGTGCTAAGACGTTATTCCTATATGTGTTATGGTGTAGCTAGGCTCTTGGAGTACCACAACAGGTGTTCCAGATCTTCGATTTTTATAAGTCAACAGGAAATGCCTATCAGACCGAACTAATTTTGCTAAGACGTCATTCCTATATATGTTATGGTGTAGCTAGGCTCTTGGATTTTCATAACAGGTGTTCCAGATGTTCAATTTTTATACGTCAACAGAGAGTGCTCATCAGGCTGAACAACTTTTGCTAAGACGTCATTCTTATATGTGTTATGGTGTAGCTAGGCTCTTGGAGTTCCACAACAGGTGTTCCAGATCTTCAATTTTTATACGTCAACAGAGAGTGCTCATAAGGCTGAACAACTTTTGCTAAGACGTATTCCTATATATGTTACAGTGTGGCTGGGCTCTTGGAGTTCCACATCAGGTGTTCCAGATCTTCAAATTTATTCTCTCAGCAGAAAATGCTAATCACGTGGAACAATTTTTGCTAAGGTATCATTTTTGTATCTCTTATAGTTTAGCTGGTCTGTTGCGGTTCTGCATCAGGTGTTCAAGTTTCCAAGATAAATTATAGCCTATATGTTGCCCAGACTTAATACCTATACAACAAAAAAAAAAACATTCCAATCCGTCCAGTAGTTCCGAAGATTAGCGTGTACAAACAAACAGACAAACAGACAAACAGACAAACAGACAAACAGACATACAGACATACAGACAAACAGACAACATTTTTTTTTTGGATTCGTGGTCTATTACTGTTTCTAAACCCTCCTCAATTATTTTTTTTTTAATATATTCAATGTACAGACACAGTTTTTTTACTGTTTTATTATATGTATAGATGAATGAGAAACTAAATGATTCCGTTTAGTTTTCAAGTTATACTTAAGGGGCAGCAACAGTGTAAACCAAAAAATTCAAATTACCTTATATATTATGTGGTCATTCCATCGCTTAATAGGAACTCTGTGGGTTGTATTGATAACTTCAATGGTAACAATTCTACAAGTACGTACTTTCTATGCTACGAATCATTTTTTGATAAACATACCACGCGCTACTTATCTGTAAATGACAAAAATCGTAAGAAAATTTGGAATTTCGCGGGTTATCTTTTAGCTTTCACCTAAAATATTTATGTTATTCGAAGTTCAAAATTACTCATGAAAATTGGGATCCGACCTTCTTTGATGTATTAACTACTGTTTACACAGCGGTGACCAACAAATAGCGTCTTATTTATATCATGCCGAAAGTCGTTTTTTGTAAAACACTATATTGCAATGCTTTTATCTTTAGCTTTATACCTAACCTAATCATAAAATGAAATTAATTCTTTGTTCAACATTTGTTTTTTTTTCTAGTTCATTATTTATTTCAACCAGTTTTTAAGTAATATAAAAGTTAAGGAACTCAATATTGTTATCAAAGGTTATTAAAATGTACTATCGGTATTCTTTATGTAAATATCTTCTAATGAGGTCACAAGTGTTGTCAACATAGTTCTCTAATCGCTATTTATTGTACAGCCTTAACAAACTAGTGGTATACAGACAAAAATATGTATCTTTCCTATACCTATACTGCCAATATTCATTTTTATTGAGTGTGTTATAACCAGTGATCGGAGTAGGTAGATTGATTTTTAGTACTTCTATCATAAATGCACAGAGAAAGAATAACATGGATAAGCCATTATTCCGGAAAGTAATTCCGGTATTTCCGGATTCAATTAAATATTGTTAATTAGTAGTAGTGATATTATTACTACTCAATTAAAAATTTAAAGGAAGGTATCAAAACTTAATTAATTCATTATTTATCTGTTGATTAATAAAAACAATTGAATCCATTAAATGTCCTTTGCGTTCCAGGGCCCCGGTAACTTTTTCAAACAAATTCCGCAACCCTGGCAGAATACAATTCCTACCTACGTTCCGGTTTTTTTTTGAATAATCAACCAATTCCGGAGGAATGTCCATATTAATAAATACGTTTCGGATCAATGACCCCCATTCAATCTACCTACTCCGATCACTGGTTATAACTTTTTAACCTTATGGCATACTTAAATCTTTGATTACCACGTAGCAGAGCCAATAGAAAATGTATTGTTCGTGGTCACTTCTGACCGGCGTAGCATCTAACGTGTTAAGAAACGTCTTAACCCGTAAGTACAACGCGTAACGACGCGTTGTACTTACGGGTCGTCAGAAGCCCGAAAGTCTGACAACCAGTCTTACCAAGAGGTATTTTGTTACCCAGTAACTGGGTTGTGTAGGTCGGATAGGCATTCGGTCCATGTAAAATACTGGTATTCAGCTGCATCCGGTAAAACTGGAAGCCGACGCCAACATAGTTGGGAAAAGGCTAGGCAGAAGATGATGGTAAATTAGTGTGACTTTAAAACCAAGCAAGAGTGAACAGGCATCTTCTGGGCCTCATCCATCATGAGTAGGCCCATTCCACAATAAAAAAAAAAATGTGTGCGTGTACTAGCGTACACTCGTAAGAAGTGAAACTTCTTTATGATGTTATTTTTCAAAAAAAAATGTAACTACTCAAAACGGGCCGCAAAATACATTGGAGACATTTACCAATCCCTACTCCGCTGGAGAAAGTATACTTCGAATCACGCGTGGTAGGGATAAGAAGAAGATGGCGCGTAACGGAAAAATGTGACGCGTAACGAAAAAAGAAGAAGTTTCACTTCAAAAAAACGAACAGTTTTTTTTATGATAGGGTTATTTGCCTTCTGCCTTTTTTTTGAGGGTGGGAAATCATCAAATGACTTCTCCCGCTCTGGGTGGAGCGGAAGGGAGTGTCAGACTCTTACTGACTAAAACCCATCCATGTTCCTTCCTTAGCCCTTTATGTTCCGGGGTAGCGGTAACCCTTTCGGACAATCCCGCTTATTGTCCTCTGCCTAAGCCTTCGATGGATACAAGCGAGATGTTATGCATCAAATCGTGGCTTAGCATAAGATATATTATGCAGCCTTAGAAGTGCATTTATATGCGTGCAATTTAATAATGTATTTGTGCAAATATGCACCCATAAAAACATTATTAACCTTTTGACCGCCACAGTCGTGTAAAGACGACAAAATGTGCCCAGCACGCCACGGTCGCGACTGGGTGACAATATTAAAGGATGTATTCGGAGCTTGGCGCTGAGGGCACGCTTTTTCATTTTTGACGTGGCGGTCAAAAGGTTAAAGTTACTTTTGAAAGTTTTATAATGCAAATAAAAATAATATGTGTTTTTGAAAAGTAACTTTATTTGTGTTTTTATAATGAAATATTGAAATCAATATTTTATTTAAAAAATATCTAAAATCCTACTAATATTGTAAATGTGTGTGAAAATGTTTATATGTTTGTTACTCAATCGCGCCAGAACGGCTGAACGGATCTGGATGAAATTTGGCACAGAGATAGATTATAACTTGAATTACCACAGAAGATACTTTTTTATCCCGATAGTAAATATAAAACTATAAAATATTTGTCTGCCCTTTGTAAACATAATAATAAAGATCTGAATTTGTAAATGCTTTTGTTGGGACCACTTTTAGATTTTCATACAGTCCAGTGATGCCTTGTAAATACTAGTTGCCTTTATTTACAAAATTTAATTAGATATGGCGGGTTGTCTATACTATTCACCTCTCGCTCGCACATACTTAATGTGATTGAGAGGCAAAAAATAAGCAACAGTTGTGTCTAATTCTGCTGTAAGCCTATTAATTTTATAATTAGTAAATGTTTATTATGCTAAAAGCACATTTAGTTTATTAATAGTATTAACTGAAGTATTATGTATGTGATCGAAATATAAATGTATAGAAATGTTTTATTTTTAATTGGTGACGATTAATTTATAATTAAATCTAAGTTATGGTTTAACCGATGTGTTGTTTTTGTTTTCCTTTTCATAAAACGATTTTCCTTGAAGTGAAAAACAAAAAAATAGGAAAGGAGCCAAGGAGTACCTATGTATGTACCTACGTAGCAGGTGGCGTACTATAGTTTCTGCTTACCCCCATAGAGAGAAGGCGTGTATGTATGTATGTAAAATTAAAACAGAGTAATGGTGGCCCAATAGTAGCGGCTCCGAATAATAAGTCGTGAATTCAAGCCTAAGTAGCGATAATAATATAATAATATCCTTGGACATTTCACTCAACGCCATACAATCCCAAGCTAAGCAACCTAATGCTTGTGTTATGGTAACGAGGTGGCTGATAAAATACTTATATTTTTTTTTGTAAATACATACATAATAATATTATAGATAGAAAAACACCCAGACCCGGAACAAGCACTTGTAGGTCGCACAAATATTTGTTTCGTGCGAGAATCGAACCCTTGACATGCTGTGCAGCAGTCAATCGCTCAACCACTACGCCAACCGTGTCGTCGCGATGCACTTCACTTTCGCATTTTAATTCAACATTAATACCCCATACTACCAATACCTAAAAGGATGAAGAAACAGCGAGAGAAAATTCTAGGGACAATTCCTGTTGACTTTTTAGAACGTTAGCATTGTAACCTAAATCTGTCAAAACACTTCTAATTTACACAAGGATTTAAAACAGCAGGGTGAAGCGTAAAAAGAACAAAGTATCACATTATCATTCATTTATTGTATTCTTAACTAATATATTACAATAGGAATGTGATCAAATCACAAACATTACAAATCTCTTAACATTGTTTCACAAAAAAAAACCTTCAAAACTATAGCCATGCTAAATAATTATTAGAATATATAATAAACGCGAAGTTAAACCAAACGTATGCCCGATTTCACTGACACTAGGCAACACATAAATTAATGTCTAATTAGAAGCGTGCTGTTGGATTTGCGAAGCTCGGTACAACACTGAAAGTTGAAATTCCAACAACGCGCGAAAGATCGGCGAATCAGAATTTTAACTAGTTGTAAGTTGTTACTTTTCTCCGCGTTTATTAATAAGTTGATAAGAGTATTCAATACACAATAATAATATTGCTTTGCTAGGTGCAACAATGTTTTAATTTGTTTTGTTATATTTTATAGCTGTTTTAACTGCATACTGTAAATCGTATTATCGTCACTGCTCTCAAAACGGTGAAGGAAAATATCGTAAGGAAACCGGCATGCCTTAGAAGCGAAAATTCAAAGACATGTGACATCTACCAACCCCCAATGGGCCTACTGCCTCGCTTGGAGAGCAAGTTTGTGTCCCATCAGTGGGAACATAAAGTAAAAGTTTTTGCTTCAATATAGACCCTGCAACTAACTTATACTACATATTAGCATTGGACTTGTAAGTATACTAAGAAAAAATGCAAAGTTAAATCAAAATATTTTATATATAATATTTTCCTTTGTATAATTTTATGCATTCAATTGTAACATTTATCATTTTAATAGTAACTTATTTAATAAAATACAGAAACATTCCGACAATACCCAGCTCCAGTCTTACGTTCATTAATACAATTACATTACAACTAATTATTATACTTACTTAATTATTGCTCTTAATAATCAATCATTTCCAATAAGTACTACATTCAACATTTTATTTGTTACAAAACAAAATCTGAGAGTTGTATTCATGTTTTATTGAAAGAAAAACTAACATGCACTGAAAAAATAGCGGTGTCGGAATACTTGGAGAAAAAACATGACTAGAAATTTAGCAAAATTAGAGCCTGTATCGATAGCCATAGCATTACAAGGGCTTCCACAAGGAGGCGTGTGTGTTGGATCATTAACTCCCTTCAATTTCTTGCCTACTGCTTTGGAATGGGCAATTAGCTTCAATTTTCTGACTAACCGACCCTTTGACAATTCAAATATGTCTATGTCCATAAGTGGACATGTATAGACTGAAATGGTGATAAGAGCCTGTTTCAGTCTTCATCAGATAAAAAAATAGAACAGAAATTGTATGTATATCATATGCGAGATAAGTTTTCAGCAAATATAGAGGGAAAAGTCTAGGCAGATTTGATTGATAGAGGTGCCAAAACACATCATTTCCTAAGATACTTGTTACAAAAAACTCTCAAACGACTTAATAAAAACGATTGTTGATTTAATGAAGATTCCATCTTGTTGAAAATGATTAATTTGAACTAACTTAGTGCAAAACTAGATTTATCACTAGAACATGTACAGACTAACATTCAAAAAGCTACGCCTCATAGACAAGTTAATTTTTAAATTAAGAACAGCAATAGTAACATGTCACTGGCCAGTGATAGTAGCTGCAGAGAGTTAAAAGTAAATGCTTTTGATTGGGGGGGAGGGGGGGATTTTTAACCTCACCTGGAAGGGGAACGTACTTTAAATACTGGCATCATCTTATGGTTTAACTTCCCTTTACCTTATCATGTTTATTTTTTTCAGACAGGGAAGGGCCTACAATGGATAGGTTTATCATCTTCCTCTAATTGGATGCTGTGTTTTTCGGTTGTTTTTGTTCTGATGTGTGCGTGTTACCTCTAACATACTTTTTAAGTTTTTTGTGGTAATACTAACATGCTATGAGCCTTCGACGTCGGATAATAAACGATTTTTATTTTTATTTACTTATTATTATTAGACTGATTCGATTCTTTTGACTGAACTTATCGATTGATGCCATAAAAACAGGGTGTATTTATTTCGGATTTTAACGTATTCGATTCCCGAGTGTGGCAAGCGAATTGTCAAAAATCTTTGAATGTAGGTTTGTTTCTTTAAAAGAATATAGGAATGTTTCCTTTGAGTAAAATTTGCTGTCTCCAGTATTTAGAATACTTTCCTTCCAAGTAAAGTTAAAAATTCCAGCCTTTATAATCGATCGTCGCGTGAGTACAACATCGTCGCGATCATCTGTCACTCATTTTTGGGAAAACCTGAAGGTTCCTCTGTCCGCTCGAAGACGATCGCTTATATTAATACACAGGGAGTTACTTAGATAAAAAGAAAATAAGTTATTCTAAACATAAGAATAAATATTAAGGTAAAAGCGCCAGGCTAGCCCATGAAATCCAAATTTTCTTACTTTATTAATTACATTTTGATCAACACGCAACCTGACTGACCTGCGAATTCCAAAACAAAACGTGTGAAAATTTGAATTTTACGGGCTAGCCTGGTGCATCTACCGTAAGGCCCTTCTAGTAAGGGCTGTTTACACTGGGCTTTACAAACAAATATGAACATTATTTGCATACTAAAGTTCATATTCACGTAAAACACTAAGTGAATGAAGTAAAGTGAGCATCTTATACGAATATGAACTTTATTGTTATGAAGTTAATGTTCATATTCGGATGGAGAAATGCTCACATTTGCTTTAACGAATATGAACATTATTTGCTTTAGGCTTAAGTTCATATTCATGTAAAACACTAACTGAGTGAAGTAAAGTAAGCATCTTATACGAATTTAAACTTTATTTATATGAAGTTAATGTTCGTAATCGGATGGAGAAATGCTCATATTTGCTTTTATGAATATGAACATTATTCGTATGATCATAAGGTTCAGATTCGTATGACTCGATAAATTAGCAAATTAAATTTAAAGTGCTGTCTGTAAAGCTTGCCTTAGTTCTAAGGGGCTAATACCTATAGGTCATGAAAATCTCTAAGACGGCTATACAAAATCAAGATTTTTTGGAATAAAGGAGAGATTTAGAGGCAAGCGATATTTTCATATTCTACGTCTATGGTTAGTTTGATTATATTATGTTATGTCATCACAAAAAGTCTTTGTATGCATTTCATAGTTCTCTAACCATTATAGTATGCCTAACAATATATAGGTGACTTTAAACTGTATCTTATGTAGTTGTAGTTAAAGGTCATTTTTGACTGGTTACTCCTATATAATAGTATTTTCATAATATTTTTTAGCGAAATTTTTGTCTTCTCAATAATGTTCGAAATCGTTTTGTTTTCTTAGCTTCATTAATTATTTCTTTATATATTTACGGGTCCACTTATCAGCCTCGCTAATATAGCGCTACCCGAGGTCCTAACCAAAGCGATCGTTCATATGTTACTCATTTGTTGGGAGAAACAAAACCCTCTGTCGAGGTGACCTCGCGTTCGGGTTTGCCGAATAAAATGAACGCAACGTTCGCGCAATGATTGCTTTGGTTAGGACACAGCTTAAAATCTTTCATTTTGACAACAAAATGACGACTGCAATTTAAAGATTTCTAACCTCTCATACTTTTTTAGTTCAATAAATAAAAAAGCCTGTAATGACGTTTTTACGCGGCGGCCATGGCAGGCAGTATAAAGTGATGGTCCGGGTTGGTGTGCTGGTACAGCGGCGCACGCGCACGCACGCCGGTCGCGGTGGGCCGCTTCGATGGGTCTTCACTCAGCATCATCTTTAAGACTTCCGTCTGTTGACAATGAAAATAAATATAAATACAACTTACAATAAATACATACACGGTGATTTTTAATTCACTATTAACCTTTCAGGGCGTGAAAGTACTGTAGAAGGTTGAGGACCTTCCATTGAGAGGGCTCAGAGGTAGAGCGTGAATTCTGTGTGTATTGGGATTTGCTACGCTATGAAAGCAAACACACAGACCGTGAAACACCAAATATATTATATCGAATACATCTGCCAAGCCCCGCGGCCAAAGACAGATTCCCTGTCACTTGTACAAAAAACCTAACAACAATTCTAAACATAATTTAAAAGTTCGAACTTTTAAATTATGCTGTCAGATTATTACTAACCATATATGGATGTAATAATTCCGAAATAAAATATTTGAATTTGAATATTACCAGGCATGTTCAACACAAGGTTTCACTCAGGCTCTACAAATACCAAAAAAAATATCGGCTTTTTCATACAAAAATGAAATATTTACTTGATGAAAATGTATGAAACAGATGTATTATATATTTTTTTGTTATTTCGTAGTTGGTCCCATTGTGAAAGTTGATTATAATCATGACTACTCTCATCTCCTAAAAGGTTATTAGTGAATTAAAAATCAAAGTGTAAAACAACAATTTTGTATTGATGCAACAAGAGAGGCCATGTCTAACAAGATCTAAAATACAGTCGTGCCAGCGACACGAAGAAGAAGAATAATAAAAAATAGTACAAACCTCTTGCGGATAATGCATCATAAACTGCTCAGGGTATTTGGACTGGCGCAGGCGCAGCAAACAGGCGACGCGTTCTGACTCAGTACCGAAGGGCTGTAGCAGCTCGAAGAGTATGAGACCCAGCGAGTATATGTCCACTTTGTAGCTATACGGGTGACCCAATAGCTGTTCTGGGGACATGTAGAGGTGAGTACCTGGAAAAAATTGTTAAATTTATGAAAGACTAGCACTTTGCCCGCGGCTTCGCTCCCGTGGGACCCGTTATTTTTCCCGGGATAAAAAGTAGCCTATGTTACTCCTAGAAAACTAAGCTTTCCAACGGTGAAAGAATTTTTAAAATCGGTCCAGTAGTTTTTGAGCCTATTCATTACAACCAAACAAACAAACAAAGTTTTCCTCTTTATAATATTAGTATAGATAATATAAAAATGAATCGCAAAATGTGTTGGTAAGCGCAAATCTCGAGAGCAGCTGAACCGATTTCTCTAATTCTTTTTTTGTTGTGTTTGTTATTGTCAGGAGAAGATTCTTACATAAAAAAAGTGGGTAGGTAGGGTAAGTAGGGTAGGTAGGTAGAGTAGGTAGGATAGGTAAGGTAGGTATCATAGTTAAGACCAGACAACGTCTGTCGGGTCAGCTAGTATTAGTATAGATATAATGCCATAATAGCACAGCTGTAGCGAAGTGTTATTGGGTTTTTCCATTAGGAATTTCTCAGTAGCAATCCGGAATTTGGATTTGTGCCCGGTTGATGATTCGCCCCCTTTTACATGGGACTTAAAATTGACTTTAAACTTTAAGTTTATGGGTACAGTCGAACGAGCCATTTAGTATACAGGCAGCTAACTTGCAACTACTTTTAAACAATGCAATGTTGTGAGTGTGTTGAGTAGCCAATTACTTTACATGACTCTTCTAAGTATGCCATAGGGTCAAAAAGTTATAACGCACTCAATAAAAATGAATATCGTCAGTGATAGGAATGCTAAATATTTTTGCCTGTATACCGAATAGCTTGTTCGACCGCAATTCGATAGCTAACCCTTTGGGGCTGTCCATTAATCATGTGAGGCTCGAAAAGGGGGGGAGGGGTCCATAAAAAATCACGAAATATCACAAGGGTGAGGGGGGGGGGGGTAAAGTAATATATCACGTGTACTTATTTTTTCAGCCAAGCGCGCGATACTCAACCGAAAAGCAGCGTTTAATGCCGCTTTTCGGTTGTGTGTGTGCCAACAACTGAGACTTGCAAGATGCTTATCCAGTTATTGTTGTTGAAGAAAGTCTTGCTAATCCGTGATCCGAAAATATTGTACATTAAATAATGTTCATGTACTACTCGTAGTACAAAAAACTTTTTCGCATTTCTTTCATTATTTTTATGTCAGTCAAAAACAAACTGCAACCTTTCTGTCTGCCTCTGAACGTTTATTATACTACTTACTCTTTAATTTTCTATAATAAAATTAGATGATACTTATACCAGTATTTTTTTATAAATAAAAAAATAGATTCTTTGCAGGTACGAAAAAATACACGTGATATAGGGGGGAGGGGGGAGGGGTAGTCTTAAACCTCACCACGTATCACCAAGGGGGAGGGGGGGTCAAAAAATGCCAAAAAAAACATCACGTGATTAATGGATGGCCCCTTTTGGGGAACAGGGTTTTTTTTTTAAGAATGGGAAATCATCCAATGACTTCTCCCGCTATGAGTGGAAGGGAGTGTAAGAATTTTACTGACTAAAACCCATCCATGTTTCTTCCTTAGCGTTTTATGTTCCGGGGCAGCGGTAACCTTTTCGGTTAATTCCGATGACCCGGCAAGGGAAACAAGCGTGATGTTCATCATTCATTTTCGTCTGGTTAGTGACTAACCTGGTGTCAGAATTTTTTGTGCCACCCATGGGCCTCTGACTTAGCTTCAGATGCTATTGCGAAATATCTCTCGGACATGCTGGTTTCCTCATGATGTTTTCCTTCACCTATTTTTAAGGCATTGACTGCCACGCAGCAGACACAATAGAAAAACTATTGTTTGTCGGACACACGGTGACCGCGTTGGCGTTCAACGTGTTAAGCATGTGATAATAATACAATACGCACATGAATCCGAAAAATCAGAGGTGCGTGCGTGTCTCGGGTTCGAACTCCAGACCTAAGACTTGACAATCCGACTGTCACACCACTAGGCTAACACTGTTTTATGCCTTTTGTATTTAGGGATTGGTAATAATCAAATGACTCTTCCGCTCTGGGTGGAACGGCAGGGAGTGTCAGACTAGTACTGACTAAAACCCATCCATGTTCCTTAGCCCTTTATGTTCCAGGCCTGTTTCCAGACCTGCCGTCTTGTATGGATCAGAGTGTTGGGCCACAAAAGGAATGAATGAAAGACAATTGCATGCAGCTGAGATGAGAATGCTAAGAGGGTTGTGTGGTGTTACGCGAATGGATAGAATACGAAATGAGTATATAAGAGGAAGTCTGAAAGTGACACCGGTGACTGAAAAGTTGTGTGGAAATCTCTTGTCACGGTATGGGCATGTTATGCGGAGGATTGAGGAAAATGTCAGGAAAGTTATGAGCATGAAAGTGGGTGGCTATACTTACAAGTAGAGGGAGACCAAAGAAACGATGGATGGATTGTGTGAAAGATGATATGGCTAGAAAGGGAGTGACTGCCGAGATGACGACTAATAGAGAAGTATGCAAGAAAGATACATGTTGCGCAGACCCCAAATAAATTGGGATAAGGGCAGGAGAATGATCAATGATGTACTCACCAACTCTATACGTGTGCCTCTGATGAGCATCAACAATCTCGGTCTTTTCCCCGTCCTGAGACGTGTCGCTCATGGCTGTGACCAGTCCGAAGTCGCCCACCTTGACTCGGCCGTCGGGCGCGAATAATATGTTGCTCGGTTTTAGATCCCGATGTATGAGGCCTGCTAGGTGGACGTATTCTACTGCTGATACTATCTGGCTGAAGAGGACTTTTACCTGGGAAGATCAATGATTAGGTTAACACTTTCACTGCCCAGTTAAACCTATTCTCAACTAGCTTATTTCTGGCAACCCTAGTAGCACGTTTTGATTTGCACCCGGTAGGCGGGTGCTGGGCATGGTCACAAGCCACATACATCTATTTATATGTAGGACGCGGGAGCCGCGTTGTGGGCACGGAAACAAATTATCGCTCAACCCGGGAGCCGAGTGCTGGGTACTAAAAGTGTTAAGGGGCTATAGATAAGGGACCGATGAGAAGAGAGGGTTTTTTGTAGACTACCAATGGGTTCCGTTTAAACCAGCCTTTCTTAATGTGGGCGATAACGCCCGCTTCTAAGCGCTGCAGGTCTAAAGGGGGTAAGCGACCCAAAAAAAATGGGGGCGTTATGTAGAGGCTTAGGAGGCGATTTGTAATTTCATCTAGATAGTGGTTTTTAAGTAGGTGAATAAATGGGGCCGCTAAGAAATAATTTATTTTCAAAGTTGGCAGTAGACAATATAAGTTTGGAAACAACAGGTTTAAACTAACCAGAGATATCTAAGCGGGCGAAGCCGCTGGCAGAAGCTAGTAGATGCTATTTGGTTGCCGCGAGAGGTAAAAAGTGAAAGGTGTGTCAAGTATCCAGATAAAAAGTATCTATTGCCATATTCAAATCCCTAATATTATTTCCACTTAAACTAATATCAACCTTATACTGCTGTATTTTAAGCTGATCTGACAATTTCAGAGATTTGAAAATAAGTAGTTTATCAGCCATCTCGTTACCATAACGCAAGCGTTGGGTTGCTTAGCTTAGGAATATATGGCGTTGTGTGAAATGTCTAAGAATACTATTATTATTCCTAGTACTATTGAAAACTTGATGAACTTTATGTGAGAGTTGAAAGTCAAAGGTATTTACCTAAAACACATATCATTTGTTTACATGTTTGGAAACCAAATTGCGAACACAGTACATATGGGCAATGGACCATAGAGTGCTACTTTTTATTGCTCTACATGCTGTGGAATACAAAGTACACTTACTTTATCAGCCCGCGCCTCGCAACACCTATTATCTCTAAGCCAGTCGTGCAGACTGTCCTGCCGACACAGCTGCATCTGTATGTACAGGTACATCTGCTTGGAGGGGCCGGGCGGGGCCGCGGGGCTGGCCAGGTCCGTGCCTCGCACTACCATGTCCAGCGACCAGTGGCGCGTGTGGCCTTTCTGTGGGGAGAAGAATACATTTTTTGTAGTGTGAGCTTCAGATGAGGTCATTCAGGTGAGCTGGGGCTTGATACTACTGACAACACACTTCACATAAGTTCGGGTTAAGTCTATTTGTGATGTAACAAATTAATACTAAAATCTAAACAAAAAACATTTGCTAATAGAATAACTAGTAAATCGCATAAATAGTTCTCGGGTTTTAAAGGGGATGTATAGAGTATAGACCGTGGAATTCATTTTTTTTTTAAGTTTTTTCAATTTGCAGGCCAGCGTCAGGTTGTATGTTTATCAAAATTTAGCACAACGTAGAATAGAGTAGAATTTAGCACAAGTATGAATTTACAGAATTATAATCATTAGAATCATCAATACAACTTTCTTGCAACCCAGCAGAATAAAATGAGTATTTGAGGGTGTTATAATCGATTGCATAATTGTTATTTAACTATTATTCCAATATCGATACTTTTAGGTTAAAAATACAACGAAAAGAGTATCAGAACGTTGTTCATTCATTTTGATTGCAGGTCAACACAACATTTTGATTTTGTCTAAAATACAATACGATCACACTTCATAAATTTTTGACTTTTTTTTTCATACGTTCTACGTTTTCTGAGACCATTCCTGCAGAGCTATTCTGTAAAAATCTCACGGTGAAAACGTAGATGAAGTTATTTTAAAGTGGGATTTTGGATTTTGGAAACATGCTGGTCCTGCTCCACAGGACAATCTAGTGTCTAGACAAAATCAAACTGGTTGCTAAGTAAATTAGGTAATTTGTACCATATTATTTTATTATATTGGAATAACTTCTCACACATTGATTAATTTATTATTATTAACTTTTAGAATGTTTGTAAATATGTGAGCACCATGCACTTATGACATAATTAAGTTTACTTGCCACTGCTACATGTGTTTTTCTTTTCACCTTTTGTGATGTATTGTTTTTATTCTGGGTACATCGTCTTCACATATAATGTTATAATACATGTATACAAAATATTGTGAAACATTTTAAAAGAGTAACGGTGGAGTTTCTTGCCCATTCTTCTCCACACGAAACTACTTTTTGGAAGGGGCGACTAGAATCAGTTCTATTTCTTGTTCATTTTGACGTTCAAAAGTGCCATTCTTGTGCCTATTTGAAATAAATGTTTTGACTTTGACTTTGAGTGAGTTGTTAACAGGAACAATCCTAGCATTGGGTGGAACGACAGCTCACTTCACGCTCACTGCATGCTCACTTCACCTAAGTTTTCTACAGAATCGACCGAAGTAGGTAGTTGCGCGGTGCGGGGTGCGGTGACGCGACGCTCAGCTCACTGATTCATCACATTATGACACCTGTCACTCCTCCCGCACCGCGCACCTACCTCAGGGCGGTCTCAGTTAAGAGGTCAAGCTATAACTGTAGGTGAAAGCTAATGGACCTTAAGTCACATTTTATAAATCGTTCAGTAAAGCACATGAAAGATGTCAATACGGGTATACTAAATATGAATCATTGAAAATACAAAAAATTGGACTTAAGGTCTTTTAGCTTCCACCTACAGTTTGATGTTCCTTGGTATAAACACTAGAATTAATTTAAAAAAATCATCAATCATCATTTAAAGCCTTACCTTCTTTTTCTTCTTGGCACACGAGCTGTCAGTCTTATAATCACAATCCTTCACTCTCTCCAATCTCTTATCAAACGAAGCGTTCCTTTCTTCCGTTCCTTCATTAGAGTGAGCAAACACTATGAACGAATCGTCGTTGCTGATTGGCTTAGCCAGGGACGAATGGTCGTCGCTGATTGGCTTAGCGAGCGAGTTGTGTGTGACGTCACAGGGTTTGGACGAATGGGGGGCGTTCTCATCAAATACTATGCTGAAAGAATCGTTGCAGCTTAGTGATCTGAGAACAAAGGTTTTATTTCAAAATTAGCGACCCGCCCCAGCTACGCGTAGTTTTTTACGAATTTACAAAGCGTGGAGGTTTTGGAACGAAGTTCCTTATCGCGCGTTGCGAATGGGGGCTAGACGGAAATTAAGACCAAAAGTTGTAATGACACGTTTTTGGAGTAAAATATGATGTCTTTTTAATCAATATTTTTTAATTCTAGATCAGATTTTTTTTGGTTAAAAGAAACTTAAATGCAATAAAATTTTATTATAATTCCTTCACTAATTAATCGAAAGGAACTTCGTTCCATCCGGGTGTCCCTTGACACCTCTCAAGTTTTTTTTATATTTTGTTCCCACTGGTGGGACACATGGCAGACCCACCAGAAAGCCCAGTGAGGGTTGGAAGTCTTCAAATTTCTGGTTCCACGACGGTTTCCTCACTAAGTTTTCCTTCACCGTTTTGAGAGCAGAAGTGATGAAATTATTTACACTATGTAAAGAGCCGGTCTGGGTTCGAATCTACGACTCGCAACTTGTAAGTCGCGTTACCACTGGCCACCACTACTCTTAAAGTATTAGTCACTTACATACTTACATACACATAAAAGCAAGCCCCACCAAGCAAGTAAGCGCCACATTTTTACGTATTTTTCTATTCCTTTCTACTTGTCTGTTTATAATGTGTCTAAATAATTGAAGCTTTCGCAATAAACACTCTAAATGGTTAAAACAGCATCAAAATAGTATAATAGTATCAATATAGTAGTTTAGAAGAACAACGCGGAAACACAGACAGTCACGAAGAGTGGTTTTAATTTATATTATGTATACATTTTTTGTAATTTAAAGACCTATCTATATTATATTATGTTGAAAAATAAACTGCAAGATTAATAACATCTAAGCTTAAAAATCTACCTCATCACTAAACCACAGACAATTTAAGGCGGCCATTGTTGTTTACATTATTGGAAGACATTACGCGAATAGTCTTTACAAAATGCCCACGAGTGGAAATGTTTTACGAGTATAAATTCCTGAGTCTATTGCTAATTCTAGTTTCTGGATGGAGAGGGATGTGGCCAACACACAAATAAACCGTCTGTTATAGCCACTGATACGCCATTGAGAGCCCTATTACGTTATGTATAAGAACCTCAGTCTCTTGCTAGGTTCTCCTAGTTTCTACGTGTACACGTCACCGTGTAATCTTCTCTCATAGCCACTGATACGCCATTTAGAGCCCTATTATGTTATGTATAAGAACCTCAGTGTCTTGCTAGGTTCTCCTAGTTTCTACGTGGATACGTCACCGTGTATTCTTCTGTCAAAACCACTGATACGCCATTCAGAGCTCTGTTACGTTATGCATAAGAACCCGAGTCTCCTGCTAGATTCTCCTGGTTTCTACGTGGACACGCCACCGTGTATTCTTCTCGCATAACCACTGTTACGCCATTTAGAGCCCAATTACGTTATACATAAGTACCTGAGTCTCTTGCTAGGTTCTCCTAGTTTCTTCTCATAGTCGAGGGGGTCGAAGCTGTCTGTACACTTATGTAGATTGAGCATGACGTCATTAGCCGGTGAGATGGCCGGCGGTGGAGACGTCGCCGTGTATTCATCCGTCATAGCCACTGAGACTCCGTCTAGTTCTCTGGTTAACGAATTATTTATTTGTTTAGTAAATTCCATTAAAAATTCTATCAAAAATATTAATTATAGTAAAAAAAAATTAGAATATTAATTTAGTTAAAAATATTATATATTGTAAGAATATTAACTATATTAAAATATTATTTATATTAAAAATGTTATTTATAGTGAAAATATTATCTGCCTGCCTAGCCTTTTCCCAACTATGTTGGGGTCGGCTTCCAGTCTAACTGGATGCAGCTGAATACCAGTATTTTATATGGAGCGACTGCCTATCTGACCTCCACAACCCAGTATCTGGGCAATACGATACCCCTTGGTAAAACTGGCTGTCAGATTTTCGGGCTTCTGACGACCCGTAACGACTGTCAAAGATGCACAAATGACAGCCGGGACCAACGGCTTGACGTGCTTTCCGAGGCACGGAGGAGTCTAGGTAGGTAAACATGGTCACCCATCCACGGCCAACCCCGGCAAGCGTAGCTTAACCTGACGGATCGACATGTGCGGCTCTTAGTACTTAGCCACGAGCTCCTCATAGTAAAAATATTAATTATATTCTAAATATTATTTACATTATATTAAAACTGACATTTAAAATTTTGATTTTCCCAAGTCAATCGAAGGATTGTGAGGGGAGGGGCATAGCATTTCGACCCCATACTGCCGTAATGCAGTTTGAAACTAAAATCCAAGATGGCGTTTAACTTTAGGACATGACACAACGCTCGCGCCACCCACCTCATCCACACAGCGTCTCGCTGCTGCTGCCACAGCGGCGGCGGCTCCTCCACCCACGCGTTGAAGTACCGCACGATATGTTCGTGCTCCAACTTCGCGAGGGCTCGCACTTCACGTAACACGCGTTCTCGCTTTGATTCCCTGCAAAGAATTTTCTGTTGGGTCAACTAGTAAATATACTGGGTGTAACTGAAAGGGTATATACATACAAAAGGATATGCTGCAGGCTACAGACCACCAAACTGAACAACTTTTACTATGGGACCAACTCCGAAATCGTGAAAAAAATATCAGCTGTTCCCTACATTTCGACGAGTCACGAGACCAAAAATGTATAGAACAGCTCGCGATTCGTGTTCGTGTTCAATTTGGTGGTCTGCAGCATATGCTTTTGTATGTATATACCCTTTCGTTTACACTCTGTATACAGAGTTAATATGACAGAGGGGCATTAAATTACACTACGTATACTATACGTGTTTAGGATTAATTCGATAGGGTATAAAAATAAAAAGCACCAAAAATGAGTTTTTTTTTTCAAACAAACTAAATAGCTTCCAAATCAGAGTAAAACGCAACCACCCTTTGTAAATAAAAACTGACCTTGTAACAACGCATAGTAGGTACATACTGAGATTTATCGTTTTAAGGTGAATGACATGCGTATAAACATAATCAGCTGTTAGGAAAGATACACCGTGTTCAAACGGGGCAAAAACTTAAAAAATCATTTGCGACAAAACTACCGCTCCTATTTAATTGATTTTTTGTACAGAGCTTGAAAATGGTAGATAGTATACGCAGTTTAAAGGGAAGCCCCTCTGTCATATTGACTCTGTATATCGATCATCATCATCATCATCATCTGCCTAGTCTTTACCCAACTACGTTGGGATCGGCTTCCAGTCTAACCGGATGCAGCTGAATACTAGTATTCTACATGGAGCGACTACCTATCTGGCCTCCACAACCCAGTTACTGGGCAATACGAAACCCCTTGGTAAGACTGGCTGTCAGATTTTCGGGCTTCTGACGACCCGTAACGACTGTTAGAGTCTGGCCAAAAGCTGACCACGAATTAATTTCTAAACTTTTGATATGGCAATAATTTAGCACTGTCAAAATTAAATTGAATTTCGACTATGATTCCTAGCCCCTATGTTCGTGTTATGAAATAAACTTTTAATTAAAATCTTTTTCTTTAATTCTACCTTTTCGATATAATGTCGTGGCAGGAAGTCGAGCTGTGAACTACAATGCACGCAGAAGTTAAAAAAATGCCATATATGTATAGGTACTAATATTATAAAGAGGAAGGATTTTATATAAATATTTGATTGAGTGGTATATTATGGCAAGTCCCATTTAATAGGGGGCGCGCCTATTGCCATCCATCGGGAACAAATCCAGACTCCGTGACTGTTTCTGAGAAATTCGAAGTGTAAATATCGCTTATAAGTATTGAATAATAAAAATATCAAGTCCGTTTATGCAGCGTATAGCCAGTGTTGGCAGCTCTTGATTTTTTAAAACTGCCGCCTTTTTTCTTGGACAGCTTTCGTTGGCTAGACTCTAAAGATGCACAAATGACAGCCGGAACCAACGGCTTAACGTGCTTTCCGAGGCACTGTATATTGATATTTTTCGGAATATTCAAGAAGGGCAGTAACAGGTGTAACTCACCTCTGAGGCAGTGTAATCCTCTTAACAGCATAAGAACAGTCGTCGATATTGTTCTTCGCCTCGAACACAACTCCGAAGCCACCGCGCCCGAGGCAGCGCAGCGGTGTGAAGTCATTCTCGTAGCGCCCCGAATATTCCGGAATGTTCGGACGAACGGGAGCCGGGTTGTCTACGGGCCAGGATACTTGGACCACCACCTGGGGAATAATATAAAACCAATTGTCAGGTAACCGAAATCTGAGAATGCAAAAATAAAACAGGAAAAACGATTCACACAATGATACAAGAAACATTGATCAGAGGGGATTTAAACGATGATCAACCATACAAAAAACAAGTTCAAATAACTACGGAATGACAATTTCATGACATTTGAGGGCAATTCTAGATTCTAATGATTATATTTCCGTAATAACGGACTTGCTACGGCCGCGCATCATATTTTGATCAAGATACAACCTGACACTGGCCTACAAATTGCAAACACCGAATGAAAATTTGAATTTGGCTATTCTGGCGCGTAGCTCTTAAGATTTTTTGAAATTAAACTTTGATAGCTATTGTTCAAGGACTATTTTCAGTCTCATCTTCACCAACGACTAATTACTAATTATCAAACTAATATTATAAAGGCAAAAGTATTTGAGTGAGTTTTTATGTTTGCCCGTTCTTTTCACTCAAACGGCTGAGCAGTAGTACGTTCCATTGGGTTAATTTCCATGATCCACGTGGCCGAAGACGCTCGCAGCAGCCAGATATAAGTGAGAATTTTCAAAGGATACTGACCTGTTCCTGAGTACTCGGCAGAGGCGATATTGCGCTGATCTTCGGAGCGAAGAACCGCGGCCAGATCATGAGGTTCATGAGCAGAGCCGACGACACCGCGATGAGAAGCACCTCCTTCCACCAGTACCTACAATGAATTTTAGTTATATGATTTTTGGTTTAGATAGTTTGTATTTTTCCATACAAACGTTGTGGGGCTGGGGTTAGTTGTTAGTTTAGCAGTGATAGCCTAGTGGTGTAACCGTCGGACTGCCAAGTCATAGTTCTCGGGTTCGAATCCAAGGCACGCACCTCTGATTTAACGGATTCATGTGCGTATTGTATAATTATGACTTGCTTAAAAATCGGTGAAGGAAAACATCGTGAGGCAACCATGTCTGAGCGATATTTCTCAACAGCATGTGAAGCTAAGTCAGAGGCCCATTTATTTGAAGTCTAATTTGCGAAAAAAAAAAGTGTGCGTGTACTAGCGTACACTCGTAAGAAGTGAAACTTCTTTATGACGTTATTTTTCAAAAAATAATTTACTATATGCAACTTTACAGAAATTGGTTAAATAAAGTTAAATTAAGTTGTTGTTGTTGTTGTTGTTGTTGTTGTTATTGTAATACCAATCCCTACTCCGCTGGAGAAAGTTTACTTCGAATCACGCGTGGTAGGGATAAGAAGAAGATGGCGCGTAACGGAAAAATGTGACGCGTAACGAAAAAATGTGACGCGTAACGAAAAAATGTGACGCGTAACGAAAAAATTTTTGTCCAACTCCGATAAAGAAGTTTCACTTCAAAACAGCGAAAGGTCACTCATTCATACATTCATTCGCTCACTGATTAATCACGAAATTTTTAAAATTACAGGGGGCCTATAGAAGTGAAAATCGCTCCGTGGCGATTTGATTTCGAAAATTGTTGATCGAACTCAGCGATTCGGATTGTCAAGAACGCCACTTGTCGACGCGTTTGTATGGGAATATTGATCGAGTTTCATTACACAATTTGGCCATTTGTCCGCTTCCTTGCTGTTGATATCTCTTTGAGGTTTACGTGGAACACTCCGCGCCGTCCGGCACGGGCCTGGTCAGACGGTGAGCTGCCAGTGGGCAGTGAGTAGTGTCTCACGGTCCTATGAAAAAATTTCATCGTCACGGACGGAGTCGCGGGCAGATAATACGATATAATTTTTCTTACCACAGCGAGGAGATGTGCACGTGGATGTGGTGTTGCTCTGTGTGGTCGTCGCTGATGTTCGGCAGGCTGTCGAAGTGGTCTTCGGTCACTTGGACTGACTGGTCGCAGGTCTCTTGCAGGTACACAAAGTAGCCGTGATCGCCTGAAAGATGGAACAGACGATGTTGTGTAATAGGGTATTACACCCATTTTTGAAAAGTGTTTCAATTTGATTCTATAAACCACTAAAAATGTTTTTATTAAATCGTTAAGTGTTATAAAATCTAGAAGGAATGGTAGAAAATTATCTCATCCGAAGTACAGACGCCAGCACATCAAGCTATCCCTAACTGTCAAATTTTCTCAATTCAAAATGAACCTTATGTCTTTTCAATAAAGTTGAAATACTTTCAAAGAAATTTGACAGATTGTGGTAACTTGATGTGCTGGCCTCTGTACCTATTTTATGTACTTTTTGAATAAATTTTATAACTACATTAAAGAAGTGCATCCACCACATACACTGATCGCATAAATATACGAGTCAATAGTCATTACACAAACAGTCATCTTGAGTTCGAGAATATCGAGATCGAAAATATCGAGGTCGAGAATATAGAGTTCAAGAATATTGAGGTCCAGAATATCGAGTTCGAGAACATCGAGGTCGAGAATATGGAGTTCGAGAATGTCGACGTCGAGAATATCGAGTTCGAAAATATCTAGGTCTAAAATATCGAGTTAGAGAATATCGAGGTCGAGAATAGCGCAGGGCTGCGTGAGGCGGGTCTATACGTACCAAAATTCATCCCAGCTTGTCCATACAACGTGATCAACGACAATGCGTTCGGGTCAGCATCATGTACAGTCAAGGCCGTCTGCTCGTCAGTCTTCTCCGCTTCTATCTGTGGTCGGGCTGTTACTAGTTTCCAAGGCAACGGCTTCGCTGACACTGCTGTGTCCAGTTTACGCGAGTAGAATTGACTTTCTTGGATGTACAGCTGAAAGAGAGTGTATTATGAGAAGAATATACAACATAGCAATAACGATTTGATATGCTGGGCCTTTTGTGCCCTTGTGGCCCTGCGCGAGTCCGAATTGTACAGAGGCCAGCACATCAAGTTACCACAATCTGTCAAATTTCTTTGATAGTATTTCAACTTTATTGCAAAGATATAAGGTTCATTTTTAATTGAGAAAATTTGACAGTTAGGGATAGCTTGATGTGCTGGCGTCTGTACTTGCCCGGTTTTAAGAAATCAAGCGGTCATAAGCAATAGGGAAAAGTGCCTCATGACCACGACTATCCTCTAAACATCACAAATTATATATGTGTATTAAGACATTAAAATATACATAGCTGAACAGTTCAGCTACGTATACAGAGTTGATACGACCGAGGGGCTTTCCTTTAAACTGCCTATACTAGGTACCATTTTCAAGCTCTGTGCCAAAAATCAATGATTTTTTAAGTTTTTGCCTTTTTGAACACGTTTGATTTTAAGATCTTTAGTTTGTATGAGAAAAAAAAAATTGTGCTTTTTATTTTTATCATCATCTGCCTAGCCTTTTCCCAAATATGTTAGGGTTGGTTTCCAGTCTAACCGGATGCAGCTGAATACCAGTATTTAACATGGAGCGACTGCCTATCTGACTTATACAACCCAATAACTGGGCAATAGCCAGTCTTACCCCTTGGTAAGACTGGCTGTCAAATTTTCGGGCTTCTGACGACCCGTAACGACTGTCAAAGATGCACAAATGACGACCGGGACCAACGGCTTAACGTGCTTTCCGAGGCACGGAGGAGTCTCGACGTGTATTATCTGACTACAAGGCTCAAAAAAATAGGAGGTTCGTTTAGATGTCAATGTATACGCTTTTATAATAAACTTCCAAGCCACGTTCAAGATCTAAGCCTTAATAAATTCAAATCGTTCGTTAAACGCAAGTTGTGCCAGAATGCTTATTATACTGTCAAAGACTTTATTGAAGACAAAAGGGCTTGGGATTTAGCTGCTCCAATTGTTTACATTATTGAATATACTTAACTAATTGTTTAGCATCTGAGATTACTCCTGGAGCTGCTGAAGATTCACAAAAACTTTTTGCATTATATAACTTCAATCTCTTAGCATTGTATAATTGCATAGCACGTTTGTTAGTACTATGTACCTACTATAAGGCTACCATTTACTGAGTACGTCTTACATTGACTTGAATGTGCCCTGGCGGCTGAGAGCATGTCATGCTCCCTGTAATGTCTCACTGATGGTGGCGGTATTTTGGACCATTTAGCTCCCATCAAAATGGTTGAGCTGAATGGTGCTAATCCATGTGTCATGTTCATGAACGGGCACCGTCAGTAGGGGCTGTCACCTCTTAGCTGCCACGGCTGTTTTAATATTTAAATTAATTTTGAATTGTTTTTTTAAATCTTGTAATTATGGACGCTTTTATTAAGTTCTGCATCGTTCTCACGTGTATATTTCAACATGAGTGATGTAACCCAGTTTTTGTAAACATATTTTGATTTAAAAGAGTGTCCACTGTTTTGTGATTTAAAAGAGTGTACACATGTGTGTACTGCTTTGGAATGGGCAACTAGCTTCATCTTTCTGACTGACCGACCCCTTGACAATTCAAAAGTGCCTGTAATTGGTTTATTTGAAATAAATGCTTTGAGTTTGAGTGTAAAGATGGTCAGCCATACACGGCCAACCCTGGCAAGCGTAGCTTAACCTGATGGATCGACCTGTGTGGCTGTTAGTACTTAGCCACGAGCTCCTCTGCTTTTTATTTTTATACCGTATCGAATTAATAAACACGTATAGTGTACAGTCAACAGCAAAAGTAGATGATCAAAATCAGAAATTCAATACTAAAGAACGGAGTTCGCGTCAGACCTGTGTGGCGTCAGAGTTATTCAAAAGTTTGAGATTGGAAATTATACTATACATTTACTACTAGTACAGCTGCCAAATAATCGTGAACTCCGTGCATTAGTATTGAATTTCTGATTTTAATCATCTACTTTTGCTGTTGACTGTACGTAGTGTAATTTAATGCCCCTCTGTCACATCAACTCTGAAAACATAATCGTGACAATACTAACCTGTCTATCATGACTGCCAATATAGAGCGATGGTTGTTGCGTGGCGCCTCCCTGTATGAGTGTTTGTGTGGCCTCCCACAGCACGTCGATGTTCTGCAGCGTGCCCGCGGCCAAGCGCCACATACCAGCCACTGGCGCGTCTAACTGTTGATAAAAAAAAAGTTTAAATTGCAGGGCTTATTAAGCGTTTAAGATTAGGCTTTTCAAATCAAAGCTGTTTATCGAGACATCGCCAAGCGATTGGTCGACTCTTCACGTGACCAGAGGGCTGGCCTATTTTTCGGTCAAAGAATCAGCATTGTTATACAACGTGGCAATGCTGCCATCCTTTTGGGAACTTTTCCTGTTGACGTGATGAGTCTAACTAGATGCAGCTGAATACCATACATACATAATCAGCCTATAATGTTTCCACTACTAGGAAACAGACCTCGTCTCTAAGAGAGAGAGTGGACAATAATCCACTACGCGGGCCCAGTGCGGATGTCAGACGTCTGAATACCATTATTTGAAAAATTAAAAGGCTAGGATGGTTTTAGCAATAGGGATGATCACTAAAATGTATTTATAAGTCCGTCAGCTAGAATATTAGAAAAATATAGGACACGTGTCTTTTCTTTTTTAACGTAATCCAAGGATAACGTCGATACATTGCGTTAAAATCTGCCATGACGTCACTCCTAAGTATGTAGATTCTATAATAAATAATAATAATAATAATTCTTTACTATCTATACTGAGTTGCGACGTATCGCGCCCCCACATCCTAACTTTAATGCGTTTTATCTAAGTCATTTTTTATTAATATGACAAAGCAAAAAATACGTGTCTAATAATTTTTTATTACCTGACTGATGAACTAAACATAATTTTGTTTTTTTAGCCTATTATCATCCTTATTTCATCGGGGCGTCCGCACATTCTCTTCTACTGAGGCCTGGACGATGTTCGTTACGCTGAAGTCAGCCTACCTTCCGCTGCCACAGTAGATTCGTTCCCGAGGTATCCTTCACAGCGACCACGCCTTCCGGCAGCGCGACGGCCACGGCGACCGGCACCGACCCGGACGGAGCGTCCGCACATTCCCGTCTGCTCAAGGCCACCCGATGCTCGGCTACGCTGAAGTTCCATCTATACAAGGAAAAAGGGAGAGCATTGAAGCAGGTTAATATGATAATATTGAAAAATCCAGACTCAAAAAATCAAAATATATCCAAATATCAGAACAGACAGAGCGGACTGATTTTTCCAGTTCGGGGCAGTGGTCCAACTGCTCTGTCCAACTAGTTGGACCATGGGTCTTTACTAGGGGCAGTGGTCCAACTGCTCTGTCCAACTAGTTGGACCATGGGTCTTTACTAGGGGCAGTGGTCCAACTGCTCTGTCCAACTAGTTGGACCATGGGTCTTTACTAGGGGCAGTGGTCCAACTGCTCTGTCCAACTAGTTGGACCATGGGTCTTTACTAGGGGCAGTGGTCCAACTGCTCTGTCCAACTAGTTGGACCATGGGTCTTTACTAGGGGCAGTGGTCCAACTGCTCTGTCCAACTAGTTGGACCATGGGTCTTTACTAGGGGCAGTGGTCCAACTGCTCTGTCCAACTAGTTGGACCATGGGTCTTTACTAGGGGCAGTGATCCAACTGCTCTGTCCAACTAGTTGGACCATGGGTCTTTACTAGGGGCAGTGGTCCAACTGCTCTGTCCAACTAGTTGGACCATGGGTCTTTACTAGGGGCAGTGGTCCAACTGCTCTGTCCAACTAGTTGGATCATGGGTCTTTACTAGGGGCAGTTGTCCAACTTTAAAAATAGTTGGACCACAGCACTTTTTGAGAGTTCTAGGTATGAGGACTTGGCAGGACACATCATAAGGATTATAAAAAGTAATGGGACACGGTGAAATGCTTGTTTTTTTTAAATAGGGTATGAAAACCGAGAGGACAAGATACATTATACCATACTAAATAGCGTCTGCTAGCGGCTTCGCCTGCATGAATATCAGAACTCCCACGGTAATGTACAGAGGCCAGCACATCAAGTTACCACAATCTGTCAAATTTCTTTGATAGTATTTCAACTTTATTGCAAAGACATAGGGTTCATTTTTTATTGAGAAAGTTTCACAGTTAGGGATAGCTTGATGTGCTGGCGTCTGTACTACCGGGTGAAAAAATTATCCAAATGTTAATCCAGGTTATAAGGGTTACCGCTACTCGGGAACATAAAGGGCTAAGGGAGAAACATGGATGGGGTATAGTCAGTAAGAGTCTGACACACCGATGAGTCATTTGATGATTTCCCACCCTCAAAACAAAAAGGTTATAAACTACTTCTGTGCCAAATTTCATCTAGATCCGTTCAACCGTCCTGGCGTAATTTAGTAACAAATATCCAAACATCTTTACGAACCTTCTCATTTATAATATTAGTAGGATATTGCATAGCAAAAGGGTTTTTTCTTTGAGGATGGGAACTCATCAAATGACACCACCCGCTCTAGGTGTCTGAAAAAGTGTAATTACTCTAGCAAGACAGTACGTTGTTTAGGAGAAAGTACACAAACTTACTTCTCACTCCCAGTCCTGGGATCCAGAGCTCTCACAGTATTGGAGTGCCTCCTCAGCACTATGACGTCACGACCCGCGTTCGCCGTCTGCTGTTCACTGCTGCAGCCTCCCGAACCGCATTCGTAGATAACGCCGCCCGTGTGAGCGTCGAGGCCGAACCACAGAGTTTCGCGGGCACCTGGTGATAAATGGATAACTTATTAATTCCGGCTTAGATGTATGTTTAAATGCATTCAAATCTAAGATTTTTCTACCGTATTGCTTGGATAAAACTAATTTCTATAGATAAATATGATCGTTCGTATATTCCAACTTAAAACCTAAAAGACACTAGAAATTCTTACTTGTGAGAATTCTTCTTCTTTTCTATCAATGCGGGTGCGCGTCCCAGCAATAAAATATAGACTAAGGGCTAATTTCACCATTGAAACTGAACGCACACAATCTCGGTTTCATCAATCAGCACATAATCTCAGTTTATGGGTTGTCAGTGCTAGTTCTCTGTGGAATATCGACACTGACAGACCTTGAACGCGTTTTAAGTCGCGACACTATATGAGAGGGTTTCCAAACAAAAGTTAGAATAGACCTTCCAAATTACAAGGTAACATTATCTTAACGAAATAAATGATTCATTTCTACATACATAAGGCCAAATGATAAGGCTCTATTACATACCTATCAATCTGAAATTGAACTCTAAATTCAAATCAATGTCAAATCAGTAAACAGCTTGAAGATAGCTCATATTATCTTCCTTCCCGAGTTATATCTCAATTCTCATGACCTACTTCTGAATACGTAATTCCGTCGTATAATAGACGATTTGTTTCATCCTTATCTGCAAATGACGTCAGTTAAAGAGTGATTGAGATGACATTATATTTCACGGTTGAATAGTCGCAAATTGTCGGAAGCTGTTTTGTCATTTGTATGAAACATTTGGTTTAGAAGTCGAAAATTCGCGCCGTGCCCTCATCTCAGGAATAGGCAGTGATTTGTCTTGATGGTGAGTTGTATAATCGTTTTTAGGGTTTCGTACCTCAAAAGGAAAAAACGGAACGCTTATAGGTTGTCCGTCCATCTGTCTGTCAAGACCCTTTACCTCGGGATCGCGTGGAGGTATCGAGTTGAAATTAAAACCATATACTCTAGTCTACAGCCCATTAAAGTTCTGACAAAAGTCAAACTTCTAAATAAATTTTAAAAAGATACGGCCAAAAACGTAAAAAAACGTATATTTCGACACTCCAGGGAATTTAGGGTACTTTCCGTAGACCTAGAACTATGAAATTTGGCAAGTAATATCGTCATAAACTACAAGTACCTGCAGGTAATAATCTAAAACTATACATTTGTAATTAAATCATAAAGTCTTGTTGTCTTTATTAAAAGTAATCAATACCAACAAGTTTGTACGGAAAGGTGGGCAAGTCCGAATCGCACTTGGCCGGTTTTTAAAAATTCATCTACTAAAGCTCCTAAAAAGTTGTCGAGGGCGGATCTTATTTGGCACGGTTTATGGTCAATAACAATTCTTCTAGAAGATCCATATGACAACAAAGTAAAGCCCCTCTTGTTTATCAGATTCACCTTTCCTGTTTCCGTAGAGTAAATTGGTAAACGGCGTTAATTCTAATTAAAAAGATAAAGGCAGTAGTGATTTTCTATCTCATTACTTCTTTTAACTGCGAACACCAATTCGTCGGTCAAGCGTGGCAATATAACTGTAATGGTAGCGGTAATTAAAAAGCTATGTTTGTAGTAGACAATCAATCACGGCTATACTAATATACATATTTTATTATAAAGAGGAAAGATTTGATTGTTTGTTTGCTTGCATTGAATAGGCTCTTAAACTACTGAACCGACTTGAAAAATTCTTTTGCTGTTGGAAAGGTACACTATCCCCCCGGGTGACAAAGGCTAAATTATATTTTCAAAAATATTCGGGATCATTTCTAAAACTCCAAAAAAAATCTGCTGTTCCATACAATATGCTCGCATAACTCGTCAAAATCTAGGGAACAGCTGATTATTTTTCCGAATGCATTAAGAAATTGAATTCCCATGAATTCAATTTCACCCTATATAAAAAAGGAAACCGTGACTCACTGACTGATTTATCAATATATATATGTAGTTTTAACTACTAAACCAATTTGGCATACGATCTTTGCTTTTATTATTTTGTTCCTCTACCTAATCCTTCAAGAAATACAGATGATGTTTTATAACGAATTCATACTCTAAAGTAGCTGATAGATATAAAGCAATAAAGACGAACTTCAGTTAGTCATTATTGCCTTAGGGAAATCCCACAAGACACGGTTTGTTAACCCATCAAAGTCGAAACTTTTATTTACTTTTATATTCATAGGATTATACAGGACTAGCTTCTGCCCGGGCCTTCGCCCGCGTAGATGTTGGCGATTATCCCACGGGAACGTAAATACTGGACAAAAAGTAAATCCAGGTTGCAATCTACCTCTGTGCCAAGTTTCATCCAGATCGGGTCAGAAGTTTTTGCGTACAGTAACTAACATACAAACACACACACAGACACACACTTTTAATAATAGGTAAATATAGCTAATCATACTAATATTATAAAGGCGAACGTTGGTTCGCTTTTATAATATTAGTATGATTACCCAGGATTAAGATGGATGGTTTTAGATAAATAAAGGCATCGTTTGACGCAATAACTTATGAAAACGAATCAAGCGGAACAAAAAGCGTGCATGAGTTTGTAAACTAATCTAGACGAAGCGAAAGAAATTTATATTTAGATACGGTATTGTTTCTACACAATATGCCGAAAGTAACAAGTATTAAACTAAGATCAAAGAAAAGGTATTTTCAAGAAAAGCGCGCCGCAGTGAGTCATACCTATATGTAACCAAAACGTATACTAAAAGTATTTTTAAGGGTGGGAAATCAGCCAATGACTCCTCCCGCTCTGGGTGGAGCGGAAGGTAGTGTCAGACTCTTACTGACTAAAACCCATCCATGTTCCTTTCTTAGCCCTTTATGTTCCGGGGTAGCGATAACCCTTTCGGACAATCCCGCTTACCCGACAGTTGTCGGCCCTTACGGGCCCCCTTCAAATGCAGATACCTCTTTGAGGCGCGCGTGGAACACTCACGCGCCATCCGGCACGGGCTTGGTCCTGATTGGACGGTGAGCTATCCATTACTCACCGCCCGCAGGCCCGCGCCTGTGGTGGCCGGGAGTCGTCACGTAGCTCCCGACGCGCGGGGCGTCTCCCGCGGCGGGGACGAGAGGACCTTTCACTCTCCCATCCCGCCACGTCCTTCGCGAGATACTAACCCCCTTACTAATAAACGTATTACATCAGGTGAAAAGTTACACACCGATTTCTCTCTTTCAGTCATCAGAAATTTGACTTTTGAAAGAAGAAGACGAAGCGTTGTGTAACTATACAGACGTTATACAACGTTTATTAGTAAGGTTAGGTATGTATTTATATCTATAATTGTTATATAGACGTTCAATTAAACGCAAGGTCGCGCATGCGTTAAATTGAATTGTTGTACAGGGTGGTATCGGCGCGCAACATGTTACCATGGATTCAATACATGATTCTAGAACACCCCGCATTGAAATAATGTTAGAAGTAACGGTTATTTTAATCCGCTGTTTCCAAGGAAAATTCGGTTCAAAATGTATGGTACCGCTCATTAAAAAATAATACAGGGGATATAGTTCTTCCATAGTTTTAGGTACCCAATCCACTATAGCCATCAAACCCCATAGCCCAAAATGTTTTGTTTCCATTTACTGCAATTTTTAGACCGGAGGTTGTCCTTGGGTGCTCTTGCATAGCACTCAAACTCGAACTCAAAGTATTTATTTCAAATAAACAAAGTCAAAAGTCAAAGTCAAATCATTTATTTCAAATAGGCACAATTAAGTCACTTTTGAACGCCAAAATGAACAAGACATAGATAGAATTGATTCTAGTCGCCCCTTCCAAAGGGTAGTTTCGTGTGGAGAAGAATGGGGAAAAAACTCCACCGTTACCTACTCTTTTAAAATGTTTAACAATGTAACAAACCAATTACAGGCACTTTTGAATTGTCAAGGGGTCGGTCAGTAAGAAAGATGAAGCTAGTTGCCCATTCCCAAGCAGTAAGTACCTATGGAGAAGAACGGGCAAGAAACTCCATGGACACTCTTTTAAACAAAATATGGTTACAAAATATTGGTTACATAATTCATATTATTATTAAACATGTGACAACGATGCAGAACGTTAAAAGCATCCGATATAAAATTATGTAAAAACAGTTCAAAAAGCATAGCCGCTTAGAGATGACCAGTCTCTACTAACAGCGCCCGTTCACGAACATGACGCATGGATTAGCACCATTCAGCTCAACCATTTTGAAGGGAGCTAGCATACAGGGATTTATTGTCTAAGGTGCCTCTGCGGGCTTCGGCCCCACGTATGCCTTCCAAAGGTCCGGGACTCCAGAGTCCCAAGATAATGTCGTAGACAAATAAATAAGAATAATTTAATTAAACTAACTACTAATCCGCTGTCTACCCTTTCGTTATTAAAAATATTCATCCCTAACTGAAAGCGCGCCTGATAAAGTAATTGGTTAAAAAGTTTACTAAACCAGGTGGCGGGCAATTGGCCAATTTTAGTCTCACACCACCAATGATAACAAGCACTCGCAGTTCCACGAAAACAAACGTGGTGTGATAATCGGGCGTTTAATTTTATACCAGACGCTAAACGCACATCGTTAATGTTTTTATTTATTTTAGTAGGTATAATAATAAATGTCAATGTATGTATAAATTGCGTTTATATATAATTAGGTATAAGTACATTGATTTATTATTATATTTATAGTTTGTTTATATGTACTTATTTTTAATTAAATATAAAATAAATATTTACACTTAATTTTTCTATTGCACCTCCTGTTTATCTCTGCATCACCCAAAGGTTAATGGGTTGAAAATGCCTATGGCATTAAGTTCGCTTCTGTACATTTCTGTGCTTAAATTCAATCAATTAATCTGCCCAGCCTTTTCACAACTATTTTGGGGTCGGCTTCCAGTCTAACCGGATGCAGCTGAATACCAGAATTTTACATGGAGCGACTGCCTATCTGACCTCTACAACCCAGTCAGTAACTAGGTATTACGTTACTCCCTGGTAAGACTGGCTATCAGACTTTCAGGCTTCTGACTACCCGTAACTATAGTCAAAGATCCACAAATGACAGCCGGGACCATAGGCTTGACGTGCTTTCCGAGGCATTTCTGTGCTTAAAGAATTAATAAATAAATATAACTAAGGACTCCTCACAAAAAATCGACAAAAAGTAAACCAACAATATTTTTATAACGTTCTAAATTTTTTACAATCTAAGATACCCACAGGAAGAAAACATAATGCTATTTGCATCGAAGAACCAGGCCGGCCGTCTACATTTGAATCTCTATAAATACTCCCGCATATTACGTTAACTTCGCCCACGTTGATTGCGGCCTATGCGTGGTGACACGACATTGGTCAGTTACGGCTAGACACGTAATCATGGCGATAGCGTTTAATAACATTATCTAACCAAGTATGTACCTACGTAGTGTTTATTTACATATACATATCTGTTAGGTAGGTACATACATGTGTGTGATTATGATGATCAGATTCAGCGAGGCTTTATCGTGGTATTGTAGATATTGTATTAGGTCATTTGTTAGAGGTCTTTGGCCTGTAAAGTGACTCTCTATAAAATAAACATTAGTATAGCATACTCATACTATCGGCTCTACTACTAGGTGCTCGTGGCTAAGTACCTACTAACAGCCGCACAGGTCGATCCACCAGGTTAAGCTACGCTTGCTGGGGTTGGCCGTGGATGGGTCACCATCTTTACATACCGAGACTCTTCCGTGCCTCGGAAAGCACGTTAAGCCGTTGGTCCCGGCTGTCATTTGTGCATCTTTGACAGTCGTTACGGGTCGTCAGAAGCCCGAAAATCTGACAGCCAGTCTTACCAAGGAGTAGCGTAATGCCCAGTTACTGGGTTGTGGAGGTCAGATAAGCAGTTGCTTCATGTAAAATACTGGTATTCAGCTGCATCCGGTTAGACTGGAAGCCGACCCTAACATAGTTGGGAAAAAGCTAGGCAGATGATTCATACTATCGGCGTATCGATCACTTTTGCTTTTTACGTTTAAACGGTATTGGTGTTCTTTTAAATTTATAAGTTCTCGTTTACTATTTACATCTAATTTCCATTTATGTGGCCAGAGGCCTAGCATTGCCATACAACGTGGCAATGCCGCCAGTCTTTTGGGTACATTACCAGTCCACAGCGATGCGGAGGACTTTTTCGGGAGGAGCTTTCGGCGCCATATTTTAGTTAGTTAGATGGCTATACAAGTAGAGGAAGACTAAGGAAACGATGGATGGATTGTATGAAACATGATTGGGCTAGAAAGCGAGTGACTACCGAGATGACCACTAATAGAGGAGTATGGAAGAAAAGACATGTTGCGCCGACCCCAAATAAATCAGGATAAGTACATAATATACCTATACACGGTTAAATTTTAGTTTAAAAAAATCAGCTGTTCAGTACATTTATGTTCGCCTAACTCGTCAAAATGTACTGCACAGCTGATTTTTTTTAAGCGATAGTAAATTCTTTCGTTTCGTAATGAGTACAATGACCCCTTAAGGGGATTTAAACGACTAAAATTTAACCGTGTATAAAATAACACCTGATTGGCTCATGTACAAACTATACCTAATGTTGGAACCTTGTTAGTATGGCAAAAAACATACAAATTTCGTCACATCATGAAAGAAGGTGAAAGTAACTGGTTTTGTACTCTCTATTTAAAGTTTTTTATTATTCATATAGTTGTACGCTTACCTAGTAAATAGAGGGTAGTTATGGCCATATTTTTATAGCCTTTCAATATTGAAGAAAATGGGTAATGCTACGGCTACAGTGTCGCGATAATGCGAACTACCTACACTTCGCCAGCCCTTCCTCCCATACCGAGAGCGCGCGAAGTGTAGTTCGCGTTATCGCAACAATGTAGACTTAGCATCATTCATAAATCATCGCATGCACGTTACCGTATCGCACATATAATGACCTTGTGATGATTTTTGTCCTCCTTACAAAAATGATGTCAATTATTCTTACAAAAATGATGTCAATTAGTCAACGCATTGTTCAAAACTTTCATTGTGCAATGTGTCAGTGAATTTAAACACCGCTGCCCCGAAACACAAAAGGCTAAGGAAGGAACATGGATAGGTTTTAGTCAGTAAGAGTCTGACACTCCTTTCCACTCAGAGCGGCAGGAGTCATTTGATGATTTCCAAACCACAAAAAAGACTTCCAGTATACCGTGTGTCATTGAATTTAAAGGTTTGTAGAACAATTCAACGATACTTTTATCACTTACCAGCTATAACCAGGTCATCGGAGTACTTGAATGATGATGAGAGCAGTTGCTCCGCGTCAAAGGGCAGGGGCTCAATGGTGTCCCCGCTAAGACTGTACAGAGTCCCACTGAGGGACGGCACCAGGCGAACCCATTTACCCCCTGACGTGATCTGTGGATAAGTAACATGATATGAAGTAGATCTTCAGGGTCAGGCTAATGGATATTTTTTTTATCATTATGTTTTTAATTTCTTTAAGATGGATTGTGTGAAAGACAATACGGCTAGAAAGTGACTACCGAGATGACGACTAATAGAGACGGAATAAAAAGACATGTTGCGCCGACCCCAAGTAAATTGGGGTAAGGGAAGTTGATGATGATGATGATGATAATGATGAAGAGAATGATGATTTTAATTTTCTTTTAATTATTGTTTAGCCTTGTTATGCTGATCTATGTAAATTGAGAAACGCAGATCACACTGATGTAGGTATAGAATTAGATTTGTGCTCTAATATACTTATAAAAGAATAAGGTTGATAGACACTGAACGAGACACAATAGAATCTTTATTGTTTTTACGCCAGAGGGCGTTAATGTCCATCAGAAACCCCACAGCTGAAATAAACAGTTCAAATGGAATTGCCCCGCACTAGGAAAACCCAGGCTAATAATAAATGGTACATTGCTGCGCTAACATTTTCGAAGCAAGAAAAACAGTTGAAATTGGAAAAACCAATTGAATAAAATGTTAATTTGGCAATCAAATGTCTAACACAAACACGGGCACTATTTTTTGTGCTATTCTAAGCTCTGTGCCTTCAACACACATACGTGTTCATAGCAGCGTTTGGGTTAATATAGGCCAACATAAATTGAAGTGAAATTCCCAATTTTAACATAATTCTTGATTAATGATTTATCATGTTTTGTTATGATGAATTAACTACCTCGTACACATTCCAATTGAATATTATTTTGTGTTTTTTGTTTTAAGGGCGAATTTTACTAGTGAAACTGAACGCGATCAGTCTGTGAATCCCGTTTAAGAGATTATTTTCTGTGGAATGACTCTGAAATGTCTTGAACGCGGTAGATGTCCTGATCGCGGTCAGTTTTATTGGTGAAATTAGAATAAGTGCCGAACGCGATCAGCATCTCTAAACTGCGTTCAAGAGCTGTCAGCGTCAATATTCCCTCTCAATGTTGACACTGGTCTTAAACGCGGTTTAGATGTGCTGATCGGATTCGGCTTCACTGATGAAATCAGACCAACGGGAAGCAATACAAGTGACTGCCAAGTATACTCGACATCGAAATGAATTTACCATGTTTGACTAAAAAGTCCCTTTCCGGAATTTTATGAAACTTCATTAAGTTTGAACAATCTAACAGCCACATTAGTCTAGAAAGCATAATACACCTTGTCGTTTAATGATGAGCAAGTGACATTCAACCTTTGAGGGCGCGTTCGTGTTCCACGCGCGCCTCAAAGAGATGTCAGCATTAGGGAAGGAGCCAGTTAGGGCCGAAGCCTGCCGGGTCAGCGGGATTGTCCGAAAGGGTTACCGCTACCCCGGAACATAAAGGGCTAAGGAAGGAACATGGGTGGGCTTTAGTCAGTAAGAGTCTGACACTTCCTTCCGCTCCACCCAGAGCGGGAGAGGTGTGATGTGATGATTTCTCACCAACAAAAAAAAAGGGTAGTATGAGGAGTGAATTATAATATAACGCCCAATGCACCCTGATAGAACGCAGGGTCCAGCTGTACAATCCTCTCACCACACTGAACTGATACATCGAAGAAGAGGAAGGGTGGTAAAGCAATTCCGAGGTCAACCATACAAGAAGACAACAACAACCTGTGTGGAATACACCTCTTGGCACAACTTACTTTAAACATATTATTTTTATGAATAACTAGCTTCTGGCCGCGACTTCGTCCGCGGAAAATTTCTTGTTTTAACATTAGAAGTATGTAAGTCAAAAAATACTTTTTTAAAACATAAAACGAAATATGAATGTTAAAATACAAAAGATAGGAATATGGTGTCTCAGACTGTATTGTAGAAATAATTAAGGCGAACCGGGTTGCCATACATTGCTTTCAATTTTAAACAACTGTTAAGGCAGCGCATGCAAATAATTCTGTTTTCGGAGGTATTTCTTTCCGACTTGCTAGACGAAAATTGCGATAGCTCGGCTAATATGTATGATATAAATTTAGTTTATAACCTATAATAGCACTCAGGAATAATGTAGCTTTCTATCAGTGAAATAATTTTTGAAAATGGATCATTAGTTCCGGAGATTACCCCCTACATACAAACTTACAAATTTTACCTCTTTATAATATTAGTATAGAAACATTCCATTATGCATAATTCAAGTCCATACAAAATGATAAGTGATAAGATATCAATTAATGAATCAGTACTGCACTCAATAAAACTCGCCAGTAGGTACATTCTAGGTATAACATTGATCAATCTAAAGTGATCAAGTTCTTCTTATCTATCCACCTGATGACACTATTGACAGCACACTCAGAATAGATTGGCAATCCACTGCCTAATTTTTTAATTACAAAAACAAAAAACAGGACAAGTGCGATTCGGACTCCGCCACCGAGGGTTTCGTACAAACTTATTGGTATTGATTACGTACTTTAAATAAACACTATATTTTTTATGCTTTAATTACTATAGTTTTCAGATTGTTCCTTGTACTTGTAGTTTACGACGATATTACTTGCCAAATTTCATGGTTCTAGGTCAACGGAAATACCTTATACATTTTTATTTCCTGGAGAGTGTCGAAATATACGTTTTTTTCGGCATAAACGGCATCTTGTTTTGATTTTTTCACCTTCAGGAGGCTGTAGACCTACATATCACCATGAAGCAAATACAAAGAGGAGATGTCATAATGTGAATGTGCACTGTGACAATAAATGTGTCCTGACGTCATCACGGTGGGCGTGGCCTCGGTCAGTTGGCGGCACACGTTGCGTAGGTACTAACTACATGTTTACAGTCCAGTGTTCAGTCTAATTTATTATTTTCTATCTTATTTTAAAGAACAAGATGAAGTGTTGTGTGCTATCATGTAAAAACTATTCAGATAGACGTTCTGGTGCCTTGGGCGGCATAACATTTCACGTGTAAGTAATTTTATTTCATAAACTATTAGAAGCGTTCTAGAAAAATCTGTGCATTGTCTCTTAACAATAGTGTCACTGCTCGACAAAAGATGGCGCCACTTTGTATCACATCATGTCACCTATGCACTAGTGACATCTAGCGAAATCTAGCTAAAACGACATTGTAACAATCGACAAAGCTTAATCTATTAATTGTCCTATTCACCGCTAGATGGAAAATAGAGAGGGGCGTGGTTTGTAACGTCCCTCGCTCCCCGTAAAGTGTCACGCATTATGTTAAAGGGAAATCCAGTTACGGCATCTCCTCTTTGTATTTGCTTCATGCATATCACCCAAGGTATCGAGTTGAAATTAAAACCATATATACTCAACTAGCTGCTCCCGCGCGGCTTCACCCGCTGCTCATATCCTATTGGTCGTAGCGTAATGTTACAACCCTTCCTCGATAAATGGACTATCCGACACAAAAAGAATTTTTCAATTTGGACCAGTAGTTCCAGAGATTAGCGCGTTCAAACAAACAAACTCTTCTGCTTTATAATATTAGTATAGATATGGTTTTAATTTCAACTCGATACCTCTAGCGTTCCCGAGATTAGTCTTGACAGGCAGACGGACGGACAAGAAAGTGATCCTATAAGGGTTCTATTTGATATCATAGACATGTGATATCTAACAACCCGCAGTGTGCCTAGGTGGTGGTAGGTAGGTAGCGCATTCCCTCTCAAAGAGAGGAGGCTTGACTCCCAACTCTGGGATGATTATAGGCTGATCATACTGACTTTTCAGCAGGGCTTTTGAAATTTCCAAAAAACAGTTTTCCGTAAATTAACTGTATAATTACCTCAACATGGTGTAGATTGGATGAGAGCAGCGGCTGTGTCTCCAGGTCCCATGCCTTGATGCCATTCTGTGTTGAGAATGCTGTCAATCTTCCATCTAATGTGCTTACAATCACCAGGCTGGAACAAGGGCACCGGTTATAAAGGTAAACTGAAGTTCGGTTTTTATATGGACAGGTCCACTCATATCAGTGTGATTTTTTGCTCGAAAGACAATCTCAGAAACTGATCTACATGGTCTTCATATGGTCTGACCTAGATTATGTCTGGATTATAAAAGAGACTGTGAGCTCTGTGTTTGTTTCCGTCTTTCTTCTAAGAATAGTCAGTAGGAACCCCAAACTCATACGGGTTTTAAAACATAAATTTATTTTGACATATAATATTATATAGGTAAGTATTGTTTTTAACTAATTTATAGAAATAAATATAATTTGTTTATTTGTCATCCATGATTTATAACAAAGATTAAACTGATACTGATTGTTATAGTGATTCTAGGAGGAAACATTATGTCTATCAGTAAATAAATTTGTACAAATATCAGGATGATTCATCATCTGCCAAACCTTTCCCTATTTTGGAGTCATTTTACAGTCTAACCAGATACAGCTGAATACCAGTATTTACCATGGGGCAACTGCCTATCTGACCACAACAACCCAGTTACTGGGCTTTTGGGCTTCTTGTGACACATAACAACTGTCAAAGATCGACAAATGCAAGCCGGAACAGAGCAGCACAGACGGTCACCCATCCACAGACCAACCGCGGCAAGCGTAGCTTAACCAGATTGATCGCCGAGCGGCTATTTGTAAATAATTTAACCACAAGCCCTTCTAATATTATGATGATTGTACAAATTAATATAAAAAACTTTTTATCTTATTAAATAGTAAAATTGTCACCAGTTTCTAAAATGAATACGTATAACAAAAAATACAAGACATAATCACAAAACACTTACAAATAATTTGGTAAGTAATTGAGATAAGTTATCAAGGTCTAAAGTAATTGGATTTGTACATTGTTTTTAAATACATATAAGTTTACAGTTTTTTAAGACTGTACTGTTAAACTATCACTTTAATTAAACAGGCTGTTACAGGCATTTCCATGCACATTCTAGAAAAAAATATTTTTCACTATGAGTATGCACAGCATGTCATGACATGTCCAAGAGAGAAGTGTTGAAAAAGTTTGGTAAAAGTAGTTGTAAATATTACATAAAGTAAACAATACTTATTTCGTCATCATAATATCGCACTGTGTGCTCTAAGAAATTTGTTTTAGTATCAGCAGCAGTTGTAAGGCTCAAATTGTTTTGTAAACAAACCTTTTGCCAGTAAATAATACTCTCTCAAGAAGCTTGTCTGTGGTAAAGTAACTTTTTTAAGAATACTTGTAAAAGCTGAATGAAAAATATACTGATATACTTACTCGTTGAGAGCTGAACCGTCCTTTTCAATAGTAGGATTGCAGAACGGTAACTTTTGCACTGTATCCTCCGCACGTACATGGCAAACGATAAAAGTTAACGCGAAGGCTGCCTTCAAAGCAATTACCCGCCAATACCAGTCCGACATTGTTTTACTGCTGAATTATTTTTGGACATTTCAAACCGTAAACCGGCAAATTATTTTTATTATGAAATTCTTTAAATAAATTACGAGATGCGCGCAGCTGACTGTTAAATAAAACTTTTGACCACAGACTGTACACATTCTCCACGTAATTTCTGTCAAACTTGACAGAATGCGTTTCGTTCGTTATTTGTTTTTTTTTTCCTTGCAAATCCTAGTTGATGACTCATATACAAAAACTTGTTTTAACAATTTATTGTTGGTCGGTGTAAGGTATTCGAATCGGGCAACTTCCCGTTATAATAATAATTTCTGTGGTACATTATGCAGTATGAGTCATTAAGAATAGATGGGTCTGAATGATGCTTGTATTGAACAATTATTTTGAAAAAGTCGAGCATTAAAGCCGGTTCAACTCGAAATTGCTGTAAATAAAATATATAGACATAACAACATAATTATCAGAGGCCCATCATTTCACCATTCATCATTCATGCGATGTAGAAAGACGTGCAAGTCAAAAATTAATGACAGATAGGAGATACCAGTCCCTACTGGCGGCGCCCGTTTACAAACATGCGCATGTGAATACAATCAGTATTAGCACTATTCAGATAACGATCTTATGGGAACCATAGAATCCAACACGCACACCGCACCACCAGCAGCGAGAAATTTGAGTGAACATGACATTCTATCAGTCGCCTCGGCACAATCAAGTCAATAAAAGACGTACCCATAAAATAGTAGGTAGCTAAGTAAGTTCATAGTTCTCACACATTTAATAACTGGGTGTTTTTCTATCTATAATATGTATGTATTTACAAAAAAAATGTATATTAGTAGTTTATCAGCCATCTCGTTATACACAAGCATTAGATTGCTTAGCTTGGGACTTAAGGGCGTTGTGTGAAATGTCAATGGATATTATTATTATCATTATATCCTATGCAGTTATTCTATAAATGCAATATTATGAGAATTATTGTTTTATGCAATGCAAAGACAATTTTTACAATCTTTAAGCAGCTCCAACAATACTTCCGAATGCTAATCAATTAGTTTTTGGACTGGTATTGAGCTATAATACTAGATTTGGCAGACCTAACAATACTGAGTGGGCTTCCAAACAACGAGGAACACTGGCGGACTATGGGCTGGATGACAGGTGCATTCAACCCCAAGAAAGACTTATTAACTTATTAACCAAACAAACTTTTTAATTATCGTTTAACTCTACCGTCACGCGCCGCTGCCACGCTGGTTTCTGCAAAGTGAACCGGGTGTTCGTAGTGGTAACCAGGCTAACCCTAGCGGCCCGTGGTTATTTTTAACCTAAATAATGAAAAATGTTATTTTACATTTTTCATTATAAACTAAAATAAATAAAAACTTGATGTTTTTCGATGTGATCTCGTTCGGATACATACCAAAAGTGTCTCATCGACAAAATGAATTTTCTATCTAATCTGTGCGAAAGCTGTGCTGTGTTTGACATGACAACGACAAGTTGACAAATCTTTTATTTTCCATGCTTCCTTTTTCTGAGATTTTCTAATAATTCATTCGTGTTTTGGGAGTATTAGCGGACGATAGTCATCTAACAGTTTGTGTAAAAGTGATCTTCACCTACCTACATATAATTTCTGCACAGCTAACTCGAATATTCCACCATGACTTTGGGAACTTACAATAGACATCAGGCGCAAAAGAAAAAGTAGACCATTTCTTCCCTCCGTTTTGTGTTTGTCGTTATTGGTTTTGCTTGTTATTGATACTGTTGTTTTACTTTTTAGGCAAGCTGCGTTGGCGGCGGCGTTTCCTCAAGGGATCCGTTGCCAGAAATGCCTGGAATATGGCCACTGGAGCTACGAATGTACGGGCAAGCGCAAGATCTTGGTGCGTCCTTCACGTACGCAGGTTTTCAAGAAGAATCTGAAGTCTCGGGAAGAGGGATCGTGCAGGTATGCTCAGATTTTACGATTAGAACTTTGATGTTTGCAAAAGTTTTAGAATATTCTAGAAAAATATGGCCATCTTTACCTTCTACCCTCAAAAATTTAGGGTTTAGCAACAATCTTGTTTCATAGTTCAATGTGAATACTGATGCTTGTTTTGTTATTAATGAAATTTTTTATTTAATTATTTCATTGTAAACCAAAATCAATTTTAGGTGTATATATTTAAATCCGCCCCTAAGGCTACCCACTGACCATATATTTTGTCTAGCAGGAGAAATTTTATTGTTCTGAGTACCCACTGTCCAAAAAAAAATCAAGCAATAAAAAAATTGCAGAATAATAAATTTTACAATTTGTTCCAGCAATGGCAGTTGCAAGATACCAAACAAAAAGAAACGTACTGATGACTGTGCAGACTGCTCAGACAAAAGTTCCTCGAGCAGCTCGTCTGGATCAGATTCTGGCAGTTCGGATGATTCGGAAAGCGGAAGCAGCAGTGACTCGGAGAGTGACAGCGATAGCAGCAGCGGCTCAGATTCATGTTCGGATTGTTAGAGAGATAGTCGGTATTTGTTGGTAAGTAAGTTACGACTGGTATTAAGCAAGTTAGCATTTTTTATTTTTGGTCCTCGTCTTGGCAGTGCCTGTAAATATTGCTGACAAAAGTTTAATGAATAAGGTCTTAGATTAATTTTAAATGATAATTTAGTCTACATGCAAAATGTGCAGTTTTCAAAATTAATTTCTATATTAGATTTCATAGTCTAATAACTTTATCTTTTTAAAAAAAACTTAACACTACTAAAAAATTATAAGGAAGATGTTACTGGAAGTCTTCTGCACCATATTATTTTTGTATTTAACTGCAAAGAGGTTTATTGCTAGTACCAGCCGTAACATACCCCCAATTGAATTGAATGTAGGCTTAACCATCACCAGTTTAATTCTTAATGCTGGACATTAAAAATAAGGTTTTTAGTATAAATGACATTGTTTTTAAGATATTTTTAACCTGCAGACAATGTTTATAATCTATTTATTTTTTTAATTTTGTGTAAGTAGTGGCACTTATCTCATTCAGCCTTTTTATAATAATCAATAGCAGATTATTAGTGGAACACTGGTTTTCGTAGATTTTAAAAATAGTCATTTAAAAAAAGAATTTGATGTTAGAAAAGAGCTAAATGGGCTTTGGCGCCATTCTTTCTACTTTTAATGCTGTGAACTTGTTGAATGTTTGTAGTTTATATGATTCTATGAGATGCTAAAAGTAATTTTATGTGTATAAGAATGAGTTATTGAGAGTTTGTAGCGATTTAATAACTTAAAATGTTAGGCTTTATTTCCACTGACAACATTAGGAAACAAAGCGCATGATAAATTAATAAAAATAAGCCAAAGTTTGTTGACGTAAATACTCTATGGTTAAACTATAAAATTATCTAAAAACTAAATTAGTGGAAATTTAGTCATTTTGTGTTTGTGCTTTGTGAAACTGCTGTGTTAATATAGCTTAGAATTAAAGTTAATTATCAATTACATATTTACATGTCATAGATGTAATATTTTCTAAGACTGTATAGTAAAATGTCTCTTGAACTACATAGTCTCATGATTTCAAATAGAAAAATGTAAGAATTTTGATATAAAACGAAATATAATTTAAATGGGATTAATTTCTTTTTTTATTTACTGACTTTCCTTTATGATGCTTGGTTTCGAACGGAAGATTTATGGACTCCTTGAGCTAAGTGGTTTCTTTAGCATTTTAGCTAACACAACACACCCTATACATTTGACCCATTTGAGCCCATACGCCTCATACATTTGAGGCAGAGGTGTCTATTCAAATTCTTTATTTAAGACTTAGTTCAACTTAGGTTTTCTGCTGCTTACCTTTTGACCGCCACGTCAAAAATGAAAAAGCGAGCCCTCAGCGCCAAGCTCCGAATTCATCCTTTAAATACCTACAAAATAGTAGTGAGGTCGAAATTATTATTATTATTTATTTACGTTTACAATTCTGTCACCCAGTCGCGACCGTGGCGTGCTGGGCACATTTTGGTTTGTCGTCTATACACGACTGTGGCCGTCAAAAGGTTAACCGACCTTGCCTGTGGGTGCCTAAAGCCTCCAGTTTGGGCTTAAGTAAACTAACAAACTAGGTAAGAGAATACACGCTAAGGGAACCCACTAGTAGGTTACGAATCTATTCTTAGGGCGTCTCTGGGGGTGGACAGCAAGGGACAGGCTGGATCGGATGACTAGTATTATTTAGGGGGAATTTAAAAGATACAGGCTCAGCGCGCGTTGGCTCGAGCAAGTGTTGGGGCAAGGATGAACAGGGATGTAGCGGCCTTGTCGACGACGACGGAATGACGACGGTCTTTTTTTGAGGGTGGGAAATCAAAATCGATCATTTATTTCTAATAGGCACAAGTAAGGCACTATTGAACGTCAAAAAATCAAATCAAATGACACCTCCCGCTCTGGGAGAGAAGGGAGTGTTAGACTTTTTACTCACTAAAACTCATCTATTTCGGACAATCTCGCTAGGACGACAGCAGTCCTTAGTTCAGTGCTACGACATATCGAAACATATTTTTTAAGTTTCATGTAAAAAGCTTACCCTTTTATAGTATAGAGGGTAGAATAGCAGAGCAGAGTGAAAACAAACTTACTGCTCGTCGCTTTCGGGTTAATGGAGCCTCAGATTGGTAGTTATAATTTATAAATTATTGTGAAAAAAAAATGATGACAAATAAAACCAAATGTTTGATTATAGTAATTGTTTATTACAAACTGAAATCATTATACATACACATAATTATTACAATACCTCCCAATTTTGGTTTTGTACTTAACAAGGCACTTGCGACTTAATATTATTCAAATAAAAAGAAATCAAATTTGAAATCGATTTAACAATTAGATCATGATTATATGATACGGTATAACGGAATTAATTTGTTTTCTTTGAAATTTTGTACAAAGAAAACAAATTAATTCCGTTATACCGTCAACAAATACAGATTCGTCAACGATTCTAGGCTTCATGAAAACCTCAAAGGAAATAACTCATTGCTCGACCTTATAGGAAACAATAGCATCATGTTTATGTTCATGGAAATTGTTCTACTAGTCGCGTCAGGCCTGTCCGCGATAGCCTTCAACTCTCACATAATGCCACTGGGTTGTATCGATCCTCTAAAATTGGAATCTACAAGACGACCTTAGTCTGCCTTTATAAATATTTAATAGGTTGTGCTACTTTATACGGGACATCCCTTTATTACGTGAGTGCACTCGTACATATTCTGTTCACGGATTCACCTTTGAAGTTGTTTGAATCAGTAAAATTTGACTGATTCATATTAAGAGAGTATATTTTAGGAGATAAATATTACTTATTTAATTTAACCGTTTTCTTGCACTATAACACGGAAAAAATATACGTGATACGAGTATCTGCGAATGTCCCCCTGTCCCCCACGTGAGATTGGGTGAGATTCCGCTGGAACCCCAAACGCCTCACGTAATTAATGGACGCGGCCTAGGGCTAGCGCAACTATTCCATCGAACAATATTATGTTGGATTCCTAAACTTGATTCCAAAATGATTTCTGGGGCCGGCACAGAACAATCAAAGAATAAAAACTTATACATAACACTTATACTAGAGAAAAGAATTTCAGACATTGTTAAAGCTTTATTAAAATGTAGTGATATTTTCAAGGTGGGTATCGGTCAATATGACGCTATGTGGATTGGTCAAGTGGTTGAAATTCGGTAGCCAAGTAGGAGGTTCTTAGTTCAATTCCGAGGTCGGAAAAAGATTTATTTAGTAGAAAATTCTCATACTTGATTTGTTAATTTCAGCACAACCGACGATTTAGACCAGTGCTGAAAATGGTAAAAAGTGATAAAAAAAATGGTAACATATTTCCTCTTGCTTTTCGAATGGGGAAACCCAAAAATACAAATGCAACAAATTGTAGTTTTGCCGGAAATCGAGATAAACTGTTTTTTACCCTTAAAAACCCCCATCGACTTCCCGACTATTTATTTTCCCTTATATTATGTCTTCCCTTTCCAATGGGTTTCATCCTACTATATTTTTTATTAGTTTCAAAAATTATCGACCCTTATCTAATTGTAATAAAGGACATCTTAGAAATTTGTCAATCCTCCTCCATGAGGATTTTTATTTCCCCCAATCTGCACTAGCCATAACAGGGCCACTTTCATACATTTTCTAAGAAAAAGATCCGTTACACTGTAGCCGGTTGCGGCTAATGTGCCCTTGGCTTTATTAGTTCAAGGTTATTTTAACGTGTGCATCTAATAGGAGGAAATCAAAGAATGTACATATTTATTTGAGATTCATTTCTGTTACGAAAGACTAAATTAAGACCCAATCCACACAGCATCACACAAAATCCTCAAAAAACAGAAACAAAACACAAGAGACAAAACATTACGAAGACGACGCGCTACTGGAAGGTGCGTCCGGCAAGATATGAACAATAACTTTCCTCTTAGCGTCATAGCTGAAACTGTTCATCTTAAATATTCTACTGTCATAGAACGGTTTCAAGTCTGCGATGTTGATCTGTCGTGCGCGTTCCAGCAAGTCTCGTTCGGATATCTCTATGGTGGGTTGGGAGTGGTTGTGTAGGCCTCTCATATAGGCCAGTTGGTCCATTGTTAGTTGACGAAGAATATAGTACAGGAGCTCGCTGTGGTCCTTCTTGAAAGATAGGTATTTTTGGAATGTCTGAAATTGAAGAGATAGGTTAGTTATAAATGAAAAAAAAAACTGCTTTGTCTTTTCGCAACTATGTTGGGGTCAGCTTCCAGTCTAACTGGATGCAGCTGAATACCAGTATTTTACATGGAGCGACTGACCTCCACAACCCAGTAACTGGGTAAAACGATACCCCTTGGATAGGCTGGATGTCGGATTTTCGGGCGTCTGGGTTAGTTATAAATATCAAGGTTATTTTCTATTGGAATAAGCTTCTACTTCTTTCGTGTGGTTAGTGACTAACCACTGAAGCTACGCTTAGGAATAAGCTGAAACTAGAATGGTGGTGTCAAAGCCATTTGGAATACTAATGGATATATAGATAAAAGTAATATTCTTTTGTGCCATTTATAAGAATGTAGAGTGAGTTTCGGGTTCTCTTCTCAGAGTAGTCGGATAGGAAGCGCCGCATCTAGCTTATATAAAAAAAATATATAATAACGTGTAAAAGTGATTTCGATATCTCATTTGCCGAAAAAACAATTCGATTTCAGGAATTACATAGGGTTACAGAATAGGCGATTTTGTTGCTAAAAGCGATCTTATTTTTAATTTTTCAATGTTTTGAAAATGAATATTATAATGAACCTATTCTGCACTGTACTTGGCCTAATTTAATTCAGAAAAATAATACATTACCTACTCAATTGTTTTTCTTTCTCAACAACACGTGAAGCTAAGCCCGAAAGTCTGACAGCCAGTCTTACCAAGGGGTATCGTATTACCCAGTTACTGGCTGGGTTGTGGAAGTCAGATAGCCAGTCGCGCCATGTAAAATACTGGTATTCAGCTGCGTCCGGTTAGACTGGAAGCCGACCCCAATATAGTTGGGAAAAGGCTAGGCAGATTAGGCAGAAGCTAAGTCAGAGGCCCATGGGCAGCATAAAAACTCTGACACCAGGTTAGTCACTAACCACACGAAAAGAAGAAGGAAAAGACTTTCTTGCATGCAACGCCATGTTAGTGGGTCAGAAAGATAATTATACAAGGTTATAAATAACAATACCTGTCGCATAGCCCTCATGACGCTGTACTTCTGTGTCTCCACGAAGCTCTCCAGCATGGTGCGGATGGCCATGTTCACGTCTTCTTCAGCAACTTGGGGACGAAGGTGCATGCGGGCGTGAGCTTCACTCATACGGATTACTGGAGAAATTTTTTAATGCAAATTGAAATATTGTTAGAAAATGGATCAATGGGTGATTAATCTATACATATAATAAAACAGTAAAAAAACTGGGTCTGTCCATTGAATATATTAAAAAAAAAAAAAAATAGTGGGGTTTAGAAACAGTAATAGAGCACAAATCCAAAAAAAAAATATCTGTCTGTTTGTTAGTAGTTTCTTGACACTAGCATAATTCTTTAGTACAGACGCCAGCACATCAAGCTATCCCAAACAGTCAAATATTCTCAATTCAACATGAACCTTATACTTTTATAATAAAGTTGAAAATCTATCAAATAAATTTGACTGATTGGGGTAGCTTGATGTGCTGGGCTCTGTACCTACTATCCCATAAGCTCACGCCTTCTTTTTATAAAGGTAGGCAGAAAATTAAACTTCAAAAATCATAAAGGTGTAAAAATGACTTTTTACAAGGTCAAAGTCATTCCGGAACCTTTATGAGCTTGGAGGGTTGTATTAATGATTTTGATGATTATAATTCTGTAACTACATACGTCTTACAGCCGCGAATCAAATGTTCATCAACATACAACCTATCACTGGCCTGCAAATTGCAAAAAACTTAAGAAAATTTGATTTTTTGAATTCACCTTAACCTGTGTATGTGTATAAAGACTCTGAACAACCCAATTTCGGGTCGGACACAAGTTTTCTTACAACTTGTATGGATAAAATGTCGCGGATCACATTTTAGGAATGCCCCCTTTTTTTTTTTTTTTTTGGACTGCTCCCGCTCTGGGTGGAGCGGAAGGGAGTGTCAGACTCTTACTGACTAAAACCCATCCATCTTCCTTCCGTAGCCCTTTATGTTCCGGGGTAGCGGTAACCCTTTCGGACAATCCCGCTTAAAGGAATGCCCCTTAAGAGGGGCTTTAGTCTCGAGAAATTTGAAAAATAGGTATTTGAAGAAACTATTGCCATCACACAGCGCCGCACCTCCCCCCGTAAAGTGCGAAAGGGACAACAGCAGCTCAGGCTGATTTTAACTACAAAAACCTTGACCAAAAGACGTTTGGTATTCCACTGTTTTCTTCTTCAAAACTGGACTGATCTAAAAAATCTTATTTTAAAATTTAGAGGAAAAGTAAATCTATGGTTCTATTATTTTCTTTTTTGTTAAAAACTATCACATTTGATTTCATTTTTTGTTTTTTTTTTCTAAACGTCGTTTGAACATGGCGGTAAAAACGGGCTATATATCGGGATTTTAGATTGTTATAATTCTTTTAGTGATTATGTTTTGGAAAAAGGAAATGATAGGGACACGTGCTAATAAGAGTAAAAATCATTGCTCTAGAGGCATTGCCCACAAAGAAAACAGCGGAATGCGTTTGTACGGGGAAATGCCGAATAGAGTTTTCTACTAATGTACCGTGTAATGCATTGTTAGGTATGAAACATAGACTTACCAGATTCAATATGACGAACGGTGATGGGCAAGCTGCCAGTCGCCAGAGATTCTTGTCGGAGCTGGCTGTACATCTTGGCTACCTTGTCCTGATCCATGTTCTGTAACAAAATGTATGTGATACTGAAATGTCGGAAATCGAAAATTCAAAATAAAAACTTTTGGGGAATCTCTACCTAACCTACATTGGATTAGACAACAGATATAATTAAATACCGTACAATATACAGGGTGTAACCGAAAGGGTATATACATACAAAAGCATATGCTACAGACCAAACCAAACCACCAGACCAAACTGAACAACGAAATCGCGAAAAAAAACAGCTGTTCTGTACATTTTTGGTCACGTAACACGTCGCGGAGTTTTTTTTACGATTTCGGAGTTGGTCAGGTTGTATAGTACTCATGAAAATCAAAAACTTTGTTCATGGGACCAACTCAGAACAGCTGTTCTATTTTGACGAATTATGCGACCGTAAATGTACTGAACAGCTGATTTTTTTTCGTGATTGGAGCTATAGTTCCATAGTCAAAGTTATTCATTTTCATGAGTATAGTAACCCCTGAAAGTATGTACCACGTTTAACCTAACACTTTGTAGATAGCAGCATAGCTGTGATAGCTTAGTGATGTGACCGTCGGACTGCCAAGTCATAGGTCTCAAGTTCAAACCCAAGACACGCACCTCTGATTTTACGGATTCATGTGCGTATTGTATAATTATCACTTGCTTAACACGTTGAGCGCCAACGCGGTCACCGGTGAGCCGCGAACAATAGTTTTTCTGTTGTGTCTGCTGCGTGGCAGTCAACGACTTAAAAATCGGTGATGGAAAACATCGTGAGGAAACCCGTCTGAGAGATATTTCTCAACTGCATGTGAACTAAGTCAGAGGTCCATGGGCAGCTTAGAAACTCTGACACCAGGTTAGTCACTAACCAGACGAAAAGAAGAAGAGACTGTAGATACAACTGATCCCTAAGAGAATACAAACCTGTAGCTTAGGATGCACATTCTCTCTGGAATATACGATGTATTTCTTGAGCAGGTCTTGTTGCAGCACGAACTCGGGGTCGGGAGCGTTGCTGTCCTCCAGCGTGGTGCCGCGCTGGGTCGGGTGGTGGCGGATGTGGGATGATACCACGAACCTGGCATAAGATGATCGCTTAGTTAATTAATGTCATCATTCTCCTACCCTTATCAAAATTTTAGCAGTGATACCACTAGGGTATGATCGTCAGACTGCCAAGTCTTAGGTCTCGAGTTCGAATTCAAGGAACTCACCTCTGAGATTTCAGATTCATGTGCGTATTATATAATTATCACCTTCTTAAAAAACGGTGAAGGAAAACATCATGAGAAAACCGCCTGCCTGAGAGATATTTCTCAACAGTATGTGAAGCTAAGTCAGAGACCCATCGGCAGCTTAATTAAAAACTGCTTATGCTGCCCATGGGCAGCATAAGCATTCATTCTGACACCAGGTATTTCACTAACCACACGAAAAGAAGATCCCAATTTATTTGGGGTCGGGGCAACATGTTTTTTTTCTTCCATACTTCTCTATTCGTCGTCTCGGTAGTCACTCTCTTTCTAGTCATATCATCTTTCACACAATCCATCCATCGTTTCTTTAGTCTTTCCTCTACTTGTATCCACATTCATGCTCGAAACTTTCCTGACAACAATTTCCTCATTCCTCCGCATAAAAGCCCATACCATGACAACTGATTTCCACACAACTTGTTAATTAATATCCTTAGTCTTCATTTATCACACTAATATTATAAAGGCAAAAGTTTGTGAGTGAGTTTGAGTTTTTGTCCGTCCTACACGCTCAAACGTCTGAATGGATCTGGAGGAAATTTGGTACAGAGGTAGTTTACGACCTGGATGAACACATAGGATACTTTTTATTCCGGTAGTTCGTTCCCTTGGGATAATTTCCGACACACACAACAGCTAGTCGTTCAATAAAGTCAAAGTCAAAGTCAAAGTCAAATCATTTATTTCAAATAGGCACAAGTAAGGCACTTTTGAACGTCAAAATGAACAAGAAATAGAATTGATTCTAGTCGCCCCTTCCAAAAGGTAGTTTCGTGTGGAGAAGAATGGGCAAGAAACTCCACCGTTACTCTTTTAAAATGTTTTACAATGTTTTGTATACATGAATTATAACATTATATGTGAAGACAATGCACCCAGAATAAAAACACTACACCACAAAAGGTGAGAAGAAAAACACATATAGTAATGGTAAAAATTAATGACGTGTCATCTGCAAATAACACCATCTTCGGTTGATTTTGAAGTAATTGGGGTAAATCGTTAATGTAAACTAAAAATAGGAATGGACCCAATATCGAACCCTGAGGAACGCCCATTGTCATTTCCGACCCCAGCGAGTTCACACCATTTACTTGAACTTTAACCTTTCTATCTTTCAGGTACGATCTAAGTAAATCAAGGGCTGTATTTCTAATCCCATAGTGCTCTAGTTTCAGCAGAAGCGTCTCATGTTCTACGCAATCGAACGCCTTAGAGAGATCGCAAAAGATTCCAATGGCATCTTGTGCTTCTTCCCAGGCGTTAAAAATGTTCTTTATTAGGGTGACACCAGCGTCAGTAGTACAACGCCCTTTGGTGAAACCAAACTGTTGTTCATGCAAGATGGAATTTTTATTAAAGTGACGTAACATTTGATTGAGCATCAACTTTTCAAACACTTTACTGAGAACTGGCAGAATTGACACAGGCCTATAATTGTTGGGTTCTTTACTATCACCGGATTTGAACAATGGCACTACTTTACTGTGTTTCATAAGATCCGGAAAGACTCCTTGGTCCACACTAGTATTAAATATGAAAGCTAAATAGGGCGCAATGGTTTCGATGATAGAACTACAGACTTTAACAGACATTCCCCAGAGATCCTCTGGTGATTTAATTTTAAGATCTTTAAAAGCTTTTATGACAGCCTGGGGGTTTGTATGCTGAAATGTAAATTCCATAGGACATGCCTTTACATTTTTTCTAAGTAAAGCAGCAGAAAGCGCTGCTGAGGAATTTAAAGATGCAGTAGTTTTAAGAGGAATATTAGCAAAAAAGTTTTCAAATTCCTGAGCTATTTCTATATCTGAGTTGATGCAGCCATGAGCAGTCTCTAAATTAAACTCAGTATTACGCTGCTTTTTCCTACCTGTTTCATTATTTATTATTTGCCAGGTAGTTTTTATTCTATCATCAGCTGATTTTATTTTGTTGCTTATATAAAGAGATTTAGCTAATTTGCACACACTTTTAAAAGTTTTAGAATATTTTGCAACATACTGATGAAAATTTGTATGATTCATATGTTGCTTGAGGCCATAAAGTTCAAAAAGTTTTGCCCTGCTTTTGCGAATACCTGGAGTAGCCCAATCGCTAAATAAAAACTTTGTGAAAATACTTTTAGTTCGTAGTGGAAAAGAGTCATTAAATTGCTTATTTAATAGTAAAAAGAACTCGGTGTAGAACTCACTTGGGTCAGATATGTTATTAAAATTGTGAACACCTAAATTACTGGCCAAAGAGTTATTGAATTTGTTTAAATTTGTACATGTAATTGGCCTAAATCTTATTTGAATTTTTTGTAAAGGTATATAGGAACAAAATGTTATTGTTTGTCCACTGTGGTCAGATGGCAACTTATTTAAAATGTCTTTGTGTAAGTATTCACAGTTACAAAAAATATTATCTATACAAGTGGCAGAAGAAGCAGTGACTCGGGTTGGTTCCATAAAAACATTGGATAAATCAAATGACCTAAAAAGACTTAATAATCTGACAGTATTCGAGTTATTTTCTAGTAAATTAATATTAAAATCTCCACATATGATTATTGACTTGCTACTAGTACTAAGTTTCTTTAACACATCTTCCAATACAGAATACAGTTAACATATTAAAGCCCTTTTTGGCAACAAACTGTTAAAATCCCTTTAAAGTTTCGGGTCAATTTAACCTTTTTTTTTTTTAAGCGTGGGTTTTCATCAAATGACTTCTCCCGTTCAGAGTGGAGCGGAAGGGAGTGTCAGACTCCTACTGACTAAAACCCATCCATGTTACTTCTTTAGCCCTTTATGTTCCCCGGTAGCGGTAACCCTTCCGGACGCCAACGTTCACACTACGTAGAATACACCGGTTCTCCTCCGATCACCGAAGTTAAGCAACATCGGGCGTGGTCAGTATTTGGATGGGTGACCTTCTGGGAACCCTTTCGGACAATCCCGCTTAAGCCTGCGTTAGATTTAAGTCAGGCAGCATTCACCCCTACATTTCTATTCACCCCCCCTTACGGTATTAACTTACTTAGCCAAGTGCGCGTCTTGCATGGGATCCGCTTCGTCCCTCACGACACACAGCACGTCAAAACGCGACAGGATCGGTTCCGATAAGTTGACGTTTTCGGAAAACGTTAGCGACGCGTCGTAACGACCGCCGATTGGATTGGAGGCAGCTATTATAGAACACCTGTGGAGGAGAATGGAAATAGATTAATTAATGGACATTTCGACGAGTCACGACATCACGTGACCAAAAATGCATAGAACAGCTGATTTTTTTTTACGATTTCGGAGTTGGCCCCATAATAAAAGTTGATCAGTTTGGTGGTCTGTAGCATATCCTTTTGTATGTATATACCATTTCGGTTACACCCTGTATATTATGTATAATGAGCTGCTTCATAGAAAAATGCAATGCGCAGGTGCAGTGAAAATGTATGGAACTCTTTTTTCAGTTCAGAATCATGCACTGAAGCCATGGTAACCAGCTTCGCATCGCTGAGCCTTCCGATGGAAAATCATCAAATGAAGGAGTATTTTTATAGGTTTTCCCACAAAATATATGCAGTTAAATTAACCGTCTTTAGTTTTATACACTAGCCTTAAGGATGGGAAATCATCAAATGAATCCTCCCGCTCTGGATGGAGCGGAAGGGAGTGTCAGACTTAAACCCATCCATGTTCTTTCCTTAGCCCTTTGTGTTCCGGGGTAGCAGTAACCCTTTCGGACAATCTCGCTGAATCATCCACGCTTTTTTTTTTGAGGTTGGGAAATTCCAATGACTTGTCCCGCTGTGGGAGGAGCAGAAGGGAGTGTCAGACTTACTGACTAAAACCCATCCACCCATCCTTAGCCCTTTATGTTCCGGGGCAGGGTTTACCCTTTCGGACACTCCGACTAAATATTTCACCTTGTATGACTTACCTAGCGTGTAGTGACGTCACGATGCCCGCTTTAGATATAGATATGGACTGCTGCTCCATCGCCTCGTGTATGGAGGTGCGGTCTGCGTCGTTCATCTTGTCGAACTCGTCTATGAGGCACACGCCGCGGTCGGCTAGGACCAACGCGCCGGCTTCCAGGGTCCAGTCTCTGAGGAGTAGGTAGTGGTTAGTATCTGATGCTATAAGCAAAGATAAACTACCATAACATGGCGCGCCCCTTCAAATAGGGAATTTGTATGATTTATTTTATGGTAAAAAAATGTAATGGAAAAAAAATTCAACACTAAAAAAGTTAAAAAAATAATGTACCGTATAAAAAATATAGCCAATCGAATCGGATACTTTGAATGCCCGCCATTTTGGCGCGCTCAATGTGACGTCATAGTCTGTGAGTGCTTTGACCAATGGTGTCGCGTTTCAAATATTTGAAATTCCCTTGGCTATATCGTTCTTTAATTCAATCAAATTCTTTCTTAAAAATTAATTATAATCAAAAATAATTATGAAGTCACAATTCTAAAATAATATAGTTTCTAATAAAAATATTTGACTATTATTTGAATCACATACATATTTCCTATTACTATTTCAATGTTTGTTTGTTTGTTTGTTTACGAAAGAGTTTGTATGTAGTTGTAAGTGTTCGTCTTCAGTAGCAGGCCGGCAGCGACATGCGTTGTGAGTCTTGGTGGCGTTTTGTAATTACTTTCAGAAATACTTTCAAACGTTTTGATTTTTCGAGGGGCGGGCCATGTTATCGTAGTTTATCTCTACAGTAGTAGCTGGACAAAGCTGGGCAAACTAGTGCTTCTAGAAAGAGAGTTTGCCCAGCTTTGGGCTAAAGTTTGTTTATTACCTGGTGGTAGGATTCTTCCTCACGTAAGCAGTGAGACCGACCGCACTGGCACCCTGACCTGTTGTGAATATGGCTCTGGGCGCGATCTGTAAAAATATGAATTAATTTTAGCAAATATACTATAGGTACACCTATTTAGGTAATACTATAGGTACACCTCTGCCTAACTCATGGAATAACAGGCGTGGAGTTCATGGTCAACTAATACCAGCCGCACAGGTCGATCCATCAGGTTAAGCAACACTTGCCGAGGTTGGCCGTGGATGGGTGGCTATCTTTACATACCAAGACTCCTCCGTGTCTCGAAAAGTAAGCGCTAAGCCGTTGGTCCTGGCTGTCATTTGTGCATCGTTGACAGTCGTTTCGGGTCGTCAGAAGCCAGAAAATCTGACAGCCGTCTTGCCAAGGGGTATTGTATTACCCAGTTACTGGGTTGTGGTGGTCAGATAGGCTGTCGATCCATGTAAAATATTGATCCGCTGTATCGGGTTAGACTGGAAGCCGACACTAACATAGTTGGGAAAAGGCTAGGCAGATTGATGATGTGTTATAGAGGACTGTTTTAAGATTTTCTACTGTGATAGGATAACGCATCAACATTAGAATCTTGATGAGAATTATGATTTGAAAAATATAACGCCACGATCGTATTCTTCGAAGGGTTAGGCAGAGATGTTACTATAATCCAGTATAAATCCTCACTGCACTCAAGTAACAGGGGCCAGGAGGAAACCTATTGCCATCATCCGGGTATGAATGCAGACTCGGGGTACCTACATTACCTGATGGAAAAACTCAATAACACTAAGCCCGACCTGGGAACCGAACCCAGGACCTCATGCTCGGCCGTAGAGGTTACAACCATAAGACCAATAAAGCAGTAGAAAAATAAAAAAAACCGGCCAATTGCGAGTCGGACTCGCGCACGAAGGGTAACACTCAAAACGGCAAAAAATCACGTTTGTGGAATGGGAGCCCCCTTAAATATTAATTTTATTCCGTCATTTAGTATTTGTTGTTATAGCGCCAACAGAAATACACATCTGTGAAAATTTCAATTGTCTAACTTTCATGGTTCATGAGACAGCCTGGTGACAGACGTACGGACGGACAGCAGAGTCTTAGTAGCCCTACTACTAAGACTGCTGTCTGTAGTAGCAGTTCGTACTGCAGAGTCTTAGTAGTAGGGTACCCTTTGAGTATGGAACCCTAAAAATGATTTTTCTTTTAATTACCTTCTCTGTGTACTTCAAAAACTGCGACTTAGCTGTTCCAGGATCGCCACATATGAGGACATTGATGTCACCTCTCACTTTGTGCTTGTCACCTGAAATCAGACAGAAGATATAGTCGTCTTATTCACACAAACCACAGCGGGGTCTTGATAGATGGTCACCCACCCGCGAACTGACCGCTGCAAGTATATCTTTAGCTATGATATTTTTATTCCACACTAACTCCTGCCAGCGGCTTCGCCCACGTGTGTGTCGGAAACTATCCCAAGGGAACATACTACCAGGATAAAAATATCCAATGTGTTAATCCAGGTCATAAACTACCTCTATGCCAAGTTTCATCAAGATCCGTTCAGCCGTTTGAGCGTGAAGGACGAACAAACACACACACACACACACACACACACACAAACATTCGCCGTTATAATATTAGTGTTATACCTGGATTCTTAGGTTCTCCTCCAAACAGTGCCAAAGCCAAGCCCCTCTTTATATAGTCATGTCCATATATAGATGGCGCTATACTCTGTACAATCCGCTCTCCAATGCGCGGGTCTTTTGACAGCTTTATTATGGTCGCCACGTCTTCATCTGTCAAAGAGTCCACGATGTGTTTGCAGTCTTTTACCACTATGTAGTTAGCTATTATTACTGTTGCGAATACTGGGAAACCCTGGAGGAGAAGAAAAAGAACAGAATAGAATATTATTTATGAGCACACTTGTCCCATCGTAGATCTCATCTATTGATTGCCATTTGGGGTAATCAGGTTTAGAACAGGCCAATTTCGCTACCCCGGACCATAAAGGTCTAAGGAACTTGGATGAGTTTGGTCAGTCACACTCCCTGCCGCTCCAACCAGAGCAGGAAGGGTCATTTGATGATATCCTACCCTCAAAAAAAAAAGGCTCATTTCGCAGAAAAATAAAACATGATTAAATTAGTAAGTTAAGTAACTGACAAATCATAGATACATATTGCAGTTTAGTACTGTTTAAGCACTAAATTTTTATGTGCCACTACAAAGTGGCATCCACATAAATGTCTTCTGATCCATTTGTTTACATTTCATCACACACTTTTAGAACAAATCATACTTGTTTATTGTTACAAACCTGTTCAGTATTAAGTGATCCATCGTAATTGTTCGTATAAATCCCGGTGAGGTCCACCTCATCTCCAGGCTTGCAGCGGTCACACAGGTCTGCCAGCAGTATGCACTCCTTGCTGCGAGGGATACGGCCGGCGGGGATGCGGCCTGGTGACTCTTGGATTGTTACCTTCTGGTAGTTACGGTATACTGTTTGTTCCATGTTTACCTGGGTGTGATGAAAGAAGGTCAAATGAAGAATAACCGGACAGAAACTCTATTCATCATGAGGGCGCATCATGGGATTTTGACTTTTATAAACATAATCATAAGTGCTAATTAGAATAATTGAGCGCTTGTCATGTGATTTTGACTTTTAAAAACTGCTTTATTAGCTTTAGCTTAGCAATGTTTATGTAGCACACAATTATGCTAAATAAAATGTACAGAAATAATATGTATATAATCATGGAGCATATAAAAATCGTCCACATTGCCGTCAACAGGATAAGTTCCCAAAAGGCTGGCCACTTTCGGGCTTATGACTACCCATAACAACTGTCAAAGATCCACGAATGACAGCCGGGACCAATGGCTTAACGTGCTTTCCGAGGCACGGAGAAGTTTCGATAAGTAAAGATGGTCACACATCCACGGACTAACCTCGGCAAGCGTAGCTTAACCTGATGGATTGATCCGTGCGGCTGTTATTACTTAGCCACGATGTTAAGATTCAATTAATGAATATAATGATATTTATTTTCATTACTCACAATAAATGGCCCAGCACTCTGACACTCCGGACACGACCCTGGCCTCACTTCAGAATTCTGTGTCTGCACAAATGGTCCCAGGATATACCCGCACCTATTACAGTCATATTTGACCACGGACAGTTGAGGAAGTACTCCTGTAGTCGCCGTAATAACTCCCACAGTCCTGACGAGCTGGTTTAAATGAAGCTTCCGGAACGTTCTCAGTTCTTCTATGAGCGGTAAGTCGGATATTCGGACGTGGATTTCGGAGGTGACTCGCTCGTAACTGGGAAATATTTGGAGGACTATGTCTTTCGCTACCTGGAATTGAATTACAGTTTTTTTTAATGTATATTCATGAGTCGAAGGCTTCTAAATTTTACATAACATAATCAGCCTATAATGTTCCCACTGCTGGGACATAGGCCTCCTCTCTAAGAGAGGGAGTGGGCCATAATCCACCTCGCGGCCCCAATGCAGGTAGGTGGATGTCACATGTCTTCGAAGTTTTTGGTTCTAAGACATGCCGGTTTCCGCACGATGTTTTCCTTCACCGTTTTGAGAGCATTCAAATAGTTTACTCGTTTGCTCATCTGAATTGTACTCGCTGCAAAATATCGCTGTTAGTTTTGGGGAGCATAATACGCCTGGTTTCAATTATAATAAGCTGAGACAACAATACGACAATAACTTAAAACACGGGCAATATGAAGGCTTAAGAGTATTTTGGAACAATCGAATAAATCAATAGAAATTAAAACTGTTTTTTTCTCACTAACTATAACAGCTAACTGTATAACTATAATATAAAGCTATTGGATATTTTTCATTGAATTTTCGTATGCAGACTGGGAACACCATTAAATATAACAGAGTTTATTTTAATATCGTATTGTCGTATCCACACTGTATTTATAGGAATTATTAAATGGTTTTGCTTGCTCTAGGCGAAAATAAAGATAGCCGACAATGAATAGGCGACAAGACGATTTTGATCAACTTTCCCAAGCATAAATAATCATCAAAACCATGCAAGTATCTGGGTAGCACTAATGTTTCAAAACTTTTTTTTCTTCTAAAAATGCAGAAAACAAACTGAACACAACATACCTCATCAAAGATCTGCAACATCTGGAAGGGTGCTTCAGGCAGAAAGTAAGCCAACACCTGTTCCCTCCTTGCCAGCACATCGAACTCCACGTGGAACGACGCCTGGTTGTGTTCACACATGCGCCGGATTCGCTCCTTGTACACAAACTGACCTTTACTGTTCGTGTATGTACGGAGGAAGTTCTTGAACCTGGAAGTGTAATGTTATTTTAATCTATACATATAAATAGAATTGGAGTGCCTGTTTGTAAGCAATTTTGTTTTTAGAAAAGTGCGTTTTGTTTGTCTGTGCAGAATAAACGTTTTTTGTTTTGCTTTTTTTTTTTGTTTGCAATATTGGAAAAACCGTTTTTCACTACATGTATATGAATATAATACGGTACATACACCAAAATATTTTTTTTTTAATTTTCTGTCTGTCTGTCTGTTCCGGCTAATCTCTGAAATAGTTGGACCGATTTTGACAGCACTTTTATTGACAGGTAGCTGATGTAATAAGGAATAACGTAGGCTACGTTTATTTTAGAAAAATAACTGTTAGGCGGAACGAAGTCTACCGGGTCAGCTAGTCTATACTAATATTATAAAGCTACTGGTTGGAATTCCAAAATTCTTTTTGTGTTGCATAGTCCGTTTCTCGAAGAAGGTTAAAGGCTATATAAAATCACGTAGGAACACTCTGGAGCCGAGCAAAACAAAAAAAAAACAGAAATAACGCTAAGCGAAAACTAAGAAATAGCGCAGACGGGCGATGCGATGCGACGGGGTGGGTCGGTGGAGATAATTCACGCGGACGAAGTCGCGGGACGAAGCTAATAATAAAAGTCTGTCTGAGCGTCTGTCACCTTTTGACGCCTAAACCACTGAACGAAATTTCGATAAAATTTGGTAGAGAGATACACATCCCAGGGAAAAACATAGGCTACTTTTTGTCTCCAAAATATCCATTGAAGAAGTGTGTGTGTACTCTATACAGCTGTGCCTATCCTACCTTCCCCTTCCTGTCCCAACTGCCCTTCCAAAGACAGGCGAATTTCGTGTTCGGTATGTAAATACGAACCTATTAGCTATCTCAGTCCTGGGCCCCAACATGGACACCCACTCCTTGGTAGTATATCCCTTGGTGTCCTCCAAGTTCTCGATACTTTCGATTCCCTCCTCCACCTGTTCTTCACTCCCCATGGCAGCCTTCTCTGCAGCACGGCGGCGCTTCGCCCGCGGTGCTCCTGTGCTCTCCTCATCAGATTCATCTGTAGAAGGAAGATAATTTTTAATCGTCTCGGTAGTCACCGCCTTTCTGGCCATATCATTTTTCACACATTCCATCCCATCGTTTGGTTTGGTTTTCCCTTACTCTTTATCTTTTACTCCGTTTTTGGCATACAATAATTTTTTATTTTATTTTGACTGTCTAGAACAAAGTGTCTTGCCCTTAATAGACGCAATAAGAATTACTCATTAGCTTTAGTATTAAGCCAGATTGTACTTTTTTATGATGTTCCTGTATTAGGACACATGATTCAACAAATAAAAAAAATGTTTGACTGTCTGCCTGTTTGTTTTGGCTAATCACCGAAATGGCTAGACCGATTCTGACAGTACTATCATTCTTACTTACCATACAATAAGTCGCGGTCATCCCTCCTGGTGCGGCCCTCATCTCTATCTCTTCGCCTCAGTTCCTGCTCAGCGGCCACGCGGTCTTGTACTGACATGGGGTCATAGTCATCATCATCCAAGTCTTCAGCATCATAGCGGTCCAGGGCTGGCATGGGGCGATAGTCACTGTTAAACAGCATTGAGAATAATTAAAATTGGAAACACACAAGCTTGTTTTTTTTTAATTTGCCGGGGTAGTAAAATTATTTACTAAGTTCAATCTTAATTTTTTCATAGGGGGGGGAGTTCTATCAGTGGCTTTGGCTATGTGGATAATGAAAATTTTACCAAAGGAACTTACTACCCAGATAAAGTATCCTATGTGTTGATCCAGGTGAGTAATAAACATAAAAACATACAAACTTTTACATCCATACAATATTATAAAAGCTAGAATGAATTTGGCTGAAATAGGCACACAGATTAACCCGTTCAAGGACACTGAACGAGACACAATAGAAGTTTTATTGTTATTACGTCTATAGGCGTTTAGTGTCCTTCAAAGTGTTAATTATAACCTGGATTAATAGGATGCTTTTTATGTTGGTAGTCATTACTGTTGGATAATTTCAGATATTCACACAGACAAAGCTACTGGTAGAACCTAGTTTATAATATTAGTAGGATTTTTTTTTATTGTTTTTAATAGTTTAAATTAAATATCTATTAGTTTTATTTAAACAATTAAAAATTATCTATTAGGCATCTAAGTAATTGCTTCAAAAACTTACGCCTCCATATTATCGTTGAACAGTTCCTCTCCATCGCCCTCTTCCTCCTCAGGGTTGTCTCCGAGAATGGCACCCTCATCTTCAAACATTTCATAGTCACGGGCTGGTGACGTCATCCGTGACCGCGCTCCATCTCGCTCTGAAGGTGTATCAGGGGCTGGGGAGCTCTGGAAATTAAACAAACTAATTAAATAACTTATAGTTCTGATGTTCTTGGAACTTTGACAGTCATTACAGGTCATCAAAGGCCCGAAAATCTGACTGCCAATGGTTGTCAGACTTTTTGGATTCTGAATAAATAATAGCCATAATAGATGCTAAAGAACAAAAATAATAAGATGATTTATTAGGCTGGTATTAAAAATCAAAGGCATTTACGAACAAAAGAAACAATCAAGAGAAATGTTTACTACTCTAGCTGGTTTATCTTACTCTCAAAGATCTTCTGATTAATTAATTTAGTGTAGTATGGTTAAAGTTGTACAATTAATAACATTAAGCTTTGTTTTGGCTGACTTCTCAGACCTACAAAGGTACTTTAAGGTTAAAACAACTTCTCTGGGAGTGTTACTAATATAATGGCTAATGATTATAAGTAGTGTCATAATTTGCCGTATTTCTTCGTTTCCCTTGCTCTCTAACGTCTCATAGAGAATTAAAAATAATAACTTTAACTTTTGTGTATAGTCAAAGCACCTAACCGCTATATCGAACGGTCCCAAAAGTTATATAGTAATAAATCAGTAAATACTGCAAGAAGTTGTCAAACTTTTACTCACCATCGTTGTCTAAACTTATTATTCTAATAAAACACAAAACTACACTGAATTACACACTAAATAATGTTTTAATCACAAATAAACGTTTTAGCTCGCGTCGTTACAAAAAAACAAACAGGTTAACTTTACGAATGTCAAAAAAACGCGCGAATCAAGGTGTTCTACAACGAACTGTCAAACATGTTCATTAGCAATTTTCAACTTTATGTCAATGCAGTAAAGGTTTAACACAACAACGAGTTACTACAACGCCATCTGGATATTTTGATTGGAACTGCACAATGCTTGTGGAATAAAATTGGATGCGTTCAAAGTAAGAATCTTCAAAATTCGAACTTCCTTAACCATAGCTGTCATGAACGCAATATAACCTCAAAATTTTAAGTTTTTTAACATTGACATGACCATTTAGACTTGACATTTATTTTGCTAGTAATGTCAGTAGTTATTTCATCAATAGTAGCGAAAATATGGCTAAATACATAGCTCAAATTATAGTCCTTGGTGCCCAAGTAGTGGGACGAGCTTTTGCGAGAGCCCTCAAACAGGAAATAGCTGCATCTCAAGAGGCAGCGAAGCGAGCTGGTGGTGGACCTGAAGGCACCCGAAGAGCGGCAGCAAATGCTTCTACAGGTCTCACGTTAGAAGAAGCAATGCAGATATTAAATTTAGAAAAATTGGAAAAGGAAAAAGTGGCCAAAAACTTCGAGCATCTTTTTCAAGCTAATGATAAGGCAAAAGGAGGATCCTTCTATTTACAATCAAAAATCGTGCGAGCAAAAGAAAGAATAGATGAAGAATTTAAACAAGTGAAGCAAGAAGATAGTAAACAAAAGGGTGCACAAAGTCAACAAAAGGATACATCATGAAACTAAGTTAATTCATTTGGACTTTAGCTGTTATTTTTATTATTGTAGATATTGTTTTAGTTAAAACAGTGTTCAGTTTTGTAAAATATTTATTGCGTAGAAAATGGATACCACAATAGTGACTAGAATACATCAGTCTTCATAACATACATTGTTGATCATGTATTACAACATAAAAAAAAAACAAAAAACAGTAAAACCATACATTAAATCCATTAAGTAATGCTGAAAGAATTAGAAATCAATAAATATTTGTTATGCATTACACTGATTTTTACTACTAATCCTAGTACAGTAATAAGTATGTTATGTTAAAAACCTGATTATATGGAGCGCTATTATAATATGTATCTATTGTGCTTGAAAGCTTTTAAACATTGAATTTGTGCTCTGCAACATGTAACACTATTTCAGTCATAATAATAAAATGTAACATTATGTGATTCTGTATTCAGATCACTGTCTTGCATCAGATTAATGAGATATTTGATTATTCAAAATTTCTGCAACAACTACATCTGTTACCCTTAGTGGATATGTAAAACTTTAACCTAAATACATCTATGATTACAATTCCTAAGTATAACAAGTACGCAACCAAACAGGTTAAAAAATGACTAGAAATAATTGCTTAGTATGGAATGACACAATGGAAGAAATTGAGCAAAACGATCTATCTGGATACACATCAATATTTTAAAAAGATCTAAAAGGTATACCATCACTTGTTCCCCACTCCATGTATAAATATCACTTTTCGAAAATCGATCTTTTTACTTATTACTCTTCCAAATATGGATTTTGAAAAATCTTATAGCTAACATTTAAACTTACATCTAAGTTAACAATTTTATGAAAGGGTATATTGGACTTATGCATACTAAGAAATTAGGCTCATACAGAATCTGAAAAGATCATTATCCAGCAGATGTAAGTATATTGTAATTACCCTCCATTCTCTTGTTGTCATACATCTGCAAGTTTGCAGAAAAATAAATTAATAGAGAAGATATAATAGACATCTATAAATGGCAGTGTTGTTGACAAGATTAGTTTCATTCAGGGTTTAAGATCCATTAGAACAACAACTTCATATGGGCTACACTCTGACATACCCAATGTATTACAGAGCCAACCGTAAAACCCCTTCTCAAAATCGCAAACATCCTTCCACCAATTGGCAGCACTGAAAGTAAGCTGCACTATGCCAGCATACAATCCCAGCCCAATAGTAAAAAGTACTATTAAAAATGGGAATGACAAAACCACGACTGGGGCCAGTAAAGCCTTTTTGATGCAGCTGAAATGCTCAGTGACATGCGAAAATACATTATACCAAGCCATAGTGCCAATGTAGAATGAATACAAGGCGGAAATCAATGACACAAATGGTATGCACATAAGGCTGAAGAGAAAAATGTGTGGACCGTTGTACAGAGAACATTTGGATATGTCCATCTTGTTGTACTCTTCAGCTACAATGGCTGCTTCAATAATCTCAAGCTCCTCCCTGGATATGTTGAGTTTAACATCAACATTCTGACCTTTCTTCTTTCCTCTTTTGATAGTTCCTGTCATAGTCAAATATCCATCCTTAGAAGTATCTGTCAGAGAGCAGTCAGGGGACATTGATCCTTCAGATTCAACCCGCAGAGCAGTTATTTCACTATCAGTGTTATCACCTTCTATGATTCCAGCGACAATGTTGACTCGTTTTTTCCTTTTAGAACTGTTTTTGAGGCTGTCAGTGAGATTGCCCATTTCAAAGCTGTTTTCTGATTGTGTTTGTGACAAGCTGTTTGGTGTGGCTGATGAGCTTTCATTTTGATCAGAGTTAAGGATCTTGCAGCTTTTTTGTATGTCACTGTCATTTGCATCTCTCAGATCACCTAGACTAGAGCAAGCATCGGAAGAATTTTCATATATTGGTGACAGATCTATTATATCCCGGCTACTATTGAGAGTAGACAATGCCTGATATCCATTCTTCTGAACATTTTGCTTCTCAGATTCGGAGTCTCCATTAAAATCATTCAGTTCTTCATCATTGACATCATTAATTATTGGAAGATTGATTTTCATGTTGGACTTCAGGCCTTCCATGGTTGAGTGGATTATTCCATTCACCACATGCTCTGAAACTGGTGACAATCCATTCTTGTATTTTATTTGGGCATCATCTGCAACTCCCTGTAAAAATAAAATATTGAATTTAAACCATGCTTCCCCACAAATATACTAAGATAGCTACTTGACCTACTTTCGTCCAGATCCGACTAACTATTGATATTCGAAAGAATAGGAGGTATAATATGGCTTATCAAGATGTAAGATTCCTAGAGACAGCTTAATGAACAACTACTAATTAATTTTCTAATTAAAAATATGGGAGGAACAAAGAAGCAATCAGATTACGAATTTGATTGTAATGAAATCTCTACAATCTATTTCGAACATAAATACTCTTAAGTGGAAATAAGAGCATTTTGCGTAAAAACCGGCTCGATATAATATTAGACAAAGCAATCACAATAGAATTCAGTAAACCAACACCGTTTTCGACGAAATACAACAATAATTTCACTGCCGAGCACTAGAAACTTCTGCAATGTTATCCCAAGGAATAAATCAATGATGAAAATGCTGCAATTAGAAGAATGTAACTATTATTATATTTACCTGTACAGTAATAATGTGGTCTACATGGCTGGCTATTGTGTTCTGTTTCTTCCCATTACGCTTCTTAGGTAGAATGAATATTGGCTGCTCCACTTTAGCCATAGCTGCTTACAATTCAGAGAGTACAAATACGCAAATAAAACACTAATTACGCACAATTAAGTTAAAACTTGCCGAAGAATAAAAACAACAAACAGCGCCGGCCATCATTAAAACACGACTAATTCTAAAAGTTTTCAGATTTTTGTGAAATTAGGTAAAATGGAATTTACAAATTACACCTCAATTTAGTCGCATTGTCGACATAGACCACAGAACCCAAATCGGAAGTACCAACCAACCCACAGACGCGTCCATTTAAAATAATTTTAATAATAATAAATATAAAAATAGTCAAATGTTTTTAGTTTTAAAATATGTCTGCTTACCTATATTTTCTTCTTTAAATCTATCTATTTTACAATCTGGGTTAGCTTAGCAGATGCATCCCTATAATACATAGAGCAAGATTATTGTTTATTACTGCTGAACTAGATGCTGGAACGTGAACATTTCACAACAAATAATTTTTGACGTACTGGAAAAGTGGAAACTTGGAAAAGAATCCGGAACGCGCGCATCTTTTGACAGAATTTGACATTTTCAGGTTTCTCTAATTTTGTTGAAAAAATCGCCAGGATAATTTTGTTTATGTACCAGATACGTAACAAGAATGTTTAAGGTATGCTTGCAAATACTATACTGCAACCATTGGTATATTCAGTCATAAATTTGTTATTGTAAACATAACCTCAAATATAACCTCTTGCAGGGAATGGTAAGCTTGGTAACTGGCGGAGCTTCGGGCCTAGGAAAAGCAACAGTAGAAAGATTTGTAAAAAATGGCGGGAAAGTGGTTATTCTCGATTTGCAAGCTACAAGAGCTACGCAGGTGGCCCAAGAGCTGGGCGAGAATGTAGCTGTGGCCACCGGTTGTGTAAGTTTTTATTACTTTTATTTATTGATTTCATATAGATTAATTATTGGAAGTGCGCGACTCATTGACCAGTTTGTGAAAATCTTCATTATTATGGACCTTGTTGGGATAGTCTGAGTTTGAGCCGGCTAAACGCAACGACACTCACGCTTAACGAGTACTCTATGCATATAGAACCTATCGAATACCAATGATCAAAATGTTGAAAAAAAAATAGTCAGAAGTTGTCTTGTTTGTGGTGGCGATTTTCAATTTGTTACATAAATACTTCTATATGGGGTCCCTCACCCTTTGCAACCGTTTTTCCCTTCACAAGTTTACACCAAGAGCTGAGTCATGCTAGTGCCCATGGAAGATTCTGCTATTTTTTCTTTTACTCTTTCAGGCAGCCTGTAGTTTAGCTAAGCTACAATACAATCATGGGCTTTTAAAACACCTACAATCTAATACCTACAATAAAAACTTATACATACTTAAATTAAAAGACTATCTAACTAACTATATATACAAATAAATCCAAAAAAGACAAGAAGGACACTTAGGCATGAAAGTACTCATCCGCATCGCTGTCATCAGGAAACATGCCCAGAAGACTGGCAGCATTTATACATTTAAGATTTAAGTTTCCTTTCAAGATCAGGCAATTCCTTTAGGTTATAACCTACTTTTAATAAATAAGAGTGCAGTAATTGCTATAGACATAATTAAGCAGGTAAGAGCCTGCTGCACTATCAATAATCTTAGGGCCTAGGTCTAATTTATGTTTCCTTCACAATAATATTTCTTATGGGTGATTTTATAGCCTGCCTTTACTGGATTAATTAATGTATTCTACAAATCCAGTAGAGGCAGGCTATTGATTATTGGCTTATTGATTTCTTCTTTCAAGATAATATATTTAATCTTTCACAAGTAATACATTAATAAAAATCTTATAAGAAAAACAGGTCTTACATTTGTTACCTTGTCATTCTTACTAAACCGAAAGAAAGAAAAATTTTGATGGAGAACTTTTATTTTTTTTGACTTATTGATTAGGTTTTTTGTAGATGAGCTTGATATTCAATTTCAGAAAAAATGTGTTAATATTTCTTGCTTATATTATACACTCAAACTGCGAGTCAAATTGATACCACTGATGTGTGATCAACTGTACAAAAGCTATTATGAAAAGATTTGTACAGGAATATTAACTATTGGGACCCGGTTTTGTTTTGACAATTTGGGTTCCAACATTATCCAGTGGACCATTCTGAAAATGTTTTTTAATCAACTTAGATTTGAGGTCCAACTCATCTATTCCAAGTTTTATTAATTGCAGGTAACTTCCGAAGAAGATGTAAAAAAAGCTCTAGACATAGTAAGAGATAAGTTTGGGCGGCTCGACACCCTTGTCAACTGTGCAGGACAGTCAATCACTCATCAAGTATACAACTTCCATAAAGACAAGTCCTGTGATATGGACTGGTTCGTCAAATGTATAAATGTAAGTGGCTCTTATTTTATTATTTTAAAGCAAGAAGTATTTTAGTATAGAGCTCATAGCTAAGTAAGATCCATCAGTTTAAGTTGCGCTTGCCGAGGTGGTTTCGTGGATGGGTGACCATTTTTACATACGAGACTCCTCCCGTGTCCTGTGGAACTTTGACAGTCATTACTGTTTGCCAGAAGCCCGAAAGTCTGACAGCTACCAGATACTGGTTTGTGGAGATCAGAAAGGCATTCGCTCCATGTAAAATACTGGTATTCAGCTGCATCCAGTTAAGTAAAAATCTGCCTAGACTTTTCCCAACTATATTGGCGAAGGTTGGTCATTACCATGCTCCACGGATTTTTACGAGATTTTTACTGAGAAATTCCTAATTTAAAAACCCAATAACACTTTGCTACAGCTGTGATTTGATTTGTTTTAAACCTACGCTAGATCTGAACAATCAAAGGTATTTGCTTTGTCAATAAAATGACAGGAAGTGGCGTGCTCCAACTTCTAAAAGTTTTGCCACTGGACCTACTAATTCGCTATTTAACAATATACGCCTTTACTTCAGAGCAGTCAGGAATATAGCATCTTCTTTACGTTGAGTCATTTGGGCAAAGATGGGATTTGGGTTTAGCTTGGCTGACGTATCTTGGCGGTCCTGAAGTTAGCTGTTTGGATGCGCAATGGGTCTTTTAGGTACAAAATTGTCTACTGCGCAGCTGATCGGCTAACTTCAGGACCGCCAAGATACGTCGGCCGTACTGTACCATAACGTAAACGTCGCGGACCTGCCACTCAGTAATGTATGAAAGCTTTGTAGTTTTGCGTATGTAGGCTACGTTATTCTGTCGGCCTTTGACTTGGAAAAACAGTTTTGAGTATGAATGTGGATGGCTATACAAGTGTAAAGTCCATAGAAACGATGGATGGATTGTGTGAAAGATGATATAGCTAGAAAGGGACTACCGAGATGACGACTAAGAGAGAAGTATGGAAGAAAAAGATATGTTGCGCCGACCCCAAATAAATTGGGATAAGGGCAGGAGAATGATGAGTTGACCGGAAAAAAAACTTTTTCTGGATCGGCAGCCAGATCCAGAAAGAGTATTTAATTTTAAATTAGGTTTAGTCGAAAGCATACATACCTTACAGCTACGCAAATTGCAAAAGCATAAATTCATATCCGTCAGTCGGGACACGTTAAAAGGCACTTGTATGTTTTACATCGACAAACGACTAAGTTTCAATAATAAATTGAAAGAAGATTGTCATAATAATGACACTTGTTGGCGATTTAACCACTGCAAAATGCAGTTATTAGCTTGCAGTAAGATTTACGACTCATCCTTGCGGTCTATCACAGTTATTAGCTAGGCGTAATAAACAGTTTACTTACCTACAACTTTATTAGGTGCAATGAAACTTCTTGATCAATTTCTTGTTTGTTTCAAAAGAAATCGTGGATAACGTTATTTTTAGTGAGATCAGATGACATTAGTCGAAGTTCGATTTTGGTCGAATTGCCGATACACGTGAAGACCTGTCGGTTGATTCTGTAATAATCGCACCATGAAAGCTTAGGTAGAGTGAGTTTGAAGTGTCAATCCAATAGCATTAGGTGGAATGACAATGTCTCGTATGCCAAATTCTCGTTAGGTGTAGTAAGAGGGTCAGCAGAGTTCACGAGGCTAAATTAAAACTAGGTGGATGAGAAGACTTCTCTTTTGTCCTCATTGATATAAATTCTTTGTCGCCTTTTAAGACAAACACACATAAAGGTAAAGCCTCTTATTGCCCGTTTTCTTTGGCCCGTTGTTGGTGGAAAAGTGGTGCAACATGATGGCCACTGGAAACATTGCACACGATATTGCATGCAGAGTTGCCAGCTACATCCATCCATCTGCCTTTTCTTTCCCCAATTATGTTGGGGTAGGCTTCCAGTCTAACCGGACGCAATTGAATACCAGTATTTTACATGGAGCGACTGCCTATTTGACCTCTACAACCCAGTAACTGGGCAAAACGATACCCCTTGGTAACTGGCTGTCAGATTGTTGCTGTTGCCAGCTACATATTTAAAAACCGTAGCAAAAACTTTTTTAACTATAAATACGAGACTTAAGATGGCCGTTTTTCCGTCTTAAATTCCAGGTAAACACAATAGGTACATTCAACACAATACGGTTAGCAGCCGGACTAATAGGCAAGAACAAACCAGATGACAACGGACAAAGAGGCGTAATTGTGAACACAGCATCAACAATCGCGTACGAAGGGGATATAGGGCAGGCGGCGTATGCAGCGTCGTCTGCTGCAATTATTGGCATGACGCTGCCGATAGCAAGGGATTTGGCTTCACAAGGAATCAGAGTTATGACTGTTGCTCCAGGTGAGAAAACTGGTCCTTTCTTTTGTTTTAATAGGGATGATAGGTAGCAGTGATAGTGTGACCGTTGGACTGCCATGTCATAGGTCTCGAGTTTGAACCCAAAGCAAGCACCTCTGATTTAATAGATTCATGTGCGTATTGTGTCATTATCTCTTGCTTAAAAATCGGTGAACGAAAACATCGTGAGGAAATCAGCATGTCTGAGAGATATTTTTCAACAGCATCTGAAGCTAAGTCAGAGGCTCATGGGCAGCAAAAAATTCTGACACCAGGTTAGTGACTAAGCACACGAAAAGAAGAATTGGAATGATGGCTAGGTAAAAAATATATACACGGTTACATTTTAGTCGTTTTAATCCCCTTAACACTTTGAGGGACAGTGAACGCCTATAGACGTAATAACAATAAAACTTCTATTGTGTCTCGTTCACTGTCCTTCAATGGGTTAAGGGGTGTTTGTACTCATTATAACGAGCAACTTTTACTATGGGACCGAACCTGAAATCGCGAAAAAAAAATCAACTGTTCCGTACATTTATGTTCGCCTAAATGTACTGCACAGCTAATTTTTTTTTCGCGATTATATCTAGTCCGTCAGACAGATAATAAAAAAATATTAGACACGTATTTTTAGCTTTATCATATTAACAAAAAAATACTCAGATAAAACGTTTATTAAAGTTGGGTAGTGGGGGCTCGCTACATCACAGGCTTGTATAAAATCTACATACCCGTGATTTCATGCCACATTTTAACTCAATGTATCGACGTAATCTTTTGATTAAGGTAAAATAAATAAAACCGGCCAAGTGCGAGTCAGACTCGCGCACCGAGGGTTCCGTACAAACCTGTAGGTATATAAGTAAAAGTTATGGTATTTTTATTGCTAAATGAAATCCATAACATAACAATGTGGAAAGCTGACGGTACCTTGTCAATACATATATGAAAACATTATGTATGTTCGGAAAAATCTTCATCTCTTTAAGAAGAGAAGTGATAGACATAATTTTAATACTAGAAATAGGCACAATTTGGATCAATCTCGGTTTAGATTGGCTAAGGTACGAAATTCTTTTATGGGGAATTGTGTAAAATTTTATAATAAAATACCACTGCGGATTCTACAACTGAACGAGACAAAATTTAAAACATGCATAAAACGCACACTATGTAGACAAGCATATTATAAATTAGAGGATTATATCCTTGATAAAAAAGCTTGGCTGAACCAATTTGCATGAAATTTTGTGTGCATATCGGGTAGGTCTGAGAATCGGCCAAAATCTATTTTTTTATTTTTTTTTGTTAATCGCATAACAACGTTTGCTGGGTCAGCAAGTCTAATATATAAAATTCTCGTGTTGCGGTGTTTGTTTCCAAACTCCTCCGAAACGGCTGAACCGATTTGCATGAAATTTTGTGTGCATATCGGGTAGGTCTGAGAATCGGCCAACATCTGTTTTTTTTTTTTAATCGCTGAACAACGTTTGCTGGGTCAGCTAGTAAGTTTATGATTATTAAAAAAAATATACTATGTGATGTAACTAAAAATTTAAGATTTTCGGAATTTTTCCTATATGTGTACTTTATAACGTTGCTTCATGCCAAATTTCAAGATTCCAGGTCGTCTGGAAGTATCCTTTAGGTTTTGATTCCCTTGCGAGTAGTTGCGAGTTTCAAAATATGCGGCTTTAATTGCTGTATCTTTTGATTGCGTTGACGTAGAAGTTTGATTTTGTTACAGCTTAAAGATATTATAGACTTGAGTATTTGTTAAGAATTTCAATATAATACCACTACGCGTTCATGAGTAAAGGGGTAATAAGTTTAAAATTATTAAAAATATTTTTATTATATGATGTAACTAAAAATTTATGCTTTTCGCAATTTTTCCTTTATCTGTGTTATAAGACGTTGCTTCGTACCAAATTTCAAGATTCTGAGTTCACGGGAAGTACCCTGTAGGTTTTGATTCCCTTGCGAGTGTCGAAAATTTGCGGCATAAACGGGAGTATCTTTTGATCGCGTTGACTTAGAAGTTTGATTTTTTCACAGCTCCAAGAGACCATAGACTTGAGTATTTGATATGAATTTCAGCTTGATACCTCCACGCGTTCCTGAGAAAAAAGGTCTTGACAGACAGACAGACAGACAGACAGACGGACAACAAAGTGATCCTATAAGGGTTCCGTTTTTACCTTTTGAGGTACGGAACCCTAAAAAGAAAAATTCGTGCCCAATGCTTTTTATAATATGGAGGACGGACTAAAGAAAAATATACGCGTCGCCACGTTATATTATGCTATGTTTATTATCTGTACAAAAGAATTTCGACGTTTCACATTTGCCAGGCGTCTCACGACGGCTAACATTTTTATCTCCAGTGGATATCTACTAGAATTGAGAAGAAGAACTGAAGAAGTACAGTGAATTATTACCTACTCAACTATTAAATAATGTTTTCGGAATAACAAATTTTTTGACCGCCTAGTTTCTATCACGATCGGAGATAATTATGTAAGTAAAACTACCACCATAGTTATAATATGTGCCTATTGTTTCCTCAGGTGTATTCGACACGCCCCTTACAGCGTACCTGCCAGAGAAGATGCTGGATTTCATAAAGCGCATGACACCATTCCCCTCTCGTCTTGGCAAGCCAGAAGAATTTGCGCAACTAGTCGCCAGTATAATAGAGAACCCTATGCTGAACGGGGAGGTCATACGATTAGATGGTGCACAACGATGGTTCCCGCTCTAGAATAGTAAAGATTATAAGACTGTTAATAAATGTGTAGGTATGTAGATAAGTTTGTTTTTTTTTAAATGCTGGCTGGCACACTTCCACCTTCTATCTGCGATGTAGACTTTTTAGTAGTATTAGAACATCATCGTATTTTTATGTCCAGGGCGGTTTTAGCACAGATTTTGGAGTCATTTGTCAATTTTCCTTCGTAATATTCCTCCGCGAAAATGTTTATCTTTTAGAACTGTATGGTGTTGGATATGAATATATTGTGTGTAGGTTAAATATGTAGGTAAGCTTGAACCTCTTTACCAATTTTAAAACAAAAGAAAATTATTCAAATTTCCTATTCAAAAAACGAACTTCTCCGAGCTTCCGTTATCTTCAAAACGGCTTTCGACTGCGAACCGGGCTATTCGTTATCGCCTCCAAACGAAACCGGCTTAAACGGACAATACCAGCGAACGGCAATAACTTAATGAATGATTACGTATTTATTTCAATCGCTCGGTTTGTTTTCTGAACGGACTCGGCTGTTTATCATCGCGTTTATTGCTTTATACGCTGTCAAAGTGACAGTTGGCGTGGCGCGACGCGCATGCGCGGTGGGGCGTCGACGCGCGGGAAATGCATGTGCGTTGGGATGTGGCCCTTGTCGATTGATCGGGACATTGGTAGTCGCTCGACTGAGTTATGGTTGGTCGTTAAAATTAAAAGTATGGCAAGGAATGTGTATGGAATGGTTGTTGTATTTTTTTTATTGTTTCGCATTTTTACTGGTCTGGCTGCACTAAGTATTCTCTGTCTATAAATGTTTTGGTTCTTCCAGAAAAAAAAACAAAATCTTGGTCAGTTCCAGCGCTGTTTCTATTGAAACTTGTGTCGTTGAAAAAGTATTGATCATTTATTAAATTATTTGTACCTCGTAAAACTTCTTCTCATCTTTAGAGATCTTAGACCTAAATATGACGTCGTTTCAAAAAGCAAAGGGCAAACCCAATCGCACTCCGGGGGTACCGCACGATCTCGGGCGAGGCGGCGAGCCTCCTTGCCGGACTGCCGCCGTGGGATCTGGAGGCGATGGTCCTCGCGCGCCTGTACGAGTGGCGCGCGGAGGTACTAAGCCGGGGGGAAACTCCGTTTCCGCAGCAAATTGCGGCGGAGCGGACGGACCTCCGGCGCGATCTCATGGCGGCCTGGAATCAGCGACTGTCGCAACCCAGCGCAGGGCACGCCACGATAGTGGCGGTAAGGCCCCTCTTTGAGGAGTGGCTAGAGAGGCGTCACGGCGCCCTCACCTTCCGCCTGACGCAGGTCCTCACCGGACATGGATGTTTCGGGAGGTTCCTGCACATCATCAGGCGGGAGGAAACGCCCGGGTGTCACCACTGCGAGGATCGCCCAGAGGACACGGTAGAGCACACGGTGCAAACCTGCCCCGCTTGGGCGGAGCACCGCCGTGTCCTCGTAGAGGCGATCGGCGGCGGCGACCTCTCGCGCCCGGCCCTGGTGCAAGCCATGGTCCGGGGCGAGAGGGAGTGGGAGGCAGTCACCTCCTTCTGCGAAAAAGTTATGCTCGCGAAGGAGGTGGCGGGATGGGAGAGAGAAAGGTCCTCCCGTCCCAGCCGCCGCGGGAGACGCTCCGGGCGTCGGGAGCCATGTGACGACTCCCGGCCACCGTAGGCGCGGGCCTGCGGACGGTGAGTAATGGGTGACTCACCGTCCGATCAGCACCAGACCCGTGCCGTACGGCGCGTATATGTTCCACGCGCGCCTCAAAGAGATGTCAGAATATGAAGGGGCCCCTCAGGGCCAAGCCTGCCGGGTAAGCGGGATTGTCCGAAAGGGTTACCGCTACCCCGGAACATAAAGGGCTACGGAAGGAACATGGATGGGTTTTAGTCAGTAAGAGTCTGACACTCCCTTCCGCTCCACCCAGAGCGGGAGCAGTCATTGGATGATTTCCCAGCCTTAAAAAAAAAAAAAAAAACCCAATCGCACGAAAAAATATAAGTATACTTTGGTCTAGTGTTTCTAATGGACACTGCGAAGAGCGTCATCAGCTCGTACCATATGACGTCGTCATCTTCTTCAGAGCGTTCAGTCTAGCTCTCTATGCTCTATATCTTATATCAATTCTGTTGTATATTTTTATTTTTTTGGTTTTATATTCTTTACCTCAGTCATTTATCAACCGATTCGGAAAATTATTTTTTATTTGAAAGGAAATACTTCCAGATTTGTTTCATATTTTAGTCAAGTTCTGATGAGTGGTTTTTGAGTTAGCTTCAATGGTAGGTACGTATTTTTACACTTTAACTACTGTGGATGATATTACTATGTGGATGATATAATAGCTTCCCATCACTGTTATTACATAGCAGGCAGCAATTGCTAAGAAATACTCTGTAGTGTTCTGTAGAAGTCGATTATATTGGTTTTTTTTTTGTAAAAAAAAGTGTTTCTCTGTGGCATGTCTCACGATAGTCTATGGCCGCGTCCTCATCGAAGGCGATGGTCACGCGAGTACGCGAGCGTGGCGCTTGTTTGTATGAATAATGATAAACTGGAGCGATCAATAAAGTCGCGTATGCGTAGGTAAATGTTCGCATAATCGAGTATATACGCGCGACTGTCGATTTCGGTTAGGTTGCAGGGTGACTGTAACCAGTTTTCTCAAACCTGTGTGGTTCTTTCATCAAAATACCATTTCAGACACAGATCTACATGGTCCTCACATGATCTGACGAATACTTTGTCTCGACTTTAAAAGAGACTGTGACCTCTGAGTTTGAGTTGGCTTTTCTTCTCAGATAGGAGACACCAAATCCATAAAGCTTATTTAAACGCGCGGTTTCACCCGCTGCTCGGCTCCTATTGGTCGTAGCGTGATGTTACCTTGTGCCTATATCCTTCCTTGATAAAAGGACTATCCAACACAAAAAAAATTTTTAAATTTGGACCTGTAGTTGCAGAGATTAGCGCGTTCAAACAAACAAACTCTTTACTTTATAATATTAGTATAGATATATAATATTTTTTAACAATATGACGTGTAAAAGTGATATCCTATTTACAGAATTAAAATTTTAATTTCATTTCTCGCACTAAAGCCTTTCGGTGCCAAAAACCCTCTATTATATCCAACTGGCATCAATATTTCCACGTATACCACATACAAATTGTTACCGCTAGGAGATCTTAGCTTAAGCCGATAAAACGGGGAATTGTCAGTAAAGCATCCACCAACACTTCCCAGTTTAAATGCCCAAGATAAGTTAATAAATAAAACCTTAAGTCCCACCTTATTACGGAAGGAATTTATGCAAATGGTTATGAAAACTATATCCTTATTGCAAGTCGTAGATATGCTTAATGCAAACCACATGCAAGTAGGCTCGAAATATATGGAGGGATGATTTTAAAATCAATGTGCCATGAACATTTTATAGATTTTATCGTTTTGTTTAAGAAAAAAAAAAGATGGCATCCGTGTTTTTATGGGTTTGGTGTCGTGTGTCGTGTTTAGAGGACATACCTTTTTTTTTTAATGCTGGGAAATCATCCAGTGACTTCTCCCGCTCTGGGTGGAGCGGAAGGGAGTGTCAGACTCTTACAGACTAAAACCCATCCATGTTCCTTCGTTAGCCCTTTATGTTCCGGGGTAGCGGTAACCCTTTTGGACAATCCCGCTTATTAGAGACACACCTGACACATTGTTTCCGAAATGCTAATTCAATATAACAATTAACTAACGTGTCGTCAAACTGACGTTAATTAGTGTGATTGGCGGATTGAAATAACAATTTGGCTGTTAAGTTCTGTTTACACGATGCAAGACTCTTGCATGTGCCATACAATAAAGTTGAAGCAATAAGTGACTTGCATCGTCTAAACACTGTTTGGAAAGTGCGAGTTTTACAGTTGCCAAGCTCTAGTAGTCTACAATTCATGATAACGCTTTCAGACAATATTTCATAAATGTCAATACACTTACAATCTAAATAGAATGCCCTTAGTTTTGACCATCGAATTAGTTCAATTCACTATGACCTTTATTTTCCTATTTAATAAAAGCACTTTTATCCATATCGAATTCATATTAGCACGTTTAAATTTTTTGTTTAGCCAACTGTGTCGAACACCTCGAATCTCTGTCGTATCTTTATAGTTACTTCAATCGCACTAAATCAGGCTTTACAGATTTTTTTGTTGATAAGCCGAAAAACTGATAGCTACTGGTATTCTAGGATTCTTTTCTATACAAACTGCGGCATCCTATTGTTGTTTCCGTATGTCGAGAAAGTGGTTCAGCCCATTCGCTATATCTTTGTTTTGAACTCAGGTGCAACTGAAAATTTTTGAATGTTCTTAAAATTGGAGAAATCTTTAGATTATCATCGTTTGGCTCCTGCAAGTGTTATGGTAGATTATTGTCTTGTAGCTTTTCCATTTGCAGTCGTAAGGGGGATCCGTCGATGTAGCCCAAGAAATTAAAAATTGCTTACGTTTTTTTGCAAAACTGAGGGATAGAACTTGTAGAATTATTATTACTATTTTGTTCTTTTTTTTACTCTACTGTTCTGCGTTGTTAAAGAAGTTTATTGAAGCATCGTGTGACAATACACAGAGAAGTAAAAGTTCTCATCAAAGATACTGCTGATCTAAAAATCAAAACAAGTGCCAATCGCTCGTAAGTCACCGTCGCCGTCGCATCGCCCACGAGACCGGTTTATGGGAATAAAAAGAAATTCTAGACAATAATACCATTTTATAGTCCTTATTCATTTTATGTAATCATAACCGCTACTATTGTTCGGAGGCACATAAATTTAACAAGGAATTCAAATACACTCGTTACCAAATCGTATCTGTTTACAGAGTTAAAGTATGTATTTATTCATTGAGACGTAACTCATATTGTCTGTGATGTAACGATTGGTCTAGTCGATCCTGAAAAAAAAAAAAGGGTTGAGTATAATATTGATGTTCATCTTGATACTATGATGAAAGTCTCCAACATTGTAACGAGGTATTATGCGAAACCGAAAACTTAGAAAAAAAATCGCAAAAATTCTAAACAAAAAACTTTAGCACATAAGTCCACTCCGAGTGCAATAAAAAGAATCTTCCTATACTAACTTAGGCACCTAAAGTGAGTATGACAACCACCGCAGTGGTCAAAAAACTTCACCAGCAAGCTTTCAGAAAGGGAAGAAAGAAACTACCGCCCATAGAAATACCTTTACAAATATCAAAGCTTTGGAACAAACATCAATAAAATGTATGTAAAACACAAGATCGTAAAGACACAAGACAGGAGGATTCAGTAGGACTACTCACGACAAGACTAGGCTTTTTTTTTAAGACTGGGAAATCATCCAATGACTTCTCCCGCTCTGGGTGGAGCGGAAGGGAGTGTCAGACTCTTACTGACTAAAACCCATCCATGTTCCTTCCTTAGCCCTTTGTGTTCCGGGGTAGCGGTAACCCTTTCGGACAATCCCGCTTATGACAAGACTAAGCTAAGACAAAGATATTTCTCACTCGTATCGAGGAGGTAGGAGAACGAAGGTAACTAACGCAGCCCGAAGAATTGCCAAAGCTGTGGCAGTAGGCAGGGCACATTGCTCGCAAAACAAATGAGCGTTGGGGCCGAAAGGTTCTAGTCTTGCGTCCGTTTACCGAAAGACGTAGCGTAGGAAGGCCTCCCACAAGGTAGATCGATGACCAGGTGAAGGCCGCAGGATTACTCTTGATGCTAGAAGCACAGACCCCGATTGAAGTGGCGGTGCTTGGGGGAGGCCAACGTCCAGCAGCGGTTCAAATTGATTGCCTGGGATGAAAAAGAAGTAACAATAAAAGTTGCACCGTCAAAAGAGCATCTAGATGATACAAGTCATTTGTTGCTCCAATTTTATCGTATACTATAGGCAAGAAAAATGCAGCGTATAAATGGGGCTTAAGCCGTTTAGACTCCAGAGCACAAACATACACAAACTTTGACTGTTCGTTAATAATAATAATAATGTTTGGAATATCCAACAGTGATCAGTACAGACGTAGGTAACGTCCATATCAATCACGATTTGGTGCAAGTGGGTAAAAAATGTGTTTAGGCGAAGCAGCTAGATAGCTAGGTACTTACAGCTTCAGCGGGATTGTCCGAAAGGGTTACCGCCACCCCGGAACACAAAGGGAGATACATGGATGGGTTTTAGTCAGTAAGAGTCTGATACTCCCTTCCGCTCCACCCAGAGCGGGAAGAATCATTTGACGATTTCACATCCTCAAAAAGAAAAAGGTATTAGTAGCTTCTATCACCATATTCACCATTCGAGCATCCGAGTAATGAATCTTTTGAACGTATCTACATAGTGGCGAAGTGTTCTTAAGAATTAGATTTTATTTTGTCCTTTATTATACTTGTGGCGTATTTTATTTACTGCCAGTGCTAACGTGACGCGTTTTGGCTTATGCCTCAAGTTTGGCCTGTATTTTAGTGACTGTGATTTTTAAATGGTCGCTCGTTATGGTTTAATATGAGAGATTTCTTGAGGTGTTCGACGCAGTTGGCTTAATAAAAAATTCAAACGTGCTGATACAGGTTCGATATGGATAAAAGTGTTATTTTTTATGGCCAAACAAAAGTCATGGTCAATGAAAATAATTCAGTGGTCAAAGCTAAGGGCACTTTATTTATATAACAAGTGTATTGACTAGTCAGTGGGATCGTCTGAAAGGGTTACTGCTGCCCCGGAACACAAAGGGCTAAGGAAGGAACATGGATGGGTTTAGTCAGTAAGAGTCTGAAGGTCTTCCGCTCCACCCAAAGCGGCAGGGATCATTGATGATAAAAAAAATCAATGTACGGTATTGACAATTTATGACGAGTCTTGTCTATGAGCGTTATCATAAAAATTTTATGCTTTAATGTGGAATCCTATTAGAGGTTGAAACAAAAATTAAAGTTGCACTGTCTAAACAGTGTTTAGACGATGCAAGTCATTTGTTGCTTCAGTTTGGTCGTATGCAATAGACAAGAAACATGCATTGTTAAAATGAGGTTATATGTATAAGGTGTTTAAAAAAATAACTCAAAGAATGTAGTGGCAGCATTGTAAAAAATATGAGCTGCTCCGTATGTATATTTTATTGAGTTACGTGTGCATAACAGATCATATTTTTTTCGCGATTTCGGGTTTCATCCCTTAGTAAAATTGTTCGTAACGATGAGTACAGTGCTCTTACGAAATTTTTAGAGTTAATTTTTTAACTCCTTAATTATATACCTAATTAGGCTTGCTGGATTTCGGGATCGAGTTTGGTATAATTCTATTGTGTCCATGTCAAAGTATTTGTCTTGCCAACTCGGATAGTTTTGTTACTTATCAAATATAAGAAGGTATTGAGAAAATAAATACTTTATTATTTTATTAAGTCGTAATATTACGGTGTATTGTTGTGGTTTCAAAAGTTTTATTGTTTGATGGTGTAATACGGGTGGTTTTATAGTTTATTCACAATTGAGTGTTTCGATACGGGTGTTGTTGAAAAGTGGCCAATGTTCTCAAACAATCGTTGCTTGTTTCTTTCTTGACTGTCTCGATGATCTAGTGGTTTTCCTATCTGGAATTTCTCAGTAGCAGTCCGGAGCCTGGACTTGTGCACGATTGGTGGCAATAGGCTCGCCCCCTATTATAAGGGGCTCAAACATAGGGGAAGCCCGGGCAAGACGAATATGTTAAGGGGTAGTCAAAATAAAACCACAATCCAATAATCAATGGGAACTCTTTGCACTTTTAATTTGTACTATGTTTAATCATCTTTCGAAAATAATCATTAAAATTAAAAAAATTAAACAATTTCTATAATAATTATGAGGATTAACAAAAAGTATCAATTATCCATTATGCCCGGTAGGGTCGGGCAAAACGGATACGCGCCAAGGGCAAAAAGGATATGTAGAATTAGTTTAGATCAGTCTTCGCATTCATCACAGAAGTAGCTGCCAACTCCTACATAAGAAGTGCAGTCTTCATGCGCCCAACTTTTGCGCTGATTCCACTGAATCCAATGATCCGCTGGTGGTTCAGTGTCGTCAGTCGTCAAAGTTGCTGCTGGAGAGATATTTAAAGCGCAGTCGGTTACAGTAGACGATGTGCCATTGAAAAAATCTATACAGGATGCCATTTACAGGATCTTCAGTCATAGTAGACGGTGTGTCAGGAAAAGGATGGTCGGTCATAGTTGAAGGAGCGTAATCTTCTTCTCCAAAAACATTTGGCCAGATTCCTAGTTTTTTGAACCCATTAACTATAAGCACCTAAATTTAAGTAAACGGCTGTTTATAATTAACATTAGTCATCAAAAAACCTGTTAAAATATTTCTTACTTATGAGGAACATAGTGAAATAACTAAAAGGGCAAAACGGATACCTATCCGCTTTGCCCATATCCATTTTGCCCAACACGCTTATATTAGAAACAAGTCAAGAGATTTCAAATGTTTTTAGTAGATAAACAAAAAGTTACGATCACAAGTAATACTTATATAACGGTGTAATTGATTAAACAAAACATATCTATAGGCAACTGATGACTAATACGAAAAGTTTGTGTACAAACCTTTGCAAAAATCGTAACAAAACATCGATAAACCTTTTATTTTCCTTCCACAACAGATGCACTCGCGTATTGTTTTAGTTGAACTGTCATGGCCTTGCCGATCGCACTTGTCACAATTTCGGAAATTGTTAATAGCGTCATCTATTATATATTTATGGAAAAATCAGTTATTCTTCTTACCCGCACTATGCTTCTTGCCCGGGCTTCCCCTAACTGGTGAAATGTGGGTGTACAGACGCCAGCACATTAAGCTATCCCAATAATCCGAAACTGTCAAATTTTCCCAATTGAAAATGAACCTTATGCTTTTGGAATAAAGATGGAAAATTATCATTTGACAAATTGACAGATTGAATTTCAATGATTGAATGTCAATTTGACAGATTGTGGTAACTGCACGTGCTGGCCTCGGTACTATAGGTAATCGTCTGCCCATCCCTTCGAGAATGTAAGGCGTGATGTTATGTTTCGTGTATGGTAGAGTTTACCTTTCAACTTACTTGACCTTACCTTTGCAGATTTCAGCAAGAATTCATAATGCATAGTATTGCATGCATTCATATGCATATAATGTCGTCTGCTTTCATTGTCGTCGTTCTAAATTCTGAAAACAAAAATACTCATATTAATTTTATTTAACTAGACTGTTTTTAAATAAAGTATTGGAAGTGCAAATTGCTAACAGGAATTGTACTTTTGTTCCTCTCGGTAGGGATAGCCGATCTTATCCATATTGAAATCTTTTACTACCTCGAAGTATCTTGAAATCTCAAATTGGCATATCTGTTCGCACATGGTAATAGGCACTTTATGTTTGCAGCAGGTCTATTTGGGCAGACAAAATCCATTATTGTGTTAAATTTTTAAAGCATAGTCGAAGAGCTAGATCGAAGATTTTACGATAAATTCGATCTAGCTCTTGAACTATGCCTTAAAAATTGAATTCATTATATCTTCTAAATTAAGACCCGACTAAATCTGTGACTTGGGCGAAAATTCACTACTAAAATTAGCGACTAAATTTGGGAGAAAACCGAACTTCGCTAGATGCCCTAGGTTTTGAGATTTAAATGGGCCAAGCTGGGGTTGGCGCCCGCAGATCGGCCACCTATAACTATTCAAACAGTGACAGACTAATTCTGATATTTGGTTACTAATTTCGATTAATTATAGACAAATTATTTGTGTTATCAAAATTAAAATTCCTGATGGTGTTTATGCCAGTGTCAGTCACGCGGAACGGAGATACGCACCTACAGTTTTTTTTTGTTATAAGTACCGTAGGTACTTTCATAATTATGCATTTAATAAAAAAGTGTAATTTTGTCATTACAAACAGACACTTCTATTTTATTTATTTTTGTAGATGTTTAGACAACTTTCAGTATGAAGTACTCGTTTTTTCATGTCGTATTAGGATCATGGAAAAAAAGGAACATTAAATACTTACTAGCGGGGCGAAAGCTACTCGTTAACAAAGTGGATCGCTTTCGGTAACATAAAGACGTCTTATCTAAAATCTGAATCGAAGAGGACACGTCAAAACTTAAAGAAATACATTCTTGACCAACCCCATACTGCGTTACCAAAATATCCTTGCACTTTCCTCCTCTTCAATGTCTATTAACAGAAGGTCTATTTTGCTTTATTGTAGTGGTACATGGAGGTTGTAAGGTAGCATTTAGAGGGGTCATCAATCATATGGGACATAGGATGTTACCCTTTAGGACGGGCGAGCAGACACGTTTGATTTGGATCGAATGCATTGCCGCTTTATATCTAGAGATATATTTTAGATTTTATCTGTTTTTTACGAGTTTGTTATGCACGATTGGGTCTGTGATGCGCCTTGGGTATGTCGAAGTACGTTGGTGCTGCTGTCTAGAAGGTATTGGTTTGTGAATGACAGTGAAACATGCCAATGATGGGTTACTGTTGCCTTAAGAATAGGTTCTGAGCGGAAAATATTTTTTTTTTGTTGAAACTCATCGCATGTTTAAAGCTTGTGCGCTTTTCTTTATTAATAATTTCATCATCACTGCGCTTAAAACAGTAAGGAACACATCGTGAGGAAACTATGACTCCCATGCCTCCTAATCAAAAGATTCGAATACATGTGACATGTACCAACCCGCACTGGGCCGGCGTGGTATATTATTGCCCACACCCTCTCGAGGAGAGGAGGCCTATGTCCCAGCAGTGGGAACATTTCAGGCTAACTATGCTAGAGTCGCAAAATGCATTACCTCCTCCATTTTTTAAGTCGGTTAAAAATAACTTTTAGACAGGTTGGGTTGAGAAAATGTTGTTGGTTTACGTAGTCTTGATAAGGCTGGTCATTTCCTTGCCTTTTTTTTTTGAGGGTGGGAAATCATCCAATGACTTCTCCCGCTCTGGGTGGAGCGGAAGGGAGTGTCAGACTCTTACTGACTAAATCCATCCATGCTCGTTCCTTAGCCCTTTATGTTCCGGGGTAGCGGTAACCTTTTCGGACAAACCCGCTTACCCGGCAGGCTCGGCCCTAACGGGCCCGTTCATATGCTGACATCTCTTTGAGGCGCGCGTAGAACATGTACGCACCGTCTGGCACGAGCCTGGTCCTGATCGGGCCGTGAGCTACCCATTACTCACCGCTCGCAGGCCCGCGCCTAAGTTAGCTGGGAGTCGTCACGTGGCTCCCGACGCCCGGAGCGTCTCCCGCGGCGGCTGGGACGGGAGGACCTTTCTCTCTTCCATCCCGCCACCTCCTTCACGGTCATTTCCCTGCCTAAAGATCCATTTGAAAACAGCGTTAACGAATTCGGCAGCTCAAAAATATAGCAAACCATAACTTATTTTGAATGAAAGGCAAACTCTTTTTGTTTGCGCGGGATTATCGACCTCGTACCGGCTTAAACAACATGATATCGATCTCAAGTAGTGATGTACCTACCGACTATTCGGGCAAGCGAACTTTTCGGCCATATTTGTAGTCTACGACTGGTCGGCTAAAACCGCCGACTAGTTGTCCCATTGTTAACTCGTATTAATATGTCTAAAAATTTAAAAGAGGGTGATTGAAATGAAATTGAAATCTTAACTGTTATTATGGCCGGCCCAGGAAGAGATGGCGAGCTAGACGCATACCCCAAAGGCAGATCAAGGTGTCTCAAGTGAAAGATGTCTGGAAAGATTTGGGGGAGGCCTTTTCTCAGCAGTGGTACAGTGTAGACTAAGTAGAAAAACGTCTAATTAATTTTTATTATTGACGCAGTTTTACAGTTTACTTTCAGTGCAATCTAGAATAGGATAGGAATAGGATCCTTTCGTTTCAAAGCGTAGTCACGAACATTGCCGATGTCACCCGAACTCACCCGAACCGAAAGTAAAGATCCGCTGGGCCGACTAGTAGCTAAAGTTAGTTGTAGTCGGTCCATTTCTAATCTCAACGCATAATGAACTGTTAAGATCACTAATGAAACATATAAACGCATATATTTCCTGTGCACTGCATTTAGCGCAAACCTAGCAATGGTATACGAACATGAAGAATGTAGCCGCTCAGCATAACTTGCATAGCATAAAGCTAATAGTCGTACCTACCGCACACGGCGCCACTTCTAAGACACTAATTTGCCACTAATTGTAACTAATCGCTGTACGCTCAATTATAAGGATTTCTAACATGTCATTCTGGCTGCACACTCAAATATTTTGTAAGTTTACGTAATTATATGAATTTTATAGATGATTGAGTGTGTTTAGTTGAATTGCAAAAGGTTCCTTAAATGGTTATTTTGAAATGGAAAATTAATGTTTAGTGATTTCTAAGAATGCACAGACAGCACCTGAAGTTACTCCAATCTGTCACATTTCTTTGATAGTTTTTCAACTTGATTACAAAAGCTTAAGGTTTATTTTCAATTGGGAATTTGACAGTTTGGGATAGCTTGATGTGCTGGCGTCTGTACATAGCCACATCGCCTTTAGAAATCATTCAGGTTTAAAATTATTTGCGTAGAAAAGGCTCTAGGTAATACCCGTTTTCACTTAACTCATTCAATGATAAGTGCGTACTGAACGAGACATAATAGAAGTTTTATTGTTATGATGCCTATGGGCGTTTAGTGTCCCTAAAATTGTTAAACTAAATGCAATGTCTAAATATTATTGCACGGTGGATTTTCAACTCTTTTGTTAAGGCATAACTTAAACCATAGAACGGTACTGTAAGCTTCACGTAGCTTACGGTACCAGGAGTGCTATTCTGTGAAAATCTCACCGTGATAACGTAGGTGGAGTGAGTTTAAAGTGAAGATAAGATAAGATAAGATTTCATTATTTGTTTAAACATTGTATACATACAAGAGCATGCAAGATATTACATCGTTTCGAGTCCAATCATGTTTAGCCGAAAGTATCGGCGTACAAATATTTACATAACAATGAATAAAATTAACATCGAGAAAAATATTAAGTGCACTTACAAAGATTTTAATTTAGAAATTTTACAAGTTACAAATTATTTTTATGTTGTAATATCAGAATTGAAAATAAGGCAAAAATCTTTAATGTCGATTAAATACAAGAATAATGTCAAAGTTACTACATGATGTCAAAATCAAAAGATTTCAAATGAACTGTCAGAAGTGTCAATTCCTAGCATTAGGTGGAACGACAGATCACTTCAAGCTCACTCCACCTACGTTATCACTGTCAGATTTTTACAGAAACAGACTGCACGTAAAAACTTGGTTTGATTGTAATATATTTAGCTGAATCATCTCTATCTCTACATAGCAGAAAACAAAGTCGCTCTCTGCCGTCTGTCCCGTAGCCGTACGCTTAGATCTTTTAAACAACGCAACGGATTTTAGGGTCATAGCAGGCTAACTACTTTTAGCAGCGGCGATCGGCGATTTTGTGACTGTACCGATGCATTTAGCCTCTAACGGCTAAATGGCTGATCATCGATACTAAAAGTAGTTAGTCTGCTGTGGCCCTTTATACCGTTTTCATCAATAGATAGAGTGATTCAAGAGGAAGGTTTATACGTTTAGTTTTCGCCCGTGCGGTAGTGTCAGCATTGCGAGCATGCGAAGCAGGGGCGGGCAGTTAAATATATTACTTTACTAGCTGCTGCCCGCGGCTTCGCCCGCTTGGATGTCGGGATAAAAAGTATCCTATGTTTTAATCCAGGTTATGATCTATTTCTGTGCCAAATTTCATCCAAATCCGTTCAGTAGTTTTTGCTTGAAGAAGTAACACACACACACAAACTGCCGCCTTTATAATATTAGGGTGATAGTGTGATTTCAATGGTAGGATGTCAGCTGTGGCAGCTGTCAGTCCTATCAATTCCTTTCTAAATCGAAATCAATGTTCGTTTTTAAACTGCCGCTACGTTTAATAACGCGGAGGCATTATTCTAAATTCATAGAGCTCAACAGTACACAATAGTCACACATAGACACAATAGTCAATAGAATATCAATTGTTGTTCCTTCTACCGTTTCTACATAAACAACTCCAACGGTTAATGATGAAGAATCCATTTGCTTTGTTCGGCTTGCATAACACTTAACCTCAAACCACGTTTTTATTACCTAAGTGTTTTGAGGGAACAAAAATATATCTAAACATTTTTTTGGAACGAAATTGGTAGTTCAAAACACTACCTGAGGAGCAATTCCCGTATTAAAAAATGGTCGCATTCTAATCTGTCTTATAGGACTTTTGACATTTTTGTTTTCTGACTTCCTTAAGGAAACACAAAAAAAAATTGCTGACAGATCGTCAAACTCATGTTGACTGTTGTCATTGACTGAAATAACAGAATCCAACCAGATGGTAGACAAAGTCAGATTTTCATTAACGATAACGAAATTAGATAAATCCGAAATGTATGGAATTGGCATAAGGTTTAGAAATGTCACGTGGTCAATCGTTTTCGATCGCTAGGTTGTGTAACGAAACTGGATCAATATTCCCATTCAAATGCGTTGACAATTGGCGTTCTTGACAATCCGAATCGCTGAGATAACGAATTGTTCAATCAACAATTTTCAAAATCAGATCAAATGTTCTTAAAAATACGGGATTTGACTCCTCTCACTACTTGACATAAGTTTAGCAGTGTTAGACTTTTTTGCGTATAATTAGCCTTTTAAAAAACGTGCAGGTAGCTAAAAAGCGCAGGTTTCTTTACACGATTAAGGAATTAAAGAATCCAAGCCGCCATTTACCCACATTGAAAGATCTTAAAGCCATAACAGGCAAATTGAATAAGTATGTGCTTAATAATGTTGTAGTGTCCATTGTTGGCTGCGAAACGTTGGTAACTGTTGGTAAACATAACAATGTGGAATATCTGCCGCGAGATATAAATAACTCTCTCAGTGGGTCATTGCATGGCGCCGTACGGGGCTAGGCGGGGCATACGGGGTAATGGAAGTCGTAGCTTATTGTTGCCAGTGGAGAATATTTTTATGAGTGATCATCGCAGAAACATTACTGATGTCCTTGCAGTTCTCAAACTCAAACCATTTATTTCAAACTAGGTGCTTCCGCGCGGTTTCACCACTGCTCGGCTCCTATTGGTCGTAGCGTGATGTTATAACCTATAGCCTTCCTCGATAAATGGACTATCCAGCACAAAAAGAATTTTTCAATTCACACCAGTAGTTCCAGAGATTAGCGCGTTCAAACAAACAAACTCTTCAGTTTTATATTAGTATAGAAGATAAACCAATTTTTCAAATAAACCAATACCAGGCACTTTTGAATTGCCAAGGGATTGGTCAGTCAGAAAGATGAAGTTAGTTGCCCATTCCAAAGCAGTGCCTATGGGAAGAAACTCCACGGACACGGTCATTCATATTGATACTACTTGTGAGAACGATGCAAAACGTTCTGTTATTAAGATAACAGAACGTTTTGCATCGTCTGTTATATCATATGCATAATTGGCATATTTGGTATCCGCATCTTTTTTCCGATTTTTATTTAGAATATTTAAATAAAAATCATGCAAATGGGTGTTTAATTTTTGGAATTAGGAAGATAATATTTTTTAATTAATAAGTATTTAGCAAAGATGCGTCCAAGAGAATGATTAAGTAAGAATGCATCTAAAGGTCTCCCTAGCCTAAAAGTTGCTATATACTTCGCAAGAATTCATCAAATTGCCCATATTTGTTCCGTACTATTATATTGGTATGTACCTAAGTCTTTGTTGTCTCTATTAATTTCCCGTGTGTATAGTTCCAGTTGTTGCATTGTTAAAGCGCAACGCGACCAGTTATGCAACTAAACAATTGCATAAAACAAAAGCACAGCGGGCGGCACTAACATTTTTGTATGTCTATTGAGAAAGTAAAACCTAGAGGCTGGGAATAGGGCGACCTACCTCTTTAGCTGTTGTATAAGCCCTTGTACCCACGGGTGATTATTTATCGAGGCGAGTTTTCAAAATCACGCACTAGACTTTCAACGCACTGCGTAGCGCCGAGAGGTAATAATCCAACAGTGTTTTTTGCGCGATGCACAAAAAATCACGGGATGCACTCTGTTAGATTTTCCATGTTCAGCGCGACACTGGTGGTTGAAATTCCAGTGCGCCATAAAAATATCGCTACGGCCGCGAATCATATTTTGATCAACATACAACCTAAAAATTGCAAAAATGTACAAAAAATTGAATTAATCGGGCTACCCTGACGCTTCACTCTTAACCCCTCAAATATCGTATGAACCCCATAGGTCCATAAGATGTTTCTCTCGAAATGACAATAAATACCGGTATAAATTCTTGAGCTCTTAATATAAACAAACGGCTTCTACTAGGTGAACATCTAATGGGTTAAGTAAAGTACAGGGTGAACATAATCTACATAGTGCATTCTATTTTATATTGGTAATAAAGTGTTGCCATGGTGGGTTTTCCATTACCAGTCCTTTGTATAAAACACAAAAAGGTTTTGTTTGCATAGGACTCACTAATTGTCACCCTTATTTTGAGGGTTTAAACACACATCGCACGTGGGGTAAAATTATTGTAAAGTTTTGTAACAAGTTTTAGGGTTCCGTATGATTATGGAAAACCTTTTCTGGATGTACTTTTTTGTAGTATGAGAAACCATTATATGACTCCTCCCGATCTGGGTGGAGCGCATCTTACTGAGTAAAACCCATGTTCCTTCCTTAGCCCTTTGTGTTCCAGGGCAGCGGTAATTTTTTTGACAATCTTGCTGACCGTTCTGGATGTATCTACTGTACTCTTAAGTTTTCATTTACTGTTTTGTTAATCGTTCCATTGTCATTTGGACACAATCTATTAAATTAAATTCGTTCATCCAGCGATAAAGTTCAACGCGACGGTTTTTTTATAACGCACTGGATTTTCAATTCGCGGTGTAGTTTCGAGCCTTTAGAATCCAACAAAAGTACATCTGAGCGCCTTTAGAATCCAACAAAAGTACATCTTAGTGCCTTTAGTATCCAACAAAAGTACATCTTAGCGCCTTTAGAATCCAACATAAGTACAACTTAGCACGTCAAAAACAATGATGGATTTTCAACTACAATGCGTTAAATAAGCTTGTGTGCGAGTAAAAATAGTACACCGTAAAATTTCCGTCCTGAAAAATCCTAAACTAAAATAAACCTCAAAACCCCATGCTAAGCAATCGGCAGACGCCCAAACTAAACTAACGACGTAACTCAAACACGATAATTACAAATACCCATCATTAATATTTTTTTGTGGATCATTAATTTTAATGCCAACGCACTGTGGTGTAAACTTAAGGTATTTGACATTTAAAGACGTAACTCTTAGATTGGATATTGCAAAAGTGCAGTAACGCCAGTAACAAATGATATGCCCCCACGCATCACATTAAACGTATTCTGAATGCCCTTAATCGACTTTTACGACGGGCGTGGGCAGAAACACACACATTCTTTTGTTTCGCTTAATTTAACATTTGCGTTCAAATCATCTGCCTAGCCTTTTCCAACAATGTTGGGGTCGGCTTCCAGTCTAACTGGATGCAGCTGAATACCAGTATTTTACATGGAGCGACTGCCTATCTGACCTCCACAATCCAGTAACTGGACAATAAGATACCCCTTGGTAAGATTGGCTGCCAGATTTTCGGGCTTCTGACGACCCGTAACGACTGTCAAAGATATTACTTACTCAATCATCGTTTGCGTTCCAAGTTGATAGGAAACTAACTCAGAGGCCCATGGGCAGCATAAAAACTCCTCGACTCCACGTGAGTCAATAACCATGAGGTGTAGTAGTACTACCTATAGTATAAGGTCTATGACCCTATCCATATGAATGTATCTTCTATTAATATATTAACACATTTATACTCTTGCAGTCAGTAATTAAAGGTAATCGCTTGAGAACAGTTGTTTCAATAACACTACATCCCCACATGGCGACCTTGCCAGGATAGCGCAAAGAAGAATACTTCATGGATCCAAGTATTTACCTTGGAGCGCGATAGTGCCTCTGCCAAGTCCAGCAAAACAAACACACAAAGGCACACCCGTACTATTCTTTTCTCCAAGCCAATCAGGACATTTGACTCTCCTGTAACTTTATTGTGGAAAAAGCCTTCATTTCAGCGACCAAGAGGGACCGCAAGTCAAAGTTCCTTAATATTGTCACTACCTCACCGATAAAAAAATGCATTTAATGAAGAAGCAATAAAATTAGGTATAACCATCTTTGGGATCTACCTACGATGCCGCAAATAGGCACACAAATTTACACGTTTTATTAAACTTATGTAGGTTTAGCATTAGTATCTAGGTACCTCCAAAAAGAAATGAGATCCTATCCCCAAGTTTTGCAACGCAGATCTTCTAACGCTAAAAGTTGTCAAATTAAAACCAAGTCAGTTCATTTATTCGGTACCTATCATTAGTTTACCTATATTTTCAGTTTTATACACGTAATGTTTTTGATGATTATTTAACAATCTGCTTGTCAGGACTAAAACTACATCTTATAGCGTACCTATCATTTTAAAAATTACTTCAGTGTGGGAATGAGGCGGAGCTATACAGGACGTATAGATCCATCTCTTTCCCACAGTTCATTCATAGGAATCTAAAATCAAACAGTTACAGTCCTTTTCAATTTAGTGAACACAACATTCATACAGAATCAAATCGTCTCGTCGACAAAAATGTACATATTTTTATTTTAAGATCATCAATTATTTTGATAGACAACATTTACTCGGACCTTCATCAGTCATTACTAACCTGGTGTCAGAGTTTTAATGCTGCCCATGGGCCTCTGACTTAGCATCACATGCAACTCTGACACCAGGTTAGTCACTAACCACACGAAGAAGAAGAAGAAGATCAGTCATTAAGTCAACAATAGTGATAGGTACTTACACCTAATCGTAACTTAACCTCTTTATAAAAAAATACCCATTGCTTATACTATGAGAACTTGTTTGGCACACTCCATATAAAAGACATAAACGCGCAACCTTTGAAATGATACAATTAAAGTGTTTGATAATAATACAGACAGCATGTCAAATTTAATGTGCTGCCAAAATTCGTTAAAGTTTTATTTAAATAGATTATTTATTTGACTATTTTTAAGTTCGTTTAAAAGCTATTTAGTGTAAATGCAAATCTGTATTTTTATATTCAAGTATGAAATACCCAATGTGCTACTATTTAGTTAATTAATTATCCCAATCATATAATAAAAATATCTACCTCATTTTACGCCTCACTGACAAGATTTTTTATCTTGAATAGATTGTGTTGGTTCAGATAACAAACCTGAATTGAATTGAAATAATAAAATAATTAAATTATTTAAATAATAATAGGCCAAAGAACCAGCAGTAGAACAATAATTCTGTTGCTTTTTCGTTATGCTCTTTTGAGCTTTTACCATAATACCAGCATATAATTGTCGCAGAGCAGGGCAATGGCCTCTTCTATATCCTAACTAATATTAATAAATAAATAAAATTATTTGGAACAACTTAACTTAAGAATTTACATATGACAGCTAAGATAGTCCCAAGAGTAAACTATTGTGGCGCAGCTATCAACGCACAACTCAGAATATATACGAAGACATTGTTCCAGACTTCCATTTACATTAAAACAATACCTATTAAGTGCAGTATTTTCAACAATAATATATTTAATAACTTTCGTTATCAAGCCGTTATTTGTAATGCGAAAGTAAGTTTGTTTGTTACCTTTTCACGACTAAACCACTGAACCGATCATCCTGAAATTTTACATATACGTTGTCAGGTACAGAAACGGACCTAGGGTACCTTCATCTCGAAAAAAGGGCTGTTCCCGAGGAAAACAACAATAACGTTATTATGGTAATAGTTGGCGCCACGTGTCATTCGAATCATGATTGAATTATATCATTACAGCAGTCTCCAACCTGAATTAATTGTCAAATTATAAATGAACGCGAGCGAAGCCGCGGGCAAAAGCTAGTTAACTATAAGTCCAGGTTTACTCACGATGTTTTAAGGCTTTAAAATATTTCAAAATTAATTATAACATAATATTAATTACACAAAATGCCTTTCTGTAGTTCATAATTATTTTAAACAAGGGATCAAAAACAATTAGTCAATACCGAAGAGTTACATAACTCACAAAACGATCCGACGATGAAAGAAAAAACCTGTCAAGTGCATGCCGTGCTTTCGTAGTTAGTGTTCCGTAGGTTTTATTTAAGCCAGGGCGCAGGGTTACTACCCATAGGCAGTCACCAGCCGCCGCGGGAGATGCCCCGGGCGTCGGGAGCTGCGTGACGACTCCCGGCCACCGTAGGCGCGGGCCTGCGGACGGTGAGTAATGGCTAGCTCACCGCCCGATCAGGACTAGGCTCGTGCCGGACGGCTCAAAGAGATGACAGCATTAAGGAAGGAGCCCGTCAGGGCCGAAGCCTGCTGGGTAGTCGGAATTGTCGGAAAGGGTTACCGCTACCCCGGAACATAAAGGGCTAAGGAAGGAACATGGATGGGTTTTAGTCAGTAAGAGTTAGTCTTGAGCAAACTAGGTGACGAATCCGGGCTGCGACCAATATCCCTAGCGGAAAATACCACTTTGCCCGACCTGGGGATCGAATCCAGACCTTCATGCTTAGTAGTAGCGTTTGCGACCACTTGATCAACGGGTTTATTTCCACCAATTTCTCCACAGAACACCAAAACCGTAATATATCAGTAATAACTCCAGTACACACACGTATTCACTCACTTATCGCTACATACACTATGTAATGCACGGTTATATAAAAAACCCATAATGCATGTATCGGTGCAGCCAGATAATCGAACCTGGAGAATGTTTTAATTAGGTTAACGATTGGGAGCGGGTGGACGAGCCTCGTGACGTCATCCGCTAATGAACGGCGGCTCCACAGATAATGTGTGGTACAGAAAGTTTACTTCTAGCAACTGTTAGAGGCGCACGCACACATGTGAAGGATTTTGCTATATAGAAATTTTGCGGGGAGTAAGATGGAAGGTGTCTCGTGTGAATTGTTGTTTGTCGTTTCCTAGTCTTAGTGTCGCTGGTCTGGAATTATATGAAATAGTTATTGTTAATAAAAATTGTAATTGTATCTCAGATCAGAAAAAAAGTCTGCGCCATTGTCTTCACCATTAAATGCTTGTTTTGTGCTGTGCCTTTATGGCACAACTGGGATCACTGCATGTCGACAGCTTCAAAATCTGTATCCCTTATTTTATTTTACTGTCTGTTTCATCCGTTGTTGCTAGTAGTACAGCTAATACAGTCGTTTTTTATAGTATGAGCAGGGCGAATTTAAACTTTAACAGATGTCTGGTCTTTCAGATCGAAATACTGTTTAAACAAACACTACCCATGTGTGCGAGCGCTTAGAACAAAATGTATGCAGTAGAGTTTCTGTATAATATGCATTCTGTGCCCCAGGCGCGTACCGTTCCCTATCGATACGCATTTCGATTCAATCGATGTTGAAGATTATCGATAAACGTTGATTTATTTTGACTGAGTTTTTTTGTTATTTATCGATTGCGGATCGTTATTTTGCTGTGTAGCTGTGAGTATGTCCATAAATTAGATGCGAGTGGCGCAGTGGCGGTATTTGATAATCGTTTGTATTTGTGTCACTGAAAAAAACGAAGCACTGCAATTTACAAGCCGAATAGAGAGATGGTATAACAAAGTATTATAATTACATATATAACGTGTTAAAACTCTAAGAATTTCGTAGGAGCATTGTACTCATCGTTACGAAATTTTTTTACTAAGGGATGAACCCTGAAATCGCGAAAAAAATTGAGCTGTTCCATACTTTTTATTGACTTACATGTGCATAAATGTATGGAACAGCTCGTATTTTTTTCGCGTACACGTTTACCACAGAAATGACATTGAATACCCTGCAGTTTAATATTTAAATACATCTCTCCCGTCCCTTTCTTGCTTGGCTTGTTAGAGAAAGACAGCCATAACCTGAGCTAAGCTTAGTTGGTACGCAACAAAATGGGTGCCTCTACGTTTTTATGAGATTTCTACATTGTGATATTTCTTACCTACATTATATTTACTGGCTACTTAAACAGATATCAACAAAACTTACAGGGATATAAAATAATTTTAGAAAGGCCATAAATGTCTTCGGAATATATGTTCATACGGCTCAAATATATAATGGGCAACATTTTACTTGGAATATATCGTAAATTATAAACACAATATTTGTTTGGAAATTCTATTGTTCCTTCATGGCTTACTAACATTTGCTAGATATGGTGTAAGAACTATAAAAAGTTATTTGATCGCTACAGGCTAAGCAGGGCTACTGGTTAGGGTTTCGTTTATCGAATACAGTGCTCAAGAAGTTTTTTATCTTTGTTGTAACTAACTAAATACTACTAACTAACTATATCTTTTTGCAGCTATAGGAGTCCTCTATGTTGCCTGTCCAGAGTATTTTGGATTAGGTTGTCGTGACGTCCATTTTTTTTTTCGGCCAAACTGTTTCATTTTATGTACTAACAAAGAATTTACAAATATTTTCAATAAAACATTTGAACATACTGAAATTCGTTGTCTACAAAACCCCATTCAAAAGGAATAGGCTCGTGCATTACCGACAAAGGACGGACGTCACAGCAGCAGCCAAAAATGCATTATATATAATGCACGGACAGGCAACGTGTTAAAAAGTGAAACTTTAATATTTTCTAGTGCTATTCTGTAAAAATCTCACTGTAAAACCTTAGGTGAAGTGAGCTTGAAGTGAGCCGTCATTCAAACTGATACTGGGTTGAGACTATTGACAGCTCACTTACAGCTTACTTTACGTTAATTAGCATGGTGACAGTTTTTAGTGAATATCTGACGACTAAACTACAGAATGCACAATTTTTCTTTGTCGTGTTTTAGTGACTAACCTGGTGTCCAAAGTTTTTATGCTGCCCATGGAACAATGTAAACATGGAATTTAGAAGATTTAAGTTTTTAAATAATGTAGAGATGCACTAAGATACGATTTTGCAGACTGTACACCAAAATGATGGTAGAAACTGTGGGATACACCGCCTTCTTGTGCGAAAAGTTAAAAAATACACTAATTACGCGAACGAAGTCCTAAGCCGATCTGTCATTTGCTATGTCACTATCGACAGGCCACTTCACCTAAGATTTGATTGTGAGATTTTTACAGCATAGATCGGTCAGGACCCTAGCATTAGTAAAAGTATGTGTTTATCTTCCATTTCACCTTTCCGGTATCTTAATCACAAGAAAATAATCAATGTTTTTATCACCAGGAACATTTACTACCTAAGTAAAATGTAGTAAATGCCGAACATAACGAGATTTCATTAAGCACTAAACATACTATAGAAACTCCGTAGGAACGTGTTTCTTTCCGTTGTTGTATAGATCTGTTTCACTTAGAGTTCTTAGTTCAGAGGCTGTGAATGTGACGTGGGGATTGTTCATCAGTATTGGATCTGAAAGAAAGAAACAAAATGAGTTTATTTACTGTAAATAAACTGCACACTTACAAATCTCAAACTTTACATACCCAGCATAGTGACTATGCCTAAACGTTACCTATATTTTTCTTTGAAGGTGGAAAATCATCAAATGACCCTTCCCGCTCTGGGTGGAGCAATAGGGATTGTCAGACTCTTATTGACTAAAACCCATCCACGTTCCTTCCTAAGCCCTTTATGTTCCGGGGCAGCGGTAACCCTTTCAGACAATCCCAATGACCCGGCACGCTTCCTCGATGCTGACATCTCTTTGAGGCGCGTGTGGAACACGAACGCGCCGTCCGTCATGGGCCTGGTCCTGAACGGACGGTGAGCTACCCATTGCACACCGTTACTTAAGTCAAAGTCAAAGTCAAAACATTTATTTCAAATAGGCACAAGAATGGCACTTTTGAACGTCAAAATGAACAAGAAATAGAATTGATTCTAGTCGCCCCTTCCAAAAGGTAGTTTCTTGGCTTGTCATCTTGAAAGTTATGAGTAACTTTCAAGATTTCAAAATATTCCAGCATTATCTTTGAAATGGCAGCGCACCTTCTACCACGCACGATGTCCATTGGCGCCAGGGTTTATTGGCCTTCATCGAAATATCACATCCCAATTATTACTGGGGGATACTGATCGATTCAAGATGCTTACAGGGATACGTAGACTTACCCACTTACCTATAAGCAGATGCATCCGATAGACTCCTGACGGATTGATGCGAAAACTATTGAAAATTGGCTTCTGAGATTGGCGTCTAACTTAAATTCTTATGCAATCACTCACTAAAGAGAATGAGTAAGACATCAGATTATTTTTTTTGGTGACGCAAAACAATTTGAAGACACTGGAATGTCCTAGAACCAAAAAATCGAAGACATGTGCCATCCATCAACCCGCACTGGACTTGCGTGGTGGATTATGTCCCAGCAGTGTGAATATTATAGGCTGATTATGCTTATCTGATTTTAAATGGTTTCAATATTATTTTTTGTTTTGAATAATATTTATTGCAATTGAAGAAAGATTCGAAGCAAAATTGAGGTTATAAAATGAACCTTAATAGGGATTAATTATTAATTAATTTAATTTATTAATTAAATTAATTAATAAATTAATTTAATTAACACGTTGAACGCCAACGCGGTCACCGTGTGTCCGACAAACAATAGTTTTTCTATTGTGTCTGCTGCGCGGCAGTCAATGACTTAATAATTAAATAATTAATTTAATTCTTAATTTTTTTTATTTAGTCCGCTAGCTAGATTATTGAAAAATGTTAGAAACGTATTTTTTCTTTTTTTACGTAATCAAAAGATTACGTCTATACATTGAGATAAAATGTGGTATGACGTCACAAGTATGTAGTTTTTATACTTACTTGTGACGTAGCGAGCACCACTCCCCAACTTTAATACTTTTTTATCTAAGTCATTTTCTATTATTATGATAAAGCAAAAAATACGTATCAAATATTTTTTTAATTACCTGATTAACGGACTAAATAGTTTTTTTTTACCTAGGCATCATCCCTACTGTCTAATGGAAAACGTCTTTAAGCTCGTGTTTTAAAATTAGAATTTCGGGTTTGAGTATAATAATCCAACCAAGGCGCTCAATTTTTAATTCGCACCACAAATTGACATCCAAAGGTACATTTTCAGATCCAGACAGACAGAATGATATTCTTATAGCCCAGCGTACAATGACCAGTCAGGCAATGTAATTGGGTCCTCCTGTTAGAAAAAAGACAGTCATAGCCTGGAATTGGCTGATAAATGGCGCTAGGCTGACACCCTATCACTTTGTGTGTTAATATCGTCATAGAGGGCCGTGGACCATTTCAAGACTTTTTTTTTGTTTAGGGAATTGGCACGACAATTATTTATTACCAGTTTTTTTTTTGTGAATGAGCGTGTTGGTTCTCCGATTTTGCGTTTAAAGTAAAAAGTAGCGTTTGAAGTAGTTGCGTTTAAAGTAAACCTTAACTATCGGGGTTTTGAAAACCGCTTTTGTTCTAGGTTGAAAAGTAGTTACTATTTTACTATCTTGTAATTCCTTATTTAAGGTGGATGCGCCAGGATAGCCCGGGAAAATCTAATTTTTATAAGTTTTTTTCAATTTGCAGGTCAGTGTTAGGTTGTATGTTGGTCAGAATATGTTTTTGTAATTACTTTGTATGTTAATTTTGTACGTCAAATATTGACAAAACATAGTGCACATATTTTTAGACACTAAATTGTCTGTAGCCATACCTATTTTTAACAAAATAAATGATTGATTGATTTAGTTTAACCTAGTTTATGAATTGTAACTTGGAAACAAATTTTAGTATTTAATTAAAATGTATATTAATAATTGCAAGGTATACTGTATTAAATTATAATATTAACAACCCCACTTAAATATTTATACCACCGTTAGAGAATTAAATGAAAACGCAAGTAGACACTCCATTCAAGTTTGCAGAAAATTACAATTTCAAAATGAGTGGTATGGAACAAATTGACTTGGTCATTTTATTAAAACGAAGTAAAGGATTGTGTTTCATTAATATTTATAGGAATTAACATAGTCTTCACGCTCGTTGTTTTATACTGGATTAGCAGGATTGACAGGTGGCAAAGACTGGGAAGTGAATTAATAGAATATTATTATTGATATGTATTGAATTCTTGTCGGTGTGAATTGGGTATTTGAAAGGGTAGTCAATAACGTTACTTTTTATGAACTGTCAAAACGCGGTATTTGTACGAGATTTGTATGAAATATAACAATGTGACGTCACAGATTTTTAGGATCAAATGGAATACTTATTTACATTAAATCTTGTTTTACATTTATATCCTCACAAATATTTAATTTCTGTACGGTGGTGGAAGTTTTTAAGGCAAGCGGTCTTTATTCTGTGTGATTTCATATTTTATTTTTGACCGATTCAAATAGTCAATTATACTATCAATCAATTGAGGTACTTGTGAAAGTGATCTTCCAGAGAAGATCGACCACATGGTCCATAGACCAATTTTTTGGAACGAAGTTCCTTATCTCGCGTTGCGAAAGGGGGCTAGACGGAATTAAGACCAAAAGTTGTAACGACACTTTTTTTGGAGTAAAATATGATGTTTTAGATCAGATTTTATTTTATTATTATGACTTAAAAGAAATAAAATTTTATTACAATTCCTTCACTAACTAATCGGAAGGAACTTCGTTCCATCCGGGTGTCCCTTGACACCTCTCAAGTTTTTTAAGGATATGGTGACAAAATCTTTGCGTCTACGGCTCGTTAGAGCTACTTGTTAAACGGACCGCGGAAGATCGACTACATGCTCTTCTGCTGCTCGACCACATATTTTGAAGGGTTTGGGTAGCCAACTTCTCATCTTTGCATCTAAGGTCGGCAAGCCATGGAAATCCTTTGGTCGTTACAGTAGTCTATAAGCTGGCCTGCCAGCTTGTTGGGGTTGGTCCGTGGACGGGTGACCATCTCTACACACCGAGACTCCTCCGTGCCCTGGAAAGCACGTTAAGCCGTTGGTATTGGCTGTCATTCGTGGATGTTTGAAAGTCGTTACGGATCGTCAGATGCCCGAAAGTCTGACAGCCAGTCTTACCAAGAGGTATCGTATTACCCAGTTACTGGGTTGTGGAGGTCAGATAGGCAGTCGCTCCATGCAAAACACTGGTATTCAGCTGCATCCTGTTAGACTGGAAGCATTTCGCATTTAAATCAGCTTGACCATCGATGATCGGTCTCTATTTACAAATTTTATATTAATTTAGTTTTGCTTCAAAAGACATGTATGCAAACTACACGTATAAAATCTACATACATCCTACAATGATTGAGGTGGTACTTAAATTGTAAGCACACCTTAACTAATCATCTGAACATGTTATGGTCAAATTATGACTTATGACCACTCCGTATAAAATGCGCGCCGTACTTTTTGCATTGCAAATGCATAACCTCTCTACCAGCACAATCTATGGGAAAGTTATTCCTGGAATGAACGATAAGGGAGTGCTTCCTTCGGTATCGCCGTCTCGCTCTAACGTTTTGGTGGACGCGTGTGCGAAAGAGGCGGCACTGTTTAAGGAATGTCACACGGCATTTTATTATTATTCATCGAAAGTATCATCAAGAGAGGACGGTTATAAAATTATATTTTGTCTTTGGCTTTTTTTTAATAAACTGTTTTATAAGTTTGTTCCGTTTTAGAAAACTTTAGTTGTCTAGTTCCTATGAAAGAATCGGCCACTTTCGTCCCCTGGGTGTCGTTAAGAGTTCGTGTAAGTCAGATCTGAGACTGAGACTAACTGTGACCACCATCTGTGAAGGTTGTCGAGAAAATTAGACGGTAATTTTCCACCCGAGTAAATACAGGAATTCAAAGCCGGAATAGAAAGCCGGTATGTTCAGCAATATATGTTTAAAGTATTTTAGTTACGTTTTATGGAGGTACAGAGGCTAGCACATCAAGTTAAAATCCCCAGTCTGTCAAATTAATTGATGGTTTAAAACTTTATTCCAAAACATTAAGGTTCATTTTCAATTCGGAAAATTTGACAGTTAGGGATACCTTGGCTTGATCTGCTGACGTCTGTACAAACCTATAAAAAAATGTCTGTTTTTACATGTTGAGTTTCGTTCAGTTTCAGGACTATCCCGTTGGGTAAAATTAGCCTTATCCGGAATGTAATCCCGTTTCCGTTGTACTGCTCACTTGAGTGCGCCTGAGCATGTCTGATCGTGTTCACATTGGTGCACCGTACGGCTGTATGAGAATGACGTCATCAGCTCCCGTCTGGAATGCCTAGTTATATTTAATTAGCTTTTTTTTTTTGAGGGTGGGAAATCATCAAATGACTCCTCCCGCTCTGGGTGGAGTGGAAGGGAGAGTCGGACTCTTACTGAATAAAACCCATCCACGTTCCTTCCTTAGCCCTATATGTTCGGGGGTAGCGGTAACCCTTTCGGACAATCCCGTTTAATATTTAACTAGCTTCAATCCGCGACTTTGTTCGCTTAGAATAGCGGATGCGTACGACATTATAACTTATCTGCATGTGACATTTCAGTCCAATCCGTATAGAGGTATGAGCTGTGTTGATAGATCACTTAGTCTGTCATATTTCTTTTAATAAACCACCACGTTGTATCGGAAGATGATAGAAGATGGAGTAACCGAAGATGTTTGGATATGACGCTGATTTTCAGTACGACGAGTAAACAAGTCAATACTATAACACTGTAAACAAAAGAGTGGGTTTTTTGCAACTTGTGGTCAATGGAATATTCAAGATTGTAAAAAGAACATAGATTCGAAACTTTACGGTGCGGATCGTTGTACAGACATCGCATCAAGCTATCCCAAACTGTCAAATTTTCTCAATTGAAAATGAACCTTATGCTTTTGTAATAAAGTTGAAAAACTATCAAAGAAATTTTACAGATTGGGGTAACTTGATGTGCTGGCCTCTGTACTCGCTATTCTTCTGGCAACGCCCATTTAAATAATAGCTAGATTTTATTGACCCATGTATTTTTTATCAATATTTTTAAGTACCTACTAACCATCGCATGAAAAATAAAATCTTAATTACAGCGAAACATCACGTTCAGTTATATTATTATCAAGCAGACCCCTTAGGCGAATGATTCTAGCTAACCCGATAACTGCATTTAGGTACACAAGAACAAGCGAAAAAAACCTAGCATTAAAGTGCTCATTATGTATTTATTATCTAATAGCATATCTCGTTAAATGCGAAGTTTGTTGAAAAAATAAACAGTTATATATATTAAGTTACGTAAGTTGTTTTTATTTAAATCGTCGGTTAACAAATTACTGAGTTGTTGTGGGTTGACCGCGTATTGGGATGATGGCTATTATGTTAGTTGACGGCTTGCAATGCGGCGCGGGCCCAGGCTGTAGGAGTGATTTTGTTTTGTTATTGGCCAGTAAAGTCAGCTGATCGATTATTGGCAAGGGATGTTTTTATGATGTGGATACTTCGGGCAGATTAGGATTTGTATCCTGTTGTACTATCTTTTTAAATGGCTGACTAAAGAAAAGAAAGATTATGAATCTTATTATAATGACTTCGTATCTAATAAGAAGGTATACTGTCAAGTCCGTTTATTGTCATAAATACCAAAAAAAACATAATTTCATATTAAAATATTTTATTTCAATATAATCACAACGACAAAAGTCTAAACCACATACAATTGACTACCATATCTACATACCAATTCATAATTAGATTATCTAACAAAAAATAGTCTTGAACTGATCGAAACTGTTCAATAGACTTATATTCCAACCAATCAGCCCACTATCCATATAAACAAGCCAAGAATCATATCGCCAACGCGACTAAAATAAGATGTAACACAACTTCAAAGAAACTGGGTATTCAAATGGACTTTTAAAATAAGTCGGGTTATATCTAAACGACCGTAACTCTTACCATCAATATTATCGTAGTAAGACCGCTTCAAGTTTTGCAAAATTGTAGCGCGTCGTTTTATGTATGGTTGTCTCTTTCTAATGTATGGTTAATGTAAAGTGTAAGAGAGAAGGGTGACGAAGCTCGAGTCTCACTAGCGGGACATCGACCAGCAGCTTTCAGAAAAACTTTGACGCGGTACCGCAGCGTTGCAACTTGGAAACTTTTGGTTCGTTGTTGTAGAATTTTTTTATGAATAGTTTTGTAATAAAATTTTGTTCTTATTTGATGAATTTGAAATAAGACAAATCATAAAATGTCAAAATAATGATTAAAACGTAGATAAAAGGCATTATACTAAAGTCTATTTAGAAATTGTTATTAAATCAGTAGCATTTATCTTTGGAGAGTTAAATTATGCATACTACCTTTATGCTACAAACCTGTATTAAATTAATGTTTTCTCATAACACTGTGACTTAACACTTAATTTGATGCCACAGAGATCCTCAGATCAGAAAACTTGTCACTAATATTAACCATATTTAGAAAATCCATAAAAATACCTTCGTCAATTCTCGAGCTACAACGCTATTCTACTAAGGTTACTTGCCCCGTGGACATCGACAAAAACCGTGCAGCCTGCGTTTGTATGTGTGCGTGTCCTCGTGTTCCTATACACTCACACACAGATCTACCCGCATACCGCGCTGCGCGCGCGCTGGAGAAACCGTGCGCTTTGCATTCAACACTCAGTTGTAAAGCAACTTTAGAGGTCATCAAACGCTTTATAGGGATCCCTTATAACTGCACACGTCAAATTATTTTGACATATTTATTAAAAGCTATCGAAAATACTAACTTCAAAAGTTCTACCTTCCCGGACAACAAAGTGTCGTACAGTTAAGTGCTACTTGAAAGTTGTCATAGTGCTCAGAACATTGTCATCCCGATTCCGACGTGTTAAGTTTCGGTTAAGTTGGTTCAAGTTGAGGTTTAATTAAGTTTGTGTTAAGTGAAACTATGAGTGGTTGTGAGTTTAGTGATTGATACCCGCTCTCATGTTGGATATGGAAGGATTTGACTCCAATTGAAAATGTGGGAAAACATTTTCTACGTTAAATCTGTGAGGAAAAAGAGGACCTGTGTATAGGTAAGCCTCATTTGCATGACTTAGTCGTAACTTAAGTTATATTAACTTAGGAGTACACTTTCTAAACAACTTTGATTCACAGTCGACGTTATGTTACTAACTTCAAACCTGTGTGTGGGACATTTCGAGTTGACTTTAAATTCTTTACCGGTAAAGATTCATAACTTGATGTACCTTCTTAGGAGTCTTTTTTTTGCTACTGTCCATTCATAATTTGTGAAACTATTTTGGTATGAATTCGGCTTAAATTTCCAAACATATCCATTTCACAGATCATTACTATATTGCTGTATTGAAATCATTATTCAACACATTCATAAAATTCCTGATTTGTAAATGCAAAAATATGTTACCTTATTAAATATTCACTAGTTACACAATATATTAAGACTTCCTTAAGCGGTGCTACGGTGCAAGCTGATTAAAAAAAATAGAACCAAAATCAAATAAGAAGTTATTCCTTTCAAGACTCCCTCCATGATTGCATAAAGGCTTTCGCAAGATGACATAGTTTCCAAAAGAGAAGCAGCTTCGGTATTCTCGATGGTAACAAACATGCCAAACATAGGAATGACAAAAATGTGAACAAGAAACATCTTTGAGAATAGAAGAAATATATTTATCAATTTGCACTGCGGAAGGTCGTTTGTAGATGTATTTTAGAAGAAGAAGGATGAAGAATATTTTAGCATCTGCCAATCTATTCCATAAAAATGTCACTATGAAAACTTAGGTGAAGTAAGCTGTCATTCCACCTGATACTATGAATTGACACTGTTGAAAAGTTACTTCATGCTCACTTCAGCTAAGTTTTTATGAAATATTAGTATTGCAGAATTCCTTGACTGATGAAGGTAGTTTAAGAGATTGATTCCAAAGAGCCAACAATAGGGCGTAGTAGTTGAGGGTGGAAAATCATCAAATGGTTCGTCCCGGTGGGGCGGAAGAGAGTGTCAGACTCTTACTGACTAAAACCCATCCATGTTCCTTCCTTAGCCCTTTATGTTCCGGGGTAGCAGTAACCCTTTCGGAAAATCCCGCTAACGAATTTAGTGCTTGGCAGATCATATGCCCAATTTTTGTCTCATAATTTGAGGTTTGATCTTATGGTCTATTTCCTTATTTTTCAATTCTCGTATTCTAATCTCAACTCAATCTGGCAACATGCAATTTAATAATAATAACATTAGCTCCCATAAAATTTTAATTGAAAAATTATCCTAAAAACAAAACTTAAACTAGGCAAAACAGACATAAAATATGAAATAATAAAGGAAATTATCAATTAAAATAAAACAACACACTATTTCACACCAAAGAAACCCAAACAAATGTACCCTGTAACTTTAGCGAGTACATTTTATGTTGTCACCCTCAGTAGATGCACAGTATGTAACATGGCTTTGACAATACTGTTTTTACTGGCCACCACACACGAAAAGAACGACGCCCTGAGTTTCCCCATAAACGAAAAGAAGTCGTTAACTCTGTTCTCATATTTTAATTTACTTACATTTTTGACATAGGTTTGTTTCTGAGATAACATTGCGAATTAAACGAGTTTTTTCGTACAAGAATCGGCTCTCTGCCTAGAAAGGAAGCAAGCAGAATGAGGGTCCTGATTTTAGATTACATAGTAGAAGAGATGATTTGAAGATAATAGGGGACCAATTAACAAGGATCGATCCTACTCAGTACTCTGTTCCTACAGTCTTACTAAAGGGTATCGTATTACCCAGTTACTGACTAGGTTGTGAAGGTCAGATAGGCAGTCGCTTCATGCAAAACACTGGTATTCAGCTGCATCCGGTTAGACTGGAAGCTGACCTCAACGTAGTTGGGAAACAACTCGGCAGATTGATTAGTATTAGAAATCTGAGAGTTTTGAATAGGGATATATTATGTTTGAGTATCATTCGAAGGCCTTTAGAAATTTAATCCAGTACCAGCTCTTACGTTTGTTTCCTCAATACCAAAAGCACTAACAAATAAATTAGACACATAGTATTTTCTATACATAACCGAATGTCTTTTATCTCGCTTTACTGTTGCTGTACAAATCTAGTCTAACACGCCACTTTATTTGGTACTTAACTTGCGCAAGAGTGCATTAAACGTTTAAAATATAGTTCTGTAACTAGGTCTCCTGTACTGTACAGCAAATTGAATATATAAATATGAACTGTATATAAACTTCACTATATATGGCTGGCATAAGCCGACTTACATTTACTATCACAATCTTGCATTTATAATTTGGACTTTATTTTTCGACCGACAAAGCTCAAGATTGCTTGGAATTTTGATGGATAGAGTTGTCCCCCGTTAAGAGCTTAGGTTCTGGTTATTAAAATCCAATTAACAACTTGAATAGGTTCGCATATTAATCTGGGAATAAAATGAACACATAAGATCAAGAATCAGTCATTTATCATCCCTTTCTTGCCTGGTTCGACTTAGGCATAATAATGCTAAAAATAGCCAGTAATTGTTCGCAGCTTGACGGACCACCATGCGTTAAAGATAGTTACGGATAAACGTAGCCTTTTATAATATTGCCAGTTGTGTTAATTTGCTACTTAGTCTTCATAATTAGTATTTTTCTGCTCTCATTGAAATTTATTTGGGGTTTTGGTATGTTTTTTCTATTCTTAACATCTTTGTCAAGTAATAAATGATAGCGTATTGGTTTACAGGGGAAAATGAAATAAGAAAACATGTTGCCGTAAGTCATATGGGACAAGGGTGCCTAGACAAGTGTCAATCGCTCCGTGTCGATTTGATTTCGAAAATTGTTGATCGAACAATTCGTTATCTCAGCGATTCGGATTGTCAAGCGCATTTGTATGGGAATATTGATCGATTTTCGTTACACAATTTGACATTGTCTAGCACTTAGCGATCGAAAACGATTGATCATGCGACATACGAAAGCTTATGCCAATTCTATACATTTTCGATTCATCTAATTTCGTTGTCGTTAATTAATGAAAATGTGTGACTTTGTCTAGGCCCAAGGGCAGGAGCATGATAAAGTCAATTTATCCGCTTTCACTTTATGACATATCATCAATTGCAACCTAACATTATCTTAACCAAATTGGGCATGCTATAAACCAGTTTCACGAGATGCTACTGAATTTACACATAATCAACTCTACTGACTTCGAAAACGCGATGGCTCGATTAGCACATACGCGGACCAATTGGTTTCTGCACTACGGGGTTTGTGATTCAAGTAGTTGTTCATGGCTGGGTGTAGTCGGTGCGTAAGATTTTTCCGAAAAGGTGATGCCGGATAAAGCATTGTTTTATTTACTAAGCGTGCTTAATATTATACACTTGAAAGATTGAGACGATGCATCGATTTACATGAAACAGAGATAGATTATATTCTGGAATAGTAAATAAGCTACATTTTATCCAGAAAAAAAATGTACGGTTCTCGTTAGATAACTTCCTTCATATACACGGGCGCTGCTGGTAGAAGACTTATGTATATAGTTTTCTCATGGATGCCGTTGTCAGAACTGGACTAAAAGAATCATCAATCGGTTTAGTCAGTTCCCAGTCGAAAGTTCTGAGGTAACAAACAAAAAAAAATAGTAGAATTGCGTACCTCCTACTTTTTTAAGTCGGTTAAAAAGTGGAAAACCTTTGAAGAGTCGGCTTTCTCATTTTGAAACCACAGTCTAACTTTGCCACATTCAAATTTGAATTTTATGACGTGGCAGTAAATAGGCAATGATCCTAGGGTTAGCAAAGGTGTGCTATTGTACACCCACAGATAGCAAATAACGGTATGGTAGGTCCCGAAGCAAGCGTGTCGCTATTTATCGCTCAGAATTATAAACTCCAGGCCGTAAATTTTCAGACAGAAAACTCGAATTACAAGTTCACTGAGCTGGGAATCGAATTTAGAACATTAATTTTCTTGCATGTTCTGGTCCAAAGGTACTGCTTAGTAGAGAATTATTTAGAACGATTTTAATAAATTAAAACTGCAGTTTTAGTTTTTTCTAATATAGATTTTATTATTATTATACTACTCCGTCAAGAAAGTACCGGGAAAAGATCAATAATACACAAAATGTCTGTTATTCATCCAAATTTATTTTATCACCTTCAAAGTATGCTCCTTTAGAAACGATACACTTGCGCCAACGAATAATCCATTTATCAAAACATTTTTTAAACGCTGCTTCCGGAATTGAGTTCAGTTCTCGCCGCGAATCGCCGGTTTTTTCGGTTTCGGTTCAGTTGGAAGGCGCCACTCCGAAGCTTGTTGACTAGTTTGCATGTCAAACTCGTAAACCCACGTCTCGTCACCAGTAACAATGCGTTTCATGAATGTTGGGTCCGAACTGACTCGTTCTAGCATGTCCTTAGCGACATTCATGCGATTGAGTTTTTGGAGAAAATTCAGATCTTTTGGGACTAGCCGAGCAGCAACATGTTTCATACCCAAATGATTAGTTAAAATGGTACGGATCGACTCGTGAGATACAGAAAGTTCGGCGGCTATCTCTCTCAGAGTTGAATGGGGATTTTCAGTCACTATTTTCTTCACTTTTGCGATGTTAACTTCAGTTGCAGACGTTGACCGCCTACCAGAGCGAGGCTAATCTTCCATCACATCTCGACCGCTTTTGAACGCTTTAAACCACTCATAAGCACGAGTTTTTGATAAAGTCGATTCACCGTAAGCCTTCTGTAACATTTTCAGTGACTCCGAACACGAAATTCCATGGACGATGCAAAATTTAAGACAAACTCTTTGTTCGATATTTTTGTCCATTATGAAATTCGCAATACACACTATATATGATATTACTAAAACCAGCACTGTATTTAATATAAATAACAGATGGAACTCAAACTCCGCGCCAAAATGGAAAACAGTTGTGCCAATCTAACAACTACAAAAAAACAAAAATTTGAATTTGGAACCATAAACAAATCATCCATTCCCGATACTTTTTTGACTGAATGTATATTTAATTTTATTAATAAATACATATCTTATAGGATCTTAACTTAAGAACTATGCCCCGCTTCTACCATTTTATGTCTGAAGACATAAAAGTAGTAAAATAGTATAATAATACGAGTCCTGTAGTTTCAAAGACAAATATAGTTCATGCCGTTTATTAGTATACATAGCCCAAGGTAAGGCAATTTTAATTTTTCGTGAAGAGAACGGACTAGCATTGATCATCACGCTGGCTCATTACGGGTTAGTGATTTCACCACAGAACAGATCTTTATCTCTTCTGTGGATTTCACGGAGTCAGCGACATAAGTAATGTCACTTTTACGTAGTTTTATCATCATCTGCCTAGCCTTTTCCCAATTATGTTGGGATCGGCTTCCAGTCTAACTGGATGCAGCTGAATACCAGTATTTTACATGGAGCGACTGCCTATCTGACCTCCACAACCCAGTAACTGGGCAATACGGTACCCCTTGGTAAGACTGGCTGTCAGATTTTCGGGCTTCTGACGACCCTTACCTTTTCACTTTTACGTATTTTATACAGTACAGACGCCAGCATATCAAGCTATCCCTAACTGTCAAATTTTCTCAATTAAAAATAAACCTTATGTCTTTGTAATAAAGTTGAAATACTATCAAAGAAATTTGACAGATTGTGGTAACTTGATGTGCTGGCCTCTGTACTTATCTCCCAAAATAGCATTCAAATATTTAAATACATCGTAAATAGTCTGGTCTACGATATAAATCAGAGGAAACAATTCAAGGTCATGTGAATTTACTAAACAAATTAAAACACAACACGATTCTGGACATTTATACTTAAGTACTTAAGATATGCCTGGCACTGATTCTCGAATTTAATGCGACCGCGTTTAGTATTACCTTTGTAACAATAAGTTTTTATTTGGGTTCCGTACCCAAAGGTAAAATGCGACCCTGTTTCTAAGACTCCGCTGCCTGTCCGTCTGTTATCAGGCTATATCTCATGATCTGTGATATTAAGACAATTGAAATTTTCACAGATGATGTATTTCTGTTGCCGCTATAACAACAAGTAGATACTAAAATACAGAACATAATAAATATTTAAGGGGGCTTCCATACAACACACGTGATTACAGATAATAGTATGAAACCGTTCGTGCGCGATCCCGACTCGCACTTGTTTAGGAAAATAAAGATTTAGTAGAACCTACATTACGACCCTTATTCGGTCGGTTGGACAACCGAACGAAGCTCACCTAATAAAAACAATTTAGACCGATTGACATGGGTTATTGTATATTCGTCACAAAGTAAATACGTCATATTTAAAAAATCCATATATTGAAAGTAAATTTGTCACACGTATAGAAAATATGTGTAAATTCGTCACAAATCCTCATTTAATTTTTTTTATATATTAAAGTAGTGCTAGCAACCAAAAATATTGATTTAAATCATTCACAAAACTCAGATTTGTATGTAGATGTAAGGTAAATTAGTAAACGTGCGTTGATTATGAAAAATATACATCATTGTTATTCTACTTGTCTTTTATTGTACGGCGCAGATTAAAACCCTGTGACGAATTTACAATAAACAAACTTAATAGTTGTGACGAATTTACACATTTTTTTTTGTGACGAATTTACTTTGTGACGAATGACATCAATGTTTTTGTAGAAATTACAGCTCTAACCGACTATTTGAGTTCACCAATCATTTAACTGTAGTTAGCAAAGACTAATGGCGGCGGAAATCAAAGTGCTAACTAATCTATGATTACTTACTGAGTCCTAAGTCACACGTAACGGGTTTAATTGCTTGTGATCACCTGTCATTTCATTTCCATGTCTAGTTGACCCCTTTCGCTTGCCAAGTTATGGCTGATCTCTGAGATTAAGACAGTGTGAATGAAACGTGGTAAGGAGAAAACTTTCTGATGAGCGTGAATTAAATCTTAGTTCTAATAAACTGCAACAGCTAATAGTTAATAGTACCTATAACTATTAGCTGTTGCAGTTTGCAAACAAGTGTTAAGGGGAATGCTCCAGAGTGGCCCGTGAAATTATATTTTTCTTACTTTAAATTAAATTATATTTTGCAATTTGCAGGTCAGTATTTAGTTTTATTAAAATTAAATTGTATAATTAAAATAAAATTTTATTGTGTAATAATTATATTTTAATTGAAATGTTTTAGATTGCATGCAGTAGGAATTTATATTGTAAGATTCATAAAGTAAGAAATAAAAGGCTATTTTATTTTATTTTTTAATTTATTATTAAATTATATGTTGATCAAAATTTGAGTCGCGATCATACAAAATACGTATATAAAGAACTGTAATCATTCAAGTCTTCAATACAATCTTCTAAGTTTATATTACGGTATGTAATGAAATGACGACTTTGGAGAGCAATACTAAAAGAAATGTATTGATAATTGTAATGATTATAATTCTATAAATACTTAGTTGTTACGGCCTGGAAACCTTATTTTGATCAACATAGAACCTGATTTAGAATGACAAAAAACGTATGGAAATTTGAATTTCATGGGCTATTCTGGCGCTTGCCCCTTATACAAGTTAGACCCGCTTTAAAAACCCCTGTAACTGTCCATATATATGTATAAGCATATATCCAGAATTTCATGTTTTAATAGTTTCGTAATATTTAAAAGATGTCAATATACCGGTGGAAGATGTGTTCTAATTGGCAGTTGATAAATCCATACTTAGGCTGATAATACCTCTTTTGATTTCAAGGTCAACCATGTAACAGAAAAGAAAATAAAAATGTTAAAAAAAAAGAAAAAAATTGAATGAATGAAAATGTTGTACGTTGTTGTTTTGTGTTGTTGTTATTCCTATATGTTTTGCATTCTTGAGTAATTTAGCTGTCATACAGGCTTTTCTAACATCCTGGCAGCAGTTTCAGCGCTGCAGTCTCATTCATCGACAACACAAGACACACTTTCTCGTGGAAAGTGCAGACAATCAGTTAATGATCTACGCATGCGCGGCCTCTGTTATTTGAAGGAAGTAGTCTACAGCAGCTGTGATTGATACTTAAGTTTATATAAGACTGGCTCATTGTAACTACTTGTATATATTACTGTAAAAACGTTTTAGTTTCTTGGCCAGTAAGAAAAATGCTTATTAACAGAATAGAATGGAATTTGTTCAGGGACTTGTTTTTTTTTGTTTCGGATCTCTGGTTTGATAATGATAGTTTTTATTATTTATTTTCTTTGACATGTCTGTTGTGTTCTGGGACCCACGGGTCCTGGACCTTTGGAAGTCGTACGAGGGGCCGAAACCAACTCGCAGAGGCCCCTTATTATTATTATTATTATTAATACTCTTAATTATTTACTCCATAAAAATTACAGATATATTTAATTACAGATGTAGAAAATTTTACAAGGATTGTCACAATGGGCGGTCTTATATCTAAAAGAGATCTTTTTAAGACAACCTAATAATTCAGCTGTTTTATTGGACTAGTATTTTTTATTAAGCATATTATACTGTTGCAGAAAGCTATAGCTATAGCTGTTGAATGGAACTTAGTTAATTTAATAGGTGGAAAATATTTTCGACAGCTGAATTGCCTGTTCTATCTAGTCTCGAAAGAATGGATGAAATGTTATATAACTGTTTTTAATACTGAGTTATTAGAAATTATTATGACAATATTTGTACGCAAGAAACAGCATTTTTTTGATTAACATTAATATCTGTACCTCTCCTTTATCTATGTTCTACAAATAAAAATATTTGAATCTCGAATTTGAATTCGGCCAATAACAATAGAGCATCCAGACGCCATAGTAATTTAAACTGAATACACAATCGTGGTTGGTATATACTTAAAGACAAGTCACTCTATCATCAGTCAACGACCGCCTTTATTTACAAGCAAACAAAGCCACGACAAATCCCGATCTATCCATCTAATCTGCAATATTCGTGACGTGTATCAGATGCCAACAATAAGCAGATAAATCAGGAGGCTAATCAATACTCGGGGATCGGACGCTTGCGGCGTTCCCACGAAATCGATACGATGGTACGAAGCGATTTGCGGAATGATACTGGCTGAATGTAGGGTGAAGCGTTCTGGCTGGTAGGATTTAGAGAATAGATGGTATATTAAATACAGTTAACCTGGCAGCAGTGATAGCCTTGTGGTGTGACCGTCTGATTGCCAAATCATAGGGCTCGAGTTCGAATCCAAGACAAGCACCAGTGATTTAACGGATACATGTGCGTATTCTATAATTATCACTTGCTTAAAAATCGGTGATGGAAAACATTGTGAGTAAACCAGCCTGTCTGAGAGATATTTCTCAACAGTATGACAGAGGCCGATGGACAACATAAAAACTCTGACATCAGGTTAGTCACACAAAAAAAAAAACATTTAAAAATATAAAAAATAATGGTCCGCCGATGTCGGGAGCAGGATCCAAGGCACCGGTGGTTAGGGCTGCAGAGACAAGAACCTCCTCACAATGCGAGCCGTATCGAGGAGTACTGCCTTCTGAATCTGGCTCTTGATCCAACCGCCTAACGGGAGCCTCGAAAGATGTTGGATGTTGATATTATTATTATTAATTTTTATTTAAAGTAACCATGACTCCAGCCACCAGCTCACTCGCGCTATGTTTTCACTGTGAGTTTTTTTACAGAATAGCACTAGCCTGGTTAGGTTTTAAGTGACATTTAGATGGACACATAAAGGTGCGATTCCACCAAAAGTGTGTTCAGCACATTTTGTGCTGAACCCCAACAGTGCACGTGTTGAGCTGCAGATCCGTTTCCACCGACAAAACTACGTAATTTTTGGTAAGCGTAAAGTACAGCATATTTGTAAATGTTTACTTGAGTGGGTCTACCGAAAGAAACATTTGTGCCGTACAGTGTCGCACAGTGCCGCACTCTGGTGGAATAGTGGCTTAAGATATACACATTACACAAGGCAGTCAAAACAGCGAGCTACAAGTTTCACACTTGTTGCTTGTTTTTCATCTGCCTACCCCGATCCGAAAATGATTAACTTACCACTTTCCCGTGTCAGCCGTCACCGTCTTTTTTTTATTTACATACTAGTTTTTGCCAGCAGCTTCGCCCGCGTGTATGTAGAAATTTTTTCCTCAACCGTACATTTTTCCGGGATAAAAAATAGCTTATATGCTATTCCAGACTATAATCTATATTTGTGCTAAATTTCATCCAGATCCGTTAAGTGATTTTTGAGGTTATTCGTTAAAAACATACATACGAAACTTTCCTCTTTATAATAATATAGTTGTACATAGCTCCACCAAACTTCCTCTTCTCAATTTTCTGTAAAAGTAAACTGTAATTCCTCGACTTACGATATACATGAATTATCAAGCGATTTGCCATGATATTTTACAATCGTTTCCTAATCAACAATAAAGTCTGGCTTCCAAACGCTTAGGTAAACGGTTCTCTCGCGCCGCCTCATTTTAGCACGCGAACCACATTTATAACGATTTTAATAATATAATATGCAGCTCTTCTACAAAGTCATCCAAGCGTAACATTAGATCATAAAGGTGTGTTTAAAATGGATTCACGCAGGGCGAGCAAGAATTCTTTAAAGAAAAGCCATCTAACAAAGACAGTTAAGGCTAGTACTGTGCTGGAGAAAAAAAATGTTTGCCGGTGGCGAGCTTGGTAACCAATAATAGCCAAAAAGTCTGACAGTCAGTCTTACCAAGGGGTATCGTATTGCTGACTGGGTTGTGAAGGTCAGATAGGCAGTCGCTCCATGTAAAATACTGGTATTCAGCTGCATCCGGTTAGACTGGAAGCCGACCCCAACATAGTTGGGAAAAGGCTAGGCAGATTGAAAGAAAAAGACTAAAAAGAATACTAAATATGTATTCAGAACTATCTGATTTCGTAGAAGTATCAACTTAAATATCAATAAACAGCAGTACTATTCTGTCATCATAAAGCCGTGAAAACTTACGTGAGCTGACAATTGTGTCAATTTCTAGCATCATGAGGAATGACAGTTCACTTCAAGCTCAATTCACCTTAGTTTTCATAGTGAGATTCTTACAGGATAAATCTGTTGAGCAACATTCAAGAGTACAAGAACAAAAGCTACGAGTTCAATGCCATAGTCTGACGTCTATGACGTCACTTGAAAAGGGTTGAAAAGTCCTCATATTTTCTCTTACTTGTCTTGTTTCACTTCGCCACTCGTAAGGGACAAGTGGCGACGGACCTTTATAATGAATCAATCCACATGGGGCTCAGAGGAAGTCGTAAAAATATTATAATTTTTATGTTTATTGAAATGGCCAGCATATTTTGTTACACAACATAAACTAAGTATAAAACTCGTCGATTTTAGTGCTTCTTTTTATTAGACTGAATGGATTATTAGAAAATTTGACATTTCAATATTTTTACTTCATTTTTATGTGGAATTTAAATATGGAATCTTAAAGCTTCTTGTGCAGTTGTTGCTACCTGAATTATGTATAAGCTGTAGCTAAGGTTATGTGCACAGTGATCGACTGATTTGTTTTATAATTTAAAGACCTAGAAAGACCAACTGGGCCTAGATTGTAAGCGGGAATAGTTCTAATATTATGTCTGGACTTGAAAAAAGACTGTGAAATTCGAGTTTGTTTCGGCATTTCTTTTCAGAGTAGTCCGATAGAAAACACCGAATCATCTTGATTTGAAAATATGATTGACGTGTAAAAGTGTTAATACTTACTTACTTACGAAAAACAACAAAACTTAATTCATCTGTTCTATAATATATTAAAGTGAACCTTCTCTAGCCCCTAAAGCCTTTATTAGAAATACTGACTGTTACTATGCACAAAAAAAAACAGCTGATCCAATGAATGGAAAAAGCGTTCTTCTTTTTTTTTTCTCAATGTTAGTTTAGCGGCTAAAGCTACTCCTATCTTTTTCAATATCAAGGAAATTGATGCCATTCTTAGCTGGGAATTACGATACCTGTTTTTAATGCAAATTGTAAGGATTGATAGAGGGTAATAAGTATCTATGGCTCTTAAGGACACTCAAACGATTGGTTCAGTAAATCCACGTCGTGAAAACGAAAGCTGTAAAGTGGCGCTATATGTTAGCCACGCAGACACCAACAAAACTAAATATTCTGGAAAAAGATAGCTGTAAATCTATGTGTAAAGTAATATTCGTCAAACTTTTAAAGATTTTCTACATCTCTCGTGTTCAACATGTTAGTCAAACTCAAACCCAAACACAAAGCATTTATTTCAAATAATCCAAATACAGACACTTTTGAATTGTCAAATGTAGTAAGTGATAGGAGACTCCGCTGTTAGGTCCGGATTCCACCAAATCGGAGACGAGACGACCGGAGAGATGTTTTTTAAACAACCAATAGAATTTCGTTATTCCAGCTGAAAAACATCTCTTCTCGTCTACGCTTTAGACTTCTCCACACATCGCAGCTTTGGTGGAGTCCAGGCCTTTTACAGGTTTGGCTGTTAGTAAAATCTACGAAATAATGACTATTATTAAATTAATAGATAAATACATTCAAACACAGTATTATGTTTTGAGTGGTCCTTCTGCATCTTTTTTGTTTGATGTAAGCAATAGTCCAGGAACCTGTCAGTGCATGCAATTAGTGCTTTATTGCACTCTTCAATCTGACTCGTTACAGTAACGAGAGGGTTAATACATCGTGACGACATTTTGATATTATCTCAAATTAATAAATGACTTTATTCACAAAAATAAAAAAAAAATTCTATCGTTTGGTGAAGTGGTTTGCAAGAGATAAAAATCATGTTTAATAGATTTAATCATTGACAAGCTCGTCTGATGTTGTTAGATTGTTATCAATAATTCTGTAATCGAATAGTAAGCACCTATCGGCAACATGCACCATTATTGCTTAGTTCACGTTGATGCAATTGTTCAAAAGAAGGTTTTTAAAACTAAAACATTGTTTTACTCCAGCAATCTCCGAAGGTATTGGCAGAGGTGTACATAGAAGCGGGATTGTCCGAAAGGGTTACCGCTACCCCGGAACATAAAGGGCTACGGAAGGAACATGGATGGGTTTTAGTCAGTAAGAGTCTGACACTCCCTTCCGCTCCACCCAGAGCGGGAGCAGTCATTGGATGATTTCCCAGACTTAAAAAAAAAAAAAAAAAGAGGTGTACATAGAGAACACCTACATTTCGCCAGTTATGTTTAAGTCCCATGTTATACGGGGCGAGCCTTTTGCCATTAATCGGGCACAAACCTATACTTTAGGCTGCAACTGAAAAAAAATCTAATAATAGGTTACCCGAGGAATGGAACCAAGGACTGATGCTCTGCATGCATTTTGAAAAGAATAAAAACTGAATGAAAATTGGTTAGTCTCAAATTTTGAAATTAAAGGTATTTAAAAATAACACATGATAAGGCTTCTAGAGACAGGCGCGACGCGATTCTGGTAGAACGATATCCATGAAGTTTTCATAAAAATATTTCAACAAGAGTTGCGTCGCGCTCGCGCGTCGCGCCTGTCTGCAGCCTTTAGGATCTATCACATACAATACACACACATATAAACGGACATAAAAACCCTAATCCAACATGGACTGGACACCTTATCGGTTTCACATTACTACTACACCATTAAGCCGAAAAAAGCGAATAAAAAAATGTTAAAACGTGACAAGTAGGCAATAACATAAAAATAACACGAACCAGCATTATCTTATTATACAGGCTGATCATAAAAGCTATACGTCGTAACGACGTAATTCAATATTTTACGACGGCTTAAGTAAATACTGTCAAATATCGACATCCAGTCGATAGGTAAATGGATGACGTAAGATTCAAGAATAGTAATGCGCTTTTTAATATCATTATTTATTGGATGCTGTGGGAAATTATATTGAGGTAAAGTTCCGTGCGATCTTGGAGAAAGAAAGGTTTAACGTGGAATTTATTTTTACTGTCGGTTTATGCAAATAGGCAGCCAACTGTAGAAAAGGTCATAGTTGCTTATTTCGTGTAAATTGGTGATAGATTTCATCATGCTTTAATCACATCTCATTCAGCGCAAGATTTTTTGAAAAGAAGTCTTCTGAGAATTAAGATAGAACATCTTTTCCTGAAGGAGGGAAATTTTTTCGAGAGTATCGATGTTTGCTACTGGGAAGTTTCTTGTGCCACTTCTTCCCAGTTGCAGAGATGAAGATGAAAACAGTATCAACCAGTAGCACCATGCTACATGCACAAGCACGGAATGTTACTGAGTTTTAATCGTAATTAAAGAATTGCGCCCATTTCCAGTTAAGCAAAGAGGAAAATATAATACCACATATTATGTTTATTTATTTATTAAAACTGTATTACATGCAAAAGTAAAATATATCGGACAAAGGTGGACTTAATGCCTGAGGCGTTTTCTACCAGTCGTAGTTCTTGCATTTTACGTTGAAATCTCTTTCTGGATCGTTTATCAGCCAGAAATACTCTTGTTTCAATATCTACCTATATTCTATTACTATCTGTGTGTACTACTGTCTGTTATTTTATATTATCCTCTTTTGTTTGTTGTGGTATGTGCTCAAATCATAGAAAAACACTAGTGACTTAATGAGAATAGAGTACTTATTTAAGAATATTTACTTTTGTTTATTGTAAAGTACATAATCATTTATTGCATTCATGTAGTTGACAAGTTGTTACATATAAAGGTAGGTTTCATACATAAACCCTGCTAGGGCACAGCAATATACTTAAAGATCTAGTTTAAAGTGCTAGTGTGACAATAATATTAACAAACTATACTGTGGTTACACGACAATACTTTAGTTAAAAATTAAGTTCAATCAAAATAATAATTATTATAAACATAGCAAGTTAAAATATGTCGGAATTTTATTATGTACAGGTATGAATTTGAATGTCAAAGTTACTAATCGTCAAAGAATTCCTTTAAAATTAAGTTCAATCAAAATAATAGTAATTATAAACATAGGCAATCAAAATTTAAAATATGTCGGAATTGTATTGTGTACAGGTATGAATTTGAATGTCAAAGTTTACTTATCGTCAAAGAATTCCTTTATAGTGTAATATGATTTTAGTATAAGGTGTTTTTGGAGACTGAGCTTCCTATGTGTTAATCCAGGTCATAAACTTCCTCTGTGCAAAATTTCATCAAGATCCGTTGAGTCGTTTGAGCGTGAAGGATGGAAAAACATACCAAACTTTCGCCTTTATAATATTAGTGTGATTAGTAAAGACGCCAAATAAAGAACAATATTAGAGTACGTCTGACAACCTTTAATGTTAGTATGTATTTAATGAAATATCTAAATAAGGTATCAATTAATACTTAACAAACAAGTTAGTCTTCATTTCTAACCCAACGAAACGACGTTCTACGAGTAATCAATGGTTTTGCAACACTTCGTCCGACGATAGCGTAGGTTTACCTAATGGGATAATCTAAAGTTGATAAATTTCATTCTCCTTACGGCTGAGTCATGGTTGACCTTTCGTTTGTGATTTATTTGATATTGTCATTTTGAATGGACAAAGTTGTTTTGTTTTGTAGGCAATTTACGTGTTTGTAAACGATCAGGGCAAGCAATCAATTAACTGAGCTTATTGCATTCCATTGATGATCATTGTGGGATATTACTGTTGTCCAATGAGACTTAAAATTAGCGTTTACCGATATCTTGGGGTTATCGGAATCTTAGTAAGGTATGCGCTACATAAGAATGATAAGGATGAATTAAATATCAAGGATAAGGATAAGAATTTTTTATTCTGGGTGAATTGTCTTCACAAATAATGTTATAATTTGTAAACATTTTAAAAGAGTAACGGTGGAGTTTTTTGCCAATTCTTCTCCATACGAAACAACCTTTTAGAAGGGGCGACTAGAATCAATTCTATTTCTTGTTCATTTTGTCGTTTTAAAGTGCCTTTCTTGTACCTTTTTGAAATAAATGATTTGACTTTGACATTAACAAATAATAATATCCTAATAATATCCTTGGACATTTCACACAACGAAGTATCGTCCCAAGCTAAGCAACCTAATGCTTGTGTTATGGTAACGAGATGGCTGATAAACTACTTATATACATTTTTTTTTTGTAAATACATACGTATTATAGATAGAAAAACACCCAGACCCGTTACAAATACTTGCAGGTCGTACAAATATTTGTTCCGTGCGGGAATCGAACCCGCGACATGCTGCGCAGCAGTCAATCGCTCAACCGCTGCGCCAACCGTGTCGTCAAAATTCAGTACTGCTTCCCATTTTCTGGGGAAGCAGTACCTACTGAATTTTCGATATTTATTTTAAGGCGACATGCTTAGGTATTCACTTTCACGCACCTATTACGTAACTGTTATTTTACAAAAAATCGTTGCATATTCAATTTTGAAACTAACTCTAAATTCGCTTACCTATTATGTTAACTTCAATGAAATCCCGAGAAAATTGAAATGAGAATAGAATAAAAACACGAAGGCACCAAAGCTTAAGTCATAAAAACTACGACACGGATTTGTTAAACGCTTTGTTAAACACCGTCACCTAACCTTTACTTGTGAAATGAGTCCGTTAAAAATTGTTTTAATTCATTTTGGAGCATAAATCTATTTTTCAATTATTATTATTTTGGAATGGGCTTGCTCTTGACCTCGCACACGCCTATTGGTAAGCTATGGATAAGGTCTATGAGGGAGCGAGCGAGTCTAGAAGGTGCCTGTTCACTGTAAAATACTCAATTAGTTATCAAAATAGATGCTGAAATCAGAACCGTGTTTCTGTACCATCTATTTTGATGACTAACAACGTTCTAATTAATTTAGCCAAATATTATAATTTAGCCAAGTATTTACTTAATTGCTTTAATAACATTACAACAATACATTGAAATTCTAGCCTCAATCCGCAATCGAAATGTCTAGAACTTAGACGCTGATGTGTTAAAGGAAGGGCTTAATACATTTTGAAGTTTGAATAGGGCCCACCCAATTACAAGACAGGCGGGTACAAAAGATGTCAGATTGCAAAGAACTGTTTTATTTCTGCTATTATTTCTTAGTTTCACTAAGCCTTAGAGAAATTGTTTGGTCTCGTCTATAGGTAGGATTTCTTCATAAGACTCGATGAAATACCATAGAGCGTGTTGCCAGAATTAGGACAAGCAGAAAACACAAGTCATCATCTGCCTAGCCTTTTCCCAACTATGGTGGGGTCGGCTTCCAGTCTAACCAGATGTAGCTGAATACCAGCATTTTACATGGAGCGACTGCTTATCTGACCTCCACAACTCAGTAACTGAGAAATACGATACCCCTTGGTAAGACTGGCTGTCAGATTTTCAGGCTTCTGATGACCCGTAACGACTGTCAAAGATCCACAAATGACAGCCGGGACCAACGGCTTAACGTGCTTTCCGAGGCACGGAGGAGTCTCGGTATGTAAAGATGGTCACCCATCCACGGCCAACCCCGGCAAGCGTGGCTTAACCTGATGCATCAAGCTGTGCGGCTGTTAGTACTTAGCCACGAGCTCCTCAAGCAGAAAACACGTGTATAGTAAGATAAAGAATTGATGACATAAACGTATCAGAAGACACACATCATACGCTTGAGAAACACGGCACACGCCAAGAGACAGAAATGCTGACGTATAGGAAGGTGTTTCACCTGACAAAACTTATGTAGGAACTCCCTGATGACCACGACAATTTTCTCAACGATGCATGTTGACCCGTTGGTGAATAGCTATTGAATTGCACATGTCCTAGGTAAACGGCTTTCCAATTCCAATTTCATAAAGTTGAAGACGTGGCCGTAACCAACAAACGAAACGTTTAACCTCAAACACACTTGCTAGCAGTAAAATATTTAGTCGCAGTTTAATGTGATACAAAGTTCTACAGTCCAGCTAAACTCTGTTAGTCATTTATGTCAATTATGTCAGATGATTTGGTGCAGAACAATAATTAGAGTTTCATTTTAGTAAACAAAGATATTAATTTTAATTCTAATTCTGTTCTGAAATCGGATCGTTGGTAGCTGTAAATGAAGACACGTCAAGTTACCACAAACTATCAATAGATTTCGAACTTAACTATCAATGTTTCAAGGTTTAAAATCATTTGGAGAGATTTGAGAATTTGGTATAACTTGATCGACGACTGTACAATTTGCGTCGATTCGACGAAATGTAGAAAAAACATCCTTTTGAAAACAAAGACAATTCAGAAGTTTATTGTTTCGGGTTTGGTAATTTTTTAAATAATAACCATAACCTCAAGTAATTTTAAAAATATCGATACTTTTTGGTATACAATAAAGTATATTCTATCTACCTTTCTCCCTCGTACACTAATCGCATTTCAAATTTCTGAAGCCGATTCGAAAGTGAGTAGGTTTTAGCTTCAAGTTACGATAAGATAAAGCTTTGTTTAGACCTACACCCTTTATGTAATACCTTAGAATTCCAAACAATTGTACCAAGTTGACCAAAGACATAAGTACACAGGCGAGTAACTAAGTAACTATGGAGATTTCCAGTAAGGGCGGGTCTCACAGAGCTGGCAATGGCATTGCTACCACCTCTTGGGTACATCACCAGTAGACAGCGATGCGGACGAATTTTTTGACGCCATATTTTAATTTCTTAATAGTTTTAATTCTGAACAATTTAAGGAAACTGTGTGTCAATGACCCTTGGTGAATATTTTTAGTTATTTGATTTGGACCTTGTATAAATAATCATATTAATATATATATTAATATAATAATATATATATATATATATAATATAAAGAATTAATATAATATCCTTGGACATTTCACACAACGTCATATCGTCCCAATCTAAGCAATCTAATGCTTGTGTTATGGTAACGAGATGGCTGATATACTACTTATATACATTTTTTTTTGTAAATACATACATATTAATATTGTTAAGGCGAAACTCAGTTTTTTTATCCCGTTGATAGGTTCCTGTGGGATAATTCCCATCATCCACTCAGGCTACGCCGCTGGCAGAAGTTAAATTATTAATAATTATGTCAGTTAGGCGTTTTATGAAACCAATTTTCTGCTGTCAAATAAGTTCTTTCCAGTTTCCTGTTTTCAGAATAAATATAGATTTATTTTGCATCTTGAACTGAATTCAAGCTCAAGTTCAACTAGGAAACTTCAAACTTCATTCGATACTGACTTATACTTTCTTCGAATCCAGTAAAAGACTTTTCCGAGCCGAAGTAGGAGCAGTGTTGGCCCATTGGTATCGGCCCCGACTGACGAGTTGTAAGTCGTGAGTTCGAACCTAGGCAGGCACATCACTTTGTGAAGGTATTTAATTTCATCACCACTGCTCTCAAAACGGTGAAGGAAAACAAAGCGATGGTGGATTACGGCCCATTTCTTCTTTCAGCGAGGAGGCCTGTGTCCCAGCACTAGGAACATTATAGGCTGATTATTATGGCTTTTTAAGGATAGTTCTTAGTACATGGATGTTAGTGCTAATTAAGCTACGGTTTCCTAGAAGAGCCACATAGCGTCCGCAATTTACCGGCTAATGACGTCACAAAAACTTTATTTATGAAAGTTAGTTAGTGTTTTCCTAGAGACCTTTTTTGACACCGTCGAGCCCCGCGTCCTTAATCTTTATGACAGCCGTCGCGGCGGCCGTTATACAGTGTGTAACCGAAAAGGTACATGTACAAAAGGATATGCTACAGACCACCAGACTGAATAACTTTTTTATGGGGCCAGCTCCGAAATCGTGAAAAAGAAATCAGCTGTTCCCTACATACATTTCGACGAGTCACGTGACCAAAAATGTATAGAACAGCAGATTTTTTTCACCGCTCTTCAACCGTTACTTCAACCGTTCCTATAATTTATGCTTGTCTGTGTAAAATATTCGTGTTCTGCGGTTTACGATCAGCTGTTTCATATCGCCATATGCTACGGGTCCGTTGCAATCGGTTAGTTGTTATTTACAGGGAAAGCATGTAGCGTCTTTGTTTGTTCAAACTGACAACCCTCATGTCAAATATTATGTCAATCGGGTACCACGTGTCATTGACAGAACCTTTATTCCAGTAGCAGTAAGGACGGGTTTCGTAGTTCAAATGTGACTGATATGAGGTCATACAAGGCTTGATTCAGTTGTGTTTCAAACAATGTTGAGGGTCGACCAATGGCCACCAACTTCCAAACTTTGGACTGAGAAATGCATTTTTTTTTTGAGGAAAGTGGGAAATCATCCAATGGCTTCTCCCGCTCTGGGTGGAGCGGAAAGGAGTGTCAGACTTTTACTGACTAAAACCCATCCATGTTCCTTCCTTAGTCCTTTGTGCTCCGGGGTAGCTGTAACACTTTAGGACAATCCCGCTTAAAACTGAGAAATGCATACGGTGAACGATGGAAATGGAGCCATTGTCTGTGAAGAGACGCTACATCGGAGAGCTGATGCCGTCCATGAACCTCCACTTGTGGAGGTCGCTCTTGCTGTGACTTACTGGGGCATGTTCTAAAACAAAATCTCAATTTATTACTTTGCCCGACTTGGGAATCAAACCTAGGTTAGCCTAAGCTCAGTAGTCGCGCTCACAACTACAAAACCAACGAAGCAGTGATGCTAAAGAACTATTGATATTAACACCACGTGAACTAAATATAGCTAAGATACAAAGAGAAAGTGTTCCAACTACATTACCCGGTTCCCATCTTGATAATAGCTTACTTTATTACTTTCTATAGCAGGAAATTATTATTGCACTAATTGACATACGAGTTTGTAGGTATACGTATTTAAGAAGTCCTATAACATTTCCTACGTGTAAGAACGACAATACTTTTGTGTGGCGCTTTTTGTTTTTAAGATGATATGTTGTTAGTGTTCAGCTGTTACGTCATAAAGTGACAAGTCCCATGTCTTCTTATTTTCGTGTGGTTAGTGCCTTACCCGGTGTCAGAGTTTTTATGCTGCCCATGGCCCTCTGACTTAGCTACACATGCTGTTAAGAAATATCTCTCAGACATGCTGGTTTCCTCAGATGTTTTGCTTCACCGATTTATAAGCAAGTGATAATTTATATAATACGCACATGAAACCGTAAATTCAGAGGTGTGTGCCTTGGGATCCAACCCGAGACATATGACTTGGCAGTCCGACGGTCACACCACTAGGCTACTGCTAGTTTTTCAGATGACATGTTGTTAGTGTTCAGCTGTTATGTCATAAAGTCACAAGTCCTATGTAATAATTGTGTAATGGCAATACGGTTAATCTGGATTTGTGCCAGGTTAATGCCCGGCACAAATCCGGACTGATTAATCAGAAAAGAGAATTGGAGAAGGAGGTTATTGCCTGTTTCCACTCTGTCGTAAAAGTATAATATGCCTGACCATTTGGACAAATTATATGTAGACAAACTGGACACCTATATTCAACCATTAATTTCAGTCACTCTGCAATATATTTTACATACTTTTGCAACGATAAGTCAGTATACAGGGTGTCCATAAAATAGTGCGACAGTGCAGATGGTGATAGCTAAAGTCAATATAGTCTAATACAACGCTGCTCCGGAAAACGTTATTGATTTACTGTTTAAGAAGTTGACCAAAATATCGAAAAATCTGTATCTTAAACTAGATTTTTCGAAAAATTTTGTATAAAAAAATGCTTATAAAGTAATTTTTAATTATTTTTAAAAACGAATTGAAGGTAGCGTTTTTTTTTTTTTTAGAAAATGTATTACTGTAAATCCGTAAGTAACATTTTGCGAAACAAACACTGTTGTTTTGGTAGATATTGAGCAAAACAATCACCCCCCTGCACTATGTCTTACTATTTACTGGACATCCTGTATAAAATTATGTATTCAAGTACTTATAAAATCTTCCTATAGATCCCATGTCGATTGCCATGCTAATCCAAGCTGGGCAAGGCATGCATTCGCCGTAAATTTATCATACAAGCCCCATACAAGATTCCGTTTGAGATTTATAATATTATGTAATGGTGTTCGAGTATAGCCCTATCATTATTTAATGGGGGCCTGAAAATTATTGCCCGACTAAATAATTACTTCATTGCGGTAAATGGGTAAAATGTAAATAAATATAGAGCTATGAGCAAGATGAGATACTTGTAATGCGAGTGGCTGTATTTCCATGTGGTTCTGTAGGTTTAAATAAAATAAAATGATGGTAGAATTTTATGAATATTTATTTTATTTATATTTTATTGTGCATAATAAAGCTGCAAAGGCGGAGTTAATACTTTATTTCTCCCATATTCGCGGGTAATGCTACACTGTTTATCTCTGCATCACCCAAAGCTTGACTGGTAGAAAATGCCTATGGCATTAAGTCCGCCTCTGTACATTTCTGTGCTTAAAGTATTTAATAAATAAATAAATATGGTTTCATTGCAGCTGTCGCACTCTAACTGATCGATGTAAAGGTTGAGCTCATCAGAGATTGTCATTCTGTGTGGCACAGCATCCTTGCGACTGCTAAGTCCGATCCTTCGGTGTTGTACGAGATGGTAGAGTTACGGTTATTTCCTTTTGTTGTGGTCCGGTCCTTGGGTGGAGATGCAGAAATCAAAGGAATCGGATAGGATGACTAGCAATAGTCCAGGTTGTCCTCCCATCACGTGTCAAGTTGTACATTGAGGCAGACTCCAAACAAGAATAAGGAAATGACAGATGATCGGTCGTGGGTCCAGTGTTGCAGGTGTACAGTTGCCAGCACATCAAGTTACCAAAAACTGTCAAATATTCTCAATCGATTTTGAACTTAACAGTCAACGTTTTTAGGTTTAAAATCATTTGTAAGTTTGAAATTTGACAGGTTTGTATAACTCGATACGCTGGCGACCGTACAAGTTGTTGGCGTAGCCGAGTTCCAGAAGGCTATTCTTCAAGACCCAATATTAAACCCAAACCCTTTCGGTCATCCCGTTAACCTACATAGCTGGGATATAAAAAAGTTGCGCTTTTCTTGTACAGACGTCAGCACATCAAGTTACCACAAACTGTCAAATATTCCCAATCGGACATGAACCTTATTCTATTGTAATAAAGTTGAAAATCTATCAAAGAAAGACAGGTGTAGGCAGGGTTGATGTGCTGGCACTGTGTACTTTTTCTCACACACAGAGCGTGACCACAGTGTCACTTTAACACTCGTTTTATGGTGTTTTTCTACTGAGAACGAAAACGTGTGGAAATAAAGCAATATTAAACAGTGAGTAAAACAGCAAACAGTTTCCTGGTACTTGTACCGTGGGACTGGTGACCGTGTCAACCAGAAAACGCGAATTTTAACGACCGCCATGAGTCAGGCGGGATAATCAAACGGGGTTCCGTTAACGTTTAATAGTGTTTTAAATGACTGAATTTTTGACATTTGAGGAGCTCGTACAGCCGCAAAGCCGCACGGATCGATCCATCAGGTTAAGCTACGCTTGCCGGGGTTGGTCCGTGGATGGGTGTCCATCTTTACAAATCGAGACTCCTCCATGCCCTCGGAAAGCACGTTAAGCCGTTGGTTCCGGCTGTAATTCTTGGCTCTTTGACAGTCTTTACAGGTAGTCAGAAGCCCGAAAGTCTGAAAGCCAGTCTTACCAAGGGGTATCGTATTTCTCAGTTACTGAGTTGTGGAGGTCAGATAAGCAGTCGCTCCATGTAAAATGCTGGTATTCAGCTACATCTGGTTAGACTGGAAGCCGACCCCACCATAGTTGGGAAAAGGCTAGGCAGATGATGACTTGTGTTTTCTGCTTGTCCTAATTCTGGCAACACGCTCTATGGTATTTCATCGAGTCTTATGAAGAAATCCTACCTATAGACGAGACCAAACAATTTCTCTAAGGCTTAGTGAAACTAAGAAATAATAGCAGAAATAAAACAGTTCTTTGCAATCTGACATCTTTTGTACCCGCCTGTCTTGTAATTGGGTGGGCCCTATTCAAACTTCAAAATGTATTAAGCCCTTCCTTTAACACATCAGCGTCTAAGTTCTAGACATTTCGATTGAGGATTGAGGCTAGAATTTCAATGTATTGTTGTAATGTTATTAAAGCAATTAAGTAAATACTTTGGTATTCAGCTGCATCCGGTTAGACTGGAAGCCGACCCCAACATATTTAGGAAAAGGCTAGGCAGATTGATTAGATATATGGAGATCTAGTGACTTGAAACACAGACCCTTAAAGCCTCAAAACCTTATCATGTACTGTAATTTGTAATAATGTCTGCAATGTTTGTTGTTGAGGGAAAAGTAAATAAACACTTAAATATGTTTTAAAGTCTGACTACGGATCGACGTTTATTGCAATATTTATATAGTTGGGTACAAATAATCCTTAGGTGTAGCCTAGATAAAAAATATCAAGTGAAAGTATTTTATGTAAGTAAATGAGTTAATTACGCTTTCTTAAGCATTTAACCAGTAATAGTCATAAAACATTAAGCAGTTCCGGTATCACTGATACGGCTTGTCGTAAAATTGTCGGCGTCAATTTGCAAAGGACTTATCGGAAATGTCAGTTGTCACCGTCAATTTTCTACATCAGTTATTCGGTGAACATAATATCCTAAGTAATTTGTTTAATGTAATGAGACACTTCCGATCCGTTTTCGGTTCTATAATCATAATTTATTACTTTAAATTATTTGTGTCAACATCACTAGTCCTAGAATAATCAGGTTTATTTAAAAATATCTTTTCCCTCTAATTATAATAATTATGACTCTGTATGTGTTATATTATAATTAGACAGAAAAGGCTTCTTTTTATTATGATTGATTAATCCTGACATTGCGAATTTATGCAATATTTTGTTTAAAAGAGTGTCCGGGAAGCTTCTTGCCCGTTCTTCTCCATAGGTACCTACCGCTTTGGAATGGGCAACTGGCTTCATAAGGAGGAAACATTTGTATGTATGTTTGTAACGAATCAACTCAAAAGAACGGATCTGGATGAATATTGCCACAAAGATAGATTATAGTCTGGAATAGCATATAAGCTACTTTTTATCCCGGAAAAATGTACGGTTTTGGGGATAATTTCCTACATACACGCGGGCAAAGCCGCTGGCAAAAGCTAGTTTGAAATATATGCTCAGAGTTTTGAATCATACGCGAGGAATTCAGTGACTACGTTAACTTGCGAGAAATAATTGAAAATGTTCGCAGTTTCGGTTCTCTAAACCACGGAACCCTAAAAGCGAGTTATAAATCACAGAGCGGACGTATAAAAATGTCCACTCTATTGCTTTTACGGAACTGGATAGGTGAAGGAACTCGTTGATACACTGGTGGACACAATTTGTGGCCAGTAGGCAGCCATTATTTTTACGTTGATTAAGTGGCTAACACCTGTGCTGACCTCAAAAGGGTTGAGACCCTGACCTTCGTCAGGGCAACGAAAGTGTTTCCCATGTATTCCCAGCACATTCCAGGGGACGTAGAAACTTAAAATAAAAAGAGAAAGATATTGATGTACCGTCATTTGACATTTTGTTTTAATTATATGCTCATTTATTGCTCAATGCTCAAGCGATGTGCTACGAATTTGTAATTTATATAGTCGGCGCAACACGTTTTTTTCTTCTAAAGGTACTTCTCAATTAGTCGTCATCTCGGTAGTCACTCCCTTTCCATAATATCATCTTTAACACAGTACATCCTTTCATTGGTCTTCCACTACTCGTATACCCATCCACATTTATATTCAAAACTAAGGCCTAAAGAAAATGTTTCTTGCTATTTAAGTATCATCACAAACGTAGGTCTTTAATCCCGTCTTTTACTGTACTATGTTCCGTGACCTGAGTTTGCACACAAAGTGGACATTTCAATTTTATGGTAGAGTTTTATTACCGGCTATAGTTTTGTCTTAGTTGGCAGTCTTTAAGAAGGTATTATAACTTTTAAGTTAAGTAGAGATTATACTTTACTATGTGACTAGTTTCTGCCCGCAACTTCGGTTGCGTGGACTTCAGAATTGGGCCCAGAAAGAAATGAAATTTGCCAGTTGACATATTATAAAGCGTTATATAATATAGAGTTTATTATATAGCGTTGCTACAGTTTAATACATAGATCATTTTAAGTAGAATAATTCTGTAAAAGATTGTTTTCATTTACCTATCTGTTTTATGCACACGCCAGTTAAGCCCACAGTTGCCCTGTTTTTTTCCGACATCTTCAACAATCACCGTCATTTTCAGACAATTTACAAAAAACTTCGATGAACTAGACACCTTTTTTTAAGGATGGGAAATCATTAAATGACCCTTCCCGCTCTGGGTGGAGCGGAAGGGAGTGTCAGAGTCTTACTGAGTAAAGCCTAGACATGTTCCTTCCTTAGCACTTTGTGTTCCGGGGCAGAGGTAACCCTTTCGGACAATCCCGCTGAATGAACTATGTATACACCTAAACCTTGCTCTTGAATCGTTCCGTTCATTGGTGAAAACCAAGCAGTCTTTGAGTTTATCGCGTTCAGACATTCACGGCATCGCTCCCCGTGGACCAGATAGCAAATTCAATCTGTGGAATATAAACGAATTTGGTCAACTCACGTCTTTGGAATCAAACAGCTGTTCTGATCATTCCAGTTGCGATCCTACGGAGCACTGGGACTCTACAGAAATAATATTGATTGAGCATACAAAACGTATTGACGATAGGCGATAGGAAATTCTATTCCAGTCTCATGATTGCCCGGTATCGTAGGTGCTATTTTCGTATGCAGCCACTATTCCCTGGAGACGAAATTACGCTACCGTTTGCCCGTTCCCAGAATCTTGTTAGGTCGCCTCTTTGGTATTGACTTTACCATCCAAATAGGATCTCTGGAAGCTAGAACGTGCTTTGTTGACACACTGCCTTATTTCAGACTCGGTAAATAAATGTTATTTAATATTCGTTCTTAGCACACAGACACAAATGGTTCTAAATTAATTAACACGATGCGTTTAATGACTAATTAAAACAAACAGTCGCACATATTGATTCATCAGTTCAAGCTACGCTTGCCAAGGTTGGTCCGTGGATGGGTGACCATCTCAACATATCGAGACTCCTCCGTGGCTCGGAAAGCACGTTAAACCGTTGGGCCCGGCTGTCAATCGTGGATTCTTGGCAGTCATTACGGGTCGTCAGAAGCCCCAAAAAATCTGACAGCCGGTCTTACCAAGGAGTATCGTATTGCCCAGTTACTGGGTTGTGGAGGTCAGATAGGCAGTCGCTCCATGTAAAATACTGGTATTTAGCTGCATCTGGTTAGACTGTAAGCCGACCCCAACATAGTTGGGAAAAGGCTTGGCAGATTGATGCGTTTATAAAAATAATTTTGCTAACCATATGATTATGTCTACGGAATGCATAAATAGAAAGAAAGAAATATTTGTTGTCCAGGTAATACAGTAAGTAGATTGACAGTAAGCTGAGACGACATAAGTAGCTTGAATATTACCCACAGCTAGGTTACAGAGGTTAGCGGGATTGTCCGAAAGGGTTACCGTTGCCCCGAAACAAAGCGCTTAGGAAGGAACATGGATAGGTTTTAGTCAGTAAGAGTCTGACACTCCCTTCCACTCCACCCAGAGCAGGAGTCAATCGATGATTTTCCACTTGCCAGTGAGCCCCAAACTAGACAGTGCGCATAGTCTTCTTCTTTTCGTGTGTAAAGCGCAGGCCACACCGCTAGCTAGCGGGCGGGCGGGCTAGGCGGGTGGGCGAAATATTGGCGAGCTAAACTAAGGGGTTCACACCGAAAACTACGGACAGACGAGCGAAGCGGGCTAAGCGGGCGAAGCGGGGGAGCGCAAACGTAAACACTACACTGCTATTCGAAAGACGAGCGTCGACTAATCTACTCGAAACGGGGAGGACGGGCGAACGAACCGGGCGAGCGGGCTGGGGGGCGAGCTAAGCTAGCGAAGCGCGGGCGCGCCAACGAGGTGAACGAGTAGCTTCGCTAGAATCGTCGGATATTTCGTTAGCTTAGCTCGTTAGGTTAGTCGGTAGCTCGCGGTGTGAACCGAAGTATGTAAAGAGGTGAAACGATGTTCGCTCGCCTAGCCCGCCCGCCCGCTAGCTGGCGGTGTGGCCTGCGCTTTAGTGACTACCCTGGTGTCAGAGATGTTATGCTGCCCATGGGTAGCTTCACATTATTGAGAAATATCTCTAAGAAATGCTGGTTTTATCACAGCGTTTTCTTTCACCGATTTTTAAGCAAGTGATAATTATACAATAAGCACATGAATCCGTAAAATCAGGGGTGCGTGCCTTGGGTTCGAACTCGAGACCTATGACTTGGCAGTCCGACGGGCACATAGTAAAAATAGGTATAAACCAGCTCACAACTCACTTCACCAAAATTTTTAGACTGAGTTTTTTTACAGACTAGCACCACTAATCCCAGTTCAATGTTATTCGCTAAATTCCATACCTTAGAACAATGGAGGTTTATCTGTTGTTTTACTTAGGACCTAGATAACAACCATCCGCAATTTTATCAACACGCTTGTAAAATAGGCGAATGCCTGTCAACTTGTCACCAATGCTACATGCTCTAGTTCAGGTTATTTAGAAACTAAGGTTCCATGTTTCTGCCAAAGGTGTTGTCCAATTCTAACAATCAGTATTGTAAGCAGCTTTGTTTAACTTGTTAACATTCTAAATCGTGTGGTCACAGTCAAACTTTACACCAGCCCTTGGTCTCATTTATTTTGACAGGAAAAGCGAGTGTGTATTGCATTACTCAGGCAATAACTTTATCCTATTAAGCCTATAATGTTCCCACTTCTGGAACACAGACCTGTTCTCTGTGAGAAGTAGTGGGCTGTAATCACACGCGGGTCCAGTGCGGGTTGGTAGATGTCACATGTCTTCGGATTTTGGTTCTAGAACATGCCAGTTTCCTCATGATGTTTTCCTTCACAATTTTGAAAGCAGTGCTAATTAATATAATACACACAGTACAGCCTCCCTGGGCTCGTACTCACGGCCCACTACGTAAGTCGGGTAAATCTTATCGCTCGATACTTAATCCCCAGTAGTCGTATTTTGAAGATGCTGAACGTCCTTCTGACTGCCAACCCGGAATGTGATGTATTTGCGGATGGAGTCCTATTATGCGTGTGACATATGTCTAGTATTCTATGGAAGAAAGTATGCAAGTGTCCACGGATCCATGTTAATTTTAATTAAAGTACAAATATAATTATATTGTATTACAGTTGGCTTTTGGATTGACCAACTAAATAGTATTTTGTGGAAAATAACAAGCTTCAGACCCCAAATATTAACACAAATACTGAGCGGCTTTCACCCAAAGTACCACTTAAACTGGAGTCATGACAGCTACACCTTAAAGTCTTAGCTTCAGCCTATCCTACACAGATACACGTCCGCAATGACGCAGAGTACGCGGACATTAGTCAAGCGGCCCGTTTGTAGGAATGCGACCCGTGGGTCAACTGGTACCATTCTGGTTAATTTACTAGCATGTGGCACGGTAGCCCGTTGTCTCGCTGCCTTTTTGGTACTGTGATTCAACATTGTAATTCTGTGATTACTACCTAGTTTGAGATCAAAAGGGTTGTTTATAGAAAGCTTAACAATAGGATAGATGGGTAGATTAAACAAAGGAAATTGGCGGGATTATTGTTTAGGCGCTTCAGCAATGTGTTCTAAAAACTGAAAATTATGTTGCTTGTGTAACTTTTGTGAATCACGAATGCGAGATTTCAGTCTTTTTCTCGTGTGGGTTGTTGCGAGGGCGAGCTGAAGCCAAAAGTTGTTCAACCAACTCGATGAGGCTGTTAATATATAAAGTATGGTGGTTTTTCTTGGACTATGGTTTAATTCGATTTTAAAAATATTTGTGGAAGTTTACATAATTATTTATACAGTCTGTTAGGTTAAAAGAGGGACATACTTTCATGTTGTATAGTACTCATGAAAATCAACAACTTCGTCCATGGGACCAACTCTGAAATATGAAAAAATCAGCTGTTCCGTACATTTTGACGAATTATGCGGACAGTACTGAACTGCTGATTTTTTTTCGTGATTTCAGGTACAGTTCCATAGTCAAAGTTGTTCATTTTCATGAGTATAGTAATCCCTGGAAGTATGTCTCTCGTTTAACCTAACACACTGTACATTAGGTTCATAGATCTGATATGTACTTAATCCATATTATGAAGTTATACAGCCAGTTCAGTTATAATCCTTAACGGTACGATTAGTGCTGATCTAATTAGTGCAGAGGCACGACTTGGCACATCGCTGAGCATAACTTTGCTATGCCCAGTTAACTGTTACTAAAATTTCACTATTCTAGTGACGCTTGTATTAATCCTTATAATGAGAATTTTACAAGCAGCGCCTGCGACCACTCAAAACGTTCTTTGGGTTAAACGCTGGTATTCTTTTAAGCAAATGTAAGTTTGTACGTACGATATTGAGAAATGCACCGTGTTTAAATTCACGTAGAAATAGAAAAGAGGAAGTCTGAAAGAAAAAAGATCACATTTATTGAGAAACATGTAACAAAGAAAAAATAAGGAAAATAAAAAACTTGTTTACAAAAAATAAAACCGACTTCCAAAAAAAACACTACAGAGTTAAAAATAATTTTGATTTCGGAAGTCGGTGTCTTCGGTTTTGTATTTTCATTTTTTGCCACCGACTTTACTTTTTATTTGTGGTACCTACACAAACCCCCCCCCCCAAATTTTAATACCTCTACCTGGTATGTAAATTACAGTGACAGAAACTTATTAGAACATCGTCCACATACATTAAGTAGGAATTTTTTAGATTTTTGTTGATTTTTCAAAAACTGCTTATCCGATTTCGATAAAAAATTTATGGGACCATTTGGGAAGTATACCCTTTCAAACAAAAAAACATTTTTTCAAATCGGTTGGCAAGCAACGGAGTTATGCGCGAACAAACATAAAAAAAAATATACATATACAGTCGAATTGAGAACCTCCTCCTTTTTTAGAAGTCGGTTAAAAATAGAAAAGTGTTAAACAGGCTTCGGTGTTTTTGACCACTTGATATATGTATGAAGGCACAGGATCAGACATATTGTAAAATAGAAGACGTTAGGTTAACAGTAAGAAATAGAATTATTTGATCAATGAATTTTACAGCTACTCACTTAATCAGTTTTCAGGGAATAATTAATTCAACACCTTATAATAATAGCCACGACACCTCAGTAACAGCTTAGTTCACACAAAATAGCAAGAATGTACAGAGAGGCAGAGTAACAATAATTAAGAGCAATACAACCTGTGCACCGGGCGACGCCTGTAGTCAGAATGCCGTTTTACCGCCGTGCGGCCCCTTTTATACGCAGTGCTACGACGTAGCGCATACTAACTCCGCCCCGTAGCAAGGAGGCGGGAGAATGATGCAGCGCGCTACGGTGCTACGGCGCCACCGCGTGTTGTTTATAATGCGACGCCGACACGGCCATGCTGACGTGCGGACGTCCTCGTACGCTTAGCTTAAAATGTCATATCTAGAACAGAAAACTGATTAGGCACCGTTTGGTCATCCTGCTATATTTTTTTTTTTTTGCCCGGTCTACTTAGACCCTTCAAAGTAATCCCTTCAGAGTAATAATCTGGTCCGGTCTATCGACCCTTCAAAATTATTACTGCTGCGTCCGGTCATACATGAACCTTCAAGGCTTGTTTCTTGGTCCGGTCAACTTTTGACCCTACAAGATGAGCTCCTTTTTTTTCTATTTTTTTTTCTTTTATTTTTTTTTTTCTTTTCGTTTTTTTTTTTTTTTTTTAATGTCCCTGGTCCGGCTACTGCCCTTCAGGTATATCCCTTCAGTTAAACTGGACCGGATTTACTCCCTGGTCCGGCAACTGCCCTTCAGGTGTATCCCTTCAGTTAAACTGGACCGGATCCTTTTTTTTTTTGTATCCCTTCAGTTAAACTGGACCGGATCCTTCTTTTTTTCTTTTGTATCCCTTCAGTTAAACTGGACCGGATCCTTTTTTTTTTTTGTATCCCTTCAGTTAAACTGGACCGGATCTTTTTTTTTGTATCCCTTCAGTTAGACTGGACCGGATCTTTTTTTTTTTTTTTTTTTGAACTGGTAGATATAGTGTCACTTTTAGCAGACATGGTATCACTATTGACAGAGATAGTATCACTATTATCAGACTGAATATCATCATTGCTAATCTGGTGCCTAGTCTCATGAACCTCTGTGTTATTATTCGCCGACACGTCATCCTCATCATAATTTTCCGAAAAGAATGACTGACCACGTGGTACTTCTCGCAAGTTTTCGTGAGAGTATTTGTAGACTATTGTTTCCATTAATGTGTTTTAATTCGTACCTATCATTTTCCAAAATAGCGGTTATTTTAAAGGGGCCTTTGTATTTACGGTCTAATTTCGTTTGGTGTCTTTCCTCGCATTTAACAAAGACAAACAACCAAAGACAAAGTCACCTACTGAAAAAGGTTTTACTATAGCTTTACCCCTGTTAAATCGACTTATGTCATATTGGGCCAGCCTTTTTATACTAGCAGAATCATCGGATCGAATGGTTTCGAGGTTTAACCTGTCTTCATCAGGATGATGGGTAGATACTCTTGATATCCCTAATGAACTACTCTTAATACCAAACATTAATTCCAAGGGCGTGAACCCTGTAACTCTACAACGAGTACTATTGAGAGCCAATTGGATATCGCCTACATGATGTTGCCATAAGCTATCGGTATCTGTGTCAGCATACTTTTCAAGGTCCTCATGACACGCTTGACCTGGCCATTGGCCCTACTGGAACCAGTGGCTATTAAATGTAAATCAATACGATTATCTTTGCAAAATTCTTAAATTCAGTATTGTCGTATGACCTACCACGATCTGCAACTATTCTTTTAGGAGCGCCAAACAAGTTCAATGCATTTTTAAGTGATTTAATAGCATCTGATGCATTTAGGGTTAAGGTATGTTCTAACAAGACGAATTTTGTAAAACCGTCAATAATCACGGAACAATACTCCTTACGCTCGCTTTTTCCGCTGAGTTTGCCAGTTAAATCTAAATGAATTGTATGCCGTGGAACGGCCAATTTAGGGTTTGGATGTAGACGGACCTTTGGAAGTTTTACAAACGACGCATGAATCTACAAATAGATCGTATAATTTATCTAGTGTTTTTTTCATAACCAAGGTGTTTAATTTCGCTGTGTACGTGATTAATCATTGACTAGGTTAAAGAGTGTGGCAATATTGGTAACCATTTAGTGGTTTTATTACGTTCGATTTTACTATAAAGTACGCCCTGTTTAATATCGCATGTGTGTGACATTTCAGATGGCAAGTCATTTGAACGGAATTTAGAAATAATGTCTGATATTTCAGAATCACGTTGTTGTTCCTCAGATAACCAACTTCTCTCCAGTTCAGATAAATTTACAATTTTAGCTGGCTTATGAGTAAAAGATGGGTCAGCATGATTACGTGAAAGGAAATCTGCATGTGCCATATTTTTCCCCTCCTTATAGATGATATCAAAGATCTGTGTCAATCGAATTAATGTCAACAGGCATTTCTAATTTAGAGCTAGGACATGACATTTTGTTTTTTTTGGAAAAAGTTAAGGCATCGTTACTAACCACAACGGATATTCCTTGCCTCAAAATATCGCGACCTAATAATATGTTTTCATTGAGACATTCATCAGGCAATATGCAATGATATGTAACATCGAGAAGACAGTTTTGTACCAAGGTTGGACTTTTTATTTGGAGGGAGCAATTAACGTTATTAGAACCAACTCCCTTTAAACTTGTTAATGAAATTTTTCACCAGTAATAAGATCACAGTTACTTTCTTTCATAAGGCTACACTCGGATATGAAAGGAAATTGCATACTGGGTGTCATGTGGCGAGGTGTCATATTATCTGATATTTTTTTTTTTAATAGATTCCATACTAGCCGAAAAAAAAACGACATTTGTTCCTGCAATAAATTGCCGGCAGTCCCAGATATAGGTGGGAGTGGGTCTGATCCCACTTCTGATGAAGGCACAGGATCAGACATATTGTAAAATAGAAGACGTTAGGTTAACAGTAAGAAATAGAATTATTTGATCAATGAATTTTACAGCTACTCACTTAATCAGTTTTCAGGGAATAATTAATTCAACACCTTATAATAATAGCCACGACACCTCAGTAACAGCTTAGTTCACACAAAATAGCAAGAATGTACAGAGAGGCAGAGTAACAATAATTAAGAGCAATACAACCTGTGCACCGGGCGACGCCTGTAGTCAGAATGCCGTTTTACCGCCGTGCGGCCCCTTTTATACGCAGTGCTACGACGTAGCGCATACTAACTCCGCCCCGTAGCAAGGAGGCGGGAGAATGATGCAGCGCGCTACGGTGCTACGGCGCCACCGCGTGTTGTTTATAATGCGACGCCGACATGTATATATTTTTTAGTTTTAGTTTGTATATATTGTATTTAAGATTTGTGTTTAAGTAGTATCGTCAGTCTGTTAAACATGCAAACTGTGTAAAAAAAAATCTGAGGATAAAATGTTATAAAAGGTATAGATATACAGAAAATAAAACATTCGAATATATAATTTTATGAACTAAGACTATTTAATTACTTTCTTAATAAAAGAAGGAACTCATTATTAAAAACGCATTTAGTTATGTGTTACCCAGTTCCAAAGTCAGTACTAGTGTGTCACCGACCCATGATCCTTTCTATAACACAGTAAAACAGTTAAAATCTTAGGACTTATTCGATAATTGTTTTTTGTCACACTCGTCAGCTTCGGCTGTATCACTTCTCCCGATGAGGTAATAAACCTGGGGTGTCACGCTTGGAAATCGCATTTGCGACTTCAAAACAATCTCGACGTTGTTATTTTCTCGGAGAAATCAGTTAAGGTGGTCTTCTCTTTAGGAGTGGCGAAACTAGCCATAAAACATTAACTTAAACGAAGCGTTTAATAAAGACTGCGTGACAAGGACCGCCATATAACAACTACTCGCAAGAAAAACACCCATGACCGAGTAGCTAGTAATAAGCGAACATTAAGATGGGGTACACTAAGCCCTGCCTATTGCTTCTGGCGACGATAAAACTTGCCAATATAAAAAAATAATATTTTTGCGCGATATTTCGCTCCGGTTACGCCTCGGGAAAATTGTCGATTGAAGTACGTATGAGCCGCTAAAATGATGCTTTAATATCGATATTAAATTATGGTGTTCGTATTAAATGTCGAAACGAAGGGTAAATATGATATTTCCAAAATGTGATATTCTCAGAAATATCAAAACGAATCCAGTTTTCTGAAAATATATTTAACATAACATCACACCTTGATACCCCGAAGGGTTGGGCAGAGACGCCACAGACGCTATTGTATACCCTTCGCCATTTATGTTTAAGTCCCATTTAATAGGGGTAAACCTATTGCCATCAACCGGGCACAAATTCAGATTCCGGCTTACTGATAAATTCCAGTTGGATATATTATCCAATAACTCGAAACTAGGACCTCATGCTCAACAGCAGTGATTGCGACTACTACACCAAGGAGGTAGTCAATAGAGTACATAAAATAATAATAATAATATCCTTGGACATTTCACCAAACGCCAAGCTAAGCAACTGAATGCTTGTGTCATGGTAACGAGGTGGCTGATAAACTTTTTTTTTGTAAATCCATACATATTATAGATAGGAAAACACCCAGACCCGGACCAAATACTTGCAGGTCGTACAAATATTTGTTGCGGGCGGGAATCGAACCCGCGGCATGCTACGCAGCAATCAATCGCTCAACCACTGCGCCACCCAAAATAAGGGTCTCCCTACATTTATCGACGCGGAATCGGCTTAAGCCGAGTGCGTATCACCACACTACTCGACTTATCGCCGATCATCTGTTGCGACGGATGTTGACAACGGCTCGTTTCGGCGTCGGCAGGCGTCGCGACGCGTCGTCCGAGCCGAGCCGATGCGAATGGTATTAATCACACCCTTATTACGTAGACATAAAGGCTTTTTTGACCGGTCTTAGCCGATTCCGCGTCGATAAATGTGGGGAGACCCTAAGTCATCTATAAATTATGAAACGGCTCAGTGTGGCTTCATACTCTAGCAGCTGTTAGAACTATGTCCGGTGAATGAAGATAAGCTTAATCGGTTTAATAGTACTTACATAGTTCATGGCTTGATGACTACGCTATCATCAGTTTACAGTAGGTAGGTGTAAGCCTTCCTGCCAGCGCTGCTACTTAATCCCTAGATTATGAGAATTCTAGGCGTAATGTTTATAGGTTGTTAATATTTTATTTCTTAAGCAGCTCCATTTTTAATCTTGATTTAATCCTATGCTGTTTACAGTCGTTTTACTTCTCACCAACGCATTTGATAAGCGCATATTACTTATGCAATAAAATCTTCCCTGCATTCTGAATAATAGTTCCTCTGAGCCTTTGCAGAAACTAAGATTTAATAAAAAGAGGAATTTTGTTAAAGCCTTCCACATTGTAAGACGTCTTACTATAAATGCAATGTAATATTTTTTATTAAACTCCCTTAGCCTATCAATAATACATTTGTTGTACAAATTCAAAATGAACGAACATTTTTTCTTGATTTTATTAACATTTTCATCTGGGAATGTATGAAAAACGTGCTAACATTGTTACAACATTACAAACGTACATAAATAGTGGGCTTTCCACTATACTGAATGTATAAAAGTTTTATGCGTAGGAATAAGTTAAAACTACAGAACGCTACAAACTTACGTACCTAGTTCTTTCGATCATATCATTAAAAAACGACGTTGCATACATACTCGCATTTTGTAAATATGCAGAACACATGTCATTTACAATGTTATTATTCTATGTCAGTTGGGTGTTTTGTTTTGAAGTCCGTTCTCTATTTTTTTTAATTAAGTACACACATCAAAAGTGTCTAGGGATCAACATATATTTTTGCAATAACTTTTCTCTTGATTGATATTAATTTAAATTTTCTTTGAGGATTCATCAAATAAAGTGTTTTCGTTTGTCACAGTAACGATAAACCAAGTCACCTTTGCATTAATAAAGAAATTTGCCATTTTCCTAATAAAGGGATTTTTGACATTTGAACCACTAACATTAAAGTTCGAAAAAAAGACTGAAATAACAGTTTTCTTTAAAATTTTATTGGGTAACTTAAACAATTAATAATCCGTGTTTCTACCGCGAACACTAACAACACAAGAACATCGGTTTGGCATACTCAAAATGAGTTCATCCAAATCACGCTGTGGAATGGCCGCCCATGTTCGTTGCAACAACAAAAAAAGGTCTTCTTGCAACTGGATACCCTCCATATTCGGCAGAGCTCTTCTCTGTAGCATATCCCATGCATGCTCAATCGGGTTCAAGTCTGGCGACTGAGCAGGCCAGGGCAGGACATTGATGTTAGCTGCGGCGAGAGTCTGTCTTACAACTCTTGCGGTGTGCGGTCGTGCATTATCATGCATTAACTGAAATAAGGGACCGATTTGCACTTGTAGAGGAACGAATGAAGTGAACCTTCATTCCCGAAGACCGCTACGGGTACCACCTATAGCAATGCACAATCGTAGGATTCGATATCAATGGGCTCTTGAACACAGAAATTGGGCAGAAGAACAATGGCGTTTCGTGTGCTTTTCTGATGAGTCTCGTTTTGGTATGAGACCGGATACAAGACGTATACGACACTGGAGAACCCCTGGACGCCAACAGCGATTAAAATCCTGCCAGGAAGTCCATCCTTATAGTGGTGGAACCATCATGGTATGGGCGGGTATTTGGATCGGCGGAAGAACTGAGTTGATTTGGATCAGAGGCAACCTCAACGCTCAAATTTATGCTGAGACGATTGTATCTGACGTCATCGTTCCTCTACAAGTGCAAATCGGTCCCTTATTTCAGTTAATGCATGATAATGCACGACCGCACACCGCAAGAGTTGTAAGACAGACTCTCGCCGCAGCTAACATCAATGTCCTGCCCTGGCCTGCTCAGTCGCCAGACTTGAACCCGATTGAGCATGCATGGGATATGCTACAGAGAAGAGCTCTGCCGAATATGGAGGGTATCCAGTTGCAAGAAGACCTTTTTTTGTTGTTGCAACGAACATGGGCGGCCATTCCACAGCGTGATTTGGATGAACTCATTTTGAGTATGCCAAACCGATGTTCTTGTGTTGTTAGTGTTCGCGGTAGAAACACGGATTATTAATTGTTTAAGTTACCCAATAAAATTTTAAAGAAAACTGTTATTTCAGTCTTTTTTTCGAACTTTAATGTTAGTGGTTCAAATGTCAAAAATCCCTTTATTAGGAAAATGGCAAATTTCTTTATTAATGCAAAGGTGACTTGGTTTATCGTTACTGTGACAAACGAAAACACTTTATTTGATGAATCCTTAAAGAAAATTTAAATTAATATCAATCAAGAGAAAAGTTATTGCAAAAATATATGTTGATCCCTAGACACTTTTGATGTGTGTATTTATCACGTTATCAGATCATTTTACTGCTAAATGTTTCTATTTGAACTATTTACTCATTCAAAAATCGTATTAACCATTTAACCCTATTCTGCTGTACTAAAAAACTACTAGCGGAGCGAACAATCGGATTCTCAACATAATTAAGTCGTTGAGCGCCATTTTAGTCGCCGCCGTCGCAGGCGATTAAGGAGGATCACGATTTTACCTTTTTTGCGTATGCACCATGTTTATTTGCGTCCTTTGAATGTTGTTATTAACAATAAGGACCGTGTAATGGAGGCACATTATAGGTACAGTACCTTATATGGCGAGGGAGCGGCTTAAATTGTAGGTTAGAAAAAGTATGTGTGATATTTTCTTCTATATAAAAAAAAATCTGCTGTTCCCTACATTTCGACGAGTCTTGTGGCCAAAAATGTATGGAACAGCTGATTTTTTTTTTCGATTTCGGAGATGGTCTCATATTTGTAGCATATGCTTTTGTATTAAAGACCGTTTCGGTTACACTCTGTATAATAACACCATTTTATTGTTCCTTTTATTTTTACTGTTAGTATTTCCAGTGCGTGTTCCAAATAAGAAATTATTATTTCTTTCCTTCGTGATACACATTCAAAAATTGCGCATGTTCGTCCTTCCGCATAACCTGGGTACTGAATAACCTCTACACATAAAATTGGCTCTTAGACCCTTGTGGAACAAACCAGACGCCAGTTGCTAAACCTTTGGCACGTCCCAAGGGAAATAAAGCGATTTCCTCGAAACCCCAGCCGTCAGTTCGGCGAAACTGTGGTTTGACCAAAAGGCGCAAAATGGCTTCATTATCGAACCATTTTAGAAAACTGACTACAATTCTTGGGATTGCAAAGCAGATACGTAGCTGCTGCTATTTGCTGACAACATTCACTGCTGCGAAGATGATGTAAACGAGCCTCCAAAACCCTAGAACAGACCTCGAATTGTGTCTTTTACACTCACAGCCTTCATATAAACAAATGATATATTATGCCATAAACCGTTCGTGAAGTCAGTCGCTCAACTGAAGGAGAGTTTTAAAATTTTAAGTACTGAGATTGTTCCGGAGTCATAGATTGTATTATTCGAGTATCTAAATGTTCTATAAAGGAGTATTAAACGGGCACAAATCTATACTCTGGGGTGCTTTGTATTGACAAATTCTAGAAGGAAAATCGAATAACACTTTGGCCCGACCCGGAATCGAACCCAGGACCACCTGTCCCCTAAAAATACCTTACCATTCTGTGCCCCAATGGGTGCCGGGCCTTATTTGGTAGAGTCATGGCAATTTGCTTTAGAATATTTATAATCGTGGTATATGATAGGATAATGGTTTTCTTGATGAAGTTTTTGGGTTCACTTAGTAATACATGATTGTTTCGACCTTCAGGGGCTGAGCTACAGGGAACTTTCGTCAGGTGTTTGAATTGTTAAAACCTTGCTTCGCATGACACAAACTTCTCAGTGATCTCAAATTCAGTGGATTATATGACTATCCAAGCGTGAGGGATGATGACTAAAAATTTGTTTTATTCGTCAGTTAGACTATAAAAAAATATTGAACATGTATTTTTCTTATTGAGTTAATATATGGCATGACTTCACGTGTGTGTAGATCTAATACTTAACTGTGATGGGCGAGCCCCCCACCCCAAACTTTAATGAGAAAACTAATTAATTAAGAACCCCGTTTTTTGCTTTCATCAGCCATGATTAACCAGAAAGAAAGAAAGAATAACAATTATTTTATTTTACCAATTTTTCTATCACGTTTAATGAACCCTTACACAGAGGTATCCCTTAAATGATATCTCTAGGATTTACAAAGAGTAACAAAAAGAAATGTCATTTCCAAGTTTGGTGGAGCTGGAGTACCTGCCTATCCTTAAACACAAAAAATGCAAAAACCATCTACAAAAGTCCTACATTTTCTCGTTCTTTAAGACGTAAAGTACAGTCAATTACGGTAATTTGTTTTAACAGTGTCGGTGGTGCGACAAATGCCATGCAAATGACCTATGCGGCCCAGTCTTGACGTTCGAAGGTATGCTATTCGAAGCATTCTTAAGCGAATGCGTGTCAATTAGTACTTTTAACCCATTTCAACAGGACTATGGGAGATTGTGTCAGGTAATATATTGGCCGTGTGATCATGTTGAATGTGTTTGTTTGTGTGGGAAGTTTCGGGCTTGTCTAAGTAGGTACTTTTTGTTGCCATATTTATAATATGTATTACAGAAGTAACGGATTTTCGTTTTAGTTGCTATATGATTCAGATCCAATCAGTTTTTCAATGTCACCAATTGTTAAAAGAAACAATTTTTTAATTATTAAATAACCGGGATTATCTGATCTTTTTGTTTCCTGAGAAACGGTGGAGTTTCTTGCCCATTCTTCTCCATACGAAACTACCTCTTGGAAGGGGCGACTAGAATCAATCTTATTTCTTGTTAATTTTGATGTTCAAAAGTGCCTTTCTTGTGCCTATTGAAATAAATGGTTTGACTTTGACTTTATATATTTGCTAGATACGTTTAGGTTATACGGTATTCCATCTATTTAAAGTACCTACATAACAACTAGCGATAGCTCGTGACTTTCTGCGCAAGCATTTCCGTTCGACTAAGATCTCGTTTCTATATCCCTGATCATCATTATATCTTTGATTCAGAAAGTAATTACAGAATCTTGTTAAGCTATAATAAATATACTCCCTGCGGTTTTCAACAGCCAAGTAAGTAAGTTAGTACTAACATACTTACTAGAGAGTTGTACTTTATTACTCTTCTTTGACTATAAAATTGAAACTAATCACTAGTGACTATTTGTGGAAAGCCACTTTCAGTGACCTACTTTTAGGATCTCTTTGGGTAGGTATTTTTATTTCTATACATAAACTCATGATTTCTAACCATGAGGGGAGGGGTTAGCAGAAACTATAGTACAGAGGCATGCACATCAAGTTACCACAATCTGTCAAATTTCTTTGATAGTATTTCAACTTTATTGCAAAGACATAACGTTCATTTTTAATTGAGAAAATTTGACAGTTAAGGATAGCTTGATGTGCTGGCGTCTGTACGTCACCAACTTTTTTTAAGGATCGGAAATCATCAAATTACTCCTACCACTGTGGGTCGAGCGGGAGTGTTAGTCTGACTGACTAAAACCCATCCATGTTCATTCATTAGCCTTATGTGTTCCAGGGCAGTGATATGCACTGCGAAATAAAATTTCTGAGAGGTGTCAACATGACTCACCAATCCTACTTTAGAAGTAGCTTAACCTTGCGGTAGACAGGTAGCTATTAAATCCCGAGCACTTTCGGTTTCTCAGAAACCATTTGATAAACTCTATTTTATATCTTGAACAAGCAGCATCGTGTTTTTATGTTCCTGTTAAAAAGCTTTTAGCATGCATTTACGATAACTTGGGTTAGGGATTTAGAATTATTTTATTATATTGCACACTTTATTTGGCGATTTATGTCATAAATGCAATCGGCTCAGGGCTCTAAACACTTACCCCCTTACTTAAAAACGTTGTATAACGTGGGTCTCCCTTGTTTTACCGAAAAGAAATTGCCAAATTATCACTTCCCAAACAAATTTTCGCATAATTTTATTTGCCAAATTATTACTTACCAAAAAATCTCTTTACAAATAATTGTTACGAAAACCTATGTTTGGCAAGTGAACGTTTGAACAATAACTTGTTCACCAACTAGTACTTTTACCATTTTTTATCTAGTCAAATATTTCAGTTGGTATAACATATTTTACGCAAAATTAAATAAGCCAAATATTTGGTGTCGTCAATTTTAAACTTAATAAGATCTAACGTTGAAGACGTTTTATTACAAGGGTGCTTTTTCCACTTGGGACAAATTCTAAACAGGTAATAATAATGTTATTATAATTATATTATTTCTCTCGATGGCCTCCTAAAAATAATCTCTTTTTTCCATATTTTTTTCTATATAATCTAGTCGTTTCTGGCACTCGCCGGCCGCTGCCGCGGCACCGCTCGCTCGGCTCGTGCGTGGTTTTAACCTTTTTTTTTTTTTTTTTTGATCCGGGGGGAAAATCCTCATGGATGTCCCCCGCCCCGGGGAGGGCGGAGGGGTCTGTCAGACTCTTACTGACTAAAAACCACCCCGGGTGTTCCCTCTCACACCTTCGCCGGGGGTCGCGGGAATCAAAAAGAATTCTTCCGCAACCCCCGTGGTGCCGGCCCGCCGCAGCGGGCCTCGTCTCGGCCGAGCGGGAGTGAGGTGTACGACACTCCCCTCGTACCGTCTTGGAGGGGCGCGCGTGGAACACTACGCGCCGCCGCCTCGGGCCCAGATGTTGTTGTGGGGGGCGACAGACTAGCCCCGCGTCCGTCGCCCCTGGACCCATTTAGGGGGGCTGGAAGAGGGCATTGTCTGCCCTCCTCCGACGCCCGGTGCGCCTGCTGCGGGCCGGGTTGAGGGAGGTGATCTCCCGCTCCCGCTCCGCAGCCTCCTTCTGCGAAATGACTTGCTCGCAGAAGGATACCACCGCGTCCCAGGCCTGTTCACTGCCGACCATGGCGTTAACTACGGCCGGCAGCGACAGGTCACTGCCTACTTCAGAGATGAGGGCACGGCGCGGCTCCAGCCATGCGGCACATTCTGCCAACGTATGCCGTGCCGTGTCCTCCCGACAGTGCGTGGTTTTAACCTAACCTAACCTAACCATTTTTTTAATTAATAACCTACTGTAACTAGTTCCATAAATAACCTAATGTCTAGTAACCATAAATTTGACTTGTTTCAGACAAATTCAAGCACATAAGCTTACAAAGAAATACGCAAATGACATCAAATTTAACAAACAAGTAAAATGTTTATTTTTGCCTTTATATTTTTTGTCATTACAAATCATTTGACTAAACGGCAGGCCGGTTAGCACGGCACGCCAGCATTAATGACATAATCCGTCGTGCTCTTGTCACCGCCGGGGTGCCAGCTGTTTTAGAACCCAAAGGCTTGGCACGCGACGATGGGAAGAGACCAGATGGAATGACACTAATGCCTTGGAAGGTAGGTAGGCCTTTGGTGTGGGATGCAACGTGTGTCGACACCCTTGCGCCATCCCATCTTCCTTGCACGGCGGGTTGTGCTGGGGCAGCCGCTGCAGGTGCAGAAAACCTCAAACGGCGCAAGTATAACAACCTTATTGGAAGTTATATATTCGAGCCGTTTGGGGTTGAAACACTAGGGCCATGGGGTCCGAGTACCCACTATGTTTATCGAGACATCGCCAAGCGATTGGTCGACTCTTCACGTGACTAGAGGGCTGGCCTATTTTTCGGTCAAAGAATCAGCATTGCCATACAACGTGGCAATGCTGCCAGCCTTTTGGGAACTTTTTCTGTTGACAGCGATGTGGACGAATTTTTTGATGCCCTTTGTGTTGATGTGATGGATGTTATATACTTGTAAATAGTTATTAGTAATGTTTTAGGTACTAAACGTTTATTGTCTAAATATTGTTTGCTGTAATAAATCATTTGATTAAAGACCAAAAGCCTTAATGACATTATCCTTGGTAATAATCTGCCAAGTAAACATTTGACCAAATGAAAATGTGCGTACTAAAATTATTCCAAAAATTACATTGGTATAAAAAAAGGTTGCTAAAATTTGTTTGGGTAATGAAAACTTGGCAAAATCTTTTCGGCAAAACGGCAGGATCCCGTATAACGTCTGTATAGATCACACATCGCATCGCTTTGTCTCATTCTTTCAAAACTTAAATTTCTGACGACTGAAAGAGACAAATCGATGTCTATCTATTTATAATATACATATTTATATATTATATTTTATCCTGTTATAATACGTTTATTAGTAATTGTGTTGGTCTTTTAAAACACTTTTTGCCTCTTTGCCTGCTTTTAAATGTAAAGTCCATTTTACATTTGATTTCCAAATAAAAAATTACTATACAAAAAATTAAATAAAAAAAAAACAACAACCGTACTATTATTTTGATTTTAAATTTTATTTTCACACTTTCTAAAGCAAATTTTTGGTGTTTGCAAACCATATAGCATTTTCATTTTCATAAGCGTGGCCGCCTTCCACCCAATACGAAAATGGCCTAATAACTACCTCTGAACAATAAAGCAGGAGACTTCAGGTGAGTAATAAAAAGCAAGAACCAAGAGAGACATAAAACTACTCGAAGTGACATTGCTGGCAAACGATCTGATAGGCAGTATTGCTGTAAGTCTATAATCTCAATACGCATGTTGCATATGATGCGGTCAGCACATTACTTCATAACAGGCTCCATAGAAAACACTGTTGCATGCAAATCCGCCTCAGTACTTCGTGGTCTATTAAAATAAAAACATTATTCCGGCCATACACTTTTATTGCGTCAATTTCTAGACAGGCTCTTATTGCTGTATAAGAATATGTTGTTCTTAAGTTAAATCTGGTCGATTGATATGGATTTAAAGATGAGTGGTATAAGAATGAATGTAATTTAATAGTTTATTGCATTAGTTTGTGTAGTATGTATGACTGTGTTTACTGCATACATAGGTACTGGATATATTATTTAAGTTCACGAGAAAAATGCTGTTTTAAATAATAATGAATTGAAGCTTTTGGTAATTATGCTTTATTTATTTATGCTTTGTAGATAATGACAGCAATCAATGTAAACCAACTTAGTTTATCATTATGTGTTTTTCCTCATTATGTATCGCTCCTAAGTGATATCATAAATAATTGTATCTCATTCAAAACTCATGTATAAAGACTTAACTAAAAAATTACTTCTCTGGCAACAAACCTTTTTAAGCATTTAAAAGCATCATGAATAAGAATTATACTTTGTAAGTTTTGTAGCTGAATGTACAAACACCACGATAAATTAATTGTTTACAAAATATATAAAGATCAAAATACGATACTACACGTTTTTTTTTAGTTTATAGATTTGTTTAAGCTCCCGCAGAAAGGCGCAACGTGCTACGCTATTCTGGTCAGGTAGAACAATTTCCATAAAGTTTTCATAGAAATAGTTCTACTATAATCACGTCGCGCCTGTTTGCGGGAGCCTTTATAGTGGTGAATCGGGAAGCACTAAACAGTTATGCTTGCTAATGAAACGCTTCATCATGACCGTGCTCATTTCAAACAACAATGTTAAATACGACTGGAATACAAGACAAGAATTCATTAACTTAATGATATGACACATGATCTTAAAACAATTTACCCAGTTTTTTCGTAATTATATTTTATTGTAAACGTTCATCCTTCGATTCTGTATTCAATTATAAAGAGCATACAAGCATTCAGTAAAATATGCAATAGAGAAACTAGTTGGCCCAGTGTCCCCGGCGCGAGACATTTGCATTCAAATTGATTATAATTGCAAACGCAGTGCATGTCGAGTAAAAAAGTATTGGTTGACACTTGCTAATAGATTATGATCGAGAAATTACTTTATATGGGCGGTAAATTTCGCTTGGGAAGGTATAAATAAAGACAGGTCTATTTATGTTTTTATTTTAACATGAAATTGTTTTTGTTCCCAATTTAGGATTCGGAATGACAACATAATCAGCTTATACCGTTCTCACTGCTGGGACACAGGTCTCCTCTCTTCGAAAAGGAGTGGGTTGTAATCACAGGTTGTAATCTACCACGCGGGCCCAGATGCGCGTGCGGGTTGGTAGATGTCACATGTCTTCGAATTTTTGATTCTAGGAGGTGCCAGTTTCCTCAAGATTTTTCCTTCGCCATGATAGCAGTGGTGATGAAATTATTTACACTGAGTAAAGCTATGTGGGCTAAATAATATCATTCAATCGATGGTATTAAAAAAAAATAAAAAAAAGCCATTAAAGCCACAGTAGCCATTTAAAAAAAAGTTGTTCCTGTTTCTAGTTGAAAAGACCTATTACTCGATTGAAGACTTTTTAAATGACAAATTATGACTATAACTTTCTTTGACATTCTTAATAATTAATAATATAATTCAATTACTTTATTTTATGCGGCTCATGACATTTTTCAATTGCTTCGTTTCTTTTATCCTAGACTTTATTAAATATGATAGTATCAATAAGCTGCTTACTAATATTATATTTGTATGCCGATTATTGGCCGAACATACAGATCAGCTAAAATGTATAAATAACACCTTTTTGTACTTATGTTCACAAATAAAGATTGATTTGATTTGATGGTTAAGCTACACCTGCCGTTGTCGCCTCTTGGTTGGGCCATCTTTTATTCACCGGTACCCGTCGTGCCTCGGTAAGCACGCAAAGTGGTTCTTCCCGGCTGTCGTAGATCTTTGATAGTCGTTACGGGTCAGACGCCCAAAAGTCTGACAATCAGCCTTACTAATGGTTATCGTGCTATCTAGTAACTGGGTTGTGTAAGTCAGATAGGCAGTCGCTTCATGGGCCATCTGGTTAGACTGAAAACACAGTACAGTTAAGAAAAGGCTAGGCAGATTGATTTGATTATCTTTATTCCTAACTAGCTTTTGCCAGCGGCTTCGCCCGCGTGTATGTAGGGAATTATCCCACGGGAACGTACATTTGTCTGGGAATAGTACAGACGCCAGCATATCAAGCTATCCCTAACTGTCAAATTTTCTCAATTAAAAATGAACCTTATGTCTTTGCAATAAAGTTGAAATACTATCAAAGAAATTTGACAGATTGTGGTAACTTGATGTGCTGGCCTCTGTACATACTGGCAAAACCTATGTGCTATTCCAGACTATAATCTATCTTTGTGCCAAATTTCATTCAGATCCATTCAGCAGTTTTTGAGTTTATTCGTGACAAACATACAAAAATACAAATCTTCAATGTAGATTTCTTCAAGAACTGTGATCCTACGGTCTTTATTATATTAATTTTCTCCCTAGTGTTTCTTTTGTTTTTAGAGAATACTAATATGTCTTACGTAAGTTTAATTACTGTTGTGCTAATAACGCACTATTTATGTACACAAACAACAGACAAAAGAAAGAAGTATAAAATAAAGATTAAGTACAGGTACCGGCTTGTTTCTTAAAGAATAAATTATTCTGTATTTTGTATCTTTGACGATTTTCGGGTCTTAGGTAGGTACTTTCAAATTATTTCAATTACTTTCTCGCCGCCTGCCATTTTATCATATAACGTACATACAAAATAAGATGTATATTTTTTCTATTTGACTTGAATTTACAAAAGACGTGTTATTAGTAATATTATATTCTTATACGTATCCCCCTAAATAAGCGACATTTGTCAGCTTCAAATAATGTATACAAACATCTTTTGTTCTTTATTCTGTGAAATCGGATCTTCTTATAATTTGCGGAGCCAGTTTTTGTTTAGGCATTGTGACAATACAAATTCTAGTCCTAATGATATTTACAAAATTAAATAACGCATAAAATGTATTACACACTGCTTCACAAATAAATTACACTGATAGAGTTCTGGGGCCATAGCGCTTGATGGCGCACTTCTCCCAGTTTGCTCCGACTTTCGGTATCTCAGTTCACTAGTGCAAAGCGATGGCGAAATAGATCGCACTGTTAAGCATAGAATTAACACTGGGTGGATGAAATGGCGGCAGGTCACGGGAACAATTTGTGACTCCCGCATTCCCCTTAAACTCAAGGGGAAGATTTATAAAAGCATGGTTAGACCAGCCGTCTTGTATGGATCAGAGTTTTGGGCCACAAAAGGAATAAATGAAAGAAAATTAATTGCATGCAGCTGAGGCGAGAATGCTAAGAGGAATGTGTGGTGTTACGCGAATGGATAGAATACGGAATGAGTATATAAGAAGAAGTTTGAAAGTGACACCGGTGAATGACAAGTTGTGTGGAAATCGGTTGTCATGGTACGGGCATGTTATGCGGAGAAATGAGGAAAATTTTGCTAGGAAAGTTGTGAGCATGAATGTGGATGGCTATACAAGTAGAGGGAGACCAAAGAAACGATGGATGGATTGTGTGAAAGATGATATGGCTAGAAAGGAAGTGACTACGGAGATGACGACTAATAGAGAAGTATGGAAGAAAAATACATGTTGCGCCGACCCCAAATAAATTGGGATAAGGGCAGGAGAATGATGATGATAGATGACATTATTGAAGGGCCTTTTAAAATCATATTATAAACTATGATATCCGAAAAATATCACACGGGAACGTAAAAGCCAAAAACAAAAAGAAAACGTCTCACGTAATATCCTATGCGTGAATCCAGGGCACACATATAATCTGTATGTGTGCCAAATATCCCGATCGGTTCAGTAATTTTTGCGTAAAGAATTAACAAACACACATACTCACAACCATTCGTCTTTACAATATTAGTGTCATAATGTATAGGATCATTGACCTCTTAAAACTATCCGTTTAAAGGTATTGAAGCAATAATTTATTCAGAACCTAACCCGTTTATAGATAACGAGATATCCTTAATAAAGATGTACTTATTCAGTTCACAAAAACGAAAGGGCAATAAGCTGTACCTAAGAACGCCCTTGATCATCAACGTATTTCTTTTATAAATTCAAGTGCTGTCAAAATGAAAAAGTAGCACAATACCCGATTGATGGGTGGACATTCTTGATCGGCGCACCTTCTCATATAAAATATCTTATAGTTGCATTGCCCTTAGCATGATGCACGCAAAGGAATACATGGAAATTTTGTGCATGTTTTTATTTTCATTTTTTGCGATATGGCCTTGAGATATTAAGTGTTCTTGACTTGAAAATAAAAAAAGAAAAAGACTGCGTTTTTCATTTCTCGTACAATGTTGATCGTTTGGTAATACTACTTTGGTATTTTGTATGTTATCATATCGAAGTTTCATACGTGGAATGATAAAAATCTTCAAATGTAATTTAAACAAAATATCTGTAACATACCCCTTTTTTTTGTAGTGGGAGATCATCAAATAAGTTCTCCCGCCCTGGCGTGTAAGATTTTTACTGACTAAAACCCAACGGTGTTCCTTCAGTTGCCTGCGGTAACCATGGTTACTCTTTCGAACAAACCCGCGACACTGGCAGTGTAACATACCCCTTTTTTTTTTGAGGGTGGGAAATCATCCAATGACTTCCCCCGCTCCGAGTGGAACGGAAGGGAGTGTCAGATTCTCACTGACTAAACTTACCCATACATGTTCCTTCCTTAGCCCTTTATGTTCCGGGGTAGCGGTAACCCTTTCGGACAATCCCGCTTACCCGGCAGGCTTGGCCCTGAGGGGCCACATCATATGCTGACATCTCTTTGAGGCGCGCGTGGAACATATACGCGCCGTCCGGCACGGGTCTGGTGCTGATAGGACGGTGAGTCACCCCTTACTCACCGTCCGCAGGCCCGCGCCTACGGTGGCCGGGAGTCGTCACGTGGCTCCCGACGCCCGGGGCGTCTCCTGCGGCGGCTGGGACGGGAGGACCTTTCTCTCTCCCATCCCGCGGTAACATAGGTACCCCTGGGGTGTACAATACCTAATTAGAAATAAATAAAAATAGTATTGTAGCTAAAAACGAAACCTATGATTTAACTGTCTTATTGTTTTCAGGGTGTCTTCTAAATATTCATTAACCATTAAGAATATTTGTGTAACAATATCTGACGTACTTGTTTTTTAAATCGTGGTGGGGTAGTGTTGATACCATTTTTTTTCCATAAAATTGTTTCCAGTACCATTTGTAGTATTAGTGTGGACAACAGAGAATCTTTGAGTACTCTGAAATAATGTTATGTTTTGTTATTTTAAAGGGTCTGGCTTCTGCACTTTGTTCAGTCCCGCAGATGGACAATTATGCTTGGAAATAATTGTATAAGACTGCCCTTTGTTTCTCCAAAGTACCAACAGAATTTAGATTTTCTGAGAATTAAAGAGCGTAAGGATAAAACACTTGATTTTCACCTTCAAGTATTTAATACTAAAAGGTTGCCACAGCCAATAGAAACTCCAATTGCAATACATAGAAACATTATTAAATTTCTCGGAGCGTGCATTCCCTCGCCGTGAGAAAAGATGCGATAGAGTGGAACCTAATTAACATAGGCAATTTTAGTGTGAACCATCCAGTAATTTATATTGCACTCAATGTCCCCGTGTGAAAGCCTCCATTATAGTTTTATAGTTTGTGCAGTAACTCATTTTAATAGGTAAACGAGAATTAGCTGTTTCCTTGTCCTTTCGCATTTTCTGTAAATTGGCGAGTCTAAGGGCCTTATCATACTAGCGGATTGCGAGCATCTTCAAAGCGGAACGGGCGCGCAACGAATACGTTACGGGCGCGCAACGAATACGCCGGCGCAGTGAATTCGTTGCGGATAATGGATATTCCCAAATTCTTTGATGCTTCCGTTTTCGTCTCCGGCGTCTTCGAAGTAACAAAGCCAACAGCAGTGTCTCCTCGTCAGAATCCATTTTGTTACTGAGTGTAGTGTGCGTCGTTAACTTGCTACAAACACGCGACGAACACGTTGCAAAGTTGCCGCATGTCCGCGACGTCTTCGCTGAGCAGCCGCGGCGTGTTCGCGACGCATTCGCTGCGCGCCCGCTCCGCTTTGAAGACGCTCGCAATCCGCTAGTATGATAAGGCCCTAAGTGAAGGCGTCTATCGAAGCCTTCACTGATAGATAGCGCTGTTTTTAAAGAAAGATCTTGAAAAAGTTTAAGGTTATTGTTTACTAGCTTCTGCCCGCGGCTTCGCACGCGTTAAATTCGTAGTAAAACAATTCGTTATCTATACATATAATAAAATTGTAGAAAAGTGGTGTCTGTATAATGGACATATATATAAAAAAAAGTAGCAGGGGTTATTATATCGATGCCGAACCCTAAATTGTAATTAATTTCTTTTTGTCTGTTTGTCTGTGTGTTTGTGCACGCTAACGGCTTATTCGATTTAGATGCGGTTTATCACTAATATATTGTAGTAAGCTTCACTTAACATTTAGTGTTTATTTCATGTCAATCGGTTCATAATTTAAAAAAGTTATGTCAATTTAAAGAATCACGGCGAACATTGTCACTATTACACGCGGACGAAGTCGCGGGCACAGCTAGTTATACACATAAACCTCCCTCTTGAATCACTCTATCTATTAAAAAATCTTATCTAGTTCAGACCCAGATTTTCAGTATCCGATAGAATAAAGTGTACAATCACCAGATTATTTATTGGTCTGTATATTTTTAAACTAACAAAATATACTACTCTTATACTGTTTTTATAAAATTTTTCATTAAACACCAAAATCAAAATCAAAATCAAAAGTCATTTATTCAAATTAGGCTGAAGATCAGCACTTTTTGAAGGTCAAAGTTACATAAGACAGTCCCCCAAAAACGCCCACCCTTCACCACTTCCTAGTGCTTTAGCTGGGAAGAAGAAGTGGCGCAACAAACTCCCCAGCAGCACAGCTGTCTGTTTAGTTGGAAGAACTTGACTCTACACACATTTATCGCATGAGAAGTAATTAACATTACAAAACACATCACATTAAAATCAATCATTTGCCACATGTCAGCTAGCACACGTCAATATACCAATTAAAACATTAAAACTGACTGTACTCAAGCGTAAATTTAAAAAGAAAAAAAAGAGCCTCCAGGTAAAAGTGCGTGCCCGCTTACATGTGCAATGCTGTACTATGTCCATACAGCCGTAACTCGAAGTTACAAATGATAAACTAGGACCATCGAAGTAAAATCAATCAATTAATTGCTAATGATTACTAACTAGGATCAAGATAAATAAATATGATCAACTGTCGAGGTCTCTAGCTAACCACATTTTGCAATACAACTCATTAAAAAAAAACATAGTAATGAGTAGATTATGTCAACAATAAATGGCTAATAAAAAAAAATAAAAACAACCAAAACAATGAATTGAATACATAATAAAAATAATTTTATGAAGCTAATTCTGGAGAAAGAACATAAACATTGTCTTGTGTTAATCACAGCGACCAACTATTCTTGTCATTTAAGTAGTCGTTGGTAGTATAGTAAGCCTTTGAACAAAGGATAGATTTTACTTTAGATTTAAACGTATTAAAAGGCAATTCTAGCAAAGAAGAGGGCAGCTTGTTATAAAAGGTTATACCAAGCCCCACAAATGAGTTATGAACCTTATGAAGCCGATGAAAGGGAGCACGTAGTTTATCCTTATTTCTAGTATTGATGTTGTGAATATCACTGTTTTTAGTATATCACCTTATGTCAACAAGCATTTGTTCCACGAAAACCTGCATTGGTTTGTGTAGGTCAAACGGCAGATGCTTTGTTGTACAGACGCCAGCACATCAAGCTATCCCTGTCAAATTTTCTCAATTAAAAATTAACCTTATGTCTTTGCAATAAAGTTGAAATACTATCAAATAAATTTGACAGATTGTGGTAACTTGATGTGCTGGCCTCTGTACCTTTGACACCAGATGATCTCAAAATTATAACATTTTACGATAGACCCAAAGAAAAATAATTATTAACACAATCCGTCCAATTTGTCCGATTTCTTGTAACACCAACAATTTGTCAATAACTTTGACGTCAAAATGATACAAACGCTAAACGGTATCAGATTTATATCCATTAGCGACATACCTCGAATGCCTTCGCTATAAATAAACCAGCAAATGGCTTGCAACTCTCAGGTTTAAGTACATATCAAATCGACCGCAGACCGACCGCGAGTGAGCAAGAACGTAATTAGGGTAAGAATGTCATATCGCCTAGGTACTAGCTTACAATGTTTTCATTGGAATTAGATATGTTGGGAGGCTTTTCTATCCTTTTTTTCGCTTTGGTATCTAAACACTTTGAGGCATTTAATTTTTTATTTTATTTATTGGGGAAAACAAACAATAACGCATTGCATTTTGTAGGAAGACATACAAATTTTTGTATATCTTCCTTGTACGGCCAAATACACAGAAAAGTATCTTTACAACCCCTACTTTTCATACTAGGTACAACAATTATTTAATTCAGGAAAAAAATTAAATATAAATAGTAAATTTATTTATTTATTTATTTAACTTTAATTACAACGGTAAACCAATTACAATAATTAAAGGTACAAAGAAAAGAAAATATAAAAAATCAAAATAACCTAGCAAAACAAAAGTATTGCAAAGTAACTAAAGAAACACTTAAATAAATATATAAATTAAAAATCTTTATTGAAATAAAACATGTTTAAACAATTGTTTTAATGTAAGATTGTATGATGTATTTAAAACTTATTTTAAATAAATAAAAATAATAAATAATATCCTTGGAAACTTCACACAACGCCATATAGTCCCAAGCTAAGCAACCTAATGCTTGTGTTATGGTAACAAGATGGCTGATAAACTACTTTACAATATATTTTGTAGATTTTGTCTCGTTAAGTGCCCTTAAATGGGTTAATTTGGGTCTAGTGTAACATCACGCCTGTATTCCCCAATAATCCTATCCTTATCGAAGGTGCCTTAGTTGTTAAATGTTTAAGTCCCGTTTAATAGGTACTTATTAAAAAAAACATTGTAATAACTGAAATTTGCTACATCTAATAATTGACAGTGAAAGCTAAATATATCTACAAAATCTGAGATTCAAATCAGAAAACCTAGATCTATACTGTTTGCTATCAATTGATTCTACAAATGACGACTCTTCGTTTTCAGAACCAGAATATCCTTCTGAATAAGCGAGTAGGCCTTACAATGGCCGATTTATTGCTGGTTTATGGTAGATGTATCGTTAGATCAACCGGAATAATCAGATAAAGTATTAGCATCGCACGTTGGTATACAATTTGCTACTGCACTAAAGGATAGCTATAGTCGTATTGCAATAGCCGGCTAACAGTCCTCCTAACCAAATTAATTTCGTAGCATAACGATACCCTCAAAACGGCGAAGGTAAACACCGAGAGAAAACGTTCTAGAACCAAAAAATTCGAAAACATGTAACATCTACTAATCTACACTGGGTGCGCATTGTGAATAACAGCCCACTCGCTCTCACAGAGAAGATGCCTGTTTCCCAGCAGTGGGAACACTAGTTGAGCTAATTATGCAAAACGATACAAAGGCCCAAGTAGATAATAGGTCGAATAATAACATTCAAGTCCTCAAGAATACTAGATGTTCCTTTGATCGGTGTGTGTAGCTCACAACAGTTGAAAAGATCGCTCGAAAATTAAGCTGCTCTTGTCGAGGTCAGTCCGTGGATTCATTACGTTCGGTTACATATCGAGACCCTTCCGCGCCTCTGAAAGCACGTTAAGCCGTTAGACCCGGCTGTCATTTATAGATCTTCGATAGACTTACGGGTAGGTGGACTCAGTAGTTGGAAAAAAGTTAGGTACTGTAAGAATCCGAGAGGATCCTTACACTTGAGCACTAGATGAGTCCTCCATATTTACTATAAAAGCATATACTCCTAATATTGCATACACTAACAATTGAAAATCAGTTTCGCCAGCAGCAAAATTGTTTTTGTCACCTTAGGTACTAATCTGGCCGTGGGAGACGCCCCGGGCGTCGGGAGCCACATGACGACTCCCGGCCACCGTAGGCGCGGGCCTGCGGACGGTGAGTAATGGGTGACTCACCGTCCGATCTGTTCCACGCGCGCCTCAAAGAGATGTCAGCATATGAAGGGGCCCCTCAGGGCCAAGCCTGCCGGGTAAGCGGGATTGTCCGAAAGGGTTACCGCTACCCCGGAACATAAAGGGCTAAGGAAGGAACATGGATGGGTTTTAGTCAGTAAGAGTCTGACACTCCCTTCCGCTCCATCCAGAGCGGGAGAAGTCATTGGATGATTACCCAGCCTTAAAAAAAGGTACTAATCTGACGAATTGACGTTTGATTTTCATAGGTGTCATCAACTCATCATTATTGCTTACTAGCTTCTGCCCGCGGCTTCGCTCGCGTGGAGGTCGGAAATTATCCCACAGGAATGTTCTACCGGGATAAAAAATATCCTATGTGTTAATCCAGGATATAAACCATCTCTGTGTCAAATTTCATCCAAATCTATACAGTAGTTTTTACGTGAAAGAGTAACAAACATCCATACATCCATACTTACAAACTTTCGCCTTTATAATAGTAGTAGGATATGATAAATTGAAAATGCGTGTTACTTAATTTGTCAGGAGTAAATTATGTTGTAATAGTAAACATAACATCACGCTTTGTTTCCCCAAAGAGTTAGGCAGGGGTGTATCCATGGAAGGTACATTCAAATTTTGCCAGTTATGTTTAAGTCCCATCTAATAGGGGCGAGCCTGTTGCCATCAATTGGGCACAAATCCAGAACACAGCTGCTGAGAAATTCGTACCGGAAAAATCCAATATCAATTTAGCCCACCTGGGAACCAAACCTAATACTTCATGCTCAACAGCGCTTGTGACTTTGTGACCAGCGAGGCAGTCAAATAATAATGTTGTAATAATGTCTATGTAATCATTACTTTGTTCGTGATCATATTATTGAGTCGATTTGGTCAGTGAGTCGTCTTAAGGTTTTGCTAACATCTGGAGATAGTACTCAGGAACCAAGTTTAAGGTTTCTACGTCAGAAGTGTAGTGTTCATAATGATTAGCTAAGTTTTAGTAATGAAAACCAGCAATATTAATTAAAAACCATACAGGTAAGAACGCTGTGAATAATTTGAACTCAATATTCCTAAAAATAAATCCATCAACTTGTTAAACTCTCTTGCCTTGCAAATAATATACATAAATAATGATTATTTTGAAAGAATGCAGCCTATACCTGCACTGTTGAACAGAACTGAGCGAGTGGCAAATGGGGCCATAAATTTGTCTAGAATTTGTGGAAAGACAGATGGTCGATTGGAGGTACTATTTTATGGTTTGAAGTGGGAGAGAATGTTGGCAGCTAGCTGTGCTTTGGTGTAAGTTTCTGGCTAATTTTGTGAAGATATTTATTTATTTAATACTTTAAGCACAGAAATGTAAAGAGGCTGACGTATTGCCACAGGCATTTTCTACCAGTCAACCTTTGGGTGATGCAGAGATAAACAGTGGTAGGTGCAATAGAAAATTAAGTGTAAATATAATATTTGATTACGAATACACATTGCATACAAACTTTAAATATATTAATAAATAAACTCAATCCCGCCAGAACGGCTGAATGGATCAGGATAAAATTCAGCACACAGATAATTTATATCCTAGATTAACACATAGGATACTTTCAATCCCGGTAGTACGTTCCCGTGGGATAATTTCTAACAGCCACGCGAAGCCGTTGGCAGAAACTAGTTCAAATTGTATTAGTTAAATAAAACAATTGTTTATGTTAATTAATGGCTGCGTGCGATTGAGAGAGTCCGACACGTTGATGTGTATGTAGTTGCATGTATACTTAAATAAGTCCTCTTCCAAAAAAAAAATCTTTTGCTGTGCCCGACAGGGTCCACGATTGGTTCAACAAATGTTAACTTACCACCTAAGCATATACATTGTGGAATGGAATAAATGATAGAGTATTGAATATTGATGTTTTATGCTATGCACCAGCGGCGCCGTTTTAATCCATACCAGCATAGTCTATCTTAGGTAGAGGAACTAAATAAAATTTGAAAACTTTACAACCATTCTCTTTAGAAGACAACCGTCATGTGTGTGGGTGTGTGCCTAAAGTAGAAGCGCCCATCTAACCATGATTTAATAAATTGTTATCTTGTATGTGTGAAAAGTAATGTTGTCCTTTAGATAGTTTTCTACCACCGGCAAAATCTTCCGAGCTACCGACAAAACCGTGTCATAAATTTATATTTTATGGTTCTAGCGGTGTCTCTCAGGGAAGCATATTAGGCCATTTAACAACGAACACTTAAAATAAATTGATAAATTAAATAAATTCTAAGCCATTTAGTCGGTTTGTGCCGTAAATACTGTGTATTTATGAATTTAACGATTACTTACGCTGGCACTGACTAATTACTAGCCATTAGGGCTATCTTTACGAGTACTATTAACTTTACTATTTCCATTATGTATTCTTAATGACAGACAAGGGGCATACGTAAAAGTTTATTGAGATTTAAAAAAAAATGGCAACGTTAATTGCCTATTATTTGTTTTGTGCTAGTCTATGTCGATATTACTGGCAGGCTGTGGGTATGCTTGCTTTAAAACTATCAGATTAGATTAAAAACATCAATATGAGACGTAAAACAAAAAAACCACTCCAGCGCAAGTCGGCCTCGCGCACGGATGTTTCAGTGCCACTATCTATAAAAACGGCAAAAAAATCACGTTTGTTGTAGGGAGCCCCTTAAACATTTATTTGTTGTTATAGCAGCAACAAAAACACATCATTTGTGAAAATTTCAACTGTCTCACTATCACGGTTCATGAGATACAGCCTGGTGACAGACTGGTGAAGGATAGCGGAGTTTTAGTAATAGGGTCCAGTTTTACCATTTGGGTACAGAATCCTAAAATTGGTAGATGTTAAGAACATGATTACTCAAGTGGCATTGGACAACACATTTGTGGGATGAATAAACGACGGAAAAAGGAAAAAGTTGGAGATACATCTTCCACCAGAGGTGTGTGAACCCTTATGAATGCATGAGGCGCAAGAAAGAGTTGTATGGAAAAGTTTAGAAGAGCCCTACACCGTAGTAGCGACATCTACGGTACGTACGATGACTAGAATCAATTCGATTCCTTCTATTTCATGTTCAAAAGTGCCTTTCTTGTGCCTATTTGAAATTATATTTTATATTTTACTTTTTTTTGACTTTTATGTCAAGTTTGATTTGTAGTACGAATTAAAGGTTAGTTTTATTTTATATTTATTTAGTAGTCCAACTGTTCGCGTGCAAACTGCAGGCACGCCATTCTAGGAACTTATGTGAGTTTGGGACCATTGAATGGCTTATGACACAATTTTTCGTAACATAATAAAGAGTTCTGTTCTATCTGTCTATCTATTGACAGATAGATGCTGTAAACAAACTTTTAGAGCTACAAAGATTTCTTCTCTTCTCCTAATTCGTGGATTCGAATTTGGAACAATGATGATACCGAAATAATGGCCATTAGTGCAGCTTCAAAACTGGATAAAACTTTTTCTCTGACTTCGATTACTTTGATGTTTTACGCCTATAAACATAAAATTGCATGGTGGCTCGATTTTCAGAAGAGTGCCGGGTATAAGTATTCCTGTATTCCGACGATGAGTCTTTACTTCTTAGATTGCCATGAAATTGCACCTCATTAATCACTAATTAACTCAGGATCGCAGTTCAATGCATCGGACCTTTTACAATTGTACCTCATTTATCCTTATATGCCTAAGTGTAATTACTGGATCGGGTTTCTTTTGTATGTTTGTACTGCAGATCTAGTTGCCAATCATGCTAATAGAGCTATAGTTCTTAAACTTGTCATATCTTTGGTTTATAATGCACAAAATAGTTTGTTTTTAAGCTGTAGATACTATAGCTCCCCACAACCAAAATGTTCAATTAAAATTAGAACTAGTTTTTGATTGCCTTTCAGTGTGATGTCAGTATATCAATAAAAGAGATTTACCTAAACTTAGACTGCCGGGTCGGCGGGACTGTCCGAAGGGGTAACCGCTGCTCCGGAACACGTAGGGCACAGGAACACTCCCTTCCGCTCCACCCACAGCGGAAGGGTCATTTGATGATTTACCATCCTTAAAAAAGAGACTGATTCTTCAAACGACCTTCAAAGAAAATTATTCTTTTAATTTAGATTTTCTTTCTTATCGTCGTCGATCGCTAGCTCAATGGCCCCACCTTAACGGTGAGGCTGGGCGCCTGCCTGTCGCTCCAGCCTGAACAATACATCTTTCAAAGCTAGAATAATTTTAGAACTTTATTACACTAAATAATTGTGTGGTGCTTAGCACAATGCTCTGTCGTAATCTTACATAGGTACATGACGTGACATTTGCTGTTTATGTTTTGTTTTATGTTAATTAGAAATTATGTAATTATTGTTTTGTTATTACTGCTTTCGAATGATTTAGTCGGAGAAAGGGATTGTGCTTATGTTTGGTTTTATTGAATCACATTTTATCATTAGTAGCCGCAAGAAAGAACGGCTTTATTGTTCAGCAAATTTAAAAAAAAACAATATTAACATAATATTCAGATCTAATTGGTGAGCATCTATAATTAAACCTGCCTAGCTTTTTCCCAACTATTTTAGGGTTGGCTTCCGGTCTAACCGGATGCAGTTGAATATCAGTATTTTGCATGGAGTATATTTAGTGTATTAATCACTTTAATCAATCAGATACTATTTAAATGACACAGCAAGAAGAAAACTTGAAGAGTATGCTTATTAAATAATATATAAAGAAATCACATCTTGATTAAATAGATCGTAGGAACCAGAATTAATATATGATCAAAACAAATAAATGACTTCCCGAACGAATTAAATTAAACTCGTTTTAGCTACGGTAATTATAACTAATTAGTGATAATGAATAATCCTCATCATGACTCAACTTCTTGTTTGAGACTTAAATACTTCTAAACCCGAGATTATGGAAATAATTTATATCCACGCAAAACTATTTATAACGACAGTTTTATAAACTTAATTTTCTGACTTTTATTAAGTTCAGGTAAGATGTGCTATAAGTCTAGCCCTACAGAGATTACAGGCGTGATATTAAATAGGTGCAGGTAATATATGCTCCATTTTAAGCATTGATGAGTGAGCAAGCTTTTATTTTCTAAAACAAACTGCATTCACCGATTCGTAAACGCGACCAGTCTCCGTATAAAAATTATTTATTTTTGCAAATAAATAAAATTTATTTTATTTCAGTAACAACAAATATAATATTCACAAAAAAAATAAACATTAAAAAATGTGTTGTTGGTGCTTGTACCTACTGATAAAGAAATCATTGAATCACAGACGCCAACGCCCCCAAACTTACATTAAAATGAAATAATACTGGTAGAAAACATAGAATGAAAAATAACTCTAAAAGTAACTTAAAAATAAATACCCACTACAAACTAAATAGGTTACAAAATGGTTTTTTTATCTCAAAAATAAATTATATTTAAATCTAAATTTTTACTCCGGGGAGTCAATCTCTTTTTAAAGTCCAGATACAATTTTGTCCAGGTCACGCAGATTAGAAAAGTATAAGTTCCGGTAAATTTATCTAGCAGATCATTTCTTACTGATTCTGTTCCATTTTTAATTTATCTGGTTGATAGTTAATGCCAGAACATTGTGAAACCCGCCCTTAGTGAATTAAAGGTTATTAATGTAGCCAAATTCGTCCCGAAGCGCCACATGACCTAGAAGTTAATAAGATAAAAATGTGAGAAGATTTTTGTGCTAAATGTTGTAATCAGTACGAAAATCCTCATCTACGTTTTAGCTACATTGGCTTAGACACGGCTTAGCCTCTGGAGTATAGTCCAGACAATAAAAAAAAGAAAACCTTTTTTTATACTCATTACTAAGACTCTTTTCTGAAAATTCCCGTAGAATTTTGTTATTAAAAATACTATTTTTTGCTGTATCAGGATTATATTCTTTCTTTCTTCGTGTGGTTAGTGACTAAACTGGTGTCAGAGTTTTTATGCTGCCCATGGGCCTCTGATTTATCTTCACATGTTGAGAAATATCTCTCAGACCTGCCGGTTTCCTCACGATGTTTTCCTTCGCCGTTTTTAAGCAAGTGATAATTATACAATACGCACATGAATCCGAAAAGTCAAAGACTTGTGTTCGAACTCCAGACCTAAGAATTGGCAGTCGTCGGTCACACCACTAGGCTATCACTGCTTTTAGGTTTCCATTAAATGTAAATATAGATATTAAAATAAACTATATTTCGTGTTGTTTTTGTATAGCGCCATTTTGATGTGGGAATACCAATATCTATGTACATAAAGCGCTGCTTTCATTTAATTCGGAACTATTTAATATAGTCCATTTATTATAGCATTAGACAAATAACGGCTAAATAACGACATTTATTGTTGAAATTCATTCAATTTAGAGGTATTTTTTTTACCCAAACGGTAAATAGATTACATTGCTTTGCATTTATCGAGAAATAACGGTGTTTATTATACGTTTATACCGAAATAACGAATGGGTAATAACCGTTATTTGCCTAATGTTATAATAAATGGAGTATAGTGTTTACATAATTTATTCCACCAACTGTTTTTTTTTTTTGCTTACAGGTAATACCAAACAGAAACGAGAAGATTTACTTCGTTTGTCAGGATAGCATGATTCTATATTATAACTAAAAAGATCTTAAACGAAACTGAATTGCATAAAAAAATAGGAGATAGGATTTGCATACCAACCTTACGAATAAATGTCACACAACGAGCCCTTATTATGAACTTGAGCTATAACTTTATTGTACAATATAACACATTATTATCATTCTTTGTCATGCCTAACAAGAAAACAAACAATTCAAATGACACAAGATCGTAAATCTTTACCTACATGCTTAATTTTATCGCTAATTCTCGCATAGCTTTAGGTGGAGTGCAGTCCCACTCGCATAACAAAACGTGGGTTGGTGATCTATACAGCTATTGAGCTTTTAGTACCGCACTGGTATTTACGATGATTTAAATAAATTACGCGAGTATTATTAGAAATACAATTATATGGATAAATTAGCTGTCACTTATGTTATGGATATCTAAAATATTTCAACAGAAAATGGATTGTAAATAGCAGAATGGCGTCAATACGATTCTCTTTTGTTTTGCAGTGCTTTCCTTTGTTTTGTTGTTAATTTTCATCATGGTCTTTATATAATACTAGCTTTTGCCAGCGGTTTCGCCCGCGTGTATGTAGGAAATAGCTTATATTCCCGACTATAATCTATTTGTGTGCCAAGTTTCATCCAGATCCGTTGAGTAGTTTTTGAGTTTATTCGTTTCAAACATACATACAAATCTTTCCTCTTTATAATATTAGTTTAGATTTATAACCTGACACGAATTATAGCAACACACATTCAGACAAACAGCCATAAAATCTAAAAAAAAAGCTTTTTCAGCACTGGAATCGTTACCAAGACCTCGAAAAAATTACTTTATTAAAATATCAATTAAAAGGTCGCCCGCGCATCAAGTTATACCAAACTGTCAAATTTCTCCAAATGATTTTAAACCTTAAAATGAAGACAGTTAAGTTTAAAACCAATTGAAATAATTTGACAGTTTGTGGTTACCTGATGTGCTGGCAACTGTACAGTTTTAACTTCCCTATGATTTTATTATATGTAGGTATAGATAACAATGTATGTTGGTATAAATGAGATTGATTAATTCTCATTAAACTTGACAAATGTGTATATTTTCATGGAAAAGGTTTTCTAGATTTCTTTCTGGCCAACTCGCGAAATAAGCTACGAGTTTAAAGCAAGCTTATACAGGGTGAAATTGAATTCATGGCAAATATTGTAAGGAGTCATTGTATTCATCATTATGAACAACTTTTACTATGAAAACACACCTGAAATCGCGAAAAAAAAACAGCTGTTCCCTACATTTTGACGAGTTATGCGAGCATAATGTATGGAACAGCTGTTTTTTTTTTTGTACGATTTCGGATTTGTTGCCATAGTAAAAGTTGTCATAATAATGAGTACAATGAAGCTTTAAAATATTGCCCTTCAATTCAATTTCACCCCGCTAGTATAAGTTATAATTAAAAGTTATAATTAAGATAGTTTTGAACTATCAGAACCGTCAAACAGTTACTCAGAAAATACGATGGCCGTGTAACAGTGTAAATTTCTATGGAGAAGAACTGCCAAGGAACTTTGTAGTTAGTTAGGTATACTCATCATTATACTTAAGTTATTTCAATGTTTTGTTGAATGGCCGAAGGAGTTACATACATGCGTGTTAGACGTGAGTTTCATTTCCTTTAACCGACATTTACGCCTTAAATGATAAATGATTGTATTCTTGTAAATGGGTTTTCACAAACGATTTTACACGTCAATCATATTTTTAAAACCAGATGAGGTAAACAAAGATACAGTGTGTACGGTTAAACGAGGGACCTACTTTCAGGAAAAATGAACAACTTTGACTATGGGACCAACTCTGAAACATGAAAAAAATATCAGCTGTTCCATACATTTTGAAGAATCATGTGAACATAAGTGGACAGAACAGCTGTTTTTTTGTGATTGCAGATTTGATAGCTTAGTCAAAGTTGTTGATTTTTATGGTTGCTATACCCCCTGAAAGTATGTCTCTCGTTTAACCTAACACACTGAATATTGATACTTTTAAATATGAGAAATTCATTTAAGTAATACGCGGTCGGCAAGGAACGAGGTGTGTGCACATGTTGTGCAAGATGAGTATAAAAATCATTGACATCTTTATTAAGTTTATAGTCCAAGATATTTTATAGGGGATATCTATTTCACACAGTGATGAGCAGAAAAAGAAAATAAATCGCTCAATTGTTGTTATACCTAGATTACGAAGTTTTGTGGGGATTAAGAATATTATGACAGCTGAAGTGCTGAAGTGTTATTGGGTTTTTCCATTAGGAATTTCTCTGTAGCAGCCTCCGAGCTCCGGCAATAGATGATTGATGGCAAAAGGTGCGCCCCTATTACATGGGACTTAGACATAACTGCCGAAATATGGGTAACTAGCTGCTCCCGCGCTGCCCGGCTCCTATTGGTCGTAGCGTGATGTTACATAGCCTATAGTCTTCCTCGATAAATGGACTATCCAACACAAAAAGATTTTTTTCAATTCGGACCAGTAGTTCCAGAGATTAGCGCGTTCAAACAAAACAAACTCTTCAGCTTTATAATATTAGTATAGATTGGGTACACCTCTGCATAACCCTTTTGGGGATACAAGACGAGATATTATGTAAAAACAGCTGAAAAGCAGTGGATGTTCTGATAAGGCACCGCAGTTGTGTTCACAAAACGAGGTGTAGATTAAAGTTATTTAATTGATATTTCATCATTCTATTAAACCAAAAAACCTGTGCGTACCTCAGGACCACAATCTAATCATTACTTATTTACAGACATAAACAACTCCGGTCATTACTTCCCGACATTTCTCATAAATAAATTATTGTTCAACACGCGATTACACACAAACTTCGATAGGGATGTGATCGTCAGATAGCAGTCAGCACGTCACTAGCTTGCGTGCGCTTTCATGATTTATTCTCTAGATGGCGCTCGCCCGCTTATCTTTGGAGAACCTATTACGACACATGTTTGGCTAGTAGGACCATATTAACGACACGCTACGCCATGATACTTGCACTGGTCAATTAAAGCAATGTGGTGTAGACTGCGATTGATTACTGGCAACATTGAGAAAAAGTTATAGCTCGTGGTTGTAATTGGCGAATAGAGACTGGATTATGTCAAGAGAAATCCATACCAAACGCAGCCTGAGAACTGGAACTATATACCGCTTGTCAAGTGTTTTCTCTATTTCTTCCATAAATCTCTTACCCATCATCTAATCCAGCCTTGCCCTAAGTGGGCGATGACGGCCCAATTTTTTTTTTTTGAGTGTGGGAAATCATCCAATGGCTTCTCCCGCTCTGGGTGGAGTGGAAGGGATTATCAGACTCTTACTGACTAAAACCCATCCATGTTCCTTCCTTAGCCCTTTATGGTCCGGGGTAGTGGTAACCCTTTCGGACAATCCCGCTTACCTGGCAGGCTTGGCCCTTACGGGCCCCTTCATATGCTGAAATCTCTTTGAGGCGAGCGTGGATCATGTGATAACGCCCCCTTGTGGGCGCTGCAGGCCTAAAGGGGGCAGTAAGAGACCCAAGAAAAAAATGGGGGCGTTGTGTAGAGGCTTAGGGGCGATTTGTAATTTCATCTAGATAGTGGTTTTGAAGTAGATGAAAAAATGGGGTCCCTAAAAAATAATTTATTCTCCAAGTGTGTCTCTAATCTAATCGGTCACCCTTTTTCTAGCCATATCATCATACATTTAATATATCCAAAGCATTCTTCACGACATAATCCTTCATCTTCCGCATCAGACTCACAAAGTCATATCTAATTTTGTCCATTTGTGTTAGACCACACATTCCGCTTAGCATTCTCATACCAGCTGCATTAACTGCGTGCCTACAAATGCCTTAAATTCATCCCTTTTGTGGCCCAACATTCATACTTAGTGGCGCAGTTAATGATCTTCATATACACCTAGTATGTATAGGATGTATTACTACATAATATAATATCCTTGGACATTTTTCACAACGCCATATAGTCCCAAGCTAAGCAACCTAATGCTTGTGTTATGGTAACGAGATGGCTGATAAACTACTTACATACTTTTTTTTTTGTAAATACATTATTATAGATAGAAAAACACCCAGACCCGGAACAAATACTTGCAGGTCTTGCAAATATTTGTTTTGTGCGGGAATCGCACCCGCGACATGCTGCGCAGCAGTCAGTCGCTCAACCACTGCGCCAACCGTGTCGTCATAAATCCAAATACATCCTTCTTACAGATAACTTATACAGCGTGTTCTTAAACATGTATGTACAGAAGTGTCACTTCAGTCATATTTTGATGGATTCCATCACATCGCGTATCGAAAGTTTGTTTTAACTAAAAATAAAATGAGTTATAGATGTGGTTGGTAGGAAAAGAAAGTGTTGTTGTCAAGTTAGGCAACAAAGTTTCATTTGTGGTAGCGTGTTTTAGGGTTTCGTACCGAAAGGGAATGGAATGCCATTGTTGCTGCATGTTGCTTGTCTGATAGAAGCGCCTAGTACGAAGTACTTGACGAAATAATTCATAATCTTGGAATTTACTTACTTGTACTGTGTGGGCAGTTGTTTTGGCATAACTGCATTTATGCTTGTAAAAATATTAAATACCAAGAACCTGCCTGCATATTAACTATGAGTAGGAGAAATAATAAATAGACAAATCATCACGCCTTTATCCTCGGCGGTGACCCTTTAGTAGTGTCGACATTTCGCCAGTTCTGTTTCAAGTGCCATTTAATAGGGAGCGAGCCTATTGACATCAACTGGGATTTCTTCTACACCCAGCGGTCAGTTAATGAATAAATTACATAAATTTAGGCTGTGCGTTGTGTGTCAACGAAAGAATGCGTGAGTCTTTTGTTTTTAGTAAGTACCTAGATCTAATGTTCACATTTATCATCTCTAAGTAGGTATACGTATATTCATTCCAGTAGTTTTTTTAAGTCATTGCCACTTAAAAATAGGTGTTCAAAGTACAACCTATCGAAACATATAAAAAACTATGTAATCTGCCCTTTTTTAAAAGATGGGAAATCACCAGATAATCCTTCCTGCTGTGGGTGGAGCGGAGAAGTGTTAGACTTACGGACTAAAACAGTCGAAAGTAACAGTGGTTACTTTCGACATTCCCATATGAATTATGGGGTCCTATATCCCTTATCTCCACGTCATTGAGGTCACCTTCTCTACCAGCGATATTGAAAGTGATCACAAGTGGCCATGGTCTAGGATCGCGATAAGGCGGGTGCGTCAAGGGCGAGCGTGGGCCGGTGAATGTTGGCGCCGCAGTGCTTTAGATAAAGCTTAGAACTCAATTAATGGAAACTATTTGAATGCAGGAATTAGTTGGGCTAGCCCAGAAGTTTATAGATCCGGCGGTTCAAAGCACTTTCTAAGTTAATCTGAGATATGAACACACCAATGAATCACGGTTAAGGTAATCGTAAAGATACTTGGAGTTTATTGCTTGATAATATCGTCAACTAACCATCAGAGTAAGCGTGGTGTTGTGATGATATGTTAAGCTCATTTTAGGCTATAGGTTCAGAAGTGCTATTCTGTAAAAATGTGTAAAGTGAATTTAAAGTGAACGGTCAATAGTGTCAGTCCCTAACATCAGGTGGAATGACAGCTTACATCAAGGTCACTTGGCTGATGTATATTCTGGATATTTCGTATATTCTGGAGCTCCACTTTGTTCCAAACGGCCACAGATCGATCTAGAAAACATAAAAACCTAATGAGATTGTGGAAATATTAGTAAAATCAAATCAAAAATCGTTCCTCTACAAGTGCAAATCGGTCCCTTATTTCAGTTAATGCATGATAATGCACGACCGCACACCGCAAGAGTTGTAAGACAGACTCTCGCCGCAGCTAACATCAATGTCCTGCCCTGGCCTGCTCAGTCGCCAGACTTGAACCCGATTGAGCATGCATGGGATATGCTACAGAGAAGAGCTCTGCCGAATATGGAGGGTATCCAGTTGCAAGAAGACCTTTTTTTGTTGTTGCAACGAACATGGGTGGCCATTCCACAGCGTGATTTGGATGAACTCATTTTGAGTATGCCAAACCGATGTTCTTGTGTTGTTAGTGTTCGCGGTAGAAACACGGATTATTAATTGTTTAAGTTACCCAATAAAATTTTAAAGAAAACTGTTATTTCAGTCTTTTTTTCGAACTTTAATGTTAGTGGTTCAAATGTCAAAATCCCTTTATTAGGAAAATGGCAAATTTCTTTATTAATGCAAAGGTGACTTGGTTTATCGTTACTGTGACAAACGAAAACACTTTATTTGATGAATCCTTAAAGAAAATTTAAATTAATATCAATCAAGAGAAAAGTTATTGCAAAAATATATGTTGATCCCTAGACACTTTTGATGTGTGTATATAATTTATTTGTAGTAAAGAATTTCCTGCATCAGTAAAGAAAAAAAAACCTTTTAGAAACTTTGAAGTTGTCATGCTCTAGCAGCTCATTATTGAAGACTTAAAGCAAAAGTCAATACAGTAATGTGGCCTTAGCTCCTTGAAAAGTGAGGTTTCAGAATCTAAGTTTTCCTTTAAGATTGTCAACGTAGAACATTCTTGTTCTTACAACCTTTTTTTATATTTGTTTCAACCTTGTACAAATGCTTTATACATTGTTTGCAACATCTTTACACACGCAACCAGTGTACTTCGCAACATTGTATGAATCAAGCTTTAGGTAGTTCACGATGTATGCGTAGGCGGGCGGCGTTTGTGCTGAGCGCCAGCACAATTTATAATGCAGAAGACACATACCATATAAACGCCACTAAGCGTAATGAGTACAGATCGGATAATCGGATGCATATTTACCTAAAGTTGAGGTATTGGCTACTATGAAATGCACTTTTGAATCGATAAATCTTGCGATTCCGGTATCGATGAATTTACTGTTCTGATTATAAAATCGCATGCGTATTACTTACGTTCAGTTGTTAGCTAATATGGAATGCACTTTTGTATCGATCGTAAAAGTCCCTCGACTCTACAATGGTCAAGATTTTGTGTATTTTCACACTGTACAATCGTATCTACATAGTAATTTATAGTAGGTAAGTAGTTACCAAACTAGCATAGCAAACAATTCTAACGTTCTGCAATCTCCGAAACCGAGGTATTTGACAGGCAAAATATTTTAAGAAGCCGCTGCCATAATTTCGTAGCCGAAAACTAACTTTAGGTAAATATGCATCCGATCGCTAGTAATGAGGCATGAGGGAGTAGAGCTGTAGAGTCGTCTCCGCTCTGTATCTCTTCCGCACCTCTTCATTGAAAAGGGAAATAGAGTTGATCGTTTCATAAACATGCAATCATCTAATGATTTTGGAAGGTATTCCATCACACTAATACTATAAAGGCGAAGCGGTTGTTGTTGTGTGTGTGTTTGTATGTTTGTTATAAGTTGTATACTATTATTACATCTTCACGCAAAAACTTCTGTACGGATCTGGATGATATTTGGTGCAGAGATACATTATAGTCTAGAATGACCAGACGGAATGACTTTGTTGCCTTGGAAGGTGGGTAGGCCTCTGGTGTGGGACGCAACCTGTGTCGACACACTTGCGCCATCTCATGTTCTTAGCACGGCGGGCTGTGCTGGCGCCGCTGCTGCCGCTGCTGAGACCCTCAAGCGGCGTAAATACAGCAACCTGATGTCTAACTACAGATTTGAGCCGTTTGGGGTCGAAACTCTAGGGTCATGGGGCCCGAGTGCGCAACTCCTTTTTAAGGAAATTTCTCGCCGATTGGTCGACACTTCGCGTGACCAGAGGGCTGGATTGTTCTTTGGCCAAAGAATTAGCATTGCCATTCAACGTGGCAATGCTGCCAGTCTTCTGGGCACGTTTCCTGATGACAGCGATGCGGATGAGTACTTCGACGCCTAAGTGTCCTTTTTGTCTTTTTTGGATTTATTTGTATATATAGTTAGTTAGATAGTCTTTTAATTTAAGTATGTATAAGTTGTTATTGTATTAGATTGTAAATATTAATTAATTATATCCCGAAATAAAAGTGTCTAGTATAGTATATAGCTACTTTTTATCTCGGTAAAATGTACGGTTCTCGTGGGATAATTTCTGACACCCCGCGGGTCAAGTCGCGAGCAGAAGATAGTTTACAATAACACAGCCAAGGTGAAGCAGTGACTACCATGGTCTGTAAACCTGTAGCTTGATGCGCTTCAAGAAAGTTCTCCAGATCTGGATGCTTGCAATTTTCTCGTAGGATTCTAATATGTGGTTATTATAAGAGTACTATTATACTTCAGTTCCGAAGAATATTAATGGAGTCAACCTTCTGACCGTAAACATTATTTTAATCGTACAAGTTTATTTCGTAAAGCTCATATGCGAAGGTCCTCGCTTCGTTAGAGAATGGTTGTTTGTAAGTTAGACAAGCTAACTGTGTATAAACATTGAATAATCTGTTGTTTATTTTGACATCTTTCTTACATTTTCTTGTAGTTTTAATATCCTTTTATATTTTTTGTTTCTGTTTTCCTTTTTTGTATTCAGGGCAAAAGACGCACAGATTTTTTTCCCGAATATTGTGAAACAGATCTCCGTCATAAATGGAGGGATATCAATATATATATCGATATCTTAGAAACTGTCCTCTAAGAATTTATATTGCAGACATATTACTTACTAAAGTCTTTGGACCAAAAGTTTTGTCATTATAGACAAGCCGATGGGTTATCAATAACAAGTTTCCAAACTTTAATGAAAGAAATAGCGAGTGTTTCCAGTGACTTAGCTTTTGCCAGCGGCTTCGCCCGCGTGTATGTAGCAAATTATCCCATGCGAACCGTAATTTTTCCAGGATGAAAAGCCTATGTGCTATTTCAGACTATAATCTATCTCTCTGCCAATTTTAACTTGATCAGGTCAGTAGATTTGCGTGTATGTATGATATTATCCCACGACAACTGTAAATTTTACCGGGATTAAAAGTAGCCCATGTGCCGACTATAATCTATCTCTGTTCCACATCTAGATCCGTTCATTAGTTTTTGCATGAAAGAGTAACAAACGTCCATACATCCTCACAAACTTTCACATTTATATTTTATACTAGCTGACAGACGTTGTCCTGTCTTAATTATGATACCTACCTACCCTAATTTCCTACCCTACCTCCCTACACTTAACTACCTACCCTAACTACACCACCTACCTAACTTTTCTCAAACCTTCCTTTTTTTTTTTTTTTTAAGGCTGGGAAATCACCCTATGATTGCTCCCAGACTCTTACTGACTAAAACCCATCCATGTTCCTTCCGTAGCCTTTTATGTTCCGGAGTAGCGGTAACCCTTTCGGACATTCCCGCTCACCCGGCCAACTGAGGGGTCTCAAACCTTCCCTGGACTACGACAAAAGCCTTTTATGTTCCGGAGTAGCGGTAACCCTTTCGGACAATCCCGCTCACCCGGCCAACTGAGGGGTCTCAAACCTTCCCTGGACTACGACAACATTTTAAAATCAAATTCACCTAAATTGGCCCAGCCGTTCCCGAGCTTTAGCGAGACAAACGAACAGCAATTAATTATTTTACATATAGATTATTATGCAGGGTGATTGACTCGTGCTAAGTCCCGAGCTGTTTATTGAATTGTATGATCAACCGCAGACAGCTACAGAGCACAGAGAATGTGGCATCAAACGTTTTTCTCATGAACATTTGACAAAAGGCAGTATTTATTCAATGTACGACGGCACGTAGGTACCATCTAAACGGATTAAGTTTATTTTCGGCGACTGAAAGTCGCATTTAAATAGCTTATACTAAGGCGACTTAAAAATAATAATGCTATCTTCCTTTGTCTATAAATTACATGATTCTTCATCAAATTAAGCCAGTTCTTAGTGTATTAATGGCCTTTATATAAGTATGTGTGTAACATATCTTCAAAATATTAATTGGTAATTAATTCTAATGTATCTATAACGATCCAATAGTATAAAAAACTTAAGAATTGTTATGAACTCGCTAATATCTGTTTATATAATATACTTAACTGATATTATTTTTTGTCCAATTAGTATTGAATCTTAATTTATTTAATTAACAAGATTCAAAATCATAATAAGTTGTTTGAATAAAATTAATTAAAGATTAATGTTATAATTTATTGATCCTCAGATTTGAATGGTAATTTTTTGAATGGTTTGATTGGACTAAAACAATAGCGGTTTATTATAGTTTAAAGACGTTTCTGAATAATTAATAAAGTAATGTTTAATATTTTAAGTAAAAGTATTAATACATTTTCTTTTTCGGTCAAGAAATATAAAAGAATTTACATTTTACCTAAAACCCTATAAAGGTAAATTGCTTTTATATTTTGTAGTGGAGAGTTATACAAAATTTGTTTAGAAATGTTATATTTACTTATAAATTAAATTCAAATTTGCCCAAGTGTCAAGAACATATTATTTTGGTAATGCTGAACTTAGACTAGACTGGCGAGCCGCCCGCGGCGATTCGAGAAACATTATAAATACTTGTTTTAAACCATCTGGTAATGAATGGTACACTTTTGAAATCTTATTGAAAGTATAGCTATACCTAGTGAAAGCGTAACAAATAAATTCAATTTGCAATAATTATAATATCGACGACACGGTTGGCGCAGTGGTTGAGCGATTGACTACTGCGCAGCATGTCGCGGGTTCGAATCCCGCACGGAACAAATATTTATACGACCTGCAAGTATTTGTTACGGGTTTGGGTGTTTTTCTATCTATAATATGTATGTATTTACAAAAAAAATATATATGTTGTTTATCAGCCATCTTGTTACCATAACACAAGCATTAGGTTGCTTAGCTTGGGACTATATGGCGTTGTGTAAAATGTCCAAGGAATTTATTGTTGTCCGTATTTAGTAACACATCCTATACATACTAGGTGTATATGAAGATCATTAACTCCGCCACTTAGTATGAATGTTGGGCCACGAAAGGGATGAATTTAAGGCATTTGTAGGCACGCAGTTAATGCAGATGGTATGAGAATGCTAAGCGGAATGTGTCTTACACAAATGGACAGAATAAGATATATGGAATGGATATATACAGAATGGATTTGGTTTCGGAACTATAACAAAAAATCCTCAAATTAGCACCATGGAAATATATTACCAAAATGTTAGAGGTCTCCGAACAAAGTTGGACGATTTCAGGAATAACTTGGATTCTTTGAATTCTGATTTGTTTGCAATTACTGAATCAGGTTGCAATAATTCCATTCTGGACTCTGAAATTATCCCATCGGGATATCAAATACTTCGCTGCGACCGAGCGGATGGACGAAAGCAGGGAGGCGCGTTTCTTGTGGCCACACATCGGTTCGAGCTGCGGCAGGTACTTGTGTCCGACGTATCGATAGACACCTGCGTTTTTGAGATGGTATGTGCGACGGTACATTTAAATAGTAGATTTTTGTTTTTGTGTTCTGTGATTTATATACCACCGGGTAGTTCCGAAAATGATTACTTGACGTTATTTACTATAATAGAAAATCTATGTTCTAGGTATAAAGAAATTATTGTAATAGGAGATTTTAATTTACATTCGTGTCCGATAAATGTCAATAATTATTATGAATGTTTTATGTCCTTTTGCGAATTCACTCAATGTAATAAGGTACCCAATTGTTTAGGTCGCCAATTCGATCTGGTGTTGAGTGCAGGTTTTGGAGGTGAGGTGTCAGTGGTCGCGGCGGACGAGCCGCTCGTGCCCGTCGACGCGTATCACCCGCCGCTAGCAGTGAGCGTGCGGCCCGCGCCCGCGCGCGCCCTCTCCCCCGCAGACATCGCGCGGCGCGCCCACTATTCCCTCAGCCGCGTCCGCCACCGTTGACGGCTCGCGCGAGCTCGGTACATGCGCACCTAATATTAGACCGCGCTGGAACTTTTATAAGGCAGATTTTCAACTTCTTTATTCTAAGTTAACTGTAACAGAGTGGACTAGTATGTACGAGTTGCAAAATTTGGACGACATTTTAGACTAATTTTATAATAGAATAATTAGTATTATAGATGAATATGTTCCTAGGAAAAAACATAATGTAAAGTCACGGTATATTTATCCAGATTGGTACACGAGTCAAATAATAAAAGATTTAAAAATCAAAGCTAGAGTTCACAAAACGTTCAAGGAAACTAAATAATAATAATAATAATAATGTTTTTATTGGTTAAAAGGTATTTGTAGTTCGTACATATTAGAGTTACATAATTATGTAAGTAAACGTAGTACTTAAACTAACAAATATTTGTATGGGGTGAACTACTGTTCTCCTAGCTAGGTAGCTGAGCAACCTGTATTAAGGAGAGACAGTTTGCCTCCCCAGATAAAAATCATAAGTGGTAGTGCTACGTGATGTCTCGAAACTCAAATCATTAATTAACTTACATAGGTACATGGTACATTTGATCAGCGTTGTTTACTAGAAATCTATACATATAAAATTAATACAGAAGATGGTTACAAATTCGGAGAGAAAAAATAAGTATAAAAGTAATAGTAAAAATTTGATAGTTTTATGTAAGACGTGATTGAATGTGTAAGTGTGTGTGATGTTTGTGTATATGTGCATGTGCGTGTGCGTATGTGTGGGGTGTGTTGGGGTGTGTGTGTGTGTGTGTGTGTGTGTGTGTGTGTGTGTGTGTTTGTGAAATAACTATTAGGTTATTAAACGGTTATGATGTGCCAAAAACAAGAAATTATGAGATGGTTTTTAAAAGCTCCTCAGTCTCATCATAGGTTTTTGAAAGAAGAAAAGAACGGACAGCAGTTTTGCATTTGGAATATGGTAGGGTATAAATAGGTAAGTTTGCGTTGAGTTTGTTATACAGATATGGACCAAGGTAAAAAAAGAATCGTTTGGTGAATTTATAGTATGGTGATGGAATAGTGCAGACCATATCTTTCCGTCGTTTCGAGACTGTAACAAGAGGCGTTAGTCGGTGTTGTAGAAGAATGGTCTGCAAAACAAAGTGTTGTCTAACGTTAAGGACCTTCCAATTTTCGTAGAGGGTTGTTGTTGGGTACATTATTGGTTTAAATGTGGCTACCTTTAAAATAGTTCTGTGGGCTGTTTCTAGGTGTTTCATTGTCATCTTAGCAGCGCCACCCCAACATGCAATACCATACGTCACAATAGATTGGCATAAAGCATAGTAGACAGTACGTATTACAGCTGACGTGGCAACGTGACGTAGGTTTTTAAAAGTATAAATAAGTTTTCTAACTCTGCTTGTAAGAAGATTTATGTGAGTTTTAAAGTTAAGAAATTGATCTAATGTTATACCTAGATATTTTATATTGTCAACGCGAGTAATTAATGGACACTGACAGGGTAGAGCTGTCTGAGAATGTGTGTGGCAGGAGTGAGCTTTTATGACTATTGGAATTTCGGGTTGTGACTTAGATGAGATAGAAAAGGTTATAAAATTTGTCTTTGATGTGTTTAATGTGAGAGTGTGAGAAAGTAGCCATTCGTTTGCAGAGTTGAAGCCATTTTGTGCTGAGTTTTGAAGCTCAGACCATGTGTTGGCTGAGAAGGTAAGAGCAGTATCATCTGCAAACGACACAATATTAGCGTTACTGATGTGTAAATTACAAAGGTCATTAATAAAAGCAAGAAACAGGGTCGGTCCAAGGATACTGCCTTGTGGCACACCGTAACAAATTGGAAGATCATCACTTGTATGTTCACCTATTTTGACCAATTGTTTTCGATTTGTAAGGTAACTGTGAAAGAACTGTAACTGTGAGCCTCTGATGCCTAATTTTTCGAGCTTATTTAAAAGTGTTGAAGTCGGAATGGTATCAAAGGCTTTGGCCAGATCGAGGAATAGGGTGAGAACTTTTTTGTGGGAGTTAAGTTTATTCACAATATATCCCGTTAACTCCTGTACCGCGTCAGTAGTACTTTTGTTCTTTCTAAAACCGAATTGCTGAGGAGAGATCAAGTTAAATTTTTCGAGGTACTGTACTAGTCTCTTGTTGACCAATCGCTCAAGAACCTTCGATAAGGTAGTAAGAACTGCGATGGGCCGGTAATTAGTTACAGACTTTTTATCCCCACCTTTAAAGATTGGGTGTATGATCGCCTTTTTTAATGAAGTTGGAAAGGTCGAAGTTTGGAAACAGAGGTTAAAAATGTAATTTAGTACAGGCGCTAAGGTGGATGAATATCTTTTTAATATAGATGGTGAGATGCCATCATATCCGGTGGCTGCATTCGTTCTGAGAGAATGAATCACAGATATAATCTCGTTTGGATCTGTTTCATCTAGAACGAATGATGATGACGAATTAGGGCTTTGTGACATGGTTGGCTGTGCCAGGGGGCGTGTGTGTGTAATTTTGTTAGCGAGGTTCTTACCTAGTTCAACATAAAAACTATTTACTTTGTTACAGGACTGAGTAGGTGTGTCGTGTGATAGTAGATGTGTGGATGAATTTCGTGTTTTTGGTGTGTTTGTGATTCTCTTTATAGTTTCCCAGAGAAGTTTTGGATTATTACCAGCCTTATTAAGTTCTTCACTATCATACTGCCTTTTAACTTTTTTTAAAATTTTATTACAAAAATTTCTGTATCTTTTGTAGCTAATTTCGAGAGTAGTATTACCAGGCGATGTTTTAACTTTTTTGTGTAGTGAATCTCTGTGTTTCATACAACGTAGCAGCCCAGGCGTGATCCATGGTTTTAGAATTTTTTAAAAGAAGAAAGATGATAGTATTTACGTTGAATATTCTAAATACCGAGCGCTTATTAAAAAAAATATTCAAATTGCATACAAACAACATCAAATAAAAATTCAGTGTCAGTTTGCAAAGGACCCGAAATCATTTTGGCAATATATAAGGTCGAAGAACAATACAATGAGGAGACAAACTATTGTTAAGGATGGCCAACATTTGTCTGATCTAGATTGCGCCCAGGAATTCGCGATATTTTTCGAATCGGTGTACAGTAGTGAACCACCACAACTAAACGCACAAGCAGCCGCTGCGGCGGCGAGGACGGTCAGCAGTACTCACGTGCAGCTAACTGAGCTAAGTTTTCAGGACGTTAAGGAGGCACTCGAGCGACTAAAACCAAAGCGCTCAGCTGGCCCGGATGGTATTCCAGCATTTTTATTTAGAGATTGTGGCAGGGTGTTGGCGGAACCCCTGCATTATATATTTAATATCTGTTTGCAGTCAACAACGTTCCCTACTCGATGGAAAACAACACGCGTCATTCCCGTACCAAAAGGCAAGGCAGGGTCGGACATCAGTGGGTATAGACCGGTGGCCGTGCTGTCGACACCGGCTAAGGTGTTTGAGTCAGCCATCAAGCGCAGCATGCAAAGGCAGGTTCGCGCTTACCTATCGGATGCGCAGCACGGTTTCCGGCCGGGGCGCAGCACTGCCACCAATCTCCTCAACTTCATGTCAAAGGTGGTTCCGGCGGTAGATGCTGGTGTGCAAGTTGATGCTGCTTATTTTGATTTCAAAAAAGCTTTTGACACCGTCAACAATGACATATTACTTAGAAAGCTGGCAGAGATCGGTTGTACACCACATCTATTGCAGTTCTTTGCAAGTTATATGAAAGACAGACAACAGTATGTGGACTACAATGGTTGTGAATCACATTCATATTACACCTGGTCCGGAGTAAGTCAAGGCAGCAACGTGGGGCCTCTGGAATTTATAGTTATGATAAACGACTTACCTGACGTCATCAAACATGGTAGTTGTTTACTATTCGCAGATGACCTCAAGTTGCTGTTTGAAATCAGGACTGAATTGGATTGTAGAAGCTTACAGGAGGACATAAATAGCATAGTAGAATGGAGCCATGAGAACAAGCTCTACTTTAACTTATCTAAGTGCTCAGTGATAAGTTTCACTCGCGCACGTGCACCTCTACTCTACGAGTACGTAGTGGACGCAGTGCCGATGGAACGGGTTACTCAGGTACGTGATCTGGGAGTTGTTCTCACTCCAGAACTATCATTTCGCGAGCATATAACGAAGATCTGTAAAAAGGCATATAGAAACCTAGGATTTGTTCTGAGACAGACACAATGCTTCACAAACATCACAGCCGTGAGGGTCCTGTATGACGCATTAGTCAGGAGTCACCTGGAACATAGTGCTGTCATATGGGCTCCTCATGAAGCTAAATACTCAGTGATGTTGGAGCGTGTCCAGAACAAATTCACGCGCCACCTGTACAAGAAGCTGTATGGGGTATACCCGTTTTACCCACTGATGTACCCTACCCTATTTGTACTAGGTATGGTACGGTATAACGAGTTGAGAGTGCGGCGGGAATTTGCTCTAGTCTCATATTTAGTTAAGCTGCTCCGGGGCAACGAGCACAACCCAGGAGTGCTGCAGCGGTTACACCTATCGGTTCCGGACAGGTACGTGTGGAGGCGGCGGCGCCCGTCACTCCTAGTCGTGCCAGCAGCCAGGACCAACCTACTGGCCAAGGCTCCTCTGACACGCGCAATTCGCACCATAAACTTAGTCCATGAGAAAATTGATATATTTACATGCAACATGAGTGAATTCGCTAAAGTACTGTTATTTGTGTTGTGTTATACCAGTGAGATTTAGATGATAGGCAGTAGTTTGTTAGTTTAGTAGTATTAGTAGATTAAATTTGTTATTGTTTTAAAATTGTTATTGTTTTATATGATGTGTATAATACTTTATTATTACTGTTATTATTAGGGTTAGGTTTATTAATAAATAGATATGTAAGTATATATCATTATTATGTTTAAGACTAGGCTATCGAATTAGGTTAAGAAACCTGTAATGGTAGTTTTTAAGGCTTTTAAATAAATAAATAAATAAATAAACAAATATATACTATGTATGTAAGTCTGATGCGGATAATGAAGGAATATGTCGTGAAGAATGCTTTGGATATATCAATTGAATAATTAAAAAACGACATTGTGGAATCACACGTAAATGCTCGTTTGTCAGGGAGGTAGTAATGTAATGCTCGAAGTCGAATCTGTAATCTATACATTGTATAATAAATCTATACATATAATAAAACAGTAAAAAAACTGTGTCTGTACATTGAATATATTAAAAAAAAAATTGAGGGGGGTTTAGAAACAGTAATAGAGCACGAATCCAAAAAAAAAATTTTGTCTGTTTGTCTGTTTGTCTGTTTTTTTGTACACGCTAATCTTCGGAACTACTGGACGGATTGGAATGATTATTTTTTTGTTGTATAGGTATTAAGTCTGGGCAACATATAGGCTATAATTTATCTTGGAAACTTGAACACCTGATGCAGAACCGCAACAGACCAGCTAAACTATAAGAGATACAAAAATTATACCTTAGCAAAAATTGTTCCACGTGATTAGCATTTTCTGCTGAGAGAATAAATTTGAAGATCTGGAACACCTGATGTGGAACTCCAAGAGCCCAGCTACACTGTAACATATATAGGAATGACGTCTTACCAAAAGTTGTTTGGTCTGATGGGCATTTCCTGTTGACTTATAAAAATCGAAGATCTGGAACACCTGTTGTGGAACTCCAAGAGCCTAGCTACACCATAACACATATAAGAATGACGTCTTAGCGAAAGTTGTTCAGCTTGATGAGCACTCTCTGTTGACGTATAAAAATTGAAGATCTGGAACACCTGTTGTGGAACTCCAAGAGCCTAGCTACACCATAACACATATAGGAATAACGTCTTAGCACAAGTTGTTCAATCCGATGAGTACTCTCTGTTGATTTATAAAAATCGAAGATCTGGAACACCTGTTGTGAAACTCCAAGAGCCTAGCTACACTATAACATATATAGGAATGACGTCTTAGCAAAAGTTGTTCGGTCTGATGGGCATTTCCGGTTGACTTATAAAAATCGAAGATCTGGAACACCTTTTTTTTTTTTTTTTTTTTTAAGGCTGGGAAATCATCCAATGACTGCTCCCGCTCTGGGTGGAGCGGAAGGGAGTGTCAGACTCTTACTGACTAAAACCCATCCATGTTCCTTCCGTAGCCCTTTATGTTCCGGGGTAGCGGTAACCCTTTCGGACAATCCCGCTTACCCGGCAGGCTTGGCCCTGAGGGGCCCCTTCATATGCTGACATCTCTTTGAGGCGCGCGTGGAACATATACGCGCCGTCCGGCACGGGTCTGGTGCTGATCGGACGGTGAGTCACCCATTACTCACCGTCCGCAGGCCCGCGCCTACGGTGGCCGGGAGTCGTCACGTGGCTCCCGACGCCCGGGGCGTCTCCTGCGGCGGCTGGGACGGGAGGACCTTTCTCTCTCCCATCCCGCCACCTCCTTCGCGAGCATAACTTTTTCGCAGAAGGAGGTGACTGCCTCCCACTCCCTCTCACCCCGGACCATGGCTTGCACCAGAGCCGGGCGCGAGAGGTCGCCGCCGCCGATCGCCTCTACGAGGACACGGCGGTGCTCTGCCCATGCGGGGCAGGTTTGCACCGTGTGCTCTACCGTGTCCTCTGGGCGATCCTCGCAGTGGTGACACCCGGGCGTTTCCTCCCGCCTGATGATGTGCAGGAACCTCCCGAAACATCCATGTCCGGTGAGGACCTGCGTCAGGCGGAAGGTGAGGGCGCCGTGACGCCTCTCTAGCCACTCCTCAAAGAGGGGCCTTACCGCCACTATCGTGGCGTGCCCTGCGCTGGGTTGCGACAGTCGCTGCTTCCAGGCCGCCATGAGATCGCGCCGGAGGTCCGTCCGCTCCGCCGCAATTTGCTGCGGAAACGGAGTTTCCCCCCGGCTTAGTACCTCCGCGCATCTGGAACACCTGTTGTGGAACTCCAAGAGCCTAGCTACACCATAACACATATAAGAATGACGTCTTAGCGAAAGTTGTTCAGCCTGATGAGCACTCTCTGTTGACGTATAAAAATTGAAGATCTGGAACACCTGTTGTGGAACTCCAAGAGCCTAGCTACACCATAACACATATAGGAATAACGCCTTAGCACAAGTTGTTCAATCTGATGAGCACTCTCTGTTGACTTATAAAAATTGAAGATCTGGAACACCTGTTGTGGAACTCCAAGAGCCTAGCTACAACATAACACATATAGGAATGACGTCTTTGTTGTTCAATATGATGGGCATTTCCTGTTGACTTATAAAAATCGAAGATCAGAAACATCTGATGTGGAAATCAAAGCTATCACTAATTTTACTGTGTAATTATAAAATAACAAAAACTGGGAGTACCTGCACGCGGTGAAGGCGGTAACAGTTTAGGACTGATTTTCGATGACGATGGTATATCATTGAATATTTGACTACTGGCCAAAACTCCTATTTATTTTTTTATTTTATCGTATGAATATGCCTTCGGGCTTATGTTGTTTGAGTGTTTAATTTCCTTTTCATTTATCTTCGTGACACGGTAGCCTACCCGGTAACGCAGGGGAGCAGTCATTTTAATTTAGATTTTTATTGATCAGGTATCTTCACAATAAAACTATGACCATGCCTAGAAAGAGGTCAAATCTTTCCCAATGTTCCAAGAGAGCTAAAAGATTGAGGATCATAAGATCCCAAGAATCTACCGAAGAGCGTCAGGAGAGACTTGATGCTGTTCGAGAACATTAGGCTGCAACTCGCTCCGTGGAAACCTCTTCGGGTCGCGAAACACGCCTGCGTTCTCAGCGTATTCATTAGGTCTCTAGAGACCAGTGAAGAATATGATGCGCGACTGACCGCTGATCGTGAACGTCATGTATTGTCTCGCGAGTCAGAGACGTTCACGGAAAGAGAATTACGCTTGAGTTCCAAGCGTATGTACGCATCGACTTCTAGGTCTCTAGAGACAAGTGGGGCATGTGATCTGCGACTGACCGCTGATCGTGAACGTTATGTATTGTCTCGCGAGTCGGAGACGTTCACGGATAGAGAATTGTGCTTGAGTTCCAACCGTATCTACGCATTAACTTCTAGGTCTCTAGAGACAAGTGGGTAATATAATAATGCGGTTACCAAAATGAAAACGATGACAAATGGACTGTATGTTTTGGTGGTTGTTGGAATGAAATAAAACTAAAGCTCAGTGTGATAAAAGATTTAAATGGGAAAAATGATAAAAAAAACATAAATGGCGACCCCGTTGTCGCTGGCATAAGCAACAGGGTCCGCGTACGAAGTCGCGGGTAGAAGCTAGTTTAACATAACACGCGAATGCTCGTAAGTCAGAGAGGTAGCATTATAATGTAATGCTCAAAGTCGAATCTAAAATGTTACATACATACGACTGATCATCAGTATGGGAGATAGTATCGTAGGGCAGTGCTCGAAGTCGAATCTGCAATGTTACATTATAAGCAAATGTTCACATTTAGAGTTTGTATATCCAATACTTTTTACTTAGTGATTTAGTTAGTGAATATTTTTAAAATTTTATTACATAAAATTCAAAATGACCCAATTGCTTACGAAGTGTTTCTGGAGTTTTCAATCCGTGCGAATCAACCAATAAGCCCTTTTGAAGATATATAGAAAAGATAGATTTAAAAATATTTATTACATAATCTATCAATTAAAAATTCTTATTGCCTGTTCTTGTCCATAGGTCTACGGTTTAGAATGGACAACGAGCTTTATCTTTCTGACTGACCGTCCCCTTGACAACTCAAATGCTTTGAGTTTGAGTATTTCAGATTGAAATATATTTAGATATTTATGTAGTAAGTTTACGTTCAGATTTTATTGATGATACCTACAAACTTTTAGCAATAAGTAAGAATTTAATTTAGATGTTTATCGAAGCTTTTACTCACGTAAGTATATTATTAAAAGTTTTTTCGAAAATCGAATTTAATATCTGTCATGGCACGTTGTTTCTTGTTCACTTTAACATAAAATTCTGTAGAAAAACACGTTCGAAAGAAAATGTCCAGTAGCATAATAGTCGCTTAGTGCTCACCTCGCCACGCAAAGTAAACATAATTATTGGAAGTACTTCTCAAGTGCAGTCAATGGGTATTGAAATAACACCACGGCTAAGCAAATAGTGTTTGTGTATTCTAATGGACTTGGAGCGGGGAAGGACTTGTAGGGCTGTCTAATTGAAGTAAAAGATTTCATTTTGCACTAGGTTTCGCCTGCAGCTTTGCTTGCGGTAAATTTATACTTTGACAATCAATTAGGGTCTATTAAGTCATTGGATGATTTCTCAGCCTTAAAAAAAAAAGGGTCTATAATAATAATTATAATTCAATCATGATTTGAAAGACACGTGGCGCCATCTATTCTCCTAAGAACGTTATTGTGATTTTGCTTGGGAACAATACTTTGTTTCGAGATGAAAGATACCCTATGTCCGTTTCTGTACACCTGACAAGGGTGGTACCTATGCAAATCTTCAGGATGATCGGTCCAATTGTTTAGGAGTTAAAAAGGATACAACAAACATACTTTTGCATTTATAATATTAGTTAGGATAGACAACAAAATACACACTAGTTCAGTCTTAAATATGTCCGTGTGTTTGAATGTATGCAAAGAAATAAAGAAAGAGTAACATATATTTGGCAATAATTCGAGAAAAACCATGAAACAGTGATGTTATAGATAGGTATATTGTGTATTATGTAGATTCATGGTTCATTCATTTATAACATAAAATACAAAATCATCCTCTAATGTTGGGAACATTAGAGGATGATTTCTCTCGTTGAGAGGGAGTGGGCCGCGTGTTGATAGACGTCATTTGTCGTCGTATTTTAGGTTCTAGAACATTCCGGTTTTCTCTCGATGTTTGCCTTTACCGTTTTGAGAGCAGTGGTGATGAAATAACTTACAGTAAAGTGACTGCCTGAGTTCGAACCTACGACCTAAAACTCGTAGCAGCGGTTGTTACCCCTCTGCTCATTCTTCTCGATATTTATAAATTTCTCCTAAAGCAGCAGCAGTGAAAGCCTAGTCGTGTGACCGACGGACTGACCACGAACCAATTCTTAGGTCTCGAGTTCGAACCCAAAGCACGCACCTCTGAGTTTTCAGGTACATGTACATGTTTGTGTTGTATAATTACCGGTAAAACGCGTGTATTACCGTGTTGTATATCATTTGCTTAAAAACCGGTGAAGGAAAACATCGCGAGGAAACCATGCTTGAGAGATATTTCCGTAGCATGGGAAGCTAAGTGAGAGGCCCGTAGGCAGCATAAAACTCTGACACCAGGTTAGTCACTTACCACACGATGAAAGAAAGACATCTAAATGTCATTTCTTGAAAGCCCTGTATTTTCTCGACGCGACACTGCAAGCCGTATGTGCTCTGATGAGCGGTTAGCCATCTGTCTAGGGTTACAGTTACAATAATAAAGCTCTGAGGTTGTGACACTTTGTAATGTAAGTGTCTTAGAAAATTAACTGTGGTTATGGAATGTGGGATCATTGTTATGGGATGAATGAACCCATATTCCGTAGGTACATAAGTAATTTTAAAAAGAACATGAGTTTGAAACAGAAAACATCGTGATAATCTGCCTCACAAAACTAAATTTTGAGCAGCAGTGAACAGTAGTTGCCCTGTAGGTCGTAGGTTCGAACCCAGGAAACCTCTTTACTTTGTGTAAATTATTTCACCACCACCTGTCCTCAAGAACTGTGAAGGAAAACATCGTGAGGAAACCGGCATATCCTAGAATCGAAAAAATCGCAGTAATGTGGCATCTACCATCCCACAGTGGGCCCACGTGGTGGAATAAAGTCCTACTCCCTCCTACCGAGAGGAGGCATATGTCCCAGCAGTGGTAACATTATAGGATGATTGTATGCTAAAATTGATACATTTTGTATACATCTCCAAAGCCAAACAGTTGATTAGTAGTGTAAATAAAATAAAATGCTTCTCACTATTAGCCCCGCGTAAAAGTAGCTAATAATAGATATTTCCAAATATTACCCCACTCTCACGCATTCACGCATATTTTATTTACATAGGATATTTTAACTTTGTATGTGGCAACCCAGGACACTAAGTTTTAATTTACTACCATAAATCAATAGCTTGTTGGTAATCGAATTTCAAATAATTTAGGTTTACGGTTTATTATTAAAGTTTAAATGATTTCCTATAAATATAAATAATAATCTGCCTAGCCTTTTCCCAACTATGTTGAGGTCGGATTCCAGTCTAACCGGATGCAGCTGAATACCAGTATTTTACATGAAGCGACTGCCTACCTTACCTCCACAACACAGTTACTGGGAAATACGATAACCCTTGGTAAGACTGGCTGTCAGATTTTCGGGCTTCTGACGACCCGTGACGACTGTCAAAGATGCACAAATGATAGCAGGGACCAATGCCTTAACGTGCTTGCCGACGCACGGAGGAGTCTAAAAATAAAAATATTAATGGTCACTTAAATATATTACAAAAATATCAATTAAATAATTTCCCGGATTAACTGGCAACCCTATTCCATCTCCTAAGTGCGAAGCCACTGATCATCGGTCAGCCATCTCTACAGGGCCTGTACAGTTAGAATTTTAAATATGTTGTTCTACGCGTGACACTTTTGACGCGATGGCGTTTTATTTGTTAGAAATGAGGCTAAACACTTCGAATGTTTCCGTTATCTTCATTATGGATAACAGAATAATACTGTATGGATATTATAATAGAATCTGGCAGTAAGAAATCATTTAGTTTTAACCAGCTTCCAAAAAGGAAAGTCTATGTTCGTCTGTTTTTTTTTATGCGTGTGCGTGTATATTCTCGTCAATTGTCTTTTTTTACTCAGGTGTAGGTATTTCAACAGTTTTTCTCACTGCATCCCCTAAGGCCGGGACTCCACCAAAGCGGAGACGAAACGAGCGGAGAGGAGATGCTTTTTAAACAACCAATAGAATTGTGTTATTGACACATCTCCTCTCCGCTCAGCTTCAGTGGCAGTGCTTTGGTGGAGTCCCGGCCTAAAGTTCTGCCTCGTTTCACAGCTGGTGTATAGGTATAGGGTCGATCATGTTATTTCTGATCTTGATGCTGTTATCCGACAATATTTGAGATCAAAACAAATTGCTGGTTTTGTTTCTTTTCCAAACTTTTTATTAGAGTGGACTGCTTGTGTGCATTTCATTTTTTTATCATGTTTCAGTTATTAAAATGTAGGGACTGTTACTCCTAATTGTTATACTTGTAATTTTTTAACAATAGTTTGTTTAGCGGTCAATGTATATAATTATTCTTTATTCCTTCTAAATACTTCTTTACAATTTTCATCGAGTAAAGTGGCTGTGTGAGATCCGGATGAATAGACGGACATAACGGAATCATAAAGGTTCCGTTTTGGCCATTTACGGAACCCTTAAAAGGAATCTAAAAACGCAAAGTAACGACGGAGTTTCTTGCCCATTCTTCTCCATACGAAACTACCTTGTGGAAGGGGCGACCAGAATCAATTCAATTTCTTGCCTATTTGAAATAAATGAGTTGAGTTTGAGTTTGCAATTTTACGATCATTTTCAGATTTCATTTAAGTTCTCATCATCATTAAAATATTACATGCAGATAAGAATATAACTACCATGAAGATACACGAAGATTATCCAGTTATATTCGATCAGCCCTAAGGCCTAAATGCTATTAAAACAGCCAATGATCTTACTGACAATTTAAAATTAAGTCTGCTAACCAACAGCAAGTTCAATCGAAATAAGCATTGCACATAAATGTGCATGAGTGGCACAGATGACAAACTTGTTTGATTTATACCTCCATTGTAAAGATACGCGTTTAATTGTGAAATAAGGTCGGCGAGTTCTGTGGTACTGTGGCTAGAGAGTACAGAAGTATCATTCCTAGAAATAGACCCCTGAGTTTGTATAGCAATTTTTTGTCAGTGATCAGTCGGCTAGGTAACGCCTAGTTTCTATATACAAACATGGCGTTTTCTGCACGTTCTTCTCCATAGGTTTCATTAGGCAACTAACTTCATCTTCCTGACTGGCCTTCAACCATTTAAAATTCAAATAAAATCATTTCATTTTAATTAGTGAAGTGGGTGGAACATTGATGTTTAGCGCCACAGGATTGCAATTTTGTAATTCTTTCTTTCATGTGTTTTCGTTTCAGAGTTTTTAAGCTGCCTATTATGTTGGTGATTGATTTTAGCTCAAACTTGGCTTCCGAAGTTGGTGAGGTTTGGGTTCTGTGTACTTACATGCCTTTTTTTTGAGGGTGGAAGTTCATCCAATGGCTTCTCCAGCTCTGGGTGGAGCGGAAGGGAGTGTCAGACTCTTACTGACTAAAACCCATCCATGTTCCTTCCGTAGCCCTTTATGTTCCGGGGTAGCGGTAACCCTTTCGGACAATCCCGCTTACCCGGCAGTACTTGGCTTTGGTTTTGGGATCTAGATACTGAATTTCAATATTATGAATAATACTGAATATATCAAATTCTTGGAGATATTCAATAGTTGAACATGTTTGTTATTCGGAATAGTTTCAACTTATGGCCCTTCTGCCAACCACTCTATACCATCAGGAACCAGTATGTGATGTGTGGCGTACATCAAAGTCGGCCTGTGCAGCGATGAAGATACATACGAGCGAATATTCTAGGTTACCCTCTTATTTATAAGGGACTGTTATAGTTGGTTAAAATACTCTTTGATATGTGCTCACGGATGTTTCTGTTTGTTGTCTAAAGCCCTCGCGAAAATGGTGTTATAAAGTTTCCATTTTGTGGTAATTAACGGGGATTTAAACACGAGCTCGGCTTCAGCTTTATTCATTAATAACTTCCTGGAATGAGGATGACTCGGTTTAAAATTTTAGTAGTTTGTTTGTTTTTGTATTCATTTCATACCATATTATATAACTAGCTTCCGCCCGCGACTTCGCCCGCATAAATTGTCGACAAATTATACACATAAACCTTCCTCTCAAATCAGTCTATCTATTAAAAAAAACCGCATCAAAATCCGTTGCGTAGATTTAAAGATTTAAGCATACATAAGGATATAGGGACAGAGAAAGCGACTTTGTTTTATACTATGTAGTGATTAAATCGTAGTTTCAGTAGACATCAGAAAGAAAGAAAGAAAATATGTATTTTTTGCGGCAAACATTTTTTTTTTAAGTGAAACTTCTTTATCGGGGTTGGAAAAAAATTTAGTGTAACATTTTTTCGTTACGCGTCACATTTTTCCGTTACGCGCCATCTTCTTCTTATCCCTACCACGCGTGATTCGAAGTATACTTTCTCCAGCGGAGTAGGGATTGGTATTACAATTAATGAAATTCAATAATAATCTTTGTAGTAATAAAATGAAATAATTGTAGAATTTGTATTTATGTCTATGATAATAAAAGCCTTTTATTAAACTTTATCTAATTTAACTTTATTTAACCAATTTCTGTAAAGTTGCATATAGTAAATTATTTTTTGAAAAATAACGTCATAAAGAAGTTTCACTTCTTACGAGTACGCTAGTACACGCACACATTTTTTTTTAAATCTTCTTTATTTAAGGGATTTTTGTACATAATTGCGACGATGTCAATCCCATCGTGCTTTTACAAATATTTACTTACTTTCTAAACAAATATAACTTATAAAATACACCAAACCTTAACTAATTTCTTATATACGTATAATAAAACTGTACAATATTTTTGCTGCTTCATATGTAGGCTTATCTAAAATACCATGGAACATTCCAACATCCATTACCGACAATTTCATCGCGTTTAAAACTGCATTTCTCTTAATAGTATATTGGACACATTCCACCAACACATGTTGTGCGGTAAACATGACACAGTAAAAAAACATCAGCGGTGTTGCAACCTTGAAAAATACTGTTTTGAATCTTCGACAGGAAATCATCCATCACAGAACCAAATTATTTCAAAAGCATTTAGCATGTACTAGAGCTATGTGCTAACTTTAAGAACGCATACAATTTGCAGTTAAACCTCCACAAGTGCGAATAAAATGATAATTTCTGTATTAATTATACAATTGACAGCTTCACAAGCAGTAATTAGTACCTACATATATTAATGTCTTTTTGTATGTTAATGTGTCAGCACGTAATAAATTGCTTGATCGGAGGGTGCACGTAATATTGTACCTATTTATGTTCATTATGTACTTTAGATTGAATAGTGTGTTATAATTGAGTACAGGTTTATTGTAAAAGTCTATTAACAGACGCCAGCATATCAAATTACCCCAATCTGTAAAATGTATTTGATAGTTTTTCAACTTTATTACAAAAGCATATGGTCCTTTTTCAATAGACAAAAAAATCAGTTTGGGATAGGTTGGTGTACATAACAGTCAACAAATACGATAAGGAGCAGGGATTTAAAAAAAATCGTTAATTTATTAAAAATATCGGTGCAGCTACCAGACTGAAGAACTGCAAATGTGATACTCATTTTGTTCGTTTTGTTAAGAGTTAAGTCTTTAAAAACGTTTCGTTGTTCCTTGCTGCCGAGCACAGTGTGCACGTCCTGCAGAATTGCCAGCCCAGTGTTGATCCGATACCTGGGGATACATAAAATAGATATTATGCCTTAGCACGTCAAAAAAAAAATACACGAATGCATTTTCAAATTTTGCACTTTGAGCGCTAAACAGTGCGATAAAAGATAAACTAACACATTGCAGGCCTAGTTACTTCTGCCTCGGAACACAAAGGGCTAAGGAAAGAAAATGAATAGGTTTTAGTCTGTAAGAGTCTGACACTCCCTTCCGCTCCACCCAGTGCGGGAGGGGTCTTATGATGATTTACCACCCATCAGTGTTGATCTAAGACCTGAGGATGCATACAACAGAGTTTATGCCAGAGCGCGTCAAAAAAATACACAGTTGCATTTTCAAATTTCACAATTTCAACGTTAAACAGTGCGATAAAAACCATGTGCGCGATAAAAAGAGAAAAATCGCCTGTGGGTTCGAGAGTTAAGACTTTTTAAATTTGTCTCTGTGACATTTTTGCTGGCAATGCATTAGCAATTCCTATACAACTTTCAAAATTACGAACGTAACTGACATCTCCAATTAGGTTAATCCTTTACTTCGCTTCTCAATAAATGTCTCGAGATTGAGATAATTTGTTCAGACATGTACCTAGAGCAATAGCAGGTCTATATCGTAATCTTAATAATTGGCATTTATAGATACTTGTCATCGTAAAGGATTTATTATTACAATTTGTTACGATTAACATTCTACGTACGAACAACTTCGTTAATGTTTGCAATCAAATTAATTCATATTTTCTAACTTGACGTAATAATTTCTGTAACTACGTAATTGTTAAGTGCTCGTTTTGCCGACAAATTGTCTGATTGTCTGCATCAATCAAAATAATTGTGTCATTCACCAAAATGTATGTCTACATTAACTTATTTGTACACGTACCTATTGCACATCACAATCTAATCATATATCATCATCATCTTAGTCGTTGTAATTTTTTTTTGTAAGGTGCGTTTTGTTAGTGCAAAATATATTTGTTTATAGTGGAAGTCGCTTTTCGTGTATCTGTGGAATCGTGGCGTTATTCTAAATTTCGCATCGTATTTCATACGGTTTTTACTAGCACTTGACAAATTATGCTGTCAGGTTTATATGTACCTATACTACAATGATATAGAAATACAATAATTACAAAAATTGGGATAAGGGCAGGAGAATGATGATCCGAGAAACTCTAGTCAACCTGCTGATCGTCAATATTTTCATATTCATAATCTAAGTCAATGCTTGTCGCCAATACAGCCATTAACTTCTAAATAAATTCAAGGAGGTTTATTGCTATAAACATGTCACAAAACATCTATATCCTATAATAGCATAACATCTATCTTACCAGAAATTAATTTCCAAATACCTTCTTTCCAGGGTCTCGCCATGTCAAGCGGGAGTTGTTCAGGGCCGGGCGTCTGCGGGGGCGCGCGGCGGCGCCCGCCCCCTCCCCCCGAGCCCGCGCTGTCCCTCGCCGCAGACCTCAGCGAGCTCAGTCTAGACCAGGGCTACCACACCCTCGCTGACTGTGGCCCCCCGAGGAGAAGAAGGGATAATACCTTGAACGATGCGTTGTGGTTGAAGATCTTGTCTTACCTTGAGGTTAGTAAATAAGTATATTATTGCCTCGGTTAGTGGGGAAGCGATGGAGGTTTACGTCTTGTAAATCCTCCATCTATGTCTCACACTGAAGTAATAAATCTGCTATAAGAAATGGTGGTACTGTCACTATTTTTTCGTGACGAGTCTGTCATTAATCTTCCTTAGCTCAGGTACTTATCTGATGTAATATGCTAGCAGACTGTAGCATGCTGCGGAGTCCTGAGAATGATATGAAAGCATTCGATTTTCAAATATGCTTTCATATCTAAGTCTGGCAGAACAACAAAAGAGGCAGGAATATAACATGAAAAAAAAATATCAGAAATATATTTTTTTTAACTTATTTTACCAGGTTTCAGACCTCTGCCGCATGTCCCGAGTGTGTCGACGATGGGCGAGGTTAACCACGCGATTGATCACGAGGCCCGAAGCCTGGAAGAAGGTCAGAGCCGCGGGACCCTTGGAGATCGCTGCAAGGTGCGCAGGGGCAAGGGCAGGACCTTGCGTCAGTTCCGTCAAGGAATGGCGGTCGAAGAACTGTGCTGTAAGTTTAAGGCTCTAAGACCTGGAAAAAAAATTAACAGAACTTGCTATAGATTTCCGCAAAGTAACGACTGATTCCATAACTTATCTTCTAAGAAGAGATCAGATAAGGTCACTGAAGTTTGTCTAGAGGTTGTGAAACAGTGTGAGCAGACACTGGTTCCCCAGTAGTATCGGCATCGACTTATGAGTTGTTGGTCGTGAGTTCGAACCCATGCAGGCTCTTTACTTTGTGTATGTAATTTCATCGCCATTGCTCTCAAAATGGTGAAGGAAAACATCGTGAGTAAACTAGCATGTTCAAAAAATTCAAAGACATGTGAAATCCCACTCCCTCTTACCGAGAGGAGGCTGATCTCAGCAGTGGGAACACTATAGGCTTCTTCTTTCTTTTCGTGTGGTTAGTGACTAACCTGGTGTCAGAGTTTTTATGCTGCCCATGGGCCTCTGACTTAGCTTCACATGCCGTTGAGAAATATCTCTCAGACATGTCGGTTTCCTCACGATGTTTTCCTTCACCGATTTTTAAGCAAGTGATAATTTTACAATACGGGTCTTATGAGGAACTCGAGACCTATGACTTGGCAGTCCGATGGTCACACCACTAGGCTATCTATCTAGGCTATCGCTGAGTATAGGCTGAATAAGCAAGACAAATGGGCCCTTACCAACACAAGTTGTATAATATCTTAACTATTGTTGGACTATTCCTTTGTGCTATAGACCAGATTGAACAGTCAAAGGAAAGGGTCGCACACGAACGGTCTCAATTAGAACTGTTTGAGCGTTCGGTTTACTGCTAGCCGACAAGTTGCAGGTGTCATAACAAATATTTGTATGACGATTGCACGTTCGTGTGTTATCTACATATTTATAAATGTATTGGTAAACCAGAAAGAAAATGTGCTTCGGAAAACTTCGTGTTTCCGAATAAGCACTCAGATCGCCATTTGTCTCTCAAATTTTTATAAAGTTTTTTTTGGATATGCATAGAGTTATTAATCAAATTAAAAAAGCATGGTAATAGAAAATAGTCAAGTACCATACCATGTAGACCACCACCAGGCTCACCTTATTTACCTAGGTGGATTATGGGAATTTTTTTTTCCCATAGTCCACCAGAAAGTCCATATTATGTTTCATTGATGAACTGGGTGGGTGGAGCATTGGCAACACACGGTTGCAACAGCTCTATATTAGATCTAATCATCCCGGGTTCGTAATTCCGAAGAGAGACGATAATTCCCGAGGGCATACTTTTGCAAGCTGTAAATGCACCCTCTATACCGAAAATACTAGCTTTCAGCTGTCACTTAATTTGCTCGTAACCAAAGATAAAAACTAGCAGAAATAAGGAATTAATAATGTAAGTATTTATTATTCTCTTGATTTTTTTTTTCTGATTCAACAGGTAACAGTAGCAAGCGCCCAGCTTCTGGTGGCTACGTTTAGGAACCTGACGCACCTAGCCGTGACGGGTTCAAGCAGTATGGATGCCAGAGCCATGGCGCCTCTCATCACTGACCTAACGGATTTGAGGCATATAGACCTTACAGGTTACTATTATACCTTTTTTTGTTTTAAGATACCGCCGGTATATTCTGTAAAATGTTACTGTAAAAACTTAGATGGGGTGAGCGGTCATTCCACCTGATGCTGGCATTATCAGAGTTGACACAGGATTAACATTTTTTTACAGATCATTTCAGTGCACTTCACAAGTTATCACGTGAGATTTTAACAGAATACGTTGGGTTGAACGCAATCAGCACATAAACCTCTTTAAGGGCAGTTTAATACCTGTGAAATTTTTGACACTGACAAGTCTTGAACGTGGATCAGATATTCTCATCGTGGTCAGATTCATTGGTGAAGTTAGGATTTGAACGGTAACTAATACAAAATGTAAATCTTGTTTATTTGCGATTGATCTGAAAGACCTTGTACCGTGGATCTAAATCTGCCTGATTGTTTAGACAATCAGCTAAATTCGGATCCATATATGAATCAATAATGGTCTTTCAATTTGAATATCTCTGATGGGCGCAATGTCGTATCGATTCCTTGGTCACGATATTTTTTAACCCCTCAAGTGATATTTAAAATTATATACGCCATATGATTGAAGACGCCATATGAAAATAATTCTGTCTGTCTATCTGTTACCTTTATCGGTTGAACGGGTTTGGATAAAGTCAAAGTCAAAAGTCAACCTTCAATCATTTATTTCAAAATTGCACATGACATTCACTAATGAACGTCAAAATTTAAAAAAAAAGGATGAAAAGGCACACTGATTGTCCATCGCCTATGCGAGGACAAATAATACTCGTACTTTTTAAAGCCACGCGGGAGTAGCGTAGTAAGCTAGTTGTTGATAAAGTTTCGCGTCACTACGAACATCATATACATACTTCTAACATATACTCCTTTTATACGCGGGCGTAGTTGCGGGAGAAAGCTAGCTACTGAAAAAGTCCGCGTCACTACCAATATCATGATACTTCGTTTATATTCTAAACCGCCTGTTTCAAATCCTTTGGGAAATTAAGTTTTCGCTACTAAGGTATGCAGCTGTATCGATATTTATTAGGTACGCTTCCCCGTACCTGGCAACTTTGACTGAAGCCTACTCGTAAAGTTGTTAACTTACAATCTTGCGGCAAGTTTTCAAATATTCTCGTAAACTATGAAGTTAAGAGGTTTGTTCGTTTGAGAGTAAATAGTGACTTACATGTACGTTAATTTGAATTGAAGAGAATAGTAAATTACATTTATATGCAAAGTGCCTAAGTCTATGGTACCCCCGCGCGTAAATGTAGTGTTCATTTTATTGCTATAAATATATCTATGTGGTAAAGAATTTATTTTTACACTTCAGAATCTGGTAGGTATAAGTGTACACAGCAATACTTATTTTGCAACATCAGGTGGCAATTTTTCTGGATTTAATTCGGATTTTAATTCAGGATTTGGAGCGTGCCTACTTACCAATTTTTAACAGTACGGTCGTATGTAGCTACTGAGATCACTGATGGCCCAGTCTTGAGTACGAACCCAAGGAGGCTTTGTAATTTGAGTATTTAATTTCATCACCACTGCTCTCAAATCGGATCGAAAACATCGTGAGAAAACATGTCCAAAAACGAAAAATTCGAAGACATGTGACATATACCAACGCGCCCTTTTTTTTTTTTTTTTTTTTAAGGCTGGGAAATCATCCAATGACTGCTCCCGCTCTGGGTGGAGCGGAAGGGAGTGTCAGACTCTTACTGACTAAAACCCATCCATGTTCCTTCCGTAGCCCTTTATGTTCCGGGGTAGCGGTAACCCTTTTGGACAATCCCGCTTACCCGGCAGACCAACCCGCCCTGGGCCTTTGTTTTTCGAAGGTGGGAAATCATCCAATGACTTCTCCCGCTCTGGGTGGAGCGGAAGGGAGTGTCAGACTCTTACTGACTAAAAAACACATCCATGTTACTTACTTAGCCCTTTATGTTCCGGGGTAGCGGTAACCCCTTCGGACAATCCCGCTTAAACCCGCACTGGGCCTGCGTGATGTGTTACGGCCCACTCCCTTGGACAGAGAGGAGGCGTGTGTTCTAGCAATGGAAACAATATAGGCTAATTATGCTATACTTGTACTCTGCGTCTTAACCGAAAGGGACTGTCGTTTACCTGAATAATGACGTAGGCTGCGTCCTAATCAAAAGCGAGAGTCGCGCGAGCACGCGGTCGTGGCTCTCTTTTATGCGAATATGACACAATCGCGCGATCAATCATGTCACGGATGTACAGACGCCAGCACTTCAAGCTATCCCAAACTGACAAATATTCCCAATTGAACATGAATCTTATGCCTTTGTAATAAAGTTGAAAATCTATCAAAGAAATTTGACAGTTTGGGGTAGCTTGATGTGCTAGCCTCTGTAGGTACTTACCCCACGGTGTACCAAAAGTAAGCACGCGATTGACGCGATCGTTTGTATGAATTATAACCTTAAGTTGTTTGAATAACATTCTGTAATAATCATAGCAATGACATTTCTTTTGTCCCAGGTTGTCCAAACGTGGACTGGCCAGACTGGGCCTGGTTGGAGACGCGGCTGGCGACTCGCCGACCCCCCGTAGAGTATATAGACCTGACGGACTGCGGGTCTGTGACGGACGCCGGACTCTGCGCGCTACTGCACACGTGCCCCTCTCTGCAGTATTTGTACCTTAGAAGATGTACTCTAGTCACAGGTGAGCATATTGGGAGGAACTAAAGAAAATGTTACCCTGTGTTAAATCTCTCTCGTTTCGTCTCTGTGTGTGTCTGCATCATCGTCATCCTGTGCCGGCGCAACATGATTTCTTCTTCCATTCTCCTTTTTCTATCACAACATTCCTCATACAATCAATCTATATTTTTCTTAACCTTCCTTGTCGTCTCCATCCATTAACATTTATTTTCATACCTACTTGTAATATTTGTGTGCTTTTGAAATTAGGTAAACAGCATAACTCTGACCTAGGCCCTATCCAGCTTGTCCCTTCCTGTCCACCCCCAGCGACGCCATAAGCCGAGGTACGAACCCCTCAGGGGGCTTAGTTTGTAAGTTTTTATGAAGCCCTGTCTAGAGGCTGCAATATTATTGCATTTTTAATTGTGGCATCCACAGGCAAGCCCGCCCGGTTTAGCAGAAGACAAATCTATGGTTGAACGGCGAGATAGCATTTACAAAAAAAAAAAAAATCGTACTGACCAACGTGCTTGTTTCGTTACAGCTCTCAGTACGTTTTATATAAGTTCTCTATTTTAACACACCCTTTTATTTTTTTAATATACTTGTACATGATATTTATATTTCAGTTTTAGGTTTTATATTGTACTAGCTGACCCGACAGACGTTGTCCTGTCTTAACTGTGATACCTACCCTACCTACCTACCTGCCTACCTACCTAGCTACCTACCCTACCTACCCTACCTACCCACCCTACCTACACCAGCTACCTACCCTACCTACCTACCTACCCTACCCACCTACCCTACCTACCTACCCACCCTACCTACCCTACCTACCTACCCTACCTACCTACCCTACCTACCTACCCTACCTACCCTATCTACCTACCTACCCTACCTACCCTACCTACCCTACCTACCCTACCTACCTACCTACCTACCTACCTAACCTACCTACCTACCTACCCTACCCTACCCTACCTAGCATATAGGAAGAAAATCAGCAGCTGATCGAAAAAAAAAAAAAAACAAAATGTATTCTGCGATTCAGGGCGGAGACAAATCCAACGAAACAAAAACCATGAAAATTGGTCCAGCAGATCTCGAGTTATAACGAAGGGAACAAACCCGTCTTTCTTTTATATATATAGATTTAGAATTTTGAGTTGCTTATTTCTAACATATTATAAAGCAGAAACAGTTATTTATGGCAAGTCTGTTTCTATGCAATTTTTACATACATTTTAAAGTAGATAAATACCATAACTATACACTGACCAAGTAACTTCTGCGTTTCATGGTGGCCCTGTGTGAAAAAAATGTGAAACATTTTGTGAAATTAATTTCATTTTATTTTAGTTCAACATTTCGTAATTTGCACTGATAAGTGGTTCATTATTATCAGCACATAAATACTTATTAAGATATAGCTGAACGTCGGTTTTCCAACGACCGCTACAATGAACAAACAAAACAGGATATTGATAAAACCGTCGCGTTTTATACGTCAGATAATAAATAAGGACTCGTTTTTTAAGCTCGCATAAAAAAAACGAGATTTTCTACAGCCGTACTTACGCCAAACCAAAGTTATCTAAAGATAAACAATAAAGTTATTCTTATTTTATGTAGAATAAGGGCCGGTTTCACCAATGAAACTGAACGCGACCGGCACATCTAAACTGTGTTCAAAAGCTGCCAGGGTCAATATTTCGCAGAAAATAATAACACTGACAATTCTTAAACGGAGTTTATGGTGCTGATTAAGTTCAATTTCATTGGTAAAGCTCGCCCTAAAACACTTGAATCCTGTATTTTTTCTTAAGATATATTTTGTTAGGCTCTAGTACCTAAAAATGAGGACCTATTTTTATCAGACCTTGTATTACTTAGCTCTAAAGTGCTTTTTGGGAAGAAAAATATAAACAACTTACATAAGAAATCTAACACAAACAACTTTATTTTCGTGGTTGTCAGTCAGGACGTAAAATAAATATAAATCAAGTTTCTTCTATGATGTATAACAACAACCAGACAAAGCCCTAGCCTTTCATGATAATAAATTATATTCAGTGGCTTCTATAAATAATATTAGTAGGCTCGCAAACTAACTTCAATCCCTGTTTGAATAATTATCAGCGGTCGAGTTCAGAGAAATGAAGAAGTTTAACGTGAAGTTTAAGCTAAGCCAGGATCAACAACTGTCAGTGTCAATATTCCCTAAGAATTATGACAGTTGCAACTCTTGAACACGATTTAATCAGACGAAGTGATCCCACGTCCGCAAAGTATTATGATATCTGGACTCTTTGATTTTATATGAAAAACTATGCACTTACACTTTGAAACACACTTACCTTATGCAACGTAATCACATGCCACCCACGCAACGTCGACCTGCGATGTCTAGATCGACATGTGAAGGTAGTATGTTGCAACCAGTATGTTTCTAAAAATGAGTTTAAGTTTAAAGTTATTTTACCTTTTTAACCGACTTCTAAAAAAGGAGGAGGTTCTCAATTCGACTGTATATATATTTTTTTGTTTGTTCGCGCATAACTCCGTTGCTTGCCAACCGATTTGAAAAATTCTTTTTTTGTTGGAAAGTGTATACTTCCCAAATGGTCCCATAAAAATTTTATCGAAATCGGTAAGCGATAAGCGGTTTTTGAAAAATCAACAAAAATCAAAAAAAAATCCTACTTAATATATGTGGACGATGTTCTAATAAGTTCCTGTCACTGTAATTTACATACCAGGGAGTGTTATTAAAATTTTGGGGGGGAGGGAGTGGGTTGTGTAGGTACCACAACTAAAAAGTGAAAAATAAAAACTTTTTTACAAAAAATAAAACCGACTTCCAAAAAAAACACTACAAAGTGAAAAATAATTTTGATTTCGGAAGTCGGTGGCAAACTAGACGACTAGTAGACTTCCGAAATCAAAATTATTTTTCACTTTGTAGTGTTTTTTTTGGAAGTCGGTTTTATTTTTTGTAAAAAAGTTTTTATTTCGTTATTTACCTACTTGTAAGTTTATGATGTAAGGGTAGAGCGGAGCCTTCAACTACAGGCATTTTCTATGCCTAAATGGAGACTCCTCGTCATGCAATGTAAGCCAAAATGATATAAAATAAACTTATTTTATTTATTTACGCGTAGAGATTCACCTTTTGAGAAATTACAACAGCGTCTCATGCCAGTTTACGTTGCATAGGTACTTGGGGCAAGGGTGCATACCCATTTTCCCAAATTGATGTGGGACCAGTTTGTCTCTAGCTTTATATGTGCTGATCGCGTTGAGTTTTAATGGTGAAATCAGTCCTCAGTCATTAGTGTTTTTTAATTTATGTCGGCACCGTTTTTATTTATTTCGACTAGCATGGCATGCAAGTTGCTTTATTATAAATTGGCGGCGGCGTTGTCACTGGTTTTCATTAAACTCCTTTTGACTAGCTGAGGAGCAAGCAAGTAGGTTTATTAACTCCCAGTTTTCTCTTCTAAGATAACATGAATTTAACTTCACCTTATTCATGTCTGCGTTCCTCTGTTTTTATGTCATATTTATCTAATGTAAATATAGTGCTTGCGTACCGCGTAGCACCTAGCAATTTACAAGGTAATTGAGGAAATTAGGTTAACACCTAGAAATTATATCTAACACGGATTTTTCTAATTAATGGTATGATTAGTTATGGGCCTAGCCTTCTTCAACGTCCGTTAAATAAATAATAGGTTATCACGTTTTTGTGGTCTGACAGTATTTCATCTCTTTTCAGCATGGCATCCTTACCACACCTAAGTGTTCTGGCCTCCTTTTATTATGCCATGATTTATTGGTCTGCGTCCATGTCTCTGTAGTTGCGAACTTTTTCACCTAAAAGTCTCCTTGTATACTGACACTTAACTTACTAAATCCTCCTTCCTGCCAGTACTTTCGCAGAAAAAATAAATTGGAATCATTTTAACGGTATGTCTTTTAAGGCAAAAGGTTTTCTAGCAATCAATTTATTGAATGCTTCCGCGAACGGGCTGGCCAAGACCGTTGATCTACAAATATAACCATACTTAAAGTGTTCCCGTTATCTCTGATAAATTATACGGTCAGCAGCGGATAGTAATCGCATTATTATTCAGAAAAACATCACTCTAATCGCCATAATCCGCGAGTAACATCTCTATTAGATCGGTCGCCCCTCTAGTCCACTGGTCTAGCTTGTCGGGTCAGTTTTTCGAAAGCAAGTAATTGCTTGTACTAGATTTTCACACAAGATTTTCTTGTTCGTTGAATATGGATGTTGTAAGGTTCGTTTGCAATGTACTTACTAGTGTTCAAAGTTTTTATATAACATATACATTTTTGTGCTACTTATCCTATTATCTTGATATCTCATCATCATCATCTGCCTAGCCTTTTCACAACTATATTGGGGTCGGCTTCCAGTCTAGCTTAACCTGATGGATCGACCTGTGTGGCTGTTGGTACTTAGCCACGAGCTCCTTATCTTGTTTTCTATCGTAGGTTAAAAGGTAGACCACAGCATGCATCAGGTTTTAATAGCAACGAAGTCTTGCGATTTGCAAATTGGGATATCGCACATGTTATACTAATTTATTTAACACAAAAGAAAATTTATTTATGGAATATGTTTATGTGCACTCAAAGATTTGTTATAAAATAATTAATGTGACGAACTTATTTGAATATACATTCAGTCAAAAAAGTATCGGGAATGGATGATTTGTTTATGGTTCCAAATTCAAATTTTTGTTTTTTTGTAGTTGTTAGATTGGCACAACTGTTTTCCATTTTGGCGCGGAGTTTGAGTTGCATCTGTTATTTATATTAAATACAGTGCTGGTTCTAGTAATATCATATATAGTGTGTATTGCGAATTTCATAATGGACAAAAATATCGAACAAAGAGTTTGTCTTAAATTTTGCATCGCCAATGGAATTTCGTGTTCGGAGTCACTGAAAATGTTACAGAAGGCTTACGGTGAATCGACTTTATCAAAAACTCGTGCTTATGAGTGGTTCAAAGCGTTCAAAAGCGGTCGAGATGTGATGGAAGATTTGCCTCGCTCTGGTAGGCCGTCATCGTCTGCAACTGAAGTTAACATCGCAAAAGTGAAGAAAATAGTGACTGAAAATCCCCCATTCAACTCTGAGAGAGATAGCCGCCCAACTTTCTGTATCTCACGAGTCGATCCGTACCATTTTAACTAATCATTTGGGTATGAAACATGTTGCTGCTCGGCTAGTCCCAAAAGATCTGAATTTTCTCCAAAAACTCAATCGCATGAAAGTCGCTGAGGACATGCTAGAACGAGTCAGTTCGGACCCAACATTCATGCAACGCATTGTTACTGGTGACGAGACGTGGGTTTACGAGTTTGACATGCAAACTAGTCAACAAGCTTCGGAGTGGCGCCTTCCAACTGAACCGAAACCGAAAAAGGAGAATTCGCGGCGAGAACTGAACTCAATTCCGGAAGCAGCGTTTAAAAAATGTTTTGATGAATGGATTATTCGTTGGCGCAAGTGTATCGTTTCTAAAAGAGCATACTTTGAAGGTGAGAAAATAAATTTGGATGAATAACAGACATTTTGTGTATTATTGATCTTTTCCCGGTACTTTCTTGACAGAGTAGTACAAGAAACAAATCTAAAAACAATCGCGTTGTGCAATATGCAATATGTTTATGTATCCCACGGTTATTTCGTGTAGTGTAGTGTATTTTGGCTGACCATGACCATAGACGAATAGATAAATGTTTGACAAATCACTACATAGTACTTATAAAGCAAAGTTGTTTCCGCTGTCCTAATGTCTGTATGTATGCTTAGATTTTTAAAACATCACAACGGATTTTGAAGCAGTTTTTTTTAATAGATAGAGTGATTCAAGAGTAAGGTTTATATGTATAATATATATAAATAATAACATGCAATTTCCGTCATTCACGCGGGCGAAGCCGCGGGCAGAAGCTAGTCTTTGATAAATCTTTGCTTTTAAAGCACAAAAGTTATTAAAAATATCATACCTGCGCCGTAGTGAACATTTTGCGTATTTGTGCACGGATTTTTTCTTAGACATAGATTTGTAGGATTCGTCTTCGTTTCGCAATCAGTTAAATCGGTTTTGTCTCCATTTTAAAGGACTTTTTACCCGGTTGCGATTCTTTCCGATTAGTGATGGTACAGTGGAAGATTAATTTTAACCGCTGTACCCTTAGCCGTAAAACACGACAAAATTATTTATTTATTATTTATTTTTGCATGAACAAGAGTCAATAACTATTATAGGGTATCTAAGTTAGCGTAGGTTTGACGACCTATGTCAAAATCGCTGCCAGTCAAATTCCACATATGTCAAACTCGTTGTCAGTCAAGCTATTGTTACGCCAAGTCCTTTTTTCGTGTAATTTTAGTTTCAATCAAAATCTTTTCGTCAAGTCTTCAATTAATCAAGTTACTTCTACGATAAACTTGTTGTGTACAGTCAAGAGAAAGAACGCATTCAATAAATGTTCCTTTATTTTAACCAAGTCAATTTATTTAAACATTTAGTAACAGTAATTTTGCCTGTCGTTAGATCATCTACGATCTTTTCAATTTTGATATCTTTTAATATTACTTTCGTCTTGCGCTTTTTATTTTCTGAACTTTTAACTTTTCTTTCGTAAAATTTCGACTCCTTTTAAGGTATAGAAATATAAAAACAAATTTTGCTTTTCATCGACTTGATATTTTAGCCTATCATGCCATGCTTCTAATGAATTTGTTGTTCTACCAACACCCATAATACATATGTCGTCTGTGATCTTTTTTATCCATTGGTTTGAAAAATATTCTGCAAAAGTTTTCGCAACGTTGCTATTTGGTAATTTGTAATTTATTACTAACCAAGCCTCCGGTATAAAATTTTTTGGTATCAAAGCAGGTTACTAGTTTATAAACAACTTTTTTTAAACTTTGTTGAAATTAGCATCCACGCACTTTTCAGACAGCGTTGATCATTCCTTGTACGTAGTCACATTTGAGAAATTTCAAGTTAAGGTCTTCTTTCCGTCTGGTTAGTGACTAACCTGGTGTCAGAGTTTTTATGCCGCCTCTGACTTAGCTTTACATGCTGTTGAGTAATATCTCTCAGACATGCTGGTTTCTTCACGATGTTTTCCTTCACCGATTTTTAAGCAAGTGGTAGTGGTGTGGTTATATTCGTTCTTTAAAAATGTAAATACGTTTTCATGTACCAATAATTCATCTTTTAAAATGTTCGGTATGCGGACGTCAATAGCTTTAAATCGACATCTAGACATTTGAAATGCTTTTTTTCTAGCTGAAAACTAAAATATTAAAAGTGCTAGAATCAGATGTATCTATGTCATCAAAACACTCATCGAAAATCTTCGGAATGCATTTAAATTCATTTTGCACCCGCTTTGAGGAGTTCGTGGCTAAGTACTAACAGCCGCACCGGTAGATCTACTAGGTTAAGCTACGCTTGCCGGAGTTGGCCGTGGATGGATGACCATTTTCACACACCGATACTCCTCGGTGCCTCGGAAAGCACGTTAAGCCGTTGGTCCCGGCTGTCATTTGTGCATCTTTGACAGTCGTTATGGGTCGCCACAACCCCAAAAATGAAAGCCAGTCTTACCAAAGGGTATCGTATTGCCCAGTTACTGGATTGTGGAGGTCAGATAAGCAGTTGCTCCATGTAAAATACTGGTATTCAGCTGCATCCGGTTAGACTGGAAGCCGACCCCAATATAGTTGGGAAAAGGCTAGCGTAACAGTACACCATGAAAGATGAATCTACTTTAGCCAGCCTAAAACCTGGTTGAACTAATTGGTCCCTATTTCTAGTAAAATAATTGTGTCTTTTACTAAAAAGATGTACATTTTTCCTTGCGTACATGTTATTTTCATAGATATATTGACAAGGTACAATCATGATGTTAATAACCTAAACCGTTCCCTTAGAGAATCGCGTCTACGAAGATTATAAATGGCTCTGAAAGCTCTTTTCTGCAGAATAAAAATAGACTCGATGTCTGCAGCTCGTCCCCAAAGTAAAATACCGTAAGACATAATAAAAAAATAAAAAAACTAAAGAAGGTATCCACATCAGTATATTGACGGATCTTTCTGACAGCATATGCTGCAGAACTTAGCCGTCCTGCAAGAGATGTTAAATGAGGACCCCATTGTAGCCGTGAGTAGAGCGTGATTCCCAGGAAAAAGTTTTTTGACAAAAGTTTCACTTACGCTCTACAGTACCCATCTCCGGTGGTTACAGCCCAAGCAGTGAGCAGGTGTGTCTAAGTACATCCTAATTAAATTATAATTTGAATAGTTTCAGAAAACAATTTGATATAATTATGAAATTGTTTCTGAAACTCATTAAAATTATATAATTTTTGGATACAAAACTTTATTGGCCTGAAGCAAAATCTGCGTAGGACGAAGGTTAGCATCCTTTAGACAATTTAAATATAGGGGTACTGTTTTACACAAAACTTACAGATAAACTCGAGTAATTATCATGTTGACTTGTTATAAAACAAAGGACTTGAAGGTATTTGTGAGAAACGAGTTATTTGTATTATTATTATAAAATAACCATTATTTTTGTTTATTTCGAAGGTATTTTTTGTACTTCTCGCTTTTTCTAAAGGTGATTTGAGAGTATACTGTCAGAAATCACACATATCACTATAGACCGCTGTTTAAACCATCGAACCATTTCTTAATTTTGATCTGTATGTAGAATGCCTTAAAGTTCTCATTACAAAACTGTCGTCAAATCAGAGTTTAAATTGTTAATTTTGTGTCAAGAACTTACCGTGCTCAGAATAAAAGTCAAAATACAATAACTAGGTTAAAGGAATAATTAGGTTCGAACTAAAATTAGAACTCGTTTTGTAATAAAACGGCACGGGGTGTGTTTTTGTTCAGAGAATAAGCTTATAAGGCGTGATGAATAATTAGTGTATGCTTCTTTATTTAAACGAGAATAAATTCAATTCGTCCGCCTAAGGCCCGGCGCACATAGGCGGTACGGCAAAGTATTTTTAGGCAACGAATAAAAATATAACTTAAAAGCATGGAAATAAAGTTGAAATTTCCATGTCAACGGTCGTAAGTGCAAAAACGATACCACGGTATACTTATGTATGCCGTGTCATTGAAATTGAAACGCCAATGTGCACCGGGCCTAAGAATAAGCAAATATAAAGACTTATCGCCTCATTGCTCTAAACGTAGAACGGAATAGGGTAAAATATATTGGTTGAGTAATTTAAGACAATAAGTAAGGGTCCTGTTTAACATCGTAGTTAATTAATTAAGTCATGTTCCTTGTTGGTGAACTTGCTCATAAATCTTCGTATTTGGGACGAATCAAGGAACCCTTTAAGATTATTTGAGGCGTAGAACATGGTAATGGAAATTGTTCTTCGTATAACCAGAGCGTTGCAAGTATATTATGGCAGCAGAATAGATAAAAAAAGTAATAAAAAATCTATTGCCTCGTTTTACGGTATCGCGTGAATTTGCGTAGCAAGCGCGGCAACGTTTTGAAGAGATTTCGCCTTATCATTTTCACTCAATCATTTCCATAAATTCATGAAACTAATAACTTATTTGATTAAAGCTGCAATAGAAACTTTCCGAAAGCAATCATAAGGGTCGGGTGTTTTTGGCACTTCGACATTTTGATTTAATTTTAGGTTAAGGCGTAATACATTCAGCGGGATTGTCCGAAAGGGAAGAATACCGCTATCTCGAAAAACAAAGGGCTAAGGAAGGAACATGGACGGGTTTTAGTCAGTAAGAGCCCTGCACTCCCTTCCGCTCCACCCAAAGCGAAAGGAGTCATTTGATGATTTCCCATACTAAAAAGGCATAATCCATCACTATTACTGAGTGCTTAAGCTGGGTCGAAAAATCGGCATTTAGGTTTTCATTATCAATGACTTAATCTTACGTAAAATCTATCCAGGTGTCCTTTGTTAGGTACAAAAGAAACCTGGATAGATTTTACAGAAGATTCTCTCTATCTCTTCCAAACTTTGTTTATCTATAAGTTCAGCAACCTATATTTTTTTTATTCTCGTTCCAGATGCAGGAGTGCGGTGGATACCGTCGTACTGCGCGCTCAAAGAGCTCAGTGTGTCCGACTGTACCGGTGTCACGGACTTCGGGCTGTACGAGCTGGCGAAACTAGGACCGGCGTTACGATACCTTTCTGTTGCTAAGTGTACACAGGTAAGAATTCAAGTGAAATATTGTGACACTTATGTATCTTACACCGGGTTAACACAAGTCGATTTTTATGGCGTATTTCTAGCGGCACGTCAAAAATCAACTGTGTGAAATAATAATAATAATAATCATATAAAAATATTAAAAAATGTACTTAATAGATGTTTAAACCATGAAAAATGAAAATGAAGTAAAAGAATAATCATAAAACATATTTATTGCATATTGTATTTGTAGTTGGTACAGACATATTAAAGTGAGATAATTACTTAAGCGTAGTAAATCAAAAATGTCTAGTTTGACCAAGTCATCGCTGTTAGTCTATTTTGTGAGGTCAGGCAAAGGGATGCCGCAAAAATGAAGCCATGGGAAAAACAGGGTGCAGGGTCAAATTAAATTAACTGAAGAACGATTTTCTTAAACTCATTTTTTTTTAAGTAACTACAATTCTATACGCCGTTTAATCAGCTAATCAAACACGAGTTTTCCAATTGTTGGTCAGATCGGAGTTAATGACCTAAACAAGTGACAACTTGGTCAGCCATTTTAAGGAATTCTTGGCGCCCAGAATCCTTAAGATAAACACACACCAATCAAAAGAGTTTTTTTACATAGTACATATACTCAAAAGAAGTCGTCATAATAAGAAATATTGTCTGTAACTATCCATCGGTATTATACTTAACGCTATTCGGCATTAGGGCAGATTAGCCCAATCTCCTTTGCGAGTTTGTACGTTGGGGGTTAATCTTCGGATATACTGATCCGATTCCAAAAAATCTTTCACTATTGCTACATTATCTCTTGAGTGCCTTAGGCAATGTTTAATGTAAATACGACAATCTTCACGCGACCAAAATAAAGCGTTAATCTATACTAGTATTATAAAGCTGAAGAGTTTGTTTGTTTGTTTGAACTCGCTAATCTCAGGAACTACTGGTTGGAATTGAAAAAAGTATTTTTGTGTTGGAGAGTCCATTTATCGAGGAAGGTTATAGGATATATAACATCACGCTACGACCAATAGCAGCGGAGCATCTAAAGCACTCTCTCTCTTAGATGATGCAGGCATAGTTGATTGGACCTTTGATGATTTTCTTCCAATCATAGTGCTAAATGCTGCTTAACTGTATCTTGAATTTAAAGTTGAGAACTTGTCAAAATTTACTTCAGTATTGAATTACAAAAAAATATTGAATTTCAATAATCACCTTGATAACTTAAGGTGGTTTTTGAAATTTAAAAGAATAGTATAGAAATAAATAAACATCTATAGTTAAATTGTGTCTAGCGCCGAAGATATTTTATCTGAAAGAAATAAAACCACTTAATTTACCTACCTACTCGAAGTCATGTTAAGAGACTACCCAAATCCCTTACAAATTTAACTAAAATATTCCCTTTATGCCCAAGAGACTTAGTTACTTTGTTTCTCAAGATTCAATACTTGCCTCGTAAATTATTACATGCTCTTCTACTTTACGTAAAAATTTTAAAAACAATTTGCGTATCCAATAGCCCAAAAATAAGGGAAATTCGTTTTGTAACATTCATATTTTACCGATGCAAAGGTTTATTTGAAGGGACTCTTTATTAATTATAAAATCTCTATAGAAATTGAGAAGAGCTCGTGGCTAATTAATAACATCCGTACGGGTCGATCCATTAGGTTAAGCAACGTTGGGTTGGTCCTTGGCTGGATAACCATCTTGACATACAGAGACTCCTCTGTGCCTCGAAAAGCACGTTAAGCCGCTGGTACCGGCTTCATCATTAACAGTCGTTAGGGATCGTCAGAATGCCGGGTAAGCGGGATTGTCCGAAATGGTTACCGCTACCCCAGAACATAAAGGGCTAAGGAAAGAACATTTATGGAACAGCTGCATCCGGTCAGATTGGAAGCCGACCCCAACATAGTTGGGAAAAGCCTAGGTAGATTGATTTAATCTCGACAGAAATTGGGATGAGCTGAATTGAATCTCATTTCACATTCACTGGGGATTATTCTGGAACATTCTCGGTCCAGAAACAGTTCGAAAACAATATACCCTGTAAAGTTTGATTGTAACTGAAGCTAGATACCATATGAGGAAAATAAACCCACTTATGTTTTGAACCACTAGAAACATCTGAGACTAGACGCCAAGTTACGTCTAGACATATGTCTGAAAAGTTATAGACGTGGGTTATTTGTTATGCTATTTGCTATGTTATAAAATTCTTGCAATGTGCATACGTACACATTTTAAGTCTATTCTTGCATTCTCCAAGTTTCCAATTGAGTCATAGATCGTTGAACGTGTTTTATTGTTGGAATATGCATTCAGAAGGAGCAATAACACATTTCGAATTCACTCATCTTTTATCAGGTTCAAGTGTTACGTAACTTTTAGGGAAGGCATTTCATTTAATACGTCTATCGCGACGAAATATGCTCGTTCTCAGATAAGTACAAAGATTCGCCAGATATGTATTACTAAATTTATGTCAAGATGATGATGATGATGATGTTTATGTATCTAAAGAGATGGATTATCAATCAAATTGTATCCACCCGTTCCTTATCAGACTGAACGGTTCGCTACCAAATTACCTGATTATAGGACATCAGCATTTTCACTTTCCACCTCATCTCATCTAGACGCGAATAATTGGTTATGAAATCACATAGAAAAAAGACAGCTCGTCTTAAAAACTTCCATCACATGTTAATTAATACTAGCTACTCCCGCACGGTTTCACCCGCTGTTTGGCTCCCATTGGTCGTAGCGTGATGTTACAGCCTATAGCCTTCCTCGATAAATGAACTATCCAACACAAAAAGAGTTTCTCAATTCAGACCAGTAGTTCCTGAGATTAGCGCGTTCAAACAAACAAACTCTTTAGCTTTTGTAATATTAGTATAGATTATGCGAAGATAATATTGTATTTTGTGCATAAAAAGGATTCCTTTTGATTCCAAATAAATAAATAAATAAAAATCTGTGACGTCACATTTTAATATTACATACAAATCACGAATAAATTCCGCGTTTTGACAGTTCATAAAAAGTAAGGTTGATTACCCTGTCAAATAGCAAACTGTCGCGACTTATATGTCAAAACTAGGTCAAATTTAGGGGAAACCGGATGGACGGCAGTCCTGGGCATATTTTGTAGTTTGACAAAAGTATGTCTTTCAAACAAGATACCAAACTCGTCATTGCCAATTACAGCAACGTTAATAAAGTCGAATGAACTCAAGGAACTCGTGTTACACAAAGTTCTAACAGACTTTTAATTAGTTGTCTTGAAGAAAACTCGTGGCTCGGGCCTAGATCGGGGTTTCTGAGTAATTTCAAACTTGTAGTTCTTCTTTAATTGAACATTCTCACTGTCGTTTGAGTGTAGTAGTGTTTGTTTGTCTAGGGTGGACTTGCATTGTTGTTTCTTTTTTTCCGTGTCCGGGGCCACTCGATCTAATCCAGAACAGCTCGTGTCACGGGGACAAGATTAGTCGGCAAAAACATAGGGTTTTGGAACTTACTGACCTTTTTTTTTTTTTTTTTAATGCTGGGAAATCATCCAATGACTGCTCCCGCTCTGGGTGGAGCGGAAGGGAGTGTCAGACTCTTACTGACTAAAACCCATCCATGTTCCTTCCGTAGCCCTTTATGTTCCGGGGTAGCGGTAACCCTTTCGGACAATCCTGCTTACCCGGCAGGCTTGGCCCTGAGGGGCCCCTTCATATGGTGACATCTCTTAGAAACTGACATCTCTTTGAAACTTACTGACTTGGGGACCAACCACCATCCTTACAGTAATATTATTTAAATATTGCACGTCTGATTTTTCGGATTCATGTGCGTTTGTATAATTATCATTTGTTTACAAATCGGTGAAGGAAACCATGCTTGTCTGAGAGATATTTCTCAACAGAATGAGATGCTAAGTCAGAGGCCCATGGGCAGTATATAACTCTCACACCAGGTTAGTCACTAACCACACGAATATGAAAAAGATTTAAATATTACGTACCTCATTGAGATTTACCTCCTGTATAGTTTCATATCTTTCACATAATGAAGTAATATTAAAATAATACTGCTCTTTGGTTGTGGTTGGCCTTGAGGCTTATTCTTGCGAAGTAAACGTAACATAAATTCGAACGATTTTTAATCGAAATTACAACTACCCTAGCATGTTAAAATTCATGTCACAAACTCAATAAGTATCATACATAGATTTGAATGAAGTATTTAAATGATCAAATTCTTAACTATGGACATCAGGTTTCAGTCATTAGATAATTCTTTTTGGGTCTCCTACAGACAGATTACAGACTAACGTCTGCAGTTGCAGGAGTTCCCTATTCCCAAGCTGTTCCCAAAAAAATCAATCTGCCGAGCCTTTTCCCAACGATGTTGGGGTCGGGTTCCAGTCTAACCGAATGCAGCTGAATACCGGTATTTTACATGGAGTGACTGCCTTTCTGACGTCCACAACCCAGTAGTAACTGGGTAATACGTTGCCACTTGGTAAGACTGACTATCAGATTTTCGGGCTTATGATGACCCGTAACGACTGTCAAAGATGCACAAATGACAGCCGGCTTAACGTACTTTCCGAGGCACGGAGGAGTTCCAGTATGTTAAGATGGCCACCCATACACGCTGTTATTAGTGAACCACGAGCTCCTGTTGAGGAGTTTGCTGTTCCCGAATATACTAAATAAAATTATATGATTCTGATCTAGATAGTTTAAGAAACGCTCACAAGGTTGTTTCGAACATTTAGTGAAATTTTTACAATAAGCATAATCAGCCTATAATATTCCCACTGCTGGGACACAGGCCTCCTCTCGGTGCGCGGGAGTGGGCCGTAATCCACCTCGCGGCCCCGGTGCTGTACTACTTGACACACAACTCGCTAGTGCGATCATAAATCCAATCTAAATGCAGACGACGGCAATCTAGGCGTTCGTATTGGTTCCCACTTAGTATGCTCGGCGCTTTATAAATTTTCTATCCTGTGTCGTATTTCTGATCTTCAGTAGATTATTCTGAAAATCTGAACCTGAACTATATTGGGGTTAATACAAGGGTTTAGTTTATTAAAGATATATTAGTGGTAGTAAATTTGACCCGCCAAGTTGTATTATTATTACAAAAATAGTATTTAAGTATAAACTCTTAAACATTATTTTATGATTTTACATTTTATTAATAATACAAATATAGACTCCGGGCTGCTACTAAGTAATTCTAGATAAAAAAATCCAGTAACACTGCCCGATCTGGGAATCGAACCCAGGACTTCATGCTCAACAGTAGCGCTTGTGACCATTAGACCAACGAGGCCAGTCACAGTCGGGTATTGTTCGTGACACAACGGAGATGCTAAATATAATAATTATGTTATAAAAACCTCATGCTGACCATACCTGCCTTCTCAGGTTTCAGACTCAGGCGTCCGAACCCTGGCACGAAGGTGTTATAAGCTCCGGTACCTGAACGCCCGAGGATGTGGGGCGCTTGGAGATGATGGAGTGGAGGCCATAGCCAGGGGCTGTTCCAGGCTAAGGGCGCTTGACCTCGGGGCTACAGACGTCTCCGAGCCTGGATTGCAGGTAAATAATATTATATTGTCCGTAGATGTGAACTCAAGAATGCATCAGGCATATTATTAATCAGAGGTATACTGCTATGCTGCTACTTCCTTATCTTACCTCAAACAAATTACCTATGTATTATTATGATTTGCGTTTTGAGCAACTAAAGAGGCGGTATGTTAATTTAACTTCTTGGAATCCTTACTAATATTATAAATGCGATAGTCAATTACGCCAAAACGGCTAAATGGATGTGGACGAAATTTGGAACGCAGATGGTGTATAACCTTTTTTTTTTTGAGGGTGGGAAATCATCCAATGGCTTCTCCCGCTCTGGGTGGAGCGGAAGGGAGAGTGTATAACCTGGATTAACATAAGACTCTTTTTTTATACCGGTAGTACGTTCCCGTGGGGTAATTTCCTAAATCCACGCGGACGAACTCGCTGGCAGAAGCTAGTTTAATAGATTTAACGTATTTCCGAGATGCTGTAGCCCATGCTGCTATGCTGCTGACCTTATCTTTCACCTGAAACAAATGACGTATACAAGGTGATTTTTAATTCACTATTAATTTTTCAGAGCGTGACAGTACCCATGATTATGAGCAACTTTCACGATGAGACAGCTCTGAAATGACGAAAAAAAAACGGTTTTTTTCATACAAAAGGACAATATTTAATTGATGAAAATGTATGAAACAGATGTATTTTTTTGTTATTTCGTAGTTGGGCTAATAGTGAATGTTGTTCATAATCATCATCATCTGAATGATTAATAGTGAATTAAAAATCACCGTGTATTTATTATGATTTGTCTTTGGAGCAAATAAAAGGCGGTCTTGTAATTCGTAACCAATTCAACGTGTTCCCAGATCCTAGCGCGGTGCTGTCCGAACCTCAAAAAGCTAGCTCTTCGGGGCTGTGAGTTAATCGGAGACGATGGTCTAGAAGCAGTCGCGTACTACTGCCGAGGGCTGACACAGCTCAACATACAGGATACCCCGGTCACGTTAAGAGGGTATAGGGCTGTCAAGAAGTATTGCAAGAGATGTGTCATAGAACATACCAATCCTGGATTTTGCTGAGGAGATACCAGATGTACTGGAGTGAAATGGATTCGTTCAAGAGAACGTACAAAGAAGAACACATGGTTAAATTTTTTAAAGATTTTTGTTAGTAGGTGCAGTCGGGGAAAAAATGCTAAGCATCTTCAGGGGCACACCAGCACTTATTATATACAGGGTGGAATTTTGTAATGCCCCCTGGAGGGAAAGTACCCTTAATACTGTAGATAGCAAATTTTACTCAAAGAAAACATTCCTTTATTTTTGAATAGAAAGACAACTGCATTCAAAGATTTCCAAAAATTCGCTTGCCACACCCGGGAATCAAACCAACTAAAATCTGTAAAAAGTACACCCTGTACTTTTATTGCATCGATCGTTAGGATCACTTATAAGGATGAAATCTCTCGAACAAACTTGGTAAATTAATACATTTGTGTATCCAAGAAAATGGAGCCCATTTCGAGCAACTAATTAATTAGTTTACAATTTTTTGTAAATAATTAAAGATTTCATGGTTTTCCTATCATTTAATTTATCAAGTTTGTTCGAGAGATTTCATCCTTATAATTGATACTAACGATCGCGGCAATATAAGTACAGTGTGTACTTTTTGCAGATTTTAGTCAGTTCGATTCCCGGGTGTGGCAAGCGATTTTTTGGAAATCTTTGAATGCAGTTTTCTTTCTATTCAAAAATAAAGGAATGTTTCCTTTGAGTAAAATTTTCTATCTACAGTATTAAGAGTACTTTCCCTCCAGGGGGCATTACAAAATTCCACCCTGTATACACCAGTATTATTTCAATATAGCTTCACATTAGGAAAGAGATAGAGCATGATTTCATCTCTTTCTCGCAGTAAAGTAATATTAAAATAATACTGCTCTTTAATGAAATGTAAATGACGGTTCTAAAAGGTAATATTTGTGTCTACTACACTGAAAACTTGTATTTGTAATAGAACCAATGTAATGAGCACTTTGCTTATAATTTTGGTTCTGCTACTGTACTTATCAAGAAATGGTTAGATACTCCAATGTCACGTTTCTTTTTATGTAGTAATTGTTTATATTATTTATGTTTGTTTTGCGTTCTAAGAAAACAGCTCGAACTTGATTGTTTTTGACCATGCGCCAATACTAATGTGACTTATAAGGGATGCGTTAGAGTAGCTCTCGAAATTTAAAATTTTATAGGTTTTCTGTAATTTGCAGGTCAGTGTTAGGTTGTATGTTGATTAAAATATGATTCTCGGTCGTAACAGGTACGTATTTACAGAATTAGAATCATCAATACGACTCTTTAAGTTAGAATTTCCCTCAAATGCTTGAAATAGTCATTCCGTAAGCTTGTATCGATGACGTTAATAATTACAGTTCTGTAAATACGTACTTGGCTACGGCCGCGAATCATGTTTTGATAAACATAGAATCTAATACTGAAGAAAATTTGAATTTTGCGGTCTACCCTGGCGCTTTTACCTTAATGGGGGCGAGACTTTAGACTCTTAAATATTCATATTTATGTCTAATGCTGGCAGAGAACACCTTGGTTAACCACCAGTAGTGTAGTCTTGAAGTAATTTTTCAAGTTTCAAGATGTTCGAAATCTTCCTATTTTCATTTGTATATAGTAAAAAGAGATTTTAGTACACTAACATAGTTTTAAATAAAAATGTAAATGCTTTAAATCTAAATATAACCGAGTAAGATAATTTTTTAAATGTATTTTTGTAGGTTTACGTATGTATTTATGTACAGGGTACAAAAAGTAAGGGGGTGTGTTATAAGGGCGGGTATAGATAGCAGGAACGATCCTGTCAGAGGAATTAATTGCGGTTGAAAATGTTCCTACAGAGAATCTAAAAGAATATCCGAAATCGCTTTTATATTGCCTCTCTTTTACTACCTAACAGCTGCTTAAATGTTCAGTTTGACGAAGTTCTAAATTTCATTTCGAGGAACTTCGATACGTTGTATTGTTGTTCGACATTTTAATTATCACGTTTCAAAAACGGCGGATTGGTATGTGTATATTGATCTGTATAAATAAAAAGTTTTGATTCAGCTATTTCTGTTAAGCAAATTGCTGGTGTGATTCTAGTTCTGCGGGTCCATTCTGCAAAAATCTTAGAATGTTGGGCCGACATAAACAATCAAGTACTGGTGCAAAATAATCTTTTTTGTAACAAATTCATTTACAATTCGGACAAATGATGTGCCATAGAGTTGTTGCGTTCTAAAATTAGACTAAAATTGTCATCAAACGGCATAAGTTTGTACTTTATAATAAAAGAAAAGTTGTGTCTCCACAAACGAAAGCAACTTTTGAATAAATACATTGATTGTATACTAACCCGAGCATACGCCATTTGCCATTTGAAAAATTCAAAGTCGCTTTCGCTGTTGGAACCGCAGCTTAAAACTTATAAATATGTAATTAAAGCTAATATCTTCAAAAGATATAGCGCCTTAGTATAAAATTATTTCCATATTAACTGAATTGCCATTGTTGATTTAGTTTTTATTATTAAATTATATTTTTTAACAAATATTTTTGTGTTTTTATCACTTAAACTTACCTTACTTAACTTGTTTTTTCACTGTAAGAGCTGATTTCACCAATGAAACTGAACGTGATCAGCGCATAAACTACGTTTAAGAGCTGTCAATTTCTATAGAATATTACCACTGACAGTTCTGAACGTGTTTTTGATATGTAATGAAATTAAAAATGTTTATTTGTCACAAATTAGTTACATACATTATACATGCGACATCCCCAGTAAGTAATTGATAATACTTGTCAAATTCAAATTCTTTATTGCGAACTAAGTGTAATTCTGAAGATCTTAACTAGAAATAGGTTCTTTGAAAAAACATTAGAATTTCTTGAAAATGGTAAAGAGAACAAATGTTTGTTTAATCCATTCCAGCTTGTGGGTGATTTTCTTTGATTTGGTTTCTATGGCATTCCTGGTTTCTTACACACATCTGAAGACATATTCCCCTTTCAAAATTAAATTCTTTTTTTTACTCACCGCAAAGCAACAAAGAAACGAGAGTAAAACTGGCATACAGTTAATCAAATCTTTAACGTCCTCATTAATGTTGGTAACGAGAATGTTCCACACTTAATACGTCTTCATATTGCGTTTCGAAATAACTTCCTCAGTACAGTCACGAGCAAAAACATGTATAAAGATAGCTAATTTCAAAAGCGATTTTCTCCTTAATTTTTGAATGAAATTGTGTTGCCACACGCGTTGCATTCCCGAATCCATAGGTTTACCGAACATATCGTATCTCAAAGTTTATATAGTTATTTTAGGAGAAAAACACTTCTGAATATTGCTAGGTGTAGGCACATATGTGCTCGTGACTGTACAAGGTTATGGCTAACACCTTATGAGCTGGTTTTAATATCGTCTTAGTTAGCATCCATTATCGTCCGAATTAGCTTAGAGTTACGGATTATTATTGCACTTAGAAATAATAATGACAAGGTAGCATGATAAGGATATCTTTACAAACAAGGGCGAATTTCACCATTGAAACTTTTCGAGATCAGCGTTAAACTCAGTCAGTGTCATTATTTTTGGAATATTGACATTGACAGGTCCTGAGCGCGGTTTAGATGTACTGATCGCGATCGGTTTCATTGATGAAATTGACACTAAGGTTAACGCTTAGGCAGCGGCGTTTAGCGGTATGATTTATAAAATAAAAGCTATCATTATACTTACGTGTTATCCGTGGCAACATTTAATTGATTATGGTAGGTACCGTTATTTTTCTTGCAAGTTATGGTTAACACGATAAACGTTAAACGTCAAAAGTGTAAGGTTAAATATTTTGTAATCATTATAAAGCATTAAATAAGTTTTATAAGTAAGGGGGTAAGTGCTCAGCTAAAGTTATCGTAAATGTTCTGGAAAATAAGACTCCATTCAAATCATAAAATACTAGCTTCAGCCCGCGTGGATCTCGGCAACTGTTACATGTTTGGAGTTTTAGTAAGGATCCCTATTTTTTTTGAAAATATAATATAGCCTACGTAACCTGGGGATAGTGTAGCTTCAAGCAGTGAAAGAATTTTCTAAATCGGTTCTGTAGTTTCGGAGCCCATTCAATGCAAACAAACAAACAATCAAATCTTGCCCTTCTCTTTATAATATAAGTATAGATAACTAGCACTTTGCCCGCGGCTTCGCTCCCGTGGTCTTTCCCGTGGGACCCGTTATTTTTCCCGGGATAAAAAGTAGCCTATATTACTCCTAGAAAACTAAGCTTTCCAACGGTGAAAGAATTTTTAAAATCGGTCCAGTAGTTTTTGAGCCTATTCATTACAACCAAACAAACAAACAAACAAAGTTTTCCTCTTTATAATATTAGTATAGATATAGATAAACACGAGAATAAAGGTCTGGGGTGTATTGTTATCTAAATTGGACGAATCTGAGAGAATGTTACGTCAGGGTTGGCACGTGGATGCTAATATGCTTGCCTATATATTGAACATCATGGCCTTTTCCTTGTTCCGGCGAAAGGAAATTGTCAGAGACAGTTAGGAAATGGAAAGTCGTTTTCGAGAATAACAATTTATTAATTTTTGACATATTTTGAAGCATGATTTTTAAACCCCGTCGTCGAGGCGGTATTTCATGTTGTCCCATAATATGGTTATTATGGGACAACATGAAATGCAAAAATCATGCATGCATGAAATGAAGTTTTACCTGGTGGTAAAACTTCTTACTTTTACCTGGAAAACAAGGAATTTTTGGTGTAAAGAGGGTACGAAAAACTATTAGGTGCATTTGAGGATGAATTTATTGAAGAGGAGCTCGTGGCTAAGTAATAACAGCAGCACGAGCTATCCTATCAGGTTAAGCTACGCTTGCCGGGGTTGGTCCGTAGATGGGTAACCATCTTTACATACTCCTCCGTGTCTCGGCAAGCACGTGAAGCCGTTAGTCCAGGCTGTCATTTGTGTGTCTTTGACAGTCGTTACAAGTTGTCAGAAGCTAGAAAATCTAATAGCCAGACTTACCAAGGGGTATTGTATTACCCAGTTACTGGATTGTGGAGATCAGATAGGTGGTTGCTCCATGGAAAATACTGGTATTCAGCTGTACCTGGTTAGACTAGAAGCTGAACCCAACATAGTTGGGAAAAGGCTAGGCAGATTGATTGATATGTCTAGAGAAGAATTTGTATATTACGCTATGTGAATAGTATTCAATCATATAAAGGTTTACAGGTGATTGGTGAAAGATGAATAAAATTAAATAGGGAGTTAATCATCCGAGAGGCAAAGATTGATGAAGATGTTCAAGGAGATGCGGAAATAGTTCGAATGGTAGCTGTAGAAAAAGCGAGAAATAAATTGAACGGTGCGATACATGCGATTGACCAACCAGATGAGTTGATGTCCAAAAAGGCTCGATTGGCTCTGTTCACAATAGTATGCTGGTGCCTACGCTTATGTATGGAAGAGAATGTTGGGTTTGGCAAAAGAAGCATGAGAGTAGACTCAAACTCAAAGCATTTATTTCAAATAGACCAATTACAGGCAGTTTTGAATTGGCAAGGGGTCGGTCAGTCAGAAAAATGAAGCTAGTTGTCCATTCCAAAGCAGTAGGTACCTATGGAGAAGAACGGGCAGGAAACTACACGAACACTCATTTAAACAAAATATGGTTATAAAATATTGAAATAATAAATAAAATAACAATAAATATTTATTCACAATTAAAATAAGGGTAACATACAAAAAAAAAACCCGAAACAAAATATTAGAACAAATGATGTAGAAATGCTTGCCTTGCGAAGTATGTGCCTATGAATGATAGCCTGCCATAATTATGTGATAAGGTAATGATGGTGACAAAAATTGAAAACAATATGCTTTGATTGTTGCTTAGCTTGGGACTATATGGCGTTGTGTGAAATGTCTAAGATATTATTATTATTGTGTGGTCATGTTGGGAGAATGAATGAAAGGCGACCAAGAAAAGTATTTCCAAGGCAGATGTGAGAGGAGTATGAAAGGGCCCTTTAAGGCCGAGCCTGCCGGGGAAGCGGGATTGTCCGAAAGGGTTACGTTGTCGGAACATAAAGGGCTAAGGAAGGAACATGGATGGGTTTTAGTCAGTTAGAGTCTGACACTCCCTTCCGCTCCACCCAGAGCAGGAGAAGTCATTGGATGGATTCCCATCCTCAAAAAAAAAAAAAGTCGAACATAAATGTACTGAACAGATGATTTTTTTTTCGGGATTTCTCTATATATTGAGTACAATGGCCTCCTATGAGGTTTAAAACAACTTAAATTTAACCATGTTTATACTTGTATATAGGTATGTTAATCAAGGAATTTGTAGCCCTTTGTCCTGCTGTTGAGCGTTTCGCTAAACTAAAGCAAAACTCATTAAAGTCTTCTATAGTAAATATAAATTCCGCAGACGATTCATGACCTCCATTTTAACAATGGAATGCAATAAGTTAGAACAGTCGATAGCCAATCAATTCTTTTACATCCCGGGTCGAGGGGTTGGTTGAAGTTCGAAAAGACGTACTCAAGTTCAAAATTTGCCATTTTTATCTATGTTTATGTATCTATAGTCTGTTTCGAAAGTATTTGATGAAAATGTAAGGAAATTGATCAGAAAAGGTATATAGATATAGTATATAATATACAGGGTGGAATTTTGTAATGCCCCCTGGAGGGAAAGTACTCTTAATACTGTAGATAGAAAATTTTACTCAAAGGAAACATTCCTTTATTTTTGAATAGAAAGAAAACTGCATTCAAAGATTTCCAAAAAATCGCTTGCCACACCCGGGAATCGAACTGACTAAAATCTGCAAAAAGTACGCACTGTATTTTTATTGCCGCGATCGTTAGTATCAATTATAAGGATAAAATCTCTCGAACAAACTTGATAAATTAAATGATAGGAAAACCATGAAATCTTTAATTATTTATAAAAAATTGTAAACTAATTAATTAGTTGCTCGAAATGGGCCCCATTTTCTTGGATACACAAATGTATTCTTCTAAATAAATACCTTTAATACCTGGATTGGTACGAACGGCACAATCAGATGGCCTGCGAGATCACCAGATCTCACCCCTTTAGATTTTTTTTTTATGGGGATATGTTAATAACCAAGTTTACATTCAATCTTATGCGAATGTAAACGAGTTGAGAGTTGAAGTTCAGAATACGATTTATAATATTCACCACAACACGTTATTAAAGGTTACAAAAATGAATTTGTTAGAAGAATACATTTGTATATCCAAGAAAATGGAGCCCATTTCGAGCAAGTAACTAACTAGTTTACAATGTTTCGTAAATTATTAAAGATTTCATGGTTTTCCTATCATTTAATTTATCAAGTTTGTTCGAGAGATTTCATCCTTATAATTGATACTAACGATCGCGGCAATAAAAGTACAGTGTGTACTTTTTGCAGATTTTAGTCAGTTCGATTCCCGGGTGTGGCAAGCGATTTTTTGGAAATCTTTGAATGCAGTTTTCTTTCTATTCAAAAATAAAGGAATGTTTCCTTTGAGTAAAATTTTCTATCTACAGTATTAAGAGTACTTTCCCTCCAGGGGGCATTACAAAATTCCACCCTGTATATATAGGTAGGGTAGACGATAATTTGTAGTGCCGCTTACAAATCGAGTGCTTCTATATGGTTATTTGATTATTTGAATCCAAAATTTTAATTTTATATCATCATATACATGTTTTTCATTCGAATAAATAGGTTACTTTTATAACCTCAATGTTTGTCGCGGCTTTTTCAATTACAATATTAAAACATTATTCAAATAATATTTCTTAAAAAATGTGGTAAAACATAAATCTGAAACTTAATAAATACATATGAATCTGTTATTAATTCCCTCTAAAGCAGTGAGACTCAAGTATAAGTGTTTTCACGTGTGTCGAAACATATTAGTTCTACCATTTTAACCCGCACACACAGACATGGGACTTAAACAAAACCGGTGAAATGTGGGTGTACTATTGCTGCACCTCTGCTTAACCCTTCGAAGAATATAGGCGTGATGTTATATTATTTTAATACGCTCTTCTTCTTTTCGTGTGGTTAGTGACTAACCTAGTGTCAGAGTTTTATGCTGCTCATGGGCCTCTGACTTAGCTTCACATGCTGTTGAGAAATATCTCTCAGACATGCTGGTTTCCTCACGATGTTTTCCTTCACCGATTTTTAAGGAAGTGATAATTATACAATACGCATATGAATCCGTAAAAATCAGTGATGCGATCTGATTTATAATGAACTGGCCCGCGGCTTCGCTCGCGTTAATTTAGGATGACAATCTATTCGGGAAGTACTCTGCTTGTAATAATATAATTCAGTCATGGTTTGAAAGACACGTGGCGCCATCTATTACATTAACAACGTGATTGCTGTTTTATTCGGGAACAGGTACACTTTTTCGGGATGAAAGTTATGTCCGTTTCAGTAAAACGTATATGCAAAATTTTAGGATAATCGGTTCATCTGGTTTAGGCGTAAAAAGGTAACAAACAAACTTAATCGTGAAATAACAATCACCTGTTCTATAGATTTTTGGTCACGTGATTCGGTGAAATGTAGGGAACAGTTGATTTTTTTACCCCGATTTTGGAGATGATCCCATAGTAAAAGTTGTTCAGTTTGGTGGTCTGTAGCATATCCTTTTGTATGTACATACCCTTTCGGTTACAACCTGTATATTATTAGTCTTAATACACGAACGCCGGTATAGAAATAACGAACGGGTGACAACCGTTATTTGTCTAATGTTATGATAAATGGAGTAAAGTTAAGAAGACTTTGCCGAAGTTGCCATGCCAACATGATATTATTAGTAACATGAAGTAGTGTTCACTTCGATAGAAAGTCATAGTTAATTTAGTTTTGTAAGCGGATAGCTTGTATCGTGTCAAGCGTGTTTCTTGATGTGCTCAATATCGCTATAAGTTTACAAAATGGTATAGTCACCGTCTTGCTAATTTATTAATAGCTCGTGGCTATTAAATCCAGTCGATCCATCAGGTTAAACTAAGTAAGATTGATCCGTAGATGGGTGACCATCTTTACATACCGAGACTCCTCTTCGGAAAGCACGTGAAGCCGTTGTTTGTCATTCGTGGATCTTTGACAGTCGGTACGGGTCGTTAGTAGCCAGAAAATCTGTCAACCAGTCTTACACAGGGGTATCGTATTACCCAGTGACTGGGATGTGGAAGTTAGATAGGCGCAGGCGCTCCATATAAAATTTAGCTACATCCGGTTACACTGGAAGGCGACCCCAACATTAGGAAAGGCTAAGCAGATGGATTGGTATAGTCACCGTCGTCTGTCGTCATCAGTTATGAATGGAAAATATAAATAGTATTATAATTATCTTGTATGATACTTCTTAATATCTTGAAATAAATGAGGCTGGCTCGCATGATAAATTTTACTAACGTAATGTAAAGCTAAGTATTTGCAGGAGAGGTATTGTAGTGAAATATTTTAAAGGCTTTGTTGGAAATCGGCTCCCATTCATCCGATTTCCAACAAAGCCTTAAAGATAGCTCATCAGGGGTGACCCGGTGTTATCGGCCTTAAATGATTTACGTCGTGAGTTTGCACCCAGGCATTTTACCTTTAAGCGGGATTGTCCGAAAGGGTAACCGCTACCCCGGAACATAAAGGGCTACGGAAGGAACATGGATGGGTTTTAGTCAGAAAGAGTCTGACACTCCCTTCCGCTCCACCCAGAGCGGGGGCAGTCATCGGATGATTTCCCAGCCTTAAAAAAAAAAGGCATTTTACCTTGTGCATTTAATTTCATCACCACTGCTCTCAAAACGGTGAAGAAAAACATCGCGAGGAAAGCGGCATGTCCTAGAATCGAAAATTTGATGACATCCACCAACTCTGGGGCTGGCGTTGTGGATGATGGCCCATTCCCTCACATAGAGAGTGTAAGCCTGTGTCCCAGCAGTGGGAATATCAAAGGCTGATTATGATTATGTTGTGTTCGAAAAAGTCTGGAACCATTGCGATTAAATGGCGTTTCAAATCACGACGCAAAGGTTATAAAGTATCGGACACTCGAGCGTTATCAGGTTTAATATTAAAACGTTATCTTGAAAAATATTAATTTACTTATTTTATTAATTGAGTCACTACAGTATCTTATCGAGTGCGATACGCGTGTGCCCAAATACAAACTTCTGGGTCGATATTAATAAATCTGGGTTCGTGTTCATTCTTTAATCAATTTCGACCAAAGGTGCGGCTAATTCAGATCATACAGACTGAGTTAATTAAAACGATATGTGCCCTGGATATCAATTAGAATTTTATATTATTGGAAATCTAGTACCTTCCAAACAGATTGCTCCCACACCCTTCGGATATTACCACTTATCTGTATATAAATAATAAAATTCTTCTGTGAGCGTGTATGTCACTGAACTCCTCCTACACGGTTGGATCGATTTTGATAGTATTTTTCGTGTGTGTTTTCGTGAGTCTCTGGATGGTTTAGATTAACAATTTGTAATTAGTTTCGAAGAAAATTGAAAACTCAATATAATTTACTCACTTCTCCTACGAAACTACCACGTGGGAATTGTTTAGTGTAGGTAGGTAGTAAATACACATGTTTGGCATACGTCTCCAATGGACGTGTGGTTATAGTTATAGCGGTGTCGAATGCGGGATGGATATTATATTTGTATGCCGATTATTGGCCGAACATACAGATCAGCTAAAATGTATAAATAACACCTTTTTGTACTTATGTTCACAAATAAAGATTGATTTGATTTGATGTTAACTTCAACGTTGAAGGTAACTCAAACACGTCATGTCGTGCGCGGGACTGCGGGCGGTGAGTAATGGGTAGCTCACCGTCTGATCAGGACCCGGCCGGTGCCGGACGGCGCGTACATGTTCCACGCGCGCCTCAAAGAGATGTCAGTATATGAAGGGGCCCGTTAGGGCCGAGCCTGCCGGGTAAGCGGGATTGTCCGTAAGGGTTGCCGCTACCCGGGAACATAGGAAGGCACATGAATGGGTTGTAGTCAGTAAAAGTCTGACACTCCCTCGCGCTCCACCCAGAGCGAGAGAAGTCATAGGATATAACGTGTAAACAATAAGCTTGGGTGTGTTTACACGTTTCTATTGAAGAATATTTACTTTCGTACCTTTCTGGTACGTGCTCGAAGGTACATATGAATTGAAATTCTATTTTATTTTTTAGTAGCTGCTACCCGCGGCTTCGTCCGCGTTGTTTCCAAAAAAGTAGCTTTAGTTACTTCTTCTAACATTAGCTACCTGGTGAATAAGTCTTAGCGGTTTCTCGAAGGACCATATGCGATGAATTAATTTTTGTTGGTAATGTAAATTTTAGCGTGGTGGACTGCTGGACGACACACAGAATTGAGCACACAGGATATGAGGTTTTGAGAAATAGGAATGGATGGACTTACTTGCGAACCTTCTGGTCAAAACACGTGGATTCAAGGACAGCTAGCTCAGCAGAAGTCCCACGTGCTATCTGGTTTTCTTCCTCTTTCTCTGTTCACTCACACTCACTTGATCACTTTCACTTGTTTAATTGTCACACTTGTGTCGGCCAACACTTATTTGTAATAGTTATACAGTTTTTGATGCGATTGCGGTTGAGTAAGCGGTTGCGGTTTGCGGTGCGGGTCAGTTTATAAAGCGGTGCGGGTGAATGCAAAAATTACACTGACGTTTCTTGTCCAAATCACAGTTGACGTGTGTTCGCAGTGGCGGGAAAGTTTCCGATTGGTCGTTCGCAATGAACTTCCAATCTTGTTCCGTTCGATAAGGAATGAATGGGTAGGAATGATTCGCTCAATTCTGTGTTGTAAGCGGAAAAAACTTATAAATAAAAAACTTGCGCGAGCATCCTGCCCGGCTTTGAGGATATGTAATATTCTCAAAAGGAAAGAAATTATATTAAAGCGGACTTATAAAAAAAAAGATAAAGCATATTAACTAAAGATAAATTATGGTTTTAATAACGGGGTGATTTTATTGAGAAGGTAAAGGACATAGTTTGACAACGGGTCTCTTGAAAGAGCCACTGCATGTCTTCACCATAGCAACGCGGGTTGTCCCATCCTTGCCGGGAAAAACTTCGGTGATTATACCCAATGGCCAACGTAAAGGAGGGATCATCCTGATGTATGAGAACCACTGTACCAACCTTAATATCGTCTGCGGCATTCAACCATTTTTGTCTAACTTGAAGATTATGTAAATATTCTATACGCCACCTCTTCCAGAAACTACAAACCATTTGGTCAAGCAATTTCTTGCGGCAAGTCAGAGACTTCGTCGTTTCGGGAACATTCACGACAGGCAACGAAGTTAACGGAGAAGCCATTATAAAATGAGCGGGAGTAAGCGGTTCTGGGTACGGATCCTCATTCAGGACACAGAGCGGTCTGGAATTTAGAACTGCCTCAATTTCAGTGAGAACAGTCGAAAGCTCCTCGTAGGTAAGTAGCTGAGAACCGATAACACGGTATAAATGCGTTTTAATAGATTTAATGTTAGATTCCCACAACCCTCCAAAATGGGGTGCGCGGGGTGGAATCATTTTCCACTCTATGCGGTAGCGGTTAACAAGTAGTTCTTGTAGTTGAGCCTTGGCTCCAACGAAATTTGTTCCGTTGTCGGAATATAAATAAGAGACAGGTCCTCTGCGGGAAATGAATCTTTTAAAAGCGGAAATAAAGGTGTCCGATGACAAGTCGGTAACCAATTCAATATGAACTGCTTTGGTAACGAAGCAAATGAATAAGCATATGTAAGCCTTCTGACTTCTCTGACCTCGGCGTCTACATAACGTTACTTTAATGGGACCAGCGTAGTCCACACCCGTATGAACGAAAGCTTTAGTCTCCTGTACGCGACAAGCGGGTAAATCAGCCATCAAGCATGTAATATCTTTCTGATGACACCTCTAGAAGAGAGAATCCAATATTTTTGGCGTAACAGAGAACTAAGCAGGCTCACACCGGCATGACAATAAATGCGGTGATAATAGTTTATTAGAACATGTGTAAAATTATCATGTTTAGGTAAAAGAGCGGGATGCTGAGCTTCATAAGGAAGGTTTGCATTTGACAATCTGCCACCGATTCTAATTATATTATGCTCGTCTATGAAGAGATCGAGTTTTTTAAGTTGTGATCGAAATTTTTTACTTTTAATTTCGTCATAAATATCTTTAAAATGAAATTGTTGAATACGAAATTTAATTGTATATATCTATGTGCCTGTAACCTACTAACACTAGCATTTAAGTTAAAATTGTTACTAACCCTATGGACTCCGGTCTGAAATAAAAATATTCTATTCTATTCTATTCTATTCTACAACGAATTAAATAAGTTTCAGCGGTAGCTAATTCACGGACAGTAATTGTCTTATGTGACTTATCATAAGGAATAATACGTAAAAATATTAGAATGTATACAGTTATGCGCGATATTTTATTGAATGATGCAAATTTTTGTGAAAGACTATATTATATTAAATTGAGTTCTGATACGGTAGATACCAATGTTAGAGTTTTATTTTTAAATTCAGGCAATTGTTCGTTGCATGAAGAAACAAAAGGAGTAATAGGCCACTCAGCAACTGGGCGCAGAAGCCAATCAGGGCCATGCCACCATAAATCGTGGTTTAGTAACTGTTCAGGTAGAAGACCTCGAGACAGACAGTCACTAGGATTTTCCTTTCCGTTAATATGATAAAAATGCTTAGGATCAAGATTTTCTTGACATTTAGCGACGCGGTTACTAACAAAAATGTTCCATTTGTGCGGTGACGAATGAATCCAGGAAAGCGTAATTGTAGAATCGGAGAAGGCAAATATATCATTAATAGCGGTACGAGAGCGGTAAGTGTCATAAACTAATTTAATTAATTTAGACAAAAGAACTGCAGCACAGAGCTCTAAACGAGCTAGAGATATGACCTTAACAGGTGCAACTTTGGATTTAGCACACACCAAATTTACGTGTGTGTTACCAATTGTATCAGTGACATGTAAGTATATGACGCAGCCATATGCATTCAAGCTGGCATCAGCAAAACCCACTATATTTGTCACGCTACATGACGAGGTAATTTTAAAGACGAGAGCAGAGGTAATTCCTCTTTAAATTTTTGGAAGAGCAGTATAATAGAATCGGGTGGAGTTTCATCCCAATCTACACACATCAAAAGTGTCTAGGGATCAACATATATTTTTGCAATAACTTTTCTCTTGATTGATATTAATTTAAATTTTCTTTAAGGATTCATCAAATAAAGTGTTTTCGTTTGTCACAGTAACGATAAACCAAGTCACCTTTGCATTAATAAAGAAATTTGCCATTTTCCTAATAAAGGGATTTTTGACATTTGAACCACTAACATTAAAGTTCGAAAAAAAGACTGAAATAACAGTTTTCTTTAAAATTTTATTGGGTAACTTAAACAATTAATAATCCGTGTTTCTACCGCGAACACTAACAACACAAGAACATCGGTTTGGCATACTCAAAATGAGTTCATCCAAATCACGCTGTGGAATGGCCGCCCATGTTCGTTGCAACAACAAAAAAAGGTCTTCTTGCAACTGGATACCCTCCATATTCGGCAGAGCTCTTCTCTGTAGCATATCCCATGCATGCTCAATCGGGTTCAAGTCTGGCGACTGAGCAGGCCAGGGCAGGACATTGATGTTAGCTGCGGCGAGAGTCTGTCTTACAACTCTTGCGGTGTGCGGTCGTGCATTATCATGCATTAACTGAAATAAGGGACCGATTTGCACTTGTAGAGGAACGATGACGTCAGATACAATCGTCTCAGCATAAATTTGAGCGTTGAGGTTGCCTCTGATCCAAATCAACTCAGTTCTTCCGCCGATCCAAATACCCGCCCATACCATGATGGTTCCACCACTATAAGGATGGACTTCCTGGCAGGATTTTAATCGCTGTTGGCGTCCAGGGGTTCTCCAGTGTCGTATACGTCTTGTATCCGGTCTCATACCAAAACGAGACTCATCAGAAAAGCACACGAAACGCCATTGTTCTTCTGCCCAATTTCTGTGTTCAAGAGCCCATTGATATCGAATCCTACGATTGTGCATTGCTATAGGTGGTACCCGTAGCGGTCTTCGGGAATGAAGGTTCACTTCATGCAAGCGGTTTCTGACTGTTTGGTCGCTAATTAAGTTCCCTGAAGAGTGATGAAGCCTCACGGCTAACATCATGGCGGTTATTGTTGGAGCTCTTCGAGTTAAGATTTGAATGTATCGGTCTTGTCTCCGTGTGGTGCAGCGATACCGTCCTTCATGGCGCTCAGCCACGGTACCAGTGCTTCGGTAACGTGTCCAAAGTCGACTGATAACACCTTTTTTTGTTGTTGCAACGAACATGGGCGGCCATTCCACAGCGTGATTTGGATGAACTCATTTTGAGTATGCCAAACCGATGTTCTTGTGTTGTTAGTGTTCGCGGTAGAAACACGGATTATTAATTGTTTAAGTTACCCAATAAAATTTTAAAGAAAACTGTTATTTCAGTCTTTTTTTCGAACTTTAATGTTAGTGGTTCAAATGTCAAAAATCCCTTTATTAGGAAAATGGCAAATTTCTTTATTAATGCAAAGGTGACTTGGTTTATCGTTACTGTGACAAACGAAAACACTTTATTTGATGAATCCTTAAAGAAAATTTAAATTAATATCAATCAAGAGAAAAGTTATTGCAAAAATATATGTTGATCCCTAGACACTTTTGATGTGTGTATATTTAATTTCCATAATTCTTTTATGAGTAATTTTGCGAATAAAACTACAGGAGCCACAAGACCGAGAACATCCCACAGACGGGTAATAGTTGAAAGCATGGAGCGTTTGGTACAACTATTGTCCAAATTAGATGTAGTAAAGGTGAAACAGTCCTCGGAAGGAATCCATTTGAGTCCAAGAATCTTTAAATTATCCCCATCAGAGAAATGAATAGAAGAGCGGTTGGAATGTGGGATGGCCTCTAGTAGTTCCAAGGAATTACTTGCCCATTTAGTAAGGTCAAAGCCCCCAGCCTTAAATAAGGCGATAAGTTCAGCGGAAAGAATCTTGGCATCCTCCAGAGACGGGGTCGAAGTAGCCAAGTCATCCATGTATAGCTCATGAGAAGCAACAATGGATGCGAGCGGAAAGCGGTGTTTTTCATCCTCTGATAGCTGGCGCACAGTGCGCATGGCTAGGAAGGGACTAGGTTTAAGACCAAATGCAACTCGATTAAATTAAAATTCGCGAATAGGTTCAGCGGTATTAAAACGAAACAATATTTTTTGGTATTTTCGATGCTCATCAATAACAGCAATTCGAAGATACATCTGTTTTATGTCAGCTGTAACTGCGATAGGGAACAAGCGGAATTTTAAAAGTAATAAAAATATGTCAGCCTGTAAATTCGGCCCTGTGTGTAACAAGTCATTCAATGACACGCCATTATGAGACTTAGCGCTTGCATCAAGAACGATGCGAACTTTAGTGGTTTGTTTATCATTCCTAATAACAGGGTGGTGCGGTATGTAATAACCTACAGTCTGATTAACAGAACTAGGTGTAGTTTCAGTTAAATAATTTTGATCGATATACTCTTGGATTATTTCATTATAACTAGCGCGCAAAACAGGGTCGCGAAGCTTAGTTTTTTCTAAGTTAATTAAACGTCGATAAGCGACAGCATAAGAATTTCCAAGTGAATCTGGATTTTTACAGAATGGTAACGCGATACAATACCTACCACTGGAGTCACGTGACACAGTAGAAGCGTACAGCTGTTCACACTCCAGTTCAGCAGGGCTCATAAAATGTTTTGAAGGTATTTCTTCAATGTTCCAAAATGTATGTAAGGATTCGTCTAAAGACAGAAAACAATGAAAATTATCTATATTTAGCGCGGTAGAAAAATATGAAGCGGTATTTAGTTCAGCGGGACTATAATTGTTATTAGATAAACTAGCGGGTACCTCACCCATAAGAATGTAACCGAACACGGTTTCAATAGCGGATGGAGCGGTAGGTGAGATAATTTTATTGTGAAGTAATAAATACGGGAACAGTTTTGCCCCTAGAAGCAATTCAACCTCACCAGGTACGTGCCACAGTGGGTCAGCGAGCGGTAAATCAAACAAATGTTGCACTGCAGTAGTGTCAATAAAGTGAGATGGTAAGTTATCCGTGATACAATCGATAACCAGAGCGGTAATGTTAAAAGAATTATTTTTAATTTTAGCAGTAACTTTTATCTCAACGTAACCTATAACAGGCCGCGCAGATGTTCCGACACCTTTTATAACGGAGTTTGAAAGCGGTATAATGTTTAATTGAAGTTTTTTACAACAAGCGGAAGTAATTATATTATTTTGCGAAGCGTTATCTATTAAACATCTCACAGAAACGTGTTTGCTGTATTTGTTATCAACATAGACTTGGGCAGTAGAAAGAAGTACCGTATTAAGCGGTTTGTTTACATTATTAAGACGAGCGGACGCACACAGCGCCACCTGCTGCGAATTAGTGACAACGTCAGTCGAGACCGGCTGCGGCGAGCTGTGTTCTAAATGTAAAAGCGAATGATGTCTTTTGTTACACGCCCTACAGTTATGTATAGATTGACACTGTGAAGCAGTGTGCGATACACTAAGACAGTTTACACATCCACGTTTGTTTTTAATAAAATCCAAACGCGAACTGGCTGAGAGGGACTGAAAGGCTGGACAAGTGTAAAGTTTACAATGATCAACTTTACTGCAATACAAACAACTTTGATTATTATCGCAAGCAACAAAAGTATGTACTGTACTATTACGTGACTGATTACGAGAAGGATTATTTTTATTAGGGTTGTTACTCACTAACGCGGTTCGAGATGAAATAGTGCGATCCAATATTTTAACTTGCGATTTTATAAATTTTACGAAATCCGTATAAGTAGGAATTTCCTCATCTCTCATATGCGCTTCGAATAAATTTACGATTGCGGGGTCTAATTTTTTCAAAGCTAAATTAAGCAAAATGAAATCCTTTAAATCTTTAATTTGTAATTGTTCTAAAGCAGAAACGGACGCGTGAAAACTTTCAATGAAAACATTTAGAGATGCGGAGTTATTAATTGCGGGTTTAATATTTAGTATGTTAGACATGTAATGTGAGCCTAGTGCTCGTTTATCTTGGTACTTTTGAACTAAACTGTTCCAGATAGCGGTATAGTTATCACCTGAGGGAATTATTCCGGCGGTAATTTGCAATGCGTTTCCCTTTAAATTACCTATCAAATACTGCACACGTTGAGAATCTGTAAGGTTTAAGTTACTATGGATATTTGATTTAAATGATTCATAGAAAACTGGCCAGTTGTAAATCCTACCATCAAAGAAAGGAATTTGAATCGGTGGCAGTTTGACGGTGCCTTTAAATTGTTTAGCGTATCATTAGAAGCGCATGAATGTTCTAATGACCTTGAACGGTTCCCGGTGATTAACGAACGCACTCTCTCTATACGAGAATAAACTTCGTCGTAAGCTTTTTGACTGCTATAATCAATATTATGATTGGAATTTAATTGCATGGAATATGTATTTATTTTATCTAAATTGGTACTAAATTCTTGACGAGTGACTGAGAGAATCTCCGTGTCTGCCATAAATGTGTCCACCGAACGAAGCTCAATATTAGCGGTATTTATTTTCTTAGAAGTTTCGTATAGCGATGTTAAATGTTCGAAGATTGTATTATTTTTTGCTTGAAGTAATTTAACTTTCATTTTAAGATCTTCCATGTTGGAATAGTTCTAGAAAATATAGCGTACAAAATAATAGGTAGGTATAGCGGGTAGACTTAGAATAATTGTTTTATTCTAAGCGGGTATACATAGGAATGCGGTTGAATATACGTTAGACGAGACTGACTCACGATAATAGGTATAGCGGGTAGACTTAGAATAATTATTTTATTCTAAGCGGTTAAACAAAAGGAATGCGGTTGTAAATAAGTTAGACGAGACTAACTCACGATAATTAGCTGTTTGAATATTTACCTACAAATGCTATTTTAATGCAACAGGCGAAATATTAAGTTGATACAGTAATTCTCAATGAATAATGTACCGAGCGGGAATTATGAACGCAAGTACGTTCAATATGGCGGTTTTACGAACTTTGTATTTTAGGTATTTTAACCTAAATCCTAGGTATGAGACCTATATTAGGATCGTTGATTCTTTGAATCCGACTCGAAGGACCAAATAACTTATGGTGAATAAGTCTTAGCGGTTTCTCGAAGGACCATATGCGATGAATTAATTTTTGTTGGTAATGTAGATTTTAGCGTGGTGGACTGCTGGACGACACACAGAATTGAGCACACGGGATATGAGGTTATGAGAAATAGGAATGGATGGACTTACTTGCGAACCTTCTGGTCAAAACACGTGGATTCAAGGACAGCTAGCTCAGCAGAAGGCCCACGTGCTATCTGGTTTTCTTCCTCTTTCTCTGTTCACTCACACTCACTTGATCACTTTCACTTGTTTAAATGTCACACTTGTGTCGGCCAACACTTATTTATAATAGTTATACAGTTTTTGATGCGATTGCGGTTGAGTAAGCGGTTGCGGTTTGCGGTGCGGGTCAGTTTATAAAGCGGTGCGGGTGAATGCAAAAATTACACTGACGTTTCTTGTCCAAATCACAGTTGACATGTGTTCGCAGTGGCGGGAAAGTTTCCGATTGGTCGTTCGCAATGAACTTCCAATCTTGTTCCGTTCGATAAGGAATGAATGGGTAGGAATGATTCGCTCAATTCTGTGTTGTAAGCGGAAAAAATTTATAAATAAAAAACTTGCGCGAGCACTACCGGTTAGCTAAAGTCCCGTCAAAATTGAACCAGCTCTTTGTGAGATTAGTCGTCAGACAGACAAATTTAAAAAATTGCTTTGTTGTTATAAGTGCCGTTATATACTTTCCTATGGTTTTAGTAAAAGGCTGTACACTTCGATTTTATTTATGTGCAAATATTTTTAAATTTTGTTGCTTTATGTAATAAAATTAAACAGTGGCGATTAAAATCTAGTCCACTGAATGACACTTGGTTCTTGACAGGGGAAAGAAGGAATGGATTTTCTCTTGTAAAATATTTATTTTCACTATCTGAAGTTAAGCAGATTAAAACTATTTGGATCACAGTCCTATTATTTTATTTTCGGGAACTGCAAACTGCCGCATTGGTCGCCCCGACGTGATTCGATGTGTGCGACGTTGCCGCAGTCAAATTCGAGAAATTCCGTAATATTTTACACAAAATAATGACCTAACCGTAACAACAGATTCACCATAACGTCAAAACTATAAGTAAGCAATTAGAGCAGGAGAAGTCATTGGATGATTTCCCAGCCTTAAAACAAAAAAAGCAATAAGTATTTCGAAACAAAACAATGAGGTAATTCCAAGAATATAATAAAAATGTCCCAATAGTAGATAGATATTCGCTATTACAAAAGCTACGCTCAACCGAACCAAAGTAATAAGAATTGTCAATTAAGAGAGATACTTTCGGCTGTCGTATTTTAAGAGCGGATTCCCTGGAGATTGATATTTACTCTCTCATTATTGATGGCAGTGATTATTTTGAATGAAAAACCCACAGTAAAGTTGTAATTTATTTGTAACAAGGCCGATGGTATTTTTATCGGCAAAGATGACTATGTCGTCCCTATATAACCCACCTTAGGGGATATCATCTTATCCCGGCGTATTTTCGTAAATCAATTCTTAGTATAAGAATCTAGCAGCATGAAGAACTCCGTATATAATTCCGTACAATAGGTGTGCTAAATGAAGTGCATCAGAGGATTAACATACTTTCGTGCAATCCGAGAGAATTCGCAAGAGTATTGTTGAATTTTGTAAGTTTTACATAATGTATATTATTCTTTGTAAAGTTTATTTAGTTAAGATTTTATTATAATTGCGTTTAAGTAGATTTTTAAGTAGGCAGTATTAGTTGTTTTTAATTTCTGTGATGCAATCCACAATTGTGTTAGTTAAGTTTAAATACATAACGAAAGTGAGTAAAATGCCTCTCCTAGACAAATATTCAAATTACGTGCATGAAATTTCGGTTTAGTCTTAGGGCAAAATGGAAGGGCCGGCGGACGGTGAGTAATGGGTATATAAGAAGCTCTACATGTTGCTGGATCTTTGCCCGGTTAAGCAGTAGACAACCCTATAGTTGAACTGCGAGATGCCAATTAAAAAAAAAAATGCTGGGTCTTTAGGCTGCGCGTTGTCAGTCAGTGAGTAATGAATGAATTTAAGATTTTTATTAAGTAAGTAGATGAGTGATTTTGGCCCAGAAAGAGTATTACGATCTCGTTAACACTTCTTGGTTTGGACAGTTAGGTTGCAAGTGCCACATGAGCATAGGTTAGATCCCCGAGTCTGTGAGATGGAACACTGGGGCGGTTTTTTACTGAGTAAGAGTCTGACAGCCCCCCCGCCCACCAGGGCGAACATTCATGACAATTTTCCACGCCGGAACAGAAAGAAAATCGCCGGGACGTCATCATCTGCCTAGCCCTTTCCCAACTATTTTGGGGTCGGCTTCCAGTCTAACCGGATGCAGCTGAATACTAGTATTTTTCGCCGCAGTATTAAAATCGCCGGGACCTGTAAAGCATTATTCAGTTCTCCATTTCGCCACTCCAAAATAAACCACAGCGACAAAGATATCATTAATTAAGGTTTTCCTAGTCAGCAACATCAATCAATGGACGAGGGTTCCAGGATAATTTAGCCTTTAAATGCAGACTGAAAAGCCTTATAATTTGCAGAGCTTTCTGTTTGAAACAGCAATCAATTTAATGACTTAGTTCAGTTCGTATACATTATGGTTTATGCCTACAAATTATGGTTACCCTTAAATAATACCTGCCTGTAATTTGTTTAATTTGTTCTATTGCATAGCAAAAGAAAAATTACCACGCTTATTACTGGCATTCAAGTTTAACTAACTTACCTTTAATCTTTTTCTTCTTCTTGTCGTGTGGTTAGTGACTAACCTGGTGTCAGAGTTTTATGCTGCCCATGTGCCTTTGACTTAGCTTCACATGCTGTGGAGAAATATCTCTCAGACACGCTGGTTTCCTCACGATGTTTTCCTTCACCGATTTTTACGCAAGTGAATTATACAATACGCACATGAATCCGTAAAATCAGAGGTGCGTGCCTTGGGTTCGAACTCGAGACCTATGACTTGGCAGTCACACCACTCGGCTATCACTGCTTATTAACTTAGCTTTAATTAACTCTACTTAATTAAATTATAATAGTACTCAAAACACATTTTATATTCTGATAAAGTAAACCTTCTTCACTTTATATCAAACATACTCACACACATACACACACGTAAATAAACCAAAATAGTGTTAAGTGTAGCTACTCTGAATATTGTAAATACAGGTATTCATCCGGTTAGACTGGAAGTCGACCCCAACATAGTTCAGAAAATGCGAGGCAGATGATGAGTAAAGTGTGGCCATTTTATTGCAAAATTATTTCATTTAAGTCATTCCTGGAGCATATTAAGCTTCACCCGTTTGTTACCCTACGGGTCGCAGAAATGAGGAATAGGGCCTACTGTAATTTATTACCTTAAATGTACACTTAAGGTAATAAATGGTGCGTAAATAAATATACCTTACCCAGATGTTACAGCAACCCAAAATGTGTCTTCGCCTTACTTGCCTGGCTCACTGCTAGGACCGTTCTTTGGTGGGTTTTAGCCAATCTCGGACTTGATGCCTCTTAGGAACTTGAACCTGGAAAAAAAAATCTTGAGTCAATCCCGCCGTTTATCCCTCTGCACTGTTCGCTTAGATATTTTACGCAACGGATTCTAATGCGGTTTTCATTAATAGATAGATTGATTCAAGAGAAAAGTTTATACGTACAGATCAATTAGATCCGCCCGCGAGATAGTGTTAAGTGGTAAATCTACAACGTGGCGCTACAATGGTGACATTAATTTAACACGCGGGTAGGGCTAGTGCATTAATCATATAAATGTGGACAGGTTAAAATTAATCGCTAATTGAAAAAAAAATACAGGTTGACCTAAAATGCTATTTTCTAACATTTTAAATAAATCCGTTAAATATAATCTTAATGAAACTCTCTACAATATTTCTAATTTATACTTTTCCTTACCGAGGAGCATTGCAATGACTTTTTTCCAGGAGCTTGTGATGAATGGTGACAAGGAAAAATGAAGCAGTTTAAGAAATATGTAATACAAGTGATACACTGACGGACACGTACACTTGTAGAACATCTTTATTAGAAACGTGTCAGGCGCGTGCAGAAACGCCTTTATTAAAAATGTAGATATGAACCTATACGCCAAAGGCGATTATGTTCTTCAAGTCTTTGACTGAGATGAAACGTAACAAAATGAATGAATGATATAGGTAAGTTTATTTTTCTACATTTACATCTTAACATACATACACACACAGATAACACGCAGACACATTACATTCGTATGGTGTACCTACATATACAGGTTGTAACAAAACTTGTGTCCGATCCAAAAAGGATTTGGTCAGGGTCGTATACGAATACATTTGTAAGGTTAAACCTAAGAATTTTGATCGCCATACAAAATGTAGTCATGCGACAGAACGTTTGGTCATCATTCTCCTGCCCTTACCCCAATTTATTTGGGGTCGGTGCAACATGTAATTTTCTTCCATACTTCTCTATTAGTCGTCATCTCGGTAGTCACTCCCTTTCTAGCCATATCATCGTTCACATAATCCATCCATCGTTTCTTTGGTTTCCCTCTACTTGTATAACCATCCACATACTCACAACTTTCCTGACAAAGTTTTCCTCATTCCTCCGCATAACATGCCCATACCATGACAAAGCGATTTCCACACAATTTTTCAGTCACCGGTGTCATGTTCAGACTTCCTCTTATGTATTTATTCTGTATTCTTTCCATTCGCGTAACACCACACATCCCTCTTAGCATTCTCATCTCAGCTGCATGCAATTGTCTTTTTGTGGCCCAACACTTTGATCCACACGACAGAACGTTTACCTACTGTGGGGTATAAAATATTCACCCGAATTTTAAAGCCTAACCTAACTATTATGTGTTCGTAAGTGAAATTAAAATCCCGCCCCCCCCCCTTTCGGGATGGACATGAGTTCTGTTACACTCTGTATAAGCCATCTGTAATTTATTTTTTCGAATGTTGTACATACCAACCAATACATCAGTTTTGTCCCTTGCTGGTGTTAATCATCATCACAAAGAACGAATATGAGAAATTTCACGTATTCTAGTTCAGATGGAAAATAACTAAAATTGGTTGAACAATAGGCAAACCGGCTATAAACTCATTTACTATTTCAACCAATTTTAGTTCTATAGTTCGTACTAGGCATGCAACCTGTAATACTTCGAGATTACATATATGCTCGGTTCGTGTATTTCTGTGTATTTCACAACACAAATAATCAACAAGTCGAGTAACCGTATAAATTCTAAAAGCGCCCTGAAAGCTTATGTTCGAAAGCCGTCATATTCGTAGAGCAAAGGGGAAAGTCGATTCCAATAGTTCAATGGCTTTTATTGAAACAGAGTAGCGTTTTGTCTCAGAGTAATATATAAAACATAACATTACGCCTGTTAGTAATCCTCTAAGGGTTAGGCAGAGGTATACTTAAGCCGAATACCCGACGAGCCTATTGCCATCAACCGGGTACAAATCCAATCCCTGGGCTGCTACTGAGTAATTCCAGATGGAAAAACTGCCTGACTCTGGAATCGAACCCAGGACCTCGTGCTCAGCAGTAGCGCTTGCGACCACTAGCCCAACAATCCAGTCCAAAAATATATATATATATAGAAACAAATGATAAAAATATATAAAAAACTTATTTATGTGAAGTTATGTGACTCTCGGAAGTATAGATGACAGTAAGCAAAATATTAATAATTGTGAATACGCAGACCGTCTGCGCTTGGACTACAAAATTGTAATGGATACCTACGGTTTTTTCCGTAGTTGACGTAGGTCACATACTGACATATTTTCCCGACTTAAGGCTACCCGTCCGTTTGAGGGGACCGTAAGAACCTTAAAAGCGTAAGCGGAAATAGAGAATAAACCAAATAGCAGTGCAGCTCAGTTTTATTTAAAACAGGCACAAGAAAGGCACTTTTGAACGTCAAAATGAGCAATAAATAGAATTGATTCTAGTAGCCCTTTCCATAGTTTCGTATGGAGAAGAATGGGCAATAAACTCCACCTCCTCAATAAGTGGACAGGCAGCCTTACACCGAGACTTCAGACTTTATTACCATACTTTTAAGTTATATTATTAGCCTAAATATACCTTGCCACGCCGTGCCACCAATAAGCGCCGGGCCTTAACGTGCTTTCCGAGGCACGAATTGGTCTCTGTATATAGGTAATGGATGATCACTCATTCGTGAACCAACTGCGGCAAGTGTAGCTTAACATTCAATCTGCTACTTCTTAGCCACGAGCCCCTTTTTAGCCATGAATCCATTAAAAGACCTCTAGTAAGGATTAAAGAGTATCGTCACTCGGTATCTGGCACGAGGAGAAACGCAAACATTTGCCCAATCAATTGTTACATCAACTGCTATGCTTGATTGACTAAGTTATCAACAGCCGTCACGCATCGTTGATTTTCGTCCCAGGCCCCGAGTGTGCCCCGGTGTGGGCGCGTTCATTGCGGCGGCGAGCCGCCCACTACCTGAACGCGCCCCAAAAGGTGGTAGCCATTCGGCTAATCCGGGGGTACCGCACGATCTCGGGCGAGGCGGCAAGCCTCCTTGCCGGACTGCCGCCGTGGGATCTGGAGGCGATAGTCCTCGCGCGCCTGTACGAGTGGCGCGTGGAGGTACTAAGCCGGGGGGAAACTCCGTTTCCGCAGCAAATTGCGGCGGAGCGGACGGACCTCCGGCGCGATCTCATGGCGGCCTGGAATCAGCGACTGTCGCAACCCAGCGCAGGGCACGCCACGATAGTGGCGGTAAGGCCCCTCCTTGAGGAGTGGCTAGAGAGGCGTCACGGCGCCCTCACCTTCCGCCTGACGCAGGTCCTCACCGGACATGGATGTTTCGGGAGGTTCCTGCACATCATCAGGCGGGAGGAAACGCCCGGGTGTCACCACTGCGAGGATCGCCCAGAGGACACGGTAGAGCACACGGTGCAAACCTGCCCCGCATGGGCAGAGCACCGCCGTGTCCTCGTAGAGGCGATCGGCGGCGGCGACCTCTCGCGCCCGGCCCTGGTGCAAGCCATGGTCCGGGGCGAGAGGGAGTGGGAGGCAGTCACCTCCTTCTGCGAAAAAGTCATGCTAGCGAAGGAGGTGGCGGGATGGGAGAGAGAAAGATCCTCCCGTCCCAGCCGCCGCGGGAGACGCTCCGGGCGTCGGGAGCCACGTGACGACTCCCGGCCACCGTAGGCGCGGGCCTGCGGGCGGTGAGTATAGGTGACTCACCGTCCGATCAGCACCAGACCCGTGCCGTACGGCGCGTTTATGTTCCACGCGCGCCTCAAAGAGATGTCAGCATATGAAGGGGCCCCTCAGGGCCAAGCCTGCCGGGTAAGCGGGATTGTCCGAAAGGGTTACCGCTACCCCGGAACATAAAGGGCTACGGAAGGAACATGGATGGGTTTTAGTCAGTAAGAGTCTGACACTCCCTTCCGCTCCACCCAGAGCGGGAGCAGTCATTGGATGATTTCCCAGCCTTAAAAAAAAAAAAAAAAAGGCCCCGAGTGTAAGCTTATCACTAATTCAAAATTCTACGACGGTTATCCTTATCATCAAACGTGATCAATCATAATTATTAATTAGATATTGATTGTTTCCTCACATGACATAACATCTACTGGCTATTCTTACGTCTCATACAAGTTGCCCCACACGTAATTACTTCCCAAAGTTTTGTGGGAAAATTAGCAGCTGTAACAATCCCCATGTATTTCTTTCATAGCCAAAATTACGCTGAGAGCGGTCCTAATATTCCTTATTCCTTCAAAGAGCTTCAATTTTATTTGTGTAATTTACTTTTGAAGATTTATTTGATTGGAAAAGGTGCGTTAAATTCCGAAAATATTTTTTGTTTGAGATTTTCGGGATCCTCATTATATCAACCCAGGTCATTCATAAAACTTTATTATGAAGTAAATCAATTCTCACAGTTTCTGTAATGTTCGAAGTCATCAAATGTTTTGTTTGTGTTAATACTCTTGAAGGCAACTTGTTGATGTTGACATCAACAAGTTCCTTCATTTTTGGGCTTTAATGTTGGAATTATGACTTTGTGTTTTCTTCTAACAACTTTTGGGTCTATTGGTCGCTTGTCAGCTGAGCGTGCGTACTTACCTGAGTAATAAGTATAATTTCGGCTCAGGCAAACTTTTACTGAGTTTTTCCAAGAATTTCTTAATAATATAGAACGGATACTGGTATTGCGACTTTTTGATGGCAATAGGCTTGAAAACATTGACGATTTTAGACATAAAAACAAGAGACATAACCCTACGGGGGGGGGGGGTGATTTTATAACCCTACGGGGAAAAACAGGAATGTATACTCTGTATGGATACTATACAGAGCTGTGCTGTACTAGGTCTACCTATTTTTTAAGGTTGGGAAATCACCAAATCACTCCTCTCGTTCTGGTGGAGTGGAAGGATAAAAACTCTCGCTGACTAAAACCCATCCATGTTCCTTCCCTAGGCCTTTGAGTTCCAGGAAAACGGAAACCCTTTCGGAGAATTTCGCTGAACTAGGTTCACCTAGTACGAGGATCGAAATATACGTATTCCGAGTATGTATAAAGTATTTACTCTTCAGATAGGCCCGTACGTAGGGACGTGTCGTATCGTATATCCTCTTTCATCCATACCTTTATTGTATGAACGTCTACCGCGTGTCGACTTCAAGTCTCTCTCATGTATCAAATTATTTTTTGGGAACTATACCTCCACCCATAAATAAATTTATGTTTTTGTTTTAAATACAACAGATTTTATAAATTTCGAAGAAGGATTTCAGGAGCTCGTGGCTATATAATAACAGCCGTACGGATCTATCCAGCAGGTTAAGCTACACATGCCTGGGTTGATCCGTGGATGGGTGACCATCTTTACTTTACATATCGAGACTCCTCCTTGCTTCAGAAAGTACGTTAAGCCGTTGGTCTCGGCTGTCATTCGTGGATCTTTGATAGTCGTTACGGGTAGTCAGAAGCCCGAAAGTCTGACAGCCAGTCTTAACAAGGGGTATCGTATTACCCAGTTACAGACTAGGTTGTTGTAGGTCAGATAGGCAGTCGTTCCATGTAAAATACTGGTTTTCAGTTGCATCCGGTTAGACTGGAAGCGGACCCCAACATAGTTGGGAAAAGGCTAGGCAGTTTTATTGAGATTTTATAAATTTCTGTTCTACACACAACCGTTTTTGTAAATGTTTCAATATAGCAAATAGGAGATCAATTGTTAAGAATAATTATCTCATTTGTAAATAAAATGTCACGTGCACGTTATTAGGTTTTATTTTGTATAATAAGGAATAGTCGGTATTCGATACCCGCAAGCTATGTAGTATCCTCGTCAAATTCTTCGATAGAGATCATGTTATTTTTATGTAAAGCTGGGTATTTTAGCACGAAATTAGTCTGATGTTAGAGGGTTAACATTAGAAAACACTATTAATAACTTAAATTGCACAAATAATAGTAGTCACTATTTATAAAATTCTCGCTTTGATAAAATTAGGTTCTTTATGTATGGTCGCTAGCACAGCAAGTTATACCAACTGTTTTGTTTGTTTTCTCCAAATAATTTTAAACCTTGAATCGTTGGTGAAAATCGAATGACAAAATTTACAGTCTGTGGTAACTTGATGTGCTGACGACTGTGCGTTAGTACTTTACTACTAGAGAGTTAGAGAAATACCCAGTGTGCATCCCTTTTCTAGTAAGTACGACTCATGTAAAGTACTAAATATTTCTGCCTAACCCTTTACGTAATGCAGGCGTGATGTTGTTTTTTCAAGTTCATTAACCTGGCGTGCGCTATCAGTCATGTTATTGAAAGTACAGACTGATTATATGTGTTCTATTATAATATCTTGATTAAAATCTGTAAAGGAAGTCTTAATTTTATTATTTATTAAAAATCCAGCTGTTACAAAATAATTGAAACGGTTCTTGGGGTTCGATCACAACTGTGTATGTGTGTGTGTGTGTGTGTACTGTGAGGTGCGCGCCTCTTTGATGTTAACTCTGCAGATGACTATATTCTTAGCTTCGCTCTTGACAGAGAGTTCGTAGTCACGATCTTTCTTTCTTGTTCGTTTAGTGCTAAGCTAAGCTGGTGTCAGAGTTTGTCTGCCCATGGGTCTCTGAAGTAGTCTCGGTGAACTGAGTCGAATTGCACGTGTAGCTACCGCACAGTCTCTCGTCTATCTGGTTCTGCTAGATGGCAGTCTGGCGCATTAACCTTTTTACCGCCAAAGTCCATAGGACGCGATGTCTCGCCGAGCGCCAAGCTATAAATGCATAACTATCATGACAGTTAAAATGAAGAACTTCATAATAATTCGTGAAAAGGTTAATTAACACGGTCTCCAAGTGCGAGATTTGTATGATCGCTCCACTACCTCATTGGACACCTCCCTGCGTGGTCACTTCACCATTGGACACTTCACGAGGGCTGGATCGTTCTTTGGCAAAGCACATGCGTACGTGGCAATGCTGCCAGTCTTCTGGGCACGTTTTCGGCTGACAGCGATGCGGACGAGTAATTCGACGCCCAAGTGTCCTTTTGTTTTTGTATTTATTATTTGTATAGTTAGTTAATAATAATAATAATAATAATAATATCCTTGGACATTTCACACAGCGCCATATCGTCCCAAGCTAAGCAACCTAATGCTTGTGTTATGGTAACGTGATGGCTGATAAACTACTTATATACATTTTTTTTTGTAAATACATACATATTATAGATAGAAAAACACCCAGACCCGTAACAAATACTTGCAGGTCCTACAAATATTTGTTCCGTGCGGGAATCGAACCCGCGACATGCTGCGCAGCAGTCAATCGCTCAACCACTGCGCCAACCGTGTCGTTAGTTAGATAGTAATTTCATGTTTTAGTTCCTAGTTAGGCATAACTTTACTCCGCAATTATTATTAAGGAAGATTTGACTTCTGACTTTTACTTTCTTTGTGAAGTTTTGAACGTACATTTAATTAACAAAATTGTAACAGGGTCTTTCAGTTCTGAAAATGTTCATTATTAAATTTTGTTTGCTTAAAATTCTCGGATTCTTCAGTAAGTTAACTTGAGTTTATTTGTCAAAGTTGATGGTAAAATTAATTGAGTCTTAGCCATCTTAAGTTGTCTCAAGTTTCCGAAATTAGAATTGTCACGATTTAACCTTATGGCTTTAATTAAAACGGTAGTTAATGATTATATTCAATACTCAATATATTTACCGCATTCATGTGAATTTAGGCGGTAAGTTTTATTAGTTAATTCATAATAATTGTGGACCTTGTGAACCCTGGGAACAGGAAAGTAAGAGAGAGGAAGAAAGCTGATTTGACTAAATGGTTGTTTTACTGTGTATTATAATTATTTAACACTTTGAGGGACACTGAACGCATATAGACGTAATAACAATAAAACTTCTATTGTGTCTCGTTCAGTGTCCTTCAATAGTTTAAGCAATTCATTCATTTATACAACACGTTATTTAGTTTGTTTAAGTGGATTTGTTTCGCCTATTTCTTCTACGGGGTCGTCGGATAGAAGATGTCGACTCTACCTACTTTTTTTTTTTTAATATCTCGCGTAACGTGTCTCCTGTTTATTATTCTAATACAATTTCATGTTTTATTCTTCATAATTTTATTAGAAGTGTTAATACCCTGCAGTGGCCCCACGACGTAAACAATAAACAATGTCTGACATTCTGACCCTTGAACTGGACTGTGAAACGATGTCACGCATCATGAAACTGTAGTCACAGTGCAACCTTAAATGCCCATTCCATGTCCGCAGGTAAAAGCTGTCGTAATAGTTACCAAGTATTTTATATTATTAAAATAGTAGTATTAGTTAAATAGTAGTATATAGTTAAAATAGTAGGTATAGCAGTAGTTGTATAGTACCTTTTTTAACATGGAGCTCGTGGCTAAGTACTACGTCGATCCATCAGGATAAGCTACGCTTGCCGGGGTTGACCGTGGATGGGTGACCATCTTTACATACCGAGACTCGGAAAGCACGTTAAGCCGTTGGTCACGGCTGTCATTCGTGCATCTTTGACAGTCGTTACGGGTCGTCAGTAGCCCGAAAATCTGACAGCCAGTTTTACCAAGGCGTATCGTATTGCCCAGTTACTGGGTTGTGGAGGTCAGATAGGCAGTCGCTCCATGTAAAATACTGGTATTCAGCTGCATCCGGTTAGACTGGAAGCCGACCCCAACATAGTTGGGAAAAGGGTAGGCAGATGATGACCTTTTTTTAATATAAAGGTCTCTATCATATACTGAAGATTCACAGGTTAATGTATTATGTTGCACCTACCATGTTACTGCTCTGCGTCACTCTTTTTGGTAGATAATGCCTCAAGTATTAAGTTCGTCTTTTGCACGTTTTTTTAACGTGTACCTAAAGGTAAAAATAAATAAATAATGTTTTAAAGAATACTGATACCTGGTGTCTGAAGACTCTTAATCGGAGTTCATCAATTTTACAGTGCTATTGGTACATTATTGTGCATCCGAACACTCAGTTTAGTAAAACCTTCGCTTGAATAAATAATTCATAAAATCAACAGGTACTGAAAAATTATCTGAGGACCTCAGAAGCCGGGCATTATCATGTAGGTATACCAGGGGTTCCCAAACTTATTTTGTCTACTGCCCACTTTAAGAATAAATTATTTTTTAGCGCCCTAAATTTTTAACCTACTTAAAAACCACCATCTAGATGAAATTACATATCACCCCCGAAGCCTTTACACAACGCGCCCATTTTTTTCTCTGGGTCTCTTACTGCTCCTTTAGGCCTGCAGAGCCGGTAAGCGGGATTGTCCGGGTAAGCGGGATTGTCCGAAAGGGTTACCGCTACCCCGGAACATAAAGGGCTAAAAAAGGAACATGGATGGGTTTTAGTCAGTAAGAGTCTGACACTCCCTTCCGCTCCACCCAGAGCGGGAGCAGTCATTGGATGATTTCCAAGGCTTAAAAAAAAAAAAAAAAAGGCCTGCAGAGCCCGTAAGGGGGCGTTATCGCCCACTTTGGAAAAGGCTGATGTATACCATCAGCAATCAGTGGTTAGTTCTCCAATTAACCTTCTAAAGTTTCCCTCCAGCCCCAACTAGTCCAAGAAAACATTTCCGGCACTCCCTGGATCGATCAAAGACATTATCCACAAAACCAACAAGCTAAAAGCTAATGAGCAGAATATGCAAACAATACTATTGCCGTACCAAACGTTTTAATTACTTTCAAATTTTTCTGATAGATAATGTGAAAAATAATTAATATTTGCTACAAATCAAGTATTCCATATTTGGTCGAAATGTGATAAATATGTTTTGCAGCAACAAGAATTATCTCGATGTGTTTTCGATGATTTCGGTTCAGTACGGTTTGCGCACACGGTGAGGGTGGTCGCGCCGCGCTCGCGAAAATTTCGTAAAACATCGCAACTTATAATGTACCATGTCCTACGTGTTTCTCTTTGAATGATTTCAAGTGTTTTGTTCTGTGAATTTGTGTCCGAAATGAGTGTATGCTGTTAAAGTGGATTATTGTTTCGATAAACGTAAGTTACTGTGTTTATTTTGATTTTATCTTTACTTATGTTTTTGTAATTGTTTTCTCATATTATGGACATTATTGTTTACGTTCAAATAATTAAATTAATTATTAATCTCCAAAACAGGAACATGTTATAAACATCGTTAATAGAAATACTTTTTAACCAGTGCGTAACTGTTTTTTGATTAAGAGCATAATAACAAGGAAGCATTGTGGATCCTCCGACATAATAGGACATACGTAGGAAAAACTAAATTATGAAAATATGCTCATGAACATGCCTGTTTTATGGAAAATAATATTTTAGAGGAAGTAAAGTAGGTTTATGGACGGTAGCAATTGAAATTCTATGGCTTCTGCCTACCCTCATAATAAAAATTGACAAATTTTATGTATGTGAAGCGTGACGCGCTACTGTAAGTACAAATGACGATTCAGATAAGGTGTGTTATAACTGCTGCTAATTCTTGATTAAGAAATACCTAGATGATTATGAAAACACTTAGTCCATATACCACGATTGAATATTCGAAGTTCAGTGCGCTAAGACACTTAGTACTGAACGAATTCACAAATCAGCATGAAATGAATACTAAGAACAATGATTTATAGCCGTTTGCAATCAGTCGTGTTATCTAAAAAACCCAATGCGTCAGGTAAATATAATAAATCGGGGATAATGGACGATACTATTGATACTGCAGGATTGTTTTTAGATACACTACTTAAATGTGTTATAAGCCGTCTGGTTTTCAACTAAGAATAGTCCATCGTATCTTTAAACCGAATGTCGTAAGAGGCTAACTCGATATTATCAATTGAATGAGTAACACTATCTTCATGTACCTTGATAGCATTATCGTCATCAACATTATCAGTTTGAAACTGAACGCGATCAGCACATGTGAACGGCGTTCAAGACTTGTCGGAGTCAATATTCCACAGGACATAATGACAGTGACAGCTCTTAAACGGGGTTTAGGTGCTGGTCGCGTTCAGTTTCATTGGTGGAATTCGCCCTTAACATAGATCGCTTTATGCCGAACGTAGACGGCGGCTTTTTGTAGAAGATTGATTAGTTATATTATTATCTGGCCACTGCTGACTGTAGCCGGGGGAATTTGTCACCCATAAAAAACGAGTGAATAATGATACCTATCCTTTGATATATCACTGACAGAAATCTGATCAGACAGGCGAGAGTCTGCTAAAAGTCTCATTCATATTTCTGCTAGATCGTTTTTTTGTGGGACGATTCCGTTACACTTTTAGAAAAAAAAGCGAGGGAAGCTGGAGATACTGTTATAATCAGAATGCTATTTACGTTATTTTATTCATTTAAGACAAAAACCTGTTACACGCTAAAGATGGCAGAAAATACTAGTACCTACCTATTGAATGTTCATGTTTTGTTTTCGACTAATTTTGTTGGATAGATTTAATGTCGGTCGTCTACAAAGAGCATGTTGTCAAACAAAATGTCATACGACACCGCCATCCAGTGTGGAGGTCGAATAAAGTACGATAGGACTTATTTATTCCATGCACGAGCTTGATAGTTAAACCTACTAGTCTCACTGACAACCATGCATACGTTAAAAAAAGTCATTGCAAAATGAGTACAGAGGCCAGCACATCAAGTTACCACAATCTGTCAAATTTCTTTGATAGTATTTCAACTTTATTGCAAAGAAATAAGGTTCATTTTTAATTGAGAAAATTTGACAGTTAGGGATAGCTTGATGTGCTGGCGTCTGTACATTTTCCAATTTTATTGTAAATTTTTCATCGAGTCGCGCTTTTGTTTCCGACTCGCGCTTTTAAAATAAAGTTGTGACGATTGTAGGTACTGTCTGAACTTATACAGCCAATTTTTATTAAAATCTTTTCACACCTGGCAATTTTTTTGACAAAGCTCGATAAAAAAAGATTTTCAATGGAAATTAATTAATTGCTGGTGGCTAAAACTCAGCAGCAATGAAATTCCACTCATGTTTGTTGGCGCCGATTCAGATAGCGCGGAAAGGTCTTCTTTGCTCAAAGAAGGATGTCAACATAATGACTACATACATTTTTTTTATTCAGTTAATTTATATTTGTTTGCAGCTCATAAAGATTTTAATTAATAACAATTGATTCTTTATGCGGGCTGTTTCTTTTTGTTGGACGTGTTTCCTTCTTTCAATGTGTAGAAATAGGTGTTGAAGGCAACATTGCCAATGACATTGCTTTGAATTTAGTCTATGTACCACAGCGAACGGTTTTTGGGTTGCTGAATATTGGGCCAAACAAATAAAAAATAATGAGAAACGAAGTTCAGATACAGTTTACGTCAATCCTTAATACTATCCAATTCGAAAGTTACTCTGTCTGTCTGTCTGTATGTTATGTCTGTCTCTTCACGCATAAACCACTGAACGGATTTCGATAAAATTTGGTAGAGAGATAGATTGCATCACGGGGAAGGACATAGGCTACTTGCTGTCTCAAAAATATCCCCCGATATTGCGGTATAACGGAACTCCGCTCGGACGAAGTCGTGGGCAAAAGCTAGTCGCTACATAGTATAAAACAAAGTCGCTTTCTCTGTCCCTATATCCCTTTGTATGCATAAATCTACTAAACTACGCAACGAATTTTGATGCGGTTTTTTTTATAGATAGAGTGATGGAAGAGGAAGGTTTATATGTATAATAACATACAATTTCCGTCATAAACGCGGGCGAAGCCGCGGGCAGAAGCTAGTCTAGTATAAAGTGTTAATTCCCATTTTACAATTTGGCCGGGACAAAACGACCCGGAGAAAAGTGAAAAGAGAAGATCCAAATTAATTCTTCCGACAAGCGATATTGACACAAAATAAAATTGAAATGTATACGCTGCTATGTGCCTTTCACTTGTGGTTTGGCTGAATCGAAGTGTTTAGGAGTGTTTTAATTTACTGAAACTATATAAAACTGTTTCCAATGGAAGTTCGAAGTGGCAACTGTTTTATCTATATATAATAATATTCATTTCATAATTTTATGAAGCTTATCAATCAAGCATGAAATCATTACATTAAATATAGCTATTAGTCAAAGTTCAACAGACCAAATAGTTAAGCGTAACGAAAACTTAACAAGGAAAGGAAAATTGCTATTGAAAGCTGCGACCTCAGGACGCACTACTTCTTTCACGGACTCTCAGCTCTAATTCTCTTATTATTTTGGCTAAAACTACAAACGGAAGATTTTTAAAATGTGGCTATTATATAAGCATATTGTGTCGAACGACTTTTACACGAACGAATGCTTGGGCAGAAGCTTAATCTTTTATAAGTTGAAATAAAAGTTGTACTGAAATTCAGCCAGAAAGCATTAAGAGCTTACCCACTGTGCAAAGATTGTCGAATCCATTGCGGCGTCAGCAACTCATAATCTGCTGAATCAGGTGGAATTAAAGGCATTTCAGCTGAGTGGATTGTAGATAGCGAGGATATTAGATAATAATATAATATCCGTTTCTTTATAACGTTTTTTTTAAATATTTGTTAGTAGTTTTTATACACAAACTATTATAAAATATATAAGTATTACATAAACATCTTTAATACAATATTTAGCTAAGTCTTCACAGGAAATTAGCTTCGTATATAAACACACAACTTAGAATTTACGAATTCCATCCTGTTGTATTATTCCGTTTATAAATCATAACGTTTATTCAGAATATTCATGTTATTTAAAGCCAAAACCCAAGCAAGCATGAAACAAGCCTTTGAGAATTAATCACCAAATTGAGTTTTCAAAGCGAGCATGTATCAGAGATTAAAACGTAAGTAAATTACTTGGAACGGGTCTAAGCAGACATGGTTCTTCAATCATAGACTATCAGCGATTTACTAGCTTATCAGAAACTCAATACAGTTTCAGTAAAAGCAGAGAAAACAGGAATAGGTTTAAACAATATACGTATCATATATAATCATCGTAACTTTATAATAATGACTAAATAGTTGTGACAAATCAAACAAAACAAGGTAGGAGTAGTGGTGGCGCAGTGGTATCGGACCGGGTTGTGGGTACGAAACCAGTCAAGCACTTTACTTTGTGTAAATAATTTCATCACCATTGCTCTCAAAACGATGGAAGAAAACATAGTGTGGGAACCGGCGTGTTCTAGAACCAAAAAATCGAAGATTCGAGACTTCTACCGCCGCACTGAGCTCTCGTAGATTACCGCCCTCTTGAAACGAGGAGGCCTACGTCCCAGCAGTTTCAACATTATAGGCTGATTATGAAAACAAAACAAATCAGAAGGAAGTAATTTCATGCAAACAACAGAAGAATTTTAAGCGAGGATGCATTCCAACGGTTTAGAGTGTTCACTAAGGCCTATGCCCAACAAAACAAGAAACGAAAAAATAAAGTAATATTATGCTTGCCCCTTCTTAATCTTAACATAATTAATATGTAGTAAGTAGTAAAAAAGTCGCTCCTCGCCGTCTGTCCCTCTGTACGCTTAGATCTTTTAAATTACGCAACGGATTTTAATGCGATTTTCATAAGAGATAGAATAATTTAAGAGGAAGGTTTATACGTATAATTTCACTAGCTTTCAACCGCGGTACCGGTCGGGCGAAAGCTAACATAGTATCTACATTGCACTCGTGCGAAGGCGGGGCTTTTTTTTTGATAATGGCATCTCGCAGTTTATCCATAGGGTTGTCTACTGCTTAGCCGGCGAAGGCGGGGCGGGTCGCTGTTAGTTTATATACAAAGTCATATAGTCGCGGGATGTTTGTGTGTTTGTTGACTTTACTTACTTTAATATGATTTTATTTTTTATCGCTGATTTGTTTAATACTGCTCTCAAGGAATGTAGTTCTAAAGCAGAAAGTACAGAACATCTAGGTATCCATGTTTCTTCTTTAGCCCCTTGTATTCCGGGTCAGTGGTAACCCTTTCGTCCAATCCCGCTGACCGATACATACTTCTAAGATCCTCCTAAGGTTAACGGTTAGTCGTTTAGATACGTTTTAATTCATTTTTGTAATGTGACGCTGACTCTCCAAACACTGCAGCTCTGATGAAGCCATACCAGCCAATCTCATATTTCGTTGATGTTTATAGTATAATGTCTGCTAAGGTTCTACACCAAGTTTACAAAGTTAATAGGTCAAGGCGAAGAAATGTTTATGGAGTGACATTGTTTGCACTCGCACTTAAGCTGTTTTTAAATGAACTGGAAATTTTTCTATAATATAATAGTTACGGTACGGTACGGTATGGGGTGGGGGACGGTTTCATGGTTCTGTAAATTTCATGTTGTGCTGATATCCTGGGACTTGTTTCTGAAAATTGTAGGAAGGTTATGTTCAAAATTCATTTATTTACCTGAATGTAACCTACATACACAAACAAAAAAATATGATCTTTAATCTATAGCAGCCTCTTTACATTCTACCTTTAAAGAGGATGTGCCAGCAGCAATAACAGGCGAAATTCTAACGTTCATCGGTGTTTTGCAATTTCGGGTTGTGTTGATCAAATAACTGTAACCATTCAAATCACTGACATAACCATATTACGTTGGTTCTTATTAATTATTTAAAAAAATAAACAACATTTTAAGTAATAAAGTGATCAAACTTTATTTTGCCCGGACTAGAAGTAGCATGACTTCAAAGTGAAATTAGTCGCCTATGTCCGAGGCGCTTGGGTAATTCAAACCGGCTGATCAAATAAATAAATACCTTGCATATATAAATAAAAACAGAAAGTAACATATAGCCGACTTGAAAAAATACATATGTATAAGAGACTGAAATCATTGCAATAATCCATTAAAATTACATTACCAGTCGACAGCGATTTTTCGACGCTATATTTTAATTAGTTATTAGATTTAAATACTTGTACATACTATGTTATTTTTAAGTTTTAGTGTTAGATATGTTGTAGTACTTAACAGTTAAGATAAACTTTATTAATATTCAAACTATCTCATACTAAAAAAACCTTAAAATTGTAGGTTTACACCAATCCTTCAACTATAATTTTAGGTTAAACTCAGAATTTTTATGAAGAACGTAATAAAAATGCTTACCTACCTAAGCCTATCTACCTAATCACTCTATCCTCTACTCACATATGTGTTTTATTTAGGTTTCCGTAACTAAAGGTTGCTAAGTGCAAATGGTACCTAGAACTACTATGTGTGATCCCAAAAATATTTGCCCTGTATGTACCCACTAAAAGCTTCCAAAAGCTCTTTGTACAAAAGGGCGCTTAGCTGTTACTGACCAAATACTTGTGTTTATTCCAAAGTTGGTAGCCGGTTTACGAGAATACATAAGCAATTTGACAAGTATTTTTCCACGCCCATCAAAGTCATGATTGTGATAGCTACATCTTAGATATAGTTCTTATCTAAATACAGTATCGTCACTATCTATGGTTGCAATTTTTTTTTATAACAAATAGATTTAGTGATCAGATAATATAAGTAACATGCCTTTACTTGCTTGTCTTTCGAGGGACGCTTGGAAAAAAATTATGCAAGATTGACTTGAGTGAGATTTTCTGAACATTTCATTTATTAATGTGTTTTTTTACATTCTATGCTTCTTTATAAGTTACTAGCATTTATCTGCTACTTCGACTGCGTGAATTGATATTTAATATAATTTATAGCATATTAAGCACCCCCGAATAATGCAGCTTTATACCAGTGAAACAGTTTTTAGTTACAATACATATAGTTTATTAGTGTCGGAGATTGACCCCTACATACATACAAACTGACAAACAAATTTGGCCTCTTTATAATATTAGGGATAGATTTTTGCATAAAGCTTAACAAATGTGACAATGTTGAAGCCTGTTTTTGGGTTCATACAAAATCTTGTGCTTTAAAGCATTTTTAACATATCCTAGTAGCCAATTAAATATCGTACATCAAATGACAATCCAGCAGAGAGACCGGACCTTTCGCGTGGGACCGCGGGATAACGTTTTATTTTTCGTAAAGTCCAAAGAGACTCATTTTCAAGGCGAGGAACTAAAATCAATGTCTAATCTACATATGTACGTCACACATGTCATCCCCGCATTTGACGCACCATGGTGGCTTGTCAATTAGCCCAGGCTTGCTGATTATTTTCCAGCACGAACTATTCTCGTATGTTGTACTGAATCATACGAATACCTACGTATTCGTTTGTTCCAACTGAAATTTTAACCACCATGAATTACAATTTTAGATTCATAACCTTTAATGAGCATTATAAGTATATTTTTTAAAACAATTTCCAGTAATTTACTAGAAAGGTAAAATAATGGATGCAACTAGAAAATATTTCGCATTGAGTATATACATAAGGGATAAAAAAATAAAGAAAATTAATTTATTTGATTGGGTTAAGGTACATCATATTTCCATGAAAACAAAAAACAAACTTAAAAGACTAGTGTCTGTTGTTCACGGCTGTGCCAAATAGATCCAGTAAAGGATAATTTATGTGGGTCGGATAGATATCGATAGGTAGATACCTACCTATGTATATGGACAATGACAAGAATGAAGAGTTTGTGAGGACACAGTGAGAAGAGTTTCCGTCCTTAAATCGATCTTTGTCGGAATATATTTATACTTCGCATAATAGGGTAGGGCAAAGATTTAGGACTGCAGAATACGGTATATACTTTGTCCCTATATCAATGTATTTGTTTTATGTGTGCAATAAAGAATTAGAATATGAAAAAGCTTCCTGAAAAATATACATAAAGAGTGAAAAAGTCTTGAGCTTTGAGATTTGAGTCTAATGCCTTATGTACGAAAGCCAGCACATCAAGGTACCCCAATCTGTCAAATTTTGTTTTTTGTTTGGTTCATGTTCAGTTGGAAAAAATTACCTATTCGGGTTAACATGTGCTGGCGTCTGTTACATGACCAAAATCAGTTTTTTCTTTTGGTATGTCGGTTTAATTTTAATAGGGTCAAACCCGGCGAATAGATGTGGTGATTTTCATTCCTTTTATTATTGATGTGATGACGCACAACAATGCATCATTTTATTATTAAATGTCACGCAGCTGACGCACGTGAAAGCTTTCGTTGTTGTAGTCGTCATAAACGCCACCTACTGCTAAACCTGAGGGTCCTGGGTTCAATTCCCAGGTCGGGTCGTGTTCTTGGGTTGTTTTCCATAGGAATTTCTCAGTAGCAGCAGCAGTGTTTGTTGGCAATGGGCTCGCCTCCGATTACATGCGCGGTTTTACAGTAACGAGCAAAAATAAAGATAAAGTTAGCAAATTTCAAAAGCGATTTTCTCCTTACCTAATTAATTAATGCAATTGAATGCCGTCCGTCACACACGTTTCATTTTGGAATCCATAGGTTTAAGAACCTGTCGTTAGTCGTATCTCAAACTTGAAACAGTTATTTTATGAGGAAATCCCTCCTGAATATTTCTAGTGCTCGTGACTGTTCCTACTATAGGTACACCACTGGCTAACTTTTAGGAGAGACAAGGTATGTTATGTAAAATGCCTCGCAAAATATTCCAAGGTTCTCCTTAAACTTTCGATAACAGCTCGGGTCAAAAATAACTTTCTCGAAATCACGATTATTGCCTGTCCTTGTCCAATATCAACGACGTGACGTTGGGATTCTTTATGTATGCTCTTTGAACTTTTTGGGTCCAGTTTATTGCGAGCAATATTGAAAAGATTTATCTGCAAGACTTGAAATCTGTTTTCGAAGTGATTTGGACGTTTACTAAGATTTGTTTTTAGAACTATTGTTCTGTGTGCGTGACAGTTTACTGTCACCTACTGTACCTAATACGTTTTCAACAAAAACTTACTAGCAGTTTCTGTACCTAGCTTAGAATTATTTTCCAGTTCTTAGTTTCTTAGATTGGCAACGTTTTATAATATAATCTATACTAATATTATAAAGAGGTAAAATTTGTAAGTTTGTAAGTTTGTATGTAGGGGGTAATCTCCGGAACTAATGATCCAATTTCAAAATTTTTTTCACTGATAGAAAGCTACATTATTCCTGAGTGCTATAGGCTATAAATTATATTTATATCATACATATTAGCCGAGCTATCGCAATTTTCGTCTAGCAAGTCTGAAAGAAATACCTCCGAAAACAGAATTATTTGCATGCGCTGCCAAACAGTTACAGTATATCGCAATTTTCCGCGGACGAAGTCGCGGGCAGAAGCTAGTGTAATATAATATCCTTGGACATTTCACACAACGCCATATAGTCCCAAACTAAGCAACCTAATGCTTGTGTTATGGTAACGAGATAGCTGATTTTTCATCCTGCGAAGCAAAAAAAAGGAATATCTCAACTAGGTTACCTAGCTACTCACACACTTGAGGCGCTTACGGTAATGCTTTGCAGTCTTCTTTACATGCAAGGTATAGCTCATTTCGCTCAAAGATATACAATATATTTCTATTGTGTAGCTCGTAGATGCGTCTTAAGTATATTATAGATACTTGATATAGAGCAATGCATATGGACTGTGCAGTTTGGTCTCTGTTGGGTTATTTACTCATGTGTTACACTTTGGGGGTCACAATACCGTAACAACTTTACTAGACTGTTCATCACCTGCCTAACCTTTTCCTAACTATGTTTATAACTATGTTTGGTAGGCTTCCAGTCTAACCGGATGCAGGTGAATACCAGAAATTTACATGGAGCGAATGCCTATCTGACCTCCACAACCCAGTAACTGGGCAATACGATACCCCCTGGTAAGTCTGGCTGCCAGATTTTAGGGCTTTTGACGACTCGTAACGACTGTCAACGGCGCAACGTGCTTTCCGAAGCACGGAGGAGTATCGGTATACAAAGATGGTCACCCATCCACGGCCAACCCCGGCAAGCGCAGCTTAACCTGATGGATCGACCTGTGCGGCTGTTAGTACTTAGCCACGAGCTTCCTCGTGAACTATACTACACTGTTATCATAGTATTTTGTTTTGCCGCTCTCTTATCACATAATATGATGTCCCGCTAGGTAATCAGATTATTAACGCGGATGCCCGTTGAATATGGGAGAATTTTACGTCAATAGTCAATAAATTTTCGTGCAGTGAATACTGAAAAACATCCATTGCTGAAAATGAGGTCCGCCCTTTTTAATCCCTGTTTATTTGTTCAATGTCAATCGTTATTTGATGATGTTTACGTAAATAAACCATAAAATCTTTGAGAAAATTTGTTACAAACACGTTCATTTATTAATCCTGTTTTATTTATTCTACCATTATTCATAATTAATTGCTAATATTTGCTTAATTTTGCGTAATATTCATCATTTTTAGGCATACATTTTAACTTATAAACGTTTACATTACAAGCTTAAATTAACATAACGTTTAAAATTCGTAATTAAGTATTTGTTTGTTTATGTTACCTTTGAAGTGGGAAATCGCTGGAGTTGATAAATGGCCGTTGTACGCGTTGCCCGGCTTTTGCGACAAAGTGAAGGGAATTCAATCCATCAACTTGGCTAGAAGGCAAAGGTCCAAGGAGCTAAGATTTAATCGATAGATTAAGAAAATCTATACTAATATTAAAAAGCTGATGAGTTTGTTTGTTTGAACGCGCTAATCTCTAGAACTACTGGTCCGAATTGAAAAATTCTTTTTGTGTTGGATAGTCCATTTATCGAGTAAGTATGTAACATCTCGCTACGACCAATAGAAGCCAAGCAGTGGGTGAAACCACGCGGGAGCAGCAAGTAATAAAATATAGAGAGACTCTTTTAAAGCGAGAGCAAATTTAATTTGTTATCCGGATACCTACTTAGTTAAACTTCATCGGTCTGATACAGCTATAATATTATTTTCTTTCGTTTCGACTAATAGTCAGATGTCCAATCCACATCCATCATACACTTACCGCATCAAAATATTTGATCTGTCTTAATATTCACTCCTCAAAGTAACGCCTGTATGAAGGCAAATATTAATATTAATGATACGTTGGTGCTTATGTGGCAGGATTACCTACGACAATGTTAAATTCTGTATGCGGAATTGACGAGCGTTTGGTATGTTTGCGGATACCTCAAGTTACAATACTTACTACGTATATATACATCGTTTTTTATATCCCACTAGTTGACCCAACAGACGTTGTCTTGTTGTCCTCTTGTTCTACCTACCCTACCTGCCCACCTAACTTTTCTCACCTTTCAAACCTTCCCTGGACTACGACAAACATTTCAACACCAAAATCAGCTAAATCGGCCCAGGCCTTTCTCGAGTTTTAGCGAGACTAACGAACAGCAATTGATTTGTATTTATATAGATCACTCTAGGGTTTATATTCTAAAAATAATACAAAAATATGTGTTCCAAAAATTTAATTAAAGTATCTAAGTATCTATCATTGATCAATCAGTAGTTCATTTTCATTCATATTTTAGGCTAACAAAACGCGACGTTGTCATATTTCACTCAAGGGTGTTTTACATTCATAGTCGTGACTTCATCAAATCATTTCGTATAAAAAATGAAAACAAAAATGATAATATTCAAGAATAATCCATATTATTATAATCTAGTTGGTTATCTGATATGATCTCATTAATACCCTACAGTTATTGCCGGACGGCGCGTATATGTTACACGCGCGCCTCAAAGAGATGTCAGCATATGAAAGGGCCCTTTAGGGCCGAGCCTGCCGGGTAAGCGGGATTGTCCGAAAGGGTTACCGCTACCCCGGAACATAAAGGGCTAAGGAAGGAACATGGATGTGTTTCAGTCAGTAAGAGTCTGACACTTCCTTCCGCTCCACCCAGAGTGGGAGAGCAGAAGTCATCGGATGATTTTCCAGCCTCAAAAAAAACCCTAAAAGTTATGACACATAAAAAAATGTATATTAACAAAATCAAATACACACAAAATTGTATTTTCTAAATTCAAATAAACCGAAAATAGAAGTGATAGTCATACAAAGCGGATGTTTTATAAAAAGAGACAGAGAAATTCTGTAGCCATACATTGCTATTTCACCGATAAAATGTAAAGGCGATAAAAGAAAATGTATTCGTAAGTCAAGTGAAAATTATGAAACTGGATTTTTCGATCAGCATTAGAATGTGATGAATTCTTAAAAACAATGAAGAAACTTATCATAGTGTAGCTAGAACGTATTGAAAATGGTTTAATCTAATATGGGTCACAAATACGAAAATAGCATTACCTACTCGTATTAGATCTGAGATGGAAACTGATTATTATACCTTAAGAATAATAGAGAAACTTATCATGCTATTGCTATCATGTAATAAAATAAAGAATACAATTATCCCGTTTCTACGGTATTTAAAAGTACGGATATTGTTAAAAGGTAAAACTTGCGTGACTATAATAGGAAGATTAAACTCAATGTGTTTGTACTAAATAGGTATGTAGTACACACACATTTGACTAGTTGTGTTTTTAGTACCTAATCCCATCGGTTGAGTAGGCCTGAGTCGCGCACAAATCCAAGCCTGCTTCAGAGATATAAAACCAGAGAAAACCCAATAGAACTTTGCCTGACCTGGGAATCAAAACCCATGACGCCATGCTCAGCAATAGCGCTTGCGACCACTAGACCAAGGATCTGCGGGATTGTCCGAAAGGATTACCCCTGCGCCGGAACACAAAGAGCTAAGGAAGGAACATGGGTGGTTTTTAGTCAGTAAGTTCTAACAGTCCCTTCCGCTCCACCTAGAGCGGGTTTAATTTGATGATTACCACCCTCAATCAAAAAAAAAAGACCAAAAGGATAGACAGGTTAGGTTAGTTTATAGTAAGTGCAGATATTATTAATTTGACTGACAAATCTTTTTATCTCGGAATGAGCTTAAAAATAGAATTTTAACAGAAAGTCATTCATAATTTTTTGTGCCGGTTTAAACTCTTTATTTTAATGAAAACAGGTATAGCTAACGAAAACTACTATATGCTAGAAATAAGACCAGACCTCACGATATCCACAACGAAAAGTTTCAAACACGTGCATTCCGAATAATTAAGTAATGCTAACAAAATTTCAAGCTCGGATTGAATTTTCGCATAACTAGTTTTACTCCCAACCCAATCTGGCCACTAAATATAGACTAGGACATGCATTTTTAACTATAAACTTCACAGAATAAAGTTCAAAATCCAACGTTTTGGCATTTTGAATCCCGAACGCTGATAAAATAAACAACTAGCGATTTCGGTAACAAGGTTTAATTTGATTTGTAACCTTTTAATCCAGAGTTCGCCATAGTCACCTAAATTGACAGTGTTGCAATGATCAATGCTTCCAAGTAAATGTTAGGGTATAGTAATGAGGCATTATAAGAGCGAGAGAACCCATGCAACGTTAAAATATTTTTTTGTAGAACAAGTAGAAGGACCGACAGTTGGTGGAGCAGACAAGTCCTGGAGTGGAGACCGTGAACCGTGACCGTGTCCGCAAGCGTAGTGTGGGACGCTTCCCAGCTTAATGGACTGATGACCCTAGGAAGGTGGCTGGTGTTCTGGCGCAGCCTGGGGGGGCCTATGTCCAGCAGCGGACTGCGATACGCTGAGTTGATTGAGAGCAAACCGTACAGTAGGTAGTTTTAAGATGGTTGCGCTGAAGTAACTGACATTGACATTGAATTGACAGGTCAGTATCCGGTTGTATGTTGATCAAAATAATATGATTGGCCACTATCAAATGCGTATTTAAATAATTACACTTATATTATAAATACCGAAGTTCTTCTTCTTCTTCGTGTGGTTGGTGACTAACCTGGTGTCAGAGTTTTTATGCTGCCCATAGGCCTCTGACTTAGCATTACATGCTATTAAGAAATATCTCTCAGGCATGCCGGTTTCCTCACGATGTTTTCCTTCACCGATTTTAAGCAAGTGATAATTATACAATAATTATAAATCCGAAAAACTAGAGGTGCGTGCCATGGGTTCGAACTCGAGACCTATAACTTGGCAGTCTGACGGTCACACCATTAGGCTATCACTGCTTCAAGGCAGAAGTTTGTGAGTCTTTGTTACTTCTTCACACAAACTACTTACTGAACGAACGAGTTAGAATTGGCCTCAAATGTCATGACTTCATGAAAGAGTCATTCAATAGGATAATTCGAGCAACATGGTATAACCTAATACTGACTGCAACTTGGAAAAAACGTAAGAATCTTCTGGAACTGTAAAACGTTTAGGAAATTGGTATGGCAGAAGGGATTATTGTCAGGGGAGGAAGGTGGAAAAAAGAAAGCAGAAACTGTTGGGTTGTGTTGCGGGGGATGACCTTTTCGAACTTTATGGATTGTCAATTCAATTCTAATTGCGGCTTTCGAATTTTTATTCGAGATAAAAGGAAACTAGAAGACATGGTCATCAGATGAAATAAAAATAGTTTTTTGTCTTGCTGATTCATTTAAGCAGTTTGATACAAAAGTGCTTTTTTTAAATAGGTCATAAAAGTAAAGTGGTTGACACTGCAACTATCATACGTGGATTGGAGTATAAAAAGTCGAAATATTGTATAATTTTAATTAGTTGTCCCATTTCATGATCAGAAGATGATTTTAGATTGCAAGAAGATGACTTACTATCTGGAATGCAAATAGGTATATGCAAAGAAAATGTGTAAAAAAAAATTCAGTCACTGCTTCCACCAGCCAGTAGTAATCATTAAGGTGTGGCCCAAGCCAATCGCGAGTAGGTATATGCGGCAGAATAAAAAGAACAAACGCGCATAATCAGCCTATAATGTTCCCACTGCTATCATCTCTGAGAGAGTGAGTGGACCGTAATCCACATAGCGGGCCCAGTGGTCATATCACTACGAATTTTTGGTTCTAGGACATTTCTGTCCTAGAAAGAACAAAAAAAAACATAATTTAAGATAAAATTATGAAGCCGAACGCGCCATTACGTTTTGTTACACAATCAAGTTTGTATCTATTCGGATAACGAGGAATCCCCACGATTCAAATTTAGATAAGACCAAAACACCGCTGATATCCCCTAATCCTGCAATAAAGCTCGACTTGTGTGTTCCCAGAACGGGATTAACGTTTTTTTTTCTGACAACCCTTGAAGTTTTAGCTGCGGGAAATTTTCACAATGACACTCGTAAAAAATTACATTGTTGGATTCTCAACTCTCAATGCTCGACAGTGCGTTGAAAATCCAATGCGTGATAAAACTCGCCGCGAGAAGAAATCACCCGTGCATGCGAGGGCTATCTTAAACATATAAATGTTTGAACTAGTGATCTGTTGCATACAGAAGTCATTGCCATGACTAAAATATAAACATACTCCGCGACTTCGTCCGCGTGGAGCTCGGTTAAATCGCAATATCGGAATAAAAACAAGTTTTTTAGGTATCATTTCGAGTTAACCAAGACGCGAAGTGAAATCCCCTATTAAATTGACTACTCCCTTTAACCCTTGGGGGTAAATTTTCAAGTTCATACAAGTCCGTTTCCACTTTTATGGAGTCTGATGTAATATTAAAAAAACACTTTGTTCATTTGCGTTATTTGTGTGTCACTATACATTTGTTCGTTTTTAGGGTTCCGTACCTCAAAAGGATAAAACGGAACCCTTATAGGATCACTTTGTTGTCCGTCCGTCCGTTTTTCTAGACCCTGAACATGTGGACGTATCAAACTGAAATTTATATCAAATACTCAGGTCTACTGTCCCTTGGAGCTGTGAAAAAATTAAACTTCTGTATCAAAAGATACAGTTTATGCCGCAAAATTTCGAAACTCGCAATCCCAATCAAAACCTACAGGGTAATTCCCATGAACTCAGAATCTTGAAATTTGGTACGAAGCAACATCTTATAGCACCTACCGATTTTTCGTTGCGCGAGTAAGGCTCGCACTTGGCCGGTTTTTCTTATTTCTGTGCTACTGGTAGACAACTGATTTGTTTCGGTGTTTCTTTTTCGCACGATATTAGTGTGGCTGATGTGCTTCGATATTCACATGTCGGTAGAGTCCATGTTCAAGGGCTTCAGTCTTGGTGACGGGTTCCAATTTTAGGTTTATAATATAAGACAGGAATATTCATGGTAATAGGTGGTAATAGATTAATAGATTACTCATAAACAAACACACGTTATATGAAAGCTATGCTCCGTTGTTCTTCTGCTCGTTTCTTGTTATAATAATTACAAACATAATTTCAAAGTAGAGGTTTTCAATAACCTCCTCTTATTATGGCGGCCACACACGCTAGGGTTTGCATGATAGTTATAACTTTGCATGCAAAACCGACAAGCATAACCGAGTTTCATACTACACATACACGTTAGGTTGTGCATGCACCGTCTTGCCATGAACTCTCAGTTGAGCTACGTAGTACGTGACGGTGTGTGTAGGACGCCATACCAAACTACAATGGACGACGACGATGTGATAGCTATACTTGGCCTAACACTTGTTCTGCAGAACAGAAAAAGAAAAAGAGATCGCACTGAATGGTCTAAACGCTGGTTATTGAAAAGAAAGCAATTCTCCCACGTAAATTTGATAAATGAATTGAGATTTACACCAACAGATTACAAAAATTATTTACGAATGGATGAAAAAAATTATTTGAAACTATTATCATTGATTACTCCGTTAATACAAAGACAAGATACTGTTATGAGGAAAGCAATATCAGCACATGAGAGACTAGCAGTAACATTAAGATTTCTTGCAACAGGAAGAACATACGAGTGTCTTAAATATTCTGCTATTATATCACCTCAGGCTTTGGGCCGAATAATACCAGAAACATGCGATGCTATTTATGAAGCACTGAAAGACGACTATCTACAGGTGAGTAAATAATTAAAACCAAATTCAAATCGTTAGACAAGTTTAATAGGTAGGTACATATTTGAATTAACCAATTACATATTTAAATCATTTGTGAATTAAAATTTGAATAAAATGTTGCTGTTGTTAGTTGTGTGTCAAATTCTTCTTGTAGTGCTGGTGAGGGCTGACGTTGTGGTGCAGGAGAAGTAGTTTGTTGTTGAGTGTTATATTGTTGAATTGGAGATGCGCAGGGCTGACTTTGCGGTGCAGGAGGAATTGTGTACCTTTGTTGTTGGGTGTTGTACTGTTGTATCGGAGATACGCAGGGTTGTATTTGAGGCGCAACAGAAGCGGTATGAGTATACGGTTGTGTATAATATTGTTGAACTAGCGAGGGCGAAGGACTTGGAGTTCGTGAGAGACTAGGAGTTGGTGAAGAAACAAAAGTAAAACTTCGACGATTCTGAATTGCTTCGGTATTCAGATTGCCCATCTCGGCATCGAACAGGGTGTCGTTAATTATCTTCTCCGCAATCAAGCGTTGACGCCTGTCTAATGATCTTAATTTTATTGCGATAGATCTTCCCAAAAGATCGTAACGATCTTCTGTTGCTGAAACAGAAGCAGGACGCTTAAAATGGTCTTTCACGGATAGTAATATGTCAGTAGTTAAGTGATCTTGCTCTGTCATTTTCTTTCTTCCTGGTCTAGTAGCAGGTAATGGAGTATTCTTAGGTGTCGTAATATCGTCTGTATTCCCTGTACTAACATTTGCAGCAGCATTATCCGTAATATCGTCTGTATTCCCTGTACTAACATTTGCAGCAGCATTATCCGTAGTTTCTATTGTATTTTCAGTCGAGTTTTCAGCATCCTATAACACAACAAAATAATATTTATTTTAGTTTCCAGATTCATCGGATAAATGGAAGGAAACCGCACAACTTTTTGAAGAGAGATGGAATTTTCCTCACTGCTTGGGTGCCATAGATGGAAAACACATAGACATAGTGCCACCTGCTGATAGTGGATCTTATTACTACAACTACAAAGGACGACATAGCATGGTTCTTATGGCAATAGTTGATGCCAAATACCGATTTCTATTAGCAGATTTTGGTACAAATGGAAGAGTTTCCGACGGAGGTGTTTTGCAGAATACAACGTTTTTTGAAAAGTTACAAATGAAACATTTAAATCTTCCAAACACCGAACCGATTCAACACAGTTCAAGGAATTTGCCATATGTATTTGTTGCTGATGACGCATTCCCGTTGAGACCTGACATGCTGAAACCATATCGTCAAGCGGATTTGAGCAATTACGAAAAAAAAATTTTTAATTATAGATTATCTCGCGCAAGAAGAATAGTTGAAAACGCTTTTGGCATACTAGCATCAAGATTTCGCATTTACCATACTCAGATCAATTTAGAACCAAACAATATAGAAAAAGTGGTGATGGCTACATGTGTTTTGCAAAACTTTCTAATGGAGCACACTCCTAATTCATATGCACCTCCAAGATGTTTTTATCGAGAAAATGTGGATAATGGAACTGTTGTTACCACGGGCTACAATGCCACACGTTCAAACATAGAAAATTTACAAGTACAAAATCGAGGAAATATCCTGAATGATGCAAAAAAAGTCAGACTAGAATACCAAACTTACTTTGTCAATGAAGGCAAAGTACCTTGGCAGGATAGTTTCATTGAAATGTGACTTATTTCTTTTATTTGTATGTAATAATATTGTTTTATTAATAAATGAGCAACCACACCGCTTAAGACTTTATACTGTAACAATCTATGTAGGTACCTAGATTTTGTAAAGCTATAAACGACGTTGCAAAAAACTTAGGTACAGACGACCACACATCACGCGTTACTTGCCCCGCACGTTGATATTGCGACGGAACCTTGTCAAAGTAACAAAAGCAAGCAAGTCAAAGCAAAAAAGTTAATCTTCTTGAAATAATTAATTAAACTTTAATTTAAATAGACAGCAAAAAAGTTAATCTTCTTGAAATAATTAATTAAACTTTAATTTAAATTACTCTAAAATTAATTAAGTACCTAGGGTTTTAGGTATTTATATTATATTATATACATATATTATATTATACTTCTCAACCAATTTTAATGGACAACTAATAAATAAAACCAAGTATTATAAAGTTTGGCTGACTTTGCGAACGGTACTGACAATGACAGTCCGATGACGTCACTAAGATGGCCGCCAATCGCAATATCAACGTGCGGGGCTTATTATACAAGCTGTCGAGAGTACCTATTCTATCTCATAGTAACATAAACGATATGAAAAAATGTACTTAATTGTTTGTGGTCGGCCGTACCTAATCTATAAATTCCAAAATTAATAATTCACTAATTTATACTTACATTCGAATCATTCTCGTCAATGTCCGAAATGTTAGATCGCGAGCTGCGAGGAACATCTTGATCTCCAATAAAATCGAATAATTCAAAGTACCACAGTCTTGGTTTATAAATGTCATCAGATGATGCTCCAGACTTCACAGATTCATCGTATTTTTTTTTCTCTCGTCTAACATTACTGCGTAACGTATTAATTTTTTTTATCACATCATCTTTTGTAGCAGTTGGATCCAATTCCTTGAGCTTAGTTATCAATTTCTCGTATGCTGTCCATCGTTTGTCTCTGTCGTGATATTCTTTGCACTTTACGCGCCAAAGACAAGGTTCCGACTTATAAATTTCTATGAATTCTTCTAATGTGGCATTACGCTTGCGACTCGCCATTTTCGCGATGATGCGCGCGCGCGACCTTCCGCCGTCGCAAACAATTAAAAACTGAGAACTGTGGCAGGCAAGCTCGCCGGACGACACACACGCTCGGTTATGCTCGCGCGCAAATATAACCGAGCGGCATAAAATATCAATTTTGATATTTGCTCGGTTGCATGTACATGCATCGATAACTGTACAGTTTAATCACATACACGCTAGGGTTTGCCTATCGGTTATGCATGCACGGCTAAAACCATAATACAAAACCTAGCGTGTATGGCCTCCAACAAAATAACGAATACGCATATTTCTTTGATAGCAACGCTACCCTGTCGCATGAAATGTTTTCCTACAAGACGGGGAAAATAAACAAAAATGGTTGGAGGAACATATTTGACCAAATTATGTCCAGGATAAGGTTTGACTACAGATTATTCGGCTCCCAAGAAGTTCTGTCTACCACAAAGATCGGGACCCAGGACAACTCAGCCTCAACTAGTACAACCGAGATTTCAAATAAGCAAGAGCATACTAAAACAACAAGTGATCAGTTTTTTCTATTATAAACATATGAATATTCTGCACCAAAACATCGCTGGACTACTGAATAAATCTGATATGCTGGCAGTACATATCCAAGAGTTACGCACTGAAAAAAACATTGACATCGACGTATTATGCATAACTGAACACTTTGTAACTTCAGGACAGGAATCACTAATTAAAATACCAAATTTCAAGCTTGCATCCTGTTATTCCAGATCCCACCAGAAGCGTGGAGGTGCGTGTATTCTTATCAGAAATAGGCACGAATATAAGGAAATTCCTAACACTTCTATCACAGGTATTTTTGAATATTGCGCAATAGAATTATCTCAACAGGGATTAATTGTTGTATGCATCTATAGACCTCCGAATATGTCATGTATAAATTATTTTATGGATAATTTAAATATCTTATTGACTCAATTATGTACTAAGTCCAGTACAAAAATTGTTTTATGCGGGGACTTTAACATTAACACTCTAAAAAGAAATAACCTAACATTGGATTTCGAAAATTTATTACTTACATATAATCTTAAATTGGAATTCCAGCAACCGACTAGACCTAAGAGCGGCACTTGTCTAGATAACTTTGCTCATAATTCTAGAGCAAAATGTGTGAGTGAAATAATCGATTTTGCACTATCTGACCACACTGCCCAGATATTAAAAATTCCCGTGAATAAAACATGCATACTCAATTCTTGGCACATTTTTAAACGGAACTTATCCAAAGAAAATTTAACTTTATTCAAAAAACACCTTCAATGTTTGTCTTTTTCAGAAGTCTTTGAAACAGACAACCCTAATAAGGCTTATGATAAGTTTATAGATTTATTTCGTTTACTTTATGATTTATGCTTTCCAAAACGACTAATTCATGTTAAACCAGATAAAAAAGTAAAATGGATTTCGCGCGGAATAAAAAAATCTAGCAGGAAGCAAAGACACCTACTTTGGAAATATAGAAAAGCACCGTCCATTGAAAATAAAAATACATTTAAAAATTATTCAAAGAGACTAAAAAAAAAAAAATCTCACTCAAAAGGCTCAAAATAATTATCTTATTAATTGTTCTCAAAATAAATCAAAAGTATCATGGCAGATAATAAATGATAACAATCACTTAAGGGAACCAATTTTACAAATAAACAAAGACAATAAACTATTAAAAAATCCAGAGCAAATTGTTGAGTCATTTAACAATTTCTTCGTTGACCAGGTACAGACTGTAACTAGAAAAGATCCGTGCAAGTTAAATGGAAATACTAATGTCAAGAATTCTTTATTCATGCCTCCAGTAGTACCTCAAGATATTACACGCATTATAAAACATTTAAAAAATAAAAAAAGCTTTGGATACGACGAAGTCTTCATAGCCAAACCGTTAAGCCACATTATGAATGCTTGCATATGCGCAGGTACTTTTCCAGATCAATTGAAAACTGTTATCATAAAACCATTACATTAAAAAAACAATAAAGAAGACATGTCAAACTACAGGCCAATAGCTTTAATTTCAATATTTTCTAAGATTTTCGAAAAAAAATTATACGAGTCTATTTACAAATTTGTAACAAAAAATAATATATTACGCGAAGAGCAAAACGGTTTTCGAAAAAATAAAAATATAGACAGTGCAATATTTGATTTACTAAGAGTAATCATGAATAACGTTGATAAGAAAAACCCTGTGTGTGCAATTTTTACAGATATGACAAAAGCTTTCGACTATGTAAAACATGACATTCTGTTAAATAAACAAAGTCAAAGTCAAAACATTTATTTCAAATAGGCACAAGAATGGCACTTTTGAACGTCAAAATGAACAAGAAATAGAACTGATTCTAGTCGCCCCTTCCAAAAAGTAGTTTCGTGTGGAGAAGAATGGGCAAGAAACTCCACCGTTACTCTTTTAAAATGTTTCACAATGTTTTGTATACATGTATTATAACATTATATGTGAAGACGATGTACCCAGAATAAAAACAATACATCATCAAAAGGTGAAAAGAGAACACATGTAGCAGTGGCAAGTAAACTTAATTATGTCATAAGTGCATGGTGCTCACATATTTACAAACATTCTAAAAGTTAATAATAATAAATTAATCAATGTGTGAGAAGTTATTCCAATATAATAAAATAATATGGTACAAATTACTTAATTTACTTAGCAACCAGTTTGATTTTGTCTAGACACTAGATTGTCCTGTGGAGCAGGACCAGCATGTTTCCAAGCATCCTTATCTTTGATATAATCTTCTAATTTGTAATAAGCTTGTTTACAAAGTGTACTTTTAATATGAGTTTAAAATTTTCTTTCATTTAATTGCAGTATGTCACAAGGTATTTTGTTGTAACATTTAACACAGAACCCCATAAAAGATGTATGTACTTTTTTTATTTCTAGTATTAAAATTATGCCTATCACTTATTTTGTTAAAAAGATGTCTATTTTTTCTTACATACATAATATTTTCATAAATGAATTGGCAAGGTACTGTCATAATACACACATCAAAAGTGTCTAGGGATCAACATATATTTTTGCAATAACTTTTCTCTTGATTGATATTAATTTAAATTTTCTTTAAGGATTCATCAAATAAAGTGTTTTCGTTTGTCACAGTAACGATAAACCAAGTCACCTTTGCATTAATAAAGAAATTTGCCATTTTCCTAATAAAGGGATTTTTGACATTTGAACCACTAACATTAAAGTTCGAAAAAAAGACTGAAATAACAGTTTTCTTTAAAATTTTATTGGGTAACTTAAACAATTAATAATCCGTGTTTCTACCGCGAACACTAACAACACAAGAACATCGGTTTGGCATACTCAAAATGAGTTCATCCAAATCACGCTGTGGAATGGCCGCCCATGTTCGTTGCAACAACAAAAAAAGGTCTTCTTGCAACTGGATACCCTCCATATTCGGCAGAGCTCTTCTCTGTAGCATATCCCATGCATGCTCAATCGGGTTCAAGTCTGGCGACTGAGCAGGCCAGGGCAGGACATTGATGTTAGCTGCGGCGAGAGTCTGTCTTACAACTCTTGCGGTGTGCGGTCGTGCATTATCATGCATTAACTGAAATAAGGGACCGATTTGCACTTGTAGAGGAACGATGACGTCAGATACAATTCCCGAAGACCGCTACGGGTACCACCTATAGCAATGCACAATCGTAGGATTCGATATCAATGGGCTCTTGAACACAGAAATTGGGCAGAAGAACAATGGCGTTTCGTGTGCTTTTCTGATGAGTCTCGTTTTGGTATGAGACCGGATACAAGACGTATACGAGAACCCCTGGAGAACCACTGGAGAACCCCTGGACGCCAACAGCGATTAAAATCCTGCCAGGAAGTCCATCCTTATAGTGGTGGAACCATCATGGTATGGGCGGGTATTTGGATCGGCGGAAGAACTGAGTTGATTTGGATCAGAGGCAACCTCAACGCTCAAATTTATGCTGAGACGATTGTATCTGACGTCATCGTTCCTCTACAAGTGCAAATCGGTCCCTTATTTCAGTTAATGCATGATAATGCACGACCGCACACCGCAAGAGTTGTAAGACAGACTCTCGCCGCAGCTAACATCAATGTCCTGCCCTGGCCTGCTCAGTCGCCAGACTTGAACCCGATTGAGCATGCATGGGATATGCTACAGAGAAGAGCTCTGCCGAATATGGAGGGTATCCAGTTGCAAGAAGACCTTTTTTTGTTGTTGCAACGAACATGGGCGGCCATTCCACAGCGTGATTTGGATGAACTCATTTTGAGTATGCCAAACCGATGTCCTTGTGTTGTTAGTGTTCGCGGTAGAAACACGGATTATTAATTGTTTAAGTTACCCAATAAAATTTTAAAGAAAACTGTTATTTCAGTCTTTTTTTCGAACTTTAATGTTAGTGGTTCAAATGTCAAAAATCCCTTTATTAGGAAAATGGCAAATTTCTTTATTAATGCAAAGGTGACTTGGTTTATCGTTACTGTGACAAACGAAAACACTTTATTTGATGAATCCTTAAAGAAAATTTAAATTAATATCAATCAAGAGAAAAGTTATTGCAAAAATATATGTTGATCCCTAGACACTTTTGATGTGTGTATTAATCCTTTTAAATAGTTCCCTAAGCGATTCGCGACGACAAAGATTGAAAATGGATTCAATGTCAGCAGCCCGACCCCACAGTAAAATGCCATACGACATAATGCTATGGAAGTAACTAAAATAGACCAAACGCGCGGTTTCTACGTCTGTTAACTGCCTTATCTTTCTAACAGCATAAGCGGCCGAGCTTAGCCGTCCCGCAAGAGTTGTTATGTGGGGACCCCATTGCAACTTGTCGTCTAGCGTGATTCCCAGGAAAACCGTCTGCTTAATAAATTCCAGCTTTTCTCCGTTCAATATGATGTCACAATCGCTACTTTTAACATTAGGTAATGTAAATCTAATGCATTTGGTTTTTTTTTCATTTAGTACCAAATTATTTACCGTAAACCAATCTTGGACCTGAAGAATAGAGTTATTCACGTCGTCAAGATTTTGTGAGCGTCGATTAATTTTAAAGATTAATGAAGTGTCATCTGCAAATAACACCATCTTCGGTTGATTTTGAAGTAATTGGGGTAAATCGTTAATATAAACTAAAAAGAGAAATGGACCCAATATCGAACCTTGAGGAACGCCCATTGTCATTTCCGACCCCAGCGAGTTCACACCATTTACTTGAACTTTAACCTTTCTATCTTTCAGGTATGATCTAAGTAAATCAAGGGCTGTATTTCTAATTCCATAGTGCTCTAGTTTCAGCAGAAGCGTCTCATGTTCTACGCAATCGAACGCCTTAGAGAGATCGCAAAAGATTCCAATGGCATCTTGTGCTTCCTCCCAGGCGCTAAAAATGTTATTTATTAGGGTGACACCAGCGTCAGTAGTACAACGCCCTTTGGTGAAACCGAACTGTTGGTCATGCAAGATGGATTTTTTATTAAAGTGACGTAACATTTGATTGAGCATCAACTTTTCAAACACTTTACTGAGAACTGGCAGAATTGACACGGGCCTATAATTGTTGGGTTCTTTACTATCACCGGATTTGAACAATGGCACTACTTTACTGTGTTTCATTAGATCCGGAAAGACGCCTTGGTCCACACTAGAATTAAATATGAAAGCTAAATAGGGCGCAATGGTATCGATAATAGAACTACAGACTTTTACAGACATTCCCCAGAGATATTCTGTTGATTTGATTTTAAGATCTTTAAAAGCTTTTATAACAGCCTGGGGGTTTGTATGCTGAAATGTAAATTGGCATGCCTTTACATTTTTTCTAAGTAAGGCAGCAGAAAGCGCGGCTGAGGAATTTAATGATGAAGTAGTTTTGAGAGGAATATTAGCAAAAAAGTTTTCAAATTCCTGAGCTATTTCTATATCCGAGTTGATGCGGCCATGTGCAGTCTCTAAATTAAACTCAGTATTACGCTGCTTTTTCCTACCTGTTTCATTATTTATTATTTGCCAGGTAGTTTTTATTTTATCATCAGCTGATTTTATTTTATTGCTAATATAAAGAGCTTTAGCTATTTTGCACACACTTTTAAAAGTTTTAGAGTATTTTGCAACATACTGATGAAAGTTTGTATTATTCGTATGTTGCTTGAGGCCATAAAGTTCAAAAAGTTTTGCCCTGCTTTTGCGAATACCAGGAGTCGCCCAATCGCTAAATAAAAACTTTGTGAAAATGCTTTTAGTTTGTAGTGGAAAAGAGTCATTAAATTGCTTATTCAATAGTAAAAAGAACTCGGCGTAGAACTCACTTGGGTCAGATATATTATTAAAATTCTGAACACATAAATTACTGGCCAAAGACTTATTGAATTTGTTTAAATTTGTACATGTAATTGGCCTAAATCTTATTTGAATTTTTTGTAGAGGCATATAGGAACAAAATGTTATAGTTTGTCCACTGTGGTCAGATGGCAACTTATTTAAGATATCTTTATGTAAGTATTCACAATTACAAAAAATATTATCTATACAAGTGGCAGAGGAGGCAGTTACTCGGGTTGGTTCCATAAAAACGTTGGACAAATCAAATGACCCAAAAAGACTTAATAATCTGACAGTATTCGAGTTATTTTCTAGTAAATTAATATTAAAATCTCCACATATGATTATTGACTTGCTACTAGTACTTAGTTTCTTTAACACATCTTCCATTACAGAATCAAACACAGATAGATTCTGGTAATTTGGAGGTCTGTACACACATACTATAACATGCTTATCTAGCTCAACACAGGACAATTCAATGGTGTGTTCAACAGATAGTCCGATGATGTCTTTTCGTTTTTTAGATTTTATTGAATTTTTAACTAATATTAATGACCCACCATGTATCATTTGTTTTCGGCTGAAATAGCTAACTACGCAATAATTTTCAAAATTAATTGATACTACTTGATGATCTTTTAACCAATGTTCTGTTAAACAAATGACATCAAACTTGGTATTTTCCAAAAACAATTCTATTTCCAGTAACTTGGAAGAGCAACCTTGAATATTTTGATTTAATAATTTTAATGTATGTTGCACTCCATTTAGTTTATTATTTTTGAGAGTTATATTGCCAGAAGATACCTTTTTATTATTTTGTAGTAATAATAACTGGTTATTAAAAGTGGTAACTTCTGTTGTCCTACTGACTAGTTTAAAGAACTATCCAGAGTATCCTCCACAACTACAACCGAAGAGTCTAGAATGTCCATTTGAGTTCTAGCAGGAAGAGAATACTCGACCTGAGTGTTCATGGCCTCCAAGGTTGTTGGTACTATAGGTAGATCCTCCTTCGTACAACATGATGAAAAATAATTAATCCCTATGTTGTTAGTATAACTAGGCAACACAGAGTCGTCCCTAATACTAGAGTTTGTTATATTAGCTATAACCTCATTAATATTATATGCTATCAACATAGCAATCTGGTGTCTACATTTCCAAGACAGAGACAAAGTTCTCTGAGTTAATTTAAAACCACTAACAAAATTGTTAGTGTCAAAGTACAATAATTTGTCACTGTGACATAATGTCAGTTTGTGCATTGTGTTATTTAGTTTATAAATATAATTATTTTCGTCATTTGACAGAGTATCACAATAACGAAAAGCACACAACATCAGCTTTCCTATATTTAAATTTAATAAGGTGTTCACACCATCCACTATGCCTTTTCTGGTAATACCAGTACTGTTACCTAATAGCAAAACCATTGTAGAGTAATTATCTAGGTTTGTGTTTGCTATTCTTTTAATCATCAAACTTGAAGGCTAATGGTATAAGAGGAAATGTACTAAATTTAATCAATTCGTACCTTACTGAACGAAAACAGCACACAGTAATATCGAGAGTTTGTAATAAAACTAAACGTGAATTAAAATATTTATCTTCCAGTCGAATTTCTAAATTTGGGGTACCACAAGGTAGTGTACTTGGGCCATTGTTATTTCTGCTTTACATTAACGATCTTCCACGCCAAATTCATCATCCAATGACACTATTCGCAGACGATAGCACAGTTATAATTGAGTGCATAGACAAAACGGAATATGAAAAAGATATAAACAACGCCCTTAAAAATATAATAAATTGGCTTTAAAACAATAATTTAGTTATTAATCTAAATAAAACACAAGTTATGCATTTCTACCAGCGAATAGAGCCAGATAATATTTTAATTAAATATAATGACCAAAATATACGTACAACTACAGTAACAAAATGTCTAGGAATTCAGATCGACAGCAAACTGACATGGAAACATCATGCTGAAAATATGTGCAAAAAATTGAGTAAAATGGCATATGTACTCTATAATCTCTCAAAAAAAGTTAGCATAAATACATTAGTCACAGCATATCACGGTTTAGTTGCTTCCTCACTTAGATTTGGTGTAATATTCTGGGGAAACTGCAGCGAAAGGGAAAGAATATTCAGGGCCCAAAAACGCTGTCTTCGATCAATGACGGGCCTTAAAAATACAGAAAGTTGTGAACCTGTTTTTAAATCTCTAAGGATCCTAACATTGCCATCACTGTATATACTGGAAGTAGCCCTATTTGTTAGATCGAACATGCACATGTTTACAACATTAGTTGATAAAAGACAACGTTCAGGACCAATCAGGTCACAATATAAAAACAGCTTTATACAGGTGGTTACCAAACATCACTACTCAAAAATAATATTTTTACAATGGGTCCTCTTATATATAATAAACTGCCGTTACATTTAAAAGAATTACCGGTAAAAGTTTTCAAAAAGAAATTAACAAAACTCTTACTAGACAAGTGCTACTACGCAATAAAAGATTTTAATAACGATAAAACCTTGGTTTAATTTGTATGTATGCTGCTTAATTAAGATTTTGTTTAAATTTTTAAGATTAAAATTCTAATTTGGTTTGTGTATCTTTTTGTTATTGAATTTATTGATATTTGAAATTATAGTTAGGAATGTTTAGTTTATTTGTTGACATTTATAATTTAATTTATTGACATTTATTGAATTTAATTTGAAATTGTATTTTCTAATAATGATTATTTTCTGAATGATTGTAATGTTGTTGTGTGCAATGTAGCTTTGAGACTAAAATTTTAATTTTCATGTTTAATGTTTTAAATATTCAATAATTTTGCATGCCGTAAGGCAAAATGTATCGGGACTAATGAGACCAAACTACCATCATATTTGTATACCTACATTATTGCAAATAAATGATTTCTATTTCTATTGTTCGTTCGTTATTCGTAATTGGAGAAAAACATTCACCATGCTTGAACTTAACCCGTTTTGATACCATTAACTTATAACACATCTTGATTCTTATAATAATAATAAATTAATAAAAGTTTTTATTGTTTCTCATACATTTGTTCTACAGAACAAAATTGAGGCAACCCCTCGCATCTTCCCCGTGGGTTACTTTTTACAATGTTGGACTTAATTAAAAACAAAAATAAAAAGAATTTAGGTTCTAGGATAAGTAGGAGTAAGAACAAAGTATTATTAAGAAGAGATTAATAATAATAAAATGTGTGGCTCGTCAGTCAAGTTGACGGTCCAAAAAACTTCTAACATGACAAAATGTTACGAAGTGTGTTGTTACACCAATCCTGTGGAAGCTAAAATTGCGTATGACACGGAGAATCATTAACTAGTCTAAGAGAATGCAATGCTAACGAGAAGTCAGGCATGACATTTGAACACAAACCTGACATCTTCGGGTTTGTTGCTCAGCTTCGCCTCGTATTTGCCAGAACTTGGTCCAGATTTGAGTCCAGTGGTACCGGCCGCTGGAGTTGTGTCGAATTCGAGTGGCCACAGACGGTACTCCTGGACGCGACACGTATAATTAATAGGTTCCTCTCTCAGAGCTCTGACCACCACCGCCGGTAGCAAGGACCCTGTTCCTCATACCGCATACTATTCTGATACCGGAAAATATCTAATGGAATAAAGGAAATAATAAAGTCCTGCAAAAGTAAATAAACATGACTGCGTACTTCCAAAACAAAACAAACTTTATCGATCGGGGTTTGACCTCAAAAATCGGATCGGATCGGACAAAGGCAAAAAACTAAAAATTTATCAAATTCGGAAATAATAACAACAAACTTTTTCCAGGAATCACCTTTAGTCACTTAAGTTAATTTAGGAGTAAGTACGTATTACAGATGTTCATAAAGCCCGTGATAAAGCTGTGTGAGTGCTCCCAAGTTCTTTTCCTGGCTTAAAATGAAAGAAATATTACACAAAGTGGTCCTATAAGTACACAGTACATTCAGTGGGATTTCACTGCCTGGCACAAATAATAAAATAAATATTTTTACGTGCTTGCCTACCCATATATTTCTCGGTATCCTACAAATTGTGTTATTTATTCATGAATATTACTTTACTTCACTAAACATGATTATCATATTATGTGTAGCTCAATGTTTTCTACCAGGGTTTCAGAGAGTTTATTGAGGTAATAATTTTATTTGCGTGAAAGATATTTGTTTTGAGTGTATGTTTTTATGTTTACTACGCCGCTTCAGTATTTAGTATGCTAGGCACGTTTATATTTATTAGTCACGTAAAAGAAGGATCTAGGCTCCTTATGATACATTCAAGGGAGATGATTGAGTTTCCCAAAACAAATAAATAGATAAGATTTTTCGTAAATTGTTTCGCCATCGGCCATGATGTTTACTCTTGTATAATGCCGTTGTGTTATGTCGACCATATTACCTATAGACTTCAACGTAATGTAATACGGAAAAAAGACCTAATGTTAAGCGGACTATCTCCAACAATATCTTCATGATTGTTGTTAGTATAATAACATTAATTTAGCGTTTTTTTTTAATACAGAAATTTTAAATATCCGCCTTGTACAAATAGTCGATAAATAGAAATTATGACAATCAAATCAATGACAAAATAAATATTTAAACGAAGACGGTCGTTTGAGGTTTGTACAAATTCAAAATCTATCCCAGTTTTTGTTTATGTTGATACATTTAATAGAATATTTAAAGGTTTAGAAACACGTACAGGATGTAAAAGGGAGTTTGATAATATGTAATCCTATTTTCTGCGTATTTAGTCAGTGACGCGCAGATCGCGTTTAATACCTAAGCATTTTCAATTTCATTGCTTTTGGTCAGTGGTTCATCCCAGTTTTTGTTTATGTTGATACATTTAATAGAATATTTAAAAGTTTAGAAACACGCACAAGATGGAAAAGTGTGTTTGACATTATGTGTATCGTATTTATTCAGTGACACGCAGATATCGCGTTTGATGCCTAGGCAAATTCAATTTTATTGTTTTTGGTCAGTGGCTCATCCCAGCTTTTGTTTATATTGATAAATTTAATAGAATATCTAAGTTTAGAAACACGTACAAGATGTGAAGGTGAATTTGATAATATGTGTCAAGCCCTTTTTGTGCGTATTAGTGACACGCAGACATCGCGTTTAATTCCTAGGCAAAATCAATTTGATAGCTTTTGGTCAGTGGCTAGTACATCAGGTTTGGATCTTCTGTTTTCTGGTCACGAAATAGTACTTTTAATACCATATTAAAGAACGAAGTGAAGTCTAGGAGAGAGAGGAACGAGGGGTTCGTGGCGATCGAAGGTTAAGCTACGTTTGCCGCGGACAGTTCGTGGATGGGATCCGTTACATATAGAGACCCCTTCGTGCCTCGAAAAGCACGTTAAGTATCGACCCATTGTATTGATCTGGTCCCGGCTTCATAGATCTTTTCTTTGACAATAGCTACGGGTAGTCAGAAGTTCAAAAGTCTGACAGCTAGCTTTACAAGAGGTAAATTGTTAACTCGCTGCATCCGGTTAGACTGGAAGTCGACCCCAACATAGTTGGAAAAAGTCTAGGCAGATTTATTTTTGCCAAGCAAAGGATTAAATAACATATTATATTAGTATTTATTTTATTTAAAAAATTAAACTTAAATTACTACACAATTGGGTATTTGACAGGGTAGTATTTTTATGGCATATTCAAATGATTGAATTAGTGTTTAACAGTTAAATGTAAATAACTATGATCCGTAGCTCAAGGCCAGGTCATCTTTGGCCTTAGATCGCGATATATTCTTAGCTTAGCTTTATTGATTTATATTCAGTATTGTTGATATTAATGGCGGTTATTAATCTTGCTGTACAAATAAAGCCGATTCCTAATTTATATGTTCATTTCGAAAATTCTGTAATGTAATAATAATTTGGATTATAGTAACGTAATATTATATTTTTGGTTGACTGAGAAATTGTGTCACATTTATGGAACTATTAATATTAAAATAGTAGTGTTTTGTTGTCGGTACTTTTCAGTACCAGACATTTATTTATTTCATGTTTAAAGACTAATGTTTAGGGTTTTCCTTTCAAAGAAGCGAAGACTTTCACGAGCGCTATTCTAGTAAACAGGAATTTAATAAACCGTCGTTCTTGGAAAGCTTAAATATTTTCCGTTACCGACTCTAAGTAAGTCTAGCTTCCGCATTGGTGGCAATTAACCTTTTTTGGTTCAGTTGTACGGGTATAATTATTTATTTCTTCTTCTTAGTGTGTCGATGCCAATCTAAATGGACTCGGCTCGACTTCGTTTACGATTTTGGCGCCACCATTAACGTCTATCAGTTCCTGTAACAACACGATATGAAGTGTCCCATTTAAATCTTTATTGTTGTCTAAACTGCGCTTACATACTGATTTGACATAATTTTGGGATCAAAATATCGTCGTAGATTAATTTTCATACTCATTCATTTTAAGTGGGATTTTCTGAAAGGGTTACCGCTACCCCGGAACATACCTCGATAAATGGACTATCCAACACAAAAAAAAAATCAATTCGGACCAGTAGTTCCAGAGATTTGCGCGTTCAAAAAAAGAAACTCTACAGCTTTATAATATTAGTATACATATAACGTTTTGTTTTTGTTCTTAATGGAATTAAAATTTGCAATTACTTCATTGATATATTTCGCGGCTTGTGCACCATCTCTTCTTACCATTGGCTTGATATCGATAGCAGCTAAACATTTTTAATATTTAATATTTATAAAAAAAATAAACTTTATTAATGAATTCAGATTACAGAATTCTTGTTTATCTTTTTATCTCGACGTTTATAGTAAATATCAAGAATGTAGAGGTATGTAGGTTTAGTTTCGAGTCGAGAGAGTGACATTGCGTTTTTACTGTTGGGTGTAAAAATACTTACTACAACAAAGTGCCTAATGAGATGCGTAAAAGAATTATACTGCGAGACGCAAAAAAAAAATGTTAATCTTTTGTTACCTTAATTAACACCAAGCAAGGATAAAAAATAAAAACCTTGATTAATGTTTCCTTTTTGTGTCAAAACAGACGAAAGGTGGCACATAACAGACTGTCCAGTTTGGGGCTCACTGGAAAATGATACCTATATTGTAACTTGGCTGTAGGTAATACATTTTGAGCTACACATGTCGTATTAACTTGCTGTTGTCTTAACCTTTACACCTAATTCAAACATCAATCTGCCCAACCATTTCCCAACTATGTTGGGGTCGAGTTCCAGTCTAACCGGATGCATCTGATATTTTACATAGAGTGACCGCCCATCGGAACTCCACAACCCAATAACTGGGCAGTACGATACCGAAACCTAGGACTTCCAGGGGGAGTGCCGACCATACTTTTCAATTATCGTTCTAAAATGCGTTACCGTGTTAATATTGCAATCATTAAACATCAACGGAGTACGTTATTTATCTCCCAAACAATACCCCCTTTATTAAACAAAAAACAAAAAAAAATGAGATGAGACTCTTTACGGTGAATACGCATTTTTAAAACCAACTTTAATATGAGAGTAATAAGTTGTTTTCAACTACCTCATCTAAGAATAAATAAGTTGTTTTCAACTACCTCATCCTACTACTATTATAAAGGCGAAAGTTTGTAAGTATGGATGTATGGATGTTTGTTACTCTTTCACGTAAAAACTACTGTATAGATTTGGATGAAATTTGACACAGAGATGGTTTATATCCTGGATTAACACATAGGATATTTTTTATCCCGGTAGAACATTCCTGTGGGATAATTTCCGACCTCCACGCGAGCGAAGCCGCGGGCAGAAGCTAGTCTAAGAATAAATTAGTTACACGCTTCGATCTGGAGATCGAATACTCGCTATTTCATGAGATTTTCTAGACATTAGGTAGTATTTCTATTAAGGCATTTAAAATAGAAACGTATAGATTATTGAATTAATAATTTAGAGACTCCTCGTCTTCGAAAGGGGGAAACTACGTACACAGACTGATTCATTAGGACTAAAACCCGTAGCGTAACCCTTTCGGATAATCCGGCTGATCATTAGGTACCCTGAAAATAAAGTGTCAACAGGACCTTCGTTTTATTGTTCTTCTTGGACTTTTTATTTTTTTTATTTAGCCTACACTGTCCCACTGCTGAGCAAAGGCCTCACCCAAATCCTTCCTTGGACTTAAAGTTATATAATTATATTAATATTGTATGCATTATAAAATTTATGAATAAGAAAGTATAAAGCATGTCATCGGATATAAATATTAGACTCTATCATTAAGTACATTGTAACATTTTGCATGTCAAATGTCTGACTATGTATAAGGAACTTAATTTCTAAATTTAAGGCCAACACTGTATCAATACTTATCTATACTCCGTTTATTATAACATTAGAAAATTAACGGCTAAATAACGACAGTTATTGTGTAATATTGTTGACATAACTGCACTTTGCAGTTGTTTTTTTAATGTAAATGGTTAAAAGATAACATTGCTTCGTATGTAACGTAAAATAACGGAGTTTAATATACGTCTATATAGAAATAACGAAAGGGTGATAACCGTTATTTGTCTAATGTTATAACGAATAGAGTATATACTAATAGTATAAAGAGGAAAGATTTGATTGTTTCCATTGAATAGGCTCCGAAACTACTGAGCCAATTTGAAAAATTTATTTCACTGTTGGAAAGCTATTGCCGGGTGACATAGGCTATATTATATATTCAGAAAAATTAGGGATCCTTACTAAAACTTCAATAATGCAGAAGTTATGATTTAATGATACTTAATGAAAAGATTTTCATCAGATTAATAGAAATATTGGTTCTTTTGTCCACATCACAATAGAAGTAATATTTTCAATACTATTAATTATTATTATACGAGAAAATAATAAAGCGAGGAAAACAGTTTGAAAACGTTTTTCACCACCAAAATGTTTATATAGTAGAGCACATAAAATACGCTGCTCCTACATACACACATCAAAAGTGTCTAGGGATCAACATATATTTTTGCAATAACTTTTCTCTTGATTGATATTAATTTAAATTTTCTTTAAGGATTCATCAAATAAAGTGTTTTCGTTTGTCACAGTAACGATAAACCAAGTCACCTTTGCATTAATAAAGAAATTTGCCATTTTCCTAATAAAGGGATTTTTGACATTTGAACCACTAACATTAAAGTTCGAAAAAAAGACTGAAATAACAGTTTTCTTTAAAATTTTATTGGGTAACTTAAACAATTAATAATCCGTGTTTCTACCGCGAACACTAACAACACAAGAACATCGGTTTGGCATACTCAAAATGAGTTCATCCAAATCACGCTGTGGAATGGCCGCCCATGTTCGTTGCAACAACAATAAAAGGTCTTCTTGCAACTGGATACCCTCCATATTCGGCAGAGCTCTTCTCTGTAGCATATCCCATGCATGCTCAATCGGGTTCAAGTCTGGCGACTGAGCAGGCCAGGGCAGGACATTGATGTTAGCTGCGGCGAGAGTCTGTCTTACAACTCTTGCGGTGTGCGGTCGTGCATTATCATGCATTAACTGAAATAAGGGACCGATTTGCACTTGTAGAGGAACGATGACGTCAGAAACCGCTTGCATGAAGTGAACCTTCATTCCCGAAGACCGCTACGGGTACCACCTATAGCAATGCACAATCGTAGGATTCGATATCAATGGGCTCTTGAACACAGAAATTGGGCAGAAGAACAATGGCGTTTCGTGTGCTTTTCTGATGAGTCTCGTTTTGGTATGAGACCGGATACAAGACGTATACGACACTGGAGAACCCCTGGACGCCAACAGCGATTAAAATCCTGCCAGGAAGTCAATCCTTATAGTGGTGGAACCATCATGGTATGGGCGGGTATTTGGATCGGCGGAAGAACTGAGTTGATTTGGATCAGAGGCAACCTCAACGCTCAAATTTATGCTGAGACGATTGTATCTGACGTCATCGTTCCTCTACAAGTGCAAATCGGTCCCTTATTTCAGTTAATGCATGATAATGCACGACCGCACACCGCAAGAGTTGTAAGACAGACTCTCGCCGCAGCTAACATCAATGTCCTGCCCTGGCCTGCTCAGTCGCCAGACTTGAACCCGATTGAGCATGCATGGGATATGCTACAGAGAAGAGCTCTGCCGAATATGGAGGGTATCCAGTGGCAAGAAGACCTTTTTTTGTTGTTGCAACGAACATGGGCGGCCATTCCACAGCGTGATTTGGATGAACTCATTTTGAGTATGCCAAACCGATGTTCTTGTGTTGTTAGTGTTCGCGGTAGAAACACGGATTATTAATTGTTTAAGTTACCCAATAAAATTTTAAAGAAAACTGTTATTTCAGTCTTTTTTTCGAACTTTAATGTTAGTGGTTCAAATGTCAAAAATCCCTTTATTAGGAAAATGGCAAATTTCTTTATTAATGCAAAGGTGACTTGGTTTATCGTTACTGTGACAAACGAAAACACTTTATTTGATGAATCCTTAAAGAAAATTTAAATTAATATCAATCAAGAGAAAAGTTATTGCAAAAATATATGTTGATCCCTAGACACTTTTGATGTGTGTATTTATACGAGGAAATATCTCGGTTCTCGGTAAATGATTGACACATACTATTTACAAATATATCGGATAGTGTTTTATTTTACACTAGCTTCTGTCCGCGGTTTCGACCGCGTGGATGACGGAAATTGCTTTAATAACATATTATACATATAGACATTCCTCTTGAACCACTCTATCTATTATAAGGAACTGCATCGAAATCCGTTGTGTAGTTTTAAAGATCTAAGCATAGGTACATACAGACATTAGGACAGCGGAAGCGACTTTGCTTTATACTATGTAGTAATATTGTGTTTTTGGGATGCAAAAGTCACTTGTGTTATCAGGAATCTATTTTATTGTAAGCTGAAATGGTTTTTCTATTTTCTGTGTCAGATTTTATTGTCCGTTAGGAGTCGGTTCCGAATTCGGATCATGACGGTTGTATCCGTTTTTTTGTGATTGAAATACAATCTGTTCTCGTCACAACAGTTTTAAGCTAGAGCTAAATACTCAGCTACTAGTCAAATCCGTTGTTGATCCATCACTATGATTGAGTTTGGAAAAAAAAAAGAATTATAAGTTTTACATAATAGTTTTTAAAAATTTCTGTGGACAGTATTTTAATTTATTGTCTTAGCATAGCATATTCTTTAGTGTCTATTGTTGTCTAGATAAGAAATGTGCCTATGCGTATTTATCAACATAAAGTAGAATTTACCGTTTTACTCCATATACATTCAATCAAATATACTAATTTGTAACACTGCCGATTCGTTGGTATAATGGTCGTAAGCATAAGGTCCTGGGTTCGATTCCCAGGTTGGGCAGTGTTATTGAGTTTGTCCAATAGGAAATTCTCAATAGCAGACTAGACAATAGGAGCCTTTAAAAAAACTGTGCCCTGTTGATGGCAATAGGCCCCTATTACATAAGACTTAACTGGCGAAATGTGGGGTACCTACTATGGGTACATCTCTACCTAAGCCTTCGGGGAATATCATCGTCATTTGACTTGAACAATTCTCCGACTGTGTTCTGTAATAAGAGAGATTGATGCAAGAACGGAATTTTTTTGACTTTCAACTCTCCACCATTTTTTGATTGAGCGATTTTCACTTGGATTTTGTTTGCATCTACTGGGATCGTATTATATAATAATACTTATGATGGATGATTTTTCTGGAGTCTAAATTAAAAAATAAAGCCCATTAACGATTTCTCTAGAGATCTCAGGTGGAGAAAACGAAATAAAGAAGACGTATGACCCGATTTTCAGCTTTGGCTAGCATCATAATTGTCCTGCCCTTATCCCAATTTATTTGGGGTCGGTGCAACATGTCTTTCTTTCTCTTCCATACTTCTCTATTAGTCGTCTTTTCGATAGTCACTCCCTTTCTAGCCATATCCATCCATCCTTTCTTTCATTCCTTTTGTGGCCCAACACTCTGATCCATACAGGACGGCATGAGATATAAATACTTAACTGAAGAAATCTACCTGTATCTTTTCAGGGCCTGCTTTAAAAAAACAAAATATTTTGTAATAATTTCGGTTTCATGAACTTATTTTAGAGTCTTTTTCAGTCAAACATTAGCACAAATATTTTATTTGCATAAGCTACGAACAGTTTATAGTGGTAGGTAAATAGAACATCCATAACCAGTTATGTTACAAGTCCCGCTTAGATGGTGCGAGCTTATTGCTAATAATTATAACTAACTGGGCACAGTCAGACTCCGGGATGCTACGGAAAATTTACGAAGGACAAATATTGCACAACTAAGGCAAAACGGGTAAGAACCCTACGCTTAGCAGTCCTATTTAACAGACGTCCTTAACAATCGAGGTTACCTGCTTTAAATGCGGACAACGAATGTCTTTGTTATTATTCTATAAAATTAGAGCACCATTCTTAAGAGCAAAGTGCTTTACAAAGGAACATTGTCAGCGCCAGCCCACTTAAGATAATCGTACACGCACTCCTATTCACACTATCTGTGATTTCTGAGGAAAACTGCGAGTGACGGAAAAGTATTGACGTGTGAAAGTATAGGTAGGTAAACTACGATAACATGGCGCGCCTCTCCAAATTACTGTTTCAATGTTTGTCGTCACATCCTTATGGAAAGAGTTTGTATGTAGTTGTAAGTATTCGTCCTCAGTAGCAGGCCGGCAGCAACATGCGTTGTGAGTCTTGGTGGCGCTTTGTAATTACTTTCTTACGTTTTAAATTTTGGAGGGACGCGCCATGTTACCGTAGTTTATCTTTACGTATGTATATACATACGTATGTATGAGAAGAGTTCCTATGACTCTCAATTGGAAAAAAGTTGTTTTTTTTTAAGTAAATTAGCCTCTTAACAGTTTTATAACAAATTTATATTAACTCTAAATAGTAAACGAAGTCGCTCCGCGTCCAGTCGCCGTTTGTCCCTTCCTTTCCCTTGTAAATTACTCAACAGATTGTAAAGCAGTTTTCATGAAAAGATAGAGTGATTCACAAGGAGAGTTTGTTCGTATAGTTTAACTAGCTATCGCCCGCGGCTTCGCCTGCACGATAGTATCTTTATTACACTCTTACGAAGCCAGGGCGGATCGCTAGTACACTTATGTGTTTTTCACTAGGAAGCTGAACTATCAATTTATTTTTACAAGATCCTTTTCAGGCTTTTACGCGTCCATTCTGAAATAAAACCTACCTACAACATTGATCATATTTAAATACGTATTATTTCTGAATTGCTTTGTAAATGCTTGACTTCTATTATCTGTTGTAAACCCTTAACAATGCGGGCAGTGACGGTAAATCCCGAGTTGATGTGTCATTCTAATTGTGGAATGGAAATCGGTCAAGGCTATAAATAGGTACGCTACTTATAACATATGCTATTATTAATCGTACTTGAATTGTTGATTGTATTGTAGCTGTATGCAAGTTATAAGTAGGTACTGGCTGACAACGTGTAGCAAAGATAATAATTGTGTTATAAAATAGGTATCTATTTTTGAGCTTTAAGATTGAACTTTTAGAGTAGGTAAATAAGCCTTGTGGTCCACATTAGCCCTGGATTATAAGAACGAGTAAGTCGTTTGGAGGAACCTTTGCCCAGCAGTGGGATGCAACACCTGTTGCAGTGGGATAATTATGATGAAGCCTAATTTACTAGTAGTGTGACTACAGTTAACCATGGAACACATAACTGGCGAAATGTACATACTACATACATAGTACGTACATACTAGGGGTACACCTCTGCTTAAACCTTCGCGGAAACAAGGCGTGATGTTATGTATGTCCAGACGCCAGTGCTACCCCAGTCTGTCAAATTTGTTTAATAGATTTTCAACTATATTGTAAACGTATAAGGTACATGTTCAAATGGGTAGATATATTTGACAGTTTGGGATAGCTTGATGTGCTAGGCCCTGTACTACAGGGGCCTAGACAGGTGTCAATTGCTCCGTGTTGGTTCGATTTCGAAAATTGTTGACCGAAGAATTCGTTAACTCAGCGATTCGGATTGTCAAGAACGCCTCTTGTCAATGCATTTTTACGGGAATATTGATCGAAATTTGTTACACAATTCAATATTGTCGAGCACTTAGTGATCGAAAACGATTCAACACGTGACATTTCGAAAACGTATGCCAATCCTATACATTTCGGATTCATCTATTTTCACTATCGTTACATCGCTAATAAAAATGTGACTTTGTCTAGTCCCTCAGATTAACTTCCTAAAGTTTCCCGAAAGTAATAGCCGGGTGAATTTGCTACAAATTAATTAATAGTGCTGGAGATCCCCGTTTCTTCGCAATACCCTTTTGGGAAAATCAGATTTCACATTATTAATGCATGATCTTAATGGTATATGGGTCGGAAGGAAAATATTTCTGGCAGAGTTACCTCAGATTTATAACGTAAATTTCTGAAATTCGGACGTTTTGTTTCCCAGGGAAACTGCGGTCGTGTAGCGTAAATATTATGACGTATAAAGCGATATTGGCTTTGAACTATCTGTAATTCTATCAAGCAGTCAATCACAAGACACCCACCCGCAAATCCGCAGTTTCCGGACGAGAATTCTTTTATGATATTTCAGCTGTGTAAGGCCCGACTTACAGTTATTTTAGAAACTTCTTTGCACGTTTCGAAAAGTTAGGATGGCATATACACCTAGCACACATCACATCACGCGTTGTTTCCCCGAATGGTTAGGCAGAGGGGTACCTACATTTCGCAAGTTGATGTTTCAAGTCCCGTGTAATAGGGGATGAGTCTATTGCCGGGCACAATTCCAGACTCCGGGCAGTTACTGAAGTAGAACTACTGATCTACTACTGTGTTTTAATAACACTGCTAAACCCAGGAGTCGAACCCAGGACCACATATCCCAGCAGTAGCGCTTGCGACCTAATATACCAAATATACTAGGTATCTAGGATGGAATTTATGATATAAAAAAGGATGTTGTATTTATTATCCCTTTATATATTAATCCTATATAATTTCTGTAGAGAAATCTTCCTAATTTTTATATTGGTTACTGAACCCGAACAAGGCTTTTGCAAAAAAAAACAGGCTACATAGAAGTACACAGAGACAAGAATCAGTAATGTGAAAGAAGTTAGAACAGTTCTCAATTCAGAAACCGAGCGTTAGTCAAACGTGCTTTTTTTAACATTCTGTATCGTCTTCACATGTAAGTATAATATCAATCAGATATTATGAAATATGAAAGATGAATCCAATATTTTCTAAACATATTTTGATTTGAATGAGTGCCCATTGAGTTTCCGTTTCTTCGCCACAGGTGGAATGGGTGCTGCATCGTTCTGACTGACTGTCCCTTTTCGGTCGTATTACAAAAAAAGGTTTATCTTTAGACAATCAAACCATTTTTAAATTTTGATTATGTTAAAGTTCTAACTACAAAAACTATCGTCAAACCCGATATTAATCTGTTCATTTTATATTAAGAACCCTTTCTTTTTGAAAGGCTGGGAAATCATCCAATGACTGCTCCCGCTCTGGGTGGAGCGGAAGGGAGTGTCAGACTCTTACTGACTAAAACCCATCCATGTTCCTTCCGTAGCCCTTTATGTTCCGGGGTAGCGGTAACCCTTTCGGACAATCCCGCTTACCCGGCAGGCTTGGCCCTGAGGGGCCTCTTCATATGCTGACATCTCTTTGAGGCGCGCGTGGAACATATACGCGCCGTACGGCACGGGTCTGGTGCTGATCGGACGGTGAGTCACCCATTACTCACCGTCCGCAGGCCCGCGCCTACGGTGGCCGGGAGTCGTCACGTGGCTCCCGACGCCCGGGGCGTCTCCTGCGGCGGCTGAGACGGGAGGACCTTTCTCTCTCCCATCCCGCCACCTCCTTCGCGAGCATAACTTTTTCGCAGAAGGGTATTAAGAACCCTAACGTGCCTAGAATAAAACTCAAAATACAATACTCGGTTGGCAGGATTAGGCGTAGACTAAAATTAGAACTAGTTTTTTAATAAGACGTTAGAGTTTGAGTTTGTATTTATTAATGCTGATAAATCCTTAATCACAGAAAAAGCCTAAAGGCTGCTCCTATCCTCAACAAATACACGGTCGCTGTAATTGGCAGCGATTCTCAAATATTATTACAACCCGCTAATAGTTTTATCCATCCTCTCATGCCGGTATGAGCCGGTATCGATCATGGCTCTTAGATATCGTAGAACTGTAACGACCATATCTTATCTGCCCAATACAATATAATAATATAGATTTGCTTCTGTGTTACACGTAGTTTTCATGTGTGAAAGTATACATGTGTGAGTTATACCTAAAAGTGTTTTACAAACCGACTTGTGAATTGCACTTACGGGCGATTGAATTCAGGAATTTGTTTCAAATTCTAAATTTCTTTGATATTCCATTTCGGGACTAGTTTAAGCGGGCCGAGCGGGCTACCCGTTGGAATTTATCACATAGATAGCTTGTAACCTGGATTAACAAACACAACGGGTACTTTAAATCCTGGTAGTACATTTCCGAGTAACACTGTTTGAGTGACTGTTTAGATTTAATGTACAAAAATAACAGCCGCATTTCCTGTCCGCGCTTTTACTTCGTTTTCGCTTACCATCAAGTATGACCCACAGAGAGATCATACTTGCCTACCTACTGGTAGGTAGGTATATTGTTCAATATTATTGTATGTCAGTGAATCTGTTATTACCTATGCTGGTGGGCTACTATGTATTTTGAAAATGTTTACCTATTTGTCCAGGTAGGACATCATTATTATGTTATGTTCCGCACCACAAGCTTTCATACTATCGAGTAAAGTAGGTATGCCAGCTTCTGGTCCATAAATACGTACAGTCCTCAGTTTCTGACAGCTATCATCTCTGCATTTTATTTGTTGGAAAAGCCAGTAGGTATTTAACCTTTTTTTTACTTGCAATTACACAAAGACCATCATTTTGCACGATAGCCAATTCTCTTTTTCCGTTTTTTAGTACAAAAGCCTCGGTTTGGTATTCAATTGTACTCTACGGCTTCTGACAGCAATTCGTGCATTGTGTTTGATTGAAAGAGCCAGTATTTGCCGTTTATCTTTACTGGCATGGCATGAAGGTCATCATTTTGCATGATGGCCAATTCTCGTTTCTCTAAGTTTGTATTATTAATTTGTACATTAAATGAATAAATTTTCATTTAAAATTTAATGGCCCAGTGTTGAAGTCTATGTATACATTCAGTCAAAAAAGTATCGGGAATGGATGATTTGTTTATGGTTCCAAATTCAATTTTTTGTTTTTTTGTAGTTGTTAGATTGGCACAACTGTTTTTCATTTTGGCACGGAGTTTGAGTTGCATCTGTTATTTATATTAAATACAGTGCTGGTTTTAGTAATATCATATATAGTGTGTATTGCGAATTTCATAATGGACAAAAATATCGAACAAAGAGTTTGTCTTAAATTTTGCATCGCCAATGGAATTTCGTGTTCGGAGTCACTGAAAATGTTACAGAAGGCTTACGGTGAATCGACTTTATCAAAAACTCGTGCTTATGAGTGGTTCAAAGCATTCAAAAGCGGTCGAGATGTGATGGAAGATTTGCCTCGCTCTGGTAGGCCGTCAACGTCTGCAACTGAAGTTAACATCGCAAAAGTGAAGAAAATAGTGACTGAAAATCCCCATTCAACTCTGAGAGAGATAGCCGCCGAACTTTCTGTATCTCACGAGTCGATCCGTACCATTTTAACTAATCATTTGGGTATGAAACATGTTGCTGCTCGGCTAGTCCCAAAAGATCTGAATTTTCTCCAAAAACTCAATCGCATGAAAGTCGCTGAGGACATGCTAGAACGACAGACGCTAGACTTCGGACCCAACATTCATGAAACGCATTGTTACTGGTGACGAGACGTGGGTTTACGAGTTTGACATGCAAACTAGTCAATAAGCTTCGGAGTGGCGCCTTCCAACTGAACCGAAACCGAAAAAACCACGCCAAAGTCGATCAAAAGTCAAAGTCATGTTGACTGTTTTCTTTGACTATCGCGGTGTTGTGCACTCTGAATTCTTACCGGAAGGTCTAACGGTAAATAAAGAATATTATTTGAGCGTTATGCGGCGTTTAAGAGAGCAAATTCGACGAAAAAGGCCAGATTTGTGGAAAGAAAATTCTTGGATTTTGCACCACGACAATGCGCCTTCGCACAAGGCTATCATTGTGAACGAATTTTTGACCGAACACTCAACAAATACCATCCAGCAACCACCATATTTACCAGATATGGCTCTTGCTGACTTTTTTCTTTTTCCTAAACTCAAATTACCACTTCGTGGCACCCGTTTTCAATCGATAGAAGACATAAAGGAGAATTCGCGGCGAGAACTGAACTCAATTCCGGAAGCAGCGTTTAAAAAATGTTTTGATGAATGGATTATTCGTTGGCGCAAGTGTATCGTTTCTAAAGGAGCATACTTTGAAGGTGATAAAATAAATTTGGATGAATAACAGACATTTTGTGTATTATTGATCTTTTCCCGGTACTTTCAGACTTGACAGAGTAGTATAACTAGTTATGAGTTACCAACTCTGTGGCTTATCATGAAACAAAGAGAAACGAATACTTATCCAGCAATCTAGTATAAAACAGTCCGATTCGTGTAAATTAAAAATAGGCAGAAAAAAATATTTGAAATTTGAAAATCAAATTCCGTTTCGATTCGAGTTTCTAATTTGTTTCGCGTTTCGTAATTGTTGTTATAACTCTATCTAGTTGGTTTTGTTATTGAAGTTAGCATTCCAATATTTTTAAAGCAGGAAAAATTAAGATAAGAGAGAAAATACGTTTATTTGCGGCAAACATGACGCAATAAAAAGAAAACAACAAAAAGCAATGCAACAGCAATAAGGCTTTTGAAAAACTTACAAAAAAGTTTCTCTCCGGCGGGGAATCGAACCCCGGTCTCCCGCGTGACAGGCGGGGATACTTACCACTATACTACCGAAGACTTATTAGTGATGCCGAATTTACCGTTCGGATTAAAATATAAGAGGTCAGAGTATCATGCAATCGCGCAACGGTTCGCGGTGTTATGCTCTATTATATGAAATCCCTGATTAGTTCGACTGTTCTTTGATGCATTATTATCTAGAATAGCAGAAACGGATCAAATATAATGTAAATATAAATATTTCATTAAATTATAAACAAAGATAACCTAATGAACCTAACACATTATGAAGGATTCATAATGTGTTTTCGTTCCGCATTCGAATCATTTTCATGTCTGCAGTATTGAGCTATGGGATCTAAACTTGAGGTGAGATGAGCCATTCTGCAGAGTAGTACAGAATAATTTACTTAACACACATCTACTACTATTGCAAAGCGTGCGCGCCTGCTGGCTGTGAGTAGGTGGGAGTCGGGTCCTTGGCTTCAGGAACTACTACCGCCGTAGAATGTAGGCACTTTGTTCGACCGACACCACTTTTCGCCTCGTTGCTTACTTGCGACTTGGGGCTCCTTGTTGTTGTCACCATCCCAAAACTTCAAGAGGCGAAAATATTACCGGTAATAAAAAAAATATATTATATTTTCGAGGTATTCGGCGTTGAAACCGACATAATAGTGGTTGTCTTGTGAGTGTTTTCTTTCGAGAATCAACTTTAAATACTTTATTTGAACATCTCATTGGTAGAATTTTCAGCGGGATTGTCGGAAAGGGTTACCGCTGCCCCGGAACACTAAGGGCTAAGGAAGTAACATGGATGGGTGTTATTCAGTAAGGGCCTGATGCTCCCCTCCGCTTCACTCACTAAGGAGGAGTAATATTTTGATGATCTCCCATTTTTAAAAAATGGGTTAGGGTTGTGGAAATCTATGTGTCTTTACAACCGTTATGAAATTGTGCCCTTAGACAGTCAGTCAGTCCAGACACGGAGCTGTTTTATATTCTTCGCGAGTTTGTTTGTAATACCATATCAGTTGAACGTATCTCCCTAATTGTCAAAGGTCAAATGTGATGTTTTGAATCACTGACCATGTTAACGAACACTTAAAAATCGTGTCAGGGAGGCAAACCTGCCTCTCATTATCCATACTTATAAAGAATGCACAGATATATTGAATAGTTCCGTTTACAAAAATAGGATTTTGAAGATCGACATGAAGTTTGTTTGTTCCCCATTCCCCCCACAAAGATTCGCATCAAATTTTATGAGTATCCTCAGCCTGTAATGTTCCTAAAACTGGACTTAGCGGGTGGGTAGATGTTACATGTCTTAAATTTTTTGGATCTAGGTTATGCCGGATTCCTCACAATGTTTTCCAGTGGAGATGAAATTAAATACAAAGTAAAGTGCCCTCTGGGTTCGAAAACACTACGTTGTGAGTTTATTATTCGTTAAGTCCAGGCCGATGCCGCTTGGGCACCAAAGTAGTGCTATTCTGTAAAAAAATGAATTTAAAGTGAGTTGTCAATAGTGTCAATCCCTAGCATAAGGTGAAAAGACTGCTCATTTCACCTTAGATTTCACTGTGAGAATTCACTAAATCAACAGACTGCCTTTACAAAAAAAATACGATACGTCTCATATATAATCTGTTTAAAAAAAATTAGATCGTTTGTTGCTTGTGATTTTTAGATAATTATGTTGTAAAGGAATAAGATCACTTGATTATGTTTATTTTTATTCGAGGATGCGCTCCTTCATTAAGACGCTAGCTTAACCTAAACCGACATCATAATTATGTCATATCTGACAGGTGATTCCTTCAGACAAATGTTTTAATATTTTATTTTTGGAATGAGTTTGTGAAGAAAATGTTGTTTGTTTATTTCTATTTGTAAAAAGGAATCGACAATCCACTTTAAATATCGTTTCTCTACATTTCAGGTAAGATTAGGTATATCTTTCGCAATATGTTTATTTTTACTGTAAAAATGTAAATGAAAATAAAACTACATTTTAGATAAGAGCAACAACACATTGTACATTTTTGCCGATTCCTATCTAATCTTAGACGAATTGTCTTATATAAGTTTAGAAGCTTATTTATAAAACTGAAAATTCTTGCATACAAACCCTTTAGATACTTTGGAATGGTATATAGGATCAATAACCCGGTATTTCGAGTGCCAAACAGAAAGGTTACAACTTTATTGTTAACTAGCACTTTGCCCGCGGCTTCGCTCCCGTGGTCTTTCCCGTGGGACCCGTTATTTTTCCCGGGATAAAAAGTAGCCTATGTAACTCCTAGAAAACTAAGCTTTCCAACGGTGAAAGAATTTTTAAAATCGGTCCAGTAGTTTTTGAGCCTATTCATTACAACCAAACAAACAAACAAAGTTTTCCTCTTTATAATATTATTATAGACTAGCTTCTGCCCGCGGCTTCGCTCGCGTGGAGGTCGGAAATTATCCCACAGGAATGTTCTACCGGGATAAAAAATATCCTATGTGTTAATCCAGGATATAAACCATCTCTGTGTCAAATTTCATCCAAATCTATACAGTAGTTTTTACGTGAAAGAGTAACAAACATCCATACATCCATACTTACAAACTTTCGCCTTTATAATAGTAGTAGGATTAGCGATAGAAAACGTGTGCCTATGAATCGGATGTGATAGTGAGCATGGGACTCATATGAATAATTTGCCATTAATATAACTTTTGCCAGCGGCTTCGCCCGCGTGTATGTAGGATGTTATCCCACGGGAACCGTACATTTTTCCGGGATAAAAGGTAGCTTATACGCTAATCTATATCTAGACTATAATCTATCTTTGTGCCAAGTTTCGTCCAGATCTGTTAATAAGCATTTGAGTTTATTCGTTACACACATAGGTACATAGAAATCTTTCCTTTTTATAATTTTAGTATAGATTTCTACAACGTGGCTTTACAATGGTGACATTAATTTATAGGGTAGGGTAGGGCTAGTGCCCATTAATCATATAATGTTGATAGGTTAAATAAAATAAATCGCAAATTGAAAAAAAAACAATTCAAAAAAACTATATAATCAAATCAATTCGTCAACTTTTTGCAGTTGTTTCATCCTAATAGTATTGTTTATTAGTTTTAATTTCATTGATGTGAATGTTATGATCCGTGTCCCCGGAAAATGACCACTGCGCGACAGTTCTTTAAGTACAGGTTGTTCCAAGATACTATTTTCTGACATTAAATATAATTAATATATAAATAAATCCGTAAATAATAAATTACGTTTAAAGGAAATAAAAATAAATGTCACTATTGTAGCGCCACGTTGTATAATGTCTATAGTATCTGGTTGTATCTGTAGGTAATTGTAATTTTATCCCTTTTAGAAGCGAATATTTTCTTCTAGAGATGTTGTTAGGCAAGTGGATATTCATTCGCACTGTTGTTTTGTAGATTCAGACACTAAACAAAAGTAAGCTGGAGGAAAAAATAATTATAAAAATTAAAATTTCGCGACTTGTTAAGGTTTAAAACATATTTTACTGGCTTCACTTGTAGGTATAATAAATTGTAGGAATAAATAAGACATCCATTTTCAAGGTAGTAGGTAAGAATATCTTTTTTTGTTGGAAAATAAGACGAAAACGAGGGTTGTTTGCAGAACAAGCCCAGGTTTTATGAAACTTGTGATATTTTTTTCATATTTAATAAATACGAACCACAAAATATCATAACCGTCATATCATGCGATGGTAATGAAATTAATTAATTAGCTCTGCGCTTGTTAGCCCAGGAAACTACGGAATTTTTAAAATTTTCTAGCAAAAATCATTTCTCTTTGAAATAATAATTTTTAAGTCCAATGAAGTCAGTCCACCTCTTATTTTTATCTACAATCCCTACTATACCGCGGTGAGTTAAAAATACTTTTCCTCTTATGTTTCTTTACAAAATTGTATGAAAGGCGTCATGATCAAAGAGTAAAAATGCTGTATGTAATATAATGAAAGTGTGTGGGGCAATTAGCTTTTCAAAGGACTGTCGCGACATAACAAATTACGCCCGACGTCCTTAGTGCAAGGTCAAGCGGTGTTGCCGAGTTGGAATGGGGGAATAAAAGTGATCCTAAGATAATGTGACCATTTTTAGAATAGTTCCACAACCACGAAAGAATGCTATATTATCATGGATGATTGTCAATTCGTTTATAATATCTATGTATATACATACAAAAGGATATGCTACAGACCACCAAACTGAACAACTTTTAGTATAGGACAAAAACCGAAATCGCAAAAAAAATCTGCTGTTCTATACAATCTTGGTTACGTGGTTCGTCGAAATGAAGGAAACAGCAGATTTTTTTTTCACGATTTTGGAGTTGGTCCTATACTAAAAGTTGTTCAGTTTGGTGGTCTGTAGCATATGCTTTTGTATGTATATACCCTTTCGGTTACAACCTGTATATCCCATGAACGTATGTTCGTTGAAGAATTTTTTGATAGTATTTATAATCGATTTTAATCGAAAGAGAGAAGCGGTATTCGACTTGTATTTTTTCATAGTTAAACATCAAAAGCCGTATGATCAAAGAGAAAGAAGATTACCCCGTGAAGCAATTAGGGTGTCAAAGGTTGGCAGTGAAACTGTACCCGACGAAACCTATGCAAGGTCATGCGAGAATGCTACCGGAGGCCATTTTATAAAATGTCGTGTTTGTTTTACCGTCGTTATTGTAATCAGAATAAGCGGGATTGTCCGAAAGGGTTACCGCTACCCCGGAACATAAAGCGCTACGGAAGGAACATGGATGGGTTTTAGTCAGTAAGAGTCTGACACTCCCTTCCGCTCCACCCAGAGCGGGCGCAGTCATTGGATGATTTCCCAGCTTTAAAAAAATTGTAACCAGAAAATGGTATGGTATAGCACCATACCATTAAATAGTTATTGGTCATGTTGATCGTCTCTCTCTCGCATCAGAATCATGGTGGCATTAGCAGAATCGGCATATAACGTTTCCACTGCTGGGAAACAGGCCTCGGTGAGAGAGTGGGCCGTGGGTGTTCCACCGCGCGGGCCCTGTGCGAGTTGGTGGATATCACATCTTCGAATTTCTGGTCCTAGGACTTTCAGGTCTACAATGTCTTCCTTTACAGTTTTGAGAGCAGTGATGATAAGATTAAATACTCAAAGTAAAGTGCCTGCCTCGGTTAAACCTACAACTCGTAAGTCGGCGCCAATACCACTGGACAACCACTGTTCCATACTACTGGTTCTGTGGCATTAAAACGTTTTAATACGGCATCGTTTAGTACCACAAAAAAGATGGTCAGTTCCATAAAACGAGCGAAAACGCCCCACTGAGACACTGCTCACGTATAGTGATTACAAGCGCATTTGTTTTCAGTCGTTGTACGCAGTTGACCTTCTTTACCCCTGCCAGTACCGTACACCGGAAATGGAACGAAATGGAAGATTAATGGGACCTTAATGGGAGTTGCGAGTGTTGTTAAGCCATACTTTGAAGGTAGGCTACAACAAGGCAATATACACATAGCAATTAACATTCTATGTAAACAAGTTCCTAACTAGGCATTTAAGAAGAGGCTAAACGATACGGATGGAACATTAAGGACCAACCTATGATTCAAGTGTGACTAAATGTTGTTAGCGGGTAAATTGAGCAACGTAAAGTTTATTTTTAGATTAGGTACACTTTTCTCGAGGCCTCTACTTGCATATTGATATGATAGGAATTATATCTTTAAGTTCTTCCTTCTTTTATGTTATATTTTATTTTATTAGTTTTATTATTTTTTAATGTGAAAGTTTGAATAGATATTATATGTATTTTTGTTTCTCAATCACGGCTAATGGGATGGAATTTGGCCCAGAGATAGATTAAGCAATTACGTAAGTCCGTGGGGTATTTTCATACCTACACGCGGGAATAGTCGCTTGCATAAGGCACCCAGTTGGTGTACGAAGACTAGACTGGTTGTTCTTAATGATTAATTGAAATATGAATACGATACCTACTTGAGTTTTGGGCTATCTTCTTCTCAGCGTGTCAATCTAAATAAATTCGTCTACGTCAATCGGCTAAGTCCATCAGTTCCTGTAACGTGCATACGGCGGGCCACGCAGGATAATAAGCAACTTTATAAATAAACCCCTAGTTATTACGTGTTACAGGTTGATAGTAACATACTAGTTTGGTAAAGACGTTGGTCTAGGGATTGCATCATCATGTCACAATATCGAAGGCGTTAACATTATTAATGTTAACCAAACTCCCCTTAACGATCTCTGTTTTTGCCATATCAAGTAGTAATTTAGTTAGAAAATTCTTATCTCTCTAAGTAGTTACGGTTACTTCTACTTTAACTGACTCCTGATAATTGTGTTCTCTTTCATGTTTATCGTACTTGTATGTGCCAATATAAATATTTATATTTATGTTTTTAATTTTTTGAAGTTGAGCGACTATGTACGTTACCGTCATTTAAAAGGCTTTTGGTATCAGAGAACACGCGCGTAAACAAATCGTACCTTCTACTTTTTATACCAAAAGTTAAGGAGAGTTTCCCCTGTTTTTCAAGAACTCGTTGAACTGAATTTTATCACCGATTTTTACCTACAAAGCGTCGTTGGAGGGGTTTACAAAATACAGTATTTAAGGCTATTCGCAAAGTTTAATTATGTTTATGCGTTCACGTGCAATGATTTAAAGCTAAACTGCAAACACAAATACCGTTATTCATCTTCGCATTTCATATTATTAGAATGGAATTTACATGATATACCTTCTAACCATTAGGTAGAGAGTTTAAAAAAAAACAATCAAAAGGATCGTAGACTTATCAATGGCGAAATTAACATTCAGATTAAAATACCACTTAGTAGATTGGATAATCTGCTTAGTGACTACTATATAGTGTGGTTTTGTGCAATTATATAAAATACCTGATTTCAAATATCCATTTAACATTTTCACAAAGTTTCTTGATAAATTGGATTAACAGTTTGCTCAAAAACATTACTATCTGATGGGGAGGAGATCGTGGCTACGTAAAAACAGCTACACGAGACGATCCATTAGGTTAAGCTACGCGTATCTGGGTTGGTCCGTGGATGGGTACATTCTGAGTCATCGGAAAGCACGTCAAGGCGTTTGCTCCGGATTGGATTTGTGGATCTTTGCCAGTCCTTGCGGGTCGTCAGAACCCCAAAAGTATGTCAGCCAGTCTTACCAAGAGGTATCGTTCACTCAGTTACTGACTGGGTTATCGAGGTCAGATCAGAGAGACACACAGACGGATATGAACGGACGATGAAGTTATCTTATAGGTACTCCGTTTTTTCATTTTGAGGTACAGAATCGTAAACAGTAGGTACATACTTACAAATTTATTTACAATCTAATTTTCGCCTATTTTCTTTCACTTTGAGCTATTTGGCTATAACAGCAGCTAGTCTTTCGAACATAGAAAGAAGGCACCCCCACGCGATGGAAATTCAAAATGGCAGCATGATGTAGTGCAACTTTGTCCAATTGTCCAACAAACCCATACAACACAGTCATTCCGTTGTGTTTACTTCCAGCAATTGCTAATATTACACAATACGTTTACAATAATATTTGCATATATACCGTTATCCTCGATATCCGTCAGTACCCACTCCTAGTACGTCGGCACGTACGCCCAAGTTTGCTTTGATCATTCTGTATTTGACGTTCGTGCGATTCAAGGACTTCTTGTTAAATATAGGTTTAGGTATGAATATTGGCAAATTTCTGCTGTCCAATCAAAAATAGAACAACAAACTTTTCTTGCGAATTCAATTAGGGATGGCCTTGGATTCTGGTACCGTAATTAAATCTAAAAAAATATTTCGACGTCTGCTGATGTGATTATTTTACAGCAAAAAGAATATCAGAACTTAAACAATTTACTGAGCTTTCCATCTTTATTTAATTCTTCTTTTGATGCCTTTTAGTTAGTAATAATATTAATGAATCTCAATATGCCTATCCTTTTCCCAACCATGTTGGGGCTTCCAGTCTAACCGGATGCATCTGAATAAATACCAGTAAGTAACGTGGAACGACTGCTTATCTGATCTCCACAATCCCGATACTGGGTAATACGATAGCCCTTACTCGGTAAGCATGTCTGTCAGACTTTCTGACGACCCGTAACGACTGTCAAAGATCTAGGAATGACAGCCGGGAGCAACGGTTTAAGTGCTTTCCAAGGCACGGAAGAGTCTCGGTACGAAAAGAAAGGCCACCCATCCACGGACCAACCAAGACCAACAATGGTAGCTTAACCTGATGGATCGCCCCGTACGGCTGTTATTAGTTAGCCACGAGCTCCTAACCAAATATAAAAATTTCTACACTCGATCTTGCGTACAGCGACTAATACAACCATAAAAGAAGGAGCTCGGAGTACCTATACCGAACGTAGAGATTTAAAAGATGGAACGATCTACACATAGAAAGTGTCAAACTCTAACAACACATCAACTAAGGATCGACCATTCTCCGTACCTACGTGAATAAATGAAACAAGAAAATGGGGATACAATTAATAAATCATTATAACAGTGTTGTAATTCGCGTTTTAAAAGCCCATTAACGTAACATATTGACTAAATAAACAAACAAACGAATGAATATTTTACCGCTCGTATATCTTCTGTGTTAATGGCGGATGCATTTGTTCCTTTGTTACATAAAATCACGCATTTTTTCCCTGTAGCGATAGGCAGAGTTGTATGTGTGTACAACAATTTACACCACTTTTTGCCAGTTGTGTTGAAGTACAAATCCAAACTCCTAGCTGCTATCGTGAAATTCCTAGTTTGAACTAAGGCCTTCATGCTTATTTATTACCTTTGAAGTTTACTACGTACAGACCGTCAGCCCATCGAGCTATGCCAAACTGTCAAATTTTCCCAATTGAAAATGAACCTTAAGCTTTTGTAGACCAGACCCGTGCCGGACGGCGCGTATATGTTCCACGCGCGACTCAAAGAGATGTCAGCATATGAAGGGGCCCCTCAGGGCCAAGCCTACCGGGTAAGCGGGATTGTCCGAAAGGGTTACCGCTACCCCGGAACATAAAGGGCTACGGAAGGAACATGGATGGGTTTTAGTCAGTAAGAGTCTGACACTCCCTTCCGCTCCACCCAGAGCGGGAGCAGTAATTGGATGATTTCCCAGCCTTAAAAAAAAAAAAAAAGCTTTTGTAATAAAGTTGTAAAACTATTGAAGAAATTTGACAGATTGGGGTGTGTGTGGCCTATGTACCTTTGTCAGTTCCGTCTGACAGTTATGGCTTTCAAGATAGATTAGTGGCGATAGTTTGAACTGAACCCTAGATGACAGCATCATGATTGATTGTTAAAAAGATCTCTTAATGCAATGTATCAATGCTATGTTTAAATCCCTTGGAGGAAGATAGATGCATTTTCGTAAAGGAATGTCAAACTCAAACTCAAAGCATTTATTTCAAATAAACCAATTACAGGCACTTTTGAATTGTCAAGGGGTCGGTCAGTCAGAAAGATGAAGCTAGTTGCCCATTCCAAAGCAGTAGGTACCTATGGAGAAGAACGGGCAAGAAACTCCATGGACACTCTTTTAAATCAAAATATGTTTACAAAAACTGTGTTATCATTCATGTTGAAATTACACGTGAGAACGATGCAGAACTTAATAAAAGCGTCCATAATTACAAGTTTGAAAAAAACAATTCAAAATTATTTTAATTTTAAAACAGCCGTGGCTGCTAAGAGGTGACCAGTCCCTACTGACGGCGCTCGTTCATGAACATGACACATGGATTAGCACCATTCAGCTCAACCATTTTGATGGGAGCTAAATGATCTAACATACGCATCACCATCAGTGAGACATTACAGGGAGCATGACATGCTCTCAGCCGCCAGGGCACATTCAGGTCAATGTAAGACGTACTCAGTAAATGGTAGCTTTATAGTAGGTACATAGTACTCACAAACGTGCTATGGAATTATACATTGCTAAGAGGTTGAAGTTATATAATGCAAAAAGTTTTTGTGAATCTTCAGCAGCTCCAGGAGTAATGATAGTCGTAGTAGTCGATAATGATTGTTGGTCACTTGTAATAGAGTACAAATATGGACGGCCTTGAAGTATTAGGCCGCCGTCGCAAGCCGGCAACAGTCAGGACTTGAGGCAGAATCGTACGTTCCCGCGACCCCCAGCGTAGGTGAGATGGAACACCGGGATGGTTTTTAGTCAGTAAAAGTCTAAGAAAAAAAGAAAGAAAAACGTCTAACAGATCACTACTCCACCATTTCCACCCAAAAAAAAAATATGAGTGAGACACGAGAAGTCAGCGAAATTGATTCACGACTTGATTAATTTAGCAACTGTAACAATACAGCTTGCGACCACCTATCTTCTGGACACGTTCATTCCATCCACCTTATCCATCGTTTCCATCAGGCGTGATCGAGGTCAAAAACCCGCCTAACCGGCTATTTAAAAAAAATGGCAGTTATTAATAGGACATTTTTTTTTTTTTTTTTAAATGAGTCTTTTACCGCGGACATGGGGGTCCGCGCCATTATTTATTTATTTTTAATTGTTTACTCTGTTTTATTACATAATATTAGTCAATTACAAAACTCCTTCGGACATCTATACTCTAGGGTTATCTTAAATACTACGTGAGTTCATCCTCATATATGAAAAAAATTTTTTTATTTATTTTATTGACATGCAGTTGGTTATAGTTCTATTGCTATTGTTTTTTTTTTTTTTTTTTTTTTTTTTTGTCACAGGCTTTACAGTATTTCTTATTTCTACATTGTTTTATTTGACATGCTATGGTCTTACTTTTACATTTTTGGTGCTTAACAGAATTACTTATTTTTATATTGATTTACTTTACATGCTATGGTCTTATTACTTTTACATTTTTTGTGTTGTTGTCTTATACTAGAAGCTATTGTTTTTACAGTGTTGTTGGGTTTGGGTAGGGACAGTGAGTGTTTGTATGTATGGGTTTGAGTTGGCCTTGTTCAGGATGTTAGTCGGGGGTGTTTGATGACCAGGGACTTCGCTAGCCGCATCAGCTGTTCTATCACGGCCTCGTCTCGGTGTTTTATGGCCGTCTTGAGATTGTATTCGACGACCATTTTAGTCGGCGCGTCCATCGCCTTTTTCGCGAAGCGGCCTGTGGCGTCGTCGGCGTCGTCGGTGTAGTAGACGCAGCTGATGGTATGTCTGGACACCGCCACTACCGCGTGGGACACGCTGTCGTGTATTTTGAGTCTCTTGGTCCGGGTGTTGATGATGATGACGCTGTCGTAGGTCAACCCCTGGGCCTGGTGAATGGTCAACAGGCGCGACCCTTCGCCGGATCCATATCCCTGGCTCGCAAGAGAAGCTTTCTCCTCTTGGGTATGAACCAGGAATAGGGTGTTCTCGGCGGTGCTCGGTATTTGCGCTCCTGTGTAACCCCTCACGCTCAGGGAGTGGACCCGCGACAGCGACGACTTGGAGGAGTATATACCTGAGTATATCTCGCTCAGTGCGGCGTCCATTGGGCTGCGGTGCGTGCAAAGCAGCTCCTGGGTGATGCCAGTCACCAGATTTGGACGGGTGTACCTTAACTCAAAGAGGTTCTCTCTGTCCAAAAATGGAAGCTGGTTTACGTCTCCGATGAGGACAAGCTCGCTTGCCCCTGACAACTTCACTGCCATGACTATGGCCCCAAAGTGGTTCATGAGCGCCTCGTCTACCGTGAGGCGGTAGCATCTGTCTCGGCTCTTGAACCCATTTGCTAAGATTGAGGCCATAGTGCGCACCTTGGTCTTTACTCGATCTCCTAAGCGGTGCGCTAACTTCTCGCTGAGATCCTTGGCAGCTTCGGTTGTCGTGGTGGCTACCACGTCCCTGTCCTCATCGAAGTTCTTGACCAACCAGGTTGTCTTGCCGCATCCCGGAACTCCGTTTACCCACCTGACATTGGATACCGCCCAACTTTCCTCCGATGCTGAATCGTCTGGGGTCCCCAAAATGGATTGCGCCATTTCCAGGATCCTGTCGTTCAGCATGATTTTGGTACATTTGGCGGTAACCACTATCGGGTCGTCGTTTGGAGTGTTGAATTTAATTTTGCCTGAGCGCTCCGTCTCCTCTTTGTCCAAGGTCACGAAACCGTCCTTCGCGCTGTAGGCTGCCATGTACGACCCCGTCATTTCCCCCACGATGACTTGGGAAGTGGCGTTGTCGTACACTGCTGCCTCGGCTTCCTTGAGTAGGACCCCTAGCAGACCTTCCGTTTTTCTTCGGAAGGTCTGTAGGATCTTGCTGCATGTCATGAGATTGACCTGCCTGGTCTCTCTCACGATTGCTACGTACTCAAGGAAGGCGCTCTTCACGTGGTCCGTAGAACCAGACTTCACTACGAGGGTCGGCGGGCTGACTTGCCCTTTGTCGGCTCTTGTTGGCTTAGGCTTCTGGGGGGTTGGTTCCTTTGGAGATTTTCTGAAGAACCGTTGTATTGCTGCTTCCTGCTGTATCGGTCGGCTGGTGCTTGGGAGCAGTGCACTGAGGTAGGTGCCGAAGGCTTTCAGGCGGCTCCTCGACCGGGCCCGGTCCTCTGGGCTGGTGGTGGTGCTCTGCTCCTTTGCAGCTTTCTCGGCGGCTGCCTTCTGCTGGGCCCTCTCCGAACCGCTAAGAGTGGTGGGGTTTGTTTTGGGGCTCGTCACGTTGGCTGTCGGTTGTCTGGGGGCTTTGAGGAAACTTAGGGTTTCCCCTCTGTCCTCGTAGACAACTACCTCATGGTGTTCCGAGGCCTTTAGACAGCCGAGGCGGTCTGCGACGTCTCCTCTCTCTCCTCCCACCGCCATTGCGTCTACACTTATGGTACGGGCTGTGGCCGCCGTGTACTCACCTGCCTCCCTGATCCTCTGAAGCAGTGAGCTCGCCTGCGCAAATGGAGTAGTCTCTCCCCACTCGAATAGTGCGATCGTCTTTCCTTTGGTTCGCACTATACGGCATCGGTGAGAGGCCACTTCCACTTGGGGTAGTGCAGCGTACTTGCTGCCTTTGATGCTCGTTTTGGTGGTACTTCCGTTGATCAGGGCGGCGAGGCCTGGTGAGATGGGTATTCGGGCCGCAACTCGACTGGAGCCGATGCAGAAACCTATGCCTAACTTTTCATGGTCTCTGTTCATGAACAGAGCCACGCCTCGAAGTCTGATTCCTGGGACTCCGTCTTCTCCGCATGCCAGGAATTGTGTGGTGGGCATGGTGGTTGGGGCTGGTTGTAGGCTGGCTTCCGCTGCTGCTGATGTTGTTGCCGGTGCATGCATGATGGTGTTGGTGTGTGGGTTTTGTAAGTTGGTTGGTGATGTGTGTGTAGTGATTTGTGTTGTCGTAGGTGTGGTTGTTGTCATTATTTGTGTGGTTATTGTTGATGTGGTCATTGTTTGTGAGGTTGTTGTTTGCGAGGTCAATGTTTGTGGTGTCGTTGTTTGTATGGTTGTTTGTACGGTTGTTGTTATTGTGTTGTGAGTCCGAGTTGGTGGTCGACTTCGCAAGGTTGCGTCTGTCTTATTGGCCGCTGCTGCAACTGTTGCGACTTTGCTCGCGAATGCCAGGAATGGAGTTCTTGTAGCCGGTCTCCCCATGATGGTATGGAGTGTGGACTGGCTGAGCTGGGTTTCGATCTTGACTTCCAGCTCCATTCTGTCTTGACCGAATCTTGGGCATTCGAAGAGCAAGTGCCAGACTGTCTCTTCGCAGCTAGGGTCGCAGACGCATGAGGGACTATCTTTGAGATGGAAACGGTGGAGGTACGCTGAGAATCCTCCGTGTCCTGTGAGGACTTGTACGTGGACCGGTGTGAGAACGGTGTCTCTGAGTGTTCTTTTCGCCGCGAGGACGTGGATTAATAGGACATTAGTAGGTAGGAACAATAAATGATTGTTGCTACCAAAATCACTGATCAAATTAAATCAATCTACAAACACAGGTGTACGCAGTTTGTTCTTATCAACACGTTTTATGATTAAATCTATCAAAAAATCTTTAAAGACCCATAATTCATACCTATTTATTGCCTAATCAAAAGATTACCTCTAAATAATAATATAAATTTATTGTGGCATTTTCTACGGCAGTTCTGATTGCAAAAAAAATATCAGGAATGTGCGATATGCAAAACACTTAAATTTATATAATTTGGGCACCAGTTCGTTCAACAATTCCGAAAACCACTTGGCACCAAAATAAACAGCATTGTAAAAGTTTCGGAAAACACCGTTTAACAGAAATTGAGTTGCGGAAAATTGCGATGAAATCATAAAAAAAAATTGCCACGACCAAGTCCAAGCCCAGAGAGCGATATGTACTTACGAGTATATAAAGTATGGGCGAATACGTCGATATCTTAAACCGTTACCATCTTACTAATATAAACGTATTATATCAAGTGAATAGTTAGCTACACCCTAATTTCTCTCTTTCAGTCATCAGAAATTTGACTTTTGAAGGAAGAAGACAAAGCGTTGTGTAACTATATATGTAGTTACACAACGCTTTGTCTTCTTCTTTCAAAAAACTTGTTAAACTTTGTATAGCGTCTAATAGACGCTATACAAAGTATAACTTCGTATATTGACGCTATACAAAGTTTATTAGTAAAGGGGAACGAATACAAACACTTTGCACATCTGCGAAGAAAAACCAATCCAAAATCCTAAAAACATTGAAAAAATTCGAGTTTCCTAAAAGAAGTAACCCCAAAAAATTTAGCCCGAAATAACTGATAAAATTTTATGAATGTCTTCTCATTACATATTTGATCACCTTTATTGTTTGTTTCTGAGCATTTCACGAAATTCTCTTTCGCCTAACGAACCAAGAATTTTCTGTGGAGGGTAATGCGTTTCCGTGGTAACGTGTTTTCAATTTATTTTTTTTGTGCTTCCTGAAGAGTGAAATATATTGTTTTATTTTATTGTTTTTTCTCGGTTTTACAGCGTACCTACCTACATCAATTTTGTTACATTGATTCGGTTCGTTTATTGCTATTTGAAAAGCAAAAAAAGACAAAAAAATATATATTTATTTTGTACCTACTTGAATTCGTTATATAATGATTCTACTTCCAATATTCTCCAAAGATTCCTCCTTAGCCGTAGGAGTACAAAATTACTGTTAATTATTTATCAGCTTCCAAATAACTTAATGGGCTTTATAACGATTAACTTTATCTTGTACTAACTTCCGGGACGTTAAGCTGACAGGTTTCCTCTCTAGCTGAATTTAAATGGCTCGATCCTTCAAAATGGCTTATAAATAGAATATACAAGACGGCCGTAGAGACTTTGTCCATCAACTACGTGTACAGAAGTAAAAAAATACAGGACTGGGATTAATATCATAATTTAAAATGTTGATGGAGTAGTAAAAAAGGAAGCGGCACACATCGGACATACATATTATAAGTCAATCAATCTGCCTACCCTTTCCCAACTATATTTGGGATCAACTTCCAGAAGCACGGTAACGCAGTGTTTGCTGCTCCCGGCATGGGACACTTAATATCGTGTTCTGCGTGTCCTATCGTATGCACGTTACAGAAACTGATGGCGCCACGTAGACGTAGACGAATTCTGGCCAAATCCATTTAGATTGCCATCGACACGCTAAGAAGAAGAACTTCCAGTCTAACCGGGTGCAGCTGAATACCAGTTTAATGGAGCGACCATTTATCTGACCTACACAACCTAGTTACCAGGTAACATGATACCTCTTAGTAAGACTGGTAGTCATACTTTTGCGATTCTGACTACCCGTAACGACTATTAAAGATCTACGAATGACAGCCCGGTCCAACACGGCTTAGTTGCTTTCCGGAGCACGAAGCTCGATACAGAATGGATGGTCACCCACCTACCAAGCAACCGCGGCAAGGGTAGCTTAACTTTCAATCGCTAAATATATGACTTATAAACGTTGCAAGGGTCTCGACAATGTGATTTTTGACAGATTTTGTATAATAAATCTGTCATACGTCAGACGATGGAGACTATAATATAGAATTGGCCCCCTGATGGTAAGTGGTGGTGGTCGTAGGTACAGTGGGTGATAGTAAGTACCTCCATTTCAGACGAGATCTTCACAAAGAACTTTACTAGGTTCTATGAAATTAGCAACAAACCTTAAAGTTTCGGGCCTAAACTTACATTTGCTTGCCAACTTTCAGGTTACGTTAATTTGATTTTAGGAATTTATCTTATTTGGCAATAAAGTCGACCCTTTCATGTAACATAGGTAAACACCTACCTGTTTGAAATACTACCAGACTTTACTTAGCGTTAAGTTAAGTATTTTTTTAAATTATTTATTTAACTAAATAACTTATAAGTAGTCTTTTGTCTAGTAAGTCGTAGTAGTTTTACTGAACTTTAGTTTTAAGTGTTTAACAAAGCCATTCTGACTTGAGATTAGTTTAATGAATTAGTGAGTGGATTGAAAGTTTCAAACTCATTTTAGGCGAGCTATTTATAAACTGTAGACATCAGCTTAATTGATAAGTAACTACGAGTTAAAGCTAGCCTTTGAAACATAACAGTTTTGTCGATCCATTTATAAACGAATGTAACTTTTGATAAACTATTTCAAAAACTAAAGTGAATTACGTGAATGTTTAGCGGGTCCTGTGTGTCATAAACGGATTTATTTGAGCCAGGCCATTTTTTAATTATTCATTACAACCACAGTAGATAATAATGCAGTGATAGACTAGCGGTGTGACCATCGGACTGCCAAGTCATAGATCTCGAGTTCGAAGTTTCGAACCCACGGCACACACCTATGCCGTTCCGGATTCATACATATGCGTATTGTATAATTATCGCTTGCTTAAAAAAACGGTGAAGGAAAACATTGTGAGGAAACCGGCATGCCTGAGAGATATTTCACAACGGCATGTGAAGCTAAGTCAGAGGCAGCATAAAAACTCTGACAACAGGTTAGTCACTAACCACACGAAAAAGAAAGAACCACAGTAATGCTGAAATGAATTAGTCATGTAGTTTAGCAAACACACGCATCGTTGGCTGTAGACAAAATGGCCGCCTCATAGACTAGGCAGTGAACTGACCTACCTCAGATACGTTTAGTAAAAAAATAGAGAATTACAACACATCACACACAAAAACACATCACACACACACACACACACGTCACATTCTTAGTACCGGCTCACAATCTTGCACAACGTTTCTTAACTTCAGGGAAATATCGTGGAAATCCTTGTTCGTTATCGGCATGTCACATATGGCAGATGACTGATACGTTTTTATTGTTCGTTGGGTATTTTATCGCTAAATCAAAGACAGAAATAAACACTTTATCGCACTTTTTCTACTATTTATCGGCACCGATAGAGACTTGTATTTATTTGTAATAACTTGTCGTACTGCTGTAATGAGTGATTCGGTTCTTAGTGAAGAATTATAGCAGAAATATAGAAGTTTGAGGGAGCAGTTGTGGCGTAGTGGTAACATACCAAGTTCTGAGTCGGTCAGCTATTAAGTCCTTTAAGCGGGATTGTCCGAAAGGGTTACCGCTACCCCGAAACATAAAGGGCTACGGAAGGAACATGGATGGGTTTTAGTCAGTAAGAGTCTGACACTCCCTTCCGCGCTTTACCCAGAGTGGGAGAAGTCATTGGATGATTTCCCACCCTCAAGAAAAAACTTATTAAGTACTGGAAAGTTGACACACCAGGTTTGTGATTTTATTAAGTAAAACCAAAAAGCAATCATTGGGACAGCACATTTATTTATTGAACTAGTAGAAACTACTAATGGCATGTGGTTACAGAAAATTTCACAACAAAGTGTCTTGTTAATAGTGTAATTTTGTTTTTCCGTAGCAGTTGGTATACCCTCGGAAGAGGCGCCACTACTGCTGTAACACAGTTTTTAAATTCTAACTACCTATCCATCTATCTACATATCTACCTACATACCTCATCATAATTCTCCTGCCCTTGATATCTAAAAAAAATCCTCGGCAATCAAAATCATTATTTTGAATAGGGAACAAGATAGTTCTAAATATCAAATGCAACGAAGTGTACTCTTTAAACAGAAAATTGCAAATAGCGCAGGTTTATTAATAATTCTGCGAACCACTCACATTTGTTTACGTTCATATAATTTATTTAGTTTAACATAAGCTTTTGTTTAATGTTATGCAAATGAAAGCTTATATGCAGTCCATTGAATTGACAAAGTTGGGATGAAAATAGTTTTTTTTAAATATAGTTTGTTGTTGATTAAAACAGTGAGAGATAAATAATGTACAAAATAGTTTTTCGTTTACATTTTTATCAATAAATACTGCTTTGTATCATTATACCTTCACGTGGTTTGGCGTTGATTGAATGTATAAATCACGAAAGACTTTTATTTCACGCCTCCTCAAACTGTCCGGAAAACAGAAGTTAACATCAATAGAATTAAACAAATGCTACATGATGACAGCCGTACGTCCACAGAATTCACAAGGCCACGGCGTCACAAAACCGCAGTAATTGCGGTGAGGCTTTTACCAAACATATCTCTTATTTGTACAATATGGAGAAAACATATACAGGGTGGAATCGTTATTCTGATTCAAATACTGTTTTGACAAAACCCCAGAAGAGCGGCAACGATGCACGTAGGCGCTAAGTTCATTGAATCATTGACCTAGTAGTCCAATTCTACAGTATTAAAATTGCTGAAAATTAAAACTACTTTTTGACATAAATTTCTGGACCGTTTTCGTTATTTGCTTGTATATCGTTAGAAAAGCCGATGAAAAGTATGTGATTTCATTTATTTCACATAATTATGTGGTCTCCATATTCTAAAAGGAGAAACTGACTGACATGTCAACGCACAGCCGAAACTACTGGGACTAGAAACGTGATATTTTGCAAATTTCCTTTTATAATGGAGGAGAGCACTAACAGTGGGTTTTTGAAAATTCGACCTATAAGGAAGTAAAAAGGGGGGATTTTGTTTGTATGAAAAATCCGACATCCAAGCGACCAAACCCACTGGTAGAGGGTAGTCTGTTTAAATAAAAGGAAAATGTGTCTGACTGACTGACTGACTTATCTATCAACACAGCTGAAACCACTGAACGGATTTCGCTGAAATTTGGCATACAGACAGTTATAATGTCGTAGGCATCAAATCCGCTAAGAAAGGATTTTTGAAAATTCAGTCCCAAAAGCTAGATTAGTAAATAATGTAGTCTAAGTTAATACAATCAGTATCATCTCGATACTGCGGGGAGAGGAGGAGCTCGTGGCTAAGTAGGTACTAACAGCCGCACAGGTCGATCCATCAGTTAAGCTACGCTTGCCGGGGTTGGCCGTGAATGGGTGACCATCTTTACATAACGAGACTCCTCCGTGCCTCAGAAAGCACGTTAAGCCGTTGGTCCTGGCTGTCATTTGTGCATCTTTGACAGTCGTTACGGGTCGTCAGAAGCCCGAAAATCTGACAGCCAGTCTTACCAAGGGGTATCGTATTGCCCAGTTACTGGGTTGTGGAGGTCAGATAGGCAGTCGCTCCATGTAAAATACTGGTATTCAGCTGCACCCAGTTAGACTTGAAGCCGACCCCAATGTAGTTGAGAAAAGGCTAGGCAGATAATGATCATCTCGATATTGCGATATAATGGAATTCTACGTGGGTGAAGTCCCGGGTAAAGCTAGTTAGTTTGTTAATGCAATCTGAATTCTAGTTAGTTGTGAGCTCTTTGTGGAGAGATAAACTAACTGATTGGAATTTCCATCACATGCATTGCTTTTTTCGTCACTCAAACCTTAAAATGTGCATTTACATAATTTTTTAATGAAATTTTGTTTTAAATTATGACCTTTGTACGATTCATAAATTCTTCTTTACTTTAATTATTTTAAACACGCTACTATACTATTACATATTGTATTAAAATTCTTGTGTCCGACATCCATGTGATTTTCATAATTATTAAATTGAATACCTACATTTGATAAGCAATGGAAATAAAAAAAAATCAATAGATTTTGAATTTTATAATTCGTGATTTTAAAAAAGCGTTAGCCATAAACATCTGCCTCTTGGGGTCCAACCACCTCCTCAAAGAGTAGTATTATTTTAATATTACTTGAGTGTGAAAAAGAGATAAAGCTATATAGTACCGCCTTTTTCCACAATAAAGCAATATTAAAATATTACTGCTATTAGAAATGGTGGTTGACCTCCAGTTATCATAAAAATTAAAACGAATTTCTAACTTATTTACGCAGTGGGTTGAGCGAGTCGTTTCACTAAGACCTTTCCTGAGAACATTTATCTTTGCAAAGAAAGATAAATGAACTTCGAGATTGATATGAAGCAAAAAGGTTCACGTTTTAGTCCTCCGAAGCGTTTTATTGGAAAAAAGGAACTTTTTATATAGTTTTGTATTTTATCTTTTTCAGGTAATAAGTTGATTTTTGGCAAATTGTTACTGCTTAATAAATCGGGTCGTAATTGTAAAAGACTTTTCATTCTACAGAGATTTTAAATATGAAGATTGTATTGTGGCCAGTATTTCGGTGTTATTTAGTTTTGTATGAAGGTATAATAAACAAGAACGGCAAAGACATCATCACCTGTTGATGTTTCAGTTTTTTTTGTTTACTACACAGATTTTTAATATGAAGATTGCATTGTGGCCAGTATTTCGATGTTATTTAGTTTTGTATGAAGGTTCAATATAATTTCCCGGACAGTATTTTCAGTTATTTTATAATACCTAAATCTGTTTCCTTAAAACACTTCACAGCATAGTTTGCACCTAGTTGCATGAATTCGTAAAGTATCTTTCCTCATTTTCATTAAGCATAATACTACTCTGTCAAGAAAGTACCGGGAAAAGATCAATAATACACAAAATGTTTTGTTATTCATCTTAATTTATTTTATCACCTTCAAAGTATGCTCCTTTAGAAACGATACACTTGCGCCAACGAATAATCCATTCATCAAAACATTTTTTAAACGCTGCTTCCGGAATTGAGTTCAGTTCTCGCCGCGAATTCTCCTTTATGTCTTCTATCGATTGAAAACGGGTGCCACGAAGTGGTAATTTGAGTTTAGGAAAAAGAAAAAAGTCAGCAGGAGCCATATCTGGTGAATATGGTGGTTGCTGGATGGTATTTGTTGAGTGTTTGGTCAAAAATTCGTTCACAATGATAGCCTTGTGCGAAGGCGCATTGTCGTGGTGCAAAATCCAAGAATTTTCTTTCCACAAATCTGGCCTTTTTCGTCGAATTTGCTCTCTTAAACGCCGCATAACGCTCAAATAATATTCTTTATTTACCGTTAGACCTTCCGGTAAGAATTCAGAGTGCACAACACCGCGATAGTCAAAGAAAACAGTCAACATGACTTTGACTTTTGATCGACTTTGGCGTGGTTTTTTCGGTTTCGGTTCAGTTGGAAGGCGCCACTCCGAAGCTTGTTGACTAGTTTGCATGTCAAACTCGTAAACCCACGTCTCGTCACCAGTAACAATGCGTTTCATGAATGTTGGGTCCGAACTGACTCGTTCTAGCATGTCCTCAGCGACTTTCATGCGATTGAGTTTTTGGAGAAAATTCAGATCTTTTGGGACTAGCCGAGCAGCAACATGTTTCATACCCAAATGATTAGTTAAAATGGTACGGATCGACTCGTGAGATACAGAAAGTTCGGCGGCTATCTCTCTCAGAGTTGAATGGGGATTTTCAGTCACTATTTTCTTCACTTTTGCGATGTTAACTTCAGTTGCAGACGTTGACGGCCTACCAGAGCGAGGCAAATCTTCCATCACATCTCGACCGCTTTTGAATGCTTTGAACCACTCATAAGCACGAGTTTTTGATAAAGTCGATTCACCGTAAGCCTTCTGTAACATTTTCAGTGACTCCGAACGCGAAATTCCATTGGCGATGCAAAATTTAAGACAAACTCTTTGTTCGATATTTTTGTCCATTATGAAATTCGCAATACACACTATATATGATATTACTAAAACCAGCACTGTATTTAATATAAATAACAGATGCAACTCAAACTCCGCGCCAAAATGGAAAACAGTTGTGCCAATTTAACAACTACAAAAAAAACAAATATTTGAATTTGGAGCCATAAACAAATCATCCATTCCCGATACTTTTTTGGCTGAATGTAAATAAACTTTAATTTGTGTTTCTTAAGAATAGTAATAAGTTTGCATTATTATCAGGATTCTGCAGTGCTTTATGCAACGAACAAATTAGCATAGCTAATAAAGATTTTAATTTAAATCGTTATTAGCTATGCTAAGTCATAATTTAATTTTACTGTACTCGTACTAACACATAACCAGGTTATTAAGAACGTATAAGAAAGAATAGTAAATTTTATTATTCATGCAAACGGCGTATGAGTTTATGCAAAATAGGTGCGTTTTCTTACTTGTTCTACTATCTGAAAACAACACTTTTTAACTACAATGAGAACGTATTAAGATGTGGTGTTATAATCTCTTGCAAGTTTTTTATTGAACTAGAAACTAAAATTGGACAGTGAGATTTTTATAAAATAATACTGCCGTTTATCCAAGACAGCTCATGCCCAAGTGGGAGGAAGGGAATAATATACGCATAGAAAAATCTGAAATCGAAGACTTATTCTATTAATTTTACGCTTTACCAATTAATTTAGATTGATGACTTTTGTTTGGAAATATGTGTTTTTAGCGATCTTGGAAGACTATTGATGACAAGTAATCTAAATTCAATAGTCAGGCTCCCAATTTAATAGCTAACTTGGTAACATCGTGTGTACGACACGAGTTATTTCATTACAAAATTTCAGCAGACCGAATTCAATAGAACGATTCATACAATTATCTTGTCGAAGAACAGCGTGTTAATTAAACTTGAATAAGTTGCTCAGACGGTATTGTAATTAATTTTCTGTATAGAAATTATTGAATCCAAAAAAAGTTAGAAGAGATAGTTTAGCTGGGGCGATAGAAACTTTTTAACAAGCCTTCTGTTTTACAGTTTTCTTTGTTCTACTTCCTTTGAATCCCCATTAACTTTTTCCTCATGATTACTTCTTTTGTTTCAGAATTGGTGCCAGTGTTGTGGAAAAAGTTAGCAATAATGTGAAGTGATATCGATAAAAAAATCCGCGTTCAAAGTTCGAACTATGTAACCGTTAATTATAAATCAAAAAGTCCAATTTTAAAAGCAACTAAATTTTTGTGCTGATTTCGGCTTTAATCAAATATGGATGTGTTACATTTTAGAGTTTGTCGTTAAAGCCAAAATGCGGTGGTGTGTATTTCTATTGCTAGGGTTAGTGAGTGAGGTAGTTTCCCAGAACTGTCGCGGTGAAAAGCCTAGGATTCGGGAATGTGATAAAGTGTGCGATGATAGTGGTACCTGCAAGATACGGGCGGCATTACTGCTGCCGAAGAATACGACTTATGATGCCTGTTTGTCAGCTGTGAGTATAAAAAAGTAATTAAAATGTCATTTCAAGTTTGAAAAACTACGGACGGTAAAGACACCAGCACATCTAGCCATCCCTAACTGTCAAATTTTCCCAATTGAAAATGAACTTTATGCGTTTGTAATAAAGTTGAAAACTATCAAAGAAATTTGACAGATTAGGATAACTTGATGTGCTCTGTATTTCAAACAAGCGAACATAAAATGGTAACAAATTTCACTACAGAACCCTTAAAGTACATTGCCCTATCTCTGATGTCTATAAATATAGGTAATGGAAATAGAAGTACGCACTATACATTTTTAGATAAGATCGGAGTAAATTCGATAAAATTGATAACATATTTCAGATTCTATTATTAGAAACACGTAAAACATGAAATCCTTTCATCAATTCGATTGGTTGAAGTCGATAAAATGTTTATCGATAATGTCATGGCGCCTCACTATCTATTGAAGGCGAATGTTGCAATACAATAGCGTTACATAAAATAAATGTTATTTCAACTTTTTTTTCTTATTTATAAGGAGTTGGATAAAAAGCTTGTAACAATTTAACTTTACGGCACAGTTAAAAGGATTATTTCTGAGCATGGGGAAAAACAAAAATATAAATATTATGTTAATTCAGAAAAGCCGAGGTGATTTTGCGTAGATCGTCACGTATTACCACCTACCTACCCAATTGACCCTGTCGTGTTAAACTTTTGCTAGCATTGTATTCCTTCCTCACTGACGATACGTGACAAGATTGTAAGGGAACTTATAAGAGCTAAAGGTAAATATTCCATAAATTATGAAACGTTGGCGCGATTTCACTCGTATCCTTGGGGAACAACTACATAATGCCCGGGCAATCCACGTCATAATAGCCTAAGCTTACTTATTGCTTCCTAGAAGAGGATAGCCGGGATTAAACTGAAAGTGCTCTTTCTTACCTTACCAATTGACTTTATTTTGATAATGATAAGTTATTTTATTTTTGTGAATAGATTTTTCAAACACTTTAAGGGCCTTATCATACTAGCGGATTGCGAGCGTCTTTAAAGCGGAACGGGCGCGCAACGAACACGCCGCGCATGCGCAGCGAATTCGTTGCAGATAATGGATATTCCCAAATTCTTTGATGCTTTCGTTTTTGTCTCCGACGTCTTCGAAGTAACAAAGCCAACAGCAGTTTCTCCTCGTCAGAATCCATTTTGTTACTGAGTGTATTGTGCGTCATTAACTTGCTACAAACACGCGACGAACACGTTGCAAAGTTGCCGCACGTCCGCGACGTCTTCGCTGAGCAGCCGCGGCGTGTTCGCGACGCATTCGCTGCGCGCCCGCTCCGCTTTGAAGACGCTCGCAATCCGCTAGTATGATAAGGCCCTAACACGTCAGTATATTTTTTAAACTAGTCATGTGAGGTTAACGTTTCCTATTTAACTACTCTGAGAAGAAAGCCCGAAACAAACTGAGAAGCGACAGTCACTTGTTAAAGTCTAGATATAATCTTGGTCAGATCATGTCAATACCATATAGATTGGTGTCTGGAATGCTTTTTTGAGGAAAGAACCATACACATTGAGTGGGCCTGTCCAGTGTCCTGACAGTGCACGCATTTGTCAGTAAGCGTGCAGCTCAACTCAGAACTTAAGAAGCTCAATGATTTAACGCACAATTCTAAAGAAAAACATTTGAATAGGCCGCATAAAGTACTCAAACTGCAAGATTATCATAAAACGAACTGAGAAAGAAAAGGAGAGGTAAAAAACCCACATAGTCGCACATATTCACAATTATTAAAATGGGAATAAAGTAAACATTCATGCGATCACCTTAACTATTTTGTACGCCTTCTGACATAGAATGGACCAAATTTTTTTTAACATCTGCTTACTAAAATTTGTTTTATCATTTATTCGGTTAGTTAGGCTCAAAATCGATACTTTATTTATCGACTAAAAGGATATGCTACAGACCACCAACCTGAACAACTTTTTACAATGGGACTAACTCCGATATCGTGAAAAAAAAATCTGCTGTTCCCTACATTTCGACGAGTGACGTGACCAAAAATGTATAGAACAGCTGTTTTTTTTTGCGATTTAGCGTTGGTCCCATATTGAAAGTTGTTCAGTTTGATGGTCTGTAGCATATGCTTTTGTATGTATATAGCCTTTCGGTTACACTCTGTATATTTCAAAATGAGTTAATGAATTTGAATTTGACTAGGTGAAAAAAGAAACAGATACGGTGACAAAAACCTATTCCTACGAAAACACACCTACTTATAGTGATTTGACTTCATTGTTATGGGGTCACTATTTACCCATTAGATGGTCGCCTATTAGAAGCCGTTTGCTTATAAGAGCTCAACGGTTATATTTATTGTCGTTTCGAGAGCACTGTTCTCATGAATCACTGGTGTAAATACGACATTTGTGGGTTTAAGTAATGTGTGAATTCAGTTCAGCTACTCAGTATGGGCATTTCGGGTTAGGCAGAGGTAATAAATTGGAAATTAAGAAATTTGGAATTTGGAACCTATGGAAATTATAAATTTTACATGTAGGTATTCAAATAAATAAAAGCATAGGTTCCGGTGTAAGGTGGCTATAGGTCTGTTAGGTTTAAGCGCAAAAGGACTAGTTCTCAAAATGGAAAATTCTCTAAAATGCAAATTCTCTGACTCGTTAAATCTCTAAAAGCCTATTTATTCCTCTAAAAGCCTAACTCTCTGAATGGCCAATTCTCTAAATGCCTAATTATCAAAATGGCACATTTTCTACAACTGGGATGTATTCTTATAAATAAAAGATTTCTTAGTATTAGTTTAATTCATGCGTTGAAATTGGTAAGATTTTATAATACAAATACGTTCCTATTATTAGTGTCTCAGACAAAATCAAGTCAATTTTAAAGTTATACACTTTTATTTATTTTCAAAATTAAAGAAATTACGACTAAACTAAACCTTGCATGCACCATGGATAGAATGGTGCTTAGGTATTGATTAGATAGTAAAGATACCTGTGGAGATTTTCATGTCTGAAGTTTTTTACGCTTATTAGAAACTTAACCCCTCCCCCCTCTCGTAACACATAATTTAATGCATACTTTATTAATAAATAAATGATGCGTCATCATCATGACTAAAAGCTGCACATGGTACATTTAAAAGCTCATTAGACATGGATTGTGGAAGAATTCAGGTTTTTTTTATAATTTATATAAGCAATACTATTCCTAGCACAAAGCTCATTCGTTACTTTCCATAAACGATTATTAGCAAATCGTTTTCTGTCAGGCGTTTTTTTTCAAAGGGTTCGACCTAGCATGGTGCAGTCTTTACTTTATTCACCAATGACGTGACGCGAGAAATACAGAAATAAGTATGAAGGTGAATGTATCATCTACTTTGCGTGGATGAAATAATAACGAACGATCTTTACGAGGACCCAGAACAGGACTATAGACGGCTCAACCCTGTAATCTTATTGCTGAGATTATTCTTATTTCGATCACCTGCCAGGCTACTAATATTTTCTTTCCCATAAATGGCTTATAATCAGATAAAGAAGGCAAAGAGAGAGGAATTTCTTGATTTTACAGTTTAATGGGCTTTGGTGGGTGGTATAAAGTTCTCTGTAATGGAAATGCTTTATGGAGCTACTAAGTTCACTATTAAGAGTGACCTCAAGAGATGGTGTTCCAGGTGGTGTTTCATTGTATATTCGGCACCTATAAAGAGGGTTTGGGAATCAGGATTGCTCATAGTGCAGCAAGAGGCGGTAAGGGTCCAATTAAAGCCCACAAGTACAAGTGTCTTCAAGGAAATACCTCTTGCCTCTGCCCATCCCTAAATGTAGTCGACCATATCAAATATTTAGGAGTACATATAGACAAAAATCTTAATTTCAAATCCCAAATTAATCAACTTACCAGTAGAGTCCGCAAGTTAATTTATATATTTAAAACCCTCCGAAGTGTCGCGAACCCAAATGTTATACGTGTAGTTTACTTTTCCCTGTGTTTATCTATTGTTACATACTGTATCACTTGCTGGGGTGGTGCTGCGAAAACTATACTAAAACCACTCGAGATTGCACACAGAGCGGTACTGAAAGTGGCTACTTCAAGACCTTTCATGTTCCCTACTGATCTATTGTATAGTAGTTGTAATGTTCTTAACGTTCGACAACACTTCATCCTTCAAACAGTTCTCCTACAGCACCGTAAAACCCCTTATAGAATAGTTACTAAGCGTAGGAAAGATTTAATTTGCACTCTTCCACAAGTACGCACATCATTTGCACGTAGATTTTCCTACTGCTTAGGCCCGACTCTGTATAATAAATTTAACAAAATCTGCTTGATCTACGGGCTAACTTTAAGTGTAAAAAAAATCTACGTTCATTTCTTCAAAATAAAAGCTATAATGAAACAGAAAATTATCTCAGTAGATGTCAGTGACAGTGACAGATCAATTATAACCTCACTCGACTTCAACCAAAACGAACACTCACTCTCTCTTTTACTCCCTTACATACACACTCATGCACACGCACATACTACTTACACACATACAATCACACACACACATACACACTTGCACGTTTTTCAATTGTATGTAGTATAAAAAATAAAAAATAATATTGTACTAGTTTATTGTAACTTTTGTAAGGGATAGGGACTGCTAATCCTTAATACAGGTTATTCTATAACCTAGCTAGGAAAGCAGAACTTCACCCACCAGATTGTGATTGACATGGTACAAACCTGTATGTAAAACTCTGTGTATGCCTCATGTACTACAATCTCCTTTTTATGAAATAAATTATTATTATTATTATTAGTTTACGGACACGACTTCTTCGAACACCTGGAGAAGAGGATTTCAACTGGAGGATCAATGAAGTCCATGCAGCCCAGATAATAGCGGTTCTCAGAAACACCTTGTTGTCTGAGCTTCAAGATCTTGTGAAGAAGAAGAAGGGGAAATTGGAGATGGGTACCTCGGAATGGGGTGATTGGCGCAGTTTGGACATAGAACAGCATGGAGACTCAATCCCAGACATGTCTCTCGGGGTGAAGGGGTTATGTTTATGGGACTACGCAAATAATTTTGAAGTCTAGCTGGTTAGGTCATTTGAGGTTAGAGGAGCAAAATTTTGATATGTCTTTATTTAATTTTGAATTCCCTAATTCCTAAAGGATGTTGGTGTTTTCCACAATCTTAATTATAACACGTATCTTTACTTTAAGATTGTGTACTCATTTATCTTTTGGGTTATATTTCGCGAAAGGGTTTCACTAGATTTAGCAACATAAATAACGAAATGTTGTGGCACAACTCGCCACTAGGCGTGGCAGCAGATAGAACCAGGATAAAAGGCTCAAAGACTGCGATGAGAGCTATGTATATCTTTACAACCGGAGAATTAAGCTGCCCTTCTATCAGTAATGCGTAAGGTCGCTAAGCGGAGAAGCTAAGCTATGAAACTATGTAAGCTGAGTTACATTTTACCGTTTTTCGGGCAAAGTTAAACCGAATTATGCTATGGAATTCAAACGATCCTTTTGGATCCTATTGGAACTTATTCTTTCGCCGCCATTAAATCGAAAAAACTACCGGAACTAAATTGCTTTGGTTAACTCTAGCCTACTATGTTAAATCAAGTTTGAATTAAAATATGAGTCTAGTCTTGATTAGGGCATAAATGATCATGGTCATTGAATTAAATTATGTGTGTGAATTAAAATATGAATTGGCTGGTCTTGATTATGATCTTGGTCATTTGATTTAATTATGTGTGTCTTGGCACACCTTGACCTTCCTCTATAAAAAAGTAACACATCCTCCTCAGGTCGGGCCTGCACTGGACCTTGCTATGGAGGACCCGGTCATCCAGCACGCGTTCCCGCCCTGGCTGACGGTGGAATGGATGAAGTACGATGTCACAGATTGTGATGCCGCCTACGCCGTGATATCAGCGATAGATGCTTACAACGACTGCGCTCACGTGATTTTTGGACCGTCCTGCGATTTTGCATTGGGTGAGTGTTTTTTCTTATATATAGTACAGTACACACATAATATAAACAGTCAGGAAGTAAACAACAGAAAAGTATGTACGCTTATACGGAACTGAGAAGAATTAGCGATTATGACAGGGTAAAAAAAAAGGTATATTATATTCAGTCCGTTAGTCAGATAATAAAAAATATTAGACACGTATTTTTGCCTTATCATATGAATTTAAAATGACAGGTAAAACGCTTTAAAGTTGAGGTATACGTCAACACAGTCCAGTTGAGGTATACGTCAACACAGTCCAGTTGACGTCACAACTCAGTATAAAATCTACATAGGGAGTGATGTCATGCTACATTTTAACACAATGTTACGACGTAATCTTTTGAAGGCGTGAATAAATAAAAATGATGTGTCCATATTTTAATAGTGTATCTGAAGGACTAAAAAATAAATTTTAGTCAACATCCATATAATAAATCGATGAGGGAAATAAAATATAGGTAGAAAAAATACGGAAGAATAATTGACATCATCGAAATTACAACAGGAAAAACTGAATTAGGATCCTAACAAGGATCTAAAACAAATGACGACGTCGACGTTGGGATTTTTGAATACCTAGCTTATGCGAATATCGTCTGAAAAATATTTATAAAAAGAAAGTTATTTCAAGTTACACACGGAATTTCAGGACTGTTGTAAAATGCAAATTGCGGCTTTGAGCTGTCTTTGCTTAGAGCTTCTTGTAAATGTTGTAGTGAGTTAATATAACCCACTTTTTATTAACATTCTTGGGTACTTTACTTCGGTCTTCCTCACAGTATTTATTCTCCTCTTTCCCATGCTCCTGATTAAGATACTAGCCTCCAGGAGACTTTCCACTCTACTTAATGAAAGTTTTTATTTGATTCTTATCTTATTTTCGCTCGGTGGTCTTATTTTTTATTTAAACGTAAAGAACGTTAAAGTGCCAGAATGATACAGATAGTACGATAAATGAGCATATTTAAAAGTAAATAGGTGTTATCTAAAATTAAATCTTGCGTTCGTGTACATGAACGGAACTGAACAAAACATTTGGGCATGAAAAATAATTATACGATTAATGAAAAGAGAAAACATTACAGAAGACAAAAATATATACTTAGTGTGTATACATTTTTTTTGTATAGTCAGCAGGACTAAGTCATTATTGAGCCGATAAAAAAAACTTACAAAAATGAGTGAAAATAACAAAAGCAAGAAAGGATACTTACTTATTAAACCTGAACAAATAAGACGAATCTTCTTAAATAAATATAAAATACTCACACTAACACAAAGTAGAGTATTCCACACACGAAAATAATAAAAAACAAAAAAAATAAGAAATTACAAAGTTGGACAATATCATGTTTCTTAATGTCCGGGCAGACCACAATTATAGGGCACGCCACGATAGTGGCGGTAAGGCCCCTCTTTGAGGAGTGGCTAGAGAGGCGTCACGGCACCCTCACCTTCCGCCTGACACAGGTCCTCACCGGACATGCCTGGATGTTTCGGGAGGTTCCTGCACATCATCAGGCGGGAGGAAACGCCCGGGTGTCACCACTGCGAGGATCGCCCAGAGGACACGGTGCAAACCTGCCCCGCTTGGGCGGAGCACCGCCGTGTCCTCGTAGAGGCGATCGGCGCCGGCGACCTCTCGCGCCCGGCCCTGGTGCAAGCCATGGTCCGGGGCGAGAGGGAGTGGGAGGCAGTCACCTCCTTCTGCGAAAAAGTTATGCTCGCGAAGGAGGTGGCGGGATGGGAGAGAGAAAGGTCCTCCCGTCCCAGCTGCCGCGGGAGACGCTCCGGGCGTCGGGAACCACGTGACGACTCCCGGCCACCGTAGGCGCGGGCCTGCGGGCGGTGAGTAATGGGTGACTCACCGTCCGATCAGCACCAGACCCGTGCCGTACGGCGCGTATATGTTCCACGCGCGCCTCAAAGAGATGTCAGCATATGAAGGGGCCCCTCAGGGCCAAGCCTGCCGGGTAAGCGGGATTGTCCGAAAGGGTTACCGCTACCCCGGAACATAAAGGGCTACGGAAGGAACATGGAAGGGACTCAGTAAGAGTCTGACACTCCCTTCCGCTCCACCCAGAGCGGGAGCAGTCATTGGATGATTTCCCAGCCTTAAAAAAAAAAAAAGACCACAATAATGGCCACACTAAGAATATGGAAAATACACGTTGCGTAACAAAGTAACAAACACTATTCAATAAAACAATATACAATATTCGAACAAATACAATTAAATTTATAGAATAGGTTGTTTGTTGCTTAGCAAAATGTAGTGTGGAAAACATTCAAAATGCAGTATGGAAAATCATCAAAATTACGAGCGAAATGCAGGTTTTCAATTTACGAGGCGTTATACGAGATGTTATAATAATTTAATAGACAATAATGTTCAACAGTTAGCCCAAAATATGATGAGTAATGCGACTTAATAATATTTAACATTCTTCGAACGCGTTTGTTTAGAAGAATGAACCACCGAAAGATTTATGACTGCCAGTATTAGGATTTTCATAATTTACAGAAGTCATTAATTTGTCTGCTCATAATTTTCGTTTGCAATTAATTTATCAGAAGAAAATTTGAGCGTAACATTAAGTTTGATTTACTGTGTGTTTTTTGGGAATTAAGTTCAATTCTGTAAATAGACAACTTGCTGGCAGAATCTAAAAAAGAAATACAACGAATCTATTTTTTCTTTTGGCAATGTTACAGACTTCTAAATTACTGTATCGGGGGACAACCCTTCTGTAATCAGCTGTCAACAATGTTCACAACAAACCCTCTTCGGGCCAGTCATTTTTAGTTTCCTTTCATCCAATTATTCGTCAGCTTACTTCCAAATTAACGTTTGGTATCTTATGATGGAACTATGGGAATATAGAAACGAGACTAAACAGACCAAAATCCCGCTTACTTTAACTTCGATCTTGAATGTGGCCAAAAAATTCTAGTATTAGTTTACCGGTTTTCATATCCTCGGTCCATGATATCCAGAAATTTATCAGGAAATACTAGCCTCCACACTAAATAATTTTTTTAAGGCTGGGAAATCATCCAATGACTTTTCCCGCTCTGGGTGGAGCGAAAGGGAGTGTCAGACTCTTACTGACTAAAACCCATCCATGTTCCGGGGTAGCGGTAACCCTTTCGGACAATCCCGATTACCCGGCAATCTTTTATACTTGGGTACATTACCAGTAGACAGCGATGAGAAGGAATTTTTCGACGCCATATTTTTATACGCCATTTATTTCATCTATACTAATATTATAAAGAGGTAAAATTTGTAAGTTTGTATGTAGGGGGTAATCTCCGGAACCAATGATCCAATTTCAAAAATTTTTTCACCGATAGAAAGCTACATTATTCCTGAGTGCTATAGGTTATAAATTATATTTATATCATACATATTAGCCGAGCTATCGCAATTTTCGTCTAGCAAGTCAGAAAGAAATACCTCCGAAAACAGAATTATTTGCATGCGCTGCCTAAACAGTTGTTTAAAATTGAGAGCAATGTATGGCAACCTGGTCCGCCTTAATTATTTCTACAAAAAAGTAAGCGACACCATATTCCTATCTTTTGTATTTTAACTTTTATATTTCGTTTTATGTTTTAAAAAAGTATTTTTTCGACTTACTTCTAATGTTAAAACAAGAAATTTTCCGCGGACGAAGTCGCGGGCAGAAGCTAGTAATTAAATATATAAGTACGAATTATCAAGCGAGAAGTGTCTGCACTAGTTTAACGGTAAACTTGAAGCAAAGAAACTAATTTTTACTCTAAGCTACGATTCAGGCGAGCAAGAAAACCTATGTTATTGTCCTGCTTTCATTATAGTTTTATCACGTTTAATGGGACAGTTTCCCTTATGATCCAGTGTAATGAAACATCTATACAGTTTTGATAATTATAAACCAAGATCCTCCAGTGTAGAACATTATTGAAAAAATAAAAATCTTATGTCGTTTCCAAGTACTAAATTCATTGAATTTAACGTTTATAAATATCTTTCAGGAGAGTTAAAAATACTTAGTAGCAACCAAAGTATACAAAGAAATTAACCTCACAATGTTTACATTGGAGGAAATTAAAGAACCCATTATCCAGTGTTTGCAGAATCCCCGTTGCATTAAAAACTGGAGAAAAAGGTGTAATAAACATAAATGGAACACAAAAAGTTGCTCTGCTCTCGGATGGAAATAGATTAAAGATTGTAGACAACATGGGTATCACTAGGCAAATTTGCGAAATATATTCAGTTCGCAAAACGCTAGGTAGGCGTAACATAATGATATGTATATTGATAAGTTGAATACTAGTTTAAATCTAACTGCACAAAATGATGAACATACCTACTCGTATGTATACATATTTTGCCAGATGATGAAATCGTGTGAGATGTAAATGTAATATTTGCACATCAATATGAAAGAAGCCTCAAGAGTGATACCACCAAAATTGGGTAAATACCTAATTAATTATGATGAAAAATATAATCTTCGACAAAGCAGCAGCTTTTCAAAAACTAGTCAAAGAAACTTGTAGCGACGTCATTAATGTTTATTTTAGTCATGGTCCAGAGAAGTAAAATTACATTTCTTTTATAACATCTGCAAATTATATGTATTTACTCCGTGTATGTTGGTACAGAATAATCTCGTTCAAACGTCCACCTATACTGCTGAGCTCGCCCGTCTGTCAGCTGTGGGAGAATAGGAGTCGAGCCTTTGCCTTCAGGCTCTACCGTCACCCAACAAAGGGACTAATGCTAGGTGACACAACTTTTTGGCGTGCTACAAGTATGCGTCTCGGCGCTCCTAGCAGAACTCCACATTGCTGACAGTGCGGTAAATCAATCGACTGCCTCGGACACCATGCCTTGCTTTGCAGCAAAAGCGCTGGTCGGTTGGCACGGCTTTGCCATCATTAATGATATCATTCGTCGGGCTCTCGTCACCGGGGCGCCAGCTATTTTCGATCCTAATGACTTGGCAAACGACGATGTAAAGACGCGAAACGGAATGACCATATTTCCTTGAAAGTAGGTTGGGCCTTTGGTATGGGATGCAACCTGTACCCTCGCACCATTCCATCTTTTTAGCATGGCAGGCTGTGCTAGGGCGGCTACTGCAGGTATATATTTTTAAATCGTTTGAGGTTCATACACTAGGGTCGTGGGGTACGAGTGCTCATCACGTCGACTCTACACGTGACCTGAGGGATGGGCAATTTTTAGTTCAAAGAATCAGCATTGCCATCCAACATGGCAACACTTCCTGCCTTTTGTTGCATTGAGCATCAACAAATTAACAAACATAAATATCCATTTCGCCGCACTAGTTGGTAATGACAAATAGTAAGTACATGGCATTGAATATTTTTAGTGTATTAACCAAGGACAAAAATCCTTTTCGTCACACTGGTGTGACAATTTATCTGGAATTATCCACAGAAGTAGAAGAACGGTGTAAATGTGCTACAAATAAATTATCCATTCAATAAATATTTCTATTGACCAATACTAAATTGAATTTCTGTGAACAGCATGAATACTGATCATATATGCCTTTGAGGCTTTTACCTCTAAACAATTCCACGTATTTTACGAGTTATGCCTTGTTTTGGAGTAGCTACGACCAAAGCCGATTAATTAAAACGTATCTAGGATAACTACTGTGTATTTGTGGAAACAAACCTTCACCTACGAATTCCGTTTAAAATCCATAAGCGTAGTATTGTGCAACTTCTGCTAATCTGGGGTGAAACCCATTGTGTATTTGGTACCACACTGTGTTATACAAAAGCCTATTAATCAACCGGGTACCTAAAAAGGACTCATAATAATTACTTAGGTGACTTAGCACCTGTGGATAGATGATCAGCATCAAACATTTAATAAATTACTCCCTAAGTCGAGGCGTATTGTTTAAGATTGTGGATGAACGGAGTAAGTTTTGTTACATATTTAATGAAAAGGTGCCTTCAAAGTAGATGTGTTTCCAAAGTCATCAAAAGATATTTCTTTGTGTAACAATTCCTTTGTCCTAATGTCTGTACGAATTTAAAGTTGAACAAAGGCAATATTTGGTTGTATTTTGGTATTGTTGTTACATAACAGTACCTAAGTGGTCTATATATCTATGAACAGTTTTCGATCAAGGTGATGTTCATATCCTGCTTCATATTGGCCCATAGAATTTCTTAATTATCTTAGTAGAAGTAGGCTTCCGGCTCTCGTCATCACGCTGAAGGTCCGATTTGTAAAGTGTTAAAAAAAAAAGTGACCTTTAACCTGATAACATAACTGGTAAGCGGGATTGTCCGAAAGGGTTACCGCTACCCCGGAACATAAAGGGCTAAAGAAGGAACATGGATGGGTGGGTTTTAGTTAGTAAGAGTCTGACACTCCCTTCCACTCCACCCAGAGCGGGAGAAGTCATTGGATGATTTCCCACTCTCAAAAAAAAAAGATAACATAATTACGAAATGATGACATTTGGGCAAAAATAGGGCTGAGTTTTGGTTCGAACCGACAAAAATGAATGAAAGATAAGAAAGAAGAAAGATCCCTGGCCGGTTGCGAGTGTACCAGTAATTATATTATCTTGAAAGCTTCCAATACTAAACCTAGTTGTTTTTGAGGAAATAAACAACCTCATAAAATAATTATCGTACGGTGAAAAAAAAACTTTTTGTTCGGTTTTCATGGCCAAAACGAATAGAGACGTTTCGATGCCTAACTTCCCGTCTATTCTGTGAAAATTTCACTATGAAAACTTAGGTGGAGTGAGCTTTAAGTTAATTCTATCAATAGTGTTAATCCCTAAAAGTGGAAAGGAAAAGCATCAGGAAAAGTGACAAAGTGAGCTAAGTTTTTGCAGTGAGATTTTTACAGAAAAGATTTGTACGTCTGGTGTTTAAGCGAGATATATGAAGTTTGCCTACCTGTTAGAACATGTCAAGAAGGCTAACATGACTGTGACACTTGACTTGTAAAAGGCCCCGATACGATACGGGCGTTTTCAAAGCGTAAAAGTTAAATTTAATCACAGATGGGCACGTATCATTTAGCTTTTATTAAAGAAACACTTTCTACAAAGTGTATATTTATATCACAATACCTATATTATATTTCAACGAATACTTTATTGTTAGTTCGCAAGTTTCACGAACGTCCAATATTGTTTGATACCTACGTACAGCTTTTTTTGTTTAAATCATCAAATGACTCTCTGGTTGGACAGAATCCCGGGGAATGTCATAATGTTACTGACTAAAACCTATCCATGTTCCTTCCTTAGCCTTTTGTGTTTCGGGGCAAGGGTAGCCCTTTTGGACAATCCTGCTGACCACTTATTTTCCGAGAACAATAAAAGAAATTTGAATCGAATTACATCTTTTGGGTAGGTTCCAAAGTGATTTCGACTAGGTTAAAACAAAAGAAACATTATGTTTTCATATCGAGAATTGTAAAGTTATTTGACTGCTCCGGGCTGTACCATGAATGTGCGTAATGTCAGTTTCCAATCGCCACTTTTTTCTATATTTTGCCTACGAATTCTCCAAGGAGTGATAAAATACTAAAGTAAACCCGACAAGGCAAGAAATTTATAAAAAAAAACTATCTTAACATTTTTACGTCCATTCCGAGGTACGAGCGTATCATTCAACACTTCCCAAGGGATGCAAAAATCCAAGAGATTTGGACATGTATTTATTTTCCTTAATGCCTACAGTGAAAAATGTGAACTCAGATCCCTGTCAAAAACGATACCCCAGCGACCTTAGTCAGCCGTGACATGGAACGGACGACACGTACCTACCTGACTCATTGGTTTTAAAAATATTACCCGCACTGGGGCCGTTTGGTGAATGGCTCAGACCCTCTCGTAGTCTCGGTACCAGCAGCGGCAAGATTAAAGACTACCAAGACTATATTATGATGTAATTTTACGAGTTCGTGCTTATGCTTATAACCCAATTGGGGCGAGGCTCAAATGAGGGTAATGGTCTTACGGATTGTTCTAGTAAAAAAATCCACAGCATTTAACTTTTTGGGAAATACTTTGTCCTTCAATGCGTATACAGATCGGACCCAAAGCCCTCCACTACGATTCTTTTCAGACAGAAATAAATAAAAATGGTTAAAAAGTCGTAAACACGTAAAGATGGAGTCACATTCACGTGCAATACAAACGTGCTTATTCTTGGGAGTCTTTACCCTGTTTTTTATATTCTTGATCTTTAGGCTCTACCTTATATTTACCTTTGCCGTTTCGGGTTGGCAGGTTAATCTCTTACTGAACTGTAAAATATCGTCTTCTCTGGGAATATTGTCAACTCCGCTGTGGGGTGTTCAGGCAATTGAAGGATTTTTTTAACTTCAGTAAAAATAAATAGTCACATAGCACGGAGAAGCAAGATAGATTCGCTTAGTAAGTATACAATCGAGGGAGAGTTCTCGAATTACTGAAAGACTCAATTAACTGCTGAAGACTCCTCCAGAATATGAATTAGAACAGGTGCAATCAATCAGTTTGTTTGTTCGTAACAAAATACCCATCCATCCTTTTGAAATTCAATGTAGATTGCGTTTATACCTCCCCGTCCCTGTACCTGAAAAAGGTAGGCAACCCAACTGTAACTTTCGTTGAATAGGCTTTATAATTTTAATTGGTCAAAAAATCGCATTTTCCGTTCAGTAAACAAACCAATGAATACTTAAACTTTAGCTAATTACTAAAATTAACCCTATTTAAATTAACATATTTAATACTACAACATTAACATCACGCCAGCATTAACACGATATCATTTGACGAGCTCTTGTTACATCTATATCATAGCACAATGGCTTGGCACGCTACGATTGTATACGCCAGAATGCGTTGACGTTAGGTAGGTCTTTGATGTGGGATGTCACCTGTATCGACCCCCTCACGCCATTCCATGGTCTTAGCACGGTGGGCTTAGCTGGGGCGGCTGCTGCTGGAGCAGATTATGTCAAAAGGTGCAAATATCACAATATTTTTAGGAGTATGTTTGACCCTTTGGGGTTGCACCATCAAGGCTTTAGGGTCCGAGAGCTCGTTGAGTATTTCGGGATATTGCCAAACGGTTGACTCTTTACGTGACCAGAGGGCTTATTTTGAGCCAAAAGAATCGCCATTGCTATTCAACGTGGCAACGCTGCCCCAGCCCCAGTCTTTTGGGTACTTTATCACTGACAGCGATGCGGACAAATATTTTGATGCCCAATGAGCTCTTCCTTCCCCTTCTTTATATACATACTTGCACATAATATATATACTTAAGTGTGAGCTTGTTTATTGTATGTAATAAAGATTTGTAACTAGTAGTCACTAACCACACGAAAAGAAGAAGACTAGTAAATTAATCAGACAATCCAATTGCAATTTAAAAAAAAACTTCCAGTAAAAGGGTGAAGGTCAGTCTTACTTCGAACCTTATACAATTAATTATTCCTTTTCCAAATGCGTAACACACTAAAATTATCTTTCAAAGGACCCTTAACTGTGGGAGACAGATTTTAACACCTAATTTATTAGCTTTTACTAATTATTTTGGGGCTTTTGTTTGTCCCATGTAGGCAATTATTGCACACCCTACGGATATTAAGGGATACCCGGGTATTCGTTAATATGCAAGGGTGTAACGACCATGATCTGTGAGCATTTAACCATTTCAGGTTTTTAGCCCAACCGACCTAAGCTGGTTACACAGTAGAACGCGATATAAGCTTCGCGATTTACCGATTACCCAGCCGCTTCTCACACAACTTCTTATTATAATTATATTATATTAGGCTTATTACCGAAATCCCCCCTAAAATTCCGTGCCCGGGTGTCACCATTGTGACGATCGCCGAGAGAATACGATGGAGCATACGGTGGAGATCTGCCCCACTTGGGCGGAGCACCGCCGTGTCCTTGTAGAGCTGAAAATTTTCCTTATTGAAAATAAACCTTATACTTTTTTTAATAATTTTGAAAACTATAAAAAAAAGGTATTTTTTCCATTATTTGCCCCTTCGTACGGTCACCGCCAACCAAGCAAACCGGTAGATTAATATTTCTCCGCTATCAGAAATACGAGGGGCACTATTATTATCTGATGCGTTCTAGTATTTCATGAGACCAATTTTTTACATTTTTGCAAACCTGTACTCGCCACGTCGTACATTACGGAAACTTTTCATTTTTTTTAGCTTCTAATCTTCACAATCCAGTTGGTCTCCACGACGATCCCTATCCCGATCCCTATTTAGCTTCTTGGCCTCCCCTACTATATATAAAGCTCAAATTTCACAATGGCAATCCACAACGATACTAATGTGATTTTGAAATACCAACAATGAATGCCGTTCGTCGGTTATTTAAAAACGTTACAATTTTCACTACAAACTTTCATTATATTATAATGCCGTTTAATTTGTTTATTACATTTCATACAATTTATAATTAAATATATTTGTTTTTTACTTTAAGAACGCTCTTATAAATTAATATTTAATGACAAATTGTAACCCGATTTGTATTTTTAATAATTTCTACGCAGAAATTCAAAGTACAAATCGGGGGAAAAGTGGAATTAAAAATGAAAAGGGGGATTTCTGGATGATTTTTACATTACATTTCAGTTTTCCCCCTGAGGGGGATTCTCTCTGCATAGACTCCAAATCAAGCAACTGCAAATACTCATACTGCAAACCAACTACGGACTTGGCGACTAAATGTGTGTAATCTGCTGTCTAATAAAATTTGCCATCCAGCGCCGCCATGATGCAGAAACTAAAAAAAACCAGTACAATTAAAAAGTTTCGTTCTCAATTCTGGGACCTGTATACCACATGCTGAGTAGGTAACTTCAGTTAGTCTGTTAGAGATAAACTACTAACTAACATTAGACAATTTTTGATATTAAGGTACAAAAATATAGTCATTATCTACATTTTATCCTGTAATTTTTACATAATATAGTCAATGTGATTCTGCTACGGAGCATGACATCTCACAACGCATGCTACTGAAGACGAACACTTGACATCTACATACAAACTCTTTCGTAAGGATGTGACTTCAAAGATTAAAAGAGTAATTTGGAGGCTACTCCTCCAAATTACTCTTTATATTATGGATATAAATGTTTATCCTTACACTTTTTACTTTTTTACCATACATGTGTCACAGACATGCTTACAGGAAATTTACTCAACTTCTAAAGCTCCAAATTAACTTTCACTGCGTATATTTCGAGCGCAGTAAAGTTTACAAGAACAAACTTTTAATAAATTGGGACCTGAGTTTATTTTGAGAGACTTTTGATTGATGTACTTACTCACTTGGAGCCGTTAGAAACGTCCATAATTTATGTTGAATACCGCCGCTCCACCTGTTGTAACGTTTGCCTGCTAAATTCCATCTAAGTAAGTCAGGTAATTTTGTTGGGAAAACAAACTCAAATAGTAATCAATCAATGTTTATGCAGTAAGGTAGAGATTATGAGAAACTCCTAGAATGACGGTCATTAATAAGAATTTGAAAAAGAAGATTGTAATTCAATAAGAGCTCAAAAATAAAAGATCTAATCGTCTTCTATCAGATGTTGAAAAGCAGTAACAAATAGTTGTATTGAAATGTTGAAGGACAACAAAAAATAAAGGAATAACTAAGAATGGTTTCAACATCCTCTGAACCAAGTATCAGTAAAGAGAAAGACGAAGGAAATCAAAGAATTAGAAAAAGATTATTATTCAACGAGGCAATGCTCTGCCAGTCTTCCGGGCACGTATCCGTATTGATATCGTTGCGAAAGAGTAATTTGACGTCCAAGTGCCCGTTTTGTTTTTCTTTATTTGTACCTATGGTTAGTTAGATAGTCATTTAATTTGCGGTATAACTTGTTATTGTAGGTTGTATATTTTTATTAAATGTTTGTAGCTTGTCATGGAAAAGATAATTATGTATGAATTCTGAATTAAGTGAAAGAGGAGCTCTTCAAAAATAAAGCCAATTTACAAGGTGCCAGTTTCTGGATATTCTTCAAACGTTTAAATTACTTCGTTTGTATGTGTTTGCATGCACTTCCTGGCGCATCTGATGGAGTGGAAATTTGGCAACAATTTTTACCATGGATCTGGTGTTCCGCACAGGAACACCTCATTTAAACATAATAGCCCCGTCGTGTGTTCAATAGATTTGTCTCGATGAGCGCTATAGCCCAAGGTGGAGTTCATGGTCAACGATAGTGCTGGAAGGTGCCCGTAGGAATTCCTCAACAATGCAAGATTAGCCGCACCGTCTATGTAAACTTTGAAATTAGCTTGTACCTAAACATAGTGGTTCGAATCGCCCCATTCCTAAGAGCTATTGGTCGATTCACACCGCGCTCGTCGCTCTAAGGACCGCCGCGGTCCGAAACAGCCTATTCTTAAGAGCTCTTCGGCGTTTCACACCGCGGTCTGAACCACTCGTGGTGCGAAACGACGAAACACCCGTCTGCGCGCAGACTCTGTTTTAATGCCAGCTATCGGTTTTTTTCGTGCATGTTCTATTATTTAATCCAGGAAAATAACATTATCCTTATTTCTACCTCCTATATTAAAGTCAACAAAGTTCTGTTTCCGTGCTAAATAGAGAAAAGTTTAAAAAAACACCTTTTACTTATGCAAAGTCAGCAGCAGTGCCAGGAACTTTTTTTTTGCGTAAAACCTTTTATAAGTTTTCTTGCCTGAAAAGAGCAGTGACTATAAACATACCCACTCACCGCACCGATGTTGAATGATAGAAAATTTGCCAGAAATACATACAATTTATTGCAAGTGTTATTTTAAACGAATACCAGTTTTGATCAGTAAACTTGCTCGTATCGCGCAACAATTGTACGTGTTGTTTAGACGGTGCCAATCAAATGTTGCTTTAATTTTATAGTATGCCATATGCAATAAATGGGGTTTAAGAAATTTAAATAAAGTATTAATGGTTAAAGATCGGCATGAAAAATAAAGGCAAATCTGTGAAATAAATCCTAGTGAACATTTATCAGTGAATATTTTCAGTGAATTCCCAGCTAAAGCACTAGGAAGTGGTGAAGGGTTGCGTTTGGGGGACTGTCTAATGTAACTTTGACTTTCAAAAAGTGCTAATTTTCAGCCTAATTTGAATAAATGACTTTTGATTTTGAATGTTTAGTAAAAAACAAACAGAAAGAGCTACACAGAAAATATATTTTACATTGATGGTTATAGATAGTTACAACTGTAGGAAGTTACAGGTATTCTAAAATTATGCACTAGGTAAGCAGTATAGTATCTTTTTAATATAAGTACTGGCGAAGAAACAAGTGATTTTTTTGAATATTTGGTACTTTCTTAGACGATCTTTATATTCTTCAGCAAACAAAGAGAATCGGGGTAAATAGTTGAAATTTAATTGTTGTAAAGTTCCGAAGAAGAGCCAAAGCAGGTAACATCTATCAGGTTCAAATATGTCACCAAAATGACACAGGTTCTTTTTACTAAAGGTCTAGGCAGTATAAACCCAGTACCCACTAGTAGACAGTCATTTTCAGGGTTAAAAAACGCACTTTAACTCCAAGAATTCTTGATTCATGTAACAAAAGTTAGTATCGATCCAATGCAACTAAAATACGCTCTAAGCTAGTCAAAGAAATTCCTGTTTAATCTAACAAAAGTTAGATCTGCTATAACTATAGAAGTGCTATTAACTATAGAAATACTATCAAGTATAGTATCGATCCAATGCAATTTCAATATGCTCTAAACAAGTCAAAGAAATTTCTGTTTAATCTGACAAAAGTTAGAACTGCTATAACTATAGAAGTGCTATCAACTATGGAAATGCTATCAATTATAGTAGCGATCCAATGCAACTACAAAATGCTCCAAAAAGTCAAAGATTATTACATAGGTGCTATTTGTACTGAAAGTATTGGCAATATAGACGTAGTAGCCACAAGTAGACAGATTTTCAGGGTTAAAAAACGCACTTTAACTCGGGTGATTTCCTGCTTCATCTTACAACAGTTGGAAGTGCTATAAACTACAGTAGCGATTCGATGCAATTACAATATGCTCTAAAAAGTCAAAGATTCTAACATAGGTGCTTATTACTAAAAGTCTAGGCAATATCGATCCACACTCTTTAACTCGGGAGAATTCCTGTTTCATCTTACAACAGTTAGAAGGGCAACTATAGTGGCGACCCGATGCAACTAGGATACGCTCTGAACAAAGTCAAAGATACCGTTAAAAGGAAAAGACAGTGGAAATATTTTCAATACAATAAAAAAAATGTAAAACATTACGGGTTCTATCATCAAAAACAATTCTCACACGGAAACACATTTTTCATTTCGATGGGAACATGAATCGGGTGGAACATCAAAGCAGAAAGGTGAACCAGCGTTCTACGGGGCCGCGACATACGAAGGTTGGCAATTTAACCGACGTTTAAAATAAATATATCTTTAAAGGATGCTGAATATGTAAGACATAACATCACATAACACATGATTTCACAACTGTAAGCGGGAAGAAAATTAAGGAGTGGAGAGATTTCAGACAAGAGGAATTAGGTATGTACATGACCGGGTGGGTTCATATGTTTCACATCATATTAAAATCTAAATTAGCTCAGACAATTTGGAAATTTTTTTCAAAGTGGGGGTTACTGACCCGTTCAATATCTAACACACTAAGTGTGAGTGCAGCGCCTCTGATCAGACCATACCCAACTTGCTGGAGTGTTCTAAGTGCTCGTTCACTTGCACCTCGGATGACCTAAAGAATGCCACTGATGACGCAATCTACTAAGCCATCTACTGGGCTCAAAAATGTAACAACGAAGAAGGGGAGTACACTGCCACGAAAAGAAGAATACAAAGATTAAAATCTATCGTATTTTTTTGCCATTGAAGAGGCCAAAATCTTGTCATTCGTGTATACGCCAGCTACCTATTGTGATCAATAATATAAAAACAAAGACAACGAGTACGGAATTTGAAATGTTTAAAGTTAGTAGTTTGAATGTTTAGTCTAGTATTAATTGAGCTCATGATGGTTTTGTGTTTTGCAATCGATTTTTAATCGTAGTGTTTACACGTTCTGCTGAGCCATCTTGTATAAGAGGTCGTTCAGGTCCAACAAACGACTATATTTCCTTTGATCTAAAACAGATTTTATGTAACGATATAAAATTGCAAGTGAAATATAACAATTTGCAATTTGAACTGAGTGGAACTAGTACTAGGTGGCTCATAAGTTATCAGCTCTTTGGAAGATGCTCTCATTTTTGAAAATGGAATGTTTAGTCATTTTTAAAGTATACAGGGTGTAACCGAAAGGGTATATACATACAACAACTTTTACTATGGGACCAACTCCGAAATCGTGAAAAGAAAATCAGCTGTTCCCTACATTTCGACGAGTCAACATCTTAATTTCATGGTGCGCTTATACTCAACAAGAACGTTGAATAAATTGGTAACTAAGAAAAGTTATGCAAAATGCTCCCAAATGTACGTTAATTCTGGCGACGGCCTCTTAACCCAACTTAACCGACCCATTGACTGCTGGAACGCAGATCTACGAGAGACACAATGGCCTTTTAATTGTGTCTGTAATTACGGCGGCATACCAAAGGTTAATCAGAACAGAAATACAAGTTCAAATGAACGGAATAAAAAATACCAGGACCATTTTCCTTATTTCCAAAAAGGTAAGCTGTAGGAAATCAGGTGATTACTTTTAAGCGCCACTTAGTACGGAAAGGTTAATAAAAATGCTTATCAGAGTAAACGTTCCGCTGTATAAAGCTATCCAACACTATGTGGATGAGCTTGCATGCGTCTGATGGACCCCATATCTTGACCTGCACCGACAAGGGTGATCGTCGTCTGATACTCTTTGTTGATCAGCGGTTTTACCGTTATAAAATTACAAGTGAGTACGGCACAGCTTCAATTAAACTACTGCTGCTTAACAGTTGAGAGAAAGACAAGATTACCTTCTTGACGAGGAAACCAATTTGAAGTGTGATCAGGAAAATGAGAGATTTGCTTATATGTAAACAGAACATTTTACAAACTGCTTTTTTGTGTTTGAAGTGTGGCAAAAAAATGACGAATCGAATTGAAATTAAAGTGGTCTCGATATTATTGATGAATATAATAGTATATTTAACAGTTTAGAAACAAACACTGGATGAAAAATCGAGAGTGATAATACATGTATTCAGTGACACACAGATATCGCGTTCAATTTCTAGGCAAATTCAATGACTATTTTTGGTCCGTGTCTATCTAAACCAAAGTAGGGACTGGTTATAAACATGCTTATAGCGATACAAAGTTATTTAGGCGAGGGGCCAGAGACAGAACTGACGCGGCCATCTTGTCTTTTCAATACATTTCACAAAACAAATGTTGACCAACAGCGCTCCCACATCATCATCACTCGAGCGCCGTGTAGCATTGTACCTAGTACCTATCATGTCGCATTGAATAGGCGTCGTAATGTATTCAATAGCATTAACGAAGGACGTGCCAATTAATGCAGAGCAACGCGCCAGCTATGTATCTCTACCAAACATGCGTGCCGTTTTAATTGACCCACCTGATCCTGGAACACTGGATCCTAATCTGAAGAAGATTATTTGATTGTACCTGTTTTATGCCGGTGCGAGTCCCAATAAAAACTATTTCTTAATTTCTTTTATCTTTTAACTTGTTTACGTTAGTGTAATATCGTTGGTAAACGGGATTTTCCGTAAGGGTTACCGCTGCCCCGGAACACAAAAGGCTAAAAAAGGAATATGGATGGGTCTTCTGATACTCCCTTCCGCACCACACAGGGCGGCAGGAGTTAGGTACTCCACGATTTCTCACCCTTAAAAAAAAATGTGATGTTGTTAGTCGTTTCATCCGGGAACATCCTCTTCGATAATAATTTGTAAAGATAGCTTTCACGTAATTTAAATTCAACACAGTTCAGAGATCGCGGCTACACATCTAGTCCCATGTGACTAACTTCAGAAAATAGGCCAAGAATTATAGCCACGAAACAAGTTCCAATCGGCATCAACTTTAGTTTCAACCAATCTCAAAAATGTGCGAATAAGACACATTGTATTTCCTTTAGTAAATCAATATAAAAAATATAAGAAGTAAAAATAAAATTACGTCCGTAAGGTATCCCGTAGTTTAATAATGGTGTTTATTAGGGACATAACTCCGTAGCTGGCATAAAAATTGCTCTTAGTGACGCAAATAAAAATGGAGTTTTCGTGTTCCCGGCGTTTCGGGCGTTGTTCCGCACAAATTAGCTAATGTGTGGTTAGTGAGTTTTTATTTGTTCACTCAGGTGCTTGTAAATAATATTATTTAACGCACATAATTGTGTCAAGTGTAATGGATGTGTTGGAAAACAAAATTTACAGCCAGTTCTCTTCATCTCTTCAAAACTAGATATACTTACTCAATCAAATCAGGTCTTTTATACTAGGTTGAGAGTCAACACTTGTCGAACGTCAAAAGTATATAAGACAGTCCATCAAAACCTTTTGCCCCTTTCAACAGCTTTAGCTGGGAGAAGTGGCGTAATAAACGCTCCATACTAAAGCTGTCAGTTCAGTTAAAAAATCTTGATTCTAACTGAATATTAAAACCGAAGCTATATGTCTCGGGTACCATATTGCATTCTTAAACCTTTAAGAAGGGATTGTCGCGAGAGGTACTAAGCCGGAGGGAAACTTCGTTTCCGCGGCAAATTGCGGCGGAGCGGACGGACCTCCAGTGCGATCTCATGGCGGCCTGGAAACAGCGACTGACGCAACCCAGCGCAGGGCACGCCACTCTTTGAGGAGTGGCTAGAGAGGCGTCACGGCGCCCTCACCTACCGCCTGACGCAGGTCCTCACCGGACATGGATGTTTCGGGAGGTTCCTGCACATCATCAGGCGGGAGGAAACGCCCGGGTGTCACCACTGCGAGGATCGCCCAGAGGACACGGTGCAAACCTGCCCCGCTCGGGCGGAGCACCGCTGTGTCCTCGTAGAGGCGATCGGTGGCGGCGACCTCTCGCGCCCAGCCCTGGTGCAAGCCATAGTCCGAAGCGAGAGGGAGTGGGAGGCAGTCACCTCCTTCTGCGAAACAGTCATGCTCGCAAAAGAGGTGGCGGGATGGGAGAGAGAAATCTCCTGCCATCCCAGCCACCGCGGGAGACGCCCCGGGCGTCGGGAGCCACATGACGACTCCCGGCCACCGTAGGCGCGGGCCTACGGACGGTGAGTAATGGGTGACTCACCGCCCGATCAGGACCAGGCCCGTGCCGGACCGCGCGTATATATTCCACGCGCGCCTCAAAGAGATGTCAGCATATGAAGGGGCCCCTCAGGGCCAAGCCTGTCAGGTAAGCGGGATTGTCCGAAAGGGTTACCACTATCCCGGAACATAAAGGGCTAAGGAAGGAACATGGATGGGTTTTAGCCAGTAAGAGTCTGACACTCCCTTCCGCTCCACCCAGAGCGGGAGGAGTCATTGGATGATTTCCCAGCCTTAAAAAAAAAGTAGGGATTGTGATACCACTTTTTCAGTGCCTCGGTTCGATATGCATAGCACAGTCATCTACTTAAAATTTAGCGTTATTTTTGTACGCAATAAAAGCTTATCCAAATAAATAGAATTTGCTTCGGATTCTTAATAAATTTTTTTAGACTTTTTTACCTGATTGGAACTGTTTGTTCTTTGAATTGTTAATCAAGGATTTGAATAATATTAATTTTGTTTGAGTAAAGGCTATAGAAATGAATTGATACAGCGTTTGAATTGGGTAACTTACTTAGATTAATTCATTTTAATGTAAATCTATATTAAATATGCAAATGCTGATACTAAAAAAACTGGAGTCGTTTCAAAAGTGTTTACATTGTAATACAAGCACTATAAAGGGACATTATAACATACGTATTTTCTTTCTTTTCTTCATAACGACCTGGTGAGACATAGGTACCATATTATTACAAAGAGGTTTCTCATATCCATGTGTAGAGTTTGGATAAAAACGCCTAAATCTTTACAGTCGTAATAAAGAACAAGGTAATAAAGTTGAATTAGGTACTTACCAACTAAAGCCGCAAATCTCTTCCACACACACATAGGTTCATCAAGATTAGCTAATCAAGGCCCAGGAACTTGAATTGCACTTTGCAGTTCTAATTAAGAACACTTTAAGCACGAGTTGTAACTTATCTACGAAACCTAATACTGTACGCCCTGTTAAGGTATTCATTGGAAACGTTGCTGCTGGTTGTGACGCATTAAGCCGTCATTCTGGCTGTAATGCACTGTAACCAAATTTCTCCTGATTTATTATTCTAAAACTAACGTTGAATAAAGCTTTCAATTCATACGCCACCAAACTTAAAAAATAAATAATATAATTACGCTAAAATAATTTAAACACAAACGCCCCCTCCCCTTCCTCCTCTCTTCCAAATCAATTAATTTTTACCAACTGTATTAACAAGATTATGGAACGCAATAAAGTATTGAGAGTTGAAGTAAGTTAACAATGTTGTCAAGAGCAATAAGTACATAAATAATCTGACGTGGCTCGTTAACAGTATCCAATTTTTTGTTCAAATTGTTGCAGATTTGGTGTTTGTTTCCTCGGCTTACCAAAAGCTCCAAAAAAAAAAAAAAATTACTAGTCTGCTTTGTTAGAAGGTTGTCTCATACTATTGTTATATGAAAAAATTAAACTGATTAAAAGCGACTGAAAGACAAAGAAATCTCTAGAAAAATAACGAGTAACCTTACTACGTAAGGATTAAAAAAAAAGACAAGATCAACTTCAAGAGGAAGAGAAAATTAACTCAGGAAAATGTTAGCCAACTCAGTTTGTATAAAAGTGAACTCGACTCCTTTTCTTTTACACTTTTTGGTTTCTTAGTTTAAAAGTCTATTTCGTTGAACATTCTTAAAAGTATTTGTGCTAAACAAGATTTCACAGTACATTAGTAGATACAAAAGTACGTTGAAAGTATGCAAACGGTATAAAAGTCAAGTGTGATTCGTGCACTGCTGCTAAAAGTATACACCCTGAATGGGACTCCGTTCAAACCTTTTTACGGGCCTTGGTAAATATTTGCGTATTTTTAGGCCTAAAAACCTTTTACGGGACCACCGTGGTAATTTGCTGGAGTTCCGCGAAAAGTTTTTTTATGTAGATTAAATACTGGTAGTGAAAACAAAAAGAAAACATAATTTTACATTTAATTGGGTTACTTCGGTCAAGCGTTTATTGCTTCAGAAGTTCTTTACCACACATTTCAGGTTTAAATCAGCATCCATCAAAAGTTGGGTAACTTTTCCAAAAATCTCCATCCTAATTAACTGTCGCCATATTGACGTTCAAATACAAACCTCTTCATAGCTGGGTAGATTACTTAGCGGCGCGGTTGTTTAGTGGCTGAAATCTAAGCGAGTTTTCGGGAGTTCGGACAAATCGTAGAATCGGAATGATGACAGGGTGCAAAAAAAGGAATTATATTTAGTTCGTCAGTCGTAAATGAATATTAGACACGTATTTTTGCTTTATTATATTAATAAAAAATATTTAGATAAAACGCATTAAAGTTTGGCAGTGCGGTGCGTCATATTTGATGGGAACTATACGGAATACGAATTATACGGGAACAATTTGTGACTCCCGCATTCCCCTTAAAGTTAAGGGAAAGATTTATAAAAGCATGGTTAGACCTGCCGTCTTGTATGGATCAGAGTGTTGGGCCACAAAAGGAATTAATGAAAGACAATTGCATGCAGCTGAGATGAGAATGCTAAGAGGGATGTGTGGTGTTACACGAATGGATAGAATACGTAATGACGATATGTATATAAGAGGAAGACTGAAAGTGGCACCGGTAACTGAAAAGTTGTGTGGAAACCGGTTGTCATGGTATGGGCATGTTATGCGGAGGAATGAGGAAAATGTTGTCAGGAAAGTTGTGAGTTTGAATGTGGATGGCTATACAAGTAGAGGGAGACCAAAGAAACGATGGATGGATTGTGTGAAAGATGATATGGCTAGAAAGAGAGTGACTACCGAGATGACGACTAATAGAGAAGTATGGGAGAAGAAGACATGTTGCGCCGACCCCAAATAAATTGGGATAAGGGCAGGAGAATGATGAGTGCGGTGCGTCATATGACACTTTCAACACAATGTTCAATACATGGTGTTAAAGTCTCGTAATCGTTGAATTCGGTAAAAAAAAATCCAATATTTTTTAATAATCTTATTGACGGACTATAAAATTATTAGCCATCATCCCTATTCCCTGAAACCATAGTGTGAGACCGTTAATTAGTAAGAATAAGACGAAACTGAGAGGGAAACTAATAAACCAGATCTACAATTAAATAAAAATAACATAGGAATGTTTCACGAGATTTTGTCCATGCCTCTGTCTGAAGCCGCTAAAAGCCTGTTTAAATTTGTAAGCCTTCGATTTAAATCTTCGTAATGACTGGACGTTTGTTCTAAGAGGTAAATTAGTTTTTTTTTTGGATTGCAACACTTATAAGGTACGATGGGACTGCCATGTATATTTTATATAAAAGTCCCTAAATTGAATAAAGAGGGGAAAAAATCGAAACGATCTAAAGTGCCTTCAACTTCAACATGATCAAAGTTTAGATACAATGTCAAGCTGTGCTCCGCTTAAGACAACTTTGAAGTAGGTAGGTAACTAAGTTAGAAATTGCGGACTAATATAGTGGGTTAACCCAGATCAAGTAGCAATACCGGGATAACCCTAATAACAGAGCATCTCGAAAACTTAATCTTATGATAGTTTTATAGATACCGAGAAGAGTCGACTCGAGGCATTCTGTTGGCTTATTCATTTTAATCCCTTGTCGGGTTTTTATAATTATCGTGGGACAAAAAACGAATGCTCACAGAATAAATCTTACACATAATCTGACCATTATTTAAAACCCCAATATAAAAATTGTTCGCATTCTATAAAAATTGTTCGTATTATATCAAAATCTTATTAGTACCTAATTGTTTATAGCCTTGTAAGGTTTATGGTAGCAAATAAAAAACAAGTGTTTTATCATAAAAAACAATTACCAAACAAACATTATCGGATATTTATGTTTAAATTTTGTATATGGAGGATTTTTTGGAGATGTAGATACTCCTTTAAAGTCTGACTAGTTTAAAGGTAGGTTAGGTAGTATATGCAAGAATCAATTCACAAAACTTCGCAAGCAATGGCAAATCGTTAAAGGCTGCGGGGATCGACTTTAGGATGAGCTGCTTCTCACACAGACAACTCTAGATACTTCGCTTGCTCTCGCGTCATCAGCCATGAATCTGTATATTTTTGGCTACTCAGACCAAAAGTACAATTTACAAGATAATATTTTACTATGTATCTTTTACTTAACTTTATTGCATAGAATTCAAACTGTGCCAATTGCCTATTGCGTATTTCTAGAGTTGTTGATACCCCCCCCCACAAATACATGAACTTTGTGCGAAAGAATATTATTTATTGAAGTGTCGTCAGTAAATTCATGCAAACTCAAACGATATATTAGTGTCAATTAATCAGAAATACGAAGCTAGTTCCAAGTAGTTGGTTTCTATAGAAAAGAACGGGCAAGAAACTCCAAAAAGAAAAGAAACAGTGTGGGTAGGTCTTCTTTCGTCGTCAATGGATAACAACTTCGCAGGTGTAATATTATACTTAATTAATCTACCAGGAATTTCATTTGCGAAGTTTACCAGCTATCGGCATAGTTACGAATTTTCCAACTACTTCTTAATAGTTTCAAAGAAGCGGTAACGGCTCAATGTTTCCAGGCATTGATTTTGGAAGACGATTTCGTTAATAATGGTAATCCGTCTTAACTAATATTATAAACTCGAACGTGAGTTGGTTTGTTTGTTACGCTTTCACGCTAAAACGGCAGAATAGATTTGGATGATATTTAGCACACAGATGACAGTCAAGTCAGTCAAGACTGAGTAATTGTGTCTGTAAATAAAATGACGTTCGTCATTGTCATCTCAAGAAGTGGAACTATAGACCAGTGCAGAAGCCTTTGAAAATGGTAAAAAGCGAATAAAAATTATAGTAGGACGAGACCCATTGAAAAAGAAAGGGAATAAATAACTAAAATTGAAGGAAAAATCATTTACGGGCGATCTGAGGTCGGGAAGTGGATGGGGGTGCGTTTTCAAGGGTAAAAAACGGTTTATATCGATTTCCGACAAAACTACAAATCCTATGGAAAAAGGGTAAATAGCAAAGATGTAGGTAATTAACGTAAAAACGAAAGTTTTCACCACATTTCGTGGCAAAAAAAAATTTAAAAAATAAAAAACCAAAAACTTGGTAAACAACACATAAATTTAAAATAGGCGTAATTTGTTCAACCAAACTCAACCAATTCTTCCAATCCGTATTGGGCGCATACCTAAATCATTTCGCCTATGCCTATCTGTCAGGGCATCACACAATAAATCTAAGTGATACATTACATTACCCGACATGTTCGCGCGTGGAGTTGCTGTTTTATAAGTTACGTGTGTGGCCTGAGCAAAAATGGTTTTCATATTTTTTTAGACAGCGAGATGTGATTGTTTTCAGCAATACATGAAAAGGTGGACAAAAAATCGCTTCTCGCCATTTTGATTAGGACCCGTTTTACGAATGCACTTTTGCTATTTTAGTACTGTACCATATTTTAGTACAGTACCATACATGTTTTAGTACAGTACCATACATGTTTTAGTACAGTACCATATTTTAGTACAGTACCATATTTTAGTACAGTACCATATTTTAGTACTGTACCATATGTTAGTACTGTATCATACTTTAATATCGAGGACACCTTGTGTTGTCGCCTCAAAGATTTAAACGATATGAACCAACCAATATTTTGTACCGTTTGGACACTGATAAAAACAACTAGGAGGATTTTTTTGATTTAGAAAAACGACCCAATGTCAATGCCTTTGCTTTTGCAACCTTGTATCATCTTATTAACATTACGGAATGTAAATAAAAATATGAATATTGAATATGACTTCAAGGGAGCGTCTGTTTTTCCGACTCCGCCAAATGTAAAGTGTTCTTTACTTAAAATTTTCTATCGTGATAAGACTAAAATAGCATTATTATGAGGTTTTTTTACAAAATCCATGAAAATGTTTAACATTTGCTCAAGTCAACAAATCTATCATAAAAGTGACAACTATCGCCCGCATCTAACTTAACTTCTTCTAATATACAAACGAACCATTATTAACCAACCAACCAAGTATTATTAATTTATTACATAACCAACTTAACGCGGCATTACTTAATCAACCTAGAATTATTACCCCACCAACTAAGCATTAATATCCATTCCCCACCAATCAAGCATTTATATCCATTACTAGCTTCTGCCCGCGACTTCGTCCGCGGAAAATTGCGATATACTGTTTAGGCAGCGCATGCAAAAATTCTGTTTTCGGAGGTATTTCTTTCCGACTTGCTAGACGAAAATTGCGATAGCTCGGCTAATATGTATGATATAAATATAATTTTTTGCCTATAGCACTCAGGAATAATGTAGCTTTCTATCAGTGAAATTTTTTTTAAAATTGTATCATTAGTTCCGGAGATTACCCCCTACATACAAACTTACAAATTTTACTTCTTTATAATATTATTATTATGATAGTATAGATTACCCCACCAACTAAGCATTATTTTATTATTGGTACGTTGTACATATCTAACTATTTTATTATTGATACGTGTAGATTTAGTGCCGAATACAGGCGTCACTAACCCATTTGGTTAACAAATAAAAATTAAATAATAAATACAACTAACTAAAACGGGATCTTTAGGATACTAGGTACGCTGTATTTAGGGCTGTAAAACCCGAATATTGAATATTAAAATTTCTGACTCTATCAGTCTTGTTAATATGTAGAACAAATTGTTAAGATATTGTGAATTTATTTAGAACGGCTGGGGTAACCATGATTTATATCCGATAGGTATCGGGCGGCGACGGGGAATGGTTCTCGATGCCAAATAAAAAAAATATATATCACAGTGCACATGTTATACAATTGTCGGCTGCACGGATTTAGATGTTTGGCGCACCTTCCTACTTGGGTTCTTTAATTGCCAGAAGTAGGGTTCCGTTAAATGTTTTCTGACATCCCCGCGTACAAAGTTGTGGGAAAAATTAGTAGGTGAAAATAGCACTGATGGCCAAGGTTTTTGGCACACGGATTTAACGAATTATTACTTTACTATATACCCTAATTACAGAACACCCAAAGACTTATTGCGATAGCCGCTTATAGGTTTCCGTATTTTCCGCGTATACCACTGTAAGTACGAATTGCAACAAGCCATGATTTAAAACAGTGTTAAATTGTGTGTTTAGTTTACACCTTTCGGCGACGAAATTTCCCATAAACTGGTAAAACAATGTTATCGTGATTATTTAGACTTCTCTGTGGCTCATCAGAATAATAATTGGGTACCTCATTTAACCTGTGACCTGCGAACCTAAAATACCGTACAGGTTGGCTGAAAGGAACTCGATACATTGCTTTCGGAATACCCATGTTTTTTTCCAGCATGGAAAAACAATACCAGGGCAAATAGAGTTACTTGTGGGCCCCGAAGCGACCGCGCGACCGGTCACTCCCTTCTCTGTGGGCCCCGAAGCGTCCGCACGACCGGTCACTCCCTCTTTTGTGAGCCCGAAGTGACCGCGCGACCGGTCACCCCTTCCCTTACAAGCGAGCGCCTCCGCTCGTTCGGCAGCCTCTCGGACAGTGAGCGTCTTCTTGCCTTGTTCTCGGACTTCCCCTGCCTACTGGTAGGGCTTTTTCGAGCCGAGGTCAGTTGTCCACAGCTCTGCTCTTGCCCTCTTGCTGAAGAGCTTGCTTTCTTCTTCGCAGCGGCGGCTAACTTCTTAGCGCGGCGGGGGCTCCCCGAGCTTCCCGGGCTCGTGCTACCAGATGCGGAATCGGACTCCCGACTCCGCATCACTCCTCTCCGTTTCTGTTTTTTGTTGTTTTAGTTTTATATTTTTTCCATTTTTGTTCCCACGAGTATGAAACATGTTTTATTGACTTAAGTACATTGGTTTGCACTAGTGACTAAATTAAGCTACCCATTAGCCAAGCTACCAACCTCTTGGTGGAGGTTTGGGGATTTTTTTATAGAGGTTAATCTCCGGTCCGGGAGGTTAAGCCAAGAAACTCGACTCCCTTCAACAGCCAGAAACATGACCTTAACTATCTCCGGGTTTACGAGATTAGAGGTGGCTGAGGGGTTTCCTCTCCTGTCTCGTTCTCTCTCCACGGCGGCAGGGTAAGTGTACACCTGTGCTACTCAGAGGGACACGTGTAGAGCGATCCCTCAGACAGACACGTGTAGAGCGGTCCACCTGGCAGAATACTCTCCCTTCCGCTCCACCCAGAGGGGCCATTTAATGATTTCCTTCCCCCTAAATAAAAGAACAAATAGAGTCTTCGTATGTTGGCAGATTAATGTTGAACGCTTGTTTTGCCTCAAGACAATTACTCGTAATGTGTATATATTTTTTACGAAATAATTATAAAGTTACTCTCTTACAAAAGAAAATTCTTTTTTTAGAGAGTAACTTTAGGGTAGCAAATTTTATCTTCAACTGTTTTCCACCAGTATTTAAAGTTGATTAACAACTGACAACTGCTGTCGAATATGCTATCGTTATATTCTTCTTTAATGATGAATATCTTTGGTAAACCTGGAATATAAAGAAAAAGATCTAAAGCAGAATACGAAGAATAAAATACCTACATACATAAAGTGCAATGAAGCAAATACAATGAAGATCTAATAAGAAAAAAATTGAAATAACGATGCGACGCTTGCAGCCAGGGCAACGGTTGTATAGGCTGCGCCCTGCTTGCGCGGCGAACCAGGCCTCGAGCGCAACTGCGCCGCAGTTTACAAAGTAACAACCAAGTTTATGTCAATTTTGAAAAATGCCTCTTATTACTTTATTTTTGTGTGTGATTGTGTGTTGTTGATTATATTATGTAGTTTTTTTTAGTTTTTAAATACGTAAATGTAGTTGTAAGTTATTATACGTAAATTTTCATGTCTAATGCCGGCAGTAGCGACGCCGGAAACTGTGCTAGTCAACCTTCTACATCGCTTGATTTTCAGCTGGTGAGATGCCCACATTGCTCGCAGGCACGCTTTTTTAAAGGAGAACGGGGGCTGAGGATACACTATGGCGAGATCCATATATCACATAGCGTATCATTGGTTGATACCAATGATTTGTGTACCAGCCACATCCAAAAAATCAACACCTCTAGATCAACCCTTGTCGAAAACGCTTTCAAAACTGAAGAATTCTACCCCAGTTTTAAAGAGGGGGCGCGGGACGGTCTGATGCGCTGAGTTTGGCGTAATCTCTCCGTCTTGCGACCCAGGAAAACTCACAAACTGCATGTGAAAAAAAAATGCCAACTAAAAAAAACCATAGCTATCAAAGAAATTTTTAACAATTCGTCCCTAATTTTAGATCCTAAACTAAATTAAGCACCTGAATTCAATAACATTTCACAAAAAGACTTTATGTTCACATGTGGAATCCAAATTAAGTGAAGGTGACATCATTTTTATCGAGGCATCGCCAAGCGGTTGGTCGACTCTTCACGTGACCAAAGATCTGGCCGATTTTGTCGGTCAAAGAATTGGCATTGGCATACAACGTGGCAATGCTGCCAGCCTTTTGGGAACTTTGGGATCGTTTTAGGTATGTAAATATTATGCGCATAAAAAATACGTACCCATACTTCCTACCTTAGTAAAAAATGCCAAAAAAGGTCGTATGACAAAAGTTTAGATATCTATATGTCGATCAGTGTAATGAACCCCTTTTGGTGACTCGAGGTGGAGATTATCAAAATTTTTCGTCCCGGAAAGGCATTCATAAAGTGTTTGTTGCAAAAAATATGGGTATCTTTTTCTACGCATGTTTTCCACCTAAGGAAGTAGTAGTAGCAGCCGAAATAATGTAGAAAAAATTGTCATGTGACAAATTAAAAGTTCTGTCGAACCGTGGAATTAGACCCTTTTTGGTGACTCGAGGTGGAATTTATCGAAACTTTTCATGTCGGGAAGGCAGGCGCTAGAGCGGTTCCCTTTGTGATAATTGTCAATAAACAAACACCACCATAACCTAGAAAATGTAAGGACAAATTAAGAGCGTTCTCAAACTCGGCGCAAGCTTAATTCAGAGACTCCCTACATCCCCAACGGTGTCACGTCGGTACATAAAAATTAAATGTAAATGAGCAATAAGCCCCGCCTGGCCTTGTTTCCGACGCGAAATTATTTACTTGACGTTCCAGCAATCAGTGTGACGTATCACACTGAGCCATGTCGACTTGATTACTTCCAAGATTATTATTTTTTCATTACCTACGAAGATTTTGGTAGAAACTCTGAGGGATGATTGCGTAACACATACAATAGCAATGCTAATTCTGCAACATTCATTGCGTTATATACGTTGGTATGCACACTGATTCTGCATACAGATGAATAAGACGCAATGGATTAAGAATTTCCTTGAAAATTTTCCAGATAGTGATTGAATTAAAAATTATCGATAAGTAACAACGTAAATTTCGCCATTCATGTAGTTTGGGATATTGGGATATTTACAATCGGTCTATTCTGTCTAAATCCCACCATAAAAATGTAGTTGTAGTACGTTTGAAGTTAACTGTCATTTTACCTGACCCGACTACAGATTGACAGCTCACTTCAAACTCACTTCACCTATGCTATCAGAGTGAGCTTTTGCAGAAAAGATTTTTCAGAGTAGCATTATCAGTAACACCATACAAAGAAAACGTGTTGGTAGTAGCAGAGCCTATTACCCTTCGCGTCATACTGGGTAAGTAGATCAGTAATAATTACACGCAAAAAAACTTGATAAGTAAAAATGAATCCCTTTATGAATAAAGATTTCTTTTAAAATAATATAAACAAGTATGTATGTTCTCTTCTAACAAAAATATAGTTGTCTCTACAATGTATGAGTACAGAACAGAGGTAATAATGTTAGAATTTGGATTATGTGACAAAAAATTATGTTAGGTTCTTAAACCAGAGAGTCGTACGTACTATTGACATGTAGGTACTTTATTTTATACCGGAAGTAGTTAGCTAAGGTAGGTGGTACCAGCTAATTATTATTCCCAACATCCCTTGTACTTAATTAAACAAACCCATTAAATTTTATTTACTAGGGATACAAAAGGTTTAAGCTAAAGGCTCACCGGTATTGTAAAATACTGTTGTCCAATAATGGCCCCGAATCCAATGTACCGTCACGTTCGCATAAATAAGTTGTAGCTACCCGTACCCTAAGATTCCCATTTAAACGGGACGCACGAAGGTAGCCCTCAAAATTAAAATTTTCTTGGTTTTCGCAATTGCGAGGCATTCTACACTAGCAGGTAGCAGGTAGCGCGATTTCACTTGCCATTAAGGTGAATCTACATTAAAAATTGACGACACGGTTGGCGCAGTGGTTGAGCGATTGACTGCTGCGCACTATGTCGCGGGTTCGATTCCCGCACGGAACAAATATTTGTACGACCTGCAAGTATTTGTTACGAGTCTGGGTGTTTTTCTATCTATAATATGTAAGTATTTACAAAAAAAAAAATGTATATAAGTAGTATATCAGCCATCTCGTTACCATAACACAAGCATTAGGTTGCTTAGCTTGGGACGATATGGCGCTGTGTGAAATGTCAAAGTATATTATTATTATTATTAAATGCTCTGCTTAAAACACCTTGTGCCTGTGAAAATAGCCTTCCTTTCCATTGGATACTTATTACACCACCTCAAAGATCAATTTGTATGCTGAACGTGCAATATGCTCACAAACGATTTATCTCAGAAGTTTCAAAATGTTCCAATATATAAGAATAACTGGCTGACTCTTCACAAAACTTGAATAAATGGATGACGAGAGAGAAACTTGGTTTGCTCAGGACTTTGTTATTATTGTTTTCGGTCCTTCGAGTGAGGATTAGGTCCTTCGAGTAAGGATTTGGGCCTTACGGAGATTCTAAGATTCTAATTGTGTGGGGTCGTATACACATTTAATCTCCACAGCCAATAATATTGTAATTTATTAATTATCAGCTTAACTTTCGATCACCTCTGATATTCTCTTTGTACACATAGTTACTAACGTACATAAAGCTTAATTAATTAGCTTCGGTGAATTATAGGAAACTAGATCACTCCTTATTATCCAGAATGCGATGTAAATACATCTAATGTCAGCTATAAATTTTATTGAAAGGTTGGTCGTTATAGTAGCGACATCAGTCTTGTCAGAACTATTTAGTAGGTAATTTGTGCTATTAATTGGTAGAGGTAAGCATTATTTACACACAACTAACGATAGTAGTACTTGCAATGTTCACTTATGTCTTTGGTGGTCATCATGATAAAATAACTGGACCGAAGATAACATCTGACACTATGTCAAAAGTTGTGATTGGTTTTTGATAATATTTATTCTACCAGCTTCTGTCCGCCACTTCGTCCGCGTGAAATATCTTGTTCCACCGACCCACCCCGTCGCATCGCATCCCCGGGGGTCCGCGCTATTTCTTAGTTTTCGCAACATTTTTCATTTACGCTCCGCTCCTTTTGGTCGAAGCGTGATTTTATATAACCTTTAATCTATATAATTATATAATTCTACCCTATCCAACACAGTTTTTTTTAAATTCCAACCAATTGTTCCTGCGATTAGCGCGTTCAAACAAACAAATTCTTCAGCTTTATAATATTAGTGTAGATGTTATTGTAATCGACACAAGAAATACAAGAGTTAGAAAATAATCAAAATATTCCAAAAAACCTTGTATTTTTTTCCATTAAGCTTTTGAGGAATGACGCGCGATTCTAATTTAATATTTCAATTTAACGCGCAGATTATTATTTTTCCAGAAAACTTAGAAGAAGCCGATGTTAAAGTTGACGTTTACATTAACAACATAATTATTATCCAATTGTTTACTCACACAAAAAACATAACTGGCGAAATATGAGTGTAAGTACTATATGTATACATCTACCTTACCCTTCGGGGATTACTCGGACTACGATTTTATATTGTTTAAGAATATAAAAACAAAAATGCACAAACAACCAATAAATAATACGCCACCAGAAAATAAAATTACCGAAGAAAAGACAGAAGTTCATGAAACTCAACTCCTATTATGTGAACCAAATCAAATCCCCTTTCGAACTTGTAATATTTGCACGGAGGGAATAATTAGGGTGACAAATATCACTCCACAACCAATATTTGAACTTCAATTCGTAGGCTTCTGCCGTCCTAACTAATCCATCCGGATGACCTACCTAAAACGATTGCGGTTGGGCCTTGAGAATATTTAGATACATTTAGAATATAGAATTGTACAAGTTGTTTTTATTAGCTGCAGGTTCTTTCTAATCGTGTCGCCAAGTACTCGCTAGCCATAAACATGGCAAGCATGATTGCCATTGCCAAAAAAAATCTGATGACCAATAAATTCACAATCTGATCCCAAACGACAACAACATTTAAAACGAAGTTTTTTCTATCTATATTTTGACCATATCAACACCCGTGCACGAAACCCTGTCACCTATGTAATCGGATCACTTTCAAAGAAACAACAATATGGACATAAAAACAAACAAACAAAAAAAAAAAAAAACATACCGTCGAAATGATAACCTCCTCCTTTTTTGAAGTCGGTTAAAAATCACAAAAAGTTAACTCAAGGCGAATTTCCCCAATAAAACTGAACGCTATCAATACAAACTCCGCTTAAAGTCTGTGAGTATCAATATTGTCTCTGAAATATGGACAATGACAGGTCCTGAACACGGTTCAGACGCTAATCGCGTTCAGTTTTATTGATGAAATTGGAACTTAATTTGTTGTGAGGACCTCAAAATCAAGCCGAAGCATTGCCACCATTAAGACTTAGGACGAATATGAATATGAGCACCAAGTTGAAGGGCACACGACTTCGGCAACAATGCCATTAGAACTGACATCGATTCACCATAAATTGGCTTGCACATATATCTTTACTCAATTTCTATAACCAACGAACAATTTTTATTTCACGATTCACCTTAAAGTCGCTGATTTTAGGACTCAAATACTCAAATACTCAAATTTTATTTGCATTCCACAATGTATACTTAGGTGGTAAATTTAAAATTTTGATCATCATGGACCCTGTCGGGCACAGCAACAAATAGTAGGAGAGAGGAAGCCTTCATTAACTAGCTAATCTTACATCTAATTTCTAAAATAAATCCAATAATACAATAGAAGGGATTCTTTATACTTTATCGTTCAAAAATTCGTTTATATTATAATAGCATTTTTTTATTAGGAATTGTTTTAATTTTCTTATAAATATGTTTAATTTATCTTCTTTTTTTATTAATTCAGGCAGTTTGTTATAAATTTTTATGGACATTACATAGGGGCTTGTAGAATGTATTTTTAGCCGAGAATGTGGAATATTTAATCTTGATTTGTGTCGGAGTGTGTAACGTGATTGTATGTCCTCGCGCTTTGTATAGAATTCTTGGTACCTCGCCTTATAACCAATCTTGATCAACGAACAGCCTCAAAGGATTGGGTAGCATGTGCCGCTAAAAGTTTGTTTGGACTCCTTCCTAATTGTTTCCTTCGCTATCTCTCGCCATTCGTCTTCGCTTATGTATACACTCTGAATTCGGCAAGTATTACAAGGTTATACATGCGAAGTTCTTCCTGCACCTGGTGGTTTTGAGGATTTTCAAAATGACTATTTGCCAACTTGTTTCTAGCGTAGTGATTTGTGAACGTGTTCTTCGCTGGTCCAAAGCGAGCTAGCCGAGACAAAATTATACACGGTAAAATTTTAGTCGCGAAAAAAATCTGCTGTGCAGTACATTTTGACAAGTTAGACAAACATAAATGTACTGAACAGCTGATTTTTTTTTCGCATTTTCAGGTTCGGTTCCATAGTAACAGTTACTCGTTATAATGAGTACTATGACCCCTTAAGGGGATTTAAACGACTAAAATTTAACCGTGTATACATACTTGTACAGCTATACGCCTGTTACACGTAACGTCCTTGCTTAACACGCTTTCAAATCGCCAGTTTGACAAGACCCTTATGAAATACGGTTGATTAATTGGACTGAAAGATACTTTGTAATTAATGGAGAGATATGCTAGGATCAATCTTTTTTGAATTTTTTCTCAACGATGTGGATGTTTCCATAGATGAGAGAAGGCTATGTAAAATTTGGTCCAAATAACAGATCGAATGAGAATGAAGGCCTAATGAATATTAATTTTGAGAAGCCTTTCCGAGAAATCAATAAAATTGTATGTTTCTCCGCAATGAACGTTGGAATCGAATTGCTGTAATCATATTTGAACACATTCTGTAAGCACAATCACATCCAATAAATAAGTATGCTAGCATAAGAAACCGCAGCTTATCCACAACTACATAATATATCAGCCCTGACGTACCCCATAGAAAAAAAAATCGCAAACACAAAATCCACCAAATATTTAACAATGAATGTCCTATCACAATATATGAACGACTTGTGTGTGTGTGACATAAAGAACCAAAAACTAATCGCCCTACATGACATAACATTACCAAATGACCGTGTTGCCAGGACGATTGTGTAACATACGCAGCCTCCTTAAACGGTTTCCTTTACAGCCTTTATATAATCCTATACAAAATACAACAAAATATATCAAAAAAATAATATCTGACCCATTTTTAGGGTTCCGTACCTCAAAAGGAAAAAACGGAACCCTTATAGGATCACTTTGTTGTCCGTCCGTCCGTCTGTCAAGACCGTTTTTCTCAGGCACGCGTGGAGGTATCAAACTGAAATTTATATCCAATACTCATCCCTTGGAGCTGTGAAAAAATCAAACTTCTAAGCCAAAGCAATCAAAAGATACAGCTGTCTATGCCGCAAATTTTCGAAACTCGCACGGGAATAAAAACCTACAGGGTACTTCCCGTGAACTTAGAATCTTGAAATTTGGTACAAAGTAACGTCTTACAGTGCAGATAAAGGAAAAATTGCGAAAACCGTAAATTTTTAGTTACATCATATAATAAAAAAAATGTTTTTTTTTTCAAAATATAAAAATACCATAACTATGACTCGATTCCCGTGATGGGTGAACTTTTACTTATATACCTACAGGTTTGTACGGAACCCTCGGTGTGCGAGTCCGACTCGCACTTGGCCGGTTTTTTACAATAGCATAGAAGCTATTGCGTGAAAAGTAATTCAGGAAAAACTTTTTTTTTTTTTTTGGAAATGGCATCTCTCAGTTCAACCAAAGGGTTGTCTACTGCTTAACCGGGCTTGCCTGTGGCTGCCACAAAAGAATTGTAGCCTCCAGCCAGGGCTTAATAAAAACTAAAGCTAACTTACAAAACTAAGCGACTACACGCTAAGGGCACCCCCTGCGGGGTTCGGACCTCGGCTTAGGGCGTCGCTGGGGGGGGACAGCAAGGGACAGCTGGATCGGGGTTCTTTTTTAAAACTACTGGCTCAGCGGCAACGCGGGCTGGCTCGAGCAAGGGTCGGGGGGATGGTAATGGACAGGGTCGTCGCGACGGGCCTCGACGGCGAGGACGGAACGACGGAAATTTGTGTCTGTATGCTGATCTAACAGTGCTAGTAGCCGGGCTGCTCTCCTGGAGGAGAGTGGTGGCATCGTCGGGGGCAACGAGGGTATGCCGTGGACGGCGAACCTTACTGATGCGGGACGGGGTGTATCGGGAGGCGGCCGCAATCAGGGGATTGCGGTGCTTTATGGCACTGTCAAAGAAACGCTTCGAGAGGCGTTTCATGAACTGCTGAACTGTGGGGAGTTTAAAATCTACATGAAGGTTCATGTTACGGACGTAAAAGGGAGCTCCTGAGACCCTACGGAGGAACCGGTTTTGAAGTGTCTGCATTCGATGCAGATACTTGGGTTTGGCGTGCGCGAAGACGACGCAAGCGTATGTCATAATGGGACGGATTACAGCCTTATAGAGACGCAGTTTGCACCGGAGTGACAATTTGCTGCGTTCTGTAAGCATGAATTGGAGCCTACCGAGAGCAAAAGCGGCCCGCGAACGGACCTGCTTTATGTGCTCTGCGAAACTGAGGTGTTGGTCGAGAGTGACACCCAGGTACTTGGCATGCTTCGCCCAAGGGATCGGCTTACCGTACATGGTGATCGGATTAGGGGGGTTGGGGAGGGCCCTACGAATTCTCCTAAAGAGAACAGCCTGGCTTTTATCGGGGTTGACCTCGATTCTCCATTTCCGGAACCAAGCGCCGAGGACGTTGGCCGAGTTCTGGAGAGTCTGAGCTATAGCTGGCGGACTGGTCCCTGTGTAGTAAATGGCCGTGTCATCGGCGAATAACGCCAATTGGGCCTTTTTACTCTTAGGGATGTCACTAGTGAACAGGGTAAAGATTAGGGGGGAGAGAACGGAGCCCTGGGGGACTCCGGCGCGAATCGGGTGGGGGGAGGAGAGAGCGCCCTCGATGCGGTAGCGGAAGGTGCGGTTCGACAAAAAGTCCCGTAAGATGAGCACGAGACGGTCGGGCACGCCGAGTTGGTATAGCTTATATATTAAGCCATTGTGCCAGACTTTGTCGAAAGCCTTCGCTATGTCGAAGAACAGGGCGCCAGTCATAGCGCCACGCTGGAAGCCGGCACTGATGTGCTCGACTATGCGGTGCGCTTGCTGGACGCACGAGTGTTGGGTACGGAACCCGAACTGCTCGTCCGGAATCAGGCTCTTCGCCTCGGCATAGTCCTTGAGACGCTTATAAATAAGCCTCTCGTAGATTTTGCCGAGCACGTTGAGCAGACTGATGGGGCGATAGCTGGTGGGGTCGGATTTGGGTTTGCCGGGTTTGGGGATACCTATAACAGAGGCCTCTTTCCAGGCTTGTGGGAACATGTTATTACTCATGGCGCCATTGAAGATGGCGGTCATGAGCATGATCAGTTGGGCGGGGAAGAGTTTGAATACCCTATTGGTAATTCCATTTGAGCCGGGGGCTTTACGAGCCTGAAGACCCTTGATGATGTCTTGCACCTCGTCAGGGGTGATGGGGGGCAGAGGATCATCAGGGTCTTCGACGGGCGGGAGAGAGGCTCTACGTTCGACCTCGGCGTCGACTTTGGCGAGGTGCTTTGGGTCGACCGGAAGGGAACTGGGGGAGCATTGGGACTCGAGACTGTCGGCTAGGCGCTCGGCTTTTTCAGAGCTATCGAAAGCGATGCTCTTGTCGGGACGGATGAGTGGAGGGGTGGAAGATTCTTCGGGAGCGCGAAGCTTCCTCTGAAGGTTCCAGAAGGCTTGGTGATTGGGCTCAAGTTCACCGAGTAACTTGTCCCAGTTGTCCGAACGAGCTTCCGCAATGCGTTTCTTTACAGCACGCTGTAAATTGCGCATGTGGGCTTTGTTCGCATCGCAGGGGAAGGAGTCGTAGGCACGGATGGCTGCGTTCTTCTCGGTTATCAGCTCACGTACGTCAGCGGGTAGTTTCCAGCGGTGGTCTTCCACAACCGGGACTTCCCGTGAGCAATCCGTCAAAACGGATTGCACGTGTTCTGTAAACGAGGCGATCGCGCCGGTAGTGTCATCGACAGAGACAATGAGGTCAGGAATGGATTCCAGCTGAGGTGACAGAGTGTCGGATTTAAGCTTTTCGCTTACTTTCCTCCAGTCGGTCACCAGCTGGGTGCGGGGCGGGTGGTCAGGGTCAAGCGGACCCCCCGTGTAGGGGGTGAGGTGCATGACCACGGGACGGTGGTCTGAGTTAAGCTCTTGTAGCGCCTCTAAAGATTGCAAACGGAGGTTCACATTCTTGAGGAGCGCTATGTCGAGGACGTCGGGAGTTTGGTTAGGGTCGCCGGGATAGTGGGTGGGAGTCATCGGAGCGATGACGTCAAAGTTAAGGGAGGCCTCTAAGTTGAACAGTAATCTGCCTCTGGTAGAGGTGAGGTTACTGTTCCAGGCGGGATGTTTGGCATTGAGGTCGCCCGCCAGGATGACGGAGTCGCTCAAGCCGAAGAGGAGTGAGAGGTCGGCGGCGATGGATATATGATCCTCGCTACCGTTGGCCGGTGGGAAATAGCCAGAGATGATGGTGATCGGTTGATGACCGGTCATGGCGAGCCGACAGAGAGAGATCTCCAAGTGAGAGAGGAGAGGGGGGGGATCTAGAGGGATGCAATGGAGAGTCCTTCTGAAATAGATGAGGGTTCCGCCCTTGTGACAGCGTGACCGATCATTGCGAACTATGCGATAGTTGGCGATGTTCGGGTTGCGTATATGGGGCTTCAGAAAGGTCTCCTGAACTAATAGGACGTCAAGCTGATGGTCGCGGAGGAAGGCGGCGATCTCATCGCGTTGACTTTTAACGCCGTTAGCGTTAAAGAAACCTAACTTGAGGGACCGGGGCTTTGTACATCTAGCACCTTTTGTAATATCCATAATTGATATTTAAAAGGTGAGGTTGGAGATGGCGCGCAGTACCCCGGGGTAGCTGTGGTATGCCATGAGGATTTTGATAGAGTCGCCCTTGGCGGCGTAGACCTGATCGGCCATCGCGATCGCCTCCGGGGTTTCGAACACTTGGTTCATAACCGCGAGGGTGTGGACGAGGATCTCCGTCGTGGTGGGCTTGATACCTGCTGGGGAAAGGGAAGGGACCTTTTTCGGGGCTGCCGAGGCAGGCTTCGAGGGGGCGGCGGGTGGAGTTGCCAAAAGGGCCACGGGGGAGGGGGTTGGCCCAGGGTTAACGGTAACCTTGGGCGCGGGGTTGGTAGCAGGGGGCTGAGAGATGGGGGCCGCGGTGACTGGAGCGTCGCTGCGGAGTAAGTTGGCCCAGGGCATGGGTCGTTGGGGGCTCAGTCGCACTGGCAACTGCGCTGAGGGCACTTTGAAAGTAGCCGAGGGGCTTTCCCTCTTCTGGCGATCGCTAGCGCGCTTCGCCAGTTTGGGGGAGGAAGCCTTGGGGGCTTTCGGGCAGCCACGGTAGTTGGCTGGGTGGCCGGATTGGCCACACAGTACGCAGCTCGGGGGTTCGGTGCATAGAGCCCGATCCTTGGGGCGGGGACAGTCCGCTGTGCCATGGTCACCCAGACACTTGACGCACCTGGGTGTGGCGTAGCAATTTGACTGCGCGTGACCATATAATTGGCAGCGATGGCACTGGCCAATTATGTTGGAGCGGCGGGGTTTCTCAATAGAGATCCCCGATAGTGAGCAGACCGACTTGATCTTGAAGATCGGGTGGTGCCCTTCTACAGGGTCACACACCACGAGGACCATGTCGTAAGCATGTCCGCGACGCGCCTTGTGAAGGCGGTGCACCGCTGAAACTGAGATGCCTTGGGCAGAGAGGTCATCCTTGATGTCGGCCGAAGGGATCTCCTTCGGGACTCGGCGGATGACTACGCGAGTCGGAGTCTCTTCAGGGAGGGCGTAGGTATGGAACGAGTAGTTCCTAGTACGCAGCATAGCGGTGAGCTCCCTGTAGTCCGCGGACGAGGGAACGGACACCTTGATGCCCTGTTGGGTCGATGTGGCGCTGGTGTACTGGATCTTACGATCCACGCACATCTTGGACACTTCGGTCCATTTGGCCTTGTCTTGGATATAGACCGGAGGCGGGGGCTTTTGCTTCTTTCCAGAAGCGGGAGCGGGTTTCGCCTTACTACCGCAGGGGCGGGGAGCCTGAGAAGGGGCAGGGGTGGGGGAGGAAGAGGCCGCTACGGCCTTTTTGGCTTTGCTGGCCTGGGACGAAGCCCCTTTCTTCCTCTTCCCTCCTTTTCCGACGACCTCGTAGTCGTCTTCCGAGGATGAGGAAGAGGCAGAGAGGGGGCCATCGTCGTCCGATATCGGAGCGGACGTGTCCATGCTCTCCGGTAGAGCTTGGACTGGGGTGGTGGGGGCAGCCTTTGTCATTACCGGGACAATAGAGCCCGGTGCAGCTGCGGACGGAACAATAGACGCGGCCGAGACAATGGGTCTCGCGCTAATTGGGTTCGCGGAAGCGGGCTCAATTGTCGGTAACGACAATAGAGCCGGAATTCCGGCAAGCGGCTTTGAGCAAGCCGCTTGAATAAGGCCTTGATCGGCCGGCGGGGGCGAGAGCGGGCTGTCGAGCGCGTCGCTGAAGTCAGCGACTGCCGACGATGGCGCGGTGGGACTGCCGCGCAAAGCACGGCCGGAATGCTGGGCCACAAAGTTTGGGTCCGGGAGCAGTTCCGTTAGGAAATAAGTGACCCATCTCGGGTCGTAGTCCGACATTGTCGGTAGGGAAAAATTAAAACCTAGATGCGAAAACACATGGCATTCGCAACCTATCAGCCCTATATCCTAATTCCCCGGGTGGATAGGCCCGGGGATGTGTAGCCTCCCTGTCGGGTGCAGACAGGGAGGTGTGTACCTATGGTGAGCCCTAAGCTTGTAAACCGTTCGCCAATCTTATTGTGCGAACGGGCCCTGACCGGGTCTAGTGCGAAGGGGTAGACACTCCCAACCGACACTAGGTGTGTTGCTGTGGACGAAGTCAGAAACTAGAGTTGACTAGGAGATCCCCCAAGGCCAAACTTCTAGCTCTCGGCTCCAATTGACTGCCTCACCCTGAAGGGGATCGGCGGGTGTGATTGGGTCAACACCCCCTCGGCTTCGTTGACACCGTGAGGTTTCAACCGAGGACCACGAAACTGTGGTTTTACCCAGAGGGGGCCAAGACCGACGATAACGTTTTGGCAAAATTTCTGTTAAGAAATAGCGACTGTAACTACCTCCTTGAAAAAGGCAGTAGTACAGGAAACACTTGTAGTCGATGACTACGAAACTGGCGTCGACAGGAACGTCGACCGGATCACACTAGCGGCGAGACAGGGTGCGGCGAGCAGGTAGCGGAGAGCAGGTAGCGCGCGGCACGTCCGTCCGGGGCGAGCGTCGGGCAGCGAGTCCTTTTGTCAGGAAAAACTAAATAAATCTTGCTTGATATATGTCTATCACTGAAAATACACGAGGCAACATTTCAAAGTATTTTAGAGAAAAAGGTTTTATTTATATTTTTTACCCCACAACCCCCACACTAATTCGTATACCACCACTTGCTATGTATATAAGAGTGACATGAATAATTAAAACATCATCACAATAACTACCCCAACTAAACCCAGTGTGGTACCCATGTGTAGCTCTACCAAACATTTTTTTTTTTGAATCGGCGAAATCGGTCGGACAAAAATGTCGAAACTCAAACTCAAAGCCTTTATTTCAAATAAACCAAATAAAGACACTTTTGAATTGTCAAGGGGTCGGTCAATCGCAGCACACTGTGCTTCCGCTGCGGTCAGCCCGGACACACGGCCGGCTCTTGCAACACCGCGCCGTACTGCGTCGCATGTGCGGCTGCTGGCAAGCCGGCCGATCACCGGGCGGGGAGCAAGTCCTGAGCCCCACCTACTGCAACCAAGAAGTCAAAGTCAAAGTCAAATCATTTATTTCAAATAGGCACAAGTAAGGCCCTTTTGAACGTCAAAAAGAACAAGAAATAGAATTGATTCTAGTCGCCCCTTCCAAAAGGTAGTTTCGTGTGGAGAAGAATGGGCAAGAAACTCCACCGTTACTCTTTTAAAATGTTTTACAATGTTTTGTATACATGAATTATAACATTATATGTGAAGACGATGCACCCAGAATAAAAACACTACACCACAAAAGGTGAGAAGAAAAACACATATAGTAATGGTAGGTAACTTAAGTATGTCAAAAGTACATGGTGCTCACATATTTACAAACATTCTAAAAGTTAATATATAATAAATCAATCAATGTGTGAGAAGTTATTTCAACATGTTAAAATAGTATTTTATAAATAATAAATTATTACCTAATTTACTTAGCAACCAGTTTGATTTTGTCTAGACACTAGATTGCCCTGTGGAGCAGGACCAGCATGTTTCCAAGCATCCTTATCCTTTATATAATCCTCTAATTTGTAATATGCTTGTTTACAAAGTGTATTTTTAATGTGAGTTTTAAATTTTCTTTCATTTAATTGCAGAATGTCACAAGGTATTTTGTTGTAACATTTAACACAGGACCCCATAAAAGATGTATGTTATATTAATACTTTTAAATAGTTCCCTAAGCGATTCGCGGCGACGTAGATTGTAAATAGCTCTGATAGCTCGCTTTTGCAGAATAAAAATGGATTCAATGTCAGCAGCCCGACCCCACAGTAAAATGCCATACGACATAATGCTGTGGAAGTAACTAAAGTAGACCAAGCGCGCGGTTTCTACGTCTGTCAACAAAGAGGAGAGGCAGGCCCTCCATCGCCGTCGCCACCCCCACCGTCGCCACCGTTGCCGCCGCTGCCGCTACTGTCGCCGCCGCCGCCACTGCCACTGCCGAGGGCCCCATGCAGGGGACCCAGGGGGGAGTCAACATGGAGGAGTGATGGCCCCACTCCGCCTCCTCCAGGCGAACATCAACCACTGCGCCTGTGCTCAGGACCTCTTGCTCCAGAGCATGGCGCAGTGTTCGATCAATATCACTGTGGTCGCTGAGCCGTACTTTGTCTCGCCCAGGGATAACTGGGTGGAGGACCTGAGCGGCTCGGTGGCCATAACTCCGGCACCCCGTCCCTCGAGGGTGTCTCGAAGGGACAGGGGTGCGTCGCAGCACGGTTCGGAGAGATTGTGGTAGTGGGAGTGTGCTACTCTCCGAACCGAACTCTCCCTGAGTTCCACAACTCTCTCACAGAGTTGAGTGTCGTCGTCTCCAGAAGCCATCCCTTTCCCGTGCTAGTGCTCGGGGACTTCAACGCTAAAAGTCTGGCCTGGGGTTCCCGCTACACGGATGTGCGGGGTAGGATGGTGGAGGACTGGGCTCTGGAAGCAGGCCTAGCCGTCCTCAATCGGGGTTCTGTTCCCACGTGCGTGCGGATGGGGGTTGAGTCCGTTGTGGACATCTCGTTCGCTAGCCCCGCTTTGTCACAGTGCGTCTTTGACTGGCGCGTAGTAGAGGAGGTGGAGACCTACTCCGATCACCGGTATATCCGGTTCGACGTCTCCACCCAGACCTCAAGCGCGCCGGTCCGACAGGCCCCGAGTGGTCCGCGGTGGGCGCTGAAGCAGCTGGACCGGGAGCTCCTCCTGGAAGCCTCGATCGTGCAGGGTATCATCACCGGTCAGGCCTGCCGACATCAACGACGAGGCAGAGTGGTTCCGGGAGGCCATGTCCGAGATTTGCGACGTGGCAATGCCCCGAGTCCGGCCAGGATGCGTCCGACGTCAGGTGTACTGGTGGTCGCAAGAGGTGGATGAACTTCGCAAGGCGTGTGTCGAGGTGCGCCACCTGTACACCAGGCACCGCAGACTCCGCATCCGCCCTCCGGATGCGGCAGCCACGGAGGTGGAGCTGTACGAGGGGTACAGAGCGGCGAAGACCGCCCTCCAAGAGGCTGTCCAGCGGGCCAAGGACTCGGCCCGCGAGGAGATGGGGGGGGGGACTCTGGACAGAGATCCATTGGGGCGCCCATATAAAATGGTGCGGAACAAGCGCCGCACCTGGGCCCCCCCACTGACGCAGAGTCTCCGCCCTCAGCTGGTGGAGGAGGTGGTGAGCGCTCTGATCCCTTCACGCGGGAAGCACACTCCCCCGCCTATGGCTCCGCCCGAAGCGGACCACGAGGACGACGACGACATCCCCGAAGTGACCGAGGTAGATCTGAGAGCGGCGGTAGGAAGGCTCGAGGCCAAGAATACCACCCCAGGACCCGACGGCTTGCCAGGTAAAGCCTGGGACCTGGCCTCAGGGGCTCTCGGCCCCGACTGGAGGCGCTCTTAAGCGCTCGACGGTGGACGCCATCATGCGCGTTAGAGCCCTCACGACGGGAGACGCGGTGTCCCAGGGTAGGGTCGTCGTGGCGGTGTCACTCGACATCGCCAACGCTTTCAACACCCTGCCCTGGAGTTGCATTAGGGAAGCACTCCGGTATCAACCCACCTCCGTCGAATAGTCGGGGTGTACTTGACGGACAGAGCCGTCATCTACCCCGGTCGCGATGGGGAATGGAACCGGCGAGAGATGTCGTGCGGTGGTGCCACAGGGATCGGTTCTGGGGCCGCTCCTGTGGGACATCGGTTACGACTGGGTGCTGCGGGCCGACCTCCCTGACGGCGTCAGCGTAGTCTGCTACGCTGACGACACGCTGGTCCTGGCGCAGGGGAGGTCGCATCAGGCGGCGGCCGACGCGATGACACGCGGGGTTGCGACAGTCGTTGAGAGGATCCGGCAGTTGGGTCTCTAGGTGGCATTGCACAAATCCGAGGCCATGTCCTTTCATGGGCCTCGGAATAGGCCACCATCGGGATCCCAACTTACGGTAGGAGGGGTTTACATCGGCGTCGAGACCACGATGAAATACCTAGGTCTGGTCTTCGACAGCCGATGGAATTTCGTGGAGCACTTCCGACGTTTGGCCCCCAAGCTGGAACGGACTGGGACCGCCTTCAAGCGGCTCTTGCCCAATTTGAGGGGGCCAAACGCCTCCTGCCGGAGGCTTTACGTGGGAGTCGTGCGGTCCATGGCCCTATACGGGGCCCCGGTGTGGGCGCGTTCACTGCGGCGGCGAGCCGCCCACTATCTGAACGCGCCCCAAAAGGTGGTAGCCATTCGGCTAATCCGGGGGTACCGCACGATCTCGGGCGAGGCGGCAAGCCTCCTTGCCGGACTGCCGCCGTGGGATCTGGAGGCGATAGTCCTCGCGCGCTTGTACGAGTGGCGCGCGGAGGTACTAAGCCGGGGAGAAACTCCGTTTCCGCAGCAAATTGCGGTGGAGCGGACGGACCTCCAGCGCGATCTCATGGTGGCCTGGAATCAGCGACTGTCGCAACCCAGCGCAGGGCACGCCACGATAGTGGCAGTAAGGCCCCTCTTTGAGGAGTGGCTAGAGAGGCGTCACGGCGCCCTCACCTACCGCCTGACGCAGGTCCTCACTGGACATGGATGTTTCGGGAGGTTCCTGCACATCATCAGGCGGGAGGAAACGCCCGGGTGTCACCACTGCGAGGATCGCCCAGAGGACACGGTAGAGCACACGGTGAAAACCTGCCCCGCTTGGGCGGAGCACCGCCGTGTCCTCGTAGAGGCGATCGGTGGCGGCGACCTCTCGCGCCCGGCCCTGGTGCAAGCCATGGTCCGGGGCGAGAGGGAGTGGGAGACAGTCACCTCCTTCTGCGAAAAAGTTATGCTCGCGAAGGAGGTGGCAGGATGGGAGAGAGAAAGGTCCTCCCGTCCCAGCCGCCGCAGGAGACGCCCCGGGCGTCGGGAGCCACGTGACGACTCCCGGCCACCGTAGGCGCGGGCCTGCGGACGGTGGGTAATGGGTGACTCACCGTCCGATCAGCACCAGGCCCGTGCCGGACGCCGCGTATATGTTCCACGCGCGCCTCAAAGAGATGTCAGCATATGAAGGGGCCCCTCAGGGCCAAGCCTGCCGGGTAAGCGGGATTGTCCGAAAGGGTTACCGCTACCCCGGAACATAAAGGGCTACGGAAGGAACATGGAAGGGTTTTAGTCAGTAAGAGTCTGACACTCCCATCCGCTCCACCCAGAGCGGGAGCAGTCATTGAATGATTTCCCAGCCTTAAAAAAAAAAAAAAAGGGGTCGGTCAATCAAAAAGATGAAGCTAGTTGCCCATTTCAAAGGTAGTTCTTTTAAATCAAAATATGGTTACTAAATCTGGGTTCCATCATTCACGTTGAAATGTACATGTGAGAACAACACAGGACGTAAAAAGCGTCCATAATTAAAAGTAAAAAAAAAAACAATTAAAAAATAAAGATTATTCCAACTGTATGTATGTCGGGGAGTTAACGTGAATACAATCCTTTCAGTGTGATTCAGAGCTCGGATTCTGCGACACAGTGAACTTAAGTTTCGTTTTTATTATATTTTGCTGCTGCTTTTTGTTTGTTGCTGTCAGGGATAAAATAACTACGAAAATACTGTACTGAAAATTAAGTCACATAGAATAATTAACATACTAACATAGGAATAACGAAAATGGTTACTAACACAATGAGTTAATGTTACTTGAAATACAGAGAAATATTTTAAACTAATTCACAATCCATTGCTACGTTAGTCCATCTAATAAATAAGATATTGTTTGCAAGCAAAGACTGTAATATTTTTGTGACATTATTTGACTAGTATTGTTGTGTTCCTTGCATTGATTTTAATTTTCTTTAGACTTTCACCTTATTTCGTTGTTTTGCTGTTACATGTCAACGGTTACTTTGTCTTAGCCTCTATTAGGTATTAAAAAACCAATGCAAGTTATCACGTCAAAACTTGGAAAAACATTAAGAAATATCAGAAGCAATATAGCATAAATTCACAAAGAACATGAACAATCATATATTTTCAAGGGAATTCGTGCAAAAAGGTCTCCGCGTGTTACGAACTACGGCCCAAACGCTTCAGTAACTTTTAAGAGTTTCTTTTGTTCATATTTTATCATAATACCTATACCTACGGGATCCTTTGAGACGGAAATATGGAAAAAACTATTGAGTTGCCTATACCTCTTTTTGAATCTTCAATCCTTTTCTTGGTTCTATTCTAGCTTTCTATGCGACTTTTAACTCGATATAAACGAAGCATTAACATTTTTATTAAAATGCAATTGAGTGCTAATGATGCAGAACAATCATTACCTATTTATTTTAGCGCAAAGTAGGTATTTGGTACACACCACCATTTTTAGGCATTTTGCCTTTCGTGAATTATGGCTTATTAAAGCAAAACAGAGTCTTCAAGTGGTAATCGTATTCAAAACGTTTTGCATTAATACAAAATAAAAAATTTTGTGTGTAAAAATTAAGTATAATAATGTCAATTGTGTTGAATGTTGTATACATCGACTTTCAAAAGTATTGACATAAGCTTTTCGGATACTTTTTTTTAACATAATCTTTCTTTTGTCCTCAGCTTCCGTCGCCAGGATCGCCAAGTTCCTCGGAGGGACCGGTACTCCTCTTGTTACCACTGGTGGGTTCACCTTTGACTTCGTCAAGCCAAAGCAAACTTGCCAAGACGAGTTCTATATGCTGGTGCGGGCTGGACCTTTGGGCTTTGAAGACTTGGCTTACTTTATCATTGATTTGATGAGACAGTAAGTACACTACTTTTTACTTTGCTTTACTTAGTTAAGATAAGAATGTGAAGGTCCCATCTGCACGACTTCTTTTTCAACGTTTGTAGAGATCGCCCTAAGTGGATCACATTCATCATTCATTCTCCTGCCCTTATTCCGATTTATTTAGAGACGGCGCAACACGTCTTTTTCTTCCATCTCTTTCTAGCCACATCATCTTTCACACAGTCCATTCATCTTTCTTTTTTCGTCCCCTACTTGTATAGCCAGCGAATGAGTATTCACATTTACGAGTATATTCAAAACTTTCCTGAGGACATAAATCCTTAATGGATCACATTGCATATAGTAAAAACATGTCTGTGCTCATTAATAAAAAAACAACTAAGTCTATCGCAGTCCACTGCTAGACGTATGCCTCTCATACGCTGCGCAACAACACCCTGTCCTCCGACTTCCGCATGCAGTCTGTTCCAGCCACCTTTTTAAGGACGTCAGTCCATCTGGCTGAGGGAGATATATTTATTAAATAAATAAATATTGACTTAATAAATAAATACTTATAAATAATACTTAAACTTAATAAATAAATATTTATTAAATAAATATATTTACTGTTTACAAATTATGATATTTATTATCTAAACATCTTTATTATATTCATTTTAGACATATTTTTTTATATTTCTGTCTATGTGTTTATTTGTAATAACATTGAAAAAGCGGTCACAAATGAGGTCTTCATATTTGGTTGTCGATCTTTTACCATTGTATGTTCTATGGGTATGTATTGCAGAGGTTATAGGGGAAAACCATTTTCTCTTATTCCATTGTGTTTTCTGCATTCTGAGCTTGAAGTTAGCCTAACCTAAGGGCAGATCTCTAATGAAACTGAACGTGATCAGCGCATAAACTACGTTTAAAAGATGCCAGTGTCATATTATATTTTCTATGAAATATTAACACTGACTGGCTCTTGAACACGTTTTAGTTGTGCTGATTGTTCAGTTTCGTTGGTGAAATTGGCACTAAATAGTGTTCATGTTAAAGGTAAGTGAGCACTTGTGTGAAAGCTTTGGTGCGGGTATAATATGGGCTATAGTAAGTGTAAGGTTCCTAACACTTTTTAACATGACGTATAATAGTAGGTGTAAAACGACGCTTAAGGAAGGACGCTTAGTTTTATGTACCTACAGAATGCGTAGGTAACGAGTATATGATGCGTCTTTTTATACGCTGTAGATATATTCCTGACATTAAATATTATCATCTTATAATGTAATATTGGCATCTTTGACAGTCGTTACGGGTCGTCAGAAGCCCGAAAATCTGACAGCCAGTCTTACCAAAGGGTATCGTATTGCCAAGTTACTGGGTTGTGGAGGTCTGATAGGCAGTCGCTCCATGTATAATACTGTTATTCAGCTGCATCCGGTTAGACTGGAAGCCAACCCCAACATAGTTGAGAAAAGGCTAGGCAGATGATGATGATAATGTAATATTGGCTTGAAACCGTTGATTAATCTAGAAGCGATGCCATGCCATGTATATTGATCGACATTCTAAGAACTAATAACCAATTAGTTTCAGAATACCCATGATTTGTCAAAGGGTCTTTAATATCTAGAAAATTCGCAAATGTTATTAGATGTCTAGAGCAGTACTAAGATGCCTCTCAAGATTAATATATAGATACTAATTTAATTCATGAGCGTAGACAATTTTACAAGGGTTGATATGTGTCACTCCTTGTAAAATTGTCTACGCTGCGGCGCCCAGGTATGTTTCCTTTATTTTATGATTGCCAGTGGTATTCAAGATTAAGATACAAGCTTAAAAATCTACGATTTCAATGATTTTGATTTTAGATATTTGTCCATCTAGATTTGTAGAATCGTATACTGTGCGCCGCGACCCTTTCAATAACAAAAGGCAAAGATACCCTTTCAAGAGCAGGTAGTCGGAATACGCTCAGTGCGACCGCTAACGTTAACGTGTTTGCATGTCTCCGAGTGTTTTGTGTGATATAAAGTGCTTTTTAGTTATGGAATCTTCTACTAGAGGTAATTATGGTTTTATTTAATTAAAATATTACACAGAATTCCTTTTTGTATATAATAAAAAATGAACTTAAACATACCCTTTTTAATATTTTTCATAACAAATAATTCAAAATGTATTTGGATAAAAAGTATATAGCAATATGCTGCAAACTTGTGGTAATAGTTTTAAATGATGCGTTATTTATTCTATTATTTTAGACAGTTTGTTATATTTTGCGTTTATTTGCGCAAATTAAGTATTTTCGTGTTTTTGTTATAGGTGCCCATATGCAGCGAAAATCTTTGTTTGAATTTTGGCGTTCAATATCGGCTAAAGGGCGAGTTACACAAATGATTAACTTTGTAAAGTTAACATTTGGTGCTCCAGTCCTTAGTAAAGAAGCAGAACGCCTTTTGCGTGCTTTTATGAAGAACGAATGTGAAAAAATTCGTGAAAAATGGGAACGCAAGCAAAGAAAGTTGGACTTGTTTCTACGTTCTTACGAAGAATGGCTAAATGAAGATTTAGTTTTAGATATGGTTCCCGACCCTTCGCAACCAAGTTCCGTTCGTGGTAAACCGCAAAAAAGTTTTGAAGATAGTTCCAAAAGAACCAAAAAACGTAAAGTTCAGCATTTACTTACCGATTATAGTAAAGAACAATTGTCGTATGCTGCACAGTTAAGTGTTCGATCTAGTGGCAGCCGTGATGCTGCTGACTTAATGCAGGAAATAGCCACTGCTTCACCAAGACGTGCTACTACATATAAGCAAGCCCGAATACTTTATTCAACATCCAGAAGAAGTATGATTTCTAAGAAAGAATTACGACCATACACTGCTGAAGAAGCATTAGCCTTGTTTATATCGAACAATTTTACAGTCCACACTTATAAAAATATACAACAAGAAGCTAAAGAAAGGGGATTTCCATTATATCCATGCTACGATCAGTAAAATAGCCCAGCCCATAAAAGTGTGTACAAAAACCATAAAGATTTAACATTTTTGTTAAAAAATCAATAAAAATGGTTTTAAAAATCAAATATAGTTTTAATTTTACTCTTTTGCCCTACATCAATCATTTACAGTTATTCAAAATGCAATACCAGCATTCCTGATTTTTGTCCACCTAGATTTGTCAAATCGTATACTGTGCGCTGGCGGTCTCAAGATTTGTTATAATACCTACCACTAAAGCTTATATTAAATACTAACTCCCTTACTTATAAACGTATTTTTTGTGATCAGGTGAATAGTTATACACACCGAATTAACTCTTTCAGTCGTCAGAAAATTTTGACCTTTGAAAGAAGAAGACAAAGCGTTAGAACGAAAAATAGGTTTGTGTAAGCCAATATCACGGTTTTCGTTCTTTGTTTTGATAGAGGTAAATACCTTATTTAAAATGAAAAAGTTACACAAAGCATTTGTGTAACTATACAGACGCAACGTTTATTAGTAGGTTAAGGGGTAAACGAGCAGAAATGATGTACAGTATTCCATTTAGCAAAACTACGTTTCAGTAAGTGGAATGTTTCAGTTACATAATTAACCCTAATTTGTGTCCTTCGTGTGTCACTCCGAACGCAAATTTAGCTGTTTCCAATTACAAACATGGATAGTTTGTGTTTATTGAAATTGCAGTTCCAGTTCCATAGGGCACGCCACGATAGTGGCGGTAAGGCCCCTCTTTGAGGAGTGGCTAGAGAGGCGTCACGGCGCCCTCACCTTCCGCCTGATGCAGGTCCTCACCGGACATGGATGTTTCGGGAGGTTCCTGCACATCATCAGGCGGGAGGAAACGCCCGGGTGTCACCACTGCGAGGATCGCCCAGAGGACACGGTAGAGCACACGGTGCAAACCTGCCCCGCTTGGGCGGAGCACCGCCGTGTCCTCGTAGAGGCGATCGGCGGCGGCGACCTCTCGCGCCCGGCCCTGGTGCAAGCCATGGTCCGGGGCGAGAGGGAGTGGGAGGCAGTCACCTCCTTCTGCGAAAAAGTTATGCTCGCGAAGGAGGTGGCGGGATGGGAGAGAGAAAGGTCCTCCCGTCCCAGCCGCCGCGGGAGACGCTCCGGGCGTCGGGAGCCACGTGACGACTCCCGGCCACCGTAGGCGCGGGCCTGCGGACGGTGAGTAATGGGTGACTCACCGTCCGATCAGCACCAGACCCGTGCCGTACGGCGCGTATATGTTCCACGCGCGCCTCAAAGAGATGTCAGCATATGAAGGGGCCCCTCAGGGCCAAGCCTGCCGGGTAAGCGGGATTGTCCGAAAGGGTTACCGCTACCCCGGAACATAAAGGGCTACGGAAGGAACATGGATGGGTTTTAGTCAGTAAGAGTCTGACACTCCCTTCCGCTCCACCCAGAGCGGGAGCAGTCATTGGATGATTTCCCAGCCTTAAAAAAAAAAAAAAAAAGTTCCAGTTCCATTATACACTGAATTATTGTAATTATAAATGTAGAATTTTGTTTTATTTTGTTTATCTATTATCTTTTTGCACGTTTCCGTGACAAATAACCAACTTTTCTTTCGTTATTTCTTAATTCTAAAATTGTACGGTCGCAAACTTCGTGGTCGCAAACGTATAAAGTTATACCGAACTGTAAAATTTTTTCAAATTATTTTAAACCTTAACTCCATGATAGTTCAAAATCGATTCAGAAAATTTGTCAGTTTGTGGTAAATTGATGTGCTAGCGACTGTACCTACTCGAGCATGAATTGCCATTCTTGCAAATTAACCCAAGGATTGGTTATTAAAAAAACAAAGCCTGGAATTCCTGTAGACTTAAAAGTGATGACTTTTGCGTCACGTATCAACCATTGAGCTATTTACCTCTACCAAACAAAGAACAAAAACCCTGAGATTGACTTACACAAGGTCTTTACTAACTAAGCCTAAAGATATACCTAACTATATTGCGTCGTAACGTGGGATTTTCTTTGCTCTTTATGATTTTCATGGTATGATAAGATGTTTGGGGAAGATATACTCTTTTTCCTTATATTTTGGGGGCAAATTGTATAAGAGCATGTTATGAATTAAGTAGGATCCATAGCGATATTGAATTGGGGCGAAGTGACTGCTCCACAATTCGTTTGATGTGTCGTATCTGCTGGCATCCGCCACAATGGCATTGTCAGTCACCATTACTTAAATTAATAAAAGAGGTTATGTTTCTGGTAGATATTATTTTACTGCTGGATCTTTGCCAGACCAATAACAATGTTTTGGCCCTTAAACGTTATTCATTCTAATAACAGGGAATTTTTCTTTCAAGAAATAAATAGCATCACATCAAATTTCTGCCTTTTGAAAGTCGGCTTTAATGCCCACTTAAATCACTTTTCCTGATCACTACATAGTATATAAAGCAAAGTCGCTTCCCGCGTCCTAATGTCTGTATGTATGTATGCTTAGATCTTTAAAACTTTATAACGGATTTTTATGCAGTTTTCAAGAGGAAGGTTTATATGTATAATAACATGCAATTTCCATCATCCACGCGGGCGAAACCGTGGGCAGAAGCTAGTTACATATATTGGAGTCGGTTTCCAATCTAACCGGATGCAGCTGAATACCAGTATTTTACATGCACCCAGTTACTGGGTAACACGATACCCCTTGGCAAGACTGATTGTTTGTTACTTACAATAGAATCGAAGTATGTAACGTTTATTTGTTGATTCTCCTTATTGGCCCTGGCAATGAAATTGACCTGTATTAAAAAAAACCTATTTCGATGTTAGGATTTGTGTGATAGTTCTGAAATACTCTGATATACCTATTAGTATTGTCGTCGACATATTGAATTATTGAAAAACGATGGAAGTTTTAAAGTAATTAGCGAGAGAATCATAGGATAATTAATCCGGCAATCCTATTAATACAAAGACAGTTGAACCGGATATTGGATGCGAGCCAATAAGCTGCGTACGGAAGCATGATAATTAGCGTTAAGATATTCTGCCCGCTGATTAAAACAAGAATGATAGTGTGCATAAGTAGAGAGAAAATTCATTTGAATCCCGTTGGCAAAAAAACAGTAAATACGGAAAGACCCCAGCCTAAAAGTTACGTAAAAGACACCAACCTATCCCAAACTGTAAAATTTTCCTAATTGAAAATGAACTTTGCATATTTGAAATAAAGTTGAAAAACTATCAAAGAAAGGATATGTTTCATTTTCGGCCATCACACGTACATTTATCGAAAAAGAGGGAAAAATACCACGAATTGAGGAAAAATATTTTTTTGTGAATTTAAGCAGGATTTGTCGTGCACAAAAAGAAATCGTTTTTCAATTATTGCCATATATTCTATTCAACATGGCGTCTCATAGTTTGCAGTCTGCTTTCGTTCTGAAATAATGTCACATCAAAACATAATATCACGTAGGCGATAAAATATAAAACGTATGTTTTCTTGTACTATTAACGCTTATTATTATTCAATTATAGAGACATATAATTGACTAATCAGAAGCAAGTGTGACGATTCTCTCATCATGGCTGTCAACACAACAACACAAATAATCACTGTCACGACAAACGTCAAACATTTATTATTTTATTCATGTACATTAAAATCCTTTGATATTATGAAAAAAATGTTACTTTATTCTATTCAGGGGTAAGTTTCCCAGCTTCGCTTTAAGGTACATGTTATGGCCGGCGTCCCATACAAAAGTGAAACATCTCCTCTGGCAGATTGGGGTAACTTGATGTGCTGGCCTCTGTACAATCAAGAATGGTTGTATTAAAGGCGAGTAGCCTACATCTGCATAGTTGTACCGTCCTTTTCGTCACTACTGCTTATATCAGGGTCGCAGACTGCTGTAAATGCTCACTAAAAGTGAAACATTATCTATTTCGCAACTTTTCTAGGTAAATCGTATTGTAAAGGAAAATGGGAGACCATTGTGTACACCCATTTCCACTGATGGTGTCAGAACATGGGCCATTAAAGAGTACAAATTCCGTTCGTTTGGAGGGCACTTAAATAAAGTGATGCACGAGTTGTTGTAATGGCGGACAATAAAGAAGATTGGGGTGCTCTTTTCAGGAAAAGTCGTATTGTAGATAGTGGTTACCTAACGCTTATCTAAGTGTTATAAATGAACTAGTTTTTGCCTGCGACTTTGCTCGCTATAGTGATACAAATTATGTTATGTTTTAATCCAGGTTAAAAACTACATAATCTGTGTGCTGAATTTCATCTAGATCTAAATTAAGCTACTCCGATTGTCAATCCGATCAGCTTCATTTCCGGTGAAATACTGTAATATTTTGTAATTATTAAATAAACTAAATAAAGTGTAAAAGAATATGTAATGTTACTGTTCCCGTCCACCAAGATTTTTAAATAACATAAAACGTAGGCTTCAAATCGAATTACTCACATTGCCAAATAACGAGAAATGATGAAATTCTAAGAATATTTAATAGTATAATAATATAAAGTAAGGAAAGATATACTGTTATTTTTTTATGAAATTGTAATTTTAATATTCTAAAACGGTTTATATAACCACTGCGTAGGTAATTGGCTGGAAATTTAAAATTCCACCAGAAGAGAGAGACTCTACCACCTCATATAGCGGTATTATTTTAATATTGGTTTACTATGAGAATGAGATGGACCTATACATCTGTATCTTTCCCACTGTGGAACAGTAATATTAAAACAATACTGCTATAAGAAGCGGTAGTTTAGGTCCTTTTTTTTTTTTTAAGGCTGGGAAATCATCCAATGACTGCTCCCGCTCTGGGTGGAGCGGAAGGGAGTGTCAGACTCTTACTGACTAAAACCCATCCATGTTCCTTCCGTAGCCCTTTATGTTCCGGGGTAGCGGTAACCCTTTCGGACAATCCTGCTTACCCGGCAGGCTTGGCCCTGAGGGGCCCCTTCATATGCTGACATCTCTTTGAGGCGCGCGTGGAACATATACGCGCCGTACGGCACGGGTCTGGTTCTGATCGGACGGTGAGTCACCCATTACTCACCGTCCGCAGGCCCGCGCCTACGGTGGCCGGGAGTCGTCACGTGGCTCCCGACGCCCGGAGCGTCTCCCGCGGCGGCTGGGGTAGTTTAGGTCCTGAACTATTCTTAAAAAAAAAGCGTAGAAGTAACCAATGCTTACTTTTGATGAGTAAAAGATAACTTGCATTCATTTTGTCCACTGCGTCTTCTTTTCGTGTGGTTATTGATTAACCTGGTGTCAGAGTTTTTAAGCTGCCCATGGGCCTCTGACTTAGCTTCACATGCTGTTGAGAAATATCTCTCAGACATGCTGGTTTCCTCACGATGTTTTCCTTCACAGATTTTTAAGCAAGTGATAATTATACTCCACTGCTTTCTAACACAAACAGGCATAGACGTGAGTTTTCGTGGAGGAAAACTGTTAGTGGCGACACACGGAAGTTTCCAAGCGTCACTTGATGTGACCTTGATTTTTATCTGCCTTGTCAGATAAAACATACAAAAATAAACTTGTCACAAATAAGTCAAAAAACAAACAATCAGCATTTTCATATTACGTCTGAATATCCGGATGTGTGACACATGCGGACATTCATTCATTGCGCACTTATTGTATTTAAAATAATAGTATCTGCCTATGTAACCGAATACTGAAATGCCTTGTTAACAAAACACTCCCATTTTCCCTTCTATTAATAGAATTGGTATTCATAAACTTATCTACAAGTTGTCACTCAAATGTCCGAAAATAATAAACTTAAGGGCTTTCAGCCTTATCAGATTTATCTACCTATATTTACTCAGCAAAGTACGTACTTATGGATGAAATGTACGCCACTTGACATTTTTAGTATAATGAATGTATGTTCCTGAATGTATTGATTGTCATTGAAGGCTTCCCATGTATGTTTACGGCTTGGAACAAAAACACTTTGATATCTATTTAAAAAATGTGTCCTAAATAAAATAATTTACTTCATTGAAGCTGCCACTCATTTTTGTAGCAGAAAAGCAAATATTAATAACTCTTAGGCTTATCTCTTTTTCCAACTCAATTTAAAACTGTTAATAAAATTTACAGGCGTTTTAAGCTTCACCTGTACATATGTGTAAGTACTGGATCTCCAGTACTTACGACCTTTGACCGACGGATTTACGACCTTGGGGCCCAGCCAGCTTATAGACCCCACTCACCCCGCTACCCCAACCAGGTTAGCTTGCCTGCCTAACGGGAGATGCTAATAAATTTCGGTATATTCTCTTATTTCTTCTGCTTTTCTGCATAAGTCGACAAAGTAACAAAGCACAGTCGCCAGCACATCAAGTTACCAGTAACTGTCAAATTTTCTCATTCGATTCTGAATTTAATTGTCATTGCTTTAAGGTTTAAAATCATTTGGAGAAATTTGAGCTTGCCTATCTCTGTCTGATTAAGCTAAAAAGGTTCTCCCATAGTTTGAAGCCCAATTCCCACGGGAAAGGACAGCGTATTTTCATTATATCAATGTCTATTGTTTGCAGTAAAATATTGAATTGTAGGTATACGGGATATATTGTATATAAAACGAAAAGCAGAAAAGAGCTTTCGCAGTGATTTTTCAATAGCTCAGGCTTTTATTTATGGTTTCATATTTGAATATTATGTTTGTTGTTTTGTGACGTTTCTGAGCACGTTTTCCACACTTGGCTTTGCTAACACGTTTTTTTTCCACGCCATCTAGCTTCGAATGGAAACAACTGCTGCTGATCAACGAGCCCGAGTCACAGTTGCACGTCGCCGGCAAGTCGACGTGCCATCTAATGATGAAGTCCTTCGCCAATTTCCTGAAGAAAGAAGAAATCCTTTATACCCCCTGGGACACCACGTCAGACGCTGGCCTGAATTACACAGAGAACTTGAAGTTTTATCTCGGCTACAAATACACAAGTAAGTTTAGAATTTAAAAACCTCATGCCATCTATCGAATTTACTGGTAAGTAAAGCGCCACGTTGCGGTAGGTTTGAGTTGAGCAGTACACGTACGTTAGATAGATGGCGCTGTTACCAACTTAACGAACCTTACGAATATTTTTCGTTCCGCTACTCAACAACAGATGTAGCTAGCATTTATTCTAACCTTATTTCGGTTACCCACAGATTCGAATGGGGTCGCGCAGCGTTATTATACGATACTCCGGCTTATGAAGCTTTAGTGGGCGAATCAGGCGGCTATTTGCTTGCTGCCACAGTACATAACTTCATGCTGGCCGAAGGCATAGATGTCTTTGGCTGGGAATTGATGGTCCAACAAACTTTCGAAGACATGTTGGTTCAGATAGTAGGAAACACCTATGCGAGTGAGTTGAGATTTGGGTAACGGCTGAGGGTATATTAACACCACTTTCGATTTATGGTTTAGTTGGTAAAGGCTGTGCATTGTTTTAATAATTATTTGACTTCATAAACCTAACGCTGATACGTTCAACATCCTCCGGATTGATGAATTTTTTCAAATGAATATTTAATTATTAAAATGCATAATTATAAGTGCTCAAGCATAGCCATAACGAAAACTATCACGATTGTTTTTTTTCGCACGTTTGATGATTGAGTTTTTTGCACACACATGATTTTAACACGGTTTTGGTTTACGAAATGTCACATATGTTAAGATATCTAATAAAGTTTTATGAGAAAAGTCTAAGCACCGAGAAGAGCAGAAGAATCTAAGTAAGTTCTATTTTTGGATGAAAGTCGCAATAGGAGTTTGAAACGAGAATCTACTTTTCTGGGGTATCTATTTAGTTTTGAAGTATCTAGGGAGCACAAAGTGATAAAAATAGGATTTCAGCGAGAACCTAAAGACCTGAGTTTATAGAACTCAGTGGAAAAATCGAATACGAAAATTGACAATAGATAATAAGCACCGAGGTGTAATATTATTTTGAAAAAAAGGTTAATTTACAAATTATTACGCATCCATACAGTTTGACCGTTTTTACACCACAAAAAAAAATACGACAGGCAAGGCAATGTCACGTAATAAATTGTCGATGATTTTAATGACAGTAAATACGTACTTACTACGGCCGCAAATCATATTTTTATCAAAATATAACTTAATACTGACCTGCAAATTGCAAAAAACGTAAGAAAATTAGAATTTCGTGGGCTACCTTGGTGCATTCACCTCTTCTTCTTTTCGTGTGGTTAATAACTAACCTGGTTTCAGAGTTTTAATGCTGCCCATGGGCCTCTGACTTAGCATCACATGCTGTCGAGAAATATCTCTCGGGCATGCCGGTTTCCTCACGATGTTTTCCTGTGCATTCACCTTAATATTATTAAATACAGCAAATTTCGAACAATGAAAAGTTGCTTATGCGTACGAGTTCTTTTTGCTGTAGGTAGTAGTGGCAAAATATTTAGTTGCGGCCATAGGAAGCTTCCGACAATGCTTTCCTTGTGGCTATGTAGTCAATTTTTTTCTCAGTGTAGCTCTTACCGTAAAAAAATATTTGCAGTCTTTAATAAACTCTTGAAAGGTGTAGGTGGCGAGCGATTATTCTAGCCCTGTCCCCCGGGGTGACAGCTGGGAATTGTCTTCCCAGTTGTCACGGGGTGACGAATTTGTGCCGACTGTTCCCTTTGAAAACTGACTAGTGGGGACAAATGGGCAGTCTGTTTCTCAGTTGTCACTTGTGACATTTGCTACGATTCCTTCCTTCCCAGAAAAAAAAATGTAATAACCATAGATTTCAGCTTTTTATGTCTTATCCTACATGGAATAAAATAAAAAAAAATTAACACAATGTCAACACGCTTACAACATTAGAAAAATTAGTTTTTTCTACTAAATAAGCACGTATAATTTTACCCTAATATTTACAATGATGTTTTTTGAAACACAAGAAGTATATCCCTACTAATTATGTACTATACTATAGACATCTACTTAATGTCTAAGTGTTTCCAATAAATGTCCAATAGACATATTCCCACGCAGAAATTCCATCTGCATTTCATGGATGAATTCGTCCTTGATAACATATTTCTTCTGCCTTTCTTTAAAAAAAAAAAAATTGGTTTTTACCATCGTGTGTCGGACTGTGTTGCATCCTTTTGTATAATATTAAGGAAATGTACTATATTGGGCTTCTTTTTCCCTACTTCCCGATTCAATTTGTTGTGCCAGCCCTCCAAACAGTTAGTGGTGCGATGCTGACTTCCGAATACATTCCAAGTTTGTATAAAATCTTCTTTTAACCATTGCTTTGTCATATAGGCTCGAAACTTTACCATGTTCTCATCTTCTGTTTGCTTCCGTGTGATATAATATGACCAACCGTTCATAACTTCGGATGGTGGTACTAAAGGGAGTACAGCGCTCAATGCCACTTGCCGGATTTTTGCTGGATTACTCGATTTTGTGATTTCGAGCTCGCGCCCTTTTCGCCAAATAGCCTTGTTAAAATGATAGTAACATCCGCTCAGTACTACAGATGGAAAAACTTTAGCGATGGCGCTCATAGCTGGTTTTTCATAATCAGATTTGTATTTTGTGGGATTCCATCCAGGTACTTGGGATTTAATTAATGAAAATAAAGCCACGTAGGACGATTGTTGTCTAGGGGCACGATGTTTGTACTGTTCACGGTACTTCCAATATCACCATGTATAGTGTATAGTTGATCAAACGGTCTTGGACAAATTTTAAAGGTTCCATCGCTATAATAATCCTCAACTGTAAGTAATAACTCTCTTGCTCTTTGTGAACAAAAGATAATGATCCGTTTATTATCGTAGTAATAATCTGCCATTAAGAAATCTTCATATCCGGCAATTTGCACCTCTTCTATTTTGTCGCATTGGATTTTATCAACACCTGCTACCTTATTTCTATAACTATACAACGATGATTTGTTAGATTTAAAACTTGGCATTTGAGCAATAAGCTGCAGTCCTCTATTTTCGTACGAAGCTACCATAGCATTATAAGTTTGAGGAACTGCTGGGTAATTTTGTGTAGTCAAATCTTGCTTGCATCGGTAGAGGTGTTCGTCGATTTCGTTTTTGGCAAAGTTGGGTGTGCATGTGTGAGCAGTTTCTTCTACAATATTTCCGTCCTGAAAATAAAAAATCCTTTCCATAGCATCTTATATAAATAACTAGCTGTTGGCCGCCACATCGTCCACGTGGTCCCCTAGATAAAATGTATCCTATGTCCTTTTCCTGGTTCTAAGTTACCTCCTCACCAATTTTCAGCCAAATTGGTTCAGCCGTTATTGAGTTATAAATAGTGCAACTAACACAACTTTCTTTTATATATAAAAATAAGAAGAAAAAGATAGAAGAAGAAGAAGATTACCTTCTAGTTATCGTATACTTACTAATAAACGTTCACCCCATACCTGAACCTAATTAACAAGTTATTAGTACTTTCTAATACCTACTTTATATCCAAAAACTTTACTGACATTATTGACATGTCATGTGTGTGTGTAGTAAGTAGTTAAGAAATATATACCTAAATACTTACTTTTATCCTGATACGCCCTTTACACATTTTCCTTCTCTGACTACACTCCCATATTGAAAGACCAGTATTGTACTGTTTTTTCTTATAAAATTGATGTCCTGCTCGAAGCGAATGTTTCCAATTCCTCTTTGTATTATCACATAACTCGATTCAGCTGAACTGGCACATGCACTATTCTCAGACATTATTTATATACATATATATATATATATATATAATATAACCCGTGCGTACTCTTCAATATTGATTAATTCATTTCGATTGTACAGTATGTGACTACAAATATTGAAAAGGATTTAGAATAAATATTGTTTTTGATTTAAAAAATACTGTTAAAACACTACATCGGCATTTTTTTTTATTTCTACAAAAATCGTAACATCAATAGCCCCAAAACTTTAAAATTCGTTACACCGCATCACTAAACGATAGACAATTTTGAGCGGCCAATATTATATATGTAAAAACTATATAAAATTAAAAAACGATTGGTGTTAATATAAGTTAATAATCTGTGACTGTACTAATGGAAACATAATGTTGTTTTTTTTATATCATTCTATAAAACTTTTATAACATTTTTATTTTCTTGATTAATAGTTAATCAATAATAAATAAATAATTAATAAATCTATGGCAATAACATTTTTTTTCTGGGAAGGAAGGAATCGTAGCAAATGTCACCCCCCCCTCCCCCCCCCCGGTGACAACTGAGAAATAGACTGCCCATTTGTCCCCTCTAGTCAGTTTTCAAAGGGAAAAGTCGGCACAAATTGTCACCCCGGGGGACAGGGCTAGAGGGGACTATTGGGAATAATCGGTGGCGAGACGACCTAGTAGACGCATACCGCAAAGGATGGATAGGGCTCAAGAGAAAGATGTCTGGAAGAGTTTAAGTGAAGCCTTTGCTCAGCAGTGGGACAATGTAGGCTAAGTAAAAAAAAAACTACAGTTTTTTCATTCTTCACAAAATAACATGTTAATAGAAGGAAACTCTCTCCTTCGGAGATGAAAGGCACACGTTTAGTCGTAGTTGCGTGTTAGTCTTTGAAAGCATTTCGGAGTATTTTTGTTGAATTCTTCAAATAAAAACAAACAACTTACAATATTAATCTAGCACAAACAACTTTGTTACGATCTACGATTCTTCGAGCTTTCATGTTATTAGCTACTTAACGTAGCTTTAAGCGATTACCTTACGTCGAAACGCACCTGTGCCTGTAATAACAATGGTAATAATCCGAAAACATCTTTGCCTACATTAAATTTTGTTTTATTACATTTCTCAACTTTATATGCAAAATATAATATATGATTGTTTTTTTAGGGTTCCGTTCCTCAGGGAAAAATCGGCAACCTTGATAAATTGATTGTCCGGTCTGCTGTCTCTGTGTATCAGTTTGTCTGACAAGACCTTTGCCTTTTTTCTTATGAACGCGTGGGTATCGGTTGAAATTAATTTAGTTTCTAAGTGAACGTAATATAACAATAGCAATTTAAGCAACATGTTTTCCGTGTATAAACTTGTAATTATGATGTTTGGCAGGGTCTCAAGGCACAAGTAAGGAAAAAAGTTCGAAAGTTATCCATTTGCAGTTTTATTGCATTTTTTTTGCGATTACAAACTTACCTTTGCTGTTGGAGAATTGACCGTGACGTAAATCGATGTGTAAGCGGACATGTTTTTCAACTACAATATGACTGAGTTTGTTTTTGGTATGAATTCACCCCAACTACGGAACCCTTCATTGTGCGTGATCCGTCACGCACTTGGCCGCCTTTTTTTACAGGAATGGAAGAAAAATATGCCAGGAATTATTGCCTTGTTATTTCCATTGCTTCAGAAAATATTACGGGAATGTAATTATATTCATGAGATTTCGTTTAAGACGGTAAAAAAATCTGGCGTGTAGAATCCAATGTGTTTTGTCATTCTTCAATCATGCTAAGGGCGAAAGAGTCTTGTTAACGTCTGATAAAAGATAGATTATATGATAAAGCGTGTGTATTATATTAATACTGTTATAGGATATTTCTCTCAGGATTATAATATGGAAACCGTTTGATGAAACGTCAACGTCAAGCCGTAAAGCGGCTTGTTAAATGTCAGTTTTCAGGCGGTTCAAAGTCTCACCAGGCTTTGAGAAGCGTGTTTTAGTAATCTCTCACTCTCCTATTCTACTCGTATATTCAGAAGTTTCGCGAATTCACTTACAAATATTTGGAACAAAATTTCCAAAAACGCATTATTATGCTTATGTTTGAAATATACTGCAAGACATAGGTCTTGATTTACTTACTAACTTAAAAAAAAAACGTTTTCTTGAATATCGGCCGACATTATATATTTTTAACTAGCTGCAGCCCGCGGCTTCGCCTGTGTGGTGCCTTATTCTTTTTCTAAAATAAAAGTAGCTTAATTACTCCATTTAACAGCAGCTGGCGGTCAGTGAAAGTCCCGTCAAAATAGGTCCAGCCGTTGGGGGGATTAGCTGGAACAAGGAGACAGACAGACAGACATTTTTTTTTAAATAAATTTTTGTTGTAAGTATCGTATATACTTTCCAACGCATTTAGTAAAAAGCTGTTATTTTGTTATTAAAAACAGACACTTCAATATTATTTATTTGTAAAGATTATGTAGACCTACCTACATGTTTTTGGTAAGTTTGCTCAAGGCTCTTATAATCCCTTTATAACATCAACAACGAAAGACTTTTGTCCTGAGGCTGCCGTTTCATGAAACATAAATCTTCCCCAGCTGTTACTAAAGCAACAAAAACTATGACGGGCCAGTATTATCACAAGCAGCCCTTTTTGTTGACCCCGAAGTAGGACGTAATATTGGCCATGATTTCCATTTTGGGTTTAGGGAACAACGGGAAATTGATAACTATTGATGCTTGTAAGAAAACGTAACCCGTAGGTATATATGAAAGTTTGTGAAGATGTTTGCATGTTTGTTAAACAATCACCCCAGAACGGCTGAATGGATCTGGATGAATTTTGGCACACATGTAGTTTATAACCTGGACTGTAGAGCGTGTTGAGTAACTCAGGCATTACTCAACACTGTCATGCACTTCTTTCTTATTTCTGTGAAAATTCAAGTCTCTAGTAGTAATCCTCTAGGTCGACATTCAGCCCTGGCGACAAATCTCAGCGGAGACCAGCCTTCGGTGGCGGGCGATAATATACTAGTGCAGAAGTGTGTGTTCAGACAGGCACAGGTGCTCTCTCTCTCTCTTCCTTCACTCTCATAGTTCTAAGGGACAGTGATCAAATACGACTGGAGGGAGATCAGAGGGCCAACAGCCTAACGTACTTTTCCAGTCACGGGGCTATAACACCACCACCTTTACAAATTACGAGCTGTTACTAAATGATTGTATCCAACAAAACCCAATGACACTGCCCGACCCGGGTGTCGAACCCCGGACCCCACCGTCAACAGTCGCGCTGGCGACCACGAGACCAGAAAGGACGTCAAGGCATGTACAGAGGCCAGCACATCAAGTTACCCCCATCTGTCAAATTTCTGTGATAGTTTTTGAACTTTATTACAAAAGCATAAGGTCATTTTCAATTGTGAAAATTTAACAGTAAGGGATAGCTTGATGTGCTGGCGTCTGTACCTAGTATAGTTCAGCACTAAGCACGTACAGCTTTTGGTCTGTGGCAAGCGCCTGACCTCTCCTCGATCTAGTCGGATTGCCGTCCCACCCTGGCTATCAGAGTTAATACAAAGACTGTATTATATTTCTATGTAAATAACTATATCTGTAACTTTTATGGTAGTTATTATAACAAAGACTATCTATCTATTCGAATTTTGAGCTAAAGCAACAACTTAAAAACAAAAGTTGCTACAAAAACTGAAATAAAACTACAACTCAGAATTGATATACTTATATTCTTCTAAATGACCTACAGAGCGTTGATCTCGAATCCGTCTTCGAGCAAAAAATAGGACTTAATCACAATATCAAAGCGAGCTTCTTGCAAGATAAAACAATATTATGTGTCGATGTGTTCGATTCCCAGGTCGGCCAAAGTGTTATTAGGTTTTTCTATTAGGTAAATAAAAAAAACTCAATCAAATACTCCTCAATAATGAACTCATAAGCTCTACAGTACCTATGCAGTATGTATCTCAAGCTAGATTTTGTTTAGAAGATAAAACAACTACAGTCACGACCACTAATACAATGTCACACACGGGCATGTGACCGCCCGTAATTTTCTGAATATTCATGAAAAATGTTCAATAATTAACCTCAAAAGGGGGGTCTATCTTTAATAGTTTTCATGTTATTCAATTTTTTATTTTTTATAATTTTTTCCATATCTCCGATGTTATTGACTCAATTTGGGTTCTGTTTATTATTTCTAAAAGCGTTTGAGTTATTTTAGCGGATCAAATAACATTTTTCATTCATATTTGTCGATTGTGAAAAAAAACGGATGTGAGAGACATTTTTTTCTAAAAAAAATCTTCTGATGAGATTTTCTGGACTTACACATGTGTTTTATAAATAAACTCTGTTTTTTTTTAGAAAAAAATGTCTTCACTTAGGTATTTTTTTCATTTAATAATTAAGGAGAAATCCACTTTTGTAATTAGCTAACTGTATACATGTTTTTGCTCGTGACTGTACGAGGCTGACTATTTAATCACACCATATTTATATAATTTCACGCCAGATCTAAGCTCTTGGCACAAAATACACAATTGACTTTTCTATTTCCGTAGGTCACGTCAAAGCCGACTTGGGATCATGACAGGAGTATAAAAAACTCTTTGTGGAATGTAATGCCAGCCTACACATCTTGGCAGATAAGAGGTTGTAGGTGTTGAATAGACCCACATTTTTCTAGATATGTTATAACTTCGGATAATTTGGGCCTTTTGTTAGCAATCTTGGGCAAAACTGGACAGTTACTAGAATTTTAATAAAAACATAAAAATACTGCCTGACCTGAAATTGAACCCAGGACCTCATATGCTCAGCAGTCGCACGTGTCACCATTAGACCACCGAGTAGTCTTCATCATGAATTGGGAATGTTGTTCAATGTGATGGCTCATTGGCACTAGCATTCGTTAAATTGGTGACGCTTTGCTTACCTCAGAAACATACCTACCTTAACACCTATATTCTTCCGAAATATAAATGCCTCAGTCTACATCAGGTAAGAAATTAATAACAAAGCTATGCATTCAAAGGCAACATCAGGCTTTTGCCGGGATTTAATAAAAAATTGCTAATCTTAGTAACCACTCAGTTCTTTGACACTTTATTCAAGACGAGGTAGGAAGGTTAATATGAAGGTTATTTTTGCGGGCTGCCTCGTTGGACTAGTGGTCGCAAGCGCTACAGCTGAGCATGATGTCCTGGGTTCGATTCCCATGTCGGGCAAAGTGATATTGGATTTTTCCATAAATAACTCTCAGTAGCAGCCCGGAGTCTAGATTTGTACTCGGTTGATGGAAATAGGCTCGCCCCTTAGTTCACAGGAGATTCAAACATAACTGGCGAAAGGTGGGTGTATCTATGCTATGCTATGCTATCTGTGCACGGCCTCCTTCCGGGACACTGCCTCCCCACTAGAGAACAAAATTGCCTTGACCATTCCGTCCTGAAGATTGATAAAACCAAAACATCAGCATTTGTGGCAGTACTTAATACAACAATTACGGATCATGCTATGGTTCTCTTAAATTTAACTAGCCCAAGTAAAAGACAAATAACTGGTTTAAAAACCAAAACCGTTATAGATTTTGAAAAGTCATATAAGTACCTTATAAACATAGATAAATCAATTTTTGATACCTACACGGTCCCAGATAGCTTTGCCAATAAACTGGTGGAGGTGATTAGATCGTCCCTCCTAAACTATTCAAAAATTACATACACTCCCTGTAGCAAAAGAACACTGAAGCCCTGGATCACAGCAGGAGCACTGCGGTGCATAAGGCTTAGGAACAAAATGCAGCACCAAACAAGATTAGACCCTTTTAACTTAATTTTAATAGTAACTTTTAAACGTTTCCGTAACTTTTGTTCAAATTTGATAAAAAAGACAAAAAGAAAATATTATAAAAAACAATTAGAAGTTTCAACAAAAAGTCCGAGACATCTTTGGTCTACAATAAATGAATTCACACAGTATAAACCACCCAAAACTTCCAATACTCATCTCCTAAATATTACCTCACATCCTCTTAACTCACTAAATAGAGTCAACTTATTCTTTATCACTATAGGCAAATCCTTAGCCGAAAACATAGTAACTCAAACCGGCATTCCAATTGTGACCAGCTGCGGCAGTGTTTCTAGGGCTTCCTCGTTTGTGTTGTTAGAAACTGATCCGCAGGAAGTGGACTGTATCCTAATGAGTCTTGATTCTGAGAGTGCACCTGGTTGGGACGGTATTCCTACAAAATATTTAAAACGATCAAGGGATCTCGTGGTTCCACTAATAAGCCAGCTAGCTAACTTATGTTTCAAAACTGGTGTTTTCCCGAAAGATTTAAAGCGATCAGTGGTCACTCCTGTGCACAAGGGCGGGGACGTAAACGATGTCAACAACTATCGGCCCATATCTGTTCTGTCAGCAATTTCAAAAATTTTAGAAAAATTAATTAAGAAGAGACTAATAAACTATTTACATAAATACAATATTCTATCTAATGCACAATATGGGTTTAGACGAGGGCGTTCAACTCAAGATGCTATTTCAGCTTTGACGTCTGAAATTGTTGAAGGAGTGGATCGGGGTCATAAATGCTTAGCAGTCTTCTTAGACCTTAAAAAAGCGTTTGACACCGTTTCCGTCCCGATCCTTCTGCGTAGGTTAGAAGACATAGGTATAAGAGGCACGACTCTCTCCCTTTTTGAGAGCTATCTCAAAGATAGACAGCAAATGGTTAAGATAGATAACTTATGTAGTGTCGAAGGGGACGTCTATTACGGAGTTCCACAGGGGAGCGTTTTGGGCCCGCCAATGTTTTTAATTTATATAAACAGCCTATGTAATATGCAGATCAATGGAGGGAAAATATTTTCATACGCAGACGACACTGCGGTTGTTTTTTCGGGAAACTCATGGAAACATGTCAAAACTGTAGCTGAACAGGGTCTGACTAAAATAGCTAGCTGGCTTAGAGCAAACCTTTTAACCCTTAATACCGATAAAACTAATTTCATTTGTTTTGCCGCAAGCCAAAGATCGCAGCCTGGAACTGATTTTGGTATTACTATTCATTGTTGTCAAAATGATTCCCTCTACAGCTGCAACTGCCAAAATATAAAACAAGTCAGATCCACAAAATATTTAGGCATTATTGTTGACCAAAGACTGTCATGGCACCCTCACATGGAGATCCTCATGAGAAGGATCAGGAAGCTCATTTGGGTCTTCAAAACTTTACGTCATGTTATGTCCGCGCAACTTATGAACAAAATATATATAGCTCTGGCGCAGTCAGTAATAACTTACTGCATTCCGATATGGGGTGGAGCTTCCAAAATGAAATTCCTCGATCTAGAACGAGCTCAGCGATCACTAATCAAGGTGATGTATTTTAAACCATTTAGGTTCCCCACAACAGACCTCTATAAAGTTAGCAACTTGCTTTCGATTAGAAAACTTTATATTCTAAATGTAACCTTAACCCTGCATAAATGTCTTCCTTTTGACCCAGATACTCAGAGTAGAAGGCGCAGAGATATTGTGGCCTACTCTCCAGGGGTTCGATCAGCATTTGCCAGACGTCAATATGTAACACAATCCACCTACATCTATAACAAAATAAACCTTAAGTGTGAAATATATCCCTTGCTGATATACGATTGTAAAAAAACAGTATGTGATTGGTTAAGATCTCTAACATACGAAGAAACAGAAAATATTCTGATCAGGGTAGGCTAACATGCTGAATATACACACACATACACACACTCACACTTACACAAACACATACAAACACACACGCACACACAAACACACACGCACACACAAACACACGTACGCACATACAAATATGTGCCATCCTCAGACAACGAGAGCTGCTTAATTCGTTCATTTATACTTTCTAATTAATTTTATTCTTTATTTCCTGCTCAGTAGCTGCATTGTACTGTAATATCATTGTTAAGATACCACCTAAGGGAAGAGTGAGACAGCCCCGACACAAGTACTATTTGTAACTTACTGGGGCTGCCTCAGTTTATGTATGACACAATGTTTAAGATAAAAATAAAGATTTTTTGTATTTTGTATTTGTAATCTATTATGAGAACACCTCTGTCTTCCTCAACTCACCTCTGGCTTCGGGGACACGAGGCGTGATATTATGTTTTCAATATGGGCTTATTTTTTTCCTTAAATCGTGGGAACTTAACATACAAGATTAGTACCTCGTTCTTCCTACTTTCGTTAAAAAAAACCTAGGACTGCCTACAGAAGTTCAAACATTGAAAAACGGAAGTTCTTTTTTTTAAATTTTCAAATTAATTTGTAGTCTCAATAATAACAATATTAATTAAAATAGGTATATGCTTTCATTGCCGAACCGTCACACTTATAGCTACAGATATACTGTTAACACACAGTACAGTAACTTACAGTAGCATGTTGATGACGCAAAGCCGCGCCTCAACGCGCCTAAAGAAGTATTCACTTCAGAACGTGGAAAAGTAAGGCAGGTTCCAAGTAGGGTAGACGCCAGGGTACCGCTCCGGACGTCATTATATCACTTTAGCGGTGGGGTCATACTAGTGACTCTTGAGTCTCGACGTAGTTTCAAACTCACATTAGGCAATATTAATTATTTTGGGTTTATGTTTGTCTTGTCCCACCCTTAGATGGTCATTCAGATATACTTAATTTTATAACGCTGATATACAGCGTATTTCAGGAAGTTGTAGTCAAATTTGAAGGCGTGGTAAGTTGTTCAATTTGATAGTCTGACCAAATTGAACAACTGTACCATACGAAACTCCGTTACCAACTCGATCCAAATGTATAGGCTGATATTTTTTTCGTAATACGATGTTGGTTCCAGGGAGATGGTTGTAAAGCGGGATTGTCCGAAAGGGTTACCACTACCCCGGAACATAAAGGGTTAAAGAAGGAACATGGATGGGTTTTAGTCGGTAACAGTCTGACACTCCCTACCGCTCCACCCAGAGCGGAAGGAGTCATTTGATGTTTTCCCCCCTCAAAAAAAAGGGAGATGGTTGTTTAGATCGATTGTCCGTATCACTCTTAAAACTGAACCACACCTTTCTGATAGATACTGTACTTCACTCGAATGTAACGCATAGTATTGCTCGCAGCATTCAAAGCACAATTATATTAAGTTTGGTTAGAACAGTATATCTTGTGTACCTACCGAAACTATCCGTAACTATCCGTCGCCTACGGAACCCTAAAACAAAAACGAAGAGTATATAAAGACAAAAGTTAGGTACGAACAAACAGATTTTCAATATCTTAATACTTAATCGCTAGACGGAATAACCAATAAATATACTATGTTTGCCAAAAATTGCCTTTCTCTCAGAAACAAGATTGTTTGTCTTCAAGTTTCGGTAATAGTCTCATTTCTTTGTCAAACAACTTCTTATTTATCTGCGTTTAATAGAAAAATGTATTTCTTTTTTGGGATTATAGAAAAATATCTGTTTATTTAGGCTGGTTCCAGATACGAGTGGTTAATGTGCGATTTATTTCGGGTTTCAGTCTATTACGTGCGTGAAAATACTTGTGGATTGTTTTTGTTTTATATGCTCGTTAGTCCTTCTATCGTCAGTATGTTCTCATCAGCCAATACTTATCTAACATCGACGGCTGAAATGGAGGACTTGTTTAGTACAAGACCCTACTAATAATACCTTTATTTTGTATTAAATTAATATATTATGGTACTGTGAAGCTCAGGGATCTTCACTGAGGGGCCTCAGTGCTCAGCTCAGCTTGTGTGTTGTGTGTTACCGGGATTTGCTACGCTATCAAAGCAAACGCACAGACGGTGAATTATTAATTATATATTACTTTGCACCGAATACATTTGCCAAGCCTTGCGTCTAAAGACAGACTCCGTTGACTTTTACAAAAACCTATCAAACTATTCTATTCATAATTTAAGGTTCGAATGCTGTCAGATTATTACAAGCCATGTTCAACATAAGGTTTCACTCAGGCTCTACAGTACATACAAGGTCTAAAACAAAAATATAAGTAGTTTCTCATATTTTGCTTACTTATTAAAATTTTGCATGCAAAAACCTTAAAATAACATTATTAACAAAAACACTTTTCAACATAATAAACAAAACAAATTGCTGTTGAGATCATGTGTTAAAAAATATATTATATTTTTAGTTACATTAAATATTATTTCTGAAGTACAAACTGTCCCAAATTGTCAATTGTTTTACCCAATTGAATATGAACCTTATGCTTTTGTAATAAAGTTGAAAAACTATCGAAGAATTTTGACAGATTGGGGTACCTGATGTGCTGGCCCCTAAACAAGAATTATTGTGCCTTCCAACAATTTAGGCCAAGTAGGACAAGAATTTATGCCTATTTTTATCACCCACCACCCTTCCAGTGTCAATGACAAAACACCTAAGGTTAAGGTATATTTAATTTTGAGTTCATCTTGTGTAGGGGAGCGAGGGGCTAGTTGTAACAATTTATCGTTTCTTGGCTATGAAAGCTTACTTGTTTGGTATTCATGAAATTTAGCAGTACTATTCCAATTAACAACTATTCAACTATCGATTCCAAATAAACTTTTGATTAAACCTATAATGGTTTTTTGTAGAAACGGATTTGAAAAAAAACTAACGAGTGTTACAACTTACCCCGTGATTGGGGCTAGTTGTAACAGGCTTGGGGCAAATTGTAACATTAAGAATTTAAAACCAATTTTATATATTTTATAAAGATTTATTTGGCATATTTAGTATAGGAATCGCTAAAAAAGGTTTAAACTTTTAAATTAAATTTTTCATCTTACAGAAAATATTTAAAAATAAACAAATAACATGTTCTTTCTTTAATACTATAAACTATTAGGTTACTATTTTAGGTTTACAGCCATTTATAATCTTAACTACTTCAGTAGTCTGACATTTGTAAGTAGTTGTAAGTTTTATTCTTAATCTAATAGAATAATAATCAAAAATTAACAAAAACATGGTCTTTCTTAAACTATAAATAAACTTTCAGCTCACAGTCATTTATAATATCAAAATCTCAATTTCTTCAGTAATCAGCCTTTTTATTGACCTAGGTAAAATATGAAATCAGTCTTCATCCAGTATTTTCCAAGACTGCAGCAGAGGCCATTTCGTAAACATCTTAGCTTTGGGAAGCACGTTCAGTTTTTTTTGTAGTGTTTCATTTGAAATAGATAAAATCAATTAAGTTCAACAAAAAAGTATTCAAAACCTGAAAAGAAGCAATTTAAATACATTTAAATAACAAAGAACTTATAAATAACTTATAAGTAACATGTTACAACTTGCCCCGTAAAAGTGTTACAACATACCCCACTGCAAGGTTTTTTGAAACAATCTCTATTAAAAAAAAACCGCTTACTTGGTGTGAAATTACTTTTAATATAATCAAACTAAACAAATGCTAAGTGTATTTGTGTCAATCAACAACTGCTAAGCAATTTGAAATCTACGATAATCGATTTTGTATAAACAAAAAAAAGTCTATTACCTGGCTTAATCGGAACGCCTGCACAGCACCGCTTCCTGCACGGACCGGCGGGGTACTAATCGCGCTTATATGATAGAATGGATATTACGTAGTAGGTTTGGTTGAAAATTAAACAAATATTCTTCTATTATGTAGGTAAAAAATGCTTGTTACTACTTGCCCCTGTTACAACTATCCCCTCGCTCCCCTACAGTAAAGAACAAACATCCGACCATGATCGATCCGTGGCGAATGAGTCCTATTTATTTTACCCAATAACGATATTATGCAACTACTAAACGTATGTTGTTGTATGAATAATTATGTGTATTTTATTCATTCGCTGGGCGTCGATATCAGCATACAATTAAAACAGTTGATATGTACATTGCTCGTACACCTACTTTGCTCAAATATCGGTGTAACATTAAACATACACATTTTTCTCTTTTTCGCTTGAATCAATCTTGGGAAAAGATCCCAACATAGTTGGGAAAAGGCTAGGGCCTTTTCCCAACTATGTTGGGGTCGGCTTCCAGTCTAACCGGATGCAACTGGATACCAGTATTTTACTTGGAGCAACTGCCTATCTGACCTCCACAATCCAGTAACTGGGTAATACGATACCCCTTGGCTGTCAGATTTTCGGACTTCTGACGACCCGTTTCGACTGTCAAAGATGCACAAATGACAGCCGGGACCAACGGCTTAATATATTTTCCGAGGCACGGAGGAGTCTCGGTATGTAAAACTGGTCACCCATCCACGGTCAACCCCGGCAAGCGTAGCTTAACCTGATAGATCGACCTGTGCGGCCGTTATTTCTTAGCCACGGGCTCCTCTTTTAGGAAATTTATTAGAGGCAATGGGAAAAGCTAAAAGTTCCTGTATACGAATGAGTTATGGGCGTGTGGCCGCAAAATTTATAATTCCAAGCGAGTCCCAAATTGAGTGCACTTAAAACCGTAGTCTTTCACTTATTCCATTTTATGATCGTTCTTCCAACATCGAAAAGGAGGTATTTTTATTTTTTATGTTTGTGTTATTAATGGCCTTCTAATGGTTTTTAGGTGGAGGTAGGTAATGTTTTGGAACTTTCTACTTTTTGAGCGTAGAGGTATGCGTTTTAGGAAAACAGATTAATCAGTTTTGACCTAATAAGACGTAAGGTGTGTTCATCAAGGACGCTGGCAACCGACGCCGATACAACAGCAAATGTCCAACCCGTCACCGATAAGCGCCGATAAGTTCCTGTCTCATTAGTTCGTGCAAGTTCGCGCTCATTTGGCAAAAAGTATGAACGATCCTGAAACAGGAGAATCAACGCCAACCTTTCCAGTTAACTTCAATGTAAAAAAAACCTAGAATTCTTTATAAAATCCTACCAATACTTGGCTTGACCCCAAAATTTTATTGTCTGTCCATAGCTCCGTCATGTTCGTCATACATTATCGGTTTTCTATTGTAACCCTAGATAGCCCGGCCGTTCTATGCTTCATTAAATCCTTTAAGTACATCGACCGTGACCACCTTTTATGTACATAAAATGAGTAAGATTGTATCTTAATATATTATCAATAGAATATTTTGGTAAAGTAAATTTTTTCGACTGTTGTTTTAGCGAATTTAAAATCCTGGACCGTACTACGTTGATATAATATGCGGATAATCATAATACGAACTCGAACTGCTCACGCTCACGGTAGCAGCAAATTGCATATAAAATATACAATCGCTCCGAGATTTAATGATCAACCTATAGTATAAATACAGCACTAGAGGGCAAGAACGGAATAGAAAAGTTGCCTCGCAGCATTTCGTTTCTTTGAAAGGAAGTCAGCAGCAAAGAAGCATTAAGGCCACCTTTGAACCAATTTTGAAATGTTTAAATAAACAAATTCCTCTTTCCAATACTTGATAATATATATATAAATATGTATATTTGTTGCGTTGATATACATATAAACTTATTTTTATGGGATCTTAAATGAGAAACCAAACAGTTTCATTTTTGTTTATACAAATGTATTGTGGTAAGTACATATTTTGCTGAAATCTTACTGCCTAGGTACCGTTCATTCAATAAAACATGGTATATAACAAGATTTTAGCCATAATTGATCAAAGGGCTTGCAAGAATAAAATTACTCACTTAGAGCGGGCTGTAACTTATTCATCCTTCTTGGAGAGAACCCTTGGGGAAGTATTCAAAATTCAGCTCCCCTTCGATACATACAGGTGTTTATTTAACACATATAAATGAAGACTTTAATATACTTGAATGTTTGTCTTTAATTACAACCTTGGCATAGCCGAATGTTTGACATGAAACCACTATTTGGGCATGATTGGATCAAATGCTGAAATTCTCTCAGTCTTCTTGGCGTATCGATGGCAAAAATAATATGTATATATTATAAATTTGTTTGGCACAAAATTCAGCAACGCGAATACCGTTCTCTGACGTGGCCATTAGGTCCTCACGTTTGCATGTAGCGGGCCATGCGGTGCAAGATGGGAGGTGAGCCATTGTCTGTGGGGAGACATTGCATACATATCGGAGATCTGAGCCATCTATGAACCCTCACTTGTGGAGGCTGGCCTTACTACGACCTACTTGGATACGAAGTCTATTTAAGGTTTTCCAAGTAGGTCAGGCTACGGCAGCTTGTGCCCAGATGGGGGGCTTTCTGATAGTTCAGCGAAGAAATAGGAGGCTTAAGCAATACTTGCCAGAGGTCACATCTTCCTGTGGAGGGATTGCCTCTCGGCTGAACTATAGCCAGCCGTATCGAGACGGTGAAGTTACAGGATGGTCCACGCCACGCGATGCACAACTTTAACCTAGTGCCACGGAGGCTTAAAAGCCGCAAAAATTTCCTAAGGTGAGTGAGCCCAGCCGAAGGAAACCTGTTCTCTGAGTGTTAAACAGTATTTATGCTTATAGATATGTTTACTCCCATTGCATTCCCGAATTTACACCAAATACCGTGCTACAACAGTTTCCTTCAATCTATTCGCCGTAATTATAAGTTATTTATTATATTTACCCACAGAATGGTGAATGTCAATTTTTCCAAAATCCCACAAAATGGAGACTTTTTATTAAAGTTCCAAAGAAGTCCACTGATCTCCTTTGAAATAACTGAGTAATTCAAAACTAGCTACGTAACCTAATTCGGCATGTACTTCCAACACCTCCTACAAGCTACCCAAAATAAACAAAAAAACCTTTTACCTACCTACCATATCATCACAGCCTAATATTATTACTGGAGGGTATTGCGAGAGTAAAAAGGGATTCGTTGCCCTTGTCATTAATTAGAGGCTTTATTAGCCCCCACTTTGTCCCTTCTGACGGCGCTAATTTCGGGTGTCGTGTCAATTTTCCTAATGATATGAGGTGTCGAATCGTTTGGAGGGGAGAATTAATCACTTTTTCTGATTTGGTGGGTTATTTTCGTACCTATTTTCATTCTCTGCTTATCTTTGCTTTTCTTTTTTTTAATTTTTTTTTCAGTGTAGAAATTGAAAGGTGACAGAATTCAAATCACGACTATCATGCTTTGGCAGTTGTATGAAATGGCTATTTGACGGCAAATTGACGTAGTGTGTCAACTTGATAAATAATTAATTTCACTAATTGTACAGACGCCAGCACATCAAGCTATCCCTAACTGCCAAATTTTCTCAATTAAAAAGGAACCTTATGTATTTGCAATAAAGTTTAAATACTATCAAAGAAATCTGACAGATTGTGGTAACTTGATGTGCTGGCCTCTGTACATAATATTATGTCTAGGTACCTATTTATTAGGCCGAATTTCACCAATGAAACTGAACGGGATCAGCGCTTATACCACGTTTAAGAGCTGTCAGTGTTATTATTTTTTATGGAATATTGACCCTGCCAGCTTTTAAACGAGTGGTAGATGTGCTGATCGCGTTCAGTTTCTTTGGTGTAATTCGCCCTACTAAATAGGTACCGAATTGGCACTTAGTTGTGTAGGTCTAGCCAGAATTAAGCGGTATATATAAAATAGTTATTTATATACTCGTCTCATGTCTAGTTAGTGAGATAATATCCTGACCACCCTTAAGTAAGTAACAGTAAGACGAAGGCTCATTATTTCTTAAGTGCGGGCGCGTGAATGTTATTCATTTATTTGTCTTGCATCTGTCAAAAGGTTTGGTTTGTGTTTCCAATTTATGCTAGTTTTATAATTTTTTCCACTAAATAAATTAAAAAATATCCAATGTACCTTATGTTTTAATATTACTGTTCACTATAAATAATGAAGAAAGAACAAAAACAGAAAAAAAAAATTGGGGAAAAATATTCGCTACATCGCTCAGCATAGTGCTGTGACCCTATGCAAGACCCAGTGCCCCAGCGCAACTTCACGCAATTTATGTTGTTAAGCTGTCAAGATGTAATCCAATGTAATTGAAGTGTGTCACATTCTATGCTGTTGGGCTGTGGGGGGTACCGATCCGTTTCGGTTAAGGTAATAAGGCTTATACATAAGATCCTTCAGACCCGGTCCTTTTGCGTTGGTTTTTAACATTTACAAGTAAAATCTTTGCTAAAATAACATTTTGGTGCAGGTATTCATTATAATAATAATATCCTTGGACATTTCACACAACGCCGTATAGTCCCAAGCTAAGCAACTTAATGCTTGTGTTATGGTAACGAGATGGCTGATAAACTACTTATATACATTTTTTTTTTGTAAATACATACATAAATTATAGATAGAAAAACACCCAGACCCGTAACAAATACTTGCGGGTCGTACAAATATTTGTTCCGTGCAGGAATCGAACTCGCGACATGCTGCGCAGCAGTCAATCGCTCAACCGCTGCGCCAACCGTGTCAATTATGATTCTTTTTGGATTTTATAATCATTCTACCTTGAAGCTATTATTGTATGTATTTACAAAAAAAAAATGTATATAAGTAGTTTATCAGCCATCTCGTTACCATAACACAAGCATTTGGTTGCTTAGCTTGGGACGATATGGCGTTGTGTGAAATGTCCAAGGATATTATTTATTATTTATTTATTATATTATTTATCTCAGTTTTCAGCCATAATTTTCAAAAACATTCTACATCAAAAATAAACTTAAAGAACGAGGGGAATGAAAGCAATTTATGACTTAATACAGTCATCTTTGATGGCAACGATGTAATAAAAAGCAAAAGGCTAGAATACAATACCAGGGAAATATGAACGGGGGAGAGATGTCGTAAACCGCTGGGCGTGCGTGAAATGCCCCGGATACGAGCCGCTGTAAAACTGAACCATTCACTGTTACAACAACTTCATGTAGATATGTACATTGAAATGGAGGCTTGCTTTTTCATGTGACCTTTTATTTTCCACTGCAATTTTCAACAGACAATGTATTTTCTAGGTATCGCTTTTGCCAGAACGGGATTTAATAATTTCTCGAAACAATAAAGCTACGTACTAGTGGCAGATTTACCGGAATTGAAAAACATGTTTCAGCCTGTTAAGACTTACTTAAAAAATAGCAATAATGACTGAAGATTACGTGAAATACAACAATAAAGAACAATTTTTTTTTCTCTAACAGCCCACTGTAATCAACTCCAATCTTTAGAAAAAAAATCTTTCCGTAGGTAATCGTAAATTCTATGTCGTTTGACATTAAGAAAAAAATACCCACCAATTAGCTTTGAAAATTACCCGCCCTCCGCACACCTCGTAAAATATTGGGTGTCGAAATCAAGACATTCCTATCTATCTAATGTCTAGACTACAGACATGTAATCAATGTACTCCTTACATAAAACTAGCGACCCGCCCCCGCTTTGCAAGGGTGCAATGGAAACATATCAAAATTACGAGATTTCTTGCGCGCCATAACAAAGCTAAATAATAATGTATTACAAACAAACCTTTCGGAATAAATACTGTGAATGATGCCGAATTAGATTTATTAATTATATTAGATCTAAGCTATAAGCGGTATACACCAAACAGACACGAAACGCGACTTTGTTTTACACGATCTATAATTTTGATATTGATTACGAGTTAGTGTAGTTAACGTTGCATAGAAACTCATATTAATATTGTAGCGGTAGTAAGTAGGTACACTTGAATAATTTCTGCTGTTTAAATAAAGGGAGTTAAATAGTACAGTCAACAGCAAAAGTAGATGATCAAAATCAGAAATTCAGTACTAAAAAACGGAGTTCGCGTCAGACCTGAGTGGCGTCAGAGTGATTCAAAACTTTGTGATTGGAAATTATACCAAACATTAATTCTAGTACAGCTGCCATATATTCGTGAACTCCGTTCATTAGTATCGAATTTCTGATTTTGATCATCCACTTTTGTTGTTGACTGTACAATCTACGGTTGTCAACCAAGGGGCAAGTTGAAGGTGGAAGTCGCACGCGCATAATCATCTGTAGGATGCGGTACTCTTCTTTCGCATTGGCTCAAACTATACAATTTCAGCTACTAAACCAATAATAACAATATCTTTTTTGGAGAAATAGTAAAAGGATTCGCACTGCACGCGTTGCGTTGCGGCGCTTTAGGCACGCGCGTCTGCGCCGGCGCGCCTCAGCGTCACATTTATCACCAAGCGACATGCCGGAATATTTAAGGTAGGTATCATTATTAAGACAGGACAACGTCTGTCAGGTCAACCAATTCCTTCTAAAATTAAAGTAGATACAGACAAAAATGAATCTACATTCGGAATTCATCCTTATCAAATACTGCTGTTTCGGTTCATATTTTACGTATTTTCTCGCTCTTCGATTTTTTGGTTTTAATTTCAACTCGATATCTCCACGCGTTTCCGAGATAAAGGGGGACTTGATAGACAGACGGTTGACGACGGATGGACGGACGGACGACGGAAGGACAGCAGGACATAAGGACGGACAACAAAGTGATCCCATAAGGGTTCCGTTTTTTTCTTTTGAAGTACGGAACCCTAAAAAACAATTAAAAGTAGAGCATCGATGCAGCTCTGCTCAAAAAAAGCTCTTGTTAAAAGCGCAAAGTGCTAACACTGAAAGGTCGCTAGGCAAAATCCAATTACTGGAGAGAAAGCTCAAGGTTCTACTTTTATTGCTAAATCTTGTCTAGGCTGACGTAAAGACATTAACTGACTATCTCGTCGAAAATCAAATTATGTATAGAACAGTAAAGGTTAAGCGAAGTTCGTAAAAGAAAATAGTTTTTCAGGAAAAAGAATTCATTACATTTTTTTTTCTATTCATTTCAAATCATTTGATATTGAAATGAGAAATACGTAATATTCAAAGCGATAGTAATTTTGTTTTTTTTTCGCTGGCATACAAATTGTTATTGTCCTTGAAAAATTTCGACACAAGCCGATTTGCCCGATGTGTTATTCCATACATAGGTAACCCTAGCCTACCTACGGTACTTTATGATTCAATAAAGAAATTATAATAAGGAAAAAAACTATTTTATATATCATTCATTCTTTTATATATTTTGAGATACCGATATGTAACTTAATTTCTTTTGAATCCAAAACAACAAACAAAATGATTTTAAAGCCATACATTACGAGTCGTTACTCGTAATGTATGGCTTTAAAATCATTTCTTAGATAATCTAAGTATACTATACGTTCGAAAGCATTTACTGCCGCACGGAACAAATGATTGTACGGCCTACAAGTAGTAGATATTCTATCTATCTTCTTCTTCTTTTCGTGTGGTTAGTGACTTACCTGGTGTCAGAGTTAGTGGTGGTGAGTTCTGGTGGTGTATCTATAATATGTATGTATTTACAAAAAAAATATGTAAATATGTAGTTTCCCGTGACCATAACACAAGCATTAGGTTGTTTAGCTTGGGACTATATGGCGTTCTGAGAAATGTCTAAGGATATTATTATTTCAGTACAATTAATGTGGCCACCTACTGGATCCAAATAGTATAAGCAACATACATAGATGTACCATCGATACGAAAAGAAGTTTCAGCGAAAATTTTCACAAACTTGCGTGTACATACAAAATTTATTTCAGAACTATGAAACACTATTTGCTAAGGTTTATAGTGACGGTTACTGCTCCATAAGACATGTAAACTTACAGTTAAAGGTCCCCACGGTAACACTAATTCGACCAAGGTTGGAGATGAACATTCATTTAACCTATTCACTGCTGCAGATATGTACCATTTCAAGTTAAGTGAATTTTGTGTCACATTATTAAAATATAACTATAGTAAATAATAGTTATATCACATGTACCATAATGTTTTGAATTACTTTCACAATTTATTTGATCTCAGAGTAACATTAATTGTAATATTTGTTGTAATTAAATGCATCATTATAACAGACATTAAACACACTTAATTTTCACAGCATTGCCGCGAAATTGGAAAACTTGTTTTGTGCAATTGTCCCACTTTTGTTTAACAAACTCTCATATTTAATTAACTGTATGGAATGTAGTTTCAAATATTTACTGAGTTTAGGATCGTCCTAAAAGGAAAGGACGATCTGCAAATAAGTCGGCTAAAACACCTTTGGAATAAAATTCGAGTCGAGACGAATAGATGTCGCAGGACAGCCGACCTGGTTGCAGATAATAGCTAATTTGTGTAAATGCGACATGCTTTTTACCATATAAATTGTATAGCGTAATAGCTTGATGAGTTTCATTTAATTTAAAGTTTATTTTTTCTTAACAGAGCATTTAAATAAAAACTTCTTATTTTTTTTTACTTCTGAAAACAGTAGGTATTATTGTTAAGAAACAAATAGGTTGAACATCTTCAATGTTCAGGGTCTGCGTAACAATGTCTTGTGCTTGTGGCGAGGCCCAAGCCTTAAGTACGGTCGCTTTAGAACCTCAGAGGTAGAGGCCCTTAAGCTCAATATACAGAACCTTTGTGGATACGAGTACGGTTTCGGACAACAGCATAAAATGTATCAAATAGGTCCTTCTAATGCCATGAGTGTTGTTCCCTCCTCTCACGCTATTTCAGAAAAGGTGCGATGTACAGAACAGCGCAAGAAGTGTTTTCTAATGATGCATTCTCGTCCAAATTATATGAAACTTCAAGTATATTTTACAGAATTCTGTTTTCCATAGGTATTCACTTGAAGTTCATAATAAAAACAAATAATTACTTTAATTTTCTTTCTTTTCTTTTAAATGGAGAAAAGCTTTTATTTTAGCAATTCCTCTTAACAAACAGTATATTCCGCAAATGTAAAAAAACATTACATACATACATATTTTTTTTTGTAAACTGATTTTTTCCTTTGTTTCAGACTTATATTACGTCAGTAAAGTAACAAGCTGTGTTGATATGATTTCGATCATGCGTTATTGGAACCTGCGGTCAGTGTTAACATGATTGCACGTCCCGTTAGGAGATTGTAATAGTCTGAACGGCTCCACATATTGTTGGTATACGAGTATCTTAGTGGTTTGAATCGTTTTGAATCGAAGCGTAGGACGTTTTCAACATACCATATTCCCTCTCAAATGTTTAAAGGAATGTAGTCAGAAATTAAATCCATTTTTCAAGTTTACACATGAAATATTATAAAAATAAACGTAAAATTGGTTTAAAATAATATCATGAAAACACGACTATTATGTTAAAGATACTGATAAGATAGTCGAAATAATAAATTCTGAATACAATATTTTATTTCTATAAGAACTAGAAGACAATATTTTATCGAAAACTAAATTTACAATCTTGGGTCTTATCGTCCTAGGCATGTTCAGAGCCAGACAACCGCAGAAAAAGCAATATTAGTAAGTAGCAATACTGTTATATAACTGCACCCTACGTTATTTCTAACATGGGGAAAACTCCCGAAGAGCCAGATATATTTGAACTTATGTGAAACCATAAGCTACTGACTACCAAGTCAAATATATTCCTTTTATATCCCTTTCTTCACATCGTATACTTTGCTATGGCGTCCGTAACGACATATTTTATGCGTCATACTCCTTTTATGGATCGTCACGAAATGTTCTTTTGAAGTTCATGATTGTGTTTTCAGAAGTTATAATCGCTTGGAAACCAAATAACTGATTGAATAACTTCTGATTTGTTGTACGAACGAAATTGTTTCTTCTTTTTATACATTTAAAGTGTATAATTCCATTTATAACCCTGTTACATCAAAAAGCTGGTTATATTTACGCTATAGCTACATTAGCTACACAAGAAAATCAGTTTCTGAACCTTCGTTCCTTATCGAAATAGCTACGTAATTAATAAAAAAACTTGGCTCAATAATGTGCCAAAAATAGCGTCTTTTAGAAGGCATTTTATTTTTGTCCTGATCCTTTTTGGCATAACGAGGGGTTCCTTTTTAAAGGTGAAATCAGGGTTACTTGAGAATTGGACATTTCTTGACTTTTTATAGGTAAGGGATCAGGTCGCACTTAAATAAGATGACTAATGGGACAAGGGAAGTACATAAATCTTTTGGTGCTTATGTTCCTGGTTTGAAAAGCAGGTAATTTGTGGAGGGTTGAGTTAACGAAGTCTTATAAATAGGTCAGTATAGTAGATGCCTAGAAGTATAAAAAAGGAGCTTTTTATTAAAAAAAACTAGGTTTTGTCAGCGGCTTCGCTCGCGTGTATGTAGGCAATTATTCCACGGGACCCGTAATTTTTCCCGGGCTCAAAATAAGCTTATATGCTATTCCAGACCATAATCTATTTTTCTTCCAAGTTTCATCCAGATCCGTTAAGCGGCTTTTGAGTTTATTCGTTACATACATACATACAAATTTCCTTTCCTCCATATAATATTAGTATAGATGGGGCACATATTTTTCAAAAGTGTGATTTCTTGTAGACCATCAAACATTTAATAAAAAGTACTCCGCAGATAATACGTGCATACTCATTCCTTACATAGAACATGTAAATTATTAGAATACATTTAAACTTGTAACTTGTTTTTAGGCTACACGTGTTAGTAGTGGGTATCTACCTAGCAACGCAACGGTGAATGAGCGATAAAACTAAAATAAATCCATTTCATTTAAATAAACATAAAACTTGTTTAATACAAATTTTGCCTTCAATCACGAATAATACTATTTTTTTTAATGTATTTTTAGATTAAGATAACAACGGCTAGAAAATGTTGTCTAAAAAACTCAAGCATTTTTTGCGTAAGGACCAATGGACCTTTTGCGCATAAAAATATTTTTAATATAAAATACACACAGACACAACACACACACACACTATACAATACACTTGCTTAAAAATTGGTGAAGAAAAACATCGTGACAAAATCAACATGTCTGAGAAATATTTCTGAACAGCAACAAGTGAAGCTAAGTCAGAGGCCCATGGGCAGCATAAAAAACTCTGACACCAAGTTAGTCACTAACCACACGAAAAGAAGAAGATTTTTATTTCCTTATTGAGTCAGTGGCCTACGGAATTAAAGTACCTTGTGTCATTATGTCGATCCTCTCATCATGTCGATCATTTGTACTGCAATTATAAAATAATAATTTATCTTTATTTCAGCCATAAGTCCATACCTACATTTTACAGTGTTAATAGTTTTACAGTGCACACAAAAATAAAAATAAGAAGGTGTTAGTAATTTGTTAGTAACACAAAACAAGTAACAAGAAAACATAACATAGCTTATTTCCTACAAGCCCTTTTCCTCATTTTCAATATAATAAGTTTATCTCATTAGGAAAATTCAAACACGAAAACAAACCAGAGTTCTTTTTACCGCTGCCCGCTGAAAATTTAAACATTTTCACGCTCTTAATTTGGTAGGCAAAATTAAGCTCGACGAACAAATTCAGCAGAAAAACGCGGCGAATACCCTCGTTATTTCACACCATCGTAGCGCATCGGAATGATCTGTATCTGTGTTTAAATTCATTGAACACCTTTTTTTTTTTTTTTTTTAAGGCTGGGAAATCATCCAATGACTGCTCCCGCTCTGGGTGGAGCGGAAGGGAGTGTCAGACTCTTACTGACTAAAACCCATCCATGTTCCTTCCGTAGCCCTTTATGTTCCGGGGTAGCGGTAACCCTTTCGGACAATCCCGCTTACCCGGCAGGCTTGGCCCTGAGGGGCCCCTTCATATGCTGACATCTCTTTGAGGCGCGCGTGGAACATATACGCGCCGTACGGCACGGGTCTGGTGCTGATCGGACGGTGAGTTACCCATTACTCACCGCCCGCAGGCCCGCGCCTACGGTGGCCGGGAGTCGTCACGTGGCTCCCGACGCCCGGGGCGTCTCCTGCGGCGGCTGGGACGGGAGGACCTTTCTCTCTCCCATCCCGCCACCTCCTTCGCGAGCATAACTTTTTCGCAGAAGGAGGTGACTGCTTCCCACTCCCTCTCGCCCCGGACCATGGCTTGCACCAGGGCCGGGCGCGAGAGGTCGCCGCCGCCGATCGCCTCTACGAGGACACGGCGGTGCTCCGTGCGTGTCATTGAACACCTGAGCCATAAAAGTGCGACTGCGACCTTCTACGGTCACCAACGCATCAAGTTATACCAAACTGTCAAAGTCTCCAAATTGTTTTAAGTTTTATAACATTGAATGTTAAGTTAAAAATGGATTAAGAAAATTTTACAGTTTGTGGTAACTTAATGTGCTGGCGACTGTCCGATAAACAGAATTACATTTGCGAAATTCCGTCGTCATTTTTCAGGTGTGCCTGTAGTATTTTAGCCTTTGAAGATTCTGACGGTTAACTACAACTTAAAACAAAGTCGTTTTTTTTATTACCTCTGAACCCAGAAGAAGAAGTTTGCTTACACCTGGTAAATGTTTCCATTTCACGTATTATAACAAGGTCAGTTAATAAAACAAAAACAGCTAATGATAAAATACATTACTAAATTGGTTTGATTACTTTTTAATAATTATTTTAGCTGTTTATTCATACTAGGTATTTTTGTTACTGATTCAAATATTTATTTTCTTTACTTAACAAAATTGTTACGACCTTGAGAAAAGTAGAATTCTCATCTCCTTTTTTCTTCCTTCGATTGTTATCTCATATAGTATTTATGACAAAAGAAAAAAAAAATTTTCATACAAATTTTAATACAATATTGATTCATTAAGTTATGATTAACGATAGATTTAACTATTTTATACAGCATAAGAATCAGCAGAGGTCAGCTTGTGAATATATGTGACACTAACATATGTTGTAAGTTACCGTTTTTAAAAACGGTATACGGTATACGAATATTAAGAAATTATTATTATTATACAGTGCCAGGTAAATCTTCCATTTATGTTGCTTCCAATTTTCATTCATATGCACGTAGTACGCACCTTAACTCGACACATGTTCCCGTTACAATTTTCCTTACAATTCAGGACATTCTCGTTATATTTAACTGTGCACGTGTGCGTGCCATTTTCCTTATGTGCGGAATTCGGTGATTCAAATAGACGGATTATTATAGGAAAATTCTTTGTAATAAACGAAACGTCTTGTTAAGTTGGAACACATGCGGAAATGTAAGTGATTCCATTTTCTAAGTGTTTCATTCGCGTTGCGATTTGAAAACAATGACTTTTGGTGCTGCATTTTTTTCTTCACATAAAAACTTTTTGCCAAAAAAATACCACTGACTTTAATTTAATACTTTCAAGCGGAAAAAATACGTATTATTTATTGAAGCTAACTCATTTATCTACTTATTTCTACTCATTTACTACATCTCATCACTCCTCTTCTGAAACTCTTCAAGATCCGGCAGATCAAGATAAGAGGATCTCTCTAGAGACTCTCCCCTTGTTTGCCAAGTTCAAGGAAACTTCGAGCAGACCCTTACAGATTTCTGCAGATGGCACGCCTGTAATCACCCCCCACCGTCATCAATTTCCAGGACATGGATCCGACTCCTCAAGGACCCGGAGTCCAGGAGACCTTGGGGACCTGTTCTTCGAGGATGACTAGCTCCGAAAAGTCCGGAGATACCCCAGAAAAAGATCCCGCCATTATTAGTGCCGTGGAGTCCACGGCACTAATAAAACTCTAAACTCAAACTCTTCTATCAGAGTTTCCACGGCGTGGACACTCTGATAGAAGAGTTTGGAAAAGGGTCTCTAGTTAATCAGGAAATACTGAGTGCCATAGAGGTATTAGCCTTTTCTCCCATGGGAAAAGGGATGTTACGACCGGATCTGACCTTGAAGGCACTCGAGACAAGAGCTATGAATGGCAAGACTCAAGTCGCTCACTGCTTATCTAACATGACACGTCTAGGCATTCCCCAGCTATTCGGGTGTTTAGTGGGGATGGAGACGATGCTTAATGTTATGCAATCTGTAAATGCTGGGGCCCTTTTAGGAGGACTATCAGAGTTGATTGACAATCTCGCAGAAAGAGAAAGAGTAGCCCAGATACAACAGCGGGCATCTTTGGATCGTTTAACTGTGATCACCACAGTGTTCAATAAATCAACTGAGACATTGCAAAAATGCACCAGTAGTGCTGAGACTATTATTTACCATCCAGGATGTTCAGGCGAAAATCATTCATGTCCCAGCTTCAACTCCCAGGTCCCGTCCGCAGTGTCCCGCTCCAGAGAGAAACCGGTTGAAAAACTGGACAGATTTGGCACCTTCACTTGCACATATGGAACACTGACTCTGACTGAGAAGGGAACAAGTTTTGCTGGAACTGGAAGGGAAGCACGAATGTTGTCCGAGCTGTCAGCATTGTCGGCCAAAGCTTCAGTCTATCAAGATCTTATGAATAAGAATCTTGAAGGACTCTTATCTTGGTTGGATGGCAGACCCAATGTCACACAGATCATCAGAACAGGTGCCAAGGAAGATCGTTTGAAGTTGTTTAATGATATCATGGATTCTGTCGAGGACTCCTATTATCAGTGGTCCTATTTGGTCACAAACATAAAAATTACTCTCAAAATAGTCTTCTCCTTTTTCGAAGTCGTTAAAAGAACACTCGTCATTACCTTCTTTTCCTAGGTTAAATCAATTTTGGCCGGTTACTACCCCACATAAATTTTACTAATGGCTACTTGTGTTAGGTGCCATTACAGGAATAAACATTCAGACTGATGTGCAAACATTTGTCCGTAACGGATATGTAGTACCTACGTTCTAAGAGACAGCACACAGGAGCCGCAACAAAAACAGACCTAGACCTCTGATATACATAATGTATGTATGAAACCGAAGTGCTGATTAATTTTGCTTTGTATAATACTAGATCTTGGATATTCCTAATGTAGTTCTCATAGCATTTTATGTGTTACTAGCTTCTGCCCGCGACTTCGTCCGCGGAAAATTGCGATATACTGTAACTGTTTAGGCAGCGCATGCAAATAATTCTGTTTTCAGAGATATATCTTTCCGACTTGCTAGACGAAAATTGCGATAGCTCGGCTAATATGTATGATATAAATATAATTTATAGCCTATAGCACTCAGGAATAATGTAGCTTTCTATCAGTGATTTTTTTTTTGAAATTGGATCATTATTTCCGGAGATTACCCCCTACATACAAACTTACAAATTTTACCTCTTTATAATATTAGTATAGATATCAGTAGGGAGGATATTTTGTTTAAAAATTTTAAACTATGGTGAGTGTTGCTTGTCTTAAAAATATATCGTCTTTATTATAGTTTCGGCTCAATTTGAGAGCATAGGTAATACTCCAACAAATAATTCGAGATAATTAATATATCTGTTTCAAAGACATGGAAATACAAGACATAATCTAATCAAAATAAAAAACTGTAACATCTTGAATTGATTTACACTCGAGAGCAATGAATCCGGGTCACTTAAAGAATCCTAAAAATCTCGGAAACTAAAAATGCTAGGTTAATGCAATAATTTGTATTTAATAGACAATGTAATACTCCTTAAATGAAAGTAAAAAAAATATGAGTCACCATACATTTTATTAACACAAAATTACTTAAAGAAAAAACTGCTGATCTCTCCTTAAAACAAAAATAGGAAACATGAAATTTTTGAACTTTATTACGATTTTCTTGAATTTTAATACTTCGTATTGCCTCCTCGTGCTTCCATTACTGCGTTTACGCGGTTTGGCATGCTGTACACCAAGTTCCTTATACGATTTTGGGGAATATTCTCCCATTCCTCTGTGAGAGCAATTTTGAGCTCACGAAGCGTGATTGGGGGAGGGTTTCGTTGTTTTACGCATCTGCCTAGCTCGTCCCAAGCATGCTCGATCGGGTTGATATCCGGGCTGCGCGCTGGCCACTCCATACGAGTAATGTTCATCTCTTGAAGGTAGTCATTCACAATCCTACCTGTATGAGGTCGGGCATTGTCATGCATAAATATAGCATCCTCACCTAAATTGACCATAAATGGACCAACGTGATCATTGAGGATTTCTTCCACATATCTTACGCTAGTTAAAGAGCCGTTTTCTATGATCACCAGCTCTGTGCGACTTTCAGAAGAAATTCCGGCCCACACAAGTACAGACCCACCACCGTAGGCTACTTTTTCTTCGATGCATGCTTGCTTGAATCTTTCCCCTGGTCTTCGATACACTCTGTGTCTTCCATCGTGCTTGTAGAGCATAAATTTTGATTCGTCGGAGAACATAACTTTTGACCAATCTTCAATACTCCAATTTACGTGGCCCTGGGCATATCTTAGTCTTGAAATACGATGCCCACGCTCCAGTTTAGGGCCGTTTGCAGGTCTAAGGGGTTTTAAGTTAGATTCAGCAAGCCGACGTCTTACTGTCCATGCACTTGGGTTACTTCCTCCGAGGTGTCGAAACTGATTTGTGAGTTCAGTTCCTGTGAGAAAGCGATTTCGAAGCATGGTGTTCACCAAGTATCGGTCTTCTCGTGCTGTGGTACACCTGGTTCTGCCCGTTCCTGGTCTGCGTAGGTTAGAACCAGTTTCTTCGTAACGTCGGAGAACTCTTTGTACTGTTGACAGCGACACACCGACAGTCCTGGCTGTATCGCGCTGACTCCGGCCGGTTTCCAGCATTGTAAGTATTCTGGTGCATTCTTCAGGCGTAAGCGACATAATTTCAGCTTTAATAATGAATATAGAGCACTATCAACATGGTTTATGTACCCACATAAATGACAGATTACAAACAAAAGCAAAACCAAATGCTGTAATTTCGTAGTTCCATCTTCGAAAGTGGCCCTTTTTCAAATTTGATTTTTTTATGATATAACTTTACAATAACTAAGAAGTTTTAATACCTTCATTTAAGAAGTATTACATTGTCTATTAAATACAATTTATTGCATTAACCTAGCATTTTTAGTTTCCGAGATTTTTAGGATTCTTTAAGTGACCCGGATTCATTGCTCTCGAGTGTATTTAAAAAAATATATACATATCTCGCCTGCAATCCCCGAAGGGTTAAGCAGAGGTATACCCATAGTAACACCCACATTTCGCCAGTTATGTTTAAGCCCCATGTAATAGGGGGCGAGCTTATTGACATCAACCCAGCACAAATCCAGACTCCGGGTTGCTACTGAGAAATTCCATATGGGAAATCCAATGACACATGTCCGACCTGGTAATCAAAACCCTAAAATATTCATGTTCAACAGGAGCCTTGCGACCGCTAGACCAATTGCGGCAGGCATTAAAGGAGTTGAGGCATTAATTTATGTAATTTTCAATTATCCTAATTTAGTCAAGTTTTTATTTCAGTCACAGGTACCATTTTAACATGGTAAAGATGGCGGTCTCAAATACTGTGTGTTTTGTATAAATTTACATTTCAGAGTGTTTAAACGAGTTATCACATGAGCTAACAAATAAATGACCTAATCAGTTACATGTGTAATAATATTAGGCCCTTTTTTTTGAATATCATTACGTTGTGGTATTTTCAGTAGTTTATAATGAGTTTACTAATTAAATGTGCCTTTTGGAAAGGTCTTCTGCGACAATTTCCACTGAGTCCTGTCTCTCGTCACCTTTTTGAACCCACCGTGAGCTTCAATTCGTCTTCTTATCTTTTATATTGTATTCCCCTTTTCCTTATGCCACCCCAGGGGTACCATTCTGTCACAACACTTTACCTCACTTGTCTTGAATGCCTCTTAACATGACGTGACCTGTCCATCTCCTGTTTTGTTGGTCTATTTTGGTAAGAACCTCAATAATTTTTGTATTTCCTTTAATGGTATGGGTATTTCCTATGCTATCTTGTAATATGATTTTTGTGCCCACTGCATTTTACAATCAATATAATTCATTGAATATTTTGTCTGTAATTTTATGTACAATAATCGTCGTCCCAGCTAATAAAATAGAGTCGTGTTGGAAACTGAAGATTTTAATACAACGAAACGACGGAGAAAGATGGAAAACTTTGGCAAACTTAGACCTGTATTACCTCAATTACAACATTACAGAAAAATATTGAAAAACTCAAGAACAAAAGGCAACTGTCGCTAGACACTGACATAAACCATGACAACTCTATAAAATCAATACAAGAAGGCAAAGAGAATAACAACTGACTCTGAAACACCAAACAAGAACAAGGCTGAACTGAACGGGTGAACGGAAATACACATAAAATAAAAAGAATAGAAAAATACAAGGAACAACAAAAAAATCACATTGCAACGAAAACTGGAATTACACAACAACAATCACCAAACCTACAAACAAATCAACAACAACAAACAATTCTCATTATTAATATTTACATAATAACATCGACGCTTCTAAAAATACTTTTTACAAAATTGCGAAAGATTCGATGTAAATCGTATTCTTTATGAAGCTTTACACAATAAGCCTTTACTTACTCCTGTTTACGTAACTCCATACATTCAAGGTAAAAAACCGGATAAAAGAGAGTTCAACACGCATGATGAGGGTTCTGTACGATGAATAAAATGTATCCCCAGAAGAAACTTAACATTGTACTTGACACGTCCCATGCATTCCAACTGCATTCGTAAACTCAAAATCAATTTTTTGACTTCATAGTTCCATTAGCTTTGGAGCATATGGACTATGGAAGGCGTACGAACAGAGTAAGTGGGATTTACCGTAGTGGTAACCCGGAACATATAGGGCTAAGGAAGGAATATAAGAACATGGGTTTTAATCAGTAATAGTCTGACACTCCCTTCCGGTCCACCCAGAGCAGGACAAGTCATATGATGGTATTCCACCCTCAAAAAAAAAGGCATACCAACAGACACACACGAGTGATATTAAAAGAAACGGAACCTTAAAACATCCAAAAATAACTGCGTAAACCTTAATAAATTCGATCTCGGAACACATTGCAAAAAATGCAGAAAGTAGTTTATACATATGTTGCAATGTCAAAAATACAGGAGGGACCTGTTCCTTTTACATTGGTCACGTTTAAATTGAACTTTTGTGCGAAATGTAACTTTCTAAAGAGAGTTCCGTACATTAAAATCGACTGAACATAATTTTTTCTGATTTTGATTTGATGTGCGCAGTAAAAAATGCCTATCCGGCTGGTATTCAAAAAATTTGCTCAACCTTTTAATTAAATACAGTTTGGTAAAACCGACTCCAACATAGTTGGGAAAAGACTAGGCAGATGAGATGAGAAGTGTGGTGTAAGACCCCATGGTTCCTTTCGCTTCTGCGCACTTGGCGAATGAGAGCTAGACCCTTTTGTTACGGAAAGTGTCGAGACGGTCAAACGTAACACTTTAGGTCTAGCTATAGTTGCCAAGCGTGCAAAGTAAACGTGTGATATGGAGCTTCGTTCCAATTACGAGATGGTTTTCCTAAAGGCTTTTTTAAGCATGCCGCCAAAAAAAAGACCACTTCCCACGATATTTTACACAATACACGTTTCGTGTGACAACAACATAGAACTACAGACTACAATTGGAAACTAAAACGTACGGATATTATCTGCTCCCCTCCCAAAAAGTCTATTACTCGCTTCACTAGCCATGGAAATAAGGTCTCATCCTGATTGACATGACAAACAGTAGGATTACTATTTGTATCTGTTTCTCTCCAAAAAACTGAAAACCCTTCAAGAAGGTTCTGTGTGTTTCAGTAAGACCTTTTCCCTATTTCTTAGATACTTTTTACTAAGTGCTAAGACCCTTGGCTTCTCAATTAACATTTCAATTATAATGGCTTTTATGTTTTATATTTATCTATTCCTTACTAAATGCAAAAAATATCTACATTCCGTTAAGAGTAGGTAGGCACATCATTATACACGGATGAAAGTAAAGTATTGCTACACTTATGATGACTGCTACTTAAGAATGAGATGATGCACCGAAAAGACATTTATAAAAACATACCAACTGAAGTTGATTATTTTAAAATTACTCATTGTTAGTACAGAAATTTTATTATACGATCTTCAGGAATTTAGAATGTTCATAGAAACTGAAAAAATAAAATTAAACTTAAATTGCAAAACAGTAAAAATGGTGCCCGAATAACTTAACCAGTCTTTGAGACCTAGCCACAAGGCTATTGACATAATTCAGGCTACATCATTATCTGCTTAGGCTTTTCTCAACTATTGTGGAGTTGGCTTCGGCTGGGCCGGATGCAGCTGAATACCAGTATTTAATATGGAGCGGGGGGGGGGGCTGCTTGACTGCCTGCATGCAATTATTTTGTTATGACCACTACTATCTATGTAATAAAACAGAATCAATAAAAATAAAACACGGTCACTTTCCTAAATATAGCCTGGTATATTTGAGTAAAAACTGAATTTCAAGCAAAATGACAATTAATTTTTTTAAGCTCAGATATACCTATGCCAAAAAAATTAACAATAAGAATCACAATTTATTTATTAAGTGAGCAATTTCACGAGATCTGACAGGAAAAGTCAAACTTAAAAAAATGCGGTACTCTAAAACACGTCACATTTACAAGCGCAGCGAAATAATACTTGTTCCACAAAATTATGGAAACAACTCGTATTCTGTGTTATTTTTGGCAGTTATTATATTAACGGGCTTTGAAACCGGTCGCGTTAAGGTTACATTCGTAGCAAAAATATATAACCCAACGACGTGATCTGATCATGTGAAGCGTCACCTTTACTTAGCCAGTCTGCTCCGCACCTCTGTGGGGGGCGTACACGTCGCCATCTTGTTTACGCGGGAAAATCGCTAACGTATTTCGCGCGCTCCAATTTGAAAATCGAACCCAGTATTCGGAAAATTGTGGAGTTATCTACCATAGTGATAGAAAGTGACGTTTTTAGTGAAGTGAAAAATTAAATTAGTGAGTTTGTGATCGACCAAGTTGAACTAGTTTTTAAAAGTGATTCATCAAAAATATTATTTTGTTCTAAAATTATTATTGAATGCGATGATCGGTTACCCGTTTGCTGGTTTGTTGGATTCAGCTGTACAAACGTTACTTGTTTTGACGCGGATTATGCAAATTTAGATACGAAAGAATTTAAATTTACAATGTCTGAAAATGATAATATGTACTTGCAAACCGACGCTGTTCCTAAATACTGCTTAAACGTGTTTGGCGTCTTTAAAAAAAAACAAATTGTTTTTACCTTAGCGGGTAAGGTCATGTCGTAACTTCTGAATTAGAATTCACATAATCACACACTTGAAATAAATGATAGAATTAGTTAGTGTTAGACAGCGTTACTTACAACTCATTTTAGTTACGGGGAGTTACAGAGATGATCAGAGACATAACCTATACAGTACGAAATAGGTACAGGGAAAGCGGTAAAAGAACCAACGCCTGTTCACGGGATAGGATAATTAATTGAAGTCATAACATTTTAAAATGGCCATTTCCAGTGATTTGAAAACCCTTCATTTGCAGGACTTGCAAAATTGCTGCTCTTACTTGCTTGACTTGCAAAACACTAAAAGGATGTTTTACATGAAAAAATTTTTTAAAACATAAGTTTGCTCATCAAACTAGTAGTTAAATTTATTTCCAAATTCAATTGAATGATGATTAATTTCGTCATTTATTCGCTTTTGTTGTCGTTTTAGGTTTCGCCATCCTGTATACAATAATACTTATTCATATTATAATTATACAGTTTTAACCTTGCTTCTGCGCCAGACAGTTTACTATTATAATTCTGTTTAGTTGAGTTATTCGATGTTACTTGTGTTTTAATTAACTATATTTTTTAGGTACGTATGAATTAAAATTAGCTGTCGGGATTCGTTTTTGTAGTTTAAATAGGTTCTTGCGTAATTAGCCACAACAATTATTTTTAGCGTAAAATGTTGAGGAAAACTGTACAATTTAGTTCGGTAAAAAGATTAAAAACGAATGTTGTTTTTTTTTTTTGAAAGGGTACTAATAGCATGCTTCCTAACCTTTTTATTATTAAATAGTTAGATAAGACAAGCAATTAAACAAAATTTATTTCAATTCACGATTAATTTGGTGGCAATAGAGTCGCTCCCTATTACATGGGACTTGATCATAACCAGCTGTGGGTGTACTCAAACTTCTGCCTATCCCTTGGGGAACACAGGCGTGATATTACGTAATGTTATGTTCTTGATTAATTATCTTTCCCGTACAAGTTTGAAAATCAGTCGATTGTAGTGATAGCGGCGGTAACGCCAACCCATTACGGTTGAACAAAATGGCGGAAAATAGTCCACAGAGAAATGTTCCATCCAGATATTACGACTCCAGCATGAAGGTTAATTTTGTAAGGAGAAAGCTGATACTCGTAATATGAATAATCATAAAATCTCCGATTCCGATTCCGATTCTTTCTTAACTCGATTTGATACTGCCGTTTGTGATATTATGAAATTGTTATTAGTTAAAAAAAAAATCAAAAAAGGACATGGCCAATATTTGCCCCAAGCGGTACATAATTAAAAGTATTACAATTAATTAAATTTAAATAAACAGAGAACTTATAATAGCTAATAATATTTCATAGCAGTCTCTGAATAAAATACTAAAATAAAAGAATTTAAAGCGATTTTATCCGTTCAATTTCACTTTAAAGTATCTTCAATGTTGCCATTTAATAATATTAATGCTTAGAGGAAAATATAACTAAACGCATCTAGCAATTAAAATATTCATAACAAAATATTTATTTAAATATATTTTTGACGGTAAGTAATCCATCAAACCAACCTTCTCTTAATGATTTTATAGATCAAAAGTCAAAGTACACAGAATAATATCATATTTTAATACAGTTACGTCGTGTATCGTAGCATTACAATATTGACATAAAGGTATTACTTGACTTAATTACTAGTAACACTCAATGAATCCGTCAAACGTCAAAACTGGCATTTCAAGCACTTGTCCACTCGTCGCTCATACTGTTTTCGCGGTAATTCAATGTGTTTCAGTTTTTCCAAGTTATAATATGATATTAACTTATTACCTAAGACAAATATATACACCTCAACCTATTTAACGTTCAGGAAATTATAATTTAATGAATACATTGTAAAATCATGGTGAAACCCGAGTGAAAAAATCAAGACTATCAAATCTTCACAACTTTGTTCCACGACTGCGTAGCTATAAGTAACTTACAATTCTTAATAATTGAAGATATGTCCTATTGAACGACATAAATTTCATCTCTGTACATTCTGGGGCACAGGTCTTAAAAGATTTTGGCCATCTCCTTTAAGAGGGTAGCAATTATTTTAGCTAGCTTTAATACCTACATCTACCTACTAGGACACCATGGTAGTGCAAACCATGGTCAGGATGCCAGTAAAATATACACAGCTTTAGGTATGATGAACATCTGACCATACTTACAGTTTTTGACATTGCAACCATGGTTGCGTATGTTAGTGAGATAAAACAGAATGTAATAGAATAAACGTTTATTGTCTTCAATAGTAGTGGTAAGAACGTAACATTTGCACAAGCTTATAATACCAGAAGCAAAAGGTTTAAGCGTCAGCATTATGCTTAGGTCCCTAGTGAGTTGCTAAGCGCTGGTTTTTAGAAAACGAACAAAACGGATATGTAAATGATAAAACTTGGCTGATCAAACTTTATACATTTTAATTTAAAAAGAGTTTTTAAGAAGTTTGTGGACACGACTGGCTATTTTACCTATAACAAATTATGAAAAGAAGAGAAAAAAGAGAAAGGACCTGCTAAACGACTATAGACCCTAAATATACATTGTTTCGAGCTAGAGCACAGGATTGTAATTTAGTTATATACTACTCATAAAATCTACTTAGCCTGCGAAACAATCAATCACCTTTACATGTCCAATGACTAGTAAGTTTTAGATTTGATGCCGAATGACAGACGTTGGTTGACCTCAACCTTCAGAAATGTCAGGTTTTCTTAGTGTGATGATAAGCATCACAGTGCAAAAAAAGTCGGTGAAACAGTAATATTTTAACATTTGACGATTTTAAAGTAAGCTGCTAGCTGATATGGCTTGCTGATGTTCTCTAACAAATCCTGATTTCCTGACATTGGAGTCTTTTGAAAAGTCTGTGGTGACTTACCTTACGCCTATGACTTTTCCATCCAACATAGGTAATAATATTATGATTAAAAATCGCAAATTCGGAAATAGAGAATGGCCTTAATTTTGTATCTAGAAAATCATTTATGCGGACGTAGTACAGAGGCCAGCACATCAAGTTACCACAATCTGTCAAATTTCTTTGATAGTATTTCAACTTTATTGCAAAGACATAAGGTTCATTTTTAATAGAAAAAATTTGACAGTTTATGATAGCTTGATGTGCTGGCGTCTGTACTTCGCCGCCTAAGTGTCCTTTTCTTTTTATTTAGATTTCATTTCTTTTTAGTTAGTTAAATAGTCTTTTAATTTATATAAATTAAATTATTCTTATAATAAAAAGTTTGTGAAACTCATTTATGATTTTTTCGTCAAACGATTAACGCTCCGTCTGTCTATTTTCACTGTAGTCTAAATCACAGAAAAAACAGTAATTCACGGCATTTAACTTGAAAAAGATTATCATCATCAGAAAATGTAAACTTGAAAGATAATTTCGCCCATAAAGGCTTCACCCGCGGTAAGAATTTTTTAATTACTAATTTAGTTTCATCTATCTTATCTATGGCCCGACACACTATTTTAACTATGAATGATAGGAAAAAAGAATGTGATATGCGGCAATGGCGCGGTTTAAAAGATGTAGTGACAAAATATTTAATGAATAATTGAGTTGAGTTGAGTTGAGAGGATGAAGGAAAGGCGACCAACAAAAGGCATGTAGAAGGCAGATGTAAGGGGAAACGGCGGAAAGGCCCTAGGTGGACTATAGTGACCAAACTGGTGTAAGGTCAGGTGTCACCGGCGTGGGTGTATGGCCAGATGTAGGAACGGAAACGAAGCAAAAGGAAGGGGCAAATGTGGGGTACTATAGTTTTTGCCCCCCCCCCCCCCCCCCCACGGAAGAACGCGTGCGTTTACGTAAGGTAACTTTTACTGTATTGGCATTGTGACATTTTGACAAAACGCTGCGTGAACTCATTCTTACCTACAGCTGCCGTATTTATATCTATGATTGAATACCATCAATGCTCCGAAGGCCCGCCTGTTAGTTAAACTAAATGCACCAAATATTCGTTTTCATTTGAGGAAAATAAACATTATATTTCTTCGCACAAGTTGGTCATCCAAAACTCCCGTGTTAGATTTCCTCATTATAAAAAAATACTTTCAACTGCCAGAATCAGTGTTATAGAGCCAGAAAAAAGGTAAACGCTAAAAAAAAAACAATATCTGCCGATGTTGAACTCGTAATCAAATATTATGATTTTTACACTGTTTTCATTTTTGTTTTAAATAGTGTGACTATTACATTTAGCCAGCCCAGTGACTAAATAAAGAAGAGGAAAACGGTAGTTTTAAATATCAGTCGCCTAACTGCCATAGACATTCATTTATTTAAACTTTATGCAACAAGAAAGGTTCCAAGGATTTAGGTTTATTTTTAAGCCCGAAATGAATAATGTAACTCTGACTGCCCCCAAACTCGATCATCAGGATCTTTGACACGTGCCTGTAATTCATCTCGGACATACCAATGACAAAATGGCTGTTGACACTTGTTAATATTGTCATTTTCGAACAGAAGGCAACCTTTAATCTCTTAAACGCCAGAGCATAGCACACGCGTCAAGCCACAAATTTCTTTCTTTGTAATATCAAGACATTTCTATAAATCCATGGGGTATTTTAATTTGTTCCATGCAATTAAATACGTACTGGAGCTTCAATTAGATTTATCATAATTATCTAATTCAAGCTCTGAATCTGATAAATAAACACACACAAAAGTAACGATTTAATTGTTTATTTTGTGTTAGTGCTTTTTTTGTCACATACATGTGTCGTTGGCATACATACTCTTGCTTGTCACATATATGTAACAATGGCGTTCAAAAGGTTAATCTGCGATGAGGTCTTTCAAATTATAGCGCTACAAGGTTAGGTATGAGGCCGTAATCAGAAATAACACTTAAAAAAAGGAGGACTAAATTCGACTGTTTTTTTATGTTTGTTACCTCAGAACTTTCGACTGGGTGAAACGATTTTGATGATTCTACCTTTCTTTGAAAGCTGGTGCTTCCCTTGTGTTCCCATTTCAGTTCTGACAGTGGCATCCATGCGGAAACCACACTAGTCTTAATTTTTTATCTTGATGATATTCTAGTACTTCAGGTCACGTTTGTTTACATAGCAAGTTTAGTAGTGGATAGAAATTGGTGTGGGGATTGTGGGGTAGGTAGGTAGGCGCCAAAACACAAAAGTGAAAAATAGTATAAGTCGGTGGTTTTGTAGTAAAAAAGTTTTTATTCAATTAAATATTTGCACAAATATTGATCAATAGCTCCCTTTTTTGGATAGGAAATCATCAAATAATCAATCAGACTTTCACTGACTAAAACCCACCGGTGTTCCTTCAGTTGCCTGTGCCAGGTTATTAGCAAACTTCACCCAAAATAATAAAAAATTAAAGATAATGAAAATATATTGTATTGAATCGTTGATAGTCGCTAGTATGGATTGATTTCTTATTCGTTTTGGACTTAAGAAATACGCTTAAAAATCTCACAAGATTAGTTTTTAAAAACATAGTTGCATCTCGATTAGTAATAGGTGATATGGTATTATTTCGATTAGTAAAAGTAGCGTCATTACTAACGAAGTGCATGTTTATAAAGATTTTGTTGAGCTGCATGTACCGTTAGCATGTTTTTGTGTCATTATCCTCCACATATTATTTTCCATTACTCTAAGATTAGGTTCCAGTTTATTAGCAAACTTCACCTAAAATAAAAAAATAAAAAGTAACCTGAAACAATATTTAATTGAACCGTTGATCACTTGTATACATTGATTTCTTATTCTTTTTGGACCTTTGAAATAAAAATCTAACAAGATTGGTTAAAACATCTTTGCATCTCGATTAGTAATAGGTGATACGGTATTATTTCGATAAGTAAAAGTAGCGTCATTTCTAACGAAATGCATGTTGTTAAAGATATTTGCTGAGCTACATGTACCGTTAGCATGTTTTTGTGTCATTATCCTCCACATATTATTTTCCTTAATTCTAAGATTAGGTTTTAGTTTTACCTGATTTGTCTGAATCATGTCAATATTATGTTCAGTGGCTATTAGTACATATATGAATTATCGATCGTTCTTAACATTTGTAAGTATGAGAAATATCGTTTATTTTTTAATTTATTTTTAATATTTGTCTTCAACTAATCCGAACGTTAATCAGCAAAGTGTATGTTCGATAATATGTGTGTTGTTATTAAATTCGAATAGCTAGATAAAATACTATGGCAGTTACAGGGTTTTCCCGAATGGCTGTTAGTGTGTAACCTAGGGCTGCATAATTGCACATGCTTCTTAGTAAAAAAAAAATATTTTCTATTCTTCCAGAATTACCAAAACTCTTACATAATCGAGTTTATATATTATTCTCCTGGAAAAATCTAAGCTACGTGCATACCGTACGTTACCTATATTATATTTGTGTTAGTGCCGCGTATCATAATTTTACGTCATTTGTGTGATTGGTCTCTAAAATAATCTTAATAATTACGTCCAACATGATAAAAAAAAACATGATTACATTGATTACTGAAAGTTTCGTGCTCAATTTTACATTAAACGTGGAACGGGACTGCGAATGACAGCGTAATGGAAACTGTTAATTCAAATTTTGAGCTATTTTGATGAGTTAATAGTAAAAACAGCTAAAATTGGGACTTTTCCATTTAACTAGTTAAAGCGTTTTTTTCTTTATAATAACGTTTGTTGTCTCCTGTATTACAATTAAGATATACTAGTGATAGGTACACAAAACTTTAATACCGGAAGCATAAGGTTTAATAAGCGTCAGCATAGCTTGGGTCCCCTAGCGCGGTGCTAACCGCTGGTTTTCAGCTTAAACCGTTTAGTTCTGTTTGCAGAACAAGAAAAGAGGTACGGTAATTATCATTTAGCAATTATAATATGCCGCCGATTGTAAGTAAATAATTGAATTAGAAAAAAAAGAGCTTTTTAAGATTTGTGTGCGCGTGTGGCTATTTTTACACGCTTTATATTAGCTTCACTTGTACCTATGTATGTTTGTAACTGACTTCTTTGAGTGCGATTTTGACCCACTTTAAACGGCCAGATTTCATTCAAAATTTGTAGATTTATCGAGGACCGATGACAATATATTATTTGAACTAAAAAGTAGGAAATAAATAATAGTTTAAAAAAAACTAAAAAACACGTTTTTTATAAAAAACCGTAAAAGCGTGTTTTTTAGTTTTTTATTAAACTATTATTTTATCCGTACAAAACAATAATAAAGGTAAAATATATTTAGAACCGCCTTATAAACGTCGATAAAGTATACGTACGACAAAAAAAAATTACCCCCTCTTAGCAATTTATTTAAATAGTAAAGAAAAAGATTTTGCTTATTTTTTTAATTCGTAGCTTCGAAAGGAAGATATATTGTTCCAGATTTTTATATTTGAAGCTGCCCTTGTACCCTTTGGTTCTGCGATTCTGTATAATTAGCGTTCCATTCACTTTTGATCTGGTATAAAAACTGTGCCTTACACTAAAATAAGTTATTTTACTTTCGTTTTGTCTTGTTACAAGCTATTTTAAAGATCATTAACTTAAACATTGTTTACTAGCTAACTTATTTCGTAAATTCCTGCATAGTTTTATAAACGCGAAGCACCTAATAAGCTTATAGGTAAATGACTAGACTTTAATACCAACACACGTCATTCATAACAAAAATAACGGTATAAAAACCGGCCAAATGTTTGTCGAACCACGCACAATGAAGGGTTTCGTAGTTTTTAAACATTCTAGTTGAACAAATTGTTTACGTCACGGTCAATTGTCCAATTGCAAATGTAAGTTCGTAATCGAGCAAAAATTTTTGAATATGATTTTTGTTTTTTTTTTCTTATCTTGTGCTGTGAAACCTTGCTGCTTGCAAATTGCATGATTCTAGGTCAATGGGAAGTACTATTAATATTTTTACAGTTTACATAATTTTTATAGCATTGACTTATAAATTTGTTTTTTTTTAGAGCTCCATGGGACTGTCGACCTGCATATTTAATATTAACTTCAACTTGATACTTCCAAGCGTCCTGAGAAAAAAGATCTTGACTTACTAACAGACAGATGGACAAAGAAGTGATCCTATAAGCGTTCCGTTTTATCCTTATGAGGTACGGAGCCCTAAAAACACAGTAAACTCTTTTGTAAGAAGTTTAAAGTAGGCAATTTTATTTTAAAAACAAACTATATATTATAGCCTGTTGACAGCGATGTGGACGAATTTTTTGATGCCCTTTGATTTATTTTATTTTTTTCCCTCCTGTTATATACTTGTACATAGTTATTAATAATGTTTTAGGTATGTAAATATTAACTATATATTTATTGACATTTGATGAAAATATTTTCAATGATACCTACCTATAAAAATTTCGGTATGTCGCTTGCTTTAAGCAAACACTTTCAATACTGCAATATATTCCCGGCAACCCTAGTTTTCCATACCTCCAAACCCCGGGATGTAATAAAAATGAAGCATCCAAAGTTCCGGGGGTAAAAAACTGCGCCTCTTTAGTGAATACCTTTATTGTGATGACGAGATGGTTTCGGGACTACGTTTGGTATAAGTGAAGTAGCTGAACTCATAAATAGACGAGCAAAATATAAGTAACGTCGTTGTCCTACCAGCTTTTTTGATAACAGTGCAAGCTACACGGTACAAATTGAATTGTCTTTGAGGAACCTTTAGATATTACACTTGCAGGCAAGTAACGTTAATTATAAAGCTAGTTTAGTTTAATCTCGTGGCTAAGTAATAAGCCACACGGGCCGATCCATCAGGTTAAGCTAAGCTTGCCGGGGTTGGTTCGTAGATGGGTGACCATCTTTACATACCGGGATGCCTCCGAGTCCCGGAAAGCACGTTAAGCAGTTGGTCCCGGCTGTCATTTGTGCATCTTTGACGGTTGTTACGGGTCGTCAGAAGCACGAAAGTCTGACAGCCAGTTTTACCAAGGGGTATTATCGTATTACCCAGTTAATGGGTTGCGGAGGTCAGATAGGCAGTCGCTCCATGTAAAATACTGGTACTCAGCTACATCCGGTTAGACTGGAAGCCGACCCTAACATTGTTGGGAAAAGGCTAGGCAGATTGGATTTAGTATAATTATGATAAAAAATAATTATTCTCTTGCAAACTAGTAAATTATTAGATATTAATATAATATTACAGTTCCCTTCGAAAGAAACCTTTCTAAATGCCAGTTGTTTGTTATTTGCTAATTAGCAGGTAGGCACAGACAGTTTAATCCCTTATTATGTGGCACGTTTCCAACTTCGTATCTCATACAAAAAAGACTAACTAATGTATGACAACTTATGATTACCTACTAATATTTATTAGTGAGACAAATTACGATGAATTAGTCTTCTTGGAAAGAAGACACTCATGGTAAGGTATGGTTTATCAAGTTTTTTTTAAGCAGTGTGCTTGTTATGCACATGACACACAAAGTATCGCCACTCGTAAATTTTATGCAATTTTTCCTTATTTTGTTAGTATTTAATTAACTGAGTAGAGGTGGCCCAGTAAGGGCATGACACACGAGTCGTCAGTTCTAACCTAAGCAGGCTATTTACGTTGTGTAACTTATTTCATCGCCCAAGGGGCCCGGGCCCAATTCTGTAACTTTGAGTTAAGCAACACGACATTGACACTCTATCAATACACTACAGTCATTGGATGTTGCGACAGTAGCAAATTTGGTATACTGCAAAAACTATAATATCCTATCAGTGGTAAGTCAATGACCATACATAATATATAAAATACCAAATGTCAATGATTAGTCTATTAAGACTACTTACATACTACCGACACTATGGACAAGTTGGTATTTTATAGATTTGGGCACCTGCTCTCAAAATAGTAAAAAAAACACCATGAGGAAACCGATATGTCGTAGTAGGTACTAAATATTCGAAGACATGACATCCACCACGACCGGGGCCCCACTCTGGGCCCGCGTGGTGGACAGCGGCCTACTTCCTCTAACAGAATGAGGTGTCTGTCCCAACAATCGGAACATCTTAGGCTGATTATTCTATGACCATCCTAAATTAACAAAAGATCATGTTAAAATTTTGTTTCAATTAGTAGTATCCACAGACTTGCTTATTACCTCTGTATCTCCCAAAATGATCTAACTTCAGATGTACATTTCTAATTAAAACCTTTTAGTGTGTCGTGCACTATACTGAAATTATTATACAAGTTGTAACTATATGCGTTAAGTCCCTTGTTGCACCTAATTTTGTTCGTTATAAAACAGGTTTTTCTCTGCATCTAAATGTAATGTAAATAACACTAATGTTGGGGACAAAAAACCTGTTTTGCTCAGTATAAATAATATTATGCATTATTGTACGTGCTTCAGAAATTGTAAAGTTTTTTTCTTTCTATTTTCATAATCTCTCCTTTATGTATCATCACATCGTCTTTACTTGTAGAAATCTACTGCAAAGCAATGAGTACTCCAAGGTCTTCCAGAGTTTACAGTCTATCGTTTTCCTTCATGAAAAACCAAACCGTCATACGCGTTGTATGGCAATGCCGGTTCTTTGACCAAAAAAGAAGCCACGTAAAGACTCGACCACAAAAAACTCGAATATAATATTAATTGCGCTTCATTTTGTGAACTTCAAAATTCCTATTTTTGGTCCTCACAATATTAAGTAGCCTAGAGTAGTAAGTACATAATATATTTAAAAACAAAGTGTCTTTTTCTTATACACACAGATAATCTTTCTAAAAATTTTAAAACCTGATCCGCATGTTTCCTTTCATAAATTGGGTGCGAGCCATTAGTAATTATAATGCGAATTTGGAAAAACAAAAACAAGTTGAATTGATTTAACTTTTTTTCTTCCTTTATTTAGTTTTATCCTTAGCGATATCGTTTGAACACGCATTATAACGTAGTTAACGTCAAAAACTTGTTTCGTTGTATAACAAATAGTTTTAGTTAATTTTATTTATCTGATGTGTCTGAGTTTTCAAGTGAGCTAAGGTTACCCTGTTCGTTTTGGTATACTTAAGAAATTCTAACAATGGTTTTTGCTATGCGACTTACGCGAGTAAACCGGAGAGATGGCTAGCCTGTTTAGCCCTTGCATGATATTTGTAGAGAATAATAGGTGGTCTGCGATGTATAGCACCTATAAACATACATATTATATGTTATGCTAATAGTTTGCTTAAGTAAGTTTTTAGTTTTGTCGAGTAAATCCAAAACAGGCGTGAAAGTCAAACCGTTAATTTGATAAACGAGTTGTCTAAAGACCTAAAACGATTGAAACAGATTGGTTCTAAGAAATAAATGTTTCTTCCGATTAACACAAATAATATTGCCGCCCACGAACTCTAAAGTTGCAACCGTTTTTGGATCGATGCAGTCATTTTGGAGATCCGCGCTAACAGACATACAAACAGTTCAAACAACATGTATAACACCTCCACTCGTTAAATATATTATGTATTTATTTACGCTTTACTGTATACAATGACCAAATTCTTTTGTTTGCCTATTTTTAATGTATTTGTTATAATAATCTAACACTTGTGTGACAAAATGATTATCTGTACAATTTGTTATACAAATGAGAAATAAGTGTAACTGCCATTATATAAAACTCTATAATTATTCTGAACAAATTCAATACTTTACTAATGCAGTAAGAAATTGTTTAATTTCTGTACAAAAAAAAACCTACAAAATATAGGTTATACGTACCAAAAACATTATTTATAAAGACTGGTATTGGTTTAATATAATTAAAAATCTACTTGAATAACCTATGGAACATGGTCCTTCGAGCCGGATTATATCTAAGAATACTAAGGAATTATAAATGTTTCGTAGCCCGTAGGTAAGATTGATTAGTTTTTAATTAGCAATAAAATATAATTTATTTTCGTGTAACATGTACTCACTGTGAATGGTGCTATACATTCAATTGTGAACATCCAGTCCATACCTGTGCATTCTTGACTGGCGGGTCACAATGGTGCGCTGTTGCCGGTGCCATTCATACTTGGATGGTTTAATCATGTTGAGAGGATAAGTGAAAGGTGACTAACAAGGCAAATGTGGGTTGGTAATGCCAGGAGGGTACGCTCTGGGAGGGAATATTGTGACTAAGTTGGCGACGTTCTTCATAAGGTCCGGTGTGTAGTATAAGAGTCGGACACTCTGGGTGACACGCTCTGGATGGAGTGGAAGGGAAAATTTGAGGATTTCCCACCCTAAAAAAAAAGTGTGTAGTATTCGCAACCGGCGTGAATGTTTGACTAGATATACTATATACGTAAACGATGCAAAAAGAGTGTGTAGTAACACAAATGCCTGCCCCCCATGGGACGAAGGAGTTTATGTGAGATATGTATGTGAACTCATTGTAAGCTAAAGTAATTGGACTGCCTTGTTGGTCTAGTGGTTTCAAGCGAGTGGTGCTAAACACGAGGCCCTAGGTTCAATTCCCAAGTCGCGCAAAGTGGTTTTTTTATCACATAGAAATTTCTCAATAACAGCCCGGATTCTAAATCTCTGCTCGCCCCCTATTACATTGGACTTTAAAGTAACTGGCGAAATTTTGGTTTACTATAGGAACGGTACACCTCTGCCTAACCCTTCGGAGATTAGAGGAGTGATGTTATGTTATCATTATTAACTATCAAGTACTTATGAATGATTCAAGATAACCGACGATAGATCATAGATTGTTTGACTTAACTAAAGTAAATGTTTGAACACAAAATGGCTGGCGGTAGGTAAGCTATTTTTGGTTTGACTGATAAAATGTAAGCAAGGATAGTTTACATTGTTTATGCTTATCTGTTGTTAATCAAATTTTAAAGTATTTTTAGATTCCTATAGAATTTTAATGAACAAAGACACACACCTACCACAACATTTATCAGTGTTCTGGCAACCCAAGACAGTCGATTCATGAGAACATTATTCTTGTACTACGCGATGCCAAATCGATCGTAGATCACGATACAATGCATAAACTAAACGTACCTTAAATATTTTTACGAACTCCGTCAAAACACTGAACGGTAGCCAAACTGTCTGAGATGACTATGAGTGGCATAAGACTATAAATGTAAATAATGACAGATCAGTAACTGAGTTGGGTACGTCATATAGGCAGTCACTCTTTCTAAAATACTGGTATTCAGCTGCATCCAGTTAGACAGGACGCCGCGCCGTCCCCAAAACAGCTGGGAATGGCTAGGCAGGTTGATTGGGATATTATGTTTATATTAAATCCGAGATCAGATGGCATTATTCTATTTAGATACGAAGTTCAAGCGTGGATTGCTCTTCTAGCATATTGTTTCAGAAGAATACAAAATGCAAGCCAGATAGGCTTGCATTTTGTATTAAAAGAACTCACAGTGGACGATTTATTGGTAGCAATTAAAATTATAAAATAACATTATAAGCATGACAACGGCCACAACTTACCTGTAAGTTATTTGCATAATTTGTTCGGCACACTCAAAAAGATGAATGTCCTGAAATCAAAATAATCGAAGACAAACATTTTTGACCTACAAGCAATCGCACTGAACACTCCTTTTCATAGAGAAGAAGGCTATGACCCAGTAGTGGGAACGTTACAGTTTGATAGTAATATATAAAGAATTGCTTATTTAACAAACAAGGGAAACTATTTTTAGAACATTTAACTTCACAAATACTTCATTTGTGTTGTTTTATGTTATTATCCTAGCCATTTTCCGCTCTTTGGGTCATGGGTCAGACCCGTAAACCACGACCGCGGTGAGGTGCGGCGTAAATAATACGTGAACGTAATATTTACGTGTAGGTACAGTCAACGGCACGTCCATGTTAACAATTTGACAGTGAAAGCGCGTTTTTTCATAACAGAAAGGGGTAGTTTCCGCAGTTCAAGTGGTAATATGTCGTGCGGTTGACAATACTTGTTTATGCCTGTATCTACATTTATTTTATTAAATTAGCTGAGTATATCCAATTTCATGCATGCAAGGAGATATAATTTTCGAGCTTTAGTTAGTAATTTATTTGGGAGTCAAATGACTACGCGATCAATTTGGAGGACTTTAATGTTCGGTTCAGGCCCCGGAAGATTAATAATTATATCACGTTGTTGGCTATATCTAATTACTCGTTAAGATGGTAAATTTTGACTAACTTTAATTATGTATTATGAGAGGCTGTTTTACTGACTGTTCTGTATTGTAATCTTCTTATTATATCTATGATTGTAATGTACATAATTCGTTAGTATGTAGGTTTCTTGTCAGTTCAACGACTTGTTGTCTCGTTAAAATTACGATTCCAATAGAAACATAAGTTTAGGTTTTTATCACTACATAGTATAAAACAAAGTCGCTTTCTCTGTCCCTATATCCCTATGTATGCTTAAATATATGCTTAAATCTTTAAAACTGCCCAACGGATTTTGATGCGGTTTTTTTAATAGATAGAGTGTTTCAAGAGGAAGGTTTATGTGCATAATTTGTCGACATATTATGCGGGCGAAGCCGCGGGCGGAAGCTTCGTTGTTCGAAATTTCGTTTATAAAATACTTACAAACGAAATTTCGAAATTTGGTGTTCTGTTTCATAGATAGCTTGAAACGTCGTAATGTAATCTACCTATTGTTAATTTAGTTAAGTTTCTCTGTGAACTGTAATTTGTTCTTTGAGAAGTAAATGACTTGAAACCGAAAATGGAACAGCTAGAGTTGTGTTGCTTCTAGGGGTGGAATGAGATATATGCAAGCTGCTTGAGTATTTTTAAATAAGCCTGCCTATTAGTGTAACGTCTCAGTTAACTTTGCTTAAATTCAAGGGCGCTAAATACTTAAGTACATGAAACACTCCCTATTCCCGATTTTATAAAAATCAGTATCAAACTCATCAAGTTACTCAATTTTAATTTTTCACATTAGTGATTTTTGCTTTCGTTACTTTTATGAATAGGTAGGTACATTGTGTACATTTACATACGTGCATTGCAAAGCTACAATTTAAAGTAAAATGTATTTTATGACCGTTCGTTAAAATCTACTTTACTTTATACTATGTTTCATTGAAATACTAAAACTCAATAATCAAATCTTCTAAAGTTTCGAAAGGTAAATTCGATTTGCTAAATTTAAAATCGAATTTGGCTTTGATAGTAACAAATTACGTACATTATAGTTCAGACATTTGGATATTTATCACTTAGGGTTGAAAAGTTTATTATTACGGTAACATAGCTGTGATGTATGTATTTTAATAAATTAAATGATTTTCTCAATAAATTTGAATTTTTAAATTGATAAGTTTTCTAAAATCAGATGTGAGTATATCCAAGGTACGAATATTTTTAATCATTATTATTGATGCTATGAACGACATAATGTTGAGAAATGTGACAGATCACACAACACAAAACCTTATTTTCAATAGTTACAAATAAGCTTTAGATAGGAATACATTTTAAAAAGCTGCAGACTTACATATCATCTGGGATTATAGAAGTCAGATTAATTATAGGTGCAAAACATTCGCGTAATAATATTATGAAACTAGTTGCTAAATCAAAGACTACACGAAACCATCCAAAATAATATAACAACATTCTAGATGTAAATGTGAATAAATGCACACAAGGTGAGACCCATACCTAAGTAGGTACTGTAAAGGTTTCATGCAAAAAGCGACCTTAAGTCGCAGCAGGCTGGTAGAAAAATAACACGGGCTGCATTCGACCTTTCAAGCGAATTTAAAATCAGTTTTAAATAAGAATTAATCGGTTTTTGTTTGATGAAAAAACGAAAATTGTTAGAAGAAGCGCATAGCAGTGCTCACGTTTTCGTTGAGATAAACTGATAATTCCAAATGAATATAGATTTGTTTTATTCAAGCCCCTCGCGCTACTAGAATTTACCTATATTTTCTTTCATAAGTCATCGCAGTACCCCAAATTGCTGCAAATCTTTGTGATACTCTTACGTAGTGTTGTTAAGTAGTATAATTATTTTAAGTGGTAGGTATAAGGTCAGATTGGTAATAGAGGTAAGCTTTCTATCTCGTCTGCAACACGTAAGTCATCTTCAATAATTATACACAATTTACAATTCTATTAAAGGAGGATGGGCCCAATGTCCCCACTGACCAATATCGACTCTTTATAAGACAGATTTGTTACTATTGCAGTCAGTCTGAAATCACTGTGGGAAAATGTTACAGCTCAAAAAAACCTGTGTCAATCAGGCTAAAAAAGTCATAATAAAAATAACCAGGTAATCTCATATGCTGGTTTTTAATGCTAAAACTATATTATTTTAAAAGTGCTTGCATTAATTTGCTCGTACACTTTACTTGACCGTATGTTGCACATAGCAATAAAACGCAAGCATTATACTTGCTATCTGATCTATAAAATCATTATTTTGCGGACATTGGTGTAGGTTACAAAGGAGATTGTTCTACGCCCATACTTGTTCGCCCTGGAGCCAACAGCATAGAAAAAATCATTTTCTATTTGTAAATTGCCCTTAGTAGCCCATAAGAACAAAGTTTCTTGACGGACACTTTAGAGAAAAGATTTATTTAAAGAAAAGACCAGATTTTGAGGTTATTTTTAATAATAGAAAACTTAAGTAATACCTTCTAAAATCGCTATTTCTGTTTTCTACAAAGCATTAAACTTCAAATACAGTAAAATATTACCGTAAATACAGTTGTATTATGCCTTTTAGGTACAGTTATTATTTATTGGTTGAAGTTTACTTTAAGCGAAGTCCGTTATCCGTTGACGAAATGCTAAGGTGTCGTTTAAGCAGATCACAGAATCAGTTATTCGAAGCCAGGTCACGTTGAAAGCAATCCAAATCGTAGTCCGTTAAACAGAAACAAAATCAAAAACGCCAAAAGAAATCGCCAAATAGGTAGGTATTCACAACAACACAACACAGCCACAGGCACAGACTGACGTAGTGACGTAGAGATGCTCTCTTGAAGATCAATCATTGTACATATATCGATTATCAATGACCACCTATTTAATCTGTGGTTTTAATTTAGTAGACCAAAATGAAAGATCAATATGTCAAATGTAAATTAATTTGTTCCGTTTCAAACATAAACACGTTGTTGCTATGATTCTACTCCAATTAAATTAATGCTAAAATAAAATATTTTGTTCCCAACGAACAATGTGTAACGTTTTAGTTTGCGACATTTAAAAATAGAGTTTAAGTACTTAAAAAGTAAAAATATGGCTATTGAAGTCGTGAAATGGTTATGAGAACAATTCACTAGAGTTGCGTCGTAAATGATATTTCAATCGTTAAATGAGAGATTTTCTGACAAGTGAAAAAACATAGTTCAATAGATGGCGTGGGTAAAAAATATGTCTATGTTTTACTGGCTACTGATAACAAAAATAAAATCCGTAAATTCACAACAACACAACACAGCCACAGGCACAGACTGACGTAGTGACGTAGAGATGCTCTCTTGAAGATCAATCATTGTACATATATCGATTATCAATGACCACCTATTTAATCTGTGGTTTTAATTTAGTAGACCAAAATGAAAGATCACTATGTCAAATGTAAATTAATTTGTTCCGTTTCAAACATAAACACGTTGTTGCTATGATTCTACTCCAATTAAATTAATGCTAAAATAAAATATTTTGTTCCCAACGAACAATGTGTAACGTTTTAGTTTGCGACATTTAAAAATAGAGTTTAAGTACTTAAAAAGTAAAAATATGGCTATTGAAGTCGTGAAATGGTTATGAGAACAATTCACTAGAGTTGCGTCGTAAATGATATTTCAATCGTTAAATGAGAGATTTTCTAACAAGTGAAAAAACATAGTTCAATAGATGGCGTGGGTAAAAAATATGTCTATGTTTTACTGGCTACTGATAACAAAAATAAAATCCGTAAATAAGAAAGCTTATTTGATGTCAAAAACCTGAGACGGTGACGTATTTTTTACCAACGCCTCTTTTGAACTAATATTTTCTCACTTGTGAGAAAATCCCTCATTCGACTAGTAGGTACATTTTGTGAGTTTGTTTTGTTCATTATATTTTCATCATAATCGTGATAGGCCATATTCATCATTAAGTTCCATTAAAATGTTCACGGAACTAATTCCATGAAAAAAATATGCATGAAAAACTTTTAGGTTGCACATTTTCAATGTTTTGGAAGTGATAAATATCGAACATCCATTATTTATCACTAGATATTATGGACATCGTCGTCGATATCGATATTTATGTAATATGAGCGAGAGCGACACTATCAAATCTTTTGTGACATTCACATTGACAATTCCTTGAAAGATGGCGAGTTCAGTTGGTAATAAAATCAATGAGGTCACTTTTAAAAACCTATTAAGAATTAAACAGTGTCCGCTTGAATTTATTATTTTTAAAAAGCATATTAAAATATAATTAAAATTAACGTACACCTCAAATGTTTGTTGGTTATAGGGCGGTCTAGAACAATCTCCTTTACTTTGTTACTATAATATTCTGTCACATTTTAAATGTAATGTGCAACTGTTTTATGTCCTTATAATTTCTGTTCGCGGATTGGCCTGCGTGGACCCTAACTCTTTTGCTAATATAACATAATAAAAACGTCTAAGTTACACCTTAAAACATAAACTATATGCCAGTAAAAGTCATGTCAAAATCTGTCCAACCATTTCCTATATTAGCTGAAACTAACAGACAGGCCTACAAAAATTTTAAAATTGTTTTTTTTAACCATATTTTTGCTATTTGTACTGGTGGATTTTGGTTTTATACGCTTTATTTTCTGAGACTTTTTTGTATAAACTGACACATAATTATGTATGTGTCGGCGTCGCATTATAAACAACACGCGGTGGCGCCGTAGCACCGTAGCGCGCTGCATCATTCTCCCGCCTCCTTGCTACGGGGCGGAGTTAGTATGCGCTACGTCGTAGCACTGCGTATAAAAGGGGCCGCACGGCGGTAAAACGGCATTCTGACTACAGGCGTTGCCCGGTGCACAGGTTGTATTGCTCTTAATTATTGTTACTCTGCCTCTCTGTACATTCTTGCTATTTTGTGTGAACTAAGCTGTTACTGTATTACTGAGGTGTCGTGGCTATTATTATAAGGTGTTGAATTAATTATTCCCTGAAAACTGATTAAGTGAGTAGCTGTAAAATTCATTGATCAAATAATTCTATTTCTTACTGTTAACCTAACGTCTTCTATTTTACAATATGTCTGATCCTGTGCCGTCATCAGAAGTGGGATCAGACCCACTCCCACCTATATCTGGGACTGCCGGCAATTTATTGCAGGAACAAATGTCGTTTTTTTTTCGGCTAGTATGGAATCTATTAAAAAAAAAAAATATCAGATAATATGACACCTCGCCACATGACACCCAGTATGCAATTTCCTTTCATATCCGAGTGTAGACTTATGAAAGAAAGTAACTGTGATCTTATTACTGGTGAAAAATTTCATTAACAAGTTTAAAGGGAGTTGGTTCTAATAACGTTAATTGCTCCCTCCAAATAAAAAGTCCAACCTTGGTACAAAACTGTCGTCTCGATGTTACATATCATTGCATATTGCCTGATGAATGTCTCAATGAAAACATATTATTAGGTCGCGATATTTTGAGGCAAGGAATATCCGTTGTGGTTAGTAACGATGCCTTAACTTTTTCCAAAAAAAAACAAAATGTCATGTCCTAGCTCTAAATTAGAAATGCCTCTTGACATTAATACGATTGACACAGATCTTTGATATCATCTATAAAGAGGGGAAAAATATGGCACATGCAGATTTCCTTTCACGTAATCATGCTGACCCATCTTTTACTCATAAGCCAGCTAAAATTGTAAATTTATCTGAACTGGAGAGAAGTTGGTTATCTGTGGAACAACAACGTGATTCTGAAATATCAGACATTATTTCTAAATTCCGTTCAAATGACTTGCCATCTGAAATGTCACACACATGCGATATTAGACAGGGCGTACTTTATAGTAAAATCAAACGTAATAAAACCACTAAATGGTTACCAATATTGCCACACTCTTTAACCTAGTCAATGATTAATCACGTACACAGCGAAATTAAACACCTTGGTTATGAAAAAACAGTAGATAAATTATACGATCTATTTGTAGATTCATTCGTCGTTTGTTAAACTTCCAAAGGTCCGTCTACATCCAATCCCTAAATTGGCCGTTCCATGGCATACAATTCATTTAGATTTAACTGGCAAACTCAGCGGAAAAAGTGAGCGTAAGGAGTATTGTTCCGTGATTATTGACGGTTTTACAAAATTGGTCTTGTTAGAACATACCTTAACCCTAAATGCATCAGATGCTATTAAATCACTTAAAAATGCAGTGAACTTGTTTGGCGCTCCTAAAAGAATAGTTGCAGATCGTGGTAGGTCATACGACAATACTGAATTTAAGAATTTTTGCAAAGATAATCGTATTGATTTACATTTAATAGCCACTGGTTCCAGTAGGGCCAATGGCCAGGTCAAGCGTGTCATGAGGACCTTGAAAAGTATGCTGAGACAGATACCGATAGCTTATGGCAAGATCATGTAGGCGATATCCAATTGGTTCTCAATAGTACTCGTTGTTGAGTAACAGGGTTCACGCCCTTGGAATTAATGTTTGGTATTAAGAGTAGTTCATTAGGGATATCAAAAGTATCTACCCATCATCCTGATGAAGACAGGTTAAACCTCGAAACCATTCGATCCGATGATTCTGCTAGTATAAAAAGGCTGGCCCAATATGACATAAGTCGATTTAACAGGGGTAAAGCTATAGTAAATCCTTTTTCAGTAGGTGACTTTGTCTTTGTTAAATTCGAGGAAAGACACCAAACGAAATTAGACCGTAAATACAAAGGCCCCTTTAAAATAACCGCTATTTTGGAAAATGATAGGTACGAATTAAAACACATTAATGGAAACAATAGTCTACAAATACTCTCACGAAAACTTGCGAGAAGTACCACGTGGTCAGTCATTCTTTTCGGAAAATTATGATGAGGATGACGTGTCGGCGAATAATAACACAGAGGTTCATGAGACTAGGCACCAGATTAGCAATGATGATATTCAGTCTGATAATAGTGATACTATCTCTGTCAATAGTGATACCATGTCTGCTAAAAGTGACACTATATCTACCAGTTCAAAAAAAAGAAAAAAAAAAAAAAAAAAAAAAAAAAAAGATCCGGTCCAGTCTAACTGAAGGGATACAAAAAAAAAAGATCCGGTCCAGTTTAACTGAAGGGATACAAAAAAAAAAAAGGATCCGGTCCAGTTTAACTGAAGGGATACACCTGAAGGGCAGTTGCCGGACCAGGGAGTAAATCCGGTCCAGTTTAACTGAAGGGATATACCTGAAGGGCAGTAGCCGGACCAGGGACATTAAAAAAAAAAAAAAAAAAAACGAAAAAAAATAAAAGAAAAAAAATAGAAAAAAAAAGGAGCTCATCTTGTAGGGTCAAAAGTTGACCGGACCAAGAAACAAGCCTTGAAGGTTCATGTATGACCGGACCAAGCAGTAATAATTTTGAAGGGTCGATAGACCGGACCAGATTATTACTCTGAAGGGATTACTTTGAAGGGTCTAAGTAGACCGGGCAAAAAAAAAAAAATATATAGCAGGATGACCAAACGGTGCCTAATCAGTTTTCTGTTCTAGATATGACATTTTAAGCTAAGCGTACGAGGACGTCCGCACGTCAGCATGGCCGTGTCGGCGTCGCATTATAAACAACACGCGGTGGCGCCGTAGCACCGTAGCGCGCTGCATCATTCTCCCGCCTCCTTGCTACGGGGCGGAGTTAGTATGCGCTACGTCGTAGCACTGCGTATAAAAGGGGCCGCACGGCGGTAAAACGGCATTCTGACTACAGGCGTTGCCCGGTGCACAGGTTGTATTGCTCTTAATTATTGTTACTCTGCCTCTCTGTACATTCTTGCTATTTTGTGTGAACTAAGCTGTTACTGTATTACTGAGGTGTCGTGGCTATTATTATAAGGTGTTGAATTAATTATTCCCTGAAAACTGATTAAGTGAGTAGCTGTAAAATTCATTGATCAAATAATTCTATTTCTTACTGTTAACCTAACGTCTTCTATTTTACAATATGTCTGATCCTGTGCCGTCATATGTAAAAATAAAGATAAAGTATTAGTAAAACAGTAAGGTACAGAATAATTTATTCTTAGTCTGGTGTATGCGCTTAGTGTCTGTCCGTAATAAGAATAATGAATGTATGATTATTATGCATAGAAAGTTAATTAATTTTCGGTGAGGCAAACAACACGTCTTATTCTAATTAAATATTCAATTTGAAGACAAAATTTGTACTTTTACTATTATGCTTCACACATCACACATATAACCTCACGCCCGTATACCCCGAAGGGTTAGGCAGTAGTGCGGTGCGGTGTACTGTTAGGTTAAACGAGGGACATACTTTCAGGGGGTACTATTCTCATGAAATTGAACAACTTTGACTATGCAACTACATACATCTGAAATCATGAAAAAAATGTCAGTTGTTCAGTACATTTATGTTCGCATAATTCGTCAAAATGTATGGAACAGCTGATATATTTTTCTCATATTTCAGAGTTAGTCCCCATGGACAAAGTTGTTCATTTCCGTGAGTACTATATAACCTGAAAGTATGTCCCTCGTTTAACCTAACACATTGTATAAGATAAACATCGTTTCAAATTGTTACGTTCATTCAACAGTACGCTCTCGTGGTACAAAAGTGAGCTTTTGAATAATCGTCGTCATTACATCTAGCGGTAGGTATTCATTCAAAGTCAAAGTCAAAGTCAAAGTCAAAACATTTATTTCAAATAGGCCCAAGAAAGGCACTTTTGAACGTCAAAAATTAACAAGAAATAGAATTGATTCTAGTCGCCCCTTCCAAAAGGTAGTTTCGTGTGGAGAAGAATGGGCAAGAAACTCCACCGTTACTCTTTTAAAATGTTTCACAATGTTTTGTATACATGTATTATAATATGTGAAGACGATGCACCCAGAATAAAAACAATACACCAAAATGGTGAAAAGAAGAACGCATGTAGCAGTGAAAAATAAACTTAATTAGGTATGTCATAAGTACATGGTGCTCACATATTTACAAACATTCTAAAAGTTAACAATAATAAATTAATCAATGTGTGAGATGTTATTCCAATATAATAAAATAATATGGTACAAATTATAAATTATTACCTAATTTACTTAGCAACCAGTTTGATTTTGTCTAGACACTAGATTCTTTTAAAATGATTAGACCCCAATTAGTAGGATTGTGTACAATACCTATTGTTTAAGGTTAAAGCGATCATTTTAGAAAGAGCAGTAGTCACCCAGTGGTATCGAACCCGTCTTAAAGAGTAGTCGTGTTGTAGGTCGTGAGTTCAAACCCAAGCAGGCACCTTTATTTTGTTTGTGTATTTAATTTCATCATCATTGCTCTCAAAACGTTGAAAGATAACATCATGGGGAAACGGGCTTGTCCTAGAACTACAAAATCGAAGACACATGTGGTGGATTACCGGCCACTCCCTCTCACAGAGAGGATGCTTGTGTCCCAGCAGTGTGGGGATATTATAGGCTGATTATGAAAATGTAAGATAATCAAAGGTGCATGTTTTTCAAGCGCTTTGTACGCTACAGTAATTTTCTTGTAGAACGGTTTTCCTCAAGCAACCTCGTTGGCATACTAGCAACAAGGTATCTTAAGCTCAGATATTACTAGAGTCTATTGAAGTCTGGTTAAATTAATCTCCAATGCTCTGTAGCTGCATTGAATCACTACGTAGAGTAGGCGTTTTAATATGAGAGCGTCGGACTCCACATTTCAAGCAAAATGGACAACTTTTACGTTTCCTAGCTAGTGCAAGTGAATCTCCCGATCAAACGCTCCCTAACTATATCGCCCGTACTATCGACAACATTGTGTATTTACAGAGTAATTTTGCCGGCTTTTAGGTACTTAACGCTACTAAGAAACTTCCCAATGGAGTTCGTGTCGAGGTGAAGCGGAAGAGAGTGTCAGACTCTTACTGACTAAAACCCCACCATGTTCCTTCCCTTTAGCCCTTTGTGTTCCGGGGGAGCGGTAACCATTATTAAAGCGTTCGCTCATCCGATCACAGTGGTTTCCGATGCCATTCCGCCCCTGAGAGATTTATTGGATATCTATGAATATTGGATATCTTTGAATATTGAAACTTGCTTTTCAACTATACTAACGTGAAACAAGAGAATCCTAGCAAGTATTACCGAAAACCATTGCGGATTTATATGGTGAATCAGACTAAAGAAACGAATGGACTGTGTGAAACATGATATAGCTAGAAATGGAGTGACGGAAGTATGACGAAAAAGACAAATGTTACACCGACTCGAAATAAATTGGGATTAGTACAGGCGAATGATGATAATTTAGTAAAGTCAGATCACTGCTTTCGTTACTATAAAAATGATGTCCATTTCATTAAGTACCTGGAACAAAAAAATAAGTCACGGATTTTGACGATTTTTTTTGTCGAATTCTGATTATTACCTATAGACCTATCGTCACAGTGGTTTGTATCAAGCCACGAATTTCCTCTCAATCACAGTGATTATCGTCATTCCGCGTGAACAGGAATTACCTATTGGAAACTTCTTGGTGATTAAATCCGTCTTTAACAAGGTTTTAAACCATATTGAAGGGGAATGTATTTCATTCGAGATTTCCTGTGTAAGATTAAGACATTTTAAGAAATGTTTACCTATTATAATTCAGAGGATATGTTTGTTTACCTTGTTTCTTCTTAGAAAATATAAGGCATTTAATATAAGTTCTTCCAAGTTACAATTTTTTTGGCTTAACTTACTCAGAAGGGGTACATAGAACAAAAAATCTTAATACATTCTCTTGGGTACATTACCAGTCGACAGCGATGCGGAGGAATTTTTTGACATTATTTTAGTTAGAAATTAGTTTTATATACTTGTACATAATGCATTATTTTTAGTTTTAGTGTTAGATTATACGTTCTAGTTTTGCTCGTGTCTTCGTCCGCGTGGAGTTCGATTATATCGCAATATCGGGAGATATTTTTGAGACAAAAAGCAGCCTATGTCTTTCCCCGGGATGCAATGTATCTCTCTGCCAAATTTTATCGAAATCCGTTCAATGTTAAATAAAGCAAGGCGTGAAAAAGTAACATACAGAAAGACAGACAGGCAGGCAGAGTTACTTTCGAATTAATAATATCAGTACGGATAGTATCCAATTGTATTTTGTTCAAAACTTCTAAATAGTCTTTAGGTACCAAAAAAAATTATTTCTCAATTTCTGTTTAAAATACCGGCGACTATATTTTTTTTTTATCTAGCCTGCGTCATCTCACTGCAGGGCGAAGGTCTTCCTTTCTTCATTCCACTCCCTTCTATCTTAAGGTAGTGTGGACCAATCCTGTCTGAAGGCGACAAGCTCGTCTCGCCATTATGTCTCAACTCTAATAAAACTAAAATGGCGCATACAGACAGATACATTGAAACAAAGTGAGACCACCGTTATCAAACACAGTTGCAGCATTTTATGGCTACGAGAGTTTTCAGCGCAGAATAAAATGTGGTCGAGCATTTTTCTGAACGAATCTAATAGCACTCGGGTATTTTACTAGGGGACTCTAAAATGAATAGTTTTACACTAGTTTTTGTATTGTTAATATTTAAACCATTATTTGAGTTACGATATGTTAGTATCTTCATTATAACCTACATTAACAGAGTTTTAAGTGTCAGTTGGATACTTGTTTCAGGGTAAAATTAACATTTTTGAAATTCCGCAATTTGTTTTTATTATCAGAGCATATTTTTATACTTATTTAGGTAACTTAAAACGCGATGAAAGGTTTTTGTCAGACAATCCTACAGAAACGAATTTGGTAATGGCCGCGTTTTCCATTTCCAAAACCACATCCTTATGTTTATCAATCGTACCATATTGTAAAAACCTTCAGAAGGTTCTAAAGGGGATTTATTCGGTAACCACTTCCAAAGCATGAAAGGTATCTTTTATGTCCGTCCAGGTACGAAAGATTCTCTTTGATGTTGCCTCTGAAGCAAGTCTTACAAAACAGATACAGAACAGACAAATAAGTAAGTAAAAGTCTATTTGAATGATGTCATTTGACAGTAAAAATTTGACCGGATGAGGCGTGTTACGTACTGATGCGCGCACGCAGACAAACGTGGAAGTGAAATATACCTACTAGGAGGCCGTTGGCATCTTTTCGTGTAGATGGTACTTTTTCTGGATGTTATTATATTGAATGAGACCAGTAGGTTGCCACATCCAAGGTGCAGGTGAACGGGCACTTAGGACCCTCCAGCAGATATGAATTGAGGCCATCGTCTCAAAAACGGTGAAGGAAGACATCGTAATCGAAACCGGCATGTCCTAGAACCAAAAATTCGAAAACATGTGACATCTACCAACCGGCCCTGGGCCTGCGTGGTGGATTACGGCTCACTTCCTCTCACAGAGAGGCCTGTGTCTCTGTAGTGGGAACATTATAGGCTGTTTAAGCAGGCGTCTTGTTACGTTCGTGTGTATAATTTGTCCAAATCGACATATCAAGAAAAACCATAAACAGAGCGCATTGACCTGAACATCAACCGATATAATGATACAAAAAACCAAAAATATCTTGAGACAGGTACCTGGCAAAGATAATCCACAAGTTAAAAAACAGCAGAGTCTCAACTTTATCATACCTACGGGTGTATGTAAAGAAAGTGTGATAATCAAATCATCCAGTCAGTGAGTTCTGAAGAGTATCCTAATTTTAGACGAACCAACTAACTAAAGGGACGAGTCGTGCGAAAAATGAGTGCATAATTATCATATTTTGCCACTAGAGTGAACGAAATTTTTTGTCCCTGATCAAAAAGCAAAAGAAAAAATAAAGCTGGTCAAATGCGAGTCGGCCTTGCACACGAACGGTTCCGTATCGCCGTATAACATTTATCACTTCCTAATTTAATTTTAACTATAATTTTTTTATTATTTGTTTTTAATCAACTGCCTACCTATTACATTGATGAGATACCGAAAAAACTGCTACATTATTTGCTTTTACTATATCTCATCCTGTTGATTAGAGGGACTGGATTTCTCCGACTTGATTTGATCACGTTTGTCGAAAACAAGGTATATCACTCAGACTTGAAACACAATACGTATCTAGAGACAGCCCACACAATTAACGTTATTCGGGTCTTTCTTTCTCCGAGCAAAAGTGTATCAAACTGGAACTATTTCGGGCGTAAGCGGCTTTTAGAAGAAAATTCGCAGTAATTGCAATTTTAATCAGAGTAATTAAAACTGCTATTACTGGGAAAGTTCTTCTTTATGAGTCATAAAACTACACACTCCTGTTACCATAATCTGGACTTTGAACATTTTTATTGTTCTAAGAGAGAATAAAATAAGAAATCACATTGAAAAAAGACCGCTGGTCTTAAACACTTCCATCACCGTACAGGTCGAGAATTTGGCGGATTTCTCATACAGAAAACCGTGGTCCTGATTACACGCGCAGACTTATTATCAAAACCCGATTCGTAAACGGAAAATTGCTCACAGATAATGAACATATTTTTGGCATAAAACCATGCTGACATAAAACCATGCGTAAATCCTATTCTGAAAAATACTTGTAAATCACTACCTACTACCAAAAATACTCATAAACCCTATTAACTGAAGACCAAAAAATCCTTCATCATAACATTATAATCGGCCTATCATGTTCCCATAGCTGGGGTATAAGCCTGCTCTTAGTCAGAGGGAATGGGCCGTAATCTACAAAGTGGGCCCAGCGAGGTTTGGTAGATGTCACATTGTCTTTGTAGTTTTATTTCTAGGACATGCCTTTCTAACTATGTTTTCTGTCACCGTTTTTAGAGTAGTGGTAATGAAATAAAAAAACCTTATCTACTCATAAATAATGTTCTGCAAACCTCCAATACTCATGGTTAACTCGTTTTGCCTTCATAGTTTCGTTCGCTATCAAAAGAGCATTACGGAAGGTCGTATTATTTGTGCATTTATTACTATTCGCAACCCGGTTATACATGTAATGGAAGATTTTTGGGGTCGAGTTTTATTGTCTTTGAGAGATCATTTTTATGATAACTGTGGGAGTGATGTATGATAATAAGATAACGATGTTTGCAGTGGCTGTATGTCCTTTGAACATGTGCATTTTTTCCTAATTTCCCAAGTATTATTTTGAAAAATTAAATGGTTTGAAAATATTATTGATATTAAAAAAATTCAGATTTCTATTTTTTCGTAATGGCATTAAAAGTAAACATATTATGAGCAAATTGCTATAGACTGCTGTCTATACCCTAGCTATTAACCAAACTCCATGCAAAATCTGAGACGCGGCCTCTTCTCACTGAGGTTAAATCGAGGTATTACCAATTAACGCTTTGCAGTCCCGGAAATTAAACGGTGGTAGTATGTCTTGCATATTCAAGCTAGAGCTTATAGTTCTGATCGATCGTCCCGTACCTACGGCTGTTATAACTTAGCCACGAGCCCCTAATATGTAATACTTGACTATAAATGGCGTTTGCTGAATTATTTGTAGGATCCATTTCATTGTGATTACCTATATTATATACTATTGCTATAAGTAGAAAATAAAGTTTCGTTAGTTTTGCTATAAAACTCGTACCAAGTAGAACCTGACTAAGTACCGCTTTCACCAATGAAGCTGAACGCGATTAGTACATCTAAAACGCGTTCAAAAGCTGTCACTGTCAATATCTCATTGAAAATAATGACACTGACAGCTCTTAAACGTAGTTTATGCGCTGATCGCGTTCAGTTTCGTTGGTAAAATCTGCCCTAAATCTTGTTTGGATACTATTTTCGCGGTTGTTTTCTAGTATATCTGTTACTGCTATGAAAGTAGAACTTGTTTGTAAACCTGTAATTTGATTTAATTTTACAGTTCTGTTTACCAAAACATCGGGAGATCTTAATTGCGTTTCAGATGTTTATCTGTTTCACGTAATTAAATCCAAGGCTCGAGCCTAATTTGGTATAATTTCAAGGGGTAAAGATCTTTGTGTGTTCGCCGGAAAACAGCCCTTGGCGTCCCGCGAGTTAAGGAAATGTAATTATATTTATATTGGAGAATGAACGGAATTAAAACAGATGGTATCAAGAGGTTGGAAAACAAACTCAAGCTTTTAAAAACATACTCGAAATCGCGGTAAGTTTAATTTTGACAATCCAACGTCAGTCATACATTAATATGGTGACAAGGTTCAGAACAAACAGCCAATTATAGTGCGGATTCATCCCGCCCACAATGGGTTAAGAAGTACCACCGTACAATATTGAACCCTACATTTTTTTTTAAATAAATAAACAAGTTGAAGAAATGCCAAAAAATAACTTTACTAAATTTTTAATCAGTGTTGTTATACTGACACAGTAGTACAAAATCTGTGAAAGTTTTCATCGTCAAACTGTTACGGTTCAAAGATGCAACCTGTGATAGACGGACGGACAAACAGAGAGCGGAGCTTTAGAAAGTAGGTTCAGTTGGCTCCCATTGGGTACGGAACCCTAAAAATAAGGAAGCAACTTCCGAAAACCATACCACAACCTATGACCTTATTTGCTGATGATTGCACTATAGTATTTTCCGGTAAAAATAGTTATTCATATGAAAATGACATAAACAGTAGCTTAAGTCTAATAATTCAATGGCTAAATAATAACAATTTACAGATCAATTTTAATAAAACTCAAATAATGACATTTAAGCAAAGAACTAATCCTAAAATTCTTGACATTAATTATGACCAAAACAAGATTGTTAAAACGGAACAAACCAAATTTCTAGGTATTTGGTTAGACGAAAACATGACATGGAAAACACATATCGAGAAAATGATAAAAAAAATTCATCAATTTTGCTATGCTTTACACAATTTGAATAAGGTTGCAAATCGTAATACTGTCCTTACTGCATATCATGCATATGTCTCCTCAACTCTTCGTTACGGCATAATATTTTGGGGCAACTCTACCAACAGAGAAATGGCATTTAAAGCCCAAAAACAATGTCTTCGAGCCGTATGTTTTTTAAAAACCACCGAAAGTTGCAAACCATTTTTCATTAGTTTAAAAATACTTACGCTTCCATCTCTCTATATTTATGAAATTTCAATATTTGTTAAGGAGAATCTGTCTAAATTTGAAAAACTTAATACTAGACGTCACCAAAGCACATTAAAATCAAAAAAACACAATACTGCACTTTTCTCAAAGAGTTGTCTCGCCATGGGTCCAAAGATTTATAATAAATTACCAAATACTTTAAAAAGCATGACCAACATAAAGTGTTTTAAATCACAACTCAAGAAATTCCTAATTGAAAAGGCTTACTACTCTATCAATGAGTTTTTAGATGATAGAAGCATAAAATAAAAAATGTCCGATCTACTTATTATGACTATCTTGTTTACAAATACTTGCATGAAATAGTTTTATTTAGTTTTTTACGCCGAATTTGTACGCCTCGCAAGGTAAAACATAGTGATACAATACAAATTTTATACCATGTACCTATGATATTATGACCTATGTTTAACAAATAAAATGCTTTGACTTTGACTTTGAACTTTTTTAAATTGCGAAATGAAATTTGCTGCTGTGTCTGTTTTACGCAATTCAACTAAGATTTAATCAGGTTTACATGCCATTAAGAGAAAATAACCTTTATCTTTTAAGAGAACGAGGATGGCTTATTTACGTGTAACCACCACGCAATACAAATTACCTATTACTTAAATTATATATATATATTTCGAGGAACATGGGTTTTAACTTATACAATTTTGAACTTTTATTCCTCCATTCCTCTTCAAAGCTGGGTGTACATAGAATTTATAAATTGGGTTCCTATTTCTTTTCGTAGGGCGTATTTTGTATAATATATTTATTAATTTTATGATTTTATTACAATTTTCATTTCGGATTGTGTCATGTTAGCGTCATTCTTTACCTAGTTGAGCTAGCCTGCAGAGGAAATGCCAAAAGTTATACTCTTAAATAGTTCTCATAACATGAAAGAGATGTAACTGTAGCGTCTGTATAGATGCATCCCTTTTTCACACTGAAGTTATATTAACATAATACTGCTTCTCGAGTTGGGTTAGCCCCCTTGCCGCACAAAATAATATGAGTATGTCCTATGTACGCGTAGACTCACACATCAATGTATCCTTGTCCTCGGTTAAGATTATAAGTTTGAAGGTTACAGTTAACTACGAATAATAATATAAAACACAATACTTACGTGTGGGTGTTAAGAATATTTTGGTATTTCAGCAGCGTTTTGGGACGGAAGTCTGTTATTAATTAGGTCCCTATATTTATTTATTATAGAGTATCGTATTACCCAGTTACTGACTGGGTTGTGGAGGTCAGATAGGTAATCAGGTTTCATGTAAAATACTGGTATTCAGCTGCATCCGGTTAGACTGGAAAGCCAACCCCAACATAGTGGGGAAAAGGCAGATTGAATTTATTTATTATAATGTTTACTACGTGTAGTATAACTTTTATAGCTTGTTTTTTAATTGAACGCGCCAATTTCTGGAACTATCTATATTTTTGCATTTAATAGCTCGATTCCTAGAGCTCTATAAATAAATCTGAAGAGGTTGTTTTTATTGAACGCGCTAATCTCATAACCTGGCTCGTCACTCCAATTATGATGATAGAAGAACCAGCTGGTCAGTCTATGGTTCAAGAGGAACATAAAAGATTAACCAACATGTGGTGGCTCATTTGGTTATCACAGCACAGATATGATTGAAACATAAATTCTGGATCTTACGCAAGAGCAGCATTATCCAAAGTGTGGCGCACAAATGAATGTCTGCAAAATAAAGAAGACAAAACCAATCAGTCTTGAGACAGGGAGAGGATCTCGCGGTACAACAGCCTGCGGAACATCGCAGTCCATTTTACTTTTCCGGAGGAGAGAAAAACGATATTGCCTTTTTGATTTTTTTACCTGCGTGACTTTCAGAGCCGTCCTCTTAGAATTGGTGCATTCTCCGACAGTGGATTCGGTTCTAATGAGTCTGCGTTGTTTAATGGCAAGAAGAAGCATTTTCGACACAATAAATTCGCATAACGGCACATTATTTTGTTGGTGCAAACTGAACACTACGCCATTTTTACCACTCTGAAGTTGAAAATTTCGCCGCAAATAGAAGTGGAGTTTACTGCGTACCGGACGTAGCGTTGGAAGGCCTCCTCCACAAGATGGACCGACGACCTTGTAAAGGTCGCAGGGTTTTGGGTAAGTATAGAACCGGTGGAAGTCCAGAAGTGGATGTCTTTTTGCTGAAATGATGATAATGACGATGATGTGATGTGTATGATGATGTGTGTCTGATGTGGTGCATTTGAAGTACAATTTACGATATAAACGTCATTGAAACGGTTTAAAACTTTATCAGTGTTTGTTTTTGCCTGTAATGTCCCGGGGTATCGAGTTATTAAATTCTTTATCTAACACAAAATAGAATTATTATGATGAGATCGATTTTAATAGAAAATTTAGTTTTCTAACCGCTAACTCATACGTATGTATGGTTTGTAGTATTCAATTTATTCTTTTTTATGTATTTTCTGTGGTGTAGAATAATGTGTCAGTAAATCCATTAGCGTGCCTAATTCGGTACTTATACATTTTTAAAATGCAAAACACATAGGTACATTATTTTAAATAGGTACATAAATTCTGCCTAAACAAAATTTCAATTGTTTCAATTCCGGAGGTCACGTACGCCATAATTTCGGACATGCTTTGAAGCAGTCCATAGAAGAACCATCCTTAAAATTTTTAGGGCACTGTACTAAAGCTCATTGTTTGATGAATTGCCTATAAGGAACCTCTTTGTAATAAATTGATGATTTATATGGCCGATACGTACGAATGGCACAACCTCATCAACAATCAATGAGTTTTCCTATCAACTTATTATTCACAATTACATACGGAGACCGTAACGAATAATCTTTGTCACGAGATCCTTTACATTATTCAATGACTGTTGTGAATAATGATTTTATAATATTATTACTGTTGTGACTAATAACAATGCGACAGACATTTATTAATTTACTGCCATTCATACTTACTTACATTTTCCGGGTAAAATTATGACTTTCTCATATGTAGTATTATTCGGAAAACGTTCTATTCTACACTCGTTCATAATCAATAAACATTAGAAGGTATTTGTTTTAAGTTTGTATGTAGCGGCACGCAGACGAGTTGCGCGCGAAGTGCTAGTCAGCTTATAATTTTCAGGATACAGGCCTCTCTGTAAGAGGAAGTGGGCGGTAATCTCCCCTGCACGTTTCGGGCAGATTGTTATAGTGTTGTACCTCAAAATGTAGGTATTGACTCTTATGGAATAGGCAGCGATTCTAGTTATCTTTATCGACTACAAGCTTTTGCTGGCGGCTGTGTCCGCGCGGATGACGGCAATAAAATTATCTTAAGGAAACGCACTACCGTGACGCGCACCCATGAAAAGTCATACTTTACCGGGAACTTTACTTTAACGTCGGAAAAAAAACCGAAATTTTTAACAATCATCGTCATATTATTATGTATTACAGTCAATTTACATAAAACCTTGATAAACAATACACCTAAACCTACCTCATGAATCACACACAAATGATTGTTTTTGAGTTCCTCGCGTTCAAACAGACAGACGCCTTGGGACGACTTTGTTTTATAATATGCGATAATAAAATAAATCACTTAGAATACTGCACTTATTTTGATAGGTACATTAGAGTGTGGGATCTTTTTCTTGTTGACATTAGCTATTTAAATTGTCTAAAAAAGTTTTCTTAATGTGTAAAATAATCGTCATACCTGCCTAAATGTTGTTTCCTTAACCTTACTTTCAAGTACATGGCACGGGTGCCTTATTCTCTTACATTATCTCCTAATATGTTTTAAAATTACAAGACTATTGTGATAAACTGCTCATATGTCAGTGTATACACTTCCTTATTACCCTAGCGATTATGAAGGCGTTTCTTGTTTAAATCTCTACCTATAATTAGCAGAATGATAAGCAAGATGTAACAGAAATAGATAAATGATGTCATACTGTCTTTGTTCGATACCAAAATAGATATTTGCTTGAGAATCTTCACATCGCTTACGAGTACCGATAAAAACAATGAATTTTTAATGTCCTATTCTGTTAATAGGAACAGTGGTGGCCCCCCATTGGTAATGGCCTAACTTACGAGTTGTGGGACGTGGCTTTGAACCCAGGCAGGTGCTTTACTAAATATTATCATCATCGCTGGTCTCAAAACGGTGAAGAAAAACATTGTGGCTAAACCAGCATGTCCTATAGCCAAACATTCGAAGACATGACATCTACCAGGCCTGTCCCTGTCCAAAGGCTGATTATGTTATATTCTGTTAATTTATTTAGAAACCCTGAATCCGACTTTACGGTTTGCAGACTCTACTATAATTAATATTATCTAGACATCAGACGATCGTTTGTGTTTAGTATTAACTCAATTCTTGTTTTTCAAATTCTTGCAAACGCGTCTAAAATGGACGGTGATATGTTATTTATCGTTTTTTTTTTACAAAATTAGATGTAAATTATTATTTTGCAGCTCATAACTGTTTTTAATCATATAACACGCGATATTATCTACCTAAGGCTATCTAACAAAAACTTAAGAACATACAATAAGTGCCTAGATATTTAAAAAAATGCAGACGTTTTTGACTCATTTGTAGATAATAAACACAGTATTAAAGTTTCAGACGATTATTTTGTTACGTTATTAATGTCAGGGAAGTCTGCGTTAAATCTTTTGTTACAGCACATACATACAGACTATTTATAGATTCCAATTTACATTATATGCTGCCAGTGTCATTCGGTGACATGCCTAGAGGAGGTTTGTTTCCGGATGACAGTGTTGCGGACAAACACTAGGATGCCGAAGTGTCCTTTTATTTGAGTTTTTTATGTATTTGAAAATTTAGTTAGTTAATCATTTATTTACAAGAGGTCCAGCATATTATTTTATCAGATGGATTACACAAATTTTTTTAAGAAACATAGAGCCAATTAAACATGTTCTCACGTGTTAAAACAAAAAAAGTAGTACAAATCTAAGGATCGCTAACAAGCACGATGGACAAGAATATTATGTATTTAAAATAATACATTAATTTAATTTACTACTTAATAATGTATGTAGTGTAGTAAATACTAGGTTGTGTAATAATTGTATATACTTAGGTAAAGTTATAAAAATAAGTACCTATGATTAATAGGCACTTCTTTTTGTTACATAAGTCAGAAGAGTGTAAGGAATGCGATTTCGTAACTCTCCTATATTATAATTAGCAAATATTTGACTTGTTCAAATATTTCAATAGACGCAATTGGCGAAGTAAGTGGCCAGTCGTTTTAGGTACCTATAAGCGTTACGTCTTAAGTAGTAACGATAAAAATCAAATTAGGAAAATATATTTCAATGGGAGGTAAAACCGTTGGGATATACTTTAAAGGGACAAAATGATTATCTTCTAGACGAATCGAAGGTTTGATTTCTTTAGGTAACTGAACAGTTTGTCACTGAAAATAAAATCCTATCCCGTTTATGAAAGTAAACAAAGCAAAAGGAGTATATAAGGGTTGTAGGAGGTGGTGTTCTTTTTTGGATCATGTTTACCCTAAGCAAACGTATTTTTCTTTTTTTTTTCTTTCTATTAGCAGCCGACAACCTCCTACGAGGACCTGGGAGATGCTATGCTTAAAAAAAAAAGGCGTCAGGCGACAACTTCCTAGGTTGACCTGAGAGATGCTACGATCCAAAAAAAAGGCGTCAGCCGACAACCTCCTAGGTTGACCTGGGAAATGCAATGCTCCAAAAAAAAGGCGTCCTCTACTTTCCGCCTATCCAGAGGCTAGCACATCAAGTTACCCTTTTTTTATTTATTTTTTTTAAGGCTGGGAAATCATCCAATGACTGCTCCCGCTCTGGGTGGAGCGGAAGGGAGTGTCAGACTCTTACTGACTAAAACCCATCCATGTTCCTTCCGTAGCCCTTTATGTTCCGGGGCAGCGGTAACCCTTTCGGACAATCCCGCTTATCCGGCAGGCTTGGCCCTGAGCGGCCCCTTCATGTGCTGACATCTCTTTGAGGCGCGCGTGGAACATATACGCACCGTACGGCACGGGTCTGGTGCTGATCGGACGGTGAGTCACCCATTACTCACCGCCCGCAGGCCCGCGCCTACGGTGGCCGGGAGTCGTCACGTGGCTCCCGACGCCCGGAGCGTCTCCCGCGGCGGCTGGGACGGGAGGACCTTTCTCTCTCCCATCCCGCCACCTCCTTCGCGAGCATAGCTTTTTCGCAGAAGGAGGTGACTGCCTCCCACTCCCTCTCGCCCCGGACCATGGCTTGCACCAGGGCCGGGCGCGAGAGGTCGCTGCCGCCGATCGCCTCTACGAGGACACGGCGGTGCTCCGTCCAAGCGGGGCAGGTTTGCACCGTGTGCTCTACCGTGTCCTCTGGGCGATCCTCGCAGTGGTGACACCCGGGCGTTTCCTCCCACCTGATGATGTGCAGGAACCTCCCGAAACATCCATGTCCGGTGAGGACCTGCGTCAGGCGGAAGGTGAGGGCGCCGTGACGCCTCTCTAGCCACTCCTCAAAGAGGGGCCTTACCGCCACTATCGTGGCGTGCCCTGCGCTGGGTTGCGACAGTCGCTGCTTCCAGGCCGCCATGAGATCGCGCCGGAGGATCTCCGCCGCAATTTGCTGCGGAAACGGAGTTTCCCCCTGACTTAGTACCTCCACGCGCCACTCGTACAGGCGCGCGAGGACTATCGCCTCCAGATCCCACGGTGGCAGTCCGGCAAGGAGGCTTGCCGCCTCGCCCGAGATCGTGCGGTACCCCCGGATTAGCCGAATGGCTACCACCTTTTGGGGCGCGTTCAGATAGTGAGCGGCTTGTCGTCGCAATGAACGCGCCCACACCGGGGCCCCGTATAGGGCATGGACCGCACGACTCCCGCGTAAAGCCTCCGGCAGGAGGCGTTTGGCCCCTCAAATTGAGCAAGAGCCGCTTGAAGGCGGCCCCAGTCCGTTCCAGCTTGGGGGCCAAACGTCGGAGATGCTCCACGAAATTCCATCGGCTGTCGAGGACCAGACCCAGGTATTTCATCGTGGTCTTGACGCCGATGTGAACCTCTCCTACCGTAAGTTGGGATCCCGATGGTGGCCTATTCCGAGGCCCATGAAAGGCCTCGGATTTGTGCAATGCCACCTCGAGACCCAACTGCCGGATCCTCTCAACGACTATCGCAACCCCGCGTGTTATCGCGTCGGCCGCCGCTTGATGCGACCTCCCCTGCGCCAGGACCAGCGTGTCGTCAGCGTAGCAAACTACGCTGACGCCGTCAGGGAGGTCGGCCCGCAGCACCCAGTCGTAAGCGATGTCCCACAGGAACGGCCCCAGAACAGAATCCCTGCAGGACACCGCATGACATCTCTCGCCGGTTCCATTCCCACATCAAGTTACCCTAAGCTGTCAATTTTTTTTTAATAGTTTGTCAACTATATTACAAAAGCGTAAGGTTCATTTTCAGTTGGGAAACATGACAGTTTGGGATAGTTTGATGCGCTGACCTCTGTTCTTATGTGAAATGTGTGTGTATTGTAGGTTATTTTATAAACTTTCATTTTACCCTGTATAAACAAAAATAGCTAGTGATCTAAGGTTCTCACCGCAAATTGTAACTAATGACCTAGTGGTAATGTTTGTTGTTGTATGTAATATGTAGTTATTTACAGCACAGTACATCGAGGGTTATTACTTCATTCATAACTGAGTTACTGAATATAATTAAGCTGTAATCGAAAAACTTCTTCATAAAAAAAATTGAAAAATATAATAAAAACTTCCTCTATAATTTGAATACGTTTTGTTTTTTAAGCAGTTAGCATCCTCACGCAACAGTAACAAAAACTCTTACAAGTGTAGTGTGTGTCTTAATAATGATACTGTCGACACGTAAGGTATAAAAGTTTTAATTTCACTCATAGCCTCCACGAGGCCAAAAAGCCCAATAACACTGCCCCACCTGGAAATCGAACCGAGGATCTCATGCTCACTTGCGACCACTAGATCAATGATGCAGTAGATTTAATAAAATAAATATTATAATTTGCGTATATACCAATTCATCCGAAATTCTCCGTGTCTATTCGTGCCAAAAATACCCACCATTATTTAAATCACCATTAGTTATTCAAAACAGTTGAACTAATTGGGTCATTATTTGGAACAAAACAGGTCTACTCTGTATAGGTATTTATCATGGATATTGTTCGTGAAACTATATTAGGAAAATCATTATTAGTTAGTTGACACATTTAGTGTATTAAGAAGTTATTTTTAGCTCCGTCTGTTTTAGTAACACAAACTGAGATTTCATACTAGTTAGCTTCAGTTTCGCCATATTGATGTCTACTAAAATTGGAGGACGTATTTTGTGTAAAATTAACTCAAATGCCAAAATTAATTTACCCAGAAAACTAAAAGTTACTTAAACTTCGCGGGCCGTTATTTATGAAACATAATTATTACATGTCATAAACAATCGCCTGCAAAAACACATTTATTAATTTAAATCTCTCTTACAATATTATATCATTACAGGCAAACTCAGGTATTTACCTAATGCGATAGCGCGGCCTCACACACACATTTCTTTTTTCATTTCAAAATCTATTATTACTATACTAACAGTAAAAAAATATCAATATCAAAGAAAAATATAATATAAATATAAAAAAAAAACAATATTTAAAATATAAAAAAACCAACAACATAATACCTACTCTAATCTACACTATAACATAAAAACTAAATATTTAACATAAGTCTTCACATCTTTAGAAGAACATACCTAACCGAAAAGAGAAAAACAAGAACTATAAATCAATGGAACTTTGTTTACATTATCCTCCTTGGGCAGTCAGGGAAAATTAGATAATCTATTCCATGGCTCCAAATTTCAAACGAACAGTTCATAGGAATGAATGTATTAAATACGTTAATAAATAAAAGTACAATGTACAAGTTATTTCTGTAGTATGACTTGTGTTAAGTAAGGGTCAACTTAAGGTCGAAGCGACCGAGAAGTAGACGATGGCCGACGTATAAATGTATTGAATGAAAAATGCATGAGAGCTCATGTTTCTACTAATGTAGAAGGAAGATACGTTGTTTAACTTGATGGTGACTAGCAGCAAGTAGTATAGGTACCTAGCTAAGAACTTACTTTTTTTTTATTGAGGGTGGTAAGCCATCAAATGACCCTCCCGCTCTGAGTGAAGCTGAAGTGAGTGTCAAACTCTTACTGATTAAAACCCATCCATGTTCCTTCCTTAGCCCTCTATGGTTTGAGGTAGCGGTAACCGTTTCAGACAATCCCGCTTACCCGGCAGGCTTGACCCTGAGGGGCCCCTTCATATGCTGACATCTCTTTGAGGCGCGCGTGGAACATATACGCGCCGTACGGCACGGGTCTGGTGCTGATCGGACGGTGAGTCACCCATTACTCACCGTCCGCAGGCCCGCGCCTACGGTGGCCGGGAGTCGTCACGTGGCTGACGGGCCTTTCTCTCTCCCATCCCGCCACCTCCTTCGCGAGCATGACTTTTTCGCAGAAGGAGGTGACTGCCTCCCACTCCCTCTCGCCCCGGACCATGGCTTGCACCAGGGCCGGGCGCGAGAGGTCGCCGCCGCCGATCGCCTCTACGAGGACACGGCGGTGCTCCGCCCATGCGGGGCAGGTTTGCACCGTGTGCTCTACCGTGTCCTCTGGGGCCTAAATTCCAGAGTCAGAAATTGTTTTTCCTGTTATACATACGTGGCAACTTAGAGCCGTGAAATAGTCTAATAACGTAAGCTTTACGTTCATATCTTTTTGTTTTGCATTATCGATGTAAACATCTATCGTATTTAATGCTGACCTAATAAACAAAACAATAAACTCAAATACTTATATAACATGGGCAAATTAATACTATGTTAGTGCTAAGTAGCGTATTTAAAAGAGTGTCGACATAAATAAACAAATTGTCCACAAAATTCCCAATACCGCTTTCTCTTTGCGAAGTAATGGGGCATCTCATTCCGAACTTAGCAATTGTAATGTAAGCAAGCACCGGCCGAAAGATCATTCGTTATTTCTGACTTGTAAATATCTGTTATTTTAGGTGGAAGGCTTCTTTAGGATAGATAACTGAGGAAAAGAAAAAGATAACTTGTTAAAAGTTGATACGGATTGCTTGGTATTTTTTATATAATAGGATAGTTAATAGACAAGGGGTCTACTGTCATTTTCAGACAGATGAGTGCAGAATCAGGGGATTTCCTGATGAGTTGACGGAAGATGTATCGTTATCGTTTAGTGTTTTAAGGTAGCCTGGGATGTTCACCTCTGAACAATGGATTGATTTAGCTTTTAGAATTAAAAAAAAACACAATGCTGCAGGAAAAGTGCCAATTTCACCAGAGAAACTGAAAGCGATCAGCACATCTAAAACGCGTGGACGAGAAGCTGTCAGTTGTAATATTCCATAGAAAACAATGACACTGACACCACTTAAACATAGTTTATGCGCTGACCACGTTTAGTTTAATTGGTGAAATCTGTCCTAAGTATTATGATGATACTTTCCCGGACGAGCCACTCTCAGAAAATGCTCTTTTACGGCTATAACCGAAAAGCTCCATACTAATTATTGACCGCAACATTCCATTTTATGTCCGACTTCCATTCAAGGTACTACGTGTCTAATTCCAAAAGGTTTTATGATTATTGGAAGCCCTTTCAAGTTATGACTATTGCGTACTAACAAAAGGAAGCTCTTTGAAGGGGATGGTATTGTTATAATCGTGATAATAATTTTCATTTTCAATATATTTCAGCTTAACGCAAAATTACCTTTCCCATTTCGATACGCGGTTATCAAGTATTTTTTGTTATGTCTGTGAATTTATTAATTTTCGCTCATCGTTCACCGCAACCGTTTTTAATTTAATCGTTGAATTAACGGGCACCATTCATTAATTTACGGTGCGAAGTGCACCTCATTTTATCATGAAAATCAAACCCAGGAACTTATGCTGTCCGCAATTGAAAAGCAGCTCCGGTTTTTTAATTATATAACTTTAAAACTTGCGAAATAGTTTGAATTTGATTCGATTCACGTCTGCGAAATCGAAAAGGTGCGACAGTGAACTGTGGTCTACTGAAACTGCGGCAAGTCCCAAACCAATCGGGATGCAAGACGAAACTATTGTGCCAACAAATTAGCGTAAATGATGGCGTTTAATGGTTTTGTTTTGAAGTAGACTAAATTTGAGAATAAGCAAAAATCGCGTCTCGCGCCCCGTGAGGGAGTCACCTTAGTTTGAGCAGAGTTTAACTACGACAGCTACAAGATCATCTTACTCCGGATTAATCATATACGGTCCCTCCCGTATCCCCCGTCAACCTACTCGATAAGTCGATATATGAATGTGACATTTCCATTGTACAAAAGCTTGAAACAAAGCAAAGGAACCTCAATTCTGGGGAAGACGTCTTGAAGATATATAACGCAGGGTGCCTTGTATTTTATGGTGCACTTTTACATGTTACACATATCATGACTTATTTTTATTCTATTACTAGCTGACCCGACAGACGTTGTCCTGTCTTAACTGTGATACCTACCCTACCTACCTACCTACCTGCCTACCTACCCTACCTACCTAGCTACCTACCCTACCTAGCCTACCTACCCTACCTACCCTACCTACCCTACCTACCCTAGCTACTCTACCTACCCTACCTACCCACCCTACCTACCCTACCTACCCTACCTACCCTACCTACCCTACCTACCCTACCTACCCTACCTACCCTACCTACCCTATCTTCCCTACATACCCTACCTACCTACCTACCCTACCTAAAAATAAATAAAAAAAAAAAAATGTATTCTGCTATTCAGGGCGGAGACAAATCCAACAAAACAAAAACCATGAAAATTGGTCCAGCAGATCACGAGTTATAATGGAGGGAACAAACCCGACTTTCTTTGTAAATATATAGATAACTTAATTAAGACTAAGCAATGTTAGAGGTCAAAAATGTCTAACGTGACGTGGGTAAAACTTTATAAAAAATATAACTTAATACTTTGATATGGCCTAAATCTTTTAAAAGGGCATTCTTTTCGAATCTATACAGTTATTATGTTTAATTTTATTACCGCGACGCGATGATTTCGGGGATTTGATTTCCCACTGCATATGACAGCTCATTCTTCTATTACCTACATAAATTTTCAAGACATACACGACTTGGTACACACTTTTTACATTATGTACGGTATAGGTACGGTAAGGGATGTGATATATCGGTTTCAGATTCGATTACGGATATGTCATCAAATGTAATGGGCGGGTCTCTCGATTTTATGTTCGGATAATATCCGCGATATCCGCATGGTATGTGAACTTGTAAATCTACTGATAAGCCATCAGAATTGAATGAGCCAATTAAGTGCCAGTATTACAGATGTTAATTGTGTAGTTTACTCATTTGAATGAGTGTAATATTCTATTTTATACTTGTTTTTGGGGTTCCGTACCACAAAAGAGAAAAACGGGACTTTTATAGGATCACTTCGTTGTCGCTCTGTGTCTTTATAAGTCTGCACAGACTCTTTTTCTGATGAAGACGTGAAGTTATCAAGTTGAAAATAATGTCAAGTACGTATGTATATCTACGGTTCCTTGGAAAGCTTAACAACTTTCGCCATGAGACCATTATCGTAATTGCGAAAAAATAACCGGTCGTTCCTTAAATTTGGATCTAGTAGCTAGTTACAATTCTGTATTGTGCTCCAAATACAATTAGGTATGGGTTAAAGAACCTAGGTATTCCTTGAGTTTACCATTACTGATAAATAAAGTATAGAGGAGACTGACCAAGATCTTTATTTCTTTCCGTGTGGCTAGTGACTAACCTGGTGTCAGAGTTTCTATGCTGCCCATGGGCATGCTGAGAAATAACTCTCTGGCATGCCGGTTCCTCACGATGTTTTCCTTCACCGTCTCTTATAAGCAAGTGATAACTATACAATACGCATATGAATCCGAAAATTCAGAGGTGCGTGCCTTGGGTTCGAACTCGAGAACTAAGAATTGGCATTCCGACAGTCCCACCACTAGGCTATCACTGCTACTGACCAAGATTATACGATTCCACTTCATAATGTTTCTTCTGATTGTCTAGTGTCAGTCCACTGAATATTTTCTTGCCCCAGATTGTCTAGGTTTAATCTTGGCTCTTTGTTTCGCTAATATTGCTTGGAATATTTTCTTATTCTGCACAGATCAATCAATCAGGAAACTACTTAAATCTTTTCTTTAGGGACTTTCACCTGCGATTGATGAGGTTCTTATCGATATTTTTGGCTCATAATGTTTTTACTTCAGAGCAAGTGTTCCATCGTAACTCGATGGAACACGTACTTAGATGATTGATATTGGTTATTGAAATCTATACACTATTATAACGAAGCTAAAAAGTTTGTTTGTTTGAACACGATAAACCTGGAAATACCATAGGATTTCTTTTAACCCAATTCCTGAGCAAGGTTAAAGGCTATGTAGTATCACGCTATAAGCCTTTGGAGGCGAATAAAAAAACAAAAGTTGGACAGAATGCTAAGTGAAAATTAACACGGGTAGGTGATGCGATGCGATGCGACTTAGTGGGTCGGCGACAAAAAAATGCCGGCAGAAGCTGGTAAAAATAAAATTATCCTGAACTTTGGTTCTGCAAATAAAAAAATCCGAAAAACGAACTTTTTGAAGTTAAGAAAACTTTGGAATATTTGTCAAGGCAACTTTTTTTATTTTCGGATTTCAATATTACATGGGATATAGGACTGAAACACATAAAATCTATAAAGGTTGCTATTCCATCTTTATCAAATAAATCCCGGTAGATAATATACGTGTATTTTGATTCTTATCATCTGTGTAGTCGAGAAATTGAATCTCTTACCCTTTCCGAAGTATTCTGGAAGTTTTCCTTGTACATATCTGTCGGAATTATATTAATATTTAGGGGAATTGTCCTCGTGAATATTTCACTTATTGCTACCGTACCTAATCTTATACGAATTGTCCTTGTAGACACAGAAAATGTAACTCATCTATAGGAAAATTGGTATTGTTTGAAAAAAAAAACACCAAACCTTGATTTTAGTAGAACAGATATTTCTCTCGAAATCAAAAATATCTCTCCGATGAATCAAGTTACGGAATGTTTGTTACATTTTCCGATACATCTCATTTCTAAAAAGTAATCAAGAGACAAATCGCTCTCGGATACCCCCCAACAAAAGAATTATCCGACTCGACGTTCACTAGGATTAGATCAAGTCGATGTCATAATACATAATAAAAACGAGAACTTTTTCATATATTACGTTTCGAAGTCACATTTATGTGAAGCTCCGGAAAATTGTGAGTAGCAAGTCTACCTTTTCATAGTAATATTTTTTTCTTTTATCTCACATATTGGATAGAATTTATATTGGGATTATTTCTTTTGTGAAATTTGTTTTTCTGTTTTTTTATTTCATAGGTCACTGTCTGTGATATAGGTACTTTATGAATTAGGTTAAGGATACTATATTTTCCAGTAACGAAAAATTCGTGAACACAGCTATGTTGTATAGAGGAGCACTGAAAAACAGCGTTTTTAGAAATTCAACAATCTTTTTTGAGGGTGGGAAATCATCAAATGATTCCTCCCACTCTGGGTGGAGCGGAAGGGAAGGGAGTGTCAGACTCTTACTGAGTAAAACCCATCCATGTTCCTTCCTTAGTCTTTTATGTTCCGAGGTAGCGATAACCTTTGCGGATAATCCCACTTACCCGGTAGGCTTCAGCCCTAACGGGCCCATGCTGTCATCTCTGAGGCGCGCGTGGTACACGTACGCGCCGTCCGGCACGGGCCTGGTCCTAATCGGACGGTGAGCTGCCCATTGAGCACACATTAATTCGACTTTTATGATGGTGACAAGGGATAATTTATTTGTATGAAAAATTGTCATCCCTTGAGTTTGTATGAAAATTTTTATCCCTGGAGTTGATTTTAAACTTGCAACGAACGATCACATTGTTCTGGAAGAATAAAAACACGTACTTAAATCATTTTTTTAATTATTTTAAAAAAAGCATAATATATGAAGGCACTTACGAACGACAAAATTAAAAAAATAAATAAATTGATTCTAGTTGCCACTTCCAACAGGTAGTTTCGTATGGAGAAGAATGGGCTTTTTTTTTTTAAGGCTGGGAAATCATCCAATGACTGCTCCCGCTCTGGGTGGAGCGGAAGGGAGTGTTAGACTCTTACTGACTAAAACCCATCCATGTTCCTTCCGTAGCCCTTTATGTTCCGGGGTAGCGGTAACCCTTTCGGACAATCCCGCTTACCCGGCAGGCTTGGCCCTGAGGGGCCCCTTCATATGCTGACATCTCTTTGAGGCGCGCGTGGAACATATACGCGCCGTACGGCACGGGTCTGATGCTGATCGGACGGTGAGCCACCCATTACTCACCGTCCGCAGGCCCGCGCCTACGGTGGCCGGGAGTCGTCACGTGGCTCCCGACGCCCGGGGCGTCTCCTGCGGGGGCTGGGACGGGAGGACCTTTCTCTCTCCCATCCCGCCACCTCCTTCGCGAGCATAACTTTTTCGCAGAAGGAGGTGACTGCCTCCCACTCCCTCTCGCCCCGGACCATGGCTTGCACCAGGGCCGGGCGTGAGAGGTCGCCGCTGCCGATCGCCTCTACGAGGACACGGCGGTGCTCCGCCCATGCGGGGCAGGTTTGCACCGTGTGCTCTACCGTGTCCTCTGGGCGATCCTCGCAGTAGAAGAATGGGCTAAGACGATGCGCCTAGAATATAAATACTATACCACAAAAGTTGAGAAGGAAAACAATACGAATAATGACAACGACAGGTAAATTCATTGTACTGTTATAGGTACGTTTCACAACCAAGACCTTTAATATTCCTCTATCTCTTTCCCACAATTTAGTATAATATATAGATATCTAAAATTAATATCGTACTAATATATGTGATTGAGCTATGGCATCGTGACTCAAATTCTCAGTTCTCGACATATCTACATCGCTACTGAGTGACTACTGAGTTTGATTAGGTATCGCGTCTTGCAACCCTACCTGTTTTGCTTACGATATGAACACCTCATAAATGTTAAAGCTCTATTAATATTCACTTGAACATAAAAGCTGTCAGTATTCTAATGAATACTGTAAACGTTTTGTGAGACACTGGTCTGAAATATCAATATAACCAATTTTCTGTCAATATTCGTCAGACGTTTTCTGAAATAATATGCATCTTTGACAGTTGTTACAAAAGTCTAACAGCCAGTCCTACCAAGTATCATTCAGTTGTTTGTGGGTTGTGGAGGTCAGATAGTCAAGCTCCATGTAAAATACATACCTATGTATTTTCCTATGTATTCAGCGACATCCAGTTAGGCTGGCAGCTAACCCCAACATAACAGATAGTCTATTCCTACATGACATGTCATTGCCAAAAAAATTTCATTTTTTTATTGAAAAGTTACTATTAAGTTTTTTTTAATGAAAATACATATTACATTTGCAAAATACAGATTACATTTGCAAAATCACAATCACAATTTAATTTCTAGGGACGTCAGAATCAGAATTAAATAAATTTCGCTTCGTAGTCTCTGTCAGTTTGCAAGTGAATAAAATTTTCCGTAACAAGAGTAACGAGGTTGCGGATAAGAGAGATGAGATTAATGTTGCGGTCGTGACGCGCTTATTTTATTTGACACCTTGTGTTCAGAGGGTTAATTAGTACAGTGGTGACATAAATGTTTATGTTTTATACTGGATGATACATTAATGATAAATTTATTACTCATTAAGACCATAGTTCAGTTATAATGAGTTTGAATGACTAATTATTATTATTAATTAAAGCACACTGATTTAACCTGCTACAAGGATAGACCGGTTCTAACTTTCATTTTTATACAGAGTTTTCTTACTATAATTAGTTTTATGACTTCTGTTATTATTGATCTTACAGTAGGTAACGTTTATTTCAGGTTGAACATAACTATTACTGTCAACTTTATACACAATACTTACATACCTAAAAATACTTGGAATATTAATAATAACTATGTACAAGTATATAACAGGAGGGAAAAAATAAATAAAAGGTCATCAAAAAATTCGTCCACATCGCTGTCAACAGGAAAAGTTCCCAAAAGGCTGACAGCATTGCCGCGTTGTATGGTAATGCTGATTCTTTGACCGAAAAATTACTTGATTTTATAATAGCCTTTTTTCAAATGCTCAAGGTCAGATATTTGTAATAGGTAATCTTTAAAAACCCTATTCAAAAACGAGGGAAAATAAAGATTTTAAGTTTTATAAGTTTTATGTTAATTTTATACTAATTGAGCAATTATATTGCCTACTGATTTGTACCGACCGAATTTTACTGATTCAACTTCGATCATGATAACCATCTAACTCTGTTACTGAACTAACAGAAGCTCTTAACTCGAAGAAACGACATGGATGGATATTAGGTACGCATTATTTTGTTAATCTATCAATGATATTTAATTGAAACCAGATTAGATTTATTTATACACTAGTGACCCACTCTTGCTTTGCACGGTTTTTACGACTTGCAAAACATGGGTTTCTTTCTTTAATGTAAGTTTTAAAAGTTTGTACTGGTAAACCTTCAAGCAAAAACAGCATCAAGATCCGTTTCATAGTTTAGAAGAAGAACAACGCGGCACAGAGACAACCTCCACTGGTTGCTGTGATCCTTTTGGCTTTCTGACCGCCCGAACGACTGATAAAGATTTTCGAATGACAGCCGGTGCCAACGGATTAATGTTTTTTCCGAGGTAGGATACGTGGATAGTCACTCATCCATGCATCGACCGCAGCAGGCGTAGCTTAACCTGAGATCGGCCCGTGCGGCTGTTATTATTTATCCACGAGCGTACCTACACTAATATTCACCAATTCAATACCGCGCGAGTCAAACGGAGGTACGAATTTTCTGACTTATTACCAGTTATTACGTCATTGCACAATTCATATGCGCATATTTAGGTACTACGCATACGTTTTGAAAAGCAAAAGTTTTGCCTTCTTATACATTCGAGTCGCGATTGTCTCTTAAAATATTCGAGTTAACTGTTACTTCGGGATATTTTTAGCCACATTTGTTGGTACAAAATGACAAGGAATGCATAATTTTTTGAAGGTTGACTAGTGCGTACGTGACAACAACGGTTTCGGCAACGGATTTTGATGTTGAGTAATGCTTTTGAACTGGATTTAAAAAAATTGCTTAGGTTATATTATTCATGCGTCAGGTTTCATTTATTAATAGACAAACTCTACTCTAGTTTTCTTATAAATATTTAAATAATAGATTTGGTTGTAGCAGAAGGTTGTCTTTTACTACAATTCAAGAAAATTTACTAGGAGGTAATTTTAGTTACAATTTTCTTGGAAATTTTATTATTTGAAGTCACCAGTTTAATTTAAAACATGCACGAGAATATCGAAAGCGACGCGTAGGTATTAAATAAAACTAAAATACGACCCGCATTTCAGACGTCAAAGACATTCAAGAAGTGATCAGAGTGCAGATTTTTGGAGCGATTTAATATTTTAGCTGATAATTGTTTTTTCTTAGTGAAATGTTATATTAAATAGAAAAAATGTGTAGAATACTCTTTTATATTGTACCTACATCATGAAAATTAGAAACATAAAAAGTAAATTTCTAAATAAAACTCTTGTGATAGGCACAATCAGTAACTATTTTGTACGTAGAATGGAATTTTATGCGACAGTTTGCCAAACAAGTCGATCCTTGAATTTTAATAGCATTTTTGGCATTTCCAAAAGTTTAATTACATATGCGTGAATTTAATCACCAATCATAATAGCAAATATCATTTGTAATTATATGTGCACAGTGATGCATGGACTTTATAATTGAAATATTTAGAACCAAGTATTGGCAACAAAAAGGAGGCTACGTAATAACAGCCGCTCGGCTTGATTTCTCAGGTTAAGCTACGCTTGCCGGGATTGTTCCATGGATGGGTTTCCATCTTTTCATATCGAGACTCCTTCGTGCCTCGGAAAGCACGTGGAGCCGTTGGTTCTGGCTGTCATATGAGAATCTTTGACAGTCGATACGGGTAGTCGAAAGCCCGAAAGTCTGACAGCCAGTATTACCCGGTTACTGACTCGGTTGTGGAGGTCAGATAGGCAGTCGCTCCATGTTAAATACTGGTATTTAGCTGTATCCGGTTAGACTGGAAGCCGACCCCAACATAGTTAGGAAAAAGATAGGCTGATTGATTGATTGTTAGCAACAATAATGATTGGTAACAGATACTTGAAAACCTAATGTATGGAAAACTGCGATATTTTATCCCTAAGGAATCTTCTGCAGACATCATCTTACTCGGATGTCGTTAATCGCCAGCAATGGGGCAGCCCCAAGAATCCCCCCCCCCCTCTTTCAATTTAGACGTTTCGTGTCGGACCGCTTCAGTGCCGAAGCCGTGCGTTTGTCGTATGGTGTACGGACGGTCATTTGTTTTCATACAAAGCGCGCGGTGCGACAACAGTGCGGTGCAAGTACTGAGAACGCGCGACAACAGGACGGGAACGTCGCAAGCACCACGTGTTCATTTCGCTGTTGAATAGTGCAGTGACTAGACGTGTGAGCTAATAACATCGAATTTTCATGTTTAATAATTGCTTAAAATGGATGACATAAACGTGGAAGAATTTATAAATGAAATTGAATTACGTCCTGCTATATGAAACTCCAAATTCCATTCTCTAGACATTCTTAAGTAATTAAAAACATGCTTGGATCTTGTTTTAACCTAGGGTAAAGATTGTGGAAATCACCAAAATTAGATGTTAATGAAAACATTGGTGATGCCCTCTTTACGGGGGCGTCGTTTTTGTTTCTGTTTGATATTTTTCAACAAGAGCACTAACAGTAATATTTCCTCGTCAGAGTCCATGACTTAACTGCTGTTAAATAAATTTAAGACATCACTAGCATACAAACGCACGGCAGTCAGATACGCTTTCAATTTATGAGTTTGGTGTCGGACGGCTAACGTACTGCAGCGGTACAGCAGCGGGCTATAACCAGCGGCATGGTAAACGTGCGGCAGCCGTCCAACACGAAACGTCTAAATTGAAAGAGCCCTATGCGTGCACCGTAATGTTGTAGCCCGACTGTTTCATTGGTGACAGTCCCATGGGTCACGCGGGTCACGGTATACCTACACAGCGGGGGTGTTTACAAGCCGGGCAGGAGCGTCTGTCGCGTGCCTTCGCCGCAGCGCATTTCAAACCGCATATATGATATTACCATCCCAAGGACTATAAATAAATATTGGAGGTAAAAACTAAAAATTATAAACTATTACACTGTAGGTAAATAGAAAAAAAGCATACCCACCTTACACCACGCAATACCTTGTGCGGTCGGTTGCACGTCATTTGATTTCACCCACGTGGGGCACGGGAGTGTAACCAACGGAAAGTCGGCCTATAGTAATGCGTGTAATTTTGTAACATTATAATAATTTTAGCTGACGACCTCGACCACACTCATTTACTCATACCCAATTTATCATTCTATTTTTGTTATGTTATGAATTCTTGCAAATTATGTGGATGATTATCTAAAACACCACAATCTTGATGTTAGGATTAATTTTGGGAGTAGGGCAAACTTGAACAGTAGCATTACATGACTGACTATTAATTAAAGTTTTTTTTTAAGGCAAAATACTACTTATGATATTTTCATTTGAATCTCGGTTCTTGAAAATGACGAACAGAAATTCCGGTAGAAGAACCACAATTGCCAAGCTTGTTCTTTTCGGATCATAAATACACAAATAAAATAATGTATTACTGTGTTAACGACTCTCTTGTTTAACGCGGTGGGCAAAAATCCAAACTATTTTTAGTATCAACATTAAAGTAGGTGTAGTGTTAATTAGACAATGCAAGGTCGTTTACTAGTCTCGCATTTAGAGCAGAAACAAGTGTATTGTGCTTGTTAGTTAAATAAATAAGAAATATAATTGTTGTAACTACACTATTAATAAAGAAACTAAAATTTTTTTTTTATATATCAGAAAATACCATTATAATTTAAACGAATATTTAAACGACAAGATATGAGTGTTATGATAATTATTTAATTTACTTATATTAGGTACGATGTTTCCGTGAGTAAATTTTCAATTTTACACTTTTGCAGAAACTAGTACCTAGTTTTTTTTGTATGAAAAAAGTATCAAGCTCATCAAAATGCAACAATTAGGTACATATCACCTCGTTACACCTGCCACCTGTGGGGCTTAGACGCGTTGGCACATTGAAGAATTCAGTCATCTCCCGAAATCTGGATTTGAGGCCGTTTTTTTATACACGATACGATTTCGTATACACGAGCGAACGCGTCAACGACAGAATCAACTGCAACCGTCAACAGTGGTGTGCCACACGTGTAATCGAGCACCGTACGCAAATAAACGAGTGACACGTATTGTCGACGGTAGCCGTTGACGCGTCGCGCGTCGGAGCCTCGACGGTGGCTTTCTACACTCGTCGACGCCTGCAGTTGGCTCTATCTGACGCCTGCCGCTCGTGTGTATGACCGCTTACTATCTTGTTGGAGACAAGGAACAGTGCTGATATTGTGTGCTGTAATATCATATATTTGCTTCTGCTATATCCTTCGGGAGTACTGGCGTAAAGTAAACAGTAATCAGTTTATAACATAGCATTTTTCTGGTATTTATTTGGTTTTAAGTAATCCTGCTTCTTTGGTCTAGTAGTCGCAAGCGCTACTGCTGAGCATGAGGTCTTGGGATGATTCCAGAGTTGGGCAAAGTGTGATGTGATTGCAATAGGCTCGCCCCCTATTACATGGGACTATAAACTGGTGAAATATATTATACTAGGTACACTTCTGCCTATCCAGAGTTCCGAAACAAAATTCTGTTATCGAACTCCTTCTATCAATATAATATGAATAAGGCAGTTTATAAAAACCGAATGTCTCAATTATATTTTTTATAATGTTAACGTTTCGTCTCATGATAATATACTGTTTTTCTATCATTCCAAATTCAAACAGAATATGAAATAGAAAATTACAAAGGAGACAAAAAGCACAATGTTAAATTGAGCCTTACAACATAGCTTAAGTACCAATTATACAGAAAATACCAAAACTCGATAAATAATTTCAGTTCCTGAAATAAGAAAACATAATACTCTGTCGTTCAATATTTATCTTCAATTTCTGTTACAGTAGGCACACTACTGCGACTTTTAGTCAGCAGAATTATAGAAAATCGCTAAACGTGTTTCAGTATTTCTCGTTCATTTTTACGTTCAAAAGTGCCTTTCTTGTGCTTAGTTGAAATAAATGATTTGACTTTGAGCCGTTTGACATAACTGAGTGCAACAGCTAGTAGTTATGTAAAATAACGGATTCGATAATCCATATCAAGTAACATTATAATTTATTGTATATCTAAAACTACTTGGACTAGGTACAAAATATCATAATTATTCAATTTAGTTATGGGTTTATTTTGTGCCTTGTCTCAACAAAATTATAGCCCGTTTTATGGAATGTGCTGTGAAAAAACACTTCGAACATCATAATCACAAAAACCAAAAACCGCCTCTTTATTAATATGAAAAGCCATGATAGATGAGTCCACGTACATGTTGAAATGCGATTTCAATTAAACCAACTGATGCATTATTAACTAGAACCATCAATTATTTACACAATCAATCAATCATCAATCAGTCAATAATTTTTAATAATTAATTATCACTACAAAAACTGACAAGACTAACGACTATAATTGTTGCCCATGAGAGATATATCCTCATACAGAAGATGACATATTATGTGAAGTTCGTAAAAGTTTATAAAAAACAATATTTACATAAATCGGCCATCTACGTAATTATTTTTCAGAAACGCAATGATAACTTACTACGCAAACAATCTCATAGTAATGCGCACATGTATCAACTTTGATATGACCTAGACACTGCGAGATAAATCACATCACATCAGATAATCGTACGCCCGACGAGCACGTCATAAGATCATCTACATTTGCTCAAAATACCAGTCCACAGTCGCGAGCGTGCGACCTTCTTAAAGCAATATTCCAAAAGGAAACAGCCTCGAATTTTTCCTTTGCACTAATTATAGCTGTCCATCAAAATAAGAATATAAAAGCTGAAATGTTTCTGTTGAACGGCGGGAGAATAATAACTTGCCGAAGAGTTGCCGCAATTGTTTGTTTATGAAAATTATTGTAGGGATCTGCCGCCGCGCCATTTATTTAAGGTCTATGAAATTCCACTGTTATTTGTGAGTAAACAAATTTTAATTTATCGTCATAACATGACGCATTTAAACCTCAAAGCTGTGTTGTTTTTTTTCATTTATCATAAGTTTCTGGCGAAATTTGTTGCAATATTTACGATGTATTAAGCCAGTTCTTAGCTAAGCTCAACAGGCAGTAAAACCGATGCGACCACCTGCAAGCACTAATTAGATATTTTATTTATTACCAATTAGGTATAATAAAGCGTAGTCAAATTAATTTGTCCGTAAATTATGTGAATTGGTGCTCGTTGCCAATGATATTCTGTCACTTGTCGCAATTAACGGTAAACGGAAACCCGCGTGACAGCTGTCAACGAGGAAGTTAACATAGGGACGGATCAGAAATAATAGTATTCGGTTTCAAGTGAATAAACCATACAAAACAGATAATATGAAAACAATCAGTAGGTACTTTAGGTACTTTCGAAAATACTTCTAAAAATATAATTAAAGATGAGTGCAATTTTATGGCTTTATATATTCTGTGGCTAATAAACATTTATGTTTTACATCATTTAAAAACCTTTAATTCATGACTGACACAGGTACTTTTTCGACAAGTTCTCCGACATTTATAATACCGCCTCCGGGAAAATGAGGAGAAAACAACAGCTAGCTAAAAATACCCTATATTGTACACAAGGTAATACAATCAAGTTTCCAGTACAAAAGGCCCAAATTTGTTAAAGGAAAGACCAAACCCGTTGTTATGAATTTATGATGATACAAGTAGGTAATTTTGTTTGTGTGTCGGTATTACGTTGACAGTGTCTTAGGCAGCTGTTTGTTTTGACATCCTTTGTGGCTTGTACCAAATTTAGAAAAAGTGGATTATTGGTATGCCTTTCATTTATATTTTTATGGCATTTTGTTTGCATAATACCTTTCTTGCAGTAATCTTACACAGTACTGGGCTACATCTCAAAAAGATCTTGAATGTTTTCAGATTTCCGACCTATGCACAAGTCAATCTAGTAGTTCTGCAATGACGCGCTCAGAAAATTTATGGATCCTCTGTATTACTGAAGCGTCTTCAGTTACTCGTAGGTTTAAAAATAACATGCGATTTTTTTCCATTGCGAGACTGTTATGGGAAAATCGAGATTAGTAAAGCCATTTATCCTTGTATCCTAATCTAATACACTGGCGCCCAAATGCCTAATGTTCGGCAGCAGGCGGTCCATATGTATACCTTTCCATCCTCGATCCTAATTTGAAAGATTGTGCTCAGAGCGCTGGAACTGATTTCAATACAAAAGCATGTACGTTTATTTAGATATCAGAACTGTTAATGACTGACAATTTTAGATGATAAATGACTCATAAGGAATGATAAATGAACCTAATTGGAATGCTTATTTTGATAGAAGACGTAAAATAACCTGATGAAATACAGCAGCTCGCATTCAATCACATTGGCAGAGTCACTGAATGATATACATATTTAAAAAATGTTACATATAAAATGGGCACCAGCGTGTCATTTGCTGTATAACGATAAATGACATTAAATAATAGTTCACTCCATTAATGAATATGTATACTACAATAAAATTGAAAGATTAATGGATCGATTTGAAATATGCGCCCATTAAAACAAAGTAGGGTAAACTGGGTACGGTTGAAACAATTTAGCTTTTATCGTTTATAATTTTGTTGTTTATAAACCGAGTGACGATTATGATACATTAAATTCAAAAGTGAAGTTTTGGCTACGATATGGCTGTATCATTATAGTTCCCGGGTTATTATTTTTAGAAATATATGAAATTAAAAAAATAAACGAATTTGTTGCAACCGTCCCCATGCCAGGGGCGGTTGAAACAGCGATTGGGGTCAGTTGAAACACATACAAATAATACAATAAATACTAAGGAAGCATGTTTTATTTATCATTAAAACTAATTAAGGCACCAAATAACAACATTAATCAGTCTTCAAGGTTTCATCAGCCTTTAACGAGTAGTAAACAATTAAAGAATTACCCCTTTCACCTGAGGTTACTGAACCAACTTGACGAGCACCACGTCTAGCTATAACTCTGTCAGGCTTTTGCACGGTGGTTATGCCGGTTTCATCTGTGTTATATATATCTTGAGGCTCAAATTTATAACGGTCCATGACAATAGACAGATTATCATAGAAGACGTCTACGTTACTTTTATTAAAGCTTGTCGCCCTTGACAAGCTTGTAGCTTGTGCGGCGCGTACGGACAGTTTAGGGTTTCTTCTCATAAACATCCGAAACCATTCCTCACCAGCCATTCCGTTGTCTTCCCAAGTTCGAGGTCGTGATAAATTATACTTAATGGTAAGTTCGTTAGCTAATTTTCTCACCTCTTTCTTAGATAGTCCGAAATATATATCAGCACATCGAATCAAATATTTTGATAATTCTCGCTCCTGATCTTCATTGAAAACACGATTGTGTGCTTTATACCCCATACCTTCATCGTCTTTGCCGGACGCGTCTCGCTTTCGAATGTATCTTAACAGGGAACAGTGGTTTATACCATGCTTGTCCGCCGCTTTCCGTAGTGAATCTCCAGCTTTTACCAGGAGGTAAAAGCTGGCAGCATATGCATTACTATAGCTCGACAAGTTAATTTCCCCTCTGGAAGTCTTCCTCACTCGAACTCTCGGCATCTACAAAAAATAAACATTTTGTTTCAACCGTACCCACAAAAAATGTTTCAACCGTCCCCGACACCACTTTTGGTAGAATATACTTTATAGTTACGACAGTAATAATAACACAGTAAAAATAGTCACTATCCCTTATTCTACAAGCTTCATAATAATCACAAACACACACTCAATACATTCACTTACAAAGAACAGATAATATAAGCGTTAATGTCAGAAGAAAAATACTTACTTTTGGGTAATAAAAAACAATATGGCGTCCTGCACACAACAACAACGCGCGGGGAGCGGCGCGCTACTAAATTCGCGTTCGAAACTGCCGTCCGCTTCGTTTTCCCCTTGCCTCCCTCACTCCCCGCGTAACCGTTTACGAGATATTTGCTCTGTTTCAACCGTCCTTTGTTTCAACCGTACCCAGTCTACCCTACTTATTTACATACATTGAAAACTAACATACATAAATAGCATTACAAGGTATATATTTATGTAAATAATGTAATTTAGATAACAGTATTATTTACATCAGAAGATTAATAATTATTAGCAGGGCATTGTTGACCCATACAAAAGTTATGGACTTCGTATACATACTGCTGTGATTTCCATGTATGGATGAAAATATGCGGGCTCGTGGTTAAATACTAACCTGCCACACGGGTCGATTAAAGCTTAAGCTAGGCTTGCTGCGATCGGACCGTGGATGAGCTCATCCACGGGATGATTAAAGGTAAAGTTACGCTTGCTGCGGTCGGTCCGTGGATGGGTGCTCATCCAATACATATTATCATGATATTTGGAAAGCACTTAAAGCCTGCGACGGTAAAAGTTCTGCAAGACAGCCGCGCCCAACGCCTCGGCTGTTTTACAGAACCTTTACAGTTGTTACGGGTAGTGCGAAGCCCCGAAGTCTGACAACCAGTCTTATCAACGGAAAGGTCGTGGTCAAACAGGCAGTCGTTCGTCGTCGTTATGTAAAACACTGGTACTCAGCTGCATCCGGTTGGGATGAACTTGGAAACGGCTAGACAGATGATGATTATGATGTATGGATGAAAATATACTTGAGATGAATGTACGAAAGTAAATAAGTCTTGTGCCTAGAGCAAAATAATGCCAAACAAACCCTGCGCACTGACTTCTAGATTTCCGTTACTCTAACACTGAGGCACATATGAAGACTAATTAAACTCGAAAACAAACTACCAGATTAACCTTAATTATATTCGCTTTATTTCCAATTAAAGCCTTATTATTACTGAACCTCATGACCCTTGGGGTTAAGCAAGCTTTGCCAAACTAATTATGGAGATAAACTTGCGATTTGTAGACTGACCTTACTAAGGAACTGAAAATGGTTGCAGATAATTTTGTAAGCGAAAAAGTACCTTACGTTGGGTTTTCATTAAATGATTTTTATAATTATTAAGGGCCAGAAGATGTATCGTATAGAAAAAAAAATTACAAAATGTATTTTTATCTGTAACCTAATTATTGTATCTACCATGATTGCAATAGGTTCACAGAAATTAAAAAAAAACAGGAAAACAAACAACAGGAAACAAAATAACAAACGAAAAAACAAACGGGAAACTACCAATTATCCTCTCGTTATTATACCAAAGCTGAAAGCAACATTAATTGTTTCTTTAAAAAAATATTCAAACATTTAATATTTTCAAACAAATTAATATAAGATTGTGTAATGTTTCAAAATAGTTCTTCTATTAAACAATGACTCTTGAATCTATACGAAATCGAGCAGTTGAGGGCTCTTGAAATAGACCCGTCTATGGTGACAAGACCCGACAATATGCTTTGTGCTCTACACGTGTCGACTTTAGGTATAGGCCTCGTGGGTAGGTACTGATTAAACAAGAGTAAAAGTAGACCTTTACTTCGGCTGCTTTGTTTGTCTTGACAGTTAGAAATTTCCAATGAACGTAAACCTATAGGCATCATTTTGATATTTAGTATAGGATATTTACATAAATAGCCTTGTTTATTTCAAAGGTTACCTATCAAATATCGCGCTACCCATCTATTGATCAAAGACCCTTGTCTACGTGACATTAGTATCAGACAATACAGTGTAAGGCAACCAGTCCGAACGGCTGCCTTTGTACGCAACCATATGTGATATCGACACATTACGTCAGATTGCACGTGACGATATCAGATCCTCACCCCTTGTATTGAATTGTACCTTTGCACAGTGTTTTATAAAGCCTATTTTTCGGACATCGAATTTTTATTAAAACAACTGTATCATTGTAACTGTATCATTATATAACAGTATTACTATCATTTAAATGCAACATTGGTATCTTCATTTACCTAGCATGTTTGATTTATCTGTTTTTTTTTTTCAAATCGTCGTGTTTCATCTTTCAATTTAGATAGAAAATTTTTCATTTCAAATTAACCATAACAAGCTGGTTTTTAGTTTTCTTATCTTCTTGAAAAATCCGTCGTATTGAACTAAAAATATTCTCTTCATTTCCCCTAAACACTACATAAATTTCATATCCCAATTCCATGAAATCTAGAAATCACAACTTTTAAGTTTGAAAAACAGTATTCGATTAAAACGAAGTTCTAGCTGAATGCGGATACTAAATTTTGTATATAGAAGGTTATTTTTTACTAAAAATGCGATAGCAGAAAAACAGGCTTCTTAAAACACTGTGCGTTGTGTGAAACGTGCTTAGTAGTTGATTAAGGGTTGGGGACACAATTTCTTTTATTATTGTGATAACTCCTTCTATGATATTTCTAATGCAAGGGAGCGTGACCATGTATTTCTTTCTTAACGAAACATGAAAGCACAAAGTTTTGTGAGTTTGATCATAATATACCTACCTACTTACCAATTGTATTTTTAAAGGAGATAATTATCATTAATTTATTTTTGCTAGATTAAAACTATAAATCCTCGTGAGATTATTATAAACACGTGCAAATTGTATTCGTATTATTCTTCTGCGCTCAGATCGTGCAAATACTTGCGATTCAATATAATTAATTATAAAGCTGCACGATATAAATTATATTGATAGACGACTCACATATTCTCAAACTTTTAAATTAATTGCAACCATTTAAATGTTACAAACTTACAAGGTAAATATTGATTTATAATAGAAATATAACGTCGTGTGAGTGATTCTACATTAAATTATCTGTTCGAAATTCTAAATCTCTTGTTGTGTTTACATATTCTATTGTTTAACTTCCATGTCAAGCATGCTATCGGATTTTATGGTTAGGCTTTACTCAGTTAATACCGTTCGGGTAAAAGGCTCGCCTGACACTTAATATCATCACTGGCAAACAGAAATAGTACACCTCTAAACACAGAAAAAAAACAGTCGCAGAATAATTGTGTTATGATGTTAAAGCTTGCTAACAGAGTGAGTTATTTTCACACATTATGAATGATAGATTGTCCCGTCACTATGCAGGAAGTAGTGATTTATAAACCCACACTATGGTGACGTTGCTGTAAATGGATTCCAGAAATATTGAATGGATTATGCTTTTATGTATGACAACGTTGTCAGTCTATTGTCGAAGCAAAAATTGATAACTGATGTTCGGATTCAAATGTTTGTACCTTCTAGGTTCACTGTACCTACGGCACTATATAATGTTTAATGTTTACCGAGGCAAGACAAGAGGAGCTCGTGGCTAAGTAATAACAGTCGCATGGATCGATCCATCAGGTCAAGCAACGCTTGCTGGGGTTGGTCTATGGATGGTTGACCATCTTCAAATATCGAGACTGCTCCGTGCCTCGGAAAGCACATCAAGCTGTCGGTCCCGGCTGTCATTCGTGGATCTTTGACAGTCGTTACCGGTAGTCAGAAGCCCGAAAGTCTGACAGCCAGTCTTACCGAGGGGTATCGTATTACCCAGTTGGTGACTGGGTTGTGGAGGTCAGATAGGCAGTCGAGCCTTGTAAAATACTGGTATTCCGCTGCATCCGGTTAGACTGAAAGCCGACCCCAATATAGTTGGGAAAAGGCTAGGCAAATTGTTTACTGAGTCAAGACGTCAATGTGGTCTAAAATAAAAGCTAGAAATAATCAGTATTCCAGACCACTGTTGTGTTGAAGATTGATAAACTATGATAATTTGAACAAGGTATTTCACAAGGTTGCAATTACCTGTACAAATATGAAGAATTTAAAACTTTTGTTTCTAAAAACAAAGTTTTCTACTGGCAATTTTAAGTTAGGAAACACAGTGATTCTGCTTACGCAAAGCTTCTTTGCTAAGTAAAATCTTATACCAGCTTTGCATTTCTATGTACAATTTTTATCCCAGATGTAACTAGGTTAGTCCGATATTGAGATACATGCAAGCTGAGCTGAGGAATATTCCTTCAATACAATACACGACTAAAGACATATTCTTTGGGCAACGCCAGCGTCGTCGTATGGTTAAATGGTTCAGAAAATATTGTAATATATTTTTAACTCGGAGTGCGGTCTGTTCGTGTTTCCATGACGTTGTATTTTGAAGATATGATGTAATACATGAATGTTACTCCTATTGTTAAGAATAAAATTTCGGTAACAGGAAAAGGGAATTTGTTTTTCTGGTAATTCAATGCGAACCAGCACAGATTACCCTCATGTTTTTCTGTCCCGCCAAATGTCAGAGTCACGAAATTGACGATATTTAGTTGTTACCAAGACAGGAAATGTAATACTGACCACTTCAATTAAGTTCACCCAAAGTGACTTACACTTACCTACTTAACTTACTATAAAATAAATGATTAGTGGATTAAACGAAACTGAAAATGTATGCCAAACTGCTCACTTCAATAAAATAAAGTATGTTCAAGCAAACCACTTTACTAAGGGTTTAAATCAGACGTCCATCGGATTACTGATAGATTTGCAATCAGCTTAAAGTGTGTTAGGTTTCAATCTGTGACCTATATTTACAGCATTGATCTTAGTTTATAACACGATCAAGAAGAAGAAATAAAATCTGAAGAAAAGAGGAAAATATTATAGCTTCTTACAGTAAAACAGCAAGTCAAACGAGAAACCTCACAGACATCTCGAGTCATTTCCCACTAGTATAGTTTTATTAAACTTTACAACACTGCGCTACCGCGGCACCTCACGGCTCTACCCTGAGGCTGCAGAATATATCCTGTTAGCGACGAGATTTATTAGTTTCCGTGGCTGCAACTTGACTACCAGTCTGGCGACAAAGGGCAAAGGTGGTTTAGTGAAGTTTTGATCTTATAAACGTATTACGTACGTACTACATCATCCGCCTAGCCTTTTCCCAACTATGTTGGGGTCGGCTTCCAGTCTAACCGGATGCAGCTGAATACCAGTATTTTACATGGAGCGACTACCTATCTGACCTCCACAACCCAGTAACTGGACAATACGAAACCCCTTGGTAAGACTGGCTGTCAGATTTTTGGGCTTCTGACAACCCGTAACGACTGTCGAAGTTGCACAAATGACAGCCGGAACCAACAGCTTAACGTGCATTCTGAGGCACGGAGGAGTCTCGGTATGTAAAGATGGTCACCCATCCACGGCCAACCCCGACAAGCGTTGCTTAACCTGATTGATCGACCAATACGTACGTACTAGTACTACAGAATGCCTTGTTTAGGCTTTGTATTTATCATTAAGTGTAATATTCATCACTGCCTTTTTTGTGCTTCAATTCGGCGTTTAAAGAAGGGGGTGGTGGTGTGTTTTTCTACCCAATTAAGATATCGCTGATATCTTACTAGTGAGTCAGAGACTGCTTCGTCGGATTAGTGGTCGCAAGAGCTACTTACTGCTGGGCATGAGGTCCTGGGTTCGATTTCCGTGTCGGACAAGGTATCATTAGGTTTTATCATCTTATATTTCTCTATATCAGCCCGGAGTATGAATTTGTGCCCGTTTGATGGCAATAGGCTCCTTATACATGGTACTCGAATATAACGTGAAATGTGGGTGTACTGTAGGTACATTTCTACAGAGGCGTGATGATATAATTAACACTTAGTGATGATTACGAGAAGCACCTCAAGGAGACAAGCAATAGCGTCCTAATGTCTGCTTAGTGCTTGTAGCAATATAATGCAACTTGCAGTACCTATAAGGGTAAATAATTCTTATACGCATTTTACAGTAGGCAAAGTCGTAATGCCGTTAAGCATTTTACAGTAGGCATAGTCAGTCACTCTTTCAAATCCTACTTTAATATTCTAATTGTATTGTCCGATCACTACAGCAATATGCATTGGCTTTTCAATATTAAGCGGGACGTGAGCGTGAATTTTCAGCGATGAATGTAATTTTGTTGCAGGAATTATTTTCAAATGTATCAGTATTTTGTCCATCGCAGCAAAAACTAATAAGATTACTGAAATGATTTTTTTATCAAAACGAATCAAACAGCCAAGTGCGATTTTTTTTTATTAAAGACGTTCCAGGCGTTGACTTGCATATAACAATTGGAACCTGAGCATCTCCAAGCTCAATGGGGCAATTGCTCACATACAGTGGTAATCGCAATCCTAAGCGGCGTGCATTTCGTTATTTACGTGGCAGAACAGACGAACTTTTCAAAACTATAAAGCAATGTATATCAAAATGAAAATTCCATCGATTGCCATTTTATCTGTGTTGCGCAAGTACCCCGCGGACCCATAGACCGAATATTTTTAAATATTACGCCTTACTTTTATTTTTTCTTATGTCTCGCCACGTGTGGTCTTTACCACACGTGGTGAAACATCAATGACCACGAATTTAAGAGAAAATTTCTGAATAAACTATCACCGTTTCCCATTTACGTCATACCTATCACATTTTTGTGCTCCACCACACAAACAAATAAAAATGCTTCAACAAGAGAAAGCTTTGCGAGCTTTTGATGCATAAATATAAAAATTAGACAGTTATATGACTTATTTATGATAGAACTCACACAATCACCAATTAAGATTCGATGAGAATCCTGATAACACTTATTACAGAACTCTAAAACCAAAAAAAGTTGTTTGACTAGTTCTAAATCGATTTTGCGATTTAAAAATAAAATACAAGTCTTCGATGCATGGAAAACCTGTATGTGTTTTATTTACATGGGTACATTTTTCGGAAAAATACCGTATGGCTCCGGTATAATGTTGCTTAAAATACCTGCATGTAAATGCGGACATTTATTTAAGTTTTGGAATGTTTGGATACAGTTGTAAGTACCTATGCTTTCGTGTAAACCTTACTGCATTACTTACATACGCAATGAGCCTTTATGTTTCCACTCACTGACCGAGCTGGCCGAAATATGAACAGTTCACCAAGCAATTGCTTTATCATCCTTATAATAATAAACTAAAATACAAGTTCGAATATCACTTTACTAGGTACACACATTACTACGTACTTACGTAGATAAAACGACAAGATAATTAAAAAAAAAGTTATCAATAAGCAAATGTTATTATAGTATCAACGAATATTTAAATGATAAATCCTTAAAACATATAAGTATATAATATAGTTAAGTTATGTAAATGATAAGTCCTCTTCTCCACATACCTATCTTTCTTTTGCTGTGCCCGACAGGATCCATGTTTGTTTCTTTTGGCTAGTATTTACCACCTTAGCTTACATTGTGGAATGCAATAAAAATTACTACATAGCATAAAGCTAAGTCACTTCGCGCGTCCTAATGTCTGTATGTGTCACCGTTAGATTGTAAAGATCGTTAGATTACAATCTATCTAGCGAGATTGTAAACTATCGATAGATTGTGAACCGTATCATTATGATTGCAATTTGACTCATTATTCTTCGCTATCTTGTAATCTACCGAAGTGAAACCGTTAAATTACAATCTGAATAAAAATAATCTCTTTTTTCCATATTTTTTTCTATATAATCTAGTCGTTTCTGGCACTCGCCGGCCGCTGCCGCGGCACCGCTCGCTTTGCTCGCTCGGCTCGTGCGTAGGTGGTCACAGTTTTAACCTAACCTAACCATTTTTTTAAACGTCCTACGCCGGTTCACAATTTGACCGCTTCCCATCGATAGATTACAATCAAGCGAAAAATGATGCGTTAAATTGCAATCATAATGATACGGTTCACAATCTATCGATAGTTTACAATCTTACTAGATAGATTTAGATAGATTGTAATATAACGATGTTTACAATCTTACGGTGACATATGTATGCTTAGATCTTTAAAACTACACAACGGATTTTGATGCAGTTTTTTAAATAGATAGAGTGGTTCAAGAAGAAGGTTTATATGTATAGTAACATGCAATTTCCGTCATCCATGCGGGCGAAGCCGCGGGCAGAAGCTAGTTGAGTACATTTTTAACATTCGTTTCAAATGGTTGGGTGGTTACTGAATTACGAGGTTCACTATAATTATCTGCACTGCACGGGTCACACGTCGAAGAATTTATTGTTCTAAGACGTGCCGGTGTCCTCATGATGTTTCTTTTACCGTTTTGGTATTTTTTTTTACTTTTGATCGCATTGGATGGTCCTGTAGGATTGGTATTAAAGTATAGCACGTCTCATTAATTATTGTAATACCAAGTTGGATGTGTTTTAGTGTCAACAGCTTGTCCGTAATAGTCCAAAAACCTAAAGTTTTTGTTTTTAAACTTTACCCAGATAAATAAGGTAAGTAAAGATATAGGATATATTTTTGTACATTCATGCAGAAACAAATGTTTCATTTTTATCCCTCTTATCAATTCTGACGCACACAAAACCCAAATAATCGACGTCATGCCAAAAAGTCTCGTATGACAAAGGAAACGTTAAGATACCTACTGAAATAAGCCTGCCTTTTAGTATTATTGGGTAATACAACTAAAAAAGCACTTAGAAAAGGTTATAAAACCATCAAAGACCCTATCCTCACTGTATCACGGAGAAAAAATAAGAGTATTGTTTCAAATGAAATCAATTATGAATACTTTAATTTGGACTTAACAAAAATGAATACTGCTATGTAAATGTTTGCAACTAGCTTCATATTTATGACTGGCCGACCCCTTGACAACTCAAAAGTGCCAGTAATTGGTTTATTTTATATAAACGCTTGAGTTGGTAATCAACGAAATTTAAAAAAAGGCCCTTTTTCTTTTCAAAAATTAGCCTTCAAGGCGTATAAAAATAAAACCTTAGCTCTATCTGTGTTATAAAAGATAGGGAAACCCTCGAATGTATCCCAGAAGACTGTTAAACGCAGTCACTGCGCACTTTGTTAGAAGATTTTTCTTATATCATTTAATTTTTCCACGCCATAAAAGATCGCTGAAATTCAGTGATAAAGATGTATGCCCATAGTCACTACGCTCGGTTAATTTATCCGTGTGAACTGGGAAATTGCTAATAGAATAGTAGGCTTCTTGAAAATAATGCTTTGGTATCGGCATGGTCAAACAGGGCCGAGCTTATTTGTACATTTTCTTGTTCAGTTTAGATAATCTAAAAATAATGAGTCATTTAATCAAATTAGGCACTATGGATTCAGCAGTTTTTGAACAACGAAATAACATAAGAAGATTACCCTTCACCATTTCTATCCATTGTTCATAAGCTGGGACGAAGAAGTGACATAATAATATCCCCGAAGGGTTCAGCATAGTTGTACCTATTAGTTCACAGATTTCGCACATGTAACAGGGGGCGAGCGACAAAGAAATGAGATATAATAAAAAAATGCTCCATAGACCGTCATCATCCGATAAGCCTTTTCCCAAATATGTTGGGGTCAGCTTCCAGTCTTAGTCCAGTCTTCCAGTTGGGGTTAGCTTAATACCAGTATTTTACATGGAGCGACTGTCTATCTGACATCCAGTTACGGGGGCAAACGAAACCTCTCATACTGGTTAAAAGACTTTCGGCGACTTCTAACGACCCGTGAAACTGTTCAAGATCTACGAATGACAGCAGGGACCAAAGGCTGTCCGAGACACGGAGGAGTTTTGATACGTAAAGATGGTCAACCATTTACGGACCAACCGCAGCAAGCATAAAGAACGTTAACCTGATCGATCGACCCAAACGGCTGTTATTGCTTAGAAACAGTAAATCATTGCAAATAATGTTTCATACACAACCGTAACAGTGGTTTTATTAACCCTCCACAGTGAATGGGTTTTAAAAGGCGTGCCTTCTGAAAAGCAGTTAGTATACGTAATTGTTGTATTTATAGTCTGATGCTTTATCAAAGGGCTTGGAGTTTTCATACATAATTTTATTTAGGTATTCAAAGGAAGGGTAGTAGCCCTTACAATTAAAATGGGTCATCTATTTTTGGATGGGCTACGTTAAAGTTTTAATTATAAACATAAAATATAGAGGTGTTAATATTTAATAGTAACTCTTTATGAGCTAAGCAGCTAAATTGCTTTGATTGTGTTAGTTCTAGCCTGAAAATAATGTAAGATATTATTGTACAAAAGTTGCGAACGGTTTGCTAGTTTAGTAGTCATTCATCGAAACATTAGGGTATATCATATTGAAATTAGATTGAAAGTACGGTCTCGCTAGATGTGAGATGCATTGGCAATTTGTGACAACTAATTGCATGGCGTTTGTAAAATTGTTAGCTCGTAACTCAATTTCGCATTTATAGGATTACTACTGAGACCCGCTTCACGTGGTTCTAACGAGCTTTACTACTCGATATTATTTTAATTGTTACTTAGTTATAATTTGTAAGTGATGTTAAAAATCTATTGCGTAGCGTAGCGATCACCAGTTGGACATGAAAAGCGATTGTTTTAAGGCTATTAATGCTAGTTATTCAAAAGTGCAATTAACATAAAACATTAGTTATAAAAACAGACATAAAAAATACAAACAGCCAGACACAGAACCTTTTCTTTCTTTATAGAAAGTTGTATGAAAAGACCTACCTAGTGACAAAATACGACTGGTAGGTATAAATAGGTTGTAAATACATTTTAGTGAACAAATTACTATTGTTTCGTCATCATTCTTGATAGTCTTTCATCAGTAAACGAACTCAGTTTGGCATCTCGCCAATGGTCGGTGAACCCGAGGCGAAAATAAATGATACGACAATTAGCACACTATGACTATCGTAAGTAACTGTTACCAGTTACTTACGATAGTCATAACGTGTATTTATTTTCCTATGTATTTAAATATAGGTATGAAAGAGCAAATTCTGTTATCATATAAACTATATATAAAATTTATCTAATGTTAGATTTTATCAAAACTACAAATAATTTCCACTAAATCTGTGCTCTTTGGTCAAAAGGAAAGAAAGAAAATGCGTTTATTGGCGGTAAATATGTCGCAAAAAAGAACACAAAAAGAAGTTGAGGGAAAATAATGCGTCACATCCACCTAAAACGGCCATCGCTCAGCATAGTGCTGCGACTCTATACAAGACAAGTAGTGTGTAGGTAGATATTTACCTGCTAAATCCTTTAATATACATACGCTTCAATCATACTAAAACCATAACAATCGTTAGACCCCAAATTATTCCATACCCAAAACATTATTCTATTACAGTACACGGGCTCAAAACTTTGGGTTCGCCAGCTGCGGTACCGTCTGGAACAAGTATTAGGTAACAGCATGTCGCCTTATTGATTATATTAGCCCTTCAGGGTAGAACTATCTATCAATCTTGCGCCCTGTGTACTAAACTATAATATTATCATCACCTTTCAAGCTTACCACGCGCTACGACCCTTTGGGAGTCGCGCATAAAGTAATAGCACCGGTGGAGAATGTGATGCGACACTGTGGGTCGGGGGCCTAGAAACTTCAAAAAAACGGGATGGGCTACGAATCGTGGCTGATGGTAACACTTTTATGAATTTAGAATAGTTTTCCTGTTTGAATAGGATAAAAATAGGCAGTAGGTATTTTAAGAAAAATAATTATTCAGTTTGTGATTGATTGCTTTGTGTACGGACCGCCATTGGAATAGGAATTATTAGTGCTGTGTCATTATGCCCACTCATTTGACTTTGTAACTGATTGCTTTTCAGTAGCCTCGTTGGCAAAAGGTCTAAATACGTACCTAAAACATGATTCCGGATAAACATAAGATAGTCAATTTATAAGGTAATTAATTTTAAATGAGCATATGAACAAGTGGTACCTGTAAAACGTAACATAAACAGTAGAGGCTCCGGTAACCGGCTTACCTACGTACGACCACCAGCTAAGCTTTTGTTAGAGGTCTTTGAAGAAAGCATGTGACGAACAAAGTTCTTGTAACAAGGTGCTTACAGCGGCATACACTTTAAAGATTCTCGACGTATGTACTTACTGTTTATGTTTTGTTTTGGAATTTCACTCTATAAACTTACCAGCGGGGTAATTGCAAAACACAGTTTCAATGTCTTTCATTTTAAAAATTACAACAACGTTCATTGCATCATTTAGATATATTTTTCAAACGTGAGGCTGCAAAATTCATCAGATATGAACTGAACGTATGCTTTATTCCATGTGCACAATCAGCAGCCGGCAGTTCACATTTTTTCCGTAATTATTAATACAAAATTCTAATTGTATAAGCCAGACTACTCAGTTTCTTTACCTTTGAAACCCAGACAGAACTTCTCCAGACTTCTTGAAATATTATCTAGTTGATGCTCAAATAGAAATCTCAGGGTTCAACATCCGGATGATATCACTACGAGCCAGTGCCATTTCAATGAAATCCTTTGGAATTTTTAATGTGGATATCGAAGAATCTGTTCTTAGAAATCTTGTATTATTTCAATGAACTTTGTAATACCGCTTTCACGTAGTAAAAATAGCATGCTCTAGGTACTTGTTTCGGAGATTTTTTTTTATACTCGGAGATAGTAAGAGGTTTTTCCTAGTTTTTGCTCTTTTCGCAGCTTGGCGATTTAAGCTAGAGAAAGCCTTTAATAAATCAAAAGATAAAGCTCGAGTTAACCTGCCTGTAATGATAGAAGTATCGAGTTTACATAACATAATATTACGTCTGTAATCCCTGAAGGGCTAGGCAGAGGTGTACCTATAGTACTCCCACATTTCACCGTTTACCTATGTTTAAGTTCCATGTTAAAGAGTGCAGTTTATTCTCGTCGACCGGGCACAAATCCAAACCCCGGGCGGGCTGGTACTGAGAAATTTCAGATGGAAATTTAATAACAAGTGTTATTGGATTTCCATCAAGTGTTTTAGTACTGAGCCCTGGGTTTGATTCCCGGGTTGGGCACTTGCCCCAGAATCCCTTGCACTTGGAATCAAACCCAGGGCTCAGTAGTTGCGCTTGCAACCACAAAACCATCAAGTTAGTAACACAAACTTAATAGTTCAGTTACACAGCAGCTCAAAACTAAGTTCAAAGCAATTGACATCCTTGACTGAAGCTTCATTGTAAGCAACTTACATTACGAGGCTGATTTAGCGAAAATAATACATGAACAACAGACAGAACAGAAACGCAGTAGAGTTTTCCTCCAGCTTGAAACACAAACCACATACGAGATATGTCTATACATCATCTTCTAACTGGGTCAGTTGTTGAATACATCGTCGAAAGTCGGTGTTACTCCGTCAATTAGGAAAGGATCAACTAATTAATTGTTGAGCCCCCGGCAGCTTCAGTTTAATACGAGAGAACGCTAAATGACTTTTCTATAACGTTGACTAGTTATATGATTAGATAATAATATACACTCGAGAGCAATGAATCCGGGTCACTTAAAGAATGTTAAAAATCTCGGAAACTAAAAATGATAGGTTAATGCAATAAATTGTATTTAATAGACAATGTAATACTCCTTAAATGAAAGTAAAAAAAATATGAGTCACCATACATTTTATTAACACAAAATTACTTAAAGAAAAAAACTGCTGATCTCTCCTTAAAACAAAAATAGGAAACATGAAATTTTTGAACTTTATTACGATTTTCTTGAATTTTAATACTTCGTATTGCCTCCTCGTGCTTCCATTACTGCGTTTACGCGGTTTGGCATGCTGTACACCAAGTTCCTTATACGATTTTGGGGAATATTCTCCCATTCCTCTGTGAGAGCAATTTTGAGCTCACGAAGCGTGATTGGGGGAGGGTTTCGTTGTTTTACGCATCTGCCTAGCTCGTCCCAAGCATGCTCGATCGGGTTGATATCCGGGCTGCGCGCTGGCCACTCCATACGAGTAATGTTCATCTCTTGAAGGTAGTCATTCACAATCCTACCTGTATGAGGTCGGGCATTGTCATGCATAAATATAGCATCCTCACCTAAATTGACCATAAATGGACCAACGTGATCATTGAGGATTTCTTCCACATATCTTACGCTAGTTAAAGAGCCGTTTTCTATGATCACCAGCTCTGTGCGACTTTCAGAAGAAATTCCGGCCCACACAAGTACAGACCCACCACCGTAGGCTACTTTTTCTTCGATGCATGCTTGCTTGAATCTTTCCCCTGGTCTTCGATACACTCTGTGTCTTCCATCGTGCTTGTAGAGCATACATTTTGATTCGTCGGAGAACATAACTTTTGACCAATCTTCAATACTCCAATTTACGTGGCCCTGGGCATATCTTAGTCTTGAAATACGATGCCCACGCTCCAGTTTAGGGCCGTTTGCAGGTCTAAGGGGTTTTAAGTTAGATTCAGCAAGCCGACGTCTTACTGTCCATGCACTTGGGTTACTTCCTCCGAGGTGTCGAAACTGATTTGTGAGTTCAGTTCCTGTGAGAAAGCGATTTCGAAGCATGGTGTTCACCAAGTATCGGTCTTCTCGTGCTGTGGTACACCTGGTTCTGCCCGTTCCTGGTCTGCGTAGGTTAGAACCAGTTTCTTCGTAACGTCGGAGAACTCTTTGTACTGTTGACAGCGACACACCGACAGTCCTGGCTGTATCGCGCTGACTCCGGCCGGTTTCCAGCATTGTAAGTATTCTGGTGCATTCTTCAGGCGTAAGCGACATAATTTCAGCTTGAATAATGAATATAGAGCACTATCAACATGGTTTATGTACCCACATAAATGACAGATTACAAACAAAAGCAAAACCAAATGCTGTAATTTCGTAGTTCCATCTTCGAAAGTGGCCCTTTTTCAAATTTGATTTTTTTATGATATAACTTTACAAAAACTAAGAAGTTTTAATACCTTCATTTAAGGAGTATTACATTGTCTATTAAATACAATTTATTGCATTAACCTAGCATTTTTAGTTTCCGAGATTTTTAGGATTCTTTAAGTGACCCGGATTCATTGCTCTCGAGTGTAGTTTGCGGTTTGATTCGCACATTTATAGTGCACATTTGGTTTCTTTATTGGCATATATTTCATATTAACCCATTCACTGTCCAATGAACCACATATGGTTCATGTTGATTGTTTAACTATTGTGTCTAGTTTGTGAACAGTGAACGTGTTAATTTACACATGCATACATAAATTCACGCCTTCTTCCCGTAGGGAAAGGCAGCAATGACGGGACGCCATATGTTACGATCCTTACATCATTTAGCAGGAATATCTGGTCTGGTCTCGTCACTTGGTCTAGTCTGGTATAGTCGTATAGTTTGGTCATCGGGTCTGGTCTGGTATAGTATGGTCGTCTGGTCTGATCGTCTTGTTTGGTCTTCTGGTCTAGTTGTCTGGTCTGGTCGTCTGGTATAGTTGGTTGGTTGGTCTGGTATAGTTGGTTGGTTGGTCTGGTATAGTTGGTTGGTTGGTCTGGTTGGTTGGTTTGTTGGTCTTGTTGGTTGGTTGGTTGGTCTGGTTGGTTGGTTGGTTGGTTGGTCTAGTAGGTTGGTTGGGTGGTTTGGTTGGATAGATAGATTAAGAGATTTTGCCCGATGTAAAGTGAAAAGAAAAGCCTAATTTCTCTTTTTGGTTTATCACCAAATAACTGAATTGAACACGCTTTTTAAAGTTGAGTGGATTTTTAATGAAGATTCCTCGTTAGGGCGAATTTCCTTTGATGATGTGCAGCTGTGTATAATATAAAAGTCTGGTTATGTCAACCAGTTTTTAGATTGTGATGTAAAAAGTTTTTTTGAATGCTATTTTAACAAAATTGTGTAGTATGTCCAGAGAAGGGAGGAACCGAGGAGGCTAGGGTGGGTGAGTTTGGGAAAATTGTGTGTTAGTTACGAGCTTAATTCCAACATTAGAATGATAATAAACTTAATTTATGTCCTTTAATAAAATGCTTAATTATTTTCCCGATTGCTCTAAAAGCAGAGATAAGTATCTTTGAATTAAAATTTCTCCAGCAGTAGCCAACCCTACTTTTCTAACTTAAAAGAAAGCAACGTTTTTTATTGACATTTTCAATGTACTGCTCTTAATTAAACAAAAGGTACAATCAACAGCAAAAGTAGATGATCAAAATCAGAAATTCAATACTAAAGAACGGAGTTCGCGTCAGACCTGTGTGGCGTCAGAGTGATTCAAAAGTTTGTTATTGGAAATTATACCAAACATTTACTACTAGTACAGCTGCCATATATTCGTGAACTCAGTTTGATAGTATTGAATTTCTGATTTTGATCATCTACTTTTGCTGTTGACTGTACGTAATGATCCAACTTCCAGTTTTCCTCACGATGTTTTTCCGCCAATTTATAACAAAGTTTTTACATCAACTGGTAAAAGCCGTGTAAAGTAACAAATGTGTTCGTGAGACTTATCGATTTCGTTGCAAAGTGCACAAACATGAAAGTGAACAGTTCTGGCTGTTGCAATGTTAGTAAAGAGTGTTCGTTCTTCTTCATAGGTACCTACTAAGTTTTGGAATGGGTAACTAGCTTAATATTTCTGACTGACCGACCCCTTGTCAATTAAAAAGTGCCTGTAATTGGTTTTATTCATATAAATGCTTTGAGTTGGAGTTTGAAAGATACTATTATAGTAAAAAAACAGCAGGACAGCTGTGATAGCCTAGTGGGACCGTCGGACTGCTAAGTCATAGATCTCGAGTTTGAACACACGGCACGCACCTCTGATTTTACGGATTCGTGTGCGTATTTGATAATTATCATTTGCTTAAAAATCGGTGAAGGAAAACATCGTGAGTAAACCAGCATGTTTGAGAGATATTCCTCAACAGTATGTGAAGCTAAGTCAGAGGCCCATGGGCAGCATAAAAACTCTAACACCAGGTTAGTCACTAACCACACGAGAAGAAGAACTAGAGTAAAAAAACAAGCAAGGTGTCAAAGTATTTTCCGGAATCCGAACTCGATAAGTACCTCTATTATACCTTTAATTACTCCTTCTGAATCAGGCAGACAGGAACTAAAGCATGCTGAGTGTAACTGATTAGTATCCAAGTTGCGGTATTGGGTTATATGAGAATATTAAATGGGTTATATGAGAATAGCAAACGACTTATTAAGTGTTCTAACCAAGGACATAGAATATTTATCATAGCTACATTAACATCAGGTACTAACAACAACTGTTGGTATGGAAAGATGTATGAATATGGAGGAAGCAAATGGTATGTAAGGAACGAAGGATACTGTTATAATATTCACATTAAACACATAGTGTACATTGTTTACTTATATTTCTCGGTTGTGTGATAAGTATTTAATTGTCTGTGGTCGATTCCTTAGGCGGTTAACTATTGAATATTCTGCTTTGTTGGATGTCTTTGTTTTTGCATTGTTTAATGCTACCCGATTACCATGAAGTGCGTTGTGTCCCGAAGGCGTTTAAATAAACTAAGTAGCTATTGATATCTTCTATTATATAGAAGACTAGCTGCTCCGGCGTGGTTACACCCGCTGCTCGGCTCCTATTGGCCGTAGCGTGATGTTACATAGCCTATAGCCTTCCTCGATAAATGGACTACCAACACAAAAATATTTTTTCAATTCGGACCAGGAGTTCCAGAGATTACCGCGTACAAACAAGCAAACCCTTCAGATTTATAATATTGGTATAAATTTAAAATTTTGCACAAAAAATATTCTGATATGATAAATGATTTCATTTTTTAAATATTTTTTTAAAAACACTTTTACAATATAACATAACCTATCCACCTATCTACATACGTTATTAGAATGACAGCTATTCGTATATCTTTGACAGTCATTGCGGGTAATCAGGCCCGAAAATCTGACAACCAGTCTTACCACCCGCGGTGGGCCAGCGTTGTGTTACCCAGTAACTGGGTTACAGAGGTCAGATAAGCAGTCACTTCATGAAAAATACTATTATTCTTCCGCATTCTAGACAGACGATGAACTATTATATAAAAACAAATTAAAAATAATGTATCTCTGCGTCTCTTTGTACCCGGATGATGGCAATAGGCTCGCCCCCTATCACATGGGACTTAAACATAAATGGCGAAATCTGTGTGTACTATAGGGACGCCTCTGCCCAACCCTTTGGGGATACAAGGCGTGATGTTATATTTTAGTAAACCTTTTAGGTTTATAAAGCTTTTATCTGAGAATCAAACCACGATCTTCTCTGCTGCTGTTTTTATTACACATTTATGTTGAAACTCCCCACATTCCGTTAAGTAGAGTCGTTAACAGTCGCATCAATAGATAGGGATGCTAGAGCTATTTCGCACTAAGTCCGGCCGGACTATGTACGTTATTGGCGCCTTGACCCAGTTGATGAAAGCTGTGTTTGACTCGACTAGCTATAGCTCTAGATTGATACAGTGGAGAAAATAATGAAGCCACTCTCAGTTCACGACCAAAATTCTGTTACTCATTTCACGAATTCCGAGAGTAACAAAAATGCAAAGAGCGAAAAGTGAATTACCATTGCCATTAACGAAAAACCATTCATTGTAAAATACAACCTTTAATGAGAAAATTATAAGGTATTTAAGAAAAAAGTAATTAAAATGCAGATAAGAAGGGATGAGATTTAACTTGTAATTAAATTTTTTGAATAGCCGTCTTCTTGAATTTGCCGATATCCTACTAGAATACTCGCCGTCTTTCAATGCAAGGTACCTACATATACCACCCTTTAGTTTTTTAACTTAAGTACAAGCAGATGACAGTGGATGATGAGAGTGGTATTGGATTATCCTTAAAATGAGGGTATCGTCCATGATTTTACTTTCGGTTATCGGTTGATTTTGTTTTTTTATCGGTAGGCTAAATTAAAAAAAGATTTTAACCAACTTGCATTTATAGTTAAAACCACACAAACTTAAGGTTTAAGCAAAAATAAAATAGTCTTTATCTATGATATTATTGTATAAGATAAGGAATATAACCCACCCATGTGCCGCAATATATAGAAAGTGAGGCAGTAATGAGCCACCCCTCCTCCCCAGATGTTGATAACACAATATATCGAAATCACAGCTTCATATCTCTTCCATTGCTGATGTTAAGTTACCAAATTCTGATGATAAATAAAAAAAAAGAATGTAAAGACATTCCATCAACAAAAGAATAAATAAAAACCATTAGGGTTTTTATTTATTCTTTTGTTGATGACTCACTGTGATATCGATTAACAGTGGGCCTAGCACGAATGCGCGACGTAAACGTAGTAATAATAATACGAGTCTATTATTGTCTCACTGCAGGACTAAAGGCTCTTCTCATTCTGAGAAGGCACGGGCATAGATCACCACGATTGCTTAAGATGAGTTGTCGATTTCAGATTTATGTATATTGAAAGTCCAGATTTCCACACGATATTTTCCTTGTCAGTAATGTCACATCGTATATTCGTTCGATTTTTAAATCGATAATACAATTACAGTTTTCCCTTAAAATGTGTGCGCTGTGGCAATTATCATTTATACTTAACATTTTACTTTAACTTTTACTACGGGACCAACTCCGAAATCGTGAAAAAAAAGTTAGCTGTTCCTTACATTTCGACGAGCCACGTGACCAAAAATGTATAGAACAGGTGATTTTTTTTTAACATAATTATAATCATAGAGTTACTTACTTACCTATTAAATATATTAAATGAGTATTTCCAATTAAAAATATTTCGAATTTTAGTATCGTTAAACTGTGCACGTTTGTGCTAGACCCACTATGATCCTTATTAAGCCTTAATGACAAAGCAGTTAGTTATTAATTCTTGACTTTAAAATGACATAACATGTCTTTTTGAAATTCATTATATGACAGTTTATTTATGAGACTACTCCAGACAGACGGATTGCTAATGTTTGCTATATATATATTAAATTCAGACAAAAACTAGATATAATATGTATAAATCTTAGGTGAAATAAAGCCATAGATTTATTTACGCGTTGACTAGTAACTTTAATAATTTGTGTGTCCGCGTATGTAAGGACGTTCATTTACAGAAATCTTTTAGATTGGCTTGTATCAATACTCAATTGGGATAAGGCAAAAAGGTGATTAAGATTACAACTTTTATTAATTAACAAAATCATAACAAAAATGCAAACTCAATCCACTTGTATTTGTTTATCTAGACTGGACTTAAAAAAAACGTTAACATTTGAATGTAGTGACACATCAAAACGATATCGTACGAGCAAAATAATGCTCGCGAACGCTATTCGAACGCGCGCAAAAATTTGCGTAAATGGAGTCTGGTCTTAAGTTTAATGTAAATTGCTGACCAAAAACTTGTTACGAAAATATCCAAGATTCAAAGTCGTCAGTTATTTTTAGATTTCGAGGTGTGTGAAGTCATGGCCACTCTTGAGTCATTTGGCGGTTGTAGCCATTTAAGACGTTTTTTTACCTTCTCAGTTTGTTTATTACTTTGTTATTTAAGCTGTAAAAAGATAATTATGGTGTACTTTAAAAGTTTGTACGAAACAGTCTTTTTTATGGTAAATATTATGATGTTCGGTGTGTTTACTTGAAAACATCATTTGGTATTCAGATATAATGGTATTCCAAAATACATAAAAAGTAAAAGTGTTTTTGCACAAACAAAGGTCCTAAGTGTTATTTATGTTTCTGTTTTACATCAAACATTACGTTTAAGGAGGAAAGACAATATTTTCCACAAAAAGAAAACATGCACTTCACTCACTTACCCTATTTTATTATTAAGTATACATACATAATTTCTCAAAATGTATAGAACAGCTGATATATTTTTTACAAAGTCAAGGTCAAAGTCAAAACATTTATTTCAAATAGGCACAAGAATGGCACTTTTGAACGTCAAAATGAACAAGAAATAGAACTGAGTCTAGTCGCCCCTTCCAAAAAGTAGTTTCGTGTGGAGAAGAATGGGCAAGAAACTCCACCGTTACTCTTTTAAAATGTTTCACAATGTTTTGTATACATGTATTATAACATTATATGTGAAGACGATGCACCCAGAATAAAAACAATACATCACAAAAGGTGAAAAGAAAAACACATGTAGCAGTGGCAAGTAAACTTAATTATGTCATAAGTGCATGGTGCTCACATATTTACAAACATTCTAAAAGTTAATAATAATAAATTAATCAATGTGTGAGATGTTATTCCAATATTATAAAATAATATGGTACAAATTACCTAATTTACTTAGCAACCAGTTTGATTTTGTCTAGACACTAGATTGTCCTGTGGAGCAGGACCAGCATGTTTCCAAGCATCCTTATCTTTGATATAATCTTCTAATTTGTAATAAGCTTGTTTACAAAGTGTACTTTTAATATGAGTTTTAAATTTTCTTTCATTTAATTGCAGTATGTCACAAGGTATTTTGTTGTAACATTTAACACAGAACCCCATAAAAGATGTATGTACTTTTGACAATCGAAAAAATGGTTGAATTATTTTATCTTTATTTCTAGTATTAAAATTATGCCTATCACTTATTTTGTTAAAAAGATGTCTATTTTTTCTTACATACATAATATTTTCATAAATGAATTGGCAAGGTACTGTCATAATATTAATCCTTTTAAATAGTTCCCTAAGCGATTCGCGACGACGAAGATTGTAAATAGCCCTGATCGCTCGCTTTTGCAAAATAAAAATGGATTCAATGTCAGCAGCCCGACCCCACAGTAAAATGCCATACGACATAATACTATGGAAGTAACTAAAATAGACCAAACGCGCGGTTTCTACGTCTGTTAACTGCCTTATCTTTCTAACAGCATAAGCGGCCGAGCTTAGCCGTCCCGCAAGAGTTGTTATGTGGGGACCCCATTGCAACTTGTCGTCTAGCGTGATTCCCAGGAAAACCGTCTGCTTAATAAATTCCAGCTTTTCTCCGTTCAATATGATGTCACAATCGCTACTTTTAACATTAGGTAATGTAAATCTAATGCACAAAATATAAATCTAATGCAATCTAATACATATTTCAGAGTTGGTCCCATGGACAAAGTTGTTCATTTCCATGAGTACTATACAACCCGAAAGTATGTCCCTCATTTAACCTAACACGCTGTATAATTGTTCATAATAATTGAACAGTTCACCTGCACTAAAGTTTTATTTAATAATGTTAATCTGTAAACAGTGTTGTGGGCTACATTATAACTTAAATTGTTTCTGTTTTTCTAATTGTGAAAATGCATAATGTAGCCGTTTTTTGCTCCAACTTAAGAAAATAAAATACAATTCAATTTCCCTTCGACACGACGAAGCTTTCTCTAACACTAGAACAGATCTTGCGTTATTACAGACAAATCTGTATTCATCTTACATTCGCTAAAGCTAAGGAAAAAATGCCATTCCTGAAGTATAAATAAGACAAGCCAGACAATACTGTAAGTATACGACCGTGAAAACTTAGGTAAAGCGAGCTTGAAGTATCCCCACCTAGCATCGGAGGGAATGACAGCTCACTTCCGCTAAGATTACATAGTGAGATTATTTCAGTGGAAAAGGGTCACCAGCACATTTTAACTACAGTGTGAAACTAATCAGAATAGTATAATACTATCTTTTGTAAGTGAGTGTGTGTGTGTGAGTTTATATGTTTATCCGTCCTGTACAATCAAACGGCTAAACGGATCTGTATGAAACTTGACACAATGGTAGTTTATGACCTGGATTAACACATAGTATTTTTTTATACTGTGCGTAAATCATTATTTTTTATTCCGGTAGTACTTACGTTCCCTTGGGATAATTTACGGCATCCACGCGGGCGAAGCCGCTGGCAGTAGTTAGTTAAATATAATCTTATTGTAAAGACGAAAATATTATGCCTTTTCAAAGTTTCGTAAGAAATGTAAAAAGGGCCACAACAATAGTTCAAATCAATCTTTTAGTAGTTGCGAAAGCACCAGGAAAAATTGAGAAAATTACCACATAAGTGCTCTATAACTTGATTCATACTATAAGTATTAAGTTGGGGGCTTCCGTGTTCTCTCACACCATTTGTCTTACATTGTCTTCGGAATTGTTTCCTAGAACGGAGAACTAGCAAACTACCTCCGGCTCCGTCTATAAAAGAGGGAACGTGGGTTTATGCTTTTTATTTTTGTGAAGGAACAATGTACGTAGAACTTTTATTGTGCCAGTATTTCTGAGGAGCCTTGGGTTATATATAATTTTGAGATTCAGTAAGACCGATCTGTTTTATGAAAATATATTTTTTCAAAATTACATTGTCGATAAAGAAACGTAATATATTTTAATAAAAAGCCGTTATATACCTGAATATTACTATTTGATTTGCATGTTTTAATTCGCCCAAAGGGGAATGCCCATCAACCTGACCAACCTGACAAAATCATGCCTAAAATATATCATAATATCTTAGGAAACCCGTTACAATTTCAATAATTATCAAAAAACTAAGTAAAAGCTAGTTTCAAACATTTAATCTAAAATCTAGATTAAGTCATGGGTAACAATTAAACTTTCGTATTAATTTCAGACAGTATTAAAAATTTATCAGGCAAAAAACTAGGGATTCTCAAAACTTACAGTTTTGTGATGTTATCCATGCCTGTATTAAACAACGTATTTTATCATTCGTACCGTTATCAGGTTACGTCTTATCCTTGCAATATCGAGATAGTACCTAATTAATACAGTGTAGGTTTCTATCCGTTTTTAAATACACACCGTTCACCAAGTCTAAAACAATAGCAGCGTCGTATTTAAAGCAGGTTCAGGGTCCGTCGTTAACTGCGAGGATCGCCCAGAGGACACGGTAGAGCACACGGTGCAAACCTGCCCCGCATGGGCGGAGCACCGCCGTGTCCTCGTAGAGGCGATCGGCGGCGGCGACCTGTCGCGCCCGGCCCTGGTGCAAGCTATGGTCCGGGGCCAGAGGGAGTGGGAGGCAGTCACCTCCTTCTGCGAAAAAGTTATGCTCGCGAAGGAGGTGGCGGGATGGGAGAGAGAAAGGTCCTCCCGTCCCAGCCGCCGCAGGAGACGCCCCGGGCGTCGGGAGCCACGTGACGACTCCCGGCCACCGTAGGCGTGGGCCTGCGGACGGTGAGTAATGGGTGACTCACCGTCCGATCAGCACCAGACCCGTGCCGTACGGCGCGTATATGTTCCACGCGCGCCTCAAAGAGATGTCAGCATATGAAGGGGCCCCTCAGGGCCAAGCCTGCCGGGTAAGCGGGATTGTCCGAAAGGGTTACCGCTACCCCGGAACATAAAGGGCTACGGAAGGAACATGGATGGGTTTTAGTCAGTAAGAGTCTGACACTCCCTTCCGCTCCACCCAGAGCGGGAGCAGTCATTGGATGATTTCCCAGCCTAAAAAAAAAAAAAAGGGTCCGTCGTTAAAAAGCCGATTCGTCACTAAGGCAGGTCCAATAGAAGTCCGGGTTTAAAAATGGGTAACGTGTACAGAAATAAAATTAAAATCCAACTCAAGTCGCAAACGCAAAACAATGAATCGAGCAGGCATAAACAATCTAAAAAATTTAATGCAGTAATGTAAAACTAAAAGTAAGGCAAAGGACGTGATGCATACAGCCTATTTCATTTTGAAATTAATTTGTTTTATTGATATTGACATGCATAATTATAATTTTTTAATTGTATTTATGGTATATAAAGGTCAAATCATAGTAATTAAATTAATGATAACTGAGCACTAATTCTAAAAAAATGGTTAGTTATGCATTATTTTATTGTTTCGCGTTTGGCTGAATATCATTTACTCATGTCAAATAAACACTGACCTCCAAGAAAAAATAAGATAAAATATTTAACTTAATTTCCGTCTAATTCTTAGACGGATATTAAAGTTAAATATTTTAATTGGTGTTGTATTTTTACCCTAGGTATACAAAATTGAGAATTATTTCATTATATATATTTTATTCTAAATATAATTAACAACTATTAGTAGTTTCTGTCCATTTCTGGCATTTTCTTGCCATTCCCATTTCTGAATTTGCAATGTCACAACGTTATAATGATGATCAAAATATCAAATATCTTAAATTATCTTAAGCTCCAACCATTTATAAATAAAAAGTAAAAAATAAATATTTAGGGTTTGTATGGGACTTTTCCATTTAATTTTTCCTCAAACATTTTTATTAAAAGTAATTCTCCTAAAGTAATTATTGTGCCTATTTATATTTGTTCATTTCAAGATGAATTTAATTATCTCTGTAGGAAAACCGTCCATTTTAATTATTCCTTACGATTCTAAGAACCCCTTTATTATTTCTTTCTAAACAGTGTTCCTTTTTCCAAAATAAACAATAACAAAATAATAGGAGAATAAGTAACTCCACCAGGACCTGCGGGCATTACGGAGGAATTGTCTTTGTTTATTTTTTGCTCTTGATCTCGAATCACGTCTAATGTAAAGCAATAGATGAAGTCTAGGATGGAACTAACGAGCATGCCCAGAAGATGGCTATTCTGTCTAGTTTTTATTATCAACGCAGCACCTCAAATAGCGTATTAATTAATCTTTTAAATAGATAATGCATTGATTACAATGGGAGTTTAAATATTTGTTTACTATATTAATTTATCTCAATTGTTGATAATTGTGAAATTCCTAAAAATTACATGTAGGACGGTTGTTACTTTGAAAGATTTTCTGCATATTTATAAAAAAACATAGCAGGTGAAATGTGGGTGTCCGATGGGTTAGGCAGAGAGGTTCCTATGGCAGTGCCTAGATAACAGGCGTGATGTTATGTTATACAGATTATACTTCGGTAGAGAATGCTTTAAGCAAAAGCTTTACTAAGTCCACCTTTGTAACTAAATAAGACGCTTAATAATAAATACATTGTAATAAACTTATTATTACATAAAAATATATGAAATAAAACTGAAACGTATTAAGATAGAATCATCGTAGCATTAGATAGTGTACCTCTCTTATTACTTGCTCTAGGGTTGCAGAATTTTAAGTAATTGGGTTTTTGCAATATAACCAGCAAAATTCTAACACTATCAGTGACATGACTTGAAAGAATTATGTCAAATTAATAATCCCTCGCATTCAAAAAATGCTCTTTAAAATTAGTTTAATACATTTGTCGATTTTAAATTGTATTCTAGATTAAAAATGTTGCTTTTCTTTAGGTACAATGATTTTTAATCTTGAGCTCGAGTCGATACCTTTTACAGCTTTGCTCAACAAAGGAAGTAATAAAAGACAGGTTCAACAAGATCTATTTTTAGCTACGTCTAAGCTACAATTTATTAACTCGTTCGGACAAGGTTGAGCTTAGATCGATTCATAAGATTTAATCCGTAATGAATTACTTCCAAGCAACGGCAGCGATTTAATTATAAACTCATTATTTTTTGCAGCGAATTTTAATCAAAACAAGTCAGTTTTCGATTTTGGCAAATTCGTGTCGTAGTGAATGAGTGGGTGTTCTATTGTACACTTTTTCCACTCTTATGACACTCAATGGACAAAAAAATAAGTACTATATTGTTATAATGACTATTTTTAATGCATTTTCTACTACGTAGTTGCATGAGTGTTGAAATTGCTCTTCCAAGAACAATATTTGCGATGAGCGCCTGGCCCGCAACGACGTCCGCGTGGATAATAAAGCTTTATGACACTCAAGGATAATGTAGCTTCCCATTAGTGAGAAAAAATTCGGAATTCCATCACCTACTGATGGAATTCGGAATTTTTCCGAAGATTATTTTCTATATACATACACACAAACAAAATTTACGTCTTTATAACATTAATATTGATGTATTTACTTGTATATAGTTAGTTAGATAGTCATTTAAAGTTATTTAAGTATATGATAATTAAATAATTATATTGAAACAACATTCCTTTTCTAATAGTCGTTGCAGCAAGCACTTTCATAAGCGACTGAAGCCTTTAAAGTTGCATACGATGTATTTACCAGTTATATTGCACTAACGGGGACTTTATCGCCAAAACTTTAACCAATACAGTAGTTCAAATAACAAGTTAGTTACCTATGAGCTTATCTTATATTATGGCTACACTTTGTCGCAATAACGTGACTAATAACTTCGCGTACGTTCTACAGCAAGACGTATAACGGTGTACAGTCACGAGCAAAACTTTGTATACACTTAGCTAATTTCATAAGCGGTTTTCTGCTTAGTTATTGAATGAATTTGTATGTTGTCTGTCTCTCTAAGAATAAAAAAAAGCAGACCTGCACGCGAAGAACACCATTTTGATAATCGAAGATACATTCTGAAATAGGGATACTATAATTAATAATGCTAAGCTATAATATGAAGATAAGCTAACCATGGATGGTAGCTATTACTTACCCAATTATCTCATTGTGTATCTGTGGAGAACATTGTATCATTTCTTTTCGTAATTCTTAATGTGTAAATAAAATAAAAAAAACTAGTATAACCATCCATAACACAAAGAGACGGTTTTCGAAGAAACTGAATTTACACGAGTGGGGCTAAAGTCTTTTAAAAGTTGACTTTGAATTTCCATAATAACCGCAAAAGCGTATTTCCAAATATTATCCATGGACATTTCACACAACCCCATATAGTCCCAAGCTAAGCAACCTAATGCTTGTGTTATGGTAACTAGATGGCTGATAAACTACTTATATACATTTTTTTTTGTAAATACATACATATTATAGATAGACACCCAGACCCGTAACAAATACTTGTAGGTCGTACAAATATTTGTTCCGTGCGGGAATCGAACCCGCGACATGTTGCGCAGCAGTCAATCGCTCAACCACTGCGCCAACCGTGTCGTCAAACATATTATGCACATTTAGACAGGATGCAACTTTCACTTCAAACGAGTGATTTATAAGAAAGTTGCCTGTATTGGCTCGATAACAACTTATGAAGTTCTGAAGACATCATTATTTTACGCATTGTTGAGTAAATGATTCTTTATAAAAAAAAAAAATGGGCTGTTGGATAAATTAATTTACTCTTCATCCGATAATCCAAACATTCACAACTTTGCCAGTCGAATATACAATAAAATTATACGAAAACTTAATCATGTTTTACTATCATTTGTGGAGCAGTTTAGTTAAATTGTATAAATAACAACAACCAACATATACCTACTTCGTACATACTCGTACATTAATTATTCATTAGAACTCAGAAGCTCCCCGTTTTGTTCTCACTGAAGAAGGCAATTAAAGATAAACAATGCTGACAGTTTCACCAAACATGCCAAAGCCAGAAAATTTTAACTCCTTGTGAATAATTGTATTTAAGTCATACAGTTACTTCTGCTCTCTCTGTTGTATGAGAATATTATGTGAATTGCATCGTGGTAAAAGTATTAGTCACTTAAGCATGGTTTCGCCTCTACTTTGATGGACCGTATCGCATTAAGGTAACATGTTTAGCTTTACTTGTGCTGAAATGTTATTTTACGCCAAAAAAAACTTCCGCGGCTTACAAAACGAAGTACGAGGTGACAAAGAAAATCGTGACAAAAGTGCCCGTTCGTGTATCAACCGCGTCAACATGCGTGTTTGGTCATTTTTACAGAGTTCCGTATTAAAACATGTAGAAGCATAAACAAATATTCTAGAGGTAGATACTTCGTCTTTTCTATGCTTAACTGTCTGGAAAAACCATTAAACTATATTAACAATCTACACTTCGTTAAATCCAGTTAGGTAGGTAAACACTTAGTAGGTGCTTTATTACCTGGTTATCCAATATTTCAGAGCAACCTACGAGTAAAAGTTTCATATAAAAAGAGGGCTCAAATAAAATCAGCGTTTTATAACTTTTATCTAACGCTTTCTGATCCAATTTGCATATGCTTCAGAAATAGGATAGAAAAATAAAAAGAATATAAAACTTCACACAAATGTCTTTCTCAGGCCACTGAGCAATTTGCATAATAAGTATTTTCTATTTTTTTCTACTATTCTTCGAAATCAGTTATATTTTTCCTAGCGATGTTACAAAATTGTTTCGAAATTACAAAGTTTGAAAAGAATAATTATTTATTTGTTGATTAAATCTTTAGTTCGAATGCGTTTGAATTACTAGATTCAAGCAATGAATAAATTAAAGCTAAAAAAAACAACCGACTATTTTTATTTAAATTGTGCATGGTGATTGATCATGTTTTAAATTTTATTAGCAGTATTTTTGATCTACGACCGGCGCGGCGGCTCAAGATACATTTTGTATTTTGAAAGAATACCTACACATCAAACCCCCGATGTGAACCTCTTATAAGATTTTTTTTTTACTAATATTTTCATGGTTTTTACTCCATTATCAGTTTGGATAACTAGCAAGATAAACAAAAAAAGGATTTCCTATTTATTAAATCCTGTACGAAGTAAACTAAACACACTAAACGATTATTTGAGTTTACAAGATTCTGGTCCTTAGCGACGCGGATATGCTATCAGGTAATGAGGACTTTACCTATAAACGTAAACGGTATTCTATGTTTACTTGGATAAAATTATACACATAGAATACTGGCTGCATGAAACTTACATAACGCGTCCAAATTATGTTATCGAACTGTAGTGTGACTAGACTTTGATGCGTAGATTTTATAATTCCAAGTAGTGATGATATGCGGACCAAACGATTAGTTTTCTTTCCGCAAGTGAAAATACAAGAAAGGAATATGTGGTTTTTTAAATGTCATAACGAACATAGGTTCGTTATGACATTTAAAAAACAAAAAATTCCGAAATAGCCGGAAATTACGAAAATTATTTTGCCATTTATAGAAATTTCGACGCAGAAATTCTGTTAATTAGACTTAATAATCCCGAGGTTCATAACAGTGAAGTAGCCGATGGTTGTCAACAAATTGTTGAAGCTGTAGCTGTAAGATTGATATGATATGGTTGAATGATAGGTTCCCTATTATTACAATTGTTGGTTAATTTTTCAATACTTATTCAGCTTCTTAGATTCCATAGAATGAAGTTATTATAAAATACGGTATGAAGATAACACATAATAGTTATGTTTCTGTACCAATGAATCTGTTCCAAATGTGAAATACTGACATTTTTATGCATGGAAAATTACGCAAGAAGACGATAGTCATCGCAAAATGTACATTTTTATGCATGGAAAATTACGCAAGAAGACGATAGTCATCGCAAAATGTCTACCTAAACTAATTTAAATCCATCCATACTAATATTATAAATTCGAAAGTAACTCCGTTTGTCTGTCTGTTTGTACGTTACCTTTTGACGCCTTAACGATTGAACAGATTTAGATAAAGTTTGTCAGAGAAATAGATTTTAGCCGTATTGTTGTATTTCAATAGAATACGAACAAACAAGGTTGTTTTTTCAAACAGTTAAATCTGGCGATTTTATTGATCAAGAATTTTGTTAAATCAAGCAGATTTAGGTAAATCTATTTCGTACATGCTTGTGAAATTCCAACACAGATTAAGCAGATTACTTAATAGGAAACCTGCTTAATCCGTGCTGGATATTTTTCTTCATATATATTTTGGCACCTACTTACATATTTTACTGACAAATTCAACATAACATAACTTATAATTTTAGAGACATTTCGTGTTTTAATAGCAGTGACGTTCGTTTGAAGGAATTATTTCCACCATAAAAATAATGGCTTTTAAAGATCTTACAAACGTTTCACATAAAATTTAAATTGTTTAGAAAGGAAACAAAATAAAATACAAATAAAACAACTTAATACAACTAAAATTGCACAACATTTCGAAATCCTCAAAAGAGTTCAATTTGCTTTGGAGATTATTTAAGAGTTCTCACTAAGATGAACGCAGTACAAACTATATTATATTTCGATCAGAATATATTTTAAGGAGTTAATATTATATTTAGAAGTGAAGACCATTCTTGCAAAGTACTTTAATATTTCTTTTGACATGTTGTCTTAATATTCTGAGCACGGCTGCAAACTTTAGCGTAATTTGTCCGGAGTTTTGCCTTCAGAATGTAAATAAGAGCATTGCTTAAATAGACACTGACGATAATTTATAGCACTTAGGCCTTAACTTTTTATTAATAGCTCTAGCAGATCCTTTACAAATACGAGTAGACAAAATGCGTGTGCGTGTTACCCGATCTGTCTTCCGTGACAATTTTATACATTGTAATCGCCACGCGAATGCTTCAAAACTAAACGCGTAGGACATACTTATATTCTAATACTTACTATAATGACGATACACGTCATTATCTGCCTAGTCTTTTCCCATCATGTTGGGGTCGGCCTTCCAGTCTAACCGGATGCAGCTGAATACCAGCATTTTACATGGAGCGACTGCCTATCTGACCTCCACAACCCAGTAACCGGGATATACAATACCCCTTGGTAGGACTAAGACTGTCTGTCAGATTTTCGGGCTTCTGACTACCCGTAACGATTGTCAAAGATGCACAAATGACAGCCGGGACCAACGGCTTAACGTGCTTTCGAGGCACGGAGGAGTCTCGATATGTAAAGATGGTCGCCTATCCACGGCTAAGCCCGGCAAGCCTAGCTTATCCTGGTGGTTCGACCTGTGCGGCTGGTAGTACTTAGCCACGAGCTCCTTCATAATGACGATACACGTGTAGGTACTATATAGGTACCTAATAGTTATGATCTTATCTAATCGCAAAAAATAAAGGAGGAAGAAAAGAAAAAAATAAATAAACAAGCGAGGTTGTCTCGAATATCTCTTTTCCTACTTGAGACTTTCAAATTTTGGACTTAAAACTAGTTACAATAGTCCGAGACTGATTTCATCTATGAAATGCCGATTAACTGGCTAGACATTTAAAATACTGCATAAATCATTTTTAAAGATGCATTTTCCATTGTTATTTTTACTTCGTTACAATTCAACTTTCAAAGTTAGAAAAAAGTTCGAATGAATGTCCCTAGAGACTCCTATTAAAGATTACTATTGTCCACTATATACTATACTAGCTTCTGCCCGCGACTTCGTCCGCGGAAAATTGCGTAACTGTTTAGGCAGCGCATGCAAATAATTCTGTTTTCGGAGGTATTTCTTTCCGACTTGCTAGACGAAAATTGCGATAGCTCGGCTAATATGTATGATATAAAAATAATTTATAGCCTATAGCACTCAGGAATAATGTAGCTTTCTATCAGTGAAAAATTTTTTGAAATTAGATCTTTAGTTCCGGAGATTACCCCCTACATACAAACTTACAAATTTTACCTCTTTATAATATTAGTATAGACTAGCTGCCCCCGCGTGGTTTCACCGCTGCTCGGCTCCTATTGGTCGTAGCGTGATGTTACACAGCCTATAGCCTTCGTCGATAAATGGACTATCCAACACAAAAATATTTTTTCAATTCGGACTAGCAGGTCCAGAGATTAGCGCGTTCAAACAAACAAACTCTTCAGCTTTATAATATTAGTATAGATTAGAACACTCGAGACTTTAAAACTAACAGCAAAATAATTTAATGAAAAATGTGCGTTACTGATACGGTTATAATTACTTAAGTAGTTATAAAAGTTAATTTAAATTCTTTGTTGGCATGTTAATTCTCGTTCAGTGACAATACAACGTCTTACCTGACCTCGTGGATTGCAACAGCTGTCTACACTTGCTTTGTGAATATTTTCTAAAGAAGTATTAATAGTGTATCATGCAAAATTATTTTGTTGTACCTTGTAACCCTTGTAGTTTTCATAATTTAATTATAGTGTTATGTGAAGGAGCCGTACAATAAGCAACAATTTGCCTTGATCGAAAACAAATATATGCTTTACCGATACACTGCAACGTATAAGAGATGAGCATATGAGCATTAGCAAGAGCATAAAGTCTACATAAACTAGTTCCAACAAATTAAACAGCTTTAAACTAGTTTTATGAATTACTTGAGTCTTGAGTGAGATTCTGTATGGGTCTAAGTTTTTATGAAGACCCCAGACGATTAAAAAAATATTTTATGAATATTGATATGGCCGAGTTGTTGGTAAAAATATTATTACAAGATGGAATTTCCTATTGGCAAAATGTCAAACATCCAAACAAACATTATAATCCTTGCTTAGTGAGAGCATGAAGAAAGGATTTCTAATGTTTCCTACGTAACACAATTGTATGCTTCTAGACGCAGCGGTTTATGTTTTGCGTTGTCTGTCAGTGAATGAATGAATTTAAGTTTTTATTTTAAATCGATATTAAAAAAATACTTTTAAACATGTAGATAGTCTGATTCATGTTAGCGTAATAGCGTGACTACAAATGCTATGTGTGGCGATAAACAGTCCAAAGAGAGAAACACGAGGGCCGCAGGTGGTCTGGACTTATAATGCATTATATATTTATATAATGCAAATGTGTCATTGTATCTACTGGAACCTGTCATGATTTTATAATTAACGACGATTTCTTAAATCCTATTTATTGGTTTTGGCAACTGAATATAATTTAAGACGTCTGGCGATATATGCATACTGAATGATAAATGTTCCAACAAAAAACGCCCACGTACAGAGTCAAAGATCTTAGATTAAAATTATACCTACAATATTTTTAAAGGTTAACAACACTTATCTAGAATTATGCAGACGGTAACTTTTTATTTATTGTTTTAATAATGCAGCGAAATATCTTAAAACCAGTTACTAACAATCATCGCATTCAATAAATAATAATCAACTGACTCTAGGACATCACTACGATGCAGTGCATAAAATAATCTAATAAAATGATAAAACTTTAAAATAAAATGTTAGTGGAGATCGTTCATACGATACTCCCGAGCACACGGACATTAAGGTGTAAAAATAAACCTTTTGCCAACCGAGCAAATAACAGGAAGAGACGAAACCATCCAGATGAAGGCACAGATGAAACTCTTGGAGAACTCCATATATCTTTGGACAATGCTGAAACACACGCGCTTAAAATACCGAGATTTAAAGTGCCCATGTCGATGTCATTTCTCATTTTCTATGTATGTGTTATAAATGTGATAATCTCGTGTGATGTTAGTATTAGTGATGTAAATAATAAAGAACGAAAAGGAGGTCTATACGAACGCGAAACAATTAGAGAGTTGCCGAAATACTGGTATGGGCATAAGCATGATGGCTACAATAGTCACGGAAAGAATCTGCGGAAAGGTCGAGCGTCAGCTAAACGACAGACTGATGATGCTAAACCAGATAAGTACGGCCCAGAAGCTCAAGAATTTATTAAATATTATGATTACTTTAAGGATAAAGACGATGTACCTAACGCAACTGACTTTCCAAGTTTTTTTCAAATGGGCCATTACATTCAAGATGACTCACGAGCTGTGGGTCACCCACATGATCTCGCCTCCCATCCTTATTTTGTGAAAAATATTCAATTCAACTTGAGGCCAGAAAGACACTTATTTAAGGAAAAAATCATTAAACTTGGTGTTCTGTTACCGGCTGACGCGAATCAAATATTCTCGCTCGGAAAAGTTTTACCCATCATTGAGATGGCAATTCCAGCTGTTACTGGTTCTGATGGGCCCTTACCAGGTTGGACTATATTGGTGGACTACAGAGATACAAGGTGTTCCTCCGTGGAAGGACCTTTAGCTGCTTTTGAATTCTACGTCCACGAAGCTGCTGGTAAGCATTTATTATTGTTAAGATTTCTTTTGTTATCTTGTGAATTTGGAAAGACAATATCTAAAATTAAGTTTTTGAGAGTTACATTTTGGTTATTAATACATATTTTTAATAGCGTAGGTTTGAACAATTTGTAAGATTGAAGTATTGAGGTCAGTCCCAGATTGTCACGTATAATATGCGTTTCAGATGCGTTTATCGGACCTGGTTGTGAGTACGTGATAGCTCCAGTGGCGAGGTATGCGGGACCTTGGGGCATACCAGTCCTGACTGCAGGGGCTCAGGCAGAAGCTTTCGGGTATAAGCAACCAAGTTACGGCACGTTAACCAGAATGATGGGAAGCTACACGCAAGCTGGAGTCGCAATCCGCAAAGTTTTTGAGGTAAATTCCATGGGAGTTATGTATCAATGTTGTATATGTAATAATTATTTACGTTCTCTTTGACATGTGATGTTTTATTTTTCGTTTGCGTTATTTTATTTCGCTTTATCGAGTTTTCCGTTGTGTCAATGTTTGTGCTTTGCTTGTTTTTAAGTTTCGGCCTAAATTAGTTCAATTAACTTTAAGAAACCATTTTTTCATCAGTGGTGACGTGGTGGAAGATTAAAAAATGATCGGATTGACGTAACCTACCAAAAGACTCATTTCAATCCTGTTGGGAGGCTTTTTATGATTGCCTAGGCTCACTAGTTCTTTTTTCAAAACTCAGAAGAAGAACGAGGTTGATCTCACTCTAACCAAAAAAAATCACTTAGAGTGCTAAAAGCGAAATTCAGTAGTTCATCATTCTAACTGCATTACTTATTTTTTACCTATATCTGTAATTTTTTGTGGTGTACATCATAAGGAGTACTTTATTCTATTCAAGAACAGAAAAAACGCCTCGAGTCGTGAATCTTTTTTTAAAACCAATTAAATCAGATAGGTTTTTAACAATAATTGTATGTATCGCTGCAATGCTTGTCAACTAATTCTCGATCTACAACAATATTAGTGTAAAATCACACTTACGTCAACACGCAAACATTATGACACTTTCATATTATGACATTACTTTTTCCCCACCTTGTACGTCAAATTATTTGCATTTGGAATGTGCTTTTAAAATTCTCCGCGATACTATATCACAAACGAGCTACAGGACCGTTTGCTGTGTCGCTTTTTACAAATTGTGTTGTCACTACCACTTCCATTGTACGATAGCGGCAAGCAAAGTGACTAGACGTGAATAACATGAACTCTCATTTCCAGACATCGTCAACACTTAAATACAGGATGTATCAGAAATGTGAGTTCATTTTTAGATCAGTGTGTATGAGAAATGTGTGTTCATATTTAGGGATGTGGAATAGGCCATAAAATGTGAATGGCACATATGAATGTGGATGGCTATACAAGTAGAGGAAGACCAAAGAAACGATGGATGGATTGTGTGAAAGATAATATGGCTAGAAACTGAGTGACTACAGAGATGACGACTAATAGAGAAGTATGGAAGAAAAAGACATGTTGTGCTGACCCCTAATGAATTAAGTGCAGGAGAATGATGATGATGGTATATACCATAACACTAAACAACTTTCTCCATAGGACCAACACCGTAATTGCAAAACAAAAATCAGCTGAGTTCAGTTTGATGATCTGGAACCACACCCTTAAATACGACCCCACAATTCTCATACACGCTGTGTAGATCAGCTCGAAGCAGCCAGTATAAATAAACATAGATATAAATGCGAAATTAATCATCCACCAATCAAAGTTCCAATTTAGTAATTGTTGACAAGAGCACTGCTCCTGTTTCTATTTACGTAAACTTTAGACTAATGCACTTTGTGTAAGTCCCGATGCTCGTAGTGTGGCAATCATTTGGACAGATATCTGCCCACTTTTAATGGACAGCGACTGCAAAGATTATCCAGAAACACATAATATATGATAGTTAAGATAGTGCAGCAAACGCAAAAAAAAACTTTTTACTAACGCTAGTTATACCAAGGCCACTGAAAGGGTGACAATGAAGGATGTGAAAAGGTTTTTATTTACATAAAGTGCCTTACCCGATACTTTCATTTGTAGTGGTAAATAGATAGAAATAGCAGGATTGAGTACACTTTGTACCAATTTTTTCTCGTTATCATAAATGTGTTGAGAAAGAATGTAGTGTGCAGTGTAGGCTTTTATTCTATTCTAAAGTATGCAGTATTTGATAAAAGCAGAGTCAAGACAAGGTAACGACGATTCTAGTATGATGCTTGATGTTCGTAGAGTATTTTCCCAACATTTGACACAACACAAACAAGGACGTGAGTAGAAGGCAAATTTTGGCAGATCAATAAGATGGCATGAACCGGAATAATATGACTATCCTATCAACCACGGCTAGATCCAATAATTCTTTTCCATCAAAGCGTATCATCCATAACAAAAGGTTTTACGTGATTTGACTCAGACTTTTATAGCTATCCCTGACCTAATATTGAACTTTGTAGACCGTAAAATTAAGACCGATCCTTGACTTTTTTCTAGAGTTTTAGGAGCAATGATTACTTTCTACCATTATTTTTTAAATGGCATGTTTAAGTAAAGGTATGTTTTATATAAATTAACTTTCATCCGTGGGTTCTTAAAATAGGTTTTGTATAATGAATTCATACCTTTGAATTTTGAATACCTACCTTTGAATGTAATATAGAAGAGTAATAAATTATAATACGATTCACCTGTTTGGCTAAGAGCTAACATTTAGGGTTCCCTAATTGCGCATAATTAAAAAACATAAATGAACACGATACATACTTAAAGATTCCTATTTAACCGAAAAATTGTTTTCAAAATAGCTCTTTTATTGATATTAATTTTGATTTTACAAACTACACTTTTTTATTAGACAATATTTTTGCGAGACTGACTGAAGTATTGGGTTATTCAGTTTCTTTTCAATACGAATCGTAGTAATGTTAAGCAAAAATATGTGTTTTGATATTATTGATCATACTTCAGTCCGACCTACTTAAATAATAAGGAATAAACTCGACACATCACATAAATGCAAAAAAAAATGTTTAATAGCTACTTACTATGCGCTGTACTGATTTACAAAATACATTTATATCGTTTTTTTTTTCACCACACAAGCTTTTATAATAAGTTGTACATGGTGTAGAAATATTAGCAGTGTGACTTGCGGGAAAAAAATCTGTTAGTCACACTGCTAATATATACACGGTAATTTTAATTCACTATTTACCTTTCAGGGCGTGAACGTACCATGATTATGAGCAAATTTCACTATGACACCAACACTGAAAAAAAATTGGCTTTTCACACAAAATTAATCGACGAAAATTTATGAAACGATGTATTTTTTTTGTTATTTCGTAGTTGGTCTAAAAGTGAAAATTATTTATAATCATGAGTACTCTCATATCCTGAAAGGTTAATAGGGAATTAAAAATCACCGTACACTGTGTGACAATCTGATGAGATTATGAGTTTGCACCCGAATTGATTACTCGACAATATATTTTAGTATACGGGCGTTTTATTTTGTTTACCTAATGGGTTTGTGTTCTGTTTATTGTCTGTTTCGTTACAGCTGTATTTGTGTGTATTTTTGTATTGTTTTATTTTAATTATTTGAGACGATCTTTTCATCTAAATGTGAAAAATAAAATGCTTTTCCGTAATCTGTCTTTTGTTTTTATTTCTTTTTCATTTTGGTACAATTCTTGAAACATTTTTTTTTGCTTCGTTGCACTGTGTAAAACTGCGGTTTGTATATAAAAGTAAAACGTTTTGTTAGAATAATTGTATGTAAAAACTCCAGTTAGAGAAATATGAAAACTTTTTTCTGAACACAAAAAAAAATACCGCAATTTTTGCGCTGAAAAGGACATACAATCATTTTATATTGTTTCAGGAATTCAAATGGCGCCGTATGGGAATGCTATACCACAACTACGAGCCTGCCACGGGGAAAGGCAACAGCCCCTGTTTTCTGACATTGAGCGCTGTTTTCACAGTCCTGAACAAGAAAAACAAGGGTTCGGCCCTCGCGTCCGCGCTTCCCTTTGACGAGACCAACACAACCACAACAAAGATAAAGGAGTTGCTACTAAAGTTGTCTTTAAACACCAGAAGTAAGTATTGAAGAGATTTTGAGACTAATCCGCGGCGGTGAATTTTGAGAAATGGAGAAATAAAATTTTTGATCAACATATTTTGGGTTGTATTTTTTATGTAACATACATTTTCGCTTTCTTCTGTGATTGTAATTTGAAAATTAGTCGTCATATTTTACGTTTAGTCTGTCACATGTTGGCAGGGATAAATACAGAGCACTCATTTAGAAAAAATCGCAAAGTTTAGCTTTGAGTAAAAATTACTTTAATACGCATTTGCATAACTTGAATACTAGAACTTGCTTTCTTGTAATCCAATTTCGAACGAAAAAAGAATTACAGTAGTATGGATACCTGTTCCAAATCGTTTATTTATAGCATAAACTTTACTGCAGAAAATACATTGTGACCAAGAAGAACGCCTATTACTGTGACACTATGCATGCTGGTAATATAGAAACGCAATGTAAATTATTACTGAGTAAAAAACACAGGTTTTTAAGCCATGTATGCCTTAAAAAGTTACATTTTGCAATTTAAAATTTCGTTATCCACAGTACCGATTATTAAGTACTTAATACTGTACGATTTCATTCCAATTCGAATACTTCATAATTTCCAATAATAATCCTCAAACACACCCCGTTCGCAGGAATAATTTGCATAAGGTGGCTCGTTAATGTAATCCTCTTACCCACTGGGTTCAATCCCTAGGCTCTCTAAGCTTTACGAAATAACAGAACAATTTCGTTAAGTTTCTTATTCTGCATACATTTATGGGTCAATGTTGCAATTGCCGTTCGTTATCAGTCATCTATTTGTACGGTGCTAAGCAAGCGTTTGCTGTTGATAAGGAAATAAAAGTTAGGGGACGTTATTTGCTTAGTCTATGCTCTTAACTAAAGTCTCGGTGTGGTTTATATCTTTGCGCCCGCCCGCCTCCGCATGTGGTTGCGACCTATTATTTTGTATGGAGGTCGATTGTGTTGCAGAAACGGTGCTTACCCGCGTTATACCAATTGGTCTGCTACTGCAAGTCGACTATTTTCTGTTTCTAATAGATAAACTTTCGTCGGTCTACCGCCGCTACCCGTAGATAAGTAAGTTGAGAACTGCATTTCGTTTGGAAATAAGGGCACCCCACCACAATCGGATACGAGCATAGTCTAACAGATGGAACTCAACTGTTTGTTTGAACGAATTATGGAAAAGCGGAAAATCTAAGCTTTATGGGAATTCTTCGGATTTGCGGGATCTGTGCTTAATGGAAATAAAACGACGATTAAATTCCGCCCGGTTGCTGCTGGTTTCGTTTTTATCAGAAATGATGAATAAAAGTATTTTATTATTCTTTTAAATAACAGCCAGCATTTCCACTAATTTTATTTAAGCACTTGTTTAACTATTGGCATCCTAGAAAAGCATCAGAACCATCAATTGGGAAGCAATTTTAACATTCAATTAAATAATTCGTGACCAGACCACAATTATAATATGTATAGTGCAACACTAAAACATTGATGGGTTGTAAAATGCATTTGATAAGCATATTATACATAAAAATACTTAAAAACTTAGAAATATTTGCGGAAATATCGTGTTGCGTCTCAGTCTCACCGCTAATTCTTCTACAATAAAATGTTTCAAGATATACCTACACAATGCACCACAACACGTCTCCTTATTTGGACCTATCTTCATTTATTCTTGCCACCTGTTTCTCTTATTTGCATCGCTTATGCATCAACTCGGGATCCCGATACGATACAATTTGAATTTTAAATTTACTCTATGTTTTACCTACGTACGACAAATCTTTGGTATGCAATATCCACGGAGTTAGATTTGTGTTTCTTTGAAAGTGCGCGGTTCTCTTTCACATACTTAGCTTTTCGCAACTCTGTTGATTGTTGGGGTCGGCTTCCAGTCTGATCGGATGCAGCTCGATACCTACTAGTATTTACAGCACAGTACAACTGTCAAAGATCCACAAATGGCAGCCGGAACCAACGGGTTAACGTAATTTCCGAAGCACGGAAACGGTATTCATATATAAAGATTCCCACCCATCCACAGACCAGCCGCTACAAACGTAGATTATCCTTAAAGATCGACCCTTGCAGCTGTTATTACTTAGTTACAACAATCCCCTTTCAAATACGACATAAACAAAACATTTTATGAAAATTACTTACATTACTAGGAGTGAATATATTAATGCTCGGATGAATATACCTACGCTCGGTTTGTGGAAAACTCGTTTAAAAGTACTTAATCTAGATCAGAAACAGAACGTATGTGTGACATAAATTTCCGCGATAATTTAGAGGTAGGTAATGCATTGAGTTAAATACTTTGTGGCAAGGTAAGTGACTAGTTTTATGAACATCGTCAAATATTACTTTTGAATGAAAATTCTGTGAGATTACTTCTTGAACTAGAAGAGGAAACAGGACTTAAATCGACGCAAAAAGAACATAAAAATCGTTTTCAATTTTTTTTTATCGTTAGCACTTGCACTCATTGCACGCTTAAAAGATATACAAATATTCAAATAATTCCAATTGCAACGACAGCAAAAAAGGCAGCACCACTCTGCATTAGTCATTTTACAATGTCTTACTACTTTTGTAACGTTGTTAGATATTCCGCCACATACGGGAAAGACTCTTGCGATAGTAAACGGAGCGCTGGGAAATCAACTTATGTTAAATATTTCATTCGCTAAAGTCTGTGTGAAACATTATCAAGTCTAATGTATTCGTTCGTCCCTCTTATGATCCCTAACTGATTAAATTTTAAATAGAGTTACATTTTATGCAAATGATTTTTGAACATCTTTTTTAAGTTAAAAAAAAACGCAAATGACAGTGAGGACTTTGTGATTACATTTTGGTAAAAAAAGATGTAAAACAGAATAAAACGACTTAAAATATACATAAGTGAGTAGATTTATTTGCAATAAGGAACAACGCAAATTATGAAACTATGTCGCATAGTGCCGATCGCGGTACGGTATAATGTCTTCCGACCATTTTTTGATCGCACTAAAATATGTCTGGCACTTTAATAAGCTGGCAATGCCAAGAGCATGCCAATAAAATTATTATTGCGTCTAGGAGTTATGCTTTGGAATTCACAATAAGGACTTAGTGAACGATCGACTAAGCAAAATATTGGTCGCTGTAGGCAAACTTGTTCAGCTTTACGGATTTTCATATCAATTGCAATTTTGGATATTGGAATTTATTGAAGTACTCGGATTTTCATATCAATTGCAATTTTGGATATTGGAATTTATTGAAATACTCCTGTCCTTATCTTAATTTATTTGGGTTCGACCCAACATGTGTTTTTCAATTTATTGAAGTACTACAGTTATTAAATAATGTTTTTTTATTTTTATTTTGGGAGTTGTATTCAGCTCTTGTAGCTATTTTGTATTAGGTATAAAATCGCCTAGAACCCAACTAAAACTATTAAGTTACAGAACTTATCATAAGATGTCGAGATGAAAATGTGCATGTTTAAGATAGCAAGAAAGTACTGTACTGCCAGAGCCTTATCCTAGCATTGAACTATAGAATAAAACCTCGTTGCGTCTTTATTATACGTAAATGGTAGAATGGAGACGAACATTGGTTTAAATGAAGAAAAGAGTAGATTAAAGAGTCAGCTGCCGCAGCTGACAACAGACAAGCTGGAAGAAAATTTTGTTTAAAAAAATGTACAAATAAACGATCCTGAACAATTACGCTATTTATAAAAGAAGCGTCTTATTTATTACTATACCGTCAGCGCTCCTCTAGCGTTGACCGCACTTAGGATATACCTAGAATTTGTAATTCAGAAAGGATTGCAAATTCTAATAAGTTGTTCGATATTTGTTGAAAGACCGAGGTAGTCGAAAAGTCGGAGATGTGCAAATACTCTTCAACTGCTAACATACGATTATTTGGATGAATGCAATAATAAACATTTAACGAGTCTTACGTTTGTAAGCCAATATTTCATTTGGTTTCTTTTGAAGTTTTCAAATATTTAAAGTTCTTAAATTTTATTTTGGTTAGAGATGAAAGATTGTGTGCTGATGCGTGAATGTAAAGCTAAATTTATGTGAAATGACTGTAAAGTAAACGGTTATAAATTATTGCATCCAATGTGTTCATGTTTCCAGGCCAGCTGTGTTAATTCAGTATTATATAAAAAAAATGTTATATGTATTTACTTTGCTAGTCTAGCAAAGTCATAAATTAATATGTCCCCTTTTTATAGAATAGAATATGTAAATAGCCAAACTAGCAGAATTCCAGCAATTGGGAGGTCAAAAGATCGAGAGGGCAAGGGGGGTTATTGAGGGGTATTTTTTCATTTTTATCCGACTTCAATAAGGACGAAGTTCTCAATTCAACTGTGTGTTTTTGTTTTTGTTACACGATTATTCTGCCTATTATTTTTATATTTGGTAGGTCATGCTTCGGAGTTGGTCCCATATAAATCAATCGATAATATGTACGCATTAAATCCACCTAGTGTATCTTGATGATGTTTTGATACTTGCTGTCACTTGTGTGTTTACATAGCAATTAGTACTATACGAATTGGTGTTGGGACTGTAGGTAGGACTGTATGTAGGTACCATAACTAGAAAGTGTTTTTTTTTACAAAATAAAACAATCGACTTCCATGAAAACACTACTAAGTGAAAGATTATTTCGGAATCGGTGACAAAAACGAAAAAACCAAACCAAAGACACAGGACTTCCAAAATTAAAGTTACTTTTCACTTTGTAGTGTTTTTTCGGAAGTCGGTTGTTTTTTTTATAATCAACCACAAAATACAAAAAAGAAAAATAAAATCTTAGGATAGCTCTTGTTACCGTCATATCCTAAACAATATTGTTTGTTACAGTTGTCGTAGTGTGTGCAAACCCTAGTACTGTGAGGGAAATAATGTTGGCAGCCGACGATCTCAACATGGTGTCGTCTGGCGAATACGTTTTCTTTAACATCGAGCTGTTTTCCAAGTAAGTATTATATACTCTAGTTTGATATTGGAAATAGAGTGTTGTATTGGGAATCTTCAACTACAGATTTTTAAAAGTCAGCCAACTAGGAGTTTGTATTGTTTTTTTTTGTTTTTTTGTTGGTACATAAATGTTGTTAAATCGTCTAGTTATTTTAGAAGACATGTCTGTTACAAACTCATAAGAGATATTTAAGATTTAACAATACTTCTATTGTTAAATCTTAAACATCTCTTGTGAGTTTGTCAGCATTACTTCTAATGCTGTAAATCGAAATATATATTTTCCCTTGTACTTCTATTCTGCCAGATTGTTTTCGTAAACATCTAGCAGATATATCTTGCCTAACACTTAACACAATGTCTGGTCATTCAACTTCAGCTATTGATCACGTACACAACACGGTACATATTTTATCTGGCCCCTCAACTTGTGCCTGTAACTTCAGAGAACAAAGTAACAAAAAACAAGTTCTTTTCACCGCAGACTTATTTACTGCTTTGAATCGGAAATGTACGGTCTTACTTGTGCTACTTAACTTGTACCTCAAGACCCATCTCATATGATAGTTACTGGACATAAACTTACCGCTTCATAAATAAAATTACTAATGTTTACGTGCCAAAAAGAGAGCGAGTATGCCTCACAGAAGCCAATGTTCAGATTTGTCTCATTTCACGATTTTACGATATCGTCAAAACTTTATCTGCTTATTTTATTTAATTTTTCGGTTGACGAGTGAAAGATGCAAAAATTTAACATTGTTGTATCGGTTTACTAAACAATTACTTTTTGTGTTTTTTGACTATAGAATAGTAGATAGGTAAGACTACCAAACTGAAATAGCAAACAATCTTGACATCTGCAATTTCGGGAAATATTGTCAGATAAAAATATTTAAAGGGCCGCTTTCATAATTTCATAGTCAAAAATTTACGTTAAGTAAATATTGTACATCCGAATATCCGGTCTGTAGTACTAACTGTGCAACTGTTTGAAATTATTTTAATTTCCTCACAGCCTCGCATCAGCATCGTCGAAGGAACCTTGGAAGGTGGAAGGTGATACCGATGAGCGGAATGAAAAAGCAAAGAGAGCATACAGTGCTGTGCTCACTGTTACCAGTCCAGCTCCTGAAAAGAAGGAGTACCTTGAGTTTTCTGATCAGGTAAGAGGTTCATGAAAATTCTTAGTATTAAGTGACAAATGGAGCAAAATAGTACAGAAAAGATCGACAAATACATTTTATGTGATTGTGAAGTGATAAATGATGTTTATTTCCGTAAGTGGGTCTATACCGAACACTTACACGTCACGTTTGAGAAACAAGATGAGGTCGGTGTTTCCTATCTCATTACTCTTTAAAAAAAACCCTCATTATTCTTGGCGTTTTTTCATTCGTTTGATATTAAAACTTTAGCGACCTCCTTCACTTTACTGACGTCTAAATAAATAACCAACTTATCTAGCACTCCCTGCAACTCTTGACTTAATTAACTGGTCGTAAATTACCTAGAAACTTTTCGTGGTAACGTGGAAGTTTTTAAATAACTTGTTCCTTTTAAAATGAAGGTGTACCCCAATGTTGACAACATCTACAGGTAAAAGTCTTAGCTGCTACGAAATACAACTACACGTTCGGCAAAGGCGAGGTGGTGTCTACGTTCGTAGCAGCCTTCTACGACGCGGTGCTCCTCTACGCGCTCGCTCTCAATGACACGCTACGCGACGCTGAAAACCCCAGAGGGCCTCTGGACGGCGCTGCGGTCATAAGAAAAATGTGGAACAGGAAATTTCAAGGTACAGGTTTTGACATATTTGAGTTGGTGATGTTTTATAATTATTTTCTTGTATACTGAACTTTGTTTTCGAAATGATGTTGATGGAGATGATGATTTTTTTAAATTATTCCTTAAGCTAGATTATTAAAAAATATTGGACACGTATTTTCATTTTTTTTTACGTAATCTAAAGATTACATCTATACATTTCATTAAAATGTGGCATTTTTTTTTTTTTTTTTTAAGGCTGGGAAATCATCCAATGACTGCTCCCGCTCTGGGTGGAGCGGAAGGGAGTGTCAGACTCTTACTGACTAAAACCCATCCATGTTCCTTCCGTAGCCCTTTATGTTCCGGGGTAGCGGTAACCCTTTCGGACAATCCCGCTTACCCGGCAGGCTTGGCCCTGAGGGGCCCCTTCATATGCTGACATCTCTTTGAGGCGCGCGTGGAACATATACGCGCCGTACGGCACGGGTCTGGTGCTGATCGGACGGTGAGTCACCCATTACTCACCGCCCGCAGGCCCGCGCCTACGGTGGCCGGGAGTCGTCACGTGGCTCCCGACGCCCGGAGCGTCTCCCGCGGCGGCTGGGACGGGAAGACCTTTCTCTCTCCCATCCCGCCACCTCCTTCGCGAAAATGTGGCATGACGTCACGAGTATGTAGTTTTTAAAAAATACGTATCAAATATTTTTATCATTTGATTGACGGACTAAATATAACTTCTTTTTTTTCCTAGGCATCAAAAGTAGTAATTTTGATAGAAACAAGTCGATATTGTACGAGATTCGAAGTTCTTTATGTGTCGTCGTAAAACTAATCTAGAGCTAAAATAAAAGCTAGAGCACCTTTAAGCTACAGACAATTACAAGCGTTACGAAATTGTACTGTAATAACTTTGTGGAGTAACTTCTGAACTACAGAACGAAGTTTAGCAATGAATGGTATGGCAGTTTGTTAGGAGGTTAAACTTAACTACACAATAAATGTACTTTTCCGCCTCGAAATTTAATTTATTATTTTAACTTAAACTTTAATTTACCAATAAACTTTTCTTTAGTATACAGAGTTGATACGACAGAGGGGCTTTCCTTTAACAGCTTATACTAGGGACCATTTTCAAGCTCTGTACCAAAAATCAATTGAATAGGAGCAGTCTCTTACTGACTAAAAACCACCCCGGGTGTTCCCACTCACACCTGCGCCGGGGGTCGCGGGAACTGAAAATACTTCCGCAACCCCCGTGGTGCCGGCCCGCCACTACGGGCCTCGTCTCGGCCGAGGGGGAGTGAGGTGTACGACACTCCCCTCGTACCGTCTTGGAGGGGCGCGCGTGGAACACTACGCGCCGCCGCCTCGGGTCCAGATGTTGTTGTGGGGGGCGACGGACTAGCCCCGCGTCCGTCGCCCCTGGACCCATTTAGGGGGGCTGGAAGAGGGCATTGTCTGCCCTCCTCCGACGCCCGGTGCGCCTGCTGCGGGCCGGGTTGAGGGAGGTGATCTCCCTCTCCCGTTCCGCAGCCTCCTTCTGCGAAATGACTTCCTCGCAGAAGGATACCACCGCGTCCCAGGCCTGCTCACTGCCGACCATAGCGTTAACGACGGCCGGCAGCGACAGGTCATTGCCTACTTCAGAGATGACGGCACGGCGCGGCTCCAGCCATGCGGCACATTCTGCCAGCGTATGCCGCGTGCCGTGTCCTCCCGACAGTCGACGCAGTGGTGACACCGAGCGTCTGGCTCCCTGGTTATGCGACACAGGAACTTCCCGAAGCAACCATGCCCCGAGAGAACCTGTGTCGCCCGAAAAGTAAGGGAGCCGTGCCTTCTACCGAGTCACTCGCTGAGCACTGGTCGGATCGCCTCGATGGTGTTGAGGCCGGCGGTAGAGCGTGAGAGCCTGTCCCGCCAGTCCGCCACCAGGACCTCGCGGAGCTGTGACCGACGCAGCTCCAGTTGTTGCTGCATCGGTCGTTCGCCCCGCGTCCGCATTTCCTCGCGCCACCTAAACAGTGACGCGAGCACCTTCGCCTCTAGGTCCCAGGGCGGGGATCCGGCCAGTGAACATGCCGCCTCGAAGGAGATCGTGCGATATCCCCTGCGTGCGATATGACTCTAACCTAACCTAACAGCGCTCCGGCGCGCGCGCGTCGGTGCCGCTGCGTTACAAGATCAGATTTTATTTACAAAGGGTGATGCGTTTTACTCTGATTTGTAAGCTATTTACTTTGTTTGAAAAAATAAAAACCTCATTTTTGGTGCTTTTTATTTTTATACCGTACCGAGTTAATACTAAACACGTATAGTATACGTAGTGTAATTTTATGCCCCTCTGTCATATCAACTCTGTATATATTCCCGTTTTTAGAAGTAATAACCTTACAAAGATTTACAAATATCCATACAGCTTGCAAACAGAGTAAATTAGAAAGAGGTGTACCACTAAAAGTCAAGAAATGAAGTACACCTGAAATTAATTCTTGTGAGATTTTGTTCGTAGAGCGGCAAACAAATAATAATTTTATAACACTAACAGCTTCTGCATAGTAATCGTATCTAGGGATGATGAGATGTATTTTTTGGTCAGAAGAGAAATATATTTCAAGTGCTCGAATATTAGGCAATATTCTTGTGCGTTCTATAAAATGTATTTAATTATTATTTATTTCTCGCAGGTATCACTGGAGAAGTGATCATCGACTCGAATGGTGACCGTGTGGCCTCGTACTCTCTTCTGGACATGAATCCAGTGACCAGCAAATTTCAGGTCAGTACCGTTTTATTTCCTCCTTCAAATTAGATTTAATGGTTTGTGACGCCTTTTTTTAAAGTTCTTTTCGTATTGTCTCCTGTAAACTCAGAAAACCTGAATTTATTTCAAACATTTATTAAAAATGAGACATCTAAAATAGTAAGTTTTGAGAAACTTCAAAGGCATGATAGATGGTATCTTGCTTTCACTCAGAAAAACTTCTGTTTATTTAACCCCACTATTCCTTGGGGAAATCAAATTTTGCTGTGTTGTATGTTGCAAACCACTTACATTTGTGGTAAGGTCTGCATTTCCCGAGGAAAATACTGTAATTAATTTCTATAATCGGTGTTAACGATCATTATTAAATGATTATAATTGGCGGACCCGTAAATCAATAGAAAAAAGTGGATTGAACATAAAAATAAAAATGCTGTATGATTTTATAAAAATGAACCAACACTCGGGTAGTATTTAAGGCACCTATCCCACTGCCGTAGAATAACGAGAAACGAGTAGTGCTTACAACAAAAAATATGTTGGTGAGTGTGCGATGGCGCCGCGGCGTTTAGCGATCATTCGCGGGTATGCATATGTATTTACCTACCATTACCAAGCATGAGTCTCCAAGTGTACGCGTCTTGTATCTGTAATTTTTATAGTGTGAATAATAAAGAGTATTCCATTCTATTCTTGAGCGAGAAAGTCGTTGATAGCTAGTCACTTCCTCGTCAGCGGTGGGACAAGTGCCAGTTGTGTAAATTGTGTTGTCAATAAAAGTTAATAAAATTGCACAACATATTTAAAAAATAAATAATGTACACACATCAAAAGTGTCTAGGGATCAACATATATTTTTGCAATAACTTTTCTCTTGATTGATATTAATTTAAATTTTCTTTAAGGATTCATCAAATAAAGTGTTTTCGTTTGTCACAGTAACGATAAACCAAGTCACCTTTGCATTAATAAAGAAATTTGCCATTTTCCTAATAAAGGGATTTTTGACATTTGAACCACTAACATTAAAGTTCGAAAAAAAGACTGAAATAACAGTTTTCTTTAAAATTTTATTGGGTAACTTAAACAATTAATAATCCGTGTTTCTACCGCGAACACTAACAACACAAGAACATCGGTTTGGCATACTCAAAATGAGTTCATCCAAATCACGCTGTGGAATGGCCGCCCATGTTCGTTGCAACAACAAAAAAAGGTGTTATCAGTCGACTTTGGACACGTTACCGAAGCACCGGTACCGTGGCTGAGCGCCATGAAGGACGGTATCGCTGCACCACACGGAGACAAGACCGATACATTCAAATCTTAACTCGAAGAGCTCCAACAATAACCGCCATGATGTTAGCCGTGAGGCTTCATCACTCTTCAGGGAACTTAATTAGCGACCAAACAGTCAGAAACCGCTTGCATGAAGTGAACCTTCATTCCCGAAGACCGCTACGGGTACCACCTATAGCAATGCACAATCGTAGGATTCGATATCAATGGGCTCTTGAACACAGAAATTGGGCAGAAGAACAATGGCGTTTCGTGTGCTTTTCTGATGAGTCTCGTTTTGGTATGAGACCGGATACAAGACGTATACGACACTGGAGAACCCCTGGACGCCAACAGCGATTAAAATCCTGCCAGGAAGTCCATCCTTATAGTGGTGGAACCATCATGGTATGGGCGGGTATTTGGATCGGCGGAAGAACTGAGTTGATTTGGATCAGAGGCAACCTCAACGCTCAAATTTATGCTGAGACGATTGTATCTGACGTCATCGTTCCTCTACAAGTGCAAATCGGTCCCTTATTTCAGTTAATGCATGATAATGCACGACCGCACATCGCAAGAGTTGTAAGACAGACTCTCGCCGCAGCTAACATCAATGTCCTGCCCTGGCCTGCTCAGTCGCCAGACTTGAACCCGATTGAGCATGCATGGGATATGCTACAGAGAAGAGCTCTGCCGAATATGGAGGGTATCCAGTTGCAAGAAGACCTTTTTTTGTTGTTGCAACGAACATGGGCGGCCATTCCACAGCGTGATTTGGATGAACTCATTTTGAGTATGCCAAACCGATGTTCTTGTGTTGTTAGTGTTCGCGGTAGAAACACGGATTATTAATTGATTAAGTTACCCAATAAAATTTTAAAGAAAACTGTTATTTCAGTCTTTTTTTCGAACTTTAATGTTAGTGGTTCAAATGTCAAAAATCCCTTTATTAGGAAAATGGCAAATTTCTTTATTAATGCAAAGGTGACTTGGTTTATCGTTACTGTGACAAACGAAAACACTTTATTTGATGAATCCTTAAAGAAAATTTAAATTAATATCAATCAAGAGAAAAGTTATTGCAAAAATATATGTTGATCCCTAGACACTTTTGATGTGTGTAGTATTATTCATATTGACCATAAGTTTATCTTCATTACTAAACCAAAGATGTACTTATTTATTTTCTATTTACAAATTATAATATACCCACTATTCCACCACGAATAATGATTACTAAGTGACTATCTTCACATACCGAGACTCCTCCGTGCCTCGGAAAGCACGTTAAGCTGTTGGTCCCGGCTGTCTTTCGGGGATCTTTGACAGTCGTTAGGGGTCACCGTATTACCCAGTTACTGTGTTGTGAAGGTCAGATAGGCAGTCGCTCCATGTAAAATAATGGTATTCTGCTACATCCGGTTAGATTGGAAGCCGACCCCATCATAGTTGGAAAGAGGCTAGGCACTACTATTCCGAAATAAGAAAAAGTTAAGTTCGAGCCATCAGCCGGTCAACACCCTAAAGTTGAGATCATAATAAGGTCCTTTCATATCTAGACCCATACCGACATAAGTTAATATGAGTATGTGACTTGTATGCCAAATACCGGAGAAAGTTAAACAGAAATTGAACTCCGGGATGCGTTTCGTTTGCTATAAACATTCCTTGTATGTATTTAAGTTTTGCGGCCAGATAAGTTCATTTCATAAGGGTTTTATTACATTTGCATTTAAATAGCCGATTCTCGTCTGACTAGACTTGCTTAATATGATGTTTAGAGCTACGTGGTAAAATTGGCAGAAATAATTACAGTTTTCGAGGTTCATTGAGATTTTCATGACGTTTTATTAGAACTGTCAAAGTATCTATTGAAATCAATTACTAATCCGTGTTTACTAAGAAACGATTAGATTTTCAGTTTGATACTAAGTATACTATGTAGTTTTTTGTTTCTGCTGTTCATTATAGCATAACCATAATCAGCCTATTGAAGGAACCCCCCGTCCCCCAGGCTTCTTATCTGTGAGAGGGAGTGGGCCATAATCCGCCACGCGGACCCAGGCTGGGTTGGTGCCTGTACGAGTGGCGCGCGGAGGTACTTAAGCCGGGGGGAAACTCCGTTTCCGCAGCAAATTGCGGCGGAGCGGACGGACCTCCGGCGCGATCTCATGGCGGCCTGGAATCAGCGACTGTCGCAACCCAGCGCAGGGCACGCCACGATAGTGGCAGTGAGGCCTCTCTTTGAGGAGTGGCTAGAGAGGCGTCACGGCGCCCTCACCTACCGCCTGACGCAGGTCCTCACCGGACATGGATGTTTCGGGAGGTTCCTGCACATCATCAGGCGGGAGGAAACGCCCGGGTGTCACCACTGCGAGGATCGCCCAGAGGACACGGTAGAGCATATGGTGCAAACCTGCCCCGCTAGGGCGGAGCACCGCCGTGTCCTCGTAGAGGCGATCGGCGGCGGCAACCTCTCGCGCCCGGCCCTGGTGCCAGCCATGGTCCGGGGCGAGAGGGAGTGGGAGGCAGTCACCTCCTTCTGCGAAAAAGTCATGCTCGCGAAGGAGGTGGCGGGATGGGAGAGAGAGAAAGGTCCTCCCGTCCCAGCCACCGCGGGGGACGCCCCGGGCGTCGGGAGCCACGTGACGACTTCCGGCCACCATAGGCGTGGGCCTGCGGGCGGTGAGTAATGGGTGACTCACCGTCCGATCAGCACCAGACCCGTGCCGGACGGCGCGTATATGTTCCACGCGCGCCTCAAAGAGATGTCAGCATAATTATGAAGGGACCCCTCAGGGCCAAGCCTGCCGGGTAAGCGGGATTGTCCGAAAGGGTTACCGCTACCCCGGAACATAAAGGGCTACGGAAGGAACATGGATGGGTTTTAGTCAGTAAGAGTTTGACACTCCCTTCCGCTCCACCCAGAGCGGGAGCAGTCATTGGATGATTTCCCAGCCTTAAAAAAAAAAAAAAAAAAAGGCTGGGTTGGTGGATAATTAAATATCAATGTGTATTATAAATTAAACGTGTATAATAGAATATTCTTGTTACTTGTTTTCTATTTATTGTTATTATTATTGCATACCCTAGAAGTATATAGTAGAAATACTTCAAGCAGCAATAAAAGATAGTATTATATATTCTAAAACGTTCTGTTTAACTTGATACAACATATGCAGGCCGTTTTCATAGCGAGGGTCGTTCTATACGTAACAATAAAATTAGCATCCCGACAAAATGTAATGCCATAAGTACTCGCTCCTTTTTAAAAAATCCTCGTGAAAAAATACTTCAAAACACAACAATCAAAAGAATAACACGGGAACTTTCAATTTCCGTAACCGACACTCAAAATCAGGGTTCGTAAAAATAACATTCCCTTTTCTAAGAACTCATATAGATAAATAAATAAACCTCCAGGGACCCTTTTGTAGGCCGTTTTTGTTAAGTCAGCTCAGCGTTACAGGTTTCAAACAGTTTTGTTATAGCTATTGAAACCCTGTGCAGTTATACAAGTCATTTCGTTTAAGTAAAATTGAGGCGGGGTTGTGTTAGTGGTAAAAGAGATCCAGTCTTCTCTTTTCTCTGAAATGGAAAGAAAAAGTAACATAAGGTTTTTATTGGGAGTCGCACAGGAAGACAACAAAATAAACTAAACACAATCATAAAAAAACAAAAAAACATAGGTGTCATGGGACACCCGATTGGATCGAAATTCCATTTCACTTTTGCACACTTGGCGAATTAGAGATCAAGACCGAAAAAACTGTAACTTAACAATTTTGTAACATTTTACGATTTTTTTGATGTTCAATATGTATTTTTTTTTTGTAATATAGGTATTTTATATTTTATTTATTTATAAATAAATAAGATAAATTTATCTCACATAACTTGATGATTTAAATTAAATTAACAAAACAAATTAACATTGAAATCAATATAAATAATACAAATCTTACAAAAATCTTATAAATTTTATTTTACTTTTATTAATTATAAAAGTAAAATAAAATAGATACATAAGCTGATTTGTGCTGATTATTTCTAACATATAAATCGTTTGTTACATAACAAAAGTATCAAGGCGGTCAAAATGTTACAATTTTTTCGGTCTAGCTCTCATTCGTCTAGTGTGCAGAGTATTATAACGCGCCATAAGGAACTTTGTCCCAAAAACAAAAGTACCAATGGGAAATGAAAATAAAAAACAAAACTTTAATTCTTTTTATATATAGTTTTTAACTAGCTTCTGCCCGCGACTTCCCTCGCGTTGATGTCGGAAGTATCAGGGTATTTAGTGTGAAAGGCCCAAACCGAATGGCGCGCGGGCTATTTAGTCTGAACGGCCCAAACCGAATGGCCCGCGGGCCATTCGACCGTAAACAAAAATCGCCTACGTTCCAAAGGACCGGTGATAAAACTGGTAAACAAATTCAGTGTCATAAACTAGATCAAGTAAATTCGGGTGCAAAAGTTAAAAAGTTGAAATAAAAGTTTTTTTTTCATAGATTTGTATTATCTTCCTTAGAAAAACAATCAACAATAATATAAAATGTTTACAAAAGTTAAATTTAGCCTGACTATTACAATGTATGCGACTGTACCTTTAAATTAATTTTGAAGTCATTTTATCACCGGTCCTTTGAAACGTAGACGATTTTTGGTTACGGTCAAATGGCCCGCGGTCCATTCGGTTTGGGCCGTTCAAACTAAATACCCATTTATCCCACGGGAACGTACTTACGGAATAAAAACCATTCTGTGTGTTAATGCAGGTTATAATCTATCTCTGTGACAATTTTCGTCCAGATCCGTTCGGTAGTTTTTGCGCGAAAAAGAAACAAATATACACACCCACACACACAATCTTTTGCCTTTATAATATTAGTGTGATCATAAAAAAATAAAAGAAAAAAATCAAGAGATGAACCTAAATTGCATGGAATTTTATATATTTGCAATGATAGATCACAGTTCACGCAGGCTCAACTGAGAGAAAGTATATTCGGTATAGATATCTCATAAAATAAATATACTCAAGCTTTCAAATAAGCCTAGGTCCAGTTGCAGCAATTTCCAATTCCAAATTATGGGACTGACCACGTTTTTCTTGTTATATTACAATGTAACTTATCTCGTAGCACGCACGCACCCTGATAAATATGCCATCCCGTTGTCAGCAGTATCTTCCAAAGGAAACTAAAGTAAAATGGGTCTTTTGTTGTGTTAACAAAAACCATAAATCTACTACAGCTACTAATCTTGCATAGAGTAAAAAATACTACAGTATCATAATCGGTTTAGGTACATCTACAAAAGTCAATCTTCTTAGCCCTTTCCCAACTACTTGTTTGGGGTCGGTTTCCAGTTTTCTGAATTCAGATGAATATGACTATCCGTAACGGCTATCGAATATCTATGAATAAAAACCGGGACCAATACAGCTCTCGAACGTTTTAAAGAAAAAAATCCAAAACCTTTTATTTTATTTGTTACCGTAGTTTTTTAACCAACGAGACCAATATTAGCGGCAGATATACAATAATATGTCCGGACAAAATTGGGTGCAAACGTAAGCTGTATTCAAAAGTTGTGGGTCAAATACCCGGGGGTTTCGGTAGGGAAAATAGGCGATACCTAAATGAATTACGTTCTTGGATTTTCAACTTTTGGTGTTTAGCCGAGCGGTGAAGATCCAACAGTGCGTTTTTATTCACGGCCATCATTTAATTAGGCTAGTGTTAGTGATATCGGGCAATATAAGCAATATAGGATAGATTGCTGATACGTTGTAAGGCAGCAACGAACGTACCAAGCCACTTATTTGCAGGAAAATATCAGGCGTTACGAAGATTTACAGCCACCCCCCCTGTCGTTCTGTTCTCTGGTGCGTGTCGCATCAGTTATGCGACGAATTCGAAACGAAGTCCACAAATCTACCTAAACAAAAATGTTTATTACCTACATGCTTGTTTGTTTGCCTACTGTTCGTGGTTGGTTAATACTTACTATACTGGGTGGAACATACGCCTAAAAGCGGCGGCGGCGGTTTTTGCGGTTCTAGAGGACTACCAAAAATCCTTGGGTTGTGGAGGGGAGGCTGTCGCTTTGTGTAAAATACTGGTAGCTGCATTTGGTTAGACTGGACTGGAAGTCGACCCGGGGAAAAGGAAGTAATTTTTTTTTTTTAAGGCTGGGAAATTATCCAATGACTGCTCCCGCTCTGGGTGGAGCGGAAGGGAGTGTCAGACTCTTACTGACTAAAACCCATCCATGTTCCTTCCGTAGCCCTTTATGTTCCAGGGTAGCGGTAACCCTTTCGGACAATCCCGCTTACCCGGCAGGCTTGGCCCTGAGGGGCCCCTTCATATGCTGACATCTCTTTTAAGCGCGCGTGGAACATATACGCGCCGTACGGCACGGGTCTGGTGCTGATCGGACGGTGAGTCACCCATTACTCACCGTCCGCAGGCCCGCGCCTTCGGTGGCCGGGAGTCGTCACGTGGCTTCAGATGCTGAAATCAACTCTGTAAGACCGTGAAGATTTGAGAGGCTTGATTATAGTGTGATCGTAAAATGAACCACTTTTCATCCAGATTCCAGTAATTGGCTTTGTAAATGAAAACGAATAATGGTTCTACCGTTAAAGGGTACCGGTGTGTCCCTTGTTAACACAAACTCGGATTTTGTGGTAACTAAGTAGATTAAGTTTAAAGCATCCAGGTTGGCTTCAAAGCAAGTTTCTATTCCGCTGTTGTAAATTTTAAAGTATACTCCAAAACACGATTAAGTTGAGGCGATCAATAATGACTTTTTGACCGTAGTTTAGTTATACCCTAAAAATTTTACTCATATTGATGACTGATTTCATTTAGTGGTCTGATGATGTTTGTGTTTTTGTTCAAGATTACGTATCTGACTATGAATTACTGCTTATAAGACTTCTGTAATTATTGCCGCGCTAAATAAATAAATCTTACGGCTAGCTGTATAAGCTAGCCGCAAGATTTATTTTTCTAATAAAATTCTTGAATAATTTATGTAATAGATAACAGGAAAAACCAAAGCGGAATTAAAAGGACAATTCCAAAGCGTTGAATTTAATCCAATCCCGCATTATTTCAAAGGAAAGCAGTAAAGAAAGACAGATGTGCTTAATTCTGAAAGTTACGAGAGAAATCACGAGACTCTGAGATGTAAAACAAAAAGTACATTTATGTGGAAACAAAATATATAATAATAATAATAATTATTCTCAAACGTTAAACTTTTGAGAATAATTATGATGAATAATCTTGGGGTTACCCAAAGTTAAGTCACAACACAACCTCTTCTATACGTATACACATTATTAAGAAAATGTTCGCTTAAGTGTCTGTCAGTGTAACAGAGTTGTTTTTCTTAACTACTCAACAAATGTTGATATGGTTTTCACCACAGAACAGATAAAGATCTGTTTTGTGGTTTTCACCATCAATAAATTAGTGAATTTACTCCGGTTTATATGTATAATAAATTAATATTCGACTAACATTATAAAATAATCTCGATGTTTTGTTGAAATGAAAAACCGTGCAAATGTGTTGTGTGCGTTTCGTAATGTTGATTAGTCTTCATACTATTTTGCTGTACCTATAGAATCAAATTCTTCTACCTTACCTAACAAACAGCTGTGCTGCTAGGGAATTCGTTACGCCACTTCTTCCCAGTTAAAGTACTGGAAAGTGGTGAAGGCCGTTTCGGGAGACTATCTTACGTAATTTTGACGTTCAAATAGTGTTGATTTTCAGCCAAGTTTAAATAAAGGAGTTTTGGTTTTGATTTCAGAGTAAGATTTCTCACGCGCAACAAAAGATATGGTTAACCGTCACATTCTGTCAGCAAACTGTCAGTAATTAAACTTCCCAGAGTGTGATAAAACAAATAATACATTGACGAAGCAATGTTCAATTTATTGTAGATATCAATACATAGGTATGCTTGGATTGTCATAATCAATCATTACAGAGGTTAATTAATTATGAAGCTCGTGTTAATCACGCCAGAAGCTTATTTGTGTAACGTAATGTCAATTGTTTTGGTAACATAGGTAGTAATTATAAAGTATTGTTTGTATTAATTATCAAAATTTTATGAGAAAATAAATTTAATTTTGTTTAATGAACCATAAAATTACCAATACGGTTCATCAGACAGTGTTATGAAATATTTCATATATTCAACACATTGTAATAAAACAGGCAGAAGTGTTAAATAAAAGTAAACCCATTGTGAAAATACAATTCTAACAGTTTTCAATTTTTTTTTTCAGTTTCATACGATGCGTATTTGACGCAAAATGACTTCGTGGTTATACAAAAGACTTCGTAGTTATTTAAACTAAGGGTTCTAGGTTTTCGTATCCAACACACAGACAGCATTGTTTTATTATTCTGTCTGCTTTTCCTATAAATATACCGACATTTTCGGTAATTGGTGGTAGGGCCCGACCTCCATCACAAGAGATAAACACTGGCTTTATTTGGCAACGACAGCGTTTAGTTAGACCTACGTTTGGCCGTAAATTAAGGGTAAAGCAGAAAATTGACAAGCTCACTCTTTCAAACAATAAACATCGTTTATGAGAGTTAATAAAGACAAGTAATGATAATAAGAAGTAGACAAAAAACAAGAAGAATGTATAAGGCGCCTTTCTTTCCTTTCAGTTGACGTAACATTGAAAGACACCACGTTCTATTTCCCAATAAAAGTTACAAACCTCTTTACCACTCCTTTTTTTAACTTTTGCAAGAGCTTTCCCAAAAATTAAATCCCGTCAAAAGGAAAACGTCAAACAAAACTCGCTCGTTGGAACTTGACCCATGTTTGAGCTGAAATTCTGATATTGACAGGTGTTGAAGTTAAAGTTACAGTGAATAACAAGTTTAGCAGTAAAGTTGCATAGTACAAACGCCTATGAGAGGGGATATTTATTTGATTGATTGAATGAGATATTAAAAAGCTGAAACGATACCAACACATCTTAACATAACTTTGTAAGAATGACAATAAAGAACGGTGAATATGAGATAATAATATATAGTACAAAGAAAAATAAGTATGACTTTTTCCAATTTCGTATCTTGTCGTTGGGATCTTTACAGACTCTAAATGTCACGTAAAGCAACCTCAATTAGGACCTAAATACACAGTACATGTTTGAAATCGCAAATACCAAGATTCAAAACGATCTATATTTTGTCCGTAAGTACGGCATCGCATTTGCGACTCTATGGACCCGAATCATAAGTAGCCATAAAACCCTAATTGGATCATAAGTGGATGTTTTCACAAACAACTCTAACATCGTATAATCAATCCACAAAATCAATCTTGAACAAGTAGCCTAGGGCAAAAATCAGCGAAATGTAAGCAAAGAAAAAAATAAAAGAGCCTTTATCGAAACATAACGAGTTCTCTGCCTGACGGGGGAGCCAATAAGAAGCCAAGCTAAGATCGTAGAAAGAAGGGTGATATGCTTCATGTAAATATGTGTATAATTATTTATTTATTTGGTCTACCAACAATTATTTACTCTAAGATATTACTTGAGAAACATACATTTAAAATTTTCTACAGTATAACAATTACTTAAAGGTAAAACCGCTTAACAAAAAAAAATACATTATTGGCTACACATACCAGTAAAATATACAAGCATACTTAAAACTAAACATATGCTAAAGATTGACTTCTGAGCCTTGAATAGATATAATAATAAATGAACAAATGAACTCAACTGTGAAAGTGTTACTCCAAATCAAATCAAAGTGGAAATCGACGGTATAGCATGAAGCAAAAGAAGGTACAACACATACCAGTGTTTGGCGTTCGTAATAATGTTAAGAAAAGAGCGACTGTCTTGAGAGGTAGTCATACGTTCTTGTTGCTTTCAGCACAGCCCTGAGCCAAAATACTCAGCAAGCACAGCCCTGAGCCAAAATACTCTCAGCTTATTTTAAGTAAAAATGAGATTGGATACTGTTAGTTCCATACCTCAAGCCTTAAGAACCTCCGTGTCGGACGGCGGCGCGTACATGATCAACGCGCGCCTCAAAGAGATGTCAGCATTTGAAGGGGCCCGTAAGGGCCGAGCCTGCCGGGTAAGCGGGATTGTCCGAAAGGGTTACCGCTACCCTGGAACATAAAGGGAACATGGATGGGTTTTAGTCAGTAAAAGTCTGACACTCCCTTCTGCTCCACCCAGAGCGGGAAAAGTCATCGGATGATTTCCCACCCTCCAAAAAAAGCCTTAAGAACCTTTATAAAGCAGGAGAACAATCCAATAAAGTGGTCTAAATACCTCATTCAGAATACCTTACAAAGTTACAACCGCAGACCGCTGATGATATTAATGTTATTTTCACTCCACTTAAGATGTCTTGTTTCTATGATCGAAGGGTAGACAGATCTGATTAAGGGAGATCTAGATTCTTCGGAAGGGGATCTTTACGTCGTTTGATGTAGGCGGGTGTGTTGAATGCTAAGTATTCGCCTCACCAACCTTGGCTAAAATCTCTCCAGTATTTTTAGAAACAATTTAGGAAAAAGTCAAGGGTAAGTATTAATAAGTATACAAATATAATGTTGAGGTTTGCTTTCAGTCCTTCCCTATACGCCTTAAAGGAAGAATTACTGATAACTCTGTGATGTACTGTTTTTCTCTCTTGGATTTGTAACTTTACTGATTAGCGCTGTGTGAAAACCTGGTCAAATCTTGATATTTTTTTTACCTAATCTCCATTTCTTGTAGCACATGTCATATTAAATACTCGTCGTATCCCATCCGTAATGAAGGCTTGGCTGAACTTAATAGTCCCGAAATCGATCACCCTACGATTTAATAGTGTGGTAAGGCAAAAATGGCTTTGCTGCCATAGATAACGTTAATGAGGAATAGATGAAACTTTAACGCCATATCTTTGAAGCTCAGTGGTATTTTATGGTTGAGGGTGCATTTTCTGTGGAGATAATATTTTCATGATGTATTTAGAGTCTATCAGACATTCATGGTTTCTTTCAGTATTAAAAGCGTAGGGTCCGAAAACTGAATATGAACTAAGAAATGATTTCAGAGTCTTTAACTGAACCTTGTACTTAAGTCAACATTAAATTACTAATGTATATTTTCATTTATTTTACAAATTCCCGACTGGAGAGAATAAAAGTTGCGTGTGACTACTCTATAAACTTGGGTTTCCAATAAAACTCCGTAATTTATGTATGGCTCTATCGCCAAAATTTAGGTACGTGTTAGCATTTTCGTTGGAACAAAAGAATTTTCTGTTTATAAGCGTCTTTTATCAGGTTAAAAAATGGCAGTAAAATAGCATCCATTGTGTTTCTACAAGAAAAGGTTTTACATAATAGAAGGTCGGAGATTGACAAAATCGATATTCTGTGAATAGTTTGGAGACGTTCCCGTCTTGTTGCATTTTAATCGTTTTTATTTATCCTTTCTAATATTAAAAAGCGAAAGCTTGGATGGATGTTTGTTATTGAATCACGCCGACCCGAACCGACCTAGATGAAATTAGGTACACGGCTAGTTTTTATTATAACCTGGTATTATAACCTGAAATGTTAAATTCTATGTGTTAATCACATAGAATGTGAAAATGTTAAATTCTATGTGTTAATCACATAGAATTTAACATTTAGTAGTACATTACCGTGGGATATATAAATACTTCATGCACTGATTGAAATGTACCAAAATTCATAATAATATATATAATATAATATAATAATAATTTAGGCATCTTTAGATATTATTACTCCGACAATCTAAACAGGTCAAGGCAGTATCCTAAAATGAGTTGACGTTTTGCTAATGAGTATCGTAACAAAACAAACTTAGAGATAAATAGTAAACAGTTTTCAACATCAAAATGATGTCAGAATATTCACGGATCATTTGACACATGATTTATAAAAATATTATAATTAATAGTGGATTGATTTACCTAAATCGCTCGTTTGTTGCATCAAGTTTAGATTTTATTACAAGTAATCATACTAATTAAATTCCCGAGAGTAAAAGTCGCAAGGACAAAGACATTATTAATTACTTGCCTTGACATTTCCCGGGGCCCTGTACATTTGGAAGGCGTACAAGGGGCCGAAGCAAACTCGCAGAGGCCCCGTTAGAAGAGTTTTAATGAAGTTAGGTACTCGTAACAACGATTATTTCCTCGTCACATTATGCATTAATTGCCAAACGAAATATCCAAACACAGATTTGAAGTCATTTTTAATTACTTGTCTTTGATAATAAACTGCTGACGAAAATCTTCTCCCATAACTTCCAGCTTTAAACTGTAGATTTAAGTGAATTGTCATTTGTTTAGTGTGAAACTCGTCCCGCTGTCTTTTTCGTATTCGATGTTTTTTTCAGGTTACCACAGTCTGTCAAATTTTCTCAATCGATTTTAAAATAAATACCCATACTTTTAAGGTTTAAAATAATTTGGTGAAATTTGACAGTTTGGTATAACTTGATGCATGTGGCGACCGTACCTGACGTGAAGACAAATCGTTGACAACATGACTCTAAGGTAACCAAATACAAAACTCAAATCATCAAAGAGTAGCCATAATGTTATATATAGCACAATTGCAACGGCGCTTTACCGAACGCATATTAATTAGTGTCGTGTACTGGCCGCCATAGAAATACTAATACTGTGACATTCACGTTGTAACATGGTGGTTAGTTATTTGAGTATTGTACTCGAGTCGTCACAGACCCATTAATAAAATATCGTCTAAACACACATCTTAAACTAAGTTTAGCAAAACGCTGCGATATTCGTACGAAGATTAATCGAAAGTTTGCGTGAAGAGGTTCCAAGCGCACCCATTTGTACCTACGTCTTTTATGCCAGTCTGTCTTTGTCAAATAGAGAGCACATTATTTCCAACGACCTTTTCAAAGGTCTGAAGGTTCTTTTTCTAGATGCTTCAGATATAGGAGACAGTAAAAGATTATTGCAGTTTTCGTCGCAGATAAATCTATCGTTATTGTGCCATTATAGGACTTTCTGGGCATTTTCTCGCGGCCGTTTAGTAGCTTACAATAAGTTTCACAAAAGAACCAACAATATACTTTTAGTGATCATCAGAGACATTTGGAGAAATAAAATTTGCTATGTAAAAATATTGACATACTTGAACAATTTCTTTCATTTTGTTTGAAATTCATTAAGGGTCCAAAAAAAGAAGGTAGATTTATATCACCTTGAGGACATGTGCAGATAAGACAACTTTTTTCTAAATCCTTGTCTACTAACGACTAGAAACTGTTGAAATATAACACTGTATAGTTACTAACTGATTAATCTAAATAATTGATAAACAATTGGAAACATTTTAGATTAGGTATATATTATTTTATTTCATTTCGATATTTTATTTGGAACAAAGACACAAAAATCTCACGTCAATGACGTCACTGAAATTATTTTCGACTGTTTCTGAGACATGCTGTTATTTACTACTGGTTAGGTTTGTTTGCAATATTTATCCCCAGACGTACAAAAATACATTTGTCAAGTAAATAGTTTTCTTGAACCCTTGGGAATAGGTTCAAGGGAACGACAACACTTTTTTAGATAGAAGAATGTATTATTTTATGTTTTTCTGGAATTACGTGTAGTGTGTACACGATGGTACCAAAATACCTAAAATTGTGTCATAAAAATTGGTTTAATATCTTTATTTTCTACCACTTTTATAGTAGGTATGTTTGTCCTGATTCCACGCCTGAACGCCTTAACCGTTTATGACACATGGAACTGTAGTTTGTACCACAGACAGGGGCAATATAAAATAGGCAATTATGTCTCTTGTCACTTTCTGTAATAGAAAAATAAAATATTTTACCTACTAGGGCTGATATTTCAACAGTCGGACAACTTATATCTGAAGAATAAATATTGCAGCTTGACAGCTTTAGTATGGAAAATATGTCAAACCTCATATTTATTTTCCAGATAAAAGTTTACTTTATTACTGGTTATTGTTTCCTAAAATTGTGTTTCTATATTATAACTATTAACATTTAGTCTTAATGTTGGTCTTTGTCGTGGTGTCCACATTGATCTAATAAGATCTAATCTCATTATTGAATTTTAGCCATCTCTTTTGATTGCTCTTATTGTTTTTTTTTTCAATATTGTCGGTGTGTTGGGTTTAAAATCTTGTTGAGTTCTTTTTTTTTACTCTTGGGTTCGGCGGCAATAGGAATAAGTAGGTAAATTTAGAAAATAAAATAGAAGATTTAAAACATGACCTATCGAGACACTGAACCGCTTGACCTACATGAATTACATAGTTATATATTCTTACAAAGTGTGGCCAAAAGTAGAGGATAAGAATTTAAAAGTGAGAATATTCATGTTAGAAATTACCTAACGCAATTTTAAAGACTATAAGTTTCCGGTACAAAATTACCTTGTATCAAAAGGCTTTGGAGGTTGTCGCTGAAATCTCAAGTGTCAGAGCAGCTCTTCCTTTTGAATAACAATGTGCCGAGTGCTACTGACGACTACTTTACTTCGGATAAGTCTTCAGCAAACTGTGGTGGATTAATTTCATAGCGCAAATTGTAATATTGCGCTGTTTTCATTATTAAGTTTTATTATTTATAGATTTATAGAAACAATTACCTTTTTTACGCGCTCATCAATAATCAGAATAAACTTTAAAAGCCTATTATGAATCTGTTTTAAATACCACTAGCTAAACCTACCTACTGGTACGGTTACCGTAACGCGTTAGATCAAAATGTATTATGAGTATGGAAAACGCCATCAACAAAAACTGCTGGTAGCGGCTGCCTAAACCACAAGGCGCGGCGCACGTTTCTAGGAAGGTGTTTCATAATTACGAAATAATAAATTAACTTGACAAATAAACGTGGCGGCAAGCCGCGACAATATTCTAGTTAATGATGAGCAAATTCATTAATTAATTAATGTGAAAATCACGTCCGCCAGTTATGTCAGAAAAAAAAACTAGGGTAGGTAGGGTAGGTAAGGTAGGGTGGGTAGGTAGGGTAGGTAAGGTAGGTATCATAGTTAAGACAGGACAACGTCTGTCGGGTCAGCTAGTAATCAATAAAACTCATCGCTTATTGCGTCGCAATTCCCACAAAACGCACACCAACAAGTTGGGAATCAGTTCCAAAAATCTTTTCCATTATATTGTTTTTCGGGTCGTCCAAAGTTATTTCGTGCGTACAAATAAGGATATTGGATTCGCACATACAATTCAATTTAGTTTTATGGAAAATATTCAAGGCTCGCGCGTTTCTTTTTTATTACAAACCCTTCTTCCTCCTGAATATTCGTCTAGTTTCAACTTTTATAAAACTTGTTATAAACTTGGAAAAGGCTGAACATGATATTTGTAAAGTTTGAGACGAGGTAGATTTTATGTAAATCTCACAAATACAATTTTCTGGAATTATAAAAGATTCACGTGACGAAATTGGCAATTCTAGCAACTTGAAGCTAGAATTGCCAATTTCGTCACCATATGCTAAAACTTACTTCTGCTGCTACTGGTTTTAAAGTAGTAACAGAAATTAATTACCAGATTGTTAGTTTTGCATCACTCGCGTGTTTAAAAAGTGTCTCCTGTCCCTCTTCCATGTCATTTTCTCATTTCACATTCAAATATTTGTATGTATGAATGTGACTACATTCTTGGCATCGTAATATTGCCCATATTCTCATTCTTTCTATTCTACTCAAAATTTTAAATCTAAATCATCTTTCCACAGGTGGTAGCGACATACGTACCGGCCAATTCATCTCTCCAGTTCATTGAAGATCGTCCTATTCACTGGGCTGGTGGAAGGAACAGTCCGCCCCCTGACACTCCCGAGTGTGGCTTTGATGGATCGCTCTGTCCAGATAATTGTAAGTACTTTCAAATTAAGTCACCTTAAAATGATTAATGTAGGTACCACATAAATTTGTGTAGAGCATTCTAAAATGTGAGTGCTATGCGTACAATAGAGAATGAACATACTTTTCTGCTTAGCTCGAATAAATGTAGACTGAAAACGATCAAATAGAGCTTTTGTTGTAGTGTACAGTTTTTTGACTTCAATAACAATCCTTCAACCCCTCAAATGTCATATGAACTCCCCCTATAGGTTATAAGAAAAAATTTCTCGAAACGACAATAAATGTCATCATATAAATCGTTGAGATCTTATAAGCAAACGACTTCTAAAAAGCGAACTTCTAATGGGTTAATCTATATAGATTACTATCGTTTTGTTTTAAGATTAAAGCTATAGGGTTAGTTTGCGAAATTCAAATGTTCTTTCGCTTTTTGTAATGTGGAGATCAGTATCAGATTGTATGTTATGTTTAAGGTGCAAATTGCAATAAACGTAGGGAATTTGAATATTAACGTTGAATATTGCGGGCTACTCCGGCGCTTCCCCCTTAAACTGGTAAAGGAACCACTGCTTCATCATCAACTGATGATGACAATGTTTATGAATGAAATTATCATCACTTTAAAGAACGCTTTATTGTATTCCTGATGTAGGAGTCTTAAGTACGTACAAAGTGTTTTAGTAAATATTTTTATTGACACATTATCCGCTGTAAATTATATATTTTAACAATATATGCAAGATCACATCTTTATGTCAATCCATTCTTTTGACTCGCTGTATTTGTTCAGGTCAACATGATTCACTATGTTACCAAAAATAACCTTCTTCGACCAAGTAATGTCTTGCAAGTTAAATATGAGATAAAAAAAAATAAACATTACAATGTGCCGGATAGTTATTTGCTTTGCAATAAGTTGAATGGCAAATAAAATTAAGTCTATGCGGGTTATTCCCCGGCTAAGTTTATTTTATGTTGTGTTTATCGAGGTCATAAAATAGACTTAACGAGGTCTAAATTTAATCAATGTTTGTTCCAACAAAGAAAAGCGATTTCAGGTAGTAGTATGTTCATTTTGGTCAAACAAATGTCTCACATAATGAAAAGACCAAAAAAAAACGATAAATGTCAAAAATAAACCTAATTCCAGCTCTCTCGGCAGTGCACTACATACCTTAGTTTTTCACCTATTATTTTTTCATACATAAATAACTACTAACAGCCTCATAGCGTTTGATACTGTTTTTTCAGAAGACGGAAGTTTGTTAGAGTAGGTATCAGATTTCTAAATTTTTTACTTTACTTCGCTCTTATCTTATTTTCTCCTTAATTACAAAAGAGGCACTCTTAAATGAGGTGTTGTTTACCCTCCGACTAAAGCCACTAAGGTCCTTATCTCCCACTTCAATGTACTTTCTTGCTACTCGAAAAGTACCTACTTTTAATTAAACTTCAGAAGATGATAAGACTTTATTTCACACCGTTACATATTTGTTAATTAAAATTTAGTTACTACTTTCAATTTCCATCAGAATGAATGCAAAAAATATTTGATTTTCACATACTATTCGTCAAGGTTAATGACGAACATTACGTTAATTATTTTAAAATTTAAATGATTATTTGTTAAATATTTAACTGTAACTTTTGTTACTTTCTTAATAAACGACACTATTCAAAGTTTGTTTAAATGAATAGGTTTGCTAGAACTGATATCCTTTTTCTTCAGTCGAAATTGTCAGTGCCTGACAACGTTCTTGTGAGGGTCGTCTGTACAAAATCGTTTTGCACCCACAACTGATAACAACGAATCTTTTCTTATCCATTTCTGCCCAATCTAAGGCCACATTGGCAGCTGATTTCTTTTCTTAATAATATTATCGGGTCTTTCAGTAAATTGTCTGCGATTTTCTCGGCAGCTAGTTTTTTTAAGTCATTGTGTGAAGCCTTATGAAATGGCGAGACTTAGATGACCTTTATATTGAATAATAGTGATGATTATAGTATTTGTGATACTCAATTTATAAGACCCAATCCAAAAAAAATATGATGGAGTATAATTTTTTATTATTCCAATTTTATTTAATTTTTCAGTCCGCCACCTAGATTATTAAAAACTATTGGACACGTATTTTTTCTTTTTTTTACGTAATCCAAAGATAACGTCGATACATTGTGTTAAAATGCGGCATGCCGTCACAGTTAGGTAGATTTTAAACCTATGTAGCTAGACCCCAGTCCCTAATTTTAATTCGTTTTATCAAGTGATTTTTGATTAATACAATAAAGCAAAAAATACGTGTCTAATATTTTTGTTATTATCTGAATGACGGACTGCGCCTAATCCGTGGAACGCCTACGCAAGATGCTAGCTACTTAAAATCCGACTGACTCCTTCAAGTAATCGATAAGTACTTACAATGCGGATCGAATGTGGGTGGCCACGAGCCGAATATTAATTATTTGTAAATACGACCAATTTTGGCTTGAAACTTCCGTCCTGTCAATATTATTATCTTGCTAATAGTTATTATAATGTAACTAGCTTGTACCCACGGCGACTTCGTTTTCGTGTATTTCTCGTTATAACATTAAACACCGTTGCTGAGTGCCATAGGATACTATGGCACTCAGCAACGGTGTAGGTTTCTATCAGTGTAATTTTCGGAATCGGATCAATAATTCCAAACATTCACAAAACCTCTTTATAATATTTATTTGTCTAGACGAACATCTAGATGTAGCAATAAATTGATTCGCAGATCATCAGCAGATAACTAAACAGATCATTTTTATGGACTTAGTCACGTTCATTACACCAGATTATGAGTTGTGTGTAAAAGATCGCTCTTTGATGTGTTGGCGAGTCGCCAATATTTGATGAGGCTATCGGTCGTGAAGGGACTGGTGGCGATATATATTGTTTATTAGTTTAAACTAAAATATATCAAAGTAAACTGATCCTGGTGCTGCAGAATATGATAAGGACAGCAGGATCAGTGTAAAATAAATATATCTATATTGCTGAGGAGTTAGTTTTTTTGATTATCAGTCGGATTTGAAAAATCGTTTTGCATTTGATAGCCTAATTCTTGAGGAAGGCAGATTATTTCACTTTACGCAAGGATCCGTAGAAACTGAGCAAAAAGAAAAAAAATCGAGAAACAAAGTTAAACAAAAACGAAAAATTAGCGCGGGCAGGCAATGCGATGCGACGCAGTGGGTCGGGGAACGTGAGATTTCATGCGGACAAAGTCGCAGGCAATAACTAGCTGTTTAAGAAGAGATAAACTAATAAGACCTCTACAAGTGTTTTGTCAATTCGTCTCGCATTGTTAAATGTCTGGTTATTTTATCCCACAATACAAACACCTAAAAATATTTAAACAGGTGTGCAACCGATGCTATTTACGATATAAATAGCCTTTAACAATGTCTGCATATAAAACATTTTAAAAATATTTTAAAAACATTTTAAAAATATTTTAAAAACATTTCAGTCATAGATATAATTAAAGTACTTAAGCGAATTGTAAATAAAATATTTGCCATACCAAAAATAAGAACTTTTCAGGTGTTTGAATAGACCATGGATATTTGATTGGTTTAGCTGGAATGACGTGGAAACTCGTGTTGTTACATTTTTTCTACGTGTTCTGTAGAACATTTTATTGCACAATATACATATATGAAACTGACCTGTCAAGCGAACATATTGCGCGCGGAATAGGTGGATTTTTTCAGAGCAAAATGTGTTCTTTCTGAACACATAGAACGTGCTCCAAACGTGTTTATACATATTGTTTATGCCAAATATAATCAAATTTTCCATGTTCCAAAATGACTTGCCTATCAAGACAAGAACCGGCACGCGTAATATAAAGGAAAATTCATTTCGCAGACACACATTAAATTATCGGATCTAGCACAGTCGTGTTTATTTTGGCGTGAAATTAACTTTCATCAGATTTGTTACGATAATTCACTTTAGGGAGAAACGATACAATAAATTCTTGAATGTATTTCTTTAGTGACAGTCTAGCTTTGAGGTTTTTATGATAAACGAGGTCGTACTTTACAAAGGTCTATTAAACGCTATTGCGTTAAAATAGATTCCTATAATTGTTTCATGAAATCATTACGTAGGGTCACATCATATGGACTTTAGAATAATAATAATAATAATACTTTATTTGCTAAATGTAGGTTTACAAAGTCGTATGATGTTATTATCAATATGGCCCATTTACATTCTACCATTTATGTGGTGTGCAAATATTAAATTCAGAATACCTACGTTACAAAAATTGTCTGATTATATAAATTAATTGCAAATATTAGATTTCACAATACATTAGGAACATAATTAAAAAATGTCATATCATTACATCTGTTACCGGTGGTATGATTGTTATAGAATGTCAGAATGTAAATATTAATTGAAATGTTAATATAATGTCCATGCATATTGTTATAGTGTCAAATAAAAATAATAATAGTAGTAAATGTCAAATTAAAAAATAAATGAAATAAAATCAAATTAAAATCAAATTGATTGACATTACTTTTTTTTTTCGACATGTGACATAAATTCATTAACCGTGTAAAAACATTTTTCTTTAAGCCACTGAATTCTCTTTTTTTTAAACATAAGGAAAGGTAGTTCTTTAAAATCGTTTGGTAATAATAAATAGAATAGGTTCTAATGATTAAATTCTGTAAATACGTACTTGCTACGGCCGTGAAAAATGTTTTGAACAAATGCAAAAAATGACAGAAAATTTGATTTAAGTTTTCTGCTTAAAAAGATTTTTTTCAGCGGGAATCAGTGATCAAATATTTCGATTGAAAACAATACTAAGAAAATACATTTGTTTCAGCGTTACCAGTGTATGCGATACTGAGTATAATCCTGAGTTCTGTAGTCGTCGTGTTGGCAGTTCTCTCCGTGTTCATATACAGGTATTTGTCAAGTTTATCCATGTTATGTAGGTACAAAAAATTACTATTCTAACCATGTCAACATTTTTCCGTAGTGATTAAATAATACCTGCAATAAAGGTCAACTAAAAAAAGGAGAGTCTAGTAGAACGTTGCGCGCGGATAAAAATTATTTTTTCATAGTCTTTTAACTTTCAGTGGTATACATTTTTTTTAAAGAAAACCTAATTTTTTTACAAGATCGAGACCTCGATATCAAAGGTATTGGTATTGCGCTTTTTTAACTAGAGATAACAATCTGTCTCGTTATTACTTTTTTACTCTGGCCCTCATTAAATTGATTGCGGGGTTCTTTTTCCTTCAAGCAACTATTTCTCTTATTGTACGTCGTTATACTGTGACATTTTTATTTATTTTCCATTATGAGACGGGTAAACCAGAATCCTTGAACAGTGTTGCTCACCGTCAAAGTTAAAAGTTAAGTTAAAAGTTTAAGGGCCAATTTTTCAATAGCCTGATAACTTTAATCTGAAGAACAAAAATGGCGGTTCGACATATAATCTATGATAAAGCTGTCAAACTGTCATATTTATTCCTCCAATAAAACTTATTTGACGATTGAAAAATCAGATATATACGAGATTGATTTCAAAATAGACAATTCTGACTGCCGATACCATACACTTTAATTAAAATATCAGCTGTTGAATTATAAAATTCTGATGATGAGATACTTGCGTACAATACCACAAACCCAGCAAGCCACGGATGAAGTTATTATCTCAGCTTCCTTATTACTAAAACCGATGTTTCAAGCTAATATGTAACATTCTGGGAAAGTTCTTTAATTCAAACTTCGTGTAAAGAAAGTTATTGCGTAAAAGAAAGTGACTTGAATATGCTCTTTATTTTGAATTGCTCATTTTAATGTTTAATCTTTATCTTTGTTCTATTAGGCATTACAAGTTAGAAGCAGAGATAGCTATGATGACATGGCGAGTCAGTTGGAGTGACGTGCTGCAGCCAGGCGGAAGATTGCGCGGGAGTTTACACTCCCTGGCGCGAAGGTACAGTACTGGGGTGAGTCTGGACTTATTTGGACATTCGATTCTTAATCATAAGACGCGAGGCTATACGTACGTACAGTTTGGCATCAGTTCAATCCGTGATTGATGTCAGAATGACAGGAAACTGATTGTGACCGCTCAGATTGTAGGATTGATGGTTATTTAAATATATTTTGTCAAAACTAATCGTACAAGTATGTTGGTTTACATGCTGCCTTATAAATGTCACAGACTATATCCCTTAAGACTAACCAAAGGATCTCTAAGTCCCTCCAAGGATTAGGCAGAGATTAAGTTACATCAACATTTCAACAGTTATGAGTAATTTGTGTATTTGTGATCAACTTCATTCTACTTATTGCAATTCAATGTTACGCTATATCCTCATTTTTATTGAACTAAAGCATATACATAACAAGGTAATATTACATCTATAAAACAAAATAATAAAACAGGCGCAAATAAAAATCTGCTTCGGCAAAGTGGCATTCTAAAAAGGGTCTAAATATACAAGGCATTGGAAACGACTTATTTATCCACCTCCCCTGAGATTCTTCCGGGTTGGAGGATAGATACAGACCGACATTTCTTGGGTAATCTTAAAACTATGCGTGACATGTCTTGATACTTGTTGTCAGCTCATGAATTTGTACGTATGGAGTATCTTTTGCCGAATTATTGTTTTTTTTCCTGATTTCAAGGAAGTTTTTCGGGTTGTTGTTGTGAAAGAAGTTAAGCAACCAGTGGTGGTCTTATACAAAAGTGTACTAGTGTGAGGATGAGGCGAAGCTATTAAAAACGTAAAGCTCCATCTCTTTCCTAAAGTGCAGTAATCTTTAAATAATACTGCTACTTCAACAGGTGGTGGTCGGCCCCTAGATCTTTAAGTGGGTCCTTTGTCCATGAAATTCTGAATTAAATTTGCTTTTTATTAACACTTCCCGACATAAGCCAGTCATCTTAATTTGGCTTCCCAAAAAATAAGTAAGCATAATAATGACTATATTCCATTTATGCATTAAACAAATAACGGCTGAATAAATATTGTTGAAATTACTTCACTTTAAAGGTATTGGAAAATGTTTAATGGTGAATAGATTACATTGCTTTGTATTTATCTTGAAATACAGGAGTTATTTATACTCGTAGAACGAAACGATTCTTCGGAATAGCCTATAATAAATTAAGTATAATTTCCCCGAAAATGGCAGCAAAAAAGTACTGTACTTGACATAAAATATAATTCATCGGAATTACAAGCTAATACAGCATTTTTATTGATATATGTAAGCTTTGTATACTGTATGTAGTGTACGTAGCTCAATGTACGAGTATGTGTACGCGTCACGTCATACTTGTTAGGCGGCGTACGCGTCACGTCATACTTGTTAGGCGGCGTACACATACTCGAAGAATGACAGTGACAGACAGCACTTTCAAGATAGAGAATTTAAGCTTGCTCGCGAAGTGATTTATTTCTCATTGTCTAATAGTAATAAGGAATAGAAGTAAATTTCATAAAATTGCAAGTTTAACTAAGTAAAATAATACAGTGTCAATCTACTAAAAGATTTTAAGTAAAAACCTTAAATTGTCGTATTTTCTATTTTTAGGTTAGTAGATATAATTCACAATGTGTAAACATTTGATCTCAATTTTATAATAACATTAAACATTTCTATTTTTAGATAAATCAAATTGTGCGTTATTTACTCCCGTATCATCTAACATATTACAAATCGACAATTGAAGGTTTTTACTTCCAATCTTTCTAGAGTTTCCTTGTTGCCAAGTACGGTTTGTCTGGAGCACACCATGTACTTCTTGAACGGGCTTCATTCCCGGCTGAGAGGAGATCATCAATTGTACAAAGCTTGGGCCCAATGACCGCATGGTTGTGTATGCTAAGAAGCGAAGGAGTTTATCGCAAGAAATATGCAACTGCAGTAAAAAGAGCAATGTCACATGTACCTTGCATTGATGACATCATTGAATTAACTAAGAACACTAAACAAGCTTCTGAAATTGCAACACTGACTACTCTAGTAGCAGAGATCATTTTGATTACTACTTCAAGGCAAGCCACCAGAATGTTCTTCCCTTTAACCATCTTTTCAAGTGTAGTGTGTGGTTTTCCCATCATTTAATTTATCAAGTTTGTTAGAGAGATTTCATTCTTATAATTGATCCTAACGATCGATGCAATAAAATACAGGGTGTTATTTTTAAAGATTTTAGTCGATTCGATGAGTGCGGGGCAGTGGTCCAACTGCTCCGTCCAACTAGTTGGACCACGGGTCTTTACTAGGGGCAGTTGTCCAACTTTAAAAATAGTTGGACCACAGCACCTTTTGCGAGTTCCGTGGTCCAATTCATTAAAAAAATAACTTTAAAAACCTCAACTGCATCTTTGTGTATATGGTTACCTACTGGTTACGGTTATATTGACCTATTTAAAGTAAAATAACATAATTAAAGTCGGGTGACAATTGTTTATCAGGTTCACTGTCCACAGATCACATACGGTCCCCGTTGAGAGACTTGTTGATTATAAAGTAATCCTTATGATGTCCTGCCAAGTCTGCATTAAATAAGAGACTTTCTTCTTACGTCCACAGTATCAGATGAGAATATCCAGCACTGAATTCAAAAGAGTTTAAAAAATATTTAAAGGACCACTCTGTTAATTTAATTTTTACAGCAGTGGATGCTCCTTTTTCAAATGGTCATAATGAGAGGTTGAACCAGACGCTGGTAAATAGGATTAGATGTGCCTTGAATAGCAAAGAAGAAAGAACAGCTTGGACAACCGTGGCAATGGATTGTGTGAAAGCCTACAACTCAACAAACCACACAGTGACAGGTTATTCGCCTCTATATCTGTTAAGTGGAGAACCAACAGATGTACTACCAATGGACCCAAAAAAAACAAATGGAACCTGGAGATCTAGAAAAAGACCGACATACAGCATTTCTCAGATCAAAAAAATCACATGAATTGAACAAGGCCATTTTTGACAAAAATAGAATAGATTACAAGTTTCAAAAAGGTGATATGGTTTACATAATAGACTGTAATAAGTTAAACAGATCTTTTGTGAATAAAATCATCGAAGCTTTTTTTAAGGTTTGAATCAGAGAATTATTTCAAAGTTTTTTGCCTCAAAAACCTCGCCCCGCTCATATTAATTTTCATTATTCACCTTCAAAATAGAGGTGTTACACCTCCGTGCTTTAGACACGAAGGTGTAACACCTCTATTTGAAGAGTTAGACAGGTTGTTGGGAGTTGAGAATGTACCGGCATACACTCAAAAATTTCCTCTAGAATCAATCCTCCTATTTCAAGATAGGTTTTGTCCACCTAGGCAAGGTGATGGAGGGCTTCCAGATAATGGACCTAGATGTGTACATGGTCCCAAGGCGTGGATGGAAGGCCTCCGGCAGAAGGGTTGGACATTGGCTACATTGCTCTTAATCCTGATAGGCTCATGGAAGTGCGGTACAATTGCTACACTGACAGGCCAGGGAGACAATCAAGTGATATACCTGAGACTTCCAAACAGTGCAACTTTAGTGGGGTTAAGGATGACACGCAAACAGTATGTGACTTGGTTTCAAGAGAATCTCCTGGAGTTGTGTACTAAAGCCGGAATAGCATTAAAACTAGAGGAGACATGGGTATCCACTTCTCTATTGGAGTACGGGAGTTCTTCTTGAAAGGAGCTCAGGTAAGCTCAGCCCTCAAGAGAATATCCCGGATGGGCGATGATGCGGCGAGTCTGTTTAGGTTCATGGCCCAGATATGAGAAAATATGTATTTAGGGTACGATGGGACTGACATACGCATTGCGATTATAAATGTCCCTAAATAAATAAAGAAAAAATACTCACCTAAAACATTGTTGAAAATAAAAACATTTTAAAGAAACCGTCAAATAATCACGTTTTCTACGGGCACTTACATATTATGTACATATAACAAAGATACTAGGACTAGTAAACAAGTAAAATAAACCCACTCGAGTTTTGATTAGTCTCTTCATAACCACAATCTTTCTTTAAAACTTATTTCACTTCTGAATAAAAAGTACAGGAAAGTCTCAAATTGATTCATGATTGACTTTCAGTTTGCGGCGAGCAAAGTTATAAATGTCAAGTATTTAGAGATGGGTTCGAACTTTATCCTTGTTCAAGAATGTTAATATTCAATGAACTCTTAGTGGACGTTAAAAGATCTTGTGAGTGAGATAGTTTGAAGAGCTGCCTCAAAGTTGCCGTTAATCCATAAACGTTTGGGACCAGATTTAACTTTGTGTCAAAAGCTACTTACTTTTGACAGTGTTATTTTAACTCCTATGAAGTTCTATTAAGGCCTGCGAAATTCAAATTTTCTTGCCGTTTATGTTATTAACAGGTCAGTATCAGGTTATATTTTAGTAGAAATGATTCGCGACCACAAATATGCATTTACATACACATATGATTGTATAACCATAAGAAACATCAGTGCATCGCTCTAAGTTAGAATTGGTCCCCAATGTCATTATTTCATGAAATCATTTGAATTTTGCGGGATATTTTAGCACATCCACCTTAATTGGATTTCGTCGGAGTTAAAATTAAACTATTAAAAGCTGCTTATTTGGCTAATGTGTTCATAATACATTGTTTTTGGACGCACGAACGCACAAATCAAGACCCGACTACAACCTGTTTGTTACCTCATTTCAGAAAACACAAAGTTACCATGACAAAAATAGATAAACAGCATTGGAATATTTATGGTTTTTTTTTCAGACTACATTCTCGGACGAAGCTATATCCTTGGCTGGTGACAGACAAGTATACGCACCATGTGGATTCTACAAAGGCTGTCGAGTTGCGATCAAAAAAGTGGACAAACAGCGCATAGATCTCACCAGACCCATCCTTCTTGAACTAAAGAAGATGAAAGATCTAGAACATGACCATCTCGCAAGATTCTACGGAGCCTGTGTAGACCCTCCACATTGCTGTCTCCTGACGGAGTATTGCCCTAAAGGATCCTTACAAGATATCTTGGAGAATGAATCTATTAAGCTGGATTGGATGTTCAAAGTCAGTTTGATGCACGATATTGTAAAGGTAAGTTGAGTTTACTCAAAGTTATCGTCTTGTAAACGATTGTTTTTTTTTTAAATAGGGTGGTTATCGGTATTCTCGTCAATTGTGAACCAATTTAAAAAAAAATTATATTGAAGTAAAATTGCAGAAAAGGTAAACTAACTTGAATATCTCCAGAGTCCTACCTAAACCCGTCTAAAAGCAGGAAAAAGGTTTAACGAAGTTTCAATGGCCCGGAAACTGCTGCCCTATATACATCCCGTAATCGATTACAGTCGGGACGATGTTCCATTCCTAAAGTGTTGAGAAAAGGGCTAATAGGTTCAGGTGCCATGCGGTTAAACAAATATACAACATAATTATTTTCTTCCCCAAAAAATTACTTTTTATTTAATGATTCATTATTCAATCCCAAGGATCTCAGTACTTTACGTTCCGTCTTCTTATGTTTTGATTCAGTAAAAATTCCTTATGTCAGTAAAGTATTTCCTTTTATATTGATGAAACATTCGATTAAATTTGTATAAATTCGTCTTCGAAGTTTTCGCCTTCTATGTCAGTTTCTTGAATTCACCAAGCAATGGCAGAATTAATTTTAAATTGTTCACTTTAAACCTTAACCTTTTGGACGCCGTTGTCATTATACGTGACAAGCAAGCTGCATGCTTAGCCTATAGTACGCCAACGACACAAATATGTGACAATACGGGGACACTATAACACGAAATATATAATTGAATCATTACTTTTGTGAGTGTGTTTATATAAGTAGATATCTTAAAAATTTAAGCTCTCGTACGTACGTATTTAAAGACATGAAACAAATTAAAAGACACCATGGATATTTCGAAATTCATGATGTGATTCATGATGAACAGAAAAATAAATTTGTAGCTTGACGTGGAGGGCATGCGCGTGTGTTTATGCTCTGGCGTGCGAAAGGCTAAGGTAACAAATAAAATCTTGACTAGTACATCAATTTTATGTCAAGCTTATTTTCTCCCAACAAAGGCGCATCCTGAAGGGATAGGTCACCCGGGGCGGGAGTGTTCGGTTGTTCACCCACTTGTTAGCCGATATAATATCGAACCAGACTTTATCGGAAAAGTTGCTGTTGTTCTACGTACGACCTGTAATTTAAAAGCGAAATATCGAAAGCATTTCAACTCATCACAGTAGCTAAACTATAGCTACTGTAAAATTCTAAATTTAACTTCATCTAGAAAGAAAGTACTTTAAGTTAGCTAGCAAATTTAATTTAAACGACACATTCCTTTATTTTTTTAAAAGAAATAAGTCTGCATTAAAAAAAATTCAAAAATGATTATATCACACACACACTACACTTACACATTACACACACACACACACTACACACATACACACACATTACACTTTAGTATCGAACCGATAGAAATTTATGGTATCAATCGATAGGGTCAATCATAAAGATCAAATCTATAATAAAAAACATGATAAATTAAATGAAACTAAGGAAACCCATGAAATATATTAATATCACCCAAACCATGAATACCATCTTTGAGAGACCGCACGTCGCACAGTATAAAAATATTATTACGTATTTTATGACGTCACTAAACTGTAGTCTACTACTGATATTTAGTTGCATCCGTTTAGACTGGAAGCCGACCCTATCATAGCTGGGAAAGGTTAGGCAGAGTGATTGTCACCAAGCTGTAGTGACATTTTTATTATTGCATCATATGCCTAGAGCTAAATAAATATTATATCAGAGCTAAGTCTGAGATGGGCTTTACCTATGTGAGTAAAACCACAAACATCACACTTATTTATCAGGTATCCAAAACAATGGTGGAAAAACTAATGTAATTGAAATCGTTTCCAATTATTCTGAATCTTTGTTTTTTCCTCATAACCAAGTTCCTGACCCTGTTCTGAATTATACGTTTGGATTTCTGTACCATTTATAGTGACCTGTTTACACATAACGATTTAGTTAACTCGTAGTTCATTTTAGAATTTCCCTGGTTGCCATCTGTATCCGGAAATTGTGAACCGATGGACTGTAAATTCATCTTATCATCTAGCTAGATCAATCTTTTATGAATTAATAGAAATCGCTCACCATTTCATAGAACTACAGAGTAACGATTTAAGAGTAACACCTATAATTTTTCATGTAAACTAAATTAATAAATACAATTAAATAACTTTATTATTATTTAGGGCATGCATTACCTCCACGGCTCGGACATCAGGTCTCACGGATCTCTAAAGTCAAGCAACTGTGTAGTGGACTCTCGATTCGTGCTGAAGATCACAGACTTTGGACTTCACGAGTTGAGGACCGAAGAAAAAGACTCTAGGGCACATAGCTATTGGACTAGTAAGTACTATTTTTAAGATATTTTTATCCAGTATATTCTACAGGCACTCCATCCTACTAAAAGAGAAAACATAATCACAAAGTCCGGCAAGCTTTAAAGTGTAATGCGTGGATGTGACGCATAATTCCCCTTACTTGTTTTTAATTGTGTTTGTGTTCTTTCTGTGCGTTATATTTGCTGCAATTATACGTATTTTCTTTTTTATATCTTACTTTCAATGAACGTATCTCTTTAATTAAACGACTTATGAGGATGTGAAAATATTATTTAATGGAAAACTAGTAGTAGTAAGTAAGTATCTTCATGACATAGATTAAACATCACCGCTCCCTGGCCGCCTTAGCCTTATGTGGGAGACACGTGTTAAATTCTACTATTCATAAGTCAATTAGTCGCCATTCAGATTGTTTGACTTGGAGTGAAATTATATCAACCGCCTCGCTAAGCAATCCAACTTTGGCAAGTTTTAATTTCGTTTCCACTTTGTAATTGACTTCGTCTTACGTTCTCTTTGAAGAGAAAATCAACATTCACATATATGCTAAGCAGCATTTACTCCCACATTGACACCCAATTATGGCAACACCAAACTTTTTTCGGTTTTTTAATGATGGAAAGTAAAATCGATAATTTTTATTTATACCGGGTGAAATTGAATTCACGGGCAATCTTTTAAGGTGTACTTTTACTATGGGAAAACACCTAAAATCGCGAAAAAAAATCAGCTGTTCCCTATATTTTGATGAGTTATGCGAGCATTAATGTTATAGAACAGATGATTATTTTTTTGCGATTTCAGATTTGTTTTCATGGTAAGTGTTGTTCATAACGATGAGTACATTGACCCCTTAAAATATTGCCCATGAATTCAATTTCATCCTGTATATTAATACGGCCTAGTCTATAAAAGAGCAAATTTTGTTTGCCTTTTGTCAATACTGAACGTTGCTGTTTCGTCAACAGTTTTTTAATTGCATTCCCGACAAACAAGGGGCGGGACGTCAGCGGAGCTGTTGTAGGCTGGTGTCCCCTATGTATTAAATGCTATCGATCAGCAATCGAGGCAGAGCATTTTATAATCAGGACTGAGTGGTTCGAAGAGACGACATCTTTACGCGGCATACAGTAAATGCTGATTGCGGCTGATGACTTTCATCTTTCAATCAAGCAACCTAAATACTTTTTTTTTCACTTAGGACTTCTGTGGACAGCACCAGAGTTACTTCGCACAGCAGAACCTCCGCCAGAAGGGACGCCAAAAGGAGACGTTTATTCCTTCGGTATCGTCATGCACGAGATTGTCAATAGACAGGGAGCGTTTTGGCTCGGTCCTGGCATTGAAATGGCTCCGAAAGGTTAGTTACGAGATTATTTAATTTATATTTAGTCAAATCTCTTTATCATCTAGTCTAGTATATCAAAGGGAAAATGTGAGAAATTTATTATATTAGATAGTTTTTTTTGTGAAAATCTTTAATTTCGCCTTTAAAGAAATCTCACTTTCTACGTCTAAAAAAGTCACTTGGTCGCTTTCAATTATTAGTAAAAAAATTGAAATCGAAGCCAAATAAATCATCGTCGTATCATCGATTTATTAGTCAATGGTTATTTGGTCCCAAGACTTTACTAAAGCCAAGATCGATTTGATGCTAGTGCGATCTTCTTGAACACAGGAAGTTGAAATAGATCTTGTTCTATACACCACAGAGCCTTATGAAATAAAATATAAGAAATATTTCGCATATTTTTTGGCACAAAGCATTTCTTTTATTTCCATTCCTGACAGAGCGGACATGGGAAGCGTAAATAATTTCCGTGATTTATACCAGGTTAACTCATATTAAATGTAAGAGGATTTGCTTTAGACACACAACACATGAAATCGTTAAAATGTTTTTATCCATCAAAAATGTTATGAGGGTTTTATTTCCTTCATTTTACGATAAAGGGACAAATGGAGTAAGGGGTTCATAATTGATGGGCTGCCCTTTTTAAGAGATGGGTTCATTTCTTGGGTTCTCCATGTGCTATGATCGCAAATCGTACACCATTATTTTCCTTGGTGTCGAGTTTAGTCAGTGCTCAAAGAATTATGAGAATATAACTTTTTTTCACAAGAAATCGATATTGGGAACAAAATAACGGTCACAATCATATTAAGGAAAATCCTAATGCTTCTAATTGTCCCAGGGAACGGTTACTACATACATCAAAGGTATTTTTGTCATGATATTTGATTCCCCTATTTAAATTAAATAAAAACGTATATTTAGATTGATTAAATTAAATGGTTTCGTATGTGTAGTCGAAGTCTGCTTTTGCATTAATAAAGACTTTTCTCGATTTTGCTTATGTTGGATGTTTCACCTTAGTTAATCCTGTATGTATTAATAATGTATTTTATATTAATGTCTCTTATTTCGGTAACTGAATCACGTAAGAGAATCATATTACTCGTATTCAATGAACAGGTGACAAAAATAGCTTTGAATCTGTTTATAATGTTTAACGAAGAATTAACGAAAGGAGAATTCTCGAGAATTTCCAAGAATGGGCGCTAATACAGTCGAAAGCTTCCAACATTCATTTATTTTATCATACACCCCCTTTTCCTTCGGTGCCTCGTTTCAACAGTTGTGGCAATATTGTTATCGTTTGATGACTGTCATTTCTAGCTAGAAAGTTCCTAGAGTGCCGTAAATAATGATAGCAATGAAAAACCATACCGTAAAATTACAGCGAAGACCAGTTCATACCATGGTTTCAGGTTTGTATAATTACGTAGATAATTCCATTTAGATACAGTTAAATTACCTACTACGACATACTGGGAAAGACGGTCACCATACGCTGTTACATGTATAACCCGCTCACCGGGTTGCCATGCACGGAACCGACAAAATATGTTTGTCGACAATTTTGAAACACCCGTGCATGGCTCGCCACGATGTGGGTCGGTATCGGAACGGCATAGTCTCGCAGAATCCTCAATACAAAGATTTCTTTTTATCTGACACGTTCCTAGAATGGTCATGGGATGTTACGGTGTAGTAGGTAGACTTCTTTATACTTATGATTGCAATCAAGACCCCTCCATGTGTCGGGAAGCACGTTAAGCCGTTGGTTGTGGGCTGTCATTCGTAGATCTATGACAGTCGTTACGGTTAGTCCGAAACCAAAAACCGTTGCTGTTAGCGAAACTGCCTCGCCACATATTTTGACTAATGTGTAGAGCTTGAGGTGTAGAGTTAGGGCGTGCAGAGTCACAAGTTTGACTCTACATGAGATCTGAAAGCTTTTTGACAGTGTCATAATGTGGTCTCGTCTTGGCAACATTTTACATAAAAATGTTTTATGGTTAGATTTTGATTGCATTCTAGCAAGAGTAAAAAGTTTGTATGTATTATGTCCTTGCTTATTAAAGTTTATTATAATTCTGATTGCAATATGTCATTTCTTAGAAATAATCGAGACGGTGATATCAAGTGGACTTCGCCCGAATACTTCTCACCACCGTTCGTGTGAGGTTGACGATGCTACTGAGCTCATGCGGAGGTGCTGGGCCGAAGACCCTCTGGAAAGACCTGTCTTCGCTCATTTGAAGGGAGCAATCCGGCGCCTCAACAAGTAATATATTATGTACATATATTCATCTTCTGGTGTAGATGCGCTGTTAGTTTTCTTTAGCTATAACTTAGATTTCTTTTCTCAAAATTGTTTTTCATTTTCGTTTGTTATAATTTGTCGTGTGAGTTGTTTGTTTGGCGTACAAAAGAGATCAGTATTATAAACTCGAGAGTCAGAGAAGTTAGAGTGTTAAATAATTCCAAGAAGATTTTTATATTAAAAAAAAATATTAAAGAACGCCAAAGCTTCTAGAAAGTTCAAAGTCTTCTAGAAGAGCCACCGCTCTTCTAGAAGACTTTGAACGACGACTTTTGAACGCCACATAACGTCCGCAGTGACGGTCGTCATGAAAATGATGGCATCGGGGTTTGACTTTACAGTGTCAAAAAACACTCTAGGAAAACTCACTAACTTGCTATCAAATAACCTTTGAGTTACTTTACTCGCCGATAAAAGTACCTTATGTGCCCCGCGTAAATAGGCACTCTTCTAGAAAATTGTAACATTAAAAAACAAAATTCACACCTCTGCAAGTTAAGCATATTTAATTTGGAACATTCGCTTTTTAGCCCAAACAAGCGTCTTTTGAAAAAAAGGAAAAGATTTGTTTATGTATATTACTAATACCTAATACTTATTATTTTTTGTCCAACAGAACACAAGAAAGTAGCAATATATTAGATAATTTGCTTTCCCGTATGGAGCAGTATGCGAATAATTTGGAAACATTAGTCAGTGAGAGAACTCAAGATTATTTAGAAGAGAAGAAGAAATGTGAAGAGTTGCTGTATCAGCTTTTACCCAAGTAAGTGTTAAAAGATTCATTTCTGTATTATGTGTACACACACATAATACAGAAATTCTAATCAATTGTTGGTGAACCTAATAAAAATAAATAAATTCCACATTTTAATATCAATACCGAACTTTCTTTTAGTCTCTGGTAGTTAGTCTGGCAGGAGGTACAAAATTATAAAATAAATTTTCGGCAACAAAGACTTAATTCTCTTATAAACTTAATCATTGTCCTTCTTATTAATTAATAATTAATTAAAAGGATCACAAAAGTTATGATTACTTTGAACATTTCTTTGTAAAACCCTCGAAATTCGTCTGAAAACTGTGGTCTTTGAAAGTTAGCCTTGGAAAGTTGGCTATTAAAAATACCTAAATCGTGGCAGAAGAAACTGGTCATATTTAATTCAAAGTATTAATAGTCAAGCTTGAATTAAATATATTTGTACTCATTCTAACTCGTAATTTCCAGTTATTAATAACTAGCTGACCCGACAGACGTTGTCCTGTCTTAACTGTGATACCTACCTACCCTACCTACCTAGCTACCTCAAAGTCAAAGTCAAAGTCAAAACATTTATTTCAAATAGGCCCAAGAAAGGCACTTTTGAACGTCAAAAATTAACAAGAAATAGAATTGATTCTAGTCGCCCCTTCCAAAAGGTAGTTTCGTGTGGAGAAGAATGGGCAAGAAACTCCACCGTTACTCTTTTAAAATGTTTCACAATGTTTTGTATACATGTATTATAATATTATAATATGTGAAGACGATGCACCCAGAATAAAAACAATACACCAAAATGGTGAAAAGAAGAACGCATGTAGCAGTGAAAAATAAACTTAATTAGGTATGTCATAAGTACATGGTGCTCACATATTTACAAACATTCTAAAAGTTAACAATAATAAATTAATCAATGTGTGAGATGTTATTCCAATATAATAAAATAATATGGTACAAATTATAAATTATTACCTAATTTACTTAGCAACCAGTTTGATTTTGTCTAGACACTAGATTGTCCTGTGGAGCAGGACCAGCATGTTTCCAAGCATCCTTATCCTTGATATAATCCTCTAATTTGTAATAAGCTTGTTTACAAAGTGTACTTTTAATATGAGTTTTAAATTTTCTTTCATTTAATTTCAGTATGTCACAAGGTATTTTGTTGTAACATTTAACACAGAACCCCATAAAAGATGTATGTACTTTGGACAATCTGAAAAATGGTTGAACTATTTTGTCTTTATTTCTAGTATTAAAGTTATGCCTATCACTTATTTTGTTAAAAAGATGTCTATTTTTTCTTACATACATAATATTTTCATAAATGAATTGGCAAGGAACCGTCATAATATTAATCCTTTTAAATAGTTCCCTAAGCGATTCGCGACGACGAAGATTGTAAATGGCTCTGATCGCTCGCTTTTGCAAAATAAAAATGGATTCAATGTCAGCAGCCCGACCCCACAGTAAAATGCCATACGACATTATGCTGTGGAAGTAACTAAAATAGACCAAACGCGCGGTTTCTACGTCTGTCATCTGCCTTATCTTTCTAACAGCATAAGCGGCCGAACTAAGCCGTCCCGCAAGAGTTGTTATGTGGGGACCCCATTGCAACTTGTCGTCTAGCGTGATTCCCAGGAAAACCGTCTGCTTAATAAATTCCAGCTTCTCTCCGTTCAATATGATGTCACAATCGCTACTTTTCACATTAGGTAATGTAAATCTAATGCATTTGGTTTTTTTTTCATTTAGTACCAAATTATTTACCGATTTGAACAATGGCACTACTTTACTGTGTTTCATAAGATCCGGAAAGACTCCTTGGTCCACACTGGTATTAAATATGAAAGCTAAATAGGGCGCAATGGTGTCTATAATAGAACTACAGACTTTTACAGACATTCCCCAGAGATCTTCTGTTGATTTGATTTTAAGATCTTTAAAAGCTTTTATAACAGCCTGGGGGTTTGTATGCTGAAATGTAAATTCTAAAGGGCATGCCTTTACATTTTTTCTAAGTAAGGCAGCAGAAAGCGCGGCTGAGGAATTTAATGATGCAGTAGTTTTGAGTGGAATATTAGCAAAAAAGTTTTCAAATTCCTGAGCTATTTCTATATCTGAGTTGATGCGGCCATGTGCAGTCTCTAAATCATACTCAGTATTACGCTGCTTTTTCCTACCTGTTTCATTATTTATTATTTGCCAGGTAGTTTTTATTTTATCATCAGCTGATTTTATTTTATTGCTAATATAAAGAGCTTTAGCTATTTTGCACACACTTTTAAAAGTTTTAGAATATTTTGCAACACACTGATGAAAGTTTGTATGATTCATATGTTGCTTGAGGCCATAAAGTTCAAAAAGTTTTGCCCTGCTTTTGCGAATACCTGGAGTCGCCCAATCGCTAAATAAAAACTTTGTGAAAATACTTTTAGTTCTTAGTGGAAAAGAGTCATTAAATTGCTTATTTAATAGTAAAAAGAACTCGGTGTAGAACTGACTTGGGTCAGATATATTATTAAAATTCTGAACACATAAATTACTGGCCAAAGACTTTTTGAATTTGTTTAAATTTGTACATGTAATTGGCCTAAATCTTATTTGAATTTGTTGTAAGGGCATATAGGAACAAAATGTTATAGTTTGTCCACTGTGGTCAGATGGCAACTTATTTAAGATATCTTTATGTAAGTAGGTATTCACAATTACAAAAAATATTATCTATATAAGTGGCAGAGGAAGCAGTTACTCGGGTTGGTTCCATAAAAACATTGGACAAATCAAATGACCCAAAAAGACTTAATAACCTGACAGTATTCGAGTTATTTTCTAGTAAATTAATATTAAAATCTCCACATATGATTATTGATTTGCTACTAGTACTAAGTTTCTTTAACACATCTTCCATTACAGAATCAAACACAGATAGATTCTGGTAACTTGGAGGTCTGTACACGCATACAATAACATGCTTATCTAGCTCAACACAGGACAATTCAATGGTGTGTTCAACAGATAGTCCAATGATGTCTTTTCGTTCTTTGGATTTTATTGAATTTTTAACTAATATTAATGACCCACCATGTATCATTAGTTTTCGGCTGAAATAGCTAACTACGCAATAATTTTCATAATTAATTGACACTACTTGATGATCTTTTAACCAATGTTCTGTTAAACAAATGACATCAAACTTGGTATTTTCCAAGAACAATTCTATTTCCAGTAACTTGGAAGAGCAACCTTGAATATTTTGATTTAATAATTTTAATGTATGTTGCACTCCATTCGGTTTATTATTTTTAAGAGTAATATTGCCAGAAGATACCTTTTTATTATTTTGTAGTAATAATTACTGGTTGTTAGAAGTGGTAACTTCTGTTGTCCTACTGACTAGTTTAAAGAACTATCCAGAGTATCCTCCACAACTACAACCGAAGAGTCTAGAATGTCCATATGAGTTCTAGCAGGAAGAGAATACCCGACCTGAGTGTTCATGGCCTCCAAGGTTGTTGGTACTATAGTTAGATCCTCCTTCGTACAACATGATGTAACATAATTATTCTCTATGTTGTTAGTATAACTAGGCAACACAGATTCGTCCCTAATACTAGAATTTGTTATATTAGCTATAACCTCATTAATATTATATGCTATCAACATAGCAATCTGATGTCTACATTCCCAAGACCGAGACAAAGTTCTCTGAGTTAATTTAAAACCACTAACAAAATTGTTAGTGTCAAAGTACAATAATTTGTCACTGTGACATAATGTCAGTTTGTGCATTGTGTTATTTAATTTATAAATATAATTATTTTCGTCATTTGACAAAGTATCAGAATAAGGGAAAGCACACAACATCAGCTTTCCTATATTTAAATTTAATAAGGTGTTCACACCATCCACTATGCCTTTTCTGGTAATACCGGTACTGTTACCTAATAGCAAAACCATTGTAGAATAGTTATCAAGGTTTGTGTTTGCTATTCTCTTCATCATCTGTTTAAAACTTATGTTATGGTAGCTATGATTGGTAAAACTATGGCTAAGGTAATTGAGTAAAATTTTTCCAAAGCCTGAACCTAATTCATCGGAAAAAAATATAGAATTGTTTTTCTGTGAAACAACACAGGACTCTGCTGAAGGATCTAACATTGCAGAGGGCAGGTCAGGCTGATGCTGAGAATATGGTGGTAGCTTGGCACAGCTACATGAGAGATTATTAGTCAGAGACTCATAACTCTCAGCGTTGCACTTCACCAAATCCAATAGTTCCCCAGCCTCAAACAAGCGGTCACTTAGTTGTTTTTGTGAAGTCTCATATTTTTCAAAAATATCCTTTAACAAATGCTCCTTGTGTAATATATCCTTATAGAGGAGCTGGATATCAGTGTCATACTTTTCCCTGCCCTTATCTAGTTCAATAATACAATTATTTAAACTTTTTGATAGAACAATACGTTCCTTTCTAAGTGAAATATTTAATTTCAAGAGTTTATGTTTTTTTATTGCTCTCAGTGAACGCTTAATTATTTTATTAATTGTAATATATTTCTTTAATTTATTGTGACTCATAACTACAGGACATAATGGAATGGTATCATCACCAGTCAAATCTATTGTTACAGATGGCTCACACACTTTATCACATTTTAGCTTACTGGCTACCAACTCATCAAATAAATTACTGGTCCGAGTAACCTGTTTGCTGACTTTTATATTCTCTGACAGAGATAGTGTCATTTGGGCTTCACACAGTTGCTGTTCGAGTTCAGCAATTTTATTCAAAGCCAGTTCGTGGGTGTCACTGCACTCTTTAAATGTACACACAATAAGTTGTAGTTGGCTGTGCTGGTCAGTTAAGTCCATATGTTGGATGTGTAGTTGAGCTAGTTCATTCTTAAGCGAAGTGTTCTTTAGAATAATGTTTTCCACTTCCACTTCACTGTCTTCCCTTTCCTGGAGCAGCTGTCTGCATGTAGCTTTCGAAGTCTCAAGCTCCTTTAAGGTAGCTCTTAATTTTGCTTCCAACTCCTTGATAGTAGCGCTACGGGTCATCATTTTCTTGCAAATGTCAGTTACCTGTAATGTGTGGAGTTATGCAGCTAAATAACAGCGTAAGAAAAGAAGTTTTATTACATTTAAATTAGTTGGAGGTAGATGGGAAAAAAAAACAAAAATAAAATAAAATAAAATTCTATTGATTTGAAGAGAATGTATACGGGTCAGTGGGTTGTCTTAGGGAAGGAAGTTATTATAGGGTGAAGTTATTAAGGAGAATGGGAGTGATAAACAGAAGTGAAGTTAAAAGAATTACACTGTTTCATTATGTATGACACTAATAAGTTACACTATTACAAGTTTAATACTCATTACTTAAGGGATTTAAGCATAAATAAGCTCTAACGAGATTATATTTTGTGTAGTAAATATGTAGTGTTTAATGTCTGAGCGAATGTTTTCGTCGTCGATTTTGCTTCCACTAGTTGTCAAGCAAAAGGAGACATAAACCGTGCCAGTGTGTGATGGACGTAGCTCAAGAACCTGAGCAGTATTTAGTGATGTTGTATGAATGTTGTGTACAACAACTTAGATAAAACAAAATACTCCCCGGGATTAATGAGTGTAAATTTCAAATCCGTCACCGTTGGGTAGGGCGCGTTGACAGCCGGTTTATTTTCCTTTTTGTGCGAAGTCCTCGCGACAAAAAACACTGTATAATCACTGAATACACTACTAAATTACTAGCTACAACTATATTACACTAATTTATCCTAATTAAAACACTTAAATTAACTTTTTACATTAAATTAGCCTAGAGATCGTTTTTTTGACGACCGGCTCCCAGTGTTGCCAGCCGCGAAGTCCCTACCTAGCTACCTACCCTACCTACCCACCCTACCTACCCTACCTACCTACCCTACCTACCCTACCTACCTAGCTACCTACCTAGCTACCTACCCTACCTACCCTACCTACCTACCCTACCTACCCTACCTACCTACCCTACCTACCTACCCTACCTACCTACCCTACCTACCTACCCTACCTACCTACCCTACCTACCTACCCTACCTACCTACCCTACCTACCTACCCTACCTACCTACCCTACCTACCTACCCTACCTACCTACCCTACCTACCTACCCTACCTACCTACCCTACCTACCTACCCTACCTACCTACCCTACCTACCTACCCTACCTACCTACCCTACCTACCTACCCTACCTACCCTACCTACCTACCCTACCTACCCTACCTACCTACCCTACCTACCTACCCTACCTACCTACCCTACCTACCTACCTACCTACCCTACTTACCCACCCTACCTACCCTACCTACCTACCTACCCTACCTACCTACCTACCCTACCTACCCACCCTACCTACCCTACCTACCCTACCTACCTACCTACCCACCCTACCTACCCACCCTACCTACCCACCCTACCTACCCACCCTACCTACCCACCCTACCTACCTACCTACCTACCTACCTACCTACCTACCCTATAGGAGGAAAATTAGCAGCTTATCGAAAAAAAAAATGTATTCTGCTATTCAGGGCGGAGACAAATCCAACGAAAAAAAAACCATGAAAATTGGCCCAGCAGATCTCGAGTTATAATGGAACAACAAACCCGACTTTCTTTTATATATATTTTCCGAACAAATGATGCTCGAATTTAATTAAGTAACCACGTTTCCGAACAAACAATGCTCTTTCAATATAGTCTATGGCTGTGAATGACATTGACATTCGTTACGTGCGGTTTTTTAAATATGCAAAATTTAAATGTATATTTTTCAATATTTCTGAGAGATTTTCTTAATATTTTTTTCCGTAAGAACCTTCCTAATAATAACAAATACAACAAAAAAAGAATTAGTGAAATCGGTCCAGCCATTCACGCGTGATGCCGATACCAAGGAAAACGGGTTTGATTTTTATATATATAGATCACACGTGATCTCGAACTGAACCGAAATGATTTTTTTCAACTCTTTCTCGACTTGCCGCCAATTTGGCATGTTTTTATTAATTAGTTGAAGGGTTCCTTTTGACATTATTTATTTTGTGTAAGTGCAAATCTTAATTATCCATTATAATAATCAATGTTTACATAACCGCAAACCATTATTATACATTGGGTACTTAATTGTGGTTAGACATTGATACTGTATCAAATGGGATGCAGTATTGATTGTTTAACTTTGGTTAAGTACGTATTCTACTGAAAAATACAGAGTCACATTTTTATATTTGATTAGAGCAGATGTTTTCTTAGAAAAATATAAGTTACTAGCCTTCCGCCAGCGGCTTAGGCCGCGTAGATGTCAGAAATTACCCCATCAGAACGTACTAACGGGAACAAAATGTTTACTCAAAACTCAAACTCAAAGTATTTATTTCAAATAAACCAATTACAGGCACTTTTGAATTGTCAAGGTGTCGGTCAGTCCGAGAAATGAAGCTAGTTGCCCATTCCAAAGGAGTAGGTACCTATGGAGAAGAACGGGCAAGAAACTCCATGGACACTCTTTTAAACAAAATATGGTTACAAAATATTGGTTACATAGTTCATATCAATATTATACATGTGAGAACGATGCAGAACGTTAAAAGCATCAGATGTAAAATATGTAAAAACTATTCAATAATTAAATTAATACTAATACTATGTGTAATACGTGTATACTAATACTATATGTATGTATGTGTAATACTAATACTATATGTAATTACTATGTGTTAATTAAGGTTATAAACCATCTGTGTGCCAAATTTTATCCAGATCCGTTCAGTCATCGTTGCGTGATTGATTAGGTAAAAATAAATAAAAGTATATAACGAAGATGTGTTATTTTGAAGAAGTTCATGTTTATTATTCAAGATGGTTATTTATTTACGAAAAAAAAAATGTTTTGAGACACGCACTTGAAATACAACAATAAAAAAAGCATTAAAATTTACAAAATCATGGAAATATAAAAAAGACGTGTGATAAAAGAAAGAGTGCGAGGTCAAAAAGGCTCCTATTTAAACATTTTGCTGCGTTATGTGAGAAAAAACAAATATCGTTGTTATTCTGTTAGAGTTAATTAATTCCTGGAGTTGCGTTATAAATTCACCAATATAGCGGCACTATGTAGTTTGTGACTTAACAGATGATGACGATCAAAATCTCATCGCTGTTTTTCGCCAATGATGATTCATTGGCAGCCTTGTACTGAGTAGTCCTCCTTTTGGTGCCATGTCCCTGGTATGTGAGAGTTTCGATAGCTGTGCAAAAAATCAAACTAGCTTTAGTTACTTTTCGATATCTCTAACTGATTTTTTTTTTGTAACCTAGGTCCGTAGCCTCCCAACTGATCAATGGCCAATCAGTGATCGCCGAAATCTTCGAACAAGTGACGATCTACTTCTCAGACATCGTTGGCTTCACTGCTTTATCAGCATCGTCCACGCCCATGCAGGTGGTTGACTTACTAAATGACCTGTACACTTGCTTCGACTCCATAGTTGAGAATTATGATGTCTATAAGGTGGGTTTTCTTTGATTTTACTTTAATTATTTTATATGCAGTAGTCCTCTTTTGTATAGCCAAAAGATCTGGCCCAAAGCGTTCACACTTGTGACTTATTACATATGAACAAAGTTTGTGTTCAATATGGAATATTTGACAGTTTGGGATAGCTTGATATGCTGGCGTCTGTATCTCCGACCCAAACTAGTGTGTAACATGCCTTTAAATCATAACTTGTCAAGTCACAAGTGAGGAAAGCTTTACGACCATGGTTTAACAAGACAGTCACTTCCATAAGTGACAGTCTGTACGAACTAAACAAGAGAGAATTCTGTAAAAAACAAAATAATTTTGTCGGCTCGTGGCTAAGTAATAACAGGCATAAGAACCGATCCACCTAGTTAGGCTACGCTTGGTGGGGTTGGTCTGTGGATGGGTGACCATCGTTACATAACGAGACTCCTCCGTGCTTAGAAAAGCACGTTAAGCCGTTGGTCCCGGCTGTCATTTGTGGATCTTTGACAGTGGTTACATGTGAAGCTCAAAAGTCTGACATCCAGTCTTACCAAGAGGTATCGTATTACCCAGTTACTGGATTGTGGAAGTCAGATAAGCAGTCGCTCCATGGAAAATACTGGTATGAGGGTTCTGGTTAGACAGGAAGCTGATCCCAACATAGTTTGGAAAAGGCTGGGCAGATTACTAGATTTTTTTATGTTTTGAATAGGTGGAAACCATAGGCGACGCTTACATGGTGGTGTCGGGTCTCCCAGAACGCAATGGCACACGACATGCTTGTGAAATAGCTCGGATGTCACTCGCTCTCCGAGATGCGGTGAGCAGATTCCGCATCAGGCACCGGCCACAAAATCAGTTGAAGCTCCGGATTGGGTTGCATTCTGGTAAGTTCTACATTTCATATAATTTTTTTATGTGTTTATTCGTCTACTTTCGCCGAATAGAAATTACCTTACAGAAACTACCTTTTGGAAGGGGCAACTAGAATCAATTATATTTCTTGTTTATATTGACGTTCAAAAGTGAGGCTACTTGTGCCTATTTGGAATAAATGATTTGACTTTGATTTAACTTTTGTATGAGGCAGTTGATATTTTTACCGCGATTTCAATGTTGAGAAAGTTGTTCAGTTTGTTAGTCTGTACTAAAACGTTGACCATTATTTTCTGTTATATGCTGTATAATTAAAATTTTCTCACTTTCACATCTATTTCAATTCCTTTTTTTAAATATGTATAACCATTTTGTTGTAAGTTAACATCAATGCAATCCTTAACCATTACAGACATTTTAATGGCATTTTTACTATACTGTAAGTCTAAGTCTATTTAGTCTAAGGTTCGTCCATAATCTAACAGTAAATCCTTAGAACTTCGTCTTTAACAACTTATTAGTGACAAGTCTGAAAGCTGTCACTAAGAAGATAAACTATTTAGGATTTGAGTCGCAAGTTGTCAAAATATTTAAGACGAAACATTTTCAAAGCTTAACGCATTAATCTCTCGAGTCGTGGATGATCCGCGTAGCCATATTGTGTCTCAAAGAAAATAATATAAAACTTTGATAATCTTATTAGGTATTTAGGAATTTGTTCATATTTTCTTAGTTAGTCTTATTCTCTTGTCATCTTAAAATACAACACATAAATATTTATATTACACATAATTATAATATTGGAACATAGTTACTTAGCACTCGTTATAATTGCACAATTGGGTATTTGACAGTCAATAACTTGATTGATTTGTATGAAATATTAAAATGTGACGTACAGATTTTTGTAATTAAATGGAATACTTATGGAATACTTAATTAAATCCAATTTCACAATTATATCCTTGCATAATTTTTAATTTCTGCACGGTTACGGAAGTTTTTAAGACGAGCGGTCTTTTTTCTATGTAATTTCATATTTGACCGTGTCAAATAGCCTATTGGCAAATGTAAAAAGTATGACATTTTGTCCGTCACGGCACTTTTGCTATGTAACAAAAGTCAGCAAAAGTGAAGAAAATAACTACTGACTAGGTCGACATATTACAATATGGGCTAACAGCTGCACATCATGTATTGGTAGAGGGAGCAACATGATACAAACCTGAGAGAAGATCAGCCATGGCACAGACGTTGGGACCAGTAACTGATATGATTGCTGCTTATAAATCAAGAGATCCGTACCGTAGTAAATTGGTAGAGGCAGTAGAGGAATCTAGTAACATTCCCAATACCTTTAATTTATGCAACTCGCCATCAACGTCTTCCAGGACACGTGTGTGTCTAAACGGCGTTAAAGTTTGACCGTTCCCGTAGTTAGAACTACTACCACGTGTGCAGACATAACAGGAACCATCCGGGACCTTTAAGATCCTGATAATTTCCAACCAAGTTTTATAAAGAACTTTTTTGACCCCTTTGTTTCGTAAGAAAAGAGTACAAAGTCACAGAAGAGATAGACACAAATCACTAAACTTTTTTTAAAGATTCAAAAACTATCGTGTTCCAATAATTGTTTGACTTACGTACTAAATTCTCATTTGAATCCATCGACCTTTCAATCCTATATTGCCGGAATATTTTCAAAATCATAAACGAGCCAAATAAAATGAGAAATCCCGCCAATTTCATCATTACCAAAGCGGGCCCAAAAAATTACCAACCGCCCCAAACCCACCGTAACGTAAAGTTAACAATCACTCGTGTCGAAATGTAAAGGTTTGAGAGATCCGGGCCACGGACTCACGGCAAAATTTGAACGAAAACACAGTGCCACGCGTTTATTCCTTTTCAAAGAAATGAGCTGTGGCGAAACGTATTCGAAAAATAAATAAAATATGAGCTCTTTTGTGGGTACGTAACATTTTATTTTTTTAGGCATCCTAATTACTTTGCCATCATGCCAATGCGAAAGGTGCTTGTTATTTAGATATTAAAATGAAGGACGCTCTTTGTACTTGGCTTATGTTTCTAATTAAACGGTACATCGCTTTTTCATTTTTTGACAAGAACGGCATACTGTTTTAACAAAATTATGCGAATAATAATAAAGTATAATTCAATAATTTAATGATGTTAAGACAACGGTGCGGTTCAAAAGACGTAGCTTGCGAAAGGTCAGGCGCGTAGTACCTACTCGCAATCGACGTGAGTGTATGACTACATTTCTATGAACTTAAAGAAATAAAAGGAGTAGGGATCTTTAAAGGAGTTAAATTAAATCCCATCGGAAAAAGGGCGTGAGTTTATACGGGATGTGTATGTGATAATTATTAATGTACTAGTTTGTAAAAGTACTTCTTTCGTGACCAATGTGAAATGTTTCAATCGTAGTATTCAGTTGCCAAAGAAAAAGTGTTTCTTGAAGTTAATTTTATTTTTCGTTTTCCACCAGGTCCTTGTGTAGCTGGCGTGGTAGGTCTCAAGATGCCTCGCTACTGCCTCTTCGGTGACACCGTCAACACTGCGTCGAGAATGGAGTCTAATGGTGAAGCTCTCAAGATCCACGTGTCTCCTGATACGAAGGCACTGCTAGACCTCTACGGGACTTTCAACTTGCAGTGCAGAGGAGAAGTTGCTATGAAGGTATAACTAAGGTTTAAAGCAGTCTCTAGGAAAAGGAAATTTTTCACTTGTCCTGATAACTGGCGTCGAAACACTTTCACGTGATTTGTTTTAAATTGCTATACAATTGTTTCAGAACCTGAGTGTATTGAAAATTCAATTTATTGCGTGTTTTTATTTTAGTAAACATTATACACTTTTTTTAAATAAAAATAACAGTTTCTGCCTGTACTGTTACTGTTAGTTCAATATGAATTTAATTAAAATCCATCGGATTTTTAATAGCAAACAAAAATGCAATCTGTTTTATCAAAAGCTGTTGAAGGGTTCGTTGCAGACTGTCAATGACCTATTATCTGATCTATTCTCTTAATACGTATTTACTGACCATTTATTATTAAATGATGGCCGCTCTTTGATCTATATATATCCAATATTCAAGAATAAATAGAGCCCTAGAGAATACGCCAAATGGTTTTGTTCACCAGTTATTTAATTAGAACTGAGTCCAAGCGAATTTTTGTTTATAATACTACTAACTTTCTCCGCGACTTCGTCTGCGATCCAGGATGAAAAGTAGTCTTTGTCCTAATCCAGGTCACGGTGTACCCATGTGCCCATTTGTATCCAAATCCGTTGAGCCGACTTAACGTGAAAGCAAACAAAATCACTTTCGAATTTTTAATATAAGTTAGTATTATTTGAAACAAAGTATTCATAAAATGTTGGGATGCTTTTGAGTAGTCGCTGCATAATAAAGTTGTTTGTGAAACGGTATTCTAAATAAAAAGTATAATAAAATATTAATGTCTAAGAAGAGCAAGCAAATAATAGCTTCGTCCTTCTGACATTTTATTTTAAGTGTCGTTTTCCCACATTTTTTTAAAGGCAGAGAGAGTGGAGAAAATATCACTACACTTTAATTAATCATATTTTTTTTGTTGCAGGGTAAAGGTACTCTAGTCACATATTGGTTGCTAAGCGAAATAATAGATCCAAACGCGCCAAAAGAAAAACCGTTATTAATCAAAACTCAGACACTGTCGACAGAAAGCGGGTCACTGTCACACTTGACTCCTTTTAGACAACGATTAGACCAAAGCTCTCGTTCATCAAGTAGGAGAGGATCAGGAATATTCCAGCAAAAAACAGATATGAACAAATTAGAGAAAGAAGCTCAACCCTTACTACAAACCCTCAGTATTCAGAGACAGCAATCTGATCCTACAGAACCAGTAACCAACGGCATTACTGATAATGGAGACGATTTAGACAAGCAAAGCGTTTCAAACTCCATATCGCTGAATGTCAATTCGTTGAACCACAATTCAGTTAATTGCAGTCAACCTAGAGTAAAGTTGAAAGACTGTCAGACTACGAACGCAATCGCCAACTACAAAACGAACAAAATAGGTAATAACAATTGGATATCCAAGCTACCCACAGCGAGCTCATTCGATAACGGCACCAAGAAAGGCGCCGAACGGTTAAAGGATTACAGTAGTGTTCCATTACTATCTAAAGCTGATACACCAAACGATTCAGTTGTGTAGATTCTCTGTGAAGTTAGAATGGACGTTAGAAACTTTACATATTTGAATGTGAAAAAGTTGTGCGATAAATTCTTGCTTCTGTGTTTTTTCGGTCATAAAATTGGATGTTGTGATTTTTGCTCTCACTTGTTCGTTCAAGTACTTTATGCATTACATTTAGTACATATTGTACGAACGCGTTAATGAATCGCTCCCTAATGGTTTGTGTATTCCCGAAGCCATTCGTCTCAATTAATTAGGGCGTTTCAAGGTGTGAGATTTAGACTCACATTAACCTTTTCTACTGCAAAAATTCCTCTATTCTTTATTCACAATAAACAAAATCTTGTCTACTGCGAATACCTACTTAATTTCAAAGTTTTATAAAGTGTTCATAATTCTGAAACACTTATTTGTTATTCACTCTTAGTAAATAATTAAGATAAATGAATGGGTTATTCGTACAATGGATCTAAACAAAAACAAAAATAACTGTAGGTTGTAAAAAATTGTATCAGTTCAGATAATGATAGCGATATAATTGTAATAAAATGATTGAAGCAAGATTTATAACTCAAATGTTTAGTTAAATAAATTGTATCATTTACTAGTAAAGTTACTGTTACAGTTGTTTTCAAGTGAAGTAAAATAATGGAATATTTTTATTGTATTGTTGTGAATAAGGTACAATACAAAACCATGTTAAACATTATCTTTCGCCTGCATATTGTGTGTCCTCTTGTACCTATCAAATGTAACCTTAAAAGCAAATGGTACAAAGGAAGTTAACTTATAATTAATATAAATGTTTAATGTCAATAAATAGGTTACTTGGTGTTTTAATAGTTAAGGCAGCAGTAACCTTCGATTTCGAACACAGTGTGTTAAACGTATAATTTTGGTAATAAATTGCAAGGGTTAAAATAAAAAATCACCCCTGTATAATGTTACCATAAATGTATCTTGGCTTTAAACTGTTCATATATTATTTTACTTACATTCCCGATGAGCTTCAAAGTCTATCCTGCCAAGCGTGTGATACTTTTAAGATGATACTTGTCTTTCAAAAATGTTCCGATTCAGCGATTTTATAGGGATGATACACGTTGAGCAATTCTAATTACATTGTGCGGTTATCTATTCCAGACTTTTGAGAGTGCTTAATTTTTTTTAATGTATTAGTGTATTAGTCGCGGCGTAGGAAACGTCTAAAATGAATTTACCTTATTTTCAAGTTTTCTTTTCATATACCTACTTTTGTAAAAAAAATTCTGATGGTTTAACAGTTAATATAAGGGCTAGATTAAGAAACAAACCGTCAAAACAAAACCAACACACCGGTCGGTATTTAATCTTCTCGTCGATGAAACTACGATAAAAACTAATACATTTCAAACTAAATTTCACATTCGCAATTTAATATTAGTTTAATATTAACTAATTAAAATAACTGATATGAAGTAGAAATTCTATGTTCAAATTAATTTCACATTTCATTATTTCCGCCTTGCGGGCCAAGCAGGTGTTTTATCACGCAACGTTAGTTAACATGTTCCAGTTGAGTATAACATAATTTTGAATTTTGTTTATAAATACGTTCAACTACACAAATGACATCTAATTGTCTACGTCTATTGAATCATACATTTTGTTTAGGGAAAAATTATGCAGGACCTTTTGATTGAAATTCCTTCAGAGGAATCAAACAATATAATTAATTTTTAGGTTTATTTATTTGGAATCAACACTATTTTGCAATTACTAATAATTATTAATTAGATTATTTCATTGAAGGTTGCAATTATCGCAATAATTACCTACTTATATTGCTTAATATTAATAAGAAATCTGCCAAAATAGTACTAAGCCCGACTCGCAAGGGCAATTTGGTGTGATTCCCAACCTTTTCATTTTGGTATTTTCAACCCTCAAACATAAAAAAGCTGACATACGCAACAAGATGCTCAAAGCACACTCAAAGGCTTAATGTGTACCTCCTTTCACAATCCATTCTATTTATTACACAAGTGATGAGACTAGTTTGTAAATATTATGTACTTAATTGTTTATTTATTGTAAATAACGTCTTACTTATAACTATGTTGTGATCTTAGAAAGGTATATTTATAATTGTAGACGGTTAAATGAGAATTTAAATGTTTCTTAAACGTTATAGCAAATATAATGAGTGAGAATTAATTCAGCTGTTTTATTGAAATCATCGTACACGTTAATTTCACACAACGACGGACCTTAGAAGGGGAATCTAGTCCGGGAAATTCGTATACAGCTACCTGATTGCCCAACAAGCAGCGTTGCTGTTGGCTGTTTCGTTAAATACGTTGACTTGTACAACGCTTGATGTGAAAGGACAAGAACGGGGAAAAAAGGAAAAGCTTAAGACGTCAAAACTTCGTCCGCAACGCTGTCAGCCCAAAAAGTGCCCAAGAGGCTGACAGCATTGCCACGTTGGATGGCAACGCTAATTCGTTAGCCTAAAAATAGGCCAGCCCTTTTTCACGTTAAGAGTCGACTAAGTGTGCTTGGCGATGTCCTGAACTCTTCTCTTTATAAGTTATTTATTTTCTAAAAAATAAGTATTTTAGTCCTAACATTTGTGGGTGGAGGCTGTGGATACGAGACTGGATTGAATTGCTTTCATTTGCCTAAGTAGTGTCTTGGCCCTAAATATCTCAAGATATTAAATCATCGGCACTAACCGCTATTTGTATCTTAATTGATATTGAGATAAGGTTCAAAGTTGCTTAGACAGCCACAGTGTGTGTGATAATTGGCGAATAATATAATAATCTCGAATTCTGTTTCTAACTACCCATATTGTCTTGCAATACCGTATTTTTCTTTAATATAAATTAGGGCTGTACAATTTTCCTTGAATAAAAGTTAAGAATTTTCTATGTGTTTCTGTGTTCTTTTTTCAACGAAACCTTTATCTTCTCATTTACCTACTCTGGGACGTTATATGAAGGTTGATGGTTATATCTGTCGCGTTAAGTGTTTTTTGTGTAATTTTCATTACAATTTCACGACATATCATTTTCAGGAACACAACAGATAATGTCTTGATTGAAATTTCACAGGAAATCTAATTACGTTTTTCCACCCAATGACAGCCATAGCGTTTAAACGAACAATTAATTTAGTTGCTCTATAATGTGTGAAATAAAAACAATGTGAATAGGATAAATATTTAGAAAGGGTTGTAAAAGTATTGCTATACTACTAGAACATTGTGGAGTTATTAGCATAGATTGCAAAGAAATTAAGCGAGCGCGCACAGCTTGCTTCATCATAAACCTGATTCATCGGTTTCCATCAGGCGTAATCAAGGTCAAAAAAGTAAGTAAGCTGAAGTGGCAGTGGGCTGGCCGTGTTTGCAAAGGACTGATAGCGGGTAGAGTGGAGGAGTCCTGGAGTGGAGACCGCGTTTCAGCAATCTTAATGTGGGGGGCGTGGACCGATTGGCGTTGACCTTACAAACAGATAGAGGACTGGGTGTCGTGGCGCAGCCAGGAAGAGGCCTATCATCTCAGCACTAGGCTGACTTGATCGATTGATTGACATTTTTAGTGTTCAAAGTACTGCGACACATAGAGCCGTACCTCAAGTGAGATCATTGCAACCGTGGAGTGTACCTACGTTCCACCGAAAGTGTGTGTTTGTTAATATCTGTCGTCCTTTTCAAACGCCTGCAAGACTACGGAGTGGTAATACACTCCTAAGAGTGTCCAAGGTCAGCGAAGTCCTGTATTTGGGATGTTGGATCAACTTTTAAAGATATTAACTATTAAGTAAGACGGCGCAGCAATTGGCGCCGTATAGTTTTGTTGCAAAGTTACTAGGCATCACCGAAGAGTGACACTAGGTAATTTGTCAGAGCAAAGCGTCGCATCGGTGGTTGCGTGGCGATTTTCTTGATGAGGAGATGATGTCAGAGGAGTCGCTATCGTACCACGTCGCTATATACCGCTGATGATATAGAAACTCGTGAACCACTAATACTATAAACACTTCTGGTAAAGGCTATCCTGCGCCGTTAAATATATTAATTACACATTAGCAAAATGCGAAACAAACAACCCCTAGGTATAGGTGGGCTTGTACAACGATGGATGCAAGCGACAAGCATTCCTTAATTTTGGGTTTTTGTAATTCATTTACTCTACTCCGAAATGATTTGATCGTACTGGCTAACCAATTTTAGGCTACAATTACAAACAAAGTCCTTTAAGAATATTAATTGATTTACTTGCCAATAGGTTTTAATATTAATATTATGAAAAAAATAGAGACATTAATTAAATCATACATTATCATATTTTCGATAGTTTATTATAAATAAAATAGAATAATAGAATAGAATAACATTTATTTGCATAAAAACATGGTTGGTAAATGTATATACATATTATAAGCGTGCAAATTTTTCGTGCATACAATTTATTCATTTAATTGATTTACTAATTTATCCTAAATCCCCTCCAGTCAAACAGTGCACTTTAAAACGGGTAAAAGGACATCAATCACACTTATTTTACGCCGTTTTATATTTTAAGTGGCAATTGTGGACAGGTGCGGTCTGAGTAAATTAATAACGCCATTTTATTTCAATTAGCTTCATAAATTAATTTAAGTGTTTAATCCTGATGCAGGGCTAAAGATTTATGATGAAAGCAACTTTTAGGTTTGCTTAATCGAGACAAAAAATATTATTATTAGAAAGTACGCATCAGAAGAAAAACTGCTTTAACACACAAACATTATCTACAGGAACAGTGAAAGCTGTTAATTTTTACTTTTTTTAAGTTTATAAATGGCTGGCAGCACTTACGTCAAGTTTTAATAACTTTTTAAACTTTTTTATAGTTCATAAGACGGAAGAGACGGACAGACAAAAGATGGAGAAATATTGACGAGACCAGCAGCGCTTACCAGAGATGAACCTCCACAACCACGAGATGTGCAGTCTTAGGGATTCATTTTTAAATGCTGAATTCAGTATGCACCTTGACGTGGTCCCAGTGGACAAGAAGCTAAACCATGATTCCGATTCAGCTCTCCATGATTTAAGTGAATGACACAAACCAGTAGTATTTTCTACTGATGACCGCAATGACATAATATGGTTAGTCAAGATGCTTGACGGGCGCTTTTATCGACCTCTTCATGCTCCCGGTGTAGATTTCTTAGCGTCCATTATCTTGACTACGTTTTGATGCCCTTGTCAGGGTAACTGAAAGTTTCGTCTGGGCAATTATTGACAAAACAGTCTTGAAGAATACCTACCGGAGACATAATTATTACAAGTCGGAACGGTTGACGCATGTCGGGCATGCCAACGCTGTCCGGGCAATTCTATCAGACATGTTTATATCTTTGGTTGTTCTCATTTGGCTAATGGCGAGTACTTGCACGGGCATGTGCAAGTGGCCAGGATTATTCACCAGCAACTTGCTTTGATGTAATCGTGATAAATTGATAGGTACGTGCGCCGCACAATGATTGTCGATGTTACTATTCCGCGTAGCGAGAACCTCGTGATGGCTGAGAAATTGTAACAAATCAAATATATCGACTTAGCACACGAGGTTGTTGACATGTGGAATGTTAGATCGGCTGTCATTGTACTGATTGTCGTAACGCCTATGGCCTGATGGCCGAATGTCTCGAAAAATGTTGGCATTTTTCTAGTCTACCTATAAGCGGTTGGATCAAGGAACAGATTCAGAAGGCAGTTAACGGCTCACATCATGAAGAGGTTCCCGTCTCTGCAGCCCTAACCACTGGGATCTTGAACCCTATTCCCTTCACCAACAACGAAGCGAAGCAATATGTTTTATACTATTTAATGTTTTTTTTTTGTATTATTTTTAAAAATGTTTTAAAATGTCTTAAATAGGGCGCAAATTAATAAACAAGAATAATAACCTAAAATACATAGGAAAATAGTTCAAATGTTTCAAGTTGTCATTATAAGTAAGTACTTACTGCTTCATATGAACACGATGTTTATCTCGCAATAATAATTTTATCTCTTATGTACCATTCGTTGATTCAGAAATCATAACATGATAACTTATTAATATTAATATGGGTAATGTATGTGTGTATGTGTGTGGGTGTGTAGTATTAGGTGGGATTGAAAAGGTTAAAAACAATGTTGTGGGTGGCAATGTTTGGGTAACGGAATATTGTAGATCAAAATGTATATTCATACGGGTAATTGTTAAACATTTATGAGCAAATATTGAAGCTTTTATTTCCCGCTCACTGGCTTAGCTAGGTGGTAGTCACAGACTTTCATCAATATTTGTTCAACATAGAAAGCGCCTCGGATGACAAAACATCACGTAGTGCAGCAGCCCGTTTACGACAAGATAAAAGGTTGTACACGTGCCCCTTTTTTTTAGCGTGGGTAATCATCAAATTACTCCTCGCGCTCCGCTCTGGGTGGAGTGGAATTGTTGGACTCTTACTGACTAAAACCCATCCATGTTCCTTCCTTATCCCTTTATGTTCCGGGGTACCGGTAACCCTTTCGGAAAATCCCACATACATAGTACACGTGACGCTGTAGTTATGACTGTTTAATACATTAATAAAGCAACCACAAGGTGCACCAATGATCTAGTGAAGGTTACATAAATCCGCTGGATGTAAGAAGTGCACATCCGATCGAAGTGGCGGGGTACGTTTAGCAGTTAGTGGACGTCTTTCAGCTGAAATAATGATGAAGATTAATATAATAAAATATACAAAATATATTAACAATTAGGAAAGGGGCATTGCTCGCGCAAGTTTTTTATTTATAAGTTTTTTCCGCTTACAACACAGAATTGAGCTAATCATTCTTCCTTCCTACCCATTCATTCCTTATCGAACGGAACAATATTGGAAGTTCATTGCGAGCGACCAATTGGAAGCTTTCCCGCCACTGCGAGCATCCGTCAACTGTGATTTGGACAAGAAACGTCAGTGTAATTTTTGCATTCGACCGCGCCGCTATATAAACTGACCCGCACCGCAAACCGCAACCGCTTACTCAACCGCAATCGCATCAAAAACTGTATAACTATTATAAATAAGTGTTGGCCGACACAAGTGTGACATTTAAACAAGTGAGTGTGAGTGACCACAGAGAAACAGGAAGAAAACCAGAAAGCACGTGGGACTTCTGCTGAGCTAGCTGTCCTTGAATCCACGTGTTTTGTCCAGAAGGTTCACAAGTAAGTCCATTCATTCCTATTTCTCATAACCTCATATCCCTCAAGTTCCCCGTTTGCTCAATTCTGTGTGTCGTCCAACAGCTCACCACGCTAAAATCTACATCCCAACAATAGAATTAATTCCACGCTCCAAGGTCCTTCGAAGCCGCTTAAAACTTATCCACCATAAGTTATTTGGTCCAATCGAGTCGGATTCATAGAATCAACGATCCTAATATAGGTCATACCTAGGATTTAGGTTAAAATACCTAAAATACAACGTTCGTAAAACCGCCATATTGAACTTGCGTTCGTACATTCCCGCTCGCTAGGTACATTATTCATTGAGAATTACTGTATCAACTTAATATTTTCGCCTGTTGCATTAAAATAGCATATGTAGGTAAATATTCAAACCGCTAATTATCGTGAGTTAGTCTCGTCTAACTTATTTACAACCGCATTCCTTTTGTTTAACGGCTTAGAATAAAATAATTATTCTAAGTCTACCCGCTATTACCTATTATCGTGAGTTGGTCTCGTATAACTAACTTATTCAACTTTATTCCTTTGTATACCCGCTTAGAATAAAACAATTATTCTAAGTCTACCCGCTATACCTATTATTTTGTACGCTATATTTTCTAGAACTACTCCAACATGGAAGATCTTAAAATGAAAGTTAAATTACTTCAAGCTAAAAATAATTCAATCCTCAAATATTTAACATCGCTATACGAAACTTCTAAGAAAATAAATACAACTAATATTGAGCTTCGTTCGGTGGAATCATTTATGGCAGACTCGGAGGCTCTCTCAGTAACTCGTCAAGAATTTAGTAACAATTTAGATAAAATAAATACATATTCCTTGCAATTAAATCCTAATCATAATATTGATTATAGCAGTCAGCTTACTACGAAGTTTATTCTCGTATAGAGAGAGTGCGTTCGTTGATCACTGCGAACCGTTCAAGGTCATTAGAACATACATGCGATTCTAATGATAACGCTAAACAATATAAAGGCACCGTCAAATTGCCACCGATTCAAATTCCTTTCTTTGATGGTAGGATTGACAACTGGCCTGTTTTCTATGAATCATTTAAATCAAATATCCATAGTAACTTAAACCTTACAGATTCTCAACGTGTGCAGTATTTGATAGGTAATTTAAAGGGAAACGCATTGCAAATTACCGCCGGAATAATTCCCTCAGGTGATAACTATACCGCTATCTGGAACAGTCTAGTTCAAAAGTACCAAGATAAACGAGCACTAGGCTCACATTACATGTCTAACATACTAAATATTAAACCCGCAATTAATAACTCCGTATCTTTAAATAATTTCATTGAAAGTTTTCACGCGTCCGTTTCTGCTTTAGAACAATTACAAATAAAAGATTTAAAGGATTTCATTTTGCTCAATTTAGCTTTGAAAAAATTAGACCCCGCAATCGTAAATTTATTCGAAGCGCATATGAGAGATGAGGAAATTCCTACTTATACGGATTTCGTAAAATTTATAAAATCGCAAGTTAAAATATTGGATCGCACTATTTCATCTCGAACCGCGTTAGTGAGTAACAATCCTAATAAAAATAATCCTTCTCGTAATCAGTCACGTAATAGTACAGTACATACTTTTGTTGCTTGCGATAGTAATCAAAGTAGTTTGTATTGCAGTAAAGTTGATCATTATAAACTTTACACTTGTCCAGCCTTTCAATCCCTCTCAGCCAATTCGCGTTTGGATTTTATTAAAAACAAACGTGGATGTGTAAACTGTCTTAGTGTATCGCACACTGCTTCACAGTGTAAATCTATACATAACTGTAGGGCGTGTAACAAAAGACATCATTCGCTTTTACATTTAGAACATAGCTCGTCGCAGCCGGTTTCGACTGACGTCACTTGCTCCGCAAATTCGCAGCAGGTGGCGCTGTGTGCGTCCGCTCGTCTTAATAATGTAAACAAACCACTTACCTCGATACTGCTTTCTACTGCCCAAGTCTATGTTGATAACAAATATAGCAAACACGTTTCTGTGTGATGTTTAATAGATAACGCTTCGCAAAATAATATAATTACTTCCGCTTGTTGTAAAAAACTTCAATTAAACATTATACCGCTTTTAAACTCCGTTATAAAAGGGGTCGGAATATCTTCGCGGCCTGTTATAGGTTACGTTGAGATAAAGGTTACTGCTAAAATTAAAAATAATTCTTTTAACATTACCGCACTAGTTATCGATAGTATTACAGATAACTTACCATCTCACTTTGTTGACACTACTGCAGTGCAACATTTGTTTGATTTACCGCTCGCTGACCCACTGTGGCACGTACCTGGTGAGGTTGAATTGCTTCTAGGGGCAAAACTGTTCCCGTATTTATTACTCAACAATAAAATTATCTCACCTACCGCTCCATCCGCTATTGAAACCGTGTTCGGTTACATTCTTATGGGTGAGGTACCCGCTAGTTTATCTAATAACAATTATAGTCCCGCTGAATTAAATACCGCTTCATATTTTTCTACCGCGCTAAATATAGATAATTTTCATTGTTTTCTGTCTTTAGACGAATAATTACATAAATTTTGGAACATTGAAGAAATACCTTCAAAACATTTTATGAGCCCTGCTGAACTGGAGTGTGAACAGCTGTACGCTTCTACTGTGTCACGTGACTCCAGTGGTAGGTATTGTACCGCGTTACCGTTTTGTAAAAATCCAGATTCACTTGGAAATTCTTATGCTGTCGCTTATCGACGTTTAATTAACTTAGAAAAAACTAAGCTTCGCGACCCGGTTTTGCGCGCTAGTTACAATGAAATAATCCAAGAGTATATCGATCAAAACTATTTAACTGAAACTACACCTAGTTCTGTTAATCAGACTGTAGGTTATTACATACCGCATCACCCTGTTATTAGGAATGATAAACAAACCACTAAAGTTCGCATCGTTCTTGATGCAAGCGCTAAGTCTCATAATGGCGTGTCATTGAATGACTTGTTACACACAGGGCCGAATTTACAGGCTGACATATTTTTATTACTTTTAAAATTCCGCTTGTTCCCTATTGCAGTTACAGCTGACATAAAACAGATGTATCTTCGAATTGCTGTTATTGATGAGCATCGAAAATACCAAAAAATATTGTTTCGTTTTAATACCGCTGAACCTATTCGCGAATTTCAATTTAATCGAGTTGCATTTGGTCTTAAACCTAGTCCCTTCCTAGCCATGCGCACTGTGCGCCAGCTATCAGAGGATGAAAAACACCGCTTTCCGCTCGCATCCATTGTTGCTTCTCATGAGCTATACATGGATGACTTGGCTACTTCGACCCCGTCTCTGGAGGATGCCAAGATTCTTTCCGCTGAACTTATCGCCTTATTTAAGGCTGGGGGCTTTGACCTTACTAAATGGGCAAGTAATTCCTTGAAACTACTAGAGGCCATCCCACATTCCAACCGCTCTTCTATTCATTTCTCTGATGGGGATAATTTAAAGATTCTTGGACTCAAATGGATTCCTTCCGAGGACTGTTTCACCTTTACTACATCTAATTTGGATAATAGTTGTACCAAACGCTCCATGCTTTCAACTATTGCCCGTCTGTGGGATGTTCTCGGTCTTGTGGCTCCTGTAGTTTTATTCGCAAAATTACTCATAAAAGAATTATGGAAATTAAATATAGATTGGGATGAAACTCCACCCGATTCTATTATACTGCTCTTTCAAAAATTTGAAGAGCGACTACCTTTACTCTCGTCTTTAAAATTACCTCGTCATGTAGCCGTTACTATGGGTTGCGTGACAAATATAGTAGGTTTTGCTGATGCCAGCTTGAATGCATATGGCTGCGTCATATACTTACATGTCATTGATACAAATGGTAACACACACGTAAATTTGGTGTGTGCTAAATCCAAAGTTGCACCTGTTAAGGTCATATCTCTAGCTCGTTTAGAGCTCTGTGCTGCTATTCTTTTGTCTAAATTAATTAAATTAGTTTATGACACTTACCGCTCTCGTACCGCTATTAATAATATAATATTTAATTTTGCCTTTTCCGACAACGGAACAAATTTCGTTGGAGCCAAGGCTCAACAACAAGAACTACTTGTTAACCGCTACCGCATAGAGTGGAAAATGATTCCACCCCGCGCACCCCATTTTGGAGGGTTGTGGGAATCTCATATTAAATCTATTAAAACGCATTTATACCGTGTTATCGGTTCTCAGCTTCTTACCTACGAGGAGCTTTCGACTGTTCTCACTGAAATTGAGGCAGTTCTAAATTCCAGACCGCTCTGTGTCCTGAACGAGGATCCGTACCCAGAACCGCTTACTCCCGCTCATTTTATAATGGCTTCTCCGTTAACTTCGTTGCCTGTCGTGAATGTTCCCGAAACGACGAAGTCTCTGACTTGCCGCAAGAAATTGCTTGACCAAATGGTTTGTAGTTTCTGGAAGAGGTGGCGTATAGAATGTTTACATGGTCTTCAGGTTGGACAAAAATGGTTGAATGCCGCAGACGATATTAAGATTGGTACAGTGGTTCTCATACATCAGGATGATGTCCCTCCTTTACGTTGGCCATTCGGTATAATCACCGAGGTTTTTCCCGGCAAGGATGGGACAACCCGCGTTGCTATGGTGAAGACATGCAGTGGCTCTTTCAAGAGACCCGTTGTCAAACTATGTCCTTTACCTTCTCAATAACATCACCGCGTTATTAAAACCATAACTTATCTTTAGTTAATATGCTTAGAATATCTTTTTTTTTATAAGTCCGCTTTAATATAAATTCTTTCCTTTTGAGAATATTACATATCCTCAAAGCCGGGCAGGATGCTCGCGCAAGTTTTTTATTTATAAGTTTTTTCCGCTTACAACACAGAATTGAGCTAATCATTCTTCCTTCCTACCCATTCATTCCTTATCGAACGGAACAATATTGGAAGTTCATTGCGAGCGACCAATTGGAAGCTTTCCCGCCACTGCGAGCATCCGTCAACTGTGATTTGGACAAGAAACGTCAGTGTAATTTTTGCATTTCGACCGCGCCGCTATATAAACTGACCCGCACCGCAAACCGCAACCGCTTACTCAACCGCAATCGCATCAAAAACTGTATAACTATTATAAATAAGTGTTGGCCGACACAAGTGTGACATTTAAACAAGTGATCAAGTGAGTGTGAGTGACCACAGAGAAAAAGGAAGAAAACCAGATAGCACGTGTGACGTCTGCTAAGCTAGCTGTCCTTGAATCCACGTGTTTTGTCCAGAAGGTTCTCAAGTAAGTCCATCAAGTTCCTATTTCTCATAACCTCATATCCCTCAAGTTCCCCGTTTGCTCAATTCTGTGTGTCGTCCAACAGCTCACCACGCTAAAATCTACATCCCAACAATAGAATTAATTCCACGCTCCAAGGTCCTTCGAAGCCGCTTAAAACTTATCCACCATAAGTTATTTGGTCCAATCGAGTCGGATTCATAGAATCAACGATCCTAATATAGGTCATACCTAGGATTTAGGTTAAAATACCTAAAATACAACGTTCGTAAAACCGCCATATTGAACTTGCGTTCGTACATTCCCGCTCGCTAGGTACATTATTCATTGAGAATTAATGTAATATAAATGTGATTCAATGTAATTCGTGGAAAGCCTAAACATAGTTGTTGCTAATAGTGAGAACACACATCCATACCAATACTGCTCAAGCCTTGTATGAGATGTAGGTTTATGTTTTACATTTTTGTCAATGAAAATCCATGTCACGAAAGGGAGGAGACCTTGAATAGCCAACAATGCTGATAGAAATCATGATGAGGTTGAATGTCAATAGATAAGTAGAATATATTTTATATCCGCCAATGAAAAAATAGTAAATCTTACTATCTTAATTTGGCACACAAATAGTTTACATGGATTAACACATAGAATACTGTAAACCCGTTAGTACGTTCCCGTGGGATAGTTGCCAACACCCACACCGGCGAAGCCGCCGGCAGAAACTAGTGTAATATGAAAAAATTATGTCGGTTTCGGTAAAAAAAAAATCTTTCAAAACTAGCTATATTTTTTCCCAAACAGAATTATATTAGACGCAGGACTTAGATCAAGCCAGTAAATATCTCATTTCTCTTTTAAGGAAAAATACGTTAGAAGCTTTTTAGGTTCGTTGACAATCTGTGGGGATACCATTACATGAATATAATCCGCCCGCTCGTCACGCCCACTCGAACACGAAGAGACAAAAAAGATTTTTGCAAAAATTGTTAGGTTGCCATCATGTACCTTAAGGGATTATTCTCGATTTTATCGTTCATACTTTTGTGTTGCGGCGATCTAAATACCCCAAATCAATTGAACATTTCAAAGTACAAGAATTGGCTTTTAGCTTCTTCTTTGATACTGGTATGGTTCATCACACCTTCCTGCGTTACTCTGAAATCAGCTTTTATTGGCCCTGTGCCTCATCACTCTCCAGTCGTGTCGGATTGCCGTCCCACCGGACTGTGAGAAGTGAGGAAAGAGAGTACACCTGTGTATGCCGCATACAATTGTGCACCATAATATCTCCCGCGCACAAGGCAGATCTTCGCTGAGATACGTCGCTATACCGATTCATAACAAGGGCGGGACGGGTCGGAGGGTGGTTAAATAGGCAGAATTTTTGGTGTAATTATTTACGATGTTCATTTTAAATAGCACTTATTTCAATACGATGCAGCAGTTATTCGAGTTGGTTAATATTTATTGGGCTTTAAATAATAGGTATAGTAACAGTATTTTTAGTATGCACGCTTCATAAAAGTCCATGAAAACACAAAAATGGCTGCCATTCAGGGGGGTTGCGTTTTAACCCCACAATGCAAACTACCGCTACTTTAAGTTTGTACGCAGTTCAGTTGGATAATATTAACCTTTGATTTTTTCCGCACCTATTTAAAGGGTAAAGGAGACACACATTACTCAGTTATTCAAAGACAGTACATTTTCCAGATTTCCATTACGATAGCTCAACCAAGAGTTAGGTGATGTAACCTGTAAACGTGCCAAGTAAAGCCACATTCCATTAGATGTAATCAGTTTCGTTTAGAGATGTATTAGGGTATTATTTAATGGTCTGACAATGGAAGGTTAATAGGGTTTTTTGTATGTGATATTGAGTTTAAGTTTTATTTAGCTGTTTACTTGCTGTTTGTCTTTATGTCTACATAGTAAAAAACCAAGTTGCTCCCCACCGTCTATCCCTCCGTACGCTTAGATCTTTTAAACTAAGCAACGCATTTTAATGCAGTTCATCAATAGATAAAGTGATTCAAGAGGAAGATTTATACGTATAGTGAAAACTTCTGCCCACGGCTTACTCTGCGCGATAGTATCTACGTGTGATGCCGGGCTGCTGAGTCACTAGTTTACAGGTATATGTAGGTATTACTTTGTATTGCGGTGAATGTGGTGCTTTTCCAAAAAGGATGCAATTGAACGATTGAAGGCACCAAACAGGTCGCCTATTTAGATTGTGAGAAGAATGGCATTCCTCAAATCTCCTGGATTCGTTTCTGCTTAGATAAAAAAAAAAACTATAATATATCTAAATTAAACTTCAGGTAATAAATAAAGGCTTGTTTTGATAGGTGCTGGTTCAGTACCGCATACGATATTTAAACAACTAATTTAAACGTTACCACCATTAGAATAACTATTCTGCTCGTCGATTAACGGCCAATTTCAGGAATGACAGTCATTTCATCTGCTTACGAGCTGTTTTATGTGTATCGACAGATTTAATGTAGGTTACTTACTACGCGTCCATCAGTTTTATGGGCAATCGACATTTTATTGTACGAATCGAATTGGCGTGAGTATAAATTTTGACAAAGTTTTAAAATCAGTTTTAGGATTGTAATCTGAATTACCTCCCTCATGTCACGTTTACGTTTGGGAATGCATGGCACTCTATATCAAAGAATGATCTACTCAGGGCGAATTCTATAATCTTGTTATTCGATTAATTACATCCATGTGCAGGAGGTCAACACAGCAAAAACAGATGTAGCTGGGGCAATCTAAATCATTCGAAACTGTGAACTAGATGAATCGGATTATTACGAGACTACATGCTAATTTAACCAATAAAATTAAACGCGTTTGACACATCTAAACCGCGTTCCAGAGCTGTCGGTGCCAAAATTATTATGAATAATAATAATAAGGCAGCTCTGGAACGCGTTTTAGAAAGGCTGATTGCGTTGAGTTTCACTGGTGAAAATGGCCCTAAGTGCCAATTCCACCAATAAAACTGAACGCCATCAACAGCAAAACCGCGTTCAAGACCATTCAGTGTCAATATTACACAGACAAAATGACACTGACAGCGCTTAAACAGGGTTTCAACCGTCACATCCGTCGGGGTAATTCGCCTTTACTACATAGTATAAAGCAAAGTCACTTCCCCCGTCTGTCCTAATGTTTGTATGTATGTATGCTTAGATCTTTAAAACTACACAACGGATTTTGATGGATTTTTTTATAAGATGATTTATTAGATGAGAAGAGGAAGGTTTATATGTATAATAACATGCTTAATATATTAGAAAACCATTGATAACTTCAAGATTTCTAATGCAAAAAAGGATCTGGATGAGATTTTTTTTTTTTAAGGCTGGGAAATCATCCAATGACTGCTCCCGCTCTGGGTGGAGCGGAAGGGAGTGTCAGACTCTTACTGACTAAAACCCATCCATGTTCCTTCCGTAGCCCTTTATGTTCCGGGGTAGCCCTTTCGGACAATCCCGCTTACCCGGCAGGCTTGGCCCTGAGGGGCCCCTTCATATGCTGACATCTCTTTGAGGCGCGCGTGGAACATATACGCGCCGTACGGCACGGGTCTGGTGCTGATCGGACGGTGAGTCATCCATCACTCACCGTCCGCAGGCCCGCGCCTACGGTGGCCGGGAGTCGTCACGTGGCTCCCGACGCCCGGGGCGTCTCCTGCGGCTGCTGGGACGGGAGGACCTTTCTCTCTCCCATCCCGCCACCTCCTTCGCGAGCATGACTTTTTCGCAGAAGGAGGTGACTGCCTCCCACTCCCTCTCGCCCCGGACCATGGCTTGCACCAGGGCCGGGCGCGAGAGGTCGCCGCCGCCGATCGCCTCTACGAGGACACGGCGGTGCTCCGCCCAAGCGGGGCAGGTTTGCACCGTGTGCTCTACCGTGTCCTCTGGGCGATCCTCGCAGTGGTGACACCCGGGCGTTTCCTCCCGCCTGATGATGTGCAGGAACCTCCCGAAACATCCATGTCCGGTGAGGACCTGCGTCAGGCGGTAGGTGAGGGCGCCGTGACGCCTCTCTAGCCACTCCTCAAAGAGGGGCCTTACCGCCACTATCGTGGCGTGCCCTACAGAGATAGATTTAAACTAGACTAACACTCAGGATACTTTACCCCGATTTATCCCGATAGTACGTTCCCGTGGGATAATTTCCGACATCCAAGCGGGCGAAGCCGTGGACAGAAGCTACATAATAACAGCGAATCATAAATAGACTAGAAAGTCCTCAAAGTTTGAAGAACTAGGTTTGTAGAATTAAGCACTAACTTTTACTTTAAGATTTTCATTGCCCAAACTACTTTAATTTCATCAATGCACTGAGGACCGTCGGTTTCTCAAGGGGTCAATCCAATTAGTTACTATGCAGAGAAATTGGTCAATTGAATCTGACACTAAGAGCGATGACAGAGATGGGAGAGATACACTAGCATTTAATGAAGACTAAGTAAACTTAAATGAAGTAGGAAATTGCGCCGGTTCATCGGTTCAGTAGTTTTCATTGCCGACAAGTAATTAGGAGGAATCTTTTGCTTAACTTTAGACGAAATTGGGATTTTTGTTCGGAAAGTTTTCCAAGGAGTCTCGTAAGTTCACTGTTAAGTACTCGGTGGTTAAATCCTCTTTTACTCGTAAGTTTTAAGTACTAAGTAGGTCTTACTTGTTCTTTCAAATAACTAGTCCAAGTAATTTCGGCTCTACATTGCTGAATCAGCCAATGAATTATATATAACATGGATTGATTCCTGACAAATGAATCATATATCACAAATAACTAGTCCAAGTAATTTCAGCGCTGGTAAGCGGGATTGTCCGAAAGGGTTACCGCTACCCCGGAACATAAAGGGCTACGGAAGGAACATGGATGGGTTTTAGTCAGTAAGAGTCTGACACTCCCTTCCGCTCCACCCAGGGTGGGAGCAGTCATTGGATGATTTCCCAGCCTTAAAAAAAAAAAGTAATTTCAGCGCTATATTGCTGAATCAGCCAATGAATTATATATACATGGATAGATTTGTGACAATAAAGTTTTAAATACTCGCAAACTAATCTAATAAGAAACGTTGGGAGACGATTTATTGGAAACACCCTAGATTTCTTCGAAGTCGGTAAATTAATGAAATTATTTTGAACGAAGACTTCAACCATCCCCATCCCCTATTCATTTGTTATTAGTGAGTGAATTGCGGTCAAGAAAATGATTGAAAATGTATTTTATTATTTTCATTTCTACCTACACCCACATTCAATTTAATTTTAAATGTTAAGTTTATCATACTTATTATAAATGAATCCATGCCTTTAATATAATCCCTCAAGTATCGCGCACCGCGCACATCGTTTATTAGAGTTTACCGTAGAAATGAGTATTACGAAGTAACTTAGATAAGTAAAATAGCATCAACCAGCAAGAAGAAAATCACCACAGATAACAAAAACCATTCAATTAATTTGACGGCTTGGCTAGTTTTATCTCCGAGTTTTCGTTGATCGCCTTGATTGGAGAACCAATTAGAAATGATGGCGACTGACAAAGTACGTGCCAGCTCGCACAACAGGGTTGCCGTACCTACTAAACTTCACTGAGCAGCCCCTGGTGAGCCGTAATTGATTGCGCGTAATTAACAAATCATCCTAGCGTATAATGCATGCTTCTACATGTGTCATAGTGTCAAGGAGTAAAGTGCTCATCTGCCCTATATGATTCAGGTGACTGTTGATTTGTTTGAAAAAGCTCGAAAGTTACAGGGTTTTTTTTTATTTACGTTGAGTTCTATCTACTCGTCTGCCTAAGCTACTATTAATCCTTTATTTTTATTTTTTTAATGATTTTATTTATTATAACCAAATTGCATTTACAGTTAAAACTATCACACAAACCAGTTATTGATCTGTAAAAATTTTAAATGAAATACGAAATATTATAAATATTAACAAAACCCTGACTTTATCTAAATAATAAGAAATTACAATGAAATTCGCAATATTATAAATTATTGAAATTAACAATATAATAATAACAAATAACAATTTAAATCAGAAATAAAACAAATGTAAACTATTAAATGAAATCAAATTGCACAAAAGATAAATTCATATGGTCACACAAAGCATTTCTCGTTTCATGTCCGTATATACTACATAGACGGGTCTATTATAAGAGTTCTCGACTGTTCGATGGCGTATATACTGAAGGGCCATTGTTCTATTACCGATCGTGTAACTGAACGTTATTCGAATCTGGAATGGATACAATTTTGTATTTGTATAACTAAAGAATATCAGTTTTCTTAATAAAAGTTTTTAAGCATAGTTCCACACCAGCCTTCTAAATTTAAATTCTGCCCAGACTGTAGGCTTTTCTACAGAAAATATTTTAAAAACAAAAGCCCTAGATAATATAGACCCTTTAAAAACTTTAATACTTGGGCCTTTTGAGGCACTGTATTTTGATTTTAATTAAACCAGTCGTTTTCACACAATTCATTATCAGAATGAAAGATATTTATTATAATGACAAAAAAAAAATGTTAAAGACACTTTAAATTCTATGCACGTAGTCTGTAGTAACAACTAACGTTAACTAACTCTAGTGACCTAGAAAATGGTTAGTGTAGGCGAAAGAGTAACACAACGTAGCTATAACCATAATCAAAATGTCCATTCCCATAATTGACTCTCGTACTAGCAAGATAAGCCCCTTATCAGAGTAACAGACGCACGAAGAGTTTTCCTTAACAAGTAAAGTTGAATGAAAGCAATACAGATAGCAGCCGGTGTATTCTGTTAAAATCACACCTTGACAACTTAGGTGAAGTGAGTTGTCAACTGTTTCAATTACATCCTTTAGGTGTAATGGTCTTCAAGGTCACTTCAACTAAGTTTTCACGGTGTGACTTTTATAGAATAGACCAGCTGCTATCTATGGATAGGTAAGGTGAAGTGAGCTGTCAACTGTTTTAATTACATCCTTTAGATGTAATGGTCTTCAAGGTCACTTCAACCAAGTTTTCACGGTGTGACTTTTATAGAATAGACAGCTGCAATCTATGGATAGGTAAGGTGAAGTGAGCTGTCAACTGTTTTAATTACATCCTTTAGATGTAATGGTCTTCAAGGTCACTTCAACCAAGTTTTCACGGTGTGATTTTTATAGAATAGACCAGCTGCTATCTATGGATAGGTAAGGTGAAGTAAGCTGTCAACTGTTTTAATTACATCCTTTAGATGTAATGGTCTTCAAGGTCACTTCAACCAAGTTTTCACGGTGTGACTTTTATAGAATAGACAGCTGCAATCTATGGATAGGTAAGGTGAAGTGAGCTGTCAACTGTTTTAATTACATCCTTTAGATGTAATGGTCTTCAAGGTCACTTCAACCAAGTTTTCACGGTGTGACTTTTATAGAATAGACAGCTGCAATCTATGGATAGGTAAGGTGAAGTGAGCTGTCAACTGTTTTAATTACATCCTTTAGATGTAATGGTCTTCAAGGTCACTTCAACCAAGTTTTCACGGTGTGACTTTTATAGAATAGACAGCTGCAATCTATGGATAGGTAAGGTGAAGTGAGCTGTCAACTGTTTTAATTACATCCTTTAGACGTAATGGTCTTCAAGGTCACTTCAACCAAGTTTTCACGGTGTGACTTTTATAGAATAGACAGCTGCAATCTATGGATAGGTAAGGTGAAGTGAGCTGTCAACTGTTTTAATTACATCCTTTAGATGTAATGGTCTTCAAGGTCACTTCAACCAAGTTTTCACGGTGTGATTTTTATAGAATAGACAGCTGCAATCTATGGATAGGTAAGGTGAAGTGAGCTGTCAACTGTTTTAATTACATCCTTTAGATGTAATGGTCTTCAAGGTCACTTCAACCAAGTTTTCACGGTGTGACTTTTATAGAATAGACAGCTGCAATCTATGGATAGGTAAGGTGAAGTGAGCTGTCAACTGTTTTAATTACATCCTTTAGATGTAATGGTCTTCAAGGTCACTTCAACCAAGTTTTCACGGTGTGATTTTTATAGAATAGACCAGCTGCTATCTATGGATAGGTAGGTATATTTCTGAAGTTCCTTTCAATCAACAATATAGGTAGGTTTTATTCGAAAACTCTTGTTATTGTAGAGAGTAAAATAACGATTACAGAGTTTATAAACACTTCTAGTCTACTAGTCAAATAAATACTTTGTAATGAGAATTTCCTTCGACCGTAGAGCCTGAATAAAACCTATATGTCTGAGTAAATGGAAGTTTGGAGACGAACGTGACAGGGATATATTTAGAAAGTAATAAAAGAAAGAGACGAAGAAAGAGAGAAGAAGAATAATAAGACAAGAAATAGAAGAAACACCTAAAATGAAATAATATAATAAGATATATAAATGGAATATAATATTATACAAACAAATTACGAACTTTAACGGTATCAATGAACGAGCTCTTACCACCGTCAGCGTTCCAGCTGTATTAGAACCCAATGACTTGGCACGCGAAGATCGCAAGAAAGTACGGCGGCATGTCTTTAGTCTATGGCCGCCTTTACTGTGGGACGCAACTTCAGACGATATTCTTGCGCCATCCCATCCTCCTAGGGCACGCCACGATAGTGGCGGTAAGACCCCTCTTTGAGGAGTGGCTAGAGAGGCGTCACAGCGCCCTCACCTACCGCCTGACTTAGGTCCTCACCGGACATGGATGTTTCGGGAGGTTCCTGCACATCATCAGGCGGGAGGAAACGCCCGGGTGTCACCACTGCGAGGATCGCCCAGAGGACACGGTAGAGCACACGGTGCAAACCTGCCCCGCTTGGGCGGAGCACCGCCGTGTCCTCGTAGAGGCGATCGGCGGCGGCGACCTCTCGCGCCCAGCCATGGTGCAAGCCATGGTCCGGGGCGAGAGGGAGTGGAAGGCAGTCACCTCCTTCTGCGAAAAAGTCATGCTCGCGAAGGAGGTGGCGGGATGGGAGAGAGAAAGGTCCTCCCGTCCCAGCCGCCGCAGGAGACGCCCCGGGCGTCGGGAGCCACGTGACGACTCCCGGCCACCGTAGGCGCGGGCCTGCGGACGGTGAGTAATGGGTGACTCACCGTCCGATCAGCACCAGGCCTGTGCCGGACGGCACGTATATGTTCCACGCGCGCCTCAAAGAGATGTCAGCATTTATGAAGGGGCCCCTCAGGGCCAAGCCTGCCGGGTAAGCGGAATTGTCCGAAAGGGTTACCGCTACCCCGGAACATAAAGGGCTACGGAAGGAACATGGATGGGTTTTAGTCAGTAAGAGTCTGACACTCCCTCCCGCTCCACCCAGAGCGGGAGCAGTCATTGGAAGATTTCCCAGCCTTAAAAAGAAAAAAAAAATCCCATCCTCCTGGCTCGATGTGCTGTGCTGGCGTTGTTACTATGGTTGCGTAAAACAAAAAGAAGCAAAAGTATAATGACCAGAATGGCAGTTGTGTGTTTCAAACCCCCCCCCGGGCAGTGGGGGTCCTAGTGCTCATGGCTTGTGCAACGAAATCTCCAAACGGTTGGTTGACACTTCCCGTGAACCAAGGGCTAGCTGGCAACGTGGCATTGCCGCCCAGTCTCTTGAGTACATTACCCAATGATAAACTAGAAGAAAATCCTGAATGATACACACATAGGTAACAGACACAACGAAGCACAAAAAAATACAAACATTCAAAACCACAATCAACAAAGTCTAGACCCCAGCTCTGTAGAGACATTCATTAAAAGTTAATATACTCTTCACATTGTCGAAAGCCAACTTTTATACTAAGGTGAAGTTTGGTACCCAAATCATGATTTTGTGACGAGTTGGTTTTTTTCCGTGGAGATTTGTGTCGCTTTAAAGTTTTGCAAATCGAGTTGAGGAACTGTGTTATGCTAGTCATTTTAGGAGACTCTGTACTTACTTTATAATATTTCAGAGTTTGAAGTATATGTATAAGCTTTTTTTGGTTGCAAACAGTTGTCTAGGGACTATCAGTGGAAATTGAGAAATAATAGATAGTGACAGGTGACACGATTATGGTCTATGCGGAAGATTATAATTGCGAGACGATTATAGATGTGGAGAGATTTTATATTATAAAGAGGTAAGAGAAATGAACACGGTCATACCCTAGTTAGATGAAAAGTAAAGAAAATAATCCACTCACCAGTGTAGCCGCCCCACTGCAATTCGAAGGCTTCTCTTCAGGCCAGCGATACTTGAGGCAACGCTTACATTCACAAGCTTTATTCAATGCAAAACAATGAACAATAGCCCCAGCAGGTCAGCGCAATCACGCGTCGAGCATGAGAGCGAGGTTAATCAACGGCTATTTCGAATTTGCAGGAAGAACTAAAATATTGCGGCGAACAAGGCAGATTCAGAGCGTGCGACTGACGTTAATTGAACATATAGGGCGGAAGACGCGGGAATTTCTTGCTCGTTCTTTGAGGAATTAGACGAGCAGTAAGCTGCGTAATTCACTCACTGATAATAATCAGCGAGTGAATTCAATACTCACTCAATGGTTATATCAACGCGACCAATGTTGTTAATAATAAAACTGGCCGCCATAAACATCAACACGGTTTCCAAAATCATTTTCATCATTAATTGTCAGTAAATTAGTTTGTCTCCAACCGGCCATTTCCTTATACGCTACCTTAGCGATATTAGACGGGATGTCAATTGCAAATTGCTCAGACATCGACATCAATTAATTTAGATAAAAACCGTCGGACTGTGTTACAAGAGCACTTCCACAGCTACACACCTAGTGTCGGTTGGGAGTGTCTACCCCTTCGCACTAGACCCGGTCAGGGCCCGTTCGCACAAGCTTAGGGCTCACCATAGGTACACACCTCTCTGTCTGAACCCGACAGGGAGGCTACACATCCCCGGGCCTATCCACCCGGGGAATTAGGTTGTTAGGGCCGTTAGGTAGCCTATTATGTGTTTCGCACCCATTAGGCTTTTAGCTTTAGCTTCCCTACCGACAATGTCGGTCGACCCGAGATGGGTCAAGTACCTTATCTCGGATCTGCTCACGGACCCGAGCTTCGTGGCCCATCATTCGGGACGCGCCTTGCACGGCCGTTCCTCCGTTCCGTCGTCGTCTGTCGCTGACTTCAGCGACGCTCTCGACAGCCCACTATCGCCCCCGCCGGCCGATCAAGGTCTTATTCAAGCGGCAAGCTCAATGCCGCTTACGGGAATTCCGGCTACATTGTCCTTACCGACAATTGAACCCGCTTCCCCGAATTTAATTAGCGCCAGACCTATTGTCTCGGCCGCTATTGTTCCGTCCGCAGCTGCATCGGGCCCCATTGTCCCGGTATTAACAAAGGCTGCCCGAGAGCATGGACACGTCCGCTCCGATCTCGGACGACGATGGCCCCCTCTCTGCCTCTTCCTCCTCCTCGGAAGACGACTACGAGGTCGTCGGAAAAGGAGGGAAGAGGAAGAAAGGGGCTTCGTCCCAGGCCGTAGCGGCCTCTTCCTCCCCCACCCCTGCCCCTTCTCAGGCTCCCCGCCCCTGCGGTAGCAAGGCGAAACCCGCTACCGCTTCTGTAAAGAAGCAAAAGCCCCCGCCTCCGGTCTACATACAAGATAAGGCCAAATAGACCGAAGTGTCCAAGATGTGCGTGGATCGTAATATCCAGTACACCAGCGCCACTTCGACCCAACAGGGCATCAAGGTGTCTGTTCCCTCGTCCGCGGACTACAGGGAAGTCACCAGTATGCTGCGAACGAGGAACTACTCGTTCCATACCTACGCCCTCCCTGAAGAGACACCGACTCGCGTAGTCATCCGCCGAGTCCCGAAGGAGATCCCTTCGGCCGACATCAAAGATGACCTCTCTGCCCAAGGCATCTCCGTTTCAGCGGTGCACCGCCTTCACAAGGCGCGTCGCGGGCACGCTTACGACATGGTCCTCGTGGTGTGTTACCCTGTAGAAGGGCACCACCCGATCTTCAAGATCAAGTCGGTCTGCTCACTATCGGGGATCTCTATTGAGAAACCCCGCCGCTCCAATATAATTGGCCAGTGCCATCGCTGCCAATTATATGGCCACGCGCAGTCCAACTGCTACGCCACACCCAGGTGCGTCAAGTGTCTGGGTGACCATGGCACAGCGGACTGTCCCCGCCCCAAGGATCGGGCTCTATGCACCGAACCCCCGAGCTGCGTACTGTGTGGCCAATCTGGCCACCCAGCCAACTACCGTGGCTGCCCGAAAGCCCCCAAGCCATCCTCCCCCAAACTGGCGAAGCGCGCTAGCGATCGCCAGAAGAGGGAAAGCCCCTCGGCTACCATTAGAGTGCCCTCAGCGCAGTTGCCAGTGCGACTCAGCCCCCAACGGCCCATGCTCTGGGCCAACCTACTCCGCAGCGACGCTCCAGTCACCGCGGCCCCCATCTCTCAGCCCCCTGCTACCAACCCCGCGCCCAAGGTTACCGTTAACCCTGGGCCAACCCCTAAATATTGCAGATGTTAAGAAGTTAGAGGTTTGTGCTGAGGGTATAAAAATATCAAATAAAGAGATTGATTCAGTATGTAAACCTTGCTGTGAAGCTAAACAAAATAGATTTCCGTTTCCACCGTCTAATTCTAGAGCAAATGAATTGCTAGAGATAATACACACAGATCTTTGTGGTCCGATGGAGACACCTTCTGCAGGAGGAGGAAAGTACTTCATAACCTTCATTGATGATTTTTCTAGAAAAGTATATGTGTATATTCTAAAGAATAAGTTGGATATAAAATCAGTGTTTAAAAAGTTCAAAGAAGAGGTAGAAAATGAATTAGAAAAGAAAATAAAAGTTCTGAGAAGTGATAATGGGAGAGAATATTGTAATAAAGATTTTTCAGCTTTCTTAGAAACCTCCGGTATCAAGCATCAAACCAGCGTTCCGTACACCCCGGAGCAGAACGGGCTGGCCGAGCGCATGAACAAATCATTGGTTGAGCGCGCTAAATGTATGCTGTTTGAAGCTAATTTAAAGAAAACATATTGGGCTGAAGCAGTTATCACAGCAGCTTATGTTATTAATCGGTCACCATCAAGAGTTTTGAATGAGGTAACACCACATGAAAAATGGTCAGGTAATAATAATAATAATATCCTTGGACATTTCACACAACGTCATATCGTCCCAAGCTAAGCAACATAATGCTTGTGTTATGGTAACTACACACATCAAAAGTGTCTAGGGATCAACATATATTTTTGCAATAACTTTTCTCTTGATTGATATTAATTTAAATTTTCTTTAAGGATTCATCAAATGAAGTGTTTTCGTTTGTCACAGTAACGATAAACCAAGTCACCTTTGCATTAATAAAGAAATTTGCCATTTTCCTAATAAAGGGATTTTTGACATTTGAACCACTAACATTAAAGTTCGAAAAAAAGACTGAAATAAAGAAAGAAAAGAAGAAAGAAAGAAAAAACGTTTATTCTGCACAGACAAACAAAACGCACTTTTCTAAAAACAAAATTGCTTAGTAACTAAATATACCCGTACAAACCGGCTAAAAAACCTCGTATTCAGAGCCACGATTGACAATCTGTATCTCGGCCATAGACAATGGATGGACCACTGCACTGACAATTTATTAGTGTCTGTTTACAAACATAATGAACTTATCAACAAAAACTAGAATAACAAAACTAAAAAGTTATTTTTAAAATACAAACATAAAAAAGGCACGAGAAACTAAACTGCCGATTGCAGAGTGATAACTAATATTTATTCTTACAAACTAAACTAACACAATGAAGCCGTGCGTCGCATCTGCGCAAGAACAGGTCGTTGCTCAGCAAAATGCTGTGACCTCAGACGAACCTATCGTCAACAGCGCTGATTTTCAGCAACTACCCCTCGAATGACGTAATGACGTCCCCCTGTGTGACTGAATTATTCGGGTAAGTGTCATATTATTCTTGATTTCCACAGAAACAAATGTGATTCTACCTGCACGTAGTATCTATAAACAAATAATTAATTATAATATTATATTATATATTGATAGTTATCTTGTGTACCTACTTTAATAAAATGCCTATTATCTAACACATCAATTTGTTTTTATATATATTATGGTAATTGTGAATAAGTCAATTTAAAATGCATCATACTATCTAACCACAGTTGGTAAGTACCTATAATATGTCATGCACCATGGCAATCGCGATGGCGGCCATTTGCATACGCCATGCACTGGGGCATGGGGCTGGCTGACGAATGCCATGCTTTTCTGCCCAAACTTACAAAATTTGCTACTTGGTACAGCCTGACAGTGATTCTCTATTGCATCTACTAACGTTATTATCATTTTAGTGGCCGAAAGGAAAAACAAAAATGGATCTTTAAATGTACGAAGGCGGAAGGTTTAGCGGCGTAGTTCCCAAACAATTCAGTAGCCAAGTCTCTCAGTGTGTCGTCTTAGGGCACACCCGAATACCCACAGAATACTACAAATCCTCTTGTAAGAGTGACTGGACCCCAAAACAGGATGAATCAGAAACAGGTCACACACTGTTGGAAGCCATATTATTATCTATTGCCCGTAGGCCGTGACCCGCGAGGTAAGTTCATAAAAGAGCAGCTATTATTACTTATTATTATACATACATGTGGTTTGTTGTATCTGCATGAAATATTTCTTTAACATATTTAAAAAATGCCTTTTTGTTCTCAGGCCTCTTACTGGTGGAGGAATATTATTCCAACAGTGTGTGGCGGCATACCTAAAACTACCCCTGAATGCTGCGGTCCTATGCTGTAATGTACAAAGAGGATTTGTAAAAAAACGCGGTACGTATTTGCTCTGCCTCCAACTCAACTTCTCAAACAAATAGTGTGGCTTTTGTGTATTGACTACTCCAAAAAGTAAACCAGCCAGATGTAGCTTTCTCCTAGCTTCCATTTTCAAGATATTATTTTCATTTATGAAAGGAGTGACATGACTTCTACGAGGTATCTTTACACAGAACCGTGTACACGCATTTTGGATACGTTGTATCAGCTTCCCTGTTCTTACTAGCAGGCAAGGGCCATACACTGTATCGCAGTAGTTTAGCCTTGATAAAATTAAGCTATCCACCAATTGCTTACGTAGATCAACACTCAGGTATTCCCTTATTGAATATAGGAGCTTCAATCTATAAAAACAGTTTCTCGTACAGTTACTGATGTGCTTCTCAAATCGTAGTTCGGGATCCATTGTTAAGCCAAGGTTGCAAGCTATTTCTACCCTCTCTACCCTTTCCCCCCTGATAACAATTTCTGGTTTGGCTGACAGTATGGCGCTTATCATTTTTCTGCTTCCCAAGACCATAAATTTTGATTTTACTGGGTTCAAAACTAATGAGTTATTTTCTGACCATACCACCACTCTTTCTAGGTCATCATTAATTAGATTTACTGCCTCCAAAGTATCAGCTGGTTTAAAAGTTATATATAATTGGATATCATCCGCATACATATGATACCTACAATGTTGGTATGATTTAATAATGTCTGCGCTATAAAGTATATAAAGTGTATATCACACAATTATTTGACTTACATGCCCCCATAAAAAGTAAGATATTCAGAGACCGTCCCACTCCGTGGATAACAGATAATATTAAATTAATGGCTAAGCTGCGAGATGAGGCAAAAAATAAGTATCGTATGGACAAGCTGGATACTTCTAAAAAATATTATTTGGATCTAAAAAAACAAGCTATCACAGCGCTACTGCAGGAAAAGAAAGTGTACTTTGACAAGCACATAAAATCTTAAGACCGATGTGTTTTCAGAACATAGTGAAGGTATGCTGCCCGTACAGTTTAATGACCCAGATCAGATTAATAAGGCATTTCTTAATGTACCAGGGCAGTGCATACTGCCCACATCGCAGCTGTCTTATTTTAATGCAAATAGGTTTGGTGAAACACAATTCAAGCTACATAATGTAAATGCCGAGGATATTTCAAAAGTCATTAAGAGTTTGGGGTCAAATGCCAAGGGAATTGATGGAGTGAGTCTGGATATGATAATGCTAACGTTGCCAGCCACCCTTGAAGTTATCACCACTATAATAAATAAGTCCATAGATACCCACACTTTCCCTGACCTATGGAAGTGTGCTGTTGTACGTCCTTTACCCAAAATTAGTAGCCCAAGTACTTTTAAAGACCTACGTCCTGTAAGCATTTTGCCTTTATTATCGAAAGTCTTGGAGAGGGTGGTTTATAACCAAATGTTGATATATTTAGAGGCAAATAATATGCTGCCTGACCTCCAATCTGGTTTTAGGAAGGGCCGTGGCACAGCCACGGCTCTTTCTGACGTGGTGGGAAATATTCTAGAGGCACGGGATAGAGGGGAGGGAACAATCCTTGCACTCCTTGATTATTCACGGGCCTTCGATGCAATAAACACAACTTTGTTACTTTCCAAGTTGGCTTATTATGGATTTACTGCTGAAACAATTCAGTGGTTTGCAAACCACTGAATTGTTTCAGCAGTAAATCCATAATAAGCCAACTTGGAAAGTAACAAAGTTGTGTTTATTGCATCGAAGGCCCGTGAATAATCAAGGAGTGCAAGGATTGTTCCCTCCCCTCTATCCCGTGCCTCTAGAATATTTCCCACCACGTCAGAAAGAGCCGTGGCTGTGCCACGGCCCTTCCTAAAACCAGATTGGAGGTCAGGCAGCATATTATTTGCCTCTAAATATATCAACATTTGGTTATAAACCACCCTCTCCAAGACTTTCGATAATAAAGGCAAAATGCTTACAGGACGTAGGTCTTTAAAAGTACTTGGGCTACTAATTTTGGGTAAAGGACGTACAACAGCACACTTCCATAGGTCAGGGAAAGTGTGGGTATCTATGGACTTATTTATTATAGTGGTGATAACTTCAAGGGTGGCTGGCAACGTTAGCATTATCATATCCAGACTCACTCCATCAATTCCCTTGGCATTTGACCCCAAACTCTTAATGACTTTTGAAATATCCTCGGCATTTACATTATGTAGCTTGAATTGTGTTTCACCAAACCTATTTGCATTAAAATAAGACAGCTGCGATGTGGGCAGTATGCACTGCCCTGGTACATTAAGAAATGCCTTATTAATCTGATCTGGGTCATTAAACTGTACGGGCAGCATACCTTCACTATGTTCTGAAAACACATCGGTCTTAAGATTTTGCCAAAGCTTTTTGGGGTTTTTTATATGACTATTTATGTGCTTGTCAAAGTACACTTTCTTTTCCTGCAGTAGCGCTGTGATAGCTTGTTTTTTTAGATCCAAATAATATTTTTTAGAAGTATCCAGCTTGTCCATACGATACTTATTTTTTGCCTCATCTCGCAGCTTAGCCATTAATTTAATATTATCTGTTATCCACGGAGTGGGACGGTCTCTGAATATCTTACTTTTTATGGGGGCATGTAAGTCAAATAATTGTGTGATATAGATATTAAAATATTCAACCATGCTATTAACATCAGATATTGAGCTAATTTCAGACCATGGCATTAGATTCAGATCCGCTTCAAAGTATTCCGTCAATATATCCTTAAGAGGACGATATACAACCAGCCTAGGTTTGCTCTTTAGCTTCTTTATGACGGTATCGCATACAATAAACGAGTGATGACCTAGTTCACTTGTATGACTGACTAGCACATTACGAACCCCTACGTCGGTACATATCACGTCTATGAGAGTACTACTATTCCCCACAAAATGTGTTGGTGACTGTACTACCTGATTTAGATGGGTATAATTTAGGAATTCCATCATCTCTTTATATTTTGCATTATTTGTGTCCAACAGGTTAACATTGAAATCCCCCAATAGTACCAAATGATCGTATGGTGCCAATGCGCTAATACTGTCAGTCATTCCATCCAGAAATTTTGCCAAGTCAAACCAGGGAGGCCTGTATGCAGTGCCAATCAAAATTTTTCTTCCATTAATATTTAGGTTCAACCACATCTGTTCCACATCAGAATGTTCAGAGTGTGGCCGTACCCGCGCCCTAACTCCCGTTTTAATATAAAACGCTACTCCTCCACCGCGACCCCCGCGTATATTTTCAGGACGGGGCACATGCTTCAACCTATATCCCGGAACCTTCGGCGCTCTTCCCTCCTCCCCCGGCCTTAACCACGTTTCATTGATGGCCATTATATCCACTGAGTGTTGTGACATAGCAATTAGAAACTCGTCCTGGTTAGTTGCCAGAGAGCCCGCATTGAATAAACCAAACTTTAATAATTTTGACTTAGTCATGTTAAGTAAAAATAGTGGACTGCATATATGTATTTATAAATTAATATTGTTAGTATTTTATTAACTTGTTTATTTTCCTTGTGTAAGTAATTTTTGTGCATAAGTTTTTGTTCAGGTATTAAATAAATAACTATATTAATTGTATTATGTGTTGATAGTAATATATATTTTTTGTGTGTAGTCAATGTTGTAGTTATTGTGTAGATATATGTAAATTTCAATAATATAACTAAATTCGTCACATTGTTGTAGTACTCACTATGGTACTCCCACCTCCCCAGATCACGACAGATACGACACACAGGCTCCTTGTTTAAACAATACTTACAATGAGATAAACTAATAACTATTAAAAGAATACATTCAGCGTTAAACACAGGTTTATTTGGAAGTGTCCATACATGGTCCAATAATCTGGTGCACATCTTCCACAGATGCAATCCTGTGTGTGGGTTCCCCAGGCTTTTGTCGGACCAAGATGCGTCCGCGCTTCGTCCACACGAACCGCCATCCATGAGTCCCTGCAGCGGCCCTTGTCTGATGAAATAACCGCTGGTTCAACTTGGTCAATCTCTCATTGACAAAGAAGCGTACAGGTTTCCCAGAGAGTCCTAGATTCTCTGTAGTAGCGTCACGCCGCACGCGGGCGCCGTTCAAATAACAGTTTTCTTTAAAATTTTATTGGGTAACTTAAACAATTAATAATCCGTGTTTCTACCGCGAACACTAACAACACAAGAACATCGGTTTGGCATACTCAAAATGAGTTCATCCAAATCACGCTGTGGAATGGCCGCCCATGTTCGTTGCAACAACAAAAAAAGGTCTTCTTGCAACTGGATACCCTCCATATTCGGCAGAGCTCTTCTCTGTAGCATATCCCATGCATGCTCAATCGGGTTCAAGTCTGGCGACTGAGCAGGCCAGGGCAGGACATTGATGTTAGCTGCGGCGAGAGTCTGTCTTACAACTCTTGCGGTGTGCGGTCGTGCATTATCATGCATTAACTGAAATAAGGGACCGATTTGCACTTGTAGAGGAACGATGACGTCAGATACAATCGTCTCAGCATAAATTTGAGCGTTGAGGTTGCCTCTGATCCAAATCAACTCAGTTCTTCCGCCGATCCAAATACCCGCCCATACCATGATGGTTCCACCACTATAAGGATGGACTTCCTGGCAGGATTTTAATCGCTGTTGGCGTCCAGGGGTTCTCCAGTGTCGTATACGTCTTGTATCCGGTCTCATACCAAAACGAGACTCATCAGAAAAGCACACGAAACGCCATTGTTCTTCTGCCCAATTTCTGTGTTCAAGAGCCCATTGATATCGAATCCTACGATTGTGCATTGCTATAGGTGGTACCCGTAGCGGTCTTCGGGAATGAAGGTTCACTTCATGCAAGCGGTTTCTGACTGTTTGGTCGCTAATTAAGTTCCCTGAAGAGTGATGAAGCCTCACGGCTAACATCATGGCGGTTATTGTTGGAGCTCTTCGAGTTAAGATTTGAATGTATCGGTCTTGTCTCCGTGTGGTGCAGCGATACCGTCCATCATGGCGCTCAGCCACGGTACCAGTGCTTCGGTAACGTGTCCAAAGTCGACTGATAACACCTTTTTTTGTTGTTGCAACGAACATGGGCGGCCATTCCACAGCGTGATTTGGATGAACTCATTTTGAGTATGCCAAACCGATGTTCTTGTGTTGTTAGTGTTCGCGGTAGAAACACGGATTATTAATTGTTTAAGTTACCCAATAAAATTTTAAAGAAAACTGTTATTTCAGTCTTTTTTTCGAACTTTAATGTTAGTGGTTCAAATGTCAAAAATCCCTTTATTAGGAAAATGGCAAATTTCTTTATTAATGCAAAGGTGACTTGGTTTATCGTTACTGTGACAAACGAAAACACTTTATTTGATGAATCCTTAAAGAAAATTTAAATTAATATCAATCAAGAGAAAAGTTATTGCAAAAATATATGTTGATCCCTAGACACTTTTGATGTGTGTAGATGGCTGATATACTACTTATATACATTTTTTTTTTGTAAATACATACATATTATAGATAGAAAACACCCAGACTCGTAACAAATACTTGCAGGTCGTACAAATATTTGTTCCGTGCGGGAATCGAACCCGCGACATAGTGCGCAGCAGTCAATCGCTCAACCACTGCGCCAACCGTGTCGTCGAAACCAAACATTTCTCATTTAAAGATACTTGCAGGTCGTACAAATATTTGTTCCGTGCGGGAATCGAACCCGCGACATAGTGCGCAGCAGTCAATCGCTCAACCACTGCGCCAACCGTGTCGTCGAAACCAAACATTTCTCATTTAAAGATATTTGGTTCTAAGGCCATGGTACATGTTCCTAAGCAAAACCGTTTGAAATGGGACCGCAAATCAAATGAATTAATTTTTGTGGGTTATTATGAAAACACAAAGGGGTATAGAATGTATGACACAGTTAGTAAAAAGATGGTAAATCAGCAGGGATGTGATTTTCATGGAGAAAACAGAGAATACCAAAAATATCACACAGGAACCTGTATCAGTGCCACCACTTACTTCTATTACCCTTAGTTCTACTAATGATACATTAGAGTGTGAAGAGAGAATTATTGATGTAAACAGCCCACAAAATATTACACAAAATGACACATTAACACACACAAGTGATGTATCGTATGATAGCTGCAATGGTTCTGTCGACTCCACATATTATCCAAATACAAGTGATCTTGATGACAGCAATAGCAATGATGATTTCCAGAGAAATATCACTTTAAGATCACACCAAAGGCATAATATGCAGGGAAATAATTTTACGAGTTTCACACAAATTTCAGATCCATTAACTGTAAAAGAAGCACTATCAAGTTCTAATGCTAAAGAATGGAAAGAAGCGGTGGATGAAGAATACAGATGTTTATTAGAGAATAATACATGGGAGCTGACTAGTCTACCACCAGATAAGCAATCAATACCATGCAAATGGGTATATAAGACTAAAACAAATGAAAATGGTCAGATAGTTAAATACAAAAGCTCGACTTGTGGTAAAAGGATGTTCACAAAAATTTGGAATTGACTACACTGAGGTATTTTCACCGGTTGTAAGACTTGCATCATTAAGATATTTATTTGCCTTAGCAGTGAAATATGATTTGGACATATGGCAAATGGATGCAGTATCTGCTTTTCTTCAGGGTGACATAGAGGAGGAGATTTATATGATGCAACCACCTATGTATAGCAATGGAAAACAAGAAGTGTGTCGTTTAAAGAAGTCATTATATGGTTTAAAACAAGCTAGCAGGCAATGGAATAAAAAGCTCGATTTTACATTGAAACAAATGGGATTAATACAATCAAAGCAAGATCTTTGTATTTACTATAAAATTGAAAACAAGGACAACATGATATTTTTGGCAATATATGTCGATGACTTAATTTTATTTACTAATAATCAGAAGTCAAAATACTATATAACAGGAGAATTGCATAAAAGATTTAAAATGAAGGATCTTGGAAAGTTATGTTACTGTTTGGGAATACATGTGGAACGAGATAGAGAGAGAGGATTAATTTATCTCGATCAAAATATACAACAAGTTTTACAAAAATATGGAATGTCAGATTGTAAAGCAGTAAGAACACCAATAGATTTGAATACTAAGTTACAAAAGTCAGAAGAAACAAAGATTTTAGTTGATATTCGTTATCAGGAGATAATTGGATGTTTATTATATATTTCTCAAGTTACTAGGCCTGACATAAGAGTTTTATTATAAATCTATTGAGTAAACACAATAATAAGCCTGAAATGCAACATTGGATGGCACTTAAAAGGGTAATGCGTTACTTAAAAGGCACTCAAGATTACAGACTCAGTTATAAACAGAACCTAGATGAGAGCATGAGTCATGGATACTGTGATGCTGACTGGGCCAGCTCAGAGGATGACCGGCGTTCCTGTACCGGTTACACATTCTTATTTCAGGAAGGAACAATCAGCTGGAACTCAAGGCGTCAGCCTACTGTTGCTCTGTCTACAACAGAGGCCGAGTATATGTCTTTGTCATCATGTGTGCAGGAAGCTTTATGGTTAAAGCAATTTCAATAAAGTTTCTGGCCACATATAAAAGGCGAGGCTATGATTATTTATAGTGATAATCAAATTTCTATTAACCACTTCAACGTCCAAGCGCGGCAGCTGTCATACCCCTTGAAGGTCAGCGCGCGCGAACGGATCGAACCGCGTCGAGCGCCCCATGCCATTACTGATTCAAAGTGTATTTTCTAGCAATCTATTGCAGCTACAGCAAAGTAAAAAATACCCGTGTAAAGCTGAATTATTAAGGAATCAAATTATGTACATATTAAAGTACAACAACTAAACTGATATTCATAAAAAGAATGTAAACATAACAATATGGGTTAAATTTAAGTTCCGACAATTATCACTCTAGGACCAAGCATATCGACGTGAGGCACCATTTTGTTCGTGACAAAGTACTTGATGGAGCAATTGATGTACGGTATATTCAAACAGACGTGATGGTCGCCGATGCCCTTACTAAAGCAACTTCGCACTCAAAATTGGGTTTTTGTTCGTCGAAGATGGAGTTGTGTTTAAGGGAGGATGTTGGAACAACACTAAACACAACGCTTATAGATTAGTCTGCAGATCGTATATACTCTATGGCGCGTCTACTGTCTCTGTGCATTGACCATTACTTTTGCAATATACGTTATCCGTTAATTTCTATTTTCCGTCGTTTATTAAGTTTCCCACACCTACTCTGCCCCCGTAAGCTAAGAAGCGGTAACTCAATAAAATATCTATACAAATATCTAATATAAAGAGGAAAGATTTTTTTGTTTGTGTGTTTGTACCCAATAGGCAAAATGCAAATGCAAAAAATGAACCAATAGAAAGCTGAATTATCATAACATAAGCTATAACCTTAAAAAAACAAGAGATCCTTAAGAAAGTTGCAATAATGTAACCCAAAGTAGCAACATTTTGTCTATGTAGCGCACGCCAAATCATGAATGAATTCATTATTTGGCGTGCGAAAGGATTACCGCTACCCCAGACGATAAAGGGCTAAAAAAAGAACATGGATAGGTTTTGGGCGCACCCAGAGTGGGAAGAGCCATTTGATGGCTTCTAACTCTTCAATAATAAACTTTTTTTATAGTTTTATAGATGGTTTTAGTTATGCAAGTCAAAGGGAGTATGCTTCGCAATCGCTAACTAGAAAATCGATTAAAATATTCCAGGGACAAACATTTTCACTGGTCGGCATCAACTTCAAGAGTGCTTCTCCCATGGGCAACTATACGTTAGCCTGCCACGCGTGGGATCTCCGGAAAATCAATTTATTATAGTTTGGTTGTTTGTAGGTTTTACATTTCATTCTGATTTTTTTACCCGACTGCGGAATATTTTGTTATTTATATTTTCCTTTTTTATTTCCTCCATCCAATATGTCATTAAGTAAATAAATGAAATATTAGCTGTAAACCATTTTATTACATAAAGTCTGTGTCAATCGAAAGCTGACGAAAATCACCTAACCAAAAGAAAAAAATCATGTCTTTTACTTTTATATTATGTAACAGTTTCTATTATTTGGTTGAACAATGTAAAATACGTTATAATACAATAGGTCTATACGTTAACCTGAGCAAGCAACTGTCACGAAGCGAAATAGGGATTATGAATAAAATATAAATAGAAATGACTTTGTCTCGTGCGTTTGGGGTGTTTTATGCTTTTGAACAAGGGCTTGCCAAATTTTTGGCTATACCTCGGTAGCAACATAAAATGTTTCCTTGTCGTTTTGTTTCGACAGAAAAGCATTTTTCCTCGTTTACACCCTTTTGAGGGTCATCGTTTGTTACGTAGATATAAAAAAGAACGCTCGTCAGGCATGACAAAGGGGAAAGGTCGAGTTACGATTTTTTTCTCATTTTATCACTATTTGAGACTGCCAAGATTTTTAAGGTGCACTTGTTAAGTAACTACGAACAACTCAGAATATTATAACGACGTGGAACCAGACCCACTTTCGGCCCTTTTTTTTTTTTTTTTTTTTTTAAGGCTGGGAAATCATCCAATGACTGCTCCCGCTCTGGGTGGAGCGGAAGGGAGTGTCAGACTCTTACTGACTAAAACCCATCCATGTTCCTTCCGTAGCCCTTTATGTTCCGGGGTAGCGGTAACCCTTTCGGACAATCCCGCTTACCCGGCAGGCTTAGCCCTGAGGGGCCCCTTCATATGCTGACATCTCTTTGAGGCGCGCGTGGAACATATACGCGCCGTACGGCACGGGTCTGGTGCTGATCGGACGTTGAGTCACCCATTACTCACCGTCCGCAGGCCCGCGCCTACGGTGGCCGGGAGTCGTCACGTGGCTCCCGACGCCCGGAGCGTCTCCCGCGGCGGCTGGGACGGGAGGACCTTTCTCTCTCCCATCCCGCCACCTCCTTTGCGAGCATAACTTTTTCGCAGAAGGAGGTGACTGCCTCCCACTCCCTCTCGCCCCGGACCATGGCTTGCACCAGGGCCGGGCGCGAGAGGTCGCCGCCGCCGACACTTTCGGCCCTGACTCCTAAACCGATCTAAAATATTGCAACTGGAACGAAACATCTTTCTGAAAATTTTGAATGCTATGTCATATAGGTAGGTATATAAAACTAAAAATACGTACAATATTATATGTAGACATAATAGGTAAGACATGAGACATGAGAACCACCAGCACACAGCCAATAATGATAATTAGTATTTTTAGGGGGTTACATTTTAAATTTCCTGGTTACTATTTTTACTATTTTTGCTCGTAACCAAAAACAACTACTGTTATCAGTGATCTCTCATCGAAGTATTCTTTCCATAATTTTAAACACTGTTTGCGAACTCGATAAAATGCCACACAACATTGCTATTGACTCTCCAACAACTCTGTATAGCGTGTGGAGGTACCACACGCTATACAGAGTATCTACTATACCCGCTACACAGAATTGTACTTGAATGACATTGATAGGGAGGGAGCGCCGTTGGTAAATATTTGTGATAATGTTTTGTGAAATTGATTTGAATAAACTAGTTTTGATCTTGGCCATGCGCCAAAAGATTTTTTTATAAAAATACGTAAATAACAAAAGTACGCAGTAACAAACAGCAACAGGAACAAAAGTATGTCAATATATGTACACAACTATTGTTGAAGGAAAAGAAATAAAGTTTTGTGTCATAATATAGCAGTCTTTTTATTTATACTGTGAAAGAGATGGAGTTATACGTCCAGTCTCATTTTCACACTGAAGTAGTATTAAAATATTACTGCTGAGAGGTGGTGGCTCAGGTCCTGTTCGTTCCAAACTAGCCTGTGTTTGCTCGACATTCTAACAACAACTCATATATAATACGAGCACCCAGTACGTACTCAACTCCATGGAGAGCTGTCACACGCAAGCCAGCGCCTGTCACAACGTATTCAAGCTCATAATCTAAGTTTTTGATAGATTGAATGATAATGCAATGCAATGATAATATTTAAATTTTCTCGTGAGGAAACTTGCTATCTACTTAGAATTAGAAATAAACAACATAATAGCCGATATCAATGTTGCTGTTCATGAGTAGATCATTGCCTGCATTGTTATATTAGAAGCACATTACATTAGCAAGTCTCGCTGTACATTTCTATTCGACCGGCACGGCGTCCGTTGCCTCTGGCCATCCGGCGCTCATCCTGTTTGATATTCAAATCTTGTTATTTGTTGCGTGAGCCGTTAAGACGGACACGGTTTCCAATCCGGATTTGCGGTTTCTAAGGACATGACAAGCTTAAAATAAAATAAAAAGAAGAAAAAACTATATTTTAAACAAGTTTTTATTATTACTTGTTAATAAAATGAACTAAAAAGATTTTGTTTATTTCATTAATTTTTAATTACAAACAGCTGTTGATTAAAATGATTTTTTTTCTTTCTCGATAAAGAGTGACCAAAATTGATCAACATCAGTTGATTCGTGCACGGGCCCTTATACCATTATTATTATGGTAGGTTCCCTTTATAAACGTATTTTATATCTGGATAAGAGAAACCAAAACAAGTACCAATTAGAGAATACACGATTTTAAATAGTTAAAATAGAATTCTGTATTCAAACTACTGTGGATGGTGCCTGTAATAAAAAGTCTATATTTCAAAATTCACGCGTGAACCACCTAAAGCTTAATCAGACTAACGCATTCATTATTCGGCACGTACCTACGTTTGCGGTGTGAATACTATTGAAATTCGTTTTCGATCAATTCAACCAGAACCGATACCGCCTTTACGATTTTCTTATTCAACTTGGAAGTGGAAAATATTTTCTAAATCAAAACCAAATAGAACAAATTAAATGAATGCAATATTGCTATTCAGTTTTTGTTTAACAAGCACCTGATGTAATGTATGGTGGGGTAATGAAAGTGGTCCTTCACTATCCGGGATGTCGATATCCAGAGGAATAGTGAACTGATAAGGATCGAGCGTGGCAAATTTCAAAGCGATATTTTGTGTCCGTTTTTGTTCTGCTTAGCCTTAAATCCTCGGCACACAGCAACAGGATTCAGATGTAGGCTATGAGTTCAGAAGAGTTATTCAAGTGATATCTCACCTCTTTTACATGGATGACTTGAAACTCTTTGCCCCCAATCATTTTCGATGTGCAGTCACGCATGCAAAGCTAGTGGATTACGGAATCCGTGGGAACCCAACTCACGGGATCCGTGGGAACCCAACTCACTGAATCCATGGGAACTCAACTCGCGTGATCCATGGGAACCCAACAACACGGGATCCGTGGGAACCCAACTCATGGAATCAGAGGGAACCCAACTCATGGAATCAGAGGGAACCCAACTTTCAGATTCCATTAACCTTAGAGCACCCCCCACATCCGAATTTTATTCTTCCGTGAAATACACGCAGCTACGCCCACTGCGGTAGAATGAGTTCATGACATTACAGGACTAACTTCCACAGAAAAAAAAACATAAAAGAAATTGTCTAAAACTTTTCAAACATTTTTGACATTTAGCTCAACAAACCTTTGATCATGATCTGACAAATAAAGCTTGACAAGTAAAGTTTAAGTAAGGTAACGATGCCCCGGGTGTTGCTTGTAACAAACGAAATGAACTGACATTTTGGAATTACTACTTCTGCCCGCGATTTCGTGCGCGTGAAATTTCTTGTTTTAACATAAAATATATTTATAAACATTATTTATAACTGCACCCTGCCCCCGATACTTCAATTACTTTAGTATGAAAATACTGCGCAATGATAAAAATTTCAGCAACATCAGCACTATTAAATCTATTTTTAATGTTCTCGTTCGGAGCAAACAGGAGTCCAGTGCATGCCTCTGGAACCCACCCGAAAAGAAGTACACCTTACTCTTAGAAAAGGTACAAAAAGTTTTGATGATTATTAGCAACTAAGTACTTTTTATTTTCAGCAAAAGGCGTTTTCACCTTGATTTGGGTTTTTTTTTGACACGATTGCATTAATTTCTTTATGCCACGCTTCTAAGAGAGTGCGACTGTTAGTGCAAAGCAAAGTCATGATCATCCATATATTATATCAACGGAATGAGTATGAAAACGTAGCTGCGCCTGCGATCTGTTTAGTACGACCTTTTTTTAGAGCTAGTGTTCGTATTCTCATTGTAGTGAAAACAGGTGATTTCTGCTTTGAGCGAACATCGCCAGAACAGCAAACATTTGCTCAAAACAAAATGTTTGCTTGTTAGGGTATAGTGAAAACGGTGCATTTTCATATTATTTCATGGGATAACAAATAACTTCTGATTAAGAACTAAAATTAAATTTTAACACAGATAATACAGGAACTGCAGTACCAACCGTAAAACGAGGTGTCATTGATTAAATAACTGTAAAAAGTTTTCTAGAAAAAAAGGTAATACCTGTTTATCAAAGTAATATTGATAATGGAGCTACTTTGGAACCCACTCTTTTATTTATTCCATCGAAAAGACAACCCCGATAAACGACAAAAATCAAAAAGACACTACAATTTTGGACACTAAACCTTAACAAATAATTTTATATCATTTTGACAACAACTATTCGTCGGGTAAATATGGCCGATCTCTCGGTCTGGCCATCACAATAAACAAAATTTAGGCTGCTTTCAGAATCACTCGCTTTCAAATTCCAAAAAAACTTACAAGTTTGGCTTTGTTTGGTTATCATCAAAGTTACCCCACCTCTCAAAGCAACCTCGTTTTACCGGTAACCTATTATTTTTTTGTGTTTGTTTGTCGTTCACAAGTACTAGGTAACTACTCAGTTTTTAATCCTGGTAATGACTGGCCACTAAGCATTGTGTGTTCCCCATTATAGCTTTTCAAATGAAAGTCGAGATTAACAGGTATCCGGTAGAAACCGCAATAGTTGTTTTTATTTGCAGAATTAAGGTTTTGTTATGTTCACGGTGTAAAATTAAATTAAATTCACGTCTTCGTTTAAATAAAAAAAAACAAAATTTGGTTCTAGATCAAAATTACTGGTTATTTTAGTCTACGAATATATAAATAAATTCAAGCATAATTACTTAATAGGTACTTACGAGATTATTTTAATCCTTTCAACAAGTTGAAAAGCTTCAAAGTTAATACCACAAAGAGAAATGCTATAACGCCTAAAATGCCTTCTAAGTCGGATTTGGGTAAATTGTTCACAATTTCCTTAATGTTTTAATGTGAAAGTCAGTTAAGCAAAAAAAGTGAAAGGGACCGAGAGGATTTAGTTTTGACAACCCAAACTGAAACTGACACTACGAAATTGATCTTGATGAGAAAGGTTTATTCAATTCAAAAATGTAGTTATGTGAAAAACAAACGAAGTACTACGCCACGATGAATCTTATAACGAAAGTAACCACCCCGTCTTTAAAAAGAAGAGGCAAGGAAAAGTCTTTCTATACTCATAAGAACAAATAATTCTTCTAAATAGACATTTTTCTTTAATTTTAAAAGTGCAGTACCTACTTTTTTAAATACCTTGTTCTAGACTTGGGCTTTATTTGGTGGACTGATAAGGCAATATCTAGCTTCTTTGTATCTGCCCACTTTTGTAACAGTAAATGCTTAAAGACTTCAGATCTGAACAATGTTGATACACGACATTGATTTGGAAAAATAATAAAAAAGTACGTACTACGTACGTAATATAAAACCATTAAAAAATACTTAAACATAATCTGATCACAAAGTCGATGGCTGATTATGTGATAAAAAAAATTAAATACATCTCTAATCAAAGAAACCGCATGAGTCTGCCAGTCCACTTCAAGGCTAGGCACAGTCATCCTATTTCATATTGAAAACCAAAAAGTGAGCCAATGATGGCTGAATTTCAGAAAATCATATTCAGAACGAGAAAGCCAGTCCGTAGCAATAAACCAACATTTACAAAATGTACCGTCATGTTATTCACAATATAATTAATCCTACATTTTTCATCCTCCAGGGGCCTGGCCTGCCGTTCTGATTAATAATCCTGGTCCTGTCACGGGACTGAATTATTTTATTTGTAATTTTTCATGCGGATTTACGAAGATTTTGACGCAAACGCGAATGCCAAAGAGCGAAGCAAAAACTCCGAGGCATCGGATTAACCAGCTTAGGAAAATTGAGCTTAATCTCTTTTATTTGTTTTGTAGTTAATTTAGGAAATAGGTAAGAAATCTTCTATTCTGTGTACTTTTACATAAACATGAGTACCTATATATGTTTTGCAATTAGAAAAATAACTAAAATAAGAATCCTACTTTTGGATCCCCTCCTCTCCGCGCGCGCAACAACAAGTGTTCTTGAGTGCTCGCATTATAAATTTTCAAATTGGTGTTTAAAAGTGAATATATAATACTATAACTTATACTAACGTGTAGCTAAGTGACCAGACCTCACAGTGCAGTCATCAGTTTGTGAATGCAACCATCATTTAAGAAGTAAACACAGTTATAAACAGTTCGTAATCGTTGCAAAAATTCAAATCAGTCAGCTGGTAACCGGCAAGCGACGTTTCGAGGTCATTGACCGACCTTCATTCGTCATACATCGGATACACGAAGATTTACGAGCGGCACGATCGCCGTTCCTCGGTTGCATTCGGCCGACGTTCGGGCTACGAACGAACCTAGTGACGACGATACTGCGTTGCCTGCTCCTGCGCGCCGCAAACAAGTTAGTAACAGTTATAAAGCATGCCACTAAACCGAACTCCGCCGCCTGCTTCGCCATCGTCACCGGCGAAGTCAGTCAACGTTAACAGTCAACAGGAAACCTCGTCTGATTTAACAAATAAAGCACCATTACACTACTCTGAATCTGCTCCTGATCTCCAGCCACTTAAGGATAACGTCACGGAGCGTAATAAGAAAACAAAGCTTACAAAGAGCGATATTAAAATTTCAGCTACGGTAAAGGAACTTTTCTCACAATTCTCTGCAGACCAAGACATTCGTTTTCAAGAGCTTCAGTCCACTATAAATAAATTGAATGATCAGAACGAAGAATTACGTAGAAGTGTCAATTTAATGCCTGATAAGTACGACGAGTTTATTAGGCGTATCTCACGCCTGGAGTCGGAAAAGCAGGAAGACAAGAAAATTATTGGATTACTTGAAGACAAACTCGAACTTTCAGAACGCAAATCGCGAATGACTGGCCTAGAGCTTCGGAACATTCCAAAAGAAACTGGCGAAACAAAGGATAGCCTATGCAATTTATTGGCGAATTTGGGTAAAACCCTAGACGTTGAAATTAATCATTCCAATGTCAGGGACATCTACCGCCTTAACACTAAAGACGGATCAAATCCGGTAATAGTTGATTTTACTACAGTCTTAACAAAAGAAAAGGTTATTAAAGGGGTTAAAAGTTTTAATAAATCTAGAACAAAAGGGGAAAAACTGAACACAACCCACCTAAACCCACGGCATCAATTAAAACCTATTTATGTATCTGAAACCTTAACTCATAAGACGTATAGAATGTTTTATCTCGCCCGATCATTTCAAAAAAACTTTGGGTACGCTTTCTGTTGGACCACAAATGGTATGGTATATTTAAAGAAAAATGCCGATTGCCCCCAAATCCGTATTTCCACCGAGCTGGATCTAGAAAAGCTGAGAATATCGCAATGACTATTCATTGTATTACTTAATGTCATAATGCATGCCCTTCTTTTTTGTTTACTTGTTATTATAAAACACAATACACTTACAATTCTACTTACTATTATAACACTTCCTATAAATGGCTTTACAAAATTATTTAAAACACCCGTATTACACATAAACCATGATTCATTCAATTCATTGAGATACCATAATGTAATAATAACACCAAAATCTGAACTACTACTGCAGCCTACGTCTTTTGTTACTTTCTCACACAGCTGCAACATTGCTCACTTATTTACATCAGGAACTGTGCCTAACGTTATAAACTCGGATATGATTAATGCAAGATCTTTTTTTCCAAATCATATTTTATGCTTGACACTTATATTAAAAACCCCATTAACATTCGATAGTTTAAATGATTTAGCAGATAGAATTGATAAGGTAACAGTGTCAGAATCGCAGTATGCCGAAATCGATGACTGTCACAAAGTGTTTTTGCCTTCTTCTGACAGTTTCGTAGTTTTAACTCAAAATATACGCAGCATAAACTGCAATATGAGTGGTTTTGAAACATTATTAGCTAGATTAAAGGTGCAATGTGATGTACTTGTTCTAACGGAAAGCTGGCTGTCGTCCACAACTATAATACCCAACTTATTGGGTTATCGCTCATCTATAACAAAAAATAATATAAGACAAAACGATGGTGTTGTAATTTTTTATAAGGAGAACCTTGATTTTATAATTGAGGAACCAAATTTTTGCGAGGGTAACTGTTTGATAGCAACGCTTCATAATCAAATTGCAATTATTGCAATATATCGTTCACCGTCTTATTCTAACTTAGATTTGTTCCTTAAATCCCTAAATGATGTTTTAATAAGATACTCTTCCTTCAAAAATATAATGGTAATAGGAGACATAAACATTCCAATAAATCCAGACAAAATTGACTTTCATGGTGAGCGTTACCTTACTTTAGTTGCTAGTCACGGCCTACTTCCTTCGCATACGTTGATTACTAGGCCAGAAAGTAATACATGTATTGACCATATACTCCTTAAAACTAAAAGTCCTTGCAACACTATTGTGCCAGAAACAACTTTGACTGATCACTACCCGGTTCTTCAATGGATAGTGACCACCTAAACACTATTCGACAACTACCATTAAGAAAATCGACGAAGATGGCTTAAAAGATGAAATATCAAGAATTAACTTCAACCTAGTTTATGAATCGACTGATCCAAATTTGTCTCTGGAACACGTTGTCTGTAGTCTGCAGACTGCAATTGATAAATGCACAAAAGTCGTTACCTTATCACGTAGAAAGAAGATTATAAAACCTTGGATAACGCAAGGATTACTGCGCTGTATGAGACACAGAGATAAATTACATAAAAAAACAAAACTATCGCCAGATAACGCTACTTTACAATTGACATATACACGCTACAGAAATTTCTGCAACTCAATACTTAAAAAAGTAAAACGAGCTTATGAAAAAAACCTTGTCCAATCGGCTCAAAATGATAACAAGAAGCTTTGGAAAATAATAAAGGACGTCACAAATACTGGTAAAAATGCTAACTACTCAAGCGAACTTCTGTCCCTTGCAGCCAGTCCGAAACAGTCTCTGGATGTAATAAATGAGTACTTTGTAGATGTTGGTAGATCTCTGGCCGATAAGATCCCGCGAATGAATTCAAACTCAGCAGGCACGAGTCTCGATACCAACTTTGATAAGTCCGCTGTAGTTGGTTCTTTTGTATTGGAGGACACTGATGAATCCGAAGTGGACCGTCTTATCACCAACTTGAAAATAGATAGCTCAACGGGATTTGATGGGATTAGCAACACAATTTTAAAAAGATTCAAAAACATCTTAGTCTCTCCTCTCACCTTTATTTTCAATTCGTGCCTACAAAATGGTATTTTCCCCGAATCGTTGAAGAAGTCGGAAGTCTGCCCTATACATAAAGGTGGAAACAGAGATTCCATCACCAATTATAGGCCAATATCCATACTTCCATCTATCTCTAAGCTTCTGGAAAGAATTATTAACAAAAGACTTACTAGGTACCTTGAAAATAATAACATGCTCTCACCCAATCAGTACGGCTTTCGTAATGGTAAATCTACTGAACAAGCGGTTAACAATCTCGTTGGTTATATCAGTGATAATTTGGATGAGAAAAAAAAGTGTCTAGGCATCTTTTTAGACTTGGCAAAGGCCTTTGACACAATCTCGGTTTCGGTCCTTTTGACCAAGCTAGAAAGGCTGGGAATCAGAGGCACGCAGTGGAAGCTCTTCGAAAGCTATCTTACGAATCGCCGCCAGTGTGTTCGTGTGGGAAGCTTTACCAGCACTGACCTCCTAGTCACACACGGGGTTCCACAAGGTAGCATTTTGGGGCCAACCTTGTTCCTGGTATATATTAACGACCTTACTAATTTAACACTTTCCCAGGGCAAAATCATATCTTTTGCCGACGATACTGCTCTTCTTTTTTCTTCTGACAACTGGAACGAAGTATTTGACGCTGCCCAATCTGGATTTGATACTGTAAGGAAATGGCTAAATGACAATGTCCTAACGCTAAATACCAGCAAAACTAAATACATTTGCTTTGGTATTAGATCAGATATAGGGATTAGCCAAGAGCATGCCATTACTCCACATAAGTGTGCACCACAGGAGTTTTGCTCCTGTACGAAACTAGAGCGGGTTGATTCCATTAAATATCTAGGTGTGACTATAGACAAGAATCTTAACTTCAAGGAACATGTAAGGATCTTATCGGGACGGGTTCGGAAACTTATCTACATTTTTAAAAACTTGCGACATATCACTGATCCTCATATTTTGAAACGAATATATTTTGCTCTTTGCCAGTCTCTCTTAACTTACTGTATATCTGTTTGGGGGGGTGCTCCGAGAACTACACTCAAGTCTGTTGAGGTTGCACAACGTGCAATACTAATGGTCAGCACCTTTCAGACAATTCTTTTCTCTACTACCTTACTTTACCAGTTGTGTGGAGTATTGACTGTGAGACAATTATTCATATTGAAGATAGTTATTATGCAACACACTTGCACAAATTACGACCCCCAGTTATTGAATACACGTAGAAATTATATGGTTTGCAGTCAACACAGGTTTTACAGCACTAAGTTTAGTGCTAAATTCTTTAATTTCCTCGGTCCCTATATCTACAATAAACTTAATAAAAAACTTAATTTTTATCCACTTAACACAGATAGCTGCAGGAATAAGGTTACGGAATTTCTTCAAGGTCTTACATATGATGAGACTGAGCAACTTCTAACTGTACCAAGTTAGACAGGAAATAATAAATAATATGTAATGTTATCTTAAGTTAGTTAGTTTTATATATATTAGTTAGTTTATCTCTATAGTTAAATGTATATATGTCATATATAATTATAGACCTACATATGCACTATATCCGTGTATCTCACTTATTCATGTTTTCATTTATAAAAATCACCAGCACATTCACAAATATACACACCCTCTCACACTCACTCATTCACCATATCACATAACTAACACAAAGAGAGGTGCAGACAATCAATACAACTTAGAACACTATTATTCCTTTGTTTTTGTACATTGCTAGCATTTAAGAACCTGTATTTGTAACTCGAGGGTATTGGCGCTGTTAGCCGAAAAACAGGCTCCGCCTAGTTCGGCTCCAGATGCTAAAACTTTTGTGTACTCTTGTTTTCATAGCAGTTAAGACGTGTAAATGTAATGTAATCTAAGTACTGTTTTTATGAAATAAATTATCTTATCTTATCTTATCTTACTTGCATTTTGGCACGTATTTCTCTAGTCGAGCATAGAGGAACTAGAGGATAGGGGGATTAACCGAAAAATGCTGTCAAAAATCGCTTGAATTTTACTAAAGATAATAAAATGCGTTTCAAGTATTGTTTTAGCGGTAAACAATCCATTTTTAATAGCCTGAAAATACTTGAAAATATGGAAATGCAAAATCCTCACATAGTTTTTCAATTAGAAAAATAAAAACCCCAATTGCATTTTGGTACGTATTTCTCTAGTCGAGCCAAGAGCAACACGAGCAACATAGGGGGACTAACCGAAAAATGCTGTCAAAAATCACTTGAATTTTATTAAATATAATGAAATGTGTTTCAAGTATTGTTTCAGCGGTAAACATTCCACTTTTAACAGCCTGAAAATATAGAAATACAATTCCACCAATGAGCGATAATTTTAATGTAAATAAAGTTCATCCGCCTATCCATTGCTAGAAAAACAGACCCCGGTTAGTTCTGGACTCGACACATCACGTGTTCACGTGTGAAACCGCTGTAATATACATGTGTCGTGTAGCACGTGTTTTATTACACAAATAAGCGAGTGTTTTGCACGGGAGGATTCCGTTTTAGATTATTCAGAATTACGCTACTGGTCACTTAAAATCATACGAAGCCATACATTTCCTGATATTTTGTCGTATTTATCTAGTTACTTTAAGTCGTATTTTCATGATAGCCATAAAGATTCCTGAATTGGTGAAGACGCGAAACCTTACTCAAAGCACACAAGATTACCTTAATCAATTCTACAATAGACAGCTGGTTGTTGCTGATTCGAAAATAATCTAGGACCGCGTTTTAAGATTTCTGATAAATGAATAATAAGACTGTAGTTTAGTTAATGTTTTTATAAAAATATATATAACGTAAATAATAATTATGAACATAAATGAAATGAAGGAAATAAGACTACTGGTCGTTAGCGCTACTGCTGAGCATGTTCTAGGTTTCGATTCCCAGGTCGGGAAAGAGTTATTAGGTTTTTCTATTTGAAATTCGCCAGTGGCAGCCCATGCAGAGTCTGGATTTGTACCCGGTTGATGGGATTAGGCCCGCCCCCTATTCTAATAATTGTTGCATTGGAAAACACGAAGGCGTGAGTGAGTATTCTAATGAACTGCTGTTTGTGAAATATAGTGGAAATTAAACGGCAATTAAGGTCAAGTTTCAATATTGTGATCTTTTATTAACAGTAACATTAAAACAAATGCAGTGCTATGAGTAGAACGATAACAAAGAGTTAGAAGAAATGAATATCATTATTAAACAAAACACTAGAAATTGCGTGGTCTTCGTGATTTTCTTCTTAATTTTCAGGAACTTAATCCGCTTTCTTGGCAAAGCGTGTAGTAACTGTAGGATCCTTTCAGTATCTGCGAAATAAAAATGCACATCGTAATAAAACTTATTTTTTTATCATTGCTGCACTTGTACAACACTAAAACAGATTTTTTTTTTATTTAAATCCTGCTGCACCAAATTATGTGTAGGCTATAGTCTTCAGCCATAAGGAGCACACGTAAAATAACCTTATTTATTATTGTGATTTATATTGAATGGCTATCCTTTGTTGGAGATCCGAGGTATCTGGCGACTGGGACCACTCATAGATAACTTTAGCCAAAATCGGTACAGTCAAACGAAAAAAAATCTAAATTATTTATATGAATATCATTGACTCGTTCTAGACATGATTTTATCCTATGCGCTTAGTAATAGATTAAGCTAGCCCGTTTCTACATAATTCACACATGCAGGTAAAACGGGTGTAAATCATAATTGCGAAGTTCATTGCCGCGATGTTTACGCAAATGCAAACATCGCTGTAAAGAACTTTCGCAATAACGAACGTCGCGATCGCAAACTTTCGTAACAACGAACGTCGCGATCGTAAACTTTCGCAACAACGAACGTCGCGATCGTAAACTTTCGCAGTAACGTACATGGCGGCAATGAACTTCGCAATTATGATTTACACCCAGGTAAAACACACAAAGGGCATAGCATTGTATAATACTATCACTCTCTAACTCGAGTCCGTTTTGCCTGTCGATTTCAAGGTCAGTTAACCCTTTTGTTATAAACGAGAAATTTTGCATCGCCCGATGACTGGCTCGGCCAATCACGAACAAGAAGCTTATCAGTTTAAGAAAGTCAAGTTTTGCATCAGACAGTGTCATATTAGATCATTGTAAGATATTGCGCTGAATATTTGTTGCAAATTGTGTGATGTAAGTGGTGGTGTATAGTGACTTCATTTAATACTCTTCAGGTACTCGTATGTAAAACAATTTTTTTACTAACTTATTTATAAAAAAAACAAGCTAATAAGGGGGTTAAACGACGTGGTTACAAATATTTTTACTTTAGTTTGCTTCTCATCATTGATGCGACTTTTTAATATCACAAAAAAAATGTCATTTGTTAAGATTATCTCTGATCGTGATTTTTTTTTTCGATTTTAGAATTATCAAAATAGATGAAAAAAGTCCTTCAACTTCACGTGGTGAACAGTCGTTTTATATTGATGTCACACAAAGAGGACGTGAACTTTTGCGAAGAGCTGGCTATGAATATATTCTTAAAAGAATAAACAAAGATGGCTGTAAACTCTGGCGATGTGCAAGAAAAAATGTTTGCAACGCGACAATAAAATTCAGAGTCGATGCGATGACTATTTTGAACGAAACTGCTCATTGTCATGAACCTATTGATCTCGCGAAAGATAAAGTGAACCGCCAAATGCAAAAATGTGTAGAAGATGTTCAAAAGGATATAAATATCCCTGTTGCGCAAGTGTTTGAAAATAATATGGAAGTTCTTAAAGACGAGGGATAGCGAAAAGCGGAAAAGCGGAAAAGCGACTCTACAAAAAAAGAAACGATGGTATTGGAGCAAAAAAGTCACTTTTCACAAAGCTGCCGACGTCGAAGTACCAAAAAAGTACCAAAAATTGTTGCTTGCTGACTATAGAGGGCAAAAACAGCGCGTAATTGTGTTTGCAGGTGAAGAAATGAAAAAATATTTTAAACTGTGCAAACATTTCTATATTGATGGGCACATTTAAAATTTGTATTAAGTCATTTTATCAACTCTATACTATACATGCAGATGTTGGAAGGAATGAAGACTACGTAAATGTTGTTCCAGTAGCTTACGCACTTCTACCTGATAAGAAGGAATCTACGTATAAGTTGCTTTTTGAACTCATAAAAAGCCAGATACCCGAATGGGAGCCGGCTATAATTACCATGGACTTCGAAGTTTCGTCAATATAAGCCGTCAAACATTTTTTCCCTGGTGTGAATACAGTAGCGTTGCTTTTATCACTTCAAAAAAAGTTTGTGGCGTAAAGCGAAGGAATTGGGCGTCGACAAACCTCAACCAGGAAAAGATCATGTTCGGCTCTTTCTCATCTCCCACTAGATGTGGTCGACGATGACTGGTTGTATGTCATGGAAGAGTCGCCAATTAGTGCAGAAATTACAAACTTTAGTGACTACTTTGTACAAACATGGCTAGAAAATTCAACACTCGCAGGTACATTTACTACTTATGGGGAATTAAACAAAAAAAATAATGCTGTCGAGCAATGGAATAGCCACATTAGAAAGTACATCAAACCAAAGCCAAACATTGCCCAGTTGCTGGAAGGACTAATAAAAGATATAAAATACTATTCTGGAGCTTTAAAAAATCCTAACGGTATCCAAATATCAAAGAGAAAGCATTCTTCGATTGCAAAGATGAAAAAAAAAATATAATTCTGTTAATGACTTACTTAATTGTAAAATAAGTATATAGGCCATTTTTTGGAGAGATTACGATAAACATTGACTACGGATATGGGTATAATTGATCTATATGTAGGTTTTAAGTTATTATATAATTTGACTGATTCTGTGAAGCCATGACGGCCATTTTAAACTAATTGTGATTTATTTGTATTTTGTTTAAATTTACGGTACTACTTAAAAGACTGATTTTGTGCTAAATAATAACTTACTGATTGTTAATTGTTTAAAAATTGTTGAATATTATTTAAGTTATTATATAATTTGACTGATTCTGTGAAGCCATGACGGCCATTTTAAACTAATTGTGATTTATGTATTTTGTTTAAATTTACGGTACTACTTAAAAGACTGATTTTGTGCTAAATAATAACTTACTGATTGTTAATTGTTTAAAAATTGTTGAATATTATTATAAGCACGATTTATGTTATTTTTTATTCTCCTCGGAGATCCTACCTTCACCACATAAATAGTTTTCTAACATCGACTTTTTGAGAAATTTTACACCTAGGTACTCGAAAATCAGAAAAGGAGTTTTGCATTTTCTTTAAGTATATTTTCAAGATATAAGGCTGGGAAATCATCCAATGCTTGCTCCCGCTCTGGGTGGAGCGGAAGGGAGTGTCAGACTCTTACTGACTAAAACCCATCCATGTTCATTCCGTAGCCCTTTATGTTCCGGGGTAGCGGTAACCCTTTCGGACAATCCCGCTTACCCGGCAGGCTTGGCCCTGAGGGGCCCCTTCATATGCTGACATTTCTTTGAGGCGCGCGTGGAACATATACGCGCCGTCCGGCACGGGCCTGGTGCTGATCGGACGGCACTGCCTGCAGCTGCTTTTTCTATTCAGGTTTGTTGAATACGTATTGCAGGTGTTCATTCTACTTGTAAAGAATGGAAGCACCTCGTAAGAATCTTTTGTATTTTATAATAATACGTCTTTATCTTTTCACGGTATCAAAAGTTTTTACAAAAGAACTGCTTTATAAGCGTCTTTGCTAAATCACGATTGTGAAGTCTCAATTTTCCCTGCGACTGGACTGTTGTCAAAATGTTAGAACAAAAAATATCGATTGTATTCATTGGTATATGTTTACTCCCTCTCCTCTGGCAGAGAGAGAGGAGCACTGTGTTCTAGCAGCAGTGGTAACATTATATGCTTTGGTTTATGATATGTATGTTATTAGCTTGAATTTAGCCTAATAATAGAGACCGAATACCTACAAAATAACAATAAAAACAGAATAAATTTGTATCTGTCAGAAGTTTGACATTGTATGCTCAAAGACAATTTTTTTTTTTTTTCCATAAAGAAAATGAGGATAATTTCTCTTGTTAGGTACTTTTCTCTGTTCAATTTAAGAAATCTGCGAACAATATTAGCTCATACAATAAATTGCGCACATCAGCAAGATGGTCGGTGGTCGATCGAGATGGCGACGACTGATTATGCTGGGTGTAATAGGCATACTTGTATATAATAATAATTATTTACTAGCGACCCCACACCGCACCTGTTTCGCATGGTTTTCACGGCTTGAGAAAACATCGTTATATCAATATTTTAAGTAAATTTAACATTATTATAGACATAACGGAATAGTTCTCTAAAATATATGATGTTGAAAACCGATCCGCTGCGTAGTTTACCAGGACAACGCGATCACGCCAGGCAGACACAAAAAGCGACTTTAATTTAAAATACTGTATAGATAAGAATAAACTTGCAGTAACAAATGTAGCCATATTCAGCAAAGTGAATGGTCCAGCAGTAAACATAATGGATCTGCGGAGTTGTCCTCCCAGCAAAAGCAGGCTCCTGCGTATGCGCACGTTTTGAGACCACCACGCGCTGCCGTACACACTATCGTCGACTTGATTGCTCTGTAAAAATAATGTCAAATTCGAATCATTTCGCGCTAAACATTATTTAAAACGTCATCTCTATATCTCTACCAATCTACACAAATAAATAGAACGATATTTACAGTTTGTTTAGCCTTAAATGTAACTACATATTTAGAATTCTCTGGTGCAAACGAGTCTATGTGCTTAATTTTTTGATAATTACAACTTTTATCGATTTGGACTTATACGAACGAAGTCATTTTCTGAGTGACTTGAAAATAAGGACAATAACTCAAAATCTGCTGAAGTGTCCTAAGTTCCCGTTTACCTGCACCTTGGATGACCTAAAGAACGTCACTGATGCCGCGATCAATGTGGCAACCTACTTGGCGCAGTCAATACAATAACATCCAAAAAAGTACCATCAAAACGAAAAGAAGAAGGCTACTTTGCTAGTACTAGGCACTGCTAGGTACTCGAGTTCTGTAGAGCATCCAGAAATAAGTTATAATATTCTGATAGTGCATTAGGATGATTGCGCGTACGTTTATATTCATGACATTTTTGTTTGTTTGCAATTCAACAACAACTTTAAAGACACTATTGCAGTAAATGATTGAAGAAGTCTTGATCAAATCTTAGGGTGAATTTTACTAATAAAACTGAACGCGATTATTTAGGAAATACTATTTTCTTGTTTGCATTTTAACCAACACCATTATGAATAATATTTTTCTACATTATACATCTTATACAGTCCATTGCACTCATCTTTCATTTGCTCCAACGCGACCGATCGTCCCGATCACTACATTATTAACAAAAATATTCCTATTTTGTCTCTTTTCGTCTGTGGGTGCATTATGTACGGAATAGAGCGTTCCTCAATTAAGCGTAGTCAAAAACAGTCAAATTAGCTGTCTACATTCCTGTCTTCTTTTATGAATTGAAATTTCACACCTGCATTTCACAGTTCCACCAATTTGCTCTGTCACCGCGATTATTATTATACGCGCATTAAGCGAAACCATTCTGTTCTTTGACACTTGAAATTGGAACCGAAAGCATTATTACATAAGCTGCCTAATATTTCTGCACTTTTTCATTACATCACGTAAGTACCTTTTAACTATGTGTGAAAATATAAAATAAGGAGAATTGTTTACTAACCAAATACAATACATCGTTGCTATGCCAACAATATAAAAATAGTTGCGCTATGAGTGCCATGAGATATTCAACGATCCAGATTCGCTGCATATTACCTGTGCCTTCCTGAAAATTGAAATACAGAAAAGTTGTAAAAATTAAAGATAAAATTACTTAAAAATAAATTTAGGCTTCTTCGTTGTTAGCTCGCGTTTGAGGTGGAACTAAAGTGGGCTGTGTGTTAGGTACAATCGTTATTGCCGTTGTCATTTACAAAATAATGAGAAGCCACGGCGAAGAGAAGAGTATCTTCTGTCGCGGTAGAGTCCGTAGTATAGCGAGTGGTCATTGGGCTGATCCGTCGCGTCGCCATTTGGGCCGATCGGTTGCGTCGCCATTTGGGCCGATCCGTCGCGTCGCCATTTGGGATTTTTTTCGGAAGTCAGTTGTTTTTTTTTGTAATATTTAGCAAGCAATCACGACAGAAGCCTAAAAATAAATAATAAAAACATTGAAAAACATAAAAATTTTACCCAAATCACAGCAGCAACAGCATCAAAGAAAAAAACTAAAATGAAACGGAATAATTCAATTTGCCCGAAAACAGGTCAACAGAACCGGATTTTTTAAAACGTCCGTTTCGTTTCGTCATATTTTTTACCTACCTGCCGCCCCGTACTGTTGACATTTTGTTTGATATGACACTCAGCGTTATTAAAGGTGTTTGCACAATTCCATTTTAGTTTCTGCAGTCCAGAATAATAAATTTAATATAATAATAATAATTGTTATTATTTATAAAACTTGTGATGTTATAATTAATAACAAATTCCACTAAACCGATTTGTTTGAATACGAATTACTGTGCGGATAGAGATGATGACTAAATTTTTTTTTAGTCAGTTTTAGGATTTCTTTTTTTTTACCCTGTCATAATCCCTTTCACCGTTAACACGCCTTCAGGTCGAGGTAGACAGAAACTACAGATGGCTACCTGCTACGATGCCACATCCTCCTCTCCTAACCGATATACAACTTAAAATCAGTAAGGTACTGTTGACAATTTTACTTTTAAACTGTAGACACTAAATAAAAAAAAGACATTTGAGCAATACTTAATAAGTAGCGGATATAAATAAAAATTCAAAATAGATACAATAAGACAGCTGTAGATAATACAAAGGAAAAAAAGACAGATACCATAATGTTAAAAAAGTTCTTACCGTAGTTAATTGTATAGCACTGGCACAAATCATTAGAGAGCAGATAACGACATAGCAAAACATAACGGGAGATAGCAAAGAATTCAATTTTGATGAAAATCTGAGAAATAAACAAAACATTTTGATTCAGGCACGCAATGCACACGTGTGCTTACAAAAGCTTCCTCATGTCAACACGTGAAGCTTCGGGTAGAAAACATACAGACTGCACATGCAGCGTAACTTCACGATTTGATATATTCTCTATAGAGACACCTTCCTATCAGATGTTATTTAATTTTATTGTCCACTTAACGGTTATAAAACATACGTTACTCTTTAAAATGTATCCACCTAAAAGCTTCTTCAGTATAACACGGACAAGTGGTGGCATGAAAAAGAATTCGTAAACACGTTTACGTACAAACAGAATGTATGCCCTTTTTTCGTCTGATCAACACAGATCATGTATTGGGTTAAAGAAGCATACGTATGTAAAATTTGTCTGTCCGAACACTAATTTTGCACAACCCCATATTAGTGCCATGAAGAAGAATTTGTAAATACGAGGTGTGCATAATGATAATCATTCATGATGTAATCTATGCATTACTTACATCATGAATTAATCTTTATTGATTAATAAATGGGTAATTTATAATCACCCGATCATGGAAATAGAAATGTAACTGAAGACAAAACTTACTTCACCATGTTCAAATGATGCAAATGACACTCCTTAATCCTCTTGACGGCTTCATCATAATCAACTAACTCATAACCATCTCCAAACAGATTTTCACATTTCACAGATAATACTTTCATTTGCCCAGCAAAAAACGTCATTATTGCTACAGCAGTACTGTCAAAATTCGCCACGACTGTACCTCCGTAGAAACAAGCAAACACCTGATAAAATGTAGCAACCCAGAAACCGAAGCCTCTGGTTCTGTCAAAAGGAATCCAAGAGCTCATTATCTCTGGGTATGGAGCAGTACCATTCCTTACATTATCTCGAAGGGTAGGAGACGACCAGTAAAATAGGAGAGGTGCTAGGGTAACAGTAAAAACTGTGGCCGTTACTAAGCACCAATACAAGTATGTCACTCTTCTGGCATATTTTATATATTTAAATATGATATTGTTGACAGTCTTGTCTTTTTTTGACAGTTGCGCCATTTCTGTTTCAGATACATAATCAATGATTTTTTTCCATGTATTTTGCCGGAATACTAAATTGCAAGCTTTGATAACACAAACGGTGCTCAACATACTTAAGGACAGGTTTCTCATTGCCATTTCCAGGTTTTTCCTGATAATCCAAAGTTCTATATACTGTGATACTACGAAAATAAATGCAGCAAAATGAACCAAATTATAGAAAAATCTTTTCACGCGATTTTTTTGCCATAAGCCCCCATATCGAAGAGCCAAAACAGTCGGCCCTAATAAAGAATTATTTGGGTCTTCCAATCGTTTAAGGAATTTAAAAACCATTTCGGTGTACTATAATACAAATGGTTTCAATGAGTGGCAGAAATGAAATGAGAATTTTTCATAACATTAGTACCTTGGTACAAGTGAATTAATTATGTATTTATGTTCGAATTACTAAGATAATCCGCCGGCGCGACTTGTATTCAATCAATTTCAGCTAATATTATTGGGTTAGTTACACCAGCCACAGTTATAGGGTTAACGTTTAGATTGATAAATAATTTTATTTTTATGAATGGATTTTCACAAACATTTACACGTCGTTATTACAGATTGAGTTAAAGAGAATGATGAGATGGTATAACGAAACTTGTGGTTATAAGCTTCCTTAAAGTCTGATAATAGAACACGAAATAACATTCGAAGACGAGAAAACAAAATGCGATGTATTTAGAATTTTATTTTGAATTGACATTATAATTTTGATATCATTTTTATTTATGACCGATCCCATCAACACGTTTCGAATCAGTAAAATTTCTGAATAAGTCCCAAGAACGTATAAAATATGAAATAGTAAGTTTTCCCACTTCACTATTATCCGAGTTCCACACTAACCTCCATATTTCACGAGTTGATAGAGCACCGAGCTATAGACCGACCCACGTAATTTACACCAGTTTTTATAATGAAAACTACAGAATGAATGCACCCGCGCTACTTTGAATGCATGTTCTAGAAGAGTTTTAATCAAGACTTTTGTGTAAAATCCTCTTTGTTTGTATGCCATCAAGAGCTACAATTTCGCTTCCATTCGGTAATTGAATTTTAGCCAAATTATTGTCCTTATTTCGTTTTTGCATACTTCCTGCAATATTTATCGTGACAAAGGTTTGTTTTATTTGTTTTACTTTACAATATCATCTGGAGGCCAGTATGTTAATAGTATTGCGAATTATACGAAAATAGTTTACCATAAGATATTTTGAGATATAAAGATACTTACTATAAGATTTTTTGACGGTTAAATCAAATTACCCCTCCCGCTCAGAAGGGACTGTTACTACGGACTAAAACTCATCCATGATCCTTCCTTAGAACTTTGTGTTCCGGGGCAGTTGTAACCCTTTTGGACAATCCCACTGATTCGTTTAGGATAACAAACACTTTTATTACGAACAAACAGTCACACGTCAATGGATAATTTACGTGGCATGGGCGGGCAAATGTCAAACAAATAGCGGTTTTGCATATAAAACAATAACACACTGTTTATTATGGCCAATATTTTTACAATGTGACAACTGACTATTACGCTCTCCATAATTGTACTGCTTTTGCGAATGTGGCAGGGTAATTATAGTATTGCGACGCGGTCCAGTTTGATAGAATAGCAATCAGAAAATTCTTTGTTTACTTTCTTTGCAGCTACGTATTTCAGGAATTGTTATTTTATAAAATCAGATCTGTTAGGAAGAGGTGTACTTATAGTTTACCAGTTATGTTAATGTCCTAAGTAATAGAATAGGGGGCGAACCCATTGCCGGGCACCAATCCTGACTACGGGTTGCTACTGAGAAATTCCTAATTCAAAAACCATCACTGTTTCCGATCTGGGAATTGATGCACAGCATTAGCACTTGCGGCCTTGTATTTAAAAGGTGGATGTTTAAAGCTTTGACGGGGCTCGATATTAATACCCTCTAAGCACTCTGGGAAAAGCCTTGATTGGTTGTAAAATCCCTTGACATAAAGAGATTGTAATCCTGAGCTTAGGGTTTGTACCTCTTTGATATTAAATCTCCCAGGACTCGACATAAACACAAAAACCAGTGTAATAATTTAATAGAGACTACAAAGCTTTCCTAAAATTTTATGTTACATAAAATGGTACACGAGTTTATTAACTTTGATCTAACAGACTACGTAGGTAGATATTTCGCTATCTCTAAAATAAAAATTGTACCTTTTAAAATGATGCCAGCCAATATGTTAACCCAGATTTTACGAATATCAAATTAGAATACAACAAACACAAATTAATTATTTAATTAAACCGACAACGGCGTGGTTCACGGTTCTTGTAAACAAGTAAATGTATTCATTAATCAGTCTGTGTGCCATAAATCGAATATTGTGTTAAGAAAACAATATGAAGTATTGCGTTGCTTAGTGAAAATCTTATTAGTTATTAATCCTCTCGAATCTGCGAGAAAAGCGTAAAGAAACTGTAGGAGCCTTTCATGATCTGTAATGAATAGAAAACTCAAGTAAATAATTTATCAATATAATAAAAAAGCAATTAAATTGATTAACAAATACCTTTACGAGCATCTTCGTTAGAATTTTAGAGACGCAACCGGATCCTATGATAAAATAAATAGGTGCGGATTTCACTAATTAAACTAAACGCGTTCAGCACGGGAATCCCGTTTAAGGGTTGTCAGTCTTTATTTTCTATTGAATACTGACAATGACAGGGGTCTTGAACACGGTTTAGATGTGCTGGTAGCGTTTAGTTTCATTAGTGAATTTGACACAAAGCGGCCGAAAAAATCACGGTGAGGTTTTTAATCAGGGAGTCGCGCAATCGAGTGCTTTTTTTTTTTTTTTTAAGGCTGGGAAATCATCCAATGACTTCTCCCGCTCTGGGTGGAGCGGAAGGGAGTGTCAGACTCTTACTGACTAAAACCCGTCCATGTTCCTTCCGTAGCCCTTTATGTTCCGGGGTAGCGGTAACCCTTTCGGACAATCCCTCTTACCCGGCAGGCTTGGCCCTGAGGGGCCCCTTCATATGCTGACAACTCTTTGAGGCGCGCGTGGAACATATACGCGCCGTCCGGCACGGGTCTGGTGCTGATCGGACGGTGAGTCACCCATTACTCACCGTCCGCAGGCCCGCGCCTACGGTGGCCGGGAGTCGTCACGTGGCTCCCGACGCCCGGGGCGTCTCCTGCGGCGGCTGGGACGGGAGGACCTTTCTCTCTCCCATCCCGCCACCTCCTTCGCGAGCATCACTTTTTCGCAGAAGGAGGTGACTGCCTCCCACTCCCTCTCACCCCGGACCATGGCTTGCACCAGAGCCGGGCGCGAGAGGTCGCCGCCGCCGATCGCCTCTACGAGGACACGGCGGTGCTCTGCCCATGCGGGGCAGGTTTGCACCGTGTGCTCTACCGTGTCCTCTGGGCGATCCTCGCAGTGGTGACACCCGGGCGTTTCCTCCCGCCTGATGATGTGCAGGAACCTCCCGAAACATCCATGTCCGGTGAGGACCTGCGTCAGGCGGTAGGTGAGGGCGCCGTGACGCCTCTCTAGCCACTCCTCAAAGAGGGGCCTTACCGCCACTATCGTGGCGTGCCCTGCGCTGGGTTGCGACAGTCGCTGCTTCCAGGCCGCCATGAGATCGCGCCGGAGGTCCGTCCGCTCCGCCGCAATTTGCTGCGGAAACGGAGTTTCCCCCGGCTTAGTACCTCCGCGCGCCACTCGAACAGGCGCGCGAGGACTATCGCCTCCAGATCCCACGGCGGCAGTCCGGCAAGGAGGCTTGCCGCCTCGCCCGAGATCGTGCGGTACCCCCGGATTAGCCGAATGGCTACCACCTTTTGGGGCGCGTTCAGATAGTGAGCGGCTCGTCGCCGCAATGAACGCGCCCACACCGGGGCCCCGTCGAGTGCTGCAGTTCAATTTAATCATCAAAACCAGGCATAAGGCCTCATACATTGCCAATTACTCCTTCAGACCTCTTTACTCTTAACCAACATCTGTACAGTATGAGATGATTAGAATTAGAAGCAAATCGTTTTTGTGAATGAAAATTCTGTGAAGGTGAATAGTCGGGCCGATGAGATCGGATTCGTTCTGTTGAGTTATACCCCACCGTCAAGACTTTAAAAAGCTACTTTAATTAACAAATAATAAATGGATACGCACTTCGATAAAAGTAGGAACAGACAGCGTAGCGTAAGGTCCAGCATCTAATATAAACGGATGATTTAACTTTCCAGCCAATAAGAGAAGTTGTTTGCGTACGCGCACATCACTCTGCCACCAGTCACTTTTGTAGATTCCTCTGTCTACTCGGGTACTCTGTCAGTAAATAGCATAAATGATTAAATAATAGTTACATCACTGAAATAATTATCGACTAACTTTCGACCAACACACAAAAAAAATTAAACACCGACTGCTGAAATTAAAGTTATTTTTCACATTGTAGTGCTTTTTTGTTCTGTAAAATTTAATACATATTTCACTTTTAAGCTGTGCTATGTAAAAACCGTTACAGGAAATTATTATAACACAACCTACATAGAATATGTGGAAAAAAATCGTATTATTGAAGCTAACTCAAAAACTTCCCATGCAAAGTTAATAAAATATGGGATCACCGCGCCAGCTCTTATATACCAAATAAAAAAATATTCAGAATCGATCAACAATTGCCGAAAATATCGATGCATGGTACATAAAAAAACTTTTGTTGATTTTCAACTTTTTTTATTAATTCCTTCTTTTATGATAGTACCCGTATATTTCTAATGGTGTCAAATGATGGTAAAGAGATTTTTTGTTTTTTTTTTAATAATTATAAGTTAATTACCTGAAGTGTTACTTCGTTGCTATGCCAACAATACAAGAAGAGTTGTGAAATTAATCCAGACGTGTACTGAAAGACCCATAGTTTTTGAGAAGCAGTGGCTTGTTTCTGAAAAAAAAATTGCGAGGAAATTTTTAAAAGGCAATTAATCACGAACTATATTATTCGAAAAATTTGCAAACCTAGGCGTTGTAACTTTAACGAAATATACCTACTCCTTCCCTTTCTATTGCTGTCTCGTAAATTACAACCAATGACTTAAATTAGAATCCTTAAATAGTCCTTAAATCATTGGGAATAACCAATAAAAATGATTAATCATCATAGGTCACGGGAATTCGCCGTGTCAGTCAGTCAAAACAGTCGATACAGGTCGTCAGAAGACCGAAAGACTGACAACCAGTCTTACAAAAAGGGTATCTATCCGTAGTAACTAGTATTTGGGTCAGTGGGTCATCTTAGGGTCGGTGAAGTTAGCTTAAAGTGAGCTGTCAATAGTGTCATTAGGTGGAATGACAACTCACATCAAGTTCACGCTGTGAGTTTTTTCAGAGTAGACAGACTTGAATACTTAGATATAACTGCAAAGATTGCTTTGTTGCCAACAATGTGTTTAAAGATTCCCTTTCATGCCAGACATCTGCTCTTCATCGTATTATTTTCACTGTCAGTTTGCACACAAAGCTTCTACGAAAATTAACAGGCTAGAAGCACTTCATTTTAATTTAAGTTGATGCCTATCTATTAATATATTCTACAAATATAAATAATAAAAACAAATTACCGAAGTAAATTGTACCACGCTGCCGCAAATTGTTATGGAGCACATCAGCACATAAATAAACATGGTTGGCGACAGCAGTGAGTTGAAGATTGCGTAGTGCCTGTAAATATAGCATTGGTTTTAATAATAAATATACCGACCTACACTATTTGTTCTGCCACCCACTGTATGGTTAAAAGCCTGTCTTCTCAAACAGAGAAGACATGAGCGCTATTGAGCACTGACTATGACGCGCTTGTTTGCTTCAATGCATATAGGGAATTTGAAGTTCATTTTAAGTATGTGGAGAATATTATACATCGTAATTTTCTACACCGTATGTCAATGATGAGCAAGTTCACTATCCCAACTTTGCATTTCGCACATTTATATGCATTTTAAACATTTTCTAAACAAGATTGATTTATTTATTTTACAGAATAATAATAATAATAATAATATCCTTGGACATTTCACACAGCGCCATATCGTCCCAAGCTAAGCAACCTAATGCTTGTGTTATGGTAACGAGATGGCTGATATACTACATATATACATTTTTTTTTTGTAAATACATACATATTATAGATAGAAAACACCCAGACTCGTAACAAATACTTGCTTGAATAAGTTTTTGTCAGCAAGATTCTCTCATCTAGATTCAAGTTATGTAAATAAATAATATCCTTGGACATTTCACACAACGCCATATCGTCCCAAGCTAAGCAACCTAATGCTTGTGTTATGGTATCGAGATGGCTAATAAACTACTTATATACATTTTTTTTTGTAAATACATACATTCAGTCAAAAAAGTATCGGGAATGGATGATTTGTTTATGGTTCCAAATTCAAATTTTTGTTTTTTTGTAGTTGTTAGATTGGCACAACTGTTTTCCATTTTGGCGCGGAGTTTGAGTTGCATCTGTTATTTATATTAAATACAGTGCTGGTTTTAGTAATATCATATATAGTGTGTATTGCGAATTTCATAATGGACAAAAATATCGAACAAAGAGTTTGTCTTAAATTTTGCATCGCCAATGGAATTTCGTGTTCGGAGTCACTGAAAATGTTACAGAAGGCTTACGGTGAATCGACTTTATCAAAAACTTGTGCTTATGAGTGGTTCAAAGCGTTCAAAAGCGGTCGAAATGTGATGGAAGATTTGCCTCGCTCTGGTAGGCCGTCAACGTCTGCAACTGAAGTTAACATCGCAAAAGTGAAGAAAATAGTGACTGAAAATCCCCATTCAACTCTGAGAGAGATAGCCGCCGAACTTTCTGTATGTCACGAGTCGATCCGTACCATTTTAACTAATCATTTGGGTATGAAACATGTTGCTGCTCGGCTAGTCCCAAAAGATCTGAATTTTCTCCAAAAACTCAATCGCATGAAAGTCGCTGAGGACATGCTAGAACGAGTCAGTTCGGACCCAACATTCATGAAACGCATTGTTACTGGTGACGAGACGTGGGTTTACGAGTTTGACATGCAAACTTCGGAGTGGCGCCTTCCAACTGAACCGAAAGCGAAAAAACCACGCCAAAGTCGATCAAAAGTCAAAGTCATGTTGACTGTTTTCTTTGACTATCGCGGTGTTGTGTATCTGAATTCTTACCGGAAGGTCTAACGGTAAATAAAGAATATTATTTAAGCGTTATGCGGCGTTTAAGAGAGCAAATTCGACGAAAAAGGCCAGATTTGTGGAAAGAAAATTCTTGGATTTTGCACCACGACAATGCGCCTTCTCACAAGGCTATCATTGTGAACGAATTGTTGCCCAAACACTCAACAAATACCATCCAGCAACCACCATATTCACCAGATATGGCTCCTGCTGACTTTTTTCTTTTTCCTAAACTCAAATTACCACTTCGTGGCACCCGTTTTCAATCGATAGAAGACATAAAGGAGAATTCGCGGCGAGAACTGAACTCAATTCCGGAAGCAGCGTTTAAAAAATGTTTTGATGAATGAATTATTCGTTGGCGCAAGTGTATCGTTTCTAAAGGAGCATACTTTGAAGGTGATAAAATAAATTTGGATGAATAACAGACATTTTGTGTATTATTGATCTTTTCCCGGTACTTTCTTGACAGAGTAGTACATATTATAGATAGAAAAACACCCAGACTCGTAACAAATACTTGCAGGTCGTACAAATATTTGTTCCGTGCGGGAATCGAACCCACGACATGGTGCGCAGCAGTCAATCGCTCAACCACTGCGCCAGCCGTGTCGTCGTGTGACATTACAACTTGTAAAACTTTAGTTACAAATTAGCTTTAACGATACGAGTACCTTATCAGCGCCTAAAGTACTAAAAATACCCGTAAAAACTTATGTACTTACTTAATTAGGGCGTTGTGATGTCTATGACACTCTTTGATCCTATCTAAAACGTCTTCAGCCGAAATTACTTCGTCAAATAGACTGTTACATTTCTCTCTTAAAATTATCATCTGTCCTTTTAGATAAGACATGATAGCAACAGCGTTCATATCGAAAACCGCCAACACTCCAGAACCTTGGCTACCCATAATGACATGAACGAAAATACTTCCCAAATAACCAGGCATTTTGGTGTTATCAAACGGAAACCAAGAACATAGAATTTGGGGTAATGGTTCAATACCCAGTCTTATCTCCTCACGGTAAGAATGAGATGATACGTATTTTAACAAAGGCGTTACTATTAAAAGGAAATTAGTTATGAATACCATCATCCAAAACATGTACGTTATTATCCGTGTATACTTAGAGTAGTCCTCCATGTGCTTTTTTATTATAGGGTCCTCCTTCCTAATTTGTATAATTTCTTCCTCAGAAATATATTGAACCAGCTTCCGCCACTTGCCTTGCCACATAACGTAAGAATAACATTTTGCGAAGCAAATAACGCTGAGAATAGTCAGTGACATGTTGTTTAGAACTTTGTTAATATCATTTCTAACAAAATAAAGGTCAACAAATTGGCTTATAACAAAAAGTAATGTAGAGAAATGTATCAAATTATAAGCAGTAGTCCTAAATTTACTCCCAGTTTGCCAGAGGCCAAATAAATACAATCCTTTCAAAGTTGGCCCCAACAAAGGATTTTTTGGGTCCTCCAACAGTTTGGTGTATGTAATTACTTTTTGCAAAAGCATTATTACTTTTATTGTGTGAACATTCAAAAGATTCTAAAGCACGACTGGTCTTTGATTTTTCAAGGGTTTGATTTGTTCAATAAAATTGTCCAATTATTGAATCGGTTCGTGTATTTAATTTCTTTTTATTTCCCACGTAAATAGCACTGTTTAATATGTTCAGAAAAATATGTTGCCCCTTCTGGGTTCCGTCGTCGTAAAAATAAGGTTTATTTTTTTCCGTTTTAGTTTCTACCGTAATAATTTCCCTTTATTAATTATTTAGTTAAATTGTGAAAAGCTGAAATTTATCAAGGGCGTAGAAATTTTGGCACCTAACCTAATATTTAAAACCGATAATTAATTGTGGTAAGTATACATTTTTGTTGATAACACTGTGTTGTAATTGAAAATGATTTTGGTTAGAGTTTTAGTATTCATATTAAAAAGTTTACCAAGTAAGATCGTCGCGCATATATACTTCAAAAACTAGGGCTAGTTAGTTATGTTTGGTTCATTACTTACATACAAACTCATGCTTTCTTTCCATGCGGTGGGCAAAACTATGTAACTCCTTACAAGTATGTGCGGAGCGTACAGCAGCGTTCTATAGTTTCTGAACGTATGACCATAAATGAAGCAAAAGGAGCAACTACCTTTTGCTTCATCTACGGTCATATGGTTTAACATTATAATAAACAAATAGTCATAAAAAGTGCATTAATTCTCGTACAATAAGAATAAATTAATGAAATAAATAACAAGTCCATTAAAATCTAGACACTCTTTGCTTTTACCACCACTCAACATTTTAACAAAATGTTGACAAAGAATTTTAGCTAAAAATGTTTTAAGTACGCATCGGTGTCGTAAATTCGTTATGAAGTACCTACTACTAATGAAAATACCGAAAACGAATAAGTAATGCGAATATATTTTAATGGTTTGACATTCGTGGCTAAGTAATAACAGCCGCACGAATCGATCTATCAGGTTAAGCTACGCTTGCCGGGGTTGGTCTTCAGATATCGAGACTCCTCCGTGTCTCGGAAAGCACGTTAAGCCGTTGGTCCCGGCTGTCATTCGTGGGTCTTTGACAGTCGTTAGGGGTAGTCAGAAGCCCGAGAGGTCAGATAGGCCAGTCGCTCCATGTAACATACTGGTATTAAGATGCATCCGGTTAGACTGGAAGCCATCCCAATATAGTTGGGAAAAGGCTCGGCAGATTTATTTACATTAGGGACGATAGCCTGGAATCCATTAGAACATCAAGCCTCTTTGATTTTGTTCAATCTTATTTATATTGTAGCGAATAGCGATGGACTTTAAAAGTCCAATGAACCTCCATGCCTCGGAAAGCGGGTTAATACGCTGATTTCAGCTCTGATTTTTAGATGTCTTGCCGTTACGGGTAGTAAAAAGCCGAAAGTCTGACAATCAGCCGTACCAAGAAGTAGTGTGTTACCCAACAGTAATTATGCTGTTGAGATCTAATAGGAAGTCCTAGGAAGATATCCAATGTAAAATACTAATAGCCTGGGAGCTCACTCCAACTTAGTTGGAAAAGGGCGAGGCAGGTGATGATGTGCAAGATACACGTCAAGCGTCAAGTAGCAAAGGAAGGCTGGCCGGTATTAATTACGGGTGTCAGCATCTCCTTTATAAATTGAGCTTGAGATAGCCACCTGCCTTTACTTGCCATCTATTGAGGTTTTAAAACCAACTTTATTGCTCCACGTGACGCTATAAAATGGAGCCTGCATCTGTTTTATTGCCTGAAAGATCATTCTAAAACGAGGATTTAGTAAAGAAAGAAAAATGCGCAAATTTGCATCATTTCAGCAAAAATACAAATACAATACCAAGAGAGTTAATAGTATACTATCCATCTTCACCTTAAAACTCTAAAGAACAGAAAGAAAACAATGATTATGATGCCAAAAAACCCTTTCGGACAATCTCGCTGACCCAGCAGGGGTACCTGACGTGGGCTACCTTTTCAGCTGCAGTCCACGAGTCCCGTAATCTAGAATAATAAATATAGAGGGAACTGTCACCGTTTTAATAAATTAAAATAAAAAGAAAGTGAAAGATAATATTACTGTATTAAAACTCATAACAAAATCAAATAATCCTTGTGACATACCTTTTTTTTTTTTGTGTGTGTGTTGTACTATAATGTCTATAATATTAATATAGAACGTACATGTACATCAAAAATCGACGACTGTGTTATTCGCCTAAACTAAGAAATGGATTATTATTTAGAATACACCTACGGAACCATTTAACACCTTGAGAAAACGCAAAGCAATTTACTCGATCAATGCTTAATTCCGCTGTAGAACCGTTTAGCAAGCTAATTTTCACTTAAAGAGTTCATTAAATATTTATGAAACATGGCTTTCCAGTTTGTAGATAAAAGGTGGGTAATTGAAAAAAAAACATCGGTCAAGCTCTTAAAGGAAGTGGATATACAAGTTAAGAAACCATTGCAAAATTCATGCTTCAATAAGCATGAATACAACTCAATTAGGTGTTTTTTTTTTTTGCTAAACCAGTGTGCTAACACTGTTGTAAGTCAATACTAACAAGAGTGTTAGCACACTGGTTTAGCAAAAAAAAATCGAACTTTTGATCTAAAAATATTAACCTTACATATTTTCGATTATAACTTTTCGAAAGAATCATTCTAAAAGTCTATGAATATTCGATTTTTCAACCTACATATTAAAGAACTTTTTACATAGGCTTCGACATAATATTCTTCCACAACTTCGCCTATTAAAATTCTCGTTGCGATAAACAGTTTAATTGGTAATTTCGCGAACTTGACATGGGTTTAGCAAATTGGTTGTTAAAACTTCGCTAAGAGCCGTAATGGATATTGGCCCGCCGTCATTCCCTTGGCGTTGTTAATGTGATTAACATAACGTTGTTTTGAATTTAGTTTTGTTACAACTTTACTTTCAATACTGACTTTATATTGAAGTAAGTTAAACTGCATAGGTATATGTAATCGGTTACCCGTCGACTTTCGAAAATTCATCACAATATGTATCCAAAATTTGAGTCACTCTAGTTAGTCAAGTGTTGGCAAAACCCATACCGTCTTATTACACAACGAGTTCTAATTATAGCCCGAGCCTAACACCCGTATTAATAAACAAGTAAAAGTAAGTACTTGAGTAAAGGTAATTACTTAGGTAACGATTTGTATTCTATAGTTAAGTCTTTGATCGAAGTTAGAACTGTCAAAAGTTAGAATTCTTAGCCAAGTAATAGTCACCATTTCCTTTACTTAAGCAATACTTCGTCGTTATTTTGGATACAAAATGGAAACTTTGGATAGCATCGAAGCGTTTTTTGCTGTTGTCGACAATATAGATGATAATTTAATAGGGGAGATAGAACTTGCTGAACCTAGAAATCCCAAAGTTTACTTTCGTGATGTGGGTCCATTTCATGACTATTCGGCAGATTGTTTTAAAAAGAGATTTCGTATCACAATACTTTTGGAGAAACGCACGGTAATTCTGTATTGCAATACATGTGATTTTACCGAGAATTACCGACTCTTTACAATCAGAGACAAAAAGAGTGCTTCCTATAACTTTATCCTAGAAAGATATTGTTTTGTTTTGATTTCAGAAATAATTTATGGTTTGACAATTGACAAAAATGAATGTATAATCTTTCTAAGTCAAAAATCATGTGTCGGTATATAATCCATGTGTAAAGAGTAAACATTTAAATTTAGTAGGGTTCTAACATTTCAAACGTTTTGTTTCACGAAGCATTCTTTTTTTTTGTACCGACAAAATTAAATGAAAATAATGTACTTTTTACAATTCCAACTACTGTATATAACGCTATTGCTATTATAAATCTAAAATAAAGTATATCAAATATATTATTGCAAGCTTTTAAAAGTAATCTAGACCTTACGTTTGCCTTTTCACGAAACGAAACGCAGTCATGAAGTGTTGCCACACAGAAACAACCACCAAACTTCGAGTGTTACTTGGGCAATTGCTCAAGTAAGTAACGGCTGTTACTCAACTATAGAATGAGAATTTGGAATTAAGAATTCTAACCCTAAGCAATGACTTAGTCAAGAAATTACTTAGCAACAAGTAATTACTTCTTTATTAATACGGGTGTAAACCTTCGAACTAGTTATTGTATTTAGACTTTTTTCTGAGCAATGTAAAGTTCTCAATACAAAAGTGACAATTTAAACACTGGTTAGACGATTAAAAAAATTTAGTTTAAAACTGGGTCTAAAGATAAACTTTGTAATAAATAAGGCAAAAAGGTTTAAAAAAAACACTTTTCTCTTGTTGTATAAGTCTGCGCTAATTTTCATCAGTGTATTTTGCAGTGTAATCGGTCAGACCATAGATATAAGATTTCTATGAGTCAAACGTATTGATCACAAGTGTTATTTTGCTAATGCTATCAGGAGTGCGTCACGTTTAGAAAAGTTGAAAACTTACGACTTCGTGAAGAACGTTGAAATTGGGTTTGGTTTTCAATAGAGTTCTTGGTTCCTTTGACTGATGTGCACCCAAAACCCAAAAGCATGGATATCTTTTTACTTGAACGATACCTTAGAAATCACCTGTATCAGAAACTGTCTTTGTGTAATTAAAAGGGAACAATATTTTTAACAATGTCTATTTTTAATGTTGTTCAGGAAGCTTTGTTGAACGCTTTGTATAATAAAACGTAACAGGAAAATGTGCTTGATAATTTAATTTCTTATAAGTTTTGTTTACACGTGGATGTGGATATCAAAGGATATTTCAAAGGTGGATGAATATTGTGTAGCGTCGTATTCTTTAATTACTTAACTTGACTTAATTAACCAAGGCTCATTTGTACGACAAGCGATAGCTCATTAAATACAATATCACTTTATTTCCGTTTGCATTGTGCTGATAAAAGAAACACAATTAATGACTTTTAAAGTATACATCTATAACAAATAACAACAAACCTACTATACCTATTATTTACTTCAGTATTATAGAACCTTGTCTAACCTTAGTTTAAGAAAAGTGGTCATGTTCACATATCCTTACAGCCAAAGTTTGCCACAGGAAGAAAACAACTTTAGGTTTAAAATTAATATGACTTTACATAATTTGACATGTAATAATAATTCATTTCATTTAATTGACACTAACAATTATGTTAGTAAACATTTTTATTTGACAAAAGATAGATTTTTAATGGATAAATACTATCTTTCTATGTATTGTAAAAGACAGATAGCTGTGTCGCTATCATATTACTTTTATATTACAGCCAAGAATTTGGCTAAACAAATTGCTTCTATTGAGCAATGCAATGACATATTATTGAATAATTCAGCCAATAATTTGGCATCAAATGTTGACATTTACAGTCATTTAAATTAGAATTTGAGACAATAGAGGCAACCTCTTGCAATATTGTACAGAATTGTGAATCAAATTTAAAAGAAAGTTTTTCAACACTAAATAGTATCAACCTGGTGCATCAAAATATTCAAGGATTTATGAACAAAGATTTAGAAGTAGACTTATTTATGAATTTTAACAGTATTGATATTCTTTGTATAACAGAACATTGGCTAAAAAGCCACCAGTTCTTATTCAATTTTAATAATCACCAGGTTGGTAGTTCGTTCAGCAGAGTGAATGCTATACATGGTGGCTCATTAATCTTAGTAAGTAACCAGCTTACATTTAAAGACCGTAAGGATATTGTGAGCCTATCTGTTGAGCGGACGGTTGAAATAGCCTGTGTAGAATTGGAGCAATTTATTATATTAAGCGTGTACAGACCCCCTTCAGGATTGTATGACTGCTTTGAAAAGATAATGGATGAAGTGTTACACAAGATTTGTAATTCAAACAAATCTATTATTGCTTTTTTTTTTTTTTTTTTTAAGGCTGGGAAATCATCCAATGACTTCTCCCGCTCTGGGTGGAGCGGAAGGGAGTGTCAGACTCTTACTGACTAAAACCCATCCATGTTCCTTCCGTAGCCCTTTATGTTCCGGGGTAGCGGTAACCCTTTCGGACAATCCCGCTTACCCGGCAGGCTTGGCCCTGAGGGGCCCCTTCATATGCTGACATCTCTTTGAGGCGCGCGTGGAACATATACGCGCCGTCCGGCACGGGTCTGGTGCTGATCGGACGGTGAGTCACCCATTACTCACCGTCCGCAGGCCCGCGCCTACGGTGGCCGGGAGTCGTCACGTGGCTCCCGACGCCCGGGGCGTCTCCTGCGGCGGCTGGGACGGGAGGACCTTTCTCTCTCCCATCCCGCCACCTCCTTCGCGAGCATAACTTTTTCGCAGAAGGAGGTGACTGCCTCCCACTCCCTCTCACCCCGGACCATGGCTTGCACCAGAGCCGGGCGCGAGAGGTCGCCGCCGCCGATCGCCTCTACGAGGACACGGCGGTGCTCTGCCCATGCGGGGCAGGTTTGCACCGTGTGCTCTACCGTGTCCTCTGGGCGATCTTCGCAGTGGTGACACCCGGGCGTTTCCTCCCGCCTGATGATGTGCAGGAACCTCCCGAAACATCCATGTCCGGTGAGGACCTGCGTCAGGCGGTAGGTGAGGGCGCCGTGACGCCTCTCTAGCCACTCCTCAAAGAGGGGCCTTACCGCCACAAATCTATTATTGCTTGCGGTGATTTTAATGTTAATTTATTAGAAAATTCAAATCCTTGTAGTAAAATATTAAGTTTGTTTCAGTCCTACAATCTTGTAAACCTATTTTTGGAGCCCACCAGAATAACACCTACTAGTGCCACATGCCTAGATAATATTTATACTGATGTTATACCGAGCCACAAAGAAATTATAAATTTACTAGATTCTGATCATTGCGGGCAAAAAATTACCATCCAGAACGTAAACAGCAAAGTGGCTAAGAAGTATATCACTGTTAACCCTAAAACTGCAAGTCGTTTGGAAGCTTTTAAAGTTAAACTCAATAGTAAATTACCGGTGGTGTCTAGTCATGCTGAGCGTACTCATCAATATGATGACTTTTTTAATATGTACTGTAAAGGATTTAATTCCACCTTTATTCGCAAGACTATCTCGGTGAATAGTAGCGCATCTTTTAGTGACTGGGCTACCACTGGTATTCATAGAAGTAGAAAACGCCTTTATGAGTTATACAATGAAAGGACTTTTGTAAATACTGCTGAATTTAATTTATATGTTAGAAATTACTCAAAATTATTTAAAAAAGTTTGTTGCGTAGCCAAGTCGCGTTATCTTAGTGCGAAGATTAATAACAGTAGTAATTTAATTATAACGACTTGGGACATTATTAATAGTGAAACGTGAAAATCTAGTAACCGAAATTCTGACTACAGCTTGTCTATTAATGGCAACATAATTAAATCAGACTTACAAGTCGCCGCGGCGTTTGAACAGTTCTTTTCGGATATTCCCATTTCAACTACTAAAACCTTAAACTCATCACCTTCTGTTGCTGAGTCTTTACTTAAGGAACATGTTAATATTTGCGATACGGAATTTCATTTTGAGCATATTACCTGTAGAGACATAATTAAAACCTTTCACACTTTAAATGTAAAAAAGACTGCAGATCTGTGGGGTAATTCTGTAGAAGTGGCTAAGTCTGTTATTGACATTGTAGCACCTAATTTAGCTCTTATTTTTAATAATTTTATCGACTGTGGGGAGTTTCCTGACCTAATGAAACATAGTAAAGTAATACCTTTGTTTAAATCAGGTAGTACATCAGACCCCACTAACTATAAACCTATTTCAGTACTACCTACCTTCAGTAAAATATTTGAGAAATTAATTCTAGAGCAATTACAAAGATTTTTTTAACAAACATAAATGATTACATACCAAACAGTTCGGGTTTACAAGGGGTCGTTCAACTACCGATGCCGTTGTTGAACTTTTAGGACATATTTACAATGCATGGGAAGATAAATGCGACGCCTTGGGTATTTTTTGTGATTTGTCTAAGGCCTTCGATTGCGTTCTTCATGAAACATTAATCAGGAAACTCCGCTATTACGGGATCCGAAGCACCGCTCTGAATCTTCTTACTTCGTACTTGAGTAATAGAATTCAGAGCGTTGACGTTAATGGAAAAAGATCTCCCGGATCTATAGTAACAATGGGAGTCCCACAGGGCTCGATTCTTGGCCCTTTTTTGTTTCTTATTTATATTAACGATTTGCCTTACCTCATAAAAAATAGTCATGATATAGTGTTATTTGCAGATGACACTTCACTTTTATTTAAACTTAAACGTCAGCAGCTGGTTACTGACGATGTAAATAGCGCGATCGCAACGGTAGTTCATTGGTTTAATGTTAATAACTTACTTCTTAATGAAAAAAAAACCAAATGTATTAAATTTACGCTACCCCACGTTAGACAGGTGAAAACCAAAGTGTTGATAAAGGGCGAAGAATTGAATCCTGAAGATACCACAGTATTCTTGGGATTAACTTTGGATGCTAAGCTTCAGTGGGGCCCACATATAGATAAATTGTCAAAAAAACTAAGCTCCGCAGCATACGCTGTTAGAAAAATTCGTTCTTTAACTGACACAGAGACAGCCCGCTTAGTGTACTGTAGAGCCTTAGAGTAAAACCTTATGTTGTACAAGGCTGGAAATTATCTGACGGCATTCGAACCTTTCAAATGCTTTAAGAACAGATTAGGATTTTATATATTCTAGACTTGACCGCAGGCAGCGAAGCTAAACAGGTGTATTTGATATAACAAAGTGAAAATATAATACCTACATATGTGTCCATCCGTCTTTCTCTTCATAGTATAGAAGTCCTATACACACATAACACGCTCTACCACTGAGCTCCCTCAGTAGAGGATCTTCCATCCTCTACAGTACTTTAGCTATTTTCATAGTGTAATGTCGTGCGGTATTTTGTTGTGGGGAAATGCCGCCGATATTCAGACTATCTTTGTTTTGCAGAAAAGAGCTGTTCGATCAATTTATAAATTAAGTCCGAGACACTCTCTCAGAGAGAAATTTAAAGAAATAAATGTAATGACTGTACCTTCACAGTTTATTTTTGAAAATCTTTTGTATGCCCATAAAAATATAAAATTGTTTAAAAAATATAGTGATATCCATGATAAGAATACTAGGAACAAACACAAATTTGTTGTACCCACTACAAGGCTCAAAAAAATAGGAGGCTCGTTCAGATGTCAATGTATACGCTTTTATAATAAACTTCCAAGCCACGTTCAAGATCTAAGCCTTAATAAATTCAAATGGTTCGTTAAACGTAAGTTGTGCCAGAATGCTTATTATACTGTCAAAGACTTTATTGAAGACAAAAGGGCTTGGGATTGAGCTGCTCCAATTGTTTACATATTGAATATTCTTTCTCTTCTTTTTTATATCCTAAACTAGTTGATTAGCATCTGAGATTACTCCTGGAGCTGCTGAAGATTCACAAAAACTTTTTGCATTATATAACTTCAACCTCTTAGCAATGTATAATTCCATAGCACGTTTGTGAGTACTATGTACCTACTATAAAGCTACCATTTACTGAGTACGTCTTACATTGACCTGAATGTGCCCTGGCGGCTGAGAGCATGTCATGCTCCCTGTAATGTCTCACTGATGGTGATGCGTATGTTGGATCATTTAGCTCCCATCAAAATGTTTGAGCTGAATGGTGCTAATCCATGTGTCATGTTCTTGAACGAGCGCCGTCAGTAGGGACTGGTCACCTCTTAGCTGCCACGGCTGTTTTAAAATTAAAATAATTTTGAATTGTTTTTTTTAAACTTGTAATTATGGACGCTTTTATTAAGTTCTGCATCGTTCTCACGTGTAATTTCAACATGAATGATGTAACACAGTTTTTGTAAACATATTTTGATTTAAAAGAGTGTCCATGGAGTTTCTTGCCCGTTCTTCTCCATAGGTACCTACTGCTTTGGAATGGGCAACTAGCTTCATCTTTCTGACTGACCGACCCCTTGACAATTCAAAAGTGCCTGTAATTGGTTTATTTGAAATAAATGCTTTGAGTTTGAGTTTGAGTTTGAGTTTGAAACCCTCTCTTTTGTTTCTAAACATTTTAGATACCAGCACGTCGCCGCGTCGCCGAAATGAAGACTTCTACGAACATATACAGAGGAGGTAGCAAGTATTTCTACCCTTTATTGAAACCAAAATACTAGGCATGCATTCAGAACAGATTTCAAACAAGTAATTTTGATAAAGCCGGGCTTTCCTGGATGATGCATGGTTTTCCATCATGAGTCAGATCCCCAAGCGAGGAAAACGTGACAAATTTTAACGACTTATGATCGCACAGTGGACACACTGTGGTCAAATAAACATACAGGCTTGTTACGGGAGGTAAGCCTTCCCGGGGTAACAATACAATGGGAAGCCACTCCTTTTTTTTTTTAAGGCTGGGAAATCATCCAATGACTGCTCCCGCTCTGGGTGGAGCGGGAGGGAGTGTCAGACTCTTACTGACTTAAACCCATCCATGTTCCTTCCTTAGCCGTTTATGTTCCGGGGTAGCGGTAACCCTTTCGGACAATCCCGCTTACCCGGCAGGCTTGGCCCTGAGGGGCCCCTTCATGTGCTGACATCTCTTTGAGGCGCGCGTGGAACATATACGCACCGTCCGGCACGGGCCTGGTGCTGATCGAACGGTGAGTCAGTCACCCATTACTCACCGTCCGCAGGCCCGCGCCTATGGTGGCCGGAAGTCGTCACGTGGCTCCCGACGCCCGGGGCGTCGGCTGGGACGGGAGGACCTTTCTCTCTCCCATCCCGCCACCTCCTTCGCGAGTATGACTTTTTCGCAGAAGGAGGTGACTGCCTCCCACTCCCTCTCGCCCCGGACCATGGCTTGCACCAGGGCCGGGCGCGAGAGGTCGCCGCCGATCGCCTCTACGAGGACACGGCGGTGCTCCGCCTATGCGGGGCAGGTTTGCACCGTGTGCTCTACCGTGTCCTCTGGGCGATCCTCGCAGTGGTGACACCCGGGCGTTTCCTCCCGCCTGATGATGTGCAGGAACCTCCCGAAACATCCATGTCCGGTGAAGACCTGCGTTAGGCGGTAGGTGAGGGCGCCGTGACGCCTCTCTAACCACTCCTCAAAGAGGCCCCTCTTGCCCTGCGCTGGGTTGCGACAGTCGCTGTTTCCAGGCCGCCATGCGATCGTGCCGGAGGTCCACTCCGCCGCAATTTGCCGCGGCAACGGAGTTTCCCCCCGGCTTAGTACCTCCGCGCGCCAGTCGTACAGGCGCGCGAGGACTATCGCCTCCAGATCCCACGGCAGCAGTCCGGCAAGCAGGCTTGCCGCCTCGCCCGCGATGGTGCACTACCCCTGGATCGGCCGTATGGCTACCACCTTTAGGGGCGCATTCAGATAGTGGGCGGCTCGCCGCCGTAGTGAACGCACCTACACCGGGGCCTCGTAAAGGGCCATGGACCGCACGACTCCCGCGTAAAGCCTCCGTCAGGAGGCGTTTGGCCCCCTCAAATTGGGCAAGAGCCGCTTGAAGGCGGCCCCAGTCCGTTCCAGCTTGGGGGCCAAACGTCGGAAGTGCTCCACGAAATTCCATCGGCTATCGAGGACCAGACCTAGGTATTTCATCGTGGTCTCGACGCCGATGTGAACCCTCCTACCGTAAGTTGGGATCCCGATGGTGGCCTATTCCGAGGCCCATGAAAGGACATGGCCTCGGATTTGTGCAATGCCACCTCGAGACCCAACTGCCGGATCCTCTCAATGACTGTCGCAACCCCGCGTGTCATCACGTCGGCAGCCACCTGATGCGACTTCCCCTGCGCCAGGACCAGCGTGTCGGCGTCAGCGTAGCTTACGCTGACGCCGTCAGGGAGATCGGCCCGCAGCACCCAGTCGTAACCGATGTCCCACAGGAGCGGCCCCAGAACCGATCCCTGTGAGACACCGCACGACATCTCTCGCCATCTTCCCCATCGCGACCGGGGTAGATGACGGCTCTGTCCGTCAAGTACGCCCCGACTATTCGATGGAGGTAGGTCGGCACCCGGTGATACCGGAGTGCTTCCCCAATGCAACTCCAGGGCAGGGTGTTGAAAGCGTTGGCGATGTCGAGTGACACCGCCACGACGACCCTCCCTGGGACACCGCGTCCCCCGTCGTGAGGGCTTTAATGCGCATGATGGCGTCCATCGTCGAGCGCTCCTTGCGGAAGCCAAACTGGCAGTCCGCAAAGTCCAACCCCGTCATTCCCAGGTGCCCGACGAAGCGGCCCGCAATAATTCTAATTCTTGCCGACCTCGTCGAGCAGGCAAAGCCACTTCCTAACGTAATATATAAAAATGGCCAACTATAATTCACATGACCAGGTAGCCGGCCTAATTCTTGGTATTTGACCAATGTTGATGACCTATTTGTTGCTGTGCCCGACAGGGTCCATGATGATCAAAATTTTTAATTTACCACCTAAGTATACATTGTGGAATGCAAATAAAATTTGAGTATTTGAGTATGTTGCTATTCAACCTGGCATTGCCAGTCTTTTGGGTAGTTCTCCCGTCGAAAAACTGTGATTTAACGCCCTGTATTTTCAGCAAAAGAGATTTACCAAATCCAGTGTCGCTTTCAAGTTAACGAGTAACACCATAAAATATACTCGAAAGATATTAAATAAAAAAAAAAAACTGTTATTAGGTCACTTAGTCAAAATCATATGTGGGGTTAGTATTTTATTCGATTTGATCACATCGTTATATATAAATGACGTATTAAAATACTGCTACTAATTTTAAAAACCTCCCCATAATCGGTATAAGACGCAGAATTTAAAAAAAATATTGTAACTGTGACATTTTGCCTCGTTAAAATAACAACTATTACTTTACGAATTAGAAATCTTTCTTTAGTTGACAAAAGAAAGATTTTCTTTTTTTTTATTGATGACAGACAGTTGAATGCTGTGCTCACGTTATGACCATTTTGTGGTATCTTAGTTGGGCTCGATTTAGGTCTGGTGACCCACCGGCTTCGTTTTTAGATGACATATTTTATGAATATGATGATATTATGGACCCATTAAATATTTTAGTCTAATATTCAAGCATTTTTATTTTTTACTTCTTATATGTACAAACCTAAAGCAAATTTAGCACGACATACCTTTATAATTATAAAACATTACGTTACGCCCACATTTCGCCTGCCGGGTAAGTCTGAAAGGGTTACCGCTACCCCGGAACATAAAGGGCTACGGAAGGAACATGGATGGGTTTTAGTCAGTAAGAGTCTGACACTCCCTTCCGCTCCACCTAGAGCGGGAGCAGTCATTGGAAGATTTCCCAGCCTTAAAAAAAAAACGCCCACATTTCCCCAGTTATGTTTGTCCCATGTAATAGGGCGAGCCTATTACCATTAACCGGGCACAAATCTAGTATCCGGGCTGCCCCACTGACGAATCCTAGATAGAAAAATCCAATAACACTTTGCCCGACCTGGAAATCGAACCCAAGAACTCATTGTCATTATGCGCTTGCGACCACTAGACCAACGAGGCAGTTTTACATAAATTCAAATCATGTTGTTGTAAACGACTGCTTTTTTTGATGGAGGTTTTGTTACAAAACTAACCTCAAAACCGAATAGAAAATCAAAGAACAATAAAAAACCTCACAAAATAAATGGATAATTTTTACTTCCTATGAAAGTACAATATCACCTTTCTATTATATCCAAAGAATCTATGCTATCACATACAAAGAATTTTGATACGCAACGGCGGCGGTCCTTAGGAAAGTGGGCATTCTCCTTTACGCTTACATACATCGGTTTCCCTAAAAAGGTTTGTTTTTTTTCATCGGCGTGTTTTATCGCCTGTTTCGTATCGTAGACACTGTGTGATAAATGAAACGGGTGAACGTTATAATAAAATAATTTAATTCCATTTATTGGATTACATATATCACACTTTTATAGGTTGGCCGCGCGGCCTTGACACGCGACCTAATGTTCTTCCCGTTTGGTTCGAGTTGATGAAAAAAGGAACGCTCTGCGTGGGCGCTCGTCTTTTATAGACGCCGCCGCGCCGGCGATGACGAAACGGGGAGCGTGGCTACGTTCCGTTCTCCGCACCCTCCGTTGGTACACTTGCGCGTGTACAGACACCAATCACTATAAACTATAAAGAGGTAGGTTAAACGCTGCACGTTAAAACTTGGTTAGTTAACAACTATTAGTTAGAATTAGAACTTCGGGTACTACAGTATTACAACAGTATTCAGGGCTGAAATGAACATATTTGGCGCCGCCTTGACGAACTCTTGTTTTGTTGATTAAAATTTTTACTGTGTCTTAAATAATCAAATCAAAGCACTCAATTTGTAAGTACAAATTGGCATGAGTCAACAGGGTTCGGCACCATTTATTTACATTCTGATCTTCTATATATACTTTCGGAACACACTTTACCTCTCCTCTTTAACAAAGAGTGCAGTAATACTATAAATAGAGTGCAATATACTTCTTTAATTAGAATACTCTTTAGTTAAAAATATAATATAACTTTCCAACCACCTAGTGACGTCAACGACTAGAAACGTTAGTGTGTCCGACTGCGAATGACAGTGACAGCCAGCGGGTGATCGTTTTATAAGCCACGTTTTCGCTAATTGCATTCGCGATCGTACGTAGTTTTAAAGGAATAAATCTGTGACTTTTTTAAACAAAAACAAGGTACTGCCGAGGGGCTCGACAGATATATTCGATGCAAGGCAAAATATATATTTAATTTTCCATGGACGATATGTTTGCTTTCATAGTATAGCAAATTCATACTTACACACACATAACACAAGCTTAGAGCTTGTGTTATGTGTGTGAGCACTGAGCCCCATCAATGAAGGTCCCTGACTTTTACAGTTCCTCTATTCTAAGCTATGATGCCCAAAAGTTATTCATATTCAAACTAATTGAACACAAAGAATCAATCAATCTCCTTACCCGTTTCCCAACTATGTGAGAGTCAACCTCCACAACCCATTTACCGGGAAATACGATATACCCCTTGTTAAGCCTGGTTGTCAGACATTCGGGCTTTTGACGACCCGTAAGTCCAATTTTAGCAGATAATTATAAATTCAAGAACACAATGTTAGAAAATAATTTTAACGGCCTATTACCACCCGATAAATTGTGAGAGCTAAGATCAGTTTTTGGCTATAAACTTTTCCAATAAAACTCACCTCATGGAAAGTTGGATTCGATTTGATCTGACAAAGAATTTAATCTGATCGATTTCATCTCTTGTTGAATACCTAGAATAGTGTACGCATTTACGTTCATAGGTGAACACTTTGGGATTTAAAAATAAAACTAGGTAGGTACCACTTATACACATTTCAACATTTTTAATTCAAATAATATATGAAGCTCAGCTGAAGCTTGAAGTGATTATTTTTAGGTTTCCGAACCTAAAGGGATACCCCCTTTAGGTTCGGAAACCAACGGAATTCTATTACTAAAGCTTCGCTGTCCTTCCGTCTGTCACAGAGCTGTATCTTTCGAACCGCAGGTGGACACTTGAAATTTACACAGTGTGTGTACTTACTACTTTGGCCGCTAAAACAACCAATAATAACAATAAACTAAAGCATACAAGAAACGTGTTAAATATTATACGCCGTTATGGAAATCCGACTCGCACTTGACCAGTTTTTTTTACATCACCTGAAATACCTACTTTACTGGCTAGTGTAGGTCTTATCGTAAAAGGAATGATCACAGACATTTTAATACAAGATCAAACGAAACGAAAATACCACCAAAATTGATATTAAAACCGATTACGAAGGCTATAATTCCATATTACAAGTTTTATTGGACGCTTTCAAGCGATCAGTCGCATAAATGCTTCGGCAAGAGACAAAAATTTTGTTTGAATTTAGGCAACTGAAACCCTTCATAAAAGTACCTAGTTCATATTTGGAATACCTTTATTTTTTTGCATAGATACGAAGCCTAAAGCTGCCATTTCTTAAGTCGCGGTCTCACAGGCCGTTAACTGACAGGTCTTCTTCAGGCATTGCTACGCCTGTCGCGGCCCGTGACGAGCATGACTACGGCAGGCCACTCACCACGAAAAAGTCATGCTCGCGAAGGAGGTGGCGGGATGGGAGAGAGAAAGGTCCTCCCGTCCCAGCCGCCGCGGGAGACGCCCCGGGCATCGGGAGCCACGTGACGACTCCCGGCCACCGTAGGCGCGGGCCTGCGGACGGTGAGTAATGGGTGACTCACCGTCCGATCAGCACCAGGCCCGTGCCGGATGGCGCGTATATGTTCCACGCGCGCCTCAAAGAGATGTCAGCATATGAAAGGGCCCCTCAGGGCCAAGCCTGCCGGATAGGCGGGATTGTCCGAAAGGGTTACCGCTACCCCGGAACATAAAGGGCTACGGAAGGAACATGGATGGGCTTTAGTCAGTAAGAGTCTGACACTCCCTTCCGCACCACCCAGAGCGGGAGAAGTAATTGGATGATTTCGGAGCCTGAAAAAAAAAAAGGCCACTCACCACAGGCCTCATCGGATACGCGGTTCCCACGGCCTGTCGGCCCGTATTTTCTCAGGCCAGACATCGCTGGGACTCGGTCCCGGATCGCTATGTATTTATTGGTTCTTAATAGGTTCAGAATATAAACTCGCGCGTCTTTATTAGAAGTGTAATGCACTGTGCAGACAAACATTGCTTTGAAAAGAATAGAAGTAAGAGACAGCCGCTAGAGTTAACAAGGGACAGCTAAAATAAAATATAATAATTACACAATTAGATGAATGAATATAATAAAATACCAACTAGACACGACCCGTTATCATAATAATAACCGCCGTTATTTCTGTGTGTAGCGATATAATAAATTTAATTTTAAACTAATGAGCCTAGAGAAGATAGGGACAAAGTAATTGAGCATTAATTAATTTTATACGAATGCAAGCTCGTAACAGTAACTTACGAGCAAAATAACTTCCAGTTACTGAGCGCAAAGGAGTTTGTTGTTAAGTTTGGGGTATAATCATAATCATAAATCTTATTACAACAATATATTACAGACACTGGTTATGTGCGTATGAGAGAGTATTCTTCCTTAGAGAAAATAACGGAAAAAGTTGTACTATAGAGTAGTCTTACTATTAGCACGGTTAAGAAACGCATTTCCAGACCGCGACCTATCTATCCAACCTCGCTGCAAAGGCCCGGCGCGACATCCTTTTTTTCTTTGAATGGGGGGGAAAATCCTCAAGGATGTCCCCCGCCCCGGGGAGGGCGGGAAGGTCTGTCAGACTCTTACTGACTAAAAACTACCCCGGGTGTTCCCTCTCGTACCTGCGCCGGGGGTCGTGGGAACTAAAAATACTTCCGCAACCCCCGTGGTGCCGCCGGCCCGCCACTGCGGGCCTCGTCTCGGTCGAGGGGGAGTGAGGTGTACGACACTCCCCTCGTACCGTCTTGGAGGGGCGCGCGTGGAACACTACGCGCCGCCGCCTCGGGTCCAGATGTTGTGGGGGGCGACGGACTAGCCCCGCGTCCGTCGCCCCTGGACCCATTTAGGGGGGCTCGAAGAGGGCATTGTCTGCCCTCCTCCGTCGCCTGGTGCGCCTGCTGCGGGCCGGGTTGAGGGAGGTGATGTCACGCTCCCGTTCCGCAGCTTCCTTCTGCGAAATGATTTCCTCGCAGAAGGATACCACCGCGTCCCAGGCCTGCTCACTGCCGACCATAGCGTTAACCATGGCCGGCAGCGACAGGTCACTGCCTACTTCAGAGATGAGGGCACGACGCGGCTCCAGCCATGCGGCACATTCTGCCAGCGTGTGCCGCGCCGTGTCCTCCCGACAGTCGACGCAGTGGTGACATCGAGCGTCTGGCTCCCTGGTTATGCGACACAGGAACTTCCCGAAGCAACCATGCCCCGAGAGAACCTGTGTCGCCCCGAAAAGTCAGGGAGCCGGCGCGACATCCTTGTCCAACCCTGCCCCGACCCTTGCTCGGGGAACACCGCGCCGCTCGCTGAGCCTGTAGCTTTAAATTCGTTCCTAAATAATTAACTATCCGATCTAGCCTGTCCCTTGTTGTCGTACCCCAGCGACGACACCCTGCCGAGGTACCGTGCCCATAGCGTGTACTAAGAGTTTTTAAGCCCTGACTGGCGGCTTTAATTTATTGAGGCATTCACAGGCAAGCATGGTTAACCACTCGACAACCTTCTAGGTTGAACTGGGAGTTGCCCATTCCAAAAAAATAAAAGATCCGACTAAAATACAACCCTATTTGTCAGCAATAGGTCGAAATCTTATAATCCTCCAAAAGTTAACGCAAAATGACAAGGAGAGCAAAGTCAAAATACTGTCGTCAATGAAACCTATTATCTTCAAAGCAGCTAGAAATCAGATTCCTGTAAATTCCATTATAAAAATCTAAGCCAGCCATTTCATAACAGAAAATCCAATTCGGTGAGACTAGTCGTAAGAGCATATCCGTGTTGCTCTCAGCTCGTAATATACAATAGGCCCTGAAAATCGATGACAAGATGGCTGGAGGTGCGACGAAAAGTATAGAGGACGCCTTTGTTACTTCTGCGCTGTTCTCGGTAATAAATATGTAGTCTTTTTTTATTAAAACCTACTTAAAAAAAAAAGAGAAAACAGCCAGACACTGCCCCTAACATATATATATGTATAGGTATACATATGTATAGGTACAGACTGATAAAAAATTGCAACAACATATTTCGTTCTCAAGAAATTTTATGAATTTTACTTCTTTTTTGATTCTACTTACTACTCTGTCAAGAAAGTACCGGGAAAAGATCAATAATACACAAAATGTCTGTTATTCATCCAAATTTATTTTATCACCTTCAAAGTATGCTCCTTTAGAAACGATACACTTGCGCCAACGAATAATCCATTCATCAAAACATTTTTTAAACGCTGCTTCCGGAATTGAGTTCAGTTCTCGCCGCGAATTCTCCTTTATGTCTTCTATCGATTGAAAACGGGTGCCACGAAGTGGTAATTTGAGTTTAGGAAAAAGAAAAAAGTCAGCAGGAGCCATATCTGGTGAATATGGTGGTTGCTGGATGGTATTTGTTGAGTGTTTGGTCAAAAATTCGTTCACAATGATAGCCTTGTGCGAAGGCGCATTGTCGTGGTGCAAAATCCAAGAATTTTCTTTCCACAAATCTGGCCTTTTTCGTCGAATTTGCTCTCTTAAACGCCGCATAAAGCTCAAATAATATTCTTTATTTACCGTTAGACCTTCCGGTAAGAATTCAGAGTGCACAACACCGCGATAGTCAAAGAAAACAGTCAACATGACTTTGACTTTTGATCGACTTTGGCGTGGTTTTTTCGGTTTCGGTTCAGTTGGAAGGCGCCATTCCGAAGCTTGTTGACTAGTTTGCATGTCAAACTCGTAAACCCACGTCTCGTCACCAGTAACAATGCGTTTCATGAATGTTGGGTCCGAACTGACTCGTTCTAGCATGTCCTCAGCGACTTTCATGCGATTGAGTTTTTGGAGAAAATTCAGATCTTTTGGGACTAGCCGAGCAGCAACATGTTTCATACCCAAATGATTAGTTAAAATGGTACGGATCGACTCGTGAGATACAGAAAGTTCGGCGGCTATCTCTCTCAGAGTTGAATGGGGATTTTCAGTCACTATTTTCTTCACTTTTGCGATGTTAACTTCAGTTGCAGACGTTGACGGCCTACCAGAGCGAGGCAAATCTTCCATCACATCTCGACCGCTTTTGAACGCTTTGAACCACTCGTAAGCACGAGTTTTTGATAAAGTCGATTCACCGTAAGCCTTCTGTAACATTTTCAGTGACTCCGAACACGAAATTCCATTGGCGATGCAAAATTTAAGACAAACTCTTTGTTCGATATTTTTGTCCATTATGAAATTCGCAATACACACTATATATGATATTACTAAAACCAGCACTGTATTTAATATAAATAACAGATGCCACTCAAACTCCGCGCCAAAATAGAAAACAGTTGTGCCAATCTAACAACTACAAAAAAACAAAAATTTGAATTTGGAACCATTAACAAATCATTCATTCCCGATACTTTTTTGACTGCATGTATAATATGATTAAATTTAGATAAGATGTCAGTGACAGTCAAGTTGAAAATAGACAAAATAATTTGTATTTTATTAATTTACTTTTAAAGTATGTTCAATGTTTAATATCCTTAACACCAAGCCACATATTTAAGATTCTGATAAGACTAATTGATATTATTTTTATTGAGGTATATTAAATGGTGTGGGAAAATAATCCAATAGCAGAAAAAAAAAACAAAAATGAAGCGTGTCATGCACGAAAACGCGCCACTAAATACGAAAATTCCAAAAAAACTATAAACTTTTACGTTTATTACATGCCAACTCTTTTATGTGCCATGAAGGTTGTTTACACTACACTACCTGCCATCAGTGGGTAAGTAACGAATATATAGTTATCACAAATGTTTGGGTACTCTGAAGAAAACCATTGTAGGTATAAAAATAAGTTTATCTGAACAGTAAAGTGCTAGGAAAATAATTCTCAGGTTTTATTGGGAAATTAGGTCATAATATCTTCAACTTTGTGTTTTCCCTGTTCAAATAGAACTGGTAGTATAGAGATAATATATACTGTGGCAAACTTTTTTTTCCGATTTTATAAAAACTATTTACATTGTGTTATTTGTTCTTATGATTATGTTTCCTGATCTACTGTGTCCAAACTACAACAAATACATGATGTCTACTGCACCTCCTACTTGAAAACCTTCGAATATTTCGAATCTGATCATTCCACAACCACCACTTACTTAGTCCTTGGTTTTTAAGGCAGGTATGACAAAGCAAGGAGATAATCACTATCAGAAATTTGTTCTAAATAAATGGTAATGTAATTAATGTTGATACAAGCTGTTCCTAGGCGAACTTGTCCATCATCCCTGGACTCCTTAGCTCATAAGCTTCGCTTCCATAGGAAATCGGATAACCCGTGAAACCAATCCGTATTAGGCTTACTTCAAAACAGCGCTAGTTACTAATTAAATTGGCTCAGTTAATTTCAGTCAGTAATATTATGCAGGGGAACACAGCACCGGATTTGCAAGCCTTGTTCTCAGCGCAATTTCTTGACTAGGCTTTGTGTCTGAAATACGTAGTAAGGTGATTTCCAGAAAATCAAAATAGTGTAGTCCTGTAAAAATTCAAATTGTAACTTTACTATCATTAGGGGGTTAAAAACTGACATAAATTATGAATTCGAGATGTATTCAAACTATTAAATTCGTGTTAAGGTAAGCCGACCTTTAAAAAAAGGACAGACAGGACGAATTATTCTCTTCTATTCTTTTAATTGCTACGTGTTAACGTTACAAAGACATTAAACGCAGGTACCATATGCACAGCCATGTTTTTTTATTGGCGAGCGTATTAAATTCCGACGTACAAATATTGATGAATTCACATGAGTTCCAAGTTAGGTTCTTATCCTCAGAACCATCACAAATATACATATGCAGAACGAAGTTAATTTACTGGCATAAGATTCTTAGCGGCGCTGACTCCGCACTCAAAAGCACCTCTCGTTCGAAGGGCGAGCTTCAACAGTCGCGTTTAACCCTTGTAAAGAACCCCAAAGAATTTCAAACCTTATCTCTTTAACTTAGGGTTCAAGTTGCTTTCAAAACTAATAAAATCTGAAGAATATTACGGCTCATACAATAGAAGTGGCATTTTCGAATGACACTCAAGAATAGGCAATGTCATTGAGATCCGAACGTTTTCTTTATAGGAATCCTACTTTTTCAGTTTGATCAAATTGTATTAAATATTTTATACTAATTATACTTTTTTTAGTTGCATGCACCTTTTAGAAGTCGAGGCCGAAAATGTCGAGGTTTTTCAGGCAACACGAAATTAGCGAAGGTTTTTCGAAGCTGTAAACAAAATCAAATCAAAAGTCATTTATTTAAACTAGGCTGAAAATCAGCACTTTTTCAAGGTCAAAACCTGGTTTAACACAATTTGGTCTAACAACGTGTGATTCAAATGGGGAAACTCCAATTCTCTAAAAGATTAGAGAAAGCTGGACGCTAAAGATGTGGGCAATCTCATGGAACAGGCGACCCAGTAACGACGTACTACGACGCAGCCATGGGCTGCCTATAACTGACTGGGATAAGGTTACCCTGCTTCTGAAGTCGAGATCTTAACATCCGACGGCACAATGGAGATGAAGGTCGACACGATTGGTATAATAATAATAATACATCATTTATTTCAGGTAGCAAAGACCCATAACATGTATACCTTACAGACTATCATGATATGTATTTATGGTTAGTTAATTACTTTATGCACTTCTCGTACCTCGGTACTGATTTGCTAAACTTGTTGAGTGTTACACCGTGATTTTTTCTTACTACTGAGGGCGGGGTTTTTAGAAAAAAAGTAAATTAGCGGGTAGCTATATCAATTGACGGCATGCACGAACGGAGCAAACACAGAAACAAAAGGCTGACGGGCTCATCCATAGCTCAAACCAACGTTGGCCGTAGACTATAATATATCCTTTAAATTATACCCAGTGTTTTTAAGTAGTTTTCAAATACGTCTTAAAACTAAAACACGGGTAGGCTCACGATCACACGAATGCCACTAAACCGCTGCCAAGAGATTCCCTTCAGAGAAACTAATTTCCATACCATTCTATTGTAAAATAGAAAATGCTAGATCTTGTTCATATTTTTGTTCACTGTACTGTAGAAGATTGCAGATCTTCTACTGAGGGGGCTCAGTGGTAGAGCGTGTAATGTGTGTATAGGGAATTTCTATACTATGAAGGGAAACTCACGGATGGACACACACGAATTATATTTTATAACTTGTTTATATCGAATACAAGTGTCAAATGTACAAAAGCCTTAACTAATTTAAATTATTTTAAAGGTTCGAATGCCATCCGATTATTACCAGCCATGTTCAACATAAGGTTTTACTCCCGACAAGTTCAACATAAGGTTTTACTCCAGGGCTCTACATCAGCTACGCCCCCCTTGAGTAAAAGGGAACACTAAGTTTTAAAATAACTAAGCCCTTTTACTCTCGGCACTCGAGCCTATAAACCTATCCTACCTGGCCTATCATAAAAAAATTACCTAACCTTAGGAGAATCTACAAGGGGAGGTCTGTCCTTTGCAAAGGCAGGCTCACCTCTGGCAAAGCGAATCTTACGACATCACAAGTGTCCATGAATGCATTAAAGTGTGCCAATGTGCACCCCCACAAACTAACGCTCTCCAGTTTGAACCTTGCTGCATCAAAACCTAAGTTAAAAGATGCAACCAGCCTCAGAAAGTAAACAAAGTGATATGAAAGTTCATATCGACCCTGAAATTCACCAGGGTGGCACCCTTATTACTCGTAAACTCGTCAAACGGGTATTCTGTTTCATCTGTCCAGTGTAACTGTGGGGCTTTGTCACTCTTTTTGTTGAACTCCCTTGTTCTATTGACAGTTTCAGCAACTTTTGGAGCAGGTGTCCCATATCCCATTGGAGGGGGGTTAGTATAAAGGTATAAGAAACTCACTGAACCCAGATCCTTATTAATATCCTCCAAATCTTTTGTATTACTTATATCATCGTTTATTGATTCCTTAAAGAAAAATGTTGTCAGTAGGCTCGACACTTTCACTCCTGATTCCTTCATTCTTTTAAGTTTGGCTTCCATTTCCTGGTTGATAAAGATTTTTCTTGCTAACCACCAAAGCATCATAGATAGTGTTATCAACACAGTGATGGAAAAGATAATGTCCCAGAATTCCGATGTGCTGACTAAAGGAAGACAAACCTGGGACCCAATCTTGGAGAGAAGTGTTCCAAGCTCAGTTGCTTATAACAGAATGCTAAAGCTTTTTAAGGACAATCTCAATGTTACTTGTTGCAACAACATTGAATGGTTACAATGCTTTTTCAAATGCCTGGGTCTTGATAGGCTGAAGACTTTGTCCATGACTTCTACTCCTTCTAGGAAGAGGAAATATAACAGCTCTGAAAAACTGTACATCGAAGTGGATGTGGACACACCCAAGGTTGAAGTGAGAATAATAACAGGAAGAGACAATGTGTTCAAGTACAATGATAGATCTCGCTAGATCTTTCTGTTCTTATATAAAACACGGGGAAAGAGGGAAGAAGGACAGAAGAACCATAGCGTCTGCTAATCCAATATTAAGGATGTTTTTGCACGTCATTGAAAGTTTCCATCTTGAGCTGGCCAAACACATTCCAGAATCTACAACGGGAGGTCTGTCCTTTGCAAAGGCAGGCTCAACTCTGGCAAAGCGAATCTTACGACATCACAAGAGTCCATGAATGCATTAAAGTGTGCCAATGTGCACCCCCACAAACTAACGCTCGCCAGTTTGAACCTTGCTGCATCAAAACCTAAGGTAAAAGATGCAGCCAGCCTACATTTGGTGGAGGCGCCGGGTAGAGCGTGTAATGTGTGTATAGGGAATTTCTATACTATGAAGGGAAACTCACGGATGGACACACACGAATTATATTTTATAACTTGTTTATATCGAATACAACTGTCAAATGTACAAAAGCCTTAACTAATTTAAATTATTTTAAAGGTTCGAATTCCATCCGATCATTACCAGCCATGTTCAACATAAGGTTTTACTCCCGACAAGTTCAACATAAGGTTTTACTCCAGGGCTCTACAGTACTCAGACCCTTGGATAAAAATAATTAATATTAAATCAAGCACTCTTGGCTCGAGCAATATTCGACTCGACTACATAAATTTGGGTAACTCGAGCAGCCCGCTCGTGTTTTGCAATTAAAATATAATTATAGCGTTTATTGCCTTTCATTTAATGAAGACACTTGACCTAGGTTCTTGAATTCCTACGCAGTTAGTGTTATTTTCTCCAAAATTTTATTTTTGTTGTTAAAGTATTAAAATCATCAAGGCTTTTAGGATTAATTGGCAGTTATCGTTTTTATTTTTTGTGGTTTTTATAAACACACAATATTCTCTGTGAATTTATGTTCATGTTAAATATTAAACATCAACACATTCATACTGACATTCATACACCCTTCCACCTTTTGTGGTAATTTTTTGTATGTATTGCTTTGGTATACCAAATAAATAACTAAAAAATATATAAAATAAACATTAAAAAAGTACGGTGCCTACGGCTTTCTAGCGGAGCCTTTTCGACGTATTTGCGTCTCCGCCGAAATTTCCGCGAATACTTGGAAGTCCATAATAAAACGTATAAATAAATTTTTCGTAATCTGTAAAATGTTTCCATTTGTTTTATACAACTTTAATTAAAATTGGCGAAATATTAATCGAGCTATTTGTCAAGAGCTGTTTTTAAAAATTTGTTTAAAAATCATACCAAAAAATCAGACTCTCATTGAGATAAACCAATTACCTTGAAACCATAAAAAAATGTGTTGTTTTCGAATAAAATCATGTCTTAGAACATCGCAGCACTAACCTGACTCACTCAACGCTTTGGATTTACTGTAAACATTTAAGAATTGTTTGTGTTCTTAGTTATTAGTCTAGCTAACTATAATTATTATACAAACACTTAAAACGCTCAACAAGATTGAAAAAATAATGATCTTGATAATCCCGAACAAAAAACAGCCAAACAGGTGGAGTGGGCGTAAATAGAAGTAACCAAAGTGCTCCTTAAGTAAACCTTTTACGATTCCCCACGCAACTACTATGGACAACATTTTAATGGTCCTTTAACTTTTTATCTACGGTGCACATCTGCAAACACTTTACTATTAAACATCAGTAATCCGTCCTTCCACACCAAGAAGAAAACCAGAACACCCAAACATGTACCATACGCACGCACGCGCATGACTATTACAACACGACACTATCCATTTCTAAGCGCAGTCATATATAATACATTGAACCAGATTTCATCCTAAAAAAAATTTCATTGAAAATCTAAAAAAAAAATTGACTACAGTTAAACCAAAAGTTTAAGTCAAAAGAACTGCTGCCACACCACGCAGAATTGCTATTTGTTTGGGTATTGTTATCGATATTAAATCCGACGCACAGATTGTAAAATATTCGCCCTAATGTTTGAAAATTCTCATTTAGAAGCCCGCCCAAGCTGGTGGGTGCTTGGGCGGGCCGATTTCATTGATATAAAAGATACTACTAAAAACATTAATGCAGCCAAAAAGCTTGATTGGGAGATGTAGTTGCCGTATACTTATTTCGGTACTCCATATGTGGTTTTGGACACTGTTTCATGCATGCATTTTAGATCTCATCATTATCTATGGACACTTAACGCAGTCAGCATTAACAAACGAAATACGACGCTACTCCTCAACCTAAGAAAATATGAAAAATTAAGCAAAACAAGTCGAGATTACCATGGCTGATGGAGGACTGCCCCTGCCCGTCCCTAACGACCTTGCAGGAGATATAATAATACATATGATGCTGCCACTTTTAATGTAAACCTATTGCCTATGTAAGCATGTCTATTGCCAGAAATCTGAGAAACGTAGGGAGTATATTTTGTCTAATGCGGTTTTGCCGAGACGTCGCTCAGCGCCGCAGAAGGTAAAGGCAGCGAGGAGGATTTCGAGTCGGTGCGCCGCCGGAGAGGCGGTTAGCGGTGTGCCGCGCAGAATAGGCGGCTAGCGCACCTGACCGCGTGGATGGGTTTCAATTACTCGTGCAATGATGTGTCTCGTGCCCGACCAGACGTGGAGAGGCGGCGCGAGCACCGGTAGTCCATACGATCGGCCAGTAGTATGTCAGGTTATTAACGGATGCCACGTGGATACATTTTTTACGTAAGTTTTTTTGTCCTCTTATGACAACAACAAAAATACCTTTAGAAGCATCCGGGGTATTTATCGTTGTGTTGCTGCGAGGACTGTTTGCGAGCGTTAGCGATAAACATTGCACAGCTTGATGTTGACACCCTAACACTCGACTCATCCCATCCCTGTAAATTACCTACGGATCCCAATTATAAGCAGACACAAGCAGACAAGTGTTGATGGGCCACTCTGTCATTCATTCACACACACAACACGTTCGACTAGCACGCTCAAGTGCTTCGGGTACCTACATACTTACGCTTGACTTTCGGTCGATAGGCAGCTAATGAAATGCTCAGTCAATAGTATCAATGTTAATTCAGAGCTAATTGCTATACTTCGTACATAATTATATATGCAAGGTGTATCCCATCTCATTGATCAAAAATGAGTGCTGCGAATCGATTTTTATTTTTTAGTATCAAGTTCGGTTCGTTGTTGTCAAAGCCTGAGTGAAACCTTATGTTGAACATGGCTGGTAATAATTTGACAGCATTCGAACCTTTAAATTAGGAATAAAATAGTTGATAGGTTTTAGTAAAAGGTGAGACTGTCTTTAGCCGTGGGGCTTGGCAGATGTATTCGGTGAAAAGTAATATATAATTGGTTATCCGCTACCTGTGTGTTTGCTTTGATAGCGTATCAAATCCCATTACACACACAGAACACACGCTCTAACCACTGAGCCCCCTCAGTGAAGGTCCCCCCGACCTTCACAGTACCTACTCATAACTTTTCCAAAAGATAGATAGATGATCTTCACTTTTATTCGGTTATCAGTGTATCTCAGAACACTATTTCGTAAAGCGTTAGGTTATTCCTGTAGTAGGCTCGCGCTTGACCACTATCTCATCTGATAGCTAAGCGATGATGTGGTCGTCGGTGAAACACGCTTGCCTAAAAGATACTTTTTCACTCTTGACTTAAAGACCCCCAGATTATAGCTATCTAGAAACAAAGACTCCAACAGAGACTGCCTCCTTAGCTGTACGCATAATAAAAGTATTCCCAAAACGTTTAGCGTGTATGGTGTCCTCATTTACTTATTTTGTTATGTTGTCATAAGAACATAGCCAGGTCAAAAGGGAGAAAAAAGAGAAGATAATAACGAGAGCGCATTTCAGAACGCCCCCTCTACCGTATTTTAGACGCAGCTTATCGCTTCCGTTACTTGTGATACGGAAAAGCGCCTCAAAACGCCTCCTTGTTCCCGCTCTACCAATAAGAGCGCTGTAGATGCTTCTAGAATAATTAATATAATAGTCTTGAAAAAATAAATGACGCGCGCCCGTGAGACCTGCCGTCATATGACTGACAGTTGACCGCGCACCGCTCGACGAGACTGTAAATAAATAAAATTGACTTTTATTCCTTTGCTACGAACCCAACCTAGTGATAAAATACTTAATATTATTGTTTTATATTATACACAATTTTTGTTTATCTTCACATTGTGAACAAGGGCTCATTCTGTTGTTTTGGAAAAAGAAACGTGAGTCTACTACTGAGTCGCCCCATGCAAGGACCGAAGAAAAGTCGAGTAGTAGGATAGTTTTTTTTTTTAATTTGAATCGTATTGGGTAGACTTGCAATTTTCAGATTATACAATGTATATATATTTCTATTAATGCTAAAACCAAAAAATTATCCCATTCAAGAAACGTAGGGATAGCTTGGGGATAGCTTGATGTGTTGGCGTCTGTACGTTTCTTGAATGTGGATAATTTTTTAATTTTCTCAATTAAAAATTAACCTTATGTCTTTGCAATAAAGTTGAAATACTATCAAAGAAATTTGACAGATTGTGGTAACTTAATGTGCTGGCCTCTGTACATTATTAACACTGTACTGTGGTACGAAACAATTCGTTTTCAAGTAAATACAACTCGAATTTGGCCGGTTTTGTGGAATGGGCCTTTTTTTTTTCTTTTTAAGGCCACGGGGTCTATTCCTTAACTCCGTCAACAAAGCAACGTCCGACAGTAGCCCGATACGTCGTAGCGAACCCTATTCCCTAACGATTTCGGATTCATCAGAACGGGACGGAATCATAGACTACACTCGGCGTCACAAAAATTTCACCTCTCCGAAAATAAGTTTAAAGTATGTCCTGCCATTGATTAACGAATACATTAAACCCAATTTAAATTGGTATCAAATATAAGAATGTTTAATGACATTTAAATTAACAGTAGTTAGAATTCCTAAGCACAACACATCTCATCAGCACGTAACGTTAAAAAAAAGTTGTTCATAAACGCCTGACGTTGTTACCTTAATAAGGTCCATGAGGGAACGCATGGAAGCAGTCATCAGGGCTAGAGGGGTAACACTAGGTTTTAAGTTGTTTTTAAGGACTTAGCTGATTATTTCTGTTAAATTAAAAAGTTACGTTTTAATCATTTGCATTTGCTTGCTTTTTTTTAATTCCCTGGTAAACAAAATTCAAATCTATTGATTTATTCTGAAATTTAAATAAATTACCTTTCCAATGATACCTTATAGTCATATGTCTTCCATTGATTAATAGGGCAAAAATGACTTTGAAGGATTTTTTTCAAAAGGTGCGATTTTTGTGGCGCCGAGTGTATATTCGTGAACGAAAGACGCATGACGACAGAGTTGCGCTATTTTACCGGTTTACATATTTCGTAGTTTTGAAGCTTACTGTTAAAGCCTTTTTGCAGTGACATAAAAACATTGTGTCAGTGGCGGTTGTCAAGCAAAACGCATTCTTGATAAAATAATAATATGTAAAGTATCTACTTTTACTAAAAAAGAATCTAAAATCCGCTGCAGCAACCCACGCGCAAATCGAGGCCCTCACAATTTTTACGCGTGAGAATATAGACTTGGCTCGCGAGTTGATGAGGGATGCCGACGGGAGAATTCGCTCTAAACGGCTATGGCAAAACCTGTGCAACTCCCTTAACTCGATGGGCAGTTGCACAAAGCAGTGGCAAAGGGTGAGTTTAATACATTACTTATTAATATTTATGATTGTATGGTATTTTTTTTTATAAAATTACCCAACTAACCGATAACCAAATTTTAGATGTGGTCTGATAGAAAGCATCTTGCAAAGCTGCTGGAGCTGACAGACAGTCAACACGTGCCACGGGTGAAGGTCCATCGACAGCACCAAACGGAATTGCAGATAATTGCAATTATGGGAGAGGGTTTTGGAGAGCCGGAAACCTAGGCAAGAGTGCCAGCTTTTCCAAGGATAATAGTTAAATTTAAATTATTAGGATATTAAGCTTTGTTTCTATGTTAAAAAAAAAAACAAAAATAACTAGCTGCGCCCCAAATAATACTCGAATTGGTCCAACGTTCTCGAGTCTTGCGCTTAGCAACATCCATTTTTATTTATAAACAGATAGAATTATAGGAACACAAATATATTGTTTTTGTTTCATCCGTTAATAATATCTAGTTTTTGTTGCAAAGGGACTACCTATTAAATAGCCTGCAGCCATGTCACCCACTCATGCTGCCAGAACTGCAGAATCACGCTCCCAGGAGCAACCCTAATGTCTCCTGAGGCACTAGAGCTTGCTTAGCCCACTCGAGTGCTTCAATGGAGTCCGAGTCGAGTTGCATTGGCGTCTCCTGAGTTGTCAACTATGCAAAGTCAGCGAAGTTATAATTCAGTAAAAAAGAAGATTGCATAAATCATGTTTCAAAAAATTACTTAAAACTGACAAAAAAATAATTCTTTTGTTTACAGCATTAAACTCTCGTCGTGATCGTCTAATTGCTCGGCGGAAGAGCAAAGGCTTCTACTCGAAACTAGGAGAAATGAGATGCTCGGTGAGATAAAGGATGCAGTTGTAGAACTATGTGCCTTAGCACACGTATATTTTTTTAGAAACACATAGCAACTATATTTGCAACTCATATTATGTGCTCTTAAATTGCTGAAAAAAGTACTGTTCACAACTACTTCAATGCGTTATAAGTAAAACATAGCTATAGTATACATTTTGACAATGCTATGGACGGTGCACAATGCAGTTCTCTTGCAGCTAAGAGGCATCACCATTGGCCTTTTAAATTTGTAGAGCGAGCACGTTTTTAGTGATAATTATTTCGCCCTTCTGCGGAACCTTCGATAGCATTGTCTATTGGGGTCATCATGAATTCCCAAACTGGGTACCCAGAATATTGTTGTAACAAAATATATTGTTGGTAAACAATCACTGCATAGTAAATCTGGTACAGTCAACAACAACTTGTACTCTTATGATACTATTGTTTATAAAGAAAATATTAACTTTGGTACAAAAATCAATTAAAGACAGAAGAAAAAATTACAATAGGTATTTTTATAAGTACATACCCAATAGACATACTGTCTCCTGTTGTAAACTCTCCAGGTGAGGTTTGATTTCATGGTGCGACTAAATAAAAGAGTCGTGAGTCACTCCATTATAGGACGCATCAACATTGAAATAATAATAAATGATAAAATTAAATATTATGCGAACTTAACAAGCACTCAAAGCTCGTTTTCACTCTTACTTTCAAGTATTTCTCTGTAATCTGCAGTATGTAAATATTTTTGTCCTAAATAAATGAAATATTATTGACATACCTATTCTGAGTGAATTTACAAGGCTAACTTTATAAGCCTAACTGATATTATAAATGCAAAGCGAGTTTGTTTGTTTGTTACGCTTTCCTGCTCGGATGAATGGATTTTAATGGAATTTGGCACATGGGGTACTTACAACTTGAACATTTTTAGAGTGAAAATACCCAATATAACAAGACTTAAAATATAATACAACAATATAACAAGACTTAATATAATACAACAATATAACAAGACTTAATTAGAATCTAATTAGAAATGTTCACTTTTCACAAACGTTTGACTCACTTCACACATCACTTTTAGTAGCGGTCCACTCATTACTGGGCCACGTTACTCAGATAGGGTCTCGTCACCCACACTGTCTTTTTCTTCTTTATTATATCTATGGTCTTTTTATGAGGTTCCTCTTAGCAATATTCTGCGGAAACCTTATATATTTTTGTATAATTAAGGGGCTGCTGAGTGCGTTTGTGACATGCCGCAGACCCCCGAAGCACGCACCTTAAGCACGAAGACCATACTTCGTGCTTAGGGAGTAGACCCCCTGCTCTAGACCTCGATCACGCCTGATGGAAAGTGCAGATGAAGTCTAAAATGATAGAGCGAGCGAGCCCAGAAGTTCACTCTTGCTTTTAAGGTACTATACCTCTAAACATGCAAACTTTTATTTTCTTATTATTATGAAACGGGACATGCGCCTGCTCTTGACCTCGTCATGCCTGATGGAAAGCGCAGATGAAGGCTATGATGGAGCGAGCGAGCCCAGAAGTTCACTTTTGGTTAAAAGGTAGATGGGCCATATGGAAGGAAACACAGTAGCTAGCAGAGAGTTCCATACTTTGGCTGTGCGCATAGTAAATAGAAGAAAAGCGTTAAGTACGACTGGTCGAGACACGAACCAAGCAAACTAACAAAACAGGCTTATTCTCTCTAAAATACGAATAAAGGAAACGCCAATCAACTAAAAACACTGGCCAAGTGGGATCCAGACTCACACACGGGTGCCGTACCATTATCTATAAAACGGCAAAAAAAAACGAGGAAAAGAAACACGTTTGCTGTATGGGCCTCCTTAAATATTATTTTTTTTCGGTTTTTTAGCATTTGTTGTTATAGCGGCAACAAAAATAGATCATGTGTGAAGATTTCAACTGTCTAACTATCACGGTCCATGAGATACAGCCCGGTGACAGACGGACGGAAGGACAGTGGAGTCTTAGTAATAGGGTCCCGTTTTACCCTTTGGGTACGCAACCCTAAAAACAATGCATCGTCCATAATATAATCCGACCGCCCACGCCCTACAACTTACGTACCCATACCCGGAAAAGTACGTTATATCATTGACACTTGTCGACTAGTTGTAAAGACCATTATTACGGCGACATCAAAGAAGCTTTCGTTGAAGCTTGAGTTGAAAGTTTTCGTTTTATTTCAGAATGATCAACAACTTGTTTCCCTTGCGAAAGAAAATAAAAATATTGTGGATTACCCAACTGATGAGAATTCGAATCAAGAATTTCATCTGTGTCATTATAACTGATGCTAAGTGACACTTATTATTGCCGTTCCGGATCAACTTCGCAAAATTATTAAGTGTTCCCATTTCAACACTTGGTCCAAATTATCCCCTGTCAGAGGTCATTAGAGTTCTAAAACACCAGTGTGGTCAAATTTTGGGAAACTTGCCCTAATGTGTGCAACTGGGTAGGAAGTGGCATTTGAATCAAGTTAAAACAATTTGATAATAACGAGATGCCCAAAATTCTAGGCTAGGCTACTATTTTAAATTAGAATTTGTACAAAAAATGTTTTATTTAAGTTATATAAAATTCATTTACTTTTATTTTCATAAGGTTATTTTGATGTCGTTTGGGCATTTGAATCAAGCTAAAACAATTTGATAATAACGAGATGCCCAAAATTCTAGGCTAGGCTACTATTTTAAATTAGAATTTGTACAAAAAATGTTTTATTTAAGTTATATAAAATTCATTTACTTTTATTTTCATAAGGTTATTTTGATGTCGTTTGGGACCTAATGTGTGGTTATTTTAGCCCATAGCTCCTCCAGCAAGTGACAGATGTGGGCAGCTTCAGTCAAGTTCCATTAAAGTTTAGCAGCTGTATGACCTGCATCAGTGCATTGTGTTCTATTATTATACCAACACTGTGTTTTATTAACTCATTGGATACTGCGTTCTAATATTAAAAATATCTTTGCTTGATAGCGTACCAGCTTCGCAAACAAAAATGGTAGTAGCAGTCATCCCGTATCGACGAAAAAATGCAGCGTATTTTTTCCATTTCAAAACGTTAACAAAACTATAAAGACAAAATAAAACCGGAAAATTAAACTCAGCACGGAACTTAAATACAATTTGCCAGAACCAAAGTTTTCTATCGGAAGCAAGCGCTTCTCAGGTGGAAATTACTTATTGTGTGATTTATTGGCAGCTGGTTCCAGATGTGGAAAACGAGTTTGCTGTTAGAATTGCGTCGAATAAACTTTCTTCTTTGAAGAGATACCCCATTGGTTGTTTGTTATACAGAACCACCTGTATATTATCTAAACTTTGTAGTAAGCGTACTATCTTAAGGCACGATCATTTATTGGAAAGTCGTAACAAATTGAATAAGAGGTATGAGATATCAAAGAAGTGAGCCAAGCCTTGTATACTGAGAACGATATGTCGACGCGCGTCAACGGCAGTTACTTTTGCCGTTGCGTTTGTAGCACAAAGAATAATATGTTATGTAGATAGGTGGCAGCAGTTAAATTAAATGTTTGAAATATGAAACAATCTAATTCATCATAGTTCTGTAAGAGCCTGAACTTAAAAATAAAACCGCCGTAGCTTTATTGCAAATAAATTGCATATTGGAGACGAGCATTGATTTAGATCAAGAAAAGCTTAGATTAAACAGATTGTTGACACAGCTAACAATAGACAGCGGAAGAAAATATTAAATGTGTAAGAATATAATACAATAATTAAATTAATGAAGAAAGATCGATTAGCGCGTCGCACAATGACAGCCGATTTTACCATTACACATGACGAGAGCCTCGTGAAAAGCTGAGAAAGAGAAACAAATACAATATCTCGAATTAGAACACGATGTTGTTGACATGTGAAATGTGAGCTCGCTGTCATTGTACCGATTGTCGTAACCATCAAAGGTCGTAACGGCCAATGGCCTGATAGCCAAAAGCCTCGACCAACCTCTTTTGGCTCTCGTTAGGCGGTTGGATAAAAAGCCAGATCCAGAAAGCAGTACTCCTTGATATGGCTCGCGTTGTGAAGAGATTCCTGCCTCTGCAGCCATAAACCACTGGTAGCCAGTGACCGTGCCCCTGATACGGCGGACCACATTTTTTTTTTTTTTTAAATAAAAATTTATAAAATAAGGATAGAAATGTATAAACGTAAATTAATCATAGCTGAATAATCAAATTATTGTGTTCATCGGATTTTAAAATTTAACTGGTCATACATTATAACATTATAGTAGATGAAAAGGAAGTTCAATTAAGCCTTTGAATAATTTGGTCACTATATGTAAATAACGTTGTAAATTCAATTTTTGGAAGCGTGTACTGGAGCGAGTAAATAAGAGGCACGGCAAAGATTGAGTGAAAGTATATTTAGACAAAGATTGACAGAGAGTAAGCGATAGACGGAAGTTGTAGAAGAAAAGGAAACGAATTCAAGGAAGACAAGTTATAAGGCAAAGTTCGTTAAGATAACGATAGCAGGAAATTAATTACGCGAGCAAATATAAATAAGCGGTAGCGAGCCAAAGCGACGAGGGTTCGCGTTGAGAGCGTCTGGCTGACTGTTCGGCGGTCGCTGCCGTCTGCCTCTTGAGCGGGCTGCTGAGGCGGCGCGGTGCGCGGCGTCCGGGGTGGGGTTGGCCGACCGGTTTCCGTGGCAGGCCGCGCTCGCGACGATCGGCGGCTCGCGGCTTGCGCGCACCTTAACGCCAGCTAGTAGTATAAGGGGTAGGTAGGCTAGGCACACTGTAAACAATAATTAATATTAGTGTGGGTCAGACTGTGACACCACAAATTCAATTCAAAATAATTACATAGAGCTTAGTGTATTGACACCGCACAGAGTAAATACAAATTGGAAATTGAATTTATATTAACTCTTATAGACACAAGCGTTAACATCCATCTAGTCTTGTTACGAAATCAGCAAAAAGGCCTATAATATAAATAAAATATAATGTTAATAAATATCTATTTATATCTAAGCAATTTCAAGAAACCGCAGCCTCTGTGATAGTAGTATCGTTAGGTAGTTTATAAATCGTATATTTGTTGCATCTGAAAACGTACACCGTGAACTATCTACACATTGAAACGCAAGTCTCTCGGGTTAAGCGGGATTGTCCGAAAGGGTTACCGCTACCCCGGAACATAAAGGGCTACGGAAGGAACATGGATGGGTTTTAGTCAGTAAGAGTCTGACACTCCCTTCCGCTCCACCCAGAGCGGGAGCAGTCATTGGATGATTTCCCAGCCTTAAAAAAAAAAAAAAAAAGTCTCTCGGGTTGCCCATATTTTTATAGCGTTTTGAACGTCCGGCAACTCTGGTGGCCCAGCGTGGCCCAGCCAACTTGAACCACTTTAAACAAGTTTTTATCTATGAAACTTGTCACAGAGCTTCATGAGAGCGATACTAGATGACTCTATTTTAAATAACGTGTAAGGTAAATACAACACTCAGCCGGGTGACAGCTAGAATAAAAAACAAAAAAATGTTTATGAACAGTGTTCAATTGTTTTGAAGAGACCAGGCGTTCCTTTCTTAATTAAAATGTAAGTTTATTATTTATTTATTATCCTAATGTGTTAGTGTTATATATTTTAAAAGATCCTGTAAGTTTATTCTTTCGGCTTATCTATTGATTTTAAGCATTCAAAGTCTAACAGGATTCTAATAGTATGTTTTTTTGTGTTAGGTTAGCCGTGCTAGTGTGCCGGTTTTAGTCAAGTTTTTATAAGATATTATACATATTTTAGTAAAATAATTCTTGTTATTAGGAAAACAGGTCATTGTTCATATTTGAGTAACTTTTTAGGAAAAAAATATGACGAAAATAACTAGGATTCATGTAGGCCGTCATTTCGTAATCGGAAACGGTATCAGATTACTGCAGGAATGCGTTGTTTGTTTTGGTTTAATGTAATACACTGTTTATTTTAAGTAATGATATATTGGTGTCAAAAAAAAGCTTATTTAATCTAGTTTAATAATTAGTAAAGAAAATTGAGAATGTTGGAAACAATGTTTCGTTAAAACTTGAAAAGAAGAAATATTTTACTTAAATTTAACCCATATTGTTAAGTTATTTTTTTTTTATGAATATCAGATTAGTTGTTGTATTTTAATATGTACATAATTTAATTCCTTAATAATTCAGCTTTATACCTACTGGTATTTTTTACTTTGCTATAGCTGCAATAGATTGCTAGAAAATACACTTTGAATCAGTAACGGCATGGGGCGCTCGACGCGGTTCAACCCCGACTGCGCACTCGGACGTACGAGGGTATAAAGGGGTGTCGCAGGGCGCTCGACGCGGTGCGTCGTCTTCGCGCACGCCAAACCCAAGTATCTGCATCGAATGCAGACACTCCAAAACCGGTTCCTCCGCAGGGTCTCAGGAGCTCCCTTTTACGTCCGTAACATGGACCTTCATGTAGACTTTAAACTCCCCACAGTTCAGCAGTTCATGAAACGCCTCTCGAAGCGTTTCTTTGACACTCCCATAAAGCACCGCAATCCCCTGATTGCGGCCGCCACCCGATACACCCCGTCCCGCATCAGTAAGGTTCGCCGTCCACGGCATACCCTCATTGCCCCCGACGATGCCACCACTCTCCTCCAGGAGAGCAGCCTGGCTACTAGCACTGTTAGATTAGCACACAGACACAAATTTCCGTCGTTCCGTCCTCGCCGTCGAGGCCCGTCGCGACGACCCTGTCCATTCTCATCCCCCCGACCCTTGCTCGAGCCAGCCCGCGTTGCCGCTGAGCCAGTAGCTTTAAAAACCCCCGATCCACTTGCCCCCCCCCAGCGACGCCCTAAGCCGAGGTCCGAACCCCGCAGGGGGTGCCCTTAGCGTGTAGTCGCTTAGTTTTGTAAGTTAGGTTTAGTTTTTATTAAGCCCTGGCTGGAGGCTACAATTCTTTTGTGGCAGCCACAGGCAAGCCCGGTTAAGCAGTAGACAACCATTTGGTTGAACTGCGAGATGCCATTACCAAAAAAAAAAAAGCTCGACGCGGTTCAACCCCGACTGCGCGCTCGGACATACGAGGGTATAAAGGGGTGTCGCATTTTACCGCTCAGTTATAATGAAAATACATAGTATGTAGATAATTGTTTACCGGGCATTCAAAATTATATTATATTTAAGGTATCAAGAACCACTTTCACGTTACAGCAGTTTCTAAGATGATACATATGCCTCTCATACAAAGAGTAATCAGTCAAGGAGGATCTGCCATTCTCCTCAATCCACTTCCAGGCCGTATTGCCTTGAGAAAATTAGAGGAAGATATGGAAGAGAAGACTTAGTTTACATTCAATGTTTATGTCCCAAATTAATTGCTTTTCTACTGCCAAATATACTGTAGAGCCCTGGAGAAAACCTTAGGTTAAACATGGCTGGAGTAAAACCTTATATTGAACATGGCTGGTAATAATCTGACGGCATTCGAATTTTTAAAATCATTTCTAGAATAGATAGTCTATTGTACAATTGAGAGTTCGCCTCAGGCCGCAGGGCTAGGCAGATGTATTCGTTATATCCAGTGTGTTTGCATTCATAGCATAGAAAACCCAATACACACCAAATACACGCTCTACCACTGAGCCCCCTCTCAGTAGGTCTTCAACCTTTCTACATTGTTGTGGAGGACGCCAGAGTCTCCACTAGAAGACGCGGTACGATCCCCCTCGTTTGTTTTTTCTTTACGTTGAAGGTGTGTGCAGAACCTTATAATATCTGCACAAGTAAGAGAGTATAAATTCAACCAAAATTTTCGGGTAAACCGTGTAACGGGCATTCTACGCATGCTTTTGGTGGTGCGCAAAATAAAAAAATGACGCCCTAGTCGTTCGTATGAAGTAATGTGATAAAAGCAGGCGTATGGAACGACGCCTGGACGCCTGAATATTTAAAGCTAAATGGTTTATATTTTTGTTATAATGGTTACCATGGAGAGCATGATTGTTTATTCCGGCTACAACGGCGTGTGCTTTGAAGATTTTTTAGCCGATTTTCGAGTGTTAGCTATTAATAAGAAGTGGCGCAAAAGCGATTGGACTCTTGGGCATTATGGGCGCATTTATGCAAGGTCCAGCCCGCATTGTTCATTCGTCGATTATGTATGATGATGGGGAGATTAGCTACCAATCGATGTGTAACGTATTGAGGAAGGAATTCCCGTGTAGAATTCACAAAAGCAAGTGTGTTACAATTGTGCATGAGGAGGTAGTTGCACAAGAGCTGTCTGAGGAGTGCGGACAGGAACATGTTTTAAATGTTTGTGTTGATGCTGTTTCAATTTCTAGCGCTACTGATGAAGAGAAGGTGTTAATTGAAGAGCAAAGCTGCCATGAGAGCAGTGATGATGACGATGTTGGTGTTTCTGTTGGCGCTGACGTGCAAAGCTGCCTAGAGAGCAGTTCTATTGATGACGAGACAGAGGTGTTCGAGTTTGAACACGAGGAAGAACTGGACGAGTCGGGTCAGTCCAGTCCATTTATTAATAATGATCCTGTTTCAGAGCAACATAATGAGTTTCACGACGATCACGATGTTGCATTCAACAAAAATAACATCGTTGATGATCGGTTTGTTTAAGATGACGCGGAGTCACAATACAGTTAGAGGTGAAACGATAGAGGTGAAGAAGAATGAGCACGTTGTTGATTCTTCAACGGTTGTAATTTCGAAGGTGGTGATGAGCGATGCTGCTGAGGCGCATTGTCGTTCTGCAACGGTAGAATTTTCTAACTTTCAAAATAACTTTTATCGTGGCGTGTTTATTCATCGTCAAATAGCCCAAGCTAGGAAATATAGTAATGAACATGTTCATAGTGTTGGAAAGATAAATAATCGTATTAATAAAAATGTAAACATTTCAAATTTACATTTACAGATTTTTCTACATTTAGAGAAAATTAGACGTTTACAGAAAATGACGTTATGTGCCCGAAAAACTAAAAAGAAAAAGTTTGCTTCCAAATGATGACTAAAAGAGGTCACAGGAAAAGTATTAACCTTTTTATAAATAAATTTGCTTTTTTACATTACGGGTTTATTAAATCAAATAAAAAGAGATTTAGAAACATTTTAAATAGATAGGAATTTTCACTTTTTAAAATTATATAATAACGATTCCAAAATGTTTCCATATGTCGCTGCAAAATTTTTTGGGATAAGTAGCGAGCAAAAACTTTTTGATGATAAATAGATAAAAGACTTTTCTTTTTTATGTCAGGATTATTTAATTGTCAATTTTAGACATATTTGTCATTTGTTGACATGTCTGTCCTGTCAAACAGATGTAAACAACATTTTCATTATTTTAGCTTGGTTTTAAGATATATTTTATTAATGCATTTCTCTTTGTGTTTATTTCATATGGTAATCAAAAATAAATGAGACGCTGCCGGGTGAGCGTGTGGGATGACACACCTCACTGCTCCAAAGCGTCAGAGGGAGCGACACTACGTTTTCATGTGTCTCTAATGTTTAAGAAGTTTAGCATGATCGTGCTCCAGAGTATTTTAACATGTGCGTTTAGGTTCCTCTAGAGAGAAGGGGTGACACTCATCTTGAGTTGAGGCCTACTTCGCTAACGGGGCAAAGCCTTTGCAAAGTGTGTCAGGTTGACGCAATTTGTCCAACTTATGATGGGATACCCGTATCTTGTGGTTTTACCTCTGGAATATGGGCATGAAATGTTTTTTCCCAAGGCTTTACGTCTGGGTCGTTCTCTCCCTCTGGCTCAATAGCGTTCGATGGGGTCGAGGTTGATGTTCAGTCTTCTCTGCAATAAACCCCATCAGGGTCGATATGAACTTTCATATCACTTTGTTCGTTTTCCGAGGTTGGTTGATCCTTTTCCATTAGTTTTGTTTCAGCAAGGTTCAAACTTGCATGCGTTAGTTTGTGTGAGTGCACATTGGCACACTTTAATGCATTCATTGACTCTTGTGATGTCGTAAGATTCGCTTTGCCAGAGTTGAGCCTGCCTTTGCAAAGGACAGACCTCCCCTTGACACACCTTGTTGATTGTCTAATGTTAGGTAATTTTTTATGATAGGCCAGGTAGGGTAGGTTTGAAAGTTCGAATGCCGGGAGTAAAAGGCTTAGTTACTTATTTAAGTGTTTCCTTTTACTCAAGGGGGGCGTAGCTGATGTAGAGCCCTGGAGAAAACCTTAGGTTGAACATGGATGGAGTAAAACCTTATGTTGAACATGGCTGGTAATAATCTGACGGCATACGAACCTTTAAAATCATTTCTGGAATAGATAGTCGTTTGTACAATTGAGAGCTCACCTCAGGCCGCGGGGCTAGGCAGATGTATTCGTTATAATCAAGCTATAAAATATATATGTTTATCGTCCAGAGTGTTTGCATTCATAGCATAGAAAACCCAATACACACCAAATACACGCTCTACCACTGAGCCCCCTCAGTAGAAGGTCAACCGACTTAGTTATAACTGCCCATGCAATTAAAGAGGTCATGGGTGCAAAGAATAAAACTTTAGATGACTAATAAATAAAGCGAAAACAACAGCAACTGGAAAACTTTCTAGCGTTGTTGGCAATAAAATGGGAATTTTAAGACTCCTAGACCCCGCGAACCTGAGGAAGATTTAATTGCGTAATACCGAATATGTGTTTCACTTGGGAACATAAAGGATTACTTACTATGTCTATGGTAAACTCACAGCAGCTTTGAGATCGGGGGGAGAATTAATAAAGCTTCCCAATCAAATATCAATTTCAGCTGAATAATTCGTTTAAATAATAAAGCACATCAAATGTTTTCCCGAAGAGGGGTCCATTGGTAGGGTACATCTATATTTCACCAGTTACGTTTTTAAGTCTCTTGTAATTGGTTGGCGAGCCTATTCGGGCTGCTACTGAAAAAATCCTAGCAAAAAAAAAGCAATAATACTTTACCCTACCACTAAACCAACGAGGTACCTAGTTAATTGTAAAAAAAATTACACCTAATTTAAAAAAAAAGATATCAAATGATATTTCTTAAAACAGAAGCTACTGAAAATTGTATAATTCATATTTTTACAATAAATTTAATAGCCTGATTTTCGTCAACGTGTCTTTTATAGTAGGATCAACGCATCGGGATATTTGACTTGATCCACATACTTTGTTTCGAGGCGAAAACGTCAATCAATTTCTCATTATCGTGACCCCTATTCCAGTTTTACAATACGCCATCATAATGCAATTTCCATGCAACTTTTAACGAGCAATTTCCTAGTAGATGTCTGCTTTCCGGATTAATTAAATTTCCCTCTACACTCTACGCCCTATTATTTTTTTTGGTGTGGTCGTAGTGGTAGCGACATAATTTTTTTTAGGCGGAAAGAAAAGTCTAAAAGCCTGATGATTCTCAATTAGTATTATTATAACGATAAAATTAATATTTAATATATTTATTTTATTTATTTTTATTTATAGTTAATTAAAACGGCACAGGTCCAATTACATTAATTAACATAGAATTAGAATTATTAAGATTAAAATAAAATAAGCATTGAAACAACATACCATACAAAAATTAGATTCAAATTCAAAGATATACAATGGTGTGGATAAGATTATTAATAATTATTTGAGTAAATACACACATCAAAAGTGTCTAGGGATCAACATATATTTTTGCAATAACTTTTCTCTTGATTGATATTAATTTAAATTGTTTGAGTGTTTTCGTTTGTCACAGTAACGATAAACCAAGTCACCTTTGCATTAATAAAGAAATTTGCCATTTTCCTAATAAAGGGATTTTTGACATTTGAACCACTAACATTAAAGTTCGAAAAAAAGACTGAAATAACAGTTTTCTTTAAAATTTTATTGGGTAACTTAAACAATTAATAATCCGTGTTTCTACCGCGAACACTAACAACACAAGAACATCGGTTTGGCATACTCAAAATGAGTTCATCCAAATCACGCTGTGGAATGGCCGCCCATGTTCGTTGCAACAACAAAAAAAGGTCTTCTTGCAACTGGATAGGATACCCTCCATATTCGGCAGAGCTCTTCTCTGTAGCATATCCCATGCATGCTCAATCGGGTTCAAGTCTGGCGACTGAGCAGGCCAGGGCAGGACATTGATGTTAGCTGCGGCGAGAGTCTGTCTTACAACTCTTGCGGTGTGCGGTCGTGCATTATCATGCATTAACTGAAATAAGGGACCGATTTGCACTTGTAGAGGAACGATGACGTCAGATACAATCGTCTCAGCATAAATTTGAGCGTTGAGGTTGCCTCTGATCCAAATCAACTCAGTTCTTCCGCCGATCCAAATACCCGCCCATACCATGATGGTTCCACCACTATAAGGATGGACTTCCTGGCAGGATTTTAATCGCTGTTGGCGTCCAGGGGTTCTCCAGTGTCGTATACGTCTTGTATCCGGTCTCATACCAAAACGAGACTCATCAGAAAAGCACACGAAACGCCATTGTTCTTCTGCCCAATTTCTGTGTTCAAGAGCCCATTGATATCGAATCCTACGATTGTGCATTGCTATAGGTGGTACCCGTAGCGGTCTTCGGGGGGCGTGGCGGTAAGGCCCCTCTTTGAGGAGTGGCTAGAGAGGCGTCACGGCGCCCTCACCTTCCGCCTGACGCAGGTCCTCACCGGACATGGATGTTTCGGGAGGTTCCTGCACATCATCAGGCGGGAGGAAACGCCCGGGTGTCACCACTGCGAGGATCGCCCAGAGGACACGGTAGAGCACACGGTGCAAACCTGCCCCGCTTGGGCGGAGCACCGCCGTGTCCTCGTAGAGGCGATCGGCGGCGGCGACCTCTCGCGCCCGGCCCTGGTGCAAGCCATGGTCCGGGGCGAGAGGGAGTGGGAGGCAGTCACCTCCTTCTGCGAAAAAGTTATGCTCGCAAAGGAGGTGGCGGGATGGGAGAGAGAAAGGTCCTCCCGTCCCAGCCGCCGCGGGAGACGCTCCGGGCGTCGGGAGCCACGTGACGACTCCCGGCCACCGTAGGCGCGGGCCTGCGGACGGTGAGTAATGGGTGACTCACCGTCCGATCAGCACCAGACCCGTGCCGTACGGCGCGTATATGTTCCACGCGCGCCTCAAAGAGATGTCAGCATATGAAGGGGCCCCTCAGGGCTAAGCCTGCCGGGTAAGCGGGATTGTCCGAAAGGGTTACCGCTACCCCGGTACATAAAGGGCTACGGAAGGAACATGGATGGGTTTTAGTCAGTAAGAGTCTGACACTCCCTTCCGCTCCACCCAGAGCGGGAGCAGTCATTGGATGATTTCCCAGCCTTAAAAAAAAAAAAAAAAAAAAAAGCGGTCTTCGGGAATGAAGGTTCACTTCATGCAAGCGGTTTCTGACTGTTTGGTCGCTAATTAAGTTCCCTGAAGAGTGATGAAGCCTCACGGCTAACATCATGGCGGTTATTGTTGGAGCTCTTCGAGTTAAGATTTGAATGTATCGGTCTTGTCTCCGTGTGGTGCAGCGATACCGTCCTTCATGGCGCTCAGCCACGGTACCAGTGCTTCGGTAACGTGTCCAAAGTCGACTGATAACACTCTAGACTTGTATTCAGAGCTAAAGCCACAGTACGTTGCCGGGAACCAGCTTCTATCATTCCCACGGCTCTGAGCATTTCTTCCCTGCTTAAATGACGTCGCTGCTCCATAATAACGTTGGTTTTAATCAGTAGTAGGGAAACAGTAGCACTAATAATGTCTTCAATGCGTTGTATGTTTTTATAGGGAAAATATTGACAGCTGATTTTCATCTTTTACTCGAATTTGATTGACAGTTCCTGTTTCAAATTATGAAATGCACCAAAAAGGATCCATATAAATTTATAAAATCATAAATTTATTACAAAGCCACATCTCAATCTCAAGAAATCCGCATAAAAATGCTTGATCCCTAGACACTTTTGATGTGTGTAGTTAAATAAATTAAAAACATAATAAACTAACATAAAATATCATATAACAGTGGACACCCTCGCATATTGTCTCTCACAAAACACCAGACAGGCACGCATTATTTTCTTCCATTCATCAGCAAACACATCACATTCAGGGTCGGCAGTCAGGAGGGCGTTTAGCATCCTTAGGGTTCGACATACCGGGGATTCCGCTCTAGCAACCGATCTAGATAGCGGTTGTGCGAACAGGTTGTGACGGCGGCTTTGACGGTGCCCAAGGTATTTGTCGGGCACAAATAGGCAGCAGAAAAGTCCGTGAAGCTCAGGGCAGTCAATACGACCGCTTAGGATTTTACAGGCAATCGTGAGTTGATCAAAGCCCCTTCTTACCTCCAACGAATTGAAGCCCAACACCCCTAGAAGATAGTTCGTTGGGTACATAAATGGAAAGTAATGGTACAGCCTCCGATACAAAAATCTCAGGAAGGTTTTCTGAACTTTCTCAAGCATCAGCGTCAGTGACGCAGTATGTGGATGCCAGACACAGGCGCTGGACTCGAGTTTACTCCGAACCAAAGTGGTGTAAAGAAGTTTAATAGTACTGGGATTGCGAAAGTCACGAGCGTTCCTCAAGACAAATCCCAGACGCCTGTAGGATTCCTTAGCAAGGGCAGAAACGTGGTCTCTAAATGTCAGACGCCGGTCGAAAGTCACTCCTAAGTCCTTAACGCTGGTGACACGAGTGATCGTTATACCCCCCATACCATAATTGTATTCTATTGGTCTCAACCCTCGACCATAAGTCATAACGCTGCACTTACTTATATTAAACAATAATTTGTTCGCAATGCTCCACCCATAGACGGTATCGATGTCCTTTTGTAGGAGTTCGCAATCCACCTCTGTTCTGATTTGTGCAGCTAGCTTTAAATCGTCGGCATATAGTAGGCATTTTGCGAATCGAATCTTGCAAATTAGGTCATCGATCATGATCAGAAACAGAGGCGGCCCCAATACGGATCCCTGACTCACACCCGAGCGAGTGTAGTAAGCCTTCGACTCAAAACAGCCATGCCGGACGAACTGTTTGCGATCCCGTAGGTAGTCGGCGAAGAAGTTAAGAAGGCCGGATGAGAAGCCCGTAGCCCCTAGCTTTGCCAAAAGCACATCGTTGTCCACTTTATCGAACGCCTTCCGGAAATCAAAATACAGAGTGTCGACCTGCCTACCGGATTCCAGGCTACTGGATATGAAGTCAGTTCATACTGACTGCTGGTTCATACCAGCAGATTTGAGTTCACGGAGCGACCAGGTCGAAAACAATGTTGGGCATCAGAAAGATACATATTTGTTTGTTTAAAGATAACAGTGTGAAGTATATGTTCAAAGACCTTTGCAATGGTTGATAAAATAGCGATGGGTCTGTGCTCCTCGACAGATGTCTTGTCACTGGTTTTAGGGATGGGAGTAACACGTGAAGTCTTCCATATCTCCGGATACACGCCCGACTGAAGAGCTAGATTAAAAACATGACATAAAGGGGCTGCTAATATATTGCTACATCCTTTAACAATATATGCAGGGATGTTATCCGGGCCGACCGAGCTGCAGGGTTTGAGTTTGGAAATACCCCTAACCACGTCCGGAGGGACTAAAACAGGTAGGGGAAAATTACCTCCCTCACTATTCACCGTGTTTGACTTCGGGTCCAATTCTGGTGTGTCCGGCAGAAATACGCTGGAAAAATACTCAGCAAATGCCTCAGCAGCTTCGACACCTGAATAGACCCTGCCATCAAGCACAACGTCCGGCTCAAACCCACCCTTAGATCGCAGGCTTGAAATGTGCTGCCAGAACAGTTTTGGATTTCTGCATAGGCTGTTTTCCACATTAGAGCAATGCAATCTATATAATATACATATACTTAAGTACCTATTAAGAAATATACTGTCATCATCCAGTTATTAACCGTATGAAACTTTTTATAATATACAATTTGACGTGCTCAAAAAACATAGAATTCACAGAAGACATAATAATGATCCTATCGTCCTTGACTGTATTTTCATCGACCCAGAATCGAGAGAAGATTTCGCGCGGCGAATAACAATTTAGTTTATCACAGCAACCAACATTTTATAGATTCACTAGACATATTTCAGAATGATGTTTGCGCTTCCGATTCTGAATTCCAGATCGAGCCAATATGACACGTGACTTAACCATTGTGATTATTGTTATCGCTGTGCCGATGTAGGTATTTAGTACTCAATAATACCACATTTTAAGAAAGTTCACTCGCACAGCTGGTATTCAGTTACCGGATGCAGCTAACTGAATACCAGCTGTGCGAATCTGTTACCATCTCAGCGTGAAAACTTAGGTGGAGTAAGCGTGGAGTGGGCTGTCGTTGTCATCCCACTTGATTTTAGGGATGTACCACTTACAATCATAATCGAGTTTTTAATGATATTTTTATGCTAATTTTAATAAGTAATTATTTTATTTTATTTCAAAGCTAGCTGGTACTTAGGTACTTACAACATAATTAGTCATAAACTCAATTTAGTTTTTCTTTTTTTTTCCTGGACTAGCCCTTGTATTTTAACTAAAGGAGCGAGCGGGTCACGCATGTACGCCACCACATCAAGTTACCCTAATCTGTCAAATTTCAAAGTGCACACTTCGCGCAAGCACGTTATGTTATGACTAAACGTCTACTCGTAGATACCTATTCGAGTTTACAGACAATAATTAATTGATTTAAAAACTTTAAACTTTTACGGTACCGTTCAAAATTGATTGCGTGATTTGTCTGAATTCGGCGCGGTGTTCACTTCACCGCGCTGCCTGCAGTGAATTTGCATAATCGCGTGATCGTGAAGTGGTCACTTCACGGAAGCACGTTATGCGTTGTCATAGTTTCGTTGACGGGTGTAATTTGCAAAACGGTGATTCTATACACATGGAAGCAATGTGAGGAATGTGCGTAAAAATTAAAGCAATGTGCTTTTATACATCTAGAGTTATTTAAAAAGTTAGTGACCTGTGGTGTGATGTCAGCACGTCACGTACAGCACGTAGTATAATATGCTAAGGTAGATAGTATGTGAATACGTGATTGTAGATTATCGACATAACATCACGTCGTAACTATGTATATAATGTTGCTAATTAAAGGTGGAAGAGGAATCGACTCTTGGAGTAGTAACTAGCATGTAGTTTACTTTGACCCCTCCATCCCCTCGCATCGCATGGCGACCCTGCCAGTCGGCTGGACGGCGTTATAGTTGCCCGACCAGGAGCTAGTCACGGTTCGTGGTTGGCGGTTTGATTGTCTTCATTGAGTATCACGTCAGTCGCGTCACGTCGCAGGCCATGGGAAGCACGACGTCCAAGGAAGAGGTGATTATCGCCCAGGCGTCTACGAGTGGTGCAAATACCGCAACGGCTACTCAGGAGCAGCTGGCGGCTATCAAGACCGTGTTGCTGTTTGTGGCTGTGTGTATGGCAGTTGTCATCATAGGGTTGGCGGTTCGCATGTATCGGAGATGTCACCACAACTGGATTGAAGAAAAGATGAGACAGCGGGAAGTCCAGAAGGCTGTACAGATGGTTTGACCAGGAGCCGTCGGAGGAACGAAGTAAGTGTTTCTTAAGTGGAAGTGAATAAGTGTGTTTCGGTGCTTGTGTTCATCGTTAAATTTAGAGACATTAATTTAAATGGAAGTGGAGTTAACGTCGCTATTTGTACAACTTAAGTTATTAAGGGAATCTATTGTCAAGTTAGGCCCTAGTAGGCGGAGAGGCAGAAATTTTGATAGTAAGATTAGTGAAGTGAAAGCGCTTTATCGTAAATTTAAGTGTATAGTTTCAGAATCTAGTAAGTTCTCAGAAGAATTGGCTCAGTTGGTATGTAAGATAGAAGCATTATACGTCGACACTATTAAGTTTGAGAGCGAAACCGGAACGGAACAAAACATGGCGGCGGAAAAGTTTTCTTTGAGAACGGCAGTTGGCCTACTCCCAAAGATGAGTGGTGATGAACAAGTTACGCAAGACTTAATTGATGCCATAGGATTATATAGTTCTATGTTAGTGGAAGCAGATAATGCACTTTTAATTAAATTTGTTTTGACTACGCGACTTACCCAGGGTGCTAGGATTCGGTTGTCCTCTAGTTACGCAACGGTAGATTGTCTGTTAGCTGATATGAAGAAGCATTTGTTAACAGTAGAGTCAGACGTAGCTGTGCAAGCGAAACTTGCTCGCGCTAGGCAGAATGATAGGTCGGTCGCGGATTTTGGGGCTGAGGTAGAGAAGTTAATGGTTAATTTGACTATTTCTCAAGCCGGGGAAAGTTCAGAAGCATATGAGATTTTGCGGCCGTTGAACGAAAAGTACGCGATCAGGAAGTTTGCTGACGGGCTTCGCAATCAGCGTTTGGGTACGATCATTACGGCGCGGAATTTGACTTGTTTGAAGGATGCGGTCAGGGTAGCAGAAGACGAAGGTTGTGCATCGTCGGCACAGGTTATGGCGTATCAGCGTTGGCCCGCAAGGGGTGGTTTTGATAATAGAGGTCGCGGAAATGGTTATAGGCGGTCTACAGTAGGAAGTGGATACGCGCAACATAAAACAGCTGTTGAGCGTACGCGCAAAAATGCCACCGTATGGCATAATCGTGGAATGCGCGGTCGTAGCAATAATGCTCATCGTGGTCATTCGACTCAACAAGGTCGGAGGCGTGTAGCGTATTTCGAGCATGCGCGTAGTGATGCTGACGCAGGCGGAACGTCAATGTCACGACGTAATGAAGCAGCTGACCACCGGTTGCAGTTTTTTCGAGGCTAAGCGTATTTTAGCTTGCGATAGTATTAATTGGGTTGATTTTCTAGTGAATAATGTAGATGCGGAATGGTTAGTGGATACGGGCGCGTCGATATCGGCTGTAAAGAGTGGGTTCTTGTTGAACAATGCTTTGTGCTGTAAGGTAGTTAAGGAAGAGTTAGTGATTAATGATGTAGGAGGTAGTTTGAGGGCTATAGGTTATGTATATTTAACGTTGGAATATGGACGATGTTCTTTCGCGCATAAGTTTTATATATTTGATGATTTGCCATGTAAGTCGGTTGGTATATTAGGTCAGGATTTCTTGCAGAAGTATGGTGGTATTATAGATTTTTCGGCGAATAGGTTCTCTCTTAGGGATCGTGAACGGCGGGTGGTTTCGATGCCACTTAAGTCCTATGATTACTTGTTGACTATTCCGGCACGTTGTGAGGTGGTTAGGTATTACCCCGTTAACAGAGCGGAAGATTGTGTGGTAGTAAGGCAGGAATTGCGGGAAGGCGTTTTCTTGGCTAATGTGATAGTAAGGCCTAGAAACGGGATGGTACCCGTTAGGATTTTAAATACGAACTCCGAGGAAGTTGTGTGTAGTATGTCCGGTGTGGAAGTTTGTCCGTTGAGTGATTTTGATTGTTGTAATTTCGTGAAGCCAGGGACGGACGTTGGGCGTGTAAAAGGGCTACTTTCTTTACTTAAACTCGACTATTTGAACGCCGAGGAGCGGTTGTCGATTGAGCAAGTGTGTGCAAAGTTTTCGGATGTTTTTCATCTCCCGGGTGATAAATTAGCTGTCACTAACGTGTATGAGCAGTCTATACGCTTGAAAGAGAATGCTACTCCGGTGTACAAGAGGCAGTATAGGATACCTTATGCACAGAAGAAGGAGGTTGATAGGCAAGTGCAGGAGATGCTGGAGAGTAATATCATTGAGGAGGCGGTTAGTGAGTGGTCTAGTCCTGTTTTGGTGGTCCCCAAAAAGGCGGATCGTAGTGGAGAGAAGAAATGGCGTGTGGTTATAGATTATAGGCAGTTGAATGAAAAGATACAGGATGATAAGTTTCCATTGCCGAATATAACTGAGATTTTGGATTCGATGTCAGGCGCAGTTTACTTTAGTCACTGTGATTTGTCACAATCTTATTATCAGTGCGCTTTGGAGGAGAGTAGTAGGAAGTACACTGCATTCACAACAGGCAAGGGGCAGTATCAAATGTGTAGGTTACCGATGGGGTTGAAGATAAGTCCGAGTTCGTTTAGTAGATTAATGACTGTGGCCATGTCTGGATTGAGTTACGATGGGTGTCTGATTTATTTGGATGATCTCATTATTTTTGGACGGAATTTAGATGAACATAATCGAAACCTAATGTCAGTATTTTCACGCTTGAGGGAAGTAAATCTAAAGTTGAATCCGTCTAAATGTGAATTTTTGAAGAAGCAAGTGCTTTATTTGGGGCATGTAATATCGGCGGAAGGTATTTCACCAGATCCGGAGAAGGTAGAAGTTATTAGAGGTTATCCGCGTCCATCGACGGTTGATGAGGTGAAGCGATTTGTAGCGTTTGCGAATTATTATAGGAAATTCATACCACAGTTTGCTGATATAGTGGTACCTATGAATAGGCTGTGTAAGAGAGGTGTTGTATTTAGTTGGTCCGATGAGTGCGAGAAGTCGTTTTTGTTGCTTAAGGAAGCGTTGATGAATCCACCGGTGTTGGATTATCCTGATTTTTCTGATAGCAATACTTTTATATTGCAAACCGATAGTTCTGGATATGCTATAGGGAGTGTGTTGTGTAATGGGAACGGAAAACCCATCGCATATGCTAGTAGGTCGTTAGGGAAGAGTGAGTTAAATTATCCGATAATAGAGAAGGAGTTGTTGGCAATAGTTTGGTCAGTTAAATATTTTAGACCGTATTTGTACGGACGGAGGTTCGTTGTAAAGACGGATCACCGGCCATTACTGTATTTGTTTAACATGACAGATCCATCTAGTAGGTTGACTAAGTTTCGTTTGTGTTTAGAGGAGTATGATTTCGAGGTTGAATATATTAGGGGCAAAGAGAATGTTCTAGCGGATGCACTTTCTAGAATAGTGATAACGAGTGAGGATTTGAAATTGATACGGGAAAAGACGATATCCGTGATGACGAGGGCGCAGTACAAGCAGTTGGGAAAGCCAAATGTTTGTGATAGGGACTCCGTGGTATCTGGGACTGATCACCCTAGGATCGTGGAAGTACTTAAGAAACAAGGAAATGACATTGAGATTTGTTTAGATGATTGGGAGAAAATGTTACGTAACAATAATAATAACAACAATAATAATAATGGTTGTAGGAAGATATTTTTAAAGTCGCGCAATTTAGTGTATATGCCAGAAAACTCGAGTATTTATGTAAACTATGAATCTTTATCGGGAACTTCGCGAGACGAGTTATCGAAAGACATAGTCAGTTTTTGTATTGAAGAAGGCATTAAAGAAGTAATAATTATGAAAAATCATTATAACATTGATTTTATTACAAGAATGGCAAAATATTTGAAGGAAAATAGAAGTTCGATTTGTGGGGATTTTAAACTGTGCGTAGTGAAGGATTTACGGAGAATAGAAGGGAAAGATGAGAAGAAGGTTATTTTGAATGATTTCCATATTTTACCCACGAGTGGTCATGCAGGAATACGTAGGATGGTGAATAATATAAAGAAGTATTATTATTGGCCTTCTATAGAGAAAGACGTAGTGGAGTACGTTGGTAAATGTGATAAATGTTGTAAGCAAAAGTATTCAAGGAATACTAGGGAACCCATGACGATTACGACTACTGCATCAACATCGTTTGAGAAGGTTTATTTAGACATAGTGGGACCCCTTGATAGAGACGAAAGAGGCAATGTTTACATATTAACTCTTCAATGTGAACTTACGAAGTTTGTAGAGGCTTATCCGTTAAAGAATAAATCCGCAAATGAGGTAGCAAAAGCTTTGGCAGAGAATTTTGTTTTGAGATATGGAATACCGAAAACAATAACTACGGATAGGGGTAGTGAATTCGTTTCGAAAGTAATGATAGAGCTATGTGATATCTTGAACATCAATAAAGTCATGTCGACGTCGTATCATCATGAGAGTATAGGTTCGTTGGAGAATGTACATAAAACATTAGGTGCGTATTTGAGGATACAGACGAATAATAACCCATCATCATGGAGTACTTGGATTCCATTTTGGTGTTTTTCTTATAATACGACAGTTAATACTGTTACCAAATATACACCTTATGAATTAGTGTTTGGAAGAATATGCAGATTACCAAGTAGTCTTCAAGGAGAAAGTGTTGAACCATTGTATAATTTTGATGATTATCCTTTAGAATTTAAATACAGATTGCAAAGGGCACAAAATGATGCAAGGGAGAATTTAATAGCGAGTAAATTAGCTAGAAAACATTGTTATGATAAGAATCTTAATTCTGTAACCTATAAGGAAGGTGATTTAGTTTTGATTAAGAATGAAACTGGCAACAAATTGGAATGTATTTATAATGGACCTTTTGAAGTTGTAAAAGACGAGTCACCAAATGTTGTGATTAAGTATAAAAATAAAATAGATATAGTGCATAAGAATAGAACAAAATTGTATTGTAAGAGTTAGAGTAATAGTTAGTAATGAGGAAAAAAAAAACCTTGTAATTTAGTTTTTTTTATTTATTTAAGGGGGGTGATGTGGTGTGATGTCAGCACGTCACGTACAGCACGTAGTATAATATGCTAAGGTAGATAGTATGTGAATACGTGATTGTAGATTATCGACATAACATCACGTCGTAACTATGTATATAATGTTGCTAATTAAAGGTGGAAGAGGAATCGACTCTTGGAGTAGTAACTAGCATGTAGTTTACTTTGACCCCTCCATCCCCTCGCATCGCAGACCCACCACCCTATAACTTACTCCAGACAACAGACAATTAGTAGGTACCTTATTCATTCAGTCCAATGCTTTTAGATATTTTACTGTCTAAATCCAAACGTTTTTGTACATACAGTCAAATTTCTCCAAATGCTTTAAACCTTAAAAAAAAAGTCTAGGCAAAGTTCTGGGAAAAAACGTTGCACACAAGCACGAGACGACCGCTTTTAAGTGACTCAGGCGCCGAGGAACCGCAAATGCAGTTATACAATATGATATAAAAAACCCTGTTGTTCCTTTTAGGAACGCATACATTTACCTACAAGCACAACATTGGTGAAATTATTATAAAAAAAAAAAAAAATTGGCTAGTATAAAGGTTAAAATCAAATAACCATTTAAATGGACACATTCAAGAAAATGTTTAGAGTATCTGATCCGCCTATGGAAGTCAAAAGAGTTCACACGACGTGCTCGCGGAGCGGTGCACGGAACAATGGCTACTGGCTGGTTACATTTTGAAAATCAGTGTCAATTAAAATGAATGTCAATTTTCAGTTGGAAGAAATTGTTCCCTGAGAAACGTGATTTTATTTTCCACTATCCTAACGAACCCAACAATTGGTGACACCGACGACGAGAAAGCCTACCCCGCGGCCGGCGCACGTGCCCGTTCGGTGCCACGTGATTCCTTAACCCTTTACCCCGCTACCCGCCGCCCTGCACATCACTTCCTTAGTCACCCGCGCAGCTACTTCCGAACGGATGTTATTGTTGACCTACGTAGTGAGTGACTTGTGATTTGTATACGTAAACGTTGACCATGTCTTATTCTAACGTAGAATAATTTTAAAATGTTGATGTGCCTTGGGAAATGTGACTGCAATTATGCAGAAGCACGCAGACTCTACCAAGAAGACAGCTGATAAAAGTTCAAGTAATTAGGGATCTCGTTCTACTTTTGCCCATTTCAACATCTCGTGTTGCCGTTCATCATACCCGTTCTTGCTGAAGGGCTTATCTTGGGTAGTGCCAAGATATACTCTTACATAACTAATTGGAAAGATTGTCACAAGGGAGGAGGAGAGCAGATAGAATCAGGCTTAAGGTACTCAGATGAGATTGTTCTCTCTCTTGTACTGTCCTTTCTGGCACCCTTCCAAACCAATTGTATTGAATCTGCAAGGACTGCGGTTCCAGGAACGACCCCAAACGAGAAAACAAACGAGCATATCAACCAAGAGGTGTTAGCAATAACCCTATCATCCTACATGACAATGGCCAAACCAGTCACCAACCAGAACATTCCTGCATTCATCAAGAGGTGGAAAGCAGCGCTAGCATCCCAGAACATAACGGACCTGGTACCTTCCTCCGCGTGGACCAGTATCACAGGACTGGCTAACCTCTTCCACTAGGTAGTATCAGAAAAGCCTGATTTGAGAGTGGAGATAGTCAACAGAATGCTAACCATACACAAGGAGGGAGCAGAGGGAGCCACTCTATCCCAAATAAAGCTGGTATGGGAGTACTCTTCCCCTCAAAGCTGTCCAGTACATGGATCTCAAAGCATAAAGTCGCATTGCCGAGCTCTCGAGATACCAGCAGTCCTTGATCAGGCCGTGTCTCTACACCAGAAATTTTTAAGCGGGATTGTCCGAAAGGGTTACCCCGCTACCCCGGAACAAAGGGCTACGGAAGGAACATGGATGGGTTTTAGTCAAAGTGGTCACTACCCTTTTTTTTTTTTTTTAAGGCTGGGAAATCATCCAATGACTGCTCCCGCTCTGGGTGGAGCGGGAGGGAGTGTGTCAGTAAGAGTCTGACACTCCCTTCCGCTGCAACTTGGATGATTTCCCAGCCTTAAAAAAAAAAAAGGACGTGAACTTGTGTAGAGAAATAGGCAGGAGTGGCGAGAATTTGCTACCTATTTCTAGTTGCGCGTCATCGCTTCATGCAGAGGTAAGCAATCAGGTTAACCATTACAAATATTAAAAATTTATTTTAATTATTTTTATGAACAGTTTTTTAAGAATGACTTGCTTTATAACTTATATATACCGATTCTTAAAACGTAGGTAGAAGGAACAACAGGGTTTTCGTTACATATTGTATAGACCTCAAAAAAAATTTGAAGACTTACGAAGGGCACAAATTAGCCTATGGACAATGACTAGGAGGCATTAAGCGGTTGATAAACGCACTTTAACGACCAGTGCGAGTCCCCAAGTTGCTCCGTGAGCACCGAATTGCTCGATTGAGGTTCGCTAGAAATTACTTATCTTGGATGCTAGGTATCTGGAGTATTGCACTCTTCTCCAATGAGGCTCGAATTTGTCTGAATGGTCAGGACCGACGTCAGCGAGTATTATGAAGACCAAGGGAACGCTACGCCGACGTGTGTTTTGACTAAATCACTCCTTTTGGTAGAGGTTCGGTTATGTTTTGTGCGGCCTTCCAGCTATTGTACCGAGATAGTAATAGGGGTTAAAGTATGAAATTGCCGTTTTATTGTATTAGGTACTTAGAATTGACATAAAACCTTCATGGTTTGAGATTTTTTAGTGTTTTTTTTTTTCAAATGGTACCTATGAAGTTCTTCTTTTGAAAAATGTGAAACATTTGACTACAGACTTTCAGTTGTTTTTTTTATTCAGCTTAGACAAGAAAGATGGATACTTCGAAAATTCGAGTTATTTTGGAATACGAGTTCCGACGCGCAACTAACGCGGCAGAAACAGCTCGCAATATCAATGATGCGTTTGGATAGGGGACTGCTAATGAACGCACTATGCGATTTTGGTTTAAACGCTTTCGTGATGGAAACTTTGATTTGAAGAACGAACCATGCCACCGGCCCACACAGGTGATGGTGGAAGCCGGTACCTTGCCAATTCATTTATGAAAACATTATGTATGTAGGAAAACATCGACGTCTCCTTAACAAAATAAGTGATAGGCATAACTTTAATACTAGAAATAAAGATAACTTCTCCACACGAAACTACCTTTTGGAAGGGGCGATTAGAATCATTCTATTTTTTGTTCATTTTGACGTTCAAAAGTGCCTTACTTGTGCCTATTTGAAATAAATGATTTGACTTTGACTTTGATAATGCCGATCCGAGCCAAACTACCCAGGAATTAGCGGCATGGATTAACATTACCTTACCAATAATATTAACTCATTTGCGTCAAATCAATAAAATAAAAAAAATATGAGAAATGGGTGCCTCATGATTTGACTGATCTGCAGGAAGAAACGTGTGTTGAAACTTGTGTTGCCTTGTTGAATCGATACAGAAATGAAGGAATAGTGGATCGAATTGTGACATGTGATGAAAAGTGGTTTTTTTCACGATTACCCTAAGCGAAAAATGCAATGGCTGACCCCAGGTCAAACGCCGTAAAAGTGTCCTAAAGCAAAGCTTACCAATAAAAATGTAATGGTAACTGTTTGGTGGTCTCAGCGAGGTGTTATTTACTGTAGCTTTCTCCGATTTGGTCAAGCAATAACGGCAGAGGTCTACTGTGCTGAACTCCGAACAATGATAGCAAAACTAGCAGTAAAACAGCTCCGACTCATGAATCGATCTGGACCATTATTGCTCCATGATAACGGGAGACCTCATACAGCACGAGAAACCGTTTTAACTCTTTAGGAACTGCAATAAGAAACCATCCGTCACCCTCCATATTCGCCAGACCTTGCTCCAACGGACTACCATTGTTTTTTGTGATTTGGACAATTTTCTAAGTGATAAAAAGTTTTCTTCTCAGGAGGCACAGTACAAAATGCTTTCACACAGATTGTCGTATCTAGATCACGAGAGTTCTATTGCAAAGGCATAAATGACCTTCCTATTAGATGGCAGCAATGTATAGATAATAATGGTAATTATTTTGTTTAAATAAATATGTAAAATTAAAAAAAAAACGAATTTCAATTTTTCAGTACAAAACGGCAATTTCATACTTTAATCCCTAATATTAATTAATAATGGCTTCCTAAATGCGCAGAGGTACATAACAAAAATTCATTGTCAACATACACAACCCACAGTGACTGTAATTGATGAAGATGCCATTTACATGGACGATAATGCTCGGGCCCACCGTTCTGGCGACGTAAATGCCATATATGCAAGAGGTCGGTATTCGTCGTTAGGTTTGGCTAGCGCGGAGCCCCGACCTTAACTCCACTGAGCAGGTCTGGGACCTCCTTAAAAGGCGAGAACAATCTGTCCAGTCACTTCCACAAAACATCAGGTAGCTACTAAACTTGTGATCTCGGCTGAGAGGGAACACATTCCAAAGGACACCATCAAAAGCCTGATGGAAACCATGCTAAGACGATTACTTGCCGTAATCAGTGCAAGGGGTATCATACTTGTTATATTTTTTTATTTTGTAATAACTTTTTAAATTAAAATACCATAAAAATACTCAACCATTTCAACACGACTCTCTGTTTACATTGACTAAAATACCGATTCCAGGATTTTTTTTTATTTTTTTATTTAGCCTATACTGTCCCACTGCTGAGCAAAGGCCTCCCCCAAATCCAGGATTTAAGTGTTAAAAACAATGTTACCGTTGATAATAAAAAAATTCTAGTCATTTATGCTAATAACATACTAAAAAATATTAATATTATCCATAGAAAAACCAATGACTGTAAAGTGCCCGTTTTTTGGCAAAGGAGTGTATAATATAGCACGTTTGTCTTCTTTTTTTTTATTTCGATTTTTTCCCCACAGATGATGAAGTTTTAATCTAAAACGGGGACGATTAAAAAAAAACTATTACATGTGCCAGCATCGGAGTATGACTTATAAAATAACTATATATTTTATTATTAGGATTGACCAAATTTTAAGTGAATTTAATAAAAGCAGCAAAAAATAGCGCGCGGAATTCAAATTTTATTTAAAAAAAAGTTTCATCAGCAATGAGTTGGTCAACTTAAGAGGCGTAGGTCAATAAGAGCGAATTCGCGAGCTTAATTTGTTAATTAAAAAAAAACATTACTTTCAACTTTGACCGCATTGAGAAAGTGACCTTCCATTTTTCCAAAAATGAGGTAAGTACGGGCCACATTTTAAAATAATATTAAAATTATGTTTTATACATTGGTAGGTAATTTACTTACAAGTAATTACAATGGCGTTAACATAACATTTGTTGTTTATAGCTCAACACGCTTTTGCCAAGGGACCGAAGCAACGAAAAAGAAGAACTTGCCGCATTAGTCGAGTTTTTGGAGGAGGAGCCAGAATTGGCACGTGGCCACTTAAAAAAGGCTAATGCACGGCGCAAGTTGCAACTTTTTTGGGAAAGGGTGGTGTTCCCAATCTTAACAGATTAGGAGGGGCCACCAAAACAAAGCAACAGTGGATGAAAGTAAGTTATAAAGTATGTTGCTTGCTTGGAGGAGCCAGAATTGGCACGTGGCCACTTAAAAAAGGCTAATGCACGGCGCAAGTTGCGACTTTTTTGGGAAAGGGTGGTGTTCCCAATCTTAAGAGATTAGGAGGGGCCACCAAAACAAAGCCATAGTGGATGAAAGTAAGTTATAAAGAATGTTGCTTGCTAGGAGGAGCCAGAATTGGCACGTGGCCACTTAAAAAGGCTAGTGCACGGCGCAAGTTGCAACTTTTTTGGGAAAGGGTGGTTCCTAATTAATCTTAACAGATAAGGGGCCACCAAAACAAAGCAACAGTGGATGAAAGTAAGTTATAAAGTATGTTGCTTGTTGGTTAATATTATAGTTAGATAACTTGCCATCGACAGAGGCCTTATCTAGTGATTTTTACTAGGGAGTAGGTGTGCTGCAATAATAGGTAATGTATGTTCATGTTATTTCTCATTCACAAAATACTAAATATCACATTATAATGGCCAACACAGATTATTAACTACTATTACTCCTTTGTAATGCAAATAGTTTGAGCGATAAGAAATCATCCATAAAAAAAAGCAGCAAAACGTACCGCTGCCCGGAGAAGGACTGGTGGGGGCGTCGAATTAATTCCCAAACTGTCGCGAGACAGAGGAGCGCGTCCTACACATTTTCGGCAGCGTAGGATTTGCTGTTGGTGACAGTCACCTTAGATAGGATTTGATTCAAGTAAGAGTAGGTCTTAAAATGCATTTGAGGTATACTAACTATATAATATAAATATACAGTTACTAAGTATCACATAACTATGGTTTTGTATGTAGTTATTCATAATTTAGCAAATTTGCTAATTCTAATATTTTAACGATATCGATACTTACCTAAATTAAATCAACTGCGGACTCTCCGTCCGCATTCCGACCCATAGTGCTGCTCGACGAGGTCGGCAAGGTCTTTGAGAGAATCATTGTAGGCCGCCTCGGCGGGCACCTTGGAGGTACGGGGCCGGACCTTGCAGACTGCCAGTTTGGCTTCCGCAAGGGGCGCTCGATGGTAGACGCCATCATGCGCGTTAAAGCCCTCACGACCGGGGGGACACGGTGACCCAGGGTAGGGTCGTCGGGTCGGTGTCACTCGACATCGCCAATGCCTTTAACATCCTGCCCTGGAGTTGCATTTGGGAGGCACTCCGGTATCACCGGGTGCCGACCTACCTCCGTCGAATAATCGGAGCGTACTTGACGGACAGGGCCGTCATCTACCACTATCGCGATGGGAAATGGAACCGGCGATAGATGTAGTGCGGTGTCCCACAGGGATCGGTTCTGGGGCCGCTCCTGTGGGACATCGGTTACGACTGGGTGCTGCGGGCCGACCTCGCTGACGGTGTCAGCGTAGTTTGCTACGCTAACGATACGCTGGTTCTGGCGCAGGGGAAGTCTCTAAGTACAGTTTGTTATTACAATTTTTAGTTTGTTAATACATTTACATAGAGTAAATAAATAATAATAATATGAATTAATATCATTTATTTTGCAATAAAACGATATTTTGTTAAAAAATAATTTAAAACGAAAAAATTAAAATTGAAAAAATTACAATTTAATACGTCAAAGTGTCAGTTTTAGTCCTTCAAATTTATCTCGAATACGATTTCGCAATATTAGTTTTTCCGACCGCGTATTCTGTGGTTAGAAAAACAAAGGCAACTTAAGAATGTCACTGTCAAGTTCAAGCGGTTTCCGTGTTTTCGATTCGACTCTTGATAATTACGCCCTCTGTGATAATATATTCTCACAATCTAAACAAATGGGTTGAAAGATAATGATATTCTATCGATTTACGTAAGAGATTGATGCCATCTATTGGCCGCTTTGCGAATTAGAAACACCTAGTATTGTTTTAAGATTAATTGATTATTTTAATCATTGATTTGAGACTAAGTAAGTAATAAGATTCTGTATTTATTTTAATCATTGATTTGAGACTAAGTAAGTAACAAGATTCTGTATTTGAATTCGCGGCATATCCACCCAGTTTTGACTTTGTGGATTGATATCACTTTGAAGAAAAGATAGCGTGTGGTGTAATTAAGTTGTGCTATAAGACAAGAATTATAATTGCCAAACAAGGTAACCTCTGCAACATAAAGTTTTGATTTAAAAGAGTGTCCATGGAGTTTCTTCTCCATATTGAAAACTACTTCGTCTTACTGCGTGTAAACCATAATAATGTAAAGTGCGTGCAAACGTTTTAATTGAGACAAAAATGCTTCGAGTTGTGCGATTGAAATTAAAATACCTGCCGTTACAAAGAAATACGTTGGAGACTGGCGAGTGTCAGCCCCCAAATTCATAGCTATTGATGGGTTACCCTCCTTGTTTTATTTATGTGTTTCACCAACTTAAATAGGCTGTCTGCCACTTTTAAAATGAATGGCAAACATTATTGACCACCCCTCATATCACCCCTTAAATTATGTTAAACGAGCGTTTTATCAGATGTGTACCAGAGAATCAATATATCTGCCTAGCCTTTTTCCAATTGTTTGTTGGGGTGGGCTTTCAGTCTAACCGATGCTGCTGGATACCAGTATTTTACATCATGTGTATTATTAGAATTTGTAGGTAAAAAAGATTGTTTAAAAAAAATATATAAAACATGAAATATTATCATACCTATGCTTTCTGTCGCAAACCAGGGTCGTTATGACGACGAACTGGGAGGCGGGTGGACCGTGGGTCCACACAATTTCAACCAGCGCCACCCATTACACACCACCTCCAATATCGACGCGGGCACAGAAGCCGAGGTTTGCGCCAGGATACGCAGGCTGTTGCATGGCTTTTGCTTTGCTTCAGTTTCGCCTATACAGCAACATACCCAAAACTATGCAACGCTGGCAACTTCCGATGTCATGGTTGAAAACAATTACATCGGTACAGAAACGCATTGGCAACATGACCGGCCAGACTTAAACAATCCCCAGTACCAGTGTAATACGGCAAACTCGGCGTACAGAATACTCACCGGCATGGGGTTCATATTAAAGGACGATTACTCCTACCGATTCAGGAATGCCGACGGTGTCGCCAACGTGGTGACAATGCAGGGAGTCGCTTTATCTTTGTCCTTGGGCCTGGCCCTAACTTCAAGTGACATATCACGCGTAACATGGTCTGGCATCGGTGTGAACGAAGACCCTTTCTCCCAGACACCTATACGCAGATGGGTAGCAGACATGACACATGGACTGGTGCTACTAGCCAACGTGGACACATTTATGCGCAGGATAGTAAACGGAAATCATACTATTCGCGCAGAAGTATTGCTATATTCAGGGACCCAGCCTGGGCACGAGACGTGGGGTAGTCACGTGTGTTTACCTTATCCGTCGTTTCTACAGTGGGCTAAACAATTCAACATAGACATCAAAGGGGAATACACCATATCGGACGGCGTTATAAACGCGGTCGTTGAGTCACCGCATATACTCATAGACGAAAAAAACAACCCGTCTGTCTCATGGGTTGGGGCGACTCAAGACTCATTCGCCAACCTGCCAGTTAGTTTTCTAGGTCATTGTAATGCAGTGCCCTACACCATACCGTTGTCTATAGATGACTGGCAGCTTATGTCCTGTTCAACCGAATTAATACACCCCACACCTGCGGGTATGATGTCAAATCTTTGTACCATCTCAATCAACAACAGATACCGCCACACTAGCAGGCCCGGGAGGGTGATGGTCATAAACAAGTACGCTATGAAGAAGGACGCGCCCATCTGGGGCGTTTCCCCCCTGCAATATCCGGATCCACCTAATAGCGTTTTTTTACGCAAACAAGGGCCTGCAAGTTCGCAAGTTCCCTGGTTTGCCGCGCGCGTTAAACAAATGTTTTCACTGCTAAATACAAAACATTTAAATAAAGAAGAGCAGATATCAATTGAAGAAGTATGCGCCAAATATGCTGATATATTCTTTTTGCCGGGGGATAAACTAACAACTACACATATTTATCAACATTCTATCCGCGTAAAGCCAAAAGTAGAACCCGTGTTTACTAAACCATATAGATTACCCCATTCTCAGAAAGACGAGGTACATAAACAACTTCAAAATATGATAGCTGACGGTATTATAGAGCCATGCGTAAGTGATTGGTCTAGCCCAATATTGCTGGTACCCAAGAAATTAGACGCAAATGGACAAAAGAGGTGGAGATTAGTTATCGACTACCGCAAACTGAATAATAATATTGAAAATGATAATTTCCCACTTCCAAACATTACAGAAATTATAGACTCGTTATCGGGATGCATCTACTTCTCACACTTAGATCTTCATCAAGCATATTATAATGTAGGTTTAGACCCAAATAGTAGGAAATATACTGCCTTTGGTTTTGGGCAATATCAAATGACTAGGATGCCCATGGGGCTTAAAACTAGTCCTAGCTCATTTTCAAGGATGATGACTATGGCAATGGCAGGTCTTAATTTTGAAAAATGCCTCGTCTATCAAGATGATTTAATTGTGTATGGAAATTGTCTCAGTCAACATACAAAAAATTTAATAGACATTTTTGAAAGACTACGGAAAGTGAATCTTAAATTGAACCCATCCAAATGTGAATTTATGAAAAAGGAAATGTTATATTTAGGACATGTAGTCTCTGGTAACGGTGTTTTACCAGACCCAGACAAAATTAGTGTCATGAAAAATTATCCAATTCCAAAAACGGCAGATGAGGTAAAACGCTTCGTAGCGTTTGCCAACTACTATAGAAAATTTATAAAAAACTTTGCTGATATAGTTCATCCTTTGAATAATTTGAGTAAGAAAAATGTAACATTTAAATGGGATAAAGATTGCCAGGTCAGCTTTGATACATTAAAACAGCGTTTAATATCTGCCCCAGTATTGCAATACCCATGCTTTTCTAGTGACAATATATTCAACCTACAAACAGATGCATCAGGATATGCGTTAGGCGCCGTATTGTCTAATCAGAACGGAAGGCCAATTGCTTATGCAAGTAGAAGTTTAAATAAAGCTGAACGAAACTACCCCACTATAGAAAAAGAATTATTAGCTATAGTGTGGAGTATTAAACATTTTCGTCCTTATTTGTATGGTCGCAAATTTAAAATCTATACAGACCATAAACCTTTAATTTATTTATTTAATTTAAAGGATCCTTCGAGTAGATTATTGAAGTTTAGATTGGTTTTGGATGAGTACGATTTTGATATCGAATATGTGCCAGGTAAAAGTAATGTGACTGCAGACGCATTATCGAGAGTGAGTGTGCCATCGAAGGAACTGAAAGAAATGCATGAGTGTGTTGTAAACGTTATGACTAGAGGACAAAAGCGGAAGTTATTGGAGAATAGTTCTTCGGAATATATGGTTAACACTGACATTTGGCCTGATCAACCAAAGGTTGTGGAAACTCATAGTAAACCGAAGGACTCTGTTGAGATGAGATTTGTGGATGGAAATAATTGGGATAAATTAAGGGACGAAAATACAAATGAAAAGATAAGTAGTCAGAGAACATTGTGTTATGTGCCGTCTCGAATGACATTGTTTATAAACCCAGCGTCCCGATCGCAGATGACGCCAGCCGCATTTGCGAGGGAGTTTGGGGACTATTGTAAAATTAATGATATAGAAGAGATATATTTCATTAAAAATGGCATAAACAATTTGTTTATTGAAAAGTTGATAGCCGAGATAAAGAAAGATGCAAAGTGGTCCGGACCACGCTTATGTATATTAAAAGACGTAGAAAGAGTAGATGAGAAGGATGACAGAAGAGTCATAATTAACGACTTCCATCTCTTACCCACGAGTGGACACGCGGGTATGAGACGAATGTTAAATAATATTCGAAAATATTATTACTGGCCTAGCATGGAACGAGATGTCCATGATTTTGTAAAGAAATGTCATAAATGCCAGACCCAAAAACATAGCGTATACAATAAAGAGCCAATGGTAGTGACGACTACTGCTCATACAGCATTTCAGAAGGTATATTTAGATATAGTAGGGCCCTTAGATAAGGATAGGTATAATTTTTCCTATATTTTAACCACACAATGTGAGTTATCCAAATATATTATAGCTTGCCCACTTGTTTCTAAAAAATCAGACGAGGTTGCAAAAGCCTTTGTGGAAAATGTTATTCTAAAGTATGGTATTCCAAATACTATAGCGACTGATCGAGGAGCAGAGTTTATCAGCGCAATAATGTCGGAGGTATGTAAATTACTAGGTATAAAAAAGCTTAACTCCACGGCGTACCATCACGAAAGTATTGGTGCGTTGGAGAACGCTCATAAACACCTAGGAGCATTCTTGAGAATCCAGACGGATAATCATCCAGAAGCATGGAGTACATGGTTACCCTATTGGTGCTTCTCATATAACACTTCCGTGCATAGTGCAACGAATCATACTCCATTTGAATTGGTTTATGGGAAAAAATGTAATTTGCCTAATAATTTATCAAAGTCAATAGAACCACTTTATAATCATGAAAGTTACCCGCTTGAGTTGAAATACAGATTACAGGTGTCACAGTCTGAAGCACGAAGTAACTTGATACAACAAAAAACCTTGCGCAAGCAACAGTATGATACCACTATGAGACAAATCATTTACACACCAAACGATCAAATCCTTTTAAAAATAGAAACTGGAAACAAGTTGAGTCCCATTTATTCTGGACCCTATGTAGTGGTAAGGGATTTAGCACCAAACGTAGAAATAATAAGAAAAGGAAAAATTGATGTAGTGCATAAGAATAGAACTAAGTTATATTGTACCTAGTAGATATTTCTTAATCTTATATACCTAGATTAAATCAATTAAAATGTTAGAAAAAAAAAAAAAACAAACCTATGTTAGCCTATGTAAGATTTTTTTTTTTTAATAAAAAGGGGAGGTGTAGTTTGGGTCCCATACCCATGACTGTATGTGTAAGTAGCTTAAGTCTATATATTGAATGATTTGTTAATAAACGTGAGTATTACACATCGAGTCGTCTACTCAATCACACCTATCCCTACAGTAAGACTAATATTTTAATGAATTACTTAAAAAGCTTTACATAAATAAAATGAATTTAATAAAAGCAGCAATAAAATAGCGCGGGAAATTCAAATTTTATTTAAAAAAAGGTTCATCAACAATGAGTTGGTCAACCGTAGAGGCGTAGTCAATAAGCGCGAATTCGCGAACTTTTGTTAATTAAAAAAAAAACATTACTTTCATCTTTGACCGCATTGAGAAAGTGACCTTCCAATTTTTGCAAAAATTAGGTAAGTACGGGCACATTTTACAATATTATTAAAATTATGTTTTATACATTGGTAGGTTTAACATAACATTTGTTATTTATAGCTCAACACGCTTTCGCCAAGGGACCGAAGCACAACTTGCCGCATTAGTCGAGTTTTTGGAGGAGGAGCCAGAATTGCACGTGGCCACTTGAAAAAGGCTAGTGCACGGCGCAAGTTGCAACTTTTTTGGGAAAGGGTGGTTCCCAATCTTAACAGATTAGGAGGGGCCAATAGAACAAAGCAACAGTGGATGAAAGTAAGTAAATGAAGAATGTTGCTTGCTGGTTAATATTATATTTGCCGTCGACAGAGGCCTTTATAGTGATTTTTACTAGGGAGTAGGTGCTGCAAGGCGAACACTGACTATTACTCCTTTGTAATGCAAATAGTTTTGGAGCGATAAGAAAGCATCCATTAAAAAAAAGCAGCACAACGTACCGCTGCCCGGAGAAGGACCGAGGAAGGAAGGGAGCGTCGAATTAATTCCCGAACTGTCGGAGACAGAGGAGCGCGTCCTACACATTTTAGACGGCGAAGGATTTGCTGTCGGTGACAGTCACCTTAGATACGATTTGATTCAAGTGTTGTAATGCACTTTTGAGACAGTAAATATATAGCTAGCTACTTCGTTGTCTTAATTTTTTAAGTAAAAGATAATTGGAAGATACTTTTATTTTTACAGCACTTCTCTGAGCTCACAACAACAGTCGCGTCGCTTACGAGTCCTTCGATCCTGACACATCATAATATTAATGTAGGTTCGGTTTTTATTTGTTCAGTACTTAAAATGTATGTCCTTTTGTTTTCACTTCACAAAAACTTGAATGAAAATGTTTTAATAATGAAATTTCAGAATAATCAAGAAACCGTAACACAAAACTATGCGATGCCATCCACGTCTGCATATACGTTTTTGTATGTAGTTATTCATAATTTAGCAAAGTTGCTAATTCTAATATTTTAACGATATCGATACTTACCTCAATTAAATCAACTGAATTTTTTAATATTTCATTTTATTATGTTTAAGAATGAATTCGAGAAAACTATTTTTTTTTAATTTTAAGGAACCCCCGTAAAGGAAGTCCCGCCCATACTCCTCTTCCAGACGAAGAAGAAACGGCAGGGAATACCTACTAGTTTAGTAAGTTTCGTATTAAAATAACAATATACGGGTCTATATTTATAGTGAAATGTATGCAATAATAAAATAACGGTTTTGTCTCGTATTGGACATAAATGAAACCCTCGGATCGTTTTATACTTGTATTTCAACACAAAATAGGTTTTACATTAATTTTTAGTGGAGCGATCAATGTTCTGCCAAACGTAATATAAAAAAGTGTAATGTGGGGTAACTTAAAAAACTAAGGAAAAAAGTTAAACTCCTGACTATTATTTCGTGCGTCTCACACGCACGAATCTTGTTGTTTGCTATGATTATAGCACTAGGCGCCAACATCCTCCCGCCGTTGAAATCTTCAGTTTTCAACCCTTTATTTCATCTGAAGAAGGCAGAGGGCAAAGTCGAACTAAAGGACGTCGTACAACTCCCCGTTGGGTCTTCACATCAGCGACTCGAGAAACTCCGTCTGATCCAGGAAATAATTTCTGCACTCGTCCCAGTCTCCAACACAGAGGCGGCGTATTGTCTTCCTTCAGAAGGACTAAATCACCGATGTTCAGGCTTGACTTATCAGTCTTCCACTTGCTACGTTGCTGTAAATCAGCGATGTATTCACGCTGCCACCGACGCCAAAAATGTTGATGAATTTGCTGTATTCGTTGGTAGCGTTGTAGATTGTTGGAATTGCATTCTTCTAAGACAGGTGATGGAAGAGCAGTGAGGGGCCGGCCAATAAGAAAGTGACCAGGGGTGAGGCAAAGAAGATCATCAGGTGAGGAGGATAACGGGCAAAGCGGACGACTATTCAGAATAGATTCTACATGTGCGAAAAGGGTAGACAGCTCTTCAAAAGTTAAATGGGAATGGCCCATCACACGTTTGATATGGTACTTAGCCGATTTCACACCGGCCTCCCAAATTCCACCAAAATGAGGGGCGTAAGAAGGTGAGAAAATAAAATTGATCCCTTCCCCGCTTGCAAAATCAGAAAGAGAGTCTGCGTTAATCTTAAAAAAATGATTCAGCTCCTTAGCACCAGATACAAAATTGCGACCATTATCACAAAATACCTCCATTGGCCTTCCGCGTCGTGACACAAACCGTCTAAAGGTAAGAATAAACGCGTCTTTAGTTAAATCACTTACAGCTTCAAGGTGTAAACATTTATAAGTTAAACATATAAAAAGACAAAGATAGCCTTTAACTAATTTCGAACCACGTCCTTTCCTATTTAAGATAAAGAAAGGCCCAGCGAAGTCTATGCCTACAGTAGTGAATGGGAAGTTTGGCGTGACCCTTTGGGAAGGTAAATTACCCATTATAGGTTCCAACGGCTTAGCTTGAAACCGCCGACACTTGACGCAATGACGAACAGTTTCTCTAGCGAGACGTCTGCCATTAACAGGCCAAATGTAATCTCTGATAATGCCCAGCAGCAACTGTGGGCCAGCATGTAAATTACGAATATGTTCATATTGAAATATTAATTTCGTGAGTTGATGAGATGCATCAAGCAACACTGGGTGTTTTTTATCATGATGGTATTTTGAGGCATCAATACGACCGCCTACTCGAATTAATTTATCATTGGGGCAATAAAAAGGAGTCAATGATAAAAGTTTAGATTTAGATTTTAATGAACGACCGTTAGCGAGTGTTTTATATTCGCTTGGGAATGACTGTTGCTGTGCCAAACGACACAAAGTAATAAATGAGATATGAAGCTCATTCGTTTTTAAAGTACCTGTGACTATAGATTTTTTATTAGACTTTAATGTTAAATTATTAATATATCGTATCGCGTATGCTAATACTCGTTTCAAGTGATCGTAATTTTGAAAATTTTGAAAATTGATAAAGTCTTCTGATGAGGTTTCTAAGTTAACAATTGCAGCATTCTGTTTGGTTTCCGGTAAATTATTCACATTAACTTCATTATTATTTAAAACAGGCCAAGTGTCTTCCGATTGCAATAAATATTGTGGACCTGACCACCACAACAAACAGTCTTTAATATGATTAGGGCTGACCCCCCTAGATATGAGATCAGCTGGATTAACTGATGTTGGAACGTGACGCCAAGAGTTTACGTCTGTCAGCTCACAAATTTCTGAAACTCTATTCGCAACAAAAGTTTTAAGATTTTTAAAACTCGAATGAAGCCATGCCAGCACAATACTGGAATCACTCCAATAAACCTCACCATTTACCTTAAACCGCAAGGAATCTCTGACCGCCTTACACAATCTAGCGGCCAAGAGCGCAGCACAAAGCTCCAAGCGCGGGATTGTTGTAGGTTTAGTAGGTGCAATCTTGGATTTAGCACACAATAATTTTACAGTGACTTCATTACCAGAGTTTACTGATCGTGCATAAATACAAGCTCCATACGCACTTTGGGAAGCGTCACAGAAGCAGTGAAGTTCTATAAATCTTGGCTCATCACAGAGTACATGCCTTTGAATTTTTATGTTCCCAAGTGCGGATAAAGACTCAGCAAACTTAGCCCAGGTCAAAGCAATATTTTCAGGAATAGGATCATCCCAGTCTAATTTCTGTAGCCAAAGCTGTTGCAATATAACCTTTGTTTGCATTACACATGGACTGAGCAAACCCAAGGGGTCGAAAATTTTAAATAAATTAGATAATATTGAACGTTTAGTTGGGCGATTGCTATCCAACAGACCTGGGAATTGGATTGGAAAATGCAGTGTATCGGTCGATGGATCCCAGCCCAAACCCAGAGTGCTAGAAGACTCACTGAGTGTTAACCGTTCGTTGACATCTAAAGAACATGAGTCAAAAATGCTAGGTATATTAGTTTTAAGTTTTCTTAGATTAAAGCAACCTAGTTTAAGTGCCGCGGAAACCCCTTGCAGAATGTGTTTTAGTTTGTGTTTGCTGTCACTCGAAGTTATCATATCATCCACATAAAAGTCGTGCTGAATTACATTTTTAATGGTCTCATCCGGATTTTCTTCACCAAGCTGCCACAGACAACGTGTGCTCAAATAACTGGAGCTTGCCATGCCGTAAGTTACAGTATTTAGTCTTAGCGTTTTGATAGGTTGGGACTCATCTTCTCTCCACAGTATGAGCTGGAGATTTCGGTCTTCCTCATTAATTTGCACCTGGCGATACATTTTTTCTAGATCACCAGTCAGGAGGTACTTGTGTTGTCTAGCCCGTACAAGAATGGAGAATAGAGAGTCCTGCATATTTTGACCTGTCATAAGAATATCATTGATTGACAATCCAGATGAAGTGGGAGCTGACCCATCAAAAACAACACGAAGTTTAGTGGATTCGCTGCTTTCTTTAAACACGGCGTGATGACACAAGAAGTGTGACTTAATGGGTCTTTGTACATCAGACTGTGAGAGATGATCTAACTGTTCATACTCTCTTATAAAGTTGACATATTGTGATTTAAGTTGTGGGTTCCTTCGGAATCTTTTCTCTAAACTATGAAAGCGTTTTTTTGCTAGTGTATATGATTCTCCAAGACAATTAGGTGAATCTTTAAGCGGTAATCGAACAGAAAATCTGCCGGTAGTTAATCGTGTCACATTAGTTAAAAAATGTTTTTCACATTGTCTTTCATCGTGACTCAAGGGTGATTTTAATGGCACTTCCTCAAGCTCCCAAAACTTTGATATTTCTGCATTAAAATCATTTTCCGATTTAAGTGAAGTCATAGAATGATGACATTGAATATTGGATAAACTATTTAAATCGTTTATTTTGATTGGGCCTGAAACGAGCCAACCAAATTGGGAAATTCTTAAAGTGGGATTATTAGGGCCTAGAGAACGCTGCTCGCAGCCAAGAATATCCCAAAACAAATCTGCTCCGATGAGTAGGTCAACAGCGGAGGATTGATTAAAACTAGGGTCAGCAAGGTGTACGTCTGTAGGTATTTGCAGTTGCTGAGTGTTTATTGTGTATCTGGGAATGTTACTTGTTAATTCCGGTAATATTAGAAAAGTTGTTGTGACGTGAAACGGTTTAGCTAACGATTTTAACTGCGCCACACAACTCTCTGTGACTTTACTATTAACATGATTGCCGATGCCGACAATGTTAATATAATTGTTAATTAATGAATTACCTGATAAAGATAATTTGTCTCTAAGTGACTGCGTCATAAAGGACGATTGACTGCCGCAATCTAACAAGGCACGTACTTGTTCAGTTTTATTTGTTGTAGGGTTACACACCTCGACTAGGGCAGTAGATAGTAAAATATATTTTGAATCTTGTGTAGTATGATTAGCTATCGTTCCACATGATGATGTGGTAGCTGCAGCAGGGGTTTTGGTACCTGCAGCAGAGGTTGTGGTACCTGCAGCAGGGGTTTCAGTTAGTACCGGAACGTGTAAAAGAGCGTTGTGCTTCTTTTTACACTCCCGACAAGGTCTGAGGTAGCAGTTTCGTGTAATGTGCCCGGACCTTAAGCAATTTGAACAAAGATTTAATTTATTAACTTCAGTTATACGATCTTCCACACTCTTGGCCTTAAAAATAGGACAATCGTAGATTTTATGTTCGCCCTGACAAATAACGCAACCTGAAGAAGAAGAAGAATTACTCTGACAAGCAGACTGACAAACTGATTGGCATGTAACAGATTTATTATTCTGACGTTCGGCTTTATTGTTGGTACCTTTAGAATACGTAGAAGCCGATGCCTTATTATTATTATGGCTTGATGAAGAGTGGTTTAGAGACACAAGGACATCTGCTCGATCAATTAAAAATTTATTAAATTGCTGTAAGTTAGGTATTAAATCGGTCAAAGTGCCACGCCATTCTTCCCACTTGGTAAGAGTACGGTGATCCAGCTTAGAACACAGTATATGTATTAATAAAACATCCCAATTATCAACACGTAGTCCCAAGCCCGACAAAGCTCTCATGTTCTTGGTAACGTGGTCCACTAAATAGCGAAGTGATTTATCTGACTCGCGAGACATTGGATTTATGTTTAACAAAGAAGACAAATGATTGTTTATTAACTATCGCTTATTATCATATCGGTCGCATAGCAATTTCCAGGCAACACTATAATTAGAATTGGAGACTTCTAAGTTACTCACTATTCTAGCTGCATCTCCCTCCAAATAAGTTAATAAATAATGAAATTTATTAATAGGTGCAATGCGCTCATTATTATGTATGACGGACTTAAATGTGTCACGAAATTCAAGCCAACGGAAGAATGTTCCGTTGAATTTAGCAATTTGTATCTGTGGCAGTTTGAACCCTACTTCGTGATTGTCAGCATTCAAAGGAGCAGCTGAACCATGGCTAGAATTGAGCATGGTGCCAGATTCATCGTGGCGGTTATTAGGCTGATGATCTTGAATGAAACTCTGAGCATTCGCAATGTTTGTTATGAATAAGTGTTCAATATTATCCCTTTCATCAATCTCGATTGATAAATTACTTGAGTTTAATATCTCAATTTGATTCTGCAAGTCATCGAACCGAACGGACAGTGACTCAAATTTACTAAGTTTAAGTGTTAACTCGACTAATTCAAGGCGTGAAACAGAATCCTTTGATAATAGACTCGTCAAATAATTCTTAAACTTAGTGATTTGGCCCTTTATTGAACTACGCTTAACAATGAGATCTTGTAATTCTTGCACAGAACCGCCATCCTTGTTGCCCATTGTAATAATAAACAAATTATATAAAAGAAATGTGTATTTTTAGTAACAAGAACTATACGGTAAACCTGTGCAAGAACACAATGAACTATTAATAAAATATTTATCTTACGTCCCTCTTCCTGTATCACCTGTGGGCTGGAAGTACCGGTGCTGAACCCGACAGTACTCCGTCGATGAGGTTTAACTATATTGTAGGCCTTGGCCGTCGCAAATGACGTCCCCGTTCCTGGAATGTTCGGCGAAACAATCTTAATGACTTGCAAAATATATATTAACATTTACCTAGGCTTGAGTTTAGTTCATAATTTAATAGATAATACTTTAGAATGTAGGTATACTTGAGCCGTGATAAACAATTACAATGGATCTTGTAAAATAAGTAGGTCATTCAAACCGGTAAGGCATTGACGTAGGTAATTAGGTCAAACAGTAAAATCAATGAGTTTTTTAACTACGTGTAGATATTTGTTATAGAAATTAATCACTGCTTATTTAATTATTAAAGTACCTATCTGTATGAAATAAGCACATGTAAAATCTCGGGGTTTATGAATTAAGAAGGATCACTAGGGACAAAACGTAGGTATGTGTGAGGAGGTCAAGGAAAGGTCACTTAGCTGCATTGGCCAGGCTGCTGTACGGCAACTTCTGTCGATATCACGAACCGTAGATCAGGTGTAGGCTGCAATGGCTGAACCTCCAGATACTCCAAATGTCGTTTCTTGATGTAGTAGATATGTAGTTTATAGCTTAGTTGGTCAAGCTCAAGGCTTCGTATTTCTTTATAGTTTTTGTTTTGCGAAAGCGTCCTGTCACGGTCGCCAATTTTTATGTCTCGTATTGGACATAAATGAAACCCTCGGATAGTTTTATACTTGTATTTCAACACAAAATAGGTTTTACATTAATTTTTAGTGGAGCGATCAATGTTCTGCCAAACGTAATATAAAAAAGTGTAATGTGGGGTAACTTAAAAAACTAAGGAAAAAAGTTAAACTCCTGACTATTATTTCGTGCGTCTCACACGCACGAATCTTGTTGTTTGCTATGATTATAGCACTAGGCGCCAACAGGTTTGTTTTTTATTATTACTTAGTCTCCCCACCACTTGCGGTGTCCAAAGCGGACCACGAGGACGAATACGACATCCCCAAAGTGACCGAGGTAGATCTGAGAGCGGCGGTAGGAAGGCTAAAGGCCAGACGGCCTGCCAGGTAAAGCCTGGGTCCTGGCCTCAGGGGCTCTTGACTGGAGGCGCTCTTAACCGCATGCATGGAGAGAGGACAGTTTCCGCATCGTTGGAAGACGGAAAAGCTGGTTTTCATACAGAAGCCAGGGCACCCTGCGGACTCTCCATCCGCATTCCGGCCCATAGTGCTGCTCGACGAGGTCGGCCAGCTCTTTGAGAGAATCATTGCAGGCCGGCTCGTCGGGCACCTTGGAAGGACGGGGCCGGACCTACAAGACTGCCAGTTTGGCTTCCGCAAGGGGCACTCGATGGTGAGCTCGTTAGAGCCCTCATGACGGGGGACGCGGTGTCCCAGGGTAGGGTCGTCGTGTCGGTGTCACTCTACATCGCCAATGCCTTTAATACCCTGCCCTGGAGTTGCATTGGGGAGGCACTCCGGTATCACCGGGTACTGACCTACCTCCGTCGAATAGCCATAATGCCTTGAAAGTTGTGAGATTGAAGCACTAGGGCCGTGGGATCCCAATGCCCACTTGGTTTTTTGAGACAATCATCATTAGACAGTGCGCAAACGCCTCTTTAATTAACCCTTTAATTGTCAATATGAAGTATAATATACATATTTACCCACACGATGATGAACCTTGTTGAATATTTTTTTTATTTCAAACCTGTTTTTTTTTCCTTTAATTTCTTAAAATAAAATTAATAGTATAGAAAAGCTTCAACTTGTTAAATTTCTTATAGGTTGTAAGAATATCAATGAGAATTTAAAAGATGACTTGTCCGTCTTGCGGGAAAGATGATCATGCCAGACCTTCAAGTTCTAAATGTTTAAATAGAAAACGTCGTATACGAGAAACTGATCTACACACATCAACACTGTCTAGGGATATTTTGGATTTACTCAATTTACTCAAAATTCATTAAAAATAACATACAACATGCATATACTTTTATAAAGCCCATTTATCAGACTACACTCTAGAATAAAAAAAAACTATTTTTTTTGCGTAAATAAATTTTTATTCAAAAAAAGAAAAAACGTGAAATAAAGGTAAAACTAACAATGAATGTGTTTTTCAGGAAAAAGTAAAAAATAAGGAAAAATTTATCTGTTTTTAACAGTTATGTGAAAAATCAGTAGTCAGTAAAACCACCCATGATGTTAATAACGGTGCTGCAAAGGTTTTTCGTGCTTTGGATTAAGTTATCCAAGTCTTGTTGCGGTATATTGTCCCAGGTTCGGCTAAGATGCAAAAATTTACGCTCTTCCGTCGCAATGTTTGCAGGGAAATTCCTCAAAGCCCTTCTTTGGAGCATGTCCCACGCGTGTTATATGGGGTTTAGGTCAGGCGATTGAGCGGGCCAGCCTAAGACCGATACGTCGTGCTCCTGCAACCAGCTCGCCACCACTCTCGCTGTGTGCGGACGGGCGTTATCGTGCATGAGCGTGAATTCTTGGCCCATTTGTAGTCGATGGGGGTAGATTATTGGTACTAGCACCTCGTTACGGTATTTTTCTGCCGCCATGGTGTTTCTGATCCAAACGAGGTCTGTTCTTCCAGCAACACGAATTCCCGCCCAAACCATAATTGTCCCGCCGTGGTATGAATGGACTTCCTGAGGATGTTGCAGACGGCTCTCACGACCAGGAAGTCGCCAAACACGTACTCTACGTGTATCGGGATGGAAACCGAACCGGGACTCATCGGTAAACAGCACTACAGACCACTGGTTAACTTCCCAGAGCAAATGTTCACAAGCCCACTCTAGTCGTCGTCCACGATTTCCTCGGCGTAGTGCTGGAGTACGAAGCGGTCTGCGAGCATGAAGGTTAGCTTCATGCAGCCTTTTCCTCACAGTTTTGTCACTCACAAGCAATTGGTCCTCTGACTGGAGCCTCTGAACCAACTGCATGGCCGTAACATTTGGTTGTCTTCTCGCGGCAACTTGCAAAAATCGGTCTTGTCGTTGAGTGGTTATGCGCTTCCCGCCTGGGTGTCTTGTAGCCACTTCACCAGTAGCACGATAACGTGACCATAACCTTGATATCACGTTTTGTCTTGTTCCAATCTCCTCAGCAATACTCCGTTAAGTAGCCCCAGCTTGGAGCATGCCTACTGCCCTTAACATTTCTTCTCTCGTTAAATGGCGCCGCTGCATGATGCACACAATAACATTAATTCCAAACTAACTGATAACTTGTTAGAAAACTTAAATTTGACATAAAAAATTGCCAAAAACTACTGTAGGTAAATGAAACCTTCGGACATCGCTACCATTATGCCGCGTAAATCTTTTGTTTTTAATTTATTTTTTCATATTCAAATTTAGAATCGTTCAAAAAGGCTTACAAAATAAGCTTTCTACAAAAGAATTTAAAACTGGCCAGTATTTTTTGAGTTTAAGAACTTTATACAAAATATCCCTAGACGGTGTTGATGTGAGTAGATTCTAATCAAGAGGTTTCAATCTATAATGTTAAGAAGGGCATAACCTCTGTGTCGTGTCCGTTGAGTGACTGTAAAGAAGCAATCATTCTCGCTATACGTGATGATTTACGTGAAATGTCAAAATTATTCATAGAGTTATCCATATCTAATAAACTTTTTCTACAAACACTACAGCACTCGTGATGATTTTCATCTTCTGTTTCCTAAATTTGATGCATTACAATTTACATATGCATTGAAGGGAGCAAAGCACAAATTAAACGATCCAGACAATGTAATCTCTACATATACATCTTTGCGAAAAAATAATACATTTTACGATGGTCGATTGAGGTCATGCACAATTATGCAAATAGCAAAACTATACATCACAATTTTAGAGACAAATATACAAACTCATGCTTTCAAAAGACTCAAAAGATACATGTATCATAAATTTGGTGAAGATTTGGATAAACCTGAAGTACATTCTTCAACTAATGATGCGTACTATAACGTGATGTGCAAATCTAATAGAATCGGAGAGTGGTTTACTGAAAATAAAATAAATTCTAAAGAACTAAAGAAAGACTTCTGGATTCCACTATTCTTGAGGATTCAGCACGAGTTGTATGAAATGAAAAAACCATCATTCAATATATTTCTAATATATTCACATGGATTAAAATTTATAACATACGATTCAAGATGTATTCATGAATTGCTAAGAAGATTTGCTCAAATGAACACACCTTCTGTTTGGTCTGGGTATTTTCTGAGAACACTACCATGTATTGGAACCGACACTTCACATTACCCCGAAAGTTTGGGTATAGTGTCTCCACAGATGGAGTGAGTGTGTGCCTATCCATGAATCGGGTTATAAAAAAGGATCAAAAGTTTAAATCGGAGAAGGTTAAAAAGTGTGAAGAATCGCTAGAGAACACCGCCGTTGGTAGTAAACGAACTATTCCAAAGTCATAGCAGTTGATCCTGGAGCCAAAACACCTATAGTTACATGCACTCGTAATGGAGATGATTTCACGTAAAAGGTCTTGAAAAAGGAACGTGTGATCAAAAGAGTGTCAGAGTTCGGAAAAGATTGCGCTTCGTCAAAGACATAGAGGATCGTATACGAGTGGATAGAGTCTGTCGAAAAAGAGACGGGTGTTGATAATTAACTAGAAAATCTAAAAATGCAGAAATCTACACCAGATTTAAACTAAAATGGTTCGATGAAAAACAAAAAATATATAGAACAGAGAAGAATTCAACGTTTAAAATTCGACAAATACATCAATGATCAGAAGATGTTGCATAAAATTGTAGACGAGTATTTTGGAAAAGATCCAGATACTTTGGTAGTTTACGGAGCAGGTTTTAATTTTATGAACAAGGGAACCTTCAAAGGACACCGTAAATTTAGACATAATGACATTTTGAAAATTATAAAACAACGGAAAAATTTATCACTGTATATAATAAACGAAGCTTTTACAACTAAAAATTGTAGTAAATGTTGTGAGAAAAAAATACAACAAAAATTGTACATTTCGAAATCTCCACACCGTTACATATACTGCAGTGTATGTCGTAAAGGTATTCACAGGGATAAGAATGGTGCAAAAAATATTTTGTTAAAATTTGAATACAAGTCAAAAAATAATAAGTTGTCGAGCATTCTTTCGTTTGCCGATACTGATATGAATCTTACTAATGGTGGAAGTTTAAAAGGTTCATTATCGTAACTCTGAATTTGTCATTGTGGTAAATAAAGGGTTAAGTGACCACAAGCCTGGTTTTTTTTTACAGCCAAACAATCAGCATCACGATATATCGTGGTAATGCTGCCAACCATTTGGGCACTAAACTCTCGTCAACTTTTAAATTATGTAAATAATTGCTAGTTGTAAATTTAATAAATTAATGATTAATACATGCATGCCATTATTTTCAGATGAATGCTGTGCAGTCCACACACATCTGACCGCTTTCCGTTCCCAGCAGTGCGAAGCGGAACTACGGGAGGCAGCAGACTCAGTAGAAGAAACGTATTAGCATATTGTTTTGATTGTGATACAAATGAATAAATTTTATTTAGTATCCCTTCCCTTTCTTTGTAAAAAATACTGTGTCTATTTCGTCTGCTCGGCACAGTGTCGTAAACAAGGACTGACCTCCAGTCAGTCGCTCACCCACCCAGTAATTAGGTAATACGATACCCCTTGGTAAGCCTGGCTGTCAGATTTTCGGGCTTCTGAAGACACGTAAGGGCTGTCAAAGATCTAGAAATGACAGTCGGGACCGATGGCTTAACGTGCTTCGGAGGAGTCTCCTTATGTAAAGATGGCCACTCATCCATGGATCAACCCCGGCGAGCGTAGCCTAACCAGAAGCATCGGCCCAAATGGATGTTATTACGTAGCCACGAGCTCCTCCGCCACATGGTCTGTTATGATCATTTAAAGCTTCGGTTGTTAAATAGGTGTTCTTCTCTACTATTGTAGTTTACAATAGTAGAGAAGAACAACCTATTTATTAACACTTCTGACGTTAGGTTTGGCTGATCCTAATTTGAAAGAGCAAAGATAAAAAAACTTTTTTACAAACTGGCGGATTTACACACGATTTTATTCTTCACAATATATTAACTCTTCACAATATTAAAAGGCGATCTCCTAGGTATAACCACAACCTTTTTATTAACACTTTTAAATAAGAAATTTGTTTCCATATAGAAAGTTGTTCAGGTGATTAATTAAGATTGAACCGAATAGAAATTCGACTCCAATATAAAATAACTTATTCTGAGATATTTTATTGAGGGACTAGACTAGTGATATAGGATGACAGGGAAGGCCGGATACGTTATGAATTTTTCAGAAAGGTTATCCTATTTCAAGAGCTCATACCTACACATACCGATAGGCAGGCATAAGTGGCGGTAAGGTAAAATGTAAATTTTTAAATGATTATTACTTATTACTGGTTTTTAAATAAACCAGTTTTATTCGTTTCGTTGTACAGCTCCGACACAAAATGTCACGACCACTACCAGCTAGTCGACGTGGTGAATCAGAATAGAGTAGAATATTCTGTACACCATAAACCAAGCGGGTGGTCCTGGAGCGCTCATGTGATGGGAAAACATTCACTTATACATGAGTCACAGTAAAATATTTTATCGAGAGAGAGAGATTATATCAATGGCAGCAAAGTAGAAACGGAAATATCACAGATTTTTGTGAAAATGCTTTTTCTACAAAGATGAGCTCATATAAACCCTATCTAACTATCTACAGTTATATATATAATTGTTTCAAATTTTAAAATAGGTAATGACAAAAATCTGGCACGTGAATGAGAATATTATCTACACTCGATTTTAAAGAAACATCGCAGTACCTAGAAACAGACAATTTAATTTGTCCGCCTTTACTTCAAAGCTTTGACAGAGTCAACAAAGGTTATGTTTTCGTGCTTTTTTATTATTTAATTTATTTAAAAATATATATTTTACGCGGTTTGAGAACTAAATTAATGAGTTTAACTGTTAGACATAGATGTAGTTAAATAAGTAAATAAAGACATTTACGAGTAAAAGATTTCATCAAAAAACGGGAATACTGTTTGCATGTCTCTTAGATTTTCTTATGCATATTTTAAAAGAATGGGAGCGTTTTTATCACGATCGTATAGACGGATATCAGGCAGATGTCTTCTTTTACATCAAAGTTTTATTCAGAGTAAAAAACACATCTACAATATTTCAGTAAAATAAACAACAACGACATAGCGATAAAACCTGTTACACAAATTCATAAAAATGGTTTTGTTAATTCTTGTTGTTAATAGGTCCATAACTCTCAAAATGACCACAATGTTTTACTAAACCTGTCCTCCAGTAAAATTTTATAGATAGATGTTAATAACTATTCCGAATGGTTCTTCTCGTTTCTATAGCACCTAGCAGCCATCTTTCGGGGAATGGCAAAACTATACTTCCATTTTATTATACTGACATCTATCCGTAAGTTTGGAAACTTCGTTGATCCGGTGTGAGTTGCTTAGTTCGGTTATTCCCCGCTAGATGTCAATCCCAGTAGATACGACAGCTACAATATTTTAGACTGGCCGATGTAGACAGTATTCGGTTATATACAGTGTTTTGTCTCGAATCACTAGTTCAGGTTTAATGCTATAGATGTCATGCAATGTAAACTACAAAAAATATCTAGATTTAAAACGAATTTTTCTTCCCGGTAGCAGATGCCGTAAATTCTGATACCGATAATTATATCCCCATCCAATGATGTTGGAGTTTGCATATCGGAGCATGATCTCCTTGGAAGCTCATTACCATGAAGATTATTTTATAACAGTCCTGTCATGCATTAGTCTTTTATTCTCAATCTATTGTTTTGTGCAGCGTAATAAATATTTTCCTTATTATACAACAATATGTGTGTTCAGTTGATTTATGATTTACACCGTACGCCCACTGTACCTAACCAGGTACCAAACTTTCAATTGGTAGCAGAGCGTGGTTAGTTCGAGGAACGATGTCGTCGTCGTATCGGATAGAGCCACTGAATAAAACTAATTATGATACCTGGTGCGTACAGGCTGAGGCCATCCTAATAAAAAATGAGTTATGGGAATACGTCAGCGGAGTCACAAAAATATCCGTGAACGCGGCTGCCGAAGAGACAGAGAAGTTTCTGAAGAAGAACATAATGGCTCGTGCTGAGATCATGCTACTGATGGCTCCACCGCAGCTCAAGCAGGTAACCGGCTGTAAAACATCAAAAGAGGTTTGGGACAAGCTAAGATCCATTCATCAAAGTTCGGGTCCTGCACGAAAAGCAACTTTGCTTAAACAGCTCGTTCTTAAGAAAATGGCCGAAAAAGATGATGTTCGAGATCATTTAAATAATTTTATGGACGTGGTTGATAAACTGGCAACAATGGGTGTGGAAATCCACCCAGAACTGTTAAGTATTATGATGCTGTATAGCCTGCCACATAGTTTCGAAAATTTTAGGATTGCCATCGAAACTAGAGACAGTTTGCCAAAACCAGACCACTTAAAAATTATTGAAGAAAGTGAGGTCAGAAAGAACAGCAATAGTAGAGATAATACTGAAGATGCTTTTTATAGCAGAAATAAAAGACAAGTAATAATAACAGCGGAACATTCAGGTTCAGATGCAACAAATGCAAAAAAAAGGGACATAAGGCTTCTGAATGCAAAGTAAGAGCCGGATATAGTGAACATAATTCAAATCACGGAACTTTTAATGTGCAAGAAATTTGCCTGACGACTGCGAAGCATTTGAAGAAAAATATTTGGTGCCTCGACAGTGAATGTACATCCCACATGTGTGGTGATGAAGACAAATTTGAAAACATTAAGAGCGAATCTGGAACATTAAAACTAGCTTCCGATCAGTGTGTCACTCAAGTCAAAGGTAAAGGAAAAATTACTGTTAGAGTGAAGGATGGACCATATGATATAAGTAATGCTCTATATGTACCCGAATTGTCAATGAACTGGATGTCAGTTGGTAAAATCACTGATCATGGATACACTGTTCTATTCCGGAAAGATGAAGCATTCATAAAGAACAGTGCCGGCAAGATTGTTCTCAAGGCAAACAGAGAGAATGATTTGTATTATATGTTATTTGACGAAGTAGAAAAGGTAAACGCAGTAAAAGAAGACACAAATATTATGAAGTGGCACAAGAAACTCGGACATCTAAATGAATTTGACCTGAAAGCAGCATCCAAGAAAGAACTAATAAAAGGATTAGAAATTAAACAAACAGAAAAGTTGGGAGAATGCGAAATATGTCTGAAAGGAAAGATGACGAGCTTACCATTTAATACCTCAGATGGTATAAAGACAAGAGAGCCACTGGAGATCATACACACTGACGTGTGTGGTCCTATGCAAGTTGAAACTCATGCTGGATCAAAATACTTCGTCACTTTTACTGATGATTTCACTCGATATTACCTATAGCCAATTCATTTATGAAAATAACATCTTTTAAATAAAATAAGTCATAGGCATAATAAAGATAAAATAGATCCACCATTTTTCAGATTATCAAAATTACATACACCTTTTATGGGGTTCTGTGATACCCTATCACATATAACAAAGTACCTTGTGACATATTATATTGTCTTTTAAATGAAAGAAAATTTAAAACTCATATTCAAAGTACACTTTGTACATAAGCTTATTACAAATTAGAGGATTATATCAAATATAAGGATGCTTGGAAACATGCTGGTCCTGCTCCACAGCACAATCTGAAAAAAAATTGTACTAGCTTTAACTCACACCAAGTTATTTGTGACAATTAATGTTACCTGCCATTGTTTGTTTTTTCTTTTCACCGTTTGTGGTGTAGGTAGTATTTTTATTCTGGGTACATCGTCTTCACATATAATTTATGTATACAAACCATTTTAAAAGAGTGACGGTGGAGTTTTTTGCCCATTCAAAGATCAATTCTATTTCTTGTTTATTTTGACGTTCAAAAGTGCCTTTTTTGCGCCTATTTGATATAAATGATTTGACCTTGACATGACATACTCTCAGCCGCCAGGGCACATTAAAATCAATGAAAGACGTTCCCAGTAAACGGCTTTATAGTAGGTGCACAGTACTCACATTATTATGTGTTATGCAATATTATTATAAAATATTAAGAAATTGAATTTATACAATGCAATTATAGTTTTTTTGTTTAATAAAAGCAGTAGCTCCAACAGTATTATAAATTCTAATCGATTAGTTGATGCGCCCAGGTAGAGCAGGGCCAGCATTACCCAAGTATGTTTGTCAACGATGTAATCTTCTTGTGTTTTGTTTTAATTAAAATAAAAGCCAATTTTTTTTTCTATATTTCATGTGTCGTTGCTTGATAAATATGGTGATCAATCATTTTATCTGACTTGCATCATTATATTATTTACCGTGTCTCGGAAAGCACGTTAAGCGCTTTGTCCCGGCTGCCATTTATGCATCTTTTCCAGTCGTTACGGTTCGTCAGAAGCCCGAAATCTGACAGCCAGTCTTACCATGGGGTATCGTAATACCCAATAACTAGGTTGTGGAAGTCAGACACTTCAGATATGCGGTTGCTCCATGTAAAAAAATACCGGTATTCAGCTGCATACGGTTACACTGGAAGCCGACCCCAACATAGTTGGGAAAAGACAAGGCAGATTGATTGATCTCACTTACCTATCATTTACAGATATACAGTTTTTGAAAAAAACTTTTTATGTCATGGAGTGACGCCATTTGATTGCTGATGAAATGCAAAGAGCTTTAGGAAGCGGGCAAAAATCAGTCCAATGTATTTGGGCATATTTGCGTCAATAGGAGCGTGATTTGTAGTCTTTGGCAGCGTTACGTTAATACAGGGGATCCTGCTGAGCCCAGGACGCGGAAGAAGTACAACTGCTCGACAGGACCGATAAATACAAAATTATTATTTATAAAATAAATATAATTATTACAGTAGTTAAAATCGTTCAAAAGTTCAAAACTTGGTTGCTTATTTTTTTTTTATGTGTGTAGTTGTCGATGTAATTACTCCACTAGTATTGTGTGTGTTCTGTATGATTGCACTTCGATAAAGGTATCCTGTATCCGGCTCTTAGAGAGAATGATATTAATTAAATATAAATGTAAAGCATTAACAAGAGCACAGCAGTACCTTCGACTGACTACACCCTTTTGATACATACAATTTTATACAAAACTAAGTGATAAGCTAAAAATGATTATTGATAGCGTGATGAAAAGCTATTTATTCATGTCGTGTCATTTTACGAATACGCACCCAATCCGTGAATTAATTTGTTTTCAGTTTCAACAACTTTTTAATCAGCAGCATTACACATTGATACCATTATCAACAACTGTTTATTTTTCATTCATATTTATGAAACGAAATGCCGATAGCCAATGACCGAGCGAAATGCTGATAACCAATGACTGAGCGAAATCCTGATAACCAATGACTGGTTATTTTTCATTCATAAAGAAGCAAACTCTTCTAGGGATTGTCTCTCATGCTTAAGTGTGACAGTTTAACTTCGCTAACACAAAGCATCAATGGAGTTTACAAAAGGCAAAGGAAACGTTTAGGCCCCCTTTTTTTTTAAGGCTGGGAAATCATCCAATTTCTTCTCCCGCTCTGGATGGAGCGGAAGGGAGTGTCAGACTCTTACTGAGTAAAACCCATGTTACTTCCTTAGCCGTTTATTTTCCGGGGTAGCGGTAACCCTTTCGGACAATCCCGCTTACCCGGCAGGCTTGACCCTGAGGCCCCTTCATATTATGCTGACATCTCTTTGTGGCGCGCGTGGAACATATACGCGCCGTCCGGCACGGGCCTGGTGCTGATCGGACGGTGAGTCACCCTTTACTCGCCGTCCGCAGGCCCGCGCCTACGGTAGCCGGGAGTCGTCGCGTGGCTTCCGACACCCGGGGCGTCTCCCGCGGCGGCTGGGACGGGAGGACCTTTTTCTCTCCCATCCCGCCACCTCCTTCGCGAGCATGACTTTTTCGCAGAAGGAGGTGACTGCCTCCCACTCCCTCTCGCCATGGCTGGCACCAGAGCCGGGCGCGAGAGGTCGCCGCCGCCGATCGCCTCTACGAAGACACGGCGGTGCTCCGCCCAAGCGGGCAGGTTTGCACCGTGTGTTCTACCGTGTCCTCTGGGCGATCCTCGCAGTGGTGACACCCGGGCGTTTCCTCCCACCTGATGATGTGCAGGAACCTCCCGAAACATCCATGTCCGGTGAGGACCTACGTCAGGCGGTAGGTGAGGGCACCGTGACGCCTCTCTAGCCACTCCTCAAAGAGGGGCCTTACCGCCACTATCGTGGCGTGCCCTGCGCTGGGTTGCGACAGTCGCTGTTTCCAGGCCGCCATGAATGAGAACGTTTAGGCCCCCCTTAAGGTCCGGTCAGGTAAAAACGCTTTTAAAATCGACGCCAAATCTTCACACACCCGCAGTCTTCATAAGAAAATTAATGAGGTTTGACTTACTACATACTTAATTACATCGCATAACCCCCTCTAATACGAATAAATATCGTTTATTATATAAATTTTGACATAAGGAACAGTTTGAAAAATAAAGTTGTTGGACGCAGTCGTGGCCCAGTGGTTATCGGCCTCGATTTCGTGTGAGTTTGAACCCAGGCAGGCGCGCACTTTATCTTTTGTATTTAATTTCATCACCATTCACACATCTCATACACATTCCCCATCTCAAAACCGTGAAGAAAACCATCGTGAGGAAACTGGCACGTCCAAGAACCATGTATTCGAAGACATGTAACACCCGCCAAGCCGCACTGGGCCCTCGTGTTGTGTTATGGCTCACTCCCCCTCACTGAGAGGAGGTCTGTATCCCAGCAGTGGGAACATTATAGGCTGATTAAGGTTGGGTAGGTATGCTAAACGATGCAAGCCATACACATTAATTTAATTTAATTTAATTTATTTATTGATGTCAGTTCACAATGATCCATTGGTTAGTAACAATTGGAACTTATAAACTATGTTAGTAAGGTTACAAAAATTCAATCATAAAAATGTCAATCACAAAAACAAAAACACATTTACAAAACACACTTAGGTACAACACACACATTTACTTGACTGTCCCTACCACAAAGCTCACCCAGAGCGAGTGTATTGGACAATGGTATTTGTCAGAAATGATCCTCAGAATGCTGTTGCTGCTGCCGCGTACTCTGCCTAACAGTGACGACACATGCTTGCGTAAAAGTCATTCGTACGCGCTTCAGCAAACATCGCCGAAGCACTGTTATGTAGAACCGCGGCAACCGCATCAACATTCTGAAGACATTATTGTATTGTACCCGCAGAGCGCATTAACACGTTTTTTTCTCGCTGGATTTTTTTTTGCTGTAGGCAATAATTTTAGGATATAACTATTTCTTTTCTTGTCTGACTGCTACCGTTTAAAAAATAACTTAGTTTTCAATGTTTTGCTAAATTTAAAATCAATATTCGCCAACGTTTTTCTACCAATCCTCCCCCCAACTTGACCATAAACAGGTGTATTTCATTTGCTTCAAATAATTGCCATCTATGAATAATAATTTTTATAATAAAGATACCTACTCTGAATAATTATTATAAAATCTACTTCTTGCGACCCTCTAAAACATCTGTTACTTTCTCACAAGCCCGTTCCCACATTTTGTAATTATTTTAATGAAGACATTAATTTCTGTGACCTAATTATACCTTGCAACCCCATAGCATCCTAACATCTAGGCATTACAGAAGTTATATAATCAATAGTAAATTGAAATGTATCGTTAAAAAACAGCCACACAAGAAGGGTTCCGTATCACCGTACAATATTATACAATTTTTTCGAAAACCGTCGAAAATAGTTATTTGTTATGCAAGGCTGGGAAGTTAATTTTTGGCGCGAGTACTTGTATTGAAACCTGAGTAAGCGAAGGATTCGAAAAGCTTTGCTGCCGAGCGCAACACACAATTTTTCACCTCACTACAGCGAGGAAACTGCTAGGTGCAAGAAAACAGGTGTTGTTGAGTTTTATTTTGTTCGAGCGTCTCAGATACATTGACTCATGTGAAGAAAATAACAGATACTTGGCAATGTATCTTATGAGTTACATAGAATATCTCCAAAATTAAATACCCTGTATTTTGTTCTATATCCTACTTGTCCTCTAAGGAGAATGAAAGTAAAAAACTAATTTAATACAAATAACTAACTAATTTAATTTAATACATATTTATTTTTGCCAAGCAAAGAATTAAATAACATATTATATTAGTATTTATTTTATTTAAAAAATTAAACTTAAATTACTACACAATTGGGTATTTGACAGGGTAGTATTTTTATGGCATATTCAAATGTGACGTCACAGATTTTTTTAATCAAATGGAATACTTATTAACATTAATTCCACTTTTACAATAATATCCTCGCAAAATATTTAATTTCTTTACTGTGATGGAAGTTTTTAAGGTGAGCGGTATTATTTAATATTTTATTTTAGACCGTGTCATGCATTTTCAGTGGACTGGCAGTATAGAAAATTATTAAATAGAAAGGTTCGAATTTTAAAAACTCTTTCCACGCTAGAGAGCAAAAATCGATTTTCGGCTCAGATTTCGAATGACAAACAGACTTTTTCCGAGCCTGTGAGGTGAAAAATACATTTCTGGACTGGACATTAGACTCTCTTTAATATTGAAGTGTATTTTAATTTTAGTATCCAAAGTTATGGCGACCATGGTACAGACGCCAGCAAATCAAGCTATCCCTAACTGTCAAATTTTCTCAATTAAAAATGAACCTTATATCTTTGCAATAAAGTTGAAATACTATTAAAGGAAATTTGACAGATTGTGGTAACTTGATGTGCTGGCCTCTGTACTACTACATACTCTGTAATTTTCCCAGTAATTTACCTATTACGGTCTCTCCTTTTAGTGTGGTTAGTGACTAACCTGGTGTCAGAGTTTTTTATGCTGCCTCTGACTTAGCTTCACATGCTGTTGAGTAATATCTCTCAGACATGCTGGTTTCATTTGGTTGGATGGCTGGTTTGTGCAGAAAGCAGTGCATGATAGCCTAGTGGTGTGACCGTCGGACTGCCAAGTCTTAGGTCCCGAGTTCAACCCCAAGGCGCGCCACCTCTGATTTTATGGATTCATGTGCGTATTGTATAATTATCAGTTGCTTAAAAATCGGTGAAGGAAAACATCGTGACCTATTACGGTTCAAGAGATACAGTTATGTGGCGGACGGACGGACGGACGACGACGGAGAGCGGACGGAGCCTTAGTAATGGTCCCGTTATCACCCCTTGGGCCCTTCCCCACTAGGATGCAAAACCACGGTCGCACTGCCAAAAATATGTATGGTTGGTTACGCAACCGATCGAGACGCTTGGTGAGATGCCCAGCATAAAGTTGTGTTTATTTTCCTGGCAGTGCGACCATAGTTGCACCAGTGAGAGTTAAGCCGTAGAGTATGGAACCCTAAAAACCGCCAAGTTATTATAGAATAAACTGTGGTATCGCTTTTCCACTCTTTAATTATTCAAGCAGGCGATTCTTTTGATGGCGTGTTAGTAGTCATTTGGCCTTGCAGTGGTGATTACTGTCAGGACTGATGTGAACTGATGATAATGTATGCAGTACGGCGGGCGTGACGTAGACTTGGAATAAATACACCTACGAAAGAACATTGATGGATTGATTGGATGCGGTGAATTCGTGCAACTTGCAACTTTATTTTTTCAAATATATTAAAGAAACGTCCCAATGCAAATTTTCTTGACCGACACTAATCAGTACAGCTGTTCAGGCTTTTACTTAAATATGATACATATTACATACTAGCTGTGCCCGCGACTTTGTCCGCATGGAATAGTGACAATGTTCGGCGTGATTCTTTAAATTGACATAACTTTTTTATTTATGAACCGATTGACATGAAATAAACACTAAATGTAAAGTGAAGCTTACTACAATATATTAGTGACCGCATCTAAATCGAAAAAGCCGTTACTGATATTATCGTGCACAAATACACAGAAAAACAGACAAACCCACGACAAAAAAAAAATACAATTTCGGGTTTGGCATCGATATATTTATTAACAACCCCTGCTACTTTTTTTATATATTTCCATTGTACAAACACCACTTTTCTACAATTTTATTATATGTATAGATATCTATTTTGCATTTTACATTGCCAATATCTGAAGTTTAAAGCACTATTTAATTACTAGCTGTTGGATAAAAATTATGATCGTAATTTGATAATGGAACTCAAACGGCTGTTTGAGTTCGAAACGGGTCCCGAGTGTGCGGCTTTCAAGGAAACTTCTCGTCGGACTAGTTGCACTGAAGTAATATTAAAATAATAGTGTTTTAATTGGCGGTGGTTGGCCCCCAGAGGGCTGGGTCGCTCTTTATTTAACGAGTCAGGGCAGGTCTGATGACTTAGGAGTACTTTGATGTAGACTAGTGATTATATTCGAGGTTCTATTCCGTTTTCCCTAGTAAGTTGTTTATTTTACTATTTAGTTGTTTATATAGTTAATACAAATGAACTTAGGTATTTGCAATTATAAGTTATATAAACTGCCGTATCTAAAAACGCTTGACTCATAGTCGCGTACTACGTCTCATACAAACCGGCTGTATCGGCCTCAATGTTTAGTAATTCGACGGACAACTTGATACGAGACGGTCGTGTCAGTGACCAGTGCTCTGAAACCATTTGGAACTAAGGTAGTTTATTATATTTTTTTTAATTGACTTGAAAATTAAATTATTTTCCATTTACTGTATGCGCGTATATTATAAATTTATAAGAT